>CANTUV010000040.1:10000000-15000000 GCA_947685225.1 Garcia nutans
CTTGATCCTTGTTTTAGAAAATTTGTATAAAATAATCCACTTTGCTAAAAACTCTGAACTTTTTACAGAATTTATTTTTGCATCTTAAAATCATTCCTTTAAAATTTTATATCAAACTGGACAAAAAATCTTGGTCAACTAGTTCACCCAACCAGACTGCTCCAGTTGCCCTGCATCCTGGCAGCAGTTCTGAATTTTATGAATTCCGTAAATTAAATTCAATCAATGTGGTTCCAAATTATTTTTTTCAAATACTAGACTTATTAAAAAACAACATATCCAAATTCAACTGAAGATAATTTTTCTATATTTAATTAAAAATCATACAAGTCACAGCATTTTACTAATTGTAAAACAGAAAAATTTCAAAAGGAGTTCAATGGTTAAAGTACCAAACCTTGCTTTTCCTTAGTCCTTATTCTATATCACTTCCTTTCCTTCCTTGTCTCCTTGATTTCCTATGAAATTTAACATCACATATACAAAGGTAAGAACCCTAGGTATAGACATAGTCTTATTTTATGATTTTTCTAATGGTTGCTAGCTTATTTTCACCATTAAACACCATTATTTCCTTCATCAAATCCTTCAATTAATTATTTCTTGAATTTTCTCCAAATCTAAAATTAATTATTTCTTGAATTTTCTCCAAATCTAACTACATGAACCCTAATTTCAATCTCTTAAATTAACCATTAATCCATGAAATTAAAACTAGAGATAGGTTTCTCTTACCTTATAATCTTGTTTGTCACCAAACTCTTTAAACCAAAAGCCTTAAACTTTGGAAAAATCACCTCCTTCTTCCCTCTCTTATGGTTTGGACGAATTCACCATGCAAGAGAGGGTTTTTATACTTTCTTTCCTTCACTTGTTTTGATCCCAATGGCAGCCATAAGTGGTGAATAGATGTTGACTTCCAATTGGTACACCTTATAGCAAAAATGGCCACTTTTAGTTGGTCCATTTGCCTTCTTCCAATTGGTACACCTTATAGAAAAAATGGCCACTTTTAATTGGTCCATTTACCTTCTTCCAATTGGTACACCTTATAGCAAAAATGGCCACTTTTAATTGGTCCATTTGCCTTCTTCTAATTGGTACACCTTATAGCAAAAATGGCCAACTTTAATTGGTCCATTTGCCTTCTTCTTTTATCTATTTATTTAGCAAGCCATTAAGCTTTCTTTTATTCATATTTTGACCCCCTCAACTTTCTTGTGTTGTAATTTTATATTCTAGGGTGTGAAAATATCAAAATATCCTCCAGTGATTAATTGATTGTAACTTTTAAACCGTGCGTTTTCGGAAAAAATTAAAACCCACGGTTATGACCCGATTAATCTCGAGAATATTCTTTGGGGTCGGATATGGGCACTATTAAGAACTTCCAACACTTAATTTTTAAGTTTACATAGTTGCCCCTAACTTTTGAGAAATTTCCACCTTGGTCCTCGGCCTTTCGAAAAATTACCTTTAGGTCCCGTCGACTTCACGGGCCTCCTTTGCACACTGATTTTATTTTTGACTATCTCGAGCCTCTATTTGACCAGTAATTTATGTCCTTCTTGCCTAATACTCGACTACCGAAACTTTGGGATATGACAGTTCTACCTCCCTTAATTTAAGTTTCGCCCCGAAACTTGCTTATTCATGCATGATTCTTACGTTTCCTTCCATAGCTTGCCACGAATCTAGAGATGTAATATCCTCATTTATGCCCTAGAAGTTTTGCATATTGTTGTTGTTGTTATTGTTATATATTGGATTGAATATATGTGTTAAATTGTAAGAGAAAAGAAATTGAGAAGAGAAAGTATATGTATATGTATTTTGGGAAGAAATAGGGTTTAGAGACAAATTTATATGTTGTGTATATGTTAATATATATGACATATAAAGTGGTCAAAAGGCTTGGTCAATGCAAGAGAAGATATTTATTTGAGATTGGTAAATTACTTAATTGGGCACATATAAGACAAAAAGATAATTATGTGAATAAGGGCACTTTGGTAATTGCTTGGATAAAATCACATGGTGGATATTTAAAGAAGGTTTGACTTGTGTTTTCTTCATCATTTCTTCTTCTTCTTCTTGTTGATGGCCGGCCCTCCATAGCCAAAGAGAAAGAAAGAGACAAGTGATGGTTTTGATGATTTCAAGCTTAAATTGAAGAAAGATTAAGTGTTCAAGTGTTGATTTAAGAAGTTTTTAACTAAGGTAAGATCTTTTCTCTAATTTCTTCAATTCTTTTGAAGTGGTATGATTAAGTTGTTTATGGTATGATTGTAAGTATTGATTTTGCTTGATAGATGAGAAGTTGGGTTGGTGTTGGTGATGGAAGAGTAAGATTGGTGTTTAGTGAAATTGTTTCTGTTTTAGGATTAGTAAAGGCTGTGACTTGTATGATTTTTAATTAATTTTAGAAAAATGTTCTTGAAGTGAATTTTTGATATGTTGTGACTCTATGAGTCTAGAATGACTGAAAAATATGTTGATTTTATTTTGGAATGGTTATGAGTTTAGAAAGATTATTTTCATTAGACCTGTTCCAGCAAGTACCTTAACTGGGACAGCTATATTTCGGGATTTTTAATAAAATGTAGAAAAATCATATCCAATCGAATTTTGGATATGTTGTTTCTTAGTGAGTTTAGTATTTGAGAAAAATAATTTGGAATCACGTTGATTGAATTTGATTTATGGAATTCACAAAGTTCAGAACTGCTGCCAGGATGCAGGGCAATTGGGGCAGTCTGGTTAGGTGAACTATTTGACCAAGATTTTGTGTTCAGTTTGATCTGAAATTTTAAAGGGATGATTTTAAGATACAAAACTAAATTCTGTAAAAATTTTAGAATTTTTAGTCAAGTAGATTATTTTATACAATTTTTCAAAATAAGGATAAAATGGAGTTTAAAAACCAGAATGTACTATTTATGGTTAGGGTTTTAATTCTTTGTTCTTCTTGCATTGCTTTGGTTCTCCAAAGGTAGGTTGGTCCTTAAACCTAACCCTAAACACTTTAAACACACTTGAATCAATGAATGTTATAATCAATTGTTCTTTGCCCTAATTGCATTGTTGAGATTGAACAATGTTATGTTGTGCATTGTGAATGGTAATGTGTTTCATGAGTAATGTGGAATGAAATGTTGATATTTATGAATGATGCTTTGTGAAATATAATGTGATCATGGATGAGATATATATATATATACTTGAATAATGAGATGTTATATTGTGAAATGAAATGTGAAGCCATTGTTATTGGCTAAGATGATGTAATTGAAAGAAAGAAGGCATGTTTGCCTAAATGTGATGAGAATTGAGAATGGAAATGAATTGTTTGTTTAATATGTTATTCAGTTTCAGAGTTCTGGATTTGGGTGGCATGCCTAAGAAATGATGAAAGGTAACAGTCTTGCCAGGTTGAGGACCTCCTCATAGGTGTTGAGTTGATGGTCCAAGAGACTGGGTCTGTTACACTATGAGATATATGATTTGTAACAGTCTTGCCGGGTTGAGGATCTCCTCATATGTGTTGAGTTGATGATCCAAGAGACTGGGTCTGTTACACTATCCATGGATAGAGATACATGTATATACATTGCCTACGGGCGTGATTATTGTGACTATGAACCAAAGCAGTAACTCTGAACTCTGAATATCGTATTAAATACTTGTTGGGCCCATAGGTGTCAAGGTTATATGAATGTCCTAAATAATGTTATGAGTTTAATGAAATGAGATGTTGGTTATGGAGTATGATTGATTAATGTTGAATGTGAAAAGATGTTGAAATGTGGTATGCTCATATGACTATGATTTGTGAAATGCATAATTGTGTGGTTAACTTTATATTTATGATGTTGATCTTATCAATAACATATGTGGCATTGCATTTCATTAAAGCATACAGTTAGCATGTTTTATCTTACTAAGCCGTTGGCTTAGCGCGATAGTGTTTAATCGCGCAGGTAGTAGAGTGGATAGAGTTGAACCCGAGAGTTCATCAAGACCTAGAGAGTAGACCTTGAAGAATCCATTTTGGGAGCTTAAAGATCAGAGCAGACTTGCCAATCATTTATAAATTTTATGTGTTGTAAAACTTGAGTTTTGATGTATATGAATTTGTAAATATGTAAATATTTTATAACTTCTGCTGTGTAATATTTAAATATGGGGGTTGTCACAAAACCTTTATTTTATGTTGTACTAGAAGTGTAAATCCTTTTTGCAGGTTGTAGTTGAGGTTACAAGGGGGATTTATTGGGAGTGTACTGAGAATGATTTTGTTTGCATTGGTTTGTGTAAAATGTTTTTGAAAATAAGAAAAAAACCGGTTTTGTCGACACTTGGGACTCAATTTTTAGGCGAAACTATGGCAAAAATTTTGTAAAAATCGGAACTAAAATTTGACTAAGTAAAATTGGTAGCAACATTAGGTTAGTGTGGCGCCTCTACTCAGCTTACATATGTAGGTTGGGAAGGGGTGTTACAATTGTTTTGGTATCAGAGCCTAGGTTTGAGATTCTCAACCTAGGTAAAATGTAAGAAAAAGACTATTTTTACTTAAAAAGTGAGTTTTTGAACAAAAATACATGTTTGGGATTGGCAGTCTCTGATCTTTAATAAGAGGTATTCTGTTGTGTTTGCAGACTTAGGTTGTGATGGATTCTCACTCACGTCAGTCGATTGAGGGTAGTGCCGAGAGTATTGCTCCTACTGAGGGAGCTAGGGTTGATAGTGTTGAGGAGGCACCTGCTTCGGTGTCGGGTAGACCAGCTGGGGAGGAGGTTCCGCCAGCCTGGTTTAGGCCTATGATGGAAGCTATGAGACAAGCACCTGTGCAACCACAGCCACCGCCACCACCCCCTCAGCCTTCAGTACCAGTAAGGCACTATGATAAGCTAAGGAAATATGGAGCAGAGGATTTCTTTGGTACAGTTGATCCGGCTGTAGCAGAACAGTGGCTTGATAGAGTTCAGAGGGTATTTGTGCAGTTGCAAGCCACTTCAGAGGAGAAGTTTGACTATGCAAGATCTTTGCTACAGAAGGATGCCTACGACTGGTGGAAGACAGGGCCCCATTCTATGGATGATCCTCCAACACTGTCTTACACTGATTTTCTGAGGGAATTTGAGTTGAAGTATACTCCTAGGGAGAATAAAGATGGGAAGAAAAGAGAGTTTCTAGATTTGAAGCAAGATCATCGGACCGTAACTGAGTATGAGGTTGAGTTTATTCGACCGAGTCAGTATGCTGGGGGCATCATTGCTGATGAGATTGATAGATGTCGGCGATTTGAGGAGGGATTGAGGCCCTCGATCATGTGCTTAGTGGCTGGATCCAGATATCAGGATTTTTCACAGCTTGTGGCAGCAGCTCGAAGTGTAGAGCGAGCTCAAGTTATTGCAGCTGCTTCAGAGGAAGAGGTTAGGGTTATGAGGCCCCAGTTTGAGGCAGGGTCTTCTTCTGCGAAGAGGGGTAGAGGAAGTTTTGTTCCTCGGAGTAGTAGGAGCCAGAGACCAGCGGGTAGGTCAGTGCAGTTCCAGAGGCAGAGATTTAGACCTGCAGCTTCAGTAGCGAGTGCTCCTACTCCTGGAGTTCAGAGATCCACCTTACCTGTGTGTAACCAGTGTGGTGGAAGACATGGGGGCGTTTGTTGGAGGCATAGTAGATCAGGGGTATGCTTCAGGTGTGGATCACCTGACCACTTTGTGAGAGACTTTCCTGAGAGGCAGGAGCAGATGCCAGTTGATTCTGCTGCTTCTCGAGCTAGTGTGAGGGGAGGCAGAGGAGGCAGAGGTGCCAGCCGGGGAGGTAGACCAGGATTCAGTTCTAGAGGAGGTGCTACATCCAGGGAGGGTAGACCAGAGGAGGTTGGATCTTCCCAAAGGATGTATGTTATGCAGAGGCAGCCAGATGCATCAGCAGTCATAGCTGGTACTTTTTCTTTATTTAATACTCCAGTACTTGCTTTGATTGATCCGGGTTCCATGCATTCATATATTAGTGCATCTGTTTTGCCTGTATCTGATTTGCATGCTGAGTCCCTAGGATTTGATGTGTTGGTAACAAATCCGTTAGGGCATAGTGTGGTTGTGAGTAAGGTGCATAGAGATAGTGCAGTAGTGGTGCAGGGTGAGGAGTTCCTTGGGGATTTGATTGAGATGCAATTTAAGGATTATGATGTGATCTTAGGTATGGATTGGCTATCTCGACATGGAGCTGTGGTGGATTGTAAAAAGAAAATTGTTTCTTTGAGAATGGGTGATGGTAGAGAGGTGATAGTATCTAATGAGCAGGAACAGCTAGCCTCCTTATTTGTTTCAGCTGTTACAGCAAGGAGGTTGATTAGAAAGGGGTGTGAAGCCTATCTTGCTCATGTGGTAGATACTAGAGTAAGAAGTTCTCCCATTGATAGCATTGCCACAGTTGCAGAGTTCCCAGATGTGTTTCCAGAGGAGTTGCCAGGGTTACCTCCTAAGAGAGAGGTGGAGTTCGGTATTGAATTGTTGCCTGGTACCACTCCTATCTCTATTACTCCTTATAGAATGGCACCAGCAGAATTGAGGGAGTTGAAAGTGCAATTACAGGAGTTGTTGGACAAAGGATTTATTCGCCCCAGTGTTTCTCCTTGGGGAGCTCCTGTGCTTTTTGTGAAGAAGAAAGATGGTACTATGAGGTTGTGTATCGATTATAGGCAATTGAACAAGGTGACCATTAAGAATAAATATCCTTTGCCTAGAATCGATGATCTCTTTGATCAGTTGAAGGGAGCGTCAGTGTTCTCCAAAATTGATTTGAGATCTGGGTACCATCAGCTGAGGGTAAGAAGTGAAGATGTTCCTAAGACTGCTTTTCGGACCAGGTATGGGCATTATGAATTTCTAGTTATGCCTTTTGGTCTGACGAATGCACCTGCAGCTTTTATGGATTTGATGAATAGGGTGTTCAGGCCCTATCTAGATCAGTTTGTAGTGGTCTTCATCGATGACATTCTGGTGTATTCGCGGAATGAAGAGGAACATGATATGCATCTGCGGATTGTGTTGCAGATTTTGAGAGAAAAGCAGTTATTTGCCAAATTGTCGAAATGTGAGTTCTGGTTGGATCAAGTAGCTTTCCTCGGACATATAGTTTCAGCAGAGGGTATTAGAGTTGATCCGAGCAAAGTTGAAGCTATATTGAATTGGAGTCCACCCAAGTCTGTGACTGAGATTAGAAGTTTTCTGGGTTTGGCAGGCTATTACAGGCGGTTTGTGAAAGGGTTTTCTTTGATAGCTACTCCACTCACCAGATTGCTTCGTAAGGGAGTGAGATTTGTGTGGACGGATCAGTGTCAGGCGAGTTTTGAGCAGTTGAGAGAATTGTTAACTCAAGCGCCTGTTCTTACTTTACCTGTTGAAGATAAACCTTATGTGATCTACAGTGATGCTTCACATAGAGGTTTGGGGTGTGTATTGATGCAGGAAGGGAAAGTTATAGCTTATGCATCTCGACAGTTGAAACCGCATGAGCTTAACTATCCGACCCATGATTTGGAATTGGCTGCCATTGTGTTTGCATTGAAGATTTGGCGCCACTATCTGTTTGGGGAGAAATGTTTTATCTACACTGATCACAAGAGTTTGAAGTATTTGGGTGTCCAGAAAGAACTCAATCTTCGTCAGAGGAGATGGTTAGAATTGATTAAAGACTACGACTGCTTGATTGACTATCATCCAGGTAAAGCAAATGTTGTTGCTGATGCCTTGAGTCGGAAGTCTTTAGCTGGTTTAACTGTTTACTCGCTCTCGTTGCTTGTTGAGTTGAGAGCTTTGCATGCCAGTTTTGTAGCTTGTGACGATTGTGCATTGTTGGCACAGTTGCTTTTGAAACCAGTTT
This sequence comes from Garcia nutans, assembly GCA_947685225.1. Classification (NCBI taxonomy): domain Eukaryota; kingdom Viridiplantae; phylum Streptophyta; class Magnoliopsida; order Malpighiales; family Euphorbiaceae; genus Garcia; species Garcia nutans. The sequence continues at coordinate 10,007,894 of CANTUV010000040.1, forward strand.
TGTTAGATCAGATCAAAGAGGCTCAGTTGATTGATATGAAGATTCAGAAGATTATTTCAGATTGCAAGAATGGGAAGACTAGAGATTTTGTTGTGAAAGATGATGGGAGTCTCTGGTTTAACCGATTGTGTGTACCCGATGATGCTGATTTGAAAAGAGTCATTTTAGAAGAAGCTCATCAGTCAATGTTTGCTATGCATCCAGGTAATACGAAGATGTATCATGATTTGAGACAGCATTATTGGTGGATTGGTTTGAAGAGAGACATTGCTGAGTTTGTATCGAAATGTCTCACTTGTCAGAAGGTTAAAGCAGAGCATCAAGTCCCAACCGGGTTGCTTTAACCATTGTCAGTGCCAGAATGGAAGTGGGAAAGAGTGACAATGGATTTTGTGTCTGGTTTGCCATTGACACAAAAGAAGCATGATGCTATATGGGTGATTGTGGATAGATTGACTAAAACAGCTCATTTCCTTCCGGTTCGAATGGATTACTCTTTGGAGAGATTGGCTGAGCTGTATATCCATGAGATTGTGAAACTGTATGGTGTTCCAACTTCTTTAGTGTCTGATCGAGATCCCAGGTTTACTTCCAGATTTTGGAAGAGTTTGCATAGTGCTTTGGGTTCTCGACTGCACTTCAGCACTGCTTTTCATCCACAGACGGATGGACAGTCAGAGAGGGTGATACAGATTATTGAGGACATGTTGAGAAGCTGTGTCATTGATTTCTCTGGAAGTTGGGATAGGTTTTTACCTCTTGTGGAGTTTGCTTACAACAACAGTCACCAATCCAGCATTGGTATGGCACCGTTTGAAGCATTGTATGGCAGACGGTGTAGGACACCTCTTTGTTGGAATGAGCTTGGAGATGATAAGTTGGTTGGTCCTGATTTGATTCAAGAAACTGAGGAAAAAGTAAAGTTGATTCGAGGTAGGTTAAAAGCAGCTTCAGACCGACAGAAGTCTTATGGAGATCTGAAGAGGAGAGACATTCAGTTTGATGTTGGAGATAAGGTGTTTTTGAAAGTATCTCCTTGGAAGAAGATTTTGAGGTTCGGTCGGAAAGGAAAATTGAGTCCTCGTTTCATTGGGCCGTATGAAGTGTTAGAAAGAGTTGGGCCAGTTGCATATCGACTTGCTTTGCCACCTGAGTTGGATCGTATTCATAATGTATTCCATGTTTCTATGTTGAGGAGGTACAGGTCAGATCCATCTCATGTGTTGCCATTTGAGTCTATCGAAGTGAGCCCAGATTTGACATTTGAAGAAGAACCAGTTGCTATCTTGGCACGTGATGTGAAAGATTTGAGGAACAAGAAAGTGCCATTGGTGAAGATTCTTTGGAAGAATCATGCAAAAGAAGAAGCAACTTGGGAAAGTGAGCAAACTATGCGAGAGCAATATCCTCTGTTGTTTCAGACTTGATATCAGGTAATTTCGAGGACGAAATTTTTTTTTTAGAGGGGGAGAATTGTAATATCCTCATTTATGCCCTAGAAGTTTTGCATATTGTTGTTGTTGTTATTGTTATATATTGGATTGAATATATGTGTTAAATTGTAAGAGAAAAGAAATTGAGAAGAGAAAGTATATGTATATGTATTTTGGGAAGAAATAGGGTTTAGAGACAAATTTATATGTTGTGTATATGTTAATATATATGACATATAAAGTGGTCAAAAGGCTTGGTCAATGCAAGAGAAGATATTTATTTGAGATTGGTAAATTACTTAATTGGGCACATATAAGACAAAAAGATAATTATGTGAATAAGGGCACTTTGGTAATTGCTTGGATAAAATCACATGGTGGATATTTAAAGAAGGTTTGACTTGTGTTTTCTTCATCATTTCTTCTTCTTCTTCTTGTTGATGGCCGGCCCTCCATAGCCAAAGAGAAAGAAAGAGACAAGTGATGGTTTTGATGATTTCAAGCTTAAATTGAAGAAAGATTAAGTGTTCAAGTGTTGATTTAAGAAGTTTTTAACTAAGGTAAGATCTTTTCTCTAATTTCTTCAATTCTTTTGAAGTGGTATGATTAAGTTGCTTATGGTATGATTGTAAGTATTGATTTTGCTTGATAGATGAGAAGTTGGGTTGGTGTTGGTGATGGAAGAGTAAGATTGGTGTTTAGTGAAATTGTTTCTGTTTTAGGATTAGTAAAGGCTGTGACTTGTATGATTTTTAATTAATTTTAGAAAAATGTTCTTGAAGTGAATTTTTGATATGTTGTGCCTCTATGAGTCTAGAATGACTGAAAAATATGTTGATTCGATTTTGGAATGGTTATGAGTTTAGAAAGATTATTTTCATTAGACCTGTTCCAGCAAGTACCTTAACTGGGACAGCTATATTTCGGGATTTTTAATAAAATGTAGAAAAATCATATCCAATCGAATTTTGGATATGTTGTTGCTTAGTGAGTTTAGTATTTGAGAAAAATAATTTGGAATCACGTTGATTGAATTTGATTTATGGAATTCACAAAGTTCAGAACTGCTGCCAGGATGCAGGGCAATTGGGGCAGTCTGGTTAGGTGAACTATTTGACCAAGATTTTGTGTTCAGTTTGATCTGAAATTTTAAAGGGATGATTTTAAGATACAAAACTAAATTCTGTAAAAATTTTAGAATTTTTAGTCAAGTAGATTATTTTATACAATTTTTCAAAATAAGGATAAAATGGAGTTTAAAAACCAGAATATACTATTTATGGTTAGGGTTTTAATTCTTTGTTCTTCTTGCATTGCTTTGGTTCTCCAAAGGTAGGTTGGTCCTTAAACCTAACCCTAAACACTTTAAACACACTTGAATCAATGAATGTTATAATCAATTGTTCTTTGCCCTAATTGCATTGTTGAGATTGAACAATGTTATGTTGTGCATTGTGAATGGTAATGTGTTTCATGAGTAATGTGGAATGAAATGTTGATATTTATGAATGATGCTATGTGAAATATAATGTGATCATGGATGAGATATATATATATATACTTGAATAATGAGATGTTATATTGTGAAATGAAATGTGAAGCCATTGTTATTGGCTAAGATGATGTAATTGAAAGAAAGAAGGCATGTTTGCCTAAATGTGATGAGAATTGAGAATGGAAATGAATTGTTTGTTTAATATGTTATTCAGTTTCAGAGTTCTGGATTTGGGTGGCATGCCTAAGAAATGATGAAAGGTAACAGTCTTGCCGGGTTGAGGACCTCCTCATAGGTGTTGAGTTGATGGTCCAAGAGACTGGGTCTGTTACACTATGAGATATATGATTTGTAACAGTCTTGCCGGGTTGAGGATCTCCTCATATGTGTTAAGTTGATAATCCAAGAGACTGGGTCTGTTACACTATCCATGGATAGAGATACATGTATATACATTGCCTACGGGCGTGATTATTGTGACTATGAACCAAAGCAGTAACTCTGAACTCTGAATATCGTATTAAATACTTGTTGGGCCCATAAGTGTTAAGGTTATATGAATGTCCTAAATAATGTTATGAGTTTAATGAAATGAGATGTTGGTTATGGAGTATGATTGATTAATGTTGAATGTGAAAAGATGTTGAAATGTGGTATGCTCATATGACTATGATTTGTGAAATGCATAATTGTGTGGTTAACTTTATATTTATGATGTTGATCTTATCAATAACATATGTGGCATTGCATTTCATTAAAGCATACCGTTAGCATGTTTTATCTTACTAAGCCGTTGGCTTAGCGCGATAGTGTTTAATCGCGCAGGTAGTAGAGTGGATAGAGTTGAACCCGAGAGTTCATCAAGACCTAGCGAGAGTAGACCTTGAAGAATCCATTTTGGGAGCTTAAAGATCAGAGCAGACTTTCCAATCATGTATAAATTTTATGTGTTGTAAAACTTGAGTTTTGATGTATATGAATTTGTAAATATGTAAATATTTTATAACTTCCGCTGTGTAATATTTAAATATGGGGGTTGTCACAAAACCTTTATTTTATGTTGTACTAGAAGTGTAAATCCTTTTTGCAGGTTGTAGTTGAGGTTACAAGGGGGATTTATTGGGAGTGTACTGAGAATGATTTTGTTTGCATTGGTTTGTGTAAAATGTTTTTGAAAATAAGAAAAAAACTGGTTTTGTCGACACTTGGGACTCAATTTTTAGGCGAAACTATGGCAAAAATTTTGTAAAAATCGGAACTAAAATTTGACTAAGTAAAATTGGTAGCAACATTAGGTTAGTGTGGCGCCTCTACTCAGCTTACATATATAGGTTGGGAAGGGGTGTTACAAGAGACATCCTTCATTGACATAAATAGCTATCTGCTTAGGTCATCAACATATAACTCAATTATCAATTCCTATCTGGCATGTACATCTACTTATTCATCATATAACTTTCTCCTTACTTTATCTTACATGGCACACATAGTTACTTACTTACTACCTATCTCCCAAAATCGACTAAACCTATGCTCTGATACCACAATGTAACACCCCATCTTAGCCTACATTTATAGACCAAGATGGACTGTTATCTCATGGTGGTTGTCTTAATATTTTACTTAGCCAATTTTAAGTGCAGATTTTTTTTTAAAAAAAATTTGCCATAACCTCCCCTAAAAATGGAGTTCCCAAGTGTCGACAAAACTGATTTTTCTTATTTATGAAAAACATTTTGTTTCACAATTAAATACAAGCACACTCCTAATAATCCACCCTTATAACCTCAACCACAATCCTGCAAGAAGAATTCACACTTCTATATTCACAACCCAACTCAATTCAAAATCATACAGTTATTATACATTACTAGATTTACATGCTACATCAAGTTATCTCTTTGTATTGTTCAAATAAGTACATGCCAGTTTCTAAAACCAAAATACAAAATAAAGAACACCATCTAAGTTTGTTGATGACAGACAAATCGCAGGACTCCTCTGTTCGCTACTGGCTCCTTGCTAATAACCTATGAGTTTAGAAGAAACTAAACTCACTAAGCATTGCTTAGTGGGTACTTTAACCATTGCCGAATATAAATAATGCAAGGAAGGTTTTTGAAACGCATATAAAAGTAGAATAATTCATAATTAAACTATTTTCATACAATCATCATATTTATATTTTCTAATTAAGTTAAGATTCACATTCTGTATGTAAACAACATGTAATATAACTTCATTATAATTACGAGTTAATCTGCTCCACTAGGTAATTATGAATACACCGATCTCGAAATGAGGCCTCGTATAGAGTTACGTGTGGTCTTGACCTCACACGACTAATTGCCATGGTCTTTGTCTCACACGATATAGAATATACAACATAACTGCGTGGTCTTGGTCTCACACGACTAGTTGCCATGATCTTGACCTCACACGATATAACCGCGTGGTCTTGGTCTCACAGGACTAGTTGCCATGATCTTGACCTCACACGATATAACCCCATTCCAGACCGGTTTTACCCATTTACCGAGTAGAGCATAAATAACATTTCATATATACCCATTCACTTCGTATATATACCACATATTCTCCATGTATATACAATATATATTTACACAAATATCACATATACTCACATATGTATCATATGTATTCACATATTTTGAATCTAATTTATTCTTCATATCATACTTAAACTCAATACCAAAATAAAATGATAAAACACCCACACCAAGTTTTTGACCAAGTTAATAATGAAAAATTACCATATGAACAATAAACTCTGGTTCTTGACCCAACTTGATCCTTGTTTTAGAAAATTTGTATAAAATAATCCACTTGGCTAAAAACTCTAAACTTTTTGCAGAATTTAGTTTTGCATCTTAAAATCATTCCTTTAAAATTTTATATCAAACTGGACAAAAAATCTTGGTCAACTAGTTCACCCAACCAGACTGCTCCAGTTGCCCTGCATCTTGGCAGCAGTTCTGAATTTTATGAATTCCGTAAATTAAATTCAATCAATGTGGTTCCAAATTATTTTTCTCAAATACTAGACTTATTAGAAAACAACATATCCAAAATTCAACTCAAGATAATTGTTCTATATTTAATTAAAAATCATACAAGTCACAGCATTTTACTAATTGTAAAACAGAAAAATTTCAAAAGGAGTTCAATGGTTAAAGTACCAAACCTTGCTTTTCCTTAGTCCTTATTCTATATCACTTCCTTTCCTTCCTTGTCTCCTTGATTTCCTATGAAATTTAACATCACATATACAAAGGTAAGAACCCTAGGTATAGACATAGTCTTATCTTATGATTTTTCTAATGGTTGCTAGCTTATTTTCACCATTAAACACCATTATTTCCTTCATCAAATCCTTCAATTAATTATTTCTTGAATTTTCTCCAAATCTAACTACATGAACCCTAATTTCAATCTCTTAAATTAACCATTAATCCATGAAATTAAAACTAGAGATAGGTTTCTCTTACCTTATAATCTTGTTTGTCACCAAACTCTTTAAACCAAAAGCCTTAAACTTTGGAAAAATCACCTCCTTCTTCCTTCTCTTATGGTTTGGACGAATTCACCATGCAAGAGAGGGCTTTTATACTTTCTTTCCTTAGCTTATTTTGATCCAAATGGCAGCCATAAGTGGTGAATAGATGTTGACTTCCAATTGTTACACCTTATAGCAAAAATGGCCACTTTTAATTGGTCCATTTGCCTTCTTCCAATTGGTACACCTTATAGCAAAAATGACCACTTTTAATTGGTCCATTTGCCTTCTTCTAATTGGTACACCTTATAGCAAAAATGGCCACTTTTAATTGGTCCATTTGCCTTCTTCTTTTATCTATTTATTTAGCAAGCCATTAAGCTTTCTTTTATTCATATTTTGACCCCCCTCAACTTTCTTGTGTTGTAATTTTATATTCTAGGGTGTGAAAATATCAAAATATCCTCCAGCGATTAATCGATTGTAACTTTTAAACCGTGCGTTTTTGGAAAAAATTGAAACCCACGGTTATGACTCGATTAATCTCGAGAATATTCTTTCGGGGTCGGATATGGGCACTATTAAGAACTTCCGACACTTAATTTTTAAGTTTACATAGTTGCCCCTAACTTTTGAGAAATTTCCACCTAGGTCCTCGGCCTTTCGAAAAATTACCTTTAGGTCCCGTCGACTTCACGGGCCTCCTTTGTACACCGATTTTGTTTTTCACTATCTCGAGCCTCTATTTGACCAGTAATTTATGTCCTTCTTGCCTAATACTCGACTACCGAAACTTTGGGATATGACACTCCCAAATAATTTTTAACCACCATCTCAACTATACTTCTCAATTTCACCAAGTTTATCAAACATTTATATATATAGATATATATAATGTAAAACATACTTACTCTCCCATTTCAAATACATTGACCCAAACATTATTTTTAATATATAAGACGTAAAATCCAAAACATAATATATTATGCATAAAACTCAAAAATGTACAATAACATAAAAATATATACATGCTACTGGTAGTGTTTTTGATCTTGATAGTAACTCAATAAGCTCAACTACGACTCTAGACCCGACCTGGTCTAGAAGAACTCTCTGGCTCAGCTGGGTATACCCTGTCACCTGCGCGATGGAAACAATTGCGCTAAGCCGAAGTCTAGTGGTACAAACTTTGATAATAACAATGTAACTCAATGCAATACCAAATGTACAATGCATATATAAGTCACATCAATCCACTTTCTTATATTTTTCAAATATTTCATAAGCACAACACATAACATTATATTGCTCAATTGTATCATAATTCATAATTCAAATTAAAATAAAGACAAGCATGGGCCCAAAAAAGATCTATTATGCTATTCAAATTTCAGAGTTGCTGCTCTGGCCCATAATGACACCATGTGTCTAGCCCCATAGGCAATATATATATCTATGGATAATGTAACAGCCTCAGTCTCTTGGACCTCAACACGGCTAGACCCTTAGGCCCTAGTATCTTGGTCCTCAACCCGGCTAGACTGCTACAGTTTTTGAGGCTTACAACCCAGTCTTTTCACCCCAAAAACATCATATTTATCAGCTGGCCTGGCTTACGACCCAGTCTTTTCACCATTCCAGCATATAGCCCGTAGGCAATCATAGGCATGCAGCCAAACCCAGAACTCTAAAAATTGAATAACATACTAGGCACACAATTTATTCATATTTCTCATTATTAATCTCTTTCTCATTTTCACATATTCAATCTAGGCACATTGCCTTATTTTTACATTTTTTTTCTCACTTTTCTCATTTTTCACATCTTTCTCATTTTTCTCAATTTTCTCAATTTTCTCATTTTTATCAATATCAATTCATTTCATTATTCCTCATATCTCATTTTTGCATTCACAACACATTACCCAATTACTTTGGGTATTTTCACATAATATGCATACTTCACATGTTACACAATTTAGCCATTATCAATGGCATTTCACAATGCATTTAACACATATATGACATTACAAATGTCATAGCATATTATCCATACACAATCAATGAACCAAGTAACTTAACACATTTTCCAACCAAAATGTGTTAAGTCCAAATGTTATGCAAATATAAACATTATATTCAAAGTTTGTACATACCTCCACTAGCAACCCAAAGCAAGCTAAAAACAACCTTCAATCCAATCTTTCTAACTTGCCCTTCACCATTTGGATGAAGCAAATCAACCTCCCTCAATGCTTAAACCAAATGTGATAGCAAATAATCATTTAGTATCACATTTAATGGCATTTTCAACATTAAACCATAATTACACATCACTCCTACAAATTTCCAAAAATTTAGCCTTTCCTTACTTCAACATTGGAATTCCATTCTACTACAATTAAATTAGTGTTTTAAGTTTATTTATATTATTAAAAATATATTTTAATACATTTAAATCATTTACATTATAAAAATACACTCTTATACACAAAATCTCAAAAATGGCATAACCTTCCCCCATTGAAGGTTTTCCATTCCAACACAATCCATTACTCATTCCTAGCTTATTTTCATCACTTTTAACACTAAATAACATGCTTAAACAAATAAAATCACACAATTCAACCACTTTGGAAAATCACTTTTCCAAAACCCTAAATCTCCACTTCCATTCTCAAACTCCAACCCAACACCACCAAATAAAATATTTGACTTTAAAATACTTGTTTATGAATCAAAACAACTCATTTGGAAACAATTTACACAATTAAAGTTCATCTTTTTCAAAACCCCAAAAATCCATAACCCTAAATTCTCTCTCTTCACCATTCTTTAACCAAACTCCATCATCTCTTCAATCTAACCTTATAATCATTGTTAACTACCCAAAATAACATCATACACACCAATTGCAACAATTATAACATACTACATAAAAATCCAAATTCTCACATAATCTAAATTTCCAAGGAATTCAAAGAAAAGAGATGGAAACTTACTAATTTTGGTGGAAATCACCAAAAATCCACTTGAAACTTGTTAATTCATTCAATTCATGGAGTATGGAAGAAGCAAAATCCTTGGTCTTCAAACTCCCATGGAAGCCACATCCTTGAAGAAGAAGAAGAAGACTTTTAATATTCTTTTCCTTTTAATCTTTTTTTTTAACCACATATATATTAAAATAATTTAATATTTAATATTTAATTATTTTTTAATAAATTAAAAGTCCTAATTTCCCTCTTCCATTCAAAAATAATTTGTTTTTGAATTATTTTATTAATTTTGAATTTATAAGATTTAATTACCAAAATACCCTTTTCTTTTAAAAAGTGTTGACTTTTATATGTTATGTATATTTTGCATATACAGCATATATATATTCCACTTTTTCATTTAAAATTCCTTCATTTTTCATTTAAAACCATTAATTTAATTTATCCTTTTAAATTATTATTTATTTTATCAAATTTTCCAAAAATTAGAAATTTTCAAAAATTTTAAGATGTTACAAAAAATAATTACCTTGCTCTTTTGATTTGAACTATGATGAAGCGGCATCTTGGCTAGTAGACCTATATTTCCATTTTCATGATACTGAATAAACTCTAATAACTCAGCATTAGAATGAGTTCTTGATCTTGAAGCATGTATTTTTTCAAAACTGTATAAACTTGAAATGCTTATAGCTATGAATTAACGAAATTAATGAATGAACGAAATTAACGATCTTGCTCTGAATGAAATAAATAAATCGATCGTTTATATAGAGGAACGGCAAAGGAAAAAAACAAAATTCAAAAAGTAAATTTCACTATTGATAAATAGTAAATTACTATTTACAAATAGTATGATACTATTTGCAAATAGTAGGTTACTATTGACAATAGTGAGATACTATTTATAAATAGTAGGTTACTATTTACGAATAGTAAATAGTGTATGAACAGTGACTACACAGTAAAAACTCAATTATTCATTTTAATCATTCAAATACTTGCGTGTATATAAATATTTTTGTACTTTTAAAAATATTTTTACACGCAGGGGGCAAGGAGAAGATATGTGCATAAAAATCAGCTAAATTTTTTGCAAAAAAAATTTATATACTACTGACTATAATTATTATTTGCAAATAATTAAATCTCACTTAGCACGGGTCCAGAACCCAAATTATCTTTAGGTCCAGTACCTAAATTTTTTTAAGTCCGGAACTTAGCTCGGGTCCAGAACCCAAATTACCCTTAGGTCTAGAACCTAAAATCTCTTCTAAGTCCAGAACTTAGCTCGGGCCCAGAATATAAATTATCCTTAGGTTCAGAACCTAAAATCTTTCTTAAGTCCAGAACATAGCTCGGGTCCAAAACCCAAATTATCCTTAGGTCTAGAACCTAAAATTTTTTTTAAGTAAAAAACTTAGCTCAGGTCCAGAACCCAAATTACCCTTAGGTCCAGAACCTAAAATCTCTCTTAAGTCCAGAACTTAGCTGGGGTCCAGAAGCCAAATTATCCTTAGGTTCAGAACCTAAAATATCTTTTAAGTCCAGAACTTAGCTCGAGTCCAGAACTCAAATTACTATTAGGTCCAGAACCTAAAATTATCCTTGAGTCCAGAACTCGAACCGGGTCCAAAACCCAAAACCTCAATCATCTCAGAAAAATTAAGTCTTATTGCTTTTCACTCTCTTTTGTTGTGGTCTCAAATCGTTCAAGCAAAGGGCAAACTGTAGACCCTTAATTTTTGACCCATTCCGATCCAATATATTTTATATAGTCAAAAATAATTTTTGCGTTAATTTAATTAAATAATATTTATTTTAGAATTTATTTTTTATAATTTTTAATGAAATAAAAATATAAATAAAAATAAAAATAAAAATCGGCGACGGAAAAATTGGCGATGAAAAGTCAAATTGGCCAAGGCCAATTTCGTCTGCATGAAATTCCTGCGGCGAAATTGGCTGGCCGCACCAACCCTCACAGCTAGCTCCTCGCAGCTCGCAGTTTCGCTCGCAATTTCGCCAGGAAAATTTTTCAACGCAATTTTTTCCAAAACCAAACTGTGAGCGGGAATTTTTGCCCCACTCTCAGTGGAATGGTTCTTGCTACTTTGGCACTATTTAGGCTCGGGACCTTAGAGAACACTGACCTAAGTCAGGAGAAAATGGAGTCACCACCCGAACGGGCCGGAAAAAGAAAGGGGTGGATGACTCGATTCCTAAGGAATCACCAACCCCCTAATGGGTTCAGAATGTTGGGTACGTGTGGGGAAGGTGAGAAATGGCCCAGCACCCTCACAACACCCGGTTCATTGGAACCAGCCTCCTTTACAGGTCTTAATATTATAAAATTCTTAAATATAACAACATTATATTACACACAATAATTAAAAGAAAGCATCAATATATTAAAATCAAAGCAAGGTCCAAGAAAAACAAATAAATGGACACCCATCCAAAGATGGAAACATGTCCTTACATCACATGCCTAAATAAGATACCCACCTAAAGGTAGAAACATGCCCTTTACATTGGTTCTAAAATAAAAAAGCAATTTAAATTACATGATATTTAACTAATGAGGTACCCACCAAGTGGAAACATACCTCTTACAACATTTGAAAGTCTATATAAATTGATAAAAGTAAATAACCATTCATCAAAGGTATTAAACATCAATAGAAAGTAAACATCCATCCATGAAATATTAAATAAACCAAGCATTGAACTTAAATAAATTAAATCATAAGAAATAAATCAAAGCATAATCAAATATAGAATTGAATAAGGTAAATAAAATTCCAATTATAGCTACTGTTTCCATTTAGGGTTCTTTATTTCATGTGTTAAAGGTTTTGGAAATTCATGGGTTTAAGCATACTGCGACTTTAAGAGAATTAAAATAGATTAGGGATTTTATGTTTTAAAAGGTTGGTAAGACTCTTTGATTAACTAAATTGAGGTTTGAATGGTGAAATCATGAAACTAGGGTTTTGGACACTTTAAGATACTTTTGATTTGTGGTTTTAAATGATGATTTCAAGCTTACTGTGTAAAAATAAAAATATTTGTGTTTATATGATTTTTAAGGTTTTAAAGGGTTAGGGTTTATAAAAAATTAGGGTTTAAGGCTTTAAAGGTGTAATATCCCAATGTATGCCCTAGAAGTTTTGAATATTGTTGTTGTTTTAAATTGGATTGAATGTATATGTGAATTTGCAAGAGAAAAGAAATTAAAAGAAAGTGTATATGTTGTATATATGAAAGTATAAATAACATATACATAAGTCAAAAGGGATGGTCAATGGAAGAGGATATTTATTTGTGACATGTGAAATTACTTAAATGGGCATATAAGTGACAAGAGTTAAGTTAAATGGATGAGGGCATTTAAGTAATTGCTTTGTTAGGATTGCTTGGTGGAGATTTAAAGAAGAATAGAGGTTTGACTTGTCTTGATTTTTCTTTTCTTTGCTTGGTGTGGCCGGCTACCAAAGGGAAAGAGAGAGCAAGTGAGGTGTTTTGATTTCTAACATCAAATTGAAGGGAGAATCAAAGGATTAAGTTGGAGATTTGTGAAATTTCTTCAATTGAGGTAAGTACTCTCTTGTTTTCCTTTGTTATTTTGAGGTTGTGTTTGAAGTGAGTTATGAATTGTTGATTTTATGATTGGGTGTGTTTGAGATGTGTTTATAAGTGTTGAGATTGATTGTAAGCTACAAAGTTAAATTGGTGTTGGTTTTGGTTTGATGATGGTAAGTTAAATGGATGTTGATTTTGAAAGAACAAGAGTGAGATTGTTTTAGGGTTTTGAAATGTTGAGTGATCAAATGTGTTGTTGATGTATTGTTAATATGAATATTGTGATGAGCATGCAAGATATGTGTTAATGATATTGTTTATATTCATTTGAATGAGATTATGTTGTCCATAATGTGTTTAAATTCCATCAAATGAGATTTGGCCATTGTTTAGGGTTTTGTTCATTAGAGACACGGCCAAACCAAGGAAGAGACACGGCCAACCTATAGAATTTTGGAGACATGGCCAAGTCTAAGAAAAATGTGGCCGTGTTGGATGATTTTTGGAGAGACACGGCTGTGTCCCTTGCCCATGTCTGCCACTGCCAATTTGTATTGAGAGACACGGCCACAAGCTTGGCCGTGTCCCTTGAGTGTGTTGGCTACTATGAGTGTCTTTTGCTCTTCTTGTTTTGTTGAAATGGAACATACATATGATGATGCATATGACACTATATGAACAATGTTATGTGTTATGCATTGTGAATCTTGTGAATGGTAATGTGTTATATGAATAATGTACTTTGTAATGTTACATTTATGATGCTATATGCAAAATGTGAATGATATGATGAGGAAATTGATTATGTATAGCTTGATGGGAGTAGTTCTTGATGTAAGTACAACTTACCTAGATGCATTCTTTTATATGGTTTGACACTTATTATAATGTGACTAATGTTGTTATTTGTATAGTGTGAAAGCTATAATGATCATCCAAAAAGGTATGTGCAATGCAATTTGTTATGATAAATGTTTTAATAATGATTGAAATGAAATAAATGGATATGTTGTTTATATGATGATGAATTTAAGATACATGTACAATGAAATTGATTATGTATGCTTGAATGATAAAGTGTATAATGTGAATTGAGACATAAAGAGATGTGAAACTAATGTTCTGAGTTCTAATGATGTGAATGATATGATTGAAGCATGCCTAGATGATATGTTTGTGTAGTTAATGTAATTGATGTTGTATGTATCATTGATGAAAGATGAAATGTGATTTGAGATATAATGAGAAGTGAAGCCATTGTGATTGGCTATGATAATTCAAATATGATGTGAAGCCATTGTGATTGGCTATGGTAACTCAAATGTGATGTGTGAAGCCATTGTGATTGGCTATGATGATTCAATTGAGATTGGAAATGATAATGAAATAATAAGTGAATTGTGTAGCTAATGTGTTATTCCATTTTCAGAGTTTGTTGTTGGTGGCATGCCTAATAATAGTAACAATCTCTTGAAGTTAGGTTGGCTAAGTCCTTGAAGCCTAATTGAGATGTTACAACCCTTGAAGCTAGGTTGGGTTGGTTCTTGAAGCCAAGTTGGGTTGAAACTTAGCATGCTTTGTTCCCCTTGAAGCTTGGTTAAACCTAAATCCTTGAAGCCTAGTTGGGATAATGATAATGATAATGTGATAATAAAACCAAAGCATTAACTCTGAAAGTCGAATGGCATATTAGTGTCTTTTGGGCCCGAGTCTGTCGTTGTTGTTAATATGATATACAAATGTTGAAATAAATGAGTAATGAGATCTATGGTTGACTTTGTTGGAAATGTGATTCATGATTGGTGAATTGTGAATAAAATAATGTTATGAAGTATGTTGTGTAATGTGTGTATTGATATATTGATTGTGAGTATTAATGATGGATTGTGGTTGGTGATAATGATATGAATATATTATATGAAATTAGTCGAGATATATGAAAGGTGCAATTAAAAAGGAAAAACATGATAAGATACTATTGGTACATGTAAGTGATATTTGATTATATGTTAGAATTTCTATAATGTATGTTTATATGTTATATTTGTACTACTAGGCTCTCGGGCTTAGCGCGGATGTGTAATCGCGCAGGTGACTAGGTGGAAGATATGAAGTCTTTCATTATGCCACGAGAAGAGTAAGAGTTTGTCAAGACCAACTAGAGGGTGATGCATACATGTATAACTTTTAATTATGATGTATTTTGATGAAGTGTATTCATATGTATAAATGAAGTTTTGATAGAGATAAGATTATTATATATATTTAAGATTATTAAAAGTATAATGATTTTGTAAATGTTCTTTAAATGAATGTATTGCGGTTTGAACACTGTTAAAGGATTTTAAATTGTAACGAAAAGTGGCATCCTTATACTTTATATACTTACTGTATGTATATTAGGTATATGTATAGTACTTATATGGAGTATCGGGGTGTTACAGTGTCTCACCAATTCCAAAGGCAAAGAAGACTAAAGCTCGCAGAGGCAAACACAAGCAAGGGACACGGCCAAGTCTTGTGGCCGTGTCCCTCCAAAATGGTGCAACACGGCCAAGTCACCTCTGACTTGGCCGTGTCACTCAACAAAGAAGAAATATAAGAGAGGCAAGCAGTGATGGACACAGGCAAGGGACACGGCCAAGTCACCTGGCCGTGTCCCTCCAAAGAACACTCACACGGCCAAGTCACTTCTGACTTGGCCGTGTCCCTCATGATCTAAACACGCAGCGAATTTTTTAAAGCGGACATTCGTATAAAAGGAAAGGAGAGCTAGGGTTTAAAGACTGTTGACGATTTTGAGCTGAGTTTGGAGCCGTCAGAGAGAGAGAAGCTAGGGTTTTACATTTTGTTTTCTTGATTTTGATTTCATTTTGGATTAAAACTAGCTAGATTAGATTGTTCATGCCATTGTTATATCCTTCTTGCAAGATTTGAACAAGAGATTCTTCAGAAGCTTCAAGGAGTTGTAACTTGGTTTTGTTCTTGAACTTATTCTCTTTATTTTCATTGAATGGATATTATCATGTCTATTTTGATTTCTTTGAACATTAATGAGATGAATATGTTTGATTGCATTATGAACTAATTTGATCTAGTCTAGGGTTTGTATCGATCTGCTATGATTGTATGAATTGGTTATTCTCTTAGCTAATAATTTCTTTAGCCTTGATTGAATGAAATATTGTTAACATATAATTGATTGGCCACCAATTGTGTGTTTAGGGTATTAGATGATGGATTGAGAGATGAAGTCTAATGCTGGAACAATTCAATTAAGAACTTAGGTGAATTAGAGATATAACCTATTAAAAAGATTGTTTCAATTAAAACAAGATTAGTTGTAAGAGGTTTGAATGCTAGAGCTTATTTCCTTGACTCAATTAATTAAGTTGTTTGAGATTTAATCTTTGAAATTAAATTAGTTAAGTGGAATAACCATTCATACATATCAATAGTAGAGAAGTGCAAACCCTAGACCCTTTTATCAAGTGAATCAAAACATCAGCTCTTGTTTACTTTTATTGTTTTAAACTTTAATTAAACTTTTTCATTAGTTAGCAATTTAAATTTATTTATTACTTGTTACTTTTAATCTGATAATCAATTAGCCACTTTAGCTTCCTTGTGAGACGACCTTGGGGCGATCACCTTTGCTACAGCTACCTCGTATACTTGCGAGTGACGCTTTGTGGTAGAGTTAATTCGAGCGCAACAAGTTTTTGGCGCCGCTGCCGGGGAGGCTAATTGGCGTAATTGTTTATTAAAAAAAATAAATAAATAGTT
Organism: Garcia nutans; assembly: GCA_947685225.1. Lineage (NCBI taxonomy): Eukaryota > Viridiplantae > Streptophyta > Magnoliopsida > Malpighiales > Euphorbiaceae > Garcia > Garcia nutans. Next base: position 10,024,709 of record CANTUV010000040.1, read on the forward strand.
AAAAATATTTTAAATTATTTTTCATTGTTTTCATTTTATTTTATTTGTCTTTTGCTTTTGATATTTCTTTTTCTAGAAATTTTTATTTATGCAAGGCAGGAGATCACTCGAAGGAGAGCTATATCCATTCATTCCAGAAATTCAAAGAGTGAAAAGGAGCAGAGAAGAGTTTGAGCTCTACACCGGATTTGATACAGAGGAGGACACTTCTGAATTTGAGTCAGATTCTACACAATCAGTTAAAATGGCTGAAGAAAGACAAAGAACCATGAGAGATTTTGCTAGACCTGTCATTGGGACCTCTACATCTTGTATAAGGTTGACAGATGTAGCAAGGAACTATGAGTTGAAGAACATTCACTACAACATGCTGCCATCGTTCTATGGAGTTCCAAATGAAGATCCTTTGAACTTTATTAGGGATTTCTACTCCACCCTCAACACTTTTCCATTGGGAGGATTAACAGAGGATCAGTTGAGGATGCGGTGTTTTCCATATACTTTGAAGGATAGGGCAAAGAGCTGGCTCATGATGTTGCCTGAAAATTCACTGACAACTTGGGAGCAAGTTTATAACAAGTTCATGGGCAAGTTCTATTCACACCAAAAGACAGCTGAGTTGAGAGGGAAGATTGCTACATTCTCTCAATTTGAAGGAGAACCATTTCATGAGGCTTGGGACAGATTTAAGATGCTATTGATCCAGTGTCCACATCATCACTACCCACTTCAACTTCTTAATCAGTTTTTCTATGATGGTCTCACCTAGCAATTTTCAGAACACTGTTGATAATGCAGCTGGGGGAGCCATGGGAGAAAAGACAGCTGATGAGACTTATGAGATCTTTGAGATGTTGGGAGCTAATTCTCAACAAAAGAGTGTAAGGAGAAGAAGTAAAGGGGTGAATCAATTGGAAGCCAATACTGAAATGGTTAGTCAGATAGCTGAATTGACAAAGCAAGTGCAGATGCTGAATATGAAGAACAATATTTCTTCATCTACTCAAGAAGTGTGTGGAATCTGTGGGACTTTCGGGCATGGAGCAAATATTTGTCCCTCTGCATATGAGTCTTTTGGTAATGCTGAGCAAGTCAATGTTATGGGAGGATTCCAACCAAGGGCCAGAAATGATCCTTACTCCAACACTTACAACCCTGGTTGGAATAATCACCCAAAATTTTCTTGGGCAACAAATAATTCTCAGCAGCCTTTCCATTTGCTCCAAAGACAGAACCAAGAGCAAGGTCAATCCTCAAATCAAGGGCAGTCTAGGATAGAGAGCTTGGAGGAAAGTTTACAAGCTTTCATCAAAGTCAGTGCTCAAAATCAAGAGATAACAAACAAGAGGCTGGATTCCTTAGAAGCATCTTTTAAGAAAGTGGAGTCACAAGTTGGACAACTTGCACAACAGATGAAGATTCAACAGAAGGGGAAATTCCCAAGTCAACCTGAGCAGGCACAATCAGTGACTGTTCTTAGAAGTGGTAAGGAAATTTATAATAATGATGAAGATAATTCTGTGAGTGCAGGTGACCAAGAGAACAAGAAGGAAGGAGAACCAAAGAACAAAGGTGCTGGAGAAAGATCAGTGGAAAAGTCTCCTACAGCAGATCTACATAAGGCAAGCAATCCATACCGGCCACCAATACCATTCCCCAGTAGGTTGAAGGATGATAAAACAGATAAGCAATTTTCTAACATCTTCAACATGCTGTCTAAGGTAAGTATTAACTTACCCTTACTAGATGCAATAAAGAACATACCGGCTTATGCTAAGTTCTTCAAAGACCTAATCACCAAGAAAAAGAGGTATGAGATGAATGAAAAGGTGATAGTTTCAGAGGTAGCTAGTGCTGTTCTGCAGCATAAACTACCTCCCAAACTAAAGGATCCTGGAAGCTTTATAATTCAAATTTCCGTGGGGAATGGGGAAGGAATTGAGGGCATGTGTGATCTAGGAGCTAGTGTGAATTTGATGCCTTATTCTGTGTTTAAAGAATTAGAACTAGGGGAGCTTAAACCGACAAAAATGGTGTTGCAATTAGCTGATAGGTCTTTTAGATTCCCGAAAGGGGTTATAGAAGATGTGTTAGTTAAGGTTGGAGGGTTGATAGTACCTGTGGATTTCATAGTACTTGACATGGAAGGAAGTAACCCTTCACCATCTGCACACACTATTCTGCTGGGTAGGCCTTTTATGGCTACTACCAACACCTTAATAGATGTTAAAAATGGTAAGTTATCAATGACTGTCTTAGGACAAACTGTTGATTTTTCTATTTTTAACACTTCTCCCATTCCTACAACTGCTTTATATGAGGAATGTTCTTTAATTAATTGTGTTGAAGCAGTTGTTTCAGATGCTTTCTTGCAGACAGGATCCCCAGATAAATTGGAGTTGACACTGACTTTAGAAGAGGGGGCTAAATCAGTAAGGGAGACCCAAAGGTGCTTTAACCCAAAAGCATTTGAGAGCTCGAGGAACTTTAAGGATCGCACTAAAACATTTCATGACAGATTTATTGTGCGAAAGACATTGAGTCTAGGTATGAAAGTGTTACTTTTTAATTCTTGACTCAGTCTGTTTCAAGGTAAGCTCAAATCTCTATGGAGTGGTCCTTTCAAGGTAACTAAGGTATGTCCTTCTGGTGCCATTGAATTGCTTAACTCTAGAACCAATAAGATTTTTAGGGCAAATAGACATAGAGTTAAACTATACAATGAAGGATTTCAAGAAGTGAGGATCAGTGACAGCACTTTGATCCATGATTCCTAGTCTTGCATGATGTCCAACTTTATGACATTAAAGAAGCGCTAAATGGGAGGCAACCCATTAGTTTGAATTTCTTTTTCATAGTTATAATTTTATATTTTGCAATTTTGATTTTATGTTTAGTTTAAATAAATAGAAACCCTAAAGCTCTCTTGCATTTTGTTTTTGAACATCTGTGTTTGAAAGTTAGGTTTTGCCTCACCAGGGTACGATGGAAAACAGGTTGTCCTTAAACTCTTTTTCTTTATTATTCTTGTTTTCCATTGAGGACAATGTAAATTCTAAGTGTGGGGTAGTCTTTTGGCTTTTCTTTAATTTTTGTTTTGTTTGTTTTGTTTTGTTTATTGTATTTGTTGTGCATGGTATAATTGTTGAGAACTTATTGATCTTTTCTATGATTTTAGCATTATAGTTGAGACTTTAGTATCAGCATAGAGATTAGCATTTGAATTCATTCAGGATCAATTTTCACATTTTGCAATTTATGACATATAAATCTTTGAGAACCCACCTGTGTGAGTTTTGAGCCTCATAATTTGATATTATTATCAGTTGATTTTCTTTTCTTAAGTGTGCACCTTCATGATTTTGCATCTCTAGAGTTTGCTTTTGCATACTAATTGAACTCACATTATGATTTAATCTCAAGTTTTAAAATGATGAAGGCAAATTAGGTTAGCCCTTTAGCTTAAAAAGACCTCCCTTAATATTAAATTCCTTAGTGTGCCAAGTTGAGCCTTTGACCTTTTCTTGTTTGATCAACACAATTCACAGCTTAACTTTCTCTTATTATCATCATACTTGCATTAAGGAATGGAGTTCTTATTATATAACAATAGGGTGGTTTATTTCAAAGTGTGGGGTAAGCAAATAAAAATAATAATAAAAAAGAAATAATAAGAATATGGTATTGCTATTTGGGGTGAAATGCATACTTTGCACTTTGTATTTGATTAAGAGTTGACTATTCTTTTCCTCTACATGTTAAGCTAGATGATCTATGCAATGTTATATTTTGTATATATATGTATAAAAAAAATTTATAAATAAAAGAGAAAATAAAAAAAGAAGAAAATAAAAGAGTATATATATATGTATACAAAAATTTACATATGTTCTAGCATTTGTTTGCAAAAGAGGAATGTCGGCTCGTGTATTTTTCTTTGAGTATGCAAGTATGTGAAGTATTAATGGGATTGTGAGTATGCCATTTGGGGGAGTTATGAGTGCCTTAGTAAGAGTAGTGTCTAGGTTCTTCGGCCTGCAGGCGAAATGACCTGCAGGCGAAATGACCTTCGGCCAATCCGACTTTTTTTTTCATTTTTATTTTTTATCTCTTTATTTATTTATTTATTTATTTATTTATTATTTTTTTGTTTATTATTTTTGAAGCAAATATTACATACTTAAAATAATAAAAATTATTTTTTGGACTAAAAAATATATTAGACAACATAAAAATTATTTTGGACTAATTAAATATATTGGACCATACTGGGTAAAAAATCAAGGGTCTACAGTTTACCCCCTGCTTGAATGATCTGAAACTTTAGTGAAAGAACAAGACTTAATTTTTGTGCTGGAGGAGGTTTTGGGTTTTGGATCCGGTTCGAGTTCTGGACTCAAAGATAATTCTAAGTTCTGGACCTAAGAAAAATTTGGGTTCTAGACCCGAGCTAAGTTCTGGACTTAGAAATAATTCTAGGTTCTGGACCTAATGGTAAAATTGGGTTCTAGACCCGAGCTATGTTCTTAGACTTAGAAATAAATTCTAGGTTCTGGACCTAAGTAAAATTTGGGTTTTGGACCCGGTTCGAGTTCTGGACTCAAGGATAATTCTAGGTTTTGGACCTAAGAAAAATTTGGGTTCTGGACCCAAGCTAAGTTCTTGGACTTAGAAATAAATTCTAGGTTCTGGACCTAATGAAAAATTTGGGTTCTAGACCCAGCTCGAGTTCTGGACTCAAGGATAATTCTAGGTTCTGGACCTAAGGAAAATTTGGTTTCTGGACCCGATCTAAGTTCTGGACTTAAGAAAATTCTAGGTTCTAGACCTAAGGAAAATTTGGGTTCTGGACCCGAGCTAAGTTATGGATTTAGGAATAAATTCTAGGTTCTGGACCTAAGAAAAATTTGGATTTTGGACATGAGCTAAGTTCTGGACTTAGAAATAAATTCTAGGTTCCAGACATAAGGAAAATTTGGGTTCTGGACCCGGTTCGAGTTCTAGACTCAAGGATAATTCTAGGTTTTGGACCTAAGAAAAATTTGGGTTCTGGACCCGGTTCGAGTTATGGACTCAAGGATAATTCTAGGTTCTGGACCTAATGGAAATTTGGGTTCTGGACTCGAGCTAATAATTTTTATTTCAAAAAGTTTGGCTAATTTTTATGCATATGTCTTCTTATTGCCCCGTGGGTGTAAGAACATTTATATACCGCAATTAATTAAATGATTAAAGTGAATAAATGAATTTACCGTTATTTACTGTGTAATCACTGTTCATGCACTATTTACTATTTATAAATAGTAAATTTACTATTTGCAAATAGTATCAAATAGTATTTACATTTGGAAATAGGATTTTTACTATTTATAAACAGTAATACTAATCATAAATAGTAACATTTACTATTCATCAATAGTAATACTATTTATAAATAGTAATATTAACTATTTATCAATAGTAATACTATTCATAATATTAAAATTTACTATTTGTCAATAGTAAAGTTTACTATTTATAAGTAGTAAAATTTACTATTCATGAACAGTTTTGAATTTTATTTTTTGCTTGCCGTTTCTCTATAAAAAGCCACCATTCCTTCATTTTACTTCACAACACGATTTCAATTTCGTAATTCTCTCAAATTTCTTTTCAATTTTAGCATATATTTTTCAAAAACAACGCATGCTTCAAGGTCAGGGACTCATTCTACTACTAAGTTATTGGAGTTTATTTGGCATCATGAAGATGAAAATTTAGATATACTAGTCGGGATGTCGCTCCATCGCAGTTCCAATCCATAGAGCAAGGTAATTATTTTTCCCTCTTTTATTTCTCTTGATTTTTTTTCTTTTTTCACTTTTTTTTATTTTTTATCGTTTACCTTTATTTTTTATGTTTTGTTTATTTGTTTATTTATTTATATTTTATATTATTATTCTTTTTTAGAAAAAAATAAATTAATTAAGTAGATAGGATAATATGTACTTACCTGGTATTAACTTACCTGGGTCTGTGTTAGCATGATCATTGTGTTGTTCGGGCTGGAGGATGTATTTACAAAGCCCGACAATGTTATGATGTAGTGCCTCCTCGGGTAAGGCAGATTATTTGAGATTGCGGCTTTGAGCAGTTCATCTTGCAATTGCCATCCAAGGAATATCAGATAGACAGGAGCGTAGTCCAGGTGCTTGCAGAGCGATGGTTGGATACAACCCACACTTTTCACTTGCCCATTGGAGAGATGACAATTGGTCCGGTCGATTTTACTGCCATAACTGGCCTTCGATATGATGGTGCTCCGGTTCCCCTGACCAACGATACTTTAACATTTGAAGAAATTCAAGAATTAATTGGTATGGAACCATCATATAAAGGGCCTTTTAAGATAAAAATCGAGCCAATCCGTAGTTATTGGATGAACTACGAAGGACGGGTTGGAAGAGACACGGCTGAACAGTATGCTCAAGGATTTTTGTTATATCTGCTCGGGGTTGACCATCTTAGGCAGTACTGAATCCTCCATTCACTTGTCAGTGTTGAGTTCCCTTTCTTATCTCATAATGGTACCATCTTTTGGTTGGGGTGAAGTTGGTCTCGCGTGTCTTTACCATGGTCTTGATAAGCTTTGTCGAAACAAGAAGTCTTTTGTCGAGTTAATGGCGGTTGTCGAGGAATTCTTTTCCTTCACCAATGTTATTTCCACTTTTCCTTGCATGGATTTGATCTTTACTATTATTGTTGTAGGTATGGGCATATGAACATAACATCGTGAGGGTACCCAGTATTTCCCTAGAGAGAGTCGGGTATCCGAGATTAAATTTCTAGTTGTCCGATCGTGTGGACGTTCCCGACTCTCATCACGTGCATACTTACTGCTATGTGTTGAGCCGCTTAACCTGGGACCAGGTAAAATAACATTAGTATGCTTTAAATTTTATGTGAAAGTTTTACTTACCTTATGTTATTTTGCAGGTGAATTTGGCTTGGTGGAGCCCAGAAGAGTGAGCAAACTGGTCTCCTTCGATGAGGGCTGCACTGTCTTTCCAACATTCTCGCCGAATTATTGCTGGCCCAGTATCTAGTGGCTGGTTTCTCGGGGATAGAGTTTATGAATGGTTTCTCGATCCAGAGTAGTGGAGGTTTTTGATGCAAATCCCAGAATATACTTTAAATATAATGTCAATGCCGGAGGATGCATAGTGGTCGGCCCGGTATGGTTATGGTGCCGAGTCATTTCTCCATTCACCGGGTCCATTTTATGCCTGTTTTATTCAAATAAGACTCTTGAACTTTGATGTATCTCCTGTCGATGTGCAGGAGATTTTCGATGAAAATGAGGGTAGAGATGAGGAGGAACATCACGGAGATACATGAGAGTCTGTTCCACATCTCGGGGCTAGTACTTCTCAGGTAAAACTTTTACCACTTTTCCCTTGCAACTGCTTCTTTCTTTCTTTTTTTTTGATTCTTTAATGATTGTTCCAGGTTGTTGGCTCATTTGATCATGAGGCTGGACCTTCTTTTATTGCCCCTTCATTTGCTTACTCTAGCCCACTAGATATGCTATCTCATCTGCAGGGCATTGACTTGAATTACCTGGTACATTCCTTATTTCATGGTAATTTATGCTACATGTATGCATGATTATGTATGCTCCTACCCTTTCCTCCTTGGCTCACAGCGGATGCTCGAAGAACAAAATAAGAAACTTCAAGAAGAGTTGGCTGCAAGTTGTTAGCAGGCTTCTCATTTTGAAAGTTTATATCATCAATCCGAACAACATTTTCAAGACTTTCGATTTTAGGGGATGAGGGATCCTGGTGCTTCTTCATCAAGAGGCCTCCAGACTGACGACCATGAGATCCTTTTGTCTGCTTCTGATGAGGACCATGACAGATCGAAACCTCAAGGTAATAGGGATTTTGGTGCACCTACTTCGGGTGATCCCGGGATGAGTGATTTGCGCCCTCCTCCAATAGGCGATGATTTTTTCAAGGCATTATTTGATGACCTACCTCCACCCTCTTAGTGATATGTAAATATTGTAGCTATTGTAAAATATTGTACAATAATAAAAAAAATACAATTTTCCTCTTTACTGTAACCCTTTTTTTTTCGTTACTGCACCACTTTTCTTTTTTCTTTTTTTTCTTTTTTTTTATTATTACTGTACATCATAATTTTACAATAGACATCATTTGCTAAACCTAATCCAACGTGGTAAAGGAAATTGCCACTAATTCCTTTCCTTATGCCATATCGTCTTATCCTTTCCCATCACCTTTTCCCATTCAATTTTGGAAAAGGTTTGTTTCTTCTATATACATCACCCTTAATGCCATATTTCATATAGAATCCAAAAAACAATTTTTCTATTTCAACGTGAAGACTCCCTTTAACAATTTTAATTTTTTTCTTCATTCATTCACCATGACCGAGCATCATTTAAAAAAAATTCTATTTAAGAATATGGATGCCATTCATTGGAAACAAATTTCATGGTCAAAACTTGATGTTTTAAAATGTTTTCAAAATGTCAACTTGGACCAATCATTCTTACATGCCATGGCTTCCTTTTGGAATACGGATTCTAGGATATTTAGAATTAATGGCTTTGAAATATGTCCCTTGATTGAAGAAAATTTAAGGCCATCCTTTTATATCCAAGTAATTAACAAATGGCGTTACTCGCATTGATTTCCAAGACTCAACAGAAGATGAAGATGTTATTTCAAATTTAAAAACCCAAAGTTCTTCGGTTGATGAGAGGTGAAAAAAATTCTACTTGCTCCTTTGATTGACTTTCGTCTCTCTCATTTGGCCCCTACTAAGGCATGGGGATGCATGCTCTATCTTTGCTTGCTCAGCCAATTCTCGCTTGTTTCTTCTGACGGCAATATTCATCCACGAGCATTGGATATTATGGACCAAATGGAAGGAGGCTTGTCACCGGTACCTGTGATCTTAGCCGAGACCTTAGTTGGATTAGATCGATTTAAATCAGGATTGTCAAAGAGACTAACTGGGAGTCCGTTACTGCTTCAGGTAATTACCTAAACTGCCCTTTCGGGTTTTCAATTTAGGTTTTCTTTTTTCTTTCTTTGCTTTATTGCTCTAATTTTTTCCTAGCCCGCCCAAGTGGGTTTTCGAAACTAGCGAGCTGTCCTAATTTTTGCCTAAGCTGCCCTTGTGGGTTTTCAACTTAGCAGACTCTTTTCTTTTTTTATTTAATTCTTTCTTCACAGATTTGGCTTCAGGAGTGTCTTTGTTTGCTTGATACTCCATCCATGGATTTTGCCAGATACATGCCACGTCATCATTCTACTAGGAAGCTACTCCATCCTGCTTCTTCATATGCTGACTGGGTTGACTGGATCCACTCACTCTCCGAAGTCAATATCCGTTGGTTGGAACCTTGGTGGAAGATTTCTCGTATCACCATGCAGACATACTTGATGTACGTTCCCCTTGCTACTCTTCATCAAGGTACATGCTATGATCCTCGCCGACTTGGGCATCAGTATGGAGCTGAGCCTCGTGATTCTTACTTTGCTCCTAACTTAGACATGCCTTGCTTGACTGAAGCCTACTTGGATCGGCTGAGGCAAAGCTGACCTGCACGTTACACTTACCGACTATCATAGATTTTACATTTGTCAATTTAGAAAGTGTATTGTTAGGATGAAAAAATAATTAAAGTAATAAAAGATGCTTCTTTTCCATTTATAATTTGTCATCACCTTTTGCTATTGTGTTTATTTGTTTCATCCATATCTGGTCAAATACTTATAACAGTGCACATAGAATAATTTTAACATTAATTCTATTTTATTAAATTGGGGAACAACCAAACATAAAGCCAGCATACACAAGATTACTCCTATTGCCAATTAGCCCTTTCTGGTTTTCTAATTGACAATTTTCTTTCATTTAGCCCTAATTGTTGCCTAGCCCGTCCTTTCAGGTTTTCAGAACTAGCGGACAACTCTAACTTTTGCCTAGGCCACCCTTTTTTTGTTTTTAACCTAGTGAGCTCTTTTTACCTTCTTTTTTTTTTCTATCATACATAAAACCTCATCAACCTGTCAATGTTTACTGGCTCACTAAATTCGTTCCCGTCCATGTCTGATAACCTCACCGCACCTTTCTTCATAACTTGTTTCACGACATATGGCCCTTCCCAGCTAGGTCTAAACTTCCCTCTTGGATGAGATACATTAGGCTTACATTGCTTCAACACCAAATCACCAACTCTGAATTTTCCGATTTTAACCCTTCTATTGTAGGCCCGAGCTATCTTCTTTTGATACAGTTGGTGATGATATAGTGCCTTTAATCTTCTCTTTTCTAATAGAGCTAATTGTGTGTATCTGCTTGCTACCCATTCCGTTTCAGGCAGTTCAGCTTCCAAGACTACTCTCAATGACTTAATTTCTATTTCATTTGGCAATACTGCTTCCATCCCAAAAACCAAAGACAAAGGCATCATTCTAGTAGGTGTTCGCACACTTGTCCTATATCCCCATAAAGCAAAGGGAAGCATCTCTGACCAATCCCTATAAGTCTTGGTCATCTTGGACAGAATTTGCTTAATTGTCTTGTTTGTTGCTTCCACAGCACCATTAGCCTTTGGTCTATAAGGAGAGGATTGATGATGATGGATTTGGTACTTCGAGAATAAATCCTTAACTGCTCCTTGAAACTGTACCCCATTGTCTTATATGACACTATGCGGGACCCCATATCTGCAGATGAGATTCTTTTCAATAAACCTAGCCATTTGGCTTGCACCCAGTTCATTGAAGGATTCAGCTTCGACCCATTTTGAAAAATAATCTACTGCTACCACAATGAATCAGTGACCTTTTGAAGCTGTAGGATGTATCTCTCCTATGATGTCGATACCCCAGGTGGCAAATGGCCAGGGTGAAGACATTGAATGCAATTCTTTAGGAGGCATGTGATTCAAGTTACCATATATCTGACATTGTTGGCACTTCTTAACAAACTCAATACAATCTTTCTCCATGGTCAACTAGAAGTAACCTTGTCGAATAATCTTCTTAACTAGGGCCAAACCATTCATGTGCAACTTCCCGCATGTATTTCTGACATGATGCACTCCACTTTAGGTTTTCTTAAACATCTTAAATGCACCCCATCAGGCCATCTTCGATATAACTCTCCATGGAAGGTGATGTATTGCAATGACCACCGCCTTATGGCTCTTCTCTCTTTCTTTGTTGCCCCCGGCGGGTATTCTCTTCTTCCAAAAATTGCCTTATAGTATCATACCACACATCATGGTCTGTATCAATTTCCTTGATTGTTTCATATTCATAGCAAGGAGTTGATGAACTGGTCAAGATTAGGGGCTTAAGGAATAGGCTAGCAGGGTTTCCCATACCAAAGGCAATGTGGCTAGGGCATCAGCCATCTGATTTTCTTCTCTTGATAGGTGTATAAACCTACACTCCTTAAAGTTCTTTTTCATCACGGTCAAGTAATGGTGGTATGGTTTTAGTTTTTCTTCTTTCAACTCCCATTCTCCATTTACTTGGGATACAACTAGCGACGAATCACCATAAACTTCCACCTTATCCACCTTTATAATAATTAGGGTTTCCAAACCAAAAATACAAGCTTCGTATTCTACCATATTATTAGTTGCCCTAAATTTCAACTTTTTGGCTAAAGGGATAAGTTCCCCTTTGAGCGATTCTAATATAACTCCCAAACCTGCTCCTTTCTTATTTACTACTCCATCAAAATACATTTTCCACCCTTGTACTTCAATTGCTTCCAAATGTTCATCAGGAAATTCCAAGATTACCTCTTCACTATCTGATAATGGTTGTTGGGACAGGAATTTTGCCACCGCTCTACCTTTGATCGTTTTCCTGGTTACATACTCAATCTCAAATTCTTCTAATATTATCAACCATCGACCATATTTTCCAATGAAAGAAGGTGTCTCCCTTAAGTACTTTATTGGATCCAACATAGAAATTGCTTGCACACTATACGATTGAAAGTAATGCCGCAACTTCTTAGAAGACCAAACCACGGCTATACAGGTCTTTTCAATAATACTATACTTAATTTTATAAGGTAGGAGCTTTCTACTTAAATAGTAAATGGCATGCTCAAGCCCTGACTCATCTGCTTGGGCTAGCATGGCTCCAATTGACTCTTCTTCCACTGCTAAGTATAGTAATAGAGGTTTTCCAACTTTAGGTAGTTTTAAAATAGGTGGATTCACCAATAACTCTTTTATTCGCTCAACGGCCTTTTGACACTCTTCATTCCATATGACCGGCTGATTCTTTCTAAGCAATTTGAAGATAGGCTCACAGATTGTTGTGAACTTTGCTATAAATCTACTAATATATTGTAATTTACCAATAAATCCCTGAACTTCTCTCTCCATCTTAGGGGCTAGCATATCGTCAGGATCAATCTCAATACCATTTGGACCAATCACATATCCTAATAATTTGCCTGAAGTAACACCGAATACACACTTCTTTGAGTTTAGTCTTAGCTTATATTTCAAAGCTCTATCGAAGAATAATTCTAAGTTTTGGAAGTGTTGTTCCCTTGTATCCGATTTGACCATCATATCATCAACATATACTTCAACTTCTTTGTGCATCATGTCATGAAATAGTGTGGTGGCCATCCTTTGGTAGGTTGCTCCAGCATTCTTTAAGCCAAACGACATTACCCTATAACAAAATATACCCCATGTAGTAATGAAAACAGTTTTGGCTTTATCCTCTTTGTCTATTAACACTTGATTGTATCCGAAAAATCCATCTACAAATGAGTGTAGCACGCTAGAGGCTGCACTATCAATGAGAACATCTATATGAGGTAAAGGAAAATCATCCTTAGGGGAAGCCTTGTTTAAATCTCTATAGTCCACGCAGACCCCTATCCTCCCATCTTTCTTTGGCACGGGTACTATGTTGGCTAGCCAATCTGGGTATTCTATCACTTCAAGGAACTTTACTTATATTTGTTTAGTGACCTCTTCTTTAACCAATTCAGCCCACTCAGGTCTTAATCACCTAAGCTTTTGTTTGACAGGTTTTATGTGAGTGTAAGTAGGAATATGATGCTTGGCTATGTCTCGATTTATCCCCGACATATCTTCATAAGACTAGGCAAATCTTCATATTTTTTGAATATTTTTTCCAATCTCTCTCTCTCTCATAAGGAGTAAGGTCGGATGCTATGCTAATGTTTTTAGGATTTTCAGTTGTTCCCAAATTTAATGATTGTGTGTTAACAGAATTAATAATAAAGATGCTCATGTAACTGCTATTTGAATGTATGCAACCATCAGGAGAAACATCACACAAGTAAGCAAAATCATACTTTATTTCATTCATTTTAGAAAAGAAAACATCATCATCCTCATACAAAGCAGACAAATTAAAATCAAAATCAAAATCATTATTCTCAAAATCATAAAGCAGGATGTCTTAAAACTTTTCTTTAACCAGGGCAGCAATCTACTCCGGAGTCTTCTCGGCTTACAAGATAGCTTCATTCTTCTCTTTTGAATTGGATTCCTTGTTGGTTGACAAGGTGAGCTCTTCCTTCACTTGCTCCACTAGCTCGACAACATCTGCAAAAATTTCAAAACCTGGAATTAACTTACCCATGAATATGATTGGCTCGGGCTTTCCTTGGAGTGGTCCCATATCTGGAGCATTGACAAAAATATATTCAAGTGGTGGGAAGCTCATCTTCTCACTTTTGTTTGGCTGGATATCATTGTCTTCTTCATATCCCAACCCTTTCTTGGAAGTTTGAGTTCTAAAATCTGGCAACTTTGTCAAACCGGCCTTACCCTTTCCAAGACCAGCTCCTGGAAGGTAGTTCATGTTCTTCATCATATTCAAGACTTTCGAGTCCACCACTTCATCATCAGAAATTGCAGCTACTTGAAAACCATTGAGAGGCCTCTCAATCATTAAAGCGTTAACAATCTCATTGTCTTCAGCTTCAATAACTATTGTCCCATCTCCGTTGGGAAACTTGATCTTTTGATGAAGAGTGGAAGGAACTCCACCAAGAGGATGATACCATAGGTACCCCAAGAGCAAGGCAAAGGTAACCGATATGTCAAAAACAACAAACTCAATAATAGATTCAATTGGACCAACCTTGACAGCGGCTTTGAAAGTTCTTTCGGCATGCCTCTTAGTGTTGTCATAAGCACGAATTTTACCTCGGTTGGGTTTAGATCTCTTGTTGACATGGCTAGCTTTGGCAATATCTTAAGTGGACAAACATTTATAGCAGACCCATCATCAACCATTACCCATGGAGTCCTCTTCCCCTTGACTTCTATTTTGATAAAGAGAGAGTGGATGTGGTCTCTCCCCTCCTCCGGTAAATCTGCATCTGAAAAAGAAACTACTCCCATATTAACTTCACTCTTCTCTTGAACCTCTTCACATTTCATTACCCCTCCAATTTTTATGAAGTTGATAAGCTCCTCCGGTGTCATGGAGGTAGAGATTGGCATGCTAGCCAAGGCTTTGGCCATAGTTTTTCGGTGCTTTTTAGAAGTAGCCAATAAGTCCAAAATGCTAACACTTGCTTGGGTTCTTTTTAATTGCTTGAGCACAACGTCATCTTCTTCTACTTCAACTTCCTTACCCTTATTAGTTTCTACCTCCTTAGGTTGTGTCCTTGCATAAGGCTTACCGGATCTAGTGTTCATCACCTCATCTACTTCGGCTTGGACCAAGTCCACTCCTCCTTCTTGGGTACAATATCATCATCACTATCACTTGAATCCCAAAACCCATTGACAATGCAAATTGCTACTTCTCCACCCATCATAGCTTGTTCAATTTTGACAAATGCCTCTTCTTCTTTGGTTGCTTCTCCACCCACATCTTGAAAAGAAGACATGACAAAGTCGTCATGCAAACCTCCTCCAATCATGAAGGTTGCCGGTGGTGGTACCTTATTTAATTTTGGCAATGGGTTGTCTTTGGTGTTTGGCTTATTAGGCTCGGGTAGCTTCCCATTATCAATTAGATTTTGGATCTCATGTCTCAACCTTACACATCTATCCGTGTCATGCCCTTGCATTTGGTGAAATTAACAAAATGCTTTGGTGTCAAAATTAGGTGGGAGAGGGTTAGGCAAAGGACGAGGATTTAAGGGTTGTAGCAATCCCTTTCTTTGAAGCTTATTGAGAACCCAAGACATCAGTTTTCCCAATTCCAAAAATTGTCTCCTCGTTCCTTGGTTAGTAGCATTAACACCGACGGCGTTTTGGATGCTTTGGCTACCAGATTGATAGCTCCCTTTCTCGTTCCTTTTTGTTGCAAAATGGCTCTTCTTCCTTTCCCATTATTCAATTTTCAAACCAGCTAGGAGAAGGCCTTTGAAATCACGGATGAGTGTATGGGACATCCTCTCATGAAGATTAGGCAACACCCCTCTCACAATCATCCTTATTTGATCAGATTCATCAGGCCTCTTCTTGAGTAAAACAGCCTTGTTTCTCCACCTTTTCACATAGTCCACAAAATTCTCATTTGGCCTTTGCCTAATGGACTCAACTTCCATTAAGGTAACTTCCAAGTAGACATTATATCCATATTGCTGGATGAAGGCCTTGTAAATTAGATCCCAACTCTTTTGTGTTTTGTCATCTAAGGTATTGAACCAGTTTTGGACAACAGGGTCCAATGAGAGCATAAAGTACCTTAGGGTTTGAGCCTTAGTAGCTCGGGCAGACTGCATGGTAGTGATATACTGCTTCACATGGAGATGAGGATTTTTGGTGCCATTGTACTTTGCAAAGGACGGCATCTTGAACTTGTACGGGACTTCTTCATCTTGTTCAAATAGTTTATCGATCTTAGACATCTCTTCGATTTTCAGCTTCTTCTCAAATTTCTTTTCTAAATCAGCAATCATCTTTTCAACATCGGATGTCTCAGTCTTTCAATAGTTTCCTTCTCAATATCCTTCGGTTCTTTCTTCTTCTCTTGAACATCTTGGTAGTATTGAGCCCAATCATCATCATCATCAATGATCACCTTTTCATCATCAAAAACCACTTCACCAACTTTAGTCTTCCCTTTGTCCCTTGGTTTCTTAGTGCTAGCAGATGCTCAGCATGATTCTCTAAGATTGCAGTCAACTGGTTCTTCATTGTCTCAGCTAGGGCCTCTTTGATTTCTTCCATCTAGGCATTGAGAGCCTCTTCCACCATCCTTTGAATTTTTTCGGGCTCCATTGTTTTTGGTGAGCAAGTGATTGAGTCGTTGCTAGATACTTTGTCTCCGGCGTAGGTTGGATTGCTGTAAGCTTTTGAACTATCGTAATCCAGGGTGTGAGCCAGAGAGGATCAATGATATGAGATGCAAATGTATGCATGTATGCACAAACAATCAATAAACAAGGACAAATAGGACGTTCCTTCCAACCTTATATCATCCACACATGAATGGCAAGTCTCTTTTCCTAGGTATGTGGTTAACAAAATACCAACATGGGGTATCTTGCTTTCGAATAATTCCCTCAGACGTTTCAACCAATAGTTATATTTTTGAAAATGGAAATCCATCCATGATAACTCCCATTAATTAGGTTTTAATCCATTCAACCAACTAAAGTAGCTTTTATGCTATATTGGATTAAAACTAAATTTGTAACACCCCTTCCCGACCTACATATGTAAGCTGAGTAGAGGCGCCACACTAACCTAATGTTGCTACCAATTTTACTTAGTCAAATTTTAGTTCCGATTTTTTTTTTCAAAAATTTTGCCATAGTTTCGCCTAAAAATTGAGTCCCAAGTGTCGACAAAACCGGTTTTTTTCTTATTTTTAAAAACATTTTACACAAACCAATGCAAACAAAATCATTCTCAGTACACTCCCAATAAATCCCCCTTGTAACCTCAACTACAACCTGCAAAAAGAATTTACACTTCTAGTACAACATAAAATAAAGGTTTTGTGACAATCCCCCATTTTTAAATATTATACAACGGAAGTTATAAAATATTTACATATTTACATATTAAACATTTCTTTACAAAATATAAAGAAATATACATGATTGGCAAGTCTGCTCTGATCTTTAAGCTCCCAAAATGGATTCAACAAGGTCTACTCTCACTTGGTCTTGAAGAACTCTCGGGTTCAACTCTATCCACTCTATTACCTGCGCGATTAAACACTATCGCGCTAAGCCAACGGCTTAGTAAGATAAAACATGCTAATAGTATGCTTTAATGCAATACAATGCCACATATGTTATTGATAAGATCAACATTATAAATATAAAGTTAACACATAATTATGCATTTCACAAATCATAGTCATATGAGCATACCACATTTCAACATCTTTCCACATTCAACATTACTCAATAACCAACATCTTATTTCATTAACTCATAACATTATTTAGGACATTCATATAACCTTGACACCTATGGGCCCAACAAGTATTTAATACGATATTCAGAGTTCAGAGTTACTGCTTTGGTTCATAGTCACAATTCTCATAGTGTAACAGACCCAGTCTCTTGGACCATCAACTCAACACATTTGAGGAGATCCTCAACCCGGCAAGACTGTTACAAATCATATATTTCATATTCACAATTCTCATAGTGTAACAGACCCAGTCTCTTGGACCATCAACTCAACACATTTGAGGAGATCCTCAACCCGGCAAGACTGTTACCTTTCATCATTTCTTAGGCATGCCACCCAAATCCAGAACTCTGAAACTGAATAACATATTAAACAAACAATTCATTTATTATATACTTACCATTTCCATTCTCAAATTCTCATCACATTTAGGCAAACATGCCTTCTTTCTTTCAATATCATCATCATAGCCAATCACAATGGCATTGTCTCATATCATGTCTTATTTGAATTATCATTTCAATTTCAATGTATATCATTCATGAAACACATAACCATTCACAATGCATAACATAACATTGCTCAATCTCAACAATGCAATTAGGGCAAAGAACAATTGATATGATTCATATAAATAATACATTCTGGTTTTAGACTCCATTTTATCCTTATTTTGAAAAATTGTATAAAATAATCTACTTGACTAAAAATTCTAAAATTTTTACAGAATTTAGTTTTGTATCTTAAAATCATCCCTTTAAAATTTCAGATCAAACTGAACACAAAATCTTGGTCAAATAGTTCACCTAACCAGACTGCCCCAATTGCCCTGCATCCTGGCAGCAGTTCTGAACTTTGTGAATTCCATAAATCAAATTCAATCAACGTGGTTCCAAATTATTTTTCTCAAATACTAGACTCACTAAGCAACAACATATCCAAAATTCAATTGAATATAATTTTTCTACATTTTATTAAAAATTCCGAAATAGAGCTGTCTCAGTTAAGGTACCTGCTGGAACAGGTCTAATAAAAATAATCTTTCTAAACTCATAACCATTCCAAAATCGAATCAACATATTTTTCAGTCATTCTAGACTCATAGAGGCACAACATATCAAAAATTTACTTCAAGAACATTTTTCTAAAATTAATTAAAAATCATACAAGTCACAGCCTTTACTAATCCTAAAACAGAAACAATTTCACTAAACACCAATCTTACTCTTCCATCACCCACACCAACCCAACTTCTCATCTATCAAGAAAAATCAATACTTACAATCATACCATAAGCAACTTAATCATACCACTTCAAAAGAATTGAAGAAATTAGAGAAAAGATCTTACATTAGTTAAAAACTTCTTAAATCAACACTTGAACACTTAATCTTTCTTCAATTTAAGCTTGAAATCATCAAAACCATCACTTGTCTCTTTCTTTCTCTTTGGCTATGGAGGGCCGGCCATCAACAAGAAGAAGAAGAAGAAATGATGAAGAAAACACAAGTCAAACCTTCTTTAAATATCCACCATGTGATTTTATCCAAGCAATTACCAAAGTGTCCTTCTTCACATAATTATCTTTTTGTCTTATATGTGCCAAATTAAGTAATTTACCAATCTCAAATAAATATCTTCTCTTGCATTGGCCAAGCCTTTTGACCACTTTATATGTCATATATATTAACATATACACAACATATAAATTTGTCTCTAAACCCTATTTCTTCCCAAAATACATATACATATACTTTATCTTCTCAATTTCTTTTCTCTTACAATTTAACACATATATTCAATCCAATATATAACAATAACAACAACAACAATATGCAAAACTTCTAGGGCATAAATGAGGATATTACAATTCTCCCCCTCTAAAAAGAAAATTTCGTCCTCGAAATTACCTGATATCAACTCTGAAACAACTGCGGATACTGTTCTCGCATGGATTGTTCACTTTCCCAAGTTGCTTCTTCTTTTCCATGATTTTTCCACAAAATCTTCACCAATGGCACTCTCTTGTTTCTCAACTCTTTCACTTCCCGTGCCAAGATAGCAACTGGTTCCTCTTCAAATGTCAAGTCTGGGCTCACTTCAATAGATTCAAATGGCAACACATGAGATGGATCCGACCTATATCTCCTCAACATAGAAACATGGAATACATTATGAATACGATCCAACTCAGGTGGCAAAGCAAGTCGATACGCCACTGGCCCAACTCTTTCTAACACTTCATACGGCCCAATGAAACGAGGACTCAATTTTCCTTTCCGACCGAACCTCAAAATCTTCTTCCAAGGAGACACTTTCAAAAATACCTTATCTCCAACATCAAACTCTATATCTCTCCTCTTCAGATCTGCATAAGATTTCTGTAGGTCTGAAGCTGCTTTTAACCTGCCTCGAATCAACCTTACTTTTTCTTCAGTTTCTTGAATCAAATCAGGACCAGCCAACTTATTATCTCCAAGCTCATTCCAACAAAGAGGTGTCCTACACCATCTGCCATACAATGCTTCAAACGGTGCCATACCAATGCTGGATTGGTGACTGTTGTTGTAAGCAAACTCCACAAGAGGTAAAAACCTATCCCAACTTCCAGAGAAATCGATGACACAGCTTCTCAACATGTCCTCAATAATCTGTATCACCCTCTCTGACTGTCCATCCGTCTGTGGATGAAAAGCAGTGCTGAAGTGCAGTCGAGAACCCAAAACACTATGCAAACTCTTCCAAAATCTGGAAGTAAACCTGGGATCTCGATCAGATACTAAAGAAGTTGGAACACCATGCAGTTTCACAATCTCATGGATATACAGCTCAGCCAATCTCTCCAAAGAGTAATCCATTCGAACCGGAAGGAAATGAGCTGTTTTAGTCAATCTATCCACAATCACCCATATGGCATCATGCTTCTTTTGTGTCAATGGCAAACCAGACACAAAATCCATTGTCACTCTTTCCCACTTCCATTCTGGCACTGACAA
Organism: Garcia nutans; assembly: GCA_947685225.1. Lineage (NCBI taxonomy): Eukaryota > Viridiplantae > Streptophyta > Magnoliopsida > Malpighiales > Euphorbiaceae > Garcia > Garcia nutans. The sequence goes on from CANTUV010000040.1 coordinate 10,045,133, forward strand.
TGGTTGAAGCAACCCGGTTGGAACTTGATGCTCTGCTTTAACCTTCTGACAAGTGAGACATTTCGACACAAAATCTGCAATGTCTCTCTTCAAACCAATCCACCAATAATGCTGTCTCAAATCATGATACATCTTCGTATTACCCGGATGCATAGCAAACATTGACTGATGAGCTTCTTCTAAAATGACTCTTTTCAAATCAGCATTATCGGGTACACACAATCGGTTCTTAAACCAGAGACTCCCATCATCTTTCACAACAAAATCTCTAGTCTTCCCATTCTGACAATCTGAAATAATCTTCTGAATTTTCTTATCAGCCAATTGAGCCTCTTTGATCTGATCCAACAAAATCGGCTTCAATTGCAACTGTGCCAATAATGCACCATCAACACAAGGTACAAAACTGGCATGCAATGCTCTCAACTCAACAAGCAACGAGAGCGAGTAAACTGTTAAACCAGCTAAAGACTTCCGACTCAAGGCATCAGCAACAACATTTGCTTTACCTGGATGATAGTCAATCAAGCAATCGTAGTCTTTAATCAATTCTAACCATCTCCTCTGACGAAGATTGAGTTCTTTCTGGACACCCAAATACTTCAAACTCTTGTGATCAGTGTAGATGAAACATTTCTCCCCAAACAGATAATGGCGCCAAATCTTGAATGCAAAAACAATGGCAGCCAATTCCAAATCATGGGTCGGATAGTTAAGCTCATGCGGTTTCAACTTTCGAGATGCATAAGCTATAACTTTCCCTTCCTGCATCAATACACACCCCAAACCTCTATGTGAAGCATCACTGTAGATCACATATGGTTTGCCTTCAACAGGTAAAGTTAAAACGGGCGCTTGAGTCAACATTTCTCTCAACTGCTCAAAGCTAGCCTGACACTGATCCGTCCACACAAATCTCACTCCCTTACGAAGCAATCTGGTGAGTGGAGTAGCTATCAAAGAAAACCCTTTCACAAACCGCCGGTAATAGCCTGCCAAACCCAGAAAACTTCTAATCTCTGTCACTGATTTAGGTGGATTCCAATTCAATACAGCTTCAACTTTGCTCGGATCAACTTTAATGCCTTCTGCTGAAACAACATGTCCGAGAAAAGCTACCTGATCCAACCAGAACTCACACTTCGACAATTTAGCAAACAACTGCCTCTCTCTCAAAATCTGCAACACAATCCGCAGATGCATATCATGTTCCTCCTCATTCCGCGAATACACCAATATATCATCAATGAAGACCACTACAAACTGATCCAAATAGGGCCTAAACACCCTATTCATCAAATCCATGAAAGCTGCAGGTGCATTCGTCAGACCAAAAGGCATAACTAAAAATTCATAATGCCCATACCTGGTCCGAAAGGCGGTCTTAGGAACATCTTCAGCTTTGACTCTCAACTGATGATACCCAGATCTCAAATCAATTTTGGAGAACACTGACGCTCCCTTCAACTGATCAAAGAGATCATCGATTCTAGGCAAAGGATATTTATTTTTAATAGTCACTTTATTCAATTGCCTATAATCGATACACAACCTCATAGTACCATCTTTCTTTTTCACAAATAGAACAGGAGCTCCCCAAGGAGAAACACTGGGGCGAATAAATCCTTTGTCCAACAACTCCTGTAATTGCACTTTCAACTCCCTCAATTCTGCTGGTGCCATTCTATAAGGAGTAATAGAGATAGGAGTGGTACCAGGCAACAATTCAATACCGAACTCCACCTCTCTCTCAGGAGGCAATCCTGGCAACTCCTCTGGAAACACATCTGGGAACTCTGCAACTGTGGCAATGCTATCAATGGGAGAACTTCTTACTCTAGTATCTACCACATGAGCAAGATAGGCTTCACATCCCTTTCTAATCAACCTCCTGGCTGTAACAGCTGAAACAAATAAGGAGGCTAGCTGTTCCTGCTCATTAGATACTATCACCTCTCTACCATCAACAGTTTTCAAAGAAACAATTTTCTTCTTACAATCTACCACAGCTCCATGTCGAGATAGCCAATCCATACCTAAGATCACATCATATTCCTTAAATGGCATCTCAATCAAATCCCCTAAGAACTCCTCACCCTGCACCACTACTGCACTATCTCTATGCACCTTACTCACAACCACACTATGCCCTAACGGATTTGTCACCAACACATCAAATCCTAGGGACTCAGCATGCAAATCAGAGACAGGCAAAACAGATACACTAACATATGAATGCGTGGAACCCGGATCAATCAAAGCAAGTACTGGAGTATTAAATAAAGAAAAAGTACCAGCTATGACTGCCGATGTATCTGGCTGCCTCTGCATAACATACATCCTCTGGGAAGATCCAACCTCCTCTGGTCTACCCTCCCTGGATGTAGCACCTCCTCTAGAACTGAATCCTGGTCTACCTCCCCGGCTGGCGCCTCTGCCTCCTCTGCCTCCCCTCACACTAGCTCGAGAAGCAGCAGAATCCACTGGCATCAGCTCCTGCCTCTCAGGACAGTCTCTCACAAAATGGTCAGGTGATCCACACCTGAAGCATACAGCTGATCTACTGGACCTCCAACAAACGCCCCCATGTCTTCCACCACACTGGTCACACACAGGTAAGGTGGATCTCTGAATTCCATGAGTAGGAGCACTCGCTACCGAAGCTGCAGGTCTAAATCTCTGCCTCTGGAACTGCACTGACCTACCCGCTGGTCTCTGGCTCCTACTACTCCGAGGAACAAAACTTCCTCTACCCCTCTTTGCAGAAGAAGACCCTGCCTCAAACTGGGGCCTCCTAACCCTAACCTCTTCCTCTGAAGCAGCTGCAATAACTTGAGCTCGCTCTACACTTCGAGCTGCTGCCACAAGCTGTGAGAAATCCTGATATCTGGATCCAGCCACTAAGCACATGATTGAGGGCCTCAATCCCTCCTCAAATCGCCGACATCTATCAATCTCATCAGCAATGATGCCCCCAGCATACTGGCTCGGTCGAATAAACTCCACTTCATACTCAGTTACGGTCCGATGATCTTGCTTCAAATATAGAAACTCTCTTTTCTTCCCATCTTTATACTCCCTAGGAGTATACTTCAACTCAAATTCTCTCAGAAAATCCGCATAAGACAAGGTTGGTGGATCATCCATAGAATGGGGCACTGTCTTCCACCAGTCGTAGGCATCCTTCTGTAGCAAAGATCTTGCATAGTCAAACTTCTCCTCTGAAGTGGCTTGCAACTGCACAAATACCCTCTGAACTCTATCAAGCCACTGTTCTGCTACAGCCGGATCAACTGTACCAAAGAAATCCTCTGCTCCATATTTCCTTAGCTTATCATAGTGCCTTACTGGTACTGAAGGCTGAGGGGGTGGTGGCGGTGGCTGTGGTTGCACAGGTGCTTGTCTCATAGCTTCCATCATAGGCCTAAACCAGGCTGGCGGAACCTCCTCCCCAGCTGGTCTACCCGACACCGAAGCAGGTGCCTCCTCAACACTATCAACCCTAGCTCCCTCAGCAGGAGCAATACTCTCGGCACTACCCTCAATCGACTGACGTGAGTGAGAATCCATCACAACCTAACACTGCAACACACAGCAGATTATATCTTATTAAAGATCAGAGACTGCCAATCTCAAACGTATATGTTATTCAAAACCACTTTTTAAGTAAAAATATTCTTTTTATTACATTTTACCTAGGTTGAGAATCTCAAACCTAGGCTCTGATACCAAAAATTGTAACACCCCTTCCCGACCTACATATGTAAGCTGAGTAGAGGCGCCACACTAACCTAATGTTGCTACCAATTTTACTTAGTCAAATTTTAGTTCCGATTTTTTTTTTCAAAAATTTTGCCATAGTTTCGCCTAAAAATTGAGTCCCAAGTGTCGACAAAACCGGTTTTTTTCTTATTTTTAAAAACATTTTACACAAACCAATGCAAACAAAATCATTCTCAGTACACTCCCAATAAATCCCCCTTGTAACCTCAACTACAACCTGCAAAAAGAATTTACACTTCTAGTACAACATAAAATAAAGGTTTTGTGACAATCCCCCATTTTTAAATATTACACAGCGGAAGTTATAAAATATTTACATATTTACATATTAAACATTTCTTTACAAAATATAAAGAAATATACATGATTGGCAAGTCTGCTCTGATCTTTAAGCTCCCAAAATGGATTCAACAAGGTCTACTCTCACTTGGTCTTGAAGAACTCTCGGGTTCAACTCTATCCACTCTATTACCTGCGCGATTAAACACTATCGCGCTAAGCCAACGGCTTAGTAAGATAAAACATGCTAATAGTATGCTTTAATGCAATACAATGCCACATATGCTATTGATAAGATCAACATTATAAATATAAAGTTAACACATAATTATGCATTTCACAAATCATAGTCATATGAGCATACCACATTTCAACATCTTTCCACATTCAACATTACTCAATAACCAACATCTTATTTCATTAACTCATAACATTATTTAGGACATTCATATAACCTTGACACCTATGGGCCCAACAAGTATTTAATACGATATTCAGAGTTCAGAGTTACTGCTTTGGTTCATAGTCACAATTCTCATAGTGTAACAGACCCAGTCTCTTGGACCATCAACTCAACACATTTGAGGAGATCCTCAACCCGGCAAGACTGTTACAAATCATATATTTCATATTCACAATTCTCATAGTGTAACAGACCCAGTCTCTTGGACCATCAACTCAACACATTTGAGGAGATCCTCAACCCGGCAAGACTGTTACCTTTCATCATTTCTTAGGCATGCCACCCAAATCCAGAACTCTGAAACTGAATAACATATTAAACAAACAATTCATTTATTATATACTTACCATTTCCATTCTCAAATTCTCATCACATTTAGGCAAACATGCCTTCTTTCTTTCAATATCATCATCATAGCCAATCACAATGGCATTGTCTCATATCATGTCTTATTTGAATTATCATTTCAATTTCAATGTATATCATTCATGAAACACATAACCATTCACAATGCATAACATAACATTGCTCAATCTCAACAATGCAATTAGGGCAAAGAACAATTGATATGATTCATATAAATAATACATTCTGGTTTTAGACTCCATTTTATCCTTATTTTGAAAATTTGTATAAAATAATCTACTTGACTAAAAATTCTAAAATTTTTACAGAATTTAGTTTTGTATCTTAAAATCATCCCTTTAAAATTTCAGATCAAACTGAACACAAAATCTTGGTCAAATAGTTCACCTAACCAGACTGCCCCAATTGCCCTGCATCCTGGCAGCAGTTCTGAACTTTGTGAATTCCATAAATCAAATTCAATCAACGTGGTTCCAAATTATTTTTCTCAAATACTAGACTCACTAAGAAACAACATATCCAAAATTCAATTGAATATGATTTTTCTACATTTTATTAAAAATTCCGAAATAGAGCTGTCTCAGTTAAGGTACCTGCTGGAACAGGTCTAATAAAAATAATCTTTCTAAACTCATAACCATTCCAAAATCGAATCAACATATTTTTCAGTCATTCTAGACTCATAGAGGAACAACATATCAAAAATTCACTTCAAGAACATTTTTCTAAAATTAATTAAAAATCATACAAGTCACAGCCTTTACTAATCCTAAAACAGAAACAATTTCACTAAACACCAATCTTACTCTTCCATCACCCACACCAACCCAACTTCTCATCTATCAAGCAAAATCAATACTTACAATCATACCATAAGCAACTTAATCATACCACTTCAAAAGAATTGAAGAAATTAGAGAAAAGATCTTACATTAGTTAAAAACTTCTTAAATCAACACTTGAACACTTAATCTTTCTTCAATTTAAGCTTGAAATCATCAAAACCATCACTTGTCTCTTTCTTTCTCTTTGGCTATGGAGGGCCGGCCATCAACAAGAAGAAGAAGAAGAAATGATGAAGAAAACACAAGTCAAACCTTCTTTAAATATCCACCATGTGATTTTATCCAAGCAATTACCAAAGTGCCCTTATTCACATAATTATCTTTTTGTCTTATATGTGCCCAATTAAGTAATTTACCAATCTCAAATAAATATCTTCTCTTGCATTGACCAAGCCTTTTGACCACTTTATATGTCATATATATTAACATATACACAACATATAAATTTGTCTCTAAACCCTATTTCTTCCCAAAATACATATACATATACTTTCTCTTCTCAATTTCTTTTCTCTTACAATTTAACACATATATTCAATCCAATATATAACAATAACAACAACAACAATATGCAAAACTTCTAGGGCATAAATGAGGATATTACAAAATTTATAGGTTTATTATAGATAGATTTCTCACTTGAAAAAGGTAACTAATGATTCATGCCAAAAAACAAGCCCATGGTTAATTTACTCTTAGTTTAAACTAGGCCCACAATTGATTTTAGGTATTTCTTAATTGACCGAAATATTTTTGCAAGCTCTTTGTAAGAAAAGGTTGGGTGAAAATAATTTTGTTTCTAAGACCATTGTAAAAGATTTTAGAAAAATGGATTTTGGGCTTAGTATTTGGGCCATGGGCCAAAGAATTTGATTTGTTTTTAGAAAAGTCTCATGTCCAAAGACCACCTTGAAAAATTTTGAAAATAGTTTTGGACTTTTGGATTTTCTAAAGAAAAATTTATTTTGAGCTTACAATGTACTTAGGTCATATTAGAAAAAGAACAAGCGAAATAAGCCATGATTTAAGCCAAGATAAATTAACCATAGTCAAACAACATGCATTTGGGGTAAAAACCTAAGGAAAGTAACTAGGCCAATTACATGAGCTTTAGTCTTTGGGTAAAAATGCTTAGGTTCTCATAGCAAGTATATATCAAATGGTACGAGGCTATGAGTGGTTATGCCATGCTCGATCTCAATACCTTGAGTGAAAGTGTGGTATCCCTTACATAACATAACATAACACGGGTAACACGGGCATCCTAACTCACGCACACAATACAATCTAATATGATACAATGGATAATATCATTATAAGAAAGAATAGAATAATATAAAGACAACGGAATCAACTTCTCTTATCCCCAGTGGAGTCGCCACTGTGAGCGGGGATTTTTTCCCCCACTCCCGGTGGAATGGTTCTTGCGACTTCTGCACTATTTAGGCTCGGGGCCTTAGAGAACACAGACCTAAGTCCGAAGAAAATGGAGTAGCCACCCGGACGGGCCGAGAAAAAGAAAGGGGTGGATGACTCGATTCCTAAGGAATCCCCAACCCCCTAATGGATTCAAAAAGTTGGGTACGTGTGGGGAATGTGAGAAATGGCCCAGCACCCCCATAACGCCCGGTTCATTGGAACCGGCCTCCTTTACAGGTCTTAATATTATAAAATTCTTAAATATAACAACATTATATTACACACAATAATTAAAAGAAAGCATCAATATATTAAAATCAAAGCAAGGTCCAAGCAAAACAAATAAATGGACACCCATCTAAAGATGGAAACATGTCCTTACATCACATGCCTAAATAGGACACCCACTAAAAGGTAGAAACATGCCCTTTACATTGGTTCTAAAATAAAAAGCAATTTAAATTTCATGATATTTAACTAATGAGGTACCCACCAAGTGGAAACATACCTCTTACAACATTTGGAAGTCTAAATAAATTGATAATAGTAAATAACCATTCATCAAAGGTATTAAACATCAATAGAAAGTAAACATCCATCCAAGACAAATTAAATAAACCAAGCATTGAACTTAAATAAATTAAATCATAAGAAATAAATCAAAGCATAATCAAATATGGAATTGAATAAGGTAAATAAAATTCCAATTATAGCTATTGTTTCCATTTAGGGTTCTTTATTTCATGTGTTTAAGGTTTTGGAAATTCATGGGTTTAAGCATACTGTGACTTTAAGAGAATTAAAATAGATTAGGGATTTTATGTTTTAAAAGGTTGGTAAGACTCTTTGATTAACTAAATTAAGGTTTGAATGGTGAAATCGTGAAACTAGGGTTTTGGACACTTTAAGATACTTTTGATTTGTGGTTTTAAATGATGATTTCAAGCTTACTGTGTAAAAATAAAAATATTTGTGTTTATATGATTTTTAAGGTTTTAAAGGGTTAGGGTTTATAAAAAATTAGGGTTTAAGGCTTTAAAGGGGTTAGGGTTTTACTATTTTAGGTTTGGAGTTGAGTTAGGGTTTAGTGTTTTTGAATTAGGGTTTTGGTGGATGCATGAAGCTTTTAGGATTTGAAAGTCAATTTGATGCTTTTATGAAGTTTTATGAAAATAAACAAATGATTTAAAGTTTATAAAAACAAAAAGAAATTTTTAAAGCTTTGGTAAAGAAACAGAATATAATCTAAGGGTTTTGATAATTTGGAAAGTAAATTAGGGTTTTGGGGTTTTGAAGAAACTAAATTAATAACTTTAAATTCTTTGGAAAATAAAGCAACGAATTAGTGTTTTTAACTTTTGAAAAGCCAAATTAAAGTTCTAGGGTTCTTGATTTTGAAAGATACAACTTCCTAGTTTTAGCTACTGTGAAAAATATAACAAAAAAAAAGAATTAAATGCATACCTCCTTTTGATGGTTCCTCCAAAAATAATTCATCTTAGATGAATTAAAACAAAAGCAATTGCTACCTTTGATCGTTTGTTAATGCTTTTCTGCTATCTCAAAAGAAAAATCAGCTTGATTAAAGTTTCCTTCACATATTCGGTTTCAAACTCTTTCAATTTTCCTCCTAATTTCTCATTCCCTTTTCCCTCTCTCTGTCTCCTTATTTATAGAAGTTTTTTCATGGTTTTTCCTAGTTACTGAAGGCATACAATATTTAATAAGAAAAGAAAACTGAAGCCTAATTGTATTAGGTTTCGAAAAATTTGCGTCGAAAAATTTTGCTGGTGAAAAAAATTGGCTGAGGAAAAATGGCGCTGGTGAAAAAGCTGCCAATATTATCTCTTTATTTATTTTTTTTATATATTATTATTATTATTTTGTTTATTATTTTTGAAGCAAATATTACTCACTTAAAATAACAAAAAATGTTTTTTGGACTAAAAAATATATTAGACAACACAAAAATTATTTTGGACTAATTAAATATATTGGACCGGACTGGGTCAAAAATTATGGGTGTACATAAACTCTATTTGGTTTTGGTTTCTTTTCCTAATTAATTTTAGTTTCCTTAAACAATTAGAATTAATCTTATAAATTTTCCTATAAATAACACTTTAAAACAGAAAAAACTTTGGACTGGAACTGAGAACTTTGGGAGACTTTTGATTAAGTAATCGAAACTCGGAAAACCCTAGCAATAAGCAAGCAATCAACAATTTATCAAAGGCAGCAACCTTGTCTTTGTCCTTGTTCATCCAGAAAGCAATTTTTGATGGAACCAACGAACGGAGTGTAGACCCTTAATTTTTGACCCAGTCCGGTCCAATATATTTTATATAGTCCAAAATAATTTTTGTTTTATTTTATTAAATAATATTTATTTTAGTATTTATTTTTTATAGTTTTTAAAAAATAAAAATAAAAATAATAAATAAATAAAAATAAAAAATAAAAATCGACGACAAAAAAATTCGTTGTCGAAAGTAATTGGCCAAGGTCAATTTCGCCCGCAGGAAATTTCTACTGCAAAATTGGCTGGCCATGCCAATTCTCGTTCGCAGCTCGCAATTTCCTCGCAGCCCGTCATAGTTTTTCGCCAGCGAGATTTTTTCAACACAATTTTTTCTGAAACCAAACTCTATTTGGTTTTGGTTTCTTTTCCTAATTAATCTTAGTTTCCTTAAATAATTCGAATTAATCTTATAAATTTTCCAATAAATAATACTAAAAGAGAGAGAAAAGAGGATGGGAATGGGCTTGGGAGGAAAAACTTTGGACTTGGATCGAAAAGTGGAACTTCAGATTTGAAAGGAGCAAGAAACAAGCAATCAAGAATTCATCAAAGGCAGCAACCTTGCCTTTGTCTTTGTTCATCCAGAAAGTAATTTTTTTTTTCTGAATTCATCCAACAAACGGAGGTTTGAATCTTTAGTTTATTTATTTATTTCTTTACTGAAATTGAAAATTACTTTTCTATTTCTTTTAAACCATAGAACCCTAATTTATTTTTTCTAAACCTTAAGACCCTAATTTGTTTCTTTTGTTTCCAAAAACCTTAAATCATTTCTTCTATTTCCAAAAACCCTAAAAATTACTAATTTGTTTCTTCTAAAACTTAAGAACCCTAATTTATTTCTTCTAAAACTTAAGAACCCTAATCTATTTCTTCAAAACGTTAAAACCCTAAATTGTTCCTTCTATTTCCAAAAACCCTAAAAAAATACTTTTCTGTTTCCAAAAACCTTAAATCATTTTGCCTATTTCCAAAAACTTTATAAACTCTAAACTATTTTCTTGAACTCCAAAACCAAAATAGTAAACCCCAAACCAGTTAATCTAGAACTTAAGTTTTCCTAAACTCTAATTCCCTCAAAACTAATACGTAAACCCTAGTTTTCCTAAACCCTAATCCTTAGAACCTTAAAACCTTATAAACCTAAACATTCAAACTCAATATAGTAAATCAAAAACAACAATCCAGTAACGAAGAATTATAAACCTAATGTTTTAATATCCTAAAACCCTAATTTCATAATGTTACCCCTAAACCCTAATTTGATTCATGAAACCCTAATCCATTCTAATTTTCCAAAACTTTTACAGTAGCCTAAACAAATAGTAATAATAATATCCTAAGATTCCAAAACCTTAAATATTAATTAAAGAACTTTAAATGGAAATAGTAAACCTCATTTTGTATCTTTACTTGCTTTATTTTTAGATTTGATTATGTAGTCTATTATGTGATTTGATGGTTAATTTATTTAAGTTCAATGCTTGATTTATTTAATTTATATGTATAAATGTTTATTATATATTTTGATTGATGTTTAATATCTTTGATGAATGATTTAATTATAACGAATGATTATTTACTTTTATCGATTTATTTTGATTTCCAAAAGTGTAAGAGGTATGTTTCCACTTTGTGGGTACCTCATTGGTTAAATATCATGTAATTTAAATTTCTTTTATATTTTGGACCAATGTAAGGGACATGTTTCTACCTTTTGGTGGGTGTCCTATTTAGTTTAGACATGAATGATGTAAGGACATGTTTCCATCCTCGGATGGGTGTCCATTTATTTGTTTTGCTTAGACATTGCTTTGATTTTAATATAATGATGCTTTATTTTAATTGTTGCATGTAATATGGATAATATTGTTATACTTAAGAATTTTATAATATTAAGACCTATAAAGGAGATCGGTTCCAATGAACCGGACATTGTTGGGGTGCTGGGCCATTTCTCACCTTCCCCACATGTACCCAACTTTTCGAACCCATTAGGGGCTTGGCGATTCCTTAGGAATCGAGTCATCCACCCCTTTCTTTTTCCCGGCCAGTCCTAATGGCTGCTCCATTTTATCCGGACTTAGGTCCGTATTCTCTAAGTCTCCGAGCCTAAATAGTGCCGAAGTCGCAAGAACCATTCCACCGGGAGTGGGGGCAAAAATCCCCGCTCACAGTGGTGACTCCACTGGGGATAAGAGAAGTTGATTCTGTTGGTCTTTATATTATTCTATTCTTCCTTATAATAATATTATCCATTGCATCATATTAGATTGCATTGTGTGCGTGAGTTAGGACGCCCGTGTTACCCGTGTTGTGTTATGTAAGGGATACCATGCTTTCACTCAAGGTATGGAGATCGAGCATGGCATAACCAATTATAGCCTCATACCATTTGGTATATACTTGCTATGGGAACCTAAGCCTTTTAACACAAAGACTAAAGCTCATGTAGTTGGCCTAGTTACTTTCCTTAGGTTTTACTCCAAATGCATGTTGTTTGACTATGGTTAATTTATCTTGGCTTAAATCATGGCTTATTTGGTTTGTTCTTTTTCTAATATGACCTAAACACATTGTAAGCTCAAAATAAATTTTTCTTTAAAGTCCAAAAGACCAAAACTATTTTCAAAACTTTTCAAAATGGTCTTTGGACATAAAACTTTTCTAAAAAAGAAATAAAAAATTCTTTTGCTCATGACCCAAAATCCATTTTTTCTAAAATCGTTTTTATAATGGGCTTGGAAACAAAATTATTTTCATCCAAAAGAGCTTACAAATTATTTAGGTCAATTACAAAATACCAAAAATCAATTGTGAACCTAGTTTATACTAAGAATAATTAATCATGGGCTTGTTTTTGGAATGAATCATTAGTTACTTTTTCAAGTGAGAAATCTATTTATAACAAACCTCTTAATTTAGTTTTAATCCAATATAGCATAAAAGCTACTTTAGTTGGTTGAATGGATTAAAATCTAATTAATGGGAATTATCATTAACTGATTTTCACTCTCGAAAATATAACTATTGGTTGAAATGTCCGAGGGAATTATTCGAAAACAAGGTACCATATGTTGGTATTTTATTAACCATATACCTAGGAAAAGAGACTCGCCATTCATGTATGGATGTTATAAGGTTGGAAGGGACGTTCAACTTATCTTTGTTTCTTGTTTGTGCATACATGCATACATGCATACATTTGCATCTCATATCATTGATCCTCTCTGGCTCACAGCATTGGATTATAACAGTTCAAAAGTTTTCGACAATCCGACCTACGTCGAAGATGAAGAATTTAGCAATGACTCAATCACTTGCTCACGAAAAATAATGGAGCCCGAACAAATTCAAAGAATGGTGGATGACACCCTGTAAGCGGGGATTTTTGCCCCCACTCCCGGTGGAATGGTTCTTGCAACTTCAGCACTATTTAGGCTCGGGGCCTTCGAGAACACGGACCTAAGTCGAGAAAAAATGGAGTCGCCACCCTGACGGGCTGGGAAAAAAGAAAGGGGTGGATGACTCGATTCCTAAGGAATCCCCAACCCCTTAATGGGTTCGAAAAGTTGGGTACGTATGAGGAAGGTGATAAATGGCCCAACACCCCCACAACGTCCGTTTCATTGGAACCAGCCTCCTTTATAGGTCTTAATATTATAAAATTCTTAAATATAACAGTATTATCCATATTAAACACAACAATTGAAATAAAGCATCATTATATTAAAAATCAAAACAAAGTCAAAGCAAAAGAAATAAATGGACACTCATCTGAAGATGGAAACATGCCCTTACATCATCCATGTCTAAGCTAAATAGGACACCTAAACTAATGAGGTACCCACAAAGTGGAAACATACCTCTTACCTTTTCCTTCCTGGCTCATAGCAGATGCTTGAAGAACAAAATAAGAAACTTCAAGAAGAGTTGGCCGCGAGTCGTCATAAGGCTTCTCATTTTAAAAATTTGTATCATCAATCTGAACAAAATTTTTGAGACTTTTGATTTCAGGGGATGAGGGATCCTGGTGCTTCTTCATCTAGAGGCCCCCAAACTGATGACCATGACATCCTTTTGTCTACTTCCGATGAGGATCGTGATAGATTGGAACTCCAAGGTAATAAGAATTTTGATGCTCCTACTTCGGTCAGATTCGAGACGAGTGATTTATCTCCTCCTCCAACAAGCGATGATTTTTTCAGGGCTTTATTTGATGACCTACCACCACCTTCTTAGTGATGTATAAATATTGTGTGAATTGTACAATAAAAATAATAATGATAATTACAATATATAATTTCTATCTTTACTGTAACCTTCTTTCTTTCTTTTTTTTTATTTTTTTTTATTTCTGCACCATAATTATTATGCTTTCTTTTTCATATATACACATTTACGCAACATCACCACAAAAGCCAAATGTAACATGGTAAAGTAAATTCGTCGCTAATTCTTTTCCTCACACAACATGGTCTCGCCCTTTTCCTATCACCTTTTCCTTATCATTTTTGGAAAAGCTTCTTTCCTCCATATAAATCATCTTTTATGCCATAATTTCATACAGAAGCCAAAACTTTCCATTTCAACATAAAAACTCCTTTTTAACAATTCTGATTTTCCTTTATTCATCAACCATGACCGAACTTCATTTAAAGAAGATAAAAATTATATTTAAGAATATGAATGCCATTCATTGGAAGCAAATTTCATGGTCAAAACTTGATATTTTAAAGTGTTTTCAAAATGTTAAATTGGACCACTCCTTTTTACATGCCATGGCTTCCTTTTGGAATGTGGATTCTAGGACATTTAAAATTAATGGCTTTGAAATATGTCCCTTGATTGAAGAATTTGAGGCCATCCTTGGATATCCAAATAATCAGCAAACGACATTACCCATACTGATTTCCAAGACTCAACAGAAGATGCAGATGTTTTTTTCAAATTTCGAAGCCTAAAGTTCTTCAGTTGATGAGAGGTGAGAAAATTCTAAGTGCTCCCTTGATTGATTTTTGTCTCTCTCATTTGGCTCCTACTAAGGTATGGGGACACATGCTTTGACTTTGCTTTCTTGGCCAATTCTTGCTTGTTTCTTCTGATGGTGATATTGATCCACGAGTATTGGATATCATGGATCAAATGGAAGGAGGCTTGTTGCCAATACCAGTGATCTTAGCTGAAACTTTAGTTGGATTAGACCAACTTAAATCAGGATTGTCAAAGAGACTGACTGGGAGTCCATTGCTACTTTAGGTAATTACCTAAACTACCCTTTCAGGTTTTTAATTTAGGTTTTTTTTCTTCTTCTCTTTATTGCTCTAATTTTTGCCTAGTCCACCCATGCGAGTTTTCAGAACTAGTGAGCTATCCTAACTTTTGCCTAAGCTGCCTGTGAGCGGGGATTTTCGCCCCCACTCCCGGTGGAATGGTTCTTGTGACTTCGGCACTGTTTAGGCTTGGGGCTTTAGAGAACACGGACCTAAGTCCGGAGAAAATGGAGTCGCCACCCGGACGGGCCGGGAAAAAAGAAAGGGGTGGATGACTTGATTCCTAAGGAATCCCCAACCCTTTAATGGGTTCAAAAAGTTGGGTACGTGTGGGGAAGGTGAGAAATGGCCCAGCACCCCCACAATGCCCGGTTCATTGGAATCGGCCTCCTTTACAGGTCGTAATAATACAAAATTCTTAAATATAATAACATTATTCATATTACACACAATAATTAAAAGAAAACATCATTATATTAAAATCAAAGCAATGTCCAAACAAAACAAATAAATGGACACCCATCCAAGGATGGAAACATGTCCTTACATCACATGCCTAAATAGGACACCAACCAAAAGGTAGAAACTTGCCCTTTACATAGGTTCTAAAATAGAAAAGTAAATTAAATTACATGATGTTTAACTAATGAGGTACCCACCAAGTGGAAACATACCTCTTACAACTTTTGGAAATTTTCTTTTGATGATTTCTCCAAAAATAATTCTTCTTGGATGAACTAGCTCCAAAGACAAGCCGTTTTTGCCTTTGAATCCTCTAAATCGTGCTGATGTTGTTCTAGGAAAGAGTTGAATTGAATTTCTTCTTTTCCTTCCTTGATTTGGTTTCAAATTTTCCAAGCTACTCTTGGATTTTTGCCTCCCCTTTTTTAATTGTCTTTTGTCCTTATTTATAGTAGTTTAAGGTTGTTTATTCCTAATTAGTTAAGATAAGTGATATTAATAAAAAAAAAATCAAAACCTAATTGGATTAGGTTTCGAATATTTTGCGTCGGAAAATTTGCGCTGCCGAAAAAAACTGCTGCGAAAAAACTGCGCTGGCAAAAAAAACTGCTGCGGCAGAGCGAGCGGAGCGGGCCCGTAAGCTATTTCACAGGCAGAAAATTTCTGCGTGCAAAATAGCACAGTGATTTTGCCCGTAGGAATTTCCTGCAGGCGAAATGCCCACGGGCCCGCGCGACGATTTTCCAGTCGCCGATTTTTTCGACTCCGATTTTTATTTTTATTTTTATTTTTTGACTTTTATTTGTTTATTTCTATTTTTTATTAATAAAAATTAGATAATAAAGTAAAAATTATTTAATAAAAATTATTTTGGACCAATTAGACAACAAAAATCATTTTAGACTAAATAAAACATATTGGACCGGATTGGGTAAAAAATTAAGGGTCTACAGTTTGCCCCCTGCTTGAATGATCTGAAACCTTAGTGAAAGAGAGTGAAAAGCAATAAGACTTAATTTTTTATGAAACGGTTGAGGTTTTGGGTTCTGGACCCGGTTCGAGTTCTGGACTCAAGGATAATTCTAGGTTCTGGACCTAAAGAAAATTTGGATTCTGGACCCGATTCGAGTTCTAGACTCAAGGATAATTCTAGGTTCTGGACCTAAGGAAAATTTGATTCTAGACTCGATTCGAGTTCTGGACTCAAGGATAATTCTAGGTTCTAGACCTAAGAAAAATTTAGGTTCTAGACCCGGTTCGAGTTTTGAACTCAAGGATAATTCTAGGTTCTAGACCTAAGGAAAATTTGGGTTCTGGACCCGGTTCGAGTTCTGGACTCAAGGATAATTCTAGGTTCTGGACCTAAGAAAAATTTGGGTTCTGGACCCAGTTCGAGTTCTGGACTCAAGGATAATTCTAGGTTTTTTACCTAAAGAAAATTTGGGTTCTGGACTCGATTCGAGTTCTGGACTCAAGGATAATTCTAGATTCTTGACCTAAAGAAAATTTGGGTTCTGGACCCGGTTCGAGTTCTGGACTAAAGGATAATTCTAGGTTCTAAAACTAAGGAAAATTTGGGTTCTGGACCCGGTCCGAGTTCTAGACTCAAGGGAGATTCTAGGTTCTGGACCTAAGGAAATTTTGGGTTCTGGACCCGGTTCGAGTTCTGGACTCAAGGATAATTCTAGGTTCTGGACCTAAGGAAAATTTGGGTTCTGGACCCGAGAGATTTGGATACTCGATCCTAAACTAGACTCGGATACTCGATCCTACCTGGATTTGGATACTCGATCCTAAACTGGATTTGGACACTCGATCCAAACTGGATTTGGACACTCGATCCTAAACTTATTTGGGATACTTGATCCTAACTGTATTGGGATACTCGGCCCTAAATTGATTTGATTCGGGTACTTGGACCCAAGATTGGGCACTTGGATCCAAGATTGGGCACTTGGACCCAAGATTGGGTACTTAGACCCGAGCTTGAATTGATTTGGGTACTTGGAACCGAGATTGATTTGATTTGGGTACTTGGACCCAAGATTGGGTACTTATACCCAAGCTTGAATTGATTTGGGTACTTGGACCCGAGAATGAATTTGACTAACCTTTTATCAGTTGATAAGTCTGACTGCTCCGGATGTTTTATGCATTGTGATTCTTCACCCTCAGAATGGATCTTCACCCTCGGAGATCGGGTCTTCACCCTTGAAAATGGATCTTCATCCTTGGAGATCGAGATCTTCTTTGTTCTTTGAAGATGGGAGTGACACGGCCAGTGGCTTGGCCATGTCTCCTGGGAGTGTCATCTTTTGTGTCTTTTCTTTGGTTCTTCTTTGTTCTTGGGTTAGGATGGGACACGGCCACTGGCTTGGCTGTGTTGCCTGCCAGTATCACCTACTGTTTCTTTTCTTTCTTTGCTCGGTCCTTATTGACTTTGTCCTTTAGGTGAGACACGGTTAGTGGCTTGGCCGTGTCGCCTGTCTGTGTCATTTTCTGCCAAGATTTCTTTTGAGGTGACATGACCAAGATCGATTTGGCTTGGCCATGTCTTGCTTGATTCATGCTCTTCTTTCATTGTTTTGATCTTCTAAGGGGGGGGGGGTTTGCACTTTAACCACTTTTCCCTTGCAATTGCTTTGCCTTTCTTTGATTATTTAATGATTGTTGCAGTCTGTTGGCTCATTTGATCATGAGGCTGGACCTTTTTTCACTGCCCCTTAGTTTGCTCATTCTAGCCCGCCGGATACGCCATCTCATCCGCAGGGTATTGATATGAACTACCTGGTACGTTCCTCATTTCATAATAGTTTACGCTATATGTATGCTCTTACCTTTTTCCTTCTTGGCTCACAGCGGATGCTTGAAGAACAAAATAAGAAACTTCAAGAAGAGTTGGCTATAGGTCATTAGCAGACTTCTCATTTTGAAAGTTTATATCACCAATCCGAACAAAATTTATGTGACTTTCGATTTAAAGGAATGAGGGATCCCGGTGCTTCTTCATCGAGAGGCCCCCAGACTGATGACCATGAGATCCTTTTGTCTACTTCTGATGAGGACCATGACAAATCAGAACTCCAAGGTAATAGGGGTTTTAGTGCTTCTGCTTTGGATGATCCCGAGATGAGTAATTTGCCCCCTCCTCCAACAGGCGATGATTTTTTCAAGTCTTTATTTAGTGACCTACCACCACCCTCTTAGTAATATGTAAATATTGTAACTATCTCTCTCTCTCTTTTTAATTTAATTCTTTCTTCACAGATTTGGCTTCAAGAGCGTCTTTGTTTGCTTGATATTCCCTCCATGGATTTTGCCAGATACCTGCCACATCATCTTTCTGCTAGGAAGCTACTCCATCCTGCTTCTTCATATGCTGACTGGGTTGACTGGATCCACTCACGCTCTGAAGTCAATATCCGTTGGTTGGTACCTTGGTGGAAGATTTATCGTATCACCATGTAAACATACTTGATGTACGTTCCTCTTGCTGCTCTTCGTCAAGGTACATGCTATGATCCTCGCCGACTTGGGCGTCAGTATGGAGCTGATCCTCATGATTCTGACTTTGCTCCTAACCTAGACATGCCTTGCTTGACTGAAGCCTACTTGGATTGGTTAAGGCAAAGCTGGCCTGCACGTTAAACTTATAGACTGCCATAGATTTTACATTTGTCAATTCAAAAAGTGTTTTGTTAGGATGAAAAATAACTAAAGTAATAAAAGATGCTTCTTTTCCATTGATAATTTGTCATCACCTTTTGCAATTATAATTATTTATTTCATCCGTATCTGGTCAAATACTTATAACAGTGCACATAGAACAAATTTAATTATTAATTCTGTTTTATTAAATTGGGGAACAACCAAATATAAAGCCAGCATACACAAGATCACTTCTAATAGAGCTAATTGTGTGTATCTGCTTGCTACCCATTCCGTTTCAAGCAGTTCAGCTTCCAAGACTACTCTTAACGACTTGATCTCAATCTCAATTGGCAATACTGCTTCCATCCCATAAACCAAAGAGAATGGTGTCATTCCAGTAGGTGTTCGCACACTCATCCTATATCCCCATAAAGCAAAGGGAAGCATTTTCGACCAGTCCCTGTAAGTCTTAGTCATCTTAGACAGAATTTGCTTAATTGTCTTGTTCATTGCTTCTACTGCACCATTAGCTTTTGGTTTATAAGGAGAGGATCGATGATGATGGATTTGGTACTTGGAGAATAAATTCTTAACTGCTCCTTGAAACTGTACTCCGTTGTCTGATATCACACTGTGCGGGACCCCATATCTTCAGATGAGATTCTTTTCGATAAACCTAGCCATTTGACTTGCACCCAGCTTGTTGAAGGATTCGGCTTCGACCCATTGTGAAAAATAATCAACTACTACTACAATGAAACAGTGACCGTTTGAGGCTGTCAGATGTATTTCTCCTATAATGTCGATACCCAAGGTGGCAAATGGCCAGGGTGAAGACATTGAATGCAGTTCTTCAGGAGGCATATGATTCAAGTTACCATACATCTGACATTGTTGGCACTTCTTTACAAATTCAATACAGTCTTTCTACATGGTTAACCAATAGTAACCTTATCGAATAATCTTCTTAACTAGGGCCAAACCACTCATGTGCGGACCGCAACTTCCCGCATGTATTTCAGACATGATGCGCTCCACTTCAGGCTTTCTTAAACATCTCAAATGCACTCCATCAGGCCATCTTTGGTATAACTCTACATGGAAGGTGATGTCTCCTTATGGCTCTTCTCTCTTTCTTTGTTGCTTCCGGCGGGTATTCTCTTTCCTCCAAAAATCGCCTTATAGTATCATACCACGCATCATGGTCTGTATCAACTTCCATGATTGTCTCTTTTTCATAGCAAGGAGTTGATGAACTGGTTAAGATCAGAGGCTTAAGGAATAAGCTGGCAGGATTTTCCCATATCGAAGCCAATGTGGCTAGGGCATCAGCCATCTGTTTTTCTTCTCTTGACAGGTGAATAAACCTACACTCCTTAAAATTCCTCTTCATCATGGTCAAACAACGGTGGTATGATTTTAATTTTTCCTCTTTTAACTCCCACTCTCCATTTACTTGGGATACTACTAGCAATGAATCACCATAAACTTCCACCTTATCCACCTTCATAATCATTAAGGTTTCCAAACAAAAAAAACAAGCTTCGTACTCCACCATATTATTGGTTGCCCTAAATTTCAACTTTTTGGCTAAAGGGATGAGTTCCACTTCGGGCGATTCTAGTATAACTCCCAAACCTGCTCCTTTCCTATTTACTGCTCCATCAAAATACATTTTCCACCCTTGTACTTCAATTACTTCTAAATGTTCATCTGAAAATTCCAAGATTACCTCTTCACTTTCTGGTAATGGTTGTTGAGCCAGGAATTCTGCCACCGTTCTACCCTTGATTATTTTCCTGGTTACATACTTGATCTCAAATTCTTCTAATATTATCAACCATCGACCATATTTCCCAATTAAAGAGGGAGTCTCCCTTAAGTACTTCATTGGATCCAACCTGGAAATTGCTTGCACACTATACGATTGAAAGTAATGCTGCAACTTCTTAGAAGACCAAACCACGGCTATACATGTCTTTTTTTATGATACTATACTTAATTTCATAAGGTAGGAGCTTTCTACTCAAATAGTAAACGGCATGCTCAATCCCTGACTCATCTGCTTGGGCTAGCATGGCTCCTATCGATTCTTCTTCTACTGCTAAGTATAGTAATAGAGGTTTACCGGGTTTAGGTGGTTTCAAAATAGGTGGATTCAACAAATACTCTTTTATTCGGTCAAAGGCCTTTTGACATTCTTCATTCCATACGACCGGCTGATTCTTTCTAAGCAATTTGAAGATAGGCTCACAGATTGTTGTGAGCTTTGCTATAAATCTACTAATGTACTGCAGTTTACCAATGAATCCCCCAACTTCTCTCTCCATCTTTGGGGCTGGCATATCTCTGTTTGCTTTGACTTTGTCAGGATCTATCTCAATAGCATTCGGACCAATTACATGTCCCAACAATTTGCCTGAAGTAACACCGAATACACACTTCTTTGGGTTTAATCTTAGCTTATATTTCAAAGCTTTATCGAAGAATAACTCCAAGTTCTGGAAGTTTTGCTCCCTTGTATCCGACTTCACCATCATATCATCAACATATACTTCAACTTCTTTGTGCATCATGTCATGAAATAGTGTGGTGGCCATCCTTTGGTAGGTTGCTCCAGCATTCTTTAAGCCAAAAGGCATCACCCTATAACAAAATATACCCCATGTAGTAGTGAAGGCAATTTTGGCTTTATCCTCTTGGGCCATTAACACTTGGTTGTATCCGGAAAATCCATCTACAAATGAGTGTAGTACACTAGAGGCTACACTATCAATGAGTACATCTATATGAGGTAAAGGAAAATCATCCTTAGGGGAAGCCTTGTTTAGATCTCTATAGTCCACGCAAACCCTTATTCTTCCATCTTTCTTTGGCATA
Organism: Garcia nutans; assembly: GCA_947685225.1. Classification (NCBI taxonomy): domain Eukaryota; kingdom Viridiplantae; phylum Streptophyta; class Magnoliopsida; order Malpighiales; family Euphorbiaceae; genus Garcia; species Garcia nutans. The sequence goes on from CANTUV010000040.1 coordinate 10,066,856, forward strand.
GGTACTATGTTGGCTAGCCAATCTGGGTATTCTATCACTTCAAGGAACTTCACTTGTATTTTCTTAGTGACCTCTTCTTTAACACTCTCAGCCCACTCAGGTCTTAGTCGCCTAAGCATTTGTTTGACATGTTTAATGTGAGTGTAAGTAGGAATGTGATGCTCGGCTATGTCTCGATCTATCCCTGGCATATCTTTGTAGAACCAAGCAAACACTTCTTCATATTTTTCGAATATTTTTTTAAATCTCTCTCTCTCATCAGGAGTATGGTCGGATGCTATGCTAATGTTTTTAGGATTTTCAATTGTTCCCAAATTAAATGATTGTGTGTTAACAGAATTAATATTAAAGAAACTCATGTAACTGCTATTTAAATGTATGCAACCATCAGGAGAAACATCACACAAGTAAGCAAATCAGACTTTATTGCATTCATTTTGGAAAAGAAAACATCATCATCCTCATACAAAGCAGACAAATTAAAATCAAAATCAAAATCATTGTTCTCAGAATCATAAAGCAGGATGTCTTCAAACTTTTCTTCAACTAGGGCAACAATCTCTTCTGGAGTCTTCTTAGCTTTCAGGGCAGATTTGTTCCTCTCTTTTGGATTGGATTCTTTGTTGGTTGACAGGGTGATCTCTTTCTTCACTTGCTCCACTAGCTCCGCAACATCTGCAAAAATTTCAAAACCTGGAATTAACTTACCCATGAACATGATCGGCTCGGGTTTTCCTTGGAGTCGTCCCATATCTGGGGCTTTGATAAAAATCTCTTCAAGTGGTGGGAAGCTCATCTTCTCATTCTTCTTTGGCTGGACATCATTGGCTTCATCATATCCCAAGCCCTTCTTGGAAGCTTGAGTTCTAAAATCTGGCAACTTTGTTAAACCGGCCTTACCCTTTCCAAGACCAGCTCCGGGAAGGTAGTTCATGTTCTTCATCATATTCAAGACTTTGGAGTCCACTGCTTCATCATCAAAAATTACAGCTACTTGAAAACCATTGAGAGGCCTCTCAACTATTAGAGCATTAACAATCTCATTATCTTCAGCTTCAATGACCACTGTTTCATTTCCATTGGGGAATTTGATCTTTTGATGAAGGGTGGAAGGAACTCCACCAAGAGGGTGAAACCATGGTGCCCCAAGAGCAAGGCGAAGGTAATTGGTATATCTAAAACAACAAACTCAACAATAGATTCAATTGGACCAACCTTGACGGCCGCTTTGAAAGTCCATTCGGCATGCCTCTTAGTGTTGTCATAAGCACGAATTTTCACCTCGGTTGGGTTTAGATCTCTTGTTGACATGGCTAGCTTTGTCAATATCTTAAGTGGAAAAACATTTATGGCAGACCCATCATCGACCATTACACATGGAGTCCTCTTCCCCTTGACTTCTATTTTGATAAAGAGAGGGCGGATGTAGTCTCTTCCCTCCTCCGGTAAGTTTGCATCAGAAAAAGAAACTGCTCCCATATTAACTTCACTCTTTTCTTGGACCTCTTCACATTTCATTACTTCCCTAATTTTTATGAAGTTGATCAACTACTCCGGTGTTGTGGAGGTAGAAATGGGCATGCTAGCTAAGGCTTTGGCCATAGTTTCTCGGTGCTTTTTAGAAGTAGCTAACAAGTCCCAAATGCTAACACTTGCTTGGGTTCTTTTCAATTGCTTGAGCACAGCATCATCTTCTTCCACTTCAACTTCCTTTCCCTTATTCATTTCTATCTCCTTTGGTGGTGGCCTTGTGTAAGGCTTACCGAATCTAGTATTCATCACCTCATCTTCTTCAGGCTCGGACCAAGTCCACTCCTCCGTCTTAGATACAATATCATCATCACTGTCACTTGAATCCCAAAACCCATTGACAACACAAATTGCTACTTCTTCACTCATCATAGCTTGTTCAATTTTGACAAATGCCTCTTCTTCTTTGGTTGCTTTCTCATCCACATCTTGAAAAGAAGACATGACAAAGTCCTCATGTAAACCTCCTCCAATCATGAAGGTCGCCGGTGGTGGCATCCTATTGAATTTTGGTAATGGGTTATCTTTGGTGTTTGGCTTGATGGGCTCGGGTAGCTTCCCATTATCAATTAGATTTTGAATCTCATGTCTCAACCTCACACATCTATTCATGTCATGTCCTTGCATTTGGTGAAATTGACAAAATGCTTTGGTGTCAAAATTAGGTGGGAGAGGATTAGGCAAAGGATGAGGATTTAAGGGTTGTAGCAATCCCTTTCTTTGAAGCTTGTTGAGAACCCAAGACATCAGTTTTCCCAATTTAGAAAATTGCCTCCTTATTCCTTGGTTAGTAGCATTAACACCGACGGCCTTTTGCATGCTTTGGCTACCAGGTTGATAGCTCCCTTTCTCGTTCCTTTTTGTTGCAAATCGGCTCTTCTCCCTTTCCCATTCTTCAATTTGCAAACCAGCTTGAAGAAGGTCTTTGAAATCACGGATGAGTGTATGAGACATTCTCTCACGAAGGCTAGGAAACACCCCTCTCATAATCATCCTTATTTGATCGGATTCATCGGGCCTCTTCTTGAGTAAAGCAGCCTTGTTTCTCCACCTTTTCACATAGTCCACAAAATTCTCATTCGGCCTTTGCCTAATGGACTCCACTTCCATCAAGGTAACTTCTAACTCAACATTATACCCATATTGTGGGATGAAGGCTTTGTAAAGTAGATCCCAACTCTTTTGTGTTCCATCATCTAAGGTATTGAACCAATTTTGGACAACAGGGTCCAATGAGAGCATAAAGTACCTTAGGGTTTGAGCCTTAATAGGTCGGGCAGATTGCATGGCAGTGATATACTGCTTCACATGAAGATGGGGATTTCCAGTGCCATTGTACTTAGCAAAGAAAGGCATCTTGAACTTATAAGGGACCTCATCATCTTGTTCAAATAGTTTGTCGATCTCAGACTTCTCTTCAGTTTTTAGCTTCTTCTCAAATTTCTTTTCTAAATCAGTAATCATCTCTTCAACATCGGATGTCTTGGTCTTTTCAATAGTTGCCTTCTCAACAGCCTTCGGTTCTTTCTTCTTTTCTTGAACCTCTTGGTAGTATTGAGCCTAATCATTATCATCATCAATGATCACCTTTTCATCATCAAAAACCACTTCACTAACTTTAGTCTTCCCTTTGTCCTTTGGTTTTTTAGTGCTAGCAGATGCCTCGGCATGATTCTCTAAGATTGCAGTCAATTGGTTCTTCATGGTCTCAGCTAGGGCCTCTTTGATTTCTTCCATTTTGGCATTAAGGGCTTCATCCACCATCCTTTGAATTTGTTTGGGCTCCATTTTTTTAGGTGAGCAAGTGATTGAGTCGTTGCTAGATACTTCATCTCCGGCATAGTTCAGATTGTCGTAAGCTTTTGAACTTTCATAATCCGGGGCTGTGAGCCAGAAAAGATCAATGATATGAGATGCAAATGTCTGCATGTATGCATGTATGCATAATCAGCCAATAAATAAGTGTAATTAGGATGATCCTTCCAACCTTATAATATCTACACACGAATGGCGAGTCTCTTTTTCCTATGTATATGGTTAACAAAATACCAACACGGGGTATTTTGCTTTCGAATAATTCCCTTGGATGTTTCAACCAATAGTTATATTTTCGAAAGTGGAAATACATCCATGATAATTCCCATTAATTAGGATTTAATCCATCCAACCAATTAAAGTAACTTTTATGCTATACTAAATTAAGAGGTTTATTATCGATAGATTTCTCACTTGAAAAGAGTAACTAATGGTTCATGCCAAAAACAAGCCCATGATTAATTTATTCTTAGTGTAAACTAGGCCCACAATTGATTTTTGGTATTTCATAATTGGCCTAAATATTTTTGCAAGCTCTTTGTAAAAAATGGTTGGGAGAAAATAGTTTTGTTTCTAAGCCCATTGTAAAAGACTTTAGAAAAATGGATTTTGGGTTTAGTATTTGGGCCATAGGCCAAAGAATTTTTTTAATTTGTTTTTAGAAAAAGTCTTATGTCCAAAGACCATCTTGAAAAAATTTTGAAAATAGTTTTGGTCTTTTGGACTTTAAAGAAAAATTTATTTTGAGCTTACAATATATTTAGATCATATTAGAAAAAGAACAAACCAAATAGGCCATGATTTAGACTAAGATAAACTAAACTAACCATAGTCAAACAACATGCATTTGGGGTAAAACCTAAGGAAAGTAACTAGGCCAATTACATGAGCTTTAGTCTTTGGGTTAAAAGGCTTAGGTTCCCATAACAAGTATATACCAAATGGTAAGAGGCTATGAGTGGTTATGCCACGCTCGATCTCCATACCTTGAGTGAAAGTATGGTATCTGTAACACACCTTCCCAACCTACATATGTAAGCTGAGTAGAGGCGCCACACTAACCTAATGTTGCTACCAATTTTACTTAGTCAAATTTTAGTTTCGATTTTTACAAAATTTTTGCCATAGTTTCGCCTAAAAATTGAGTCCCAAGTGTCGACAAAACCAGTTTTTTTCTTATTTTTAAAAACATTTTACACAAACCAATGCAAACAAAATCATTCTCAGTACACTCCCAATAAATCCCCCTTGTAACCTCAACTACAACCTGCAAAAAGGATTTACACTTCTAGTACAACATAAAATAAAGATTTTGTGACAACCCCCATATTTAAATATTACACGGCGGAAGTTATAAAATATTTACATATTTACAAATTCATATACATCAAAACTCAAGTTTTACAACACATAAAATTTATACATTATTGGCAAGTCTGCTCTGATCTTTAAGCTCCCAAAATGGATTCTTCAAGGTCTACTCTCACTAGGTCTTGATGAACTCTCGGGTTCAACTCTATCCACTCTACTACCTGCGCGATTAAACACTATCGCGCTAAGCCAACGGCTTAGTAAGATAAAACATGCTAACGGTATGCTTTAATGAAATGCAATGCCACATATGTTATTGATAAGATCAACATCATAAATATAAAGTTAACCACACAATTATGCATTTCACAAATCATAGTCATATGAGCATACCACATTTCAACATTTATCAATCATACTCCATAACCAACATCTCATTTCATTAAACTCATAACATTATTTAGGACATTCATATAACCTTGACACCTATGGGCCCAACAAGTATTTAATACGATATTCAGAGTTCAGAGTTACTGCTTTGGTTCATAGTCACAATAATCATGCCCGTAGGCAATGTATATACATGTATCTCTATCCATGGATAGTGTAACAGACCCAGTCTCTTGGATCATCAACTCAACACATATGAGGAGATCCTCAACCCGGCAAGACTGTTACAAATCATATATCTCATAGTGTAACAGACCCAGTCTCTTGGACCATCAACTCAACACCTATGAGGAGGTCCTCAACCCGGCAAGACTGTTACCTTTCATCATTTCTTAGGCATGCCACCCAAATCCAGAACTCTGAAACTGAATAACATATTAAACAAACAATTCATTTCCATTCTCAATTCTCATCACATTTAGGCAAACATGCCTTCTTTCTTTCAATTACATCATCTTAGCCAATAACAATGGCTTCACATTTCATTTCACAATATAACATCTCATTATTCAAGTATATATATATATCTCATCCATGATCACATTATATCTCACATAGCATCATTCATAAATATCAACATTTCATTCCACATTACTCATGAAACACATTACCATTCACAATGCACAACATAACATTGTTCAATCACAACAATGCAATTAGGGCAAAGAACAATTGATTATAACATTCATTGATTCAAGTGTGTTTAAAGTATTTAGGGTTAGGTTTAAGGACCAACCTACCTTTGGAAAACCAAAGCAATGCAAGAAGAACAAAGAATTAAAACCCTAACCATAAATAGTACATTCTGGTTTTAAACTCCATTTTATCCTTATTTTAAAAAATTGTATAAAATAATCTACTTGACTAAAAATTCTAAAATTTTTACAGAATTTATTTTTGTATCTTAACATCATCCCTTTAAAATTTCAGATCAAACTGAACACAAAATCTTGGTCAAATAGTTCACCTAACCAGACTGCCCCAAATGCCCTGCATCCTGGCAGCAGTTCTGAACTTTGTGAATTCCATAAATCAAATTCAATCAACGTGGTTCTAAATTATTTTTCTCAAATACTAGACTCACTAAGAAACAACATATCCGAAATTCAATAGGATATGATTTTTCTACATTTTATTAAAAATCCCGAAATATAGTTGTCTCAGTTAAGGTACCTGCTGGAACAGTTCTACTAAAAATAATTTTTCTAAACTCATAACCATTCCAAAATCGAATCAACATATTTTTCAGTCATTATAGACTCATAGAGGCACAACATATCAAAAATTCACTTCAAGAACATTTTTCTAAAATTAATTAAAAATCATACAAGTCACAGCCTTTACTAATCCTAAAACAGAAACAATTTCACTAAACACCAATCTTACTCTTCCATCACCAACACCAACCCAACTTCTCATCTATCAAGAAAAATCAATACTTACAATCATACCATAAGCAACTTAATCATACTACTTCAAAAGAATTGAAGAAATTAGAGAAAAGATCTTACCTTAGTTAAAAACTTCTTAAATCAACACTTGAACACTTAATCTTTCTTCAATTTAAGCTTGAAATCATCAAAACCATCACTTGTCTCTTTCTTTCTCTTTGGCTATGGAGGGCCGGCCATCAACAAGAAGAAGAAGAAGAAATGATGAAGAAAACACAAGTCAAACCTTCTTTAAATATCCACCATATGATTTTATCCAAGCAATTACCAAAGTGCCCTTATTCACATAATTATCTTTTTGTCTTATATGTGCCCAATTAAGTAATTTACCAATCTCAAATAAATATCTTCTCTTGCATTGACCAAGCCTTTTGACCACTTTATATGTCATATATATTAACATATACACAACATATAAATTTGTCTCTAAACTCTATTTCTTCCCAAAATACATATACATATACTTTCTCTTCTCAATTTCTTTTCTTTTACAATTTAACACATATATTCAATCCAATATATAACAATAACAGCAACAACAATATGCAAAACTTCTAGGGCATAAATGAGGATATTACAATTCTCCCCCTCTAAAAAGAAATTTCGTCCTCGAAATTACCTGATATCAACTCTGAAATAGTTGAGGATATTGCTCTCGCATAGTTTGCTCACTTTCCCAAGTTGCTTCTTCTTTTGCATGATTCTTCCAAAGAATCTTCACCAATGACACTTTCTTGTTCCTCAATTCTTTCACATCACGTGCCAAGATAGCAACTGGTTCTTCTTCAAATGTCAAATCTGGGCTCACTTCGATAGACTCAAATGGCAACACATGAGATGGATCTGACCTGTACCTCCTCAACATAGAAACATGGAATACATTATGAATACGATCCAACTCAGGTGGCAAAGCAAGTCGATATGCAACTGGCCCAACTCTTTCTAACACTTCATACGGCCCAATGAAGCGAGGACTCAATTTTCCTTTCCGACCGAACCTCAAAATCTTCTTCCAAGGAGATACTTTCAAAAACACCTTATCTCCAACATCAAACTGAATGTCTCTCCTCTTCAGATCTGCATAAGACTTCTGTCGGTCTGAAGCTGCTTTTAACCTACCTGGGATCAACTTCACTTTTTCCTCAGTTTCTTGAATCAAATCAGGTCCAACCAACTTATTATCTCCAAGCTCATTCCAACAAAGAGGTGTCCTACACCGTCTGCCATACAATGCTAGATTGGTGACTGTTGTTGTATGCAAACTCCACCAGAGGTAAAAATCTATCCCAACTTCCAGTGAAATCAATGACACAGCTTCTCAACATGTCCTCAATAATCTGTATCACCCTCTCTGACTGTCCATCCGTCTGGGGATGAAAAGCAGTGCTGAAGTGCAGTCGAGAACCCAAAGCACTATGCAAACTCTTCCAAAATCTGGAAGTAAACCTGGGATCTCGATCAGACACTAAAGAAGTTGGAACACCATGCAGTTTCACAATCTCATGGATATACAGCTCAGCCAATCTCTCCAAAGAGTAATCCATCCTCACCGGAAGGAAATGAGCTGTCTTAGTCAATCTATCCACAATCACCCATATGGCATCATGTTTCCTTTGTGTCAATGGCAACCCAGACACAAAGTCCATTGTCACTCTTTCCCACTTCCATTCTGGCACTTACAACGGTTGAAGCAACCCGGTTGGAACTTGATGCTCTACTTTAACCTTCTGACAAGTGAGACATTTCGACACAAAATCTGCAATGTCTCTCTTCAAACCAATCCACCAATAATGCTGTCTCAAATCATGATACATCTTCGTATTACCCGGATGCATAGCAAACATAGACTGATGAGCTTCTTCCAAAATGATCCTTTTCAAATCAGCATCATCGGGTACACACAATCGGTTCTTAAACCAGAGACTCCCATCGCTCTTCACAATAAAATCTCTACCCTTTTCACTCTGACAATCTGAAACAATCTTCTGTATCTTCTTATCAGCCAACTGAGCTTCTTTGATCCGATCTAACAAAATCGGCTTTAATTGCAACTGTGCCAATAATGCACCATCAACACAAGGTACAAAACTGGCATGCAATGCTCTCAACTCAACAAGCAACGAGAGCGAGTAAACTGTTAAACCAGCTAAAGACTTCCGACTTAAGGCATCAGCAACAACATTTGCTTTACCTGGATGATAGTCAATCAAACAGTCGTAGTCTTTAATCAATTCTAACCATCTCCTCTGACGAAGATTGAGTTCTTTTTGGACACCCAAATACTTCAAACTCTTGTGATCAGTGTAGATGAAGCATTTCTCCCCAAACAGATAGTGGCGCCAAATCTTTAATGCAAACACAATGGCAGCCAATTCCAAATCATGGGTTGGATAGTTAAGCTCATGCGGTTTCAACTGTCGAGATGCATAAGCTATAACTTTACCTTCTTGCATCAATACACACCCCAAACCTCTATGTGAAGCATCACTGTAGATCACATAAGGTTTACCTTCAACAGGTAAAGTAAGAACAGGCGCTTGAGTTAACAATTCTCTCAACTGCTCAAAACTCGCCTGACACTGATCCGTCCACACAAATCTCACTCCCTTACGAAGCAATCTGGTGAGTGGAGTAGCTATCAAAGAAAACCCTTTCACAAACCGCCTGTAATAGCCTGCCAAACCCAGAAAACTTCTAATCTCAGTCACAGACTTGGGTGGACTCCAATTCAATATAGCTTCAACTTTGCTCGGATCAACTCTAATACCCTCTGCTGAAACTATATGCCCGAGAAAAGCTACTTGATCCAACCAGAACTCACATTTCGACAATTTGGCAAATAACTGCTTTTCTCTCAAAATCTGCAACACAATCCGCAGATGCATATCATGTTCCTCTTCATTCCGCGAATACACCAGTATATCATCAATGAAGACCACTACAAACTGATCCAAATAGGGCCTAAACACCCTATTTATCAAATCCATAAAAGCTGCAGGTGCATTCGTTAGACCAAAAGGCATAACTAGAAATTCATAATGCCCATACCTGGTCCGAAAGGCGGTCTTCGGAACATCCTCAGCTCTGACTCTCAGCTGATGGTACCCATATCTCAAGTCAATTTTAGAAAATACAGCTGCACCCTTCAATTGATCAAAAAGGTCATCAATTCTAGGCAAAGGATATTTATTTTTAATAGTCACCTTGTTCAATTGCCTATAATCGATACACAACCTCATAGTACCATCTATGACTGCCGATGCATCTGGCTGCCTCTGCATAACATATATCCTCTGGGAAGATCCAACCTCCTCTGGTCTACCCTTCCTGGATGTAGCACCTCCTCTAGAACTGAACCCTGATCTACCTCCTCGGCTGGCACCTCTGCCTCCTCGGCCTCCCCTCGCACTAGGTCGAGAAGCTGCTGTATCAACTGACATCTGTTCCTGTCTCTCAGGACAGTCTCTCACAAAGTGATCAGGTGATCCACACCTGAAGCATACCCCTGATCTACTATACCTCCAACAAACGCCCCCATGTCTTCCACCACACTGGTTACACACAGGTAAGGTGGATCTCTGAACTCCAGGAGTAGGAGCACTCGCTACTGAAGCTGCAGGTCTAAATCTCTGCCTCTGGAACTGCACTGACCTACCCGCTGGTCTCTGGCTCCTACTACTCCGAGGAACAAAACTTCCTCTACCCCTCTTTGCAGAAGAAGACCCTGCCTCAAACTGGGGCCTCCTAACCCTAACCTCTTCCTCTGAAGCAGCTGCAATAACTTGAGCTTGCTCTACACTTCGAGCTGCTGCCACAAGCTGTGAGAAATCCTGATATCTGGATCCAGCCACTAAGCACATGATCGAGGGTCTCAATCCCTCCTCAAATCGCCGACATCTATCAATCTCATCAGCAATGATACCCCCAGCATACTGACTCAGTCGAATAAACTCAACTTCATATTCGGTTACGGTCCGATGATCTTGCTTCAAATCTAGAAACTCTCTTTTCTTCCCATCTTTATACTCCCTAGGAGTATACTTCAACTCAAATTCCCTCAGAAAATCAGTGTAAGACAGTGTTGGAGGATCATCCATAGAATGGGGCACTGTCTTCCACCAGTCGTAGGCATCCTTCTGTAGCAAAGATCTTGCATAGTCAAACTTCTCCTCTGAAGTGGCTTGCAACTGCACAAATACCCTCTGAACTCTATCAAGCCACTGTTCTGCTACAGCCGGATCAACTGTACCAAAGAAATCCTCTGCTCCATATTTCCTTAGCTTATCATAGTGCCTTACTGGTACTGAAGGCTGAGGGGGTGGTGGCGGTGGCTGTGGTTGCACAGGTGCTTGTCTCATAGCTTCCATCATAGGCCTAAACCAGGCTGGCGGAACCTCCTCCCCAGCTGGTCTACCCGACACCGAAGCAGGTGCCTCCTCAACACTATCAACTCTAGCTCCCTCAGCAGGAGCAATACTCTCGGCACTACCCTCAATCGACTGACGAGAGTGAGAATCCATCACAACCTAAGTCTGCAAACACAACAGAATACCTCTTATTAAAGATCAGAGACTGCCAATCCCAAACATATATTTTTGTTCAAAAACTCACTTTTTAAGTAAAAATAGTCTTTTTCTTACATTTTACCTAGGTTGAGAATCTCAAACCTAGGCTCTGATACCAAAACAATTGTAACACACCTTCCCAACCTACATATGTAAGCTGAGTAGAGGCGCCACACTAACCTAATGTTGCTACCAATTTTACTTAGTCAAATTTTAGTTCCGATTTTTACAAAATTTTTGCCATAGTTTCGCCTAAAAATTGAGTCCCAAGTGTCGACAAAACCGGTTTTTTTCTTATTTTTAAAAATATTTTACACAAACCAATGCAAACAAAATCATTCTCAGTACACTCCCAATAAATCCCCCTTGTAACCTCAACTACAACCTGCAAAAAGGATTTACACTTCTAGTACAACATAAAATAAAGATTTTGTGACAACCCCCATATTTAAATATTACACAGCGGAAGTTATAAAATATTTACATATTTACAAATTCATATACATCAAAACTCAAGTTTTACAACACATAAAATTTATACATGATTGGCAAGTCTGCTCTGATCTTTAAGCTCCCAAAATGGATTCTTCAAGGTCTACTCTCACTAGGTCTTGATGAACTCTCGGGTTCAACTCTATCCACTCTACTACCTGCGCGATTAAACACTATCGCGCTAAGCCAACGGCTTAGTAAGATAAAACATGCTAACGGTATGCTTTAATGAAATGCAATGCCACATATGTTATTGATAAGATCAACATCATAAATATAAAGTTAACCACACAATTATGCATTTCACAAATCATAGTCATATGAGCATACCACATTTCAACATTTATCAATCATACTCCATAACCAACATCTCATTTCATTAAACTCATAACATTATTTAGGACATTCATATAACCTTGACACCTATGGGCCCAACAAGTATTTAATACGATATTCAGAGTTCAGGGTTACTGCTTTGGTTCATAGTCACAATAATCACGCCCGTAGGCAATGTATATACATGTATCTCTATCCATGGATAGTGTAACAGACCCAGTCTCTTGGATCATTAACTCAACACATATGAGGAGATCCTCAACCCGGCAAGACTGTTACAAATCATATATCTCATAGTGTAACAGACCCAGTCTCTTGGACCATCAACTCAACACCTATGAGGAGGTCCTCAACCCGGCAAGACTGTTACCTTTCATCATTTCTTAGGCATGCCACCCAAATCCAGAACTCTGAAACTGAATAACATATTAAACAAACAATTCATTTCCATTCTCAATTCTCATCACATTTAGGCAAACATGCCTTCTTTCTTTCAATTACATCATCTTAGCCAATAACAATGGCTTCACATTTCATTTCACAATATAACATCTCATTATTCAAGTATATATATATATCTCATCCATGATCACATTATATCTCACATAGCATCATTCATAAATATCAACATTTCATTCCACATTACTCATGAAACACATTACCATTCACAATGCACAACATAACATTGTTCAATCACAACAATGCAATTAGGGAAAAGAACAATTGATTATAACATTCATTGATTCAAGTGTGTTTAAAGTATTTAGGGTTAGGTTTAAGGACCAACCTACCTTTGGAAAACCAAAGCAATGCAAGAAGAACAAAGAATTAAAACCCTAACCATAAATAGTACATTCTGGTTTTAAACTCCATTTTATCCTTATTTTGAAAAATTGTATAAAATAATCTACTTGACTAAAAATTATAAAATTTTTACAGAATTTAGTTTTTTATCTTAAAATCATCCCTTTAAAATTTCAGATCAAACTGAACACAAAATCTTGGTCAAATAGTTCACCTAACCAGACTGCCCCAAATGCCCTGCATCCTGGCAGCAGTTCTGAACTTTGTGAATTCCATAAATCAAATTCAATCAACGTGGTTCTAAATTATTTTTCTCAAATACTAGACTCACTAAGCAACAACATATCCAAAATTCAATTGGATATGATTTTTCTACATTTTATTAAAAATCCCGAAATATAGCTGTCTCAGTTAAGGTACCTGCTGGAACAGTTCTACTAAAAATAATTTTTCTAAACTCATAACCATTCCAAAATCGAATCAACATATTTTTCAGTCATTCTAGACCGATAGAGGCACAACATATCAAAAATTCACTTCAAGAACATTTTTCTAAAATTAATTACAAATCATACAAGTCACAGCCTTTACTAATCCTAAAACAGAAACAATTTCACTAAACACCAATCTTACTCTTCCATCACCAACACCAACCCAACTTCTCATCTATCAAGCAAAATCAATACTTACAATCATACCATAAGCAACTTAATCATACCACTTCAAAAGAATTGAATAAATTAGAGAAAAGATCTTACCTTAGTTAAAAACTTCTTAAATCAACACTTGAACACTTAATCTTTCTTCAATTTAAGCTTGAAATCATCAAAACCATCACTTGTCTCTTTCTTTCTCTTTGGCTATGGAGGGCCGGCCATCAACAAGAAGAAGAAGAAGAAATGATGAAGAAAACACAAGTCAAACCTTCTTTAAATATCCACCATATGATTTTATCCAAGCAATTACCAAAGTGCCCTTATTCACATAATTATCTTTTTGTCTTATATGTGCCCAATTAAGTAATTTACCAATCTCAAATAAATATCTTCTCTTGCATTGACCAAGCCTTTTGACCACTTTATATGTCATATATATTAACATATACACAACATATAAATTTGTCTCTAAACCCTATTTCTACCCAAAATATATATACATATACTTTCTCTTCTCAATTTCTTTTCTTTTACAATTTAACACATATATTCAATCCAATATATAACAATAACAGCAACAACAATATGCAAAACTTCTAGGGCATAAATGAGGATATTACAGTATCCCTTACATAACACAACACGGGTAACACGGGCGTCCTAACTCACGCACACGATACAAACTAATATGATGCAATGGATAATATCATTATAAGAAAGAATAGAATAATATAAAGACCAACGAAATCAACTTCTCTTATCCCCAGTGGAGTCGCCACTATGAGCGGGGATTTTCGCCCCCACTCCCGGTGGAATGGTTCTTGCGACTTCAGCACTGTTTAGGCTTGGGGCCTTAGAGAACACGGACCTAAGTCTGGAGAAAATGGAGTCGCCACCCGGACGGGCTAGGAAAAAAGAAAGGGGTAGATGACTCGATTCCTAAGGAATCCCCAACCCCTTAATGGGTTCGGAAAGTTGGGTACGTGTGGGGAAGGTGAGAAATGGCCCAGCACCCCCACAACGCTCGATTCATTGGAACCGGCCTCCTTTACAGGTATTAATATTATAAAATTCTTAAATATAATAACATTATCCATATTACACACAATAATTAAAAGAAAACATCATTATATTAAAATAAAAGCAATGTCCAAACAAAACAAATAAATGGACACCCATCCAAGGATGGAAACATGTCCTTACATCACATTCCTAAATAGGACACCCACCAAAAGGTAGAAACATGCCCTTTACATAGGTTCTAAAATAGAAAAGTAAATTAAATTACATGATGCTTAACTAATGAGGTACCCACCAAGTGGAAACATACCTCTTACAACTTTTGGAAATCTTCTTTTGATGATTTCTCCAAAAACAATTCTTCTTGGATGAACTAGCTCCAAAGACAAGCCTTTTTTGCCTTTGAATCCTCTAAATCGTGCTACTGTTGTTCCAGAAAAGAGTTGAATTGAATTTCTTCTTTTCTTTCCTTGATTTGGTTTCAAATTTTCCAAGCTACTCTTGGATTTTTGTCTCCCCTTTTTAAATTGTCTTTGGTCCTTATTTATAGTGGTTTGAGGTTGTTTATACCTAATTAGTTAAGGTAAGTAATATTAATAAAAAAAAACAAAAACCTAATTGGATTAGGTTTCAAAAAATTTGTGTTGGAAAATTTGCGCTGCCGAAAAAAACTGCTGCGGAAAAACTGCACTTGCGAAAAAATCTGCCACAGCTGGCTGCATCAGCGTGCGCGGAGTAGTCCCGTAAGCTATTTCGCAGGTAGAAAATTTCTGTATGCTAAATAGCACAGTGATTTCACCTGCATGAATTTTCTGCAGGCGAAATGCCCACGGGCCCGCGCTACGAATTTTTCGTCGCCGATTTTTTTGACTCAGATTTTTATTTTTATTTTTATTTTTTTGACTTTTATTTGTTTATTTCTATTTTTTATTAATAAAAATTAGATACTGAAGCAAAAATTATTTTGGACCAATTAGACAACAAAAATCATTTTAGACTAAATAATACATATTGGACCGGATTGAGTAAAAAATTAAGGGTCTACACTACCCTTATGGGTTTTCAACTTAGTGGACTCTTTTTTTTTAAATTTAATTTCCCTCACAGATTTGGCTTCGGGAGCGTCTCTGCTTGCTTGATACTCCATCTATGGATTTTGCTAGATATCTGCCATGTCATCATTCTGCTAGGAAGCTACTCCATCCTACTTCTTCATATGCTGACTGGGTTGACTGGATCCACTCACGCGCTGATGTCAACATTCGTTGGTTGGTACCTTGGTGGAATATTTCTCATAACACCATGCGTACATACTTGATTTATGTTCCCCTTGCTGCTCTTCATCAAGGTATATGCTGTGATCCTCGCTGACTTGGCCGTCAGTATGGAGCTGAGCCTCGCGATTCTGACTTTA
This sequence comes from Garcia nutans, assembly GCA_947685225.1. Lineage (NCBI taxonomy): Eukaryota > Viridiplantae > Streptophyta > Magnoliopsida > Malpighiales > Euphorbiaceae > Garcia > Garcia nutans. Next base: position 10,082,700 of record CANTUV010000040.1, read on the forward strand.
CTCCCGACTTAGACATGCCTTGCTTGACTAAAGCCTACTTGGATCAGCTGAGGCAAAGCTAGACTGCACGTTACACTTATCGACTGCCATGGATTTTACATTTGTCAATTCAGAAAGTGTATTGTTTAGGATGAAAAATAATTAAAGTAATGAAAGATGCTTCTTTTCCATTTATAATTTGTCATCACATTTTGCTATTGTGTTCATTTATTTCCTCCATATCTGGTCAAATACTTATAACAGTGCACATAGAACAACTTTAACATTAATTCTATTAAATTGGGGAATAACCAAACATAAAGCCATCATACACAAGATCACTCCTATTGCCAACTAGTCTTTTCAGGTTTTCTAATTGATGATTTTCTCTCATTTAGCCCTAATTGTTGCCTAGCCCGCCTTTTTGGGTTTTCAGAACTAGCAGACTGCTCTAACTTTTGCCTAGGTCGCCCCTTTTGGGTTTTCAACCTAGTGAGCTCTTCTTTTTTTTATTTATTATTATTTTTTTATTTTATTTTTTACATAAAACCTCTTCAACCTGTCAATGTTTACTGGCTCACTAAACTCGTTCCCATCCATGTCGGATAGCTTCACTGCACCCCTATTCATCACTTGTTTCACAACATATGGCCCTTCCCAACTAGGCCTAAACTTCCCTCTTGGATTACATTGTTTCAACACCAAATCCCCAACTCTGAGTTTTCTGATCTTAACTCTTCTATTATAAGCCCGACATATCTTCTTTTGATACACTTGATGATGATATAAAGCCTTTAACCTTCTCTCTTCTAGTAAAGCTAACTGTGTGTATATGCTCATTACCCATTCCATTTCAGGCATATCAGCTTCCAAGACTACTCTTAATGACTTGATCTCAATTTCAATTAGCAATACTACATCCATCCCATAAACCAAAGAGAACGGAGTCATTCCAGTCAGTGTTCGCGCACTTGTTCTATATCCCCACAAAGCAAAAGGAAGCATCTCCGACCAATCCCTGTACGTCTTGGTCATCTTAAACAGAATTTGCTTAATTGTCTTATTTATTGCTTCTACTGTACCATTAGCCTTTGGTCTATAATGAGATGATTTGTGATGATGGATTCGGTATTTCAAGAATAAACCCTTAACTGCTCCTTGAAACTATATCCCATTATCTGATATTACACTGTGCGGGACCCCGTATCTGCAAATGAGGTTCTTTTCAATAAATCTAGCCACTTGACTTGCGCCTAGTTTGTTGAAGGATTTAGCTTTGACCCATTTTGAAAAATAATCTACTGCTAATACAATGAAATGGTGACCGTTTGAGGCCGTCGGATGTATCTCTCCTATAATGTCAATACCCCAAGTGGCAAAGGGCTAGGGTGAAGACATAGAATGCAATTCTTCAGGAGGCATGTGATTCAAGTTACCATACATCTGACATTGTTGGCACTTCTTTATGAACTCAATACAATCTCTCTCCATGGTCAACCAGTAGTAACCTTGTCAAATAATCTTTTTATTGGGGCCAAACCACTCATGTGCAGACCACAACTTCCCGCTTGTATCTCCGACATGATACGCTCCACTTCAGGCTTTATTAAACATCTCAAATGCACCCCATCAGTCCATCTTTGATATAACTCCCCATGGAATGTTATGTATTGCAAAGACCACCACCTTATGGCTCTTCTTTCTTTCTTTGTTGCCCTCAATGGGTATTCTCTTTCTTCCAAAAATCGCCTTATAGTATCATACCACGCATCATGGTCTGTATCAGTTTCCATGATTGTCTCATACTCATAGCAAGGAGTTGATGAACTAGTCAAATCAAAGGCTAAAGGAATAAGCTGACAGGATTTTCCCATACCGAAGCCAATGTGGCTAGGGCATTAGCCATCTGATTTTCTACTCTTTATAGGTGTATAAACCTACACTCCTTAAAATTCTTGTATAAACCTACACTCCTTAAAATTCTTCTTTATCATGGTCAGGTAATGGTGGTATGGTTTTAATTTTTCCTCTTTCAAATCCCACTCTCCATTTACTTGGGATACTACTAGCAATGAATCGCCAAAAACATCCACCTTATCCACCTTCATAATCATTAGGGTTTCCAAACAAAAAATACAAGCTTCGTATTCCACCATATTATTGGTTGCCCTAAATTTCAACTTTTTGGCTAAAGGGATAAGTTCCCCTTCGGGTGATTCTAGTATGACTCCCAAACATGCTTCTTTCATGTTTGCTGCTCCATCAAATACATTTTCCATTTTTGTACTTCAATTGCTTCTAAATGTTCATCTAAAAATTCCAAGATTACCTCTTCACTATCTGGTAATAGTTGTTGGGCCAAGAATTCTGCCACCACTCTACCTTTGATTGTTTTCCTGGTTACACATTCAATCTCAAATTCTTCTAATATTATAAACCATCGACAATATTTCCCAATCAAAGACGGTGTTTCCCTTAAGTACTTCATTGGATCCAACCTGGAAATTGCTTGCACACTATAAGATTGAAAGTAATGTCGTAACTTCTTAGAAGACCAAACCATGGCTATACAGGTCTTTTCAATGATACTATACTTAATTTCATAAGGTAGGAGCTTTCTACTCAAATAGTAGACTGCATGCTCAATCCCTGACTCATCTGCTTGGGCTAGCATGGCTCCTGTTGACTCTTCTTCTACTGCTAAGTATAGTAATAGAGGTTTGCTGGGTTTAGGTGGTTTTAAAATAGGTGGATTCAACAAATATTCTTTTATTCACTCAAAGGCCTTTTGACATTCTTCATTCCATATGATCGGCTGATTCTTTTTAAACAATTTGAAGATAGGCTCACATATTGTTGTGAGCTTTGCTATAAATCTGCTAATGTATTGTAATTTACCAATGAATCCCCGGACTTCTCTCTCCGTCTTTGGGGCGGGCATATCCCTGATTGCTTTAACTTTTGTCAGGATCGATCTCATTGCCATTCAAACCAATCACATGTCCCAATAGTTTACCTAAGGTAACCCCGAACACACACTTCTTCGGGTTCAATCTTAGCTTATATTATAAGGCTCTATCGAAGAATAGCTCTAACTTTTGGAAGTGTTGTTCCCTTATATCCGATTTCACCATCAACATATACTTCAACTTCTTTATGCATCTTGTCATGAAATAGTGTCGTGGCCATCCTTTGGTAGGTTGCTCCAGCATTCTTTAAACCGAATGGCATCACCCTATAACAAAATATACCCCATGTAGTAATGAAAGCAGTTTTAGCTTTATCCTCTTGGGCCATTAATACTTGGTTATATCCAAAAAATTCATCTACAAATGAGTGTAGCATGCTAGAGGCTGCACTATCAATGAGAAAATCTATATGGGGTAAAGGAAAATCATCTTTAGGGGAAGCCTTGTTTAAATCTCTATAATCTACACAGACCCTTATTCTTCCATCTTTCTTTGGCACAGGTATTATGTTGGCTAGCCAATCTGGATATTCTATCACTTCAAGGAACTTCACTTGTATTTTTTTGGTGACCTCTTCTTTAATCAATTTAGCCCACTCAGGTCTCAATCGCCTAAGCTTTTGTTTGACAGGTTTCATTTGAGTGTAAGTAGGAATAAGATGCTCGGCTATGTCTCGATTTATACCAGGCATGTCCTCATAAGACCAAGAAAATACTTCTTCATATTTTTTGAATATTTTTTTCTAATCTATCTCTCTCATTAGGAGTAAGGTTGAATGATATGCTAATATTTTTAGGGTTTTTGATTGTTCCCAAATTTAATGATTGTGTGTTAACAGAATTAATATTAAAGATGCTCATGTAACTGCTATTTGAATATATGCAACCATCAGGAGAAACATCACACAAGTAAGCAAAATCAAACTTTATTGCATTCATTTTAGAAAAGAAAACATCATCATCCTCATACAGAGCAGATAAATTAAAATCAAAATTAAAATCATTGTTCTCAAAATCATAAGGCAGAATGTCTTCAAACTTTTCTTCAACCAAGGCAGCAATCTCCTCCGGAGTCTTCTCGGCTTTCAAAACAACTTCTTTCTTCTCTTCCAGATTGGATTCTTTACTGTCTGGTAGGGTGAGTTCTTTCTTCACTTGCTCCACTAGCTCAGCAACATCTACAAAAATTTCAAAACTTGGGATCAACTTTCCCATGAACACTATTGGCTCGGGCTTCCCTTGGAGTGGTCCCATATTTGGAGCTTCGACAAAGATCTCTTCAAGAGGTAGGAAGTTCATCTTCTCACTCTTCTTTGGATGGACATTGTTGTCTTCATCATATCCCAACCCCTTCTTTGAAGTTTGAGTTTTAAAATTTTACAGCTTTGTTAAACCGGCCTTACCCTTTCCAAGACCAGCTTCGGAAAGGTAGTTCATGTTCTTCATCATATTCAAGACTTTGGAGTCCACTACATCATTATCAGAAATTGTAGCTACTTGGAAACCATTGAGAGGCCTCTCAATCAATAGAACATTAACAATCTCATTATCTTCAGCTTCGATGACCACTGTCTCATCTCCATTGGGGAACTTGATCTTTTGATGAAAGGTGGAAGGAACTCCGCCAAGAGGATGAAACCATGGTCACCTCATGAGTAAAGCGAAGGTAACAGGTATGTCTAAAAAAACAAATTCAACAATAGATTCAATCGGACCAACCTTGACAGCGGCTTTGAAAGTTCCTTCGGCACGTCTCTTAGTGTTGTCATAAGCCCGAATGGTTACCGCGCTCGGGTTTAGATCCCTTTTTGGCATGACTAGCTTTAGCAATATTTTAAGTGGATAAACATTTATGGCGGACCCATCATCTACCATTACACATGGAGTCTTTCCCTTTGACTTCTATTTTGATAAAGAGAAGGCATATGTGATCTCTCCCCTCCTTCGGTAAGTCTGCATCTGAAAAAGAAACTGCTCCCATATTCACTTCACTCTTCTCTTGAATATCTTCACATTTCATTACTTCTCCAATTTTTATGAAGTTGATCAACTCCTCTAGTGTTGTGGAGGTAGAAATTGGCATGCTAGCTAAGGCCTTGGCCATAGTTTCTCGGTGCTTTTTAGAAGTAGCTAATAAGTCCCAAATGCTAACACTTACTTGGGTTCTTTTCAATTGCTTGAGCACAACATCATCTTCCTCTTCTTTATTTCCTACTTCAACTTCCTTCCCCTTATTAGTTTCTACCTCCTTAGGTGGTGGCCTTACATAAAGCTTACCAGACCTAGTGTTCATTACTTCATCTTCTTCGAGCTCGGACCAAGTCCATTCCTCTTTCATGGATACAAGATCATCATCACTATCGCTTGAATCCCAAAACCCATTGACAACACAAATTGTTACTTCTTTACCCACCATAGCTTATTTAATTTTGCCAAATACCTCTTCCTCTTTGGTTGCTTCTCCACCCACATCTTGGAAATAAGACATGACAAAATCTTCATGCAAAACCCCTCCAATCATGAAGGTTGTCGGCGGTGGTACCCTATTGAACTTTGGCAATGGGTTATCTTCGGTGTTTGGCTTATTGAGCTCAGGCAGCTTCCCACTATCAATTAGATTTTGGATTTCATGTCTCAACCTCACACATCTATACATGTCATGCCCTTGCATTTGTTGAAATTGACAAAATGCTTTAGTGTCGAAATTAGGTGGGAGAGGGTTAGGCAAAGGACGAGGATTTAAGGGTTGTAGCAATCCCTTTCTTTGAAGCTTATTGATAACCCAAGACATTAGTTTCCCCAATTTCAAAAACTGTCTCCTTGTTCCTTAGTTAGTAGCATTGACACTGACTTCCTTTTGCATGCTTTGGTTATCAGATTGATAGTTTACTTTTTCGTTCCTTCTTGTTGAAAAATGGTTCTTCTCTCTCTCTCTCATTCTTAAATTTGCAAACCAGCTTGGAGAAGATATTTGAAATCCCTTATAAGGGTGTGAGACATCCTTTCATGAAGACTAGGCAACACCCCTGTCACAATCATCCTTATTTGATCAGAGTCATTGGGCCTCTTCTTGAGCAAAGCGGCCTTATTTCTCCATCTCTTCACATAATCAATAAAATTCTCATTCGACCTTTGCCTAATGGACTCCACTTCCATTAAGGAAACTTCCATCTCAACATTATATCCATATTGGACTTCCCTTTGTCTCTTGGCTTCTTCGTGCTAGCAGATGCTTCGACATGATTTTCTAAAATTGCAGTCAATTGGTTTTTCATGGTCTTAGCTAGGGCCTCTTTTATTTCTTCCATTTTGGCATTGAGGGCTTCATCCACCATTCTTTGAATTTGTTCGGGATCTATTGTTTTTAGTGAGCAAGTGATTGAGTTGTTACTTGATTCTTCGCTTCCGGCATAGGTCGGATTGTCGTAAGCTTTTGAACTGTCGTAATCTAGGACTGTGAGCTAAAAAGGATATGAGATGCAAATGTATGCATGTATGCACAAACAATTAACAAACAAGGGCAATTAGGACATTCCTTCCAACCTTATAACATCCATACACGAATGGCGAGTCTCTTTTCCTAGGTAATATGGTTAACAAAATACCAACATGGGGCATCTTGTTTTTGAATAATTCCCTCGGATGTTCCAAACAGTAGTTATATTTTTAAAAATGGAAATCAATTCATGATAATTCCCATTAATTAGGTTTTAATCCATTCAACCAACTAATGTAGCTTTTATGCTATATTGGATTAAAACTAAATTAAGAGGATTATTATAAATAGATTTCACACTTGAAAAAAGTAACTAATGATTCATGCCAAAAACAAGCCCATGATTAATTATTCTTAGTATAAACTAGGCTCACAATTGATTTTTGGTATTTCATAATTGACCTAAATAATTTGCAAGCTCTTTGTAAGAAAAGGTTGGATAAAAATAATTTTATTTCTAGGCCCATTATAAAAATGATTTTAGAAAAAAATAGATTTTGGGCTTAGTATTTGGGCCATGAACAAAAGAATTTTTGATATATTTTTTTTAGAAATGTTTTTATGCCCAAAGACCATCTTGAAAAGTTTTTCAAATATCTTTGGTCTTTTGGACTTTAAAGAAAATTTTATTTTGAGCTTACAATGTACTTAGGTCAAATTAGAAAAAGAGCAAACCAAATAAGCCATGATTTAAGCCAAGATAAATTAACCATAGTCAAACAACATGCATTAGGGATAAAACCTAAGGAAAGTAACTAGGCCAATTACATGAGCTTTAGTCTTTGGGTAAAAAGGCTTAGGTTCCCATAGTAAGTATATACCAAATGGTATGAGGCTATGAGTGGTTATGCCATGCTCGATCTCCATACCTTGAGTAAAAGTATGATATCCCTTACACAACACAACACGGGTAACACGGGCGTCCTAACTCACGCACACGATGCAATCTAATATGATGCAATGGATAATATCATTATAAGAAAGAATAGAATAATATAAAGACCAATGGAATCAACTTCTCTTATCCCCAGTGGAGTCGCCACTGTGAGTGGGGATTTTCGCCCCCACTCCCGGTGGAATGGTTCTTGCGACTTCGACAATATTTAGGCTCGGGGCCTTAGAGAACATGGACCTAAGTTCGAAGAAAATGGAGTTGCCACCCGGACAGGTCGGGAAAAATGAAAGGGGTGGATGACTTAATTCCTAAGGAATCCCTAACCCCCTAATGGGTTTGGAAAGTTCGGTACGTGTGGGGAAGGTGAGAAATGGCCCAGCACCCCCACAACGCCCGGTTCATTGGAACCAGCCTCCTTTACAGGTCTTAATATTATAAAATTCTTAAATATAACAGTATTATCTATATTATACACAATAATTGAAATAAAGCATCATTATATTAAAAATCAAAACAAAGTCCAAGCAAAAGAAATAAATTGACACCAATCCGAAGATGGAAACATGCCTTTACATCATCCATGTCTAAGCTAAATAGGACACCCACCATGAGGTAGAAACATGTCCTTTACATTGGTCTAAAATATAAAAGCAATTTAAATTACATGATATTTAACTAATGAGGTACCCACAAAGTGGAAACATACCTCTTACAACATTTGGAAATCAAAATAAATCGATAAAATAAATAACCACTCATCATAAATAAGTCATTCATCAAAGATATTAAACATCAATAGAAAGTACACATCCATCCATGATAATTTAAATAAACCAAACATTGAACTTGAAAAAATCAAAGCATATAATAAACTATATAATCAAATAAGGTAAGTAAAGATATAAATTGATTACTGTTTCTCATTTAAAGTTCTTTAATTAATATTTAGGGTTTTGGAATTTTAGTTTATTAAGGTTTATAATTCTTAACTACTGTAAAGGTTTAAGAAAATTAAAATGGATTAAGGTTTCATGAATCAAACTAGGGTTTATAAGTAACATTATGAAATTAGGGTTTTAGGATATTACAACATTAGGTTTATGATTATTAGCTACTGGATTGTTATTTTTAGGCTTACTATGTTGAATTTTAATATTTAGGTTTATAAGATTTTAAGGATTAGGGTCTAGGAAAATTAGGGTTTACGGTTTTGGTTTTGAGAGAATTAGGGTTTTTGGTGTTTTGGAAAACATGTTTTGGTTTTAGGATTTGAGAAAACAGTTTAGAGTTTTATAAAGTTTTTGAAAATAAACAAAACAATTTAAGGTTTATAGAAACATAAAATATATTTTTTTAGGGTTTTTGGAAATACAAGGATTCAATTTAGGGTTTTAAGGTTTTGAAAAATTGGAAAGCAGATTAGGGTTTTGGTAAATTAATAAAACGATTTAAGGTTTTGAAAAGGTGGAAAGTAGATTAGGGTTTTAAGATTTTGGAGAAATAGATTATGGTTCTTAGGTTTTAGAAGGAACATAAAAGTAATTTTAGGGTTTTTTGAAAATAGAGGAGATGATTTAGGGTTTTAAGGTTTAGAAGAATTAAATTAAGGCGTTAAGGTTTTTAGAATCAAAAGAAACAATTTAATGATTAAAGCTACTGTAAGGAAAAAAGAGATTAGATATTCAAACCTTCGTTTATTGGTTCCACCAAAAAATTGCTTCTTGGATGAACAAGGACAAAGACAAGATGGCTGCCTTTGATGGATTGATTGCTTGGTTGCTTATTCTCCTCTAAAAAAGTTCGATCGTTTTCATTGCCAAAAAGAATTTTTAAAGTCCGATCTCCTTTCAAAAATTCCTCCAAAGTTCCTCCCCCTTTTTGTGTCTTTTTTGTGTTATTTATAGGAAATTTTTGAAGCTTAATTTCAATTGTTTAAGGAATTTATCATTAATTAGGAAAAGTAATTTTTGAAGCTTAATTTCAAGGCTTTAGCTAGCATGCCAATTTCTACCTCCACAACACCGGAGGAACTGATCAACTTCATAAAAATTGGAGGGGTAATGAAATGTGAAGATATTCAAGAAAAGAGTGAAGTTAATATGGGAGCAGTTTCTTTCTCAGATGTGGATTTACCAGAGGAGGGGAGAGATCACATCCGCCCTCTCTTTATCAAAATAGAAATCAAAGGGAAAAGGACTCCATATGTAATGGTCGATGATGGGTCCGCCATAAATGTTTATCCACTTAAAATATTGCCAAAGCTAGCCATGTCAACAAGGGATCTAAACCCGACCGAGGTGACCATTCGGGCATATGACAACACTAAGAGACAAGCCAAAGGAACTTTCAAAGCTGTTGTCAAGGTTGGTCCAATTAAATCTATTGTTGAGTTTGTTGTTTTGGACATACCTATTACCTTTGCCTTACTCTTGGGACGACCATGGTTTCATCCCCTAGGTGGAGTTCCTTCCACCCTTCATCAAAAGATCAAGTTCCCTAACAGAGATGAGACAGTAGTCATCGAGGCCGAAGATAATGAGATTGTTAATGCTCTAATGATTGAGAGCCTCTCAATGGTTTCCAAGTAGCTACAATTTCTGATAATGAAGTAGTGGACTCCAAAGTCTTGAATATGATGAAGAACATGAACTACCTTCCTAGAGCTGGCCTTGGAAAGGGTAAGGCCGGTTTGACAAAGCTGCCAGATTTTAAAACTCAAACTTCCAAGAAGGGGTTAGGATATGATGAAGACAACAATGTCCAGCCAAAGAAGAGTGAAAAGAAGAGCTTCCCACCACTTGAAGAGATCTTTGTCAAAGCTCCAGACAAGGGACCACTCCAAGGAAAGCCCAAGCCAATCATGTTCATGGGAAGGTTGATCCCAGGTTTTGAAATTTTTGCAGTTGTTGCTGAGCTAGTGGAGTAAGTGAAGAAAGAGCTCACCCTTCCAGCCAACAAAGAATCCAATATGGAAGAGAAGAAGGAAGCTGTCCTGAAAGCCGAGAAGACTCCGGAGGAGATTACTGCCGTGGTTGAAGAAAATTTTGAAGACATCCTACATTATGATTTTGAGAACAATGATTTTGATTTTGATTTTAATTTGTCTGCTTTGTATGAGGATGATGGTGTTTTCTTTACAAAATGAATACAATAAAGTCTGATTTTGCTTACTTGTGTGATGTTTCTCCTGATGGTTGCATACATTCAAATAGCAAATACATGAGCATCTTTAATATTAATTCTGTTAACACACAATCATTAAATTTGGGAACAATTGAAAACCCTAAAAACATTAGCATAGCATCCGACCTTACTCTTGATGAGAGAGAGAGAGATTAGAAAAAATATTCAAAAAATATGAAGAAGTATTTGCTTGGTCTTATGAGGACATGCCTGGTATAATCTAGACATAGTCGAGCATCTTATTCCTACTTACACTCAAATGAAACCTGTCAAACAAAAGCTTAGGCGATTGAGACCTGAGCGGGCTGAATTGGTTAAAGAATAGGTCACTAAACAAATACAAGTGAAGTTCCTTGATGTGATAGAATATCCAGATTAGCTAGCCAACATAGTACCTGTGCCAAAGAAAAATGGAAGAATAAGGGTCTATGTGGATTATAGAGATTTAAACAAGGCTTCCACTAATGATGATTTTCCTTTACCTCATACAGATGTTCTCATTGATAGTGCAACTTCTAGCGTGCTACACTCATTTGTAGATGGATTTTCTGGATACAACCAAGTGTTAATGGCCCAAGATGATAAAGCCAAATCTTCTTTCATTATTACATGGGGTATATTTTGTTATAGGGTGATGCCGTTTGGCTTAAAGAATGCTGGACCAACCTAGCAAAGGATGACCACCACACTATTTCATACCATGATGCACAAAGAAGTTGAAGTATATGTTGATGATATGATGGTGAAATCAGATACAAGGGAACAACACTTTCAAAACTTAGAATTATTCTTCGATAGAGCATTGAAAGATAAGCTAAGATTAAACCCGAAGAAGTGTGTGTTTGGGGTTACCTTAGGTAAATTATAGGCACATGTGTTTTGTTCGAATGGCATTGAGATTGATCCTAACAAAGTTAAGGCAATCAGGGATATGCTAGCCCCAAAGACGGAGAGAGAAGTTTGGGGATTTATCAGTAAATTGCAATACATTAGCAGATTCATAGCAAAGCTCACAATAATCTGTTAGCCTATCTTCAAATTGCTTAAAAAGAATCAGCCGGTCATATGGAATGAAGAGTGTCAAAGGGCCTTTAAGCAAATAAAAGAGTATTTGCTGAATCCACCTATTTTAAAACCACCTAAACCCGACAAACCTCTATTACTATACTTAGTAGTAGAAGAAGAGTCAATAGGGGCCATGCTAGCCCAAGCAGATGAGTCAAGGATTGAGCATGCAGTTTACTATTTAAGTAGAAAGCTCCTACCTTATGAAATTAAGTATAGTATCATTGAAAAGACCTGTATAGCCGTGGTTTGGTCTTCTAAGAAGTTGCGGCATTACTTTCAATCTTATAGTGTGCAAGCAATTTTCAGGTTGGATCCAATGAAGTACTTAAGGGAGACACCCTCTTTTATTGGGAAGTATGGCCTATGGTTGATAATATTAGAAGAATTTGAGATTGAATATGTAACCTGGAAAACAATCAAAGGTAGAGCAGTGGCAGAATTCCTGGCCCAACAACCATTACCAGATAGCGAAGAGGTAATCTTGGAATTTCTGGATGAACATTTAGAGGCAATTAAAGTATAAGGGTGGAAAATGTATTTTGATGGACCAACAAATAGGAAAGGAGAAGGTTTGGGAGTCATAATAGAATCACCCAAAGGAGAACTTATCCCTTTAGCCAAAAAGTTGAAATTCAGGGCAACCAATAATATGGTGGAGTACGAAGCTTGTATTTTTGGTTTGGAAACCCTAATGATTATGAAGGTCGATAAGGTCGAAGTTTTTGGCGATTCATTGCTAGTAGTATCCCAAATAAATGGAGAATGGGAGTTGAAAGAAGAAAAATTAAAACCATACCACCATTACTTGACCATGATGAAGAATAACTTTAAGGAGTGTAGGTTTGTACACCTATCAAGAGAAGAAAATTAGATGGCTGATGCCCTAGCCACATTGGCTTCGGTATGGGAAAATCCTGTCAGCTTTTTCCTTAAGCCTCTGATTTTGACCAATTCATCAACTCCTTGCTATGAATATAAGGTAATCATGGAAACTGATATAGACCATGATGCATGGTATGATACTATAAGGCAATTTTTGGAGGAAAGGGAATACCCGTTGGGGGCAACAAAGAAAGAAAGAAGGGTGATAAGGCGGTGGTCTTTGCAATACATCACATTCCATGGAGAGTTATATCGAAGATGGCATGATGGGGTGCATTTGAGATGTTTATAGAAGCTTGAAGTGGAGCATATCATGTCAGAAATACATGCGGGAAGTTGCGGTCCGCACATGAGTGGTTTGGCCCTAGTAAAGAAGATTATTCGACAAGGTTACTACTGGGTGCCAACAATGAGTGGTTTGGCCCTATAATGTCAATACCCCAAGAGAGATTGTATTGAGTTCGTAAAGAAGTGCCAACAATGTCAGATGTATGGTAACTTGAATCACATGCCTCCTAAAGAATTACATTCTATGTCTTCACCCTGGCCCTTTGCCACTTGGGGTATTGACATTATAGGAGAGATACATCCAACAGCCTCAAACGGTCACCGTTTCATTGTAGTAGCAGTAGATTATTTTTTGAAATGGGTCGAAGTCGAATCCTTCAACAAACTGGGCACAAGTCAAATGGCTAGATTTGTTGAAAAGAACCTCATCTATAGATACGGAGTCCCGCACAGTGTAATATCAGACAATGGGGTACAGTTTCAAGGAGCAGTTAAGGATTTATTCTTAAAGTACTGAATCCATCATCATAGATCCTCTCCTTATAGACCAAAGGCTAATGGCATGGTAGAAGAAACAAATAAGACAATTAAGCAAATCCTATCCAAGATGACCAAGACGTATAAGGATTGGTCAAAGATGCTTCCTTTTGCTTTATGGGGATATAGAACAAGTGTGCAAACACCTACTAGAATGACACCGTTCTCTTTGGTTTACAGGATGGAAGCAGTATTGCCAATTGAAATTGAGATCAAGTCATTGAGAGTAGTCTTAGAAGCTGAGCTGCCTGAAATAGAATGGGTAATGAGCAGGTACACACAGTTAGCTTTACTAGAAGAGAGAAGGTTAAAGGCACTGTATCATCATCAACTGTATCAAAAGAAGATAGCTCGGGCCTACAATAGAAGGATTAAGATCAGAAACTCAGAGTCGGGGATTTGGTGTTGAAGCAATGTAAGTCTAACGTATCTAATTCAAAAGGGAAGTTTAGGCCTAGTTGGCAAGGGCCATATGTTGTGAAACAAGTCATGAACAAGGGTACAGTGAAGCTATACGACATGGATGGGAATGAGTTTAGTGAGCCAGTGAACATCGACAGGTTGAAGAGGTTTTATGTATAAAAAAAAGAGCTCGCTAGGTTGAAAACCCAAAAGGGCGGCCTAGGCAAATGTTAGAGTAGTCCGCTAGTTCTGAAAACCCAAAAGGGTCGGCTAGGCAACAATTAGGGTTAAATGAGAGAAAATCATTAATTAAAAAACCTAAAATGGCTAGTTTGCAACAGGAGTGATCTTGTGTATGCTGGCTTTATGTTTGGTTGTTCCCCAATTTAATAAAATAGAATTAATTTTAAAGTTGTTCTATGTGCATTGTTATAAGTATTTGACCAGATATGGATGAAATAAATAAACACAATAGCAAAAGGTGATGACAAATTATAAATGAAAAAGAAGCATCTTTATTACTTTAATTATTTTTTCATCCTAACAATACACTTTCTGAATTGACAAATGTAAAATCTATGGTAGACGATAAGTGTAACGTGCAGGCCAGCTTCGACTCAGTCGATCCAAGTAAGCTTCAGTCAAGCAAGGCATGTCTAAATCAGGAGTGAATTCAGAATCGTGAAGCTCAGCTCCGTACTGACGGCTAAGCCGACGAGGATCATAGCAAGTACCTCGACAAAGAGCAGCAAGAGGAACATACAACAAGTGTGTCTGCACGGTGATTAGAGAAATCTTCCACCAAGGTACCAACCAACGGATGTCAACTTTAGCGCGTGAGTGGATCCAGTCAACCCAGTCAACATATGAAGAAGCAGGATGGAGTAGCTTCCTAGCAGAATGATGTCGTGGCAGATATCTGGCAAAATCCATGGATGGAGTATCAAGTAAACAAAGACATTCCTGAAGCCAAATCTGTGAGGGAAATAAAATTAAAAAAAAAAGGGAAGAAAAAGAGTCCGCTAAGTTGAAAACTCGCAAGGGCAGCTTAGGCAAAAATTAGGACAGCTTGCTAGTTTCGAAAACCCACATGGGCAGACTAGGTAAAAATTAGAGCGATATAAAAATATAATAAAAAGAGGTTCGCTAAGTTGAAAACCTACAAGGGCAGCTTAGGTAAAAATTAGGACAGCTTGCTAGTTCCGAAAACCTCCATGGGCGGACTAGGCAAAAATTAGAGCAATAAAAAAAGAAGAAAGAGAAAACCTAAATTGAAAACCCGAAAGGGTAGTTTAGGTAATTACCTAAAGCAGCAATGGAATCCCGGTCAGTCTCTTTGACAATCCTGATTTAAGTCGGTGTAATCCAACTAAGCTTCGGCTAAGATCACGGTATCGACGACAAGCCTCCTTCCATTTGGTCCATGATATCCAACACTCATGGATCAATATTGCAGTCAGAAGAAACAAGCAAGAATTGGCCAAGCAAGCAAAGACAAAGCATACATCCCCGTGCTTTAATAGGAGCCAAATGAGAAAGACAAAAATCAATCAAGGGAGCAAGTAGAATTTTCCCACCTCTCATCAACTGAAGAACTTTGGGCTTTAAAATTTGAAATAACATCTGCATCTTCTGTTGAGTTTTGGTAATCAATATGGGTAATGCCATTTGTTGATTATTCGGATATCCAAGGATGGCCTCAAATTCTTCAATCAAGGGACATATTTCAAAGCCCTTAATTTTAAATGTCTTAGAATCTACATTCCAAAAAAGAAACCATGGCATGTAAAAAGGAATGGTCCAATTTAATATTTTGAAAACACTTTAAAATATCAAGTTTTGACCAAGAAATTTGCTTCCAGTGAATGGCATCCATATTCTTAAATAGAATTTTTATCTTCTTTAAATAAAGTTCGGTCATGGTTGATGAATGAAGGAAAATCAAAATTATTAAAAAGAGTTTTTACGTTAAAGTGGAAAATCTCTTGGTTTCTGTATGAAATTATGGCATGAAAGGTGATTTATATAGAGGAAACAAGCTTTTCCCAAATTGATAAGGAAAAGATGATAGGAAAAGAGTGAGGCCGTGTTGCATGAGGAAAGAAATTGGCGACAAAAGTTTTTTAATTGCCTCATTGCATTTGGATTTTGTAGTGATGCTGTGTAAATGTTAAAATATGAAGAGGAAAGTATAATAATTGTGGCGCAGTAATAATGACAAAAAAAAGAGTTACAGTAAAGATAGAAATTATACATTGTCATTATTATTTTTATGCTTATTGTACAATGGTTATACAATTGATATGATATTTATACATCACTAAGAAGGTGGTGGTAGGTCATCAAATAAAGCCCTGAAAAAATCATCGCCAGTTGGAGGAGGAGGCAAATCACCCTTCCCAAGTCCACTCGAAGCAGGAGCACCGGAATCCCTATTACCTTGGAGTTTTGATCTGTCACAATCCTCATCGGAAGTAGATGAAAGGATCTCATGGTCATCAGTTTGGGGGCCTCTAGATGAAGAAGCACCAGGATCCCTCATCCCCTGAAATCGAAAGTCTCGAAAATTTTATTTTGATTGATGATATAAATTTTCAAAATGAGAAACTTGTTGATGACTAGCAGCCAACTCTTCTTGAAGTTTCTTATTTTGTTCTGCAAGCATCCGCTATGAGCTAGAAAGGAAAAAAAAATAAGAGCATAGCATAAATTACCATGAAACAAGAAAACTTACTGGGTAATTCATATCGATGCCCTGTGGATGAGATGGCATTTCTGGAGGACTAGAATGAGAAAATGAAGGAGCAGTAAAAGAAGGTCTAGCCTCATGATCAAATGAGCCAGCAACCTACAACAATCATTAAAAATTCAAAATAAGAAAGAAGCAATTGCAATGGAAAAATGGTAAAAGTTTTACCTGAGAAGTGCTAGCCCCGAGATGTGAAACGAATTCTCCTGCCTCTCCATGATGTTCCTCTTCATCTCTACCCTCATTTTCTTTGGGAATTTCCCGTACACCAATAGGAGATACATCATAGTTTAAGAGCCTTATTTGAATAAAACGGGCATAAGATGCACCCCGCGGATAGAGAAATGTTTCGACATCATAACCGTGCTGGACCAATCACCATGTATCCTCCGGCATTGATGTAATATTTAAACTATAATCCAGGAAACATATTGGGACCCTCCATTGCTTGGGACAAAGAAACCACTCATATACTCTCTCTCTCTCTCCAAGAAACCAGCCACTAGACACAGGGCCAGCGATGACTCGGCAAGTATGTTGGAAAGACAATGTAGCATTCATGGAGGAAGTCCAGTTTATTCGCTCTTCTGGGTTCCACCAGGCCAAATTCACCTGCAAAATAACATAAGGCAAGTAAACTTTTAGATAAATTTTAAAGCATATTAATGCTATTTTACCTTGTCCTAGGTTAAGCGGCTCAACACAAAGCGTTGGGTATGCACATGGTAAGAGCCGGGAACTTCTACACACTCAGACAACCAGAAATTTAATCTCGGATACTCGACTCTCTCTCGGGAAATACCAGGCACCCTCACAAGGTTGTGTTTGTATGCCCATGCCTACAATAATAAAAATCAAATTCATACAAGAAAAGAATGGAATTGACATTGGTGGAAAAAGAGTACCTCGACAACTGCCATAAAGCCAACAAAAGACTTCTTATTTCGGCAAATTTTTTTCAAGACCATGGTAAAGACAGGTGAGACCAGCTTCACCCCAGCCATAAAGTGGTACCGTCCTAAAATAAGCAAGGGCCCTCAACACTGACAAATGGATGGCAGATTCAGTGCTGCCTAAGATGGTCGACCCAAATAATATAACAAAAATCCTCGAGCATACTATTGGGCCGTGTCTCTGTGAACCCATCCTTCATAGCTCATCTAATAACTACGAATTGGCTAAATTTTTATCTTAAAAGGCTCTTTATATGATGGATCCATAATAATTAATTATTGAATTTCTTCAAATGTCAGAACATCGTTGGTAAGAGGAACCGGGACACCATCATACCGAATGTCAGTTATAGCAGTAAAATCGACCGGACCAATTGTCATCTCTTCAATGGGCAAGTGAAAAGTATGAGTTGTGTCCAACCATCATTCTCCAAGTGCCTGGACTATGCTCCAATCTATCGAATACTCCTCAGATGGTAATTGTAAGATGAAGCTCTCAAAGCTGCAATCTCGGATAATCTGCCTTACCCGAGAAGGCGCTACATCATATCATTGTCGGGCTTTGTAGATACACCCTCTGGCCTGAACAACACAATGATCACGCTAACACGGAGCCAGGTAAGTTAACACCAGGTAAGTATATCATTATTCTATCTACTTAAATTAATATATTTTTCCTAAATTTTATAAAAAACAGAAAAAAAATATAAATAAAAAATAAAGACAAACATAAAAAAACAAAAACAAAACAAAAACAAACAAATTAAAATAAAAATAAAAATAAAAGAAAGTAAAATAAAAAAACAACAAAATGAATTAAAAGAAAAATAACAGAAAAAATGAAGAAAAAGAAAAGAAAAGAAAAGAAGAAAAAATAATTACCGTGCTCTTTTGATTTGAACTACGATGAAGCGGCATCCCGGCTAGTAGACCTATATTTTCATCTTCATGATGCCGAATAAACTCCAATAACTCAGCATTAGAATGGGTTCCAGATCTTGAAGCATGCATTTTTTTCAAAGCTATATGCTAAATTTGAAAGAATTATAGTAATGAATGAAAGAAATTAACAATTTTGATGTGAATGAAACGAAGAAATCATTCGTTTATATAGAGAAATGGCAAAGGAAGAAACAACATTCAAAAAGTAAATTTTACTATTGATTGATAGTAAATGACTATTTACAAATAGTAGGTTACTATGTACAATAGTAGGATATTATTTAGAAATAGTAGGTTACTATTTATAATAGTAGGATACTATTTATAAATAGTAGGTTACTATTTACAAATAGTAAATAGTGCATGAACATTGACTACACAATAAATAAATAGGAAACTCAATTATTCAGTTTAATCATTAAAATAATTGCGTTTTTATAAATATTTTTATACTATTAAAATATTTTTACACGCAAGGGGCAAGGAGATGCTATGTGCATAAAAAATTAGCTAATTTTTTGCAAATAAAATTTATATACTACTGACTATAATTATTTATTACAGACAATTAAATCTCTCTTAGCTCTGGTCCAGAACCCAAATTATCCTTAGGTTCAGAACCTAAAATCTCTTTTTAAGTCCAGAACTTAGCTCGGGTTCAGAACCCAAATTATCCTTAGGTCCAGAACCTAAAATCTCTTTTATGTCCAAATTCGGGTCCAGAACCCAAAATTACCCTTAGGTCCAAAACCTAAAATCTCTCTTAAGTCCAGAACTTAGCTCGGGTCCAGAACCCAAATTATCCTTAGGCCCAGAACCTAAAATCTCTTTTAAGTCCAGAACTTAGTTCGGGTCCAGAACCTAAAATTACCCTTAGGTCTAGAACCTAAAATTATCCTTGAGTCCAGAACTAGAACCGAGTCCATAACCCAAATTATCCTTAGGTGCAGAACCTAAAATCTATTTTATGCCCAAAACTTAGCTCGGGTCCAAAACCCAAATTACCTTTAGGTTCAGAACCTAAAATTCCTCCTAAGTCCAGAACTTAACTTGGGTCTAGAACCCAAATTATCCTTACGTCCAAAACCTAGAGTCTCTTTTAAGTCCAGAACTTAGTTCGGGTCCAGAACTCAAAATTACCCTTAGGTCCAGAACCTAAAATTATCATTGAGTCCAGAACTTGGACCGAGTCCAGAACCCAAAACCTCAACCATGACAAAAAAATTAAGTCTTATTGCTTTTCACTCTCTTTTACTAAAGTCTCAGATCGTTCAAGTAGGGGGCAAACTGTAGACCCTTAATTTTTTACCCAGTCTGGTCTAATATATTTTATATAGTCCAAAATAATTTTTCTGTTATTTTAATTAAATAATATTTATTTTAATATTTATTTTTTATAATTTTTTAAAAAAAAAATAATAAAAAATAAAAATGATAAATAAATAAATAAAAATAAAAATCGGCGACGAAAAAATTCATCGCCAAAAGTAATTGGCCAAGGCCAATTTCGCCGGCAGGAAATTCCTGCGACGAAATTGGCTGGCCGTACCAATTCTCGCTCGCAGCTCGCAATTTCCTAGCAGCCCATCGCAGTTTTTGCCAGCGAGATTTTTCCAATGCAATTTTTTTCGAAACCAAACTCTATTTGGTTTTGGTTTATTTTCATAATTAATCTTAGTTTCCTTAAACAATTAGAATTAATCTTATAAATTTTCCTATAAATAATACTAAAAGAGAGAGAAAAGAGGATGGGATTGGACTTGGGAGGAAAAAATTTGGACTTGGATCGGATAGAGGAACTTCATATTTGAAAGTGGCAAGAAGCAAGCAATCAAGAATTCATAAAAGGCAGCAACCTTGCCTTTGTCCTTGTTCATCCAAAAAGTAATTTTTGGTGGAACCAACGAACGGAGGTTTGAATCTTTAGTGAAATTGAAAATTACTTTTCTATTTCTCCCAAACCTTAGAACCCTAATTTATTTCTTCTAAACCCTAAAATCCTAATTTGTTTCTTTTATTTCGAAAATGTTAAATTGTTTCTTCTATTTCTAAAAACCCTAAAAATTACTAATCTGTTTCTTCTAAAACTTAAGAACCCTAATTTATTTCTTCTAAAACTTAAGAACCCTAATTTATTTCTTCAAAACCTTAAAACCCTAAATTGTTCCTTCTATTTTTAAAAACCCTAAAAAATACTTTTCTATTTCCAAAAACCTTAAATCATTTTGCCTATTTCCAAAAACTTTATAAAACTCTAAACTATTTTCTTTAACTCCAAAACCAAAACAGTAAACCTCAAACCAGTTAATCTAAAA
Source organism: Garcia nutans (assembly GCA_947685225.1). NCBI lineage: Eukaryota > Viridiplantae > Streptophyta > Magnoliopsida > Malpighiales > Euphorbiaceae > Garcia > Garcia nutans. Next base: position 10,103,357 of record CANTUV010000040.1, read on the forward strand.
CTTAAGTTTTCCTAAACCCTAATTCCCTCAAAACTAATATGTAAACCCTAGTTTTCCTAAACCCTAATCCTTAAAACCTTAAAACCTTATAAACCTAAACATTCAAACTCAATACAGTAAATCCAAAACAACAATCTAGTAACCAAGAATTATAAACCTAATGTTTTAATATCCTAAAACCCTAATTTCATAATGTTACCCTTAAACCCTAATTTGATTCATGAAATCCTAATCCATTCCAATTTTCCAAAACTTTTACAGTAGCCTAAACAAATAATAATAATAATATCTTAAGATTCCAAAACCCTAAATATTAATTAAAGAACTTTAAATAGAAACAGTAAACCTCAATTTGTATCTTTACTTGCTTTATTTTTAGATTTGATTATGTAGTCTATTATGTGCTTTGATGGTTGATTTATTGAAGTTCAATGCTTGATTTATTTAATTTATCATGGGTAAATGTTTATTATATATTTTGATTAATGTTTAATATCTTTGATGAATGATTTATTTATAACGAATGGTTACTTACTTTTATTGACTTATTTTGATTTCCAAAAGTGTAAGAGGTATGTTTCCACTTTGTGGGTACCTCATTAGTTAAATATCCTGTAATTTACATTTTTTTTTTATATTTTGGACCAATGAAAGGGACATGTTTCTACCTTTTTGCTTGTTCCTATTTAGTTTAGACATGAACGATGTAAGGACATGTTTTCATCCTCGGATGGGTATCCATTTATTTGTTTTGCTTGGACATTACTTTGATGTTAATATAATGATGCTTTATTTTAATTGTTGCATGTAACATGGATAATATTGTTATACTTAAGAATTTTATAATATTAAGACCTGTAAAGGAGGCCGGTTCCAATGAACCGGGCATTGTGGGGGTGTTGGGCCATTTCTCACCTTCCCCACATGTACCCAACTTTTCAAACCCATTAGGGGGTTGGGGATTCCTTAGGAATCAAGTCATCCACCCCTTTCTTTTTCTTGCCCCGTCCGGGTGGCAATTCCATTTTCTCCTGACTTAGGTCTGTGTTCTCTAAGGCCCCGAGCCTAAATAGTGCCAAAGTCGCAAGAACCATTCCACCGGGAGTGGGGGAAAAAATTCCTGCTCACAAGGAGGTTTGAATCTCTAATTTCTTTATTTATTTCTTTACAGTAGCTTTATCACTAAAAATGAAAAAATACTTTTCTGTTTCCAAAAACTTTAAGAACCCTAATCGATTTCTTCTAAACCTTAAAACCCTAATTCATTTCTTTTGTTTTCAAAAACCTTAAAAATCTTAAATTGTTTTTCCTACTTCCAAAAAACTTTAAAAAACCCTAGACTATTTTCCTCTAACTCTTTTCCAAAATTCCCAAATATTTTGTTAAATCTACAAACCCTAACTTACTTTACAATTTCTAAAAATCATAATTACTTTATAAGACTCTAAACTATTTTCTTAGATCCTAAAACCAAATATGTCTTCTAAAATATCAAAACCCCTAATTCTCTCAAAACTAATACGGTAAACCCTTATTTTCCTCAACCCTAATTCTTAAAACCTTAAAATCTTATAAATCCAAAAATTTAAATTCAATACAGTAAACCTAAAATCACAATCCAATAACCATGAATTATAAACCTAATATCTTAAGATTCCAAAACCCCTAATTTCATAATTTTACCCTCAAACCCTAATTTGATCAATCAAAGAACCTTACTAATTTCTTAAAGCTATAAAACCCTAATCCATTTCACTTTTCTTAAACCTTTACAGTAGCTAAGAATTATAAATCCTAATATACTAAAATCCCAAAACCCTAAATATTAATTAAAGAACTTTAAATAGAAACAGTAAACCCTAATTTGTATCTTTACTTGCTTTTATTTTTAGATTTGATTATGTAGTTTATTATATGCTTTGATGGTTGATTTATTTAATTTCAATGCTTCATTTATTTAATTTATCATAGATGAATGTTTATTATATATTTTGATTGATGATGAATGATTTATTTATGATGAATGGTTATTTACTTTTATCGATTTATTTTGATTTCCAAATGTTGTAAGAGGTATGTTTCCACTTTGTGGGTATGTCATTAATTAATTTCTATGTAATTTAAATTTCTTTTATATTTTGGACCAATGTAAAGGACATGTTTCTACCTTTTGGTGGGTGTCCTATTTAGTTTAGACATGAACAATGTAAGGACATGTTTCCATCCTTGGATGGGTGTCCATTTATTTGCTTTGCTTGGACATTGCTTTCATTTTAATATAATGTTGCTTTATTTTAATTGTTGCATGTAATATGGATAATATTATTATATTTAAGAATTTTATAATATTAAGACCTGTAAAGGAGGCTGGTTCCAATGAACCGGGCGTTGTGGGAGTGCTGGGCCATTTCTTACCTTCCCCACACGTACCTAACTTTTCGAACCCATTAGAGGGTTGGGGATTTCTTAGGAATTGAGTCATCCACCCCTTTCTTTTTCCCAGCCCGTTTGGGTGGCGACTCCATTTTCTCAAGGCTTAGGCCCATGTTCTCTAAGGCCCCGAGCCTAAACAGTGCCGAAGTCACAATAACCATTCCACCGGGAGTGGGGGTGAAAATCCCCGCTCACAACTATATTTAAGAATTTTATAATATTAAGACCTGCAAAGGAGGCCGGTTCCAATGAACCGGGCATTGTGGGAGTGCTGGGCCATTTCTCACCTTCCTCATACGTACCCAACTTTTCGAACCCATTAAGGCGTTGGGAATTCCTTAGGAATCGAGTCATCCACCCATTTCTTTTTTCTGGTATGTTCAGGTGGTGACTCCATTTTCTCCGGGCTTAGGCCTGTGTTCTCTAATTCCTCAACCCAAAATAGTGCCAAAGTCGCAAAAACCATTCCACCAGGAGTGGGGGCGAAAATCCCCACTCACAACTTGTTTATGGCATGATCCATTAGTTGCTTTTCCAAATGGGAAGTCTATTTATGATAAACCTTTTAATTTATTCTTAATGAAATATAATATAAAAGCTATCATTTTGTTAGACCAATGGATTAAGATTTAATTAATTGGAATTATCATGGATTGACTTATAAATTTGAAAATACAACTATTGGTTAAATTGTCCGAGTGAATTGTTCGAAAACATGATACCTCATCTTAGTATTTTATTTACCATATACCTAGGAAAAGAGACTTGCTATTCGTGTGTGGAAGATATAAGTTGGAAGGTATGTTCTTACTCTATTAGTTTGGTTTGGTTTGTTTGTTTATTTGTTACTTATGAATCCATGCATACAATGCAATTCATATCGTTGATCCTTTTTGGCTCACAGCCCTGGAGTACAGCAGTTCAAGTACGAAAATCTGACCTACACTGGTGACATGGAATCCAATAATGATTCAGTTAGCTTCTCACCAAAAGCAATGGATTCTAAGCAAGTTCAGAAGATGATAGATGATGCAATCAACTCCAAAATGGAAGAACTAAAGGGGGCCACAACTGAGACCATGAAAAGCTGTAACACTCATATACAATTTACACATCACATTATATTACCATAATTTCATTTTCAATATCAAGACTTAGTTCTACTCAAGTTTATGAGATCATTTTATACCTATTTTTAGTATGGATTTCTATGTGTTTTTAGTTAATGTTTCATTTGATTTTGGTTTAAAGTTTGTTTTAAGTGTTTGTTTTAGGTTAAAGTGGAAAAACTCCCTTGGATGATCAAAACAATAAAAAGAAAGTGCATGAATCAAACAAGACATGGCCAAGCCAAAACTAGCTTGGCCATGTCCCTCAAAGAAGCTTCAAGGCAGAAGCTGACACGGCCAGGTGACAGACCCAAGTCACTGGCCGTGTCTCACCTAAGGAGAAAAACCAAAGAAGACTAAGAAAGAAAGGAAAATGAAAGCAGAGGCTGACACTGGCAAGTGACACGGCCAAGCCAGTGGCCGTGTCACATGACATGGCCACAAGCTTGGCTGTGTCTCATCCCTAGCCAAAGAACCAAGCAAAGATGGAAAGATATGAAGAACAGAAGGTGACACACCCAAGTGACACAGCCAAGCCACTGGCCGTGTCACATGACATGGCCAGGAGCTTGGCCTTGTCACCACATGGAGCCAAAGAGAAAAGAAAGAAAGGAAGGAAGGCAGTGATGGACACGGCCAACTAGCTTGGTCGTGTCCCAAAGAAAAATAAGAGACACGGCCAAGCCACTCATGGCTTGGCCGTGTCGCCTATGAAAAGTTAAATTCTTTTGCACAGGTTGAGGAACAAGTGGGAGACAAACCAATTGCTTTTGCCAAAAGAAAGGAAAAGCTTGCCTAATTGATGGAAAGAAGGATTAAACAAAGGGAAAGTGGGGAACAAGGGAGAATGGTGTGAGCTGGAAGTGAGTTGGGAAGCATGGCTTGAGCTTGGAGGGAAATAAAAAGAGAAGAAAAGGAAGAGGAAGAGCTTCAACTGGGAGTTCTGCAGGTTTTTGCAGAAAATAGAGAACAGAGGCAGAGAAGAGAGGTTTGAGAGGAGGAGGCTGTGCATACACATTTTGGGCAAGGAGGGAGTGACACTTTCCTTCACTCTTCATCTTCATCCTCCATTTCATCCTCTCCAGCATCTCCATCTTTCATTGGCAGCTCCTGTAGATTGAAGAAGCTACATTGAAAGGGGTTTTTCTATTTTCTCCTTTTATGTATTTTAATTTTATTATTGTTGTTGTTATATTAAGTGTATTGAACATGAACTAATTCATTCCCTACCTAGATATTGAAGAACCCTAGCTTATTTATATGATTGAATGATTTTAATTGATGAAGTTGTTTTATTCTTATGATGCTTAATCATTTATTTCCAATTGATAATAGCATGCTTATTGATTGGTTGCCATTTTCATATTATTGACTTGAGAAAGCTTGATATGAATTGATTACTCATAAGGGTTGAGGATTGATTGGGATGCTAGAATAGACTTACAAGATCCTTTGGTTTATAGTTCCTTCTTCTTAATGCATGATCTACTTAATTGTGTTTGAGAAGAGATTCTGGCACTCTACTTAGTGATTAGGGATTAATTCGCTCGAGAGAGGTTTTATTCTAAGTTAGAGGAATGCCAACTCAACTCATCAACTCTATTATGTGATGTAATTGTGGCTAGGGGAATTCAATATCTGGATAATATCATTATTATCAAACCTTTTTACACAACACACAATTTATCTTTACTTGCATTTATTTAAGTTAATTATCTTTAATTATAAAACATCACAAAAATATTTATTTGCTAAACAACAGTTAAGATTTGCACTAGTACTTGGCCTTGTCCTCAGTGGAATGATAACTCACTCACTACTATATTACTTGGGCGACCCGTGCACTTGCGGTATTGCCATAGCACAGCTCACGCGCACCACAAGTCTTTCAAGAATCATCCTTATTTGATCAGATTCATCGGGCCTCTTCTTGAGCAAAGCCGCCTTGTTCCTCCATCTCTTCATATAGTCCACAAAATTCTCATTTGTTTTTTGCCTAATGGTTTCCACCTCCATCAAGGTTACTTCTAGCTCGACATTGTACCCATATTGTTAAATGAAAGCCTTGTACAACAGGTCCCAATCTTTTTGAGTACTTTCCTCTAAGGTGTTGAACCAGTTTTGGACAATAGGGTCCAACGAGAGGATGAAATATCTTAGAGTTTGAGCCTTAGTGGCTCGGGCAGATTGTATAGTAGTGATGTACTGCTTCACATGGAGATGAGGGTTTTCAGTACAATTGTACCTAGCAAAGGAAGGCATCTTGAATTTATAAGGGACCTCCTCATCTTGTTCAAATAGTTTGTCGATCTCGGACATCTCTTTGATTTTCAACTTCTTCTCAGATTTCTTTTCTAAATCAGCAATCATCTTCTCAACATCAGATGTCTCGGTCTTTTCAATAGTTGTCTTCTCAATAACCTTCGGCTCCTTTTTGTCTTGAGGATCTTAGAAATATTGAGCCCAATCATCATCATCATCAAGGACTACCTTGTCATCATCAAAAGCCACTTCACCAACCTTAGCCTTCCCTTTGTCCTTTGGCTTATTGGTGCTAGCAGATGCTTTCACATTATTCCCTAAAATTGTATCTAATTGATTCTTCATGGTTTCGGCCAGGGCCCCTTTTATTTCTTCATCTTGGCATTGAGGTCGTCATCTATCATTCTTTGAATTTGTTCAGGCTCCATTGCTTTTGGTGAGAAAGTGATTGAGTCATTGTTAGATTCTTCATCTCTAGGCTGTGAGCCAGAAGGGATTAATGATATGTCATGTGATGCATATATGCATGTATGCATAAACAATAAACAAACAAGGATAAATTGGACGTTCCTTCGAACCTTATAACATCCACACAAGAATGGCAAGTCTCTTTTCCTAGGTATATGGTTAACAAAATACCAACATGGGGTATCTTGTTTTTGAATATTTCCCTCGGACGTTTCAACCAATAGTTATATTTTCAAAAATGGAAATAAGTTTATAATAATTCCCATTAATTATGTTTTAATCCATTCAACCAACCTAAGTAGCTTTTATGTTATATTGGATTAAAACTAAATTAAGAGGTTTATTATAAATAGATTTCTCACTTGAAAAAATAACTAATGATTCATGTCAAAAATAAGCCCATGATTAATAACTCTTAGTGTAAACTAGGCTCACAATTGATTTTTAGTATTTTGATAATTGACCTAAATAATTTGTAAGCTCTTTGAAATGGTTATGAAAATAATTTTGTTTCTAAGCCCATTGTAAAAAGATTTTAGAAAAAATGGATTTTGGTCTTTGTATTTGAGTCATGAGAAAAGAATTTTTTATTTGTTTTTAGAAAAGTTTTATGTCCAAAGACCATCTTGAAAAGTTTTGAAAATAGCTTTGGTCTTTTGGACTTTAAAGAAAATTTTATTTTGAGCATACAATGTACTTAGGTCATATTAGAAAAAGAATAAGCCAAATAAGCCATGATTTAAACTAAAATAAATTAACCATAGTCAAACAACAAGCATTTGGGATAAAAACCTAAGGAAAGTAACTAGGCCAATTACATGAGCTTTAGTCTTTGGGTTGAAAAGGCTTTGGTTCCCATAGCAAGTATATACCAAAAGGTACAAGGCCATGAGTGGTTATGTCATGCTCGATCTCCATACCTTGAGTGAAAGTATGGTATCCCTTACATAACACAATACGGGTAACACGGGCGTCCTAACTCATGCACATGATGTAATATAAATGATGCAATGGATAATATCATGATAAGAAAGAATAGAATAATAAAAAGACCAACGAAATCAACTTCTCTTATCCCCCACTCCTGGTGGAATGGTTCATGTGACTTTGGCACTGTTTACGCTTGGGGCCTTAGAGAACACGGGCCTAAGCCCAAAGAAAAGGGTGGATGACTCGATTCCTAAGGAATTCCCAACCCCCTAATGGGTTCGAAAAGTTGGATACATGTGGGGAAGGTGAGAAATGGCCCAGCACCCCCACAACTCTAGATTTATTGGAACCGGCCTCCTTTGCAGGTCTTAATATTATAAAATTCTTAAATATAATAATATTATCCATACTACATGCAACAATTAAAATAAAGCAACATTATATTAAAATCAAAGCAATGTCCAAAAAAATCAAATAAATGGACACCCATCCGAGGATGAAAACATGTCCTTACATCATCCTTGTCTAAAACTAAATAGGACACCTAGCAAAAGGTGAAAACATGTCCTTTGTATTAATCCCAAAATTTGAAATAACTTAAATTACATAAGATTTAACTAATGATGTACCCATAAAAAGGAAACATACCTCTTACATGGTTAATTCCAAAATAAATTAATAACGATAACAAAGGAAACATTCTTCCATAAATTTAATAAATCCATCACAGATCAAATAATTCATCCATGAAAACATATAACAAATCCAATAAATAACTAAAACCAAAGTTTATATCATTACACAAATGAAATTAGGGTTTAAAGAATTAGGGTCTCGAAATTAGGGTTTTTAATTTCAAAAGATTGGAATTAGGGTTTAAGATTTTTTAGGTTTACTGGATGGGGATTTCTGGATTCATTAGATTTGGGCTTCAGGGTTTGTAGGTTTACTGGATGAGAGTTTGAAAAATTAAGGTTTTGATTTATCATTTTAAAAGAAATATTGATTTGGGAAATAAATTAAGATTTTGGAAAATAATTAGGGTTTTGAGACTTTAATGGAATATTTTAGGGTTTAAAGTTTTGGGAAAAATAGTTTAGGGTTTTAAAGTTTTGGAAAGAAAAGAACAGTTTAGGGTTTTGATAAATTTAATCAATGACTTAGGCTACTGAATGAATGAAAAATCTAATTTATAAAACATACGATTAGTGTTTAATAATTTAGATTACTGAAAGACTCAATATCAAAACAAATAATAGAAACACTTAAAAGAAAATATGGCAATAATATCATATGCTTAAACAATTCATGAATCAAAACATAAGAATGCTGTAAATATAAACAAATCAAAGATTTATAATCAAACCTCCATTGTTGGTTCCACCACAATTGACTCTGGTTGAACAAGAACAAAGACAACATTGCTGCCTTTGATGGATTGATGATTGATGAGTGCTACTTGTTGCTAATTTATTTTTTGTTGTCTTCTACTTTGCTGTTTAATCTCTCCTAATGTTAATTGCTGACCCAATGTTCCTAAAAATTACTGCCTCTGTTAAAGTATTAAGACTTCTTATTTATAGGTAAAAACCAATAAAAAAATCCCTAAACCTAACTCTGCTAATTTGTCTTTCATACGAATTCTAAGATCCTTAGGAAAACCCGGTCAAAAAATCTAAAAAATCAATTGAAACCATGTTGATCTAGTTGTCCAGGTCGACATGAGTCTCACTCATGTCGACTTGGTAGCCCAGGTCGACATGAGTCCAACCCCATGTCGATTTGGGCTGCCAAATCGACAACCCCTGCCATTATTCTTGTATTTTTTAACTTATGGACCGAAAAGTTTTAATTTGGGCCGATTTAACTTGATTTTAGGGTTTTACAATTGAATTTATGCCTCTTTAATCTGAACTGACTTATTAGAAGTTGTAAATCGGATCGAATTTTTGGCATTCTTTAATTAATACCGTACCAACTTAGGGCCAAAATTAAGGGTCTACATTGCCCTTCAACACTAAGGTTGGGCAAATGTGATCATAAATAACCATTTAGTATCACATTCTACGGCATTCTTAACATTCAAATCATTTAAATAGGAATTACAAATGAAAAACAACAAAAAGAGTTATTCTTAAGTGACACGCCTAATAACACGGGCGTGTTGATGACTCTGTCATTAACTCATTCATACAGAAGCATTGACACGTCCAATGATATGGGCGTGTCACTGGCCATGTCATTCATTCTATCTCACAAAAACTTTAACACGCCCAACAACACAGGCATGTTCAAGGTCGTGTCAATTATCTTATTTCACAGTAGCCACGACACGTCTAGAGATATGGCCATGTTAATGGTCGTGTATTCAACATTAAATTCAGCACCATTGACATGCCCAATGACATGGCCATGTCACTGGCCGTGTCAGGCAAAAGTTTTGCATTTTGAATTATCAACCATATGAACACAATCATTCCAAAATTAATACTACAACACCCTTAATCATCATCTTAGTTTATATTCATAATTCACCCATCAATTCAACACTTATATAACTCCAACATATCATAATAATAATCATTATATAATTCATTTATACAATCATCCATGATCAATTTACTCAATTCCCAACTCATTTATACTAAACCCTTACTCTTTAATTTCAACTACTCATCATCATCCTCACAAATTATCATATTTTCATCATCTAAGCACCAATTATCATCATAATATTCAATTAATCATCACTTTCTCTCACTAATCATATCACATATAAACTCAAAATGTATAAAAATCAACTCAAGGAAAAGAGCACTTACTTGAATCTTTTGCCAAATCTTCAATATCCACCTTCAATTCTCCTAAGACTCTTATGAATTTGGTGTGTAAATGAACAAAATCAAACTCTTCTCTCTCTCTCTCTCTCTAATCCCACGTTCAAAGAGGAAGAAGAAGAAAAAGAAAGAAAGAGAGAAAGCTCTCTTTTTAATTCATCATTATCTTATATATATATATAATAATAATAATATAATTATGTCCACCTAAAATTTTACCACCAATAATATTTATCCTTCTTTTGACTTTCATTTCTTCTTTTTCTCTTGTCATTATTATCATTATCATCATCATTATTATTATTAATTAATTATTTAAAATTTACTTTTCCTACACCAATGTATACATCATGTATATATGGTATATATGTCGATATATGTATATGTCTTATATATTGTATTTATATTTTCCATATATTTCAAATACAATATATATATATATATAACATCCTTTATACACATATATCTCTTATTATATTTTATTTATCTATTTCACCAACATACTCTCTCATAAACTACTATTCCAAAGTACATCAAAAATCGGGATATTACAATTCTCTCCCCCTTAAATAATTTCGTCATCGAAATTATCAAGTACGGTAATAATCCATCCTTAACAAAATACCATCTTAAATTTTTAATATGAAGTTAAACATATTATCAAATTATTATTTCATCAAATCACATAACCTTTACTCTCCCCCTTAGGGTCAATCATCTTCTCCCAATTTCATAACTCATCACTATATATATATATATATTATTTTCTAAACAAAGCAATCATGATAACTCAATACATTACTAATCAAATTATCATTAGACAAGAATCACTTCATCTTATCATTATATTTCAATATATGACCTACCTCTATTAGGTCAAATTTATATTCAAATTCTGGTCTCTTCGGATCCATCATTTTAACTTTTCAAAATTAATAATTATTTATAAAAAATCACTTCAAATTATTTTTCAATATTCATATATATATATATATATATTTTTCTATTATCTCTATACAATTTCCACATAATTCTCATGATTATCTCATACCATATTCATTACCCATAGTTCATTCACTTATACATCATTTCCATCAACTTATTCACATTATCCCATTTTTGAACATATTCAATATAACTTTCAATCACATTTTGTAATTTCTCCCATTTATCATCTCCTTACATTTTCATACCATTATAATACTGACATAATTACTTTCCTATCACATTATCCATAACTTATTATATTTTCACAATTCTCTTCTCTTTCCATACTTTATATAATTATAAACAAATTTTTAACATAAAAAGTATAAGATACAACTATACAAAGCATAAATCCTGATCATGTTTCTTAAAGCATAACTATCAATCTCACCAAAACTATCCTATGTTCATGTCATCTCATGCCCATGCCCGTGGATAACAAAACTAATCGGCCAATATACTAAACAAATCATACGGCCATGGCACATCAATAGTCAGCCTGTGGCTTATAAATCAATACTGCCCCTCTATTATTCTTCTTCAAACATTTCCAATCACAATGCTAAGTTCATATCGCAAAGATCACATATATATTCTCTAAACTTTTGCTACACAAAGAGTTAACACATTTCAACTCTATTTCAAAACAATTTACTCTTGATCATCATTAGCCTAACTCATGTTTCAATAATATTATCATTGACATCTCTTACATATATACATTCGATCATATGCAAATTTTACACAATTTCTATTTATTACTCCATTTCTAATCTATCTCTTGCAAAAAATTTCATTCATTATACTTCCCTTTTTCCTTTCAATCTCTTATTATATACATATACATAGAATATCTCCACACGCATATACTTTGGGCCCAAAACATTACACAATCATCAAGTTCAGTTATTACAATAACAATTTCACCATCTAATGTTACTCGAGTCCATTCTCACTTTCAATTTCATCACATAGCCTAGTTCTGTGCAGGTCAAGACCGAATCTCTCTTAGGTCTTCTAATAAATTCAATATCATTCTCAATATCACTAGACAAGTAATTTTATAAGATAACAAACACACAATAACATTTTTTTATTATCCACATACACATTCATAATGTGACTTACTTTCCACATTTTCTTACATATTACAATTGCGTTCACATTGAAAAACTCATCTCACATATCATATACATGTATTCTCATAATCATACAATTATACTTAATTCCTCTTTTATATACAATCTATACAAATTTAACATTTATCACATTTCAATGAACATTATCATTTCTCATTCTTTTGACATGACTTACGTTATTCATCAACTCAACATATATATACACTCTGACAACAATATAATTAACATTTTTTTAACTGCCCTTTTCTTAAATAATTTCCTTATTGTATATATGTATATTTTTATAAAACTTCACATAAATCTTAGTCACATTTCCAATGTGACATCTCTCTCACACATTTTTTATACATTTATCATACCCTTCATATCCATTTTCATCATTTCCAATCCAATTGCCTAAATAACTCATTTTCACTTGCTTAATCATTTCCCTTTTATTTCATAACAAATTTTTATATTATCAACCACATTACACATTACATAGTACTTTCATAAGCAATATTATTTATTCAAAATAGCTCATATGCTTAATATACATTAAACTATCAGTATCTAAGTAATCCTCATGAAAATTTTATTAAAACTCCAAACTCTCAACTTACTACTTTACTTAAACTTCAATCTACTAATCTCATTTTTTTTATATATATAACTTTAAGAACATTATTTATATAGTAATATAACATCAAAACACATCATTTTCACAATTATGAAAGCTCATTTCAAAAAAAAAATCCAAATTTCACATAGTATCACCATTAGCATGAGCTTTAACAACACTCAAGAATATCACATTTCTAACATTAAAAACACAATATTTGGATTAAAACAACACTAATATATCTCCTCACCTTAACCAACCTCATCTATTTTTAAAAACCTTAACTTTACATAACCAATCACCCTAAATTTTCACACCTTGTCCATATCAATCAACCAACCCAATATTCCCCCATACTCTCTTCATTTTAATATCATTTCTAACCATTTTAACAATCAAACAATATTTTCTCTCTCTAGCAATCCAAACATAGTCTTTATTAGAAAGAGAACCAAGCTTTAGTGAAGAGGTACTTACTTAAATCTTGATTATTTTTTTATCTCATTTCCAACATTATTCTCATATTCATTCTCTTATACCCTTTTTCACAAACACATTTCAATAATCAATAATTTCAAAATTCGTTTACTTAAGTAAACTCCAATTCTTTAGTTTATCAATTAAACTTGTACAAATTTTTCCATATCATTTCTTTCTCTAACTTTACTTTCATGTAAAGCCTCATTCACACACTATCATCCAACTCATGTAATTCAAATATATCACATCATAAATCACATAATGCCACATCAGAGACCAACCTAGGTGTTAATGCATATGCATGTATCACAAGTTTCATTCATTTTTTTAAAAGAAATTTCCATCTTTTTTTTTAACTCTCCTTAGGCCGAGAATCTGAAACCTAAGCTCCGATACTAAAATAATTGTAACACTCATATACATATTACACATTACATTATATTTCCATAATCTTATTTTCAATATCATGACTTAGCTCTGCTCAAGTCTTTCAACAATTCATTTCTCATCATTTAGCATATTTTCTTAAACCACATTCCTTTTCAGTAATTTGTTTATGTATTATGATCATATCATTCCATGATCACATTCATATATCTCATAACATTATATCTTAATATATTGTTCAATTATTCCACAGTTCACATATAAACAAACACAAAGATGGGCCCAAAGATAACTAATATGCTATTCAAATCCCAGAGTTACTATTTTGGTCTATAATGACACCATGTGTCTAGCCTCGTAGGCAATATATCAATGAAATAGTCCATCTAGGTCTGAGTTTACAACCCGATCATTTCACCCAGCCTAGCTTCAAGGACTTGTGTTTGAGGCTTACGACCCGGTCTTTTCACCTCAAAAATATTTTCACAGTGACTCCCAGCGTCTAACCCGTAGGCAAATCATAGGCATGCAACCAAACACAGAACTCTAAAAATTGAATAACATACTAGGCACACAATTTATTCATATTTCTCATTTATATCAATGTCAATTCATTTCATTATGTTTCCACATATCTCATTTATATCAATATAATCATCACCAATGTTTTTACATACCATCTCTAATGTATACATAATAAATTACAATACCCATACATTTTGGGTCATTATCATATTTCGTACATAGTTCACATTACTTATAATGCATTTGTGACATCATACAAATCATAGCATATTACTCATGCACCAACAATGTAGTAAGTAACTTTACAAATTTTCCAACAAAATATGTTAAGTACAAATGTCATGCAAATATAAGCAATTATTCCAAATTTGTACTTACCTTATGAAACACTCTAAAATAAGCTTTAAAACTTCCTCTAACCTTCTCCTCCAAGTTGCCCTTCAACACTAAAGTTGGGTAAACTACTCTCTCTCTCAATTCCTATACCAAATGTGATCATAAACAACCATTTAGTACCACATTCTAAGGTATTCTTAACATTCAAATCATTTAAATAGGAATTAAAAATGAAAAACAACAAAAAGAGTTATTCTCAAGTGACACACCCAACAACACGGGCGTGTTGATGACCGTGTAATTAACCCATTTGTACAGAAGCATTGACACATCCAATGACATAGGTGTGTCACTACCCGTGTCATTCATTCTACCTCATAGAAAGTTTGGCAAGCCCAACAACATAGGCGTGTTCAAGGTCGTGTCAATTATCTTATCTCATAGTAGGCACGACATGTCTAGAGATATGGCCGTGTTAATTGTTGTGTCTAACACTGTTGACACGCCCAATGACATGGCCGTGTCACTCGCCATGTCAGGCAAAAGTTTTGCATTTTGAATTCTCAACCATATGAACACAATCATTCCAAAATCAATACTACAACACCCTTAATCATCATCTTAGTTTATATTCATAATTCATCCATCAATTCAACACTTATATAACTCCAACATATCATAATAATAATCATTAGATAATTCATTTATACAATCATCCTTGTATCAATTTACTCAATTCCCAACTCATTTATACTAAACCCTTACTCTTCAATTTCAACTACTCATCATCATCCTCACAAATTATCATATTTTCATCATCTAAGCACCAATTCAACATATATATATATACTTCAACATTTCATTATCATCATAATATTCAATTAATCATCACTTTCTCTCACTAACCATATCACATATAAACTCAAAATCTATAAAAATCAACTCAAGGAAAAGAGCACTTATTTGAATCTTTTGCCAAATCTTCAATATCCACCTTCAATTCTCTTAAGACTCTTATTAATTTGGTGTGTATATGAACAAAATCAACCTTCTCTCTCTCTCTATTCCCATATTCAAAGAGGAAGAAGAAGAAGAAGAAAGAAAGAGAGAAAGCTCTCTTTTTAATTCATCCTTATCTTATATATATATATAATAATATAATTATGTTCACCTAAAATTTTCCCACCAATAATATTTATCCTTCTTTTGACTTTCATTTCTTCTTTTTCTCTTGTCATTTTTATCATTATCATCATCATTATTATTATTAATTAATTATTTAAAATTTACTTTTCCTACACCAATGTATACATCATGTATATATGGTGTATATGTTGATATATGTATATGTCTTATATATTGTATTTATATTTCCCATATATTTCAAATATAATATATATATAATATCCTTCATACACATCTATCTCTTATTATATTTTCTTTACCTATTTCACCAACATACTCTCTCATAACTACTATTCCAAAGTATATCAAAAATTGGGGTATTACAAAAGCGAATTGGCTACACTTTTGAGAAACACTACCCAAGCATCTGCTAATACTAAGAAGCCAAAAGACAAGGGAAAGGCTAAGGTTGGTGAAGTAGTTATTGATGATGACAGAGTAATAGTGGATGATGATGATGACTAGGCTTAATATTTCTAAGATCCTAAAAATAAGAAGAAGGAGCCAAAGGTTGTGGAAAAATCAAGTGTTGAGAAGACTAAAACTTCAGATGTGGAACAAGATGATTGGTTATTTGGAAAAAAAGATTGAAAAGAAGCTAAAAATTGAAGAAATGTCTGAGGTGAACAAGCTGTTTGAATAAGATGAGGAAGTCCCTTACAAGTTCAAGATGCCTTCCTTTGCCAGATTCGATGGAACTGGCAACCCTTATCTTCATATCAAGCAGTACATCACTGCTATGCAGTCTGCCTGAGAATGTTCATGGGAAAGATGATTCCAAGCTTTGAGATATTTGCTGATGTTGCCAAATTGCCACTAAGGCAGTAATTACCAAACTTTTGGCAGTTTGCAACATCAGCTTTTGGCAGTAATTACCAAACTGCCACTATGGCAGTTTTTGGTCAAACTGCTCCATGAAAGTCAAAGCTCTTTGTTCCACATCATTCCCCCCAGGATAGGAAAAAATTTCCCTCGAATTATCAGCAGTATCATCATCAGAGGAGTCCCCTTGAAAAGGAATCAAATGCTTCACATTAAATACATCAGCATTGTGGATATGGCTGGGCAATTTGAGACATTAGGCATTAGGATTAATCTTTTCAATAATTCCATCGGACCAATCTTTTTAGCAGAAAGCTTATTATATTCTCCAACTGAGAAGTGCTCTTTAGTGAGGACAGCCCATACAAAATCACCCACCTGAAGTTCAACATAGCGGTGCTTACAGTCTGCAGCTTGCTTATACTTGGCGTTGGATTGCAGTAAGTTGGCGTGCACTGCCTTATGAACAACCTGTAGATTAGCCATAAATTATGCTACTTTTCCATGAACTCTGGTCTTGTTAGGAAGAGGGAAAAGATCTAAGGGTCCCCTGGGCACAACTAAATACCCAACCTGAAAAGCACTGAAACTTGAACGTTTGTTGACAGCATGATTATGAGAAAACATAGCCTAGCATAACTTCTGGTCTCAACTCTTCACATTATCACCAACCAAACTATTACATAGATTGCCCAAGGATCTATTCAAAACTTCAGTTTGACCATCAGTCTGTGGGTGATAAGCACTGCTAAAATTCAGTTGTGTATTAACCATTTTCCATAAACTGTGCCAAAAGTGACTTATGAAGCGGGTATCTCTATCAGACACAATAGATGTAGGCAGGCCATGAAGGTGATACACTTCAAGAAAATACAATTGGGCTGTGAGCGGGGATTTTCTCCCCCAATCCGGGTGGAATGATTCTTGTGACTTTGGCACTGTTTAGGCTCGGGGGCTTAGAGAACACGAACCTAAGTCCGGAGAAAATGGAGTCGCCACCCGGACGGGCCGGGAAAAAGAAAGGGGTGGATGACTCGATTCCTAAGGAATCCCCAACACCCTAATGGGTTCAGAAAGTTGGGTACGTGTGGAGAAGGTGAGAAATGGCCCAACACCCCCACAATGCCCGGTTCATTGGAACCGGCCTCCTTTATAGGTCTTAATATTATAAAATTCTTAAATATAATAACATTATCCATATTACACACAATAATTAAAATAAAGCATCGATATATTAAAAATCAAAACAATGTCCAAACGAAAAAAATAAATGGACACCCATTCGAGGATGGAAACATGTCCTTACATCCCATGCCTAAATAGGACACCCATCGAAAGGTAGAAACATGTCCTTTACATTGATTCTAAAATAGAAAAGTAATTTAAATTACATGATATTTAACTAATGAGGTATCCACCAAGTGGAAACATACCACTTACAACAATTGGAAATCTAAATAAATTGAAAAAAATAAATAACCATTCATCATAAATAAATCATTCATCAAAGATATTAAACATCAATAGAAAGTAAACATCCATCCATGATAAATTAAATAAACTAAACCAAGCATTGAACTTAAATAAGTTAAAGCATATAAAATAAATCAAAGCATAATCAAATATATAAGTGAATAAGGCAAATAAAGATTCAAATTAGGGCTACTATTTCTATTTAAGATTCTTTATTCCATGTGTTTAGGGTTTTGGAATTTTATGGGTTTAAGCTATTGTGAACTTTAAGGAATTGACATGAATTAAAGTTTTATAATTTAAGAGATTGATAAAGTTCTTTAATTAACCAAATTAGTGTTCGAGTGGTAAAATCATGAAACTAGGGTTTGGCTCTTTAAAACATTTAGATTTTGACTATTAGCTACTGAATTATGTTTTTAAGCTTACTGTGTAAAATTATAACATTTATGTTTATATGGTTTTTAAAGTTTTAAAGGATTAGGGTTTAGAAAAAAGTAGGGTTTAAGGTTTTAAGGGAGTTAGGGTTCACTGTTTTGGGTTTTGGAGTTGAATTAGGGTTTTAGGATTTTTGAATTAGGGTTTCAGAGAATGAATATTTTTTAGAGTTTGAGAAAATAATTTATTTTTTTAAGAAGTCTTATGAAAATAAACAAAATGATTTAAAGTTTATAGAAGCAAAAAAAGATGTTTTTAGGGCTTTTGGAAAGAAACAAAACTCAATTTAGGATTTTGAAAATTTGGAAAGAAAATTAGGGTTTTGAGATTTTGAAGAAACAAAAATAATAATTTGAAGCTTTTTGGAAAACAAAGCAACGAATTAAGGTTTTTAAACTTTAGAAAAGGGGAATTAAGATTCTAGGGTTTTTGAATTAAAAGAAACAATAGGATGATTTAAGCTACTGTGAAGAATTTTGACAATTGATGCATACCTTCGTTTGTTGGTTCCACTAAAAATTTCTTCTTAGATGAACAAAAATAAAGACAAGCTTTGCTACCTTTGATGGATTGAATTGTTGTCCACTCTCAAAAAAAGAAATCATATTGATTCAATCCCAATTTCTTCCTTTTTCCTCCTTTCTGTGTTGTTTTTGGTATTATTTATAGAAGATTTTTTTATTAATCTTAGTTATTCATAGAATATAACATTCATTAAGAAAAGGAAACCAAAACCTAATTGCATTAGTTTTCGGAAAAAATTTGAGTCGAAAAAATTTCGCTGGCGAAAAAAAACTGCTGCGGAAAAATCGCGCTGGCAAAAAAAAACTGCTGCGAAAAAAATGTGCTGGCAAAAAAGCTGCCACAACTAGTGCGGCATCGACTGGCGAATTGGCCTGCAGGCCATTTCACCCTTAGGAAACTTTTGCGGGCGAAATGCCCACGGGCCCGCGCTGACTTTTGGCGATGATTTTTCCGTAGCCGATTTTTTTTTAAAATCTTCACCATTTTTTACTAAAATAAATATTAAAATTAATCAAGATGTCACAAAAATTAATTTGGACTAACTAAAATATATTGGACCGGACTGGGTCAAAAATTAAGGGTCTACAGTTTGCCCCCTGCTTGAACGATCTGAGACTTTAGTAAAAGAGAGTGAAAAGCAATAAGACTTAATTTTTGATGAGATGGTTATTTGAATTTGTTTTGGGTACTTGGACCTGAGACTGAACTTGATTTGGGCACTTGGACCTGAGATTGGGTTGAATTTGGGTACTTGAACTTGAAATTGGGTTGAATTTGGGTACTTGGACCCGGGATTAGGTACTTGGACCCAAGATTGATTTGATTTGGGTACTTGGACCCGAGATTGGGTACTTGGACCCAAGATTGGATTGAATTTGGGTACTTGGACCCAGGATTGGGTACTTGGACCTGAGATTGATTTAATTTGGGTACTTGGACCCGAAATTGATTTGATTTGGGTACAAGGACTCGAGAATGGGTGCTTGGACCCGAGAATGGGTACTTAGACCCGAGACTGAATAGAATTTGGGTGCTTGGACTCGATATTGAATTGGATTTTAGTACTTGGACCCAAGATTGATTTGATTTGGTTACTTGGACCCAAACTAAGTTCTGGACTTAGAATGGATTCTAGGTTCTGGACCTAAAGATAATTTGGATTCTGGACCCGAGCTAAGTTCTAGACTTAGAAAAGATTCTAGGTTCTGGACCTAAGGAAAATTTGGGTTCTGGACCTGAGCTAAGTTCTGCACTTAGAAGAGATTCTAGGTTCTGGACCTAAGGAAAATTTGGGTTCTGGACCCGATATTGAATTTAATTTGGGTGCTTAGACCCGAGACTGAGTTTGACTGACCTTTTATCATTTGAGAAGGCTGATTGCTCCTATTATTCTATGCATTATGGTTTTTCACCCACAAAATGGATCTTCATCCTTTGAGATCGGGTCTTCATCCTTCAAAATGGATCTTCATCCTTTGACATCGGGTCTTTACCCTTGAAAAATGGATCTTCATCCTTTGAGATTGGGTCTTTACCCTTGAAAATGGATCTTCATCCTTTGAGATCGGGTCTTCACCCTTGCAAATGGATCTTCATCCTTAGAGATCGGGTCTTCACTCTTGAAAATGGATCTTTATCCTTTAAACTTTAGGTCTACACTCTTTGAAATTGGATCTTCATCCTTGGAATCAGGTCTTCACCTTTGAAAATGGATCTTTATCCTTGGAGATCGGGTTTTTACCCTTGAAAATGAATCTTCATCCTTTGAGATCGGGTCTTCACCCTTGCAAATGGATCTTCATCCTTTGAGATTGGGCCTTCACCCTTGCAAATGGATCTTCATCCTGTGGACTTCGGGTCTTTACCCTTGCTTCAGCTCTTTTAGCTGGACTGATCTTTTGTCTTTTGCATGTTCATTCTTTTGAGAGTTCTAACATTCCATTCTTTTGTTCTTCCTTTTTGCAAAAATTTATCAATTTTTAATTGGACCTTATATCCTCTCCTTGCCCCCTGCGTGGCAAAATATTTATAAGTAAGTTTGAAAATATTTGGTATATAAACTTTAAAAAATTGAAAAGGAGAAACTTTGCCCCCTATGTAGGCTTAAACCAAAGATTTTTTCCATGCAAGCTTTGATTGATGTTTTTCTTGTCTAGTTCTTTGCATAAGCACACATTTCTTCTCTTTGCAAAATTATTGGAGCTTTCTCAAGCAATGAGCTTTCCATGCCTCCCTGATTTGACATCTTCTTTTGATTCTTTACTTCACAGGGTGTTTGCTGTTCATTTTTACAAGGAACAATACAAGATAAGAAAGTACGATGTGATATGCTCATGTATGCATGATATGCATGAATAATACTTACAGTCGTTCCATCGACTCATAGACCGAGGTGATCAGTAGAAGGGTTCTCATTGGTTCCTTTTTTAATGATCGTTCAAGTCTTGCATTGGAATGATAGAAAGCTTTGCATTTGTGGCTTTTATCTTCAAGATATTGAAAACATGAATAATGGAGGTCCCAAGCAGCAGAGTCAGGGATTCACCTATTTTGAACAATGTTTCAGCATGTCAATTGATAGCTTCTTCATGACCTTGCCAATAATCATTTCCTTTGCCCAATGTGTCCTTTGGAGGTTCAACATATTTCCCTTAACTTGAAGGCTTTATATGACAAAACTTTTTCTTTTTTTTTATTTGAATTTTGATTTTGAAATCAAATGTTGGCTTTGCAAAATTAATGTCAATGTACCTCAGGACATGATTTTCCAAATTAACATATCTATAACATGACAACCCTAGTTACTGTAATAAACTCGAGAATTATTTCTATTTAAGCAAGAATTGTTGCACTTCAGATAGGCACATACACATTACTTAGCCAAAGGTCTCATTTGAGTTTAAATATTGTCTATCTCATATGCATGCTCATCCAAACTATCTCCACTAATAGACTCTACCTACCAAGAGAGATCAATAGGTCTTTGATAGGCTTGAAATGGGGTCTATGAGGGACACGAGTTTAAATGAAGGCCATTTTGAGATTGGAGCTGGTGTGACATAATGGACAAACACTCACACTACAAATTTCTTGTTGGAACTTTAGACAGTTGGGAGAAATCTTGCTAAATTTCAAATTCCTTCTATCTTCATGGCATTAATTTGGATCTTGATTAGGACAGTCTTTGCCCTTGCAAAAAGTTTGGTTCCCAAATTCGTTTCCTTTCTTCTTTTCCCTTTTCTTTCTTTATTTTTCTTACTCTTCCCTTTTCTTTCTCTTTCCTTACTCTTCCCTTTCTTTTATCATTTTGTCCTTCTTTCTTGTAGGACTATCAAGTATAGAACTTTCAAGAACTGGATGGTCTTCCTCCTTTTTCTCCAATTTTGATTGAATCTTCGGTTGGGTTGGACCGATTCAAGTCAAAATGTCCTTATAACCCAAATGGAAGTCTTTTGTTGCTTTAGGTAAAAGAGAACTCAGTTGGCTTTCTGAACTGCCCTTTTAGGTTTTATTTTTTCTTCTTTTTTCTTGTTTTTTTCTTTTTTTTTCCCTTTTTCTTTTTTTTCTCTTTTTTTTTGTTGGGTTTTTTTTGTTTGGTTCTAGCTCTAAAAGAATTATCTTGTTTGTACCAGCTTGAGCTTCCAATAATGGATGAGTGGGGTGACATAAATCTCCTTTAATAGGGATAAATCATTTGTTACTCTGATGTTATCTTGATAAATTGGAGATATTAGGAAAACTTCAACTACCCTTATGGTCTTGAAAGCATCAACTACCCTCATGGTCTTCAGAACTTCAACTGTCTTCATAGTTTTGACTATTCATTTCTTTCTTTGATCTTCTTGCCTCTTCACCTTAGTGATCATAAGACTTGTCAAAAGTATCACAACAGCTCAGGGTAGGTTGTTAGGGTTATATGCCAATGAAAAGAAAGCTAAAATTTTATGAAGGCCCAAAGGGACAACTAGGGATTGATATTTAATAAGGTGGATACTAGTTATTGGCTAACCAAACAATGCCTAGATCATCTCTCCTTTAAATAAGCAGAGTTGTAATTTCACCTCAAAAGTTTGTCAAAGCATGTTCTAAGACTGACTAGGACCCAGACAAAGCTAATTATGCAGGAGCCCTCTCTAAGTAAGCATACACAACTCAATGCTTTAGAGCAATTCCCTCACCTAGAAAGGTCATTCGAGTCATGATGCATAAATATATTAATTCATTAATTATCAAGCTAGATTCCTCATTGGTTGAGCACCAAAATGAACAAAGACCAAACAAAATTTTGATGAAAATAATTTATTCAAACAAATTTAAATTTGAAAAACAAGATTGTTCCAATTTAAATTTTAAAGAAAGTAAAATTGAAAAGCAACATTCAAGCTAAGGAAAGTTCGTTGAGTTTAAGCTTCTTTTCCTTTCACATCTTCAATACTTCCATCTTGAAAAGAGGATAAGACAAAATCTTCTTCCAATCCTTTTCCCACCATGAAGGTTGTCGGTGGAGGTACTTTATTAAACTTGGGTAATGGATTGTCTTTGGTGTTTGGCTTGTTGGACTCGGGCAACTTGCCATTATCAATTAAATTCTGGATCTCATGCCTCAACTTCATGCAATTGTCCATTTTGTGTCTAGGCCTTTGATGGAATTGGCAAAATGCACTAGTATCAAAGTTAGGTGGAAGAGGATTAGGCAAAGGATGAGGAGTCAAGGGTTGTAACAATCCCTTCTTTTGTAGCTTATTGAGAACCCAAGACAGTGGCTTCCCTAATTCTGAAAACTGCCTCATTCCTCCATGACTAGTGGCATTAACATCAACTTCTTTTTGCGTGCTTTGATTGCCCGACTTCTAATTCCCTTTCTCATTCCTTTTTTTACTGAAAAATGGTTCTTCTCTCTTTCCCACTCTTCAATTTGTAGACCAGCTTGGAGAAGATCTTTGAAATCCCTTATAAGGGTGTGAGACATCCTTTCACAGAGACTAGGTAACACCCCTCTCACAATCATCCTTATTTGATCGGATTCATTGGGCCTCATCTTGAGCAAAGCGGCCTTGTTACTCCATCTCTTCACATAATCCACAAAATTCTCATTCGACCTTTGCCTAATGGACTCCACTTCCATTAAGGTAACTTCCATCTCGACGTTATATCCATATTGTTGGATGAAGGCTTTGTAAAGTAGATCCCAACTCTTTTGTGTTCCATCATCTAAGGTATTGAACCAATTTTGGACAACAGGATCCAATGAGAGCATAAAGTACCTTAGAGTTTGAGCCTTAGTAGCTCGGGCAAATTCCATAGCAGTGATATATTGCTTCACATGGAGATGAGGATTTCCGGTTCCATCAAACTTCGCAAAAGATGGCATCTTGAACTTGTACGGAACTTCTTCATCTAGCTCAAATAATTTGTCAATCTCGGACATCTCTTCGGTCTTTAGTTTCTTCTTAAATTTCTTTTCTAAATCTATGATCATCTTTTCAACATCAGAATTTTTAGTCTTTTCAAAAGTTTCCTTCTCAACAACCTTTGGCTCCTTTTTGTCTTAAAGAACTTGGTAGTATTGAGCCCAATCATCATCATCAATGATCACCTTTTCATCATCAAAAACCACTTCACCAACTTTAGTCTTCCCTTTGTCCTTTGGCTTCTTAGTGCTAGCTAACGCCTCGGCATGATTTTCTAAAATTACAGTCAATTGGTTCTTCATGGTCTCAGCTAGGGCCTCTTTTATTTCTTCCATTTTGGCATTAAGGGCTTCATCCACCATTCTTTGAATTTGTTCAGGCTCTATTGTTTTTGGTGAGCAAGTGATTGAGTCGTTGCTAGATACCTCATCTCAGGCATAGGTCAGATTATCATATGCCTTTGAACTATCATAATCCAAGGCTGTGAGCCAGAAAGGATTAATGGATGCAAATGTACGCATGTATGCACAAATAATAGACAAACAAGGATAATTAGGACGTTCCTTCCAACCTTATAACATCCACGAGTCTCTTTTCCTAAGTATATAGTTAGCAAAATACCAATATGGGGTACCTTGTTTTCGAATATTTCTCTCAGATGTTTCAACCAATAGTTATATTTTCGAAAATGAAAATCATTTCATAATAATTCCCATTAATTAGGTTTTAATCCATTCAACCAACTATAGTAGCTTTTATGCTACATTGGATTAAAACTAAATTAAGAGGTTTATTATAGATAGATTTCTCACTAGAAAAAAGTAACTAATGGTTCATGCCAAAAACAAGCCCATGGTTGATTATTCTTAGTAAAACTAGGTTCACAATTGATTTTTGGTATTTCGTAATTGACCTAAATAATTTGCAAGCTCTTTGTAAGAAAAGGTTGGACAAAAATAATTTTATTTCTAAGCCCATTGCAAAAAAAAAAATTAGAAGAAATGGATTTTGGGCTTAGTATTTGGGCCATGAGCAAAAGAATTTTTGATTTATTTTTAGAAAAGTCTTATGTCCAAAGACCATCTTGAAAAATTTTAAAAATAGCTTTGGACTTTTGGAGTTTAAAGAAAAATTTATTTTGAGCTTACAATATACTTAGGTCATATTAGAAAAAGAACAAACCAAAAAAGCCATGATTTAAGCCAAGATAAATTAACCATAGTGTAGACCCTTAATTTTTTACCCAATCCGGTCCATTGTGTTTTATTTGGTTTGAAATGATTTTTGTTGTTTAATTGGACCAAAATAATTTTAATTAAATAATTTTTACCTTAGTATTTAATTTTTATTAATAAAAAATGAAAATATAAAAATAAAAATATAAAAATAAAAATTGGCAGTGACTTGATTTTTGAAACCAAATCAAGGAAGGAAAAGGAAAAACTCAATTCAATTGATATTTAAAGTAGCAGTAGCACGTATTAAACAAAGAAAAAGGCAACCAAGGCTTGTTTTTGGAGCTAGTTCATCCAAGAAGAGTTATTTTTTGGAGAATCAACAAAAGAAGGTATGTAAAAATCTTTTTGATTTATGTTTACAGTAGCTAGGTTATAAAATTTTAGATTTTTTTAAATAAAAAATCTTAGAGCTTTAACTTAATTTTTCCAAGATTAGAACATAAAAACGTGACTTTCTTTTCTAAAAGGACTCAAAATTGTTATTTTTTCTTCTTAAAAATCTTTAAACTTTAATTAAACATATTTTTCAACAAAACCAAAATAAAATTCTATTTCTTTTAAGATTTTAAAGTAGGTTTTTTTCATTCAAAAAACCTTAAAAAACATCTTTTCTACTCATAAAAACTTCAATCCATGTGTTTAAATTCATAAAATTTCATAAATCATCAAAGTGATTTGTTAAAACCCTAAAAATAATTCCTTACCCAAGAACTCCAATTTGAAAGCCTAAATCCAAAATTCAACTTTTAAACCTAAAACAATGAACCCTAATCCTTTTAAAACCTTAAACCCTAATTTTTATGAACTCTAATCCTTTTAAAACATTAAAAAATTATAAAAACATAAAAACTAAAAAAAAGTCACAGTAGCTTAATTCACTATTTAAAAATCATGAATTAAAAAGTATTTCAAAGTGTCCAAAACCCTAATTTCAGGATTTCACCATTCAAACTTTAATTTTGTTAATCAAAAAGTCTTACCAACCCTTTAAAACATAAAACCCTAATCTATTTTAATTCCATAAAAAGTCACAGTAGTCAAAATTAGATTTTTATTTGCTTTATTCAATTCCATACTTAATATGCTTTGATTTATTTCTTATATTTTAATTTATCTAATTTCAATACTTGATTTATCTAATTTATCATGGATGGATGTTTGTTTATTGATTTTTAAAAACTTTTGATGAATGATTTATTTATGATGAATGATTATTTACTTTTTCAATTAATTTAGACTTCCAAAAGATGTAAGAGGTATGTTTCCACTTGGTGGGTACCTCATTAGTTAAACATCATGTAATTTAATTTTCTTTTCTATTTTAGAACTTATGTAAAGGGCATGTTTCTACCTTTTGGTGGGTGTCCTACCTAGGCATGTGATGTAAGGACATGTTTCCATCCTTGGATGGGCGTCCATTTATTTGTTTTGTTTTGTTTGGACATTGCTTTGATTTTAATATAATGATGCTTTCTTTTTATTATGTGTAGTATGGATAATGTTATTATACTTAAGAATTTTATAATATTAAGACCTGTAAAGGAGGTCGGTTCCAATGAACCGGGTGTTGTGGGGGTGCTGGGCCATTTCTCACCTTCCCCACACGTACCCAACTTTCCGAACCCATTAAGGGGTTGGGGATTCCTTAGGAATCGAGTCATCCACCCCTTTCTTTTTCCCGGATCGTCCGGGTGGTGACTCCATTTTCTCCGGACTTAGGTACGTGTTCTCTAAGGCCCCGAGCCTAAACAGTGCCGAAGTCGCAAGAACCATTCCACAGGGAGTGGGGGCGAAAATCCCCGCTCACACATAGTCAAACAACATGCATTTGGGGTAAAACCTAAGGAAAGTAACTAGGCCAATTACATGAGCTTTAGTCTTTGGGTAAAAAGGCATAGGTTCCCATAGCAAGTATATACCGAATGGTATGAGGCTATGAGTAGTTATGCCATGCTCGATCTCCATACCTTGAGTGAAAGTATGGTATCCCTTACACAACACAACACGGGTAACACGTGCTTCCTAACTCATGCACACGATGTAATCTAATATGATGCAATGGATAATATCATTATAAGAAAGAATAGACTAATATAAAGACCAACGGAATCAACTTCTCTTATCCCCAATGGAGTCGCCACTGTGACTGGGGATTTTTGCCCCCACTCCCGGTGGAATGGTTCTTGCGACTTTGGCACTGTTTAGGCTCGGGGCCTTAGAGAACACAGAACTAAGTCCGGAGAAAATGGAGTCGCCACCCGAACAGGCCAGGAAAAAGAAAGGGGTGGATGACTCAATTCCTAAGGAATACCCAACCCCCTAATGGGTTCGGAAAGTTAGATACGTGTGGGGAAGGTGAGAAATGGCCCAGCACCCCCACAACACCCGATTCATTAGAACCGGCCTCTTTTACAGGTCTTAATATTATAAAATTCTTAAATATAACAACATTATCCATATTAAACACAATAATTAAAATAAAGCATCGATATATTAAAAATCAAAAGAATGTCCAAACAAAATAAATAAATGGACACCCATCCGAGGATGGAAACATGTCCTTACATCCCATGCCTAAATAGGACACCCACCGAAAGGTAGAAACATTTCCTTTACATTGATTCTAAAATAGAAAAGCAATTTAAATTACATGATATTTAACTAATGAGGTATCCACCGAGTGGAAACATACCTCTTACAACATTTGGAAATATAAATAAATTGATAAAAATAAATAACCATTTATCATAAATAAATCATTCATCAAAGTTTTTAAACATCAATAGAAAGTAAACATCCATCCATGATAAATTAAATAATCCAAGCATTGAACCTAAATAAATTGAAGCATATAAAATAAATCAAAGCATAATCAAATATAAAATTGAATAAGGCAAATAAAGATTCAAATTAGGGCTACTTTTTCTATTTAAGATTCTTTATTCCATGTGTAGGGTTTTGGAATTTTATGGGTTTAAGCTACTGTGAACTTTAAAGAATTGACATAAATTAAAGTTTTATAATTTAAGAGATTGATAAAGTTCTTTAATTAACCAATTTAGTGTTTGAGTGGTAAAATCATGAAACTAGGGTTTGGCTCTTCAAAACATTTAGATTATGACTATTAGTTACTGAATTATGTTTTTAAGCTTACTGTGTAAAATTATAACATTTATTTTAATATGGTTTTTAAAGTTTTAAAGGATTAGGGTTTAGAAAAAATTAGGGGTTTTAAGGGAGTTATGGTTCACTATTTTGGGTTTTGGAGTTGAATTAGGGTTTTAGAATTTTTGAATTAGGGTTTCAGAGATTGAATATAAAAATAAACAAAATGATTTAAAGTTTATAGAAGCAAAAAAGATGTTTTTAGGGCTTTTGGAAAGAAACAGAACTCAATTTAGGATTTTAAAAATTTGGAAAGTAAGTTAGGGTTTTGAGATTTTGAAGAAACAAAAATAATAATTTGAAACTTTTTGGAAAACAAAGCAACGAATTAAGGTTTTTAAACTTTTGAAAAGGGGAATTAAGATTCTAGGGTTTTTGAATTAAAAGAAACAATAGGATGATTTAAGCTACTGTGAAGAATTTTGACAATTGATGCATACCTCCGTTTGTTGGTTCTATAAAAAATTTCTTCTTGGATGAACAAAACCAAAGACAAGCTTTGCTGCCTTTGATGGATTGAATTGTTGTCCACTCTCAAAAAAAGAAATCAGATTGATTCACTGCTTTTCCTACTTAGTTTCGGTCTCAATTTTCTCCCAAATTTCCGTCCCAATTTCTTTCTTTTTTCCTCCTTTCTGTGTTGTTTTTGGTATTATTTATAGAAGATTTTTTTATTAATCTTAGTTATTCACAGAATATAACATTCATTAAGAAAAGGAAACTAAAACCTAATTACATTAGGTTTCTAAAAAAATTTGCGTCGGAAAAATTTTGCTGGCAAAAAAAAAAACTACTGTGAAAAAATCGTGCTGGCAAAAAAAAAATTTGCTGCGGAAAAAATGCACTGGCCTAAAAGCTACCACAGCTGGCTGCGGCAATGACGCAGGAAACTTCTGTGGGTGAAATGCCCACGAGCCTGCACTGACTTTTGGCAACGATTTTTTCTTCGCCGATTTTTTTAAAAATCTTCACCATTTTTTACTAAAATAAATATTAAAATTAATCAAGATACCAAAAAAATTAAGGGTCTACATTGGCCATGTTGACAGCATCTGACATTCTCTTGCATGGAATAAAATGAACCATCTTAGAAAAATGATCAACAACAACAAAGATGGAATCATTACCATGTTGTGTTAGAGGCAAGCCTAATACAAAGTCCATATTGATGTCCACCCAAGGCTGAGTAGGTACTAGCAGGGGCATGTATAGGCCAGCATCAGTGGCTGTACCCTTAGAAACTTGACAAATTCAACATCACTGCACATACTTGTCAACTTCTCTTTACACAGTAGGCCAGAAATAGGAAGCTTGAACCAGTTGCAAGGTCTTATCGCGATCGACATGCCCTTCGCCATGTAACTCCTGAATGATCATGAGGCGCAAGCTGCAATTTGGAATACATAATTGGTTCCCTTTGAATAAGAACCCATCATGCAACAAGAAATATGTTCTTTCAATTGCTTGAACCTTTTTTAGAATAGCAGAAAAGAGTGGATCAGCAATAAACAAGTCACAAAAAGAGTCCAAGCTAGGTACCTCAACTCACATTGCAACCAAAAAATTACTCCTGGTTCAAAGCATCAACAACTCTATTTATAGCTCCTGACTTATGTTTTGCCACAAAAGTAAATCGTCTGAGGTAGGCTACCCATGGAGCATGCAGTGAAGACACCTTATCCTGGCCATGCA
Organism: Garcia nutans; assembly: GCA_947685225.1. Classification (NCBI taxonomy): domain Eukaryota; kingdom Viridiplantae; phylum Streptophyta; class Magnoliopsida; order Malpighiales; family Euphorbiaceae; genus Garcia; species Garcia nutans. The sequence continues at coordinate 10,133,800 of CANTUV010000040.1, forward strand.
AGTGTTTCAAAGCCTCATGGTCTATGTACAATACAAACTCTCTATTGTACAAGTAGTGCCTCCAGTGCTTTACTGCTTGAACTACTGCATAAAACTCTACATCATATGTGCTGTAATTATGCTTGGACCTTGAGAGCTTCTCACTGAAGTATGCTACAGGCCTTCCATTTTGACTCAAAATAGCCCCAATGCCCATTTTAGAAGCATACAGTGTAATTCAAATTCTTGCAAAAAATCAAGAAGCACTAAGACAGGAGCGGTGGTCAAGTGTGTCTTAATAAGCTGGATGGCACTTAGATCCAAGGGTTCTAAATAAGGAAATAAAATATGCCCTAAGAAGTAAAACACATTTTCAGAGGCCTAAACGATGGAATTTGGCTGAAAGCTGATGGACCTCACTGCAAAGCAATGATTTTGACTCACTGGCCCATTTCCCATTGGACTAGGCCCTTAGAACGCCTAGTTTGCAACATCAGCTTTTGGCAGTAATTACCAAACTGCCATTATGGAAGTTTTTGGATAATTTGCTCCATGAAAGTCAAAGCTCTTTGTTCCACATCATAATAGGAACCCATGGGTATATTGTTTCACCCTTTCATCCTGCAAAAGTCAAAGCTCTTTGTTCCACATCATAATAGGAACCCCTAGGTATATTGTTTCACCCTTTCATCCTACACAGATCGAGTATACTTTATCCAATACTCTCAAATGGGCTCATACTTAATTTTGTATGGTCCTCTATAACGGGGACTGGCACTGACCAACTGGAGAATTTCTTCTTCTTTTAAGATATTGTTAGTTAAAAGGACAGGAGTCCCATGACATTAGAGACCTATTATGGTAATGAAATTAACTGGACCGATTGTCATCTCTCCAATGGGCAAGTGGAATGTGTGGGTTGTGTCTAGCCATTACTCTGCAAGCACTTGGATCACACTCCAGGCAATTTGATAGCCCCAGTGTAGACCCTTAATTTTTGACCCAGTCCGGTCAAAAATAATTTTTTTGTTGTTTAATATATTTTAATTGGTCCAAAATCATTTTTTATATTAATTAAATAATGTTTGCTTTAGTGTCTAATTTTTATTAATAAAAAATAAAAATAAACAAACAAAAAATAAAAATAAAAAACGGCGACGAAAATTTTTCGCCAGCGTAATTTTTCTTGCGGCAATTTTTCACCAGTGCGATTTTTCTGCAGCAGTTTTTTTTGCCAGCAAAATTTTTCAAACGTAAATTTTTCGAAACCTAATGCAATTAGGTTTCGGTTTCCTTTTCTTAATAAATAATGTATGCCATGAGCAACTAGGAGAAAACCACAAAAAACTTCTATAAATAAGTATAATTACAACACAAAAAGGGAGGCAGAAAAGGGGGAAAGGAATCCAAGAGGAAAGAGGAACAAATTTTGATCCAAAACTAAGTAGGAAAGGCAGCAATTCAATTCAATTTTTTGAGGGAGCCAAAAAACAATTCATGGCAATTCAAAGGCAGCAAAGCTTGCCTTTGTTTTAGTTCATCCAAGAAGAATTATTTTTGGAGGAACCATTAAAAGGAGGTATGTATTAAATTCTTTTTTTGTTATATTTTTCACAATAGCTAAAACAAGGAAATTGTGTCTTTCAAAATCAAAAACCCTAGAACTTTAATTTGGCTTTTCTAAAGTTAAAAACACTAATTCGTTGCTTTATTTTCCAAAGAATTTAAAGTTATTAATTTAGTTTCTTCAAAACCCCAAAACCATAATTTACTTTTCAAATTATCAAAACCCTTAAATTATATTATGTTTCTTTCCAAAAGCTTTAAAAACTTCTTTTTGGCTTTTATAAACTTTAAATCATTTGTTTATTTTCATAAAACCCCATAAAAGTATCAAATTGATTTTCAAACCCTAAAAGCTTCATGCATCCACCGAAACCCTAATTTTAAAACACTAAACCCTAACTCAACTCCAATAGTAAAACTCTATGCCTTTAAAGCCTTAAACCCTAATTTTTTTAACCCTAATCCTTTAAAACCTTAAAAATCATATAAACACAAATATTTTAATTTTACACAATAAGCTTAAAATCATCATTTAAAACTACAAATCAAAAATATTTTAAAGTGTCCAAAACCCTAGTTTCATGATTTCACCATTCAAACCTTAATTTGGTCAATCAAAGTGTCTTACCAACCTTTTAAAACATAAAATCCTTAATCTATTTGTGAGCGGGGATTTTCACCCCCACTCCCGGTGGAATGGTTCTTGCTACTTTGGCACTATTTAGGCTCGGGGCCTTAGAGAACACAGACCTAAGTCCGGAGAAAATGGAGTCGCCACCCGGATGGGCCGGGAAAAAGAAAGGGGTGGATGACTCGATTCCTAAGGAATCCCCAACCCCCTAATGGGTTCAGAAAGTTGGGTATATGTGGGGAAGGTGAGAAATGGCCCAGCACCCCCCACAACGCCCGGTTCATTGGAACCGGCCTCCTTTACAGGTCTTAATATTATAAAATTTTTAAATATAACAACATTATCCATATAACACACAATAATTAAAAGAAAGCATCAATATATTAAAATCAAAGCAAGGTCTAAGCAAAACAAATAAATGGACACCATCCAAAGATGGAAACATGTCTTTACATCACATGCCTAAATAGGACACCCATCAAAAGGTAGAAACATGCCCTTTACATTGGTTCTAAAATAGAAAAGCAATTTAAATTACATGATATTTAACTAATGAGCTACCCACCAAGTGGAAACATACCTCTTACAACATTTGGAAGTCTAAATAAATTGATAAAAGTAAATAACCATTCATCAAAGGTATTAAACATCAATAGAAAATAAACATCCATCCATAACAGATTAAATAAACCAAACATTGAACTTAAATAAATTAAATTATAAGAAATAAATCAAAGCATAATCAAATATAGAATTGAATAAGGTAAATAAAATTCTAATTGTAGCTACTGTTTCCATTTAGGGTTCTTTATTTCATGTGTTTAAGGTTTTGGAATTAATGGAATTTGGCTACTGTGACTTTAAGAGAATTAAAATAGATTGAGGATTTTATGTTTTAAAAGGTTGGTAGGACTCTTTGATTAACCAAACTAGGGTTTATGATGTAAAATCGTGAAACTAGAATTTGGACTCTTTAAAACACTTAAATTTGGACTCTTTATGGTTAATGAATTGTTGATTTGAGCTTACTGTGTAAAAAGTATAACCTTTGTATTTTTATGGTTTTTAAAGTTTTAAAGGATTTAAGGTTTAGAAAAAATTAGGGTTTAAGGTTTTAAAGAGTTAGGGTTTTACTATTTTAGGTTTGGAGTTGAGTTAGGGTTTAGTGTTTTAAAATTAGAGTTTCAGTGGATGCATGAAGCTTTTAGGGTTTGAAAGTCAATTTGATACTTTTATGAGGTTTTATGAAAATAAACAAACGATTTAAAGTTTTAAAAGCAAAAAGAAATTTTTAAAGCTTTTGGAAAGAAACATAATATAATCAAAGGGTTTTGATAATTTGGAAAGTAAATTAGGGTTTTGGGGTTTTGAAGAAACTAAATTAATAAATTTAAATTCTTTGGAAAATAAAGCAATGAATTAGTGTTTTTAACTTTAGAAAAGCTAAATTAAAGTTCTAGGGTTTTTTATTTTGAAAGACACAACTTCCTAGTTTTAGCTACTGTGAAAAATGTAACAAAAAAAGAATTTAAAACATACCTCCTTTTGATTGTTCCTGCAAAAATAATTCCTCTTGGATGAATTAAAACAAAGGTAAGCTTTGCTGCCTTTGAATTGCCTTGAATTGTTTTTCGGCTCCCTCAAAATTTAAAATTAAATTGAATTACTACCTTTCCTACTCAGTTTTGGATCAAGATTTGTTCCTCTTTGCTCTCAGATTTCTTTCCCCCTTTTGTCACTACCGGCCATAGCAAGTATGTACAGTAATTACGTGTACAGTATTCACACGTGCTGACAAAGTAGGTATGCTAAAGAGATCCGGCTAACCCTAGACCGTTAAGCTATAATTCATTAAAGGACCGGGGTTAAACGTGCATAACTAACGGCGATGGATGACCAGTCCAGGAAGTCTTAATAATGTATGTGATAGTGTAATGAAATGGAAACTAGAGAAAAACGGGTAAAAACTGTGAACTGTGACTTTCTTCGGAAACGCCCCGTTAGAGAGAAACGAAGACACGTAGACTAGGGGCATTTTGGTCATTATTAATTAAAATTTATACATGAATCCAGAGTAGGAAATATACACATGAGTGCATAGAGGACGTCAAGGGGTTGAATATGAAACGATCGTCAGTAGAAACGGAGCCCGGGCAAACCCGAGCAAAGAAAGGACCTAAAGGGAATTTTATAAAAAGTCGAGGGCTTATTGGTAATTTTTCAAAATGACTTGGAAACCTAAAATAGACCATAAAAATGGAAAGTAGAGGTCGAGAGGGTCAAAACCATATGTGGTTCACTTCATGGAACCACATGGTTTAAAAGTTACAAACAATCAATCGCCGGAGGGTATTTTGGTCTTTTCACATCCTAAATCATAAAATTATAGCAAAGGGAAGAAGAGGGGCCAAAATATGATTAAAAGAAAGTCCAATGGCTTGGGGCTTAAATAAATAAAAGAGAGAGACAATTGTACCAATGAAAAATGGCCATTTTGCCTTAAAGTGGACCAATTGGAATTAAGCATTTGTCTTAACACATTATTAGCCAAATTGGGCAGCCATTTGGACCAAAAACACATGAAAGAAGAAAGCAAAAAACTCCCTCTTGAGAAGGAGGGTCGTCCAAGCCATAGGAGAGAAAGGTGGTGATTTTCAAGTTTTACGGTTTATTATCAAAGGTTTTGGTGGAATCCAAGGTCCTAAACTAAGGTAAGTTCATTTCTAATCCTAATTTCAGGTTTTAATGAGTAATTTGAGAGATTAAAATTAGGGCTCTTATGGTGGATTTGGGGAAAACTTAAGTAGTGATGATATTGATTAATTAAATGGAAGAATTAAGGTTTCTAAGGTTTAATAAGGTTAGATTAGGACTTAATTTGAAAAGAAATGGAAGGGTAGTGCATGTTTTAAATTTCTAGGGTTTATGGTTGAGGTTGTGTTGTGAAATTTTTGTAGGCAAGGGTGGAAATAAGGAGAAGGAAGAGCTTGAAAGAGAAGGGAAAGCAAAAGGAAATTAAAATACAAGGTTTGGTACTTTACCTTGGAAGAATTAATTTTTCTTTCATTTTCTGGTCAAAAATTTATCTATGGAACTTTTGCTATGGATGCCTAAATGTGTTGTTTGAGTTTGAATTCAATTGTTGAGTGGTATTTTTGAATCCATGTGGTGATTGGGTTATTTAAGTTCAAATGAAATCTAATGTTTTCAATGATTTTGGTAAAAGAGTTTATGAACTCCATTTAGTCCAAATTGATTTAAACAATCAAGTTATTTTAAAAGGGAAGTGTCTAAGTCTTCATTACATTATTAGGGAAGCTTTGAAATGGGTTTAGAACAAAAAAATAAACAATTTTTCACCAAATGCAAGTGGGGGCCGAATTGGTGCCCTTTTGGGAGCCAATTCTGGACCCAACTTTGGGCAGCCGGTTGAGGCAGCAAACGATGGAATGTTTCGACAAACTTTTACATGCAATTAGTCAACATATAAAATAAGTTTCCTGTAAAATTTCAGCCAAAAATAAGATCATTTACGTGGTCAAATGCATGACTGAAATTGACTGAAATTTAGACGAAAACCAGATTTTACTATTCATAAGGTCATGCCATTTGCGTTGCCGATTTTACGCACCGTGTTACTATTCTTTTGGTCATTTTTGGGAATTGTTCTAATGTGATTTGAAGTGTGTGGAAATGACTGGGAATGGTGGTAAAAACTTGGAAATAAAATGGCCTTTTGCCACAGAGTTAGTACACAACGAAATGGCATGACTTAGTAAAAATAAAAAGGGGTGTGCAAACCATTTGAAAATTTGTGGAAATCTTGGATTTGAATTTTAAACCCTTATGCTCTACTTGGTGGTTGAACTTGGTAGATAAGGGTATAGTGCACTATACTAACTTATGCAGTACTGCTTGATATTGTGATTGAATTGTTATGATCTGAACTCAATAGTGAGGGCCATTGGGGCCAATGTTGGTTATAACCAGGATGGTGAGGACCATTCCTGTGATTTGATATCGGTGGTGAGGGCCACCTGTGTTACAGTGGTGAGGGCCATTGCCTTATCGTTGTGGTTCTGCTTTTACCAGTAGAGCAAAAAAAAAATATTACAAACTATAACACGAATGTAATATCCTCATGTATGCCCTCGAAGTCTTGGTTATGTTGTTGTTATTGTTGATGTTGTTGTTAGTGTTGTTGTTGTTATATATTGGATTGAATATATGTGTTAAATTGTAAGAGAAAAGAAATGGGAAGAGAATATATATGTATATGTGTTTTGGAGAAGAAATTTAGGGTTTAGAGACAAATGTATATGTTGTGTATATGATGATATATATAACATATAGATTGGTCAAATATAGAGTCAATGCAAGAAGATATTTTTGTGGAATGTGCAATTACATATAAGGGCTTAGATGAGACAAAAGGTTAGTTAAATGATGAAGGGTGTTTTAGTAATTGCAAGGTTAAAAACACTTGATGGATATAAGAAGCCAAATTTGACTTTGCTCTTCATATTTTCTTCTTCTCTTCATGTGTGGTCGGATTCTCCATAGACAAAGAGAGAAAGAGAGGTGATCTTGAGGTTTGAAGCAAATTGAAGAAGGAATCAAGGGTGTTGGTTAGAGATTTGTGGAATTCTTCATTTAAGGTAAGTTTTCTCTTGATTTCTCTTGTTCTATTTGGAATTTTGTTTGAGTTTGATGGAGTGTGTTTGTGTATGGTGTGTGTAAAAGTGTTGAAATGGAATTAAAGATAAGAAGCTAGGTTGGTGTTGGTGATGGAAGAGTAAGAGTTGTGTTTAGTGAATTTTTTTCTGTTTTACAATTAGTAAAGGCTGTGACTTGTATGATTTTTAATTAATTATAGAAAAATGTTCTTGAAGTGAATTTTTGATATGTTGTGCCTCTATGAGTCTAGAATGACTGAAAAATATGTTGATTCGATTTTGGAATGGTTATGTGTTTAGAAAGATTATTTTTATTAGACCTGTTCCAGCAGGTACCTTAACTGAGACAGCTATATTTCGGGATTTTTAATAAAATGTAGAAAAATCATATCCAATTGAATTTTGGATATGTTGTTGCTTAGTGAGTCTAGGATTTGAGAAAAATAATTTGGAACCACGTTGATTGAATTTGATTTATGGAATTCACAAAGTTCAGAACTGCTGCCAGGATGCAGGGCAATTGGGGCAGTCTGGTTAGGTGAACTATTTGACCAAGATTTTGTGTTCAGTTTGATCTGAAATTTTAAAGGAATGATTTTAAGATACAAAACTAAATTCTGTAAAAATTTTAGAATTTTTAGTCAAGTAGATTATTTTATACTATTTTTCAAAATAAGGATAAAATGGAGTCTAAAACCAGAATGTACTATTCATATGGTCATTTTGCTAATATTCCTTTTGGATTAGATTGTGAAGAGGTTGAATTGCCCTAACCGTGTCCCTCAAGTGGCTGCCCGTGTCCCTCAATTGTGTGGGTTAGGGTTTTAATTCTTTGTTCTTCTTGCATTGCTTTGGTTCTCCAAAGGTAGGTTGGTCCTTAAACCTAACCCTAAACACTTTAAACACACTTGAATCAATGAATGATATAATCAAATGCATGTGTAAGGTCCTAAAACTATGAATCATATCAATTGTTCTTTGCCTTAATTGCATTGTTGAGATTGAACAATGTTATGTTATGTATTGTGAATGGTAATGTGTTTCATGAGTAATATACATTGAAATTGAAATGTATATCAAAGATGCAATGATAATTTAAATAAGACATGATATGAGACAATGCCATTGTGATTGGCTATGATGATGATATTGAAAGAAAGAAGGCATGTTTGCCTAAATGTGATGAGAATTTGAGAATGGAAATGGTAACTATATAATAAATGAATTGTTTGTTTAATATGTTATTCAGTTTCAGAGTTCTGGATTTGGGTGGCATGCCTAAGAAATGATGAAAGGTAACAGTCTTGCCGGGTTGAGGATCTCCTCATATGTGTTGAGTTGATGGTCCAAGAGACTGGGTCTGTTACACTATGAGAATTGTGAATATGAGATATATGATTTGTAACAGTCTTGCCGGGTTGAGGATTTCCTCATATGTGTTGAGTTGATGGTCCAAGAGACTGGGTCTGTTACACTATCCATGGATAGAGATACATGTATATACATTGCCTACGGGCGTGATTATTGTGACTATGAACCAAAGCAGTAACTCTGAACTCTGAATATCGTATTAAATACTTGTTGGGCCCATAGGTGTCAAGGTTATATGAATGTCTTAAATAATGTTATGAGTTAATGAAATGAGATGTTGTTTATTGAGTATGATTGATTAATGTTGAATGTGGAAAGATGTTGAAATGTGGTATGCTCATATGACTATGATTTGTTAAATGCATAATTATGTGGTTAACTTTATATTTATGATGTTGATCTTATCAATAACATATGTGACATTGCATTACATTAAAGCATACCATTAGTATGTTTTATCTTACTAAGCCGTTGGCTTAGCGCGATAGTGTTTAATCGCGCAGGTAATAGAGTTGATAGAGTTGAACCCGAGAGTTCATCAAGACCAAGTGAGAGTAGACCTTGAAGAATCCATTTTGGGAGCTTAAAGATCAGAGCAGACTTGCCAATCATGTATATTTCTTTATATTTTGTAAAGAAATGTTTAATATGTAAATATGTACATATTTTATAACTTCCGCTGTGTAATATTTAAATGTATATATATATATATAACTAATATGTTTTGTTTTATATGTAAATGATCTACTTTTCAATAATGTATAATGATAAGGGTATTGTATCAAGTTTAAAGTGTTTTGAATGTTAAGAAAACCGTAGCATCCCTATGTTTGATGCACTTATGCTACATTGTTGTAGTTGTAGTGTGTGGGCATTGGATATGGGGGTGTTACAATTGTTTTGGTATCAGAGCCTAGGTTTGAGATTCTCAACCTAGGTAAAATGTAATAAAAAGACTATTTTGACTTTAAAAGTGGTTTTTGAATAATATACATGTTTGGGATTGGCAACCTCTGATCTTTAATAAGATGTAGTATGTTGTGTTTGCAGATTTAGGTTGTGATGGATTCTAACTCACGTCAGTCGATTGAGGGTAGTGCCGAGAGTATCGCTCCTGCTGAGGGAGCTAGAGTTGATAGTGTTGAGGAGGCACCTGCTTCGGTGTCGGGTAGACCAGCTGGAGAGGAGGTTCCGCCAGCCTGGTTTAGACATATGATGGAAGTTATGAGACAAGCACCAGTGCAACCAGTGCCACCACCCCCTCAACCTTTGGTATCTGTAAGGCACTATGATAAACTAAGGAAGTATGGAGCGGAGGATTTCCTTGGTACTACTGACCCAGCTGTAGCAGAACAGTGGCTTGACAAAGTACAGAGGATCTTTATTCAGTTACAAGCCACCCCTGAGGAAAAATTTGACTATGCAAGATCTTTGCTACAGAAGGACGCCTACGATTGGTGGAAGACAGTGCCACATTCTATGGATGATCCTCCAACACTGTCTTACACTGATTTTCTGAGGGAATTTGAGTTGAAGTATACTCCTAGGGAGTATAAAGATGGGAAGAAAAGAGAGTTTCTAGATTTGAAGCAAGATCATCGGACCGTAACTGAGTATGAAGTTGAGTTTATTCGACTGAGTCAGTATGCTGGGGGTATCATTGCTGATGAGATTGATAGATGCAGGAGGTTTGAGGAGGGATTGAGGCCCTCTATCATGTGCTTAGTGGCTGGATCTAGATATCAGGATTTCTCACAGCTTGTGGCAGCAGCTCGAAGTGTAGAGCGAGCTCAAGTTATTGCAGCTGCTTCAGAGGAAGAAGTTAGGGTTAGGAGGCCCCAGTTTGAGGCAGGGTCTTCTTCTGTTAAAAGAGGTAAAGGAAGCTTTGTTCCTAGAGTTAGTAGGAGTCAGAGGTTAGCTGGTAGGTCAGTGCAGTTCCAGAGATAGAGATTTAGACCTGCAGCTTCAGTAGCGAGTGCTCCTACTCCTGGAGTTCAGAGATCCACCTTACCTGTGTGTAACCAGTGTGGTGGAAGACATGGGGGCGTTTGTTGGAGGCATAGTAGATCAGGGGTATGCTTCAGGTGTGGATCACCTGACCACTTTGTGAGAGACTGTCCTGAGAGGCAGGAGCAGATGCCAGTTGATTCTGCTGCTTCTCGAGCTAGTGTGAGGGGAGGCAGAGGAGGCAGAGGTGCCAGCCGAGGAGGTAGACCAGGGTTCAGTTCTAGAGGAGGTGCTACATCCAGGGAGGGTAGACCAGAGGAGGTTGGATCTTCCCAGAGGATGTATATTATGCAGAGGCAGCCAGATGCATCGACAGTCATAGCTGGTACTTTTTCTTTATTTGATATTTCAGTACTTGCTTTGATTGATCCGGGTTCCACACATTCATATGTTAGTGTATCTGTTTTGCCTGTATCTGATTTGCATGCTGATTCCCTAGGATTTGATGTGTTGGTGACAAATCCGTTAGGGCATAGTGTGGTTGTAAGTAAGGTGCATCGAGATAGTGCAGTAGTGGTGCAGGGTGAGGAGTTCTTAGGGGATTTGATTGAGATGCCATTTAAGGAATATGATGTGATCTTAGGTATGGATTGGCTATCTCGACATGGAGCTGTGGTGGATTGTAAAAAGAAAATTGTTTCTTTGAGAACGGGTGATGGTAGAGAGGTGATAGTATTTAATGAGCAGGAACAGCTAGCCTCCTTATTTGTTTCAGCTGTTGCAGCCAGGAGGTTGATTAGAAAGGGGTGTGAAGCCTATCTTGCTCATGTGGTGGATACTAGAGTGAAGGGTTCCCCTATTGATAGCATTGCCACAGTTGCTGAGTTCCCGGATGTGTTTCCAGAGGAGTTGCCAGGGTTGCCTCCTGAGAGAGAGGTGGAGTTCGGTATTGAATTGTTGCCTGGTACCCCTCCTATCTCTATTACTCCTTATAGAATGGCACCAGCAGAATTGAGGGAGTTGAAAGTGCAATTACAGGAGTTGTTGGATAAAGGATTCATTCGCCCCAGTGTTTCTCCTTGGGGAGCTCCTGTGCTATTTGTGAAAAAGAAAGATGGTACTATGAGGTTGTGTATCGATTATAGGCAATTGAACAAGGTGACTATTAAAAATAAATATCCTTTGCCTAGAATTGATGACCTCTTTGATCAATTGAAGGGTGCAGCTATATTTTCTAAAATTGATTTGAGATCTGGGTACCATCAGCTGAGAGTCAGAGCTGAGGATGTTCCGAAGACCGCCTTTCGGACCAGGTATGGGCATTATGAATTTCTAGTTATGCCTTTTGGTCTAACGAATGCACCTGCAGCTTTTATGGATTTGATGAATAGGGTGTTTAGGCCCTATTTGGATCAGTTTGTAGTGGTCTTCATTGATGATATACTGGTGTATTCGCGGAATGAAGAGGAACATGATATGCATCTGCGGATTGTGTTGCAGATTTTGAGAGAGAAGCAGTTATTTGCCAAATTGTCGAAGTGTGAGTTCTGGTTGGATCAAGTTGCTTTTCTCGGACATATAGTTTCAGCAGAGGGTATTAGAGTTGATCCGAGCAAAGTTGAAGCTATATTGAATTGGAGTCCACCCAAGTCTGTGACAGAGATTAGAAGTTTTCTGGGTTTGGCAGGCTATTACAGACGATTTGTGAAAGGGTTTTCTTTAATAGCTACTCCACTCACTAGATTGCTTCGTAAGGGAGTGAGATTTGTGTGGACGGATCAGTGTCAGGCTAGCTTTGAGCAGTTGAGAGATATGTTGACTCAAGCGCCTGTTCTTACTTTACCTGTGGAAGGCAAACCATATGTGATCTACAGTGATGCTTCACATAGAGGTTTGGGGTGTGTATTGATGCAGGAAGGTAAAGTTATAGCTTATGCATCTAGGCAGTTGAAACCGCATGAGCTTAACTATCCGACCCATGATTTGGAATTGGCTGCCATTGTGTTTGCATTAAAGATTTGGTGCCACTATCTATTTGGGGAGAAATGTTTCATCTACACTGATCACAAGAGTTTGAAGTATTTGGGTGTCCAGAAAGAACTCAATCTTCGTCAGAGGAGATGGTTAGAATTGATTAAAGACTACGACTGCTTGATTGACTATCATCCAGGTAAAGCAAATGTTGTTGCTGATGCCTTGAGTCGGAATTCTTTAGCTGGTTTAACAGTTTACTCGCTCTCGTTGCTTGTTGAGTTGAGAGCATTGCATGCCAGTTTTGTACCTTGTGTTGATGGTGCATTATTGGCACAGTTGCAATTGAAGCCGATTTTGTTAGATCAGATCAAAGAAGCTCAGTTGGTTGATAAGAAGATTTAGAAGATTATTTCAGATTGTAAGAATGGGAAGACAAGAGATTTTGTTGTGAAAGACGATGGGAGTCTCTGGTTTAAAAACCGATTGTGTACCCGATGATGCTAAATTGAAAAGAGTCATTTTAGAAGAAGCACATCAGTCAGTGTTTGCTATGCATCCGGGTAATACGAAGATGTATCATGATTTGAGACAGCATTATTGGTGGATTGGTTTGAAGAGAGACATTGCAGATTTTGTGTCGAAATGTCTCACTTGTCAGAAGGTTAAAGCAGAGCATCAAGTTCCAACCGGGTTGCTTCAACCGTTGTCAGTACCAGAATGGAAGTGGGAAAGAGTGACAATGGATTTTGTGTCTGGTTTGCCATTGACACAAAAGAAGCATGATGCTATATGGGTGATTGTGGATAGATTGACTAAAACAGCTCATTTCCTTCCGGTGCGGATGGATTACTCTTTGGAGAGGTTGGCTGAGCTGTATATCCATGAGATTGTGAAACTGCATGGTGTTCCAACTTCTTTAGTGTCTGATCGAGATCCCAGGTTTACTTCCAGATTTTGGAAGAGTTTGCATAGTGCTTTAGGTTCTCGACTGCACTTCAGCACTGCTTTTCATCCACAGACGGATGGACAGTCAGAGAGCGTGATACAGATTCTTGAAGACATGTTGAGAAGCTGTGTCATTGATTTCACTGGAAGTTGGGATAGATTTTTACCTCTTGTGGAGTTTGCATACAACAACAGTCACCAATCCAGCATTGGTATGGCACCGTTTGAAGCATTGTATGGCAGACGGTGTAGGACACCTCTTTGTTGGAATGAGCTTGGAGATAATAAGTTGATTGGTCCTGATTTGATTCAAGAAACTGAAGAAAAAGTAAAGTTGATTCGAGACAGGTTAAAAGCAGCTTCAGACCGACAGAAATCTTATGCAGATCTGAAAAGGAGAGATATAGAGTTTAATGTTGGAGATAAGGTATTTCTGAAAGTGTCTCCTTGGAAGAAGATTTTGAGGTTCGGTCGGAAAGGAAAATTGAGTCCTCGTTTCATTGGGCCGTATGAAGTGTTAGAAAGAGTTGGGCCAGTTGCGTATCGACTTGCTTTGCCACCTGAGTTGGATCGTATTCATAATGTATTTCATGTTTCTATGTTGAGGAGGTACAGGTCGGATCCATCTCATGTGTTGCCATTTGAATCTATTGAAATGAGCCCAGACTTGACATTTGAAGAGGAACCAGTTGCTATCTTGGCACGAGAAGTGAAAGAGTTGAGGAACAAGAGTGTGCCATTGGTGAAAGTTCTATGGAAGAATCATGCAAAAGAAGAAGCGACTTGGGAGAGTGAACAATCCATGCGAGAGCAATATCCGCAGTTGTTTCAGCTTTGATATCAGGTAATTTCGAGGATGAAATTTTCTTTTTAGAGGGGGAGAATTGTAATATCCTCATGTATGCCCTAGAAGTCTTGGTTATGTTGTTGTTATTGTTGATGTTGTTGTTAGTGTTGTTGTTGTTATATATTGGATTGAATATATGTGTTAAATTGTAAGAGAAAAGAAATGGGAAGAGAATGTATATGTATATGTGTTTTGGAGAAGAAATTTAGGGTTTAGAGACAAATGTATATGTTGTGTATATGATGATATATATAACATATAGATTGGTCAAATATAGAGTCAATGCAAGAAGATATTTTTGTGGAATGTGCAATTACATATAAGGGCTTAGATGAGACAAAAGGTTAGTTAAATGGTGAAGGGTGTTTTAGTAATTGCAAGGTTAAAAACACTTGATGGATATAAGAAGCCAAATTTGACTTTGCTCTTCATATTTTCTTCTTCTCTTCATGTGTGGCCGGATTCTCCATAGACAAAGAGAGAAAGAGAGGTGATCTTGAGGTTTGAAGCAAATTGAAGAAGGAATCAAGGGTGTTGGTTAGAGATTTGTGGAATTCTTCATTTAAGGTAAGTTTTCTCTTGATTTCTCTTGTTCTATTTGGAATTTTGTTTGAGTTTGATGGAGTGTGTTTGTGTATGGTGTGTGTAAAAGTGTTGAAATAGAATTAAAGATAAGAAGCTAGGTTGGTGTTGGTGATGGAAGAGTAAGAGTTGTGTTTAGTGAATTTTTTTCTGTTTTACAATTAGTAAAGGCTGTGACTTGTATGATTTTTAATTAATTATAGAAAAATGTTCTTGAAGTGAATTTTTGATATGTTGTGCCTCTATGAGTCTAGAATGACTGAAAAATATGTTGATTCGATTTTGGAATGGTTATGTGTTTAGAAAGATTATTTTTATTAGACCTGTTCCAGCAGGTACCTTAACTGAGACAGCTATATTTCGGGATTTTTAATAAAATGTAGAAAAATCATATCCAATTGAATTTTGGATATGTTGTTACTTAGTGAGTCTAGTATTTGAGAAAAATAATTTGGAACCACGTTGATTGAATTTGATTTATGGAATTCACAAAGTTCAGAACTGCTGCCAGGATGCAGGGCAATTGGGGCAGTCTGGTTAGGTGAACTATTTGACCAAGATTTTGTGTTCAGTTTGATCTGAAATTTTAAAGGAATGATTTTAAGATACAAAACTAAATTCTGTAAAAATTTTAGAATTTTTAGTCAAGTAGATTATTTTATACAATTTTTCAAAATAAGGATAAAATGGAGTCTAAAACCAGAATGTACTATTCATATGGTCATTTTGCTAATATTCCTTTTGGATTAGATTGTGAAGAGGTTGAATTGCCCTAACCGTGTCCCTCAAGTGGCTGCCCGTGTCCCTCAATTGTGTGGGTTAGGGTTTTAATTCTTTGTTCTTCTTGCATTGCTTTGGTTCTCCAAAGGTAGGTTGGTCCTTAAACCTAACCCTAAACACTTTAAACACACTTGAATCAATGAATGATATAATCAAATGCATGTGTAAGGTCCTAAAACTATGAATCATATCAATTGTTCTTTGCCTTAATTGCATTGTTGAGATTGAACAATGTTATGTTATGTATTGTGAATGGTAATGTGTTTCATGAGTAATATACATTGAAATTGAAATGTATATCAAAGATGCAATGATAATTTAAATAAGACATGATATGAGACAATGCCATTGTGATTGGCTATGATGATGATATTGAAAGAAAGAAGGCATGTTTGCCTAAATGTGATGAGAATTTGAGAATGAAAATGGTAACTATATAATAAATGAATTGTTTGTTTAATATGTTATTCAGTTTCAGAGTTCTGGATTTGGGTGGCATGCCTAAGAAATGATGAAAGGTAACAGTCTTGCCGGGTTGAGGATCTCCTCATATGTGTTGAGTTGATGGTCCAAGAGACTGGGTCTGTTACACTATGAGAATTGTGAATATGAGATATATGATTTGTAACAGTCTTGCCGGGTTGAGGATCTCCTCATATGTGTTGAGTTGATGGTCCAAGAGACTGGGTCTGTTACACTATCCATGGATAGAGATACATGTATATACATTGCCTACGGGCGTGATTATTGTGACTATGAACCAAAGCAGTAACTCTGAACTCTGAATATCGTATTAAATACTTGTTGGGCCCATAGGTGTCAAGGTTATATGAATGTCTTAAATAATGTTATGAGTTAATGAAATGAGATATTGTTTATTGAGTATGATTGATTAATGTTGAATGTGGAAAGATGTTGAAATGTGGTATGCTCATATGACTATGATTTGTGAAATGCATAATTATGTGGTTAACTTTATATTTATGATGTTGATCTTATCAATAACATATGTGACATTGCATTACATTAAAGCATACCATTAGTATGTTTTATCTTACTAAGCCGTTGGCTTAGCGCGATAGTGTTTAATCGCGCAGGTAATAGAGTGGATAGAGTTGAACCCGAGAGTTCATCAAGACCAAGTGAGAGTAGACCTTGAAGAATCCATTTTGGGAGCTTAAAGATCAGAGCAGACTTGCCAATCATGTATATTTCTTTATATTTTGTAAAGAAATGTTTAATATGTAAATATGTACATATTTTATAACTTCCGCTGTGTAATATTTAAATGTATATATATATATATATAACTAATATGTTTTGTTTTATAAGTAAATGATCTACTTTTCTATAATGTATAATGATAAGGGTATTGTATCAAGTTTAAAGTGTTTTGAATGTTAAGAAAACCGTAGCATCCCTATGTTTGATGCACTTATGCTACATTGTTGTAGTTGTAGTGTGTGGGCATTGGATATGGGGGTGTTACAACGAATATTTTATGGCATAAGTTGAATTGTGAATATTTTACAATTTTAGTTGAAATCTTTTGAAAAACTTGAAATTCTTTTTCGGGAAGTACGTTTTTATTTCATTGAAGTGAGCTTTATATTTTATTGCTTATAGTATTTAACATTCATATATATTTATTGCCTTGCTTGTACAAATACTCTTTACTTTTATTTCCATTGGTAAAGTACCCACTGAGCGACATTGCTCAGTGAGTTAAGTTTTCCTTGACTCGTAGGTTCGGAGCAGTAGCTAACTCTTGGGAAGCGATGACCAGACCCACAGCATCTCAGGGTAGATCTCTTAGTTTCCATTTTGAGTTAACTAGTTGTGACATGTATATATATATATAAGATTGAGAATTACTATGTTATACTGTACGTTAGTTGTATGTCATAATAATAAACCTCTACTTTATTTTATACTAGAAGTGTGAATTCTTCTTGCAGGTTTTGTAGTTGAGGTTATAAGGGGGATTCATTGGGAGTGTATTGAGACTGATTGTGTTCGAATTGGTTTGTGTAAAAATGTTTTCAAAAATCAGAAAAACCAGTTTTGTCGACACTTGGGACCCAATTTCTAGGCAAACCTCTGGCCAAATTTCTGTAAAAACCGAAACTAAAATTTGACAAAGTAAAATTGGTAGCAACATTAGGTTAGTGTGGCGCCTCTACTCGGCTTACACACGTAGGCTGGGAAGGGGTGTTACAATTTTTTGTATCAGAGCTCCGGTTTAGCTGGTCCTGGGTAGTTAGTTGAACTAAACCTTAAATGTATGACACATAGGGTTAGGTTATGGGTTCTAAATATGTAACTATACATGTGTGTAGTATTGTTAGTTATGTTGTTCTAATTATAATAGGAGTAATTATGGGTGATCGAAACAATGAGATGTGGGAGCTGAGGATGGAAGTAGAGAGGCTAAAGCAGATAGTGTAGGAGCAAGATGATACAATAGATATCCTGGCAGATCGAAGTCTACAGGATTGTGAAGACCTGGGATTAGCACATGAGATGATTATCTCCTTGAGGGGAGACGTGTTGATCTTAAAGGAGGACAGGCTTAGTCATAGAGTGGAGTTTGATAGTGCCTATAGGAGTCTTGGGGTAGCACATAGAGAGATCCATGCTTTGCAGGAGAGGGTCCAGGAGCTAGGCCAGCACTTACCTGGTGAAGCATCGCATGACCCAGAGTTTGATCCTGAGATAGAAGAGTATTTATCTGAAAGTGCCACCTCACCTAGGGCATCTACTCACTGAGCTTCGAGATGTGTTGCTTTTTGGAGGTTCTTTTGGTTATGTACATATGTGACATCGGGGTATCATGTAGGTATTGTATGGTAGTATGACATGATGATATAGTAGTAAGGAGTCCTAAATTTTGGAATGTACATAAGGGCTTCCTAGAATGTAAATACTTTTGCTTGGAAATAAATAAAAGTTGTGTTGTATATGTGTTATTTAAGAGATTTATCTTTATATACATGCCACCTAGGGTAATATAATGCTGTTGGTCTGGGTCGTTACTGATGATGGGATTGTATACATTTTGCTCTGTTCTTTAGATGTCGCAAGCAGCGCAGCGTGATATAGAGGAGGAGGTCGAGTCTCAGGCCTCCCGAACTGTAGAAACGTATGCATTAGAGACACCTGCATTTGAGCAATCACTAGCTGATGCTCTTATCCCCAATGAAATGTTGCAACAAATGGCTGCCGTATTACGGCAGATAGCCGGAGCCGCCTCGGCACCACCACCAGGGCCAACACCCATACCAGTACCTGTTGTGGGAGGGGAAAGGAAACCCCCAATCGAAAAGATAAGAAAGTATAGGGCGAAGGAGTTTAGGGCCCGAAGGGACGATGATTCTTCTATAGCCGAGTATTGGCTAGAAGGAATGGTACGAGCCTTAGATCAGTTACAGTGTACTCTAGAGGAGCGAGTTGTGTGCGCTACTTCCTTGTTAGTGGAAGAAGCGTATGTCTGGTGGCACACAGTCCAACAACGAGTTTCACCAGAGCAGAGGACATGGGACTTCTTTGTGAGAGAATTTAAGAGAAAGTTTATTTCTGAAGCATATCTCGATGCTAGGAGGAAAGAGTTTCTACACTTGAAGCAGGGGGCGAATGACAGTGACAGAGTATGAAAGGGAGTTCACCAGATTAAGCAGGTATGCTAAGAAAGCGATAGAAGATGAGGAAGATCGATGTAAACAATTCTTAGACGGATTGAATAATGAGATTAAAGTGCAGCTGATTGCTGCTCATATTAAGGAATTTTCTGTGTTAGTCACCCAAGCTATTGAAGTGGAGCAGTGTCAGTCTGATGAGCAGAATAGAAGACAGAAGATGAAACAGAAGAGAGATACCCAAAACTATTCTGGAAACTACCAATCATCAAGGATGTGATTTCGAGGCAGTGGTTCCACGGGAGGCAGTCAACGTCGGGGTTACAGTCAGGGATCGAATCGCGATGGCCCAAGTCAACTCACCTCAGTAGCTAGTATCGGACGATCCGGAAGAGGGCAGGGAAGAGGATTCAACCGAAGCGGAGGTAACTTTTTCTACCAGTCTGAGAGGTAATGAAGGCGAAAATACTAATCCATGTTGTGATCAATGTGGACGCCGCCACACGGGAGAATGTTGGGGTCGAACATTTGCATGCTACATATGTGGATCTTTAGACCATCTTATGCGAGAGTGTCCCCAGCGAATGCAGAATCTACCTAGGGAGACTGAGGGATCGCAAGCAGTAGCAGGATGAGGCCGAGGCAGAGGTAGGGGTGGAAATCCGTCACGTGTACATTCTGAGATGGTGAATTGACCAGAAGCGAGGGTTCCTGCTAGAATGTATGCCATGAGGGGGCGAGAAGATGAAGAAGTGCTAGACGTGATTGCAGGTCAGTTGTCTATGTTTGGAGTTTCGCTTTACATTTTAATAGATCCGGGTTCTTCACACTCATATATATGCACGAAAAATGAAAAACTTGGGAACCTAAAGGTAGAACTAGAGGAAGAGGGAATATTAGTTACTAGCCCATTAGGGAGTGAGGTGATTACGAGGAAAGTAGTGAAAGATTGCCCCGTGGAGATACACGGACGTATCTTTTGGGGAGACTTATTTGAACTACCATTTCAAGAATTCGACGCTATCCTTGGGATGGATTGGTTGGCCAAACACGATGCACTGGTTTACTGTAAACGGAAGAGAGTTACTCTGCATATGTCAGATGGCGACGAAGTGACCTTAGTGGGAAAGAGGAAGGACTATCTAACTAACATCATTTTCGCTATGACAGCTAAGAGGTTAGTGCAAAAAGGCTGCGAGGCATACCTGTTATGTGCGTTAGAAGCAAAAGAAGAGGCATCGAAGCTACAAGATATACCTACTGTTTGCGATTTCCCCGATGTATTTCCTGATGATTTACCAGGATTACCACCTAAACGAGAGGTGGAATGCACCATAGACGTGTACCTGGGAGCTGCACCAGTATCCATCGCACCTTATCGAATGGCGCCAGCGGAGCTAAAAGAACTAAAGGTACAGCTACAGGAACTTTTAGACAAGGGATTCATTAGGCCAAGCATGTCACCATGGGGAGCGCCAGTATTGTTCGTGAAAAAGAAAGATGAATCCCTAAGGTTGTGTGTGGATTACCGTCAACTCAATAAGCTGACCATTAAGAACAAGTATCCGTTACCTCGCATAGACGATTTGTTTGATCAACTAAAAGGTGCTGGAGTCTTTTTAAAAATTGATCTACGATCGGGTTATCATCAATTGGGAATCAAAGACGAAGACATATCAAAAACCGCATTCAGAACTCGCTATGGACATTATGAATTCATCGTTATGCCTTTCGGATTAACGAACGCACCTGCAGTATTCATGGATCTGATGAACAGAATCTTCCACCCGTATTTGGATCAGTTCGTGGTTGTATTCATTGACGACATATTGGTGTATTCAAAGAATCGAGAGGACCATGATCGCCACCTTAGGATCATTTTGCAAACCCTGCGAGAGAAGTAGTTATACGCTAAATTCAGCAAATACAAATTTTGGTTGGAAGAAGTAGCCTTCTTGGGACATATTGTATCGGCAGAGGGAATAAGGGTCGATCCCAAGAAAATAGAAGCAGTATTGGAATGGAAGCCACCTAAGATGGTAACGAAAGTCTGTAGTTTCTTGCGGTTAGCAGGATATTATCGGAGATTCGTCAAAGGGTTTTCCATGATCGCCGCACCTATGACCAAGCTACTTCAGAAGAATGCCAAATTCCAGTGGACCGACGCGTGCCAATGGAGCTTTGAAAGGCTGAAGCAAAAACTTACTGAAGCGTCCATTCTTACACAACCCGAATTAGGAAAAGATTTTGTGATCTATAGCGATGCATCCCACATCGGGTTAGGTTGCGTATTGATGCAGAAGGGAAAAGTCATTGCGTATGTTTCTCGACAGCTCAAGCCACATGAAAAGAATTATCCCACTCATGACTTAGAACTAGCAACGATTGTTTCAAGACGTGGAGGCACTACTTATACGGGGAAAAGTGTTACATTTATACGGATCATCAAAACCTGAAGTACCTGCCCACGTAGAAAGATTTAAACCTGCGACAGTGCAAATGGATGCAACTGTTAGCCAACTACGACTATATGATTAACTATCACCCGGGCAAAGCGAATGTCGTAGCACATGCAGTTAGTAGGAAGTCAATGCAAGCGCTACGTGCTATGAGGGTATAATTAGAGCCCACAGAAGATGGAGCTATCTTTGTAGAAATGCACGTGCGACCTAACTTATATCAACAAATACGTGAGGCTCAGAAGGAAGATGAACAAGAGAAGAAGTGGAGTCAACAGGCGCAGGAGAATTCGTCAAGGGATTATCAAATTCGTCTAGATGGTATCCTATACTACAAGAAGAGAATGGTGGTACCTAAGTCCGAGGAACTGAAGAAACAGATTTTGCAAGAAGCTCATAACAGTCCTTACACAATGCATCCGGGAGCAACGAAAATGTACCGGGACTTGAAGGAGTATTACTGGTGGCCAGGAATGAAAGGAGACATCATGGATCATGTGACGAAGTGTCTAACCTGTCAATAAGTGAAAGCAAAACATCAACTACCCTCAGGACTACTAGAATCTATCACGATTCCAACCTGGAAATGGGACCATATTACTATGGATTTTGTCACAGGATTGCCTATGACTAGGGACAAACATGATGCGATCTGGGTAATCGTGGATCGGCTTACTAAGTCCGCTCATTTCTTACTAGTTCGTGTGGATTACTCTCTAGACAAGTTGGCAGACTTGTAGATCAAAGAGATTGTACGTCTCCATGGAGTTCCAACTTCAATCATATCATATCGAGATCCACGCTTTACGTCAAATTTTTGGCAGAAGTTCCAAACAGCCCTTGGGACTCGAATGTACCACAGTACAGCATTCCATCCCCAGACAGACGGACAGTCGGAAAGAGTGATTCAAGTTTTGGAAGATATGCTGAGGGCGTGCATTTTAGAATTTAAAGGCAGCTGGGACAAACACCTGAGCTTAATGGAATTCACGTACAACAACAGCTATCAATCCAGCATACAAATGGCTCCTTACGAAGCACTATACGGTCGAAAATGCATAACTCTAGCTTGCTGGACAGAATTGAGCGAGGAAAAGATGTTGGGGCCAGACATAGTTAAGGAAACTGAGGAAAAGGTAGAGATCATTCGAGACCGATTAAAAGCAGCGGCAGACAGGCAAAAATCATACGCAGACCTAAAGAGGAAGGACATACAGTTTGAGGTCGGCGACAGAGTATTCCTCAAAGTCTCTCCTTGGAAGAAGGTGTTACGATTTCAACAGAAAGGAAAGTTAAGCCCTAGATTCATCAGACCATATGAGATCATCAAACGGGTAGGTCCGGTAGCTTACCAGTTGGCGTTACCACCCAAATTAAGTAAATACATGATGTTTTCCACGTTTCAATGCTAAGGAGGTATCGTTCACATCCAACCCACGTCATACAAGCTCAAGACATTGAGATTCAGCCCGACCTTTCATACGAGGAAGAGCCGATAGAAATCCTAGCACGGGAAATCAAAGAGTTGCGGAATAAGAAAATCCCATTGGTCAAAGTGCTGTCGAGGAATCACAAAGTAGAAGAAGCTACATGGGAATGCGAAGAAACTATGAGGAAGCAGTACCCATATTTATTTCCACCTGATAGGCTTTAGGGCGAAGCCTAAATTAACGGGGGAGGAATTGTCACGACCGGCCATAGTAGGTATGTACAGTAATTACATGTACAGTATTCACACGTGCTGACAAAGTAGGCATGCTAAAGAGATCCGGCTAACCCTAGACCGTTAAGCTATAATTCATTAAAGGACCGGGGTTAAATGTGCGTAACTAACGGCGATGGATGACCAGTTCGGGAAGTCTTAATAATGTATGTGATAGTGTAATGAAATGGAAACTAGAGAAAAATCGGGTAAAAACTATGAACTGTGACTTTCTTCGGAAATGCCCCGTTAGAGAGAAACGAAGACATGTAGACTAAGGGCATTTTGGTCATTATTAATTAAAATTTATACATGAATCCAGAGTAGGAAATATACACATGAGTACATAGAGGACGTCGAGGGGTTGAATATGAAACGATCGTCAGTAGAAACGGAGCCCAGGCAAACCCGAGCAAAGAAAGGACCTAAAGGGAATTTTGTAAATGACTTGAAAACCTAAAATAGACCTTAAAAATGGAAAGTAGAGGCCGAGAGGGTCAAAACCATAAGTGGTTCACTTCATGGAACCACACGGTTTAAAAGTTACAGACAATTAATCGCCGGAGGGTATTTTGGTCTTTTCACATCCTAAATCATAAAATTACAGCAAAGGAAAGAAGAGGGGACAAAATATAATTAAAAGAAAGCCCAATGGCTTGGGCCTTAAATAAATAAAAGAGAGTGACAATTGTACCAATGAAAAATGGCCATTTTGCCTTAAAGTGGACCAATTGGAATTAAGCATTTGTCTTAACACATTATTAGCCAAATTGTGCAGACATTTGGACCAAAAACACATGAAAGAAGAAAGCAAAAACTCCCTCTTGAGAAGGAGGGTCGTCCAAGCCATAGGAGAAGGAAGAAAGGTGGTGATTTTCAAGTTTTACGGTTTATTATTTAAGGTTTTGGTGGAATCCAAGGTCCTAAACTAAGGTAAGTTCATTTCTAATCCTAATTTCAGGTTTTAATGAGTAATTTGAGAGATTAAAATTAGGGCTCTTATGGTGGATTTGGGAAAAACTTAAGTAGTGATGATATTGATTAATTAAATGGAAGAATTAAGGTTTCTAAGGTTTAATAAGGTTAGATTAGGACTTAATTTGAAAAGAAATGGAAGGGTAGTGCATGTTCTAAATTTCTAGGGTTTATGGTTGAGGTTGTGTTGTGAAATTTTTGTAGGCAAGGGTGGAAATAAGGAGAAGGAAGAGCTTGAAAGAGAAGGGAAAGCAAAAGGAAATTATAATACAAGGTTTGGTACTTTACCTTGGAAGAATTAATTTTTCTTTCATTTTCTTGTCAAAAATTTATCTATGAAACTTTTGCTATGGATGCCTAAATGTGTTGTTTGAGTTTGAATTCAATTTTTGAGTGGTATTTTTGAATCCATGTGGTGATTGGGTTATTTAAATTCAAATGAAATCTAATGTTTTCAATGATTTTGGTAAAAGAGTTTATAAACTCCATTTAGTCAAAATTGATTTAAACAATTAAGTTATTTTAAAAGGGAAGTGTCTAAGTCTTCATTACATTATTAGGGAAGCTTTGAAATGGGTTTAGAACAAAAAGAAATAAACAATTTTGCATCAAATGCAAGTGGGGACCGAATTGGTGCCCTTTTGGGAGCCAATTCTGGACCCAACTTTGGGCAGCCAATTGAGGTAGCAAACGATGGAATGTTTCGACGAAATTTTACATGCAATTAGTCAACATATGAAATAAGTTTCCTGTAAAATTTCGGCCAAAAATAAGATCATTTACCTGGTAAAATGCATGACTGAAATTGACTGAAATTTAGACGAAAACCAGATTTTACTATTATGGTCATGCTATTTGCGTTGTCGATTTTACGTGCCGTGTTACTATTCTTTTGGTCATTTTTGGGAATTGTTCTAATGTGATTTGAAGTGTATGGAAATGACTGGGAATGGTGGTAAACACTTGGAAATGAAATGGCCTTTAGCCACAGAGTTAGTACACGACGAAATGGCATGACTTAGTAAAAATAAAAAGGGGTGTGCAAACCATTTGAAAATTCCCAAATGGCATGACCCACAGCATCTCAGGGTAGATCTCTTAGTTTCCATTTTGAGTTAACTAGTTGTGACATGTATATATATATATAAGATTGAGAATTACTATGTTATACTGTACGTTAGTAGTATGTCATAATAATAAACCTCTACTTTATTTTGTACTAGAAGTGTGAATTCTTCTTGCAGGTTTTGTAGTTGAGGTTATAAGGGGGATTCATTGGGAGTGTATTGAGACTGATTGTGTTTGCATTGGTTTGTGTAAAAATGTTTTCAAAAATCAGAAAAACCAGTTTTGTCGACACTTGGGGCCCAATTTCTAGGCGAACCTCTGGCCAAATTTCTGTAAAAACCGAAACTAAAATTTGACTAAGTAAAATTGGTAGCAACATTAGGTTAGTGTGGCGCCTCTACTCGGCTTACACACGTAGGCTAGGAAGGGGTGTTACACCTTTTCTCCCCTCTTTTTTGTGTTGTTTAGTCCATATTTATAGAAGAACTATATCCTTCCTTCCGAATTATTCACGACATCTTTACTCATTAAGAAAAGGAAACCGAAACCTAATTTCATTAGGTTTCGAAAAATTTACGTCGGAAAAATCGCATTGGCAAAAAAATTGCCGCAGGAAAAATTACGCTGGCGAAAAAAGCTGCCGCAGGAGTTTCCTGTTTTATTTTTATTTTTTATTTTTATTTTTGTTTTTTGATTTTTGTCTGTTTATTTTTATTTTTTATTAATAAAAATTAGATACTAAAGCAAAAAATATTTAATTAAGATAACAAAAATTATTTTGGACTAAATAAAATATATTGGACCGGACTAGGTCAAAAATTAAGGGTCTACAGTATTTAATTCAGTCACAGTAGCTTAAACCCATGAAAATCCAAAACCCTAAACACATGAAATAAAGGATCCTGAATGGAAACAGTAGCTATAACTTAGATTTTTTATTTGCCTTATTCAATTCTATATTTGATTATGCATTCATTTATTTTATATGCTTTAATTTATTTAAGTTCAATACTTGGTTTATTTAATACTTCATGGATGGATGTTTATTTTCCATTGATATTTAATACTTTTAATGAATGATTTATTTATGATGAATGATTTATGATGAATGTTGTAAGAGGTATGTTTCCACTCGGTGGGTACCTCATTAGTTAAATATCACGTAATTTAATTTGCTTTTCTATTTTAGAACCTATGTAAAGGGCATGTTTCTACCTTTTGGTGGGTGTCCTATTTAGGCATGTGATATAAGGACATGTTTCCATCTTCGGATGGGTGTCCATTTATTTGTTTTGCTTGGACCTTGCTTTGATTTTAATATATTGATGCTTTCTTTTAATTATTGTGTGTAATATGGATAATGTTGTTATATTTAAGAATTTTATAATACTAAGACCTGTAAAGGAAGTCGGTTCCAATGAACCGGGTGTTGTGGGGGGTGCTGGGCCATTTCTCACCTTTCCCACACGTACCCAACTTTCCGAACCCATTATGGGGTTGGGGATTCCTTAGGAATCTAGTCATCCACCCCTTTCTTTTTCTCGGCCCGTCCGGGTGGCGACTCCATTTTCTCTGGACTTAGGTCCGTGTTCTCTAAGGCCCCGAACATAAACAGTGCCGAAGTCGCAAGAACCATTCCACCGGGAGTAGGGGCAAAAATCCCCGCTCATAGTGTCGACTCCACTGGGGATAAGAGAAGTTGATTCCGTTGGTCTTTATATTATACTATTCTTTCTTATAATGATATTATCCATTGCATCATATTAGATTGCATCATGTGCGTGAGTTAGGACGCCCATGTTACCCGTGTTATGTTATGTAAGGGATACCGTACTTTCACTATGGAGATCGAGCATGGCATAACCACTCATAGCCTTGTACCATTTGGTATATACTTGCTATGGGAACCTAAGCCTTTTAACCCAAAGACTAAAGCTCATGTAATTGGCCTAGTTACTTTCCTTAGGTTTTTACCCTAAATGAATGTTGTTTGACTATGGTTAATTTATCTTGACTTAAATAATGGCTTATTTGGTTTGTTCTTTTTCTAATATGACCTAAGTACATTGTAAGCTCAAAATAAATTTTTCTTTAAATCCAAAAGATCAAAGCTATTTTCAAAATTTTTCAAGATGGTCTTTGGACATAAGACTTTTCTAAAAACAATTCTTTGGCCCATGGCCCAAATATTAAGCCCAAAATCCATTTTTCTAAAATCTTTTACAATGGGATTAGAAACAAAACTATTTTCACCCAACCTTCTCTTACAAAGAGCTTGCAAAAATATTTAGGTCAATTATGAAATACTAAAAATCAATTGTGGGCCTAGTTTACACTAAGAATAAATTAACCATGGGCTTGTTTTTGGCATGAATCATTAGTTACCTTTTTCAAGTGAGAAATCTATCTATAATAAACCTATCATTTAGTTTTAATCCATCAATTTAGTATTTTGCTAACCATATACCTAGGAAAAGAGACTCGCCATTCGTGTGTGGATGATATAAGGTTGGAAGGAACATCCTAATTATCTTTCTTCGTTGATTGTTCATGCATACATGCATACATTTGCATCTCATATCATTGATCCTCTCTGGCTCACAGCCCTGGATTATGACAGTTCAAAAGCTTACAACAATCTGACGTACACCAGAGATGAAGTATCTAGCAACGATTCAATCACTTGCTCACCAGAAATAATGGAGCCTGAACAAATTCAGAGGATGGTGGATGAGGCCCTCAATGCCAAAATGGAAGAAATAAAAGAGGCCCTAGCTGAGACCATGAAGAACCAATTGACTGCAATTTTAGAGAAACATGCCGAGGCATCTGCTAGCACTAAGAAGCCAAAGGACAAAGGGAAGACAAAAGTTGGCGAAGTGGTTTTTGATGATGAAAAGGTGATCATTGATGATGATGATGATTGGGCTCAATACTACCAAGATGCTCAAGAGAAGAAAAAGGAACCAAAGATTGTTGAAAGATCAACTATGGAGAAGATCGAAACTTCTGATATTGAAAAGATGATTGCTGATTTGAAAAGAAATAACATCTGCATCTTCTGTTGAGTTTTGGAAATCAATGTGGGTAACGCCATTTGTTGATTACTTGGATATCCAAGGATGGCCTCAAATTCTTCGATCAATGGACATATTTCAAAGCCATTAATTCTAAATACCCTAGAATTCGTATTCCAAAAGGAAGCCACGGCATGTAAGAAGGATTGGTCCAATTTTACATTTTGAAAACATTTTAAAACATCAAGTTTTGACCATGAAATTTGCTTCCAATGAATGGCATCCATATTCTTAAATAGAATTTTTATCTTTTTTGAATGATGCTCAGTCATGGTGGGTGAATGAAGAAAAATAAAAATTGTTAAATGAGTCTTCACGTTGAAATGGAAAAATTGTTTTTTGGTTTCTATATGAAATATGGCATGAAGGGTGATTTATATAGAAGAAACAAACCTTTTCCAAAAGTGAAATGGAAAAGGTGATGGGAAAGGATAAGACCATATGGCATAAGGAAAGGAATTAGTGGCAATTTCCTTTACCATGTTGGATTGGGTTTAGCAAATGATGTGTATTCTAAAATTATGATGTACAGTAATAATAAAAAAAAGAAAGGTTACAGTAAAGAGGGAAATTGTATTTTTTTTCATTATTGTACAATATTTTACAATGGCTACAATATTTACATATCACTAAGAGGGTGGTAGTAGGTCATCAAATAAAGCCTTGAAAAAATCGTCGCCTGTTGGAAGAGGGGGCAAATCACTCGTCCTGGGATCACCCAAAGCAGGGGCACCAAAATCCCTATTACCTTGAGGTTCCAATCTGTCATGGTCCTCATCAGAAGCAGATGAAAGGTTCTCATGTTCATCAGTCTGGGGGCCTCTTGATGAAGAAGCACCGGGTTCCCTCATCCCCCAAAATCGGAAGTCTCAAAAATGTTGTTCAGATTGATGATATAAACTTTCAAAATGAGAAGCCTACTGATGACTTGCAGCTAACTCTTCTTGAAGTTTCTTATTTTGTTCTTCGAGCATTCGCTGTGAGCCAAGGAGGAAAGGGTAAGAGCATACATAATCATGCATACATGTAGCATAAATTACAATGAAATAAGGAATGTACCAGGTAATTCAAGTCAATGCCCTGTGGATGAGATGGCATATCTGGTAGGCTAGCGTGAGCAAACTAAGGGGCAGTAAAAGAAGGTCCAGCCTCATGATCAAATAAGCCAACAACCTGCAACAATCATTAAAGAATCAAAAAAAGAAAGAAGCATTTGCAAGGGAAAAGTGGTAAAAGTTTTACCTGAGAAGTACTATCCCCGAGATGTGGAACAGACTTTCCTGCATCTCCATGATGTTCCTCCTCATCTCTACCCTCATTTTCATCAAAAATCTCCCGCACACCGACAGGAGATACATAAAAGTTTAAGAGTCTTATTGAAATAAAACGGGCATAAAATGGACCCGGTGAATGGAGAAATGACTCGGTATCATAACCATACCGGGCCGACCACCATGTATCCCCCTATATTGACATAATATTTAAAGTATATTTTGGGATTTGCATCAGAAACCTCCGCTGCTCTAGACCAAGAAACCATTCATAAACTCTCTCCCCGAGAACCCAGCCACTAGACACTGGGCCAGCAATAATTCGGTGAGAATGTTGGAAAGACGGTACAGCCCTCATCAAAGGAGACCAGTTTGCTCGCTCTTATGGGCTCCACCAGGCCAAATTCACCTGCGAAATGACATAAGGTAAGTAAACTTTTACATAAAATTTAAAGCATACTAATGTTATTTTACCTTGTCCCAAGTTAAGCAGCTCAACACATATCGGTGAGTATGCACATGATGAGAGCCGGGAACGTCCACATGATCAGACAACCAGAAATTTAATCTCGGATACCCGACTCTCTCTCAAGAAATACCGGGTACCCTCACGAGGTTATGTTCATATGTCCATACCTACAACAATGATAGTAAAGATAAAATTCATGCAAGAAAAGAGTGGAAATAACATTGGTGAAGGAAAAGAATACCTCGACAATCGCCATCATGCCGATAAAAGACTTCTTGCTTCAGTAAAGCTTATCAAGACCATGGTAAAGACACGCGAGACTAGCTTTACCCCAACCAGAAGATGGTACCATTCTGAGATTCCTCGAATGGCAATTGTAAGATGAACTGCTCAAAGCCGGAATCTCGGATAATCCGCCTTACACGAGAAGGCACTACATCGTACCATTGTCGGGCTTTGTAAATACACCCTCCAGCCCGAACAACGCAACGATCATGCTAACACAGACCCAGATAAGTTAATACCAGGTAAGTACATATTATTCTATCTACTTAAATTAATTTATTTTTCACAATAACAAATAATAACAAAAAAATATATAATAAAAAAAGTGCAAAACAGAAAGACAAAAAAATCAAGAGCAATAAGAAAGGAAAAAATAATTACCTCACTCTTTTGACTGGAACTGTGATGGAGTGGCATCCCGGCCAGTATATCTAAATTTTGATCTTCATGATGCCGGATAAACTCCAATAACTTGGCATTATAATGAGTCCCTGATCTCGAAGCATGCATTGTTTTAGAAAAATATGTGCTAAAATTGAAAAAAAATTTGAGAGAATTATGAAATTGAAATCGTGTTGTGAAATGAAATGAAGGAATGGTGGCTTTTTATAGAGAAACAGCAAGCAAAAAACAAAATTCAAAACTGTTCATAAATAGTAAAATGCAAATAGTATTACTATTGATTAACAGTAAATTTTACTATTCATGAATAGTATTACTATTGATGAATAGTAAAAGTTATTTTCAATAGTAAATACTATTTGATACTATTTGCGAATAGTAAATTTACTATTTATGAATAGTAAATAGTGCATAAACAGTGATTACACATTAAATAAATAGTAAATTCATTTATTCACTTTAATCATTCAAATAATTGCATGTATATAAATATTTTTACACCCAGGGGGCAATAAGAAGACATGCATAAAAATTAGGCAAACTTTTTGAAATAAAAAATTATTAGCTCGGGTCCAGAACCCAAATTTCCCTTAGGTCCAGAACCTAGAATAGAACTTGAACCGGGTCCAGAACCCAAATTTTACTTAGGTCCAGAACCTAGAATTATCCTTGAGTCCAGAACTCGAACCGGGTCAAGAACCCAAATTTTCCTTAGGTCCAAAACCTAGAATCTCTTCTGAGTCCAGAACTCGAACCGGGTCCAGAACCCAAATTACCATTAGGTCCAGAACCTAGAATTTGTTTCTAAGTCCAGAACTTAGCTCGGGTCCAGAACCCAAATTTACCATTAGGTCCAGAACCTAGATTTATTTTTAAGTCCAGAACTTAGCTCGGGTCCAGAACCCAAATTTTCCATTAGGTCCAGAACCTAGAATTATTTCTAAGTCTAGAACTTAGCTCGGGTCTAGAACCCAAATTTTTCATTAGGTCCAGAACCTAGAATTATTCCTATATCCAGAACTTAGCTCGGGTCCAGAACCCAAATTACCATTATGTCCAGAACCTAGAATTATTCCTAAGTCCAGAACTTAGCTCGGGTCCATAACCCAAATTTTTCTTAAGTCAAAAACCTAGAATCTCTTCTAAGTCCAAAACTTAGCTCGGTTCCAGAACCTAATTTTACCATTAGGTCCAGAACCTAGAATTATTTCTAAGTCCAAAACTTAGCTCGGGTCCAGAACCCAAATTTTCCTTAAGTCCAAAACATAGAATTATCCTTGAGTCCAGAACTCGAACCGGGTCGAGAACCCAAAACCTCCACCATCTCAAAAATTAAGTCTTGTTGCTTTTCACTCTCTTTCACTAAAGTTTCAGATCATTCAAGCAAGGGGCAAACTGTAGACCCTTAATTTTTGACCTAGTCCGGTCCAAAATAATTTTTGTGTTGTTTAATATATTTTAATTGGTTCAAAATAATTTTTTATCTTAATTAAATAATTTTTGCTTTAGTATCTAATTTTTATTAATAAAAAATAAAAATAAACAAACAAAAATAAAAAAATAAAAATCGACGACGGAAAAATCGACTACGATAGTCAGCGAGCCCGTGGGCATTTCGCCCGCAGGAGTTTCCTGCAGGCGAAATGGCCCGTAGGCCTATTTCGCCGGCATCGATAGGTTTTTTCGCCAGCGCAATTTTTCTTACGGTAATTTTTTTTGCCAGCGCAATTTTTCCGCAGCAGTTTTTTTTCGCCAGTGAAATTTTTCCAACGCAAATTTTCCTAAACCTAATGCAATTAGGTTTCGGT
This sequence comes from Garcia nutans, assembly GCA_947685225.1. Taxonomy (NCBI): domain Eukaryota; kingdom Viridiplantae; phylum Streptophyta; class Magnoliopsida; order Malpighiales; family Euphorbiaceae; genus Garcia; species Garcia nutans. Next base: position 10,166,249 of record CANTUV010000040.1, read on the forward strand.
TTCCTTTTCTTAATAAATAATGTATGCCGTGAGCAACTAGGAGAAAACCACAAAAAAATTCTATAAATAAGTATAATTACAACATAAAAAGGGAGGCAGAAAAGGGGGAAAGGAATCCGAGAGGAAAGAGGAACAAATTTTGATCCAAAACTGAGTAGGAAAGGCAGTAATTCAATTCAATTTTTTGAGGGAGCCGGAAAACAATTCAAGGCAATTCAAAGGCAGCAAAGCTTGCCTTTGTTTTAGTTCATCCAAGAAGAATTATTTTTGGAGGAATCATCAAAAGGAGGTATGTATTAAATTCTTTTTTTGTTATATTTTCACAGTAGCTAAAACTAGGAAATTGTGTCTTTCAAAATTAAAAACCCTAGAACTTTAATTTAGCTTTTCTAAAGTTAAAAAAACTAATTCGTTGCTTTATTTTCCAAAGAATTTAAAGTTATTAATTTAGTTTCTTCAAAACCCTAAAACCCTAATTTACTTTCCAAATTATCAAAACCCTTAAATTATAGTCTGTTTCTTTCCAAAAGCTTTAAAAACTTCTTTTTTGCTTTTATAAACTTTAAATCATTTGTTTATTTTCATAAAATCTTATAAAACTATCAAATTGATTTTCAAACCCTAAAAGCTTCATGCATCCACCGAAACCCTAATTTTAAAACACTAAACCCTAACTCAACTCCAATAGTAAAACTCTAGCCCTTTAAAGCCTTAAACCCTAATTTTTTTTAACCCTAATCCTTTAAAACCTTAAAAATCATATAAACACAAATATTTTAATTTTACACAGTAAGCTTTAAATCATCATTTAAAACTACAAATCAAAAGTATTTTAAAGTGTCAAAAACCCTAGTTTCATGATTTCACCATTCAAACCTTAATTTGGTCAATCAAAGTGTCTTACCAACATTTTAAAACATAAAATCCTTAATCTATTTTAATTCTTTAAAAAGTCACAGTAGCTTAAACCCATGAAAATCCAAAACCCTAAACACATGAAATAAAGGATCCTAAATGGAAACAGTAGCTATAACTTATATTTTTTATTTGCCTTATTCAATTCTATATTTGATTATGCATTGATTTATTTTATATGCTTTAATTTATTTAAGTTCAATACTTGGTTTATTTAATTTATCGTGGATGGATGTTTATTTTCCATTGATATTTAATACTTTTAATAAATGATTTATTTATGATGAATGATTATTTACTTTTATCAATTTATTTAGGTTTCTAAATGTTGTAAGAGGTATTTTTCCACTTGGTGGGTACCTCATTAGTTAAATATCATGTAATTTAATTTGCTTTTCTATTTTAGAACCTATGTAAAGGGCATGTTTCTACCTTTCGGTGGGTGTCCTATTTAGGCATGTGATGTAAGGACATGTTTCTATCTTCGGATGGGTGTCCATTTATTTGTTTTGCTTGGACCTTGCTTTGATTTTAATATATTAATGCTTTCTTTTAATTATTATGTGTAATATGGATAATGTTGTTATATTTAAGAATTTTATAATACTAAGACCTGTAAAGGAGGCCGGTTCCAATGAACCAAGCATTGTGGGGGTGTTGGGCCATTTCTCACCTTCCCCACACGTACCCAACTTTCTGAACCCATTAGGGGATTGGGGATTCCTTAGGAATCGAGTCATCCATCCCTTTCTTTTTCCCGGCCCGTCCGGATGGCGGCGACTCCATTTTCTCCGGACTTAGGTCCGTATTCTCTAAGGTCCCGAGCCTAAACAGTGCTGAAGTCGCAAGAACCATTCCACCGGGAGTAGGGGCGAAAATCCCCGCTCACACCCGGGCTGGTAATGTCAAAGGGAGTATTCAAAGCCACTTTCTCAGACCATTCTTTTTATTGCAGGTGGGGACCGATCATACCATTTGTTGGCTTTATGAATATTTCCTCCTACTTTAATGTCGCAACCATCATGCTGTCCAAATATAGGTAAGTCAAGGTAAGTACATATATAAATTTTTTTGCATTTTTGCATAATAATTTTTTATGTATATTTTTGTACAATAATAAAAATTTTGTACACATATATTTTCACGCACATTTTTTGTACCCTATTTTTATGCATATCTCTATACAATAATTTTTATAATTTTTACTGCACAAATTTTTATGCATATTTTTGTACAATAATTTCTATAAATTTTTCTACATAAATTTTTTATGCATATTATTATACAATAATATCAATCAATTTTTATAAATTTTGCTATATAAATTTTAATGCATTTTTTCATACAACATTTATCATTCAATTATACTATCAAATTTTGTGTCAATAAGTTATTAAATAATAGCAAAGTGACACTTAATGGTGTTTTTCCCTTGTAAGCCCGGTGGAGATGCATCCTGGGTAATAGCAAAATTTGCTCAACCCTGTTATTATAACGGTAAGTTAGTAATTCATTGTTCAATTGTGTCATGAACCTTAAGGAATGTTGAATGGCAGCCATGGTAAGTGATGAAGCTTTCAAAAACTTTAAAATTATAAGAAATGTTGAAGATGAAGGTGTTTGATTAAAAGATTGCATGAGAATAATCCTTTATATAAATATATATATATATATACACGTATATATATTATGATCATAAATAAAAAGGACAAAGTCAGATACAGTTTCAATAATTCATTCAAATCTTTCATCCATTTCAATAATTCATAATTCATAGTTGCTTTACATTATTAGTTTCTGAATTCATAAGTCAATATTGGCCTTTTAGTTTCTTTATCTTCTTTATCAGTTTCAATAAATTCACATAGCACACGTACACACGGTAGATAAATATTTATTGTGGGTCTATATTTTTTTGTGTCTAAATTTTTTTTTTATATTCACAAATATTTTTTCCACACAGGGGACAAGAGTAATTTTTTGCAAAATAATTTACTGACTATGATTGATTTTTTGTAGGTATCTCGAGTCTAGAACTCAACATGGGTCCAAAATCCAAATCACCTCAAGTCCAGAATCCAAATCCTTTTAGAGTCCATAACTCAATCCGGGTCTAGATCCCAAACCACCTCTGCTCGAAAACCCATATCCTTTTTGAGTCCATAACTCAATCTGGGTCCAGAACCCAAATCCTTTTTGAGTCCATAACTCAATTCTGGTCTAGAACCCAAGCCACCGTGATTCTAGAACCCAAATATTTTTTGAGTCCAGAACTGGTCCAGAAGCCAAATCTTTTTTGAGTTTAAAACTCAATCTAGGTCCAAAACCCAAACCACCTTAGGTCCAGAACCCAAATCCTTTTGGAGTTCAGAACTCAATCTAGGCCTACAACCCAAACCACCTCGGGTCCATAACTTAATTAGGATCCAAAACCTAAACCGCCTCAGGTCTAGAACCCAAGTCATTTTTTAGTCCAAAACTCGATCCAGGTCTAGAATCCAAAACAACTCAGGTCCAAAAACTAAATCTAGTATCAAGTTGAGAACCCAAACCTTTTTTATTCTAGAACCCACTCTCATCCAAAATTAGTTCAAAAGTCATGTTGCTTTTCACTTTTTGAATCAATTCAAGATCGTTCAAGCAGGGGCAAACTGTAAATCCTTAATTTTGGTCCTAATTTGATATGATCGTAATTAAAAAATGCCAAATAAATTTGATCTGACTTTAAAAGGATTTAACCTAGTTTATAAATTTTACATAGGTTGGTCCGATTTTGAAAGGAATAAATTCAATTTAATTAGCTTATGAAGTCCCAAATTAAATTTGTCCTACCCATGGTTTAAAAAATTATAGACCGGTTTAAGCCAGGAAGGCCCAAGGTAACCTGAGCTAATGCCCATGTTGACATGGAGTGTCCAAGTCGACATGAGCCTAGCGCATGTCGATTTGGGCACACCAAATCAACATGGGCTAGCCCCATGTTGATCTGGATGTGCCATATCGACATGGCTCAAACTATAAAACAAATTGACTGGCAATTTAATTTTCTAATCAAGCAACAATCCTTTTAAGTTTCAAATTATGCAGATTAGGTTTAGGGTTAAGTTTTTATTTGCCTATAAATAACAACATTTAATAGTAATAATAGGTATCAATGTTTAGTGATAATGATTAAGAATTATCAAGCAGGTGCAGTAAGCAACAATCATCTAGCAAGCATTGAACACAGAAGCAACAACAAGTCATTCTCTGGAAAAAAAATCTTAGATTGGTGCAGGCAGTAGCTTGGATCAACTTATTCAATTTGGTGGAGACTTCAATGCAGGTTTCATTTTCTAAACTTAACTTGTTTAAAATGTGCAATAGCTATATTTTTTTTCCTTCAAACATTTTGATTGTTTGTTTTAATTATCACTTTAATCCAGTAGCTTAATTGCCAATACCTCAATTACATATTTATAAAACCAAAGCTTAATCCATACTATCTCATCCAGTAGCTCAAGGTTTAAATTAATGGCATAATTAGCAAAAACCTAAACTATCTCCCAAGCCCTAATCTGTTTTTTCAATCGCTAAAAACCCTAAATAATTTTCCATCTTCTAAAACCCTAATTTGTTTTCCAATCTTTAAAACCTTAATGTGTTTTGTAATTTCCAAATCCTAATTTGTAAAATATGTTTCTCAATATACAGTAACCTAATTTGTTTTATAAAAAACTTAAAAGCCCTAGTCCCTTTTCAAAAACATCCAGAGCCTTTGTTTAAAAAAAAAAATCCAAACCCTAATTTCCTAAACCCTAATCTAAAAAATATAATTTCCAGTAACCCTAATCCAAACCCTAGTTTCCTAAAACCTAACTCTAGAAAACCATAAATTTCCTAAACCCTAACTTAAACCCTAATTCTGTAAACCACCAAAACATTAAAACCTTTAATCCAGTAACCCTATTTTCTCAAATTTCTTAACCTTAATCCAGTAACCCAAAACCAATTTCATCCAATAGCGCTAAAATCCTAATTTTCAACCTAAAACCTTAATTTCCAAACTAAAACCCTGATTTCCAAAATAAAACCCCAAAACCACATTTTTCATCCTTTAATCCCTAATTTAAGATGTAAACCCTAGTTATATATATTTAATACTTTAAACCCTAGTTTTGATTATTTAATTTGTCACATACTCTTATAAATGTAAGATTTATTTTTATTTAGTTTATGATGGATAGTTTATTTTACTTTGTTTTGTAATGGATTATTTAATTTTAATTATCACACTTTAAAGGTTTAACTTATTTTGTTATTTGTTTATTTGGATTCTAAAATTGTAAAAAGGCATGTTTTCACTTTGTGGGTTCCTTATTTATTTAATTTGTTTCTTTTATGTTATTTTTAAGGATTAATGTAAGGGGAATGTTTCCACCAATCGGTTAGTGTCCTATTTTCATTTTATTTGTATATTGGACATTGGACATTGTAAAGGCATGTTTCCATCATTCGATGGGTGCTTGTTTATATGTTTATTTTAATGAGATGATGAATGTTTATTTATTTTAAATTGTGTGTAGTGTGGATAATTTTATAATTCTTAAGAATTTAATAATATATAGACCTGGAAAGGAGGCTGGTTCTAATGAACTGGGTGTTGTAGGGGTAATGGGTCATTCTCACCTTCCGCACACGTCCCAACTTTCCAAACCCATTAAGGAGTTGGGGATTCCTTAGGATTCGAGTCATCCACCCCTTTCTTTTTCCCTGCCCATCCGGGTGGTGACTCTATTTTCTCTGAGTTTAGGCCTGTGTTCTCTAAGGCCATGAGCCTAAGAGTGTCAAAGTCGCCAGAACAATTCCACAGGGAGTGGGGGAAAATCCCAGCTCACATCACCATTCCTCTTATTCTATTGCACCATACTTCTTTGTCTCACCTTACAGCTCATATAATCACCTTTCATTTACTTCTTCATTTGAGAGACACGGCCAAGATTATTATGGCTTGGCCATGTATTCTATTCTTTACCTTAGACACGGCCAAGATGGCTAAACATGTTCCTTCCTGCCAAGTTCAACAACTTTACTTTCTTGAATGGAACACGGCCAAGACCAAGTTTTCTTGGCCATGTGATGTTACATGGCCAAAGACACGGCCAAGATATTTTGTATGTGTTCATTTCTGTCTTGATCCACTTCTCTTCTTATGAAAGACACAGCTCCAATTTATCTTGGCCATGTCATGTGACACAACAAAGATGGGTTTTGTCTTGGCCATGTCTCTTATGACACAGCCAAGATAAATGAATGTGTGTCATTTTGTATGTCTTTCAATTCTTTTTTATGAGAGACACAACCAAGATTCAATTTGTCTTGGCCATGTCATGTAACATGACAGTGACATGGCCAAGATTGATCTTATGATGGCCATGTCCAATGCGACATGGCCATGATAGGTCTTGTCCTGGCCATGTCTAAATTTCTTCTTTTTAGATGGAACAGGGCCACGTTAAAGCTATCATGTCCATGTTATATATTCCCTTCCAAAGCTAGCTCCCAACAATGGACTTGGACATTTTATTGCTTTTTTTCATAAGCTTCTTGCTTCAACCTAAAATACAAAACCTAACAACAAACTTGAACAAACTATTTAGGAAACAACTAAAAAGAAAACAAAAATACAATTAAAGCTCATATAAACATGATCATAATATCTATTAGTGGAGATTGTTTGAAAAAGCATGCATATGAGATGGCAATATTTAAACTCAATAAAACCTTTTGTCAAGTAATGTGTATATGCCTATCTAAAGTACAACAATTCTTACTCAAACAAAAATGATTCCTACATTTAGTATGGTAACTAGGGTTATGATATTATAAATGTGTTAATTTGAAAGACCAAGTCCTGAGGTATATTGACAACGATTTGGTAAAGCCAACATTTGATTTCAAAATTAAAATTAAATTTGAAAAAAAATGTTTTCTTATCTTATGAGCCTTCAAGCTTAGGGAAGTACGTTGCACTGCCAAACCTTGAAGGACATATTAGGTAAAAGTGGGCTAATGAAGGAATTGTTTTCAAGGTTATGAAGAAGCTACCAAATAATGTGCTGAATCATAGTTTGAAATAGATGTCTCATGTATTTTTTTACTATCCTACTTAAGGCCCCACTACTCATGTTTTCTATAACTTAAAGATGAGGATGTAGATGTGACATCTCATGGTGATCTAATGCAAGGCCTACTCGAATATCATAAAGGTAACAATGACAGTGCCTTGGCTTATGATCTTGGTCTATAAGTCAATAGAACCACTATAAGTATCACCCATGCAATCATACATACCATGCATACATGAGCATGTCATATTATAATTTTGCTATCTTGTATTGCCTATCCTCATCAAAGTTAAGAGCCGACACTCTATGAAGTAAATAATCAAAAGTATACATGGAATTAGGGGGCATGAAAGACACATTGCTTAAGAAAGATCCAACCACTTTGTAAAAATGCAGAAGCATGCTTGCTTAGAGAACAAGATAAAAGTATCAATTGAAGCCTGATGCCCATGAAATCATTGGTTTGAGCCTACACATGGGGGCAAAGCTTCTGCTTTCAATTTTTAATTTTATGCATGTACAAAATATTTTTAGACTCTCTTTCAATTTTATGTCATGCAGGGGGCAAAGAAAGGTTATGAGGGCTAAAGCATAAAAAATAGCCAATTTTTTTTTGGAAAAGCATAATCTAGTAAAGAATGGAACAAATGAATGATGATTCAAATGTTGGTTTGAAGAAAGCTAGAACTCTCAAATCAATGAAGATTCAAACAAATGTTGGCTAGAATAAAGCCAAAACTCTTAAATCAATGAAGATTCAAACAAATGTTGGCTAGAAAAAAGCCAAAACTCTCAACCAATTAAAGATACAAATGTTGGCTTGAAGAAAGTCAAAACTCTTAAATGACATAAGGTCAAGCTAGGAGAGCTAAAGTCAATGCAGGACTATGGTCCATCTTGATGAGTAAATAATCAAGATGAAGATCCATTTTTGCAAAGGTAGCTAGATTTGTTGAAGTATTCAAAATCAAGTTTCTACCTATGTGAAATGCCAATGGATTTGTTAAAGTATCCACAATCGAGTATACTCAGACTTATCAAAATATGATTAAGTCTTTGGATTTGTTGACGTATCCAAACACCCAGCCTATATTGGATTTGTTGAAGTATCCTAGCTGCATAGTTATGCAAATTTGTTAAAGTATCCAAGCATCCAGCCTATATTGTATTTGTTGAAGTGACCCGACGATGTAGTTTTATGGATTTGTTGAGGTATCCAATCCTCCAACCTATATTATATTTGTTGAAGTATCATGACAACATAGTTTTATGAATTTGTTGAAATATCCAAAACTCCAACCTAACTTTGATTTATTGAAGAATCCAAACAAGCTCAAATATTATATGTCCAGAACCAATCCGAAAACCTAAAACCAATTCGGGTCCAAAACCCAAATCAAATCATTGATCCATAGCATAAATCAAGTCTCGGGTTCAGAACCCAAAACAATTTATGAGTCCATAACTCAAAACATTAAAAGATCTATCAAATTACTTTTCACTCTCCAAATAAATTCAAGATCATTCAAACAAGGGGCAAACTTTGATCCTAAACCAAGTTTAGTCATAATTAAAATAGCAAAACCTAATTTAGTACAATTAAAAAGACTTAAACTTATCTTAGTCCAATTTCAAAGATTTGAATTGGGTCTAATCCAATATTAAAATCCTAAACCAAGCCGATCCGAGCCCCAAATATAAAATCATGATGAATTGGCTTAGCCAATTCGCCACAGCCTATGGTGAATTGGCTTAGACACTTCATTCGAAGTTATCATTTTCAAATTCTTTGCCATTTTCACTTCAAATAGATGTGATCACATAGCCTTTTTCATTTTTAAATATTTTTACAAAAATTTTGAAATGATTAAAAGCCTCATTCTTTTGAGCTAAGAAATTAACCCATGTAAACCTTGAGTAATCATCAACGAGCACAAATCCATATAAATTATCTCCTAGACTAGCAACTCTATTTGGTCCAAACAAATCTAAATGTATTAGTTCTAAAGGTCTATATATACTTACAAAATTCTTAGTATTGAAGGAGATCTTATGTTGTTTTCCAAATTGACAAGGTTCACAAATTTAATATTTATTATATTTTATTTTTGGAAGACCATCTACAAGTTCTTACTTGCATAGACATTGCAATTGATCCATATTAGTATGTCCTAATCTTCTATGCCAAAGCCAAGCATCATTACTAATAGTGAATAAATATTCAAAGGCATTATTAGAGTGTAGCCCCTTAATTTTGGCCCTGAGTTGGTACGGTTCTGATTAAAGAATTCCAAAATAAATTCAATCTGACTATAAAAGATTTAAACCTAGTTTACAACTTTTAAATAAGTCGGTCCAATTTTGAAAGACATAAATTCAACTAGAAAACCCTAAATTAATTTGCTCATCCCAAATTAAGAGTATTCGATCAAAAAATTAAAAAATACAAGTTTAATTTTAGTTAGGGTGGCCCAGGTGACTTGAGCCCTTACGCATGTCGACGTGGAGGGCCCAGGTCAACATGAGCATGGTTCTTATCTATCTGATGGCCCAGATCGACATGAGCCAAGGCTCATGTTGACTTGGTTGCCCAGGTTGGCATGATCCAAAGGCTTATGTCAATGTAGTTTCCCAGATCGGCATGGCCTTATCTTATGTTGATCTGGCACACCATATCGACATGGTCCTAACTTATTTTTATGTTTTGGCCAACCGATTTCCTAATTAGCTTAGAATGCATTTAAAAGTTAGATTAGAAAATTAGGTTTAGGGTTTTATTAATTGTTTGCCTATAAATAACAAGTTTGAATGTTATCATATGGAAGCAACAATAATCAAAGGAGCAACAAGGGTTAATAGCAGGCAGTAGCTAAAATCAGCAATATGCAAGATTCAAGTACTAACCAACAATGTTCATCAATCATCTGTGAGCGGGGATTTTAGCCCCCAATCCCAGTGAAATGGTTCTTGCAACTTTGACACTGCTAGGCTCGGGGCCTTAGAGAACACGGCCCTAAGCCTGGAGAAAATGGAGTCACCTCCCGGACGGGCTGGGAAAATAGAAAGGGGTGGATGACTCGATTCCTAAGGAATCCCCAACCCCCTAATGGGTTCGAAAAGTTGGGTACGTGTGGGGAAGGTGAAAAATGGCCCAGCACAGCCACAATGCCGAGTTATTGGAATCGGCCTCCTTTTCAGGTCTTAATATTATAAAATTCTTAATTAATACAATATCATCCATACTACATGCGATTAATAGAATAAATAAATACTTTATTAAAAATCATGGCAAGATCGAAACAAAACAAACAAACAAATGGACACCCATCCAAGGATGGAAACATATCCTTACATCGTCCAATGTCTAAAAGTAAATAGGACACCCACAAAAAGGTAGAAACGTGTCCTTTACATTAATTACAAAACTAGAACATAAATTAAATTACATGATGCTTAATACATGAGGTACCCAAAATATGAAAATGTACCTCTTACAATGTTTTGAAATCAAATCAAATCAATAAAAATAACTAACCAACCACTCATCATAAATAAATCAGTCATTGAAGACATAAATCAAATATATAAATAAATTATTAATCAAACTATATAACAAATACTCACTTAATAATGATACAAATAAAGATGCAAATTTAGGTTTATGTATCAACTTAGGGTTTCTTGAATAACATTTAGGGTTTTGGAATCTTAAAGAACTAATATTATTGTTAGGTTTGTTTTTTAAAAGAATTATGCTACTGTGAAATTAAAATTAGAATTTAGGATTTCAGTAAATAAGGTACAAACCTATGAAAATAAGATTAAGACTTAAATATTTAAAAAGAAATAGCTACTATGATGATTTTGGAAAATTGATTAGGGTTTTAAAATAGATTAAGATTTGAATTGAACTAAGGATTGGATTCCTAAGAAAACTAACACTATAATATTTATTTTTGAAAGAAAAGGCTACTGTGAAAGTTTTGGAAAATTGATTTAATTAGGATTTTACAATTTTAAGTGATTTATGATTTTTTATTAATGAAAAACTAAGCTACTGTAATAATTAAATTAACAAAAAGCTATTGTATAAAATTTTCTCTTTAATAAAACTAATTAGTGGCTACTGTATTCTTTAAAAGAAATAAACAAATTCATCCGTTGATGTTCATAGTTATTTATTACATGATTTTTGAAAATTATAATTCATCCACTTTAATTAATCAATGATTAATGGATGTAGATGATTTTTTTGATTAAAAAAGTTAGATATAAATACCTATGTTTATAGGCTCCACCAAAATTGTTGAATAAAAATTTGGGGTGAGCTAAAACCAAGGCAATCACTGCTTGCTTGCTTGCTGCCTTAATCCTCTTGCTGAAAATTAATATTGATCTTCCCAGTTGTTTTATTAGTTTTTGTTATAGTTTTGTGTCTTGTTTGTTATGTTAATTATTGTTCTATTTAGGTATTTTGTTAGTTTTAATCGGTTTGTTTAGTGTTTTCTTTAATTGTGTAGTTTTAGTTTATTTCTGTGTTTCTGTCATTTTTTATTTAATTTTTAGTATATGTTTATGTTTTGTTGGATATTGTTTATTTAATTCTTGTTTAAGTTTTGTTTGCCAGTTTTTTTGTTAGGTTAAAACAGCAAGGAAACAAATTGAAGATGAAATGGGCAGAAGCTAACACAGGCAGAGGACACGGCCAAGTCACTGGCAGTGTCCCATACTAAGTTAAAAGGAAGAGAAAGTCCCAGTAGCAGACACAAGAAAGGAACACGGCCAAGTCATGTGGCCGTGTCCCTCCAAAGAAGCCCAACACGGCCAAGTCATCTTGACTTGGCCGTGTCTCACTTGGTTCCAAAGGCAAAGACGAAGCTGAATTTCACATAGGCAGACACAGGCAAGGGACACGGCCAAGTCATGTGGCCGTGTACCTCAATCATGGTGCAACACGGCCAAGTCACTCATGACTTGGCCGTGTCACTCAACCAAAAGAAGAAGAAAGACAAGAATTTCACAAAGGTGGACACCTGCAGGGGACACGGCCATGTCTTGTGGCCGTGTCCCTCCAACAAGCTCTCACACGGCCATGTCCCTCATCACCTGGCCATGTCCCTCATCACCTAGCCGTGTCCCTCATGAACCAAATGCGCACCGAATTTTAAAGCCGACGTTTCGTATAAAAGCAAAAAGAAAGTTAGGGTTTGGGGGGTGTTGACGATTTTGAGCAAACTTTGAGCCGTCAAGAGAGTGGAGCTAGGGTTTAACTTAGTTTTCTTTATTTTTGATTTCACTTTTTGATTAAACTAGCTAGATTAAATTGTTCTTTCCATTGTTATATCCTTCTTGCAAGATTCGAACAAAAGATTATTCAGAAGCTTCAAGGAGTTGTAACTTGGTTTTGCTCTTGAACTTATTCTCTTTATTTTTTTTATTGAATGGATATTATCATGTCTATTTCGATTTCTTTGAACATTAATGAGATGAATATGTGTGATTGCATTATGAACTAATTTGATCTAGTCTAGGGTTTGTATGGATCTGCTATGATTGTATGAATTGGTTATTCTCTTAGCTAATAATTTCTCTAGCCTTTATTGAATGAAATATTGTTAACATATAATTGATTGGCCACCAATTGTGTGTTTTAGGTATTAGATGATGAATTGAGAGATGAAGTCTAATGCTGGAATAATTCAATTAAGGACTTAGGTGAATTAGAAATATAACCTATTAAAAAGATTGTTTCAATTATAACAAGATTAGTTGTAAGAGGTTTGAATGCGAGAGCTTATTTCCTTGACTCAATTAATTAAGTTGTTTAGATTTAATCTTAGAAATTAAATTAGTTAAGTGGAATAACCGTTCATACATATAAGTAGTAGAGAAGTGCAAACCCTAGATCCTTTTATCAAGTGAATCAAAACATCAGCTTTTGTTTATTTTTATCGTTTTCAACTTAAATCAATCTTCTTCATTACTTAGAAATTTAAATTTCTTTAATTACTTGTTACTTTTAATTTGATAATCAATTACCCACTTTGGCTTCCTTGTGAGACGACCTTGGGGCAATCACCTTTCCTACAGCTACCTCGTATACTTGCCAGTGACGCTTTGTGGTAGAGTTAATTTGAGCGCAACAAGTTTTTGGCGCCGTTGCTGGGGAAGCTAATTGGCGTAATTGTTTATTTAAAAAGAAAAAAAAATAAATATTTTAGATTATTTTCATTGTTTTCATTTTATTTAATTTGTCTTTTGCTTTTGATATTTCTTTTTCTAGAAATTTTTGTTTATGCAAGGCAGGAGATCACTTGAAGGAGAACTGCATCCATTCATTCCAGAAATTTAGAGAGTAAAAAGGAGCAGAGAGGAGTTTGAGTTTTTCACAGGATTTGATACTTCAGAGGAAGACATTTCGGATTTTGAGTTAGAATCTGAAAAATCTATAAAGATGGCTGAAGAAAGGCAAAGAACCATGAGAGATTTTGCTAGACCTGTAATTGGGACTTCCACTTCTTGCATAAGACTGACAGATGCAGCAAGGAACTATGAGTTGAAGAACATTCACTACAACATGCTGCCATCATTCTATGGAGTTCCAAATGAAGATCCTTTTAACTTTATTCGGGATTTTTACTCCACCCTCAACACTTTTCCTTTGGGAGGACTAACAGAAGATCAGTTGAGGATGAGATGTTTCCCTTATACTTTGAAGGATAGGGCAAAGAGCTGGCTCATGATGTTGCCTGAGAACTCACTGACAACTTGGGAGCAAGTTTACAATAAATTCATGGGTAAGTTCTATTCACACCAAAAGACAGCTGAGTTGAGAGGGAAGATTGCTACATTCTCTCAGTTTGAAGGAGAGCCATTTCATGAGGCTTGGGACAGATTCAAGATGCTATTGATCCAGTGTCCACATCATCACTACCCACTTCAACTCCTTAATCAGTTTTTCTATGATGGTCTCACCCAACAATTTCAGAATATTGTTGATAATGCAGCTGGGGGAGCCATGGGAGAAAAGACAGCTGATGAGACTTATGAGATTTTTGAGATGTTGGGAGCTAATTCTCAACAAAAGAGTGTAAGGGGAAGAAACAACGGGGGTACCAATACTGAAATGGTTAGTCAAATAGCTGAGTTGACAAGGCAGGTTCAGATGCTAAACATGAAGAACAATATTTCTTCATCTACTCAAGAAGTGTGTGGAATCTGTGGGACATTTGGGCATGGAGCAAATATATGTCCCTCTGCATATGAGACTTTTGGGAATGAAGCTGAGCAAGTTAATGCTATGGGGGGATTTCAACCAAAAGCTAGGAATGATCCTTACTCTAACACTTACAATCCTGGTTGGAGGAGTCACCCCAATTTTTATTGGACGACAAATAATGCTCAACAGCCTTTCCATTTGCTCCAGAGACAGAACCAGCAGCAGGGTCAATCCTCAAATCAAATGCAGCCTAAGAGAGATAGTTTGGAGGAAAGTTTACAAGCCTTCATCAAAGTCAGTGCACAAAACCAAGAGATGAACAACAAGAGACTGGATTCCTTAGAAGCATCTTTTAAGAAGGTGGAGACCCAAGTGGGGCAACTTGCACAACAGATGCAGATTCAACAAAAGGGGAAGTTTCCAAGTCAACCTGAGCAGGCACAAGCAGTGACTGTTCTTAGGAGTGGCAAGGTAATTAATAACAATATTGAAAATAATTCTGTGAATGCAGGTGAGCAAGAGAAGAAAAAGGAAGGAGAAGTAGAGAACAAAAGTGCTGAAGAAAGATCAATGGAGAAGACCCCTACACCAGATTTGCACAGGGCAAGCAATCCATACAGGCCACCTATACCATTCCCTAGCAGGTTGAAGGATGATAAAAAAGATAAGCAGTTTTCAGATATCTTCAACATGCTATCTAAGGTAAGTATCAACTTACCATTACTTCAAGCAATTAAGAACATGCCGGCTTATGCTAAATTCTTCAAAGAACTGAATACCAAGAAAAAAAGGTATGAGCCGAATGAAAAGGTGATAGTTTCTGAGGTAGCTAGTGCTGTTTTGCAGCATAAACTACCCCCTAAGCTAAAGGATCCTGGAAGCTTTATTATTCAAATTGCTATGGGGAATGGAAAATGTACTAATGGCATGTGTGATTTGGGAGCTAGTGTGAATTTAATGCCTTACTCTGTGTACCTTGACATAGAATTAGGGGAACTTAAGCCAACAAAAATGGTGTTGCAATTAGCTGATAGATCTCTTAGATTCCCGAAAGGGGTTATAGAAGATGTGTTAGTTAAAGTTGGTGGTTTGATAGTGCCTGTGGACTTCATTGTTCTTGACATGGAGGTAAGTAATTCTTCAGCATCTGAACACACCATTCTGCTGGGTAGGCCTTTTATGGCGACTACCAATACTTTGATAGATAGTAAGAATGGAAAATTATCAATGACTGTTTTGGGACAAACTGTGGAATTTTCTATTTTTAACACTTCTCCTATTCCTACAACTGCTTTATATGAGGATTGTTCTTTCATTGATTGTGTTGATGCAGTTGTTTCAGATGTTTTCTTGCAGACAGGTTCCTCTGACAAATTGGAGCTGGCATTGACTTTGGATAGTGATTTGGAAATTTTTGATGCAGAAATAGCTAGTTGCCTTGAGACCTTAGAGGATGTTGAAATAGAGGAGTTTAAGGATGACCCAAATTTTGAACCTTCCCCCATTGAAAAAGAAGAGAAGAACCCCTCACTAGAGTTAGAGCTGAAAGAGTTACCTAAGAACCTGAAATATGTGTTTTTAGGGGATAATAACACTTTACCTGTGATAATATCTAGTGAACTTAGTGAAGAGGAGGAGATGAGGCTGGTGAGTGAGCTTAAAAGATTAAAGAGAGCAATAGGATGGGGATTGAGTGACATCAAGGGTATTAGCCCTTCCATGTGCATGCATAGAATCACTTTAGAAGAGGGAGCTAAACCTGTGAGGGAGACCCAAAGGCGACTTAATCCGAATATGAGTGAAGTGGTTAAGAAGGAAGTGCTCAAATTGCTGGATGAAGGAGTAATTTATCCAATTGCTAATAGTGAGTGGGTGAGTCCAGTACATGTAGTTCCTAAGAAATCTGGAATAACTGTGGTGAAAAATAAGAATAATGAGTTGGTTCCTACTAGGACTACTACTGGGTGGAGAATGTGCATTGATTATAGGAAGTTGAACAATGCTACAAAGAAAGATCATTTTCCTCTTCCTTTTATTGATCAGATGTTAGATAAGCTTTCTGGACACTCACATTATTGTTTTCTGGATGGCCTTTCAGGTTACTATCAGGTGCCAATAGCTCCAGAGGATCAGTCAAAGACAACCTTTACTTGCCCTTTTGGGACTTATGCATTTCGACGTATGCCCTTTGGCTTGTGCAATGCACCTGCAACTTTTCAGAGATGCATGATGTCTGTCTTCTCAGATATGATCGACGATTTTATTGAGGTATTTATGGATGATTTTTCTGTTTTTGGTAATTCTTTTGATAATTGCCTCGATAAACTTGTTCGTGTGCTTGAGAGATGCATTGAATGTAACCTCACTTTTTGTTGGGAAAAGAGTCATTTTATGGTTACTCAGGGCATTGTCTTAGGTCATGTGGTGTCGAGTAAAGGGATTGAGGTGGATAAGGCTAAAATTGAATTGATTGCTAAGTTACCCCCACCTACCTCTGTTAAGGGAATAAGAAGTTTTTTAGGGCATGCAGGATTTTACAGGAGGTTTATTAAGGATTTTTCCAAAATAAGCCAACCATTGTGCCATTTATTGGGGAAAGATGTTCCATTTGAATTTACAGCACAATGCATGCAAGCTTTTAATTCTCTTAAGGAAAAATTGACTAGTGCACCTGTGATTGTAGCTCCTGTCTGGTCTTTACCTTTTGAAATCATGTGTGATGCTTCTAATTATGCAGTAGGAGCTGTTCTTGGGCAAAGGGTTGACAAATATTTGAGGGTAATTTATTATGCTAGTTTAACCCTGAACAGTGCACAAATGAACTACACCACAACTGAGAAGGAAATGTTAGCTGTTGTTTTTGCTTTAGACAAATTTAGAGCATATTTAATAGGGTAAAAAATTATTGTTCATTCTGACCATGCAGCTCTTAAATATCTTTTAACAAAACAGCATGCTAAACCGCGCTTAATTAGATGGGTGTTGTTATTGCAAGAGTTTGATTTCCAGATCAGGGATACTAAGTGTAGTGAGAATGTTGTTGCTGATCATTTATCTAGATTACCCTACTTTAATGAAAATCTTGCATCTGATAGCATTCATAAAAATTTAGAAGTATTTCCTGATGAGCATTTGTTTGTGGTAATTGATGCACCGTGGTTTGCAGATATTGCTAACTATCTTTCTTGTGGTATTTTGCGATCTAACATGTCTTTTCAGGAAAAGAAAAGGTTTCTACACTTGAGTAAGTTTTATTTTTGGGATGAACCTTATCTATTCCGGATTTGCAAAGATGAGATAGTTCGCAGGTGTGTTTCTGAGGAAGAACAACTGAGTGTTCTTCAATTTTGTCATGACCTTCACTGTGGGGGTCATTTTGGAGGTAGAAAAACTGCAGAAAAGGTGCTTCAAAGTGGTTTTTACTGGCCCACTTTATTTAAAGATGCTCAAGATTATTGTAAGCACTGTGATCATTGCCAAAGAGTAGGTAACATTGGGAGGAGGAATGAAATGCCCCTTCAGTCATATGTTGTTGTTGAATTGTTTGATGTGTGGGGAATAGACTTCATGGGTCCTTTCCCCAAGTCCTTTGGTTACGAATACATTTTAGTTGCTGTTGATTATGTTTCCAAATGGGTGGAGGCAATCCCCACCCGTACTAATGATGCTAATATTGTTGTTAAATTTGTGAAGGAAAACATTCTTAGCAGGTTTGGCACACCAAGGGTGATAGTCAGTGATGGGGGGAGCCATTTTTGCAACAGGCTGTTTGAGAAATTAATGCATAAATCCGGTGTGAAGCATAAGGTGTCGACCCCATATCATCCACAGACCTCTGGACAAGTGGAAACATCCAACAAGCAGCTAAAAGGAATTCTGGAGAAAACAGTCAACACATCCAGAAAGGATTGGGCAAGCAGATTGCACGATGCACTATGGGCATATCGGACTGCTTTCAAAACTCCTCTAGGTATGAGTCCATATAGATTGGTGTTTGGAAAAGCTTGTCACTTACCAGTGGAGTTGGAGCACAGAGCATATTGGGCAATCAAGACTCTGAATTTGGACTTGGACAAAGCGAAGAAAGAAAGATTTGAGTTAGATGAGCTGCGGAATGAGGCTTGTGAGAGCTCAAGAATTTACAAGGATCGCACTAAAGCACTTCATGATAAAATTATAGTGCGAAAGACATTGAGTCCAGGTATGAAGGTTTTACTTTTTAACTCACGACTCCGTCTTTTTCCAGGTAAACTCAAGTCTCGATGGAGTGGTCCTTTCGAGATAACTCAGGTATATCCTTCTGGTGCAATTGAATTACTTAACTCTAGAACAGGCGAGACTTTCAAAGTGAATGGACAGAGAGTTAAGCCCTACAATGAAGGATTTCAGAAAGTAAGGGTCATTGATAGTACTTTGATTCATGAACCCTAGACCTTGCATGATGTCCAGCTATATGACATTAAAGAAGCGCTAAATGGGAGGCAACCCATCGGTTTGCATTTATTTTTCATAGTTGTAATTTTAAGTTTCACAAGTTTTGATTTATGTTCGGTTTCAATAAATGGACTGTGCTTTGATCAGTTTTTCTTTCCTTTGTGTTTCAGGGTGTTTAAGGAAGAAGGTTGCAAAATCATTGAAAAAAAAATGTGTTTAAAGTTTATAAAAAGGCAGTAGGTGACACGGCCAAAGGACTTGGCCGTGTCCCTTGGCCGTGTCACACACTGGACACGGCCACAACTCCTTCAAATTTTTGAACGATTTTGCAATTCATACAGTTTTGGACACACCCAGGGGACACGGCCGTGTCACCTGGCCGTGTCCCCCAAAACTTATGAGACACGGCCGTGTGCTCTCCACTTGGCTGTGTCCCTTCAATTTCACACACAGACACGGCCAAGTCAGCACTAACACGGCCGTGTTCAATTTTTGCCTTTAAAAAGCCCGATTTTGCCCAGTTTTATTTCATAAATCCCTAACTTTTCTATCTCCTTCTCTCTCGCTCTCTCGTTCTCTGCAACACCAAAACCCTTGATTTTTATTTTCAAAACTTCAAATCATCCATTAAAACTCCAAATTTCTTCAACAAACCTTGAGATAATCACTTAAAACTTCATCTTTGCTCATATTATTTTGATTAATTCTGTTTTGGGTGTTATTTTCTCAGATTTCATGTCGCCGAGAACTAAAATTGTACCACACCGAAAGAAGAAGAAATCTGGAGCCGAAGGAGCTTCGTCATCTTCCTCCACCTTCTCTCACAAGAGGGCAAGTCTTTTGGCTCGGGGTTTTTTCCCGACTAGGTATGTGAATGACGAATCTCTAGATGCTTTGCAAATGAGAACTGCTTTTTATAGATATGTGCAATATCTTGGGTGGGAGACATTCGTTTCATTGAGACCTCTGCAGTTTGAGGAGCTCACCCTAGAATTTTTAGCAACTCTTAAAGTGGAACGGGATGATAAGAAAATTTGTAGGAGACTGATGTTTAAATTAATGGGTAGATCATTTGTGCTTACTATTGATCAGTTGAATGATATATAAGGTTTTCATCACCATGGAGAAAGATCGATACCCAAAGATTTTAGACAACAGTTTGCTTGGGGTGCCTTAGGCTCGGGTACTTATGTGGCCAAATCGGCCAAAGCATCTAAATTACGGAACCCTACCTTGAGATATTTGCACAGGTTTATGTCATGTGGGTTCTTTGCAAGGAAGGAGAGCCCGGGTGTGGTTGAGTCGAGTGAGCTATTTTTCTTGGACTGTGTTTTGAATGAAATGAATATTAGTGCCGGCTATTGGTTAGCCGATATTTTTTATTCAGTAGCTAATAAAAGGAGGGGGGCTATTTGTGTTGGAGGTTTGATCACTACATTAGCAGTTGCCCTTGTGGAGGATTTTGACCCGAGTACTACTCGGATGACTCGAATTTTGGGTAATGATTCCTTGGATTTAGCTATACTGGCGAAGATGCACATGGTGGTGCATAGAAGAGGGACCTTTGTGATGCCGTCAGCTGAGCCTGAAGCACCGGGGGACAGGCAGAAGAGAGCCCGGGTTGAAGAGGAGTCCGACTCAGATTCTCTTGACTTAGATGAGGATGCTCCGGTCTCGGAACATCAAGAGGTACTTCTGAGGATTGAGGCCCTGGAGGGCAAAGTGGATCGATTGGATAGCAAGGTGGATCGTAACCATACTGAGATCTTACAGCAGATGGAACAGATTAACAGTAACCTTGCAACGATCTTGAGTCTCCATCCCTCAGCTGCATCATCTTCCCGCCCACATTTTCCATAGATTTTCAGTCCTTGCTTTATTTTATTTAGTGTACTCTTGTTTTATTTTTCATTTTTGTTATTTATGTTAAAACTTTTGTGTTTGTGATGGAAAGCTAGGATTTTGCCTCACCAGGTACGATGAAAGACAGGTTGTTCTTTTAACTCTTTTTATTTATTATTCTTGTTTTCCATTGAGGACAATGTCAATTTTAAGTGTGGGGTACTCTTTAAGTTTTCCTTTAATTCTTGTTTTGCTTATTGTGGGTTTTTGTTTATTGTGTTTGTTGTGCTTGGTATAATTGTTGAAAATTTATTGATCTTTTCTTTGATTCTAGCATTATAGTTGAGACTTTGGTATCAGCATAGAAATGAGCATTTGAATTCATTCGGGATTAATTTTCACATTCTGCAATTCATGACATGTAAATCTTTGTGAACCCACCTGTGTGAGCTTTGAGCCTCATAAAATTTGATATTTTTGTCAATTAATTTTCTTTTCTTAAGTGTGCACCTTCATGATGTTGCATCTCTAGAGTTTGCTTTTGCATACTTATTGAGCTCACATTATGATTTAATCTCAAGTTTTAAAATGATGAAGGCAAATTAGGTTAGCCCCTTTAGCTTAGAGACTTCCCTTTATATTGATTTCCTTAGTAAGCCAAGTTGAGCCATTGACCGTTTCTTGTTTGATTAACATAATTCTCAACTTAACATGTTCTTATTATCATCATACCTATGCATTAAGGAATGGAGTTGTATGATTAGACAATAGGGTAGTTTATTTCAAGTGTGGGGTAAGTAAAAAAAATATATATATATATATATATATGGTATTGCTATTTGGGGTTGAAATGCATACTTTGCACATTGTGTTGGATTAAGAGTTGATTATTCCTTTCTTCTACATTTTAAGCTAGATGTTCTATGCAAGTTTATATTTTGTATATATATATTTTAAAAAAAATGATAAAATGATAAAAGAAAAAAAAAGAGAAAATAAATAAAATAAAAAAAGATATATATATACAAAAGTCAAATATGTTCTAGCATTGGTCATCAAAAGAGGAATGTCGACTCATGTATTTTTCTTTGAGTATGCAAGTATGTGAGGTATCAAGGGTTGGTGAGTATGCTATTTGAAGGAGTTATGAGTTTCTTAGCAAGAGTAGTGTCTAATTTAGATACTCCATTTCTTGATGCTCCAGCTTAAATGTCTTTTCTCACACCTTACCTTAGCCCCATTACATCCAAATAAAAGACCTTCGGATTATTTCTTGAGAAAATCAGTGAGGGAGATTGGATAATTAAGCAAGTTTATGGCAGTATGCACTCATGAGTGGTATGAGTGATTATCCTTTGAAATCGAGTGAAACACTTAGTTGAGAGATAAGATTTGTATGTCTGAATTAATGAATGGGTTAAGAAATCTTGGATTGAAGTAAGATGCAATTATTTATGTCTGATGTCTTAAAGTATTTCATCTATGTTCTGGAATTTTAGTTAAGGTTGTTTGAATTTTTAATTTATGCCATGTGAATTTGCTTGAGGACAAGCAAAGTTTTAAGTGTGGGGTAGTTGTTTTATTAGTTTTTGTTATAAGTTTTGTGTCTTGTTTATTAGGTTAATTATTGTTTTATTTAGGTATTTTGTTAGTTTTTATCGGTTTGTCTAGTGTTTTCTTTAATTGTATAGTTTTAGTTTATTTTTAGTTTTATGTCGTTTTTGATCTAGTTTTTAGTTTATGTTTATGTTTTGTCGGTTATTGTTTATTTACTTCGTGTTTTAAGTTTGTTTTGAGTTTTGTGTTAGGTTAAAACAGGCAAGGAAATGAATTGAAGATGAAATGGGCAGTAGCTGACACAGGCAGAGGACACGGCCAAGTCACTGGCCGTGTCCCATACCAAGTTAAAAGGAAGAACAAGTCCCAGTAGCAGACACAAGCAAGGGACACGGCCAAGTCATGTGGCCGTGTCCCTCCAAAGAAGAGCAACACGGCCAAGTCACCTTGACTTGGCCGTGTCTCACCTATTACCAAAGGAAAGGAAGAGTAAAGCAGACAGAGGCAGACACTGGGAAGGGACACGGCCGTGTCACCTGGCCGTGTCCCTCAAATATGATGCAACACGGCCAAGTCAAGCTCCACTTGGCCGTGTCACTCAACAAGAAGAAAAGAACAAGAAGAAAAGAAGATCAAAGGCAGGCAGTAGCGAACACTGGCAATGGACACGGCTGTGTCCCTCTATCAAGCTGTCACACGGCCGTGTTCCTCATCACCTGGCCGTGTCCCTCATGAATCAACGTGCACCGAATTTTAAAGCCGACACTTCGTATAAAAGCGAAAAGAAAGTTAGGGTTTAGGGGGTTGACGATTTTGAGAGCAAGTTTAGCCGTCTGAGAGAGATATTAGGGTTTAAACATTTGTTTTCTTGGATTTTGATTCTACTTTGGATTACACTAGTTTAGATTAGATTGTTCATGCCATTGTTTCATCCTTCTTGCAAGATTCGATCAAGAGTTCATCAAAAGTTTCAAGGAGTTTGTAACTTGGTTTTATTCTTAAACTTTGTCTCTTTAGTTTCATTGAAATTGTGTTAACATTATCATGTCTAAATTGATTTCTTTGATTATTAATGAGATGAGTATGCTTGATAACATCATGAACTAATTTAATCTAGTCTAGGGTTTGTATGGATTTGCTATGAATTGTATGAATTGGTTATTCTCTTAACTATTGATTTCTTTAGCCTTTATTGAATGAAAAATTGTTACATATAATTGATTGGCCACCAATTGTGTGTTTTAGGTATTAGATGATGGATTGAGAGATGAAATCTAATGCTGGAACAATTCAATTAAGGACTTAGGTGAATTAGAGATATAACCTATTAAAAAGATTGTTTCAATTATAACAAGATTAGTTGTAAGAGGTTTGAATGCAAGAGCTTATTTCCTTGACTCAATTAATTAAGTTGCTTGAGATTTAATCTTAGAAATTAAATTAGTTAAGTGGAATAACCGTTCATACTTATGAGTAGTAAAGAAGTGCAAACCCTAGACTCTTTTTATCAAGTGAATCAAAACATAAGCTATTGTTTATTTTTATTGTTTTCAAATTAAATCATTCTTTTTCATTACTTTGCAAATTAAATTTCTTTAATTATTTGTTACTTTAAATTTGATAATCAATTACCCATTTTGGCTTCCTTGAGAGAACGACCTTGGGGCGATCACCTTTGCTACAGCTACCTCGTATACTTGCGAGTGACGCTTTGTGGTAGAGTTAATTTGAGCGCAACAGATTTCAACCAAGAGCCAGGAATGATCCTTACTCCAACACTTACAATCCTGGTTGGAGGAGTCACCCCAATTTTTCCTGGACAACAAATAATGCTCAACAGTCTTTCCATTTGCTCCAGAGACAGAACCAACAACAGGGCCAATCCTCAAATCAAGGTCAGCCTAAGAGAGAGAGTTTGGAGGAAAGCTTACAGGCTTTTATCCAAGTCAGTGCTAAAAATCAGGAGATGAACAACAAGAGGCTGGATTCCTTGGAAGCATCTTTTAAGAAGGTGGAGACCCAAGTGGGGCAACTTGTACAACAGATGCAGATTCAATAAAAGGGGAAGTTCCCAAGTCAACCTGAGCAGGCACAGGCAGTGACTGTTCTTAGGAGTGGCAAGGTAATTAATAACAATGTTGAAAATAATTCTGTGAATGCAGGTGAGCAAGAAAATAAAAAGGAAGGAGAATTGGAGAACAAAGGTGCTGAAGAAAAATCAATGGAGAAGTCCCCTACACCAGATTTGGACAAGGCAAGCAATCCATACCGGGCACCTATACCATTCCCGAGCAGGTTGAAGGATGATAAAAAAGATAAGCAGTTTTCAGATATCTTCAACATGCTATCTAAGGTAAGTATTAATTTACCCTTACTTGAAGCAATTAAGAACATGCCGGCTTATGCTAAATTCTTCAAAGAACTAAATACCAAGAAAAAAAGGTATGAGCCGAATGAAAAGGTGATAGTTTCTGAGGTAGCTAGTGCTGTTTTGCAGCATAAACTACCTCCTAAGCTAAAGGATCCTGGAAGCTTTATTATTCAAATTGCTATGGGGAATGGAAAATGTACTGATGGCATGTGTGATTTGGGAGCTAGTGTGAATTTAATGCCTTACTCTGTGTACCTTGACTTAGAATTAGGGGAACTTAAGCCAACAAAAATGGTGTTGCAATTAGCTGATAGATCTCTTAGATTCCCGAAAGGGGTTATAGAAGATGTGTTAGTTAAAGTTGGTGGTTTGATAGTACCTGTGGATTTCATTGTTCTTGACATGGAGGTAAGTAATTCTTCACCATCTGCACACACCATTTTGCTGGGTAGGCCTTTTATGGCGACTACCAATACTTTGATAGATGTTAAGAATGGAAAATTATCAATGACTGTTTTGGGACAAACTGTGGAATTTTCTATTTTTAACACTTCTCCTATTCCTACAACTGCTTTATATGAGGATTGTTCTTTCATTGATTGTGTTGATGCAGTTGTTTCAGATATTTTCTTGCAGACAGGTTCCTCTGATAAATTGGAGCTGGCATTGACTTTAGAGAGTGATGTGGATATTTTTGATGCAGAAATAGCCAGTTGTCTTGAGACTTTAGAGGGTGCTGAAATAGAGGAGCTTAAGGAGAACTCAATTTTTGAACCTTCCCCCATTGAAAAAGAAGAGAAGAACCCCTCACTAGAGTTAGAGCTGAAAGAGTTACCTAAGAACCTGAAATATGTGTTTTTAGGGGATAACAACACTTTACCTGTGTTAATATCTAGTGAACTTAGTGAAGGGGAGGAGATGAGGTTAGTGAGTGAGCTTAAAAGATTGAAGAGAGCAATAGGATGGGGATTGAGTGACATCAAGGGTATTAGCCCTTCCATGTGCATGCATAGAATCACTTTAGAAGAGGGAGCTAAACCTGTGAGGGAGACCCAAAGGCGACTTAACCCAAATATGAGTGAAGTGGTTAAGAAAGAGGTGCTCAAATTACTGGATGAAGGAGTAATATATCCAATTGCTAATAGTGAGTGGGTGAGCCCAGTACATGTAGTTCCTAAGAAATCTGGAATCACTGTGGTGAAAAATGAGAATAATGAATTGGTTCCTACTAGGACTACTACTGGGTGAAGAATGTGCATTGATTATAGGAAGTTGAACAATGCTACAAAGAAAGATCATTTTCCTCTTCCTTTTATTGATCAGATGTTAGATAAACTTTCTGGACACTCACATTATTGTTTTCTGGATGGCCTTTCAGGTTACTATCAGGTACCAATAGCTCCAGAGGATCAGTCCAAGACAACCTTTACTTGCCCTTTTGGGACTTATGCATTTCGACGTATGCCCTTTGGCTTGTGCAATGCACCTGCAACTTTTCAGAGATGCATGATGTCTGTCTTCTCAGATATGATCGATGATTTTATTGAGGTATTTATGGATGACTTTTCTGTTTTTGGTAATTCTTTTGATAATTGCCTCAATAAGCTTGTTCGTGTGCTTGAGAGATGCATTGAGTGTAACCTCACTTTAAGTTGGGAAAAGAGTCATTTTATGGTTACTCAGGGCATTGTTTTAGGTCATGTGGTGTCAAGTAAAGGAATTGAGGTAGATAAGGCTAAAATTGAACTGATTGCTAAGTTACCCCCACCTACCTCATTTAAGGGAATAAGAAGTTTTCTAGGGCATGCAGGATTTTACAGGAGGTTTATTAAGGATTTTTCCAAAATAAGCCAACCATTGTGCCATTTATTGGGGAAAGATGTTCCATTTGAATTTACAGCTCAATGCATGCAAGCTTTTAATTCGCTTAAGGAAAATTTGACTAATGCACCTGTGATTGTAGCTCCTGTCTGGTCTTTACCTTTTGAAATCATGTGTGATGCATCTAATCATGCAGTAGGAGCTGTTCTTGGGCAAAGGGTTGACAAATACTTGAGAGTAATTTATTATGCCAGTTTAACCCTGAATAGTGCACAAATGAACTACACCACAACTGAGAAGGAAATGTTAGCTGTTGTTTTTGCTTTAGATAAATTTAGAGCATATTTAATTGGGTCAAAAATTATTGTGCATTCTGATCATGCAGCTCTTAAATATCTATTAACAAAACAACATGCTAAACCTCGCTTAATTAGATGGGTGTTGTTGTTGCAAGAGTTTGATTTCCAAATCAAGGATACTAAGGGTAGTGAGAATGTTGTTGCTGATCACTTATCCAGATTACCCTTCTTTAGTGAAAATCTTGCATCTGATAACATTTATAAAAATTTAGAAGAATTTCCTGATGAGCATCTGTTTGTGGTGATTAATGCCCCTTGGTTTGCAGATATTGCTAACTATCTTGCTTGTGGTATTTTGAGATCTAACATGTCCTTTCAGGAAAAGAAAAGGTTTCTACACTTGAGTAAGTTTTATTTTTGGGATGAACCTTATCTATTCCGGATATGCAAAGATGAGATAGTTCGCAGGTGTGTAGCTGAGGAAGAACAATTGAGTGTTCTTCAATTTTGTCATGACCTTCACTGTGGGGGTCATTTTGGAGGAAGGAAGACTACAGAAAAGGTGCTTCAAAGTGGTTTTTATTGGCCTACTTTATTTAAAGATGCTCAAGACTATTGTAAGCACTGTGATCGTTGCCAAAGAGTAGGTAACATTTGGAGGAGGAATGAAATGCCCCTTTAGTCATATATTGTTGTTGAACTGTTTGATGTGTGGGAATAGACTTCATGGGTCCTTTCCCCAAGTCCTTTGGCTATGAATACATTTTAGTTGCTGTTGATTATGTTTCCAAATGGGTGGAGGCAATCCCCACCCGTACTAATGATGCTAATATTGTTGTTAAATTTGTGAAGGAAAACATTCTTAGCAGGTTTGGCACACCAAGAGTGATAGTCAGTGATGGGGGGAGTCATTTTTGCAACAGGCTTTTTGAGAAGTTAATGCACAAATCAGGTGTGAAGCACAAGGTGGCAACCCCATACCATCTACAGACTTCTGGGCAAGTGGAAACATCCAACAAGCAGCTAAAAGGAATTCTGGAGAAAATAGTCAACACATCCAGGAAGGATTGGACAAGCAAATTACACGATGCACTATGGGCATATCGGACTGCTTTCAAAACTCCTCTAGGTATGAGTCCATATCGATTAGTGTTTGGAAAAGCTTGTCACTTACCAGTGGAGTTGGAGCATAGAGCATATTGGGCAATCAAAACTCTGAATTTGGACTTGGACAAAGCAAAGAGAGAAAGATTTCTACAAATTTCAGAGTTAGATGAGCTGAGGAATGAGGCTTATGAGAGCTCGAGAATTTACAAGGATCGCACTAAAGCACTTCATGACAGAATTACAGTGCGAAAGACATTGAGTCCAGGTATGAAGGTTTTACTTTTTAACTCACGACTCCGTCTTTTTCCAGGTAAACTCAAGTCTCGATGGAGTGGTCCTTTCGAGATAACTCAGGTATATCCTTCTGGTGCAATTGAATTACTTAACTCTAGAACAGGTGAGACTTTCAAAGTGAATGGACAGAGAGTTAAGCCATACAATGAAGGATTTCAGGAAGTGAGGGTCATTGATAGTACTTTGATTCATGATCCCTAGGCCTTGCATGATGTCCAGCTATATGACATTAAAGAAGCGCTAAATGGGAGGCAACCCATCGGTTTGCATTTATTTTTCGTAGTTGTAATTTTAAGTTTAGCGAGTTTTGATTTATGTTCGGTTTCAATAAATGGACTGTGCTTTGATCGATTTTTCTTTACTTTGTGTTTCAGGGTGTTTAAAGAAGAGGTTTGCAAAATCGTTGAATAAAAAAAAATGTTAAAAGTGAATAAAAAGGCAGTAGGTGAAACGACCAAAGGACTTGGCCGTGTCACACACTGGACACGGCCAAGCTATTTCAAAAAAAAAAATAAAGATTAATAAAAATAAATAAAAAAAAAGAAGAGAGAAATTGTTTTGCAAACTTAGTACAGATTAGGACACACCCAGGGGACACGGCCAAGTCACCTAGCCGTGTCCCCCATAAACCATGAGACACGGCCGTGTGCTCTCCACTTGGCCATGTCCCTCCACTTTCGCACACCAACACGGCCAAGTCCACACACACACTACCGTGTCACCTCAATTTTTAACTTTTAAAAACCCGATTTTGCCCAGTTCTTTTCATAAATCCCTAAACTTTTCTATCTTCGTCTCTCTCGTTCTCTCGCTCTCTGTAACGCCAAATCCTTTGATTTTTATTTCAAAACTTCAGATCTTCCATTAAAACTTCAAATTTCTTCAACAAAACTTGAGCTAATCACTTGAAACTTCCTCTTTACTCATATAATCTTGATTTAATTCAGTTTTGGGTGTTAATTTTTCAGATCTCAAGATGCCAAGAACTAAAACTGTATCATACCGCAAGAAGAAGAAATCTAGTGCCGAAGGAGCTTCGTCGTCTTCCTCAACTTTATCTTACAAGAGAGCAAGTCTTTTGGCTCAGGGTTTTTTCCCGACAAGGTATGTGAATGACGAATCTCTAGATGCTTTGCAAATGAGAACTGCTTTTTATAGATATGTGCAATATCTTGGGTGGGAGACTTTTGTCTCATTGAGACCTTTGCAGTTTGAGGAGCTCACCCTAGAATTTTTGACAACTCTTAAGGTGGAAAGAGATGATAAGAAAATTTGCAAGAGACTGATGTTTAAATTAATGGGTAAATCATTTATGCTTACTATTGATCAGTTGAATGATATCTATGGTTTTCATCAACATGGGGAAAGATCGATACCCAAAGATTTTAGACAACAATTTGCTTGGGGTGCCTTAGGCTCGGGTACTTATGTGGCCAAATCGGCCAAAGCATCTAAATTACAGAACCCTACTTTGAGATATTTGCACAGGTTTATGTCATGTGGGTTCTTTGCTCGGAAGGAGAGCCCGGGTGTGGTTGAGTCGAGTGAGTTATTTTTCTTGGATTGTGTTTTGAATGAAATGAATATTAGTGCCGGCTATTGGTTAGCCGATATTTTTGACATTGTAGCTAATAAAAGGAGGGGGGCTATTTGTATTGGAGGATTGATCACTACATTAGCAGTAGCCCTGGTTGAGGATTTTGACCCGAGTACTACTCGGATGACCCGTATTTTGGGTAATGATTCCTTGGATTTAGCTACCCTTGAGAAGATGCACATGGTGGTGCATAGGAGAGTGACTTTTGTGATGCCTTCAGCTGAGCCTGAAGCACTGGGGGATAGGCAGAAGAGAGCCCGGGTGGAAGAGGAGTCAGACTCGGATTCTTTAGGTCTAGATGAGGATGCTCCGGTCTTGGAACATCAAGAGGTACTTCTGAGGATTGAGGCCCTGGAGGGCAAAGTGGATCGACTGGATAGCAAGGTGGACCGTAACCATGCTGAGATCCTACAGCAGATGGAACAGATTAACAGTAACCTTACGACGATCTTGAGTCTCCATCCCTCAGCTGCATCATCTTCCCGCCCACATTTTCCATAGATTTTCAGTCCTTGCTTTATTTTATTTAGTGTACTTTTGTTTTATTTTTCGTTTTTGTTTTAATGTTCACGTTTTGTATTTGGATATTTTTTTTATTTTTATATTGTACTCTTATTTTTGAACTTCTGTGTTTGTGATGGAAAGCTAGGATTTTGCCTCACCAGGTACGATGGAAGACAGGTTGTCCTTTGACTCTTTTTATTTATTATTCTTGTTTTACATTGAGGACAATGTAAATTTTAAGTGTGGGGTACTCTTTAAGCTTTCCTTTAATTCTTGTTTTGCTTATTGTGGTTGTTTTGTTTATTGTGTTTGTTGTGCATGGCATAATTGTTGAAAATTTATTGATCTTTTCTTTAATTCTAGCATTATAGTTGAGACTTTGGTATTAGCATAGAAATGAGCATTTGAATTCATTCGGGATTAATTTTCGCATTCTGCAATTCATGACATATAAATCTTTGTGAACCCACCTGTGTGAGTTTTGAGCCTCATAAAATATGATATTTTTGTCAATTGATTTTCTTTTCTTAAGTGGGCACCTTCATGATGTTGCATCTCTAGAGTTTGCTTTTGCATACTTATTGAACTCACATTATGATTTAATCTCAAGTTTTAAAATGATGAAGGCAAATTAGGTTAGCCCCTTTAGCTTAAAGAGACTTCCCTTAATATTGATTTCCTTAGTGAGCCAAGTTGAGCCATTGACCGTTTCTTGTTTGATTAACACAATTCTCAACTTAACATGTTCTTATTATCATCATACCTATGCATTAAGGAATGGAGTTTTATTATTTGACAATAGGGTAGTTTATTTCAAGTGTGGGGTAAGTAAAAAAAAAGTAAAAAAAAAAAAATGGAATTCCTAATTGAGGGTTGAAATGCATACTTTGCATATTGTATTTGATTAAGAGTCATTATTCTTTTCCTCTACATTTTAAGCTAGATGTTCCATGTAAGTTTATACTTTGTTTATATATATATTTAAAAAAATAAACTAAATAAAAAAAAGAAAAAGAAAAAGTGAAAATAAAACAAAAAGAGATATATATATTCAAAGTTCATATATTTTCTAGCCTTAGAGGAATTTTGACTCATGTACTTTTCTTTTAGTGTGCAAGTATGTAAGATTGTTAAGGGTTGGTGAGTATGCTATGTAAGGAGTTATGAAATTCTTAGCAAGAGTAGTGTCTAATTTAGATACTCCATTTCTTGATGCTCCACCTTAAATGTCTTTTCTCACACCTTACCTTAGCCCCATTACATCCAAATAAAAGACCTTCGGATTATTTCTTGAGAAAATCAGTGAGGGAGATTGGATAATTAAGCAAGGTTATGGCAGTATGCACTCATGAGTGGTATGAGTGATTAACCTTTGAAATCGAGTGAAACACTTAGTTGAGAGATAAGATTTGTATGTTTGGATTAATGAATGAGTTAAGAAAATCCTTGATTAAAGGAAATTGCAATTATTTATGTCTGACTCTTTAAGTATTTCATCTATATGCTAGAATTTTAGTTAAGGTTGTTTGAGTTTTTAATTTATGCCATGTGAATTTGCTTAAGGACAAGCAAAGTTTTAAGTGTGGGGTAGTTGTTTTATTAGTTTTTGTTATAGTTTTGTGTCTTGTTTGTTATGTTAATTATTGTTTTATTTAGGTATTTTGTTAGTTTTAATCGGTTTGTTTAGTGTTTTCTTTAATTGTGTAGTTTTAGTTTATTTCTGTGTTTCTATCATTTTTTATTTAATTTTTAGTATATGTTTATGTTTTGTTGGATATTGTTTATTTAATTCTTGTTTAAGTTTTGTTTGCCAGTTTTTTTGTTAGGTTAAAACAGCAAAGAAACAAATTGAAGATGAAATGGGCAGAAGCTAACACAGGCAGAGGACATGGCCAAGTCACTGGCCGTGTCCCATACTAAGTTAAAAGGAAGAGAAAGTCCCAGTAGCAGACACAAGCAAGGGACACGCCCAAGTCATGTGGCCGTGTCCGTCCAAAGAAGCCCAACACGGCCAAGTCATCTTGACTTCGCCGTGTCTCATTTGGTTCCAAAGGCAAAGACGAAGCTAAATTTCACAGAAGCAGACACAGGCAAGGGACACGGCCAAGTCATGTGGCCGTGTCCCTCAATCATGGTGCAACACGGCCAAGTCACTCATGACTTGGCCGTGTCACTCAACCAAAAGAAGAAGAAAGACAAGAATTTCACAGAGGTGGACACCTGCAGGGGACACGGCCATGTCTTGTGGCTGTGTCCCTCCAACAAGCTCTCACACAGCCGTGTCCCTCATCACCTGGCCGTGTCCCTCATGAACCAAACGCGCACCGAATTTTAAAGCCGACGTTTCATATAAAAGCAAAAAGAAAGTTAGGGTTTGGGGGGGTGTTGACGATTTTGAGCAAACATTGAGCCGTCAAGAGAGTGGAGCTAGGGTTTAACTTAGTTTTCTTTATTTTTGATTTCACTTTTTGATTAAACTAGCTAGATTAAATTGTTCTTTCCATTGTTATATCCTTCTTGCAAGATTCGAACAAAAGATTATTCAGAAGCTTCAAGGAGTTGTAACTTGGTTTTGCTCTTGAACTTATTCTCTTTATTTTTTTTATTGAATGGATATTATCATGTCTATTTCGATTTCTTTGAACATTAATGAGATGAATATGTGTGATTGCATTATGAACTAATTTGGTCTAGTCTAGGGTTTGTATGGATCTGCAATGATTGTATGAATTGGTTATTCTCTTAGCTAATAATTTCTCTAGCCTTTATTGAATGAAATATTGTTAACATATAATTGATTGGCCACCAATTGTGTGTTTTAGGTATTAGATGATGAATTGAGAGATGAAGTCTAATGCTGGAATAATTCAATTAAGGACTTAGGTGAATTAGAAATATAACCTATTAAAAAGATTGTTTCAATTATAACAAGATTAGTTGTAAGAGGTTTGAATGCGAGAGCTTATTTCCTTGACTCAATTAATTAAGTTGTTTAGATTTAATCTTAGAAATTAAATTAGTTAAGTGGAATAACCGTTCATACATATAAGTAGTAGAGAAGTGCAAACCCTAGATCCTTTTATCAAGTGAATCAAAACATCAGCTTTTGTTTATTTTTATCGTTTTCAACTTAAATCAATCTTCTTCATTACTTAGAAATTTAAATTTCTTTAATTACTTGTTACTTTTAATTTGATAATCAATTACCCACTTTGGCTTCCTTGTGAGACGACCTTGGGGAGATCACCTTTGCTACAGCTACCTCGTATACTTGCGAGTGACGCTTTGTGGTAGAGTTAATTTGAGCGCAACACCAGTTCTTTTGCTTCTTCCAAAAGTCCATCTCTAAAAAGTCCAAAAGTCCCAAAAACCAAGATCCTTCTGTAATTCTTCTAATCCCATATTTATAAGAGAAAATAAAAATCTAATACTAATTAGTTAAGGAAATAAAATTGTTCAATGAAATAAAATTGTTTAGGAAATAAAATTATTTAGGAAATAAAACTTTAAAACCTAGTAAAAGAAGGTTTTGGCAAAATCGGCAGCATGCACGAATGGGGTTGTGGGCTGCGAGACGCCTGGGCGAGATCCAATTCGCCATAGGCAATGCCTACGACGAATTAGCCTACAGTCGGCCAATTGGACGCAACAGCGTGGCGCGCACCGATTCGACCATACAATTTTTTTATTTTCTATTCTTTATCATTTTTATATGTATATATTTTTATTTTTTATTTTTACTATTAAAAACATTATTATTAAAATAATAAAATGAAAAATAATAATAAATTATATATTTAGAAATAAGTAATAAATATTATTAAATTAAAATAAATATTAAAATGAATAACAAATATTAAAATACTATAAAAATTATTTGTGACTGTTTTAAAATATTTAGACTGGACTTGATAAAAAATTAAGGGTCTACAGTTTGCCCCCTGCTTGAACGATCTGAGACTGCAGTAAAAGAGAGTGAAAAATAATATGATTTTTTATCTGGTCTTTTTGAAAAAAAAAATTTGGATTCTAGACCAGAAGTGAGTTTCGGACTCAAAGATAATTTGAGTTCTAGACCCGAGGTGAGTTCTGGACCTAAAGATAATTTGGGTTCTAGACTCGAGGTGAGTTCTGGACTCAAAGATAATTTGGGCTCTATACCTGAGGCGAGTTCTAGACTCAAAAATAATTTGGGCTCTAGACTCGAGGTGAGTTTTAAAATCAAAAATAATTTGGACTCTGGACCCGAGGCAAGTTCTGGACTTAAAAATAATTTGGGCTCTAAACCAGAGGCGAGTTTTGGACTCAAAAATAATTTGAGCTCTAGACTCGAGGTAAGTTTTGGACTCAAAAATAATTTGGGCTCTAGACCTGAGGCGAGTTCTGGACACAAAAATAATTTGAATTATCTACAAAAAAATTATAGTTAGTAGGACATTGAAAAAATTTGCAAAATAATTAGCTATTTTTTATTACACCCGTACTCTCTTGCTCCCTGTGTGGAAAAAATTATAAGAGTGCAAAAAATATTTTTAGATGCGTAAATAGCTCAATAATTGAATTGAATAATTGATTTTACTATTTAAATACTATTTGAACACTGTTCATTTACTATTCACTAGCAGTGATTTTGACTCTTTTTTTCACGGGAATTACTATTGATTTTTTGTTTTATTCCTTCATCCATTTTCTATATAAACAGTTCCACCCTTTCCATTCTCTTCATCTTTCCATCATTTATGTTTGTTTACATTTTAGAGAGTTGATAATAATAATAGAAAAAATGGAGAGAGTACATGCTTTGAGATCTGGGCCCCGATCTAATGCCGAGTTGCTAGAATTTATTCGACAACATGAAAATGAAGCTGTCGATATACTAGCTGGAATGCCACTTCATCGTAGTTCAAGTCAAAGGACCAAGGTAACATATTTTAAGACCGCAAATATATATTCTTCACTTTATTTATAATAATTAATTTTATTATTAGCTTTTATTATTATTTTTTATTTTTATTTTAGGTATAATTGAGTTATATGAAAGGAATTTCTTTTTAAAATAAATTAGCTGATAGACTTTTAATAAAAATAGATTTAAATAGAAAATAATGAGTAATATTAAGCTATGAAACAGTAATATTAGTGAGATGATATACTTACCTCATGTTGGCCTATCTAATTCGGTGCTAGTATGATCATTGTGTTGTCCAGGGTGGAGGGTGTGTCTATACAGCTCACCAATGGTATGACATAGCACCATCTCGTGTAAAATGGATCATCCAAAATTGCGATTTTGACAGCTTCATTCTGCAATTGCCATCTGAGGAGTGTCCGATAGATAGGAGTGTAGTTCAAGCATTGTCGGAGTGATGGATGGACACGACCCATACTTTTCACCTTCCTATGGGAGAGAAGACTATTGGCATAGTCAATTTTACAGCCATAACTGGTATCCAGTACTATGGCCTTCCGATCCCTCTTACCAATGATATTCTTAGACAAAGAAATTCAACAATTAATTTGTATGAAACCATCACTAAAGGGGCACTTTAAGATAAAAATTGAGTTGATTCATAGTTATTGGATGAGCTATGATGGACGGGTTCATAGAGAAACAACCGAGTAATATGCAATGAATACTACTAGCAATGAATTGTCAAACACTTGCACCTTATCCACCTTCATAATTATCAGGGTTTCAAACCAAAAATACATGCTTCATACTCCACCATATTATTGGTTGCTCTAAACTTCAACTTCTTTGCTAAAGGGATAAGCTCCCCTTTGGGCGATTCTAGTATGACTCCCAAACCTGCTCCTTTCCTATTCACTACTCCGTCAAAATATATTTTCCATTATTGCACTTCTATGGGCTCTAAATGTTCATCAGGAAATTCCAAGATCACCTCTTTACTATCCAGTAATGGTTGTTGGGCCAGGAATTCTGCCACCGCTCTTCCTTTGATTGTTTCCCTAGTTACATACTCAATCTCAAATTCTTCCAATATTATCAATCATCATCCATACTTCCTGATCAAAGAGGGTGTCTCCCTTAAGTACTTCATCGGATCCAACCTAGAAATTGATTGCACACTATAAGATTGGAAGTAATGTCGCAACTTCTTATAAGACCAAACCATAGCTATACAGGTCTTTTTAATGATACTATACTTAATTTCATAAGGTAGAAACTTTTTGCTCAAATAGTAGACTGTGTGTTCAACCCCCGACTATCTGCTTGGGCTAGCATGGCTCCTATTGATTCTTCTTCTACGGCTAAGTATAGTAACAAAGGTTTACCGGGTTTAGATTGTTTTAAAATAGGTGGATTTAGTAGATACTCCTTTATACGCTCAAAGGCCTTTTGACACTGTTCATTCCACTCGACTAGCTAATTCCTTTTAAGCAATTTGAAATAGGTTCACAGATTGTGGTGAGCTTTGCTATAAACCTACTAATGTACTGTAATTTGCCAATGAATCCCCAAACTTCTCTCTCTGTCTTAGGGGCTGGCATATCCCTGATTACTTTAACCTTGTTAGGGTCAATCTCAATGCCATTTGGACTAATCACATGTCCTAACAACTTGCCTGAGGTAACCCCGAACTCACACTTCTTCGGGTTTAACCTTAGCTTATACTTCACTGCTCTCTCAAAGAATAACTCTAAGTTTTGAAAGTGTTGTACCTTTGTATATGACTTTACCATCATATCATCATATCATGAAATAAAGTGGTGGTCATCCTTTGGTAGGTTGCTCCAGCTTTCTTGAACCCAAGCGACATCACCCTATAACAAAATATACCCCATGTAGTAATGAAGGTAGTTTTAGCTTTATCTTCTTGGGCCATTAACACTTGGTTGTATCCATAAAATCCATCTACAAATGAGTGTAGCACGCTAGAGGCTGCATTATCAATAAGGACATCTATATGGGATAAAGGAAAGTCATCTTTTGGGGAATCCTTGTTCAAGTCTCTATAGTCCACACAGACCCTAATTCTTCCATCTTTCTTTGGCACGGGTACTATGTTGGCTACCCAATCTGGATAATCTATTGCTTTAAGGAATTTTACTTGTATTTTTTTAGTGACCTCTTCTTTAACCAATTCAGCCCACTCCGGTCTTAACAACCTAAGCTTTTGTTTGACAGGTTTCATGTGAGTGTAAGTAGGAATCAAATATTCAGCTACGTCTCGATCTATTCAAGGCATATCCTCATATGACCAAGCAAAAACTTCTTCATATTTTTTAAATATTTTTTAAGTCTCTCTCTCTCTCTCATCAGGAGTAAGGTCGGATGCTATGCTAATATTTTTAGGATTTTTTATTATTCCCAAATTTAATGATTGTGTATCAACATAGTTAAAATTAAAGGTGCTCATGTAACCACTATTTGAATGTATGCAACAATTAGGAAAAACATCACACAATTAAGTAAAATCAGACTTTATTGCATTTATTTTGGAAAAGAAAACATCATCATCCTCATACAAAGCAGACAAATTAAAATCAAAATAAAAATCATTGTTCTCAAAATCATAAAGCATAACATCTTCAAACTTCTCTTAAATTAGGGTAGCAATCTCCTTAGGAGTCTTCTCAGCTTTTAGTACAGCTTCCTTCTCCCCTTTTGGATTGGGCTCCTTATTGGCTGGTAGGGCGAGCTCTTTCTTCACTTGTTCCAGTACCTCAGCAGCATTAGCAAAAATTTCAAAACCCAAGATCAACTTTCCCATGAACATGATTGGCTCAGGCTTTCCTTGGAGTGGTCCCATGTCTGGAGCTTTAACAAAGATCTCTTCAAGTGGTGGGAAGCTCATCTTCTCATTCTTATTTAGCTGAACATCTTTGCTAGCTTCTTCATACCCTAACCCTTTCTTGGACGTTTGAGTCTTGAAATCTTAACACTTTGTCACACCGGCCTTGCTCTTTCCAAGACCAGCACTAGGAAGGTAGCTCATGTTCTTCATCATGTTCATGACCTTAAAGTCCACTACCTCATCATCAGATATTGCAGCTACTTGGAAACCATTGAGAGGCCTCTCAATCATTAGAGCATTGACCACCTCATTATCTTCGGCCTCGATGACCATCATCTCATCTCCATTGGGGAACTTGATCTTTTGATGAAGGGTGGAAGGAACTCCACCAAGAGGATGAAACCATGGTCATCCCAAAAGTAGTGAAAAAGTAACTGGTATGTCCAAAACCACAAATTTGACCATAGACCAACCTTCACAATAGCTTTGAATGTCCCTTCAGTGTGCCTCTTGGTATTGTCATAAGCCCTAATGGTTACCTCAGTTGGGCTTAGATCCCTTGTTGACATAGCTAGCTTTGGCAAAATTTTTAGTGGGTAAACATTTATGGCAGACCCATCATCAACCATTACACATGGGATCCTTTTTCCTTTGACTTCTACTTTGATAAAGAGAGGGCGGATGTGATCTCTTCCCTCTTTCGGTAAATTCGCATCTGAGAAAGATACCATTCCCATGTCAACTTCATTCTTCTTTTGAATCTCTTCACACTTCGTTACTCCTTCAACTTTTATGAAATTAGCCAGCTCATCCAGTGTTATTGAGGTGGAAATTTTCATGCTAGCTAAGGTCTTGGCCATAGTTTCATGGTGCTTCTTAGAAGTGGCCAATAAGTCCCAAATACTGACGCTTGCCTGGGTTCTATTCAACTGCTTAAGCACAATGTCATCTTCCTCTTCTTTGTTCCAACTTCGACTTCTTTTCCTTTATTATCTTCCACTTACTTGGGTGTTGGCATTGCATAAGGCTTACCAGATCTGGTGTTCATCTCTTCATCTTCTTCAGGTTCAGACCAGGTCCATTCTTCCTTCTTGGGTTCATGATCATCATCACTATCGCTTGAATCCCAAAATTTGCTCAGAACATAGATTGCCACTTCTTTTCCAACCATAGCTTGTTTAATTTTTCTAAACACTACTTCTTCTTTGGTTGCTTCTCCATCTACATCTTGGAAAGAAGACATGACAAAACTTTCATGCAAACCTCCTCCAATCATGAAGGTCGCTAGTGGTGGTACCCTATGGAACCTTGGTGTAAGCGGGGATTTTCGCCCCTACTCCCGGCACTGTTTAGGCTCGGGGCCTTAAAGAACACGGACCTAAGTCCGGAGAAAATGGAGTCACCACTCAGACGGACTGGGAAAAAGAAAGGGGTGGATGGCTCAATTCCTAAGGAATTCCCAACCCCCTAATGGGTTCGGAAAGTTGGGTACGTGCGGGGAAGATGAGAAATGGCCCAGCACCCCCACAATGCCCGGTTCATTGGAACCGGCCTCCCTTACAAGTCTTAATATTATAAAATTTTTAAGTATAACAATATTATCCATATTACACACAATAATTAAAAAAAAGGCATCATTATATTAAAATCAAAGCAATATCCAAACAAAGCAAATAAATGGACACCCATCCAAGGATGGAAACATGTCCTTACATCCCATGCCTAAATAGGACACCCACCGAAAGGTGGAAACATGTCCTTTACATTGATTCTAAAATAGAAAAAAATTTAAATTATATGATCTTTAACTAATGAGGTACCCAACAAGTGGAAACATAACTCTTACAACATTTGGAAATCTAAATAAATTAATAAAAGTTAATAACCATTCATCATAAATAAATCATTCATCAACGGTATTAAACATCAATAGAAAGTAAACATCCATCCATGATAAATTAAATAAACCAAGAATTGAACTTAAATAAATTAAAGCATATAAAATAAATCAAAGCATAATCAAATATAAAATTGAATAAAGCAAGTAAAGATTCAAATTAGGGCTACTGTTTCCATTTAATGTTCTTTATTACATGTGTTTAGGGTTTTGGAATTTTATGGGTTTAAGCTACTGTGTTTTTAAGAGAATTAAAATGAATTAAAGTTTTATGATTCAAGAAGTTGGTAAAATTCTTTGATTAACCAAATTAGGGTTTGTGATGTAAAATCATGAACTTAGAGTTTGGGCTCTTCAAAACACTTAGATTTATGATTTTCAGTTACTAAATTATTATTGAGCTTACTGTGTAAAATTATGTTTATATGGTTTTTAAAGTTTTAAAGGATTAGGGTTTAGAAAAAATTAGGGTTTAAGGTTTTAATGTGGGTTAGGGTTCACTGTTTTGGGTTTTGGAGTTGAATTAGGGTTTTATGATTTTTGATTTAGGGTTTCGGGGAATGAATTAGTTTTTAGAACTTGGAAATCAATTGATAATTTTATGAAGTTTATGAAAATAAACAAAATGATTTAAAGTTTATAGAAGCAAAAAAAGAAGTTTTTAGGGCTTTTGGAAAGAAACAAAACTCAATTTAGGGTTTTAAAAATTTAGAAAGCAAATTAGGGTTTTGGGGTTTTGAAGAAACAAAACTAACAACTTTAAACTTTTTGGAAAATAAAGCAACGAATTAAGGTTTTTAAACTTTAGAAAAAGTGAATTGAGTTCTAGGGTTTTTGAATTAAAAGAAACAATGGGATGATTTAGCTACTGTGAAGAATAGAATTTAGACAATTGATGCATACCTCCATTTGTTGGTTCTGCCAAAAATTTCTTCTTGGATGAACAAAATCAAAGACAAGCTTTGCTGCCTTTGATGGATTGAATTTGTTAGACAAAAGATCTCAATTTTGATCCTTGACAACTCAAATTGAATGATCCATTTAACATGTGTTTGAAGAATCTTGTTGCAGGATTAGGTTGCTTCAAAAAGACTGAACAGAACACTTCTAGCAGTCGTACCCGACATGAATAGGACCACACCATGCAATTGAAAGATGAAACCTTATCACAGTAGGTGTCGCGGTCAGAAGCCCGACCTAAGTCGCGACCGCACCTAAAGAAGAGCGACCGTCCTAACTTATGGACGACCGCTAACCAAGGAACTCAAATCATTCTAATCACAGTAAGGTTCGCGGTGACAAGAACAGTGAATGATGCGGCCTCGCTTATCAATTTAGTGACCGCTCTTGAGTAATAGCGACCACGCTAAAAATTCAAGAAAAATTGCTTAAAGAGACAGTAGGTTTCGTGTCCTCAGGTGCGTCCAGAAGTTTGACGCGAGTTTGTCAACTCGACCGCGAGATGCTTCCTAGGGCGACCGCGCTATTCAAATTATGGCGGACATCTCTTCTGCCCTGTCAGAGAATGCCACGTGACATGACCGTTAAAAATCCACTTCAACATTCAAAAAGGGCGATCACACCTTGGTGATGCGCGACCGTCCCGAAAATCACAGCATGGGCAAGATTCCAGCTGCAGAGCACTCAAATTCGACCGTTGAAGCCTTTTTAAATGCAGCGACCGCACTTTGTTCAAGGACGACCGCGTGAGATATGAGCGCGACCATCCTTGTATGAAGGACGACCACGAAATGCTTCGGACAGTTTAAGTAAAGAAGGTCTAAGCTGCCAAGACTTCATTCTCACTATCAATAACGGCTAGTAAGACCACATTGGCTATAAATACAGTGTTTCTATGAGAAAAAAAGATATAGAGTGTGAAGCAAAACAGAATTTGATAGCCAAGCAACAATTTTTCTTTTACTTAAACTTACATTTTGAATTGTAATGAATGTTAGGTGTTAGCATTGAAAACACCATTATAAAAGTTTGAGTGTGAGCTTGGGAAACACTTGGGTTGTTAGAGTAAGCCTTGTAAAACTCTTGTTTGGGTTGTGAGAGTAAGCCTTAAAAACTCCTTTAATGGTTCTTGAGTGTTAGCCTTAGAAAACATTTGTGAAGTTAGGTGTGAACTTGTGAAAACACCAAAGTTCGAAGTGAGCTTGTAAAAACTTCAAGATTAGTGGAACCTTAACAAGTTGTTAAGGAAGTGGATGTAGGATTGAAGTAAAATCCGAACCACTATAAATCTTGTGTGTTCTTTCTTTCTTCCATTACTCAACGATCTCTTAATTCCGCACTTCTATTTTGTTGAGTTTTTTAATTGTCATTATTTCTTGAGGAAACCAATTCACCCCCCCTCTTGGTTGCCATCTTGGGACAACAATTGGTATCAGAGCCTGAGATTTCTTAAACTTAATTGTGAAATCTGATCCACTATGGCAACTTCTTCTTCATCAAGCTCTCATGGAAATCTTAACACTATTCTTAGACCCTACTTTGATGGAACTGACTATTCATACTGGAAACACAAAATGTATTTGTTTCTAGACAGTGAAGGGATTAAACTATGGGATTTTGTGGAAAGTGAGTGGAAACCTCCCACTTATGAAGTTGATGGTATTCAAGTTCCACTTCCCAAAGCACAATGGTCAGCTAGCAATGTCAAAGATCGATTCAAGAACAATAGAGCCGCTTCCATCTTGATGAATTCCATTTCAAGAGAAGAAGGTGGAAGAGTTCAACATTTAACTTGTGCACATTGCATTTGGAAAACACTCGAAAACTACCATGAAGGTACAACTCAAGTGAGATTCACCAAGAAACAAATGCATGTCCATGAGTATGAGCTATTCAAGATGAAACCAAATGAAAATGTCACCGACATGACAAATCGCTTGATTGCTATTGTCAATGAACTAAAGAAGTATGGCAAGGTATATGATCAAGGTGATGTAAACAGTAAAATCTTGAGAGCCCTAAGAGCTAGAAAGAACTTTGAATCAAAAGTATCATCCATAGAAGAAGCTCATGATCTCAGCACATTAAGAACCGATGAGCTAGTTGGTAAACTACTCACATTTGACCTACACAGTGAGAAAGAAGAAGATCAAGGTGAAAAAGAAAAGAGAAAACCAATTGCACTCAAAGCAATCAAAGAAGTTGAGAGCTCAAGCAATGAAGGCACTGATGATGAAGATGAAATGGCAATG
Organism: Garcia nutans; assembly: GCA_947685225.1. Taxonomy (NCBI): domain Eukaryota; kingdom Viridiplantae; phylum Streptophyta; class Magnoliopsida; order Malpighiales; family Euphorbiaceae; genus Garcia; species Garcia nutans. The sequence goes on from CANTUV010000040.1 coordinate 10,209,185, forward strand.
TTCTCAAAAAGAATCAGTGAATGGAAAAGGAAGAAAAGATTACAAGCAAACAAAGGCACACCTCCAAAATTCTCCTTCAAAGATAAAGAAAAGAAAAAATGAGGTAAAATGCTATGAATGTGGAAAAACTGGTCACATTAAATCAGATTGCTTCAAATTAAAGAACAAAAAGAAATGGGATAAAGAAAAGAAAAAGTCTCTCAAAGCCACATGGGATGACTCTTCCTCAAGTGAAGAAGAAGAAGAAGAAGGAATTGCAAATCTTTGTCTCATGGCTATTTAAGATGACTCCAACGAGGTAAGTACTCAATCCTTTTGATCAAATAGCACATAATGATACAAATGATATAGATGATAGTGATTTGATTGAGCACATGAATTTTAAGATAGAAAAATATTTTTCTAAAATGATGCTTTATAAAGAGAAAAACTCTAAGTTAGAAAAATATTTTATATGCTTAAAGAACTCTACCTTAGAATTGAAAACCTCAAATGAACACTTGATGAATACGATAGGAGAGTTAAATAAAAACTCACATGACTTGGAAAAGGTGATTAAAGAAAATGAAACATTGAAGCATGAGCTAAAAGAACTAAAAGAATCTGTAATATCCCAAAATGTACCCTAGAAGTTTTGAGATAATTGTTGTTTTGTTTGAATCAAATGTATATGTGTAGTGGGAAAGGAAAGAATGTATAGAGAAAATGTATATGTTGTGTATATGGCAAGATATATAACATATATGTTGGTAAAAATGGTGGCTCAAGGGAAGAAGATATTTAATTTGTGATTTGTGAAATTACTAAAAAGGGTATATTAATGAAATGAAGTTAAATTATATTGAAGAGGGTATTTAGGTAATTTTCTTTTGAAATTGCTTGGTGGAGGTTTAAAGAGAAGAGAAAGTTGACTTTGCTTCTTCATTTTCTTTTCTTTCCCTTTGGTGGCCGAACCTCATCAAGACAAGAGAGCAAGAGGAAGGTTTTGAGTTCTAAGATCAAATTGAAGGAGTTTTCAAGATACTAAGTGGAAATCCAAGAAGATTTATTATTTTTGGTAAGTCTCTCTTGAATTCTCTTATTTTATTTTAAGTTGTTTGTGAGTTTGATTGTGGATATGTGGAAGTAAAGTTGTGTTTATGGTAATTTGTTGGTGTGTGTTTGATTTAAATTGATTGTGGTATTGGTTTTGAATGAGAAATAAAAAGATGGGTTGTTGTTAGTTTTGAAAGAGTAAGAGTGATGTTGGTTTTAGGGTTTTGAGTTGGTAAGTGTTGTTAATGTTAAGTTTGGTTGATTATTTTCATAGATCTTCATGTTGGTTGTGTTTGTTGGAGTTGTAAGCATTAAACATGTGAATTTGGTTGAAGGCAGTAGCATTCTGGATGCCACGCCCGTGGCCCTTTGGTGCCATGGCCGTGGAGGTGTTGGATAATTTGGGCAGAATTGGTTTCTGCCCCACGCCCGTGGGGGTTGGGGTGGCCACGGCCGTGGGCTATAATGTGTGTTGTTGGATTGTTAATTGTGATCTAAAGGTCTAAGAGGAGGTTAACAAGTGATAAAATTGTATTGGAATTGATGTGGTTCATCATTGTTTTTGTTTAGGTTGTGAAGAAGGTGATTTGCCCTAATTTGAGAAGTGAAGAGTTCTTGGAAATAATAAGTGTATAGAGTTGTTTAAGTGGTGCTTAAGGTAAGTACAAACCTTGCATTGTTGCATACATTCACTTGATATGGCATTGTTGATATATATGAATAATGTTATGTTTTGCACATTGTGAATCTTGTGAAATGTACTATATGTATATTGATGAATTACTTTGGTGTGAATGGAAATATAATGTGAATTGAGACATGATGATTCAAATGTGATAAGAAGCCATTGTGAGTGGCTATGGTTATACAAATGAAATTGTTGAGGCATGATTGCCTATTTGATTATGAGATACAAATTGAGAAAGAGAATGATAAAGAGATGTGAAATTAATGTTGTGAGTTATAATGATTTGAATGATATGATTGAAGCATGCCTAGATGATATGATTGAATAATGATATGTTTGTTTAGTTAATGTAATTGATGTTGTATATTATAATGATGAAAATGAAATTAATTGAGAAAGAAATGTTTAAAGAGATAAATGAACGGACCTATCTGCCTCATGCGGACCCAATGGTTTGGGCAACCGAACTTGGACTACCGACCTGGTTGGGGGAAGGTTCGATGCAGTCAGTATTATGTACCTATCTGGCTCCTGCGAAACCATGCGGACCCAGTGGTTGGGCAATCGAACTTGGACTACCGACCTGGTTGGGGGAAGGTTCGTTACTAATAGTCTTATACGTACCTATCTGCCTCCTGCGGAACCATGCGGACCCAGAGAGTTGGGCAACCGAACTTGGACTACCGACCTGGTTGGGGGAAGGTTCGTATATGGAGCCACGGTTTATGGCTATAATTAATGGATGATGATATAATTATTGAAATAATGAAATGTAACATTTATAAGTATGATCTTTATTGGTTATATGTATGACATTGATATTGACATTGCATTTTATCATTATGGTTTGTATTACTGAGTTGTTGGCTCAGCGCGATTGTGGTTCATCGCGCAGGTGATAGAGTTTATAGGGTTGAGACAGAAGATTCTTCTAGACCTAGTTGAGTTTGTACTTGAAGAGTTGGACTAGAGCTTAAAGATCAGAGAGTCAAGCTGCCAATCATGTATATATATTCTATGTTTTGTAAATTTAAAGTTTCTATGTATTTGTACTTGTAAGTACTTGTTATAACTTCCGTTGCGTATTAATAAATGTTTTCATCTATTATATTTTATGGATTTCTTTTAAATGATTGATATTTGTTTTATTTCTTTTTTGAGATATGATTTGTATATTTTTAAACTGTGGCATTTTCTATATTCAGTATACGTATAATACGATCGTATAAGCATGCTTTGTACATATACGGGATATAGGGGTGTTACAGAATCAATTTCCAAATATCATAAAGGAAAGGAAGCATTAAATACATTAATTAATAACCAAAGATCACCTTTCTTAAAGTATGGATTAGGATTCAATGGCTCAACCAACATTGCACTAAGTAAACCAACATTTGTAAAAGCATCTACAATTGAAATTTCTGATGATCATATCAAAGATGCTTGCACCAAGTCTAAAAGTACCAAAAGTACTTCTTATGGTTTGCTAGGAGAAAAAGCTAAAAATAATTATGCATTGTTGTTCACTAAACTTGCACAAAAGAAATCACATACTTGTAGCTGCATGCATAATACGTTAAATACAAAAAGGAAAATGCAGAAGTATAGAATGCCATGGCAATGCACATATTGCATGAAATTCGGACATAAAAATTTCTATTGTTATATAAGAAAAGCTCATCTCAAGTTAGAAGGCACTTTTACTACTAATCATCAAGGACCCAACTTCATGTGGGTACCTAAAAGAAGATGATCACTATTGCCTTGCAGGTATGCCTAAAATCTACTATCAACGAAAGCACATGGCTTGTAGATAGTGGATGCTCAAGGCATATGACTGGAAATGCAAAGCTTTTTACAAGTATTACCAATAAACATGGAGGTAATGTGACTTTTGGAAACAATGCTAAAGATAAAATTCTTGGTGTTGGCTCCATTGGTTATATTGGTAAGGATTTAATAGAAGATGTGTGGCTTGTTGATGGTTTGAAACATAACTTGCTAAGTGTTAGTCAACTTTGTGATAAAGCATACTTTGTCAAGTTTGATTCCAGAGAATGCAAAATCACGAATTCAAATGATATTGTCATATTTAAGGGAACTAGAATAAACAACACTTATAATATCAATATTCATTCAAATCATAAATGTTTAATGTCCACTAATAATGATGCATGGTTATGGCATAGAAGACTAGGTCATGCTGGTATGGATCAATTGAAATATATTTGTAATGAAAACTTAGTTGATGGCTTACCTAAGATAAAATATGATAAAGACAGGATTTGTGAACCTTGTCAACATGGTAAGCAACACAAAAGCTCATTTAAAACAAAGAGTGTTATAAGCACTTCTAGACCTTTAGAGCTCATTCATTTGGATTTGTTTGGACCAAATAGAGTCACAAGCTTAGGAGGCAAATCATATGCATTTGTTCTTGTTGATGACTACTCTAGATTCACATGGGTTAATTTCTTAGCTCAAAAGAATAAAGCCTTTAATTACTTCAAAACGTTTGCAAAAAGAGTTCAAAATGAAAAAGGATATGTGATCACATCTATTAGAAGTGATCATGGCAAAGAATTTGAGAATGAAAATTTTGAAGGCTTTTGCAATGAACTTGGCATATCACATAATTTTTCTGCTCCTAGAACTCCACAGCAAAATGGTGTAATTGAAAGGAAAAATAGAACTTTAATCGAAATGGCTAGGACAATGCTTAATGAATATGATTTACCATCTTATTTTTGGGCAAAAGCCGTTAATACAGCTTGTTACATTGCAAATCGTGTTTACAAAAGGCATTTAACTAATAAAACTTCTTATGAGCTATGGAATGGAAGAACACCCAAAATTGGATATTTTAGAGTATTTGGATGCAAATGCTTCATATTGAATACCAAGGATAATCTTGGAAAATTTTCATCCAAATCAGATGAAGGCATATTCTTAGGATATTCATCATATAACAAAGCATATAGAGTATTTAACATGAAAACTCTAGTTATAGAAGAATCAATGCATGTTGTATTTGATGAATCATCTAAACTTGATCAAAAGAAAGATATTGCTTTCAATGACCCTGCAGGTACTTTTGAACCTCTTGAATCTATTGATGCTCCAAAGATCAATCAGCATGAACTTGAAGAAAAGACTCAAGATCTACCTAAGGATTGGCAATACAAGAAAGATCATCCTAAGGAACTCATCATTGGAGAAACATCTAAGGGAGTAATTACTAGATCTAAAATTAATCATATAGATGTTAATTTTGCTTTTGTTTCTCAAATTGAGCCAAAGACTGTTGAGGAGGCTTTAAATGATGAAAATTGGATAACTGCAATGCAAGATGAACTTAATCAATTTGAAAGAAATAATGTTTGGCAACTTACTCCTAGACCTACAGATCATTCTATAATAGGATGCAAATGGGTCTATAGGAATAAGCTTGATGAAAATGGTCACATTATTAGAAATAAAGCAAGATTGGTAGCCAAAGGCTATAATCAAGAAGAAGGTATTGACTATGATGAAACCTTTGCCCCCGTAGCCAGATTAGAAGCTATTAGAATATTACTTGCTTTTGCATGTCATATGAACTTTAAGCTTTTTCAAATGGATGTTAAAAGTGCATTTCTAAATGGACTTATAAGCGAAGAAGTTTATGTAGAACAACCTCCTGGTTTTGAAAACTACAAATTTTCTGATCATGTTTTCAAACTTACCAAAGCTTTATATGGATTGAAACAAGCACCTAGAGCTTGGTATGATAAACTTAGTGCATATTTGCTTGAAAATGGTTTTTCAAAAGGAAAAGTAGACACAACTCTTTTTGTTAAAAAGGACAAGCATAACATTTTGATTGTACAAATTTATGTGGAAGACATAATATTTGGAGCTACTAATGAAGCCTTGTGCAAAGAATTTGCTACTTGTATGACTAGGGAATTTGAAATGAGCATGATGGGTGAACTCAAGTTCTTCCTTGGACTGCAAGTCAAGCAATGTGAAGATGGGATCTTCATCAACCAATCCAAATATACAAAAGAACTCATCAAGAAATTTGGAATGGATGGCTGCAAAACTAGCAAAACTCCCATGAGCACATCATTGAAATTAGGTAAAGATGAAAATGGTAAAGCAGTAGTGTTGCGCTCAAATTAACACTACTACAAAGCGTCACTCGCAAGTATATGAGGTAGCTGTAGCAATGGTGATTGCCCCAAGGTCGTTTCCCCAAGAAGGTGTGGTTCGTAATAGCTTGATAGACAATTTAAATTAAAAATGAAAGTTTGTTGTTTGAAATGCTAAAGAACAATTAAAACCTAAGATTAAGAAGAATAGGGTTGAAGTGTGTGATAAGTGCACAAGATCAATTCAGTTCTTGGGAAAGTGCCTAGGGTTATAGGTCCATTCAATCAAAGCTCAATTCTCAATTATCCATTATAGCCTTGTAATTAATTTGTTCCTTAAGGTTAATTAATCAATTACCAATCCATTAGTTCTCACATTCATGAATTAGCAATAACCAATTATTTCACATTATCAAATTAATGAAACCCTAGAACTTATATTTCTAATTCATTCATAGGGTAGTCAATTGCATAATTCTGATACCAAATTTCACCTCTCGGTCCTTCATTCAATATCTAGAGATCAATAGGTAGCTAATCTATTAACCTAGCATACAATCCAATGCAATCAACCAAAAACAAGGTAATCAATGGAAATATCAAATTAAAGCATTCAATCAAATATACTACAAACCCTAAGCATGGGTATTTAGCTCAACATCATCAAATTAAAACATTCATTCAACTCAATACAAATCAAATACAAATTGTTCATTGTAATATCAATATCTTAATACATCAATGACAATAAAAATGAATTAAAAGAGAGAATAGAAAAACCCCTTGTGAAGATGCTAAGAGTAGGATTGCTAATCTTCCTCTAGCTCCACTCGATGTATGATGAGGAACTCAAGCCTCTTCAATGGTTGATTCCCCTTGCAATGTGGATGGAGCTTTCTCAAGTCACCAACTCTTCAATTGATTTGCCTTTGGAAGATAGAAAGGAGTTTTCTCAAGTCACCAATATTTTCCATGAAGCTTCTTCAACCTTTGATGGCTTATAACCCAAATTATCCCAAAGAACCTTAAAGATCTATCAATGGAAGATGAAGAAGATGAAGATGGAGGATGAAGATGAGGGACAAGGAGAGTGTCACTCTCTCCTCATCCCAAGTTGGTGTGCCTCCCTTTCTTCTCTCTAATTTTCGTTCACCAAACCCTAGATGTCCCTCTCTCTCAACTTCTCCTTCCTTTTATATGAAACGTACGCTTTAAAATCGCTGCGCGTTTGGTTCATGAGGGACACGGCCAAGTCAGAGGTGACTTGGCCGTGTGAGTGCCTTTTGGAGGGACACGGCCAGGTGACACGGCCGTGTCCCTTCCCTGTGTTCACTTCTGTGAAGATTTGGTTCTTCTTTTCCTTTGGCATTTGGTGAGACATGGCCAAGTCAGAGTGACTTGGCCGTGTCTGGGCTTCATTGAAGGGACACGGCCAGGTGGCACGGCCGTGTCCCTTGCATGTGTCCTCTCCTGCCTTCAATTTTGCTCTTTCTTGCTCTGTTCTTTGGTTTTGCTCATCAGATGAGACACGGCCAGAGACTTGGCCGTGTCTCTGGGTGTGTCTCTTACTGTTTCTTCATTTTTGCTCTGTTTTTGACTGTTTTGATCTTCCAAGGGTGTTTTTACTCTCAAACCTAAAAACAAACACAATAAACAAACTTAAAACAAAAATCAATCAAAACATTAACTAAAACACACATAAAATTATACTAAAAACTAGTATAAAAATGACCTAAACAACTACCCCACACTTAACTCCTTGCTTGTCCCCAAGCAAGACTAAAATCAAAACACACTAACTAGATGAATTTTGTTAAGTTCAAGAGTTATAAAGATGCATCAAGACCTCCTTATCCCTAAATTCACAATCAATATTGAATCAAACAAAATTGACACTCATGCAATTAAGTGGTTTCCATGCAAAACCAATATTGTCACTCCCTCACCAACTCTTTCAAGTGTTTGATCATGGTGGTGTTTACACTCATAACAATCAATGAAAGATTATTGCCATAGGCTTGCTTATCAATCAAATCTCCACCACAAAATAACAATCAAGCATCAATCAAAAGGTCTTTATTTTGGTTGTAATGGGACTAAGGTAAAGGCATGGCATTTAGGAAATGTGAGCTTAATCATTAAGTTCAAGAGCACTTCAAGAATGAAGTAACCGATCATATGTATAACTAACAATCCCAAAACACCTTCCTCTCATATTCCCATTGACATTAAAGAGCTTTTCCAAGGAACTCACTTGTTACATATTACAATGATTCATTCCAACCCTTTCAACAAGAACAACAATTATTCTTATTATATATATATATTTTTTTTTCTTTTTCTCTTTCTCATTTTTTAATTTTTTATTTTTTTCTTATTTTTTTTCTTTTTCTTGTACACAAGTTTGTGTACAAGTTTTTATTTTGCTTTGCAATCTTAAACCTACTAAATTTAACCCCACACTTAATTCAACACAACACTCGGTCATAAACGCTCTTAAAATGCTCTTGACCTAATGAAAGGGTAAAAGTTAAACAACAAGGTCCAAGCTAATGGTGTTGTGAAAAAGAAAGAAAAGGAAAATAAAATAAGCTCAAAATTGGCTAACTAAGGATGAATATAGGGTTGGTCTTTTAAACCAAAGTGGATTCACCTAATTGCCTTAATCATCTTGATGCCAAATTGAAATTTTTATGTAATCTTAAAATGTATTTCAAAGCAAGTTCTAGCAATTCATCAATCAAAGATGTTCACCCACAACAAGAATAATAAGTTGATGGCTCAATTCCTCACTAGGTTAATGGCAATGCAAAGAAAAACCAACAAAATTGACAATAAGCACCAATTCTACTCAATTCTCAATTTCATGCTTCAAAAATTCAAAGGTCATCTATCAACAATTTTTATAACAATTGAACTTTCTAAAACTCATTTATTCAATGAAAAACATTAAAAACAGTAACTAAAACCTAAACAAAATGTAATTAAAAGTAAAAACATAAAACACCAAATGCACCCCACACTTAAAAATTCACATTGTCCTCAATGTGAGCATGCATACTACAGAGAGAGTTTAGATGATACCTGATTTCCATCGTTCCCATATACGATGTGTGGGGCTCCTTCCACCCATAATGCAATTGGAGCCCATGATTAAGAGGATGAACACCATGCAACTTTGAAATGTGCCCAATGTAAGGAAAAGCTTAGGTAGCATTCTTAGGGGAGCATTTGTCCAAAAAGAACATGTGGGGGTTGTCCTAGCTTGATTCACTAATGCTATAGGGACATGATAAGACCCTTTTTCAGTTTGCAACATGGTTATATATGATTTTTGCTCATTCTCACCACCAAGGGTGGGAGAGATTATAATTTGTTGCATACTGTAATCCCCAACCAAAACATCTTTCATAATTCTAGGGGTCTTTTTAAGTTCAACCAAGTTTGGTTGAATCACTTCTTTATCCTCTTTAGCAATTTGAAGCTCACCCTCAACAATCTCATTTTTTAATAGTAAATTGCTCTCATTAATTTCTAAATTGGAAGAATTAGGCTCTACTTCTATGGTCATGGCCACCTCAAGCTTATCTACACTATCTTCACTATAGGGCATATCATGGAGTTCAGAAAGTTGCATACCTTGTTTCTCTGCATTCAGCTTACTTGGGAATGGGATTGGTGGCATACAAGGAATTGGAGGTTCATGCAATTTTGTCGAAGTCGATGCTTCCAAATTCTCTTCTTCCTTTGATTGAATTAACTCCACTATGTTTGATTGAATTTCCTCGCCATCTTCTTCATTGTTAGTTCCTGCATCAAAGGAATCACAAAAATCGTTATATATCACCTGTTCATTCTTAAAATTTGTGATTACCTCTATTTGCTCCAATTGACTAGGAAATTCCTCCTCTTGGTGTTCTTGGAGTTGATGTGCCAGTTGCCCAAGTTGCATTTCCACCCTCTTCAATGTTTCCTCCAAAGAATCTAACCTCTCATTGCTTCTTTCCTGAATTTCTGTGCTAATTTGAATATAAGCAGTCAAATCATCTTCCACTTTGGATGTCTTGTATTGAATTTGATTTTGTGCACTAATTTGAATGAAGGCATTCAAACTATCTTCCAAAGTGGACTTCTTAAGGAAATCTTGATTTGAATATTGTTCTTGAGAGTAAGAACTTCTTTGGTGAGGTTGAAAAAAATTTGGAGGTGGAATGTTCTGCTGGTTTTCCCACGAAAAATTCGGGTAGTTTCTCCAATTTGGATTACAAGGATTGGAATATAGGTTACTTCTACCCCTTTGCTGGAAACTTTCATAAGCATATTCTTCCTCTTGCCTCTCTTGATATTGTCCATAATCAAATGAACACATGTTTGCGCTGTGTCCTGCAATGCCACATGCCGAACATACTTCACGAGTAGGCATAGGTGTTTGTCCTCTGGCACTTAGCATCTTAAGTTGGTTCGTTAATTCTGCTAATTGCCATGCCATGTCAGAGTCTGGGTTATCATCATAAACCCCTGCGTACCTTGGAAATTGCATATTTAAACAAGGCACTTAGCAACTTAAATAAAATAAATAAATAATTAAATTGAAAGAAAAATAAAACAAACAAACAATTCACAGAAAACAAACAATAAATAAATAATTATTTATTTATTTTATGCTCTAAATAAAATAAATAAATAATTAAATTGAAAGAAAAATAAAACAAACAAACAATTCACAGAAAATAAACAAACAATGAAAAGAAAAATCAAACTATTACTACTGCGACAGCCTTCCCCGGCAACGGCGCCAAAAACTTGTTGCGCTCAAATTAACACTACTACAAAGCGTCACTCGCAAGTATACGAGGTAGCTGTAGCAATGGTGATTGCCCCAAGGTCGTTTCCCCAAGAAGGTGTGGTTCGTAATAGCTTGATAGACAATTTAAATTAAAAATGAAAGTTTGTTGTTTGAAATGCTAAAGAACAATTAAAACCTAAGATTAAGAAGAATAGGGTTGAAGTGTGTGATAAGTGCACAAGATCAATTCAGTTCTTGGGAAAGTGCCTAGGGTTATAGGTCCATTCAATCAAAGCTCAATTCTCAATTATCCATTATAGCCTTGTAATTAATTTGTTCCTTAAGGTTAATTAATCAATTACCAATCCATTAGTTCTCACATTCATGAATTAGCAATAACCAATTATTTCACATTATCAAATTAATGAAACCCTAGAACTTATATTTCTAATTCATTCATAGGGTAGTCAATTGCATAATTCTGATACCAAATTTCACCTCTCGGTCCTTCATTCAATATCTAGAGATCAATAGGTAGCTAATCTATTAACCTAGCATACAATCCAATGCAATCAACCAAAAACAAGGTAATCAATGGAAATATCAAATTAAAGCATTCAATCAAATATACTACAAACCCTAAGCATGGGTATTTAGCTCAACATCATCAAATTAAAACATTCATTCAACTCAATACAAATCAAATACAAATTGTTCATTGTAATATCAATATCTTAATACATCAATGACAATAAAAATGAATTAAAAGAGAGAATAGAAAAACCCCTTGTGAAGATGCTAAGAGTAGGATTGCTAATCTTCCTCTAGCTCCACTCGATGTATGATGAAGAACTCAAGCCTCTTCAATGGTTGATTCCCCTTGCAATGTGGATGGAGCTTTCTCAAGTCACCAACTCTTCAATTGATTTGCCTTTGGAAGATAGAAAGGTGCTTCCTCAAGTCACCAATATTTTCCATGAAGCTTCTTCAACCTTTGATGGCTTATAACCCAAATTATCCCAAAGAACCTTAAAGATCTATCAATGGAAGATGAAGAAGATGAAGATGGAGGATGAAGATGAGGGACAAGGAGAGTGTCACTCTCTCCTCATCCCAAGTTGGTGTGCCTCCCTTTCTTCTCTCTAATTTTCGTTCACCAAACCCTAGATGTCCCTCTCTCTCAACTTCTCCTTCCTTTTATACGAAACGTACGCTTTAAAATCGCTGCGCGTTTGGTTCATGAGGGACACGGCCAAGTCAGAGGTGACTTGGTCGTGTGAGTGCCTTTTGGAGGGACACGGCCAGGTGACACGGCCGTGTCCCTTCCCTGTGTTCACTTCTGCGAAGATTTGGTTCTTCTTTTCCTTTGGCATTTGGTGAGACATGGCCAAGTCAGAGTGACTTGGCCGTGTCTGGGCTTCATTGGAGGGACACGGCCAGGTGGCATGGCCGTGTCCCTTGCATGTGTCCTCTCCTGCCTTCAATTTTGCTCTTTCTTGCTCTGTTCTTTGGTTTTGCTCATCAGATGAGACACGGCCAGAGACTTGGCCGTGTCTCTGGGTGTGTCTCTTACTGTTTCTTCATTTTTGCTCTGTTTTTGACTGTTTTGATCTTCCAAGGGTGTTTTTACTCTCAAACCTAAAAACAAACACAATAAACAAACTTAAAACAAAAATCAATCAAAACATTAACTAAAACACACATAAAATTATACTAAAAACTAGTATAAAAATGACCTAAACAAGTAGATGAGAAGAAATATCGAGGTATCATCGGATCACTACTTTACTTAACCACTTCTAGGCCTGATATAATGTATAGTTTATGTCTTTGTGCTAGATTTCAAACTAGTCCTAAAGAATCACACTTGAATGCCACTAAGAGAATCTTGAAATATTTGAGTGGTACAATGCATTTAGGACTTTGGTATCCTAAAAATACATCATTTCATATCGTAGGCTTTTCAGATGCAGATTATGCTGGTAGTATCTTAGATAGGAAAAGCACTACAGGAGCATGTCACTTTCTTGGTAATTGTCTAGTTTCTTGGCATAGTAAGAAACAAGCATCGGTTGCTTTATCCACAACGGAAGCCGAATATGTTGCAGCATGTTTTTGTTGCACACAAGTATTGTGGATGAAACAACAATTGCTTGACTATGGTAAAGTGTTTAACAATATCTCCATTAAATGTGACAACACTAGTGCTATCAATTTGTCTAAGAATCCTATCCAACACTCTAGATCCAAACATATAGATATTAGACATCATTTCTTGAGAGAAAATGTACAAAATCAGAATATAATCCTAGAATTCATAGATACACAAAATCAACTTGCTGATATCTTTACAAAACCTTTGAATGAAGACAGACTTAACTTCATTAAACTCAATTTAGGAATGATTGATGGAATCACTTTGAATTAATTAAAAATTTTACCTATTAATAAAGTTTCTTTGTGCATATATGTATATTTTTGCCTAAACATTAGAAAATTCCTCCATCTTTCCTTAATTCTTTCAAATTTAAGACAGTCGCGTTCGCTCAAGTATCCTTTCGCGATCGCTATCTTGTCTGCCAGATTCATTCAAACAAAAAACTTTGTGTGCGGTCGAGAAAATTTATGCGCGGACGCACTAATTTGAATAGTTTCGACAGTTACAGATAGTTTCTTCCCTCGCGAGCGTACCTATCCTGCCAATGGTCGTTAGACTGATTGTTGCGATCGCACCCTGTTGAATCTGCGACCGCACTCTGTACACTCTGCTCGAAATTTTGTAACCGTTGGCTGTGTGACAGGTCGTAACTCTTAACTTTCAACAGTCATAAACGGCTATTTTCTTTATTTCATCTATTTAAGAGTATGTTACATCAGTTTTTTTGATATTTTGCTTATTAAAACATACAAACTTCCCTCTGAATCTCTAAAAACTTCTCAAAATCATCTGTTTCTCAATCACCCTCTGTTTTCCAAGTTCTCTTCTGTTTTGTCTTTCTGATGGCTCCCAAAAAGAAAACCACTTCCAAAATAAAAGGACAAGCAAAGAGAGTTCCAGGAATCACAATTAGAGAACCCATAGTTGATCCTCCATCTCCTCCACAATCTAGAAGAGGTGAGAAAATTCACAAACCTCACCACCAAACTTCTGAAGAAGATGTTAGGTATGCTATGTTGAAGAGGAAGAAGGTTGAGGGAACCAAATCTCCTTTTGGTGGGATGCTCTCTGCCCTAAATATCAAGGATGAGATTGAGAGATTGCTAGATGTCCTTGGATGGAGAAAGTTTGTATTTCCAGAAGAGGTAGGTTATTCCAGTTTAAGCAAGGAGTTTCTAATGTCTCTCCAAATAGAAAAGAGTGCTAACTCTGCACTAGGATGGTATGGGGTTAGGTTTAAACTCTTTGATCAATACCAATCCTTAACCCTAGAAGATTTTGGCAGCATTTGGAACTTTCCTACTAATGGTAAAACCTCCTACAACGACCAAATCTTCTCAAACCAAACTCTCTCTGATTTCTGGCAAGAAATTTCTATTGAAACTTCTTTTGAAAAAGAATCTAAAGCCAGACACATCAAAACTCTCACCCATTGGATGCTCCATAGGATTATCACCTACACCATCCATCAAAGAGCAGATGGGAATGAGAAAGTAACCAAGAGAGACCTCATCTTTTTATATGCTTTCACCCACAACATTCAAATGAACACAACCAAGTTCTTGATTGACACCCTCTATCATCATGCTGTTACAAAAACTGGCACTTTTTTCCTATCCTCACAAATTACTCAAATAGTTAGGCACCTAAACCTGCTAAATGATTTGAACTTAGCTACTTCGAGAAACCCTTTCAATCTTGCCTCTAGTGCCATCACTATTGATTACTTAGAGCATGCTGGATGTGTAAGGAAGATTGAAGGATCATATGTGTATTACTTTGGCAAGAAAGGAGTTATGGATAGACAAAAGAAAAGGCCAAGGTACACAATTGAGGAAGAGGGAGACTCTATGGAAGTTGCTGTGGAATTACCTCCAAAAGCTGCTTCATCCAAATCTACTCAAGAAACTACCTCATCCTCTACTCAACTCATCCTCCATGCTATCAAATCTCTCTCCAGGAAACTCTCTAAGTTCAAGAAGAGTGTCTCCAAAAGATTCCAGCACTTGAACAAGAGAATTGACCTTATATCTCACATGCATCATGATCTATATGATATGCAAGGCAAACTGGACTTGCCTCAATGCAACCTTTAAGATTGGGATATAAGTGATCATACCCAAAGCTTACCTGAAGAAGAAGAGTCCATTAGCACTAGCTCTGCCTCTATTGCTCCTCTTGATAAAGGAAAAGCTCCTTTAGTAGAAGAAGAGATAGATGAGGATGATGAATCTGATTAGATAGCTTTATATTTACATTTTGTGTTCTGCCTTGATTTGTTTTGTTGCTTTTTTTGTTTACTATCTCCTTGTATTTTTCTCTATATTTTAATAAACATAATGTTCACTACTTTTAAATCATCAATGTTTAAATCATCAAACAATGTTTAAATTAAATAAACATTTTGCCTATGACAATGGGGGAGAAATGCAATAACTTGGAATGATTGTTGAACATTTGCACCAAGGTATGTTATGTTTATTGACAATAGGGGAGAAATGTTTGCATCAAACAATAACATTTGCACCAAGATAATCTAATAATCACAATGCTCTTAATCATGATTCATGCATATGTGAAGGGGGAGTATTTTAAACTTATTATTTTTCTCATCATTCCATTTGAATTGTCAAAGTCAAAATGGGGGAGATTGTTAGACAAAAGATCTCAATTTTGATCCTTGACAACTCAAATTGAATGATCCATTTAACATGTGTTTGAAGAATCTTGTTGCAGGATTAGGTTGCTTCAAAAAGACTGAACAGAACACTTCTAGCGGTCGCACCAGACATGAATACGACCGCACCATGTAATTGAAAGATGAAACCTTATCACAGTAGGTTTCGCGGTCAGAAGCCCGACCTAAGTCGCGACCGCACCTAAAGAAGAGCGACCGTCCCAACTTATGGACGACCGCTAACCAAGGAACTCAAATCATTCTAATCACAGTAAGGTTCGTGGTGACAAGACGGTGAATGATGCGGCCTCGCTTATCAATTTAGCGACCGCTCTTGAGTAATAGCGACCGCGCTGAAAATTCAAGAAAAATTGCTTAAAGAGACAGTAGGTTTCGCGTCCTCAGGTGCGTCCAGAAGTTTGACGTCAGTTTGTCAACTCGACCACGAGATGCTACCTAGGGCGACCGCGCTATTCAAATTATGGTAGACATCTCTTCTGCCCTGTCAGAGAATGCCATGTGACATGACCGTTAAAAATCCACTTCAACATTCAAAAAGGGCGACCGCACCTTGGTGATGCGCGACCGTCCCGACAATCGCAGCATGGGAAAGATTCCAGCTATAGAGCACTCAAATTCCACCATTGAAGCCTTTTTAAATGCAGCAACCGCACTTTGTTCAAGGACAACCGCGTGAGATATGAGCGCGACCATCCTTGTATGAAGGACGATCGCGAAATGCTTCGGACAGTTTAAGTAAAGAAGGTCTAAGCTGCCAAGACTTCATTCTCACTATCAATAACGACTAGTAAGACCACATTGGCTATAAATACAATGTTTCTATGAGAAAAAAAGATATAGAGTGTGAAGCAAAATAGAATTTGATAGCCAAGCAACAATTTTTCTTTTACTTAAACTTACATTTTGAATTGTAATGAATGTTAGGTGTTAGCATTGAAAACACCATTGTAAAAGTTTGAGTGTGAGCTTGGGAAACACTTGGGTTGTTAGAGTAAGCCTTGTAAAACTCTTGTTTGGGTTGTGAGAGTAAGCCTTAAAAACTCCTTTAAAGGTTCTTGAGTGTTAGCCTTAGAAAACACTTGTGAAGTTAGGTGTGAACTTGTGAAAACACCAAAGTTGGAAGTGAGCTTGTAAAAACTTCAAGATTAGTGGAACCTTAACATGTTGTTATGGAAGTGGATGTAGGATTGAAGTAAAATCCGAACCACTTTAAATCTTTTGTGTTCTTTCTTTCTTCCATTACTCAACGATCTCTTAATTCCGCACTTCTATTTTGTTGAGTTTTTTAATTGTCATTATTTCTTGAGGAAACCAATTCACCCCCCCCCCCTCTTGGTTACCATCTTGGGACAACAGAATTGTTGTCTACTCTCAAAAAACCAAATCAGGTTGATTCACTGCCTTTCCTACTTAGTTTTGGTCAAAATTTTTCTCCCAAATTCGATCTAATTTTTTTATCAATTTCTCCTCCGATTTCTTCATTTTTGTGTTGTTTTTGGTCTTATTTATAGAAGAATTAAAATTTGCGTCGGAAAAATTTTGCTGGCGAAAAAAAACTTCTGCGGAAAAATTGTGCTGGCAAAAAAAAATTGACGCAGTTGGCTGCGGCAAGGGCGAGGACTGGCTTGCAGGCCATTTCGCCCGCAGGAAACTTCTAAGGGCGAAATCGCCCACAACCATTCGTCCCCCGCACTGGTTTTCGGCAATGATTTTTTTGTCGCAGATTTTTCCATCACCAATTTTTTATTTTTATTTGTTTATTTTTATTTTTTATTAATAAAAATTAGATACTAAAGCAAAATTATTTAATTAAGATAAGAAAATTTATTTTGGACTAATTAAAATATATTGGACAACACAAAAATTTTTTTGGACTAAATAAAATATATTGGACCCGACTAGGCCAAAATTAAGGGTCTACAGTTTGCCCTCTACTTGAATGATCTGAGACTTTAGTGAAAGAGAGTGAAAAGCAATAAGACTTAATTTTTGAGATGGTTGAGGTTTTAGGTTCTGGACCCGGTTCGAGTTCTGGACTCAAGGAAAGATTCTAGGTTCTAGACCTAAGGGTAATTGGGGTTCTGGACCCAAGCTAAGTTCTTAAGCTTAGAAATAAATTCTAGGTTCTGGACCTAAGGGAAAATTTGAGTTCTGGACCCGAGCTGTGTTCTTGAACTTAGAAATAAATTCTAGGTTCTAAACCTAAGGGTAATTTGGGTTCTGGACCCGAGCTAAGTTCTGGACTTAGAAAAGATTTTAGGTTCTGGACCTAAGAAAAATTTAGGTTCTGGACCCGAGCTAAGTTCTGGACTTAGGAAAGATTCTAGGTTCTGGACCTAAGGGTAATTTGGGTTCTGGACCCGAGCTAAGTTCTGGACTTAGAAGAGATTCTAGGTTCTGGACCTAAGGGTAATTTGGGTTCTGAACCCAAGTTAAGTTCTGGACTTAAAAGAGATTCTAGGTTCTGGACCTAAGGATAATTTAGGTTTTGGACCCGAGCTAAGTTCTTGGACTTAGAAATAATTCTAGGTTCTGGAACTAAGAAAAATTTGGGTTCTGGATCCAAGTTAAGTTCTGGAATTAAAAGAGATTCTAGGTTCTGGACCTAAGTAAAATTTGGATTCTGGACCCGAGCTAAGTTCTGGACTTAGAAAAGATTCTAGGTTCTGGACCTAAGAAAAATTTGGGTTCTGGACCCGAGCTAATAATTTTTTATTTCAAAAAGTTTGGCTAGTTTTTATGCACGTCTTTTTTTTTTCTTTTTTTCCCCCTGCATGTAAAATTATTTATATACACGCAAGCAGTTGAAGGATTAAATTGAATAATTGAATTTACTGTTTATTTACTATGTAGTCACTATTCATGTACTATTTACTATTCATAATAGTAAATTTACTATTTATAAATAGTAGTAAATAGTATTTACTATTGGAAATAGTAATTTTACTATTCATAAATAGTAATACTATTTATGAATACTAAAATTTACTATTTATGAATAGTAAAGTTTACTATTCATGAACAGTACTACTTTTGAATTTTTTTTCCTTGCCGTTTCTCTATAAAAACCCACGAATCCTTCATTTCATTTCACAGCTAAATCTCAATTTCTATAATTCTATCAAATTCTTTCAAATTTAGCACATAGTTTTCAAAAAAAAAAAAATGCATGCTTCAAGGTCAGAGACTCATTCTAATGCCGAATTATTAAAGTTTATTCGGCATCATGAAGATGAAAATATAGATATACTAGCTGGGATGCCGCTTCACCGCAGTTCCAACGAAAAGAGCGCGGTAATTATTTTTCTTTTCTCTTGATTTTTTCGTCTTTCTTCTTTATATATATATATATATTTTATATTTTTTATGTTTCTATTATTATTCTTTATTATTTTTATATTTTATATTTATGATTACTTTTTTTTGTTTAATGATTTTTTATTATTATTGTGTTTGCCTTTATTATTTTGTTTGTTTATTTTGTATTCTGATATTATTATCTTTTTAGAAAATTTAGGAAAAATATATGAATTTAAGCAGATAGGATAATGTGTACTTACCTGGTATTAACTTACCTGGGTCTGTGTTAGCATGATCGTTGCGTTGTTCAGGCTGGAGGGTGTATTTACAAAGCCCGATAATGGTACGATGTAGTGCCTTCTCGGGTAAGGCGAATTATTCGAGATTGTGGCTTTGAGCAGTTCATCTTACAATTGCCATCCGAGGAATATCAGATAGATCAGAGCGTAGTCCAGGCGCTTACAGAGCGATGGTTGGACACAACCCACACTTTTCACTTGCCCATTGGAGAGATGACAATTGGTTCGATCGATTTTACTGCTATAACCGGTCTTTGATATGATGGTGTTTGGGTTCCTCTGAATAACGATATTTTAACATTTGAAGAAATTCAGAAATTAATTGGTATGGAACCATCATATATGGGCCTTTTAAGATAAAAATCAAGCCAATTCGTAGTTATTGGATGAACTACCAAGGACGGGTTGGCAGAGACATGGCCAAACAGTATGCTCGAGGATTTTTGTTATATCTACTTAGGTCGACCATCTTAGGCAGCACTAAATCCTCCATCCACTTGTTAGTGCTGAGTGCCTTTTCTTATTTCAGAATGGTACCATCTTCTGGGTGAATCTAGTCTCGCGTATCTTTACCATGGTCTTGATAAACTTTGCCAAAACAATAAGTCTTTTGTCGGCTTGATTGCGGTTGTCGAGGTATTCTTCTTCTACCAATGTCATTTCCGCTCTTTTCTTGCAATGAATTTGATCTTTACTATTATTATAGGTATGGGCATATGAACACAACCTTGTGTGGGTACCCGATATTTCCTGAGATAGGGTTGGGTATCCGAGATTAAATTTCTAATTGTCCGATCGTGTGGATGCTCCCGGCTCTCGCCATGTGCATACTCATCGCTTTGTGTTGAGCCGCTTAACCTGGGATCAGGTAAAATAACATTAGTATGCTTTAAATTTTATGTGAAAATTTTACTTACCTTATGTTATTTTTCAGGTGAATTTGGCCTGGTGGAGCCCAGAAGAGCGAGCAAACTAGTCACCTTTGATGAGGGCTACGCTATCTTTCCAACATTCTTGCCGAGTCATCATTGGCCCAGTGTTTAGTGGCTGATTTCTTGGAGAGAGAGTTTATGAGTGGTTTCTTGGTCCAGAGCAGTGGAGGGTTCCGATGCATATCCCATAATATACTTTAAATATTATGCTGATGCCGGAGGATGCCTAGTGGCCGGCTCGGTACGGTTATGGTGCTGAGTCATTTCTCCATCCGCCGGGTGCATTATATGCCCATTTTATTTAAAGAAGGCTCTTAAACTTTGATGTACCTCCTATTGGTGTAACACCCCCACACCCGGTACAAGCACACTACTACACCACAATGTAGCATACGTGCACCGAACATAGAGATGCTACTGCTTTCCTTAACATTTAAAACTTTTTAGAAGATACTATAATCTTTATCTTATCCATTATAGAAAATAGGTCATTAACTCGTAATATAAAACAAAATAGATATACAGATACATTTAATTAGTACACAGCGGAAGTTATAAAATATTTACATTATATGAAAACATTTAAATTCATATTTACAAATATACATATATTTATATTCTAAACAATATTTTACAAAACATAAAGAAATTATACATGATTGGCAGCTTTCTCTGATCTTTAAGTTCCAAAATAAACTCTTCAATTTCTACTCTCACTCGGTCTCGAGGAGCTCTCAGGTTCAACTCTGTTACCTGCGCGATTAAACACTATCGTGCTAAGCCAAGGGCTTAGTAAGACAAATTATGCCAATATTATGTTTAATGCAATGCAATGCCACACAAATTATCAATAAAGGCCACTTCATAAGTGAAAAGCTAACATCACACCTTTGCATCTCACCAATCATAATCATATGAGCACACTACATTTCAACATTTTTTCCATAACCTTATTAGTCAACCATTTTACCATTCATGACTCACATTAAGCAAAGACAAGCATGGGCCCAAAACACACTAATATACCATTCAATTTTCAGAGTTAATGCTTTGGTTTTGTTATCACATTTATCAATATCATCAACCCAACTAGGCTTCAAGGATTAGGTTCAACCAAGCTTCAAGGGGAGCAAAGCATGCTAAGCATCAACCCAACTTGGCTTCAAGAACCAACCCAACCTAGCTTCAAGGGTGGTAACATCTCAATTAGGTTTCAAGGATTCAATCCAACCTAACTTCAAGAGATTGTTACACTTATTAGGCATGCCACCAACAACAAACTCTGAAAATGGAATAGCACATTAGCCACACAATTCATTTATTATTCAATTATCATTTCCATTCTCAATTCTTATCATCATTTAGGCAAACATGCCTTATTCCTTTCAATTGAATCATCATAGCCAACCACAATGGCTTTACCACTCAATTCACAATATATCACTCTTCATTATTCAAATACACATTTATAACAACAATTATATTTGACATCAATGAAGTCAACATGGCATTGAACATTCTTTAAGCAAACATACCTCAATCATATCATTTCCATTGTTATAACTCATAACATTAATTCCATATTAAGGTAAATCATCATCAATAATCACATTATATTCCACATAGCATCATTCATAATATCAACATCTCATTCCACATTATACACAACATATCATTATTCATATGCATCATCAATATGAGCAAATGTAGATTAAATCCCAACATTATATGATTGTATGCAATTATGTACTTTGTACTTACCTCAATCACAATTCAAATAACTCTAAACACTTCCCTTTTCCAAAATTCTTCACTTTCCAAAATTAGGGCAAATCACCTTCTTTCAAAACCTAATCCAAGGAATGATACAATCCATCAATTCCAATACAATTTACCACTTAATAACTTCTTACTAAACCCTTAAATCTCAAAATTACACTTCAACATCATACATTAGAGACCACGGTCATGGCCACCACAACCCCCACAGGCGTGGGGTACAAAACGATTCTGCCCTTTTTTCTTCACTCCACCACGGCCATGGCTACAATTGGCTATGGATGGCCACGGCCATGGCACCCCAAGACCACGGGCGTGGCATCCAGAAGGCTACTGCCTTCGGCCAACTTCTCACTTCCAAAGCCTACAACTCCACCAAACACCAACAACAAGCAAGGCTATGAAAATAAACAAGCAAACTCAAATTAAACTTCATATAACACTTCAAAACCCTAAAACCAATTCAACTTCAACACTTCTAAAATCAACAACAATCCAACTTCTTAACTTAAAACCAATTTAAACACTTGAAAACACATCACAAACACATCTCATCATCAAATCAACAAACCCTAATTCATTTCAAACACCACTTCAAAAGAATAGAAGAAATCAAGGAAAAGATCTTACCTCAAATGAAGAAATTTCACAAATCTTTAACCAAATCCTATGATTCCTCTTCAAGATGCTTCTAGCATCAAGAACACCTCTCTCACTCTCTCCTTTCTTGAATGGCCGGCCAAGAATGCAAAGAAAAGACAAAAATGAAGACAAGTCAACCTCTTCTTCTTCTTTAAATCTCCACCATGCAATCCAACAAGGAGAAATTACTTAATTGCCCTTAACCATTAAACTAATCTTTTGTCTCTTATATGCCTAAATAAGTAATTTCACATGCCACATAAAAATATCCTCTTGCTTTGACCAACCCTTTTGACTTAGGTATATGTTAATTATATCATCATATAAACAACATATAAACTTGTCTCTAAACCCTCTTTCTTTCCCAAAACAAATATACATAAGCATTCTCTTCTCAATTCCTTTTCTTATCACTTAATATATACATTCAATCACATTTTAAATCAACAACAACAACAACAACATAGTCAAAACTTCTAGGGCATACATGAGGATATTACAATTCTCCCCCTCTAAAAAGAAATTTCGTCCTCGAAATTACCTGATATCAAGGTTAAAACAACTGAGGATATTGCTCTCGCATCGATTGTTCACTTTCCCAAGTTGCTTCTTCCTTTGTATGGTTCTTCCATAGAACCTTCACCAATGGCACTCTCTTGTTCCTCAATTCTTTCACTTCACGTGCCAAAATAGCAACTGGTTCTTCCTCAAATGTCAAATCTGAGCTCACTTCGATAGACTCAATTGGCAACACGTGAGATGGATCCGATCTGTATCTTCTCAACATAGAAACATGAAATACATTATGAATACGATCCAACTCAGGTGGCAAAGCGAGTCGATAAGCAACTGGCCCAATCCTTTCTAGAACTTCATACGGTCCAATGAAACGAGGACTTAATTTCCCTTTTCGACCGAACCTCAAGATTTTCTTCCAAGGAGATACTTTCAAAAATACCTTATCTCCAATATCAAACTCTATGTCTCTTCTTTTCAGATCTGCATAAGACTTCTGTCGGTCTGAAGCTGCTTTTAACCTGTCCCGAATCAACTTCACTTTCTCTTCAGTTTCTTTAACCAAATTAGGCCCAATTAACTTACCTTCACCAATTTCATTCCAACATAGAGGTGTTCTACTCCGTCTACCATACAATGCTTCAAATGGTGCCATACCAATGCTAGATTGGTGACTGTTGTTGTAAGCAAACTCCACAAGAGGTAGAAATCTGTCCCAACTTCCAGAGAAATCAATGACACAGCTTCTCAACATGTCCTTGATAATCTGTATCACCCTCTCTGACTGTCCATCCGACTGTGGATGAAAAGCAGTGCTGAAGTGCAGTCGAGAACCCAAAGCTCCATGCAAACTCTTCCAAAACCTGGAAGTAAACCGGGAATCTCGATCAGACACTATAGAAGTTGGAACACCATGCAACTTTACAATCTCATGGATAGACATCTCAACTAATCTCTCCAAAGAGTAATCCATTCGAACCGGAAGAAAATGAGCTGTCTTAGTCAATCTATCCACAATCACCCAAATAGCATCATGTTTCCTTTGTGTCATTGGCAAACCAGACACAAAATCCATTGTTACTTTTTCCCACTTCCATTCTGGCACTGACAAAGGTTGAAGCAACCCGATTGGAACTTGATGCTCTGCTTTTACCTTCTGACAGGTAAGACATTTCAATACAAACTCCGCTATATCTCTCTTCATACCAGACCACCAGTAATGTTGCTTCAAATCATGATACATCTTGGTATTGCCCAGATGCATAGCAAACACTGACTGATGTGCTTCTTCCAAAATGATCCTTTTCAAATCAGCATCATCGGATACACACAATCTGTTCTTAAACCAGAGACTTCCATCACCTTTCACAACAAAATCTCTACTCTTTCCATTCTGACAATCTGAAATAATCTTCTGAATCTTCTTATCAGCCAACTGAGCCTCTTTAATCTGATCCAACAAAACTGGTTTCACATGCAACTGTGCTAACAATGCACCATCATCACAAGATACAAAACTAGCACACAATGCTCTCAACTGAACAAGCAACGAGAGCGAGTAAACAGTTAAACCAGCTAAAGACTTCCGACTCAAGGCATCAGCAACAACATTTGCTTTACCTGGATGATAATCAATCAAGCAGTCGTAGTCTTTAATCAATTCCAACCATCTCCTCTGTCAAAGATTGAGCTCCTTCTGAACCCCCAAATACTTCAAACTCTTTTGATCAGTGTAGATGAAACATTTCTCCCCAAACAGATAGTGGCGCCAAATCTTCAAGGCAAAAACAATGGCTGCCAATTCCAAATCATGGGTCGGATAATTAAGCTCATGCGGTTTCAACTGTCTAGATGCATAAGCTATAACTTTACCTTCCTGCATCAGCACACAACCCAAACCACTATGTGAAGCATCACTGAAAATCACATATGGTTTGCCTTCCAAAGGTAAAGTAAGAACAGGCGCTTGAGTCAGCATATCTCTCAACTGCTCAAAGCTAGCCTGACACTGATCCGACCATACAAATCTCACTCCCTTACAAAGCAATCTGGTGAGTGGAGTAGCTATCAAAGAAAATCCTTTCACAAACCGTCGGTAATAGCCTGCCAAACCCAGAAAACTTCTAACTTCAGTCACAGACTTGGGTGGAATCCAATTCAAAATAGCTTCAACTTTACTCGGATCAACTCTAATGCCTTCTGCTGAAACAATATGTCCGAGAAAAGTGACTTGATCCAACCAGAACTCACACTTTGACAATTTGGCAAACAACTGCTTCTCTCTCAAAATCTGCAGCACAATCCGTAAATGCTTGTCATGTTCCTCTTTATTTCGCGAATACACCAGAATATCATCAATGAAGACCACTACAAACTGATCCAGATAGGGCCTAAACACCCTATTCATCAAATCCATAAAAGCTGCAGGTGCATTCGTCAGACCAAAAGGCATAACTAGAAATTCATAATGCCCATACCTGGTCCGAAAAGCTGTCTTCGGAACATCTTCAGTTCTGACTCTCAGCTGATGGTACCCAGATCTCAAATCAATTTTAGAAAACACTGACGCTCCCTTCAATTGATCAAAGAGATCATCAATTCTAGGCAAAGGATATTTATTTTTAATAGTCACTTTGTTCAATTGCCTATAATCGATGCATAATCTCATAGTACCATCCTTCTTCTTCACAAAAAGCACAGGAGCTCCCCAAGGAGAAACACTGGGGCGAATAAATCCTTTATCCAACAACTCCTGTAATTGCACTTTTAACTCCCTCAACTCTACTGGTGCCATTCTATACGGAGTAATAGAGATAGGAGTGGTATCAGGCAACAATTCAATACCAAACTCCACCTCTCTCTCCGGAGGCAACCCTGGCAACTCCTCCGGAAATACATCTGGAAACTCTGCAACTGTGGCAATGCTATCAATAGGAGAACCTCTTACTCTAGTATCTACCACATGAGCAAGATAGGCTTCACATCCCTTTCTAATCAACCTCCTGGCTGCAACAGCTGAAACAAACAAAGATGCTAACTGTTCCTGCTCATTAGATACTATCACCTCTCTACCATCAACAGTTCTCAAAGTCACAACTTTCTTTTTACAATCCACCACAGCTCCATGTTTGGATAACCAATCCATGCCTAGGATCACATCATATTCCTTAAATGGCATTTCAATCAAGTCTCCAAGAAATTCCTCACCCTGCACCACTACTGCACTATCCCGGTGCACTTTATTAACAATCACACTATGCCCTAACGGATTTGTCACCAATACACCAAATCCTAGGGACTCAGCATGCATATCAGACACAGGCAAAACAGATGCACTAATATATGAATGCGTGGAACCTGGATCAATCAAAGCAAGTACAGAAAAACCAAATAAAGAAAAAGTACCAGCTATGACTGCCGAAGCATCCGGCTGCCTCTGCATAACATAAATCCTCTGGGAAGATCTAGCCTCCTCTGGTCTACTCTCCCTGGATGTAGAACCTCCTCTAGCACTGAACCCAGATCTTCCTCCTCGGCTGAAACCCCTGCCTCCTCGACCTCCCCTCACACTAGGTCGAGAAGCTGCAGTATCAACTGACATTTGCTCTTGCCTCTCAGGACAATCTCTCACAAAGTGATTAGGCGATCCACATCTGAAGCATACCCCTGCTACACCAGTCTTCCAACAAGGACCACCATGTGGCCTACCACAACAAGAACCTCTTGCTCTTGCCTCTCAGGACAATCTCTCACAAAGTGACATTTGCGGGTTTTCAACTTAGCGGACTCTTTTTTTATTTTTTTATTTAATTCTTTCTTAATAGATTTGGCTTCAGGAGTGTCTTTATTTGCTTGATACTCCATCCATGGATTTTGCCAGATATCTGCCACGTCATCACTCTACTAGGAAACTACTCCAACTTGTTTCTTCATATGCTGACTGGGTTGACCGGATCCACTCAAGCGCTGAAGTCAATATCTGTTGGTTGGTACCTTGGTGGAAGATTTCTCGTGTCACCATGCAGACATACTTGATGTATGTTCCCCTTGCTGCTCTTTGTCAAGGTACATGCTATAACCCTCACCGACTTGGCCGTCAGTACGGAGCTGAGCCTCGTGATTCTGACTTTACTCCCGATTTAGACATGCCTTGCTTGACTGAAGCCTGCTTGGATCGGCTGAGGCAAAGCTGGCCTGCACGTTATATTTATTGACTGCCATAGATTTTACATTTGTTAATTCAGAAAGTGTATTGTTAGTGTAATATCCTCATATATGGTCTAGAAGTTTTGATTATGTTGTTGATGTTGTTGTTATTGTTGTTGTAGTGATATATTGGATTGAATATATGTGTTAAATTGCAAGAGAAAAGATATTGGAAAGTGAATGCTTGTGTATATGTGTTTTGGGGAAAAGAATTAGGGTTTAGAGAGAATGGTATATGTTGTGTATATGATGATATATATAACATATAAATTGGTCAAATGAAGAGTCAATGGAAGAGATATTTATTTGTGTTGAGTGTGTAATTACATATAAGGGCTTATATGAAACAAAAAGTTAGTTATATGATTGAGGGTATTTTGGTAATTGCTTGGATAAGATCACTTGGTGGAGATTAAAAGCAAAATTTGACTTTGCTTCTTGATATTTTTCTTCTTCTTTTCCATTGTGGCCGGCTCCTCCTTAAACAAAGGAAGCAAGAGGCAAAGAGAAGATCTTGTTGAGTGAAGCTCAAATTGAAGAAAGATTAAGTGATCAAGTTGGTGATTCAAGAAGTTTTGTAACTTTGGTAAGTTCTCTTGTGATTTTTGTGCTTATTTGAAATGATATTTGAGTTTGATAGATTTTTAAGAGTGTGTTGGTTGATTTTGAGATATGAGAAGTGTTTGAGTGAGTTGATGATTGATTTTGAGTATGGATGGAAGAAAAGAGTAAGTGGTTGGAAGAGATGATGTTGTATATGTGGTAGGGGTTTTGAGATGATTTTGTGTTTGGTGTTTGATGTGTGTTTTGGTTTGTTTTGGGTGTGTTGCAAGTTTGAGATGAGTTTTGAGTATGTTTTGTTAAGATTATTTGAAGAGGATGTTAATGTATAGAAGTGTGTTGTTGAGTGTATGGTTGTTTTTGATCAGAGTCTTGATTAGTGGCCGGACACGCCCATGAGCACGTCCAGGGTTTTTAGGCGTGTCAATTGTGTTGGAGGCAGTAGGTTTGACACGACCAGTAGCACGCCCGTGTTATTGAGCGTGTCATAGCTACTGTAAGATTTGAGAATTTACACTCCCAGGAACACGCCCATGTTGTTGAGCGTGTAAATGTTTCTGTGTTGTGGAGTTAGGGCACGGCCATGAACACGCCCGTGTGGGTGAACGTGTCAGGGTTGAGGTTTGCCCTAATTAATTCCTAATTGGATTATCTCTTGTGTATCCTTAAACAAGTATATGCTATTACTTTTGATTTAAGTCTTGAAGATAGTGATTGATCATTGATCTAAGAGGTTAAAGAATCTTGGACAAGGAAATGTTAGGAGTTGTATGAATTGTTAGTAAAATAAGTACAAATCTTGTATTATTGCATTGTTGCATATGATGATAATGGCAATGTTTATGATACTATGTGAACAATGTGATATTTCATGTATTGTGACTCATGTGATGAGTAATGTGTTTGGTTATGTTTATATCAATAATGCTATATGTATAATGTGATGGAATAAAATGCCATTGTGATTGGCTATGGTAACTTATATGTGATATGAGGCCATTGTTATTGGCTATGATGATAGTTGAGAATGGAAATGATAATTAAATAATAAATGATTTGTGTGGCTAATGTGTTATTCCATTTTCAGAGTTTGTTGTTGGTGGCATGCCTATTAAGTGTAACAATCTCTTGAAGTTAGGTTGGATTGAATCCTTGAAGCCTAATTGAGATGTTACCACCCTTGAAGCTAGGTTGGGTTGGTTCTTGAAGCCAAGTTGGGTTGATGCTTAGCATGCTTTGCTCCCCTTGAAGCTTGGTTGAACCTAATCCTTGAAGCCTAGTTGGGTTTATGATATTGATAAATGTGATGATAAAACCAAAACATTAACTCTGAAAATTGAATGGCATATTAGTGTGTTTTGGGCCCATGCTTGTCTTTGTTTAGTGTTGATTATGAATGATTAAATGAATACTAATGAGGTATATAATAAGATGTTGAAATATGATATGTCTATTTATGTTGAGTTATGAAATGTAAAGGTATGTTGTTAGCTTTGCATATATGATGTTACATGTATAATATGGATTGAGAATTAGCATGAATTATCTTACTAAGCCGTTGGCTTAGCGCGATAGTGTTTGATCGCGCAGGTAATAGAGTTGAACCCGAGAGTTCTTCGAGACCGAGTGAGAGTAGACAGTGAAGAGTTGATTTTGGAAACTTAAAGATCAGAGGAGACTTGCCAATCATGTATAACTCTTTTATATTTTGTAAAGTAATGATTTTAATGTACATATGTGTATATTTGTAAATATGAAATTAAATGTTTTTATATATGTAAATATTTGATAAATTCCGCTGCGTAACAACTAAATGTATCTATATATATCTATTTAGTTTTGTATTACAAGTTAACTACTTATCTTTCTATAATGTATGCAATTGAAAGATTATGGTAATGTTTAAAATGTTAAGAAAATCTGTAGCATCTCTATGTTTAGTGCATGTATACTACATTGTGGTGTTTGTAGTGTGCATGTATTGAATGTAGGGGTGTTACAATTGTTTTGGTATCAGAGCCTAGGTTTGAGATTCTCAACCTAGGTAAAATGTAAGAAAAAGACTATTTTGATTTTAAAAAGTGGTTTTTGAATAACATATATGTTTGGGATTGGCAATCTCTGATCTTTAATAAGAAGTATTCTACTGTGTTTGCAGTGTTAGGTTGTGACGGATTCTCACTCACTCCAGTCAGTTGAGGGTAGTGCTGAGAGTATTGTCCCTGATGATGGAGTTAGGGTTGTTAGTGCTGAGGAGGCACCTGCTTCGGTGTCAGGTAGACCAGTTGGTGAGGAGGTTCCACCAGCTTAGGTTAGGCATGTGGTAGAAGCTTTGAGGCAAGCACCAGTGCAACCAGTGCCACCACCCCCTCAGCCTGTGGTACCAGTGAGGCACTATGATAAACTAAGGAAGTATGGAGCGGAGGATTTCCTTGGTACTACTGATCCAGCTGTAGCAGAACAGTGGCTTGACAAAGTACAGAGGATCTTTATTCAGTTGCAAGCCACCTCGGAGGAAAAGTTTGATTATGCAAGATCTTTGCTACAGAAGGATGCATATGACTGGTGGAGGACAGTGCCCCATTCTATGGATGATCTGAGAGAGTTTGAGTTGAAGTATACTCCTAGGGAGTACAAAGACATGAAGAAGATGGAGTTCTTAAGCTTGAAGCAAGATAGCAAGACTGTAACTGAATATGAGGTTGAGTTTATTAGATTGAGCCATTATGCTGGTGGCATTATAGCTGATGAGATAGATAGATGCTGGAGGTTTCAGGAGGGATTGAGGCCCTCTATCATGTGTCTAGTGGCTGGATCTAGATATCATGATTTCTCCCAGCTAGTGGCAGCAGCTCGAAGTGTAGAGTGAGCTCAAGTTATTGCAGCTGCTTCAGAGGAAGAGGTTAGGGTTAGGAGGCTCCAGTTTGAGGCAGGGTCTTCTTCTGTTAAGAGAGGTAAAGGAAGCTTTGTTCCTAGAGTTAGTAGGAGTCAGAGGTCTGCTGGTAGGTCAGTGCAGTTGCAGAGATTTAGACCTGCAGCTTCAGTGGCAAGTGCTCCGACCCCTATGATTCAGAGATCTACCCTACCCATCTGCATTCATTGTGGTAGGCCACATGGCGGTCCTTGCTGGAAGACTGGTGTAGCAGGGGTTTGTTTCAGATGTGGATCACCTAATCACTTTGTGAGAGATTGTCCTGAGAGGCAAGAACAGATGTCAGTTGATACTGCAGCTTCTCGATCTAGTGTGAGGGGAGGTCGAGCAGGCAGAGGTAGCAGCAGGGGAGGCAGATCTGGGTTCAGTGCTAGAGGAGGTGCTACATCCAGGGAGAGTAGACCAGAGGAGGTTGGATCTTCCCAGAGGATGTATGTTATGCAGAGGCAGCCAGATGCATCGGCAGTCATAGCTGGTACTTTTTCTTTATTTGATACTTCAGTACTTGCTTTGATTGATCCGGGTTCCACACATTCTTATATTAGTGCATTTGTTTTGCCTGTATCTGATATGCATGTTGAGTCCCTAGGATTTGATGTGTTGGTGACAAATTCGTTAGGGCATAGTGTGATTGTGAGTAAAGTGCACCGAGATAGTGCAGTGAGGGTGCAAGGTGAGGAGTTCCTTGGAGACTTGATTGAGATGCCATTTAAGGAATATGATGTGATTCTAGGTATGGACTGGCTATCTAGACATGGAGCTGTGGTAGACTGTAAAAGGAAAATTGTTTCTTTGAGAACTGTTGATGGTAGAGAGGTGATAGTATCTAATGAGCAGGAACAGCTAGCCTCCTTATTTGTTTCAGCTGTTGCAGCCAGGAGGTTGATTAGAAAGGGGTGTGAAGCTTATCTTGCTCATGTGATAGATACTAGAGTGAAGGGTTCTCCTATTGATAGTATTGCCACAGTTGCAGAGTTCCCAGATGTATTTCCAGAGGAGTTGCCAGGGTTACCTCCTGAGAGAGAGGTGGAGTTCGATATTGAATTGTTGCCTGGTACCACTCCTATCTCTATTACTCCTTATAGAATGGCACCAGTAGAATTGAGGGAATTGAAAGTGCAATTACAGGAGTTGTTGGATAAAGGATTTATTCACCCCAGTGTTTCTCCTTGGGGAGCTCCTGTGCTATTTGTGAAGAAGAAAGATGGTACTATGAGGTTGTGTATCGATTATAGGCAATTGAACAAGGTGACTATTAAAAATAAATATCCTTTGCCTAGAATCGATGATCTCTTTGATCAATTGAAGGGTGCAGCTGTGTTTTCTAAAATTGATTTGAGATCTGGGTACCATCAGCTGAGAGTCAGAGCTGAAGATATTCCTAAGACAACCTTTCGGACCAGGTATGGGCATTATGAATTTCTAGTTATGCCTTTTGGTCTAACGAATGCACCTGTAGCTTTTATGGATTTGATGAATAGGGTGTTCAGGCCCTATCTGGATCAGTTTGTAGTGGTCTTCATCGATGACATTCTGGTGTATTCGCGGAATGAAGAGGAACATGACAAGCATCTACGGATTGTGTTGCAGATTTTGAGAGAGAAGCAGTTGTTTGCCAAATTGTCGAAGTGTGAGTTCTGGTTGGATCAAGTCGCTTTTCTCGATCATATAGTTTCAGCGGAAGGCATTAGAGTTGATCCGAGCAAAGTTAAAGCTATATTGAATTGGAGTCCACCCAAGTCAGTGACAGAGGTTAGAAGTTTTCTGGGTTTGGCAGGCTATTACCGACGGTTTGTGAAAGGGTTTTCTTTGATAGCTACTCCACTCACCAGATTGCTTCGTAAGGGAGTGAGATTTGTGTGGACAGATCAGTGTCAGACTAGCTTTGAGCAGTTGAGAGAAATGTTGACTCAAGCACCTGTTCTTACTTTACCTGTAGAAGGCAAACCATATGTGATTTACAGTGATGCTTCACATAGTGGTTTGGGGTGTGTGCTGATGCAGGAAGGTAAAGTTATAGCTTATGCATCTCGACAGTTGAAACCGCATGAGCTTAACTATCCGACCCATGATTTGGAGCTAGCAGCCATTGTGTTTGCATTGAAGATTTGGCGACACTATCTGTTTGGGGAGAAATGTTTTATCTACACTGATCATAAAAGTTTGAAATATTTGGGTGTTCAAAAAGAGCTCAATCTTCGGCAGAGAAGATGGTTGGAATTGATTAAAGACTACGACTGTTTAATTGATTATCATCCAGGTAAAGCAAATGTTGTTGCTGATGCCTTGAGTCGAAAGTCTTTAGCTGGTTTAACTGTTTACTCGCTCTCGTTGCTTGTTGAGTTGAGAGCTTTGCATGCCAGTTTTGTAGCTTGTGATGATGGTGCATTGTTGGCACAGTTGCTTTTGAAACCAGTTTTGTTAGATCAGATCAAAGAGGCTCAGTTGATTGATATGAAGATTCAAAAGATTATTTCAGATTGCAAGAATGGGAAGACTAGAGATTTTGTTGTGAAAGGTGATGGGAGTCTCTGGTTTAAGAACCGATTGTGTGTACCCGATGATGCTGATTTGAAAAGAGTCATTTTAGAAGAAGCACATCAGTCAGTGTTTGCTATGCATCCGGGTAATACAAAGATGTATCATGATTTGAGACAGCATTACTGGTGGATTGGTTTGAAGAGAGATATTGCAGATTTTGTGTCGAAATGTCTCACCTGTCAGAAGGTTAAAGCAGAGCATCAAGTTCCAACTGGATTGCTTCAACCATTATCAGTACCAGAATGGAAGTGGGATAGAGTGACGATGGATTTGTGTCTGGTTTGCCATTGACACAAAAGAAGCATGATGCTATATGGGTGATTGTGGATAGATTGACTAAGACAGCTCATTTCCTTCCGGTTCGGTTGGATTACTCTTTGGAGAGATTGGCTGAGCTGTATATCCATGAGATTGTGAAGTTGCATGGTGTTCCAACTTCTTTAGTGTCTGATCGAGATCCCAGGTTTACTTCAAGATTTTGGAAGAGTTTGCATAGTGCTTTGGGTTCTCGATTACACTTCAGTACTGCTTTTCATCCACAGACGGATGGACAGTCAGAGAGGGTGATACAGATTATTGAGGACATGTTGAGAATCTGTGTCATTGATTTCTCTGGAAGTTGGGACAGATTTCTACCACTTGTGGAATTTGCTTACAACAACAGTCACCAATCCAGCATTGGTATGGCACCGTTTGAAGCATTGTATGGCAGACGGTGTAGGACACCTCTTTGTTGGAATGAGCTTGGAGATAATAAGTTGGTTGGTCCCGATTTGATTCAAGAAACTGAAGAAAAAGTAAAGCTGATTCGAGGCAGGTTGAAAACAGCTTCAGACCGACAGAAGTCTTATGCAGATCTGAAAAGGAGAGACATAGAGTTTGATGTTGGAGATAAGGTATTTCTGAAAGTATCTCCTTGGAAGAAGATTTTAAGGTTCGGTCGGAAAGGGAAATTGAGTCCTCGTTTCATTGGACCGTATGAAGTTTTGGAAAGAGTTGGGCCAGTTGCGTATCGACTTGCTTTGCCACCAGAGTTGGATCGTATTCATAATGTATTTCATGTTTCTATGTTGAGAAGGTACAGATCGGATCCATCTCATGTGTTGCCTTTTGAATTTATCGAAGTGAGCCAGATTTGACTTTTGAAGAGGAACCAGTTGCTATCTTTGCACATGATGTGAAAGAGCTGAGAAACAAGAGAGTGCCATTGGTGAAGGTTCTATGGAAGAATCATGCAAAAGAAGAAGCAACTTGGGAAAGTGAGCAAACAATGCGAGAGCAATATCCTCAGTTGTTTCAGCTTTGATATCAGGTAATTTCGAGGATGAAATTTTCTTTTTAGAGGGGGAGAATTGTAATATCCTCATATATGGTCTAGAAGTTTTGATTATGTTGTTGATGTTGTTGTTATTGTTGTTGTAGTGATATATTGGATTGAATATATGTGTTAAATTGCAAGAGAAAAGATATTGGAAAGTGAATGCTTGTGTATATGTGTTTTGGGGAAAAGAATTAGGGTTTAGAGAGAATGGTATATGTTGTGTATATGATGATATATATAACATATAAATTGGTCAAATGAAGAGTCAATGGAAGAGATATTTATTTGTGTTGAGTGTGTAATTACATATAAGGGCTTATATGAAACAAAAAGTTAGTTATATGA
This sequence comes from Garcia nutans, assembly GCA_947685225.1. Lineage (NCBI taxonomy): Eukaryota > Viridiplantae > Streptophyta > Magnoliopsida > Malpighiales > Euphorbiaceae > Garcia > Garcia nutans. The sequence continues at coordinate 10,244,060 of CANTUV010000040.1, forward strand.
TTGAGGGTATTTTGGTAATTGCTTGGATAAGATCACTTGGTGGAGATTAAAAGCAAAATTTGACTTTGCTTCTTGATATTTTTCTTCTTCTTTTCCATTGTGGCCGGCTCCTCCTTAAACAAAGGAAGCAAGAGGCAAAGAGAAGATCTTGTTTAGTGAAGCTCAAATTGAATAAAGATTAAGTGATCAAGTTGGTGATTCAAGAAGTTTTGTAACTTTGGTAAGTTCTCTTGTGATTTTTGTGCTTATTTGAAATGATATTTGAGTTTGATAGATTTTTAAGAGTGTGTTGGTTGATTTTGAGATGTGAGAAGTGTTTGAGTGAGTTGATGATTGATTTTGAGTATGGATGGAAGAAAAGAGTAAGTGGTTGGAAGAGATGATGTTGTATATGTGGTAGGGGTTTTGAGATGATTTTGTGTTTGGTGTTTGATGTGTGTTTTGGTTTGTTTTGGGTGTGTTGCAAGTTTGAGATGAGTTTTGAGTATGTTTTGTTAAGATTATTTGAAGAGGATGTTAATGTATAGAAGTGTGTTGTTGAGTGTATGGTTGTTTTTGATCGGAGTCTTGATTTGTGGCCGGACACGCCCATGAGCACGTCCAGGGTTTTTAGGCGTGTCAATTGTGTTGGAGGCAGTAGGTTTGACACGACCAGTAGCACGCCCGTGTTATTGAGCGTGTCATAGCTACTGTAAGATTTGAGAATTTACACGCCCAGAAACACGCCCATGTTGTTGAGCGTGTAAATGTTTCTGTGTTGTGGAGTTAGGGCATGGCCATGAACACGCCCGTGTGGGTGAACGTGTCAGGGTTGAGGTTTGCCCTAATTAATTCCTAATTGGATTATCTCTTGTGTATCCTTAAACAAGTATATGCTATTACTTTTGATTTAAGTCTTGAAGATAGTGATTGATCATTGATCTAAGAGGTTAAAGAATCTTGGACAAGGAAATGTTAGGAGTTGTATGAATTGTTAGTAAAATAAGTACAAATCTTGTATTATTGCATTGTTGCACATGATGATAATGGCAATGTATATGATACTATGTGAACAATGTGATATTTCATGTATTGTGACTCATGTGATGATTAATGTGTTTGGTTATGTTTATATCAATAATGCTATATGTATAATGTGATGGAATAAAATGCCATTGTGATTGGCTATGGTAACTTATATGTGATATGAGGCCATTGTTATTGGCTATGATGAGAGTTGAGAATGGAAATGATAATTAAATAATAAATGATTTATGTGGCTAATGTGTTATTCCATTTTCAGAGTTTGTTGTTGGTGGCATGCCTAATAAGTGTAACAATCTCTTGAAGTTAGGTTGGATTGAATCCTTGAAGCCTAATTGAGATGTTACCTCCCTTGAAGCTAGGTTGGGTTGGTTCTTGAAGCCAAGTTGGGTTGATGCTTAGCATGCTTTGCTCCCCTTGAAGCTTGGTTGAACCTAATCCTTGAAGCCTAGTTGGGTTTATGATATTGATAAATGTGATGATAAAATCAAAACATTAACTCTGAAAATTGAATGGCATATTAGTGTGTTTTAGGCCCATGCTTGTCTTTCTTTAGTGTTGATTATGAATGATTAAATGAATACTAGTGAGGTATATAATAAGATGTTGAAATATGATATGTCTATTTATGTTGAGTTATGAAATGTAAAGGTATGTTGTTAGCTTTGCATATATGATGTTACATGTATAATATGGATTGAGAATTAGCATGAATTATCTTACTAAGCCGTTGGCTTAGCGCGATAGTGTTTGATCGCGCAGGTAATAGAGTTGAACCCGAGAGTTCTTCGAGACCGAGTGAGAGTAGACAGTGAAGAGTTGATTTTGGAAACTTAAAGATCAGAGGAGACTTGCCAATCATGTATAACTCTTTTATATTTTGTAAAGTAATGATTTTAATGTACATATGTGTATATTTGTAAATATGAAATTAAATGTTTTTATATATGTAAATATTTGATAAATTCTGCTGCGTAACAACTAAATGTATCTATATATATCTATTTAGTTTTGTATTACAAGTTAACTACTTATCTTTCTATAATGTATGCAATTGAAAGATTATGGTAATGTTTAAAATGTTAAGAAAATCTGTAGCATCTCTATGTTTAGTGCATGTATACTACATTGTGGTGTTTGTAGTGTGCATGTATTGAATGTAGGGGTGTTACAGTTAGGATGAAAATTATTAAAGTAATAAAAGATGCTTCTTTTCCATTTAAAATTTGTCATCATCTTTTGCTATTGTGTTTATTTATTTCATCCATATCTGGTCAAATACTTATAACAGTGCACATAGAACAATTTTAACATTAATTCTATTTTATTAAATTAGGGAATAACCAAACATAAAGCCAGCATACACAAGATTACTCCTATTGCCAACTAGCCATTTCGGGTTTTCTAATTGACGGTTTTCTCTCGTTTAGCCCTAATTGTTGCCTAGCCCGCCCTTTTAGGTTTTCGGAACTAGCAGACTGCTCTAACTTTTGCCTAGGCCACCCTTTTTGGGTTTTCAACCTAGCGAGCCCCCCCTTTTTTATATCATATATAAAACCTCTTCAACCTGTCAATGTTTACTGGCTCACTAAATTCATTCCCATCCATGTCTGATAGCTTTACCGCACATTTGTTCATGTCTTATTTCATGACATATGGTCCTTCCCAGCTAGGCCTGAACTTCCCACTTGGATCAGATAAATTAGGCTTACATTGCTTCAACACCAAATCCCCAACTCTGAATTTTCTGATTTTAACCCTTCTATTGTAGGCCCGAGCTATCTTCTTCTGATACAATTGGTGATGATACAGCGCTTTTAACCTTCTCTCTTCTAGTAAAGCTAACTGTGTGTATCTACTTGCTACCCATTCCGTTTCAGGCAATTCGGCTTCCAAGACTAATCTTAATGACTTGATTTCTATTTCAATTGGCAACACTGCTTCCATCCCATAAACCAAAGAGAACGATGTCAATCCAGTAGGTGTTCACACACTCGTCCTATATCCTCATAAAGCAAAGGGAAGCATCTCTAACCAATCCCTGTAAGTCTTGGTCATCTTGGACAGAATTTGCTTAATTGTTTTATTTGTTGCTTCTACTGTGCCATTAGCCTTTGGTCTATAAGGAAAAGATCTATGATGATGTATTCAGTACTTCGAGAACAAATCCTTAACTGCTCCTTGAAACTGTACACCATTGTCTGATATCACACTGTGCGGGACCCCGTATCTGCAGATGAGGTTCTTTTCAATAAATCTAGCCATTTGGCTTGAACCCAGGTTGTTGAAGGATTCATCTTCGACCCATTTTGAAAAATAATCTACTGCTACCATAATGAATCGGTGACTGTTTAAAGTTGTTGGATGTATCTCTCCTATAATGTCGATACCCCAGGTGGCAAATGGCCAGGGTGAAGACATAGAATGCAATTCTTTAGGAGGCATGTGATTCAAGTTACCATACATCTGACATTGTTGGAACTTCTTTACGAACTCAATACAATCTCTCTCCATGGTCAACCAGTAGTAACCTTGTCGAATAATCTTCTTAACTAGAGCCAAACCATTCATGTGCGAACCGCAACGTCCCGCATGTATCTCTGACATGATGCGCTCCACTTCAGGCTTTCTTAAACATCTCAAATGAACCCCATCAAGCCATCTTCAATATAACTCTCCATGGAAGGTGATGTATTGCTATGACTACCGCCTTATGGCTCTTCTCTCTTTCTTTGTTGCCCCCGGCGGGTATTCTCTTTCCTCCAAAAATTAGCTTATAGTATCATATCACGCATCATGGTCTGTATCAATTTCTATGATTGTTTCATATTCATAACAAGGAGTTGATGACCTGGTCAAAATCAGAGGTTTAAGGAATAAGCTGACAGGGTTTTCCCATACCGAAGCCAATGTGGCTAGGGCATCAGCCATCTGATTTTCTTCTCTCGATAGGTGTATAATCCTACACTCCTTAAAGTTCTTCTTCATCATGGTCAGGTAATGGTGGTATGGTTTTAATTTTTCCTTTTTCAACTCCCACTCTCCATTTACTTGGGATACTACTATTAATGAATTGCCAAAAACTTCCACCTTATCCACCTTCATAATCATTAGGGTTTCCAAACCAAAAATACAAGCTTCGTACTCCACCATATTATTGGTTGCCCTAATTTCAACATTTTGGCTAAAGGGATAAGTTCCCCTTCGGGCGATTCTAGTATAACTCCCAAACCTACTCCTTTCCTATTTACTGCTCCATCAAAATACATTTTCCACCCTTGTACTTCAATTGCTTCTAAATGTTCATCTGGAAATTCCATGATTACCTCTTCGCTATCTGGTAATGGTTGTTGGGCTAGGAATTCTGCCACCGCTCTACCTTTAATTGTTTTCCTAGTTACATATTCAATCTCAAATTCTTCTAATATTATCAACCATTTACCATACTTCCCAATCAAAGAGGGTGTCTCCCTTAAGTACTTCATTGGATCCAACCTGGAAATTGCTTGCACATTATACGATTGAAAGTAATGCCGCAACTTCTTAGAAGACCAAACCACGGCTATACATGTCTTTTCAATGATACTATACATAATTTCATAAGGTAGGAGCTTTCTACTCAAATAGTAGACTGCATGCTCAATCCCTGACTCATTTGCTTGGGCTAACATGGCTCCTATCAACTCTTCTTCTACTGTTAAGTATAGTAATAGAGTTTTTCCGGGTTTTAGGTGGTTTTAAAACAGGTGGATTCAACAAATACTCTTTTATTCACTCAAAGGCCTTTTGACACTCTTCATTCCATATGACCGGATGATTCTTTCTAAGCAATTTAAAGATAGGCTCACAAATTGTTGTGAGTTTTGCTATGAATCTGCTAGTGTATTGTAATTTACCAATAAATCCCCAAACTTCTCTCTCCGTCTTTAGGGCTAGCATATCCCTGATTGCTTTAACTTTATCAGGATCAATCTTAATACCATTCTGACCAATCACATGTCCCAATAATTTACCTGAGGTAACACTGAACACACACTTCTTCGGATTTAGTCTTAGCTTGTATTTCAAAGCTCTATCGAAGAATAATTCTAAGTTTTGGAAGTGTTGTTCCCTTGTATCTGATTTAACCATCATATCATCAACATATACTTCAACTTCTTTGTGCATCATGTTATGAAATAATGTGGTGGCCATCCATTGATAGGTTGCTCCAGCATTCTTTAAGCCGAACGACATCACCCTATAACAAAATATACCTCATGTAGTAATGAAAGCAGTTTTGGTTTTATCCTCTTGGGCCATTAACACTTGATTGTATCCGGAAAATCCATCTACAAACGAGTGTAGCACACTAGAGGTCGCACTATCAATGAGAACATCTATAAGAGGTAAAGGAAAATCATCTTTAGGGGAAGCCTTGTTCAAATCTCTATAGTCCACACAGATCCTTATTCTCCCATCTTTCTTTGGCACGGGTACTATGTTGGCTAGCCAATCTAGATATTCTATCACTTCAAGGAACTTCACTTGTATTTGCTTAGTGACCTCTTCTTTAACCAATTCAGCCCACTCACATGTCCCAATAATTTACCTGAGGTAACACTGAACACACACTTCTTCAGATTTAGTCTTAGCTTGTATTTCAAAGCTCTATCGAAGAATAATTCTAAGTTTTGGAAGTGTTGTTCCCTTGTATCTGATTTAACCATCATATCATCAACATATACTTCAACTTCTTTGTGCATCATGTTATGAAATAATGTGGTGGCCATCCTTTGATAGGTTGCTCCAGCATTCTTTAATCCGAACGACATCACCCTATAACAAAATATACCTCATGTAGTAATGAAAGCAGTTTTGGTTTTATCCTCTTGGGCCATTAACACTTGATTGTATCCGGAAAATCCATCTACAAACGAGTGTAGCACACTAGAGGCCGCACTATCAATGAGAACATCTATATGAGGTAAAGGAAAATCATCCTTAGGGGAAGCCTTGTTCAAATCTGTATAGTCCACACAGATCCTTATTCTCCCATCTTTCTTTGGCACGGGTACTATATTGGCTAGCCAATCTAGATATTCTATCACTTCAAGGAACTTCACTTGTATTTGCTTAGTGACCTCTTCTTTAACCAATTCAGCCCGCTCAGATCTTAATCGCCTAAGCTTTTGTTTGACAGGTTTCATGTGAGTGTAAGTAGAAATATGATGCTCGGCTATGTCTCGATCTATTCCAGGCATATCCTCATAAGAACAAGCAAACACTTCTTCATATTTTTTGAATATTTTTTCAAATCTCTCTCTCTCATCAGGAGTAAGGTCGGATGCTATGCTAATGTTTTTAGGATTTTTGGTTGTTCCCAAATTTAATGATTGTGTGTTAAAAGAATTAATATTAAAGATGCTTATGTAACTGCTATTTGAATGTATGCAACCATTAGGAGAAACATCACACAAGTAAGCAAAATCAAACTTTATTGCATTCATTTTGGAAAAGAAAACATCATCATCCTCATACAAAGCAGACGAATTAAAATCAAAATCAAAATCATTGTTCTCAAAATCATAAGACAGGATGTCTTCAAACTTTTCTTCAACCAGGGCAGCAATCTCCTTTGGAGTCTTCTCGGCTTTCAGGACAGCTTCATTCTTCTCTTTTGGATTGGATTCTTGGTTGGCTGATAGGGCGAGCTCTTTCTTCACTTGGTACACTAGTTCAGCCACATCTGTAAAAATTTCAAAACCCGGGATCAACTTACCCATGAAAATAATTGGCTCGGGCTTTCCTTAGAGTGGTCCCATATCTGGAGCTTTGACAAAGATCTCTTCAAGTGGTGGGAAGCTCATCTTCTCACTCTTGTTTGGCTGGACATCATTGTCTTCATCATATCCCAACCCCTTCTTGGAAGTTTGAGTTCTAAAATCTGGCAACTTTGTCAAACTAGCCTTACCCTTTTGAAGACCAGCTCCGGGAAGGTAGTTCATGCTCTGCATCATATTCAAGACTTTGGTGTCCAGTACTTCATCATCAGAAATTGCAGCTACTTGAAAACCATTGAGAGGCCTTTCAATCATTAGAGCGTTAACAATCTCATTATTTTCAGCTTCAATGACCACTGTCTCATCTCCGTTGGGAAACTTAATCTTTTGATGAAGGGTGGAAGGAACTCCACCAAGAGAATGAAACCATGGTCGCCCCAAGAGTAAGGCGAAGGTAACCATTATGTCTAAAACAACAAATTCAACAATAGATTCAATTGGACCAACCTTGACAACAACTTTGAAAGTCCCTTCGGCGTGTCTCTTAGTGTTGTCATAAGCACAAATTGTTATCTCGGTCGGGTTTAGATCTCTTGTTGACATGGCTAGCTTTGGCAATATCTTAAGTGGACAAACATTTATGGCTGATCCATCATCGACCATTACACATGGAGTCCTCTTCCCCTTGACTTCTATTTTGATAAAGAGAGGGCAGATATGATCTCATTCCCTTATTAGTTTCTACCTCCTTAAGTGGTGGCCTTGCATAAGGCTTACCAGATCTAGTGTTCATTACTTCATCTTCATTGGGCTCGGACCAAGTCCATCCCTCCTTCTTGGATACGAGATCATCATCACTATCGCTTGAATCCCAAAACCCATTGACAACACAAATTGCTACTTCTTTACCTCCCATAACTTGTTTAATTCCATCAAGTACCTCTTCTTCTTTGGTTGCTTCTCCACCTACATCTTGAAAAGAAGACATGACAAAATCCTCATGCAAACCTCCTCCAATCATGAAGGTTGTTGGTGGTGGTACCCTATTGAACTTTGGTAAGGAATTATCTTTGGTGTTTGGCTTATTGGGCTCGGGTAGCTTCCCATTATCAATTAGATTTTGGATCTCATGTCTCAACCTCACACATCTATCCGTGTCATGCCCTTGCATTTGGTAAAATTGACAAAATGCTTTAGTGTCAAAATTAGGTGGGAGAGGGTTAGGCAAAGGACGAGGATTTAAGGGTTGTAGCAATCCCTTTCTTTGAAGTTTATTGAGAACCCAAGACATCGGTTTCCCCAATTCCGAAAATTATTTCTTTGTTCCTTGGTTAGTAGCATTAACACCGACGACCTTTTGCATGCTTTGGCTACCAGATTGATAGTTCCCTTTCCTCATTCCTTTTTATTGAAAAACAGTTCTTCTCCCTTTCCCATTCTTTAATTTGCAACCCAGCTTGGAGAAGGTCTTTGAAATCACGGATGAGTGTATGAGATATCCTCTCACGGAGACTAGGCAACACCCCTCTCACAATCATCCTTATTTGATTGGATTCATCAGGCTTCTTCTTGAGTAAAGCAGCCTTGTTTCTCCATCTCTTCACATAATCTACAAAATTCACATTCGACCTTTGCCTAATGGACTCCACTTCCATCAAGGTAACTTCCAGCTCGACGTTATATCCATATTATTGGATGAAGGCTTTGTAAGCCAGATCCCAAATCTTTTGTGTTCTATCATCTAAGGTATTGAACCAATGTTGGATAGTAGGGTCCAATGAGAGCATAAAGTACCTTAGAGTTTGAGCCTTAGTAGCTCAGGCAGACTGCATGGCAGTGATATATTGCTTCACATGGAGATGAGGATTTTCGGTTCCATCAAACTTTGTGAAAGATGGCATCTTGAACTTGTACGGGACTTCTTCATCTAGCTCAAATAATTTGTCAACTTCGAACATTTCCTCGGCTTTCAGTTTCTTCTCAAAATTTCTTTTCTAAATTAGCAATCATCTTTTCAACATCAGAAGTTTCAGTCTTCTCCATAGTTGATCTTTCAACAACCTTCGATTCTTTCTTCTTGTCTTGAGCATCTTGGTAGTATTGAGCCCAGTCATCATCATCATCAATGATCACCTTTTTATCATCAAAAACCACTTGACCAACTTTGGTCTTCCCTTTGTCCTTTGGCTTCTTAGTGCTAGCAGATGCCTCGGCATGATTCTCTAAGATTGCAGTCAATTAGTTCTTCATGGTCTCAGCTAGGGCCCCTTTTATTTCTTCCATCTTGGCGTTGAGATCCTCATCCACCATCCTTTGAATATGTTCGGGCTCCATTGTTTTTGGTCAGTAAGTGATTGAGTTGTTGCTAGATACTTCATCTCCAGCATAGGTCGGATTGTTGTAAGCTTTTGAACTATCGTAATCCAGGGCTGTGAGCCAGAGAGGATCAATGATATGAGATACAAATGTATGCATGTATGCATGTATGCACAAACAATCAACAAACAAGGATGTTCCTTCCAACCTTATAACATCCACACACGAATGGTGAGTCTCTTTTCCTAGGTATACGGTTAACAAAATACCAACACAGGGCATCTATTTTTCGAATAATTCCCTCAGACGTTTCAACCAATAGTTATATTTTCTAAAATGGAAATCAACTTATGATAATTCCCATTAATTAGGTTTTAATCTGTTTAACCAACTAATGTAGCTTTTATGCTATACTGGATTAAAACGAAATTAAGAGGTTTATTATAAATAGATTTCTCACTTGAAAAAGGTAACTGATAGTTCATGCCAAAAACAAGCCCATGATTAATTATTCTTAGTATAACCTAGGCTCACAATTGATTTTTGGTATTTCATAATTGACCCAAACAATTTGTAAGCTCTTTGTAAGAAAAGGTTAGATAAAATAATTTTTTTTCTAAGCCCATTGTAAAAAGATCTTAGTAGAAATGGATTTTGGGCTTAGTATTTGGGCCATAAGCAAAAGAATTTTTGATTTCTTTTTAGATAAGTTTTATGTCCAAAGACCATTGTTTAGACCATTTTTGTACTAGTTTTTAGTGTGATTTTATGTGTATTTTAGTTAATGTTTTAATTGATTTTTGTTTAAAGTGTTGTTTTTAGGTTAAAGTGCAAAAACACCCTTGGAAGATCAAAACAGTGCAAGAAAAGCATGAACCAAGCAAGACATGGCCAAGCCAAATCATGCTTGGCAGTATCCCTCAAAGAATGAAGAAAACAGAGCTTGACACACCAAGAGACATGGCCAAGCCACTGGCCGTGTCTCATTCAAAGAGCAAAACCAAAGAATCCAAGAAAAGAACAAAAATGAAGAAGCAGGAAGAGACACACTCAGAGACATGGCCAAGCTTGTGGCCATGTCACATGACACGGCCAAGCCAAGAACAAGCTTGGCCGTGTCCCATCTTGAGCCAAAGAAGAGAAGAAAAAGAAGGAAACAGAAGTGAACACACTCAATGACACGGCCAGCAAGCTTGGCCGTGTCCCATTTCATGCCAAACACACTTAGAGCAAGCAAAGAAGGAAAGAAAAGAAGCAGAGGTGAACACACCCAAGTGACACGGCCAAGCCAGTTGCAGTGTCACATCCTTGAGACCAAAGAAAAAGAAAGAAAGAAAAAGGGCAGTGAGGGACATGGCCAGATGGCTTGGCCGTGTCCCAAAGGAAAATAAGAGACACGGCCAAGCCACTCTTGGCTTGGCTGTGTCACACCAAATATACTTGATTTCTTTTGCATGAAGTGGGGGACAAAGTGGGAGACAATGCCTTGTGCTTGCCAAAAGAAATACTAAACAAAGAAATAGTGGAGAACAAAGGGAAATGGTGTGAGTTGGAAGGCATGGGTTGTGTTTTTGAATGAATTAAAAAGGGAAGAAGAGGAAATTGGAGGGAGTTCTTTTGTTCTTGGAACAATTTCTGCTACATGTTTGGGAGAGGGAGAGAGTGACACTCTCCCTTGCCCCTTCATCTTCATCTCCATTTCCATCCTCTCCACCTTCTCCATCTTCCATTGATAAGTTCTTTGAGATTCTTTGGGATAAATTGGGTTAACAAGCTCTTGAAGGTTGAAGAAGCTTCATCCAAAGGATTGGTGACTTGAGAAAGCTCCATTCCATCTTCCAAAGGCATAATCCATTGAAGAGTTGGTGACTTGAGAAAGCTCCATCCAAAGGATTGGTGACTTGAGAAAGTTCCATTCCACATTGCAAAGGGAAATCAACCATTGAAGAGGGCTTGAGTTCTTCATCAAATACATCAAGTGGACCTAGGAGGAAGACTGGCAATTCTACTCTTGGCATCTTCACAAGGGCTTTTCTATTCTCTCTTTTAATTCATTTCTTATTATTGTTGTTGTATTAATAGATTGATATTGCAATGAACAATTTGTATTTGTTTTGTATTGAGATGGATATTTGCTATAAATTGATGATGTTGAGCTAAATACCCATGCCTAGGGTTTGTAGTATATTTGGTTGAATGTCTTGATTTGATATTTACATTAATGTACCTTGTTATTGGTTGATTGTATTGTATTAAATGCTAGGTTGATAGATTAGCTACCTATTAATATTTGAATATTGAATGACGAAATGAGAGGTGAAATCCGATATCGGAACTATACAATCGACCACCCTATGAATGAATTATAAATATAAGTTCTAGGGTTTATTAATTTGGTAATGTAAAAGAATTGGTCATTGCTAATTCATGAATGTGAGAACTAATGGATGGGTAATTGAATAATTAATCTTAAGGAACAAATTAATTTACAAGGTTATGTTAATGGACAATTGAGAATTGAGCTTTGATTGAATGGACCTATGACCCTAGGCACCTTCCCAAGAATCAATTTGATCTTGTACACCCACACACATTACTCTCTACGCACGTTAAATTTAGGTTTAAATTATTCTCGCGCCATCCCGACACAACAAACTCTCGCATTTAAATAAATTGTCAATCAAGCTATTACGAACCACACCTTCTTGGGGAAACGACCTTGGGGCAATCACCTTTGCTACAGCTACCTCGTATACTTGCGAGTGATTCTTTGTAGTAGTACTTAATTCGAGCGCAACAAATTTTTGGCGCCGCTGCCGGGGAAGGCTGTTAGTAGTGATGGTTTAATTTTTTTTATTTAATTGTTTAATTTTTTTTCTTTGAATTGTTTGTTTATTTTGTTTGATTGTCTTTCAATTTAATTTTTTGTTTGTTTTCTTTAAGTTTCTAAGTGCCTTGTGTAAAGATGCAGTTTTCAAGGCACGGGGGAATTTACGATTGGAACGATGATTCTGAAATGTCATGGCTATTAGCAGAATTGACCAATCAACTTAAGGTGCTAAATGCAAAAGGAAGAGCACCTATGACACGCGAAGAGATATGCGCAGCATGTGGCAATGTAGGCCCTAGTTAAAACATGTGTTCCATGGGTTTTGGACGATACCAAGAATGGCAAGAGGAAGAATATGACTACCAAGGTTTCCAGTAAATGGGAAGAAATGACACATATTCCAATCCTTATAATCCCAGCTGGGGAAGCCAACCAAATTTTTCTTGGGAAAATCAGCCGCACATTCCACCTCCAAATTTTTTTCAACCTTACCAAAGAGACTCTTACTCTCAAGGACAATATTCAAATCAAGAGTACCTTAAGCCACCCACATTTGAAGATAGTTTGAATACCTTCATTCAAACTAGCACACGAAATCGAGATCACCTTAAGGAACCTACCTTGAAAGATAGTTTGAACGCCTTCATTCAAGCTAGAGTACAAAATCAAAATCACCTTAAGGAACCCACTTTGGAAGATAGTTTGAATGCCTTCATTCAAATTAGTGCACAGAACCAAGATCAATTCGAGAAATCCACAGTGGAAGATGATTTGAATGCTTACCTTCAAATTAGCACAGAAAATCAGGAAGGAAGCAATGAGAGATTTGATTCTTTGGAAGAATCATTGAAGAGGGTGGAAATGCAAGTTGGGCAACTGGCACATCAACTCCAAGCACACCAAGAAGAGGAATTTCCTAGCCAATTGGAGCAAGTCAAGGTAATCACAAATTTGAGGAGTGAACAGGTAATATATAACAAATTTTGTGATTCTTTGGATGCTGGCACTAATCAAGAAGATAATGGCGAGGAGATACAAACCAACATTGAGGAGTTGAGCCAATCAAACGAGAAGGAGAATTTGGAGGCATCAACCTCACCAAAGTTGCATGAATTTTCCAATCCTGATAGGCCACCAAATCCACTTCCATGTAGCTTGAAGGATGAGGAGCAAGGTAAGCAACTTCCTAACATCTATAATATGCACTCCCAAGGAGATAGTGAAAATAAAATTGGGATGACTATGACCTTAGAAGAAGAGCATGAAATGCCCAATTTAGAAATTGAGTGTAAGCTAGTTTTAGATGTTGAGGTTGTTGAGATGGAACTTGACATTGTTAAAGTGGATGAAGAAGTGATTCAACCAAACTTGGTTGAACTTAAAGAGTCCCCAAAAGTCATCTCTACTACTCTTGGTGGTAAGGAAGAGCAGAAATCTGATATGCCCATGTTGCACAAAGGCAAAGATTATTACCACGTTCCTATAGCACTGGAGGATCACCCCGAGGCGACCTTCACATGTCCCTTTGAGACATGTTCTCTTCAAGGAATACTATTTAGGGGTTGCCGTACATCGGGTAAATTTCAAAGTTACATGTTGTTCATCCTCCCAGTCATGGGCTCCAATTGCATTATGGGTGGAAGGAGCCCTACACATCGTATATGGGAACAATGGAAATCAGGTTTCATCTAAACCCTCTCTATAGTATGCATGCTCACATTGAGGACAATGTGAATCTTTAAGTGTGGGGTGCATTTTAGTGTTTTGTGTTTATTTTGTGTTTTGTGTTTTTACTTTTAATTTCATTTTGTGTTTTTGTGTTTTTACTTTTAAGTTATTTTTGTTTAAGTTTAGTTAATGTTTTTAATATTTTTCCTTGAATAAATGAATTTTAGAAAGTTCAATTGTTATAAATTGTTGATAGATGACCTTTGAAATTTTGAAGCATGAATTTGAGAATTGAGTAGAATTGGTGCTTATTGTCAATTTTGTTGGTTTCCCTTGCATTGCCATTAACCTAGTGAGGAATTGAGCCATCAACTTATCATTATTGTTATGGGTGAACATCTTTGATTGATGAATTGCTAGAACTTGCTTTGAAATTCATTTTAAGATTGCATAAAAATTTTCAATTAGGCATCAAGATGATTAAGGCAATTAGGTGAACCCACTTTGGCTTAAAAAGACCAACCCTATTTTTAACCTCAGTCAATTTTGAGCCTATTTCATTTTCCTTTTCTTTCTTTTTCACAACACCATTAGCTTGAACCTTGTTGTTTAACTCTTATCCTTTCATTAGGTCAAGAGCATTTTAAGAGCATTTATGACCGAGTGTTGTGTTGAATTAAGTGTGGGGTTAAATTTAGTAGGTTTAAGATTGCAAACCAAAATGAAAAAAAAAAGGGAAAAGAGAAAAATAAAATATATATATATAATAATAATAAGAATAATTGTTGTTCTTGTTGGAAGGGTTGGAATAAGTTGAAATTATCATTGCAAGATTTAATAAGTGAGTTCCCTTGAAAAGTTCTTTAATGTCAAGGGGTAGATGAGAGGAAGGTGTTTTGGGATTGTTGGGTTATGTATATGATCGGGTACTTCATTCTTAAAGTGCTCTTGAACTTAATGATTAAGCTCACATTTCCTAAATGCCATGCCTTTACCTTAGCCCCATTACAACCCAATAAAGACCTTTTGATTGATGCTTGATTGTAATTTTGTGGTGGAGATTTGATTGATAAGCAAGCCTATGGTAATAATCTTTCATTGATTGTTATGAGTGTAAACACCACCATGATCAAACACTTGTAAGAGTTGGTGAGGGAGCGACAACATAAGTTATGCATGGAAAACCACTTAATTAAATGGGTATCGATTTTGTTTGATTCGATATTGATTGCGTATTTAGGGATAGGGAAGTCTTGATGCATTTTTATAACTCTTGAACTTAACAAAATTTATCTTGTTAGTGTTTTGATTTTACCCTTGCTTGGGGACAAGCAAGGAGTAAGTGTGGGGTATTTGTTTAGACTATTTTTGTACTAGTTTTTAGTGTGATTTTATGTGTATTTTAGCTAATGTTTTAATTGATTTTTGTTTAAAGTGTGTTTAAAGTGTTGTTTTCAGGTTAAAGTGCAAAAATACCCTTGGAAGATCAAAACAGTGCAAGAAAAGCATGAACCAAGCAAGACATTGCCAAGCCAAATCAAGCTTGGCCGTGTCCCTCAAAGAATGAAGAAAATAGAGCTTGACACACCAAGAGACACGGCCAAGCCACTGGCCATGTCTCATTCAAAGAGCAAAACCAAAGAATCCAAGAAAAGAAGCAAAAATGAAGAAGCAGGAAGAGACACACTCAGAGACACGGCCAAGCCAAGAACAAGCTTGGCTGTGTCCCATCTTGAGCCAAAGAAGAGAAGACAAAGAAGGAAACAGAAGTGAACACACTTAGTGACACGGCCAGCAAGCTTGGTCGTGTCCCATTTCATGCCAAACACACTTAGAGCAAGCAAAGAAGGAAAGAAAAGAAGCAGAGGTGAACACACCCAAGTGACACAGCCACAAGCTTGGCCGTGTCACCTCCTTGAGACCAAAGAAAAAGAAAGAAAGAAAAAGGGCAGTGAGGGACATGGCCAGATGGCTTGGCCGTGTCCCAAAGGAAAACAAGAGACATGGCTAAGCCACTCTTGGCTTGGCCGTGTCACACCAAATATACTTGATTTCTTTTGAACAAAGTGGGGGACAAAGTGGGAGATAATGCCTTGTGCTTACCAAAAGAAATACTAAACAAAGAAATAGTGGGGAACAAAGGGAAATGGTGTGAGTTGGAAGGCATGGGTTGTGTTTTTGAATGAAATAAAAAGGGAAGAAGAGGAAATTGGAGGGAGTTCTTTTGTTCTTGGAACAATTTCTGCTACACATTTGGGAGAAGGAGAGAGTGACACTCTCCCTTGCCCCTTCATCTTCATCTCCATTTCCATCCTCTCCACCTTCTCCATCTTCCATTGACAAGTTCTTTGAGATTCTTTGGGATAAATTGGGTTAACAAGCTCTTGAAGGTTGAAGAAGCTTCATCCAAAGGATTGGTGACTTGAGAAAGCTCCATTCCATCTTCCAAAGGCATAATCCAATGAAGAGTTGGTGACTTGAGAAAGCTCCATCCAAAGGATTGGTGACTTGAGAAAGTTCCATTGCACATTGCAACGGGAAATCAACCATTGAAGAGGGCTTGAGTTCTTCATCAAATACATCAAGTGGAGCTAGGAGGAAGACTAGTAATCCTGCATCTTCACAAGGGGTTTTTCTATTCTCTCTTTTAATTCGTTTCTTATTATTGTTATTGTATTAAGAGATTGATATTGGAATGAACAATTTGTATTTGTTTTGTATTGAGATGAATATTTGTTATAAATTGATGATGTTGAGCTAAATACCCATGCCTAGGATTTGTAGTATATTTGGTTGAATGTCTTGATTTGATATTTACATTAATGTACCTTGTTGTTGGTTGATTGCATTATATTAAATGCTAGGTTGATAGATTAGCTACCTATTAATCTTTGAATATTGGATGACGGACCGAGAGGTGAAATCCGATATCAGAACTATACAATCGACCAACCTATGAATGAATTATAAATATAAGTTCTAGGGTTTATTAATTTGGTAATGTAAAAGAATTGGTCATTGCTAATTCATGAATGTGAGAACTAATGGATGGGTAATTGACTAATTAATCTTAAGGAACAAATTAATTTACAAGGTTATGTTAATGGACAATTGAGAATTTAGCTTTGATTGAATTGACCTATGACCCTAGGCACCTTCCCAAGAATCGATTTGATCTTATACACCCACACACATTACTCTCTACGCACGTTAAATTTAGGTTTAAATTATTCTCGCACCATCCCAACACAACAAACTCTCGCATTTAAATAAATTTTCAATCAAGCTATTACGAATCACACCTTCTTGGGGAAATGACCTTGGGGTGATCACCTTTGCTACAGCTACCTCGTATACTTGCGAGTGATGCTTTGTAGTATTACTTAATTCGAGTGCAACAACCATCTTGAAAAGTTTTTAAAATAGTTTTGGTCTTTTAGATTTTAAAGAAAAATTGAGCTTACAATATACTTAGGTCATATTAGAAAAAGAACAAACCAAATAAGCCATGATTTAAGCCAAGATAAATTAACCATAGTCAAACAACATGCATTTGGGATAAAAACCTAAGGAAAGTAACTAGGCCAATTACATGAGATTTAGTCTTTTAGGTAAAAAGGCTTAGGTTCCCATAGCAAGTATATACCAAATGGTACGAGGCTATGAGTTGTTATGCCATGCTTGATCTCCATACCTTGAGTGAAAGTAAGGTATCCCTTACTGTTTTATTAGTTTTTGTTATAGATTTGTGTCTTGTTTATTATGATAATTATTGTTTTATTTAGGTATTTTGTTAGTTTTTATTGGTTTGTTTAGTGTTTTCTTTAATTGTGGTAGTTTTAGTTTATTTCAGTGTTTATGTCATTTTTTATTTAGTTTTTAGTATTGTGTTTATGTTTTGTTGGTTATTGTCTATTTACTTCTTGTTTAAAGTTTTTTTCGAGTTTTGTGTTAGGTTAAAACAGGCAAGGAAACAAATTGAAGGAGAAAGGGGCAGTGGCTGACACAGGCAGAGGACACGGCCAAGTCACTGGCCATGTCCCATACCAAGTTAAAAAGAAGAACAAGTCCCAGTAGCAGACACAGGCAAGGGACACGGCCAAGTCTTGTGGCTGTGTCCCTCCAAAGAAGACTCATACGGCCAAGTCATCTCCACTTGGCCGTGTCTCACCAATTCCAAAGGCAAAGAAGACTAAGACTCACAGTGGAAGACACAGGCAAGGGACAAGGCCAAGTCACCTGGCCGTGTCCCTCCAACAAGCTCCAACACGGCCAAGTCACATCTGACTTGGCCGTGTCACTCAACAAAGAAGAAAAGAAGAAAAGGCAAGCAGTGGTGGACACAAGCAAGGGACACGGCCAAGTCATCTGGCCGTGTCCCTCCAAAAGCCACTCACACGGCCAAGTCACATCTGACTTGGCCGTGTCCCTCATGAACCAAACGCGCAGCGAATTTTAAAGCGGACGTTTTGTATAAAAGGAAAGAGGGAAGCTAGGGTAAAGAACTGTTGACGATTTGGAGAATATTTTCAGCCGTCAGAGAGAGTGAAGTTAGGGTTTAACATTTGTTTTCTTTGATTTTGATTTCACTTTGGATTAAAATAGCTTAGATTAGATTGTTCTAGCCATTGATACATCCTTCTTGCAAGATTTGAATAAGAGATTCTTCAGAAGCTTCAAGGAGTTTGTAATTTGGTTTTGTTCTTGAACTTTATTCTCTTTATTTTCATTGAAATTGTATTTATGAACATTATCATCTCTAAGTTGATTTCTTTGAATATTAATGAGATGAGTATGTTTGAAATCATGATGAACTAATTTGATCTAGTCTAGGGTTTGTATGGATCTGCTATGATTGTATGAATTCGTTATCTCTTAGCTAATAATTTCTTTAGCCTTGATTGAATGGAATATTGTTAATATATAATTGATTGGCCACCAATTATGTGTTTTAGGTATTAGATGATGGATTGAGAGATGAAGTCTAATGTTGGAACAATTCAATTAAGGACTTAGGTGAATTAGAGATATAACCTATTAAAAAGATTGTTTCAATTATAACAAGATTAGTTGTAAGAGGTTTGAATGCGAGAGCTTATTTCTTTGACTCAATTAATTAAGTTGTTTGAGATTTAATCTTTGAAATTAAATTAGTTAAGAGGAATAACCGTTCATACATATAAGTAGTAGAGAAGTGCAAACCCTAGACTTTTCTATCAAGTGAATCAAAACAATCAGCTTAATTTACTTTTATTCGTTTTAAACTTCAATCAATCTTCTTCATTAGTTAGCAATTTAAATTTTATTCATTACTTGTTATTTATAAACTGATAATCAATTAGCCACTTTAGCTTCCTTGTGAGACGACCTTGGGGCGATCACCTTTTCTAACGCTACCTCGGATACTTGCGAGTGACGCTTTGTGGTAGAGTTAATTCGAGCGCAATAAGTTTTTGGCGCCGCTGCCGGGGAAGCTAATTGGCGTAATTGTTTATTAAAAAAAATTATATTTTAGATTATTTTTCATTATTTTCATTTTATTTTATTTGTCTTTTGCTTTTGATATTTCTTTTTCTAGAAATTTCTGTTTATGCAAGGCAGGAGATCACTCGAAGGAGAGCTACATCCATTCATTCCAGAAATTCAGAGAGTGAAAAGGAGTAGAGAAGAGTTTGAGCTCTACACTGGATTTGATACAGAGGAGGACACTTCTGAATTTGAGACAGATTCTGCACAATCAGTTAAAATGGCTGAAGAAAGACAACGAACCATGAGAGATTTTGCTAGACTTGTCATTGGGACTTCTACATCTTGTATAAGGTTGACAGATACAGCAAGGAACTATGAGTTGAAGAACATTCATTACAACATGCTGCCATCATTTTACGGAGTTCCAAATGAAGATCCTTTGAATTTTATTCGGGATTTCTACTCTACCCTCAACGCTTTTCCTTTGGGAGGACTAACAGAAGATCAGTTGAGGATGAGATGTTTCCCTTATACTTTGAAGGATAGGGCAAAGAGCTGGCTCATGATGTTGCCTGAAAATTCACTTACAACTTGGGAGCAAGTTTATAACAAGTTCATGGGCAAGTTCTATTCACACCAAAAGACAGCTGAGTTGAGAGGGAAGATTGCTACATTCTCTCAATTTGAAAGAGAGCCATTTCATGAGGCTTGGGACAGATTCAAGATGCTATTGATCCAGTGTCCACATCATCACTATCCACTTGAACTCCTTAATCAGCTTTTCTATGATGGTCTAACCCAGCAATTTCAGAACATTGTTGACAATGCAGCTGGGGGAGCCATGGGAGAAAAGACAGCTGATGAGACTTATGAGATCTTTGAGATGTTGGGAGCTAATTCTCAACAAAAGAGTGTAAGGGGTGAATCAACTGGAAGCCAATACTGAAATGGTTAGTCAAATAGCTGAGTTGACAAGGCAAGTTCAGATGCTAAACATGAAGAACAATATTTCTTCATCTACTCAAGAAGTGTGTGGAATCTGTGGGACATTTGGGCATGGAGCAAATATATGCCCCTCTGAATATGAATCTTTTGGGAATGAAGCTGAGAAAGTTAATGCTATGGGGGGATTTCAACCAAGAGCCAGGAATGATCCTTACTCCAATACTTACAATCCTGGTTGGAGGAGTCACCCCAATTTTTCCTAGACAATAAATAATGCTCAACAGCCTTTCCATTTGCTCCAGAGACAGAACCAACAGCAGGGCCAATCCTCAAATCAAGGTCAGCCTAAGAGAGAGAGTTTGGAAGAAAGTTTGCAGGCTTTTATCCAAGTCAGTGCTAAAAATCAGGAGATGAACAACAAGAGGCTGGATTCCTTGGAAGCATCTTTTAAGAAGGTGGAGACCCAAGTGGGGCAACTTGCACAACAGATGCAGATTCAACAAAAGGGGAAGTTCCCAAGTCAACTTGAGCAGGCACAAGCAGTGACTGTTCTTAGGAGTGGCAAGGTAATTAATAATAATGTTGAAAATAAATCTGTGAATGCAGGTGAGCAAGAGAATAAAAAGGAAGGAGAATTAGAGAACAAAGGTGCTGAAGAAAGATTAATGGAGAAGTCCCCTACAGCAGATTTGCACAAGGCAAGCACTCCATACCGGCCACCAATACCATTCCCCAGCAGGTTGAAGGATGTTAAAAAAGATAAGCAATTTTCAAATATCTTCAACATGCTGTCTAAGGTAAGTATCAACTTACCCTTACTTGAAGCAATTAAGAACATGCTGGCTTATGCTAAATTCTTCAAAGAACTGAATACCAAGAAAAAGAGGTATGAGCCGAATGAGAAGGTGATAGTTTCTGAGGTAGCTAGTGCTGTTTTGCAGCATAAACTACCTCCTAAGCTAAAGGATCCTGGAAGTTTTATTATTCAAATTACCATGGGGGAATGGAAAGGGTACTGATGGCATGTGTCACTTGGGAGCCAGTGTGAATTTAATGCCTTATTCTGTGTACCTTGATTTAGAATTAGGGGAACTTAAACCAACAAAAATGGTGTTGCAATTAGCTGATAGATCTCTTAGATTCCCGAAAGGGGTTATAGAAGATGTGTTAGTTAAAGTTGGTGGTTTGATAGTACCTGTGGATTTCATTGTTCTTGACATGGAAGTAAGTAATTCTTCACCATCTGCACACACCATTCTGCTGGGTAGGCCTTTTATGGCAACTACCAACACTTTGATAGATGTTAAAAATGGAAAATTATCAATGACTGTTTTGGGACAAACTGTGGAATTTTATCTTTAACACTTCACCTATTCCTACAACTGCTTTATATGAGGATTGTTCTTTCATTGATTGTGTTGATGCAGTTGTTTCAGATGTTTTCTTGCAGACAGGTTCCTCTGATAAATTGGAGCTGGCATTGACTTTAGAGAGTGATGTGGATATTTTTGATGCAGAAATAGCCAGTTGCCTTGAGACTTTAAAGGGTGTTGAAATAGAGGAGCTTAAGGAGAACCCAATTTTTGAACCTTCCCCCATTGAAAAAGAAGAGAAGAACCCCTCATTAGAGTTAGAGCTGAAAGAGTTACCTAAGAACCTGAAATATGTGTTTTTAGGACATCACAACACTTTACCTGTGATAATATCTAGTGAACTTAGTGAAGGGGAGGAGATGAGGTTGGTGAGTGAGCTTAAAAGATTAAAGAGAGCAATAGGATGGGGATTGAGTGACATCAAGGGTATTAGCCCTTCTATGTGCATGCATAGAATCACTTTAGAAGAGGGAGCTAAACCTGTGAGGGAGACTCAAAGGCGCCTTAACCCAAATATGAGTGAAGTGGTTAAGAAGGAAGTGCTCAAATTGCTGGATGAAGGAGTAATCTATCCAATTGCTAATAGTGAGTGGGTGAGCCCAATGCATGTAGTTCCTAAGAAATCTAGAATCACTGTGGTGAAAAATGAGAATAATGAATTGGTTCCTACTAGGACTACTACTGGGTGGAGAATGTGCATCGATTATAGGAAGTTGAACAATGCTACAAAGAAAGATCATTTCCCTCTTCCTTTTATTGATCAGATGTTAGATAAACTTTCTGGGCACTCACATTATTGTTTTCTGGATGGCCTTTCAGGTTACTATCAGGTGCCAATAGCTCCAGAAGATCAGTCCAAGACAACCTTTACTTGTCCTTTTGGGACTTATGCATTTCGACGTATGCCCTTTGGCTTATGCAATGCACCTGCAACTTTTCAGAGATGCATGATGTCTGTCTTCTCTGACATGATAGACGATTTTATTGAGGTATTTATGGATGACTTTTCTGTTTTTGGTAATTCTTTTAATAATTGCCTCAATAAACTTGTTCGTGTGCTTGAGAGATGCATTGAATGTAACCTCACTTTAAGTTGGGAAAAGAGTCATTTTCTGGTTACTCAGGGCATTGTCTTAGGTCATGTGGTGTCAAGTAAAGGGATTGAGGTAGACAAGGCTAAAATTGAATTGATTGCTAAGTTACTCCCACCTACCTCAGTTAAGGGAATAAGAAGTTTTCTAGGGCATGCAGGATTTTACAGAAGGTTTATTAAGGATTTTTCCAAAATAAGCCAACCATTGTGCCATTTATTGGGGAAAGATGTTCCATTTGAATTTACAGCACAATGCATGCAAGCTTTTAATTCCCTTAAGGAAAAATTGACTAGTGCACCAGTGATTGTAGCTCCTGTTTGGTCTTACCTTTTGAAATCATGTGTGATGCCTCTAATCATGCAATAGGAGCTGTTCTTGGGCAAAGGGTTGATAAATATTTGAGAGTAATATATTATGCCAGTTTAACCCTAAATAGTTCACAAATGAACTACACCACAACTGAAAAGGAAATGTTAGCTGTTGTTTTTGCTTTAGACAAATTTAGAGCTTATTTAATTGGGTCAAAAATTATTGTGCATTCTAACCATGCAGCTCTTAAATATCTGTTAACAAAACAACATGCTAAACCGCGCTTAATTAGATGGGTGTTGTTATTGCAAGAGTTTGATTTCCAAATCAAGGATACTAAGGGTAGTGAGAATGTTGTTGCTGATCATTTATCCAGATTACCCTTCTTTAGTGAAAATCTTGCATCTGATAGCATTCATAAAAATTTAGAAGAATTTCCTGATGAGCATTTGTTTGTGGTAATTAATGCCCCTTGGTTTGCAGATATTGCTAACTATCTTGCTTGTGGTATTTTGAGATCTAACATGTCCTTTCAGGAAAAGAAAAGGTTTCTACACTTGAGTAAGTTTTATTTTTGGGATGAACCTTATCTATTCTGGATATACAAAGATGAGATAGTTCGCAGGTGTGTAGCTAAGGAAGAACAACTGAGTGTTCTTAAATTTTGTCATGACCTTCACTGTGGGGGTCATTTTGGAGGAAGGAAGACTACAGAAAAGGTGCTTCAAAGTGGTTTTTACTGGCCTACTTTATTTAAAGATGCTCAAGATTATTGTAAGCACTGTGATCGTTGCCAAAGAGTAGGTAACATTGGGAGGAGGAATGAAATGCCCCTTCAGTCATATATTGTTGTTGAACTGTTTGATGTGTGGGGAATAGACTTCATGGGTCCTTTCCCCAAGTCCTTTGGTTATGAATACATTTTAGTTGCTGTTGATTATGTTTCCAAATGGGTGGAGGCAATCCCCACCCGTACTAATGATGCTAATATTGTTGTTAAATTTGTGAAGGAAAACATTCTTAGCAGGTATGGCACACCAAGGGTGATAGTCAGTGATGGGGGGAGCCATTTTTGCAACAGGCTTTTTGAGAAGTTGATGCACAAATCTGGCGTGAAGCACAAGGTGTCAACCCCATACCATCCACAGACTTCTGGACAAGTGGAAACATCAAACAAGCAACTAAAAGGAATTCTGGAGAAAACAGTCAACACATCCAGGAAGGATTGGGCAAACAGATTGCATGATGCACTATGGGCATATCGTACTGCTTTCAAAACTTCTCTAGGTATGAGTCCATATCGATTGGTGTTTGGAAAAGCTTGTCACTTACCAGTGGAGTTGGAGCACAGAGCATATTGGGCAATCAAGACTCTGAATTTGGACTTGGACAAAGCGAAGAGAGAACGATTTCTTCAAATTTCAGAGTTAGATGAGCTGAGAAATGAGGCATATGAGAGCTCGAGAATTTACAAGGATCACACGAAAGCACTTCATGACAGAATTATAGTGCGAAAGACATTGAGTCCAGGTATGAAAGTTTTACTTTTTAACTCTCGACTCCATCTTTTTCTAGGTAAACTCAAGTCTCGATGGAGTGGTCCTTTCGAGATAACTCAGGTGTATCCTTCTAGTGCCATTGAATTACTTAACTCTCGAACAAGTGAGACTTTTAAAGTGAATGGACAGAGAGTTAAGCCATACAATGAAGGATTTCAAGAAGTGAGGGTCATTGATAGCACTTTGATCTGTGATCCCTAGGCCTTGCATGATGTCCAGCTTTATGACATTAAAGAAGCGCTAAATGGGAGGCAACCCATCGGTTTGCATTTATTTTGCATAGTTGTAATTTTAAATTTAGCGAGTATTGATTTTATGTTCGGTTTAAATAAATGGACTGTGCTTTGATCGGTTTTTCTTTACTTTGTGTTTTCAGGGTGTTTAAAGAAGAAGGGTTGCAAAATCGTTGACTAAAAATAAAATAAAAATAAAAAAAAAGTTAAAAGTTAGTAAAAGGCAGTAGGTGACACAGCCAAAGGACTTGGTCGTGTCCCTTGGCCGTGTCACACACTGGACACGGCCAAACTTCCTCAAAATTTGAACGATTTTGCAATTTTGTATAGAATAGGACACACCCAGGGGACACGGCCAAGTCACTGGTCGTGTCCCTCCAAGTCTATCAGACACGGCCGTGTCACCTTGACTTGGCCGTGTCCCTTCACTTTCACACACCATACACAGCCAAGTACCCACTAACACGGCCGTGTCCCTCAAATTTTACACTTTTAAAACCCGATTTTGCCCAGTTCTTTTCATAAATCCCTAAATTTTCTATCTTCGTCTCTCTCGCTCTCTCGCTCTCTGTATCGCCAAAACCATTGATTTTTATTTCAAAACTGAAACTTTTCCATTAAAACTTCAAATTTCTTCACCCAAACTAGAGATAGTCACTTAAAACTTCCTCTTTACTCGTATAATTTTGATTTAATTCAGTTTTGGGTGTTAATTTTTTAGATCTCAAGATGCCAAGAACTAAAACTGTCTCACACCGCAAGAAGAAGAAATCTACTACCGAAGGAGCTTCTTCCTCTTCCTCAACTTTATCTTTCAGGAGGGCAAATCTTTTGGCTCGGGGTTTTTTCCCGACAAGGTATGTGAATGACGAATCTCTAGATGCCCTGCAAATTAGAACTACTTTTTATAGATATGTGCAATTTCTTGGGTGGGAGACTTTTGTCTCATTGACACCTTTGCAGTTTGAAGAGCTTACTCTAGAATTTTTGACATCTCTTAAGGTGGAAAGAGATGATAAGAAAATCTGCAGGAGAATGATGTTTAAATTGATGGGTAAATCATTTAAGCTTAATATTGATCAGTTAAATGCTATTTATGGTTTTCATCAGCATGGGGAAAGGTCGGTACCCAAAGAATTTAGACAACAATTTGCTTGGGGAGCCTTGGGCTCGGGTACTTATGTGACCAAATCGACCAAAGCATCTAAATTACGAAACCCTACTTTGAGGTATTTGCATAGGTTTATGTCATGTGGGTTCTTTGCTCGGAAGGAAAGTCCGGGTGTGGTTGAGTCGAGTGAGTTGTTTTTTCTGGACTGTGTTTTGAATGAAATGGCTGTGAGTGCCGGCTATTGGTTAGCCGATATTTTTGATACTGTGGCTAATAAAAGGAGGGGGGCAATTTGTGTTGGAGGATTGATCACCACATTAGCAGTAGCCCTTGTTGAGGATTTTGACCCGAGTACTAGTCGCATGACTAGAATTATGGGTAATGACTCCTTGGATCTAGCTACACTTGAGAAGATGCACATGGTGGTGCATAGGAGAGGGACTTATGTGATGCCTTCAGATGAGCCTGCAGCACCGGGGGACAGGCAGAAGGAGCACGGGTCCAAGAGGAGTCCGACTCGGATTCTCTTGACCTAGATGAGGATGCTCCGGTCTTGGAACATCAAGAGGTGCTTCTGAGGATTGAGGCCCTGGAGGGCAAAGTGGATTGACTGGATAGCAAGGTGGACCAAAACCATGCTGAGGTCTTGCAGCAGTTGGAACAGATTAACAGCAACCTTGCGACGATCCTGAGTCTTCATCCCTCAGCTGCATCATCTTCACGCCCGTTTTTTCCATAGATTTTGAGATCCTTGCTTTATTTTGTTTAATGTATTTTTTTTCTTATTTTTCATTTTTGTTTCCATGTTAACCTTTATATTTGGATATTTTATTTTTATATATTGTACTTTTGTTTTTGAACTTTTGTGTTTGTGATGGAAAGCTAGGGTTTTGCCTCACCAGCTACGATGGAAGACAGGTTGTCCTTTAACTCTTTTTATTTACTATTCTTGTTTTACATTGAGGACAATGTAAATTTTAAGTGTGGGGTACTCTTTAAGCTTTCCTTTAATGTTTGTCTTGTTTTGTTTATTGTGTTTGTTGTGCATGGCATAATTGTTGAAAATTTATTGATCTTTTCTTTGATTCTAGCATTATAGTTGAGACTTTAGTATCAGCATAGAAATGAGCATTTGAATTCATTTGGGATCAATTTTCGCATTTTTCAATTCATGACATATAAATCTTTGTGAGCCACCTGTGTGAGTTTTGAGTCTCATAATTTGATATTATTATCAGTTGATTTTCTTTTCTTAAGTGTGCACCTTCATGATTTTGCATCTCTAGAGTTTGCTTTGCATACTAATTGAACTCACATTATGATTTAATCTCAAGTTTTAAAATGATGAAGGCAAATTAGGTTAGCCCTTTAGCATAAAAAGACCTCCCTTAATATTGATTTCCTTAATGAGCCAAGTTGAGCCTTTGACCTTTTCTTGATTAATCAACATAATTCACAGCTCAACTTTCTCTTATTATCATCATACCTGCATTAAGGAATGGAGTTCTATGATATGACAATAGGGTGGTTTGTTTCAAAGTGTGGGGTAAGCAAGTAAAAAATATGGTATTGCTATTTGGGGTGAAATGCATACTTTGCACTTTGTATTTGATTAAG
Organism: Garcia nutans; assembly: GCA_947685225.1. Classification (NCBI taxonomy): domain Eukaryota; kingdom Viridiplantae; phylum Streptophyta; class Magnoliopsida; order Malpighiales; family Euphorbiaceae; genus Garcia; species Garcia nutans. Next base: position 10,271,369 of record CANTUV010000040.1, read on the forward strand.
AGTTGACTATTCTTTTCCTCTACATGTTAAGCTAGATGATCTATGCAATATTATATTTTGTATATATGTATAAAAAAATTATATATAATAAAAAAAAAGGAGATATATATATACAAAAGTCAAATATGTTCTAGCATTGGTTATAAAAAGAGGAATGTCGACTCATGCATTTTTCTTTGGGTATGCAAGTATGTGAGGTATCAAGGGTTGGTGAGTATGCTATTTGAAGGAGTTACGAGTTTCTTAGCAAGAATAGTGTCTAATTTAGATACTCCATTTCTTGATGCTCCAGCCTAAATGTCTTTTCTCACACATTTACCTTAGCCCCATTACATCCAAATGAAAGACCTTCGGATTATTTCTTGAGAAAATCAGTGAGGGAGATTGGATAATTAAGCAAATTTATGGTAGTTTGCAGTCATGAGTGGTTTGAGTGATTAACCTTTGAAATCGAGTGAAACACTTAGATGAGAGATGAGATTTGTATGTCTGGATTAATGAATGAGTTAAGAAAATCTTGATTGAAGGACATTGCAATTATTTATGTCTGATTCTTAAAGTATTTCATCTTATATACTGGAGTTATAGTTAAGGTTGTTTGAGTTTTTAATTTATGCCATGTGAATTTGCTTGAGGACAAGCAAAGTTTTAAGTGTGGGGTAGTTGTTTTATTAGTTTTTGTTATAGATTTGTGTCTTGTTTATTATGATAATTATTGTTTTATTTAGGTATTTTGTTAGTTTTTATCGGTTTGTTTAGTGTTTTCTTTAATTGTGGTAGTTTTAGTTTATTTCAGTGTTTATGTCATTTTTTATTTAGTTTTTAGTATTGTGTTTATGTTCTGTTGGTTATTGTCTATTTACTTCTTGTTTAAAGTTTGTTTTGAGTTTTGTGTTAGGTTAAAATAGGCAAGGAAACAAATTGAAGGAGAAAGGGGCAGTGGCTGACACAGGCAGAGGACACGGCCAAGTCACTGGCCATGTCCCATACCAAGTTAAAAAGAAGAACAAGTCCCAGTAGCAGACACAGGCAAGGGACACGGCCAAGTCTTGTGGCCGTGTCCCTCCAAAGAAGACTCACACGGCCAAGTCATCTCCACTTGGCCTTGTCTCACCAATTCCAAAGGCAAAGAAGACTAAGACTCACAGTGGAAGACACAGGCAAGGGACATGGCCAAGTCACCTGGCCGTGTCCCTCCAACAAGCTCCAACACGGCCAAGTCACATCTGACTTGGCCGCGTCACTCAACAAAGAAGAAAAGAAGAAAAGGCAAGCAGTGGTGGACACAAGCAAGGGACACGGCCAAGTCATCTGGCCGTGTCCCTCCAAAAGCCACTCACACGGCCAAGTCACATCTGACTTGGTCGTGTCCCTCATGAACCAAACGCGCAGCGAATTTTAAAGCGGACGTTTCGTATAAAAGGAAAGAGGGAAGCTAGGGTAAAGAACTATTGACGATTTGGAGAATATTTTCAGCCGTAAGAGAGAGTGAAGTTAGGGTTTAGCATTTGTTTTCTTTGATTTTGATTTCACTTTGGATTAAACTAGCTTAGATTAGATTGTTCTAGCCATTGATACATCCTTCTTGCAAGATTTGAACAAGAGATTCTTCAGAAGCTTCAAGGAGTTTGTAATTTGGTTTTGTTCTTGAACTTTATTCTCTTTATTTTCATTGAAATTGTATTTATGAACATTATCATGTCTAAGTTGATTTCTTTGAATATTAATGAGATGAGTATGTTTGAAATCATGATGAACTAATTTGATCTAGTCTAGGGTTTGTATTGATCTGCTATGATTGTATGAATTGGTTATTCTCTTAGCTAATAATTTCTTTAGCCTTGATTAAATGGAATATTGTTAATATATAATTGATTGGCCACCAATTATGTGTTTTAGGTATTAGATGATGGATTGAGAGATGAAGTCTAATGTTGGAACAATTCAATTAAGGACTTAGGTGAATTAGAGATATAACCTATTAAAAAGATTGTTTCAATTATAACAAGATTAGTTGTAATAGGTTTGAATGCGAGAGCTTATTTCCTTGACTCAATTAATTAAGTTGTTTGAGATTTAATCTTTGAAATTAAATTAGTTAAGAGGAATAACCGTTCATACATATAAGTAGTAGAGAAGTGCAAACCCTAGACTTTTCTATCAAGTGAATCAAAACAATCAGCTTAATTTACTTTTATTCGTTTTAAACTTCAATCAATCTTCTTCATTAGTTAGCAATTTAAATTTTATTCATTACTTGTTATTTATAAACTGATAATCAATTAGCCACTTTACCTTCCTTGTGAGACGACCTTGGGGCGATCACCTTTGCTACAGCTACCTCGTATACTTGCGAGTGACGCTTTGTGGTAGAGTTAATTCGAGCGCAACACTTACATAACATAACACGGGTAACACGAGCGTCCTAACTCACGCACACGATGCAATCTAATATGATGCAACGGATAATATCATTATAAAAAAGAATAGAATAATAAAAAGACCAACTGAATGAACTTCTCTTATCCCCAGTGGAAACACCACTGTGAGCGGGGATTTTTGCCCCCACTCCCGGTGGAATGGTTCCAGCGACTTCGACACTGTTTAGGCTAGGGGCCTTAGAGAACACGGACCTAAGTCCGGAGAAAATAGAGTCGCCACCCAAACGGACCGGGAAAAAGAAAGGGGTGGATGACTCGATTCCTAAGGAATCCCCAACCCCCTAATGGGTTTGGAAAGTTGGATACATGTGGGGAAGATGAGAAATGGCCCAGCACCCCCACAACGCCCAGTTCATTGGAACCGGTCATTTGTCCCGCGCGCTGATTTTCGACGACGATTTTTTAGTCGCCGATTTTTATTTTATTTTTATTTTTTGATTTTTATTTTTTATTAATAAAAATTAGATACTAAAGCAAAAATTATTTAATTAAGATAACAAAAATTATTTTGGACTAATTAAAATATATTGGACAACACAAAAATTATTTTGGACTAAATAAAATATATTGGATCGGACTGGGTCAAAATTAAGGGTCTACACTTGGCAATGGATTATTTTTAGTGTTTCATTTATTGGGCTCAGGCACTTTCCCACTATCAATCAAATTCTAGATCTCATGCCTCAACCTCACATATTTATCCGTGTCGTGCCCTTGCATTTAATGAAACTGGCAAAATGCCTTAGTGTCAAAATTAGGTGGGAGAGGGTTTTAGGCAAAGGACAATGATTTAAGGTTGTAATAATCCTTTCCTTTGTAGCTTATTGAGGACCCAAGACAGTGGCTTCCCCAATTCTAAAAACTACCTTCTTTCTCCTTGGCCAGTAGTATTAATATGAACTGCCTTTTGCATGCTTTGGTTACCAGACTGGTAGTTTCCTTTCTCGTTTCTCCTTGTTGAAAAGCGGCTCTTCTCTCTTTTCCACTCTTTGATTTGTAGACCAGCTTGCAAAAGGTCCTTGAAATCCTGAATGAATGTATACGATATCCTTTCTCAAAGGCTAGGTAACACTCCTCTCAGAATCATTCTAATTTGATCGGATTCATCATGCCTTCTTTTAAGCAATGCAGCCTTATTCCTCCACCTCTTCATATAGTCCACAAAGTTCTCATTTGGCCTTTGTCTAATGGACTCCACCTCCATTAGAGTAACTTCCAATTCACCATTGTATCCATATTGTTGGATGAAGGCCTTGTATAGCAGATCCTAGCTTTTTTGAGTGCCATCATCTAAGGTGTTCAATCAATTTTGGACCACAGGATCTAATGAGAGCATGAAGTACCTTAGGGTTTGAGCCTTAGTATCTCGAGCAGACTGCATAGCAGTGATATATTACTTCACATAGAGGTGAGGGTTTCCGGTTCCATCAAACTTTGCAAAGGATGACATCTTGAACTTGTGTGGAACTTCTTCATCTAGCTCAAACAATTTGTCAACTTTAGACATTTCTTCGGTCTTTAACTTCTTTTCAAACTTCTTTTCCAGGTTAACAATCATCTTCTCAACATCGGAAGTTTCAATTTTCTCTATAGCTGATCTTTCATCAACCTTCTTGTCTTGAGGATCTTGAAAGCATTGAGCCCAGTCATCATCATCATCAACAACTACCTTATCATCATCAAAAGCCACTTCACCAACCTTAGCCTTCCCTTTGTCCTTTGGCTTCTTGGTGCTAGCAGATGCTTTGGCATTATTCCCTAAAATTTTTTCCAGTTGGTTTTTTATGGTCTCATCCAGGGTCTCCTTTATTTCTTCCATTTTATCATTGAGGTCGTCGTCCACCATTCTTTGAATTTGTTCAAGCTCCATTGCTTTTGGTGAGAAAGTAATTGAGTTGCTGCTGGATTCATCATCTCCGACGTAGGTCGGATTGTCATAAGCTTTTAAACTATTGTAATCTAGGGCTATGAGCCAGAAAGGATTAATGATATGAGATGCAAATGTATGTATGCATGTAGGCACAAACAACAAACAAAGATAATTAAGACATTCCTTCCAACCTTATAACTTCCACACATAGATGGAGTGTCTCTTTTCCTAGGTATATGATTAAAAAAAAAACCAAATTGGGGTATCTTATTTTTGAATAATTGCCTCAGACAATTCAATCATTAGTTATATTTTTGAAAATGGAAATCAGTTCATAATAATTCCCATTAATTAGGATTTAATCCATCCAATCAACTAAAGTGGCTTTTATGCTATATTGGATTAAAACTAAATTAAGAGGTTTATTTTAAATACATTTCTCAATTGAAAAAAGTAACTAATGATTCATGTCAAAAACAAGCCTATGATTAATAATTCTTAGTATAAACTAGGCTCACAATTAGTTTTTGGTATTCCATAATTGACCTAAATAATTTGTAAGCACTTTCAAAAGGTCATAGAGAAGTGAAAAATAGTTTTGTTTCAAAACCCATAAAAAGATTTTAGAAAATGAGAATTTTTGACTTGTTTTGGAAAAGTTTTATGTCTAAAAACCAATTTGAAAATTTTAAAAATATCTTTGGTCTTCTGAATTTAGAGAAAAAAATTATTTGAGCTCACAATGTAATTAGGTCATATTAGAAAAAGAACAAACTAAATAAGCCATGATTTAAATCATGATAAATTAACCATAGTCAAACAACAAGCATTTGGGATAAAAACCTAAGGAAAGTAACTAGGTCAATTACATGAGCTTTAGTCTTTGGGTTAAAAGGTTTAGGTTCCCAAAGCAAGTATATACCAAAAGGTACAAGGCTATGAGTTGTTATGCCATGCTCGATCTCTATACCTTGAGTGAAATTATTCTATCCCTTACATAACACAACACGGGTAACACGGGCATCCTAACTCACACACACAATGCAATCTAATAGGATACAATGGATAATATCATCATAAGAAAGAATAGAATAATATAAAGAACAACAGAATCAACTTCTCTTATCCCCAGTGGAGTTACCTCTGTGAGTATAAACTTTTTCCCCCAATCCCGATGGAATGGTTCTTGCAACTTCGGCACTGTTAGGCTCGGGGCCTTAGAGAACACGGGCTTAAGCCCGAAGAAAATGGAGTCACCACTCGAACGGGATGGAAAAATAGAAAGGGGTGATGACTCGATTCCTAAGGAATCCTCAACCCCCTAATGGGTTCAAAAAGTTGGGTACGTGTGGGGAAGGTAAGAAATGGCCCAGCACCCCCACAACGCTCGATTCATTGGAACCGGCCTCCTTTCAGGTCTCAATATTATAAAATTCTTAATTAATACAATATTATCCATACTACATGCAATTAATAGAATAAATAAATACTTTATTAAAAATCATGGCAAGGTTAAAACAAAACAAACAAATGGACACCCATCCAAGGATGGAGACATGTCTTTACATTGTTCAATGTCTAAAACTAAATAGGACACTCACCAAAAGATAGAAATGAGTCCTTTAAATTAATTTCAAAACTAGAACATAAATTAAATTACATGATGCTTAATACATGAGGTACCCAAAATATGGAAATGTACCTCTTACAATGTTTTGAATTCAAAGCAAATCAATAAAAATAACCAACCAACCATTCATCATAAATAAATCATTCATTGAAGACATAAATCGAAGATATAAATAAATTATTAATCAAACTATATAATAAATATTCACTTAATAATGAAACAAATAAAGATGAAAATTTAGGTTTATGTATCAACTTAGGGTTTCTTAATTAACATTTAGGGTTTTGGAATTTATATCTAAAAGCTAGGGTTTTGGAATCTTAAAGAACTAATATTATTGTTAGGTTTATTTTTTAGAAGAATTATGCTACTGTGTAATTAAAATTATAATTTATGATTTAAGTAAATAAGGTACAAACCTATGAAAATAAGATTAAAACTTAAATATCTAAAAAGAAATAGCTACTATGATGATTTTGGAAAATTGATTAGGGTTTTAAAATAGATTAAGATTTGAATTAAATTAAGGTTTCGATTCCTAAGAAAACTAACACTATCATATTTATTTTTGAAAGAAGAGGCTACTATGAAAGTTTTGGAATTAATTAGGATTTAATTAGGATTTTACAATTTTAAGTTATTTATGATTTTTGATTAACGAAAAACTAAGTTACTATAATAATTAAATTAACAAAAAGCTACTGTATAAAATTTTCTCTTTAATAAAAACTAATTAGTGGCTACTGTATTCTTTAAAAGAAATAAACAAATTCATCTGTTGATGTTTATAGTTATTTATTACATGAGTTTTGAAAATTTTAATTCATCAACTTTAATTAATCAATGATTAATGGATGTAGATGATTTTTTTGATTAAAAAATTTAGATATAAATACCTATGTTTAGAGGCTCCAACAAAATTGTTGAATGAAAATTTGGGGTAGGCTAAAACCAACGCAATCACTGCTTGCTTGCTTGCTACCTTAATTCTCTTGTTGAAAATTGATATTGATCTTCCCAGTTCTTTTGCTTCTACCAAAAGTCCGTCTCTAAAAAGTCTAAAAGTCCCAAAAACCAAGATCCTTCTGTAATTCTTTTAATCTTATATTTATAAGAGAAAATAAAAACCTAATACTAACTGGTTAAGGAAATAAAATTGTTTAAGAAAATAAAATTGTTTAGGAAATAAAATTGTTTAGGAAATAAAACTTTAAAATCAAGTAAAAGAAGGTTTTGGCAAAATCGACAGAGCGCATGAATGGGCCTACGGGCTACGAGGTGCCTGGGCGAGCTCCAATTCGCCATAGGCATTGCCAAAACCTCCTTCCTCATGAGGGAAAGAGCCATGAATAGAAGGGGAAAGACTTGGTTCTTCCTCATTAATGACAGTAAATTGAGAAAGTAACAATGCACCTTGAATTTTTTTAAATGTCAATGTGAATATGAGAGACTTGAGAGGTGATGTTATCAATTTTGATTCCTTAAGAGGTCATTTGGCTTTGGATATCTAGGAGAATATAGAAAATTATTCATTAGGCTCTAGGAGTTTGACGTATAGGATTCTCCATTTGAAATGTTTTCTCGAATTCATCTATAATCCCAGAACACTTCCTTTATTGTTCCCTAGCCCCTTATGGACCTAAAAGGTATACATATGTCCCTTACACATCCCTAATGCATTTTGCATGTTTAAAATATCCAATGTTGATGGATTTTGTTGTTGGATTAAGGGATTAGAGAGGGTAGCTTTGTTGGTTTGAGTAAGCGCACCAACATTCTTGGCAATTTGGGTGATTTGTCATGAAAGTAAAATTATTCCTTCTTTGCTCTTTCTAATGTGAGGAAAAGTGTCAATTAGAAACTTTTTGATTTGGATGGCTTGGCCTTTGATAAGGCAATAGAGAAAGAGAATGTCTTTTTGAGTAACTTTCCAATTGCTCTCACCTCTACCACTAATTGCATAAGTGATGATTCTATGCAACATCCAATAGATTAAGGTTCTAAGATTTTTAGCTTTGGATTAGTTGTGAAGTGAGGTTTCAATGGAAATTTCTTTCCAAAAGTATAATTGAACTTTGAGAGTTAGAATGGTAATGGAGATGTGAGAGATGCCATCTATTTGAAATACCCAAATATATTAAATAAAAATCTTCTATAGTGAGTTCATACTATCGGTTAAACAATCTAAAGGAGATACCATAGTGTCCTCAAGGGTCAGTTCTCTTTTTACTAACCATAAGAGTAGTAAGGAATTCCTTTTTTAAGGATTCCCACCCAAGGTTATCCAGTTTAAGAAAAACAAACTTCTCCCAACCTAGGTTACTAAGAAATACTTTAACATCATTTTCAATACTTAGGGATTCAAGAGTCAAGGTGAAGAAGAGATGGTTGGCTTCTGTAGTTTTATCTTTTATAATAGCATACTTGTTTCTCTCATCATCTTCTTTGAATCTTATCTTATGACTTCATATAGGTGCTTCTTCTTAGCTACACCTTTGCCTTTCTCACTCCTCGATGCCTTCTTCTTGTGGTGTTCTCTAGGAGCCATTAAACAATTTTGAGAGAATGTTTGAAAAATGGAGAAGATGAAGAGTAGCTTGAAGTGTTTGAGTGTTCAATGTTCAGATATTGATAAAGGATCACAAAATCTTATGTGAGGGGTATTTATGGTGTTTTGGGCTAAAATTTGTCATTTATAGCTGTTGGAGGAGATAAATGCACAATTTCAAGAGCTTCCAGTAACTATAATTTTTTGAATTACAAAGGTGAATTTTGATCTGACCATACCTAGTCCGGTGGGAAATTTAAAAAAAATTTGAAAGGTACTTTCAAAACATATAGTCCAAATGGACTTTTTTATTTTAGACATAATGGTAAAAAAAATTGAATTTTACTAATCAAATCATAATAAGTATGCTCATAGTTGTGAGAATTTTTCTAGGCAGAGATTTTCATGGATAGTACGGTCATACCACCTTGGAGTCTAATAAAAAAATTTATAAAGTTTACTTGAAATGAACGTTTTAAAACAAAAGTTGTGGAACTCATTTTTGTGTCCTCAATGTATAATCAAAATAGATGCAAATGATGAATTAGATCATGTAAAATGTACACATTTGTAAGCAATTCTAATTCCATCATTGATATGCACATTCAAACCAGTCAAAAATATGTTTAATCTAGAGTGCTCCCATCTATCATTCTTATATGTTGTTTTATGAAGTTTAGCCTTTCTTCATTCAAGAGTTTTGTAAAAATATCAACAAGTTGATTTTAAGCATCTATAAACTCCAAAACAATATTTTGGTTTTGGACATTGTCTCTTAAGAAATGATGCCTAATATTTATGCGTTTTGACCTAGAATGTTAAATGGGATTTTTGGATAGGTTAATGGCACTAGTATTATCATACTTAATGGGATCAAATACTTTACCATAATCTAGCAATTTTTACTTCATCCATAGAACTTGTGGGCATTAAAAGTAAGTCATAACATTTTTGGCTTCCATGGTAGATAGAGCAACCGACATTTGTTTCTTGTTAAACCTAGAAACCCGGCAATCACCAAGAAAATGGCATGCACTGGTCATGGTTTTCCTATCTAATAGGCTACTAGCAAAATCCGCATCCGAAAAACCTACAATGTCAAATGATGCATTTCTAGGATATCAAAGTCCTAAATACACTGTTCCACTTAAAGTATTTTAGAATTCTTTTAGTAGCATTTAAATTTAATTCTTTAGGGCATGATTAAAATCTAACACACAAACAAACACTATACATTATATCATGTCTAGAGGAGGTAAGGTAAAGAAGTGATCCAATAATACATCGATATTTCTTCTCATCAATTTTCTTACCAATTTCATCTTTGTCTAACTTCAAAGATGTACTCATTAAAGTTTATTAGCTTTACAACCATCCATTCCAAAATTTTTGAGAAGTTCCTTTGTGTATTTGGATTGGTTGATGAAGATATCATCCTTGTATTACTTAATTTGTAGAGCAAGAAAGAACTTGAGTTCACCCATCATGCTCATTTCAAATTCCCTAGTCATACAAGAAGTAAATTCTTGGCACAAAGATTCATTAGTAGCACTAAATATAATATCATCAACATAAATTTATACAAAATATTCATTAGTAGCACCAAATATAATGTCATCAACATAAATTTGTACAATTAAGATGTTATGCAATTTCTTTTTAACAAAGAGCGTGGTCTCAACTTTGCCTTTTGAAAAACTATTTTTCAGCAAGTATGCACTAAGTCTATCATACTAAGCTCTTAGAGCTTGTTTCAATCCATATAGTACCTTGGTTAATTTAAAAACATGATTTAGAAGTCTATAGTCTTCAAAAATAGGAGGTTGTTCAACATAGACTTCTTCATTAATAAAACCATTTTAAATGCACATTTGACATCCATTTAAAAAAGTTTGAAATTCATATGACATACAAATGCAAGTAAAATTCTAATTGCTTCTAATCTAGCTACGAAAACAAATGTCTCATCATAATCAATGCCTTCCTCTTGGTTATAGCCTTTGGATGCCAATCTAGCTTTATTTCTAGTGATGAGACCATTTTCATCAAGCTTATTTCTATACACCCATTTGCAACCAATAATTGGATGATCCTTAGGTCTAGGAATAAGTTCCCACACTTTGTTCCTTTCAAATCAGTTGAGTTCATCTACATGGCAATCACCCAACATTCATCACTATAAGCCTCTCAATAGTCCTTGGCTTAATTTGAGAAACAAAAGCAACAGTAGAATCTAAATACTTAAGTTTTGATCTAGTAGTTACTCCCTTTGATGTATCACTAATGATAAGTTCTTTAGGATGATCCTTCTTATATTCCCATTCTTTAGGAAGTTCTTGAGTCATTTCTATCTTGGACTCTTATTGTTTCACTATTTGTTATATCTCATCATTGTTTTGCTTTGGAATATCATTTATCTCAATCTCTTCAAGTGTACCTACAAGATCATCAAGAATGCTACCTATCCCATGATCAATGTTATAGGATTAATTAAAGGTAACAGGCATTGATTCTTCAACTACTAGAGTTCTCCAATTAAATACTCTATATGCTTTACTAGCACATAAATACCATAAGAACAGTCCTTCATCCAATTTGGATGATAATTTTTCAAGGTTGTACTTGATATTTAATATAAAGTATTTTCATCCAAATACACTAAGGTATGAAATTTTTGGGTTTTCTTCCATTCCATAACTCATAAGAAGTTTTATTCAATAAAGGTCTTTTGAAAACTCAATTTATAATATAATATGTGATATTAATGGTTTTTGTCCAAAAGTAAGAAGGTAAATTATACTCATTGAGTATTGTTCTAGCCATTTCTACCAATGCTCTATTTTTTTCTTTCAACCACACTATTTTGTTGTGGTGCTCTAGATGCAGAAAATTTATGTGAAATACCAAGTTCATTGTAAAAATTTTCAAATTATTTTCCATGATCACTTCTAATAAATGTGATCACATAGCCTTTTTCATTTTGAACTCTTTTTGTAAAAATTTTGAAATGGTTAAAAGATTCATTCTTATGAGCTAAGAAATTAACCACAGTAAACCTAGAATAGTCATCAACAAGTAAAAATGCATATAACTTGCCTTCTAGACTAGCAACTTTATTTGGACAAAGCAAATCTAAATGTATTAATTCTAGAGGTCTAAAAGTACTTACAATATTTTTTATTTTAAAAGAACTCTTATGTTGTTTTCCAAATTGTCAAGGTTCAAATATTTTATCATTATTAAAATTTATTTTGGGAAGACTATCTACAAGCTCTTCTTTGCTTGGACATTGGAGTTGGTCTATATTGGCATGTCCCAATCTTCTATGCCAAAGTCAAGTATCATTGCTAATGGTGACTAGACATTCAAAAGCATTGTTAGAGGGTAGGTTAATTTTATAGGTGTTACCAATTCTACCTCCTTTGAATGCAAGTTCACCAATAGAAGATGTAATTTGGCATCCTTTAGAGTTAAAATTGACATTGTATCCTTTATCACATAATTGACTAACACTAAGCATATTGTGTTTCAACCCATCAACTAACCATACATCATCAATCAAATTCTTACCAAGCATACCACTGCAAACAATACCTATAATTTTACCTTTGATAATTTTCCAAATGTTACATTGCCTCCTTGCTTGTAGGTGAGAGTTGTGAAGAGTTTTGCACTACCAGCCATGTGCCTTGAGCATCCACTATCCATAAGCCAAATACTTTCATTGATTGTAGTTTTTAGGCATACCTATAAGACAATAATATTTAATCTCCTTTTAGGTACCTAAATGAACTTAGGTCCTTGAGAGTTAGTTGTTGAAGGATCCTCTAAGTTGAGGTGAGCCTTCCTAATATTACAAAATGTACTTATATGACCAGATTTGATGCAACAATGGCACCAATATAAGGTTTTATGTCATTGCCTCCTTTTTCTATTGAACTTTGAAGAATTATATTGACAATCACAAGTATGTATGGGATAGAATTGTTTATGTGCATACTTGTACTTGTGTTCATGCTTTCTATACACATATGCATAATTTGCTCTTGAAATCTTAGTTTTAGAGCCTAGGGAGGTTTGAGTGGTCTTTTTGGGACTTTTTTGCTTAGTGTGTTCATTTATATTTTTTTATAACTTAAACACTAGAGTTTTGAGTAGTAGAAGCCTTAATAAATGTTAGTGCACTATATGTAGTATTAGTAGAGCCATTGAATCCTAATCCATATTTGGAGGAAGGTGACCTTTGAACACTAATCAATATATCTAAGGCCTCCTTGCCTTTTTGAAATTTTAAAATAGAGTTTTTAAGTTCATTTATTTATGTTGTCCCAAGATGGCAACCAAGAAGGGGGTGAATTGGTTGTTTTGAAGAAGTGATGGAAAATTAAAATTTTAAAGCAAACAAAGCAAGAGAGGAATAAAGTAGAGAAGAACGAACAAAAAAAAGTTTATACTGAATCGAATTACCTCAATCCAATGTCCGCTTTCTTAACAACTTGTTAAGGTTTCACTAGTCTTGAGTTTTTATAAGCTTAACTCTAACTTGGTGTTTTCACAATATCACACCAAACTTTTACAAGGTTTTAGAGTTTCCTCACAACCCAAACAAGAATTTTCCCAGGCTCACTCTAAAACCTATGTGTTTCAAAGCTATGTTTTATTAAATTTTACCATAGATTTGTATCTTATTTATTATGATGATTATTGTTTTCTTTAGGTATTTTGTTAGTTTTAATATGTTTATTTAGTGTTTTCATCAATTTTGGTAGTTTTAGTTTATTTCAGTGTTTATGTCATTTTGAATCTAGTTTTTAGTGTGGTGTTTATGTGTTGTTGACTAATGTTTATTTGATTTTTGGTTAAAGTTTGTTTAAGTGTTGGTTTAGGTTAATATGCAAAGATCAAGAGAGGAAGGAAAGACTAAGGAACCAAGAGGAAGAAAACAATGGACAGTAGCTGACACATGCAGAGGACACAACCAAGCTTGTGGTCGTGTCCCATACCAAGCTAAGGAAGAAGACCAAGACACAGAAGGTGACACACTCAAGGGACACAGCCAAGCTTGTGGTCGTGTCCCTCCTAATTTGTCAAACACAACCAAGCTTCCTCCAAACTGGCCATGTCACTCACCACTCCAAAGAAGAAAAGAAGAAAATCACACAGAAGCAAACACACTCAGGGGACACGGCCAAGCTTGTGGCCGTGTCCCTCCAATCATTTCAAACACGGCCAAGCTCACTTGAGCTTGGCTGTGTCACTCATGGATTAAAAAAAGAAAGAAAAAGCGGAGTTTTAAGTGAGGTTTCGTATAAATTATACGATTAGGGTTTTCAAGAGAGAGTTGTTGAAAGTTTTGGGTTTTTCAGCCGTCAGAGAATTAGTTAGGGTTTCTAATTTTATTTTCTTAGAGATTATTGAACACTTTGATTAAACTAGCCTAGATTAGATTTGTTCTTGCCATTGATACATTCTTCTAGCAAGTTCTGAACAAGAGATTCTTCAAGAGCCAAGAAGTTTGTAATTTGGTTTTGTTCTTAAACTTTATCTCTTTAATTTCATTGGAATCGTATTCATGAATATTATTATGTCTAAATTGATTTCCTTGAATATTAATGAGATGAGTATGTTTGATAATATTAATATGAACTAATTTGATCTAGTCTAGGGTTTGTATGGATCTGCTATGATTGTATGAATTGGTTTTTGCTCTTAACTAATTATTTCTTTAGCCTTGATTGAATGGAATATTGTTAATATATAATTGATTGGCCACCAATTATGTGTTTTAGGTATTAGATGAAGGATTGAGAGATGAAGTCTAATGCTGGAACAATTCAATTAAGGACTTAGGTGAATTAGAGATATAACCTAAGGAAAGGATTATTTCAATTGTAACAAGATTATTTGAGAGAGGTTTGAATGCGAGAGCTTATTTCCTTGATTTGATTAATTAAGTTGCTTGAGATTTAATCTTTGAAATTAAATTGGTTAAGAGGAATAACCGTTCATACATATAAGTAGTAGAGAAGTGCAAACCCTAGATCATTCTATTAAGTGAATCAATACATCAGCTCAGTTTACTTTTATTGTTTTAAACTTCAATCGATTTTCTACATTAGTTGTTAGCAATTTAAATTTACTGATAATTTTTTATTTATAATCTGATAATCAATTAGCTATTCTAGCTTCCTTGTGAGATGACCTTGGGGTGATCGCCTTTGCTACAGCTACCTCGTATACTTGCGAGTGACGCTTATAGTAGAGTTAATTAGAGCGCAACAAGTTTTTGGCGCCGTTGCCAGGGAAGCTAATTGGCGTAATTGTTTATTAGTCATAGATATTTTAGATTATTTTTCATTGTTTACTTTTGATTTTATTTTGCCTTTTGCTTTTAATAATTTCTTTTTCTAGAAATTTTGTTTATGCAAGGCAGGAGATCACTCGGAGGAGAGCTATACCCAGTTATTCCAGAAATTCAAAGAGTGAAAAGGAGCAGAGAAGAGTTTGAACTGTACACCGGATTTGATACTACAGAGGAGGACACTTCTGATTTTGAGTCGGAATCTGCACAATCTACCAACATAGGAGAAGAAAGGCAAAGAACTTTGAGGGACTTTGCTAGACCTGTCATTGGAACTTCCACCTCTTGCATAAGATTGACAGATACAACAAGAAATTATGAGTTGAAGAACATTCATTACAACATGCTGCCATCATTCTATGGAGTTCCAAATGAAGATCCTTTGAACTTTATCTGGGATTTTTATTCTACCCTCAACACTTTTCCATTGGGAGGACTAACAGAGGACCAGTTGAGGATGAGATGTTTCCCGTATACATTGAAGGATAGGGCAAAGAGCTAGCTTATGATGTTGCCCAAAAATTCTTTGACAACTTGGGAGCAAATTTATGGGCAAGTTTTATTCATATCAAAAGACAGCTGAATTGAGAGGGAAGATTGCTACATTCTCTCAATTTGAAGGAGAGCCATTTCATGAGGCTTGGGACAGATTTAAGATGTTATTGATCCAATGTCCACATCATCACTACCCACTTCAACTTCTTAATCAGTTTTTCTATGATGGGCTAACCCAGCAATTTCAGAACACTGTTGATAATGCAACTGGGGGAGCTATGGGAGAAAAGACAGCTAATGAAACTTATGAGATCTTTGAAATGTTGGGAGCTAATTCTCAACAGAAAAGTGTAAGGGGAAGAAGTAAAGGAGTGAATCAATTGGAAGCCAATAGTGAGATTGTCAATCAAATAGCTGAATTGACAAGGCAGGTGCAGATGCTGAACATGAAGAACAATACTTCTTCATCCACTCAAGAAGTGTGTGGAATTTGTGGGATTTTCGGGCATGGAGTAAATATATGCCCCTCCGCATATGAGTCTGTTGCGCTCGAATTAACTCTACCACAAAGCGTCACTCGCAAGTATATGAGGTAGTTGTAGCAAAGGTGATCGCCCCAAGGTCGTCTCTCAAGGAAGCTAAAGTGGCTAATTGATTATCAGATTATAAATAAAAAGCAATAAAGAAATTTAAATTGCTAAATAATGAAGAAGATTGATTAAAGTTTAAAACGAATAAAAGTAAACTAGAACTGATGTTTTGATTCACTTGATAAGAAGGGTCTAGGGTTTGCACTTCTCTACTACTTATATGTATGAATGGTTATTCCTCTTAACTAATTTAATTTCAAAGATTAAATCTCAAACAACTTAATTAATCAAGTCAAGGAAATAAGCTCTCGCATTCAAACCTCTTACAACTAATATTGTTATAATTGAAATAATCTTTTCCACATCTATATACATTTTACACTTCATATTATAATTTTCATAAGCTCATCATGTAACATAGCTTCTCAAGCCATATTCACTTTCAATAATTTACTTATGTATTGTATACATTTCATTCTAGGATTATCATTATATTTTTCATACCATTATATTTCATTCCATAGTTATCACCATATATCACATAATATTATATTTCATTATTCATTCTTTTTCCATTATTCAAGAATCACATATATACAAGCACAAGCATGGGCCCAAAAACACTAATATGCCATTCCACTTTCAGAGTTAATGTTTTGGTTCAATTATCATATTTATCATTATCCCAACTAGGCTTCAAGGATTAAGGTTCAACCAAGCTTCAAGGGGAACAAAGCATGCTAAGTATCAACCCAACTTGGCTTCAAGAACCAATCCAACCTAGCTTCAAGGGTTGTAACATCTCAATTAGGCTTCAAGGTTTAGATCCAACCAAGCTTCAAGGGGAGTAAAACATGTTAAACTTCAACCCAACTTGGCTTCAAGGATTAAACCAACCTAACTTCAAGAGATTGTTACTATTAGGCATGCCACCAACAACAAAACTCTGAAAATGAATAACATATTAGACACACAATCAATTCATTCACTTATTTACCATTCTCTTTCTCAATTCACATTTCATAAACACATAGGCAATCATGCCTTAATAAGTTCATTTTACATAACCATAGCCAGCAACAATGGCTTCATTTCTCATTTGCATCATTATAGCCAATCACAATGGCTTCACATCTTATCATATCTCAATTCACATTATACATTTTATAATTCAAGTATACACAATCAATTACATTGAACATATATCTTAAATTCATCATCATATAAACCACATGTCCATTTATTTCATTTCAATCATTATTACCAATCACAATGATATCACATTTCATCATTTCTCAAAACACATTAACACAATTCATCATTAAAATATTTATCATAACAAATTACATTACACATACCTTTTTGAATGACCCTCATAGCTTTCACACTATACAAATCATAACATTAGTTACATTGTATTACCAATATAATAAATTATCTAACACATTTATAACTAAATGTTATAAATCAAAAAATCATGCAAATACATGCAACCATGTAGTTGGTACTTACCTCAAGAACACTCACACAACTTTATACTCTTTTCCTTCCAAGAGTTCTTCACTTTACAAACTAGGGCAAATCACTTCCTTCTCAAAACCTAATCCAAAAATAATACAATACATCAATTCCAATGCCATTATTCACTTAATACCCTCTTATTAGACCCATACATCACAAATTATAAGCCAATTCATCTATCTAAGACCCCACGGTCGTGGCCTCACAACCCCACGGCCGTGGCTTAGCAAACAATTCTGCCCAATTACTCTAACAACCCCCACGGGCGTGGCCTTCCAGTCCCCACGGGCGTGGCATAGCAAATGAATCTGTCTCCCTTGCTCAACACCTCCACGGCCATGACTTCCAATGGCCATGGTCGTGGCAGCCAAAGGCCACGGGCGTGGCATCCAAAATGCCTCTGTTTCGGACCCAAAATCATGTATTTCATGTTTTAAACTTTACTAAACACAAACATACATCAATTATTCAATTCTCCAACTCATACTTATTAAACCCTTTCTAACCAATTTCAATAATCCATCATCATCCTCACAAATAAACATTTTAATCTATACATATCTTTCAATCTTTCACTATCATCATCTTAACACACTAACTACATCAAATATCAACACAATCAATGGAAATCAATTCAAAGAAATTAATACTTACTTGAATATTTTGCCAAATCTTCATCTCCATCTTCAATCCTTTTAAAATCCTTAAGAAATTTGATGTGAAGATTAATAAAATCATCTCTCTCTCTCTCTCTCTTTCTCTCTCTCTCTCTCTCTCTCTCTTGTCCACGAAGAAGAAGAAGAAGAAGAAGAAGAAGCAAAAGAAGAAAGAAAGTTCTTTCTTTCTTTCGTTCTTATCTCTAATATATATATATATATATATATAATAATAATAATAATAATAATAATAATATAGTTAATATTTCTCAAATAACCTCCACCACACTTTCTTCCTTTGACTTTCCTTTCTTCTTTTTCTTTTATTATTATTATTATTCTTATTTAATTATAAAGCTCACTTTCCCTACAACACTTTATACACTATGCATATGTCTTTTATATTATATATATATTCCTCATATTTTCCAAATACCATATGTATACATATTATCCTCCATATACATTTATCTCTTATAATATATCTTTTTAATTAATTTATTTTCCCTTCTCTTTCCATAAAACATATACATTAAATCTAAATACAACAACAACTCCAAAACTTATAGGGTATACTTTGGGATATTACAATTCTCTCCCCCTTAAATAATTTCGTCCTCGAAATTATCTAGCACAATAACAATTCATTCTTAACATAACACCATCTTAATTTCCATACGAAGTTACTTATATACTTAAGTTATTATATCATCAAATCATATAACTTATACTCTCCCCCTTAGAGTCAATCAATTTCTTTACATTTCATTATAAATCTATTTTTATCTTATAACTTTCTCAACAGAGCAACCCAGATAGCTCATTACATTCCCAATGAATTTTCTTTTATACAATAATCAACTCATCTTATAGTCTATATATTCCATTCATCTATTACATTCAAGATATATATATCACTTCATCTCTTTATAGATAATCAACTTTAACCTTGGAAATTATTGAATTATATCATACTATTGCTTATCTTGTCATTACAATCACTTTTGAAAATAGCCACTTATCAAACCTTGATTGGTAACAATCTTTCCATTTTGTTTACACTTAAATCTTTCTTTATCATGTCTCACTTAACATTAATATTGATACAACCTCTTTAAACTTACTTAATAGATAATCAATCTTTTTCCTTTTATCATTATTTACAGCTGATACAATTCAATTCATCAATGTCCATTGATTCGTCAAAATATTACATCATATACATATCATTTAAATTTTTATATTCTTAGTACAACTATACATATTAAGTCTTAATAATGATTCACAATCTTAACGCAACTTAGATCATTTGATCTCTCCATCACAAAATATTCACATTTCAATCTTGTTCAATTCAAATCAACAAGTAATTTATTTGAACTTATCATTAGATTTCACATTATATATATCTATATATATATGTATATCCTTATTCCATTCAATCAAACTTATATCTAATTCCTGATCTCTTCAGATCCTTATTCAATCAAATTATCATGATAACCAATCACTTCAGATTATCCTTCAATATATATATATACATATATATTGTTTTCTATTATCTTAGTATCATATCCACCAATTCTCATGATAATCTCATATCGTTTTTATTATGTATAGTTCATTCACTTAAACTTTAAACCCATTCCCTTATTCACTTTATACCATACACATATTTATCATAACTTTCAATCACCTTTTGTAATTTCTCTCTTTTTAATATCTTCTCACATATCCCACCATTGCTATCTTAACAATAAGTGTTATCATACTTAACACATTTTCATAATTCTCTTCTTTTTCCTTACGTTTCATAATTATAACCAGATTTCTAACATAAAATAATGAGATACAACTTTACCAAATCATAATTATCAATCTCATCAGAACTATATCATAGTTGTGTTATCTCAGTCCCAAATGGGAAAATAACAAAATTAATCAACCACAATATACTAAACAAATCGTAGGATTATCAAAAATTAAGGGTCATGTTTGAAACTTGTAAATCCATATGGTTCCTTTATTATTCTGTTTCCAACCTTTCCAATTACCATACTAAATTGGATCTCAAAAATTTCATATTCATTTCTAAACTTTGGCTACCCCAAAAGTTAACACATTCCAACTCCATTATCACCCAATTTGCACTCAGTTATTTAATCATCACTAGCTTAATTCATATTTCAACAATATTATTATTATCTTCTTTTATGAACACATATTCCATCATATGCAAATATTACATAATTTTCTCTTTTGTCACTTCATTTCTAATCCATTTACAATCTCTTATAATATACCAATACATAGAACTTTTCCGTATGTGGATACTTTGGAATTCTAAATATCATATGATCATCAAATTCAGTGATCACCATAACAATTTCACTGTTTAATATTACACGAGTCTATTCTTACTCTCAATTCCGTCATAAAATTCATCTAATTTGCTCAAGTCATAACCTAATCTTTCTTAGGTTCACTAATACATACAATATCATTCTCCATATCACTAATCCAATAATTGTACCACATATACATTCATAGATCACATTCACAATGTGATTCACATTTCTTACATATTATAATTTCATTCATATTGAAAAACTCAACTCACACATCCTATACATGTATACACGTAATTATATGCTCTTATTTTATTTTCCTTTTTCATACATTCCATACAAATTTAATGTTTATTACCTTCCTTTGAACACTATCATCCTCATTTCTTCAATATGATGTGAAATATTTATCATCACAACAAATATATATATTCCAACCATAATAACATTTCACATACATCTTAGTCACAATCCTTATGTGACATCTCTTTCACTTTTGTCTTTAAAAGCAGTTAATATACCTTCATATCCATTTTTACCCTTTCCACTCAAATAACTTAAAATAACTCATTTTCACTTGCTTACTCACTTTCTTTTGACTTCAAAACAATTTATCATACTATTAATCACATTACTCAATTCATAATACTTTCATGTGCAATATTATTCATTTCACATAGCTCATGTATTGAATATACATTAAACTATCAATATCCAAATAATCTTTATCAAATTCCACTAAAACTTTAACTTTTCAACTACTACTTCACTTAAATTTCAATTTACCAAACTCATCTTTTATTAATATCAACTTTAAAACATTATATTTATATACCACAAAGCAACATCAAAACTTATAATTTTCACAATTCTTAAGCTCATTTCAGAAATCCAAATATCACATATTATCACTATTACCATGAGCTTTCACAATATTCAAACATCTCACATTTCTAACATTGAAATCACAATGTTTACATAAAAAAAACAATACAAACTATACCAATATCATCTCTTTTTCTTTTAAACACAACCTTAACTTTATATACTCCAAACTTTAAATAGTCACACCTTGTCTATATTAATCAACTCATTCAATATTCCACCATATTCTCTTCCTCTAAATAGCATATCTTTCCATATTAACAATCCCACAATATTTCCTTTTTCTAACAAACCAAACATAATCTTTGTTATAAAGAGATTCAAAGCGTAGAGGAAAGAGTACATACTCTAATCTTGATTTTATTTTCAACTCATTTTCAACTTTATTCTTCTTTTCATTTCTTTATTTTACAATCACTTTTCAATAATCAATACTTCAAAATTTACTTTCCTTAAGTAAACTCCCATTCTTGAATTTACTAATTACACTTGTACCAATTTTTCATATCATTTCTTTTTCCAATTATTACTTTCATATAACATTTTATTCACACACTATCATCCATCTCATGTAATTCAAATACATCACAAATCACATAATGCCACGTTCGAGACCAACCTAGGTGTGAATGCATATGCATGTATTACAAATTTCATTTCAAAACTTTTCTTTTTACTTCTCTTTAAGCTTTTCAAAACTTTATCTTTTTAATTTTACTTAGGCCGAGAATCTCGAACCTAAGCTCTGATACCAAAATTATTGTAACACCCCCATACTCTATATAAGTACTATACATATACCTAGTATACATACAATACGTATATGGAGTATAAGAATGTCACATTTAGTTTCAATTCAAAAACCTTTAGTCAAGTTCAAACAATATTACATTAAAATTTAATAACATTGACAAAATCATTATACTTTCAATGATCTTAGTCTTATTTACCAAAACTTCATTTATACCTATAACTATATTATTATGAATAATATAACATAATTAACTCACACATGTATGCATCACCTTCTAGTTGGTCTCGAAACACTCTTACCCTTCTCGTGGCATAACAGCTTGACTTCCGAATCAACCGCATAAACACCTGCGCGATCACACAACCGCGCTAAGCCCGAGAGCTTAGTAATAGAAATAATTCATATAAACATACATTAGAGAAAATCATATTTTCATGTTATCTCTATATGTCATTATTTACTTACCATGTTTTCCCATTTTGATTATGCTTTTCATATATATAATTCTACTAATGTCTTAATTATATACATATTCATACACCTCATTTCAACAATTCACAATTCAATGACTTATCAAAATCTTCATGAAGCAATATTCACCATTTCCACATCTATATACATTTTACACTTCATATTATAATTTTCATAAGCTCATCATGTAACATAGCTTCTCAAGCCATATTCACTTTCAATAATTTACTTATGTATTGTATACATTTCATTCCAGGATTATCATTATATTTTTCATACCATTATATTTCATTCCATAGATATCACCATATATCACATAATATTATATTTCATTATTCATTCTTTTTCCATTATTCAAGAATCACATATATACAAGCACAAGCATGGGCCCAAAAACACTAATATGCCATTCCACTTTTAGAGTTAATGTTTTGGTTCAATTATCACATTTATCATTATTCCAACTAGGCTTCAAGGATTAAGGTTCAACCAAGCTTCAAGGGGAACAAAGCATGCTAAGTATCAACCCAACTTGGCTTCAAGAACCAATCCAACCTAGCTTCAAGGGTTGTAACATCTCAATTAGGCTTCAAGGTTTAGATCCAACCAAGCTTCAAGGGGAGTAAAACATGTTAAACTTCAACCCAACTTGGCTTCAAGGATTAAACCAACCTAACTTCAAGAGATTGTTACTATTAGGCATGCCACCAACAACAAAACTCTGAAAATGAATAACATATTAGACACACAATCAATTCATTCACTTATTTACCATTCTCTTTCTCAATTCACATTTCATAAACACATAGGCAATCATGCCTTAATAAGTTCATTTTACATAACCATAGCCAACAACAATGGCTTCATTTCTCATTTGCATCATTATAGCCAATCACAATGGCTTCACATCTTATCATATCTCAATTCACATTATACATTTTATAATTCAAGTATACACAATCAATTACATTGAACATATATCTTAAATTCATCATCATATAAACCACATGTCCATTTATTTCATTTCAATCATTATTACCAATCACAATGATATCACATTTCATCATTTCTCAAAACACATTAACACAATTCATCATTAAAATATTTATCATAACAAATTACATTACACATACCTTTTTGAATGACCCTCATAGCTTTCACACTATACAAATCATAACATTAGTTACATTGTATTACCAATATAATAAATTATCTAACACATTTATAACTAAATGTTATAAATCCCAAAATCATGCAAATACATGCAACCATGTAGTTGGTACATACCTCAAGAACACTCACACAACTTTATACTCTTTTCCTTCCAAGAGTTCTTCACTTCACAAACTAGGGCAAATCACTTCCTTCTCAAAACCTAATCCAAAAATAATACAATACATCAATTCCAATGCCATTATTCACTTAATACCCTCTTATTAGACCCATACATCACAAATTATAAGCCAATTCATCTATCTAAGACCCCACGGTAGTGGCCTCACAACCCCACGGCCGTGGCTTAGCAAACAATTCTGCCCAATTACTCTAACAACCCCCACGGGCGTGGCCTTCCAGTCCCCACGGGCGTGGCATAGCAAATGAATCTGTCTCCCTTGCTCAACACCTCCACGGCCATGACTTCCAATGGCCACGGTCGTGGCAGCCAAAGGCCATGGGCGTGGCATCCAAAATGCCTCTGTTTCGGACCCAAAATCATGTATTTCATGTTTTAAACTTTACTAAACACAAACATACATCAACTATTCAATTCTCCAACTCATACTTATTAAACCCTTTCTAACCAATTTCAATAATCCATCATCATCCTCACAAATAAACATTTTAATCTATACATATCTTTCAATCTTTCACTATCATCATCTTAACACACTAACTACATCAAATATCAACACAATCATTGGAAATCAATTCAAAGAAATGAATACTTACTTGAATATTTTGCCAAATCTTCATCTCCATCTTCAATCCTTTTAAAATCCTTAAGAAATTTGATGTGAAGATTAATAAAATCATCTCTCTCTCTCTCTCTCTCTTTCTCTCACTCTCTCTCTCTCTTGTCCACGAAGAAGAAGAAGAAGAAGAAGAAGCAAAAGAAGAAAGAAAGTTCTTTCTTTCTTTCGTTCTTATCTCTAATATATATATATAATAATAATAATAATAATAATAATATAGTTAATATTTCTCAAATAACCTCCACCGCACTTTCTTCCTTTGACTTTCCTTTCTTCTTTTTCTTTTATTATTATTATTATTCTTATTTAATTATAAAGCTCACTTTCCCTACACCACTTTATACACTATGCATATGTCTTTTATATTATATATATATTCCTCATATTTTCCAAATACCATATGTATACATATTATCCTCCATATACATTTATCTCTTATAATATATCTTTTTAATTAATTTATTTTCCCTTCTCTTTCCATAAAACATATACATTAAATCTAAATACAATAACAACTCCAAAACTTATAGGGTATACTTTGGGATATTACATCTAAAGTCAGTGTCAGCTCCAATTTATCTGGGGAGTCTGTCTGCAACACAACATCTAAAACAACTGCTTCAACACTATTAATTAAAGAACATTCCTCATATAAAAGCAGTTGTAGGAATAGGAGAAGTGTTAAAAATAGAAAATTCAACAGTTTGCCCTAAGACAGTCATTGACAACTTACCATTTTTAACATCTATTAGGGTGTTGGTAGTAGCCATGAAAGGCCTACCCAGCAATATAGTGTGTGCTGATGGTGCAGGTTTACCTTCGTCCGTGTCAAGGACAATAAAATCCACAGGTACTATTAACCCTCCAACCTTAACTAACACATCTTCTATAACCCCTTTCGGGAATCTAAAAGATCTATCAGCTAATTGCAACATCATATTTGGTGGTTTGAGTTCCCCTAGTTCTAATTCCTTATACACAGAATAAGGCATCAAATTCACACTAGCTCCTAGATCACACATGCCATCAGTCCCCTTTCCATTCCCCATGGTCATTGTTGCGCTCAAATTAACTCTACCACAAAGAGTCACTCGCAAGTATACGAGGTAGCTGTAGCAAAGGTGATCGCCCCAAGGTCATCTCACAAGGAAGCTAAAGTGGCTAATTGATTATCAGATTATAAATAAAAAGTAATAAAGAAATTTAAATTGCTAAATAATGAAGAAGTTTGATTAAAGTTTAAAACGAATAAAAGTAAACTAGAACTGATGTTTTGATTCACTTGATAAAAAGGTCTAGGGTTTGCACTTCTCTACTACTTGTATGTATGAATGGTTATTTCTCTTAACAAATTCAATTTCAAAGATTAAATCTCAAACAACTTAATCAATCAAGTCAAGGAAATAAGCTCTCGCATTCAAACCTCTTACAACTAATGTTGTTATAATTGAAACAATCTTTTTAATAGGTTATATCTCTAATTCACCTAAGTCCCTAATTGAATTGATCCAGCATTAGACTTCATCTCTCAATCCATCATGTAATACCTAAAACACATAATTGGTGGCCAATCAATTATATATTAAAATATTTCATTCAATCAAGGCTAAAGAAATTATTAGCTAAGAGAATAACCAATTCATACAATCATAGCAGATCCATACAAACCCTAGACTAGATCAAATTAGTTCATGATGCAATCAAACATATTCATCTCATTAATGCTCAAAGAAATCAAAATAGACATGATAATATCCATTAATACAATTTCAATGAAAATAAAGAGAATAAGTTCGAGAACAAAACCAAGTTACAAACTCCTTAAAGCTTCTGAAGAATCTCTTGATCAAATCTTGCAAGAAGGATGTCTCAATGGCTAGAAAAATCTAATCTAAGCTAAAGTAATCAAAAGTATAATCAAAATCAAAGAAATCAAAGTTAAAACCCTAACTTCACTCTTGGACGGCTCAAATCTCTCTCAAAATCGTCCACAGTCCCCAAAACCCTAGCTTTTCTTTTCTTTTTATATGAAACGTCCGCTTTAAAATTCGCTGCGTGTTTGGTTCATGAGGGACACGGCCAAGTCAGAAGTGACTTGGCCGTGTGAGTGCTCTTTGGAGGGACACGGCCACTGACTTGGCCGTGTCCCTTGCATGTGTCACCTACTGCTTGCCTTTTCTTCTTTTCTTCTTTGTTGAGTGACACGGCCAGCTGAAGCTTGACTTGGCCGTGTTGGGCTATTTTGGAGGGACACGGCCAGTGACTTGGCCATGTCCCTTCCCTGTGTCTGCTTCTGTGAAGATTTGCTTCTCTTTTCCTTTGGAACCAAGTGAGACATGGCCAAGTGAAGGTGACTTGGCCGTGTTGGGCTTCTTTTGAGGGACACGGCCACTGACTTGGCCGTGTCCCTTACATGTGTCTGCTACTGGGACTTGCTCTTCCTTTTTAACTTGGTATGGGACACGGCCAGTGACTTGGCCGTGTCCTCTGCCTGTGTCAGCCACTGCCCCTTTCTCCTTCAATTTGTTTCCTTGCCTGTTTTAACCTAACACCAAACTCAAAACAAACTTTAAACAAGAAATAAATAGACAATAACCAACAAAACACAAACACATACTAAAAACTATATCAAAAATAACATAAACACTGAAATAAACTAAAATACCAAAATTAATAAAAACACAAAACAAACCGATTAAAACTAACAAAATACCTAAATAAAACAATAATTATCATAATAAACAAGACATAAATCTATAACAAAAACTAATAAAATAACTACCCCACACTTAAAACTTTGCTTGTCCTCAAGCAAATTCACATGGCATAAATTAAAAACTCAAACAACCTTAACTATAACTCCAGCATATAGAAGAAATACTTCAAAACATCAGACATAAATAATTGCAATTTCCTTCAATCAAGATTTTCTTAACTCATTCATTAATCCAGACATACAAATCTTATCTCTCATCTAAGTGTTTCACTCGATTTCAAAAGTTAATCACTCAAACCACTCATGATTGCATACTACCATAAACTTGCTTAATTATCCAATCTTCCTCGCTGATTTTCTCAAGAAATAATCCGAAGGTCTTTCATTTGGATGTAATGGGGCTAAGGTAATGTAACACCCCTATATACCGTATACGTACCAAACATGCTTAAACGATCGTAACATACGTATACTGAATATAGAAAATGCCACAGTTTAAAAAGAAACACAACAAATATCTTTGTAAATAAGTGAAACCAATCTCAAACATTTAAAAGAAATCCAAAAGACACCATATAAAAATATTTATTAATTCATAGCTGAAGTTATTACAAGTATATTATAAATCAAAGTTTACAAAACATAGAATATATATACATGATTGGCAGCTCTTCTCTGATCTTTAAGTTCCAAAATAACTCTTCAATGTCTACTCTCACTCGGTCTTGAGGAGCTCTCAGGTTCAACTCTGTTACCTGCGCGATCAAACAATATCGCGCTAAGCCAACGGCTTAGTAGTACAAAATATACCAACACTATACTATAAGGCAATACAATGTCACACATTTGATTACTCAAATCAATATCATAGATGAAAGGATAACCACATACCTTTATATTTCATAAACCACATATATAAACATATCACATTTCAATATCCTTCCATATATCTCATTAGTTAATCATTTTACCATTCATGAATCACATTAAACAAAGACAAGCATGGGCCCAAGACACACTAATATGCCATTCAACTTTCAGAGTTAATGCTTTGGTTTTGTTATCACATTTATCATTATCATAAACCCAACTAGGCTTCAAGGATTTAGGTTCAACCAAGCTTCAAGGGGAACAAAGCATGCTAAGTATCAACCCAACTTGGCTTCAAGAACCAATCCAACCTAGCTTCAAGGGTTGTAACATCTCAATTAGGCTTCAAGGATCAAATCCAACCTAACTTCAAGAGAATGTTACCAATAGGCAAGCCACCAACAAAAAAACTCTGAAAATGAATAACACATTAGACACACAATTCATTTATTATTTCATTCTCAATTCTCATCATCAATTAGGCAAACATGCCTTATGTTCTTTCAATTGAATCAGCATAGCCAAACACAATGGCTTCACATCACATTTGAGTTATCATAGCCAATCACAATGGCCTCATATCATGTTGTATCTCAATTCATATTATTCACCTAGCATCATCATATTATATCTCAATTCATATTATTCACATAGCATCATTGGTATAACATTTCAAGATACATTATTCATATAACACATTGCCATTCACAAGTTTCACAATGCACAATACCTAACCTTGTTCATATAATATCATATGCATTATCAAGTGTAAGTTCAATCTCAACCATGTAAGAAGAGAAAGGAAAAATCACAGTAGCCAACACACTCAAGGGACACGGCCAAGCTTGTGGCCGTGTCTCTCAACCAAAAGCCTCTCAACCAAAAGCAACAGAAGCCAACATGGGCAAGGGACACGGCCGTGTCTCCTCCAAAAATCACCCAACACGGCCAAATTTCCATGGACTTGGCCGTGTCTCTCATGAATTGGCCGTGTCTCTCCTTGCTTTTGGCCGTGTCTCTCATGAATTGACCGTGTCTCTCCTTGCTTTTGGCCGTGTCTCTCATGAATTGAAACCCTAACATGTTCAAGTCCCCTTTTGTTGCACTCAATTACATTATACACAATATAGCATAATTCAAATGAATGTAATCCATGTTCTAAACACATATTTCACATGTTTACCACAATATTCACCTTAACAACCCATCATCAACACATTTAACCACCTTCCACTTCAAAACCCTAAAAAAAAAACAACATCACTTTTAACCTACCATCTTCAACCAAAACCAAACCAACACTAAATTAACTCACAACCAATTTCAACATTTAGAAACTCATCTCAAACATACCAAATCATAATATTATCAAATCACAACACACTTCAAACACAACTTCAAAATACCAAAGGAAAACAAGAGAGTACTTACCTTAAATGAAGAAATTTCACAAATCTCCAACCAAAACCTTTGATTTCTCCTTCAATTTGATTCTAGCATCAAGAACACCTCTCTTGCTCTCTCCTCTCTTGAATGGCCGGCACACAAAGGAGAAGAAAAGAAAATAATCACAAGTCAAACTTCTCTTCTTCTTTAAATATCCACCAAGCAATTACCTAAATGCCCTTACCAATTTAACTTAACCTTTGTCACTTATATGCCCATTTAAGTAATTTCACATGTCACAAATAAATATCCTCTTCCATTGACCATCCCTTTTGACTAATGTATATGTTATGTATATAACCATATACCCAACATATACACTTTCTCTCTACACATTTCTTTCCTTTTTAAACAATACATAAACATTCTCTTTCCAATTTCTTTTCTCTTACACATCAACATATACATTCAATCTAATTAAAACAACAATAATATTCAAAACTTCTAGGGCATACATTGGGATATTACAGGTAAAGGTGTGAGAAAAGACATTTAGGCTGGAGCATCAAGAAATGGAGTATCTAAATTAGACACTACTCTTGCTTAAAAAAAAAAACTCACAACTCCCTCAAATGGCATACTCACCAATCCATTAATACTTCACATACTTGCATAAATACATGAGTCAACATTCCTCTTTTGATAACCAATGCTAGAACATATATGAATTTTGCATATATATATATATATATATATAACTTTTCTTTTATTTTCTTTCACTTTTTTTTAAATATATATATATATACAAAATTAAGAATTGCATGGAACATCTAGCTTAAAATGTAGAGGAAAAGAATAATGACTCTTAATCAAATACAATGTGCAAAGTATGCATTTCAACCCCAAATAGCAATACCATTTTTTTTTTACTTACCCCACACTTTGAAATAAACTACCCTATTGTCAAATCATAAAACTCCATTCCTTAATGCATAGGTATGATGATAATAAGAACATGTTAAGTTGAGAATTGTGTTGATCAAACAAGAAACGGTCAATGGCTCAACTTGGCTCACTAAGGAAATCAATATTAAGGGAAGTCTTTTTAAGTAAAGGGGCTAACCTAATTTGCCTTCATCATTTTAAAACTTGAGATTAAATCATAATGTGAGTTCAATTAGTATGCAAAAGCAAACTCTAGAGATGCCAAATCATGAAGGTGCACACTTAAGAAAAGAAAATCAATTGACAATAATATCAAATTTATGAGGCTCAAAACTCACACAGGTGGGTTCACAAAGATTTATATGTCATGAATTGCAGAATGTGAAAATTGATCCTGAATGGATTCAAATGCTCATTTCTATGCCGAAACTAAAGTCTCAACTATAGTGCTAGAATCAAAGAAAAGATCAATAAGATTTCAACAATTATGCCATGCACAACAGACACAATAAGCAAAACAAAACAAAAATTAAAAGAAAGCTTAAAGAGTAACCCACACTTAAAATTTACATTGTCCTCAATGTGAAACAAGAATAATAAATAAAAAGAGTTAAAGGACAACCTGTCTTCCATCGTACCTGGTGAGGCAAAACCCTAGCTTTCCATCACAAACACAAAAGTTCAAAAACAAAAGTACAATATATATAAAAATAAAATATCCAAATATAAAAACGTTAACATGAAAACAAAAACGAAAAATAAAAAAAACAAAAATATACTAAACAAAATAAAACAAGGAACTCAAAATCTATGGAAAAGGCTGGCGTGAAGATGATGCAGCTGAGGGATGGAGACTCAAGATCTTCGCAAGGTTGCTATTAATCTGTTCTAACTGTTGTAAAACCTCAGCATGGTTACAGTCCACCTTGCCATCCAGTCGATCCACTTTGCCCTCCAGGGCCTCAATCCTAAGAAGTACCTCTTGACTTTTTGAAACCGGAGCATCCTCATCTAGGTCAAGAGAATCTGAGTCGGACTCCTCTTGGACCCGTGCTCTCTTCTGCCTGTCCCCCGGTGCTGCAGGCTCAGCTGAAGGCATCACATAAGTCCCTCTCCTATGCACCACCATGTGCATCTTCTCAAGTGTAGCTAAATCCAAAGAGTCATTACCCGAAATTCTTGTCATGCAACTAGTACTCGGGTCAAAATCCTCAACAAGGGCTACTGCTAATGTGGTAACCAATGTAACACCCCTATACCCCGTATACGTATACAGCATGCTAATACGATCGTAATATATGTATACTGAATATAGAAATGCCACATTTTAAAAATCATTCAAGTTATCACTCATAAAAATGTAAACAAATTAAAAACTTTTAATAGAGTTTATAAAATCAAATATATAGAAAGTTCATTTCAAAATGCAGCGGAAAATAGAACAAATATTTACAAATATTTATACATCAAAATCCGAATACACAAATATAAAATATATACATAATTGGCAGCTCTTCTCTGATCTTTAAGCCCAAAAGTCAACTCTTCAATGCCTACTCTCACTCGGTCTCGAAGAACTCTCAGGTTCAACTCTGTTACCTGCGCGATGAACCACAATCGCGCTGAGCTAATAGCTCAGTAGTGCAACTTATACAAACATGATGCTTTAATGTGATGCACATGTCACCATTAAACATTTCATAAACCATACATAATCATATCACATTTTATATTTATACCTTAGATCTTATTGTTCAATTGTTTCTTCATTCATAAATCACATATTACAAATAAGACAGACACGGGCCCAAAACACACTAATATGTTATTCAAAGTTCAGAGTTACTGCTTTGGTCCATATTGACACCTTGTGTCTAGCCCCGTAGGCAATATTTATATCCATGGATAATCAACTAGATTGAAGCTTATGACCCAGTCATTTCACTCAATCTATTTTCAATAATATGTTTTTGAGATTTACGACCCGGTCATTTCACCCCAAAAACATCACATCTCATATTTATCAACTGGATTCGGCTTACGGCCCGGCCATTTCACCTATCCAATTATTCATAGGCATGCCGCCAAACTCAGAACTCTGAAAATTGAATAGACATATTAGAAACACAATGATTTCATTTATCTCTTTATTAATTTCTTTCTCAATTCACTTCACATTTCACTATCATAGCCAACAATCATGGCCTCATATTTTTCACATTATATTTCATCATCACATTAACCAATTCTTTAATCACATAGATATCATCAATGGCATAAACACATATATTCACATGCTCATCACAACATATAACCAATTATGTCTCAATTCTCAATATCATATGAATGTATGCAATAATGTAGTATAAACTTATCTCAAATGTGACCCACACAACTCTAAACACTTACCTTTCAAGAATCTATCACCACTTGAGTTAGGGTAAATCACCTTCTTCACAACCTATTCCAAAAGAATGAGGAAACTCTCATGAGATAAAAAGGTTAAGAATCAACTAGGGCAAACTCTAAACTTGACACGCTCACACACACGGGCGTGTCCCTGACCGTGCCCTAACTCCACAACACAAACATTTACACGCTCAGAACCACGGGCGTGTCACTGGGCGTGTAATACATTCTGTCTCTCAGAAATAACGACACGTCCGACATCATGAGCATGCTCATGGCCGTGTAAATTCTCAAAACTCACAGTAGCTATGACACGCTCAACAACACGGGCGTGTTAATGGCCGTGTCACACCTACTGCCACTCAGAACAATTGACACGCCTAAGGACCTGGACGTGCTCCTGGGCGTGTCAGGCCAAAAACCCATATTCCGGCCAAGACAACACCACTACCAACAAAACACTTCTATCCATCAACATCCACTTCAAACAAACTTCACAAAACATACCCAAAAACCATCTCAAACTTACAACAACACCAAAACAAGCTAAAACACACCTCAAACACAAATCACAACATCATCAAAACTCTAAACACAACCACAACTCAATCTATACCAACCAACTTACTCTTTTCTTCAATCCAACCCAAAAAAAAATCCCAAAATCACTTAAATCCAACATTCTTAAACACAACACACTCAACCATAACATACCAACAATCCATCAATCACCAAACTCACAATACAAACTCAAAGAAAACAAGGGAATCAAGAGGAAACTTACCAAATAAGAAGAAAACTCTTAGATTCCTACTAGATCTCTTGAAAACTTCTTCAATCTTGAGCTTGGTAGAATCAAACCTCTCTTTCTTGCTCTCTCTCTTGAAACAGCCGGCCAACAAAAACAAAGGAAAGAAAGAAAATGAAAGGCACGAAGAAAGAGGAAGAAAGAAGAAAAGGAAAAGGAAGAAAGAGGCAAAAGTCAACCCTCTCTCTCCTCAAAACAATCCCCTCCACACAAATAATAATAAAATAATCTCAAAACATCACCATCCACCCATCTTAATCCACTAACTCAAATTCAAATTAATTACTTATATACCCTTCAAGCAAATGTTTGTATATGTTATGTATATCTCAATATATGCAACATATACACACTACTCTAACCTCAATCCTCTTTCCAATAAAATAAATACACTTAATCCCATAATAACAAAAAAAAATACTCCAATACTTCTAGGGTACATTTTGGGATATTACAACCAACCCCCCAACACAAATTGCCCCCTTTCTTTTGTTAGCCACAGAATCAAAAATATCGGCTAACCAATAGCCGGCACTAACATGAATTGCATTAAAAGCACAATCCAGGAAAACTAATTCACTCACTTCAACCACACCCGGGCTCTCCTTCCAAGCAAAGAATCTGCAAGCCATAAACCTATGCAAATACCTCAAAGCGGAATTTCTTAATTTAGATGCTTTGGCCGATTTGGCCACATAAGTACCTGAGCCTAAAGCTCCCCAAGCAAATTGTTGTTTAAATTCTTTGGGTACTGACCTTTCCCCATGCTGATGAAAATCATATATATCATTTAACTGGTCAATATTAAGCACATAAGATTTACCCAACAATTTAAACATCAGTCTAGTGCAGATTTTCTTATCATTTCTTTCAACCTTGAGAGATGTCAAAAATTCTAAAGTAAGTTCCTCAAACTGCAAAGGTCTCAAGGTGACTAGAGTTTCCCATCCAAGAAATTACACATATCGATCAAAATTAGTCCTAATTTGCAAGGCATCAAGAGATTCATCGTTAACATACCTTGTCGGGAAAAAAACCCCGAGCCAAAAGACTTGCTCTCTTCGAAGATAAAAATGATGAAGAGGAAGAAGCTCCTTCGGTTGTAGGCCTCTTCGTCTTGCGGTGTGAAACAGTCTTAGTTCTCGGCATCCTTAGAAATCTGAAAATTCAAACCCAAAACTTGATTAAATCAAAATTATATGAGCAAAGAAGAAGTTTTAAGTGATTATCTCTAGTTTTGGTGAAGAAATTCGATGTTTAAAGGAAGATTTGGAGTTTTGAATCACAAGCTATGAATTTTGCGATACAGAGAACGAGAGAGCGAGAGAGACAAAGAACAGGAAATTAAGGATCTAATGAAAAGAAACTAGGCAAAATCGGGTTTTTAAAAGTGTAAAAATGAGGGACACGGCCGTGTTGGGGTGGACTTGCCCGTGTCTGGTGTGTGAAAGTGAAGAGACACGGCCAAGTCAAGATGACATGGCCGTGTCTAATGCTCTTGGAGGGACACGGCCAGTGACTTGGCCGTGTCCCATGGGTGTGTCCTCTTCTGTATAAAAAATTTGCAAAAATGAAAGAAATTTGATGAAGCGTGGCCGTGTCCAGTGTGTGACACGGCCAAGGGACACGGCCAAGTCCTTTGGCCGTGTCACCTACTGCCTTTTATTAACTTTTAACTCTTTTTTTTATTCAATTCTTAAAGATTTTGCAAACCTTCTTCTTCAAACACCCTGAAACACAAAATAAAGAAAAACCGATCAAAGCACCAATTCCATTTATTTAGACTAAACATTAAAATCAAAACTTGCCAAATTTAAAATTACAACTATAGAAAACAAATGCAAACATATGGGTTGCCTCCCATTTAGCGCTTCTTTAATGTCATATAGTTGGACATCATGCAAGGCCTAGGGATCATGAATCAAAGTGATGTCAATGACCCTCACTTCCTGAAATCCTTCATTGTATGGCTTAACTCTCTGTCCATTCACTTTAAAAGTCTCACTTGTTCGAGAGTTAAGTAATTCAATGGCACCAGAAGGATACACCTGAGTTATCTCAAAAGGACCACTCCATCGAGACTTGAGTTTACCTGGAAAAAGACGGAGTCGTGAGTTAAAAAGTAAAACCTTCATACCTGGACTCAATGTCTTTCGCACTATAATTCTATCATTAAGTGCTTTAGTGCGATCCTTATAAATTCTCGAGCTCTCATAGGCCTCATTTCTCAGCTCATCTAACTCTGAAATTTGTAGAAATCGTTCTCTCTTCTCTTTGTCCAAGTCAAAATTCAGAGTCTTGATTGCCCAATACGCTCTGTGCTCCAACTCCACTGGCAAGTGACAAGCTTTTCCAAAAACCAATCGGTAGGGACTCATACCAAGAGGAGTCTTGAAAGTAGTCCGATACGCCCATAGTGCATCATGCAATCTGTTTGCCCAATCCTTCCTTGATGTGTTGACTGTTTTCTCCAAAATTCCCTTAATCTGCTTGTTGGATGTTTCCACTTGTCCAGAAGTCTGTGGATAATATGGGGTTGCCACTTTGTGCTTAACACCATATTTATGCATTCATTTCTCAAAAAGCCTGTTGCAAAAATGGCTCCCACCATCACTGACTATCACCCTTGGCGTACCAAATCTGCTAAGAATATTTTCCTTCACAAATTTAACAACTACATTAGCATCATTAGTACGGGTGGGGATTGCCTCCACCCATTTGGAAACATAATCAACAGCAACTAAAATATACTCATATCCAAAAGACTTGGGGAAAGGACCCATGAAGTCTATTCCCCACACATCAAACAGTTCAACAACAATATATGATTGAAGGGGCATTTCATTCCTCCTCCCAATGTTACCTACTCTTTGGCAACGATCACAGTGCTTACAATACTCTTGAGCATCTTTAAATAAAGTAGGCCAGTAAAAACCACTTTGTAGCACCTTTTCTGTAGTCTTTCCCACAGTGAAGGTCATGACAAAATTGAAGAACACTCAGTTGTTCTTCCTCAGATACACACCTGCGAACTATCTCATCTTTACAGATCTGGAATAGATAAGGTTCATCCCAAAAATAAAACTTACTCAAGTGTAAAAGCCTTTTCTTTTCCTGAAATGACATGTTAGTACGCAATATACCACAGGCAAGATAGTTAGCAATATCTGCAAACCAAGGTGCATCAAATACCACAAAAAGCTGCTCATCAGGAAATGCTTCTAAATTTTTATGAATGCTATCAGATGCAAGATTTTCACTAAAGTAGGGTAATCTGGATAAATGGTCAGCAACAACATTCTCACTACCCTTAGTATCCTTGATTTGGAAATCAAATTCTTGCAATAACAACACCCATCTAATTAAGCGTGGTTTAGCATGTTGTTTTGTTAAAAGATATTTTAGAGCTGCATGGTCAGAATGCACAATAATTTTTGACCCAATTAAATATGCTCTAAATTTGTCTAAAGCAAAAACAACAGCTAACATTTCCTTTTCAGTTGTGGTGTAGTTCATTTGTGCACTATTCAGGGTCAAACTGGCATAATATATTACTCTCAAGTATTTATCAACCCTTTGCCCAAGAACAGCTCCTACTGCATGATTAGAAGCATCACACATGATTTCAAAAGGTAAAGTCCAAATAGGAGCTACAATCACTGGTGCACTAGTCAACTTTTCTTTAAGGGAATTAAAAGCTTGCATGCATTGTGCTGTAAATTCAAATGGAACATCTTTCCCCAACAAATGGCACAATGGTTGGCTTATTTTGGAAAATTCCTTAATAAACCTCCGGTAAAATCCTGCATGCCCTAGGAAACTTCTTATTCCCTTAACAGAGGTAGGTGGGGGTAATTTAGCAATCAATTCAACTTTAGCCTTATCCACCTCAATCCCTTTACTTGACACCACATGACCTAAAACAATGCCCTGGGTAACCATAAAATGACTCTTTTCCCAACTTAAAGTAAGGTTACATTCAAAGCATCTCTCAAGCACACAAACAAGTTTATTGAGGCAATTATCAAAAGAATTACCAAAAACAGAAAAGTCATCCATAAATACCTCAATAAAATCATCTATCATATCTGAGAAGACAGACATCATGCATATCTGAAAAGTTGCAGGTGCATTGCACAAGCAAAAGGGCATATGTCGAAATGCATAAATCCCAAAAGGACAAGTAAAGGTTGTCTTGGACTGATCCTCTGGAGCTATTGGCACCTGATAGTAACCTGAAAGGCCATCCAGAAAACAATAATGTGAGTGCCCAGAAAGTTTATCTAGCATCTGATCAATAAAAGGAAGAGGGAAATGATCTTTCTTTGTAGCATTGTTCAACTTCCTATAATCAATGCACATTCTCCACCCAGTAGTAGTCCTAGTAGGAACCAATTCATTATTCTCATTTTTCACCACAGTGATTCCAGATTTCTTAGGAACTACATGTACTGGGCTCACCCACTCACTATTAGCAATTGGATAAATTACTCCTTCATTCAGCAATTTGAGCACTTCCTTCTTAACCACTTCACTCATATTTGGGTTAAGGCGCCTTTGAGTCTCCCTCACAGGTTTAGCTCCTTCTTCTAAAGTGATTCTATGCATGCACATGGAAGGGCTAATACCCTTGATGTCACTCAATCCCCATCCTATTGCTCTCTTTAATCTTTTAAGCTCACTCACCAATCTCATCTCCTCCCCTTCACTAAGTTCACTAGATATTATCACAGGTAAAGTGTTGTGATCTCCTAAAAACACATATTTCAAGTTCTTAGGTAACTCTTTCAGCTCTAACTCTAGTGAGGGCTTCTTCTCTTCTTTTTGAATGGAGGGAAGCTCACAAACTGGGTCCTCCTTAAGCTCCTCTATTTCAGCACTTCCTAAGGTCTCAAGACAACTGGCTATTTCTGCATCAAACATTTCCAAATCACTATCTAAGGTCAATGCCAGCTCCAATTTATCAGAGGATCCTGTCTGCAAGAAAACATCTGAAACAACTGCATCAACACAATCAATGAAAGAACAATCCTCATATAAAGCAGTTGTAGGAATAGGAGAGGTGTTAAAAATAGAAAATTCCACAGTTTGTTCCAAAACAGTCATTGATAATTTACCATTTTTAACATCTATCAAAGTGTTGGTAGTCACCATAAAAGGCCTACCCAGCAGAATGGTGTGTGCAGATGGTGAAGAATTACTTACTTCCATATCAAGAACAATGAAATCCACAGGTACTATCAAACCACCAACTTAAACTAAAACATCTTCTATAACCCCTTTCGGAAATCTAAGAGATCTATCAGCTAATTGCAACACCATTTTTGTTGGTTTAAGTTCCCCTAGTTCCAAATCAAGATAAACAGAATAAGGCATTAAATTCACACTAGCTCCTAAATCACACATGCCATCAGTACTTTTTCCATTTCCCATAGTAATTTGAATAATAAAACGTCCAGGATCCTTTAGCTTAGGAGGTAGTTTATGCTGCAAAACAGCACTAGCTACCTCAGAAACTATCACCTTTTCATTCGGCTCATACCTCTTTTTCTTGGTATTCAATTCTTTGAAGAATTTAGCATAAGCCGGCATGTTCTTAATTGCTTCAAGTAAGGGTAAGTTGATACTTACCTTAGACAGCATGTTGAAGATATCTGAAAATTGCTTATCTTTTTTATCATCCTTCAACCTGCTGGGGAATGGTATAGGTGGCTGGTATGGATTGCTTGCCTTGTGAAAATCTACTGTAGGGGACTTCTCCATTGATCTTTCTTCAGCACCTTTGTTCTCTAGTTCTCCTTCCTTTTTATTCTCTTGCTCACCTGCATTCACAGAATTATTTTCAACATTGTTATTAATTACCTTGCCACTCCTAAGAATAGTCACTGTTTGTGCCTGTTCAGGTTGACTTGGGAACTTCCCCTTTTGTTGAATCTGCATCTGTTGAGCAAGTTGCCTTACTTGGGTCTCCACCTTCTTAAAAGACGCTTCTAAGGAATCCAGCCTCTTGTTGTTCATCTCCTAATTTTTAGCACTGACCTGGATAAAAGCCTGCAAACTTTCTTCCAAACTCTATCTCTTAGGCTGACCTTGATTTGAGGATTGGCCCTGCTGTTGGTTCTGTCTCTGGAGCAAATGGAAAGGCTATTGAGCATTATTTGTTGTCCAGGAAAAATTGGGGTGACTCCTCCAACCAGGATTGTAAGTGTTGGAGTAAGGATCATTCCTGGCTCTTGGTTGAAATCCCCCCATAGCATTAACTTGCTCAGCTTCATTCCCAAAAGACTCATATGCAGAGGGACATATATTTGCTCCATGCCCAAATGTCCCACGGATTCCACACACTTCTTGAGTAGATGAAGAAATATTGTTCTTCATGTTTTGCATCTGAACCTGCCTTGTCAATTCAGCTATTTGACTGACCATTTCACTATTGGCCTCCAGTTGATTCACCCCTTTACTTCTTCCCCTTACACTCTTTTGTTGAGAATTAGCTCCCAACATCTCAAAGATCTCATAAGTCTCATCAGCTGTCTTTTCTCCCATGCTCCCCCAGTTGCATTATCAACAGTGTTCGGAAATTCCTGGGTTAGACCATCATAGAAAAACTGATTAAGGAGTTGAAGTGGGTAGTGATGATGCAGACACTGGATCAATAGCACTTAAATCTGTCCCAAGCCTCATGAAATGGCTCTCCTTCAAATTGAGAGAATGTAGCAATCTTCCCTCTCAACTCAGCTGTCTTTTGGTGTGAATAGAACTTGCCCATGAACTTGTTATAAACTTGCTCCCAAGTTGTCAGTGAATTTTCAGGCAACATCATGAGCCAGCTCTTTGCCCTATCCTTCAAAGTATAAGGGAAACATCTCATCCTCAACTGATCTTCTGTTAGTCCTCCCAAAGGAAAAGTGAATAAAGTTCAAAGGATCTTCATTTGGAACTCCATAGAATGATGGCAACATGTTGTAATGAATGTTCTTCAACTCATAGTTCCTTGCTGCATCTGTCAACCTTATACAAGATGTGGAAGTCCCAATGACAGGTCTAGCAAAATCTCTCATGGTTCTTTGTCTTTCTTCAGCCATTTTAACTGATTGTGCAGAATCTGACTCAAATTCAGAAGTGTCCTCCTCTGTATCAAATCCGGTGTAGAGCTCAAACTCTTCTCTACTCCTTTTCACTCTCTAAATTTCTGGAATCAATGGATGTAGCTCTCCTTCGAGTGATCTCCTGCCTTGCATAAACAGAAATTTTCTAGAAAAAGAAACAATTAAAAGCAAAAGAAAAAATAAAATAAAATGAAAATAGTGAGAAATAATCTAAATTTTTTTTAAATAAACAATTACGCCAATTAGCCTCCCCGGCAGCTGCGCCAAAAACTTGTTGCGCTCAAATTAACTCTACCACAAAGCGTCACTCACAAGTATACGAGGTAGCTGTAGCAAAGGTGATCGCCCCAAGGACGTCTCACAAGGAAGCTAAAGTGGCTAATTGATTATCAGATTATAAATAAAAAGTAATAAAGAAATTTAAATTGCTAAATAATGAAGAAGTTTGATTTAAGTTTAAAATGAATAAAAGTAAACTAGAACTGATGTTTTGATTCACTTGATAAAAAGGTCTAGGGTTTGCACTTCTCTACTACTTGTATGTATGAATGGTTATTTATCTTAACTAATTCAATTTCAAAGATTAAATCTCAAACAACTTAATTAATTGAGTCAAGGAAATAAGCTCTCGCATTCAAACCTCTTACAACTAATCTTGTTATAATTGAAA
The DNA here is from genome assembly GCA_947685225.1 of Garcia nutans. Classification (NCBI taxonomy): domain Eukaryota; kingdom Viridiplantae; phylum Streptophyta; class Magnoliopsida; order Malpighiales; family Euphorbiaceae; genus Garcia; species Garcia nutans. The sequence continues at coordinate 10,312,825 of CANTUV010000040.1, forward strand.
CAATCTTTTTAATAGGTTATATCTCTAATTCGCCTAAGTCCCTAATTGAATTGATCCATCATTAGACTTCATCTCTCAATCCATCATCTAATACCTAAAACACATAATTGGTGGCCAATCAATTATATATTAAAATATTTCATTCAATCAATGCTAAAGAAATTATTAGCTAAGAGAATAACCAATTCATACAATCATAGCAAATTCATACAAACCCTAGACTAGATCAAATTAGTTCATGATGCAATCAAACATATTCATCTCATTAATGTTCAAAGAAATCAAAATAGACATGATAATATCCGTTAATACAATTTCAATGAAAATAAAGAGAATAAGTTTGAGAACAAAACCAAGTTACAAACTCCTTGAAGCTTCTGAAGAATCTCTTGATCAAATCTTGAAAGAAGGATGTCTCAATGGCTAGAACAATCTAATCTAAGCTAAAGTAATCAAAAGTATAATCAAAATCAAAGAAATCAAAGTTAAAACCCTAACTTCACTTTTGGACGGCTCAAATCTCTCTCAAAATCGTCCACAGTCCCCAAAACCCTAGCTTTTCTTTTCTTTTTATATGAAACGTCCGCTTTAAAATTCGCTGCGTGTTTGGTTCATGAGGGACACGGCCAGGTCAGAAGTGACTAGGCCGTGTGAGTGCTCTTTGGAGTGACACGGCCACTGACTTGGCCGTGTCCCTTGCATGTGTCACCTACTCCTTGCCTTTTCTTCTTTTCTTCTTTGTTGAGTGACACGGCCAGCTGAAGCTTGACTTGGCCATGTTGGGCTATTTTGGAGGGACACGGCCAGAGACTTGGCCGTGTCCCTTGCCTGTGTCTACTTCTGTGAAGATTTGCTTCTCTTTTCCTTTGGAACCAAGTGAGACACGGCCAAGTGAAGGTGACTTGGCCGTGTTGGGTTTCTTTGGAGGGACACGGCCACTGACTTGGCCGTGTCCCTTGCATGTGTCTGCTACTGGGACTTTCTCTTCCTTTTTAACTTGGTATGGGACACGCCCAGTGACTTGGCTGTGTCCTCTGCCTGTGTCAGCCACTGCCCCTTCTCCTTCAATTTGTTTCCTTGCCTGTTTTAACCTAACACCAAACTCAAAACAAACTTTAAACAAGAAATAAATAAACAATAACCAACAAAACACAAACACATACTAAAAACTAGATCAAAAATAACATAAACACTAAAATAAACTAAAATACCAAAATTAATAAAAACACAAAACAAACCGATAAAAACTAACAAAATACCTAAATAAAAAAATAATTATCATAATAAACAAGACACAAATCTATAACAAAAACTAATAAAACAGTCATTTGAATTATAAAGCTACCAGGATCCTTTAGCTTGGGAGGTAGTTTATGCTGCAAAACAGCACTTGCTACCTCTGAAACTATCACCTTTTCATTCGGCTCATACCTCTTTTTCTTGGTGATTAGGTATTTGAAGAACTTGGCATAAGCCAGTATGTTCTTTATTGCATCCAGTAAGGGTAAGTTAATACTTACCTTAGACAGCATGTTGAAGATGTTAGAAAATTGCTTATCTGTTTTATCATCCTTCAACCTGCTGGGGAATGGTATATGAGGCCGGTATGGGTTGCTTGCCTTATGTAAATCTGCTGAAAGGGATTTCTCCCTTGATTTATCTCCAGCACCTTGGTCCTCTGATTCTCCTTCCTCCTTGTTCTCTTGGTCACCTGCATTCACAAAATCATTTTCAACATTATTGTTAATTTCCTTACCACTCCTAAGAACAGTCACTGAATGTGCCTGCTCAGGTTGACTTGGGAATTTCCCCTTTTGTTGAATCTGCATCTGTTACGCAAGTTGTCCAACTTGTGTCTCCACTTTCTTAAAAGATGCTTATAAGGAGTCCAACCTCTTATTAGTCATCTCTTGATTTTGAACACTGACTTTGATGAAAGCTTGTAAACTTTCCTCCAAGCTCTCTATCTTAGACTGCCCTTGATTTGAGGATTGGCCCTGCTGTTGGTTCTGTCTCTGGAGCAAATGGAAAGGCTGCTGAGAATTATTTGTTGCCCAAGAAAAATTTGGGTGATTCCTCCAACCAGGATTGTATGAATTTGAATAAGGATCATTCCGAGCTCTTGGTTGAAATCTCCCCATGGCATTGACTTGCTCAGCTTCATTCCCATATGATTCATATGCAGAGGGGCAACTGTTTGCTCCATGCCCTAATGTCCCACAGATTCCACATACTTCTTGAGTAGATGAAGAAATATTGTTCTTCATGTTTAGCATCTGAACCTACCTTGTCAATTCAGCTATTTGACTGACCATTTCACTATTGGCTTCCAATTGATTCACCCCTTTACTTCTTTCCCTTACACTCTTTTGTTGAGAATTAGCTCCCAACATCTCAAAGATCTCATAAGTCTCATCAGCTGTCTTTTCTTCCATAGCTCCCCCAGCTGCATTATCGACAGTGTTCTGAAATTGCTGAGTGAGACCATCATAGAAAAAATGGTTCAGAAGTTGAAGTGGGTAGTGATGTAACATCCCTATGCATGCCTCAGAAGTTTTGTATGTTGTTGTTGTTGTTGTTATTGTTGTTGGTTTAAATTGAGAAAAGAAAATATATGTATATGTGTTTTGGGGAAATTTAGGGTTTAGAGACAAGTTTATATGTTGTGTATATGGTGATATATATAGCATATAAAATGGTCAAAGAGAAAGAGTCAATGCAAGAGGAGATATTTTTATATGGCATGTGGAATTACTTAATTGGGTTCATAAGAGACAAAAGCTAAGTTAAGTGATAAGGGGTATATGAGTAATTGCTTGAAATGAAATGCTTGGTGGAGGATTTTTGGTAATTAGTAATTATATTATTATTATTATTATTATTATTATTATTATTATATACATATATGTGGCTATCGTGGAAGAGGAAAAAGAAATAAAGATATTCTCTTCTTCTTCTTCTTCTTCTTCTTCTCCTTTTGGTTCTTGCACGAGAGAGAGAGAGAGAGGTAGAGAGATGAGTTGATCTTCACCTAAACCTTAGGGTTTTAAGAGAATTGAAGGAAGAATCAAAGGATTAGGTGGAGATTTGGTGGAATTCATCAATTGAGGTAAGTACTTACTTGTTTTCCTTTGTTAATGTTTGAGATAGGTTGTGATGGATTGATTTCATGATTTAGTGTGTTATATATGTGTTTACAAGTATTGAAATTGATTACAAGCTAAAGGATTGGATTGGTGTTGGTTTTGTTGGAAAGATGGTAAGTATTCTCTTATTTTCTTTACTTAATTGGAAGTTGTGTTGGAAGTGAAGTAAGGTTTGATGATTTTGTGATTTGGTGGATTTGAGATGTGTTGTGTTGTGTGTTCAAGTGTTAAATTGATTTTAAGTTATGAGTTTAATTAGAGGTTGTTGTTGGAAATGGTGGAGATGTTGATTTTAGGGTTTTGAGTTGAGATGTGTTTAATTGTTATATTAATGTGTTGTGAAGTAATTCTTGTGATGAATATGTGTTTAAAACATTGATTATATTCATTTGAAGCATGTTATATGATGAATATTGTGTTTGAGTGCAATTAGAAGAGAATTGGTTTTGGTGATGGGTGACACGGCCATAGGCATTGAAGAGACACGGGCGTGTTCATCAATTGAGTTGGGCGTGTCAATTGTTTGAATTGGCTACTGCCTCTTTTGTTGTTAGTGACACGGGCGTGTCCATCAAAGGTGCTGGGCGTGTCAATTGTTGAATTGGCTACTGCCTCTTTTGTTGTTAGTGACACGGGCGTGTTCCATCAAGTGGCTGGGCGTGTCCATCAAATGGGTTGGGCGTGTCCTACAAATGAATTACCTATTGCTTTATACTTTGTTTCTTTTTACATTGTTTTGATTCTTCAAAGGTTCCATTGTTTCTAAACTTAAACATGAACATTATAAATATGTTTTAAACACAAGAATGATCTAATCAAAGGAATGTGGAAGATCATAAAGCTATGAATCATATCAATTGTGTTTTGCCCTAATTGCATTGTTGAGATTTAGCAATGTTATGTTATGCACTTTGAATGATATGTTTGCCTAGTTAATGTAATTGATGTTGTATATATATATATCAATGAGGCTATATGTAAAATGTGAAAAAGAGGATGAAGTCATTGATTATGGATAGCTTGGTGGGAATAACTCTTGAGGGTGAAAGAGATGAGGATCATCCAAAAAGGTATGTACAATGCAATTTATAATGATGTGAATGATATGTTTACCTAGTTAATGTAATTGATGTTGTATATATATATATATATCAATGGTGGAATATGACATGTAAAGGATATGATGAGGTAAATGATTATGTATGTAAAAGATGAAATGATAATTCAAATAAGACATGATATGAGACAATGCCATTGTGTTTGGCTATGATGAATGATGCTATATGAGATATAATGTGATCATGGATGAGATAACTATACACTTGAATAATGAAGTGTTATATTGTGAAATAAAATGTGAAGCCATTGTTATTGGCTAATGTGATTCAATGGAGATAAATGAGGCATGTTTGCCTAAATGATAATGAGAATTGAGAATGAAATCTAAATGAATTGTGTGGCTAATGTGTTATTCCATTTTCAGAGTTTGTTGTTGGTGGCATGCCTAATAAGTGTAACAATCTCTTGAAGTTAGGTTGGATTGGATCCTTGAAGCCTAATTGAGATGTTACCACCCTTGAAGCTAGGTTGGATTAGTTCTTGAAGCCAAGTTGGGTAGAAGCTTAGCATGCTTTGCTCCCCTTGAAGCTTGGTTGAACTTGATCCTTGAAGCCTAGTTGGGTATATGATATTGATAAATGTGATAACAAACCAAAGCATTAACTCTGAAAATTGAATTGCATATTAGTGTCTGTTGGGCCCGAGTCTGTCTTTGATGTCTATGTGATATACAAATGTTGAATTAGATGAATAATGAGATCTATGATTGATTTTGTTGACAATGTGACTTATGATTGGTGAATTGTGAATTAAACAATGTTATGAGGTATGATATGTAATGTGTATGTATTGATATGTTGATTGTGAGTATTGGTGATGGATTGTGGTTGGTGTTAATGATTGCCTTGTTGGAAATGTTATTCATGATTGGTAAATGGTGAATAAAATAATGTTAGGAAGTATGTTGTGGAATGTGGGTATTGAAATATGATTTAGTTGAGATATATGAAAGGTACAATCTAAAAGAAAAGATATGATAAGCTAAAGTTACATGGAATTGATATATCATTATATGCTAATATTTTTATAATGTATGTGTATATTATATATTTGTATTACTAAGCTCTCGGGCTTAGCGCGGTTGTTTGATCGCGCAGGTGACCAGATGAAAGATATAAAGTCTTGCGTTATGCCACGAGAAGAGTAAGAGTTTGTCGAGACCAACTAGAGGGTGATGCATACATGTATAATTTAATTATGATGTACTTTTATCAAGAATGTAATCATGTGTATAAATGATGTTTCGAGAAAGATAAGATTATTGTATATTTATAAGATCATTAAAAGTATATCGATTTTGTAAATGTTCTTTAAATTAATGTATTGTGGTTTGAGATATGTTAAAGGTTTGTAAATTGTAACGAAATGTGACATCTTTATACTTTATATATTTACTGTACGTATACCAGGTATATGTGTAGTACTTATATGGAGTATCGGGGTGTTACAAGTGATGATGTGGACACTGGATCAATAGCATCTTAAATCTGTCCCAAGCCTCATGAAATGGTTCTCCTTCAAATTGAGAGAATGTAGCAATCTTCCCTCTCAATTCAGCTGTCTTTTGATGAGAGTAGAACTTACCAATGAACTTGTTATAAACTTGCTCCCAAGTTGTCAAAGAGTTTTCGGGCAACATCATAAGCCAGCTCTTTGCCCTGTCCTTCAATGTATATGGGAAACACCTCATCCTCAACTGATCCTCTATTAATCCTCCCAATGGAAAAGTGTTGAGGGTGGAGTAGAAATCCCGAATAAAGTTCAAAGGATCTTCATTTGGAACTCCATAAAATGATGGCAGCATGTTGTAGTGAATGTTCTTCAACTCATAATTCCTTGCTGCATCTGTCAACCTTATACAAGATGTGGAAGTCCCAATGACAGGTCTAGCAAAATCTCTCATGGTTCTTTGTCTTTCTTTAGCCATTTTAACTGATTGTGTAGAATCTGACTCAAATTCAGAAGTGTCCTCCTCTGTATCAAATCCGGTGTAGAGCTCAAACTCTTCTCTGCTCCTTTTCACTCTCTGAATTTCTGGAATGAATGGATGTAGCTCTCCTTCGAGCGATCTCCTGCCTTGCATAAAAATAATTTTTCTAGAAAAATAAATTATTAAAAGCAAAAGACAAAATAAAATAAAAAATAAACAATGAAAAATAATCTAAAATATTTTTGCCTAATAAACAATTTCGCCAATTAGCCTCCTCGGCAGCGTCGCCAAAAACTTGTTGCGCTCGAATTAACTCTACCACAAAGCGTCACTCGTAAGTATACGAGGTAGCTGTAGCAAAGGTGATCGCCCCAAGGTCGTCTCTCAAGGAAGCTAAAGTGGCTAATTGATTATCATATTATAAATAAAAAGCAATAAAGAAATTTAAATTGCTAAATAATGAAGAAGATTGATTAAAGTTTAAAACGAATAAAAGTAAACTAGAACTGATGTTTTGATTCACTTGATAAGAAGGGTCTAGGGTTTGCACTTCTCTACTACTTATATGTATGAACGGTTATTCCTCTTAACTAATTTAATTTCAAAGATTAAATCTCAAACAACTCAATTAATCAAGTCAAGGAAATAAGCTCTCGCATTCAAACCTCTTTCAACTAATCTTGTTATAATTGAAATAATCTTTTTAATAGGTTATATCTCTAATTCACCTAAGTCCTTAATTGAATTGTTCCAGCATTAGACTTCATCTCTCAATCCATCATCTAATACCTAAAACACATAATTGGTGGCCAATCAATTATATATTAACAATATTTCATTCAATCAAGGCTAAATAAATTATTAGCTAAGAGAATAACCAATTCATACAATCATAGTAGATCCATACAAACCCTAGACTAGATCAAATTAGTTCATCATGCTATCAAACATACTCATCTCATTAATGTTCAAAGAAATCAAATTAGACATGATAATATCCATTAATACAATTTCAATGAAAATAAAGAGAATAAGTTCGAGAATAAAACCAAGTTACAAACTCCTTGAAGATTCTGAAGAATCTCTTGTTCAAATCTTGCAAGAAGGGTGTATCAATGGCTAGAACAATCTAATCTAGGCTAGTTTAATCCAAAGTGAAATCAAAATCAAAGAAAACAAATGTTCAAACCCTAACTTCACTCTTGACGGCTAAATCAGCTCTGAAAATCTCAACCCTCTAAAGAAAAACCCTAACTTTAATATTTATACGAAACCTCCGCGCGTCTTTATTGATCCTTGAGTGACACGGCCAAGTTAGAGTGAACTTGGCCGTGTTGGAGGTGAATTTGAGGGAGATACACGGCCAAGTTGATGGTGACACGGCCAAGTTGGACCATTTTGGAGGGACATGGCCAGTGACTTGGCCATGTCGCTTGCATGTGTCACCTACTGTGAGAATTGCTCTTCTTTGCTTTGGATTTAGGTGAGACACGGCCAAGTTGATGGTGACTTGGCCGTGTTTGAGCATTTTTGGAGGGACATGGCCATGTTTGAGGTGACTTGGCCGTGTTGGATCATTTTGGAGGGACACGGCCAGTGACTTGGCCATGTCGCTTGCATGTGTTCACTTCTGCTTGCTTTTTTTCTTCTTTTCTTCTTTGGTTGAGTGACACGGCCATGTTAGAGGTGACTTGGCTGTGTTGGAGCTTTTTGGAGGGACACAGCCAGTGACTTGGACGTGTCCCTTGCCTGTGTCCATCACTGTGTCTTGTGGCTTCTTTTCAGCTTGATATGGGACACGGCCAGTGACTTGGCCGTGTCCTCTGCCTGTGTCACCTACTGTCCATTTTTCCTTTTAGTCTTGGTTCCTTGGCTTTTTATTAACCTAAAACAAAACTCAAACAAATTGTAAATAAGAAGTAAATAAACATTAACCAACAAAACATAAACACATACTAAAAACTATATCAAAAACAATATAAACACTGAAATAAACTAAAACTACCAAAATTAACAAAACCACTAAATAAACCGATTTAAACTAACAAAATACCTAAATAAAACAATAATTATTATAATAAACAAGACACAAATCTATAACAAAAACTAATAAAACAGAGTCTTATGGTAATGAAGCTGTGCAAGTCAATGCTATGGGGGGATATCAACCAAGGGCCCGGAATGATCCTTACTCAAATACATACAATCCTGGTTGGCGGAATCATCCTAATTTTTCCTGGGCAACAAATAATTCTCAACAGCCTTTCCATTTGCTCCAGAGACAGAACCAACTGTAGGGTCAATCCTCAAATCAAGGGCAGCTTAAGATAGAGAGTTTGGAGGAAAGTTTACAGGCTTTTATCCAAGTCAGTGCTAAAAATCAAGAGATGACCAACAAGAGGCTAGATTCATTAGAAGCATCTTTTAAGAAAGTGGAGACTCAAGTAGGGCAACTTGCACAACAGATGCAGATTCAGCAAAAGGGGAAATTCCCAAGTCAACCTGAGCAGGCACAATCAGTGACTGTTCTTAGAAGTGGTAAGGTAATTAACAATAATGTTGAAAATAATTCTGTGAATGCAGGTGACCAAGAGAACAAGAAGGAAGGAGAACCAGAGAACAAAGGTGCTGGAGAAAGATCAATGGAGAAGTCCCCTTCAGCAGATTTACACAAGGCAAGCAATCCATATCGGTCACCTATACCATTCCCCAGCAGGTTGAAGAATGATAAAGAAGATAAGCAATTTTCTAACATCTTCAACATGCTGTCTAAGGTAAGTATTAACTTACCCTTACTTGAAGCAATAAGGAACATGCCGGCTTATGCCAAATTCTTCAAAGAGCTGATCACCAAGAAAAAGAGGTATGAGCCGAATGAAAAGGTGATAGTTTCATAGGTAGCTAGTGCTGTTCTGCAGCATAAACTACCTCCCAAGCTAAAGGATCCTGGGAGCTTTATAATTCAACTTACTATGGGGAATGGAAAGGGGACTGATGGCATGTGTGATCTAGAAGCCAGTGTAAATTTGATGCCTTATTCTATGTATCAAGAATTAGAACTAGGGGAACTTAAACCAACCAAAATGGTGTTGCAATTAGCTGATAGATCTCTTAGATTCCCGAAAGGGGTTATAGAAGATGTGTTAGTTAAGGTTGGAGGGTTGATAGTACCTGTAGATTTTATAGTTCTTGACATGGAAGGGAGTAACCCTACACCATCAGCACACACTATTTTGCTGGGTAGGCCTTTTATGGCTACTACAAACACCTTAATAGATGTTAAAAATGGTAAATTATCAATGACTGTCTTGGGACAAACGGTTGAATTTTCTATTTTTAACACTCCTCCCATTCCTACAACTGCTTTATATGAGGATTGTTCTTTAATTGATTGTGTTGATGCAGTTGTTTCAGATGTTTTCTTGCAGACAAGTTCCTCGGATAAATTGGAGGTGGCACTGACTTTAGATCGTGGTTTGGATATTTTTGGTTCAGAAATAGTCAGTTGCCTTGAGACATTAGAGAGTGCTGAAATAGAGGAACTTAAGAAGGACCCAGTATTTGAACTTCCCTCCATCCAAAAGGAAGAGAAGAATCCTTCACTAGAGTTAGTTGAGCTGAGGAATGAGGCATATGAGAGCTCGAGGATTTATAAGGATCTCACGAAAGCACTTCATGACAGAATTATAGTGCGAAAGACTTTGAGTCTAGGTATGAAAGCTTTACTTTTTAATTCTCGTCTCCGTCTATTTCCAGGTAAACTCAAGTCTAGGTGGAGTGGTCCTTTCGAGATAACTCAGGTATATCCTTTTGGTGCCATTGAATTGCTTAACTCTCGAACAAATGAGACTTTTAAAGTAAATGGACAGAGAGTTAAGCCATATAATGAAGGATTTCAAGAAGTGAGGATCATTGACAACACTTTGATCCAGGATCCCTAAGTCTTGCAGTGATGTCCAGCTATATGACATTAAAGAAGCGCTAAATGGGAGGCAACCCATCGGTTTGCATTTCTTTTTCATAGTTGTAATTTTAAATTTAGCAAATTTGATTTTATGTTTGGTTTAAATAAATGGAATGGGTGCTTTGATCGGTTTTTATTTTTCTAATGTGTTTCAGGGTTGATCGAAGAAGAGGTTTGCAATTTCTTTAAGATTTGGTGATATAAAATAAAAATAAAAATATATAAAAAAAAGGGTTAAAAAGGGCAGTAGGTGACACGGCCAAGGAGCTTGGCCGTGTCCTTGGCCGTGTCACATGGGACACGGCCAAGCTTCACCAAAATTTTCTTCTTTTTTTTTTTTGCAACCTATCTACACAGTAGGTGACACAGCCAACAAGCTTGGCTGTGTCCTTGGCCGTGTCACATGGGACACGGCCAAGCTTCACCAAAAAAATCACTTTTCTTTTGTTTTTTAAAATTTTCCTTACAGTAGGTGACACACCCATGGGACACGGCCAAGTCACTGGTCGTGTCCCTCCAAGCACATCAGATACGGCCGTGTCCATCCAGACTTGGCCGTGTCTCTTCAATTTCACACTCAGACACGGCCAAGCTCATCCAAACTTGGCCGTGTCCCTTCACTTTTACACTTTAAAAATATGATTTTTGCACTGTTTGCTCATTCCAATCCCTAGATCTGTTTGGTTTCTCTCTCTCTCTCTCGACTTCTTTCTCCCAAAACTCCATTGTTTTTGTTTCAAAGCTTCAAAACCTCCATTAAATCTCAATTTTCTTCACCAAAACTAAAATTAATCCATTAAATCTTCTTCTTCTCTAACAAAAGATCAATTTAATCGGTTTAAACTTCAAATTTTTTTTTTCAGATCTTTCAAGATGCCAAGAACGAAGATGGTTTCCCACCGCAAGAAGAAGAGACCTACAACTGAAGGTGCATCTTCAACTTCATCATTTTCATCTTTGAAGAGAGCGAATCTTTTGGCTTGGGGTTTTTTCCCGACGAGGTATGTCAATGATGAATCCCTCAATGCTCTTAATATTAGGGATAATTTTTATCATTATGTTCAAATCCTTGGGTGGGAGAACCTAGTCTCCTTGTGACCTTTATAATTTCAAGAGCTTACTTTGGAGTTCTTAATATCTCTTAATGTTGAAAGAGATGCGCAGAAAATTTGCTCTAGGTTGAGTTTTAAGTTGCTTGGAAAATCATTTGTGATTAGTATTGAACAATTAAATGGTATATTTGGTTTCCATCAACATGGTGAAAGGTCGGTACCTAAGGAATTTAAACAACAATTTGCTTGGGGAGCATTGGGCTCGGGGACTTATGTGGCCAAATCGGCCAAAGCAACTAAATTGAGCAATCCCGTTTTGAGGTATTTGCATCATTTTATGTCTTGCGGATTCTTTGCTAGGAAGGAAAGCCCGGGTGTAGTGAAACTGAGTGAACTATTTTTCTTAGATTGTGTGGTTAATGCAGTGCCTATTAGTTCTGGCTATTGGTTAGCCGATGTTTTTAATAGTATGGCAAACAAGAAGAAGGGGGCTATCTGTATTGGAGGATTGGTTACCTCATTGGCCATAGCCCTTTTTGATGATTTTGACCCGAGTACCTATCGTATGACTAGAATTACGGGTAATGATTCATTGGATTTGGCTACACTAGAGAAGATGCATATGGTGGTGCATAGGAGAGGGGCTTATATGATGGCTTCAGCTGAGCCAGAAGCACCAGAAGACAGACAGAAGAGAACTCGAGTCCAAGAGGAGTCCGACTCTGATTCTCTTGATTTAGATGAAGATGCTCCATCCTTGGGTAATCAAGAGATACTTAACAGGATTGAGGCACTGGAGGGCAAGGTAGACCGTAACCATGCTGCGGTCTTGCAACAGTTGGATCAAATTAATAGCAACCTTGCTAAGATTTTGAGTCTTCATCCCTCGGCTGCGTCATCTTCACATCCTCCTTCACCGTAGATTGCATTGGCTCTAATCTTTGAAGAGATTTTCCTTACATTCTTGTGTTTAGTTATTGCATATTTATGTTTTTTTCGTTTTTGTTTTTAATATTAACATTTTATTTTGGATATTTTATTTTATATATTTTGTTTTTGAACATTTATGTTTGTGATGAAAAGTTAGGGTTTTGCCTCAACAGGGTACGATGGAAAACAGGTTGTACTTTAACTCTTTCTCTTTATTATTCTTGTTTTCCATTGAGGACAATGTAAATTCTAAAGTGTGGGGTAATCTTTTAGCTTTTCTTTAATTCATGTTTTGTTTGTCTTTGTGTGTTATATTGTGTGTTGTGCATGGCATAATTGTTGAAAACTTATTGACTTTTCTGTGATTCTGGTATTATATTTGAGACTTTAGTATCAGTATAGAGATTAGCATTTGAATTCATTCAGGATCAATTTTCACATTCTGCAATTCATGACATATAAATCTTTAAGAACCCACCTTTGTGAGTTTTGAGCCTCATAGATTGAATATTAGTGTCAATTGATTTTCTTTTCTTAAGTGTGCACCTTCATGATTTTGCATCTCTAGAGCTTGCTTTTGCATACTAATTGAACTCACATTATGATTTCATCTCAAGTTTTAAAATGATGAAGGCAAATTAGGTTAGCCCTTTAACTTAAAAAGACCTCCCTTAATTATGAATTCCTTAGTGAGCCAAGTTGAGCCTTTGACCTTTTCTTGATTGATCAACACAGTTCACAACTCAACTTTTTCTTATTATCATCATACCTGCATTAAGGAATGGAGTTTCTTATGATATGACAATAGGGTGGTTTGATTCATAAGTGTGGGGTAAGCAATTTAAAAAAAATAGTATTGCTTTAGTAGGATTTGGGGCTGAAATGCATACTGTGCACATTGTATTTGACTAAGAGTCGATTATTCTTTTCCTTTACATTTTAAGCTAGATGTTCCATGTAATTGTATATTTTGTATATATATATATTAAAAAATGATGAAAATAAAATAAATAAAGAAAATAAAAGAGAAGATATATATATACAAAATTCATATATTCTCTAGCATTAGTCATCAAAAGAGGAATGTCGACTCATGTATTTTTCTTGAAGTATGCAAGTATGTGAAAGTATCAAGGGTTGGTGAATAGGCCATTTGAGGGAGTTATGAGTTCTTAGCAAGAGTATTGTCTAATTTAGATACTCCATTTCTTGATGCTCCAGCTTAAATGTCTTTTCTCACACCTTCACCTTAGCCCCATTACATCCAAATAAAAGACCTTCAGATTATTTCTTGAGAAAATCAGTGAGAGAGATTGAATAATTAAGCAAGTTTATGGTAGTATGTAGGCATGAGTGGTTTGAGTGAATTAACCTTCGAAATCGAGTGAAACACTTAGATGAGAGATGAGATTTGTATGTCTGGATTAATGAATGAGTTAAGAAAATCTTAATTGAAGTAAAGTGCAATTATTTATGGCTGAGTCTTAAAGGATTTCATTTTATATACTGGAATTATAGTTAAGGTTGTTTGAGTTTTTAATTTAAGCCATGTGAATTTGCTTGAGGACAAGCAAAGTTTTAAGTGTGGGGTAGTTGTTTTATTAATTTTTGTCATAGATTTGTATCTTATTTATTATGATGATTATTGTTTTCTTTAGGTATTTTGTTAGTTTTAATATGTTTATTTAGTGTTTTCATCAATTTTGGTAGTTTTAGTTTATTTCAATGTTTATGTCATTTTTTATCTAGTTTTTAGTGTGGTGTTTATGTGTTGTTGGCTAATGTTTATTTGATTTTTGGTTAAAGTTTATTTAAGTGTTGGTTTAGGTTAATATGCAAGGATCAAGAGAGGAAGGAAAGACCAAGGAACCAAGAGGAAGAAAACAATGGACAGTAGCTGACACATGCAAAGGACACGGACGGCCAAGCTTGTGGCCGTGTCCCATACCAAGCTAAGGAAGAAGACCAAGACACATAAGGTGACACACTCAAGGGACACGGCCAAGCTTGTGGCCATGTCCCTCCCAATTTGTTAAACACGGCCAAGCTTCCTCCAAACTGGCCGTGTCACTCACCACTCCAAAGAAGAAAAGAAGAAAATCACACATAAGCGAACACACTCAGGGGACACGGCCAAGCTTGTAGCCGTGTCCCTCCAATCATCTCAAACACGGCCAATCTCACTTGAGCTTGGCCATGTCACTCATGGATTAAACAAAGAAAGAAAAAGCGAAGTTTTAAGCGAGGTTTCGTATAAATTATACGATTAGGGTTTTCAAGAGAGAGTTATTGAAAGTTTTGGGTTTTTCAGCCGTCAGAGAATTAGTTAGGGTTTCTAATTTTATTTTCTTAGAGATTATTGAACACTTTGATTAAACTAGCCTAGATTAGATTTGTTCTTGCCATTGATACATTCTTCTAGCAAGTTCTGAACAAGAGATTCTTCAAGAGCCAAGAAGTTTGTAATTTGGTTTTTTTCTCAAACTTTATCTCTTTAATTTCATTGGAATCGTATTCATGAATATTATTATGTCTAAATTGATTTCCATGAATATTAATGAGATGAGTATGTTTGATAATATTAATATGAACTAATTTGATCTAGTCTAGGGTTTGTATGGATCTGCTATGATTGTATGAATTGGTTATTGCTCTTAACTAATTATTTCTTTAGCCTTGATTGAATGGAATATTGTTAATATATAATTGATTGGCCACCAATTATGTGTTTTAGGTATTAGATGAAGGATTGAGAGATGAAGTCTAATGCTGGAACAATTCAATTAAGGACTTAGGTGAATTAGAGATATAACCTAAGGAAAGGATTATTTCAATTGTAACAAGATTATTGAGAGAGGTTTGAATGCGAGAGCTTATTTCCTTGATTCGATTAATTAAGTTACTTGAGATTTAATCTTTGAAATTAAATTGGTTAAGAGGAATAACCGTTCATACATATAAGTAATAGAGAAGTGCAAACCCTAGATCATTCTATTAAGTGAATCAATACATCAGCTCAGTTTACTTTTATTGTTTTAAACTTCAATCGATTTTCTACATTAGTTGTTAGCAATTTAAATTTACTGATAATTTGTTATTTATAATCTGATAATCAATTAGCTATTCTAGCTTCCTTGTGAGACGACCTTGGGGCGATCACCTTTGCTACAGCTACCTTGTATACTTGCGAGTGACGCTTATAGTAGAGTTAATCAGAGCGCAACAAGCTCATACTCAAACTTACAATGGTGTTTAATTCTCACACCTAACACTCAATGAATACAAATAGAAAATTTGATGCAAAGAAATAAAAGTTGTTAATCTTGGCTATTAGGGTATTTATAGCCTTCAAGTCTTCAAGTAGCCATTTGAAGTGCATACCAATATATTTGATTCTTTTTTCCCACTTAAGTCATTGTTGAATCAAGTATAGTTGTCACCATATGCTTTATGTAGTCACCATACAAGTTGTGTGGGCATTCTTCACCAAGAGCAGTTGCACAATTTAACTTTTCTCCAACGGGAGGCTCAAGTTGCTACACAGGAGTGTTGGTCCACATACCTTGCCAGCCCACACAAATGCCAAATGACTGTTTGAACATTAACTTTTATTCCACATGTTGATACATTATTCATCCATGAAGTTTGGCTCTAAAATTCAAATTTGTTGATGTTGTGCGGTCGCACAATTCAGATTTCTCATTGTACAACCCCCACTGCTATATATTATGTCTTTGTGTCATTCTACTTTAGTTATTGTGTAGTTGCACAATGAGAGGAGCGGATGCATAATTGTTTTGGCGGCTAAAGTTGCACCGCGCACTCTGCAGCTATCGCTTCTATGATATTTGTAATTTTTCTCCATCCATTTGTGCAAGTGCACTAATATGTGAGGTGATCGCATAAGTCATAACGATCAGCTTGTCACCACGTCAGAGATCATGATTTCTTTTATGCTTCAAGTGGTTTCTCTTCTCTTACTAGTGTGTAGTTGCACAGTTAAGTTGTTCAGTCACACAAGTGCTAGAAAAGCTTACCTACAAGAGAAAACTTGTTGAACTCATTAGTATTCATCAATTTGATTGTCAGTGATCAAAATAAAGTTTAATTGGCCAATGATTTGACCAACAATTTCTTCTTTCAAAATTTTGTTTTCCTTAGTTATGTTTTCTAAGCTAATTGAATTTTTAGACATTTCATCAAGAGACTTCATTAGCTACTCATTTGAGGTCTTCAATTCTAGAGTGGAATTTTTCAAGGAAGCAAAGTATTTTTTCCAGCTTAGAGCATTTTTCTTTATAGAACTACATTTTAGAGAAGTATTTTTAGACTCTTAGGTTCATATGCTCCACTAAATCACTATCATGTAAAGCATCATCAACATTATTACTATTTGCACTAAAGCTTAAGGATTGAGTACCTACCTCTTTGGTGTGATCATCATCTCCTATAGCCATAAGATAAAGATTTGAAATTCCTTAATCTTCCTCCTCTTCTTCACTTGAAAAGTCATCATCCCATGTAGCTTTGAGAGACTTCTTCTTTTTCTTATCCCATTTCTTCTTATTCTTTAATTTAAAACAATATGTTTTGATGGGACCCTTCTTGCCATCCTCATAGCATTTTATTTCATTCTTCTTTGCTTTTTCTTTGAAAGATGATTTTGTAATATCCTAAAGTATACCCTAAAAGTGTTGGGGTTACTGTTGTATTTGGATTCAATGTGTGTATTGAAGGAAAGAGAAAAGAAGAAGAAAGTCAAAAGGAATTGTGTGTGGTGGAGATTTAATGGTATAATTGTTATTATTGTTATTATTATTGTTATTGTTATTATTATTATTATTATTATTATTGTTATTATTATTATTATTATTATTGTTATATATATATAAGATAAGAACGAAGGAAGGATGGAGAACCTTCCTTCTTCCTCTTCTTCTGTTTCTTCTTCGTGGACAAGAGAGCACGAGAGGGAGAGAGAGAGATTGATCTTCATCAAATTTCTTAAGGATTTTTAAGAGTATTGAAGATGGAGATGAAGATTTGGCAAGCTATACAAGTAAGTACACATTTCTTGAATGAATTTTATTGATTATACATATATATATAAGTATATACCTTCTTGTGTGGTTTTCTTTTGGATTGAGGTTATGTTGGGTATGATTGGTGTGTAAAATGATGATAACAAGAGATTGAAGTATGTAAATGTGTGGAATTGATATCTAAGTGATGATGAGTTGAGAAAATTGTGAGGAAAATGATGAAATGTTGAATTAGAGTTTGGTTTAGATGAATTTCGAAGTGTTTGGTCTTTGAATTATTGAAGGACACGGCCAAGTTAAGGGAGACACGGCCAAGTTAGGGCAAAATTGGTCGTGTTGGATGAGTTTTGGAGAGACACGGCCACTGGCTTGGCCGTGTCCCTTGCCTGTGTTTGCTACTGTCTTATTTGTGTTGAGAGACACGGCCGTGTCCCTTGCCCGTGTTTGCTACTGGATTGTTGTGTTGAGAGACACGGCCACTGGCTTGGCCGTGTCCATTGCCCGTGTTTGCTACTGTTTGAATTAGTGTTGAGTGACACGGCCACAAGCTTGGCCGTGTCCCTTGGGCGTGTTGGTTACTGGATGTTTATATTGGGAGACACGGCCACAAGCTTGGCCGTGTCCCTTGAGGGTGTTTGCAATTGTGTTTGTTATTTGGTCTTCAAACATTGTTGGATCTTCAAATGTCTTTTGTATCTAAACACACTTAAAACAATAATGATTCAACCAAATGTATATGGAAGATTCTAAGTCCTTGAATAAGGTAAATGGTTATGTATGAATATATCAATGATAATATAGGAAATGTGGAAGATATATTGATCAATATGATTTGATGATAGTGTTAATACTATATGAACCATGTGATGTCTTATGCATTGTGAACCTTGTGAATTGTAATGTGGTATGTGAATAATGTAAATTGTGATGTTATATCAATGATGCTATATATATATAATGTGAAGGATATGATGAAGTAATTGATTATGTATAATTGAATAATGAAATCATACAACATGATTTGAGACATGATATGATGATTTAAATGAGACATGAAGCCATTGTGATTGGCTATGATGATACTAATGAGATGATTGAGGCATGGTTGCCTATTATGATTGTGAAATATGAAGCCATGAGTGTTGGCTATAATGATGAGAATGAAATGAATAGAGAAAGAAATGTATAAAGTTATAAATGGAATGATGTTGTGTCTAATATGTTGATTCAAGTTTCAGAGTTCTGCATTTGGCGACATGCCTATGAATTATAGTAACAGTCTTGCCGGGTTGAGGATCTCTTCAATTTGAATTGAATTGAGGTCTAAGAGACTGGGTCTGTTACGTTATGGAAATTGTGAATATGAGATATATGAATGGTAACAGTCTTGCCGGGTTGAGGATCTCCTCAAGCATGTTGAGTTGATGGTCCAAGAGACTGGGTCTGTTACACTATCCATGGATAGAGATATATATATGATGCCTAAGGGCTTGATGATTATGATTAGAGACCAAAGCAGTAACTCTGAACTTTGAATAACATATTAGTGTCTTTGGGCCCGAGTCTGTCTTTGTTTTCAATGTGATATGCAAATGATGAAATATATGAGCAATGAGATCTATGCTTGTCTTTGTGTAATGTGAGTCATGAATTGTAACATGATTGATAAATGAGATCTATGAATGCTTTTGATGGAAATGTATTTCATGATTAATGAATTGTGAATAAAATGATGTTATGATGTAATAGGTGTATTGATATATTGAAAGTGAATATGGCTTGAGGAGTTTTGTTGAGATATGAGCTTATGAAAATGTTGTGTGATATGTAAAGTGTATGTGAATGTAGAATTTGTGATAATTGTTTCCATGGAAGTTTGGATATGCCAAAAAAGGGTGATTTGTTGAAATGATGTTTATGCATATGTATATGAGATAAAAATGGTAGATATTATGTTGTGAATGTTTTATATAAATATGTGTATAATTTCTGAGATTAGTAGGAATATATGAAGAATGTTTTGAGAAAGGAAAAATGGGATAAGCGAATAATAGAACATAATGCTAAAAACATGAGGTATGAATATTTTGTAAAGTATATTTTAATGTTTATTTGTCTTACTAAGCTTTCAAGCTTAGTGCGGTTATGTAATCGTGCAGGTATTTATGTGGATGATCTGGATGCCTAGTTACTATGCCACGAGAAGGGTAAGAGTGTCTCGAGACCAACTAGAAGGTGATGCATACATGTATGATTTTAATTATGTTTTATTTTTTATAACAATAATGATTCTTATAAATGTTTCTTAACTTAATATAATATTGCTTGACCTTGGATAAAGATTTTTAAATAGAAACTAAAAGTGACATTCTTATACTTTATATACGCATTGTATGTATACTAAGTATATGTATAGTGCTTATATAGAGTATGGGGTGTTACAGATTTGGAAGGGTTACCTTTAGTAGCTTGCATTTTCCTCTTTCTTTTGCATTCACTTACTCTTCCAAATAGCATGGCCATTTCTTAATCATCATCACTATCTTCTTCACTTGAGCTCTCAATTTCTTTAGTAGCTTTGAGAGCTATAGCTTTCCTCTTATCTTTCACACCTTTTATCTTTCTCACCTTTATCATTTTCTTTTTCAGTATGCAATTCAAAGGTGAGGAGTTTTCCAAGTAGCTCATCAATTCTTAGTGTGCTAAGGCCATGAGCATTTTCAATTGAATAGACCTTTGACTCAATGTTTTTCTTAGCTCTAAGTGCTCTCAATATTTTACTATTAACATCACCTAGATCATATACTTTTCCATATTTCTTAAAGACATTAACAATAGCAAGTAGTTAATTTGCCATTTTGGTGACATTCTCATTTGGCTTCATTTTAAAGAGCTCATACTCATGCACAAGCATTTGGGTCTTGGTGAACCTCACTTGGGGGGTACCCTTATGTTAATTCTCAAGAGCTTTTCAAATGTTATATGCACAAGATGTTGGACTCTTCCAACTTCTTCTCTAGTCATAGAATTTACCAATATGGAGGTCGCTCTATTATTCTTGTAGAGAGCCCTTTCTTGAGCTTTCGCCTATTGTGTTCTAGGAAAAGGAACTTAAGCATTGTCAACTTCATGAGTAGGAGATTTTCATTCATTTTGCACACATTTCCAAAGCTCAATTCCCTCACTATTTATGAACAAGTTCATCTTGTATTTCCAATAAGAGTAATGGGTTCCATAAAAGTAAGGTCTAAGATAAGAGTTGAGATTTCCATGAGATTGAGTTGTAGAGGTAGATGGAGAAGTTGAAGTAGCATAGCTATATGAGGTGGTGGTTGCCATTGTATATCAAATTTCACAATTAAGCTTCTTGAAATTTTGGGACTTTGATACCAATTGTTGTCCCAAGATGGCCAAGAGGAGGGGTGTGAGCTAGGATTTTCTGCCCCTACTCCCGGTGGAATGATTCTTGCGACTTCGGCACTTTTTAGGCTCGGGGCCTTAGAGAACACGGGCCTATGCCCGGAGAAAATAGAGTCTCAACCCAAACAGGCCAAGAAAAAGAAATGGGTGGATGACTCGATTCCTAAGGAATCTCCAACCCCCTAATGGGTTCGAAAAGTTGGTTACATGTAGGGAAGGTGAAAAATGGCCCAGCACCCCCCACAATGCCCGGTTCATTGGAACCGGCCTCCTTTGCAGGTCTTAATATTATAAAATTCTTAAATATAATGATATTATCCATACTACATGAAAAAATTAAAATAAAGTATCATTATATTAAAATCAAAGCAATGTCCAAACAAAACAAATAAATGAACACCCATCCGAGGATGGAAACATGTCCTTACATCGCCCATGTCTAAAACTAAATAGGACACCCACTGGAAGGTGGAAACGTGTCCTTTACATTGGTCTAAAAACTTTAAAATAAAATAAATTACATGATGCTCACGACATGAGGTACCCAAAATATGGAAACATACCTCTTACAAAATTTTGAAATCAAAATAAATCAATAAAAGTAAACAACCATTCATCATAAATAAATTATTCATCAAAGACATCAAGCATCAATCAAAATATATAATAAATATTCATCCAATTTAAATAAAATAGTAAATATATTAACTTTAGGGGTTCATGCATCAATTAGGGTTTCTAGGATTTTATGTTTAATAACTAGGATTTTGCATATACTAGTTTAATTAGTTGAGAAATATTTTAAAGTAATAACAAAGCTACTGGATGTTTTAAAGATTTATGGTTTTGGATTTTTTATGAAAATAATGATACTGTGATTTAAAGAAATAGGTTTGATTAGGGTTTTAAGGAAACAGATTGTTGTTTTAGTTTTTAGAAAGATGTAATTAGGATTTTAGATTTGAAAAACATGTTTTAAGGCTATTAAAATTTTAGGGTTTTACGGTTAAAATATTAGGGTTTTATGGTTTGAAATCTTGATTCTATAGATTATTATTTAGAATTTATAATTTGATGCTTCATCGTAATCAAAGTTGAGTGTGCTTTTAATATTGACTTTATCAACTTCTTATGTAATTTTTAAGTGAAACAAATATAGAAAGCCAAATTTATTATTGAAAGATTAAAATAGCTCATTAAATAAAATTATAGCAAAATAGCTACTGTGAAGGTTTGAAAACAAATTTAATTAAGACTTTGGGTTTGAATAACTTAAGGTTTATGAAATTATATTTGTGTTTAATGATTATATTATTTACTTTAATTAAGATCTTAAGTATTGTATGAATTAATTTACGCTACTGCCTAAACTAGATTGAAGGAAGAATTAAATAACTAAGGCAGTGTGATGATGGCTTAAAAGATGAAGATGATTAATGATTCAATAAACTTGAAGTTAGAGCAATTTAACTACGTTTGAAGGCTCCACCAAATTTGAAGAAATTGAACCAGGCTGTTTCCTGCTTCAGATTTGATTTTGGTTTAGCAAAGCAATCTGGAGATGATTGCTTGCTTTGGTTGTTGTCTCTTGAATTTCTCCTTGCTTGGTAGGGTTTTCTTTTGGCCGAAAGAATTTTAGAGTCCCAAGTTTGGTTCAAAATTTCTTTTTTTCAAAGATCTAAGTTTCATCTTCCAAAATCCAGATCCCGATCCCTTCTGAAGTTTTTTAATATGCTATTTATAGGAAAAAAAATCCAAACCTAATTCTAATTGTCTAAGGAAATAAAAACCATTTAGGAAAAGAAATCAAAACCAAATAGAATTCGGTTTCGAAAAAATTGCGCTGGAAAAAATTACACTGGCAAAAAAATTGCTGCGGGCCAGCCCGAAAATTGTGAGTGAACTGGGGCGCGAGCCAGCCAATTCGCCGCAGGAATTTCCTACAGCGAATTGGCCCAAGCCAATTCACTTTCGGCTATGAAAATTTTTATTCGTCGATTTTTCTGTCGTCGATTTTTATTTATTTATTTATTATTTTTTTAACTTTACTCATATTAACTTTTTTATTTTTATTAAAAATTATAAATAATAAATAAAAATAAATATTATTTAATTAAAATACCACAAAAATTATTTTGGACTATAAAAAATATTGGACCAGACTGGGTCAAAAATTAAGGGCCTACAGTTTGCCCCCTGCTTGAGCGATATGAGACTATGGAAAAAGAGAGTGAAAAGCAATGTGATTTTTGACTAGGCTTGGAGCCATACTGGACTCCCAAGGTTGGTTTGAGCTGTGGACTCAAAAATAATTTGGATTCTAGACCCGAGCTAGATTTAGGATTTGGGTTCTGGACCCAAGGTAAGTTCTGGACATAAGGAAAATTTGAGTTCTGGACCCAAACTAAGTTCTAGACTTAAGGGTAATTTGGGTTCTAGACCCGAGCTAAGTTTTTGACTTAAGAGAGATTTGGGTTCTAGACTCAAGCTAAGTTCTAGACTTAAAAATAATTTAGATTTTGGACCTAAGCTAAGTTCTGGGCTTAAGGGTAATTTGGGTTGTAGACCCTTGCTAAGTTCTGGACTTAAAAATAATTTGGGTTCTGGAACCGAGCTAAGTTCTGGGCTTAAGGGTAATTTGGGTTGTAGACCCTTGCTAAGTTCTGGACTTAAGAGAGATTTGGGTTCTGGACCTGAGTTATGTTCTGGAATTAAAAATATTTTAGGTTCTGGACCTAAGTTAAGTTCTGAACTTAAAAATAATTTGGGTTCTGGACCCGAGGTAGGTTCTGGACTTAAGAGAGAATTTAGGTTCTGGACCTAAGCTAAGTTCTAGACTTAAAAAAAATTTGGGTTCTAGACCCGAAGTAAGTTCTGGACTTAAGAGAGAATTTAGGTTCTGGACCTAAGCTAAGAGAGATCTGATTATCTGCAAAAAATAATTGTAGTCAGTAGGATACTAAAGGAATTTGCAAAAAATTTAGCTAATTTTTACCATGACCATATCTTCTTGCCCCCTGCGTGTAAAAATATTTTAAAAGTGCAAAAATATTTATACACACGTAAATATCTGAATGATTGAATTGAATAATTGAGTTTTCTATTTATTCACTGTGTAGTAACTATTTATGTACTATTTGCCAACTATTCATTTACTATTTATCAATAGTAACATTTACTTTTTTTTCTTCACGAGAATACTGTTTTTCTCTTTTTTATTTTTGTCTTTTTCCTTTGCAATTTTTCTATATAAGCCTCGGCTCATTTCTTCATTTCATCCATACTCATACATATCTTAAAATCAGAGGGTTTAGTAAAGAGCTAAGGAGAAAATGCATTCTTCAAGATTAGGAACTCCATCTAATGATGAGTTATTGGAGTTTATTCGGCAGCATGAAAATAAAAATATAAGTCTACTAGCCGGGATGCAGCTTCATCACAGTTCAAATCAAAAGACCAAGGTAATAATTCAATTATTTATTTTAACAGCAAATCATTTTTTCATTTTTTTTTTGTTTTTGTGTGTTTTTTCCTTTTATTTTTTTGTTCTTTTTTTTGTTTTTTTTTTGTTTGTGTTTTTTGTTTGTTTTCTTTTTCTTAAGATTAAGGAAAAATAAATTAATTAGAAGAATATATTTAAGAATTTAACAAACAAGTAAATAGATAGACTAAAAATAGAACATAAATAAATTTAGCCTAAAAATCAGTGGTATTGATATGATGATATACTTACCTTATGTTAACTTACTTGGCTCCATGTTAGCATGATCGTTGCATTATCTAGGGTGGAGGGTGTGTCTACAAAGCCCGATAATGGCATGATGTAGCACCTTCTTAGGTAAAATGGATTATCCAAGATTGCAATTTTGAAAGCTTTATCTTGCAATTACCATCCGAGGAGTGTCCGATAGACAGGAGTGTAGTTCAAGCATTGTTAGAGTGGTGGATGGACACGACCCATACTTTTCACCTACCTATAGGAGAAATGACCATTGGCCCAGTCGATTATACAGCCATAACTAGTATTCGGTACTATGGCCTTTCGGTCCCTCTTACCAATGATATTCTAACATTCGAAGAAGTCCAACGGTTAATCGGTATGGAACCATCATTTAAAGGCCCTTTCAAGATAAAAATTGAGCTAATTTGGAGTTATTGGATGAACTATGAAGGATGGTTCATAGAGAAATAGCCAAGCAATATGCTCGAGGATTTTTACTTTATTTGCTCAGGTCGACCATTTTATGCGGCACCGAATTTGCCATCCATTTGCCGGTGTTGAGGGACCTTACTGATATGAGTATGGTACCACTTTACGGCTGGGGTGAAGCTGGCCTTGCCTGTCTTTACCATGGACTTGATAAGATTTGCAAAAATAAGAAGTCTTTTGTTGGTTTTATGGTGGTTGTCAAGGTACTCTTCTTCCATAAATGTCAATTCCTTTCTTATTCTTGCATGAATTTTATTTTTATTATTGTTGTAGATATGGGCATATGAGCATAATCTTGTGAGGGTGGCTAGCATTTCCTGAGAGAGAGTTGAGTATCCAAGATTAAATTTTTGGTTGTCAGATCATGTAGAAGTTCCCGGCTCTCACCATGTGCACACCCAGCGCTATCTCTTAAGTTGCTTAACCTTGGGCCAAGTAAAATAGCATTAGTATACTTTAAAATTTATATAAAAGTTCACTTACCTTATGTCATTTTGTAGGTCAATTTGACCTGGTGGAACACAGAAGAGCGGACGAACTGGACTTCCTCCATTAATGCCACACTGCCTTTTCAACATGCTCGCCGAGTCATTTCCGTCCCTGTGTCTAGTGGCTAGTTTCTCAGGGAGAGAGTGTATGAGTGGTTTCTTGGTCCCGATGAGTTTCCTGGAGTATACTTTAAATATCACATCAATGCCAGAGAATGCATGGTGGTTGGCTCAGCACAGTTATGATGTTGAAACCTTTCTCTATCCACCGGGTGCATCATATACCTAGTTTATTCAAATAGGACTCTTGAACTTTGATGCATCTCCTGTTGGTGTATGGGAGATTCCCGAGGAAAATGAGGATAGAGATGAGGAGGAATATCATGGAGAGGGAAGAGAGTCTGTCTCGCATCTCGGGGCTAGCACTTCTCAGGTAAACTTTTACCATTTTTCCATTACAATTACTTCTTTCTTAACTTATTTTGACTTTTTTAATGATTGTTGTAGGATGCTGGCTCATTTGGTCATGAGGCTAGACCTTCTTTTACCGCTCCTCCGTTTGCACATTCTAATCAACCGGAGATGCCATCTCTTCCTTAGGGCATTGATATGAATTACCTGGTAGATTTTCTATTTCCAAGATAATTTATGCTATATGTATGCATGATTATGTATGCTCTTACTCTTTTCCTTTCTAGTGCACAGCGGATGCTTGAAGAACAAAATAAGAAACTTCAAGAAGAGTTGGCTGCTAGTCATCAACAGGTTTCCCATTTTGAGAAATAGTATCACCAGTCAAAGCAAGATTTTTTAGACTTCCGATTTCAGGGGATGAGAGATCCTGGTGCTTCTTCATCTAGAGGACCCCAAGCTGATGACCATGAGATCCTTTCGTCTACTTTGGATGAGGACCATTACGGATCTGAATTCCAGGGTAATAGAGATTCAGGTACTCCTACTTCGGGCGGACTCGAGATGGGTGATAAGCCTCCTTCTTCCATAGGCGATGACTTTTTTAAGGCTTTGTTTGATCATGATCCACCACCTCATTCTTAATGATCTATCAATATTGCATCATTTGAGGAAATATTGTATAATAAAAATAAATATAATGATAAAAATAATAATGATGATATATAATTTTTACTTATACTGCAACTTTTGACTCTTTTTTTTCTTTTTCTTTTTCCTTTTTCTTTTTTCTTTTTTTTTATCATCATTATTACTACGATACAAATATTGGCCTTTCCTATTCACATTTAATATTTTCACAGTATCACTAACCTTCAAAACCAAAGGCAATGTGGCAATTCAAGATCCTTTCATCGCCAATTCCCTATCCTCGTACATCTCGGTCTCACACTTTTCCTTGCCAATTTTGGAATAGCACAATCATCCCACATAAATCTCTTTTCAGGCCATGATTTTATACAAAAGCCAGTTGATTTTCTACTTCAACGTAAAAATTCCTTTTAACAATTCCAATTTTCCTTCATTTGTGAACAATGACCGAACTCAATTCAAAGAAAACAAAAGTTCTATTTAAAAATATGAATGTCATTCACTGGAAACAAATATCTTGGTCAAAAATTGATACTTTGAAGTGTTTTCAAAATGTTAAATTGGACCATTCTTTTTTACATGCCATGGCTTCTTTTTCGAATGTGAATTCTAGGACATTTAAAATTAATGGCTTTGAAATATGTCCCTTGATTGAAGAATTTGAGGCCATCCTTGGATACCTAAGCAATCAAAAAATGGCATTACCTATATTGATTTCCAAGACTCAACAAAAGATGCCAATGTTATTTTGACTTTCAAAGCCTGAAGTTCTACAGTTTATGAGAGGTGAGAAAATTCTGCTTGGTCCCTTAATTGACTTTTGCCTTTCTCATTTGGCTCCTACTAAGGCATGGGAACGTATGCTTTGTCTATGCTTGCTTGGCTAATTCTTTCTTGTTTCTTCTGATGGTGATATTGATCCATGAGTATTAGATATCATGGAACAAATGGAAGGAGGCTTGTCTCCGATACCCGTGATCTTAGCTGAGACTTTAGTTGGATTAGACCAACTTAAATCAGGATTATCAAAGAAACTGACCGGGAGTCCATTGTTGCTTTAGGTAATTACCTAAACTGCCCTTTCAAGTTTTCAATTTAGGTTTTTCTTCTTCTTTTCTTTTTTTTTTATTGCTCTACTTTTGCCTAGTCCACCCATACGGGTTTTCAGAACTAGCGATTTGTCCTAATTTTTGCCTAAGCTGCCCTTGCGGGTTTTCAACTTAGCGGACTCCTTTTTTATTATATTTTATATTGCTCTAATTTTTGCCTAGTCTGCCCATGTGAGTTTTCGAAACTAGCGATGTGTCCTAATTTTTGCCTAAGCTTCCCTTGCAGGTTTTCAACTTAGCAGACCCCTTCTTCTTTTTCTTTTTTTAAATTTTTAATTTTTCTTCACAGATTTGGCTTTAGGAGCATCTCTGCTTACTTGATACTTCAACTATGGATTTTGCCAGATATCTACCACGACATCATTCTGCTAGGAAACTACTCCATCCTACTTCTTCATATGTTGACCAGGTCGACTTGATCCACTCACGTGCTGAAGTCAACATCCATTGTTTAGTACCTTAGTGGAAGATTTCTCGTATCACCATGCGGGCATACTTGATGTATGTTCCTCTTGCTGCTCTTCGTCGAGGTACTTGCTATGATCCTCGCTGGCTTGACCGTCACTATGGAGCTGAGCCTCGAGGTTCTGAATTCACTCCCGATTTAGACATGCCTTGTCTGACTGAAGTCTACTTGGATCAGCTGAAGCAGAGCTGGGCTGCACGTTACACTTATCGTCTGCCATAGATTTTACATTTGTCAATTTCTTTAGAAAGTGTATTGTTAAGACGAAAAAATAATAAAAGTAATAATAAAAGATGCTTCTTTTCCTTTTATAATTTGTCATCACCTTTTGCTATTGTGCTTATTTATTTCATCCATATCTGGTCAAATACTTATAATAATGCACACAAAACAATTTTAATATTAATTATGTTTTATTAAACTGGGGAACAACCAAACATAAAGCTAGTATATACAAGATCACTTCTGTTACCAACTAGCCCTTTCGAGTTTTCTAATGGACAATTTTCTCTCATTTAGCCCTAATTGTTGGCTAGCCCGCCCTTTTGAATTTTCAAAACTAGCAGACTGCTCTAACTTTTTCCTAGGCCGCCCTTTTTGGGTTTTCAACCTAGCGAGCTCTTTTTTCTTTTTTTTTATACATAAAATCTCTTCAACCTATCAATGTTCACTGGCTCACTAAACTCATTCCTGTCCATGTATGATAACTTCACTGCACCCTTGTTCTTGACTTGTTTCACAACATATGGCCCTTCCCAACTAGGCCTAAATTTTCCTCTTAGATTAGATACATTAGGCTTACATTGTTTCAACACTAAATCACCGATTTTGAGTTTTCTAGTCTTAACTCTTCTATTGTAGATCCAAGCTATCCTCCTTTGATACAGTTGATGATGATACAGTGCTTTTAACCTTCTCTCCTCTAGTAAAGCTAACTGTGTATATCTGCTCACTACCCATTCCATTCAGGCAGTTCAGCTTCCAAGACCACTCTTAATGACTTGATCTCAATTTTAATTGGCAACAATGCTTCCATCTCGTAAACCAAAGAGAATGGTGTCATTCCAGTCTGTGTTCGCACACATGTTCTATATCCCCATAAAGCAAAAGGAAGCGTCTCTAAAAAATCTCTGTATGTCTTGGTCATCTTGGACAAAATTTGTTTAATTGTCTTGTTTATTTATTCCGCTGCACCATTAGCCTTTGGTCTATAGGGAGAGGATTGATGATGATGGATTTGGTACTTTGAGAATAAGTCCTTAACTGCTCCTTGAAACTGTATCCCATTGTCTGATATCACACTTTGTGGGACCCCATACCTGCAGATTTGGTTCATTTCAATAAATCTAGCCATTTGACTTGCCCCCAGTTTGTTGAAGGATTCGAGTTCGACCCATTTTGAAAAATAATCTACCGCTACTACAATAAAATGATGATTGTTTGAGGCTGTCAGATGTATCTCTCCTATAATGTCGATACCCCAAGTGGCAAAGGGCCAGGGTGAAGACATAGAATGCAATTCTTCAGGAGGCATGTGATTCAAATTACCATACATCTGACATTATTGGAACTTCTTTACAAACTCAATACAATCTCTCTCCATGGTCAACCAGTAGTAACCTTGTCGAATTATCTATCTAACTAGGGCTAAACCACTTATGTGTGGACCGTGACTTCCCGCATGTATTTCTAACATGATATGATCCACTTCAAGCTTCCTTGAACATCTTAAATGCACCCCATCTGGCCATCTTTGATATAACTCTCCATGGAAGGTGATGTATTGCAAGGACCACAACCTTATGGCTCTTCTTTCTTTCTTTGTTGCCCCCGACGGGTATTCTCTTACCTCTAAAAATTGTGTTATAGTATCATACCACGTATCATGGTCTGTATCAGTTTCCATGATTGTCTCATATTCATAGCAAGGAGTTGATGAACTGGTCAAAATCAGAGGCTTGTGGAATAAGTTGATAGGATTTTCCCATACCGAAGCCAATGTGACTAGGGCATAAGCCATCTGGTTTTCTTGTCTTGGTAGGTGTATAAACCTGCACTCCTTAAAGTTCTTCTTCATCATGGTCAAATAATGGTGGTATGATTTTAATTTTTCTTCTTTCAACTCCCACTCTCCATTTACTTGGGATACTACTAGCAATGAATCGCCAAAAACTTCCACCTTGTAGACCCTTAATTTTTTACCAGTCCGATCCAATATATTTTATATAGTCTAAAATAATTTTTGTGTTATTTTAATTAAATAATATTTATTTTAGTATTTATTTTTTATAATTTTAAAAATAATAATAAATAAATAAAAATCGACGACGAAAAAATTCGTAGCCAAAAGTAATTGGCCAAGGCCAATTTCGCCTGCAGGAATTTTCTGAGGGCGAAATGGCCTTGGTCAATTGGCTGGCAGCCCCATCAAGCGCAATTCCTCGTAGCCCGTCACAGTTTTTGCCAGCAAAATTTTTCCAACGCAATTTTTTTCAAAACCAAATTCTATTTGGTTTCGGTTTCTTTTCCTAATTAATTTTAGTTTCCTTAAACAATTATAACTAGGCTTATAAATTTTTCTATAAATAACACTAAAAAACACAGGAAAATGGGGAGAACTTTGGACTGGAACTTAGAACTTTGTCAGACTTTTGATTAAGTGATCAAAACTCAGAGAAGATTAGCAACAAGCAAAGCCATCAACAATTCATCAAAGGCAGCAACTTTGCCTTTGTCCTTGTTCATCCAAAAAGCAATTTTTGGTGGAACCAACGAACGAAGGTTTGAATCTCTAATTTCTTTTTTTTTATTTTCTTACAGTAGCTTCAATCACTGAAATTAATAAATTATTTCTTTTAATTCCAAAAACCTTAGAACCCTAATTTATTTCTTCTAAACCTTAAAACCTTAAATCATTTCTTCTATTTCCAAAAACACTAAAAATTACTTTTTCGTTTCTTCTAAAAACCTTAGAACTTTGTGAGACTTTTGATTAAGTGATCAAAACTCAGAGAAGATTAGCAACAAGCAAAGCCATCAACAATTCATCAAAGGCAGCAACTTTGCCTTTGTCCCTATTCATCCAAGAAGCAATTTTTGGTGGAACCAACGAACGAAGGTTTTGAATCTCTAATTTCTTTTTTTTTTCTTACAGTAGCTTCAATCACTGAAAATTAATAAATTATTTCTTTTGATTCCAAAAACCTTAGAACCCTAATTTATTTCTTCTAAACCTTAAAACCTTAAATCGTTTCTTCTATTTCCAAAAACACTAAAAATTACTTTTTCGTTTCTTCTAAAACTTAAGAGCACTAATCTATTTCTTCTAAACCTTAAAACTCTAATTCATTTCTTTTGTTTCCAAAAACCTTAAATCGTTTCCTATTTTCAAAAACTTTAACAACCCTAAACTGTTTTCCTCTAACTTTTTTCCAAAATTCCCAAATATTTTCTTAAATCTTCAAACCCTATCCTACTTTACAGTTTCTAAAATCATAATTACTTTATAAAACTCTAAGCTATTTTCTTCCACACCAAAACCAAAATAGTAAACTCCAAACCAGTTAATCTAAACCCTAAGTTTTCCTAAACCCTAATTCCCTCAAAACTAATACGTAAACTCTAGTTTTCCTAAACCCTAATCCTTAAAACCTTAAAACCTTATAAATCTAAATATTCAAACTCAATATAGTAAATCCAAAACAACAATCCAGTAACCAGGAGTTATAAACCTAATGTTTTAATATTTTAAAACCCTAATTTCATAATGTTACTCCTAAACCCTACTTTCTTAAATTCATAAAACCCTAATCCATTTCGATTTTCTTAAACCTTTACAGTAGCTAAGAATTACAAACCCTATTATATTAAAATCCCAAAACCCTAAATATTAATTAAATAACTTTAAATAGAAACAGTAACCCTAATTTGTACCTTTACTTACTTTATTTATAGATTTGATTATGTAGTCTATTATATGCTTTGGTGGTTGATTTATTTAATTTCAATCCTTGATTTATTTAATTTATCACGGATGGATGCTTACTTTCTATTTTGATTGATGTTTAATATCTTTGATGAATGATTTATTTATGATGAATGGTTATTTACTTTTATCGATTTATTTTGATTTCCAAATGTTGTAAGAGGTATGTTTCCACTTTGTGGGTACCTCATTAGTTAAATATCATGTAATTTAAATTGCTTTTATATTTTGGACCAATGTAAAGGCCATGTTTCTACCTTTTAGTGGGTGCCCTATTAGTTTAGACATGAACGATGTAAGGACATGTTTCCATCCTCGAATGGGTGTTCATTTATTTGCTTTGCTTGGACATTGCTTTGATTTTAATATAACGATGCTTTATTTCAATTGTTGCATGTAATATGGATAATATTGTTATACTTAAGAATTTTATAATATTAAGACCTGCAAAGGAGGCCGGTTCCAATGAACCGGGCATTGTGGAGGTGCTGGGCCATTTCTCACCTTCCCCACACGTACCCAACTTTCCGAACCCATTAAGGGGTTGGGGATTCCTTAGGAATTGAGTCATCCACCCCTTTCTTTCTCCCGGCCCGTCCGGGTGGCGACTTCATTTTCTCCGGGCTTAGGTCTGTGTTCTCTAAGGCCCCAAGCCTAAACAGTGTCGAAGTCGCAAGAACCATTCCACCGAGAGTGGGGGCGAAAATCCCCGCTCACAGTGCGCGACTCCACTAGGGATAAGAGAAGTTGATTCCGTTTGTCTTTATATTATTATATTCTTTCTTATAATGATATTATCCATTGCATCATATTAGATTGCATCATGTACATGAGTTAGGACGCCCGTGTTACTCATGTTATGTTATATAAGGGATACCATAATTTCACTCAAGGTATGGAGATCGAGAATGGCATAACAACTCATAGCCTCGTACCATTTGGTATATACTTGCTATGGGAACCTAAGCCTTTTTACCCAAAGACTAAAGCTCATGTAATTGGCCTAGTTACTTTCCTTAGGTTTTACCCCCAAATGCTTGTTGTTTGACTATGGTTAATTTATCTTGGTTTAAATCATGGCTTATTTGGTTTTTTCTTTTTTCTAATATTACCTAAGTACATTGTAAGCTCAAAATAAATTTTTTCTTTAGAATCCAAAAGACCAAAGGTATTTTCAAAACTTTTCAAGATGGTCTTTGGACATAAAACTTTTCTAAAAACAAATCAAAAATTCTTTTGCTCATGACCCAAATACTAATCCCAAAATCCATTTTTTCTAAAATCTTTTTACAATGGTCCTAGAAACAAAATTGTTTTCATCCAAAAGAGATTACAAATTATTTAGGTCAATTATGAAATACCAAAAATCAATTGTGAGCCTGGTTTATACTAAGAATAATTAATCATGGGCTTGTTTTTGGCATGAATCATTAGTTACTTTTTTCAAGTGAGAAATCTATTTATAATAAACCTCTTAATTTAGTTTTAATCCAATATAGCATAAAAGCTACTTTAGTTGGTTGAATGGATTAAAACCTAATTAATGGGAATTATCATGAACTGATTTCCATTTTTGAAAATATAACTATTGGTTGAAACGTCCGAGGGAATTATTCAAAAAATAAGATACCCTATGTTGGTATTTTGTTAACCATATTAACTAGAAAAAGAGACTTGTCATTCGTGTGTGGATGTTATAAGGTTGGAAGGAGCGTCTGTTTTATTAGTTTTTGTTATAGTTTTGTGTCTTGTTTATTATGATAATTATTGTTTTATTTAGGTATTTTGTTAGTTTTAATCGGTTTGTTTGGTGTTTTCATTAATTTTAGTAGTTTTAGTTTATTTCAATGTTTATGTAATTTTTTATGTAGTCTTTAGTATTGTGTTTATGTTGTGTTGGTTATTGTCTATTGACTTCTTGTTTAGATTTGTTTTGAGTTTTGTGTTAGGTTAAAAAGGCAAGGAAGCAAATTTGAAGGAGAAAGTGGCAGTGGCTGACACAGGCAGAGGACACGGCCAAGTCACTGGCCGTGTCCCATATCAAATTAAAGAAGAAAGCAACTCATAGAAGCAGACACATGCAAGGGACATGGCCAAGTCAGTGGCCGTGTCCCTCCAAAAATACTCCAACACGGCCAAGTCTCTCTGACTTGGCCGTGTCTGTAATATCCCAATGTATGCCCTAGAAGTTTTGAATATTGTTGTTGTTTTAAATTGGATTGAATGTATATGTGAATTTGCAAGAGAAAAGAAATTAAAAGAAAGTGTATATGTTGTATATATGAAAGTATAAATAACATATACATAAGTCAAAAGGGATGGTCAATGGAAGAGGATATTTATTTGTGACATGTGAAATTACTTAAATGGGCATATAAGTGACAAGAGTTAAGTTAAATGGATGAGGGCATTTAAGTAATTGCTTTGTTAGGATTGCTTGGAGGAGATTTAAAGAAGAATAGAGATTTGACTTGTCTTGATTTTTCTTTTCTTTGCTTGGTGTGGCCGGCTACCAAAGGGAAAGAGAGAGCAAGTGAGGTGTTTTGATTTCTAACATCAAATTGAAGGGAGAATCAAAGGATTAAGTTGGAGATTTGTGAAATTTCTTCAATTGAGGTAAGTACTCTCTTGTTTTCCTTTGTTATTTTGAGGTTGTGTTTGAAGTGAGTTATGAATTGTTGATTTTATGATTGGGTGTGTTTGAGATGTGTTTATAAGTGTTGAGATTGATTGTAAGCTACAAAGTTAAATTGGTGTTGGTTTTGGTTTGAAGATGGTAAGTTAAATGGATGTTGATTTTGAAAGAACAAGAGTGAGATTGTTTTAGGGTTTTGAAATGTTGAGTGATCAAATGTGTTGTTGATGTATTGTTAATATGAATATTGTGATGAGCATGCAAGATATGTGTTAAAGATATTGTTTATATTCATTTGAATGAGATTATGTTGTCCATAATGTGTTTAAATTCCATCAAATGAGATTTGGCCATTGTTTAGGGTTTTGTTCATGAGAGACACGGCCAAACCAAGGAAGAGACACGGCCAACCTATAGAATTTTGGAGACACGGCCAAGTCTAAGAAAAATGTGGCCGTGTTGGATGATTTTTGGAGAGACATGGCCGTGTCCCTTGCCCATGTCTGCCACTGCCAATTTGTATTGAGAGACACGGCCACAAGCTTGGCCGTGTCCCTTGAGTGTGTTGGCTACTATGAGTGTCTTTTGCTCTTCTTGTTTTGTTGAAATAGAACATACATATGATGATGCATATGACACTATATGAACAATGTTATGTGTTATGCATTGTGAATCTTGTGAATGGTAATGTGTTATATGAATAATGTACTTTGTAATGTTACATTTATGATGCTATATGCAAAATGTGAATGATATGATGAGGAAATTAATTATGTATAGCTTGATGGGAGCAGTTCTTGATGTAAGTACAACTTGCCTAGATGCATTCTTTTATATGGTTTGACACTTATTATAATGTGACTAATGTTGTTATTTGTATAGTGTGAAAGCTATAATGATCATCCAAAAAGGTATGTGCAATGCAATTTGTTATGATAAATATTTTAATAATGATTGAAATGAAATAAATGGATATGTTGTTTATATGATGATGAATTTAAGATACATGTACAATGAAATTGATTATGTATGCTTGAATGATAAAGTGTATAATGTGAATTGAGACATAAAGAGATGTGAAACTAATGTTCTGAGTTCTAATGATGTGAATGATATGATTGAAGCATGCCTAGATGATATGTTTGTGTAGTTAATGTAATTGATGTTGTATATATCATTGATGAAAGATGAAATGTGATTTGAGATATAATGAGATGTGAAGCCATTGTGATTGGCTATGATAATTCAAATATGATGTGAAGCCATTGTAATTGGTTATGGTAACTCAAATGTGATGTGTGAAGCCATTGTGATTGGCTATGATGATTCAATTGAGATTGGAAATGATAATGAAATAATAAGTGAATTGTGTAGCTAATGTGTTATTCCATTTTCAGAGTTTGTTGTTGGTGGCATGCCTAATAATAGTAACAATCTCTTGAAGTTAGGTTGGCTAAGTCCTTGAAGCCTAATTGAGATGTTACAACCCTTGAAGCTAGGTTGGATTGGTTCTTGAAGCCAAGTTGGGTTGAAACTTAGCATGCTTTGTTCCCCTTGAAGCTTGGTTGAACCTAAATCCTTGAAGCCTAGTTGGGATAATGATAATGATAATGTGATAATAAAACCAAAGCATTAACTCTGAAAGTCGAATGGCATATTAGTGTCTTTTGGGCCCGAGTCTATCGTTGTTGTTAATATGATATACAAATGTTGAAATAAATGAGTAATGAGATCTATGGTTGACTTTGTTGGAAATGTGATTCATGATTAGTGAATTGTGAATAAAATAATGTTATGAAGTATGTTGTGTAATATGTGTATTGATATATTAATTGTGAGTATTAATGATGGATTGTGGTTGGTGATAATGATATGAATATATTATATGAAATTAGTCGAGATATATGAAAGGTGCAATTAAAAAGGAAAAACATGATAAGATACTATTGGTACATGTAAGTGATATTTGATTATATGTTAGAATTTCTATAATGTATGTTTATATGTTATATTTGTACTACTAGGCTCTCGGGCTTAGCGCGGATGTGTAATCGCGCAGGTGACTAGGTGGAAGATATGAAGTCTTTCATTATGCCACGAGAAGAGTAAGAGTTTGTCGAGACCAACTAGAGGGTGATGCATACATGTATAACTTTTAATTATGATGTATTTTGATGAAGTGTATTCATATGTATAAATGAAGTTTTGATAGAGATAAGATTATTATATATATTTAAGATTATTAAAAGTATAATGATTTTGTAAATGTTCTTTAAAAGAATGTATTGCGGTTTGAACACTGTTAAAGGATTTTAAATTGTAACGAAAATTGGCATCCTTATACTTTATATACTTACTGTATGTATATTAGGTATATGTATAGTATTTATATGGAGTATTGGGGTGTTAGAGTGTCTCACCAATTCCAAAGGCAAAGAAGACTAAAGCTTGCAGAGGCAAACACAAGCAAGGGACACGGCCAAGTCTTGTGGCCGTGTCCCTCCAAAATGGTGCAACACGGCCAAGTCACCTCTGACTTGGCCGTGTCACTCAACAAAGAAGAAATATAAGAGAGGCAAGCAGTGATGGACATAAGCAAGGGACACGGCAAAGTCACCTGGCCGTGTCCCTCCAAAGAACACTCACACAGCCAAGTCACTTCTGACTTGGCCGTGTCCCTCATGATCTAAACACGTAGCGAATTTTTTAAAGCGGACATTCATATAAAAGGAAAGGAGAGCTAGGGTTTAAAGACTATTGACGATTTTGAGCTGAGTTTGGAGCCGTCTGAGAGAGAGGAGCTAGGGTTTTAACATTTTTTTTCTTGATTTTGATTTCATTTTGGATTAAAACTAGCTAGATTAGATTGTTCATGCCATTGTTATATCCTTCTTGCAAGATTTGAACAAGAGATTCTTCAGAAGCTTCAAGGAGTTGTAACTTGGTTTTGTTCTTGAACTTATTCTCTTTATTTTCATTGAATGGATATTATCATGTCTATTTTGATTTCTTTGAACATTAATGAGATGAATATGTTTGATTGCATTTTGAACTAATTTGATCTAGTCTAGGGTTTGTATGGATCTGCTATGATTGTATGAATTGGTTATTCTCTTAGCTAATAATTTCTTTAGCCTTGATTGAATGAAATATTGTTAACATATAATTGATTGGCCACCAATTGTGTGTTTAGGGTATTAGATGATGGATTGAGAGATGAAGTCTAATGTTGGAACAATTCAATTAAGAACTTAGGTGAATTAGAGATATAACCTATTAAAAAGATTGTTTCAATTAAAACAAGATTAGTTGTAAGAGGTTTGAATGCTAGAGCTTATTTCCTTGACTCAATTAATTAAGGTGTTTGAGATTTAATCTTTGAAATTAAATTAGTTAACTGGAATAACCATTCATACATATCAGTAGTAGAGAAGTGCAAACCCTAGACCCTTTTATCAAGTGAATCAAAACATCAGCTCTTATTTACTTTTATTGTTTTAAACTTCAATTAAACTTTTTCATTAGTTAGCAATTTAAATTTATTTATTACTTGTTACTTTTAATCTGATAATCAATTAGCCACTTTAGCTTCCTTGTGAGACGACCTTGGGGCGATTACCTTTGCTACAGCTACCTCGTATACTTGCGAGTGACGCTTTGTGGTAGAGTTAATTTGAGCGCAACAAGTTTTTGGCGCCGCTGCCGGGGAGGCTAATTGGCATAATATTTTATTTAAAAAAATAAATAAATAATTAAAAATATTTTAGATTATTTTTCATTGTTTTCATTTTATTTTATTTGTCTTTTGCTTTTGATATTTCTTTTTCTAGAAATTTTTGTTTATGCAAGGCAGGAGATCACTCGAAGGAGAGCTATATCCATTCATTCCAGAAATTCAAAGAGTGAAAAGGAGCAGAGAAGAGTTTGAGCTCTACACCGGATTTGATATAGAGGAGGACACTTCTGAATTTGAGTCAGATTCTACACAATCAGTTAAAATGGCTGAAGAAAGACAAAGAACCATGAGAGATTTTGCTAGACCTGTCATTGGGACCTCTACATCTTGTATAAGGTTGACAGATGTAGCAAGGAACTATGAGTTGAAGAACATTCACTACAACATGCTGCCATCATTCTATGGAGTTCCAAATGAAGATCCTTTGAACTTTATTAGGGATTTCTACTCCACCCTCAACACTTTTCCATTGGGAGGATTAACAGAGGATCAGTTGAGGATGCGGTGTTTTCCATATACTTTGAAGGATAGGGCAAAGAGCTTGCTCATGATGTTGCCTGAAAATTCACTGACAACTTGGGAGCA
Organism: Garcia nutans; assembly: GCA_947685225.1. NCBI lineage: Eukaryota > Viridiplantae > Streptophyta > Magnoliopsida > Malpighiales > Euphorbiaceae > Garcia > Garcia nutans. The sequence goes on from CANTUV010000040.1 coordinate 10,351,704, forward strand.
AGTTTATAACAAGTTCATGGGCAAGTTCTATTCACACCAAAAGACAGCTGAGTTGAGAGGGAAGATTGCTACATTCTCTCAATTTGAAGGAGAACCATTTCATGAGGCTTGGGACAGATTTAAGATGCTATTGATCCAGTGTCCACATCATCACTACCCACTTCAACTTCTTAATCAGTTTTTCTATGATGGTCTCACCCAGCAATTTCAGAACACTGTTGATAATGCAGCTGGGGGAGCCATGGGAGAAAAGACAGCTGATGAGACTTATGAGATCTTTGAGATGTTGGGAGCTAATTCTCAACAACAGAGTGTAAGGGGAAGAAGTAAAGGGGTGAATCAATTGGAAGCCAATACTGAAATGGTTAGTCAGATAGCTGAATTGACAAAGCAAGTGCAGATGCTGAATATGAAGAACAATATTTCTTCATTTACTCAAGAAGTGTGTGGAATCTATGGGACTTTCGGGCATGGAGCAAATATTTGTCCCTCTGCATATGAGTCTTTTAGTAATACTGAGCAAGTCAATGTTATGGGAGGATTCCAACCAAGGGCCAGAAATGATCCTTACTCCAACACTTACAACCCTGGTTGGAAGAATCACCCAAAATTTTCTTGGGCAACAAATAATTCTCAGCAGCCTTTCCATTTGCTCCAAAGACAGAACCAAGAGCAGGGTCAATCCTCAAATCAAGGGCAGTCTAGGATAGAGAGCTTGGAGGAAAGTTTACAAACTTTCATCAAAGTCAGTGCTCAAAATCAAGAGATAACAAACAAGAGGCTGGATTCCTTAGAAGCATCTTACTTGCACAACAGATGAAGATTCAACAGAAGGGGAAATTCCCAAGTTAACCTGAGCAGGCACAATCAGTGACTGTTCTTAGAAGTGGTAAGGAAATTTATAATAATGATGAAGATAATTCTGTGAGTGCAGGTGACCAAGAGAACAAGAAGGAAGGAGAACCAAAGAACAAAGGTGCTGGAGAAAGATCAGTGGAAAAGTCCCCTACAGCAGATCTACATAAGGCAAGCAGTCCATACCGGCCACCAATACCATTCCCCCGTAGGTTGAAGGATGATAAAACAGATAAGCAATTTTCTAACATCTTCAACATGCTGTCTAAGGTAAGTATTAACTTACCCTTACTAGATGCAATAAAGAACATACTGGCTTATGCTAAGTTCTTCAAAGACCTAATCACCAAGAAAAAGAGGTATGAGATGAATGAAAAGGTGATAGTTTCAGAGGTAGCTAGTGCTGTTCTGCAGCATAAACTACCTCCCAAACTAAAGGATCCTGGAAGCTTTATAATTCAAATTTCTGTGGGGAATGGGAAAGGAACTGAGGGCATGTGTGATCTAGGAGCTAGTGTGAATTTGATGCCTTATTCTGTGTTTAAAGAATTAGAACTAGGGGAGCTTAAACCGACAAAAATGGTGTTGCAATTAGCTGATAGGTCTTTTAGATTCCCAAAAGGGGTTATAGAAGATGTGTTAGTTAAGGTTGGAGGGTTGATAGTACCTGTGGATTTCATAGTACTTGACATGGAAGGAAGTAACCCTTCACCATCTGCACACACTATTCTGCTGGGTAGGCCTTTTATGGCTACTACCAACACCTTAATAGATGTTAAAAATGGTAAGTTATCAATGACTGTCTTAGGACAAACTGTTGATTTTTCTATTTTTAACACTTCTCCCATTCCTACAACTGCTTTATATGAGGAATGTTCTTTAATTAATTGTGTTGAAGCAGTTGTTTCAGATGCTTTCTTGCAGACAGGATCCCTAGATAAATTGGTGTTGACACTGACTTTAGAAGAGGGGGCTAAATCAGTGAGGGAGACACAAAGGTGCTTTAACCCAAAAGCATTTGAGAGCTCGAGGAACTTTAAGGATTGCACTAAAACATTTCATGACAGATTTATTGTGCGAAAGACATTGAGTCTAGGTATGAAAGTTTTACTTTTTAATTCTTGACTCAGTCTGTTTCAAGGTAAGCTCAAATCTCGATGGAGTGGTCCTTTCGAGGTAACTAAGGTATGTCCTTATGGTGCCATTGAATTGCTTAACTCTAGAACCAATAAGATTTTTAGGGCAAATAGACATAGAGTTAAACTATACAATGAAGGATTTCAAGAAGTGAGGATCAGTGACAGCACTTTGATCCATGATTCCTAGTCTTGCATGATGTCCAGCTTTATGACATTAAAGAAGCGCTAAATGGGAGGCAACCCATTAGTTTGAATTTCTTTTTCATAGTTATAATTTTATATTTTGCAATTTTGATTTTATGTTTAGTTTAAATAAATAGAAACCCTAAAGCTCTCTTGCATTTTATTTTTGAACATCTGTGTTTGAAAGTTAGGTTTTGCCTCACCAGGGTACGATGGAAAATAGGTTGTCCTTAAACTCTTTTTCTTTATTATTCTTGTTTTCCATTGAGGATAATGTAAATTCTAAGTGTGGGGTTGTCTTTTGGCTTTTCTTTAATTTTTGTTTTGTTTCTTTTGTTTTGTTTATTGTATTTGTTGTGCATGGTATAATTGTTGAGAACTTATTGATCTTTTCTATGATTTTAGAATTATAGTTGAGACTTTAGTATCAGCATAGAGATTAGCATTTGAATTCATTTAGGATCAATTTTCACATTTTTCAATTTATGACATATAAATCTTTGAGAACCCACCTGTGTGAGTTTTGAGCCTCATAATTTGATATTATTATCAGTTGATTTTCTTTTCTTAAGTGTGCACCTTCATGATTTTGCATCTCTAGAGTTTGTTTTTGCATACTAATTGAACTCACATTATGATTTAATCTCAAGTTTTAAAATGATGAAGGCAAATTAGGTTAGCCCTTTAGCTTAAAAAGACCTCCCTTAATATTAAATTCCTTAGTGTGCCAAGTTGAGCCTTTGACCTTTTCTTGTTTGATCAACACAATTCACAGCTTAACTTTCTCTTATTATCATCATACCTGCATTAAGGAATGGAGTTCTTATTATATGACAATAGGGTGGTTTATTTCAAAGTGTGGGGTAAGCAAATAAAAAAAAATAATAAGAATATGGTATTGCTATTTGGGGTGAAATGCATACTTTGCACTTTGTATTTGATTAAGAGTTGACTATTCTTTTCCTCTAAATGTTAAGCTAGATGATCTATGCAATGTTAATTTATAAAAAAAAAAGAGAAAATAAAAAAAAAGAAGAAAATAAAAGAGTATATATATATGTATACAAAAATTTACATATGTTCTAGCATTTGTTTGCAAAAGAGGAATGTCGGCTCGTGTATTTTTCTTTGAGTATGCAAGTATGTGAAGTATTAATGGGATTGTGAGTATGCCATTTGGGGGAGTTATGAGTGCCTTAGTAAGAGTAGTGTCTAATTTAGATACTCCATTTCTTGATGCTCCAGCTTAAATGTCTTTTCTCACACCTTCACCTTAGCCCCATTGCATCCAAATAAAAGACCTTCGGATTAATTCTTGAGAAAATCAGTGAGGGAGATTGGATAATTAAGCAAGTTTATGGTAGTATGCAATCATGAGTGGTTTGAGTGATTAACTTTTGAAATCGAGTGAAACACTTAGATGAGAGATAAGATTTGTATGTCTGGATTAATGAATGAGTTAAGAAAATCTTGATTGAAGGAAAATGCGATTATTTATGCTATGTCTTAAAGTATTTCATCTTATATACTGGAATTATAGTTAAAGGTTGTTTGAGTTTTTAATTTATGCCATGTGAATTTGCTTGAGGACAAGCAAAGTTTTAAGTGCGGGGTAGTTGTTTTATTAGTTTTTGTTATAGTTTTGTGTCTTGTTTATTATGATAATTATTGTTTTATTTAGGTATTTTGTTAGTTTTAATCGGTTTGTTTGGTGTTTTCATTAATTTTAGTAGTTTTAGTTTATTTCAATGTTTATGTCATTTTTGATGTAGTCTTTAGTATTGTGTTTATGTTGTGTTGGTTATTGTCTATTGACTTCTTGTTTAGATTTGTTTTGAGTTTTGTGTTAGGTTAAAAAGGCAAGGAAGCAAATTTGAAGGAGAAAGTGGCAGTGGCTGACACAAGCAGAGGACACGGCCAAGTCACTGGCCGTGTCCAATATCAAATTAAAGAAGAAAGCAACTCACAGAAGCAGACACATGCAAGGGACACGGCCAAGTCAGTGGCCGTGTCCCTCCAAAAATACTCCAACACGGCCAAGTCACTCTGACTTGGCCGTGTCTCACCAATTCCAAAGGCAAAGAAGACTAAAGCTAACAGAGGCAAACACAAGCAAGGGACACGGCCAAGTCTTGTGGCCGTGTCCCTCCAAAATGGTGTAACACGGCCAAGTCACCTCTGACTTGGCCGTGTCACTCAACAAAGAAGAAATAGAAGAGAGGCAAGCAGTGATGGACACAGGCAAGGGACACGGCCAAGTCACCTGGCCGCGTCCCTCCAAAGAACACTCACACGGCCAAGTCACTTCTGACTTGGCCGTGTCCCTCATGATCTAAACACGCAGCGAATTTTTTAAAGCGGACATTCGTATAAAAGGAAAGGAGAGCTAGGGTTTAAAGACTGTTGACAATTTTGAGCTGAGTTTGGAGCCGTCAGAGAGAGAGGAGCTAGGGTTTTAACATTTTGTTTTCTTAATTTTGATTTCATTTTGGATTAAAACTAGCTAGATTAGATTGTTCATGCCATTGTTATATCCTTCTTGCAAGATTTGAACAAGAGATTCTTCAGAAGCTTCAAGGAGTTGTAACTTGGTTTTGTTCTTGAACTTATTCTCTTTATTTTCATTGAATGGATATTATCATGTCTATTTTGATTTCTTTGAACATTAATGAGATGAATATGTTTGATTGCATTATGAACTAATTTGATCTAGTCTAGGGTTTTATGGATCTGCTATGATTGTATGAATTGGTTATTCTCTTAGCTAATAATTTCTTTAGCCTTGATTGAATGAAATATTGTTAACATATAATTGATTGGCCACCAATTGTGTGTTTAGGGTATTAGATGATGGATTGAGAGATGAAGTCTAATGCTGGAACAATTCAATTAAGAACTTAGGTGAATTAGAGATATAACCTATTAAAAAGATTGTTTCAATTAAAACAAGATTAGTTGTAAGAGGTTTGAATGCGAGAGCTTATTTCCTTGACTCAATTAATTAAGTTGTTTGAGATTTAATCTTTGAAATTAAATTAGTTAAGTGGAATAACCATTCATACATATCAGTAGTAGAGAAGTGCAAACCCTAGACCCTTTTATCAAGTGAATCAAAACATCAGCTCTTGTTTACTTTTATTGTTTTAAACTTCAATTAAACTTTTTCATTAGTTAGCAATTTAAATTTATTTATTACTTGTTACTTTTAATCTGATAATCAATTAGCCACTTTAGCTTCCTTGTGAGATGACCTTGGGGCGATCACCTTTGCTACAGCTACCTCGTATACTTGCGAGTGACGCTTTGTGGTAGAGTTAATTCGAGCGCAACAGCGTCCTATTTATCCTTGTTTATTTATTGTTTGTGCATACATGCATGCATACATACATTGGCATCACATATTCTTAATCCTCTCTGGCTCACAGACCTAGAGTATGACAATTCAAGAGCATACAATGACACGACCTACAACATTAATTTTGATTCAAGTGCTTCATTGGAAGGATGGATGCAAACCAACTAAGGGACATAGTCGATGAAGTTGTCAAAGCTAGGATGGCCGAGCAACGAGATCAATTGGTTGAAATTATTGAGACCTAGTTGACTGAAATTCTAGAGGTCATCAACAATGCTAACGAGGCATCTCCCATTAATGTAAAGAAGAAAGAAAAGACAGCATTAACAAGGAACATTTCTACTGGCAGAGACCGAATGGCAAATGAGGGATCAATCCCTATTCTTCAAGGCCAGTTGAATCATGTGCTGTCTAACTGGGGCAATAAGGGCAGCTACCACCCCAATGAGCAAAATCAAAGAAAAAGAAGAGGTGTTGAGAGAAATGTAGCAACTAAACTAGCAAAGAAGCATAAATTTTCCAACTTGGGGGAGCCTTTGTCAAAGATGTTAGAAAATCTAATAAAGATGGATTTGCTACAACCATTGACACCTCGGCCTCTACATAAGCCTCTACCACCAAATTTTGATGCCAAGGTCTTCTGTCAATTCCATCAAATGCAAGGGCATGAGACAGATAAATGTGTTCACTTAAGGCATAAAATCCAAGATTTGATTGACAGTGGAAAGCTGCCTGAGCCTGATAAGCCCGACACTTAGAATGATCCTTTGCCTAAATTTGGAAGGGCGCCACCGCTTGCAACCTTCATGAAGAGTTTTATCTTGTCATCTTGTGATGATATGGAAAGAGAAGCTACTAAAGATGATGTGCTACTAAGCAAACTTGGGCTAATTATGGATGATGAAGCAATGGCCCTTGATGATGGAAAAAATCCTTGCCCTTGAGATGCTAAATAAATGAAGTATCTTCGACTCCAACTCAATGAACTTCCCATAGCTTGGAGTGTTGCTCTATTTATTTTGCTTTCTTTAATATTTAATTGGAACAATTATGTTTTTTTTTCAAATTTAAAGTTGTTTGAATAAATTATTTTCATTAAAATTTTTGTTGGTCTTTGCTCATTTTGGTGCTCAACCGATGAGGAATCTAGCTTAATAATTCGTGAATTAATATATTTATGCATCATGACTTGAATGACCTTACTAGGTGAGGGAATTACTCTATAGCATTGAGTTGTGTATGCTTACTTAGAGAGGGCTCCTGCATAATTACCTTTGTCTAGGTCCTAGTCAGTCTTAGAACATGCTTAGGCAAACTTTCGAGGTGAAATTGAACTCTACTTATTTAAGAGCGAAATGATCTAGGCATTGTTTGGTTAGCCAACAACTTGTATCCACCCTATTAAATATCAATCCCTAGTTGTCCCCTTGAGCCCTCATAAATTTGAGCTTTCTTTCCATTGGCTTACAAACCCCAATAACCTACCCTGAGCTATTGTGATACTTTTGATAAGTCTTATGATCACTAAGGTGAAGAGGCAAGAAGATCAAGGAATGGAATGCATAGCCAAGACTATAAAAATAGTTAGTGTTATCAAGACCATAAGGGTAGTTGAAGTTCTCACAACCATAAGGGTAGTTGAAGTTTTCCTAATATCTCCAATATATCAAGACAACATCAGAGTAACAAATGATTTATCTCTGTTAAAAAAGATTTATGTCACTCCACTCATCCATTATTGGAAACCAAGTTGGTACAAACAAGACAACTCTTTTAGAGCTAGACCCAAAAAAAAAGAAAAAAATGGGCAAAAGAAAAAAATGGGCAAAAGAAAAAAAGAAAAAAAGGACAAAAGGAAAAAGGAAAAGAAAAAAGATAAAAAAGAAAGATAAAACCTAAAAAGGCGGTTCAGAAAGCCAACTGAGTTCTCTTTTACCTAAAGCAGCAAAAGGCTTCCATTTGGTTCATAAGGACATTTTGACTTGAATTGGTCCAACCCAACCAAAGAATCAATCAAAATTGGAGAAAAAAGGAGGAAGACCATCCAGTTCTTGAAAGTTATGTACTTGACAGTCCTACAAGGAAGAAGGACAAAATGATAAAATGCTCAAAGAAAGGGAAGAGTAAGAAAAATAAAAGGAAAGAAAAGGGAGAAGAAGAAAGAAATGAATATGGGTACCAAACATTTTGCAAGGGCAAAGACTGTCCTAATCAAGATCTAGATTAATGCCAAGAAGATAGAAGGAATTTGGAGTCTAGCAAGATTGCTTCCAGCTGCCTAAAGTTTAAATAAGAAATTTGTAGTGTGAGGGTTTGCCTATAGTGTCACAATGGCTCCGTCTTACAAATGGCCTTCATTTAACCCATGTCCCTTATAGACCCCATTTCAAGCCTATCAAAGACCTGTTGATCTCTCTTGGTAGGTAGAGTCTATTAGTGGAGATAGTTTGAATAAGCATGCATATGAGATAAATAATATTCAAACTCAATGAGACCTTTGGCCAAGTAATGTGTATGTATCTATCTGAAGTGCAACAATTCTTGCTTAAATAGAAATGACTCCCGAGTTTAGTATGGTAACTAGGGTTGTCATGTTATAGATATGTTAATTTGGAAAATCAAGTCCTGTGGTACATTGACATTGATTTGGCAAAGCCAAAATTTGATTTCAAAATCAAAATTCAAAATCCAAAAATAAAAAAATGTTTTTGTCATACAAAGCCTTCAAGTTAAGAGGAGTATGTTGAACTGTCGAATCTCCAAAGGACACATTGGGCAAAGGAAATGATTATTGGCAAGGTCATGAAAAAGCTATCAACTGACATCCTAAAACATAGTTTGAAATGGATGCATCCCTGACTCTGCTGCTTGGGGTCTCCACCACTCATGAAGATAAAAGCCATAAATGCAAAGCTTTCTGTCATTCCAATGTAAGACTTGAACAAGCATCAAAAAGGAGTCAATGAGAATACTTCTGCTGATCACCTCGGTCTGTGAGTCGATGGAACCACTGTAAGTGTTATTCATGCATACATGAGCATATCACATTGCATTTTCTTGTATTGTATTGTCTATTCTTTATCAAAGTGAACAGCAAACACCCTGTGAAGTAAGTAATCAAAAGAAGATATCAAATCAGGGGGGCATGCAAAGCCCATTACTTGAGAAAGCTCCAGTAATTTTGCAAAGAGAAGAAATGCATGCTTGTGCAAAGAACTAGACAATAAAACATCAATCAAAGCTTGCATGGGGGCAGGATAAGATATGAGGGCCAGCTAAAAATAGCTGAATTTTTGCAAAAAGGAAGAACAAAAAAATGGAACATTAGAACTATCAAAAGAATGAAGACACAAATGACAAAAGATCAGTCCAGCTAGAAGAGCTGAAGCCAATATAGGACAAATCTCTAAGGATGAAGATCCATTTTCAAGGGTGAAGACCTGATCTCAAAGGATGAAGATCCATTTACAATGGTGAAGACCCGATCTCCAAGGATGAAGAGCCATTTACAAAGGTGAAGACCCGATCTCCAAGGATGAAGATCCATTTACAAGGGTGAAGACCCAATCTCCAAGGATGAAGATCCGTTTTCAAAGGTGAAGATCCATTTTTAAGGGTGAAGACTTAAAGTCCAAAGGATGAAGATCCATTTTCAAGGGTGAAGACCCAATTTTCAAGGATGAAGATCCATTTACAAGGGTGAAGACCCGATCCCCAAAGATGAAGATCCATTTTCAAAGGTGAAGATCTGATGCTAAGGATGAAGATCCAAGGTCTAATGATGAAGATCCATTTTAAGGGTGAAGAAACACAATGTATAGAACAGCCAGAACAGTCAGACTTCTAAACTGATAAAAGGTCAAATCAAACTCAATCTCGGGTCCAAATACCCAAATCAAATTCAATATCGGGGCCAATTACCCAATCTCGGGTCCAAGTACCAAATCAAATTTAGTCTCGGGTCCAAGCACCCAAATCAAATTCAACCTCGGGTCCAAGTGCCCAATTTCGGGTCCAAGTACCCAAATCAAATCAATCTTGGGTCCAAGTACACAAATAATATTCAACCTAGGGTCCAAGTACCCAAATCGAATTCAATCTCATATCCAAGTACACAAATCAAATTCAACCTCGGGTCCAAGTACCCGATTTTGGGTCCAAGTACCCAAATCAAATTCAATCTCGGGTCTAAGTACCCAATCTCGTGTCCAAGTACCCAAATCAAATTCAATCTCGGGTCTAAGTACCCAAATCAAATCCAGTCTTGGGTCCAAGTACCCAATCTCGGGTCCAAGTACCCAAATCAAACTCAATCTCGGGTCCAAGTACCCAAATAAAATTCAATCTCGGGGCCAAGTAACCAATCTCGGGTCCAAGTACCCAAATCAAATTCAGTCTCGGGTCCAAGAACCCAATCTCGGGTCCAAGTACCCAAATCAAATCCAATCTCGGGTCCAAGTACCTAAATCAAATTCAGTCTCAGGTCCGAGTACCCAAATCAAATCCAGTCTCGGGTCCAAGTACCCAAATCAAATCCAATCTCGGGTCCAAGTACCCAAATTAAATTCAATCTCAGGGCTAAGTACCCAGTCTCGGGTCCAAGTACCCAAATCGAACCCAATCTCAGGTCCAAGTACCCAAATTCAATCTAATCTCGGGTCCAAGTACCCAAATCAAGTTTAGTCTCGGGTCCAAGTACCCAAATCAAATTCAAGTAACCATCTCATCAAAATTAAGTCTTATTGCTTTTCACTCTCTTTTACTGAAGTCTCAGATCGTTCAAGCAGGGGGCAAATTGTAGACCCTTAATTTTTTACCCAGTCCGGTCCAATATATTTTATATAGTCCAAAATAATTTGTGTTATTTTAATTAAATCATATTTATTTTTATAATTTTTAAAAAAAATAAAAATAATAATAATAATAATAAATAAATAAATATAAAAATCGGTGACAAAAAAATTCATCGCCGAAAATAATTGGCCAAGGCCAATTTCGACCGCAGGAAATTCCTGCTGCGAAATTGGCTGGAAGCCCCACCAAGCTCAATTCCTCGTAGCCCGTCGCAGTTTTCGCCAACAAAATTTTTCCAACTCAATTTTTTTCGAAACCAAATTCTATTTGGTTTCAATTTCTTTTCCTAATTAATTTTAGTTTCCTTAAACAATTAGAACTAGGCTTATAAATTTTCCTATAAATAACACTAAAAAACACATAAAATGGGGAGAACTTTCGACTGGAACTTAGAACTTTGTGAGACTTTTGATTAAGTAATTGAAACTCAGAGAAGATTAGCAACAAGCAAAGCCATCAACAATTCATCAAAGGCAGCAATTTTGCCTTTGTCCTTGTTCATCCAAGAAATAATTTTTGGTGGAACCAACGAACGAAGGTTTGAATCTCTAATTTCTTTTTTTTTATTTTCTTACAGTAGCTTCAATCACTAAAAATTAATAAATTGTTTCTTTTGATTCTAAAAACCTTAGAACCCTAATTTATTTCTTCTAAACCTTAAAACCTTAAATCGTTTCTTCTATGTCCAAAAACCCTAAAAATTATTTTTTTGTTTCTTCTAAAACTTAAGAGCACTAATCTATTTCTTCTAAACCTTAAAACCCTAATTCGTTTCTTTTGTTTCCAAAAACCTTATATCCCAAACCAGTTAATCTAATCCCTAAGTTTTCCTAAACCCTAATTCCCTCAAAACTAATACGTAAACTCTAGTTTTCCTAAACCCTAATCCTTAAAGCCTTATAAACCTAAACATTCAAACTCAATACAGTAAATCTAAAACAACAATCCAGCAACCAAGAGTTATAAACCTAATGTTTTAATATTCTAAAACCCTAATTTCATAATGTTACCCCTAAACCCTACTTTCTTAAATTCATAAAACCCTAATCCATTTCGATTTTCTTAAACCTTTACAGTAGCTAAGAATTACAAACCCTATTATACTTCAAAACCCTAAATATCAATTAAAGAACTTTAAATAGAAACAGTAACCCTAATTTGTACCTTTACTTGCTTTATTTATAGATTTGATTATGTAGTCTATTATATGCTTTGGTGGTTAATTTATTTAATTTCAATACTTGATTTATTTAATTTATCATGGATGGATGCTTACTTTCTATTTTGATTGATGTTTAATATCTTTGATGAATGATTTATTTATGATGAATGGTTATTTACTTTTATCGATTTATTTTGATTTCCAAATGTTGTAAGAGGTATGTTTCCACTTTGTGGGTACCTCATTAGTTAAATATCATGTAATTTAAATTGCTTTTATATTTTGGACCAATGTAAAGGACATTTTTCTACCTTTTGGTGGGTGTCCTATTAGTTTAGACATGAACGATGTAAGGACATGTTTCCATCCTCGGATGGGTGTCCATTTATTTTCTTTGCTTGGACATTGCTTTGATTTTAATATAACGATGCTTTATTTCAATTGTTGCATGTAATATAGATAATATTGTTATACTTAAGAATTTTATAATATTAAGACCTGCAAAGGAGGCCGATTCCAATGAACTGGGCATTGTGGGGGTGCTGGGCCATTTCTCACCTTCCCCACACATACCCAACTTTCCGAACCCATTAGGGGGTTGGGGATTCCTTAGAAATCGAGTCATCCACCCCTTTCTTTCTCCCAGCCTGTCCAGGTGGCGACTCGATTTTCTCCGGGATTAGGTTCGTGTTCTCTAAGGCCCTAAATAGTGCTGAAGTTACAAGAACCATTCCACTGGGAGTGGGGGCGAAAATCCCCGCTCACACACCTTATCCACCTTCATAATCATTAGGGTTTCCAAACCAAAGATACATGCTTCATACTCCACCATATTATTGGTTGCCCTGAATTTTAACTTTTTGGCTAAAGCTATAAGTTCCCCTTCGGGCAAGTCTAGTATGACTCCCAAACCTACTCCTTTTTTATTCACTTCTCCATCAAAATACATTTTCCATCCTTGTACTTCAATGGCCTCTAAATGTTCATCCGAAAATTCCAAGACTACCTCTTCTCTATCCGGTAATGGTTGTTGGGCCAGGAATACTACCTCTTCTCTACCTTTGATTGTTTTCCTGGTTACATATTCAATCTCAAATTCTTCCAATATTATCAACCATTGCCCATACTTTCCAATCAAAGAGGGTGTCTCCCTTAAGTACTTCATTGGATCCAACCTGGAAATTGCTTGCACCTTATAAGATTGAAAGTAATGTTGCAACTTCTTAGAAGACCAAACCATAGCTGTACAGGTCTTTTCAATGATACTATACTTAATTTCATAAGATAGGAGTTTTCTACTCAAATAGTAAACTGCATGCTCAATCCCTGACTCATTTGCTTGGGCTAACATAGCTCCTACTGACTCTTCTTCTATTGCTAAGTATAGTAATAGGGGTTTACCGGGTTTAGGTGGTTTTAAAATAGGTGGATTCAGCAAATACTCTTTTATTCGCTCAAAGGCCTTTTGACACTCTTCATTTCACAAGACTGGCTTATTCTTTTTAAGCAATTTGAAGATAGGTTCACAAATTGTTGTGAGCTTTGCTATAAACCTATTAATGTACTATAATTTACCAATAAATCCCTAAACTTCTCTCTCTGTCTTAGGTGCTGGCATATTCCTGATTACTTTAACTTTGTCAAGGTCAAACTCAGTGTCATTTGGACCAATCACATGTACCAACAATTTTCCTGAGGTAACCCCGAACACACACTTCTTCGGGTTTAATCTTAGCTTATATTTCAATGCTCTATTGAAGAATAATTCTATGTTTTGGAAGTGTTGTTCCCTCGTATCTGATTTCACCATCATATCATCAACATATACTTTGACTTCTTTATGCATCATGTCATGAAATAATGTGGTGGCCATCCTTTGGTAGGTTGCTCCAGCATTCTTTAATCTGAACGGTATCACCCTATAACAAAATATACCCCATGTAGTAATGAAAGCAGTTTTGGCTTTATCCTCTCGGGCCATTAACACTTGATTGTATCCGGAAAATCCATCTACAAATGAATGTAGCACACTAGAGGCTACACTATCAATGAGGACATCTATATGGGATAAAGGAAAATCATCTTTAGGGAAAGCCGTGTTTAAATCTCTATAGTCCACACAGACCCTAATTCTTCCATCTTTCTTTGGCACGAGTACTATGTTGGCTAGCCAATCTAGATATTCTAGCACTTCGAGGAACTTTACTTGTATTTGTTTAGTGACCTCTTCTTTAACCAATTCAGCCCCATTCCAGCCTCAAACACCTAAGCTTTTGTTTGACAGGCTTCATATGAATGTAAGTAGGAATGAGATGTTCGGCTATGTCTCGATCTATTCCAGGCATATCCTCATAAGACCAAGCAAATACTTCTTCATATTTTTTGAATATTTTTTCAAATCTCTCCCTCATCAGGAGTAAGGTTGGATGTTATGCTAATGTTTTTAGGATTTTCGGTTGTTCCCAAATTTAATGACTGTGTATCAGCAGAGTTAATATTAAAGATGCTCATGTAACCGCTATTTAAATGTATACAACCATCAAGAGAAACATCACACAAGTAAGTAAAATCAGACTTTATTGCATTCATCTTGGAAAAGAAAACATCATCATCCTCATATAAAGCAGACAAATTAAAATCAAAATCAAAATCATTATTCTCAAAATCATAAAGCATAATATCTTCAAACTTCTCTTCAACCAAGGCAGTAATCTCCTCTGGAGTCTTCTCGGCTTTCAGGATAGCTTCCTTCTTCTTTTCTGGAATGGGCTCCTTGTCGGCTGGCAAGGTGAGCTCTTTCTTCACTTGCTCCACTACCTCGGCAACATCAGCAAAAATTTCAAAATCCGGGATCAATTTTCCCATGAACATGATTGGCTCGGGCTTTCCTTGAAGTGGTGTTGCGCTCTAATTAACACTACTAGAACTACACTCGCAAGTATACGAGGTTGTTGTAGTATTTTGGTGAACACCTCAAGGTCGTCTCACAAGGAAGCTAGATAAGCTAATTGATTATCAAATTGCAAACAACAAATTATCAATAAATTTAAATTGCTAACAACTAATGAAGACAGATCGAGTGGAATTTAAAACAATGAAAGTAAACTGAGCTGATATATTGATTCACTTAATAGAAAGGTCTAGGGTTTGCACTTCTCTACTAACTTATATGTATGAACGGCTATTCCTCTCAACCAATTTAATTTCAAAGATCAGATTTCAAGCAACTTAATTAATCGAATCAAGGAAATAAGCTCTCACATTCAAACCTCTTTCAAATAATCTTGTTACAATTGAAGTGATCTTTTTCTTAGGTTTATATTTCTAATTCACCTATGTCCCTAATTGAATTGTTCCAGCATTAGACTTCATTTCTCAATCCTTCATCTAATACCTTAAACACATAATTGGTGGCCAATCAATTATATATTAACATTAATCCATTCAATTAAGGCTAAAGAAATAATTCAGTTAAGAGCAATAACCATTTCATACAATCATAGTAGATCCATACAAACCCTAGACTAGATCAAATTAGTTTATAATAATGTTATCAAACAAATTCATCTCATTAAAATTCAAAGAAATTAATTTAGACATAATAGAATTCATGAATACAATTCCAATGAAACTTAAGAGATAGAGTTTGAGAACAAAACCAAATTACAAACTTTCTTTAACTTCTGAAGAATCTCTTGTTCAGATCTTTGCTAGAAGAATATTGCAGTGGCTAAAACTAATTTAAATTCCAAAAGAATATTGCAGTGGCTAAAACTAGACTGTTTTGCATGAAAGTGTAATCAAAATTCCAAAAGAAAATGAAGAGTAGCTCCAAGGTTTATGTTTGACAGCTGATAAAATGTGTAACCTTTTCAAAAAAACCTAATCCTCTCATTTATACGAAACCCTCGCTCAAAATCCGCATTTTCTTTCTTCCCTTAGTCCCATGGAGTGACACGGCCAAGTTGGTGGCCATGTCATGTGACACGGCCAGTGGCTTGGCCGTGTCACCTAGATGTGTCAGCTTCTGTGTAATCTTTCATCTTTGCTTCTGTGGAATTGAGTGTGACACGGCCAAGCTCCTGGCCGTGTCATGTGACACGGCCAGTGACTTGGCCGTGTCACCTGGGTGTGTCACCCACTGATTCTCTTCGTTCTTTGATCTTCTTTCTTTGGTCTTCTTCCTTGGCTAAATATGGGACACGGCCAAGCTTGTGGCCATGTCATGTGACACGGCTCACCTGCTTGTGTCAACTTCTGCCAGATTTTCCTTCCTTTCTTGGTTCCCTTGGTATTGCCCTTAAGGTGAGACACGGCAATTGGATTGGTCGTGTCTTGCTGCTTCATGCTATTCTTTCTTCCAAGGAAATATTTTGCATATTAACCTAAAACAAACACTTGAAACAAACTTTAAACAAGATTCAAATGAAAAATTAACCAAAAATACATAAACACCACACTAAAAACTAGTATAAAAATGACATAAACACTACAATAAATTAAAACTACCAAAATTGATGAAATCACTAAATAAACATATTAAAACTACCAAAATACCAGTTTCAGATAAGTTAGCTCCAAAGTCTATCAAATGTAATTTTGTGGGGTATCCTAAGGAAACTAAAGGATACTATTTCTATACTCCTTCAGAGAACAAAGTGTTTGTTGCTCGAAATGGGATCTTTTTGGAAAAGGAATTTCTTTCTAAGAGAACTAGTGGGAGTATAGTAGAACTTGAGGAAACTCAAGTACCACAAGAAATCATTGAGCCGTCTATAGAGCCTATTTCAGAACCACAAATAGTTGTGGAGTCTGAAGATGTAACACAAATCCCTCGCAGGTCTAATAGGACACGTCGTCAGCCAGAGAGATATGGATTTCTTATGACTAATGATAGTGAAGTAATGCTCATTGATCAAGATGAGCCTACTACCTATCAAGAAGTTGTGACAGGTCCAGATTCAGATAAATGGCTTGGAGCCATGAAATCTGAGATGCAATCTATGTTTGACAACCAAGTTTGGTCTTTAATTGATCCTCCAGAGGGTATTAAGACTATTGGTTGCAAATGGGTTTTCAAGAAGAAAACTGACATGGATGGGAATGTGCATACCTATAAAGCAAGGCTTGTTGCAAAAGGTTTCAAGCAAACTCATGGTATAGACTATGATGAAACCTTTTCACCAGTTGCTATGCTTAAGTCTGTTAGAATTCTCATTGCCATTGCAGCATACTATGATTATGAGATATGGCAAATGGATGTCAAAACCGCTTTCCTTAATGGAAACTTGCTTGAGGATGTGTATATGACACAACCTGGGGGTTTTGTAAATCCTGAGAATTCTACAAAGGTTTGCAAGCTTCAAAGATCCATTTATGGATTGAAGCAAGCATCTCGAAGCTGGAATCTTCGTTTTGATGAAATAGTTAGGAACTTTGGTTTCATCAAGAATGAAGATGAACCTTGTGTTTACAAGATGGTTAGTGGGAGTGCAGTAGTGTTTTTAGTCTTATATGTGGATGACATATTACTCATTGGGAATGATATCCCTACCTTGCAAAATGTTAAGACTTGGTTAGGGAATTCTTTCTCAATGAAAGACTTAGGTGAGGCTGCCTATATCCTTGGTATAAAGATCTATAGAGATAGATCTAGAAGGATAATTGGCCTGAGTCAAAGTACATACATAGATAAAGTGTTGAAGAGGTTCAACATGCAAGATTCCAAAAAGGGATTCTTGCCTATGTCTCATGGCATTCATCTCAGCAAGAGTCAATGTCCTATGACATCTGATGAGTGAGATCGAATGAATAAGATTCCTTATGCTTCTGCTATAGGATCTATTATGTATGCCATGTTATGTACTAGACCAGATGTCTCATATCCATTAAGCGCAACTAGTAGATTTCAAGCTGATCCTGGTGAAGGTCACTGGACAGCTGTCAAGAATATTCTTAAGTACCTTCGAAGGACTAAAGATGTATTCTTGGTTTATGGAGGTTTGGAAGATGTGCTAGTTGTAAATGGTTACACAGATGCTAGTTTCCAAACTGACATAGATGATTTTATATCGCAGTCAGGTTTTGTATTCACATTGAATGGTGGAGCTGTTAGTTGGAAGAGTTCAAAACAAAGCACTGTGGCTGATTCTACAACAGAGGCTGAGTATATAGCAGCATCAGATGCAGCTAAGGAAGCAGTCTGGTTGAAGAAATTCATCACTGAGCTAGGAGTGGTGCTTAGCATTGCAAATCCTGTGGACATTTATTGTGACAACAATGGTGCCATAGCACAGGCAAAAGAGCCTAGATCTCATCAAAGGTCTAAGCATATACTCAGGCGTTTTCACCTCATTCGAGACATTATCGATAGAGGAGATATCAAGATATGCAAAGTTGACACAAATGATAACATAGCATATCCATTAATAAAGCCTCTCTCACGGGTCAAGCATGATCAGCACACTAGATCTATGGGTCTTAGAAATTTGTAGGCCTAGTGCAAGTGGAAGATTGTTAGTGTATGTTCCCTAGGCCATTTATTTGGATCTTTATGTTATACATTCATTATTAATAAATGAGGTTTTATTATCATTATTGTTTGTTTGCATGTTACACAATTTTGATATTTGTCCATGGTTTATTATTGTTATAGAGATAAAAAAAAATATAATTCTTAACCAATATGAACATTGATTTGATAATCATCAGATGGTTATGTGTATAATGATACAAATCAATTTCATAGATACTTGTTAGAGAATAAAGTATTGGATAGACCCATCATGAGATTACTACATGGGTTAGTGTCATAAGTAAATCTCATGATAGTTATGTATTAATTCTTTGACTTGAGATTGTCATAGTTTCCAATATAAAGACTATTATATTTTGACATGATCAAACATTATCCGTAATTGGATAGTAATAAAGGTTATGATCATATATGATAGAAATTATGTAGAGGATAATGAACAATCAAGATAGAATTTGTCCCTCTCTTTGAGAGAGATATCTTTTGGGCCCCTCGATAAGTGAGATTGTGAAATGCATGGCCGTGCTCAAATGAATTGATAGTGTGATCAATTTCATTTGTTTTTACCAGTCTACTTGGAGATCGAGTAATCATAAGTTTGGACAATATAAGTATGACGTTGACCATGACTTATGTTCAAGCTAGATATCGTGTGACAAAGGGATTAATGCATGTACTATTATTAGGCAAATTTGACATTCCTTATATTAATTGGGTAGTTGTAACGCCTTGCTAGAGGCCAATTATGACTTGTTGGTTTAATAGAGATTAAATTGGCTGCCAATTAATATGGGCCTATCGGGTCACACACAAGAATGCGCTTTGGGCTGGATATAATATTAATAATATTAATATTAGATATTAATATTTATTATTATTATTTTCGTTTATATATATATATATATATTATTAGATAATATATTCAGAAACCTAATTAGATTTGGATTCTGAATTTGACTTACCTTATCCAATTATATATATTATTAGATAATATATTCAGAATCCTAATTAGATTTGGATTCTGAATTTGACTTACCTTATCCAATTTCGAATTGGATTCTGGAGTGATTATATTCACTCCAGACGTTAAGTCTTATATATAGGTAACTTTAGAAAATTAAAGTAGAAAAAAAAAAAGAAACCCTAATACGTTTTAGAGAAAATGTTTTTCAGCCTTCGCCGTTGCAAAGAGCTAGCACTCCAAACGGTAGCATTCGTGTGGATACGCGATAGAGGGTGTTTCGCGATTGAGGCATCTCTTCCAAACTGTGATTTCAAATCATCAACAGGTTAGTTCTTTGTACACTTTCGTCGAATTAAACGAACAACATGGATCCTGGTGGGAAATCATAGATCAAAAATTTTTCCGCTGCGTGTTTTTGTTTGCAATGATATCCTTTGATTTCCTAACACTTCTTCTCACTCTTCTTTGGCTGGACATCTTTGTTGGCCTCTTCATACCCTAACCCTTTCTTGGAAGTTTGAGTTTTGAAATATGGAAGCTTGGTCAAGCAAGCCTTGCCCTTTCCAAGACCAGCTCCGAGAAGGTAGCTCATGTTCTTCATCATGTTCAAGACCTTAGAGTCCACTACTTCATCATCATAAATTGCAGCTACTTAGAAACCATTAAGAGGCCTCTCAATCATTAAAGCATTAAAAACCTCATTATCTTCGGCTTCGATGACCACTGTCTCATCTCCGTTAGTGAACTTGATCTTTTGATGAAGGGTGGAAGGAACTCCACTAAGAGGATGAAACCATGGTCGTCCCAAGAGTAAGGCAAAGGTAACAGCTATGTCCAAAATAACAAATTCAATAATAGATTCAATTGGACCAACCTTGACAGCAGCTTTGAAAGTTCCTTCAGCATATCTCTTGGTGTTGTCATAAGCCCGAATGGTTACCTCCGTTGGGTTTAGATCCCTTATTGACATGGCTAGTTTTGGCAATATTTAAAGTGGACAAATATTTATGGCGGACCCATCGTTAACCATTACACATGGAGTCCTTTTCCCTTTGATTTCTATTTTGATAAAGAGAGGGTGGATGTGATCTCTCCCCTCTTCTGGTAAATCCGTATCTAAGAAAGATACCGCTCCCATATTAACTTTGCTCTTCTCTTGAATATCTTCACATTTCATTACTCCTTCAATTTTTATGAAGTTGAACAGCTCCTCCGATGTTATGGAGGTGGAAATTGGCATGCTGGCCAAGGCCTTGGCCATAGTTTCTCGGTGTTTTTTAAAAGTAGCCAATAAGTCCTAAATGATAACACTTGCTTGGGTTATTTTCAATTGCTTGAGCATAGTATCATCTTCCTCTTCTTTGTTCCCTACTTCAGCTTCCTTTCTTTTATTAACTTCTACCTCCTTAGGCGGTGGCCTTGCATAAGGCTTACCTTATCTAGTATTCATTACTTCATCTTCTTCGGGCTCGGACCAGGCCCAATCCTCCTTCTTGGGTACAAGTTCATCATCACTATTGCTTGAATCCTAAAACCCATTCACAACATAAATTGCTACTTATTTACCCACCATAGCTTGTTTAATTTTGCTAAATACCTTTTCTTCTTTGGTTGCTTCTCCACCCACATCTTGGAAAGAAGACATGATAAAACCTTCATACAAACCTCCTCCAATCATGAAGGTTGCCAGTGGTGGTACTCTATTGAACCTTGGTAATGGATTGTCTTTAGTGTTCGGCTTGTTGGGCTCAGGTAGCTTTCCACTGTCAATCAAATTTTGGATCTCATGCCTCAACCTCACACATCTATCTGTGTTGTGTCCTTGCATTTGATGAAATTGACAAAATGCCTTAGTGTCAAAATTAGGTGGGAGAGGGTTAGTCAAAGGACGAGGATTTAAGAGTTGTAACAATCCCTTCCTTTGAAGCTTATTGAGAACCTAATACAGCAGTTTCCCCAATTCTGAAAACTGCCTTCTTGTTCCTTGGCTAGTAGCATTAACACCAACTACCTTTTGCATACCTTGGTTACCAGACTGATAGTTTTCTCTCATTCCTTCTTGTTGAAAAGCGGTTCTTCTCCCTTTCCCACTCTTCAATTTGTAGACCAGCTTGGAGAAGATCTTTGAAATCATGGATGAGTGTATGAGACATCCTTTCACGAAGATTAGGCAACACCCCTCTCATAATCATCCTTATTTGATCATATTCATCGGGCCTCTTCTTGAGCAAAGCAACCTTCTTTCTCCATCTTTTCACATAGTCCACAAAATTCTCATTTGGCCTTTGTCTAATGAACTCAACTTCCATTAAGGTAACTTCCATCTCAACATTGTATCCATATTGTTGGATGAAGGCCTTGTATAGCAGATCCCAACTCTTTTGTGTGTTGTCATCTAAGGTATTGAACCAATTTTGGATAACAGGATCCAATGAGAGCATAAAGTACCTTAGAGTTTAAGCCTTAGTAGCTCGGGCAGACTGCATAGCAGTGATATACTGCTTTACATTGAGGTAAGGATTTTTGGTTCCACCAAACTTTGCAAAGGATGGCATCTTGAACTTATATGAAACTTCTTCGTCTAGCTCAAATAATTTGTCGACCTCGGACATTTCTTCGGTTTCCAGCTTCTTCTCAAATTTCTTTTCCAAATCCGCAATCATCTTTTCAACATCAGAAGTTTTAGTTTTCTCCATAGCTGATCTTTCAATAATCTTCAGTTCTTTTTTCTTGTCTTGAGGATCTTGGAAGTATTGAGCCCAATCATCATCATCATCATCATCATCATCAATGATCACCTTATCATCATCAAAAACCACTTCACCAACTTTAGCCTTCCCCTTGTCCTTTGGCTTCTTAGTACTAGCAGATGCTTCGGTATTATTTCATAAAATTACAGCCAGTTGTTTCTTCATGGTCTCAGCTAGGGCCTTTTTTATTTCTTCCATCTTGGCATTGAGGGCGTCATTCACCATTCTTTGAATTTGTTCAGGCTCCATTACTTTTGGTGAGCAAGTGATCGAGTCGTTACTAGATTCTTTGTCTCCGGCATAGGTCGGATTATCATAAGCTTTTGAACTATCATAATCCAGGGCTGTGAGCCAGAAGGGATTAATGATATGTCATGTAAATGTATGTATGCATGTATGCACAAACAATAAACACAAAGATAATTAGGATGTTCCTTCCAACCTTATAACTTCCACACACGAATGGTGAGTCTCTTTTCCTAGGTAATATGGTTAACAAAATACCAACATGGGGTATCTCATTTTTTGAATAATTCCCTTGGATGTTTCAACCAATAGTTATATTTTTAAAAATGAAAATCAGTTCATGATAATTCCCATTAATTAGGTTTTAATCCATTTAACTAACTAAAGTAGCTTTTATGCTATATTGGATTAAAACTAAATTAAGAGGTTTATTATAAATAGATTTCTTACTTAAAAACATAACTAATGATTCATGCCAAAAACAAGCCCATGATCAATAATTCTTAGTATAAACTAGGCTCACAATTGATTTTTGGTATTTTCATAATTGACCTAAATAGCTTGTAAGCTCTTTTAAGAGGTTATAAAAATAATTTTATTTCTAAGCCCATTGTGAAAAGATTTTAGAAAAAAACATATTTTGGGCTTTTTATTTAGGTCATGAGAAAAGTATTTTTGATTTGTTTTTTAGAAAAGTTTTATGTCCAAAGACCATTTTTAAAAAGTTTTGAAAATAGCTTTGGTCTTTTTGACTTTAAAGAAAAATTTATTTTGAGCTTACAATATACGTAGGTCAGATTAGAAAAAGAACAAACCAAATAACCCGAGATTAGAAAAAGAACAAACCAAATAAGCCATGATTTAAGCTAAGAAAAACTTTAGAACCATCGGACTATGAGAAACCATTGGTAGTGGAAATCAATCAGACTTTTTGAGGGAAGAATAAGAAAACAAGCAATCAATCCATCAAATTATTTTTGGTGGAACCAATAAACGAAGGTATGAATATCTAATCTCTTTTTTTTCTTCACAGTAGCTTGAATCATTAAATTATTTCTTTTGATTTTAAAAAACCTTAGAACCCTAATTTACTTTTTCTAAAGCTTAGAACCTTAAATCGTCTCCTTTATTTCCAAAAATCTTAAAATTGTTGTTTCTGTTTCTTCTAAAACCTAAGAACCCTAATCTATTTCTTAAAAATCTTAAAATCCTAATCTACTATCCAACTTTTCAAAACCTTAAATCGTTTCATTAATTTACTAAAACTCTAATCTGCTTTTCAATTTTTAAAAACCCTAAATTGAATCCATTTATCTCCAAAAACCCTAAAAAATATCTTTTCTGTTTCTATAAACCTTAAATCATTTTGTTTATTTCCAAAAGCTTTTAAAAACTCTAAACTGGTTTTCTTCTAATTCTTTTCCAAAATTCCAAATGTTTTATTAAATATCCAAACCCTAAATTTATCTTACAGTTTCTAAAAACCACATAAAGCTTTATAAAACTATAAACTGTTTTCTCAAATCTCTCAAAATCAAAACAGTAAACCCTAAACTAGTAATCTCAACCCTAAGTATTCTTAAACCCTAATTCCCTTAAAATCCTAAACCCTAGTTTTTCTAAACCTTAATCCTTAAAACCTTAAAACCTTATAAACCTAAATATTAAAATTCAACACAGTCAGCCTAAAAACAATAATCCAGTAGCTAATAATCATAAACCTAATGTTTTAAAGTATCCAAATCCTAATTTCATGATTTTACTCGTCAAACCCTAATTTGGTTAATCAAAGAACCTTATCAATCCCTTAAATTATAAAACTTTAATCCATTTCAATTCTCTTAAAACTTACAGTAGCTTAAACCGATAAATTCCAAAACTCTAAACATTAAATAAAGAATCTTAAATAGAAGCAGTAGCCTTAATTTGTATCTTTACTTGCTTTATTTATTTTTAGATTTGATTGTGTAGTTCATTACATGCTTTGATTTATTTCATATGCTTTGATTTATTTAAGTTCAATGCTTGGTTTATTTAAATTATCATGGATGAATGTTTATTTTATATTTTGATTAATATCTTTGATGAATGATTTATTTATGATGAATGGTTATTTACTTTATCGATTTATTTTGATTTCCAAATGTTGTAAGAGGTATGTTTCCACTTTGTGGGTACCTCATTAGTTAAATATCATGTAATTTAAATTGCTTTTATATTTTAGACCAATGTAAAGGACATGTTTCTACCTCATGGTGGGTGTCCTATTTAGCTTAGACATGGATGATGTAAGGGCATGTTTCCATCTTCGGATGGGTGTCCATTTATTTGTTTTGCTTGGACATTGTTTTGATTTTTAATATAATGATGCTTTATTTCAATTATTGTGTGTAATATGGATAATATTGTTATACTTAAGAATTCTATAATATTAAGACCTGTAAACGAGGCCGGTTCCAATGAACCGGGCGTTGTGAGGGTGATGGGCCATTTCTCACCTTCCCCATACGTACCCAACTTTCCGAACCCATTAGGGGGTTAAGGATTCCTTAGGAATCGAATCATCCACCCCTTTCTTTTTCCCAGCCCGTCCGGGTGGCTACTCCATTTTCTCCGGACTTAGGTCCATATTCTCTAAGGCCCCGAGCCTGAACAGTGCAGAAGTCACAAGAACCATTCCATCGGGAGTGGGGGCAAAAATCCCCGCTCACAGTGGCGACTCCACTAGGGATAAGAGAAGTTGATTCCGTTGGTCCTTTTAATATTCTGTTCTTTCTTATAATGATATTATCCATTGCATCATATTAGATTGCATCGTGTGCATGAGTTAGGATGCCCATGTTACCCGTATTATGTTATGTAAGAGATACCATACTTTCACTCAAGGTTTGGAGATCGAGCATGGCATAACTACTCATAGCCTCGTACCATTTGGTATATACTTGCTATGGGAACCTAAGCCTTTTTACCCAAAGATGTAATTGGCCTAGTTACTTTCCTTAGGTTTTACCCCAAATGCATATTGTTTGACTATGGTTAATTTATCTTGGTTTAAATCATGGCTTATTTGATTTGATCTTTTTCTAATATGACCTAAGTACATTGTAAGCTCAAAATAAATTTTCTCTAAATCCAAAAGACCAAAGCTATTTTCAAAACATTTTCAAAATGGTTTTTGGACATAAAATTTTTCTAAAAACAAAGCAAAAATTATTTTGCTCATGGCCCAAAATCCATTTTTTCTAAAATCTTTTTACAATGGGCTTAGAAACAAAATTATTTTCAACCTTTTCTTACAAAGAGCTTGCAAATTATTTAGGTCAATTATGAAATACCAAAAATCAATTGTGAGCCTAGTTTAAACTAAGAGTTATTAATCATGGGCTTGTTTTTGGCATGAATTATTAGTTACTTTTTCAAGTGAAAAATCTCTATTATAATAAACCTCTTAACTTAGTTTTAATCCAATATAGCATAAAGGCTGCTTTAATTGGTTGAATGGAATAAAACCTAATTAATGGAAATTATTATGAATTCATTTCCATTTTCAAAAATATAATTATTGGTTGAAACGTTCGAGAGAAATATTCGAAAACAAGGTACCCCATGTTGGTATTTTGTTAACCATATACCTAGGAAAAGAGACTCGCCATTCGTGTGTGGATGTTATAAGGTTGGAAGGAACATCCTAATTATCTTTCTTTGTTAATTGTTTGTGCATATATGCATACATGCATACATTTGCATCTCATATCATTGATCCTTTCTGGCTCACAGCCCTGGATAACGAAGTTCAAAAGCTTACGACAATCCAACCTACACCGGTAGCGAAGAATCTAGCAATGACTCAATCTCTTTTTCACCAAAAGAAATGGAGCCAGATCAAATTCAAAGAATGGTGGATGAAGCCCTTAGTGCCAAGATGAAAGAAATAAAAGAGGCCCTAGCTGAGACTATGAAGAACCAATTGGCTGCAATTTTAGGAAATAATGTCGAAGCGTCTGCTAGCTCTAAGAAACCCAAGGAAAAGGGGACTGCTAAAGTTGGTGAAGTAGCTTTTGATGATGATAAGGTGATCATTGATGATGATGATTGGGCTCAATACTTTCAAGATCCTCAAGACAAAAAGGAGCCAAAGGTTATTGAGAAGACAACTTTTGAAAAGACTAAAAATTCTGATGTTGAAAAGATGATTGTGAATTTAGAAAAGAAATTTGAGAAGAAACTAAAAATCGAAGAAATGTCCGAAGTTGACAAATTATTTGAACTAGATGAAGAAGTTCCATACAAGTTCAAGATGCCATGTTTCGCAAAGTTTAATGGAACCAGAAATCCTCATCTCTATGTGAAGCAGTATATCACTGCCATGCAGTCTGCCCGAGCTACTAAGGCTCAAACTCTAAGGTACTTTATGCTCTTATTGGACCCTATTGTCCAAAATTGGTTCAATGCCTTAGAGGAAAGTACACAAAAGAGTTGGGATTTGCTATACAAGGCTTTCATCCAGCAATATGGATATAATGTTGAAATGAAAGTTACTTTAATGGAAGTGGAGTCCATTAGACAAAGGACAAATGAGAATTTTGTGGACTATGTGAAAAGATGGAGAAATAAGGCTGCTTCGCTCAAGAAAAGGCCCGATGAATATGATCAAATAAGGATGATCGTCGGAGGCGTCCTGCCCAACCTCTGTGAAAGGCTGTCTCACACCCTTATAAGGGACTTCAAAGGTCTTCTCCAAGCTGGTCTAGAAATTGAAGAATGGGAAAGAGAGAAAAATCACTTTTAAATAAGAAGGATTGAGAAAGGGAATTATCAGCCTAGCAATCAAAGCATGCAAAAAGAAGTTGATGTCAATACAACTGGTCAAGCAAATAGAAGGTAGGTTTTAGATTTCGGGAAGCCTTTGTCTTGGGTCTTCAACAAACTACAAAAGAAGGGACTATTACAGCCATTGACCCCTCGACCTTTGCCGAATCCTTTACCCCCAAAATTTAATACTAAAGCCCTTTGTGAGTTTCATCAAACACAAGGACATGAGATAGATAAATGCTTGTGATTAAAACATGATATCCAAAATTTAATCGATAGTGGTAAGCTACCAGAGCCGGACAAGCCCAATACCAAGAACAATCCTTTGCCTAAGTTTGGAAGAGTACCTCCACCGGCAACCATCATGGTGGGAAAAGGATTGGAAGAAGATTTTGTTTTATCATCCTTTCAAGATGGAAATATTGAAGATGTGAAAGGAAAATAAGCTTAAACTCAACGAAATTTCCTTAGCTTGAATGTTGCTTTTCAATTTTACTTTCTTTAATATTTTGGAACTATTGTGTTTTTCAAATTTAAAGTTGCTTGAAATAAATTACTTTCCTCAAAAATTTTGTTGGTCTTTGTTCATTTTGGTGCTCAACCAATGAGGAATCTAGCTTGATAATTCATGAATTAATATATTTATGCATCATGACTTGAATGACTTTACTAGGAGAGTGAATTGCTCTATAGCATTGAGTTGTGTATGCTTACTTAGAGAGGGCTCCTGCATAATTACCTTTGTCTAGGTCCTAGTCAGTCTTAAAACATGCTTTGACAAACTTTTGAGGTGAAATTGAACTCTGCTTATTTAAGAGAGATGATCTAGGCATTGTTTGGTTAGCCAACAACTAGTATCCACCCAATTAAATATCAATCCCTAGTTGTATCTTTGAGCCTTCATAAAATTTTAGCTTTCTTTTCATTGGCTTACAAACCCTAATAACCTACCCTGAGCTGTTGTGATACTTTTGATAAGTCTTATGATCACTAAGATGAAGAGGCAAGAAGATAAAAGAAAGTAATGATTAGTCAAGATCATGAAGTTGAAGTTCTCAAGACCATGAAGATAGTTGAAGTTCTCAAGACCATAAGGGTAGTTGATGTTCTCAAGACCACAAGGGTAGTTGAAGTTCACCTAATATCTCCAATATATCAAGACAACATCAGAGTAACAAACAATTTATCCCTGTTAAAGAAGATTTATGTCATTCCACTCATCCATTATTGGAAGCCTGAGTTAGTACAAACCAAGACAACTCTGTTTGAGCTAAAACCAAAAAAACAACAAAAACAACAAACAAAAACAACAAACAAAAAAGAAAAAAAAAAGAAGAAAAAGAGAAAGAAAAGAAAAAAGATAAAACCTAAAAAGGCAGTTCAAAAAGCCAACTGAGTTCTCTTTTACCTAAGACAACAAAAGGCTTCCATTTGGTTTATAAGGACATTTTGACTTGAATTGGTCCAACCCAACTAAAGATTCAATCAAAATCAGAGGAAAAGGAGAAAGACCATCCAGTGCTTAAAAGTTATGTACTTGACAGTCCTACAAGGAAGAAAGACAAAATGATAAAATGCTCAAACAAAGGGAAGAGTAAGGAAAATAAAGAGAAAGAAAAGGGAAGAGTAAGAAAAATAAAGAAAAGGGAGAAGAAGAAAAGAAAGGAATTTGAAAACCAAACTTTTTGCAAGGGCAAAAACTGTCCTAATCAAGATCCAGATTAATTCCAAGAAGATAGAAGGAATTTGGAGTCTAGCAAGATTGCCTCCAAGCTGCCTAAAATTCAAACAAGAAATTTATAGTTTGAGGGTGTGTCCATTGTGTCATATCAGCTCCTATCTCAAAATGGCCTTCATTTAACCCATGTCCCTCATAGACCCCATTTCAAGCCTATCAAAGACCTGTTGATCTCTCTTGGTAGGTGGAGTCTATTAGTGGAGATAGTTTGGATAAGCACACATATGAGATAGACAGTATTTAAACTCAATGAGACCTTTGGCCAAGTAATATGTATGTGCCTATCTGAAGTGCAACAGTTCTTGCTTAAATAGAAATAATTCCCGAGTTTAGTACGGTAACTAGGGTTGTCATATTATAGATATGTTAATTTGGAAAATCAAGTCCTGAGGTGCATTGACATTAATTTGGCAAAGCCAACATTTGATTTTAAAATCAAAATTCAAAAAAATAAAAAAAAAAGAGTTTTGTCATTCAAAGCCTTCAAGTTAAGGGAAGTATGTTGAACCACCGAAGGACAAATTGGGCAAAGGAAATGATTATTGGCAAGGTCATGAAGAAGCTATCAACTGACATGCTGAAACATAGTTTAAAAAGGATGTATCCCTGACTCTGCAACTTGGGATCTCCACCACTCATGTTTTCAACATCTTGAAGATAAAAGCCACAAATGCAAAGCTTTCGATCATTCCAATGCAAGACTTAAACAAGCGTCCCAATGAGAACACTTCTGCCGATCACCTCAGTCCGTGAGTCAATGCAAATACTGTAAGTATTATTCATGCATATCATGCATACATGAGCATATCACATCGCACTTTCTTGTCTTGTATTGTCTATTCCTTTTCAAAGTGAACAGCAAATACCTTGCAAAGTAAAGAATCAAAAGAAGATATTGAATCAAGGGGGCATGGAAAGCCTATTTGCTTGTGGAAGCTCCAGTCATTTTGCAAAAGAAGAAATATGTACTTTTACGAAGAACTAGACGGTAAAAACATCAATCAGAGCCCGCATAGAAAAATCATGGGTTTGAGCCTACACAGGGGGCAACGCTTCTCCTTTTCAATTTTTGAGTTTATGCATAAAAAAAATATTTTGAATATCTTGCCATGCAGGGGGCAAGGAGAAGATATGAAGGCTAGCTAAAAAGGCTGAATTTTTTTGTTCATGTTTAATTAATGAACAAGAAAAAGAATTCTCAAAAGAATTAAAAAAATCATCATCAATCAAAAGAAAAAATTAGAATGAAAATGCAAAAGACAAAAGGTCAATCCAGCTAAAAGAGCTGAAGCCAGGGTAAAGACCCGATTTTCAATGGATAAAGATCCATGTTTCAAGGGTAAAGACCCGATCTCTAATGGATAAAGATCCATGTTTCAAGGGTAAAAACCCGGTTTTCAATGGATAAATATCCATATTTCAAGTAATGGATAAAGATCCATATTTCAAGGGTAAAGACCCGATTTCCAATGGATAAAGATCCATGTTTCAAAGGGTAAAGATCCGATTTCCAATAGATAAAGATCCATGTTTCAAGGGTAAAGACCCGATTTTCAATGGATAAAGATCCATGTTTCAAGGGTAAAGACCCTATTTCCAATGGATAAAGATCCATATTTCAAGGGTAAAGGCCCGATTTCCAATGGATAAAGATCCATGTTTCAAGGGTAAAGACCCGATTTCCAATGGATAAAGATCCATATTTCAAAGGGTAAAGACCCAAAGTCCGAAGGATAAAGATCCTTGTTTCAAGGGTAAAGACCCGATTTCAAATGGATAAAGATCCATATTTCAAGGGTAAAGACCCGATTTCCAATGGATAAAGATTCATATTTCACGGGTAAAGACCCAATCTCCAATGGATAAAGATCCATGTTCCTAGGTTAAAGACCCAATTTTCAATAGATAAAGATCTATTTTTGGTGGGTAAAGACCTACAATTCATAAAATGGAACAACCAGTTATGCCAGAATTCTCAACTGATAAAAGGTCAGTCAAATCAAATTCAATCTTGGGTCCAAGTACCCAAAACAAATTCAAGTAACCATCTCATCAAAAATTAAGTCTTATTATTTTTCACTCTCTAAAGTCTCAGATCGTTCAAGCAAGGGGCAAACTGTAGACCCTTAATTTTTTACCCAGTTCGGTCCGTTATTTTTTTATAGTCCAAAATAATTTTTGTGGTATTTTAATCTTTATTTTAGTTAAAAATGGTGAATTGAATAAAAATAAAATTAATACAAAATAAAAAATAATAATAATAAATAAATAAATAAAAATAAAAATCGATGAAGAAAAAATCGGCGACGAAAAAAATCATCGCCGAAAAGTTGGACGAAATGGCCTTGGGCCATTTTGCCTGCAGGAGTTTCCAAACAAAATAATTAAATGGACACTCATCCGATGATGGAAACATGTCCTTACATCGCCCATGTCTAAAACTAAATAGGACACCCACCGAAAGGTGGAAACGTGTCCTCTACATTGGTCTAAAAACTTTAAAATAAAATAAATTACATGATGCTCATGACATGAGGTACCCAAACTATGAAAACATACCTCTTATAATATTTTGAAATCAAAATAAATTAATAAAAATAAGCAACCATTCATCATAAATAAATCATTCATCAAAGACATCAAGCATCAATCAAAATATATAATAAATATTTATCCAATTTAAATAAAACAGTAAATATATTAACTTTAGGGGTTCATGCATCAATTAGGGTTTCTAGGATTTTATGTTTAATAACTAGGATTTTGCATATACTAGTTTAATTAGTTGAGAAATATTTTAAAGTAATAACATAGCTACTGGATGTTTTAAAGATTTATGGTTTTGGACGTTTTTATGAAAATAATGCTACTGTGATTTAAAGAAATAGGTTTGATTAGGGTTTTAAGTAAACTGATTGTTGTTTTGGTTTTTAGAAAGATGTAATTAGGATCTTAGATTTAAAAAACATGTTTTAAGACTATTAAAGTTTTAGGGTTTTACAGTTAAAATATTAGGGTTTTATAGTTTGAAATCTTGATTCCCTAAGATTATGATGTAGAATTTATAATTTGATGCTTCACCGTAATCAAAGTTGAGTGTGCTTTTAATATTGACTATATCAACTACTTATGTATTTTTAAGTGAAACAAATATAGAAAGCCAAATTTATTGTTGAAAGATTAAAATAGCTCACTAAATAAAATTATAGCAAAATGGCTACTGTGAAGGTTTGAAAATAAAGTTAATTAAGATTTAGGATTTGAATAACTTAAGGTTTATAAAATTAGATTTGTGTTTAATGATTATATTATTTACTTTAATTAAGATCTTAAGTATTGTATGAATTAATTTATGCTACTGCCTAAACTAGATTGAAGGAAGAATTAAATAACTAAGGCAGTGTGATGATGGCTTAAAAGATGAAGATGATTAATGATTCAATAAACTTGAAGTTAGAGGAATTTACCTACGTTTGAAGGCTCCACCAAATTTGAAGAAATTGAACCAAGTTGTTGCCTGCTTCAGATTTGATTTTGGTTGAGCAAAGCAATCTGGAGATGATTGCTTGCTTTGGTTGCTGTCTCTTGAATTTCTCCTTGCTTGCTAGGGTTTTCTTTTGGCCGAAAGGATTTAAGAGTCCCAAGTTTGGTTCAAAATTTCTTTTTTTTGAAAGATCTAAGTTTCGTCTTCCAAAATCCAGATCCTAGTCCCTTCTGAAGTGTTTTAATGTGTTATTTATAGGAAAAAATCCAAACCTAATTCTAATTGTCTAAGGAAATAAAAATCATTTAGGAAAAGAAATCAAAACCAAATAGAATTTGGTTTCGAAAAAACTGCGCTGAAAAAAATTACGCTGGCAAAAAAATTGCTGCGGGCCAGCACCAAAATTGCCAGCGAACTGGGGCACGGGCCAGCCAATTCACCGCAGGAATGCACAATTCGCCGCAGGAAATTCCTGCGGCAAATTTGCCCTAGCCAATTAACTTTCGACGACGAAAAATTTTTGTCGCCAATTTTTATTTATTTATTTATTATTTTTTAAACTTTACTAATATTACTTTTTTTATTTTTTAAAAAAATTATAAATAATAAATAAATATAAATATTATTTAATTAAAATACCATAAAAATTATTTTGGACTATAAAAAATATTGGACCAGACTAGGTCAAAAATTAAGGGTCTACAAGGGGTAAATTAGTTGTCTTCAAGAATTAATGATAAATTAAAACTTAAAAAGAAATGAGTAGAAAGAATGGAGAGTGAGAAGAATGAGCACAAAAGATTTATAATGGTTTGGATTCCTCAATCCTACATCCACTTCCTTAACAACTTATTGAGTTTCTATTATCAATGAGTTTTTACAAGCTCAACTCTAACTTGGCCAACATTTTTTAATCTTTCTCTTAGTAATCCTTATGGATTTTTCTAGTTCTTATGCCATTTTTCTTAGTAATTTTCATGTTTGAGTAGGAATGAAAAGTCCAGATAACAAATGTTAAGGAAATAATATTGAATGAATGAGTTTGTAGGGAGTTAGAAAGTTTTCTCCTAAGCGAATGTGACCTAAAATGATCACTACTTTTTGGATCTCCCTTGGCGGACCGATCATCGAAAGTAAATATCTCCTTACTTTGTATACGGCATAGCCTTTCCTACGTATGAGTGCCTCTGGCTAGAAATTTTTTTTAGAACCCCTTGAAAGGAACAGGAGCTCCATTTTTATAGGCGAAGGCCGCTACCTTTTTTAAAAAATATTGAGCTCGACATTATCTTCATTGTCAAGCTCAACAACTCGACAATTAAGTAGATTCATAAAACCTGGCCATTTAGCTCTTCTTCAATAATTTGTTTTGGACCATCGAGGTTGATATTAATATTGTTGAGCCCGATGATTCATTTGTGAGGTGCCAAATCCTGATGTCTACACCAAATTAGTCATTGTTGGAATAACTGAGCAAGTAGCTCATCCATTACTTCTTAGGGAGAGACAGCACCTACATACATCTTTAGGTGGGTCTTTAATAGGAAGTACCATCAAATTTGTCCATCTAGGGCATCTTGAAATTGGGGGTGTCCTGGCATTTGGGAAAAGGGCCAAAAGTCCATATCAACACATATTTCAATATTCTTAAAATTCCTTATATGCTTCTCTAATGCCTTGATATTTCAAGTAACTTCTGAGAAGGTTCACTTCCTTGTGAAGGGCTAGGAGTAGGGATATTGACTGATAGTGTTTCTAGATATACACCTGTAACACCCTTGTACCATATATACGTATGGTACATATACCTATATATGTAGAATATATACACAGAATATAAGAATGTCACGACAAATCACTATAAAAAAAATATTATAATTAAACTCAAAATATTTATATTGTTTGAAGAAAAATTTATACGGTAAATGTATACATCATATAAATTTTAAAATAGTATATCTAATAGAAAATCTCTCGAAAAAAACTTTGCCAGAGTTTTATCTGTAATTTGAATAATTCCCAAATCAATAAACTCAACCTCCATAAGAAAACTTCACTCCCAAAATATTAATATTTTCAACCATCCTCCAACTCACCACTTCATTAATATACATTTAAATTGTAACACCCCCGTAGCCCATATACATACACCGCATGCACCCATACAACACATGATATACGTATACCGAATACAAGAATGTCACAGTCCATTTTAAACAAATCAACCCATCCTTCTTAAATATAAAACCAAAGTCATCATTACTAAAATCTAAATAAACTAAAAACATTTAACTTACATTATAGAAATCATTAGGGAAAACATTTATCGTTAAAATACATATATAAAATTAGAACCCAAAAGTTTATCCAAAACATTTGTTTAATAAGCAGCGGAAAATGCATATGTGTACATCAAAATCAATAAGTACAAAATATGAATTTTATACATGCTGGCAGTTCGTCTCTGATCTTGATGTCCCTCAACACTGCTCTCACAAACTCAAGCCTAGACTCTACTAGGTCTAGACGAGCTCTTCGGCACAACCGGATCTACCCTGTCACCTGCGCGATGAACCACAATCGAGCTAAGCAGAAAGCTTAGTGGTACAAAGCGAACAGTACATATGAATATATCAATTCATTACATTATATCTCAACATATTAATCATTTGCATCATATTTCATAATTTACATTAAAGCAAAGACAAACATGGGCCCAAAAGGATCTAATATGCTATTCAAAGTTCAGAGTTACTGCTTTGGTCCATTATAACACCTTGTGTCTAGCCCCGTAGGCAATATATATATCCATGGATAATGTAACAGCCCCAGTCTCTTAGACCTCAACCCGAATAGACCCTTGGGCCCCAGTATCTTGGTCCTCAACCCATCTAGACTGCTATAGTTTTTTAGGCTTACAATCCAGTCTTTTCACCTCAAAAATATCACATTTATCAGCTGGGCCTGGCTTACAACCCGGTCTTTTCACCTGCCCAGCAATTCATAGGCATACTGCCAAACCCAGAACTCTGAAAATTGAATAACATACTAGGCACACAATTTATTCAATTATCTCATTATCAAATACTTTCATAATTTCATTTCTCATTTCATTTCTCATAATCAAACTAGGCACATTGTCTTATTATATCATCATTTTCTCATTCTACTCTTTTATATTAATATCAATTTGTTCCATTATGTTTTCACATATCATATTACTTTATTCAACATTTCTTTTCATATACAACACATTACTCAATTGCTTTGATATATCAACATAATTCACATTATGCATATCATAACATATAACCCATTCATCAACAATATTTATCAAGTAACTTAACACATTTCTCAACTAAATGTGTTGAGTCCCAATATCATGTAAATGTATGAAATCATTCAAAGTTTGTACTTACCTTAAGAGCAACAACACCACTCTAACAAACTCCTCTTCTAAGATCTCTATCAACACTTGGATTAAGGTAGCTTAAAACTCTTCAAAACCTAATCCAAAGGTGATTAACAACACTCACTTAGTGATACACATAAGAGAATAAGGAAGAAAACTATCTAGGGCAAACTCTACACTTGACACGCTCAATAACACTGGTGTATCCCTGACTGTGCCCTAAACCCATAACACAGAAGCTGTGACACGCTCAGTGACATGGGCATGTCACTGGACGTGTCACCAACCCAGAAAATAGAACCAACGACATGCCCAAAGACATGGCCGTGTTAATGGGCGTGTCAGGCCAAAAACCTTGAAATTGACACCAAAATGCCACATCCAACAAACACCTTCCAATAACCATATCGACAACACACAAACTCAATCAAAACCATCAACAACCTATATAATACTTGAGTAAACCTTAAAACAACCCAATTACAAACATCAAAACACAATCACAACCATATAACACAAATCAAGATCACAACACCCACAACTCTTGCCCCTTTCACCAAACTTAACCCTTTTCTCTTCAATCCAACCCTAAAATCAAAGTTAACAAAACAACACAACCTCAAATATACCAAAACAACCATAAACACATCTACAACAACCAATCCAACAAACCCATAAACACAAACTCAAAAGAAACAAAGAAACAAGTTGTAAACTTACCAAAAGTGAAGAAAATCCTTAAAACTCCAACTTGATCTCTTGAAAACCTTCAATCTCTTGAGTTTGGAAGCAACAAAATCTCTCCCTCTTGAAGTTGGTGGTGATGGCCAGCCAAAGAAAGAAAGAAGAAGAAGAATATGAAAATGAAAGTAGAAGAAAGAAAGAAAGTCAACATCTTAAACCAAACACTTTCCTCAAATTACTCTCCACAAAGTATTTTAATAATATACTAATCAACCCACTTACATCATCTTCCACTAACTTTAATTTAATCACTTTAAATAAAAATATCTCTTGACCAAATAAGCTATAGACTTGTATATAATATATATATATATATATCTCTTAATATAAACAACATATACACATCTTCCTATCATCTCACTTAATCACATATACACTTTAAATCATATAATTAATTCTCACAAATAATAAAATTTTAGGGTACTATTTGGAATATTACATAAATCATCATTTATCATAATTTAATACTTATTTAAATAGATATACACTACCATCTCAATTCTTTACAAACCAATACAAGTGTCATGAATTAATTTACATAAACCAAAATACTTAAAACCATAACTATTCATGTATGCAAATGGCATAATTGGTCATGCGGCACCCTAAGTCATCAAGTATCAACCACAGTCTAGATCCCTTTGACTTGCAACTCTCTCTCTTGTACGATTCACATAACCTCACTAAGCCTATAACTTAGTGGTATAAGTTTAAAAAAACAACATATATATTTAAACACTTTTCCTCATAATGTAATTATGCAATGTTAATATAACCACATTTTAATTATAATTCATTCAATATATATATATATATCCAAACCAACAATCACACACATTCACACATGCATTAGGCCCAATAACCCCTATACAATTACCAAGTCTAGTTATCACATCAATATCACAACCCGGCTCTACTCGGGTCCATTTTCAATCTAAATTTTATGACCTAGCTATGCTCAGGTCAAGACCTAGTTCTGCTCAGGTCTATCAATGCATGCATAATCCATCTCATCGGTATGGACATGTAATTGTATAGATACACAGTAATGTATTATCTTTTCATATTCCCATCTCTTTATCACATTTACTCATTCTTTCATAGTTTCCAGATTTTCTTCCTCATTCCCTGTCACATTGTTCATTTCTAATCTTTTTATTCATTTTCAGCATATTTCATATTTTATACACTATGCACATAAACATTTCAATAGCCATTCTATAATGGCTCATTTTTATGTTCATGCGTTAAACACACCCTTATTTATACAATGCATATATTTTACCATAACCAAATTAAAAGTGACATAACACATTCTTAAATTCACAATGTGATATGCCAATTACATTATTATTTAAACAATAATTATTACAACTTTGCTTCCCAAATTTCCTCCAAAACTCTTTTTAAGTCAAAATCCTAAACTCCACCAATTTGATCTACAAACACATAAATCCAACAACAAGCAATATTATTCATTTGAAATAACTTCCATGTCCAATGTATATCAAATTATCATTATTTATACAATTTTCATCAAAATCCCATTAAAACCTGAAATTCACAACTTACTACTTTATCCAAACTTCAGCCAACTCAACTCATTTCTAACATTTAATCATAAAATCATTACTTACATGCCAAAATAACAATAAAATAACTCATTTCAATAATTATTGTTACTTTCATCTAAAACCCTAATTCCACATAATTTTCCATAAACCATAACTTCATCCAAACCTACTCATATCAAATTTCAATCATAAAATCATCACATACATATTAAAATAACACTAAGTTAATACATTACCATAATTATAACCATCTATACTAGGAACCCTAATTACACATATTCACTAAAAAAACCCTAATTTCATTATTTATGTCCATTTCAACTTATTAATCAACAAATCACCATATTCTCATCATTTTAACTTCATTACTAACAATTTTAGCAACTAAACATACTTTCTCTCTCTAGCTATATCAAACATAATCTTAAAACTAAGAAATAAAGCTTAAAAGAGAAAGAACTTACTTGTTTTATTACTTTTTTCTTCAAAAATCCATTTGAAACCTTTGAATTCTTGTGTAATTTAAAGTATAATGAGGAACAAATCACTCTCTCTCTCTCTACATATAAAATTTGGCCATGGATGGGGATGAGGAAGAATAGGACTTTTTATTTCTTTCTAATTTTCCATCAATAAATATTAATTTAATTAATTATTTAATTATTTTCTTATTTTTCCTATCCACACATTTTTCCTCTTCCTTTGACTTTCTTTTTTTTTATTTCATTTTATTTTAATTATTATCTTCCCAACACCATATTTATATCTTATATATATGTTAAGAATATTTCATGTATATGTATATGTCATATATATTTTACTTATATGTTATATATAGGATATGTATATGTAATATATATTTTATATATCTATCAAGTGCACATTATGTATATATCTTGTATTTATTATGTATTTCTTATATTGCTCTCTTCCAACTTTCTAACTACCCTCCAAATTAATTATTTAACAATATTTAAAATTTGCGGGTGTTACAATCCCATTTGGATAGGGTCGGTGACTATGACAATTGGTGTTGGTGGATTTTCTAAAGGTGCTGCATGAGAGGGAGCTGGTGGATTTCTGTGGGTTAGAGCTGTTGGTTGCGCTAGCAATGGAGTTTAGGAAGTAGAGGCTATGTTGGTGGCTAGAGGATTTAGCTAAATAGTTTGGATCATATTGTCGACTTATTAAAGGATGGAGTTTCTTTGCTCAAACAAGGAATTACCAAAGGTTTTGATTAGCTCAAACTGCTGATTAGCTATCATGTTTCTAAAGGTCTCTTCTTATCTCTTAAGGAGTGCTTCAAGTGTAGGGTCTGCATCAGTATGCTGGGCCATATGTGCCTTTCAAAATAAATAGACAGTGATGGAAAGAATTTAAGGCAAGACGAATTTTCTTGATTGTACAATCTGAAAATTGTGCTTGTAATTGAATGGTTTGTGCTAATTGTCTCACTAATGCAACATTGTGAGTAGATAATAAATAAAAAAGTG
The DNA here is from genome assembly GCA_947685225.1 of Garcia nutans. Lineage (NCBI taxonomy): Eukaryota > Viridiplantae > Streptophyta > Magnoliopsida > Malpighiales > Euphorbiaceae > Garcia > Garcia nutans. Next base: position 10,391,004 of record CANTUV010000040.1, read on the forward strand.
ACCATCTTGTAGAAGCATATATGAATACCATAAAATATCAAAAATGACCATAAGATTGGATAATAGGTCTTCATATGTCTCCATGAATTTATTCTAAAATTGAGGGGATTCAAATTCAATTTTACTTTGGGATTGCCTAATAATCAATTTCCCTTGAGCACTTTTATTTGGTTCTTTAAAGGGTGCCTATATGAATGTTATATAATTCTTCTCATCATTATAGAACCATGATGACCTAAGCGATTATGCCATCAAACAAAAATCTTTAAGTCAATTAACTTCTGGTTAATTATATCATTAAAAGCTACTGAATTTATACATGTGTAATATAATATAGAAGAAAATGCGGGCAATATTTCAACTATATGTTTTTTATCTGATATTGAAGATGTAATGTACAGATAGTCTCTATTACTTTCATCTTTAGACTCAATATAATAACCTTTGAGACGTATATTTTTAAAACTTATGAGATTTTCTTTTTATTTTACTAGATAGCAATGCATCATTTATTATTAACTTTTTGCCTTTGGATAATATAATATGCTTTAAATAATATAATATGGGCTCTTCTGAACCGTTTAATTAAATTTGTACCATCAAAAATTGTATTAAAATTAGTCTTGGCTAATTGAATATTAGAGAAATATGCTTTATCTTTTAAAATAATGTGCATTACTGCACTATCTGCCAGACATAAGTCTAAAATAGCACCAAATAAGTGACTGAATAATTTCATCTCTCTTCAAAAGAAAAATAGCATAAATGAGCGTCATAATTTTTTATTTTAATATATTTCTACAAAATACATAAAGATATAATTAAAAACAAAACACTTTTGTATATTAAAATTAACAAACTTGAAAAATAAAAAAAATAAAAAAACATGCAATATTGAATAAACGCACTTGAAAGGCATTAATCAAGATGGATATCAAGACAGGAATTTTCATCAAACATCATAGTATCAGTTTTTCCATCAACATTTTTTAAGAAGTCTGAAACATTCAGGTGCATAAAATCCATAGAGTCATTATGTTCAAGAAAATTGGTCTCCGCACCTTTTATTTTTCCTTTTAGAGAAGCTTGGTAAAGGTCCATAAGATATTTGGATACACGATAGGTACAATTTCTTTTTATACCACATCTATAACATATATTTTCTTCATTTTTGTTTTGCAAATTACTTTCTTCTCATTTTTTTTCTCATTATGATTATTGGTTCTTCTATTGTTGTAAATATTATAGCTTTGATAATCATTATAGTTGTCACCTCTATTGTGACCATGACCATGACAATGGCCAAGGCTGCAACCGCAACCATAATTTTGACCACATTTGGACTTGTTTTGCATTCACTTCAGAGAATGGTTCACTTCAAGGAATAGTTTAGACCCAGTTAGTCGTGATTGATGATTCTTTATCAAAAGTTTATTATTTTGTTCAACAATAAGAATACATGATAATTTAGAATATTTTAAAACTTCGCTCTCACAATTACTACTGCATGAGCATATTTGAGGCATGAAAGGTAGAAAAAGTTTTCTCTAAAAAGTCTTTATCATTAATCTTCTCACTACATAATTTTAATTGAGAAGTAATTTTAAAAACAACAGAGTTATATTCACTAACAAGAAATTAAAGGAGTAGCTTTAATAGGTAGATTAAAGCTGGTTGTATAAAGTGGAGAAGTACACACAGGAGTTTTATATGACCAAAAGATGCCAATTAAATTGAAAAAAAAGTTTTGTCGCACTGCAATATGGCTTCCTATGATGTATGGTAGTGAGTGTTGGGCAGTAAAAGGATAACACATGGGTAAGATGCATGTTTCAAAAATGAAAATGCTAAAATGGATGTGTGAATACACTACAATAGATATAATCCACAATTAGTGCATTAGAGAAAAGGTGGGTGCAACATCCTTAAATTCACTAGGATTGAATTATATAAAAATTAAATAAATAAGTTGGAGGGTTAAATTAGGTATTGGAAGTGAGAAAATGCCAAGGATATATTTGAAATATATGTTACATATATATAACATATAAAGTCTAATGGTAAAAGGTAAAAGTCAACAGATAAATAGTAAAAGGTTAAAAAGTTATAAAAATTCAAAAATAAAATAATTTTGGAAGGAAGATGAAAATTCAATTTTGAAAAAATAATTAATTAATTAATTAAAATAATTAAATATTATATATGTCGTAAATAAGAGAAGAGAAAATGAAGTCAAAATAAAAGGCTATTCACCATTTTCTTCTTTTCATCAAAATCGGCCACCATTGTAGGAAGAGAGAAGCAACGTCCATCATCACTAACAACAAATTTTGGAAACTATCATGGTTTTTTTACAAACTAGTAATTTTTCTTTCTTAATTTTACGGTTTTATTGGGAAATATGAATATGTGTAAAATGAAATTTTAATAGGTGATGAGATAATTTGTTAAATGGATATGGAAGGTATTAATCTAATGAGGAGACAAGGATTTTATAGTTGATTGGTTGATTTATTCAAGTTTGATAGAAGTTTGGATGGGTCAGTGTTGTATTTAGGGCTTTGGAAGAACATTGTTAAAGAATTGATATTAAAGGGATTAAATGGTTTAAATCATGTTATAGTATGATTTTAACAATGGAAATAAACTTGAAATGTAATTTGAATTGGGGTAGAATGGTGTTTCAAAATTAAAGAGAATTAGGACAAAATTTGATAACTTAAAGGATAGTTAATGGTTAAAATACCTTAAAATGTGATTCTAATATATTATATACATTCACATTTTGAATAGTTATTGAGTAGATAGTAATTATCCAACCCTAGTGGTGAATGACATAATGAGAAATTGATCAGAAAGTGTGCTTCCTAACTTAGAAATGCTGCAAATAAAAGTTAGTACATACTTTGATCTCATTGTATTGTAATGCATTGTAAATGACATGTTACATTGTATTTAGAAATTATGACTATGTCACTTTGAAATGTAAATTCACATGAAAAGTGCACAAAAGTGTGTTTAAAGGTATGATATGCATAATGTGTGAATAACTAAACCATTTTAAGATGGCTAATGGTATTATTAATTATGTTTGTAGAAAGAATGTATATGTGCTAATTGAGGGCATAATTCAACCACCATAAAAAAGTGGCAAAGAAATTAATGTTTGTAATGAAAAAGTGTGGGTATAATATAGAACGATGGAAAAGTGTCAAAAAAGAATGGAAAGTGACATAATAGCCAATGTATGAAAAAGTATGGAAATATGTATGATATATGTGTTGTCTTATGTAATATTATATTCCAGAGTACTGTAGTTAGACGTTGGACGTTACTATATACGATTTACCTTTAGACTAGATACTGGGTGTCATCATTATATATTTTGTCTTCAGGTTAGATGCTGGAAGTCATTATTATTTACTTTCGAGCTAAATACTGGGTGTCAAAATAGTCCAAAAAAATATCTCTTGAACTTGAATATTGTATAGGGACATTTGGGCCTAATGCATGTGAATGTGATATGTGATGGGTTAACATGAAAAATGCTTAAGATTTAATACGAAATTGCATGCTACATTGTAAGTTTTAATAGAAAAGGCATTATGCATTGTTTTATTAAAATTTTTATTATTATCAAAGTATGTACCAGTGGGCATAAAGCTTAGCGATTTTGTTTATCGTGCAGGTGACAAGGTTGACATTGAGAGCCCGGCCGGACTTGAGTAGGTTTAGGGTTTTGAGTTTTTCTTCAAGTTTTGATAGTTGTCATGGATCAGAACCAGCTGCAGACATGTATAAATCTAAATTTTGAGAAACTTATTTTAAATGTGTACATATATGTATATATATATATATATGAAAATGATGTAAATTTAAAGTATTTAGCTTAATGTTATAAATTTAAGGTATTTTAAATGTATATTTATATATTTAAGCATCCTGGAGATTGTTGGAGAATTGGTTGTATGCATATTTTGGGAATGCGAATTTTTAATGTAGGTTGAGTTGTGTTTCTATGAAAACGTCCGAAAAATAAATAAAACTCTGGTAAAAAAATTTTAGAGATTTTCCTCCAATATTAGTATTTTCATTAATTAAATTATGTATATTTATATTTATTTACTTGTCAAAGTATATTTTTAATGTTTTAAATATTTTCTTATAATTATGAGGAATTATATAAATGTCAATGATGATAATATTCTTGTATTTTATATGCGTGTATTATACGTATATAGAATATAAAGGTATTACAGTGAGAGCTAATATCGATGATAAGATAAAATAGCATAGATTGAAGTGGTTTGACCATATAAAATGAAAACCTAGGAATGCGGCAGATAGAAAAACTGAATAAGCTAAGATAAATATAATTAGGAGATACAAAAATTTTAACTAACTTCGACAAAAATAATTCAGAATTATTTTACGGTATTATATCTCTTTAAAAATGTAACCATAAATTATGCTGAGTAAAAAAAATTTATATAGCCGACCACAATTAATTTGAAATTAAAACTTTATTAAATTAAGCTATATTTACTAACAGTTTAAAAATTTTGCAACCGCAAGTACATTCAATCACACTAAGCTTTTAAAAGAATTATTATTTTTTGATGATCAAATCTTTCTTTAAAATTTTCTACAGTTCAAAGGATCATTTATATATTTGAATCCTTCGTACAGATAATAACCGAAAAAATATTATTACTTTTACATAATCTTACAATAATGTCATTTTTCTCTTAAATTGTACTTTTAAAATTAATAGTCTCAGAATGAATTTCAACATAAGGAACTATGGCAAAATTATTTCCTATATATCAAATGCAACAAACTTAAACTATATAAAAATTGACATCATATAGATCACGAAAATAAATAAAAGAATAATAAGTTACTAATATGTAACTTCTAATAGCAAATCAATAATTATATAATGTAAAAATAAAGAGAAACATAATTATATAAATATCATCCAGTTACATTTTCATCAATGAAGAGAAACATCCTCTAATTTATCATAGTTAACACCTCTAATATTTTGCATTTTGAATAAAATATTGTCAGGATCATCACTATCAATGCGGTAATTAAATAGAATTTGCACCCTAAGGCTAAATTCACAAAATTTTCTGACCTTTTTGCAAAGAATCAGGGAAAAAAAAAACAGTTGTTTTTTGCATTATTTCAGAAAAATTAGTATTTTAATATTTATATTAAACTTATAAATGGGTGATTTATATTAAACTTATAAATAGTGTTTTGCACACATTAAAAATAAATTCCTAGAGTTAAAAATACATGTAGAATTAAATACAAAACAATTCATAATCGTTCTTCTAGTCTCTAGATATATGATCCATTAAAGGCCACTTAATAGGCCAATGTTACAAGCAAAGCCATGATTTTGAAACATATTCTAAAATTCCAAGATTTCATTGATCTTTAGACTAAACATTTTCTAAAGAAACTTTACAACTGAAACATGCTCTCAATTTTACACAAAATTTGTAGTAAAAAACGAAAGTTAGAGAACAGAGTTAAATCATTAAAAAATTTAGCTTGGTTTATATCTCAAAAGCCAAAGGGAACCATGAATTACAGGCAGAAATAGATGGAATCAGCTTGTGAAAGGCTCACATCTGCTCTTGATGGCTAAAGCTGCCGCTCTGTACCACGATGCTGCAGCCATAGCTCCTGGATCAGGAACTGTAGCAAGAATCTCTGCAGGGACATAGGTAGAGCGGCCAGCCTGAAAAAACTATTTCATAAGAATCCCAAATACATGATATTGCCATAAGATGATATCACATACAGCAGCTAATATAAACACTAAATAATGCACCAAGCACAATGCTGACGATGGCTTAGACATCGAATTTGGAAACTCATTATTTTTGGTCTAATGCAGTGTAATAGAATCAACTCCAACGAACCAGGTTAATCCAAATTGCCTGTTTGGACTTGTGGTTAACTATTAACTGTTAATAATTACTAGTTGTCTACTCTTTGAATTTATCTACTCTGAGTTTAGCACTTTGTAGTCTGTCACAGTATTCAATAAATGCCTGGAACAAAAATGGCAGCTATTTTCTTTCATGAATTATTTTATGAATTATTTTGAACATTTTCTTTCCTTCTTGCCCATAAAAACACATCCATTTAGTCCATATTGGTTCAAAGCGATACCATTGAGTCCCCAACTTCACAAAATTGGATACACTACAATGCAGACATTTAAGTTTGGCTACATATGTTTATCCATAAAGTTCACTATTATTTCCTTAAATCGTAAAAAAATTATTGTTATTAGCATGTTGTCTAAATTATGAATCAAAGTACTACCACCATAGTTCAATATGAAGAGCTGGGCTTCAGATGTGTTATTTATTCCAATCTTGGATCAAAACCTGCTTAGTGCTGCCCACACATTGAAGGCAGACTTTTCTGTCTTTTTGAAGATCAAAACATGCACTATTTATGATCCTGATGATTTTGAAATTGTCAAGGTCAAGATGATTGACAACAATTTCAAGATCCATTTGAATAGTTAGTATTTGAAATAATAAACAGATAAAATTTGTCATCATTGCCTATTTATATAGTCTTGCACTTAAAACTCACATTCAAATACACAATAATTTCAAATGATCATCAATCCAAACTGATCCTTACTTTAAAATGCTTTTCGGTAGAGCATCAGAATGTACAGTTCCAAAGTTGATGAATGTAGCAAATAGCATAAAAGATTTGGGCATTTCAATTTATGATTACTTTAGTTAATGCAATCTTTTAGTGAGAGTTATGCTTGATATAAGCCTTAGAGATGAAATTCATAAATATTGTTAGTTTGGTGAATCGCAGATGCAGGATTCCCCAGCCAATAAAGCTTGAAGAGCCAAGCACAAGTTATTTCACACAGACATTTGCAGACCTATGAGAACTGCCTCCGAGTCAAAAAAAGTACTTCGTGCAGATTATCTCTGGATTTCACAAGAATGAGAGAATTTCTTAAGCACCGAATTCCAAGTGTTCTATGTTTAAGAAGTCTAGAAAATTTGTTGAGACTCAAGATTAGATATAGTTAATGGCAAGGAATATACATCCTTTTTAGTGTTTTACTGTTTTATCTGAGTCTCAAAGTTTAAGAAGTCTGAAAAATACATCTTTTTCCACCATGTTTTATATTTGTTTTTTAGGTGGAAATTTTAAAAATTAGATATTCTTAAACAGATACCTAAATCTAAAAGGAATTTTTTACCTGCCGTAAATTATTTGCTGAAATCTAATAACTTAGGACCTATCCAATTCCAAAGAAAAGAAAAGATATTCACGTAAAAACTGAGAACATGAAAGCTATACACACATCCTTCAGGTAAGTGTAAATGACACTCAGCAAAGTGTAAACAATACATTATCACCGTCCCTTGAGGCAAATGGGTCCTAATTTCCTGGTTATTTCATCTTTTTCTCTTCTGCTTTCCATGATATTTACATGTGTTTGTGTGTGTGTGTGTGCGTGTTTGTGTGTGTATATTGCACCAGTAAGGACTCATCTTGTTTCCTCTTTTTCTTCATCTTCTATCTTCATTTCATTTTCATTTCTTTTCATGGTTGCATTGCATAATTCTAAGTTTACAGATTTTGTTTTTATTTTATTCACTCTAAGCCACTCCACGACCATAATTGGGTTATTAGGACTAAGCATTAAGGAGATTTGCATGAGTTTTCTGAATGCTTGAATTTTCCTCTTTTTCCATAATTTTTTTCGCTAGTTTCCTCTGAATATTTTAGCAGTTTAGCTCAGTTTTATAATTTCTTCGCTACTATAATTGCAGCAGAATTTGTTATTCACTACAATGATTACTCTAATTCAATTTTAGGCCATATTCAATTTAAAGCAAATCATAATTATTAAAAGAGGTGGAAGGATAAAAAAAATTAAGAGTAGGATTTCCAATTAAAAGCCCTCAACATGAACACATGCAACAATGTCACTAGTTAGCGTATATTATGTTGTTAATCTTTTTCTTTATTTAGGAATTGATGATAATGATAATTAACAAAAATGAAAAGTCTAATGCCCAAAGCAGCAGGACAAACATTAGCTTAGGATTAAGACTTGTCAAGCAAAGCTCAACTATTACTAATTTATCTCAAATTTCTAGTTTTATGCAATGCAAAGTGGCATCTTTGTCCAAGGGCAAAGAGAAAATTCTAATCTAGTTTATTTGTTGATTTTTTCACCACTGCTATTTTTCTTTTTCGACCCTTAGACCTACTTTATACTTCAATTAAGCTATCGTGTTTAGCTTCAACTGCTATATTTTTGGGGTAGGTCAGAGAAAAAATGTATGATAATTTTGTATTATTATTAGTATTATACACAAATTTACTTAATAATACATATATATTTTTATTTTAAAAAACCTTACGCATTCCATAGAAAGGTATTTCATCCAAATAAGTGATCTGAAGAAAAGTACCCCCTACCATACCAAATTCAAGATAGGTAATATTCTACATTTCCATTTTTGTTCCACCTATAGGAGCAATCCTTGCTCCACGTAATCTGAACAAATCACAAGTATGGCACTGTAACAGTTTAGCTGCAGAAAATTAGGATAGTTTTCTGGAAATTTTTCTAAGAAAACTATAAAACAGATTTTTGTTTTTGTCTGATATTTTTTGAAATAGAAAACTATTTTTCTAGTTTTTTCAAGTTCAACTTCCTATTGGTAAATGTAAGATCTCCACAATTTCCATTAGTTTATAGTGATCTTTTTTTGTTCCTTTAAAGTCATTGTTTCAGGGTCCTGGGTACCTTGTATTGTTTCATTTTGCTTTTCTTTTTTAATGGATAGCAGAGAAAACATAAATCAAAAGGTATATGTGGAAAAAACCATTGATGGCCATAAGCTACCTTCCATATTATTCTGGTACCCAAAAATGGCAGGGGAAAATACATGTAATTGGAACATGAAAAGGAAGGATGTAAAAATATATATAAAAGGACATCACCTGCGCCTGCATGTGTCTGGTTGATTCAGCTCCGTCCAATGCTGCTTTGGATGAGAGAACAAAAGCGGTGGAAGGATCATCCCCAGCAGCTAACCTCTGAATGGAAAGTACATAAATTGGTATCAAAGCATAAAACCATAACAACTATGAGATATAAAACAATCATTCTCATTATGAACCTCCTGAAGAACCGTTGATGCTGGAATAAGTGCATCTAACAATGTGCGATAGCCGGCACTAGCCCCACCATATTTACTGACAGCAGCAATGGAAGCTTGAAGTGCTTCAGCCCCTAATTCATGAGAATGGCCAAGGTAAAAGGCATGTGTATCCAAAAATTAATACATCAGGGACATAATCTCACATTGTTTCGATGTGGCAACTGATTGTGTGTTTGCTTTCAACTGTGCATAAGCCGCCTTGCAAAATATTTTGTATCTGTTCCAAAAGCGTAAATGTTGGGATTGATTAACTACGCATAAATGATGCAAACAATCAAAAGAAGAAATGAAAAGCACAAATCAACATAGAGGAAGCAAATAAAATACATAATGCCACTTGTTCCTCCCATAACTCTTCCAATAGATGATCCAATTTCATTTACAGTCTCTGCAGCATCATTCAGGGGATAACTAGAAACAGAAGAAAATGATTCAGGAGAGACAATGAAAACAGAAACTAAAATGAAGAATGAAAAGGAAAAAGAAGTCCCATCCATTTCAAAAGAAACTGCAAACACTACATTATTAAATTATGTATTCTTATCTCCAAAAAAGGCAATTTATTAAGGCACATTTTGGAATTGCTTTTTTAAAAAAGCTGATTTTGAACCAAAAACAAGGGAGAAATCTCACGAGTCAATTGACAAAAGTTACTTGTCCCTTTGGTTTTTATGAGCCTAAAGTTGATTTTGGACAGCTCATATGTAAAATTTAGTCCAAATCAATTTTAAGCCCATAAAACTCCAAGGGCAAGTAGCCATTGTCCATTGGTTCATGAGATATCTCTTTTGTTTTTGGTCCAAAATCTTTTTTTTTTGGCCGAAGTATATTTTATTCTGCTATAGTGTGCAGGGGAATCCAGCAGCAGTTAACTAAAAACCAATAATAACATGAGAAATCACAAAACTACAAGATGCTCAAACAAATAGAAAATAAGTACATGTTCAGTTTGTCCAATAGTTTCCACCTATAGGCCAGGTAACCAAACAAGGCTATCAGAACTTCCAAATGATGGAGAACTTACTATTTTTTCATGTCCTCTAGAATTGCCGCTGCACCCCTATACATCTGCAAAGCAGATGAATCAGTTGTAGATCACAAACCAAGTTATCATGAGAGTAAGAAAGAGCTTGAAGAAAGACTCACCGTTGATCCACAGTCACCATCACCTACTTTGCTATCCCATTCATTTAAACTGTCCTTAAGATCAATAATTGCATTTGCTGCTGCCTCAATAGCCATCTCAAGAATCTGTCCTTGTTCGCTTAACTGAAGCCGCTGACCCAGTGATTAATCCAAGTCAGGTTTGACATAGTATTCCAGCAAGAAATGCTAAATGAAGTGTTACTGTTTTCAAACTACCATCAGCTAGACAAGATATCTAGGGACTATTTCATAATTTAGCAGTTCAAGGACTAGCATGCTATCAAATTTTCACGAATTAAATGTAATTGAACATTAGATGTTAAAAGACTAAAGCGTAGAAAAATTTTATTCCATTGAACACGAGGACTAAAGTGTACACCACACACAAACTTAAAGGATCAAAGAGCAGAAAAAAATTCAGACCCAGCCTGATCTTCAAACTAGCAAACATAGAAGAGTTACTAGTCAGAGGTCCAAATGGGATTCTTAAATATCTATTGTAATGTACTAAAATTTATGACACCGTAAAGATATAGGAATATTTTGGGAAGATTAATTGCTATGATTTAAGGATTTTAGAAGAAAGATATTGATTGCTATGATTTAGGGATTTGAGAAGATCTAATTTCCTAAGTTGGGCGCAGAGGAACTGTATATAAACCTGTGTATATTGAAGAATAAGTGTGAAATCAAGGAATTCTGAATTTTTCAATTCTTTTCTCTCAAATTTTACATGGTATCAGAGCCTATGGTTTGAACCCAAGGTGTTTCTCCCCCTTCCTCTTCTTTTATCCAGACTTTTATTTTTCTCTTATCTCGGCTTCTTTAAAAATAAAACACTGGTTCTTCAAATCAACACTAAAAGGTTGTTGAGATATCTATTTGTAAAGAAGAAATGATTAGATGAAAGGATTAGCAGGCTAGCTGTATGTATATAATTGACTATGGGTACTATATGTGTACAATTGAGTATGAATATAATTATTACTAGGTTGTATACTTGTCTGCATCTCCAGTATGCTTTTTCTTTGTATATAAACTCAATGTATTTGATGAAATAAAGCAAGAAGGATTCTAATTCCTAATTTCATATGGTATCAGAGCCTGGTTGAACCCGGGTTAGTGTTTCCTCAAACCACCTTCTTCTTCTTATTCTTCTTCTTCTTCTGTTTTGAATAATCAAAGTCCGCACTCCATTCTATTTTCCAAAAAAGACCCTTATCACTTACCATTACGTATGTTTGGTTATACTTGCTTCGTTCATGATCATACTTCAGAAAAAGATAAACTCAAGCCAAAATTTATCTAGTGTCTTTCCTAGGTTACTCAGGTCTTTAGAAGGGTTACAAGGGCTATGATCCCATAAACCAAAAAATTTGTTTCCGCAGATGTAACATTCTTTGAGTCATCACTATATTTTTCGCTTAAAAGTGAGAACACCAAACTCATTTTTGATGTTCTACCTGCCCCAAGTCTTCCACAGAGTGTGTCTCCTATAAAAGCTCCTCTCCAAATTTACTCGCGCTGCTTCCCAAACACTCTTCCATCTAACAATAATAGTTCTTGCTCTCTTAATACAGGTATATTGCCAATCACTAGCGGCGATTCTTTCGATGTAGGCGGTGAGAGAAGAGAATCACCCTTATGAAAGTAGGAATTAGAATCCTTCTTGTTTCAATTTTTCAAATACAATGAGTTTATATACAGAGAGAGCATACTGCAGACAAGTATACAACCTAGCAATAATTATACCCATGCTCAATTACACACATATAGTACTCATACTTAATTATACACATATAGCTAGCCTACTAATCCTATCATCTAATAATTTCTTCTTTTTAGCTAGATATCTCAACACTCCCCCTCAAGCTGAAGCATACAAATCACAGGCTCCGAGCTTGCCACAAATACATTTGATTTTTGGTCATCTAAGAGATTTAGTGAATATATTTGCTAGTTGATCATTAGAATTGAAATAAGTGACAATACATCCTGATTCAATTTTCTGTTTGACAAAATGACAGTCAACCTCTATATGCTTGGTTCTTTCATGAAAAACCGAGTTAGAGGCACTGTGAAGTGCAGCTTGATTGTCACAAATTAGCTTCATACTCTTGATTTTTTTCCATTTTAATTCTTGAACAAATTGCATTATACAGATAAACTCACATGTTGTAAGAGTCATAGCTCGATACTCTACTTCAACGCTTAATCTAGGAACCACCTCTTCCCTTCTGCTTTTTCAAGAAATCAAATTGCTTCCAATCATAATACAATATCCTGAAGTGAATCGTCTATCTGAGAGAAAACTTACCCAGTCAGCATCAGAGTACCCAATGATCTGGTGGTGACCCTTATTTTTATACAATAATCCTTGTGCCGGTGCTCCTTTAAGGTATCTAAAAATGTGAATCACTGCATTCCAATAATCATTGCATGGAGCTTGGAGAAACTGACTCATTACATTGGCCGCAAATAAAATATTAGATCGTGTGAGTGTTAAATAGTTTAACCTTTCAACTAACGTCCGATATATTTGGCTCCCCCTGTCTAGAAACCAAATTAACATTGGAATTCATAGGAGTATCCACGGCTAGCAATTTATCATGCTCGTTTCTGGAGTAAATCTAGGACGTATTTAAATCTATGACATATTTCCTTTGTAAGATAACAATTCTTGCATTTGATTGTGCCACTTCAATGCCCAGAAAATATTTCAATTTTCTTAGGTATTTGGTTTGAAAATGACTGTAAAGGTGCTTCTTCAATTGATGAATTTCATCATGATCATTGTCTGTTATGACAATGTCATTAACATAGACAACTAGATAGATGCATTTCCCGTGAATATCATGTCTAAAGAATACTGAATGATCAGATTAACACCGAGTCATGCCAAATTCTTGGATCACTAACTGAACATTCTAAACCAGACTCTTGGAGACTACTTCAAACCATAAAGTGATCGTCGTAATTGACATACCAACTGAGAATCCCCCTGAGCAACAATCCAGGAGGTTGCTCTATATTCACTTCTTCAGCTAATTCTTCATGAAATACATTTTTAATATCAAGTTGGTGGAGAGTCTAGTTGTCCATAGCTGCCATAGATATGAGAAGTCAAACAGAAAGTAATTTTGGCCACTGGAGAGAAAGTATCATTGTAATCAATACCATAAACCTGAGTGTAGCCTTTAGCAACAAGTCATGTTTTCAATCGATCAATTTGCCCATCAGCTCCAACTTTCACAGTAAATATCCATTTGCATCCAGCCATAGTTTTCCCCTTTGGCAGTGGAACCAATTCTTAAGTTTCATTGCTATGTAATGCGGCCATTTTCTCTATCATTGTATTTCACCACCCTGAATGTCCTAATGCTTCACTAACAATCTTTGGTATAGTTATATTAAATAAGGTAGAAATAAAAGCATTACATGACAGAGACAAACGATGAGAACTAAGAAAATTGTAAATGGAATATAAGTTTCGGGTGGAATGAATACATTTTCAAATGGCAATGGGAGATGTAGTTTCGTCTGTGTTTGGTACGGGAACGACAGGAGACAGTGGAGCAGGCGACGGTAGAGCAAGAGGTGAGTCGTCAGTGATTGGCAATATACATGTTCGGCCAATCACTAAATTTCAGCTATCAGCAGAGTGGTCCACGCACAGACGAGAATTATGGCTAACTTCTCCATGAGCCGACTCCGATCTTCTCTAATGTTGCATATCAATTCCCAGTAAGGTCCCAATCTCATCCAATCCGTTTAGGGATCTTCTCCAAGATCTAGTTGTTTGGGAGCCTACTGTTCATTTGGGACAGTTGTGTTGTTTTGTTGTTTTTGAAATGGCTAAGCATCAGAAAATCTAGGTGTCATTCGACCTTTATCTCGAGACTCCCACTCTGGATAATCTTTTGCCTGCCTCACCAGAAATTCTCCCTCACTTGGACCTTTGATACTAGACTCCGATACATCTAATCATACATCTGGTAACAAAAGCTATTTATCTACCCTTACCTCAATAAATAATTCATCTATTGTCAATCTAGCTAATGATTCACAAACTATAATTAAGGGTATAGGAAGTCCAATTTCTTCCCTCAATTTCTTTAACAAATATCTTGTTTGCTCTTAAATGCCCATATAATCTTGTCTCAATTAGCAAACTAATGAGAAGTCAAACTGTTTTGTTACATTTGTAGTTAATTCTGCTATTGTGCAGACCCAAATACAGGGAAGACGATTGAAATAGGACGTAAGTCACAAGGCTTGTACCATCTCCACAACCAAAGTTCACCAGTCGCCTTCTCTTCCACCGCATCTGCTGATTTCCTTCACCGTCATCTTTGTCACCTGAATCGTACTTGTTGAGATATCTAGCTATATAAGAATGATCAGCTATCTAGTTGAATAAGTGGAATGATTAGTTGTAAGGATTAGTGTGCTAGTTGTATAATTGTGTAATTGTAGCTAGCTGTGTACTTTTTGTGTATATAAACCAATTGTATTTGAGTAACAGATCAACAAAAAGAAGAGAAATAATCTCCTTATGGTATCAGTGCAAGGTTTTAAACAAGGCTGGTCTTTCTTTTTTCTTTCTTTTCTTCTTCTTCTCGGCTTATCTAAAGAAGCCACTTTCACTTCAAATCACCACTAAAGGGTGATTATTTTCTCTCACCGCCCCACTCATGAGAAGTGCCGTCCGAAGTTCCAAACACTTCCCCAAGCGTCGACGCATGACAGTGCATGTCTCGACGCATATCACTCCGATCTTCTTCTTCGGCATTGCAAGCCTAATTCCGGCAAGATTCCAACCTCATTCAACCATCCTCTTCGGTTTTTTGGGCTCTCCTCCAAAGTTTGGGTATTTGGGGGTCTACTGTACATCCTCAAAGTTTGGGACAACTTTTCAACTTGGTAAATTAGGGCTTCTATAATGGCTGAAATCTAAGAAAATCCAAGTTCTATCAAACCTCTCTTCTCATCTAATTTTCCTGTTGTTACTGCTGTTAAATTAGAAGGCAGTAATAATTATATATCTTGGGCTGCTTTTATGGAATTATGGTTTATGGGACAAGGATATTAGGATTGTTTAGAGAAGGTTCTAAAATTGGTGAGAAATATAGATCTAATTGGCTTAAAATTGATGCTCAATTGTGTATTCTCTTATGGCATTCGCTGGATACAAAATTACTTCCTTTATTTCAATCCTGTAAATCATGTTATAAGGTGTGGGCTTTTATACAAAGGATATATAAGGTGGTCTCTGATATTGTCCATCTTCAACAAAATAAGCTAGGCATGGCAGGATATTTGGGGCAAATTGAATCACTTGGAGATGAGTTTAACTCTCCCATGCCATTATCTAAACATGTTGCTACTCAGGAAAAACAGAGAGACTAATTATTCATGGTTTTGGCTTTGATAGGATTGAGACCTAATCTGAATTCTGTGTGAGACTAGATTTTAATAAGCCCTACCATTCTTTCATTGGAGGATGTATCTTCTTGACTTTTTTGCATCTCTTCCGCAACACCAACCAATGAGGCAAAAACATATATTATAGTAGCTTCAACTAAACATGGAGGCTCACTTAAAGGAAAAGGCAGAAGTTCAAAATTACACTACACTCACTGTGACAAAAGTGGCCATATTAGAGAACAATTGCTGGTTTGCATGGTAGACCACCAAGAAACAATCAATCAAGCAATAGTCGACATACAACTCATATTGCTCAAACTCAAAGAGATAGACTCCTTCCTTTACCTGGTGTAGTATAGACTACTTCCTTTACCTGATGTAGTCACTCAACAACGGTCCAATTCCATTACCTTGAGAGGCACAGATTATAATAAATACCTCCAATATCAAGATACAAAGCAACATTCTTATAGTAACTCTCACTCAAGTAAATTCCTTGCCTGCCTTATCAGAAGTCCTCCCATGGGCCCATGGATACTAGACGGGTGCATCTAACCATATTTCTAGTAATAAACGCCACTTCTCAACTCTTACTTCTAAGTCCAAAATTATCAAATGTCATTCTTGCTAATGGATTGCAAAATATAATTAAAAAATAGGAAATGCCCAACCTCTTCCATCTATTTCTTTAAAAAATGTTTTGTTTGCACCTGAATGTCCATATAATCTCCTTTCAATTAGCAAATTGACGAAACCTCAATTGTTCTGTTAACTTTGTGGCTGATTCTGTTGTTATGCATGACCGAAGTACGGGAAAAACGATTGGAACAAGACATGAGTCATAGGGCCTATATCATCTTTACAATCCAAGCACACCAGCTACCTTCACTTCCACCACATATATTGATCTTCTTCATCATCGCTTTGGCAATCCAAATATTCACAAACTACAGAAACTTGTCCTTAGCCTTTCTACCTTGTCTTAGAGTGTGAGTCGTGCCAACTTGGGAAAAAACTCAAAGCTCTTTTTCCAAGTGTATCAATAATAGAGCCACTTGTATGTTTGAATTAGCTTCACTCAAACATATGGAGGCTGAGTCAAGTTAGCACAACTATGGGATTTCAATATTTTG
The DNA here is from genome assembly GCA_947685225.1 of Garcia nutans. NCBI lineage: Eukaryota > Viridiplantae > Streptophyta > Magnoliopsida > Malpighiales > Euphorbiaceae > Garcia > Garcia nutans. Next base: position 10,407,958 of record CANTUV010000040.1, read on the forward strand.
TTACATTCATTGCTGATTATTCCTATTGCACTTGGATTTATTTAATGAAAAATCGTTCTAAATTATTCCCTTCATTCTAAAAATTTTGTGCGAAAGTTAAAAATCAGTTCAATCTTCCTATAAAGTTTTACAAACTGATAATACAAAAGAATATGTGTCTTCATCTTTGCGATCACTTTCAAACCAAAGATCTAGGAAAACTGAAGTATTTATGCGCATTGAGATGGAACGATCAAAAGCATAAATTGTTATCTTCCAAAGGAAGTATGTCCTAGATTCACTAGAAGAAACAGGCATCCTAGATTGCAAGCGTGCGGACTCCTATGGATCACAATACTAAGTTATCTTCAAAGATATCAGAGGTTAGTTGAAGATTAAACTACCTAACACTCGCATGACTTAATATTTCATTTGCAGACAGTGTAGTAAGACATTTTCTCCAAACTCCTTGTAATGATCATTGGGATGCGGTAATCCGAATCATTAGATACCTTAAAGGAGCACCAACACAAGGATCACTGTATGAAAATAAGGATCACCGTCAAATCGTTGGATACTCTGATGCTAACTGGGCAGGTTCTCCCTTGAATAGGCAGTCCACTTTAGGATATTGTATTATGATTGGAGGCAATTTGATTTCTTGGAAAAAGCAAAAAGCAAGAGGCGATTGCTAGATAAGTGTTGAAGCAGAATATCGAGTTATGGCTCTTGCAATATATGAACTTATCTAATTAAAACAACTCCTTCAAGAATTAACATGGAAAGAAATCGAAAGTATAAAGCTGATTTGTGACAATCAAGGTGCACTTCACGTTGCCTCTAACCCAGTTTTTCATGAAAGAACAGAACATAAAGAGGTCGGCTATTATTTTTCTCAGACAGAAGATTTGAGTCAAGATGTATTGTCACAGATTTTGTCAATTCTAATTATCAACAGATATGCTCACTAAACCTCTCAGAGGACCAAGAATCACATATATTTATGGCAAGCTTGGAGCCTATGATTTGTATGCTCTATCTTGAGAGGGAGTGTCAAGATATCTAGTTGTATAAGGATGATTAGCTATCTAGTTGTATAAGTGGAATGATTAGTTGGAAGGATTAGTGTGCTAGCTGTATAATTGTGTAATTGCAGCTAAATGCGTACTTTTTTTTATGTATATAAGCCAATTGTATTTAAGTAACAGATCAACAAAAAAGAAGAGAAATAATATCTTCTTATTAATAAACTACAACAGCTTGTTCCTGATCCTTCCACTTTATCTGCTTTGAAGTGCGAGTCATGTCAACTTAGGAAACAAACTTGCAGTTTATTTCCCAAGCGAGTCAAAAATAGGATTACATGTATGTTTGATCTAGTTCACTCGAACATGAGGTCCAAGTCAAGTTATAGTACAACTATGAGATTTCGGTATTTTGTTACATTTATTGATGATTTTTCGTTGCACTTGGGTCTATTTGATGAAAATTTGTTTTGAACTATTCTCAATATTTCATAAATTTTATACTGAAATACATAATCAATTTAATTTTTCAATAAAATTTTGCATAGTAATAATGGAAAGGAATATTTATCCTCTTTCTTTCTCAAATTTTTTAACCTTGCAGGGAATCACATATCCAACCTCTTGTCCATATACACCCCAACAGAACAGAGTTGCAAAATGAAAAAATCGACATCTCATTGAAACCGCTCGTACTCTTCTCATTCATCATAATTTTACACTCCAGTTTTGGGGTGATGCAGTTCTTACTGCTTATTATTTGATTAATCGCATGCCTTCTTCCGCACCATGAAAGTCCTCACTCCATTCTCTTTCCCAAAAAGGATCATTATCATTTACCGTTGTGAGTGTTTGATTTACTTGCTTCGTTCATGATCACACTACAGAAAAAGATAAACAAGCCAAAATCGATCAAGTGTATATTCCTGGGCTACATATGTTCCAAAAAGGTTACAAATGCTATAATCCCATAACACAAAAATACTTTGTTTCTATATATGTAACTTTCTTTGAGTCATCGCCATACTTTTCACCCAACAATGAAAACACCAAACTCATTTCCAATGTTCTACCTATTCCTAGCCTTCCACAGATAGTTTTCCCTATAAAAGCTCCTCTCCAAGTTTATTCACGTCATTTTCCTAATAGTTTTCCCTCTAATAGTCATGATTGATGTCCTCTTGATACAGGTACATTATTAATCACTGACGACTCACTTCTTACTCCATCGTCACCTGCTCCTATAGTTCTTATGCCAAACACAAAAGCAACAACTCCCATTGCTATTTGTAAAGGTAATTGTTCCACCTATAACCTTTATCCAATTTATAATTTTCTTAGTTCTTATCGTTTGTCTCCTTCCTATAATGCTTTTTATATCTATTTTGTCTAATGTCACTATACCCAAGACTGTTAATAAAGCATTGAGACATCCAGGGTGGCGGAATGCAATAATAGAAGAAATGACTGCATTACATAGAAATAGAATTTGGGAAAAACTACAGTTAGATGCAAGTGGGTGTTCATGGTAAAGGTCAGACTTCATAGACAAATCGATTGCTTAAAAGCACGCCTTGTGGCAGAGGATATACTCACATTTATGGCCTTGATTATAATGATACTTTCTCACCAGTAGCCAAAATTCCTTCTATCCGCCTCCTATCTACTTAGCAGTCATGCATCGATGGACTCTTCATCAATTTAACATAAAAAATGCATTTTTTTCATAAAGAACTAACCTAAGGAATTTATATGAAGCAACCTCATAGGTCTCTTGCTCAAGAGGAGTCCACATTGGTTTTCAGTTGAGGCAGTCTTTATATGGCTTGAAACAATCTCCAAAAGCATGGTTCGGATGTTTTAGCTCAGTAATCTAAGAACTTGGCATGACTCGATATCAATATGATCATTTAGTGTTCTTTCGGCATAATGATCATGGGAAATGTATCTATTTAGTTGTTTATGTGGATGACATTGTTAGAACAGGTAGTGATCAAGACAGAATCTCTCAGTTAAAAAGAACATCTATGCAATCATTTCCAGACTAAGGATGTAGGTAGGTTGAAGTACTTCCTTGGCATAATCAAAAGCAGGGATTGTTATGTCACAAAGAAAGTATATATTGGATATATTAGAAGAGGCAGGCATGTTAAATTGTAAACCCATAGATACTCCAATGGATTCCAATGTTAAACTTGTTCCAAGACGGGGAATCATTGGAAGATCTCGGAAAACATAAAAGGAAGGTTGGAAGGTCAAACTATCCAACACTCACACGACTAGATAATTCCTTTGCAATCAGTATCATAAGCCAATTTCTTCAAGCTCCTTGTAAAGAGCACTAGGATGCAGTGATTCAAATTCTTAGATATCTTAAAGGAGCCCCAACACAAGAATTGTTATATGAAGATGAGGGTCATTATCGGATCAATGGGTAATATAATGTTGATTGGGCAAGCTCTCTAATGTGAGCACGCCAAGCCTTAATGGTCAAACTAGGCCAAATAACATGAGCAGGCTGGCGTTGATGGCCAAGGCATGAGTAGGGTTAAAGTGAGCAAAGATGGCGAAGCGAATGAGGGTGGCTATGTGAACGATGCTAATGGCATGAGCGAGGTTGATGGTACGAGCAAGGCTAGCGGTGCAAGCAAGGTTGCCCAAGCGAGCAAGGGTGTGATACAAGCATGGGTAGATAATCAAAGAAGATCAAGGAGATTTTTCAAATATAATCATTTTGGAGATGCAAAGAAGTCGAAGTATGAAGTTCATTTGACAATCACGTTGCACTTTACATTGCTTCGAATCTAGTATTCCATGAAACAACCAAAAATATAAAAGTTGATTGTTATTTTATCAGGCAGAAGATCGAGTCATGAAGTATTACCACCAAGTTCGTCGATTCAAAAAATTAGTTGGTAGATATATTTACTGAATCTCTTAGAGGACCAAGAATCAAATATATTTATAACAAACTTGAAGCATACGATTTGTACACTCTAATTTGAGGGGGAGTGTAAACATATAGGAATATTTTGGGAAGATTAATTACTACGATTTAGGGATTTAAAAGATTTTGATTGCTATGGTCTAGCGATTTGAGAAGATTTAATTTCCTATGTTGGGTGTAGAGAAAGCGCATATAAACTTGTGTATATTGAAGAATCTTCTTTTCTCTCAAACTTTATAGATACATATTAAAATTCATAAGGAAATTAAAATGTATCATCAGGAGTAACCTTTATTAAAAGTAAATTACTAAAATAACCTTCGTCAAACAATAATATGAAATTTCAAAACAATATTTGTTTATAATGTAAGAAATCCTAAAATATTAAATGATGAAAAATACATTAATAAAACAAAAAATTAAGGTAGTTAGGACTATTGCACAATAAATTTAAGAAATGTTAAATTTTTTAAGTTTTAAAAAAGGAAAAAAGGAAGATGTAAATATTCTACATATGTAACATGAAAAAAATGGCTTGAAGTTTTAGAGCATAGTTTGAATCTTCAATCTGCAGTTAACAAAATTGATGGAACTATATTTTTAAGGGGGTGTGGTAGTTTTTTATTGTGCGTATTCACCCTTAACCAAACCACCTAACCCCATCAAACCATAACCAGGAGTACTGGTTTCCTAGTTACATAGCCAATTTGTATGGTTGTATGTCGAAAAATGAACAAGTCAAAGAAAAAAGGATCCTAAGTTGATGTATTTATCAATATATGTCACATTTTGGTGTATTTTGTTTGTTTTATGATATTTATTATTTTTAATCAATTTTGAGGATAAGTTGAATCTTAAATTTGGTTCTTTTCACAAAATGAATATTGCAATCCTCAAATGACAACCGAGTCTGACAAAATGTATTACCGACAATTCACCAGGTAGGGAAATGTGGAATTTCGAATTTTGTGATTTCACAATGTCAATATCCATTATTACCTATCCTAATGTTTATCATCATTGGAGTAATTTATATGGGCCTATCAGATTCTATTTTAAATTTTCATCAGCACATCAAAGCATCGGGCTTTTTTTTCCATAAAACAAATGATGAAACAACCACAAAATCAAAGAAAAAGAAGGTAACTTCTCATGGAGAAAACAATCATCTTTAAATGAAATCATATAACAAGATAAGCAATAAAGCATGTTAAAATACCTCATCACTCTTCGTTAAACAAGTTAATGGCAGCGGAACTGGTATCTTGGCAGGTGGACGAATAACTACAAATAAAAATAATTCTAGAAATCGGTAGCAGTCAAACATATAGCTTTTAATAACTTCTTTTTTTTTGGTATTAATCATCAAAAGGGTGAAATAGAAATGACATTCAGAAACATCATCACACCATCAACTCCAGAAGGCCAGAATGGAGCCTTGGTTGCAGCATCTAAACGCTGCAAAATTGCTTTATCTGCCTTCATTATGGAAATTGAAAATCCTGAAAGAAAACATCACAAGGAGGTGAAGAATCATATTATCCAGCAATAGAATGCTCATTTATATCACTATCAAACCTGCCATATCAAGGGAGGTCATAAATGACCCAGTGTATACTCTATCAACAGCCAGTCCATGCTCCAGCTGCAATTGAGGGACTGCTTTTCCAGCAGCAATCATCAGCTCCATTACAGGAGTGGCTCCAAGTCTGCAGTTAGAGGAAAAAACGGAGACCACGACCATCAAAAATTTTCTCAGAAACAGGGCCCGGACCACACACAGAAACGATAGATCTCTGATTATATGGAAATAGATTTAAGACACTGTTTAATGTTTAAAAGATCCTAAAAAGGAAACGACACATTAACATTAGGATGCTTGAATTTAATTATTACACCATCCCCAAAATTAAACATATGGGTGGACAAAAAAACCGTAAAAACCGAACCGACCGAGAAACCGACCGAAAAATAGGTTAATCGACTGGTCGGTTCAGTTTTCGGTTCTAAATTACATCAAACCGAAAATATTCGATCGGCCAGCAGTTTCATTGCTCAGAAAACCGAACCGACAGAAAACCGACCGAATTTTTTTGGTCTAAACCAAAACCGCTGGTTTATAATGAAACTGACCGAATTTTTTTGGTCTAAACCAATTTTTTTGGTCTAAACCGAAACCGACAGAATTTTTTTGGTCTAAATCAATTTTTTTGGTCTGAACGAAAACCGACCGAAAACCGACCAAATTTTCGGTTCGGTTTTTTCTCGGTTTCTACTTCTGTCGGTTTCGGTTTCAGTTACTAATATATTTGATCGGTTTTTGTTCGGTTTTTGCAAATTGGTTCGGTTCGGCCAACCGAACCGAAAATGTCCACCCCTAATTAAACAAGAGCAGATTTCAATAATAAACACAAAAAGAAACTTTATGAACCTACCCATTTACCATGAGCACCACTCTATTACCACGTGTAATTGGAACATAGTTTGTTTCCTGCAACATATGAAGCAGACAACAAAGAATAAAATTATATTGTCAGCTAAAAATTACAGAATATTATCATCTGAAGTTTCTTTCTGCATGGAAGTAAAAATAACTACTCAAAACCATCATTAGAAAATATCTTTCTACATAAAACAGCATAAACTGAAGCTATTGACTCAAGAACATTGCAAGAAAAGACCACTTGGTATATGCAGGAATGAAACAGTTACCCTTGACAAAGAAACATATCAAAGATGTTACAAAGACTTTTAACAGGTGAAGTACCAATACAGATAGTGACATTATTATTGCCATGCGAATTGAAGCATGATCAGCATTACATAATGATGATGAATGCCTTCCACTACATGCAGTAAGCCATTTGTCGATAGAAATAATTCATGCCTAACTGTGGCCAATTCAATTTGCAACTAGGTAAAACAGCTTTGTTGCCTAAAAGATCTGAATTTCTTTAGAAAATAAAGGAAAATTGAACAAACAAAAGTAAATTAGTAGCATCACACTAATAGGATCTATGAATCATGTTTAATAACTGAAATTTATAAACTGAAATCTTAAATATAAATCATTAAACCATGGGTATTTATAGACCCAAGCTACTCCTAATATCAAAGATAGAAGAAATTCAAAAATACTTCTGATCCTCTAAGGTTTTAACTCCTAAATAAAATTAATAGGAATAATGTCATCCCAATGCTAACTCAGACTAAGATTCTAAATAAAACTAAGGCAACCAAAAAATTGGAAATTACATAATTGCTCCTTATATACTTAAAGGAATTCACTAGCCAAATATTTAAGGGAAAAGTACAAAACTATGACGTTTTTATTAACATGGGTTTCTAGTTTTTTCCAGACATTCATTCACCTGTCCTTTGCCCCACAACTATGCATGGTTTGAAAGGAAACAGAAGGCAAGGGAATGAAGGTGAAATCACCACTTGATTTTGGTGTTTAATTTTCTTTTTTTTTTCTTTTAACATGAAGGGGAAAGAAGAGTAACAATTCCAACAACCATCCCCCCCCCCCTCTTGGTTACACCCCGATATGAAGTGTAAAAAATTTCAACTTCATGAATAGGAGGCTCCTCTTTTTTAAATTGTCCATTTCATCCTTGCTATTACTGAAAATTTAAAAGCAAATTAAAACATATGAATATTTGTCATCTTACCATTAAATTCTCTTTCCCTCTCATCTATCCAAACAAAATAAAAAAATTTTCTTACATTCTCCTTCGCATTTGATTTTTAATTTTCCGAACATGATCAGATAAAAATTCTCTTCCATTTCCCTTATAAAATATTCCCATTCCCTTTTTACCACTTTTATTCATGCACAATGTAAGAGACAGACAAGTGTGAAACACATTAACATTGTTGACTTTTGATGATTTGGCATAAATTATCAATTAAAAAAAATTTCCTCTACCTTGGAATTCTACCAGGCGCTGTGAGACTCACTTCTAAATTAAAATTTAACTTTAATTAGTTATAAAAATAAAAAAATAAAAAAAAATCAAAGGAAAATAAATAAAAGAATTCTTAAATTGCAATTCGCAAATACAAAAAGTTTCCTACACACTTTAGAAAAGCAAACAAATCCAGAAACTCATAAAATCTTAAATTTCATTGTTATATGCCATAATTATTCCTATGCATTCTGAGTTTGATCTAACAAGCAATATTAATAGCGTATAGCCATTAAATTAGAGATTTTTTTGAGTTTGTGGTTTAGTTGAAAGTGTAGCAAGTTTTGAATGATTGGAAATTTGAATTTTTTTATTTTTATTTTTTATTTTCCTTTTTTTTCTCTTAATAATATTTTTATCTTTTAATCAAGTAACACCTTGTGGAATTCCATGATAGAGAAAAATATTTTGCCATTGCATCTGACACTTAAACGTCTCATAGAGCAAACCATATATACCTAAATGTTTGGAGAAAAAAAGGGTATACCCATTTTAATGAAAACATCAAACATAAAATAGTTTTTGTCACTTTCCCCTTCATTTAATTACACATGAAAATATAACTCTAAAAGGACTGCAAATAAACTACAACATCTAAACTAAATTCTAAATAAATATTTGGACCATACTTCTACATTCTCAAGTCTTTGAATTTGAATTTTCTTGATTTCCTTATTTGCATCAGCTAAGCACGTTTAGCTTTATCCATATCTAAGTCATACTTAGTCAATTATAACATTCAAACTACAAAGAGAGAGAGAGATAGTGCATGCTCAGCTTCACACCATATCTAGGTCAGGCTTAGTTAACCATAGCACTCAAGCTAAAACACACCTACTACCTAACCCCACCAACAAACTTGCTAAGCAAGCAAGCTTCTTTAATATAAAATAAAATGCAACTTTCCATCCAAAAAACAAAATAATTAGAGAGTATATAAGCTTATTCTCAAACATCAACAGCTTTATCACTTAATTTTGGTCACATCCTGCCTTTTGCAGGCCCTATACGCACGAGTAGGGGGGATGGGTGACGGATGGATGGAGTGTAGGGAGTTTATTATTCCCACTAAAACTTAGGTTCATTTGCCCAGGAATCAACCACCCTGAGATACTGTCATTTTGAGGTTATGGATAAACCAAACCCAATGGAAGGCATCCGAGATTTGTAAGAGCAAAGCTAAATACCAAAAAATATGGGAAATCGTCGATTGGAAGTGGACCTGCATGCTCCTAGACCTATACATACTGCAGGGGCTTACCTAAACCTATACTTCTGTGAGAAAGGCTCAATGTTGGATGACCCAGAGTCAGGGCCTCTATTCATGCTTGGAGTGGCCCAAACAGCCTATTTTCTACACAATTGTTGCTGCAGTTGACAAGAACTAAAAGGGAGACAGGAGCATTCGAATTTGATGATGCAAGCCAGACATTTGTACTCACCCGCTTTCCAACTTTCATCCAGATCCACTTACGAAAGGAAAGTAAGGTTTATGATGTTTTTGTAATTGTCTCGTATAAATGTATGGTGGGAGTTCTACTGTAGTCATGTTCCTGAGCTGTAGAGGCTTGCAAGACAGGTGTTATCACAAAGATGTAGCAACTCCAGTGCAGAATGCAACTAGAGTAAGCTATAAGACAGACTGAATAATCCACACCGGCCACCATGTATCAATATCAGATGATCCGCTAGTGATTAAGAAAAAAGGGGTATCAAATCAAAGAGTATCCATATTAGTTCCCCAAAACTCCATTATTTATCAGCCAATTCAATGCATAACAGTCAATATTTAAAAATATGATTATCACGTATTTCTCCTTCATGCGAGATTATCATGAATTTCTGCATCATACGAGATAAAACTTTAGATGTGGTTTCACTCTAATAAAAGAATCATGAGCACAAAAAATACCCTAACAAAATGACCTTAAAATTTCATCTTTATGACCTAATATGGTACTTGTCTTTGTTTCAACATACAACTAAAGCATTCTCCTCTTTCATGTGTGTTAATTATAAGATAATAAATTCACTTAAAATTTTTTTCCTTGCTTTTCATTTTTTCCTTCAAATAGTAACATGAACATCTCAAAGACAATTTTAGGGACTATTGCTAAAGTTCAGACACATACCAGTGACAGGATCTGCTTAAGAATATGAGAAACCACCACCTCAACAGGCTGAAGGTCAGCCACAGCAGCACCAGGTTCACCATGCTGGCAGGGATGAGCAGAACAAAAACACGTTAATTAGATCTGATTCATAAATGTCCAAGCAGAAATTCAAGAAGTGTATTGAAGCACTAAGCTAGGATTGGATAGGCTTGAGAAGAAGAAACAGATACCTACTAAGCAAAGTGTAAACCATAATATGTTATTTTAATTTCTTTTCCTTTTCATGATTAGATTAAGCAAAATATTTAAAAAGAAAAGAAGATTGATGTTAAGCCACTTCATAGTGATGAAAGTATAAAAACAGTTCATTATTATAAAATTCAACAATGCATAGAACTTTGATTTTAGGAAAATAGTGCGTCACTGGGAACTACTCACAATTCCAAGACCAAGTTCCATCTTTCCTGGGCCCAAACGATCTGAGGTAACCTGACCAGGCAGTGTGCAAACTGACAATGCAACACCCATTGTTCCTACCATTTCAGAGGCATGTTTAGCTTCTGCAGCAATCTCATCAAGTGAAAGTCCTGCAGCAGCAGCAGCTCCAGCAACCTGTCTTTCATAAAGGAGAAAGCAATTACAAGAGCATTTATTTGATGCAAAACATTAATCCAAATGCAAATTGCATGAAAAGGATATTGTCAAACTCCAAAGTTCTGAAAGGAAGAAATAAAATAGTCATATGATACAGCATATCAAGCAATATAAGTACCCTCAGTAAAAAATAAACTTTGCTAAAAACCATATTAGAAAAAATACAATTAGTTCATTTCAGTAAGCAATGCTCACGTAATGATTTGGTTTACAGAACATAGCCTTACTGCATGGTAATGGAAGCTTGTGTTCTTAGCTGAGAATATCATATTCAAACAGAAATCTTTTAGGCATGCATGAAACAGTACAGTAAATTGGTAACCGAATGAACCGAACATTCAAGTACAAAGTTGATAAATAAAAGTTACGACCATGGTAATTGCTAAAGAAAAAAATGAGGAATCTAAAAACAATAGTTGCAGGATAGAGACAAAAGAAACATGAAAACAAAAAAAGAGGAGTAGAAACAGGAGTTTAGTGTGAAAAAGGAATCACATGCCACCATTCTCTTGGTTTAGTTTGTTTGTGCATGTGTCCGTTAGAGAATGAATGTGAGCATAGACACAGAGATTACCTTGTTAACTAGAATAGTCCCCGCCAGACCGCGACGTCCAGCTACGCCCCGACATGGAGGTAGAGCACAATCATCTCCAACAATTACAGTCTGCAAAACCAAAACAGTGATACTTTACTTCGATTCTGCTCTCACCCGCAATGAGCCTATATAATGAAACAGAACAGAAGTTTTAACTAAAATGCACCTCTACTTTATAGCCCTCAGATTTTGCTTGCTCTGCAGCCAAACCAAAATTTAACCGATCGCCAGTATAATTCTGCAAATACCCACATTATAGCACCATGAATCCACAAATAAAAACTGCATAAGCAAGCTTTATGCATAAGATAAAGCAATTCACAGAAAGGTAAGCCCTTTATTCCCCCACTTTATTTTCCTAGTCTCGTTTTGTTTGTTCCCTTTCTACTTTTCTTCAAAAAGCAGTCATCATTTCCACAAAATATATTTGAAATTAAATACCCAAGTAGATTCAAGCAACTATACCGTAACAATCAGAAGACATCCCATGGGACCAGTTACAGCACGAATGCCCTAAAGTTGAATGTTAGAACATGAGTGATCTAAAAAGGAATGAATATGAATAATTGATAGAACCATACAGATATCTTGCAAATGAAAAAACAAAACAAGGAAACCATACAGCGAGAATTGAATCAACTTGAGGAGAAGCAAAAACTTCTCCACAAATAGCAGCTGTGAGCATTCCTTCTCCAACAAATCCAGCATGAGCAGGTTCATGGCCACTTCCTCCGCCTGAAACACATAACAGAACAGAATGGTTATATGAATAAAGTTAGTATCAAGAAAGCACCAGATTTATTCACATGATGCTTAGACCAAACAACCAGCACATATTAAATGCACATTACAAGTAAAATAACACAATAATCAGGTGCATATGATAAGGTTCAAGGAATTGTTAAAAATACATCGGCTGCACATCAGAAATCAAAAAATTACTTCCAAAATTCTTAAGATGTATCATTTACTTCCAAGACATAGCACATCTAGTATTCCATGCTTCTTCAATAACTTACCTTATCATATGCAACTGGCAACTGCTGAATTTGATCTTCAATGGAAGACGAAACAGCATCAAATCCATAAAATGGATACAAGTCCGCAAAATCAAAGACTGGAGTTATTTGTAACTCGGGTGGAAGCTCAATTAATTAGGCATTAGAACTGATTTTCTTTAATACTTTACATGGCCCAAACTACCTAGATATCAACTTGTGATAAGTCCCTTTAGGAAATCATTCTTGCCCCAAATGTACAAGTACTTGACCACCTTCTCCAAATTATTACACACGATAATGTTGACTGGCAGCAAAAGAGTACGCTGCATTACTGTCTTTTAGGGCAGGCCTAAACTTTTCATGAATTTTCCGGATGTGATCAGCAAATAATTCTCCTTCATCACTTACCCTAACTTCTTGTGGCAAAGGCACCAAATCGACCCCAAGTTGGGGTTTTAATCCATAAGCAGCCTCGAAAGGAGTTTTCTTTATGCTTCGATTGATAGAATTGTTATAGATGAATTCAGCTTAAGATATTGAATTCAGCTTGAGGTATGACTAAACCCCAAGTTTTTGAGTTATTCCTACAAGACATCTTAACATATTTCCCAAACTCCGATTCACCACTTCTGTTTGACAATTTGTTTGCAAATGGCATGTGCTAGAATACTTCAATTTAGTCCCAAATTCCCTCCATAAAGTCCTCCAAAAATGTCTCATTAATCTTTATGTCTTTATCAGAAACAATGGAAATGGGAACACCATGTAGCATTACCACCTCTCAAAAGAATAATTCAGCAATATGAGTTGCATTAGAGGTTTTAGAACATGGAATAAAGTGTGCCATTTTTGAAAATTAATCTACCACAACAAAGATGAAATCAAATCCCTATGCAGTCGTTAGAAGTCCCAAAACAAAATCCATACTCAAATGAATCCACAGTGCATTAGGTTCTAGTAAAGGAATATATAATCTAGTGTTTTGTATTGTTCCTTTACCTAATACGCAAGCTGGACATCTCTTCATCAACCTCTCTACATCTCGTTTCATTCTTGGCCACTAGTAACGATCAGCAATCATTGCAAAAGTTTTGTCCCTACCAAAATGTTCTCCCAAACCATTCCCATAACGTTCTCTAATAATTTGCTCTCTTAAGGACCTTTCAGGAATACATTAGTTACCCTTGAACAAATAATTTTCATACAATCGATATGTCAATATTTCAGCACATGAGGATTGTTGCAACTCAACTATGATTTTGATGAAATAAGGAATTGAGCCATACTGATTCTTTAATTCTTCAAAACCTGTAACTTAAGTGCTCATTACTAATAAAAGTAATGATTGCCTACTCAAGGCATCAATCACAACACTGGACTGTCCAAATTTGTATTTTAGTGAAAGTTAAACTCATCAAGAAAGGAACTCCATTTTGCATGTCGATCATTAAGCTTCTTTTGAAAACTTAAAAATTTCAAAACTTGATTGTCAAAATAAACCATAAACTCCCGGTAAACTAAATAATGTTGCTAATGATGAATAGCCCTTACCAAGGAATAGAACTCCAAATCACAAGTAGAATAACGTTTCCTAGCATTGAACAACTTTTCATTATAGAATTCAATGGGCTTCCCATCTTGGCTAAGGACAGCTCCAATTCCCACATGCAAAGCATCACATTCAACAGCAAATAATTTCTCAAAATCCGGTAGGGCAAGAAATGGTGTTTCGTGTCCCTTCTTTAACCAACCAACCTTGTACGAATGAGGATTTTTCTATTTTTGTAATAAGACTTGTCCTATTTAAAGAATTTTATGAATAATAAAAATTTAGGTAGAATTTATTTACAAGAAATATAAAGGTCCGGAGCTCTCTCTTAACAAGATCCAAGGTTTAAAGCTCCCTTTGATGAGCTTAAAGTCAAAACTCCGTTTGATGAGCTTAACTAAAGGAAAGTCAATCGACTTGGATTTCCTAGTCAATCGCCCTATAACCAGATCATGATCTATCGAATATAATAATTAGGCTTCGTCTTATGAACCATATTATGATCAAATAGCTAAGGTCTCCCAACAAGAACAGGCCCAACATCCATTGGTACAACATCACATAAAGATTTATCTTCTAAGTTACCTCCCATAGTGAATTTCACCAACCATTGAGAAGTTACAGGCATTCTGTGTCCCTTCTTTAACCAAGCAACCTTGTACGAATGAGGATGTTTTGTTGTAGGAAGTCTCAATTTTTCCACGACCTCCTTTGAGATGATATTTTCCATGTTTCCTCCATTAATGACAAGATTACAAACTTTTCCTTCACAAATAACACGTGTATGAAAGATGCTATGCCTCCTCCAATCTCCCTTTTAATCTTTGATATTCGTTGTCATTACCCTACGTATCAACAAGGTGATGAACCTAAATTTCCTCAGTTTCTTCAATCTCCTCTTGCCTCCCTTGCAAGTTCAGCTAGATTTACCCTCCTTTGTGGACAAGCAATGAAGCATGTCCCTTTTCTCCACAAGTAAAACATCGGACTTGAGAGTTGCTGCCTCCTTTAGCAATAGATGAACCATATCTATTTTGTCCACCAAAAGGAACTATATTTTTTCCTTTTTGGCTCTTGTCAACATTGGAAGCACCATTGCTAGTTCTAATAGTTGTAGTAGCTCATTTCCTATTCTATGGACCAGCTTGAGATCTACATTCAGCTCCCAAATTATTCTGCCGATTGGTTTTGTAAATAGCTCTTCTAGCACCGTAATGTAAAACCCACTTTTTGCCACTAAGGCATATTGACAAGAATCCTCAATTGTATGTAAACGAACAACCCCCATCTAGTCTCTAATGGACTGATTTAAAGCAACAAGGTAGTAGGTAGTAGTTTGCTCATTATTTTCAAATAAACCAACTCAAAGTGATAAGTTAATAAATTCAGCAGTGTATTCTTCAATAGACAAGTTGTTTTGCTTCAAACAATGGAATTTTCATATAATTCCATCATGTAATCAGCAGGCAGAAATTGCTTTTGTGTCTTTCTTTTCATGTGTTCCCAAGTGCTAATTTAAAGCTTTCCTTGCCGTGCACATTGCTCTTCAACTCTCTTCCACCATTGAAGTGCAATAACTTTCAATTTAAGCTTTACAAACAATACTTTTCGTTTTTCAGCCATGGGTTTCCATTTGATAATTTTTTAGACTAGCTTCCCAGTCCACACAATCTTCTGCATGTAATTGTCCATAAAAATCAGCTACTTCGATCTTCACTCCTCTACCACTTAAATCAAGAGCATGTAAATATTTGTGCTTCCAATCCATTTCTTGCCACTTAATTAACGATTCCAGCTCCATGAAAAGGGTTCACATCCTCGCGTTCCTCCTCGACTTCTAAATCTTCTAAATGATCAAGTTCATGGTGCCTTCCAAAATCTCAATTTGCTTCCACAGGTTCAAACACTGCAAAGCTTGTACAGCCAGGGTCAAATTCTCAATCATTTTGCACATCTCAGCCAACTCTGTTTGTTGGGGTTGATTGCCTCTTCCAACCATGGTTTAGAAATAGAAAATATTCCTACTTTCAGCTCTGATGCCACTTGACGTAACAGGAGGATTTACTACAATTAGGTTTCAACAATTAGGGCTAGAGTAAGATAATGATTGTGATTGAAACAAGAAAATAATTAGGGTTTGAAGGAAAACCTCCAATATAAATCTAAATTGATAATAAAAGGACTAAAAGGAATAATATGAATAATACATAAACTAAACAAAGTTGTCCTATTAATAGTAGATTGGACAAATCCTAATTCTAGAAGGAAAATCTCTAATTAAATATTCCTATTAGTAAATAGAAATCCTAAAATAATAAGGAAACTAAAACCCAATTTAACTTTATATTTAAATCCTATGTTGAGTAGGAGTAGGGCTACTAATCCTAGATTAACTAGGATTTTGACTTGGCTGCATTAAATAAGAAGGAAAACGACTTGATTAATTTCCTAATCAACATCATGACACACTCCCTGACTCACAGTCATAACACTTATCCTAGGCAAAAACTATAATACTTGCGCCACGATCCACACTGCTCTATTGCAATAAGAAAAAACGGTGGTTAGCTCTATTAGCAATTAATGTGAACTTCGGAAGAATTACATTCCATAAGCTAATGCAAGGTTTTGAAGAACTTCAAACTCATATAAACTCCACATTGAAACCTCATACTTTCAATGTGGAATCCAAGTCTCGTGCCTTGCATTTAGGATCATAACACATAACATCCTTTCTTTGAAAGAACTCACAAATTTACAAAATTGTGTATAAATTGAAATTTAGCACCGTCATCTGAAAAACTACAAGATTATTCACCATTCATGTTTAACTTAACCACAATCACAGCATCGAGCAAAGAAAACAAACAGTTCAAATGTTAGTTTTGAGGCATGCAATACTGTTTTTAAGTTTTGACACTTGAACAGAAACAACGTTCAAATGCTGTGCAATGTCATAAACCTGATATGATCGCAACCTTGTCATATGTAGCACTTGAAACATCAGTACGTAATACAACCATGACCTGCCCAACAAAATAAAATAAACAGGAAAGAAGAAAACGTTACAGTAAGATCTTATTGTAATTTAATATCCAGACAAGGCCCACCACTGTAAATAAACAAATAGCTTAACGGGCAATCACCTCAGGAAAACCATCCAAGTATTGCAGCCCAGGGTATGTTTCTGCTAGACCTTCAATGAACTCAGTTACCACATCTGCAATCACGAATACAGATAACAAAAAAAAAAAATGCTTCAACCATATTTGATTCTTACTGTAAAAATAAAAGATAAAAAATACACCCTGGTTAATACCCATTTCTATACTATTGATATAGCATTACAGGTCCAAAGAAAAGCTATGTGGGCCACTGCTTATTTTATTTTTGCCTATTAAATCTTAGCCGATGCTACTTTTAATTCACTGGACTGATTATTCAATATAATTTACTTGAAAGAGCTGAAAATGTACATGCAACTACTGTAACGAATGAAGAAATTGAAAAATGAACAAATCAATATCTTGAGTCCTGATATATCCATCCATGAGGTCAATAACTGCAAAAGAATGTATATTAAAATTAAAAATCCTCTCAACTCAACCTGTCTGGCTATTGACTCCTCAAAAAAAAAGAAAAAAAATCAAACACGGCACATTGGTTTCGACAATTAATGTCAGTGAAAAGAGAAATTCAACTCAACTTTGAAGGTAACCAAACACAAAAAGGCAGTCAAATCTCAGACAAACATTGAATAGAATCAATTAAATAAAGAAAAGGGAAAAAAATCCGAACCACTGGGATCGTTGATGAGTTTCTTCCCTTGAAAAGCCATCAAACGACGTCGGTTCGGCTATCGAAGAGGATTTGAGAAAGACAGTGAATATCAAATTCTAATATTCTGCATCAGAAGAAATTGATTGATTATGAGAGAGTCAAGACTGTAGGGTTTCACCTCGAGAAAGAGAGCTCTATTGTCTTTCTCCTGTTTCGCGTAAAAACCTGACAGAAAATATAAATTTGCTTGTCGGGACAAGAAATATTTTCCATCCGGACCATAAAGCCCTCGCTTCTTCCACTAATTTACTTCTTCTACCACTCGCTAGGCCCAAAAGGCCGAAACATTAAAAATGTTCGTTTCTACTTTCTACTCCTCCTTTCTCGTTGATTTAATTAACGTATCAGATTGTTTAATAGTTAACTGATTATATTCAATATTTAATAAATTAATAGACCATATTTCTAACACCCATATATTTCATTTGCATTCAAAATATATATATATAATACATATATATAATATAAAAATATAACCATTATCCGACATTTTAAAATTTTCATATTTATAAAAAAATATTTTAAACATTATACTATACTTCAATAAATAAATAAAAATATTTATTAGTAGATTAAATATCAAAAATACATATTTTAATAAAAAAATCTCTAAAAAAATTATTAGAGTTTTATCTGTAATTTAAAATTTTTTAAAAATTAATTTACACAACCTGCATAAAATTTCACTCTCGAAAAATAATAATTTTACAAAAATTTCATCTAGCAACAATCTTCCAATAATCTCAACAATTTAGCCAAAACTCCATATTTTAATATATATATATACATACAGATATACATATTATTTCCCATCATATATTTAGAATACATATGATGTATTTACTAAAATATACAGTATTATATATTATACATGTATGCTAACTCTGAAACTATTGGTCTCATTGCAAAATTGATGCTTCAATCACAAACTTACTCTAGAACACTCTACTTTGCAATTTCGTCACCTGTACGATACATTCAACCGCACTAAGCACTAAGCAATACATTTGATAACCATAATATATAACTCAAAGATATACAATCTCATGAGACCACATAAATGGTTTGCATAAACCTTCACCAATGCTTATAGTTTCATGAACCATAAATACATTCACATGACTATAACAACACACATATATTCACACATATGTGCATTGTATCCAATCACACATATATTTACACGTTGGGCCCAACCACCCTTAAACAATTATTAAGTCCAGTAATCGCAATATCAATATCATGACCCAGCTCTTCTCGGGTCCATAATCAATCTTAATTTAATGTGTAACACCCTTATATCCTATATAAGTACAATACATATTTTCAGCATATGTAAAATATACATATACGGTACAAAAATGTCACAGACCGGTTTAATAAAAATTTTCACATTTTTGTTTTAAGACTTCAAATCATAATATATAAAATAAATAGTATATAAATATTTTTTTTCTTGTTATATGAATCCAAAATAAATATTTTATATGAAAATCTCTGTGAAAAATTCGTCAGAGTTTTATTTGTAATTTGGACGTTCCCAAAATTCAGCAAAACACAACCTGCATAAAACAAATACTCCCAATTAAAATTAATTCACCATTTCACCAATACTTCTCAATTTCTCCATATTTTCTTAAAATACTTATATATAGATTTATAAATTAACAACACATATAAAATCTCATCTGAACAAATTATTCAAAATATTCTTTGCAATTCACATTATATACTTCCAAAAACATATCATGACATATATAATATCAAAATATATTGTAATATCAAATATCTACATGCTAGCAAGTGGCTTTAATCTTGATGTACCCAAAAAATAACTCTTCAAACTCAATAAATACAAACCTAGACCCGACCAGGTCTAGTAGAACTCTCCGGCTCTACCAAATCATCCATGACACCTGCGCGACGAATTACAATCGCGCTAAGCCAAAGGCTAGTGGTACAAACTTTGATAACAATATAGTCCAAATGTAATGTCAATGAACAACACACACATATATATATCACAGCTCATAATATTATATCTCATTATATTGCTCAAATGTATCACAATTCATAATTCACATTAAAGTAAAGACAAGCATGGGCCCAAAAGGATCTAGTATGCTATTCAAATTTTAGAGTTACAGCTTTGGTCCATAATGATACCATGTGTCTAGCCCCGTAGGCAATATATCCATGGATAATGTAACAGCCCTAGTCTCTTGCACCTCAACCCAGCTAGACTGCTACAGTTTTTGATGCTTACGACCAAGTCTTTTTACCTCAAAAACATCATATTTATCAGCTAGCCTGGCTTACGACCCAATCTTTTCACCATTCCAGCGTTTAGCCCGTAGGCAATCATAGGCATGCCGCCAAAACCAGAACTCTGAAAATTGAATAGCATACTAGGCACACAATTTATTCATATTTCTCATTATCAAATTCTTTCATAATTCCTTTATAAAAACTTTTATCATTTTCTCATGATCAAACTAGGCACATTGCCTTATTATATCATTTTTTTTCTTACTTTTTTTATTCATTTTCTCATTATTAATCTCTTTCTCATTGTCACATATTCAATCTAGGCACGTTGCCTTATTTTCATTTTTTTTTCTCACTTTTCTCATTTTTTACATCTTTCTCATTTTTCTCACTTTTCTCATTTTTATCAATATCAATCCATTTCATTATTCTACATATCTCTTTTTTTTTTGCATTCACAACACATTACCCAATTACTTTGGGTATTTTCACATAATATGCATATTTTACATTTTACACAAATTAGTCATTATCAATGGCTTTTCACAATGCATTTAACACATATATGACATTACAAATGTTATAGCATATTATTCATACACAATCAATGAACCAAGTAGCTTAACACATTTTCCAACCAAAATGTGTTAAGTCCAAATGTTATGCAAATATAAACATTATATTCAAAGTTTGTACATACCTCCACTAGCAACCCAAAGCAAACTTAACACAACCTCCAATCTTATCCTTCCAACATGCCCTTCACCACTTGGATGAAGCAAATCAACCTCCCTCAATGCTTATACCAAATGTGATCATACATAATCATTTAATATCACATTTTAACGTATTATCAACATCAAACCATAATTAAACATTACTCTAAACCAAATCCCAAAATTAAGCTTCACCTCACTTTAACTTTGAAAAACCATATCAAGCCATTTAAATTAGTATTTTGAGTTCATTAATATCATTAGAAACATATTTTAGCATGTTTAAACTAATTACATTAATTAACCACATGCTTATGTCCAAAACCCTAAAATGACATAACCTTCACCATTAAAGGATCTCCATTCCAACTCAATCCAATTATCATTTCAATCTTATTTCCACCACTTATATCCTTAAATAACATGATTTAAGCATTAAAATCAAACAATTAATCATTCTTTGAAAATTCATTTTTCCAAAACCCTAAATCAATACTACCCTCTTCAAACTTTAACCAAACACAACCAAATACAATATTTGACTTTAAAATACTTGTTTATGCATCAAAATAACTCATTTGGAATCAATTTGCACAATTAAAAATCATGATTTCAAAAACTCAAATGTTCCATAACCCTAAATTCTCTCTCTTCACCAATCTTACCCAAACTCAACCATTTATTTAATCCAACCTTAAAATCATTAATTACTCATCAAAAGAACATCTTCCATACCCATTCCAACAATTATAACATGCTCTTTCAAAAACTCAATTCATACATATTCATAAGCTTTAAAGAACTTCATAATTTTGGAAATAAAGCTTACTTACTTGTTGGAAAATCATTAAAACTGCTCTTATTCCCTTGAAAGCTTGAAGAATTTGATGATGGAAGAAGCTAAAAATCTCCCTCTTTGGCCATGGAGAATTCGGCTTGGAGAAGAAGAAGAAAGAAGATGAAGACTTTTAATTTTCTTTTTTTTTTCCTTTCATCTTTTATTTTAAACCATATATATATTATAATATTTTATTAATTAATTAATTATTTATTTATTTATTTAATAAATTAAAAGTCCTAAATTTCTTCTTTCATTCAAAAATAATTTATTTTTGAATTATTTTATTAATTTTGAATTTCTAATATTTAATTACCAAAATACTCTTTTACTTTGACTTTTCTTTTAAAAAGTATTGACTTTTATATGTTATGTATATTTTACATATATATCACATATATGTTCCTCTTTTTCATTTAAAATCCCTTCTCTTTCATTTAAAACCATTAATTTAATTTATCCATTTAAATTATAATTTATTTTTATTAAATTTTCAAAAATTTACAAGTAATGTGTATCATTTATACACATCAAATGTACCTTATATGTGTATAAATATATTATGTATGTAATGTATTAATCCAACATATACAATTAATATGCCATATGTATATGTTATATATACTCTAGATATATATATATATATATATTGAGTATATACAATTTTATATCTCCAAATACTTATTTAATTTCTCCAAAATCACAGATGTTACATAATGACCTA
Source organism: Garcia nutans (assembly GCA_947685225.1). Classification (NCBI taxonomy): domain Eukaryota; kingdom Viridiplantae; phylum Streptophyta; class Magnoliopsida; order Malpighiales; family Euphorbiaceae; genus Garcia; species Garcia nutans. The sequence continues at coordinate 10,430,179 of CANTUV010000040.1, forward strand.
ACTCTGCTCAGGTTTATCAACATATGCATTATCAATCTCATTTTACTGGACAAGTAATTGTTTAGGACACAAACACACAGTATCACAAATATATTTTCCCATTATCACTTATCATTTCCACATGTTAACTCATCAAAATTACATATCGATAAGTCACTTTCTCAATGTGACTCGAGCTCCACAATTCTTCACAAGTCACAAATATATCCATATTGGACATCATATCACATAACATAAGCTTACTTGAATCACACCATTCCATTTACAACACACATTATACATGTTCACATTATAATATAATTTCTTTTATTCCATCTTATACCACATACACACTTTACACATCACATTACTCAATTAGGGGTCACATTCGCAATGTGACCCATTTCCACATATCATTTTTCCAATTTTCATTTCATTTATTAATTTCTCATTCACATTATCAATTTTCTCTTTACAATCTCTATATTCCACATTATTCTTTATATTACTTATCACATTTTGCTTTTCTCATTATTTCCAACCAATTTAGCATGTTTTACTTTTTAAATACATAACCACCATAGCCATTATACAATGGCTTATCCTACAAATCTCATGCATTTCATTCAAAAATCTTAATTTTACATTGAGTAAGCCCAATGTAATACTACCACATAACTATGCCATGTTGCATAGACTATGTGATTTCTACATTTCAAAATACTCTACATAGATAATGCAACTTATATTTATTGAAAACACAAGTTTAAGGATATGTACTAATATCTTTTCTTTTTTCCAAGTCAAACTCTAAATTTCACATCTTTTATCACTTTAACCTACACATACATAGTCCAACAATAAACAACATTATCTATTTAAAGTCACATGTTTATTATATATTAAATTATCATTATTTATTCAATTCACATCAAAACCCCATTAACACTCCAAATTCACCATTCACTACTTTATTTAAATTTTATTCTACTAATCTTACTTTCAATATTTTTAAATTTTATTCTACTAATCTTACTTTCAATATTTAACCTTAAAATCATTAATTACATATCAAAATAACATCAAACCAACTCATTTTAATAATTATACCATCCTCCTTCAAGAATCCTAATTTCACATAATCAAACCCCAAATCTTAACTTTATTCAAACTTGCCCATAACCAATTTCTAACCATAAAATCATCATATACATATTAAAACAACTATGAATCCATCCATTATAAGAATTATATCCACCCATAGTAAAAATCCTAATTACATATATTTACTACAAAACCCTACTTTCATCATTTAAGCTCATTTTAAATAACCAACCAATATTTCATCATATACTAATCATTTCAATATAATTTCTATCCATTTTAGTAATTTAACACTACTTTCTCTCTCTAGCTATATCAAACATATTCATAAAACTAAAGAAATAAAGTTTTAAAGAGATGAAACTTACTTGTTTTCTTGATTTCTCTTCAAAATCCTCTTAAAATCTTATAATTTCTTAAGTGATTTGAAATATTTGGATGGAAAACACACGCACACACTCTCTCTCTTCCTTCTCAAATTCAGCTATCCATGGCTAAGGAAGAAGAAGATGATGTTTTATATACCCACTTTCCCAAAATACCCCTCACTTATATGTATATTTATTAAATAATTAAATATTAAAGTAATGTGATATTTTTGGTCTTTCCCATCCATAATTATCTTTATTTTATTTTATTTTAATTATAATTAGTTTAGCTTTTTTTAATAATTATATATTTAACTTTTGACTTTTTATTTTTGTATGCATAACGTCTACACAATATATACATGATATACACATTTTGCATATATATTTGTGTTTATCATATTTATACCTTGTATACACAAATATATATATATATATTTGCAAAATGAAATGACCGTTCACAGGGGATATATATATATATATATATATATGTTTATCAATTGGCTCTGATACCAGCAAATTGAAATGACCGTTCACAGGGGATAAAATAACTTTAAAAGAATTAACAAAAACAATAAAATAATTAAGCATAAACAACATAGATATAAACAGATTAATTAAAACAATAAATAATAAATAGTAAAAACGAATTAAGCATCAGAATGTAAAAGAATATATTAAAATAAATTATAGAAATAATTTAAAAGCATATATTAAAAATATAAAGAATATAAAGAATAATTATAATCTCTTTTAAATGGTACGGCGGCGTTGTTTCAAACCTGGTGCAAAGGAGGATTTCAGACAAGTGCAAGTCTGACGTTGCTCCAATTTATATTTAGGTTTCCAGCCTTATATACCACTTTAAATATTAAAATTAGATCTTTAATTAAATTTGTATCTTAGGTCTAAAATATTTTATTTAAGTTTTATCAAAACACACTCTTAAGTCTATTTGTTTTAGTATTCCTAATTATACTATATGTGGTATAATTATACGGATCCCGTATAAATATACAGCGTAGAATATAGAGAAAAGAAAGACAGAAAAGGATAGAATATAGAAGTCCTTTTCAGTCTGTAAGTAGTGCAAATATAATTTCTGATGTTTTAGTTCCAGATCAAGCTCAACTTGCACGTTTTTTGCTTGCAAGAACTAGAACAGAGCATACTTATAATGAAATGAGATATGAGATATATAAAAATTAAATTTATTTAATTGAAATAACAATACAGAATAAAATAAAATACAATTTATAATTATAAAATATAAGTTATAAAATATAACTACCTTATACAAGGAGATCAATAGGTGTTGAGTACAGGAATGGAAGAATAATAAGTGAAAGAAGAGAGAGAAGGAAGAAGCTAAAACTAGGCTAAGAGGTTCTTGAATGTCTTCTGTGTTGAGAGAGAAGTGTTTCCGATCCTCTTTTCCTTCAGAATGAGCTTCATTATATAGACAGAGGCTTTAAAATTTCACTGTTCTTGTCACATGCTTTTTGGCACTGTAGATGAATAGTAACATGTCGTTACTATTTACTTTTACTGTACCTTCACGCGTCTGGAACTGTGGATGAATAGTACCTTATCTGAGGTACTGTTGTCTTTACTGTTCGGAACTGTGGATGAACAATTCTTCTGACTTTACTGTTGGAATCCCTCTGGTGAATACTGTAGATGAACAGTATCTTGTCAGTGGGCACCGTCTTTATTGACTTTATCAGTTTGAGTGGAGAAATGAGGTTTCTCCTGCCTTTAATCAGACGAATCTGAGTCAGATTCAACTTCTGACTCAATTTTCTTTTTATTTTTCTTTTCTTTCTTCTTTTCTTTATTTTTCTTTTCTTTTTCTTTTTCTTTTCTTTTCTTTTTTCTTTTTTCTTTTCTTTTTTCTTTTTTCTCTTTTTCTTTTTTCTCCTTTTTCTTTTCTTTTTCTTTATTCTTTTCCTTTTCTTTTCTTTTTACTTTTTCTTTACTCTTTATTTTAATGGGGGACAATATACCATAGCAATCATCCTCGTTACTGGGACAGTAATCCGAGTCAGATGTCTCGGTGGAAGATGATGTCATGGATGATGTAGAGGAATCCGAAGAAGAGGAAGGAGATTTTCTTCTTCTGGATGAGGCTTTAGAAATTTTAGAATGGACTTTAGTTGAAGATCCAGCAGAGCAGGTTCTACTGGGCTTAATGGGCTCAGATGTTGAGGGAAGAGACCCAACCATCTGTTCCATTAAGGCTTTATAATCTTCTGCAGTCTTGGCAGCTGCAAGAAGGGCAATGTTCTGGGCTCTTTGAGCTCCAAAAGAGGCTTGTAGCCTTGGGTCAAGACCACCATGGTTTCGCTTAAGGAGCCATTCTTTAACAGTTTCAATAGTGGTAGAATTGCGAAAGGCAGACCACCACTTGACTTTAGATTTTCTAAATATAACAGGGATACTGGTACCTGACTGAAATGAATAATCAAAATACCATTGATATACCCAAGGTATATTGAAATTTAAGCAAAAAAGAAGCAGAGGAGGAAAATTTCTCTCAAAAGGTGTAGGATTTAAGTGGGCTTTAAAATGCTGGTAAGCTAATAGTACATCTTGTGGAAGAGTTCTTTCATCATTTCCACAATAATGCCACCAATCAACGAACCAAGATGGGAGGTTATTAATCTTTAAATTGGTTTCATTATAGATGAGCCAGGAATGGGTTTTACCCGGGTTTTGGAAAAACAGGGCTTTGGTCCAGGCTTCTATATAATCCCAATAGTTATATGAGGAACAACATGATAAAGAAGGAAGAGTTTTAAATTGCATAGGAATGTGCAAAGGTTTTCCCCATTCAGAAGGATGGAGAATTTTCTTTATTTTAAAAGAAGAATAGGCTATGACAGCCTTATCTTGCTGAAGGTAATTGTGCTTTAGAAATAAGGAGCCTGAATCCACAAGAATATGGAGATAATATTCTTGGGGCTTTGAAGATTCTTTAGGTTTGAAAAACCATCCTTTAGGATATACAGATTCTATTATAGACCATGGGTTCTGCTGAACAGTTCCAAAATCAGGAATTAATTCTGTAAACCAAAAATTTTTATTATACCAAAATGATTTTTGCTTTAAAGGAAAATTTGCTGAAACAATTTGAGTTTAAGGTTTTGAAATATCCAACTCATTTTTAGAAATACTCTGAGATAGGGTTTTTTGAGAAGAAGATTCTCCTATCTCAATTTGGCTTTTTAAATAAGGGATTAAGGAATCTTTACCTGGAACCCCTGGAGGAGGTTCGTGTCCCATCTTTAAGAGAGCTTTAATCACTTCAGGTGATTGGGCCAGCTGAGAGACCCAATGCTCTATTTTTGCTTTATCTTCTTCTTGGACAGCATCAGCCCAAGACTTTATGGGTTTAGGGTTCAATATACTATATGAATGATCAGATAGAGCTTTAAGAGAGTCATCTTTAAGGGTTTCCTTTTCTTTATTGGCTGTTTTCTTTTTTCTCCCCATGATTCCTGAGAAGGAATTCACGAGTAAGGAAATCAGGTAGACTATTGTTTTCTCCTTTAATAAATTCAATATCAAAATCAAAAATACTTAAAATAGCTTGCCATCTAGCAAAAATTTGTTTTGAGGCAAGATTTTTAACATCCTTTTGCAGAACATCTTTAGCACTTTTACAATCAATTCGTAATAAAAACTTTTGATTCAATAAATCAGATTGAAATTTTGAAATACATAATACAATACTCAAAATTTCTTTCTTTATAGTAGAATAGTTTAACTGGGTTGGACTCCAATGTCCTGAATAGAATTGGACTATGGCTTCTTTACCCTCTTTAACCTATTTTAAAATCCCACCAAAGCCTATATCTGATGCATCAGTCTCTACTATTTTGGAGGCTAAGGGATCAGCTATATGTAGGCAAGGAATAGTTTTAACTAGGTCTTTAACTTGTCTAACTATGTCAGAATGGACCTAAGTCCATGGACCTGGGTTTTTCTTTAATCTATCATGCAGAGGTTTAATAGTCCTATTTAGGTTGGGGAAAAATTCTATAACATAATTTAGACAACCTAAAAATCTTTGTAACTGAGCTTTATTAATAATCTGGTCAGGAAATTTATCCCCAAAGGCTAAGTTTCTTTCTATAGGTTCTATGATTCCCTGTTCTATATAATGTCCTAAGAACCTAATCTTAGTTTGAAACAGAGACATCTTCGTTTTACTTAATACTAAACCATTATGTTTTATTACCATAAAAAATGTTTTTAAATGTTTAAAATGTTCATCTATAGTTGTAGAGTATATTAAAACATCATCAATGTATACTATACAAAATTTAGTATAAGGGTTAAAAATATCATTCATCACTCTCTGAAACTCAGAGGGTGCATTCTTTAAACCAAAAGGCATAACATTCAATTCATACTGTCCAAATGGAACAGTGAATGCAGTCTTATACCTATCTTTAGGGTTAATCTGAATTTGCAAAAAACCAGATTTCATATCAAATTTACTAAAAATATTTGCTTTATATAATCTTCCTAATAAATCTTTTTTATTTGGAATATGGTATCTAATCCATTTTAAAGCTTTATTTAAAGGTTTATAATTTATTACTAATCTAGGTGCTCCTCTTTCTATTTCAGAGGCCTTGTTTACATAGAATGCAGCACAAGACCAAGGGCTTCTAGATTTAGTTATTAATCCTTTATTTTCTAAATCATTTATTTCTTTTTTACAGAATTCAATTAAATCGGGCGCCATCTGAATGGGCCTAGCTCTAGTTGTAATAGACTTTTCATCAAAGCCTATTTCATAAGGTAAATCAACCATATGTTGCTTTCTATTCCAGAATGCATTTGGAATATCAGCACACAAATCTTTTTCTATTTGAGATTTTAATTTATTAATTTTATCTTGTGTAAATTTATTGTTTAACTGTTCATTTATTTTTTATAAATGATAATTATTTTTTAAATTATAAAGTTGTTCAGACTTTGCTTTTATAAGTGCATTTATTTATAATTCATTTATTGAATGAGCCTTTAAAAGATTTAAATTCCTCTTTTTAGGTTTCTCTAAAAATGGAAAAATTATCTTTTGTTTTCTAACTTTAAAACTTATACTATCATCATTTACTGAATAAGGTGTTATTAAATTCATAAATGGTGTTCCTAGGATTACCATATGATGAATGTTGGTTAAGATAAATATATTCTTTATTTCTAAATTTTTATCTATAATTGATGCTTCTGCTTTACCAAGTATATTTAGTTTAGATTTATTTGCTGCTGATAAACTTTCATTAGTTTGTTGCCAAAATCTTTTTGGTACTAAACTAGGTTTAATGCAGTTTAAATCAGCTCCTGTATCAAACAATGCTATAGTTTCTATATTATAATTATCTGAAAATTTTAATCTTATTTTTATTAAATATTTTCTAGATGTTATCTCATGCAACATAAAAATTAAATTATCAGGGATTTTATCTTTACTAATTAAGCTAATTTCATTATCAGTTTCTTTATCATTTATCTGTTCAATATCTTCTTCAGCCTCTTCATCAGAAGAAGAAGTTGAGCTCATTAAAGATTTTATTATCTGTGAATCTTGTTCTTGTTTATTCTTCAATTCTTTTAACTCTAATTTAATTTCTTTAATTTCTTTTTGTAAATCATTTATGGTTGGTTTATTTTTTACTGTTTTATTCTTGTTTAATATTGCAGTTAAATCATATGTTTGTTTACTAGTACTAGGTAACATAGAGTTTTTAGGTTTATCATTTTCTAATATCTTATTTAACATTTTTTCTTGAATTTTATGATCACTTATATATTTTATTGCTTCTAATATAGACTCTTGTTCTTTAGTTAAAACATTTAATGATTTACTACTATATTCAGAACTTGATTCTGATCCTATATCGTCTATCTGATTTATTTCCTCAGAATCTGAATACTCTTCAGAATCTGAATAATCTAAATATAATTCATAAATTTTGTTTAATACAGATTCTTCTAAATTTAATTCTTGTAATTTTTTATCAAATTTACAAAATCTTGATGTGTGGCCTTTTCTTCCACATTTATAACATGTTAAATCTTTATATGATGTAAATTTTTTATCTTTTTGTTTATATGGTTTTCTACTAGGTTTTCTATATTTGTAAGGTTTATAAGGTTTCTGTTTTTTATAATAATCATCTTTATCTAATTTTTTCTTATAACTCTTTTTGTGATATTTTTATAAGGTTTCTTATATTTTCTTGTAGTAGAACATTGTCCATTACAATCTTTATGTTTCTGTGTTATGCTATAATCAAATTGTTTACAGAAAGAACCTAGTTCTTGTTTAGTTTTTCTCATTTCATATTTTAACGATTTTTGAAGCTTTATGTCTTGACAAAGTTTTAATCCTTCCTTTTGAACTATACTAAACAGTTGTCCATAGGTTAATAGGTCATAAGGAATAGGATTTTCAAATTCCCGTTTTATATGGTTCCTAGCTTTTTCTCCTAAGAAGAAGGGTAATCCTGCTAAGAATTTTTCTTTCTAGAAGGCCTGGTTAGAATCTTCTCTAAGCATTATCCTAGTTAGGAAAGTTGTTTTATAAAATTGAAAATCACTAAGTTTCTTACATCTAAGGTTACTTAGTAATTCTGCATTTTTATCTTTTAAATGAGTAGGATCACCTATAAAATGAAGTGATATAGTCAAGATTAGTGCTGCCACTGCATCTTGAATAGTATCATCAAGCTCATCTAATATAGGTATTCCATCTTCATAAGTTTTTACGGCATTTAAAATTTCTAAATGTTATTCATCAGTAAGATGATTATCCCACCAACCTTTAAGTTGTCCTGTAAAGCCAGCTATAAGAAGTTTAGCTATAGTTCTATCTGAAGTTCCTGTTTGAGTTCTATAAGCATTGGCAGCCATTGTCATCTGTTGAAGAAGACTCAGAATATTATATTCTGATAGGCTATCAATGTTCCATTCATATACTGAAGAGGCATTATATTTATATTGTGATAGGACATTTGGTCTATCTGTTATACCTAAGTCTGGGGCAGACATTCTAGGTACTATAGATTGACTATATGTTATACGATTTATCTGTGGCTCTAGAGCTTTACTAAAGTTTCAATATCTTCAGATTCAGGTTGAGAATCCTCAACTGATTCTGATTCTTGTTCTTGGGTGACTATACTTATAGTAAAGCTCTTTTAGTATATATTTATATTTTTTATTTTTATGATGCTTTATTGATTCTGCAGAAAGTAAAGTTATAGAACTATATTGCTGGTATCAGAGCCATCTTCTTTTAGGGGTGGTAGTAGATTGATATAGAATTGTTTACATAGTTAAATTTTTGACTTTTAGATCATGAAGTGGACTTAGTGTTGTCTAGGTATTGGATATGCAGTAAGACCCGTGTCAGCCGTTGGATAGGCGTTTAGGGCAGTAAGTCAGTGGTCGCTACCAAAACCAACATTAATAAACTTTAAAAATCTATTTTTCAAAAATTTAAAAATGGAACCATTTATATGTAAATCTGCTAGTACAACTAAATCAGATAGTTCTGAGTCATCAGAAGTTAAAATGATAGTTAACAGAAATGAAGTAATTTTAGAAGATTTTAATAAAGCAATTGATAATTGGGTAATACCGAAGATAGATAAAGAACAGATTTATAAAATACCAAAATTAAACATATTTAAAAATGATTATATAATTAAAGCTGAAGAAAGAGATGTACAGTTAAGTAAACCCTTTGAGAAAATAACTTTACTTTCTGCAGAATCAATAAAGCATCATAAAAATAAAAAATATAAATATATACATATAGGATTAGTACAAATAGGTATAAAACCTTTAACTAGAGAAGGATTAAATACTAGTATTCTGGCTGTGGTCAGAGATGCTAGGTTTGTAAATTTCAATGACTCACTATTAGGAACTATAGAAACCAGTCTGAGTAGTGGTCCAATTTCATTTAACTGCTTCCCAGATATAACAATTTCATTAAATGATCCAAATATATTAAAAAGTGTAGTTTTAGAAATCAAGACACATAATTATAAAATGCTTGAAGGATCTATTCCTGTAGCATTAATGTATAAAATAAATTACAAAGCTATGGTATCTGCTTTTGCTACAAAATATATAATGCAACCTAAATTAGGAGAAACTAAATTTTTACAGACAGATTTAAGTAAAGCTAACCAGTTAATTCCTAAGACTATTCAGTGGAAAGATATTAGTCTCCCTGATGAATGGGTTTTAGAGGATGCTGTTCCTCTTCTTGAACCAAAGACTATAGTTAAGCCCAATATAGAACTCAGTAAAATTGAACAGTATGAAGACGGTAAAGTAAAATTAAAATTCAGCAGACATAGTGTAAGCAGTAGGTATTCGGACTCTTCCTCCTCTGTATCAACAGTAGATATAGGTAGAGCCTCACAGTTACCTTCTGTAATATATGCTTCATATAAAGAAAATGAACCTAAACCTGTATTGCAAACTGTAGTAAAGCCTAGGTATTCTACTTCAGATATACCTGAATCTAGTAATAAACTAAAAGGTGTAGATTATAGTACAACAGTACCACATTTATATTATAATCCAACAGGAACAATGAACCCTTTGGAACCAAACCCTAATTGCAACCAATCTCAAAATATAGAACACTCACCTTCTCCACCTATGTCACCTACAACTTCTTTCATGACAGAAAATGTAGAAAGCATGGATAGAGAATTAAATGTAATAAATAAAGAATTTGTTTTTAATTATGATAAATTAAATAAAAAATTAGCAGCAATTAAAAATAAAGATAAATTAGAAAATGTAATAAAAAAGGTAAAAGATTTTGAGTCAGTTAAAGAAGAATATATTGACTTTATAAGAAATTATGAAGTTAATATGAAATTCTTTGATTGGTTTAAAAGAATTTATAGAGGTAAACTTAAAGCAGAAAAATTAATAAATCCAGTAACTGTTAGGAATAAGAATACAGAATGGAAAGTAAAAGATAAAATCATACAGAGTGAACATCCACCTAAAACATCAAGTGTATTTTTACATGGAGATAAAGAAATAAACATAGCACCATTTAAAATAGTTTCTGAAGATGATCCTAATAGAAAAATATTAGAACAGAATAATTTTAGTAATGCACATAATTTAAGTATAGGACAACAATTAAACAGAATAGAAGATACTATTAAAGAAAGTAAGATAGTAAAAGTTGAAAAAGAAGTAAAGGATAAAAAACTAAAGTCCCATGTTTTTAAACCTTTCGAAGTTTCTAAAACAGGGCAAAAGGAAGTAAAATCTAAAGATTCAGATTTTGTTAAAGCGATTAAAGAACAATTAAGTAAAATTGACTCTTCTTTTGGATCAAAACAGGTAGTCCAAGAAACACCTCAGTCTAAAGCTTCTAAAACTATAAGTATAGTCACCCAAGAACAAGAATCAGAATCAGTTGAGGATTCTCAACCTGAATCTGAAGATATTGAAACTTTTAGTAAAGCTCTAGAGCCACAGATAAATCGTATAACATATAATCAATCTATAGTACCTAGAATGTCTGCCCCAGACTTAGGTATAACAGATAGACCAAATGTCCTATCACAATATAAATATAATGCCTCTTCAGTATATGAATGGAACATTGATAGCCTATCAGAATATAATATTCTGAGTCTTCTTCAACAGATGACAATGGCTGCCAATGCTTATAGAACTCAAACAGGAACTTCAGATAGAACTATAGCTGAACTTCTTATAGCTGGCTTTACAGGACAACTTAAAGGTTGGTGGGATAATCATCTTACTGATGAACAACATTTAGAAATTTTAAATGCCGTAAAAACTTATGAAGATGAAATACCTATATTAGATGAGCTTGGTGATACTATTCAAGATGCAGTGACAGCACTAATCTTGACTATATCACTTCATTTTATAGGTGATCCTATTCATTTAAAAGATAAAAATGCAGAATTACTAAGTAACCTTAGATGTAAGAAACTTAGTAATTTTCAATTTTATAAAACAACTTTCCTAACTAGGATAATGCTTAGAGAAGATTCTAACCAGGCCTTCTGGAAAGAAAAATTCTTAGCAGGATTACCCTTCTTCTTAGGAGAAAAAGTTAGGAACCATATAAAACATAAATTTGGAAATCCTATTCCTTATGACCTATTAACCTATGGACAACTGTTTAGTATAGTTCAAAAGGAAGGATTAAAACTTTGTCAAGACATAAAGCTTCAAAAATCGTTAAAATATGAAATGAGAAAAACTAAACAAGAACTAGGTTCTTTCTGTAAACAATTTGATTATAGCATAACACAGAAACATAAAGATTGTAATGGACAATGTTCTACTACAAGAAAATATAAGAAACCTTATAAAAAATATCACAAAAAGAGTTATAAGAAAAAATTAGATAAAGATGATTATTATAAAAAACAGAAACCTTATAAACCTTACAAATATAGAAAACCTAGTAGAAAACCATATAAACAAAAAGATAAAAAATTTACATCATATAAAGATTTAACATGTTATAAATGTGGAAGAAAAGGCCACACATCAAGATTTTGTAAATTTGATAAAAAAATTACAAGAATTAAATTTAGAAGAATCTGTATTAAACAAAATTTATGAATTATATTTAGATTATTCAGATTCTGAAGAGTATTCAGATTCTGAGGAAATAAATCAGATAGACGATATAGGATCAGAATCAAGTTCTGAATATAGTAGTAAATCATTAAATGTTTTAACTAAAGAACAAGAGTCTATATTAGAAGCAATAAAATATATAAGTGATCATAAAATTCAAGAAAAAATGTTAAATAAGATATTAGAAAATGATAAACCTAAAAACTCTATGTTACCTAGTACTAGTAAACAAACATATGATTTAACTGCAATATTAAACAAGAATAAAACAGTAAAAAATAAACCAACCATAAATGATTTACAAAAAGAAATTAAAGAAATTAAATTAGAGTTAAAAGAATTGAAGAATAAACAAGAACAAGATTCACAGATAATAAAATCTTTAATGAGCTCAACTTCTTCTTCTGATGAAGAGGCTGAAGAAGATATTGAACAGATAAATGATAAAGAAACTGATAATGAAATTAACTTAATTAGTAAAGATAAAATCCCTGATAATTTAATTTTTATGTTGCATGAGATAACATCTAGAAAATATTTAATAAAAATAAGATTAAAATTTTCAGATAATTATAATATAGAAACTATAGCATTGTTTGATACAGGAGCTGATTTAAACTGCATTAAACCTAGTTTAGTACCAAAAAGATTTTGGCAACAAACTAATGAAAGTTTATCAGCAGCAAATAAATCTAAATTAAATATACTTGGTAAAGCAGAAGCATCAATTATAGATAAAAATTTAGAAATAAAGAATATATTTATCTTAACCAACATTCATCATATGGTAATCCTAGGAACACCATTTATGAATTTAATAACACCTTATTCAGTAAATGATGATAGTATAAGTTTTAAAGTTAGAAAACAAAAGATAATTTTTCCATTTTTAGAGAAACCTAAAAAGAGGAATTTAAATCTTTTAAAGGCTCATTCAATAAATGAATTATAAATAAATGCACTTATAAAAGCAAAGTCTGAACAACTTTATAATTTAAAAAATAATTATCATTTATAAAAAATAAATGAACAGTTAAACAATAAATTTACACAAGATAAAATTAATAAATTAAAATCTCAAATAGAAAAAGATTTGTGTGCTGATATTCCAAATGCATTCTGGAATAGAAAGCAACATATGGTTGATTTACCTTATGAAATAGGCTTTGATGAAAAGTCTATTACAACTAGAGCTAGGCCCATTCAGATGGCGCCCGATTTAATTGAATTCTGTAAAAAAGAAATAAATGATTTAGAAAATAAAGGATTAATAACTAAATCTAGAAGCCCTTGGTCTTGTGCTGCATTCTATGTAAACAAGGCCTCTGAAATAGAAAGAGGAGCACCTAGATTAGTAATAAATTATAAACCTTTAAATAAAACTTTAAAATGGATTAGATACCCTATTTTAAATAAAAAAGATTTATTAGGAAGATTATATAAAGCAAATATTTTTAGTAAATTTGATATGAAATCTGGTTTTTGGTAAATTCAGATTAACCCTAAAGATAGGTATAAGACTGCATTCACTGTTCCATTTGGACAGTATGAATGGAATGTTATGCCTTTTGGTTTAAAGAATGCACCCTCTGAGTTTCAGAGAGTGATGAATGATATTTTTAACCCTTATACTAAATTTTGTATAGTATACATTGATGATGTTTTAATATACTCTACAACTATAGATGAACATTTTAAACATTTAAAAACATTTTTTATGGTAATAAAACATAATGGTTTAGTATTAAGTAAAACGAAGATGTCTCTGTTTCAAACTAAGATAAGGTTCTTAGGACATGATATAGAACAGGGAATCATAGAACCTATAGAAAGAAACTTAGCCTTTGGGGATAAGTTTCCTGACCAGATTATTAATAAAGCTCAGTTACAAAGATTTTTAGGTTGTCTAAATTATTTTATAGAATTTTTCCCCAACCTAAATAGGACTATTAAACCTCTGCATGATAAATTAAAGAAAAACCCAGGTCCATGGACTGAGGTCCATTCTGGCATAGTTAGACAAGTTAAAGACCTAGTTAAAACTATTCCTTGCCTACATATAGCTGATCCCTTAGCCTCCAAAATAGTAGAGACTGATGCATCAGATATAGGCTTTGGTGGGATTTTAAAACAGGTTAAAGAGGGTAGAGAAGCCATAGTCCAATTCTATTCAGGACATTGGAGTCCAACCCAGTTAAACTATTCTACTATAAAGAAAGAAATTTTGAGTATTGTATTATGTATTTCAAAATTTCAATCTGATTTATTGAATCAAAAGTTTTTATTACGAATTGATTGTAAAAGTGCTAAAGATGTTCTGCAAAAGGATGTTAAAAACCTTGCCTCAAAACAAAATTTTGCTAGATGGCAAGCTATTTTAAGTATTTTTGATTTTGATATTGAATTTATTAAAGGAGAAAACAATAGTCTACCTGATTTCCTTACTCGTGAATTCCTTCTCAGGAATCATGGGGAGAAAAAAGAAAACAGCCAATAAAGAAAACGAAACCCTTAAAGATGACTCTCCTAAAGCTCTATCTGATCATTCAGATAGTATATTGAACCCTAAACCCATAAAGTCTTGGGCTGATACTGTCCAAGAAGAAGATAAAGCAAAAATAGAGCATTGGGTCTCTCAGCTGGCCCAATCACCTGAAGTGATTAAAGCTCTCTTAAAGATGGGACACGAACCTCCTCCAGGGGTTCCAGGTAAAGATTCCTTAATCCCTTATTTAAAAAGCCAAATTGAGATAGGAGAATCTTCTTCTCAAAAAACCCTATCTCAGAGTATTTCTAAAAATGAGTTGGATATTTCAAAACCTTCAACTCAAATTATTTCAGCAAATTTTCCTTTAAAGCAAAAATCATTTTGGTATAATAAAAATTTTTGGTTTACAGAATTAATTCCTGATTTTGGAACTGTTCAGCAGAACCCGTGGTCTATAATAGAATCTGTATATCCTAAAGGATGGTTTTTCAAACCTAAAGAATCTTCAAAGCCCCAAGAATATTATCTCCATATTCTTGTGGATTCAGGCTCCTTATTTCTAAAGCACAATTACCTTCAGCAAGATAAGGCTGTCATAGCCTATTCTTCTTTTAAAATAAAGAAAATTCTCCATCCTTCTGAATGTGGAAAACCTTTGCACATTCCTGTGCAATTTAAAACCCTTCCTTCTTTATCATGCTGTTCCTCATATAACTATTGGGATTATATAGAAGCCTGGACCAAAGCCCTGTTTTTCCAAAACCCGGGTAAAACCTATTCCTGGCTCATCTATAATGAAACCAATTTAAAGATTAATAACCTCCCATCTTGGTTCGTTGATTGGTGGCATTATTGTGGAAATGATGAAAGAACTCTTCCACAAGATGTACTATTAGCTTACCAGCATTTTAAAGCCCACTTAAATCCTACACCTTTTGAGAGGAATTTTCCTCCTCTGTTTCTTTTTTTCTTAAATTTCAATATACCTTGGGTATATCAATGGTATTTTGATTATTCATTTCAGTCAGGTACTAGTATCCCTGTTATATTGAGAAAATCTAAAGTCAAGTGGTGGTCTGCCTTTCGCAATTCTACCACTATTGAAACTGTTAAAGAATGGCTCCTTAAGAGAAACCATGGTGGTCTTGACCCAAGGCTACAAGCCTCTTTTGGAGCTCAAAGAGCCCAGAACATTGCCCTTCTTACAGCTGCCAAGACTGCAGAAGATTATAAAGCCTTAATGGAACAGATGGTTGGGTCTCTTCCCTCAACATCTGAGCCCATTAAGCCCAGTAGAACCTGCTCTGCTGGATCTTCAACTAAAGTCCATTCTAAAATTTCTAAAGCCTCATCCAGAAGAAGAAAATCTCCTTCCTCTTCTTCGGATTCCTCTACATCATCCATGACATCATCTTCCACCGAGACATCTGACTCGGATTACTGTCCCAGTAACGAGGATGATTGCTATGGTATATTGTCCCCCATTAAAATAAAGAGTAAAGAAAAAGTAAAAAGAAAAGAAAAGGAAAAGAATAAAGAAAAAGAAAAGAAAAAGGAGAAAAAAGAAAAAGAGAAAAAAGAAAAGAAAAAAGAAAAAAGAAAAGAAAAGAAAAAGAAAAAGAAAAGAGGAAAGAAAAGAAAAATAAAAAGAAAATTGAGTCAGAAGTTGAATCTGTCTCAGATTCGTCTGATTAAAGGCAGGAGAAACCTCATTTCTCCACTCAAACTGATAAAGTCAATAAAGATGGTGCCCACCGACAAGATACTGTTCATCTACAGTATTCACCAGAGGGATTCCAACAGTAAAGTCAGAAGAACTGTTCATCCACAGTTCCGAACAGTAAAGACAACAGTACCTCAGATAAGGTACTATTCATCCACAGTTCCAGACGCGTGAAGGTACAGTAAAAGCAAATAGTAACGACATGTTACTATTCATCTACAGTGCCAAAAGCATGTGACAAGAACAGTGGAATTTTAAAGCCTCTGTCTATATAATGAAGCTCATTCTGAAGGAAAAGAGGATCGGAAACACTTCTCTCTCAACACAGAAGACATTCAAGAACCTCTTAGCCTAGTTTTAGCTTCTTCCTTCTCTCTCTTCTTTCACTTATTATTCTTCCATTCCTGTACTCAACACCTATTGATCTCCTTGTATAAGGTAGTTATATTTTATAACTTATATTTTATAATTATAAATTGTATTTTATTTTATTCTGTATTGTTATTTCAATTAAATAAATTTAATTTTTATATATCTCATATCTCATTTCATTATAAGTATGCTCTGTTCTAGTTCTTGCAAGAAAAAAACGTGCAAGTTAAGCTTGATCTGGAACTAAAACATCAGAAATTATATTTGCACTACTTACAGACTGAAAAGGACTTCTATATTCTATCTTTTTCTGTCTTTCTTCTCTCTATATTCTACGCTGTATATTTATACGGGATTCGTATAATTATACCACACATAGTATAATTAGGAATACTAAAACAAATAGACTTAAGTGTGTGTTTTGATAAAACTTAAATAAAATATTTTAGACCTAAGATACAAATTTAATTAAAGATCTAATTGTAATCTTTAAAGTGGTATATAAGGCTGGAAACCTAAATATAAATTGGAGCAACGTCAGACTTGCACTTGTCTGAAGTCCTTCTTTGCACCAGGTATGAAACAACGCCGCTGTACCATTTAAAAGAGATTATAATTATTCTTTATATTCTTTATATTTTTAATATATGCTTTTAAATTATTTCTATAATTTATTTTAATATATTCTTTTACATTCTGATGCTTAATTCGTTTTTACTATTTATTATTTATTGTTTTAATTAATCTATTTATATCTATGTTGTTTATGCTTAATTATTTTATTGTTTTTGTTAATTCTTTTAAAGTTATTTTATCACCTGTGAACGGTCATTTCAATTTACTGGTATCAATATATATATTTGTGTTTATCATATTTATACCTTGTATTTCTCTCTTTCAATATACATAATTAATTCTCTATATTAATTATTCCAATGTATACCAAAACTATGGATGTTACAATATTTAATTGATATATATTTAATATGAGATTCATATAATTGAAATATTATAGTGTCTTATGTAGACATGGTTCTATTAAACATTTAATTGATATATGTGAACATCCGCTCATTTGCTAAAAATTAATTTAAATTAAATTAAATTAATAATTTGGAGGTTAAATCAGGTGTTGAAAGTGAGAAAATATTATATATATGTGAAATATAATGAAAATATACATTGTATATAAATTTAAACATAAAATAGAAAAAGACAAAAAATAAATAGTAAAGAGGGGAAAAATAGTAAATAAACTTTATAAAAATTTAAAATTAATAAAATAATTTAAAAAAATAAATATGGGTGGAAGACAAAATTTTGATTTAAAATTAATTAATTAATTAATTAAAATAATATATATGTGGATAGTAAATTTAAGAAAGAAAAGTCAAAAATTTTAAAAAAAAACTTTTTCCTTTTTCTTCTTCCTCCCTAGGCCAAATTCCACCATAGCTAAAAGGGAAAATTTTCTTCATCAAATCATCAACTTCATCAATATTTTCAAAGGAATTAGGGAGTTTCTAAAGCAATTCCTTGAAAGAGGTAAGAATCCTTTGATTTTGTTGGTTTTCTTTAGATATGTGATTATCTATGAATTAGGTTTTTGATGGGGTGGTGCTTAGTGTATTAAATGAGTATAGAAGATGTTATTTTGGTGAAGAGACAAGAATTTTATGGTTGGATGGTTGATTGGTTTAGGCTTTGATGGAGTTTGTAAAAAGGAAGTAGCAAATTTAGGGTTTTGGAAAAGGTTTGGTAAAGAAATTGATGTTCATTTGACTTTATGGTTTAAATCATGTTATTAAATGATTTTATTGATGGAAAAGAACTTAGATTGCCAATTAGAATTGTTTACGGTGTAGTTCCAACATCAAAGTGAGTTAGGAATAATTTTGAGAAATTATAGGAATGTAGTTTAATCAGTGTTTAATAGTTAAAACATCTAGAAATGTAATTCTAATGTGTATTTTGCATTCATATTTTGATTAGGTGTTGAGTAAGTAGTTGTTCCCACAACCTAGTAGTGAAGGTCATATTGAAAAGGTGGTGATAAAGTGTACCTCTTTAGCTTGGAAGAGGTGAAACCAAGAGGTTAGTATATACTTTTGATTGAAATGTGTTTAAATGTATTTAATTGGCATGTCGCATTGTATGTGAAAATATTGACTGTGCTACTTTGATGTGTGAAATCACATTAAAAGTGCATAGATGTATGTTTAAAGAAATGAATTGATTAATGTGTGATTAAATGAGACATTTTAAGATAGCTAAAAGCATTGTAGAATATGTTTGAAAAAAAATGTAATTATGCCAATTATAAGGTACAACATGGCCACTATGGTAATGTGGCAAGAAAATTGAAGAAAATGATGAGAAATGATGGAAAAAGTGCAAAAGAAATGAAAAATGGCATAATTTCCAAAGTATGAGAAAATTGTGAAAATGTTTATGAAATGTGTGAAGCTTTACGTAATATCATTTTTCTAGAGTATTATGTTTGGTGTTACTGTATACTGGTGATTGCCTTCGAGTCAGACGCTGGAAGTCACTGATATTTGCTTTCAGGCCAGACACTGGTGTCAAATAAGAGTCCAAAGTAATATCTCTGAAACATGAATATTATATATGATTATTTAGGCCCAATGCATGTGAATATGGGATGTGATTGTTCAATAATATTAAATGTATGTCTTGCTTCATGAAATTGCATGTTAAGTTAAGATTTTGAAATGAGTTGCATTTTTGCATTGTTCATTAGTTTTTGTTTATATCAAAGTATGTATTACTAGGTAAAATTGCTTAGCACGATTTATTTATTGCATAGGTGATAGGGTTGATACAGAGAGCCTGCTGGACCTGAGTAGGTCTAGGGTATCATGATTTGATAGGAAGTTTGTTAAGCCGCCACGGGACCAAAGCTAGTTGCAAGCATGTAAGCATTTACTTAGTGGAATTTGTTTTAATTATGTAAATTACTTTTGCACATCTGAAAATATTGTAAATTAAAAGGCTTTTAGGTTAAGTGTGGAGTTTGTAATTATTTTGAATTAATACATACATATGCATATGTATATATGTTTGAGCAATTTTGAGAAATATTGGAGTAAAGGATACATGAATTTTTGGGAGTGTAATTCTTTTGACAGGTTGTGTTTGTTTGAAATTTTAAGAATGTCTGTAATACAGATAAAACTCTGGTGAATTTTTTCCAGATATTTTGTAACATCCTCTGACAATTCTTATATAAAAACTATCACAGAATGTTATTCGATATACTGTCCACGCTCCAATCAATTCTTATAAAACTCTCATCATAAATAAAAATTTTCAAATAATAATACAATCTGTATATCCCAACACTTATAGATCCAACATTTAGACCAATTTCCAATATCTCCAATAATCCGAATAGAAATTATAAATCAGATAAACTTTATAAGTTCATCAAATTAAATAAATAAACAATACATTTCTTTCATGATACTCATTCACTAGTATCTCAAACTTTATTCTTTAAATACATATATCTTCTTATGTTTACAAAATTTATACAAGCTCTTAAATAGCTAAATTGAATTATCTATATACATACACCTTATAACTTATGAATACAATAAACACAAGATCTTCATTTGTTCTTAACTTGCTCCGATGTCCTAATACCTGCGTATCAGAAAATAATTCTAACACGCTAAGCAAAGCTTAGTGGTGCTTGTATACACATATTTTATCACTTAATATTAAAGAAATATACTTATGAAAATATAGTATTAACACTTAGTTTTAAGAAGTATTTCCATATATAAACTAATTTTAGTAACAAGTCAATATACCATGCTGATTACACAAAATAAGAGCTATCCCTGTATAAAGTTATCATATAATACAATACTTTCGGTATTGCTTCTTGTCTCATTGAGAAGCAGTTTATTCAAGACTTGTTTTCTTATTTGATAACATTGTTCACAATACACTTATTTTGTTTTTCAATAAGTCTTTCTTTTCAAGTTCACTTCTAGTATCATTTCATTCAATCTATATTTTTCAGCACTTAATTTTAGTACTATACTTTAAAGTACTTTATATCTCACATCATTATATACACTTTCAATCATTTGATTAATTCAATACATTGAGCATAACATTTCCATTACGTTCATTAGAACTTTCACTTGTAAGCATTAATATATATATTAACAATCACTTTTACACTGGAACACAATACTTCAATTTCAAGTAATTGACTTATCTATTATTTTACATTTCTTTCATTAGTCACACTATCATGTTCATATATATTTTCATTAATTATGCCCATACATACTAAACTTAGATCATAGGTTTGGATAACATGTTAGTGTAGCAATCTCGAGAATTTATAATGGCAATTATGCCCACTATCACTGATAACACATTATGTTCATTAAAGGCATGAGGTGCCTACTATCACTGTAGCTATCCATCCTCTGGTTAGCCATTCAATCCAAAGCTATATATAAATTTAATATGATTTGGGCAATTCATTAATTTTGATGAACACTACATTATTTATTTCCTTTCATTGATACTATACTCTTATCAACATTTGGTAGAATATATATGTGTGTCACGTATCTAAAGTTTATCACTCGTTTTAATACATTTAACACATTAACACAAAAGTATGGACTATACACATTTTAGTCTCATGTCATTGATTAACACTTGTTTATATAAACACTCACTTGTTTATATAAGCACTTGTTTATATTTCACTTGTTTATATCATTTCATTAGTACATTACTCTTATCAATATTTAGTATGATATATATATTTGTCCCTTATCTCAAGTTTCTCACTCTTTTTCATGCATTTAACACATACACATGAAGTCTCAATACAATTATTCACATATTAGTCTCATACTAGGCCCGTAGATCACAAATTACAAGCCAAAAATATTATTTAGGTACCCCACGGCTGTGGCATCTCAACCCCACGCCCGTGGGATCCAAAATGAAGCTGTAAAATAAGTTTGAAGACCCCACGGTCGTGGCATTGTAACTTACTCTGTTTTATCCAATTTTTTTTTGAAGAAACAACATCACTTTCAATCCCACGGTCGTGGCACTCATTTGCCATGACTGTGACATTGATTTTGGGATTATTTTCAGAGTAAAATCATGTATTCTGCACTTTTAACTTCATTAAACACAAACATGTTTAAGATCTAAGATCAAAATGTATCAAACTCAAAGTTTTGATAGAAAAAGAATTCATATCAAAGATTTTACCACAACTTCACTCAATCAAACTTTTAATCATTTCCTATGAGTAAAACCAACATCAAACCATTCAATTCTCATAAAGGTTGAGTTAAGGATCAAAACCCATCATATAAAAGTTATTTTTCACTCATCAATCTATTTAATCAATACTTTCAAGAAATATATCATTATACATAACTCAATCATTCAATTAAATTATTAAAACTCATAAAAATTCATATTTTTGCAAAGTATAAATCAAAAGCACATACCTTGTTGATAATCACCACTTTTCCAACTTAATCTTCTCAACACTTATATTTAGATGTAATCTTATCTTAGTTTTGATTCAAATCATAGAAAGAAAGAAGAAAGAAAAAACTTTGGTGGTGTTGGTGATGGTGGCGTGGAGAGAAGAAGGAAGAAAGAAATTAGAAAATTCTACACAATTGACACACACACACACACACACACACACACATATATATATATATATATAATATTTTTAATCTAGTGAGGGAATGCTCATAATAACTATAGTGCACCCTCATTCTTAACCGTTGATTTTAAATCGAGTTTTCATCTCGTAAAACAGTAAAAATACTCTTTTCAGTAAAGTTTTAAGATACACAATTTACTCTTCTCTACATATAGCATTTATCCACAATACTTTGGTAACTGTACACTATCAAGTTTTCATTATTAGTCAAAACGTCCCTATTTAACATCTTGACCATTACATATTTTCCTCTAAAACATTATTTTTGGTAATTAAATTACTTATATTTATGTTCATTTATCTATTAAAGTAAACATTTAAGGATTTCATTATTTTCTTATAATTATGAGAAACTTTATAAATGTCAAGAATGGTGGCAGTCTTATCTTCTATATGTGTATTTATACAAATATGGTTAATATATATTATACGTATATAGGAGATAAGGGTGTTATATTTATTTTGATATCAGAGCCGAGATTTGAGGTTCTCAATCTAGGTGGATTTTGGAGAGAGAAAATGAGATTTTAATGTGATTTTAATATGTCATACATACATTTACATTGACATTTTATCTGGTCCCTGATGTGGGGAGTCTTTCTATATTTAGAGACATAGGCGGACATAGCATCTCAGATGCATGAGTTTGGAGAGGGGATGTAACTCCCTTATACCCTATATACGTACAATATATATTTTTAGCATATGTAAAATACGCATATACGGTATAAAAATATCACAGACCGATTTAATAAAAATTTTCACATTTTTGTTTTAAGATTTCAAATACTAATATATAAAATAAATAGTATATAACTATTATTTGCTTGTTATAGGAATCCAAAATAAATATTTTATATGAAAATCTCTGGAAAAAATTCGCCAGAGTTTTGTTTGTAATTTGAACATTTCCAAAATTCAACAAAACACAATCTGCATAAAGCAAACACTCCAAATAAAATCAATTCACCAATACTTCTCAATTTCTCCATATTTTCTCAAAATACTTATATATAGTTATATTTATATATCAACATTACATATAAAATCCCATCTTAAACAAAATTATTCAAATCATTCTTTACAATTTACAATATATGCTTCAAAAACATATCATAACATATGTACATGCTAGCAACTGGCTCTGATCTTGATATACCCAAAACAACTCTTCAAGCTCAAAAAATACAAACCTAAACCCGACCAGTCTAGTAAAACTCTCCTGCTCTACCAAAACGTCCATGATACCTGTGCAACGAATTACAATCGCGCTAAGCCGAAGCCTAGTGGTACAAACTTTGATAATAATATAGTCCAAATGAAATGTCAATGCACAGCACATATATATATATATCACAACTCATAACATTATATCTCATTATATTGCTCAATTTTATCACAATTCATAATTCACATTAAAACAAAGACAAGCATGGGCCCAAAAAGGATTTAATATGCTATTCAAATTTCAGAGTTACTGCTTTGGTCCATAATGACACCATGTGTCTAGCCCCGTAAGCAATATATCCATGGATAATGTAACAGCCCCAGTCTCTTGGACCTCAACCCGGCTAGACCCTTAAGAACATAACCTTCACCATTGAAGGATCTTGTGTTTATTGTATTCATAAGTTATAAGGTGTATGTATATAGATAATTCAATTTAGCTATTTAAGAGCTTGTATAAATTTTGTAAACATAAGAAGATATATGTATTTAGAGAATAAAGTTTGAGATACTAGTGAATGAGTATCATGAAAGAAATGTATTGTTTATTTATTTAATTTGATGAACTTATAAAGTTTATCTTATTTATAATTTCTATTCGGATTATTGGAGATATTGGAAATTGGTCTAAATGTTGGAGCTATAAGTGTTGGGATATACAGATTGTATTATTATTTGAAAATTTTTATTTATGATGAGAGTTTTATAAGAATTGATTGGAGCGTGGACAGTATATCGAATAACATTCTGTGATAGTTTTTATATAAGAATTGTCAGAGGATGTTACAAAATATCTGAAAAAAATTCACCAGAGTTTTATCTGTATTACAGACATTCTTAAAATTTCAAACAAACACAACCTGTCAAAAGAATTACACTCCCAAAAATTCATGTATCCTTTACTCCAATATTTCTCAAAATTGCTCAAACATATATACATATGCATATGTATGTATTAATTCAAAATAATTACAAACTCCACACTTAACCTAAAAGCCTTTTAATTTACAATATTGTGAAAATATGATGAGCTTTAAGTGATGTGTAAGAAAAGTGAATTTTGTAAATATGGTAACTATAAGAAATGTGAGAAAATGGTAAATGAAAGGAATTATGAAATGTGAGTAAGAGTTATAATGAATGTGTTTGAAAGTGGTATAAAATGAATAAGTTTATGGAAATGATGTAAAGTAAACGAGACTAGAGGAAGTGAATATTATCTGTAATGATGAATTCGAAGAGAATTAAAATTTGAGAATAAATTTTACCTAATAGAATTAGGTCATGAATTTAAAACAGATTGATGAATTTAAAATAGACTAAAGGTTGGTCAGAATAGAATAAGGTTGTGATGGTCATATTGTGATAGTTATATCAATTGATCCGAAATGTAATAAGTTTACAAGTATTTATTAAAATTCAATGTGTGTAGTTGTATTAAGAATATGCAAGCTATGTGATAATGTGCATAATACAACGTTTTGATATATATATATATATGCATATGAAAGGAGCTAAGTTTTATTAGTTTCAAATAATTATAAGAGAAAAGTGTTAGTTATAGTATAATTGGAATGAATCTTAATAAGGAAATAAGATTTTGTTGTTGTAAAATGGTGATATTAAATTAATATGTGGTAATTGTATAAAGAGTAGGATCAAAGTGAAAATGTGTAAAATTATTGTGTTAAGATAAAAGTTATTAACATTTGAATTTAAGGTGATGAGAGTATATTTTTAAGATAATGAAGTGATCAGATATCTTGAGTGCAATAGGTGTGTGGTGTATATATATTAAGGAGATGAACTAATTTTATCTAATAACAATTCGATTGAAGATATGATAATCTGCTGTGACTGTTTGAGTAAATAGACAGTATAATGATAAGTTATGGAATGGTAAAAAGGTAATTGAGAATGTACCTAAGGGGGAGAATATAAATTATATAATTTGATAAAATAATAATTTGAATGATTTATTACCGTACTAGATAATTTCAAGGACGAAATTATTTAAGGGGAGAAAATTATCACATCCGTAATTTTAGAGATATAAAATTTTATATATACTCAATATATATATCTAGAGTTTATATAACATATACATATGGTATATTAATTATATATGTTGGATTAATACATTACATACTTAATATTTGATACACATACAAGGTACATTTGATGTGTATATAAAATACACATTACTTGTGCATATGTGTAATATCCCAAAATTTTAAAAAGTTATAATTTTTAGAAATTTGATAAAATAAATTATAATTTAAATGGATAAATTAAATTAATGGTTTTAAATGAAAAATGAAGGGATTTTAAATGAAAAAGTGGAATATATATGTGATATATATGTAAAATATATACAACATATAAAAGTCAACACTTTTTAAAAGATAAGTCAAAGTAAAAGGGTATTTTAGTAATTAAATCTTAGAAATTTAAAATTAATAAAATAATTCAAAAATAAATTATTTTTGAATGGAAGAGGGAATTTAGGACTTTTAATTTATTAAATAAATAATTAAATAATTGAATATTAAATTATTTTAATAAATATATGGTTTAAAATTAAAGGGTGAAAGAAAAGAGAAATAAAAAAATAAAGTCTTCTTCTTCTTCTTTCCTTCAAGGACTACTTTCATGGCCAAAGAGAGAGATTTTTAGCTTCTTCCATCATCAAATTTTTAAAGCTTTCAAGGGAATAAGAGTAGTTTTGGTGATTTTTCAACAAGTAAGCTTTATTTTCAAAATTATGAAGTTCTTTAAAGCTTATGAATATGTATGAATTGAGTTTTTGAAAGAGCATGTTATAATTGTTAGAATGGGTATGGAAGATGTTTTTTTGATGAGTAAATAATGATTTTAAGGTTGGATTAAAGAAATGGTTGAGTTTGGGTAAGATTGGTGAAGAGAGAGAATTTAGGGTTATGGAACATTTGGGTTTTTGAAATCATGATTTTTAATTTTGTAAATTGATTCCAAATGAGTTGCTTTGATGCATAAACAAGTATTTTAAAGTCAAATATTGGTTTTGGTTGTGTTTGGTTAGAGTTTGAAGAGGGTAGTATTGATTTAGAGTTTTGAAAAAGTAAATTTTCAAAAAAATGATTAATTGTTTGATTTTAATGCTTAAATCATGTTATTTAAGGATATAAGTGGTGGAAATAAGATTGAAATGATAATTGGATTGAGTTGGAATGGAGATCCTTCAATGGTGAAGGTTATGTCATTTTAGGGTTTTGGACATAAGCATGTGGTTAATTAATGTAATTGGTTTCAACATGCTAAAATATATTTCTAATGTTATTAATAAACTTAAAACACTACTTTACATGGCTTGATATGATTTTTCAAAGTTAAAGTGAGGTGAAGCTTAATTTTGGGATTTGGTTTAAAGTGATGTTTATTTATGGTTTGATGTTGAGAATGCCTTAGAATGTGATATTAAATAATTATGTATGATCACATTTGGTATAGGCATTGAGGGATGTTGATTTGCTTCATCCAAGTGGTGAAAGGCAAGTTGGAAGGATAGGATTGGAGGTTATGTTAAGCTTGCATACACCTTATGAAGGTTAAAATCCCTTCATTTTTCATTTAAAACCATTATTTAATTTATCCATTTAAATTATAATTTATTTTATCAAATTTCTAAAAATTAGAACTTTTAAAATTTTAGGATATTACACATATGCACAAGTAATGTGTATCTTATATACACATCAAATGTACCTTGTATGTGTATCAAATATTAAGTATGTAATGTACTAATCCAACATATATAATTAATATACCATATGTGTAACACCCCATCTTAGCCTATGTTTATAGACCAAGATGGACTGTTATCTCATGGTGGTTGTGTCTTAATATTTTACTTAGCCAATTTTAAGTGCAGATTTTTAAAAACATTTTGCCATAACCTCCCCTAAAAATGGAGGTCCCAAGTGTCGCCAAAACTGATTTTTTTTTTATTTTTGAAAACAATTTTGATCTCAATCAAACAATCGCAACACTCCACAAGCACTTCTATATTCATCACCCTTATATCCTCCACCAAATCCTGCACTAAAACTTTACACTTCTATACTTGCATACATAAGTGCTAAATCCAAATAAGATTTATTAGATTACTAGCAGTGTACGTGTTCTAGCTTTTCAGTATAATACATTTATTTGCTAGATCATACAAGCTTATGTATATGCCATATTGCTACAATCAATCATATCCAAACTCCTACCCAAAGTAGTAGTCAAGGCCAGCTGCGCAAGACATGCTGCAATCTCGTCTCCTCGTTTAACCTACGAGTTTAGAAGGAAACTAAACTTGCTAAGCAATTGCTTTATGGGTACTTAAATCATTGCAATAAATAAATAAAATGAAAGAATGATTTGAACATACATTTATATACTTTAAATAATTGAAGGGAATAAATACCAAACACAGAAGGTAAAAAGGCTTGACTGAATAATTTGAATTTAAATCATTTTTCTTGCTTTTATCATTTTGGTTGCTCTACTGGTTTAACAGAACATCAACGGATAAGGCACGAGTCATGATAAATATATCTCGTCATGGTGAGATATTACAGGATGATATGCATCATAGTGCATATTTCATCATCCTTCATCATAATTCTTGCACATGTGCTAATAGCCAGTGTTCATTGAATCATTGATCATGTCATTATAATCATTGGCCTTCAGCCGGAATATCATGTCATGTCATGAGTAGTACTGCAATAATAGTATGATGCATCATACCCTTATCTCAAGGGTTCTGTCATAACCAAGTAGAGCGTAAACAATTTATTAATTAATTTGATCATAATATTCAATAAGCCATGATTTTTCCGTAATGCATTTATTGTTGGAATAGCTTGTCATGATGCCTTTCTGATCATTTTCAATTCTCCTTCATGTCATTTTATATGATTTAACATCAATCCATATCATAATATTCAAGTTTTAACACATTTAGAAAAAATGACCAAATGAATAGTGGCACGGCGCGTAAAATCAGCAACACAATGGCGCGCGTCAACTAAGTGGTAAAATCTGTTTTTACTGCTGAAAATTAGTCAACTTTGGAAACAGTTTTGATCAAGTAAACAAACTTATTTTTGTTGAATTTTTGCAGGAAAACACTTTCATAAGTTAACTAAATGCATGTAAAATTTCATGGGAAAATTCCTTCGTTTGCCCATTCAACGGACTGCCCAAAATGAAAGCTGCAGAATGGTGCCCAAAAGGGACCATTCGGCCCAATTTTCAAAACTTGAGGAAAATTCATTTTTTTCTTGCAAAATTGATTTTTAGACTCCTTTTGTGATACCCTTGAAGGACTAAGGGTCCCTCTTTCAAAAATCAAACCAAAGGGGTGATTAAAAGTTCATCAAAGTTTATGGATAATTGAGCAAATTTAGCTAGTTTGTTTTGTTTTCATTCTTTTCACAATCAATTGATTACAAATGGTTCAAGAGCACTTTCCCACATATTTAATACACATAATAACATCATTTCAAAACCATTTCAAAAGTCCCATAATGCAAAATATGTGAATTAATTGAAAAGGCAATGATTTAAGTACCAAACCTTAATTCTTTTCACTTGTTTCTAGTTCTTTTATGCCTTCTGTGAACACTCAAATTTTGAGGCTCGGAAAGCCGATTTTCTCAGACTGCTGACGATCGGACCGGACCAGAGGTTCACGGTAAAGTTCACCGGAAATATATCAATATGGTACTTGAAATGTCCGGGACGGCGTGAGGATCACGGATATGATCCCGGAATATTTTTCAGAGGCTAGTGGCTGCAGAAAAATCAGTTTTGACACCAGTAGCGCGAGTCGGGCACTCTTTTTGGGGCTAGAGCCGGCGGCCCGGCCGCCGTCCCTGGCAGCTCAGCCGCCGTGACCGGCGGCTAGGCCGCCGTACAGTTCGGTTTTTTGCCTATAAATAGGCTTCAGATTTTCAGAAGAGAAAAAGTTTTTGGAGATCCTACGCCCAGGTGCTGACGAAATTTTTATGCTTAAGAATTTCTAATATTGTGTTGTAGAAAGCAAGAATCATACTCAAAAGTGTAAGGAAACAAGATCTGGAACTTAGAAGTGGAAAAATTCTAATCAAGGTAATATCATAATTCATCTTTGGTTAATTCGAGCATATCATAAGCATTCTAATCTTCTTCTTAATTTCTTCTTGGTCAAAGATCTAATCCTTTTAGATCTAAAGACCTAATGGATTAATCAATCAACCTTTCGTCATCAAGCCGTGAATAAAATCAACCTTTTGGCATGGAGCCTAAATTACATCCTTTAAATACGAAGTATTTAAATATTACAATTAAGATCAAAATTTGGCATGAAGCCTAAATCAAACTCTTTTGGTACCAAGTACCCGAAATTATACAATTTTTGCACTAAGTGCTAAAACTCACAACTCTGGCAAAATGCCTGAAAAATGCACGAAGCATACACACACATGCATGAAGCATAGATTTCATCGCCTTTAAATAGGCTTTTCCGAACTACATGGGCTTTGATCTCTCATAAAAACGAGAGTATGTAGGCATATTTGGGATTCACCCCGAATAGCAAGTCCACAATTTACTAACAATCTGTTCTTCTTCCTTTCTGTTTTCCTTTTAGATTCTTTTCTAAATTGGCAAATTAATCAAATGCATGACATAGTCCCCGAATCCTCCTTGGGTTCGCAGATTAGAAACCTTTACATTGGATGCATTAATTGGAGTCAAATAAGGGTTTTCTTAATTTTTCCCTTCGAACAAAATAAACTGAGTGGCAACTCCCGACAACAAGTGAACGTTCGCCCGAATCCTTTTCGGGTGGAAACGGAGGTTCACAAATTGGCGACTCCACTGGGGACCCATAAAAATGATTTATGAGATTCTAAGTGGACTACTATTGCTTATTTGATTAATTTGACACTAGGGACCATAAAAACGATTTATGGGATCCTAGTAGATTGTTATTATTTGTTTAACCGATTTGCCCTTCTTTAGGGTATTTTTGTTTATTTTGCAGGGTACCTTAGCAATATATATCCTTCCTTTAAGGATATTGGACTGAAGATTGAAGAAAGGAATCTTTTTCCTTTGATGGATCTATTGTTTGACTACTTGTGCATTTATTTTGTCATTCAGAGAATCTTTTTCTCTTGCATATATGGGGGAATCATTTTCCTCCATTGCATAAAAAATTATTTTCAAATGAATTTCTTCTCTTTCTGTTCAAAGTTCTGAGTCTGGATAGCAAGTAGCGCTGACCGGCAGGTCTCCTTGATTATGCCGGCGGACAGCCAAAGCGTCCTCCCTGTTGTCGAAAACCATTCCAATCCTTTTGGAGTGGCCCATGAGTAATCGTACTGTTGGACCCACGCGAAACTCCTTGTTTCACATGTGGTTAGGTATATCTTACTCAAGACTCAAGGGTCCCTATGATAAGCCGATTCTCTATTTTTCACATAACAATAGAACCTTCCCTTAGGTTGTATGTACCCAATGATAGTGCTGCATTCCATTAAAATGAATTATGATGTGATGAGGTGCATTCATGCAACATAACAACATTGTTTTGGGGAAAAATTTTTGATGTATATAAGTGGACCAAGAGTTTTTCCTACCCTACACACCATCCTGATCTCTTGCCCTTAACCTTTGCAGGTACCCACTGTCCGTGTGCCTTCACCTACACCAGACACACCAATACCAACTGTGCTATCCCCTACAAATTCTACTACCCCAACTTCACCAACTGCTCCAATTACTGAAATGGCTACTATTGAACAGATTAAGGCCTTGCTGGATGGACAGGTTAAGGAAATTGAAGCTAGAATGCAAGAGAGAATTGATGAAGCTTTAGCTGCCCAAAGGGTAGCCATCCTGGCTGAATTGGGAGGAGTACCAAAGACAGCCACTACTTTTGGAAATTTAGGGAAAGAACCTATTGTGGGGCAAACTAGTACCCCCATTACTGCTCAGAATAATACCCCTGTCATCAATTTGGAGGATTCACCCTCTAAGACTGAGACTGATGAACTAAAAAAGAAACTTGAATTGCTTGAAAGGTCAATCACTGCCATGAAAACTCATAAAGAGGTGGTGGACATGGATTCCTTATCCTTGTTTCCCCAAGCTAGATTGCCTCCAAAATTCAAGATGCCTGGGATGGATAGGTTTGATGGGACTACTTGCCCTAAAACTCACCTGAAAATGTATGTGGGAGCCTTAAGTCCTTGGGGTTTAAATGATGAGCTCTTTGCTCAGTTATTCCAACAATCCCTGACTGGTGCTGCCCTTAAATGGTTCGTGAGTCTAGACCGTTCCAAGATCAAGACATGGGAAGACATCTGCAATGCATTTAACTCTCAGTACCACTATAATATTGAGGTGGATGTCACCAGAAGGGAACTTGAGACTACCAAGCAGAACAACAATGAACCCTTCTCCTCGTTCCTTACGAGGTGGAGGGCAAAAGCCGCCCAGATGATCAATCGCCCTTCAGAACAAGAGCAGATTGATATCATAATCAGGAATTTAAGACCTACATATCAGGCTCAACTGCAAACCCAATATCTACCTACTTTCAAATCTCTCATTGCGACTGCAACCAAGGTAGAAGATTTGATACAGTTGGGTAAAATAGTGGATGAGGGGGCTACTTCGAAATATAAGAAACAGATTCAAACTCCTTCCTCAAGCAAGGTTAATCAAGTGGCCAACATTGCCCCTGCGAATCCTTTACGTGTGGGCAATCTTGGGCCGAGAAATCAGCCGAGAAGGCAATATACTGACCTTGGAGTGCCCCTTCATTTGGTGTTTAAAAAGGCTGTGGAAGGGAAATATTTGAAGCCTTTGGACCCAAGACCTCCTCCAAACCCATTACCTTCCAGTTATAAAGTCAATGAATATTGTGAATACCATCAAGGGAATGGGCATAAAACAGATGCTTGCTGGACACTGAAAAACCGCATTCAGGATCTGGTGGATAGTGGTGACATCATTCCTCTCAGGTGGCAACCAAACATTAACACTAACTCCATCCATGCCATTACTGTGGAAGAAGAGCTGTTTGATCCTTTCGAACTTCTCTCAGAAATGAATGAAGTGTGTGTGTTAAATTTGAACGACCTTGCTGAAGAGGTTAGTGCTCTGACAAGAAGTGGAAGACAATATCAGCCACTTGACTTGGGAAAAACCCCTACAACCTCAAATCACCCCCATAAGAAGACTCCAGAGCCAAAAGAAGACCCTGTCCTTACTCAGCTTAAGCAAACCCAAGCTAAGGTGTCAATTTGGGAACTCCTTGCTTCCTCATTCCCACACCTCCAGGCTCTCAGCGAAGCTTTGAGTCAACTTGATACACCAGTGGACACAAGCTCAGAAGCTTTGGTGGCCACTTTGACCCAATCAACCAAGGCATTGAGTATCAGATTTTCTGATGTAGATTTACCAGAAGACGATAAGAAACACAATGATGCTCTATACATCACCATACAGACTGGGGGAAAGACTGTGCCCATGGTTCTCATTGATAATGGGTCAGCCTTAAATGTGTGTCCTTTGAAAGTAGCAAGCTGTTTGGGGTTGGAGACTACAGATCTTACACCTTCTGATCAGATTGTGAGAGCATATGATAACACTCGAAGAGAAATTTTGGGTGTTGCCACTCTAGAAATTGCTATTGGGCCGGTGAAAATGAAAGTGCCCTTCCAGGTCATTGATGTACCCGCGAGCTTTAATCTCCTCCTTGGAAGGCCGTGGATTCATCAAATTAATGCTGTACCTTCTTCAATACACCAAAAACTTAAATTCCCTTTTGAAGGAAAAATCATCACTATCAAAGGGGATACCTGTGAAATCAACAAGAAAACCATAGATCAGTCTCTCTTTGAGGTTGTTCCTGGTGAAACCGCCATGACCTTGACTGGGTTTCATTACGACACAGTTCAGTGCATTGAAGGTGAAAAACCAAAAGGGCCATTAGTCTCATATGACTTTGGGGAGGTCCAAATCAATTGCCTAGTGGGAATGATGTTGATGGTAGGTCTATTGCCCGGAATGGAAATGATGAAGTCTGGGAGAAAAACACCCGTAGTACGGCCATGGGAAGAGCCTGAGAATAAGGGAACTTTTGGCTTGGGGTACAAACCTACAGACGATGAAATAGAAGAGTTTGAGCGTGGAAGGAAGAAAAAGGGAAATTGGGGGGCAAGAAGCCTCAAAATGCGCCCTTACTTTAGAACTCTGAATGGTCACTTTTGCAAACCTGAAAAGGCAGTTCATCACCGTGGTTTTCAGGAACCATTCTATTCTCCTATGACCGGAAAGAAGCTACCGGGTTTTAAAATGTTTGCTGATGTTGTGGCCATAAAAGAAGAAGAGCCAGAACCTGAAACTGACCCCCAAATGGAAGATTTCATGCGGCCTAGTCTCTTTGATGAGGTTGCTATGATAACCAATTTTGAAAACAAAAGGGACCTCACCAAGCTGATCAAGACCACAGATGGACCACTGATGAACTGGTACGCCGAGGAGGGACAAGCTGCTATAGACAAGACTAGTCCAGTGTCACACCTTGAACCCGAGTCTTGTACCGAGTCAAATTCTGAGTCAAACACCAAGCCAGAGTCTAATTCTGAGTCTTCTGTAGTTTCAGATTTAGAGAACCCTAATGTCAAATCTAATGTAATCTTGGAGAATGACTCCACCATTATCAATGAAATTGTTCGGATTCTTGGTTACCCTGTGTCTTTTGCTTTCCAAGTATTATCTAACAAAAATGAAATAAATGAAATAAAAGAAATAAATGAAAAGATAATAATTGGCAAAGAAAATGAACATACATACATTGCATATGATTGTGTGAATAAGGAACAGGTTCTTGAGTGCATCAGAAAGTATGCCGACTACTTCATGTGGAAGACAAGTGATGTCACGGGAATAGACCCAGCCATAGCAGTTCACAAGATTCCGCTATACCCCGATGCAAAGCAGGTTAAGCAGAAATTGAGAAGGATGAAGCCGGAATGGTCTTTGAAAATTAAAGAGGAGGTTGTCAAGCAACTGGACAATAAGTTCATAGAACCAATTGCCTACCCTTCATGGTTAGCAAACATCGTACCGGTCCCGAAGAAAGACGGAAAGGTCAGGATGTGTGTTGATTATAGAGATCTGAATAAGGCTTGTCCCAAGGACGATTTCCCGCTACCACACATCGATTTGCTGATAGACAGGATGGCTGGGCATATGATGGTTTCCATGACTGACCTTGCGGTTGGATACAATCAGATCCTAGTTCACCCATCAGACAAAGAGAAGACAGCTTTCATTACAGAATGGGGCACTTTCTGCTACAGGGTTATGCCTTTTGGATTGATAAATGCAGGGGCTACCTACCAAAGGATGGCGACAACAGTCTTTCATGACATGATTCACAAAGAAGTAGAAGTGTATGTTGATGATATGATTGTTAAGTCGAAATCTCCAGAAGAACACGTTGAAGCACTTGAGAAGTTCTTCCTTAGACTTCGCAAGTACAATTTGAAGCTTAATCCTGCAAAATGCCTCTTTGGTGCGACATCGGGCTTATTTTTGGGATATCTGGTCAGCAAAAAAGGAATAAAAGTTGATCTAGCAAAGTCAAAGGCTATTCTGAAAATGCCTCCACCAAGAACAGAGAAAGAGGTTCGAGGCTTGCTAGGTAGATTACAGTATATCAGTCGATTCATATCACAGTTGGCTGAGACTTGTAGTCCTATCTTTAAGCTACTAAGGAAAGGTGCTTCGCAAGAATGGAATGAAGACTGTCAGAAGGCCTTCAACAAGATCAAAGAATACTTGTTAAGTCCGCCAATTCTACAACCTCCCAGAATGGGAAAACCTCTGCTCTTGTATTTGTCTGTAACAGATGAAGCCATGGGGGCAATGCTAGCTCAAGAGGCTGAAGATACAAAGGTGGAAAATGCAATTTACTACCTTAGCAAAAGGATGCTGGACTATGAGTTAAAGTATAACAGGATTGAGAAGTTGTGTTTAGCATTGTATTGGGCTTGCACGAAGTTACAACACTACTTGTCTTCTTACACTACTTATGTCATTGCAGAACAGAGTCCCTTGAAATTCCTTATGGAGAGGCCTGTTTTGGACAGCAAAATGGCTAAGTGGGTGTCAACATTGGCAGCCTTTGACTTGAAATTTGTTCAAAGGAAAGCTGTGAAAGGCGGGGCAATAACTGACCAATTAGCAGAATTACCTATAAAAGACGAGATGCGAGAAATGGGTTTCCCCGACGAAGACCTCTTGAATGTGGAAAGAAGTGTTTGGGAGATGTATTTTGATGGAACATCCAATTATCATGGAAACGGAATTGGAATTGTGTTCAAAACTCCTTGTGGAGAATACATTCCATTCACAGTTAAACTTGACTTTAGCTGCACAAACAACGAAGCAGAATATGAAGCTTGCATTAATGGGCTTGAAGCCGCCCTGAAATTGGGGATTAAGGACCTAAAGGTCTATGGTGATTCTATTTTAATAGTATCACAAGCTTTAAGGAAATGGAAGATAAGAGAAGAGCGTTTGGTTCCTTACCTACAACGCCTTGATCATTTGGCACAACAGTTCAATGATCTGTCCTTCGAATATCTCCCAAGAGCAAAGAATCAGTTTGCTGATGCCTTGGCTACTTTAGCTTCCATGATCAATATCAGGGAGGGGAAAGTCATTTGTCCATTGAAAGTTCAGCTTCAAAAGCAACCCGCCCATGTAATGCACTTGGCCAATGGTAAACCATGGTTTTGGGATATCAAGACCTATCTCAAGGATGGAAGTTATCCGGAGGGATCATCAAAGGTTGATCAGAGGGCAATAAGGCAGCTAGCCACGGGTTACACTCTTAATGAAGATATCCTCTACAAGAGGAGTTGGAATGGAATGCACCTAAGATGTGTGAATGAAGCAGAGGCTAAGCAGATAATGGAAATGGTACATGGTGGCGAATCAGGACCACACATGTATGGGATCGCCTTGGCTCGAAAAATTGCCAATCTAGGATATTATTGGTCTACCATGAATGCTGACTGCGTGGCATTTGTGCAAGAATGCCATCAGTGTCAGATATTTGCCAAGATGCAGAAGCAACCTCCCGTTGCCCTGAACCCTATCACTTCTCCATGGCCCTTCGCTACTTGGGGAATAGATATAATTGGCAAAATACATCCAAAAGCATCAAATGGACATCAATTTATCTTGGTAGCAGTGGATTACTTCACAAAGTGGGTTGAAGCAGCTTCCTATGCAGAATTAAATCCAAAAAGGCAGCACAGTTTGTTCGAACCAACATCCTTTGTCGGTACGGAATGCCGTTTGAAATTATCACTGATAATGGAACTCATTTCCAAGCAGAATTTGCTAAGCTCTTGAAGGATAAGAATGTCCAGCATCATAAGTCCTCTCCTTATAGACCCCAAACAAATGGAGCTGTAGAAGCAGCGAACAAGTCTATAAAGGTGATCATACAAAAAATGATTAAGGAACATAGGCGTTGGCATGAGAAGTTACCGCTGGCTTTGTGGGGATATAGAACATCAATTAGAACTCCTACTGGGGCAACCCCGTATTCCCTGGTGTACGGAATGGAAGCTGTACTCCCCATTGAACTGGAAGTTCAATCGGCGAGGATAATTCAAGAAAGTCAGATAAATGAAGCTGAATGGATCAGCAGTTATCATCATCAGTTGTTGGGCTTGGATGAGAAAAGACTTCAAGCTCTACATCAGATTCAAGGATATCAGAGGCGAATGGCCAGACATTTCAACAAAAAGGTCAAAGATCGAAAGTTGGAAGAAGGTTGTTTGGTCCTGAAAGAGATCAGAACACCTGTTACAGATCCTCGTGGGAAGTTCCGTCCTCATTGGGCGGGACCCTACATTTTGAAGAAAATACTTTCCGGCGGAGCCATCATCTTGTCTGATTTGGATGGTCTGGAGTTCACAAACCCATGCAATCTGGATCAACTAAAAAAATATTATGTATGATCATGCATTGTAATGAAGTACATTAGACCTGATTCTCGCAAACAAATTTGAGATATGTAGGCAGCTCTCCTTGAGCACGGTCTAAATTTTAATAAAAATCATTCATTTTTCTTTTGCCAACATAAAAAAAAAACAAAAAACAAAACAAAAACAAAACAAAAAAATCCCGCTAAGCCGAAAACCCACAAAGGGCGGCTTAGGCAATAGTGGGGCCCGCTAAGTCAAAAACCCGCAAAGGGCGGCTTAGACAAGAATGGGTAAGAGCTCGCTAAGTTGAAAATTTGAAAGGACGACTTAGGCAAAAATTAGAGCAAATAAATAAAGTAGATAATGCTTGGAAAGCAAACAAAAGAGTCAATCATTAAGAGTTATTCATTACAAAAAGAATCATCTGTTACAAAAAAGAGTCATTCAGAAAGAGTCATTCATCTTATAAAATACACAACTAATCAAAAAGGTCAAGTCATATTCCCAAAAACCAAAAAGGTAAAAAGACAACCCAAAAACAGAAAAGACAATGGAGTCACCCTGGGATCTAAATCCTACGCCTCCTACGAGGGGCGGAATCTTCGGCGTCTTCCTTAGTCCCGGAACTCTCCGCAATATCTACCTTTTCCTCGCTAAGAGGAACCACCTCCTCTCCCTCCAACTCCTGCAGCAATGCACACCTCCTCGGTTTTTCAACAGGCCAAACCTCAGCTATAAACCAAGTCCTGTACTCTGGAGTGGGCTGAACAAGGGAAGGCTCTGCAAGAGGCCTGATCATCTGATGGTCTCTGACCCAAGTCTGTAGAATAGCCCGAGTAACTCCGGGAGTAATAGGAGAAGCAATGGTAAGCCCGACAGGAAGGGGAACCCTCTGATCAATACCCATCTGCCTGAGGACTCGGGAAGCGCTGTACCATGTACTGTGAGTGAACCCAAGAAGGTATATATGGTTGTGCATTGCATTTGCCTCCATGAATTGAGGAATCCTATACCAAGGGATGAACCATAATAATTCTTCCGGCCCAAGCTCAAATAGCCAGATAGTCCACTTGGCCATGGAAGGAAAAGAAATCTGAATTTTCCTGGTGCGGTACTGCGAAGGGTTGTAGGTCAAAGTCTAGGGGGCAGCAACCACTCGAAGATGGTCTCTCAGCCAAACCTGAAAAAAAAAATAGATCCTTTCTATTTTACAAAGGAAAAGAGAGATGATGGAATAAGAAAAAAAAACAAAAGGTACGACAAAATTACCTGAAGGATGATCGGGGTAACGGTCCAACGTTCAAATCCGAGTGCACATCTGTCGAGACTTTGAATAGTCTCAATCAGAATCATGCCCCCGATACAGTTGAGCTCTTCCATTTGCCTAACCATTGGACAAAGTTTCAAATCTCCAAAGCCGGGGTCACGGTTGAAGAGAAACCCAGCTAACAGACAAAAGACGAAAGCTCGCATTCTATGCCTCAATTGAATATCATCTTCAAAATCGGCAGTCAAGAATTCATCAATTAGAGGAAGCAGCATCGCCTTATCCCCGTCTACAATCATAGCTTGGGCTTGGGGTTTTGTGAAGCTAAAAAGTCTCTGAAAAGATCCCACATAGCCGATTTGAACCTCATGCCTTACAAGAGGGGCATTTGGGTCGCATCCGATGATCGAGCAGAATTCCTCAAAAAGAGGACACATCTCCTCCATCCGAGCCCCAAATCTGAAAACATGGGCTTGGGGATCCCAAAACCTGATGCAAGCATGCAAGAAATCCCAGTCCACAGCTACACCTCTAAGGGTGGCGACAGCTTTCAACCCGTATCTCCCCATGTTGATCCTTTCAACATTATGGAGACTTTTGGTCCAATTATGCATCACGTGATTGAAAAGGGGATTCATTGTTATTTGAAAAAAATAATAATAAGATCTTGCAGTAAGAAGATTGCTTTCTGGCCCACAGATGTAAGACAACTTTGAATTTTATACTGGTCTGAGCCGCCGCCGACCCGTCCTGACTCCTAATGTTTTGAAAAATTCTCGTGTGTTGGCCCTGTTTAGGATCTGTTATGTGCTATTTTTGGGGTTGTGTCAGGGACTTATTTTGAAAATAGATTTCTAAAAGAAAAAAAAAACATCATGCATACATATGTGCTGTTAATACTAACAAATAAGTGCAGGTTTACAGATAAGTTCAGATAACAGCTGAAAAACATGAAAGGTACAAAGTACAGAAGGAAAATAATTCAAATACAGCAAGCATAGTTCAAGACAAGTATGAAAAAATCAGTGCCGGCCTCTCCGTCTTTGCGGCCTGCTCTGCCTCTCATAAGCAGCATCAGTCCAAGCACCAGACAGCTCATTCGAGAAAGCAGTAATCAGCGCCGCCATTTCCGTAATCAGGCCCTCAGGTACCTATAAGAAGAGACAGAATCACAATCAATTTCAAGAGAATTTTATGAATCCTTTTCATGAAAAGTTCTATGAGAATATACCTGAGTGACATGAGCAAAGCTCTGATATAATGCACCCTCTGCACTAATTGGTCGGGTCACCCAACCTCCAGGTGCATGATGACGAACAGCATAAGGCAGCCTCAAGTCGGCTAAAATAGGGTCAAATTGGCCGGTAGCTGTAAGGACGGATGCGGGAGGCCTCAAATGAGATGAGCTGCTACTTGCTCCAGTGTGTGATGGTCCGGCCCTGAAAGTGGAAGCCTCAGCCCTATAGGAAGAGGGTCTGTCAGCTCGCCAGTTGGGAAAGGGATGGTTTCTTGGAGTGCTAGAAGTGGGGGCCGAAGAATGGGAAGACCGATAAGGGGGTACAGAGTCAAATCGTGTCCCAATGCGTGGCATCAGTCGCTGAAGACATTAGAAATCATAATCATCCTCATCCGGGGTATAAGCCGACTCGAAAGGGTCGCCCTCATACTGAGACACAGTATCAGGCAGAAGTGTTGAAGATAGCATATCATCAGGGGGATCCACGGGAACTGCACAGAAACCGGCAATCTGGAAAGTCACCCTCTCAGCGAGATAATACCGTTGAAACTCTGGATGGGGAAGTATGAATCGTCGTCGAGTCAGAAACTCTGATCGCTGAAAGCTATAATCTTGAGCTATCCACTCTGCCAGTCGGCTAGACATCACTTTAGATGCAACCTGTAAAAAATTTGTTATATTAGTGAATCATTTTCTTTAATATAATAAAAAAGGATGATGATAAAGCATTTACGGAGTTCAATGAGCAGCTGTCGAAGAATGATCTCAGCTCTCTGATGGGAAGTTTCCTCTTTGGTACTTCTACCCTCTCTCTATACCACCTCCAAGCAATGGGGGAAAGAGGATCTGCAGGGGCAGGTATCTCACGAAGAAAAGGGGCGATGTCAGGAAAGTACTCGTAAGCCCAAGTCTGAAAAAAAAAAGATATATCAAAGTGGGTGTATGTCAACATATATAAGATAAGGGAAATGTTCTTTACATTACCTCTAGAAGTAATACAGGCCACATGGAGTAATGCGGGTATAGCAGAGGTCTGACATGTTGTCATACAACCTACACAACATCATGCTAGCCCAATCGTACGTATGAAGTCGTGTTAGGTCAAGTAGGCTCTTCAGCACATTGAGACTCACTGCATCCTTCCTATTTGATAAGAAGGAGCTAGCAAACAGGAGAAGCAAGGTAAACCTGGCCACCTGGTCAGCAGTAAGATTGCCCATCTCGTAACCAGTGTAGATACCTGGCGCCTGCTCCACAAGCCACCTCCGCTGAATGCAGCGAGGCGCCTGATATCGAGTATAGTCAACCCCGATCAAAGTAATCATGTCGGCTGAAGAAATTTCTTGCCGCCAGTCATCATAGGATTCCACCATCTCAACACCAAAGGGAATCCCAGAAATGATGGAAAAGTCGGTAGGCGTCATTGTCATTTCCCCCCAAGAAAAATGGAAAGTGTCAGTAGTGGGCCACCAGCGTTCGGCCAACGCGCAGATCAACTCCCTGTGAATGTCTCTACCCACATCTATAGCCCTCAAATGGTGGAGGAAAGCAGGTCTGATGGCATCAAAGATGTAAGCCGGAATAGTGACCATCGGACGCTCAGCTATAGATATCTTGATAGTAGAGTCCAAAAAAAAAAATTTTTTTTTTCAAACTCAGAAAAGTTGGACAAATTCAGGAAAGATTTAAGTTCTTTCCCCAGCCGGGTGTGGATTCCTAAAGGATTATTTCTAAGTTCTTTACTAGAAATAATTACTGATGGCAGAACATAATGAAGCCTAGTACTAATCCTAATTCATTACTAGTACATGTAAAGGAAATATTCCTAAAATTTATTTCTAAGTTCCTTACTGGAAATAAATAAAATTCCTAAGCATGCATACTAGATGGACAAACGGGAGAGTACTCACCTCATAGCAGCCGGTCCGAGAACTGTGCTTCTCCTCCTCAAGTAAAAGATTGCAGGGAGGGAGTGGGATTTCGAAATCTTCAAAGCCAGTGAAATCCATCGTCAAAAGAAAATTTGAAAGAAGAAGGATGAATGAAAGCAAATGAAAATTGAATGGAAATGAGCCTATTTATAGGGAAAAGGTAAAAAACGCGGGTTTTTCTACCCTTCGCTCAAAATTCGCTCTTCAGAAGGCCACTGGGCCCCATAAATCATTTTTATGGACCCCAGTGGGGGGCAATTGTGAACACTCAAATTTTGAGGCTCGGAAAGCCGATTTTCTCAGACTGCTGACGATCGGACCGGAGGTCCACGGTAAAGTTCACCGAAAATATATCAATATGGTACTTTAAATGTCCGGGACGGTGTGAGGATCACAGATATGGTCCCGGAATATTTTTCAGAGGCTCGTGGCTGCAGAAAAATCAGTTTTGACACCAGTAGCGCGAGTCGGGCACTCTTTTTGGGGCCAGAGCCGGCGGCCCGGCCGCCATCTCTGGCAGCTCAGCCGCCGTGACCGGCGGCTCGGCCGCCGTACAATTCGGTTTTTTGCCTATAAATAGGCTTCAGATTTTCAGAAGAGAAAAAGTTTTTGGAGATCCTACGCCCAGGTGCTGACGAAATTTTTATGCTTAAGAATTTCTAATATTGTGTTGTAGAAAGCAAGAATCATACTCAAAAGTGTAAGGAAACAAGATCTGGAACTTAGAAGTGGAAAAATTCTAATCAAGGTAATATCATAATTCATCTTTGGTTAATTCGAGCATATCATAAGCATTCTAATCTTCTTCTTAATTTCTTCTTGGTCAAAGATCTAATCCTTTTAGATCTAAAGACCTAATGGACTAATCAATCAACCTTTCGTCATCAAGCCGTGAATAAAATTAACCTTTTGGCACGGAGCCTAAATTACATCCTTTAAATACGAAGTATTTAAATATTACAATTAAGATCAAAATTTGGCATGAAGCCTAAATCGAACTCTTTTGGTACCAAGTACCCGAAATTATACAATTTTTGCACTAAGTGCTAAAACTCACAACTCTGGCAAAATGCCTGAAAAATGCACGAAGCATACACACACATGCATGAAGCATAGATTTCATCGCCTTTAAATAGGCTTTTCCGAACTACATGGGCTTCGATCTCTCATAAAAACGAGAGTATGTAGGCATATTTGGGATTC
The DNA here is from genome assembly GCA_947685225.1 of Garcia nutans. Lineage (NCBI taxonomy): Eukaryota > Viridiplantae > Streptophyta > Magnoliopsida > Malpighiales > Euphorbiaceae > Garcia > Garcia nutans. The sequence continues at coordinate 10,473,549 of CANTUV010000040.1, forward strand.
ACCCCGAATAACAAGTCCACAATTTACTAACAATCTGTTCTTCTTCCTTTATGTTTTCCTTTTAGATTCTTTTCTAAATTGGCAAATTAATCAAATGCATGACATAGTCCCCGAATCCTCCTTGGGTTCGCAGATTAGAAACCTTTACATTGGATGCATTAATTGGAGTCAAATAAGGGTTTGCTTAGTTTTTCCCTTCGAACAAAATAAACTGAGTGGCGACTCCCGACAACAAGTGAACGTTCGCCCGAATCCTTTTCGGGTGGAAACGGAGGTTCACACCTTCTTTGCTTCCTTCTCTCTCACTTCTTGATTTCCTATAATTTTCATAAAATCCATGTCACGAACATAATAAAATTTAAGTGCTTCATGCCTTATTTTGCTAACTAATACTACTAGTCATCCTTTTTATCCTTAATCTTATATGTGCAAATCATCTCTTTCACTTTCTCTTCAACTTCTTAAATTTTCTATAATCATCATATTTATTCTTTCATTTGTATCTTGCAAATAATATAACCAATGAAAGAAATAGGACCATAGATGAATTTCCTTACCTTAAAGTCTTATTCTCCATCCAAGTTTGCAACCAAAATTAGCTACTTGAAAAACAATCTCTCTCTCTTTTCCCTTTCTCTTCAATTCAGCCAAGCAAGAACAAATAGAGCTCTTGGCTTTTATTTATTTGGTGTTCTCTCCTCCAAATGGCAGCCAAGAGAGGTTAAGATGTGATGGTGTAAGTGTTGGTTTCCCATTGGTACACTTAAGTGGGAAAATGACTAATTGTCATTGGTCCAAATGTCTCTTTCTTTTATTTATTTAAAACCCAAGCCCTTGGACTTTATTTTAATTATATTTTGGCCCCTCAACATCCTTGTGCTGTAATTTTATGATCTAAGATGTGAAAAGACCAAAATATCCTCCGGCGATTACTCGTTCGTAAGTTTTAAACCGCGCACTTCCGCCGAATGCTGTGGTATACTTTTTGACTCAGTTTTTTCTCTACTTTTCATTTTTGAGATCCATTATTACTTTCGAGATACTTTTGAAAATGACCATAATGCCCCTGGTCCAAATCTCCTATATCTTCCAAATTGTGCGTTTTCAAAAAAAACCGTGACGCGCCGTTACTACCCGATTTTTCTTTACTTTTCATTTCTAGAGTCTGTTATATGCACTATTAAGGACCTCCAGAACAACTTTTGGTAATTACAGTCACCTCCACAAAACTTTACAATCTTTTCAGTTAGGTCCTTTTTGTCCTATAGAGCTTCCTTTCACTTCGTGTTCTTTGGTGGTTACTCGGGATGGCTCCTCTTACTGTACGCGGATGTACTGTACATGGATGTACTGTACATATGTACAAATTGGGTCGTGACAATATGTATATGTTATATATACTCTAGATATATATATTGAGTATATATAAAAATTTATATCTCTAAAATTATGGATGTGACAGGGGAGTGCAGAGAGCGGAGGCATCGGTGCCAGATGAGGCCATTATTGCTTGATCATATTAAATGTCAGATTTGAAATTACAAAGAATTGTGTTGGATTGCCAAAAGGGTGAGAGCAAAGATTTTCTTATGACGGATGATGGTAGTGTGATATAGAGATAAATTGTGCATTCCTAACAATGAGGAATTGAGGAAAAAGATTTTGGAGGAGGCACACCAATCTCCTTTTGCTATGCATCCCTGAAGTACCAAGATGTATCATGATTTGAAGAAGTAGCACCGATGGTCAGGTATGAAGAAGGATATAGCAGAGTTTGTGTCCAATCTTTTCATGTTAAAAGGTGAAGATTGAACATTAGGTTCCTTCAGGATTTTTGCAGCCTTTATCAGTACCTGAATGGAAGTGGGAGCGAGTGACCATGAATTTGCTGGCTGGATTGCCTTTGACCCAGAGGAAGCATGATGCAATCTGGGTGATTGTGGATAGATTGATGAAGTCAACTTATTTTCTTCCAGTTGGGATAGATTACTCTCTCGATAGGTTAGTTGAGTTGTATATTAGTGAGATAGTAAAATTGCATAGAGTCCCAATTTCATTAGTATTTGATCGAGATCCTAGATTCACATCTAGATTTTGGAGGAGTTTGTAGGATGCACTAGTTAGTCAATTGCATTTTAGTACCGCTTTCCATATGCAGACAAATGGATAATCAGAGAGAGTGATTCAAGTTTTAGAGGACATGATGAGGAGTTGTGTTATTGAGTTTACTGGGAGCTGAGATAGACATTTACCTTTGGTTGAGTTTGCATATAACAATAGTTTTCAGTGCAACATTGAGATGGCTCCTTATAAGGCCTTGTATGGAAGAAAATGCAGGACACCATTGTGTTGGGATGGAGTTAGAGAAGGCAAGTTAGTAGGTCTTGATTTGATCAAGAAAATAGAAGAAAAGATTAAAGTAATTCGGGATAGATTGAAAGCAGCTTCAGACAGACATAAATCCTACTTAGATTTGAAGAGAAAAGATATAGAATTCAGTGTGGGGGATAAGGTGTTCTTGAAGGTTTCTCCGTGGAAGAGGATTCCGAGATTTGGTCAGAAAGGAAAGTTGAGTCCTTGATTCATTAGGCCGTATAAGGTATTGGAGAGAGTTGGGCCAGTGGCCTACAGGTGGCTCCGCTATCCTAATTAGATCGAATACATAATGTCTTCTATGTCTCCATACTTCACAGGTATAGATTGGATCCATCTCATATTTTATCAGTAGAGTCTATCAAAGTGAATTTGGATCTAACCTATGAAGAGGAACTAGTGGCGATTTTAGCACGAAAGGTTAAAGAATTGAGAAACAAGAAGGTGCCTTTAATTAAAGTTCTTCAGCAGAATCATTCCACTAAGAAAATGACATGGGAGAGTGAGTTGACGATACAAAGCCAGTATCCTCAACTATTCCAGAGCTAATGTTTGGTAATTTTGAGGATGAAATCCTTTTAAAGAGGAGAGAGTTGTAACATCCGCTTATTTGCTAAAATTTAATTTAATTTAATTTAAATTAAATTGATGAGTTGGTGGGTTAAATAAGGTGTTGAAAGTGAGAAAATATTATATATATATGTGAAATATAATGAAAATATACATTGCATAAAATTTTAAATATAAGATTAAAAAGACAAAAGATGAATAGTAAAAAGGGGAAAATAGTAAATAAACTTTATAAAAATTTAAAATTAATAAAATAATTCAAAAAGAAAATAAATATGGATGGAAGACAAAATTTTGATTTAAAAATAAATAAATAAATAAATAATTAGAATAATATATATATATATATATATATGTGGATAATAAATTTAAGAAAGAAAAGTCAAAATAAAAAAAAAAACTTTTTTCCTTCTTCTTCTTCCTCCCTGGGCCGAAGTCCACCATAGCCAAGAGAGAATTTTCTTCATCAAATCATCAACTTCATCAAGATTTTCAAAGGAATTAGGGACCTTCTAAAGGAATTGCTTGAAAGAGGTAAGAATCCTTTGATTTTATTGGTTTTCTTTAGATATGTGATTATGTATGAATTGGGTTTGTGATGGGGTAGTGCTTAATGTATTAAATGGATATAAACGATGTTATTATGGTGAGGAGACAAGGATTTTATGGTTGGATGGTTTATTGGTTTAGGTTTTAATGGAGTTTGTGAAAGGAAATAACAAATTAGGGTTTTGGAAAAGGTTTGATTAAAGAATTGATGTTCATTTGACTTCATGGTTTAAATCATGTTATTGATGGAAAAGAACTTAGATTGCCAATTAGAATTGTTTAGGGTGCAGTTCCATCATCAAAGTGAGTTAGGACAAATCTTGAGAAATTGTAGGCATGTGGTTTAATTAGTATTGAATAGTTAAAGCACCTAGAAATGTGATTCTAATGTGTATTTTGCATTCACATTTTGATTAGGTGTTGAGTAAATAGTTGTTCCCACAACCTAGTAGTGAAGGTCATATTGAAAAGGTGGTGAGAAAGTGTACCTCTTTAGCTTGGAAGATGTGGAACCAAGAGGTTAGTACATACTTTGATTGAAATGTGTTTAAATGTATTTAATTGGCATGTTGCATTGTATGTGAAAATATTGACTATGTATGCTACTTGGGTGTGTGAAATCACATTAAAAGTGCATAGGTGTATGTTGAAAGAAATGAATTGCTTAATATGTGATTAAATGTGTCATTTTAAGATGGCTAAAAGCATTGTAGAATATGTTTAAAAAAAAAATGTAATTATGCCAATTATAGGGTACAACGTAGCCACTGTGAGAGGGAATTTTTGCCCCTACTCCTGGTGAAATGGTTCTTACCACTTCGGTATTATTGGACTCTGTGCCTTAGAGAACACAGGCTTAAATATGGAGAAATAGAGTCTCCACCCGGACGGTTCGAGAAAGAAAAGAAAGGAGTGGATGACTCGATTCCTAAGGAATTCTCAATCTCCTATTGGGTTCGAAAAGTTGGATACGCATGGGGAAGTTGAGAATGATCCAGCACCTCCATATCACCTGGTTCATTGGAATCGGCCTCCTTTTTAAGTTAAATATTATCAAATTCTTAACTTATTATAACATTATCCATATTATATGCAATTATAAATGAAATAAACATTCATCATATTCCTAAAACAAATCAACCAAAATGAGCACCCAACCAAGGATGGAAATATGCCCTTACAATGTCCAATGTCCAAAATACAAGTAAATAAAATAGGACACCCACCAATTAGTAGAAACATGTTCCTTACATCACTTTCCAAACACAAGTAAGATAAAAGAAGCAAATTAAATAAATAAGGCACCCACAAAGTGAAAATATGTCTTTTATAACTTTTGAAATCCAAATAACAAATGAACAAGCATAATTGAATGTAAACAAATCATATCATCCATTGTAAAGCAATAATAAATAATTAAAACTCATTATAAAAAATAATACAAATAAAGTTTCATCATCAAATTAGGACAAGATTGAAAAATTAGGGTTTTTATCATTAATTTAGGGTTCAATTGTGAAATTATGATTTTACATGTAAACTAGGGTTTAAGCATGCCAATTAGGGTTTTAAATATTCAAATTAGGGTTTCATATGGAATTAGGGTTTTAAATATTCAAATTAGAATTTTAATGTGAAATTAGGATTTTGACTAAAAGTAGAATTTAGCCGTACTAGTTAAGGTTTAAAATCATATAGCTAATATTCAATTAAGCTCATAAGGCTCACGGTGTAGGAGTTGCAATCTTGCTTATTAATTGAACTATGAGATGAATTAATCAATGAAGGTAAATAATTGAATTGAATTGATTAAAGAAAATTAAACATGTGTTTGTCAGCTCCACCAATTTGATATGTTGAAACAAGCCTGATGTTGCCACTGCCTATGTAAATTCTTTTTTTTGTTGGAGGTCCAATGATTTGTTGTTCAACCTTTTGCTACTATCTTTCTTTTTATTCTTTACTTATGTCTCTCTATTTCTTAATGGCTCACTGTTTTATTATTAAAACCTAATTGTCATCTGCTTAATTGCTAAACTCTCCCTTGCTCTGGCTCTTGTCTATTATATTTATAATCGAGTTTAGGGCAACCGACTGAGTGTTCCAATTTAATTTCCAATTCAAAATGAGCTCTAAGCTCATGTCAAATTAGCAACAGAACTCATGTCAAATTGGGCCAATTTCGACATGAGGATTATTTCAATTAGACATGAGCGCTATTCCAAATAGACATGAGCACTATTTGGTCTAATTAGACATGAGCACTATTTAGTCTAATTAGACATGAGCACTATTCCAATTAGACATAAGAACTATTCTATTTAGACATGAGCTATGTCTAATTAGAATATTCAATTCGAAACGAGTATGGCTCATGTCAAATTGTCATGCCAATTCGATAGTCTAGTTGCTTTAGCTTTTTAAATTGGACCAAACTCTGTTTAGACTTTTTAATTGGATCCTAATTTTGATTAGGGCCTTAACTAGAATTGAATTTATTCGAATTCAAAATTAAGGGTCTACAATTTTGCCCCTTGCTTGAACGATCTGAGATTTCAGTAAAAGAGAGTGAAGAACAATATGACTTTGAGCCAATCTTGGACGAGGATGGGTTCTGGATCCGAGACTAAATTTGGGTTTTGGACCCAAAATTAGATTTGGATCATAGACACCCTAGATTGAATTTGGGTTTTGGACTCGAGACTGGATTTGGGTTCTCGACCCAAGACTGGATTTGGATTCTGGACCCAATGGATCGACTTCAGCTCTTCTAGCTTGACTGATCTTTTGTCATTTAATATTTTTGGCTTTCTTCTAGCCACTTATTCCATTCTTTAATGGATTTTACTTTGCAAAAAAATTCAACTATTTTTTAGTCCTTGTATCCTCACTTGCCCCTACATGGAAAAATATTGAAAGAGAGTCTAAAAATATTTTATGCATGCATAAAATAAAAAATTGAAAGGAGAAGCTTTGCCCGCTTTGTAGACTCAAACTGATGATTTTGTGTCCATTAGGCTTCAACTGATACTTTTGTCTTGTTCTTTGTGCGAGCATGTGTCTCCTTTGTGCAAGGTGATTGGATCTTTCTCAAGCAATGGGCCTTTCATGCCACCTGATTCAATATCTGATTTTGATTATTTACTTCATAGAGTGTCATCTGTTCACTTCAACATAAGATAACAAAAGTGCAATGTGACATGCTTATGCCTGCATGGTATGTGTGATATGCATGGGTGATACTTTCAGTGGTTCTATTGACTCATAGACCAAGATGATAAGGTGAGGCACTCCCATTGTTACCTTCAGGATATTCGTGTAGGCCTTGCATTGGATCATCAGGAGATGTCATATATATAGCTTCATTTTCAAGATAAGATTAGTGGGGGGCCCGAACAAGGTAGTCAAAGATATAGGTGATACCCTTTTATATCCATGATTCAATACTTTGGTTGGTAACTTCCCATGACCTTGCAAATGATCATTTTTTTCCCAATGTGTCCTTTAGAGTTTGGAAATGCAACAAACTTCCCTAAGCTTGGTTACTCATATGACAACAAAACACTTTTTTTAATCAAATATTGGCCTTGTATCAAAGTCAATGTACCTCTCCAAATTAACACATCTATAACATCATAACTCTAGTTACCATACTAAATTTGGGAATCATTTCCATTTGAGCAAGAGCTATTCTATTTTAGATAGACACATACACATTTCTTGGAAAAATATTTTATTGAGTTTAAATATTGTCTATCTCATATGCATGCTTTTTCAAGCAATCTTCACTAATAGACTCTACCTATAAAGGGAGATCAATAGGCTTTTAATAGGCTTCAAATGGGGTCTATAGGGGACATGGGTTAAGTGAAGGCCATTTTTAGTTTGGAGTTGATGTGACACTATAGACAAACTTTCACACTACAAAACCTCTTGTTGGAAGCATGAAAAGATAGAGCTTTGAATGTTCTTCTGTCTTCTTGGCATGAATCTAGATCTTGATCAGGACAGTCTTTACCTTTGCAAAAAGCTTGAGACCCTCATTCTTTTCCTTTTCTTCTTTTTTTCTTCTCTTTTAGCATTTCATCATTTTGTCCTTTTCCTATATAGGACTATCAAGTGTAGGACTTTCAAGATTACTAACTTGGTGCTGTGATAGGTATCATTAACTAGATGGTTTTTCTCCTATCTCTCTGATTTTGTTTGAATCTCTAGTTAGGTTAGACCAATTCAAGTCAAACTTCTTCTCGTAGGCTGAGTAGAGGTCTTTTATTATTTTAGGTACAAAAAACTCTATTGGCTTTCTGAACTGCTCTTTCAAACTTTTATTATTTTATTTTTATTTTTCTCATTCTTCATTCTTCATTTTCTTTTCTTAGTTCTAAGAGAGTTTTTTTGTTCATATTGTCCTATGCTTCTAACTATGGAGCAGCACGAGTCTACTTCAATGAGGATGGATCCTTTGTAATTTTGATGCCATCGGACCTAAATTTAGGTAAACTTCAACTTTCTTCATATTCTTGATTGAGCATCCCTTTCTTCGATCTTCTTGCCTTTTTGGTTGTTTAGTGACCATTAGACTTGCTATAAGTGTCATAATAGCTCAGGGTAGGTTATTGGGGTTAATAAGCCAATGAAAAGCAAGCTAAAATCTCATGAAGGTTCAAATGGACAAACTAGGGTTTGATATTAACAGAGTGAATACTAGTTATTAGCTCACCAAATAATACCTAGATCATCTATCTCTTAAATAAGTAGAGTTTAATTTTGTTAGTAAATCGAGAAGAATCTGCAACCCTTGCCGCAGCGGAAAACAAAAATTTCTTTCGATTTACTCACAGGATCCATGTGATCCATTCAGTTCGATAAAAGAGATTCGAAACTAACCTTTTTGCGTAGCTTCAAAATGATTAACAGATGCTGCCTTCTGAAGACGAACACCCTCTAACGAAGTCCACACAAACGTACGCCGTTCTGAGTGCTAGCTCACCAACGGCAGTGGCTGAACTTTTTTTTTTGCAAAAACGAAACTAGGGTTTTAGGTTTTTCCTCTTCTTCCGTTTTCTTTCAAAACGAAATATATAAAAATATCATCAAGGCCTCTAGTCCTTTTAAAACCGTTTTAAAAGACCTTTCCTTGTCAAAACCCTAACTGTCCATATCCTATATGGACCCACGTTTTTAATAATTATTATCTAATAATAATTATTATAACAATATTATTATTAATATCTAATAATAATAATAATACTAACAACAATAATAAAAATATAATTATTATTGTTTAAGTACAGCATACGTTCTATGTGTGTGACCCGATAGGCTCATATTAACTGGTAGTGTATTTCAATCTCTATTGAAATGCACAAATCATAATTGGTCTCTAGCAAGACATTATGACTACCCAATTAATCATGAGAATCATTATAAATGAAAACCTAAAATAGTACATGCATTAATCCCTTTGTCACACGATATCTAGTTTGAACATAAGTCATAGTAAATGTCATACTTATATTGTCCAAACTTATTGTAACACCCCCACATCCAATGCACACACACTACAATCACAACAATGTAGCATAAGTGCACCAAACATAGGGATGCTACGGTTTTCTTCAACATTCAAAACATTTTAAACTTGATACAATACCCTAATCATTATACATTATAGAAATTAAGTCATTGACTTAAAATATAAACATGTTAGATATACATATATACATTTAAATATTACACAGCGGAAGTTATAAATTAGGTACATATTTACATTATAAATGTAATATCCTCATTTATGCCCTAGAAGTTTTGTATGTTGTTGTTATTGTGGTTGTTTTAAATTGCAAGATTAAGAATTGAGAAAAGAAAAGTATTTGTGTTTTGGGAAGGATTTAGGGTTTAGAGAGAATGGTATATGTTGTGTATATGTTGATATATATAACATATAAATGGGTCAAAGAAGAGTCAAGGTGTTGGTTAGTGGAAGAAGATATTTTTGTGTTGAGTGTGTAAGTACATATATGGGCTTATATAAGACAAAAGGTTAGTTATATGTTTGAGGGCATTTTGGTAATTGTTTGGATGAAATGCATGGTGGAGATTAAAAGAAGGAAAGAGAGGTTGACTTGTGCATTTTCTTTTCTTTTCTTGAAGAGGTGGCCGGCTCTCCAACAACAAGGGGGAAAGAGAAGTGTTCTTGATGCTATACTCAATTGATGAAAGAATTGAGAGATTTGGTGAAAGATTTATGGAATTTCTTCATATAAGGTAAGATCTTCTCTTTAATTTCTTCAATTCTTTTGAAGTGGTGTGAGAAAGGAATTAGGTTTTGTTGGTGTGATGATGAGATGAGTTTGTGTTATGTTTTTAAGTGTTAAAATTGATTGTAAGTTAAAAGATGGAATTAGTGTTGGGTTGATTGTGAAGATTGTATGTTTAAATGGATGTTGTTTTTGAAAGATGAAAAAGGATGGTGATTAATTAGGGTTTTGAGATGGTGTTTGTTTAATTGTGATATTAATGTGTTTTAAAGTGATTATTGTAATGAATATGTGTTTAGAACATTGATTATGTTCATTTGAAGCATGTGGTATGATGTATATTGAGTTTAAATGCAATTTGGAAAGTGTTGGCTTTGGTTAGGGTTTTGATTATGGGTGACATGGCCAAAAGCTATGGGAAACACGGCCAAGACATGAAATTTTGAAGGTGTTGGATTGATTTTTGGGAGACACGGCCGTGTCCCCAAGCTGTGTTTGCTACTGCCAAAGTTTGGTTGAGAGACACGACCACAAGCTTGGCCGTGTCCCTTGCCCGTGTTGCTTACTGTCCAATTGGTTTGAGTGACACGGCCACAAGCTTGGCCGTGTCCCTCAAGTGGCTGCCCGTGTCCCTCAATTGTGTAGGTTAAGGTTTTACTTCCTTGTTCTTTTTGCATTGCTTTGGTTCTCAAAGGGTAGGTTGGTCCCTAAACCTAACCCTAAACATTTTAAATACACTTGAATCAATGAATGATATAATCAATTACATGTGTAAGGTTCTAAAGCTATGAATCATATCAATTGTTCTTTACCCTAATTGCATTGTTGAGATTGAATAATGTTATGTTATGCATTGTAAATGGTAATGTGTTTCATGAGTAATGAATATTGAAATGTATATCAAAGATGCAATGATAATTCAAATAAGACATGATATGAGACAATGCCATTGTGGTTGGCTATGATGTGATGCAATTGAAAGAAATAAGGCATGTTTGCCTAAATGTTGTTGAGAATTGAGAATGGAAATGATAATTGAATAATAAATGAATTGTGTGGCTAATGTGTTATTCCATTTTCAGAGTTGGTTGTTGGTGGCATGCCTAATAAGTGTAACAATCTCTTGAAGTTAGGTTGGATTGAATCCTTGAAGCCTAATTGAGATGTTACCACCCTTGAAGCTAGGTTGGGTTGGTTCTTGAAGCCAAGTTGGGTTGAAGCTTAGCATGCTTTGCTCCCCTTGAAGCTTGGTTGAACCTAATCCTTGAAGCCTAGTTGGGTTTATGATATTGATAAATGTGATGATAGAACCAAAACATTAACTCTGAAAATTGAATGGCATATTAGTGTGTCTTGGGCCCATGCTTGTCTTTGCTTAATGTTGATTATGAATGATTAAATGAATACTAATGAGGTATATGATAAGATGTTGAAATATGATATGTCTATTTATGTTGAGTTATGAAATGTAAAGGCATGTTGTTAGTTTTGCATATATGATGTTACATGTATAATATGGATTGAGAATTGGCATTGCATTGCATCAAAGCAAAACATTAGCATGTTTTATCTTACTAAGCCGTTGGCTTAGCGTGATAGTGTTTGATCGCGCAGGTAATAGAGTTGGTAGAGTTGAACCCGAGAGTTCATCAAGACCGAGTGAGAGTAGACAGTGAAGAGTTGATTTTTGAGGACTTAAAGATCAGAGCAGACTTGCCAATCATGTATACTTCTTTTATATTTTGTAAAGTAATGTTTATAATGTAAAAATGTACCTAATTTATAACTTCCGCTGTGTAATATTTAAATGTTTATATGTATATCTAACATGTTTATATTTTAAGTCAATGACTTAATTTCTATAATGTATAATGATTAGGGTATTGTATCAAGTTTAAAATGTTTTGAATGTTGAAGAAAACCGTAGCATCCCTATGTTTGGTGCACTTATGCTACATTGTTGTGATTGTAGTGTGTGTGCATTGGATGTGGGGGTGTTACAATAAACATTACTTTACAAAATATAAAAGAAGTATACATGATTGGCAAGTCTGCTATGATCTTTAAGTCCTCAAAAAATCAACTCTTCACTGTCTACTCTCACTCGGTCTTGATGAACTCTCGGGTTCAACTCTACCAACTCTATTACCTGCGCGATCAAACACTATCGCGCTAAGCCAACGGCTTAGTAAGATAAAACATGCTAATGTTTTGCTTTGATGCAATGCAATGCCAATTCTCAAACCATATTATACATGTAACATCATATTTCAACATCTTATCATATACCTCATTAGTATTCATTTAATCATTCATAATCAACATTAAGCAAAGACAAGCATGGGCCCAAGACACACTAATATGCCATTCAATTTTCAGAGTTAATGTTTTGGTTCTATCATCACATTTATCAATATCATAAACCCAACTAGGCTTCAAGGATTAGGTTCAACCAAGCTTCAAGGGGAGCAAAGCATGCTAAGCTTCAACCCAACTTGGCTTCAAGAACCAACCCAACCTAGCTTCAAGGGTGGTAACATCTCAATTAGGCTTCAAGGATTCAATCCAACCTAACTTCAAGAGATTGTTACACTTATTAGGCATGCCACCAACAACCAACTCTGAAAATGGAATAACACATTAGCCACACAATTCATTTATTATTCAATTATCATTTCCATTCTCAATTCTCAACAACATTTAGGCAAACATGCCTTATTTCTTTCAATTGCATCACATCATAGCCAACCACAATGGCATTGTCTCATATCATGTCTTATTTGAATTATCATTGCATCTTTGATATACATTTCAATATTCATTACTCATGAAACACATTACCATTTACAATGCATAACATAACATTATTCAATCTCAACAATGCAATTAGGGTAAAGAACAATTGATATGATTCATAGCTTTAGAACCTTACACATGTAATTGATTATATCATTCATTGATTCAAGTGTATTTAAAATGTTTAGGGTTAGGTTTAGGGACCAACCTACCCTTTGAGAACCAAAGCAATGCAAAAAGAACAAGGAAGTAAAACCTTAACCTACACAATTGAGGGACACGGGCAGCCACTTGAGGGACACGGCCAAGCTTGTGGCCGTGTCACTCAAACCAATTGGACAGTAAGAAACACGGGCAAGGGACACGGCCAAGCTTATGGCCGTGTCTCTTAAACCAAAACTCACAGTAGCTAACACGGCTTGGGAACACGGCCGTGTCTCTCAAAACTAATTCAACACACGCAAAAGTTTCATGACTTGGCCGTGTCTCTCCTTTGCTTTTGGCCGTGTCTCCCAAAACACAAACCCTAATATGCAAAATTCTCCTCCAATTGCACTCAAACACATCAAACACCATATAACATGTTTCAAATGAATGAAATCAATGTTCTAAACACAAATTCTACATGTTTATCACAATATTCCTTATTAAAACGCATCAACCAAAACATTTAAACATATACCATCTCAAACCCTAAAACCAACTTTACACTTGAACTTCCACTATCAAAATCCATTTAAACTTACAACCTTCACAACCAAACCAACCTCAAATCAATCTTTTAACTAACAATCAACTTTAACATTTGTAAATACATATCAAACACACCAAATCATCAACTCAACAATTCACCATACACCTTAGCCACAACTTCCAAATTAATAAAAGAAAACAAGAAATTACTTACCTTATATGAAGAAATTCCACAAATCTTTCACCAAATCTCTCAATTCCTTCATCAATTTGAGTATAGCATCAAGAACACTTCTCTTTCCCTTTGTCTTCTTCAATGGCCGGCACAAACATGAGAAGAAAAGAAAATTCAACAAAGTCAAATGACTTTTCTTCTTTAAATCTCCACCAAGAGATTTTATCCAAGCAATTACCAAAATGCCCTCAATCATATAACTAACTTTTTGTCTTATATAAGCCCATATATGCAATTACACACTCAACAATAAAATATCTTCTTCCACTAACCAACACCTTGACTCTTCTTTGACCCATTTATATGTTATATATATCAACATATACACAACATATACCATTCTCTCTAAACCCTAAATCCTTCCCAAAACACATATACTTTTCTTTTCTCAATTCTTTATCTTGCAATTTAAAACAACCACAATAACAACAACATACAAAACTTCTAGGGCATAAATGAGGATATTACACTTATGATTACTCGATCTCCAAGTTAATTGATAAACAAATAAGATTGATCTTATATCAACTTATTTGAGCACGGCCATGCATTTCTCAGTTACACTTATCGAGGGGCCCAGAAGATATCTCTCTCATAGAGAGGGACAAATTCCATCTTGATTGTTCATTTTCCTCTACATAATTTATACCATGTTCAAGCATAACCTTTATAATTATCTAGTTACAGATAACGTTTGATCATGTCAAAACATAATATTCCTTATGTTGGAAACTATGACAATCTCAAGTCAAAGGATTAAATGAAAACTATTATGAGATACACTTATGACATTAAACCATGAAGTGATATCTATGTGGGTCTATCCAATACACTGTTCTCTAACATGTATCCATAATATTGATTTGTATCTTCATACCTATAATCATCTTATGATTATCAAATCAATATTACACTAGTTATATTTATTATTATCTCCATAACAATAATAAACCAGGGATATAATCATTATTATATATAACATGCAAACATAACAATGATAATAAAAACTTCTTTATTAATAACAAAATGAATAACATTAAGGTCCAAATCAATGGCCTAGGGCATATACACTAACAGTCTCCCACTTGCACTAGGCCTAGACTAACAAATATCTCATGCCCATAGACCTAGTGTGCTGATCATGCTTGACCCGCGAGAGAGGTTTTGTCAATGGATCTGCTATGTTGTCATTTGTGTCAACTTTGCATATCTTGATATCACCTCTATCAATGATGTCTCGAATGAGGTGAAATCGCCTGAGTATATGCTTAGATTTCTGATGGGACCTTGGCTCTTTTGCTTGCGCTATGGCACCATTGTTGTCACAATAGATAGCCATAGGATTAGCAATGCTAGGCACCACTCCAAGCTCAGTGATGAATTTCTTCAGCCAAACTGCTTCCTTAGCTGCATCTGATGCTGCTATATACTCAGCTTCTGTTGTAGAATCTGCTACTGTACTCTGCTTGGAACTTTTCCAAGTAATGGCTCCACCATTCAATGTGAATACAAAACCTGACTGCGATTTGTAATCATCTATATCAGTTTGGAAACTAGCATCTGTGTAACCATTTACAACGAGCTCATCATCCAAACCTCCATAAACCAAGAAAGCATCCTTAGTTCTTCTTAGATACTTAAGAATGTTCTTAACAGCTGTCCAGTGACCCTCACCAGGATCAGCTTGATATCTACTTGTTGTGCTCAAAGAATATGAGACATCAGGTCTAGTACATAGCATGGCATACATAATAGATCCAATAGCAGAAACATAAGGGATCTTATTCATTCTATCTCGCTCATCAGATGTCTTAGGACATTGATTCTTGCTAAGATGAATACCATGTGACATAGGCAAAAATCCCTTCTTGGAATCTTGCATGCTGAATCTCTTCAACACTTTGTCAATGTATGTACTTTGACTTAAGCCAATTATCCTTCTAGATCTATCTCTATAGATCCTTATACCAAGGATATATGCAGCCTCACCCAAGTCCTTCATTGAAAAAGTATTCCCTAACCAATCTTTAACCTTTTGTAAAGTGGGGACATCATTTCCAATGATCAATATGTCATCTACATATAGGACTAAGAACACGATAGCACTCCCACTAACCATCTTGTAAACACATGGTTCATCTTCATTTTGAATGAAACCAAAGTTCTTAACTGTTTCATCAAAACAAAGATTCCAGCTTCGAGATGCTTGCTTCAATCCATAAATGGACCTTTGAAGCTTGCAAACCTTCCCAGAATTCTCAGGATTTACAAAACCCTCAGGTTGTGTCATGTACACATCCTCGAGTAAATTTCCATTAAGGAAAGCAGTTTTGACATCCATTTGCCATATCACATAATCATAGTATGCAGCAATGGCAAGGAGAATCCTAATAGATTTAATCATAGCAACTGGAGAAAAGGTTTCATCATAGTCTATACCATGAGTTTGTTTGAAACCTTTAGCAACCAACCTTGCTTTATAGGTTTGCACATTTCCATCCATGTCAATTTTCTTCTTGAAAACCCATTTGCAACCAATAGTCTTAATACCTTCGGGAGGATCAATTAATGCCCAAACTTGGTTGTCAAACATGGACTGCATCTCAGAGTTCATGGCTCCAAGCCATTTCTCTGAATCTGGACCTGACACAGCTTCAAGATAGGTAGTTGGCTCATCTTGATCTATGAGCAAAACTTCACGACTTTCAGTCATGAGAAATCCATATCTCTCAGGCTGATGACGTGGTCTATCAGATCTGCGCAGAACTTGTGTAACATTTTCAGTTTCCACAATGGCTTGTGGTTCTGAAACTGTTTCTACAGGCGGTTCAATATCTTCTTGTGGTTCTATAAATTCATCTAATTGAACTGTACTCCCACTAGTTCTTTTAGAAATAAATTCTTTTTCCAAAAAGGTTCCATTTCGAGCAACAAACACTTTGTTCTCAGATGGAATATAGAAATAATATCCTTTAGTTTCCTTAGGATATCCCACAAAGATACATTTAGCAGATTTTGGAGCTAACTTATCTGAAACTGGTCTTTTCACATAAGCTTCACAACCCCAAATCTTAAGAAAAGACAAACTAGGTGTTTTGCCAGTCCATATCTCATATGGCATCTTTTCAACCGCTTTAGATGGTACACGGTTTAAAACAAAAGCAGCTGTCTCTAAGGCATAACCCCAAAACGATAATAGAAGATCTGCTTGACTCATCATAGATCGAACCATATCTAATAAAGTTCAATTTCTTCTTTCAGAAACACCATTCCACTGTGGAGTTCCTGGAGGAGTTAATTGTGAAACAATTCCATAATTTCTTAGATGTTCGTCAAACTCTTGGCTCAAAAATTCACCACCTCGATCAGATCGAAGTGCCTTAATAGTTTTACCAAGTTGATTTTGTACTTCATTTTGAAAAGTTTTGAACATTTCAAAAGCCTCATGCTTATGTTTCATTAGGTAGACATAGCCATATCTACTGAAATCATCAGTAAAAGTAATGAAGTAATTATATCCTCCTCTGGCACTAATGCTTAACGGGCCACATACATCTGTATGTACTAGTCCAAGCAAGTCATTAGCCCTTTCACCTTGTCCGATGAAAGGATTCCTTGTCATTTTGCCAAGTAAACAAGATTCACATTTATCAAATGATTCAAAATCAAATGAATCTAATAATCCATCTTGATGGAGTTTAGAAATGCGTTTCTCATTTATATGGCTAAGACGACAATGCCATAAAAATGTAGGGTTTAGGTCATTTGGCTTAATTCTTTTAGAGTTTATGTTATAAATATGATTCTCCCTAGAATCATCTAAGTCAAGGACATAAAGGCCATTAAAAGATCTTGCAATACCATAAAGCAAATCATCTTTATCAAAAATAGAACAGGTCTTATTTTTAATTAAAAATGAAAAACCTTCGTCATCCAAAACTGAAACTGAAATAAGATTCCTACTCAGAGTAGGAACATAATAGCAATTGTTCAAATTTAACAAAAAGCCATTAGGCATATGAAGTTCATAAGATCCTACAGCTAGTGCAGCAACTCTTGCTTTATTCCCAACTCGTAGGTCAACTTCGCCCCTTTTCAGTGATCTACTCCTTTTGAGTCCCTGCACATTTGTACAAATGTGAGAACCACATGCAGTATCCAATACCCATGAAGTAGAAGCAGATAAGTTAATTTATATAACATATATACCTGAAGATGTAGTCGCACTACCCTTCGATTTCTTCAATTCAGCCAAATAAAGTGGGCAATTTCTTTTCCAATGCCCAGGCTCCTTACAATGGAAACAAGTTCCTTCCTTAGGAACAGGTGCCTTGGGTTCTTTTGGCTTGGGCTGTCCCTTAGGCTTTGTAGCAACTGTTGCTTTACCCTTTGCCTTGCCTTTCTTCTTCATAGGCTTACCCTTATTGACATTCAATACATGGGTAGCCTTAGTGGGCTTTTTGATATTCCCTTCAGCAGTTTTGAGCATACCATGTAGCTCAGGAATGGACTTTTCAATGTTGTTCATATTATAGTTCATAACAAAATGTGAAAAACTGCTGGGCAAAGAATGAAGGATCAAATCCGTGGAGAGTTCTAAACTAAAGGGATATCCAAGTCGGGCAAGGTGATCTATGTAGCCCTTCATTTTCAAAACATGAGCGCTAACCGATTCGCCCTCTGACATCTTGCAGTCAAATAATGCAACAGCAGTGTCGAATCTATCCTGCCTAGCTTGCTGTTGGAAAGCTTGTTTGAGATGGACACTCATCTCATAAGCCTCCAAGTGTTCCAGATCCTTCTGAAGTTCTGGACACATAGTAGCAAGCATAAGACATCCAATGTCATTGGAATCATCCATATGCTTCTTATGCTTGTTCTTATCAGCATTAGAAGCATTAGCAGGAGGTGGCTCAGGGACAGCTTCATCAAGCACATAGGACTTCTTTTCTTGTTTGAGAACAATTCTCAGGTTCCTAAACCAATCAACAAAATTAGTCCCATTCTCTTTCAGTTTTTCCTTCTCAAAGATGGATCGCAGTGATAAAGTGGAGTTATTGTTGGTAGCCATTTCAATATACAAAATATGCAAATTTTAATTAATAAAAGGTGATAAGTAATTAAAATCCCACTAAAATATAACCCTCAATCATCACAATGACATTTTAGTGGGCTAAGATCCAATTTTTACTTAATATTAAGTCAGCTTTGGCATGACACTTAAAATCAAGTTATTATGGTAGGTAACCCCTTACCAATTACATCACATGTAACTCTTAGATAATATGGGATCATGACATCATATGTCATAGCATGTTATACCCCATCTAATGCCTTAGGCCCAAAACCATTTTGATAGCCTAATTAAGTCTAACCAATTTTAAACGCATGAGCAGCACCATTACTCATCATATCTTACTAGGATAACCTAAAGTACTTTGCTTTGGCAAAATCTACATTTAGGTGATCTTAGCCTTGATAAGTGTTTAAGATATGGATGGCATTAAAACTTAGATTAATAGTGAGGGTTCATTCCATTTAATTTTGAAAACATGTTAAAATTAACATTTATATATTATATCCCATATGCATACATAAACTATCAAACATGGCATCTCATACATATTCGATAAAAATAAACGTGACATAGTATGGCCAAACTAGATATGATCTTCATGAGACCAAATGAAGATCATATAGGCAACCCTAGGTGAAAAGAAAACCTATCTATTACAACATTTGCAATAGTACATTTCTTCATATCTTGAAAGGCAACTTCATCTCCATGGAATTTTCATCTTCTTCTCCAAGCTTGAGTCTTCATTATTACATTAATAATAAAACTAACTACTAAACTAGTAATAATAAAGTTACAAAAATAAACGACACGCAGGCCGTATATACAATCCAAAGATATGAATAAACAAACACATAGGTCATAAAGCCATACTATGCACCATGCCAAGACATCAAATAATCATAGCATATTCATCACCAACATGTTAAATAGAAAAAAATATATTGACATTCTTAATGTCACGGTAACGAACTATAGGGCGCGAACATACGGCGGTCCCGCTAGCCGGTTAGCGGGCGGGGCTCCCGCTGGCCGGTCAGCGGGCGGGGTCGAGGGGCAGCGCCCCTCGAAGCTAAACAGAATCATTAATCCAATTAATTATTTTCTGTCAAAACCCTTATTCTGTCAATCATATTAAACAGAATATAATAGCAATCTATTAATCATATTAACAGAGAACTATTACTAGAAACCTTAGAAAACGATTTACTCAATAATCATATTAATCAAAATCGAAATCTATGTATACATTCAATATGAATAAACGAATTGAATTAATCATATTAACCCTAATTCGAAACCATAACAGATTGTATACCAACCCTAGTTCGACTTCACAGAATTGTATCTTATACAATTGGTCATCTTTGACATCATATATCAACAACGATTTAGGTTATATCTCATATAACAGATTCGAATCATCATCAAATGATAAAACGAATCCAATCATGCCATTTGAAAAACAATAGATCACATCAACACATCAACATGGCATATTTTGAATTAAATGGAATCAACAAGAGGCTCTAATACCACTGTTAGTAAATCGAGAAGAATCTGCAACCCTTGCCGCAGCGAAAAACAAAAATTTCTTTCGATTTACTCACAGGATCCATGTGATCCATTCAGTTCGATAAAAGAGATTCGAAACTAACCTTTTTGCGTAGCTTCAAAATGATTAACAGATGCTGCCTTCTGAAGACGAACACCCTCTAACGAAGTCCACACAAACGTACGCCGTTCTGAGTGCTAGCTCACCAACGGCAGTGGCTGAACTTTTTTTTGCAAAAACGAAACTAGGGTTTTAGGTTTTTCCTCTTCTTCCGTTTTCTTTCAAAACGAAATATATAAAAATATCATCAAGGCCTCTAGTCCTTTTAAAACCATTTTAAAAGACCTTTCCTTGTCAAAACCCTAACTGTCCATATCCTATATGGACCCACATTTTTAATAATTATTATCTAATAATAATTATTATAACAATATTATTATTAATATCTAATAATAATAATAATACTAACAACAATAATAAAAATATAATTATTATTGTTTAAGTACAGCCTACGTTCTATGTGTGTGACCCGATAGGCTCATATTAACTGGTAGTGTATTTCAATCTCTATTGAAATGCACAAATCATAATTGGTCTCTAGCAAGACATTATGACTACCCAATTAATCATGAGAATCATTATAAATGAAAACCTGAAATAGTACATGCATTAATCCCTTTGTCACACGATATCTAGTTTGAACATAAGTCATAGTAAATGTCATACTTATATTATCCAAACTTATGATTACTCGATCTCCAAGTTAACTGATAAACAAATAAGATTGATCTTATATCAACTTATTTGAGCACGGCCATGCATTTCTCAGTTACACTTATCGAGGGGCCCAAAAGATATCTCTCTCATAGAGAGGGACAAATTCCATCTTGATTGTTCATTTTCCTCTACATAATTTATACCATGTTCAAGCATAACCTTTATAATTATCTAGTTACAGATAACGTTTGATCATGTCAAAACATAATATTCCTTATGTTGGAAACTATGACAATCTCAAGTCAAAGGATTAAATGAAAACTATTATGAGATACACTTATGACATTAAACCATGAAGTGATATCTATGTGGGTCTATCCAATACACTGTTCTCTAACATGTATCCATAATATTGATTTGTATCTTCATACCTATAATCATCTTATGATTATCAAATCAATATTACACTAGTTATATTTATTATTATCTCCATAACAATAATAAACCAGGGATATAATCATTATTATATATAACATGCAAACATAACAATGATAATAAAAACTTCCTTATTAATAACAAAATGAATAACATTAAGGTCCAAATCAATGGCCTAGGGCATATACACTAACAAATTTTGCCTTGAAAGTATGTCAAAGCACGTTCTAAGATTAACTAGACATAGGTAATTATGCAGAAACCCTCTCTAAGTAAGCATACACAACTCAATACTATAGAATAATTCCCTCACTTAGTAAAGTCATTCAAATCATAACGTATAGATATACTATTTTATGAGACATCAAGCTAGATTCGTCATTGGTTGAATACTATAATGTCAAAAGCCAATAAAATTATAAATTCAATGAAAGTAATTTATTCAAACAATTTAAATTTGAAAAACATAATTGTTCTAATAAAATACCAAAAAAGTATAATAAAATGAGCAACATTTAAGCCAATGGAGGTTTGTTGAGTTAGAGTCTACTTAGACATATTGGGGCGAGCATTATGTACTTTAGGGTTTAGACCAAACCCACTTTTCTTCCTTAGATTCTAATTCATTCACAACACAAATGGTCAGTGCTTTCTTACCCATAGTTGATTCAATCTTGCTAGGCAGAACCTCTACTTTTGTACTTTCTTTATCTATATCTTAAAAAGATGATAAGCCAAACTTTTCATCCAATTCTCCTCCTATCATGGAGTTTGTTGGTGGTGACACTCTTCCAAATTTAGGCAAAGAATTGCTCTTGGTGTTGGGCTTATTAGGCTTAGGTAACTTCTCACCGTCAGTCAAATCTTAGATCTCGTGCCTTAGTCGAGCACATTTATCTATCTCGTGCTCTTGAATTTGATGGAATTGACAAAAGGTCTTGGCATCAAAATTTGATGGTAGAGGATCATGTAGCGGTCGAGGAGCCAATGGCTGTAATAACCTCTTTTTTCACAACTTGTTGAAAACCCAAGATAAAAGTTTTCCCAACTCCAAAAATTATCTTCTATTTGCTTGACCAGTTGTTGCATTGACATCTACTACTTTCTATGTACTCTGACCACCAAATTGGTAACTTCCCTTATCATTCCTTCTTCAAGCAAAACGATTATTCTCCCTTTCCCACTCTTCTATATGTAAGCCAACTTGAAGAAGATCTTTAAAGTCTCTGATTAGAGTGTGAGACATCCGCTCACAAAGATTAGGTAGAACACCTCTTACCACCATTCTAATCTAGTCAGGCTCATCTGGCCTCTTTTTAAGAAGTGCAACCTTATTCCTCCACCTCTTCACATAATCAACAAAGTTCTTATTTTGCTTTTTTCTGATTGATTTTGCCTCCATCAGGGTCACTTCTAATTCAGCATTATATCCATACTACTGGATGAAGACTTTGTACAGCAAATCCCAGTTCTTTTGAGTACGTTCCTCTAAGATGTTGAACCAATTTTGTACAACAGGATCTAATGAGAGTATAAAATACCTTAAAGTTTGAACCTTGGTAGCTCTAGCAGACTGCATGATAGTGATGTACTGCTTGACATGTAGATGGGGATTCCCAGTTCCATCAAACTTGGCAAAAGAAGGCATCTTGAACTTGTAAGGAACTTCTTCATCTTGCTTGAATGGCCTGTCCACCTCCAACACCTCCTCATCTTTCAACTTCTTTTCAAACTTTTTCTCCAAATCAGCAATTATCTTTTCAAAACCAGCACACTCAACCTTCTCTGTGACTTTTTTCTTTTAGCTTTTCTTGTTTGTCTTGGAAGTACGCATCCTAATCAACACCATCCATTACTACCTTGTCTTTATCAGAGGCCACCTCCATTACCTTGGCCTTTTCCTTATCCTTTTGCTTCTTGTAATTAGTAGATGCTTAAACATTGTTACCCTTCAATGGTGAAAATAATTGATTTCTCACAGTCTCAGCCAGGTCCCCCTTCAATTCTTCCATCTTGAATGTAAAGGCCTCGTTCACCATGTTCTGAACTTGTTCATGGTCCATTGATCTTGGTTCGAAGTTGACTGAATTCTCACTGAACTCTGAATCACTGACGTAGGTTGGATTATCGTGCACCTTTGAGCTACTGTACTCCAGGTCTGTGAGCTAGAGAGGATTAATAAAAATGTAATGTAATAAATATATGCATGTATACATGAGTAGACAAACAAGTAAATAGTGTCAGGACGTTCCTTCCAACATTATATCTTCCACACACGAGTGGCGAGTCTCTTTTTTTAGGTGTTATGGCCAACAAAAGTATCAACCGGGGATACTTTTATTTTCAAATCACTCGGACGAATTAACCATTAATTGCTTTTTCAAAATCAAAATCAATTTATGATAATTTCCACTAATTAAATCTTAATCCATTGGGGTTAATATATTATGGATTAAAACTAAATTAAAGAGTTTATCATGAATAAATTTCTTATTTGAAAAAGTAACTAGTGATTTATGCCACAAACAAGCCCATGATCATTAGATCTTAGTGTAAATATGGCCCACAATTGATTTTAATATTTCATAATTAACCTAATTAATTAAAAGCCCATCCAAAAATTTTGGTTCATTGTAAAAAAGGTTTTAATTTTTAAAAGCCTAATGAAAGCTCGATTTTAAGAAAAAGTTTTGGGTAATAAAGAATCATTTCAAAGCCTATAAAAATTTGTTTAAAAAATGGTTAGGCTATAAGAAGGCAATTACTGACCAAAATTTGTCAAAAGGGTTTTGAAAAATGATTTGGGCTTTGGGGCTTAAAAGAAATTTTGTACCCTAAATAGTTCATAAAATAGTTTTAGGCCTTCACCATAATTTTAGGAAAGGGACAAACCAAATGGGCTATTACTCAAACTAAGATATGTCAATCATAGTCAAACAATAAGCATTGAGAGTAAACCTAAGGAAAGTTACTAGAGCAACTACATGGGCTTTAGTCTTTTAGGTAAAAGGCTTAGGTTCTCATAGCAAGTATATACCAAAGGGTACAAGGCTATGAGTGGTATCACTTACATACATAACACTGGCTACACAGAGTATTCTAACTCACACACACAATGCAATTCTAAGTAATGCAATGGATAATATCATAATAAGAAAGAATAAAATAATATAAAGACCAACAGAATCAACTTCTCTTATCCCCAGTGGAGTCACCACTAGGAGATTTTTATACCCACTCTCTCGGTGGAATGGTTCTTGCGACATCAACACTGTTAAGCTCTAGGCCTTAGAGAACACGGGCCTATATCCGGAGAAATGGAGTCGCTACCTAGGCGGACCGAGAAAGAAAAGAAAGGGATGGATGACTCGATGCCTAAGAAATCCTCAACTCCCTATTGGGTTCGAAAAGTTGGGTATGCATGAAGAAGGTGAAATGACCTGGCACCCCCATAGCACCAGATTCATTGGATTTGGCCTCCTTTTTAGGTCTAAATATTATCAAATGCTTAACTTATTACAACATTATCCATATTACATGCAATTATAAAGGAAATAAAAATTCATCATATTATTGAAACAAATCAACCAAAATTGGCACCCATTTAAGGATGAAAATATGCCCTTACAATGTTCAATGTCCAAAATACAAGTAAATAAAATATGACACCCACCAATTGGTGGAAAAGTGTCCCTTACATCGGTCCCCAAACACGAGTAAGACAAAAGAAATAAATTAAATAAACAAGACACCCACAAAGTGAAAACATGCTTTTTACAACTTTTGAAATCTAAATAACAAATAAACAAGCATAATTGAATGTAAACAAATCATATCATCCATTGTAAAGCAATACTAAAAAAATAAAACTCATCATAAAAAACAATATAAAGTTCCATCATCAAATTAGGATGTGATTGCAAAATTAGGATTTTTATCATTAATTTAGGGTTCAATTGTGAAATTAGGATTTTACATGTCAACTAGGGTTTAAGCATGCAAATTAGGGTTTTAAATATTCATATGGAATTAGGGTTTTAAATATTTGAATTAGGGTTTTAATGTGAAATTAAGATTTTGACTAAAAGTAGAATTTGGCGGTACTAGTTAAGGTTTAAAATCATATAGCTAATATTCAATTAAGCTCATATGGTTCATTGTGTAGGAGCTGCAATATTACTTATTAATTGAACTATGCGATGAATTAATCAATGAAGGTAAATAATTGAACTGAATTGATTGAAGAAAAATTAAACATGTGTTTGCCGGCTCCACCAATTTGATATGTTGAAATAAGCTGATGTTGCCATTGTCAGTATTAATTTGTTTTTTTGGTTGGAGGTCCAATGATCCGTAGATCAACCTTTGGCTAATGTCTTTCTTTTTATTCTTTACTTCTATCTCTCTATTTCTTAATGGTTTACTATTTTATTAACAAAACCTAATTGTCGGCTACTTAATTGCTAAACTCTCCCTTGCTCTGGCTCTTGTCTATTATATTTATAATTGAGTTTAGGGCAACCTGCTGAGTGTTCCAATTTAATTAGGACTTAGTTTCTTCGGCCAACTTTGACTTGAATAAGGAATCATGTTGAAGTGGCAAGCCAACTTGACATGACTTAAACTCAAGCCAATTCGACATGAGTTTCAGAACTCATGTCAAATTGGGCCAATTTCGACCTGAGGATTATTTCAATTAGACATGAGAACTATTCCAATAGACATGAGCACCATTTGGTCCATTTAGACATGAGCATTATTCCAATTAGATATGAGCGCTATATCAATTAGGCATGAGCACTATTTAGTCCAATTAGACGAGCACTATTCCAATTAGACATGGCTCATGTCTAATTGGAATAAGCAATTCGACATGAGCATGGCTCATGTCGAATTGGCATGGTCAATTCGATAGTCTAGTTGCCTTAGCTTTTCAAATCAGACCAGAGTTGGTTTGGAATTTTTAATTGGATCCTAATTTTTATTAGGGCCTTGACTATAATCATATTTATTCCGAGCCAAAATTAAAGGTCTATAACCAGTATGGTAATGTGGTAAGAAAATTGAAGAAAATGATGAGTAATGATGGAAAAAGTGCAAAAGAAATGAAAAATGGCATAATTGCCAAAGTATGAGAAAAATGTGAAAATGTTAATGAAATGTGAGAAGCCTTATGTATTATCATTTTCCAGAGTATTATGTTTAGTGTTACTATATATTAAAGATTGCCTTTGGGTCAGACGGTGGGCGTCACTGATATTTGTCTTCGGGACAGATGTTGGGCATCATTATTCTATTTTCTTTGGGTCAGACACTGGGCATTACTGATATTTACCTTCAGGCCAAACACCGGGTGTCAATTAAGAGTCTAAAGCAATATCTCTGGAACACGAATATTATATAAGGTCATTTGGGCCTAATGCATATGAATATGGTATGTGATTGTTTGATAGTATTAAATGTGTATCTTGCTTCATGAAATTGCATCTCAAGTTAAAATTTTGAAATGAGTTGCATTTTTCATTTTTCATTAGTTTTTATTTATATCAAAGTATGTATTACTAGGCTAAATTGCTTAGAGTAATTTATTTATCGCATAGGTGATATGGGTTATATAGAGAGCTCTGTTGGACCGGAGCATGTCGTATTCTAATTTTACAGAAAGTTTGTTAGGCCGCCATGGGACCAGAGCTAGTTGCAAGCATGTAAACATTTACTTAGTGAAACTTGTTTTAATTATGTACATTACCTTTGTACATATGAAAATGTTGTAAATTAAAAGGCTTTTAGGTTAAGCGTGGAGTTTGTAAATATTTTGAATTAACACATAAATATGCATATATATATGTTTGAGCTATTTTTTGAAGCATTAGAGTAAAGGATATATGAATTTTTGGGAGTGTAATTCTTTTGACAGGTTGTGTTTGTTTGAAATTTTGGAAATTTTCTTAATATAGACAAAACTCTGGAGAATTTTTTCTAGAGATTTTTGTTTAAAACTATTATTTTTGGTAATTAAATTACTTATATTTATGTTCATTCATCTATTAAAGTAAACATTTAAGGCTTTGATAATTTTCTTATAATTATGAGAAACTTTGTAAATGTCAATAATGGTAATAGTCTTATCTTCTATATGTGTATTTATACATATGCAGTGAGTATATATTATACGTATATAAGAGATAGGGATGTTACAATATGGATGTGCTTAGATGATATACATGACCATATTCATAACGGACATGGCAATGTTTAATTAATATGTACTTTTTATGAGATTTATAAAAATGAAATACTGCAGTATTTTATATAAATATGATCATATTAAATATACCAGTATTATATATGAATGTGTTTAAGTAATATACATGATTCTGTCCAAAGTACATATGGTTATTTTTAATAAATATGTATTTTATATATCCGTCATATAAATAATTTATGCGATAACAATGAGAATTTTGTTTATTTATTTATTTTTATTAATTTATTCGAATATTCAAATTATAAAACTTTTTATTATGCTCATACATGGTAAACAAGTTAGCTAAATTGAGATATAAAAAATTATTTCATTTATTTTGTTTCACAAATGATCCAGACATTTAGAATTTATCATATAATTAGATAAATATCAATAACTCCTGAATTTAAATATATTCCACTTAGTTGGAATAATTAAAAAAAAATCACATATATATATATATATGTGAGCGGGGATTTTCGTCCTACTCCCGGTAAAATGGTTTTTGAGACTGTGGCACTGTTATGCTCCAGGACTCAGAGAACATGGGCATAAATCCAGAGAATAGGAGTCGCCACCCGGATGGGCCAAGAAGAAAATAGAAGGAGTGGATGACTTGATTCCTAAGAAATCCTCAATCTCTACTGGGTTTGAAAAGTTAGATACGCATGGGGAAGGTGAGAAGCTGCCCAGCACCCCCATAACGCCCAGTTTATTGGAAGCGGCCTCCTTTTCAGGTCTAAATATTATTAAATTATTAAATTATTATGATATCATCCATGTTACAAGCAATTGAAAAAAATAAATATCCATTAACCATATCATTAATCAAACAAACAAATAATAAAACGGGCACCCATACAAAGATGAAAACATACCCTTACAATGTCCAAATATCCATAATACAAATAAAACAAGATGGGATACCCATAAAAGAATGGAAAAGTACCCCTGACATTAATCTCCAAATATAAATTAAATAAAAGAAATAGATAAAATAAGGCACCCATAAAGTGTAAATATGCCTTTTACAACTTTGAAATCCAAATAATAAAAATTGCAATCCACAAACCTATCTTAATATTAACCTGAACGAAATATAGGATGCAATACATATGGCAATCTCACTAGCCAATTAGAGGGCAGGGAGCTTCCCCCAAAAGGTAAAAGATTTACTAAACTCATTGAATGAGTTGCTACCTCCATGATATATGTTATTAATTTAGGGTTTAATCCTAAACCTAGGGTTTGAATGATCAAATTAGGGTTTTATTGATGGAATAGGGATCAAATCCTAAAACTAGGATTTTATTGCATGATCAAACCAAATAAAATAAAGTAAAATGAATCTTGTAGAGTTACAAAATAAGCAAAGTGTTGACTTGTTAAATTAAATAAAGAGAGTAGAAGTGAACATACTGATGTTGTCAATTTCACCAAAGATCTGAGTATTGAGACAAGTTTGTGATTTGAATTGCACAATTTACTTCTGCCTTGGATAATCTTATAGGTTTGGGCCAATGAGCTTTAGTTGGACAATGTGGTTCAAGGTTTGTTGTGTCTTTTAGCTTCTATCAATTGGTGTTGATTACTCTCGGTCTCTCTTTTGTTTTAATTGCTTAATTGCTAATTGCTACCCCTTGCTAATTGCTCTATCCCTTTTTTACTCTCATTTTTGTTTTCTATTTTGTGCCCTTAATCGCTGCCTATCGCCTTGTATCTATAGGCAAAACTAAGGTAGCCCTTGGTTAATCCATTCTAAACCTATTAGAAAAGCTTATTCTTTATCCAAGTCCCTTTGAATTTGATCATAATAAGGACACTTCAAATTGGATTAAAATCGAATTATGCTGGGATTAAGGGCTCATGGCAAATTGGTCATGGCCAAGTCATGGTGACCAATTCGCCATGAGCTTGAGCTCATGGGAAATTTGTGAGCGAAAATTTTTGCCTCCACTCCCGGTGGAATGGTTCTTGTGACTTCGGCACTGTTTAGGCTCAGAGCCTTAGAAAACACGGACCTAAGTCCGGAGAAAATGGAGTCGCCACCCAGACGGGCCGGGAAAAAGAAAGGGGTGGATGACTCGATTCCTAAGGAATCCCCAACTCCCTAATGGGTTCTTAAAGTTGGGTACGTGTGGGGAAGGTGAGAAATGACCCAGCACCCCCACAACGCCTAGTTCATTGGAACCGGCCTCCTTTACAGGTCTTAATATTATAAAATTCTTAAGTATAACAATATTATCCATATTACACACAATAATTAAAATAAAGCATCGATATATTAAAAATCAAAATAATGTCCAAACAAAGCAAATAAATGGACACCCATCCGAAGATGGAAACATGTCCTTACATCACATGCCTAAATAGGATACCCACCGAAAGGTAGAAACATGCCCTTTATATTAGTTCTAAAATAGAAAAGCAATTTAAATTACATGATATTTAACTAATGAGGTACCCACCAAGTGGAAACATACCTCTTACAACATTTGGAAGTCTAAATAAATTGATAAAAGTAAATAACCATTCATAATAAATAAATCATTCATCAAAGGTATTAAACATCAATAGAAAGTAAACATCCATCCATGATAAATTAAATAAACCAAGCATTAAACTTAAATAAATTAAAGCATAAGAAATAAAACCAAGCATGATCAAATATGGAATTGAATAAGGTAAATAAAAATCCAAATTATAGCTACTATTTCCATTTATTGTTCTTTATCTCATGTGTTAAGGTTTTGGAATTCATAAAATTAAGCTACTGTGACTTTTTTATGGAATTAAAATAGATTGAGGTTTCATGTTTTAAAAGGTTGGTAAGACTCTTTGATTAACTAAATTAATATTTGAATGATGAAATCATGAAACTAGGGTTTTAGACACTTTAAAATACTTTTGATTTATGGTTTCAAGCTCACTGTGTGAATTTAAAATATTTGTGTTTTTATGGTTTTTTAAGTTTTAAAGGATTAGGGTTTAGAAGAAATTAAAGTTTAAAGTTTTAAAGAGTTTGGGTTTACAATTTTGAGTTTTGGAATTAAATCAGGGTTTTAGAATTTAAAATTAGGGTCACGGGTGATGAATTGGCTTTTATTATTTGGAAATCAAATTGGTAATTTTATGAAGTTTTATGAATTTAAACAAATAGATTAAAGTTTTTATAAATAGAAAAGATGTTTTTTAAGGTTTTTTTTTGAAAGAAACAGAACCTAGTTTAAAATTTTGAAAGAAACAGAATCAAATTTTGGTTTGGTTAAAAAATATGTTTAATTAGGATTTTAAGATTTTAAAGAAGTAAAAATTACAATTTTAAGCCTTTTGGAAAATAAACCAATGAAATAAGGTTTTTTGACTTTAGAAAAACTAAATTAAAGTTCTAAGATTTTAACTTTTGAAAAACACAAAATCCTAGTTTTAGCTACCGTGAAAAAAAAAATAAAGAAATTAAAATCTCATACCTTATTTTGTAAGTTGCACCAAAATTGCTTCTTGGATGAACAACAAAAGACCAGTCTTTTTGCCTTTTGAATCCCTTAAATCGTGTTTCTGCTACTTTAAAAATCAATTGAATTCAAGCTTTTCCTTCATGGATTTGGATTTTTTTTCACTGTCCCTTTCGGCCTTCCTTAATTTCATTGCCTTTGGTCCTTATTTATAGTGGTTTGATATGGTTTATTCCTAATTAGTCACAGCAAGTAATATTAATAAGAAAAGGAAACCAAAACCTAATTGAATTAGGTTTTGAAAAATTTGAGTCAGAAAAATTGCGCTGCCGAAAAAAATTGCGACAGGAAAAAATGAGCTGGTGAAAAAATTTGTAGCAGGAAACTGCGGTAGCGGGCGAGGAACCGGCATCGCCCGCAGGAATTTCCTGCGGGCGACCATTTTGCCCGCAGAAAAAATCTGCGGGCAAAATGGATTTGGCCATTTGGCCCGCAGGAAATTCCTAGGTTCACGACCTAAGGAAAATTTGGGTTCTGGACCCGATTCGAGTTCTGGACCAAGGAAAATTTGGGTTCTGGACCCAATTCGAGTTCTGGATTCAAGGATAATTCTAGGTTCTGGACCTAAAGAAAAATTTGGGTTCTGCACTCGAGGGATTCAGATACTCGATCCTAAACTAGACTCGGATACTCGATCCTAAATTAGCTTTGGATACTCGATCCTAAACTGGATTGGGATACTCGATCCTAACTGGATTTGGATACTCAATCCTAATTGGATTTGGATACTCGATCCTAAATTGGCTTTGGATACTCGATCCTAAACTGGAATGGGATACTCGATCCTAAATTGGGTTTGGATACTCGATCCTAAACTTGATTGGGATACTCGATCCTAATTGGATTTGATTTGGATACTTGGACCCGAGCTTAAATTGATTTGGGTACTTGAACCTGAGAATGGGTGCTTGGACCCGAGATTGATTTGATTTGGTTACTTAGACCCGAGAATGAGTGCCTGGACCCGAGATTGGGTTCTTGGACCCGAGATTGGGTGCTTGGACCCGAGATTGATTTGATTTGGGTACTTGGACCCGAGAATGGGTGCTTGGACCCGAGATTGGGTTCTTAGACCTAAGCTTGAATTAATTTGGGTACTTGGACTCAAGATTGGGTGCTTGGACCCGAGATTGATTTGAATTTGGGTGCTTGGACCCGAGATTAAGTTTGACTAACCTTTTATCATTTGAGAAATCTGACTGCTCCGGTTATTCTATGCATTGTGGTTTTTCACCCTCAAAATGAATCTTCATCCTTTAAGATCGGGTCTTCATCCTTGAAAATGAATCTTCATATTTGGAGATCAGGTCTTTACCCTTGAAAAATGGATCTTCATCCTTTGAGATCGGGTCTTTACCCTTGCAAATGGATCTTCATCCTTTGAGATTGGGTCTTTACCCTTGAAACATGGGTCTTTATCCATTGGAGGTCGGGTCTTTACCCTGGCTTCAGCTCTTTTAGCTGGATTGGTCTTTTGTCTTTTGCATCTTCATTCTTTTCAGAGTTCTAATGTTCCATTCTTTTCTTCTTACTTTTTGCAAAGATTTAGCTATTTTTTATTAGACCTTATATCCTCTCCTTGCCCCCCCCTATGTGGTAAAATATTTGTAAGTGAGTTTAAAAATATTTGGTATATAAACTCAAAAAATTGAAAAGGAGAAACTTTGCCCCCTGTGTAGGCTCAAACCAAATATTTTATTCATGCAAGCTTTGATTGATATTTTTGCCGTCTAGTTCTTCGCACAAGTACGCATTTATTCTCTTTGCAAATTTACTGGAGCTTTCTCAAGCAATGGGCTTTCCATGCCCCCTGATTTGACATCTTCTTTTGATTCTTTAATTCACAGGGTGTTTGTTATTCACTTTGATAAAGAATAGACAATACAAGATAAGAAAGTGTGATGTGATATGCTCATGTATGCATGATATGAATAATACTTACAGTTGTTCCATCGACTCACAGACCGAGGCGATCAGCAGAAGTGTTCTCATTGGTTCCTTTTTGACGCTCGTTCAAGTCTCGCATTGGAATGATTGAAAGCTTTGCATTTGTGGCTTTTATCTTCAAGATGATGAAAACATGAGTGGTGAAGACCCCAAGCAGCAGAGTCAGGGATACATCTATAGCATGTCGGTTGATAGCTTCTTCATGACCTTGCCAATAATCATTTTCTTTGCCCAATGTGTCCTTTGGAGGTTCAACATACTTCCTTTAACTTGAAGGCTTTGTATGACAAAATATTTTTTTTTGAAATTTGATTTTGAAATCAAATATTGGCTTTGCCAAATTAATGTCAATGTACCTCAAGACTTGATTTTTCCAAATTAATATATATAACATGACAACCCTAGTTACCGTACTAAACTCGGGAATCATTTCTATTTAAGCAAGAATTGTTGCACTTCAGATAGGCACATACACATTACTTGGCCAAATGTCTCATTTGAATTTAAATATTATCTATCTCATATGCATGCTTATTCAAACTATCTCCACTAATAGACTCTACCTATCAAGAGAGATCAACAGGTCTTTGATAGGCTTGAAATGGGGTCTATAAGGGACATGGGTTGAATGAAGGCCATTTGTATGTGGGAGCTATTGTGACACAATGGACAAACCTTCACACTATAAATTTCTTGTTTGAAGTTTAGGCAGCTTGGAGGCAATCTTGTTAGACTCCAAATTCCTTCTATCTTTTTGGCATTAATCTAGATCTTGATTAGGACAGTCTTTGCCCTTACAAAAAGTTTAATACCCAAATTCGCTTCTTTTCTTCTTCTCCCTTTTCTTTCTTTTTATTTTTCTTACTCTTCCCTTTCTTAGAGCACTTTATCATTTTGTCCTTCTTCCTTGTAGGACTATTAAGTACAAAATTTTCAAGAACTGAATAGTCTTTCTCCCTTTTCCTTTGATTTTGATTGAATCTTTGGTTGGGTTGGACCAATTCAAGTCACAATGTCCTTATGAACCAAATGGAAGCCTTTTGTTGTCTTAGGTAAAAGAGAACTCAGTTGGCTTTTTGAACCATTTTGGGTTTTCTTTTCTTCTTTTTTTTCTTCTTTCTTTTTTTCTTCTTTTCTTTTCTTTTCTTTTGTCTTTTTTGTTTTTTTTGTTTGATTCATTTTTTTAGCTCAAACTGAGTTGTCTTATTTGTACCAACTTGGGCTTCCAATAATGGATGAGGGGAATAACATAAATCTTCATTAACAGGGATAAACCATTTGTTACTCTAATGTTGTCTTGATATATTAGAGATATTAAGTGAACTTCAACTACCCTTATGGTCTTGAAAAATTCAACTACCCTTATGATCTTGAAACATCAACTACCCTTATGGTCTTGAGAACATCAACTACCCTTATGGTCTTGAGAACTTCAACTATCTTCATGGTCTTGAAACTTCAAATATCCTCATGATCTTGATTAATCATTGCTTTCTTTGATCTTCTTGCCTATTCATCTTAGTGATCATAAGACTTGTCAAAAGTATCATAACAGCTCAGGGTAGGTTATTGGGGTTTGTAAGCCAATGAAAAGAAAGCTAAAATTTTATGAAGGCTCAAAGGGACAACTAGGGATTGATATTTAATAGGTGGATACTAGTTGTTGGCTAAGCAAACAATGCCTAGATCATTTCTCTCTTAAATAAGCAGAGTTCAATTTCGCCTCGAAAGTTTGTCAAAGCATGTTCTAAGACTGACTAGGACCTAGACAAAGGTAATTATGCAGGAGCCCTCTCTAAGTAAGCATACACAACTCAATGTTATAGAGTAATTCCCTCACCTAGTAAAGTCATTTGAGTCATGATGCATAAATATATTAATTCATGAATTATCAAGCTAGATTCCTCATTGGTTGAGCACCAAAATGAACAAAGACCAATAAAAATTTTGATGAAAGTAATTTATTCAAGCAACTTTAAATTTGAAAAACACGATAGTTCCAAAAGAAAGTAAAATTGAAAAGCAACATTCAAGCTAAGGAAAGTTCATTGAGTTAGGCTTCTTTTCCTTTCACATCTTCAATATCCCCATCTTGAAAAGAGGATAAAACAAAATCTTCCTCCAATCCTTTTCCCACCATAAAGGTTGCCGGTGGTGGCACTCTTCCAAATTTAGGCAAAGGGTTATTCTTGGTATTGGGCTTATCCAGCTCGGGTAGCTTACCACTATCGATTAAGTCTTGGATCTCATGCCTTAGATGAGCACATTTATATGTTTCATGTCCTTGCATTTGATGAAATTGACAGAAGGCCTCGGCATTGAAGTTTGGTGGCAATGGATTATGTAAAGGTCGAGGAGCTAACAGTTGTAATAACCCTTTCTTTTGCAACTTGTTAAAAACCCAAGATAGAGGCTTCCCCAGATCTGAAAATTGTCTTTTATTTCCTTGACCGGTTACATTAACATCAACTGGTAGTTCCCTTTCTCATTCCTTCTTAATATTAACCTTAACGAAATATAGGATGCAATACATATGGCAATCTCGCTAGCCAATTAGAGGGCAGGGAGCTGCCCCCAAAAGGTAAAAGATTTACTAAACTCATTGAATGAGTTGCTACCTCCATGATATATGTTATTAATTTAGGGTTTAATCCTAAACCTAGGGTTTGAATGATCAAATTAGG
The DNA here is from genome assembly GCA_947685225.1 of Garcia nutans. Classification (NCBI taxonomy): domain Eukaryota; kingdom Viridiplantae; phylum Streptophyta; class Magnoliopsida; order Malpighiales; family Euphorbiaceae; genus Garcia; species Garcia nutans. The sequence continues at coordinate 10,509,202 of CANTUV010000040.1, forward strand.
GTTTTATTGATGGAATAGGGATCAAATCCTAAAACTAGGATTTTATTGCATGATCAAACCAAATAAAATAAAGTAAAATGAATCTTGTAGAGTTACAAAATAAATAAAGTGTTGACATGTTAAATTAAATAAAGAGAGTAGAAGTGAACATACTGATGTTGTCGGTTTCACCAAAGATCTGAGTATTGAGACAAGTCTATGATTTGAATTGCACAATTTACTTCTGCCTTGGATAATCTTATAGGTTTGGGCCAATGAGCTTTAGTTGGACAATGTGGTTCAAGGTTTGTTGTGTCTTTTAGCTTCTATCAATTGGTGTTGATTGCTTTCGGTCTCTCTTTTGTTTTAATTGCTTAATTGCTAATTGCTCTGTCCCTTTTTTACTCTCATTTTTGTTTTCTATTTTGTGCCCTTAATCGCTGCCTATCACCTTGTATCTATAGGCAAAACTAAGGTAGCCCTTGGTCAATCCATTCTAAACCTATTAGAAAAGCTTATTCTTTATCCGAGTCTCTTTGAATTTGATCATAATTAGGACACTTCAAATTGGATTAAAATCGAATTATGGTGGGATTAAGGGCTCATGGTAAATTGGTCATGGCCAAGTCATGGTGACCAATTCGCCATGAGCTTGAGCTCACGGGGAATTTATGAGCGGGGATTTTTACCCCCACTCCCGGTGGAATGGTTCTTGCGACTTCGGCACTGTTTAGGCTCGGGGCCTTAGAGAACACGAACCTAAGTCCGGAGAAAATGGAGTCGCCACCTAGACGGGCTGGGAAAAAGAAAGGGGTGGATGACTCGATTCCTAAGGAATCCCCAACCCCCTAATGGGTTCGAAAAGTTGGGTACGTGTGGGGAAGGTGAGAAATGGCCCAACACCCCCACAGTGCCCGGTTCATTGGAACCGGCCTCCTTTACAGGTCTTAATATTATAAAATTCTTAAGTATAACAATATTATCCATATTACACACAATAATTAAAATAAAGCATCGATATATTAAAAATCAAAACAATGTCCAAACAAAGCAAATAAATGGACACCCATTCAAAGATGGAAACATGTCCTTACATCACATGCCTAAATAGGATACCCACCGAAAGGTAGAAACATGCCCTTTATATTAGTTCTAAAATAAAAAAGCAATTTAAATTACATGATATTTAACTAATGAGGTACCCACCAAGTGGAAACATACCTCTTACAACATTTGGAAGTCTAAATAAATTGATAAAAGTAAATAACCATTCATAATAAATAAATCATTCATCAAAGGTATTAAACATCAATAGAAAGTAAACATCCATCCATGATAAATTAAATAAACCAAGCATTAAACTTAAATAAATTAAAGCATAAGAAATAAAACCAAGCATGATCAAATATGGAATTGAATAAGGTAAATAAAAATCCAAATTATAGCTACTATTTCCATTTAGGGTTCTTTATCTCATGTGTTAAGGTTTTTGAATTCATAAAATTAAGCTACTGTGACTTTTTTATGGAATTAAAATAGATTGAGGTTTTATGTTTTAACAGGTTGGTAAGACTCTTTGATTAACTAAATTGATATTTGAATGGTGAAATCATGAAACTAGGGTTTTAGACACTTTAAAATACTTTTAATTTATGGTTTCAAGCTCACTGTGTGAATTTAAAATATTTGTGTTTTTATGGTTTTTTAAGTTTTAAAGGATTAGGGTTTAGAAGAAATTAGGGTTTAAAGTTTTAAAGAGTTTGGGTTTACAATTTTGAGTTTTGGAATTGAATTAGGGTCACGGGTGATGAATTGGCTTTTAGAATTTGGAAATCAAATTGGTAATTTTATGAAGTTTTATGAATTTAAACAAATGGATTAAAGTTTTTATAAATAGAAAAGATATTTTTTAAGGTTTTTTGAAAGAAACAGAACCTAGTTTAAAATTTTTAAAGAAACAGAAACAAATTTTGGTTTGGTTGAAAAATATGTTTAATTAGGGTTTTAAGATTTTAAAGAAGTAAAAATAACAATTTTAAGCCTTTTAGAAAATAAACCAATGAAATAAGGTTTTTTGACTTTAGAAAAACTAAAATTAAAGTTCTAAGATTTTAACTTTTGAAAAATACAAAATCCTAGTTTTAGCTACTGTGAAAAAAAATATAAAGAAATTAGAATCTCATACCTTATTTTGTAAGTTGCACCAAAATTGCTTCTTGGATGAACAAGCTCAAAAGACTAGTCTTTTTGCCTTTTGAATCCCTTAAATCGTGTTTCTGCTACTTCAAAAATTAATTGAATTCAAGCTTTCCTTCACGGATTTGGATTTTTTTCACTGTCCCTTTCGGCCTCCCTTAATTTCATTGCCTTTGGTCCTTATTTATAGTAGTTTAATATGGTTTATTCCTAATTAGTCACGGCAAGTGATATTAATAAGAAAAGAAAACCGAAATATAATTGAATTAGGTTGCAAAAAATTTGCATCGGAAAAATTGCGCTGCCAAAAAAAATTTCCGCAGGAAAAAATGCGCTGGAGAAAAAATTTGCCCCAAAAAACTACGGCAGCGGGCAAGGAACGAGGGTCGCTCGCAGGAAATCCTGCGGGCGAAATGACCACGGGCCCGCGCGACGATTTTTCGTCACCAATTTTTTTGACTCTGATTTTTATTTTTATTTGTTATTAATAAAAATTAGATACTAAAGCAAAAATTATTTAACAAAAATTATTTTGGACCAATTAGACAACAAAAATCATTTAGGACAAAATAAAACATATTGGACCAGACTGAGTAAAAAATTAAGGGTCTACAGAATTTGCATGGCCAATTCGTCATGTTTTGGCTTTTAAGGTTAAACTAAGGTTGGTTAAAGTTGGACCATTCTTAGTTTGGGCTTTTAAAATTAGACTGGACTTAATTCAAGCTTTTAAAATTGGATTAGATTTGATTTCGGCCTTTTAATTGGGATTAATCTTCTTAAAATTGGATTGGATTTGAGTCAGGCTTTTAAAATTGGACCAAACTCATTCAGAGCCAAAATTAAGGGGCTACAATATACCAAAGGATTATTATATAATTTTTTTTCAAGAGAGATTATATTATAATACAAGTATCAATTATCAATATTAAAATTTACAACAATTTAAATACAAGTAAAAATCATAAGCAAATAAATTAATAAATTAATTTGTGTTTTAATTAAAGTTAATATAAAAAATAATTAATTAAATGGTAATTCAAAAGTAAAAATGATCATATTAATTGACATTAAAAAAACCCTAGTTGGCTGGGTAAATTTTTATGGTTACTGTTAATTACTTAGACTACCGCCAACGTAATTTAATATTAGTAATAATTTTGCTAGAATGGTAAAAATTTTATATTTATGAGAATTACAATTAGCAATTTCAATCAATTCAACTTGCATGTTCAACACAAATATATCTACATAAGACACTATAGTAATTCATTGATATGGATTTCATATTAAATGCATATTAATTAAATATAGCTATGTGTATCATGGATATGATCATTTATATCATCTAAACACATCCATATTTAATACATGTATTGTTAGCCAAACTATTGACCTCTATTTTGATTTTAGGCAATCAAATTGAATAAGACTAATATTTGCATCAAGATACTTTTTGCTGAAGTTAAATTTATTGAAGATTGCTTTAGAGCTTGACCAAAACACCAACCAAGCTGACCGAACCAATAGAAGAAGCTCGTCATACCTAGCTGAGGAATGATGATACCGAGCAGAGCTTGTTGTTCCTGACTGAATCTACTAAAAGTCAGTGTACCAATACTGAACTGACAAACAATAAAGTGATGAGGACAAACGTTCTAAAACCGAGCTTACTGGGCTAGATAATGCCGTGATCGAGTAGCAAGGACACACTAATCAGATAAAGCTCAAGCTGATCAGATAGAGCATGAGCTGATCAGTAAACTGAGCATATCAAGCCTTAATTAATAAGATCAAGGTCAAGCATATCAGACCAAACTCGAATCAAAGTATCCAGAAGAGCTCACACTCAAGATCATTACCACTTTGTGAACAGACTATATGTTTTGACTGGACCATCAAGCAGTCCACTTATACTAGAGCCCGAGCTAAAACTTTAGAACATCCAGAAGAGCTCACGATCACTGATTACTCCAAAAAACTTCAGCATACCATGTCTGGTACGACCACACCAAGCTAGAGAAAAAATTCAATAAGTTTCAGTAGAGCTCATAGTCGCTAACACTCTCAAAATCTCAGCATAGTAGAAGAAGATTGACCAGACCAAACTGGTCCCTAGCATATCACTGGTATGGGGTTTAAAAATTATAGTAATTATTTATCTACTCAATTAGTAGATGCCATGTGTACTAGTAGTTAAAGAACTTTTGTCAAAAAAATGGAGAGCACAACCGGACATAGCACAATACGACCAATGGCAATTCAACCATGAACCAGTTCGGAAAAGTGAGAAAAGTGTGGGAGAAGAATCAAACATGTTGGCTTCCACTCCAAATGGCTAGTTGAAGACTTGAAGGCTAAAAATACCATAAGAAATCGCATTTTTTAAGAGATTGTGATTGTAATAGCAAAGTTTAACATCTTTCATTTCTTTACATAAAAAATATACTTGTATGCTTTGAGTGTTGGGTGTGAGTATTGAAACACCATTGTAAGTTTGAGTGTTAGCTTTAAAACAATTAGATCTTATAATGAGCTTGGGAAAATTCTTGTTGTATTGTGAGGAAAATTCTCAAACCTGGTAAAAGTTCGGTGTGAGCCTGTGAAAATACCAAGTTAGAGTTGAGCTTGTAAAAACTCAAGATTAGTAGAATCTTAACAAGTTGTTAAGGAAGTGGACGTAGGATTGAGGTAATCCAAACCATTATAAACTTGTGTTTTTTCTTATATTCTCTACTCTTTCCTTATATTGATTTGCTTTGTTCAATTTTAAAAATTTCAATTTATCATCAATTTTTTAAATCAACCAATTCACCTCCCTCTTGGTTTTCATCTTGGGACAATAATTGATATCAAAGCCTCAATAATTGTGAAATTTGATCCACAATAGCAACCACCTCTTCGTGTACTTCAACTTCTCATTCTTATAGAAATCTCAACTCATATCTTAGACCCTACTTCTATGAAATAAATTACTCTTATTGGAAATATAAGATGAATTTGTTTCTTGATAATGAGGGAATTGAGCTTTGGAAATATGTGCAATTTGACTGGAAACCTCCTACCCATGAGGTTGATGGTGTTTAAGTACCTCTTCCTAGAGAAAATTTACCTCTTACTACAAGAACAATATGGGAACCTCCATCTTATTGAACTCCATATCTAGAGAAGAAGTTGGAAGAGTCCAAAATCTTACTTGTGTACATAGCATTTGAAAAACTTTTGAGAATTATCATGAAGGTACTACCCAAGTGAGATTCACCAAAACCCAAATGCTTATACATGAGTATGAACTCTTCAAGATGAAGTCAACGAAAATGTTACCAAAATGACAAATTGGTTGCTTGTTATTGTCAACGACTTGAAGAAATATGGAAAGTTATACGATTAAGGTAATGTCACTAGCAAAATATTGAGAGCACTAAGAGCCAAGAAGGACTTTGAATAAAAAGTCTCTTCAATTGAAGAAGCTCATGATCTTAGCACACTAAGAACAGATGAGCTAGTTGGTAAGCTTCTCACTTTTGAGTTGCATATTGAAAAAGAGAAAAATAAAATTGAGAAGGACAAGAAGAAAGCAATAGCTCTCAAAGCCACCAAAGAAGTTGAGAGCTCAAGTGAAGAAGATAGTGATGATGATGAAGAAGAAATGGCCATGCTATAAAGGAGATTAAGTGAATGGAAAAGAAAGAGGAGTGGCTAGCAAATGAAGGTAACTTGTTTAAATCCTTCTTCAATGATAAGGAGAAGAAAATCAAAGTAAAATGTTATGAATGTGACAAATCGGGTCACATTAAAATAGATTGCATCATAATCAAGAACAAAAAAAAATTGGACAAGGAGAAGAAGAAATCTCTTAAAGCCACATGGGATGATGACTTTTCAAATGAAGAAGAAGAGGAGGAAGTGCAAGGAATTGCAAATCTTTGTCTCATGGCAATTGAAGATGATGATGATCGCACCAATGAGGTAAGTACTCAATCCTTAAACTTGAATGCATATAGTGATGATGCTTTAGATGATGGTAAGCTAATTGAGCATATGAACCTAAGAGTCCAAAAATATTTTTTTAAGATGAAGTTTCATAAAGAAAAGTGTTTTAAACTAGAAAAGGACTTTATTTCTTTAAAGAATTCTACTTTATAATTAAAGACTTCAAATGAACAATTAATGAAATCATTAGTTGAAATGTCAAAAAATTTATCTAACTTAGATAAAATTTGTAAGGAAAATAATACTTTGAAATAAGAAATAAATGAATTGAAAAATTTAACCAAAATGGCAAGCTGATGATCATAGCACACTAAGAATCGATGAGGGCTCATGTCAAATTAGTGGCCACCAATTCGACATGCAATTCGACATGAGCCATGTCCCATGTCGAATTGGTAGCCACCAATTTGACATGGACCAAGCCCAGCTCATCTAGCTTGCTTGGATTTCCTAATAACACTAAAATTGAAACACTGGTTGGCCATGTATCTAAGTAGTGTAAGGAATATTGCTTAAATTAACCTTGATTAAGCATCATAAATAGAAGGCAATAATCATAAGCAAAACAATAAGGAGTGAAGAATTATCAAAAATCCTAGCAAAAAGAAAACAAAGCAGAAGCAATAATTAGGCAAAAGAATTAACATCCAACAATTGCCTTGGCAATTGTTTCGCTCAGCTAGTACTACAAATTGATCCAGGCAGGCTCGAAGTTTGGTTCAGGATTCAATTTGGTGGAGTCTTCAAAAGCAGGTTTAGCTTTATAATTCTATTTATTTATTCAGTATTTGTAATCACCTTTTAAAATATCATAATAGTAGCTTGTTTAACCTGACTTTTGTTTTATCCAGCAGCTTAATTACCAAAACCCTAGTTACATATTTTATAAAACCAAAATCTAATAAGTTTATTTCAGCCAATAGCTTACCTACTTAATATTTATTTATTTCAATTTCACAATAGCTTAAGATTTAATTTAAAACCCATAATTCTATTTTTTTTAAAAAAATCCTAATTTACATGTAAAACTCTAGTTTAGGAAAATCCTAATTTGTATAAATATAAAACCCTAGTTTAGGAAAAACCCTAATTCCCCAACCAAATCATATCATATAAACCGTCTACTTTTAGGGACACTGCCCCTGATCTCTGCCGTTAATCGGCTAGCGGGATTGCCGTATGTGATCCCTCATCAGCAGGGGTCAATATTTATTTGTGGATTACAATTGGTGATTAACCTTGATTTCCTTTTATTAAACTCTAATTTATTATTACTTTTGTGATGATCAACTACATTTTTGGATTATTTGTTTTGCTATGAGTGGTTGAATGCTGTTAATTTTATTATTTGGATTTTAAAAAATGGTAACATGCATGTTTCCATTTATTATGGTTGCCTTGTTTATTTAGTTTATGTAATTTAATTTATTTCAAAGACTTTGGAAAAATTGTAAGGGACATGTTTTCACCTTTTGGTGGGTGTCCTATTTATTTTATTTTATTTTATTTATGGACATTTCGACTTTTGTAAGGGCATATTTCCATCTTTGAATGGGTGTCTATTTTCTTCATTTGTTTGATTTATATAATAAAATATTTATTTCAATAATCGCATGTAGTATGGATGATATTATAATGCTTAAAAATTTAATAATATTTAGACATAAAAAGAAGGTCGATTTTAATAAACCGGGCATTATGGGGGGTGTTGGGTCACTCCTCACCTTCCCCATACGCACCCAACTTTTTGAACTCAATAGAGGGTTGGGGATTCCTTAGGAATCGAGTCATCCATCCCTTTCTTTTTTCTTAGCCCGCTCGAGTGGCGACTCTATTTTCTCTGAGTTTAGGCCCGTGTTCTCTAAAGCCCTGAGCTTAACAGTGCTAAAGTCACAAGAACCATTCCATATAAGAGTGGGGGAAAAAATCCCCACTCATAGGTTGGCTTGGATTTTGGACCCAAGACTGGATTTGTTGGATTCTGGACTCAAGATTGAATTGGTTGGGTTTTGGACCCGAGATTGGATTGGGTTCTGGACCCAATACTAGATTAGCTGGGTTCTAGACCTGAGACTAGATTAGTTAGTTTCTTGATCCAAGACTAGATTAGTTAGGTTCTAGACTCGAGACTAGATTGGTTGAGTTTTGGACCCGAGACTAGATTAATTAGGTTTTGGGCCTGAGACTAGATTAGTTGGTTTCTGGACCGGCGACTAGTTTGGGTTTTGGATCCAAGATTGGATTGGTTGGATTCTGGACCCGAGACTGGATTAGTTGGATTCTAAACCTGAGACTGGATTGGGTTCTGGACCCAAAACTAGATTAATTGGGTTCTGGACCCGAGACTGGATTGATTGGGTTCTAGACTCAAGACTAGATTGGTTGGGTTCTGGATCGGAGACTGGATTCGATTTTGGACTCAAGACTAGATTATTTGGTTTCTGGAATCGAGACTAGATTAGTTGGGTTATGGACCCGAGACTGAATTGGTTAGGTTTTGGATCTGATACCGGATTAGTTGGGTTCTGGACCCAAGACTAGATTTGTTGAGTTTTGGACCCAAGACTAGATTGGTTAGATTTTGGACCTGAGACTGGATTAGTTGGGTTCTAGACTTGAGACTAGATTAATTGAGTTCTGAATCCAAGACTGGTATGAGTTTTGGACCCGAGACTGGATTGGTTGGGTTCTGGACCCAAGATTAGATTAACTGGGTTCTAGACTCGAGACTGGATTGGTTGGATTCTAGACTTGAGATTGGATTAGATTCTGGACCCGAGACTATATTAGTTAGGATCTGGACCCAAGACTGGATTTGTTGGGTTCTAAACCCAAGATTGGTTTGGATTCTAGACCCGAGATTGGATTAGTTGAGTTTGGACCCGGATTGGATTGGTTAGGTTCTGGACCCAAGACTAGATTAGTTCCCAAGACTAGATTGGTTAGGTTCCAGACCCAAGATTGGATTAGTTAGGTTCTAGGCCTGAGACTAGATTGGTTGGGTTCTGGACCCAGATTGGATTAGTTGGGTTCTGGTTCTAGACCCGAGACTTGTTTGGGTTCTGAACGTGAGACTGGATTGGGTTCTGATCCAAATTGGTTTGGGTTCTGGGCCAGAGATTGGATTAGTAGAAGTTTATACCTGAGACTAGATTGGGTTCTGGACTAGAGACTAGATTAACTGGGTTCTGGACTCGAGACTAGATTGGTCGGGTTTTAAACCTGAGAATGGATTGGGTTTTGGACCGAGACTGGATTTGTTGGGTTATGGACCCAAGACTAGATTAGTTAGGTTTTGGACCCGAGATTGGTTTGGATTCTGTACTTGAGACTAGATTAGTTAGGTTTTGGAGCCGAGATTGGATTAAGTTCTTGACCCAGATTGATTTGGGTTCTGGACCTGGATTGATTTGGGTTATGAATCTGAGATTAGATTAGTTGGGTTATGGACCCGGATTAGTTTGGTTTAGGTTCAAAATCTAGAATTTGGTTGGTTCAGATTTGAAACCAGGGATTTGGTTTGGGTTCTAAACCCGAAAAAATTTGAGTTGAAAAGTCTAGCAAAATATTTGACTATTTTAGTTGTTTATTGATTGAGTGTCTCGCTATATACCCTTTCCCCTACATGGAAAAAATATTTATAAGTATAAAAAATGTTTTTAGACATGAAAATATTTATTGTATGCATGTGACGAAGTAATAATAATTGATAGGAACTATTGATGCACATTACTTTTCTTCTTTGTATTAGTTGCTTTGCTTTGTGCTTTTATTGACTTGGAATGTTTCAGAGCAATTAGCTCTTTTTTTTTTGTTTATTTAAACAATTCTAACAACCCATTTCTCATTTATTTAAACTTTGAGACACCATTCATATTTGCAAATGGAGAGGATACATCATGCTTCAAGATCGGGGCCTCGATCCAACGCTGAATTGCTAGAGTACATTTGAGAGCATGAACATGGAAATGTCAATCATCTAGCTAGGATGCAGCTTCATCACAGTTCGAGTGAAAAACTGAGGTGAGCTTCACTATATTGCAATTTAATATTTTAGTAGCACAAAGTTGTCTATATATGAGCAAAAATTATAAAGAAAATAAAGAAAATAGGAAGAGGAAATTATCATGTTAGAAGACTAATTTTTAAGGTATGATTTAGTTATTAAAAGTAGATAAACCAATGAATTATGAGAAAAAATTATAAAGAAAAGAAAGAAAGTAGGAAGAGGAAGAGGAAATTATCATTTTAGCAGACTAATTTTTAAGGTATGATTTAGTTATTAAAAGTAGATAAACCAATGAATTGTAGCAGAATTTAAGAAGTAACTTATTACTAAAAGTAGATAAACTAATGGATTGGAGCAAAAATTTAATAAGTAACTCAGTATTAAAGGTAGATAAATCAATAAATTGGAGCAAAAATTAATGAGTGACTTATGACAATAGTAGAAAATTTTTATCATGTGTAAGATGATTTACTTACCTCGTATTAACTTACCTTGTTTAATGTCAGCACGATCGTTGCATTCTTTGGGGTGGAGGTTGTGTTTACAAAGTCCAACAATGGTACAATGCAGTGCCTTCTCGAGTAAAATGGATCATCCGAAAGTGTGGTTTTGAAAACTTTATTCTGCAGCTACCAACTGAAGGATGCCCGAATAGATAAGAGTGTGGTTCAAGCGCTATCAGAATGGTGGATGGACACTGCCCATACTTTCCACTTCCCTATTGGAGAAATGATAATTGGCCCAGTTGATTTTGCTGCTATAACTGGTCTTCAGTACCATGGCATTCCAGTCCCTCTTACTAATGATATCCTGACACATGACGAGATTCAATAGTTAATAGGTATGGAACCTTCATTAAAAGAGCTGTTCAAGACAAAAATTGAACCGATTTGGGAATATTAGATGAATTATGCCTGACGTGTTTGTGGAGAAAGGGCTGAGCAATATGCTCAAGGATTTTTTCTATATTTTTTGGGGTCGACCATTTTATGTAGTACCGAATCTGCCATCCATTTATCAGTGTTGCGGGCCCTTGCCTATATGGATCTTTGTTGCTCTCTAATTAATACTACTACAAAGCGATACTCGCAAGTATGCGAGGTAATTGTAGCAACGGTGATCACCCCAAGGTCGTTTTAAGAGGAAGGAATTAATTTACAATAGTTTAATTTAAACAAAATAAATAAAACTGAGTGTGTGTTGTTGAATTGGTGAATTGTAATTAAAATTTGAAAGTAAAAATGAGTAGTAGTTGTGTAAGATTAATTCAATTTTTGAAATAGTGCGTAGGGTTGTAGATCAATTTAATTAAATCTTAATTCTCAAATTATCCATTAATATAACCTTGTATTTCAATTTGTCCCTTGAGTTTGATTAGTAATTACCAATTCATTATTTTTCACATTCATGAATGAACAACCAATTATTTTGAAATTGCAAATTGATAGAACCCTAGAACTTATATTTCTAATTCATTCTTAGGGTGATTAATTACATAGTTCTGATATTGAATTTCACCTCTCGGTCCATCGTTCAATATTAAGTGATCAACAAGTGGCCAATCTATCAATCTAACTTTAAGTCCAATGCAATCAACCAAATACAAGGTATATTAATGGAATTATCAAATCAATCATTTAATCAAATCAACTACAACCCAAGGCATGAGTAAATTAGCTCATCATCATTTTAAAACAAATATTCATCTCAATATTCATCAAATCACAATTTTCCATTGAAATATTAATGTGCTTAACAAACAACAACAATCAATAAATGAATTAAAAAAGAGAATATGAAAAGCCCCTTTTGAAGATGTTAAGAGTTGAACTACTTGTCTTTCTTCAAGCTTCCACTTTGATGTGATGAAGAACTTTCAAGCCCTCTTCAATTAATGGCTCTCTTCTTGAAAGGTGGAGTGGTAACTCTCTCAAGCTTGCACTCCTCAATCAAGTCTTATTCAAACCCTACCCTTCTTGAAATCTTGTTCACTTACTTTAATCCCAAGAATTGTCTTTTTCTCTTGTCAATGGAAGAAATGGAAGATGAAGATGTAGAGAATGTGGAAGAGAAATGGTGTCTTTTTCAAAAACAAGAACCTAGATGGAAGAAGGTGAAGTGTAGAGAATGTCCTCCCAAAAAAATATCCCCAACGTGTATATCCATTCCCTTTTTAATTCTTTTTAATTTTTTAAGACACCAAGCAAGTCTTGTCAACTCATATAGTCCTCTTTGTCTCCCTCTTTTTTCATTATTTAAATCTTCATCCCATAAAACCATCCATCTTTTACCCATTTTTATCATTTTTTAAAGATAATACCTATTGTCCCCACTTATCCCAAGATTCGTGCAAAATAATTCAAAGCTATCACATGAGACATGGCCAAGTCATGCGTGACTTGGCCGTGTCACTCATTCTTCTTGGGTCATGGCCAAGCCTTGAGGCCGTGTCCATGATTGCCTAATATTTCTTCTTCTTTTCCAGGGGTGACACGACTAAGTCACTAACCGTGTCATGTGACACGGCTAGTGGCTTGGCCATGCCTTCTACTTGTGTTTACCTATGCCATTTGCTTTGCTTTCTTTATTCTTTTATTTTATCAAGTGGGACACGGCCAAGGCCTTGGCCGTGTCATGTGATATGGCCAATGGCTTGGCTGTGTCTTTTGCCATTGTCACTCTCTGACCTTTTTCTTGCTTCCTTTCTTGAGGGACACGACCAAGGTTGCTTTGTCTTGGCCGTGTCTTGCTTGGTTCCTGATCTTCCTTGCCTTTGATGAGAGACACGACCAAGCCATGAGTGACTTGTCTATGTCACATGCTTTTCTCCAAATTTCATCCATCAGTTGAATTGAATCTCCATTGTTTTGTACTTTAACCTAAAGAAAACACTTCAAGCAATCTTTAAACACAAATTAACATAAAAATTAACTTAAAACCAATAAAATTGCCCTAAAAATATATACATAATTAATCAAAACAACTACCCCACACTTAATCCTTTTCTTGTCAAGTTAAAATTAAAACAAACTAAATAAGAAAATTTAGTCAAGTTCAAGAGTTATAAGGATGTATCAAGACTTCCAATTTCTTAAATCCGCAATCAATATCAAATCAAATAAAACTAATACTCATGTAATTTAGTGGTTCTCCATGAATAACCAATATTGTCACTGCCTCACCAACTCTTTGAAGTGTTTAATAAGGTAGTGTTTACACTCATAACATTAAATGAAAGATTATCACCATAAGCTTGCTTATCTATCAAACTTCCACCACTAAATTCCAATCAATCATCAATCATAAGGTCTTTCATTTGGTTGTAATGGGGCTAAGATAAGGACATGACATTTGGGAGTGTGAGTTTATTCACTAAGTTCAAGAGCACTTCAAGAGTGAAGTAAGCAACGTAGTAAGACCGACAATCCCAATGTACCTCCCAATCACTTAGCACTAGACATTAAAAAACTTTTTAGGAACTCCACTTATTAATTTTGCAAAGATACATTTCCAAACTCACTTCAACCCTTCCAACAAGAACAACAACTTCTATTATTTTGATACCATTTTTTTTACCATTTATTATTATTTTTTTCTAGTAAATTATGGTTTACAACTAAATAACACAATAGTTTGCAATCTTAAACCTATTAAATTTAACCCCACACTTATTAAACACAACACTCAATCATTAATGCTCTTCAAATGCTCTTGACTTAATAAAAGAGTAAGAGATAAAATAGCATGGTTCAAGGCTTTTAGTGTGTGAAAAAGAAAGAAAAGGAGAAATGAAATAGGCTCAAAATTGGCTAACTAAGGTTGAATATAAGGTTGGTTTTTAAACTAAAATGAATTCACCTAATTGTCTTAATCATATTGATGTCTAATTAAAATTTTATGTAGTCTCAAAATGAATGTCAAAGCAAGTTCTAGCATTTCATCAATCAAAGATGATCACACACAAAAAAGAATATTAAGTTGGCATCCAACTTAATAGGCTCAATTTTTCACAAGTTTAAAAGGCAATGGAAAAAATATCCACCAAATCAACAATAAGCACCAATTTTATCCAATTCTCCAATTCATGCTTCAAAAATTAAAAGGTCATCTACCAATAAACTTATAACAATTGAACTTAGTAATATTCTTCAAAACAATATATAAAGTAAGGCAAAACACTTAACAAAATGACTAAAATAATGACTAAAACAAAGACTTAAAAACAACAACTAAATTACGAAAAACAAAAGCTTTGCATTTATGAATAAAAACTTAGCACCCCACACTTTAAGATTGACATTGTCCTCAATGGAAACTAGGATAATTTAAAAGAGTAAGAGTTAAGGTACAACCTGATTTCCATCATTTTCTTTGTGAGGCAAGTGCTACCTTTTCATCCACAAAACATTAATTGTTCAAGAATAAAAAGTAATAAATATAAAATAACAAAAAACATGGAGTTTTAATAACAAAAAGCGGTAAATAAAAATAACAACTAAAATATCTAACAACTAAAAATAAGAAAATAAGAAGTGTTCTCAAATAACCAAAACCATCGACAAGTGCCATAGCTAAAGTGGTCACCAATCCACCTATATACATTGTGTCCCTTTTTCTATTTGCTACACTATCAAAACATCGGTCAACCAATAGCCAGTACTCATGGGATAGCATTGCTAGCACAATCTAAGAAAAATAGCTCGCATAGTTCCACCACACCCCGTACTTTCTTTCCGTGCAAAGAACCCGTACATTCCAACCGCGACTATTGCTCCCCATGCAAAATATTGTCTAAAACCTTTAGGCACACATTTTCCCCCTTCTTGATGGAAACCAAAAATAACATTCAATTGTTTAATATCAAGAACACATGGTTTTCCAAGCAATTTAAAGCTGAACCTATTGCAAATCTTCTTTTCATCTCTTTCAACCTTAAAAGAGGTTAGAAATTCCATGGTAAGTTCTTGGAATTACAAAGGTTTAAGGAAAACTAATTTCTCCCATATAAGGTTTTGAACATATCTAGTAAAATTTTCTCTAATTTGGAGAGAATCAAGGGATTCTTTGCTTACATACCTTGTTGGAAAGAAACCCCTTGCTAGAAGAGCCAATCTCTTTGAAGATGATGAAGAGGATGATGAAGGTTGCCTATTCTTGTGATGGGACACCATTTTTGTTCTAGGCATCTTGATTCTTGGTGAAAATTGATTCTTTGATTGATTTTATTAATTTTTGATTAGAAAATTTGAAGATTTAATGGGTTTAATTGATTTTTTTTGGTTAAGAATAATGGAAGATTTGGTGGAATTTTGAGGTTTTTAGGGATGGGAATGGAGGATTGAGAGAGAGAGTCAAGAGAAAGAAGAAAGAAAAATGGAGGCTAGGTTTTGAAAGTAGGGAAGTAAGTAGAAAGATCGGGTTAAAATTGAATTTTAAAAAGGAGTGACATAGCCAAGCTGGGAATGGCTTGGCCGTGTTTGATTCTTTAGGGGGATCATGGCCAGTGTCTTGGCCGTGTCCCTTAGGTGTGTCCACCACTATGGAATTTGGCTGTTGGGGAAAGAAATGGAACACGGGCTGAGTGGCTTGGCCGTGTCTGGATGACATGGCCAAGGACACTACCAAGCCTTCTGGCCATGTCCTCACCTGGACTTCCTGGGCTTACTTGACATGGCCAGTGGCTTAGCCGTGTCAAGTGGCAGTGTCCTTCACTGCCATTTTTGCCTTTTAATTTTTATTTTATTTTATTTTCATAGTGTCACCCAAGTCTAATACATGCAATTTTTCTTCCTAACTTCACCTTAAAACTCCATCAAAAATAAAAACTGATCAAAGCACCCATTTTATTCTCTTTAAACTAAAAACAAAATTTAAATTGCAAAACAAGAAAATTTAACTATGAAAAGAAATACAAACTGATGGGTTTCCTCCCATTGAGTGCTTCTTTAATGTCGTGTAGTTGGACGTTGTTGCATCATTTGTCGATAAACACCAAACTTTCAACAGTTTTTGCAACATCAATTTCTTTAAAGTAGGGCTTCACCCTTGTCCATTTACCTTAAATGTCTCGTTGGTTTTCAAATTGAGTAACTTAACAATCCCATATGGGATTGTTTAAATTACTTGAAATGGTCTGCTCCAACGGGACTTCAATTTCTCGAGAAACAATCGCATTCTGGAATTGAATATGAGGACTTTCATTCTTGGTTTGAAAGTCCTTCGAAGCATCATCTTGTCATGCATAGATTTTGTCTTTTCCTTATAGATCCTTGAACTCTCATAGGCTTCATTCCTAAGCTCATTAAGCTCAGAAATTTGTAACATTCTTTACTCCCTTACTCCTTCTAAGTCCATATTTGTGGTCTTTATTGCCCAATAAGCCTTGTGCTCCAATTCCACTGGTAGGTGGCAGGCCTTGCCAAAGACCAACCTATATGGACTCATTCCCAATGGTGTTTTGAAAGCAGTCCTATAAGCCTATAATGCTTCTGGGAGTCGGATTGACCAATCCTTTCTCGTAGTGCTCACTGTCTTTTCCAAAATCCCCTTAATTTTCTTATTGGAGACCTTGGCTTGTCCGAATGTTTGGGGGTGGTATGGAGTTGCCACTTTGTGTTGGATGCCCATTTTGTACATCAACTTCTCAAACCATTTGCTGCAAAAAAAGGTTTCCTCCATCACTCACTATTGCCTTTGGGGTTCCGAACCTTCTCAAAATATTCTCCTTCAAGAATTTTAAAACAACATTAGCATCTTAGTCCTAGTGGGGATAGCCTCCACCCACTTAGACAGATAATCCACTGTAAGAAGGATATATTCAAAATTAAAGGACTTGGAGAATGGCCCCATGAAGTCTATTCCCCATACATCAAAAATTTCAACCACAATAAAAATATTGAGAGGCATTTCATTCATTTTGCTAATGTTCCCTACTCTTTGGCAGTTATCACATTTTGTACAAAAATTATAAGTATCCTTAAAAAGAGTAGGCCAATAGAAACCGCTTTGAAGAACTTTCTCGGTAGTCTTCTGTCCTCTAAAATGCCCTCTATAATACATGATATGGCAAAATTGTAGCACTTATTTTTATTCTTCTTCCGGCACACATCTTCTTATGATTTCATCCCTGCAAAATTCTAAACAAATATGGCTCATCCCAAAAATAGTACTTACATGTATGCATAAATCTCTTCTTTGCCTGGAAATTCAAATCCTTTCTCACAACATCACAAGAAAGATAGTTAGCAATATCTGCATACCAAGGTGCTTGAGTTAAAGCAAACAAGTGTTCATCTAGAAACTTTTCAAAAGCATTTTCATAAGCAATTTCTGCATCATTATCATGATAGTTTAATCTAGAAAGATGGCCAGCTACTGCATTCTCACTTCCTTTCTGATCTTTGATTTCAAAATTCAATTCTTGCAACATCAATACCCACCTAATGAGCCTAGGTTTAGCTTGTGGTTTGGTCAATAGGTATTCAAGGCCATATGGTTCAAAAATACTATGACTTTAGAACCTATCAAGTAAGAATTAAATTTTTCCAGTGCAAATACTACAGCTAACATTTCTCTTTCAGTGGTTGAGTATTTCACTTGTGCATCATTTAAAGATAAACTTGCATAATAAATTAAACATATTAATTTGTTCACTCTTTGGCCCAAAACAACTCCAATGGCATAATTCAATGCATCACACATAATTTCAAATGGCAAATCCCAATTTGGGTCAACAATATTAGGGGCAGAAGTTAATTTTTCTTTCAAAATTTCAAAAGCTTCTAAGCACTTTTCATTAAAAACAAATGGGACATCTTTTCCTAGCAAATGACACAAAGGAGGTGAAATTTTTGAAAAATCTTTTATAAATCTCCTATAAAATCCCGCATGTCCCAAAAATCTTCTAATCCCCTTAACATATGTGGGTGGAGGTAGATTCATGATTAATTCAACCTTAGCCTTGTCTACCTCAATCCCCTTGTGGGAAACAACATGATCTAAAACAATCCCATGATCAACCATAAAGTGACTTTTTTTCCATCTCAAGGTAAAATTACATTCAATACATCTTTCAAGCACAAGAGTCAACTTTTGCAAACAATCATCAAAAGAATTACCAAAAACAGAGAAGTCATCCATAAATACCTCAATGCATTTGTCCAACATATCGAAAAAATAGAAAGCATACATCTTTGAAATGTATCGGTGTATTGTAAAGTCTGAATGGCATCTTCTAGAAGGCAAATGTCCAAAAGGGACTGTAGACCCTTAATTTTGACTCCAATTTGATATGGTCCTAATTAAAGAATGCTAAAATAAATTTGATCTGACTTTAAATATTTAAACCTAGTTTATAATTTTTAAAGGAGTTAGTTCGGATTAAAGAGATATATATTTAATTGTAAAACCCTAAAATCAAGTGGAATTGGCCCTAATTAAAATTTTTTGGTCCATAAGTTAAAAAAGGCCAGAATAATTTAAGTGAGGCCGGCCTGGGAGACATTAGCATGCCTCATGTCGATCTGATAGCCCATATTGACATGAGGTTGGACTCATGTCGACCTGGGCAAGCTAGGTCAACATGAGCATGCTTCATGTCGACCTTGGGAGGCTAGGTCGACATGAGCATGCTTCATATCGACCTTGGCAGCCCAAGATCGACATGAGCATGCCTCATGTCGACTTGGGCAGCCCAAGGTTGACATGAGGTTGGTCTCATGTTGACCTAGGGCAACCAGGTCGACAAGGGTTCAATACGTTTCCTAATTCAACTAGAATTTATTTTAGGGACTGATTTATATTAGGTTAAGGATTCTGAGTGAGGTTCAGCTATAAATATTAATTTTTCAAAATTCAAAAAGGGGGGAGAAAACATTAACAAGAGAAAAACATTAACAGGGGACGGCAACAAACAGAAAAGATTAGCAGCAAACATTCATCAGTCATCAATCCATCTGTCTTTGTTCATTGTTCATCCAAAAGTTAATTGTGGAGGAATCAACGAGCGGAGGTTTGATCTTTAATCATGAATTAT
This sequence comes from Garcia nutans, assembly GCA_947685225.1. Classification (NCBI taxonomy): domain Eukaryota; kingdom Viridiplantae; phylum Streptophyta; class Magnoliopsida; order Malpighiales; family Euphorbiaceae; genus Garcia; species Garcia nutans. The sequence continues at coordinate 10,528,413 of CANTUV010000040.1, forward strand.
TTATGTTCACAGTAGTTTCGTTTCTTTAATTAATAAGAACATGCATGCAGTAACTTGATCTTTGAACACACAGTACCTTGATCTTTAAACATGCAGTAAATTGGTTTTTTGTTTTAATAACTTTAATCGTTTGCTTTAATTATCACATTGATCAATTGGTATTCGTAACCCCACACGCATGTTTCATAAAAAACATAAAACTATCCAGTGTCCATCGAGGATTTAAATTAATTGTTAGAATCTATTTTGTTTACTTTACATCAAGAACCGTAAATTGTTTCATTAAAACTCAAAACCTCAAACTATTTTTATCCAAAAACCTAAACCATTTCATTATTAAAATCCAAAATATTGATTATTTTTCCAAAACCTTAATTTATTTTTCCAAATCCAAAATTATGTTTTTTTTAGGCAGTAAGTCAAATCCAAAAACCCTAACTATCCAAAACCCTAACTATCCAAAACCCTAATTCCAAAAACTCTAACTATCCAAAACCCTAATTCCAAAAGCCCTAACTATCCAAAACCCTAATTCCAAAACCCTAGTTTCCAAAACCCTAGTTTCAAAAACCCTAAAAATCCTAATTTCCAAACCCTAATTATAAAACCCTAGTTTGTAAAACACTAAGTTTTGAAACTATTACGCTCGAATTAAGTACTACTACAAAGCGTGTCTTGCAAGTATACGAGGTAATTGTAGCAAAGATGATTTCCCCAAGGTCATCTCACAAGGAAGGTGTAGTTCATAATAGCTTGATTGATAAGTAATTTAAATGCAAGTTTATGCGTTGTTTGGAATGTGGTTTTAAAATAATTAAAACTAAAAGTAATGGAAGTGATGGTTGTACAAGATCAAATCAATTCTTGGGAAGGTGCCTAGGGTTATAGGTCCATTCAATCAAAGCTCAATTCTCAAATTATCCATTAACATATCCTTGTAAATTAATTTGTTCCTTAAGGTTAATTAGTCAATTACCAATTCATTAGTTCTCACATTCATGAAATAGCAATAATCAATTATTTTACATTACCAAATTAAGAAAACCTTAGAACTTATATTTCTAAATCATTCATAGGTTGGTTGATTATATAGTTCTGATATCGAATTTCACCTCTCGGTCCGTCATCCAATATTCAAAGATCAATAGGTAGCTAATCTATCAACCTAACATTCAATTCAATACAATCAACCAACAACAAGGTACATCAATGGAAATATCAAATCAATGCATTCAATTAAACCTACTACAAACCCTAGGCATGGGTATTTAGCTCAACATCATCAATTTAAAACAACCATTCAACTCAATATAAATCAAATACAAATTGTTCATTGTAATATCAGTTCTCTTAATACAACAACAACAATAAGAAATGAATTAAAAGAGAGAATAGAAAAACCCCTTGTGAAGATGCCAAGAGTAGGATTACTAGTCTTCCTCCTAGCTCCACTTTGATGTATGATGAAGAACTCGAACCCTCTTTAATGGTTGATTCCCTTTTGCAATATGGAATGGAGCTTTCTCAAGTCACCAAACCTTGGAATGGAGCTTTCTCAAGTCACCAAACCTTGGAATGGTTATGCCTTTGGAAGATGGAATGGAGCTTTCTCAAGTCACCAAACCTTTCAATGAAGCTTTCTTCAACCTTCAAGAGCTTGTTAACCCAATTTATCCCAAACAACCTCAAAGAACTTGTGTGTGGAAGATGGAGAAGATGGAGAGGATAGAAATGGAGGATGAAGATTAAGAACCAAGGAGAGTGTCACTCTCTCCTTAGCCCAAACCGTGTATCCAAAAAAACCTCTTCCTTCTTCCATGTCCTCTCTTTTTAATTCATTCAAAGTTCAAACCCATGCCTTCCAACTCACACCATTCTCCTTTGTCTCACACTATCTTCTTTGTTTAATATTTCTTTCCACCAATTAGACAAGCTTTTCTTTTCTTTAATGTTTCTTTTGACAAAAGCAAAGTCCTTGTTCCCCACTTGTCCCCCAATTCTTGCAAAAAAATTCATCACATCAAGAGTGACACGGCCAAGGTTGTGGACTTGTCTTTCAATTTCTTTGGGACACGGCCAAGCTTGTTGGCCGTGTCACTTACTGCCCATTTTCTTTCTTTTCTTTTCTTTGTTCTCAAGGAGTGACATGGCCAAACTTGCTGGCCATGTCATGTGACATGACCACAAGCTTGGCCGTGTCATGTGGGTGTGTTACCTTCTGCTTCTCTAGCTTTGCTCCTTCCTTTTGCTTGTCTTTTGTTCTTTGGCATGAGATGGGACATGGCCAAGCTTGCTGGCCGTTTCACTTGCTGCCATTTCTTTCCTTATTTTCTTTTCTTGGTTTCTTTGGTTTCTTTGGTTTCTTTGTTTTGCTCCTTGGATGAGACACGGCCAGTGGCTTGGTAGTGTCTCCTAGCTGTGTCAAGCTCTGCCTTAATTTTCTTTGAGGTGACACGGCCAAGCTTGATTTGGCTTGGCCATGTCTTGCTTGATTCATGCTTTTCCTGCACTGTTTCGATCTTTCAAGGGAGTTTTTGCACTTAAACCTAAAACAAACACTTTAAGCAAACTTAAAACAAAAATCAATCAAAACATTAACTTAAAACACATAAAAATCACACTAAAAACTAGTACAAAAATGATCTAAACAAATACCCCACACTTAATTCCTTACTTGTCCCCAAGCAAGTCTAAAATCAAAACACACTAACAAGATAATTTTGTTAAGTTCAAGAGTTATAAAGATGCATCAAGACTTTCCTATCCTTAAATCCGCAATCAATATCAAATCGAACAAAATCGATACCCATGCAATTAAGTGGCTTTCCATGCATAACCAATGTTGTTACTCCCTCACCAACTCTTAAAAGTGTTTGATTATGGTGGTGTTTACACTCATAACAATCAATGAAAGATTATTGCCATAGGCTTGCTTCTCAATAAAATCTCCACTATAAAATTACAATCAAGCATTAATCAAAAGGTCTTTTATTGGGTTGTAATGGGGCTAAGGTAAAGGCATGATATTTAGGAAATATGAGCTTAATCATTAAGTTCAAGAGCACTTCAAGAATGAAGCAACCGATCATATGTATAACCCAACGATCCCAAAACACCTTCCTCTCATCTACCCCTTGACATTAAAGAGCTTTTCAAGGGAACTCACTTATTACATTTTACAATGATTATTCCCAAACATATTCCAACCTTTTCAACAAGAACAACAATTATTCTTATCATTTATTTATTTTTTATTTTTTTTTATTTTGCAACTAAAAAACATAATAGTTTGCAATCTTAAACCTACTAAATTTAACCCCACAATTAATTCAACACAACACTCGGTCATAAACGCTCTTAAAATGCTCTTGGCCTAATGAAAGGGTAAGAGACAAAATGGCATATTTCAAAGTTAGTAGTGTTGCGAAAAAGAAAGAAAAGGAGAAACGAAATAGGCTCAAAATTGGCTAACTAAGGTTAAAAATAGGGTTGGTCTTTTTAAGCCAAAGTGGGTTCACCTAATTGCCTTAATCATCTTGATGCCTAATTGAAATTTTTATGTTATCTTAAAATGTATGTCAAAGCAAGTTCTAGCAATTCATCAATCAAAGATGTTCATCCACAAAAAGAATAATAAGTTGATGGCTCAATTTCTCACTAGTTTAAGGGCAATGCAAGGAAAAACCAATAAAATTAACAATAAGGACCAATTCTACTCGATTCTCCAATTCATGCTTAGAAAATTCAAAGGTCATCTATCAACAAATTTATAACTATTGAACTTCCCAAAATTCATTTATTCAAAGAAAAACATTACTAAACTAAAACTTAAACAAAGATAATTAAAAGTAAAAACACAGAACACATAATGCTGGAGCCGCTACTGGGGCCGTCCCCGGCAGCTGCGCAAAAAACTTGTTGCGCTTGAATTAAGTACTACTACAAAGCGTGACTCGCAAGTATACAAGGTAATTGTAGCAATGGTGATCGCCCCAAGGTCGTCTCATGTTGTGCTCGAGTTAAGTACTACTACAAGCGTCACTCGCAAATATACCAGGTAGTTGTAGCAAAAGTGATCGCCCCAAGGTCATCTCACAAGGAAGGTGTAGTTTGTAATAGCTTTATTGACAACTTATTTAAAAATTAGAGTTTGTTGTTTGAAATGGTGCAAGAGTAATTTAAACCTAAGAGTAATGAGTGTAAGGGTTAATGTGTGTGATGGTTGTTCAAGATCAAATCGATTCTTGGGAAGGTGCCTAGGGTTATAGGTCCATTCAATCAAAGCTCAATTCTCAATTATCCATTAACATAACCTTGTAAATTAATTTGTTCCTTAAGGTTAATTAGTCAATTACCAATTCATTAGTTCTCACATTCATGAAATAGCAATAACCAATTATTTTACATTTGCAAATTAACAAAACCCTAGAACTTATATTTCTAATTCATTCATAGGGTGGTTGATTATATAGTTTCGATATCATATTTTACCTCTCGGTCCTTCATCCAATATTCAAAAATAAATAGGTAGCTAATCTATCAACCTAACATTTAATACAATACAATCAACCATAAACAAGGTACATCAATGAAAATATCAAATCAAAACATTCAATCAAATATACTACAAACCCTAGGCATGAATATTTAGCTCAACATCATCAATTTAAAACATTCATTCAACTCAATATAAATTAAATACAAATTATTCATTGCAATATCAATTCTCTTAATATAACAAAAACAATATTGAAATGAATTAAAAGAGAGAATAGAAAAACCCCTTGTAGATGCCAAGAGTAGGATTACTAGTCTTCCTCCTAGCTCCACTTTGATATATGATGAAGAACTCAAGCCCTCTTCAATGGATGATTCTCCTTTGAAAAGTGGAATGGAGCTTTCTCAAGTCACCAATCCTTCAATTGATTATGCCTTTGAGAGATGGAATGGAGCTTTCTCAAGTTACCAATCCTTCAATGAAGCTTCTTCAACCTTTAAGAGCTTGTTAACCCACTTTATCCCAAAGAATCTCAAAGATCTTATCAATGAAAGATGGAGAAGATGGAGAGGATAGAAATGGAGGATGAAGATGAAGGGACAAGGAGAGTGTCACTCTCTCCTCTCCCCAAATCGTTTTTCTTCACTCTTTTTTTTGGTTTTTCTCTTTGTCCTTTCTTTTTCGCAAAACCCTAGGCCTCCTCTCTCTCTTATAGACCTGTTCCTCTGTTTTGTGCAAAAGATTTTAAATATATTAAGGGTGACATGGCCAAGATTGCTTTGGCTTGGCCATGTCTCTCATTTTTCTTTGGGACACGGCCAAGCTTGCTGCCCATGTCATGTGACATGGCCAGTGGCTTGGCCATGTCTCTTGCCAGTGTCGCCTTCTGCCTTCTTTCTTTTCTTTATTCTCAAGTGGTGACACGACCAAGCTCCTAGCCATGTCATGTGACATGGCTGGTGGCTTGGCCATGTCTCTTGCCAGTGTCTGCTTCTGCCTTCTTTCTTTTCTTTCTTTGGATTTTGCTCTTTAGGTGAGACACGGCCAGTGGCTTGGCCGTGTCTCTTGCCTGTGTCAGTCCCTGCTTTAATTTCTTTAAGGGACACGGCCAAGGTAAGGGTGACTTGGCCATGTCTACCAATTTTTCCTTGGACATGGCCAAGCTTCGAGCGACATGGGCAGAGACATGGCCAAGATGGTGCTTGTGTTCAACACTTCTTCTATTTTCATATGATTTTATTTTCTTAGGATGAAACACGGCCAAGACAATGAGACATGGCCAAGCTTCAAGTGACATGGCCAAGACAATCAGACATGGGCAAAGACATGGCCAAGACGAGCAGACATGGCCAAGCTTCAAGCGACATGGCCATGTCATGTTAGTGTGTCAAGTACTGCCTCTTCATTTTTGCTCTTCCTTTGCTTTGGTTTCTTTGTTTCGCTCCTTGGATTAGACATGGCCAATGGCTTGGCCGTGACTCCTGGCCTTATCAAGCTCTGCCTTGAATTTCTTGAGGGAACACGGCCAAGCTTGATTTGGCTTGGCCATGTCTTGCTTGATTCATGCTTTTCCTGCACTATTTTGATCTTCCAAGGGAGTTTTTGCACTTAAACATAAAACAAACACTTTAAAAAACTTAAAACAAAAATCAATCAAAACATTAACTAAGAACACATAAAAATACACTAAAAACTAGTACAAAAATGATCTAAACAACTACCCCACACTTAATTCCTTGCTTGTCCCCAAGTAAGGCTAAAATCAAAACACTAAACAAGATAAATTTTGTTAAGTTCAAGAGTTATAAGAATGCATCAAGACTTCCCTATCCCTAATTCCACAATCAATATCGAATTGAACAAAATCGATACCCATGCAATTAAGTGATTTTCCATGCATAACCTATGTTGTCGCTCCCTCACCAACTCTTACAAGTGTTTGATCATGGTGGTGTTTATACTCATAGCAATCAATGAATGAATATTACCATAGGCTTGCTTACCAATCAAATCTCCACCACAAAATTACAATCAACCATCAATCAAAAGGTCTTTCTTTTGGTTGTAATGGGGCTAAGGTAAAGGCATGCTATTTAGGAAATGTGAGCTTAATCATTAAGTGCAAGAGCACTTCAAGAATGAAGTAACCATTCATATATGTATGCCCCAACAATTCCAAAACACCTTCCACTCATCTACCCTTTGTCATTAAAGAACTTTTTAAGGGAACTCACTTATTAAATCTTGCAATGATTATTCCCAAACATATTCCAACCCTTTCAACATGAACATCAATTATTCTTATTCTTATTATTTTTTTATTTTTCTCTTCTTCTTCTTTTTTTATTTTTTTATTTAGGGTTTTCAACTAAATAACATAATAGTTTGCAATATTAAACCTACTAAATTTAACCCCACACTTAATTCAACACAACACCCGGCCATAAACGCTCTTAAAATGCTCTTGACCTAATGAAAAGAGTAAGAGACAAAATAGCATGATTCAAAGTTAGTAGTGTTGCGAAAAAGAAAGAAAAGGGAAAATGAAATAGGCTCAAAATTGGCTAACTAAGGTTGAAAATAGGGTTGGTCTTTTTAAGCCAAAGTGGGTTCACCTAATTTCCTTAATCATCTTGATGCCTAATTGAAATTTTTATGTAGTCTCAAAATGCATGTCAAAGCAAGTTCTAGCAATTCATCAATCAAAGATGTTCACCCACAACAATAATGATAAGTTGATGGCTCAATTCCTCACTAGGTTAATGGCAATGCAAGGGAAAAACAAACAAAATTGACAATAAGCACCAATTCTACTCAATTCTCAAATTCATGCTTCAAAAATTCAAAGGTCATCTATCAACAATTTTATAACAATTGAACTTTCTAAAATTCATTTATTCAAAGAAAAACATTAACTAAACTTAAACAAAAAAAAAATAACTTAAAAGTAAAAAAACAAAACACAAAATGTACGCCACACTTAAAGATTCACATTGTCCTCAATGTGAGCATGCATCAACTAAAAGATAGGGTTTAGATGAAACCTGATTTCCATCGTTCCCATATGCGATGTACAGTGCTCCTTCCACCCATAATGAAATTATCGCTCATGTCTGCAGGGATGGATAGCATACAACTTTAAAGGATACCCGATGTATTGCTACGCCTAAGTAGCAGTATTTGAAAACATGTGAAGGTCATCTTAGGGTAATCCTCCAGTGCAATAGGAACTTTGTAAAACCCTTTTTCATTGGGCAACATGGTTCTATCCATTGTATGCTCTTCTTCACCACCAAGAGTAGAAGAGATAATTTTTGGGGACTCTTTAAGTTCAACCAAGTTTGGTTGAATCACTTCTTCATCCACTTTAACAATGTCAAGTCCCCTCTCAACAACCTCGACATCTAAAATTAGCTTACACTCCTCAAGTTCTAAATTGGGCTTTTCATGTTCTTCTAAGGGCATACCCATCTCATGCTTATTTCTACTTTCTCCTTGGGAATGCATATCATAGATGTTAGAAAGTTGCTTACCTTGCTCCTCATCCTTCAAGCTACTTGGAAATGGATTTGGTGGCCTATAATGATTGGAAGATTCATACAACTTTGGTGAGGTTGATGCCTCCAAATTCTCCTCCTCCGTTGATTGGCTTGGTTTCTCTATGTTGGGTTGTATCTCCTCGCCATTTTCTTCTTGATTAGTCCCTACATCAAAGGAATCACAAAAATTGTTAATTATTACCTATTCACTCATCAAATTTGTGATTACCTTGACTTGCTCCAATTGGCTAGGAAATTCCTCCTTTTGGTGTGCTTGGAGTTGATGTGCCAGTTGCCCAAATTGAATTTCCACCCTCTTTAATGATTCCTCCAAAGAATCAAACCTCTCATTGCTCCCTTCCTGATTTTGTGTGCTAATTTGAAGGTAAGCATTCAAATCATCTTCCACTGTGGATTTCTTGCATTGATTCTGATTTTGTGCACTAATTTGAATGAAGGAATTCAAACTATCTTCCAAAGTGGGTTCCTTAAGTTGATCTTGATTTTGTGCGCTAGTTTGAATGAAGGTATTTGTGAGCGAGGATTTTCGCCCCCACTGTGGATTTCTTGCATTGATTCTGATTTTGTGCACTAATTTGAATGAAGGAATTCAAACTATCTTCCAAAGTGGGTTCCTTAAGTTGATCTTGATTTTGTGCGCTAGTTTGAATGAAGGTATTTGTGAGCGGGGATTTTTGCCCCCACTATGGATTTCTTGCATTGATTCTGATTTTGTGCACTAATTTGAATAAAGGAATTCAAACTATCTTCCAAAGTGGGTTCCTTAAGTTGATCTTGATTTTGTGCGCTAGTTTGAATGAAGGTATTTGTGAGCGGGGATTTTTGCCCCCACTCCCAGTGGAATGGTTCTTGCGACTTCTGCACTGTTTAGGCTCGGGGATTTAGAGAACACGGACCTAAGTCTAGAGAAAATGGAGTCGCCACCCGGACGGGCCGAAAAAAAGAAAGGGGTGGATGACTCGATTCCTAAGGAATCCCCAACCCCTTAATGGGTTCGAAAAGTTGGGTACGTGTGGGGAAGGTGAGAAATGGCCCAGCACCCCCGCAACTCCCGGTTCATTAGAACCGGTCTCCTTTACAGGTCTTAATATTATAAAATTCTTAAATATAATAACATTATCCATATTACACACAATAATTAAAAGAAAGCATCAATATATTAAAATCAAAGCAATGTCCAAACAAAGCAAATAAATGGACACCCATCCAAAGATGGAAACATGTCCTTACATCACATGCCTAAATAGGACACCCACCAAAAGGTAGAAACATGCCCTTTACATAGGTTCTAAAATAGAAAAGCAAATTAAATTACACGATGTTTAACTAATGAGGTACCCACCAAGTGGAAACATACCTCTTACAACTTTTGGAAATCTAAATTAATTGATAAAAGTAAATAATCATTCATCATAAATAAATCATTCATCAAAGCTATTAATCAAAATATAAAATAAACATCCATCCATGATAAATTAAATAAATCAAGTATTGAAATTAAATAAATTAAAGCATAAGAAATAAATCAAAGCATAATCAAGTATGGAATTGAATAAAGCAAATAAAAGTCCAATTATGGCTACTGTGACTTTTTATGGAATTAAAATAAATTAGGGTTTTATGTTTTAAAGGGTTGGTAAGACTCTTTGATTAACAAAATTAAGGTTTGAATGATGATATCATGAAACTAGGGTTTTAAACACTTTAAAATACTTTAATTTGTGATTTTTGGTTATTGGGTTCCTAAGCGACTATGAAAAATTTAGGTTTTTATGTTTTTATGTTTTTTAATGTTTTAAAAGGATTAGGGTTCATAAAAATTAGGGTTTAAGGATTTAAAAGGGTTAGTGTTCATTATTTTGAATTTTGGAAGTTGAATTTGGATTTGATATTTTGGAAGTAGGGTCACGGGTGGTGAATAATTTTTAGGAATTTGGAAATCAATTTGATATTTTATGGAATTTTATGAATTTAAACAAGTGAATTAAAGTTTTTATAACTAGAAAAGATGTTTTAGAAGACTTTTTGAAGGAAAAAGTACCAAGTTTAAAGTTTTGAAAGAAACAGAATTTGATTTTGGTTTTGTTGAAGAATATGTTCAATTAGAGTTTTAAGATTTTTAAGAAGAAAGGGGTGGATGACTCAATTCCTAAGGAATCCCTAACCCCCTAATGGTTTAGGAAAGTTGGGTATGTGTGGAGAAGGTGAGAAATGGCCCAGACCCTCACAACGCCCTGTTCATTGGAACTGGCCTCCTTCGCAGGTCTTAATATTATAAAATTCTTAAATATAACAATATTATCCATACTACATGCAACAATTAAAATAAAGCATCATTATATTAATATCAAAGCAATGTCCAAACAAAACAAAAAAATGGACACCCATCCGAGGATGGAAACATGTCCTTACATCGTCCATGTCTAAAACTAAATAGGACACCCACCGAAAGGTGAAAACTTGTCCTTTACATTAATCCCAAAATATAAGAACAATTTAAATTACATGAAAATTAATTAATAAGGTATCCAATAATGAAAACATACCTCTTACAATGTTTTGAAGCTAAAGCAAATCAATAAAAGTAAACAACCATTCATCATAAATAAATCATTCGTCTAATTTAAACAAAAAAATAAGTATATAACTTTAGGGTTTAAGTAAATAAGATTGAAGATTATGAAAATAAAATAAAATATTTATATATTTGAAAGGAACAAGCTACAACAATGATTTAAAAAATATAATTAATTAAGATTTATGGTTTGAATAAATTAGGGTTTAGGTTTGTATTTTGAATAAAGCTATTGTATTTTGAATAATCATAATAAAGGAAGTTAAACATAAAGACTTATAATACACAAATAAATATTGACCCCTTCGATGAGCCCATACGGCGGTCCCACTAGCCGGTTAGCGGGCAGGGGTCAAGGGGGCAGCGCCCTAGAAAATTTTGGAAAGTAAATCTTAGAAAAATAGAATTGATTATGGTTTTAAGAAAACAAATATAGTTTTGTGGTTTTAGAAAAGTGTAATTAGGGTTTTAAATTTCAAAAGTTAGTTTTATGGGTATTAAGGTATTAGTGTTTTGAAAAATAGTTTTTAGGTTTTCAAATAGAGTTTGGATGGTAAGTAGAATAATTGATCATCTATTGCATGTTTAAATTAATCCAATTTGAATGATGAAGTTACTGTAAAGATAAGCAAAGAAATAGAGATTCAAACCTTTGTTGTTGGTTCCACCTGTGAGCGGGGATTTTTGCCACCACTCCCGGTGGAATGGTTCTTGCGACTTTGATACTGTTTAGGCTCAGGGCCTTAGAGAACACGGACCTAAGTTCAGAGAAAATGGATTCGCCACCCGGACAGGCCGGGAAAAAGAAAGGGGTGGATGACTCGATTTCTAAGGAATTCACAACCCGTAATGGGTTAGGAAAGTTGGGTACATGTGGGGAAGGTGAGAAATGGCTCAGCACCCCCACAACGCCCGGTTCATTGGAATCGGTCTCCTTTATAGGTCTTAATATTATAAAATTCTTAAATATAACAATATTACCCATATTACATACAACAATTAAAATAAAGCATCATTATATTAAAATCAAAGCAATGTCCAAGCAAAATAAATAAATGGACACCCATCTGAGGATGGAAACATGTCCTTACATCATCCATGTCTAAACTAATAGGACACCCACCAAAAGGTAGAAACATATCCTTTACATTGGTCTAAAATATAAAAGCAATTTAAATTACATGATTATTAACTAATGAGGTACCCACAAAGTGGAAACATACCTCTTACAACATTTGGAAATAAAAAATAAATCGATAAAAGTAAATAACCATTCATAATAAATAAATCATTCATCAAAGGCATCAATCAAAATATATAATAAGAATTCATCCATGATAAATTAAATAAATCAAGTATTGAAATTAAATAAATCAAAGCATATAATGAATTACATGATTAAATCTAAAATTAAATAAAGTAATAAATATATAATTTAGGTTTCGCATCTTAAAATAGGATTTTAGAATTTTAGTTACTAAATTAGGGCTTTGGAAAAAGGAAAGTTAAATACGCGGACTCATAATACATAAATGAATATTGACCCCTTCGACGAGCCCATACTAGTTTAGGGTTTTAAATTCAATGAATTAGGGTTTAGGAAAATTTAGGGTTTACTGTTTTGATTTTGAGAGAATTAGGATTTTTGGTGTTTCAAAAATTATGTTTGATTTTAGGATTTGAGAAAACAATTTATAGTCTTATAAAGCCTTATGTGATTTTTTAGAAACTGTAAGATAAATTTAGGGTTTGGACATTTAACAAAAATAGTTGGGAATTTTGGAAAAAAGTGAAAGGAAAATAGTTTAGGCTTTTGGAAATATGAAATACATTTTAAGGTTTTTGGAAACAAAAGAGTATTTTTTTAGGGTTCTTAACGTTTAGAAAAGAAAGAACTAGGGTTCTTAAATTTTATAAGAAATAGAATTAGAGTTCTTGAGTTTTTAAAAGAAACAGAAAGAATGTTTTAATATTTTTGGAAAACAAAGAAACGAATTAAGGCTTTTAAGGAATTTAGAAACAAAGGAAATCATTTAAGGTTTCTAGAAATGAAGATCAAGTTATTACATCTTCAAAGATCAAAGTTTTGTGTATATAATCTTATGAATAAAAAAACAAAACTACTATAAGAAAATAAAAAGAAATTAGAGATTCAAACCTTCGTACGTTGGTTCCACCAAAAAGTTATTTTCTGGATGAACAAAGATAAAGGCAAGATGGCTGCCTTTGATGGATTGATTGCTTGCTTATTCTCCTCTAAAAAGTTTGATCGTTTTACTGCCAAGTCCCTTCAATTTTTAAAGTTCGATCTCCCGATCTTTTCCCCCTTTTTCTGTGTCTTTTTAGTCTTATTTATAAGAAATTTCAATGATTAATTTTAATTGTTTAAGGAAACTATATTTAATTAGGAAAAGAAAACCGAAACCAAATAGAATTTGGTTTCGGAAAAAATTGCGTCGGAAAAATTTTGCTGGCGAAAATTGCGTCAGGCTGCGAGGGGCTACAAGCGCTGGCGGACTGCGGGCCAAAATTACCGTGGAAACTTGCGAGCTGGGAGGCCAGAAGCTACTTCGCCCTTAGGATTTTCCTGAGGGCAAAATGGCCTTGGCTATCACTCGCAGGATTTTCCTGCGAGCGAAATGGCCCAAGGCCATTTCGTCCAACGCTTTTGGTGACGAATTTTTTTTGTATCCGATTTTTTCGTCACCGATTTATTTTTATTTTTTATTTTTATTATTATAATGATTTTTTTAAAAAAATTATAAAAAATAAATACTAAAATAAATATTATTTAATTAAGATAACACAAAAATTATTTTAGACTAATTAAAATATATTGGACCGGACCGGATAAAAAATTAAGGGTCTATACCACCACATTCATTGAATTCTGGTTGAATAATAATAAAGACGGTGTAGGCTGCCTTTGATGAATTGTTGTTGCTTACTTATGGCCTCTTGCTCCTTCAAGGTTCTCTTGTTTGGCCGAAAAAATTCAAAAGTCTAAAGTCTAATAAAATATTTCCAATCCTTCATTATGTGTCTTTAATGTGGTATTTATAAGAAAAAATCATAAACCTAATCCTAATTGGCTAAAAGAAAAATAAAAACCTTTTAGGAAATAAAATTAAAAACCAAATGGAATAGGGTTTTGGCAAAACCGCATGCAAGCCGGGCGTGCGAAAGTGCTCTGGCAAAAAAATTAATGTGGGCGTTCGGCGTGGGCCAGCCAGATCCTGCAGTGAATTGGCATATGGCCATTTCGCCGTAGATTTTGGCTAGTGGCCAATTTGCCGCAGATTTTGGCTTATGGCCATTTCGCCCCTTCCACAAAATTTTTTTATCTCCGATTCTTCTGTCGCTGATTTTTATTTTTTTTATTTTTATTTTTATTAAAAATAACTATTAAATATTATAAGTAATTAAGATAATTAAAATTTCACAAGAATTATTTTGGACTATTATAAAAAATATCGAACTGGATTGGGTCAAAAATTAAGGCTCTACACAAACCAACTAAAATGGTTTTGCAACTTACGGATAGAACTCTTATATACCCTAAGGGAATCGTAGAAGATGTTCTAGTTAAGGTAGGTGGTTTGATTGTACCCGTTGATTTCATTGTCTTAGATATGGGGGAGGAAATTCCTAAGGATTCTGAACATAGAATTTTGTTAGGGAGACCTTTTATGGCTACAACTAACACATTAATTAATGTTAAAAATGGAAATTTGACCATGACTGTTTTTGGTCAAACTATAGAATTTTTAATTTTTAACACTTTTTCTATTCCCACTACTGCTTTGTTTGAGGACTACTCTTTCATTGATTTTACTAATAATATTGTTGAAGAAGTTTTCTTGCAGGAGAGTGGTGAAGACAAGTTAGAAAGGACTCTAAATTTGAGGAAGAAGTTGAGGGTTCAAATCAACCAAAGAGGGTTGAACTTAAAGAACTTCCAAAGCACTTAAACATATTTTTCTTGGGGAGAACAACTCACACCCAGTGATAATTTCTGCTACTCTTAGTAGTGAGGAGGAAGATAAACTTATGAGAATATTGAAAAATTCAAGAGAACTATTGTTGGGGGTTGAGTGATATCAATGGTATTAGTCCCTCTATATTCATTCACAAGATAGTTTTAGAGGAAGGGACTAAACAGGTGAGAAAGGCTCAAAGGAGGCTTAACCCTAATATAAGCGAAGTAGTGAAAAAGGAGGTTCTAAAATTGCTTGATGAAGGGGTAATTTACCCCATTGCTGATAGTGAGTGGGTTAGTCCCATACATGTTGTTCCAAAGAAAGTAGGTTTGACTATGGTCTAGAATGAGAAAGGAGAGTTGGTACCTACACAAATACAAACCGGGTGGCGAATGTGCATAGATTATAGAAAATTAAATAATATCACCAAGAAAGATAACTTTTCTTTACCATTTGTTGATCAAATGCTTGATAGGTTATCTGGATACTCTTTTTACTATTTTCTTGATGGTCTTTTAGGTTACTACCAAGTCCTGATAACATCGGAAGATCAACTAAAGATAACTTTCAATTGTCCCTGTGAGCAGGGATTTTCGCCCCCACTCCTGGTGGAATGGTTCTTGCGACTTCGGCATTGTTTAGGCTCGGGGACTTAGAGAACACGGACCTAAGCCCGGAGAAAAATGGAGTAGCCACCCGGATGGGCTGGGAAAAAGAAAGGGCGGATGACTCGATTCCTAAGGAATCCCCAACCCCTTAATGGGTTCGGAAAGTTGGGAACGCGTGGGGAAGGTGAGAAATGGCCCAGCACCCCCCACAACGCCCGGTTCATTGGAACCGGCCTCCTTTGCAGGTCTTAATATTATAAAATTCTTAAATATAATAATATTATCTATATTACACACAACAATTGAAATAAAACATCATTATATTAAAATCAAAGCAATGTCCAAACAAAGAAAATAAATGGACACCCATCCGAAGATGAAAATATGTCTTTACATCATCCATGTCTAAACTAAATAGGACACCCACCAAAAGGTGGAAACATGTCCTTTACATTGGTCCAAAATATAAAAGCGATTTAAATTACATAAAATTTAACTAATAAGATACCCACAAAGTGGAAACATACATCTTAATTTTAATACTAAAACAAATAAATAATAATCATAATAATAAAGAAAAATATCCATCAATGATAAATTAAATAAATCAAGTATTGAAATTAAATAAATCAACCATCAAAAAAATATAATAAACTATATAATCAAATCTAAAATTAAATAAAGCAATAAATATATAAATTTAGGATTTTAAAGAATTATCAATTGAATTTAGGGTTTCAAAACTTAGGGTTTTACAAACTAGGGTTTTATAATTAGGGTTTTGAAATTAGGATTTTTTGGGTTTTTGAAACTAGGGTTTTGGAAACTAGGGTTTTAGAATTAGGATTTTTAAAACTAGGGTTTTGGAATTAGGGTTTTGGATAGTTAGGGTTTTTGGAATTAGGGTTTTGGATAGTTCGGGTTTTTGGATTTGACTTACTGCCTAAAAAAAACACAATTTTGGATTTGGAAAAATAATTTAAGGTTTTGGAAAAATAATCAATATTTTGGATTTTAATAATGAAATGGTTTAGGCTTTTGGATAAAAATAGTTTGAGGTTTTGAGTTTTAATGAAACAATTTATGGTTCTTGATGTAAAGTAAACAAAATAGATTCTAACAATTAATTTAAATCCTCGATGGATACTGGATAGTTTTATGTTTTTTATGAAACATGCATATGGGGTTATGAATACCAATTGATCAATGTGATAATTAAAGCAAACGATTAAAGTTATTAAAATAAAAACCAATTTACTGCATGTTCAAAGATCAAGGTACTGTGTGTTCAAAGATCAAGTTACTGCATGCATGTTCTTATTAATCAAAGAAATGAAACTACTGTGAACATAAACAATTCATGATTAAAGATCAAACCTCCGCTCGTTGGTTCCTCCACAATTAACTTCTGGATGAACAATGAACAAAGACAGCGTTGCTGTCTTTGATGGATTGATGACTGATGAATGTTTGCTGCTAATCTTTTCTGTTTGTTGCCATCCCCTATTAATGTTTTTCTCTTGTTAATGTTTTCTCCCCCCTTTTTGAATTTTGAAACGTTAATATTTATAGTCGAACCTCACTCAGAATCCTTAACCTAATATAAATCAGTCCTGAAAACAAATTCTAGTTGAATTAGGAAACATATTGAACCCATGTCGACATGAGGCATCCTAGGTCGACATGAGACCAACCTCATGTTGACCTTGGGATGCCCAAGTCGACATGAGGCATGCTCATGTCGATCTTGGGCTGCTAAGGTAGACATGAAACATTCTCATGTCGACCTAGCCTCCCAAGGTCGACATGAAGCATGCTCATGTTGACCTAGCTTGCCCAGGTCGACATGAGGCATGCTAATGTCTCCCAGGCCAGCCTCACTTAAATTATTCTGGCCTTTTTAACTTATGGACCGAAAAATTTTAATTTGGGCCAATTCCACTTGATTTTAGGGTTTTACAATTAAATATTTACCTCTTTAATATGAATCGACTCCTTTAAAAATTATAAACTAGTCGGATCAAATTTATTTTGGCATCCTTTAATTAGGACCATATCAAATTGGAGTCAAAATTAAGGGTCTTCAGTTTGCCACCTGCTTGAACGATCTTGAATTGATTCAGAGAGTGAAAAACAATATAATTTTTGACTAATTTTTTTATGAGGACGGGTACTTGAATTTGATTTGGGTACTTAGACCCAAGATTGAATTTGATTTGACTAACCTTTTATCGGTTGAGAATTCTGACATAACTGGTTGTTCCATTTTTATGGATTGTGGGTCTTTGTCCAGCAAAAATAGATCTTTATCTATTGGTAATTGGGTCTTTAACCTTGGAACATGGATCTTTATCCATTGGAGATTGGGTCTTTACCCTTGAAACATGGATCTTTATCCATTAGAGATTGGATCTTTACCCTTGAAACATGGATCTTTATCCATTGGAAATCGGGTCTTTACCCTTGAAATATGAATCTTTATCTATTGAAAATCGAGTCTTTACCCTTGAAACATGGATCTTTATCCATTGGAAATTGGGTCTTTACCTTGGCTTCAACTCTTTTAGCTGGACTGTCTTTTGCATCTTCATTATTTTGAGAATTCTAATTTTCATTTCTTTTTTTTCATTCTTTTTTATTCTTCCTTTTCACTTTTGGCAAAAAAAATTTAGCCCTTTTTAGCTAGCCTTCATATCCTCTCCTTGCCTCATGCGTGGCAAAATATTTGCAAGTGAGTTTGAAAATGTTTGGTATATAAACTCAAAAAATTGAAAAGGAGAAACTTTGCCCCCTGTGTAGGCTCAAACCAAAGATTTTTTCCATGTAAGCTTTGATTGATGTTTTTGTTGTCTAGTTCTTCGCACAAGCACACATTTCTTTTCTTTGCAAAATTACTGGAGCTTTCTCAAGCAATGGGCTTTCCATGGCCCCATGATTTGATATCTTCTTTTGATTATTTACTTCACAGGGTGTTTGCTGTTCATCTTGACAAGGAATAGACAAAGATAAGAAAGTGCAATGTGATATGCTCATGTATGCATGATATGCATGAGTAATACTTACAGTGTTTCCATCGACTCACAGACCGAGGTGATCAGCAGAAGTGTTCTCATGGATTTCTTTCAGATGCCCATTCAGTTCTTGCACTTGGAATTACAAGATGCTTCACATTTATGGCTTTTATCTTTGAGATGTTGAAAACATGAGTGATGAGACCCAAGCAGAGGAGATACATCCATTTCAAACTATGTTTTGGCATGTCAATTGGTAGTTTCTTCATGACCTTGCCAATTGCCCAATGTGTCCTTTGAGGTTCGATTGTTCAACATATTTCCCTTAACTTGAAGGCTTTGTATGAAAAATTTTTGATTTTTGAATTTTGATTTTTAAATCAAATGTTGGCTTTGCCAAATCAATGTCAATGTACCTCAGGACTGGATTTTTCCAAATTAACATATTGATAACATGACAACCCTAGCTAGCGTACTAAACTCGGGAATCATTTCTATTTAAGCAAGAATTGTTGCACTTCAGATAGGCACATACACATTACTTGGCCGAAGGTCTCATTGAGTTTAAATATTGTCTATCTCATATGCATGCTTATTCAAACTATCTCCACTAATAGACTCTACCTACCAAGAGAGATCAACATGTCTTTAATAGGCTTGAAATGGGGTCTATAAGGGACACGGGTTTAAATGAAGGCCATTTTGAGATAGGAGGTGATGTGACACAGTGGACAAATCTTCACACTACAAATTGCTTGAAACTTTTGGGAGCATGAAAAGACAGAGCTTTGAACATTCTTCTTTCTTTTTGGCGTTAACCTGAATCTTGATTGGGATAGTCTTTGCCTTTGCAAAACGTTTGGTACCCAAATTTGTTTCTTTTCTTCTTCTCCCTTTTCTTTCTTTTTATTTTTCTTACTCTTCCCTTTCTTTGAGCATTTTATCATTTTGTCCTTCTTCCTTGTAGGACTGTTAAGTACAGAACTTTCAAGAACTGAATGGTCTTTCTCTTTTTTTTTTCCTCCAATTTTGATTGAATCTTTAGTTGGGTTGGACCAATTCAAGTCAAAATGTCCTTATAAACCAAATGGAAGCCTTTTGTTGCTTTAGGTAAAAGAAAACTCAGTTGGCTTTCTGAACCATTTTGGGTTTTCTTTTCTTTTTTTTGTCTCTTTTTTTCATTTCTTTTTTTTTTTGTCTTATTTTGTTTTGTTTTCTTCTCTTTTTTTTTTTCTGGTTCTAGCTCTAAAAGAGTTGTCTTGTTTGTACCAACTTGGGTTTCCAATAATGGATGAGTGGAGTGACATAAATCTTCTTTAACAGGGATAAATCATTTGTTACTCTGATGTTGTCTTGATATATTGGAGATATTAGGAAAACTTCAACTACCCTTATGGTCTTGAGAACTTCAACTATCTTCATGGTCTTCACTATTCATTTCTTTCTTTGATCTTCTTGCCTGTTCATCTTAGTGATCATAAGACTTGTTGAAAGTATCACAACAACTCAAGGTAGGTTGTTGGGATTATATGCCAATGAAAAAAAAAGCTAAAATTTTATGAAGGCTCAAAGGGACAACTAGGGATTGATAGTTAATTGGGTGGATAATAGCTATTGGCTAACCAAACAATGCCTAGATCATTTCTCTCTTAAATAAGTAGAGTTCAATTTTTCCTTAAAAATTTGTCAAAGCATGTTCTAAGATTGACTAGGACCTAGACAAAGATAATTATGCAGGAGCCCTCTCCAAGTAAGCATACACAACTCAATGCTATAAAGCAATTCCCTCACCTAGTAAAGTCATTCAAGTCATGATGCATAAATATATTAATTCATGAACATCAAGCTAGATTCCTCATTGGTTGAGCATCAAAATGAACAAAGACCAACAAAAAATTTAATGAAAGTAATTTATTCAAACACATTTAAATTTGAAAAACACGATAGTTCCAATTAAATATTAAAGAAAGAAAACAAAATAAGAAAAACAAGCAAGCCAATGGAAGTTTGTTGAGTTAAGCTTCTTCTCCTTTCACATCTTCAATATCCCCATCTTGAAAGGATGATAAAACAAAATCTTCTTCCAATCCTTTTCCCACCATGAAGGTTGTCGGTGGTGGCACTCTGTTGAACTTAGGCAAAGGGTTGTTCTTGGTATTGGGCTTATCAGGCTCAGGCAGCTCACCTTTGTCTGTCTCATGTCCTTGTGTCTGATGAAACTCACAAAAGGCTTTAGTATTAAAATTTTGAGGGTAAAGGATTTGGCAAAGGTCGAGGGGCCAATGGCTGTAATAGTCCCTTCTTTTGTAGCTTGTGGAAGACCAAAGACAAAGGATTCCCCAGATCTAAAAACTGCCTTTTATTTGCTTGACCAGTAATATTAACTTCTTTTTGCGTGCTTTGATTTCCAGACTAGTAGTTCCCTTTCGAATTCCTTTTTATTGAAAAGCAGTTCTTCTCTCTTTCCCATTTTTTAATTTGTAGACCAGCTTGGAGGAGATCTTTGAAATCCTGGATAAGTGTATGAGACATCCTTTCACAAAGACTAGGCAACACCCCTCTTACAATCATCCTTATTTAATCAGATTTATCGGGCCTTTTCTTAAGCAAAGCGACCTTATTTCTCCATCTTTTCACATAGTCCATAAAATTCTCATTTGACCTTTGTCTAATGGACTCAACTTCCATTAAGGTAACTTCCAACTGACATTATACCCATATTGATGAATGAAAGCCTTGTATAACATGTCCCAATCTTTTTGAGTACTTTTCTCTGAGGTGTTAAACCAATTTTGGACAACAGGGTCCAATGAGAGCATAAAGTACCTTAAAGTTTGAGCCTTAGTTGCTCGGGCAGATTGCATAGCAGTGATATACTGCTTCACATGGAGGTGAGGATTTTCGATTCCATCAAACTTTGCAAAGGATGGCATCTTGAACTTATAAGAGACCTCCTCATCTTGGTCAAATAGTTTGTCGATCTCGGACATCTCTTCAGTTTTCAATTTCTTTTCAAATTTCTTTTCTAAATTAGCAATCATCTTCTCAACATCAGATGTCTTGGTCTTTTCAACAGTTGTCTTCTCAACAACCGTTAGCTCCTTTTTGTCTTGAGGATCTTGGAAGTATTGAGCCCATTCGTCATCATCATCAATGATCACCTTGTCATCATCAAAAACCACTTCACTAACTTTAGCCTTCCCCTTGTCCTTTGGCTTCTTAGAGCTAGCAGATGCTTCAACATTATTTTCTAAAATTGCAGCCAATTGGTTCTTCACGGTCTCGACCATGGCCTTTTTTATTTCTTCCATCTTGGCATTGAGGGCATCATCCACCATTCTTTGAATTTGTTCGGGCTCCATTACTTTTGGTGCGAAAGTGATTGAGTCGTTGCTAGTTTTTTTTGTCTCCGGCGTAGGTCAGATTATCGTAAGCTTTCGAACTGTCATAATCCAGGCCTGTGAGCCAGAAGGGATTAATGATATGAGATGCAAATGTATGCACAAACAATAAACAAAGATAAGTAGAATGTCCCTTCCAACCTTATAACATCTACACATGAATGGCGAGTCTCATTTCCTAGGTAATATGGTTAACAAAATACCAACATGGGGTATCTTATTTTTGAATAATTCCCTCGAATGTTTCAACCAATAGTTATATTTTCAAAAATGGAATTCAATTCATGATAATTCCCATTAATTAGGCTTTAATCCATCCAAACAACTCAAGTAGCTTTTATGCTATATAGGATTAAAACTAAATTAAGAGGTTTATTATAAATAGATTTCTCACTTGAAAAAGTAACTGATGATTCATGCCAAAAACATGCCCATGATTAATTATTCTTAGTATAAACTAGACTCACAATTGATTTTTGGTATTTCGTAATTGACCTAAATAATTTGTAAGCTCTTTGTGAGAAAAGGTTGGGTGAAAATAATTTTATTTCTAAGCCCATTGTAAAAATATTTTAGAAAAAATGGATTTTGGGCTTTGTATTTGAGTCGTGAGAAAAGAATTTTTGATTTATTTTTTAAAAAGGTTTTATGTCCAAAGGCCATCTTGAAAAGTTTTGAAAATTGCTTTAGTCTTTTGGATTTAGAGAAAAATTTATTTTGAGCTTACAAATGTACTTGGGTCATATAAGAAAAAGAACAAACCAAATAAGCCATTATTTAAACCAAGATAAACTAACCATAGTCAAACAACATGCATTTGGGTAAAAACCTAAGGAAAGTAACTAGGCCAATTACATGAGCTTTAGTCTTTGGGTTAAAAGGATTAGGTTCGCATAGCAAGTATATACCAAATGGTACGAGGCTATGAGTGGTTATGCCATGCTCAATCTCCATACCTTGAGTGAAAGTATGGTATCCCTTACATAACACAACACGGGTAACACGGGTGTCCTAACTCACGCACATAATGCAATCTAAATGATGCAATGGATAATATCATTGTAAGAATAATATAAAGACCAATGGAATAAAATTCTCTTATCCCCAGTGGAGTCGCCACTGTGAGCGGGGATTTTTGCCCCCACTTCCGGTGGAATGGTTCTTGCGACTTTGGCACTGTTTAGGCTCGGGGGCTTAGAGAACACGGACCTAAGCCCAGAAAAAAATGGAGTCGCCACCCGAATGGGCCGGGAAAAAGAAAGGGGTGGTTGACTCGATTCCTAAGGAATCCCCAGCCCCCTAATGGGTTTGGAAAGTTAGGTACGTGTGGGGAAGGTGAGAAATGGCCCAGCATCCCCACAATGCCCGGTTCATTGAAACCGACCTCCTTTGTAGGTCTTAATATTATAAAATTCTTAAATATAACAATATTATTCATATTACACACAACAATTGAAATAAAGCATCATTATATTAAAATCAAAGAATGTCCAAACAAAGCAAATAAATGGACACCCATCCGAAGATGAAAACATGTCCTTACATCATCCATGTCAAAACTAAATAGGACACCCACCAAAAGGTGGAAACATGTCCTTTACATTGGTCCAAAATATAAAAGCGATTTAAATTACATAAAATTTAACTAATGAGGTACCCACAAAGTGGAAACATACCTCTTACAATTTTAATACTAAAACAAATAAATAATAATCATAATAATAAAGAAAAATATCCATCCATGATAAATTAAATAAATCAAGTATTGAAATTAAATAAATCAACCATAAAAAAAATAACAAACTATATAATAAAATCTAAAATTAAATAATGCAATAAATATATAAATTTAGGGTTTTAAAGAATTATCAATTGAATTTAGGGTTTTTGTTTAGACATTTTTGTACTAGTTTTTAGTGTGATTTTTATGTGTTTTAAGTTAATGTTTTGATTGATTTTTGTTTTAAGTTTGTTTAAAGTGTTTGTTTTAGGTTTAAGTGCAAAAACTCCCTTGGAAGATCAAAACAGTGCAGGAAAAGCATGAATCAAGCAAGACATGGCCAAGCCAAATCAAGCTTGGCCATGTCACCTCAAAGAAAATTAAGGCAAACCTTGACACGGCCAGAAGACATGGCCAAGCCACTGGCGTGTCTCATCCAAGGAACAAAACAAAGAAACCAAAGAAACCAAGAAAAGGAAAGAAGGAAAGAAATGGCAGTAAGTGACACGGCCAATAAGCTTGGCCGTGTCCCATCTCATGCCAAAGAACAAAAGACAAGCAAAAGGAAGGAGCAAAGCTAGAGAAGCAGAAGGTGACACACCCATATGACATGGCCAAGCTTGTGGTTGTGTCACATGACACGGCCAGCAAGCTTGGCTGTGTCACTCCTTGAGAACAAATAAAAGAAAAGAAAGAAAATGGGCAGTAAGTGACACGACCAACAAGCTTGGCCGTGTCCCAAAGAAATTGAGAGACACGACCACAAGCTTGGCCGTGTACTCTTGATGTGTTGAATTCTTTTGCAAGAATTGGGAGACAAGTGGGGAACATGGTCTTTGCTTTTGTCAAAAGAAACATTAAAGAAAAGAAAAGCTTGTCTAATTGGTGGAAAGAAATATTAAACAAAGAAGATAGTGGGAGACAAAGGAGAATGGTGTGAGTTGGAAGGCATGGGTTTGAACTTTGAATGAATTAAAAAGAGAGGAAATGGAAGAAGGAAGAGGTTTTTTTGGATACACGGTTTGGGCTAAGGAGAGAGTGACACTCTCCTTGGTTCTTCATCTTCATCCTCCATTTCTATCCTCTCCATCTTCTCCATCTTCCACACACAAGTTCTTTGAGGTTGTTTGGGATAAATTGGATTAACAAGCTCTTGAAGGTTGAAGAAAGCCTCATTGAAAGATTTGGTGAATTGAGAAAACTCCATTCCATCTTCCAAAGGCATAATCAATTGAAGGTTTGGTGACTTGAGAAAGCTCCATTCCATATTACAAAAGGGAATCAACCATTGAAGAGGGCTTGTGTTCTTCATCATACATCAAAGTGGAGCTAGGAGGAAATCCTACTCTTGGCATCTTCACAAGGGGTTTTTCTATTCTCTCTTTTAATTCATTTCTTATTATTGTTGTTGTATTAAGAGAATTGATATTACAATGAACAATTTGTATTTCATTTATATTGAGTTGAATGGTTGTTTTAAATTGATGATGTTGGCTAAATACCCATGCCTAGGGTTTGTAGTAGGTTTAATTGAATGCATTGATTTGATATTTCCATTGATGTACCTTGTTGTTGGTTGATTGTATTGAATTGAATGTTAGGTTGATAGATTAGCTAGCTATTAATCTTTTAATATTGGATGACGGACTGAGAGGTGAAATTCGATATTGGAACTATATAATCAACCACCGTATGAATGAATTAGAAATATAAGTTCTAGGGTTTTCTTAATTTGGTAATGTAAAATAATTGGTAATTGCTATTTCATGAATGTGAGAACTAATGAATTGGTAATTGACTAATTAACCTTAATGAACAAATTAATTTGCAAGGATATGTTAATGGATAATTTGAGAATTGAGCTTTGATTGAATGGACCTATAACCCTAGGCACCTTCCCAAAAATTGATTTGATCTTGTACAGCCATCACTTCCATTACTTTTAGTTTTAATTGTTTTAAAACCACATTCCAAACAACGCATAAACTTGCATTTAAATTACTTGCCAATCAAGCTATTACGAACTACATCTTCCTTGTGAGATATTTAGATAATTTTTGTACTAGTTTTTAGTGTGATTTTTATGTGTTCTTGTTAATGTTTTGATTGATTTTTGTTTTAAGTTTGTTTAAAGTGTTTGTTTTAGGTTTAAGTGCAAAAACTCCCTTGAAAGATCAAAACAGTGCAAGAAAAGCATGAATCAAGCAAGACATGGCCAAGCCAAATCAAGCTTGGCTGTGTTCCCTCAAGAAATTCAAGGCAGAGCTTGACAAGGCCAAGAGATACAGCCAAGCCACTGGCCATGTCTCATCCAAGGAGCAAAACAAAGAAACCAAAGCAAAGAAAGAGCAAAAATGAAGAGGCAGTGCTTGACACACTCACATGACATGGCCATGTCACTTGAAGCTTGGCCATGTCTGCTCGTCTTGGCCATGTCTTTGCCCATGTCTGATCGTCTTGGCCATGTCGCTTGAAGCTTGGCCATGTCTCATTGTCTTGGCCGTGTTTCATCCTAAGAAAATAAAATCATACGAAAATAGAAGCAGTGTTGAACACAAGCACCATCTTGGCCATGTCTCTGCCCAAGTCGCTCGAAGCTTGGCCATGTCACTTGAAGCTTGGCCATGTCCAAGGAAAAATTGGTAGACTTGGCCAAGTCACCCTTATCTTGGCCGGGTCCCTTAAAGAAATTGAAGCAGGGATTGACACTGGCAAGAGACACGGCCAAGCCACTGGCCATGTCTCACCTAAAGAGCAAAATCGAAAGAAAGAAAAGAAAGAAGGCAGAAGGAGACAATGGCAAGAGACATGGCCTCACCACTGGCCATGTCACATGACATGGCCAGGAGCTTGGCCGTGTCACCACTTGAGAACAAAGAAAAGAAAGAAGGCAGAAGGCGACACTGGCAAGAGACATGGCCAAGCCACTGGCCATGTCACATGACATGGGCAGCAAGCTTGGCCGTGTCCCAAAGAAAAATGAGAGACATGGCCAAGCAAAAGCAAGCTTGGCTGTGTCACCCTTAATATATTTAAAATCTTTTGCATGAAACAGAGGAACAGGTCGATAAGAGAGAGAGGAGGCCTAGGGTTTTGTGAAAAAGAAAGGAGAAAGAGAAAAAAACAAAGAAAAGAGTGGAGAAAAATGATTTGGGGAGAGGATAGAGTGACACTCTCCTTGTCCCTTCATCTTCATCCTCCATTTCTATCCTCTCCATCTTCTCCATCTTCCATTGATAAGATCTTTGAGATTCTTTGGGATAAAGTGGGTTAACAAGCTCTTAAAGGTTGAAGAAGCTTCATTGAAGGATTGGTGACTTGAGAAAGCTCCATTCCATCTCTCAAAGGTATAATCAATTTAAGGATTGGTGACTTGAGAAAGCTCCATTCCACTTTGCAAAGGAGAATCATCCATTGAAGAGGGCTTGAGTTCTTCATCATATATAAAAGTGGAGCTAGGAGGAAGACTAGTAATCCTACTCTTGGCATCTACAAGGGGTTTTTCTATTCTCTCTTTTAATTCATTTCAATATTGTTTTTGTTATATTAAGAGAATTGATATTGCAATGAATAATTTGTATTTAATTTATATTGAGTTGAATGAATGTTTTAAATTGATGATGTTGAGCTAAATATCCATGCCTAGGGTTTGTAGTATATTTGATTGAATGCTTTGATTTGATATTTCCATTGATGTACCTTGTTTATGGTTGATTGTATTGTATTAAATGTTAGGTTGATAGATTAGCTACCTATTAATCTTTGAATATTGGATGAAGGACCGAGAGGTGAAATCCAATATCGGAACTATATAATCAACCACCCTATGAATAAATTAGAAATATAAGTTCTAGGGTTTTGTTAATTTGCAAATGTAAAATAATTGGTTATTGCTATTTCATGAATGTGAGAACTAATGAATTGGTAATTGACTAATTAACCTTAAGGAACAAATTAATTTACAAGATTATGTTAATGGATAATTGAGAATTGAGCTTTGATTGAATGGACCTATAACCCTAGGCACCTTCCCAAGAATCTTTTTGATCTTGAACAACCATCACACACATTAACCCTTACACTCATTACTCTTAGGTTTAAATTACTCCTGCACCATTCCAAACAACAAACTCTAATGTTTAAATAAGTTGTCAATCAAGCTATTACGAACTACACCTTCCTTGTGAGACGACCTTGGGGCGATCACTTTTGCTACAACTACCTCGTATACTTGTGAGTGACGCCTGTAGTAGTACTTAATTCGAGCGCAACAAGTTTTTGGTGCAGCTGCCGGGGAAGGCTGTTTAAGTAGTGATAGTTTGATTTTTTTATTTAATTGTTTGTTTGTTTTCTTTGAATTGTTTGTTTGTTTTGTTTAATTTTCTTTCAATTTAATTATTTGTTTGTTTTCTTTAAGTTGCTAAGTGTCTTTTGTAAAGATGTAGTTTTCAAGGCACGGGGGAGTTTATGATAGGAACGATGAGTTTGAAATGGCATGACAATTAGCAGAATTGATGAATCAACTTAAGGTGCTAAATGCAAGAGGAAGAGCACCTATGCCATGCCAAGAGATATGTGCAGCATGTGGCAATGCAGGGCATAGTGCAAATATATGCTCATTCGATTTTGCACGATACCAAGAATGGCAAGAGGAAGAAGATGATTTTGATAGTTTCAAGCAAATGAGTAGAAATGACCAATATTCTAATCCTTACAACCTAAGCTGGGGAAGCCAACTAAATTTTTCTTGGGAAAATCAGCAACACATTCCACCTCAAAATTATTTTCAACCTTACCAAAGAAGTTCTTACTCTCAAGAACAATATTCAAATCAAGATCACCTTAAGAAACCCTCATTGGAGGATAGTTTGAATACTGTAGACCCTTAATTTTTGACCCAATCCGGTCCAATATGTTTTATTTAGTCTAAAAAGATTTTTGTTGTCTAATTGGTCCAAAATAATTTTTATTAAATAATTTTTGCTTTAGTATCTAATTTTTATTAATAAAAAAATAGAAATAAACAAATAAAAGTCAAAAAATAAAAATAAAAATAAAAATCAGAGTCGAAAAAATCGGCGATAAAAAAAGGTCGCGCGGGCCCGTGGGCATTTCGCCAGCAGGAAATTCCTGCAGGCGAAATCACTGTGCTATTTCGCATGGAAAAATTTTCTGCGTGCGAAATAGCCACGCAGAAATTTTCTGCCTGTGAAATAGCTTAGGGGCCTGCTCCGCTCGCTGACCCACCAGCTGCGACAGATTTTTTTGCCAGCGCAGTTTTTCCGTAATAGTTTTTTTTCAGCAGCGCAAATTTTCCGACTCAAATTTTTTGAAACCTAATCCAATTAGGTTTTGGTTTCTTTTTTTTTATTAATATTACTTACCTTAAATAATTAGGAATAAACAACCTCAAACCACTATAAATAAGGACCAAAGACAATTAAAAAAAGAGGAGGCAAAAATCCAAGAGTAGTTTGGAAAATTTGAAACCAAATCAAGGAAGGAAAAGAAGAAATTCAATTTAACTCTTTTCTGGAACAGCAGCAGCACGATTTATAGGATTCAAAGGCAAAAAAGGCTTGTCTTTGGAGCTAGTTCATCCAAGAAGAATTGTTTTTGGAGAAATCATCAAAAGAAGGTATGTGTTAATTAATTTTCTTTAATTGTTTTTTTTACACAGTAGCAAATTTATAAAATCAAAATTTAAAACCTTTGAACTTTAATTTAGTTTTTCTAAAGCAAAAAAAAAAAAAAACCTTATTTCGTTGGTTTATCTTCCAAAAGGCCTAAAATTATTATTTTTTCTTCTTAAAAACCTTAAAACTCTAATTGAACATATTTTTCAACAAAACCAAAATCAAATTCTGTTTCTTTCAAAACTTTAAACTTGGTACTTTTTCCTTCAAAAAGTCTTCTAAAACATCTTTTCTAGTTATAAAAACTTTAATTCACTTGTTTAAATTCATAAAATATCAAATTGATTTCCAAATTCCTAAAAATTATTCACCACCCGCGACCCTACTTCGAAAATATCAAATCCAAATTCAACTTCCAAAATTCAAAATAATGAACACTAACCTTTTAAAACCTTAAACCCTAATTTTTATGAACCCTAATCCTTTTAAAACATTAAAAAACATAATAACACAAAAACCTAAATTTTACACAGTAGCTTAGGATCCCAATAACCAAAAATCACAAATTAAAGTATTTTCAAGTGTTTAAAACCCTAGTTTAATGATATCATCATTCAAACCTTAATTTTGTTAATCAAAGAGTCTTGCCAACCCTTTAAAATATAAAACCCTAATTTATTTTGATTCCATAAAAAAGTCACAGTAGCCATAATTGGACTTTTATTTGCTTTATTCAATTCCATACTTGATTATGCTTTGATTTATTTCTTATGCTTTAATTTATTTAATTTCAATACTTGATTTATTTAATTTATCATGGATGGATGTTTATTTTATATTTTGATTAATAGCTTTGATGAATGATTTATTTATGATGAATGATTATTTACTTTTATCAATTAATTTAGATTTCCAAAAGTTGTAAGAGGTATGTTTCCACTTGGTGGGTACCTCATTAGTTAAACATCATGTAATTTAATTTGCTTTTCTATTTTAGAACCTATGTAAAGGGCATGTTTCTACCTTTTGGTGGGTGTCCTATTTAGGCATGTGATGTAAGGACATGTTTCCATCTTTGGATGGGTGTCCATTTATTTGCTTTGTTTGGACATTGCTTTGATTTTAATATATTGATGCTTTCTTTTAATTATTGTGTGTAATATGGATAATGTTATTATATTTAAGAATTTTATAATATTAAGACCTGTAAAGGAGGCCGGTTCCAATGAACCGGGCATTGTAGGAGTGCTGGGCCATTTCTCACCTTTCCCACACGTACCTAACTTTTCGAACCCATTAAGGGGTTGGGGATTCCTTAGGAATCAAGTTATCCACCCCTTTCTTTTTCCCGGCCCGTTCGGGTGGCGACTTCATTTTCTCCGAACCTAGGTCCGTGTTCTCTAAGGCCCCGAGCCTAAACAGTGTCGAAGTCGCAAGAACCATTCCACCGGGAGTGGGGGCAAAAATCCCCGCTCACAGTGGTGACTCCACTGGGTATAAGAGAAGTTGATTCCGTTGGTCTTTATATTATTCTATTCTTTCTTATAATGATATTATCCATTGCATCTACTTAGATTGCATCGTGTGCGTGAGTTAGGACGCCCGTGTTACCCGTGTTGTGTTATGTAAGGGATACCATACTTTCACTCAAGGTATGGAGATCAAGCATGGCATAACCACTCATAGCCTCGTACCATTTGGTATATACTTGCTATGGGAACCTAAGCCTTTTTACCCAAAGACCAAAGCTCATGTAATTGGACTAGTTACTTTCCTTAGGTTTTACCCCAAATGCATGTTGTTTGACTATGGTTAGTTTATCTTAGTCTAAATCATGGCTTATTTGGTTTGTTCTTTTTCTAATATGACCTAAGTATATTGGAAGCTCAAAATAAATTTTTCTTTAAAATCCAAAAGACCAAAACTATTTTCAAAATTTTTCAAGATGGTCTTTGGATATAAGACTTTTCTAAAAATAAATCAAAAATTCTTTGGCCCATGGCCCAAATACTAAGCCCAAAATCCATTTTTCTAAAATTTTTTACAATGGGCTTAGAAACAAAACTATATTCACCCAACCATTTTTTACAAAGAGCTTGCAAAAATATTTAGATCAATTATGAAATACCAAAAATCAATTGTGGGCCTAGTTTATACTAAAAATAAATTAACCATGGGCTTATTTTTGGCATGAACCATTAGTTACTCTTTTCAAGTGAGAAATCTATTTATAATAAACCTCTTGATTTCGTTTTAATCCAAAAAGCTACTTTAGTTGGTTGAATGGATTAAAACCTAATTAATGGGAATTATCATGGATTGATTTCCATTTTCAAAAATATAACTATTGGTTGAAACATTCGAGGGAATTATTCGAAAACAAGATGCCCCATGTTGGTATTTTGTTAACCATATACCTAGGAAAAAGAGACTCGCCATTCGTGTGTGGATGTTATAAGGTTGGAAGGAACATCCTATTTATCCTTATTTGTTGATTGTTTGTGCATACATGCATACATGCATACATTTGTATCCCATATCATTGATCCTCTCTTGCTCACAGCCCTGGATTATGATAGTTCTAAAGCTTACAACAATCAGACCTATGCCGAAGACAAAATATCTAGCAACGACTCAATCACTTGCTCACCTAAAGCAATGGAGCCAAACAAATTCAAAGGATGGTGGATGAGGCCCTTAATGCCAAGATGGAAGAAATCAAAGAGGCCGTAGCTGAGACCATGAAGAACCAATTGACTGCAATCTTAGAAAATCATGTCGAGGCATCTGCTAGCACTAAGAAACCAAAGGACAAAGGGAAGACCAAAGTTAGTGAAGTGGTTTTTGATGATGAAAAGGTAATCATTGATGGTGATGATGATTGGGCTCAATACTAACAAGGGGTTCAAGAAAAGAAGAAAGAACCGAAGGCTGTTGAGAAGGAAACTATTGAAAAGACTGAGACTTCTGATTTTGAAAAGATGATTGCTGATTTAGAAAAGAAATTTGAGAAGAAGCTGAAAACCGAAGAGATGTCTGAGATCGACAAACTACTTGAACAAGATGATGAGGTCCCTTATAAGTTCAAGATGCCTTCCTTTGCTATGTACAATGGCACCGGAAATCCCCATCTTCATGTGAAGCAGTATATCACTACCATGCAGTCTGCCCGAGCTACTAAGGCTCAAACCTTAAGGTACTTTATGCTCTCATTGGACCCCGTTGTCCAAAGGTTCAATACCTTAGATGATGGAACACAAAAAAGTTAGGATCTACTTTACAAAGCCTTCATCCAAAAATATGGATATAATATTGAGTTAGAAGTTACCTTAATGGAAGTGGAGTCCATTAGGCAAAGGCCAAATGAGAATTTTGTGGACTATGTGAAAAGGTGGAGAAACAAGGCCGCTTTACTCAAGAAGAGGCCCAATGAATTCGATCAAATAAGAATGATTGTGAGAGGAGTGTTGCCTAGTCTTCGTGAGAGAATGTCTTATACACTCATCTGTGATTTCAAAGACCTTCTTCAAGCTGGTTTGCAAATTGAAGAATGGGAAAGGGAGAAGAGCCGATTTTCAACAAAAAGGAATGAGAAAGGGAGCTATCAATATGATAGCCAAAGCATGCAAAAGGCCGTCGGTGTTAATGCTACTAACCAAGGAACAAGAAGACAATTTTCTAAATTGGGAAAATTGATGTCTTGGGTTCTCAACAAGCTTTAAAGAAAGGGATTGCTACAACCCTTAAATCCTCGTCCTTTGCCTAATCCTCTCCCACCTAATTTTGACACCAAAGCATTTTGTCAATTTCACCAAATGCAAGGATATGACACGGATAGATGTGTGAGGTTGAGACATGAGATTCAAAATCTAATTGATAATGGGAAGCTACCCGAGCCCAACAAGCCAAACAACAAAGACAACCCATTAACAAAATTCAATAGGGTACCACCACCAGCAACCTTCATGATTGGAGGAGGTTTGCATGAGGACTTTGTCATGTCTTCTTTTCAAGATGTGGGTGGAGAAGCAACCAAAGAAGAAGAGACATTTGAACAAGCTATGATGGGTGAAGAAGTAGCAATTTATGTTGTCAATGGGTTTTGGGATTCAAGTGACAGTGATGATGATATTGTATCCAAGAAGGAGGAGTGGACTTGGTCCGAGCCCAAAGAAGATGAGGTGATGAATACTAGATCCGGTAAGCCTTACACAAGGCCACCACCTAAGGAGATAGAAACGAATAAGGGAAAGGAAGTTGAAGTGGAAGATGATGATGCTGTGCTCTAGCAATTAAAAAGAACCCAAGCAAGTGTTAGCATTTGGGACTTGTTAGCTACTTCTAAAAAGCACCGAGAAACTATGGCCAAAGCCTTGGCTAGCATGCCAATTTCTACCTCCACAACAGTAGAGGAGTTGGTCAACTTCATAAAAATTGGGGAAGTAATGAAATGTGAAGAGGTCCAAGAAAAGAGTGAAGTTAGTATGGGAGCAGTTTCTTTTTCGGATACGGATTTACCGGAGGAGGGGAGAGACCACATCCTCCCTCTCTTTATCAAAATAGAAGTCAAGGGGAAGAGGACTCCATGTGTAATGGTCAATGATGGGTCCACCATAAATGTTTGTCCACTTAAGATATTGCCAAAGCTAGCCATGTCAACAAGAGATCTAAACCCAACCGAGGTGACAATCCGTGCTTATGACAACACTAAGAGGCATGCCGAAGGGACTTTCAAAGCGGCTGTCAAGGTTGGTCCAACTGAATCTATTGTTGAGTTTGTTGTTTTAGACATACCAGTTACCTTTGCCTTACTCTTGGGGCCACCATGGTTTCATCCTCTTGGTGGAGTTCCTTCCACCCTTCATCAAAAGATCAAATTTCCCAACGGAAATGAGATAGTGGTCATTGAAGCTGAAGATAATGAGATTGTTAACGCTCTAATGGTTGAGAGGCCTCTCAATGGTTTTCAAGTGGCTGTAATTTCTGATGATGAAGTAGTGGACTCCATAGTCTTGAATATGATGAAGAACATGAATTACCTTCCCGGAGCGGGTCTTGGAAAGGGAAAGGCCGGTTCAACAAAGTTACTAGATTTTAGAACTCAAACTTCCAAGAAGGGGCTAGGATATGATGAAGACAATGATGTCCAGCCAAAGAAGAGTGAGAATATAAGCTTCCCACCACTTGAAGAGATCTTTGTCGAAGCTCCAAATATGGGACCACTCCAAGGAAAGCCTGAGCCGATCATGTTCATGGGTAAGTTAATTCCAGGTTTTGAAATTTTTGCAGATGTTGCTGAGCTAGTGGAGCAAGTGAAGAAAGAGCTCACCCTGTCAACCAACAAAGAATCCAATCCAAAAGAGAAGAATGAAGCTGCCCTGAAAGCCGAGAAGACTCCGGAAGAGATTGCTGCCCTGGTTGAAGAAACGTTTGAAGACATCCTGCTTTATGATTCTGAGAACAATGATTTTGATTTTGATTTAAATTTATCTGCTTTGTATGAGGATGATGATGCTTTCTTTTCCAAAATGAATGCAATAAAGTCTGATTTTGCTTACTTGTGTGATGTTTCTCCTGATGGTTGCATACATTTAAATAGCAATTACATGAGAAAACTCTTCTCTACTCCTTTTCACTCTTTGAATTTCTGAAATAAATGGGCAAAGCTCTGCTCCAAGTGATCTCCTACCTTGCATAAAACAAATTTCTATAAGAAGGAATTATTTATAGCAAAAGAAAAAGAAAATAAAATATAAACAATGAAAAATAATTTAAAATATATATATGATTGATAAACAATTACGCCAATTAGCTTCCCCGGCAACGACGCCAAAAACTTGTTGCGCTCTAGTAAACATTACTAAAGCTACACTCACAAGTATACGAGGTTGCTGTAGTATTTCAGTGAAAACATCAAGGTCGTCTCACAAGGAAGCTAGATGAGCTAATTATTTATCAAATTGTAATAAACAAATTATCAATTAATAATCTTTGATTTATAAAATTAAATTGCTAAACAACTAACTAAAACAGAAAGGAATTGAATTTGTAATAATGAAAGAAAACTGAACAGATATATTGATTCACTCAATAGAAAAGCCTAGGGTTTGCACTTCTCTACTAATTTATATGTATGAACAGCTATTCCTCTCAACTGATTTAATTTCAAAGATCAGATTTCAAGCAACTTAATTAATCAAATCAAGGAAATAATCTCTCGCATTCAAACCTCTTTCAATTAATCTTATTACAATCAAAATGATCTTTTCCTTAGGTTTATATTTCTAATTCACCTAAGTCCCTAATTGAATTATTCCAGTATTAGACTTCATTTCTCAATCCTTCATCTAAATACCTAAAACACATAATTGGTGGCCAATCAATTATATATTAACATTATTCCATTCAATTAAGGATAAAAGACATAAATTAGTTAAGAGCAATAACCATTTCATACAATCATAGTAGATCCATACAAACCCTAGACTAGATCAAAATTAGTTCATAGTAATGCTATGAAACAAATTCATCTCATTAAAATTCTAAGAAATTAATTTATACATTAGAGAATTCATAAATACAATTTCAATGAAACTTAAGAGATAGAGTTAAAGAACAAAACCCAATTACAATCTTCCTTTGGCTTCTGAAGAATCTCTTGCTCAGATATTTGCTAAAAGAATGATGCAATGGCTAAGACTAATGTGATCTAGAGTGTTTGAATGGAAGTGAAATCAATCTTCTATGGTTTTATTGTTTCAGAGAAAAACTATTAGAGAAAAGTAAAGAACGGTTCAAAGAATGTTTAGTCCGCCTCTTTCCCTAATCTTAACTATTTATACAATTCCTTGGCTAAAAATCCGTGCATTTTTTCTTTTTTTGGTCTCACTTGGTTTTGCCCTTTAGGTGAGACATGGCCAGTGGCTTGGCCATGTCTTCTGGGTGTGCCAGCTTCTGTTTCTTTCCTTTGGTTCTTCCTTATTCTTTGGCTTAGGATGGGACACGGCCAAGCTTGTGACCGTGTCATGTGACACGGCCAGTGGCTTGGCCGTGTCACCTGCCAGTGTCAGCTTCTGCCAAATTTTCCTTTCTTTCTTGGTTTCCTTGGTTTTTCCCTTTAGGTGAGACACGGCCAGTGGCTTGGCCGTGTCTCTTGGCCGTGTCAAGTTCTGCCAAAATCTCCTTGAGGTAACACGGCCAAGCTTGATTTAGCTTGGCCATGTCTTGCTTGATTCATGCTCTTCTTTCTTTGTTTTGATCTTCCAAGGGAGTTTTTTGCACTTTAACCTAAAACAAACACTTAAAACAAACTTTAAATAAGAATCAAATGAAACATTAACTAAAAACACATAAACATCATACTAAAAACTAGTACAAAAATGATCTAAACACTGGGATAAATTAAAAACTACCAAATTGCATGAAATCACTAAATAAACAGATTAAAACTACCAAAATGCACAAAGAAAACAATAATTATCATAATAAATAAATAGAAATTTGAGGACAAAAACTAATAAAACAATTTGAAAACAGAATTAGGATTTATGTTTTGAATAAATTAGGGTTTAGGTTCGTATTTTGAGTAAAGCTACTGTATTTTGAATAATCATAACAAAGGAAGTTAAACATAAAGACTTATAATAGACAAATAAATATTGACCCGAGCCCATACGGCGGTCTCGCTAGCTGGTTAGCAGGCGGGGGTCAAGGGGGCAGCACCCCTTGTGGGGTCGAAAAAAACTGCGTTAGAAAATTACGCTAGCGAAAAAACTGTTGCGGGCGAAGAATTGTGAGCGCTGGAAATTGCGGGCGAAAAACTAGGCGACCAGCCAATTCACCGCAGGAATTTCCTATAGGGAATTGGCCCAGGCCGATTCTCCTTCAGCGATGAAATTTTTCGTCGCAGATTTTTCCATTGTCAATTATTTATTTATTAATTTATTTTTAACTTTACTCATATTACCAATTTTTTATTTTTATTAAAAATTAAAAATAATAAATACTAAAATAAATATTATTTAGTTAAAATACTATAAAAATTATTTTGGACTATAAAAATATCGGACCAGACTGGGTCAAAAATTAAGGGTCTACAGTTTGCCCCCTACTTGAACGATCTGAGACTACAGCAAAAGAGAGTGAAAAGCAATAAGACTTAATTTTTTTGAGTTCGAGTTCTGGACTAAAAAAGACTTGGGTTCTAGACCCGGTTCAAGTTCTGGACTCGGAAAGGACTTGAGTTATGGACCCGGGATGGTTTGGGTTCTGGACCCGAGCTAAGTTTTGGACTTAAGAGTAATTAGAGTTCTAGACCTGAGCTAAGTTTTGGACTTAAGGGTGATTTTAGGTTTTGGACCTAAGTTAAGTTCTAGACTTAAGAGGGAATTTAGGTTTTGGCCCTAAGCTAAGTTTTGGACTTAATGATAATTTGTTATTTCATTCTTTAATGGATTGTGGGTCTTTACCCACCAAAATGGATCTTCATCCTTTGGACCTTGGATCTTCATCCTTGGCATCGGATCTTCACCTTTGAAAATGGATCATCATCCTTGGAGATCGGGTCTTCACCCTTGAAAATAGATCTTTATCCTTTAGACATCGGGTCTTCTCCCTTGAAATTGGATCTTCATCCATTAAGCTGGATCCTCATCCTTTGCATCGGGTCTTCACCTTTGAAAATGGATCTTCATCCTTAGAGATCGGGTCTTCACCCTTGAAAATGGATCTTTATCCTTTGCATTGTGTCTTCACCCTTGATAATGGATCTTGATCCTTTAGACTTCAGGTCTTCACCCTTTAAAATTGGATCTTCATCCTTTGGACTTCGGGTCTTCACCCTTTGAAATTGGATCTTCATCCTTGGAATCAGGTCTTCACCTTTGAAAATGGATCTTCATCCTTGGAGATCGGGTCTTTACCCTTGAAAATGGATCTTTATCCTTTGCATCGGGTCTTCACCCTTGATAATGGATCTTCATCCTTTGGACTTCGGGTCTTCACCCTTTAAAATTAGATCTTCATCCTTTGGAGTTCGGGTCTTCACTATTTGAAATTAGATCTTCATCCTTGGAATCAGGTCTTCACCTTTGAAAATGGATCTTCATCCTTGGAGATTGGGTCTTCACCCTTGAAAATGGATCTTTATCCTTTGCATCAGGTCTTCACCCTTGATAATGGATCTTCATCCTTTGGACTTTGGGTCTTCACCCTTTAAAATTGGATCTTCATCCTTTGGACTTCGGGTCTTCACCCTTTGAAATATGATCTTCATCATTAGAATTAGGTCTTCACCTTTGAAAATGGATCTTCATCCTTGGAAATCGGGTCTTCACCCTTTAAAATTGGATCTTCATTCTTGGAATTAGGTCTTCACCTTTGAAAACGGATCTTCATCCTTTAAGCTGGATCTTTATCCTTCGCATCGGGTCTTCACCCTTGAAAATTGTCTTCAACTCTTCTAGCTCGACTGATTTTTTGAGTTTTGCATCTTCATTCTTTTGATAGTTCTAACGTTCCATTCTTTTTTTTTTCTGTTCTTCCTTTGCACTTTTGCAAAAAAATTTAGCCATTTTAGATAACCTTCAAATCTTCTCCTTGCCCCCCCATGATTTTTCTATGCGGCTTTGGTTGATGTTCGTATATTGTCTAGCTCATCGAACAAGCATGCATTTCTTCCTTTCTTTTGCAAAATGACTGGAGTTTCCTCAAGTAATGGGTCTTCTATGCCCCCTGATTCTATACCCGCTTCATCTTTGCTTCATAGAGTATCTGTTGTTTACTTTGACAAAGAATAGGCAATATAATACAAGAAAATGCCATGTGATATGCTAATGTATGCATGATATGCATGAATAACACTTACAGTGATTCTGTTGACTCACAAACTAAGGTGATTAGCAGAAGTGTTCTCATTGACTCCTTCCATATGTCCATTCAAGTCTTGCTTTGGAATGACAGGATGCTTCACATTTATGGCTTTTATCTTCGAGATGTTGAAAAAAATGAGTGGTGGAGATCCCAAGTTGCAGAGTCAGGGATACATCCATTTCAAGCTATGTTTCAGCATGTCAGATGGTAGCTTCTTCATGACCTTGCCAATAATCATTTCCTTTGTCCAATGTGTCCTTCGAGGTTCGATAGTTCAACATACTCCCCTTAACTTGAAGGCTTTGTATATATATATATATATATTTCAATTTTTCAATTTTCAATTTTGCTTTTGAAATCAAATGTTGGCTTTGCCAAATTGATGTCAATTTACCTCAGGACTTGATTTTTCAAATTAACATATCTATAACATGACAACCTTAGTTACCGTACTAAACTCAATAATCATTTCTATTCAAGCAAGAATTGTTGCACTTCAGATAGGCACATACACATTACTTGGCCAAAGGTCTCATTGAGTTTCAATATTGTCTATCTCATATGCATGCTTATCCAAACTATCTCCACTAATAGACTCTACCTACCAAGAGAGATCAATAGGTCTTTGATAGGCTTGAAATGGGGTATATAAGGGACATGGGTTAAATGAAGGCCATTTGTAAGTTGGAGCCATTGTGACTTAATGGAAAAACCCTCATACTACAAATTTCTTGTTTGAACTTTAGACAGCTAGGAGCAATCTTGCTAGACTCCAAATTCCTTCTATCTTCTTGGCATTAATCTGGATCTTGATTGGGGCAGTCTTTGCCCTAGCAAAAAGTTTGGTACCCAAATTCATTTCTTTTCTTCTTCTCCCTTTTCTTTCTTTTTATTTTTCATACTTTTCCCTTTCTTTGAGCATTTTATCATTTTGTCCTTATTTCCTGTAGGATTGTCAAGTACAAAACTTTCAAGAACTGGATGATCTTTTTTCTTTTTCTTGATTTTGATCGAATCTTTGGTTGGGTTGGACCAATTCAAGTCAAACTATCCTTATAAACTAAATGGAAGCCTTTTGCTGCTTTAGGTAAAAGAGAATTCGGTCGGCTTTCTGAACTGCCTTTTTGGGTTATATATATATTTTTTCCTTTCTTTTTTCCTTTTTTTCTTTTGTCCTTTTTTCTTTTTTTTTTGTTCTAGCTCTAAAAGAGTTGTCTTGTTTGTACCAACTTGGGTTTCTAATAATGGATGAGTGGAGTGACATAAATCTCCATTAATAGGGATAAATCATTTGTTACTCTGATGTTGTCTTGATATATTGGAGATATTAGGAGAACTTCAACTACCCTTATAGTCTTGAGAACATCAACTATCCTTATGATCTTGACTATGCATTCCTTTCTTTGATCTTCTTGCCTCTTCATCTTAATGATCATAAGACTTGTCAAAAGTGCAACACAACAGCTCAAGGTAGGTTGTTGGGGTTTGTAAGCCAATGAAAAGAAAGCTAAAATTTTATGAAGGCTCAAAAGAGACAACTAGGGATTGATATTTAATTAGGAGGATACTAGTTGTTGGCTAGCCAAACAATGCCTAGATCATTTCTCTCTTAAATATGCAAAGTTCAATTTCACCTCGAAAGTTTGTCAAAGCATATTCTAAGACTGACTAGGACCTAGACAAAGGTAATTATGCAGGAGCCCTCTCTAAGTAACATACACAACTTAATGCTATAGAGCAATTTCCTCACATAGTAAAGTCATTCAAGTTATGATGCCTTGATTAATTTATGAACATTGCGCTAGATTCCTCATTGGTTGAGCACCAAAATGAACAAAGACCAATAAAAATTTTGATGAAAGTAATTTATTCAAACAAAAATAGAAAAACATAATTATTCCAATTAAATATTAAAGAAAGCAAAATTGAAAAACAACATTCAAGCTAAGGAAAGTTTGAGTTAAGCTTGTTTTCCTTTCACATCTTCAATTTTTCCATCTTGAAAGGATGATAAAACAAAATCTTCTTCCAATCATTTTCCCACCATGAAGGTTGCTGGTAGAGGTACTCTTTCAAACTTAGTCAAAGGATTTTTCTTGATATTGGGCTTGTCCGACTCAGGTAGCTTACTACTATCGATTAGATCATGGATCTCATGCTTCAATCGGGTACATCTATCAGTCTCATGTCCTTGAGTTTGATGAAATTGACAAAAAGCCTTAGTATCAAATTTTGAGGGTAAAGGATTAGGCAAAGGTCGAGGGGCCAATGATTATAATAGTCCCTTCTTTTGTAGCTTGTTGAAGACCCAAGATAAAGGCTTCCCCAGATCTGAAAATTGCCTTCTATTTTCTTGACCAGTTGTATTGACATCAACTTCTTTTTGCGTGCTTTGATTTGCAGACTGGTAGTTCCCTTTCTCATTCCTTTTTATTGAAAAGTTATTCTTCTATCTTTCCCATTCTTCAATTTGCAGACCAGCTTGGAGAAGATCTTTGAAATCACGGATGAGTGTATGAGACATCTTTTCACAAAGACTAGGCAGCACCCCTCTCACAATCATCCTTATTTGATCAGATTCATCGGGCCTCTTCTTGAGCAAAGCAGCCTTGTTCCTCCATCTCTTCACATAGTCCACAAAATTCTCATTTGTCCTTTGTCTAATGGACT
Organism: Garcia nutans; assembly: GCA_947685225.1. Lineage (NCBI taxonomy): Eukaryota > Viridiplantae > Streptophyta > Magnoliopsida > Malpighiales > Euphorbiaceae > Garcia > Garcia nutans. The sequence goes on from CANTUV010000040.1 coordinate 10,569,942, forward strand.
CCACTTCCATTAAGGTAACTTCCATCTCGACATTGTATCCATATTGTTGGATGAGGGCCTTGTATAGCAGATCCCAATTCTTTTGTGTGCCATCATCTAAGGTATTGAACTAATTTTGGATAACAGGGTCCAATAAGAGCATGAAGTACCTTAGAGTTTGAGCCTTAGTAGCTCGGGCAGACTGCATAGCAGTGATGTAATGCTTCACATGGAGATGAGGATTTCTAGTTCCATTAAACTTAGAGAAGGAAGGCATCTTGAACTTGTATGGAACTTCTTCATCTAGCTCAAATAATTTGTCAACTTCAGACATTTCTTTGATTTTCAGCTTCTTTTCAAATTTCTTTTCTAGGTCAGGAATCATCTTCTCAACATCAGAAATTTCAGTCTTTTCAAAAGTTGTCTTCTCAATAACCTTTGGAAGTATCGAGCCCAGTCGTCATCGTCATCAATGACTACCTTATCATCATCAAAAGCCACTTCACCAACCTTAGCCTCCCTTTGTCCTTTGGCTTCTTGGTGCTAGCGAATGCTTCAACATTGTTTCCTAAAATTACAGCCAATTGATTCTTCATGGTCTCGGCTAGGGCCTCTTTTATTTCTTCCATCTTGGCATCCACCATTCTTTGAATTTTTTTGGGCTCCATTGCATTTGGTGAGCAAGTGATTGAGTCATTGCTAGATTCTTCCTCTCCGGCGTAGGTCAGATTGTCATAAGCTTTCAAAATATCATAATCTAGGGCTATGAGCCAGAGAGGATCAATGATATGAGATGCAAATTTATATATGTATGCATGTATGCACAAACAATAAACACAAAAAGATAATTAGGACATTCCTTCCAACCTTATAACTTCCACACACGAATGGCGAGTCTCTTTTCCTAGGTAATATGGTTAACAAAATACCAACATGGGGTATCTTGCTTATGAATATTTCTCTCGAACGTTTCAACCAATAGTTATATTTTCGAAAATGGAAATCAGTTCATGATAATTCCCATTAATTAGGTTTTAATCCATTCAACCAAATAAAGTAGCTTTTATGCTATATTGGATTAAAACTAAATTAAGAGGTTTATTATAAATAGATTTCTCACTTGAAAAAGTATCTAGTGGTTCTTGCCAAAAAAACAAGCCCATGATTAATTATTCTTAGTATAAACTAGGCTCACAATTGATTCTTGATATTTCGTAATTGACCTAAATAATTTACAAGCTCTTTGTAAGAAAAGGTTGGATGAAAATAACTTTGTTTCTAAGCCCATTGTAAAAAGATTTTAGAAAAAATGGGCTTAGTATTTGGGTCATGAGCAAAAGAATTTTTGAATTATTTTTAGAAAAGTTTTATGTCCAAAGACCATTTTACAAAGTTTTAAAAATAGCTTTAGCCTTTTGGACTTTAAAGAAAAATTTATTTGAGATCAAAATGTAATTAGGTCATATTAGAAAGAGAACAAACCAAATAAGCCATGATTTAAGCCAAGATAAATTAACCATAGTCAAACAATAAGCATTTGGGGTAAAACCTAAGGAAAGTAACTAGGCCAATTACATGAGCTTTAGTCTTTGGGTTAAAAGGCTTAGGTTCCCATAGCAAGTATATACCAAATGGTACGAGACTAGTGGTTATGCCATGCTTGATCTCCATACCTTGACTGAAAGTATGGTATCCCTCACATAACACAACACGGGTTACACAGGCATCCTAACCCACGCACATGATGCAATCTAATATGATGCAATTGGTAATATCATTATAAGAAAGAATAGAATAATATAAAGACCAACATAATCAACTTCTCTTATCCCCAGTGGAGTCGCCACTGTGAGTGGAGCGCCCCCACTCCCGATGGAATGGTTCTTGCGACTTCGGCACTGTTTAGGCTCGGGGCCTTAGAGAACACGGGCCTAAGCCCAAAGAAAATGGAGTCGCCACCAGGATGGGCTAGGAAAAAGAAAGGGGTGGATGACTCGATTCCTAAGGAATCCCCAATCCCCTAATGTGTTTGAAAAGTTAGGTACAAGTGGGGAAGGTGAGAAATGGCCCAACACCCCCACAACGCCCAGTTCATTAGAACCGGCCTCCTTTGCAGTTCTTAATATTATAAAATTCTTAAATATAACAATATTATCCATATTACATGTAACAATTAAAATAAAACATCATTATATTAAAATCAAAGCAATGTCCAAACAAAGCAAATAAATGGACACCCATCCGAGGATGGAAACATGTCCTTAGATCGTTCATATCTAAACTAAATAGGACACCCACCGAAAGGTGAAAACATGTCCTTAAAATTAGTCCAAAATATAAAAGCAATTTAAATTATATAGAAATTAATTAATGAGGTACCCACAAAGTGGAAACATGCCTCTTACAACATTTGGAAATCAAAATAAATCGATAAAAGTAAATAACCATTCATCATAAATAAATCATTCATCAAAGATATTAAACATCAATCACAATATATAATAAACATTCACCCAATGTAAATAAAATAGTAAATATATTAACTTTAGGGATTCATACATTAATTATTCTAGAGTTTTATGCTCAATAACTAGGGTTTTGAGAAATATTTTAAAGCAATAACATAGCTACTGGATGCTTAAAAGATTTTAGGTTTTGGATGTTTTATGAAAATAATATTACTGACTTAAAAAAGGTAGGTTTAGTTAGGGTTTTAAGCAAACTTCATGAATTAGGGTTTTATGGTTTGAAACCTTGATTTTGCAGATTATGATTTAGGATTTGATGTTTTACCGTGATCAAAGTTAAGTATGGTTTTAATATTGACTATAATAACTACTTAAGTATTTTTAGATGAAACAAATATAAAAAGCTACTGTGAAGATTTGAAAATAGAATTAGGATTTATGGTTTGAATAAATTAGGGTTTAGGTTTATATTTTGAATAAAGCTACAATATTTTGAATAATCATAACAAAGGAAGTTAAACATAAAGACTTATAATACACAAATAAATATTGACCCGAGCCCATATGGCGGTCCCGCTAGCCGATTAGCGGGCGAGGGTCAAGGGGGCAGCGCCCCTTGCGGGGTTGGGGGCCGCGCTCCTGAAGATTTTTTAAACTGGCTTTTAGGGTTGTAGGTTTTGGTGTTGAAAATTAAGATTTTAGGGTTAAAGATTTAGAGAATAGTGTTTTGAGATTTTAAGGAACTTATATTATTTTTAATAGAATAATGCTACTGTGTGATTTTGGAAAGAAGAATTAATTAGGGTTGAAGCTTTTGATACTTGAAAAAATAAGGCTACTGGATATTTGAATTAGAGATTAGGTTTGAAATAAGTTAGGGTTTTAAGAAAACAAATTATTGTTTTGTAGTTTTAGAAAAGTGTAATTAGGGTTTTAGATTTCAGAAATTAGTTTTACGGGTATTAAGGTTTTTAGGGTTTTTTTATAGAGTTTAGATGGTAAATAGAATAATTGATCAAATAACAAAAATGTCTATGTTCAAACAATTGATTAAATTGTATGATGAAGCTATTGTGAATATAAATAAATCAATAGAAAATCAAACCTTCGTTATTGGTTCGACCAAAACTTGAATTCTGGATAAACAATGACAAAGGCAATGTTGCTGCCTTTGATGGGTTGATTGATTGCTTCTTGTTGCTAATGTCTCTTGCTCCTAGGGCTTTTCTTTTGGCCGATTGAATGTTTGAGTCTCCGATCCAATCAAATAATTTTTCTCCCTGAGTCAGAAGTCCAAAGTTTCGTTCCTCTAATTCAGAGTTTTAATGTGGTATTTATAGGAAAAATCATAAAGCTACTTCTAATTGTTTAAGGAAATTAAAACTAATTAAGAAAAGAAACCAAAACTGCGTTAGAAAATTACGCTGGCAAAAAAACTGCTGCGGGCCAAGAATTGCTAGCGTTGGAAAATTGCGGGCAAAAAACTGGGCGGCCCGCCAATTCGCCGCAGGAAATTCTTGCGGCAAATTGGCCAGGAAATTCCTGCGGAGAATTGGCCCAGGCTGATTTTTTCATCGTCAATTATTTATTTATTTTAAACTTTACTCATATTACCATTTTTATTTTTATTAAAAATTATAAATAATAAATACTAAAATAAATATTTTTTAGTTAAAATAGCACAAAAATTATTTTAGACTATAAAAAATATTGGACCAGACTGGGTCAAAAATTAAGGGTCTACAATAGTGATGAGGGCATTGAAACAACAAAGATTTGAAGTAATCCCACGCCTTATGAAATGGTTCCCCATCAAATTGGGTGAAAGTTGCAATACTCCCCCTAAGCTCCTTTGTCTTTTGATGTGAATAAAATTTTCTATGAATTTGTTATACACTTCGATCCAAGTGGTCAAGGAATTCTTTGGTAAGTCATCAACCTTGCTTTTGCCCTATTTTTCAAACTATATGGGAAACATCTCCATTCGACAATCCATGGAAGGATGGCAGCATATTATAATGAGTGTTTTTGAGTTCATAATTTCTTACAATGTTGCTCCACCAGATACATGATGTGGTTACTCTAATGATCGGTCGGGCAAACTCCTTCATAGGTGGTTCCTCTACGTCACCCATTTCTACTTCCATATTCTCCTGAAATTGCTCGTCGGTTTCTTCTCCTTCTTGTGCCAAAGGATCTACTCCCTCGGTTCTTGGAAGTCTATGAATATCGTCTATATATGGAACAAGTTCATTTTCTTAGGACCTTCATCCTTGCATAAATCACCTAGGTAATTCAAAAAGGAACACTTTAAACAATTAAAAAAATTAAGATAAAAGAATCAAATTACTAACAAAAACTACCTTCCCCAACAACGATGCCAAAAACTTATTGTGCTCTAATTAACACTACTATAAAGCGACACTCGCAAGTATACGGGGTAATTGTAGCAATGGTGATCACCCTAAGGTCATCTCAAGAGGAAGGAATTATTTTGCAATAGTTTGCTTTAAACAAAATAAATAAAATTGAGTGTGTGTTGTTGAATTGTAATTAAAATTTGAAAGTAATAGTTGTGTAAGATTAATTCAATTTTTAAAATAGTGCCTAGGGTTGTAGATTAATTTAATTAAATCTTGATTCTCAAATTATCCATTAATATAACCTTGTATTTCAATTTTGTTCCTTGAGTTTGATTAGCAATTACCAATTCATTAGTTTTCATATTCATGAATTAACAATAACTAATTATTTTGAAATTGTAAATTGATAGAACCCTAGAACTTATATTTCTAATTCATTCTTAGGGAGATTAATTACATAGTTTTGATATCAAATTTCACCTCTCGGTCCATCATTCAACATTAAGTGATAAATAGGTGGCCAATCTATCAATCTAACTTTAAGTCCAATGCAATCAACCAAATACAAGGTATACTAATGGAATTATCAAATCAAGTCATTTAATCAAATCTACTACAAATCAAGGCATGAGTAAATTAGCTCATCATCAATTTAAAATAAATATTCATCTCAATATTCATCAAATTGCAATTGTCCATTGAAATATTAATGTTCTTAACAAACAACAATAATTAAGAAATGAATTAAAAGAGAGAATATGAAAAATCCCTTTTGAAAATGCTAAGAGTTAAACTACTTGTCTTTCTCCTAGCTTCTACTTTGATATGATAAAGAACTTCCAAGCCCTCTTCAATCAATGATCCTCTTCTTGAAAGGTGGAGTGGTAACTCTCTCAAGCTTGTACTCCTCAATCAAGTCTCATTCAAACCCTACCCTTCTTGATAGCTTGTTCACTCACTTTAATCCTAAGAATTATCTTTTTCTCTTGTCAATGGAAGAAATGGAAGATGAAGATGTAGAGAATGTGCAAGAGAAATGGTATCTTCTTCAAAAACAAGAACCAAGATGGAAGAAGATGAAGTGTAGAGAATGTCCTCTAGAAAAATGTCCCCAACGTGTATATCCATTCCCTTTTTAATTCTTTTTAATTTTTAAGACACCAAGCAAGTCTTGCCAACTCAGACACTCCTCTTTGTCTCCCTCTTTTTTCATTATTTAAATCTTCATCCCATAAAACCATCCATCTTTTACCCCTTTTTATCATTTTTTATAAAGATAATACCTATTGTCCCCACTTATCCCAGGATTCATGTAAAATAGTTCAAAGCTATCACATGAGACATGGCCAAGTTATGAGTGACTTGACCGTATCACTCATTCTTCTTGGGACACGGCCAAGCCTTGAGGCCGTGTCCATGGCTGCCCAATATTTCTTCTTCTTTTCCAGGTGAGACATGGCCAAGTCACTGGCCATGTCATGTGACATAACCAGTGGCTTGGACGTGCCTTCTGCTTGTGTTCATCTCTGCCATTTGCTTTGCTTCCTTTATTCTTTGGTTTTATCAAGTGGGACACGACCAATGGCTTGGCCGTGTCTCTTTCCAGTGTCGCTCTCTGACCATTTTCTTGCTTCCTTTCTTGAGGGACAAGACTAAGGTTACTTTGTCTTGGTTGTGTCTTGGTTGGTTCTTAATCTTCCTTGCTTTTGATGAGAGACATGATCAAGCCATGAGTGACTTGGTCGTGTCACATGCTTTTCTCCAAATTTCATCCATCAATTGAATTGAATCTCCATTGTTTTATACTTCAACCTAAAGAAAACACTTCAAGCAATCTTTATACACAAATTAACTTAAAACCAATAAAATTACCCTAAAAATATATAAATAATTAATCAAAACAATCTCATGCAGCTTTATGGCTAGGGTGAAGCTGGCCTTTCCTGCTTGTATCATGGTTTTGACATGATTTGCAGGAGCAAAAAGTCTTTCATTGGCTTTATGGTTATTACTGAAGTACTATCTTCCACCATTGTCAATTTAATTCAAGTACTTGTGTGAATTTGACTGTCATTCTCATTGCAGTTATGGGCTTATGAGCACAATCTCATGAGGGTGCCTTGTATTTCCTAAGAGAGATTCACATATCTGAGATTGAATTTTTATTTTTCCAATCGTACAATGATTCCTGACTCTCATCATGGGCACCCCCAGCACTATTATTTGAGTCGCTTAACCTGGGGCCAAGTAAAATAGTGTTAGTATACTTTGAATTTTTTTGTAAAAGTCTACTTACCTTTTGTAACATTGTAGGTTGGCTTGGCTTGGTGGAAAATTGAGGAGCGAGAGAATTGGACCCCTCTAATGAATGTTGCACTACCTTACTAGCACTCCTATTGAGTCATCGCTGGTCCTGTGTCTAGTTCCTCAGGTTCGAGCAATGAAGGGTTTTAATTAATAGTCTGACATATACTTTGAACATTACAATAATGCTAGAGAATTGGTGGCGACTTGCTCGGAATGGTTACGGTGTTGAAACTTATCTCCTTCCACCTGTTATTCATATGCCTAATTTATTCGAGCACAACTCTTGAACTTTGATGTGTCTCCTGTTGGCATCGGAGGACTTCCTGAGGAGGAAGAAGAAGAAGAAGAAGTGAATAGTGATGAGGAAGAATATGAAGGAGAGGGAAGAGAATCTATTTCTCATCTCGTGATCATCCTAGGGCTAGTACTTTTCAGGTGAATTTCCAACATGACATCCATTATGACTATTCACTCTTAAATTTGTTCTGACTTTCTTTTATTTTTGTTGCAGGCTATAGGTCAATTTTCTCCACTTGCACCTTATTCTTGTCTGGATATTCCATCTCATCCTCAAGGCTTCGATGTAAATTACATGGTCTGTCATTCTTTTTATGTCGATTTATGCTGTATGTAAGCATGATTATGCATGTTCTTACCTTTTATGCCTCACAATGAATGCTTGAGGAGCAAAATAAGAAGCTGCAAGAAGAACTAGATGTCAGCCGCCAATAGGTTGCCCATTTTGAAGGATTGTATCTGTGAGCGGGAATTTTTGCCCCCACTCCCAGTGGAATGGTTCTTGCGACTTCGGCACTGTTTAGGCTCGGGGCCTTAGAGAACACGGGCCTAAGCCCAGAGAAAATGGAGCCACCACCCGGACGGGAGGAAAAAAAGAAAGGGGTGGATGACTCGATTCCTAATGAATTCCTAACCCCCTAATAGGTTCAGAAAGTTGGGTACGTGTGGGGAAGGTGAGAAATATCCCAACACCCCCACAATGCACGGTTCATTTTAACCGGCCTCATTTGCAGGTCTTAATATTATAAAATTCCTAAGTATAACAATATTATCCATATTACATGCAACAATTAAAATAAAACATCATTATATTGAAATCAAAGCAATGTCCAAACAAAGCAAATAAATGGATACCCATCCAAAAATGGAAACATATCCTTACATCATCCATATCTAAACTAAATAGGACACTCACCGAAAGGTGAAAACATGTCCTTTACATTGATCCAAAATATAAAAGCAATTTAAATTACATAATACTTAACTTATTAGGTACCCACAAAGTGGAAACATACCTCTTACAATTTGAATACTAAAACAAACAAATAATAATCATAACAATAAAAAAAATATTCATCCATGATAAATTAAATAAATCAAGCATTGAAATTAAATAAATCAACCATCAAAACATATAATAAACTACATAATCAAATCTAAAATTAAATAAAGCAAGTAAAGATATAAATTAGGGTTTACTATTTTAGTTTTTTGAGAAAGTTAGGGTTTTTGGTATTTTGGAAAACATATTTGGTTTTAGGATTTAAGAAAATAGTTTAGCATTTTATAAAAATAATTATGATTTTTAGAAAACGTAAAGAAGATTAGGGTTTGGAGATTTAAAAAAAATCTGGAAATTTTGGAAAAAAAAAGTTAGAGTTTAGATGAAAATAGTTTGGGAAAAATAATTTACGGTTTTTAAAGTTTTTGAAAATAGAAGAAACGATTTAAGGTTTTTGGAAACAGAAGAAACAATTTAGGGTTTTTAAGGTTTTTGGAAACAGAAGAAACAATTTAGGATTTTAAGGTTTTTGGAAATAGAAGAAACAATTTAGGGTTTTTAAGGTTTTTGGAAACATAAGAGTAGCTTAGGGTTTTTGAAGTTTTGGAAATGGGAGAGAAATACTTTAGGGTTTTAAGGTTTCTGAAAAGAGAAGAATAGTTTTAGGGTTTTGAAGTTTTGATCACTGATTAAGGCTACTGGATGAACAATGGCAAAGGCAGTGTTGCTGCCTTTGATGGATTGTTGATTGCTTCTTGTTGCCAATGTCTTTTGCTTGCTAGGGTTTTTCTGTCTCTTTTTTCCCCAGTCAGAAGTCCAAAGTTTTCCTCCAGTAAAAACTAATTTCCCCCCTTAATTCTGAGTTTTAATGTGTTATTTATAGGAAAAATTATAAACATACTTCTTATTGTTTAAGGAAATTAAAACCAATTAGGAATAGAAACCAAAGCCAAATAGAATTTGGTTTCGAAAAAAACTGCGTTGAAAATTTGCGTTGGGGAAAAACTGCGAGGATTGCGAGCTGCAAGGGCCAGCGTTGGGCGGCCAGCCAATTCGTCGGAGGAAATTCCTACGAGCGAATTGGCCTGGCCGATTCACCTTCGGCGATGAATTTTTTCCATCGTCGATTTTTATTTTTTATTTATTTATTTTTATTTATTTAATTTTACTATTTTTATTTTTATTAAAAATTATAAATATTAAATATTAAAATAAATATTATTTAATTAAAATACCATAAAAATTATTTTAGACTATATAAAAAATATAGGACCAGACTGGGTCAAAAATTAAGGGTTTATAGTTTGCCCCCTGCTTGAACGATCTGAGACTACAGCAAAAGAGAGTGAAAAGTAATAAGACTTAATTTTTCTGAGATGGTTTAGGTTTTGGGTTATGGACCTAGTTAGAGTTCGGGTCTCAAAAGGTAATTTTAGGTTCTGGACCTAAGAGTAATTTGGGTTTTGGACCCGAGCTAAGTTCTGGACTTAGGAAAAATTAGGGTTCTGAACCCGAGCTATATTTTGGACTTAAGAATAATTAGGGTTCTAGACCTAAGGTAAGTTCTGGACTTAATAATAATTAGGATTCTGGACTTATGGGTAATTTGGATTCTGGACCCGAGCTAAGTTCTGGACTTAAGAGAGATTTTAGGTTATGGACCTAAGGGTAATTTGGGTTCTGGACCCGAGATAAGTTCTGGACTTAAGAGAGATTTTAGGTTCTGGACCTAAGGGTAATTTGGGTTCTGGACCCGAGCTAAGTTCTAGACTTAAGAGAGATTTTAGGTTCTAAACCTAAGGGTAATTTGGGTTCTGGACCCGAGCTAAGTTCTGGACTTAAGAGAGATTTTAGGTTCTAGACCTAAGGGTAATTTGGGTTCTGGACCCGAGCTAAGTTCTGGACTTAAGAGAGATTTTAGGTTCTGGACCTAAGGATAATTATAGTCAGTAGTATACTAAAGGAATTTGCAAAAAAATTTAGCTAATTTTTATCATGCACACGCACATATCTTCTCCTTGCCCCTGCGTGTAAAAATATTTTAAAAGTACAAAAATATTTATATACATACAAGTATTTGAATGATTAAATTGAATAATTGAGTTTTCTATTTATTTACAGTGTAGTCACTGTTTATATACTATTCACTACTATACATTTACTATTTATAAATAGTAACCTATTATTTATAAATAGTAACTTACTATTTATCAATAGTGAAATTTACTTTTTGAATTTTTTTTTTCTTTGCCATTCCTCTATATAAACACATCACTCAACTCTTCATTTCATTCGCAGCAAACTTATGTATTTCATAACTATAAATCTTTCATTAAAGAGTTTAGCATAGAGCTTTGGAGAAAATGTATGCTTCAAGATCAGGAACTCGATTTAATGCTGAGTTATTAGAGTTTATTCGACGGCATGAAGATGGAAATATAAGTCTACTAACCTGGATGTCGCTTCATCATAGTTCAAATCAAAAGAGCAAGGTAATTATTTAATTATTTATTTTAACAGAAATTTTTTTTTGTGTTTTTATTATTTTTTTCCCTTTTTGTTTGTTTATTGTTTTTTTGTTTTGTATTTTTTCATATTATTTCTTTTCTGTTTCTTTTTGTATTTTTTTCTTTTATGTTTCTTTTTACACTTTTGTTTCCTTTTTTGTTTATTTTTTTAAAGAAAATTTAAGAAAAATAAATTAGTTAGATGAATATATTTAAGAAATTAAGTAAATAGATAGACTAAAAATAGAATATAAATTAATTTAGCCTAAAAATCGGTGATATTGATATAATAATATACTTGCCTCGTGTTAACTTACCCGGCTCCGTGTTTGCATGATCGTTGCGTTATTCAGGGTGGAGGGTGTGTCTACAAATCCCGATATTGGTATGATGCAGCGCTTTCTCGGGTAAGGCAGATTATCCGAGATTACGATTTTGAGAGCTTCATCTTGCAATTACCATCTGAGGAGTATCCGATAGACCAGAGTGTGGTTCAAGCATTGTTAGAACGGTGGATGGACACATCTCATACTTTTCATTTGCCCATTGGAGAGATGACAATTGGTCCGGTTGACTTTACTGCTATAACCGACATTTGGTATTGCGGCCTTCCGGTACCTCTTACCAATGATATTCTGACATTTGAAGATATTCAACGGTTAATTGGTATGGAACCATAATTTAAGGGGCCTTTCAATATAAAAATTGAGCCAATTCGTAGTTATTGGATGAACTACGAAGGACAGGTTCACAAAGACACAACCAAACAGTATGCTTGAGGATGTTTGCTGTATTTGCTCAGGTCGACCATTTTAGGTAGCACCGAATCCACCATCCATTTGTCGGTATTGAGGACCCTTACTAATATGAGGATGGTACCGCTTATGGCTGGGGTGAAGCTGGTCTTGCCTGTCTTTACCATGGTCTTGACAAAATTTGCAGAAATAAAAAAGTCTTTTGTTGTCTTGATAGTGGTTGTCGAGGTACTTTTCTTCCATTAATGTCAATTCCATTCTTTTCTTGTATGAATTTGATTTTTATTATTGTTATAGGCATGGGCATATGAGCACAATCTTATGAGGTTGCCTGGTATTTTTTGAGAGAGAGTCAAATATCCGAGATTAAATTTTTGGTTGTCAGATCGTGTAGAATTTCCCGGCTCTCTCCATGTGCATACCCAACACTTTGTCTTGAGCTGCTTAACCTGGGTATACTTTAAAATTTATATGAAAGTTTACTTATCTTATGTCATTTTGTGGGTGATTTTGGCCTAGTGGAACACAGAAGAGCGGACAAACTAAACTTCCTCCATGAATGTCGCACTGCCTTTTCAACATACCCACCAAGTCATTGCCTGCCCTATGTCTAGTGGCTGGTTTCTCGGAAAGAGAGTATACGAGTGGTTTCTTGGTCCCGAGCAGAGGAGGATCCTGATGCGTTGCTCAGAGTATACCTTAAATATCACATCAATGTCGGAGAATACATGGTGGTTGGCTCGGCACGGTTATGATGTTGAAACCATTCTCTATCCACCGGGTGCATCTTATACCCAGTTTATTCAAATTGGGCTTTTGAACTTTGACGTATCTCCTGTTGGTGTACAGGAAATTTCTGAAGAAAATGAGGATAGAGATGAAGAGGAACATCATGGAGAGGGAGGAGAGTTTGTTCCACATCTCGGGACTAGCACTTCTCAGGTAAACTTTACCATTTTTTCATTATAATCGCTTCTTTCTTAACTTGTTTTGACTTTTTTAATGATTGTTGCAGACTGCTGTCCCATTTGATCATGAGGCTGGACCTTCTTTTACTGGTCCTTCATTTGCTCATTCTAGTCCACCAGATATGCCATCTCATCCACAGGGTATTGATATCAATTACTTGGTAAGTTTTCTTGTTTCATGGTAATTTATGCTATATGTATGCATGATTATGTATGCTCTTACTCTTTTCCTTTCTGGCTCAGAGCGGATGCTTGAAGAATAAAACAAGAAACTTTAAGAAGAGTTGGCCACTAGTTGTCAGCAGGTTTCCTATTTTAAAAATTTGTACCATCAGTCAGAGCAAAATTTTCGAGACTTCCGATTTCAGGGGATGAGAGATCATGTTGCTTCTTCATCTAGAGGCCCCCAAACTGATGACCATGAGATCCTTTCGTCTACTTCTGATGAGGACCGTTACAGATCAAAACTCCAAGGTAATAAAGATTCTGGTGCTCCTACTTCAGGCGAACTTGGGATGGGTGATATGCCTCCTCCTCCAATAGACGATGATTTTTTCAGAGCTTTATTTGATGATCTACCACCTCCTTTTTAGTGATGTATAAATATTGTATCAATATATAAGAAGTATAAGAATAATAATTACAATATATAATTTTTACCTTTATTGCAACTCTTTTTTTTTCTTTTTTTTTCTTTATTTTCTCTTTTTTTATCATGATTATTACTACGATATAATTATTATATTTTCCTCTTCATATTTAACATTTACACAGTATCACTACAAAACCAAATGCAACGCGGCAATTTAAGATCCTTTCATCACCAATTCCTTATCCTCATGCATCTTAGCCTCACTCTTTCATTATCAATTTTGGAATAGCACAATCCTCCTATATAAATCACTTTTCACGCCATAATTTCATACAGAAACCAAGAGATTTTCCACTTCAACGTAAAAACTCCTTTTAACAATTCTGATTTTCCTTCATTCATCAACATTGACCGAAATCCATTTGAAGAAAATAAAAGTTCTATTTAAAAATATGAATGCCATTCATTGGAAACAAATATCTTGGTCAAAGATTGATACTTTGAAGTGTTTTCAAAATGTTAAATCGGACCATTCTTTTTTACATGTCATGGCTTCTTTTTGGAATGTGAATTCTAGGACATTTAAAATTAATGGCTTTGAAATATGTTCCTTAATTGAAGAATATGAGGCCATCCTTGGATATCCAAATAATCAACAAATGACATTACCTATATTGATTTCCAAGACTCAACAAAAGATGCAAATGTTATTTCAAATCTCAAAGCCCAAAGTTCTACAATTGATGAGAGGTGAGAAAATTCTGCTTGGCCCCTTAATTGACTTTTGCCTTTCTCATTTGGCTCCTACTAAGGCATGGGGATGTATGCTTTGTCTATGCATGCTTGGCCAATTCTTGCTTATTTCTTCTGATGGCGATATTGATCCATGAGTATTGGATATCATGGACCAAATGGAAGGAGGCTTGTCGCCGATACCCGTGATCTTAGTCGAGACTTTAGTTGGATTAGACCAACTTAAATCAGGATCATAAAAGAGACTGACCGGGAGTCCATTGTTGCTTCAGGTAATTACCTAAATTGCCCTTTCGGGTTTTCAATTTAGGTTTTCTCTTTCTTCTTCTTCTCTTTTTATATTGCTCTAATTTTCCCTAGTCCGTCCATGAGGATTTTTGGAACTAGCGAGCTGTCCTAATTTTTGCCTAAGCCGCCCTTGCGGGTTTTCAACTTAGCGGACCTCTCTTTTTTATTATATTTTATATTTCTCTAATTTTTTTCTAGTCCGCCCATGTGGGTTTTCGGAACTAGCAAGCTGTCCTAATTTTTGCCTAAGCTGCCCTTGCGGATTTTCAACTTAGTGGACTCTTTTTTCTTCTTCTTTTTTTTCATTATTATATTTTTATATTTTTTAATTTAATTTTCCCTCACAGATTTGGCTTCAAGAGCATCTCTACTTGCTTGATACTCCATCCATGGATTTTACCAGATATTTGGCACTGCATCATTCTGCTAGGAAACTACTCCATCCTGCTTCTTCATATGTTGACTGGGTGGATCCATTCATGTGCTGAAGTCAACATCCGTTGGTTGGTACCTTGGTGGAAGATTTCTTGTATCATCATGCGGACATACTTGATGTATGTTCCTCTTGCTACTCTTCGTCGAGGTACTTGCTATGATCCTCGCCAGCTTAGCCGTCAGTATGGAGTTGAGCCTCGCGATTCTGAATTCACTTATCATCTGCCATAGATTTTACATTTGTCAATTTAGAAAGTGCAATATTAGGATAAAAAATAAAAGTAATAAAAGATGCTTCTTTTCCTTTTATAATTTGTCATCACCTTTTGCTATTGTGTTTATTTATTTCATCCATATCTGGTCAATTACTTATAATAGTGCACATAGAACAATTTTAACATTAATTCTATTTTATTAAATTGGGGAACAACCAAACATAAAGCCAGCATACACAAGATCACTCTTGTTGCCAACTAGTCCTTTCGGGTTTTCTAATTGATGATTTTCTCTCATTTAGCCCTAATTGTTGCCTAGCCTGCCCTTTCGGGTTTTCAGAACTAGCAGACTGCTCTAACTTTTTCCTAGGCCGCCCTTTTTGGATTTTCAACCTAGCGAGCTCTTTTCCTTTTTCTTTTTTTTTTCTTGTCTTTTTTTTATACATAAAACCTCTTCAACCTGTCAATGTTCACTGGCTCACTAAACTCGTTCCCGTCCATGTCTAATAATTTCACTGCACCATTATTCATGACTTGTTTCACAACATATGGCCCTCCCCAGCTAGGCCTAAACTTCCCTCTTGGATAAGATACATTAGGCTTACATTGTTTCAACACTAAATCCCCGACTTTGAGTTTTCTGATCTTAACTCTTCTATTATAAGCATGAGCTATCTTCCTTTGATACAGTTGATGATGATATAGTGCTTTTAACCTTCTCTCCTCTAGTAAAGCTAACTATGTGTATCTGCTCACTACCCATTCCGTTTCAGGCAGTTCAACTTCCAAGACCACTCTTAACGACTTGATCTCAATTTCAATTGGCAATACTGCTTCCATCCTGTAAACTAAGGAGAACGGTGTCATTCCAGTCGATGTTCGTACACTTGTTCTATATCCCCATAAAGCAAAAGGAAGCATCTCTGACCAATCCCTGTGTGTCTTAGTCATCTTGGACAAGATTTGCTTAATTGTCTTGTTTGTTGCTTCTACCGCACCATTAGCCTTTGGTCTATAAATAGAAGATCAGTGATGATGGATTTGGTACTTCGAGAATAAATCCTTAACTTGTAACACCCCTATATCCTGTATACGTACAAAGCATGCTTATACGATCGTATTATACGTATACTGAATATAGAAATGACACACATTAAAAATACACAAATCATATTTAAAGTAAAACTAAAAATTTAAGAAATACCAAATAAAGAGAAATGAAAATCATAAGACACAATAGATAAAAACGTTTGTTTATTTCGCAACGGAAGTTTCATCCAAAACTTACAAATATAATTACATTAAACCTCAAAAATTACAAAATATAAAATATATACATGATTGGCAGCTTGACTCTCTGATCTTTAAGCTTTAATCCAACTCTTCACAATCAAAACAACCTCAACTAGGTCTAGAGGAATTCTCCGTCTCAACTCTATCACCTCTATCACCTGTGTGATGAATCATAATCGCGCTGAGCCAACAACTCAGTAGTACAAACCATAAGGTTATGATGCTTAATCAATAACAATGATATACAATCAAACAATAAAGATCATACTCAATATACAATATTTCATGAATATTACCTTATTTCATCACATTATAACTTCATTCATAACATCAACATGACATAGACACCTATGGGCCCAATAAGTGTTTAATACGATATTCAGAATTCAGAGTTACTGCTTTGGTTCATAATCACAATAATCAAGCCCGTAGGCAACATATATATATATGTCTCTATCCATGGATAGTGTAACAGACCCAGTCTCTTGGACCATCAACTCAACAAATCGAGGAGATCCTCAACCCGGCAAGACTGTTACCAATCATATATCTCATAATCACAATTCCCATAATGTAACAGACCCAGTCTCTTGGACCTCAATTCAACTCAAATTGAAGAGATCCTCAACCCGGCAAGACTATTACTATTCATAATTTCATAGGCATGCCACCCAAATTCAGAACTCTGAAACTGAATAACATATTAAACATACAAATATATCATTATTCTCTTTCTCAATTTGTATCTCAATATCAATTAGGCAATCATGCCTCAACACTTTCATTTGTACAACCATAGCCACTCACAATGGCTTCTCATCACATTTGAATCATCATGTCTCAATTCACAATATAATACATCATCTTTCACATATTCATAATCAATTACATTGAACATAATCATATATGCATACATGACTCAATTATCTCATTTCACATTATACATAAAGTACATTTCACAAGATGCACAATGTGCAAAACGTAACATTATTCATATATAATAATAATGTCATATCAAGTGAATGTATGCAACAATGCAAGGTTTGTACTTACCTCAATAACAATTCACACAACTCTAAACACTTCTCTTTTCCAAGATTCTTTTACTTCTTAGATCAATGACAAATCACTTTCTTCAATACCTAATCCAAAAATAATAACATACACTTGCTTAGGGATACACATGAGATAATCAAATTAAGAGTTAACTAGGGCAAACCCTAAACATGACACGCTCAACCACACGGGCGTGTCCCTGACCATGCCCTAACTCCACAACACAGAAGCTTTTACACGCTCAGAACCACGGGCGTGTCACTGGCCGTGTAATACATTCTGCCTCTCTACAAAATACCAACACGTCCAACAACGTAAGCGTGCTAATGGCCGTGTAAACTCTCCAGTCTCACAGTAGCTGTGACACGCTCGATAACACAGGCGTGTTACTGGTCGTGTCAAACCTACTGCCTCCAACACAATTGACACGCCTAAAACTCTGGACGTGCTCCCGGGCGTGTCAGGCCAAAAACTCAGATTCCGGCCAAAACCACAAAACACCCATCAAAACACTTCTTTTCACCAACATCCACTTCAAACAAACTTAACAAAACATACCCAAAAACCATCTTAAACTTACAAAAACACCAAAACAACTCCACATCTATAATAAACACAAATCACAAATATCATCACAAAACCCTAAACACAAATACAACATCATCTCTTCCAACCAACTTACTCTTTTCTTCAATCCATCCTTACAATCCATAATCAATCTAATCAAACACTCTTAAACATATCACAATCAAACAACACACTCTTAAATCATCTATCAATTTCACAACACAACTTCAAATAAGCAAAGATATCAAAAGAGGACTTACCAAAGTTATAAAACTTCTTGAATCACCAACTTGATCACTTAGATCTTCCTTCAATTTGAGCTTAGAACATCAAAATCCTCTCTTGCTCACTTGCTTTCCCTTGTCTATGGAGGAGCCGGCCACAACAAAAAGAAAAGAAGAAAAGAACAATGAAGAAACAAAGTCAACTCCTCTTTAAATCTCCACCAAGTATTTCAACATGAGCAATTACCTAAACACCCTTATACAATTTGTTTTGATTTCCTTTAAAGCACTTGCCCTCTTTTAGTAATTTTACAAAAAACCAAATAAATATCTTCTTCCCTTGATCACTCTTTTGACTTGCATATATGTTATATATATTATCATATAAACAACATATACACTTCTCTCTATACACTCTTTCCTTTCCCATAACACATATACATTCAATCCAATTTAAAACAACAACAATATTCAAAACTTCTAAGGCATACATTGGGATATTACATAACTGCTCCTTGAAACTGTATCACATTGTGCGAAACCCCATACCTGCAGATGAGGTTCTTTTCAATAAATCTAGCCATTTGACTTGCCTCCAGTTTATTGAAGGATTCAACTTCGACCCATTTTGAAAAATAATCTACCGCTACTATAATGAAACGGTGACCAATTGAGGCTGTTGGATGTATCTCTCCTATAATGCCGATACCCCAAGTGGCAAAGGGCTAAGGTGAAGACATAGAATGCAATTCTTCAGGAGGCATGTGATTCAAGTTACCATACATCTGACATTATTGTCACTTCTTTACCATCTTAATACAATCTCTCTCCATGATCAACCAGTAGTAACCTTGTTGAATTATTTTTTTAACTAGGGCCAACCATTCACGTGTGGACCGCAACTTCCCGCATGTATTTCTGACATGATATGCTCCACTTTAGGCATTCTCAATGTGAGCGGGGATTTTTGCCCCACTCCCGGTGGAATGGTTCTTGCGACTTCGGCACCGTTTAGGCTCGGGGCCTTAGAGAACATGGACCTAAGTCCAGATAAAATGGAGTCGCCACCCGGACGGGCTGGGAAAAAGAAAGGGGTGGATGACTCAATTCCTAAGGAATCCCCAACTCCTTAATGGGTTTGAAAAGTTGAGTACGTGAGGGGAGGGTGAGAAATGGCCCAGCACCCCCACAATGCCCGGTTCATTAGAACCGGCCTCCTTTACAGGTCTTAATATTATAAAATTCTTAAATATAACAATATTATCCATATTACACGCAACAATTAAAATAAAGCATTATATTAAAATCAAAGCAATGTCCAAGCAAAGCAAATAAATGGACACCCATCTGAGGATGGAAACATGTCCTTACATCGTCCATGTCTAAACTAACAGGACACCTACCAAAAGGTAGAAACATGTCCTTTACATTGGTCCAAAATATAAAAGCAATTTAAATTACATGATATTTAACTAATGAGGTACCCACAAAGTGGAAACATACCTCTTACACTTTTAATACTAAAACAAAAAATTAATAACCATAACAATAAAGAAAACAGTCATCCATGACAAATTAAATAAATCAAGCATTGAAAATAAATAAATCAATCATCAAAGTATATAATAAACTACATAATCAAATCTAAAATTAAATAAAGCAAGTAAAGATATATGTTAGACAAATGATCTTAATTTTGATCCTTGACAACTCAAATGGATGATCTATTTAACTTGTGTTTGAGAAAGCTTGTTGCAGGATTAGGTTGCTTCAATTAAAGGTGAACAGAACAATTCTCGCGGTCGCACATCACCTAAATACGACCGCTCCATGCAATTACAGAATGAAACCTTGTCACAGTAGGTTTCGCGGTCAGAAGTTCAACCATAGTCGCGACCGCTCATACATAATAGCGACCGTCCTAATATTTGTCCGACCGCTACTCAAGGAACTTAAATCATTACAATCACAGTAAGGTTCGCGGTGACAAGAACGGTGAATGATTCGACCTCGCTTACCAATTTAGCGACCGCTCATTTATAGTCGCGACCGCCCAACAATTCAAGAAGAAATTGCTCAAAGAAACAGTAGTGTTCGCGTCCTCAGGTGCGTCCAGAAGTTCGACGCGAGAATATGAGTGCGACCGCGAAAAACTACTAAGGGCGACCGCGAGATTCAAATTATGGCGGACATTCAGTTTTGCTCTGTCAGAGAATGACACGTAATATGACCGTTGTAAACCCACTTGAAGATTCAAAAAGGGCGACCGCACCTCTGCTTGGCGCGACCGTCCCGTCAAACAAAGCATGGGCAAGAAACGGTCCGACAAACACAGCATGGACAAGATTCCAGCTGCAGAGCACTAAAATTCGACCGTTGTAGCTTTTTCAAAAGCAGCGACCGTCCCTTGTTAAAGGACGACCGCGAGAAGCATGAGCGCGACCATCCTTGCATGAAGGGCGACCGCGAAATGCTTCGGACAGTTTAAGTAAAGAAGGTCTATTCTGCCAAGACTTTATTCTAAACAGCAATAACGGCTAGTAAGACCACATTGGCTATAAATACAATGTTTCCATGAGAAAACAAAAGAAAAATATTATTAAGAAAAGATTTTCATAGCCAAGCAACAAATTTCCTTTTGCTTAAACTTGTATTTGAATTGTTATGAATGTTAGGTGTTAGCATTGAAAACACCATTGTATAAGTTTGAGTGTAAGCTTGGGAAACACTTAGGTTGAGAGAGTGAGCCTTGTAAAACTCTTGTGTGGGTTGTAAGTGTGAGCCTTAGAAAAACACTTGTAAAGTTAGGTGTGAACTTGTAAAAACACCAAAGTTGGAAGTGAGCTTGTAAAAACTTCAAAGTCTAGTGGAACCTTAACAAGTTGTTAAGGAAGTGGATGTAGGATTGAAGTAAATCCGAACCACTATAAATCTTGTGTGTTCTTTCTTCCTTCATCACTCAACAATCTTCATATTCCGCACTTCTTGTTTGTTGAGTTTTTTAAATTGTTATTACTTCTTGTGGAAACCAATTCACCCCCCCTCTTGGTTGCCATCTTGGGACAACAATTGGTATCAGAGCCCTGAGATTTCTTAAACTTAATTGTGAAATCTGATCCACAATGGCAACTTCTTCTTCATCAAGCTCTCATGGAAATCTTAACTCTATTCTTAGACCTTACTTTGATGGAACGGATTACTCATACTGGAAACACAAAATGTATTTGTTTCTAGACAGTGAAGGGATTGAACTATGGGATTTCGTGGAAAATGAGTGGAAATCTCCTACTCATGAAGTTGACGGTATTCAAGTTCCTCTTCCCAAAGCTCAATGGTCAACTAGCAATATCAGAGATCGATTCAAGAACAATAGAGCTGCTTCCATCTTGATGAACTCCATTTCAAGAGAAGAAGGTGGAAGAGTTCAACATTTAACTTGTGCACATTGCATTTGGAAAACACTTGAAAACTACCATGAAGGTACGACTCAAGTAAGATTCACCAAAAAACAAATGCATGTTCATGAGTATGAGCTATTCAAGATGAAACCAAATGAAAACGTCACCGACATGACAAATCGCTTGCTTGCTATTGTCAATGAACTAAAGAAGTATGGCAAGGTATATGATCAAGGTGATGTAAACAGTAAAATCTTGAGAGCCCTAAGAGCTAGAAAGAACTTTGAATCCAAAGTATCATCCATAGAAGAAGCTCATGATCTCAGCACATTAAGAACCGACGAGCTAGTTGGTAAATTACTCACTTTTGAGCTGCACAGTGAAAAAGAAGAAGATCAAGGTGAGAAAGAAAAGAGAAAACCAATTGCACTCAAAGCAATCAAAGAAGTTGAGAGCTCAAGCAATGAAGGTACTGATGATGAAGATGAAATGGCAATGTTCTCAAAAAGAATGAATGAATGGAAAAGGAAGAAAAGATTACAAGCAAACAAAGGTACACCTCCTAAATTCTCCTTCAAAGATAAAGAAAAGAAAAATGAGGTAAAATGCTATGAATGTGGAAAAACCGGTCACATCAAGTCGGATTGCTACAAATTAAAGAACAAAAGGAAATGGGATAAAGAAAAGAAAAAGTCTCTCAAAGCCACATGGGATGACTCTTCCTCAAGTGAAGAAGAAGAAGAGGAAGGAATTGCAAATCTTTGTCTCATGGCTATTGAAGATGACTCCAATGAGGTAAGTACTCAATCTTTTGATCTTGTAGCACATGATGATATAAGTGATATAGATGATAGTGATTTGATTGAGCACATGAATTCTAAAATAGAAAAATATTTCTCCAAAATGATGCTCTATAAAGAAAAAAACTCTAAGTTAGAAAAGGATTTTATATGCTTAAAGAACTCTACCTTAGAATTGAAAACCTCAAATGAACATTTGATGAATACAATAGGAGAATTAAATAAAAGCTCACATGACTTAGAAAAAGTGATTAAAGAGAATGAGGCATTGAAGCATGAACTAAAAGAACTAAAAGAATCAATTTCCAGATTTCATAAAGGAAAGGAAGCATTGAACACATTAATTAATAATCAAAGATCACCTTCCTTGAAATATGGATTAGGATTCAATGGCTCAACCAACATTGCACCTAGTAAACCAACTTTTGTGAAAGCATCTACAACTAAAATTTCTGATGTTCATATCAAAGATGCTTGCACCAAGACTAAAAGAACTTCTTACGGTTCACTAGGAGATAAAGCCAAAAACAATTATGCATTGTTGTTTACTAAACTTGTACAAAAGAAATCACATACTTGTAGTTGTATGTATAATGCAAAAAGAAAAATGCAGAAGCATAGGATACCATGGCAATGCACATATTGCATGAAATTTGGTCACAAAAATTTCTATTGTTATATAAGAAAAGCTCATCTAAATTTAGAAGGCACTCTTTCTACTAACCATCAAGGACCCAACTATATGTGGGTACCTAAAAAAGGATGACCACAATTGGCTTGCAGGTATGCCTAAAATCTACTACCAATGAAAGCACATGGCTTGTGGATAGTGGATGCTCAAGGCATATGACTGGAAATGCAAAGCTCTTTACAAGTATTACCTATAAACATGGAGGTAACGTAACTTTTGGAAACAATGCTAAAGGTAAAATTCTTGGTGTTGGCTCCATTGGTTCTATTGGTAAGGATTTAATTGAAGATGTATGGCTTGTTGATGGTTTGAAACATAACTTGCTAAGTGTTAGTCAACTTTGTGATAAAGCATACTTTGTTAAGTTTGATTCCAAGGAATGCAAAATCACAAATTCAAATGATGTTATCATATTTAAGGGTACTAGAACAAACAACACTTACAATGTAAGCATACATTCTGATCATACATGTTTAATGTCCACTAATAATGATGCATGGTTATGGCATAGAAGACTAGGACATGCTGGTATGGATCAATTGAAATATATTTGTAATGAGAATTTAGTTGATGGCTTACCTAAGATAAAATATGATAAAGATAGGATTTGTGAACCTTGTCAACATGGTAAGCAACATAAAAGCTCATTTAAAACAAAGAATGTTATAAGCACCTCTAGACCTTTAGAGCTCATTCATTTAGACTTGTTTGGACCAAATAGAGTTACAAGCTTAGGAGGCAAATCATATGCATTTGTTCTTGTTGATGACTACTCTAGATTCACATGGGTTAATTTCTTAGCTCAAAAGAATGAAGCCTTTAATTACTTCAAAACCTTTGCAAAAAGAGTTCAAAATGAAAAAGGATACGTGATCACATCTATTAGAAGTGATCATGGCAAAGAATTTGAAAATGAAAACTTTGAAAACTTTTGCAATGAAATTGGCATTTCACACAATTTTTCTGCTCCTAGAACTCCACAGCAAAATGGTGTAGTTGAAAGGAAAAATAGAACTTTAATTGAAATGGCTAGAACAATGCTCAATGAATATGATTTACCATCTTATTTTTGGGCGGAAGCCGTTAATACAGCTTGTTACATTGCAAATCGTGTTTATAAAAGGCATTTAACTAATAAAACTTCTTATGAGCTATGGAATGGAAGAATACCCAGAATTGGATATTTTAGAGTATTTGGATGCAAATGCTTCATATTGAATACCAAGGATAATCTTGGAAAATTCTCATCCAAATCAGATGAAGGCATATTCTTAGGATATTCATCATATAGCAAAGCATATAGAGTATTTAATATGAAAACTCTAGTTATAGAAGAATCAATGCATGTTGTATTTGATGAATCATCTAAACTTGATCAAAAGAAAGGTATTACTTTCAATGACCCTGCAGGCACTCTTGAACCTCTTGAATCTATTGATGCTCCAAAGATCAATCAACTTGAAGAAAAGGCTCAAGATCTACCTAAGGATTGGCAATACAAGAAAGATCATCCAAAGGAACTCATCATTGGAGAAACATCAAAGGGAGTAACTACTAGATCTAAAATTAATCATGTTGATGTTAATGTTGCTTTTGTTTCTCAAATTGAACCAAAAACTATTGAGGAAGCTTTAAATGATGAAAATTGGATAATTGCAATGCAAGATGAACTTAATCAATTTGAAAGAAATAATGTTTGGCAACTTACTCCTAGACCTATAGATCATTCTATAATAGGATGCAAATGGGTTTATAGGAATAAGCTTGATGAAAATGGTCACATCATTAGAAATAAAGCAAGATTGGTAGCCAAAGGTTATAATCAAGAAGAAGGTATTGACTATGATGAAACCTTTGCCCCTGTAGCTAGATTGGAAGCTATTAGAATATTACTTGCTTTTGCATGTCATATGAATTTTAAGCTTTATCAAATGGATGTTAAAAAGGCATTTCTAAACGGACTCATAAATGAAGAAGTTTATGTTGAACAACCTCCTGGTTTTGAAAACTACAAATTTCCTGATCATGTTTTCAAACTTACCAAAGCTTTATATGGATTAAAGCAAGCACCTAGAGCTTGGTATGATAAACTTAGTGCATATTTACTTGAAAATGGTTTTTCAAAAGGAAAAGTAGACACAACTCTTTTTGTTAAAAAGAATAAGCACAACATTTTGATTGTACAAATTTATGTGGATGACATAATATTTGGAGCTACTAATGAAGCCCTGTGCAAAGAATTTGCTTCTTGTATGACTAGGGAATTTGAAATGAGCATGATGGGTGAACTCAAGTTTTTCCTTGGACTGCAAGTCAAGCAATGTAAAGATGGGATCTTCATCAACCAATCCAAATATACAAAAGAACTCATCAAGAAATTTGGAATGGATGGCTGCAAAACTAGCAAAACTCCTATGAGCACATCATTGAAATTAGGTAAAGATGATAATGGTAAAGCAGTAGATGAGAAGAAATATCGAGGTATCATCGGATCACTACTTTACTTAACTGCTTCTAGGCCTGATATAATGTATAGTGTATGTCTTTGTGCTAGATTTCAAACTAGTCCTAAAGAATCACACTTGAATGCCACTAAGAGAATCTTGAAATATTTGAGCGGTACAATACATTTAGGACTTTGGTATCCTAAAAACACATCATTTCATATTATAGGATTTTCAGATGCAGATTATGCTGGTAGTATATTAGATAGGAAAAGCACAACAGGAGCATGTCACTTTCTTGGTAATTGTCTAGTTTCTTGGCATAGTAAGAAACAAGCATCAGTTGCTTTATCCACAACGGAAGCTGAGTATGTTGCAGCATGTTTTTGTTGCACACAAGTATTATGGATGAAACAACAATTGCTTGACTATGGTAAGGTTTTTAACAATATTTCCATTAAATGTGACAACACTAGTGCTATCAATTTATCTAAAAATCCTATCCAACATTCTAGATCCAAGCATATAGATATTAGACATCATTTTTTGAGGGAAAATGTACAAAATCAGAACATAATCTTAGAATTCATAGATACAGAAAATCAACTTGCTGATGTCTTTACAAAACCCTTGAATGAAGATAGACTTAACTTCATCAAACTCAATTTAGGAATGATTGATGGAATCACTTTGAGTTAATTAGAATTTTTTTTTTGCCTTAAAATAAAGTTTCTATGTGCATGAAATTAATTTTTCTTAACACACTTAGAATATCTTCCATCTTTCCTTGAATCTTTTATTTTTGAGTATGTAGCGGTCGCTCCAGTGTTCTTTCGCGCTCGCTACTTCGTCTGCTAGTTTCAATCAATAAAATTCTCTGAGCGCGGTCGAGAAAATTTGTGCGCGATCGCACCAATTTGAATAGTTTCGACCGTTACAGATGTTATTCTTCACTCGCGAGCGTACTGATCATAATAATGGACGCTGTACCCCATGTCGCGATCGCACCTTATTAAATCTGCGACCGCACCCTGTACACTCTACTCGAAAATTTATAACCGTTGGCTGTGTGACAGGTCGCAATTCTTGATTTTCAACAGTCTTAAACGGCTATTTTCGTTATTTCATTTATTTAAGAGCATAATAAATCATTTTCTTTGATATTTTGCTTCTGAAAACTTTCTGAAACCCTAAAATCTACTCATCATCATCTGTCATTCAATTGAACCTCTGTTTTCCTGCTCTCATCTGTTCTTTCTGTTTCAATGGCTCCCAAAAGAAAAACCACTTCCAAAATTAAGGGTCAAGCTAAGAGAGTTCCAGGAATCACCATTAGAGAACCTGTTGTTGAACCTCCATCTCCTCCACAATCAAAAAGGGGTGAGAAAATTCACAAACCTCATCACCAAACCACTGAGGAAGACATTAGGTATGCCATGCTAAAGAAGAAGAAGGTTGAAGGCACCAAATCACCTTTTGGTGGGATGCTGTCTGCCTTGGGCATCAAGGACGAAATTGAAGGATTGTTGGATGTCCTTGGATGGAGAAATTTTGTCTTTCCAGAAGAGGTAGGTTACTCTAGTCTAAGTAAGGAGTTTCTAATGTCATTCCAGATAGAGAAGAGTGCAAACTCTGCACTAGGGTGGTATGGGGTTAGGTTCAAACTCTTTGATCAGTATCAATTCTTAACCCTTGAAGATTTTGGCAGAATTTGGAACTTCCCTTCTGAAGGTATAACCTCCTACAATGACCAAATCTTCTCAAACCCAACCCTTTCTGATTTCTGGCGAGAAATTTCCATTGAAACTTCCTTTGAAAAGGAATCTAAAGCCAAGCACATCAAATCTCTCACCCACTGGATGCTCCATAGGATTATCACCTATACCATTCACCAAAGAGCAGATGGGAATGAGAAAGTAACCAAGAGAGACCTTATCTTTCTCTATGCTTTCACCCACAACATCAAAATGAACACAACCAAGTTCTTGATTGATACCTTTTATCATCATGCTGTTACAAGAACTGGTACCTTCTTCCTATCCTCTCAAGTTACTCAAATAGCTAGGCACCTAAACCTTCTGAATGATCTGAACTTAGCCACTTTGAGGAACCCTTTCACTCTAGCCTCCAATGCTATCACAATGGATTACTTAGAGCATGCTGGTTGTGTAAGGAAGATAGAAGGGTCATATGTATACTGCTATGGCAAGAAAGGAGTTATGGATAAACAAAAGAAAAGGCCAAGGTATACAATTGAGGAAGAGGGAGATTCTGTAGAAGTTGCAGTAGAACTACCTTCAAAAGCAACTTCATCAAAAGCTGCTAAAGAAACTGCTTCATCCTCCACACAACTCATCCTCCAAGCTATCAAGACTCTCTCAAGGAAACTCTCTAAGTTCAAGAAGAGTGTCTCCAAGAGATTCCAGCACTTGAACAAAAGGATAGACCTTATATCCCACATGCACCATGATCTTTATGACATGCAAGGCAAATTGGACTTGCCTCAATGCAATCTTGAAGATTGGGATATAAGTGATCACACCCAAAGCGTTGCTGAAGAAGAAGAGTCCATTAGCACTAGCTCTGCCTCTGTTGCACCTCAAGATAAGGGGAAAGCTCCTTTAGTTGAAGAAGAGTTAGAGTTAGATGATGACTCAGAATAGCTTAGCTTTAGTCTGTTTTTGCTTGCATTTTCATATGTTTGCTAATTTACTTTCTGTTTTGTATTTTCCTCCACTTCAAACTATATAATGTTTATATTTCCTTTCATTTGCTTTGTTAATATTTTTGCTTAACATTTATTTCATTTTGCCTATGCCAATGGGGGAGAGAAAATACCTTAATGGAATGTGGTATAAATGGAATGTCAATAAAATTATGGGGGAGAAAATAACAACATAAAGGAATGAAACTCAGTAAACATAATAAGGGAGAAACAATGGGGGAGAAAATAGTACAATGAATTGTTTAAACTGTTTATACATAACCTAATGCACCAAGATTATCACAATGCTCTTAATCATGACTTATGCATAAATTAAGGGGAAGCATTTTAAACTTATTATTTTTTCATCATTCCATTTGAATTGTCAAAGTCAAAATGGGGGAGATTGTTAGACAAATGATCTTAATTTTGATCCTTGACAACTCAAATGGATGATCTATTTAACTTGTGTTTGAGAAAGCTTGTTGCAGGATTAGGTTGCTTCAATTAAAGGTGAACAGAACAATTCTCGCGGTCGCACATCACCTAAATACGACCGCTCCATGCAATTACAGAATGAAACCTTGTCACAGTAGGTTTCGCGGTCAGAAGTTCAACCATAGTCGCGACCGCTCATACATAATAGCGACCGTCCTAATATTTGTCCGACCGCTACTCAAGGAACTTAAATCATTACAATCACAGTAAGGTTCGCGGTGACAAGAACGGTGAATGATTCGACCTCGCTTACCAATTTAGCGACCGCTCATTTATAGTCGCGACCGCCCAACAATTCAAGAAGAAATTGCTCAAAGAAACAGTAGTGTTCGCGTCCTCAGGTGCGTCCAGAAGTTCGACGCGAGAATATGAGTGCGACCGCGAAAAACTACTAAGGGCGACCGCGAGATTCAAATTATGGCGGACATTCAGTTTTGCTCTGTCAGAGAATGACACGTAATATGACCGTTGTAAACCCACTTGAAGATTCAAAAAGGGCGACCGCACCTCTGCTTGGCGCGACCGTCCCGTCAAACAAAGCATGGGCAAGAAACGGTCCGACAAACACAGCATGGACAAGATTCCAGCTGCAGAGCACTAAAATTCGACCGTTGTAGCTTTTTCAAAAGCAGCGACCGTCCCTTGTTAAAGGACGACCGCGAGAAGCATGAGCGCGACCATCCTTGCATGAAGGGCGACCGCGAAATGCTTCGGACAGTTTAAGTAAAGAAGGTCTATTCTGCCAAGACTTTATTCTAAACAGCAATAACGGCTAGTAAGACCACATTGGCTATAAATACAATGTTTCCATGAGAAAACAAAAGAAAAATATTATTAAGAAAAGATTTTCATAGCCAAGCAACAAATTTCCTTTTGCTTAAACTTGTATTTGAATTGTTATGAATGTTAGGTGTTAGCATTGAAAACACCATTGTATAAGTTTGAGTGTAAGCTTGGGAAACACTTAGGTTGAGAGAGTGAGCCTTGTAAAACTCTTGTGTGGGTTGTAAGTGTGAGCCTTAGAAAAACACTTGTAAAGTTAGGTGTGAACTTGTAAAAACACCAAAGTTGGAAGTGAGCTTGTAAAAACTTCAAAGTCTAGTGGAACCTTAACAAGTTGTTAAGGAAGTGGATGTAGGATTGAAGTAAATCCGAACCACTATAAATCTTGTGTGTTCTTTCTTCCTTCATCACTCAACAATCTTCATATTCCGCACTTCTTGTTTGTTGAGTTTTTTAAATTGTTATTACTTCTTGTGGAAACCAATTCACCCCCCCTCTTGGTTGCCATCTTGGGACAACAATATAAATTAGGGTTTACTATTTCTATTTAAAGTTCTTTAATTAATATTTAGGTTATTGGGATTTTAGTATATTAGGGTTTATAATTCTTAGCTACTGTAAAGGTTTAAGAAAATTAAAATGGTTTAAGGTTTTATAACTTTAAGAAAGTAGTAAGGTTCTTTGATTGATCAAATTAGGGTTTGAGGGGTAAAATTACGAAATTAGGGTTTTGGAATCTTAAGATGTTAGGTTTATAATTCATGTTTATTGGGTTGTGATTTTAGGCTTACTGTATTGAGTTTTAAGGTTTGGATTTATAAGATTTTAAGGTTTTAGTTTTAGGGTTGAGGAAGATTAGGGTTACCGTATTGAGTTTTAAGGTTTGGATTTATAAGATTTTAAGGTTTTAGTTTTAGGGTTGAGGAAAATTAGGGTTTACCGTATTAGTTTTGAGAGAATTAAGGGTTTTGATATTTTAGAAGACATATTTTGTTTTAGGATCTAAGAAAATAGTTTAGAGTCTTATATGATTTTTAAAAACTATAAAGTAAGTTAAGGTTTGTAGATTTAACGAAACATTTGGAAATTTTGGAAAAGAGTTAGAGGAAAATAGTTTAGGGTTTTTTATTATTTTTGGAAATAGGAAAAACGATTTAAGGATTTTGGAAACAAAAGAAACAAATTAGGGTTTTTGGTGACAGAAGATACGAATTAGGGTTCTTAAGGTTTTTGGAAACAGAAAAGTATTTTTCCAAATATGAGTGATGAAGCTACTATAAAGAAATAAATAAAGAAAATAGAGATTCAAACCTCCGTTCGTTGGTTCAACCAAAAATTAATTTTCTGGATGAACAATAACAAAGGCAAGGTTGCTGCCTTTGATGGATTGATTGCTTCTTCTTGCTCCTCTCAAATCCGAAGTCCCAAGTTCAAAGTTCTAGTCCTAAGTTCCCCGTCCAAAGTGCTCCTCTCTTTTTCTCCCCTTTTTTCTGTGTTTTAAAGTGTTATTTATAGGAAAATTTATAAGATTAATTGTAATTATTTAAGAAAACTAAGATTAATTAGTAAAAGAAACCAAAACCAAATAGAATTTGGTTTCGAAAAAAATTGTGTTAGAAAATTTTTGTTGGCGAAAAAACTGCTGCGGGCTGCAAGGAAATTTGCAAGATTGCGGGCGCTGGCTGGGCGGCCAGCAAATTTTGCCGCAGGAATTTCCTGCGGCGAAATGGCCCAAGGATATTTGACTTTCGGCGATGAATTTTTCGTCGCCGATTTTTATTTTTATTTATTATTATTTTTATTTTATTAAAAATTATAAAAATTAAATACTAAAATAAATATTATTTAATTAAAATACCACAAAAATTATTTTGGACTATATAAAAAATAACAAACCGGATTGGGTCAAAAATTAAGGGTTTGCAGTTTGCCCCATGCTTGAATGATGTGAGACTTTAGTAAGGGAGAGTGAAAAGCAATAAGACTTAATTTTTGAGATGCTTGAGTTTGATTTGGGTACTTGGACCCGAGACTGAACTTGATTTGGGTACTTGGAGCTGAGACTGGATTGAATTTGGATACTTGGACCTGAGATTGGGTTTGATTTGGATACTTGGACCCGAGATTGGGTACTTTGACCCGAGATTGAATTAGATTTGGGTACTTGGACAAGAGATTGGGTACTTGGACCCGAGATTGAATTAGATTTGGGTACTTGGACCCTAGATTGAATTTGATTTGGGTACTTAAACCCGAGATTAAATTTGATTTGGGTATTTGGGCCCGAGATTGGGTACTTGGACCCGAGATCGGGTACTTGGACCTAAGGTTGAGTTTGACTGACCTTTTATCAGTTGAGAAGTCTGATTGCTCTGGCTGTTCTATTCTTTAACACATGGTGGTTCTTCACCCTCAAAATGAAACTTCATCATTGGACCTTGGATCTTCATCCTTAACATCAGATCTTCACCTTTGAAAATGGATCTTCATCCTTGGAGATCGGGTCTTCACCCTTGTAAATGGATCTTCATCCTTGGAGATTGGGTCTTCACCCTTGTAAATGGATCTTCATCCTTGGAGATCGGGTCTTCACCCTTGTCTTTACCCTTGAAACATGAATCTTTATCCACTGGAGGTTGGGTCTTTAGCCTTGAAACATGGATCCTTATCCATTGAAGGTCAGGTCTTTACCCTGGCTTCAGCTCTTTTAGCTGGACTGATGTAGACCCTTAATTTTTGACCCATTCAAATGTGATAGTCTAAAATAATTTTTATGGTATTTTATTTATTTTAATAATATTTTAATTACTAATAATATTTCATAGTTATTTTTAATAAAAAAAATATAAAAAATATAAAAAATGAAAAAAATAAAAAATCAGGCGGATCGGCGAGCATTGTGCGGCAGCCCAATTCGCCACAGAAATCATCTGGGGCCGAATTGGCTGTCCCAATTTTGCAGTAGATGGCATCTGGGGGCGAATTGTGCTGTCTCATTTCACCACAGATGGCATCTGGGGGCGAATTGGACCGCTGCGCCCATTTTTGCCAGTGCAATTTCTGCCAGCATAGCCCACGAGCCCGACAGCCCGCGCGCTCTTGATTTTTTTACCAAATTTTGTTTTACCCAGTTTCTTAATTTTTCCTAAAAAATTCATATTTCCTTAATAAAATAGGATTAGGACTCTTTATTTTCCTATAAATACCACATTAAAACAAGAACAAAAGGGGGGAAGGAAAGGCAGAGAGCGGCAATTGAGAAGAAAAAAAAAAGAAGGTAGCAACAACAAAAACTCATCAAATAATCAATCCATCAAAGGCAGCAATGCTGCCTTTGTTATTGTTCATCCAGAAAACAATTTGGAGGAACCTTCAACGCAGGTTTTGTGTCTTAATCATGAATTTGCTTAAACATTCAATTGTTATATCATTTTTTTGTTCTTACTGTTTTTCGTTTATTTTTTTTTATCACTTTGATTCAATAGTATAAATTGATAAATCCTAATCTGCTTTCCAATTTTCCAAAACCTTAAATCGTTTTATTAATTCACAAAACCCTAATCTGCTTTCCAATTTTCCAAAACCTTAAAACCCTAAATTGATCCTTCTATTTCCAAAAACCCTAAAAAAATACTTTCTATTTCCAAAAACCTTAAATCGTCTTGCCTATTTCCAAAAACTTTATAAAACTCTAAACTGTTTTCTCAAATCCTAAAACCAAAACATGTTTTCCAAAACACCAAAAACCCTAATTCTCTCAAAACTAAAACAGTAAACCCTAAATTTTCCTAAACCCTAATTTCATAATTTTACCCCTCAAACCCTAATTTGATCAATCAAAGAACCTTACTAATTTCTCAAATTTATAAAATGATAATCCTTTTCAATTCTTTTAAAACCTATAGTAGTCTAAACAAATAACGATAATAATATCTTAAGATTCCAAAACCCTAAAATATTAATTAATGAACTTTAAATAGAAACAATAAACCTCAATTTGTATCTTTACTTGCTTTATTCTTAGATTTGATTATGTAGTCTATTATATGCTTTGGTGGTTGATTTATTTAATTTCAATGCTTGATTTATTTAATTTATCTTGGATGGATATTTTCTTTATTGTTATTATTTGCTTGGTTTGGTAGTAAAAGTGTAAGAGGTATATTTCCACTTTGTGGGTACCTCATTAGTTAAATATCATGTAATTTAAATTGCTTTTATATTTTAGACCAATGTAAAGGACATGTTTCTACCTGTTGGTGGGTGTCCTCTTAGTTTAGACATGGATGGTGTAAGGGCATGTTTCCATCTTCGGATGGGTGTCCATTTATTTGCTTTGTTTGGACATTGCTTTGATTTTAATATAATGATGCTTTATTTCAATTGTTGGGTGTAATATGGATAATATTGTTATATTTAAGAATTTTATAATATTAAGACCTGTAAAGGAGGCCGGTTCCAATGAACCGGACGTTGTGAGGGTGCTGGGCCATTTCTCACCTTCCCCACACGTACCCAACTTTTCGAACCCATTAGGGCGTTGGGGATTCCTTAGGAATCAAGTCATTCACCCCTTTCTTTTTCCTAGCCCGTCCGGGTGGCGACTCCATTTTCTCCAGACTTAGGTTCTTGTTCTCTAAGGCCCCGAGCCTAAACAGTGCCGAAGTCTCAAGAGCCATTCCACCGAGAGTGGGGGCAAAAATCCCCGCTCACAATGGCAACTCCACTGGGGATAAGAGAAGTTGATTCCGTTGGTCTTTTTATTATTTTATTCTTTCTTATAATAATATTATCCATTGCATCATATTAGATTGCATCGTGTGCATGAGTTAGGATGCCTGTGTTACTCGTGTTGTGTTATGTAAGGGATACCATACTTTCACTTAAGGTATAGAGATCGAGCATGGCATAACCACTCATAGCCTTGTACCATTTGTTATATACTTGCTTTGGGAACCTAAGCCTTTTAACCCAAAGACTAAAGCTCATGTAATTGGCCTAGTTACTTTCCTTAGGTTTTTACCCCAAATGCATGTTGTTTGACTATGGTTAATTTATCTTGGTTTAAATCATGGCTTATTTGGTTTGTTCTTTTTCTAATATGACTTAAGTACATTGTAAGCTCAAAATAATTTTTTTTTTAAAATCAAAAAGACCAAAGCAATTTTCAAAACTTTTCAAGATGGTCTTTGGACATAAAACCTTTTATAAAAATAAATAAAAAAAAATTCTTTTCTCAAGACTCAAATACAAAGCCCAAAATATGTTTTTTCGAAAATATTTTTACAATGTGCTTAGAAATAAAATTATTTTCATCCAACCTTTTCTCAAAAAGAGCCTGCAAATTATTTAAGCCAATTACAAAATATCAAAAATCAATTGTGAGCCTAGTTTATACTAAGAATAATTAATCATGGGCTTGTTTTTGGCATGAATCATTAGTTACTTTTTCAAGTAAGAAATCTATTATAATAAACCTCTTAATTTAATTTTAATCTAATATAGCATAAAAGCTACTTTAGATTGATAAATGGATTAAAACCTAATTAATTGGAATTATCATGGATTGATTTCCATTTTTGGAAATATAACTATTGGTTAAAACGTCCGAGGGAATTATTTGAAAACAAAATGCCCCATGTTGGTATTTTGTTAACCATATTACCTAGGAAAAGAGACTCGCCATTCATGTGTGGATGTTATAAGGTTAGAAGAAACGTCTTAATTATCTTTCTTTATTGATTGTTTGTGCATACATGCATACATGCATACATTTGCATTCCGTATCATTAATCCTTTCTGGCTCACAGCCCTGGATTATGATAGTTCAAAAGCTTATGACAATCCGGCGACTCAATCTCTTTTTCACCAAAAGCAATGGAGCCCGAACAAATTCAAAGAATGGTGGACAACACCCTCAATGCCAAAATGGAAGAAATAAAAGAGGCCCTAGTTGAGACCATGAAGAACCAATTGACTACAATTTTAGAAAATAATGTCGAAGCATCTACTAGCACTAAGAAGCCAAATGATAAAGGGAAGACTAAAGTTGGTGAAGTGATTTTTGATGATGAAAAGGTGATCATTGATGATGATGATGATTGGACTCAATACTACTAAGATCCTCAAGACAAGAAGAAAGAACCAAAGATTGTTGAAAGATCGGCTATGGAGAAAACTGAAACTTTTGATGTTGAAAAGATGATTGCGGACATAAAAAAGAAATTTGAGAAGAAACTGAAAACTGAAGAACTGTCTGAAGTAGACAAACTGTTTGAGCTAAATGAAGAAGTTCCATACAAATTTAAAATGCCATCTTTTGTGAAGTTTGATGGAACCGGAAATCCTCATCTCCATGTAAAGCAGTATATCACTGTTATGCAGTCTGCCCGAGCTACTAAGGCTCAAACTCTAAGGTACTTTATGCTCTAATTGGACTCTGTTATCCAAAATTGCTTCAATACATTAGATGAAGGAACACAAAAGAGTTGGGATTTGCTATACAAGGCCTTCATCCAGCAATATGGATATAATGTCGAGATGAAAGTTACCTTAAAGGAAGTGGAGTCCATTAGACAAAGGCCAAAAGAGAATTTTGTGGACTATGTGAAAAGATGGAGAAATAAGGCCGCTTTGCTCAAGAAAAGGCCCGATGAATCTGATCAAATAAGAATGATTGTGAGAGGGGTATTGCCTAGTCTTCGTGAAAAGATGTCTCATACACTCATCCATGATTTCAAAGATCTTCTCCAAGCTGGTCTAAAAATTGAAGAGTGGGAAAGGGAGAAAAATCACTTTTCAATAAGAAGGAATGAGAAATGGAATTATCAGCCTAGCAATCAAAGCACGCAAAAAGAAGGTGATATTCATGCGACTGGTCAAGGAAATAAAAGAAAATTCTCAGAATTGGAGAAACCTCTATCTTGGATTTTTAGCAAGCTGCAACAGAAAGGGTTGTTACAACCTTTAGCTCCTTGATCGTTACATAATACACTGCCACCAAACTTCAATGCCGAGGCCTTCTGTCAATTTCATCAAATGCAAGGGCATGAAACAGATAAATGTGCTCGTCTAAGGCATGAGATCCAGAATTTAATTTATAATGGCAAGTTTCCTGAGCCGGATTAACCCAATACCAAAGGTAATCCATTTCCAAGGTTCAACAGGGTGCCACCACCAGCATCCTTCATGGTAGGAAAAGGATTAGAAGAAGATTTTGTTTTATCATCCTTTCAAGATGGAAATATTGAAGATGTGAAAGGAAAAGAAGCTTAAACTCAACAAACTTTCCTTAGCTTGAATGTTGCTTTTCAAATTTTGCTTTAATATTTAATTAAGAACAATCATGTTTTTCAAATTTAAAGTTGTTTGAATAAATTACTTTCATCAAGAATTTTGTTGGTTTTTGTTCATTTTGGTGCTCAACCGATGAGGAATCTAGCTTGATAATTCATGAATTAAAACCTAAAAAGGCAGTTTAGAAAGCCAACGGAGTTCTCTTTTACCTAAAGTAGCAAAAGGCTTCCATTTGATTTATAAGGAAAGTTTGACTTGAATTGGTCCAACCCAACCAAAAATTTAATCAAAATCAAAGAAAAAGGAGAAAGACCATCTAGTTCTTGAAAGTTCTATACTTGATAGTCCTACAAGGAAGAAGGAAAAAATGATAAAATGCTCAAAAGAAAGGGAAGAGTAAGAAAAATAAGGGAGAAGAAGAAAAGAAGCAAATTTGGGTACCAAACTTTTTGCAAGGGCAAAGACTGTCCTAATCAAGATCCAGATTAATGCCAAGAAGATAGAAAGAATTTGGAGTCTAGCAAGATTGCTCCCAACTGCCTAAAGTTCCAACAAGCAATTTGTAGTGTAAAGGTTTGTCCATTGTGTCTGTAATATCCTAAACTATACCCTAAAATTTTGAACTGTTAATTGTTGTATTGGATTAAATAATTTAAAGTGTATATGTTATTTATATGGAGATAAAAACAATATATACAAGATTATGTCTTTTTGGTCAAAAGATATTTTGTATTTAAATGGATTGGTTTAATGTTAGTGGAAGATGATGTTAGTGGGTGATTATTATATTGTTTAAATGTATGGTAGAGAGTGATTTGGGGAAAAGAGGTTTGGTTAAAAGAGAAGAGTGGTTGACTTTCTTTCTTTCTTTCTTCTTCTTCTTTCATCTTCATATTTTTCTTTCCTTCTAGTGAGCTGGCCACCCTTACCAACCAAAGGAAAAGAGATTTTGTTGCTTCCAAGCTCAAGAGATTGAAGGATTTCAAGAGATCAAGTTAGAGTTTTAAGGATTTTCTTCATTTTTGGTAAGTTTCCAACTTGTTTCTTGGTTTTCTTTTGAGTTTGTGTTCTTGGGTTTGTTGGATGGTTGTTGTAGATGTGTTTATGGTTATTTTGGTGTTTTTAAAGTGTTTTGTCTTTGTAACTTTGATTTTTGGGTTTGGATTGAAGAGAAAAGGGTTAAGTTTGGTGAAAGAGGTAAGTGTGTGGATTGTGTGATTTTTGAGTTGTGATTGTGTTTTGATGTTTGTAATTGAGTTGTTTTAAGGTTTACTCGAGTATTATTGGCTTGTTGAAGGTTTTGATTGAGTTTGTGTGTTGTTGATATGGCTATTGGAAGATGATTGTGAGTTATGGCTTTGTTGGTGTTGATTTTAGGGTTTTTGGCCTAACACGCCCAGGAACATGGCCATGTCTTTGGGCGTGTCGTTGGTTCTATTTTTTGGGTTGGTGACACAAGCAGTAACATGCCCATGTCACTGAGCGTGTCACAGCTTCTGTGTTGTAATAGCATTGACATGGCCAGTGACACACCCATGTCACTGAGCATGTCATAGCTACTGTGTTGTTGGTTGATTGACACGTCCAGTGACATGCCCATGTCACTGAGCGTGTCATAGCTTCTGTGTTGAAGAAGGATTGACACGGCCAGTGACACGCCCATGTCACTAAGCATGTCAAAGCTTCTATGTTGTGGGTTTAGGGCACGGTCAGGGACACGCCCATGTTGTTGAGAGTGTTAAGTGTAGAGTTTGCCCTAGATAGTTCTCTTCCTTATTTTCTTCTTGTGTATCACTAAGTGAGTGTGTATGATCACATTTGGATTAGGTTTTGAAGATATTTGAGCTACCTTAATTCAAGTGTTGAGAGTTATCTTGGAAGAGGAGTTGTTAGAGTGGTGTTGTTACTCTTAGAGGTAAGTACAAACTATGAATGATTGCATACATTTATATGACATTGGGACTTAACACATTTAGTTGAGAAATGTGTTAAGTTGCTTGATATTTTGTTAATGAATGAGTTATATGTTATGATATGCATAATGTGAATTATGTTGATGTATCAATGCAACTGAGTAATGTATTGTATATGAAAAGAAATGTGGAAAAATGTGATATGAGATGAAATAGAAGAATGAGAAAAATGAGAAAAGATGATATACTAAGGCAATGAGCCTAGTTTGATTATGAGAAATGAATTGTGAAAGAGATTGATAATGAGATAAATGAATTAATTGTGTGCATAGTATGTTATTCAATTTTCAGAGTTCTGGGCTTGGCGGCATGCCTATGAATCGCTGGGCATGGGAAAAGACCGGGTCGTAAGCCGAGCCCAATTGAAAAATGTGAAATATGATATTTTGAGGTGAAAAGTCTAGCCGGGTTGAGGACCAAGATACTGGGGCCCTAGGGTCTAGCCGGGTTGAGGTCCAAGAGACTGGGTCTGTTACATTATCCATGGATATATATATTGCCTACGGGCTTGATAAATGTGATTATGGACCAAAGTAGTAACTCTGAACTTTGAATAGCATATTAGTTTCATTTTGGGCCCATGCTTGTCTTTGCTTTAATGTGAATTATGAAATATGATGCAAATGATTAATATGTTGAGATATAATGCAATGAGTTGATATATTCATATATATTGTGCATGAATTGATCTATATTGAATCAAAGTTTGTACCACTAAGTGGTTCATCACGCAGGTGACAGGGTAGATTTGGTTGTGCGGGAGAGCTCGTCTAGACCGAGTTGAGTCTAGGCTTGAGTTTGTGATAGCAGTGTTGAGTTGTGGACATCAAGATCAGAGATGAACTGCTAGCATGTATAAATTCTATAGTTTTGTAAACATTGATTTTGATATATATACATATGTATTTTCCGCTGCTTATTTAACAAATGTTTTGAACAGATTGTTTGGATAAACTTTTGGGAACTAATGTTATATATATATATATATTTTAATGAAGGAATGTTTTATCTATTACTATTTATAATATAGGTTAAAAATTTTAAGTTTATTCGGACTGACTTATGATAATAATATGTTAAAGATTAAAGATTGGTTTGTTTAAAATGAACCGTGTGACACCCTTATATCCTATATACGTATACACATGTTGTGTGGGTGTATGCGGTGTGCGTATATAGGGTACGAGGGTGTTACAGTGTCACATCAGCTCCAATCTCAAAATGGCTTTCACTTAAACCCTTGTCCCTTATAGGCCCCATTTCAAGCCTATTAAAGACCTGTTGATCTCTCTTGGTAGGTAGAATCTATTAGTGGAGATAGTTTGAATAAGCATGCATATGAGATAGACAATATTTAAACTCAATGAGACCTTTGGCCAAGTAATGTGTATGTGCCTATCTGAAGTGCAACAATCCTTGCTTAAATAGAAATTATTCCCAAGTTTAGTACGGTAACTAGGGTTGTCATGTTATAGATATGTTAATTTGTAAAATCAAGTCCTAAGGTACATTGACATTACTTTGGCAAAGCCAACATTTGATTTCAAAATCAAAATTCAAAATTGAAAATTCAAAAAATTACAAAGCCTTCAAGTTAAGGGGAGTATGTTGAACTATCGAACCTTGAAGGACACATTGGGCAAAGGAAATGATTATTGGTAAGGTCAAGAAGAAGCTACCAGCTGACATGCTGAATCATAATTTAAAATGGATGTATCTCTATTGTTTAGGGCCTCCATTACACATATTTTCAATATCCCAAAGATAAAAGCCATAAATGTGAAGCATCCTGTCATCCCGAAGCAAGGACTGAACAAGCATCTCAAAGGAGTCAATGAGAACACTTCTACTAATAACCTCGATCTGTGAGTCGATGGAACTACCGTAAGTATCATTCATGCATATCATGCATACATGAGCATATCACATTGCACTTTCTTATCTTGTATTGTCTATTCTTTATTAAAGTGAAAAGCAAATACCCTATGAAGTAAACAATCAAAAGAAGATATCAAATCAGGGGGGCATGGAAAGCCCATTGCTTGACAAAGTTCCAGTAATTTTGTAAAAGAAGAAATGTGTGCTTGTGCAAAGAACTAGACAACAAAAACATCAATCAGAGCCCGCATAGAAAAATCATGGGTTTGAGCCTACACAAGGGGCAAAGTTTCTCCTTTTCAATTTTTTGAGTTTATACACAAAAAGTTTTCAAACTCACTTGCAAATATTTCACCACGCAGGGGGTGAGGAGAGGATATGAAGGCTAGCTAAAAAGGGCTGAATTTCTTGCAAAAGTACAAAGGAAGAACAAAAAGAATAGAATAAAAAGAAAATTAGAA
Source organism: Garcia nutans (assembly GCA_947685225.1). NCBI lineage: Eukaryota > Viridiplantae > Streptophyta > Magnoliopsida > Malpighiales > Euphorbiaceae > Garcia > Garcia nutans. The sequence continues at coordinate 10,610,938 of CANTUV010000040.1, forward strand.
TTCTCAAAAGAATGAAGATGCAAAAGACAAAAGCTCAGTTCAGCTAAAAAAGCCGAAGCCAGGGTAAAGACCCGGCCTCCAATGGATAAAGATCCATGTTTCAAGGGTAAAGACCCGATTTCCAAAGGATGAAGATCCATTTACAAGGGTTAAGACCTAATCTCCAAGGATGAAGATCCATTTATGAGGGTGAAGACCCGATCTCCAAGGATGAAAATCCATTTTTAAAGATGAAGATTAGATGCTAAAGATAAAGATCCAAGGTCCAACAATGAAGATCCATTTTGAGGGTGAAGAACCATAATGCATAGAACAGCCGGAGCAGTCAGACTTCTCAACTGATAAAAGGTCAATCAAACCCAATCTCGGGTCCAAGTACCCAAATCAAAATCAGTCTCGGGTCCAGGTACCCATTCTCAGGTCCAAGTACCCAAATCGAATCAGTCTCGGGTCCATGTACCCAATCTCGAGTCTAAATACCCCATCTTGGGTCTAAGTGCCCAAATCAAACCCATTCAATGGTCAAAGTACCCAAATCAAATCAGTCTCGGGTCCAAGTATCCAATCTTAGGTCAAGTACCCAAATCAAATCAATCTCGGGTCCAAGTACCCAATCCTGGGTCCAAGTACCCAAATTCAATCCAATCTTGGGTCCATGTAACACCCCCACATTCAATACATGCACACTACAAACACCACAATGTAGTACACATGCACTAAACATAGGGATGCTACGGATTTTCTTAACATTCAAAACATTTTAAAAGATACCATCATCTTTCTCATTATGCATTTTAGTAAATAAGTAATTAGCTTGTAATACAAAATAAAATAGATATATATATATATATATACATTTAGTTAATACGCGGCGGAATTTTATAAAATAGTTACATATATGAAAGCATTTAAATCAATTTTTACAAATATACATATATTTACATTATAAACAAAACTTTACAAAATATAAGAGAGTTATACATGATTGGCAAGTCTCCTCTGATCTTTAAGTTCCCAAAATCAACTCTTCACTGTCTACTCTCACTCGGTCTCGAAGAACTCTCGGGTTCAACTCGGTTACCTGCGCGATCAAACACTATCGCGCTAAGCCAACGGCTTAGTAAGACAAAATGTGCTAGTGTTATGCTTCAGTGCAATGCAATGCCAATTCTCAATCCGTATTATACATGTAACATCATATATGCAAGGCTAACAACATACCTTTACATTTCATATGCCTCATTAGTTATTCATTTAACCATTCATGAACAACATTAAACAAATCATGACTCACATTAAGCAAAGACAAGCATTGGGCCCAAGACACACTAATATGCTATTCAATTTTCAGAGTTAATGTTTTGGTTTTGTTATCACATTTATCAATATCATATACCCAACTAGGCTTCAAGGATTAGGTTCAACCAAGCTTCAAGGGGAGCAAAGCATGCTAAGCATCAACCCAACTTGGCTTCAATAACCAACCCAACCTAGCTTCAAGGGTGGTAACATCTCAATTAGGCTTCAAGGATTCAATCCAACCTAACTTCAAGAGATTGTTACACTTATTAGGCATGCCACCAACAACAAACTCTGAAAATGGAATAACACATTAGCCACACAAATCATTTACATATCATTCTCAATTCTCATCAATTAGGCAAACATGCCATATATCTTTCAATTGAACCATCATAGCCAATCACAATGGCTTTATAGCATTTCATATCTCAATTCATATTGTATATATAGCATTATTAGTATCACATTTCAAAGTACATTATTCATAATACACATCACCATTCACAAGCCTCACAATACACAATACATAACCTTGTTCATGTAATATCATATGCATTATCAATTCCATATCATCTCACATTTCATGATTCAACAATGATGTTAGACAAATGATATCTATTTTGATCCTTGACAACTCAAATGGATGATCTATTTAACATGTATTTGAGAATCTTGTTGTAGGATTAGATTGCTTCCAATAAGGTGAACAGAACCTATCTAGCGGTCGCGCCTCACCTGAATACGACTGCCCCATACAATTACAAGATGAAACCTTATTACAGTAGGTTTCGCGATCAGAAGCCCGACCTAAGTCGTGACCGCACTTCACAATCAAAAGATGAAACCTTATTACAGTAGGTTTCGCGGTCAGAAGCCCGACCTAAGTCGCGACCGCACATGAATAATAGCGACCGCCCCAAATTACGTGTCTCTCATGCATAAACCCTAAATGTAGCCAAATTTCTTTTGGTTAATTTAACACACATTGTACACAACATAGCCTCATTCAAATGGACCTAATCAGCATCATTAGCAATTATTTTACATGCTCATCACAATATTTTCATCACCAACATTCATTTGATACTCTATCACATTTACAAACAAAAGTGTTTTAAGATTAAACAACATATGCATGTTTGTACCCATATAATTTGTACTTACCTTTAGCACCAATTATACAACTCTAAACACTTCCTTTTCTCCAAGAATTCTTCACTTCTCAAATTAGAGCAAATCACTTTCTTCCAAAACCTAATCCAAAATAACACAATATAATTTTATCACTTACAAATTCCAAAACCCTAAACCAACATCACTCCTAACTTATCATCTTCAAATCCAAAACCAACACCACAACCAATTAAATCCAACATATAACAATCAACACAACCCCACTTTAAAATCCACAATCAACTCACAAACAACTTAAATAACTTAAAAGAATCAAGAGAAACTTACAAAATATAGTGAATCTTCTTGGATTTCCACTTAACCACTTAGAACTTCTTCAATTTGAGCTCAAAATATCATCAAACCTTTGCTTTCTCTCTTGTTCTTTAGGTTGGCCGGCCACACGTGAAAAGAAGAAAGGAAATTGATCAAAATAAAAATCAAACTCTCTATTAATCTCCACCACACAATTTCAAAAGAAAAATTACCAAAATGCTCTCTTTAACATAGTTAAACTTCTTTTCATTATGCATGCCCAAAAATATCTTCTTCCACTTAACCATCACCTTGACTCTTCATTTGACCAATATATATGTTATATATATCATCATATACACAACATATATATTTGTCTCTAAACCCTATTTCTTTCCTCAAAACACATATACACAAGCATTCATTTTCCAATATATATATCAACAACAACAATAACAACAACATCAACAACATAATCAAAACTTCTAGGGCATATATGAGGATATTACAGTCCAAGTACCCAAATTCAATCTAATCTTGGGTCCAAGAACCCAAATTCAAATTTAGTCTCGGGTCCAAGTACCCAATCTCGGGTCCAAGTACCCAAATCAAATTAATCTCAGGTCCAAGTACCCATTATGGGGTCCAAGTACCCAAATTCAATTCAGTCTCGGGTCTAAGTACCCTATCTCGGGTCCAAGTACCCAAATCAAATTCAAACTCGGGTCCAAGTACCCAAATCAAATTCAGTCTCGGGTCCAAGTACCTAATCTTGGGTCCAAGTACCCAAATCAAATCAATCTCGAGTCCAAGTTCCCAATCTCAGGTCCAAGTACCCAAATTCAATTTAGTCTCGGGTCCAAGCACCCATTCTCGGGTCCAAGTACCCAAATCAAATCAGTCTCGGATCTAAGTACCCAATCTTGAGTCCAAGTACCCAAACTAATTCAAGCTCAGGTCCAAGTACCTAATCTCGAGTCCAAGTACCCATTCTCAGGTCCAAGTACCCAAACCAATTCAAGCTCGAGTCCAAGTACCCAAATCAAATTCAATCTCTGGTCCAAGTACCCAATCCCAAGTCCAAGTACCAAAATTCAATCTAATTTCAGATCCAAGTACCCAAATCAAGTTCAGTCTCCGGTCCAAGTACCCAAAACAAATTAAAGTAACCATCTCATCAAAATTAAGTCTTATTGCTTTTCACTCTCTTTTACTAAAGTCTCAGATCGTTCAAGCAAGGGGCAAACTGTAGACCCTTAATTTTTGACCCATTCAAATCTAATAGTCTAAAATAATTTTTATGGTATTTTATTTATTTTAATAATATTTTAATTACTAATAATATTTCATAGTTATTTTTAATAAATATAAAAATATAAAAAATAAAAAACCGGGCTGATCGGCAAGCGTCGCGCGGCAGCCCAATTTGCCGCAGAAATCATTTGGGGGCGAATTGGCTGTACCAATTTCGCCGCAGATGGCATCCGGGGTTGAATTGGGCTGTCCCATTTCACCGCAGAGGGCATCTGGGGGCGAATTGGCCCGCTGCGCCCATTTTTACCAACGTAATTTCTGCTAGCACAGCCCACGGGCCTGACAGCCTGCGCTGCTTATTTTTTGACCAAACCTTGTTTTACCCAGTTTCTTAATTTTTTCCTAAACAATTCATATTTCCTTATTAAAATAGGATTTGAACTCTTTATTTTCCTATAAATACCACATTAAAACAAGAAGAAAAGGGGGGGGGGGGAAGGAAAGGCAGAGAGCGGCAATTAGAGGAAAAAAAAAAAGAAGGCAGCAACAATGAACACTCATCAAATAATCAATCCATCAAAGGCAGCAATACTGCCTTTGTTATTGTTCATCTAGAAAACAATTTGGAGGAACCTTCAACGCAGGCTTTGTGTCGTAATCTTAAATTTGCTTAAACATTCAATTGTTATATCATTTTTTTGTTCTTACTATTTTTCGTTTATTTTTTTTTATCACTTTGATTCAATAGTATAAATTGATAAATCCTAATCTGCTTTTTGATTTTCCAAAACTTTAAATCATTTTATTAATTCTCAAAACCCTAATCTGCTTTCCAATTTTCCAAAACCTTACAACCCTAAATTGATCCTTCTATTTCCAAAAACCCTAAAAAAATAATTTCTGTGTCCAAAAACCTTAATTTTCTTGCTTATTTCCAAAAACTTTATAAAACTCTAAACTATTTTCTCAAATCCTAAAACCAAAGCATGTTTTCCAAAACACCAAAAACCCTAATTCCCTCAAAACTAAAATAGTAAACCCTAAATTTTACTAAACCCTAATTTCATAATTTTATCACTCAAACCCTAATTTGATCAATCAAAGAAACTTACTAATTTCTTAAATTTATAAAATGATAATCCTTTTCAATTCTCTAAAAACCTATAGTAGCCTAAACAAATAACGATAATAATATCTTAAGATTCCAAAATAATAAAATATTAATTAATAAACTTTAAATAGAAACAGTAAACCTCAATTTGTATCTTTACTTGCTTTATTCTTAAATTTGATTATGTAGTCTATTATATGCTTTGGTGGTTGATTTATTTAATTTCAATGCTTGATTTATTTAATTTATCATGGATGGATATTTTCTTTATTGTTATTATTTTCTTGTTTTAGTATTAAAAGTGTAAGAGGTATGTTTTCACTTTGTGGGTACCTCATTAGTTAAATATCATGTAATTTAAATTGCTTTTATATTTTAGACCAATGTAAAGGACATGTTTCTACCTATTGGTGGGTGTCCTATTAGCTTAGACATGGATGATGTAAGGGCATGTTTCCATCTTCGGATGGGTGTCCATTTATTTTCTTTGTTTGGACATTGCTTTGATTTTAATATAATGATGCTTTATTTCAATTGTTGTGTGTAATATGGATAATATTGTTATATTTAAGAATTTTATAATATTAAGACTTGTAAAGGAGGCCGGTTCCAATGAACCGGGCATTGTGGAGGTGCTGGGCCATTTCTCACCTTCCCTACACGTATCCAACTTTCCGAACCCATTAGGGGGTTGGGGATTCCTTAGGAATCGAGTCATCCACCCCTTTCTTTTTCCTGGCCCGTCTAGATGGTGACTCCATTTTTTTCGGACTTAGGTCCATGTTCTCTAAGGCCCTGAGCCTAAACAGTGCCGAAGTCTCAAGAACCATTCCACCGGGAGTGGAGGCAAAAATCCCTGCTCACAACTGATCTTTTGTCTTTTGCATCTTCATTCTTTTGAGAATTCTAATTTTCTTCTTTTTCCATTCTCTTTGTTCTTCTTTTGCACTTTTTGCAAAGCAAAAAATTTCAACCATTTGTTTTAGCTAGCCTTAATATTTTCTCCTTGCCCCCTGCATGGCAAGATATTTGAAAGTGAGTTTTAAAATGCTTTGTACATGCATAAACTTAAAAATTGAAAAGGAGAAACTTTGCCCCCTGTGTAGGCTCAAACCAAAGATTTTTTTCATGCAAGCTTTGATTGACGTTTGTATTTTGTCTTGTTCCTTTCACAAACATGTATTTCTTCTTTTGCAAAATGACTGGAGCTTCCTTAAGCAATAGGCTTTCCATGCCCCCCTTGATTTGATATCTTCTTTTGAATCTTTACTTCATAGAGTGTTTGCCATTTACTTTGATAAAGAATAGACAATACAAGATAAGAAAGTGCAATGTGATATGCTCATGTGTGCATGATATGCATGAATAACACTTACAGTGGTTTCATTGACTCACAAACCGAGGTGATCAGCAGAAGTGTTCTCATTGGTTCCTTTTTTATGCTTGTTCAAGTCTTGTATTGGAATGATCGAAAGCTTTGCATTTGTGGCTTTTATCTTCAAGATGTTGAAAACACGAGTGGTGGAGACTCCAAGCAGAAGAGTCAAGGATACATCCTTTTCAAACTATGTTTCAGCATGTCAGTTGGTAGCTTCTTCTTGACCTTGCCAATAATCATTTACTTTGCCCAATGTGTCTTTCGAGATTCGACAGTTCAACATACTCCCCTTAACTTGAAGGCTTTGTATGACAAAAAAAATATTTTTATTTTTGATTTTGAATTTTGATTTTGAAATTAAATGTTGGCTTTGCCAATCAATGTCAATGTACCTCAGGACTTGATTTTTCCAAATTAACATATCTATAACATGATAACCCTAGTTACCATACTAAACTCGGGAATCATTTCTATTTAAGCAAGAATTGTTGCACTTCAGATAGTCACATACACATTACTTGGCTAAAGGTCTCATTTGAGTTTAAATATTGTCTATCTCATATGCATGCTTATTCAAACTATCTCCACTAATAGACTCTATCTACCAAGAGAGATCAACAGGTCTTTGATAGGCTTGAAATGAGGTCTATAAGGGACATGGGTTTAAATGAAGGCCATTTGTAAGTTGGAGCTATTGCGACACAGTGGACAAACCCTCACACTACAAATTTCTTGTTTGAACTTTAGGCAGCTGGAAGCAATCTTGCTAGACTCCAAATTCCTTATATCTTCTTAGCATTAATCTGGATCTTGATTGGGTAGTCTTTGCCTTTCCAAAAAGTTTGGTACCCAAATTTATTTCTTTTCTTCTTCCTTTTCTTCCTTTTTATTTTTCTTACTCTTCCCTTTTTTTGAGCATATTATCATTTTGTCCTTCTTCCCTGTAGGACTGTCAAGTATAGAACTTTCAAGAACTGGATGGTCTTTCTCTTTTTTCTCTGATTTTGATCGAATCTTTTGTTGGATTGGACCAATTCAGGTCAAACTATCCTTATAAACCAAATGGAAGCCTTTTGCTACTTCAGGTAAAAGAGAACTCAGTTGGCTTTCTAAACCGCCTTTTTAGGTTTTATCTTCTTTTTTTTCCCCTTTTTCCTTTTGTCCTTTTTCTTTTCTTCTTCTTTTCTTGTCTTTTTCTTTTTTCTTTTTTGGTTCTAGCTTTAAAAGAGTTGTCTTTTTTGTACCAACTTGGGTGTCTAATAATGGATGAGTGGAGTGACATAAATCTTCTTTAATAAGGATAAATCATTTGTTACTTTAATGATTTCTTGATAGATTGGAGATATTAGGTGAACTTCAACTACCCCTTTTGTCTTGAGAACATTAACTATCCTTATAGTTTGGCTATACATTCCTTTCTTTGATCTTCTTGCCTCTTCACCTTAGTGATCATAAGACTTATTAGAAGTATCACGATAGCTCAGGATAGGTTGCTGGGTTATATGCCAATGAAAGGAAAGCTAAAATTTTATGAAGGCTCAAAGGGACAACTAGAGATTGATATTTAATTGGGTGGATACAAGTTGTTGGCTCGTCAAACAATGCCTAGATCATCTCTCCCTTAAATAAGCAAAGTTCAATTTCACCTCAAAAGTTTGTCAAAGCATGTTCTAAGACTGACTAGGACCTAGACAAAGGTAATTATGCAGGATCCCTCTCTAAGTAAGCATACACAACTTAATGCTATAGAGCAATTCCCTCAACTAGTAAAGTCATTCAAATCATGATGCCTAGACACATTAATTTATGAACATCAATCTAGATTCCTCATTGGTTGAGCACCAAAATGAACAAAGACCAACAAAATTTTTGATAAAAGTAATTTATTCAAACAAATTTAAATTTGAAAAACATGATTGTTCTAATTAAATATTAAAGCAAAATTTGAAAAGCAACATTCAAGCTAAGGAAAGTTTATTGAATTAAGCTTCCTTTCCTTTCACATCTTCAATATCCCTATCTTGAAAGGGTGATAAAACAAAATCTTCTTTTAATCCCACCATGAAGGTTGCCGATAGAGGTACTCTGTTGAACCTTGGAAAAGGATTACCTTTGGTATTGGGCTTATCCGGATCAGACAACTTGCCATTATCAATTAAATTATGGATCTCATGCCTTAACTTAATTCAATTGTCTGTTTCATGTCCAGGCCTTTGATGGAACTGAAAAAATACATTAGTATCAAAGTTAGGTGGAAGAGGATTAGGCACAGGATGAGGAGTCAAGGGTTATAACAATCCCTGATTTTGTAGCTTATTGAGAACCCAAAATAGTGGCTTCTCTAATTCTGAAAATTGCCTCATTCCTCCTTGACTAGAGGCATTAACATCAGCTTCCTTTTGTGTACTTTGATTGCTAGGATGATAATTTCCTTTCTCATTCCTTCTTGCCGAAAAGCGGTTCTTCTCCCTTTCCCACTCTTCAATTTGTAGACCAGCTTGGAAAAGATCTTTGAAGTCCCTTAAAAGGGTATGACACATCCTTTCATGGAGATTGGGCAGGACACCTCTCACAATCATCCTTATTTGATCAGATTCATCAGGCCTTTTCTTGAGCAAAGCAGCCTTATTTCTCCACCTTTTCACATAGTCCACAAAATTCTCATTTGGTTGTTGCCTAATGGACTCAACTTCCATTAAGGTAACTTCCATTGCAACATTGTATCCATATTGTTGGATGAAGGCCTTGTATAACATGTTCCAATCTTTTTGAGTACTTTCCTCTATGGTGTTAAACCAACTTTGGACAACAGGGTCTAATGAGAGCATGAAGTACCTTAGAGTTTGAGACTTAGTAGCTCGGGCAGACTGTATAGCAGTGATTTATTGCTTCACATGGAGATGGGGGTTTCCAGTACCATCGTACCTAGCGAAGGAAGGCATCTTGAACTTATAAGGGACGTCCTCATCTTGTTCAAATAGTTTGTCGATCTCAGACATCTATTCGGTTTTCAGCTTCTTCTCAAATTTATTTTCTAAATTAGCAACCATCTTCTCAACATCAGATGTCTCAGTCTTTTCAACAGTTGTCTTCTCAACAACCTTCGGCTCCTTTTCATCTGAGGATCTTCGAAGTATTGAGCCTAATCATCATCATCAATGATAACCTTATCATCATCAAAAGCTACTTCACCAACTTTAGCCTTCCCCTTGTCTTTCTTGGTTCTAGCAGATGCTTCGGCATTGTTTCTTAAAATTGCAACTAGTTGATTGTTTATGGTCTCGGCCATGGCCTCTTTTATTTCTTCCATCTTGGCATTGAGGGCTTTGTCCACCATTCTTTGAATTTGTTTGGGCTCCATTGCTTTTGGCGAGCAAGCGATTGAGTTGTTGCTAGATTCTTCGTCTCCGCCGTAGGTCATATTGTCGTAAGCTTTTGAACTATCGTAATCTAGGGCTGTGAGACAGAGAGGATCAATGATATGAGATGCAAATGTATGCATGTATTCATGTATGCACAAACAATCAACAAAGATAAGTAGGACGTCCCTTCCAACCTTATAACATCCACACACGAATGACGAGTCTCTTTTCCTAGGTATATGGTTAACAAAATACCAACATGGGGTATCTTGTTTTCGAATAATTTCCTCGAACGTTTCAATCAATAGTTATATTTTCAAAATGGAAATCAATCCATGATAATTTCCATTAATTAGGTTTAATCCATTCAACCAACTAAGGTAGCTTTTATCCTATATTGGATTAAAACTAAATTAAGAGGTTTATTTTAAATAGATTTCTCACTTGAAAAAGCAACTAATGATTCGTACCAAAAACAAGCCCATGATTAATTATTTCTTAGTATAAACTAGGCTTACAATTTATTTTTGGTATTTCATAATTGATCTAAATAATTTGCAAACTCTTTGTAAAATAATTTTGTTTATAAGCCCATTGTAAAAAGATTTTAGAAAATATGGATTTTGGGCTTAGTATTTGGGTTATGAGCAAAAGAATTTTTGATTTGTTTTTAGAAAAGTCTTATGTCCAAAGACTATCCCGAAAAGTTTTGACAATAGCTTTGGTCTTTTGGATTTAGAGAAAAATTTATTTTGAGCTCACAATGTATTTAGGTCATATTAGAAAAAGAACAAACCAAATAAGCCATGATTTAAGCCAAGATAAATTAACCATAGTCAAACAACATGCATTTGGGGTAAAATCCTAGGGAAAGTAACTAGGCCAATTACATGATCTTTAGTCTTTGGGTAAAAAGGCTTAGGAGTCGCCACTGTGAGTGGGGATTTTTGCCCCCCTTCTCGGTGGAATGGTTCTTACGACTTCAGCACTGCTTAGGCTCAGGGCCTTAGAGAACATGGACCTAAGTCCAGAGAAAATGGAGTTGCCACTCGGATGGGCCGGGAAAAAGAAAGGGGTGGATGACTCGATTCCTAAGGAATCCCCAACCCCCTAATGGGTTCGGAAAGTTGGGTATGTGTGGGGAAGGTGAGAAATGGCCCAACACTCCCACAACGCCCGGTTCATTGGAACCGACCTCCTTTACAGGTCTTAATATTATCCATATTGCACGCAACAATTAAAATAAAGCATTATATTAAAATCAAAGCAATGTCCAAGCAAAGCAAATAAATGGACACCCATCCGAGGATGGAAACATGTCTTTGCATTGTCCATGTCTAAACTAACAGGACACCCACCAAAAGGTAGAAACATGTCCTTTACACTGGTCCAAAATATAAAAGCAATTTAAATTACATGATATTTAACTAATGAGGTACCCACAAAGTGGAAACATACCTCTTACACTTTTAATACTAAAACAAACAAATAATAACCATAACAATAAAGAAAACATCCATCCATGATAAATTAAATAAATCAAGTATTGAAAATAAATAAATAAATCATCAAAACATATAATAAACTACATAATCAAATCTAAAATTAAATAAAGCAAGTAAAGATACAAATTAGGGGTTTATTGTTTCTATTTAAAGTTCTTTAATTAATATTTAGGGTTTTGAGATTTTAGTATATTAGGGTTTATAATTCTTAGCTATTGTAAAGGTTTAAGAAAATTGAAATGGATTAAGGTTTTATAACTTTAAGAAAGTAGTAAGGTTCTTTGATTGATCAAATTAGGGTTTGAAGGGTAAAATTACGAAAATAGGGTTTTGGAATCTTAAGATGTTAGGTTTATAATTCATGTTTATTGGGTTGTGTTTTTAGGCTTACTGTATTGAGTTTTAAGGTTTGGATTTATAAGATTTTAAGGTTTTAGTTTTAGGGTTGAGGAAAATTAGGGTTTACCGTATTAGTTTTGAGAGAATTAGGGGTTTTGATATTTTAGAAGACATATTTGGTTTTAGGATCTAAGAAAATAGTTTAGACTCCTATAAAGTAATTATGATTTTTAAAAACTATAAAGTAAGTTAGGGTTTGTAGATTTAACAAAACATTTGAAAATTTTGGAAAAGAGTTAGAGGAAAATAGTTTAGGGTTTTTTAATGTTTTTGGAAATAGGAAAAACGATTTAAGGATTTTGGAAACAAAAGAAACAAATTAGGGTTTTTGGAGATAGAAGATAGGAATTAGGGTTCTTAAGGTTTTTGGAAACAGAAAAGTATTTTTCCAAATATAAGTGATGAAGCTACTGTAAAAAAATAAATAAAGAAAATTGAGATTCAAACCTCCATTCGTTGGTTCCACCAAAAATTAATTTTCTAGATGAACAATAACAAAGGCAAGGTTGGATTGATTGCTTCTTCTTGCTCCTCTCAAATCCTAAGTCCCAAGTTCAAAGTTCTAGTCCTAAGTTCCCCGTCCAAAGTCGTCCTCTCTTTTTCTCCCCTTTTTTTTGTGTTTTAAAGTGTTATTTATAGGAAAATTTATAAGATTAATTCTAATTGTTTAAGGAAACGAAGATTAATTAGGAAAAGAAACCAAAACCAAATAGAATTTGGTTTCAAAAAAAATTGCGTTGGAAAATTTTTGCTGGCAAAAAAACTGCTGCGGGCTGCGAGGAAATTTGCGAGATTGTGGGCGCTGGCTGGGCAGCTAGCAAATTTTGCGCAAGAATTTCCTACGGCCGAAATGGCCCAAGGCCATTTCGCTCGCAGGAAATTCCTGCTGGGAAATTGACCTTGGCTAATTTGACTTTCGGCGAAAAATTTTTGGTCGCCGATTTTTATTTATTTATTTATTACTATTTTTATTTTATTAAAATTATAAAAAATAAATACTAAAATAAATATTATTTAATTAAAATACCACAAAAATTATTTTGGACTATATAAAAAATAACGGACCAGACTGGGTCAAAAATTAAGGGTCTACACTCAAGCATCTCAAATGCACCCCATCAGGCCATCTTCGATATAACTCTCCATGAGTGGTGATGTATTGTAAGAACCACCATCTTATGGCTCTTTCTTCTTTCTTTGTTGCCCCCGACGGGTATTCCCTTTCCTCCAAAAATCATCTTATAGTATCATACCACGCATCATGGTCTGTATCAGTTTCCATGATTGTCTAATATTCGTAGCAAGGAGTTGACGAACCGGTTATAATTAGAGGCTTAAGGAATAAGCTGACAGGATTTTCCCATGCCGAAGCCAATGTGGCTAGGGCATCCGCCAGCTAGTTTTCTTCTCTTGATAGGTGTATAAATCTGCACTCCTTAAAGTTCTTCTTCATCATGGTCAAGTAATGGTGGTATGGTTTTAATTTTTCCTCTTTCAACTCCCACTTTCCATTTACTTGGGATACTACTAGCAATGAATCCCCAAAAACTTCCACCTTATCCACCTTCATAATCATTAGGGATTCCAAACCACAGATACGTGCTTCGTACTCCACCATATTATTGGTTGCCCTGAATTTTAACTTTTTGGCTTAAGGGATAAGTTCCCATTTGGACGATTCTAGTATGACTCCTAGACCTACTCCTTTCCTGTTTACTACTCCATCAAAATACATTTTCCACTCTTGTAATTCAATTGCCTCTAAATGTTCATCCGAAAATTCCAAGACTACCTCTTTGCTATCCAGTAATGGTTGTTGGGCCAGGAATTCTACCACTGCTCTACCTTTGATTGTTTTCTTGGTTACATATTCAATCTCAAATTCTTCCAATATTATCAACCATCAACCATACTTCCCAATCAAAGAGGGTGTCTCCCTTAAGTACTTCATTGGATCCAACCTGGAAATTGCTTGCACACTATAAGTGAAAGTAATGCCGCAACTTCTTAGAAGACCAAACCACCGCTATACAGGTCTTTTCAATGATACTATACTTAATTTCATAAGGTAAAAGCTTTCTGCTCAAATAGTAAATTGTATGCTCAATCCCTAACTCTTCTGCTTGGGCTAGCATGGCTCCTATTGACTCTTCTTCTATTGCTAAGTATAGTAACAAGGGTTTATCGGGTTTAGGTGGTTTTAAAATAGGTGGATTTAGTAGATACTCCTTTATTCTCTCAAAGGCCTTTTGACACTCTTCATTCCATAGGACTGGCTGATTCTTGTTAAGCAATTTGAAGATAGGCTCACAGATTATTGTGAGCTTTGCTATAAACCTGTTAATGTATTGTAATGTAATATCCCCATATGTGGCTTAGAAGTTTTGATTATGTTGTTGTTGTTGTTGTTGTTGTTATTGTTAAATTGGATTGAATGTATATGATGGGATAAGAAAAGAAATTGGAAAGTGAATGCTTGTGCATATGTGTTTTGGAGGAAGAATTAGGGTTTAGAGACAAATGTATATGTTGTGTATATGATGATATATATAACATATAAAGTGGTCAAATGAAGAGTCAAGGTGATGGTTAAGTGGAAGAAGATATTTTTGGTTGTTAATGAAATTACATATAAGGACTTATATGAGACAAAGGTTAGTTATATGATTGAGGGTGTTTTAGTAATTGCTTGGATAAGAACACTTGGTGGAGATTAAAAGCAAAATTTGACTTTGTATCTTGATCATTGTCTTCTTTCTTCATGAAGTGGCCGGCTCTCCATTAGCAAGAGGAAAAGAGAAGTGTTCTTGAGGCAAGAAGCAAGTTGATGAAGCAATCCAAGGTTTTGACAAAGGATTTGTTGAATTTCTTCTTTTCAAGTAAGTATTTTCTTGTTTTCTTTACTTATTTGGAAGTTGTGTTGGAAGTAAAGTAGGGTTTGATGATTTTGTGAATTGGTGGATTTGAGATGTGTTTGGTTGTGTTTTCAAGTGTTAAATTGATTTTAAGTTATGAGTTTAATTGAAGGTTGTTGTTGGAAATGATGGTTGTTGATTTGGATGGATGGAGAAGGATGTTGATTTTAGGGTTTTGAGTTAATATGTGTTTAATTATGATATTAATGTGTGGTGAAGTAGTTCTTGTGATGATTATGTGTTTAGAACATTGATTATGTTCATGTGAAATATGTTATATAATGAATATTGTGTTTGAGTGCAATTGAGAAAGGGTTGGTTTTAGTTAAGGTTTTGTGATTTGGTGACACGGCCAAAATCAATTTAGGGGAGTGGGCGTGTCAATTGTTTGAATTAGCTACTGCCTCTTTTCTTTTTAAGGACACGGGCGTGTCACTCAAGTTGGTTGGGCGTGTCATTTATTTGAGGAAGCTACTGCTTCTTTTCTTTTTAAGGACACGGGCGTGTCACTCAAGCTGGTTGGGCGTGTCAATCAAGTGAGTTGGGCGTGCCCTTTAAATGATTTGAACATTGTTTGATTTCTTGGTTCTCTTTGCATGGTTTAAATTCTTCAAAAGTTCCATTGTTCCTAAACTTAAACATGAACATTATAAACATGTTTCAAACACAAGAATGATCTAATCAAATGAATGTGGATGGTCCTAAAGCTATGAATCATGTCAATTGTGTTTTGCCCTAATTGCATTGTTGAGAATTAACAATGTTATGTTATGCACTTTGAATGGTAATGTGTTTTATGAGAAATGTGGAATGAAATGTTAATATTTATGAATGATGCTATGTGAGATAAAAATACACTTGAATAATGAAGTGTTATATTGTGAAATGAAATGTGGAGCCATTGTTATTGGCTAAGGTGATTTAATGGAGATAAATGAGGCATGTTTGCC
The DNA here is from genome assembly GCA_947685225.1 of Garcia nutans. Classification (NCBI taxonomy): domain Eukaryota; kingdom Viridiplantae; phylum Streptophyta; class Magnoliopsida; order Malpighiales; family Euphorbiaceae; genus Garcia; species Garcia nutans. The sequence goes on from CANTUV010000040.1 coordinate 10,626,542, forward strand.
TAAATGATAATGAGAATTGAGAATGAAATCTAAATGAATTGTGTGGCTAATGTGTTATTCCATTTTCAGAGTTTGTTGTTGGTGGCATGCCTAATGAGTGTAACAATCTCTTGAAGTTAGGTTGGATTGAATCCTTGAAGCCTAATTGAGATGTCACAACCCTTGAAGCTAGGTTGGGTTAGTTCTTGAAGCCAAGTTGGGTTGATGCTTAGCATGCTTTGCTCCCCTTGAAGCTTGGTTGAACTTAATCCTTGAAGCCTAGTTGGGTATATGATATTGATATTGATAAATGTGATAACAAAACCAAAGCATTAACTCTGAAAATTGAATGACATATTAGTGTGTCTTGGGCCCATGCTTGTCTTTGCTTAGTGTTGTTCATGAATGATTAAATGATTAACTAATAAAATATATGCAAAGATGTTGAATTCTAATATACATATATGTATGTTAGGTTATGAAATGTAAAAGTATGTTGTTAGCTTTGCATTTATGTTGTTACATGTATGATAAATTAGAATTGGCATTGTATAGCATTTAAGCATGTCTATTGCATGTTTTATCTTACTAAGCCCTTGGCTTAGCGCGATAGTGTTTAATCGCGCAGGTGATAGAACTGATAGAATCGAACCCGAGAGCTCTTCGAGACCGAGTGAGAGTAGACATTGAAGAGTTGATTTTGGAAGCTTAAAGATCAGAGCTGACTTGCCAGTCATGTATAAATCTTTTATATTGTGTAAAGTTTTGTTGATAATGTAAATATATGTATAATAGTAAATATGTATTCAAATGTTTTCATATATATACATATTTTATAACTTCCGCTGTGTAATATATAAATGTATATATATATATAGATAACTAATATGTTTTGTTTTATAAGTAAATGATCTATTTTGTTAATAAGATATAATGATATGGATATGGTATCAAGTTTTAAAATGTTTTGAATGTTAAGGAAACCGTAGCATCCCTATGTTTGGTGCACTTATGCTACATTGTTGTGCTTGTAGTGTGTGTGCATTGGATATGGGGGTGTTACAATTGTTTTGGTATCAGAGCCTAGGTTTGAGATTCTCAGCCTAGGTAAAATGTAATAAAAAGAATATTTTTACTTAAAAAGTGAGTTTTGAATGACATATACATTTGAGATTGGCAGTCCCTGATCTTTAATAAGATGTAATCTGTTGTGTTTGCAGTATTAGGTGTTGATGGATCCTCACTCAAGACAGTCAGTTGAGGGTAGTGCCGAGAGCGTTGCTCCTGCCGAGGGAGCTAGGGTTGATAGTGTTGAGGAGGCACCTGCTTCGGTGTCGGGTAGACCAGCTGGAGAGGAGGTTCTGCCAGCCTGGTTTAGACATATGATGGAAGTAATGAGGCAAGCACCAGTACAGCCACCTCCACCACCACCCCAGCCTCAGGTTCAGATGAGACAGTATGATAAATTGAGGAAGTTTGGGGCGGAAGATTTTATGGGAACCACTGATCCAGCAGTGGCTGAGCAATGGTTAGGCAAAGTGCAGAGAATCTTTATTCAGTTACAAGCCACCCCTGAGGAAAAGTTTGATTATGCCAGGTCATTACTGCAGAAGGACGCATATGACTGGTGGAAGACAGTGCCACACTCTATGGATGATCCTCCAACACTGTCTTACACTGATTTTCTGAGGGAATTTGAGTTGAAGTATACTCCTAGGGAGTATAAGGACATGAAGAAGATGGAGTTTTTAAGCTTGAAGCAAGACAACAAGACTGTTAATGAGTATGAAGTAGAGTTTATTCGACTGAGTCAGTATGCTGGAGGTATCATTGCTGATGAGATTGATCGATGTCGGCGATTTGAGGAGGGATTGAGGCCCTCAATTATATGTCATGTGGCAGGCTCCAGGTATCAGGATTTCTCCCAGTTAGTTGCAGCAGCTAGGAGTAGAGAGAGCCCAGGCCATAGTTGCAGTTGCTTCTGAAGAGGAGGTTAGAGTGAGAAGGCCCCAGTTCGAGGCAGGGTCTTCTTCTGCTAAGAGGGGTAGAGGAAGTTTTGTTCCTCAGAGTAGTAGAAGTCAAAGATCAGCTGGTAGGCCAGTGCAGTTCCAGAGGCAGAGATTTAGACCTGCAGCTTCAGTGGCTAGTGCTCCGACCCCGATGATTCGGAGATCCACTCTTCCCATCTGCATCCATTGTGGGAGGCCACATGGTGGTCCTTGTTGGAAGGCTGGTGTTGCAGGGGTATGCTTCAGGTGTGGATCACCAGACCATTTTGTGAGAGATTGCCCTGAGAGGCAGGAGCAGATGCCAGTTGATTCTGCTGCTTCTCGAGCTAGTGTGAGAGGAGGTAGAGGAGGTAGAGGTGTCAGCCGAGGAGGTAGGCCAGGGTTCAGTTCTAGAGGAGGTGCTGCATCCAGAGAGGGTAGACCAGAGGAGGTTGGTTCTTCCCAGAGGATGTATGTTATGCAGAGGCAGCCAGATGCATCGGCAGTCATAGCTGGTACTTTTTCTTTATTTAATACTCCAGTACTTGCTTTGATTGATCCGGGTTCCACGCATTCTTATGTTAGTGTATCTGCTTTGCCTGTATCTGATGTGCATGCTGAGTCCCTAGGATTTGATGTGTTGGTGACAAATCTGTTAGGGCATAGTGTGGTTGTGAGTAAGGTGCACCGGGATAGTGTAGTGAGGGTGCAGGGTGAGGAGTTCTTTGGAGATTTGATTGAGATGCCATTTAAGGAATATGATGTGATCTTAGGTATGGATTGGCTATCTCGACATGGAGCTGTGGTGGATTGTAAAAAGAAAATTGTTTCTTTGAGAACCGTTGATGGTAGAGAAGTGATAGTATCTAATGAGCAGGAACAGCTAGCCTCCTCATTTATTTCAGCTGTTGCAGCCAGGAGGTTGATTAGAAAAGGGGTGTGAAGCCTATCTCGCTCATGTGATAGATACTAGAGTGAAGGGTTTTCCCATTGATAGCATTGTCACTGTTGCTGAGTTCCCTGATGTGTTTCCAGAGGAGTTGCCTGGATTGCCTCCAGAGAGAGAGGTGGAGTTTGGTATTGAATTGTTACCTGGTACCACTTCTATCTCTATTACTCCTTATAGAATGGCACCAGCAGAATTGAGGGAGTTAAAAGTGCAATTACAGGAGTTGTTGGACAAAGGATTTATTCGCCCCAGTGTTTCTCCTTGGGGAGCTCCTGTGCTATTTGTGAAGAAGAAAGATGGTACTATGAGGTTATGTATCGATTATAGGCAATTGAACAAAGTGACTATTAAGAATAAATATCCTTTGCCTAGAATCGATGATCTCTTTGATCAATTGAAGGGTGCAGCTGTATTTTCTAAAATTGATCTGAGATCAGGATACCATCAGCTGAGAGTCAGAGCTGAAGATGTTCCGAAGACAGCTTTCAGGACCAGGTATGGGCACTATGAATTTTTAGTTATGCCTTTTGGTCTGACGAATGCACCTGCAGCTTTTATGGATTTGATGAATAGGGTGTTCAGGCCCTATCTGGATCAGTTTGTTGTGGTCTTCATCGATGACATTCTAGTGTATTCGCGGAATGAAGAGGAACATGATATGCATCTGCGGATTGTGTTGCAGATTTTGAGAGAGAAGCAGTTGTTTGCCAAATTGTCGAAATGTGAGTTCTGGTTGGATCAAGTAGCTTTTCTCGGACATATTGTTTCAGCAGAAGGCATTAGAGTTGATCCAAGTAAAGTTGAAGCTATTCTGAATTGGAGTCCACCCAAGTCTGTGACTGAGATTAGAAGTTTTCTGGGTTTAGCAGGCTATTACAGGCGGTTTGTGAAAGGGTTTTCTTTGATAGCTACTCCACTCACCAGATTGCTTCGTAAGGGAGTGAGATTTGTGTGGATGGATCAGTGTCAGGCTAGCTTTGAGCAGTTGAGAGATATGTTAACTCAAGCGCCTGTTTTAACTTTACCTGTTGAAGGCAAACCATATGTGATCTACAGTGATGCTTCACATAGAGGTTTGGGATGTGTATTGATGCAGGAAGGGAAAGTTATAGCTTATGCATCTCGATAGTTGAAACCGCATGAGCTTAACTATCCGACCCATGATTTGGAATTAGCTGCCATTGTGTTTGCATTAAAGATTTGGCGCCATTATTTATTTGGGGAAAAATGTTTCATCTACACTGATCACAAGAGTTTGAAGTATTTGGGTGTCCAGAAAGAACTCAATCTTCGTCAGAGGAGATGGTTAGAATTGATTAAAGACTACGATTGCTTAATTGACTATCATCCAGGTAAAGCAAATGTTGTTGCTGATGCTCTGAGTCGGAAGTCTTTAGCTGGTTTAACAGTTTACTCGCTCTCGTTGCTTGTTGAGTTGAGAGCATTGCATGCCAGTTTTGTACCTTGTGATGATGGTGCATTGTTGGCACAGTTGCAATTGAAGCCAGTTTTGTTAGATCAGATCAAAGAGGCTCAGTTGGTTGATATGAAGATTCAGAAGATTATTTCAGATTGCAAGATTAGGAAGACTAGAGATTTTGTTGTGAGAGATGATGGGAGTCTCTGGTTTAAGAACCGATTGTGTGTACCCGATGATGCTGATTTGAAAAGAATCATTTTAGAAGAAGCTCATCAGTCAGTGTTTGCTATGCATCCGGGTAGTACGAAGATGTACAATGATTTGAGACAACATTATTGGTGGATTGGTTTGAAGAGAGACATTGCAGATTTTGTGTCGAAATGTCTCACCTGTCAAAAGGTTAAAGCAGAGCATCAAGTTCCAACTGGGTTGCTTCAACCATTGGCAGTGCCTGAATGGAAGTGGGAAAGAGTGACAATGGACTTTGTGTCTGGTTTGCCATTGACACAAAGGAAACATGATGCCATTTGGGTGATTGTGAATAGATTGACTAAGACAGCTCATTTCCTTCCGGTGCGGATGGATTACTCTTTGGAGAGATTGGCTGAGCTGTATATCCAGGAGATTGTGAAACTGCATGGTGTTCCAACTTCTTTAGTGTCTGATCGAGATCCCAGGTTTACTTCAAGATTTTGGAAGAGTTTGCATAATGCTATGGGTTCTCGACTGCACTTCAGTACTGCTTTTCATCCACAGATGGATGGACAGTCAAAGAGGGTGATACAGATTCTTGAAGACATGTTAAGGAGCTGTGTCATCGATTTCTCTGGAAGTTGGGATAGATTTTTACCTCTTGTGGAATTTACTTACAACAACAGTCACCAATCCAGCATTGGTATGGCACCATTCGAAGCATTGTATGGCAGACGGTGTAGGACACCTCTTTGTTGGAATGAGCTTGGAGATAATAAGTTGGTTGGTCCTGATTTAATTCAAGAAACTGAAGTGAAAGTAAAATTGATTCGAGGCAGGTTAAAAGCAGCTTCTGACCGACAGAAGTCTTATGCAGATCTGAAAAGGAGAGACATTCAGTTTGATGTTGGAGATAAGGTATTTTTGAAAGTGTCTCCTTGGAAAAAGATTTTGAGGTTCGATCGGAAAGGAAAATTGAGTCCTCGTTTCATTGGGCCGTATGAAGTGTTAGAAGGAGTTGGGCCAGTTGCTTATCGACTTTCTTTGCCACCTGAGTTGGATCGTATTCATAATGTATTCCATGTTTCCATGTTGAGGAGGTACAGGTCGGATCCATCTCATGTGTTGCCATTTGAATCAATTGAAGTGAACCCAGACTTGACTTTTGAAGAGGAACCAGTTGCTATCTTGGCACGTGATGTGAAAGATTTGAGAAACAAGAGAGTGCCATTGGTGAAGATTCTTTGGAAGAACCATGGAAAAGAAGAAGCAACTTGGGAAAATGAGCAAACAATGCGAGAGCAATATCCTCAGTTGTTTCAGAGTTAATTTCAGGTAATTTCGAGGACGAAATTTCTTTTTAGAGGGGGAGAATTGTAATATCCCCATATGTGGCTTAGAAGTTTTGATTATGTTGTTGTTGTTGTTGTTGTTGTTATTGTTAAATTGGATTGAATGTATATGATGGGATAAGAAAAGAAATTGGAAAGTGAATGCTTGTGCATATGTGTTTTGGAGGAAGAATTAGGGTTTAGAGACAAATGTATATGTTGTGTATATAATGATATATATAACATATAAAGTGGTCAAATGAAGAGTCAAGGTGATGGTTAAGTGGAAGAAGATATTTTTGGTTGTTAATGAAATTACATATAAGGACTTATATGAGACAAAGGTTAGTTATATGATTGAGGGTGTTTTAGTAATTGCTTGGATAAGAACACTTGGTGGAGATTAAAAGCAAAATTTGACTTTGTATCTTGATCATTGTCTTCTTTCTTCATGAAGTGGCCGGCTCTCCATTAGCAAGAGGAAAAGAGAAGTGTTCTTGAGGCAAGAAGCAAGTTGATGAAGCAATCCAAGGTTTTGACAAAGGATTTGTGGAATTTCTTCTTTTCAAGTAAGTATTTTCTTGTTTTCTTTACTTATTTGGAAGTTGTGTTGGAAGTAAAGTAGGGTTTGATGATTTTGTGAATTGGTGGATTTGAGATGTGTTTGGTTGTGTTTTCAAGTGTTAAATTGATTTTAAGTTATGAGTTTAATTGAAGGTTGTTGTTGGAAATGATGGTTGTTGATTTGGATGGATGGAGAAGGATGTTGATTTTAGGGTTTTGAGTTAATATGTGTTTAATTGTGATATTAATGTGTGGTGAAGTAGTTCTTGTGATGATTATGTGTTTAGAACATTGATTATGTTCATGTGAAATATGTTATATAATGAATATTGTGTTTGAGTGCAATTGAGAAAGGGTTGGTTTTAGTTAAGGTTTTGTGATTTGGTGTCACGGCCAAAATCAATTTAGGGGAGTGGGCGTGTTCCTTAGGGGAGTGGGCATGTCAATTGTTTGAATTAGCTACTGCCTCTTTTCTTTTTAAGGACACGGGCGTGTCACTCAAGTTGGTTGGGCGTGTCATTTATTTGAGGAAGCTACTGCTTCTTTTCTTTTTAAGGACATGGGCGTGTCACTCAAGCTGGTTGGGCGTGTCAATCAAGTGAGTTGGGCATGCCCTTCAAATGATTTGAACATTGTTTGATTTCTTGGTTCTCTTTGCATGGTTTAAATTCTTCAAAAGTTCCATTGTTCCTAAACTTAAACATGAACATTATAAACATGTTTCAAACACAAGAATGATCTAATCAAATGAATGTGGATGGTCCTAAAGCTATGAATCATGTCAATTGTGTTTTGCCCTAATTTCATTGTTGAGAATTAACAATGTTATGTTATGCACTTTGAATGGTAATGTGTTTTATGAGAAATGTGGAATGAAATGTTAATATTTATGAATGATGCTATGTGAGATAAAAATACACTTGAATAATGAAGTGTTATATTGTGAAATGAAATGTGGAGCCATTGTTATTGGCTAAGGTGATTTAATGGAGATAAATGAGGCATGTTTGCCTAAATGATAATGAGAATTGTGTGGCTAATGTGTTATTCCATTTTCAGAGTTTGTTGTTGGTGGCATGCCTAATGAGTGTAACAATCTCTTGAAGTTAGGTTGGATTGAATCCTTGAAGCCTAATTGAGATGTTTCAACCCTTGAAGCTAGGTTGGGTTAGTTCTTGAAGCCAAGTTGGGTTGATGCTTAGCATGCTTTGCTCCCCTTGAAGCTTGGTTGAACTTAATCCTTGAAGCCTAGTTGGGTATATGATATTGATATTGATAAATGTGATAACAAAACCAAAGCATTAACTCTGAAAATTGAATGACATATTAGTGTGTCTTGGGCCCATGCTTGTCTTTGCTTAGTGTTGTTCATGAATGATTAAATGATTAACTAATAAAATATATGCAAAGATGTTGAATTCTGATATACATATATGTATGTTAGGTTATGAAATGTAAAAGTATGTTGTTAGCTTTGCATTTATGTTGTTACATGTATGATAAATTAGAATTGGCATTGTATAGCATTTAAGCATGTCTATTGCATGTTTTATCTTACTAAGCCCTTGGCTTAGCGCGATAGTGTTTAATCGCGCAGGTGATAGAACTGATAGAATCGAACCCGAGAGCTCTTCGAGACCGAGTGAGAGTAGACATTGAAGAGTTGATTTTGGAAGCTTAAAGATCAGAGCTGACTTGCCAATCATGTATAAATCTTTTATATTGTGTAAAGTTTTGTTGATAATGTAAATATATGTATAATAGTAAATATGTATTCAAATGTTTTCATATATATACATATTTTATAACTTCCGCTGTGTAATATATAAATGTATATATATATATATAGATAACTAATATGTTTTGTTTTATAAGTAAATGATCTATTTTGTTAATAAGATATAATGATATGGATATGGTATCAAGTTTTAAAATGTTTTGAATGTTAAGGAAACCGTAGCATCCCTATGTTTGGTGCACTTATGCTACATTGTTGTGCTTGTAGTGTGTGTGCATTGGATATGGGGGTGTTACATGTAATTTACCAATGAATCCCCGAACTTCTCTCTCCATCTTAGGGACTGGCATATCACTGATTGCTTTAACTTTATCAAGATCAATCTCAATGCCATTCGGACCAATCACATGTCCCAACAATTTACCTGAGGTAACCCCGAACACACACTTCTTCGGGTTTAATCTTAGCTTATATTTCAATGCTGTATCGAAGAATAATTCTAAGTTTTGAAAATTTTGTTCCCTTGTATCTGATTTCACCATCATATCATCAACATATACTTCAACTTCTTTATGCATCATGTCATGAAATAGTGTGGTGGCCATTCGTTGGTAGGTTGCTCCAGCATTCTTTAAGCCGAACGACATCACCCTATAACAAAATATACCCCATGTAGTAATGAAAGCAGTTTTGGCTTTATCCTCTTGGGCCATTAACACTTGGTTGTATCCGAAAAATCCATCTACAAATGAATGTAGCATGCCAGAGGCTGCACTATCAATGAGGACATCTATATGGGGTAAAGAAAAATCATCTTTAGAGGAAGCCTTGTTTAAATCTCTATAGTCCACACAGACCCTTATTCTTTCATCTTTCTTTGGCACGGTTACTATGTTAGCTAGCCAATCTGGATATTCTATCACTTCGAGGAACTTTACTTGTATTTGTTTAGTGATCTCTTCTTTAACCAATTCAGCCCACTCAGGTCTTAATCGCCTAAGCTTTTGTTAGACAGGTTTCATGTGAGTGTAAGTAGGAACAAGATGTTTGGCTATGTCGCGATCTATTCCAAGCATTTCCTCATAAGACCAAGCAAATACTTCTTCATAATTTTTGAATATTTTTTCAAATCTCTCTCTCTCATTAGGAGTAAGGTCATATGCTATGCTAATATTTTTAGGATTTTTGATTGTTCCTAAATTTAATGATTGTGTGTCAATAGAATTAATATTAAAGATGCTCATGTAACTGCTATTTGAATGTATTCAACCATCAGGAGAAAGATCACACAAGTAAGCAAAATTAGACTTTATTACATTCATTTTGGAAAAGAAAACATCATCATCCTTATACAAAGCAGACAAATTAAAGTCAAAATCAAAATCATTGTTCTCAAAATCATAAGGCAGAATATCTTCAAACTTCTCTTCAACCAGGGCAGCAATCTCCTTCGGAGTCTTCTCAGCTTTAAGGACAACTTCCTTCTTTTCTTCTAGATTGGAGTCCTTGTTGGCTGGCAGGGTGAGCTCTTTCTTCACTTGCTCCAATAGCTCGGCAACATCTACAAAAATTTTAAAACTCGGGATCAACATGAACATGATTGGCTCAGGATTTCCTTGGAGTGGTCCCATGTCTGGAGCTTTGACAAAGATTTTTTGAGTGGTGGAAAGCTCATCTTCTCATTCTTCTTTGGCTGGACATCTTTGTTGACTTCATCATACCCCAACCCTTTCTTGGAGGTTTGAGTTTTGAAATCTGGAACTTTGTCAAACCAGCCTTGCTCTTTCCAAGACCAGCTCCGGGAAAGTAGTTCATGCTTTTCATCATGTTAAAGTGTAACAACCCTTCCCAGCCTACGTGTGTAAGCCGAGTAGAGGCGCCACACTAACCTAATGTTGCTACCAATTTTACTTAGTTAAATTTTAGTTTCAGTTTTTACAGAAATTTGGCCAGAGGTTCGCCTAGAAATTGGGTCCCAAGTGTCGACAAAAATGGTTTTTCTGATTTTTGAAAACATTTTTACACAAACCAATGCGAACACAATCAGTCTCAATACACTCCCAATGAATCCCCCTTATAACCTCAACTACAAAACCTACAAGAAGAATTCACACTTCTAGTACAAAATAAAGTAGAGGTTTATTATTATGACATACTACAAACATACAGTATAACATAGTAATTCTCAATCTTATATATATATATACATGTCACAACTAGTTAACTCAAAATGGAAACTAAGAGATCTACCCTGAGATGTTGTGGGTCTGGTCGTCGCTTCCCAAGAGTTAGCTACTGCTCCGAACCTTTGAGTCAAGGAAAACTTAACTCGCTGAGCAATATCGCTCAGTGGGTACTTTACCAATGGAAATAAAAGTAAAGAGTATTTGTACAAGCAAGGCAATAAAATATATGAATGTTAAATACTATAAGCAATAAAATTTAAAGCTCACTTCAATGAAATAAAAACGTACTTCCCGAAAAATAATTTCAAGTTTTTCAAAAGATTTCAACTAAAATTGTAAAATATTCACAATTCAACTTATGCCATAAAATATTCGTGTCATAGTTTGTAAATTTTTGCTCTACTGGTAAAAGCAGAACCACAGCGATAAGGCAGTGGCCCTCACCATTGTAACACAGGTGGCCCTCACCACCGATATCAAATCATAGGAATGGTCCCCACCATCCTGGTTATAACCAATGGCCCTCAACATTGGCCCCAATGGCCCTCACCATTGAGTTCAGATCATAACAATTCAATCACAATATCAAGCAGTACTGCATAAGTTAGTATAGTGCACTATACCCTTATCTACCAAGTTTAACCACCAAGTAGAGCATAAGGGTTTAAAATTCAAATCCAAGATTTCCATAAATTTTCAAATGGTTTGCACACCCCTTTTCATTTTTACTAAGTCATGCCATTTCGTCGTGTACTAACTCTGTGGCTAAAGGCCGCTTCATTTCCACGTGTTTACCACCATTCCTAGCCATTTCCACACACTTCAAATCACATTAGAATAATTGCTAAAAATGACCAAAAGAATAGTAACACGGCGCGTAAAATCGGGAACGCAAATGGCATGACCATATGAATAGTAAAATCTGGTTTTCGTCTAAATTTCAGTCAATTTCAGTCATGCATTTGACCAGGTAAATAATCTTATCTTTGGCTGAAATTTTACAGGAAACTTTTTCATATGTTGACTAATTGCATGTAAAATTTCATCAAAAAAATTCCATCGTTTGCTGCCTCAACCGGCTGCCCAAAGTTGGGTCCAAAATTGGCTCCCAAAAGGGCACCAATTCGGCCCCCACATGCATTTGGTGCAAAATTGTTTATTTTTTTTGTTCTAAACCCATTTCAAAGTTTCCCTAATAATGTAATGAAGACTTAGACACTTCCCTTTTAAAATAACTTGATTGTTTAAATCAATTTGGACTAAATAGAGTTCATAAACTCTTTTACCAAAATCATCGAAAACATTAGATTTCATTTGAATTTAAATAACTCAATCACCACATGGATTCAAAAATACGACTCAACAATTGAATTCAAACTCAAACAACACATTTAGGCATCCATAGCAAAAGTTCCATAGATAAATTTTTGGAAATAAAATGAAAGAAATATTAATTCTTCCAAGGTAAAGTACAAAACCTTGTATTTTAATTTCCTTTTGCTTTCCCTTCTCTTTCAAGCTCTTCCTTCTCCTTATTTCCACCCTTGCCTACAAAAATTTCACAACACAACCTCAACCATAAACCCTAGAAATTTAGAACATGCACTATCCTTCCATTTCTTTTCAAATTAAGTCCTAATCTAACCTTATTAAACCTTAGAAACCTTAATTCTTCCATTTAATTAATCAATATCATCACTACTTAAGTTTTCCCCAAATCCACCATAAGAGCCCTAATTTTAATCTCTCAAATTACTCTTTAAAACCTGAAATTAGGATTAGAAATGAACTTACCTTAGTTTAGGACCTTGGATTCCACCAAAACCTTTGATAATCAACCGTAAAACTTGAAAATCACCACCTTTCTTCCTTCTCCTATTGTTTGGACGACTCTCCTTCTCAAGAGGGAGTTTTTGCTTTCTTCTTTCATGTGTTTTTTGTCCAAATGGCTGCCCAATTTGGCTAATAATGTGTTAAGACAAATGCTTAATTCCAATTGGTTCACTTTAAGGCAAAATGGCCATTTTTCATTGGTACAATTGTCTCTCTCTTTTAATTATTTAAGGCCCAAGCCATTGGGCTTTCTTCTAATCATATTTTGGCCCCTCTTCTTCCCTTTACTGTAATTTTATGATTTAGGATGTGAAAAGACCAAAATACCCTCCGGCGATTGATTGTCTGTAACTTTTAAATCGTGTGGTTCCACGAAGTGAACCACATATGGTTTTGACCCTCTCGACCTCTACTTTCCATTTTCAAGGTCTATTTTAGGTTTCCAAGTCATTTTGAAAAATTACCAATAAGCCCTTGACTTTTTACAAAATTTCCTTTAGGTCCTTTCTTTGCTCGGGTTTGCCCGGGCTCTGTTTCTACTGACGATCGTTTCATATTCAACCCCTTGACGTCCTCTACACACTCATGTGTATATTTCCTACTCTGGATTCATGTATAAATTTTAATTAATAATGATCAAAATGCCCCTAATCTACGTGTCTTCGTTTCTCTCTAACGGGGCGTTTCCGAAGAAAGTCACATTTCACAGTTTTTACCCAGTTTTTCTCTAGTTTCCATTTCATTACACTATCACATACATTTTAAGACTTCTCGAACTGGTCACCCATCGCCGTTAGTTACGCACGTTTAACCCCGGTCCTTTAATGAATTATAGCTTAACGGTCTAGGGTTAGCCGGATCTCTTTAGCATGCCCACTTTGTCAGCACGTGTGAATACTGTACACATAATTACTGTACATTCCTGCTATGGCCGGTCGTGACAATTCCTCCCCCGTTAATTTAGGCTTCGCCCCGAAGCCTATCAGGTTCAAATAAATATGGGTACTGCTTCCTCATAGTTTCTTCGCGTTCCCATGTAGCTTCTTCTACTTTTTGATTCCTCCAAAGCACTTTGACCAATGGGATCTTCTTATTCCGCAACTCTTTGATTTCCCGTGCTAGGATTTCTACCGGCTCTTATTCGTACGTCAGGTCAGGCTGAATCTCGATGTCTTGAGCTTGTATGATGTGGGTTGGATCTGAATGATACCTCTTTAGCATTGAAACGTGGAAAACATCATGTATTTTACTTAATTCGGGTGGTAACGCCAACTGGTAAGCTACCAGACCTACCCGTTTGATGATCTCATATGGTCCGATGAATCTAGGGCTTAGCTTGCCTTTCTGTTTAAATCTTAACACCTTCTTCTAAGGAGAGACTTTGAGGAATACTCTGTCGCCAACCTCGAACTATATGTCTTTCCTCTTTAGGTCCACGTATGATTTTTGCCTGTCTGCTGCTGCTTTTAATCGGTCTCGAATGATCTCTACCTTTTCCTCAGTTTCCTTAACTATGTCTGGCCCCAACATCTTTTCCTCGCTCAATTTTGTCCAGTAAACTGGAGTTCTTCATTTTCGACCGTACAATGCTTCGTAAGGAGCCATTTGTATGCTGGATTGATAGCTATTATTGTACGCGAATTCCATTAAGCTCAGGTATTTCTCCCAGCTGCCTTTAAATTCTAAAACGCATGCCCTCAGCATATCTTCCAAAACTTGAATCACTCTTTCCGACTGTCCGTCTGTCTGGGGATGGAATGTTGTACTGTGGTATGTTTGAGTCCCAAGGGCTGTTTGGAACTTCTGCCAAAAATTTGACGTAAAGCGTGGATCTCGATCTGATATGATTGAAGTTGGAACTCCGTGGAGACGTACGATCTCTTTGATGTACAAGTCTGCCAACTTGTCTAGAAAGTAATCCACACTTACTGTGTAACACCCCTTCCCAGCCTACGTGTGTAAGCCGAGTAGAGGCGCCACACTAACCTAATATTGCTACCAATTTTACTTAGTCAAATTTTAGTTCCGATTTTTACAAAAATTTGGCCAGAGGTTCGACTAGAAATTTGGGTCCCAAGTGTCGACAAAACTAATTTTTCTTATTTTTGGAAAACATTTTGTTTCACAATTCAACTCAAGCACACTCCCAATAATCCACCCTTATAACCTCAACTACAATCCTGCAAGAAGAATTCACACTTCTATATTCACAACCCAACTCAATTTAAAACCATATAGTTATTATACATTACTAGATTTACATGCTACATCAAGTTATCTCTTTGTATTGTTCAAATAAGTACATGCCAGTTTCTAATACCAAAATACAAAATGTAGAGCACCGCCTAAGTTTGTTGATGACCGACAGATCGCAGGACTTCTCTGCTCACTACTGGCTCCTTGCTAATAACCTACGAGTTTATAAGAAACTAAACTCGCTAAGCATTGCTTAGTGGGTACTTTAACTAATTACGAAAAATAAATAATAAAAGCATAATGCACTTTTAAAAGCAATGAGTCGTATTGAAAAATAATATCACAATAAAAATAATCCATACATGTCATATATTCAGTTATTATCATTTTATCAGTTCGCTCCACAAGGTAATTTGGTAGAATAACGTATGGTAAGGAACTAACCAAAACAACTGTATATATATTCTGTGGCTGTGGCCCTAAAAAATTGCGGACCAAGCCCTGTGGAATCTGTGGCCGAAGCCCTCAGAACGGAGTCCTATATAACTCGGGCGATTGCCCTATATAACTCGGACCGAAGTCCTATATAGCTCGGGTCGTCACCCTATATAACTCGGACTGAAGTCCTATATTAAAGCAGCATTGCATATAGTATGATATATCATACCCTTACCCTACTCGGTACTATCCCAGATACCCAGTGGAGCCAAAATTTTCATGCCATTTCTTAATCGAATATGCATTATACAATTATCGACTTATGTTTCTTATATTATTTCAATGTAAAATATCATATTTTGTCATTTCAATAACATATTATGCTCATTTATATGCATAAGGAATCAATTGGATTACTTTTGAAAAATGACCAAATGAATATTAGAAAAATGACCATAAGAATAGTAAATTCTGGTTTTGGACTCAACTTGATCCTTATTTTGAAATATTGTATAAAATAATCTACATGACTAAAAACAATAAAATTTTTACAGAATTTAGTTTTACATCTTAAAATCCTTCCTTTAAAATTTCAGATCAAACTGGACACAAAATCTTGGTCAAGTAGTTCACCTAACCAGACTGCTCCAGTTGCCCTGCATCCTGGCAGCAGTTCTGAATTTTTTAAATTCCGTAAATTAAATTCAATCAATGTGGTTCCAAATTATTTTTCTCAAATACTAGACTCACGAAACAACAACATATCCAACATTTACTTCAAGAACATTTTTCTATATTTAATTAAAAATCATACAAGTCACAGCATTTCACTAATTCTAAAACAGAAAAATTTCAAGAAAATGAACAAACAATTAGTTAAAGTACCAAACCTTGCTTTTCCTTGCTCTTCTTGTCTATTTCACTTCCTTTCCTCTCTAATCTCCTTGATTTCCTATGAATTCCAGCATACACACTTTAAACATACATCCTATGGTTTGAAAACATAAGCTACCAATTCATTTCTTGCCAATTTTTCCTCAATCTAATCTCCTCTAAACTTAAAACCATTATTTCTTTCATCAAATCCTTCAAATAATTATTTCTTGAATTTTCTCCAAATCTAGCTACATGAACCCTAATTTCAATATCTTAAATTAACCATTAATCCATGAAATTAAAACTAGAGATAGGTTTCTCTTACCTTATAATCTTGTTTGTCACCAAAATCTTCAACCAAAAGCCTTAAACTTTGGAAAAATCACCTCCTTCTTCCTTCTCTTATGGTTTGGAAGAGTTCACCATGTAAGAGAGGGTTTTTATATTCTTTCCTTAGCTTATTTTGATCCAAATGGCAGCCATAAGTGGTGAAAATATGTTGGTATAGATGTTGGCTTCCAATTGGTACACCTTATAGCAAAAATGGCCACTTTTAATTGGTCCACTTGCCTTCTTCTTTTATCTATTTATTTGGCAAGCCATTAGGCTTCCTTTTATTCATATTTTGACCCCCTCAACTTTCTTGTGCTGTAATTTTATGGTCTAGCGTGTGAAAATATCAAAATACCCTCCAGCGATTAATCGATTGTAACTTTTAAACCGTGCGTTTTAGGGAAAAATTGAAACCCACAGTTATGACCTGATTAATCTCGAGAATATTCTTCCGAGATCGGATATGGGCACTATTAAGAACTTCCAACACTTAATTTTTAAGTTTACATAGTTGCCCCTAACTTTTGAGAAAATTACTCTTAGGTCCTCGGCCTTTCAAAAAATTACCTTTAGGTCCCGTCGACTTCACGGGCCTCCTTTGCACACCGATTTTGTTTTTGACTATCTCGACCCTCTATTTGACCACTTATATATGTCCTTCTTGCCTAATACTCGACTACCTAAACTTTGGGATGTGACAGTTCTACCTCCCTTAATTTAAGTTTTGCCCCGAAACCTACTTATTCATGCATGATTCTTACGTGTAATTACACATCATCAATATAACTAATAATCGTCACATATACACACATATGTACTCAAGACACTGATTTTAAACTTACGTACCTTCATTTCCTTCTTCTTCTTTATTCTCTTCTGCCCTCATGTAATATATCCTGGCTGGCGCTCTCGATTCAGGGCGATCTACTGTCTCCGATCTTATTCCTATTTGATTACTACCATTTTCTCTGCCTCTTCCTCTTTCTCAACCTTTACCGCTGCTACTTGCTAATTGTGTTCTTTCAGGAACTTTTGAAATCTCTGCCTCATTTCTAGTACAATCCTTCTTAAGGTGATCAGTGGCACCACAAAGTATACAAGCTCCAGTAAGTAACCAACATTCTCCCCTATGCTTTCGTCCACAATGCTCACACGAGGGGTATGGTGTATATTTAGTCCTTCCATAACCTTTACTTGATCCTCTGCTTATTCCTCCCGTGCTGGCTACTGAGGTAGCTTGAAAATTAGGTCCTTTAGATGGTCTTAAATTCTGCTTTACACTCATAAAGGATCCTTCACCCTTAGCTCTCTTGCTAGCAGACTGATGATTACCTGGGGCACTCTGTGCTTGCTCTCTTTTCTATTGATTTCTCTGTTGACGATTCCTCAGATTTACTTGCACCTTTTCAACATCCAATCTTTAGCCACCAACTTTGAAAACTCTGTATTATCCAATGCCACTAGCTGTATCTTAATTTCATCATTAAGTCCTTCTAAAAATTTATTGCATCGCTCAGCTTCAGTTTCTATTAACTTCTTTCCATACTTACTATGGCACTTAAACTCCTTCTCATATTCTGATACCGTCATTCTGCCTTGTTTCAAATGAATGAACTCATTGCGCCTTGCAGTCAAATATTCATCAGTGATATACCTCTTTTTAAACTGACTCTTGAAGAATTCCCAAGTTCGCTGTTCTGGTGGAACCTGTTGCTGCGTGGTATCCCACCATATGTACGCCTCCTCTGTCAGGAGCGAGGTAGCACAAACCACTCTTTCCTCTGGAGTGCATTGGAGTTGGTCAATAACTCTAATGATACTATCTAACCAATATTCTGCTTCCTTAGATCCCTCTTCACGACCAGCCTTAAATTCCTTTGCACCATACTTTCTTAACTTCTCGATCAGGGGTTTCCTATCTCCCTCAGCAGCAGGGCCCCTTCAGCCCATTGGCTGAAAAGCTATTGCAATCTGCCTAAGATAAGTCTCCGGACCGGGTATTTCAGCTGCTGCTGACCCTGGTCTATGAGCTTCCCCAGCATTTGCAGACCCAGATGCTTGCGATTCTACGTTTCGTTCCATAGCTTGCCACGAATCTAGAGACATCCTACATTGACATAAATAGCTATCTGCTTAATTCATCAACATATAACTCGATTATCAATTCCTATCTGGCATGTACATCTACCTATTCATCATATAACTTTCTCCTTACTTTATCTTACATGGCACACATAGTTACTTACTTACTACCTATCTCCCAGAATCGACTAAACCTATGCTCTGATACCACAAATTGTAACACCCCTTCCCAGCCTACATGTGTAAGCCGAGTAGAGGCGCCACACTAACCTAATGTTGCTACCAATTTTACTTAGTCAAATTTTAGTTCCAGTTTTTACAAAAATTTGGCCAGAGGTTCGCCTAGAAATTTGGGTCCCAAGTGTCGACAAAACTGATTTTTCTTATTTTTGGAAAATATTTTGTTTCACAATTCAACTCAAGCACACTCCCAATAATCCACCCTTATAACCTCAACTATAATCTTGCAAGAAGAATTCACACTTCTATATTCGCAACCCAACTCAATTTAAAACATATAGTTATTATACATTACTAGATTTACATGCTACATCAAGTTATCTCTTTGTATTGTTCAAATAAGTACATGCCAGTTTATAATACCAAAATACAAAATGTAGAGCACCGCCTAAGTTTGTTGATGATCGACAGATCGTAGGACTTCTCTGCTCGCTACTGGCTCCTTGCTAATAACCTACGAGTTTAGAAGAAACTAAACTCGCTAACCATTGCTTAGTGGGTACTTTAACTAATTACGGAAAATAAATAATAAAAGCATAATTCACTTTTAAAAGCAATGAGTCGTATTGAAAAATAATATCACAATAAAAACAATCCATACATGTCATATATTCAGTTATTATCATTTTATCAGTTCGCTCCACAAGGTAATTTGGTAGACTAACGTATGGTAAGGAACTAACTGAAACAACTGTATATATATTCTGTGGCCCAAAAAAATTGCGGACCAAGCACTGTGGAATCTGTGGCCGAAGCCCTCGGACCGGAGTCCTATATAACTCAGGCGATTACCCTATATAACTCAGACCGAAGTCCTATATAGCTTGGGTCGTCACCCTATATAACTTGGACCAAAGTCCTATATTAAAGCAGCACTGCATATAGTATGATATATCATACCCTTACCCTACTCAGTACTATCCCAGATATCCAGTGGAGCCAAAATTTTCATGCCATTTCTTAATCGAATATGCATTATACAATTATCGACTTATGTTTCTTATATTATTTCAACGTGAAATATCATATTTTGTCATTTTAATAACATATTATGCTCATTTATATGCATAAGGAATCAATTGGATTACTTTTGAAAAATGACCAAATGAATATTAGCAAAATGACCATATGAATAGTAAATTCTGGTTTTGGACTCAACTTGATCCTTATTTTGAAAAATTGTATAAAATAATCAACTTGACTAAAAACTCTAAAATTTTTACAAAATTTAGTTTTATATCTTAAAATCATTCTTTTAAAATTTCAGATCAAACTGGACACAAAATCCCTGTCAAGTAGTTCACCCAACCAGACTGCTCCAGTTGCCCTGCATCCTGGCAGCAGTTCTGAATTTTGTAAATTCCGTAAATTAAATTCAATCAATGTGGTTCCAAATTATTTTTATCAACTACTAGACTCAAGAAACAACAACATATCCAACATTCACTTCAATAACATTTTTCTATATTTAATTAAAAATCATACAAGTCACAGCATTTCACTAATTCTAAAATAGAAAAATTTCAAGAAAATGAACAAACATTTAGTTAAAGTACCAAACCTTGCTTTTCTTTGCTCTTCTTGTCTATTTCACTTCCTTTCCTCTCTAATCTCCTTGATTTCCTATGAATTCCAGCATACACACTTTAAACATACATCCTATGGTTTGAAAACATAAGCTACCAATTCATTTCTTGCCAATTTTTCCTCAATCTAATCTCCTCTAACCTTAAAACCATTATTTCTTTCATCAAATCCTTCAAATAATTATTTCTTGAATTTTCTCCAAATCTAGCTACATGAACCTTAATTTAAATCTCTTAAATTAACCATTAATCCATGAAATTAAAACTAGAGATAGGTTTCTCTTACCTTATAATCTTGTTTGTCACCAAAATCTTCAACCAAAAGCCTTAAACTTTGGAAAAATCATCTCCTTCTTCCTTCTCTTATGGTTTGGACGAGTTCACCATGTAAGATAGTGCTTTTATATTCTTTCCTTAGCTTATTTTGATCCAAATGGCAGCCATAAGTGGTGAAAATATGTTGGTATAGATGTTGGCTTCCAATTGGTACACCTTATAGCAAAAATGGCCACTTTTAATTGGTCCACTTGCCTTCTTCTTTTATCTATTTATTTGGCAAGCCATTAGGCTTCCTTTTATTCATATTTTGACCCCCTCCACTTTCTTGTGCTGTAATTTTATAGTTTAGGATGTGAAAATATCAAAATACCCTCCAGCGATTAATCGATTGTAACTTTTAAACCGTGCATTTTTGGGAAAAATTGAAACCCACGGTAATGACCCGATTAATCTAGAGAATATTCTTCCGGGGTCGAATATGGGCACTATTAAGAACTTCCGACACTTAATTTTTAAGTTTACATAGTTGCCCCTAACTTTTGAGAAAATTACTCTTAGGTCCTCGGCCTTTCGAAAAATTACTTTTAGGTCCCGTCGACTTCACGGGCCTCCTTTGCACACCGATTTTGTTTTTGACTATCTCGAGCCTCTATTTGACCATTTATTTATGTCCTTCTTGCTTAATACTCGACTACCTAAACTTTGGGATGTGACATACTGGTAAGAAATGAGCGGACTTAGTAAGCCGATCCACGATTACCCAGATCGCGTCATGTTTGTCCCTAGTCATAGGCAATCCTGTGACAAAATCCATAGTAATACGGTCCCATTTCCAGGTTGGAATCGTGATAGGTTGTAGTAGTCCTGAGGATAGTTGATGTTCTGCTTTCATTTGCTGACAGGTCAGACACTTCGTCACGTGATCCACAATGTCTCTTTTCATTCCTGGCCACCAGTAATACTCCTTCAAGTCCTGGTACATTTTTGTTGCTCCCGGATGCATTGTATAAGGACTGTTATGAGCTTCTTGCAAAATCTGTTTCTTCAGTTCCTCGGACTTAGGTACCACCTATCTCTTCTTGTAGTATAAGATACCATCTAGACGAATTTGATAATCTCCTGACGAATTCTCTTGCGCCTGTTGACTCCACTTCTTCACTTGTTCATCTTCCTTCTAAACCTCACGTATTTGTTGATATAAGGTAGGTCGCACGTGCATTTCTGCAAAGATAGGTCCATCTTCTGTGGGCTCTAATTCTACCCTCATAGCACGTAGCATTTGCATTGACTTCCTACTAAGTGCATCTGCTACGACATTCACTTTGCCCGGGTGATAGTTAATCGTATAGTCATAGTTGGCTAACAGTTGCATCCATTTGCGCTGTCGCAGGTTTAAATCTTTCCGCGTGGGCAGGTACTTCAGGCTTTGATGATCCGTATAAATGTAACACTTTTCCCCGTATAAGTAGTGCCACCACGTCTTGAAAGCCAAAACAATCGCTGCTAGTTCTAAGTCATGTATGGGATAATTCTTTTCGTGTGGCTTGAGCTGTCAAGAAACATACGCAATGACTTTGCCCTCCTGCATCAATACGCAACCTAACCCGATGTGGGATGCATCGCTATAGATCACAAAATCTTTTTTCTGATTTGGGTTGTGTAAGAATGGGCGCTTCAGTAAGTTTTTGCTTCAGCCTTTCAAAGCTCCGTTGGCACGCGTTGGTCCACTGGAATTTGGCATTCTTTTGAAGTAGCTTGGTCATAGGTGCGGTGATCATGGAAAACCCTTTGATGAATCTCCGATAATATCTTGCTAACCCCAAGAAACTACGGACTTCCGTTACCGTCTTAGGTGGCTTCCATTCCAATACTGCTTCTATTTTCTTGGGATCAACCCTTATTCCTTCTGCCAATACAATATGTCCCAAAAAGGCTACTTCTTCCAACCAAAATTCGCATTTGCTGAATTTAGCGTATAATTGCTTCTCTCGCAGGGTTAGCAAAATGATCCTAAGGTGGCGATCATGGTCCTCTCGATTCTTTGAATACACCAATATGTCGTCAATGAATACAACCACAAACTGATCCAAATACGGGTGGAAGATTCTGTTCATCAGATCCATGAATACTGCAGGTGCGTTCATTAATTCGAAAGGCATAACGATGAATTCATAATGTCCATAGCGAGTTCTGAATGTGGTTTTTGGTATGTCTTCGTCTTTGATTCCCAATTGATGATAACCCGATCGTAGATCGATTTTTGAAAAGACTCCAGCACCTTTGAGTTGATCAAACAAATTGTCTATGCGAGGTAGCGGATACTTATTCTTAATGGTCAGCTTATTGAGTTGATGATAATCCACACACAACCTTAGGGATCCGTCTTTCTTTTTCACGAACAATACTGGCGCTCTCCATGGTGACACGCTTGGCCTAATGAACCCCTTGTCTAAAAGTTCATGTAGCTGTACCTTTAGTTCTTTTAGCTCCGCTGGCGCCATTCGGTAAGGTGCGATGGATATTGGTGCAGCTCTTGGGTACACATCTATGGTGAATTCCACCTCTCATTTAGGTGGTAATCCGGGTAAGTTGTCAGGAAATACGTCGGGAAAATCGCAAATGGTAGGTATATCTTATAGCTTCGGTGCCTCTTCTTTCACTTCTAACGCGCATAACAGGTATGCCTCGCAGCCTTTTTGCACTAACCTCTTAGCTGTCATAGCGGAAATGATGTTAGTTAGATAGTCCTTCCTCCTTCCCACTAAGGTCACTTTGTCGCCGTCTGACGCATGCAAAGTAACTCTCTTCCGTTTACAGTCAACCAGTGCATCATGTTTGGCCAACCAATCCATCCCAAGGATAGCGTCGAATTCTTAAAATGGTAGTTCAAATAAGTCTCCCCAAAAGATACGTCCGTGTATCTCCAGGAGGTAATCTTTCACTACCTTCCTCGTAATCACCTCACTCCCTAATGGGCTAGTAACTAGTATTCCCTCTTCCTCTAGTTCTACCTTTAGGTTCCCAAGTTTTTCATTTTTTGTGTATATATATATGAGTGTGAAGAACTTGGATCTATTAAAATGTAAAGCAAAAATACAAACATAGACAACTGACCTGCAATCACGTCTAGCGCTTCTTCATCTTCTCACCCCCTCATGGCATACATTCTAGCAGGAACCCTCGCTTCTGGTCGATTCACCGTCTCAGACTGCACACGTGATGGATTTCCACCCCTACCTCTGCCTCGGCCTCGCCCTGCTACCGCTTGTGATTCCTCAGTCTCCCTAGGTAGATTCTGCATTCGCTGGGGACACTCTCGCATAAGGTGGTCTAAAGATCCACATATGTAGCATGCAAATGTCTGACCCCAACATTCTCCCGTGTGGCGGCGTCCGCATTGATCACGGTGTGGATTAGTATTTTCGCCTTCATTACCTCTCAGACCGGTAGAAAAGTTACCTCCGCTTCAGTTGAATCCTCTTCCCTGCCCTCTTCCAGATCGTCCGGTACTAGCTACTAAGGTGGCTTGACTTGGGCCACCGTGATTCGATCCTTGACTGTAACCCCGGCGTTGACCGCCTCCCGTGGAACCACTGCCTCGGAATCGCTTCCTTGATGATTGGTAGTTTCCCGAATAGTTTTGGGTATCTCTCTTCTGTTTTATCTTCTGTCTTCTATTCTGCTCATCAGACTGACACTGCTCCACTTCAATAGCTCGGGTGACTAACACAGAAAATTCCTTAATATGAGCAGCAATCAACTGAACTTTAATCTCATTATTCAATCCATCTAAGAATTGTTTACATCGATCTTCCTCGTCTTCTAATGCTTTCTTAGCATACCTGCTTAATCTGGTGAACTCCCTTTCATACTCTGTCACTGTCATTCGCCCCTGCTTCAAGTGTAGAAACTCTTTCCTCCTGGTGTCAAGATATGCGTCAGAAATAAACTTTCTCTTAAATTCTCTCACAAAGAAGTCCCATGTCCTTGCTCTGGTGGAACTCGTTGTTGGACTGTGTCCCACCAGACATACGCTTCTTCCACTAACAAGGAAGTAGTGCACACAACTCGCTCCTCTGGAGTACACTGTAACTAATCTAAGGCTCGTACCGTTCCTTCCAGCCAATACTCGGCTATAGAAGAATCATCGTCCCTTTGGGCCCTAAACTCCTTCGCCCCATACTTTCTTATCTTTTCGATCGGGGTTTCCTTTCCCCTCCCACAGCAGGTACTGGTATGGGTGCTATCGCTGGTGGTGGTGCCGGGGCGGTGCCGGCTATCTGCCATAATACGACAGCCATTTGTTGCAACATTTCGTTGGGGATAGGAGCATCAGCTGGTGATTGCTCAAATGCAGGTGTCTCTGATGCATGCGTTTCTACAGTTTGGGAGGCCTGAGACTCGACCTCATTCTCTATATCACGCTACACTGCTTGCGACATCTAAAGAACATAGCAAAACGTATACAATCCCATCATCAGTAATGACCCAGACCAACAACATTCTATTACCCTAGGTGGCATGTATATAAAGATAAAACTCTTAAATAACACATACAACACAACTTTTATTTATTTCCAAGCAAAAGTATTTACATTACTTGGAAGCCCTTATGTACATTCCAAAATTTAGGACTCCTTACTACTATATCATCATGTCATACTACCATACAATACCTACACAATACCCCGATGTCACATATGTACATAACCAAAAGAACCTCCAAAAAGCAATACATCTCGAAGCTCAGTGAGTAGGTGCCCTAGGTGAGGTGGCACTTTCAGACAAATACTCTTCTATCTCAGGATCAAACTCTGGGTCATGCGATGCTTCGCTAGGTAAGTGCTGGCCTAGCTCCTGGACCCTCTCTTGCAAAGCACGGATCTCTCTATGTGCTACCCCAAGACTCCTACAGGCACTATCAAACTCCACTCTATGACTAAGCCTATCCTCCTTTAACATCAACACGTCTCTCCTCAAGGAGATAATCATCTCATGTGCTAATCTCAGGTCTTCACGATCCTGTAGACTTCGATTTGCCAGGATATCTATGGTATCATCTTGCTCTTGCACTATCTGCTTTAGCCTCTCTATTTCCATCCTCAGCTCCCTCATCTCATTGTTTCGATCACCCATAATTACTCCTGTTATAATTAGAATAACATAACTAACAATACTACACACATGTATAGTTACATATTTAGAACCCCTAACCTAACCCTATGTGTCATATATTTAAGGTTTAGTTCAACTAACTACCCAGGACCGGCTAAACCGGAGCTCTGATATAAAAAATTGTAACACCCCTTCCCAGCCTACGTGTGTAAGCCGAGTAGAGGCGCCACACTAACCTAATGTTGCTACCAATTTTACTTAGTCAAATTTTAGTTCCTATTTTTACAGAAATTTGGCCAGAGGTTCACCTAGAAATTGGGTCCCAAGTGTCGACAAAACAGGTTTTTCTGATTTTTGAAAACATTTTTACACAAACCAATGCGAACACAATCAGTCTCAATACACTCCTAATGAATCCCCCTTATAACCTCAACTACAAAACCTGCAAGAAGAATTCACACTTCTAGTACAAAATAAAGTAGAGGTTTATTATTATGACATACTACTAACGTACAGTATAACATAGTAATTCTCAATCTTATATATATATATACATGTCACAACTAGTTAACTCAAAATGGAAACTAAGAGATCTACCCTGAGATGCTGTGGGTTTGGTTGTCGCTTCCCAAGAGTTAGCTACTGCTCCAAACCTACGAGTCAAGTAAAACTTAACTCGCTAAGCAATGTTGCTCAGTGGGTACTTTACCAATGGAAATAAAAGTAAAGAGTATTTGTACAAGCAAGACAATAAAATATATGAATGTTAAATACTATAAGCAATAAAATATAAAGCTCACTTCAATGAAATAAAAACATACTTCCCGAAAAATAATTTCAAGTTTTTCAAAAGATTTCAACTAAAATTGTAAAATATTCACAATTCAACTTATGCCATAAAATATTTGTGTCATAGTTTGTAAATTTTTGCTCTACTGGTAAAAGTAGAACCACAGTAATAAGGCAGTGGCCCTCACCATTGTAAAATAGGTGGCCCTCACCATCGATATAAAATCACAGGAATGGTCCCCACCATCCTGGTTATAACCAATGGCCCTCAACATTGGCCCCAATGGCCCTCACCATTGAGTTCAGATCATAACAATTCAATCACAATATCAGGTAGTACTGCATAAGTTAGTATAGTGCACTATACCCTTATCTACCAAGTTCAACCACCAAGTAGAGCATAAGGGTTTAAAATTCAAATCCAAGATTTCCACAAATTTTCAAATGGTTTGCACACCCCTTTTCATTTTTACTAAGTCATTCCATTTCGTCGTGTACTAACTCTGCGGCTAAAGGCCGTTTCATTTCCAAGTGTTTACCACCATTCCCAGCCATTTCCACACACTTCAAATCACATTAGAACAATTCCCAAAAATGACCAAAAGAATAGTAACACGGCGCGTAAAATCGGCAACACAAATGGCATGACCATATGAATAGTAAAATCTGGTTTTCGTCTAAATTTCAGTCAATTTCAGTCATGCATTTGACCAGGTAAATGATCTTATCTTTGGTTGAAATTTTACAGAAAACTTATTTCATATGTTGACTAATTGCATGTAAAATTTCATTGAAAAAATTCCATCGTTTGCTGCCTCAACCGGCTGCCCAAAGTTTGGTCCAGAATTGGCTCCCAAAAGGGCACCAATTCGGCCCCCACTTGCATTTGGTGCAAAATTGTTTATTTTTTTGTTCTAAACCCATTTCAAAGTTTCCCTAATAATGTAATGAAGACTTAGACACTTCCCTTTTAAAATAACTTGATTGTTTAAATCAATTTGGACTAAATGGAGTTCAAAAACTCTTTTACCAAAATCATCGAAAACATTAGATTTCATTTGAATTTAAATAACCCAATCACCACATGGATTCAAAAATACCACTCAACAATTGAATTCAAACTCAAACAACACATTTAGGCATCCATAGCAAAAGTTCCATAGATAAATATTTGGAAATAAAATGAAAGAAAAATTAATTCTTCCAAGGTAAAGTACCAAACCTTGTATTTTAATTTCCTTTTGCTTTCCCTTCTCTTTCAAACTCTTGCTTCTCCTTATTTCCACCCTTGCCTACAAAAATTTCACAACACAACCTCAACCATAAACCCTAGACATTTAGAACATGCACTACCCTTCCATTTCTTTTCAAATTAAGTCCTAATCTAACCTTATTAAACCTTAGAAACCTTAATTCTTCCATTTAATTAATCAATATCATCACTACTTAAGTTTTCCCCAAATCCACCATAAGAGCCCTAATTTTAATCTCTCAAATTACTCATTAAAACCTGAAATTAGGATTAGAAATGAACTTACCATAGTTTAGGACCTTGGATTCCACCAAAACCTTTGATAATAAACCGTAAAACTTGAAAATCACCACCTTTCTTCCTTCTCCTATGGCTTGGACGACCCTCCTTCTCAAGAGGGAGTTTTTGCTTTCTTCTTTCATGTGTTTTTGGTCCAAATGGCTGCCCAATTTGGCTAATAATGTGTTAAGACAAATGCTTAATTCCAATTGGTCCACTTTAAGGCAAAATGGCCATTTTTCATTGGTACAATTGTCTCTCTCTTTTATTTATTTAAGACCGAAGCCATTAGGCTTTCTTTTAATCATATTTTGGGCCCTCTTCTTCTCTTTGCTGTAATTTTATGATTTAGGATGTGAAAAGACCAAAATACCCTCCGGCGATTGATTGTCTGTAACTTTTAAACCGTGTGGTTCCACAAAGTGAACCACATATGGTTTTGACCCTCTCGACCTCTACTTTCCATTTTTAAGGTCTATTTTAGGTTTCCAAGTCATTTTAAAAAATTACCAATAAGCCCTCGACTTTTTACAAAATTCCCTTTAGGTCTTTTCTTTGCTCGGGTTTGTCCGGGCTCTGTTTCTACTGACGATCGTTTCATATTCAACCCCTCGACGTCCTCTACGAACTCATGTGTATATTTTCTACTCTAGATTCATGTATAAATTTTAATTAATAATGACCAAAATACCCCTAGTCTACGTGTCTTCGTTTCTCTCTAACGGGCCGTTTCCGAAGAAAGTCACAGTTCACAGTTTTTACCTGGTTTTTCTCTAGTTTCCATTTTATTACACTATCACATACATTATTAAGACTTCCTGGACTGGTCACCCATCGCCGTTAGTTACGTACGTTTAACCCCGGTCCTTTAATGAATTATAGCTTAACGGTCTAGGGTTAGCTGGATCTCTTTAGCATGCCTACTTTGTTAGCATGTGTGAATACTGTACACGTAATTACTGTACATACTTGCTATGGCCGGTCATGACATCAAGACCTTAGAGTCCACTACTTCATCATCAGAAATTGCAGCTACTTGGAAATCATTGAGAGGCCTCTCAATAATTAGAGAGTTAACAATCTCATTATCTTCGGCCTTGATGACCACTGTCTCATCTCCGTTAGGGAACTTGATCTTTTGATGAAGGGTGGAAGGAACTCCACAAAGAGGATGAAACCATGGTTGTCCCAAGAGTAAGGCAAAGGTAACAGGTATGTCCAAAACAACAAATTCAACAATAGATTCAATTGGACCAACCTTGATAGCAGCTTTAAAAGTTACCTCGGTCGGGTTTAGATCCCTTGTTGACATGGACAAATATTTATGGCGGACCCATCATCGACCATTACACATGGAGTCCTTTTCCCTTTGATTTATATTTTGATAAAGAGAGGGCGAATGTGATCTCTCCCCCCTTCTGGTAAATCCACATCTGAGAAAGAAACCACTCCCATATTAACTTCACTCTTCTCTTGAATATCTTCACATTTCATTACTCCTCCAATTTTTATGAGGTTGATCAGCTCCTCTGGTGTTATGGAGGTGGAAATTATCATGCTAGCTAAGGCCTTGGCCATAGTTTCTTGGTGCTTTTTAGAAGTAGCCAATAAATCCTAAATGCTAACACTTGCTTGGGTTCTTTCACGGTATCATCTTCCTCTTCTTTATTCCCTATTTCAACTTCCTTTCCTTTATTAACTTATACCTCCTTGGGCGGTGGCCTTGCATAAGGCTTACCAGATCTAGTGTTCATTACTTCATCTTCTTCGGGCTCGGACCAGGTCCATTCCTCCTTCTTGGATACAAGATAATCATCACTATTGCTTGAATCCCAAAACCCATTGACAACACAAATTGCTACTTCTTTACCCACCATAGCTTGTTCAATCTTGCCAAATACCTCCTCTTCTTTGGTTGCTTTTCCACCCATATCTTGGAAAGAAGACATAACAAAACTTTCATGCAAACCTCCTTCAATCATGCCTTGGTTACCAGACTGATAGTTTCCTTTCTCGTTCCTTCTTATTGAAAAATGGTTCTTCTCTCTTTCCCATTCTTCAATTTGCAGACTAGCTTGGAGGAGATCTTTGAAATCATGGATGAGCATATGAGACATCCTTTCATGAAGACTAGGCAACACCCCTCTCACAATGATCCTTATTTGATTGGATTCATCGGGCCTTTTCTTGAGCAAAGCGGCCTTATTTTTCCATCTTTTCACATAGTCCATAAAATTCTCATTTGGCCTTTGTCTAATGGACTCAACTTCCATTAAGGTAACTTCTATATTGTTGGATGAAGACCTTGTATAGAAAATCCCAACTCTTTTGTGTTCCTTCTTCTAAGGTATTAAAACAATTTTGGATGACAGGATCCAATAAGAGTATGAAGTACCTTAGAGTTTGAGCCTTAGTAGCTTTGGCAGACTGCATAGTAGTGATGTACTGCTTCATATGGAGATGAAGATTTTTTATTCCATCAAACTTTGCAAAGGATGGCATCTTGAACTTGTATGGAACTTCTTCGTCTAGCTCAAATAATTTGTCAACTTTGAACATTTCTTCGGTTTTCAACTTCTTCTCAAATTTCTTTTCTAAGTCCGCAATCATCTTTTCAACATCAGAAGTCTCAATTTTCTCCATAGCTGATCTTTCAACAATCTTCGGTTCTTTCTTCTTGTCTTGAGAATCTTAGAAGTATTGAGCCCAATCATCATCATCATCAATGATCACCTTATCATCATCAAAAACCACTTCACCAACTGTCACGACTAGCCATAGCAGGTATGTGCAGTAAGTACGTGTACAGTATTCACACGTGCTGATAAAGTAGGCATGCTAAAGAAATCAGGCTAACCTTAGACCGTTAAGCTATAATTCATTAAAGGACCAGGGTTAAACGTGCGTAACTAACGGCGATGGGTGACCAGTTTGGGAAGTCTTAATAATGTATGTGATAGTGTAATGAAATGGAAACTAGAGAAAAACCAGGTAAAAACTGTGAACTGTGATTTTCTTCGGAAATGCCCCGTTAGAGAGAAACGAAAACACGTAGACTAGGGGCATTTTGGTCATTATAAATTAAAATTTATACAAGAAACCAAAGTAGGAAATAAACATATGAGTGAGTAGAGGACGTCGAGGGGTTGAATATGAAACGATCGTCAGTAGAAACAGAGCCCGGACAAAACCCGAGCAAAGAAAGGACTTAAAGGGAATTTTGTAAAAAGTCGAGGGCTTATTGGTAATTTTTCAAAATGACTTGGAAACCTAAAATAGACCTTAAAAATAGAAAGTAGAGATCGAGAGGATCAAAACCATATGTAGTTTGCCTCGTGAAACTGTACGGTTTAAAAGTTACGATCGATTAATCGCTGGAGCATAAAGTGGGCCCGGTTCCATGTAGGTACCATATGGGTAACATGGAACAAATTGGGGTACCAAATGGGAAGAGGGACAAGTTGGAGGACTTAATTGGGAAGAAAAATATAAAAATCTTTTGATGGCCAATCATAATTAGCCATTTAGAATTTATAAAAAGAAGAAAAGTAAAAGATGTGGACAAATGGCCCTAAAGCATTCATCCACCCCAAAAGTGGACATCATTTCCACTATATATATATCATAGCAAGAAGAACAAAAACTCTCTCTCACACACTCCAAACCGTCGGCCTCCATAGGAAGAACACCAAAGAATTTCTAATTTTTGTCAAGTTTGATTCAAGTTCAAGGTGAGTTTTAAGGTTTTAAAGCATGTAGATTTCAATTCTAGTATCAATTTTAACTATTTATATATCTATTGGAAGATTGGAAATTTGGGTTCTTGTGGTGGATTTGGGGAAAATTTAAGTATTGATGATATTGATTAATTAAATGGAAGAATCAAGGTTTCTAAGGTTTAATAAGGTTAGATTAGGATTTAGTTTGAAAAGAAATGGAAGGGTAGTTCATGTTCTGAATTTCTAGGGTTTATGGTTAAGGTTGTGTTGTGAAATTTTTGTAGGCAAGGGTGGAAATAAGGAGAAGGAAGAGATTGAAAGAGAAGGGAAAGCAAAAGGAAATTAAAATACAAGGTTTGGTACTTTACCTTGGACGAATTAATTTTCCTTTCATTTTCTTACCAAAACTTTATCTATGGAACTTTTGCTATGGATGTATAAATGTGTTGTTTGAGTTTGAATTCAATTGTTGAGTGGTATTTTTAAATCCATGTGGTGATTGGGTTGTTTAAATTCAAATGAAATCTAATGTTTCCAATGATTTTGGTAAAAGAGTTTATGAACTCCATTTAGTCCAAATTGATTTAAACAATCAAGTTATTTTAAAAGGGAAGCCGAATTGGTACCCTTTGAGAGCCAATTCTAGACCCAACATTGGGCAGCCGGTTGAGGCAGGAAATGATGGAATATTTCGACGAAATTTTACATGCAATTAGGTAACATATGAAATAAGTTTCCTGTAAAATTTCAGCCAAAAATAAGATCATTTACCTGGTCAAATGCATGACTGAAATTGACTGAAATTTAGACGAAAATCTGATTTTACTATTTATATGGTCATGCCATTTGCGTTGCCGATTTTACCTGCCGTGTTACTATTCATTTGGTCATTTTTGGGAATTGTTCTAATGTGATTTGAAGTGTGTGCAAATGACTAGGAATGGTGGTAAACACTTGGAAATGAAATGGAATGACTTGGTAAAAATGAAAAGGGATGTGCAAATTATTTAAAAATTTGTGGAAATCTTGAATTTGAATTTTAAACCCTTATGCTCTACTTGGTGGTTGAACTTGGTAGATAAGGGTATAGTGCACTATACTAACTTATGCAGTACTGCTTGATATTATGATTGAATTTTTATGATCTGAACTCAATGGTGAGGGCCATTGGGGCCAATGGTGAGGGCCATCGGTTATAACCAGGATGGTGAGGGCCACCTGTGTTACAGTGGTGAGGGCCACTGCCTTATCGCTGTGTTTCTTCTTTTACCAGTAGAACAATAATTTACAAACTATGACACGACTATTTTATGGTATAAGTTGAATTGTGAATATTTTACAATTTTAGTTGAGATCTTTTGAAAAAAAAATTAAAATTCTTTTTTGGGAAGTACATTTTTATTTCATTGAAGTGAGCTTTATATCTTGTTGCTTATAGTATTTAACATTCATATATTTTATTGCCTTGCTGGTATAATTACTCTTTACTTTTATTTCCATTGGTAAAGTATCCACTGAGCGACATTGCTCAGCGAGTTAAGTTTTCCTTGACCCGGAAGAGGACAAGGAAGAGGCAATGAAGGTGAAAATACTAATCCACGCTGTGATCAATGTGGACGCCGCCACATGGGTGATTGTTGGGGTCGGACATTTGCATGCTACATATGTGGATCTTTGGACCACCTTATGCGAGAGTGTCCCCAGCGAATGCAGAATCTACCTAGGGAGACTGAGGGATCGCAAGCGACAGTAGGGCGAGGCTGAGGAAGAGGTAGGGATGGAAATCCATCACGTGTGCAGTTTGAGACGGTGAATCGACCAGAAGCGAGGGTTCCCGCTAGAATGTATGCCATGAGGGGGCGAGAAGATGAAGAAGAGCTAGGCATGATTGCAGGTCAGTTGTCTATGTTTGGAGTTTCGCTTTACGTTTTAATAGATCCGGGTTCTTCACACTCATATATATGCACAAAAAATGAAAAACTTGGGAACCTAAAGGTAGAACTAGAGGAAGAGGGAATATTAGTTACTAGCCGATTAGGGAGTGAGGTGATTACGGGGAAGGTAGTGAAAGATTGCCCCGTGGAGATACACGGACGTATCTTTTGGGGAGACTTATTTGAACTACCATTTCAAGAATTCGACGCTATTCTTGGGATGGATTGGTTGGCCAAACACGATGCACTGGTTGACTGTAAATGGAAGAGAGTTACTCTGCATACGTCAGACGGCGACGAAGTGATCTTAGTGGGAAAGAGGAAGAATTATCTAACTAACATCATTTCCGCTATGACGGCTAAGAGTTTAGTGCAAAAAGGCTGCGAGGCATACCTGTTATGTGCATTAGAAGTGAAAGAAGAGGCACCGAAGCTACAAGATATACCTACTGTTTGTGATTTTCCCGACGTATTTCCTGACGATTTACCCGGATTACCACCTAAACGAGAGGTGGAATTCACCATAGACGTATACATGAGAGCTGCACCAGTATCCATCGCACCTTACCGAATGGCGCTAGCGAAGCTAAAAGAATTAAAGGTACAGCTACAGGAACTTTTAGACAAGGGGTTCATTAGGCCAAGCGTGTCACCATGGGGAGCGCCAGTATTGTTCGTGAAAAAGAAAGACGGATCCCTAAGGTTGTGTGTGGATTACCGCCAACTCAATAAGCTAACCATCAAGAACAAGTATCCGCTACCTCACATAGACGATTTGTTTGATCAACTCAAAGGTGCTGGAGTCTTTTCAAAAATCGACCTACAATCGGGTTATCATCAATTGGGGATCAAAAATGAAGACATACCAAAAACCGCATTCAGAGCTCGCTATGGACATTATGAATTCATTGTTATGCCTTTCGGATTAACAAACGCACCTGCAGTATTCATGGATCTGATGAACAGAATCTTCCACCCTTATTTGGATCAGTTCGTGGTTGTATTCATTGACGACATATTGGTGTATTCAAAGAATCGAGAGGACCATGATCGCCACCTTAGGATTGTTTTGCAAACCCTGCGTGAGAAGCAGTTATATGGTAAATTCAGCAAATGCGAATTTTGGTTGGAAGAAGTAGCCTTCTTGGGACATATTGTATCGACAGAAGGAATAAGGGTCGATCCCAAGAAAATAGAAGCAGTATTGGAATGGAAGCCACCTAAGACAGTAACGGAAGTTCGTAGTTTCTTGGGGTTAGCAGGATATTATCAGAGATTATTCAAAGGGTTTTCCATGATCGCTGCACCTACGACCAAGTTAGTTCAGAAGAATGCCAAATTCCAGTGGACCGACGCTTGCCAATGGAGCTTTGAAAGGCTAAAGCAAAAGATTATTGAAGCACCCATTCTTACACAACCCGAATCAAGAAAAGATTTTGTGATCTATAGCAATGCATCCCACATCGGGTTAGGGTGCGTATTGATGCAGGAGGGCAAAGTCATTGCGTATGTCTCTCGACAGCTCAAGCCACACGAAAAGAATTATCCCACGCATGATTTAGAACTAGCAGTGATTGTTTTGGCTTTCAAGACGTGGAGGCACTACTTATACGGGGAAAAGTGTTACATTTATACGGATCATCAAAGCCTGAAGTACCTGCCCACGCAGAAAGATTTAAACCTGCGACAGCGAAAATGGATGCAATTGTTAGCCAACTACGACTATATGATTAACTCACCTGGGCAAAGCGAATGTCATAGCAGATGCACTTAGTAGGAAGTCAATGCAAGCGCTACGTGCTATGAGGGTAGAATTAGAGCCCACTGAAGATGGAGCTATCTTTGCAGAAATGCATGTGCGACCTACCTTACATCAACAAATATGTGAGGCTCAGAAGGAAGATGAACAAGTGAAGAAGTGGAGTAAACAAGCACAGGAGAATTCGTCAGAAGATTATCAAATTTGTCCAGATGGTATCCTATACTACAAGAAGAGAATGGTGGTACCTAAGTCCGAGGAACTGAAGAAACAGATTTTGCAAGAAGCTCATAACAGTCCTTACACAATGCATCTGGGAGTAACGAAAATGTACCGGGACTTGAAGGAGTATTACTGGTGGCCAGGAATGAAAAGAGACATCGTGGATCACGTGACGAAGTGTCTGACCTGTCAGCAAGTGAAAGAGGAACATCAACTACCCTCAGGACTACTACAACCTGTCACGATTCCAACCTGGAAATGGGATCGTATTACTATGGATTTTGTCACAGGATTGCCTATGACTAGGGACAAACATGATGCGATCTGGGTAATCGTGGATCGACTTACTAAGTCTGCTCATTTCTTACCAGTACGTGTGGATTACTCTCTAGACAAGTTGGCAGATTTGTACATCAATGAGATCGTACGTCTCCACGGAGTTCCAACTTCAATCATATCAGATCGAGATCTACGCTTTACGTCAAATTTTTGGCAAAAGTTCCAAATAGACCTTGGGACTCAAATGTACCATAGTACAGCATTCCATCCCCAGACATACGGACAGTCGGAAAAGAGTGATTCAAGTTTTGGAAGATATGCCGAGGGCGTGCGTTTTAGAATTTAAAGGCAGATGGGACAAACACCTAAACTTAATGGAATTTGCGTACAACAACAGCTATCAATCCAGCATACAAATGGCTGTACGGTCAAAAATGCAGAACTCCAGTTTGCTGGACAGAATTGAGCGAGAAAAGATGTTGGGGCCAGACTTAGTTAAGGAAACTGAGGAAAAGGTAGAGATCATTCGAGACCGATTAAAAGCAGCGGCGGACAGGTAAAAATCATACGCGGACCTAAAGAGGAAAGACATACAGTTCGAGGTCGGTGACAGAGTATTCCTCAAAGTCTCTCCTTGGAAGAAGGTGTTACGATTTAAACAGAAAGGCAAGCTAAGCCCTAGATTCATCGGACCATATGAGATCATCAAATGGGTAGGTCCGGTAGCTTACCAATTGGCGTTACCACCCGAATTAAGGAAAATACATGATGTTTTCCATGTTTCAATGCTAAGGAGGTATCGTTCAGATCCAACCCACATAATACAAGCTCAAAACATCGAGATTCAACCTGACCTGACGTACGAGGAAGAGCCGGTAGAAATCCTAGCACTGGAAATCAAAGAGTTGCGGAATAAGAAGATCCCATTGGTCAAAGTTCATTGGAGGAATCACAAAGTAGAAGAAGCTACATGGGAAAGCGAAGAAACTATGAGGAAGCAGTACCCATATTTATTTCCACCAGATAGGCTTCGGGGCAAAGCCTAAATTAACGAGGGAGGAATTGTCACGACCGGCCATAGCAGGTATGTACAGTAAGTACGTGTACAGTATTTACACGTGCTGATAAAGTAGGCATGCTAAAGAAATCCGGCTAACCTTAGACTGTTAAGCTATAATTCATTAAAGGACCAGGGTTAAACGTGCGTAACTAACAACGATGGGTGACCAGTCTAGAAAGTCTTAATAATGTATGTGATAGTGTAATGAAATGGAAACTAGAGAAAAACCGGGTAAAAACTGTGAACTGTGATTTTCTTCGGAAACACCCCGTTAGAGAGAAACGAAGACACGTAGACTAGGGGCATTTTGGTCATTATAAATTAAAATTTATACATGAATCCAAAGTAGGAAATAAACATATGAGTGAGTAGAGGACGTCGAGGGGTTGAATATGAAATGATCATCAGTAGAAACGGAGCCCGGACAAAACCCGAGCAAAGAAAGAACTTAAAGGGAATTTTGTAAAAAGTTAAGGGCTTATTGGTAATTTTTCAAAATGACTTGGAAACCTAAAATAGACCTTAAAAATAGAAAGTAGAGATCGAGAGGATCAAAACCATATGTAGTTTGCCTCGTGAAACTATATGATTTAAAAGTTACGACCGATTAATCGCCGGAGCGTAAAGTAGGCCCGGTTCCATGTAGGTACCATATGGGTAACATGGAATAAATTGGGGTACCAAATGGGAAGAGGGACAATTTGGAGGACTTAATTGGGAAGAAAAATATAAAAATCTTTTGATTGCCAATCATAATTAGCCATTTAGAATTTATAAAAAGAAGAAAAGTAAAAGGTGTGGACAAATGGCCCTAAAGCATTCATCCACCCCAAAAGTGGACATCATTTCCACTATATATATATCATAGCAAGAAGAATAAAAACTCTCTCTCACACACTCCAAACCGTCGGCCTCCATAGGAAGAACACCAAAGAATTTCTAATTTTTGTCAAGTTTGATTCAAGTTCAAGGTGAGTTTTAAGGTTTTAAAGCATGTAGATTTCAATTCTAGTATCAATTTTAAGTATTTATATATCTATTGGAAGATTGGAAATTTGGGTTCTTATGGTGGATTTGGGGAAAATTTAAGTATTGATGATATTGATTAATTAAATGGAAGAATCAAGGTTTCTAAGGTTTAATAAGGTTAGATTACGATTTAGTTTGAAAAGAAATGGAAGGGTAGTGCATGTTCTAAATTTCTAGGGTTTATGGTTGAGGTTGTGTTGTGAAATTTTTGTAGGCAAGGGTGGAAATAAGGAGAAGGAAGAGATTGAAAGAGAAGGGAAAGCAAAAGGAAATTAAAATACAAGGTTTGGTACTTTACCTTGGAAGAATTAATTTTCCTTTCATTTTCTTACCAAAACTTTATCTATGGAACTTATGCTATGGATGCATAAATGTGTTGTTTGAGTTTGAATTCAATTGTTGAGTGGTATTTTTAAATCCATGTGGTGATTGGATTGTTTAAATTCAAATGAAATCTAATGTTTCCAATGATTTTGGTAAAAGAGTTTATGAACTCCATTTAGTCCAAATTGATTTAAACAATCAAGTTATTTTAAAAGGGAAGTGTCTAAGTCTTCATCACATTATTAGGGAAGCTTTGAAATGGGTTTAAAACAGAAAAATAAACAATTTTGCACCAAATGCAAGTGTGGGCCGAATTGGTACCCTTTTGGAGCCAATTCTGGACCCAAATTTGGGCAGCCGGTTGAGGCAGCAAATGATGGAATATTTCGACAAAATTTTACATGCAATGAGTTAACATATGAAATAAGTTTCCTGTAAAATTTCAGCCAAAAATAAGATCATTTACCTGGTCAAATGCATGACTGAAATTGACTGAAATTTAGACGAAAATCGGATTTTACTATTCATATGGTCATGCCATTTGCGTTGCTTATTTTACGTGCCGTGTTACTATTCATTTGGTCATTTTTGGAAATTGTTCTAATTTGATTTGAAGTGTGTGCAAATGACTGGGAATGGTGGTAAACACTTGGAAATGAAATGGCATGACTTGGTAAAAATGAAAAGGGATGTGCAAATCATTTAAAAAATTGTGGAAATCTTGAATTTGAATTTTAAACCCTTATGCTTTACTTGGTGGTTGAACTTGGTAGATAAGGGTATAGTGCACTATACTAACTTATGCAATACTGCTTGATATTATGATTGAATTGTTATGATCTGAACTCAATGGTGAGGGCCATTGGGGCCAATGGTGAGGGCCATTGGTTATAACAAGGATGGTGAGGGCCATTCCTGTGATTTGATATCGGTGGTGAGGGCCACCTGTGTTACAGTGGTGAGGGCCACTTCCTTATCGCTGTGGTTCTTCTTTTACCAGTAGAGCAATAATTTACAAACTATGACACGACTATTTTATGGCATAAGTTGAATTGTGAATATTTTACAATTTTAGTTGAGATCTTTTGAAAAAAAATTGTAATTCTTTTTCGGGAAGTACGTTTTTATTTCATGAAGTGAGCTTTATATCTTATTGCTTATAGTATTTAACGTTCTTATATTTTATTGCCTTGCTGGTATAATTACTCTTTACTTTTATTTCCATTGGTAAAGTATCTACTGAGCGACATTGCTCAGCGAGTTAAGTTTTCCTTGACTCGTAGGTTCGGAGCAGTAGCTATCTCTTGGGAAGCGACGACCAGACCCACAGCATCTTAGGGTAGATTTCTTAGTTTCCATTATGAGTTAACTAGTTGTGGCATGTATATGTATATATATAAGATTGAGAATTACTATGTTATACTGTACATTAGTAGTATGTAATAATAATAAACTTCTACTCTATTTTGTACTAGAAGTGCGAATTCTTCTTGCAGGTTTGTAGTTGAGGTTATAAGGGGGATTCATTGGGAGTGTATTGAGATTGATTGTGTTTGCATTGGTTTTTGTAAAAATGTTTTCAAAATTCAGAAAAACCAGTTTTGTCAACACTTGGGACCCAATTTCTAGGCGAACCTCTGGCAAAATTTCTGTAAAAACCGGAACTAAAATTTGACTAAGTAAAATTGGTAGCAACATTAAGTTAGTGTGACGCCTCTACTCGGCTTACACATGTAGGTCGGGAAGGGGTGTTACAATAACTTTAGTCTTCCCTTTGTCCTTTGGCTTCTTAGTGCTAGCAGATGCTTCGACATGATTTCCTAAAATTGCAGCCAATTAATTCTTCAAGGTCTCAGCTAGGGCCTCTTTTATTTCTTCCATCTTGGCATTGAGGGTGTCGTCCACCATTCTTTGAATTTGTTGGGGCTCCATTGCTTTTGGTGAAAAAGAGATTCAGTCGTTGCTAGATTCTTCATCTCCGGCGCAGGTTAGATTGTTGTAAGCTTTTGAACTGTCGTAATCCAGGGCTGTGAGCCAAAAAGGATCAATGATATGAGATGCATATGTATGTATGCATGTATACAAAAACAATAAACAAAGATAAATAGAATGTCCCTTCCAACCTTATAACATCCACACACGAATGGCGAGTCTCTTTTCCTAGGTATATGGTTAACAAAATACCAACATGGGGTATCTTGTTTTCGAATAATTCCCTCGGATGTTTCAACCAATAGTTATATTTTCAAAAATGGAAATCAGTTCATGATAATTCCCATTAATTAGGTTTTAATCCATTCAACCAACTAAAATAGCTTTTATTGGATTAAAACTAAATTAAGAAGTTTATTATAAATAGATTTCTCACTTGAAAAAGTAACTAATGATTCATGCCAAAAACAAGCCCATGATTAATTATTCTTAGTATAAACTAGGCTCACAATTGATTTTTGGTATTTCGTAATTGACCTAAATATTTGTAAGCTCTTTTAGATAAAAATAATTTTGTTTCTAAGCCCATTGTAAAAAGATTTTAGAAAAAATGGATTTTGGGCTTAGTATTTTGGGTTATGAGCAAAAGAATTTTTTATTTGATTTTAGAAAAGTTTTATGTCCAAAGACCATTTTAAAATGTTTTGAAAATAGCTTTGGTCTTTTGGACTTTAAAGAAAAATTTATTTTGAGCTTACAATACATGTAAGTCGTATTAGAAAAAGAACAAACCAAATAAGCCATGATTCAAGATAAATTAACCATAGTCAAACAACAAGCATTTGGGGTATAAACCTAAGGAAAGTAACTAGGCCAATTACTTGAGCTTTAGTTTTTGGGTTAAAAGGATTAAGTTCCCATAGCAAGTATATACCAAATGGTACGAGACTATGAGTGTTATGCCATACTCAATCTCCA
The DNA here is from genome assembly GCA_947685225.1 of Garcia nutans. Taxonomy (NCBI): domain Eukaryota; kingdom Viridiplantae; phylum Streptophyta; class Magnoliopsida; order Malpighiales; family Euphorbiaceae; genus Garcia; species Garcia nutans. Next base: position 10,667,423 of record CANTUV010000040.1, read on the forward strand.
TACCTTGAGTGAAAGTATGGTATCCCTTACATAACACAACACGGGTAACACGGGCGTCCTAACTCACGCACACGATGCAATCTAATATGATGCAATGTATAATATCATTATAAGAAAGAATAGAATAATATAAAGACCAACGGAATCAACTTCTCTTATCCCCAGTGGAGTTGCCACTATGAGCGGGGATTTTTGCCACCATTCCCGGTGGAATGGTTCTTGCTACTTCGGTACTGTTTAGGCTCAGGGCCTTAGAGAACACGAGCCTAAGCCCAGAGAAAATGGAGCCGCAAACCAAAAGGGCTAGAAAAAAGAAAGGGGTGGATGACTCGATTCCTAAGGAATCCCCAAACCCCTAATGGGTTCGAAAAGTTGGGTATGTGTGGAGAAGGTCAGAAATGGCCCAGCACCCCCTCAACGCCTGGTTCATTGGAACCGGCCTCCTTTGCAGGTCTTAATATTATAAAATTCTTAAGTATAACAATATTATCCATATTACATGCAACAATTAAAATAAAACATCATTATATTGAAATCAAAGCAATGTCCAAACAAAGCAAATAAATGGACACCCATCCGAAGATGGAAACATGTCCTTGCATCATCCATATCTAAACTAAATAGGACACCCACCGAAAGGTGGAAACATGTCCTTTACATTGATCCAAAATATAAAAGCAATTTAAATTACATAATACTTAACTAATGAGGTACCCACAAAGTGGAAACATACCTCTTACAATTTGAATACTAAAACAAACAAATAATAATCATAACAATAAAGAAAATATTCGTCCATGATAAATTAAATAAATCAAGCATTGAAATTAAATAAATCAACCATCAAAACATATAATAAACTACATAATCAAATCTAAAATTAAATAAAGTAAGTAAAGATATAAATTAGGGTTTACTGTTTTGGTTTTTTGAGAAAGTTAGGGTTTTTGGTATTTTGGAAAACATTTTTGGTTTTAGGTTTCAAGAAAATAGTTTAGCATTTTATAAAAATAATTATGATTTTTAGAAAATGTAAAGAAGATTAGGGTTTGGAGATTTAAAAAAACATTTGAAAATTTTGGAAAAAAAAGTTAGAGTTTAGATGAAAATAGTTCGGGGAAAAAATTTAGGGTTTTTAAAGTTTTTGGAAATAGAAGAAACGATTTAAGGTTTTTAAGGTTTTTGGAAATAGAAGAAATAATTAGAATTAATCTTATAAATTTTCCTATAAATAACACTTTAAAACACAAAAAAAAGGGGAGAGAAAACTTAGACTTTGGACTTGAAACTTGAGACAAAGAACTTCTAGGGACTGGAATTTGGGACTTAAGATTGGAGAGGAGCAACAAGCAAGCAATCAACAATTCATCAAAGGTAGCCACACTGCCTTTGTCTTCATTCATCCAAAAGTTAATTTTGGTGGAACCAACTATGCAGGTTTGATCCTTAATCATAAACTACTCATAGCTTTGTTTCTTTGATTCATAATAATATACACACCAAACTTTGATCTTTAAATATGTAGTAACTTGATCTTTGTTTCAAAAACCCTAAAAAGTATTCTTATGTTTCCAAAAACCTTAAGAACCCTAAAAAGTATTCTTCTGTTCCCAAAAACCTCAAGAACCCTAAAAATACTTTTCTGATTCTTCTAAACCTTAAGAACCCTAAATTTATTTCTTCTATGTCCAAAAAACCTTAATTCATTTCTTTTGTTTCCAAAAACCTTAAATCATTTTTCCTATTTCCAAAAACTTTTAAAAACCCTAAACTATTTTCCTCTAACTTTTTTCCAAAATTCCCAAATATTTTCTTAAATCTCCAAACCTACTTTACAGTTTCTAAAATCATAATTGCTTTATAAAACTCTAAACTATTTTCTTCAACTTCAAAACCAAAATAGTAAACCCTAAACCAGTTAATCTAAACCCTAAGTTTTCCTAAATCCTAATTCCCTCAAAACTAATATGTAAACCCTAGTTTTCCTGAACCCTAATCCATAAAACCTTATAAACCTAAACATTCAAACTCAATACAGTAAATCCAAAACAACAATCCAGTAACCAATAGTTATAAACCTAATGTTTTAATATTCTAAAACCCTAATTTCATAATGTTACCCCAAAACCCTAATTTGATTCATGAAACCCTAATCCATTCCAATTTTTCAAAACCTTTACAGTAGGCTAAACAAATAACAAATATAATACTAAAATCCCAAAACCCAAAATATTAATTAAAGAACTTTAAATAGAAATAGTAACCCTAATTTGTACCTTTACTTGCTTTATTTATAGATTTGATTATGTAGTCTATTATATTCTTTGGTGGTTGATTTATTTAATTTCAATGCTTGATTTATTTAATTTATCATGGATGGATGCTTACTTTCTATTTTGATTGATGTTTAATATCTTTGATGAATGATTTATTTATGATGAATGGTTATTTACTTTTATCGATTTATTTTGATTTCCAAATGTTGTAAGATGTATGTTTCCACTTTGTAGGTACTTCATTAGTTAAATATCATGTAATTTAAATTGTTTTTATATTTTAGACTAATGTAAAGGACATGTTTCTACCTTTCGGTGGTTGTCCTATTAGTTTAGACATGAACGATGTAAGGACATGTTTCCATCCTCGGATGGGTGTCCATTTATTTGCTTTGCTTGGATATTGCTTTGATTTTAATATAACGATGCTTTATTTCAATTGTTGCCTGTAATATGGATAATATTATTATACTTAAGAATTTTATAATATTAAGACCTGCAAAGGAGGCCGGTTCCATTGAACCGGGCATTATGGGGCTGCTGGGCAATTTCTCACCTTTCCCACACGAATCGAGTCATCCACCCCTTTTTTTTCCCGGTCCGTCTGGGTGGCTACTCCATTTTCTCTGGGCTTTGGTCCGTGTTCTCTAAGGTCCAATCCTAAACAGTGTCGAAGTCACAAGAACCATTCCATCGGGAGTGGGGGCGAAAATTCCCGCTCACATGTTTGGATTATTTGGATAATAAGTTTAGGGTTTGGAAGAAATTAGGTTACCGTAAAAAGGATCAGGGTTTAAGAAAATAGGGTAAAGGCTCTTGATGCTTGAGGAATAAACTACTGTGATAATGTTTATAAAATTAAGGCTATTGGAAAGGTTTTGGAAAAATATAATTAATTAGGTTTTTATAGTTCGAAGAGAATAATAGGGTTTAGGTTAACTAAATTAGGATTTCAAATGATTGGATGATGAGTCTGTAAGTAATTATAAAAATTATTGCAAAATTCTATCCATGAATTATTAACACAGTAAGTTAAATGAATTAAGTGTTGAAATTAATCAATGTATTTAACTTGATGGGTTAATAAGATTGTTACTTATGTTCTAGGCTCCACCAAATTGGTTTGTTGATCCAAGCTATCTTTTCCTTTTTTGCCTAGAACAATTGATTCTTGGTTGAAGACTTTGTGATCCAAGGATTAGCTATAGCCACTTTGCTTTGCTTTCTTCTTTTTTTTTTTTTCAGATTGTTTTCTTCCTTGCTTGATGCTGCTCAATTGCATTTTTATGATTCATGTTTTTTTTTTCAAACTACTCTAGTCTAAGTTTCATAATAAATGTCACCCCTATCCGTGTATTTAATACTCTTATTTATAGGAAATCAAAAAGACATAATCCTATTTTAATAAGAAAATACCAATTGTTTAGGAAAAATTATAAAAACGAGTGAAACAAGGTTTGGTCAAAAATCGGCAGCGCGAGGGCTACTGGGCCTGCAGACTGGGTGAACTAGGCAAGCTAGTTCGCTGCAAGTAGTGCCCAATTTATTACTGCGGTGAATTGGGCAGTGCCCAATTCACCGCAGATAATCATTGTGGCAAATCCCCTTGGCGCGCTGCCTTGCCGATCCGTCCAATTTATTATTTTTTTTATTATTTTTATTATTAAAAATAACTATTAAATATTATAAATATAAATATTATAAATGGTAAATAAAATAAATATCATAAAATTAAGGGTCTACAGTTATGTTTTTAGAGTATGTATATTATAAATTATAGAGAATGTTTTGGGATAAATTGTGTAATGTGGGATTTTAAATGTGTTTTGATATAAATATGTATATTTATAAATGTTTTGAGAAATTTTGGAGAAATTGTAAAGTATTAGTGAAATGGTGATGTGATATTATTCGGAGTATAATTTTATCCAGGCTATGTTTATTAAATTTTAGGATTGTCAAAATTACAGTAAAAACTTTGATAAATTTTTTTCAGAGATTTTTGTGTAAAATGGTTATTTTGGAAGCTATAATTAATAAGAATTATTTTAATATTATTTAAATGTACATTTTTAAAATATTTGAGATTTTAATTTGGTGAAGTAAAAGATTTTATGAAACCGGTTTGTGACATTTTTATGCCATATATTTGTATTTTTTATATACTGGTATATGTATTATACGTATATAGGGTAAAAAGATGTTATAGAATCCCTAACTTCCTATTGAGTTCTGAAAGTTGAGTGTTTATGGGGAAGGTAAGAATGACCTGGCACCCCCATAATGCCCGGTTAATTGGAAACGACCTCCTTTTCATGTCTAAATATTATTAAATTCTTAAAGATCATGGTATCATCCACATAACAAACAATTTAAAAGAAATAAACATCCATCATCTTATTAAAATTAAACAAACAAAATAGGCACCCATCCAATGATGGAAACATGCCTTTACAATATCCAATATCTAAAAAGAAAAAAAAATAAAATAGGATACCCACCAAAAGGTGGAAACATGTCTCTTACAATTGTCCCAAAGTCATTAAATAAATTAAATTATAAAAAATAAATAAATTTAACAAATAAGGCACCTATGAATGGAAACATGCCTTTTACATCCTTAAAATCTAAATAATAAAATTAACATCATTCAACCCTTCATAACAAAACAAATAATCCAAACATGTAGTTTAATCATCATAAAAATAATAATAAATTAGAGTTTAACAAAAGGAAACTAAGGTTAATCACAAAGGCTTACAATCCATAAATAAGCATTGACTCCATTGACAAGGGATCGCTGTAGACCCTTAATTTTGGCCGTAAGCTAGTCGATCCCAATTAAAAAAGTTCAAGTTAAATTATGTCCAATTTTAAAAGCTTAAACCTAGCTTATAGCTTCAATTTAAATCGGTCTAATTTTAAGAGACCTAAAATAAGCTGGTTAAGATTTTAAATGGTAAAATAAGTCTGATAAAAATTCAAGCCAAATCAATCCAAGCATATGATTTTGTTTTTTTTTAATTATGAATTTGCCCCTGCCATAAGCCCACAGGCCTAGCTGCAGTGAATTGGTGCGCCTAATTCTTCACAAGGGCCTACTGCGGTGAATTGGGGCTCCCAATTCGCTGCAGGCCTTGGCCAAGGCCTAGCTACAGAGAATTGGGGGTCCTAGTTGTCAGTTCCAATTCACCGTTGGCCCTTTAGCTAGGCCAGTTATGGTGAATTGGGTTTGCCCATAGGCCTGACAGCTTTGGTAAATGGACAAGCCCAGTTCATCACAGGCCCAAATTGGCGAGTAACAGGTCTTGAGTTTTGACGTTATTTATGAACTTAGATTTGATTGCATCCAGATTCAATCCAAATCAGTTTCCAATTTTAATTATGATCCTATTAGCTTTGGGAGTCTTCAGATTTAACCTAATGTACCTTATATAGATACAAGATTTAATAAAGGACAAAGAGGTAGCAACAACTATCAATAAGCAACAAGCAATAATTAATAATCAATTTGCAAAAGATCAACAAGAAAACTAATCATCGGCACACCAAAGGCAGAAACACTGTCTTTATTATTTTTTTAGCCAGAATCAGTTTTGGTGGAACCAACAAACGAAGGTTTGGCTAAATTCTTTAATTCACAGTAGCTTCATCCTTGAGTTATAATTTATTTATCTAGTACATGCATCCTTTTTTATAAACATTATTAAGGGATTGAGAATTGTGAAGTAGTTAGGTCTAGTGGTTAACTTAAACCTCATAATCTTAAATTTTTAAATATTAGGTTTAAATACAATATAACTTGACTTCAATGTTCATATAATTCCAAGATACCAAAAACCCTAATCTCAAAATACCAAAACTTAAAATCCTGAACTAGTTTTCTAATCCCAAAACACCAAGACCTCGATACCCATTAAACCTAATCATTTTTCAAACCCTAAAACCAATAAAACCAGTTTATAAACCTTGAAACCCTAAAACCCTAATTAGCCAAAACCCCAATCCATTTTCCAAAATACCAAACTCTAATCCTATTTTCCTAAAACCATAAAATATTAACCATATGTTCTTAAACCCTAATTTATATTGATGAAACCCTAGTTTGTACATCTATATCTAAAATGTGGATTTGATTTTTAGTTTGTTAATGCATGATTTTTTATTATGTGATTTATCATATGTTCATGATGAATGATTTATTTTATTCGATGGATGTTCTATGTTTACTTGTTATGTTTGAATAATCTAATTTGCTTAATTAGTTATTTATTTGGAATCTATAATTGTAAAAGGCATGTTTCCACTTTTTGGATGCCTCGATTTTAGTATGCAATTTTATTTATCATTCAGAGTTTTGGATTAATATAAAAAGATACAATACCAGCTTTTGGTGGGTATCCTATTTATTTTATTTTGGACATTGGACATGGTTGTAAGGGCATGTTTCCATCTTGTATGGGTGTCCATTTATCATTTTGTTTTGAACATTATTTTGATTTTAATACAATGATGTTTTATTTTAATATCCGTATGTAGTATGGATAATATCATAATAACTAAGAATTTAATAATATTTAGACCGAAGGCCGGTTCCAATGAACCAGGCACTGTAGGGGTGGTGCATCATTCTCACATTCTCCATATGTACCCAACTTTCTGAACCCATTAGGGGTTAGAGATTCCTTAGAAATTGAGTCATCCACTCCTAATAGTGACAAAGTTGCAAGAATCATTCCACATAGGAGTGGGGTAGAAAATCCTCGCTCAAAGTAGCGACTCCACTGGGAATAAGAGAAGTTGATTTTGTTGGTCTTTATATTATTTTATTCTTTCTTTTTATGATATTATCCATTTCATCTTTTCAAATTGCATTGTGTGCATGAGTTAGGATGCTCATGTTACCTATGTTGTGTTATGTAGGGATACCATACTTTCACTCAAGGTATGGAGATCGAGCATGACATAACCACTCATAGCTTTGTACATTTTGGTAAAAACTTGCTATGGGAACCTAAGATTTTCAACCCAAAAACTTAAGCCCATATAGTTGGCCTAGTTACCTTCCTTAGGTTTTTTTTTTCTAGATGCTTGTTGTTTGATTATGATTGATATACCTTGGTTTGAACCATGACCTATTTGGTTTGTTCTTTTTCTAATATGACCTAATTATAATGTAAGCCTAAAATAATTCTTTTAAGCCTAAAAGACCAAAATTATTTATAATACTTTTTCAAGATGGTCTTTGTCGACAAAAATTTTGACCTCATGGCCCAAGCCCAAAGCCCAAAATTCATTTTTTAAAAATCTTTTACAATGGACTTTGAAACAAAACCATTTTTAAAATCTTTTTAAATAGGCTTTTAAACAACTTTTTCTTTAATGGGCTTACAACTAGCTAGGTCAATTATGAAATACTCAAAATTAATTGTGGGACTAATTTATACCAAGACTTATTGTGAGTGGAGATTTTTTCCCCCACTCTTGGTAAAATGGTTCTTGCGACCTTGACACTAGAACGCGGGCCTAAATCCAGAGAAAATGGAGTCGCCACTCGGATGGACCAGGAAAAAGAAAGGGATGGATGACTTAATTCCTAAGGAATTCCCAACCCCCCTTATTGGGTTCGAAAAGTTAGGTATGCATGGGAAAGGTGAGAAAGACCCAACACCCCCATAACGCCCGGTTCATTGGAACCGACCTCCTTTTCAGGTTTAAATAGTATTGAATTCTTAATTATGACAAAATTATCCATTTACATGCATTTATAAAAATAAAAAATGTTATATTATAAATCAAACAAATTAGACAAAATGGGCACCCATCAATTGATGGAAACATGCCTTACAAATGTCCAAATATCCACAAAGAAAATAAATAAAATAGGACACCCACCAAAAGGTGGAAACGTGTCCCTTACATTTTTCCCAAAGCCTTTAACTAAACTACATAAATAAATTAAACAATTAAGACACCCACCAGTGGAAACATGCTTTTTACCTCCTTAAAAATACAACCAATAAATAAATATAGTGCAATCATTCATAATAAAATATGTAATCGAAGCATATAGTTTAATCATCACAAAAATAATAATAATAAATTAGAATTTAATGAAAGAAAATTAAGATTAATCACAAAGAATTATATCCACAAATAAATATTGACCCAAATGACGAGGGATCTAATTAGGGTTTACCTAAACTAGGGTTTTAAGGTAAAAATTAGGATTTTAGCATAAGAATTAGGGTTTAGGGTTTTAGAAATATGAAAGCTAGGGTTTGATATGCAAACTAAGATTTTAGAATGTAAATTAGGGTTTTATAATATAAACTATGGTTTTTAAAATGTAAACTAGGGTTTTTGTATAGATTGCCACCGAGGTTCTACTTATGTTGAAAACTAACAACTTTAAAACTTCTAATGGCTTGGCTATTGAGTGTTTTAACAAGTTATTGTGCAATATAATGATGATTTAAAGACTTGGCATAATTAATATAAACTAAAACTAATTTACTGAGCGATGGTATTTAAAAGTAAATGGCTCCTGCAAGTTTAGAAATAATTTTAATGAAGCAATCTATAAGTTTAAAATAAGTTAAACAACAAACTCAAACCTTCATTTATTAGCTCCACAGATATTTAATGTTGATCTAAGCTTTATGTTTTCACAAGTGTTGAATCTCAATTGATTAAAGTGAAGGCAATGTGTCACTGCCGTCTAGTATGAGCAGGGATTTTTGCCCCCACTCCCATGTGAAATGGTTCTTGCGACTTTGGCACTATTAGGCTCAGGGCCTTAGAGAACACGGGCCTAAATCTAAAGAAAATGGAGTCTCCACCCCCCACGGGCCGGGAAAATAGAAAGGGGTAGATGACTTGATTCCTAAGGAATCCCCAACCCCCTATTGGATTTGAAAAGTTAGGTACACATGGGAAGATGACAAGTGGCCCAATACCCTCATAACACCTGGTTCGTTGGAACCGACCACCTTTTCAATTCTAGATATTATTAAATTCTTTGATATTATGATATTATCCATGTTACATGCATTTTAAAAGAAATAGACATCCATCATTTTATTAAAATAAAGCGACTAAAATAGGCGCCCATCCAAGGATGGAAACGTGCTTTACAATTTCCAAAGTCCAAAAAGAAAGTAAAATAAACAAAATAGGATACCCACCATAGGTGGAAACATGTCCTTTATAATAGTTCCAAAATTCTTAAACGATAACTTAAATTACACAATAAAAACCCAGGCCCCCCGAAGTAGAAACATGCCTCTAACAATCCAAATGAATAATTAAACAAATTAAATCGTTCAAGCATGACAATTAAAACAAAACACTCATCATAAAGCGAAATAAACCATCCATCATATAACAAATCAAATAATAAAAAATAGGGTTATAAATAAAGAAAGCTAATCACAAAGACTTATAATACACAAATAATTATTGACCCCTTTGATAAGCTTATATGGCGGTCCCGCAACTGTTTTTAGGGTTTTAAGGGTTTTGATTTTGAAAAATTGATTTTAGGTTTGGTATTTAAAGAATATTTTACGATTTTAAAACTTATTTTAGCTACTATGATGGTTTGAAATTACTTTAAACAAGTTATTTTGAAAACTAATTAAACAGCTGAATGTGGCTTAATGGACAGTAAAAATAAAAAATAGTTAACCTTTGTACAAATCATGTTTCATAGGATTATACTTCAAGTGAGGCTACTGGACGTTTTTTTTATCAATGACACATTGAATCAAAATAAAGAAACATAAATGAAAATAAAATAATGAAACAGAAGGATTGATTTATTGTAAACTTAAAACGAATTAGATAAAAGATTGCAAACCTCCATCGTTAGTTCCACAAATATTTCACGTTGGTTGAACTTGTAAAATCTTGGTTGAAACAAGTTGAAGACAACTGCATTTTACCTTCTGGTTGATGGTTTCAAGCTTCTATTCTTTTTTTTTTACTCAAATTACTAGATTATGTTAGTTTAATTCTTTGATGATTGCTAAGGACTACTAATAACATTTGTTGCTCCCGTTGATGAGTCTGTTTGACATGTATTTATAAGGAAGGGTTAGGTTAACTCATAAACCTATCTTTGTTTCCTAATAAAACACAGTTTCTTGAAACATATTGAATCGCTTAATGATCCATTCCCATATAAAAATAAAATCCTCTGTATTTGAGGCTAAATTTACCATATCGAATTGAAAATTGCTTAAGTTGACATGGACTAGTGCCCATGTCGAACTGAGCATGCCCCAGTTTGATATGGACATGTCCATATCTAACTAGGCTTTCCCAGTTTGATATGGACACACCCATATAGAACGAGGCATGTCCCGTTTTGATATGAACCCATCCATATCGAACTGGGGAGCCACAGTTCGACATGGATGCCCATTCTTGAACCAAAAAGTTTTCAAACTATTTTTTAGGTTTAAAAACCCCATTTCGGACCATTTCAATGTTTTAAAAGCTGAATCGGACTACTTTAGGCCTTAAAAAATTGGACCAATCAAAATAAAAACTTAAAACATGTATAAGCTATTTAGAATGGACCGATAAGCACTTAGGCCATTTTTCAAGGAGTGAAAAGCAACTTGAGTTTTAGCTGATTTTAGACATGGGTGGGTTATGGACCCAAGGATGGTTTGGGGTTTGGATCCAGATTTGTTTGGATTCTAGACCTGAGGTGAGTTCTAGACTCAAAAATGATTTTGGGTTCTAGACCCAAGCTGGTTTGGTTCTCGATCCAAGACTGGATTTAGGTGTTCGATCCAAGACTAGATTAGGGTTTTTGACCCAAAATTGGATTAGAGTGCTCGACCCAAGACTGCATTTGGGTTCTCGACCCAAGACTAGATTAGTGTGCTCGACCCCAGATTGCATTAGGGTGCTCGACCCAAGACTAGATTAGGGTTCTCGACCTAGAACTGGATTAGGGTGCTCAACCTGAGACTGGATTAGGGTGCTCAACCCAAGACTAGATTAGGGTGCTCGACCTAAGATTGGATTAGGGTTCTTAACCCAAAATTGGATTAGGGTGCTCAACCCAAGATTGGATTACGGTGATCGACCCACCTGAGACTAGATTAGGGTGCTCGACCCAAGATTGGATTAGGGTTCTCGACCCAAAATTTGATTAGGGTGCTCGACCCATGACTTAAGCTCTTGTAGCTTAGTCATCCTTTTATCATTTTCTTCTGGACTACTACCCCTATCGAACTAGGCATGCCCCGATTTGATATGGTCATGTCCATATTGAACTAGGGCTTTCCCAGTTTGATATGGATGGGTCCATATCGAACTGGGACCCAATTTGATATGGACCCATCCATATCAAACTCGGTAGCCCCAATTTGACGTGGATGCCCATTCTTGAACCAAAAAGGTTTAAGACTATTTTTTAGATTTAAAAAACTCTTATTGGACCATTTCAAGGTTTAAAAGCTGAATCAAACTACTTTAGGACTTATAAAAATTGGTCTAATCAAAAGAAAAACTTAAAACATGTTTAAGCCGTTAAGAATGGACCGATATGCACTTAGGTCACCTTTAATCAGGATCGAACTAGCTTAGGGTCAAATCAAGGGTCTACATCTAGTTTGTTGATGGTTGATGTTCAGCTCTCTAACTTCCGTCCATACTAGCTGCTAGGGTTTTTAATTAAGTGTTGGTTACTATTTGATTTTTGCTTCTTTTTTTTGTTAATAGATTAAAACCTGTTATTTATAAGCAAACAACCTATAAAACCCTAAATCTAATTTTCTAGTCTGACTTTTAAATGAATTCTTAGCTAATTAGGAAACTAGCCGGCCAAGAACCATGTCGATTTGATGTGCCATATTGACATAGGCTAAGGCCATGTTGATCTGGGTAACCAGATCGACATGAGTCATGCTCATGTCAACCTGGGCCTTCAGGTCGACATGAACAATGTCTCAAATCACTTGGGCTGCCCCTATTCAAATTAATCTTGTATATTTTTTTTATTTTCTGGATCAGACAGTTTTAATTTGGCCAAAAAACTTAAATTTAGGATTTTATAATTTCAATCAATTGAATTTATGCCTTTAAAAATCAAACTAACTTATTTAACAGTTATAAACTAGCTTTAAATCTTTTAAAGTTGGATCAAATTTATTTGGCATTCTTTAATTAGGACCGTACCAACATAGGGCCAAAATTAAGGGTCTACACTTATTAATTAATGGCTTGTTTGAAGTATGAATCACTAGTTGTTTTTCTAAAATGGGAAATCTATTTATGATAACCCTTTAATTTTGTTTTATTCCTAATATAGCACAATAACTCTTTTTAGTTGATATAATGGTTTAAGACCTAATTAATGGGAGTATCATGGACTGAATTCTAAGTTTGAAAATACAACTATCAATTAAAATGTTTGAGGGAATTGTTCAAAAATAAGATACCACCCCATGTTGGTATTTTGTTGGCCATATACCTAGGAAACGAGACTCCCCATTCACGTGTGTAAGTTATAAGGTTGGAAGGTTCATTCTTACTAGGTTGATTTAATTTGTTTGTTACTTGTGCATCCATGCATACATGCATTGCATCTCATTGATCCTTTCTGGCTCACAACCCTGGATTACAACAGTTTGAGAGCCTACGACAATCCGACCTATGCCGACGATGTAGAATCCAATCATCATTCAGTCACTTTCTCACCAAAAGCAATGGAGCCAGAACAGATTCAAAAGATGGTAGATGATGCCCTCAATACCAAAATAGATGAGCTAAAGGGGGTCCTAGCTAAGACCATGAGAAGCCAAATGGCTGCAATGTTAGGGAATACTGTTGAAGCATCTACTAGCACCAAGAAGCATAATGACAAAGGGAAGGCTGAGGTTGGTGAAGTAGCCTTCAATGATGACAAGATGGTTTATGGATGATGATGAATACTGGGCTAAGTACTTTCAAGATCCTCAAGATAAGAAGAAGATGCCAAAGGTTGTGGAGAAACCAACTGTTGAGAAGACTAAAACTTTTGATATTGAGAAGATGATTGCTGATCTAGAGAAGAAGTTTGAGAAGAAGCTGAAAACTGAAGAGATGTCAGAAGTGGACAATCTATTTGAACAAGATGATGAGGTCCCTAATAAGTTCAAGATGCAATCATTGCTAAGCTCGATGAAACTGGCAACCCTCATCTTCATCTGAAGCAGTATATCATAGCTATGTAGTCTACTCAAGCTACCAAAGCTCAAACTTTAAGGTGCTTCATACTTTTGTTGGATCCTGTTCTTCAAAATTGGTTCAACATCTTAAAGGATAGTATGCAATAGAGTTGGGATTTGTTGTATAAAGCCTTCATCCAATAATATGGGTACAATGCCGAGTTGGAAGTCACTTTGATGGAAGTTGAGTCAATTAGGTAAAGGTTGAATGAAAACTTTGTTGACTATGACGAGGTGGAGGAACAAGGCCTCTTTGCTCAAGAAAAGACTCGACGAGTCAAATCAGATTATAATAATTGTAAAAGGGGTGCTGCCTAGTCTTTGTGAAAGGATGTCTCACACACTCATCCAGGATTTCAAGGATCTTTTTTAAGATAGTATGCAAATTGAAGAGTGGTAGAGAGAGAAGAGTTGTTTTTCTGCAAGAAAAAATGAGAAAGGGAGCTACCAGTGTGGCAATCAAAGCACGCAAAAGGCGGTCGATGTTAATGTAGCTGGCCAAGTCGATAGAAGATAGTTTTTGAAATTACACAAACCATTGTCTTGGGCTTTCAATAAGCTACAGAAAAAGGGGTTGTTATAGCCATTAGCTCCATGCCCATTGCCAAATCTTTTATCACCTAATTTTGATGCCAAGACATTTTTCCAATTTCATCAAATGCAAGGACATGAGTTGGACAAATGTTTGAGGTTAAGGCACAAAATTCAGAATTTGATTGATAGTGGGAAGTTGCCCGAACCCAATAAGCCAAACACGAAGGATAACCCATTGCCAAGGTGCAACGGGGTTCCACCACCGGCAACCTTCATGATCGGGGGAGGCTTGAGTAACAGATTTGTGTCGTCTTCTTTCTATGATGTAGATGGAAAGAAAACCAAAGAAGAAGCAGTGTTGAGCAAGTTGGAGTCAGCTATGGTTGGAAAAGAAGTAGCAATTTGTCTGGTGAGCAAATTTTGGGACTCAACTAATAGTGTGATGATTTTGCGCACAAGAAGGAAGAGTGAACCTGGTCTGACCTAGAAGAAGATGATGTTATGAAGACTCGAAGGAAATAGAAGCTAATAAGGGGAAGGAAGTTAAAACTGGGAACAAAGAACAAGAAGACGATGTTGTTCTTAAGTAGTTGAAGAGAACACAAGCTAGATCAACATATGGAATCTGCTAGCTACATTAAAGAAGCATCAGGAAACAATGGCCAAAGCTATGGCTAGCATGAAAATTTCCACTCTTATAACACAACAGGAATTGGTTAATTTTTTGAAAGTTGAAGGAGTGATGAAATGTGATGATGCTTGGATGAAGAACAAAGTTGATGTAGGCATGATGTCATTTTTAGATGTTGATCTACCAAAGGAAGGGAGAGACCACATCTACCCGCTTTTTATTAAGATAGAGGTCAAAGGGAAAGGACTCCATATGTGATGGTCGATGATGGGTCTGCCATAAATGTCTATCCACTCAAGATCTTGCCAAAGCTCGCCATGTCGATAAGGGATCTAAGCCCAACAGAAGTGATGATTAGGGCATATAATAATGCCAAGAGGCATGCTGAACTAACCTTTAAGGCTATTGTGAAAGCTGGTCCCATCAAATCCATGGTAGGATTTTTAGTTTTGGACATACCAGTCACTTTTGCATTATTTTTGGGATGGCCCTAGTTTTATCCACTTAGTGGAGTTCGTTCCACGCTCCAACAGAAGATTAAGATCCCAAATAGCGATGAGACAGTGGTCATCGAAGATAAAGATAATGATGTGGTGAATGCTCTGATGATTGAAAGGCCTCTCAATGGATTCCAAGTAGCTGCAATTTCAGATGATGAAGTGGTAGACCCCAAGGTCCTATCTATGATGAAAAACATGAACTACCTGCTTGGCATTGGCCTTAGAAAGGGAAAGACAAGTGTTACAGAGCTTCTAGATTTCAAGACTCAAACTTCTAAGAAATGGTTGGAAGCTAACAAAGATGTTCAGCCTAAGAAGAATGAGAAGATGAGTTTTCCACCACTTGAGGAGTTTTTTGTCAAAGCTACAGACATGGGACCATTCCAAGGGAAACCCAAGCTAATAATGTTCATGGGGAAGCTGATCCTGGGTTTTGAGATCTTTGTTGATGTTGCTGATTTGGTGGAATAGATGAAGAAAGAGCTCATCCTACCAGCTGATAAGGATACTAATCCAGAAGAGAAGAAGGTGGTTGTCCTAAAGATTCAGAAGACTCCAGAGGAAATTGCTACTTTAGTTGAAGAGAAGTTTGAAGATGTTTTAGTTTATGATTATGAGAACAATGATTTTGATTTTGATTTTGATTTTGATTTTGATTTTGATTTTGATTTTAATTTTAATTTGACTGCTTTGTATAATGATGATGATGTTTTCTTTTTCCAAGATGAATGCAATAAAGTCTGATTTTGGTTACTTGTGTGATATTTTTCCTGATGGTTGCATACATTCAAGTAATGATTACATAAGAATTTTTAATTTTAACTCTGTTGATGCACAATCATTAAATTTAGGAACAACCGATAGTCAAAAAATATTAGCATAGTGTCTGACCTTACTCCTGAAGAGAGAGAGAGATTGAAAAAAATATTTAAAAAATATGAAGAAGTCTTTGCTTAGTCTTATGAGGATATGCCTAGGATTGATCGAGACATAGCCAAACACTTGATTCCTACTTACACTCATATAAAACCTATCAAACAAAAGCTTAGACGGTTATTGCTGGAATGGGTAGAACTAGTCAAAGAAGAAGTCACTAAGCAAATACAAGTCAAGTTTCTTAAGGTAATAGACTATCCTGATTGGTGAGCAAACATAGTTCTCATTCCAAAGAAAGATGGAAGGGTTAGGGTTTGTGTTGACTACAGGGACTTGAATTAGGCATCCCCTAAAGATGACTTTCCTTTACCCCATATAGATATCCTTATTGATAGTACAAACTCTAGCGTGCTACACTCATTCATAGATGTATTTTTCGGATACAATTAGGTGTTAATGGCTCAAGAGGATAAAGCTAAAACTGCCTTTATCACTATGTGGGGTATATTTTTCTATACGGTGATGTCGTTTAGGTTAAAGAATACAGGAGCAACCTACCAAAGTATGGCTACCACCCTATTTAATGACATGACACATAAAGAAGTTGAGGTCTATGTTGATGATATGATGGTTAAGTCGGATACGAGAGAGCAACATTTCCAAAACTTAAAGTTATTCTTTAAGAGGACAATAAAGTACAAAGTAAGGTTGAACTAGAAGAAGTGTGTGTTTGGAATTACTTCAAGTAAGTTGTTAGGACACGTGAATGGTCCAAATGGCATTCATTTTAACCCCAATAAAGTTAAGGCAATTTGGGATATGCCAGCCCCTATGATGGATAAGGATGTTTGGGGGTCCATTGGCAGGTTACAATACATTAGCAGGTTCATAGTAAAGCTTACCATAATCTATGAACCTGTGAGCGGGGATTTTTGCCCCCACTCTCGGTGAAATGATTCTTGCGACTTTGGCACTATTTAGACTCGGGGCCTTAGAGATAACGGACCTAAGCCCGGAGAAAATGGAGTCACCACCCGGATGGGCCGGGAAAAAGATAGAGGTGGATGACTCAATTCCTAAGGAATTCCCAATCCACTAATGGGTCATGAAAGTTGGGTACATGTGGGGAAGGTGAGAAATAGCCCAGCATCTCCACAACGCCTAGTTCATTGGAACCGGCCTCCTTTGCAGGTCTTAATATTATAAAATTCTTAAATATAACAATATTATCCATATTACATGCAACAATTAAAATAAAGCATCATTTATTAAAATTAAAGCAATATCTAAACAAAGCAAATAAATGGACACCCATCCGAGGATGAAAACATGTCCTTACATCGTTCATGTCTAAACTAAATAGGACACCCACCGAAAGCTGGAAACATGTCCTTTACATTAGTCCAAAATATAAAAGCAATTTAAATTACATTAAAATTAATTAATGAGGTACCCGCAAAGTGGAATCATACCTCTTACAATTTTAATACCAAAATAAACAAATAATAATCATAATAATAAAGAAAATATCCATCCATGATAAATTAAATAAATCAAGCATTGAAATTGAATAAATCAACCATCAAAACATATAATAAACTACATAATCAAATCTAAAATTAAATAAAGCAAATAATGATACAAATTTAGCTTTATGTTTCAATTTAGGGTTCTTTAATTAACATTTTGGGTTTTGGGGATTTTTGAATTATTATTATTATTTAGGCTACTGTGAAGATTTTGGAAAATTGGAATGGATTAGGGTTTTATAAATTTAAGAAAGTAATAAGGTTTTTGGTTAATCAAATTAGGGTTTAGGGATAACATCATGAAATTAGGGTTTTGGAATCTTAAGACATTAGGTTTATAATTCATATTTACTGGATTATGATTTTAGGTTTACTGGATTATGGCTTGAGGGTTTAGATTTATTTGTCGTAAGATTTTGAGGTTTCAAGAATTAGAGTTTAGGAAAACTAGGGTTTACTGTATTAGTTTTTCAGAAAATTAGGGTTTTTGATATTTTGAAAAACATATTTGATTTTAGGATTTAAGAAAACAGCTTAGAGTTTCATAAAAATAATTATGATTTTTAGAAACTGTAAAGAAGATTAGGGTTTGGAGATTTAAGAAGACATTTGGAAACTTTGGACAAAAAGTTAAGGTTTAGTGAAAATAGTTTGGGGAAAACAATTTAGGGTTTTAAAGTTTTTGGAAACAGAAGAAATAATTTAGGGTTTTTAATGTTTTTGGAAGAAGAAGAAATAATTTAGGGTTTTTAAGGTTTTTGGAAGCAGAAGAGTAATTTAGGGTTTTTAAGGTTTTTGGAAAGAGAAGAATAGTTTTATGGTTTTGAAATTTTGATCACTGATTAAGACTACTGGATGAATGTATTATTTAATGTAAAACATATTACTAAGTTTAATAATTTAGGTTACTGACTTAATGTAAAAAATAAATGATAGAAACATTGTAAATAACATCAAATCAAAGATTTATAATCAAACCTCCGTTCGTTGGTTCCTTTACAATTTGCTTCTGGATGAACAAAGACAAAGGCAGTGTCACTGCTTTTGACAGATTGATTGCTTCTTGTTTCTTGCTTGCTTGAGCTTTTCTTTTGGCCTATCAAATGATTGAGTCTCCAATCCAATCAAACAATTTTTTCCTCCTGATCAAAAGTCCATAGTCTCATCAAAAAGTCCCCTAATTCCGTGTTTTAATGTGGTATTTATAGGAAAAATAATAAACCTACTTCTAATTGCTTAAGGAAATTAAAACCAATTAGGAAAAGAAACCAAAACCAAATAGAATTTGGTTTTGAAAAACTGCGTTGGAAAATTGTGCAGGCAAAAAACTTACTGAGGGCCAAGAGTTGCGAGAGCTGCGAGGAATTTTCTGTGGGCGAATTGGCCTGTGGCCTAGTCACCTTCGGCGATGAATTTTTTCGTCGCCTATTTTTATTTATTTATTTATTTTTATTTAACTTCACCATTTTTATTTTTATTAAAAATTATATGTAATAAATATTATTTAAATAAAATACCAAAAAAAATATTTTAGACTACATAAAAAAATATCGGACCAGACTGGGTCAAAACTTAAGGGTCTATAGTTTGCCCCCTGCTTGAATGATCTGAGACTACAACAAAAGAGAGTGAAAATCAATAAGACTTAATTTTTTTTTCAGATGGTTTAGGTTTTGGATTTTGGACTCGGTTCGAGTTTTGGACTCAAGGGTAATTTTAGCTTCTAGACCTAAGGGTAATTTGGGTTCTGGACCCGAACTAAGTTCTGGACTTAAGGATAATTTAGGTTCTAGACTCGAGCTAAGTTCTAGACTTAAGAGAGATTTTAGGTTCTAGACCTAAGAGTAATTTGGGTTCTAGACCCAAGATAAGTTCTGCACTTAAGGGTAATTTGAGTTTTGGACCCGAGCTAAGTTCTAGACTTAAGAGTAATTTGAGTTCTAGACCCGAGCTAAGTTCTGAACTTAAGAGGAATTTGGGTTCTGAACCCAAGCTAAGTTCTGGACTTGAGGGTAATTTGGGTTTTGGACCTAAGCTAAGTTCTGAACTTAAGAGAGAATTTAGGTTCTAGACCTAAGCTAAAATTAATTGTAGTCAGTAGTATACTAAAAGAATTTACAAAAAATTTAACTAATTTTTACCACAAACATATTTTCTTGCCCCCTGCGTGTAAAAATATTTTAAAAGTACAAAAATATTTATAAACACACAAGTATTTGAGTGATTATATTGAATAATTGAGTTTCCTATTTATTTACTGTGTAGTCACTGTTTATGCACTATATATTACTATTCATTTACTATTTATTAATAGTAACTTACTATTCATCAATAGTAAAATTTACTTTTTCTCTTTTTCATGAGAATATTGTTTTTGTTTTGAATTTTGTCTTTTTTCTTTGCCATTCCTCTATTCCTCTATATAAACAGCTCATTTCTTCAATTCATTCACATCATCTCATTTCTTCATTTCCCTCATTCATAACTATACTTTTATTTTAGAGAGTTTAACATAGAGTTTTGGAAAAAATTCATGCTTCAAGATCAGGAACTCGATCTAATGTTGAGTTAATGGAGTTTATTCGGCGGAATAAAAATGGAAATATAAATCTATTAGCCGGGATGCCACTCCATCGCAGTTCAAATTAAAAGAGCAAGGTAATTATTTATTTTCACATCAAATTATTTTTTTGTTTTTGTATTTTTATTTTTTATATATATTTTTTGTTTTCTTTTTCTTTTTTCATTTTCTTTTTTATTTTTGTTGTTTTTTTAAGAAAAATAAATTAATTAGATGAATATATTTAAGAATTTAAGTAAATAGATAGACTAAAAATAGAATATAAATTAATTTATCCTAAAAATCAGTGGTATTGATATAATGATATACTTACCTCGTGTTGACTGACCTGGCTTCGTGTTAGTGTGATCCTTGTCTATAAAGCCTGACAATGGTACGATGTAGCGCCTTCTCGGGTAAGGCAGATTATTCGAGATTGTGGTATTGAAAGCTTCATCTTGCAATTACCATCCGAGGAGTATATGATAGACCGGAGTGTGGTTCAAGCATTGTCAGAACGGTGGATGGGCAAGACCCATACTTTTCATTTGCCCATTGGAGAGATGACAATTGGTCTGGTTGACTTTGCTGCTATAACCGACATTCGGTATTACGGCCTTTCGATCCCTCTTACCAATGATATTCTGACATTTAAAGAAATCCAACAATTAATTGGTATGGAACCATCATTTAAAGGGCCTTTCAAGATAAAAATTGATCCAATTCATAGTTATTGGATGAACTATGAAGGACAGGTTCACAGAGACAACCAAACAGTATGCTCGAGGATTTTTGCTATATTTGCTCAGGTCGACCATTTTAGGCAGCACCGAATCCGCCATCCATTGTCGGTGTTGAGGGCCCTTACTAATATGAGGATGGTACCGCTTTACGGCTGGGGTGAAGCTGGTCTTGCCTATCCTTACCATGGTCTTGACAAAATTTGCAGAAATAAGAAGTCTTTTGTTGACTTTATGGTGGTTGTCGAGGTACTTTTCTTCCACCAATGTCAATTCCATTCTTTTCTTGTATGAATTTGATTTTTATTATTGTTGTAGGCATGGGCATATGAGAACAATATTGTGAGGGTGCCTGGTATTTCCCAAGAGAGAGTCGGGTATCCGAGATTAAATTTTTGGTTGTCAGATCGTGTAGAAGTTCCCGGTTCTCACCATGTGCATACCCAAAGCTTTGTCTTGAGCTACTTAACCTGGGACCAGGTAAAATAGCATTAGTATAATTTAAAATTTATATAAAAGTTTACTTATCTTATGTCAATTTTTAGGTGAATTTTTCCTGGTGGAACATAGAAGAGCGGAACTGGACTTCTTCCATGAATGCCGCACTGCCTTTTCAACATACCCGCCGAGTCATCGCTATGTCTAGTGGCTGGTTTCTCGGAGAGAGAGTATATGAGTGGTTTCTTGGTCCTGAGTAATGGAGGATCCTGATGCGTTGCCTGAAATATACTTTAAATATTACATCAATGCCGGAGAATGCATGGTGGTTGGCTCGGCATGGTTATGATGTTGAAACCTTTCTCTATCCACCGGGTGCATCTTATACTCAGTTTATTCAAATAGGGCTTTTGAAATTTAACGTATCTCCTATTGGTGTATGGAAAATTTCTGAAGAAAATGAGGATAGGGATGAAGAGGAACATCTTGGAGAGGGAGGAGATTTTATTCCACATCTCGGGGATAGCACTTCTTAGGTAAACTTTTACCATTTTTCCATTCCAATCGCTTCTTTCTTAACTTATTTTGACTTTTTAATGATTGTTGTAGGTTGCTGGCTCATTTGATCATGAGGCTGGTGTTGCGCTCAAATTAAGTACTACTACAAAGCGTCACTCGCAAGTATACGAGGTAGCTGTAGCAAAGGTGATCACCCTAAGGTCATTTTCCCAAGAAGGTGTGGTTCGCAATAGCTTGATTGACAAATTATTTAAATGCGAAAGTTTGTTGTGTTGGGATGGAGCAAGAATAATTTAAACCTAAAATTAACGTGCGTAGGATTGAAATGTGTGATGGGTGTACAAGATCAAATCAATTATTGGGAAGGTGCCTAGGGTTATAGGTCCATTCAATCAAAGCTCAATTCTCAATTATCCATTAACATAACCTTGTAAATTAATTTGTTCCTTAAGGTTAATTAGTCAATTACCATTCCATTAGTTCTCACATTCATAAATTAGCAATAACCAATTATTTCACATTATCAAATTAATGAAACCCTAGAACTTATATTTCTAATTCATTCATAGGGTAGTCGATTGTATAGTTCTGATATCGAATTTCACCTCTCGGTCCGTCATCCAATATTCAAAGATCAATAGGTAGCTAATCTATCAACCTAGCATTTAATGCAATACAATCAACCAATCAACAAGGAACATCAATGTAAATATCAAATTAAGACATTCAACCAAATATATTACAAGCCCTAGGCATGGGTATTTAGCTCAACATCATCAATTTATAACATTCATTCAACTCAATATAAAACAAATACAAATTGTCCATTGCAATATCAATCTCTTAATACAACAAAAACAATATTGAAATGAATTAAAAGAGAGAATAGAAAAACCCCTTGTGAAGATGCCAAGAGTAGGATTGCTAGTCTTCCTCCTAGCTCCACTTTGATGTTTGATGAAGAACTCAAGCCCTCTTCAATGGTTGATTCCCCTTTGTAATATGGAATGGAGCTTTCTCAAGTCACCAATCCTTCAATTGATTGTGCCTTTGGAAGATAGAATGGAGCTTTCTCAAGTCACCAATCCTTTCAATGAAGCTTCTTCAACCTTCAAGAGCTTATTAACCCAACTTATCGCAAAGAACCTCAAAGATCTTATCAATGGAAGATGGAGAAGATGAAGATGGAGGATGAAGATGAAGGGACAAGGAGAGTGTCACTCTCTCCTCATCCCAAATCGTGTTTGCTCCCTCCTTCTCTTTTCTTTTCTCTCTTTTCTCAAAACCCTAGCCGTCCCCTTGCTCTTTTTCTTTCGAGCAGAAGAATTTATAGAAATTAAGGGTGACACGGCCAAGCCAAGAGTGGCATGGCCGTATCTCTTGATTTTCCTTGGGACACGGCCAAGCTTGCTGGCCGTGTCCCTCACTGCCTCTTTCTTTCTTTCTTTCTTTTCTTTCTTTTCTTTGATCATAAGGGGTGACACGACCAAGCCAAGAGTGGCTTGCCCGTGTCACATGAGTGTGTTTACTTCTGCTTCTTTTTTGCTCTTTCTTTGCTTTGGTCTTTGTTTGGCTCCTTAAATGAGACACGGCCAGTGGCTTGGTCGTGTCTCTTGGCCATGTCAAGCTCTGCCATTTCTTTACTTTGAGGTGACACGGCCAAGCTTCATTTGGCTTGTCCATGTCATGCTTGGTTCATGCTCTTCTTGCACTGTTTTGAACTTCCAAGGGTGTTTCTGCACCTAAACCTAAAACAAACACTTTAAACAAACTTAAAACAAAAATCAATCAAAACATTAACTAAAAACACATAAAAATCATACTAAAAACAAGTACAAAAATGATCTAAACAACTGACCCTTCTTTTACTGCTCCTTCATTTGCTCATTCTAGTCCACCGGATATGCCATCTCATCCACAAGGCGTTGACATGAATTACCTGGTAGATTTTCTTGTTCCCTGATAATTTATGCTATATGTATGCATGATTATATATGCTTTTATTCTTTTCCTTTCTGGCTCACAGTGGATGCTTGAAGATCAAAACAAGAAACTTCAAGAAGAGCTGGCCGCTAGTCATCAACAAATTTCCCATTTTGAAAATTTTTACCATCAATCAGAGCAAAATTTTTTATACTTCCTATTTCAGGGTGTAACACCCCTATACCCCATATACGCACACTACATACAACCACATCTGTAGTATACGTATACCGGATACAAGAGTGTCACGGTTTATATTAAATAAAACAATTTACCATTTTACAATATAAGAAAGCTTAAAACATTTAAATTATATTATAGAACATAATAGATAAAATATTTATTTATTATGCAGCGGAAAATATAGCGGTATATACATATATATACATCAAAATCAATATTTACAAAATATATAGAGTTTATACATGCTTGGCAGTTCATCTCGGATCTTGAAGTCCACAATCAACATTTCACAAGCCTAAACTGGACTCAGTCTAGCTGAACTCTCCGGTTCAACTGGATCTAACCACCCTGTCACCTGCACGATGAACCACAATCGCGCTAAGCCAACGGCTTAGTGGTACAAACCACAATAACAATATGTTTCAAATGTAATGCCAATGTCATACTTTCAAGAATTAGAAATAATACACACAAGAATATCATATTTCTTAATATTACATTTCATTATATTATTCAATTGATTCATCATTCATGATTCACATTTAAGCAAAGACACGCATGGGCCCAAAAGAAACTAATATGTCATTCAAATTCCAGAGTTAATGTTTTGGTCCAATAATCACATTTATCAAGCCCGAAGGCGAATCATTATCACAATGAGAAACATCTCATATGTAACATCCCAAATAGGCTTCAAGGACTAGGCCCAACCAAGCTTCAAGGGGCCCAACCAAGCTTCAAGGGATTGTTACTTTTAGGCATGCCACCAATAACAAAACTCTGAAAATTGAATAACATATTAGGGACACAATCCTTTTATTATTTCATTATCAAATAATTTCTTATTATCTCATTATTATCTAGGCACAATGCCCCAAATATTTCATTTACATCTTTATAGCCATCAACAATGGCTTTACATTTCATCATTGGGGTATACATAACAAATTACATTATTCATATATTTAGAATCCTCAACATATATTCCACATAGTTCACATAATGCAAATCATAACACCATTCTCACACATCAACAATATAATAGATAACTTAACACATTTTCCAACTGAATGTGTTAAGTCCCAAAGTCATGTTAATATATACAATCATGTAAGGTTTGTACTTACCTCAAGAGCAACTCACACCAATCTAACCACTTCCTCTTCCAAGAATCCTTCAACACTTGGATTAGGGCAACTCAATCTCTTCAAAACCTAATCCAAAAGTGATTTTACACACTCACTTAGAGATACACATAAGGAAATAAGTATAAGAGCTAACTAGGGCAAACTCTACACATGACACACTCAATAACACGAGCGTGTCCCTAACCGTGCCCTAAACCCACAACACAGAAGCTATTACACGATCAGTGACATGGGCGTGTCAATCCTTCCCCAACACAGTGGCTATGACACGCTCAGTGACATGGGCGTGTCACTGGACGTGTCAATCCACCAACATCACAGTAGCTAGGACACGTTCAGTGACATGGGCGTGTCACTGGTCAATACTACTCCAACACAGAAGCTGTGACACGCTCAGTGACATGGGCGTGTCACTGGTCGTGCCACCCATCCAGAAAATAGAACCATTGACAAGCCCAAAGACTTGGCCGTGCTCATGGGCGTGTCAAGCCAAAAATCCTGATTCCGACACCAACAACACTACATCCAACAAACAACATACTTTAACCTTTTCCACTCCAAACAAACTTAACCAAAACCATCAATAAACCATACTAAACTTACATAAACACCAAAATAACTCAATACATACACAATCCACAACACTTGCTTTCCTTCACCAAACTTAACCTTTCCTCCAAATCAACCCCAAAATCAAAATCAAATAGGCAACACACTCCCAAACACATCAAAATTAACCATACACATATCAACAACAACCATACACCAAGCTCAATACACAAATTCAAAAGAAAACCAAGGAAACAAGTTGGAAACTTACCAAAAGTGAGGAAAATCCTTCAAACTCCAACTTGATCTCTTGAAACACCTTCAAATCTTGAGTTAGGAAGAACAAAATCTCTCTTTTCCTCTTGCTATAGTGATGGCCGGCCAAAGAGAAGGGAGAAGAAGATGAAAAATGAAAGTCAACCACTCAACTCTTCTAACCACACAAATCTCTTTTAATAACCACCAAGCAATTATAATAATAAAATAATCATAAATATCATCATCCACTTAATAATTCAATTTCAATTAATCCAAATATAATTAAATCTCTTTTGACCAACTAATTAGTTGACTTATATATGTTGTATATATCTCTATATATACAACATATACACACTTCTCTTTTCCTCTCTTACCATTTAAACATAAATATACTTTATATCATTTAATCCAATTTCAACAATAATCATTCCAAAAATGTTAGGGTATAGTTTGGGATATTATAATTCTCCCGCTCTATAAATAAATATCATCCTTGAAATTACCTGATCTCAAGTCTGAAACAATTGAGGATACTGATCTCGCATCACTTGCTCATTCTCCCAAGTTGCCTCTTCCTTAGCATGATTCTTCCAAAGAACCTTCACAAGTGACACTTTCTTATTTCTCAACTCTTTTACTTCATGTGCCAAAATAGCCATAGGTTCTTCTTCAAAAGTCATATCCGGACTCACCTCAATAGATTCAATGGAATGGGTCTGATCTATACCTCTGCAGCATAGAGACATGAAAAACATTGTGAATTCTATCCAATTCAGGTGAAAAAGCAAGTCGATAAGCAACTGGTCCAACTCTTTCTTGTACCTCATAAGGTCTAATGAAACGAAGACTTAACTTTCCTTTGCGGCCAAATCTTAGAATTCTCTTCCAAGGAGATACTTTCAAAAGTACTTTATCTCCAACATTGAACTCTATGTCTCTCCTCTTCAAATCTGAGTATGATTTCTGTCGGTCAGAAGCTATTTCAACCTATCCCAAATTATCTTCACTTTCTCTTCTGTCTCTTTAATCAAATCGGGACCAACCAATTTACCTTCTCCAATTTCATCCTAATGTAGAGGCATCCTGCATCTTCTGCCATACATTGCCTTATAAGGTGCCATTCCAATACTGAACTGATGACTGTTGTTGTAAGCAAATTCCATTAATGGTAAAAATCTATCCCAACTTCCAGAGAATTCAATGACACAGCTTCTCAACATATCCTCTAAGATCTGTATCACTCTCTCTGACTGCCCATCTGTCTGCAGATGAAAAGTAGTGCTAAAGTGCAATTGAGAACCCAAAGCAGCATGCAAACTCTTCCAAAACCTTGAAGTAAATCGGGGATCTCAATCAGACACTAAAGAAATTGGGACTCCATGCAATCTCACTATCTCATTGATATATAGCTCAGCCAACTTCTCAAGAGAATAGTCCATCCAAACTGGAAGGAAATGAGCTATCTTCGTCAACCGATCAACAATCACCCAAATGGCATCATGCTTCCTCTGAGTCAATGGCAAACCAGTCACAAAATCCATTGTCACACGTTCCCATTTCCATTCAGGCACTGATAAAGGTTGGAGCAACCCTGTTTGAATTTGATGCTCAGCTTTCACTCTCTGACAAATGAGACATCTAGATATAAACTCCGCTATGTCCCTCTTTATACCCGACCACCAATAATGTTGCTTCAAATCATGATACATCTTAGTACTCCAGGGTGCATAGCAAAAATTGACTGATGTGCTTCCTCCAAAATTATCCTTCTTAATCTCGCATCATCAGGAACACACAATCTATCTTTGAACCACAAACTACCATCGCCTCTCACATGGAAATCTTGTCTCTCCCCCTTTTGGCAATCCGACACAACTTTCTGAATTTTCTCATCAGCCAACTAAGCCTCTTTAATCTGATCCAACAACACCGGTCTCAACTGCAAATGAGCTAACAAAGCGCCATCATCACATGATTCAAAACTAACATGCAACGCTCTCAACTCAACAAGTAACGAGAGCGAATAAGCAGTTAAACCTGCCAAAGACTTTTGACTCAAGGCATCTACAACTACATTTGCCTTACTAGGATGATAATCAATCAAATAATCATGGTCTTTAATCAACTCTAACCACTGTCTCTGCCAAAGATTTAGCTCTCTCTGAACCCCCAAGTATTTCAAACTCTTGTGATCTGTATAAATGAAACACTTCTCCCCATAAAGATAATGTTGCCAAATCTTCAAAACAAAAACTATGGCTGCTAATTCCAAATCATGCGTCGGGTAATTAAGCTCATGCGGCTTCAACTATCGAGAAGCATAAGCTATGACTCTACCCTCCTGCATCAAAACACATCCTAAACCACTATGTGAAGTATCACTATAAATCACATATGGTTTATCTTCCATAGGCAAGGTAAGAACAGGAGCTTGAGTCAACATCTCTTTCAACTGCTCAAAACTAGCTTGACATTGATCTGTCCACACAAATTTAACTCCCTTCCAAAGTAATCTGGTGAATGGAGTAGCTATCAAAGAAAAACCTTTCACAAACCGTTGATAATAGCCTGCCAAACCCAGAAAACTTCTAACTTCAGTCACTGACTTCGGTGGACTCCAATTCAAAATGGCCTCAACTTTACTCGGATCAACTCTTATACCATCTGCTGACACCACATGACTGAGAAAAGTCACTTGATCAAGCCAAAACTCACACTTAGACAGCTTAGCATACAATTGCTTCTCTCTCAAAGTCTGCAACACAATCCGCAGATGCTTGTCCTGATCCTTCTCATTATGCGAATACACCAAAATATCATCAATAAAGACCACCACAAACTGATCTAAATAGGGTCTAAACGCCCTATTCATCAAATCCATAAAAACTGCTGGTGCATTTGTTAATCCAAAAGGCATCACCACAAACTCATAATGCCCATACCTTGTGCAAAAAGTTGTCTTAGATATATCTTCAGCTCTAACTCTCAATTGATGGTACCCTGATCTCAAATCAATCTTGGAAAACACTGCTGCTCCCTTCAAATGATCGAAGAGATCATCTACCCTAGGCAAAGGATACTTATTCTTGATAGTCACCTTATTCAACTGCCTATAATCGATGCACAGTCTCAAAGTACCATCCTTCTTCTTCACAAACAAAACAGGAGCTCCCCACGGGGACACACTAGGGCGAACAAACCCTTTATCCAATAACTCCTGCAACTGCACCTTTAACTCTCTCAACTCAGCAGGTGCCATTCGATAGGGACTAATAGAGATGGGAGTGGTACCAGGCAACAAATTGATACCAAACTCAACCTCTCTTTTAGGGGGTATCCCTAGTAACTCCTTAGGAAAAACATCTGGGAAATCAGCAACTGTGGATATACTATCAAGTTGAGAACCCATTACTCTAGTATCCACCACATGAGCAAGATAAGCATTACACCCTTTTCGAATCAACTTCCTAGCTGCAACAGCTGAAACATACAAGGATGCAATATGTCTCAGCTCACTAGATACCATCACACTTCTACCATCACTGGTTCTCAGGGTAACACACTTCTTTTGACAGTCTACCACAGCTCCATGTTTAGACAACCAGTCCATGGCTAGAATCAAATCATACTCCTTAAAAGGCATTTCAATCAAATCACTAAGAAACTCCTCATCTTGCACCACAACTAAACTATCTCAGTGCACCTAGCGAACTACCACACTATACCCTAAAGGATTTGTCACCAAGACATCAAATCCTAGGGACTCAGAATGCAATTCAGACATAGGAAAGATAGATGCACTTATATATGAATGAGTAGATCCTGGATCAATTAGAGCAAGAACTGAAATGCTAAATAAAGAAAATGTACACTCAATAACCATTGAAGCATCCGGCTGCCTCTGTGATAAGTGCACAATTGATAATATTTTACCCCTATTTCTTAATATGATTATTATTCAGTTGAGTTTAATTTGTTTGTTCAAGTGCTTTTTAGGGTTAATTTAAGGAATTCTCTGTATTTTGAGGCTTATGGTAATTTTGAAGGAATTACGGATGAAATTAGAAGAAAAGAGCAAAATTCATCAATGGACATGCCCATGGACATGGGCATGTCAATGGACGTGCCCTTGATGCTGCATACAGAAGCATTGACATGCCCAGTGACATGGGCGTGTCATCGAGCGTGCCTTTTGTGATGATTCACAGTAGCTGTGACACGTCCAGCGACATGGGTATGTCACTGGACTTGCCTTATATTCAAAATCCTAGTGGCAATGACACGCCCAGTGACATGCGCGTATCAATGGGCGTGTCAGGCAAAATTATCTGCACTATAAAAGCTGAGCTAAAGCACGAATTAGGGATCTGAATTTTCATTTTTTTATAACCTAGAGCCTACTTCTAAAGCAAAAAGTAGAGTTTTGGAGCTGAGATTGAGGGTGAAGACATATTCTAAACAAGATCTAAACCAAGATTCAAGAGAAGATATACCAATTATTCGCAATGGATTGTTTGGATTCTTTTTCTTATTTCTCTTGTTCTAGTTTTCTGATTTTGAACATGAACTAATTTATTCTCTATCTAGATATTGATGAACCCTAGCTTTATTGTATGGATTGAGTAATTTTATTTAATTAAATCATTCGATTGAGTTGTTTTATTCTTATGATGCTTAATGATTTATTTCCAATTAATAATAGCATGCTTATTGATTGGTAGCAATTTTCATATTATTGACTTGAGAAAGCTTGATATGAATTGAATACTCATAAGGATTGAGGATTGATTAGGGTACTAGAGATAGACTTACAAGATCCTTTGGTTTATAATTCCTTATTCTCAATGCAAGATCTATTTAATTATGTTTGAGAAGAGATTCCATCATTATACTTAGTGATTAGGGATTAATTCGCTTGAGAAAGGTTTTAGTCTAATTTAGAGGAATAGCAATTCAACTCTATTATTTGGTTTAATTGAATTGGTTTTCATAAATATAATTGTGGCTAGGGGGATTCAATATCTAGATAGTATCATCATCATCAATCAATTTATTCAACTCTCAATTTCTCTCTATTTTCATTTATAAAGTTAATTATCTTTAATTACAAAACTTCACAAAACTATTGATTTGCTAAACAACGGTTAAAATTTGCACTAGTACTTGGCCTTGTCCTCAGTGGAACGATAACTCACTCACTACTCTATTACTTGAGCGACCCATGCACTTGCGGTGTTGCAATAGTGTAGGTTCTTGCCATCAAGTTTTTAGTTTTCAGTATTAGTAATATAATTAATACTGTTGATTTAGCTTTTATTTTATTTTGTTTTAACATAAGTTCTTACTTTTTGACTGTCATTCTAGGTACTTCTTCCTGTTTATGACCCGAGCTAGCTCTTCCCAACTTTTTGAATTAGATCAAGAGTTAGAGAGAACATTGAGAAGAAGGTGAAAGGAAGAAGAGGAAATAGTTCTGGCAGAGACGGAATCAAACTTTTAAGATCTCATCCTAGAAGAAGAAATGGCAGAAAATGAGCCAAGGACAATGCAAGAGTTTGCTAGGCCTACTCTTAATGGGGCTAAATCAAGTATACAAAGACCAGTGATTACTGCCAATAAATTCGAGATAAAAATAAATGTCATTCAAATGGTGCAGCAAACTTGTCAGTTTGATGGATTTCTGGATGAAGATCCTAATGCACACATTGAAACTTTTCTGGAAATATGTGACACTTTTAAGATACATAATGTCTTTGAAGATGCAATCAGGCTAAGGTTGTTTCCATTCATGCTCAGAGACCGACCAAAGAAGTGGATGAAGTCTTTTCCTCCTAACACTTTCACTACATGGGACTAACTAGCAGAAAAATTTTTAGAGAAGTATTTTCCACCGTCCAAGACTGCTAAGTTGAGGAATGATATTTCTTCTTTTCTCCAGCTAGATGGTGAAACCCTATATGATGCTTGGGAGAGATTTAAGGATATATTGAGAAGATGTCCTCACCATGGGCTTCCGCTGTGGCTTTAGATCCAAACTTTCTACAATGGATTGAGTTACTCAAGTAAGCAGTCCATCAATGCAGCTCGAGGAGGTACCATAAACAATAAAACACCTGAAGAAGCAAGGGATTTAATTAAAGACATGGCTCTTACAAATTATCAATGGCAAACCGCAAGGGAACAAGGAAGATTAAGGGCTGCTGGTTCACATCAATTGGATCCCGTAGGTGCTCTTCTAGCACAGTTGGAAGCAATGAACAAAATGATTGATTCTTTAGCTTCTTCTTCTTCTTCAGGGAAAGTGATGCTGGTGATGTCCTGTGAATGGTGTGGGGGTGGACATCAAAGTCAAGATTGCCTAAGTGGAAACATGTTTGCTAGGCAAGAGCAAGTAGATTATGTTGGAAACATGCCAAGGCAATAGCAGAATAATACCTACAGCAACACGTACAATCCGGGGTGGAGAAATCATCCTAATTGCTCATGGAATAATCAGAATAATCCATGACCTCCACCTGGACTCCAGCAGCCCCAACATCAACAAGCTGCCCCTCCAAGAAAGAGTAATTTGAAGGACATGATGGAGAAATTTATAACAGCTTCTAAAACCAGGTTCTAATCAACTAAAACCACCTTAAGAAATCAGCAAGCCTCTATTCATAATTTGGAGAATCAGGTGGGGCAAATTGCCAAGTTGCTCAGTGAGAGACCACAAGGAAATTTGCCTAGCAACACTGAGGCAAATCCTAAAGAGCAGCTTAAGGCAATTACGCTAAGGAGTGGAAAAAAGATCAAGGGTAATGTGGATGAGAAAAAAGGAGAAGTGGCAGAGAAAAGGGCTGAAGTACAAGAGAATGAAAAAGAAGACGATCCTCCTGTCACTTCGAGAAAGAAAGCTGCACAAGAAAGTGAGAAAGAGAAGCAGCCATAAGACAGCAGCTCCATAATGAAGGAATACCGACCTAGAGTACCATATCCGACGAGGTTGAACAAGGACAAGATTGATGCTCTATTCAGTAAGTTTCTTGAACTCTTTAAACAATTGCACATTAACATTCCATTTGCTGAGGCTTTGTCACAGATGCCTAAATATGCTAAATTTTTTAATGATATCCTTTCTAACAAAAGGAAACTTGAGGAAGTGACTTTAGAGCATTTGTCTGAAAAGAGTTTGGCAATTTTGCAAAGGAGGTTATCTAAGAAGTTAAAAGATCCAGGTAGTTTTACCATTCCATGTTTGATAGGTAACCTTGAGGTTAAAAGTACATTAGCTGATTTGGGGGCTATCATAAGTGTTATGCCCTATAAAATGTTTAAAGAGTTAGGCATAGGTAAACCTAAACCAACACTAATGACCATCCAACTTACTAATAAGTCAATAGTCTACCCTCGTGGCATTATAGAAGATGTGTTGGTAAAAGTTGGGGATTTCATTTTCCCCAATGATTTTATTATCATTGATATTGATGAGGATGCGGATGTTTCACTTATTCTTGGTAGGCCATTTTTACATACAGCCCAAGCCCTTATCGATGTTCATGATGGCACCTTAACTTTGAGAGTGGGTGGTGAGAAAGTTATTTTTAGGATACATGATGCTATGAAACATTCGCTTTCACTTGATGAGGCGGAATCATGCAATGATGTTATTGAGCATGAGACTGTAAATTGTGTTACTAACATTGGTTCCAAGGATCCCTTTGAGTTGTGTTTATTGTAGGAAAATGTTGAGGATTAAGAAGCAATGGAGCAGCTTTCTTTTCTTGAAGCGAGCAAATCGTTCAAATGTAGGGCATATGAGACTATTGAGATGCCAAAGGAAGATAAGCCAAAACCATCGGTGATTGATCCACCCAACATGGAACTAAAGTCCCTTCCAGAGCACCTTGAGTATGGATTTCTGATGGAGAAGAAGAAATTACCAACACCTGCCCCTGCCCCTGCTCCTGCATCTTCACCTCAAGTTGATGTCTCCAATGATGAGACCAGCGGTGACGATTCAGGCGATGCGCCGATTTTTTACTAGCCCACATTTTTATTTTATTTTCATTTCTTTACTTATTTAATATCCTTTTTCTGTTTCTTTATTTTTTTTATTCCTTTTGAATAAGTGATATTTTCTTTACAAACTGTTTCTTTTGTTTGTTTATTTCATTTATTTATGTCTTAACCTTGTTTTTGCATTTTAGATTTTTGTTTTGAAGCAAATTCGCCTTCACCAAACTCTCGGCACCATACTCATATTTATCCATTCATGGACATGGAAGGGCAAATTTTCTCTCTCTTCATTATTTCTTGTTTTGCACACACATTGAGGACAATGTGCATCTTAAGTGTGAGGGAGAGGTATACTTTCTTGATTGAATTTTTACTATTTCATTCTTTCTATTTGATTCATTTGTCTCAATTAATTTCTGCAAATTATTTTTGGAGTTAAGTAAGCTAGAATGTTGTAATAAGTGTGAATTGAGATGGTTCCCCTTTATATGTTGAACTAATTTGAGATTTCCTAAATGACAATTTCTTGTTGAGGTTAACTTAGTGAGGTTAACTTAGTGATCTTGATCAATAGTTGAGGATCGATTGTAATAGCTATAATTAGGTAGTGGATTGATGGAAATTGGACACATCTAAAATTTAAAACCTTAGTTACATTTTTTAGCATGTTATAATTCCTTAGATTCTTGAGTCGGACTTAGTATGACCCTTAAGTTTCTGACCCTTGAGTTGTTTAAAAATAAAAAATATATATATAAATAAAAATATAAATAAATAAATAATTCTAATAAAAGGAGCTTTGAAAATTTATCCCTATTCCACTAATTTTTACTCTTGAATTAAAACAAATGGGTTGGAATCATGAATAGTACTAGTAGCCATTTGAACGGTGATTCTAGCTGAGTAACCGGTGGTCGGCATCATAAATGTTTACCTTTGCATCAAAAGATTAGTATCAGTTCAAACAAGTCAGGCTCCTTAAAATGTATATATATGTGTAAATACATTTATTAAAAAAAATGAGGGCTAAAGAACTTAAGAGAAAATTTACATTTTTCGTACTTTGTTCATGGCTTTTGGATTTTCTGGAATTTTATGCTCAATCTTTTAACTCTGGATTTTAGGTTTTAGGTCTGTGAAATTTTTGTTTTGAAACTTCTTGATTCAACTGTTATGATTGTGATTTAGTTTTTGGTTGAGAACGTGGGGTTTTCTGATTCAAGTATTGTCAAAATTTTTCTTTTCTTTTTGAATATAAAGGGGGTCCATCATTTTCTACTTATTATAGTGATTTAGTTTCCTTGAGCACAAGCAAAAACTCAAGTGTGGGGGAATTTGATAAGTGCACAATTGATGATATTTTGCCTCTATTTCTTAATATGATTATTATTCAATTGAGTTTCATTTTTTTGTTCAAGTGCTTTTTAGGGTTAATTTCAGGAATTCTCTATTTTTTGAGGCTTATGGTCATTTTGGAGTAATTACGGATGAAAGTAGAAGAAAAGAGTACGGATGAAAGTAGAAGAAAAGAGCAAAATTCATCAATGGACATGCCCATGGACATGGGCATGTCAATGGTCGTGCTCTTGATGCAGCATACAGAAGCATTGACACGTCCAGTGACATGAGCGTGTCACCGAGCATGCCTTTTACGATGATTCACAGTAGCTGTGACACGCCCAGTGATATGGGCGTGTCAATGGACGTGCCTTATATTCAAAATCCTAGTGGCAATGAAACACCCAGTGACATGGGCGTGTCAATGGGAGTGTCAGGCGAAATTATCTACACTATAAAAACTGAGCTGAAGCACGAATTAGGGATCCAAATTTTCATTTTTTATAACCTAGAGTCGACTTCTAAAGCAAAGAGGAGAGTTTTGGAGCTGAGATTAAGGGTGAAGACATATTCTAAACAAGATCTAAACCAAGATTCAAGGATTCAAGAGAAGACATACCAATTATTCGTAATGGATTGTTTGGATTCTTTTTCTTATTTCTCTTGTTCTGGTTTTCTAATTTTGAACATGAACTAATTTATTCTCTATCTAGATATTGATGAACCCTAGCTTTATTGTATGGATTGAATAATTTTATTTAATTAAATCATTTGATTGAGTTGTTTTATTCTTATGATGCTTAATGATTTATTTCCAATTAATAATAGCATGCTTATTGATTGGTTGCAATTTTCATATTATTGACTTGAGAAAGCTTGATATGAATTGAATAATCATAAGGATTGAGGATTGATTGGGTGCTTGAGATAGACTTACAAGATCCTTTGGTTTATAATTCCTTATTCTTAATGCAAGATCTATTTAATTATGTTTGAGAAGAGATTCCAGCATTATACTTAGTGATTGGGGATTAATTCGCTTGAGAAAGGTTTTAGTCTAATTTAGAGTAATACCAATTCAACTCTCTTATTTTCTTTAATTGAATTGTTTTTCATAAATATAATTGTGGCTAGGGGGACTCAATATCTGGATAGTGTCATCATCATCAATCAATTTATTCAACTCTCAATTTCTCTCTATTTTCATTTATAAAGTTAATTATCTTTAATTACAAAACTTGACAGAACTATTGATTCGCTAAACAACAGTTAAAATTTGCACTAGTACTTGGCCTTGTCCTCAGTGAAACGATAATTCATCACTACTTTATTACTTGAGCGACCCATGCAATTGCGGTATTGCAATAGCATAGGTTCTTGCCATCACTCTGCATCACATACACTCGCTGAGATGGTCCAGCCTCATCTAGCCTACTGCCTCCAGATGTAGAATCTCCTCTCTGACTAATCCCGGGTCAACCACCTCTACTAAAACCTCTGCCCCTTGACTTCCTCTACTGACACTAGGTCGAGAAGCTGCAGTATCAGTCTGTCTATCTTCCAGTAGCTTAGGGAAATCTTTGATGAAATGATTTGGTGACCCACATCTAAAACATACTCCTGGTCCACCCGTCTTCCAGCAAGCACCCCCATGTGCCCTACCACAATGGACACATGTAGGTGGAATAGATCTCTGAACCACTGGAGTTGGAGCACTAGCTGCAGAAACTGTAGGTCTCGGTCTCTGCCTCTGATACTGAACTGACCTACTAGACTGCCTCTGGCTCCTACTAACTCTCGGAACAAAATTTCCTCTACCTCTCTTCATAGATGAAGACCCTGCCTCAAACTGGGGTCTCCTAACTCTAATCTCCTTCTCAGTAGCAGCTGCTGAAATACCCTGTGCTCTCTCAACATTTCTGGCAGTTGCAACCAACTGAAAAAAATCTTGGTACTGAGAACCAGCAATAATACACATAATAGAGGGTCTCAATCCCTCCTCAAACCTCCTGCACCGGTCAATCTCATCTGAAATAATTACACCGACATAATGAATCAACCGGATATACTCAATCTCATACTCTATCACTGTCTGGTTCTCCTATCTCAGATTCAAAAACTCCATCTTCTTGGCATCCTTATACTCCCTCGGAGTATACTTCTGCTCAAACTCCTGCATAAAATTACTATAAGACAAGGTCGGTGGATCATCCATAGCATGTGGAACTGTCTTCCACCAATCATATGTGTCTGTCTACAGAAGTGATCTAGTATAATCAAATTTCTCTTCAGAAGTAGCCTGTAGCTGAATAAATACCCTCTAAACTCTATCCAACCACTGCTTAGCTACTGCAAGATCTGTAGTACAAAAGAAATCCTCAGCCCCAAACTTCCTCAATTTATCATACTGCCTCACCGGTACTTGCAGCTGTGGTTGCGGTGGCGGCTGCTGCACTGGAGCTTTTCTCAACAATTCTACCACATGCCGTAACCAAATCGGAGGAATCTCATCAGCAGCTGGTCTCTCTAGCATAGGAGCAGGTGCCTCTCTAGCTCTCTCAACCCTAGCTCCATCTGTATCCTCTTCAGGAGCTACACTCTCGGCACTACCTTCTATGGACTGATGTAACTGAGATGCTATCACTACCTATATCTACAAACACCGCAGAATGTACCTCATCAAAGATCATAAACTGCCAGTGCCAAAGCATGTATCTTATTCAAAAACCATATTTTAAAATCAAAATTTTCTTTTTTCTTATAATTCACCTAGGTTGAGAATCTCAAACCTAGGCTCTGATACCAAAATAGTTGTAACACCCCTATACCCCATATACATACACTACATACAACCACATCTGTAATATACGTATACCAAATACAGGAGTGTCGCTGTTTATATTAAACAAACCAATTTACCATTTAGCAATATAAGAAAACTTAAAACATTTAAATTATATTATAGAACATAATAGATAAAATATTTATTTATTATACATCGGAAAATGTAGCAGTATATACATATATATACATCAAAATCAATATTTAAAAAATATATAGAGTTTATACATGTTTGGCAGTTCGTCTCTGATCTTGAAGTCCACAATCAACACTTCACAAGCCTAGACTCAACTCGGTCTAGCTGAACTCTCCAGTTCAACCGGATCTACCCTATCACCTACGTAATGAACCATAATCCCTCTAAGCCAACGGCTTTGTGAGCTGGGATTTTTGCCCCCACTCCCGGTGGAATGGTTCTTGTGACTTCGGCACTGTTTAGGCTCGTGGCCTTAGAGAACACGGACCTAAGTTCGGAGTAAATGGAGTCGCCACCCGGACGGGCTGGGAAAAAGAAGGGGTGGATTACTCGATTCCTAAGGAATCCCTAACCCCCTAATGGGTTCGGAAAGTTGGGTACGTGTGGGGAATGTGAAAAATGGCCCAGCACCCCCACAATGCCCGGTTCATTGGAACCGGCCTCCTTTATAGGTCTTAATATTATAAAATTCTTAAGTATAATAATATTATCCATATCACACACAATAATTAAAAGAAAGCATCATTATATTAAAATCAAAGCAATGTCCAAGCAAAAAAAAAATAAATGGGAACCCACCCAAAATGGAAACATGTCCTTACATCCCATGCCTAAATAGGACATCCACCGAAAGATAGAAACATGTCCTTTACATTGGTTCTAAAATAGAAAAGTAATTTAAATTAAATGATATTTAACTAATGAGGTACCCACCAAGTGGAAACATACCTCTTACAACATTTAGCAATCTAAATAAATTGATAAAAGTAAACAATAAATCATTCATCAAAGGCATTAAATATCAATAGAAAGTAAACATCCATCCATGATAAATAAAATAAACTAAGCATTGAACTTAAATAAATTAAAGCATATAAAATAAATCAAAGCATAATCAAATATAGAATTGAATAAAGCAAAAAAAAAGTCTAAAATATGGCTACTGTGAGTTTGTTTAAGGAATTAAAATAGATTAAGATTTTATGTTTTAAAAGGTTGGTAAAGTTCTTTGATTAACCAAATTAGGGTTTGTGATGTAAAATCATGAAATTAAGGTTTGAACACTTTAAAATACTTTTGATTTGTGGTTTACGGTTACTCATCAAATTATGGTTTCAAGCTTAATGTGAAAAATTAAATATTTGTGTTTATAAAATTTTTTAAAGTTTTAAAGGATTAATATTTAGAAAAAATTAAGGTTTAAGGTTTTAAGTAGGTTAGGGTTCACTATTTTAGGTTTTGGAGTTGAATTAGGGTTTTAGGATTTTTAAATTT
The DNA here is from genome assembly GCA_947685225.1 of Garcia nutans. Lineage (NCBI taxonomy): Eukaryota > Viridiplantae > Streptophyta > Magnoliopsida > Malpighiales > Euphorbiaceae > Garcia > Garcia nutans. The sequence goes on from CANTUV010000040.1 coordinate 10,707,026, forward strand.
AGGGTCTCGGGTAATGAATTTTATTTTAGTATTTGGAAAGAAAATTGACAATTTCATGAAGTTTTATGAATTTAAACAAAAGATTTAAAGTTTATAAGAGCAAAAAGATATTTTTAAGTCTTTTGGGAGGATACAGAACACAATTTTGGGTTTTGATAATTTGGGATGCAAATCTTGGTTTTGGGGTTTTGAAGAAATAAAACTAATAGCATTAAACTTTTGGAAAAATAAAGCCACAATTTAAGATTTTTCAAACCTTAGAAAAAATGAATTGAGGTTATAAAGTTTTTGTGAGCAAGGATTTTTTCCCCCACTCCCGGTGGAATGGTTCTTGCGACTTCGGCACTGTTTAGGCTCGGGAGCTTAAAGAACACGGACCTAAGTCCAGAGAAAAATGGAGTCGCCACCCGGACGGACTGAGAAAAAGAAACGGGTGGATGACTCGATTCCTAAGGAATCCCTAACCCCTTAATGGGTTCGGAAAGTTGGGTACGTGTGGGGAAGGTGAGAAATGGGCCAGCACCCCCACAACGTCCGGTTCATTGGAACCGGCCTCCTTTACAGGTCTTAATATAATAAAATTCTTAAATATAACAATATTATCTGTATCACACACAATAATTAAAAGAAAGCATCATTATATTAAAATCAAAGCAATGTCCAAATAAAAAAAATAAATGGACACCCATCCAAGGATGGAAACATGTCCTTACATCACATGCCTAAATAGGACACCCACCAAAAGGTAGAAACATGCCCTTTACATAGGTTCTAAAATAGAAAACAAAATTAAACTACATGATGTTTAACTATTGAGGTACCCACCAAGTGGAAACATACCTCTTACAACTTTTGGAAATCTAAATTAATTGATAAAAGTAAATAATCATTCATCATAAATAAATCATTCATCAAAGCTATTAATCAAAATATAAAATAAACATCCATCCATGATAAATTAAATAAATCAAGTATTGAAATTAAATAAATTAAAGCATAAGAAATAAATCAAAGCATAATCAAGTATGGAATTGAATAAAGCAAATAAAAGCCCAATTATGGCTACTGTCACTTTTTATGGAATTAAAATAAATTAGGGTTTAATGTTTTAAAGGGCTAGTAAGACTCTTTGATTAATAAAATTAAGGTTTGAATGATGATATCATGAAACTAGGGCTTTAAATTACTTTAATTTGTGATTTTTGGTTATAGGGTTCCTAAGCTACTGTGTAAAATTTATGTTTTTATGTTTTTTAATGTTTTAAAAGGATTATGGTTCATAAAAATTATGGTTTAAGGTTTTAAAAGGGTTAGTGTTCATTATTTTGAATATTGGAAGTTGAATTTGGATTTGATATTTTGGAAGTAGGGTCACGGGTGGTGAATAATGTTTAGGAATTTGGAAATCAATTTGATATTTTATGGAATTTTATGAATTTAAACAAGTGAATTAAAGTTTTTATAACTAGAAAAGATGTTTCAGAAGACTTTTTGAAGGAAAAAGTACCAAGTTTAAAGTTTTGAAAGAAACAGAATTTGATTTTGGTTTTGTTGAAGAATATGTTCAATTAGAGTTTTAAGGTTTTTAAGAAGAAAAAATAACAATTTTAAGCCTTTTGAAAGATAAACCAATGAAATAAGGTTTTTTTTTTTTGCTTTAGAAAAACTAAATTAAAGTTCAAAGGTTTTTAATTTAGATTTCATAAATTTGCTACTGTGTAAAAAAAATTAAAGAAAATTAATTAACACATACCTTCTTGGCTAAAGGGATAAGTTCCCCTTCGGGCGATTCTAGTATAACTCCCAAACCTACTCCTTTCCTATTTACTGCTCCATCAAAATACATTTTCTACCCTTGTATTTCAATTACTTCTAAATGTTCATCTGGAAATTCCAAGATTACCTCTTCACTTTCTAGTAATGGTTGTTCAGCCAGGAATTTTGCCACTGCTCTACCCTTGATTATTTTCCTGGTTACATACTCAATCTCAAATTCTTCTAATATTATCAACCGTCGACCATATTTCCCAATTAAAGAGGGTGTCTCCCTTAAGTACTTCATTTGACATTCTTCATTCCATACGATCAGCTGATTCTTTCTAAGCAACTTGAAGATAGGCTCACAGATTGTTGTGAGCTTTGCTATAAATCTGCTAATGTACTGCAGTTTACCAATGAATCACCGAACTTCTCTCTCCGTCTTTGGGGCTGCCATATCCCTGATTGCTTTAACTTTGTTAGGATCTATCTCAATACCATTCGGACCAATTACATGTCCCAATAATTTACCTGAGGTAACACCGAATACACACTTCTTCGGGTTTAACCTCAGCTTATACTTCAAAGCTCTATCGAAGAATAATTCTAAGTTTTGGAAGTGTTGCTCCCCTTGTATCCGACTTCACCATCATATCATCAACATATACTTCAACTTCTTTGTGCATCATGTCATGAAATAGTGTGGTGGCCATCCTTTGGTAGGTTGCTCCAGCTTCTTTAAGCCGAAAGGCATCACCTTATAACAAAATATACCCCATGTAGTAGTGAAGGCAGTTTTGGCTTTATCCTCTTGGGCCATTAACACTTGATTGTATCCGAAAAATCCATCTGTAAATGAGTGTAGCACGCTAGAGGCTACACTATCAATGAGAACATCTATATGAGGTAAAGGAAAATCATCCTTAAGGGAAGCCTTGTTCAAATCTCTATAGTCCAAACAGACCCTTATCCTTCCATCTTTCTTTGGCACTGGAACTATGTTGGCTAGCCAATCTGGGTATTCTATCACTTCAAGGAACTTCACTTGTATTTGCTTAGTGACCTCTTCTTTAACCAATTCAGCCCACTCAGTTCTTAGTCGCCTAAGCTTTTGTTTGACAGGTTTTATGTGAGTGTAAGTAGGAATATGATGCTCGGCTATGTCTCGATCTATCCCAGGCATATCCTCAGAAGACCAAGCAAACACTTCTTCATATTTTTTGAACATTTTTTTCAAATCTCTCTCTCATCAGGAGTAAGGTTGGATGCTATGCTAATGTTTTTAGGATTTTCAGTTGTTCCCAAATTTAATGATTGTGTGTTAACATAATTAATATTAAAGATGCTCATGTAACTGCTATTTGAATGTATGCAACCATCAGGAGAAACATCATACAAGTAAGCAAAATCAGACTTTCTTGCATTCATATTGGAAAAGAAAACATCATCATCCTCATACAAAGCAGACAAATTAAAATCAAAATCAAAATCATTGTTCTCAGAATCATAAAGCAGGATGTCTTCAAACTTTTCCTCGACCAGGGCAGCAATCTCTTTCGGAGACTTCTCGGCTTTCAGGGCGGCTTCATTCTTCTCTTTTGGATTGGATTCTTTGTTGGTTGACAGGGTGAGCTCTTTCTTCACTTGCTCCACTAGCTCAGCAACATCTGCAAAAATTTCAAAACCTGGAATTAACTTACCCATGAACATGATAGGGTCGGGCTTTCCTTGGAGTGGTCCCATATCTGGAGCTTTGACAAAGATCTCTTCAAGTGGTGGGAAGCTCATCTTCTCATTCTTCTTTGGTTGAACATCATTGGCTTCATCATATCCCAACCCCTTCTTGGAAGCTTGAGTTATAAAGTATGGCAACTTTGTTAAACCGGCCTTACCCTTTCCAAGACCAGCTCTAGGAAGGTAGTTCATGTTCTTCATCATATTCAAGACTTTGGAGTCCACTGCTTCATCATCAAAAATTACAGCTACTTGAAAACCATTGAGAGGCCTCTCAACCATTAGAGCGTTAACAATCTCATTATCTTTAGCTTCAATGACCATTATCTCATTTCCATTGGGGAATTTGATCTTTTGATGAAGGGTGGAAGGAACTCCACCAAGAGGGTGAAACCATGGTTGCCCCAAGAGCAAGGCAAAGATAACTGGAATGTCTAAAACAACAAATTCAATAATAGATTCAATTGGACCAACCTTGACAGCCGCTTTGAAAGTCCCTTCGGCATGCCTCTTAGTGTTGTCATAAGCACAAATTGTCACCTCGGTTGGGTTTAGATCCCTTATTTACATGGCTAGCTTTGGCAATATTTTAAGTGGACAAACATTTATGGTGGACCCAACATCAACCATTACACATGGAGTCCTCTTCCCCTTGACTTCTATTTTGATAAAGAGAGGGCGAATGTGGTCTCTCCATTCCTCTGGTAAGTCCACATCTGAAAAAGAAACTGCTCCCATACTAACTTCACTTCTTTCTTAGACCACTTCACATTTCATTACTTCCCCAATTTTTATGAAGTTGATCAACTCCTCTGATGTTGTGGAGGTAGAAATTGGCATGCTAGCCAAGGCTTTGGCCATAGTTTCTCGGTGCTTTTTAGAAGTAGCTAACAAGTCCCAAATGCTAACACTTGCTTGGGTTCTTTTCAATTGCTTGAGCACAGCATCATCTTCTTCCACTTCAACTTTCTTCCCCTTATTAGTTTCTATCTTCTTAGGTGGGGGCCTTACGTAAGGCTTACCGGATCTAGTATTCATCACCTCATCTTCTTCGGGCTCGGACCAAGTCCACTCCTCCTTATTGGGTATGATATCATCATCACTGTCACTTGAATAACAAAACCCGTTGACAACACAAATTGCTACTTCTCCACCCATCATAGCTTGTTCAATTTTGACAAATGCCTCTTCTTCTTTGAATGCTTTTTCATCCACATCTTGGACCCGAGCTTGAATTGATTTTGGGTACTTGAACCCGGGATTGGGTACTTGGACCCGAGATTGATTGAATTTGGCTACCTAGACCCGGGATTGGGTACTTGGACCCGAGAATGAATTGATTTTGGGTACTTGGACCCGGGATTGAATTGATTTTGGGTACTTGGACCCGGGATTGGGTAGTTAGACCCGAGATTGGTTACTTAGACTCGAGATTGGGTACTTGGACACGAGCTTGAAATTGATTTGGGTACTTGTACCCGAGATTGGGTACTTGGACCCGAGATTGGGGTACTTGGACCCGATTGAATTCGATTTGGGTACTTGGACCCAAGATTGGATGGAATTTGGGTACTTGGACCCAGGATTGGGTACTTGGACCTGAGATTGATTTGATTTGGGTACTTGGACCTGAAATTAGATTTGATTTGGGTACTTGGACCCTAGAATGTGTGCTTGGACCCGAGATTAATTTGATTTGGGTACTTAGACTCAAAATTTATTTGATTTGGGTACCTAGACCCGAGAATGGGTACTTGGACCCGAGACTGAATTGAATTTGGGTGCTTGGACCCAAAATTGAATTGGAATTGGGTACTTTGACCCGAGATTGAATTGAATTTGGGTGCTTGGACCCGAGATTCAATTAAATTTGGGTGTTTGGACCCGAGATTGAGTTTGACTGACCTTTTATCATTTGAAAAGTCTTATTGCTCCTGTTATTCAATGCATTGTAGTTTTTTATCCACAAAATGGATCTTCATCCTTTGAGATTGGGTGTTCATCCTTGAAAATGGATCTTTATTCATTGGAGGTCGGGTCTTTACCCTAGCTTCAGCTCTTTTAGCTGGATTGGTCTTTTATCTTTTGCATCTTCATTCATTTGAGAGTTTTGTTCTTCCTTTTTGCAAAGATTTAGCTATTTTTAATTGGACCTTATTTTCTCTCCTTGCCCCCCTGTGTGGCAAAATATTTGTAAGTAAGTTTAAAAATATTTTATATATAAACTCAAAATATTGAAAAGGAGAAACTTTGCCCCCTGTGTAGGCTCAAACCAAATATTTTATCCATGCAAGCTTTGATTGATGTTTTTGCAGTCTAATTCTTCGCACAAGCACGTATTTCTTCTCTTTGCAAATTTACTGGAGCTTTCTCAAGCAATGGGCTTTCCATGCCCCCCTGATTTGACATCTTCTTTTGATTCTTCACTTCACAGAATGTTTGCTGTTCACTTTGATAAAGAATAGACAATACAAGACAAGAAAGTGCGATGTGATATGCTCATGTATGCATGATATGCATGAATAATACTTATAGCAGTTTTATTGACTCACAGACCGAGGTGATCAGAAGAAGTGTTCTCATTGGTTCCTTTTTAACGCTCGTTCAAGTCTTGCATTGGAATGATAGAAATCTTTGCATTTATGGCTTTTATCTTCAAGATGTTGAGAACATGAGTGGTGGAGACCCCAAGCAGCAGAGTCAAGGATGCATCCATTTCCAACTATATTTCAGCATGTCGGTTGATGACCTTGCCAATAATCATTCCCTTTGCCCAATGTGTCCTTTGGAGGTTCAACATACTTCCCTTAACTTGAAGGCTTTGTATGACAAAACATTTTTTGAATTTTTTTGAATTTTTTGAATTTTGATTTTGAAACCAAATGTTGGCTTTGCCAAATCAATGTCAATGTACCTCAGGACTTGATTTTCCAAATTAACATATCTATAACATGACAACCCTAGTTACCGTACTAAACTTGGGAATCAATTCTATTTAAGCAAGAACTGTTACACTTCAGATAGGCACATACACATTACTTGGCCAAAGGTCTCACTTTGTTTAAATAATATCTATATCATATGCATGCTTATCCAAACTATCTCCACTAATAGACTCTACCTACCAAGAGAGATCAACAGATCTTTGATAGGCTTGAAATGGAGTCTATAAGGGACACATGTTATAGTGAAGGCCATTTTGAGATTGGAGCTGGTGTGACACAATGGACAAACCCTCACACTACAAATTTCTTGTTGGAACTTTAGACAGTTGGGAGCAATCTTTCTAGACTCTAAATTCTTTTTGTCTTCTTGGCATTAATTCTAGATTTTGGTTAGGACAGTCTTTGCCCATGAAAAAAGTTTAAGATCCAAATTCATTTCTTTTCTTCTTTTCCCTTTTCTTTCTCTTGCCTTATTCTTCCCTTTCTTTTATCATTTTGTCCTTCTTTCTTGTAGGACTGTCAAGTACAGAACTTTCAAGAATTGGATGGTCTTTCTCCAATTTTGATTGAATCTTTAGTTGGGTTGGACCAATTCAAGCCAAGCTATCCTTATAAACCAAATGGAAGTCTTTTATTGTCTTAGGTAAAAGAGAACTCAGTTGGCTTTTTGAACCGCCTTTTTAGGTTTTATCCTTCCTCCTTTTCTTTTTTCCTTTTTTTTTTCTTTTGTTCTTCTTTTTTCTTTTCTTTCTTTCTCTTTTTTTTTCTTTTTTTTGTTTGTTTTTTTGTTTGTTTTTTTTTGTTTGGTTCTAGCTCAAATAGAGATTTTTTGTTTGTACCAACTTGGGCTCCCAATAATGGATGAGGGGAGTAACATAAATCTTCATTAACAGGGATAAACCATTTGTTACTCTAATGTTGTATTCATATATTAGAGATATTAAGTGAACTTCAACTACCCTTATGGCCTTGAAAAATTCAACTACCCTTATGATCTTAAAAACATCAACTACCCTTATGGTCTTGAGAACATCAACTATCTTCATGGTCTTGAGAACTTCAACTATCTTCATGTTCTTGAGAACTTCAAATATCTTCATGGTCTTGAGAAATTCAACTATCTTCATGGTCTTGACTAATCATTACTTTCTTTGATCTTCTTGCCTCTTTATATTAGTGATCATAAGATTTGTCAAAAGTATCACAACAGCTCAAGGTAGGTTATTGAGGTTATATGCTAATGAAAAGAAAGCTAAAATTTTATGAAGGCTCAAAGAGACAACTAGGGATTGATATTTAATTGGGTGGATACTAGTTGTTGGCTGACCAAACAATGCCTAGATCATCTCTCCCTTAAATAAGCAGAGTTCAATTTTGCCTTGAAAGTTTGTCAAAGCATGTTCTAAGACTGACTAGGACCTAGACAAAGGTAATTATGCAGGAGCCCTCTCTAAGTAAGCATACACAACTCCATGCTATAGAGCAATTCCTTCATCTAGAAAAGTCATTCGAGTCATGATGCATAAATATATTAATTCATGAATTATCAAGCTAGATTCCTCATTGGTTGAGCACCAAAATGAACAAAGGCCAATAAAATTTTTGATAAAAGTAATTTATGCAAACAAATTTAAATTTGAAAAACACGATAGTTCCAATTAAATATTAAACAATGTAAAATTGAAAAGCAACATTCAAGCTAATGAAAGTTTGTTGAGTTTAAGCTTCTTTTCCCATCACATCTTCAACATTCCCATCTTGAAAGGATGATAAAACAAAATCCTCTTCTAATCCTTTTCCTACCTTGAAGGTTGTTGGTGGTGGCACCTTGTTGAACCTTGGAAATAGATTTTCTTTGGTATTGGGCTTGTCCGGCTCGGGCAACTTGCCATTATCAATTAAATTCTAGATCTCATACCTCAACTTCATGCAATTGTCCATTTCATATCTAGGCCTTTGATGGAATTGGCAAAATGCATTAGTATCAAAGTTAGGTGGAAGAGGATTAGGCAAAGGATGAGGAGTCAAAGGTTGTAACAATCCCTTCTTTTGTAGCTTATTGAGAATCCAAGATAGTGGCTTCCCCATATTTGAAAATTGTCTTTTATTCCCTTGACCGGTTGCATGAACATCAACTTCTTTTGTGTGGTTTGATTGTTAGGCTGGTTGTTCCCTTTCTCATTCCTTTTTGTTGCAAAACGGCTTTTCTCCCTTTCCCATTCTTCAATTTCTAGACCAGCTTGGAGCAGATCTTTGAAATCACGGATGAGTGTATGAGACATCCTCTCACGAAGATTAGGCAACACCCCTCTCAAAATTATCCTTATTTGATCGGATTCATCGGGCCTCTTCTTGAGTAAAGCAGCCTTATTTCTCCACCTTTTCACATAGTCCACAAAATTCTCATTTGGCCTTTGCCTAATGGATTCCACTTCCATTAAGGTAACTTCTAGCTCAACATTATATCCATATTGTTGGATGAAGGCTTTGTAAAGTAGATCCCAACTCTTTAGTGTTCAATCATCTAAGGTATTGAACCAATTTTGGACAACAGGGTCCAATGAGAGCATAAAGTACCTTAGGGTTTGAGCCTTAGTAGCTCGGGCAGATTGCATGGCAGTGATATACTGCTTCACATGAAGATGGGGATTTCTGGTGCCATTGTACTTAGTAAAGGATGGCATCTTGAATTTATAAGGGACCTCATCATCTTATTCAAATAGTTTGTCGATCTCAGACATCTCTTCGATTTTCAGCTTCTTCTCAAATTTCTTTTCTAAATCCGCAATCATCTTTTCAACATCGGATGTCTCGGCCTTTTCAATAGCTGCTTTCTCACCAACCTTTGGTTCTTTCTTCTTCTCTTGAACATCTTGGTAGTATTGAGCCCAATCATCATCATCATCAATGATCACCTTTTCATCATCAAAAACCACTTCACTAACTTTGGTCTTCCCTTTGTCCTTTGGTTTCTTAGTGCTAGCAGACGCCTCGGCATGGTTTTCTAAGATTGCAGTCAACTGGTTCTTCATGGTCTCAGCTAGGGCCTCTTTGATTTCTTCCATCTTGGCATTGAGGGCTTCATCCACCATTCTTTGAATTTGTTCAGGCTACATTGTTTTAGGTGAGCAAGTGATTGAGTTGTTGCTAGATACTTCATCTCATGCGTAGGTCGGACTGTTGTAAGCTTTAGAACTATCGTAATCCAGGGCTGTGAGCTAGAGAGGATCAATGATATGAGATGTAAATGTATGCATGAATGCATGTATGCACAAACAAAACAACAAATAAGGATAAATAGGACATTCCTTCCAACCTTATAACATCCACACACGAATGGCGAGTCTCTTGTCCTAGGTATATGGTTAACAAAATACCAACTTGGGGTATCTTGCTTTTGAATAATTCCCTCGGGCGTTTCAATCAATAGTTATATTTTTGAAAATGGAAATCAATCCATGATAATTCCCATTAATTAGGTTTTAATCCATTCAACCAACTAAAGTAGCTTTTATGCTATGTTGGATTAAAACTAAATTAAGAGGTTTATTATAAATAGATTTCTCACTTGAAAAAGATAACTAATGGTTCATGCCAAAAAAAGCCCATGGTTAATTTATTCTTAGTGTAAACTAGGCCCACAATTGATTTTTGGTATCTCTTAATTGACCTATATATTTTTGCAAGCTCTTTGTAAGAAAAGGCTGGGTGAAAATAGTTTTGTTTCTAAGCCCATTGTAAAAAAGATTAGAAAAAAGGATTTTGGGCTTAGTATTTGGGCCATGGGCCAAAGATTTTTTTATTTGTTTTTAGAAAAGTCTTATGTCCAAAGACCATCTTTAAAAATTTTGAAAATAGCTTTGGTCTTTTGGAATTTAAAGAAAATTTATTTTGAGCTTACAATGTACTTAGGTCATATTAGAAAAAGAACAAACCAAATAAGACATGATTTAAGCTAAGAAAAATTAACCATAGTCAAACAACATGCATTTGGTGTAAAACCTAAGGAAAGTAACTAGGCCAATTACATGAGCTTTAGTCTTTGGGTAAAAAGGCTTAGGTTCCCATAGCAAGTATATACCAAATGGTACGAGGCTATGAGTGGTTATGCCATGCTCGATCTCCATACCTTGAGTGAAAGTATGGTATCCCTTACATAACATAACATGGGTAACACGGGCGTCCTAACTCACGCACACAATGCAATCTAAGATGATCTATGGATAATATCATTATAAGAAAGAATAGAATAATATAAAGACCAACGGAATCAACTTCTCTTTTCCCTAGTGAAGTCGCCACTGTAAGCGGGGGTTTTTGCCCCCACTCTCTGTGGAATGGTTCTTGCGACTTCGGCACTGTTTAGGCTCGGGATCTTAGAGAACACGGACCTAAGTCCGGAGAAAAATGGCGTCGCCACCCGGACGAGCCGGGAAAAAGAAAGGGGTTGGATGACTCGATTCCTAAGGAATCCCCAACCCCCTAATGGGTTCGGAAAGTTGGGTATGTGTGGGGAAGGTGTGAAATGGCCCAGCACCCCCACAACGCCCGGTTCATTGGAATCGGCCTCCTTTACATGTCTTAATATTATAAAATTCTTAAATATAACAACATTATCCATATTTCACACAATAATTAAAAGAAAGCATCATTATATTAAAATCAAAGTAATGTCCAAACAAAGCAAATAAATGGACACCCATCCAAGGATGGAAATATGTCCTTACATCACATGCCTAGATACGACACCCACCAAAAGGTAGAAACATGCCCTTTACATAGGTTCTAAAATAGAAAAGAAAATTAAATTACATGATGCTTAACTAATGAGGTACCCACCAAGTGGAAACATAACTCTTACAACTTTTGGAAATCTAAATAAATTGATAAAAGTAAATAACCATTCATAATAAATAAATCATTCATCAAAGGTATTTAAATATCAATAAAAATTAAACATCCAGCCATGATAAATAAAATAAACCAAGTATTGAACTTAAATAAATTAAGTCATATAAAATAAATCAAAGCATAATCAAATATAGAATTGAATAAAGCAAATAAAAAGTCTAAATTATAGCTACTATTTCCATTTAGATTTCTTTATCTAATGTGTTAAGGTTTTGGAAATTTCATGAATTTAAGCTACTGTGACTTTTTTATGGAATTAAAATAGATTGAAGTTTTATGTTTTAAAAGGTTGGTAAGACACTTTGATTAAACAAATTAAGGTTTGAATGATGAAATCATGAAACTAGGGTTTTAGACACTTTAAAATACTTTGATTTATGATTTTCGGTTATTAGGTTTCTAAGCTATTGTGTAAATTTAACCTATTTATGTTTTAAGGTTTTTAATGTTTTAAAAGGGATTAGGGTTCATAAAAATTAGGGTTTAAGGTTTTAAAAGGGTTAGGGTTCATTATTTTAGGTTTTGGAGTTGAATTAGGATTTTTAGAATTTAGGGTCACGGTGATGCATGATTTTTAAGAATTTGGAAATCAATTTGATAATTTCATGAAGTTTTATGAATTTAAACAAACAAATTAAAGTTTTTATAAGTAGAAAAGATGTTTTTTAAGGCTTTTTGAATGAAATAGAACCTACTTTAAAATTTTAAAAGAAACAGAATTTAAATCTTAGTTTTGTTGAAAAATATGTTCAATTAGAGTTTTAAGATTTTTAAGAAGTAAAAATAACAATTTTAAGCCTTTTGGAAGATAAACCAACGAAATAAAGTTTTTTTGGCTTTAGAAAAACTAATTTAAGGTTCTAAGATTTTAGATTTTGAAAAAAAGCAAATTCCTAGTTTTAGCTACTATGTAAAATAAATAAAGAAATTAGAATTTCATACTTTCTTTTGTAAGTTGCACCAAAATTGCTTCTTGGATGAACAAGCTCAAAAGACCAGCCTTTTTGCCTTTTTGAATCCCTTAAATCGTGTTTCTGCTCTTTAAAATCAATTGAATTCAAGCTTTTCCTTTATGATGTGCCTTTGGTCCTTATTTATAGTGGTTTGATGTGGTTTATTCCTAATTAGTTAAGGTAAGTAATATTAATAAAAAATAAAATCGAAACCTAATTGAATTAGGTTTCGAAAAATTTGCGTCGGAAAAATTGCGCTGCCAAAAAAAATTGCCGCAGGAAAAAATGCGCTGGCAAAAAAATTCTGCCGCTATTGGCTTTGGCAGCGTGCGTGGAACGGGCCCGTAGCCATTTCGCAGGCAGAAAAATTCTGCGTCTATTTCGCAGGCAGAATTTTTAAAGTGTCCAAAACCTAATTTCATGATTGTAAATCTCAAACCCTAATTTGGTTAATCAAAGAACTCTACCAACTTTTTAAATCATAAAACTTTTGCTCCATTTTAATCTCATTAAAATCACAGTAGCTTCCAAAACAGTAAATACATGGAATCTTAAATAGAAACAGTAGCCCTAATTTGAATTTTATTTTCCTTGTTCAATTTTATATTTGATTGTGCTTTGATTTATATGCTTTAATTTATCTAAGTTCAATGTTTGGTTTATTTAATTTATCATTGATGGATGTTTACTTTCTATTGATATTTAATACCTTTGATGAATGATTCATTTATATCGATGATTTATTTTAATTATTGTGTGTAATATGGATAATATTGTTATTTTTAAGAATTTTATAATATTAAGACCTGTAAAGGAGGCCGGTTCTAATGAACTGGGCATTGTGGGGGTGCTGGGCCATTTCTCACCTTCCCCACAAGTACCCAACTTTTTGAACCCATTAGGGGGTTGGGGATTCCTTAGGAATTGAGTCATCCACCCCTTTCTTTTTCCTGGCCCATCCGAGTGGCGACTCCATTTTCTTTAGACTTAGGTTCGTGTTCTCTAAGGCCATGAGCCTAAATAGTGCCGAAGTCGCAAGAACCATTCTACCGGGAGTGGGGGCAAAAATCCCCGCTCACAGCTTGATTGAAGAATTTGAGGCCATCCTTGGATATCCATGCAATCAACAAATGGCATTACCTATATTGATTTCCAAGACTTAACAAAAGATGTAGATGTTATTTCAACTTTCAAAATTCAAAGTTCTACAGCTGATGAGAGGTGAGAAAATTCTTATTGCTCCCTTAATTAACTTTTGTCTTTCTCATTTGGCTACTACTAAGGCATGGGGACGTATGCTTTGTCTATGCTTGCTTGGCCAATTCTTGCTTGTTTCTTTTGATTGGGATATTGATCCATGAGTATTAGATATCATGGACCAAATAGAAGGAGGCTTGTCACTGATACCCGTGATCTTAGCCGAGACTTTAGTTGGATTAGACCAACTTAAATCATGATTGTCCAAGAGACTGACCGGGAGTCCATTGTTGCTTCAGGTAATTACCTAAACTACCCATTTGGGTTTTCAGTTTAGGTTTTCTCTTTCTTCTTCTTCTTTTTTTATATTGCTCTAATTTTTGCCTAGTCCGTCCATGCGGGTTTTTGAAACTAGCGAGCTGTCCTAATTTTTGCCTAAGCCTCCCTTTTGGGTTTTCAACTTAGCGGACCGCTTTTTTATTATTATATTTATTGCTCAAATTTTTGCCTAGTCTGCCCATGTGAGTTTTCAAAACTAGCGAGCTGTCCTAATTTTTGCCTAAGTTGCCTATAGACCCTTAATTTTTTACCCAGTCCGGTCCAATATATTTTGTTTAGTCCAAAATATATTTTGTGTTGTCTAATATATTTTAATTGGTTCAAAATAACTTTTGTTATCTTAATTAAATAATTTTTGCTTTATTATCTAATTTTTATTAATAAAAATTAAAAATTAAAAATTAAAAATAAAAATAAAAATAAAAATATATAAAAAAAATAAAAATAAAAATAGACGACGGAAAAATCGGCGACGAAAAAATCGTCGCCGAAAACCAGCGCGAGCTTGGCCATGGGCCATTTCGCCTACAGGAGTTTCCTGAGAGAAAAATGGTCCGCAAGTCATTCTCCGCCCCCTGTCGCAGCCAACTGTGGAAAATTGTTTTGCCAGCGCAATTTTTCCTGCGGCAATTTTTTTTGCCAGCGTAATTTTTTCGCAGCAGTTTTTTTCCGCCAGCGAAATTTTTCGACACAAATTTTCTGTAACCTAATACAATTAGGTTTCAGTTTCCTTTTCTTATTCAATATTGTATGCAGTGAATAATTAGGATTAATAATAGAATTCTTCTATAAATAAGGAGGAAGAAAAGAGAGAAAGGTAATGAGAAATCGGGACAGAAACTGGAAGAGAGTTTGAAACCGAAATTGAGTGGGAAAGCAGTGAAATCAATCTGACCTTTTGAGAGAAGAAGAAGCAAAGCCATTAACAAATGATCAAAGGCAGCAACTACCTTTGTTTTTGTTTATCCAAGAAGAATTATTTTTAGAGGAACCATCAAAAGGAGGTATGTATTAATTGTTATTTTTTTTCACAGTAGCTAAGATTTTGAAATTGTGTCTTTAAAAAATAAAAACCCTAGAACTGCAATTTAGTTTTTCTAAAGTTAAAAACACTAATTCGTTACTTTATTTTTCAAAAAGACTTAAAATTGTTATTTTTACTTCTTCAAAATCTTAAAATCCTAATTGAACATGTTTTTCTTCAAAACCAAAATTTGATTTCGTTTCTTTCAACAAACCCTAAAAACATCTTTTCTATTTATATAAACCTTAAATCGTTTATCTACTTCCATAAAATTATCAATTTCTTTTTCCAAATTCTAAAAAACCTAAGCATCCACCGAAACCCTAATTCTAAAACATTAAACCCAAATGCAACTTCCAAACCTAAAACAGTGAACCCTAACCCCTTTAAAACCTTAAACCCTAATTTTTTCTAAACCCTAATCCTTTAAAACTTTAAAAACCATAAAAAACAAATATTTTAATTTCACACAGTAAACTTGAAACCATAAATCAAAAGTATTTTAAAGAGTCCAAATCCTAGTTTCATGATTTTACATAATAAACCCTAGTTTGGTTAATCAAAGAATCTTACCAACCTTTTAAAACATAAAATCCTTAATCTATTTAAATTCTCTTAAAGTCACAGTAACCTAATTCCATAAATTTCAAAACCCTAAACACATGAAATAAAGAGCCCTAAATGGAAACAGAAGCTATAATTTGGATTTTTATTTGCCTTATTCAATTCCATATTTGATTATGCTTTGATTTATTTTATATGCTTTAATTTATTTAAGTTCAATACTTGGTTTATTTAATTTATCATGGATGAATGTTTACTTTTTATTGATGTTTAATACCTTTGATGAATGATTTATTTATGATGAATGATTATTTACCTTTATCAATTTATTTAAATTTCTAAATGTTGTAAGAGGTATGTTTCTACTTGGTGGGTACCTCATTAGTTAAATATCATGTAATTTAAATTGCTTTTCTATTTTAGAACCAATGTAAAGGACATGTTTCTACCTTTCGGTGGGTGTCCTATTTAGGCATGGATGTAAGGGCATGTTTCCATCTTCGGATGGGTGTCCATTTATTTGTTTTGCTTGGACATTGTTTTGATTTTTAATATATTGATGCTTTCTTTTAATTATTATGTGTAATTTGGATAATGTTGTTATACTTAAGAATTTTATAATATTAAGACCTGTAAAGGAGGCCGGTTCCAATGAACCAGGCGTTGTGGGGGTGCTGGGCCATTTCTCACCTTCCCCACACGTACCCAACTTTTTGAACCCATTAGGGGGTTGGGGATTCCTTAGGAATTGAGTCATCCACCCCTTTCTTTTTTCCGGCCAGTCCGGGTGGCGACTCCATTTTCTTCGAACTTAGGTCCATGTTCTCTAAGGCCTCGAGCCTAAACAGTGCCGAAGTCGCAAGAACCATTCCACCGGGAGTGGGGGCAAAAATCCCCTCTCACAGTGGCGACTCCATTGGGGATAAGAGAAGTTGATTCCATTGGTCTTTATATTATTCTATTCTTTCTTATAATAATATTATCCATTGCATCATCTTAGATTGCATCGTGTGCGTGAGTTAGGACGCCCGTGTTACCCGTGTTGTGTTATGTAAAACCATACTTTCACTCAAGGTATGGAGATCGAGCATGGCATAACCACTCATAGCCTCGTACCATTTGGTATATACTTGCTATGGGAACCTAAGCCTTTTTACCCAAAGACTAAAGCTCATGTAATTGGCCTAGTTACTTTCCTTAGGTTTTACCTCAAATGCATGTTGTTTGACTATGGTTCATTTATCTTGGCTTAAATCATGGCTTATTTGGTTTGTTCTTTTTCTAATTTGACCTAAGTACATTGTAAGTTCAAAATAAATTATTTTTAGAAAATCCAAAAGACCAAAGCTATTTTCAAAATTTTTCAAGATGGTCTTTGGACATAAAACTTTTCTAAAAACATATCAAAAATTCTTTGGCCCATGGCCCAAATACTAAGCCCAAAATTCATTTTTCTAAAATCTTTTACGATGGGCTTAGAAACAAAACTATTTTCACCCAACATTTTCTCACAAAGAGCTTGCAAAAATATTTAGGTCAATTATGAAATACCAAAAATCAATTGTGGGCCTAGTTTACACTAAGAGTAATTAATCATGGGCTTGTTTTTGGCATTAGTTACCTTTTTCAAGTGAGAAATCTATTTATAATAAACCTCTTAATTTTGTTTCAATCCAATATAGCATAAAAGCTACTTTAGTTGGTTAAACGGATTAAAACCTAATTAATGGGAATTATCATGGATTGATTTCCATTTTCGAAAATATAACTATTGGTTGAAACGTTCGAGGGAATTATACAAAAACAAGATACCCCATGTTGGTATTTTGTTAACCATATACCTAGGGAAAGAGACTAGCCATTTGTGTGTGGATGTTATAAGGTTGGAAGAAACGTCCTAATTATCCTTGTTTGTTGATTGTTTGTGCATACATGCATACATGCATACATTTGCATCTCATATCATTGATCCTCTCTAACTCACAGCCTTGGATTACGACAGTTCAAAAGCTTACAACAATCCGACCTATGCCGGAGATGAAGTATCTAGCAACGACTCAATCACTTGTTCACCAAAAACAATGGAGCCTGAACAAATTCAAAGGATGGTGGATGAGGCCCTCAATACCAAGATGGAAGAAATAAAAGAGGCCCTAGCTGAGACCATGAAGAACCAATTGACTGCAATCTTAGAGAATCATGCCGAGGCATCTCCTACCACTAAGAAGCCAAAGGACAAAGGGAAGACTAAAGTTGGTGAAGTGGTTTTTGATGATGAAAGGGTGATCATTGATGATGATGATGATGATTGGGCTCAATACTACCAAGATACTCAAGAGAAGAAAAAGGAACCAAAGATTGTTGAAAGATCAACTATTGAAAAGACCGAGACTTCTGATATTGAAAAGATGATTGCTAATTTAGAAAAGAAATTTGAGAAGAAGCTGAAAACCGAAGAGATGTCTGAGATCGATAAACTATTTTAACAAGATGAGGAGGTCCCCTATAAGTTCAAGATGCCATCCTTTGCTAGATACAATGGTACTGGAAATCCTCATCTCCATGTGAAACAGTATATCACTGCTATGTAGTCTGCCCGAGCTACTAAGGCTCAAACTCTAAGGTACTTCATGCTCTCACTGGACCCTGTTGTCCAAAATTGGTTCAATACCTTAGATGATGAAACACAAAAGAATTGGGATTTTTTATACAAGGCCTTCATATAGCAATATGGGTATAATGTCGAGTTGGAAGTTACCTTAATGGAAGTGGAGTCCACTAGGCAAAGGTCGAATGAGAACTTTGTGGATTATGTGAAGAGATGGAGAAACAAGGCTACTTTACTCAAGAACAGGCCTGATGAATCCGATCAAATAAGGATAATTGTGAGAGGGGTGTTGCCTAATCTTCGTGAGAGGATGTCTCATACACTCATCCATGATTTCAAAGACCTTCTCCAAGTTGGTTTGCAAATTGAAGAATGGGAAAGGGAGAAGAGTCATTTTGCAACAAAAAGGAACGAGAAAGGGAACTATCAATCTGGTAGCCAAAGCATGCAAAAGGCAGTCGGTGTTAATGCTACTAACCAAGGAATAAGGAGACAGTTTTCGGAATTAGGGAAGCCAATGTCTTGGGTTCTCAATAAGCTTTAAAGAAAGGGATTGTTACAACCCTTAAATCCTCATCCTTTGCCTAACCCTCTCCCACCTAATTTTGACACTAAAGAATTTTGTCAATTCCACCAAATGCAAGGGCATGACATGGATAGATGTGTGAGATTAAGACATGAGATCTAAAATCTAATTGATAATGGGAAGCTACCCGAGCCCAATAAGCCAAACACCAAAGACAACCCACTACAAAAATTCAATAGGGTACCACCACCAGCAAACTTCATGATTGGAGGAGGTTTGCATGAGGATTTTGTCATGTCTTCTTTTCAAGATGTGGGTGGGGAAGCAACCAAAGAAGAAGAAGTATTTGGTGAAATTAAGTAAGCTACGGTGAGTAAAGAGGTAGCAATTTGTGTTGTCAATGGGTTTTGGGATTCAAGCGATAGCAATGATGATCTTGTATCCAAGAAGGAGGAGTGGACTTGGTCCGAGCCCGAAGAAGATGAAGTAATGAGTACTAGATTTGGTAAGCCTTATGCAAGGCCACCACCTAAGGAGGTAGAAACTAATAAGGGAAAGGAAGTTGAAATAGGAAATAAAGAAGAAGAAGATGATGCTGTGCTCAAGCAATTGAAAAAAACCCAAGCAAGTGTTAGCATTTGGGACTTATTAGCTACTTCTAAAAAGCACCGAGAAACTATGGCCAAAGCCTTAGCTAGCATGCCAATTTCTACCTCCACAACACTGGAGGAGCTGATTAACTTCATAAAAATTGGAGGGGTAATGAAATGTGAAGAGGTCCAAGAGAAGAGAGAAGTTAATATGGGAGCAGTTTCTTTTTCGGATGCGGACTTACCGGAGGAGGGGAGAGACCACATTCGCCCTCTCTTTATCAAAATAGAAGTCAAGGGGAAGAGGACTTCATGTGTAATGTTCGATGATGGGTCCACCATAAATGTTTGTCCACTTAAGATATTGCCAAAGCTAGCCATGTCAACAAGAGATCTAAACCCGACCGAGGTAACAATTCGGGCTTTTGACAACACTAAGAGACATACCGAAGGGACTTTCAAAGCTGCTGTCAAGGTTGGTCCAATTGAATCTATTATTGAGTTTATTGTTTTAGACATACCAGTTACCTTCGCCTTACTCTTGGGGCGACCATGGTTTCATCCTCTTGGTGGAGTTCCTTCCACCCTTCATCAAAAGATCAAGTTCCCCAACGAAGATGAGACAGTGGTCATTGAAGCTGAAGATAATGAGATTGTTAATGTTCTAATGGTTGAGAGGCCTCTCAATGGTTTCCAAGTAACTACAATTTTTGATAATGAAGTAGTGGACTCCAAAGTCTTGAATATGATGAAGAACATGAACTACCTTCCCAGAGCTAGTCTTGGAAAAGGAAAGGCCGGTTTGACAAAGTTGCCAGACTTTAGAACCCAAACTTATATGAAAGGGTTGGGATATGATGAAGACAATGATGTCCAACCAAAGAAGAGTGAAAAGATGAGCTTCCCACCACTTGAAAAAATCTTTGTCAAAGCTCCAGATATGGGACTGCTCCAAGGAAAGCCCGAGCTGATCATGTTCATGGGTAAGTTGATTCCAGGTTTTGAAATTTTTGCAGATGTTGCCGAGCTAGTGAAGCAAGTGAAGAAAGAACTCACCTTTCCAACTAGCAAAGAATCCAATCCAAAAGAGAAGAATGAAGCTGTCCTGAAAGCCGAGAAGACTTCGGAAGAGATTGCTGCCCTGGTCGAAGAAAAGTCTGAAGACATCCTGCTTTATGATTCTGAGAACAATGATATTGATTTTGATTTTAATTTGTCTGCTTTGTATGAGGATGATGATGCTTTCTTTTCCAAAATGAATGCAATAAAGTCTAATTTTGCTTACTTGTGTGATGTTTCTCCTGATGGTTGCATACATTCAAATAGCAGTTACATGAGCATCTTTAATATTAATTTTGTTAACACACAATCATTAAATTTGGGAACAACCGAAAATCCTAAAAACATTAGCATAGCATCCGACCTTACTCCTGATGAGAGAGAGAGATTTAAAAAAATATTTTAAAAATATGAAGAAGTATTTGCTTAGTCTTATGAAGATATGCCGGGGATAGATAGAGATATAGCCGAGCATCATATTCCAACTCACACTCATATAAAACCTATCAAATAAAAGCTTAGGCAATTAAGACCTGAGTGGGCTGAATTGGTTAAAGAAGAGGTCACTAAGTAAATACAAGTGAAGTTCCTTGAAGTGATAGAATACCCAGATTGGCTAGCCAACATAGTACCCATGCCATAAAAAGATGGGAGAATAAGGGTCTGTGTGGACTATAGAGATTTGAACAAAGTGTCCCCTAAGGATGATTTTCCTTTACCTCATATAGATGTCCTCATTGATAGTGCAGCCTCTAGCGTGCTACACTCTTTTGTAGATGGATTTTCCGGATACAACCAAGTGTTAATGGTCCAAGAGGATAAAACCAAAACTGCTTTCATTACTAGATGGGGTAGATTTTGTTATAGGGTGATGTCGTTCGGCTTAAAGAATGCTGGAGCAACCTACCAAAGGATGGCCACCACACTATTTCATGACATGATGCACAAAGAAGTTGAAGTATATGTTGATGATATGATGGTTAAATCAGATACAAGAGAACAACACTTCCAAAACTTAGAGTTATTCTTCGATAGAGCTTTGAAATATAAGCTAAGATTGAACCCGAAGAAGTGTGTGTTCGGTGTTACCTCGGGTAAATTATTGGGACATGTGATTGGTCCAAATGGCATTGAGATTGATCCTGACAAAGGTAAAGCAATCAGGGATATGCCAGCCCCTAAAACGGAGAGAGAAGTTCGGGGATTCATTGGTAAACTGCAGTACATTAGCAGATTTATAGCAAAGCTCACAACAATTTGTGAACCTATCTTCAAATTACTTAAAAAGAATCAGCCGGTCATATGGAATGAAGAGTGTCAAAAAGCCTTTGAGCGAATAAAAGAGTATTTGTTGAATCCACCTGTTTTAAAACCAACTAAACCCAGCAAACCTCTATTACTATATTTAACAGTAGAAGAAGAGTCGATAGGAACCATGCTAGCCCAAGCAGATGAATCAGGGATTGAGCATGTTGTTTACTATTTGAGTAGAAAGCTACTACCTTATGAAATTAAGTATAGTATCATTGAAAAGACATGTATAGCCGTGGTTTGGTCTTCTAAGAAGTTGTGGCATTACTTTCAATCATATAGTGTGCAAGCAATTTCCAGGTTGGATCCAATGAAGTACTTAAGGGAGACACCCTTTTTGATTGGGAAGTATGGTAAATGGTTGATAATATTAGAAGAATTTGAGATTGAGTATGTAAACAGGAAAATGATCAAAGGTAGAGTGGTGGCAGAATTCTTGGCCCAACAACTATTATCAGATAGTGAAGAGGTAATCTTGGAATTTTCAGATGAACATTTAGAAGCAATTGAAGTACAAGGGTGGAAAATGTATTTTGATGGAGCAGTGAATAGGAAAGGAGTAGGTTTGGGAGTTATACTAGAATCGCTCAAAGGGGAACTCATCCCTTTAGCCAAAAAATTGAAATTTAGGGCAACCAATAATATGGTGGAGTACGAAGCTTGTAATTTCGGTTTGGAAACACTAATGAATATGAAGGTGGATAAGGTGGAAGTTTATGGCGATTCATTGCTAGTAGTATCCCAAGTAAATGGAGAATGGGAGTTGAAAGAAGAAAAATTAAAACCATACCACCATTACCTGACCATGATGAAGAAGAGCTTTAAGGAGTGTAGGTTTATGCATCTATCAAGAGAAGAAAATCAGATGGCTGATGCCCTAGCCACATTGGCTTCGGTATGGGAACACCCTGTCAGCTTATTCGTTAAGCCTCTTATCTTGACTAGTTCATCAACTCCTTGCTATGAATATGAGACAATCATGGAAATTGATACAGACCATGATGCATGGTATGATACTATAAGGCAGTTTTTGGAAGAAAGAGAATACCCGCTGGGGGCAACAAAGAAAGAAAGAAGAGCCATAGGGCGGTGGTCTTTGCAGTACATCACATTCCATGAAGAGTTATATCGAAGATGGCCTGATGGGGTGCATTTGAGATGTTTAAGAAAGCCTAAAGTGGAGCCCATCATCTCAAAAATACATGCGGGAAGTTGCGGTTCGCACATGAGTAGTTTGGCCCTAGTTAAGAAGATTATTCGACAAGGTTACTACTGGTTGACCATGGAGAAAGATTGTATTGAGTTCATAAAGAAGTGCCAACAATGTCAGATGTATGGTAATTTGAATCACATACCTCCTAAAGAATTGCATTTTATGTCTTCACCTTGGCCATTTGCCACCTAGAGTATCGACATTATAGGATAAATACATCTGACAGCTTCAAATGGTCACCGTTTCATTATGGTAGCAGTAGATTATTTTTCAAAATGGGTCAAAGCCAAATCCTTCAATAAATTGGGTGCAAGCCAAATGGCTAGGTTTATTGAAAAGAACCTCATCTGCAGATACAGGGTCCCGCACAGTGTGATATCAGACAATGGGGTACAGTTTCAAGGAGCAGTTAAGGATTTATTCTCGAAGTACCAAATCCATCATCATAGATCCTCTCCTTATAGACCAAAGGCTAATGGTGCCGTGGAAGCAACAAACAAGACAATTAAGCAAATTCTATCTAAGATGACCAAGACTTACAGGGATTGGTTAGAGATGCTTCCCTTTGCTTTATGGGGATATAGGACAAGTGTGCGAACACCTACTGGAATGACACAGTTCTCTTTGGTTTACGGGATGGAAGCAGTGTTGCCAATCGAAATTGAGATCAAGTCGTTAAGAATAGTCTTGGAAGCCGAACTGCCTGAAACAGAATGGGTAGCGAGCAGATACACAGAGTTAGCTATACTAGAAGAGAGAAGGTTAAAAGCGCTGTATCATCACCAATTGAATCAAAAGAAGATAGCTCGGGCCCACAATAGAAGGTTTAAGGTCAGAAAATTCAAAGTTGGGGATTTGGTGTTGAAACAATGTAAGCCTAATGTATCTGATCCAAGAGGGAAGTTCAGGCCTAGCTGGGAAGGGCCATATGTCGTGAAACAAGTCATGAACAAAGGTGCGGTGAAGTTGTCAGACATAGACGGGAATAAATTTAGTGAGCCAGTAAACATTGACAGGTTGAAGAAGTTTTATGTATTAAAAATAAAAAAGAAAGAGCTCACTAGGTTGAAAACCCAAAAAGGGTGGCCTAGGCAAAAGTTAGAGCAGTTCGCTAGTTCTGAAAACACAAAAGGGCGTGCTAAGCAACAATTAGGGCTAAATGAGAGAAAATCGTCAATTAGAAAACCCGAAAGGGCTAATTGGCAACAGGAGTGATCTTTGTTGCACTCTAATTAACACTACTAGAACTACACTCGCAAGTATACGAGGCTGCTGTAGTATAATGGTGAACACCTCAAGGTCGTCTCACAAGGAAGCTAGATAAGCTAATTGATTATCAAATTGCAAATAACAAATTATCAATAAATTTAAATTGCTAACAACTAATGAAGACAAATCGATTGGAATTTAAAACAATGAAAGTAAACTGAGCTGATATATTGATTCACTTAATAGAAAGGTCTAGGGTTTGTACTTCTCTACTAACTTATATGTATGAATAGCTATTCCTCTCAACCAATTTAATTTCAAAGATCATATTTCAAGCAACTTAATTAATTGAATCAAGGAAATAAGCTTTCGTATTCAAACCTCTTTCAAATAGTCTTGTTATAATTGAAATTATCTTTTTCTTAGGTTTATATTTCTAATTCACTTAAGTCCCTAATTGAAATGTTCCAGCATTAGACTTCATTTCTCAATCCTTCATCTAATACCTCAAACACATAATTGGTGGCCAATTGATTATATATTAACATTAATCCATTCAATTAAGGCTAAAAAAATAATTTAGTTAAGAGCAATAACCATTTCATACAATCATAGTAGATCCATACAAACCCTAGACTAGATCAAATTAGTTCATAATAATGCTATCAAACAAATTCATCTCATTAAAATTCAAAGAAATTAATTTAGACATAATAGAATTCATGAATACAATTCCAATGAAACTTAAGAGATAGAGTTTGAGAACAAAACCAAATTACAAACTTTCTTTAACTTCTGAAGAATCTCTTGTTCAGATCTTTGCTAGAAGAATATTGCAGTGGCTAAAAATATTTAATCTAGACTGTTTGCATGAAAGTGTAATCAAAATTCCAAAAGAAAATGAAGAGTAGCTCCAAGGTTTATGTTTGACAGCTGATAAAATGTGTAACCTTTCAAAAACCCTAATCTTATTATTTATACGAAACCCTCGCTCAAAATCCGAGTTTCCTTTCTTCCCTAAGTCCCATGGAGTGACAAGGCCAAGCTGGTGGCCGTGTCATGTGACACGGCCAGTGGCTTGGCCGTGTCACCTGGGTGTGTCAGCTTCTGTGTAATCTTGCTTCTTTGCTTCTATGGAATTGAGTGTGATACGGCCAAGCTCCTGGCCGTGTCATGTGACACGGCCAGTGGCTTGGCCGTGTCACCTGGGTGTGTCACCCACTGATTCTCTTCGTTCTTTGAACTTCTTTCTTTGGTCTTCTTCCTTGGCTAAATATGGGACACGACCAAGCTTGTGGCCATGTCATGTGACATGGCCAGTGGCTTGGCCGTGTCACCTGCTAGTGTCAACTTCTGCCAGATTTTCCTTCCTTTCTTGGTTCCCTTGGTTTTGCCCTTAAGGTGAGACACGGCCAATGGCTTGGCCGTGTCTTGCTGCTTCATGCTAATCTTTCTTCCAAGGAAATATTTTGCATATTAACCGAAAACAAACACTTGAAAAAACTTTAAACAATAATCAAATGAAAAATTAACCAAAAACACATAAACACCACACTAAAAACTAGTATAAAAATGACATAAACACTAGAATAAATTAAAACTACCAGAATTGATGAAATCACTGAATAAACAGATAAAAACTACCAAAATACCTGAAGAAAATAATAATCATCATAATAAAAAAGATACAATTCTATGACAAAAACTAATAAAACAACTACCCCACACTTAAAACTTTGCTTGTCCTCAAGCAAATTCACATGGCATAAATTAAAAACTCAAACAACCTTAACTATAATTGTAATATCCCAAATTGTACCCTAGGAGAATTGGATTAATTGTTGATATTAATTGGATTATGTGTATAAGCTTAATGGTAAGAGAATAAGGACTATGAGAAAGTGTATATGTGGTGTATATGAGTTATATATGGTTGCAAGTCAAAGGAAGAGATTATTGTTATTATTTAATTGTGTTTAAGAATTATTTAAGTGAGTTTTGTGTAGTGGGAAAAGATATTTTATTTGTTTAATATTAAATGAAAGGTGGAGAGGATTTTAAGGAAAGTTGTTGGAGAGAGAAGGTTTGAATTTGTCTTTGGCTTCTCTTCTTTCCTTTCTTACGTGACAACCCATTTCTTTCTTTCCTTTTTCCATTTCTTTTCCTTTGTTCTTCGGCTAGCAGAAACAAGAGAGAGAGGAAGAGATTTATCCTTGCAAGATCAAGAGTAGAAGAGTTTTCAAGAGAACAAGTTGAAGGTTTAAGAGTTCTCCATCCTTGGTAAGTTCTTTCTTGACTCTTTGTGTTGTTTTGAGTTGATTGGATATTTGATGGTTTGAGTTGTG
Organism: Garcia nutans; assembly: GCA_947685225.1. Taxonomy (NCBI): domain Eukaryota; kingdom Viridiplantae; phylum Streptophyta; class Magnoliopsida; order Malpighiales; family Euphorbiaceae; genus Garcia; species Garcia nutans. The sequence continues at coordinate 10,733,312 of CANTUV010000040.1, forward strand.
TGTTTGAGATGTGTTTTTGAGTGCTTGGTTCTTTGGTTTTTGGATTTTGGGGTTTGATTGAAGGAAAGAGTAAGGTTGTTGGTGGTAGAGATGTGTTGGTGTTATGGGTTTGAAATAATGAGTATGGTTTGTGATTTGTGTTTAATGTGTGTGTTTTGAGTTGTTTTGATGTTCTTGGCAAGTTCATTATGGTTTTGGGTGTGTCTAGTTGAGTTATGTTGAAGTGAAAGATGATGAAAGAGTGTTGTTTGTTGGTTTGATTGTGGTTTGGCCGGAATCTGGGTTTTTGGTCGGACACGCCCATGGGCACGTCCAGGATTGTTAGGCGTGTCAATTGTGTTTGAGGCAGTAGGTGAGACACGGCCATGAGCACGCCCGTGTTAGTTAGCGTGTCATAGCTACTGTGATTTTGGAGAAATTACACGGCCAGGAGCACGTGCATGATGTTGGACGTGTCAATACTTTTGAGAGACATAATGTATTACACGCCGATGAACACGCCCGTGGTGTTGAGCGTGTAAATGTTTCTGTGTTGAAGAGTTAGGGCACGGTCAGGAACACGGTCGTGTGGGTGAGCGTGTCCAGTTTAGGGTTTTGCCTTAGTTGGTTCTAAACCTCATGAGCTTAAGAGGGTTTCTTTATTCTTTTGGAATAGGTTGTGAAGAAGGTGAATTTACCCATATTCAAGAGGTGATAGATTCTTGAAGAAAGAAGTGTTTAGAGTTGTGAGGGTTGTTGTTAAGGTAAGTACAAGTTATTCATTAATGCATATACATGTTGAGACTCAATGCATATGAATGTAAATGTGTTGAGTATTGCATTATATTGTTCATACATATAAATAATGTTATTTTGTGTATAATGTGAATTGTTAAGTATATGCCATGTTGAGATATGATGAAATGTGAAATCAATGTGGTTGATAATAATGATGTGAATGAAAAAGTTGAGGTATGCTTGCTTATATGAGATATGAAGCCATGATGATTGGCTAAGAAATGTTAAATGAGAAATGAATTGAAATATGAAACTAAATAAAATGATTGTGTGTATAATATGTTGATTCAATTTTCAGAGTACTGTATTTGGCGGCATGCCTATGAATCATTGGATTGGTGAAATGGGATGGCCCGTAAACCGATGCCAATTGAAAATGTGAAATGAATCACTGGATAGGCGAAATGGGATGGCCCGTAAGCTGGTTCCAGTTGAAAAATGTGAAATGAATCATTGGATAGGCGAAATGGGATGGCCCGTAAGCTATTTTCCAATTGAAATTTAGTAACAGTCTTGCCGGGTTGAGGATCTCCTCATGTTTATGAGTTGATGGTCCAAGAGACTGGGTCTGTTACGCTATCCATGGATAGAGATATGATATATATTGCCTACGGGCTTGATGAGTTGTGATATTGGACCAAAACAGTTACTCTGAACCTTGAATAACATATTAGTGTCATTTTGGGCCCATGCTTGTGTTTGTTATAATGTGATTAGGAATTGGAGAAATTGATGAGAAATGAGATAATGTTATGATATATGAACATAATTTGATTGTATGACTTGAACATTGCACCATGGCATATTGATATTATAGCTTGTATTACTAAGCCGTAGGCTTAGCGCGATTGTGGTTCTTCGCGCAGGTGTCAGAGAAGAACCTGAGAGTTCCACTAGACCGAGTGAGTCTAGACATTGAGGAGTTATTCTTGGACTTAAAGATCAGAGATCAAGCTGCCACTTATGTATATATTTTATATTTGTAACTTTGATTTCAATGTTTATGTCATTGTGAATATTTCTACCATTTCCGCTGCGGAGTAATTAAATGTTTTTAACTATTGTGTTTTATAAATACTCTCGTGAATTTGGATCTCTTTTATTTGTTTTAAAGGGTATGTTTTGTGTATTAAATAATTGTAACACCCCTATATACCAAAATAATTGTAACACCCCTATATACCGTATACGTATACAGCATGCTGATACGATCGTAATATACGTATACTGAATATAGGTTGCCACTGTTTATAAAATACACAAAACATACCCTTTAAAACAAATAAAAGAGATCCAAATTCACGAGAGTATTTATAAAACACAATAGTTAAAAACATTTAATTACTCCGCAGCGGAAATGGTAGAAATATTCACAATGACATAAACATTGAAATCAAAGTTACAAATATAAAATATATACATAAGTGGCAGCTTGATCTCTGATCTTTAAGTCCAAGAATAACTCCTCAATGTCTAGACTCACTCGGTCTAGTGGAACTCTCAGGTTCTTCTCTGACACCTGCGCGAAGAACCACAATCGCGCTAAGCCTACGGCTTAGTAATACAAGCTATAATATCAATATGCCATGGTGCAATGTTCAAGTCATACAATCAAATTATGTTCATATATCATAACATTATCTCATTTCTCATCAATTTCTCCAATTCCTAATCACATTATAACAAACACAAGCATGGGCCCAAAATGACACTAATATGTTATTCAAGGTTCAGAGTAACTGTTTTGGTCCAATATCACAACTCATCAAGCCCGTAGGCAATATATATCATATCTCTATCCATGGATAGCGTAACAGACCCAGTCTCTTGGACCATCAACTCATAAACATGAGGAGATCCTCAACCCGGCAAGACTGTTACTAAATTTCAATTGGAAAATAGCTTACGGGCCATCCCATTTCGCCTATCCAATGATTCATTTCACATTTTTCAACTGGAACCAGCTTACGGGCCATCCCATTTCGCCTATCCAGTGATTCATTTCACATTTTCAATTGGCATCGGTTTACGGGCCATCCCATTTCACCAATCCAATGATTCATAGGCATGCCGCCAAATACAGTACTCTGAAAATTGAATCAACATATTATACACACAATCATTTTATTTAGTTTCATATTTCAATTCATTTCTCATTTAACATTTCTTAGCCAATCATCATGGCTTCATATCTCATATAAGCAAGCATACCTCAACTTTTTCATTCACATCATTATTATCAACCACATTGATTTCACATTTCATCATATCTCAACATGGCATATACTTAACAATTCACATTATACACAAAATAACATTATTTATATGTATGAACAATATAATGCAATACTCAACACATTTACATTCATATGCATTGAGTCTCAACATGTATATGCATTAATGAATAACTTGTACTTACCTTAACAACAACCCTCACAACTCTAAACACTTCTTTCTTCAAGAATCTATCACCTCTTGAATATGGGTAAATTCACCTTCTTCACAACCTATTCCAAAAGAATAAAGAAACCCTCTTAAGCTCATGAGGTTTAGAACCAACTAAGGCAAAACCCTAAACTGGACACGCTCACCCACACGACCGTGTTCCTGACCGTGCCCTAACTCTTCAACACAGAAACATTTACACGCTCAACACCACGGGCGTGTTCATCGGCGTGTAATACATTATGTCTCTCAAAAGTATTGACACGTCCAACATCATGCACGTGCTCCTGGCCGTGTAATTTCTCCAAAATCACAGTAGCTATGACACGCTAACTAACACGGGCATGCTCATGGCCGTGTCTCACCTACTGCCTCAAACACAATTGACACGCCTAACAATCCTGGACGTGCCCATGGGCGTGTCCGACCAAAAACCCAGATTCCGGCCAAACCACAATCAAACCAACAAACAACACTCTTTCATCATCTTTCACTTCAACATAACTCAACTAGACACACCCAAAACCATAATGAACTTGCCAAGAACATCAAAACAACTCAAAACACACACATTAAACACAAATCACAAACCATACTCATTATTTCAAACCCATAACACCAACACATCTCTACCACCAACAACCTTACTCTTTCCTTCAATCAAACCCCAAAATCCAAAAACCAAAGAACCAAGCACTCAAAAACACATCTCAAACACACAACTCAAACCATCAAATATCCAATCAACTCAAAACAACACAAAGAGTCAAGAAAGAACTTACCAAGGATGGAGAACTCTTAAACCTTCAACTTGTTCTCTTGAAAACTCTTCTACTCTTGATCTTGCAAGGATAAATCTCTTCCTCTCTCTCTTGTTTCTGCTAGCCGAAGAACAAAGGAAAAGAAATGGAAAAAGGAAAGAAAGAAATGGGTTGTCACGTAAGAAAGGAAAGAAGAGAAGCCAAAGACAAATTCAAACCTTCTCTCTCCAACAACTTTCCTTAAAATCCTCTCCACCTTTCATTTAATATTAAACAAATAAAATATCTTTTCCCACTACACAAAACTCACTTAAATAATTCTTAAACACAATTAAATAATAACAATAATCTCTTCCTTTGACTTGCAACCATATATAACTCATATACACCACATATACACTTTCTCATAGTCCTTATTCTCTTACCATTAAGCTTATACACATAATCCAATTAATATCAACAATTAATCCAATTCTCCTAGGGTACAATTTGGGATATTACAATAATTTAAGTATATAAGATGAAATCCTTTAAGACTCAGCCATAAATAAATGCAATTTACTTCAATCAAGATTTCTTAACTCATTCATTAATCCAGACATAACAAATCTCATCTCTCATCTAAGTGTTTCACTCAATTTCAAAGGTTAATTCACTCAAACCACTCATGATTGCATACTGTCATAAACTTGCTTAATTATCCAATCTCTCTCACTGATTTTCTCAAGAAATAATCTGAAGGTCTTTTATTTGGATGTAATAGGGCTAAGGTGAAGGTGTGAGGAAAGACATTTAAGTTGGAACATCAAGAAATGGAGTATCTAAATTAGACAATACTCTTGCTAAGAAACTCGTAACTCCCTCAAATGGCATATTCACCAACCCTTGATAATCTCACATCCTTGCATACTTAAAGAAAAGTACATGAGTCGACATTCCTCTTTGATGACTAATGCTAGAAAATATATGAATTTTGTATATATATATATATATATATCTTCTCTTTTATTATATATATATTTATATTTTTATATATATACAAAATATAAAATTGCATTGAACATCTAGCTTAAAATGTAGAGGAAAAGAACAATCAACTCTTAGTCAAATACAATATGTAAAGTATGCATTTTAGCCCCAAATCTTACTAAAGCAATATTATTATTTTTTTTTAATTGCTTACCCCACACTTATGAATTAAACCACCCTATTGTCATATCATAAGAAACTCCATTCCTTAATGCAGGTATGATGATAATAGGACAATGTTGAGTTGTGAATTATGTTGATCTAACAAGAAAAAGTCAAAGGCTCAACTTGGCTCACTAAGGAATTCATATTTAAGGGAGGTCTTTTTAAGCTAAAGGGATAATCCTAATTTGCCTTCATCATTTTAAAACTTGAGATGAAATCATAATGTAAGTTCAATTAGTATGCAAAAGCAAGCTCTAGAGATGCAAAATCATGAAGGTGCACACTTAAGAAAAGAAAATCAATTGACAATAATATTTAATCTATGAGCCTCAAAACTCACAAAGGGTGGGTTCTCAAAGATTTATGAATTGCAGGCACTACAAGCACAATCCAAGAAAAAGAGCTCACTAATTTCCACTACACTTGGGCTTTCCTTCCTTGCAAAGAACCCACAAGACATAAAGCGATGCAGATACCTTAGAGCGGGATTACTCAATTTAGTTGCCTTGGCCGATTTGGCCATATAAGTTCCCGAGCCCAATGCTCCCCATGCAAATTGCTATTTAAAATCCTTAAGTACAGATTTTTCACCATGTTGATGGAAACCAAATATAGCATTCAACTGCTCAATACTAACTACAAATGATTTCCCAAGCAATTTAAAATTCAACCTAGAGCAAATTTTTTGTGCATTTCTTTCAACCTTAAGAGATGTTAAAAATTTCAAAGTAAGCTCTTGATATTGCAAAGGTCGAAGGGAGACTAATTTCTCCCACCCAAGGTTTTAAACATAACTATAAAAATTATCCCTAATATGAAGAGCATTAAGGGATTCATCGTTTACATACCTCATCGGAAAGAAACCCCTAGCCAAAAGAGTCATTCTCTTTAAAGATGAAGAAGATGAAGATGCAGCTGCAGTTGGAGGTTGCTTCCTCTTGTGGTGGGACACCATCTTTGTTCTTGGCATAATGAAAGATCTGGAAAAATTTGAAACTTAAACAGATTAGATTGATTTTTTATGAGAGAAGAAGAAGATTGAACGGATTAATTTTAATTTTGGTGAAGAAAATTGAGAATTAATGGGATTTTGGAAGCTTTGAAAGAACAACAATGGAGGTTTTTGAGAGAAAAAGTCAAGAGAGAGAAAGGAAAAAGAAAGAAAACTAGGGATTTAAATGAACGAAAAGGGCTAAAACCGTGTTTTTAAACTTTGAAATTGAGGTGACACTGCCAAGCTTGGGTGAGCTTGGCCGTGTTTGATGGGTTTGGAGGGACACGGCCAGTCCCATGACCGTGTTTGACATTGTAAACAAAAGGTTGCAAGACAAAGAAAAGAGACATGGGAGAAGCTTGGCCATGTCTATATGACACGGCCAAGGACATGGCCAAGTTTGTTGGCCGTGTCCTTCACTGCCATTTTGGCTTTTTTACATATATATATTTTATATGTCACCAAATCTTAAAGAAATGCAATCCTCTTTCTTAATTAACCCTGAAACACATTAAAAAAATAAAAACCGATCAAATCACCCATTCCATTTATTTAAACCAAACATGAAATCAAAATTGCTAAATATAAAATTATAACTATGAAAAGAAATGCAAACCGATGGGTTGCCTCCCATTTAGCGCTTCTTTAATGTCGTGTAGCTAGACATTACTGTAAAACTTAAGGATCGTAGATCAAAGTGCTATCGATGATCCTTATTTCTTGGAACCCTTCATTATATGGTTTAACTCTCTATCCATTTAGTTTAAAAGTTTCATTTGTTCGAGAGTTAAGCAATTCTATAGCACCAGAAGGATATACTTGAGTTATCTCGAAAGGACCACTCCATCGAGACTTGAGTTTTCCTGGAAACAGACGGAGATGAGAATTAAAAAGCAAAACTTTCATACCTGGGCTCAATGTCTTTCGCGCTATAATTCTGTCATGATGTGCTTTAGTGCGATCCTTATAAATCCTCGAACTCTCATATGCCTCATTCCTCAGTTCATCTAACTCTGAAATTTGCAGAAAATGTTCTCTCTTTGCCTTGTCCAAGTCTAAGTTTAGAGTCTTAATTGCCCAATACGCCTTGTGCTCCAACTCCACTGGTAAATGATAAGCCTTGCCAAAAACCAATCGGTATGGACTCATACCCAAAGGAGTCTTGAAAGCAGTTCGATATGCCCACAATGCATCATGCAATCTACTCGCCCAATCCTTCCTTGATAAGTTGACTGTTTTCTCCAGAATTCCTTTGATTTTCTTGTTGGATGTCTCAACTTGGCCTAAAGTCTGTGGATGGTATGGGGTCACCACCTTGTGTTTCACACCCGATTTGTGCATTAATTTCTCAAAAAGTTTGTTGCAGAAATGACTTCCCTCATCACTGACTATCACTCTTGGTGTGCCAAATCTGCTAAGAATATATTCCTTCACAAATTTAACAACCACATTAGCATCATTAGTACGGGTGGGGATTGCCTCCATCCATTTTGAAACATAATCAACAACAACTAAAATGTACTCATAACCAAAAGACTTGGGAAAAGGACCCATGAAGTCTATTCCCCACACATCAAATAGTTCAACAACAATATAAGATTGAAGGGGCATTTCATTCCTCCTCCCAATGTTACCCACTCTTTGACAGCGGTCACAATGCTTACAATATTCTTGAGCATCTTTGAATAGAGTAGGCCAATAAAAACTACTTTGAAGCACCTTTTCTGCGGTCTTTCTCCATCCAAAATGACCACGACAGTGAAGGTCATGAAAAAATTGAAGAACACTCAGTTGTTCTTCCTCAGATACACACCTGCGAACTATCTCATCTTTGCATATCCGGAATAGGTAAGGTTCATCCCAAAAATAAAATTTACTCACGTGCAAAAACCTTTTCTTTTCCTGAAATGACATGTCTGAACGCAAAATACCACAAGCAAGATAGTTAGCAATATCTGCAAACCAAGGTGCATTCATTACCACAAATAACTGCTCATCAGGAAATGCTTCTAGATTTTTATGAATGCTATCAGATGCAAGATTTTCACCAAAGAAAGGTAATCTAGATAAATGATATGCTACAACATTTTCACTTCCCTTAGTATCTTTGATTTGAAAATCAAATTCTTGCAATAATAACACCCATCTAATTAAACGAGGTTTAGCATGTTGTTTTGTCAAAAGATATTTTAGAGCTGCATGATCTGAATGCACAATAATTTTCGACCTAATTAAATATGCTCTAAACTTATCTAAAGCAAAAACAACAGCTAGCATTTCTTTTTTAGTTGTTGTGTAATTCATTTGTGCACTATTTAGGGTCAAGCTAGCATAATAGATCACTCTCAAAAATTTCTCAACCCTTTGCCCTAGGACAACTCCTGTTGCATGATTAGAGGCATCACACATAATTTCAAAAGGTAAAGACCAAACAGGAGCTACAATTACCGGTGCACTAGTCAAATTTTCCTTAAGGGAATTAAAGGCTTGCATGCATTGTGCAGTAAACTCAAATGGAACATCTTTCCTAAGCAAATGACACAATGGTTGGCTTATTTTAGAAAAATCTTTAATAAACCTCCGATAAAAACCTGCATGCCCTAGAAAACTTCTTATTCCCTTAACAGATGTAGGTGGGGGTAACTTAGCAATCAACTCTACCTTAGATTTATCCACCTCAATCCCTTTACTCGGCACAACATGGCCTAATACAATGCCTTGAGTAACCATGAAATGACTCTTTTGCCAACTCAAAGTGAGGTTACATTCAATGCATCTCTCAAGCACAAGAACAAGTTTATTGAGGCAATTATCAAAAGAATCAATGAAAACAGAAAAGTCATCCATAAATACCTCAATAAAATCATCTATCATGTCTGTGAAGACAGACATCATGCATCTCTAAAAAGTTGTAGGCACATTGCACAAGCCAAAGGGCATACGCCGAAATGCATAAGTCCTAAAAGGGCAAGAAAAGTAGTCTTGGATTGATCCTCTGGTGATATCGGCACCTGATAATAAACTGAAAGTCCATCCAAAAAATAATAATGTGAGTGTCTAGAAAGTTTATCCAACATCTGATCAATAAAAGGAAGAGGGAAATGATCTTTCTTTGTGGCATTGTTCAACTTCCTATAGTCGATACACATTCTCCACCCAGTAGTAGTCCTAGTAGGAACCAATTCATTCTTTTCATTTTTCACCATAGTAATTCCTGATTTCTTAGGCACTACATGTACTGGGCTAACCCACTCACTATTAGCTATTGGATATATCACTCCATCCAGCAATTTAAGCACTTCCTTCTTAACCACTTCACTCATGTTTGGGTTAAGGCGTCTTTGGGTCTCCCTCACAAGTTTAGCTCCCTCTTCTAAGGTGATTCTATGCATGCACATTGAAGGGCTAATACCTTTGATATCACTCAATCCCCATCCTATTGCTCTTTTCAATCTTTTAAGCTCACTCACCAACCTCATCTCCTCTCTTTCACTAAGTTCACTAGATATTATCACAGGTAAGGTGTTGTGATCTCCTAAAAATACATATTTCAGATTTTTAGGCAACTCTTTCAGTTCTAACTCAAGTGAAGTTTTATTCTCTTCTTTTTGGTTGGAAGGGAGCTCAAATACTGTGTCCTCCTTAAGTTCTTCTATTTCATCACTCTCTAATATCTCAAGGCAACTGGCTATTTCTGAGTCAAAAATATCCAAGCCACGATCTAAGATCAGTGCCAGCTCCAATTTATCCGAGGAACCTGTCTGCAAGAAAACATCTAAAACAACTGCGTCAATACAATCAATTAAAGAACAATCCTCATATAATGCAGTTGTAGGAATGGGAGAAGTGTTAAAAATAGAAAATTCAACCATTTTTCCCAAGACAATCATTAACAATTTACCATTTTTAACATCTATCAAAGGTGTTGGTAGTAGCCATAAAAGGCCTACCCAGTAGAATAGTGTGTGCGGATGGTGTAGGGTTACTTCCTTCAATGTCAAGAACTATAAAATCCACAGGCACTATCAACCCACCAACCTTAACTAACACATCTTCTATAACTCCTTTCAGGAATCTAAGAGATCTGTCAGCTAACTACAAAACCATTTTGGTAGGTTTAAGCTCTCCAAGTTCTAATTCAAGATACACAAAATACGACATTAAATTAACACTGGCTCCTAAATCACACATGCCATCAGTCCCCTTTCCATTACCCATAGTAATTTGAATTATGAAACTACCAGGATCCTTTAGTTTCGGAGGTAGTTTATGTTGCAATAAAGCACTAGCTACCTCTGACACTATCACCTTTTCATTTGGCTCATACCTCTTCTCTTTGTGTTCAATTCCTTGAAGAATTTGGCATAAGCCGGCATGTTCTTTATTGCTTCAAGTAAAGGTAAGTTAATACTTACCTTAGATAGCATGTTGAAGATGTCTGAAAATTGCTTATCTTGTTTATCATTCTTCAACCTATTGGGAAATGGCATAGGTGGCCGGTAGGGATTACTTGCCTTGTGTAAATCTGCTGAAGGGGATTTCTTCGTTGACTTTTCTCCAGCACCTTTGTCCTCTGGTTCTCCTTCCTTTTTGTTCTCTTGCTCACCTGCATTCATAGAATTATTTACAACATTATTGTTTATTACCTTGCCACTTCTAAGAATAGTCACTGCTTGTGCCTGCTCAGGTTGACTCAGAAATTTCCCTTTTTGTTGAATCTGCATCTGTTGTGCAAGTTGTCCCACTTGAGTCTCCACTTTCTTAAAAGATGCTTCTAATGAATCCAGCCTTTTGTTATTCATCTCTTGATTTTAGCACTGACTTGGATAAAGGCCTGTAAACTATCCTCCAAACTCTCTCTCTTAGGCTGCCCTTGATTTGAAGATTGACCCTGCGGTTGGTTTTGTCTCTAGAGCAAATGGAAAGGTTGTTGAGAGTTATTTGTTGCCCAGGAAAAATTTGGATGATTCCGCCAACCAAGATTGTAAGTATTTGAGTAAGGATCATTCCGGGTCCTCGGTTGATATCCCCCCATAGCATTGACTTGTTCAGCCTCATTTCCATAAGACTCATATGCAGAGGGGCATATATTTGTTCCATGCTCGAAGGTTCCATAAATTCCACACACTTCTTGAGTGGATGAAGAAGTATTGTTCTTCATGTTCAGCATCTACACTTGCCTTGTCAATTCAGCTATCTGATTGACCATCTTATTGTTGGCTTCCAATTGATTTACCCCTTTACTTCTTCCTCTTACACTTTTCTGTTGAGAATTAGCTCCCAACATTTTAAAGATTTCATAAGTTTCATCAGCTATCTTTTCTCCCATAGCTCCCCCAGTTGCGTTATCAACAGTATTCTGAAATTGCTGGGTTAAACCATCGTAGAAAAACTAATTCAGAAGTTGAAGTGGGTAGTGATGGTGTGGACATTGGATCAATAACATCTTAAACCTGTCCCAAGCCTCATGAAATGGCTCTCCTTCAAATTTAGAGAATGTAGCTATTTTCCCTCTCAATTTAGTTGTCTTCTGATGTGAGTAAAATTTTCCCATAAACTTGTTATAGACTTGCTCCCAAGTTGTCAAAGAATTTTCGGGCAACATCATAAGCCAGCTTTTTGCCCTATCCTTCAATGTGTACGGAAAACACCTCATCTTCAACTGGTCCTCTATTAGTCCTCCCAATGGAAATGTGTTGAGGGTGGAGTAGAAATCACCGATAAAATTCAAAAGATCTTCATTTGGGACTCCATAGAAAGATGGCAGCATATTGTAATGGATATTCTTCAACTCACAATTTCTTGCTGTATCTGTCAATCTTATAAAGAGGTTGAAGTTCCAATGACAGGTCTGGCAAAATTCCTCATAGTTCTTTGCCTTTCGTCTCCCATATTGGTAGATTGTGCAGTATCTGACTCAAAATCAGAAGTGTCCTCCTCTGTATCAAATCCGGTATATAGTTCAAACTCTTCTCTGCTCCTGTTCACTCTCTGAATTTCTGGAATAACTGGGTATAGCTCTCCTCCGAGTGATCTCCTGCCTTGCATAAATAAAATTTCTGGAAAAAAGGAATTATTAAAAGCAAAAGACAAATAAAATCAAATGTAAACAATGAAAAATAATTTAAAATATTTATGCCTAATAAACAATTACGCCAATTAGCTTCCCTGGCAATGGCGCCAAAAACTTGTTGAACTCTAATTAACACTACTAGAACTACACTCGCAAGTATATGAGGCTGCTGTAGTATTTTGGTGAACATCTCAAGGTCGTCTCACAAGGAAGCTAGATAAGCTAATTGATTATCAAATTGCAAATAACAAATTATCAATAAATTTAAATTGCTAACAACTAATGAAGACAGATCGATTGGAATTTAAAACAATGAAAGTAAACTGAGCTGATATATTGATTCACTTAATAGAAAGGTCTAGGGTTTGCACTTCTCTACTGACTTGTATGTATGAACGGCTATTCCTCTCAACCAATTTAATTTCAAAGATCAGATTTCAAGCAACTTAATTAATCGAATCAAGGAAATAAGCTTTCACATTCAAACCTCTTTCAAATAGTCTTGTTACAATTGAAGTGATCTTTTTCTTAGGTTTATATTTCTAATTCACCTAAGTCCCTAATTGAAATGTTCTAGCATTAGACTTCATTTTTCAATCCTTCATCTAATACCTCAAACACATAATTGGTGGCCAATCAATTATATATTAACATTAATCCATTTAATTAAGGCTAAAGAAATAATTTAGTTAAGAGCAATAACCATTTCATACAATCATAGTAGATCCATACAAACCCTAGACTAGATCAAATTAGTTCATAATAATGCTATCAAACAAATTCATCTCGTTAAAATTCAAAGAAATTAATTTAGACATAATAGAATTCATGAATACAATTCCAATGAAACTTAAGAGATAGAGTTTGAGAACAAAACCAAATTACAAACTTTCTTTAACTTCTGAAGAATCTCTTGTTCAGATCTTTGCTAGAAGAATATTGCAGTGGCTAAAACTAATTTAATCTAGACTATTTGCATGAAAGTGTAATCAAAATTCCAAAAGAAAATGAAGAGTAGCTCCAAGGTTTATGTTTGACGGCTGATAAAATGTGTAACCTTTCAAAAACCCTAATCTTCTTATTTATACGAAACCCTCGCACAAAATCCGCATTTCCTTTCTTCCCTGAGTCCCATGGAGTGACACGGCCAAGCTGGTGGCTGTGTCATGTGACACGGCCAGTGGATTGGCCGTGTCACCTGGGTTTGTCAGCTTCTGTGTAATCTTGCTTCTTTCCTTCTGTGGAATTGAGTGTGACATGATCAAGCTCCTGGCCGTGTCCTTGTCACCTGGGTGTGTCACCCATTGATTCTCTTCATTCTTTGAACTTCTTTCTTTGGTCTTCTTCCTTGGCTAAATATGGGACACAACCAAGCTTGTGGCCGTGTCATGTGACACGACCAGTGGCTTGGCCATGTCACCTGCCAATGTCAACTTCTGCCAAATTTTCCTTCCTTTCTTGGTTCCCTTGGTTTTGCCCTTAAGGTGAGACACGGCCAGTGGCTTGGCCGTGTCTTGTTGCTTCATGCTAGTCTTTCTTCCAAGGAAATATTTTGCATATTAACCTAAAACAAACAATTGAAACAACTTTAAACAAGAATCAAATGAAAATTTAACCAAAAACACATAAACACCACACTAAAAACTAGTATAAAAATGACATAAACACTAGAATAAATTAAAACTACCAGAATTGATGAAATCACTGAATAAACAGATAAAAACTACCAAAATACCTGAAGAAAACAATAATCATTATAATAAATATGATACAATTCTATGACAAAAACTAATAAACAAATCTTGTGTATGCTAGCTTTATGTTTGGTTGTTCCCTAATTTAATAAAACAGAATTAATGTTAAAATTGTCCTATATGAACTGTTATAAGTATTTGACCAGATATGGATGAAATAAATGAACACAATAGCAAAAGGTGATGACAAATTATAAATGGAAAAGAAGCATCTTTTATTACTTTAATTATTTTTCATCCTAACGATACACTTTCTGAATTGATTAATGTAAAATCTATGGCAGTTGATAAATGTAACATGTAGGCCAACTTTGCCTCAGCCGATCCAAGTAGTCTTTAGTCAAACAAGACATGTCTAAGTTGGGAGTAAAGTCAGAATCACAAGGCTCAGCTACATACTGACGGCCAAGTCGGCGAGGATCATAGCATGCACCTTGACAAAGAGCAGCAAGGGGAACATACATCAAGTATGTCCGCATGGTGATATGAGAAATCTTCCACCAAGGTACCAACCAATGGATATTGACTTCAGAGCATGAGTGGATCCAGTCAACCCAGTCAGCATTTGAAGAAGGAGGATCGAGTAGCTTCCTAGTAGAATGATGACATGGCAGGTATCTGGCAAAATCCATGGATGGAGTATCAAGCAAACAAAGATGCTTCTGAAGCCAAATCTGTGAGGAAAGAGTTAAATAAAAAAATTTCGCTAAGTGGAAAACCCGCGAGGGCAACTTAGGCAAAAATTAGGACAGCTCGCTAGTTCCGAAAACCCACATGGGCGGACTAGGCAAAAATTAGAGCAATAAAGGAAAGAAGAAAAGAGAAAATCTAAATTGAAAACCCGAAAGGGCAGTTTAGTTAATTACCTAAAGCGGCAAAGGACTCCTAGTCAGTCTCTTTGACAATCCTAATTTAAATCGGTCTAATCCAACTAAGGTCTCGGCTAAGATCACAGGTATCGGCGACAAGCCTCCTTCCATTTGGTCCATAATATCCAATACCCGTGGATCAATATCGCCGTCGGAAGAAACAAGCAAGAATTGGCCGAACAAGCAAAGACAAAGCATGCATTAGTAGGGGCCAAATGAGAGAGACAAAAGTCAATCAAAGGAGCAAGTAGAATATTTTCACCTCTCATCAACCAAAGAACTTCAGGATTTGGAATTTAAAATAACATCTACATCTTTTGTTGAGTCTTGGAAATCAATGTGGGTAACGCCATTTGTTGATTATTTGGATATCCAAGGATGGCCTCAAATTCTTCAATCAAGGGACATATTTCAAAGCCATTAATTCTAAATACCCTAGAATCCTTATCCCAAAAGGAAGCCACGGCAAGTAAGAAGGAGTGGTCCAATTTAACATTTTGAAAACATTTTAAAACATCAAGTTTTGACCATGAAATCTGCTTTCAATGGATGGCATCCATATTCTTAAATAGAATTTTTATCTTCTTTGAATGATGCTCGGTCATGGTGAATGAATAAAGAAAAAATTAAAATTGTTAAAGAGAGTCTTCACGTTGAAAGAGAAAGAATTTTGGTTTTTGTATTGAAATATGGAATGAAGGGTGATTTATATAGAAGAAACAAACCTTTTCCAAAATTGAAAAGGAAAAAGTGATGGGAAAGAATAAGACCATATGGCATAAGGAAAGGAATTAGCAATGAATTTCCTTTACCACGTTGGATTTGGTTTAGCAAATGAGGTGGATGTAAATTGTGAAATTATTATGTACTATGAAAAAAAAAAGTAAAAGTGGTGCAGTAACAAAAAAAAGGAAAAAAAAGAAAAAATAAAAAAGGTTACAGCAAAGAGGAAAGTTGTATTTTTTCATTATTGTACAATATTTTACAATTGCTACAATATTTACATATCACTAAGAGGGTGGTGGTAAGTCATCAAATAAAGCCTTAAAAAAATTATTGCCTGTTGGAGGAAGGGGCAAATCACTCGTCCCGAGTCTGCTCAAAGCAGGAGCACCAAAACCCTGCAAATTACTCGTCCCGGGATCACCCGAAGCAAGAGCACCAAAATCCCTATTACCTTGAGGTTCCGATCCATCATGGTCCTCATTAGAAGCAGATGAAAGGATCTAATGTTCATCAGTCTGGGGGCCTCTTGATGAAGAAGTGTTGGCATCCCTCATCCCCTGAAATCGAAAGTTTTGGAAATGTTATTCGGATTGATGATATAAACTTTCAAAATGAGAAGCCTGCTGATGACTTGCAGCCAACTCTTCTTGAAGTTTCCTATTTTGTTCTTCGAGCATCCGCTGTGAGCCAAGAAGGAAAAGGTAAGAGCATACATAATCATGCATACATATTGTAATATCCCTATGCATGCCCTAGAAGTTTTGTATGTTGTTGTTGTTGTTGGTTTAAATTGAGAAAAGAAAAGTATATGTATATGTGTTTTGGGAAAGAATTAGGGTTTAGAGAGAATGGTATATGTTGTGTATATGATGATATATATAACATATAAATGGGTCAAAGGAAGAGTCAAAGGAAGAGAGATATTTTTGTGTTAAGTGTGTAATTACATATAAGGGCTTATATGAGACAAAAAGTTAGTTATATGATTGAGGGCATTTTGGTAATTGCTTGGATAAGATCACTTGGTGGAGATTAAAAGCAAAATTTGACTTTGTTTCTTCATCATTTTCTTCTTTCTTTCATGAAGTGGCCGGCTCCTCCATAGACAAAGGGAAGCAAGAGGTGAAGAGAGGTTCTTGATGAGTTGAGTTCAAAATTGAAGGAAGATTAAGTGTTCAAGTGTTGATTCAAGAAGTTTTTAACTAAGGTAAGATCTTCCCTTTGATTTCTTTCTTTCTTTTGAAGTGGTATGGGAAGTTAATTAGGGTTTGATGATTTGATGATGAGATGTGTTTATGATTTGTTCTCAAGTGTTAAATTGGTTTTAAGTTAATAGTTTAAATAGGTGTTGTTGTTGGAAGTGGTAAATGTTGATCTTGAAAGGTGGAGAAGGATGGTGATTTTAGTGTTTTGAGATGGGTTGTGTTTAAATGTAATATTAATGGGTTGTAAAGTGATTCTTGTGATGAATATATGTTTAGAACATTGATTGTATTCATTTGAAATATATTATATGGAGTGTATTGTGTTTGGGTTCAATTGAAAAAGTGTTGGAATTGGTTAAGGTTATGTGCATGGGTGACACGGCCAGATGCCATGAAGAGACACGGCCGTGTCATTTATTTGTGTTGGCTACTGCCTCTTTTATTTTTAGAGACACGGCCGTGTTCCTCAAGTGGGCTGGGCGTGTCCCTCAAATGAGTTGGATATTGTTTGATTTCTTGGTTCTCTTTTTGCATGGTTTGGGTTCTTCAAAGGTAGTTTGGTCTCTAAACCTAAACATAAATATTTTAAACTTACTTAAACCAAGGAATGACTTAATCAAACACTTGTGGATGATCCTAAAGCTATGAATAATATAAATTGTTCTTGCATTGTTGAGATTGAACAATGTTATGTTATGCATTGTGAATGGTAATGTGTTTCATGAGTAATGTGGAATGAAATGTTGATATTTATGAATGATGCTATGTGAGATATAATGTGATCATGGATGAGATAAATATACACTTGAATAATGAAGTGTTATATTGTGAAATGAAATGTGAAGCCATTGTTATTGGCTATGATGATGTGATTGAAAGAAATAAGGCATGTTTGCCTAAATGATGTTAAGAATTGAGAATGAAAATGATAATTGAATAATAAATGAATTGTGTGGCTAATGTGTTATTCCATTTTCAGAGTTGGTTGTTGGTGGCATGCCTAATAAGTGTAACAATCTCTTGAAGTTAGGTTGGATTGAACCCTTGAAGCCTAATTGAGATGTTACCACCCTTGAAGCTAGGTTGGGTTAGTTCTTGAAGCCAAGTTGGGTAGAAGCTTAGCATGCTTTGCTCCCCTTGAAGCTTGGTTGAACTTAATCCTTGAAGCCTAGTTGGGTATATGATATTGATAAATGTGATAACAAACCAAAGCATTAACTCTGAAAATTGAATGACATATTAGTGTGTCTTGGGCCCATGCTTGTCTTTGTTTAGTGTTGATTATGAATGGTTAAATGAATACTAATGAGGTATATGAAAAGATATTGAAATGTGATATGTAATGTGAAAATATGTTGTTAGTGTTGCATATATGATGTTACATGTATAATATGGATTGAGAAATGACATTGCATTGCACTAAGTCATATCATTTGCATGATTATCTTACTAAGCCGTTGGCTTAGAGCGATAGTGTTTAATCGCGCAGGTAATAGAGTTGATAGAGTTGAACTCGAGAGTTCATCAAGACCAAGTGAGAGTAGACCTTGAAGAATCCATTTTGGGAGCTTAAAGATCAGAGCAAACTTGCCAATCATGTATACTTCTTTATATTTTGTAAAGAAATGTTTAATATGTAAATATGTACATATTTTATAACTTCCGCTGTGCAATATTTAAATGTATATATATATATATATAACTAATATGTTTTGTTTTATAAGTAAATGATCTACTTTTCTATAATGTATAATGATAAGGGTATTGTATCAAGTTTAAAGGGTTTGAATGTTAATTAAACCATAGCAGCCCTATGTTTGGTGCACTTATGCTACCTTGTTGTGGTTGTAGTGTGTGTGCATTGGATATGGGGGTGTTATAATTGTTTTGGTATCAGAGCCTAGGTTTGAGATTCTCAACCTAGGTAGAATATAAGAAAAAGACTATTTTGATTTTAAAAAGGTGGTTTTTTGAATAAAATACATGTTTGGGATTGGCAACCTCTGATCTTTAATAAGAAGTATTCTATTGTGTTTGCAGTGTTAGGTTGTGATGGATTCTCACTCACGTCAGTCAATTGAGGGTAGTGCCGAGAGTATTGCTCCTGCTGAGGGAGCTAGAGTTGAGAGTATTGAGGAGGCACCTGCTTCGGTGTCGGGTAGACCAGTTGGTGAGGAGGTTCCGCTAGCTTGGTTTAGGCATATGATGGAAGCTATGAGACAAGCACCTGTGCAACCACAGCCACCACCCCCTCAGCCTTCAGTACCAGTGAGGCACTATGATAAGCTAAGGAAATATGGAGTAGAGGATTTCTTTGGTACAGTTGATCCGGCTGTAGCAGAACAGTGGCTTGATAGAGTTCAGAGGGTATTTTTTCAGTTGCAAGCCACCTCAGAGGAAAAGTTTGATTATGCAAGATCTTTGCTACAGAAGGATGCCTACGATTGGTGGAAGACGGTGCCCCATTCTATGGATGATCCTCCAACACTGTCTTACACTGATTTTTTGAGGGAATTTGAGTTGAAGTATACTCCTAGGGAGTATAAAGACATGAAGAAGATGGAGTTCTTAAGCTTGAAGCAAGATAGCAAGACTGTTACTGAGTATGAGGTTGAGTTTATTAGATTGAGTCAGTATGCTGGGGGTATCATTGCTGATGAGATTGATAGATGTCGGAGGTTTGAGGAGGGATTGAGGCCCTCGATTATGTGCTTAGTAGCTGGATCCAGATATCAGGATTTCTCACAGCTTGTGGCAGCAGCTCGAAGTGTAGAGCGAGCTCAGGGTATTGCGGTTGCTTCAGAGGAAGAGATCAGGGTTAGGAGGCCCTAGGTTGAGGCAGGGTCTTCTTCTGTTAAGAGAGGTAAAGGAAGCTTTGTTCCTAGAGTTAGTAGGAGTCAGAGGTCAGCTGGTAGGTCAGTGCAGTTTCAGAGGCAGAGATTTAGACTTGCAGCTTCAGTGGCGAGTGCTCCGACCCATATGGTTCAGAGATCCACCTTACCCATCTGCATCCATTGTGGTAGGCCACATGGTGGTCCTTGCTGGAAGACTGGTGTAGCAGGGCTTTGTTTCAGGTGTGGGTCACCTGATCACTTTGTGAGAGATTGCCCTGAGAAGCAAGAGCAGATGTCAGTTGATACAGCAGCTTCTCGACCTAGTGCAAGGGGAGGCCGAAGAGGCAGAGGTGTCAGCCGAGGAGGTAGACCGGGGTACAGTTCTAGAGGAGGTGCTACCTCCAGGGAGAGTAGACCAGAGGAGGTTGGTTCTTCCCAGAGGATGTATGTTATGCAGAGGAAGCCAGATGCTTCGGCAGTCATTGCTGGTACTTTTTCCTTATTTGGTTTTCCTGTACTTGCTTTGATTGATCCGGGTTCCACGCATTCATATGTTAGTGCATCTGTATTGCCTGTATTTGATATGCATGCTGAGTCCCAAGAATTTGATGTGTTGGTGACAAATCCGTTAGGGCATAGTGTAGTTGTGAGTAAGGTGCACCGAGAGAGTGCAGTGAGGGTGCAAGGTGAGGAGTTCCTTGGAGACTTGATTGAGATGCCATTTAAGGAATATGATGTGATCTTAGGTATGGATTGGCTATCTCGACATGGAGCTGTGGTGGATTGTAAAAAGAAAATTGTTTCTTTGAGAACGGGTGATGGTAGAGAGGTGATGTAACACCCCGATACTCTATATAAGTACCATACATATACTTTGTATACGCAAAGTAAGTATATAGAGTATAAGGATGCCACTAGTTATTACAATTAAAAATCTTTACTTAACTTCTAAAACAATAGTACATTTTATTATATAAAATGATTTACAAGATCACTATCCTTTTGATAATAACACATATATATATATAATAGTTACATTGTCTCTTCCAAAGATTTATTGATACATATGAATACATTCTTATAAAAAAAATGCAATATATATATTAACTTATACATGCATGCACCATCTTCTAGTTGGTCTCGAGCTACACCTGCCCTTTTCAAGACATAATGGTTTAACTCCAAATCCATCACCTTTTACCTGCGCGATTAATATAACCACGCTAAGCCCAAAAGCTTAGTAATACAAATAAATATTAAAAACAAAATATACATTGCAAAATAAACATACCTCATATTTTTAGCATCATGTTTTATCATTCTCTTAACCTGTTTTCCCTTTTTCCAATGCATTCCACATAAATTTCTACCAACCTCATAAACTATATATATATGCTTATAACATTACGACAAATCATAGTTTACCAATCATAAATCATATTCCCAATAAAGGCAACCATTATCATCAACCACAATCCATCACTAATACTCACAAACAATATACACATTACATATCAGACTACATAACATTGTTATATTCACAATTCACCAATCATTAATCTCAATATTTATTTATTTCAACATTTGTATATCATATTAACAACAAAGACATACTCGGGCCCAAAACACACTAATATGTTATTCAAAGTTCATCATTATTTCCAACAACCATAGCTGCAAATACAAACCTTTCCCCAACCAGGTCGGTTGTCCACTGGGCCTCAGGCCACTGCCAATCCCAGGGGTCCGCAGGAGGCAGATAGGCATGTATAAAACTATCATTAACGAACCTTCTCCCAACCAGGTCGGTAGTCCAAGTTCGGTTGCCCAATTCACTGGGTCTGCATGGTTCCGCAGGAGGCAGATAGGTACGTATAACACTGAATGAATCAAACTTTCCCCCAACCAGGTCGGTAGTCCAAGTTCGGTTGCCCAATCCACAGGGGTCCGCATGGTTCCACAGGAGGCAGATAAGTTCGTCCATTTATCTCTACTTTCTCAATTCATTTCACATTACACAATAGATTTGCACCATATCTCAAATCACATTGGAACAATTCATCATTTACCTCATCATAGCCAATCACAATGGCATCAATTAGGCAAACATGCCTCAATCATCATTTACATCATCATAGCCAATCACGATAGCTTCATACATCATTATATCTCAATCTCTATTTCATGTCTCATTATTATTACATATATAATCCTTCATCATTTAAGTATACACAATCAATTACATTATTATATCATCATATCATACAATCATATCATCACATCTTTCATCTTTCATAGTATATACATTATTGAATGCTCTCACATTTCATATACTCTTATTGATATACTCATAGGTATCAATGATATAATAGATTTCTTAACACATTTATAATCAAATGGTTTAAGGTTCAAAGTCATATAAATATATGAAATCAAATAGGGTTTTGTACTTACCTCAATAGCACTTCACACAACTCTAAACTCTTCTTCTCTCAAGAGTTCTTTACTTCTCAACTTAGGGCAATTCACTTCCTTCCAAAACCTAATCCAAAAGGAATATTAGCAAAATGACCATATGAATAGTACATTCTGGTTTTAGACTCCATTTTATCCTTATTTTGAAAAATTGTATAAAATAATCTACTTGACTAAAAATTCTAAAATTTTTACAGAATTTATTTTTGTTTCTTAAAATCATTCCTTTAAAATTTCAGATCAAACTGAACACAAAATCTTAGTCAAATAGTTCACCTAACCAGACTGCCCCAATTGCCCTGCATCCTGGCAGCAGTTCTGAACTTTGTGAATTCCATAAATCAAATTCAATCAACGTGGTTCCAAATTATTTTTTTCAAATACTAGACTCACTAAGCAACAACATATCCAAAATTCAATTGAATATGATTTTTCTACATTTTATTAAAAATCCCGAAATAGAGCTGTCTCAGTTAAGGTACCTGCTGGAACAGGTCTAATAAAAATAATCTTTCTAAACTCATAACCTATCCAAAATCGAATCAACATATTTTTCAGTCATTCTAGACTCATAGAGGCACAACATATCAAAAATTCACTTCAAGAACATTTTTCTATAATTAATTAAAAATCATACAAATCACAGCCTTTACTAATTGTAAAACAGAAACAATTTCACTAAACACAACTCTTACTCTTCCATCACCAACACCAACCCAACTTCTCATCTATCAAGAAAAATCAATACTTAAAATCACACCATAAGAAACTTAATCATACCATCATCAAATCACAACTCAACTCAAGCATAACTTCAAAAATAACAAGAGTAAACAAGAGCAAACTTACCCAAAATCATGAAATTCTTGAAATTCCAACTTGTTTACTTGAAATCTCTCTCAACTTTGAAGCTTAGAACATCAAACCCTCACTTAGCTCTCTTGTCTTCCTTTGCTTTAGGTGAGCCGGCCACACAAGGAAGAAGAAGAAGAAATGATGAAGAAACCCTAAAGTCAACACTCATTAAATACTCCTCCAAAAGTAATTTACTATCTTACCCTCATGCACATTTTAATTCCCTTTACAAACTCTTGCCCATTTTGGTAATTTCACACTTAACAATATAAATATCTTCTTCCCTTGACCAAGCCCTTTGACCAACTAATATGTCATATATATCACCATATACACTACATATACACTTCTCTCTACACATTGCTTTTCTTTCCAATTACACATATACATTATCTCTTAACTTCTTTTATCATTCAAATAAACCATACACAATTACCACTTATCACTTACACCTTCAATTCAATAATAACAATATTATCATAACTTCTAGGCACACTTAGGGATATTACAATTAGACATATACATATACATCACATATATATTAAATCCAAATACAACAACTCCTCCAAAACTTTTAAGGTATATCTCGGGATATTACAATTCTCTCCCCCTTAAATAATTTCATCCTCGAAATTATCCAGTTCAATAACACTCCATTCTTAACAATACGCCATCTTAAATCTTCATATAAGATGAATAGTATTCTTATATGCTGGTTTCATCAACTCACATAATGTGTATTCTTCCTACTAGAATCAATCATCTTTTTCAATTCCATAACTTGTCATAATATATATATCTTATTACATTTTTATCCAATATTCAAAATAACTCATTACAATCCCAAATACCTTATCTATATACAAGAATCCAATCATCTTCGTCCCATTATTACATTCAAATACTTTACCACTTCATCTCTTTATAACTATTCTCTTAACTTACACTAAAAAAAAAATCATTGATTTATATCTTAATATTGATCATCCCGTCATTACAATTATTCTCAATATAGACATTTTGTCAAACCTTAATCGATAATAATATTCTTATTTATCATACACTTAATTCCTCTTTATCTTACTTCTCACTTAACATAAATGTTAACACAATACTTTTGAGCTTAACTTACAAATAATCAACTTTTCCCCTTTAATCACTATTTACAATTGATATAATTCAATTCATTCATGTCCATTTATCTATCAAGATATTACATCATATACATTATCATTAAATTATATACTCCCAATGCAACTGGACGTTTTAAATCTCAGTATTGATTCACCATCTTAGTGAAATCTAGATCATTCGATCAATTTGTCACAATATACCACATTCAATCTGGTTTGATTCAAACCAACAATTAACTTATTTAAATTTATCATTGGATTTCACAATATATATAACTTAATTCCATTAGATCCAACTTGTTTCCACCTTCTAATTCCTTTAACTCCATATTCAACTTTTTGAAACTATGATCATTAATAACAAATCATTTCCAATTATCTTTCAATATACACATAATTTATCTTCTATTATCTTAGTACAATTTCCACCAAATTCACATGATTATCTCGTACCATATGTATTACTCATAATTCACTCATTTAAACTTTAAAATCATCCACTTATTCACTTCATACCACAAACATATTCAATATAACTTTCAATCACAAGTTACACTTTCTCCCATTTACCATCTCTTCACCTTTTTATAACATTACTATAATTACAATAATTGTCTTTTTATTACATTAATCATAACTCAAAATATTATCACAATTCTCTTTTCTTTCTTTACTTTTCAAAATTATAACCAAATTGTTAACACAAAAGTTATAAGATACACATTTACCAATCATAACTTTCAACCATGTTACTAGAAACATAATTATCTGTTTTACCATATTTGTGCTATAATCAAATCTTTTCAATTACACTACTAAGTTGGATCATAAGGATTATATATATCCATTCTCCAAACTTTGACTACATCAAGATTTAGCACATTCCAACTTCACTTCAAAACAATTTGTTCTTGATTACTTGATCATTAATAGCCTAATTCATATTCAAATATATTATCTTTAACATCTCCTATGCACAACATTTGATCATATACAATTTTTACACAAGTTCGTTCATTACTCTATTTCCAATTTATCTCTTCTCGAAATTTCATACATTATATTTTCTTTTTCCATTACAATCTCTTACTATACATGTATACATAAAACATTTCCTCATACACATACTTTGAACCTATAACCATATTACTGTCCAATATTTCCCAAATAAATTCTCATTTCATCATCGTATAAGCAAATATGCTTCATTCATGTTATTTATATTATTATCATGTCTCAAATCACATCAATCAATTTATCATAAAAGTATTCATGTATATCATCAATATTCACATTACACACAACATAACCTTATTCTTATGCATCATCGATATCATTTAATGTATATTCAATCTCAACATTATATGAATATATGCAATAATGTAGTTTGTACTTACTCTTCATAGCTTCTCAAACCATATTCATTTTATGTAATTGCTCAAGTGTTATAATCATTTCATTACATTTCTCATTTCCTATGCAATTCATTACTCAATGACATTGATGCTTCAACAAACTCACCTTATGCACATCACAACATATAATACATTCATATATTAGTCTCATTTTTAAGCCTTTAGATCACAAATTACAAGTTATATCAACATTTAAGTCCCCACGGTCGTGGCCTTCAAGAGCCACGGTCGTGGCATCCAATCCGGGACTGCTTTCCAAAACGACTCAAGTATTTTACATTTATTTCTTCTCATTGCACAACATCATTCTTATCCCTTTTTGACATGGCTTAAGTTATTTATCTATTCCACACATATATACATTCTAACTATAATCATATTTTCATAAAATCTTAGTCACATTACTAAGGTGACACCTCTTTCACATTTATTTTTAAATACATTTAGTATACCATCTTTACATCCATTTGCTTACCCTTCAACATATATATATATATCACTCACATATTTATACATATGTATATTACATCCAATCATATACACATTGAGCCCAATAACCTCTATACACTTTCCAAGTTTAGTTCTTACAAACCTCAATTTCTTGAACCAACATTGCTTAATCCAATTCTCACTATCAATCTTATTACATGACTTAGCTTTGCACAAGTCTGTTAATGCAAGCGTAATCATTCTCATATTATCAATCACATTACCCAATTCATAATAATTTTATATCCAATAACATTCATTCCACATAACTCATAAGTTTTATTTACATTAAACTATCGATGTTTACATAGTCTTTATCCAA
This sequence comes from Garcia nutans, assembly GCA_947685225.1. NCBI lineage: Eukaryota > Viridiplantae > Streptophyta > Magnoliopsida > Malpighiales > Euphorbiaceae > Garcia > Garcia nutans. The sequence continues at coordinate 10,759,633 of CANTUV010000040.1, forward strand.
ACTCCATTAACATTAAAAACTCTCATCTTACTACTATATTTAAACTTCCATGAACTCATCTTGTTTTCTTAATATCAACTTAAAAAAAATCATCTTATATATACATACCACAAAACAACATCAAAGTATATCCTTTCCACAAATATTAAAGCTCATTTCAAAAATCCCATTATCACATCTTACCACCATTAATATGAGCTTTAACAACACTCAAGCATATCACATTTCTAACATTAAAATTACAATGTTTGCATTCTAAACAACAATGTAACCAACACCATTATATCTTCTTATTTAACCAATCTCATCTCTTTTTCTTTTAACAACTTTAACTTTACATATTCAAACCTTAAATGGTCAGACTTTGTCTATACCCACCAACTCACTTAATATCTCACCATACTTTCTTCACTTAACAACATATCTATTCATATTACCCATCCAACAATGTTTACTCTTTCTATTAATCCAAACATAAGGTTTATTAGAAAGAGATTCAAATTGTAGAGGAAAGATTACATACATTAATCTTGATTTTGTTTTTAACTCATTCTCAACTTTATTCTTCCAATCATTTTTTTATATTATAATCACATTTCAATTGTCAACATTTCACAATTTTCTTTCCTCAAGTAAACTTCCATTCTTTAATTTATCAATTAAACTTACATACATTTTTCCATCTCATATAATCTAAATACATTTTAATTCATATAATACCACCTTCGAGACCAACCTAGATGTTAATGCATATGCATGTATCAAAATTTTCATTCTTTTCATTTTCGTTTATCATCATTTTTCTTTTTAAAACTTTTCTTTTAAATTTACTTAGGCCGAGAATCTCGAACCTAAGCTCTGATACCAAAATATTTGTAACACCCCGATACTCTATATAAGTACCATACATATACTTTGTATACGCAAAGTAAGTATATAGAGTATAAGGATGCCACTAGTTATTACAATTAAAAATCTTTACTTAACTTCTAAAACAATAGTACATTTTATTATATAAAATGATTTACAAGATCACTATCCTTTTGATAATAACACATATATATATATAATAGTTACATTGTCTCTTCCAAAGATTTATTGATACATATGAATACATTCTTATAAAAAAAAATGCAATATATATATATTAACTTATACATGCATGCACCATCTTCTAGTTGGTCTCGAGCTACACCTGCCCTTTTCAAGACATAATGGTTTAACTCCAAATCCATCACCTTTTACCTGCGCGATTAATATAACCACGCTAAGCCCAAAAGCTTAGTAATACAAATAAATATTAAAAACAAAATATACATTGCAAAATAAACATACCTCATATTTTTAGCATCATGTTTTATCATTCTCTTAACCTGTTTTCCCTTTTTCCAATGCATTCCACATAAATTTCTACCAACCTCATAAACTATATATATATGCTTATAACATTACGACAAATCATAGTTTACCAATCATAAATCATATTCCCAATAAAGGCAACCATTATCATCAACCACAATCCATCACTAATACTCACAAACAATATACACATTACATATCAGACTACATAACATTGTTATATTCACAATTCACCAATCATTGATCTCAATATTTATTTATTTCAACATTTGTATATCATATTAACAACAAAGACATACTCGGGCCCAAAACACACTAATATGTTATTCAAAGTTCATCATTATTTCCAACAACCATAGCTGCAAATACAAACCTTTCCCCAACCAGGTCGGTTGTCCACTGGGCCTCAGGCCACTGCCAATCCCAGGGGTCCGCAGGAGGCAGATAGGCATGTATAAAACTATCATTAACGAACCTTCTCCCAACCAGGTCGGTAGTCCAAGTTCGGTTGCCCAATTCACTGGGTCTGCATGGTTCCGCAGGAGGCAGATAGGTACGTATAACACTGAATGAATCAAACTTTCCCCCAACCAGGTCGGTAGTCCAAGTTCGGTTGCCCAATCCACAGGGGTCCGCATGGTTCCGCAGGAGGCAGATAAGTTCGTCCATTTATCTCTACTTTCTCAATTCATTTCACATTACACAATAGATTTGCACCATATCTCAAATCACATTGGAACAATTCATCATTTACCTCATCATAGCCAATCACAATGGCATCAATTAGGCAAACATGCCTCAATCATCATTTACATCATCATAGCCAATCACGATAGCTTCATACATCATTATATCTCAATCTCTATTTCATGTCTCATTATTATTACATATATAATCCTTCATCATTTAAGTATACACAATCAATTACATTATTATATCATCATATCATACAATCATATCATCACATCTTTCATCTTTCATAGTATATACATTATTGAATGCTCTCACATTTCATATACTCTTATTGATATACTCATAGGTATCAATGATATAATAGATTTCTTAACACATTTATAATCAAATGGTTTAAGGTTCAAAGTCATATAAATATATGAAATCAAATAGGGTTTTGTACTTACCTCAATAGCACTTCACACAACTCTAAACTCTTCTTCTCTCAAGAGTTCTTTACTTCTCAACTTAGGGCAATTCACTTCCTTCCAAAACCTAATCCAAAAGGAATATTAGCAAAATGACCATATGAATAGTACATTCTGGTTTTAGACTCCATTTTATCCTTATTTTGAAAAATTGTATAAAATAATATACTTGACTAAAAATTCTAAAATTTTTACAGAATTTAGTTTTGTATCTTAAAATCATTCCATTAAAATTTCAGATCAAACTGAACACAAAATCTTGGTCAAATAGTTCACCTTACCAGACTGCCCCAATTGCCCTGCATCCTGGCAGCAGTTCTGAACTTTGTGAATTCCATAAATCAAATTCAATCAACGTGGTTCCAAATTATTTTTCTCAAATAATAGACTCACTAAGAAACAACATATCCAAAATTCAATTGAATATGATTTTTCTACATTTTATTAAAAATCCCGAAATAGAGCTGTCTCAGTTAAGGTACCTGCTGGTACAGGTCTAATAAAAATAATCTTTCTAAACTCATAACCTATCCAAAATCGAATCAACATATTTTTCAGTCATTCTAGACTCATAGAGGCACAACATATCAAAAATTCACTTCAAGAACATTTTTCTATAATTAATTAAAAATCATACAAATCACAGCCTTTACTAATTGTAAAACAGAAACAATTTCACTAAACACAACTCTTACTCTTCCATCACCAACACCAACCCAACTTCTCATCTATCAAGCAAAATCAATACTTAAAATCACACCATAAGCAACTTAATCATACCATCATCAAATCACAACTCAACTCAAGCATAACTTCAAAAATAACAAGAGTAAACAAGAGCAAACTTACCCAAAATCATGAAATTCTTGAAATTCCAACTTGTTTACTTGAAATCTCTCTCAACTTTGAAGCTTAGAACATCAAACCCTCACTTAGCTCTCTTGTCTTCCTTTGCTTTAGGTGAGCCAGCCACACAAGGAAGAAGAAGAAGAAATGATGAAGAAACCCTAAAGTCAACACTCATTAAATACTCCTCCAAAAGTAATTTACTATCTTACCCTCATGCACATTTTAATTCCCTTTACAAACTCTTGCCCATTTTGGTAATTTCACACTTAACAATATAAATATCTTCTTCCCTTGACCAAGCCCTTTGACCAACTTATATGTCATATATATCACCATATACACTACATATACACTTCTCTCTACACATTGCTTTTCTTTCCAATTACACATATACATTATCTCTTAACTTCTTTTATCATTCAAATAAACCATACACAATTACCACTTATCACTTACACCTTCAATTCAATAATAACAATATTATCATAACTTCTAGGCACACTTAGGGATATTACAATTAGACATATACATATACATCACATATATATTAAATCCAAATACAACAACTCCTCCAAAACTTTTAAGGTATATCTCGGGATATTACAGGTGATAGTATCTAATGAGCAGGAACAGCTAGCCTCCTTATTTGTTTCAGCTGTTGCAGCTAGGAGAATGATTAGAAAGGGGTGTGAAGCCTATCTTGCTCATGTGGTGGATACTAGAGTGAAGGGTTCTTCCATTGATAGTATTGCCACAGTTGCAGATTTCCCTGATGTTTTTCCAGAGGAGTTGCCAGGATTGCCTCCTGAGAGAGAGGTGGAGTTCGGTATTGAATTGTTGCCTGGTACCACTCCTATCTCTATTACTCCTTATAGAATGGCACCAGCAGAATTGAGGGAGTTGAAAGTGCAATTACAGGAGTTGTTGGATAAAGGATTCATTCGCCCCAGTGTTTCTCCTTGGGAAGCTCCTGTGCTATTTGTGAAAAAGAAAGATGGTACTATGAGGTTGTGTATCGATTATAGGCAATTGAACAAGGTAACTAAATATCCTTTGCCTAGAATCGATGATCTCTTTGATCAATTGAAGGGTGCAGCTGTGTTTTCTAAAATTGATTTGAGATCTGGGTACCATCAATTGAGAGTTAAAGCTGAAGATGTTCCTAAAACCGCCTTTCGGACCAGGTATGGGCATTATGAATTTCTAGTTATGCCTTTTGGTCTGACGAATGCACCTGCAGCTTTCATGGATTTGATGAATAGGGTGTTTAGGCCCTATCTGGATCAGTTTGTAGTGGTCTTCATCGATGATATTCTGGTGTATTCGCGGAATAAAGAGGAACATGACAAGCATCTGCGGATTGTATTGCAGATTTTGAGAGAGAAGCAGTTGTTTGCCAAATTATCGAAGTGTGAGTTCTGGTTGGATCAAGTAGCTTTTCTCGGACATATTGTTTCTGCAGAAGGCATTAGAGTTGATCCGAGTAAAGTTGAAGCCATTTTAAATTGGAGTCCACCCAAGTCTGTGACAGAGATTAGAAGTTTTCTGGGTTTGGCAGGCTATTACCGGCGGTTTGTGAAAGGGTTTTCTTTGATAGCTACTCCACTCACCAGATTGCTTCGTAAGGGAGTGATGTTTTTGTGGACCGATCAGTGTCAGGCGAGCTTTGAGCAATTGAGAGAAATGTTAACTCAAGCGCCTGTTCTTACTTTACCTGTTGAAGGCAAACCATATGTGATCTACAGTGATGCTTCACATAGAGGTTTGGGGTGTGTATTGATGCAGGAAGGGAAAGTTATAGCTTATGCATCTAGACAGTTGAAACCACATGAGCTTAACTATCCGACCCATGATTTGGAATTGGCTGCCATTGTGTTTGCATTGAAGATTTGGCGCCACTATCTATTTGGGGAGAAATGTTTCATCTACATTGATCACAAGAGTTTGAAGTATTTGGGTGTTCAGAAAGAACTCAATCTTCGTCAGAGGAGATGGTTATAATTGATTAAAGACTACGACTATTTGATTGATTATCATCCAGGTAAAGCAAATGTTGTTGTTGATGCCTTGAGTCGGAAGTCTTTAGCTGGTTTAACAGTTTACTCGCTCTCGTTGCTTGTTGAGTTGAGAGCATTGCATGCCAGTTTTGTACCTTGTGTTGATGGTGCATTATTGGCACAGTTGCAATTGAAGCTGGTTTTGTTAGATCAGATCAAAGAAGCTCAGTTGGCCGATAAAAAGATACAAAAGATTGTTTCGGATTGTCAGAGTGGAAAGGGTAGAGATTTTATTGTGAAGAGTGATGGAAGTCTCTGGTTCAAGAGCAGATTGTGTGTACCCGATGATGCTGATTTGAAAAGGGTCATTTTGGAAGAAGCTCATCAGTCGTTGTTTGTTATGCATCCGGGTAATACGAAGATGTATCATGATTTGAGACAGCTTTATTGGTGGATGGGGTTGAAGAGAGACATTGCTGAGTTTGTATCGAAATGTCTCACTTGTTAGAAGGTTAAAGCAGAGCATCAAGTTCCAACCGGATTGCTTCAACCGTTGTTAGTGCCAGAATGGAAGTGGGAAAGAGTGACAATGGACTTTGTGTCTGGGTTGCCATTGACACAAAGGAAACATGATGCCATATGGGTGATTGTGGATAGATTGACTAAGACAGCTCATTTCCTTCCGGTACGGATGGATTACTCTTTGGAGAGGTTGGCTGAGCTGTATATCCATGAGATTGTGAAGTTGCATGGTGTTCCAACTTCTTTAGTAACTGATCGAGATCCCAGGTTTACTTCAAGATTTTGGAAGAGTTTGCATAGTGCTTTGGGTTCTCGACTGCACTTCAGCACTGCTTTTCATCCACAGACAGATGGACAGTCAGAGAGGGTGATACAGATTCTTGAGGACATGTTGAGAAGCTGTGTCATCGATTTCTCTGGAAGTTGGGATAGGTTTTTACCACTTGTGGAGTTTGCTTACAACAACAGTCACCAATCCAGCATTGGTATGGCACCATTTGAAGCATTGTATGGCAGACGGTGTAGGACACCTCTTTATTGGAGTGAAATTGGGGAAGGTAAGTTAATTGGGCCTGATTTGATTCAAGAAACTGAAGAAAAAGTAAAGCTGATTCGAGGCAGATTGAGAGCAGCTTCAGACCGACAGAAGTCTTATGCAGATCTGAAGAGGAGAGACATAGAGTTTGATGTGGGAGATAAGGTATTTTTGAAAGTATCTCCTTGGAAGAAGATTTTGAGGTTCGGTCGGAAAGGAAAATTGAGTCCTCGTTTCATTGGACCGTATGAAGTTTTGGAAAGAGTTGGGCCAGTTGCTTATCGGCTTGCTTTGCCACCTGAGTTGGATCGTATTCATAACGTATTTCATGTTTCTATGTTGAGGAGGTATAGGTCAGATCCATCTCATGTGTTGCCGATTGAGTCAATTGAAGTAAATCCTGATCTGACATTTGAAGAGGAACCAGTTGCTATTTTGGCACGTGATGTGAAAGAGTTGAGAAACAAGAGAGTGCCACTTGTGAAGATTTTATGGAAGAATCATGGAAAAGAAGAAGCAACTTGGGAAAGTGAACAATCCATGCGAGAGCAATATCCGCAGTTGTTTCAGATTTGATATCAGGTAATTTCGAGGACGAAATTTCTTTTTAGAGGGGGAGAATTGTAATATCCCTATGCATGCCCTAGAAGTTTTGTATGTTGTTGTTGTTGTTGTTGTTGGTTTAAATTGAGAAAAGAAAAGTATATGTATATGTGTTTTGGGAAAGAATTAGGGTTTAGAGAGAATGGTATATGTTGTGTATATGATGATATATATAACATATAAATGGGTCAAAGGAAGAGTCAAAGGAAGAGAGATATTTTTGTGTTAAGTGTGTAATTACATATAAGGGCTTATATGAGACAAAAAGTTAGTTATATGATTGAGGGCATTTTGGTAATTGCTTGGATAAGATCACTTGGTGGAGATTAAAAGCAAAATTTGACTTTGTTTCTTCATCATTTTCTTCTTTCTTTCATGAAGTGGCCGGCTCCTCCATAGACAAAGGGAAGCAAGAGGTGAAGAGAGGTTCTTGATGAGTTGAGTTCAAAATTGAAGGAAGATTAAGTGTTCAAGTGTTGATTCAAGAAGTTTTTAACTAAGGTAAGATCTTCCCTTTGATTTCTTTCTTTCTTTTGAAGTGGTATGGGAAGTTAATTAGGGTTTGATGATTTGATGATGAGATGTGTTTATGATTTGTTCTCAAGTGTTAAATTGGTTTTAAGTTAATAGTTTAAATAGGTGTTGTTGTTGGAAGTGGTAAATGTTGATCTTGAAAGGTGGAGAAGGATGGTGATTTTAGTGTTTTGAGATGGGTTGTGTTTAAATGTAATATTAATGGGTTGTAAAGTGATTCTTGTGATGAATATATGTTTAGAACATTGATTGTATTCATTTGAAATATATTATATGGAGTGTATTGTGTTTGGGTTCAATTGAAAAAGTGTTGGAATTGGTTAAGGTTATGTGCATGGGTGACATGGCCAGAAGCCATGAAGAGACACGGCCGTGTCATTTATTTGTGTTCGCTACTGCCTCTTTTATTTTTAGAGACACGGCCGTGTTCCTCAAGTGGGCTGGGCGTGTCCCTCAAATGAGTTGGATATTGTTTGATTTCTTGGTTCTCTTTTTGCATGGTTTGGGTTCTTCAAAGGTAGTTTGGTCTCTAAACCTAAACATAAATATTTTAAACTTACTTAAACCAAGGAATGACTTAATCAAACACTTGTGGATGATCCTAAAGCTATGAATAATATAAATTGTTCTTGCATTGTTGAGATTGAACAATGTTATGTTATGCATTGTGAATGGTAATGTGTTTCATGAATAATGTGGAATGAAATGTTGATATTTATGAATGATGCTATGTGAGATATAATGTGATCATGGATGAGATAAATATACACTTGAATAATGAAGTGTTATATTGTGAAATGAAATGTGAAGCCATTGTTATTGGCTATGATGATGTGATTGAAAGAAATAAGGCATGTTTGCCTAAATGATGTTAAGAATTGAGAATGAAAATGATAATTGAATAATAAATGAATTGTGTGGCTAATGTGTTATTCCATTTTCAGAGTTGATTGTTGGTGGCATGCCTAATAAGTGTAACAATCTCTTGAAGTTAGGTTGGATTGAATCCTTGAAGCCTAATTGAGATGTTACCACCCTTGAAGCTAGGTTGGGTTAGTTCTTGAAGCCAAGTTGGGTAGAAGCTTAGCATGCTTTGCTCCCCTTGAAGCTTGGTTGAACTTAATCCTTGAAGCCTAGTTGGGTATATGATATTGATAAATGTGATAACAAACCAAAGCATTAACTCTGAAAATTGAATGACATATTAGTGTGTCTTGGGCCCATGCTTGTCTTTGTTTAGTGTTGATTATGAATGGTTAAATGAATACTAATGAGGTATATGAAAAGATATTGAAATGTGATATGTAATGTGAAAATATGTTGTTAGTGTTGCATATATGATGTTACATGTATAATATGGATTGAGAAATGACATTGCATTGCACTAAGTCATATCATTTGCATGATTATCTTACTAAGCCGTTGGCTTAGCGCGATAGTGTTTAATCGCGCAGGTAATAGAGTTGATAGAGTTGAACCCGAGAGTTCATCAAGACCAAGTGAGAGTAGACCTTGAAGAATCCATTTTGGGAGCTTAAAGATCAGAGCAAACTTGCCAATCATTTATACTTCTTTATATTTTGTAAAGAAATGTTTAATATGTAAATATGTACATATTTTATAACTTCCGCTGTGTAATATTTAAATGTATATATATATATAACTAATATGTTTTGTTTTATAAGTAAATGATCTACTTTTCTATAATGTATAATGATAAGGGTATTGTATCAAGTTTAAAGGGTTTGAATGTTAAGAAAACCGTAGCATCCCTATGTTTGGTGCACTTATGCTACCTTGTTGTGGTTGTAGTGTGTGTGCATTGGATATGGGGGTGTTACACATATAGCATAAACTACTATGAAATAAGAAATGTACCAGGTAGTTCATATCAATGCCCTGCAGATAAGATGGCATATCTGGTGGGCTAGAATGGGCAAATGAAGGGGCAGTAAAAGAAGGTCCAGCCTCATGATCAAATGAACTAACAGCCTGAAACAATCATTAAAGAATCAAAAAACAGAAAGAAGTTGTTGCAAGGGAAAAGTGGTAAAAGTTTTACCTGAGAAGTATTGGTCCAGAGATGTGGAACAGACTCTCCTGCATCTCCGTGATGTTCCTCTTCATCTCTACCCTCATTTTTGTCTGAAATCTTTTCACACCAACAGGAGATACATCAAAGTTTAGGAGTCTTCTTCGAATAAAATGAGCATAAAATGGACCCGGCAAATGGAGAAATGACTCGGCACCATAACCATACCGGGCCGGCCACCATGCATCCTTCGGCATTAGCATAATATTTAAAGTATATTTTGAGATTTGCTTCGGAACCCTCCACTGCTATGGATTGAGAAACGATTCATAAACTCTCTCCCTGAGAAACCAACCACTAGACACTGGGCCAGCAATAACTCGACGAGAATGTTGGAAAGACAGTGCAACCCTCATCAAAGAGACCAATTTGCTCGCTCTTCTGGGCTCCACCAGGCCAAATTCACCTGCAAAATAACATAAGGTAAGTAAACTTTCACATAAAATTTAAAGCATACTAATGTTATTTTACCTGGTCCTAGGTTAAGCAGCTCAACACATAGCGGTGAGTATGCACATGATGAGAGCTGGGAACGTCAACACGATCGGACAACCAAAAATTTAATCTCGGATACTCGACTCTCTCTCGGGAAATACCGGGTACCCTCACGATGTTATGTTCATATGCCCATACCTACAATAATAATAGTAAAGATCAAATTCATGCAAGAAAAGAGTGGAAATAACATTTGTGAAGGAAAAGAATACCTCGACAACCGCCATCAAGCCGACAAAAGACTTCTTATTCCGGCAAAGCTTATCAAGACCATGGTAAAGACACGCGAGACCAGCTTCACCCCAGCCAGAAGATGGTACCATTCTGAGATAAGAAAGGGCACTCAACACTGATAAGTGGATTGAGGATTCAGTGTTGCCTAAGATGGTCGACCCGAGCAGATATAACAAAAATCCTCGAGCATACTGTTTTAGCCGTGTCTCTGCCAACCCGTCCTTCATAGTCCATCCAATAACTACGAATTAGCTCGATTTTTATCTTAGAAGGCCCTTTATATGATGGTTCCATACCAATTAATTTCTGAATTTCTTCGAATGTTAATATATCATTAGTCAGAGGAACCGAAACACCATCATATCAAAGGCTGGTTATGGCAGTAAAATCGATCGGACCAATTGTCATCTCTCCAATGGGCAAGTGAAAAGTGTGGGTTGTATCCAACCATCGCTCTGCAAGCGCCTGGACTACACTCCGGTCTATCTGATATTCCTCGGATGGCAATTGTAAGATGAACTGCTCAAAGCCGCAATCTTGGATAATCCGCCTTACCCAAGAAGGCACTACATCATACCATTGTTGGGCTTTGTAAATACACTCTCCAGCCCGAACAACGCAATGATCATGCTAACATAGACCCAGGTAACTTAATACCATGTAAGTACATATTATTCTATCTACTTAAATTAATATATTTTTCTTAAATTTTCTATAAAAAAAACATTAAAAAAATGCAAAACAGAAAGACAAAAATTCAAGAGAAATAAAAAAGGAAAAAATAATGACCTCGCTCTTTTGATTGGAACTGCGATGGAGCGGCATCCCGACCAGTATATCTAAATTTCCGTCTTCATGATGCCGAATAAACTCCAATAACTCGGCATTAGAATGAGTCCCTGACCTCGAAGCATGCATTGTTTTTGAAAAATACATGCTAAAATTGAAAGAAATTTGAGAGAATTATAATGTGAAAGTTTTGCTGTGAAATGAAATGAAGAATCAGCTCCTTTATATAGAGAAACGGCAAGCAAAAAAACAAAATTCAAAACTATTCATGAATAGTAAATTTCACTATTCATAAATACTGTTACTATTGATTAATAGTAAAATTACTATTTCCAATAGTAAATATTATTTACTACTATTTATGAATAGTACAATTACTATTTATAAATAGTAAATAGTGCATAAACAATGACTACACAGTAAATAAACAGTAAATTCATTTATTCACTTTAATTATTCAAATAATTATGGGTATATAAATATTTTTACACCCAGGGGATAATAAGAAGACATATGCATAAAAATTAGCTAAACTTTTTGAAATTAAAAATTATTAGCTCGGGTCCAGAACCCAAATTACCATTAAGTCCAGAACCTAGAATTTATTTCTAAGTCCAGAACTGAACTCGAGTCCAGAACCCAAAATTTTCCTTTGGTCCAGAACCTAGAATTTATTTCTAAGTTAAGAACTTAGCTCGGGTCTAGAACCCAAATTTTCCTTAGGTCCAGAACCTAGAATTTATTTCTAAGTTAAGAACTTAGCTCGGGTCTAGAACCCAAATTTTCCTTAGGTATAGAACCTAGAATTTATTTCTAAGTCCAGAACTTAGCTCTGGTCCAGAACCCAAAAATTTTCTTAGGTCCAGAACCTAGAATTTATTTCTAAGTCCAAAACTTAGCTCGGGTCTAGAACCCAAATTACCCTTAGGTCCAGAACATAGAATTTATTTCTAAGTCCAAGAACTTAGCTCGGGTCCAGAACCCAATTTTACCATTAGGTCCAGAACCTAGAATTATTTCTAAGTCCAGAACTTAGCTCGGGTCCAGAACCCAAATTTTTCTTAGGTCCAAAATCTAGAATTATTCTTGAGTCTAGAACTCGAACCTGGTCCAGAACCCAAAACCTCCACCATCTCAAAAATTAAGTCTTGTTGCTTTTCACTCTCTTTCACTAAAGTTTCAGATCATTCAAGCAGGGGGCAAACTGTAGACCCTTAAATTTTGACCCAATCCGGTCCAATATATTTTGTTTAGTCAAAAATAATTTTTGTGTTGTCTAATATATTTTAATTGGTCCAAAATAATTTTTGCTTTATTATCTAATTTTTATTAATAAAAAATAAAAATAAACAAATCAAAATCAAAAAATCAAAATCAAAATAAAAATCGGTGACAAAAAAATCATCGCCGAAAACTAGTGCGGGCTTGGCCGTGGGCCATTTCGCATGCAGGAGTTTCCTGCGGGTGAAATGGCCTGCAGGCCGTTCCTCGCCCCCAAATTTTTTGCCAACGTGTTGCGCTTGAATTAAGTACTACTACCAAGCGTCACTCGCAAGTATACGAGGTAGCTGTAGCAAAGGTGATCGCCCTAAGGTCGTTTCCCCAAGAAGGTGTGGTTCGTAATAGCTTGATTAAAGTAATTAAATTAAAAGCGAGAGTTTGTTGTTTGGAATGCTAAGGAACAATTTAAACCTAAAATTAACGTACGTAGGGTTTGATGTGTGTGGTGGGTGCACAAGATCAATTCAGTTCTTGGGAAAGTGCCTAGGGTTATAGGTCCATTCAATCAAAGCTCAATTCTCAATTATCCATTAACATAGCCTTGTAATTAATTTGTTCCTTAAGGTTAATTAGTCAATTACCAATTCATTAGTTCTCACATTCATGAAATAGCAATAACCAATTATTTTACATTTGCAAATTAATGAAACCCTAGAACTTATATTTCTAATTCATTCATAGGGTAATCGATTGCATAATTCCGATATCAAATTTCACCTCTCGGTCCTTCATTCAATATCTAGAGATCAATAGGTAGCTAATCTATTAACCTAGCATACAATCCAATGCAATCAACCAACAACAAGGTACATCAATGGAAATATCAAATCAAAGCATTCAATCAAATATACTACAAACCCTAAGCATGTGTTTTTAGCTCAACATCATCAATTTAAAACATTCATTCAACTCAATATAAATCAAATACAAATTGTCCAATTGCAATATCAATTCTCTTAATATAACAAAAACAATATTGAAATGAATTAAAAGAGAGAATAGAAAAACCCCTTGTGAAGATGCCAAGAGTAGGATTGCTAGTCTTCCTCCTAGCTCCACTTTGATGTTTGATGAAGAACTCAAGCCCTCTTAAATGGTTGATTCCCCTTTTGCAATATAGGATGGAGCTTTCTCAAGTCACCAAACCTTCAATTGATTATGCCTTTGAGAGATGGATTGGAGCTTTCTCAAGTCACCAAACCTTTCAATGAAGCTTCTTCAACCTTCAAGAGCTTGTAACCCACTTGATCCCAAAGAACCTCAAAGATCTTATCAATTGAAGATGGAGAAGATGAAGATGAAGGGACAAGGAGAGTGTCACTCTCTCCTCATCCCCAAAATATTTGCTCGCTCCTTCTCTTTTCTTTTTCTCCCATTCAAAACCCTAGCTGTCGTCCACTTTTTCTCTGTCGCGCGAAAGAACTTAAATAGATATTAAGAGTGACACGGCCAAGCTTGATTTGGCTTGGCCGTGTCTCTCATTTTTCTTTGGGACACGGCCAAGCTTGCTGGCCGTGTCCTTCACTGGCTTCTTCTTTGTTTCTTTCTTTTCTTTGTTCTTTTGGTGAGACACGGCCAGTGGCTTGGCCGTGTCTCATAACCGTGTTCACTTCTGGTCTTGATTTCTTGAGGGACACGGCCAAGACTTGTGGAGCTTGGCCGTGTCACTTGTTTTTCTTCAATTTATTCACTTTTGATGAGAGACACAGCCAAGACATATTTAGCTTGGCAGTGTCACTTAATTTTCTTCAATTTCTTCACTTTTGATGAGAGACACGGCCAAGACATGTCTAGCTTGGCCTTGTCACATAATTTTCTTCAATTTCTTCACTTTTGATGAGAGACACGGCAAAGACATGTCTAGCTTGGCCGTGTCACATAATTTTCTTTGGTTTCTTCTTCTTTTGATGAGGGACACGGCCAAGACAATGAGACATGGCCAAACTTCAAGTGACATGGCCATGTCGATCAGACACACTCACAGATGAGAGACACGGCAAAGACATATCTAGCTTGGCCGTGTCACATAATTTTCTTTGGTTTCTTCTTCTTTTGATGAGGGATACGGCCAAGACAATGAGACATGGCCAAACTTCAAGTGACATGGCCATGTCGATCAAACACACTCACAGACATGGCCATGTCTGTGAGTGTGTCAAGCACTGCCTCTATTTTAGGATGAAACACAGCCAAGACCTCTATTTTAGGATGAAACACGGCCAAGACATTGAGACATGGCCAAGCTTCAAGTGACATGGCCATGTCGATCAGACACACTCACAGACATGGCCATGTCTATGAGTGTGTCAAGCACTGCCTCTATTTTAGGATGAAACACGGCCAAGACACTCACAGACATGGCCATGTCTGTGAGTGTGTCAAGCACTGCCTCTATTTTATTTCTTTCTTGGTTTCTTTTCCTTGGGTGAGACATGGCCAGTGGCTTGGCCGTGTCTCTTGGGTGTGTCAGCTACTGTCTTGGAATTCTTTTGAGGGACATGGCCAAGCTTGCTTTGGCTTGGCCATGTCGTGCTTGATTCATGCTCTTTCTTCATTTTTCTTGATTGTTTTGATCATCCAAGGGAGTTTTTGCACTTAAACCTAAAACAAAAAATTTAAACAAACTTAAAACAAAAATCAATCAAAACATTAACTAAAACACACATAAAATCATACTAAAAACAAGTACAAAAATGATCTAAACACAGCGCAATTTTTCCTATGGTAATTTTTTCGACAGCGCAATTTTTTTTCTCCAGCGAAATTTTTCGACGTAAATTTTCTGAAACCTAATATAATTAGGTTTCAATTTCCTTTTCTTATTTAATATTGTATGCCATGAGTAATTAGGATTAATAATAGAATTCATCTATAAATAAGGAGGTAGAAAAGAGAGAAAGGTAATGAGAAATCGGGACAGAAACTGGAAGAGAGTTTGAAACCGAAATTGAGTGGGAAAGCAGTGAAATCAATCTTACCTTTTGAGAGAAGAAGAAGCAAAGCCATTAACAAATGATCAAAGGTAGCAACTGCCTTTGTTTTTGTTCATCCAAGAAGAATTATTTTTGGAGGAACCATCAAAAGGAGGTATGTATTAATTGTTATATTTTTTCACAGTAGCTAAGATTATGAAATTGTGTCTTTCAAAATTAAAAACCCTAGAACTTCAATTTAGTTTTTCTAAACTTAAAAACACTAATTCGTTTCTTTATTTTTTTAAAAAGACTTAAAATTGTTATTTTTACTTCTTCAAAATCTTAAAACCCTAATTGAACATGTTTTTCTTCAAAACCAAAATTTGATTCTATTTCTTTCAACAAACCCTAAAAACATCTTTTCCATTTATATAAACCTTAAATCGTTTGTCTACTTTCATAAAATTATCAATTGCTTTTTCCAAATTCTAAAAAACCTAAGCATCCACCGAAACCCTAATTCTAAAACATTAAACCCAAATGCAACTTCCAAACCTAAAACAGTGAACCCTAACCCCTTTAAAACCTTAAACCCTAATTTTTTCTAAACACTAATCCTTTAAAACTTTAAAAACCATAAAAAACAAATATTTGAAACCATAAATAAGAAGTATTTTAAAGAGTCCAAACCTAGTTTCATGATTTTACATAACAAACCCTAGTTTGGTTAATCAAAGAATCTTACCAATCTTTTAAAACATAAAATCCTTAATCTATTTCAATTCTCTTAAAGTCACAGTAACCTACTTCCATAAATTTCAAAACCCTAAACACATGAAATAAAAAGCCCTAAATGGAAACAGTAGCTATAATTTGTATTTTTATTTGCCTTATTCAATTCCATATTTGATTATGCTTTGATTTATTTTATATGCTTTAATTTATTTAAGTTCAATACTTGGTTTATTTAATTTATCATGGATGAATGTTTACTTTTTATTGATGTTTAATACCTTTGATGAATGATTTATTTATGATGAATGATTATTTACTTTTATCAATTTATTTAGATTTCCAAATGTTGTAAGAGGTATGTTTCTACTTGGTGGGTACCTCATTAGTTAAATATCATGTAATTTAAATTGCTTTTCTATTTTAGAACCAATGTAAAGGACATGTTTCTACCTTTCGGTGGGTGTCCTATTTAGGCATGGATGTAAGGGCATGTTTCCATCTTCGGATGGGTGTCCATTTATTTGTTTTGCTTGGATATTGTTTTAATTTTTAATATATTGATGCTTTCTTTTAATTATTGTGTGTAATATGGATAATGTTGTTATACTTAAGAATTTTATAATATTAAGACTTGTAAAAGAGGCCGGTTCCAATGAACCAGGCATTGTGGGGGTGCTGGGCCATTTCTCACCTTCTCCACACGTACCCAACTTTCCAAACCCATTTGGGGGCTGGGGATTCCTTAGGAATCGAGTCATCCACCCCTTTCTTTTTTCCAGCCCGTCAGGGTGGCGACTCCATTTTCTCAGGACTTAGTTCCGTGTTCTCTAAGGCCCCGAGCCTAAACAGTGCCGAAATCGTAAGAACCATTCCACTAGGAGTGGGTGAAAAAATTTCCACTCACATTGCCCTTGCGTGTTTTCAACTTAGCAAACTCTTTCTTTTTTTTTATTTAATTTTCCCTCACAGATTTTGTAACACCCCGATACCCTATATAAGTACTATACGTATACCTAGTATACATACAGTAAATATATAAAGTATAAGGATGTCACTTTTCGTTACCTTTTAAAAACTTGTAACGGAGTTCAAACCATAATACATTAATTTAAATAACATTTACAAAATCATTATCTTTATCAAAACTTCATTTATACATATAAATACTCTCTCGTCAGAAATACATGATAATTAAAAATTTATACATGTATGCATTACCCTCTAGTTGGTCTCGAGAAACTTTACTCTTCTTGTGGCATAATAAAAGACTTCATATCTTCCATCTATAAACCTGCGCAAATAAACACCCGCGCTAAGCCCGAGAGCTTAGTAGTCCAACTATAAAGATATAAACATATAGTATAGAAGTATTGACATATAATGATACATCAATTCAATATATAATTAGTTCTTATCATATCTTCTTTTCTTTTTAATTTCATCTTTAATATATCATAGCTAATTTCATATATAATGTATATATATACATAATATTATCACCAACCCCAATGCATCACCAATACTCAAAACCAATATATTACTACCCCTACATTATATATATACCATACCAATCATTATTACAATACACACTTTACCTATCATACCACTCATTATTGCAATACACAAATTACATATCATACAAATCATAAATCACAATTCATTTACATATTACACTTAATAACATTATATTATTCACAATTCACCAAGCATAATTCAGTATTAATACTCACAATCAATATTTCAATACTTGCATTTCACATTGACAATAAAGACAGACTCGGGCCCAAAACACTAATATGTTATTCAAAGTTCAGAGTTACTGCTTTGGTCTATAATCATAATTATCAAGCCCTTAGGCATCATATATCAATATCTCTATCCATGGATAGCGTAACAGACCCAGTCTCTTGGATCATCAACTCGGCTAAACTCGAGGTGATCCTCAACCCGGCAAGACTGTTACCAATCATATATCTCATAATTACAATTTCTCATAGTGTAACAGACCCAGTCTCTTGGATCTCAATTCAACTCAAAACGAAGAGATCCTCAACCCGGCAAGACTGTTACCTTTTTCATTTTATAAGCATGCCTCCAAACCCAGAACTCTGAAATCGAATAACACATTAGTTACACAATTCATTTATTATTTCATTATCAAACTCATCATCAATTAGGCAAACATGCCTTATCTCTTTCAATTGAATCATCATAGCCAATCACAATGGCTTCACATCATACACATCATCATTGATATATATATATATACAACACCAATTACATTAACTACACGAACATGACATTATTCGAACATACATCATTAATTTCATTGCATATGTATCTTAAATTCATCGTCATATAAACAATATGTCTATTTATTTCATTTCAATCATTTCTCAAGACACATTAACATCATTCGTTATTAAAATGTTTAACATAACAAATTACATTGCACGTACCTTTTTGAATGATCATCGCCTCTTTCGCGCTATTTAAGTCATAACACTAGTCACGTTATGCAAACAATATAATACATTACCATTCACAATACATAATATAACATTGTTCAATCTCAACAATGATGTTAGACAAATGATCTCTATTTTGATCCTTGACAACTCATATGGATGATCTATTTAACATGTATTTGAGAATCTTGTTACAAAAATTAAATTGCTTCAAATAAAGCAGAACAGAACACTTCTAGCGGTCGCGCCTCACCTGAATACGACCGCGCCATACAGTTACACGATGAAACCTTATCACAGTAGATTTCGCGGTCAAAAGTCCGACCTAAGTCGCGACCGCACTTCACAATCAAAAGATGAAACCCTATCACAGTAGGTTTCGCGGTCAGAAGTCCGACCTAAGTCGCGACCGCACATGACTAAATAGCGACCGCGCAAGACTAATAGCGACCGTCCCAAATTACGTTTCTCATACATAAACCCTAAATGTAGCCAAACTTCTTTTGGTTAACTTAAAACACATTGTACACAACATAACCTCATTCAAATGGACATAATCAACATTATTAGCAATTATTTTACATACTCATCACAACATTTTCATCACCAACATATAACAATCAAACCTTCAAACAACTTCAATTAGCAAGAGAAACAAGTGTGTACTTACCTTAAGCACCACTTCTAAACACTTCCTTTTCCAAGACTTCTTCACTTCCCAAATCAATGACAATTCACTTCCTTCAAAACTTAATGCTAAGTTGTTGAATTCCACAAATCTTCAATTAAATCCTTTGATTCTCCCTTCAATTTGATGTTAGAATTAAACAAATCTCACTTTGCTCTCTCTTGTCTAAGGAGGAGCCAACCAACGTGGAGAAGAGAAGAAGAAGAAGAAGAAGGAAATGAAGAAAAGACAAAATATCACCTCTTTAAATCTCCACCAAGTGATTCAACAAGAGTAATTACCTAAACACCCTTATACCATTTGTCTTGATTACCATTCATTACATGCCCTTTATAGTAACTTCACAGTTAACAAAAATAAATATCTTCTTTCCTTGACTCTTCATTTTGACCAACTTATATGTTATATATATCATCATATACACAACATATACCATTCTCTCTAAACCCTAAATTCTTTCCCAAATCACATATACATAAACATTCTTTTCTCTATTTCTTTTCTCTTGTAATTTAACACATATATTCAATCCAATTATATAACAACAACAACAACATAATCACAACTTCTAGGGCATATATGAGGATATTACAATTCTCTCCCCCTTAAATAATTTCGTCCTCGAAATTATCAGTACCATAACAATTTATTCTTAACAAAATACTATCTTAACTCCTATATGAAGTTAATTATATGCTTAAGTTATTATATTATCAAATCACATAACTTCAACTCTTCCCTTTAGAATCAACCATTTTCTTTCAATTTCCATAATTCATCATTCTATATGTTTATACAATTGATTACTTCCTTGATCAAACATTCAAAAGATCTCATTACATTTCCTATTAATGACTTTATACAAGAATCAGCTCATTTATATAGTTCATCCAATCTTTATATTTAATATATATTGTTCCTTCATCTCTTTGTAATTACTCTCTTAACTTTAACCTTAAAAACCATTGGTTATATTTGTGCATTAATTATCCCATCATTACAATCACTGTCTAAATAGACACTTATTACTCTCAATAGATAACAAAATCCTGATTTTTCCATAAATGGAGTTATTTTTTTTAGCACGCTTTTCACTTAACTTACATATTAATACATTATCATGTAAATAACTATTTTCTTAATACAACTATACACAATAAATTTCAATAATGATTCATAATCTTAGCCAATTCTAGATCCATTGATCTATCTGTCACAATATATCCATATTCAAATCTTATTCAACTCCAACCAACAATTAATGTATTTGACTCATCATAAAATTTCATCATATTCATATATGTATATATATAACTTAATTCCATTAGGGCAACTTATATACAATTCCTGATCATTTCCGATCCATATTCAGTCAAATTATCATGATAACAAATTATTTCAAATTATCTTAATATAATTTCCACCAATTCTCATAAAAATTTTATATCATAATTTACTACTAATAGTTCTTTCACTTAAACCTCAAGTTCATTCATTCATTCATTACATACCATAAACATATTCAGTATAACTTTCAATCATATTTATTTTGATTACCTTATTGTCATATCATCCCTAACTCAAAACATTTTCATAATTTCCTTTTTCTCTCTTAATCTTCACAGTTATAACCAAATTTTTAACAAAAAAAATGATAAAGTACAACTTTATCCATCATAACTTTCAACTATACTTTTCAAACAAAATTCAATCCCACCAGATTTGCATTACAATCATTATATCTAAGATCCAAATCCAGGAATAACAAATTAACCGATCAAATATACTAAACAAAACACATGGCTATAAAAGATTAATATTCAAGCCTAGGACTTTCAGATCAATACTGTTTTTTTTTTCTCATAATTTTATCCTCAATCTATACAAATACAAGGTTAAGATGTATTTCAAGAATTACACATTCCTTCTTTACATTTTTGCTATATCAGAAGTTAATACATTCTAACTCCGTTTCAAACCAATTTGCACTCGATTATATGATCTTTGTCCACTTAATTCATGTTTCAACAATATTACTTTATACATATTCAATCATATGCAGCTGCTATACAATTTTATTCATCACTTCATTTCTAATCCATTTACAATTTCTTATAATGTATAATTGCATAAAACTTTCCATATATGAATACTTTGGAACTCTAAATATCATATGATAATTAAGTTCAATGCTCACTATCACAAACTCCACTGTTCCATAATACTCAAGTCCATTCTATTTTCACTTCCATCACATCACTCATCTAGTTGTACCCAGTTCAAGTCCTAGTCTCTCTTAGGTCCACTAATACATACTACATCATTTCCATAACACTAATTCTATAATTATACCACATACAAATTCATAGGTCACATTCATGTCATAATTTCATTCACATTGAGAAACTCAGTTTACATATCATATAAATGTATATACTTAATTATATACTCTTGTTTTATTTTCCTTTTTCATACATTCACTAAAAATGTTCCTTTATAACTGTAACAACCGTCTTAGTCCACCTGCTAAACCATTCCTATCCGGAGAAACCATCAGGGCCTCAGAGCTGGGCTGCTACAGTACCAAACTGCCCTCACGGCCTTCCAACAGGATTCACTTATTCGAATTACACCCAAGACACATGAGTGCAAGTCGCCACTCTGGATCGAATACCTAACCTCCCCCTCAAGAGAGTCAGCGAGAATCATCCAGTACCATCTCTTCCAATATGATGCAAAGTATTTATTCATACAACACACATACATATATACTGACTATAATAGCACTTTATATCCATCTTAACCACATTCCCAATGTAACATTTTTTTCACTTTCATCTTTAAAAGCATTTAATATATTTCCATATCCATTTTTACCCTTTTCAATATAATGCCTTAAAATAGCTCATCCTCATTTGCTTATCCACTTCTCTTTTATACTTCAAGATAAATTCTTATACTATCAATCACTTTACTCAATTCATAATACTTTCATATGCCATATTAGTCATTTCATTTAGCTCATGTATTGCATACACATTAAACCATCAATATCCAAATAATCTTTATCAAATGCCACTAAAACTTTAACTTCTCAACTTACCACCTCACTTAAACTTCAATTTGCCAAACTCATCTTATATATTTATATATCACAAAGCAGTATTAAAACATCTACTTTTCACAATTATCAAGCTCACTTCAACAATTCAAATATCACCTATTACCACCATTACATTGAGCTTTCACAATATCCAAGCATCTCACATTTCTAACATTGAATTCACAATGTCCGTATTAAGGTAACAATACCAATGTATATTTTTACTTAACCCATATCATCTCTTTTTCCTTTAAACAAAATCTTAACTTTACATATCCATTAGTTTACCATTCAACATATATATATATCACTCACATATATATACATATGTACAATACATCCAATCATATACACATTGAGCCCAATAACCTTTATACGCTTTTCAAGTCTAGTTATTACAAATTTCAGTTTTCTTAAACTAACGTTGCTCAATCCAATTCTCACTATCAATCTTATCACGTGACCTAGCTTTGCACAAGTTCATCAATACAAGCGTAATCATTCTCAACATTAATAGACAAATAATTATATAGGTTACAAACATGCAATACTGTACGTACCTTACATTTTCAAGTGATCAACTCAATCTTTGATCACTAAAATATTACATTACATTATCACATTAAATTTACAATATTTGCATTAAAACAACAATGCAAACAACACCATTATATTTTCTTACATTAACCAATATTTTTATTTTATTTTAGTTTTCATATCATTTCTTTCTCTAGTTTTTACTTTCAAGTAAAAACCTCATTCAGATATTATCATCCCTCTCATAATTCAAATTTATCCCACATCACATAATGCCACATCTGACACCAAACTAGGTGTCAATGCATATACATGTATTACAAATTACATTTCAAAACTATTCTTTGTAATTCATTTTAACATTTCAAAACTTTTTCTTTTTAATTTCACTTAGGCCGAGAATCTCAAACCTAAGCTCTGATACCAAAATAATTGTAACACCCCGATACCCTATATAAGTACTATACGTATACCTAGTATACATACAGTAAATATATAAAGTATAAGGATATCACTTTTCGTTACCTTTTAAAAACCTGTAACGGAGTTCAAACCATAATACATTAATTTAAATAACATTTACAAAATCATTATCTTTATCAAAACTTCATTTATACATATAAATACTCTCTCGTCAGAAATACATGATAATTAAAAATTTATACATGTATGCATTACCCTCTAGTTGGTCTCGACAAACTTTACTCTTCTTGTGGCATAATAAAAGACTTCATATCTTCCATCTATAAACCTGCGCGAATAAACACCCGCGCTAAGCCCGAGAGCTTAGTAGTCCAACTATAAAGATATAAACATATAGTATAGAAGTATTGACATATAATGATACATCAATTCAATATATAATTAGTTCTTATCATATCTTCTTTTCTTTTTAATTTCATCTTTAATATATCATAGCTAATTTCATATATGATGTATATATATACATAATATTATCACCAACCCCAATGCATCACCAATACTCAAAACCAATGTATTACTACCCCTACATTATATATATACCATACCAATCATTATTGCAATACACACTTTACCTATCATACCACTCATTATTGCAATACACAAATTACATATCATACAAATCATAAATCACAATTCATTTACATATTACACTTAATAACATTATATTATTCACAATTCACCAAGCATAATTCAGTATTAATACTCACAATCAATATTTCAATACTTGCATTTCACATTGACAATAAAGACAGACTCGGGCCCAAAACACTAATATGTTATTCAAAGTTCAGAGTTACTGCTTTGGTCTATAATCATAATTATCAAGCCCGTAGGCATCATATATCAATATCTCTATCCATGGATAGCGTAACAGACCCAGTCTCTTGGATCATCAACTCGGCTAAACTCGAGGTGATCCTCAACCCGGCAAGACTGTTACCAATCATATATCTCATAATTACAATTTCTCATAGTGTAACAGACCCAGTCTCTTGGATCTCAATTCAACTCAAAACGAAGAGATCCTCAACCCGGCAAGACTGTTACCTTTTTCATTTTATAGGCATGCCTCCAAACCCAGAACTCTGAAATCGAATAACACATTAGTTACACAATTCATTTATTATTTCATTATCAAACTCATCATCAATTAGGCAAACATGCCTTATCTCTTTCAATTGAATCATCATAGCCAATCACAATGGCTTCACATCTCATTTGAATCGTCATTTCCAATCACAATGGCTTCACATCATACACATCATTATTGATATATATATATACAACACCAATTACATTAACTACACGAACATGACATTATTCGAACATACATCATTAATTTCATTGCATATGTATCTTAAATTCATCGTCATATAAACAATATGTCTATTTATTTCATTTCAATCATTTCTCAAGACACATTAACATCATTCGTTATTAAAACGTTTAACATAACAAATTACATTGCACGTACCTTTTTGAATGATCATCGCCTCTTTCGCGCTATTTAAGTCATAACACTAGTCACGTTATGCAAACAATATAATACATTACCATTCACAATACATAATATAACATTGTTCAATCTCAACAATGATGTTAGACAAATGATCTCTATTTTGATCCTTGACAACTCATATGGATGATCTATTTAACATGTATTTGAGAATCTTGTTACAAAAATTAAATTGCTTCAAATAAAGCAGAACAGAACACTTCTAGCGGTCGCGCCTCACCTGAATACGACCGCGCCATACAGTTACACGATGAAACCTTATCACAGTAGATTTCGCGGTCAGAAGTCCGACCTAAGTCGCGACCGCACTTCACAATCAAAAGATGAAACCCTATCACAGTAGGTTTCGCGGTCAGAAGTCCGACCTAAGTCGCGACCGCACATGACTAAATAGCGACCGCCCAAGACTAATAGCGACCGTCCCAAATTACGTTTCTCATACATAAACCCTAAATGTAGCCAAACTTCTTTTGGTTAACTTAAAACACATTGTACACAACATAACCTCATTCAAATGGACATAATCAACATTATTAGCAATTATTTTACATACTCATCACAACATTTTCATCACCAACATATAACAATCAAACCTTCAAACAACTTCAATTAGCAAGAGAAACAAGTGTGTACTTACCTTAAGCACCACTTCTAAACACTTCCTTTTCTAAGACTTCTTCACTTCCCAAATCAATGACAATTCACTTCCTTCAAAACTTAATGCTAAGTTGTTGAATTCCACAAATCTTCAATTAAATCCTTTGATTCTCCCTTCAATTTGATGTTAGAATTAAACAAATCTCACTTTGCTCTCTCTTGTCTAAGGAGGAGCCAACCAACGTGGAGAAGAGAAGAAGAAGAAGAAGAAGGAAATGAAGAAAAGACAAAATATCACCTCTTTAAATCTCCACCAAGTGATTCAACAAGAGTAATTACCTAAACACCCTTATACCATTTGTCTTGATTACCATTCATTACATGCCCTTTATAGTAACTTCACACTTAACAAAAATAAATATCTTCTTTCCTTGACTCTTCATTTTGACCAACTTATATGTTATATATATCATCATATACACAACATATACCATTCTCTCTAAACCCTAAATTCTTTCCCAAATCACATATACATAAACATTCTTTTCTCTATTTCTTTTCTCTTGTAATTTAACACATATATTCAATCCAATTATATAACAACAACAACAACATAATCACAACTTCTAGGGCATATATGAGGATATTACAGATTTGGCTTCTAGAGCATCTCTGCTTGCTTGATACTCCATCTATGGATTTTACCTGATATCTGCCATGGCATCATTTTGCTAAAAAACTACTCCATCCTGCTTCTTCTTATGCTTACTTGGTTGACTGGATCCATTCACGTGCTGAAGTCAACATCCCTTGGTTGGTACATTGGTGGAAGATTTCTCGTATCACCATGCGGACATACTTGATGTATGTTCCTCTTGCTGCTCTTCATCGAGGTACTTGCTATGAGCCTTGTCTACTTAGCCGTCAGTATGGAGTTAAGCCGCACGATTCTGAATTCACTCCCGATTTAGGCATGCCTTGCTTGACTGAAGCCTACTTGGATCGGCTGAAGCAAAGTTGGCCTGCACATTACACTTATCTTCTACCGTAGATTTTATATTTGTCAATTTAGAAAGTGTATTGTTAGGATGAAAGAATAATAATAAAAGTAATAAAAGATGCTTCTTTTCCTTTTATAATTTGTCATCACTTTTTGCTATTGTGTTTATTTATTTCATCCATATCTGGTCAAATACTTATAACAATGCACATAGAACAATTTTAACATTAATTCTATTCTATTAAATTGGGGAACAACCAAACATAAAGCCAACATACACAAGATCACCCTGTTGCCAATTAGCCCTTTCGGGTTTTCTAATTGACAATTTTCTCTCATTTAGCCCTAATTGTTGCCTAGCCCGCCCTTTCGGGTTTTCAGAACTAGCGGACTGCTCTAACTTTTGCCTAGGCTGCCCTTTTTGGGTTTTCAACGTAGCGAGCTCTTTTCCTTTTTCTTTTTTTTCTTCTTCTTTTATACATAAAACCTCTTAAACCTGTCAATGTTCACTAGCTCACTAAACTTGTTCCCATCCATGTCTGATAACTTCATTGCACGCTTATTCATGACTTGTTTCATAACATATGGCCCTTTCCAGCTAGACCTAAACTTCCCTCTTGGATTAGATACATTAGGCTTACATTGTTTCAACACTAAATCCCCGACTTTGAGTTTTCTGATCTTAACTCTTCTATTATAAGCCCGAGCTATCTTCCTTTGGTACAGTTGATGATGATACAGTGCTTTTAACCTTTTCTCATCTAGTAAAGCTAACTGTGTGTATATGCTCACTACCCATTCCATTTCAGGCAATTCAGCTTCCAAGACCACTCTTAACGACTTGATCTCAATTTCAATTGGCAATACTGCTTCCATCCCCTAAGCCAAGGAGAACGGTGTCATTCCAGTCGGTGTTTGCACACTTGTTCTATATCCCCACAAAGCAAAAGGAAGCATCTCTGACCAATCCCTGTATGTCTTAGTCATCTTGGACTAGATCTGCTTAATTGTCTTATTTGTTGCTTCTACTGCACCAGTAGCCTTTGGTCTATAAGGAGAAGATCGGTGATGATGGATTTTGTACTTTGAGAATAAGTCCTTAACTGCTCCTTGAAACTGTACCCCATTGTCTGATATCACATTGTGCGAGACCCCATACCTGCAGATGATATTCTTTTCAATAAATCTAGCCATTTGGCTTGTGCCCAGTTTGTTGAAGGATTCGGCTTCGACCCATTTCAAAAAATAATTTACTGCCACTACAATGAAATGGTGACCGTTTGAGGCTGTTAGATGTATCTCTCCTATAATGTCGATACCCCAAGTGGCAAAGGGCCAGGGTGAAGACATAGAATGTAATTCTTCAGGAGGAATGTGATTCAAATTACCATACATTTGACATTTTTTTCACTTTTTTACAGACTCTATACAATCTCTCTCCATAGTCAACCAGTAGTATTACCTTGTCAAATTATCTTCTTAACTAGGGCCAAACCACTCATGTGCGGACCGCAACTTCCCGCATGTATTTCTGACATGATATGCTCCACTTCAAGCTTCCTCAAGCATCTCAAATGCACCCCATCGGGCCATCTTCGATATAACTCTCCATGAAATGTGATTGCAAAGACCACCACCTTCTGGCTTTTCATTCTTTCTTTGTTGCCCCCAACGGGTATTCCCTTTCTTCTAAAAATCGTCTTATAGTATCATACCACGCATCATGGTCTGTATCAGTTTCCATGATTGTCTCGTATTCATAGCAAGGAGTTGATGAACTAGTCAAAATTAGAGGCTTGAGGAATAAGTTGACAGGATTTTCCCATACCGAAGCCAATGTGGCAAGGGCATCAGTCATTTGGTTTTCTTCTCCTGATAGGTATATAAACCTACACTCCTTAAAGTTCTTCTTTATCGTGGTCAAGTAATGGTGGTATGGTTTTAATTTCTCTTCTTTCAACTCCCACTCTCCATTTACTTGGGATACTATTAGAAATGAATTGCCAAAAACTTCCACCTTATCCACCTTCATAATCATTAGGGTTCCAAACCAAAGATACATGCTTTGTACTCCACCATATTATTGGTTGCCCTGAATTTGAACTTTTTGGCTAAAGGGATAAGTTCCCCTTTGGGCAATTCTAGCATGACTCCCAAATCTGCTCCTTTCATATTTACTACTCCATCAAAATACATTTTCCATCCTTGTACTTCAATGGCCTCTAAATGTTCATCCAGAAATTTCAAGACTACCACTTCACTATCTGGTAATGGTTGTTGGGCCAGGAATTCTGTCGCTGCTCTACCTCTGATTGTTTTTCTAGTTACATACTCAATCTCAAATTCTTCTAATATTATCAACCATCGACCATACTTCCCAATCAAAGAGGGTGTCTCCCTTAAGTACTTCATTGGATCCAACCTGGAAATTGCTTACACACTTTAAGATTGAAAGTAATGCCGCAACTTCTTAGAAGACCAAACCACAGCTATACAGGTCATTTTAATGATACTATACTTACTTTCATAAGGTAGGAGCTTTCTACTCAAATAATAAACTGCATGCTCAATCCCTAATTCATTTGCTTGGGGTAAAGGAAAATCAATGAGAACATTTATATGAGGTAAAGGAAAATCATCTTTAGGGGAAGCCTTGTTTAAATCTCTATAGTCCACACGGACCCTTATTCTTCCATCTTTCTTTGGCATGGGTAATATGTTTGCTAGCCAA
The DNA here is from genome assembly GCA_947685225.1 of Garcia nutans. Lineage (NCBI taxonomy): Eukaryota > Viridiplantae > Streptophyta > Magnoliopsida > Malpighiales > Euphorbiaceae > Garcia > Garcia nutans. The sequence goes on from CANTUV010000040.1 coordinate 10,788,856, forward strand.
TCTGGATATTCTATCACTTCAAGGAACTTCACTTGTATTTGTTTAGTGACCTCTTCTTTAACCAATTCAGCCCACTCAACTCTTAATCGCCTAAGCTTTTGTTTAACAGGTTTTCATGTGAGTGTAAGTAGGAATAAGATGTTCGGCTATGTCTCGATCTATTCTAGGCATATCCTCATAAGACCAAGCAAATACTTTCATATTTTTTGAATATTTTTTCAAATATCTCTCTCTCATCAGGAGTAAGGTCGGATGTTGTGCTAATGTTTTTAGGATTTTCAATTGTTCCAAAATTTAATGATTGTGTGTCAACATAATTAATATTAAAGATGCTCATGTACTGCTATTTGAATGTATGCAACCTCCTCCGAAGTCTTCTAAGCTTTAAGGATAGCTTCCTTCTTTTCTTCCAGATTAGACTCCTTGTTGGCTAGCAGGGTGAGTTCTCTCTTCACTTGCTCCACTAGCTTGGCAACATCTGCAAAAATTTCAAAACCCAGGATCAACTTTCCCATGGAAATCATTGGCTCGGGCTTTCCTTGGAGTGGTCCCATGTCTGGAGCTTTGACAAAGATTTTTTCAAGTGGAATAAAGCTCATCTTCTCATTCTTCTTTGGCTAGACATCTTTGTTGACTTCATCATATCCTAACCCTTTCTTGGAGGTTTGAGTTTTGAAATCTGGAAGCTTTGTCAAACAGGCCTTGCCCTTTCCAAGACCAGCTCTGGGAAGGTAGTTCATGTTCTTCATCATATTCAAGAGTTTGGAGTCCACTACTTCATCATCAGAAATTGCAGCTACTTGGAAAGCATTAAGAGGCTTCTCATTCATTAGAGGGTTAACAACCTCATTATCTTCGGCCTTAATGACCACTATCTCATCTCCATTAAGGAACTTGATCTTTTGATGAAGGTTGGAAGGAACTCCACCAAGAGGATGAAACCATGGTCGTCTCAAGAGTAAGGCAAAGGTAAAAGGTATGTCCAAAATAATAAATTCAATAATAGATTCTGTAACACCCCATCTTAGCCTACGTCTATAGACCAAGATGGACTGTTATCTCATGGTAGTTGTGTCTTAATATTTTACTTAGCCAATTTTAAGTACAGATTTTAAAAGAATTTTGCCGGAGTTTCCCCTATAATTGGTGGTCCCAAGTGTCGACAAAACTGATTTTTCTTATTTTTGAAAAACATTTTGTTTCACAATTCAACTCAAGTACACTCCCAATAATCCACCCTTATAACCTCAACTACAATCCTGCAAGAAGAATTCACACTTCTATATTCACAACCCAACTCAATTCAAAACCATACAGTTATTATACATTATTAGATTTACATGCTACATCAAGTTATCTCTTTGTATTGTTCAAATAAGTACATGCCAGTTTCTAATACCAAAATACAAAATGAAGAGCACCACCTAAATTTGTTGATGACCCGCAGATCGCAGAACTCTTCTGCTCGCTACTGGCTCCTTGCTAATAACCTACGAGTTTAGAAGAAACTAAACTCGCTAAGCATTGCTTAGTGGGTACTTTAACTAATTACGGAAATAATTATAAAAGCATAATGCACTTTAAAAATCAATGAGCCGTATTGAAAAATAATATCACAGTAAAAACAATCCATACATGTCATATATTCAGTTATTATCATTTTATTAATTCGCTCCACAAGGTAATTTGGTAGACTAATGTATGGTAAGGAACTAACTGAAACAACTGTATATATATTCTGTGGCTGTGGCCCTAAAAAAAATCGCGGACCAAGCCTTGTGGAATCTGTGGCCGAAGCCCTCGGACCGGAGTCCTATATAACTCGGGCGATTGCCCTATATAACTCGGACCGAAGTCCTATATAGCTCGGGTCGTCACCCTATATAACTCGGACCGAAGTCCTATATTAAAGCAGCACTGCATATAGTATGATATATCATACCCTTACCGTACTCAGTACTGTCCCAGATACCAAGTGGAGCCAAAATTCTCATACCATTACTTAATCGAATATGCATTATACAATTATCGACTTATGGTTCTTATATTATTTCAACGTGAAATATCATATTTTATCATTTTAATAACATACTATACTCATTTATATTCATAAGGAATCAATTGGATTACTTTTGAAAAATGACCAAATGAATAATAGCAAAATGACCATATGAATAGTAAATTCTGGTTTTGGACTCAACTCGATCCTTATTTTGAAAAATCGTATAAAATAATCCACTTGAGTAAAAATTCTAAAATTTTTACAGAATTTATTTGTACATGTTAAAATCATTCCTTTAAAATTTCAGATCAAAATGGAAACAAATTCTTGGTCAAATAGTTCACCCAACCAGACTGCTCCAGTTGCCCTGCATCCTGGCAGCAGTTTTGAATTTTATAAATTCCGTAAATTAAATTCAATCAATGTGGTTCCAAATTATTTTTCTCAAATACTAGACTTACTAAACAACAACATATCCAAAATTCAACGCAATATAATTTTTCTATATTTAATTAAAAATCATACAAGTCACAGCATTTTACTAATTGTAAAACAGAAAAATTTTCAAATGGAGTTCAATGGTTAAAGTACCAAACCTTGCTTTTCCTTGCTCTTCTTATCTATTTCACTTCCTTTCCTCTCTAATATCCTTGATTTCCTATGAATTTAATATGTCACATATGTAAGAACAAACCCTAGATATGAACATGATGCTGCCTTATGATTTTCTAACAATCCTTTACTTATTCTTACTAATAATCACCATTTTCATCATTTCCTTTAAGTAGTTTATCATTTTTCACCATAATCATCAACTTACTAATTCTTTCCCAACATGAACATAATATCAAATCTTCCTAAACATAGCCTAATACCTAATTCTAATGAAAGAATAAGACTTAGGATGGTATCTTACCTTATTTCCTATTGAATTTCACTTGAGAAATGGCTTGGACTTGAAACTTGTCTCCTTGAAAATGGAAGGGAGGGGGAGCACGACTTAAAGAAGAAGAAAAGTGGTGATGGTGGTGTCTTTTTGATCCTTACTTGGGTTTGGATGACCATAATTAGTTATTTATAATTTAATTTACATTTAATTAATTTATTTATTTTCAATGGCCATGATTTGTCCAACACATTTGGATTTAATGGCTAGGATTTGGTTTATTTTCAATGGCCATGATTTGTCCAACACATTTGGATTTAATGGCTAGGATTTGATTTATTTTCAATGGGCATGATTTGTCCAACACATTTGGATTTAATGGCTAGGATTTGGTTTATTTTCAATGGCCATGATTTGTCCAACACATTTGGATTTAATGGCTAGGATTTGGTTTATTTTCAATAGCCATGATTTGTCCAACACATTTGGATTTAATGGCTAGGATTTGGCCACTTGAAAGTGGTTTTTTTTTCTTTTAATATTTTGCCCCCAAAGTTATATTTAATTACAAAATCGCCCCTCCAGTGGAAATGTCCAAAATGTCCTTATCGGAAAATCGCCCGTAACTTACAAACCGTGCGTTTTCAGGAAAAATTGAAACCCACGGTTATGACCCGGTTAATCTCAAGAATATTCTTCCGGGGTCGGATATGGGCACTATTAAGAACTTCCGACACTAAATTTTTAAGTTTACATAGTTGCCCCTAACTTTTGAGAAATTTCCACTTAGGTCCTTTTGATATCCCTTCTTGACCTTGCTGTCTTTCTTTATTAATATCTTTTTACTCAAAACTCCAAATTAAGTAATTCTTATTCCCACTGAGACTAGACATCTAGGGCTACATTGTGTCAAAATTTCAGGTTGATCCGAGCTATATCTGATTTTTGAAGGTCCTTTGAAGTCAAGCCTACTATGCTGTCCTGAGGCAGCTTGCACATTGTCTACTAAATCCATCATATCTTATTCTTTACAACTCCAAATTGGGTAATTTAAAGTTATACGTCTATCTAAGACACAAATAAACAATTAAGTCTTCTTTGAGACTCTCTAATTCTGTCATTAACTTTGATGAAATTCGAGCTCAAGTTATAGGTCATGTTCTAAGTTCCTTTGTTCTAAGCCTAAATCATATCCTCTATGTCTGTTTCTTACCAATCTGGAATTCGGGATGTTACAGATTCAATTGGACCAACCTTGATAGTAGCTTTGACAGTTCCTTCGGCATGTCTCTTAGTGTTGTCATAAGCCCGAATGGTTACCTCGGTCGGGTTTAATCCCTTGTTAACATGGTTAGTTTTGGAAATATTTTAAGTGGACAAACATTTATGGCAGACCCATCATCAACCATTACACATGGAGTCCTTTTCCCTTTAATTTCTATTTTTATAAAGAGAGGGCAAATGTGATCTCTCCCCTCTTCCGGTAAATCCGCATCTGAGAAAGATACTGCTCCAAAATTATCTTTTCTCTTCTCTTGAATATCTTCACATTTCATTACTCCCCCAATTTTTATGATGTCGATCAGCTCCTCCGGTGCTATGGAGGTGGAAATTGGCATGCTAGCTAAGGCCTTGGCCATAGTTTCTTAGTGCTTTTTAGAAGTAGCCAATAAATCCCAAATGCTAACACTTGCTTGGGTTCTTTTCAGTTGCTTGAGCATAGTATCATCTTCCTCTTCTTTATTCCCTACTTCAACTTCCTTTCCTTTATTAACTTCTACCTCCTTAGGCTGTGTCCTTGCATAAGGCTTACTAGATCAGGTGTTCATTACCTCATCTTCTTCAGGCTCGGGCCAGATCCATTCTTCCTTATTTGGTACAAGATCGTCATCACTATCGCTTGAGTCCCAAAACCCATTCACAACACAAATTGCTACTTCTTTACCCACCATAGCTTGTTTAATCTCGTCAAATACCTCTTCTTCTTTGGTTGTTTCTCCACCCACATCTTGGAAAGAAGACATGACAAAACTTTCATGCAAACGTCCTCCAATCATGAAGGTTGCTGGTGGTGGTACTCTATTGAACCTTGGTAATGGATTGTCTTTGGTGTTCTGCGTGTTGGGCTCATGCAGCTTTCCACTATCAATCAAATTTTGGATCTTATGCCACAACCTCACACATCTATCTGTGTCATGCCCTTGCATTTGATTAAACTGACAAAATGCTTTAGTGTCAAAATTAGGTGGGAGAGGATTAGGCAAAGGACGAGGATTTAAGGGTTGTAACAATCCCTTTCTTTGAAGCTTATTGAGAACCCAAGACATCGGTTTCCCCAATTCTGAAAACTATCTCCTTGTTCCTTGGCTAGTAGCATTAACACTAACTACCTTTTGCATGCTTTTGTTACCAGACTGATAGTTTTCTTTCTCATTCATTCTTGTTGAAAAATGGTTCTTCTCTCTTTCCCATTCTTTGATTTGCAAACCAGCTTGGAGGAGATCTTTGAAATCACGGATGAGTGTGTGAGACATCCTTTCACAAAGACTAGGCAATACCCCTCTCACAATCATCCTTATTTGATTGGATTCATCGGGCCATTTCTTGAGCAAAGCGGCCTAATTTCTCCATCTCTTCACATAGTCCACAAAATTCTCATTTGGCCTTTGTCTAATGGACTTCACTTCCATTAAGGTAACTTCCATTTCAACATTGTATCCATATTGTTGGATGAAGGCCTTGTATAGCAGATCCCAACTCTTTTGTGTTCCTTCTTCTAAGGTATTGAACCAATTTTAGATAACAGGATCCAATGAGAGTATGAAGTACCTTAGAGTTTAAGCCTTAGTAGCTTGGGCAGATTGCATGGCAGTGATATACTGCTTCACATGGAGGTGAGGATTTTCGGTTCCATCAAACTTTGCAAAGGATGGCATCTTGAACTTGTACGAAACTTCTTCGTCTAGCTAAAATAATTTGTCAACTTTGGACATTTCTTTGGTTTTCAGATTCTTCTCAAATTTCTTTTCTAAATCCGCAATCATCAGAAGTCTCAGTTTTCTCCACAGCTGATCTTTCAACAATCTTCGGTTCTTTCTTCTTGTCTTGAGGATCTTGGAAGTATTGAGTCCAATCATCATCATCATCAATGATCACCTTATCATCATCAAAAACCACTTCACCAACTTCAGCCTTCCTTTTGTCCTTTGCCTTCTTAGTGCTAGCAGATGCTTCAGCATGATTTCCTAAAATAGTAGCCAATTGGTTCTTCATGGTCTCAGCTAGGGCCTCTTTTATTTCTTCCATCTTGGCATTGAGGGTGTCATCTACCATTCTTTGAATTTTTTTGGGCTCTATTGCTTTTGGTGAGCAAGTGATTGAGTTGCTACTAGATTCTTCATCTCCGGCATAGGTCGAATTGTTGTAAGCTTTTGAACTGCCGTAATCCACAGCTGTGAGCTATAAAGGATAAATGATATGAGATGCAAATGTATGTATGCATGTATGCACAAACAATAGACAAAGAAAAATTAGGATGTTCCTTCCAACCTTGTGACATCCACACACGAATAGCGAGTCTCTTTTCCTAGATATATGGTTAACAAAATACCAACATGGGGTATCTTATTTTTGAATAATTCCCTCGGACATTTTCAACCAATAGTTATATTTTCAAAATGGAAATCGGTTCATGATAATTCCCATTAATTAGGTTTTAATCCATTCAACCGACTAAAGCTGCTTTTATGCTATATTGGATTAAAACTAAATTAAGAAGTTTATTATAAATAGATCTCTCACTTGAAAAAGTAACTAATGATTCATGCCAAAAATAAGCCCATGATTAATAATTCTTAGTATAAACTAGGCTCACAATTGATTTTTGGTATTTCGTAATTGACCTAAATAATTTGCAAGATCTTTGAAAATAATTTTATTTCTAAGCCCATTGTAAAAAGATTTTTAAAAAAAATGGATTTTGGGCTTTGTACTTGAGTCATGAGAAAATAATTTTTGATTTGGAAAAGTTTAATATCCAAAGACCATTGAAAATTTTTTAAAATTGCTTTGGTCTTTTGGACTTTAAAGAAAAAATTTATTTTGAGCTTACAATGTACTTAGGTCATATTTGAAAAAGAACAAACCAAATAAGCCATGATTAAGCGAAGATAAATAAACCATAGTCAAACAACAAGCATTTGGGGTAAAAACCTAAGGAAAGCAACTAGGCCAATTACATGAGCTTTAGTCTTTGGGTTAAAAAGCTTAGGTTCCCATAGCAAGTATATACCAAATGGTATGAGGCTATGAGTGGTTATGCCATGCTTGATCTCCATACCTTGAGTGAAAGTATGGTATCCCTTACATAACACAACACGGTTAACACAGGCATCCTAACTCACGCACACGATGCAATCTAAATGATGCAATGGATAATATCATGATAAGAAAGAATAGAATAATATAAAGACCAATGAAATCAACTTCTATTATCCCCAATAGAGTTGCAGCTGTGAGCCGGGAATTTTGCCCCCACTCCCGATGGAATGGTTCTTGCTACTTCGGCACTGTTTAGGCTTGGGGCCTTAGAGAACACAGACCTAAGCCCGGAGAAAATGGAGTTGCCACCCGGAAGGGTCGGGAAAAAGAAAGGGGTGGATGACTCAATTCCTAAGGAATCCCCAACCCCCTAATGGGTTCGGAAAGTTGGTTACATGTGGAAAAGGTGAGAAATGGCCCAGCACCCCAACAACGCCCGGTTTATTTGAACCGGCCTCCTTTGCAGGTCTTAATATTATAAAATTCTTAAATATAACAATATTATCTATATTACATGCAACAATTAAAATAAAAGCATCATTATTTTAAAATCAAAGCAATGTCCAAACAAAGCAAATAAATGGACACCCATCTAAGGATGGAAACATGTCCCTACATTGTTCATGTCTAAACTAAATAGGACACCCACTGAAAGGTGAAAACATGTCCTTTACATTAGTCCAAAATATAAAAGCAATTTAAATTACATGAAAATTAATTAATGAGGTACCCGCAAAGTGGAAACATACCTCTTACAATTTTAATACCAAAATAAATAATCATAATCATAATAATAAAGAAAATATCCATCTTAATTATGTAGTTTATTATATGTTTTGATGGTTGATTTATTTAATTTCAATGCTTGTTTTATTTAAATCTAAAATAAAATAAAGCAAATAAAGATTCAAATTTAGGGTTCTTTAATTAATATTTAGGGTTTTGGGGATTTTGAAATTATTATTATTGTTATTTAGGCTACTGTGAAGATTTTGAAAAATTGGAATGGATTAGGGTTTTATAAATTTAAGAAAGTAATAAGGTTTTTGGTTAGTCAAATTAGGGTTTAGGGCTAACATTATGAAATTAGGGTTTTGGAATCTTAAGACATTAGGTTTATAATTCATATTTACTGGATTATGATTTTAGGTGTATTGGATTATGGCTTTAGGGTTTAGATTTATTTTTCATAAGATTTTAAGGTTTTAAGAATTAGGGTTTAGGAAAACTAGGGTTTACTATATTAGTTTTTGAGAAAATTAGGGTTTTTGATATTTTGGAAAACATATCTGATTTTAGGATTTAAGAAAACAACTTAGAGTTTCATAAAAATAATTATGATTTTTAGAAAGTGTAAAGAAGATTAGGGTTTTGAGATTTAAGAAGACATTTGGAAACTTTGGATAAAAAGTTAGGGTTTAGATAAAAAAAAGTTTGGGGAAAACAATTTAGGGTTTTAAAGTTTTTTGAAACAGAAGAAATAATTTAGGGTTTTTAAGGTTTTTGTAAGCAGAAGAAATAATTTAGGGTTTTTAAGGTTTTTGGAAGCAAAAGAGTAATTTAGGATTTTTAAGGTTTTTGGAAAGAGAAGACCAGTTTTATGGTTTTGAAATTTTGATCATTGATTAAGGCTACTGGATGAATGTATGATTTAATGTAAAACATATTACTAAGTTTAATAATTTAGGTTACTGACTTAATATAAAAAACAAATGATAGAAACATTGCAAATAACTTCAAATCAAAGATTTATAATCAAACCTTTGTTTGTTGGTTCCTCCACAATTTGCTTCTGGATGAACAAAGACAAAGGCAGTGTCACTGCCTTTGATGGAATGATTGCTTCTTATTTCTTGCTTGCTTGAGCTTTTCTTTTTGCCGATCAAATGATTGAGTCTCCAATCCAATCAAACAATTTTTTCCTCCCGATCAAATGTCCAAAGTCTCGTCCAAAAGTCCCCTAATTCTGTGTTTTAATGTGGTATTTATAGGAAAAATAATAAACATACTTCTAATTGCTTAAGGAAATTAAAACCAATTAGGAGAAGAAACCAAAACCAAATAGAATTTGGTTTCGAAAAAATTGCGTTGGAAAATTGCACTGTAAAAAACTTGCTGTGGGTCAAGAGTTGCCAGAGCTACGAGGAATTTCCTACGGGAGGGTGCAAATTCGCCGCAGGAAATTCCTGCAGCGAATTGGCCTGTGGCCGATTCACCTTATGCGATTAATTTTTTCGTCGCCGATTTTTATTTATTTAACTTTACCATTTTTATTTTTATTTTTATGAAAAATTATAAATAATAAATATTAAAATAAATATTATTTAAATAAAATACCACAAAATTATTTTGGACTATATAAAAAAATATCGGACCAGACTAGGTCAAAAATTAAGGGTCTATAGAACCCATCTTCAAATTACTTAAAAAAACCAACTAGTCAAGTGGAATGAAGAGTGTCAAAAGGCTTTTAAGAGTATTAAGTAATATTTGTTGAATCCACCTATTTTAAAGCTACCTAAACCCGATAGTCCTTTGTTACTTAGCAGTAGAAGAAGAGTCAATAGGAGCAATGCTCGCCCAAGCCGATGAATCAGGGGTTGAATATGCAATTTACTACTTAAGTAGGAAGCTCCTACCTTATGAAATCAAGTATAGTATCATTGAAAAGACATGCATAGCCATGGTTTTGCTATTAAAAAAGTTGCAGCATTACTTTCAATCTTATAGTGTGCAAGCAATTTCTAGGATGGATCCAGTGAAGTATTTAAGGGAAACACCTTCATTGATTGGGAAATATGGCAGATGGTTGATCATTTTGGAAGAATTTAGATCGAGTATATAATCAAGAAAACCATTAAAGGTAGAGCAGTAGCAAAATTCCTAGCCCAACATCCATTGCTGGACAGTGAGGAAGTGGTTTTGGCATTTCTCGATGAACATTTAGAGGCCATAGAGGTACAAGGATAGAAAATATACTTTCACGGAGCAGTGAATAGAAAATATGCTAGTCTGAGAATAATTTTGGAATCACCTAAAGGCGAGCTCATTCCTCTAGCTAAGAAGTTGAAGTTTAGAGCAACCAGCTACATGGTCGAGTACGAAGCTTGTATTTTTGGCCTAAAAACATTGATGATCATGAAAGTGGATAGAGTGCAGGTTTTCAATGATTCATTGCTAGTGGTGTCCCAAGTAAATGAAGAATGGGAGTTGAAGGAAGAGAAGTTAAAACCATACCACAATTATTTGATAACGATGAAAATGAATTTCAAGGAGTGCAGATTCATACACTTACCAAGGCAGGAAAACTAAATGGTCGATGCCCTAGCCACATTGGCTTTGGTATAGGAAGATCCTATTAAGATATTTCTTAAGCCTCTGGTTCTGATCAGTTCATCGACTCCTTGTTACAAATATGAAATAGTCATGGAAATTGATACAGACCATGATGCATGGTACGACACCATTGGACTATTTTTGAAAAGTAGGGAGTACCCACAGAATACAACAAAGGAAGAGAGAAGAACTATAAGGTGATGGTCTTTGCATTACATTACCTTTCATGGGGAGTTGTATCTAAGATACCTAATGGACTGCATTTAAGATGCTTAAGGAAGTCCAAAGTTGAGCAAATCATGTCGGAAATACATGTCAAAAGTTATAGACCTCATATGAACAGGTTGGCCCTAGTTAAGAAGGTAATCCGACAAGACTACTATTGGCTGACCATGGAAAAAAAAAACTGTATTGATTTTGTGAGAAAGTACCAGTAGTGCCAGATGCATGAAAACTTGTGTAACACCCCTTCCCGACCTACGTGTGTAAGCTGAGTAGAGGCGCCACCCTATCCTAATGTTGCTACCACTTTTACTTAGTCAAATTTTTGTTCCGATTTTTATAGAAATTTTGCCATAGTTTTGCCTAAAAATTCAATCCCAAGTGTCGACAAAACTGGTTTTTTTTTTCTAATTTTTGAAAACATTTTTACACAAACCAATGCAAACAAAATCATTCTCAGTACACTTCCAATAAATCCCCCTTATAACCTCAACTACAACCTGCAAAAAGGATTTACACTTCTAGTACAAAATAAAGTAAAGGTTTATTATGAAATACAGCAGATAAAATCTTTGTTCACTATGCAACGGAAAGTAACAATATTTACAAATTCATATACATCAAAACTCAAGTTTTACAACACATAAAATTTATACATGTTTGGCAGTCAGTCTTCGATCTTAAAGCCCACTATTCAATCTTCAAAATCTAGGCTCGACTCGGCCTAGAGGAACTCTCTGGTTCTTCCTTGTCACCTGCGCGAAGAATCACATTCGCGCTAAGCCAACGGCTTAGTAAGATAAAACATGCTAATGGTATGCTTTAATGTAATGCAATGCCACATATGTTATTGATAAGATCAATATCATAAATATAAAGTTAACCACATAATTATGCATTTCACAAATCATAGTCATATGAGCATACCACATTTCAACATCTTTCCACATTCAACATTAATCAATCATACTCAATAACCAACATCTCATTTCATTAACTCATAACATTATTTAGGACATTCATATAACCCTGACACCTATGGGCCCAACAAGTATTTAATACGATATTCAGAGTTCAGAGTTACTGCTTTGGTTCATAGTCACAATAATCACGCCCGTAGGCAAGTGTAACAGACCCAGTCTCTTGGATCATCAACTCAACACATATGAGGAGATCCTCAACCCGGCAAGACTGTTACAAATCATATATCTCATAGTGTAACAGACCCAGTCTCTTGGACCATCAACTCAACACTTATGAGGAGGTCCTCAACCCGGCAAGACTGTTACCTGTCATCATTTCTTAGGCATGCCACCCAAATCCAGAACTCTGAAACTGAATAACATATTAAACAAACAATTCATTTCCATTCTCAATTCTCATCACATTTAGGCAAACATGCCTTCTTTCTTTCAATTACATCATCTTAGCCAATAACAATGGCTTCACATTTCATTTCACAATATAACATCTCATTATTCAAGTATATATATATATATATATCTCATCCATGATCACATTATATCTCACATAGCATCATTCATAAATATCAACATTTCATACCACATTACTCATGAAACACATTACCATTCACAATGCACAACATAACATTGTTCAATCTCAACAATGCAATTAGGGCAAAGAACAATTGATTATAACATTCATTGATTCAAGTGTGTTTAAAGTGTTTAGGGTTAGGTTTAAGGACCAACCTACCTTTGGAAAACCAAAGCAATGCAAAAAGAACAAAGAATTAAAACCCTAACCATAAATAGTACATTCTGGTTTTAAACTCCATTTTATCCTTATTTTGAAAAATTGTATAAAATAATCTACTTGACTAAAAATTCTAAAATTTTTACAGAATTTAGTTTTGTATCTTAAAATCATCCCTTTAAAATTTCAGATCAAACTGAACACAAAATCTTGGTCAAATAGTTCACCTAACCAGACTGCCCCAATTGCCCTGCATCCTGGCAGCAGTTCTGAACTTTGTGAATTCCATAAATCAAATTCAATCAACGTGGTTCCAAATTATTTTTCTCAAATACTAGACTCACTAAGCAACAACATATCCAAAATTCGATTGGATATGATTTTTCTACATTTTATTAAAAATCACGAAATATAGCTGTCCCAGTTAAGGTACCTGCTGGAACAGGTCTAATGAAAATAATCTTTCTAAACTCATAACCATTCCAAAATCGAATCAACATATTTTTCAGTCATTCTACACTCATAGAGGCACAACATATCAAAAATTCACTTCAAGAACATTTTTCTATAATTAATTAAAAATCATACAAATCACAGCCTTTACTAATTGTAAAACAGAAACAATTTCACTAAACACAACTCTTACTCAACACAATCACTTCCAACACCTTCACCAACTCAACTTCTCATCATCAAACCAACAAACCCTAATTCCTTTCTCACACCACTTCAAAAGAATTGAAGAAATTAAAGAAAAGATCTTACCTCAAATGAAGAAATCTACAAATCTTTAACCAAAACCCTTGTTTCTTTCTTCAAAATGCTTCAAACCTCAAGATCACCTCTCTTTCTCTCTTTGTCTATGGAGAATCCGGCCACTTCAAGAAAGAAAGAAGAAAATGCACAAGTCAAACACCTTTTCTTCTTTTAATCTCCACCATGCATCTTACAAGGAAAATTACCAAAACACCCTTAACCATATAACTAACTCTTTGTCTCATATAAGCCCTTTATAGTAATTTCATTAACAACCAAAAATATCTTCTTCCACTTAACCATCACCTTGACTCTTCATTTGACCAATGTATATGTTAATTATATCATCATATAAACAACATATACATTTGTCTCTAAACCCTAAATTTCTTCTCCAAAACACATATACATATACATTCTCTTCCCATTTCTTTTCTCTTACAATTTAACACATATATGCACAAACATTCACTTCCCAATATATATATCAACAACCACAATAACAACAACATACTCAAAACTTCTAGGGCATAAATGAGGATATTACAATTCTCCCCCTCTAAAAAGAAAATTTCGTCCTCGAAATTACCTGATATCAAAGCTGAAACAATTGCGGATACTGCTCTCGCATGGTATGCTCACTTTCCCAAGTCGCTTCTTCTTTTGCATGATTCTTCCAAAGAATCTTCACCAATGGCACTCTCTTGTTCCTTAACTCTTTCACTTCTCGTGCCAAGATAGCAACTGGTTCCTCTTCAAATGTCAAATCTGGGCTCACTTCAATAGACTCAAATGGCAACACATGAGATGGATCCGACCTATATCTCCTCAACATAGAAACATGGAATACATTATGAATACGATCCAACTCAGGTGGCAAAGCAAGTCGATACGCCACTGGCCCAACTCTTTCTAACACTTCATACGGCCCAATGAAACGAGGACTCAATTTTCCTTTCCGACCGAACCTCAAAATTTTCTTCCAAGGAGACACTTTCAGAAATACCTTATCTCCAACATCAAACTCTATATCTCTCCTTTTTAGATCTGCATAAGACTTCTGTCGGTCTGAAGCTGCTTTTAACCTGCCTCGAATCAACTTTACTTTATCTTCAGTTTCTTGAATCAAATCAGGACCAACCAACTTATTATCTCCAAGCTCATTCCAACAAAGAGGTGTCCTACACCGTCTGCCATACAATGCTTCAAACGGTGCCATACCAATGCTGGATTGGTGACTGTTGTTGTAAGCAAACTCCACAAGAGGTAAAAACCTATCCCAACTTCCAGAGAAATCGATGACACAGCTTCTCAACATGTCCTCAATAATCTGTATCACCCTCTCTGACTGTCCATCCGTCTGTGGATGAAAAGCAGTGCTGAAGTGCAGTCGAGAACCTAAAGCACTATGCAAACTCTTCCAAAATCTGGAAGTAAACCTGGGATCTCGATCAGACACTAAAGAAGTTGGAACACCATGCAGTTTCACAATCTCATGGATATACAGCTCAGCCAATCTCTCCAAAGAGTAATCCATTCGAACCGGAAGGAAATGAGCTGTCTTAGTCAATCTATCCACAATCACCCATATAGCATCATGCTTCTTTTGTGTCAATGGCAAACCAGACACAAAATCCATTGTCACTCTTTCCCACTTCCATTCTGGCACTGACAATGGTTGAAGCAACCCGGTTGGAACTTGATGCTCTGCTTTAACCTTCTGACAAGTGAGACATTTCGATACAAACTCAGCAATGTCTCTCTTCAAACCAATCCACCAATAATGCTGTCTCAAATCATGATACATCTTCGTATTACCCGGATGCATAGCAAACATTGACTGATGAGCTTCTTCTAAAATGACTCTTTTCAAATCAGCATCATCGGGTACACACAATCGGTTCTTAAACCAGAGACTCCCATCATCTTTCACAACAAAATCTCTAGTCTTCCCATTCTTGCAATCTGAAAAAATCTTCTGAATCTTCTTATCGGCCAACTGAGCTTCTTTGATCTGATCTAACAAAATCGGCTTTAATTGCAACTGTGCCAATAATGCACCATCAACACAAGGTACAAAACTGGCATGCAATGCTCTCAACTCAACAAGCAACGAGAGCGAGTAAACAGTTAAACCAGCTAAAGACTTCCGACTCAAGGCATCAGCAACAACATTTGCTTTACCTGGATGATAGTCAATCAAGCAGTCGTAGTCTTTAATCAATTCTAACCATCTCCTCTGACGAAGATTGAGTTCTTTCTGGACACCCAAATACTTCAAACTCTTGTGATCAGTGTAGATGAAACATTTCTCCCCAAACAGATAGTGGCGCCAAATCTTTAATGCAAACACAATGGCAGCCAATTCTAAATCATGGGTCGGATAGTTAAGCTCATGCGGTTTCAACTGTCGAGATGCATAAGCTATAACTTTCCCTTCCTGCATCAATACACACCCCAAACCTCTATGTGAAGCATCACTGTAGATCACATATGGTTTGCCTTCAACAGGTAAAGTAAGAACAGGCGCTTGAGTCAACAACTCTCTCAACTGCTCAAAACTAGCCTGACACTGATCTGTCCACACAAATCTCACTCCCTTTCGAAGTAATCTGGTGAGTGGAGTAGCTATCAAAGAAAACCCTTTCACAAACCGTCGGTAATAGCCTGCCAAACCCAGAAAACTTCTAATCTCTGTCACAGACTTGGGTGGACTCCAATTTAAAATGGCTTCAACTTTGCTCGGATCAACTCTGATGCCTTCTGCAGAAACAATATGTCCGAGAAAAGCAACTTGATCCAACCAGAACTCACACTTCGACAATTTGGCAAATAACTGATTCTCTCTCAAAATCTGCAACACAATCCGCAGATGCATATCATGCTCCTCTTCATTCCGCGAATACACCAGTATATCATCAATGAAGACCACTACAAACTGATCCAAATAGGGCCTAAACACCCTATTCATCAAATCCATAAAAGCTGCAGGTGCATTCGTTAGACCAAAAGGCATAACTAAAAACTCATAATGCCCATACCTGGTCCGAAAAGCAGTCTTAGGAACATCTTCACTTCTTACCCTCAGCTGATGGTACCCAGATCTCAAATCAATTTTGGAGAACACTGACGCTCCCTTCAACTGATCAAAGAGATCATCGATTCTAGGCAAAGGATATTTATTTTTAATAGTCACCTTGTTCAATTGCCTATAATCGATACACAACCTCATAGTACCATCTTTCTTCTTCACAAATAGCACAGGAGCTCCCCAAGGAGAAACACTGGGGCGAATGAATCCTTTGTCCAACAACTCCTGTAATTGCACTTTCAACTCCCTCAATTCTGCTGGTGCCATTCTATAAGGAGTAATAGAGATAGGAGTGGTACCAGGCAACAATTCAATACCGAACTCCACCTCTCTCTCAGGAGGCAACCCTGGCAACTCCTCTGGAAACACATCCGGGAACTCAGCAACTGTGGCAATGCTATCAATAGGGGAACCCTTCACTCTAGTATCCACCACATGAGCAAGATAGGCTTTACACCCCTTTCTAATCAACCTCCTGGCTGCAACAGCTGAAACAAATAAGGAGGCTAGCTGTTCCTGCTCATTAGATACTATCACCTCTCTACCATCACCCGTTCTCAAAGAAACAATTTTCTTTTTACAATCCACCACAGCTTCATGTCGAGATAGCCAATCCATACCTAAGATCACGTCATATTCCTTAAATGGCATCTCAATCAAATCCCCAAGGAACTCCTCACCCTGCACCACTACTGCACTATCTCTATGCACCTTACTCACAACCACACTATGCCCTAACGGATTTGTTACCAACACATCAAATCCTAGGGACTCAGCATGCAAATCAGATACAGGCAAAACAGATGCACTAATATATGAATGTGTGGAACCCGAATCAATCAAAGCAAGTACTGGAGTATTAAATAAAGAAAAAGTACCAGCTATGACTGCCGATGTATCTGGCTGTCTCTGCATAACATACATCCTCTGGGAAGATCCAACCTCCTCTGGTCTACCCTCCCTGGATGTAGTACCTCTTCTAGAACTGAATCCTGGTCTACCTCCCCGGCTGGCACCTCTGCCTCCTCTGCCTCCCCTCACACTAGCTCGAGAAGCAGCAGAATCAACTGGCATCAGATCCTGCCTCTCAGGACAGTCTCTCACAAAGTGGTCAGGTGATCCACACCTGAAGCATACCCCTGATCTACTATGCCTCCAACAAACGCCCCCATGTCTTCCACCACACTGGTTACACACAGGTAAGGTGGATCTCTGAACTCCAGGAGTAGGAGCACTCGCTACTGAAGCTGCAGGTCTAAATCTCTGCCTCTGGAACTGCACTGACCTACCCACTGGTCTCTGGCTCCTACTACTCCGAGGAACAAAACTTCCTCTACCCCTCTTCGCAGAAGAAGACCCTGCCTCGAACTGGGGCCTTCTAACCCTAACCTCTTCCTCTGAAGCAGCTGCAATAACTTGAGCTCGCTCTACACTTCGAGCTGCTGCCACAAGCTGTGAGAAATCCTGATATCTGGATCCAGCCACTAAGCACATGATCGAGGGCCTCAATCCCTCCTCAAATCGCCGACATCTATCAATCTCATCAGTAATGATACCCCCAGCATACTGACTCAGTCGAATAAACTCAACTTCATACTCAGTTACGGTCCGATGATCTTGCTTCAAATCTAGAAACTCTCTTTTCTTCCCATCTTTATACTCCCTAGGAGTATACTTCAACTCAAATTCTCTCAGAAAATCCGCATAAGACAAGGTTGGTGGATCATCCATAGAATGGGGCACTGTCTTCCACCAGTCGTAGGCATCCTTCTGTAGCAAAGATCTTGCATAGTCAAACTTCTCCTCTGAAGTGGCTTGCAACTGCACAAATACCCTCTGAACTCTATCAAGCCACTGTTCTGCTACAGCCGGATCAACTGTACCAAAGAAATCCTCTGCTCCATATTTCCTTAGCTTATCATAGTGCCTTACTGGTACTGAAGGCTGAGGGGGTGGTGGCGGTGGCTGTGGTTGCACAGGTGCTTGTCTCATAGCTTCCAACATAGGCCTAAACCAGGCTGGCGGAACCTCCTCCCCAGCTGGTCTACCCGACACCGAAGCAGGTGCCTCCTCAACACTATCAACCCTAGCTCCCTCAGCAGGAGCAATACTCTCGGCACTACCCTCAACAGATTGTCGTGAATGAGATGCCATCTCTACCTATATCTGCAAACACAGCAGAATATTCCTCATTAAAGATCAAAGACTGCCATACCAAAACATGTATTTTACTCAAAAACCCACTTTAAAAATCAAAATATTCTTTTTCTTACAATTGATCTAGGTTGAGAATCTCAAACCTAGGCTCTGATACCAAAAATTGTAACACCCCTTCCCGACCTACGTGTGTAAGCTGAGTAGAGGCGCCACCCTATCCTAATGTTGCTACCACTTTTACTTAGTCAAATTTTTGTTCCGATTTTTATAGAAATTTTGCCATAGTTTTGCCTAAAAATTCAATCCCAAGTGTCGACAAAACTGGTTTTTTTTTTCTAATTTTTGAAAACATTTTTACACAAACCAATGCAAACAAAATCATTCTCAGTACACTTCCAATAAATCCCCCTTATAACCTCAACTACAACCTGCAAAAAGGATTTACACTTCTAGTACAAAATAAAGTAAAGGTTTATTATGAAATACAGCAGATAAAATCTTTGTTCACTATGCAACGGAAAGTAACAATATTTACAAATTCATATACATCAAAACTCAAGTTTTACAACACATAAAATTTATACATGTTTGGCAGTCAGTCTTCGATCTTAAAGCCCACTATTCAATCTTCAAAATCTAGGCTCGACTCGGCCTAGAGGAACTCTCTGGTTCTTCCTTGTCACCTGCGCGAAGAATCACATTCGCGCTAAGCCAACGGCTTAGTAAGATAAAACATGCTAATGGTATGCTTTAATGTAATGCAATGCCACATATGTTATTGATAAGATCAATATCATAAATATAAAGTTAACCACATAATTATGCATTTCACAAATCATAGTCATATGAGCATACCACATTTCAACATCTTTCCACATTCAACATTAATCAATCATACTCAATAACCAACATCTCATTTCATTAACTCATAACATTATTTAGGACATTCATATAACCCTGACACCTATGGGCCCAACAAGTATTTAATACGATATTCAGAGTTCAGAGTTACTGCTTTGGTTCATAGTCACAATAATCACGCCCGTAGGCAAGTGTAACAGACCCAGTCTCTTGGATCATCAACTCAACACATATGAGGAGATCCTCAACCCGGCAAGACTGTTACAAATCATATATCTCATAGTGTAACAGACCCAGTCTCTTGGACCATCAACTCAACACTTATGAGGAGGTCCTCAACCCGGCAAGACTGTTACCTGTCATCATTTCTTAGGCATGCCACCCAAATCCAGAACTCTGAAACTGAATAACATATTAAACAAACAATTCATTTCCATTCTCAATTCTCATCACATTTAGGCAAACATGCCTTCTTTCTTTCAATTACATCATCTTAGCCAATAACAATGGCTTCACATTTCATTTCACAATATAACATCTCATTATTCAAGTATATATATATATATATATCTCATCCATGATCACATTATATCTCACATAGCATCATTCATAAATATCAACATTTCATACCACATTACTCATGAAACACATTACCATTCACAATGCACAACATAACATTGTTCAATCTCAACAATGCAATTAGGGCAAAGAACAATTGATTATAACATTCATTGATTCAAGTGTGTTTAAAGTGTTTAGGGTTAGGTTTAAGGACCAACCTACCTTTGGAAAACCAAAGCAATGCAAAAAGAACAAAGAATTAAAACCCTAACCATAAATAGTACATTCTGGTTTTAAACTCCATTTTATCCTTATTTTGAAAAATTGTATAAAATAATCTACTTGACTAAAAATTCTAAAATTTTTACAGAATTTAGTTTTGTATCTTAAAATCATCCCTTTAAAATTTCAGATCAAACTGAACACAAAATCTTGGTCAAATAGTTCACCTAACCAGACTGCCCCAATTGCCCTGCATCCTGGCAGCAGTTCTGAACTTTGTGAATTCCATAAATCAAATTCAATCAACGTGGTTCCAAATTATTTTTCTCAAATACTAGACTCACTAAGCAACAACATATCCAAAATTCGATTGGATATGATTTTTCTACATTTTATTAAAAATCACGAAATATAGCTGTCCCAGTTAAGGTACCTGCTGGAACAGGTCTAATGAAAATAATCTTTCTAAACTCATAACCATTCCAAAATCGAATCAACATATTTTTCAGTCATTCTACACTCATAGAGGCACAACATATCAAAAATTCACTTCAAGAACATTTTTCTATAATTAATTAAAAATCATACAAATCACAGCCTTTACTAATTGTAAAACAGAAACAATTTCACTAAACACAACTCTTACTCAACACAATCACTTCCAACACCTTCACCAACTCAACTTCTCATCATCAAACCAACAAACCCTAATTCCTTTCTCACACCACTTCAAAAGAATTGAAGAAATTAAAGAAAAGATCTTACCTCAAATGAAGAAATCTACAAATCTTTAACCAAAACCCTTGTTTCTTTCTTCAAAATGCTTCAAACCTCAAGATCACCTCTCTTTCTCTCTTTGTCTATGGAGAATCCGGCCACTTCAAGAAAGAAAGAAGAAAATGCACAAGTCAAACACCTTTTCTTCTTTTAATCTCCACCATGCATCTTACAAGGAAAATTACCAAAACACCCTTAACCATATAACTAACTCTTTGTCTCATATAAGCCCTTTATAGTAATTTCATTAACAACCAAAAATATCTTCTTCCACTTAACCATCACCTTGACTCTTCATTTGACCAATGTATATGTTAATTATATCATCATATAAACAACATATACATTTGTCTCTAAACCCTAAATTTCTTCTCCAAAACACATATACATATACATTCTCTTCCCATTTCTTTTCTCTTACAATTTAACACATATATGCACAAACATTCACTTCCCAATATATATATCAACAACCACAATAACAACAACATACTCAAAACTTCTAGGGCATAAATGAGGATATTACAACTTGAATGACTTATCTCTTGAAGAACTACATTCCATGTCTTCTCCCTGGCCTTTTGCAACTTGGGGAATTAACATTATTGGGGAAATATATACGACGGCTTCAAATGGTCGCTGATTCATCATAGTAGTAGTTGATTATTTTTCACAATGGGTTGAAGCTGAGTCTTTCAACAAGCTGGGGTCAAGACAAATGGGTAGATTTATTGAAAAGAACATCATATGCAAGTATGGAGTCCCATATAGTGCAATATCAGACAATGGAGTGCAGTTCCAAGGAGCAGTTAAGGATTTATTCTCAAAGTACTAGATCCACCATCATCGGTCTTCTCCCTATAGACCAAATGCTAATGGTGTAGTAGAAGCAACAAAAAAGACAATTAAGCAAATTATGTCCAAGATGACCAAGACGTATAGGGATTGGTCATAAATGATTCCTTTTGCTTTTTAGGGGTATAGGACGAGTGTGCGAGCCCGACTGGAATGACCCCATTTTCTTTAGTTTATGGGATTGAAGTTGTGTTGCTAATTAAAATTGAGATCAAATCGCTGAGAGTGTTCCTGAAAGCTGAATTGCCTGAAACAAAATGGGTAGCAAGCAGATATGCACAATTGGAATTGTTAGAAGAAAGAAGGTTAAAGGCATTATATCATCACCAGTTGTATCAAGACATGATTAGAGTTCTCGATAAACTGGATTAGGGTTCTCGACCCAAGACTGGATTAGGGTGCTCGATTGAAAACTTGATTAGGGTTCTTGATCCAAAATTAGATTTGATTTATGTACCCGACCTGTGACTTAAGCTCTTCTAGCTTGATTATCATTTTTTCGTTTAAGAATTTTGGCTTTCTTCTAGTCAATTAGCTCCATTCTTTAATGGAATGACTTTAGCTCTTCTGGTTAGACTGACCTTCTGTCATTTGAGAGTTCTGGCTTTCTTCTAGCCAGTTGTTTCAGGCCTTCACATTTCATAATGAATCTTCATCCTTGAACATTGTGTCTTCACATTCAATATGGATCTTCATCCTTTGGACAATGGGTCTTCACCCTTCAAAATGGATCTTCATCTTAGGACATTGGTCTTTACCCTTCAAAATGGATCATCATCCTTAGACATTGTGTTACATTGGCATCAACTCTTCCAGATGGACTAATCTATTATCTTTTGTATCTTCATTCTTTTAGGGTTTTTACTTTCTTTTTGTTCTATTCTTTTGTTCTTCCTTTTGCAAAAAATTTAGCTATTTTAGCTAGTCCTCATATCCTCTCTTTGCGCCCTGCATGGCAAAATATTTAAAGTGAGTCTAAAAATATTTTGTACATGCATAAAATCAAGAATTGAAGAGAAAAAGTTTTTCCCCTTGTGTAGACTCAAGCCAATGATTTTGTTCCTATGTAAGCTCTTATTGATGTTTGTATTTTTTCTGGTTCTTTACATAAGCATGCATCTCAAATTTTGTAAAGTGACTGACTCATTCTTAAGCAATGGAAGTTTCATGCCCCCCTGATTCCATATCTACTTCATGTTTTCTTCATAGAATATTGATGTTTACTTTGACAAAGAATAGATAACACAAGATAAAAATGCAGTGTGATATGCTTATGTATGCATGTATGCATGATATGAATGAATAATACTTACAATAGTTTTATTGAGTCACACACTAAGGTGATCAGCTGAAGTGGTCCCATGGATCCCTTTCATATGCCTGTTCATGTCTTGCATTGGAATGGCAGAAGACTTCATATTTATGTTTTTTATCTTCAAGATGTTAAAAACATGAGTGGTGAGAACCAAGGAGCATAGTCAGAGATGCATTCATTTCAATCTATGCACTATGATTTAGCATGCCAGTTGGTAACTTCTTCATAACATGACCTTACAAGAGATCCTTTCATTAGCCCTCTTTTGCCCATTATGTCCTTTGAGTTTTAACAACGTAACATACTTCCCTTAACTTGAAGGCTTTGTATAAAAAATATATATTTCTTAAAATCTTAAAATCATATTTTAACTTTATCAAATTAGTGTCATTATACCTTAGGACTCAACTTTCCAAATTAATACATTTATAACATGACAACCCTAGTTACCATACTAAACTCGAGAATTATTTCCATTTGAGTAAGAACTGTTGCACTTTAGATAGGCACATACACATTACTTGGCTAAATGTGTCAATGAGTTTAAATATTGTCTATCTCATATGCATGCTTATTCAAACTATCTCCATTAATAGACTTTACCCACCAAGAGAGATCAATAAGTCTTTAATAGGCTTGAAACAGGGTCTATAAGGGACACGGGTTAAATGAAGGCCATTTTTATAATGGAGCTGATGTGATACTGCTGGCAAACCCTCATAATATAAACTTCCTTATTGAAACTGTATGTTGTTAGAGGTTCCATTTTCACCTTCTGGGCATCACTTTTATCTTCTCACTTCATGAAAATACAAAGCTTTAATGTTCTCCCATCCTCTTGGTAGAAATCTGGATCTAGTCAGTACTATCTTGATCTTTAGACCACCCTCTTTCTTTCTCTTTCTTTCTATCCTTTTCCCTTTTGAAATATCAAGTTTAAGACTTCTAATATTGTGACTTAGAGCTACATTTGATAAAATGAAAGATGGGTTGTCCCCTAATTCTCTAATTTTTGATTTTTGAATCTTTGGCTGGACTGGACCAATTCAAGTCAATCTTTCCTCATAACCTAAGTGGAAGTATCCTGCTGCTTTAAGTGAAAAAGAACTCGGTTGGCTTTCTAAACTGCCTTTTTGGGTTTTTTTCTTCTTTTTTTTCTCTTTTTTTTCCTTTTTTTATTTTATTTTTCGGTCCTAGCTCTAAGAGAATTGTCTTGTTTGCACCATTCTATGCTTCTGACTATAGATGAGTGGAGTAGATTGAGTCTACTTCAGTGAGCATGAACCTTTGTTGCCCTAATGTCATTTTGTGATATTAGGCCTAGTTCAGGTGACCTTCAACTATCCATATAGTCTTGGTTGTTTATAATTTTCTTTGATCTTCTTTCCCTTTTATTCTTTATTTGTCATCAGACTTGCCATAAGTATCACAATAGCTCAGGGTAGGTTGTTGGGGTTTACAATCCTATAAAAGCAAGCTAAAAATCTTATGCAGGCTTAAAGGGACAACTAGGGATTGATATTTAATTGGGTGAATTCTAATTGTTGGCTTATCAAATAATGCCTAGATCATTTCTCCCTTAAATATGCAAAGTTTAATTTTACCTTGAAAGTTCATCAAAGCATGTTCTAAGATTGACTAAGACCTAGACACTCATAATTATGTAGGAGCCCTCTTGAAGTAAGCATACATAGCTCAATGCTATAGAATAACTCCCTCATGTATTAAAATCATTCGGATCATGATGCATATATAAACTAATTTATGAATATCAAGGTAGACTAATCATCAGTTGAATACCAAAATGAACAAAGACTAACAAAAATTTAATGAAAGTAATTTATTCAAACAATATTAATTTAAAAAACATAATTATTCCAAAAATATTAAAGAATGAAGAAATAAAATAAGTAGCATTCAAGTCTAAGGATGCTTGATGAATTATAATCAATGGTGCTTCATCTGCTTAGACATGTCAGGGGCAATGGTCATCACATCCTCATCCACAATTCCTCCATCTACATCTTAAAAAATGATAAGATAGAACTTTCCATTGATCCTCCTTCTTTCATGAAGGTTGCTGGCGGTGGCGCTATTCTAAACTTAGGCAATGGATTGCTTTTAGTGTTGGGTTTATCAGGCTCATGTAGCTTACCACTGTCAATAAGATCTTGAAACTCATGCTTTAATTGAGCACATTTATCTCTATCATGCCCTTGCATTTGATGGAATTGATAGAAGGCCTTAGTATCAAAGTTTGGCAGTAGAGGAATGTGTAGCGGTCAGTAGAGGAATGTGTAGCGGTTGAAGACCCATGTCTGTAATAATCCTTTCTTTTGTAGCTTATTGAAAACTAAAGACAAAGGTTTCCCAAGATCTGAAAGCTGCCTCTTATTTGCTTGGCTAGCTACATTAATGCCTACTATTTTCTGTGTACTCTAGCTACTAGACTGATAATTCCCCTCTCATTCTTTCTTTCAAAAAAATGGTTTTTCTCTTGTTCCCATTCTTCTTATCTTTGAAATCCCTAATAAGAGTATGGAATATCCATTCATAAGATTAGGTAGCACCCCTATCATAATCATCCTAATCTGATCTGACTCATCAAGCCTTTTCTTGAGCAATGCAGCTTTGTTCCTCTACCTTTTCACGTAGTAAAAAAATTCTCATTTTGTTTTTACCTAATTGATTCAACTTTCATGAAAGTAACTTCCAACTCAGCATTATGCCCATATTATTGGATAAAGGCTTTGTACAAAGAATCCTAACTCTTCTGAGTACTATCCTCTAAGGTGTTGAACCAATTTTGTACAACAAGATCCAATGAGAGCATAAAGTATCTTTGAGTTTGAGCCCTAATATCTCAGGCAGACTACATAGTAGTGTTGTATTGCTTCACATGGAGATGAGAATTTCTAGTTCCATCAAACTTGGCAAAGGAAGGCATCTTGAACTTGTAAGGGAATTCCTTATTATGTTCAAACAACTTGTCTACTTCTGACATCTCTTCAGTTTCCAGCTTATTTTCAAACTTCTTTTCCAAATCAGCAAATATCTTTTCCACATCCAAGGTTTCAGTCTTTTAAATAGTTGGCTTCTCTGCCACCTTCGACTCTTTTTCTTATCTTAAGGATCATGGATGTATTGAGCACAATCATCGTCATCGTCAACAACTACCTTGCCATCATTAAAGGCTATCTTATCAACCTTAGCCTTTCCCTTGTATTTTGGCTTCTTAGTACTAGTAGATGCTTCTGTAGTGTTTTCCAATAATGCAGCCAGTTGGTTTTCATGGTCTCAGCTAGGACCCCCTTTAGTTCTTCCATCTTGGAGTTGAGTGCATCATCTACCATCTTTTGAACTTGCTCAGGATCCATTGATTTTGGTGAGAAGCTGATTGAGTCATTGCTAGATTCTACATTGCTGGCGTAGGTCTTATTGTTGCAAGCTCGTGAACTGTTGTACTTTAGGATTGTGAGCCAGAAAGGATCAATAATATGTAATGCAATGTATGTATGCATGTATACATGGATGCACAAGTAACAAACCAAAACAACAGAGTAGGAATAAACCTTCCAACCGCATATCTTCCACACACAAATGGCAAGTTTCTTTTCCTAAGTATATGGTTAACAAAATATCAACTGGGGATATCTTATTTTTAGACAATTCACTCGGATGGTTTAACTAATAATTATATTTAAAAATTTAGAAGTCAGTCCATGATAATTCCCCTTAATTAAGTTTTAATCCATTGGTCCAATAAAAAGATAGCTTTTATGATATATTAGATTAAAACTAAATTAAAGAGTTTATTATGAATAGATTTCTCATTTCGAAATACAACTAATGATTCATGCCACAAACAAGCCCATGATTAATAAATCATGGTATAAACCAGGACCACAATTGATTTTTGGTATTCCATAATTGACCTAACTAGTTGTAAGCCCGTTTAAGAAAAATGTTTAAAAGGAAGTGAAAAAATAGTTTTGTTTCAAAGGCCCTAGAATTTTAGGATTTTTTTTATTTTGGACATGAAGTAAAAAATGGATTTTAGCCCAGAAAAAAAGGTTTCACGTCCAAAGAACATCTTTGAAAAAGGGTTTGAAAATATTTTTGGTCTTTTGGCTTAAAAGAATAAAATCATTTTGATCTTTAAAGAGTAAAATTACTATGGGCCTCAAAATTACTTTGTTCTTACACCATAATTAGGTCATATTAGAAAAATAACAAACCAAATAGGCCATGGTTAAAACTAAGATATATCAATCATAGTCAAACAACAAGCATTTGGGTAAAAACATAAGGAAAGTAACTAGGCCAACTACATGGGCTTTAGTCTTTGAGTTGAAAGGTTTTAGGCTCCCATAGCTAGTATATACCAAAAGGTGTAAGGCTATAAGTTGTTATACCATGCTCGATCTCCATACCTTGAGTGAAAGTATGGTATCCCTTACATAACATAACACAGGTAACACAGCCATCCTAACTTACGCACAAAAATCTTCCAATGGTCAAATATTAATGCCCTACTAGTGGAATCTCTGCCATCCTGTGGCTGTCGGGATGGTCACCCAAAGGTAGGGGTGGTCGCACTTTTTGAATTTAAAGCCTGCTCTTATAACAGTCATTCCCTGTGTCATTGCTTATTTGACAAAGTAATTTTTCCCCAAAACATAAAAAGTGCAGTTTCCCTTCACAAGATATGGTCAGATTGGATATCTCGTGTCGAACTTCTAGATGTACCCAAGACAATGAACACTGCTCTCAGTCCATATGATTTAATCTTAGAAATGTATGGTCGGTCGCCTGTGAAAAGGGATCCTCATAAAATGGTTCTGCAAGACTGCTCTTCAGACCTTACCTGTCACCGCATTCCTTACTGCGAGTGTTGGAGTTTTTGTCACTTGCGGTGCGATCGTTCCAATATAGAGATCGTCACAAATCACTCTATCACGGTCGTTCTTCTGGTCAAGTTTCTTACCGTGAACCCTACTGTAACTCCATTTGTTCTTCAAAGCTTCAAGGGCGGTCACCCTTCAATTTGGGTGATCACTATTTTTACCCTGTTCTCATAATATATTGAACATTTTATTCCTGCACCAAGTATCTCAAAGACATGTTAAATGCATCATTCAATTTGAGTGCTAAAGATCAAAATTTAGATTATTTGGCTAACAATGTTCTAAAAGAGAGGTTTCTCTTTCCTTGGTTCTTGTTTAATCAAATAAATTCAAATAGCGTTAACAACTTGAATGAATTCTAATACCAAGGTTCTTTCTCACAAGTTGAGATTGTGTTGAGGTTTCTTGGCAAGGGCTTGATTTAGCTTTCCAAGGGGTTGTTCCAAGCACAAAGGTGTTCGGTCTCAAGGCATTGTTCCTGTGGGTTCACATTAATTTGGTATCAGAGCAAGACTTTAAATTAGGTCCCAATTTATCCTATCTAACTATTCTTTGTTAAGTTCTAAATTCTTACTTGTCTTCATGTTCTTTGTTATTATTCATGTTATATCCTTGCTCTTTTTATTAAAAGAAAACCATGTTGAAAGTCTTCATGTTCTTTGTTATTATTCATGTTATATCCCTGCTCTTTTTATTAAAAGAAAACCATGTTAAAAAATTTCATCTTCATTGTTCTTGTTGTTACTTTCCTTGATATCCTTAGATTCTATCAATTAATCATTAAAATTTCCTTTTTATTGTGTTTAATATTTGTTTGTGCCAATTGAGTGTTTATATCCATAAATCTGAGAAAAAAGGAGTATGTAGAAAAAAATCCATAGAAAAATTCATAGCATAAAATTTTGACCTTTGACTACCACCAAAAGTCATCGTTCTCGTGGTTGTACATCCATTCTAGAGATTGCACAACACTTATCATGTTGTTCTCTCAGTCATACACACAACCGCGAACCATTCTGTGAAAATTTGTATTTAGAGTCTTGCATTCACAAACCCACCTCACCATGTCAATGCAAACACTACTATCCAAATTGAGATTCTTTTCAATTGTGTCTAGCGGCCACACATAGCTCAGCATGGTTGTACCTTCAACCATGAACCTTACTATAGGGACTTAAGTTTTAACAAACCTAGTCTAGCAGTTGCCCAAACCCTAGCATGGTCACTCAATGACCTGAGTGATCGCTATCTTTGCTGCAAACCTCACTATGATGGGTTGAGCCCTAAAAAATGAGTATAGAAATTTTTGCAAAAAGTGGTCGTTTGCCAAAGGTTCATTTTAATTCCTCCCCTTTCTTGTTGGTATTTTTACCCAAAATTCTTGTGGATGACAAAGTGTGATTAGTTTGATTGTAAACAACTAGTCTTGGCAAGATATTGAAAGGAAAAAGATAAGAGTGAGAGCTAATAAAGTGAAAAGCCAAAAATTTGGGCGAAAACACGAGCGACCTTGAGTGAACAATACACTTGAGTGAAACACATAAGGGAGTGAAGTGAGGATTTATATTTTTATTTCACTAACTTGATTTTGCAGCACAAAATTTTAAAACTTTAATATAAATTGTTATGAAAGGAACACCCAAGATGGCATTGACTAAATGCAAGCTATTTTTTATACAATCTAAGCTGTGGATAGATGATTTGGTGAGATGCTTGACTAGATGGAGAGACTTAAAGCTTAAGTGGCTAGGTGAAAATTAAACAATGCCCCTAATGCTAGAGCTAAAAGAGTTCCAAGAAGAGCCAGTGATGAAGAGGACTCAAATGGAGGAGAGTCTTTTGGAGATAATGAAGAGGAGGTAGAGGTGAGACCTAGGGGTAGGGAATAAAATAATTATGAGGGTGACAGAGTGAAGTTAAAGATTCCTACATTCCAAGGTAGGATGGATCCCAAAGCATACCTAGATTAGGAAAAAAAAACTAAATTGGCGTTTTATAATCATGAGTATACAGAGTCAAAGAAGGTGAAATTGGTCATTGCCTCCTTTGAAGACTATGCTATCATATGGTGGGATGACAATAAACAAAGGAGAAGAAGAAATAGGGAAAGACCCATTAAGGAGTGGAGTGATTTGAAATCAATTATGAGAAGGAGGTTAGTACCAAGCCATTACTATTAGGAATTGTACAGCCGCCTCCAAAATCTCACCCAAGGGTCAAAGAGTGTTGAAGAATATTATAAATAGGTGGAGGTTGCCATGATCGATCCAAATGTAGAGGAAGATAACAAAGTAACCATGGCAAGATTTCTCAATGGCCTTAATCAGGAAATCTCTAATGTAGTTGAGTTGTAACAATATATGGATTTCCAAGAATTGTTTCATCTTGCATTGAAGGATGGGAAGCATTTGAAGAGGATGAGTGGGACTAGTAGATTCTCATCTACATCTAATTACAATCCTACTTGGAGAAAGGATGATAAAGTTACTACTTCAAAGCCCAAGGTTGATTCAAAAGAAGCGCCCAAAGCATCAACATCTACTAAGAAGAAAGGTAAATCTGAACCTTCTTCTAGTTTTAAATTAAAGTGCTTTAAATGTAGTGGAGTTGGGCATTATAAGAGGGATTATCCTAATTAAAGGACCATGTCCACGTTTGATGGAGTTATTTACTCTACTAGTGAATAGGAGTCCAGTGAGGTGAAATCATCCACCGAGCAGGACAATAGTAGTTATGAGCACGATGAGTCCTTAATAAAAGCTAAAAGTGGTAGAGCTTTAGTGTCTAGGAGGACTTTGAGTTTGCAAGTCCAACCTGAAAATTGTGATCAAAGAGAAAAATCTTTTCCACTCTAGTTGTCTAGTGAAAGATAGAGTTTGTGAAGTTATCATTGATGGAAGGAGTGTAACAAATGTGGCTAGCACTACCTTTGTAGAAAAGCTAGGATTGCCACCCAACCTTACAAATAGAAGTGGCTAAATGATTGTAGGGAAATTAGGGTCACAAAGCAAGTCTTAGTTGCATTTAAGATAGAGAAGTATAAGGATGAGATGCTCTTTGATATTGTACCAATGCAAATGGGTCATCTATTATTAGGTAAACCATATCAATTTGATTGTAGATTGTTGCACAATGGGTACACTAACCAATATGTGTTTGAAAATGATGGAAGGAAAATTACACTTGTTCCTCCTTTCACCTAAGGAAGTCTATGAAGATAGCTTAAAATATTGCAAAATGAGAGAGATAATAAAAATAAGGGAAAAAGAGCAAGTGGAGAGGAGAAAAAAAAAATAAAAGAATCAAGAAAAGAAGAAAAGAAGAGTGGAAAAATGAAAGAGAACAAAAAGAAAGAAAAGGAAAAAGTAGAGAGTTCCAAAGCAAAAGAAAAGAGAGAAAATAAGGGTAAAGAAATAGTTGTGAGTGAGAAAAACAAAGAGAGTTTTCTTCTAAAAAGGGTGATATAAAAAAGGCTTGGTTTTCTCACAAAAGTATAATTGTACTTGTGTACAAGGAGGCTAATTTTAATATGGAAGATATTGACAAATCTTTACCTACTGCTTTTGTTTCTCTTTTGTATGAATTTGATGACATATTTCAAGAGGATATTCTGTAATATCCCTAAGTTTTTAAAATTTCTAGTTTTTAAAAATAAAATAAAATGAATTAAAATTAAATTTGATAAATTAAATAAATAATTTTAAATGAAAAATTAAAGGATTTTGAATGAAAAATTATAATATATATGTGAAATATACATGAAATATACATAATATATACAAGTCAATTTTTAAAAGTCAAAAGTAAAAGTCAAGGGGCATTTTGGTAAATAAACTTTGAAAATTTAAAATTATTTAAATAATTTAAAAATAATTTTTTTAATGGAAGAAGTAATTCTAGGGTTTTAATTAATTAAATAATATATATATATGGTTAAAATGTGAGTTGAAGGAAAGAGAAATTCTAATATCTTCTTCATCTTCTTCTTCTTCCTATGTTGGCCGATCCACCATCGATGCCAAACCAAGGATTTTTCTTCTTCTTAGCTCCATGAATTGAAGAATTTATCAAGTTCCAAGTATATTTTTAGGGTTTTCCATCATAATTGGTAAGTTTCCATTGTTTCCTTGAATTTTCATAAAGATGTGATTATGTGAAAGTTTGACTTGTTGAAGTAATATGTTTTAATGGTGTATTTGGGTATGAATGAAGTTTTTTTAAGTGGTTAACAATGATTTTAAGGTTGGATTGAAGAAATGGTTAAGTTTGAGTAAAGATTGGTGAAGAGAGAGAATTTAGGGTTATGGGAGAATTGGACTTTTGAATTCATGGGTTTTAATTATGTAATTTGGCTCTAAATGTGTTATTTTGATGCATAATAAAGTATTTTAAAGTCAAATGATGGATTTGGTTGTGTTTGGTTAGAGTTTGAGAATGGAAGTGGTGATTTAGGGTTTTGGAAAAGGGATTTTTCAAAGTATGGTAAATTGTTTGATTTTTATTATTTAAAGCATGTTGTTTGATGATATTAATGATGGAAATAAGATTGAAATGATAATTGGATTGAGTTGGAATGAAAAAACTTCAATGGGGAAGATTATGCCATTTTAGAGTTTTGGACATAAACATGTGTTTATGCAATGTAATTATTTTAAACATGTTAAAATATGTTTTTAATGATATTAATAAACTTAAAAAACTAATTTAAATGGGTTAATATATATTTGCTAAGTTAAAGTGAGGTAAGGCTTAATTTTGGAAATTTTGTGGGAGTGTTGCTTAATTGTTGTTTAAGTTTTGAAATGCCTTAGAATGTGATATTAAATGATTATTTATGATCACATTTGGTATAGGAATTGAGAGAAAGTAGTTTGGCCAACCTAAGTATTGAAGGGTAACTTGGAAGAAAAGGTTGGAAGTTGTTTTTGAGCTTGCGTTTGGGATCTTTTAGAGGAAAGTACAAAGTTTGGATAAATTGGATATGTTTGCATTACATTGGGCTTAACACATTTTGATTGGAAAATGTGCTAAGCTACTTGATACATGGAATGTTCATGAACAATGTGCTATGATATGTGTAATGATATGTATGCATTATATGCTGATGTGAACCAGCATAGCAATGATCCATTGGTGCTACAACAAGGGCCATTGACGAGGAATAAAGCAAAGAAGTATGGCATCACTCTTGGAATGCTTATTCAAGACTTTATTACAAGAGAGGTGACTGAATTAGCATGGGACAAGTGCGAGAAGGAACTAGAAGACCAACCCAAGCTAGTCATGGTGCTGAAATATACACATGGTGCTGAAATGTGCGAATTGTCCAGCCAGTTTCACAACCACCTGTGAAATGTGTTGCTTGTCCAGAAAGTCTCACAGGTTCCTGTGAGATCGTGTAGTGAGAGGGATTTCAGCAAGAATGACTTTGGCATTCTTAACACATGTTTGGGGCGTGTTTTTGAGTCTTTTAAGTGGTCCCCTCCATATTTTGCTTATTAGGACTTTATTGTAATATTTAGTTAATAGTTTTCCTTATAGGAAAAGGATTTTTATACTTTCCTTTTCAGATTAGGTTTTTATTGTAATATTTAGTTAATAGTTTTCCTTATAGGAAAAAGATTTTTAACCTTTTTACTTTCCTTTTCAGATTAGGATTCTGCCTTTCACTATAAAAGGCTTATTATCATATTTGTGAGGGGACTTTTGAGATCAATTGAATTTCAGATTGCTTCTTAAGCAAATTTCGCCTTCTTTGAGAGTGAGTGAGTGAATTGCTTCTTTCATTGATTGCATCACGAATCAGGATTACTTATCAATTTTGATTGTGGCGTTATTCTTAATTTGACCTTCCAAATCCTTCCATTATTAGTGTTCTAGCTTCGCTAAGCATAGGGTGCTATAGAGGGTGGTTTATCCTTCGTTCTTGAATTCTCTATCGAAGAGTGCGTCGGGGTTTGAGGCCTTAATTGCCATAGGGTTCCGCGTCATTTAGTATCAGAGTTCAACAACAGGTAAATCTTTATCTATCTGTCTTTCTAGGGCTTATTTTGATTTCGTCCTTGGAGTCTTAATTTTTGAAATTGCATTAGGGTTTTCAGTTTTCAATTCGTTTTAATTCTGTTCAATTCGTTTTCAATCTGTTAGGTCTTGGATTGTCCATCCAAATCGTTGTCTTGTTTGTTTCTGTGTCAAGCGAGCAATTCGGTCTCTTTTTTATTCATTATTTCCCTTTAATTGAATCTATGGGTGAAATTTGTGATACAAATTAAGTCCAGTTTAAAAAAAAAATTCGTGTGGTGTGAATTGTGTCCCGAATCAAGGGGATAGTGATAGAAGCAAAAAAAAAAAAAAGAGTACAAAAGTGCTCCAACAAAAAATTTTCTGTTTCTTAGTAATTAAAGGTTCCGTGGTTGGTTTGAAGTGGGTTAGAAGCAATCAAAATTTTTAGGCCACAAAATTTCCATTCACACATGGGAGTGAAAACTAATGCTCAACTCAGAAATTCTAAGATTTTTCACACATGGGTGTGAAATCTACTGCTCACTCATTCAATTTCACTCGTTCAATTGTGGGGGTTTCCATTGCAAAGGGGAATTCGAAATTCTCTTTAGTTTAGGAAGACTTGACACTAGCTTTCTTGGGTAGAATCAATAGGTCAATAAATCAGCTTGCTAAAGGTGGGTTGGTTTTGATACTTCTTGGCCATATTTGTCATATTTTTACCTCTTTGTTTCTAATTCTTGATTGAGTTACCATTTCTTTTTTTGGATTCCGTTACGTTGCTGAAGTGTTATTTGCTTGTTCCAACACTCTGGTTTGTGATAATCGTGTGACACAAATTTCCTTGTGTCGCCTCCAAATCGTCAAGTTTCTTTTCTAGGTGTCTAGGAATTAGGTTTCTAGCTTCCTTGAATGTGCTTGGCAGATTGATTTGTGAGCCTGGATTCTGAAGTGCAATCGAAGAATCAGAAAAGGTGAGGTAAGAGCGAAACACTTTGAGTGAATTTTGTTTATTACTAATCTTTTCTTTGTGAATTTGTGTTTGTGATCATGAGTAGTGGGAGAAACCAGAATGTGTAAGATGGGGAGGAAAATGTCCAAGAAGGTTCTAGCAATTTTGAGACATATATGCAGCAAAGTAATGAGAGGATAAATGAGATGGCAAGAATGATGGCTACTCTACAAGAGAGCATGAATCTAATGATGAGAGAAAGAGAGCAGCAACCAGCAGCTCAAGTGAGGTTACCACAAAGGGTTCTACTAAGAATCGGTAAGGAGATCGTAGAGCACCTAGAGGTAATGAAGAGGTTGGTGAAAATAACCCGGCAAAAATGACAATGACCTTACTTCCATAAAGATGAAGGTACCTTCCTTTGAAGGGAGAAACAATGCTGAAGAGTACATTGAATGGGAGAGAAAGGTGGAGCAGATTTTTGAATGCCATAATTATTCAGAAGAGAAGAAGTCCCACATTGCAGCCGTGGAATTTAAGGGATATGCTACATTCTGGTGGGATCAACTCAAATCTAATAGAAGAGGAAAGAGATTGAGACCCGTACCTGATTGGGAGACTTTGAAAGACTTAATGAGAACAAGGTTTGTCCCTTCTCATTACTATAGGGATTTGTATAATAGGTTGGCAAGGCTGATCCAAGGTGGTAAGAGTGTTGAAGAATACCATAAGGAGATGGAGATGATCATGGCAAGAGCTGATATTGAAGATGATGAGCAGAGGTTGATGTCTAGATTCCTTGGGGGTCTAAATTCAAACATAGCAAGTGAGCTGGAAATGTATGATTACAATTCCATGGGAGAGTTGGTTGAAAAGGCCATGAAGATAGAAAGGAGACTAAAGAGCAAGAATTACACCAAGTCTGGTTCTAGCAAATTTCAGAATACGGGTGGAAGTAGTTTGACCTACAGAGAACCTCAAAACACTAGTAGCAATTCATCCTCAAGAAGTGGAGATTTCAAGAATTCCTTCCAAAGGAACAATCCTCCACCTACAAGTGGAAAAGGGACGAATGGTGGTCCAAATAGGCAGCAATCAGGTACTTCTAATACTACTCCTAGTAGAGATATTAAATGTTTCAAATGTTTAGGGAATGGGCATATTGCTTCTGAATGTCCAAATAGGAGAGTTATGATTGCTACTGATGATGGGGGTGTAATTTCTGATTCTGATCATAGTGATGTTGATAATAATGTGAATGACATGTATGATGATGATGATGAGTGTAGTGAGCAAGTTGAAAATGTGTTGATGGCTAAACATGGTGAAATGTTAGTTGCTAGGCGTGCTTTGAATATGCAGGTGAAGGGAGAGGGTCTTGAGCAGGGAGATAACATATTTTATTCTAGATGTTTAGTTGATGGTAAGGTTTGTATGCTCATCATTGACAGCGGTAGTTGTACTAATGCCGCAAGTGAGACCATGGTGGAGAAGCTAAAATTGACTTGTTTAAAACATCCCAATCCATATAGACTACAATGGTTTAATGATAGTGGAGAGGTGAAGGTTACTAAACAAGTGAGAATACCATTCTCTATAGGCTGGTATAAAGATGAAGTGTTGTGTGATGTAGTTCCTATGCAAGCAGGCCATATGTTATTAGGAAGACCTTGGCAATTTGATAGGAAAGCACAGCATGATGGGCATTCAAATAGGTACACGTTTACCTATGAGGGAAAGCCGGTTACTCTTGTTCCATTATCACCCTTGGAGGTTTATGAATATCATCGAAAGATGCTTGAGAAAGCAAAGCAAGATTCGGCCAAAGTAGTGGTTGGGGCTGTTTCTTCCAAAAATAAGGGGAGTGCGAGAGAACATGATAAGGTGAGTGAAAGTGAGAAGAAAATGGGAAAAGAGGCCAGAAAAGAAACTAATCAAATTAATGGCCCATTGGTGAGAGAAAACAAGAAAGAAGGGAAGGCAAAACAAACTTTTTATGCAAGACCAAGAGAGCTTAAATTTGCAATATCTACTGGGCAACCTTTATTGTTCATTAGATACAAAGAAAGTTTGTTTACTAATGCTGATGTTCCACTTGACCATTTGCCTTCTAGTTTTGTGTCTTTATTGCAGGATTTCCAAGATGTGTTTCCGGAGGAGTTGCCTAGTGGTTTGCCACCATTACGAGGGGTTGAGCATCAAATCGATTTCATGCCTGGTTCTACCATCCCAAATAGACTAGCATATCAAAATAACCCGATGGAAACAGAGGAGATGCAAAGACAAGTGGAGGAGTTGTTGGAGAAAGGCTTGATTCGAGAGAGTTTGAGTCCGTGTACCGTTCCTGTTCTATTGGTTCCAAAGAAAGATGGTACGTGGAGGATGTGTGTTGATTGTAGGGCTGTGAACAAGATCACGGTCAAGTATCGGCATCCTATACCGCGTCTTGATGACATGATGGATGAATTACATGGTGCCAGGTATTTTACTAAAATTGACCTTATGAGTGGGTATCATCAGATTCGAATGAAACCTGGGGATGAGTGGAAAAAAGCTTTTAAAACAAAATATGGTTTATATGAGTGGTTAGTAATGCCTTTTGGGTTGTCTAATGCTCCTAGTACCTTTATGAGATTGATGAACCATGTTTTGAGGGATTATTTGGGTAAATTTGTAGTTGTTTATTTTGATGATATTTTGATTTATAGCAAGACTGAGAGTGATCATATAGAACATGTTAGGATGGTTTTAGAAACTTTGAGAAAAGCAAACTTATATGCTAAGCTTAAGAAGTGCACATTTTGCATGGATAGGCTTGTTTTTCTTGGCTTTGTTGTTAGTGCACAGGGATTGGAAGTTGATGAAGAAAAAGTGAAAGCTATAAAGGAATGGCCTGTTCCTAAAAGCATAACTGATGTGAGGAGTTTCCACGGATTAGCGAGTTTCTATAGGAGATTCGTTAAGAATTTTTCTACCATTGTTGCACCACTTACTAGCATTGTGAAGAAGGAAGTTGGATTTTAATGGAGTGAAGAGCAACAGCGATCTTTTGAAAGTTTGAAAGAAAAACTAACCACTGCGCCTGTTTTAGCCTTACCTAATTTTGATTGTACTTTTGAGATTGAATGTGATGCTTCAGGTGTAGGTATTGGGGCTGTTTTGATGCAAGAGAAGAAGCCAATAGCATATTTTAGTGAGAAGCTAAATGGTGCACAGCTGAATTATTCTACCTATGACAAGGAGCTGCATGCCTTGGCGAGGGCTTTGAAGGTGTGGGAGCATTATTTGCTGCCAAAGGAGTTCGTTATTCACACTGACCATGAATCGCTCAAGCACTTGAAGGGACAAGGTAAGTTGAACAAAAGACATGGTAGGTGGATTGAACAAATAGAGAAATTTCCTTATGTTATTAAGTACAAGCAAGGAAGAGATAATATTGTTGTTGATGCGTTGTCTCGAAGACATACATTACTTTCTGTTTTAAGTTCTAAATTACTTGGTTTTGAGTATATTAAGAACTTGTATATTGGTGATGTTGATTTCGGCAATGTTTATGTTGCATGTGAATAGGGAGCTTTTCATTCGTTTTATAGGCATGATGGTTATTTATTTAAGGGAAACAGATTGTGTGTGCCTAGATGTTCCATACATGAGTTGCTTGTTTTGGAATCTCATTGTGGTGGTTTGATGGGGCATTTTGGTGTGTCTAAGACTTATGATATTCTGTGTGAGCATTTTTATTGGCCGTCTATGCGTAAAGATGTTGGGAGGTTATGTTCTGCTTGTATTGCATGTAGACAGGCAAAATCTAAGTCTATGCCTCATGGTCTTTATATGCCATTACCTGTATCTAGTTCACCTTGGATTGATATTAGCATGGATTTTGTGCTTGGTTTGCCTAGAACTAGGAAGGGTAGAGATAGTATCTTAGTGGTTGTTGATCGATTTAGTAAGATGGCACATTTTATTCCATGTCATAAAGCTGATGATGCAAAAGTTGTGGCTGATTTGTTCTTTAAGGATGTAGTTCGTTTACATGGAGTGCCTAGGACAATTGTTTCTGATAAAGATACCAAGTTTTTGTCCCATTTCTGGCGTGTTTTGTGGAGCATATTAGGAACTAAGCTTTTGTTTTCTACTACTTGTCATCCACAAACAGATGGACAAACTGAGGTCGTGAATCGTACACTTGGTACGTTGTTGAGAGCTTTAGTGGGGAAGAATTTGGCTGTTTGGGAAGATAGTTTACCTTTTATTGAATTTGCTTACAATCGTTCTATACATTCTTCTACAGGTTATTCGCCGTTTGAACTTGTTTATGGATTTAACCCACTAACTGTTCTTGATCTTGTTCCTTTACCTTCTAATGAGCTTGTAAGTTTAGATGGAGAGAAGAAAGCGGAATTGGTGAAAGCTATACATGAGAAAGCACGAGCTAACTGTTGCGCTCAAATTAAGTACTACTACAAAGCGTCACTCGCAAGTATACGAGGTGGCTGTAGCAAAGGTCATCGCCCCAAGGTCGTTTCCCCAAGAAGGTGTGGTTCGTAATAGCTTGATTGACAATTTATTTAAATGCGGAAGTTTGTTGTGTTGGGATGGTGCAAGAATAATTTAAACCTAAAATTATCGTTCGTAGGGTTGAAGTGTGTGATGGGTGTGCAAGATCAAATCGATTCTTGGGAAGGTGCCTAGGGTTATAGGTCCATTCAATCAAAGCTCAATTCTCAATTGTCCATTAACATATCCTTGTAAATTAATTTGTTTCTTAAGATTAATTAGTCAATTACCAATCCATTAGTTCTCACATTCATGAATTAACAATGACCAATTCTTTTACATTACCAAATTAATAAAAACCCTAGAACTTATATTTCTAATTCATTCATAGGGTGGTCGATTATATAGTTCTGATATCGGATTTCACCTCTCGGTCCGTCATCCAATATTCAAAGATCAATAGGTAGCTAATCTATCAACCTAGCATTTAATACAATACAATCAACCAATCAACAAGGAACATCAATTTAAATATCAAATCAAGACATTCAACCAAATATACTAGAAGCCCTAAACATGGGTATTTAGCTCAACATCATCAATTTATAACATTCATTCAACTCAATATAACACAAATACAAATTGTCCATTGCAATATCAATCTCTTAATACAACAACAACAATAAGAAATGAATTAAAAGAGAGAATAGAAAAACCCCTTGTGAAGATTGCCAAGAGTAGGATTGCTAGTCTTCCTCCTAGCTCCACTTGATGTGTTTGATGAAGAACTCAAGCCCTCTTCAATGGTTGATTCCCCTTGCAATGTGGAATGGAGCTTTCTCAAGTCACCAAACCTTTGGATGGAGCTTTCTCAAGTCACCAACCTTCAATGGATATTCCTTTGGAAGATGAAATGGAGCTTTCTCAAGTCACCACTCTCTTCAATGAAGCTTCTTCAACCTTTGAGAACTTGTAACCCAATTTATCCCAAAGAACCTCAAAGATCCTATCAATGGAAGATGGAGAAGGTGGAGAGGATGGAAATGGAGGTTGGAGTGTTAGTGTATGTGCCCTAGGCCATTTATTTGGATCTTTATGTTATACATTCATTATTAATAAATGAGGTTTTATTATCATTATTGTTTGTTTGCATGTTACACAATTTTGATATTTGTCCCTGGTTTATTATTGTTATAGAGATAAAAAAAATAATTCTTAACCAGTATGAACATTGATTTGATAATCATTAGATGGTTATGTGTATAGTGATACAAATCAATTTCATAGATACTTGTTAGAGAACAATGTATTGGATAGACCCATCATGAGATTACTACATGGGTTAGTGTCATAAGTAAATCTCATGATAGTTATGTATTAATTCTTTGACTTGAGATTGTCATAGTTTCCAATATAAGGACTATTATATTTTGACATGATCAAACATTATCCGTAACTGGATAGTAATAAAGGTTATGTTCATATATGATAGAAATTATGTAGAGGATAATGAACAATCAAGATAGAATTTGTCCCTCTCTTTGAGAGAGATATCTTTTGGGCCCCTCGATAAGTGAGACTGTGAAATGCATGGCCGTGCTCAAATGAATTGAAAGTGTGATCAATTTCATTTGTTTTTATCAGTCTACTTGGAGATCGAGTAATCATAAGTTTGGACAAGATAAGTATGACGTTGACCATGACTTATGTTCAAGCTAGATATCGTGTGACAAAGGGATTAATGCATATACTATTATTAGGCAAATTGGACATTCCTTATATTAATTGGGTAGTTGTAACGCCTTGCTAGAGGCCAATTATGACTTGTTGATTTAATAGAGATTAAATTGACTGCCAATTAATATGGGCCTATCGGGTCACACACAAGAATGCGTTTTGGGCTGGATATAATATTAATAATATTAATATTAGATATTAATATTTATTATTATTATTATTTTCGTTTTTATATATATATATATTATTAGATAATATATTCAGAATCCTAATTAGATTTGGATTCTGAATTTGACTTACCTTATCCAATTATATATATTATTAGATAATGTATTCAGAATCCTAATTAGACTTGGATTCTGAATTTGACTTTCCGTATCCAATTTTGAATTGGATTCTGGAGTGATTATATTCACTCCAGACGTTAAGTCTTCTAAGAGGTAACAATAAAAACAAAGAGGAACGAAAAGGTAACCCTAATACGTTTTTAGAAAAAAACGTTTTTCCAGCCTTCGCCGTTGCAGAGAGCTAGCACTCCAAACGGTGGCATTCGTGTGGATACGCGATAGAGGGTGTTTCGCGATCGAGGCATCTCTTCCAAACTGTGATTTCGAATCATCAACAGGTTAGTTCTTTCAACACTTTTGTCGAATTAAACGAACAGCATGGATCCTGGTGGGAAATCAGAGATCAAATATTTTTCCGCTGCATGTTTTTGTTTGCAGTGATCTCTATGATTTCCTAACAGTGGTATCAGAGCCACTTGTTGTTTTCGTTTAAGTCGAAAATGCCATGTTGATATGATTATGGTGATATATATTGTTTACGTATGGCATGTTAACTATAAAACTCTAATTCGTTTTTCATATGATGAGAAAGGATTGGTTTTTGGTTTCGTTTCTGTAAAACCCTAATTCGTTTTTTATATGATGAGAAAGGATTGGTGTTTTTAATTTCGTTTTCATGAGATGATCACGTATATATGATTGGTTGATTAAAATGATTTTCATATGATGAAAACGATTAAGTTTATATGTGATATAAACATTTGGTAATGATTCTGTAATGGGTTGTACATATTCGAAATAAAACAGTAAGAAGGTTAATAAGAACCCCGCCCGCTGACCGGCCAGCGGGAGCCCCGCCCGCTAACCGGCTAGCGGGACCGCCGTATGTTCGCGCCCTATAGTTCGTTACCGCGACATTAAGAATGTCAATATATTTGTTTCTATTTAACATGTTGGTGATGAATATGTTATGTTTGTTTGATGTCTTGGCATGGTGCATAACATGGCCTTATGACCTATGTGATTGGTTTATTCATATCTTTATTTTGGGTAAATACGGCCTGCGTGTCGTTTATTTTGTTGTAATTTATTTTACTAGTAGTTAGATTTTCTTTTATTGTAATATATGAAGATTCAAGCTACAATGTTTGTGATGGAGATTCATACCAAGG
Source organism: Garcia nutans (assembly GCA_947685225.1). Classification (NCBI taxonomy): domain Eukaryota; kingdom Viridiplantae; phylum Streptophyta; class Magnoliopsida; order Malpighiales; family Euphorbiaceae; genus Garcia; species Garcia nutans. The sequence goes on from CANTUV010000040.1 coordinate 10,831,491, forward strand.
AGAAGATGGTTCCATGGTGATGGAAGCACAAGCTCAAGTTTTGAAGATATGTAATATTGCAAGTGTTGTAATAGATAGGTTTTTCACCTAGGGTTGCCTTTATGATCTTCATTTGGTCTCTTGAAGATCATATTTAGTTTGGCCATGCTATGTCACGTTTACATATTTTGTCATTTGGTATATGATGCTTATGTGATAAATTATATATATGCATATAGGATGCTAAAATATAATGATATGTAATGCAAGACATGATAATAATTTAGTTGAACCCTCATTAATAATTTAAGTCTAAATGCCATCCACGTTTTGAAAACCTATCAAAACTAAGATTGTATTAAAGTAGGTATTGCCAAAGCAATATGCTTTAAACATTCCTAGCTAAGTAGGATGAGTAATAGTGCTACTCATATGTTTTAAAATTGGTTAGACTTAATTAGGCTATCAAAATGGTTTTGGGCCTAAGGCATTAGATGGAATTCAACATGCTATGACATATGATGTCAATATTCCATAATTACTAAGAGTTACATGAGATGTAATTGGTAAAGATGTTACCTACCTAAATAACTTGATTTTAAGCGTCACGCCAAAGCTGAGTTTAGAATTAAGTGAAATACGGATCTTAGCCTACTAAAATATTTCTTTAGAGGGTTATATTTTTTAGTAGGAGTTTAAATAATTTTAACCTCATTATTAATTAAAATTTGACTTTGCATATTTATCAACAGATGGCTGCTAATAACAATTTCACCTTATCACTGCGATCTATCCTTGAGAAGGAAAAACTGAAAGAATGTGGGACTAATTTTGTTGACTGGTTTAGGAACCTGAGAATTGTTCTCAAACAAGAGAAAAAGTCCTACGTGCTTGATGAAGCTATCCCTGACCCTCCTCCTGCCGATGCTTCTAATGCTGCTAAGAGTAAGCATAAGAAGCATGTGGATGATTCCAATGACATAGGATGTCTTATGTTGGCTACTATGTGTCCAGGACTTCAGAAGGATCTGGAACACTTAGAGGCTTATGAGATGAGTGTGCATCTCAAACAAGCTTTCCAACAACAGGCTAGGCAAGATAGGTTTAACACCGCTGTTGCATTATTTGACTGCAAAATGTCTGAAGGTGAATCTGTTAGTGCTCATGTTTTGAAGATGAAAGGCTATCTAGATCACCTTGCTAGACTTGGATATCCCCTGAGTTTAGAACTCTCCACGGATTTGATCCTACATTCATTGCCTAGCAGTTTCTCACAGTTTGTCATGAACTATAACATGAATGACATGGAGAAATCCATTCCTAAGCTACATGGTATGCTCAAAACTGCTGAGGGGAATATCAAAAAGCCTACCCAAATATTGAATGTCAATATTAAACAAATGAAAAAGAAAGCCAAAGATACTAAAGGCAAGGGTAAGGCAAAAGGTGCTAAAGGGTCCAAGGGACAAGCTAAACCAAAACCTGTACCTAAGGCTAAAGTTCCTAAGGAAGGGACTTGTTTCCATTGCAACAAGCCTGGGCATTGGAAGAGAAATTGTCAACTCTATTTGGATGAGTTAAAGAAGTTGAAGGGTAGTGCGACTACATCTTCAGGTATTTATGTTATAGAAATTAATTTATCTATTCCTTCTTCCTGGGTATTAGATACCGGATGTGGATCTCATATTTGTACAAATATGCAGGGACTCAAAAGGAGTAGGATGCTGAAGAAGGGCGAAGTGGACCTACGTGTTGGCAATAGAGCAAGAGTTGCTGCTATAGCTGTAGGAACTTATGAGCTTGTTATGCCCAATGGGTTTTTGTTAATTTTGAGCAATTGCTTTTATGTTCCTACTATGAGTAGGAATCTTATTTCAGTATCTGTTTTGGATGATGAAGGTTATTCATTTTTGATTAAGAATAAGAAATGTTCTATTTTTGATAAAAATGATCTGCTTTATGGTATTGCAAATTCTTATAATGGCCTTTATATCCTTAATCTTGATGATTCTAATGGTAATTATATCTATAACATAACTTCTAAGAGAACTAAGCCAAATGAGTTAAACCCTACTTATTTATGGCATTGTCGCCTTAGCCATATAAATGAGAAACGCATTTCTAAGCTCCATCAAGATGGATTATTAGATTCATTTGATTTTGAATCATTTGAAACATGTGAGTCTTGTTTGCTTGGTAAGATGACAAAGGATCCTTTTACTGGTCATAGTGAAAGGGCTAATGATTTATTGGGCTTGATACATACAGATGTATGTGGTCCTTTTAGCATTAGTGCCAGAGGAGGATTTCGATACTTCATTACTTTTACTGATGATTTCAGTAGGTATGGCTATGTCTACCTAATGAAACATAAGCATGAGTCTTTTGAAATGTTTAGAACTTTTCAAAATGAAGTACAAAATCAACTTGGTAAAACAATTAAACTACTTCGATCAGATCGAGGTGGTGAATATTTGAGCCAAGAGTTTGATGATCATCTAAGGGATTGTGGAATTGTTTCACAACTGACTCCTCCAGGAACTCCACAGTGGAATGGAGTTTCTAAAAGGAGAAATCGAACTCTATTAGATATGGTTCGATCAATGATGAGTCAAGCGGATCTTCCTTTATCTTTTTGGGGTTATGCCTTAGAGACAGGTGCATTCATTCTGAACCGTGTACCATCTAAGGCGGTTGAAAAGACACCATATGAGATATGGACAGGTAAGACACCTAGTTTGTCTTTTCTTAAGATTTGGGGTTGTGAAGCTTATGTGAAAAGACCAGTTTCAGATAAGTTAGCTCCAAAGTCTATCAAATGTAATTTTGTGGGGTATCCTAAGGAAACTAAAGGATACTATTTCTATACTCCTTCAGAGAACAAAGTGTTTGTTGCTCGAAATGGGATCTTTTTGGAAAGGGAATTTCTTTCTAAGAGAACTAGTGGGAGTATAGTAGAACTTGAGGAAACTCAAGTACCACAAGAAATCATTGAGCCGTCTATAGAGCCTATTTCAGAACCACAAATAGTTGTGGAGTCTGAAGATGTAACACAAATCCCTCGCAGGTCTGATAGGACACGTCGTCATCCAGAGAGATATGGATTTCTTGTGACTGATGATAGTGAAGTAATGCTCATAGATCAAGATGAGCCTACTACCTATCAAGAAGCTGTGTCAGGTCCAGATTCAGACAAATGGCTTGGAGCCATGAAATCTGAGATGCAATCTATGTTTGACAACCAAGTTTGGTCTTTAATTGATCCTCCAGAGGGTATTAAGACTATTGGTTGCAAATGGGTTTTCAAGAAGAAAACTGACATGGATGGGAATGTGCAGACCTATAAAGCAAGGCTTGTTGCAAAAGGTTTCAAGCAAACTCATGGTATAGACTATGATGAAACCTTTTCACCAGTTGCTATGCTTAAGTCTGTTAGAATTCTCATTGCCATTGCAGCATACTATGATTATGAGATATGGCAAATGGATGTCAAAACCGCTTTCCTTAATGGAAACTTGCTTGAGGATGTGTATATGACACAACCTGAGGGTTTTGTAAATCCTGAGAATTCTACAAAGGTTTGCAAGCTTCAAAAATCCATTTATGGATTGAAGCAAGCATCTCGAAGCTGGAATCTTCGTTTTGATGAAACAGTTAAGAACTTTGGTTTCATCAAGAATGAAGATGAACCTTGTGTCTACAAGATGGTTAGTGGGAGTGCAGTACTGTTTTTAGTCTTATATGTGGATGACATATTACTCATTGGGAATGATATCCCTACCTTGCAAAAGGTTAAGACTTGGTTAGGGAATTCTTTCTCAATGAAAGACTTAGGTGAGGCTGCCTATATCCTTGGTATAAAGATCTATAGAGATAGATCTAGAAGGATAATTGGCCTGAGTCAAAGTACATACATAGATAAAGTGTTGAAGAGGTTCAACATGCAAGATTCCAAAAAGGGATTCTTGCCTATGTCTCGTGGCATTCATCTCAGCAAGAGTCAATGTCCTATGACATCTGATGAGCGAGATCGAATGAATAAGATTCCTTATGCTTCTGCTATAGGATCTATTATGTATGCCATGCTATGTACTAGACCAGATGTCTCATATCCATTAAGCGCAACTAGTAGATTTCAAGCTGATCCTGGTGAAGGTCACTGGACAGCTGTCAAGAATATTCTTAAGTACCTTCGAAGGACTAAAGATGTATTCTTGGTTTATGGAGGTTTGGAAGATGAGCTAGTTGTAAATGGTTACACAGATGCTAGTTTCCAAACTGACATAGATGATTTTAGATCGCAGTCAGGTTTTACATTCACATTGAATGGTGGAGCTGTTAGTTGGAAGAGCTCAAAACAAAGCACTGTGGCTGATTCTACAACAGAGGCTGAGTATATAGCAGCATCAGATGCAGCTAAGGAAGCAGTCTGGTTGAAGAAATTCATCACTGAGCTAGGAGTGGTGCCTAGCATTGCAAATCCTGTGGACATTTATTGTGACAACAATGGTGCCATAGCACAGGCAAAAGAGCCTAGATCTCATCAAAGGTCTAAGCATATACTCAGGCGTTTTCACCTCATTCGAGACATTATTGATAGAGGAGATATCAAGATATGCAAAGTTGACACAAATGATAACATAGCAGATCCATTAACAAAGCCTCTCTCACGGGTCAAGCATGATCAGCACACTAGATCTATGGGTCTTAGAAATTTGTAGGCCTAGTGCAAGTGGGAGATTGTTAGTGTATGTGCCCTAGGCCATTTATTTGGATCTTTATGTTATACATTCATTATTAATAAATGAGGTTTTATTATCATTATTGTTTGTTTGCATGTTACACAATTTTGATATTTGTCCCTGGTTTATTATTGTTATAGAGATAAAAAAAAATAATTCTTAACCAGTATGAACATTGATTTGATAATCATTAGATGGTTATGTGTATAGTGATACAAATCAATTTCATAGATACTTGTTAGAGAACAATGTATTGGATAGACCCATCATGAGATTACTACATGGGTTAGTGTCATAAGTAAATCTCATGATAGTTATGTATTAATTCTTTGACTTGAGATTGTCATAGTTTCCAATATAAGGACTATTATATTTTGACATGATCAAACATTATCCGTAACTGGATAGTAATAAAGGTTATGTTCATATATGATAGAAATTATGTAGAGGATAATGAACAATCAAGATAGAATTTGTCCCTCTCTTTGAGAGAGATATCTTTTGGGCCCCTCGATAAGTGAGACTGTGAAATGCATGGCCGTGCTCAAATGAATTGATAGTGTGATCAATTTCATTTGTTTTTATCAGTCTACTTGGAGATCGAGTAATCATAAGTTTGGACAATATAAGTATGACGTTGACCATGACTTATGTTCAAGCTAGATATCGTGTGACAAAGGGATTAATGCATATACTATTATTAGGCAAATTGGACATTCCTTATATTAATTGGGTAGTTGTAACGCCTTGCTAGAGGCCAATTATGACTTGTTGATTTAATAGAGATTAAATTGACTGCCAATTAATATGGGCCTATCGGGTCACACACAAGAATGCGTTTTGGGCTGGATATAATATTAATAATATTAATATTAGATATTAATATTTATTATTATTATTATTTTCGTTTTTATATATATATATATATTATTAGATAATATATTCAGAATCCTAATTAGATTTGGATTCTGAATTTGACTTACCTTATCCAATTATATATATTATTAGATAATGTATTCAGAATCCTAATTAGACTTGGATTCTGAATTTGACTTTCCGTATCCAATTTTGAATTGGATTCTGGAGTGATTATATTCACTCCAGACGTTAAGTCTTCTAAGAGGTAACAATAAAAACAAAGAGGAACGAAAAGGTAACCCTAATACGTTTTTAGAAAAAAACGTTTTTCCAGCCTTCGCCGTTGCAGAGAGCTAGCACTCCAAACGGTAGCATTCGTGTGGATACGCGATAGAGGGTGTTTCGCGATCGAGGCATCTCTTCCAAACTGTGATTTCGAATCATCAACAGGTTAGTTCTTTCAACACTTTTGTCGAATTAAACTAACAGCATGGATCCTGGTGGGAAATCAGAGATCAAATATTTTTCAAGCCCTCTTCAATGGTTGATTCCCCTTGCAATGTGGAATGGAGCTTTCTCAAGTCACCAAACCTTTGGATGGAGCTTTCTCAAGTCGCCAACCTTCAATGGATATTCCTTTGGAAGATGAAATGGAGCTTTCTCAAGTCACCACTCTCTTCAATGAAGCTTCTTCAACCTTTGAGAACTTGTAACCCAATTTATCCCAAAGAACCTCAAAGATCCTATCAATGGAAGATGGAGAAGGTGGAGAGGATGGAAATGGAGGTTGGAGGTGAAGGGACAAGGGAGAGTGTCACTCTCTCCCTCTCCCACGTTTTTGCAGAAATTGTTGAAGAACAACCAAGAACTCCCTCCATTTTCCTCTTCTTCTCTATTTAATTCTTTCAAAAATACACACCCATGCCTTCCAACTCATCCATTTTCTTTTGTCCCCCACTTTTTCTTTGTTTAGTATTTCTTTTTGCAAGCAAAAGTCATTGTCTCCCACTTTGTCTCCCACTTTGTGCAAAAAGGAATCAGCTTTTCAGGTGGGACACGGCCAAGGACACGGCCGTGTCCCTTAAACGTGTCAGCCACTGCCTCTTTTCTTTCCTTTCTTTCTTTCTTTGGTGGTGGGAGATGACACGGCCAAGCCATTTGGAGCTTGGCCATGTCCCTTGATTTTCTTTCTTGGGACACGGCCAAGCTCCTGGCCGTGTCCCTTACTGGCTTGTTCTTTCTTTCTTTGCTTGCTTTGTTTTCTTTTGGTCTCCAGAGGGTGACACGGCCAAGCCATGATTGGCTTGGCCGTGTTTGATGTGGATTGGAGGATACGGACAAGGACACGGCCGTGTCCTCTGGGTGTGTCCTCTACTGCTTGATTTTCCTCTCTTCTTCTTTGGAGTGTGACACGGCCAAGTCAGGGTGAACTTGGCCGTGTCTGACATTTTTGGAGGGACACGGCCAGTGACACGGCCGTGTCCCCTGAGTGTGTCACCTTCTGCTTGATTTTTGCTCTTTCTTGCTTTGTTCTTTGGTTTTTCTCATCAGGTGAGACACGGCCAGAGGCTTGGCCGTGTCTCGTGGTCGTGTCAGTTACTGTTTCTTCATTTTTGCTCTGTTTTCCACTGTTTTGATCTTCCAAGGGTGTTTTTCCACCTAAACCTAAAACAAACACTTTAAACAAACTTTAAACAAAAATTAATCAAAACAATAACTAAAACAAACATAAAATCATACTAAAAACTAGTACAAAAATGGACTAAACAAATACCCCACACTTAACTCCTTGCTTGTCCCCAAGCAAGACTAAAATCAAAACACACTAACTAGATGAATTTTGTTAAGTTCAAGAGTTATAATGATGCATCAAGACCTCCTTATCCCTAAATCCACAATCAATATCGAATCAAACAAAATCGACGCTCATGCAATTAAGTGGTTTCCATGCAAAACCAATGTTGTCTCTCCCTCACCAACTCTTTCAAGTGTTTGATCATATTGGTGTTTACACTCATAACAATCAATGAAAGATTATTACCATAGGCTTGCTTATCAATCAAATCTCCACCACAAATAACAATCAAGCATCAATCAAAAGGTCTTTCTTTTGGTTGTAATGGGGCTAAGGTAAAGGCATGACATTTAGAAAATGTAAGCTTAATCATTAAGTTCAAGAGCACTTCAAGAATGAAGTAACCGATCTATGTATAACTAACAATCCCAAAACACCTTCCTCTCATATTCCCATTGACATTAAAGAGCTTTTTAAGGGAACTCACTTATTACATTTTGCAATGATACATTCCAACCTTTTCAACAAGAATAACAATTATTCTTATTATTATATATATTTATTTTTCTCTTTTTTTTATTATTATTTTTCTCTTTTTCTCATTTATTATTATTATTATTATTATTTTTCTTTGCAATCTTAAACCTACTAAACTTAACCCCACACTTAATTCAACACAACACTCGGTCATAAACGCTCTTAACATGCTCTTGACCTAATGAAAGGATAAGAGTTAAACGACAAGGTTCAAGCTAATGGTGTTGTGAAAAAGAACGAAAAGGGAAATGAAATAGGCTCAAAATTGACTAACTAAGGTTAAAAATAGGGTTGGTCTTTTTAAGCCAAAGTGGGTTCACCTAATTGCCTTAATCATCTTGATGCCAAATTGAAATTTTTATGTAATCTTAAAATGTATGTCAAAGCAAGTTCTAGCAACTCATCAATCAAAGATGTTCACCCACAACAATAATGATAAGTTGATGGCTCAATTCCTCACTAGGTTAATGGCAATGCAAGGGAAAAATCAACAAAATTGACAATAAGCATCAATTCTACTCAATTCTCCAATTCATGCTTCAAAAATTCAAAGGTCATCTATCAACAATTTTTATAACAATTGAACTTCCTAAAATTCATTTATTGAACGAAAAACATTAAAAACATGTTTTTGTGTTTTTACTTTTAAGTTGTTACTGTGTTTTCACAGTAACAACTTAAAAGTAAAAACACAAAAAACATTAAAAACATTAACTAAAACTTAAACAAAAACAACTTAAAAATTTTCGTCGCCGATTCTTTTGTCGTCATTTTTTATTTATTTATTTTTATCCTTTTTTATTATTACTTTTTTATTTTTATTAAAAATAAATATTATAAGTAATAAATATTATTAAAATAAATATTATTTAATTAAAACACCATAAAAAAATTTTTAGACTGTTTAAAAATATCGAATTGGATTGGGTCAAATATTAAGAGTCTACAGTTTGCCCCCTGCTTGAGCGATCTGAGACTACAATAAGAGAGAGTAAAATGTAATGTGATTTTTGGCTAGGTTTAGAGCCATACCGGACTCCATAACCAAGGTTGGTTTGAGTTCTAGACTCAAAAATAATTTGGGTTCTGGACCCGATGTGGATTTAGGATTTGGGTTCTAGACCCGAGACTAAGTTTGACTGACCTTTTATCAGTTGAAAATTTTGGCTGCTCTGGTTGTTCTATTCTTTAATGTATTGTGGGTCTTCACCCTCAAAATGGATCTTCATCGTTGGACCTTGGATCTTCATCCTTAGCATCGGATATTCACCTTTGAAAATGAATCTTCATCCTTGGAGATCGGGTTTTCACCCTTTTAAATGGATCTTCATCCTTGGAGATTGGATCTTCACCCTTGAAAATGGATCTTCATCCTTTGGACGTCGGGTCTTCACCCTTGAAATTAGATCTTCATCCTTTAAGCTGGATCTTTATCCTCGGCATCGGGTCTTCACCCTTAAAAATGGATCTTCATCCTTTAGACTTCGGGTCTTCACTCTTTTAAATTGGATCTTCATCCTTGGAATTAGGTCTTCACCTTTGAAAATGGATCTTCATCCTTAGAAATCGGGTCTTCACCCTTGAAAGTGGATCTTTATCCTTTAAGCTGGATCTTCATCCTTGGAAATCAGGTCTTCACCCTTGAAAGTGGATCTTCATCCTTTAAGCTGCATCTTTATCCTTGGAAATTGGGTCTTCACCCTTGAAAGTGGATCTTCATCCTTTAAGTTGTCGGGTCATCACTCTTGGAAATCGGGTCTTCACCCTTAAAAGTGGATCTTTATCCTTTGAAGATATGGCCTTTACCCTGGCTTCAGTTCTTTTAGCTGGATTGATCTCTTATCTTTTGCGTCTTCATTCTTTTGATAGTTTCTAATGTTCCATTCTTTTTCATTTTTTCAAAAAATTTAGCTATTTTTAGATGCCCCGTTATATCTTCTCCTAGCCCCCAATGATTTTTCTCAAGCAGGCTCTGAATGATGTTTGTCTTGTCTAGCTCTTCGCACAAGCATGTATTTCTTCTTTTCCAAAATGACTGGAGCTTCCTCAAGCAATGGACTTTCCATGCCCCCTGATTCCATATCTGCTTTATGGTTGCTTCATAGAATATTACTGTTTACTTTTGACAAGAAAAATGGAGTGTGATATGCTCATGCATGTATGATATGCATGGATAATACTTACAGTGGTTCCATTGACTCACAGACTGAGATTATCAGCTGAAATGTTCTCATTGACTCCTTCCAGATGCCCATTCAGGTCTTGCTTTAGAATGACAGGATGCTTCACATTTATGGCTTTTATCTTAAAGATATTGAAAACATGAATAACGGAGACCCCAAGTGGTAGAGATACATCCATTTCAAATTATGATTCAGTATGTCAATTGGTAGCTTCTTCATAACCTTGCCATTAATCATTTCCTTTTCCCAATGTGTCCTTCGAGATTCGATAGTTCAATATACTCCCCTTAACTTGAATATTTGTTTTTTGAATTTTTAATTTTCAATTTTGATTTTGAAATCAAATGTTGGCTTTGCCAAATTAATGTCAATTTACCTTAGGACTTGATTTTTCAAATTAACATATCTATAACATGATAACCCTAGTTACCATACTAAACTCGAGAATCATTTCTATTTAGGCAAGAACTATTGCACTTTAGATAGGCACATACACATTACTTGGTCAAAGGTCTCATTTCAGTTTGAGTATTATCTATCTCTTATGCATGCTTATCCAAACTATCTCCACTAATAGTCTCTACCTACCAAGAGAGATCAATAGGTCTTTAATAGGCTTCAAATGGGGTCGATAAGGGACATGGGTTAAGCGGAGGCTAATTGTAAATTAGAGCCGTTGTGACACGATGGGCAAACCCTCACACTACAAATTTCTTGTTGTAACTTTAGACAGTTGGGAGCATGAAAAGATAGAGCTTTGAGTGTTCTTCTTTCTTTTTGATATGAATCTAGATCTTGATTAGAACTGTCTTTTCCTTTATAAAAAGGTTGATACCCATATTGCTTTTCTTTCTTCTTTTCCCTTTTCTTTCTCTTTCTTTTTCTTACTGCTTCTTTTCTTTGAGCATTTTATCATTTTGTCCTTCTCCCCTGTAGGACTATCAAGTATAGGACTTTCACGAACTGGATGAATTTTCTCCTTTTCTCTGATTTTTATTGAATCTTTAGTTGGGTTGGACAAATTCAAGTCAAACTATCCTTATAAACCAAATGGAAGTCTTTTGATGCTTTAGGTAAAAGAAAACTCGGTTGGATTTCTGAACCGTTTTGGGTTTTATTTTCTTTTTTCTTTTTCTTTTTTTTTCTTTTCTCCTTTTTTCTTTTCTTTTTCTTTTCTTTCTATTTTTTCTTTTCTTCTTTTTTTTATTCTAGCTCTAAAAGAGTTGTCTTGTTTGTACCAACTTGGATTTCTAATAATGGATGAGTGGAATAACATAAATCTTCTTTAACAAGGTTAAATCATTTGTTACTCTAATGTTATCTTGATAGATTGGAGATATTAGGTGAACTTCAACTACCCTAATGGTCATGATAACATCAACTATCCTTACAGTTTTGGCTATACATTCCTTTCTTTTTTCTCCTTGCCTCTTTGCCTTAGTGATCATAAGACTTGTCATAAGTATCACAACAGCTCAGGGTAGGTTGTTAGGATTTGTAAGCCAATGAAAAGAAAGCTAAAATTTTATGAAGGCTCAAAGGGACAACTAGGGATTGATTTTTAGTAGGGTGGATACTAGTTGTTGGTTCATATAGGGGTTGATTTTTAGTAGGGTGGATACTAGTTATTGGCTCGTCAAACAATGCCTAGATCATCTCTCCTTTAAATAAGCAGAGTTCAATTTAGCCTCGAAAGTTTGTCAAAGCATGTTCTAAGACTGACTAGGGCCTAGACAAAGGTAATTATGTAGGAGCCCTCTCTAAGTAAGCATACACAACTCAATGCTATAAAGCAATTCCCTCACCTAGAAAAGTCTTTTGAATCATGATGCCTAGATACGCTAATTTATAAATATCAAGTTAAATTCATCATCGGTTGAGCACCAAAATGAATAAAGACCATGAAAAATTTGATGAAAATAATTTATTCAAACAATCTTAATTTAAAAAACATAATTGTTCCAATTAAATATTAAACAAAGCAAAATAAATAGAGCAACACTCCAAGCTAATGGAAGTTTGTTGAACAAAATTTCTCCTTATTCCACATCTTCAATATTCTCATCTTGAAAAGAGGATAAGATAAAAATCTTCCTCCAATCCTCTTCCCACTATGAAGGTTGTCGGTGGAGGTACTCTTTCAAATTTAGGCAAAGGATTGTTCTTTGTATTGGGTTTGTCTGGCTTAGGTAGCTTACCACTGTCGATTAGATCTTGGATCTCATGCTTCAATCGGGTACATTTATCGATCTTATGTCCTTGAGTTTGATGAAATTGACAAAAAGCCTTAGTATCAAATTTTAGGGGTAAAGGATTTGGCAAAGGATGAGGAGTCAATGGTTGTAATAGTCCCTCCTTTTGTATCTTGTTTAATACCCAAGACAAAGGCTTCCCCAGATCTGAAAATTACCTTCTATTTGCTTGACCAATTGTATTGACATCATCTTCCTTTTGTGTACTTTGATTGTTAGGCTCATAATTTCATCTTGCAAAAAAATGATTCTTCTCCCTTTCCCACTCTTCAATTTGTAGACCAGCTTAGAGAAGATCTTTGAAATCTTGGATGAGTGTATGAGGCATCTTTTAATGAAGACTAGGCAACACCCCTCTCACAATCATCCTAATCTGATCTGACTCATTAGGCCTCTTCCTGAGCAATGTAGCCTTATTCCTCCACCTTTTCACATAGTCCACAAAATTCTCATTTGGTCATTGCCTAATGGCTTCCACCTCTATCAAGGTAACTTTCAACTCAACATTATACCCATACTACTGAATGAAAGCCTTGTACAACATGTCTCAATCTTTTTGAGTACTTTCGTCTAAGGTGTTGAACCAATTTTGGACGACAGGGTCCAATGAGAGCATGAAATATCTTAGAGTTTGAGCCTTGGTGGCTTGGGCAGACTGCATAGTAGTGATGTACTACTTCATATGGAGATGAGGGTTTTCAATACCATTGTACCTAGCGAAGGAAGGTATCTTAAACTTATAAGGGACCTCCTCATCTTGTTCAAACAGTTTGTCGATCTCGGACATCTCTTCAATTTTCATCTTCTTCTCAAATTGCTTTTCTAACTTAGCAATCATCTTCTCAATATCAGACGTCTCGGTCTTTTCAATTGTTGTCTTCTCAACAACCTTTGGCTCCTTTTTGCCTTGAGGATCTTAAAAGTATTGAGCCCAGTCGTCATCATCATCAATGACTACCTTGTCATCATCAAAAGCTACTTCACCAATCTTAGCCTTCCCTTTGTCCTTTGGTTTCTTGGTGCTAGCAGATGCTTCGACATTGTTCCCTAAAATTGCAGCCATTTGATTCTTCATGATCTCAGATTGGGCCCCCTTTAGTTCTTTTATTTTAGCATTGAGGGCGTCGTCCACCATTCCTTAAATTTGTTTGGGCTCCATTGCTTTTGGTGAAAAAGTGATTGAGTCACTGCTAGATTCTTCATCTCCGACATAGGTCAGATTGTCATAAACTTTTGAACTATCATAATCCAGGGCTGTGAGCTAGAAAGGATCAATAACATGAGATGTGATGCATGTATGCATATATGCATGTATGCACAAACAAACAAGGATAAATAGGACTTTCCTTCCCACCTTATCACTTCCACACACGAATGGCGAGTCTCTTTTCCTAGGTAATATGGTTAACAAAATACCAACGTGGGGTATCTTATTTTCAAATAATTTCCTCAGACATTTCAACCAATAGTTATATTTTTAAAAATAGAAATCAGTTCATGATAATTCCAATTAATTAGGTAATAATCCATTCAACCAACTAAAATAGCTTTTATGCTATATTGGATTAAAACTAAATTAAGAGATTTATTATAAATAGATTTCTCACTTGAAAAAGTAACTAGTGATTCATGCAAAAAACAAGCCCATGATTAATAACTCTTAGTATAAACTAGGCTAACAATTAATTTTTGGTATTTTCATAATTGACCTAAATAATTTGTAAGCTCTTTCAAAGAAAAGGTTGGATGAAATGCAAAAAAGAGTTTTGTTTGAAAAACCCATTGTAAAAAGATTTTAGAAAAAATGAATTTTGGACTTTGTATTTGGGTCATGAGAAAAGAATATTTTATTTGTTTTTAGAAAAGTTTTATGTCCAAAGACCATTTTGAAAAGTTTTGAAAATAGCTTTGGTCTTTTGAACTTTAAAGAAAAATTTATTTTTAGCTTACAATGTACTTAGGTCATATTAGAAAAAAAAAAAACAAACCAAATAAGCCATGATTTAAACCAAGAAAAATTAACCATAGTCAAACAACAAGCATTTGGGGTAAAAACCTAAGGAAAGTAACTAGGCCAATTACATGAGCTTTAGTCTTTGGGTTGAAAGGCTTAGGTTCCCATAGCAAGTATATACCAAATGGTGCAAGGCTATGAGTGGTTATGTCATGCTCAATCTCCATACATTGATTAAAAGTATGGTATCCCTTATAAAACACAACACGGGTAACACGGGGGTCCTAACTCACGCACACGTTGCAATCTAATATGATGCAATGGATAATATCATTGTAGACCCTTAATTTTTGACCCAGTCCAGTCCAATATATTTTATTTAGTCCAAAATAATTTTTGTGTTGTCTAATATATTTTAATTGATCCAAAATAATTTTTGTTATCTTAATTAATAATTTTTGCTTCATTATCTAATTTTTATTAATAAAAATTAAAAATAAAAATAAAAATCGGTGACGAAAAAAATCATCACCGAAAATTCCAGCGGGCTTGGCCGTGGGCCATTTCGCCCGCAGGAGTTTCCTGCGGGCGAAATGGCCCACAGGCCTACTCTTCGCCCCTGCCACAGCCAACTGTGGCGATTTTTTTTGCAAGCACAATTTTTTCTGCAGCAAATTTTTTTGACAGCGTAATTTTCGATGCAAATTTTTTGAATCCTAATACAATTAGGTTTCGGTTTCCTTTTCTTATTAAATATGGTATGCCGTGTGTAACTAGAAACACAAAAGGGAGGAAAATCATTTAGAATTAGGAACGAAAATTGGAGAATTGTAAACCGAATCTGTGAAGGATAGGCAGCAAATCAATTTGACTTTTTAAGAGCAACAAGCAATGCATTAAAAAAGGAATAAAAGGCAGCAACTATCTTTGTTCTTATTCATCCAAGAAGAATTATTTTTGGAGGAATCAACAAAAAGAGGCATGTATTAAATTCTTTGGTTATTTTTTCACAGTAGCTAACACTAGAAAATTGTGTTTGTCAAAATAAAAAATCCTAAAACTTTAATTTAGTTTTTCTAATGTTAAAAACCTTATTTCGTTGGTTTATTTTCCAAAATATATAAAATTGTTACTTTTATTTTTTCAAAACTCCAAAACCCTAATTGAACATGCTTTTCAACAAAACAAAATCATATTCTGTTACTTTCCAAAAGCCTTAAAAACTACCTTTTTGCTTTTATAAACTTTAAATTGTTTGTTTATTTTCATAAAATTCCCCAAAATTATCAATTGCTTTTTCCAAATTCTAAAATTCTAAGATCACCCGAAACCCTAATTCAAAGCTTCTAAAACCCTAATTCAACTTCCAAACCTAAAATAGTAAACTCTAACCCCTTTCAAACCTTAAACCCCTACCTTTTTTAAAGTTTTAATCCTTTAAAACTTTAAAAACCATAAAACCACAAATATTTTAAATTTACACAGTAAGCTTGAAATCATCATTTAAAACCATGAATCAAAAGTATTTTAAAGTGTCTAAAACCCTAGTTTCATGATTTCACCATTCAAACCTTAATTTGATTAATCAAAAAGTCTTACCAACCTTTTTAAAACATAAAACCTCAATCTATTTTAATTCCATAAAAAAGTCACAGTAGCCTAATTTTATGAATTCCAAAACCTTAACACATGAGATAAAGAACCCTAAATGGAAACAGTAGCTATAATTTGGATTTTTATTTAGCTTATTCAATTCCATATTTGATCATGCTTTGTTTTATTTCTTATGCTTTAATTAATTTAAATTCAATGCTTGGTTTATTTTATTTATCATGGATGGATGTTTACTTTTTATTGATATTTGGTACCTTTGATGAATGATTTATTTATTATGAATGGTTATTTACTTTTATCAATTTATTTGGATTTCAAAACGTTGTAAGAGGTATGTTTCCACTTGGTGGGTACCTCATTTAAACATCATGTAATTTAGTTTGCTTTTCTATTTTAGAACCTATGTAAAGGGCATGTTTCTACCTTTCGGTGGGTGTCCAATTTAGGCATGTGATGTAAGGACATGTTTCCATCCTTGGATGGGTGTCCATTTATTTGCTTTGTTTGGACATTGCTTTGATTTTAATATAATGATGCCTTCTTTTAATTATTGTGTGTAATATGGATAATGTTGTTATATTTAAGAATTTTATAATATTAAGACCTATAAAGGAGGCCGGTTCCAATGAACCGGACGTTGTGGGGGTGCTGGGCCATTTCTCACCTTCCCCACACGTACCCAACTTTCCAAACCCATTAAGGGGTTGGGGATTCCTTAGGAATTGAGTCATCCACCACTTTCTTTTTCTCAGCCCATTCGGGTGGCGACTTCATTTTCTCCGGACTTAGGTCCGTGTTCTCTAAGGCCTCGAGCCTAAACAGTGCCGAAGTCACAAGAACCATTCCACCGGGAGTGGGGGCAAAAATCCCCACTCACAGGACTTTTGGACTTTCTTTTGAAATTGGAAAAAGCAACAGAGACAAGAGACAACCCATAATCAAGGCAGCAACCTAGGTCTTTTGTCTTGGTTTCAAGCTAAACCAGAATTTCATTCTACAAATTGTGGTAGAGCCAACAAATTATGATACACTTCTAACTTAACTCAATATAACATGATTTGACGATTTTAAATGCTGAATATTATGGTTATTTGGTTGGATTAATTCCAGTAGGTTATAGCCTTTTATTTTATTTTCATATTAGTCCATGTGAAGTGATTTGATGATGTTGTTGCTTATTCAAACAAAATAAATCCACAACCTATTAGCTTAAGTTATAGTGACTTATAAAGTGTTAAATTGATTTTTTAGTACATGATTATTTAATTGCAAACATTTTCCGATAACCTTATTTTTCCAGCATCAAAAGCTTTATTTAAAACCCTAAAATTATTTTTCCTAACCCTAATATCTTAATATCTAGTAAACTAATTTTCAAAAATCCCAAAACCATATTTTCTAAATCTTAAACTCTAAAATCTAAATTTTAAACACCAAAACCTACAACCCTAAAGACCAGTTTTCAAAATTTTCTGCGGTGCTGCCCCCAACCCTGCAAATTTATATATTTATTGCTTAATTTTCAAAAATGCCAAAATCCTAATTTAGTTATTAAAATTCTAAAAACCTTAATTTAAGATATAAACCCTAAATTTATATATTCATTGCTTTATTTAATTTTAGATTTGATTATGTAGTTTATTATATGTTTTGGTGATTAATTTATTTAATTTAGATGTTTGGTTTATTTAATATATCATGGATGTACATTTTTCAATTATTATTTGTTTATTAAAATTGTAAATTGGGTACCTCATTAATTAATTTTCATGTAATTTAAATTATTTTTATATTTTGGGGTTAATGTAAAGGACACATTTCCACCATTTGGTGGGTGTCCTATTTAGTTTTAGACATTGGACAATGTAAGGACACGTTTTCATCCTCAGATGGGTGTCCATTTATTTATTTTATTTGAACATTGCTTTGATTTTAATATAATGATGCTTTATTTTAATTATTGCATGTAGTATGGATAATATTGTTATATTTAAGAATTTTATAATATTAAGACTTGAAAAGGAGGCCGGTTTCAATGAATTGAGCATTGTGGGGGTGCTAGGCCATTTCTCACCTTCCCCACACATACCCAACTTTCTAAACCGCTTGGGATTCCTTAGGAATTGAGTCATTCACCATTTTCTTTTTCCTGGTCCATCCAGATGGCGACTCCATTTTCTCAAGGTTTAGGCCTATGTTCTCTAAGGGCCCGAGCCTAACAGTGCCGAAGTTGCAAGAACTATTTCATCGGGAGTGGGGGCGAAAATCCCCACTCACACAAGTGTTGTAGTTGATGCCTTAAGTCAAAAGACTTTGGTAGGTTTGATTACTTATTCACTCTCATTCCTTGTTGAGTTGAGAGCATTGAGTTTTGTGATGATGGTACATTAATGGCTCAGTAATAGTTAAGGCCAATTTTATTGGATCAGATTAGGGATGCCTAGTTGGCAGATGAGAAAATCCAAAAGATTGTGATGGATTCTCATAAGGGGCAGAGTTGAGAGTTTCATGTGAAAGATGATGGCAATCTATGGTATATAGATAGGTTGTGTATTCCTGATGATGCAGGATTGAAGAGGATGATAATGGAGGAAGCACATGAGTCACTGTATGTTATGCACCTTGGTAGTACTAAGATATATTAAGATTTGAAGCAACAATATTGGTGATCAGGTATGAAGAGAGACATAGTAGAATTTGTATCCAAATGTCTCACTTGACGGAGAGTGAAGGTCGAGGACCAGGTTCCTTTAGGGTTGCTTCAGCCATTATTAGTGCTAGAGTGGAAGTGGTAGCGAGTGATGATGGATTTTGTGACTGGACTATCTTTGACTCAGAAGAAGCATGATGTGGTTGATAGTTGATCGGATGACAAAGACATCTCATTTTCTTCCAGTTCAGATGGATTATTCTTTTAAGAGGTTGGCTGAGTTATATATCAATGAGATAATGAGGTTTCATGGAGTCTTAGTTTCTTTGGTATCGGATCGAGATCCCCGGTTTACATCGAGGTTTTGGAGGAGTTTCCAGGATGCATTAGGTTATCAGTTGAATTTTAGTATTGCTTTTCATCCTCAGACAGATGGGCAATCAAAGAGAGTGATATAGATTCTAGAGGATATGTTGAGGAGTTGTATCATTGATTTCACTGGGAGCTGGGATAGATTTTTGTCACAGATTGAGTTTGCTTATAATAATAGTCATTAGTCCAGTATTAGGATGGCACCTTATAAGGCCTCATATGGCAAGAAGTGCAGGACACCTTTGTGTTGGGATGATGTTAGAGAAGGTAAATTGGTTGGTCCTGATTTGATTAAGGAAATGGAAGAGAAAGTAAAGGTGATTTGGGGTCGTTTGAAAGCAGCTTTAGACCGACAGAAATCCTATACAGATTTGAAGAGGAAAGACATAGAGTTCAATGTGGGAGATAATATGTTCCTAAAGGTGTCTTCATGGAAGAAGATTATGTGATTTAACTAAAAAGGAAAGTTGAGTCCTCTCATAGAACCATATGAGATACTGGAGAGAGTTGGTCCAGTAGCTTACAAACTGGCTCTGCCGCATGAGTTGGACCGAATACACAATGTCTTCTATGTATCTATGCTTTGGAGATACAGGTATACCCATCTCATATCATGTCAATGGAATCCATTGAGGTGAGTACGGATCTGACTTACGAGGAAGAACCAGTGGTGATTTTGGCACGTTAGGTAAAAGAGTTCATGAATAAGAAGGTGCCACTTGCTAAAGTTATTTGCAGGAATAATCCAATGAGGAGGCAACATGGGAGAGCAAGCATATGATGCGAAGCCAGTATCCTCAGTTGTTCCAGAGTGGATAACAGATAATTTTGCGGACAATATTTTCTTTAGGGGAGAGAATTCTAATATCCCTAAGTTTTGGAAATCCCTAGTTTTTAGAAATTAAATAAAATAAATTAAAATTAAATTGAATAAATTAAATAAATAGTTTTGAATGAAAAATGAAAGGATTTTAAATTAAAAATTAGAATATATATGTGAAATATACACAATATATATAAGTCAACAAAAGTCAACTTTTAAAGTCAAAAGTCAATGCAAGAGGCATTTTGGTAAATGAACATTAGAAATTTAAAATTATTTAAATAATTTAAAAATAAATTAATTTTAATGGAAGATTAATTGTAGGGTTTTAATTAATTAATTAATTAATAATTAAAAAATATATATATGGTTAAAATGTGAGTGGAAGGAAAGAGAAATTCTAATATCTTCTTCATCTTCTTATTTTTCCTATGTTGGCCGATCCACCATCGATGCCAAATCAAGGATTTTGCTTCTTCTTAGCGCCATGAATTGAAGTATTTAACAAGTTCCAAGTAGATTTTTAGGGGTTTTCATCATAATTGGTAAGTTTCCAACTTGTTTCCTTGAATTTTCATAAAGATGTGATTATGTGAATGTTTGACTTGTTGAAGTAATATGTTTTAATTGTCTATTTGGGTTAATGAATTTGTGTTAAGTGGTTAACAATAATTTTAAAGTTGTATTGAAGAAATGGTTAAGTTTCAGTAAATATTGGTGAAGAGAGAGAATTTAGGGTTATGGGAGAATTGGACTTTTGAATTCATGGATTTTAATTGTGCAATTTTGGTTCTAAAAGTGTTATTTTGATGCACAGACAAGTATTTTAAAGTCAAATGATAGATTTGGTTGTGTTTAGTTAGAGTTTGAGAATGAAAGTGGTGATTTAGGGTTTCGAAAAATGGATTTTTCAAAGTATTATGAATTGTTTAATTTATTGTTTAAAGCATGTTGTTTGA
Organism: Garcia nutans; assembly: GCA_947685225.1. Taxonomy (NCBI): domain Eukaryota; kingdom Viridiplantae; phylum Streptophyta; class Magnoliopsida; order Malpighiales; family Euphorbiaceae; genus Garcia; species Garcia nutans. The sequence continues at coordinate 10,852,209 of CANTUV010000040.1, forward strand.
TGATATTAATGATGGAAATAAAATTGAAATGATAATTGGATTGAGTTGGAATGGAAAACCTTCAATGGGGAAGGATATGCCATTTTAGTGTTTTGGACATAAACATGTGTTTATGCAATGTAATTATTTTAAACATGTTAAAATATATTTTTAATGATATTAATAAACTTACAGCACTAATTTAAATGGGTTATTATGTATTTGCTAAGTTAAAGTGAGGTAAGGCTTAATTTTGAAAAGTTTATGGGAGTGTTGTTTAATTATGGTTTAAGTTTTGAAATGCCTTAGAATGTGATATTAAATGATTAGTTATGATCACATTTGGTATAGGCATTGAGAGGAAGTAGTTTGGCTAACCCAAGTGTTGAAGGGTAACTTGGAAGAGAAGGTAGGAAGTTGTGTTTGAGCTTACATTTAGGAGCTTTTAAAGGTAAGTACAAACTTTGAATAAATTGGATATGTTTTCATTACATTGGGCTTAACACATTTCGATTAGAAAATGTGTTAAGCTACTTGATACATGGAATATTCATGATCAATGTGCTATGACATGTGTAATGATATGTATGCATTATATGCATTGTGAAAAGTCTTTGTCAATGGTAAAATTGAATAGAATGTGAAAATATGTGCATTATGTGAAAATGTCCCAAAGTATTTGGATAATGTGATTTGTTATATATGCATTAAAGGCATTGTGAAAAGCTATTGTTAATGGCTAAATTGCATAAAATATGAATGTAATATCCCAAACTATACCCTAAACTTTTTGGAATGATTATTGTTGAAATTGGATTAAATGATTTTAAAGTGTGTATAAAGGATTAAGAGGAAAGAGAAGTGTGTATATGTTGTATATATAGAGATATATACAACATATACAAGTCAACTTATTATATGGTCAAATAAGATTTATTGATTATTTTATAAATGGAAATTAAATTAAGTGGATGATGATATTTTATTATTATAATTGTTTGGTGGATATTAAAAGAGATATTTGTGTCATCTTCTTCTTCTTTCTTGTGCTTAGCCAGCCATCACCATAGCAAGAAGGAAAGAGAGATTTTGTTCTTCCTAACTCAAGATTGAAGGGTATTTCAAGAGATCAAGTTGGAGTTTGAAGGGTTTTCATCACTTTTGGTAAGTTTCCAACTTGATTCTTTTGTTTTCTATTGAGTTTGTTAATTGAGTTTGGTGAATGGTTGTTGCTGATATGTGTATGGCTAATTTTGATGTGTTTGAGGTTGTTTGGTCTAATTGGCTTTGATTTTTGGGGTTGGATTGAAGAGAAAGGGTTTAGGCTTGGTGAAAGAACAAGAGTTGTGGATTGTGTATGCGTTGACTTGTATATATGGTTATGATTGTGATTTGTGTTTGATGCATGAAATTGAGTTGTTTTGATGTTATGCAAGTCTAGTATGGTTTATTGATTGTTTTGGGTAAGATTGTTTGTAGTGGAAAAGGGTAAAGTATGTTGTTTGTTGGATGTGGTGTTGTTGGTGTCAGAATCAGGATTTTTGGCCTAACACGCCCATGAGCACAGCCAAGTCTTTGGGCATGTCAATGGTTATGTTTTCTGGATGGGTGACATGACCAGTGACACGCCCATATCACTGAGTGTGTCACAACTTCTATGTTGGAGTAGTGTTGACACGTCCAGTGACACGTCACTGAGCATGTCATAGCTACTGTGTTGAGGGAGGATTGACACGTCCAGTGACACACCCATTTCACTGAGCGTGTCATAGCTTTTATGTATTGAGTTTAGGGCACGATTGTAGACCCTTAATTTTTGACCCAGTCTGGTCCAATATATTTTAATTAATCCAAAATAATTTTGTGTTGTCCAATATATTTTAATTAGTCCAAAATAATTTTCGTGTTATCTTAATTAAATAATATTAGTTTTAGTATTTATTTTTATAATTAATAAAAAATAATAATAATAAATAAATAAATAAAATAAAAATAAAAATCGGCGATGAAAAAATCGACGATGAAAAAAAATTATCACTGAAAAGTTGGATGAAATGGCCTGGCAGCCCGCGCCCCACAAGTTCGCTCGCCAGTCATCCTAGCCAACCCTGCATCAGTTTTTTCGCCAGCGAAATTTTTCCGCAGCAGTTTTTTTTTTCCAGCGAAATTTTTGCGATGCAATTTTTTTCGAAAACCAAAGTCAATTCGGTTTTGGTTTTCTTTTCCTAATTAATGATAATTTCCGTGAACAACTAAAATTAATCATCTAAATTTCCTATAAATAAGACTAAAAGACAACACAGAAGGGATCGAAATTGAGGAGAATTTTAGAGGACTTTTGAAGAAAAACTTTGAGGGATCGGACTCGAATTCTTTTTGAACTCTGAACTTTGGGAGACTTTTAATTAGGCAATCGAAACTCAGCAAACTGAAGCAATAAGCAAGCAAATCTATAATTCATCAAAGGCAGCAAAGCTTGTCTTTGTCCTTATTCATCCAAGAAGCAATTTTTGGTGAAACCAATAAACGAAGGTTTGAATCTCTAATTTCTTTTTATTTTCTTACAGTAGCTCTGTTTCTTTGATTTATAAGATTATACATACAAAACTTTGGTCTTTGAATATATAATAACTTGATCTTTGTTTCCAAAAATCTTAAATCGTTCCTTCTGTTTCTTTTAAAAATTCAAAAACCCTAAAAATACTTTATGTTTCCAAGAACCTTAAGAACCCTAAAAATATTTTTCTATTTCTTCTAAACCCTAAGAACCCTAAATTTATTTCTACTATGTCCAAAAGACCTTAATTCGTTACTTTTATGTTTCTAAAAAACCTTAAACCATTTTGCTTATTCCCAAAAACTTTATAAAACTCTAAACTGTTTTCACAAATCTTAAAACCAAATATATTTTCCAAGACACCAAAAACCCTAAATTGTTTTATTAATTCCTGAAACCCTAAACTCTATTCCAAAAGTCAGTAGCCTTATTTTTTTAAGCATCAAAAACTTTAACCCTAATTAATCCTTCTTTCCAAAATCACACAGTAAGCATTATTCTTTTAAAAATAATACTAGTTTCTTCCAATTTCAAAACCCTATTTTTTTAAAATCTTAAACCCTAAAATCTTAATTTTCAACACCGAAACCCTATTTCAAAACCTGCAAGGGGAGCTGCCCCCTTGACCCCCGCCCGCTAACTGGCTAGCGGGACCACCGTATAGGTTCGGGTCATTATTTATTTATGCATTATAAATCTTCATGTTTTACTTCCATTATTATGATTATTCAAAATACAAACAGTAAACCCAAAACTAATTAATCTAAAACATAAATTTTCCTAATTTCATGATTTTACCTCTCAAACCCTAATTTTGTTAATCAAAGAACCTCATCAATCTCTTAAATTATAAAGCTTTAATCTATTTCAATTTCGTTAAAACTTATAGTAGCCTAAACCAATAAATTCCAAAATCCTAAATATTAATTGAAGAATCTTAAATAGAAACAGTAGCCCTAATTTGTGTCTTTAATTGCTTTATTTAATTTTATATTTGATTAGGTAGTCTATTATATGCTTTAATTTATTTTCAATACTTAGTTGGTTTATTTAAGTTCAATGCTTGATTTATTTCATTTATCATGGATGGATGTTTACTTTCTATTGATGTTTAATATCTTCGATGAATGATTTATTTATGATGAATGGTTATTTACTTCTATTGATTTATTTTGATTTCCACATGTTGTAAGAGGTATGTTTCCACTTTGTGGGTACCTCATTAGTTAAATATCATGTAATTTAAATTGCTTTTATAGTTTAAGACCAATGTAAAGGACATGTTTCTACCTTTCGGTGGGTGTCCTATTAGCTTAGGCGTGGATGATGTAAGGGCATGTTTCCATCTTTGGATGAGCGTCCATTTATTTATTTTGCTTGGACATTGTTTTGATTTTTAATATATCGAAGCTTTATTTCAATTGTTGCATGTAATATGGATAATATTGTTATATTTAAGAATTTTATAATATTAAGACCTATAAAGGAGGTCGGTTCCAATGAATTGGGCGTTGTGGGGGTGCTGGGCCATTTCTCAGCTTCCCCACACGTACCCAACTTTCCGAACCCATTAGGGGGTTAGGGATTCCTTAGAAATCGAGTCATCCACCCCTTTCTTTTTCCCGGCCTGTCCGGGTGGCGACCCATTTTTTCCGGACTTAGGTCCATGTTCTCTAAGGCCCTGAGCCTAAACAGTGCTGAAGTAGTAAGAACCATTCCACCGGGAGTGGGGGCAAAAATCCCCGCTCACAACAATCAGGGACATGCCCGTGTTGTTGAGCATGTCATGTGTAGAGTTTGCCCTAGTTGGTTCTTATCCTTATTATCTTATGTGTATCTCTAAGTGAGTGTGTATAATCTCCTTTGGATTAGGTTTTGAAGAGATTGAGTTACCCTAATCCAAGTGTTGAAGGATTCTTGGAAGGGGAAGTGGTTAGATTGGTGTGAGTTGCTCTTGAGGTAAGTACAAACCTTACATGGTTGCATACATTTACATGACTTTGGGACTTAACACATTTGGTTGTAAATGTGCTAAGTAATCTATTACATTGTTGACACATTAGATTAATGCTATGATTTGCATAATGTGAAAGATATAATGATCAGTCAAAATGTATGTACAATGCAATTGGTTATGTATACCCTAATGATGAGATGTGAAGCCATTGTTGTTGGCTATAATGATGCAAATGAAATAATTAGGGCATATTTGCCTAGATGATTATGAGAAAATGAGAATGGAATTGATAATGAAATAATAAAAGAATTGTGTGCCTAATGTGTTATTCAATTTTCAGAGTTTTGTTATTGTTGGCATGCCTAAAAGTAACAATCCCTTGAAGCTGGGTTGGGCTTCATCCTTGAAGCCAAGTTGGGTTGATGCTTAGCTCCCCTTGAAGCTTGGTTGGGCCTAGTCCTTGAAGCCTAGTTGGGATGTTACATATGAGATATTTCTTATTGTGATAATGATTCGCCTACGGGCTTGATAAATGTGATTATTGGACCAAAACATTAACTCTGGAATTTGAATGACATATTAGTTTCTTTTGGGCCTATGCTTGTCTTTGCTGTAATGTGAACTACGAATGAAGGAACAAATAAACAATATAATGAGATTTAATGCTATGAAATATGGCATTTTTGAATATTGTTTCTAATGCTTGAAAGTGTGACATTAGCATTACATTTGAAGCATATTGTCATCATAGTTTGTACCACTAAGCCTATGGCTTAACGCGATTGTGGTTCATCGTGCAGGTGACAGGGTAGATCCGGTTGAACCGGAGAGTGCAGCTAGACCGAGTCGAGTCTAGGCTTATGAAGTGTTGATTGTGAACTTCAAGATCAGAGACGAACTGCCAAGCATGTATAAATTCTATATATTTTGTAAATATTGATTTTGATGCATATATATGTAAATATCGCTACATTTTCCGCTGCTTAATAAATAAATGTTTTATCTATTATGTTCTGTAATATAATTTAAATATTTTAAGTTTTCTCATAAGGAATGTTTGTTTAAAGTAGCCTGTGACATTCTTGTATCCGATATACGTAATCTCTTCCTTTGAAATTTTAATTCAATACCCCTTTTAGTATATTCATTTTAAATCATGCGTTACACTCATCACCTCTAAATTTTTACATTTTCAACATACCAATTTAATTGCACTTCAATAAATCACTTCAAATTCACATACTCAAATTATTACATTAGTTCCAATAATTTATACAGTTTATAAATCTTAATTTTTATTTCCTTAATAAATTTTACTCTTAACCAAAAATTATTGCAATACGTGTGCAATTTGCATATGATATCTTAATAAGTTTCTAAGATCTACTGCTGCCTTAACGGTTTTTATTTCGTAACTCTAAAATTTTGTTTTTTTAATTCCACTAAAAAAACTGAATTCTTTATTTTTTTTATGTCAGATAATAAAATCCACTTGAAATTTTATTACTTATTAATGATCTTTCTTACTAAAAATTAGTGATGTTCATATGTTAATCATCTTTTTTTTTTCCAAATTACTAAGTAAAATCTTGATTATATATGTAGGCCTTTCAACTCAAGCTTCCTAAGAGAACATATGAAATCATAGTATATGATTTTCTAACATAACATGCTCTCTGATGTTAATAGACCAAAGGAAAACTCATACTTGTTATCTGCAAGCATTATACAATATTCACATGCATATAGCAATTATTCTTCAAATTTATAGCTTAATCATACTCTATATATAAGTACAACAGTTAATTATATTTGTCTTTCCTATTAACATTTCAATCTTACAACTATTACTTAACCATGTATATGTTCATTAAAATTTTCAACTTATTAAATTTCATATATGTAGATACTTATAATTACACTCTTCAATTTTGTAACTTAGTCATTTCTATTCATATACTTTGAACTGTAATGCCCCACACTTTGCTAAACATACTTAAATACCTTAATTGGTAGGGTTAAGAGAGATTTGGATGAGTAAGACAATTAAAATATAAATGAAACATATATAATATATAAATGTTAAAAAGTAAAAAAGTAAAAGAGGTTAAAAGTCAAAGTAGAAAAGTTAAAAATATAAAATAATAATATAAATTATAAATATCTAAACAAATTAATTAAATATATATATATTATTAGTGAATAAAAAGAACTAAAAAGTCAAAACTCTAGAATTGTTCATCATCATCTTCTTTTCTTTCCCTTTTGCTAACTCCCAATAGACAAGCAAGAGAGAAAGAATTTTAATTCTTGCAAACATTAAGTTCTAACAAGATTTAATAAGGATTGAAGATAGCTTTGGTGATAATTGAGGTATTAGGTAAGTTTTCCTTAACTTTTAAAGAATTTCTTTCATATAAGATTTTAATTAATTATTGGAAAATTGTTTAAATGGAATAGAATGGAGTTAATTTGATATATAAATGATAATCTTAAACTTGGATTATTAGTAGAATGAGTTTGGTTATGGTTTATAGAAGTAAATTAGGGTTTTGATAAGAGTTATAGCTAAATTAAGTTTATGTATAGTTTGATGGTTTAAAGTATATCAACATGAGTTTCTAATATTATATCTAAACTTATAATTTGGTTTAAGAGTTGAGTGAAGTGATTGTGCAAACTCCAAAGGAGAAGACCACTTTGTGAAAGTGGGAAATTTATGGAGTTAAGCTAGGGAAGGCACTTATCCTTTCATTTTGGGATTCAAAAAGGTTAGTACATACTTTGATAATGTCTTTTCTTATGGTTTGCATTGTTTTGAGTTTAATTGTGTTTTCATGTAGATTTGGTAAGCCATAGGCAGCCTTAAGGGAGGGCACAATTGTGGGCTTTGAACTAGTTGAAAGACAGTGTTAAATTGAATGCCACTTGTATGGCATTGATATGCCACTATCATGGGCTTACTCACATGATAATGGCAATAGCACTTCACAAGCCGCGGGCATGGCCTTGAGACGGTATATTACATATGTGGATGCATGTGATGTACGTATATTAGGTATAGGGGTGTTACAATGAAATATGTGAATTATATGAAAATAACCCAAAATATTTGGATAAAGTGTTTCAATGTAAAATGTGATACATTGTGATGATATGTTAAGATATGATAAAATAAAATGAATTGACATTTATATGAATGAGATAAATGAGAAAATGAGGCAATGTGCCTAATTGATAATGAGAAATGAGGCAATGTGCTTAGTTGTTTATGAGAAAATGAGAAAGAAATTGATAATGGAAAAAATGAAATAATTGCATGCCTAGTATGTTATTCAATTTTTAGAGTTTTGTATTTGACGGCATGCATATAAGGTCGTAACACCCTTATACCTATATCCGTATAATATATACACCCAATATATGTAAAATATGCGTATATGGTATAAAAATGTCACAAATCAGTTTCATAAAATTTTTTCACTTTTCCAATTTAAACCTTAAATACTTAAAAATGTAATTTTAAATAACCAATAAAATATTCATTAGAAATCATAGGTTCTATAATAGGCATTTTTCATAAAAATCTCTGGAAAAAATTCGCCAAAGTTTTGACTGTAATTTAGACAATCCTAAAATTTAATAAACACAACCTGCATAAAATAATACTCCCAATAATATCACATCACCATTTCACCAATACTTCACAATTTCTCCACATTTTCTCAAAACATTTATAAATATACATACTTATATTAAAACACATTTAAATCCCACATTACACAATTTATCCCAAAATATTCTCTATATTTTATAATATATATACTCCAAAAACATAACATAATATACATAAAACAAAAATGTGTTATAATATAAAATATATACATGCCGGCAGTGTCTCTAATATCGGTGTACCAAAATTAACTCTAATCTAGACCATCCGGTCTAGAAGAACTCTTCGGCTCTATCGGATCGCCCCTAACACCTGTGCGATGAATTACAATTGTGCTGAGCTAAAAGCCTAGTGGTATAAACTCTGATAACAATAAAACCATAAACAATGCCAATGCATAATGCTTTTATATATCATGTCACAATGTATCATATCATTTTATTTTAAACACATTCTTCAATCATTTTTACAATTCACTAAAACACACGAATGCAAGCATGGGCCCAAAGGATCTAATATGCCATTCAAATTCTAGAGTTACTTCTTTTGCCTAAATTGATACCATGTGTCTAGCCCTGAAGGCAAATCAAGTAATACTCAAAAGCTAGCCCCGAAGGCAAATCATATTACAGTGATGCCATGCGTCTAGCCCCAAAGGCAAATCAAGTAATTTCTCAAAAGCTAGCCCCAAATAAAAATAATGAGAATAACCTCATACGCATGCCGCCAAACACAGAACTCTGAAAATTGAATAACATACTAGGCAGCCAATTATTTCATATTTTCTATCATCAATTTCTTTTTGATTTTTTCATAATCAACTAGGCACATTGCCTCTTTTCTCATTATCAATTAGGCACATTGCCTTATTTTCTGATTTTTCTCATTTTTCTCAATGTCAATTCATTTCATTTCATTATATTTCAACATATCATCTCAATGTATCACATTTTTCATTAAAACACATTACCCAAATATTTTGGGTAATTTCACATAATTCACATATAAATCATATTTTATGCACTTTAGCCATTAACAATAGCTTTTCACAATGCCTTAATGCATACGTAGACCCTTAATTTTAAACCCAGTCCGGTCCAATATTTTTTAAATAGTCCAAAATAATTTTTGTGTTGTCCAATATATTTTAATTAGACCAAAATATTTTTTGTTATCTTAATTAAATAATTTTTACTTTAGTATCTAATTTTTATTAATAAAAAAATAAAAATAAACAAATAAAAAATAAAAAATAAAAATAAAAATCGGCGACTAAAAAATCATCGCCGAAAACAAGTGTGGGAAGAATGGCTATGGGCCATTTCGCCAGCAGAAAATTTTGCCCGCAGGAGTTTCTTATGGGCGAAATGGCCCGCAGGCCATTCTCCCTCGCTGCCGCAGCCAGCTACGGTAGATTTTTTTTGCCACCGCATTTTTTCCGCAACAGTATTTTTCTCCAGCAAAATTTTTTCAACGTAAATTTTTTGAAACCTAATACAATTAGGTTTCGGTTTCCTTTTCTTAATGAATATTATGTTCTGTGAGTAATTAGAATTAAACATAGAAGTCTTCTATAAATAAGGACTAAAACAACACAAAAATATCAAGAAATCGAAGGAGAAATCGGATGGAGAAATTGGGATAGAAATCTGAGGAAAATTGAAACCGAAACTGAGTACGAAAAGCTTTGAATCAATCTGATTTTTTGAGAGAGCAAACAAACAATTCAAAGAATTCAAAGGCAGCAAAGCTTGTCTTTGTTTTTGTTCATCCAAGAAGAAATTTTTGGTGGAACCAACAAACGAAGGTATGAATCAATTGTCTGAAATTCTATTCTTCACAGTAGCTTAATCACCTAATTGTTTCTTTTAATTCAAAAGCCTAAGAACCTTAATTCACCTTTTCTAAAGTTTAAAAACCTTAATTCGTTGCTTTATTTTCCAAAAAGTTTCAAATTATTATTTTTGTTTCTTTAAAATCTCAAAACCCTAATTTGCTTTTCAAGTTTTCAAAATCTTAAATTGAGTTCTGTTTCTTTCCAAAAGCCCTAAAAACATCTTTTTTGCTTCTATAAACTTTAAATCATTTGATTTATTTTCATAAAACTTCATAAAATTATCAATTGTTTTTTCAAATTCTAAAAACCTAATGCATCCTCCGAAACCCTAAATCAAAAATCATAAAACCCTAATTCAACTCCAAAAACCAAAACAGTGAACCCTAACCCCCTTAAAACCTTAAACCCTAATTTTTTTCTAAACCCTAATCCTTTAAAACTTTAAAAAACTATATAAACATAAATGTTATAATTTTACACAGTAAGCTTTCAAAAACATAATTCAGAGCTAATAGTCATGATCTAAGTGTTTTAAAATGTCCAAATAGTAATTTCATGATTTTACATCTCAAACCCTAATTTGGTTAATCAAAGAACTTTATTAACTTTTTAAATCATAAAACTTTAATCCATTGTAATTCCATTAAAACTCACAGTAGCTTAAACTCATGAATTCCAAACACATGAAATAAAGAAACTTAAATAGAAACAGTAGCTCTAATTTGAATCTTTACTTGCCTTATTCAATTTTATATTTGATTATGCTTTAATTTATCTAAGTTCAATGTTTGGTTTATTTAATTTTTCATGGATGGATGTTTACTTTTTATTGATATTTAATACCTTTGATGAATGATTCATTTATGATGAACGGTTATTTACTTTTATTGATTTATTTAGATTTCCAACTGTTGTAAGAGGTATGTTTCCACTTTGTGGGTACCTCATTAGTTAAATATCATGTAATTTAAATTGCTTTTCTACTTTAGAACCAATGTAAAGGACATGTTTCTACCTTTTCGGTGGGCGTCCTATTTAGGCATGGGATGTAAGGACATGTTTCCATCTTCGGATGGGTGTCCACTTATTTGTTTTGCTTGGACATTGTTTTGATTTTCAATATATCGATGCTTTATTTTAATTATTGTGTAATATGGATAATATTGTTATATTTAAGAATTTTATAATATTAAGACTATAAAGGAGGCCGGTTCCAATGAACCGGGCATTGTGGGGGTGATGGGCCATTTCTCACCTTCCCCAAACGTACCCAACTTTCCGAACCCATTAGAGGGTTGGGGATTTCTTAGGAATCGAGTCATCCACCCCTTTCTTTTTTTTCCCGGTCCGTCCGGGTGGCAACTCCATTTTCTCCGGACTTAGGTTCGTGCTCTCTAAGGCCCCAAGCCTAAATAGTGCCGAAGTCGCAAGAACCATTCCACTGGGAGTGAGGGCAAAAATCCCCTCTCATAGTGGCGACTCCACTGGGGATAAGAGAAGTTGATTTTGTTGGTCTTTTTATTATTCTATTCTTTTTTATAATGATATTATCCATTGTATCATATTAGATTGCATCGTGTGCGTGAGTTAGGATGCCCGTGTTACCCGTGTTATGTTATGTAAGAGATACCATAGTTTCACTCAAGGTATGGAGATAGATCATGGCATAACCACTCATAGCCTCATACCATTTGGTATATACTTGCTATGGGAACCTAAGCCTTTTTACCCAAAGACTAAAGCTCATGTAATTAGCCTAGTTACTTTCCTTAGGTTTTTACCCCAAATGCATGTTGTTTGACTATGGTTAATTTATCTTGGCTTTAATCATGGCTTATTTGGTTTGTTCTTTTTCTAATATGACCTAAGTATATTGTAATCTCAATTTTTCTTTAAAATCCAAAAGACCAAAACTATTTTCAAAACTTTTCAAGATGGTCTTTGGACATAAAACTTATCTAAAAACAATTCAAAAATTCTTTTGCTTATGGCCCAAATACTAAGCCCAAAATCCATTTCTACTAAGATCTTTTTACAATGGGCTTAGAAACAAAATTGTTTTTATCTAACCTTTTCTTACAAAGAGCTTACAAATTATTTGGGTCAATTACGAAATACCAAAAATCAATTGTGAGCCTAGGTTATACTAAGAATAATTAATCATGGGCTTGTTTTTGGCATGAACCATTAGTTACCTTTTTCAAGTGAGAAATCTATTTATAATAAACCTCTTAATTTCATTTTAATCCAATATAGCATAAAAGCTACATTAGTTGGTTAAATGGATTAAAACCTAATTAAAGGGAATTATCATAAGTTGATTTCCATTTTAGAAAATATAACTATTGGTTGAAACGTCTGAGGGAATTATTCGAAAACAAGATGCCCCATGTTGGTATTTTGTTAACTGTATACATAGGAAAAGAGACTCGCCATTCATGTGTGGATGTTATAAGGTTGGAAGAAACGTCCAATTTGTCCTTGTTTGTTAATTATTCATGCATACATTTGCATCTCATATCATTAATCCTCTCTGGCTCACAGCCCTGGATTATGACAATTCAAAAGCTTACAACAATCTGACCTACGCCGAAGATGAAGAATCTAGCAACGACTCAATCACTTGCTCACCGAAAACAATGGATCCCGAACAAATTCAAAGGATGGTGGATGAAGCCCTCAATGCCAAAATGGAAGAAATAAAAGAGGCCCTAGCTGAGACCATGAAGAACCAATTAACTGCAATCATAGAAAATCATGTTGAGGCTTCTGCTAGCACTAAGAAGCCAAGGGACAAGGGGAAGACTAAAGTTGGTGAAGTGGTTTTTGATGATGAAAAGGTGATCATTGATGATGATGATGATTGGGCTCAATACTACCAAGATGCTTAAGACAAGAAGAAAGAACCGAAGATTGTTGAAAGATCAACTATGGAGAAGATCGAAATTTTTGATGTTGAAAAGATGATTGCTAATTTGGAAAAGAAATTTGAGAGGAAGCTGAAAACTAAAGAAATGTCCGAAGTTGACAAATTATTTGAGCTAGATGAAAAAGTCCTGTACAAATTCAAGATGCCATCTTTCGCAAAGTTTGATGGAACCAGAAATCCTCACCTCCATGTGAAGCAATATATCACTGCCATGTAGTCTGCCTGAGCTACTGAGGCTCAAACCTTAAGATACTTTATGCTCTCATTGGACCTTATTGTCCAAAATTAGTTCAATACCTTCGATGATGGAACACAAAATAGTTGCGATCCGCTTTACAAAGCCTTTATCCAACAATATGGATATAATGTCGAGATGGAAGGTACCTTGATGGAAGTTCAAATGAGAATTTTGTGGATTATGTGAAGAGATGGCGAAACAAGGCCACTTTGCTCAAGAAGAGGCCCGATGAATCCGATCAAATAAGGATGAATGTGAGAGGGGTGTTGCCTAGTCTTCATAAAAGGATGTCTCATACACTCATCCGTGATTTCAAAGACCTTCTCCAAGCTGGTTTGCAGATTGAAGAATGGGAGAGAGAAAAGAACCATTTTTCAACAAGAATGAATGGAAAAGTGAACTATCAGTCTGGTAGCCAAAGCATGTAAAAGGCAGTCGGTGTTAATGCTACCAACCAAGGAACAAGGAGACAATTTTTGAAATTAGGGAAACCAATGTCTTGGGTTCTCAATAAGCTTCAAAGAAAGGGATTGCTACAACCCTTAAATCCTCGCCCTTTGCCTAACCCTCTCCCACCTAATTTTGACACTAAAGCATTTTGTCAATTTCATCAAATGGAAGTGCATGATACAAATAGATATGTGAGGTTGAGACATGAGATCCAAAATCTAATTGATAATGGGAAGTTGCCTGAGGCCAATAAGCCAAGCACCAAAGATAATCCCTTACCAAAGTTCAATAGAGTACCACCACCGGCAACCTTCATGATTGGAGGAGGTTTACATGAAGATTTTGTCATGTCTTCTTTCCAAGATGTAGGTGGAGAAGCAACCAAAGAAGAAGAGGTATTTGGTGGAATTAAACAAGCTATGGTGGGTAAAGAAGTAACAATTTGTGTTGTCAATGGGTTTTGGGATTCAAGCGATAGTGATGATGATCTTGTATCCAAGAAGGAGGAGTGGACTTGGTCTGAGCCTGAAGAAGATGAAGTAATGAACACTAGATCCGGTAAGCCTTATGCAAGGCTACCACCTAAGGAGGTAGAAACTAATAAGGGAAAGGAAGTTGAAGTAGAAGAAGATTATGCTATGCTCAAGCAATTGAAAAGAACCCAAGCAAGTGTTAGCATTTGGGACTTATTAGCTACTTCTAAAAAGCACCGAGAAACTATGGCCAAAGCCTTGGCTAGCATGCCAATTTCTACCTCCATGACACCGGAGGAGCTGATCAACTTCATGAAAATTGGAGGGGTAATGAAATGTGAAGAGGTTCAAGAGAAGAGTGAAGTTAATATGGGAGCATTTTCTTTCTCAGATGCAAACTTACCGGATGAGGGGAGAGACCACATCCGCCCTCTCTTTATCAAAATAGAAGTCAAGGGGAAGAGGACTCCATGTGTAATGGTCGATGATGGGTCCGCCATTAATGTTTGTCCACTTAAGATATTGCCAAAGCTAGCCATGTCAACGAGAGATCTAAACCCGACCGAGGTAACAATTCGGGCTTATGACAACACTAAGAGGCATGCCGAAGGGACTTTCAAAGCGGCTGTCAAGGTTGGTCCAATTGAATCTATTATTGAGTTTGTTGTTTTAGACATACCAGTTGCCTTTTGTGAGCGGGGATTTTTGCCCCCACTCCCGGTGGAATGGTTCTTGCTACTTCGGCACTATTTAGGCTCGGGGCCTTAAAGAACACGGACCTAAGTTCGGAGAAAATGGATTCGCCACCCGAACAGGCCGGGAAAAAGAAAGGGGTGGATGACTCAATTCCTAAGGAATCCCCAACCCCTTAATGGGTTCGGAAAGTTGGGTACGTGTGGGGAAGGTGAGAAATGGCACAACACCCCCACAACGCCCGGTTCATTAGAACCAGCCTCCTTTACAGGTCTTAATACTATACAATTCTTAAATATAACAACATTATCCATATTACACACAATAATTAAAAGAAAGCATCAATATATTAAAATCAAAGCAAGGTCCAAGCAAAACAAATAAATGGACACCCATCCGAAGATGGAAACATGTCCTTACATCACATGCCTAAATAGGACACCCACCGAAAGGTAGAAACATGTCCTTTACATAGGTTCTAAAATAGAAAAGAAAATTAAATTACATGATATTTAATTAATGAGGTACCCACCAAGTGGAAACATACCTCTTACAACATTTGAAAATCTAAATAAATTGATAAAAGTAAATACTCATTCATCATAAATAAATTATTCATCAAAGGTATTAAATATCAATAGAAAGTTAACATCCCTCCATGATAAATAAAATAAACCAAGCATTGAACTTAAATAAATAAAAGCATATAAAATAAATCAAGACATACTCAAATATGGAATTGAATTAGGTAAATAAAAATCCAAATTATAGCTATTGTTTCCATTTAGGATCCTTTATTTCATATGTTTAGGGTTTTGGATTTTTGAATTTAAGCTACTGTGACTTTTTAAAGAATTAAAATATATTAAGGATTTTATGTTTTAAAAGGTTGATAAGACACTTTGATTAAACAAATTAAGGTTTGAATGGTGAAATCATGAAACTAAGGTTTAGGACACTTTAAAATACTTTTGATTTGTGGTTTTAAAAGATGATTTCAAGCTTATTTTGTAAAATTAAAATATTTGTGGTTTTATGGTTTTTAATGTTTTAAAGGATTAAAGTTTAGAAAAAGTTAGGGTTTAAGGTTTTAAAGGGGTTAAAGTTTACTATTTTAGGTTTGGAAGTTGAATTTGGGTTTATTATTTTTAAAATTAGGGTCCCGGTGATGCACGAAGCTTTTGGAATTTGAAAATCAATTTGATACTTTTATGAGGTTTTATGAAAGTAAACCAAACGAATTAAATTTTTTATAAATAGAAAAGATGTTTTTTAAGGCTTTTTAAAAGAAACAGAATTTTAATTTAAGGTTTTGAAAAGAAACATGTTAAATTAGGGTTTTAAGCTTTTGATGAAACAAAAGTAGCAATTGTAAGTTTTTTTGGAAAACAAAGCAATGAAATAGTATTTTTAACTTTAGAAAAACTAAATTAAAGGTTCTGGGATTTTTTTTTTCTTTGATGAATTAAGCTACTGTAAACAAAAAAAAACAAAAAGAATTTAGAATTCAAACCTTCTTTCGTGGGGTTGCACCAAAATTGCTTCTTGGATCAACCAAATCAAAGGCAGTTGATACCTTTGATGAATTTCTGAATTGATTTTTTGCTCTCCAAAAATCAGCTTGGTTCCACTACTTTCCTTCACGGATTCGGTTTCAAAATCTCCAATTTCATCCCCTAATTTCTGATTACTTTTCCTCCCTTTTGTGTTGTTATTTATAGAGGTTTTTTAATTGGTTTTTCCTAGTTACTCACGGCATATCATATTTAATAAGAAAAGGAAACTGAAACCTAATACAATTAGGTTTCGGAAAATTTGCGTTGGAAAATTTTGCTGGCAAAAAAAAACTGCTGCGGAAAAATTACGCTGGCAAAAAAATTTGCCTCAGGAAAAATTGCGCTGGCTAAAAAATCTACCGCAGTTGGCTGTGGCAGTGGGCGAGGAATAGGCCTGCGGGCCATTTCTCCTGTGGGCGAAATGGCCCACGGCCAAGCCCGTTGGAATTTTCGGAGATGATTTTTTCGTCGCCGATTTTTATTTTTATTTATTTTTATTTTTTATTAATAATAAAAATTAGATAATAAAGAAAAAATTATTTAATTAAGATAACAAAAATTATTTTGGAACAATAAAAATATATTAGACAACACAAAAATTATTTTGGACTAAACTGGACTGGGTCAAAAATTAAAGGTCTACAGTTTGCCCTTTGCTTGAATGATCTGAAACTTTTAGTGAAAGAGAGTGAAAAGCAACAAGACTTAATTTTTGAGATGGTGGAGGTTTTGGGTTTTGGACCCGGTTCGAGTTATGGACTCAAGGATAATTCTAGGTTCTGGAGCTAAGGGAAATTTGGGTTCTGGACCCGAGCTAAGTTCTTGGACTTAGAAATAAATTCTAGGTTCTGGACCTAAGAAAAATTTGGGTTCTGGACCCGAGCTAAGTTCTAGACTTAGAAACAAATTCTAGGTTTTGGACCTAAAGAAAAATTTGGGTTCTGGACCAAAGCTAAGTTCTGGACGTAGAAATAATTCTAGGTCCTGGACCTAAGGAAAAATTTGGGTTATGGACCCGATTCGAGTTCTGGACTCAAGGATAATTCTAGGTTCTTGACCTAAGGAAGATTTGGGTTCTGGACCCGGTTCGAGTTCTGGACTCAATGATAATTCTAGGTTCTGGACCTATGGAAAATTCGGGTACTGGACCCGAGCTAATAATTTTTTATTTCAAAAAGTTTGGCTAATTTTTATGCATATATCTTCTTATTGCCCCTGGGTGTAAAAATATTTATATACCTGCAATTATTTGAATGATTAAAGTGAATAATTGAATTTACTGTTTATTATTGTGCAATCACTGTTCATAAACTATTTACTATTTATAAATAGTAAATGTACTATTTATAAATAGTATCAAATAATATTTACGATTGAAAATAGTACTTTACTATTTATAAATAGTATTACTATTTATAAATAGTAAAATTTAATATTCATAAATAGAAATGCTATTTATAAATAGTAAAATTTACTATTGATTAATAGTAAAATTTACTATTTATAAATAGTAATACTATTTATAAATAGTAAAATTTACTATTTTTTACTATTCATAAATAGTAAAATTTACTATTTATGAACAATTTGAATTTTATTTTTTTGCTTGCCGTTTCTCTATAAAAAGCCACCATTCCTTCATTTCATTTAACAATTTTAATTTCAATTACGTAATTCTCTCAAATTTCTTTTCAATTTTAGCATATATTTTTCAAAAACAATGCATGCTTCGAGGTCAGGGATTCATTCGAATGCCAACTTATTAGAGTTTATTAGGCATCATGAAGATAGAAATTTAGATATACTGGCCGGGATGCCGCTCCATCGCAGTTCCAATCCAAAGAGCGAGGTAATTATTTTTTTTGTCTTTCTGTTTTGTGCTCTTTTCTTTCTTTTTTTATGCTTTGTTGTTATTATTTGTTATTGTGAAAAATAAATTAATTTAAGTAGATAGAATAATATGTACTTACCTGGTATTAACTTACTTGAGTCTGTGTTAGCATGATCGTTGTTGCGTTGTTTGGGCTGGAGGGTGTATTTACAAAGCCCAAAAATGGTATGATGTAGTGCCTTCTCGGGTAAGGCGGATTATCGGAGATTGCGGCTTTGAGCAATTTATCTTACAATTGCCATCCGAGGAATATCAGATAGACCAAAGCGTAGTCTAGACGCTTGCAGAGCGATGACTGGATACAACCCACACTTTTCACATGCCCATTGGAGAGATGACAATTGGTCTAGTCGATTTTACTGCCATTACCGGCCTTCGATATGACGGTGTTTTGGTTCCTCTGGCCAATAATATTTTAACATTTGAAGAAATTCAGGAATTAATTGTTATGGAACCATCATATAAAGGGCCTTTTAAGATAAAAATCGAGCCAATTCATAGTTATTGGATGAACTACGAAGGACGGGTTGGCAGAGTCATAGCCGAACAGTATGCTCGAGGATTTTTATTATATTTGCTCGGATCGACCATCTTAGGCAGCATTGAATCCTCCATTCACTTGTCAGTGTTGAGTGCCCTTTCTTAGTTACTAAATTAGGGCTTTGGAAAAAGGAAAGTTAAATACGCGAACTCGTAATACACAAATGAATATTGACCCCTTCGACAAGCCCATACGGCTGTCCCTTAATTGGCTTAGAAAATTAAGAATCTTAGAAAATTGGCTTTTAGGATTGTAGGTTTCGGTGTTGAAAATTAAGATTTTAGGTTTAAGATTTAGAAAATAGGGTTTTGGAATTTTGAGCAACTAATATTATTTTTTAAATGAATAATGCTACTGGACGTTTTAAAATTTAGGGTTTTGGATGTTTTATGAAAATAATGCTACTGTGATTTAAAAAAAAGAATAGGTTTGGTAACAAATTGTTATTTTTGTTTTACTATATTGGATTTGAATGTTTAGGTTTATACGGTTTTAAGGATTAGGTTTAGGTTTTAGGAAAACTAGGGTTTATGGTTTTGGTTTTGAGGGAATTAGGGTTTTTAGTGTTTCAGAAAATATGTTTGGTTTTAGGACTGAAGAAAATAGTTTAGAGTTTTGGTAAAGTTTTTGGAAATAAACAAAATGATTTAAGGTTTATAGAAACAGAAAGATTTTTTTAGGGTTTTTGGAAAGAAAATGAGTCAATTTAGAGTTTTGGAAAATTGGAAAGCATATTAGGGTTTTGGTAAATTAATGAAACGATTTAAGGTTTTGAAAAGTTGGAAAGTATATTAGGGTTTTAAGATTTTGAAAAATAGAAACAATAATTTTAAGATTTTTGGAAAACAAAGAAATGAATTAAGGTGTTTAGAATCAAAAGAAACAATTGGATGATTGAAGTTATTTTAAGGAAAAAGAGATTAGATATTCATACCTTCGTTCGTTGGTTCCACCAAAAATTGCTTCTTGGATGAACAAGAACAAAGGCATGATGGCTACCTTTGATGGATTGATTGCTTATTTGCTTATTCTTCTCTAAAAAGTTTGATCATTTTCACTGCCAAAAAGTTTTAAATTCTGATCTCCAAAGTTTTTTCAGTTGTTCGTCCCCCTCTGTGTTGTTTTTAGTCTTATTTATAGGAAATTTAGATGATTATTTCAACTTGTTTACGGAAACTGTCATTAATTAAGAAAAAGGAAACCGAAACCAAATAGAATTTGGTTTCGAAAAAAATTACGTCAAAAAAATTTCGCTGGCAAAAAAAAACTGCTGCAGAAAAATTTTGCTGGTGAAAAAAATTACTGCAGGCTGCTGCAAGCGCTGGCAAAAAAATTTGTGGGGCGAGGTTGCAGGCCTTTTCGTCCAACCTTTTCGGTGACGAAATTTTTCGTCGCCGATTTTTCATCGCCGATTTTTATTTTTATTTATTTGTTTATTATTATTATTATTATTTTATTTTTATTAATTACTAAAATAAATATTATTTAATTAACATAACACAAAAATTATTTTGAACTAATTAAAATATATTGGACAGGACTGGGTCAAAAATTAAGGGTCTACAGTTGCAGTAAGGGTAAAAATTATATATTGTAATTGTGATTCTTATACTTCTTATATATTGATACAATATTTATACATCACTAAGAAGGAGGTGGTAGATCATCAAATAAAGCTCTGAAAAAATCATCGCCTGTTGGAGGAGGAGGCATATCACCCGTCCCAAGTCCGCCCGAAGTAAGAGCACCAGAATCTCTATTACCTTGGAGTTTCGATCTACAACGGTCCTCATCAGAAGTAGATGAAAGGATCTCATGGTCATCAGTTTGGGGGCCTCTAGATGAAGAAGCACCATGATCTCTCATCCCCTGAAATCGGAAGTCTCAAAAATTTTGCTCTGACTGATGGTACAAATTTTCAAAATGGGAAACCTGCTGACGACTAGCGGCCAACTCTTCTTGAAGTTTCTTATTTTGTTCTTCAAGCATCCTTTGTGAGCCAGAAAGGAAAAGAGTAAGAGCATACATAATCATGCATACATATAGCATAAATTACCATGAAATAAGAAATCATACCAGGTAATTGATATCAATACCTTGTGGATGAGATGGCATATCTGGTGGACTAGAATGAGCAAATGAATGAGCAGTAAAAGAAGGTCCAACCTCATGATCAAATGGACTAGCAGCCTGCAACAATCATTAAAAAAGTCAAAACAAGTTAAGAAAGAAGAGATTACAATGGAAAGATGGTAAAAGTTTACCTGAGAAGTGCTAGCCCCTAGATGTGGAACAAACTCTCCTCCCTCTGCATGATGTTCCTCTTCATCTCTATCCTCATTTTCTTCAGAAATTTTTCGTACACCAACAGGAGAAACATCAAAGTTCAAAAGCCCAATTTGAATAAACTGGGCATAAGATGCACCCGGTGGATAGAGAAAGGTTTCAACATCATAACTGTGTCGGGCCAACCACCATGCATTCTCCGGCATTGATGTGATGTTTAAAGTATATTTTAGGCAATGCATCGGGATCCTCCACTGGTCAGGAATAAGAAATCACTCATATACTCTCTCTCCGAGAAACCAGCCACTAGACACAGGGCCGACGATGACTCGGCAAGTATGTTGAAAAGGTAGTACGACATTCATAGAGGAAGTCCAGTTCGTCCGCTCTTCTATATTCCACCAGGACAAATTCACCTACAAAATGACATAAGGTAAGTAAACTTTTATATAAATTTTAAAGTATACTAATGCTATTTTACCTGGTCCCAGGTTAAGCAACTCAAGAAATAGCATTGATTGTGCACATGGTGAGAGCGGGAACTTCTAAAAGATCTGACAACCAAAAATTTAATCTCGGATACCCGACTCTCTCTCGGGAAATGCCAGGCACATTCACAAGATTATGCTCATATGCCCATGCCTACAACAATAATAAAAATCAAATTCATGCAAGAATAAGAATGGAATTGACATTGGTGGAAGAAGAGTGCCTCAACAACCACCATAAATCTGACAAAAGACTTCTTATTTATGCAAATTTTGTCAAGACCATGGTAAAGATAGGCAAGACCAGCTTCACCCCAGCCGTAAAGTAGTACCATCCTCATATCAGTAAGGGCCCTCAACACGACTAATGGATGGTGGATTCGGTGCTGCCTAAAATGGTCGACCCGAGCAAATACAGCAAAAATCATTGGGCATACTGTTTGGCTGTGTCTCTATGAACCCGTCCTTCGTAGTTCATCCAATAACTACGAATTGGCTCAATTTTTATCTTCAAAGTCCCCATAAATGGTGGTTCCATACCAATTAACTGTTGAATTTCTTCAAATGTCAGAATATCATTGGTAAGAGGTACCGAAAGGCCGCAATACCGAATGTCGGTTATTACCAAAGTCAACCGGACCAATTGTCATCTCTCCAATGGGAAAATGAAAAGTATGAGTTATGTCCAACCACCGTTCTGACAATGCTTGAACCATACTCCGGTCTATCAGATACTCCTCGGATGGTAATTGCAAGATGAAGCTCTCAAAACTGCAATCTCAGATAATCTACCTTACCCGAGAAGGCGCTACATCATACCATTGTCAGGCTTTGTAGACACACCCTCTGCCCTGATTAATGCAATGATCATGCTAACATAGAGCCAGGTAAGTTAACACGAGGAAACAAAAGTATAAAAAGAAACAGAAAAGAAAAAATACAAAAATAAACAGAAAAGAAAAAATAAAAAAAATAGAAAACAAACAAACAAACAAACAACAAACAAACAAAAAGGAAAAAACAAAAATAAATAATAAAAATACAAAAAATAAAAATAAAATAATTTGCTGTTAAAATAAATAATTAAATAATTACCTTGCTCTTTTGATTTGAACTACGATGAAGTGGCATCCCAGCTAGTAGACTTATATTTTCATCTTTATGTCGTCGAATAAAATCTAATAACTCAGCGTTAGATCGAGTTCTTGATATTGAAGCATGCATTTTCTCCAAAACTCTATGCTAAACTCTCTAATGAAAGATTTGTAGTTATGAAATAAAAAAGTTTGCTGCGAATGAAATGAAGAGCTGAGTGCTATGTTTATATAGAGGAATGGCAAAGAAAAAATTAAAATTCAAAAAGTAAATTTCACTATTGATAAATAGTATGTTATTATTTATAAATAGTAGGTTACTATTTACAAATAGTAAATGTATAATAGTAAATAGTGCATGAATAGTAACTACCCAGTAAATAAATAGGAAACTCAATTATTCAATTCAACCATTCAAATACTTGGGTGTATATAAATATTTTTATACTTTTTAAAATATTTTTACATGTAGGGGGCAAGGAGAAGATATGTGCGTGTGCATGGCAAAAATCAGCTAAAATGTTTTACAAATTCCTTTAGTATACTACTGACTATAATTATCCTTAGGTCCAAAACCTAAAATCTCTCTTAATTCCAGAACATAGCTCGGGTCCAGAACCCAAATTACCCTTAGGTCCAAAACCTAAAATCTCTCTTAAGTCCAGAACTTAGCTCGGGTCTGGAACCCAAATTACCCTTAGGTCTAGAACCTAAAATCTCTCTTAAGTCCAGAACTTAGCTCGGGTCCAGAACCCAAATTACCCTTAGGTCCAGAACCTAAAATCTCCCTTAAGTCCAGAACTTAGCTCAGGTCCAGAACCATAATTATTATTAAGTACAAAAATTAGCTTGGGAACCCAAATTATCCTTAGGTCCAGAACCTAAAATCTCTTTTAAGTCCAGAACTTAGCTCGGGTCCAGAACCCAAATTACCTTTAGGTTCAGAACCTAAAATTACCCTTAAGTACAGAACTCTATCCGGGTCAAGAACCCAAAACCCCAACCATCTTAAAAAAATTAAGTCTTATTGCTTTTCACTCTCTTTTGCTATAGTCTCAGATCGTTCAAGTATGGGGCAAACTATAGACCCTTAATTTTTTACCTAGTCTTGTCCGATATTTTTTATATTGCCCAAAATATTTTTTATAGTATTTTAATTAAATAATATTTATTTTAATATTTATTATTTTTAATTTTTAATAAAAATAAAAATGGTAAAGTTAAATAAAAAAATAAATAATAAATAATAAAAATCGGCGATGGAAAAAATTCATCGCCAAAGGTGAATCAGCCAGGCCAATTCGCCCGCAGTGCCATTTCGTTGCAAGAATTTCCTGCGGCAAATTGGCTGGCCGCCCAGCGCTGGCCGTCGCAGCTCGCAATCCTCACAGTTTTTGCCAACAAGTTTTTTGCCAGCACAATTTTCCAATGCAGGTTTTTCCAAAACCAAATACTATTTGGTTTTGGTTTCTTTTCCTAATTGGTTTTAATTTCCTTAAACAATTAGAAGTAGGTTTATAATTTTTCCTATAAATAACATTAAAACACAGAATTAAGGGAGTAAAAATTAGTTTTTACTGGAGGAAAACTTTGGACTTCTGACTGAGGAAAACAAGAGACAGAAAAGCCCTAGCAAGCGAGAGACATTAGCAACATGAAGCAATCAACAATCCATCAAAGGCAGCAACACTGCCTTTGTCATTGTTCATCCAGAAATTAGTTTTGGTGGAACCAACGAATGGAAGTTTGATTATAAATCTTTGCTTCGATTATATTTACAATGTTATTGCCATATTTTCTTTTAATTACATCTATCATTGATTTTTGTTTCAGTAACCTAAATCATTAAACTTGGTAATATGTTCATCCAGTAGCCTTAATCATTGATCAAAACTTCAAAACCCTAAAACTATTCTTCTCTTTTTAGAAACCTTAAAACCCTAAAGTATTTCTCTCCCATTTCCAAAACTTCGAAAACCCTAAACTACTCTTCTGTTTCCAAAAACCTTAAAAACCTTAAATTGCTTCTTCTGATTCCAAAAACCTTAAAACCCTAAATTGTTTCTTCCATTCCCAAAAACCTTAAAAACCCTAAATTGTTTCTTCTGTTTCCAAAAACCTTAAAAACCTTAAATCATTTCTTCTGTTTCCAAAAACTTTAAAAACCCTAAATTATTTTCCCCGAACTATTTTCATCTAAATACTAACTTTTTTTTTCAAAATTTCCAAATGTTTTTTTAAATCTCCAAACCTTAATCTTCTTTACATTTTCTAAAAATCATAATTATTTTTACAAAATGCTAAACTATTTTTTTTTAAATCCTAAAACCAAATATGTTTTCCAAAATACCAAAAACTCTAACTTTCTTAAAAAACCAAAACAGTAAACCCTAACTTATATCTTTACTTGCTTTATTTAATTTTATATTTGATTATTTAGTTTATTATATGTTTTGATGGTTTATTTATTTAATTTCAATGCTTGATTTATTTAATTTATCATGGATGAATATTTTCTTTATTGTTATGATTATTATTTGTTTGTTTTAGTATTCAAATTGTAAGAGGTATGTTTTCACTTTGTGGGTACCTCATTAGTTAAGTATTATGTAATTTAAATTGTTTTTATATTTTGGATCAATGTAAAGGACATGTTTCCACCTTTCGATGGGTGTCCTATTTAGTTTGGATATGGATGATGTAAGGACATGTTTCCATCTTCGGATGGGTGTCCATTTACTTGCTTTTTTTGGACATTACTTTGATTTCAATATAATGATGTTTTATTTTAATTGTTGTATGTAATATGGATAATATTGTTATACTTAAGAATTTTTATAATATTAAGACCTGCAAAGGAGGCTGGTTCTAATGAACCGGGCATTGTGGGGTGCTAGGTCATTTCTCACCTTCCCCACACGTACCAATTAGATAAAGGCCAAATGAGAATTTTGTGGACTATGTGAAAAGATGGAGAAACAAGGCCGCTTTGCTCAAGAAAAGGCCCAATGAGTCCAATCAAATCTCAAATAAGGATGATTGTGAGAGGGGTGTTGCCTAGTCTTTGTGAAAGGATGTCTCATATGCTCATACGTGATTTCAAAGATCTCCTCCAAGCTGGTCTGTAAATTGAAGAATGGGAAAGAGAGAAGAACAATTTTTCAATAAGAAGGAACGAGAAAGGAAACTATCAGTCTGGTAACCAAGGCATGCAGTTGGTGTTAATGCTACTAACCAAGGAACAAGAAGGAAGTTTTTAGAATTGGGGAAACCGAAGTCTTGGGTTCTCAATAAACTTCAAAGGAAGGGATTGTTACAACCCTTAAATCCTCGTCCTTTGCCTAACCATCTCCCACCTAATTTGGACACTAAAGCATTATGTCAGTTTCATCAAATGCAAGGGCATGACACGGATAGATGTGTGAGGTTGAGGCATGAAATCCAAAATTTTATTGATAGTGGGAAGTTACCCAAGCTCAACAAGCTGAACACCAAAGACAATCCATTACCAAGGTTCAATAGAGTACCACCACCCACAACCTTCATGATTGGAGGAGGTTTGCAGGAAAGTTTTGTCATGTCTTCTTTCCAAGATATGGGTGGAAAAGCAACCAAAGATGAGGAGGTATTTGGCAAGATTGAACAAGCTATGGTGGGTAAAGAAGTAGCAATTTGTGTTGTCAATGAGTTTTGGGATTCAACCTATAGTGATGATGATCTTGTATCTAAGAAGGAGGAATGGACCTGGTCCGAGCCCGAAGAAGATGAAGTAATGAACACTAGATCCGGTAAGCCTTATGCAAGTCCACTGCCCAAGGAGGTAGAAGTTAATAAAGGAAAGGAAGTAGAAGTAGGGAATAAAGAAGAGGAAGATGATACCATGCTCAAGCAATAGAAAAGAACCCAAGCAAGTGTTAGCATTTGGGATTTATTGGATACTTCTAAAAAGCACCGAGAAACTATGGCCAAGGCCTTAGCTAGCATGACAATTTCCACCTCCATAAAACTGGAGGAGCTGATCAACTTCATAAAAATTGGAGGAGTAATGAAATGTGAAGATATTCAAGAGAAGAGTGAAGTTAATATGGAAGCTGTTTCTTTCTCAGATGCAGATTTACAAGAAGAGGGGAGAGATCACATCCGTCCTCTCTTTATTAAAATAGAAATCAAAGGGAAAAGGACTCCATGTGTAATGGTCGATGATGGGTATGCCATAAATGTTTGTCCACTTAAAATATTGCCAAAGCTAGCCATGTCAACAAGGGATCTAAACCCGACCGAGGTAACCATTCGGGCTTATGACAACACTAAGAGACATGCCGAAGGAACTTTTAAATTTGCTGTCAAGGTTGGTCCAATTTACCTTACTATTGTTGAATTTGTTGTTTTGGACATACCTGTTAGATTTACCTTACTCTTGGGACGACCATGGTTTCATCCTCTTGGTGGAGTTCCTTCCACCTTTCATCAAAAGATCAAGTTCCCTAACAGAGATGAGACAGTGGTCATCGAGGCCCTAGGTAATGAGGTTGTTAACACTCTAATGATTGAGAGGCCTCTCAATGGTTTCCATGTAGCTGCAATTTTTGATGATGAAGTAGTGGACTCTAAGGTCTTGAACATGATGAAAAGCATGAACTACCTTCCCGGAGCCGGTCTTGGAAAGGGCAAGGCCGGTTTGACAAAGCTTCTAGATTTCAAAACTCAAACCTCCAAGAAAGGGTTGGGGTATGATGAAGTAAACAAAGATGTCCAGCAAAAGAAGAATGAGAAGATGAGCTTTTCACCACTTGAAAATTTTTTTGTCATAGCTCCAGACAGGGAACCACTCCAAGGAAAGCTCGAGCCAATCATGTTCATGAGAAAATTGATCTCAGGTTTTGAAATTTTTGCAGATGTTGCCAAGCTAGTGGAGCAAGTGAAGAAAGAGCTCACCCTACCAGCCAATAAGGATTCCAATCCAAAATAAAAGAAGGAAGCTGTCCTGAAAGCTGTGAAGTCTCGGAGGAGATTGCTACCCTGGTTGAAGAGAAGTTTGAAGATATTCTGCCTTATGATTTTGAGATCAATGATTTTGATTTTGACTTTAATTTGTCTGCTTTGTATGAGGATGATGATGTTTTTTTTTTCTAAAATGAATGCAATAAAGTCTGATTTTGCTTACTTGTGTGATGTTTCTCTTGATGGTTGCATACATTCAAATAGCAGTTACATAAGCATCTTTAATATTAATTATGTTGACACACAATCATTAAATTTGGGAACAATAAAAATCCTAAAAACATTAGCATAGCATCCGACTTTACTCCTGATGAGAGAGAGAAATTTGAAAAAATATTCAAAAAATAAGAAGAAGTATTTGCTTGGTCTTATGAGGATATTCCTAGAATAGATTGAGACATAGCCGAATATCTTATTCCCACTTACACTCACATGAAACTTGTTAAATAAAAGCTTAGGTGATTAAGACCGGAGTGAGCTGAATTGGTTAAAGAAGAGATCACTAAACAAATACAAGTAAAGTTCCTCGAAGTGATAGAATATCTAGATTGGCTAGCCAACATAGTACCAGTGCCAAAGAAAGATGGAAGAATAAGGGTTTGTGTGTGTGGACTATAGAGATTTAAACAAGGCTTCCCCTAAAGATGATTTTCCTTTACCCCATACAGATGTTCTCATTGACAGTGCAGCCTCTAGCCTGCTACACTCGTTTGTAGATGGATTTTTCGGATACAACCAAGTGTTAATGGCCCAAGGGGATAAAGCCAAAACTGCTTTCATTACTACATGGGGTATATTTTGTTATAGGGTGATGTCGTTCGGCTTAAAGAATGCTGGAGTAACCTACCAAAGGATGGCCACCATGCTATTTCATGACATGATGCATAAAGAAGTTGAAGTATATGTTGATTGTAATATCCTCATATATGGTCTAGAAGTTTTGATTATGTTGTTGATGTTGTTGTTATTGTTGTTGTAGTGATATATTGGATTGAATATATGTGTTAAATTGCAAGAGAAAAGATATTGGAAAGTGAATGCTTGTGTATATGTGTTTTGGGGAAAAGAATTAGGGTTTAGAGAGAATGGTATATGTTGTGTATATGATGATATATATATAACATATAAATTGGTCAAATGAAGAGTCAATGGAAGAGATATTTATTTGTGTTGAGTGTGTAATTACATATAAGGGCTTATATGAAACAAAAAGTTAGTTATATGATTGAGGGTATTTTGGTAATTGCTTGGATAAGATCACTTGGTGGAGATTAAAAGCAAAATTTGACTTTGCTTCTTGATATTTTTTTCTTCTTCTTTTCCATTGTGGCCGGCTCCTCCTTAAACAAAGGAAGCAAGAGGCAAAGAGAAGATCTTGTTGAGTGAAGCTCAAATTGAAGAAAGATTAAGTGATCAAGTTGGTGATTCAAGAAGTTTTGTAACTTTGGTAAGTTCTCTTGTGATTTTTGTGCTTAATTGAAATGATATTTGAGTTTGATAGATTTTTAAGAGTGTGTTGGTTGATTTTGAGATGTGAGAAGTGTTTGAGTGAGTTGATGATTGATTTTGAGTATGGATGGAAGAAAAGAGTAAGTGGTTGGAAGAGATGATGTTGTCTATGTGGTAGGGGTTTTGAGATGATTTTGTGTTTGGTGTTTGATGTGTGTTTTGGTTTGTTTTGGGTGTGTTGCAAGTTTGAGATGAGTTTTGAGTATGTTTTGTTAAGATTATTTGAAGAGGATGTTAATGTATAGAAGTGTGTTGTTGAGTGTATGGTTGTTTTTGATCGGAGTCTTGATTTGTGGCCGGACACGCCCATGAGCACGTCCAGGGTTTTTAGGCGTGTCAATTGTGTTGGAGGCAGTAGGTTTGACACGACCAGTAGCACGCCCGTGTTATTGAGCGTGTCATAGCTACTGTAAGATTTGAGAATTTACACGCCCAAGAACACGCCCATGTTGTTGAGCGTGTAAATGTTTCTGTGTTGTGGAGTTAGGGCACGGCCATGAACACGCCCGTGTGGGTGAACGTGTCAGGGTTGAGGTTTGCCCTAATTAATTCCTAATTGGATTATCTCTTGTGTATCCTTAAACAAGTATATGCTATTACTTTTGATTTAAGTCTTGAAGATAGTGATTGATCATTGATCTAAGAGGTTAAAGAATCTTGGACAAGGAAATGTTAGGAGTTGTATGAATTGTTAGTAAAATAAGTACAAATCTTGTATTATTGCATTGTTACATATGATGATAATGGCAATGTATATGATACTATGTGAACAATGTGATATTTCATGTATTGTGACTCATGTGATGAGTAATGTGTTTGGTTATGTTTATATCAATAATGCTATATGTATAATGTGATGGAATAAAATGCCATTGTGATTGGCTATGGTAACTTATATGTGATATGAGGCCATTGTTATTGGCTATGATGAGAGTTGAGAATGGAAATGATAATTAAATAATAAATGATTTGTGTGGCTAATGTGTTATTCCATTTTCAGAGTTTGTTGTTGGTGGCATGCCTAATAAGTGTAACAATCTCTTGAAGTTAGGTTGGATTGAATCCTTGCAGCCTAATTGAGATGTTACCACCCTTGAAGCTAGGTTGGGTTGGTTCTTGAAGCCAAGTTGGGTTGATGCTTAGCATGCTTTGCTCCCCTTGAAGCTTGGTTGAACCTAATCCTTGTAGCCTAGTTGGGTTTATGATATTGATAAATGTGATAATAAAACCAAAACATTAACTCTGAAAATTGAATGGCATATTAGTGTGTTTTGGGCCCATGCTTGTCTTTGTTTAGTGTTGATTATGAATGATTAAATGAATACTAATGAGGTATATAATAAGATGTTGAAATATGATATGTCTATTTATGTTGAGTTATGCAATGTAAAGGTATGTTGTTAGCTTTGCATATATGATGTTACATGTATAATATGGATTGAGAATTGGCATTGCATTGCATTAAAGCATAACATTAGCATGAATTATCTTACTAAGCCGTTGGCTTAGCGCGATAGTGTTTGATCGCGCAGGTAATAGGGTTGAACCCGAGAGCTCTTCGAGACCGAGTGAGAGTAGACAGTGAAGAGTTGATTTTGGGAACTTAAAGATCAGAGGAGACTTGCCAATCATGTATAACTCTTTTATATTTTGTAAAGTAATGATTTTAATGTACATATGTGTATATTTGTAAATATGAAATTAAATGTTTTTATATATGTAAATATTTGATAAATTCCACTGCGTAACAACTAAATGTATCTATATATATCTATTTAGTTTTGTATTACAAGTTAACTACTTATCTTTCTATAATGTATACAATTGAAAAATTATGGTATCATTTAAAATGTTTTGAATGTAAAAAAAATCCGTAGCATCTCTATGTTTAGTGCATGTATACTACATTGTGGTGTTTGTAGTGTGCATGTATTGAATGTAGGAGTGTTACATTGATGATATGATGGTGAAATCGGATACAAGGGAACAACACTTCCAAAACTTAGAATTATTCTTTGATAGAGCATTGAAATATAGGCTAAGATTAAACCCGAAGAAATGTGTGTTCAGGGTTACCTCAGGTAAATGTTGGGACATGTGATCGGTCAAAATGGCATTGAGATTGATCCTCATAAAGTTAAAGCAATCAGGGATATGTCATCCCCTAAGACAGAGAGAGAAGTTCGAGGATTCATTGGTAGATTACAATACATTAGTAGATTTATAGTAAAGCTCACAACAATCTGTGAACCTATCTTCAAATTGCTTAAAAAGAATAAGCCAGTCCTGTGGAATGAAGAGTGTCAAAAGGCCTTTGAGTGAATAAAAGAGTATCTACTAAATAAACCTATTTTAAAACCACATAAACCCAGTAAACCCTTATTACTATACTTAGCAATAGAAGAAGAGTCAGTAGGAGCCATGCTAGCCCAAGTAGATGAGTCAGGGATTGAGCATGCAGTTTACTATTTGAGTAAAAAGCTCCTACCTTATGAAATTAAGTATAGTATCATTGAAAAGACCTGCATATCCGTGGTTTGGTCTTCTAAGAAGTTGCGGCATTACTTTCAATCTTATAGTGTGCAAGCAATTTCCAGGTTGGATCCAATGAAGTACTTAAGGGAGACACCCTATTTAATTGGGAAGTATGGACGATTGTTAATAATATTGGAAGAATTTGAGATTGAGTATGTAACCAGGAAAACAATCAAAGGTAGAGCAGTGGCAGAATTCCTTGCCCAACAACCATTACCAAATAGTGAAGACATAGTCTTGGAATTTTCGGATGAACATTTACAGGCCATTGAAGTACAAGGGTGGAAAATGTATTTTGATGGAGCAATGAATAGGAAAGGAGCAGGTTTGGGAGTCGTGCTAGAATCTCCCAAAGGGGAACTTATCCCTTTAGCCAAAAATTTGAAATTCAGGGCAACAAATAATATGGTTTAGTACGAAGCATATATCTTTGGTTTGGAAACCCTAATGATTATGAAGGTAGATAAGGTGGAAGTTTTTGGCGATTCATTGCTAGTAGTATCCCAAGTAAATGGAGAGTGGGAGTTGAAAGAAGAAAAATTAAAACCATACAACCATTACTTGACCAACACGAAGAACTTTAAGGAGTGTACATTTATACACCTAGCAAGAGAAGAAAACTAGATGGCTGATGCCCTAGCCACATTGGCTTCGGTATGGGAAAATCCTGTCAACTTATTCCTTAAGCCTCTAATTTTAACCAGTTCATCAACTCCTAGCTATGAATATGAGACAATCATGGACACTGATACAGACCATGATGCGTGGTATGATACTATAAGACCATTTTTAGAGGAAAGGGAATACCCGTTAAGGGCAACAGAGAAAGAAAGAAGAGCCATAAGGCGATGATCTTTGCAATACATTACCTTCCATGGAGAGTTATATTGAAGTTGGCCTGATGGGGTGCATTTGAGATGCTTGAGGAAGCCTGAAGTGGAGCATATCATGTCAGAAATACATGTGGGAAGTTGCGGTTCGCACATGAGTGGTTTGGCCCTAGTTAAGAAGATAATTTGATAAGGTTACTACTGGTTGTCTATGGAGAGAGATTGTACAGAGTTCGTAAAGAAGTACCAATAATGTCAGATGTATGGTAATTTGAATCACATGCCTCCTAAAGAATTGCATTATATGTCTTCACTCTGACCCTTTACCACTTGGGTTATCGACATTATAGGATAGATACATCCGATAGCCTCAAACGGTCACCATTTCATTATAGTAGCAGTAGATTATTTTTCAAAATGGGTCGAAGTTGAATCCTTCAACAAACTGGGCGCAAGTTAGATGGCTAGATTTATTGAAAAGAACCTCATCTGTAGGTATGGGGTCCCGCATAGTGTGATATCAGACAATGGGGTACAGTTTCAAGGAGCAGTTAAGGATTTATTCTCGAAGTACCAAATCCATCATCACCGATCCTCTCCTTATAGACCAAAGGCTAATGGTGCAGTAGAAGCAACAAACAAGACAATTAAGTAAATTCTATCCAAGATGACCAAGACATACAGGGATTGGTTAGAGATGCTTCCTTTTGCTTTATGAGGATATAGAACAAGTGTACGAAC
The DNA here is from genome assembly GCA_947685225.1 of Garcia nutans. NCBI lineage: Eukaryota > Viridiplantae > Streptophyta > Magnoliopsida > Malpighiales > Euphorbiaceae > Garcia > Garcia nutans. The sequence continues at coordinate 10,885,467 of CANTUV010000040.1, forward strand.
ACCTATTGGAATGACACCGTTCTCTTTGGTTTATGGGATGGAAGCAGTGTTACCAATTGAAATTGAGTTCAAGTCATTGAGAGTGGTCTTGGAAGCTGAACTGCCTGAAATAGAATGGGTAGTGAGCAGATACATGCAGTTAACTTTACTAGAAGAGAGAAGGTTAAAGGCATTGTATCATCATCAACTGTATCAAAGGAAGATAGCTCGGGCATACAATAGAAGGGTTAAGATCAGAAAACTCAGAGTTGGGGATTTTGTGTTGAAATAATGTAAGCCTAATGTATCTGATCCAAGAGGGAAGTTTAGGCCTAGTTGGGAAGGGCCATATGTTGTCAAACGAGTCATGAACAAGGGTGCAGTGAAGTTATCAGACATGGACAGGAACAAGTTTAGTGAGCTAGTGAACATTGACAGGTTGAAGAGGTTTTATGTATAAAAAAAAAGAAAAAAAAAGGAAAAGAGCTCACTAGGTTGAAAACCCAAAAAGGGCAGCTGTAGACCCTTAATTTTTGACCTAGTCCGGTCCAATATAATTTAATTAGTCCAAAATAAATTTTTTATGGTATCTTGATTAATTTTAATATTTGTTTAAGTAAAAAATGGTAAAGTGAATAAAAATTCAAAAATAAAAAAAATTGACGAAGAAAAAATCGTCGCCAAAAGTCAGCGCGGGCCCGTGGGCATTTCGCCCGCAGGAAACTCCTGCGGGCAAAATGGCCAGCCAGGCCATTTCGCTAGCAGGAATTTCCTGCAGGCAAAATGGCCAGTGGGCCAATTCGCCCGCCACTGCCGCAGCCAGCTGCAGCAGCTTTTTTGCCAACGCGATTTTTCCGCAACAGTTTTTTTTTGCCAGCGCATTTTTTCCACAGCAGTTTTTTTTCGCCAGCCAAATTTTTCCGACGTAAATTTTTTGAAACCTAATGCAATTAGGTTTTGGTTTCTTTTTCTTAATCAATATTAGCTTCCATAAACAATTAGAATTATACATTAAATTCTTCAATAAATAAGGACTAAAAAACACAAAAAAGGAGGAAAAATTTTGGACAGAAATTGGAAAAAAATCGGGGGAGAATGTGGAGACCGAAACTGTGAAGGAAAACCTTGAATCAAGCTGATTTTTTGAGAGAGCAGAAAAACAATTCAAGCAATTCAAAGGCAAAAAAGCTTGCTTTGACCTTGTTTATCCAAGAAGCAATTTTTGGTGTAACTTACAAAAGAATGTTTGAATTCTTAATTTCTTTTATTTTTTCACAGTAGCTAGATCATATAATTGTTTCTTTTAAATTAAAAACCTCATAACCTCAATTCACCTTTTCTAAAGTATGAAAATCTTAAATCGTGGCTTTATTTTTCCAGAAGTTTAAAGCTATTAGTTTTATTTCTTCAAAACCCCAAAACTAAGATTTGCTTTCCAAATTATCAAAACTTTAAATTGAGTTCTATTTCCTTCCAAAAGCCTTAAAAATATCTTTTTTTGCTCTTATAAACTTTAAATCATTTTGTTTAAATTCATAAAACTTCATGAAATTGTCAATTGTCTTTCCAAATCCTAAAATAAAATTCATTACCCGAAATCATAAATTCAAAAATCCTAAAACCCTAATTTAATTCCAAAACTCAAAATAGTAACCCTAACTCCTTAAAACCTTAAACCTTAATTTTTTTAAAACCCTAAATCCTTTAAAACTTTAAAAAACCATAAAAACACAAATGTTTAATTTTACACAGTAAGCTTGATGCCATATGAGTAACCGTAAACCACAAATCAAAAGTATTTTAAAGTGTTCAAACCTAGTTTCATGATTTCACCATCCAAACATTAACTTGGTTAATCAAAGAACTTTATCAACCTTTTAAAACATAAAATCTTAATCCATTTTAATTCCTTAAAAAAACTCACAGTAGCCAAATTCCATAAATTCCAAAACCCTAAACACATAAAATAAAGATCCCTAAATGGAAATAGTAGTTGTAATTTAGATGTTTATTTGCCTTATTCAATTCTATATTTGATTATTCTTTGATTTATTTTATATTCTTTAATTTATTTAAGTTCAATGCTTGGTTTATTTAATTTATCATGGATGGATGTTTACTTTCTATTGATATTTAATATCTTTGATAAATTATTTATTTATTATGAATGGTTATTCACTTTTATTGATTTATTTAGATTTCCAAATGTTGTAAGAGGTATGTTTCCACTTGGTGGGTACCTCATTAGTTAAATATCATGTAATTTAAATTGCTTTTCTATTTTAGTACCAATGTAAAGGGCATTTTCTACCTTTCGGTGGGTGTCCTATTTAGGCATGAGATGTAAGGACAAGGTTCCATCCTCGGATGGGTGTCCATTTATTTGCTTTGTTTGGACATTGCTTTGTTTTTAATATAATGATGCTTTCTTTTAATTATTGTGTGTAATATGGATAATATTGTTATATTTAAGAATTTTATAATATTAAGACCTGTAAAGGAGGCCGATTCCAATTAACCGGGCGTTGTGGGGGTGCTGGGCCATTTCTCACCTTCCCCACACATACCCAACTTTCCGAACCCATTAGGGGGTTGGTTATTCCTTAGGAATCGAGTCATCCACCCCTTTCTTTTTTCCTGGCCCGTTCGAGTGGCGACTCCATTTTCTCCGGACTTAGGTTCGTGTTCTCTAAGGCCCTGAGCCTAAATAGTGCCGAAGTCACAAGAACCATTCCACCAGGAGTGGGGGCAAAAATCTCCGCTCACAGTGGTGACTCCACTGGGGATAAGAGAAGTTGATTCCGCTGGTCTTTTTATTGTTCTATTCTTTCTTATAATGATATTATCCATTGCATCATATTAGAATGCATTGTGTGCGTGAGTTAGGATGCCCGTGTTACCCGTGTTGTGTTATGTAAGGGATACCATACTTTCACTCAAGGTATGGAGATCGAGCATGGCATAACCACTCATAGCCTCGTACCATTTGGTATATACTTGCTATGGGAACCTAAGCCTTTTAACCCAAAGACTAAAGCTCATGTAATTGGCCTAGTTACTTTCCTTAGGTTGTACCCCAAATGCATGTTGTTTGACTATGGTTAATTTATCTTGGCTTAAATCATGGCTTATTTGGTTTGTTCTTTTTTTAATATGACCTAAGTATAGTTTAAGCTCAAAATAAATTTTTCTTTAAAGTCCAAAAGACCAAAGCTATTTTCAAAACTTTTCAAGATTGTCTTTAGACATAAAATTTTTCTAGAAATAAATCAAAAATTCTTTTTGCTCATGGCCCAAATACTAAGCCCAAAATCCATTTTTCCTAAAATCTTTTTACAATGGGCTTAGAAATAAAATTATTTTCATCCAACCTTTTCTTACAAAGAGCTTGCAAATTATTTAGGTCGATTACGAAATATCAAAAATCAATTGTGGGCCTAGTTTATACTAAGAATAAATTAACCATGGGCTTATTTTTGGCATGAATCATTAGTTACCTTTTTCAAGTGAGAAATCTATTCATAATAAATCTCTTAATTTAGTTTTAATCCAATATAGCATAAAAGCTACTTTAGTTGGTTGAATGGATTAAAACCTAATTAATGGGAATTATCTTGGATTGATTTTCATTTTAAAAAATATAACTATTGGTTGAAACGTCCGAGGGAATTATTCGAAAATAAGATACCCCATGTTGGTATTTTGTTAACCATATACCTAGGAAAAGAGACTTGCCATTCGTGTGTGGATGTTATAAGGTTGGAAGGAATGTCCTATTTATCCTTATTTGTTTATTGTTTGTGCATACATGCATACATACATTTGCATCTCATATCATTGATCCTTTTTGGCTCATAGACCTAAGGTACAACAATTCAGGAGCATACAACGATATCACCTATAGCATTGATTTTTTATTCAAGTGCTTCATTGGAAGGATGGATGCAAACCAGCTAAGGGATATAATCGATGAAGTTGTCAAAGCTAGGACGGCTGAGCTATAAGATCAATTGGTTGAAATTATGAAGATCCAGTTGATTCAAATTCTAGAGATCATTAACAATGCCAATGAGGCATCTCCCATTGACATAAGAAAGAAGGAAAAGGCAGCATTAACAAGGAACATGTCTACTGATAGAGATCGAATGAAAAATGAGAGCTCAATCCCTATTCTACAAGACCAACCGAACCATGTGCTATATAAGTGGAGCAATAAGAACGGCTATCACCCTAGTGGGAAAAGTCAAAGGGAAAGAGGAGGTGTTGAGAAAGATGCAACAACTAAGCCAAGAAAGAAGCGTAAATTTTCAGACTTAAGGGAGCCTTTGTCAAAGATGTTAGAAAATCTAATGAAAATGGATTTGCTACAACCCTTGGCACCTCGGCCTTTACATAAGCCTCTACCACCAAATTTTGAAGTCAAGGTCTTCTGTCAATTCCATCAAATGCAAGGGCATGAGACAGATAAATGTGTTCACTTAAGGCACAAAATCCATGATTTGATTGACAGTGGAAAGCTGCCTGAGCCTGATAAGCCCAACACTAAGAATGATCCTTTGCCTAAATTTGGAAAGGCACCACCGCTTGCAACCTTCTTGAAGAGTTTTATCTTGTCATCTTGTCATGATATGGAAAGAGAAGCTACTAAAGATGATGTGCTACTAAGCAAGCTTGGACTAACTGTGGATGATGAAGCAATGATCCTTGATGATGAAAAAAATCCTTGCCCTTGATATGTCAAAATAAATGGAGTATCTTCAACTCCAACTCAATGAACTTTCCTTAGCTTGAATGTTGCTTTTCAATTTTACTTTCTTTAATATTTTGGAACTATTGTGTTTTTCAAATTTAAATTTGTTTGAATAAATTACTTTCATCAAAATTTTTGTTGGTCTTTGTTCATTTTGGTGTTCAACCAATGAGGAATCTAGCTTGATGTTCATAAATTAATATATTTATGCATCATGACTCGAATGACTTTACTAGTTGAGGGAATTGCTCTATAGCATTGAGTTATGTATGCTTACTTAGAGAGGGCTTCTGCATAATTACCTTTGTCTAGGTCCTAGTCAGTCTTAGAACATGATTTGACAAACTTTCAAGGCGAAATTGAACTCTAGTTATTTAAGAGAGAGGCATTATTTGGTTAGCCAAAAACTAGTATCCACCCTATTAAATATCAATCCCTAGTTGTCCCTTTGAGCCTTCATAAAATTTTAGCTTTCTTTTCATTGGTTTACAAACCCCAATAACCTACCCTGAGCTGTTGTGATACTTTTGACAAGTCTTATGATTATTAAGATAAAGAGGTAAGAAGATCAAAGAAAGAAATGATTAGTCAAGATCATGAGGATAGTTGAAGTTCTTAAGACCGAGGAGATAATTGAAGTTCTCAAGACCATAAAGATAGTTGAAGTTCTCAAGACCGTGAAGATAGTTGAAGTTCTCAAGACCATAAAGATAGTTGAAGTTCTTAAGACCGTAAGGGTAGTTGAAGTTTTTCTAATATCTCTAATATATCAAGACAACATTAGAGTAACAAATGATTTATCCCTGTTAAAGAAGATTTATGTCACTCCACTCATCCATTATTGGAACCTCAAGTTAAAACAAACAAGACAACTCTTTTAGAGCTAGAACCAAACAAAAAAAAAGAGAAGAAGAAAAAAAGGAAAAAAAATAAAGAAAGAAAAAGAAAAAAGGACAAAAGGAAAAAAAGACAAAAACAATAAAAAAAATAAAACCTAAAAGGGTGGTTCAGAAAGCCAACTGAGTTCTCTTTTTCCCAAAGCAACAAAAGGCTTCCATTTGGGTTATAAGGAGATTTTGACTTGAATCGATCCAACCCAGCAGAAGAATCAATCAAAATTGGAGAAAAAGGAGGAAGACCATCCAGTTCTTGAAAGTTCTAAACTTAAGAAAGAAGGACAAAATGATAAAAGAAAGGGAAGAGTAAGGAAAGAGAAAGAAAAGGGAAGAGTAAGAAAAATAAAGAAAAAGAAAGAAAAGGGAAAAGAAGAAAGGAAACGAATTTGGGAACCAAACTTTTTGCAAAGGCAAAAACTATCCTAATCAAGATATAGATTAATGCCAAGAAAATAAAAGGAATTTGGAGTCTAGTAAGATTGCCTCCCAACCGTCTAAAGTTCCAACAAGAAATTTGTAGTGTGAGGGTTTGTCCATTGTGTCACACCAGCTCCAATCTCAAAATGGCCTTCACTTTAACCCATGTCCCTTATAGACCCCATTTCAAGCCTATTAAAGACCTGTTGATCTCTCTTGGTAGGTAGAGTCTATTAGTGGAGATAGTTTGGATAAGCATGCATATGAGATAGACAATATTTAAACTCAGATGAGACCTTTGGCCAAGTAATGTGTATGTGCCTATCTAAAGTGCAACAATTCTTGTTTAAATAGAAATGATTCCCGAGTTTAGTACAGTAACTATGGTTGTCATGTTATAGATATGTTAATTTGGAAAAATCAAGTCCTGAGGTATATTGACATTGATTTGGCAAAGCCAACATTTGATTTCAAAATCAAAATTCAAAAAAAAAAATATTTTGTCATACAAAGCCTTCATGTTAAGGGAAGTATGTTGAACCTCAAAAGGACACATTGGGCAAAGGAAATGATTATTGGCAAGGCCATGAAGAAGCTATCAACCGACATGCTGAAACATAGTTTAAAATAGATGAATCCCTGACTCTGCTGCTTAGGGCCTTCATTATTCATGTTTTCAACATCTTGAAGATAAAAGCCACAAATGCAAAGCTTTCGATCATTCCAATGAAGGACTTGAACGAGAGTCAAAAAGGAACCAATGAGAACACTTCTGCTTATCACCTTAGTCTGTGAGTCGATGGAACAACTGTAAGTATTATTCATGCATATCATGCATACATGAGCATATCACATCGCACTTTCTTGTCTTATATTGTCTATTCCTTTTTCAAAGTGAACAGCAAACAACCTGCGAAGTAAAGAATCAAATCAAAAGAAGATATCAAATCAGGGGGCATAGAAAGCCCATTGCTTGAGAAAGCTCCAGAAATCTTGAAAAGAGAAGAAATACATGCTTGTGCGAAGAACTAGACAACAACAACATCAATCAGAGTCCGCATAGAAAAATCATGGGTTTGAGCCTACACAGGGGGCAAAGTTTCTCCTTTTCAATTTTTTGAGTTTATATATAAAACATTTTCAAACTCACTTGCAAATATCTTGCCACGCAAGGGGAAAAGGAGAGGATATGAAGGCTAGCTAAAAAGGGCTGAATTTTTTGCAAAAGTGCAAAGGAAGAACAAAAAAGAATGGAATAAAAAAAGAAAATTAGAATTCTCTAAAGAATGAAGATGCAAAAGACAAAAGATCAATCCAACTAAAAGAGCTGAAGCCAGGATAAAGACCCGACCTCCAATGGATAAAGATCCATGTTTCAAGGGTAAAGACCCGATCTCAAAGGATGAAGATCCATTTTCAAGGGTAAAGACCCGATCTCAAAGGATGAAGATACATTTTCAAGGGTGAAGACCCGATCTCCAAGGATGAAGATCCATGAAGATCTATTTTCAAGGGTAAAGACCTGATATCAAAGGATGAAGATCCATTTTCAAGGGCGAAGACCCAATCTCAAAGGATGAAGATCCATTTTGAGGGTGAAGAACCACAATGCATAGAATAACTGGAGCAGTCAGACTTCTTATATGATAAAAGGTCAGTCAAATTCAATCTCGAGTCCAAGTACCCAAATTAAATTCAATATCGGGTCCAAGCACCCAAATTCAATTCAGTCTCGGGTCCAAGTACCCATTCTTGGGTCCAAGCACCCATTCTCGGGTCCAAGTACCCAAATCAAATAAATTTCAGGTCCAAGTACCCAAATCAAATCAATATCGGATCCAAGCACCCATTCTCGAGTCCAAGTACCCAAATCAAATCAATTTTGGGTCCAAGTACCCAAATCAAGTCTAATCTCGGGTCCAAGTACCCAATCCTGGGTTCAAGTACCCAAATTCAATCCAATTTTGGGTCCAAGTACCCAAAATCAAATAAATTTTGGGTCCAAGTACCCAAATCAAATCTAATCTCGGGTCCAAGTACCCAAATCAAATCAATCTCACAATCTCAGGTCTAAGTACCCAAATCAATTCAAGCTCGGGTCCAAGTACCCAATCTCGGGTCCAAGCACCCATTCTTGAGTCCAAGTACCCAATCCTGGGTCCAAGTACCCAAATTCAATCCAATTTCGGGTCCAAGTACCCAAAATCAAATCAATTTCGGGTCCAAGTACCCAAATCAAATCTAATCTTGGTTCCAAGTACCCAAATCAAATCAATCTCACAATCTCGGGTCCAAGTACCCAAATCAATTCAAGCTAGGATCCAAGTACCCAATCTCGGGTCCAAGCACCCATTCTAGGGTCCAAGTACCCAAATCAATTAAAGCTCGGGTCCAAGTACCCAATCTCTGGTCCAAAATCAATTCAAGCTTGGGTCCAAGTACCCAATCTCGGGTCCAAGCACCCATTCTCAGGTCCAAGTTTCCAAATCAATTCAAGCTCGGGTCCAAGTACCCAATCTCGGTCTAAGCACCCATTCTCGGTCCAAATACCCAAATCAAATTCAATCCAATCTTAGGTCCAAGTACCCAATCTCGGGTCCAAGTACCCAAATCAAATCATTCTCGGGTCCAAGTACCCAATCATGGGCCTAAGTACACAAATTCAATCCAATCTTGGGTCCAAGTACCCAAATCAAATTCAATCTCGGGTCCAAGTACCCAATCTCTGGTCCAAGTACCCAAATCAAGTCCAAAACTCGAACCGGATCCAGAACCCAAAAACAAATTCAAATAACCATCTCATCAAAAATTAAGTCTTATTGCTTTTCACTTTCTAAAGTCTCAGATCGTTCAAGTAGGGGGCAAAGTGTAGACCCTTAATTTTTTACCTAGTCCGGTCCAATATATTTTAATTAGTCCAAAATAATTTTTTTATGGTATCTTGATTAATTTTAATATTTATTTTAGTAAAAAATGGTGGAGTGAATAAAAATTCAAAAATAATAAAATAAAATTGGTGACGAAAAATTCGGCGACGAAAAAATCATCGCCGAAAGTCAGCGCGGGCCCGTGGGCATTTCGCCCGCAGGAAACTTCTGCGGGCGAAATGGCCAGCGGGCCAATTCGCCCTCTGCGACAGCTTTTTTGCCAGCGTAATTTTTCTGCAACAGTTTTTTTTGCCAGCGCATTTTTTCCACAGCAGTTTTTTTTCGCCAGCCAAATTTTTTCGACGCAAATTTTTCGAAACCTAATGCAATTAGGTTTCGGTTTCCTTTTCTTAATCAATATTAGCTTTTGTAAATAAATAGAATTATACATCAAATTCTTCTATAAATAAGGACTAAACAACACAAAAAAGGAGGAAAAAATTTGGACAAAATTGGAAAAAAATTGGGGGAGAAAGTGGAGACCGAAACTGTGAAGGAAAACCTTAAATCAAGCTGATTTTTTTAGAGAGCAGAAAAACAATTCAAGCAATTCAAAGGCAAAAAAGCTTGCTTTGACCTTATTCATCCAAGAAGCAATTTTTGGTGTAACTTACAAAAGAAGGTTTGAATTCTTAATTTCTTTTATTTTTTCACATTAGCTAGATCATATAATTTTTTCTTTTAATTTAAAGACCTCATCACCTCAATTCACCTTTTCTGAAGTATAAATATCTTAAATTGTGGCTTTATTTTTCCAAAAGTTTAAAGCTATTAGTTTTATTTCTTCAAAACCCCAAAACTAAGATTTGCTTTCCAAATTATCAAAACTTTAAATTGAGTTATGTTTCCTTCCAAAAGCCTTAAAAATATCTTTTTTTGCTCTTATAAACTTTAAATCGTTTTGTTTAAATTCATAAAACTTCATGAAATTGTCAATTGTCTTTCCAAATCCTAAAATAAAATCATTACCCGAAACCCTAAATTCAAAAATCCTAAAACCCTAATTTAATTCCAAAACTCAAAATAGTAAACCCTAACCCCTTAAAACCTTAAACCTTAATTTTTTTTAAAACCCTAAATCCTTTAAAACTTTAAAAAACCATAAAAACACAAATGTTTAATTTTACACAGTAAGCTTAAAACCAAATGAGTAACCGTAAACCACAAATCAAAAGTATTTTAAAGTGTTCAAACCCTAGTTTCATGATTTCACCATCCAAACATTAATTTGGTTAATTAAAGAACTTTATCAACCTTTTAAAACATAAAATCTTAATCTATTTTAATTCCTTAAAAAAACTCACAGTAGCCAAATTCTATAAATTCCAAAACCCTAAACACATAAAATAAAGAACCCTAAATGGAAATAGTAGTTATAATTTAGATGTTTATTTGCCTTATTCAATTCTATATTTGATTATGCTTTGATTTATTTTATATGCTTTAATTTATTTAAGTTCAATGCTTGGTTTATTTAATTTATCATGGATGGATGTTTACTTTCTATTGATATTTAATATCTTTGATAAATTATTTATTTATTATGAATGGTTATTCACTTTTATCGATTTATTTAGATTTTCAAATGTTGTAAGAGGTATGTTTCCACTTGGTGGGTACCTCATTAGTTAAATATCATGTAATTTAAATTGCCTTTCTATTTTAGAACCAATGTAAAGGACATGTTTCTACCTTTTGGTGGGTGTCCATTTATTTGCTTTGTTTGGACATTGCTTTGTTTTTAATATAATGATGCTTTCTTTTAATTATTGTGTGTAATATGTATAATATTGTTATATTTAAGAATTTTATAATATTAAGACCTGTAAAGGAGGCCGGTTCCAATGAACCGGGCGTTGTGGGGGTGCTGGGCCATTTCTCACCTTCCCCACACGTACCCAACTTTCCAAACCCAATAGGGGGTTGGGGATTCCATAGGAATCAAGTCATCCACCCCTTTCTTTTTCTTGGCCCGTCCGGGTGGCGACTCCATTTTCTCCAGACTTTGGTCCATGTTCACTAAGGCCCCGAGCCTAAACAGTGCCGAAGTTGCAAGAACCATTCCACCGGGAGTGGGGGCAAAACTCCCCGCTCACAGCAGCCTAGGCAAAAGTTAGAGCAGTCTGCTAGTTTTAAAAATCGAAAAGGGTGGGCTAGGCAACAATTAGGGCTAAATGAGAGAAAATCTTCAATTAGAAAATCCGAAAGGGCTAGTTGGCAAAAGGAGTGATCTTGTGTATGCTGGCTTTATGTTTGGTTGCTCCCCAATTTAATAAAATAGAATTAATATTAAAATTGTTCTATGTGCATTGTTATAAGTATTTGACCAGATATGGAGGAAATGAATAAACACAATAACAAAAGGTGATGATAAATTATAAAAGGAAAAGAAGCATCTCTTATTACTTTTATTATTTTTTCATCCTAACAATACACTTTCTGAATTGACAATTGTAAAATTTATGGCACACGATAAGTGTAACATGCAGGCCAGCTTTGCCTCAGCTAATCCAAGTAGGCTTCAGTTAAGCAAGGCATGTCTAAATCGGGAGTGAATTTAGAACCGCGAGGCTCAGCTCCATACTGACGGCTAAGCCGATGAGGATCATAGTAAGTACCCCGACGAAGAGCAGCAAGAGGAACATACATCAAGTATGTTCGTATGGTAATACGAAAAATATTCCACCAAGGTACCAACCAACAGATGTTGACTTCAGCGCATGAGTGGATCCAATCAACCCAGTCAGCATATGAAGAAGCAGGATGGAGTAGTTTCCTAGCGAAATGATGTCGTGGCAGATATCTGGTAAAATTCATGAATGGAGTATCAAGCAAGCAGAGATGCTCCTGAAGCCAAATCTGTGAGGAAAAATTAAATTAAAAAAAAGTCCGCTAAGTTGAAAACCCACAAGGGCAGCTTAGGAAAAAATTAGGACAACTCGCTAGTTCCGAAAACCCACATGGGTAGACTAGGCAAAAATTAGAGCAATATAAAAAATATAATAAAAAGAGGTCCGCTAAGTTGAAAACCCGCAAGGGCAGCTTAGGCAAAAATTAGGACAGCTCACTAGTTCCGAAAACCCACATGGGTGGTCTAGGCAAAAATTAGATCAATAAAAAAAGAAGAAGAAAGAGAAAACCTAAATTTAAAACCCGAAAGGGTAGTTTAGGTAATTACTTGAAGCAACAACGGACTCCCGGTCAGTCTATTTGACAATTCTAATTTAAGTTGGTCTAATCCAACTAAAGTCTCGGCTAAGATCACAGGTATTGGCGACAAGCCTCCTTCCATTTGGTCCATGATATCCAATACTCGTGGATTAATATTGCCATCAGAAGAAACAAGCAAGAATTGGCCAAGCAAGCATAGACAATGCATACATCCCCATGCCTTAGTAGGAGCCAAATGAGAAAGGCAAAAGTCAATTAAGGGACCAAGCAGAATTTTCTCACCTCCCATCAACTGTAGAACTTCGGGCTTTTAAAGTTGAAATAACATTTGCATCTTCTGTTGAGTCTTGGAAATCAATATAGGTAATTTCATTTATTGATTGCTTGGATATCCAAGGATGGCCTCAAATTCTTCAATCAAGGGACATATTTCAAAGCCATCAATTTTAAATGTCCTAGAATTCACATTCTAAAAAGAAGCCATGGCATGTAAAAAGGAATGGTCCAATTTAACATTTTAAAAACACTTCAAAGTATCCATCTTTGACCAAGATATTTGTTTCCAATGAATGGCATTCATATTCTTCAATAGAATTTTTATTTTCTTCAAATGGAGTTCGGTCATCGTGGAAGGCTGAAGGAAAATTAGAATTGTTAAAAGGAGTTTTAACGTTGAAGTGGAAAATCTCTTGGCTTTTGTATGAAATTCTGGCATGAAAAGTGATTTATATAGGAGGATTGTGCTATTCAAAAATTGATAAGGAAAGAGTGAGGTCGAGAGGCATGAGGATAAGGAATTGGCGACGAGGGATCTTAAATTGCTGCGTTGCATTTGTTTTATAGTGATACTGTGTAAATGTTAAATATGAAGAGAAAAATATAATAATTATATTGTAGTAATAATCATGATAAAAAAAGAAAAAAATTGCAGTAAAATAAACATTATATATTATCATTATTATTTTTATACTTATTGTAAAATGTTTCCTCAATTGACACAATATTCATACATCACTAAGAAGGAGGTGGTAAATCATCAAATAAAGCTCTGAAAAAATCATCGCCTGTAAGAGGAGGAGACAAATCACCCGTCCTAAGTCCACCCGAAGCAGGAGCACAAGAATCTCTATTACCTTGTGATCTGTAACAGTCCTAATCGAAAGTAGACAAAAGGATCTCATGGTCATCAGTTTGGGGGCCTCTAGATGAAGAAGCACTAGGATCTCTCATTCCCTAAAACCGAAAGTCTCGAAAATTTTGCTCTGACTGATGGTATAAATTTTCAAAATGGGAAACCTGTTGATGACTAGAAACCAACTCCTCTTAAAGTTTCTTGTTTTGTTCTTCAAGCATCTGCTATGAGCCAGAAAGGAAAAAGAGTAAGAGCATGAATAATCATCCATACATATAGCATAAATTATCATAGAATAAGAAAATCTACCAAGTAATTCATGTTAACGCCTTGTTGATGAGATGGCATATCTGGTGGACTATAATGAGCAAATGAAGGAGCAGTAAAAGAAGGTCTAACCTCATGATTAAATGAGCCTGCAGCCTACAGCAATCATCAAAAAAAGTCAAAATAAGTTAAGAAAGAAGCATTACAATGGAAAAATGGTAAAAGTTTACCTGAGAAGTGCCAGCCCCGAGATGTGGAACAAACTCTCCTCCCTCTCCATGAGGTTCCTCTTCATCTCTATCCTAATTTTCTTTGAGAATTTTCCATACACCAACAGGAGATATGTCAAAGTTCAAGAGCCCTACTTGAATAAACTGGGTATAAGATGCACCCGGTGGATAGAGAAAGGTTTCAACATTATAACCGTGCCGAGCCAACCACCATGCATTCTCCGGCATTGATGTGATGTTTAAAGTATATTTCGGGCAATGCATCAGGATCCTCCACTGCTTGGGACTAAGAAATCACTCATATACTCTCTCTCTCTGAGAAACTAGCCACTAGACACAGGGCCGACGATGACTCGGCGAGTATGTTAAAAAGGCAGTGCGACATTCATGGAGGAAGTCCAGTTCATCTGCTCTTTTGTATTCCACCAGGAAAAATTCACCTACAAAATGACATAAGGTAAGTAAAATTTTATATAAATTTTAAAGTATACTAATGCTATTTTACCTGGTCCCAGGTTAAGCAACTCAAGAAATAACATTGGCTGTGCACATGGTGAGAGCCGAAAACTTCTAAATGATTTGACAACCAAAAATTTAATCTCGGATACCCGACTCTCTCTCGGGAAATGCCAGACACCTTCACAAGATTATGCTCGTATGCCCATGCCTACAAGAATAATAAAAATCAAATTCATGCAAGAATAAAAATGGAATTGACATTGGTGGAAGAAGAGTACCTCAACAACCACCATAAAGCTGACAAAAGACTTCTTATTTCTGCAAATTTTGGCAAGACCATGGTAAAGACAGGCAAGACCAGCTTCACCCCAGCCGTAAAGCGGTACCATCCTCATATCAGCAAGGGCCCTCAACATCGACTAATGGATGGCCGATTCGGTCCTGCCTAAAATGGTCGACCCGAGCAAATACAGCAAAAATCCTCTAGCATACTGTTTGGCTGTCTCTATGAACCTGTCCTTCGTAGTTCATCCAATAACAACGAATTGGCTCAATTTTTACCTTGAAAGGCCCTTTAAATGATGGTTCCATACCAATTAACTGTTGAATTTCTTCAAATGATAAAATATCATTAGTAAGAGGGATTGGAAGGCCATAATACCGAATACCAGTTATAGTTGTATAATCGACCGGGCCAATGGTCATTTCTCCTATGGGTAGGTGAAAAGTATGAGTCGTGTCCATCCACCATTCTGACAATGCTTGAACTGCACTCTGGTCTATTAGATACTCCTTGGATGGTAATTGCAAGATGAAGCTCTCAAAACCGCAATCTCAGAAAATCTGCCTTACCCGAGAAGGTGCTACATCATACCATTGTCGGCCTTTCTAGACACACCCTGTTTTATTAGTTTTTCTTATAAGTTTTGTGTCTTGTTTATTAGGTTAATTATTGTTTTATTTAGGTATTTAGTTAGTTTTTATCGGTTTGTCTAGTGTTTTCTTTAATTGTGAAGTTTTAGTTTATTTTTAGTTTTATGTTGTTTTTTATCTAGTTTTTAGTTTGTGTTTATGTTTTGTCGGTTATTGTTTATTTACTTCGTGTTTTAAGTTTGTTTTGAGTTTTGTGTTAGGTGAGAACAGGCAAGGAAACGAATTGAAGATGAAATGGGCAGTAGCTGACACAGGCAGAGGACACGGCCAAGTCACTGGCCGTGTCCCATACCAAGTTAAAAGGAAGAACAAGTCCCAGTAGCAGACACAAGCAAGGGACACGGCCAAGTCATGTGGCCGTGTCCCTCCAAAGAAGAGCAACACGGCCAAGTCACCATGACCTGGCCGTGTCCCACTTGTTACCAAATGAAAGGGAGGTCAACAATTACACAGGCAAGGGACACGGCCGTGTCACCTGGCCGTGTCCCTCCCATCTCACTCACACGGCCAAGTCAAGCTCCACTTGGCCGTGTCACTCAACAAAGAAGAAAAGAAGACCAAAAGCAACAGAGGAGGACACATGCAGGGGACACGGCCGTGTCACCTAGCCGTGTCCCTCCATCAAGCCCTCACACAGCCGTGTCCCTCATCACCTGGCCGTGTCCCTCATGTTCCAAGCCCGCATCGGATTTTTAACGCGTACGACTCATATAAAAGGAAAAGAAAGTTAGGGTTTAGGGGTCTTTTGACGATTTTGAGAGCAAATTAGCCGTCTGAGAGAGATCTTAGGGTTTAAACATTTGTTTTCTTGGATTTTGATTTTACTTTGGATTAAACTAGTTTAGATTAGATTGTTCATGCCATTGTTTCATCCTTTTTGCAAGATTGAACAAGAGATTCTTCAAAAGCTTCAAGGAGTTTGTAACTTGGTTTTATTCTTAAACTTTGTCTCTTTAGTTTCATTGAAATTGTGTTTATGAACATTATCATGTCTAAATTGATTTCTTTGATTATTAATGAGATGAGTATGCTTGATAACATCATGAACTAATTTAATCTAGTCTAGGGTTTGTATGGATTTGCTATGAATTGTATGAATTGGTTATTCTCTTAACTATTGATTTCTTTAGCCTTTATTGAATGAAAAATTGTCACATATAATTGATTGGCCACCAATTGTGTGTTTTAGGTATTAGATGATGGATTGAGAGATGAAATCTAATGCTGGAACAATTCAATTAAGGAATTAGGTGAACTAGAGATATAACCTATTAAAAAGATTGTTTCAATTATAACAAGATTAGTTGTAAGAGGTTTGAATGCGAGAGCTTATTTCCTTGACTCAATTAATTAAGTTGCTTGAGATTTAATTTTAGAAATTAAATTAGTTAAGTGGAATAACCGTTCATACATATGAGTAGTAAAGAAGTGCAAACCCTAGACCATTCTATCAAGTGAATCAAAACACAGCTCAATTTACTTTTATTGTTTTAAACTTTAATCAATCTTCTTCATTATTTAGCAATTTATAAATCTGTTTAGTACTTGTTAAACATAATCTGATAAGCAATTAACCACTTTGGCTTCCTTGAGAGAACGACCTTGGGGCAATCACCTTTGCTACAGCTACCTCGTATACTTGCGAGTGACGCTTTGTGGTAGAGTTAATTTGAGCGCAACACACCCTCCGCCCCAAATAACGCAACGATCACACTAATACGGAGCCAGATAAGTTAACACGAGGTAAATATATCATTAGATCAATACCACTGATTTTTAGGCTAAATTATTTATATTCTATTTTTAGTCTATCTATTTACTTAAATTCTTAAATATATTCATCTAATTAATTTATTTTTCCTAAATCTTTTAAAAAATAAAAACAAAAATAAAAATAAAAAGAAAACAAAAAAATAAAAAGAAAATAAAAATTATATAAAGAAAAAGAAAACAAGAATATATAAAAAAAAGAGAAAATAAAAGAAAAAAGAAACAGAAAAGGAAAACGAATATATAAAAACATAAAAAATAATAAAAATAATTTGCTGTTAAAATAAATAATTAAATAATTACCTTGCTCTTTTGATTTGAATTACGATGAAGCGGTATCCTGGCTAGTAAACTTATATTTCCATCTTCATGCCCTCGAATAAACTCTAATAACTTAGCATTAGATTGAGTTCCTGATCTTGAAGCATGCATTTTTTCAAAACTCTATGCTAAACTCTTTAATGAAAGATTTATAGTTATGAAATAAAGAAGTTTGCTACGAATGAAATGAAGAGCTGAGTGCTGTGTTTATATATAGGAATGGCAAAGAAAAAAACAAAATTCAAAAAGTAAATTTCACTATTGATGAATAGTATATTACTATTTACAAATATTACTATTTACAAATAGTAAATAGTGCATGAACAGTGACTACACAGTAAATAAATTCAATTATTCAATTTAATCATTCAAATACTTGCATTTATATAAATATTTTTAGACTTTTAAAATATTTTTACACGCAGGGGGCAAGAAGAAGATATGTGCATATGCATGGTAAATATTAGCTAAAACTTTTGAATTCCTTTAGTATACTACTGATTATAATTATTTTTTTTCAGACAATTAAATCTCTCTTAGCTTGAGTCGAGAACCCAAATTATTCCTAAGTCCAGAACTTAATTTAGGTCTAGAACCTAAAATCTCCCTTAAGTCCAGAACTTAGCTCGAATTCAGAACCCAAATTACCCTTAAGTCCAAATCTTAGCTCGGGTCTAGAACCCAGATTACCCTTAGGTCCAGAACCTAAAACCTCTCTTAAGTTCATAACTTAGCTCGGGTCCATGACCCAAATTACCCTTAGGTCCAGAACCTAAAATTCCTCTTAAGTTTAGAACTTAGCTCAGGTCCAGAACCCTAATTATTCTTAAGTCCAGAACTTAGCTCGGGTCCAAAATCCTAATTATTCTTAACTCCAAAACTTAGCTCGAGTCCAGAATTCAAATTACCCTTAGGTCCAGAACTTAAAATCTTTTTTAAGTTTAGAACTTAGCTCGGGTCCAGAACCCAAATTACCCTTTAGTCTAGAACCTAAAATTATCCTTGATTCCAGAACTCAAACCGGGTCCAGAACCCAAAACCTCAACCATCTCAGAAAAATTAAGTCATATTGCTTTTCACTCTCTTTTGTTGTAGTCTCAGATCATTCAAACAGGGGGAAAACTGTAGACTATTAATTTTTTACCCAGTCTGGTCCGATATGTTTTATATAGTCCAAAATAATTTTTATGGTATTTTAATTAAATAATATTTATTTTAATATTTATTATTTATAATTTTTAATAAAAATAAAAATGGTAAAGTTAAATAAGGTATTGTTGGATGAAGGCCTTGTATAGCATATCCCAGCTCTTTTGAGTGTCATCATCTAAGGTATTGAACCAGTTTTGGACCATAGGATCCAATGAGAGCATAAAGTACCTTAAAGTTTGAGCCTTAGTAGCTCAGGCAGACTATATAGCAGTGATATACTACTTCACATGGAGGTGAGGATTTTCGGTTCCATAAAACATTGCAAAGGCTGGCATCTTAAACTTATAAGGGACCTCCTCATCTTTTTCAAATAGTTTGTTGATCTCGAACATCTCTTCATTTTTCATTTTCTTCTCAAATTTCTTTTCCAAGTCCACAATCATCTTTTCAACATCTAAAGTTTTAGTTTTATCCACAGTTGATCTTTCAACAATCTTCGGCTCTTTCTTCTTGTCTAGAGGATCTTGGAAGTATTGAGCCCAATCTTCATCATCATCAATGATCACCTTATCATCACCAAAAGCCACTTCACTAACTTTAGCCTTCCCCTTATCTTTCTTGGTGTTTACAGATGCTTTGGCATTGTTCCCAAACATTGCAGCCATTTGATTCTTCATGATCTCAGCTAGGGCCCCTTTAATTCTTCCATTTTAGCATTGAGGGCATCATCCACCATTCTTTGAATTTGTTCGAGCTCCATTGCTTTTGGTGAAAAAGCAATTGAGTTGCTACTAGATTCTTCATCTTCGGCATAGGTCAGATTGTTGTAAGCTTTTGAATTGTCGTAATCCAGGGCTGTGAGCCAGAGAGGATCAATGATATGAGATGTGATGCATGTATGCATGTATGCACAGACAATAAACAAACAATGATAAATAGGATGTTCCTTCCCACTTTATAACTTCCACACACAGATGGCGAGTCTCTTTTCCTAGGTATATGGTTAACAAAGTACCAACATGGGGTATCTTGTTTTTGAAAATTCTCTCGGATGTTTCAACCAATAGTTATATTTTAAAAATGGAAATCAGTTCATGATAATTCCCATTAATTAGGTTTTAATTCATTCAACCAACTAAAGTAGCTTTTATGCTATATTGGATTAAAACTAAATTAATAGATTTATTACAAATAGATTTCTCAATTGAAAAAGTAACTGATGATTCATGCCAAAAACAAGCCCATGGTTAATAATTCTTAGTATAAACTAGGCTCACAATTGATTTTTGGCATTTTTATAATTGACCTAAATATTCTTAAGCTCTTTTAAAAGGTTATGAAAATAATTTTATTTCTAAACCCATTCTAAAATGATTTTAGAAAAAATAGATTTTGGGCTTTGTATTTTGGTCATGAGAAAGAATTTTTGATTTGTTGTTGTTTTTATTAGAAATGTTTTATGTCTAAAGACCATCTTGAAAAATTTTGAAAATAGCTTTGGTCTTTTGGACTTTAAAGAAAAATTTATTTTGAGCTTACAATGTACTTAGGTCATATTAAAGAAAAGAACAAACAAAATAAGCCATGATTTAAACCAAGATAAATTAACCATAGTCAAACAACATGCATTTGGGGTAAAAACCTAAGGAAAGTAACTAGGCCGATTACATGAGCTTTAGTCTTTAGGTTGAAAAGGCTTAGATTCCCATAGCAAGTATATACCAAAACGTACAAGGCTCCATACCTTGAGTGAAAGTATGGTATCACTTACATAAGACAACACGGATAACACGGGTATCCTAACTCACGCACACGATGCAATCTAATATGATGCATTGGATAATATTATGAAAAGAAAGAATAGAATAATATAAAGACCAACGGAATCAATTTCTCTTATTCCCAGTGGAGTCGCCATTGTGATCGGAGATTTTTACCCCACACCTAGTGGAATGGTGCTTGCGACTTTGGCACTATTTAGGCTCGGGGCCTTAGAGAACATGGGCCTAAGCTCAGAGAAAATGGAGTCACCACCTGGATGGGCCGGGAAAAAGAAAGGAGTGGATGACTTGATTCCTAAGGAATCCCCAACCCCTTACTGGGTTTGAAAAGTTGGGTACGTCTGGGAAAGGTGAGAAATGGCCCAACACCCCCACAATGCCTGGTTCATTGGAATCGACCTCCTTTGCAGGTCTTATTATTATAAAATTCTTAAATATAACAATATTATCCATACTACATGCAACAATTAAAATGAAGCATCATTATATTAAACTCAAAGTAATGCCCAAACAAAACAAATAAATGGACACCCATCCGAGGATGGAAACATGTCCTTACATCATCCATGTCTAAAACTAAATAGGACACTCACCGAAAGGTGGAAATGTGTCCTTTAAATTAATTCCAAAATATGAAAATAATCTAAATTACATAAAGATTAAATAATGAGGTATCCAAAATATGGAAACATACCTCTTACAAAGTTTTGAAATCAAAACAAATCAATAAAAGTAAACATCCATTCATGATAAACAAATCAAATATCGAAATTAAATAAATCAATCAAAACATATAATAAACTACATAATCTAATTTAAAATTAAATTAAGTAATAAATGTATAAATTTAGGGTTTACATCTTAAAATAAGGTTTTAGAATTTTAATTACTAAATTAGGGCTTTGGAAAAAAAGAAAGTTAAGTACACAAACTTATAATGCACAAATAAATATTGACCCCTTCGACGAGCCCATACGGTGGTCATGCTAGTCGGTTAGTGGGTGGGGATCAAGGGGGAAGCGCCCCAAAAATCTTTAGAAAATGGCTTTTAGGGTTGTAGGTTTTGTGTTAAAAATTTAGATTTTAGGGTCTAAGATTTAGAAAATAGGGTTTCAGAATTTTAAGGAACTAATGTTATTTTTTAAAAGAATAATGCTACTGTGTATATTTGAAAATAGAATTAATTAAGATTTAGGGTTTGAATAACTTTGGGTTTAAGAAATTAGATTTGTGTTTTGTGGTTTTAGAAAAGTGTAATTAGGGTTTTAGTTTTCAAAAATATATTTTATGGGTATTAAGGCATTAGGGTTTTGGAAAAATGCTTTTTAGGGTATTAAATAAAGTTTGGATAGTAAGTAGAACAATTGATCAAACAACAAAAACGTGCATGTTTAAACAATTTATCAAATTGTATGATGAAGCTACTGTAAACAAAAGCAAAGAAATAGAGATTCAAACCTCCGTTGTTGGTTCCACCACAATCTTTGAATTCTGGTTGAACAATAATAAAGATAGAATGGGCTACCTTTGATGGGTTGTATATTGTTTGCTGCCTCTTGATTCTTCAAGCTTGAGATTATGAGTAGACTGCCAAAAATAATTCCGAACTCTAAAGGTCTAGATCCTCTTTTTAAGATCAAAAGTCTCTTTTTGTGTGTTTTAATGTGGAAATTATAGGAAAAAATAAAATCCTAATACTAATTGGCTAAAGAAATAAAAACCTTTTAGGAAATAAAATTAAAAACCAAGTAGAATAGGGTTTTGGCAAAATTGTGTGCGGGCCAGCGTGCGAAAGTGCACCAGCAAAAAAAATCTACGGGTGCTGGGCTTGGGTGCTACTGGCTTTGGTGCGGGCCAGGCCAATCCTATGGCAAATTGGCCTATGGCCATTTCACCGTAAGAAAAATCTATTGCGAATTGGCTTGTGGCCAATTTCGTCGGCGATTCTTCTGTCGTTGATTTATTTATTTATTTATCTTTTTTATTGTTACTTCTTTTATTAAAAATAAATATTATAAGTAATAAATATTAATTAAATAAATATTATTTAATTAAAATACCACAAAAATTATTTTGGACTATTTTAAAATATCGTGCTGGACTGAGCCAAACATTAAGAGTTTACAAAAACTCTATCTGTAAATCATTTACTAGCTCCCCCGATCCCTCGCAAGGGGTGCTACCCCTTTGATGCCACCCCTATATTTCATTAATGGGTTAATATTTAGATTTACTTGTGAACTGTAATTTTTATATAGAAATATATGTTTGGATTACTTATTTTATTATGAATGATGGAACCATGTTAATATTTATTTATTGGTTGTACTTTTAAAGGAGATGTAAAAGGCATGTTTTCAATAATGTGGGTGCATTATTTATTTTAGTTATGTATTTTTAAGGATTTTTTTACTATTGTAAGGGGCATGTTTCACCAATTGGTGGGCATCCTATTTTGTTTATTTGGACATTGGGACATTATAAGGGCATGTTTTCATCTTTGTATGGGTGCCCATCCTATTTGTGTTGCTTTTTTGTTTTACTTATAATATGATTGATAATTATCCATGATTAAATGTAATATGAATGGTATTATAATAATGTAAGAATTTAATAATATTTAGACCTGAAAAGGACGTCGGTTCCAATGAACAAGACGTTATGGGGTTGCTGGGTCATTCTAACCTTCCATATGCGTACCTAACATTTCGAAGCCAATAAGAGGTTGGGGATTCCTTAGGAATCATGTCATCCATCTGTGAGTGGAGATTTCTAAGGAATCCTTAACTCCTTATTGGTTTCAGAAAGTTAGCTATGTATAGGGAAGGTGAGAATGACCCAGCACCCCCTATAACGCCTTGTTCATTAGAACTAGCTTCCTTTTCAAGTCTAAACATTATTAAATTCTTTACTTTATTAAAATATCACCAATATTACACACAATTTTAAAGGAAATAAACATCTATCATCTTATTAAAATAAAACTAACAAAATTGGCACCCATCCAAGGATGGAAACATGCCCTTATAATGTCCAAAGTCCAAAAAGAAAGTAAAATAAACAAAATAGGATGCCCATCATAGGTGGAAACATGTCCGTTATAATTGTTCCAAAATCCTTAAAACATAAATTAAATTACATAATAAAAATTGAGGCACCCAAAAAGTGGAAACATGCCTTTTACAAATTTAAAGTCCAACAACGATAAGGAAATATAACTCAATCATTCAAATAAGAAAGGTAAAAATAAATCAAACACTTTATCCATCACAAACATACAATAATAGATCAAATAATTAAATTCATGATTTAATTTTAAATTATGTTTTAAACATGCAAAATTAGGGTTTTGGGAGTAAAGGTTAAGGACTTTAATGTTTTGGTGCTTGGTTTCTAGGGTTTGGAAACTAGGATTTTGGTTTTAGGTATTATAGAATTAGGGTTATAGTTTTTCTAGGTGTTTAAGGTTTCTATTGTTTTTGGTTTTACAAGATTAGGGTATTTGGAAATTAGGCTTAGGAATTTAGGGTTAAATATTTAGGCTTTACAAATTATGGAATTTGGATTAAGGGTAAGGTATTTTAGATTAGGGTTAAGGAAGTGAGGGCCTGGAAGTTTAAATTCTAGGGATTAGAGGCTAGGGTTTAGGTTCTAGAAAAGTAGCATTTTGAAAATTAGGGTTTTGAAAGCCAAAGTTAGGTGTTTAGGGTTTAAGAGTTAAGGAATTATGGGTTTATTACGGTAAGCACATACAGGTTTTAACTCATATTAAAACATGTAAATCTGGGGTTTTGAAAATAATGGCAGTGCAATATTGATGCCACTGTGTCTTTTAATTCAAATCCATGGCTTACTGTAAACAACTAATAATATTGTCCGCTACTTGAAGCATGCAATGAATTAACTAGCAGAATAAATAAGGAGAATGAATTAGTTAATAGAAATAAAAAATGCATTGTTGGCTCCACCAATTTAGTACGATGAACCAAACATTTGAACAACTACTGCCTAGATAAACTTAAGTTCTTTGGTTAAGCTCTAGCAATTTGGCAATTGCCTAGATATTGCCTTGGTTATGATCACTAATTCTTTGTTGACTCTTTCCTTTTGTTTCTCCAAATCCTGACCAAGATCTTTTTTAAATTGCTTTTTCTTTGATAATTGTCATTGCCTCTCTTGTCTCTTTTAATTACTTTTGTCAACACTCCATCTCCACTCTCTTAGCTTTCAACCTCTATATTTATAAGCCATTATTAAGGCATATTGTTTCCAAATTCCCTCTCCTTATCCATGCCTTATTAGGACTCTCAATGCACACTGCCTGATTAAAGACTTAAATTTGCCTGATTAAGGACTTATGAAGAATTGGGCTATCCAATTCACTGTGGGCCTTACTCCATGCTCTTGTGGCAAATTGGCAATTGGCCCTAGGCAAGGGCCTGGGTTTCCTGGGGCCAATTGGTCATGCCAATTCACCCTAGGCATGGTCTAGGGTGAATTAGCAAGGCCAATTTGCCCCAAGCAAGGGCCCGGGACAAATTGGCCATGTCAAATTCCTAGTAGCGAATTGGCTAAGCTAATTTTAGTTCTAACTAGATTGCTTTGGGATTTTAAGATTTGACCGGGCCATTTTAGGGCTTTAAAGATTGAACCGGCTTATTTTATGCACTTTAAAATTGGATCGACCAAAATCAAAGATATAAACTAGGTTTTAGCTTTTAAAATCAGAGCAAATTTGGCTTGGCCTCCTTTAATGAAGTGTCTACACCACCCGTTTCTATCTTCCCCGCCTATCCAGGTGGCAACTCTTATTCTTTGGGTTTAGGCTCGTGTTCTCTATGTCTTTGAGCCTAACAGTGCCGAAGTCGCGAGAATAATTTCACCGGGAGAGTGAGCGAAAATGCCCACTCATAATGAGCCTCTTTTAAAACATAACATGAGTGTTATCCTTATGCATATGCATTTTTGCACAAATAATCAAAATACTGTAAAACATGCATTGGGCCCAAATAACCCTATATAATATTCATGTTCCAGATATATTATTATGGTCTATCGCAACACCGGGGATCTAAGTGTCACAACCGTCCTCTATTGACATCTCTGTGTCTAGCCATGAAGGCAAATATCATCAATAAATGACACTCAGTGTGTAGCTCGAAGGCACATCATATCATACTAGTACCCAGTGTCTAGCCCGTAGGCACATCATATCAATAGCACCAACACAATTCTCTTGAACAAGGTAGTATACAAGGCTAACACACATTATATCACATTTTTCATATTAAAATTTCTATCTTATTGTGTCATTTACTCTTTTCTTTTCCATTGTCATTCCTAATTCCTTTCATCACATTTTCAATATTATATGTCACATCCATAATGTGATGTCACTACCCATATACTTTGGGCATTTTCACTTTTGCCACAATTATCACATATTATTCATTTTAGCCATTTCAATGGCCTAACATAATGCACATCATTTAACAATAAACAATGCAATACATTTGAAAGCTCAAATGACAAAGTAGCTTGGCACATTTACTTTCAAAATGTGCTAAGCTAATTTGAATGCAAATGTATTATAACTTATCAAAGTATGTACATACCTTAATCCAAAACAAATCCCAAGCTAGAATTACCTTTTTCCCTTCACTTTCCAACATGCTCTTCACTACTAGGTTTGGATAATTACTATCTACTCAACACCTAACCAAAATGTAATTGTATATAATGCATTAGAAACATATTTTAATATACCCTAACTATTAATAATAAGTTTATACTTTTCCCTCAAGTTTTCAAATTTTTGCTCTAACATTCTTTAATTCTAGTAGCCTATTCCATCCATTTCCAAAACATAACTTAAGTTCAATTATATCTTTAAAACCATATTTTAACACATTTTAATCAATTAAATCCAATTTAAACCAATTATTAACAAAAGTCCCATGGAAACCCTAACTCCCTTTAATTTTGAAAAAATTTTCCAATCAATTTCAAATGACATTCTAAGTTTATTTCCATAATTAAAATCATTTTATAACATGATTTAAACAATTTAATTTAACTGACATCCATTCTTAAACTATGTTCTTCTAAAACTCTAAATTCAACACCAACCCATCCAAATGCTATCATTTCAGATTATAATTGGTGTAATTGTTTATTTTTCTTTTAAAAAATAAAAAAAATTCACATTTCAGATTATTTTCATTGCTTTTCATTTTATTTTATTTGTCTTTTGCTTTTGATATTTCTTTTTCTAGAAATTTTTGTTTATGCAAGGCAGGAGATCACTTGAAGGAGAACTACATCCATTCATTCCAGAAATTCAGAGAATAAAAAGGAGCAGAGAGGAGTTTGAGCTTTTCACAGGATTTGATACTTCAGAGGAAGACATTTCGGATTTTGAGTCAGAATCTGAAAAATCTGTTAAAATGGCTGAAGAAAGACAAAGAACCATGAGAGATTTTGCTAGACCTGTCATTGGAACTTCCACTTCTTGCATAAGACTGACAGATGCAGCAAGGAACTATGAGTTGAAGAATATTCACTATAACATGCTGCCATCATTCTATGGAGTTCCAAATGAAGATCCTTTGAATTTTATTAGGGACTTCTACTCCACCCTCAACACTTTTCCTTTGGGAGGACTAACAGAAGATCAGTTGAGGATGAGATGTTTCCCTTATACTTTGAAGGATAGGGCAAAGAGCTGGCTCATGATGTTGCCTGAAAATTCACTGACAACTTGGGAGCAAGTTTACAATAAATTCATGGGCAAGTTCTATTCACACCAAAAGACAGCTGAGTTGAGAGGGAAGATTGCTACATTCTCTCAATTTGAAGGAGAGCCATTTCATGAGGCTTGGGACAGATTCAAGATGCTATTGATCCAGTGTCCACATCATCATTACCCACTTCAACTCCTTAATCAGTTTTTCTATGATGGTCTCACTCAGCAATTTTAGAACACTGTTGATAATGCAGCTGGGGGAGCCATGGGAGAAAAGACAGCTAATGAGACTTATGAGATCTTTGAGATGTTGGGAGCTAATTCTCAACAAAAGAGTGTAAGGGGAAGAAGCAAGGGGGTGAATCAACTGGAAGCCAATACTGAAATGGTTAGTCAAATAGCTGAGTTGACAAGACAGGTTCAGATGCTAAACATGAAGAACAATATTTCTTCATCTACTCAAGAAGTGTGTGGAATCTGTGGGACATTAGGGCATGGAGCAAATATATGTCCCTCTGCATATGAGTCTTTTGGGAATGAAGCTGAGCAGGTCAATGTTATGGGAGGATTCCAACCTAGGGCCAGAAATGATCCTTACTCCAACACTTACAATCCTGGTTGGAGGAGTCACCCCAATTTTTCCTGGATGACAAATAATGCTCAACAGCCTTTCCATTTGCTCCAGAGACAGAACCAGCAGCAGGGCCAATCCTCAAGTCAAAATCAAGGTCAGCATAAAAGAGAGAGTTTGGAGGACAGTTTACAAGCTTTCATCAAAGTCAGTGCTCAAAACCAAGAGATGAACAACAAGAGGCTGGATTCCTTGGAAGCATCTTTTAAGAAGGTGGAGACCCAAGTGGGGCAACTTGCACAACAGATGCAGATTCAATAAAAGGGGAAGTTTCCAAGTCAACCTGAGCAGGCACAAGCAGTGACTGTTCTTAGGAGTGGCAAGGTAATTAATAACAATGTTGAAAATAATTCTGTGAATGCAGGTGAGCAAGAGAAGAAAAAGGAAGGAGAATTAGAGAACAAAGGTGCTGAAGAAAGATCAATGGAGAAGACCCCTACACCAGATTTGCACAGGGCAAGCAATCCATACAGGCCACCTATACCATTCCCTAGCAGGTTGAAGGATGATAAAAAAGATAAGCAGTTTTCAGATATCTTCAACATGCTATCTAAGGTAAGTATCAACTTACCATTACTTGAAGCAATTAAGAACATGCCAGCTTATGCTAAATTCTTCAAAGAATTGAATACCAAGAAAAAAAGGTATGAGCCGAATGAAAAGGTGATAGTTTCTGAGGTAGCTAGTGCTGTTTTGCAGCATAAACTACCTCTTAAGCTAAAGAATTGTAATATCCCTAAGTGTGCCCTAGAAGTTTTAATTCAATTGTTGGTTGATTTGAATTAAATGTATATATATGTTTTTGCAAAGGAAATGATTATGTTAGTGGAATGTATATGTTGTATATATGTTAATATATATAACATATAAGTGGGTCAAAAGAAAGTCAAGAGAAGAGAAAGGTGTGGTGAAGGATTTTTGGAAATTATTATTATTATTATTATTATTATTTTATATATGTATATGGTTATTGTGAGAAGAGGGGAAAAGAAAGAGATGTTTTCTTTCTTCTTCTTCTCCTTTTGGTTCTTGTGCGAGAGAGAGAGAGAGGGTTAGAGAGAGTTGATGATCTTCATCAAAACCTTAGGGTTTTAAGAGAATTGAAGATAGAGATTGAAGATTTGTCAAGATATTCAAGTAAGTATTCAATTCTTTGTGTTGATTCCTCTTGTTTGAGTTTGGATTTGATATGGTTGATATGTGATGGTGATGATAATAAAGATTAATATATATATATATATATGTGTGTGGAATTAGTATTTAGATTATGATAATATGATTAACTGTGAGATAATATGGTTAATTGTGAGGAGGATAAATTGTTGAATTGTTGAGTAAAGGTTTAGTATTATGAATTGGAGATTTGAGTAGTTGATTTATGATGATGTATATTATGAGTGTTATTATGATATTTTGAAGCTGTATAAGTGTCTAGAACATTGATTGCATGCATTTGAATGATGCTATATTGTGCACAATGAGTTTAAATGCAATTAAAAGAGAGTTGGCCATAGTTAGGGTTTATATATATGTGAGACACGGCTAAAACAAGAATGAGACACGGCCAAGACTTAATATTTTTGGGAGACACGGCCAAGTTGAGGGAAGTTTGGCCGTGTTGAATGAGTTTAGGGAGAGACACGGCTACTGGCTTGGCCGTGTCCCTTGCCCGTGTTTGCCACTGCCTGAGTTTGGTTGAGAGACACGGCCATGTCCCCTGCCCGTGTCTGCTTCTGCTTGATTTGGTGATGAGAGACACGGCCACAAGCTTGGCCGTGTCCCTTGAGTGTGTTGGCTACTGTGTTTGGTTTTTGCTCTTCTTACATGGTTGAGTTTGAACTTATATTTGGTCAAGCATATGATACTATATGAACAAGGTTATGTATTATGTGCATGATGAATGTTGTGAATGGTAATGTGTTACATGAAAAATATACTTTGTAATGATACATCAATGATGCTATAGGTAAAATGTGAAGGATATGATGAGATAATTGATTATTTATAGCTTGGTGGGAGTAGCTCTTGAGGTAAGTACAAATTTACCTAGACTCATTCTTTTAGATGATTTTGAAACTTAAAACAATGTTAAATAGATTATTATATTGTTAATACAATGTGACTAATGTTATTATTTGTATAATGTGAAAGTTATAATGATTATCCAAAAGGGTATGTGCAATGTAATTTGTTATGATAAATGTTTTAACAATGAATGGTGTAAATGTGCCTTGAAAAATGATGAAATGTGATATTATCAGGGTTGCTAATAATGATCAAAATGAAACAAATGGATATATGGTTTATATGATAATGAATTTAAAATACAAGTGCAATGTAATTGATTATGTATGCTTGGATGATAAAGTGTATAATGTGTATTGAGGATTCTAAATTTAAGAATAAGGTGAAGCATATGTGTGTATATGTCCATGATGATCATTCTTAATGGATGTTTAATGTGTTTATGAACAATGTACTTTGAAAGGATATCAATGATGTTATGTGAATGATATGATTTGGGATATAATATGATATGAAGCCATTGTGTTTGGCTATGATGATTCAAATGTAATGTGAAGCCATTGTGTTTGGCTATGATGTTTCAATTGAGATAAATGAGGCATGTTTGCCTAGATGATGATGAGAATTGAGAATGAAAGTGCTAATGAAATAATGAATGAATTGTATGGCTAATGTGTTATTCCATTTTCAGAGTTTGTTGTTGGTGGCATGCCTAATATTAGTAACAATCTCTTGAAGTTAGGTTGGATTGATCCTTGAAGCCAAGTTGGGTTGAAGTTTAACATGTTTTACTCCCCTTGAAGCTTGGTTGGGTCAAATCCTTGAAGCCTAATTGAGATGTTACAACCCTTGAAGCTAGGTTGGATTGGTTCTTGAAGCCAAGTTGGGTTGAGACTTAGCATGCTTTGTTCCCCTTGAAGCTTGGTTGAACCTAAATCTTTGAAGCCTAGTTGGGTCTATGATAATGATAAATGTGATAATTAAACCAAAGCATTACTCTGAAAATTGAATGGCATATTAGCGTTTGTTGGGCCCGAGTCTGTCTTTGTTGTCAATATGATATACAAATGTTGAAATAAATGAGATCTATGGTTGACTTTGTTGGCAATGTGACTTATGATTGGTGAATTGTGAATTAAACAATGTTATGAAGTATGATGTGTAATGTGTAATGTGTATATTGAGATACTAATTGTGAGTATTAACGATAGATTGCGGATAATGATGCAATTGAATGATGTAATGATTGCCTTTGTTGAAAATGTAATTCATGAATGTTGAATTGTGGATAATGATTTAATTGAATGGTGTAATGAGATGTAAGGTTATAAAGTATGGCATGATAATACTGTATAAACGAGTTAGCGAAAAGAGATTTGATTTTGAGAAGTTAGGTTGAAAATATATGATTCTGGAAGTATAATATGACATGTAATATGTATATGAGATAACAATGATAAGTAACATTTTGTGAATATTCTATGTGAACATGTATATAATTTATGAGATTAGTGGGAGTATATGAAGAATGCACTAAGAAAGAAAAAACAGGATAAGAAAACAATAAAACATGATGCTAAAAGTATGAGGTACGATTCTTTTGTAAAGTATATTTTAATATTTATTTGTACTACTAAGCTCTCGGGCTTAGCGCGGACGTGTAATCGCGCAGGTTGCTTGGTGAAGGATAGGAAGTCTTTCATATTGCCACGAGAAGAATATGAGTTTGTCGAGACCAACTAGAGGGTAATGCATATATGTTTAACTTTTAATTATGATGTATTTCTGATAAAAGAATATTTATATGTAAAATTGAAGTATGGATAAAGATAATGATTTTGTAAAGGTTATTTAAATTAACGTAATATGGTTTGAACTCTGTTGCAGGTTTTTAAAAGGTAACAACAAGTGGCATCCTTATACTTTATATACTTACTGTATGTATACTAGGTATATGTATAGTATTTATATAGGGTATCGGGGTGTTACAATTATTTTGGTATCAGAGCTTAGGTTCGAGATTCTCGGCCTAAGTGAAATTAAAAAGAAAAATTTTTGCAACGTTTAAAATGAATTAAAAAGAAGAGTTTTGAAATGTAAGTGATAATACATGCATATGCATTGACACCTAGGTTGGTCTCGGATGTGGCATTATGTGATGTGGGATAAATTTGAATTATATGAGAGGGATGATAAAGTCTGAATGAGGTTTTTACTTGAAAGTAAAAACTAGAGAAAGAAATGATATGAAAACTAAAATAAAATAAAAATATTAGTTAATGTAAGGAAATATAATGGTGTTGTTTGCATTGTTGTTTTAATGCAAATATTGTGAATTTAATGTGATAATGTGATGTAATGTGTTAGTGATCAAAGATTGAGTTGATCACTTGAAAATGTAAGGTACGTATAGTATTGCATGTTTGTAACCTATATAATTACTTGTCTATTAATGTTGAGAATGATTACGCTTGCATTGATAAACTTGTGCAAAGCTAGGTCATGTGATAAGATTGATAGTGAGAATTGGATTGAGCAATGTTGGTTTAAGAAACTGAGATTTGTGATAACTAAACTTGAAAAGTGTATAAAGGTTATTGGGCTCCATGTGTATATGATTGGATGTAATGTACATATGTATATATATGTGAGTGATATATATATATATGTTGAATGGTAAACAAATGGATATGTAAAGTTAAGGTTTTGTTTAAAAAAAATGATATTGGTTGAGTGAGGGTATAAATTGGTATTGATATGTTAATGCAAACATTGTGAACTCAATGTTAGAAATGTGAGATGCTTGGATATTGTGAAAGCTCATGGTAATGGTGATAACATGTGATATTTAAGATTATTGAAATGAGCTTTATAATTATGGAAATTATATGTTTTGATATTGTGTTGTGATATATATTTGTAAGATATTTTTAAAGTGATATTAAGAAAAGTGGAATTTGGCAAATTGAAGTTTAAGCAAAATAGTAAGTTGAAAAGTTAAAGGTTTAGTGGAATGTGATAAAGATTATTGGGATATTGATGGTTTAATGTATATTCAATATATGAGATAAGTGCAATGATTAATATTGCACATGAAAGTATTATGAATTGAGTAATGTGATTGATAGTATGAGAAGTTGTTTTGAAGTAAAAAGGGAAGTGGATAAGCAAATGAAAATGAGCTATTTTTAAGTCATTTTACTGCTAAGGGTAAAAATGGATATGGAAATATATTAAATGCTTTTAAAGATGAAAATGAAAGAGATGTTACATTGGGAATGTGGCTAAGACGGATGTAAAGTGCTATTATAGTCAGTATATATATGTGTGTTGTGTGAATAAATACTTTGCATCATATTGGAAGAAATGATACTGGATGATTTTCGCTGACTCTCTTAAGGGGAAAGTCAGGTGTTCGATTCAGAGAGGCGACTTGCACTCATGTGTCTTGGGTGTAAGTCAATTAAGCGAATCCTGTTGGTAGGCCATGAGGGCAGTTTAGTACTGTAGCCGCCCAGCCCAGAGGCCCTGAGGGTTTCTCCGGATAGGAATGGCTCAGCAGGTGGACTGGGACGGTTGTTACAGTTATAAAGGAAAATTTGTATTGAATGTATGATAAATAAGAGCATCTAACTAAGTGTACACATGTATTTGATATGTGAACTGAGTTTTCAATATGAATGAAATTATGATATATAAACAAATGGGTGAATCACATTATGAGGGTGACCCATGAAAATGTATGTGGTATTATTATGGAATTAGTGATATGAAAATGATGTTGTATGTATTAGTAGACCTAAGAGAGATTAGGTCTTGAACTGTGTAAAGCTAAATGAATCATGTGATGGAAGTGAAAATGGCATGGACTTAAGTAATAGTAGACAGTGGAAATTGTTATGGTGAGCATTTAACTTGATGATCCTATGATATTTAGAGTCCTAAAGTATTCACATATGGAAAGTTCTATGTAATTAAATATTATAAGAGATTATGAATAGATTGGAAATGAAGTGATGAATAGAAATTGTATAGGAATT
Organism: Garcia nutans; assembly: GCA_947685225.1. Taxonomy (NCBI): domain Eukaryota; kingdom Viridiplantae; phylum Streptophyta; class Magnoliopsida; order Malpighiales; family Euphorbiaceae; genus Garcia; species Garcia nutans. Next base: position 10,919,093 of record CANTUV010000040.1, read on the forward strand.
ACATATGATTGAATGTGTACATGGTATTATTGTTGAAACATGAATTAAGTTGATAAAGATCATATAATCGAGTGTAAATTGGTTTGAAACGGAGTTGAAATGTGTTAACTTCTGATATAACATATATGTGAAGAAGGAATATGTCATTCTTGAGAAACACCTTAGCTTGTGTTTGTAAAGACTAAGAATAAAATTATATAAGAACAGTATTGATTTGAAGGTTTCAGGCTTGAATATTAATCTCTTAAAGCCATGTGTTTTGTTTAATACATTTGATTGGTTAATTTGTTATCCATGGATTTGAATCTTAGATTAAGTGATTGTAATACAAATTTAGTGAGATAGAAAATTATGTTGGAAAAGTATAGTTAAAAGTTTTGATAGATAAAGTTGTACCTTATCAATTTATGTTAAGAATTTGGTTATAATTATGAGGATAAAAGAGAAAAAGGAAATAATGGAAATGTGTCGAGTTATGGGTAATATGACTGAAAATTATACTGAATACGTTTATGGTATGTAATGAATAAATGAATGGACATGAAATTTAAGTAAAAGAACTATTGATAGTAAGTGTGGTATAAAATTTTTATGAGAATTGGGGAGAATTATATTATGATAATGTATATGATGTAAAAATTTAAAGTGTGATTGTACTTGAGTGAATGGAGTATAGTAGTTATTAATCATGATGATGAGGGAAAAGATTGATTATGTATGAAATAGATTGGAAGGTAGTGTATTAATATGTAAGTGAAGCGAAAAGCATGCTAAAGAAATAACTCCTTTTGTGAAAAATAAGGATTTTGTTACTAATTGAAGGTTGATAAATGTCTATTTAGACAGTGATGGCGATGATGGGATAATTAATGCTCAGATATAAACCAATGGTTTTTAAGGTTAAAGTTAAGAGAGTAATTACAAAGAAATGAAGGAATAAACTATATTGAATATAAAGACTGAATGAAGTGTAAGTATACTATAAAATGGTCTGATTCTGGTATAAAGATATTAGTAAGAAGTGTAATGAGTTCTTTTGAATGTTTGATCAAAGAGGTAATAAGATATCGAAACATATAGAATGATGAGTTATGGAATTTAGAGACGATAGTTGATTCTAAAAGGGGAGAGTTGAAGTTATATAATTTGATGACATAATAACTTAAGCATATAATTAATTTCCTATGGAAGTTAAGATGGTATTGTATTATGAATGGATTACATTTATACTAGATAATTTCGAGGACGAAATTATTTAAGGGGGAGAGAATTGTAATATCCCTAAGTGTGCCCTAGAAGTTTTAATTCAATTGTTGGTTGATTTGAATTAAATGTATATATATGTTTTTGCAAAGGAAATTGTAATATCCCCATATATGCCCTAGAAGTTTTGAATGTTGTTGTTGTTGTTGATGTTGTTGTTGTTGTTGTTTTAAATGGGATTGAATGTATATGTTGATTTGAAAGAAAAAAAGGAATTGGAAAGTGAATGCTTATGTATATGTGTTTTGGGAGAAAAGAGGGTTTAGAGAGAAATGTATATGTTGTTTATATGATAATATATATAACATATAAGTTGGTCAAGGGAGAGTCAATGCAAGAAGATATTTTCATTTGTGATAGGTGAAATTACTTATATGGGCATATAAGAGACAAGAGGTTAGTTAAATGGATAAGGGTATATAGGTAATTGTTTGGTTAAAAACTCTTGGTGGAGATTTAAAGAAGAATTGACTTTGTTTTCTTCATGATTTCTTCTTCTCCATTGTTGGCTGGCTCCTCCATAGACAAAGGAAAGCAAGAGACAAAGAGAAGATCTTGAAGAGTTAAGCTCAAATTGAAGGAAGATTAAGTGATCAAGTGATGATTCAAGAAGTTTATAACTAAGGTAAGTTCTTTTCTTTGATTTCTTTTATTCTTTTGAAGTGGTATTTGAAGTTAATTAGGGTTTGTTGATTTGATGATGAGATGTGTTTGTAATGTGTTTTCAAGTTTTAAATTTGGTTTTAAGTTAAGAGTTTAAATAGGTGGTGTTGTTGAAAGTGGTGGATGTTGATTTTGGAAGATGGAGAAGGATGTTGGTTTTAGGGTTTTGAGATAGTATGTGTTTAAATGTTTTGTGGATGTGTTTTAATAAGGTGAATATTGTGATAAACATGTAGAATTTGTGTTTAGAACATTGATTCCATTCATTTGAACCATGCTATTTTGTGTATGATGAGTTTGAGTGCAATTAGAGGAGACTTGTGTATGTTAGGGTTTCAATCCATGAGTGACACGGCCAAAAGCAAGGAGAGACACAGCCAATTCATGAGAGACACGGCCAAGTCAAGGGAATTTTGGCCGTGTTGGGTGGATTTTGAGGAGACACGGCCGTGTTCTATGCCAGTGTTGGTCACTGCCAATTTTTTTTGAGAGACACGGCCACAAGCTTGGCCATGTCCTGTGCCCGTGTTTGCTACTGAAGTGTTGGATTGAGAGACACGGCCACAAGCTTGGCCGTGTCCCTTGGGTGTGTTGGTTACTGTGTTTGGTTTTTGTTCTTCTTAAATGATTGGAATTGAACTTACATTTGATAATGCATATGATATTATATGAACAAGGTTATGTACTATGCATTGTAAGTCTTGTGAATGGTGATGTGTTATATGAATAATGTATTTGAAATGTGATACTAATGATGCGATATGTATAATGTGAGTGATATGATGGGGTAATTGATTATGTATACTCGAATAATGAATGGTTATAACATAAATTGAGATATGAGGCCATTGTGATTGGCAATGATAATTCAAATGACATGTGAAGCCATTGTTATTGGCTATGATGATTCAAATGACATGTGAAGCCATTGTTATTAGTTATGATAATTCAATTGAGAATGAAATTGATAAATGAATTGTATAGCTAATGTGTTATTCCATTTTCAGAGTTTGTTATTGGTGGCATGCCTAATATGAGTAACAATCTCTTGAAGTTAGGTTGGACTTGATCCTTGAAGCCAAGTTGGGTTGAAGTTTAACATGTTTTACTCCCCTTGAAGCTTGGTTGGGTCAAATCCTTGAAGCCTAATTGAGATGTTACAACCCTTGAAGCTAGGTTGGATTGGTTCTTGAAGCCAAGTTGGGTTGATACTTAGCATGCTTTGTTCCCCTTGAAGCTTGGTTGAACCTAAATCCTTGAAGCCTAGTTGGGATAATGATAAATGTGATGATTAAACCAAAGCATTAACTCTGATAATGGAATGGCATGTTAGTGTTTTGTTTGGGCCCGAGTCTGTCTTTGTTGTTAATGTGATATCCAAATGTTGAACTAAATGAGTAATGAGATCTATGGTTGCTTTTGTTGGAAGTGTGTTTCATGATTGATAAATTTGTGAATAAAATAATGTTATGAAGTATGATTTGGTAATGTGTGTAATGATATATTGAAAATGAATATGGCTTGAGGAGTTTTGTTGAGATATGAGTTTATGAGAATATAGTATGATGTGTAAAATGTTTATGAATGTGGAATTTGTGAGAATTGTTCTCATGAAGGTTTGGATAGATCATTGAATAGTGATTTGTTAAAATGATGTATATGTATCTGTATATGAGATAGAAATGGTAAGTATAGTTTTGTGAATGTTCTATGTAAATATCTGTATGATTTATGAGATCAGTGGGAATATATGAAGAATGCTTTGAGAAAGGAAAACAGGGTAAGAAAACAATAAAACATGATGCTAAAAGTATAAGGTATGATCTTTATGTAAAGTATATATATTTTATATTTATTTGTATTACTAAGCTCTCGGGCTTAGCGCGGTGGTGTAATCGCGCAGGTGGTTATGTGGTTGATCTGGAAGTCCAGCTGTTATGCCACGAGAAGGGTAAGAGTGTCTCGAGACCAACTAGAAGGTGATGCATACATGTGTGACTTTAATTATGTTGTATTTTTGATAAGAATAATGATTTTTGTAAATGCTCTTTAAATTAATGCAATATTGCTTAAACTTGGATAAAGGTTTTTAATTGGAAACGAAAAGTGACATTCTTATACTTTATATACGTATTGTATGTATACTTGGTATATGTATAGTACTTATATAGAGTATGGGGGTGTTACAGAAATGATTGTGTTAGTGGAATGTATATGTTGTATATATGTTAATATATATAACATATAAGTGGGTCAAAAGAAAGTCAAGAGAAGAGAAAGCTGTGGTGGAGGATTTTTGGAAATTATTATTATTATTATTATTATTTTATATATGTATATGGTTATCGTGAGAAGAGGGGAAAAGAAAGAGATATTTTCTTTCTTCTTCTTCTCCTTTTGGTTCTTGTGCGAGAGAGAGAGAGAGGGTTAGAGAGAGTTGATGATCTTCATCAAAACCTTAGGGTTTTAAGAGAATTGAAGATAGAGATTGAAGATTTGTCAAGATATTCAAGTAAGTATTCAATTCTTTGTGTTGATTCCTCTTGTTTGAGTTTGGATTTGATATGGTTGATATGTGATGGTGATGATAATAAAGATTAATATATATATATATATGTGTGGAATTGGTATTTAGATTATGATAATATGATTAACTGTGAGATAATATGGTTAATTGTGAGGAGGATAAATTGTTGAATTGTTGAGTAAAGGTTTAGTATTATGAATTGGAGATTTGAGTAGTTGATTTATGATGATGTATATTATGAGTGTTATTATGATATTTTGAAGCTGTATAAGTGTCTAGAACATTTATTGCATGCATTTGAATGATGCTATATTGTGCACAATGAGTTTAAATGCAATTAAAAGAGAGTTGGCCATAGTTAGGGTTTATATATATGTGAGACACGGCTAAAACAAGAATGAGACACGGCCAAGACTTAATATTTTTGGGAGACACGGCCAAGTTGAGGGAAGTTTGGCCGTGTTGGATGAGTTTAGGGAGAGACACGGCCACTGGCTTGGCCGTGTCCCTTGCCCGTGTTTGCCACTGCCTGAGTTTGGTTGAGAGACACGGCCGTGTCCCCTGCCCGTGTCTGCTTCTGCTTGATTTGGTGATGAGAGACACGGCCACAAGCTTGGCCGTGTCCCTTGAGTGTGTTGGCTACTGTGTTTGGTTTTTGCTCTTCTTACATGGTTGAGTTTGAACTTATATTTGGTCAAGCATATGATACTATATGAATAAGGTTATGTATTATGTGCATGATGAATGTTGTGAATGGTAATGTGTTACATGAAAAATATACTTTGTAATGATACATCAATGATGCTATAGGTAAAATGTGAAGGATATGATGAGATAATTGATTATGTATAGCTTGGTGGGAGTAGCTTTTGAGGTAAGTACAAATTTACCTAGACTCATTCTTTTAGATGATTTTGAAACTTAAAACAATGTTAAATAGATTATTATATTGTTAATACAATGTGACTAATGTTATTATTTGTATAATGTGAAAGTTATAATGATTATCCAAAAGGGTATGTGCAATGTAATTTGTTATGATAAATGTTTTAACAATGAATGGTGTAAATGTGCCTTGAAAAATGATGAAATGTGATATTATCAGGGTTGCTAATAATGATCAAAATGAAATAAATGGATATATGGTTTATATGATAATGAATTTAAAATACAAGTGCAATGTAATTGATTATGTATGCTTGGATGATAAAGTGTATAATGTGTATTGAGGATTCTAAATTTAAGAATAAGGTGAAGCATATGTGTGTATATGTCCATGATGATCATTCTTAATGGATGTTTAATGTGTTTATGAACAATGTACTTTGAAAGGATATCAATGATGTTATGTGAATGATATGATTTGGGATATAATATGATATGAAGCCATTGTGTTTGGCTATGATGATTCAAATGTAATGTGAAGCCATTGTGTTTGGCTATGATGTTTCAATTGAGATAAATGAGGCATGTTTGCCTAGATGATGATGAGAATTGAGAATGAAAGTGCTAATGAAATAATGAATGAATTGTATGGCTAATGTGTTATTCCATTTTCAGAGTTTGTTGTTGGTGGCATGCCTAATATTAGTAACAATCTCTTGAAGTTAGGTTGGATTGATCCTTGAAGCCAAGTTGGGTTGAAGTTTAACATGTTTTACTCCCCTTGAAGCTTGGTTGGGTCAAATCCTTGAAGCCTAATTGAGATGTTACAACCCTTGAAGCTAGGTTGGATTGGTTCTTGAAGCCAAGTTGGGTTGAGACTTAGCATGCTTTGTTCCCCTTGAAGCTTGGTTGAACCTAAATCCTTGAAGACTAGTTGGGTCTATGATAATGATAAATGTGATAATTAAACCAAAGCATTACTCTGAAAATTGAATGGCATATTAGCGTTTGTTGGGCCCGAGTCTGTCTTTGTTGTCAATATGATATACAAATGTTGAAATAAATGAGATCTATGGTTGACTTTGTTGGCAATGTGACTTATGATTGGTGAATTGTGAATTAAACAGTGTTATGAAGTATGATGTGTAATGTGTAATGTGTATATTGAGATACTAATTGTGAGTATTAACGATAGATTGCGGATAATGATGCAATTGAACGATGTAATGATTGCCTTTGTTGAAAATGTAATTCATGAATGTTGAATTGTGGATAATGATTTAATTGAATGGTGTAATGAGATGTAAGGTTATAAAGTATGGCATGATAATACTGTATAAACGAGTTAGCGAAAAGAGATTTGATTTTGAGAAGTTAGGTTGAAAATATATGATTCTGGAAGTATAATATGACATGTAATATGTATATGAGATAACAATGATAAGTAACGTTTTGTGAATATTCTATGTGAACATGTATATAATTTATGAGATTAGTGGGAGTATATGAAGAATGCACTAAGAAAGGAAAAACAGGATAAGAAAACAATAAAACATGATGCTAAAAGTATGAGGTACGATTCTTTTGTAAAGTATATTTTAATATTTATTTGTACTACTAAGCTCTCGGGCTTAGCGCGGACGTGTAATCGCGCAGGTTGCTTGGTGAAGGATAGGAAGTCTTTCATATTGCCACGAGAAAAATATGAGTTTGTCGAGACCAACTAGAGGGTAATGCATATATGTTTAACTTTTAATTATGATGTATTTCTGATAAAAGAATATTTATATGTAAAATTGAAGTATGGATAAAGATAATGATTTTGTAAAGGTTATTTAAATTAACGTAATATGGTTTGAACTCTGTTGCAGGTTTTTAAAAGGTAACAACAAGTGGCATCCTTATACTTTATATACTTACTGTATGTATACTAGGTATATGTATAGTACTTATATAGGGTATCGGGGTGTTACAGATCCTGGAAGCTTTATTGTTCAAATTGCTATGGGGAATGGTAAATGCACTGATGGCATGTGTGATTTGGGAGCTAGTGTGAATTTAATGCCTTACTCTGTGTACCTTGACTTAGAATTAGGGGAACTTAAGCCAACAAAAATGGTGTTGCAATTAGCTGATAGATCTCTTAGATTTCCGAAAGGGGTTATAGAAGATGTGTTAGTTAAAGTTGGTGGTTTGATAGTTCCTGTTGATTTCATTGTTCTTGACATGAAAGTAGGTAATTCTTCACCATCTGCACACACCATTCTGCTGGGTAGGCCTTTTATGGCAACTACCAACACTTTGATAGATGTTAAAAATGGAAAATTATCAATGACTGTTTTGGGACAAACTGTAGAATTTTCTATTTTTAATACTTCTCCTATTCCTACAACTGCTTTATATGAGGATTGTTCTTTTATTGATTGTATTGATGCAGTTGTTTCAGATGTTTTCTTGCAGACAGGTTCCTCTGATAAATTGGAGCTGGCATTGACTTTGGATAGTGATTTGGAAATTTTTGATGCAGAACTAGCCAGTTGCCTTGAGACTTTAGAGGGTGCTGAAATAGAGGAGCTTAAGGAGGACCCAATTTTTGAACCTTCCCCCATTGAAAAAGAAGAGAAGAACCCCTCACTAGAGTTAGAGCTGAAAGAGTTACCTAAGAACCTGAAATATGTGTTTTTGGGAGATCACAATACTTTACCTGTAATAATATCTAGTGAACTTAGTGAAGGGGAGGAGATGAGGTTAGTGAGTGAGCTTAAAAGATTGAAGAGAGCAATAGGATGGGGATTGAGTGACATAAAGGGTATTAGCCCTTCCATGTGCATGCATAGAATCACTTTAGAAGAGGGAGCTAAACCTGTGAGGGAAACCCAAAGGAGACTTAACCCAAATATGAGTGAAGTGGTTAAGAAGGAAGTGCTCAAATTGCTGGATGAAGGAGTAATTTATCCAATTGCTAATAGTGAGTGGGTGAGCCCAGTACATGTAGTTCCTAAGAAATCTGGAATCACAGTGGTGAAAAATGAGAATAATGAGTTGGTTCCTACTAGGACTACTACTGGGTGGAGAATGTGCATTGATTATAGGAAGTTGAACAATGCTACAAAGAAAGATCATTTTCCTCTTCCTTTTATTGATCAGATGTTAGACAAACTTTCTGGACACTCACATTATTGTTTTCTGGATGGCCTTTCAGGTTACTATCAGGTGCCAATAGCTCCAGAGGATCAGTCAAAGACAACCTTTACTTGCCCTTTTGGGACTTATGCATTTCGACGTATGCCCTTTGGCTTGTGCAATGCACCTGCAACTTTTCAGAGATGCATGATGTCTGTCTTCTCGGATATGATCGACGATTTTATTGAGGTATTTATGGATGATTTTTCTGTTTTTGGTAATTCTTTTGATAATTGCCTCGATAAACTTGTTCGTGTGCTTGAGAGATGCATTGAATGTAACCTCACTTTAAGTTGGGAAAAGAGTCATTTTATGGTTACTCAGGGCATTGTCTTAGGTCATGTGGTGTCGAGTAAAGGGATTGAGGTGGATAAGGCTAAAATTGAATTGATTGCTAAGTTACCCCCACCTACCTCTGTTAAGGGAATAAGAAGTTTTTTAGGGCATGCAGGATTTTACAGAAGGTTTATTAAGGATTTCTCCAAAATAAGCCAACCATTGTGCCATTTATTGGGGAAAGATGTTCCATTTGAATTTACAGCACAATGCATGCAAGCTTTTAATTCTCTTAAGGAAAAATTGACTAGTGCACCTGTGATTGTAGCTCCTGTCTGGTCTTTACCTTTTGAAATCATGTGTGATGCTTCTAATCATGCAGTAGGAGCTGTTCTTGGGAAAAGGGTTGACAAATACTTAAGGGTAATTTATTATGCTAGTTTAACCCTGAACAGTGCACAAATGAACTACACCACAACTGAGAAGGAAATGTTAGCTGTTGTTTTTGCTTTAGACAAATTTAGAGCATATTTAATAGGGTCAAAAATTATTGTTCATTCTGACCATGCAGCTCTTAAATATCTTTTAACAAAACAGCATGCTAAACCGCGCTTAATTAGATGGGTGTTGTTATTGCAAGAGTTTGATTTCCAGATCAGGGATACTAAGGGTAGTGAGAATGTTGTTGCTGATCATTTATCCAGATTACCCTACTTTAATGAAAATCTTGCATCTGATAGCATTCATAAAAATTTAGAAGCATTTCCTGATGAGCATTTGTTTGTGGTAATTGATGCACCGTGGTTTGCAGATATTGCTAACTATCTTTCTTGTGGTATTTTGAGATCTAACATGTCTTTTCAGGAAAAGAAAAGGTTTCTACACTTAAGTAAGTTTTATTTTTGGGATGAACCTTATCTATTCCGGATTTGCAAAGATGAGATAGTTCGCAGGTGTGTTTCTGAGGAAGAACAACTGAGTGTTCTTCAATTTTGTCATGACCTTCACTGTGGGGGTCATTTTGGAGGAAGAAAAACTGCAGAAAAGGTGCTTCAAAGTGGTTTTTACTGGCCCACTTTATTTAAAGATGCTCAAGATTATTGTAAGCACTGTGATTGTTGCCAAAGAGTAGGTAACATTGGGAGGAGGAATGAAATGCCCCTTCAGTCATATGTTGTTGTTGAATTGTTTGATGTGTGGGGAATAGACTTCATGGGTCCTTTCCCCAAGTCCTTTGGTTATGAATACATTTTAGTTGCTGTTGATTATGTTTCCAAATGGGTGGAGGCAATCCCCACCCGTACTAATGATGCTAATATTGTTGTTAAATTTGTGAAGGAAAACATTCTTAGCAGGTTTGGCACACCAAGGGTGATAGTCAGTGATGGGGGGAGCCATTTTTGCAACAGGCTGTTTGAGAAATTAATGCATAAATCTGGTGTGAAGCCCAAGGTGTCGACCCCATATCATCCACAGACCTCTGGACAAGTGGAAACATCCAACAAGCGGCTAAAAGGAATTCTGGAGAAAACAGTCAACACATCCAGGAAGGATTGGGCAAGTAGATTGCACGATGCACTATGGGCATATCGGACTGCTTTCAAAACTCCTCTAGGTATGAGTCCATATAGATTGGTGTTTGGAAAAGCTTGTCACTTACCAGTGGAGTTGGAGCACAGAGCATATTGGGCAATCAAGACTCTGAATTTGGACCTGGACAAAGAGAAGAAAGAAAGATTTCTACAAATTTCAGAGTTAGATGAGCTGCGGAATGAGGCTTATGAGAGCTCGAGAATTTACAAGGATCGCACTAAAGCACTTCATGATAAAATTATAGTGCGAAAGACATTGAGTCCAGGTATGAAGGTTTTACTTTTTAACTCACGACTCCATCTTTTTCCAGGTAAACTCAAGTCTCGATGGAGTGGTCCTTTCGAGATAACTCAGGTATATCCTTCTGGTGCAATTGAATTACTTAACTCTAGAACAGGTGAGACTTTCAAAGTGAATGGACAGAGAGTTAAGCCATACAATGAAGGATTTCAGGAAGTAAGGGTCATTGATAGTACTTTGATTCATGAACCCTAGACCTTGCATGATGTCCAGCTATATGACATTAAAGAAGCGCTAAATGGGAGGCAACCCATCGGTTTGCATTTATTTTTCATAGTTGTACTTTTAAGTTTAACAAGTTTTGATTTATGTTCGGTTTCAATAATTGGACTGTGCTTTGATCGGTTTTTCTTTACTTTGTGTTTCAGGGTGTTTAACGAAGAAGGGTTGCAAAATCATTAAAAAAATGATTAAAGTTTATAAAAAGGCAGAAGGTGACACGGCCAAAGGACTTGGCCGTGTCCCTTGGCCGTGTCACACACTGGACACGGCCAAAAATTCTTCAAAATTTGAACGATTTTGCAATGTTTTACAGATTTGGACACACCCAGGGGACATGGCCGTGTCACCTGGCCGTGTCCCCCAAAAACTATGAGACACGGCCGTGTGCTCTCCACTTGGCCGTGTCCCTTCACTTTCACACACATACACGGCCATGTCAGCACACACACGGCCGTGTCCTTCAATTTTTGCCTTTAAAAAGCCCGATTTTGCCCAGTTTTATTTCATAAATCCCTAACTTTTCTATCTTCTTCTCTCTCGCTCTCTCGTTCTCTGCAACACCAAACCCTTGATTTTTATTTTCAAATCTCCATCTCTTCTGTTAAAACTTCAAAATACTCCACCGAAACTTGAGATTATCACTTAAAACTTGCTCTTTACTCATATTATTTTGATTTAATTCAGTTTTGGGTGTTATTTTCTCAGATTTCATGTTGCCGAGAACTAAAATTGTACCACACCGAAAGAAGAAGAAATCGGGAGCCGAAGGAGCTTCATTATCTTCCTCAACTTTATCTCACAAGAGGGCAATCTTTTGGCTCGGGGTTTTTTCCCGACAAGGTATGTGAATGACGAATCTTTAGATGCCTTGCAAATGAGAACTGCTTTTTATAGATATGTGCAATATCTTGGGTGGGAAACTTTTGTTTCATTGAGACCTCTGCAGTTTGAGGAGCTCACCCTAGAATTTTTGGCAACTCTTAAAGTGGAAAGAGATGATAAGAAAATTTGCAGGAGACTGATGTTTAAATTAATGGGTCAATCATTTGTGCTTACTATTGATCAGTTGAATGATATATATGGTTTTCATCACCATGGAGAAAGATCGATACCCAAAGATTTTAGACAAAAGTTTGCTTGGGGTGCCTTATGCTCGGGTACTTATGTGGCCAAATCGGCCAAAGCATCTAAATTACGGAACCCTACCTTGAGATATTTGCATAGGTTTATGTCATGTGGGTTCTTTGCAAGGAAAGAGAGCCCGGGTGTGGTTGAGTCGAGTGAGCTATTTTTCTTGGACTATGTTTTGAATGAAATGAATATTAGTGCCGGCTATTGGTTAGCCGATATTTTTTATTCTGTAGCTAATAAAAGGAGGGGGGCTATTTGTGTTGGAGGATTGATCACTACATTAGCAGTAGCCCTTGTGGAGGATTTTGACCCGAGTACTACTCGGATGACTCTAATTTTGGGTAATGATTCCTTGGATTTAGCTATACTGGCGAAGATGCACATGGTGGTGCATAGAAGAGGGACCTTTGTGATGCCGTCAGCTGAGCCTGAAGCACCGGGGGACAGGCAGAAGAGAGCCCGGATTGAAGAGGAGTCTGACTCGGATTCTCTTGACTTAGATGAGGATGCTCCGGTCTCGGAACATCAAGAGGTACTTCTGAGGATTGAGGCCCTGGAGGGCAAAGTGGATCGATTGGATAGCAAGGTGGATCGTAACCATGCTAAGATCTTACAGCAGATGGAACAGATTAACAGTAACCTTGCAACGATCTTGAGTCTCCATCCCTCAGCTGCATCATCTTCCCGCCCACATTTTCCATAGATTTTCAGTCCTTGTTTTATTTTATTTAGTGTACTCTTGTTTTATTTTTCGTTTTTGTTATTTATGTTAAAACTTTTGTGTTTGGATATTTTCTTGTACTTTTGTTATAAAACTTTTGTGTTTGTGATGGAAATCTAGGATTTTGCCTCACCAGGTACGATGGAAGACAGGTTGTCCTTTAACTCTTATTATTTATTATTCTTGTTTTCCATTGAGGACAATGTCAATTTTAAGTGTGGGGTACTCTTTAAGCTTTCCTTTAATTCTTGTTTTGCTTATTGTGGTTGTTTTGTTTATTGTGTTTTTTTTTTGTGCATGGTATAATTGTTGAAAATTTATTGATCTTTTCTTTGATTCTAGCATTATAGTTGAGACTTTGGTATCAGCATAGAAATGAGCATTTGAATTCATTCGGGATTAATTTTCGCATTCTGCAATTCATGACATGTAAATCTTTGTGAACCCACCTATGTGAGCTTTGAGCCTTATAAAATTTGATATTTTTGTCAATTGATTTTCTTTTCTTAAGTGTGCACCTTCATGATGTTGCATCTCTAGAGTTTGCTTTTGCATACTTATTGAACTCACATTATGATTTAATCTCAAGTTTTAAAATGATGAAGGCAAATTAGGTTAGCCCCTTTAGCTTAAAGAGACTTCCCTTTATATTGATTTCCTTAGTGAGCCAAGTTGAGCCTTTGACCTGTTTCTTGTTTGATTAACACAATTCTCAACTTAACATGTTCTTACTATCATCATACCTATGCATTAAGGAATGGAGTTGTATGATTAGACAATAGGGTAGTTTATTTCAAGTGTGGGGTAAGTAAAAAAAAATAATATGGAATTCCTAATTGAGGGTTGAAATGCATACTTTGCATATTGTATTTGATTAAGAGTCAGTATTCTTTTCCTCTACATTTTAAGCTAGATGTTCCATTAAGTTTATACTTTATATATATATATATAAATATATATAAACTCAATAAAAAAAGTGAAAATAAAACAAAAAGAGATATATATATATATATATAAAGTTCATATATTTTCTAGCCTTAGAGGAATTTTGACTCGTGTACTTTTCTTTTAGTGTGCAAGTATGTAAGATTGCTAAGGGTTGGTGAGTATGCTATTTGAAGGAGTTATGAAATTCTTAGCAAGAGTAGTGTCTAATTTAGATACTCCATTTCTTGATGCTCCACTTAAATGTCTTTTCTCACACCTTACCTTAGCCCCATTACATCCAAATAAAAGACCTTCGGATTATTTCTTGAGAAAATCAGTGAGGGAGATTGGATAATTAAGCAAGTTTATGGCAGTATGCACTCATGAGTGGTATGAGTGATTAACCTTTGAAATCGAGTGAAACACTTAGTTGAGAGATAAGATTTGTATGTCTGGATCAATGAATGAGTTAAGAATATCTTGATTGAAGGAAATTGCAATTATTTATGTCAGATGTCTTAAAGTATTTCATCTATGTTCTGGAATTATAGTTAAGGTTGTTTGAATTTTTAATTTATGCCATGTGAATTTGCTTGAGGACAAGCAAAGTTTTAAGTGTGGGGTAGTTGTTTTATTAGTTTTTGTTATAAGTTTTGTGTCTTGTTTATTAGGTTAATTATTGTTTTATTTAGGTATTTTGTTAGTTTTTATCGGTTTGTCTAGTGTTTTCTTTAATTGTGAAGTTTTAGTTTATTTTTAGTTTTATGTTGTTTTTGATCTAGTTTTTAGTTTGTGTTTATGTTTTGTCGGTTATTGTTTATTTACTTCGTGTTTTAAGTTTGTTTTGAGTTTTGTGTTAGGTTAAAACAGGCAAGGAAACAAATTGAAGATGAAATGGGCAGTAGCTGACACAGGCAGAGGACACGGCCAAGTCACTGGCCGTGTCCCATACCAAGTTAAAAGGAAGAACAAGTCCCAGTAGCAGACACAAGCAAGGGACACGGCCAAGTCATGTGGCCGTGTCCCTCCAAAGAAGAGCAACACGGCCAAGTCACCATGACCTGGCCGTGTCCCACTTGTTACCAAAGGAAAGGGAGGTCAACAATTACACAGGAACGAACACAGGCAAGGGACACGGCCGTGTCACCTGGCCGTGTCCCTCCCATCTCACTCACACGGCCAAGTCAAGCTCCACTTGGCCGTGTCACTCAACAAAGAAGAAAAGAAGACCAAAAGCAACAGAGGAGGACACATGCAGGGGACACGGCCGTGTCACCTGGCCGTGTCCCTCCATCAAGCCCTCACACGGCCGTGTCCCTCATCACCTGGCCGTGTCCCTCATGTTCCAAGCCCGCATCGGATTTTTAACGCGTACGACTCATATAAAAGGAAAAGAAAGTTAGGGTTTAGGGGTCTTTTGACGATTTTGAGAGCAAATTAGCCGTTTGAGAGAGATCTTAGGGTTTAAACATTTGTTTTCTTGGATTTTGATTTTACTTTGGATTAAACTAGTTTAGATTAGATTGTTCATGCCATTGTTTCATCCTTTTTGCAAGATTGAACAAGAGATTCTTCAAAAGCTTCAAGGAGTTTGTAACTTGGTTTTATTCTTAAACTTTGTCTCTTTAGTTTCATTGAAATTGTGTTTATGAACATTATCATGTCTAAATTGATTTCTTTGATTATTAATGAGATGAGTATGCTTGATAACATCATGAACTAATTTAATCTAATCTAGGGTTTGTATGGATTTGCTATGAATTGTATGAATTGGTTATTCTCTTAACTATTGATTTCTTTAGCCTTTATTGAATGAAAAATTGTCACATATAATTGATTGGCCACCAATTGTGTGTTTTAGGTATTAGATGATGGATTGAGAGATGAAATCTAATGCTAGACCAATTCAATTAAGGACTTAGGTGAACTAGAGATATAACCTATTAAAAAGATTGTTTCAATTATAACAAGATTAGTTGTAAGAGGTTTGAATGCGAGAGCTTATTTCCTTGACTCAATTAATTAAGTTGCTTGAGATTTAATTTTAGAAATTAAATTAGTTAAGTGGAATAACCGTTCATACATATGAGTAGTAAAGAAGTGCAAACCCTAGACCATTCTATCAAGTGAATCAAAACACAGCTCAATTTACTTTTATTGTTTTAAACTTTAATCAATCTTCTTCATTATTTAGCAATTTATAAATCTCTTTAGTACTTGTTAAACATAATCTGATAAGCAATTAACCACTTTGGCTTCCTTGAGAGAACGACCTTGGGGCAATCACCTTTGCTACAGCTACCTCGTATACTTGCGAGCGACGCTTTGTGGTAGAGTTAATTTGAGCGCAACACACCCTCCGCCCCAAATAACGCAACGATCACACTAATACGGAGCCAGATAAGTTAACACGAGGTAAATATATCATTAGATCAATACCACTGATTTTTAGGCTAAATTAATTTATATTCTATTTTTAGTCTATCTATTTACTTAAATTCTTAAATATATTCATCTAATTAATTTATTTTTCCTAAATCTTTTAAAAAATAAAAACAAAAATAAAAATAAAAAGAAAATAAAAAGAAAATAAAAATTATATAAAGAAAAAGAAAACAAGAATATATAAAAAAAAGAGAAAAGAAAAGAAAAAAGAAACAGAAAAGGAAAACGAATATATAAAAACATAAAAAATAATAAAAATAATTTGCTGTTAAAATAAATAATTAAATAATCACCTTGCTCTTTTGATTTGAATTACGATGAAGCGGTATCCTGGCTAGTAAACTTATATTTCCATCTTCATGCCCTCGAATAAACTCTAATAACTTAGCATTAGATTGAGTTCCTGATCTTGAAGCATGCATTTTTTCAAAACTCTATGCTAAACTCTTTAATGAAAGATTTATAGTTATGAAATAAAGAAGTTTGCTACGAATGAAATGAAGAGCTGAGTGCTGTGTTTATATATAGGAATGGCAAAGAAAAAAACAAAATTCAAAAAGTAAATTTCACTATTGATGAATAGTATATTACTATTTACAAATATTACTATTTACAAATAGTAAATAGTGCATGAACAGTGACTACACAGTAAATAAATTCAATTATTCAATTTAATCATTCAAATACTTGCATTTATATAAATATTTTTAGACTTTTAAAATATTTTTACACGCAGGGGACAAGAAGAAGATATGTGCATATGCATGGTAAATATTAGCTAAAACTTTTGAATTCCTTTAGTATACTACTGATTATAATTATTTTTTTGCAGACAATTAAATCTCTCTTAGCTTGAGTCCAGAACCCAAATTATTCCTAAGTCCAGAACTTAATTTAGGTCTAGAACCTAAAATCTCCCTTAAGTCCAGAACTTAGCTCGAATTCAGAACCCAAATTACCCTTAAGTCCAAATCTTAGCTCGGGTCTAGAACCCAGATTACCCTTAGGTCCAGAACCTAAAACCTCTCTTAAGTTCATAACTTAGCTCGGGTCCATGACCCAAATTACCCTTAGGTCCAGAACCTAAAATTCCTCTTAAGTCTAGAACTTAGCTCGGGTCCAGAACCCTAATTATTCTTAAGTCCAGAACTTAGCTCGGGTCCAAAATCCTAATTATTCTTAACTCCAAAACTTAGCTCGGGTCCATAATTCAAATTACCCTTAGGTCCAGAACTTAAAATCTTTTTTAAGTTTAGAACTTAGCTCGGGTCCAGAACCCAAATTACCCTTTGGTCTAGAACCTAAAATTATCCTTGATTCCAGAACTCAAACCGGGTCCAGAACCCAAAACCTCAACCATCTCAGAAAAATTAAGTCATATTGCTTTTCACTCTCTTTTGTTGTAGTCTCAGATCATTCAAACAGGGGGAAAACTGTAGACTATTAATTTTTGACCCAGTCTGGTCCGATATGTTTTATATAGTCCAAAATAATTTTTATGGTATTTTAATTAAATAATATTTATTTTAATATTTATTATTTATAATTTTTAATAAAAATAAAAATGATAAAGTTAAATAAGGTATTGTTGGATGAAGGCCTTGTATAGCATATCCCAGCTCTTTTGAGTGTCATCATCTAAGGTATTGAACCAGTTTTGGACCATAGGATCCAATGAGAGCATAAAGTACCTTAAAGTTTGAGCCTTAGTAGCTCAGGCAGACTATATAGCAGTGATATACTACTTCACATGGAGGTGAGGATTTTCGGTTCCATAAAACATTGCAAAGGCTGGCATCTTAAACTTATAAGGGACCTCCTCATCTTTTTCAAATAGTTTGTTGATCTCGAACATCTCTTCATTTTTCATTTTCTTCTCAAATTTCTTTTCCAAGTCCACAATCATCTTTTCAACATCTAAAGTTTTAGTTTTATCCACAGTTGATCTTTCAACAATCTTCGGCTCTTTCTTCTTGTCTAGAGGATCTTGGAAGTATTGAGCCCAATCTTCATCATCATCAATGATCACCTTATCATCACCAAAAGCCACTTCACTAACTTTAGCCTTCCCCTTATCTTTCTTGGTGTTTACAGATGCTTTCGCATTGTTCCCAAACATTGCAGCCATTTGATTCTTCATGATCTCAGCTAGGGCCCCTTTAATTCTTCCATTTTAGCATTGAGGGCATCATCCACCATTCTTTGAATTTGTTCGAGCTCCATTGCTTTTGGTGAAAAAGTAATTGAGTTGCTACTAGATTCTTCATCTTCTGCATAGGTCAGATTGTTGTAAGCTTTTGAATTGTCGTAATCCAGGGCTGTGAGCCAGAGAGGATCAATGATATGAGATGTGATGCATGTATGCATGTATGCACAGACAATAAACAAACAATGATAAATAGGATGTTCCTTCCCACTTTATAACTTCCACACACAGATGGCGAGTCTCTTTTCCTAGGTATATGGTTAACAAAGTACCAACATGGGGTATCTTGTTTTTGAAAATTCTCTCGGATGTTTCAACCAATAGTTATATTTTAAAAATGGAAATCAGTTCATGATAATTCCCATTAATTAGGTTTTAATTCATTCAACCAACTAAAGTAGCTTTTATGCTATATTAGATTAAAACAAAATTAATAGATTTATTACAAATAGATTTCTCAATTGAAAAAGTAACTGATGATTCATGCCAAAAACAAGCCCATGGTTAATAATTCTTAGTATAAACTAGGCTCACAATTGATTTTTGGCATTTTTATAATTGACCTAAATATTCTTAAGCTCTTTTAAAAGGTTATGAAAATAATTTTATTTCTAAGCCCATTCTAAAATGATTTTAGAAAAAATAGATTTTGGGCTTTGTATTTTGGTCATGAGAAAGAATTTTTGATTTGTTGTTGTTTTTATTAGAAATGTTTTATGTCTAAAGACCATCTTGAAAAATTTTGAAAATAGCTTTGGTCTTTTGGACTTTAAAGAAAAATTTATTTTGAGCTTACAATGTACTTAGGTCATATTAAAGAAAAGAACAAACAAAATAAGCCATGATTTAAACCAAGATAAATTAACCATAGTCAAACAACATGCATTTGGGGTAAAAACCTAAGGAAAGTAACTAGGCCGATTACATGAGCTTTAGTCTTTAGGTTGAAAAGGCTTAGATTCCCATAGCAAGTATATACCAAAACGTACAAGGCTCCATACCTTGAGTGAAAGTATGGTATCACTTACATAAGACAACACGGATAACACGGGTATCCTAACTCACGCACACGATGCAATCTAATATGATGCATTGGATAATATTATGAAAAGAAAGAATAGAATAATATAAAGACCAACGGAATCAATTTCTCTTATTCCCAGTGGAGTCGCCATTGTGATCGGAGATTTTTACCCCACACCTAGTGGAATGGTGCTTGCGACTTTGGCACTATTTAGGCTCGGGGCCTTAGAGAACATGGGCCTAAGCTCAGAGAAAATGGAGTCACCACCTGGATGGGCCGGGAAAAAGAAAGGAATGGATGACTTGATTCCTAAGGAATCCCCAACCCCTTACTGGGTTTGAAAAGTTGGGTACGTCTGGGAAAGGTGAGAAATGGCCCAACACCCCCACAATGCCTGGTTCATTGGAATCGACCTCCTTTGCAGGTCTTATTATTATAAAATTCTTAAATATAACAATATTATCCATACTACATGCAACAATTAAAATGAAGCATCATTATATTAAACTCAAAGTAATGCCCAAACAAAACAAATAAATGGACACCCATCCGAGGATGGAAACATGTCCTTACATCATCCATGTCTAAAACTAAATAGGACACTCACCGAAAGGTGGAAATGTGTCCTTTAAATTAATTCCAAAATATGAAAATAATCTAAATTACATAAAGATTAAATAATGAGGTATCCAAAATATGGAAACATACCTCTTACAAAGTTTTGAAATCAAAACAAATCAATAAAAGTAAACATCCATTCATGATAAACAAATCAAATATCGAAATTAAATAAATCAATCAAAACATATAATAAACTACATAATCTAATTTAAAATTAAATTAAGTAATAAATGTATAAATTTAGGGTTTACATCTTAAAAAAAGGTTTTAGAATTTTAATTACTAAATTAGGGCTTTGGAAAAAAAGAAAGTTAAGTACACAAACTTATAATGCACAAATAAATATTGACCCCTTCGACGAGCCCATACGGTGGTCATGCTAGTTGGTTAGTGGGTGGGGATCAAGGGGGAAGCGCCCCAAAAATCTTTAGAAAATGGCTTTTAGGGTTGTAGGTTTTTGTGTTAAAAATTTAGATTTTAGGGTCTAAGATTTAGAAAATAGGGTTTCAGAATTTTAAGGAACTAATGTTATTTTTTAAAAGAATAATGCTACTGTGTAGATTTGAAAATAGAATTAATTAAGATTTAGGGTTTGAATAACTTAGGGTTTAAGAAATTAGATTTGTGTTTTGTGGTTTTAGAAAAGTGTAATTAGGGTTTTAGTTTTCAAAAATATATTTTATGGGTATTAAGGCATTAGGGTTTTGGAAAAATGCTTTTTAGGGCATTAAATAAAGTTTGGATAGTAAGTAGAACAATTGATCAAACAACAAAAACGTGCATGTTTAAACAATTTATCAAATTGTATGATGAAGCTACTGTAAACAAAAGCAAAGAAATAGAGATTCAAACCTCCGTTGTTGGTTCCACCACAATCTTTGAATTCTGGTTGAACAATAATAAAGATAGAATGGGCTACCTTTGATGGGTTGTATATTGTTTGCTGCCTCTTGATTCTTCAAGCTTGAGATTATGAGTAGACTGCCAAAAATAATTCCGAACTCTAAAGGTCCAGATCCTCTTTTTAAGATCAAAAGTCTCTTTTTGTGTGTTTTAATGTGGAAATTATAGGAAAAAATAAAATCCTAATACTAATTGGCTAAAGAAATAAAAACCTTTTAGGAAATAAAATTAAAAACCAAGTAGAATAGGGTTTTGGCAAAATTGTGTGCGGGCCAGCGTGCGAAAGTGCACCAGCAAAAAAAATCTACGGGTGCTGGGCTTGGGTGCTACTGGCTTTGGCGCGGGCCAGGCCAATCCTATGGCAAATTGGCCTATGGCCATTTCACCGTAAGAAAAATCTATTGCGAATTGGCTTGTGGCCAATTTCGTCGGCGATTCTTCTGTCGTTGATTTATTTATTTATTTATCTTTTTTATTGTTACTTCTTTTATTAAAAATAAATATTATAAGTAATAAATATTAATTAAATAAATATTATTTAATTAAAATACCACAAAAATTATTTTGGACTATTTTAAAATATCGTGCTGGACTGAGCCAAACATTAAGAGTTTACAAAAACTCTATCTGTAAATCATTTACTAGCTCCCCCGATCCCTCGCAAGGGGTGCTACCCCTTTGATGCCACCCCTATATTTCATTAATGGGTTAATATTTAGATTTACTTGTGAACTGTAATTTTTATATAGAAATATATGTTTGGATTACTTATTTTATTATGAATGATGGAACCATGTTAATATTTATTTATTGGTTGTACTTTTAAAGGAGATGTAAAAGGCATGTTTTCAATAATGTGGGTGCATTATTTATTTTAGTTATGTATTTTTAAGGATTTTTTTACTATTGTAAGGGGCATGTTTCACCAATTGGTGGGCATCCTATTTTGTTTATTTGGACATTGGGACATTATAAGGGCATGTTTTCATCTTTGTATGGGTGCCCATCCTATTTGTGTTGCTTTTTTGTTTTACTTATATTATGATTGATAATTATCCATGATTAAATGTAATATGAATGGTATTATAATAATGTAAGAATTTAATAATATTTAGACCTGAAAAGGACATCGGTTCCAATGAACCAGACGTTATGGGGTTGCTGGGTCATTCTAACCTTCCATATGCGTACCTAACATTTCGAAGCCAATAAGAGGTTGGGGATTCCTTAGGAATCATGTCATCCATCTGTGAGTGGAGATTTCTAAGGAATCCTTAACTCCCTATTGGTTTCAGAAAGTTAGCTATGTATAGGGAAGGTGAGAATGACCCAGCACCCCCTATAACGCCTTGTTCATTAGAACTAGCTTCCTTTTCAAGTCTAAACATTATTAAATTCTTTACTTTATTAAAATATCACCAATATTACACACAATTTTAAAGGAAATAAACATCTATCATCTTATTAAAATAAAACTAACAAAATTGGCACCCATCTAAGGATGGAAACATGCCCTTATAATGTCCAAAGTCCAAAAAGAAAGTAAAATAAACAAAATAGGATGCCCATCATAGGTGGAAACATGTCCGTTATAATTGTTCCAAAATCCTTAAAACATAAATTAAATTACATAATAAAAATTGAGGCACCCAAAAAGTGGAAACATGCCTTTTACAAATTTAAAGTCCAACAACGATAAGGAAATATAACTCAATCATTCAAATAAGAAAGGTAAAAATAAATCAAACACTTTATCCATCACAAACATACAATAATAGATCAAATAATTAAATTCATGATTTAATTTTAAATTATGTTTTAAACATGCAAAATTAGGGTTTTGGGAGTAAAGGTTAAGGACTTTAATGTTTTGGTGCTTGGTTTCTAGGGTTTGGAAACTAGGATTTTGGTTTTAGGTATTATAGAATTAGGGTTATAGTTTTTCTAGGTGTTTAAGGTTTCTATTGATTTTGGTTTTAAAAGATTAGGGTATTTGGAAATTAGGCTTAGGAATTTAGGGTTAAATATTTAGGCTTTACAAATTATGGAATTTGGATTAAGGGTAAGGTATTTTAGATTAGGGTTAAGGAAGTGAGGGCCTGGAAGTTTAAATTCTAGGGATTAGAGGCTAGGGTTTAGGTTCTAGAAAAGTAGCATTTTGAAAATTAGGGTTTTGAAAGCCAAAGTTAGGTGTTTAGGGTTTAGGAGTTAAGGAATTATGGGTTTATTACCGTAAGCACATACAGGTTTTAACTCATATTAAAACATGTAAATCTGGGGTTTTGAAAATAATGGCAGTGCAATATTGATGCCACTGTGTCTTTTAATTCAAATCCATGGCTTACTGTAAACAACTAATAATATTGTCCGCTACTTGAAGCATGCAATGAATTAACTAGCAGAATAAATAAGGAGAATGAATTAGTTAATAGAAATAAAAAATGCATTGTTGGCTCCACCAATTTAGTACGATGAACCAAACATTTGAACAACTACTGCCTAGATAAACTTAAGTTCTTTGGTTAAGCTCTAGCAATTTAGCAATTGCCTAGATATTGCCTTGGTTATGATCACTAATTCTTTGTTGACTCTTTCCTTTTGTTTCTCCAAATCCTGACCAAGATCTTTTTTAAATTGCTTTTTCTTTGATAATTGTCATTGCCTCTCTTGTCTCTTTTAATTACTTTTGTCAACACTCCATCTCCACTCTCTTAGCTTTCAACCTCTATATTTATAAGCCATTATTAAGGCATATTGTTTCCAAATTCCCTCTCCTTATCCATGCCTTATTAGGACTCTCAATGCACACTGCCTGATTAAAGACTTAAATTTGCCTGATTAAGGACTTATGAAGAATTGGGCTATCCAATTCACTGTGGGCCTTACTCCATGCTCTTGTGGCAAATTGGCAATTGGCCCTAGGCAAGGGCCTGGGTTGCCTGGGGCCAATTGGTCATGCCAATTCACCCTAGGCATGGTCTAGGGTGAATTAGCAAGGCCAATTTGCCCCAAGCAAGGGCCCGGGACAAATTGGCCATGTCAAATTCCTAGTAGCGAATTGGCTAAGCTAATTTTAGTTCTAACTAGATTGCTTTGGGATTTTAAGATTTGACCGGGCCATTTTAGGGCTTTAAAGATTGAACCGGCTTATTTTATGCACTTTAAAATTGGATCGACCAAAATCAAAGATATAAACTAGGTTTTAGCTTTTAAAATCAGAGCAAATTTGGCTTGGCCTCCTTTAATGAAGTGTCTACACCACCCGTTTCTATCTTCCCCGCCTATCCAGGTGGCAACTCTTATTCTTTGGGTTTAGGCTCGTGTTCTCTATGTCTTTGAGCCTAACAGTGCCGAAGTCGCGAGAATAATTTCACCGGGAGAGTGAGCGAAAATGCCCACTCATAATGAGCCTCTTTTAAAACATAACATGAGTGTTATCCTTATGCATATGCATTTTTGCACAAATAATCAAAACACTGTAAAACATGCATTGGTCCCAAATAACCCTATATAATATTCATGTTCCAGATATATTATTATGGTCTATCACAACACCGGGGATCTAAGTGTCACAACCGTCCTCTATTGACATCTCTGTGTCTAGCCATGAAGGCAAATATCATCAATAAATGACACTCAGTGTGTAGCTCGAAGGCACATCATATCATACTAGTACCCAGTGTCTAGCCCGTAGGCACATCATATCAATAGCACCAACACAATTCTCTTGAACAAGGTAGTATACAAGGCTAACACACATTATATCACATTTTTCATATTAAAATTTCTATCTTATTGTGTCATTTACTCTTTTCTTTTCCATTGTCATTCCTAATTCCTTTCAACACATTTTCAATATTATATGTCACATCCATAATGTGATGTCACTACCCATATACTTTGGGCATTTTCACTTTTGCCACAATTATCACATATTATTCATTTTAGCCATTTCAATGGCCTAACATAATGCACATCATTTAACAATAAACAATGCAATACATTTGAAAGCTCAAATGACAAAGTAGCTTGGCACATTTACTTTCAAAATGTGCTAAGCTAATTTGAATGCAAATGTATTATAACTTATCAAAGTATGTACATACCTTAATCCAAAACAAATCCCAAGCTAGAATTACCTTTTTCCCTTCACTTTCCAACATGCTCTTCACTACTAGGTTTGGATAATTACTATCTACTCAACACCTAACCAAAATGTAATTGTATATAATTCATTAGAAACATATTTTAATATACCCTAACTATTAATAATAAGTTTATACTTTTCCCTCAAGTTTTCAAATTTTTGCTCTAACATTCTTTAATTCTAGTAGCCTATTCCATCCATTTCCAAAACATAACTTAAGTTCAATTATATCTTTAAAACCATATTTTAACACATTTTAATCAATTAAATCCAATTTAAACCAATTATTAACAAAAGTCCCATGGAAACCCTAACTCCCTTTAATTTTGAAAAAATTTTCCAATCAATTTCAAATGACATACTAAGTTTATTTCCATAATTAAAATCATTTTATAACATGATTTAAACAATTTAATTTAACTGACATCCATTCTTAAACTATGTTCTTCTAAAACTCTAAATTCAACACCAACCCATCCAAACTTAAACAAATATATCTTATAGCTATAAAATCCTTATTCCCTCATCAAAATAACATCTTCCATACCCATCTAACAAATTAAACGACACTAGATAAAAATTTCATTTTTCACATAATCAAATTTTCTAACAAAACTTCAAAATTAAGGAAGAGAGCTTATTTGATTGTTGGAAACTCATCAAAACTCCTTTTGATTCTTAGTGTTTAGATGAAGAAAATTCTTCCCTTGGCTATGGTGAATTTCGGCCACTTTGAAGAGAGGAGGAAGAAGTTGATAAATATAATGTTTGTTTCAATTTCTTTCTTCTTTAATCTTTACCACATATATATATATTATTTTATTATTTTAAATAATTAATTATTTATTTAAAAAATCCAAATTTTTATCTTCAATTAAGAAATAATTACTTTTTGAATTGTTTACTTAATTTCTATTATTATTATTTTAGTGTTATTATTTTATTCATTAATTAATATTTAATAAATATCTAACTTTTCATTAATTTTCACTACCCAAAATTACTTTTAATTTTGATTTTTTTAAACCTTCAATTTTTATCTTTCATTGAAATTATTTTAATTTTTAATTATTTAACAAATTTAAATTTTTCCCATCATCTTCCACTATGGCAATTTTTCTTACCTTTCACTATTCATTTTTGACCTTTATATATCATTTCTATTCCACATATATTTAACATATGCAATCTATTCTTCTCACTTTTAACTCTTCATTTCTCCCTCAAATTTATTATTTTAGTTTAATTAAATTTTATTTCAGCAAATTTGCGAATGCTACATGAAATTTGCCACTGCTTGACCTTTCACTGATTTCTGAGGAAAATGTACCAAAGAAAATTTTGCTAAAGCTATGGCCCATTTTCCATTTCTTCCAGTAATACGAGTATTCAACATGTATTTAATGAAATCTATGGCTGACGCTACATGCACTCTACTCCTAATGTAATGACTAAGTTTGGTGCATGTAAAAAACAAAGCTATGCATAATTTTTCAATAAGAGAATATTTTATCTTTGTATTAATTAAGAGGCGGGTAAGATAATAAATAACTTACTCTCTCCCCTGAGGATCATCTTGTGCTAATAAACACCTATTGGAATTAGCAGCACTTGAGATATACATCTTCAAAAGATTACCTTCCCTTTGAGGCACTAATCCAAGAGGATTCATAATATACTCCTTTATCTTATCAAATACTTCCTGCTTCTAAGGTCTCCAGATAAATTCTTCAGAAGCTTTCAATTTTAATAATTCTGAGAAAACCTTAGTTCTACCGACAATGTTGGAGATAAATCTCCTCAAATAATTAATTTGGCCTAAAAACATTTGTAACACTTTTTTATTCTATAGAGGTTAAGCCTCAATTATTGCCTTTGATTTATTTTTATCCACTTCCACACCTCTATGATGCACCAAGAATCCAAGAAATTTTCAGCCCTTAACTCAAATCCACATTTCAAGGGATTTAGTTTCAATATGTGGATTCTCATTCTTTTTAAGATTTTTCTCAAATGATGAATATGGACTTTCTCTTTCTTAGATTTAACCACAATATGATTAATATACACTTCTAAAATTTTCCAATCATATCATGGAATGTAGCATTCATAGCACTTCGACATGTTGCACCAGTATTTTTTAAACCAAATGGCATTACATGCCAATCAAAAGTTCTTATTGAACTAGGAAATCTAAATGTTATTTTAGAAATGTCATCCTCTGAAATTAAAATTTGATTATAAAAAGAATATCCATCCATAAAAGATAATAATTCATTCTTAATGGTAGAATCTATCAACATTTCAGCCAGAGGTATAACATACACATCTTTTGCGGTAGCAGCATTTAAATATCTAAAATCTACATAAACTCTCAATTTTTCATTCTTTTTAACTACTGGTACAATATTAGAAAGCCAAGTTGTATACCTTGCAAGCCTAATGAATTTTACTCGCAACAATTTCATTATTTCTTCTTTCACCTTAGCTTCCACCTCTTTAGACATCCTTCTTAGCGGCTGTTGAAATGGCTTAAAGCTTGATTTGATTGGAAGATGGTGCTCTACAAGTCTTCTTTCTAGTCCCAGCATATCTTCATAGCTCCAAGCAAAATAATCTTAATACTCATGTAACAGGTTTATCAGTTCATGTATCAAGTCCTTAGCAAGCAACAAACTCACATATGTAACTTTAGAATCCTTTGATGTTCCCAAATCAATTTCTTGCAATGCATCCTAGGTTTTAAGCTGGACATCTTGTGAGAGGGGATTTTTTGCCCCCACTCCCAAGTGGAATGGTTTTATGACTTTGGCACTGTTAGGCTTAGGGCCTTAGTGAACATACACCTAAACCTGGAGAAATTAGAGTCGTCACCCGGATGGGCTGGGAAAAAAAGAAAGGGATTGATAGCTCGATTCCTAAGGAATCCCTAACCCCCTACTGGGTTCAAAAAGTTGGATACGTATAGGGAAGGTGAGAATGACCCAGCACCCCCATAACACCTGGTTCATTAAAATCAGCCTCCTTTTCAGGTGTAATTATTATTAAATTCTTAAGCATTATAATATTATCCATATAACACACAGTTAAAAAGAAATAAACATCCATCATCTTATCAAAATAAAACAAATACAATAGGTACCCATCCATAGATGGAAACATGTTTTTACAATGTCCAATGTCCAAAAAAGAAAACAAAAAAAATAAATGGGACACCCACCATAGGTGGAAACATGCCCCTTACATTGATCCCCCAAAAATAAAATGAAAGAAACAAATTAAATGATAAAGGCACCCACAAATTAGAAACATGCCTTTTACAACTTTAAAATCCAAATAAACAATTAATCAAATAAATTAAACCATTCAAACATAGCAATTAAAAGCAAAACAACTATTATAAACTGAATAAAAGAAATCATCCATCATGAAAGCATGTAATAAATTAAATAATCAAAACTAGGGTTTGAAGCATTAAACATACAAAATCAGTGTTTACATATTAAACTTAGGGTTTGTAAGGTTAAAAGATATGGTTTTAGGGGATAACAAAAGTAGGGTTTTAGGCTTGGAAATTAGGGTTTTAGGCATTTGGATATGAAAATTAGGGTTTTAAGTTTTAGAAATTGAATTAGGGGTTTTTATGATTTAGATAATAAATTAGGGTTTCAGGTGTTTAAAGAAAAAGATTAAGGGTTTGGTTTTTAGGAAAACTGGATCCTAGATATTTTAAAAAATTAGGGTTTTTGGATTTTAAAAACTAAGGTCCTGAATATTTAAGAAAATTAAATTAGGGTTTTTAATTTAGCAACTAGGGTTTTGGACTTTGGGTTTCAAGGTTAAAGTTTCGGAAATTAGGGTTATGGATTAGGGTTTAGGATATAAGATTTGGATTTATAGGTTACTGAATATTAGGGTTTAGAATAGGGCTTAGGAAATACGTTAGGTTTCTGGATATTAGGGTTTTGTGGTTTTTGGTTATTTGAAAGGCTAGGGTTTGGTTGTTTTAACTTGGCTACTGGATATATAATTCATGTAAATATTGTATGAGATGAATGACTTCTGGACATATTTAAATGAAGATACATGGGATATAAATTGATAGAATTATCAAACAAATATTACTGGACATATTTAAACAAAACCACATTAAGTATGAACTTCATAATATTAATGAACAAAACTTGTTATAATTTTAAAGAATTTGAAAAACAAAACCTGTGTTGGAGGCTCTACAAAATTATATGTTGATCCAAGCCACTATCTATACCAATTTACAAAATAAAGATAGTGATTACTGCCTTTGGTGTATTATGTTGATGGTTGTTGCTTTGCTAATTGTTATGTGTTTATTGCTAATCTGTGCTAATTACTCTATCCTAATTGTTGCTACTCATTCCGTGTTAATTATTCCCCCTTTCTTCTACCTTTTTATAAAATATTTATAGGCAGATAATGGTTTTTACGTTAAATTAATCTGCTAATTCGTGCTTCAAATGAATTCTAGCTTGATTAGGAAATTAAATTGTCGACCAAATTGCTTTAGAATTAGGTTCATGTAGATTTGGCAAGTCCAAATCAACATGGAGCCAACTCATGTTGATTTGGCTCATGTTGATTTGGGTGTGCCATATCGACATCAGTTAGGCTTATGTCCACTTGGACCCTCCAAGTCGACATGAGCATTGGCTCATGTCACCCTAGACATGTCCCTACTCAAACCAGTTTAACATTTTTAATTTTTGGAATGAACAAATTCAATTTGGGCTAATTCGGGCTTTTATAAGTTTAATCAATTTAATTTGGGCCTTTCGAAATTGGATCGACTTATTTAAAGCTGTAAACTAAGTTTAAGCCTTTTAAAATTGGACCAAATTTAGTTTGGCCCTCTTTAATTAAGACTGTACTAGCTTAGGACAAAAATTAAGGGTCTACCATCTTCAAACTTTCCAGGTGCTTGAACTAAATCTTCAACTTGTATTTCCTCTACTTTGGTTCCCTCTTGATCGTCTTCAAAAATAATCTCAGCTTCAAATGCTTCCATTTCTTCTAACGCCTCACACATGCACTGTAGATAACATTTTCATATGGCAGCTGTAGCTACTGCCTCTCTGTCTATGATTCTTTTATTCATTTCACCTCCTTGATGATTAGTAAATCTATTAGCCTGAAAGGCATTATTGCAGTAGGTCTAAGGAGAGCCTTGGATTGTAACACCCATTAATTTGCAAAAATAAGATTTAATTGGATTAAAATAAATATTTTGAGGGAAAATGAAGATTTGGTAGTGTGAAGAATGAAATGTAGATGTTGCATATAAGCTAAATATACAAAACATATAAAAGTCAAAGTGTATAGTAAAGTCAAAGGGCAAAATGGTAAATATACTTTATAAAAATTAAATTAATTAAATAATTTAAATTAAAATAAAAAAGGATGGAAGATAGAATTTATGAATTTAAAATTAATTAGATAAATAAATAATTAATATAATAAAATATATATATGGTCTTAAATAAGAAAGGAATAAAAAAAAAGTCAAATATTCATTTTCTTCTTCCTCTCTTCTTCTTTCTTGGGTTGAACCTCCATTGGAGCACAAGGGTAATTTTCTCTTCTTCCAAACACTAAATTTTAAGTAGATTTTCAAGAATCAAAACAAGTTTTGGTGGTTTTCCAACAAATTGTTAAGCTTTCTTCTTTAATTTTCAAGTTATGTTGAAAAATTGGATTATGCAAAGATTGGATTTTTGATGGGTGGGTTTTAATTTGTTATATGGGTATGGAAGGTGTTATTTTGATGAGGCGGTAAATATTTTATAGATATTTGGTTGGTTTGCCCATGTTTGATATAAAGTTTTGATGAGGTAGTGAGTGATTTAGGGTTTTAGAATAATATTAACAAAGAATTCATGTTTAATTGGTTTTATAGTTTAAATCATTCTATTAAATGATGTTAAAGATGAAAATGAACTGAAATTGACATTTGGATTTGGTTAGAATGTTGAACCAAAATCAAAGTGGCTTAGGGTAAAAATTTTAGAATTTGAATGGAAGTGTATAACATTATATTTTGATACTTGGAATGTGTTAAAATATAATCTTTGTAATGTATTTAAGCTTTAAAATAAATTTGAAAATGTTGAAAATGAAGTTTTAATATTAAAGTGTGTTTAGACACATTTTAGTGATTTTGAATGGAGTGCTCCTAAATGGAGTTCTATTGTTTAAAATGTGTTTAAATGTGATATTAACTTATTATGTTCATTCACATTGGGTATAGGTGTTGAGTAGATAGGATTTCCATCAACCTTGTGGTGAAGGACTTTTGGGTGTGTTGGAAGTGGAGTAGAGTTTTAACTCCATTTATTGCTTTAAAGAGCTTAGTACATACTTTATTCATAATGTGTGTGATTGTATTGAATTTTAGCATAACACATTACGTATGTTAAATGTGCTATGATACTTGATTTTTATGAACATATGTGTATGGCATTATTTGAAGTAACAATGGTTAATTTGTATTGATTATGGCATCATAAGCCATTTGATAATGGCTAAATGAAACATTTGTGCAAAATGTGTAGAGTGCAAGTCGTGCACTAACATGAGAAAGTAAACCACATTTGCATTATATATGATAATGATTTATGGAAACTATGATATTAGTCGGGATGGGAAAACATATTAAAAAATGAATGTGCATTGTGTGTACCTTATACACTATCTAGCTGCTAGAAGATTGCACTTAGATGTTGATATACCATAAGCAAAAGGGATGAGACACTGGGTTTCACAAAGATGTGCCTACGCCCGAGTAAGATACCAATGATAGACTAAAGCACTGTGCCTGGGACTAGATAATTGTGTAAGGTGGTTAGGCCCAATGTATGCGAATGTTTAGTGTGTTGTTTAATATGTATAAACAATGTTTGACATTTATAACATGATGCAAACATGGCATTATATATGTGTGACATCGTTTATTATTTTTATTAAAGTATGTACTACTAGGCGATCTGCTTAGCTCAATTGAATTCTATCGCACAAGTGACAAGGTTGATTTGAAGGATTCGGAGAGCACCACTAGACCCAATTAGGTCTAGACTATGATTATTTTTTTTTGGAGTTTATCGAGCCACCACGAACCAGAGCCTTCTACATTCCATGTAGATATTTTATACTTTAAGACTTTTATGGGAGCATGCATTTTATATTTATAAATGTGCACATGATGTAAACTAAAATAGGATTTTTGGGTTTTTGTTGCTTATGTGAGATATAGCTTATATATGTGTTGATATATAAATGTTTGTGAAATACTAGTTAAATTGTGCTATTAGGATTTTTGGGAAAATGGATATAATGATTGAATATTTTGGTACTTGGACCCGAGATTGAATTTGATTTGGGTACTTAGACCCGAGATTGTATACTTGGACCCATGACTGAATTGAATTTGGGTGCTTGGACCTGAGATTGGATACTTGGACCTGAAACTAGATTGGATTTGGGTACTTGGACCCGTGACTGGGTACTTGGACCCTAGATTGAATTGGATTTGATTAACCTTTTATCAGTTGAGGATTCTGGCTTAACTGGTTATTCCATTCTTTTGTTCTTCCTTTTGTAAAAATTCAGCTATTTTTAGTTGGCCCTCATATCTTCTCCTTGCCCCCTGCGTGGCGAAATATTTACAAGTGAGTTTGAAAATGTTTGGTATATAAACTTAAAAAAGAAAATATTTGAGAAACTTTGCCCCCTGTGTAGGCTCAAACCAAAGATTTTTTCAATGCAAGCTTTGATTGATGTTTTTGTTGTCTAGTTCTTCGCACAAGCACTCATTTCTTCTCTTTGCAAAATTACTAGAGCTTTCTCAAGCAATGGGCTTTCCATGGCCCCCTGATTTGATATCTTCTTTTGATTCTTTACTTGCTGTTCACTTTGACAAAGAATAGATAATACAAGGAAAAAAAAAAGCCTTGTGATATGCTCATGTATGCATGATATGCATGAGTAATACTTACAGTGGTTCCATCAACTTACAGACCAAGTTGATCAACAAAAGTGTTCTCATTGGTTCCTTTCAGATGCTCGTTCAGGCCTTGCATTGGAATGACATAATGCTTCACATTTATAGCTTTTATGTTCAAGATGTTAAAAATATGAATAATGGAGGCCCCAAACAGCAGAGATACATCCATTTCAAAATATGTTTTAGCATGCCAGTTGGTAGCTTTTTCATGACCTTGCCAATAATCATTTACTTTGCCCAATGTGTCCTTTGGAGGTTCAATAATTCGACATACTTCCCTTAACTTGAAGGCTTTGTAATTTTTAAATTTTTTTTTTAATTTTCAATTTTGAATTTTGATTTTGAAATCAAATGTTGGCTTTGCCAAATTAATGTCAATGTACCTCAGGACTTGATTTTCCAAATTAACATATCTATAACATGACAACCCTAGTTACCATACTAAACTCAGGAATCATTTCTATTTAAGCAAGAATTATTGCACTTCAGATAGGCACATACACATTACTTGGTCAAAGGTCTCATTTGAGTTTGAATATTGTCTATATCATATGCATGCTTATCCAAAATATTTCTACTAATAGACTCTACCTATCAAGAGAGATCAACAGATCTTTGATAGGCTTGAAATGGGGTCTATAAGGGACACTGGTTTAAGTGAAAAGCCATTTTGAGATTAGAGCTGATGTGACACAATAGACAAACCTTCAAACTACGAACTGCTTGTTGGAACTTTAGACAGTTGGGAGCATGCAAAGACAGAGCTTTGAACATTCTTCTTTCTTTTTGGCGTTAACCTGAATCTTGATTGGGATAGTCTTTGCCTTTGCAAAAAGTTTGGTACCCAAATTCGTTTCTTTTCTTCTTCTCCCTTTTCTTTCTTTTTATTTTTCTTACACTTCCCTTTCTTTGAGCATTTTATCATTTTTTCCTTCTTCCTTGTAGGACTGTCAAGTATAGAACTTTCAAGAACTGGATGTTCTTTCTCCTTTTTCTCTGATTTTGATCGAATCTTTGGTTGAGTTAGACCAGTTCAAGTCAAATTGTCCTTATAAACCAAATGGGAGCCTTTTACTGCTTTAGGTAAAAGAGAACTCAGTTGGCTTTCTGAACCGCCTTTTTGGATTTTATTTTTCTTCTTCTTTTTTCTTTTTTTCTTTTTTTTCCTTTGTCCTTTTTTCTTTTTTCTTTTTTCTTTTATTTTCTTTATTTTTCTTTTTTCTTTTTTTGGTTCTAGCTCTAAAAGAGTTGTCTTGTTTGTAAGAACTTGGGTTTCTAATAATGGATTAGTGGAGTGACATAAATCTTCTTTAACAGTGTGAGAGGGGATTTTTGCTCCCACTCCCGATGGAATGGTTCTTGTGACTTCGGCACTATTTAGGCTCGGGACCTTAGATAACACGGAACTAGGTCCAGAGAAAATGGAGTTGTCACCCGGACGGGCTGGGAAAAAGAAAGGGGTGGATGACTCGATTCCTAAGGAATCCCCAACCCCCTAATGGGTTCGAAAAATTGGGTACGTGTGGGGAAGGTGAGAAATGGCCCAACACCCTCACAACGCTCAGTTCATTGGAACCGGCCTCCTTTGCAGGCCTTAATATTATAAAATTCTTAAGTATAACAATATTATACATATTACATACAATAATTGAAATAAAACATCATTATATTAAAATCAAAGCAATGTCCAAACAAAGCAAATAAATTGACACCCATCCGAAGACAGAAACATGTCCTTACATCATCCATGTCTAAACTAAATAGGACACCCACCGAAAGGTGGAAACATGTCATTTACATTGGTCCAAAATATAAAAGCAATTTAAATTATATGATATTTAACTAATGAGGTACCCACAAAGTGGAAACATACCTCTTACAATTTTGATACTAAAACAAATGAATAACAATCATAACAATAAAGAAAATAATCATCCATGGTAAATTAAACAAATCAAGCATTGACATTAAATAAATCAACCATCAAAACATATAACAAAGTACATAATTAAATCTAAAATTAAATAAAGTAATAAAGATATGAATTTAAGTTTATGTCTCAATTTAGAGTTCTTTAATTAACATTTAGGTATTTGAGATTTTAGAATTGTTATTGTTATTATTTAGGCTACTGTAAAGATATTGGAAAATTGGAATGGATTAAGGTTTTATGAATTTGAGAAAGTAGTAAGGTTTTTTTTGTTTAATCAAATTAGGGTTTAGGGGTAACATCATAAAATTAGGGTTTTGGAATCTTAAGACATTAGAGTTTATAATTCATGGTTACTGGATTGTGATTTTAGGTTTACTGGATTATGGCTTTAGGGCTTAGATTTACTAGATTGGATTTCAAGAAAGTTAGGATTTTTGGTATTTTGGAAAACATATTTGATGATTTAAGAATTTAGGGTTTAGGAAAACTAGGGTTTACTGTTTTGTGTTTTTGAGAAAGTTAGGGTTTTTGGTATTTTGGAAAATATATTTGGTTTTAGGATTGAAGAAAATAGTTTAGCATTTTATAAAAATAATTATGATTTTTAGAAAAAGTAAAGAAGAATAGGGTTTTGAAATTTAAGAAAACATTTGGAAATTTTGGACAAAAAGTTATGGTTTAGATGAAAATAGTTCGGGGAAAAATAATTTAGGGTTTTAAAGCTTTTGAAAGCAGAAGAATAGTTTTAGGGTCTTTAAGGTTTCTAGAAACAGAAGAGTAGTTTAGGGTTTTTGGAGTTTTGAAAAAGGGAGAGAAATACTTTAGGGTTTTAAGGTTTCTGAAAAGAGAAGAATAGTTTTTGGGTTTTGAAGTTTTGATCACTGATTAAGTCTATTGGATGAACATATTACCAAGTTTAATGATTTAGATTACTGAAAAAAATCAATGATAGATGTATTCAAAAGAAAATATGGCGATAACATTATAAATATAATTGAAGCAAAGATTTATAATCAAACCTCCTTTTGTTGGTTCCACCAAAATTGATTTTTGGATGAACAATGACAATGGCAGTGATGCTGCCCTTGATTGATTGTTAATTGCTTCTTGTTGCTAATGTCTCTTGCTTGCTAGGGTTTTTCTGTCTCTTTTTTCCTCTAGTAAAAACCAATTTTTGATCCAGTAGAAACTAATTTTCCCTCCCTTAATTTTGAGTTTTAATGTGTTATTTATAGGAAAAATCATAAACCTACTTCTAATTATTTAAGAAAATTAAAACCAATTAGGAAAAGAAACCAAAACCAAATAGAATTTGGTTTCAGAAAAAACTGCGTTGAAAAATTGCGCTGGCAAAAAACTTGCTGGAGAAAACTGGCAAGCGAGCGAAAATCGTTTTTCTTCGGGCGAATTGGCCTGGCCGATTCACCTTCGGCGATGAATTTTTCTGTCACCGATTTAAATTTTAATTTATTATTATTATTACTACTATTTTATTTATTTAACTTTAATATTTATAATTTTTATTAAAAATTATAAATATTAAATATTAAAATAAATATTATTTAATTAAAATACCACAAAAATTATTTTAGACTATATAAAAAATATCAGACCAAACTAGGTCAAAAATTAAGGGTCTACAGTTTGCCCTATGCTTGAACGATCTGAGACTACAACAAAATAGAGTGAAAAGCAGTAAGACTTAATTTTTCTGAGATGGTTGAGGTTTTGGGTTCTGGACCCGGTTCGAGTTCTGGACTCAAGGATAATTTTAGGTTCTGGACCCAAGGGTAATTTGAGTCTGGACCCGAGCTAAGTTCTAGACTTAAGAAGAATTTTAGGTTCTGGACCTAAGGGTAATTTGGGTTCTGGACCCGATCTAAGTTTTGTACTTAAGAGAGATTTTAGGTTCTGGACCTAAGGGTAATTTGGGTTCTAGACCCGAGCTAAGTTCTGGACTTAAGAATAATTTTAGGGTCTGGACCTAAGGGTAATTTGGGTTCTGGACCCGAGCTAAATTCTGGACTTAAGAGAGATTTTAGGTTCTGGACCTAAGGGTAATTTGGGTTCTGGACCCCAGCTAAGTTCTGGACTTAAGAGAGATTTTAGATTCTGGACCTAAGGGTAATTTGGGTTCTAGACCTGAGCTAAGTTTTGGACTTAAGAATAATTAGGGTCCTGGACCCGAGCTAAGTTCTAGATAAGTTCTGGATTTAAGAATAATTAGGGTTCTGGACCTGAGCTAAGTTCTGAACTTAAGAGAAATTTTAGTTTCTGGTCTTAAGGGTAATTTGAGTTCTAGACCTGAGCTAAGTTTTTGACTTAAGAATAATTTTAGGTTCTGGACCTAAGGATAATTATACTAAAGGTATTTACAAAAAATTTACCTAATTTTTACCATGTACATATATTCTCCCTGCCCCTGTGTGTAAAAATATTTTAAAAGTACAAAAATATTTATACACGCAAGTATTTGAATGATTAAATTTAATAATTGAGTTTCCTATTTATTTACTGTAGTTACTGTTTATACACTATTCACTACTATTTATTTACTATTTGTAAATAGTAACCTACTATTTGTAAATAGTAACTTACTATTCATCAATAGTAAAATTTACTTTTTGAATTTTGTTTTTTCTTTGCCATTTCTATATAAACGATTGATTTCTTCATTTCATTCACAGCAAACTTCTTTA
This sequence comes from Garcia nutans, assembly GCA_947685225.1. Classification (NCBI taxonomy): domain Eukaryota; kingdom Viridiplantae; phylum Streptophyta; class Magnoliopsida; order Malpighiales; family Euphorbiaceae; genus Garcia; species Garcia nutans. The sequence goes on from CANTUV010000040.1 coordinate 10,956,797, forward strand.
TTTCATAGCTATAAGCCTTTCATTTTAGAGAGTTTAGCATACATTTTTGAAAAAATCCATGCTTCAAGATCAGGAACTCGATCTAATGCTGAGTTATTGGAGTTTAGTTTGTGGCATGAAAATGGAAAGATAAATCTACTAGCCGGGATGTCGCTCCATCGCATATCAAATCAAAAGAGCAAGGTAATTATTTATTTTAACAGCAAATTATTTTTTCATTTTTGTTGTTTTTTTCTTCTTCTTTTTATATATATATTTTTTGTTTTCTTTTTTTTTTATTCTTTTTTCTTTTTATTTTGTTTGTTTTCTTTTTCTTTATATTTTGTTTGTTGTTTTTTATTTTTTTATTTTTTTATTTTTTTTGTATTGTATTTTTTTGTATTTTTTCTTTTCTGTTTCTTTTTGTATTTTTGTTTCCTTTTTTGTTTGTTTTTTTTAAAGAAAATTTAGAAAAAATAAATTAATTTGATGAATATATTAAGTAAGTAGATAGACTAAAAATAGAATATTAATTAATTTAGCCTAAAAATTGGTGGTATTGATATAATGATATACTTACCTCATGTTAACTTACCTGGCTCCGTGTTAGCATGATTGTTGCATTATTCGGGGCAGAGGGTGTGTCCACAAAGCCCGACAATGGTATGATGTAGCGCCTTCTCGGGTAAGGTAGATTATCCGAGATTGCGGTTTTGAAAGCTTCATCTTGCAATTACCATATGAGGAGTATCTGATAGACCATAGCATGATCCAGGTGCTTGCAGAATGATAGTTGGACACAACTCATACTTTTTACTTGCCCATTGGAGAGATGACAATTGGTCTGGTCGATTATACAACTATAAATAGTATCCGGTATGAAGACCTTCTGGTTCCTCTTACCAATGATATTCTGACATTTTAAAGAAATCCAACAATTAATTGGGATGGAACCATCATTTAAAGGGCCTTTCAAGATAAAAATTGAGACAATTCATAGTTATTGGATGAACTACGAAGGACAGGTTCACATAGACACAACCAAACAGTATGCTTGAGGATTTTTGTTGTATTTGCTAGGGTCTACCATTTTAGGCAACACCGAATCTGCCATCCATTTGTCAGTGTTGTGGGCCCTTACTTATATGAGGATGGTACCACTTTATGGCTGGGGTGAAGCCGGTCTTGCCTGTCTTTACCATGGTCTTGACAAAATTTGCATAAATAAGAAGTCCTTTGTTGGCTTTATGGTGATTGTCGAGGTACTCTTCTTCCACCAATGTAAATTCCATTCTTATTCTGGTATGAATTTGATTTTTATTATTGTTGTAAGCATGGGCATATAAGCACAATCTTGTGAAGGTTCCTGGCATTTTCCTAGAGAGATTCGGGTATCTGAGATTAAATTTTTGGTTGTTAGATTGTATAGAAGTTCCCGGCTCTCACCATGTACACAGCCAACGCTATATCTTGAGTTGCCTAACCTGGGACAAGGTAAAATATCATTAGCATGCTTTTAAAATTTATATAAAATTTCACTTACCTTATGTCTTTTTGCAGGTGAATTTGGCTTGGTGGAATACAGAAGAGCGGATGAATAGGACTTCCTCTATGAATGCCGCACTGCCTTTTCAACATACTCGCCGAGTCATTGCCGGCCCTGTGTCTAGTGGCTGGTTTCTAGGACAGAGAGTATATGAGTGGTTTCTTGGTCTCGAGCAGCAGAGGATCCCAATGCGTTGCCCAAAATATACCTTGAATATCACATCAATGTCGAAGAATGCATGGTGGTTGGCCCGGCATGGTTATGATGTTGAAACATTTCTCTATCCACCGGGTGCATCTTATACCCAGTTTATTCAAATTGGCATTTTGAACTTTGATGTATCTCTTGTTGGTGTACGGGAAATTTCTAAAGAAAATGAGGATAGAGATGAAGAGGAACATCATGAAGAGGGAGGAGAGTTTGTTCCACATCTCGGGACTAGCACTTTTAAGGTAAACTTTTACCATTTTTTCATTGTAATCACTTCTTTCTTAACTTGTTTTGACTTTTTTAATGATTGTTGCAAGCTGCTGGCCCATTTGATCATGAGGCTGGACCTTCTTTTACTGCTCCTTCATTTGCTCATTCTAGTCCACCTGATATGTCATCTCATCCATAGGGTATTGGTATGAATTACCTGGTAAGTTTTCTTGTTTCATGGTAATTTATGCTATATGTATGCATGATTGTGTATGCTCTTACTCTTTTCCTTTTTTTGCTCACAACTAATGCTTGAAGAACAATATAAGAAACTTCAAGAAGAACCGGCCGCTAGTCATCAACAGGTTTCCTATTTTGAAAATTTGTACCATCAATCAGAGTAAAATTTTTGAGACTTCCGATTTTAGGGGATAAGAGATCCTAGTGCTTCTTCATCTAGAGGCCCCCAAACTGATGACCATGAGATCCTTTCATCTACTTTTGATGAGGACCATTACAGATCGAAACTCCAAGGTAATAGAGATTCTGGTGCTCCTACTTCGGGCATGCTCGGGACGGGTGATTTGCCTCCTCCTCTAACAGGCGATGATTTTTTCAGAGCTTTATTTGATGATCTACTACCTCCTTCTTAGTAATGTATGAATATTGTGTCAATTGAGGAAACATTGTACAATAAGTATAAAAATAATAATGATAATATATAATGTTTATTTTACTGCAACTTTTTTTTTTCTTTTTTATCTCTTTTCTCTTTTTTTTTGTCATCATTATTGCGCTACAATTTTCCTTTTCACATTCACAGTTACACCAATTAACTAAAACCAAATGCAACAAGGCAATTAAAGAACTATTGTCACCAATTCCCATTCCTTATGTATCTAGGTTTCATTCTTTTCCTTATCAATTTTGGAACAGTATAATCATCCTATATAAATCACTTTTCTCGCCACAATTTCATACAAAAGTCAGGAAATTTTCTACTTCAACATAAAAACTCCTTTTAACAATTCTGATTTTCCTTTATTCATCGATAATGATCGAACTCCATTTGAAGAAAATAAAATTTTTATTTAAAAATATGAATGCCTTTCATTGGAAACAAATATCTTGGTCAAAGATTGATACTTTAAAGTTTTTTCAAAATGCTAAATTGGATCATTCTTTTTTACATGTCATGGCTTCTTTTTGGAATGTGAATTCTAGGACATTTAAAATTAATGGCTTTGAAATATGTCCCTTTATTGAAGAATTTGAGGCCATCCTTGGATATCTAAATAATCAACAAATATTGTTACCCATATTGATTCCCAAGACTCAACAAAAGATGCAGATGTTATTTCAACTTTCAAAACTCGAAGTTCTACAGTTGATGAGAGGTGAGAAAATTCTACTTGGTCCCTTAATTGACTTTTGCCTCTCTCATTTGCCTCCTACTAAGGCATGGGGACGTATGCTTTGTCTATGCTTGCTTGGCCAATTCTTTCTTGTTTCTTCTGACGGCGATATTGATCCACGAGTATTGGATATCATGGACCAAATGGAAGGAGGCTTGTCACCGATACCTATGATCTTAGCCAAGAATTTAGTTGGATTAGACAAACTTAAATCAGGATTGTCAAAGAGACTGACTGGGAGTCCATTGTTGCTTTAGGTAATTACCTAACTGCCCTTTTAGGTTTTCAATTTAGGTTTTCTCTTTATTCTTCTTTTTTTTTATATATATTGCTCTAATTTTTGCCTAGTCCGCCCATGCGGGTTTTTGAAACTAGCGAGCTATCCTAATTTTTTTGCCTAAGGCGCCCTTGCGGGTTTTCAACTTAGCGGACCTCTCTTTTTTATTATATTTTATATTGCTCTAATTTTTGCCTATTCCGCCATGTTGGTTTTCGAAACTAGCGAGCTGTCCTAATTTTTGAGTAAGCTGCCCTTGCAGGTTTTCAACTTAGTGGACTCTTTTTTTTCATTATTATTTTTTTATTTTTTAAAATTTAATTTTTCCCTCACAGATTTGGTTTTAGGAGCGTCTCTACTTCTTTGATACTCCATCTGTGGATTTTTCCAGATATCTACCACGACATCATTATGCTAGGAAACTACTCCATCCTGCTTCTTCATATGCTAACTGGGTTGACTGGATCCACTCACGCGCTGAAATCAACATCCATTGGTTGGTACCTTGGTGGAAGATTTCTCGTATCACCATGCAAACATACTTGATGTATGTTCCTCTTGCTACTCTTCATCGAGGTACTTGCTATGATCCTCGCCAGCTTAGCCGTCAGTATGGAGCTGAGCCTCGCAGTTCTAAATTCACTCCTGATTTAGACATGCCTTGCTTGACTAAAGCCTACTTGGATTGGCTGAGGAAAAGTTGGCCTGTACATTACACTTATCGTCTGCCGTAGATTTTACATTTGTCAATTCATAAAGTGTATTGTTAGGATGAAAAAATAATAAAGTAATAAGAGATGCTTCTTTTCCTTTTATAATTTATCATCACCTTTTACTATTGTGCTTATTCATTTCCTCCATATCTGGTTAAATACTTATAACAGTGCACATGGAACAATTTTAATATTAATTCTATTTTATTAAATTGAGGAACAACCAAACATAAAGCCAGCATACACAAGATCACTCATGTTGCCAACTAGCCCTTTCGGGTTTTCTAATTGATGATTTTCTCTTATTTAGCCCTAATTTTTTCCTAGCCCACCCTTTCGGGTTTTTGGAATTAATGGACTGCTCTAACTTTTGCTTAGGCTGCCCTTTTTGGGTTTTCAACCAAGCTCTTTTTTTTATACATAAAACCTCTTCAACCTATCAATGTTCACTGGTTCACTAAATTCGTTCCCGTCAATGTCTGATAACTTCACTACACCCTTGTTCATGACTTGTTTCACAACATATGGCCCTTCCCAACTAGGCCTAAACTTCCCTCTTGGATCAGATACATTAGGCTTACATTGTTTCAACATAAAATCCCTTACTGTGAGTTTTCTGATCTTAACTCTTCTATTATAAGCCCGAGCTATCTTCCTTTGATACAGTTGATGTTGATACAATTCTTTTAACCTTCTCTCCTCTAGTAAAGCTAACTGTGTGTATTTGCTCACTACCCATTCCATTTCAAGCAGTTGAGCTTCCAAGATCACTCTGAATGACTTGATCTCAATTTCAATTGGCAACACTGCTTGCATCCCGTAAACCAAAGAGAACGGTGTCATTCTAGTCGGTGTTTGTACACTTGATCTGTATCCCCATAAAGCAAAGGGAAGCTTCTTTGACCAATCCCTATAAGTCTTGGTCATCTTGGATAGAATTTGCTTAATTATCTTTTTGTTGCTTCTACCACACCATTAGCCTTTGGTCTATAAGGAAAGGATCGGTGATGATGAATTTGGTACTTCGAGAATAAATCCTTAACTGCTCCTTGAAAGTGTACCCCATTGTATGATATCACACTGTGCGGGACCCCATACCTGCAGATGAGGTTCTTTTCAATAAATCTAGCCATTTGACTTTCCCCCAATTTGTTTAAGAATTTAGTTTCGACCCATTTTGAAAAATAATTTACCGCTACTACAATGAAAAGGTGACCGTTTGAGGGCTATGGTGAAGACATAGAATGCAATTCTTCAAGAGGCATGTGATTCAAGTTACCATACATCTGACATTGTTGGCACTTCTTTATGAACTCAATACAATCTCTCTCCAAGGTCAACCAGTAGTAACATTGTCGAATAATCTTCTTAACTAGGGCCAAACCACTAATGTGCGGACCGCAACTTCCTGCATGTATTTCTGACATGATATGCTCCACTTTAGGCTTCCTCAAGCATCTCAAATGCACCCCATCAGGCCATCTTCGATATAACTCTCCATGGAATGTGATGTATTGCAAAGACCAGTGCCTTATGGCTCTTCTTTCTTTCTTCGTTGCCCCCGATGGGTATTCCCTTTCATCTAAAAATTATCTTATAGTATCATACCACACATCATGTTCTGTATCAGTTTCCATGATTGTCTCATATTCATAGCAAGGAGTTGATGAACTGGTCAGAATCAGAGGCTTGAGGAATAAGCTGACAGGATTTTCCCATACCGAAGCCAATGTGGCTAGGGCATTAGCCATATGATTTTCTTCTCTTGATAGGTGTATAAACCTACACTCCTTAAAGTTCTTCTTCATCATGGTCAAGTAATGGTGGTATGGTTTTAATTTTTCTTCTTTCAACTCCCACTCTCCATTTACTTGGGATACTACTAGCAATAAATCGCCAAAAACTTCCACCTTATCCACCTTCATAATCATTAGGGTTTCCAAAACAAAGATACATGCTTCATACTCCACCATATTATTAGTTGCCCTGAATTTCATATTTTCAGATAAAGGGATAAGTTTCCCTTTGGGCAAATCTAGTATGACTCCCAAAACTGCTCCTTTCCTATTTACTGCTCCATCAAAATACATTTTCCACCCATGTACTTCAATTGCCTGTAAATGTTCATTCAGAAATTCCAAGACTACCTCTTCACTATCTGGTAGTGGTTGTTGGGCTAGGAATTCTACCACTGCTCTACCTTTGATTGTTTTCCTGGTTACATACCGAATCTCAAATTCTTCTAATATTATCAACCATCGACCATACTTCCCAATCAAAGAGGGTGTCTCCCTTAAGTACTTCATTGGATCCAACCTAGAAATTGCTTGCACACTATAAGATTGAAAGTAATGCCGCAACTTCTCAGAAGACCAAACCACGGCTATACAGGTCTTATCAAGGATACTATACTTAATTTCATAAGGTAGGAGCTTTCTACTCAAATAGTAAACTGCATGCTCAATCCCTGACTCATCTGCTTGGGCTAGCATGGCCCCTACTGACTCTTCTTCTACTGCTAAATATAGTAACAAGGGTTTACCGGGTTTGGGTGGTTTCAAAACATGTGGATTTAGTAGATACTCCTTTATTCGCTCAAAGGCCTTTTGACACTCTTCATTCTATAGGACTGGCTGATTCTTTTTAAGCAATTTGAAGATAGGCTCACAGATTGTTGTGAGTTTTGCTATAAATCTGCTAATGTATTGTAATTTACAAATGAATCCCCGAACTTCTCTCTCTATCTTAGGGGCTGGCATATCCCTGATTACTTTAACTTTGTCAGGATCAATCTCAATATCATTCTGGCCAATCACATGTCCCAACAATTTGTCTGAGGTAACACCGAACACACACTTCTTCGGATTTAATCTTAGCTTATATTTCAATGCTCTATCAAAGAATAATTCTAAGTTTTGGTAGTGTTATTTCCTTGTATCTGATTTCACCATCATATCATCAACATATACTTCAACTTCTTTGTGCATGATGTCATGAAATAGTGTGGTGGCCATCCTTTGGTAGGTTGCTCCAGCATTCTTTAAGCCGAACGGCATCACCCTGTAACAAAATATACCCCATGTAGTAATGAAAGCAGTTTTGGCTTTATCCTCTTGGGCCATAACACTTGGTTGTATCTGAAAAATCCATCTACAAATGAGTGTAGCACGCTAGAGGCTGCACTATCAATGAGAACATCTATATGAGGTAAAGGAAAATCATCTTTAGGGGAAGCCTTGTTTAAATCTCTATAGTCCACACAGACCCGTATTCTTCCATCTTTCTTTGGCATGGGTACTATGTTTGCTAGCCAATCTAGATATTCTCACTTCAAGGAACTTCACTTGTATTTTTTTAGTGACCTCTTCTTTAACCAATTCAGCCCACTCAGGTTTTAATTGCCTAATCTTTTGTTTGACATGTTTCATATGAGTGTAAGTAGGAATAAGATGTTCAGCTATGTCTCAATCTATTCCAAGCATATCCTCATAAGACCAAGCAAATACTTCTTCATATTTTTTGAATATTTTTTCAAATCTCTCTCTCATTAGGAGTAAGGTTGGATGTTATGCTAATGTTTTTAGGATTTTTGATTGTTCCCAAATTTAATGATTGTATGTCAACAGATTAATATTAAAGATGCTCATGTAACTTCTATTTGAATGTATGCAACCATCAGGAGAAACATCACACAAGTAAGCAAAATTTGACTTTATTGCATTCATTTTGGAAAATAAAACATCATCATCCTCATACAAAGTAGACAAATTAAAATCATAATCATTATTCTCAAAATCATAAGGCAGAATATCTTCAAACTTTTCTTCAGCCAGGGCAGTAATCTCCTCCGGAGTCTTCTCAGCTTCCAGGATAGCTTCCTTCTTCTCTTCCGGATTGGATTATTTATTGGTTGGTAAGGTGAGCTCTTTCTTCACTAGCTCCACTAGCTCGGCAACATCTGCAAAAATTTCAAAACCCGGGATCAACTTTCCAATGAACATGATTGGCTTGGGCTTTCCATGGTGTGGTCCCATTTTTGGAGCTTTGACAAAGATTTTTTCAAGTGGTGAAAAGATCATCTTCTCATTCTTCTTTGGTTGGACATCTTTGTTGACTTCATCATATCCCAACCCTTTCTTAGAGGTTTGAGTTTTGAAATTTGGAAGCTTTGCCAAACCGGCCTTGCCCTTTCCAAGGCCAGTTCTGGGAAGGTAGTTCATGCTTTTCATCATGTTCAAGACTTTAAAGTCCACTACTTCATTATCAGAAATTGCATCTACTTGGAAACCATTTAGAGGCCTCTCAATCATTAGAGCATTAACAACCTCATTATCTTCGGCCTCGATGACCACTGTCTCATCTCCTTTAGGGAACTTGATCTTTTGATGAAGGGTGGAAGGAACTCCACCAAGAGGATGAAACCATGGTCGTCCCAAGAGTAAGGCAAATGTAACAGGTATGTCCAAAACAACAAATTTAACAATAGATTTAATTGGACCAACCTTAACAGCAGCTTTGAAAGTTCCTTCGGCAAGTCTCTTAGTGTTGTCATAAGCCCGAATTGTTACCTCGGTCGGGTTTAGATCCCTTGTTGACATGGCTAGCTTTGGCAATATTTTAAGTGGACAAACATTTATGGCAGACCCATCATCAACCATTACACATGGAGTCCTTTTCCCTTTGATTTCTATTTTGATAAAGAGAGGGTGGATGTGATCTCTCCCCTCTTCCGGTAAATTTGAATCTGAGAAAGATACCGCTTCTTCACTCTTCTCTTGAATATCTCCACATTTCATTACTCCCTCAATTTTTATGATGTCGATCAGCTCCTTCGGTGTTATGGAGGTGGAAATTGGCATGCTAGCTAAGGCCTTGGCCATAGTCTCTCGGTGCTTTTTAGGAGTAGCCAATAAATCCCAAATGTTAACACTTGGTTGGGTTCTTTTCAGTTGCTTGAGCACGATATCATCTTCCTCTTCTTTATTTCCTACTTCAACTTCCTTTCCTTTATTAATTTCTACCTTTTTAGGTGGTGCCCTTGCATAAGGCTTATCAGATCTAGTGTTCATTACTTCATCTTCTTCGGGCTCAGACCAGGTCCATTCTTCCTTCTTGGATACAAGATCATCATCACTATCGTTTGAATCCCAAAACCCATTGACAAAACAAATTGCTACTTCTTTATCCACCATAGCTTGTTTAATTTTGCCAAATACCTCTTCTTTTTTGGTTGCTTCTCCACCCACATCTTGAAAAGAAGACATGACAAAACTTTCATGCAAACCTCCTCCAACCATGAAGGTTACCAATAGTGGTACTCTATTGAACCTTGGTAATGGATTGTCTTTGGTGTTTGGCTTGTTAGGCTCGAGTAACTTCCCACTATCAATCAAATTTTGGATTTCATGCCTCAACCTCACACATTTATCCATACCATGCCCTTGCATTTGATGAAACTGATAAAATGCTTTAGTGTCAAAATTAGGTGGGAGAGGGTTAGGCAAAGGACAAGGATTTAAGGGTTGTAACAATCCCTTCCTTTGAAGCTTATTGAGAACCCAAGACATCGATTTCCCCAATTCTGAAAACTGCCTCCTTGTTGCTTGGCTAGTAGCATTAACACCGACTGCCTTTTGCATGCTTTGGTTACCAGACTGATAGTTTGCTTCCTCGTTCCTTCTTGTTGAAAAATGATTCTTCTCTCTTCCCCATTCTTCAATTTACAGACCAGCTTGGAGGAGATCTTTGAAATCATGGATGAGTGTATGAGACATCCTTTCATGAAGACTAAGCAACACCCTCTCATAATCATCCTTATTTGATCAGATTCATCGGGGCTTTTCTTGAGCAAGGCGGTCTTATTTCTCCATCTTTTCACATAGTCGCAAAATTTTTATTTGGCCTTTGTCTAATGGACTCCACTTCCATTAAGGTAACTTCCATTTCAACATTGTATCCATATTATTGGATGAAGGCCTTGTATAGCAGATCCCAACTCTTTTATGTTCCTTCTTCTAAGGTATTGAACCAATTTTAGATAACAGGATCCAATGAGAGCATAAAGTACCTTAGTGTTTGAGCCTTAGTAGCTCAGGCAGACTGCATAGCAGTGATATACTGCTTCACATGGAGGTGATGATTTCTGGTTCCATCAAACTTTGCAAAAGATGGCATCTTGAATTTGTATGGCACTTCTTCGTCTAGCTCAAATAATTTGTCAACTTCAGACATTTCTTCAATTTTTAGCTTCTCAAATTTCTTTTTTAAATCCACGATCATCTTTTCAACATCAGAAGTTTTGATTTTCTCCATAGCTGATCTTTCAACAATCTTTGGTTCTTTCTTCTTGTCTTGAGGATCTTGGAAGTATTGATCCCAATCACCATCATCATCACTAATCACCTTATCATCATCAAAAACCACCTTACCAACTTTAATCTTCCCTTTGTCTTTTGGTTTCTTAGTGTTAGCAGATGCTTCGGCATAATTTCCTAAAATCACAGCCAATTGGTTCTTCATGGTCTCAGCTAGGGCCTCTTTTATTTCTTTCATCTTGCTATTGAGGGTGTCATCCACCATTCTTTGAATTTGTTCGGGCTCCATTGCTATTGGTGAAAAAGAGATTGAGTCGTTGCTAGATTCTTCGTCTTCGGCGTAGGTCGGATTGTCGTAAGCTTTTGAACTATTGCAATCTAGGGCTGTGAGATAGAAAGGATCAATGATATGAGATGTAAATGTATGTATGCATGTATGCACAAACAATAAACAAACAAGGATAATTAGGACGTTCCTTCCAACCTTATAACATCCACACACAAATGGCAAGTCTCTTTTCCTAGGTAATATGGTTAACAAAATACCAACATGGGGTATTTTGTTTTCGAATAATTCTCTTAGATGTTTCAACCAATAGTTATATTTTAAAAAATGGAAATTAGTCCATGATAATTCCCATTAATTAGGTTTTAACCCATTCAACCAACTAATAGTAGCTTTTATGCTATATTGGATTAAAACTAAATTAAGAGGTTTATTACAAATAGATTTCTCACTTGAAAAAGTAACTGATGATTCATGCCAAAAACATGCCCATGATTAATAATTCTTAGAATAAACTAGGCTCACAATTGATTTTGTTATTCCATAATTGACCCAAATAATTTATAAGCTCTTTATAAGAAAAGGTTGGATGAAATGCAAAGATAATTTTGTTTGAAGATTTTTAGAAAAAATGGATTTTTGACTTTGTATTTGAGTCATGAGAAAAGAATTTTTAATTGATTTTAGAAAAGTTTTATGTTCAAAGACCATCTTGAAAAGTTTTAAAAATTCTTTTGGTCTTTTTGATTTTAAAGAAAAATTTATTTTGAGCTTACAATGTACTTAAGTCATATTAGAAAAAGAACAAACCAAATAACCTATGATTAAAACCAAGATAAATTAACCATAGTCAAACAACATGTATTTGGGGTAAAAATCTAAGGAAAGTAACTAGGTCAATTACATGAGCTTTAGTCTTTGAGTTAAAAGGCATAGGTCTCCATAGCAAGTATATCTCAAAAGGTACAAGGCTATGAGTTGTTATGCCATGCTCGATCTCCATACCTCGAGTGAAAGTATGGTATCCCTTATATAACACAACACGGGCAACACGGGCATCCTAACTCACGCACATGATGCAAATCTAATATGATGCAATGGATAATATCATGATAAGAAAGAATAGAATAATAAAAAGACCAATGGAATCAACTTCTCTTATCCCCAGTGGAGTCACCACTGTGAGCGGAGATTTTCGCCCCCACTCCCGATGGAATGGTTCTTGTGACTTCGGCACTGTTTAGGCTCGAGGCCTTAGAGAACACAGGCCTAAGCCCGAAAAAAATGGAGTCACCAACCGGATGGGTCAGGAAAAAAGAAAGGGGTGGATGACTCGATTCCTAAGGAATCCCAACCCCCTAATGGGTTCGGAAAGTTGGGTACACGTGGGGAAGGTGAGAAATGGCCCAGCACCCCCACAATGCCCAGTTTATTGGAACCGGCCTCCTTTTCAAGTCTTAATATTATAAAATTCTTAGATATAATAATATTATCCATACTACATGCAACAATTAAAATAAAGCATCATTATATTAAAATCAAAGCAATGTCCAAACAAAGAAAATAAATGGACATCCATCCGAGGATGGAAACATGTCCTTACATCGTCAATATCTAAAACTAAATAGGAGACCCACCAAAAGGTGGAAACATGTCCTTTACATTGGTCCAAAATATAAAAATAATTTAAATTACATGAAAATTAATTAATGAGGTACCCAATAATGGAAACATACATTTTACAATTTTAATACCAAAATAAATAATAATAATAATAATAATAATAAATATCCATCCATGATAAATTGAATAAATCAAGCATTGAAATTAAATAAATCAACCATCATAACATATAATAAACTATATAATCAAATCTAAAATTTAATAAAGTAAATAAAGATACAAATTTAGGTTTATGTCTCAATTTAGGGTTCTTTAATTAATATTTAGGGTTTTGGGATCTTGGAATTATTATCATTATTATTTAAGCTACCATGAGAATTTTTTTTGGAAAAATGGCATGGATTAGGGTCTTATAAATTTGAGAAAGTAGTAAGGTTTTTGGTTAATCAAATTAGGATTTAAGGCTAACATCATGAAATTAGAGTTTTGGAACCTTAAGACATTAGGGTTTATAATTTTAAAAGATTGGGATTAGGGTTTAAGATTTTTTAGGTTTACTGGAGAGAAAGGTTTATGAGATTTATTAGACTTGGGCTTAAGGATTTGTTAGGTTTACTGGATGGGGGTTTGAAAAATTAAGGTGTTGATAAGGTTTTGATGTTTTAAGAATTAGGGTTTAGAAAAACTAGGGTTTACTAGATTGAGTTTTAAGAAGATTAGGGTTTAGGAAAATTAAGGAATTAAGACGTTGGGATTAGGTTTTGAGAATTAATAAGATAGTTTAGGGTTTTATACATTTTGAAAAACATATTCAATCTTAGGATTTAAGAAAATAGTTTAGAATTTTATAGAAATAATTAATATTAAAGTTTTTAGAAACTATAAAGAAGATTAGGGTTTAGATAATTAAGAAGATAGTTCGGGGCTTTCAGATTTACAAGACGGATTAGGAATTCTCTGGATTTTTGAGCTATTGGATGAAACAATAATGAATAGAATATATAATTAGGGTTTATCAATTTATACTATTGAATCAAAGTGATAACAAAAATAAACAAACGAAAACCAGTAAGAACAAAAATGATATAACAATTAAATGTTTAAGCAAATTCAAAATTAAGACACAAAACCTGCGTTGAAGGTTCCACCGAATTGTTTATTGACTCCAAGCTACTGCCTGCATCAATATTTATTTCTGACTGAGCAAAGATCAAAGATGGTGATCACTGCCTTTGTTGGTTGATGAATGTTGGTTGTTTACTCCTCGATTGTTGATAATTTATTTTTGTTGTTTTCTGCCTTGCTGTTTTTACTCTTCTAAATCTCATTTCTAGACCTTGTTAAAGTCTAAAATGTCATTATTTATAGGCCAAAACCTCACTCTGAATCCTTAACCCTAATATTAATCCTTCCTTAAAACAAAATTTAATTCAATTCGAAAACTAATTTTAAAAAAACAAATGAAACCATGTTGACCTGGGGCAACCAGGTCAATATGGCCTTTGGCTCATGTCAACATGGGGCATCCAGGTTGACGTGAGCCAAGGCTCACATCACCTGCGCCCTCCCAACTTGAACTAGTTTTGTATTTTTAATTTTTTTGTACCGAACCGTCTAAAAAACTTGGTTTAGGGTTTTGTAGCTGAGTTTGTGCCTTTTAAAATCGTACCGACTTTTTAGAAATTGTAGATCGGATCAAATTTATTTTGGCATTCTTTAATTAAGACCGTATCAAATTAGGGTCAAAATTAAGGGTCTACAGCGTCACTGTGAAAATATTTTTTAGGTGAAAAGACCAGGTCGTAAGCCTTAGAAACAAGTCCTTGAAACTGGGCTAGGTGAAAAGATGGGGTCGTAAGCTCAAACCTAATTGGACTATTACATTGATATTTTACTTTCAGGGCTAGACACATAGTGTCATTATAGACTAAAACAGTAACTCTGAAATTTGAATAACATATTAGTTATCTTTGGGCTCATGCTTGTGTTTGTTTTTATGTGAATTATGGATTGTGAAATATTTGAAAAGTATGAGAAAATAGAATGATGTGATATCCATATGCATTGTGTATTGGCATTGCATTTGAGTTTTATTGTTATCATGTTTGTATCGCTAGGCTTTTGGCTTAGCGCAATTGCTTATATCGCATAGGTGACATGATAGATTCGGTTGAGCCGGAGAGTTCTTCTAGACCAGGTCGGGTCTAGACTTATGGTTGTGCTTGCAGAGTTGATATCAAAATTAGAAACACTATCAACAGCATGTATATATTTTATGTTATTGTATACTTTGGGTATTATGCATATTATATCATGTTTTTGGATTTTATGCATTGTAAACTATAAAGAATGTTTGGGTTAAGCTATTTGAAATGGGGGTTTAAATGTGTTCTAAATTATATATATATAAATGTTTGAGAAACTTGGCGAAATTAGGAGTATGGGTGAAATGGTGATTTGAAATTATTTGGGAGTGTTTTCTGATGTAGGTTGTGTTTTGCTAAATTTTGGGATGTTCAAATTACAGACAAAACTCTGGCAAATTTTTTTCGAGAGATTTTCATATAAAATGTTTATTTTGAGTTCCTATAACAAGTAAAGAATATTTATATACTATTTAATTTTATATATTTAGTATTTAAAATTTTAAATCAGAAATGTGAAAATTTTTATTAAACCGGGTTGTGATATTTTTGTACCATATATGTGTATTCTACATATACTGGGTGTGTGTATTATATGTGTATAGGGTATAAGGGTGTTACAGTTTTCTTTCTTATATATTGGATATCATAAAGGCAAGTTTCCATCCAAGGATGGGTGCATATTTTGTTTATTTTATTTTAATAAAATGAATGATGTTTATTTCTTTTAAATTGTGTGTAATATGGATAATGTCATAATCTTTAAAAATTTAATAATATTTAGACCTGAAAAGGAGGCCCGTTCCAATGAACCAGACATTGTGGGAGTGTTGGGTCATTCTCACCTTCCCTATGCATGCCCAACTTTCTAAACCTATTATGGGGGTTGGGAATTTCTTAGAAATCGAGTCATCCACCCCTTTCTTTTTTCCAACCCATCCAGGTGATGACTCCATTTTCTTTGAATTTATGCCCATGTTCTTTAAGGTCCTGAGTCTAATAGTGCCGAAGTCACAAAAACCATTCGACATGGGAGTGCGGACGAAAATCCCCACTCATAGGGGGATAAGGTGTTCTTCAAAGTATCCTCATGGAAGAGGATTCTGAGATTTGGTCGGAAAGAAAAATTGAGTCCTTGATTTATTGGGCCATATGAGATGTTGGAGAGAGTAGGACCAGTGGCCTACAGACTGGCTTTACTGCCTGAGTTGGATCAGATATAAAATATCTTCCATGTCTCTATGCTTCAGAGGTATCAATTGGACCCATCTCATGTTTTACCAGTGGAGTCTATTGAAGTGAATCTGGATCTAACTTACAAAGAGAAACCGGTGGCAATCTTGGCACGTGAGGTGAAGCAACTCAGAAATAAGAAGGTACCATTGGTTAAAGTTCTTTGGAGGAATCATTCCATTGAGGAGGCAACATGGGAGAATGAGCAGATGATGTAGAGCCAATATCCTCAACTATTTCAGAGCTGATGCCAGTTATAATCAAGGATGAAATTACTTAAGGGATAGAGAGTTGAAACACCTGTTAATTTGCTAAATAAAATTTAATTGGATTAAAACAAATATTTTGAGGGAAATGAAGATTTGGTAGTATGAAGAATGAAATGTAGATGTTGCATTTATGCTAAATATACAAAACATATAAAAGTCAAAGTGTATAGTAAAGTCAAAGGATAAAATGGTAAATATACTTTATAAAATTAAATTAATTAAAAATTTTAAAATAAAATAAAAATGGGTGAAAGATAGAATTTTGGAATTTAAAATTAATTAGATAATTAATTAATTAAAATAATAAAATATATATTTATGGTCTTAAATAAGAAAGGAGTAAAAAAAAGTCAAATATTTATTTTCTTCTTCCTTTCTTCTTCTTTCTTGGGCCGAACCTCCATGGGAGCACAAGGGTGATCTTCTCTTCTTCCAAACACTAAAATTTAAGTAGATTTTTAAGAGTCAAAAGAAGTTTACATGGTTTTTCAATAAATTGGTAAGCTTTCCTCTTTAATTTTTAAGTTATGTTGGAAAACTGGATTATGTAAAGATTTGATTTTTTATGGGGTGTATTTTAATTTTTATATGGGTATGGAAGGTGTTATTTTGATGAGGAGGTAAATATTTTATAGTTATTTGGTTGGTTTGCCGAAGTTTGATAGAAGTTTTGATGAGGTAGTGAGGGATTTAGGGTTTTAGAATAGTATTAACAAAGAATTGATGTTTAATTGATTTTATGATTCAAATCATGTAATTAAATAATGTTAAAGGTGAAAATGAACTTAAATTGATATCTGGATTTTGTTAGAATATTGAACCAAAATCAATGTGGCGTAGGGCAGGAATTTTGGAATTTGAATGGAAGTGTATAACATTATATTTTAATGCTTGGAATGTGTTAAAATATAATATTTCTGATGTATTTAAGCTTTAAATTCAATTTGAAAATGTTGAGAATGAAGTTTTAATATTAAAATGTATTTAGGCATATTTTAGTGATTTTGAAGGGAGTGCTCCTAAATGGAGTTCTATTAAATGTGTTTAGATGTGATATTAATTGATTATGTTCATTCACATTGGGTATAGGTGTTAAGTAAATAGGATTTCCATCAACCTTGTGGTAAAGGACTTTTGGGTGTGTTGGAAATGGAGTGGAGTTTAACTCCATTTATTGCTTTAAAGAGGTTAGTACATACATTATTCATAATGTGTGTGATTGTATTGAATTTTAGCATAACACATGACATAAGTTAAATGTGTTATGATACTTGATTTTTATGAACATGTGTGTATGGCATTATTTGAAGTAACAATGGTTGATTTGTATTAATTATGGCACAATAAGCCATTTGATAATGGCTAAATGAAACTTTTGTGTAAAATGTGTAGAATACAAGTCCTGCACTAATATGAGGAAGTAAACCACATTTGCATTATATATGATAATGATTTATGAAAACCATGATATAAGTCGAGATGGGAAAACATGTTGAAAAATGAATGTGTATTGTGTGCTCCTTATACATTGTCTAGTTGCCGGAAGATTGCGCATGGATGTTGGCATACCATACGCCAAAAAGGATGAGACACTGGTTGCCACAGAGATGTGTCTATGCCTGAGTAAGACACCAATGATAGACCAAGACAATGAGCCTGGACTAGATAATTGTATAAGGTGGTTGGGCCCAATGTATATGGATGCTTAGTTTGTACTACTAGGCAATATACTTAGCGCGATTGAATTCTATCTACAAGTGATAGGGTTGATCCGAAGGATCCAGAAAGCACCATTAGAGTCAGGTGTAGACTATTATTATTTTGCTTTTGGAGTTACCAAGCCGCCTCAGATTAGAGCCTTCTGCATTTATATATTTTGTACGTTAAGACTTTTATGGGAGAATGCATTTTTATATTTATAAATCTGTACATATGTAACCTAAAAAGGATTTTTGGGTTTTTGTTGGTTATGTGAGATATAGCTTATATATGTGTTGATATATAAATATTTGTGAAATTTAGTTAAATTGAGCCATTAGACCTTTTGGGAAAAACGGATATAATGATTGAATATTTGGGAGTGTATTTTATGCAGGTGGAGAAACTTGAATTTTTGGGAATGTTCAAAATACAGATGAAACTATGGCAAATTTTTTCAGAGATTTTTCATTAAATTTTTTATTTTTTTAGAATATAAATTACTAATAAATATTTTTATTTATTTATTAAGGTACACTTAAGTTATATAAATTTTAGTAAGATTAAACTGTGACATTCTAGAACTGTATACATGTATTTTACATATACCGAGTGTATGTATTATACATATATAGGATATTAGGGTATTAAATGGATTGATTTTGTATTTGCTGCTTGTCCATAGAAAACATATAAACCTCCCTATGACTACCATTCTTCTTTTTGCCCTTAAAATAAATAGGACCAAAACTCTGTTCATAATATCTGGCCTCAATATATTCTGAAGATGCAGTAAAAGGTTTTTCCTTAGCCCAAATGGTTTCTACTTCATTCCCTTTTCAACATAAAAGCATTTGATGCGAAGTAAAAGGGACACATGCATTTGCATGAATCTAATCCTTACCCAGTAAAGCATTGTAATTGGCTGAAGAATTAACCATAAAAAATGTTGCTATGGAAGTCAGATTTCCCACGGATAATTGTATTGGCAAAATTCCAACAACATGTGTCACTTCATCAGTGAAGGCTGACACAGTCACATCTGTTATAATTAAATCCTCCTCATTTTTCCCTAAGACCCTTAGCATTCTATATGGTAAAATATTAACAGCTGACCCATTATCCATCAATTCTTTTGTAATTCTTCTACCATCAAAATCTGACAACCATTCCCCAACTTATAATTACCAACAGAAATGATCTAAACAACTACCCCACACTTAATTCCTTGCTTGTCCCCAAGCAAGGCTAAAATCAAAACACACTAACAAGATAAATTTTGTTAAGTTCAAGAGTTATAAATATGCATCAAGACTTCCCTATCCCTAAATCCGCAATCAAGATTGAGTCAAACAAAATCAACACCAATGCAATTAAGTGGTTTTCCATGCATAACCTATGTTATCTCTCCCTCACCAACTCTTACAAGTGTTTGATCATGGTGGTGTTTACACTCATAATAATCAATGAAAGATTATTACCATAGGCTTGCTTATCAATCAAATCTCCACCATAAAATAACAATCAAGCATCAATCAAAAGGTCTTTATTGGGTTGTAATGGGGCTAAGGTCAAGGTATGATATTTAGGAACTGTGAGCTTAATCATTAAGTTCAAGAGCACTTCAAGAATGAAGTAACCATTCATATTTATATACCCCAACAATTCCAAAACACCTTCCTCTCATCTACCCCTTGACATTAAAGAGCTTTTCAAGGGAACTCATTTATTAAATCTTGCAATGATACATTCCAACCCTTTCAACAAGAACAACAATTATTCTTATTATTATATATATTTTTTTTCTCTTTTTCTTTTTTTTTATTTTTTTTATTTTTATATTTTTTATATTTTGCTATGCAATCTTAAACCTACTAAATTTAACCTCATACTTAATTCAACATAACACTCGGTCATAAACGCTCTTAAAATGCTCTTGACCTAATGAAAGGATAAGAGTTAAACAACGAGGTTCAAGCTAATGGTGTTGTGAAAAAGATGTTAGTGTATGTGCCCTAGGCCATTTGTTTGAATCTTTATGTTATACATTCATTATTAATAAATGAGGTTTTATTATCATTATTGTTGTTTGCATGTTACACAATTTTGATATTTGTCCCTGGTTTATTATTGTTATAGAGATAAAAAAAATAAATAATTCTTAACCAGTATGAACATTGATTTGATGATCATCAGATGGTTATGTGTATAGTGATACAAATCAATTTCATAAATACTTGTTAGAGAACAATGTATTGGATAGACCCATCATGAGATTACTACATGGGTTAGTGTCATAAGTAAATCTCATGATAGTTATGTAATAATTCTTTGACTTGAGATTGTCATAGTTTCCAATATAAGGACTATTATATTTTGACATGATCAAACATTATCCGTAACTGGATAGTAATAAAGGTTATGTTCATATATGATAGAAATTATGTAGAGGATAATGAACAATCAAGATAGAATTTGTCCCTCTCTTTGAGAGAGATATCTTTTGGGCCCCTCGATAAGTGAGACTGTGAAATGCATGGCCGTGCTCAAATGAATTGATAATGTGATCAATTTCATTTGTTTTTATCAGTCTACTTGGAGATCGAGTAATCATAAGTTTGGACAATATAAGTATGACGTTGACCATGACTTATGTTCAAGCTAGATATCGTGTGACAAAGGGATTAATGCATATACTATTATTAGGCAAATTGGACATTCCTTATATTAATTGGGTAGTTGTAATGCCTTGCTAGAGGCCAATTATGACTTGTTGATTTAATAGAGATTAAATTGACTGCCAATTAATATGGGCCTATCGGGTCACACACAAGAATGCGTTTTGGGCTGGATATAATATTAATAATATTAATATTAGATATTAATATTTATTATTATTATTATTTTCGTTTTTATATATATATATTATTAGATAATATATTCAGAATCCTAATTAGATTTGGATTCTGAATTTGACTTACCTTATCCAATTATATTTATTATTAGATAATGTATTCAGAATCCTGATTAGACTTGGATTCTGAATTTGACTTTCCGTATCCAATTTTGAATTGGATTCTGGAGTGATTATATTCACTCCAGACGTTAAGTCTTCTCGGAGGTAACAATAAAAACAAAGAGGAACGAAAAAGGTAACCCTAATACGTTTTTAGAGAAAACGTTTTTCCAGCCTTCGCTGTTGCAGAGAGCTAGCACTCCAAACGGTAGCATTCGTGTGGATACGCGATAGAGGGTGTTTCGCGATCGAGGCATCTCTTCAAAACTGTGATTTCGAATCATCAACAGGTTAGTTCTTTGAACACTTTTGTCGAATTAAACGAACAGCATGGATCCTGGTGGGAAATCAGAGATCAAATATTTTTCCGCTGCGTGTTTTTGTTTGCAGTGATCTCCTTAATTTCCTAACAGTGGTATCAGAGCCACTTGTTGTTTTCGTTTAAGTCGAAAATGCCATGTTGATATGATTACATGAGATATATTGATTTCATATGGCATGTTAACTATAAAACCTTAATTCGTTTTTTATATGATGAGAAAGGATTGGTTTTTGGTTTCGTTTCTGTAAAACCTTAATTCGTTTTTCATATGATGAGAAAGGATTGGTTTTTGGTTTCGTTTCTGTAAAACCCTAATTCGTTTTTCATATGATGAGAAAGGATTGGTTTTTGGTTTCGTTTCTGTAAAACCCTAATTCGTTTTTCATATGATGAGAAAGGATTGGTGTTTTTAATTTCGTTTTCATGAGATGATCACGTATATATGATTGGTTGATTAAAATGATTTTCATATGATGAAAACGATTAAGTTTATATGTGATATAAACATTTGGTAATGATTCTGTAATGGGTTGTACATATTCGAAATAAAACAGTAAGAAGGTTAATGAGATTAACGGTTCTGTTTTAGGGTTTCGCCAAAGAAAAATGTTAATGAGATTAACGTTTCTGTTTGGCTTCGAGGGGCGCTGCCCCTCGACCCCGCCCAGGGGCGCTGCCCCTTCGGAACCCCGCCCGCTGACCGGCCAGCGGGAGCCCCGCCCGCTGACCGGCTAGCGGGACCGCCGTATGTTCGCGCCCTATAGTTCGTTACCGCGACATTAAGAATGTCAATATATTTGTTTCTATTTAACATGTTGGTGATGAATATGTTATGTTTGTTTGATGTCTTGGCATGGTGCATAGCATGGCCTTATGACCTATGTGATTAGTTTATTCATATCTTTATTTTGGGTAAATACGGCCTGCGTGTCGTTTATTTTGTTGTAATTTATTTTACTAGTAGTTAGATTTTCTTTTATTGTAATATATGAAGATTCAAGCTACAATGTTTGTGATGGAGATTCATACCAAGGAGAAGATGGTTCCATGGTGATGGAAGCACAAGCTCAAGTTTTGAAGATATGTAATATTGCAAGTGTTGTAATAGATAGGTTTTTCACCTAGGGTTGCCTTTATGATCTTCATTTGGTCTCTTGAAGATCATATTTAGTTTGGCCATGCTATGTCACGTTTACATATTTTGTCATTTGGTATATGATGCTTATGTGATAAATTATATATATGCATATAGGATGCTAAAATATAATGATATGTAATGCAAGACATGATAATAATTTAGTTGAACCCTCATTAATAATTTAAGTCTAAATGCCATCCACGTTTTGAACACCTATCAAAACTAAGATTGTATTAAAGTAGGTATTGCCAAAGCAATATGCTTTAAACATTCCTAGCTAAGTAGGATGAGTAATAGTGCTACTCATATGTTTTAAAATTGGTTAGACTTAATTAGGCTATCAAAATGGTTTTGGGCCTAAGGCATTAGATGGAATTCAACATGCTATGATATATGATGTCAATATTCCATAATTACTTAGAGTTACATGAGATGTAATTGGTAAAGATGTTACCTACCTAAATAACTTGATTTTAAGCGTCACGCCAAAGCTGAGTTTAGAATTAAGTGAAATACGGATCTTAGCCTACTAAAATATTTCTTTAGAGGGTTATATTTTTTAGTAGGAGTTTAAATAATTTTAACCTCATTATTAATTAAAATTTGACTTTGCATATTTATCAACAGATGGCTGCTAATAACAATTCCACCTTATCACTGCGATCTATCCTTGAGAAGGAAAAACTGAAAGAATGTGGGACTAATTTTGTTGACTGGTTTAGGAACCTGAGAATTGTTCTCAAACAAGAGAAAAAGTCCTACGTGCTTGATGAAGCTATCCCTGACCACCTCCTGCCGATGCTTCTAATGCTGCTAAGAGTAAGCATAAGAAGCATGTAGATGATTCCAATGACATAGGATGTCTTATGTTGGCTACTATGTGTCCAGGACTTCAGAAGGATCTGGAACACTTAGAGGCTTATGAGATGAGTGTGCATCTCAAACAAGCTTTCCAACAACAGGCTAGGCAAGATAGGTTTAACACCGCTGTTGCATTATTTGACTGCAAAATGTCTGAAGGTGAATCTGTTAGTGCTCATGTTTTGAAGATGAAAGGCTATCTAGATCACCTTGCTAGACTTGGATATCCCCTGAGTTTAGAACTCTCCACGGATTTGATCCTACATTCATTGCCTAGCAGTTTCTCACAGTTTGTCATGAACTATAACATGAATGACATGGAGAAATCCATTCCTGAGCTACATGGTATGCTCAAAACTGCTGAGGGGAATATCAAAAAGCCTACCCAAATATTGAATGTCAATATTAAACAAATGAAAAAGAAAGCCAAAGATACTAAAGGCAAGGGTAAGGCAAAAGGTGCTAAAGGGTCCAAGGGACAAGCTAAACCAAAACCTGTACCTAAGGCTAAAGTTCCTAAGGAAGGGACTTGTTTCCATTGCAACAAGCCTGGGCATTGGAAGAGAAATTGTCAACTCTATTTGGATGAGTTAAAGAAGTTGAAGGGTAGTGCGACTACATCTTCAGGTATTTATGTTATAGAAATTAATTTATCTATTCCTTCTTCCTGGGTATTAGATACCGGATGTGGATCTCATATTTGTACAAATATGCAGGGACTCAAAAGGAGTAGGATGCTGAAGAAGGGCGAAGTGGACCTACGTGTTGGCAATAGAGCAAGAGTTGCTGCTATAGTTGTAGGAACTTATGAGCTTGTTATGCCCAATGGGTTTTTGTTAATTTTGAACAATTGCTTTTATGTTCCTACTATGAGTAGGAATCTTATTTCAGTATCTGTTTTGGATGATGAAGGTTATTCATTTTTATTAAGAATAAGAAATGTTCTATTTTTGATAAAAATGATCTGCTTTATGGTATTGCAAATTCTTATAATGGCCTTTATATCCTTAATCTTGATGATTCTAATGGTAATTATATCTATAACATAACTTCTAAGAGAACTAAGCCAAATGAGTTAAACCCTACTTATTTATGGCATTGTCGCCTTAGCCATATAAATGAGAAACGCATTTCTAAGCTCCATCAAGATGGATTATTAGATTCATTTGATTTTGAATCATTTGAAACATGTGAGTCTTGTTTGCTTGGTAAGATGACAAAGGATCCTTTTACTGGTCATAGTGAAAGGGCTAATGATTTATTGGGCTTGATACATACAGATGTATGTGGTCCTTTTAGCATTAGTGCCAGAGGAGGATTTCGATACTTCATTACTTTTACTGATGATTTCAGTAGGTATGGCTATGTCTACCTAATGAAACATAAGCATGAGTCTTTTGAAATGTTTATAACTTTTCAAAATGAAGTACAAAATCAACTTGGTAAAACAATTAAACTACTTCGATCAGATCGAGGTGGTGAATATTTGAGCCAAGAGTTTGATGATCATCTAAGGGATTGTGGAATTGTTTCACAACTGACTCCTCCAGGAACTCCACAGTGGAATGGAGTTTCTGAAAGGAGAAATCGAACTCTATTAGATATGGTTCGATCAATGATGAGTCAAGCGGATCTTCCTTTATCTTTTTGGGGTTATGCCTTGGAGACAGCTGCATTCATTCTGAACCGTGTACCATCTAAGGCGGTTGAAAAGACACCATATGAGATATGGACAGGTAAGACACCTAGTTTGTCTTTTCTTAAGATTTGGGGTTGTGAAGCTTATGTGAAAAGACCAGTTTCAGATAAGTTAGCTCCAAAGTCTATCAAATGTAATTTTGTGGGGTATCCTAAGGAAACTAAAGGATACTATTTCTATACTCCTTCAGAGAACAAAGTGTTTGTTGCTCGAAATGGGATCTTTTTGGAAAAGGAATTTCTTTCTAAGAGAACTAGTGGGAGTATAGTAGAACTTGAGGAAACTCAAGTACCACAAGAAATCATTGAGCCGTCTATAGAGCCTATTTCAGAACCACAAATAGTTGTGGAGTCTGAAGATGTAACACAAATCCCTCGCAGGTCTGATAGGACACGTCGTCATCCAGAGAGATATGGATTTCTTGTGACTGATGATAGTGAAGTAATGCTCATAGATCAAGATGAGCCTACTACCTATCAAGAAGCTGTGTCAGGTCCAGATTCAGACAAATGGCTTGGAGCCATGAAATCTGAGATGCAATCTATGTTTGACAACCAGGTTTGGTCTTTAATTGATCCTCCAGAGGGTATTAAGACTATTGGTTGCAAATGGGTTTTCAAGAAGAAAACTGACATGGATGGGAATGTGCAGACCTATAAAGCAAGGCTTGTTGCAAAAGGTTTCAAGCAAACTCATGTATAGACTATGATGAAACCTTTTCACCAGTTGCTATGCTTAAGTCTGTTAGAATTCTCATTGCCATTGCAGCATACTATGATTATGAGATATGGCAAATGGATGTCAAAACCGCTTTCCTTAATGGAAACTTGCTTGAGGATGTGTATATGACACAACCTGAGGGTTTTGTAAATCCTGAGAATTCTACAAAGGTTTACAAGCTTCAAAGATCCATTTATGGATTGAAGCAAGCATCTCGAAGCTGGAATCTTCGTTTTGATGAAACAGTTAGGAACTTTGGTTTCATCAAGAATGAAGATGAACCTTGTGTTTACAAGATGGTTAGTGGGAGTGCAGTAGTGTTTTTAGTCTTATATGTGGATGACATATTACTCATTGGGAATGATATCCCTACCTTGCAAAATGTTAAGACTTGGTTAGGGAATTCTTTCTCAATGAAAGACTTAGGTGAGGCTGCCTATATCCTTGGTATAAAGATCTATAGAGATAGATCTAGAAGGATAATTGGCCTGAGTCAAAGTACATACATAGATAAAGTGTTGAAGAGGTTCAACATGCAAGATTCCAAAAAGAGATTCTTGCCTATGTCTCATGGCATTCATCTCAGCAAGAGTCAATGTCCTATGACATCTGATGAGCGAGATCGAATGAATAAGATTCCTTATGCTTCTGCTATAGGATCTATTATGTATGCCATGTTATGTACTAGACCCGATGTCTCATATCCATTAAGCGCAACTAGTAGATTTCAAGCTGATCCTGGTGAAGGTCACTGGACAGCTGTCAAGAATATTCTTAAGTACCTTCGAAGGACTAAAGATGTATTCTTGGTTTATGGAGGTTTGGAAGATGAGCTAGTTGTAAATGGTTACACAGATGCTAGTTTCCAAACTGACATAGATGATTTTAGATCGCAGTCAGGTTTTGTATTCACATTGAATGGTTGAGCTGTTAGTTGGAAGAGTTCAAAACAAAGCACTGTGGCTGATTCTACAACAGAGGCTGAGTATATAGCAGCATCAGATGCAGCTAAGGAAGCAGTCTGGTTGAAGAAATTCATCACTGAGCTAGGAGTGGTGCCTAGCATTGCAAATCCTGTGGACATTTATTGTGACAACAATGGTGCCATAGCACAGGCAAAAGAGCCTAGATCTCATCAAAGATCTAAGCATATACTCAGGCGTTTTCACCTCATTTGAGACATTATCGATAGAGGAGATATCAAGATATGCAAAGTTGAAACAAATGATAACATAGCAGATCCATTAACAAAGCCTCTCTCACGGGTCAAGCATGATCAGCACACTAGATCTATGGGTCTTAGAAATTTGTAGGCCTAGTGCAAGTGGGAGATTGTTAGTGTATGTGCCCTAGGCCATTTGTTTGAATCTTTATGTTATACATTCATTATTAATAAATGAGGTTTTATTATCATTATTGTTGTTTGCATGTTACACAATTTTGATATTTGTCCCTGGTTTATTATTGTTATAGAGATAAAAAAAATAAATAATTCTTAACCAGTATGAACATTGATTTGATGATCATCAGATGGTTATGTGTATAGTGATACAAATCAATTTCATAAATACTTGTTAGAGAACAATGTATTGGATAGACCCATCATGAGATTACTACATGGGTTAGTGTCATAAGTAAATCTCATGATAGTTATGTAATAATTCTTTGACTTGAGATTGTCATAGTTTCCAATATAAGGACTATTATATTTTGACATGATCAAACATTATCCGTAACTGGATAGTAATAAAGGTTATGTTCATATATGATAGAAATTATGTAGAGGATAATGAACAATCAAGATAGAATTTGTCCCTCTCTTTGAGAGAGATATCTTTTGGGCCCCTCGATAAGTGAGACTGTGAAATGCATGGCCGTGCTCAAATGAATTGATAATGTGATCAATTTCATTTGTTTTTATCAGTCTACTTGGAGATCGAGTAATCATAAGTTTGGACAATATAAGTATGACGTTGACCATGACTTATGTTCAAGCTAGATATCGTGTGACAAAGGGATTAATGCATATACTATTATTAGGCAAATTGGACATTCCTTATATTAATTGGGTAGTTGTAACGCCTTGCTAGAGGCCAATTATGACTTATTGATTTAATAGAGATTAAATTGACTGCCAATTAATATGGGCCTATCGGGTCACACACAAGAATGCGTTTTGGGCTGGATATAATATTAATAATATTAATATTAGATATTAATATTTATTATTATTATTATTTTCGTTTTTATATATATATATTATTAGATAATATATTCAGAATCCTAATTAGATTTGGATTCTGAATTTGACTTACCTTATCCAATTATATTTATTATTAGATAATGTATTCAGAATCCTGATTAGACTTGGATTCTGAATTTGACTTTCCGTATCCAATTTTGAATTGGATTCTGGAGTGATTATATTCACTCCAGACGTTAAGTCTTCTCGGAGGTAACAATAAAAACAAAGAGGAACGAAAAAGGTAACCCTAATACGTTTTTAGAGAAAACGTTTTTCCAGCCTTCGCTGTTGCAGAGAGCTAGCACTCCAAACGGTAGCATTCGTGTGGATACGCGATAGAGGGTGTTTCGCGATCGAGGCATCTCTTCAAAACTGTGATTTCGAATCATCAACAGGTTAGTTCTTTGAACACTTTTGTCGAATTAAACGAACAGCATGGATCCTGGTGGGAAATCAGAGATCAAATATTTTTCCGCTGCGTGTTTTTGTTTGCAGTGATCTCCTTAATTTCCTAACAAAAGAAAGAAAAGGAAAATGAAATAGGTTCAAAATTGGCTAAGGTTAAAAATAAGGTTGGTCTTTTTAAGCCAAAGTGGGTTCACCTAATTGCCTTAATCATCTTGATGCCTAATTGAAAATTTTTATGTAATCTTAAAATGTATGTCAAAGCAAGTTCTAGCATTTCATCAATCAAAGATGTTCACCCACAAAAAGAATAATAAGTTGATGGCTCAATTTCTCACTAGGTTAAAGGCAATGCAAGGAAAAACGAACAAAATTGACAATAAGCACCAATTCTACTCAATTCTCCAATTCATGCTTCAAAAATTCAAAGGTCATCAATCAACAATTTATAACAATTAAACTTTTCAAAACTCATTTATTCAAAGAAAAACATTAACTAAAACTTAAACAAAAACAAGTTAAAAGTAAAAACACAAAACAAAAGTAAGAACACAAAACACATAATGCACCCCACACTTAAAGATTCACATTGTCCTCAATGTGAGCATGCATACTACAGAGAGAGTTTAGATGATACCTGATTTCCATCGTTCCCATATACGATGTGTAGGGCTCCTTCCACCCATAATGCAATTGGAGCCCATGTATTAGAGGATGAACAACATGCAACTTTGAATTGTGCCCATTGTATTGAAAAGCCTAGGTAGCATCCTTGGATGAGAAATTGTCCAAAAAGAACATGTGAGGGTTGTCTTAACTTGATCCTCTAATGCTATAGGGACGTGGTAAGAACCTTTTTCAGTTTGCAACATGGTTATATATGGTTTTTGCTCGTTCTCACCACAAAGGGTGGGAGAGATGATAATTTGTTGCATACTGTACTCCCCAACCAAAACATCTTTCAAAATTCTTGGGGTCTTTTTAAGTTCAACCAAGTTTAGTTGAACCACTTCTTCATCCTCTTTAGCAATTTGAAGTTCCCCCTCAACAATCTCATTATTTAATAGTAAATTGCTCTCCTCAATTTCTAAATTGGAAAAATTAGGCTCTACTCCTAAGGTCATGGCTACCTCAAGCTTATCTTCACTATCTTCACTATAGGGCATGTCATAAGGTTTAGAAAGTTGCATACCTTATTTCTCTTCATTCAGCTTGCTTGGGAATGGGATTGGTGGCATCCAAGGATTTGGAAGCTCATGCAATTTTGTGGAAGTTGATGCTTCCAAATTCTCCTCCTCCTTTGATTAAATTAACTCCTCTATGCATGGTTGTATTTCCTCAACATCTTCTTCTTGATTAGTTCCTGCATCAAAGGAATCACAAAACTATTATATATATCACCTGTTCACTTCTCAAATTTGTGATCACCTTGACTTGCTTCACTTGGCTAGGAAATTCCCCCTTTCGTTGTGCTTGGAGTTGATGTTCCAGTTGCTTAACTTGAGCTTCCACCCTCTTCAATGATTCCTCTAAAGAATCAAACCTCTCATTGCTCTCTTCCTGATTTTGTGTGCTAATTTGAAGGTAAACATTCAAATCATCTTCCACTGTGGATTTTTTGAATGGATTTTGATTTTGTGCGCTAGTTTAAATGAAGGCATTCAAACTATCTTCTAAGGTGGGTTCCTTAAGGTGATCTTGGTTTCGTGTGCTAGTTTGAATGAAGGCATTCAAACTATCTTCTAATGTGGGTGGCTTAAGGTACTCTTGATTTGAATATTGTTCTTGAGAGTAAGGATTTCTTTGGTAAGATTGAAAAAAATTTTGAGGTGGAATTTGCTGTTGATTTTCCCAAGAAAAATTTGGGTGGCTTCCCCAGCTTGAATTATAAGGTCTGGGATATGGGTCATTTCCACCCATTTGCTGGAAACTTTCATAGGCATATTCTTTCTCTTACCTCTCTTGGTATTGTCCATAACCAAATGAACACATGTTTGCGCGATGTCCTGCAATGCCACATGCTGAACATACTTCGCGAGTAGGCATAGGTGTTCTTCCTCTTGCATTTAGCATCTTAAGTTGGTTCGTTTATTCTGCTAATTGCCATGTCATTTCAGAGTCAGGGTTATTATCATAAACCCCTGCGTACCTTGAAAATTGCATATTTACACAAGGCACTTAGAAACTTTAAGAAAACAAACAAAAAATTAAATTGAAAGAAAATCAAACAACACAAACAAATAATTCAAAGAAAACAAACAAACAATTAAGTAAAAAAAATCAAACTATTACTACTTCGACAGCCCTCCCCGACAGCGGCGCCAAAAACTTGTTGTGCTCGAATTAAGTACTACTACAAAGCATCACTCGCAAGTATACGAGGTAGTTGTAGCAAAGGTGATTGCCCCAAGGTCGTTTCCCACGGACGGTGTAGTTCGTAATAGCTTGATTGACAAGTTATTTAAATGTGAGAGTTTGTTGTGTTGGGATGTAAAAGAACAATTTAAACCTAAGATTAAGGAGTGTAGGGTTGATGTATGAAAGTTGTACAAGATCAAATTGATTATGGGGAAGGTGCCTAGAGTCATAAGTCCATTCAATCAAAGCTCAATTCTCAATTATCCATTAACATAACCTTGTAATTAATTTGTTCCTTAAGGTTAATTAGTCAATTACCAATCCATTAGTTCTCACATTCATGAATTAACAATGACCAATTCTTTTACATTACCAAATTAATAAACCCTAGAACTTATATTTCTAATTCATTCATAGGGTGGTCGATTATATAGTTTCGATATCGGATTTCACCTCTCAGTCCGTCATCCAATATTCATAGATCAATAGGTAGCTAATCTATCAACCTATCATTTAATACAATACAATCAACCAATCAACAAGGAACATCAATGGAAATATCAAATCAAGACATTCAACCAAATATACTACAAACCCTAGGCATGGGTATTTAGCTCAACATCATCAATTTAACACATTCATTCAACTCAATATAAAACAAATACAAATTGTCCATTGCAATATCAATCTCTTAATACAACAACAACAATAAGAATGAATTAAAAGAGAGAATAGAAAAACCCCTTGTGAAGATGCCAAGAGTAAGATTGCTAGTCTTCCTCCTAGTTCCACTTGATGTATTTGATGAAGAACTCAAGCCCTCTTCAATGGTTGATTCCCCTTTGCAATGTGGAATGGAGCATTCTCAAGTCACTAAACCTTTGGATGGAGCTTTCTCAAGTCACCAACCCTTCAATTGATTGTGCCTTTGGAAGATGGAATGGAGCTTTCTCAAGTCACCAATCCCTTCAATGAAGCTTCTTCAACCTTCAAGATCTTGCTTAACCCAATTTATCCCAAAGAACCTCAAAGATCTTATCAATGGAAGATGGAGAAGGTGGAGAGGATGGAAATGGAGATGAAGACGAAGGGATAAGGGAGAGTGTCACTCTCTCCCTCTCCCAAACGTGTAGCAGAAATTTGGCTCCAAGAAATTTGGCTCCACTTCACTTTGTTCCCCACTATTTCTTTGTTTAGTATTTCTTTTGGCAAGCACAAGGCATTGTCTCCCACTTTGCTCCCCACTTCGTGCAAAAGAAATCAAATGTTTTAGGTGTGACATAGCCAAGCCAAGAGTAGCTTGGTCGTGTCTCTTGTTTTCCTTTGGGACACGGCCAAGCCATCTGGCTGTGTCCTTCACTGCCATATTTCTTTCTTTCTTTTTCTTTCTTTCCTTTTGGTCTCAATGGGTGACACGGCCAAGCTTGTGGTAGTGTCATGTGACACGGCCACTAGCTTGGCCGTGTCATGTGGGTGTGTCCCTTTCTGTTTCTTTTCTTTCCTTCTTTGCTTGCTCCCTTGTTCTTCGGCCTGAAATGGGACACGGCCAAGCTTGCTGGCCAAGTCATGTGACACAGCCAGTGGCTTGGCCGTGTCACTGAGTATGTCCACCTCTACTTGCTTCTTTTTCTCTTGTTCTTTCGCTCAAGATGGGACATGGCCAAGCTTGCTGGCCGTGTCATGTGACACGGCCAGTGGCTTGGCGTGTCATTGAGTGTGTCTCTTCCTGCTTCCTTCATTTTTGCTCTTTCTTTGCTTTGGTCTTTGTTTTGCTCCTTGAATGAGACACGGCCAGAGGGTTGGCCGTGTCTCATGGCCGTGTCAAGCTCTGCCATCTTCATTCTTTGAGGGACATGGCCAAGCTTGATTTGGCTTGGCCATGACTTGGTTGGTTCATGCTTTTCCTGCACTGTTTTGATCTTTCAAGGGTGTTTTTGCACTTTAACCTAAAAACAATACTTAAAACACAAAAACAAAAATCAATCAAAACATTAACTAAAAACACATAAAAATCACACTAAAAACTAGTACAAAAATGATCTAAACATTGGCATATATATATTGCTGACATAAAATTTTATTGGTAATGAGCGAGACTTAATTTTGTTGTAATTACCAACTAAGTCATTTTTCTATCGGTAATGCCGATATAGTTTTCTGTTGGTAATTATCGAGAGAATATTCTATTAGTATTACCGACAGACGTTTATTTTTATCGATATTTTCATTATCGACAAAGAATATAACTATAAAAGTTTTCTATCGGTAATCCTTTGGTAAATCTAATTACTATTACGCTCGATTTAAGTACTACTACAAAGAGTCACTCATAAGTATACGAGGTAGCTATAGCAAGGGTGATTGCCCCAAGGTCATTTCCCCAAGAAGGTGAGGTTCGTAATAGCTTTATTGACAATTTATTTAAACGCGGAAGTTTGTTATGTTGAGAAGGTGCAAGAATAATTTAAACCTAAAATTAACGTGCGTAGGGTTGAAGTGTGTGATGAGTGTACAAGATCAAATCAATTCTTTGGAAGGTGCCTAGGGTTATAGGTCCATTCAATTAAAGTTCAATTCTCAATTATCCATTAACATAACCTTGTAAATTAATTTGTTCCTTAAGGTTAATTAGTCAATTACCCATCCATTAGTTCTCACATTCATGAATTAGCAATGACCAATTATTTTACATTACCAAATTAACAAAACCCTAGAATTTATATTTCTAATTCATTCATAGGGTGGTCGATTATATAGTTCCGATATCGGATTTCACCTCTCGGTCCGTCATCCAATATTCAAAGATCAATAGGTAGCTAATCTATCAACCTAGCATTTAAAGCAATACAATCAACCAATCAACAAGGAATATCAATGGAAATATCAAATCAAAACATTCAACCAAATATACTACAAACCCTAGGCATGGGTATTTAGCTCAACATCATCAATTTATAACATTCATTCAACTCAATATAAAACAAGTACAAATTGTTCATTGCAATATCAATCTCTTAATACAACAACAACAATAGAAATGAATTAAAAGAGAGAATAGAAAAACCCCTTGTGAAGATGCCAAGAGTAGGATTGCTAGTCTTCCTCCTAGCTCCACTTGATATATGATGGAGAACTAAAGCCCTCTTCAATGGTAGATTCCCCTTTGCAATGTGGAATGGAGCTTTCTCAAGTCACCAAACCTTTGGATGGAGCTTTCTCAAGTCACCAACTCTTCAATTGATTTTGCCTTTGGAAGATGGAATGGAGCTTTCTCAAGTCACCACTCCCTTCAATGAAGCTTCTTCAATTTTCAAGAGCTTGTTAACCCAATTTATCCCAAAGAACCTCAAAGATCTTATCAATGGAAGATGGAGAAGGTGGAGAGGATAGAAATGGAGGTTGAAGATGAAGGGACAAGGGAGAGTGTCACTCTCTCCCTCTCCCCACGTTTTTGCAGAAAATTCCCCAAGAACAAAAAGCTCCCTCCAATTTCCCTCCTCTTCTCTATTTAATTCATTCAAAACTCAATACCCATCCTTCCAACTCACACCATTTCACTTTTTTCCCCACTTTTTCTTTGTTTAATATCACTTTTGGCAAGCACAAGGCATTGTCTCCCACTTTGTTCCCCACTTCATGCAAAATAAATCAAAGGTTTTGGGTGTGACACGGCCAAGCTTCAGGTGACATGGCCATGTCATGTGACATGGCCAGTGGCTTGGCCATGTCGCTTGCCAGTGTCGCCTTCTGCCTTCTTTCTTTTTGTTCTTTTCTTTGGTTTCATGGAGTGACACGGCTAAGCTTCAAGCGACATGGCCATGTCGTTTGTCGCCTTCTGCCTTCTTTCTTTTCTTTCTTTTCTTTAGTTTCATGGAGTGACACGGCCAAGCTTCAAGCGACATGGCCATGTCATGTGACATGGCCAGTGGCTTGGCCATGTCGTTTGCCAGTGTTGCCTTCTACCTTCTTTCTTTTCTTTCTTTTCAAGTGGTGACACGGGCAAGCTCCTGGCCATGTCATGTGACATGGCCAGTGGCTTGGCCATGTCACTTGCCAGTGTCGCCTTCTGCCTTCTATTTCTTTGAGGAACACGCCCAAGACAATGAGACATGGCCAAGCTTCAAGCGACATGGCCATGTCTGTCAGACATGGGCAAAGACATGGCCATGTCTGTGAGTGTGTCAAGTACTGCCTCTATTTTAGGATGAAACACGGCCAAGACAATGAGACATGGCCAAGCTTCAAGTGACATGGCCATGTCAATCAGACATGGGCAAAGACATGGCCATGTCTGTGAGTGTGTCAATTACTGCCTCTATTTCTTTTCTTTCTTGGTTTCTTTTCCTTGGGTGAGACACTGCCAGTGGCTTGGCCATATCTCTTGGGTGTGTCAGCTACTGTCTTGGAATTCTTGTGAGGGACATGGCCAAGCTTGCTTTGGCTTGGCCATGTCTTGTTTGATTCATGCTCTTTCTTCATTTTTCTTGATTGTTTTGATCATCCAAGGGAGTTTTTGCACCTAAACCTAAAACAAACACTTTAAACACACTTAAAACAAAAATTAATCAAAACATTAACTAAAACACACATAAAATCATACTAAAAACTAGTACAAAAATGAACTAAACAAATACCCCACACTTAACTCCTTGCTTGTCCCCAAGCAAGGCTAAAATCAAAACACAATAAACAAGATGAATTTTGTTAAGTTCAAGAGTTATAAAGATGCATCAAGACTTCCCTATCCCTAAATCCGCAATCAATATCGAATCAAACAAAATAGACACTCATACAATTAAGTGGCTTTCCATGCATAATCAATGTTGTCACTTCCTCACCAACTCTTACAAGTGTTTGATCATGGTAGTGTTTACACTCATAACAATCAATGAAAGATTATTACCATAGGCTTGCTTATCAATCAAATCTCCACAACAAAATAACAATCAAGCATTAATCAAAATGTCTTTATTGGGTTGTCATGGGGCTAAGGTGAAGGTATGGCATTTGGGAAATGTGAGCTTAATCATTAAGTTCAAGAGCACTTCAAGAATGAAGTAACCTATCATATGTATATACTTCCACAATTCCAAAACACCTCCTCTCATCTACCCCTTGACATTAAAGAGCTTTTCAAGGGAACCCACTTATTAAATATTGCAATGATATCTCCAACTTATTCCAACCCTTTCAACAAGAACAACAATTATTCTTATTATTATATAAATATATTATTTTTTTTCTTTTTTTTCTTTTTATTTTTTTATTTTTTTTTTATTTTTTTATTTTTTTATTTTTGCTTTGCAATCTTAAACCTACTAAATTTAACCCCACACTTAATTCAACACAATACTCAGTAGTAAATGCTCTTAAAATGCTCTTGACCTAATGAAAGGATAAGAGTTAAACAACAAGGTTCAAGCTAATGGTGTTGTGAAAAAGAAAGAAAAGGAAAAATAAAAATAGGCTCAAAATTGGCTAACTAGGGTTAAAGATAGGGTTGGTCTTTTTAAGCCAAAGTGGGTTCACCTAATTGCCTTAATCATCTTGATGCCAAATTGAAATTTTTATGTAATTTTAAAATGTATGTCAAAGCAAGTTCTAGCAAATCATCAATCAAAGATGTTCACCCACAACAATAATGATAAGTTGATGGTCAATTCCTCACTAGGTTAAAGGGCAATTCTAGGAAAAACCAACAAAAATTAACAATAAGCACCAATTCTACTCAATTCTCAAATTCATGCTTCAAAAATTCAAAGGTCATCAATCAACAATTTATAACAATTGAACTTTTCAAAACTCATTTATTCAAGGAAAAACATTAAAATAATTAACTAAAACTTAAACAAAAACAAGTTAAAAGTAAAAACATAAAAACACAAAATGCAATTAAAAGTAAAAACACAAAACACAAAATGCACCCCACACTTAAAGATGCACATTGTCCTCAATGTGAGCATGCATACTACAGGGAGGGTTTAGATGAAACCTGATTTCCATCATTCCCATATACGATGTGTAGGGCTCCTTCCACCCATAGTGCAATTGGAGCCCATGACTGAGAGGATGAACAACATGTAACTTTGAAATGCACCCGATGTACGGCAACCCTTAAATATTTTTCCTTGAAGGGAACATGTCTCAAAGGGACATATGAAGGTCACCTCGGGGTTATCCTCCAGTGTTATAGGAACGTGGTAATAATTTTTATCTTCGTGCAACATGAGTATATCAGCTTTCTGCTCTTCCTTACCACCAAGAGTAGTAGAGATGACTTTTGGGACTCTTTAATTTCAACCAAGCTTGGTTGAATCACTTCTTCATCCACTTTAACAATGTCAAGTCCCCTCTCAACAACCTCAACATCTAAAACTAGCTTGCACTCCTCAAGTTCTAAATTGGGCATTTCATGTTCTTCTTCTAAAGACATACCCATCTCAAACTTATTTCCACTTTTTCCTTGGGAGTGCATAATATAGATATTAGAAAGTTGCTTACCTTGCTCCTCTTCTTTTAGCCTTCTTGGGAATGGAATTGGTTGCAGATGATTCGGAGGTTCATATAAATGTGATGAAGTTGATGAGTCCAAATTCTCCTCCTCCTTTGATTGACTTTGTTTCTCCATGTTGGGCAGCATTTCCTCACCATTGTCTTCTTGGTTAGTTCCTGCATCAAAGGAATCACAAAAATTGTTATATATCACTTGTTCACTCGTCAAATTTGTGATTACCTTGACTTGCTCCAACTGGCTAGGAAATTCCTCCTTTTGCTGTGCTTGGAGTTGATGTGCTAGCTGCCCAACTTGCATTTCCACCCTCTTCAATGATTCCTCCAAAGAATCAAACCTCTCATTGCTCCCTTCCTGATTTTGTGTGCTTATTTGAAGGTAAGCATTCAAATCATCTTCCACTGTGGATTTCTCAAATTGATCATGGTTTTGTGAGCTAATTTGAATGAAGGCATTCAAACTATCTTCCAAAGTGGGTTCCTTAAGTTTATCTTGGTTTTGTGCACTAGTTTGAATGAAGGCATTCAAACTATCTTCAAATGTGGGTTTCTTAAGGTGATCTTGGTTTGAAAATTGTCCTTGAAAGTAAGGACCTCCTTGGTAAGGTTGAAAAAAGTTTTGAGGTGGAATGTGCTGCTGATTTTCCCAAGAAAAATTTGGTTGGTTGCCCCAGCTGGAATTATAAGGATTGAAATATTGGTCATTTCTACCCATTTGCCGGAAACGGCCCAAGTCATCTTCTTCCTCTTTCCATTCTTGGTATCGTGAGAAACCGAATGAGCACATATTTGCACTGTTGCCTACATTGCCACACGGTGCACATATCTCTTGGCGTGGCATAGGTGCTCTTCCTCTTGCATTTAGCACCTTAAGTTGATTCGTCAATTGTGCTAATTGCCATGCCATTTCAAAATTATCGTTCCTATCATAAACTCCTCCGTGCCTTGAAAACTGCATCATTACAGAAGGCAGTCAGCAACTTAAAGAAATTAAACAAATAATTAAATTGAAAGAAAAACAAAACAAACAAACAATTCACAGAAAATAAACAAACAATGAAAAGAAAAATCAAACATTACTACTGTGACAACCTTCCCCGGCAGCGGCGCCAAAAACTTGTTACGCTCGATTTAAGTACTACTACAAAGAGTCACTCACAAGTATACGAGGTAGCTATAGCAAGGGTGATCGCCCCAAGGTCGTTTCCCCAAGAAGGTGTGGTTCGTAATAGCTTGATTGACAATTTATTTAAACGTGAAAGTTTGTTGTGTTAAGATGGTGCAAGAATAATTTAAACGTAAAATTAACGTGCGTAGGGTTGAAGTGTGTGATGAGTGTACAAGACCAAATCAATTCTTGGGAAGGTGCCTAGGGTTATAGGTTCATTCAATTAAAGTTCAATTCTCAATTATCCATTAACATAACCTTGTAAATTAATTTGTTCCTTAAGGTTAATTAGTCAATTACCCATCCATTAGTTCTCACATTCATGAATTAGCAATGACCAATTATTTTACATTACCAAATTAACAAAACCCTAGAATTTATATTTCTAATTCATTCATAGGGTGGTCGATTATATAGTTCCGATATCGGATTTCACCTCTCGGTCCGTCATCCAATATTCAAAGATCAATAGGTAGCTAATCTATCAACCTAGCATTTAATGCAATATAATCAACCAATCAACAAGGAATATCAATGGAAATATCAAATCAAAACATTCAACCAAATATACTACAAACCCTAGGCATGGGTATTTAGCTCAACATCATCAATTTATAACATTCATTCAACTCAATATAAAATAAGTACAAATTGTTCATTGCAATATCAATCTCTTAATACAACAACAACAATAGAAATGAATTAAAAGAGAGAATAGAAAAACCCCTTGTGAAGATGCCAAGAGTAGGATTGCTAGTCTTCCTCCTAGCTCCACTTGATATATGATGAAGAACTCAAGCCCTCTTCAATGGTTGATTCCCCTTTGCAATGTGGAATGGAGCTTTCTCAAGTCACCAAACCTTTGGATGGAGCTTTCTCAAGTCACCAACTCTTCAATTGATTTTTCCTTTGGAAGATGGAATGGAGCTTTCTCAAGTCACCACTCCCTTCAATGAAGCTTCTTCAACTTTCAAGAGCTTGTTAACCCAATTTATCCCAAAGAACCTCAAAGATCTTATCAATGGAAGATGGAGAAGGTGGAGAGGATAGAAATGGAGGTTGAAGATGAAGGGACAAGGGAGAGTGTCACTCTCTCCCTCTCCCCACGTTTTTGCAGAAAATTCCCCAAGAACAAAAAGCTCCCTACAATTTCCCTCCTCTTCTCTATTTAATTCATTCAAAACTCAACACCCATCCTTCCAACTCACACCATTTCACTTTGTTCCCCACTTTTTCTTTGTTTAATATCAATTTTGGAAAGCACAAGGCATTGTCTCCCACTTTGTTCCCCACTTCATGCAAAAGAAATCAAAGGTTTTGGGTGTGACACGGCCAAGCTTCAAGCGACATGGCCATGTCATGTGACATGGCCAGTGGCTTGGCCATGTCGCTTGCCAGTGTCGCCTTCTGCCTTCTTTCTTTTTGTTCTTTTCTTTGGTTTCATGGAGTGACATGGCCAAGCTTCAAGCGACATGGCCATGTCATGTGACATGGCCAGTGGCTTGGCCATGTCGTTTGCCAGTGTCGCCTTCTGCCTTCTTTCTTTTCTTTCTTTTCTTTGGTTTCATGGAGTGACACGGCCAAGCTTCAAGCGACATGGCCATGTCGTTTGCCAGTGTCTCCTTCTTCCTTCTTTCTTTTCTTTCTTTTCAAGTGGTGACACAGCCAAGCTCCTGGCCATGTCATGTGACATGGCTAGTGTCTTGGCCATGTCACTTGCCAGTGTCGCCTTCTGCCTTCTATTTCTTTAAGGAACATGCCCAAGACAATGAGACATGGCCAAGCTTCAAGCGACATGGCCATGTCTGTCAGACATGGGCAAAGACATGGCAATGTCTGTGAGTGTGTCAAGTACTGCCTCTATTTTAGGATGAAACACAGCCAAGACAATGAGACATGGCCAAGCTTCAAGTGACATGGCCATGTCGATCAGACATGGGCAAAGACATGGCCATGTCTGCGAGTGTGTTAAGTACTGCCTCTATTTCTTTTCTTTCTTGGTTTCTTTTTCTTGGGTGAGACACGGCCAGTGGCTTGGCCATGTCTCTTGGGTGTGTCAGCTACTGTCTTGGAATT
Organism: Garcia nutans; assembly: GCA_947685225.1. NCBI lineage: Eukaryota > Viridiplantae > Streptophyta > Magnoliopsida > Malpighiales > Euphorbiaceae > Garcia > Garcia nutans. The sequence goes on from CANTUV010000040.1 coordinate 10,997,232, forward strand.
CTTGTGAGGGACATGGCCAAGCTTGCTTTGGCTTGGCCATGTCTTGTTTGATTCATGCTCTTTCTTCATTTTTCTTGATTGTTTTGATCATCCAAGGGAGTTTTTGCACCTAAACCTAAAACAAACACTTTAAACACACTTAAAACAAAAATTAATCAAAACATTAACTAAAACACACATAAAATTATACTAAAAACTAGTACAAAAATGAACTAAACAATTACCGATAAAAAATAAGGATTACTGATGAATTTTTTCATCGGTAATCTGGTACATTCTTATAGTGCATAGAATTCACCAAGATAGAGGCTACTTGATCATTCTTTTAAAGAGCCCTTTCTTGAGCATTAGTCAATTGTGCTCTAAGAAGAGGCACTTGAGCAGCATCAACTTCATAAGTTAGAGGTTTTCACCCATTATGCATGCATTTCCATAACTGATAAGTGCACAATTGATGATATTTTGCCCCTATTTCTTAATATGATTATTATCCAATTGAGTTTAATTTGTTTGTTCAAGTGCTTTTTAGGTTTAATTTTAGGAATTCTCTGTATTTTGAGGCTTATGGTCATTTCGAAGGAATTACGGATGAAAGTAGAAGAAAAGAGCAAAATTCTTCAAGTGACATGCCCATGGACATGGGCGTGTCAATGGAGTTGCCCTTGATACTGCCATACAGAAGCATTGACACGCCCAGTGACATGGGCGTGTCACCGAGCATGCCTATTGCAATGATTCACAGTGACTGTGACACGCCCAATGACATGGGCGTGTCACTGGACGTGCCTTATATTGAAAATCATAGTGGCAATGACACGCCCAGTGACATGGGCGTGTCAATGGGCGTGTCAGACGAAAATATCTGCACTATAAAAGCTTAGCTGAAGCACGAATTAGGGATCTAATTTTCATATTTTATAACCTAGAGCCGACTTCTAAAGGAAGGAGGAGAGTTTTTGAGCTGAGATTTAAGGTGAAGACACATCCTAAACAAGATCTAAACCAAGATTCAGGGATTTAAGTGAAGAAATACAAATTTTTTGCCATGGATTGTTTGGATTCTTTTTCTTATTTCTCTTGTTCTGGTTTTCTAGTTTTGAACATGAGGAGTGCATTTGAGATGTTTAAGAAAGCCTGGAGTGGAGCGCATCATGTCTGAAATACATGCGGGAAGTTGCGGTCTGCACATGAGTGGTTTGGCCCTAGTTAAGAAGATTATTCGACAAGGTTACTATTGGTTGACCATGGAGAGAGACTGTATTGAGTTTGTCAAGAAGTGCCAGCAATGTCAGATGTATGGTAACTTGAATCACATGCCTCCTGGGGTATCGACATTATAGGAGAAACATCACACAAGTAAGCAAAATCAGACTTTATTGCATTCATTTTGGAAAAGAAAACATCATCATCCTCATACAAAGCAGACAAATTAAAATCAAAATCATTGTTCTCAGAATCATAAAGCAGGATGTCTTCAAACTTTTCTTCAACTAGGGCAGCAATCTCTTCTGGAGTCTTCTCGGCTTTCAAGGTAGCTTCATTCTTCTCTTTTGGATTGGATTCTTTGTTGATTGATAGGGTGAGCTCTTTCTTCACTTGCTCCACTAGCTTGGCAACATCTGCAAAAATTTCAAAACCGGGGATTAACTTACCCATGAACATGATTGGCTCAGGCTTTCCTTGGAGTGGTCCCATAACTGGAGCTTTGACAAAGATCTCTTCTAGTGGTGGGAAGCTCATCTTCTCACTCTTCTTTGGCTGGACATTGTCGTCTTCATCATATCCTAACCCCTTCTTGGATGTTTGAGTTCTAAATTCTGGCAACTTTGTCAAACCGGCCTTATCCTTTCCAAGACCAACTCCGGGAAGGTAGTTCATGTTCTTCATCATGTTCAAGACTTTGGAGTCCACTACTTCATCATCAGAAATTGCAACCACTTGAAAACCATTGAGAGGCCTCTCAACCATTAGGGCATTAACAATCTCATTATCTTCAGCTTCAATGACCACTGTCTCATTTCCATTGGGAAATTTGATCTTTTGATGAAGGGTGGAAGGAACTCAACCAAAAGGATGAAACCATGGTCATCCCAAGAGTAAGGCAAAGGTAACTGGTATGTCTAAAACAACAAACTCAACAATAGATTCAATTGGACCAACCTTGACAGCCGCTTTGAAAGTCCCTTCGGCATGCCTCTTAGTGTTGTCATAAGCATGAATTGTCACCTCGGTTGGGTTTAGATCTCTTGTTGACATGGCTAGCTTTGGCAGTATCTTAAGTGGACAAACATTTATGGCAGACCCATCATTGACCATTACACACAGAGTCCTCTTCCCTTGGACTTCTATTTTGATAAAGAGAGGGCGGATGTGGTCACTCCCCCTCCTCCGGTAAATCTTCATCCGAAAAAGAAACTGCTCCCATACTAACTTCACTCTTTTCTTGGACCTCTTTACATTTCATTACTTCCCCAATTTTTATGAAGTTGACCAACTCCTCCGGTGTTGTGGAGGTAAAAATTGGCATGCTAGCCAAGGCTTTGGCTATAGTTTCTCGGTGCTTTTTAGAAGTAGCTAACAAGTCCCAAATGCTAACACTTGCTTGGGTTCTTTTTAATTGCTTGAGCATAGCATCATCTTCTTCCACTTTAACTTCCTTTCCCTTATTTGTTTCTATCTCCTTAGGTGGTGGCCTTGCGTAAGGCTTACCGGATCTAGTATTCATCACCTCATCTTCTTTGGGCTCGGACCAAGTCCACTTCTCATTCTTAGATACAATATCATCATCACTGTCACTTGAATCCCAAAACCCATTGACAACACAAATTACTACTTCTCCACCCATCATAGCTTGTTCAAATGCCTCTTCTTCTTTGATTACGTCTCCACCCACATCTTGGAAAGAAGACATGACAAAGTCCTCATGCAAACCTCCTACAATCATGAAGGTTGCTGGTGGTGGTACCCTATTGAATTTTGGTAATGGGTTGTCTTTGGTGTTTGGCTTGTTGGGCTCGGGTAGCTTCCCATTATCAATTAGATTTTGAATCTCATGTCTCAACCTCACACATCTATCCGTGTCATGTCCTTGCATTTGGTGAAATTGACAAAATGCTTTGGTGTCAAAATTAGGTGGGAGAGGATTAGGCAAAGGACTAGGATTTAAGGGTTGTAGTAATCCCTTTCTTTGAAGCTTGTTGAGAACCCAAGACATCCGTTTTCCCAATTCAAAAAATTGTCTCCTTGTTCCTTGGTTAGTAGAATTAACACCGACGGCCTTTTGCATGCTTTGCTACCAGGTTGATAGCTCCCTTTCTCGTTCCTTTTTGTTGCAAATCAGCTCTTCTCCCTTTCCCATTCTTCAATTTGCAAACCAGCTTGAAGAAAGTCTTTGAAATCACGGATGAGTGTATGAGACATTCTCTCACGAAGGCAAGGCAACACCCCTCTCAAAATCATCCTTATTTGATCGAATTCATCCGGCCTCTTCTTGAGTAAAGCGGCCTTGTTTCTCCACCTTTTCACATAGTCCACAAAATTCTCATTCGGCCTTTGCCTAATGGACTCCACTTCCATCAAGGTAACTTCTAACTCAACATTATACCCATATTGTTGGATGAAGGCTTTGTAAAGTAGATCCCAACTCTTTTGTGTTCCATCATCTAAGGTATTGAACCAATTTTGGACAACAGGGTCCAATAAGAGCATAAAGTACCTTAGGGTTTGAGCCTTAGTAGCTCGGGCAGATTGCATGGTAGTGATATACTGCTTCACATGAAGATGGGGATTTCCAGTGCCATTGTACTTAGTAAAGGAAGGCATCTTGAACTTATAAGGGACCTCATCATCTTGTTCAAATAGTTTGTCGATCTCAGACTTCTCTTCGATTTTCAGCTTCTTCTAAAATTTATTTTCTAAATCAGCAATCATCTTTTCAACATCAGATGTCTCGGTCTTTTCAATAGTTGCCTTCTCAACAGCCTTCGGTTCCTTCTTTTTTTCTTGAACCTCTTGGTAGTATTGAGCCCAATCATCATCATCATCAATGATCACCTTTTCATCATCAAAAACCACTTCACTAACTTTAGTCTTCCCTTCATCCTTTGGTTTTTTAGTGCTAGCAGATGCCTCGACATGATTCTCTAAGATTGCAGTCAATTGGTTCTTCATGGTCTCAACTAGGGCCTCTTTGATTTCTTCCATTTTGGCATTAAGGGCTTCATCCACCATCCTTTGAATTTGTTCGGGCTCCATTGTTTTAGGTGAGCAAGTGATTGAGTCGTTGCTAGATACTTCATCTCCGGCGTAGGTCGGATTGTCGTAAGCTTTTGAACTTTCGTAATCTAGGGCTGTGATCCAGAGAGGATCAATGATATGAGATGCAAATGTATGCATGTATGCATGTATGCACAATCAACCAATAAACAAGTGTAATTAGGATGATCCTTCCAACCTTATAACATCCACACACGAATGGCGAGTCTCTTTTTCCTAGGTATCTAGTTAACAAAATACCAACACGGGGTATCTTGCTTTCGAATAATTCCATCGGACGTTTCAACCAATAGTTATATTTTCAAAAGTGGAAATCCATCCATGATAATTCCATTAGGTTTTAATCCATCCAACCAATTAAAGTAGCTTTTATGCTATATTGGATTAAAACTTAATTAAGAGGTTTATTATAGATAGATTTCTCACTTGAAAAGAGTAACTAATGGTTTATGCCAAAAACAAGCCCATGATTAATTTATTCTTAGTGTAAACTAGGTCCACAATTGATTTTTTGTATTTCATAATTGACCTAAATAATTTTGCAAGCTCTTTGTAAAAAATGGTTGGGTGAAAATAGTTTTGTTTCTAAGCCCATTGTAAAAGATTTTAGAAAAATGGATTTTGGGCTTAATATTTGGGCCATGGGCCAAAGAATTCTTTTGATTTGTTTTTAGAAAAAGTCTTATGTCCAAAGACCATCTTGGAAAAATTTTGAAAATAGTTTTGGTCTTTTAAACTTTAAAGAAAAATTTATTTTGAGCTTACAATATACTTAGGTCATATCAGAAAAAGAACAAATCAAATAGGCCATGATTTAGACTAAGATAAACCAACCATAGTCAAATAACATGCATTTGGGGTAAAACCTAAGGAAAGTAACTAGCCAATTACATGAGCTTTAGTCTTTAAGTTAAAAGGCTTAGGTTCCCATAGCAAGTATATACCAAACGGTACGAGGCTATGAGTGGTTATGCCATGCTCGATCTCCATACCTTGAGTGAAAGTATGGTATCCCTTACATAACATAACACGGGTAACACGGGCATCCTAACTCACGCACACAATGCAATATAATATGATGCAATGGATAATATCATTATAAGAAAGAATAGAATAATGTAAAGACCATCGGAATTATCTTCTCTTATCCCCAGTGGAGTCGCCACTGTGAGCGGGGATTTTTGCTCCCACTCCAGGTGGAATGGTTCTTGCGACTTCGGCACTGTTTAGGCTCGAGGCCTTAGAGAACACAGAACTAAGTCCGGAGAAAATGGAGTCACCACCCGGACGGGCCAGGAAAAAGAAAGGGGTGGATGACTCGATTCCTAAGGAATCCCCAACCCCTTAATGGGTTCGGAAAGTTGGGTACGTGTGGGGATGGTGAGAAATGGCCCAACACCCCCACAACACCCGGTTCATTGGAACCGGCCTCATTTATAGGTCTTAATATTATAAAATTCTTAAATATAATAACATTATCCATATTACACACAATAATTAAAAGAAAGCATCAATATATTAAAATCAAAGCAATGTCCAAATAAAGCAAATAAATGGGCACCCATCCAAGGATGGAAACATGTCCTTACATCACATGCCTAAATAGGACACCCACCAAAAGGTAGAAACATGCCCTTTACATAGGTTCTAAAATAGAAAAGCAAATTAAATTACATGATGTTTAACTAATGAAGTACCCACCAAGTGGAAACATACCTCTTACAACTTTTGGAAATCTAAATTAATTGATAAAAGTAAATAATCATTCATCATAAATAAATCATTCATCAAAGCTATTAATCAAAATATAAAATAAACATCTATCCATGATAAATTAAATAAATTAAAGCATAAGAAATAAATCAAAGCATAATCAAGTATGAAATTGAATAAAGCAAATAAAAGTCCAATTATGGCTATTGTGACTTTTTATGGAATTAAAATAAATTAGGGTTTTATGTTTTAAAGGTTTGGTAAGACTCTTTGATTAACAAAATTAAGGTTTGAATGATGATATCATGAAACTAGGGTTTTAAACACTTTAAAATACTTTAATTTGTGATTTTTGGTTATTGGGTTCCTAAGCTTCTGTGTAAAATTTAGGTTTTTATGTTTTCATGTTTTTTAATGTTTTAAAAGGATTAGGGTTCATAAAAATTAGGGTTTAAGGTTTTGAAAGGGTTAGTGTTCATTATGTTGAATTTTGGAAGTTGAATTTGGATTTGATATTTTGGAAGTAGAGTCACGGGTGGTGAATAATTTTTAGGAATTTGGAAATCAATTTGATATTTTATGGAATTTTATGAATTTAAACAAGTAAATTAAAGTTTTTATAACTAGAAAAGATGTTTTAGAAGACTTTTTGAAGGAAAAAGTACCAAGTTTAAAGTTTTGAAAGAAACAAAATTTGATTTTCGTTTTGTTGAAGAATATGTTCAATTAGAGTTTTAAGGTTTTTAAGAAGAAAAAATAACAATTTTAAGCCTTTTGGAAGATAAACCAATGAAATAAGGTTTTTTTTTTGCTTTAGAAAAACTAAATTAAAGTTCAAAGGTTTTTAATTTTGATTTCATAAATTTGCTACTGTGTAAAAAAAACAATTAAAGAAAATTAATTAACACATACCTTCTTTTGATGATTTCTCTAAAAACAATTCTTCTTGGATAAACTAGCTCCAAAGACAAGCCTTTTTTGCCTTTGAATCCTCTAAATCATGCTATTGCTGTTCCAGAAAAGAGTTGAATTGAATATCTTCTTTTCCTTCCTTCATTTGATTTCAAATTTTCCAAACTCCTCTTGGATTTTTGCCTCCTCCTTTTTTAATTGTCTTTGGTCCTTATTTATAGTGGTTTGAGGTTGTTTATTCCTAATTAGTTAAGGTAAGTAATATTAATAAAAAAAAGAAACCAAAACCTAATTGGATTGGGTTTCGAAAAATTTGAATCGAAAAATTTGCGCTACCGAAAAAAACTACTGCGGAAAAACTGCGCTGGCAAAAAAATCTGCCGCAGCTGGCTACGGCAGCGCACGCAGAGCGGGCCCGTAAGCTATTTCGCAGGCAGAAAATTTCTGCGTGCGAAATAGCTGGGCTGGTTCGCAGGCAAAAAATTTCTGCGTGCGAAATAGCACAGTGATTTTGCCCGCAGGAATTTCCTACGGGCGAAATGCCCACGGTCCTGTGCCCACGGGCCCGCGCGATGATTTTTTCGTTGCCAATTTTTCCGACTCCAATTTTTATTTTTATTTTTTGACTTTTATTTGTTTATTTCTATTTTTATTAATAAAAATTAGATACTAAAGCAAAAATTATTTAATAAAAATTATTTTGGACCAATTAGACAACAAAAATCATTTTAGACTAAATAAAACATATTGGACCGGATTCGGTCAAAAATTATGGGTATACAGAGTGGTCCAATTTGACATTATGAAAGCATTTTAAAACATCAAGCTTTGACAATGAAATTTGCATCCAATGGATGGCATCCATATTCTTAAATAGAATTTTTATTTTCTTTAAATGGTGCTCGGTCATGATTAATGAATAAAGGAGAACCAAAATTGTTAAAAGGGTCTTCACGTTGAAAGGGAAAAGAATTTTGGTTTTTGTATTAAAAGGGGCATGCAAGGTGATTTATATAGAAGAAAATAAACCTTTTCCAAAAGTGAAATGGAAAAGATGATGGGAAAGGATATGACCATATGGCATAAGGAAAGGAAGTGGTCACAATTTCTTTTTCCACTTCGGATTTGGTTTAACAAAAGAAGTGGATATTAATTATGATGTACTATATAAAAAAAATGGCAGTAACGAAAAATATGAAAAAAAAATTGCAGTAATGAAAAAATAATGAAAAATAATGAAAAAAAAGAAAAAAAAGGAGAAAAAGAAGGATTACAGTAAAGAGGAAAATTGTATAGTTTTTATTATTGTACAATGTTTTACAATTGCTATAATGTTTACATATCACTAAGAGGGTGGTGGTAGGTCACCAAATAAAGACCTAAAAAAGTCATCGCCTGTTGGAGGAGGGGGCAAATTACTCGTCCCGAGATCATCCGAAGCAGAAGCACTAAAATCCCTATTGCCTTGGAGTTCCGATTTGTCATGGTCTTCATCAGAAGCAGACAAAAGGATCTCATGTTCATCAGTCTGGGGGCCTCTTGATGAAAAAGCACCGGGATCCCTCATTCCCTGAAATCGAAAGTCACGGAAATTTTGTTTGGATTGGTAATATAAACTTTCAAAAATGAGAAGCCTGCTGATGACTTACAACCAACTCTTCTTGAAGTTTCTTATTTTGTTCTTCGAGCATCCACTGTGAGCCAAGAAGGAAAAAGGTAAGAGCATACATATAGCATAAACTATTATGAAATGAGGAACGTACCAAGTAGTTCATATCAATACCCTGTGGATGAGATGGCGTATTCGGCAGGCTAGAATGAGCAAACGAAGGGGCAGTAAAAGAAGGTCCAGCCTCATGGTCAAATGAGCCAACAACCTGCAACAATAGTTAAAGAATCAAAGAAAGGAAAAGCAATTGAAAGGGAAAAGTGGTAAAAATTTTACCTGAGAAGTACTAGCCCCGAGATATAGAACAGACTCTCCTGCATCTCCGTGATGCTCCTCCTCATCTCTACCCTCATTTCCATCGAAAATCTCTCGCACACCGATAGGAGATACATCAAAGTGCAAGAGTCTCATTTGAATAAAACGGGCATAAAATGGACCCAGTAAATGGAGAAATGACTCGGCATTATAACCATGTCGGGCTGACCACCAAGCATCCTCTAACATCGACATAATATTTAAAGTGTATTCCGAGATTTGCATTGGAAACCTCCGCTACTCTGGATCGAGAAACCATTCATAAACTCTCTCCTCGAGAAACCAGCCACAGACACTGGGCCAGCAATAATTCGGCGAGAATGTTGGAAAGATAGTGCGGCCCTCATCAAAGGAGGCCAGTTTGCTCATTCTTCTAGATTCCACCAGGCCAAATTCACTTACAGGATAACATAAGTTAAGTGAAATTTTCACATAAAATTTAAAGCATACTAATGTTATTTTACCTGATCCCAGGTTAAGCAGCTCAACACAAAGCGATGAGTATGTACATGATGAGAGCCGGGAACATCTACACGATCGGACAACCAGTAATTTAATCTCGGATATCCGATTCTCTTTCTGGAAATGCCGGGTACCCTCACGAGGTTGTGTTCATATGCCCATATCTACAATAACAATAAAGATCACATTCATGCAAGAAAAGAGGGAAAAGACATTGGCGAAAGAAAGAATACCTCGACAACCGCCATCAAGCCAATAAAAGAATTCTTGTTTCGGCAAAGCTTATCAAGGCCATGGTAAAGATATGCGAGACCAGCTTCACCCTAGCCAGAAGATGGTACCATTCTGAGATAAGAAAGGGCACTCAACACTGACAGGTGAATGGATGATTCAGTGCTGCCTAAGATGGTCGACCCGAGTAGATATAACAAAAATCCTCAAGCATACTGTTCGGCCCTGTTTCTTCCAATCCGACCTTCGTAGTTAATCCAATAACTGCGAATCGGCTCGATTTTTATCTTAAAAGACCCTTTATATGACGGTTCCATACCAATTAATTCCTGAATTTCTTCAAATATTAAAATTTCATTGGTCAGAGGAACCGAAGCACCATCATATCGAAGGCCGGTTATGGCAGTAAAATCGACCGGACCAATTGTCATCTCCCCAATGGGCAAGTGAAAAGTGTGAGTTGTATCCAGCCATCGCTCTGCAAGTGCCTAGACTACGCTTCAGTCTATCTGATACTCTTCGGATGACAATTGTAAGATGAACTGCTCAAAGCCGCAATCTAGGATAATCCGCCTTACCCGAGAAGATACTTCATCATACCATTGTCGGGCTTTATAAATACACACTCCGGCCCGAATGACACAACGATCATGCTAACATAGACCCAAGTAAGTTAATGCCATGTATGTGTTATTCTATCTAATTAATTTATTTTTCACAATAACAAAAAATCAAAAATAATAATAAAAAGAGAAAAAATAAAAAATAAAAAAATAAAAAATATATAAATATATATAAAAAAAGAAAAGAAGAAAGGGAAAAAGCTATTACCTCGCTCTTTTGGTTGGAACTACGATGGAGTGGCATCCCGGCCAGTATATCTAGATTTTCGTCTTCATGATGCCGAATAAACTCCAATAACTTGGCATTAGAATGAGTCCACGACCTCGAAGCATGCATTGTTTTTGAAAAATATATGCTGAAATTGAAAAGAAATTTGAGAGAATTACAAAATTGAAATTGAAATTGAAATTGTGAAATGAAATGAAGAATTGACGGCCTTTTATAGAGGAACGGCAAGCAAAAGAAAACAAATTCAAAACTATTTATGAATAGTAAATTTTTCTATTTATAAATAGTAAATTTACTATTCGTGAATAGTATTACTATTGGTGAATAGTAAAATTACTTTTTCCAATAGTAAATATTATTCGATACTATTTGCGAATAGTAAATTTACTATTTATAAATAGTAAATAGTGCATGAACAGTGACTACACAGTAAATAAATAGTAAATTCATTTATTCATTTTAACCAGTCAAATAATTGCAGGTATATAAATATTTTTACACCTAGGGGGCAATAAGAAGACATATGCCTAAAAATTAGCTAAACTTTTTTAGCTCGGGTCCAGAACCCAAAATTTTCTTTAGGTCCAGAACCTATAATTTAACCTTGAGTCCAGAACTCGAACCGGGTCCAGAACACAAATTTTTCTTAGGTCCAGAACCTAGAATTATCCTTGAGTCCAGAACTCGAACCGGGTCCAGAACCTGAATTTTCCTTAGGTCCAGAACCTAGAATCATCCTTGAGTCCAGAACTCGAACTGGGTCCAGAAACCAAATTTTCCTTAGGTCCAGAACCTAGAATTATTTCTAAGTCTAGAATCTCGGGTCCAGAACCCAAATTTTCCTTAGGTCTAGAACCTAGAATTATTTCTAGGTCCAGAACTTAGCTCGGGTCCAGAACCCAAAATTTTCCTTAGGTCCAGAACCTAGAATTATTTTTAAGTCCAGAACTTAGCTTGGGTCCAGAACCCAAAATTTTCCTTAGGTTCAGAACCTAGAATTATTTCTAAGTCCAGGTCCAGAACCCAAATTTTCCCTTAGGTCCAGAACCTAGAATCATCCTTGAGTCCAGAACTCGAACCGGGTCTAGAACCCAAATTTTTCTTTAGGTCCAGAACCTAGAATCCAGAACTCAAACCGGGTCCAGAACCCGAAAACTCAACCATCTCAAAAATTAAGGCTTATTGCTTTTGTCACATCCGCCCACTCTATTTATGTCTAGCAGTCATATGCTCAACAAGAGAAAGGATCTGGAGAGGTCATCTCTGATGGCGGTTCCTAGAGAAGGTCGTAGGACCAAAGGGACCTAATTTTAAAAATGTAAAGTTTTGGGGAGGTGATTATAATTTCAAAAGGTTTTGGGGAGGTAACTGTAATTTCCAAAAGTTGTAATGGAAGTTCTTAATAGTGCACATAATAGACTCCAAAAATAGAAAGTAGAGAAAAATTGGGTCGCAACGACGTGTAACGGTTTTTCCAGGAAACGCCCCGTTTGAGAGAAATGAATACATGTAGACTAGGGCCATTTTGGTCATTATACATGAATCCAAAGTAGGAAATAAAAACACGAGTGAGTAGAGGACGTCAAGGGGTTGAATATGAAACGATCGTCAGTAGAAACTGAGCCCGGGCAAAACCCGAGCAAAGAAAGGACCTAAAGGGAATTTTGTAAAAAATTAAGGGCTTATTAGTAATTTTTCAAAATGGCTTGCAAATCTAAAATAGACCTTAAAAATAGAAATTAGAGGTCGAGAGGATCAAAACCATATGCAGTTTGCCTTGTGGAACTGTACGGTTTAAAAGTTACGACCGATTAATCGCCGGAGAGTATTTTAGTCTTTTCACACCCTAGGCCATAAAAATTTCAGCACAAGGAGGTTGAGGGGCCAAAATATGATTAAAAGAAAGTTCAAGGGCTTGGGTTTTAAATAAATAAAATAAAGAGACATTTGGACCAATTAAAAGTGACCATTTAGCCTTTATAAAAAGAAGAAAAGAAAAAGAGGTGGAAAATGGCCCTAAGACATTTATCCAACCCAAAAGTGAGCATCATTTCCCTTATATATCATGGCATGAAGAACAAATCTCTCCCTCTCTCCCATTCCAAATTTTCGGCCACCATAGGAAGAACACCAAAGGATTTCTAAATTTTGTCAAGTTTGATTCAAGTTCAAGGTGAGTTTTAAGGTTTTAAAGCATGTAGATTTCAATTCTAGTATCAATTTGAAGTATATATATATCTATTGGAAGATTGGAAATTAGGGTTCTTATGGTGGATTTGGGAAAATTTTAAGTAGTGATGATATTGATTAATTAAATGGAAGAATCAAGGTTTCTAAGGTTTAATAAGATTAGATTAGGGTTTAGTTTAAAAAGAAATGGAGGATAGCTTATTGTTCTAAATTTCTAAGGGTTATGTTTAAGGTTGTGTTTTTTAATTTCTTGAAGGAGGAACAAAGATTAAGGAAGGAGAAGAAGGAAAGGCAAAAGGGAATTAAAAGAACAAGGTTTGGTACTTTACCATAAAAGAAATTTTATTTTTCGTACAAACTTTGGGTTATGAAATTTTTGATGTTGATGCTTAAATGTATTGATTGAGTTTAAATTAAATGTTTGAGTTATGTTCTTGGTTTCTTATGGTAATTGAGTTGTTTAAATTTAATTTAAACCAAATGTTTTGAGAAAAATTTAGCAAATTGATTTGATGAACATTAATTAGGTTGATTTAAGTTAAAAATGCAAAAATTGTCAAAGAGAAGTGTTTGAATCTTCAATTTATCATTAAAGAAGCCTTCATATTGATTTGAAAAAGAAAAATAAACTATCCCATGTATTTCATATGTTTGGGCCGAAATGGCCAGAAAAATGGCAACTTTCTGGACTCTTTTTGTGGCAGTTGTTTGAGGTAGTAAATGAATGAATTTTTCAACGAAATTTTACGTGTAATTAGTCAACATATGAAATAAGTTTTCTGTAAAATTTTAGCCAAAAATAAGATCGTTTACTTGGTCAAATGGAAGACTGAAGTGGACTGAAATTTTGACGAAAACCCAGATTTTACTATTCATATAGTCATGCCATTTGCATTGCCGATTTTACGTACCGTGACACTATTCATTTGGTCAATTTGTGACCTTTTGAGGAATGCTTTGAAATGTTTGATATGTTTATTGTGGATGTTAAATATGTGAAAAAGGGTAATGGTTTGACTAAAGAATGTGGTGCGCGGCGTAAATGGCAAAGCGCGATGGGAATTAAAATGATTTCTTGAGTCATTCTAAAATGAAGTTTGAGACTTAAATTGAATCATTTTAACCTTTATGCTCTACTGGGTAGTTGGGAGTGGTAGATAAGGGTATGGTGCACTATACTAACTTATGCAGTACTGCCACTTATTGTGTTTGATACACCCCGCCAGTTACCTTCGGGTATAGGCCGTTGAGCGGAGATGTTGTGAAATTGTGATTGGAATGCTCCGGCGGTTGCCTACGGGTATAGGCCGTAGAGCGGAACTGGTTATAACCATGGTGGTAAGGGCCACCTATGTTACAGTGGTAAGGGCCACCGCCTTATCGTTATGGTTCCCTATATGCCAGTAGAGCCTGAGCCAAAGTCCTGTTTTTCTAAAACTACGTACTGCAATATGAGTTTGAATTATGGTTTACAATTGTTGAAAGTATATCTACACTGAATGGACAATAACTTTCATCGGTTTAATGTTGGTTGATTTTTGACTTAATTATTTCCTTTTAGTTCAAATGCTTTCATGTTTTACTTATATTTTCATCGGTAAAGTACCCTTTGAGCGTCATTGCTCAGCAAGTTGAGTTTTCTTGACTCGTAGGTTCGGAGTAGTAGATTTCGATGATTAGCATCGAGCAGCACAACACAGCGTAGCACCTCAGAGTAGCCTTTCATTTCCTATATTATGAGTTGGCTAGTTGTGGCATGTATATGAAAATATAAGATTGAGAATTTCAATGTTATACCATACATTAGTAGTATGTAATAATAAGAAACCTCTACTTTAATTTGTATTAGAAGTGTGAATTCTTCTTGCAGGTTCTAGTTGAGGTTATAAGGTGGATTCATTGGGAGTGTATTGAAACTGATTGTATTCGCATTGATTTGTGTAAAAATATTTTCAAAAATCAGAAAAATCAGTTTTGTCGACACTTGGGACCCAAATTTCTAGGCGAACCTCTGGCAAAATTTCTATAAAAACCGGAACTAAAATTTGACTAAGTAAAATTGGTAGCAACATTAGGTTAGTGTGGCGCCTCTACTCGGCTTACACATGTAGGCCGGGAAGGGGTGTTACAATTTTGGTATCAGAGCTCCGATTTAGCCGCTTCTGGGTAATCCAACATAGGAGGATGTACGTTTTATGTCGGGAGTGGCCATTACCGACATAAAATGAGATATCCTATAGTACATAGGAGATAAAAAGTAGGCATCATTTAGGAAGGAAATATAGGAAAATAAATAAGGGTATGTTTGCATATATTTGATTAAGTGTTTTGTCTTTATATACATGCCACATAGGGTTTAATAGTGCTGCTGAGCTGTGCTGTTTTTTACTGTGAGTTATGTTTTAGAATATAGATGTCGTGAGAGTCCTCCCAAAGAGCCGTAGAGGAGGAAGTTGAATCTCGAGCGTCACATATTGTAGAGACGCATGTATCTGAAACACCGGAGGCTGAGCAACCTCAACGGGAGCTCCTCTTCCGAATGAGATGTTGCAACAGATGGCTGCAGCACTGAGACAGATAGCGGGCGTTGCCCCGGCACCAGCGCTAGTGCCAGCACCCCGTCCTGCTGTAGGAGGGGAAAGGAAACCCCCGATCGAAAAGATAAGAAAGTACGGGGCGAAGGAGTTTAAGGCCCGAAGGGACGATGATTCTTCTACAGTCGTGTATTGGCTGGAAGGAACGGTACGAGCCTTAGATCAGTTACAGTGTACTCCAGAGGAGTGAGTGGTATGTGCTACTTCCTTATTAGTGGAAGAAGCATATATATGGTGGGACACAGTTCAACAACGAGTTCCACCGGAAAAAAGGACATGGGATTTCTTTGTGAATGAGTTCAAGAGGAAGTTTATATCGGAGGCATACCTAGATGCCAAGAAAAAGGAGTTTCTACACTTAAAGCAAGGTCGACTGACCATTGCCGAATATGAGAGGGAATTTACTAGGCTGAGTAGGTATGCCAAGAAGACAATTGAAGACGAACATGATAGGTGTAAGCAATTCCAGGATGGTTTGAATAATGAGATTAGGATGCAATTAATTGCTGCTAATATCAAGGAATTTTCCGAGTTGGTCACTAGGGCCCTTGAAGTAGAGCAATGTCAAATGGATGAGCAAAATAGGAGACAGAGGATAAGACCAAGAAGGGATACCCAGAGTTATTCAAAAAATTTCCAGCCATCAAGGAAACAGTTTAGAGAAGTTAGTTCCATGGGAGGAAATCAGAGCAGGATATCCAGTCAAAGGTTGATTCGGAGCGGCCCGAGTCAAGCTACCTTTGTAGCCAGTACTGGTGGATCTGGGAGAGGATAAGGAAGAGTGCGTGGCCAAGGTGGAGGTAACTTTTCTCAGACCGAAACTATTGGAGGAAGTGAAAACACCCACCCACGCTGTGTTCAATGTGGGCGTAGACATTCAGGAAAATGTTGGGGCAAGGCCTGGGTATGTTTTATTTGTGGAGCGAAGGACCACTTTAAACGAGAATGCCCCTTAAGACAGCAAAACACACTAGATAATACCGAAGGATCTAGAGCCATAGCTGGAAGGGGAAAGGGGCAGAGGTAGAGGACAAAGCTCTTTGCAAGTTCAATCCAAAACGATGGACAGACCTGAAACTAGAGCTCCTACCAAGATGTATGCAATGAAGGCACGTGAAGAAGAGGAAGCCCCCAACGTCATAGCAGGTTAACTATTTATGTTTGGAATACCAATTTATGCTTTAACAGATCCAGGTTCTTCATACTTAAATATATATATATCTATGAAAAAAAAAAGAAAGACAGATCCCTAAGACTATGTGTAGATTATCGGCAGTTAAATAAGCTGACGATTAAGAATAAATACCCGCTACCCCGAATAGACGATTTATTTGATCAATTGAAAGGTGTGGGAGTTTTCTCAAAGATTGATCTGTGATCCGGCTATTATCAACTGAAGATTAAAGATGAAGATATACCAAAGACTACATTCAAAACCCGATATGGACATTATGAGTTTATCGTAATGCCTTTTGGGCTCACAAATGCACCTGCGGTATTCATGGATTGGATGAACCGAATTTTCCATCCTTATTTGGACTAGTTTGTCATGGTATTCATCGATGATATACTGGTCTACTCAAAAAATGCAGAGGATCATGACCGGCACTTGAGAATCATGTTACAAACATTGAGGGAGAAGCAGTTATAAGCAAAATTCAACAAGTGTGAATTTTTGTAATATCCTCATTTATGCCCTAGAAGTTTTGCATATTGTTGTTGTTGTTATTGTTATATATTGGATTGAATATATGTGTTAAATTGTAAGAGAAAAGAAATTGAGAAGAGAAAGTATATGTATATGTATTTTGGGAAGAAATAGGGTTTAGAGACAAATTTATATGTTGTGTATATGTTAATATATATGACATATAAAGTGGTCAAAAGGCTTGGTCAATGCAAGAGAAGATATTTATTTGAGATTGGTAAATTACTTAATTGGGCACATATAAGACAAAAAGATAATTATGTGAATAAGGGCACTTTGGTAATTGCCTGGATTAAATCACATGGTGGATATTTAAAGAAGGTTTGACTTGTGTTTTCTTTATCATTTCTTCTTCTTCTTCTTGTTGATGGCCGGCCCTCCATAGCCAAAGAGAAAGAAAGAGACAAGTGATGGTTTTGATGATTTCAAGCTTAAATTGAAGAAAGATTAAGTGTTCAAGTGTTGATTTAAGAAGTTTTTAACTAAGGTAAGATCTTTTCTCTAATTTCTTCAATTCTTTTGAAGTGGTATGATTAAGTTGCTTATGGTATGATTGTAAGTATTGATTTTGCTTGATAGATGAGAAGTTGGGTTGGTGTGGGTGATGGAAGAGTAAGATTGGTGTTTAGTGAAATTGTTTCTGTTTTAGGATTAGTAAAGGCTGTGACTTGTATGATTTTTAATTAATTTTAGAAAAATGTTCTTGAAGTGAATTTTTGATATGTTGTGCCTCCATGAGTCTAGAATGACTGAAAAATATGTTGATTCGATTTTGGAATGGTTATGAGTTTAGAAAAATTATTTTTAGTAGAACTGTTCCAGCAGGTACCTTAACTGAGACAGCTATATTTCGGGATTTTTAATAAAATTTAGAAAAATCATATCCAATTGAATTTTGGATATGTTGTTTCTTAGTGAGTCTAGTATTTGAGAAAAATAATTTAGAACCACGTTGATTGAATTTGATTTATGGAATTCACAAAGTTCAGAACTGCTGCCAGGATGCAGGGCAATTGGGGCAGTCTGGTTAGGTGAACTATTTGACCAAGATTTTGTGTTCAGTTTGATCTGAAATTTTAATGGGATGATTTTAAGATACAAAACTAAATTCTGTAAAAATTTTAGAATTTTTAGTCAAGTAGATTATTTTATACAATTTTTCAAAATAAGGATAAAATGGAGTTTAAAACCAGAATGTACTATTTATGGTTAGGGTTTTAATTCTTTGTTCTTCTTGCATTGCTTTGGTTTTCCAAAGGTAGGTTGGTCCTTAAACCTAACCCTAAATACTTTAAACACACTTGAATCAATGAATGTTATAATCAATTGTTCTTTGCCCTAATTGCATTGTTGAGATTGAACAATGTTATGTTGTGCATTGTGAATGGTAATGTGTTTCATGAGTAATGTGGAATGAAATGTTGATGTTTATGAATGATGCTATGTGAGATATAATGTGATCATGGATGAGATATATATATATACTTGAATAATGAGATGTTATATTGTTAAATGAAATGTGAAGCCATTGTTATTGGCTAAGATGATGATATTGAAAGAAAGAAGGCATGTTTACCTAAATGTGATGAGAATTTGAGAATGGAAATGGTAAGTATATAATAAATGAATTGTTTGTTTAATATGTTATTCAGTTTCAGAGTTCTGGATTTGGGTGGCATGCCTAAGAAATGATGAAAGGTAACAGTCTTGCCGGGTTGAGGATCTCCTCAAATGTGTTGAGTTGATGGTCCAAGAGACTGGGTCTGTTACACTATGAGAATTGTGAATATGAAATATATGATTTGTAATAGTCTTGCCGGGTTGAGGATCTCCTCAAATGTGTTGAGTTGATGGTCCAAGAGACTGGGTCTGTTACACTATGAGAATTGTGACTATGAACCAAAGCAGTAACTCTGAACTCTGAATATCGTATTAAATACTTGTTGGGCCCATAGGTGTCTAGGTTATATGAATGTCCTAAATAATGTTATGAGTTTAATGAAATGAGATGTTGGTTATGGAGTATGGTTGATTAATGTTGAAATGTGGTATGCTCATATGACTATGATTTGTGAAATGCATAATTGTGTGGTTAACTTTTATATTTATGATGTTGATCTTATCAATAACATATGTGGCATTGCATTTCATTAAAGCATACCGTTAGCATGTTTTATCTTACTAAGCCGTTGGCTTAGCGCGATAGTGTTTAATCGCGCAGGTAGTAGAGTGGATAGAGTTGAACCCGAGAGTTCATCAAGACCTAGTGAGAGTAGACCTTGAAGAATCCATTTTGGGAGCTTAAAGATCAGAGCAGACTTGCCAATCATGTATAAATTTTATGTGTTTTAAAACTTGAGTTTTGATGTATATGAATTTGTAAATATGTAAATATTTTATAACTTCCGCTGTGTAATATTTAAATATGGTGGTTGTCACAAAACCTTTATTTTATGTTGTACTAGAAGTGTAAATCCTTTTTGCAGGTTGTAGTTGAGGTTACAAGGGGGATTTATTGGGAGTGTACTGAGAATGATTTTGTTTGCATTGGTTTGTGTAAAATGTTTTAAAAAATAAGAAAAAAACCGGTTTTGTCGACACTTGGGACTCAATTTTTAGGCGAAACTATGGCAAAAATTTTGTAAAAATCGGAATTAAAATTTGACTAAGTAAAATTTGTAGCAACATTAGGTTAGTGTGGCGCCTCTACTCAGCTTACATATGTAGGTTGGGAAGGGGTGTTACAATTGTTTTGGTATCAGAGCCTAGGTTTGAGATTCTCAACCTAGGTAAAATGTAAGAAAAAGACTATTTTTACTTAAAAAGTGAGTTTTTGAACAAAAATACATGTTTGGGATTGGCAGTCTCTGATCTTTAATAAGAGGTATTCTGTTGTGTTTGCAGACTTAGGTTGTGATGGATTCTCACTCTCGTCAGTCGATTGAGGGTAGTGCCGAGAGTATTGCTCCTGCTGAGGGAGCTAGGGTTGATAGTGTTGAGGAGGCACCTGCTTCGGTGTCGGGTAGACCAGCTGGGGAGGAGGTTCCGCCAGCCTGGTTTAGGCCTATGATGGAAGCTATGAGACAAGCACCTGTGCAACCACAGCCACCGCCACCACCCCCTCAGCCTTCAGTACCAGTAAGGCACTATGATAAGCTAAGGAAATATGGAGCAGAGGATTTCTTTGGTACAGTTGATCCGGCTGTAGCAGAACAGTGGCTTGATAGAGTTCAGAGGGTATTTGTGCAGTTGCAAGCCACTTCAGAGGAGAAGTTTGACTATGCAAGATCTTTGCTACAGAAGGATGCCTACGACTGGTGGAAGACAGTGCCCCATTCTATGGATGATCCACCAACCTTGTCTTATGCGGATTTTCTGAGAGAATTTGAGTTGAAGTATACTCCTAGGGAGTATAAAGATGGGAAGAAAAGAGAGTTTCTAGATTTGAAGCAAGATCATCGGACCGTAACTAAATATGAAGTTGAGTTTATTCGACTGAGTCAGTATGCTGGGGGTATCATTGCTGATGAGATTGATAGATGTCGGCGATTTGAGGAGGGATTGAGACTCTCGATCATGTGCTTAGTGGCTGGATCCAGATATCAGGATTTCTCACAACTTGTGGCAGCAGCTCGAAGTGTAGAGCGAGCTCAAGTTATTGCAGCTGCTTCAGAGGAAGAGGTTAGGGTTAGGAGGCCCCTGTTTGAGGCAGGGTCTTCTTCTGCAAAGAGGGGTAGAGGAAGTTTTGTTCCTCCGAGTAGTAGGAGCCAGAGACCAGTGGGTAGGTCAGTGCAGTTCCAGAGGCAGAGATTTAGACCTGCAGCTTCAGTAGCGAGTGCTCCTACTCCTGGAGTTCAGAGATCCACCTTACCTGTGTGTAACCAGTGTGGTGGAAGACATGGGGGCGTTTGTTGGAGGTATAGTAGATCAGGGGTATGCTTCAGGTGTGGATCACCTGATCACTTTGTGAGAGACTGTCCTGAGAGACAGGAACAGATGTCAGTTGATACAGCAGCTTCTCGACCTAGTGCGAGGGGAGGCCGAGGAGGCAGAGGTGCCAGCCGAGGAGGTAGACCAGGGTTCAGTTCTAGAGGAGGTGCTACATCCAGGGAGGGTAGACCAGAGGAGGTTGGATCTTCCCAGAGGATATATGTTATGCAGAGGCAGCCAGATGCATCGGCAGTCATAGCTGGTACTTTTTCTTTATTTGATATTTCAATACTTGCTTTGATTGATCCGGGTTCCACACATTCATATATTAGTGCATCTGTTTTGCCTGTGTTTGATGTGCATGCTGAGTCCCTAGGATTTGATGTGTTGGTGACAAATCCGTTAGGGCATAGTGTGATGGTTAGTAAAGTGCACCGGGATTGTGCAGTGAGGGTGCAGCTGTATTTTCTAAAATTGATTTGAGATCTGGGTATCATCAGTTGAGAGTCAAAGCTGAAGATGTTCCTAAGACCGCTTTTCGGACCAGGTATGGGCATTATGAATTTTTAGTTATGCCTTTTGGTCTGACGAATGCACCTGCAGCTTTCATGGATTTGATGAATAGGGTGTTTAGGCCCTATTTGGATCAGTTTGTAGTGGTCTTCATTGATGATATACTGGTGTATTCGTGGAATGAGGAGTAACATGATATGCATCTGCGGATTGTGTTGCAGATTTTGAGAGAGAGGCAGTTGTTTGCTAAATTGTCAAAGTGTGAGTTCTGGTTGGATCAGGTAGCTTTTCTCGGACATATAGTTTCAGCAGAGGGTATTAGAGTTGATCCGAGCAAAGTTGAAGCTATATTGAATTGGAGTCCACCCAAGTCTGTGACTGAGATTAGAAGTTTTCTGGGTTTGGCAGGCTATTACAGGCGGTTTGTGAAAGGGTTTTCTTTGATAGCTACTCCACTCACCAGATTGCTTCGTAAGGGAGTGAGATTTGTGTGGACGGATCAGTGTCAGGCGAGTTTTGAGCAGTTGAGAGAATTGTTAACTCAAGCGCCTGTTCTTACTTTACCTGTTGAAGGTAAACCTTATGTGATCTACAGTGATGCTTCACATAGAGGTTTGGGGTGTGTATTGATGCAAGAAGGTAAAGTTATAGCTTATGCATCTCGACAGTTGAAACCGCATGAGCTTAACTATCCAACCCATGATTTGGAATTGGCTGCCATTGTGTTTGCATTAAAGATTTGGCGCCACTATCTGTTTGGGGAGAAATGTTTCATCTACACTGATCACAAGAGTTTGAAGTATTTGGGTGTCCAGAAAGAACTCAATCTTCGTCAGAGGAGATGGTTAGAATTGATTAAAGACTACGACTGTTTGATTGACTATCATCCAGGTAAAGCAAATGTTGTTGCTGATGCCTTAAGTCGGAAGTCTTTAGCTGGTTTAACAGTTTACTCGCTCTCGTTGCTTGTTGAGTTGAGAGCATTGCATGCCAGTTTTGTACCTTGTGTTGATGGTGCATTATTGGCACAGTTGCAATTAAAGCCGATTTTGTTAGATCAGATCAAAGAAGCTCAGTTGGCTGATAAGATGATACAGAAGATTGTTTCAGATTGTCAGAGTGAAAAGGGTAGAGATTTTATTGTGAAGAGCGATGGGAGTCTCTGGTTTAAGAACCGATTGTGTGTACCCGATGATGCTGATTTGAAAAGGGTCATTTTGGAAGAAGCTCATCAGTCTATGTTTGCTATGCATCCGGGTAATACCAAGATGTATCATGATTTGAGACAGCATTATTGGTGGATTGGGTTGAAGAGAGACATTGCAGATTTTGTGTCGAAATGTCTCACTTGTCAGAAGGTTAAAGCAGAGCATCAAGTTCCAACCGGGTTGCTTCAACCGTTGTCAGTGCCAGAATGGAAGTGGGAAAGAGTGACAATGGACTTTGTGTCTGGGTTGCCATTGACACAAAGGAAACATGATGCCATATGGGTGATTGTGGATAGATTGACTAAGACAGCTCATTTCCTTCCGGTGCGGATGGATTACTCTTTGGAGAGATTGGCTGAGCTGTATATCCATGAGATTGTGAAACTGCATGGTGTTCCAACTTCTTTAGTGTCTGATCAAGATCCCAGGTTTACTTCCAGATTTTGGAAGAGTTTGCATAGTGCTTTGGGTTCTCGACTGCACTTCAGCACTGCTTTTCATCCACAGACGGATGGACAGTCAGAGAGGGTGATACAGATTATTGAGAACATGTTGAGAAGCTGTGTCATTGATTTCACTGGAAGTTGGGATAGATTTTTACCTCTGGTGGAGTTTGCATACAACAACAGTCACCAATCCAGCATTGGTATGGCACCGTTTGAAGCATTGTATGGCAGACGGTGTAGGACACCTCTTTGTTGGAATGAGCTTGGAGATAATAAGTTGGTTGGACCTGATTTGATTCAAGAAACTGAGGAAAAAGTGAAGTTGATCCGAGGTAGGTTAAAAGCAGCTTCAGACCGACAGAAGTCTTATGCAGATCTGAAGAGGAGAGACATTCAGTTTGATGTTGGAGATAAGGTGTTTTTGAAAGTATCTCCTTGGAAGAAGATTTTGAGGTTCGGTCGGAAAGGAAAATTGAGTCCTCGCTTCATTGGGCCGTATGAAGTGTTAGAAAGAGTTGGGCCAGTTGCATATCGACTTGCTTTGCCACCTGAGTTGGATCATATTCATAATGTATTCCATGTTTCTATGTTGAGGAGGTACAGGTCAGATCCATCTCATGTGTTGCCATTTGAGTCTATCGAAGTGAGCCCAGATTTGACATTTGAAGAAGAACCAGTTGCTATCTTGGCACGTGATGTGAAAGAATTGAGGAACAAGAAAGTGCTATTGGTGAAGATTCTTTGGAAGAATCATGCAAAAGAAGAAGCAACTTGGGAAAGTGAGCAAACTGTGCGAGAGCAATATCCTCAACTATTTCAGAGTTGATATCAGGTAATTTCGAGGACGAAATTTCTTTTTAGAGGGGGAGAATTGTAATATCCTCATTTATGCCCTAGAAGTTTTGCATATTGTTGTTGTTGTTATTGTTATATATTGGATTGAATATATGTGTTAAATTGTAAGAGAAAAGAAATTGAGAAGAGAAAGTATATGTATATGTATTTTGGGAAGAAATAGGGTTTAGAGAAAAATTTATATGTTGTGTATATGTTAATATATATGACATATAAAGTGGTCAAAAGGCTTGGTCAATGCAAGAGAAGATATTTATTTGAGATTGGTAAATTACTTAATTGGGCACATATAAGACAAAAAGATAATTATGTGAATAAGGGCACTTTGGTAATTGCTTGGATTAAATCACATGGTGGATATTTAAAGAAGGTTTGACTTGTGTTTTCTTTATCATTTCTTCTTCTTCTTCTTGTTGATGGCCGACCCTCCATAGCCAAAGAGAAAGAAAGAGACAAGTGATGGTTTTGATGATTTCAAGCTTAAATTGAAGAAAGATTAAGTGTTCAAGTGTTGATTTAAGAAGTCTTTAACTAAGGTAAGATCTTTTCTCTAATTTCTTCAATTCTTTTGAAGTGGTATGATTAAGTTGCTTATGGTATGATTGTAAGTATTGATTTTGCTTGATAGATGAGAAGTTGGGTTGGTGTGGGTGATGGAAGAGTAAGATTGGTGTTTAGTGAAATTGTTTCTGTTTTAGGATTAGTAAAGGCTGTGACTTGTATGATTTTTAATTAATTTTAGAAAAATGTTCTTGAAGTGAATTTTTGATATGTTGTGCCTCTATGAGTCTAGAATGACTGACAAAACTAAATTCTGTAAAAATTTTAGAATTTTTAGTCAAGTAGATTATTTTATACAATTTTTCAAAATAAGGATAAAATGGAGTTTAAAACCAGAATGTACTATTTATGGTTAGGGTTTTAATTCTTTGTTCTTCTTGCATTGCTTTGGTTTTCCAAAGGTAGGTTGGTCCTTAAACCTAACCCTAAATACTTTAAACACACTTGAATCAATGAATGTTATAATCAATTGTTCTTTGCCCTAATTGCATTGTTGATATTGAACAATGTTATGTTGTGCATTGTGAATGGTAATGTGTTTCATGAGTAATGTGGAATGAAATGTTGATGTTTATGAATGATGCTATGTGAGATATAATGTGATCATGGATGAGATATATATATATACTTGAATAATGAGATGTTATATTGTGAAATGAAATGTGAAGCCATTGTTATTGGCTAAGATGATGATATTGAAAGAAAGAAGGCATGTTTGCCTAAATGTGATGAGAATTTGAGAATGGAAATGGTAAGTATATAATAAATGAATTGTTTGTTTAATATGTTATTCAGTTTCAGAGTTCTGGATTTGGGTGGCATGCCTAAGAAATGATGAAAGGTAACAGTCTTGCCGGGTTGAGGATCTCCTCAAATGTGTTGAGTTGATGGTCCAAGAGACTGGGTCTGTTACACTATGAGAATTGTGAATATGAAATATATGATTTGTAACAGTCTTGCCGGGTTGAGGATCTCCTCAAATGTGTTGAGTTGATGGTCCAAGAGACTGGGTCTGTTACACTATGAGAATTGTGACTATGAACCAAAGCAGTAACTCTGAACTTTGAATATCGTATTAAATACTTGTTGGGCCCATAGGTGTCTAGGTTATATGAATGTCCTAAATAATGTTATGAGTTTAATGAAATGAGATGTTGGTTATGGAGTATGGTTGATTAATGTTGAAATGTGGTATGCTCATATGACTATGATTTGTGAAATGCATAATTGTGTGGTTAACTTTATATTTATGATGTTGATCTTATCAATAACATATGTGGCATTGCATTTCATTAAAGCATACCGTTAGCATGTTTTATCTTACTAAGCCGTTGGCTTAGCGCGATAGTGTTTAATCGCGCAGGTAGTAGAGTGGATAGAGTTGAACCCGAGAGTTCATCAAGACCTAGTGAGAGTAGACCTTGAAGAATCCATTTTGGGAGCTTAAAGATTAGAGCAGACTTGCCAATCATGTATAAATTTTATGTGTTTTAAAACTTGAGTTTTGATGTATATGAATTTGTAAATATGTAAATATTTTATAACTTCCGCTGTGTAATATTTAAATATGGTGGTTGTCACAAAACCTTTATTTTATGTTGTACTAGAAGTGTAAATCCTTTTTGCAGGTTGTAGTTGAGGTTACAAGGGGGATTTATTGGGAGTGTACTGAGAATGATTTTGTTTGCATTGGTTTATGTAAAATGTTTTAAAAAATAAGAAAAAAACCGGTTTTGTCGACACTTGGGACTCAATTTTTAGGCGAAACTATGGCAAAAATTTTGTAAAAATCGGAATTAAAATTTGACTAAGTAAAATTGGTAGCAACATTAGGTTAGTGTGGCGCCTCTACTCAGCTTACATATGTAGGTTGGGAAGGGGTGTTACAATTTTGGTTAGAAGAAGTGGCCTTTTTAGGACATATTGTATCGGCGGAAGGAATAAGAGTTGATTATAAGAAGGTAGAAGCAGTATTGGATTTGAAAGAATGCTATTGGTGGCCAGGGATCAAGAGAGATGTGGTAGATTACGTGGCGAAATGTTTAACCTGCCAACAAGTAAAGGCAGAACATCAACTACCCTCGGGACTTCTACAACCTATTACGATTCCAACAAGGAAATGGGATCGCATAACTATAGATTTTGTGATGGGACTACCAGTGACAAGAGACAAACATGATGCAATATGGGTGATAGTAGACCAGCTAACTAAGTCAGCTCAATTCTTACCAGTAAAGATGAACTACTCCCTGGATAAGTTAGCAGACTTGTACATTAAAGAGATTGTATGGCTTCATGGAGTTCCAACATCAATCATATTGGACAAAGATCCATGCTTTACGTCGAACTTTTGGCAAAAGTTCCAAACGGCTTTGGGAACTCGAACGGACTAGAGTACGTCGTTTCATCCACAGACGGACGGACAGTCAGAGAGGGTAATCCAGATCTTGGAAGATATGTTAAGAGCGTGCATATTAGAATTCAAAGGAAGCTGGGAGAAGTACTTAAGTTTAATGGAGTTCGCTTACAACAACAGCTACCAGTCCAGCATACAGATGGCTCCTTATGAAGCACTATAAGGACGAAAATGCAGGACTCCAATTTGCTGGACGAAATTAAGCGAAGCAAAGATCTTGGGCCCGGAGATGGTTAAGGAGACCGAGGAGAAAGTAGAAATTATCCGGGATCGGTTAAAAGTTGTGGCGGTTAGACAAAAATCATACACGGACCTGAAGAGAAGGGACATAGAATTCAATGTTGGTGATAAGGTATTTTTTTAAGGTTTCACCATGGAAGAAAATGCTAAGATTTAAACAAAAGGGTAAGCTAAGTTCAAGGTTATTGGGCCTTACAAAGTCATTGAACGTATAGGTCCAGTAGCTTATCGACTAGCATTACCATCCGAGCTAGACAAGATACATAACGTATTCCACGTGTTGATATTAAGACGGTATCGTTCAGACCCGTCACACATCGTAAAGACCCAGGATATTGAAGTTTAGCTTGATTTGACATATGAAGAAGAATCAGTAGAAATCTTGGCAAGGGAAGTGAAAGAACTTTGGAATAAAATGATTCCATTAGTCAAAGTACTCTGAAGAAACCACAAGGTGGAGGAAGCAATACCCATATTTATTTCCATCTGATGGGCTTCGGGACGAAGCCTAAATTAACGAGGGAGGAACTGTCACATCTGCCACTATATTTATGTCTAGCAGTCATATGCTCAGAAAGAGAAAGGATATGGAGAGATCATCTCTGATGGCGGTTCCTAGAGAAGGTCGTAGGACCAAAGGGACCTAATTGCAAAAATGTAAAGTTTTGGGAAGGTGATTGTAATTTCAAAAAGTTTTGGGGAGGTAACTGTAATTTCCATAAATTGTACTGGAAGTTCTTAATAGTGCACATAACAGACTCCAAAAATAGAAAGTAGAGAAAAATCGGGTCGCAACGACGTGCAACAGTTTTTCCAGGAAACGCCCTGTTTGAGAGAAATGAAGACATGTAGACCAAGGCCATTTTGGTCATTATACATGAATCCAAAGTAGGAAATAAAAACATGAGTGAGTAGAGGACATCGAGGGGTTGAATATGAAACGATCGTCAGTAGAAACGGAGCCCGGGCAAAACCCGAGCAAAGAAAGGACCTAAAGGGAATTTTGTAAAAAATCAAGGGCTTATTGGTAATTTTTCAAAACAGCTTGAAAACCTAAAATAGACCTTAAAAATAGAAAGTAGAGGTCGAGAGGATCAAAACCATATGCAGTTTGCCTTGTGGAATTGTACGGTTTAAAAGTTACGACCGATTAATCGCCGGAGGGTATTTTAGTCTTTTCACACCCTAGGCCATAAAAATTTCAGCACAAGGAGGTTGAGGGGCCAAAATATGATTAAAAGAAAATTCAGGGGCTTGGGTTTTAAATAAATAAAATAAAGAGACATTTGGACCAATTAAAAGTGACCATTTAGCCTTTATAAAAAGAAGAAAAGAAAAAGAGGTGGACAAATGGCCCTAAGGCATTTATCCAACCCAAAAGTGAGCATCATTTCCCTTATATATATATCATGGCATGAAGAACAAATCTCTCTCTCTCTCCCATTCCAAATTTTCGGCCACCATAGGAAGAACACTAAAGGATTTCTAAATTTTGTCAAGTTTGATTCAAGTTCAATGTGAGTTTTAAGGTTTTAAAGCATGTAGATTTCAATTCTAGTATCAATTTTAAGTATTTATATATCTATTGGAAGATTGGAAATTAGGGTTCTTATGGTGGATTTGGGAAAATTTTAAGTTGTGATGATATTGATTAATTAAATGGAAGAATCAACGTTTCTAAGGTTCAATAAGATTAGATTAGGGTTTAGTTTGAAAAGAAATGGAGGATAGCTTATTGTTCTAAATTGCTAAGGGTTATTTTTAATGTTGTGTTTTTTAATTTCTTGAAGGAGGAACAAAGATTAAGGAAGGAGAAGAAGGAAAGGCAAAAGGGAATTAAAAGAATAAGGTTTGGTACTTTACCATAAAAGAAATTTTATTTTTCTTACAAACTTTGGGTTATGGAATTTTTGATGTTGATGCTTAAATGTATTGATTGAGTTTAAATTAAATGTTTGAGTTATGTTCTTGGTTTCTTATGGTAATTGAGTTGTTTAAATTTAATTTAAACCAAATGTTTTGAGAAAAATTTGGCAAGTTGATTTGATGAACATTAATTAGGTTGATTTAAGTTAGACATGCAAAAGTTGTCAAAGAGAAGTGTTTGAATCTTCACTTTATCATTAAAGAAGCCTTCATATTGATTTGAAAAAGAAAAATAAACTATCCCATGTATTTCATATGTTTGGGCCGAAATGGTCCCAAAAAGGCAGCTTTCTGGACTCTTTTTGTGGCAGTTGTTTGAGGTAGTAAATGAATGAATTTTTCAACATAATTTTACGTGTAATTAGTCAACATATGAAATAAGTTTTCTGTAAAATTTTAGCCAAAAATAAGATCGTTTACTTGGTCAAGTGGAAGACTGAAGTGGACTGAAATTTTGACGAAAACCCAAAATTTACTATTCATATGGTCATGCCATTTGCGTTGCCGATTTTACGTGCCGCGATACTATTCATTTGGTCAATTTGTGACCTTTTGAGGAATGCTTTGAAATGTTTGATATGTTTATTGTGGATGTTAAATATGTGAAAAAGGGTAATGGTTTAACTAAAGAATGTGGTGCACGGTGTAAATGGCAAAGCGCGATGGGAATTAAAATGATTTCTCGAGTCATTCTAAAATGAAGTTTGAGACTTAAATTGAATCATTTTAACCTTTATGCTCTACTGGGTAGTTGTGAGTGGTAGATAAGGGTATGGTGCACTATACTAACTTATGCAGTACTTCCACTTATTGTGTTTGATATACCCCGGCGGTTACCTTCGGGTATAGGCTGTGGAGCGGAGATGTTGTGAAATTGTGATTGGAATGCTCCGGAGGTTACCTACGGGTATAGGTCGTAGAGCGAAACTAGTTATAACCATGGTGGTGAGGGCCACCTATGTTACAGTGGTGAGGGCCACTGCCTTATCGCTATAGTTCCCTATATGCCAGTAGAGCCTGAGCCAAAGTCCTGTTTTTCAAAAACTACGTACTGCAATATGAGTTTGAATTATGGTTTACAATTATTGAAAGTATATCTACACTGAATGGATAATAACTTTCATCGGTTTAATGTTGGTTGATTTTTTATTTAATTATTTCCTTTTAGTTCAAATGCTTTCATGTTTTACTTATATTTTCATCGGTAAAGTACCCACTGAGCCTCATTGCTCAGCGAGTTGAGTTTTCTTGACTCGTAGGTTCAGTCAGTAGATTTTGATGATTAGCATCGAGCAGCACAACACAGCGCAGCACCTCAGAGTAGCCTTTCATTTCCTATATTATGAGTTGGCTAATTGTGGCATGTATATGAAAATATAAGATTGAGAATTTCAATGTTATACCATACATTAGTAGTATGCAATAATAAGAAACCTCTACTTTAATTTGTATTAGAAGTGTGAATTCTTCTTGCAGGTTGTAGTTGAGGTTATAAGGTGGATTCATTGGGAGTGTATTGAAACTGATTGTATTCGCATTGGTTTGTGTAAAAATATTTTTAAAAATTAGAAAAATCAGTTTTTTCAACACTTGGGACCCAATTTTCTAGGCGAACCTCTGGCAAAATTTCTGTAAAAACCGGAACTAAAATTTGACTAAGTAAAATTGGTAGCAACATTAGGTTAGTGTGGCGCCTCTACTCGGCTTACACATGTAGGCCGGGAAGGGGTGTTACAGCTTTTCACTCTCTTTCACTAAAGTTTCAGATCATTCAAGCAGGGGGCAAACTATAGACCCTTAATTTTTTACCCAATCCGGTCCAATATGTTTTATTTAGTCCAAAATGATTTTTGTTGTCTAATTCGTCCAAAATAATTTTTGTTAAATAATTTTTTGCTTTTGTATCTAATTTTTATTAATAAAAAATAAAAATAAACAAATAAAAGTCAAAAAGTAAAAATAAAAATAAAAATTAGAGTCGGAAAAATCGGTGACGAAAAAATCGTCGCTCGGGCCCGTGGGCATTTCGCCCATAGGAATTTCCTGCGGGCGAAATAACTTTTCTATTTCGCTCACTGGATTTTCCTGCGAGCAAAATAGCTCATGCTTTTTCGCCCGCAGAAAAATCCTGCGAGCAAAATGGTCGCTCGCAGGAATTTTCTGCTGGCGACGCCCCAGCCCGCCAGTTGCTGCAATTTTCTGCGGCTGTTTTTTTTTCCAACGCATTTTTTTCTGCGGCAATTTTTTCGGCAGCGTAATTTTTCAGACCCAAATTTTTCGAAACCTAATTCAATTAGGTTTTGGTTTCTTTTTTTTATTAATATTACTTGTCGTGACTAATTAGGAAAAAACCACATCAAACCACTATAAATAAGGACCAAAGGCAATTAAATTGGGAGAGGCCGAATAAGCAACAGAAGTTTGAAAATTTTAAACCAAATCAGTGAAGGAAAAGGAGCAATTCAATTTCTTTTTTTTTCTTCTGGAATAGCAGGGACACGATTTGAGCAATTCAAAGGCAGCAATTGTCTTTGTTCTTGTTCATCCAAGAAGAATTATTTTTGGGAAATGAACAAAAGGAGGTACGTTAAATTCTTTTTTGTTTTATTTTTTCACAGTAGCTAAAACTAGGATTTTGTGTTTTTCAAAAGTTAAAATCTTAGAACTTTAATTTAGTTTTCCAAAGTTAAAAATACTAATACGTTACTTTATTTTCCAAAAAGACTTAAAATTGTTATTTTTACCTCTTCAAAATCTTAAAACCTTAATTAAACATATTTTCAACAAAACCAATATTTGATTCTATTTCTTTCAAAACTTTAAATTAGGTTCTGTTTCTTTCAAAAGGTTTTAAAAAATATCTTTTCTATTTATAAAAACTTTAATCCGTTTGTTTAAATTCATAAAACCTCATGAAATCATCAAATTGTTTTTCCAAATCCTAAAATCAACAAATCACCCGAGACCCCTAATTTTAAATCCTAAAACCCTAATTCAACTTCCAAACTTAAAATATTAAGCTTTAACCCCTTTAAAACCTTAAACCCTAACTTTTTCTAAACCTTGATCCTTTAAAACATTAAAAACCATAAAAACATAAATACATTAAATTTTACACAGTAGCTTGAAATCACCATTTAAAACCACAAATCAAAAGTATTTCAAAGTGTCTAAAACCCTAGTTTCATGATTTCACCATTCAAATATTAATTTAGTTAATCAAAGAGTCTTACCAACCTTTTAAAACACAAAACCCTAATTTATTTTAATTACATAAAAAGTCACAGTAGCTATAATTGGACTTTTATTTGCTTTATTCAATTCCACATTTGATTTTGTTTTGATTTATTTTATATGTTCTAATTTATTTAAATTCAATGCTTGGTTTATTTTATTTATTATCGATGGATGATGGATGTTTACTTTTTATTGATATTTAATACCTTTGATGAATGATTTATTTATGATGAATGATTATTTACTTTTATCAATTTATTTAAATTTCCAAATGTTGTAAGAGGTATGTTTCCACTTGGTGGATACCTCATTAGTTAAACATCGTGTAACTTAATTTGCTTTTCTATTTTAGAACCATTGTAAAGGGCATGTTTCTACCTTTCGGTGGGTGCCCTATTTAGACATGTGATGTAAGGACATATTTCCATCCTTGGATGGGTGTCCATTTATTTTCTTTGTTTGGACATTGCTTTGATTTTAATATAATTATGCTTTCTTTTAATTATTATGTGTAATATGGATAATGTTGTTATATTTAAGAATTTTATAATATTAAGACCTGTAAAGGAGGTTGGTTCCAATGAACTGGGCGTTGTGGGGGTGCTAGGCCATTTCTCACCTTCTCCACACGTACCCAACTTTTCGAACCCATTAGGGGGATTCCTTAGGAATCGAGTCATCCACCCCTTTCTTTTTCCAGGCCTGTCCGGGTGGCGACTCCATTTTCTCCTGACTTAGGTCCGTGTTCTCTAAGGCCCCGAGCCTAAACAGTGCCGAAGTCGCAAGAACCATTCCACCGGGAGTGGGGCAAAAATTCCCGCTCACACATCAAGTTGAGAATTTCACTAACCTTGGATTTTTACAAGCTCAATCCTAACTTGGTGTTTTGATAAGCTCACACCCAACTTTTATAAGGTTTAAGTAATTTCCTCATAACCCAACATGAGTTTTGCTCACTCTAAAATATGAGTGTTTCAATGCTTAAACTCAAACTTAGAATGGTATTTTAATGCTCACACCCAACACTTAAAAAATACAATAAGAAAATTTGATGCAAAGTAATGAAAGATATTTATCTTGGCTATATGAATTACAAATCTCCTAAAAAATGATGTTTCTTAGGGTATTTATAGACTTCAAGTCTTCATATAGCCATTTAAAGTGGGTGACAACAAGTTTGAATCTTGTTTCCCACTTAAGTCATTACTGAGTCATGTATAGCGGTCGCCATAGCCTTTATGCGTTCACCATATATGTTATGTGGGAACTCTTCAACTCTAGCGATCGCACAATTTGAATTTTCTCCAATGGATTTCTCCAATGGTTGACACAAGTTGCTCGATAGGAGCGTTGGTCCCATACCTTGTCAGTTTGTCATGTATTATGGTGGTATAATGAGCTTAGGTGGTTGAACAAAGCTCAAGTGGTCATTTGAACCACAGTTCTTCTTCCACGTGTCTGTTCATTATTGATCCATATTGTTTGCCATTATAATTCAAATTCTTTGATATTGTGTGGCTGCACAAATCTGATTTCTTACTATGTAACCTCACCACTACAAGTACTGTGTTGATTTATCATTTTGTCTCAGTAACTGTGCGGGGACCCAACATGTGGAGCAGTCACAAGAATATTTGGGTAGTTAACACAACATCACACATCCAGACTGCTATCTCTTTTGTGAGATTCATCTTTTTATCCTTCATGTTATGTGGTCGCACTAAACTATTGGGCAGTTGCATAATGTATAATGGTCAGCTTGTTACCGTGCTAGAGACTGTGATCTCTTAAGTGCTTCGAGTGGTTTCTCTTTTCTTGCTATTGTGCGGTCACACAATCAAGTTGTGTAATCACACATGTGTTCGATAATTTATCTATAAGTAAAAACTTATTGAACTCATTAGTATTCATCAATTTGATTGTCAATTATCAAAATAGAGTTTAATTGGCCAACACAGTATTCTTGCCCTTTTAATTCCTCAGCACTAGGAATGTGATGATCTGGAGGAAGTTTTATAAAATTTTCCTTATGGAGAAAATAAAAAATAGCCTCCATTTTTGAAACATCAAATGTATATTATGGTTGTGTGTTTGAAGTGGGAGCTTTCTTCTATGTCTCTAGTATTCTTTTCTCCAATAAAGGGCAAGTCATTGTATCAATAATGTGTAAGTCGGCTACAACATCCTCTAGTTGGCTAATCTCTTGGAAATAATTACCCATAGCATTTTTTTTTCTCCTTTGCCTTTCCTCTTGAAGTAATTCTTCATACTCGACCATTTTAGCGTCCAATCATAAAAATCTTTGATTTCCATCCCCTGAATTTTCTTCCTTAGCTCAAGATCTGAACGCCTTTGAGGCATCTTCACAAATTGTCTCTGGAAAATGCACTTTACACCTATTTCTCACTTCTTGAATTTGGTAATAAATTTATTAATGGTTTCACCATCTCTTTGAATAATTTTGGATAATTCAGTTTTACATACTTCAGGCTTAGCCCTAAAGAACTGAGTATGGAATTGACACTCCATTTCCTGCCAAGTAAAGATTGAATTCCTATAAATAGTAGTATACCAAGTAAATGCATTTCCTATTAGAGAATTAGGAAACAACCTTAACTTGTAAAAAGAAAAGTTATCATAATTTGCCAATTCACTATACTAAATGGTAAACCTTGCAATATATTCTATAGAAGATTGATCATCTTCTCCAAAGAACAATGAGAAATATGTGACACGATATCCTTTTGGATAACCAGTCTCTCGGTCTATTAATTTGGGATAAGTCTTCACAAACTCTGGATGTCCAATTTATCTTAGGCCATGTCTATAAAGCTCTTGAACAGCCTCCTTTGTAGCATCCATATCAATATTACCTCTATGCCCATTTTCTTGTGAAATTAACTGTATTGGTCTCCAAACTGGGGACTATGGAAAATAAACATCTGAAACTTGTGGTTGCATATAAGGATTAGTCATTCCAAAAATCTATTAAGCTTCATTTGGTCTGCCATTAATGCAGACATTACTATTTGTAGCCCTATTGTTTCCATTCAACTCTTCTTTTCTAGGAGGAGGAACATACTTCTCGTCAATATGGCCCTGAGGCCTATGCCAATCTTCCAATTCTATGTTAATAGAATTGTGAGTGGGATTTTTGCCCCTACTCCCGGTGGAATGGTTCTTACGAATTTGGCACTGTTTAGGCTCGGGGCCTTAGAGAACACGAGCCTAAGCCCAGAGAAAATGGAGTTACCACCCGGACTGGCCGGGAAAAAGAAAGGGGTGGATGACTCGATTCCTATGGAATTCCCAACCCCTTAATGGGTTCAGAAAGTTGGGTACAAGTGGGAAAGGTGAAAAATGGCCCAGTACCCCCACAACGCCCGGTTCATTGGAATCGGCCTCCTTTGCAGGTCTTAATATTATAAAATTCTTAAATATAATAATATTATCCATACTACATGCAACAATTAAAATAAAGCATCATTATATTAAAATTGAAGCAATGTCCAAATAAAGTAAATAAATGGACACCCATCCGAGGATGGAAACATGTCCTTACATCATCCATGTCTAAAACTAAATAGGACACCCACCGAAAGGTGTTAACATGCACTTTACATTGGTACAAAAAGAAACTAAATAAGACACCCACCGAAAGGTGGAAACATGGCTTTTGCATTGGTCCAAAAAGAAATTTAAATTACATTAAATTTAACTAATGAGGTACCCACAAAGTGGAAACATACCTCTTACAATTTAATACCAAAATAAACAAATAATAATCATAATAATAAAGAGAATATCCATCCATTATAAATTTAATAAATCAAGCATTGAAATTAAATAAATCAACCATCAAAACATATAATAAAATATATAAACAAATCTAAAATTAAATAAAGCAATAAATATATAAATTTAGAGTTCATGCATTAATTAGGGTTTCTAGGGTTTTATGTTTAATAACTAGAGTTTTGCATATTATGATTTAGAATTTGATGCTTTACCGTGATCAAAGTTAAGTATGGTTTTAATATTGACTATAATAACTACTTAAGTATTTTTAGATGAAACAAACATAGAAAGTCTTTAATAGAGTTATTCAAAGATTAAAATATCCCAGTGAATAAAATTATATAAAGGTATGGTGAAGATTTGAACACATAATTAGGATTTATGGTTTGAATAAATTAGGGTTTAGGTTTGTATTTTGAATAAAGCTACTATATTTTTAATAATCATAATAAAAGAAGTTAAACATAAAGACTTATAATAAACAAATAAATATTGACCTGAGCCTATACGGCGGTCTCGCTAGCCTGTTAGAGGGCAGCCCCTTGCGAAATTCCTGCAGCAAATTGGCCCAAGGCCAAATGTGGCCAATTCGCCCGTAGGAAATTCCTGCGGGGAATTGGCCCAGGCCAATCCTCCTTCGGCGACGAAATTTTTCATCGCCGATTATTTATTTATTTATAACTTTACTCAAATTACCATTTTATTTTTATTAAAAATTATAAATAATAAATACTAAAATAAATATTATTTAATTAAAATGCCACAAAAATTATTTTGGACTATAAAAAATATCGGACTAGACTGGGTCAAAAATTAAGGGTCTACAAGAATGCCCCCCGAGCTCTTTATTACTAGCTTAGAAGATCGTATACTTGCATTCTACGCAGATAGGCTTGCATTCTAAGAACAACTCTATTTTTTAAGTGCCAAGATTCCTTCACTTATGGTCTGCAACACTAATTCTTGTTCCTTCTGCATCTAATCCTATGTTTTTTGGAATTTTCTTTGGGATTCTGCGTAAGACTCCTCAATTTTTGCCTGTAACGCCTGAAGTCCCTTTTGTGAGTCCAAAATATGTTGAATATGTTTGCTAAGGTCTTTCAATCCCATCCTTTAACAACAATAGACCCCTCCTTGGTGTTATCTACATCTTCTTATGTTATGTGAATCTCTAGTAAGGAAAGTCCCCCTTTTTGATCTATTCCACCACTAATGGGACATATCCTTCTTGCCTTGCTATTATAGTGGCAACGTCCGAATCATTGGGTCTGGTAATATCTCTTACATTTCTCTCGAATGGTCCCACTAGGAGTGCCAAAATTGCTTCCTCGGAGCCTAAAGAAAACACCATTGGTCATTGATTGTATATGGAATGGGCATGCCAGAGGTGTAAATGCCTCAATTTAAATGGATTTTGCACTAATCTTCAACCAAAAGATTGTAAATTTTCTTAAAGGACCTAAAAAGGGATTCTCAAGCTCTTTGCACACAAATCACTTAAATTCCATAGCAACACCATTTAATTTCTACAAAAGTCTATTGATTTCATAACGACAATCAAAAGAAACAAAATTCAAATACAAGAAAAATAGTAAAACGACTTACAATTACTGAGAAACTAAATGAACAGTGACTACAATTAGATTAACTTCCAAAAGATAAACTAAAATTGCTAAGTTTGATCTGGTTTTTTTTGTGGAAAAGTGTCGAGAGAATTTCTTTCATTTTTTTCCTTTTATTCCCTACCTCCCAACTTCATGCCCTTTTTTCTTAGTGTTTGGAGATCATGGAGAACGGTTATAACTATCCACGCCACGACTGTCAATTATTAGAGCACCAACTTTCTTTTTGTAATTTCCTTTTTCAAATGCTAATATCAAAGCTTTTGGGCCTCTTTCTCTAATGAATGGGCTTCCTGTTATTGGGCTTGAAAAATCAAATCTCTTGCCAATAATTAGCTCATCATACTTTTATACTATTAGTAACTAAACAACCATTAATTTTTGTAATTTGAATCTTATAATGATTGAGATTTGTAATTAATATAGCGACCGCACTTACTAATTAATTATTTATGATAAGTAACATATAATTTAATTAAATAAATTGAAAATTCAATATTTATGTAATTTTCAATTTTTCATTATTAATTCAAAAAAAATTATAAAACATTATAGAAAAAAATTCAAATATTGTAGTTGTCCTATAAAAGAAGATGCAAATTTTTTTCAATTATTATATTCTTATGTAAACAAATTATTTTACATATATATTATTATAAAAAAACTTTATATATGTTATGGTGGAAAATGATACTAGGAATTCCAATTTAATTAATAGCAATTGATATCGATTTGAAGTAAACTTTTCAATGGCTAAAAATCTAATGCCATTCTTTTTTATTTTTTTAAATAAGTTTTATTACAAAATTTGCAACGAAAATGATCCGCTGTTAAATTTGCAATAAACTAAATCTATTGCAAAAATTAGTGATAAATATTTATTTATCATAATGATATATGATTTAATTATAAAATGATATTGTAACTTTTAATTATTGATGGTAAATTATATTGTCATTGTAAATTTCAATCTCATTAATGAATATTATATGTTGTTTAAACATTTTCCATCAATATTTTTGAAATAATTTGTTTACCTCCAAATACAATTATGATAAATTTATATATCGCTATGATATATGATTATCAATGATAAAACCTTACTATCACTTTTATAGTTAATAAATTAGTGATGATAAATAATATTGTTATTGTAAATTATAATTTTGTGACAACAAAAATCATCACAAATAAATACTATAACATCGTTTAAATATTTTCCACCAATATATTTTTCAAAGAAATTTTTATCTCCGAATGCAATTATGATGAAGTCATAATTGTTGACAAAAACTTATCTTTTTTGTAATAAAAAAAATTAGTAATGTAAATGATATTTTCACTGTAACTGCAATACTGTGACATCAAAACTTCATAGCTAATGAATATTTTATAGTCATTTAAATATTTTTCACAAACATATTTTCGAATGAATCTTTTATCTGGAATGCAATTGTGATAAATTTATATATTGTCACAACATGTAACTATTAGTGACAAATAGATATTGTCATTTTTTTAATTAACAAATTAGTGACAATAAAAAATGCAATTACATGAAAGCAAACATCACAGATAATGAATATTATATCATCATTTAAATATTTCTCACCAATATATTTTTTAAATAATTTTTTCCCCTCCAAACGCAATTGTGATGATTGTGTATTGTTAGGATATATGTTTATTAATAACAAAAAAATATTGTCATTTTTTCTAATAAATGAATTTGTAATGATAAATAATATTATCACTGTAAATTGTAATTTTGCGACATTAGAAACTGTCACCAATGAATACATTATCGTCATTTAAACATTCTCCACTAATATTTTTTAGAAAGAAATTTTTATCTCTAAATGAAATTATGACAAATATATATATCATCACGATATACAATTATTAGTTAGAAAAAAAATGTCACTTTTTTAATTAACAAAATAGTGACGACAAATGGTATTGTCATCGTAAAATGAAATTTCTTGACATAGAAAATCATAACCGATGAATATTTTATCATCATTTAAATATTTTCCACAAATATATTTTAAAAGGAATTTTTTACCCCCAAACGCAATTGTGAAGAATTTATATATAGTCACAATATATGATTTTTTGTAACAAAATGATATTGTCACTTTTCTAATCGATGAATAAGTGATGGTATATGATATTGTCACTGCAAATTGTGATTAAATGACATCAAAAATCATAACTAATAAATATTATATCGTCATTTAAATATTTTTAACTAGTTAGATAATATGTGGATGACTATTCTATTAAATTAATTTTACCCTATCAAGATTATGATTAGTTTTATCCTATTCATATTAGAATTCAATTTAGTTGTAATATTTTATTCTACTTACACCACTATAAATGCCTTATTATAGGTGGTTCATATGACAATTAAGAATACAGAGATTTCTCATATTTTCTCATTCTCTATCTTCTCTCTTCTTTATTTATAACACGTTATCAGTATGATAGTCTCTAGAAATTATAATAGTGAAAGGAGAAAATTTTAGTTTTTCTCATTTACAAGAGAATTTTTATATCTCTCTAATCAGGTACGCTTCTGTATTTAATTTAATACTTCTTGATTATTTAACATGATTAATCTAGACTTAATTGAAATTAGCTAAAAATTTTCTTAATAAGTGATATCAGAGCCCTCCATATTCAATTATTAAAAAAAAATTCATAAGATTATAAAATAAAAATTATTTTATATAAAAATTATTCACTTTTGTTTTTGCAATTTTTTTTATATATACGATTACGTGGTACTGCTTTTAACTAATCTATATTATTTGTTTTTTGTTTGCCAGTTAATGTTGGTATAATTTTGATAACTTGTTCCACTTTTTCAAAATTTGGTATTAATTAACAGGTTGTTATTGATCAATTATTGGTTATTAAATTTTCAATAATTTGTAATAGTATTAATTGTAGTACATTCATTTTTTAAAGCATATTGGCATATGTACTAATAATTTATTGGTTATTAAAGCCTTCAATCATTGTAGGTTTTATTTTATTTATTTTTTTATCAAGTAAATTATTATTATATTTATTATTTCTATATATGTCTATATATACATATAATGTGGTTTTCGTTTGAACATATAGTTGAATTACTATATATAATGTGATTTATGTGATTTTAAATTATGAAATTCGTGCATAGATATATATATATATATATGTAAAATGTGGTTTCTTGAGTATGTATATGTATGTCTTCTAGCACCCCAATAGTTATATATATTATGTGGTTATTGATCCCATATATTTTTATTGAATTCAGTTAGTATATAAATATAATATACATATTTAATTTATGATTCAAGTATATCTTGATTCATTATGCATATTTATGGTAATATATCTTGGATTATTAACATTGTATATATAATGCTAAAATAATGAAAAATTATTACCCTTAATATTTCCTGAAGAAATTATTTGTTGTGGGTACTTGATAATTAGATTCACCTTGACATTGTGAATTTTAGAGATATTATGAAAATAAAATCAAGCATCCCAGCAGGATTGCTTAGAAATAATGATTTTCCATTGATTATTCAAATAACAAATAAAAAAGTGATTATCTTCTTATTAAGGATTCATTACAGTTTTTTTTGGAGAATATTAATCTTTTCATGCCTCAAATGTGCTTTTGCAGTGGCAATATTAATGACATATATTCACAAAACATTCTAAACTAATTTTGTGTTTACTTGTAGCTAAATAAAATTTTTAGCTTTTGATGAAAAATCATCAAACTTGTCCAGCTGACTTAACATCATTCCCTGAAGTGAATGTGATATATTTTCAAAACTATGGACGAGAATCTTGATAAAAGGGTCATGGTGGAAAATTTTTTTCCTATCAATTTTAAAAGCAAAAGTGCTTGTTTAATATCATTCCATGAAGTGATAGTGATATTTTTTCAAGACCATGGATGAGATCTTGATGAAAATATTATGGTGAAAAAATTTTTTCCTACTAATTTTGAAATCAAAAGTGTTAATTCTTATAATTCTTCACGATCATATAATATTTGTTATAATTAACATTAATAGAAATTAATGTTAATAAGATATCTTGTTTTGCAAATGTGGTTGAAGACTCTAGAAGAGTCCACCTTATATTCTGAATTTGAGTAAAATGGTATTTTGATGATGTGTTGTATTCAAGTAGATCCCGAATAAATCTACTAAATTTTAAAGAATACGTCGCAATGAATATTATATTAAAATAAAATGACAGATGTAATGAATTTTTATACATCACCTCTATAAATTTGAACAAGAAGTTCATATTAATTTTTTTTTTCAAGTTTATCAACTGGATTATATTATACAAATATAAAGATAGTTGAGATGCATTATATGCATCAGAAGTGCATAAATCTCCAAATTTTTATACTCTGTTATGATCATATTGGTTGTCCAAGATTAAACATGATGTGACTTCTTATTAAGAATACAAATGAATACTGATTGAAAAATTAAAAAATTCTTTTGCTTGATTATTACTTTTGTGCTTCTTATACTCAAGGTAAATTAATTATGAGATCTTCACTATATAAATTATATTTAGATTCCCCTGAACTTTTAAAAAAAATAAATACATGGGGATATTTATGGATATACATATTAATCTTGTGGACGATTTAAATACTTTATGATTTTGATTGATGCTTCAACTCGATGGTTATATGTTGTCAACTACTAATATTATTTTTGCTCAAATTATAAAGTTAAGATCAATGTTGCTTGATTATGATATTAAGAAAATTTATTTGGATAATGCATATAAGTTTACTTGAAATGTATGTTACGATTATATTACCATTGAACACTTTATTGTAAATATTCATACTCTATATGGTTTAGCTAAATAATTAATTATTAAGTTTTATAATTAATTATTATTCTTATGAAATCAAAACTTCCTATATTTACTTGGATATGTGTTTGGATATTTATTATTATTTATGTTTCACCTTTAATTTGTATTTGACTGTCTGCACATCATAAGTTTTTTACTTTAAACTTGTGTTTAACTAATATAATATATCTTATCTAGAATTTATTGCTGCAATGTATATATTCTTATTGCATCCCCTTAAAGAAATAAAATGGATTATCAATATTATCTTGATATCTATATAGGTTTTGTTATCTATATTAGATATTATGGAACTTTAACGATAATTTTTTGGAGTAATATTTCTAGTGAGTTTGTTTTTCTACCATTAGGAGAAGATAAAAGTAAATGGCCAAAAGCACAAGAGATTAGTTGAAATACACCAACTTTGTTTAATCTTGATACACGCACAAATTAATATGAACTAGAAGTTTAAAAATTAATTCGTTTGCAGAATATTGCAAGTCAGTTATCAGATATCTTACAGATACCCATAAGGTATCTAAAGTATATGTCTCAGCTGCTAATACTCCTACTTGATTGATTGTCCCTGTAGGACATCTTATTAATATGGAAGCCAATGAATCTAATATACACCTGAAGCGTGGTGGACCACTTGGCTCAAAATATTATTTTTTGAAAAAAGGAGAAATGAATAATTACAAATGACACTCCTGAAGATGTCAAAGGCCAACATAGATCAACAACTTCATATTTCTAGAGAAGTAACCCCAGAAGTGGTTTCGGTACCCAAAAATTATGAGTTCTCATTAAAATCTGGAAATATGTAGGA
This sequence comes from Garcia nutans, assembly GCA_947685225.1. Lineage (NCBI taxonomy): Eukaryota > Viridiplantae > Streptophyta > Magnoliopsida > Malpighiales > Euphorbiaceae > Garcia > Garcia nutans. Next base: position 11,040,639 of record CANTUV010000040.1, read on the forward strand.
AAGAGATGACATTGTTGTTGATTATGTGTTTTCATATGTTGTTGCTTCTGAAATAATTAATGATGATGAGCCTAAAAATATTGAAGAATGTTGGCATAGAAAAGATTGGACAAAATGGAAAGAGGCAATTCAGGTTGAGCTAGATTCATTAGCTAAGCATACAGTATTTGGGCAAATAGTCTTAATACCAGAAGAAGTCAAACCTATTGGATATAAATTGGTATTTGTCTGTAAGAGAAATGAATTAAATGAAATTGTGAGATACAAGGCATGACTTATGGCACAAGAATTCTCATAAAGTCCTGAGGTAGATTTTAATGAGACATATTTCCCTATTATGGATGCTATTACTTTTAGATTTTTGATAAGTTTGGTAGCCTCTAAAGGGCTTAACACATATTTGATGGATGTTGTGGTGAGCAGGGATTTTTGCTCCCACTCTCGTGTGGAATGGTTCTTGCGACTTCGGCACTGTTAGGCTCAGGGCCTTAGAGAACACGAGCTTAAATCCGAAAAAAATAGAGTCGGCACTTGGATAGGCCAGGAAAAAGAAAGGGATGGATGACTCAATTTTTAAGGAATTTCCAACCCCCTAATGGGTTCGAAAAGTTAGGTACATGTGGGGAAGGTAAGAAATGGCCCAGCACCCCCACAACACCCAGTTTATTAGAACCGACCTCCTTTTTAGGCCTTAATATTATAAAAGTCCTAAATCTAGCAATATTTTTCATACTACATGCAATAATTAAAATAAAGCATCATTATATTAAAATTAAAGTAATGTTCAAACAAAATAAATAAATGGACACTCATCCGAGGATGAAAACGTGTCCTTATATCGTCCAATGTCTAAAACTAAATAAGACACCCACCAAAAGGTGAAAACATATCCTTTACATTAATTCTAAAAATTAAAAATAATTTAAATTACATAAAAATTAATTAATAAGATACCCAATCATGGAAACAAACCTCTGACAATTTTAATAAACAAATAATAATTGAAAAAATATTCATCCATGATAAATTAAATAAACCAAACATCAAAATTAAATAAATCAATCATTAAGGCATATAATAAACTGCATAATTAAATCTATAATTAAATAAAGCAGTAATTATATAAATTTAGAGATTACAATCTTAAATTAGGATTTTAAATAAAATTAATAGTTTAGGGTTTAAAAGGTTTAGATTTAAAAACTAGGGTTTTGTGATTTTGAGAAACTAATATTGTTATTATTTTTATTATTAAGCTATTGTGACGATTTTCAAGAATTTCAATGAAGCCACTGTGATAATATTTTTAAGAGCTTAATGAAGCTACTGTTAAGTTTTATATCGAAAATCCTTAAGCAAATTTGTATAGCATATTGATTAAATAACCATGCAATAGAAAATAAATAAATTCCCTGAGCCAAGAGCCAATATATTTACTGGTTCTATTTTATATGATTTAGAAAAATAATAACAAAAATATACACTTCATGTAAAATAATATATATATTGATTTTAAAAGAATTAACCTACTGTGACTTTAATTAAATGAATAATGAATTCATCCAATATTTAAAACAATCAAAACATATAGTATTTATTTAATTTAAAGCATACCATCATTTGTTGGCTCCGCCAAAATTGTTTGAATGAGAACTCTAGGTGAGCTTGTCCAAAACAACGAGTTCACTGTCTTTGTAGGGTTTTTTGTGTTGTTGATCTTCATTGTCTAAACTTACTACTTCTTTTTTTGTTTATCAAGCTTGCAAAGGTTTGTTTGATGGATACTGAATTCTCCAAAGTTCCAGCAACCAACCAAAGTTCCAAAGTCCAAAGATCTCAATTAACTTCATAAAAAGTCAGAAGACAATAAAAGTCTCTGCTTCTCTTTTTGTGTTTATGCTCCAATAAAATTCAAAAATTCCTAGTCCCCCTTTTATATGTGTTTTAATGTGATATTTATAGGAAATTAAAAGAAAAAACCTAGTATGTTAAGGAAAATCAAAATCCGTTTAGGAAAATATTAAAAACCAAGCTAAATAAGGATTTGTCAAAATTGGGTGCGGGCGCGGGCTATTGCTGGGCAAAATTGCGCTGGCGAGAATTACTGCTGGGCAACAAGCCTGCGGCGAATTAGCCTATGGCATGCCAATTCACCGTAGGCCACGCCTGCGATGAATAGGCCTGCAGCATGCCAATTGCTGCCTGTCGCGCATCGCTCGCCGATCTATCCAATTTTTGATTTTTTACTTTTTATTTCATTTTTTATTAAAATCAAATATTATTATATTATTACAAATAAATAATAAATAAAATAAATAAATAATAATAAATAAAATAACTATTATATTATTAAAATAAATAATAAATATTTAAATAAATAATAAATACCACAAAATAAATTTTAGACTATTTTAAAATTTTTGGACTAGACTTGGTAAAAAATTAAGCGTCTACAGTTTGCCCCCTGCTTGAACGATCTGAGACTTTTAGTTGAAGAGAGCCAAAAACAACATGACTTTAAGCAGATTTTTGGTTAGGATAGGTTTTTGAAAAAGATTTGGGTACTTAAACCCGAGACTAGGTACTTAGACCTGAGACTGGATACTTGGACCTGAGACTGGATACTTGGACCTGAGATTGGGTACTTAGACTCGAGATTGGGTACTTAGACCCATGATTGAATTGGGTACTTGGACTCGAGATTGAATTGGGTACTTGGACCCGAAACTGGATTTTATTTGAGTACTTGGACCCAAGACTAAATTGAATATGGGTGCTTGGACCCGAGACTAAATTAGATTTAGGTACTTAGACCTGAGATTGGATTTGGATCCTCGATCCAAGACTGGATTGTGGGTGCTAAATCTGAAACTAGAATTTGGTTTCTCGACCTAAAATTGAATTTGGGTTCTCAATCCAAAATTGGATTCTCGATCCTAGACTGCATTTGGGTGCTCGACCCGAAACTGAATTTGGGTGCTCGACCCAAAATTGGATTTTGGATGTTTGACCCAAATTTGTTTTTGGATGATCGACCCAAAACTGAATTTGATTTGGGTACTTGGACCCGAGACTAGATTTTGGGTACTCAACCCAAAACTAGATTTAAGTGCTCGATCCGAAACTAATTTTTGACTGACCTTTTATTTGTTGAGAATTCTGGCTGAACCGGCTATTCCATTCTTTTTTGTTCTTTTGCAAAAAAAATTAGCTATTTTTTAGCTGGCACTCATATCTTCTCCTTGCTCCCTGCGTGGCAAAATATTTGAAAGTGAGTTTGAAAATATTTTATATATGCATAAACTCAAAAATTAAAAAGGAAAAACTTTGCCCCTGTGTAAGCTCAAACCAATGATTTTTCTCATGCACGATCTAATTGATATTTGTATTTTGTCTAGTTCCTTGCTTAAGCATACATCTCTTCTTTCTTTTGCAAAATGACTAGAGCTTCCTCAAGCAATGGGCCCTCCACGCCCCCTGATTCTATACCAGCTTCATCTTTGCTTTATAGAGTATTTTTTGTTCACTTTTGCAAAGAATAGACAATACAATATAAGAAAATGCTATGTGATATGCTCATATATGCATGGTATGCATGAATAACACTTATAGTGATTCTATCAACTCACAGACCGAGATGATCGACTAAAGTGTACTCATTGACTCCTTTTAGATGCCCGTTCAAGTCTTGCTTTGAAATGACAAAATGCTTCACATTTATTGCTTTTATCTGCAAGATGTTGAGAACATGAGTGGTGAAGCCCAAGCAGCATAGTTAGGGATGCATCCATTTCAAACTATATTTCAGCATGTCAGTTGGTAGCTTCTTCATGACCTTGCCAATAATCATTTACTTTTCCCAATGTGTCCTTCGAGGTTCGACTGTTCAACATATTTCACTTAACTTAAAGGTTTTTATAATAAGAAAATAGTTCTTTTTTTTTAAAAAAAAACCTTCAAATCATATCTTGACTTTGTCAAATCAGTGTCATTATACCTCAGGACTCGATTTTCCAAATTAACATATCTATAACATGACAACCCTAGTTACCGTACTAAACTTGGGAATCATTTCTATTTGAGTAAGAACTGTTGCACTTCAGATAGGCACATACACATTACTTGGTCAAAGATCTCATTTGAGTTTGAATATTGTCTATCTCATATGCATGCTTATTCAAACTATCTCCACTAATAGACTATACCTAACAAGAGAGATCAATAGGTCTTTGATAGGCTTGAAATGGGGTTTATAAGGGACACGATTTAAATAAAGGTCATTTTGAAATTGGAGTTGATGATACTATGGACAAGCCTTAACACTATAAACTTCTTATTGGAACTTTAGGAAGTTGGAAGCATGAAAAGATAGAGCTTTGAATGTTCTCCCATCTTCTTCGTGTTAATCTATATCTTGATTGGGACAGTCTTTGCCTTTGCAAAACGTTTGGTACCCATATTCATTTCTTTTCTTCTTTTCCCTTTTCTTTCTCTCTCTTTCTCTTTCTCTTTCTTTTCTTTGAACATTTTATCATTTTGTCCTTCTTCCCTGTAGGACTGTCAAGTACATGACTTTCAAAAACTAGATGACCTATCTCCTTTTTCTCTGATTTTGATTGAGTCTATGGTTGGGTTGGACCAATTCAAGTAAAACTATCCTTATAAACCAAATGGAAGTCTTTCGCTGCTTTAGGTAAAAGAGAACTCGGTTGGTTTCCTGAACCGTTTTGGATTTTATTTCTTTTTCTACTTTTTTCTTTCTTTTTTTTTTATCTTTTCTTTCTTTTTCTTTTTTTTTCTTCTTCTTTTTTCTTATGGTCTTGTCTAGGCATTCCTTTTTTTATCTTCTTGCCTCTTCCCCTTAGTGATCATTAGATTTATCATAAGCATCACAACTGCTTAGGTTAGGTTGTTAGGCTCTGTAAGCCAATGAAAAGAAAGCTAAAATTTATGAAGGCTCAAAGGGATAACTAGGGGTTGATATCAATAGGGTTGATACTGGTTGTTGGCTAACCAAATAATGCCTAGATCATTTCTCTCATAAATAAGCAGAGTTCAATTTCGCCTCAAAAGTCCCTCAAAGCATATTCTAAGACTGACTAGGACCTAAACAAAGGTAATTATCCAAGAGCCCTCTCTAAGTAAGCATACACAACTCAATGCTATAGAGCAATTTCCTCACCTAGTAAAGTCATTCGAATCATGATGCATAGATATGCTAATTTATAAATATCAAGTTAAATTCGTCATTGGTTGAGCACCAAAATGAACAAAGACCAACAAAAATTTTGATGAAAATAATTTATTTCAAGAAACTTTAAATTTGCAAAACACAATTGTTCCATAAAACACCAAATAAAGAAAATAAATAAAAAAACAAATAAGCTAAGGGATGTTTATTGAGTTAAGCTTCTTGTCCCTTCACATCTTCAATATTCCTATCTTGAAAAGAGGATAAGACAAGATATTCCTTCAATCCTCCTCCTACCATGAAAGTTGCTGGTGGTGGTACTATGTTGAACCTAGGCAGAGGATCGCTTTTGGTATTGGATTTATCCGGCTTGGGTAGCTTACTACTGTCAATCAAATCTTGGATCTCATGACTTAGAAAAGAACATTTATCCGTCTCATGCCCTTGCATTTGATGAAATTAACAGAAAGCCTCATCATTGAAGTTTGGTGGTAGAGGAATATGTAGTGGTCGAGGAGCCAATGATTTTAACAACCCCTTCTTTTGCAGCTTGTCGAAAACCCAAGATAGAGGTTTCCCCAATTTTGAGAATTATCTTCTATTTTTTTGACTAGTTGCAATAACATCAACTTCCTTTTGCATTCTTTGATTACCTGACTGGTAGTTCCCCTTCTCATTCCTTCTTAATGAGAAGAGATTCTTCTCCTTTTCCCATTTTTCAATTTATAGACCAGATTAGAGAAGATCTTTGAAATCCTGGATGAGTGTATGAGACATCTTTTCATGAAGACTAGGCAACACACCTCTCATAATCATCCTAATCTGATCTGACTCATTAGGCCTCTTCTTGAGCAAAGCAGCCTTATTTCTCCATCTCTTTACATAATCAACAAAGTTCTCATTTGGTCTTTGCCTAATGGTCTCCACCTCCATCAAGGTAACTTCTAGCTTGACATTATACCCATACTATTGAACAAAGGCTTTGTACAACATGTCCCAATCTTTTTGGGTACTTTCTTCCAAGGTATTGAACCAATTTTGCACAACATGATCCAATGAGAAAATGAAGTACCTTAGAGTTTGAGCTTTAGTAGTTTTAGCATATTGCATGGCAGTGATGTATTGTTAACATGCAAGTGAGGATTTTCTGTACCATTGTACCTAGCAAAGGAAGGAATCTTGAACTTATAAGGGACCTCCTCATCTTGTTCGAACAACTTGTCAACCCTCCGACATTTCTTCAATTTTTAGCTTCTTCTTGAATTTCTTCTCTAAATCAGTAATCAATTTCTCAACATCAGAAGTTTCAGTCTTTTCAACAGATGCTCTTTCCATAACCCTTGGCTCTTTCTTCTTATCTTGAGAATCTTGGAAGTATTGAGCCCAGTCATCATCATCATCAATGACTGCTTTGTCATCCTCAAAAGCCACTTCACCAACCTTAGCCTTCCCTTTGTCCTTCGGCTTCTTGGTGCTAGCAGATGCCTTAGCATTATTCCCCAAAATTGCAGCCAATTGGTTTTTCATGGTCTCAGCCAGGTCCTCCTTTAGTTCTTCCATTTTAGCATTGAGGGCGTCGTCCACCATCCTTTGAATTTATTTAGGCTCCATTGCTTTTGGTGAGAAAGTAATTGAGTCACTGCTGGATTCAATGTCACTAGCGTAGGTGGGATTGTCGTACGCCCTTGAGCTATTGTACTCTAGGTCTGTGAGCCAGAAAGGATTAATTATATGTTATGCAATGTGTGTATGCATGTATGCACAAACAATAAATAAACAAAGATAATTAGGACGTTCCTTCCAACCTTATAACTTTCACACACGAATGGCGAGTCTCTTTTCCTAAGTTTATGGTCAACAAAATACCAACATGGGATATTTTGTTTTTGAAAAATTCACTCGGATGGTCCAACCAATAGTTATATTTTCAAAAATGGAAATCAGTTCATGATAATTCCCATTAATTAAGTTTTAATCCATTCAACCAACTAAAGCAGCTTTTATGTTATATTGGATTAAACTAAATTAAGAGATTTATTATAAATATATTTCTCACTTATGATTCATGCCAAAAATAAGCCCATGATTAATAATTCTTAGTATAAACTAGGCTCACAATTGATTTTTGGTATTTCCACAATTGACCTAAATATTCGTAAGCTCTTTCAAAAGGTTGTGAAAATAATTTTTTCCTAAGCCCATTGTAAAAAGATTTTAGAAAAAATGGATTTTGGGCTTTGTATTTAGGTCATGATAAAAGAAGTTTTGACTTATTTTGGAAAAGTTTTATGTCCAAAGACCATCTTGAAAGGTTTTGAAAATAGCTTTGGTCTTTTTGACTTTAAAGAAAAAATTATTTTGAACTTATAATGTACTTAGGTCATATTAGAAAAATAACAAGCCAAATAAGCCATGATTTAAACCAAGATAAATTAACCATAGCCAAACAACAAAGCGTTTGGGGTAAAAACCTAAGGAAAAGTAACTAGGCTAATTACATGAGCTTTAGTCTTTGGGTTAAAAGGCTTAGGTTCCCATAGCAAGTATATATACCAAAAGGTATGAGGCTATGAGTGGTTATGCCATGCTCGATCTCCATACCTTGAGTGAAAGTATGGTATCCCTTACATAACACAACATGGGTAACACGGGCGTCCTAACTCATGCACATGATGCATTCTAAATGATGCAATGGATAATATCATGATTAGAAAGAATAGAATAATATAAAGATCAATGGAATCAACTTCTCTTATCTCTAGTAGAGTCACCACTATGAGCAGGGATTTTTTCCCCCACTCCCGTGTGGAATGTTTCTTGATACTTCGGTACTGTTAAGCTCAAGGCCTTAGAGAACACGGGCCTAAATCTAGAGAAAATGGAGTCGCCACCCGGATGGGCTGAAAAAAAAGAAAGGGGTAGATGACTCGATTCCTCAGGAATCCCCAATCCCCTAATGGGTTCAAAAAGTTGAGTACGTATAGTGAAGGTAAGAAATGGCCCAGCACCCCCACAAATGCCTGGTTCATTGGAACCAACCTCCTTTTCATGTCTTAATATTGTAAAATTATTAAATATAACGATATTATCCATACTACATGCAATAATTAAAATAAAGAATCATTATATTAAAATCAAAGCAATGTTCAAACAAAATAAATAAATGAACACCCATCCGAGGATGGAAACGTGTCCTTACATCATCCAATGTCTAAAATTAAATAGGACACCCACCAAAAGGTGAAAACATGTCCTTTACATTAATCCCAAAATATAAAAATAATTTAAGTTACATAAAAATTAATTAATGAGGTATCCAATCATGGAAACATACGTCTTACAATTTTAATAAATAAATAATAATTGAAAAATATTCATCCATGATAAATTAAATAAACCAAATATAAAAATTAAATAAATCAATCATCAAGACATATAATAAACTACATAATCAAATCTACAATTAAATAAAGCAATAAGTATATAAATTTAGGGTTTACAATCTTAAATTAGCATTTTTAAAAAAAATTAATACTTTAGGGTATAAAAGGTTTAGATTTAAAAACTAGGGTTTTGTGATTTGGAGAAACTAATATTGTTATTATTTTTATTATTAAGCTACTGTCTTAATTTTTCAAGAATTTAAATGAAGTCACTATGATAACATTTTTAAGAGCTTAATGAAGCTACTGTTAAGTTTTATAAGGAAAATACTTAAGCAAATTTGTATAGCATATTGATTAAATAACCATGCAATAGAAAATAAATAAATACCCTGTGCCAAGAGCCAATATATTTACTAGTTCTAGTTTATATGATTTAGAAAAATAATAACAAAAATATGCACTTCATGTAAAATAATATATGAATTGATTTTAAAAGAATTAACCTACTGTGACTTTAATTAAATGAATGATGAATTCATCTAATATTAAAAATAATCAAAACGTATAGTATTTATTTAATTTAAAGCATACCATCATTTGTTGGCTTCACCAAAATTATTTGAATGAGAACTCTGGGTGAGCATGTCTAAGACGGTGAGTTCACTGTCTTTGTAGGGTTTTTTGTGTTGTTAATCTTCCTTGTCTAAACTTACTGCTTCTTTTTTTGTTTATCAAGCTTGCTAAGGATTTTTTGATGGATACTGAATTCTCCAAAGTTCCAGCAGCCAACCAAAGTTCCAAAGTCCAAAGATTTCAATTAATTGCATAAAAAGTCTGAAGACAATAAAAGTCTCTGCCTCTCTTTTTGTGTTTTTGTCCCAATAAAATTTCAAAATTCCCAATCCTCCTTTCTGTGTGTTTTAATGTGATATTTATAGGTAATTAAAAGAAAAAACCTAGTATGTTAAGGAAACTCAAAATCCATTTAGGAAAATATTAAAAACCTAGCTAAATAAGGATTTGTCAAAATTGGGCACGGGCGCAGGCTGTTGCTGGGTGAAATTGAGCTGGCAAGAATTGCTGCGGGGCAGCAATTCGCCCCAGGCTGAATTGGCCTGTAGCATGCCAATTGCTCCCTACCGCGCGAGAGCGCTGTCAGCATTGCTCGCCGATCCATCCAATTTTTGATTTTTTACTTTTATTTTATTTTTTTTATTAAAAACAAATATTATTATATTATTAAAAATAAAAAAAATAAAATAAAATTATAAATAATAAATAATAAATAAAATAAATATTATATTATTAAAATAAATAATAAATATTTAAATAAATAATAAATATTTAAATAAATAATAAATATCACAAAAATTATTTCGGATTGTTTTAAAATCTTTGGGCTGGACTTGGTAAAAAATTAATGGTCTACATTGTGACAACTTATATGGTTCATTGAATAATGACATATATATGAAAATCCTAGAAGGATTTAAGATGCCTAAAGCATATAATTCAAAATCTAGACAAATGTACTCCATTAAACTCCAAAGATCCTTGTATGTGCTAAAACAATCTAGGCTAATATGGTACAATCGCCTTAGTGAATAATTAATGAATAATAGATACGTAAATAATCCTCTTTGGTCGTGTATTTTTGTTAAAAAGATAAATTCTAGATTTACTATAGTTACAGTTTATGTTGACGATTTAAATATAGTGGAAACTCCAGAAGAGATCTCAATTACTGCAAACTATTTGAGAAAGGAATTCAAAATGAAGGATCTTGGAAAAACAAAATTTTGTATTAGATTTCAAGTTGAATATCTGTAAAATGGAATTCTTCTCCATCGATCATCATATATTGAAAAAATCTTAAAATAATTTTATATGGATAAATCTTATCCATTAAATAGTTTAATGGTTGTCCGTTCTCTTGATATAAAAATAGATCCTTTTCCCCCCTTGAGAATATAATGAAGAGATTCTTGGTCCTGAAGTACCATATCTCAATGCAATAGGTGCACTTTTATATCTTGCTAACAATACAAGACCAGATATTGCTTTTGCAGTTAACTTACTTTCAAGGTTTAGTTCAGCACCAACTAAAAGGCATTGGAATGGAGTGAAACATGTTCTACACTACCTACGTGGCACATCTGATATGGGTTTATTTTTCCCAAAAGGAATAAAGTCTAAATTGATATGATATGTTGATGCTGGATATCTTTCTAATCCTCATAAAGATAAATCCCAAACAGGTTATATCTTTACATATAATAATATTGTTATTTCATGGCTATTTGTGAAGCAAACAATCATTGCTACCCCTTCAAATCATTCAGAGATATTAGCTATTCATGAAGCTAGCCGTGAATGTGTATGGTTGAGAAGCATAATTGAACATATTAGAAGAGCATGAGGATTACCTATAAGCAAACAACCAACAATAATACATGAAAATAATGCAACATATATTACACAAATAAAAGGAGATACATAAAAGGTGATAGAACTAAACATATATCACCAAAGTTCTTTTATACTCATGAAATTATGAAGGGCAAGTTGATATTTGCAAAGTTTGTTCAAGTGACAATCCAGTAGATTTGTTCACAAAAGCATTGTTAACATCAATTTTCAAAAAGCATGCATACAATATTAGAATGTGCTCACTTAGTGATATGTCTTAGCCAATTGTATTCTTGAGGGGAAGTTACCTATGAATATTATACTCTTTTTCCTTTGCTAAGTTTTTATCCCATTGGGTTTTTATTAGCAATATTTTAACGAGGCATATTCATAGGGATAGTCATCAAAGGGGAAGTGTTAGATAATATGTGGATGAATATTATATTAAATTAACTTTACCGTATCAAGATTATGATTAGTTTTATCATATTCATATTAGAATTCAATTTAGTTGTAATCTTTTATTCTACTTACACCACTATAAATACCTCATTATAGGTGGTTCATATGACAATTAAGAATACAAAGATTTCTTATATTTTCTCATTCTCTATCTTCTCTCTTCTTTATTTACAACACAACCAATATTTTTTTGGGAGAAAATTTTGCCTCCAAAATGCAATTGTGATGAATTTTTTTATCATTACGATATTTGTTTATTAGCGACAAAAAGATATTATCACTATTTTAATTAATAAATTAGTGACTGTAAATGATATTGTCACTACAAATTGCAATTTTGTGACATCAAAAATTGTCACCAGTGAATACTATAAAATCACTAAAATATTTTTCTCTAATTTTTTTGTTGGAAATTTTACCTCCATATGCAATTGTTACAAATTTTTTTTATCATCATAAAAGATATAATTTGGTGACAAAAAATTATTAAAAGTAACACAAAACAAATAATGTCACAAAATAAATTTTTAGTGATAATATTATAATATTGTAATAATTTATCAACATTTCATGATAATTTTTTGTGTGTAATGAGAAAATTTGTCATAAAATGTGCAATTTCTTATAGTGGTATTACTGTGGGATCACGTATTTTATTTGTAAAAAAGAAGGACGACACCCTTATATTTATGCATTAATTATCGACGGTTGAAAAAACTGACCATCAAGAATAAGTACCCACTACCTCACATTGAAGATCTCTTCAATCAATTAAGGGGTGCAGCTGTATTTTTTAAGATTAACTTGAGACCAGGGTATTATCAATTGAGAGTAAAAGAGGCGGATGTCCCTAAGCTTGCTATTTGCATAAGATATGGTCATTATGAATTCCTTGTAATGCCTTTCGGTTTAACAAATGTACCAATTGCTTTTATGGACTTGATGAACTGAATCTTTAGGCCATACTTGTATTAGTTTGCAACAGTGTTTATTGATGATATCTTAGTTTTCTAACGTAATAAGGATGATCATGATAGACACCTATGAATTGTGCTGTAGATTTTTAGGGAGAAGAAGTTATATGCTAAATTATCAAAGTGTGAGTTTTTGCTTAATGAAGTTGCATTCTTAGGCCATGTGGTATCATCAAATAGTATCAGGGTTGATCCCAGTAAAATGGAGGAAATTTTAAATTGGAATCAACCAAAGAATGAGATGGAGGTTAGAGTTTCTTGGGTTTGGCTAGTTATTATCATCGATTTGTGAAAGAATTTTCTATGATAGCTTTGCAACTCACCAAGTTGCTTTGTAAAGATGTGAAGTTTGTGTGGACCGATTGGTGTCAATCGAGTTTTGATCAATTGAAAGAGATGTTGACTCAAGCTCAAGTTCTTACCTTAATTATAGAAAGTGAGCCATTTGTGATTTACAGTGATTCTTCACTTAATGGTTTAGATTGTGTCTTGATGCAATAGGGTAAAGTAATTACTTATGCCTCTAAACAGTTGAAGCCTCATGAGTTGAATCATTTGACACATGATTTAGAACTGGCAGCTAAATTTAACGACACTATTTGTATGGTGAAAAATGCTTTATTTATATAGATCATAAGAGTCTAAAGTATTTGGGCACCCAGAAGAAATTGAATCTTAGACAAAGATGATGGTTATAGCTAATTAAAGATTATGACTATTTAATTGACTACCATCTAGGCAAGGCAAATGTAGTGGCTAATGCTCTAAGTTTAATGTCTTTAGCAAGAATGATCGTTAATTCTTTGCCATTGCAGTTGGAGCTAAGAGCTTTGAATGCTCACTAGAAGATTACTGATGATGGTACTATTGTGTCTCAATAGCTAGTTAAACTAGTTTTACTCTATCAGATTCACAAAGCTTATATGATTATTATATTTATGCCTAAGTCTCATAAATAACTAATAATAGAATAATAATACTAAATATCTAGTTAGGCTAAAAAAACAAATGGTCCCCAACTAGCCTTCATCATCCATATCATCCAACATGCAATCATATTTTCACAAATTCCACTTTTTATATTCTTTTTCATATTCTCTACGCAAATTCTATAACATCATTACATACAATATAAATGTGGCTCACTTTCACCTTTTTAATGCATAACTTGCACTTTTCACATTTTACACAAACATCACATTTAGCCATTCGCAAATGGCTTTTCATGCCATAATCAATTCATATCAAGCCGTGTTACCATTGCGCCCAATTAATTACTACAACAAAGCGACAGTTGCAAGTATATGAGGTTGTTATAGCTATGGTGATCGCCCCAAGATCATCTCACAAGGAAGGAATTATTTTGCAATAGTTTGATTAAAACAAAATATTAAAGTTTGAGTGTATGTTGTTGAAATGGTGAAAAGTAATTCAAAGTAAAAGTAAAACGAGTGATGGTTGTACAAGGTTAATTCAATTCATAGAATGGTGCCTAGGGTTGTAGGTCAATTTAATCGAAGCTTTATTCTCAAATTATCCATTAATATAACTGTAGACCCTTAATTTTGAGCCCAATTTGGTACGATCCTAATTTAAATATGCCAAAATAAGTTTGATCCAACTTTAAAAGATTTAAACCTACTTTATGATTTTTAAATAAGTTGATCGGTTTAAAACGGTGTAAATTCAATTGCAAAAGCATAAATCAAGTTGGTTAGTCCCAAATTAAGAGTTTCCGGTCTAAAAATTAAAAAATACGACACTGATTCGAGTCGGGGCAGCCCAAGGACATGGAGCTAAGGCTCATGTTGACTTGGAAGGGCCTAGGTCGACATGAGCAAGGACTCATGCCGACCTAGCACTCTGGGTCGACATGAACCTAGGTTATTTTTTAGTTTTAGTTGCTAATTCCTGATTTAGTGTAGACCCTTAATTTTTGACCAAGTCAAGTCCAATATTTTAAAATAAGTCCGAAATAATTTTTGTGGCATTTATTATTTATTATTTAATTTAATACTTATTTTATTATTTTATTATTTATTTTATTTATTTATATATATAATAAAAAAATATAGAAATCAGACGGATCAATCGGTGGGCGACGCGACACGGCAATTCGCTGCAGGCCGAGCTATCCCAATTCGCTGCAGATGCATGCTGCGGCAAATTGGGGCAGCGTCTCATAGGCGCTCATCCAATTTCTCACTCCCCAGCAACCCAGCCTCATCACTTCCTCGTTGATAGTGTCCCAGCAGCACATGCCAGCGCGTTGGCCGATTTTTGCTAAAATCCTATTTTCACTCGAAAAGGTCAATTAATTTCCTAAATAGCTTGAACCTGAAGATATTAGGTTTTACTTTAAAAAATTATATAAATACTAGCATTAAAACACATAATAGAGGACAACAAAAATTAATCAAGAACTACGATTGAACTTTCAAACTTTAAAGCAATCTGAAGCAGACAAGAACAAGGAGAACACTTCCATCCACAAGGCAATAAGACTGTGTTGTCTTGATCAAGGTTTCCCCAAAATTCTAAATGGTACAATTGTGGTGGACCCAATAACGAATGTTTGATCTTAACCAATAATTTCTTATATTCACAGTAGTCATAACATATTTTCTTTTAAATGTTATGTTGATGTGTTTTGATATTAGTTTTTCCAGTAGCATAAAATTTTTTTATCTAGATTATATGTTTTATGAACCAAAACCCTAATTCATTAAATCTTTAAACCCTCATTTATCTTGGTTAAAATCATGGCTTATTTAGTTTGTTCTTTTTCTAATATGACTTAATTACATTGTAAGCTCAAAATAAATTTTTCTTTAAGGTCCAAAAGACCAAAACTATTTTCAAAACTTTTCAATATGGTCTTTGGACATAAAACTTTTCTAAAAACAAATCAAAAATTCTTTTCTCATGGCTTAACTACAAAGTCAAAAATCAATTTTTTTCTTTAAAATCTTTTTACAATGGGCTTAGAAACAAAATTATTTTCACAACCTTTTGAAAGAGCTTATGAATATTTAGGTCAATTATGGAATACCAAAAATCAATTGTGAGCCTAGTTTATACTAAGAATTATTAATCATGGGCTTTTTTTTGGCATGAACCATTAGTTACTTTTTTCTAGTGAGAAAGCAATGTATAATAAACCTCTTAAATTAGTTTTAATCCGAAATAGCATAAAAGTTGCTTTAGTTGATTAGATGGATTAAAGCTTAATTAACTGGAATTATCATGAACTGATTTCCATGTTCAAAAATAAAACCATTGGTTAAAATTGTCTGAGAGAATTATTCAATAACAAGATACCCCATGTTGGTATTTTGTTAGCCATATACCTAGGAAAAGAGACTCGCCATTCGTGTGTGGAAGTTATAAGGTTAGAAGGGACGTCCTAATTATCTTTGTTTGTTTGTTGTTTGTGCATACATGCATACATGCATACATACATTTGCATCTCATATCATTGATCCTTTCTAGCTCACAGCCCTAGATTACAATAGTTCAAAAGCCTACGACAATCCAACCTATGCTGGTGATGAAGAATCCAGCAACCACTCAGTTAGCTTCTCACCAAAAGCAATGGAACCTGAGCAGATTCAAAAGATGTTGGATGATGCCCTTGAAGTCAAGATGGAGGAACTAAAGGAGGCCCTAGCTGAGTTCATGAAGAGTCAAATGGTTACAATGTTTGGGAACACTGCTGAAGAATCCGCAAGCACCAAGAAAGACAAGGGAAAGGCTAAAGCTGGTGAAGTAGCTTTTGATGTTGACAAGGTAGTCATTGACGATGATGACAACTGGGCTCAATACTTTCAAGATCCTCAAGACAAGAAGAAGGAGCCAAAGGTTGTTGAAAGAACAGCTATGGAAAAGACTAAAACTTTAGATGTTGAGAAGTTTATCGCTGACCTAGAAAAGAACTTTGAAAAGAAGCTGAAAAATGAAGAAATGTTTGAGGTTGACAAGTTGTTTGAGCTAGATGAAGAGGTTCCGTACAAGTTCAATATGCCATCTTTTGCAAAGTTTGATGGAACCAGAAATCCTCACCTCCATATGAAGCAATATATCACTGTTATGTAGTCTACAAGATCTACTAAGGCTCAAACTCTAAGATACTTCATGCTCTTATTGGATCCTATTATCCAAAATTAGTTCAATACCTTAGATGGTGGCACTCAGAAGAGCTAGAATTCACTATACAAAGCCTTCATCCAATAATATGGATACAATGTTGAATTGGAAGTTACTTTAATGGAGGTGGAGTCCATTAGACAAAGGCCAAATGAAAACTTCATGGACTATGTGAAAAGGTGGAGAAACAAAGCTACATTACTTAAGAAGAGGCCCAATGAATCTAATCAAATAAGAATGATTGTGAGAGGGGATATTACCTAATATTCAAGAAAGGATGTCTCATACACTCATCCATGATTTCAAAGATCTTCGCCAAGTTAGTCTACAAATTGAAGAATGGGAAAGAGAGAAGAACTGCTTTTCTACAAGAAGGAATAAGAAAGGGAACTATCAGTCGGGTAATCAATACACTCAAAAGGAAGTTGATGTTAATATGACTGGTCAAGAAAATAGAAGGTAGTTCTTAGAGTTAGGAAAACCTCTATCTTGGGTTTTCAACAAACTACAAAAGAAAGGTCTGTTACAACCATTGGCTCCTCGACCACTACATATTCCTTTGCTACCAAACATTTATGTTGAGGCCTTCTATCAATTTATGGTTAATGCCATGCAAGGGCATTAACCATAAATGTGTTCATCTAAGGCATGAGATCCAAGATTTGATTGACGGTGGTAAGCTACCTGAGCTGGATAAGCCCAATACCAAAAGCAACCCTTTGTTTAAATTTGGAAGAGTGCCTCCACCGAAAAGTTTTATGGCAGGAAGAGGATTGGAGTAAGATTTTATCTTATCCTCCTTTCAAGATGAGAGTATCAAAGACGTGGAATAAGGAAAAATTTTAACTCAATAAACTTCCCTTAGCTTGGAGTGTTGCTCTATTTATTTTGCTTTCTTTAATATTTAATTGGAACAATTATGCTTTTCAAATTATGTTTGTTTGAATAAATTACTTTCATTAAATTTATTTTTATTGGTCTTTGTTCATTTTGGTGCTCAACCAAAAAAGAAGCTACCTTGATATTTATAAATTAGTATTTCTATGCATCATAATTTGAATGACTTTACTAGGTGAGGGAATTGTTCTACAACATTGAATTGTGTATGCTTACTTAGAGAGGGCTTCTGCATAATGATCTTTGTCTAGGTCCTAGTCAGTCTTAGAACATTCTTTGACAGACTTTCGAGGTGAAATTGAACTCTATTTATTTAAAGGAGAGATGATCTAGGCATTGTTTGGTAAGGCAACAACTAATATCCACCTAATTAATTATCAATCCCTAGTTGTCCCTTTGAGCCTTCATAAGATTTCAACTTTCTCTTTATTGACTTATAAGCCCAATGACCTACCCTAAGTTGTTGCTACACTTTTGACAAATCTAATGATCACTAAAGTGAAGAGGTAAGAAGATTAAATAATGGAATGCATAGTTAAGATCATAAGGGTAGTTGAAGTTCACATAATATTAGAACTGATATCTTTGATTTATTAAGATGACATCAGGACAACAAATGATTTATCCTTGTTGAATAAGACTCACTCTACTCCACTCATCCATAAACATAAGTATAGAATAATGCAAGTGAGACAATCCTTTTGGAGCTGAGACCCAACAAAAAAAATATAATATAAAAAAATAAATAAAAGAAAAGGAAAAAGGGAAAGAGAGAAAAAGCAAAACGAAAAAAAAAACAAAACAAAAAAGAGCAAAAAAAAAAGAAAGAAAAAAAAATGGGCCCTAAGTTTGTATGAAATCAAAAGGAAAAGAAAATACAAATGGTAGTCCAGAAAGCCAACCAAGTTTTTCTTTACCTAAAGCAGTAGAAGCTAAAGATAGTTTGGCTTAAATTTGTCCAACCCAACCAAAAATTCAACCAAAATTAGAGAGATAGGAGAAAGGCCACCTAGTTCTTGAAATTCCTATACTTGACAGTCCTCAGGGAAGAAGGACAAAATGATAAAGAAGCTAAGAGAAAAAGGGATAAAAAATAAATAAAGAGATAAAAAGGAAAAGAAGAAAAGAAAAGGAATGTGAGTACCAAACTTTTTACAGAGGCAAAATCTGTCTTAATCAAGATCTGGGTTCATGTTAAGAAGAAAGAAGAATATTCAAAGCTCTATCTGCTCATGCTTCCAATTGTCCAATAAGAAAGTTGTGGTGTGAGGGTTTGTTAGTAGTGCCACATTAGCTCCAATCTCAAATATGGACTTCATTTAACCCATGTCCCTTATAGACCCCATTTCAAGCCTATCAAAGACCTGTTAATCTCTCTTGGTAGGTAGAGTCTATTAGTGGAGATAGTTTGAATAAGCATGCATATGAGATAGACAATATTTAAACTCGATGAGACCTTTGATCAAGTAATGTGTATGTGCCTATCTGAAGTGCAATATTTCTTGCTTAAATGGAAATGATTTTTGAGTGTAGTACGGTAACTAGGGTTGTCATGTTATAGATATGCTAATTTGGAAAATCGAGTCCTGAGGTAAATTGAAATTGATTTGGCAAAGACAACATTTGATTTCAAAATCAAAATTCAAAAAAAAAAAGGAAAAAAAAGAAAAAACATTCATACAAATCCTTCAAGTTAAGAGAAGTATGTTGAACCGTCGAACCTCGAAAGACACGTTAGGGCAAGGTTATGAAGAAGCTACAAACTGGCATACTGAATCATAGTTTGAAATGGATGTATCTCTGCTGCTTGGGGCCTCCATTATTCAAGTTTCCAACATCTTTAAGATAAAAACCATAAATGCAAAGCATTCTATCATTCCAATGCAAGACCTGAACGGGCATCTAGAAGGAGTCAGTGAGAACACTTCAGTTGATCACCTCGGTCTGTGAGTCAATAGGAACCACTGTAAGTGTAATCTATGCATATCATGCATACATGAGCATATCACATTGCATTTTGTTATCTTGTGTTACCTATCATTTGTCAAAGTGAACAGCAAAAACCCTATGAAGTAAAGAATCAAAAGAAGATATTGAATTAGGGGGTATAGAAAGCCCATTGATAGAGGAAGCTCTAGTCATTTTGCAAAAGAAGAAATGCATGCTTATGCAAAGAACTAGACAACACAAACATCAATATGAACTTGCATGAGAAAAATCGTTGGTTTGACCCTAGACATGGGGAAAAGTTTCTCCTTTTTAATTTTTGAGTTTATGCATATACAAAACAATTTCAAACTTATTGCACTCTACTAATTACTACTACAAGCGACACTCACAAGTATACGAGGTAGTTCTAACAACGGTAATCGCCCCAACGTTGTCTCATAAGGAAGGAATTATTTTGCAATAGTTTGATTAACAAGTAAATTTAAAACAAGGGTGTGATGTGTTGGAATGGTGAAAAACAATTTAAATCTAAAAGTAATATGTGTAATGGTTGTACAAGATTAATACAATTCTAGGAATGGTGCCTAGGGTTGTAGATTAATTTAATCAAAGCTTAATTCTCAAATTATTCATTAATATGACCTTGTATTTTAATTTATTCCTTGAGTTTAATTAGTAATTACCAATTCATTAGTTTTCACATTCATGAATTACAACAACCAATTATTTTGAAATTGCAAATTAATAAAACCCTAGAACTTATATTTCTAATTCATTCTTAGGGAAGTTGAATGCATAATTCCAATATCAAATTTCACCTCTTAGTCCTTCATTCAATATCTAGAGATTAATAGGTAGCTAATCTATCAACATAACATTCAATCCAACACAATCAACTAATAACAAGATATATTAATGGAAATATCAAATCAAGTCATTCAATCAAATCTACTTCAAACCCTAGGCATGAGTAATTTAGCTCATTATCATCATCAATTTAAAACAAATATTCATGTCAATATAAATCAAATCACAATTGTCCATTGAAATATTAATGTTCTTAACAAACATCAACAATCTAGAAATGAATTAAAAGAGAGAATATAAAAATCCCTTTGAAGATGCTAAGAGTTGAACTTCTAGTCTTCCTCTTAGCTCCACTTTGAATATGATGAAGAACTATCAAGCCTTCTTCAATCAATGTCTCTTCTCTTGAAAGATGGAATGGTAAATCTCTCAAGCCCACAACTCCTCAATTAATCTTTCTTTAAACCCTAACCTTCACAATAGCTTGTTCACCCAATTTTATCCTAAAAATGTTAAGAATCTTGTCTATGGAAGAAAAAGAAGATGAAGATAAAGGTGGTGTTCATGGTCTCTCTCAAGACCAAGAACGAGAAGATGAACTAAGGAACAAGATGATCCTCCTTTTAAGATGCTCCAATGTGTATATCTCTCCCTCTTCCCTTTCTTTTTAATTTCTTAAGACACAAAGCATACCTTACCAACTCACACACTTTGTCTCCCACTTTTTCATTATTTAAATCTTCATCCCATAAATTAGGCAACTTTTTTCTTCTTTTATTATTTCTTTTATGAAGATGGCACTTGTTGTCCCCCATATTGTCCCCCATTTCATGTAAAATAATTGAAAGAATTCTCACAAGACACAGGCAAGTCATGAGTGACTTGGCCTTGTCACTCATTTTCTTATGGACACGGCCAAGCCATGTAGCTGTGTCCATGGCTGCCCCAATATCTTTTTTTAATTTTCAAGTGGGACATAGCCAAGACCATGGCCATGTCATGTGACATGGCCAAGACCTTGATGACACGGCTAGTTGCTTGGTCGTGTCTATTGAGTGTGTTCTCCACTATCTCTATCTTTGTTTTGATCTTTAGATGGGACACGGCCAAGGACAGTTGCTTGGCCGTGTCTCTTGGGTGTGTCTATCTTTGCCAAATTTTCCTGCCTCTTTCCTTGGATGAGAGACACGACCAAGCCAAGAACTGTCTTGGTCGTGTCTCATGTTATTCCAGCTTAATAATCCATCAAATTGAATTAAAGTGTAACAACCTAAAATTTTTGAAAATTTCTAATTTTTAGAAAATTTGATAAAATAAATTATAATTTAAAAGGATAAATTAAATTAATGGTTTTAAATGAAAAATGAATGGATTTTAAATGAAAAAGTGGAATATATATATATGATATATATGCAAAATATACATAATATATAAAAGTCAACACTTTTTAAAAGAAAAGGGTATTTTGGTAATTAAATCTTATAATTCAAAATTAATAAAATAATTCAAAAACAAATTAATTTTGAATGGAAGAGGGAAATTAGGACTTTTAATTTATTAAAAAAATAATTAAATAATTAAATATTTAATTATTTTAATATATATATGTGTGGTTAAAATAAAGATGAAAAGGAAAAGAATATAAAAGTCTTTATCTTCTTCTTCTTCTTCTTCAAGGATGTGTTTTCCATGGGAGTTTGAAGACCAAGGATTTTGCTTCTTCCATACTCCATAAATTGAAGGAATTAACAAGTTTCAAGTAGATTTTTGGTGATTTCCACTAAAATTAGTAAGCTTCCATCTCTTTTCTTTGAATTCCATGGAAGATGAGATTATGTGAGTTTTGAGATTTTGATATAGTATGTTATAATTGTTGGAATTGGTGTGTATGATGTTATTTTGGGTAGTTAACAATGATTCTAAGGTTAGATTGAAGAGATGATGGAGTTTGGTTAAAGAATGGTGAATAGAGAGAATTTGGGGTTATGGATTTTTGGGGTTTTGAAAACATGAACTTTAATTGTGCGAATTAATTCCAAATGAGTTCTTTTGATTCATAAACAAGTATTTTAAAGTAAAATATAGGATTTGATGGTGTTGGGTTGGAGTTTGAGAATGGAAGTGGAGATTTAGGGTTTTGGAAAAGTGATTTTTCAAAGTGGTTGAATTGTGTGATTTTATTTATTTAAGCATGTTGTTTAGTGTTAAAAGTGATGAATATAAGCTTGAAATGAGTAATGGATTGTGTTGGAATGGAAAACCTTCAATGGGGGAAGGTTATGCCATTTTTGAGATTTTGTGTATAAGAGTGTATTTTTATAATGTAAATGATTTAAATATATTTAAATATGTTTTTAATAATATAGATAAACTTAAAACACTAATTTAATTGTAGTAGAATGGAATTCTAATGTTGAAGTAAGGATAGGCTAAATTTTTGGAAATTTGTAGGAGTGATGTGTAATTATGGTTTAATGATGTAAATGCCATTAAATGTGATACTAAATGATTATTTGTTATCACATTTGGTTTAGGCATTGAGGGAGGTTGATTTGCTTCATCCAAGTGGTGAAGGGCAAGTTAGAAAGATTGGATTGAAGGTTGTTTTTAGCTTGCTTTGGGTTGCTAGTAGAGGTATGTACAAACTTTGAATATATTGTTTATATTTGCATGACAGTAGGGCTTAACACATTTTGGTTGGAAAATGTGTTAAGTTACTTGGTTCATTGATTGTGTATGAATGGTTTAGGCATTGAGGGAGGTTGATTTGCTTCATCCAAGTGGTGAAGGGCAAGTTAGAAAGATTGGATTGAAGGTTGTTTTTAGCTTGCTTTGGGTTGCTAGTAGAGGTATGTACAAACTTTGAATATATTGTTTATATTTGCATGACAGTAGGGCTTAACACATTTTGGTTGGAAAATGTGTTAAGTTACTTGGTTCATTGATTGTGTATGAATAATATGCTATGACATTTGTAATGTCATATATGTGTTAAATGCATTGTGAAAAGCCATTGATAATGGCTAATTTGTGTAACATGTGAAATATACATATTATGTGAAAATACCCAAAGTAATTGGGTAATGTGTTGTGAATGCAAAAATGAGATATGTGTAATAATGAAATGAATTGATATTGATAAAAATGAGAAAAGTGAGAAAAATGTGAAAGATGTGAAAAATGAGAGAAGTGAGAAAAAAAAAGAGAAAATAAGGCAATGTGGCTAGATTAAATATGTGAAAATGAGAAAGAGATTAATAATGAGAAATATGAATAAATTGTGTGCTTAGTATGTTATTCAATTTTCAGAGTTCTGGGTTTGGCGGCATGCCTATGATTGCCTACGGGCTATATGCTGGAATGGTGAAAAGACTGGGTCGTAAGCCAGGCCAGCTGATAAATATGATATTTTTAGGGTGAAAAGACTGGGTCGTAAGCCTCAAAAACTGTAGCAGTCTAGCCGATTTGAGGACCAAGATACTGGGGCCTAAGGGTCTAGCCGGGTTGAGGTCCAAGAGACTGGGGCTGTTACATTATCCATAGATATATTGCCTACGGGGCTAGACACATGGTGTCATTATGGACCAAAGCAGTAACTCTGAAAATTGAATAGCATATTAGATTCTTTTTGGGCCCATGCTTGTCTTTGTTTTAATGTGAATTATGAAATATTTGAAAAATATAAGAAAGTGGAATGATGTGACATCTAAATACATTATGCATTGGTATTGCATTGAGTTATATTGTTATTATCAAAGTTTGTACCACTAGTCTTCGACTTAGTGAGATTTTTTCCATCTCGCAGGTGACAGGGTAGACCCAACTGAGCCAGAGAGTTCTTCTAGACCAGGTCGGGTCTAGACTTGTAGTTGAGCTTGTTGAGTTGCTATCGAGATCAAAAACACTACCAGCAGCATGTATATATTTTTATGTTGTTGTACATTTTGAGTTTTATGCATAATATAGTATGTTTTGAATTTTACATATTGTATATTATAAAGAATGTTTAGGTCAATGTATTTGAAATGGGAGAGTAAGTGTGTTTTAAATTATATATATTTATATGTATAAATGTTTGAGAAACTTGGTGAAATTGAGAAGTATGGTTGAGATGGTGATTGGAAATTATTTGGGAGTGTTTTCTTTTTTGCAGGTTGTGTTTTGATAAATTTTGGGACGTCCAAAATACAAATAAAACTTTGGTGAATTTTTCCCAGAGATTTTTATATATATTATTTATTTTCGGTTCTTATAATAAGTAAAGATTATTTATATTCTATTTAATTTTTATATATTTAAAATTTTAAATTTTAAATTGGAAATGTGAAAATTTTTTATAAAATCGGTTTGTGACATTTTTGTACCATTTATGTGTATTTTACATATGCTAGAAATATATATTGTACGTATATAGGGTATAAGGGTGTTACGTTTGTTTTGATATCAGAGCCTAGGTTTGAGGTTCTCGACCTAGGTGGGATGATAAAGAGAGAAAATGGGGGATTTTAAAATAGTTTTTAATTATAATACATACATTGGCACTGGCAGTTTCTGATATCTGGTATAGTATTTTCTGCTTTGTTTGCAGATATAGGAAGTTATGGCATCTTGGCCGCATCAGGCTGCTAAGGGTAGTGCAGAGAGTGTGGCTCCAGTTGATGGTAGAGATGGAGCTAGAGTTGTATCTGCTGGTGAGGTGTCTGTTTTTGTGCCAGTGAGATCAGCAACTGATGAGGTTCTGCCTGGCTGGGTATGGCATATGGTAGAGTTGTTGAGGTAGACTCGAGTTCCGCAGCCGCCACAGTCACAGTCGCAGCCGCAGTTGCCGGTGAGGCAGAATGATAAACTGAGAAAGTATGGAGCTGAGGACTTTGTTGGTACTACAGACCCTACTGTAGCAGAGCAGTGGCTAGACTGGGTTCAGAGGATATTTATTCAGTTACAGGCTAGTCTAGAAGAGAAGTTTGATTATGCCAGATCTCTTCTGCAAAGAGATGCATATTATTGGTGGAAGACCGTTCCACATGCTCTGGATGATCCACCAGTCCCAACCTATGATGATTTCCTGCGGGAATTTGAGCAGAAGTATACTTTGAGAGTGTATAAAGATGCAAAGAAGATGGATTTCCTGAGTCTGAGATAGGATACCAAGACAGTGACCGATTATGAGATTGAGTTTATCCGGTTGAGTCACTATGCTGGTGGGATAATTTCTGACAAGGTTGACAGGTGCAGGAGGTTTGAGGAGGGACTGAGACCCTCTATCATGTGCATCATTGCAGGCTCTCGGTATCAGAATTTTTCCCAGTTAGTTGCAGCTGCCAGGAGTGTTGAGAGGGCACAGAGTTTTGCACCGGCTGCCAGGGTTGAGGAGACCAGAGTTAGGAGACCCCAGAGTGAGGCAGGGTCTTCATCAGTGAAGAGAGGCTGAGGGTGAAATTTTCAGAGGTTTAGTAGGAGTCAGGGGCAGTTTGGCAGGTCAGTATAGCAGCAGAGACAGAGGCAGAGACCTACAATTTCAATCACTAGTGCTCCGACTCCAGTGGCTTAGAGACCTACTCCACTGGGTGTGTCACCCGCCAGTGTCAGCTTCTGTTCTTCATTTTTCCTTCTTTGCTTGGTTCTTTGGTTTCTGTTCTTTGGGTGAGACATGGCCAGTGACTTGGGCGTGTCACCTGGCCATGTCATCTACTGCCTTGAAGACATTTTGACGGACATGGCCAAGCTTACTTTGGCTTGGCCATGTCTTGCTTGATTTATGCTCTTTCTTCATTGTTTTGATCCTCCAAGGGAGTTTTTCCACTTTAACCTAAAATAAACACTTTAAAACAAAATTTAAACCAAAATCAAATGAAACATTAACTAAAAACACATAGAAATCATACTAAAAACAAGTATAAAAATGCTCTTATCAAATACCCCACACTTAAATCCTTGCTTGTCCCCAAGCACGGCTAAAATCAAAACAAGCTAAACACAAAAATTTTGTCAAGTTCAAAAGTTATAAAGTGTATCAACACTTCCCTATCCCTAAATTCACAATCAATATCAAATCGAACAAAATCGATACCAAAGCAATTAAGTGGCTCTCCATGCATAACCTACATTGTCACTCCCTCACCAACTCTTAGAAAGTGTTTGATCAAGGTGGTGTTTACACTCATAACAATCAATGAAAGATTATTGCTATAGGCTTGCTTATCTATCAAATCTCCACCACTTAATTACAATCAAGAATCAATCAAAAGGTCTTTTATTGGGTTGTAATGGGGCTAAGGTAGAGGCATGGCATTTAGGAAATGTGAGCTTAATCATTAAGTTCAAGAGCACTTCAAGAATGAAGTAACTGATCATATATATATAACCCAATGATCCCAAAACACCTTCCTTTTATCTACCCCTTAACATTTAAAGAACTTTTCAAGGGAACTCACTTTTTACATCTTGCAATGATTATACCAAAACATATTCCAACCCTTTCAGCAATAACAACAATTTTTCTTATTTTTCTTCTTTTTATTTGATTTTGATATATATATATTATGCTTTGCAATCTTAAACCTACTAAATTTAACCCCGCACTTAATTTCAACACAACACTTGGTAATAAACGCTCTTAAAATGCTCTTGACCTAATGAAAGGGTGAGAGTTAAAATAACAAGGTTCAATGTTGGTAGTGTTACGAAAAATAAAGAAAAGGAGAAACAGAATAGGCTCAAAATTGGCTAACTAATGTTAAAAATAGGGTTGGTCTTTTTAAGCCAAAGTGGGTTCACCTAATTGCCTTAATCATCTTGATGCCAAATTGAAATTTTTATATAGTCTTAAAATGAATGTCAAAGCAAGTTCTAGCAAGTCATCAATCAAAGATGTCCACACACAACAAAAATAATCAGTTGATGGCTCAATTCCTCACTAGGTTGATGGTAATGCAAAGAAAAACCAACAAAATTGACAATAAGCACCAATTCTACTCAATTCTCAAATTCATGCTTCAAAAATTCAAAGGTCATCAATCAACAATTTATAACAATTGAACTTTCCAAAATTTATTTATTCAAAGAAAACATGAAAAATATTAACTTAAACTAACACAAAAATAACTTAAAGTAAAAACACAAAACACAAAATGCAATTAAAAATGAAAACACAAAACACAAAATGCACCCCACACTTAAATTTCACATTGTCCTCAATGTGAGCATTCATAAACTAAAAGAGAGTTTAGATGAAACCTGATTTCCATCGCTCCCATATATGATATGTAGGGCTCCTTCCACCCATAATGCAATTGGAGTTCATGATTGAGAGTATGGACAACATGCAACTTCGAAATGTGCCCAATGTGTTGCAAAGTTTAGGTAGCATCCTTGGATGAGCAATTGGCCAATGAGAATATGTGAAAGTTGTCATGGGGTGATCCTCCAATGCTATAGGGACTTGGTAAGAATGTTTTTCTGTATGCAACATAGTTATATTCATTTTTTGTTCTTTCTCGCTCCCAAAAGTGGGAGGGATGATCATTGGTTGCATATTGTTCTCCCCAACTAAAACAAATTCCAAAATTTTTGGGGTCTTTTGAAGTTCAACCAAGTTTGGTTGAATCTCATTCTCATCTTCTTTAGCAAATTGAAGTTTCATCTCAACAACCTCATCATTTAATAGTAATTTGCTCTCCTCAATTTCTAGATTGGAAATATTAGGCTCTACTTCTATGGTCGTGGCTACCTTAAGCTTATCTACACTATCTTCGCTATGGGGCATGTCATAGAGTTCATGAATATGCATACCTTGTTTCTCTTCCTCCAGCCTACATGGGAATGAAATTGGTGGCATAAAAGGATTTGGAGGTTCATGCAATTCTGTCCAAGCTGATGCTTCTAAATTCTCCTCCTCCTTTCGATTGACTCATCTCCTCCATGTTGGATTGGATCTGCTCAACATTTTCTTCTTGATTGGTCCCTGCATCAAAGAAATCACAAAAATTATTATAAATTACCTGTTCATTCCTCAAATTTGTGATTACCTGGGTTTGCTCCAATTGGTTAGGAGACTCCTCCTTTTGGTGTACTTGGGGTTGATGTGCCATCTGCTCAACCAGAGCATCCAATATCCTCTGTGTTTCTTACAAAGATTCAGACCTCAACATATCCTCCAAAGTGGTTTCCTCAAGGTGATCTTGATTCATTGTGAATTTTTGAATGTAGGCATTTAACTTATCCTCCAATGTGGCTTCCTTAAGGTGGTCTTGGTCAAAAAATTATTCTTGAAAGTAAGAACTTCTTTGGCAAGGCTGAAAATTTTGCTGAGGTGGAATGTACTGTTGATTTTCCCAATAAATATTTGGGTGGCTTTCCCAACTTGGATTGTAAGAATTGGGATATTGGTCATTACCTCCCATTTGCTAGAAACTTTTGTAGCCATATTCTTCCTCGTGCCAATCTTGGTATTGTTGGAAACCAAATGAATATGGATTAGCACTATGTCCTGCATTGCCATATGCTGTACAATTCGGTGGGCTTCCCCAGCTTGGATTATAAGAATTGGAATGTAGGTCATTCCTACCCCATTGTTGGAAACTTTCATAGGCATAGTTTTCCCCTTTCCTCTCTTGGTATTGTCCACAATCCAGAGTTGCATCTAGCATCTTAATTCGATTCGTTAATTCTGCGAGTTGCCATGCCATTTCAGAATTATAGTCCCAATCATAAACTCCCCCGTGCCTTAAAAACTGCATCTTTACAAAAGGCACTCAGCAATTTAAAGAAAAAAAACAAATTCAAACACAACAAATAAACAAATTTATAGAGAACAAACAAACAATTCAAAGAAAAACACACAAACAATTCAAAGAAAACAAACATAAAAATAAAACAAAATCAACAGTCTTAATTATATTACTAGTATTGAAACCCTTGTCCCAGGCAATGGCGCCAAAAACTTGGTGCGTCGAGCCTAGTGCTATAGCAATTACCGCAAGTGCACGGGTTGCCCAAGTAATACAGTAGTGAGTGAGTTATCGTTCCACTGGGGACAAGGCCAAGTACTAGTGCAAACCTTAACCGTTGTTTAGCAAATTAATAGTTGTGTGATGCTTTGTAATTAAAATGACTAATTTTAATAAATGAAAGCAAAGATAAATTGTGTGTTTTGTAAAAAGGTTTGATGATAATGATACTATCCAGATATTGAATCCCCCTAGCCACAATTACATCAGATGATAGAGTTGAATTGGCATTCCTCTAACTTAGACTAAAACCTCTCTCGAGTGAATTAATCCCTAATCACTAAGTAGAGTGCCAGAATCTCTTCTCAAACACAATTAAATAGATCATGCATTAAGGACAAGGAACTATAAACGAAAGGATCTTGTAAGTCTATCTCTAGCACCCCAATCAATCCTCAACCCTTATGAGTAATCAATTCATATCAAGCTTTCTCAAGTCAATAATATGAAAATGGCAACCAATCAATAAGCATGCTATCATCAATTGGCAATAATCATTAAGAATCATAAGAATAAAACAACTCAATCAATTAAAAGTATCTAGTTATACAAATAAGCTAGGATTCTTCAATATCTAGATAGAGAATGATTTAGTTCATGTTCAATACACTTAACACAACAACAACAACAACAATAACATTAAAATACATAAAAGGAGAAAATAGAAATGCCCCTTTCAATGTAGCTTCTTCAATCTTGAGGAGATGCCAATGGAAGATGGAGATGCTGGAGAGGATGGAAATGGAAGATGAAGAGTCAAGGAAAGTGTCACTCCCTCCTTGCCCAAAACGTGTATGCACAGCCTCCTCCTCTCAAACCTCTCTTCTCTGCCTCTGTTCTCTATTTTCTGTACAAACCTCTAGCCCTCTGCAGAAGCTCCTTTCCTTCTTCCTCTTCTTCTTCTTCTCTTTTTATTTCTCTCCAAAGCTCAAGCCTATGCCTTCTAACTCACACCAGCTCACACCACTCTCCCTTGTTCCCCATATTCTATTTGTTTTGTATTTCTTTTGGCAAAAGTAATTGGTTGTCCCCCACTTGTTCCTCAAACTCGGGCAGAAGAATCATCTTTTTATAAGGTGACACGGCCAAGCCAAGAGTGGCTTGGCCGTGTCTCATGTTTTGCTTTGGGACACGGCCAAGCTTGCTGGCCGTGTCACCTTCTGCCTCTTCTTTCCTTTTTTTCCTCTAGGTGACATGGCCAAGCTCCTGACCGTGTCATGTGACACGGCCAGTGGCTTGGCTGTGTCATGTGGGTGTGTCCCTTTCTGTTTCTTCATTTTTCCAACTCTTTTCTTTGCTTCCAATGTGTGACACGGCCAAGCTTGTGGCCGTGTCATGTGACACGGCCACTGGCTTGGGCTTGTCACCTGGGTGTGTCAGCTACTGCTTGTTTCTTTTCTTCTTTTGTTCTTTAGCTAGGCATGGGACACGACCAAGCTTGTGGCCGTGTCATGTGACATGGCCACTGGCTTGGCCGTGTCACCTGCCAGTGTCAGCTTCTATTCTTCATTTTTCCTTCTTTGCTTGGTTCTTTGGTTTCTGTTCTTTGGGTGAGACACGACCAGTGACTTGGGCGTGTCACCTGGCTGTGTCATCTACTGCCTTGAAGAAATTTTGAGGGACATGGCCAAGCTTGCTTTGGCTTGGCCATGTCTTGCTTGATTCATGCTCTTTCTTGATTGTTTTGATCCTCCAAGGGAGTTTTTCCACTTTAACCTAAAATAAACACTTAAAACAAACTTTAAACCAAAATCAAATGAAACATTAACTAAAAACACATAGAAATCATACTAAAAACAAGTATAAAAATGCTCTTATCATCCACCTACTTGCGTTCATTGTGGTAGAATACACGGAGTTGTCTGCTGGTGGAGAGGTGCTTAAGGAGTGTGTTTTAGATGTGGGTCGTCAGACCATTTTATCTGAGATTTTCCCTAGCCACCAGAGGTTAGGCAGGCAGATACTACATCTTCTTGACCCTGTTTCAGAGGTGGTCGTGGTGGCAGAGGTTTTAGTAGAGGTGGTTGACCTGGGTTTAGTCAGAGAGGAGGCTTTACATCCGGAGGCAGTAGGCCAGATGAGGCTGGGCCATCTCAATTGGTTTATGTGATGCAGAGGTAGCCAGATGCTTCAGCCGTCATTGCGGGTACATTTTCTTTATTTGGTATTTTAGTCCTTACTCTATTAGATCCTGGATCTACGCATTCATACATAAGTGCATCCATCTTGCTTGTGAATGAATTGCATTCTGAGTCCCTAGGATTTGATGTCTTGGTGACAAATCCTTTAGGGCATAGTGTTGTGGTGAGCAAGGTGCACCGAGATAGTCTAGTTATTGTTCAGGATGAGGAGTTTCTTGCAGACCTGATTGAGATGCCTTTCAGGTAATATGATCTGATTTTGGGCATGGATTGGTTATCCAAGCATGGGGCTGTGGTAGACTGTCAGAAGAAATGTGTTACTCTGAGAACATGTGATGGTAGGGATGTGATGGTATTTGGTGAGCAAAGGTATCTTTCATCTATGTTTGTTTCAGCTATTACAGCTGGGAGATTGATTCGGAAGGGATGTGAGGCTTATCTTGCTCATGTTGTAGATATTAGAGTAGTGGGATCCCTGCTTGAAAATATACCCACAGTTGCCGAGTTTCTAGATGTTTTCCCTGATGAGTTGCTATGGGGACCTCCTGAGAGAGAAGTGGAGTTTGGTATCAATTTATTGCCTGGTACCACTCCTATCTCTATCACCCCTTATCGGATGGCACCTGCTGAGTTGAGAGAGTTGAAGGTGCAGCTACAGGAGTTGTAGGATAAAGGGTTTATCTGCCCTAGTGTGTCCCCGTGGGGATCCCCTATATTGTTTGTGAAGAAGAAGGATGGCACCATGAGATTGTGTATTGATTATAGGCAGTTGAATAAGGTGACCATTAAGAACAAGTATCCTTTGCCTCGAATAGATGATCTCTTTGATTAGTTGAAGGGAGCAGTAATATTCTCTAAGATTGATCTGAGATCAGGGTACCATCAGTTGAGAGTCAGAGATGTGGATGTACCCGAGATAGCTTTTCGTATGAGGTATGGGCATTTTCAGTTTCTAGTGATGCCTTTGGATTGACGAATGCACCAGCAGCTTTTATGGATTTGATGAATAGGGTGTTTAGACTATTTTTGGATCAGTTTGTGGTGGTCTTCATTGATGACATCTTGGTGTATTCGCGTAATGAGGAGGATCATGATAGGCATTTGCAGATCGTGTTGCAAACTCTAAGGGAGAAGTAGTTGTATGCTAAGCTGTCTAAGTGTGAGTTCTGGCTCGATCAGGTAGATTTTCTTGATCATGTGGTTTCAGCAGAGGGTATTAGAGTTGATCTGAGTAAAGTTGAGGCTATCTTGCATTGGAGTCCACCGAAGACTGTGGCAAAGGTTAGAAGTTTTCTGGGATTGATAGGCTATTATAATCGATTTGTGAAGGGTTTTTCTATAATAGCTACACCACTCACCAGATTACTTCGAAAAGGAGTTAAATTTTTGTGGACAGATCGGTGTCAGGCAAGTTTTGAGCAGTTGAGGGAGATGTTGACTGAAGCTCCTATCCTTACCCTGCTTGTGGAAGGTAAACCATATGTGATATACAGTGATGCTTCACACAGTAGTTTAGGTTGTGTTCTGATGCAAGAGGGTAGAGTTATTGCTTATGCCTCTCGACAGTTAAAACCACATGAGCTGAATTATCCGACATATGATTTGGAATTAGCAGCAATAGTTTTTTCCTTGAAGATTTGGCGGTATTACTTATATGGGGAAAAGTGTTTCATTTATACGGATCACAAGAGTTTGAAATACCTGGGTGTTCAGAGAGAGCTGAATCTTCGGTAGAGATGATGGTTAGAGTTGATTAAAGACTACGACTGTTTAATTGATTATCATCCTGGTAAGGCAAATGTTGTTGCTGATGCCTTGATTCAAAAGTCTTTGGCAGGCTTGCTTATTCGCTCTCATTACTTGTTGAGTTGAGAGTGCTGCATGCTAGATTTGAATCTTCTGAGGATGGTGCTCTGATGGCTCAATTACAGTTAAGGCCAGTCTTGTTGGATCATATTATGGAGGCTTAGTTGGCAGATGAGAGAATTCAGAAAATTGTGTTGATTTGTCAGAAGGGGGAGAGTCAAGACTTTTATGTGAGGGATGATGGCAGTCTATGGTACAGAGATAGATTGTGTATTCCTGATGATGCAGAATTGAAAAGAATGATATTAGAGGAAGCACAACAGTCACTTTTTGCTATGCACCCTGGGAGTACCAAGATGTATTAGGAC
Organism: Garcia nutans; assembly: GCA_947685225.1. Taxonomy (NCBI): domain Eukaryota; kingdom Viridiplantae; phylum Streptophyta; class Magnoliopsida; order Malpighiales; family Euphorbiaceae; genus Garcia; species Garcia nutans. The sequence goes on from CANTUV010000040.1 coordinate 11,074,184, forward strand.
TTGAAGCGACATTATTGGTGGTAAGGTATGAAGAGGGACATAGCAGAGTTTGTATCCAGATGTCTCACTTGCCAGAAAGTGAAGGCTGAGCACCAAGTTCCTTCAGGGTTGCTCCAACCTTTATCAGTGCCAGAGTGGAAATGGGAGCGAGTGACAATGGATTTTGTGACTGGACTGCCTTTGACTCAGAAGAAGCATAATGCAATCTAGGTGATAGTTGATCGGATGACGAAGATAGCTCATTTTCTTCCAGTTCGGATGGATTATTCTCTTGACAGGTTGGCTGAGTTGTATATCAATGAGATAGTCAGGTTGCATGGAGTCCCAGTTTCTTTGGTGACGGATCGAGATCCCCGATTTACTTTGAGATTTTGAAGAGTTTGCATGATGCTTTGGGTTCTCGATTGCATTTTAGTACTGCTTTCCATCCTTAGACGGATGGACAGTCAGAGAGAGTGATACAGATTCTAGAGGATATGTTGAGGAGCTATATCATTGATTTTACTAGGAATTGGGATAGATTTTTGCCATTATGTGAGCGGGATTTTTGCCCCCACTCCCGGTGGAATAGTTCTTGCGATTTCGGCACTGTTTAGGCTCAGGGCCTTAGAGAACACGGACCTAAGTATGGAGAAAATGGAGTCGCCACCGGAAGGGTTGGGAAAAAAGAAAGGGGTGGATGACTCGATTCCTAAGGAATCCCCAACCCCCTAATTGGTTCGGAAAGTTGGGTACGTATGGGGAAGGTGAGAAATGGCCCAGCACACCCACAACGCCCGGTTCATTGGAACCGGCCTCCTTTACAGGTCTTAACATTATAAAATTCTTAAATATAACAATATTATCCATACTACACATAATAATTAAAAGAAAGGATCAATATATTAAAATCAAAGCAAGGTCCAAGCAAAACAAATAAATGGACACCCATCCGAAGATGGAAACATGTCCTTACATCACATGCCTCAATAGGACACCCACCAAAAACATGCCCTTTACATAGGTTCTAAAATAGAAAAGCAAATTATTTAATAAAAATTATTTTGAACCAATTAGACAACAAAAATCATTTTAGACTAAATAAAACTTATTGGACTGGATTGGGTCAAAAATTAAGGGTCTACAGTTTTCCCCCTGCTTGAATGATCTGAAACTTAAGTGAAAGAGAGTGAAAAACAATAAGACTTAATTTTTGAGATGGTGATTTAAATTTATTTTGGGTACTTGGACCCAAAATCGGGTACTTGGACCTGAGATTGATTGAATTTGGGTACTTGGAACAGTGATTGGGTACTTGGACCCGAGCTTGAATTGATAATTGGGTACTTGGACCCGTGATTGGGTACTTGGACCCAAGATCGGGTACTTGGATTGGAGATTGATTTGATTTGGGTACTTGGACCCGAGATTGGGTGCTTGGACTCGAGATTGGGTTCTTGGACCCGGGATTGGGTTCTTGGACCCAGGATTGGGTTCTTGGACACGAGAATGAATTATTTTGGGTACTTGGACCCGAGATTGGATTGAATTTGATTTGGATACATGGACCTAAGATTGGATGGAATTTGGGTACTTGGACCCAGGATTAAGTACTTGGACCCGAGATTGATTTGATTTGGGTACTTGGACCCAAGATTAGATTTGATTTGGGTACTTGGACTCGAAATTGGATACTTGGACCTGAGATTGGGTACTTGGACCCGAGCTTGAATTGATTTGGGTACTTGGACCCGAGACTTGGACCCAAAATTGGGTACTTGGACCCGAAATTGGATTGAATTTGATTTGGGTACTTGGACCCAAGATTGGATTGAATTTGGGTACTTGGACCCAGGATTGGGTACTTGGACCCGAGATTAGATTGAGTTTGACTAACCTTTTATTATTTGAGAAATCTGACTACTCCCGTTATTCTATGCATTGTGGTTTTTCACCCTCAAAATGGATCTTCATCCTTTGAGATCTGGTCTTCATCCTTGAAAATGAATCTTCATCTTTTGACATCGGGTCTTCATCCTTGAAAAAAATGGATCTTCATCCTTTGAGATCGGGTCTTCACCCTTGCAAATGGATCTTCATCCTTTGAGATTGGGTCTTTACCCTTGAAACATGGGTCTTTATCCATTGGAGGTCGGGTCTTTACCCTGGCTTCAGCTCTTTTAGCTGGATTAGTCTTTCGTCTTTTGCATCTTCATTCTTTTGAGAGTTCTAATGTTCCATTCTTTTGTTCTTCCTTTTTGCAAAGATTTAGCTATTTTTAATTGGACCTTATATCCTCTCCTTGCCCCCTAAAGATTTTTCCATTCAAGCTTTGATTGACATTTTTCTTGTCTAGTTCTTCGCACAAGCATGTATTTCTTCTATTTTCCAAGTGACTGGAGCTTTCTCAAGCAATGGGCTTTCCATGCCCCCCTGATTTGACATCTTTTGATTCTTCACTTCACAGAGTGTTTGCTGTTCACCTTGATAAAGAATAGGCAATACAAGACAAGAAAGTGCGATGTGATATGCTCATGTATGCATGAATAATACTTACAGCGGTTTTATTGACTCAGAGACCGAGGTGATCAACAGAAGTGTTCTCATTGGTTCCGTTTTGATGCTTGTTCAAGTCTTGCGTTGGAATGATCGAAAGCTTTGCACTTGTGGCTTTTATCTTCAAGATGATGAAAACATGAGTGGTGGAGACCCTAAGTAGTAGAGTCAGGGATTTATCTATTTCAAACTATGTCTTAGCATGTTAGTTGATAGCTTCTTCATGACCTTGCCAATAATCATTTCCTTTGCCCAATGTGTCCTTTGGAGGTTCAACATACTTCCCTTAACTTGAAGGCTTTGTATGACAAAACATTTTTTGAAATGTTTTTGAATTTTTTTGAATTTTAATCTTGAAATCTAATGTTGTCTTTGCCAAATCAATATCAATGTACCTCAGGACTTGATTTTCCAAATTAATATATCTATAACATGACAACCCTAGTTACTGTACTAAACTCGGGAATCATTTCTATTTAAGCAAGAACTGTTGCACTTCAGATAGGCACATACACATTACCTGGTCAAAGGTCTCATTTGAGTTTAAATATTGTCTATCTCATATGCATGCTTATCCAAACTATCTCCACTAATAGACTCTACCTACCAAGAGAGATCAACAGGTCTTTGATAGGCTTGAAATGGGGTCTATAAGGGACACGGGTTAAATGAAGGCTATTTTGAGATTGGAGCTAATGTGACACAAGGGACAAACCCTCACACTACAAATTTCTTGTTTGAATTTTAGGCAGCTGGGAGGCAATCTTGCTAGACTCCAAATTCCTTCTATCTTCTTGGCATTAATCTGGATCTTGATTAAGATAGTTTTTGCCCTTACAAAAAAAAGTTTGGTTCCCAAATTCCTTTCTTTTCTTCTTCTCCCTTTTTCTTTCTTTTTATTTTTCTTACTCTTCCCTTTTCTTTCTCTTTATCTTACTCTCCCCTTTCTTTGAGCATTTTATCATTTTGCCCTTCTTCCTTGTAGGACTGTCAAGTACAGAACTTTCAAGAACTGAATGGTCTTTCTCCTTTTGATTTTGTTTGAATGGTATCTTTGGTCGGGTTGGACCAATTCAAGTCAAACTGTCCAAATGAACCAAATGGAAGCCTTTTGTTGTCTTAGGTAAAAGAGAACTCAGTTGGCTTTCTAAACCGCTTTTTTAGGTTTTATCTTTTTCCTATTTATTTTATTTTCTCTTTTCTTTTTCTTTTCTTTTGTCTTTTTTTTGTTTTCCTTTCTTTTTTTTGTTTTTTTTTGTTGTTGTTTGTTTTTTTTTTCTAACTCAAACTGAGTTGTCTTGTTTGTACCAACTTGGGCTTCCAATAATGGATGATGGGAGTAACATAAATCTTCATTAATAGGGATAAACTATTTGTTACTCTAATGTTGTTATATTTGAGATATTAAGAAAACTTCAACTACCCTTATGGTCTTGAAAACTTCAACTACCCTTATGGTCTTGAAAATATCAACTATCCTTATGGTCTTGACTATTCATTACTTTCTTTGATCTTCTTGCCTCTCCACCTTAGTGATCATAAGACTTTTCAAAAGTATCACAACAGCTCAGGGTAGGTTATTGGGGTTATATGCCAATGAAAAGAAAGCTAAAATTTTATGAAGGCTCAAAGAGACAACTAGGGATTGATATTTAATGAGGTGGATACTAGTTGTTGGCTAACCAAACAATGCCTAGATCATTTCTCTCTTAAATAAGTAGAGTTCAATTTCGCCTCAAAAGTATGTCAAAGCATATTCTAAGACTGACTAGGACCTAGACAAAGATAATTAAACTGGAGCCCTCTCTAAGTAAGCATACACAACTCAATGCTATAGAGTAATTCCCTCACCTAGTAAAGTCATTCGAGTCATGATGCATAAATATATTAATTCATGAATGTCAAGCTAGATTCCTCATTGTTTGAGCACCAAAATGAACATAGACCAACAGAAATTTTTAATAAAAGTGATTTATTCAAGCAACTTTAAATTTGAAAAAAAAAAGATTGTTCCAATTAAAATATTAAAGAAAGTAAAATTGAAAAGCAACATTCAAGCTAAGGAAAGTTTGTTGAATTAGGCTTCTTTTCCTTTCACATCTTCAATATTTCCATCTTGAAAGGAGGATAAGACAAAATCTTCTTACAATTCTTTTCCCCCATGAAGGTTGCTGGTGGAGGCACCCTGTTGAAGCTTGGAAATGGATTATCTTTGGTGTTGGTCTTATCCGGCTCGGGCAACTTGCCATTATCAATTAAATTCTGGATCTCATGCCTCAACTTCATATAATTGTCTATTTCGTGTCCAGGCCTTTGATGGAATTGGAAAAATGCATTAGTATCAAAGTTAGGTGGAAGAGGATTACGCAAAGGACGAGGAGTCAAGGGTTGTAACAATCCCTTCTTTTGTAGCTTGCTAAAAACCCAAGATAGAGGTTTCCCCAGATCTAAAAATTGTCTTTTATTTCCTTGACCAGTTACATTAACATCAACTTCTTTTTGTGTGCTTTGGCTTCCAGGTTGATAGCTCCCTTTCTCATTCCTTTTTGTTGCAAAGCGGCTCTTCTCCCTTTCCCATTCTCCAATTTGCAAACCAGCTTGGAGAAGGTCTTTGAAATCACAGATGAGTGTATGAGTCATCCTCTCACGAAGACTAGGCAACACCCCTCTCACAATCATCCTTATTTGGTCGGATTCATCGGGCCTCTTCTTGAGTAAAGCGGCCTTGTTTCTCCACCTTTTCACATAGTCCACAAAATTCTCATTTGGCCTTTGCCTAATGGACTCCACTTCCATCAAGGTAACTTCCAACTCAACATTATATCCATATTGTTGGATGAAGGCTTTGTAAAGCAAATCCCAATTCTTTTGTGTTCCATCATCTAAGGTATTGAACCAATTTTGGACAACAGGATCCAATGAGAGCATGAAGTACCTTAGAGTTTAAGTCTTAGTAGCTCGGGCAAACTGTATGGCAGTGATATACTGCTTCACATGAAGATGGGGATTTTCGGTGCTATTGTACTTGGCAAAGGAAGGCATCTTGAACTTATAAGGGACCTCATCATCTTGTTCAAATAGTTTGTTGATCTCAAACATCTCTTCGATTTTCTGCTTCTTCTCAAATTTCTTTTCTAAATCAGCAATAATCTTTTCAACATCAGATGTCTCGGTCTTTTCAATAGTTACCTTCTTAACAGCCTTCGGTTCTTTCTTCTTTTCTTTAACCTCTTGGTAGTATTGAGCCCAATCATCATCATCATCAATGATCACCTTTTCATCATCAAAAACCACTTCACTAACTTTAGTCTTCCCTTCGTCCTTTGCTTTCTTAGTGCTAGTAGATGCCTCGACATGGTTTTCTAAGATTGCAGTCAATTGGTTCTTCATGGTCTCAGCTAGGGCCTCTTTGATTTCTTCCATCTTGGCATTAAGGGCTTCATCCACCATTCTTTGAATTTTTTCAGGCTCCATTATTTTTGGTGAGCAAGTGATTGAGTCGTTGCTAGATACTTCATCTCTGGCGTAGGTCGGATTGTTGTAAGCTTTAGAACTATCATAATCCAGGGCTGTGAGCCAGAGAGGATCAATGATATGAGATGCAAATGTATGCATGTATGCACAAACAATCAACAAATAAGGATAAATAGGACTTTCCTTCCAACCTTATAACATCCACACACGAATGGTGAGTCTCTTTTCCTAGGTATATGGTTAACAAAATACCAACATGGGGCATCTTGTTTTCGAATAATTCCCTTAGATGTTTCAACCAATAGTTATATTTTCAAAAATGGAAATCAATCCATGATAATTCCCATTAATTAAGTTTTAATCCATTCAACCAACTAAAGTAACTTTTTGGATTAAAACAAAATTAAGAGGTTTGTTATAAATAGATTTCTCACTTGAAAAGAGTAACTAATGGTTCATGCCAAAAACAAGCCCATGGTTAATTTATTCTTAGTGTAAACTAGGCCCACAATTGATTTTTGGTATTTCATAATTGACCTAAATAATTTGTAAGCTCTTTGTAAGAAAAGGTTGGGTGAAAATAGTTTTGTTTCTAAGCCCATTGTAAGAGATTTTAGAAAAATGGATTTCGGGCTTAGTATTTGGGCCATTGGCCAAAGAATTTTTTATTTATTTTTAGAAAAGTTTTATGTCCAAAGACCATCTTGAAAAAAATTTTGAAAATAGTTTTGGTCTTTTGGGCTTTAAGAAAAATTTATTTTGAGCTTACAATATACTTAGGTCATATTAGAAAAAGAACAAACCAAATAAGCCATGATTTAGACTAAGATAAACTAACCATAGCCAAACAACATGCATTTAGGGTGAAACCTAAGGAAAGTAAATAGGCCAATTACATGAGCTTTAGTCTTTGGATTAAAAGGCTTAGGTTCCCATAGCAAGTATATAACAAACGATTCGAGGCTATGAGTGGTTATGCCAAGTTCGATCTCCATACCTTGAGTGAAAGTATGGTATCCCTCGCATAACATAACACGGGTAACACGGGCGTCCTAACTCACGCACACGATGCAATCTAAGATGATGCAATGGATAATATCATTATAAGAAGGATAGAATAATATAAAGACCAACGGAATCAACTTCTCTTATCCCTAGTGGAGTCGCCACTGTGAGCAGGGATTTTTGCCCCCACTCCCAGTGGAATGGTTCTTGTGACTTCGGCACTGTTTAGGCTCAGGGCCTTAGAGAACACGGACCTAAGTCTGGAAAAAATGGAGTCACCACCCGGACGGGCCGGGAAAAAAGAAAGGGGTGGATGACTCGATTCGTAAGGATTCCCCAACCCACTAATGGGTTCGTTGGGTACGTGTGGGGAAGATGAGAAATGGCCCAGCACCCCCACAACGCCCGGTTCATTGGAACCGGCCTCCTTTACAGGTCTTAAAATTATAAAATTCTTAAATATAACAATATTATCCATACTACACACAATAATTAAAAGAAATGATCAATATATTAAAATCAAAGCAAGGTCTAAGCAAAACAAATAAATGGACACTCATCCGAAGATGGAAACATGTCCTTACATCACATGCCTAAATAGGACACCCACCAAAAGGTAGAAACATGCCCTTTACGTAGGTTCTAAAATAGAAAAGAAAATTATTTAATAAAAATTATTTTGGACCAATTAGACAACAAAAATCATTTTAGACTAAATAAAACATATTGGACTGGATTGGGTAAAAAATTAAGGGTCTACACATTAATTGAGTTTGCTTATAACAACGGTCATCAGTCGAGTATTGGGATGACTCCTTATGAGGCTTTATATGGCAGGAGATGCCGAACACCTTTATGTTGGGATGAGGTTAGAGAAGGTAAACTGGTTGGTCCCAATTTGATTAAGGAAACAGAGGAGAAAGTGAAGGTGATTCGGGGTCATTTGAAAGCAGCTTCAGACCGATAGAAATCCTATTCAGATTTAAAGAGAAGAGACATAGAGTTTAGTGTGGGAGATAAAGTATTTCTGAAGGTGTCTCCATGGAAGAAAATTTTGAGATTTGGCCGCAAAGGAAAGTTGAGTCCTCGTTTCATAGGACCATATGAGGTGTTGAGGAGAGTTGGTCCAGTGGCTTAAAGACTAGCTTTGCCGCCTGAGTTGGATTAAATACATAATGTTTTCCATGTCTCAATGCTTCAGAGATACCTTGTTTTTTTTAAATGGGGTTTGTAACTAAAAAAGACAATAACATGTAATTTTGAGCCCACTAAATTTAACCTCACACTTTATTTAACACAACACTCAATCATAATCACTCTTAAAATGCTCTTGACCTAATGCAAGGATAATAGTTAAAACAATAAGGTCCAAGCTAATGGTGTTGTGAAAAAGAAAGAAAAGGAAAAAATGAAATAAGCTCAAAATTGGCTAGCTAAAGTTGGATATAAGGTTGGTCTTTTTAAGCCAAAATGGGTTCACCTAATTGCCTTAATCATATTGATGCCTAATTAAAATTTTTATGTAGTCTTAAAATGGGAGTCAAAGCAAGTTCTAACAATTCATCAATCAAAGATGTTTACACACAATAAAGAATAATAAGTTGATATCCAATTTAATAGGCTTAATTCCTCACTAGTTTAAAGGTGATGCAAGAATAACCATCAAAATTGACAATAAGTACCAATTATAATCAATTCTCAAATTCATGCTTCAAAAATTCAAAGGTCATCTATCAACAATCTTATAACAATTGAACTTTTCAAATTTTATTTATTCAAAGAAAAAAATTAACTAAACTTAAACAAAGATAAGTTAAAAGTATAAACACAAACTGCACCCTACACTTAAAGATTCACATTGTCCCCAATGTGAGCATGCATAAATTAAAAGAGCAGAGTTCAGATGAAACCTAGTTTCCATTATTCCCATATGCGATATGAAGCGCTCCTTCCATCCTTAATGAAATTGTTGCCCATGTTTGAAAAGATGAATAGCATGCAACTCTGGAAGGTACCCAGTGTATAGCAAAATCTAAATAACATCCTTTGAAGTGCAAATGTGCGCAAGTTGTCTTAGGGTGATCCTCTAATGCTATAGGAACTTGGTAAAAACCTTTTTTAGTCTACAACATGGTTATATTCTTTTTTTGCTCTTCCTCACCACCGAGAGTGGAAGAGATGATCATTCATTGCATACTGTTCCTCCCAACCAAAACATATTTCAAAATTTTTGGGGTCTCTTTAAGTTCAACCAAGTTTGGTTGAATCTCTTTCTCATCCTCTTTAGAAATCTGAAGTCCTCTCTCAAAAACCTAAGCATTTAAGATTAACTTGCACTCCTCAATTTCTGAATTGGAAATTTTAGGCTCTACTTCCAAGGTCATGGCCATGTCAAGCTTATCTTCACTATCTTCTTTATAGGGCATGTCATAGATTTCAAAAAGTTTATTACCTCATTTCTTATCCTTCAATCTACTTGGGAATGAAATTTGTTGTAACATCCCGAATCCCATATTGGTAAGAAACAGACATAGAGGATATGATTTAGGCTTAGAACAAAGGAGTTTAGAACATGACCTATAACTTGAGGTCGAATTTCATCCAAGTTAATGACAGAATTAGAGAGTCTCAAAGAAGAATTAATTGTTTATTTGTGTCTTAGTTAGATGTATAACTTGAAATTACTCAATTTGGAGTTGTACAGAATAAGATATGATGGATTTAGTAGACAATGTGCAAGCTGCCTCAGGACAGCACAGTAGGCTTGACTTTGAAGGACCGTCAAAAATATATATAGCTCAGATCGACCTGAAATTTTGACACAATGTATCCCCAGATGTCTAGTTTCAGTGGGAATAAGAATTACTTAATTTGGAGTTGTGAGTAAAAAGATATTAATAAAGAAAGACAGCAAGGTCAGGAAGGGATATCAAAAGGACCTAAGTGAAAATTTTTCAAAAGTTAGGGGCAACTATGTAAACTTAAAAATTAAGTGTCAGAAGTTCTTAATAGTTCCCATATCCAACCCCGGAAGAATATTCTTGAGATTAATCGGGTCATAACCGTGGGTTTTAATTTTTCCCAAAAACGCACAGTTTAAAAGTTATAATCGATTAATCGCTGGAGGATATTTTGATATTTTCACACCCTAGACTATAAAATTATAGCACAAGAAAGTTGAGGGGGTCAAAATATGAATAAAAGGAAGCCTAATGGCTTGCCAAATAAATAGATAAAAGAAGGCAAGTGGACCAATTAAAAGTGGCCATTTTTGCTATAAGGTGTACCAATTGGAAGTCAACATCTATACCAATATATTTTCACCACTTATGGCTGCCATTTGGATCAAAATAAGCTAAGGAAAGAAAATAAAAGCCCTCTCTTACATGGTGAACTCGTCCAAACCATAAGAGAAGGAAGAAGGAGGTGATTTTTCCAAAGTTTAAGGCTTTTGGTTGAAGATTTTGGTGACAAACAAGATTATAAGATAAGAGAAACCTATCTCTAGTTTTAATTTCATGGACTAATGGTTAATTTAAGAGATTGAAACTAGGGTTCATGTAGCTAGATTTGGAGAAAATTCAAGAAATAATTATTTGAAGGATTTGATGAAAGAAATAATGGTTTTAAGGTTAGAGGAGATTAGATTGAGGAAAAATTGGCAAGAAATGAATTGGTAGCTTATGTTTTCAAACCATAGGATGTATGTTTAAAGTGTGTATACTGGAATTCTTGTAGGAAATCAAAAAAAGCTAAAGGAAAAAGAAGAAAAAGATCAAAGATGAGCTAAGGAAAGCAAAGGGGAAAAAGGTTTGGTACTTTAACCTTCTTGAATTAGTGATCTCTATTGCCTTTGCATTTCGATGTGTAATTGCTATAATTGTTCATGTGCTTGAGTTGTGGTGGTTATGTGGTTGAGATTGATGATGATATAGAAGTGTTTGTTGTGTATTGATTGATTTTGGGGTTGAGGTTATAAGTGAGGTAAATATGGGAGTGCTATGTTGTGTTGTTTTGTTGCAGCCAGCCATGTGTCCTGCATTTTTCTGGAAATTCAACCGAAATTTAGACTAGAAAAATGATAGAACTAGAACTTGACAAAGAAGACTTAATTGTTATAAATTAAGTCAGTAAACCATAGGCTTTGTAACCAATTCCTTTGCATGTGTGGAATGAAAGTTATGATCAAAATGATACCAGGCGTACAAACTGAAAAACTGAGATTCCTCAGTCAGTAACCTGTGACTTGGGACTACGTTTAGGTGACCTTAATGACACATTTAGAAGCTGTGAAAGAAGACTTAAATGTACCCTTATGTGTTTTAAAACCATAGAATTTGGAATTTCCTAAATTCCCCCTTGTAGATAAAACGATATGATCAAAAGAGTATAACTCATGCACACTGGAATTGTGAAACCGGACAGACTGAGATTTGTGCCTTGAGTCCAGGTTTTGGTCCATTTACCTCAGGAATTAGATGTTGTGATAGAAGATATAAATGAACCCTTATATGTTGGTGAATCATAGGAGTTGAATTCATCTCGATTGGACTTAAAATGTAGATGTTACACACGAATGAGTGAACCATGCGCAGGCAGACCCTAGCAGACTGCAGGGCTGAATTAGAAATTGTGCCAAAAATCACGTGTTGCCTGTTTTAAGATGAAATGTTTATTGATTATAGCCTTATGTGGCTAGTTCAATTTAAGAAAAGAATTGTCTCAATCCAAGTTGTGTAGGTAAAGTTATAAATGAAATAGTACGCATTGCGCAGACTTGAGTAACCAATTGGCCAGGGAAGAGTTCAAGGAGTCATCAAGAATTATGTGTAACAAATTTAAATCTAGAAATTTAACCATAAGGACTCATATGAGTCTAGTTTGAGTGAAAATAAGAATTTTTACATTCGGATTAGTAGAACAAAAGTTATTGGGGAAATAAGATAACAAGGTACATAAGAAACTAAATGCTAGAATTCACTGTTCATTTGGTAAGAAATAAATGAGGTATAATCGAGATAAAATATTCGTTTGGAATGAAATAAATTATCAAAAATATGCTCTTGAAAGCTTGACCAATTAAGAACAAGATAGAATTTTTCGTTTTTTTGAAAATCACATCCCAATTGTGTTTTATTTAGATTTTAAAGCCCAACGAGGGATTTTTGGCAGTATTGTAAAACCCAGTGTTGCCTAAAAAGTGCAGTCTAGCCCAAAGGCCCGGAATGAAAACTTTGAACTACAAATTAGTTCTATTGAGCTGATTTAGGATAAAAATAGCCAGATTCTTAATCACTGGTGCCATATATGTAACATTGTGTGGTATGCATCTAATTTCTACTTAACGGTTAAAGTACCCACTAAGCTATATGCTTAGCGAGTTTAGTTTTCTAAACTCGTAGGTTATGGAGTCCAAGCTGACAAATGGGAAGCTATAAAGGAGCACCAGAGTGCACAACAGGAGGTGAAGTGAGGAGCAAAGCAAAGTTTAGCTTGGCATGTACTGTTAAGGACTTTCAAAATGTAATTATAACAATTAAAGAAATGTGTAAATTATTATTATTTGTAATAAAAAGGAAAAAAAAATTATTTAGTACATGTTCTGTATACCATGTTGCATATACTGTAGCACACTTGGCTCGGCTGGAAATAGTCGGGTTAAGGGGTGTTACATTGGTGGCATATAAGGATATGGAGGCTCATGCAAATTTGGTGAGGCTGATGCTTCCAAATTCTCCTCCTCCTTTGATTGACTTGGTTCCTCTATGTTGGGTTGTATCTCCTCGCCATGTTGTTCTTGATTAGTACCTGAATCAAAGGAATCACAAACTTTGTTATGTATTACCTTTTCACTCCTTAAAATAGTGATTGCATTGGCTTGCTCTATTTGGCTAGGAGATTCCACTTTTAGGTGTTCTCGGAGTTGATTTGCCAGTTGCCCAACTTGAGTTTCCACCTTCTTCAATGAAAACTCCAAAGACTCAAACCTCCAAAGAATCAAACCTCTTATTGCTCCTATCCTGATTTTGTGTGCTAATTTGAATAAAAGCATTCAAATTATCTTCTAATGTGTGTTCCTTAAGTTGATCTTGATTTTGTGTGCTAATTTGAATAAAGGAATTCAAATTATCTTCCAATGTGGTTTTCTTAAGGTAACCTTGATTTGAACATTGTCCTTGAAAGTAAGAATTTCTTTGGTAAGGTTGAAAAAATTATTATGGTGGAATTTGCTGCTGGTTTTCCCAAGAAAAATTTGGGTAGTTTCTCCATATTGGATTATAAGGATTGGAATATGGGTCATTTCTACCCCTTGGCTGGAAACATTCAAAGGCATATTGTGAGCAGGAATTTTTGCCCACACTGCCAGTGGAATGGTTCTTGCGACTTCGACACTGTTTATGCTCAGGGCCTTAGAGAACACGGGCCTAAGCCCGGAGAAAATGGAGTCGCCACCCGGATGGGCCGGGAAAAAGAAAAGGATGGATGACTCGATTCCTAAGGAATCCCCAACCCCCTAATGGGTTCAAAAATTTAGCTACGTGTGGGGAAAGTGAGAAATGGCTCAGCACCCCCACAACGCCCGGTTCATTGGAACCGGCCTCCTTTTCAGATCTTAATATTATTAAATTCTTAAATATAATGATATTATCCATACTACATACTATCATAAGAATAAATAAATACTTTATTAAAATCACAACAATGTCAAAAAAAAATAAATAAATGGACACCCATCCGAGGATGGAAACATGTCCTTACATCGTCTATGTCTAAAACTAAATAGGACACCCATTGAAAGGTGGAAACATGTCCTTTATATTGGTCCAAAAAATTTTAAAATAAAATAAATTACATGATGTTCACGATACGAGGTACCCAAAACATGGAAACATACCTCTTACAATATTTTGAAATCAAAATAAATAAATAATAATAATAAAGAAACCATCCATCCATGATAAACAAATCAAATATAGAAATTAAATAAATCAATCATCAAAACATATAATAAACTACATAATCAAATCTAAAACTAAATAAAGAAATAAATGTATAAGTTTAGGGTTTAAATCTAAAAATAAGGTTTTAGAATTTTAATTACTAAATAAGGGCTTTGGAAAAAAGAAAGTTAAATACACAGACTCATAAAACATAAATAAATATTGACCCCCTCGATGAGCCCATACGGCGGTCCCGCTAATTAGAAGAAATGGTTCTCGTTGAGTGAAAAAGACTCTCTTATGGGGGAGGTCTTGGGATCAAGATGAGGGAGGTGACCCTTGACTTGGGCCAAATAAACAAATCCTGCTGTGGAACCGTGAGGGGAAGCAGTATTGTAGCAGTCCCTTGAAGCGGGCTGGGTGAAAAGACCGAGTCGTAAGCCCAGGGCCATTGAGATGTTACAAAAAATGTTAAGAATCTTGTCTATGGAAGAAAAAGAAGATGAAGATGAAGGTGATATTTATGGTCTCTCTCAAGACCAAGAACAAGAAGATGAACTAAGGAACAAGATGATCCTCCTTTTAAGATGCTCCAACATGTATATCTCTCCCTCTTCCTTCTTTTTAATTTCTTAAGACGCAAAGCATGCCTTGCCAACTCACACACTTCACTTTGTCTCCCACTTTTTAATTATTTAAATCTTTATCCCATAAATTAGGTAACCTTTTTCTTCTTTTATTATTTCTTTTTTAAAGATGGCACTTGTTGTCCCCCATTTTATCCCCCATTTCATGTAAAATAATTAAAAGAATTCTCACAAGGCACGGGCAAGTCATGAGTGACTTGGCCATTTCACTCATTTTCTTATGGACACGGCCAAACCATGTGGCCATATCCATGGCTGCCCCAATATTTTTTTTCTTTTCCAAGTGGGACACGGCTAAGACCTTGGCCGTGTCTATTGAGTATGTTCTCCACTGCCTCTATCTTTGCTTTGATCTTTAGATGGGACACGGCCAAGGCCTTGGCCGTGTCATGTGACATGGCCAATGGCTTGGTCGTGTCACCTGGGTATGCTCATTTCTGCATTTTCTCCTTGCTTCTTCTTGTTTTGTTCAATTGGTGAGACATAGCCAAGGCCATAGGACACGGCCAGTGGCTTGGCCATGTCTCTTGGGTGTGTCTATCTCTACCAAATTTTCCTGCCTCTTACCTTAGATACGAGACATGGCCAAGCCAAGAAGTGTCTTGGCCGTGTCTCATGTTTTTCCACCTTAATAATCCATCAAATTGAATTGAAGCTCCATTGTTTTGTTCTTCATCCTAGATCAAATACTTCAAACAAACTTTAAACACAAATTAAAAGAAAAATCAATCAAAAGCCAATAAAATTTCATTAAAAATAAATACACAAATGATCAAAACAAGACTCACTTTCAATATTTTTCCACACAGGGGGCAAGGAGAAGATATAAGGGTCAGCTAAAAAATAGCTGAATTTTTTGCAAAAAGGAAGACTAAAAAGAATGGAACATTAGAACTCTCAGAAGGATGAGAATCCAATTTAGGATCGAGCATCCACATCCAGTTTAGGATCGAGTATCCAAATCCAGTTTCGAGTCGAGTAACCAACTCCAGTTTTAGGTCGAGCACCTAACTCCAGTTTTAGATCGAGTACCCAAAATCAAGTTTCGGGTTGAGCACCCAAACATTAGAACTCTCAAAAGGATGAGAATCCAATTTAGGATCGAGCATCCATATCCAATTTAGGATCGAGCATCCACATCCAATTTAGGATCGAGTATCCAAATCCAATTTCGGGTCGAGCACCCAAAATTCAATTTTAGGATGAGCACCCAAATCCAATTTCGTGTTGAGCAACCAAATCCAATTTTGCGTCAAGCACCCATATCCAATTTTGGGTCTAAATACCCAACCTAATCTCGAGTCCAAGTACCCAAATCCAATTTAGTCTCAGGTTGTAACACCCCTACACCCAATATACGTACACCATATATACACACACAAAGGTGATATACATATAGAGGATATAAGAGTGTCACAATCCATTTTAAAACAAACCAAACTTTAACATCAAATCATCATCTCAACAATATGAGTAAACTTAAAACATTTAAATTATTTTATAGAAATCAATAGAGAAAACATTCCTTATTAAAAATACATATTTGTATAAAATTAGTACCTAAAAGTTTATTAAAAATATTTATTTAATAAGCAGTGGAAAAATGCAGCGGAATATACATATTTTTACTTCAAAATCAATAAGTACAAAAATATGAAATTTATATATGCTGGCAGTTCATCTCTGATCTTGATGTCCACAAACAACTCTGATCTCAAAAACTCAAGCCTAGACTCGACTCGGTCTAGACGAGCTCTCCGGTACAACTGGATCTACCCTATCACCTGCGAGATGAACCATAATCGCACTAAGCAAAAAGCTTAGTGGTGCAAACTTTGATTCAATATAGATCAATAAGATGCTAATGCATAATACATATGAATATATCAAATCATTACATTATATCTCAACATATTAATCATTTGCATCGCATTTCATAATTCACATTTAAGCAAAGACAAACATGGGCCCAAAAAGGATCTAATATGCTATTCAAAGTTCAAAGTTACTACTTTGGTCCATATTGACACCTTGTGTCTAGCCCCGTTGGCAATATATATATCCATGGATAATATAACAACCCTAGTCTCTTGGACCTCAACCCAGTTAGACCCTTAGGCCCCAGTATCTTGGTCCTCAACCAGGCTAGACTGCTATAGTTTTTGAGGCTTACGACCTAGTATTTTCACCCCCAAAAACATCACATTTATCAGCTGGGCCTGTTTTACAACCCGGTCTTTTCACCTGCCCAACAATTCATAGACATGCTGCCAAACCTAGAACTCTGAAAATTGAATAACATACTAGGCACACAATTTACTCATTTATCTCATTATCAAATACTTTCATAATTCCATTCTCTTTTCATTTCTCATAATCAAACTAGGCACATTGCCTTATTATATCATCATTTTTTTCTCACCTTTCTCATTCTTCTCTTTTGTATCCATATCAATTTATTTCATTATGATTTCACATATCTTATCACATTATTCCACATTTCTTTTCATTTCCAACACATTACTCAATTGCATTGATACATCAACATAATTCACATTATGAATATCATAACATATAACTCATTCATCAACAATATTTATCAAGTAACTTAACACATTTCTCAAATAAATGTGTTAAGTCCCAATGCCATGTAAATGTATGCAATCATTCAAAGTTTGTACTTACCTCTAAAAGCAACAACACCACTCTATCAACTTCCTCTTCCAAGACATCACTCAAACCTTGGCTTGGGTAACTCATTTCTCTTCAAAACCTAGTCCAAAGATGATTATACATACTCACTTAGTTATACACATAAGAAATAAGGAAGAGAACTATCTAGGGCAAACTATACACTTGACACACTCAACAACACGGTCAGGGCCATGTCCCTGACCGTGCCCTAAACCCATAATACAGAAGCTCTACAACATGATGATAGGGGGTTGGGGATTCCTTAGGAATTGAGTCATCCACCCCTTTCTTTGTCCCAGCCCATCCTAGTGGATACTTCATTTTCTTCGGGTTTAGGCTTGTGTTCTCTAAGGCCCTAAGCCTAATAGTGCCAAAGTCGTAAGAACCATTCCACGTGGGAGTGGGAACAAAAATCCCCGCTCACATTTAGCTAGGTTTAGTTGTTAAACATGGATCAATTTAGGGTTAACATAATATTTGCCTATAAATATAAGGTTAAAAAACAAAGTAATGGATCGACAATTGTGAATTAAGAAGCAGAAGGTAACAAGCAACAAATAATCATCTAGCAATAACCAAAGAAGTTGATCAAACAAACAATCCATAAAAGGCAGCACACAATGTCTTTGCTATTGTCCAACCAAAATCAAATTGTGGTGGAATCAACAATGGAGGTTTGAGTTTTTTAACTTGTTCCTATTCATGGTAGATTCATTTTTTGATTTGATTAATTTGTTTTAAGCATGAAATATCTGAGTTTTCTTTTTTCTTTGAGCACTTTGATTAATTTAATACCTTAATTAATATCTTAATCAGTTTAAGTTATTGTGAGCGGGGATTTTTTCCCCCACTCTCGGAGAAATGGTTCTCACGACTTCGGCACTGTTTAGGCTAGAGGCCTTAGAGAACACAGGCCTAAGCCCAGGGAAAATGGAGTCACCACCCGAATGCGCCGGAAAAAAGAAAGGGGTGGATGACTCGATTTCTAAGGAATCTCCAACCCCCTAATGGGTTCAAAAAGTTGGGTATGTGTGGGGAAGGTGAGAAATGGCCCAGCACCCCCATGATGCCCGGTTCATTGGAGCCGGCCTCCTATGCAGGTCTTAATATTATAAAATTCTTAAGTATAACAATATTATCCATATTACATGCAAAAATTAAAATAAAGCATCACTATATTAAGATCAAAGCAATGTCCAAATAAAGTAAATAAATGGACACCCATCCGAGGATGGAAACATGTCCTTTCAAAGTTCATGTCTAAACTAAATAGGACACCCAGCAAAAGGTGGAAACATGTCCTTTACATTGGTCCAAAATATAAAAGTAATTTAAATTACATAGAAATTAATTACTGAGGTACCCACAAAGTGGAAACATACCTCTTACAACATTTGGAAATCAAGATAAATAGATAAAAGTAAATAACCATTCATAATAAATAAAGCATTAATCAAAGATATCAAACATCAATCAAAATATATAATAAACATTCATCAATTTAAATAAAATAGTAAATATATTAACTTTAGAGGTTCATGCATTAAGTAGGGTTTCTAGGATAAATATTTTAAAGTAATAACATAGCTATTAGATCTTCAAAAGATTTAAGGTTTTGGATGTTTTTATGAAAATAATGTTACTATAACTTAAAAAAAGGTAGGTTTAGTTAGGGTTTTAAGCAAACATTATGAAATTAGGGTTTTGGAACCTTAAGACATTAGGGTTTATAATTTTAAAAGATTTAGGTTCACTGGATTATGGTTTTAGATGTTGATGAACTTGTCATAATGTTTTGATGTTTTAAGAATTAGGGTTTAGAAAAACTAAAGTTTACTGGATTGGGTTTTGAGAAAATTAGGGTTTTTGGTATTTTGGAAAACATGTTTGATCTTAGGATTTAAGAAAACAGTTTAGAATTTTATAGAAACAATTATGATTAAAGTTTTTAGAAACTGTAAAGAAGATTAGGGTTTGGAGATTTAAGAACATATTTGAAAATTTTGGACAAAAAAGGTAGAGTTCAGATGATTAAGAAAATAGTTTGGGGAAAAACAATTTAGGGTTTTTAAAGTTTTGGAAACAGAAAAAACAATTTAGGGCTTTTCAAGTTTTTGGAAGCAGAAGAGTAATTTAAGGTTTTTAAAGTTTTAGAAACATAAGGATGATTTAGGGTTTTTGAAGTTTTAGAAATAAAAGGATGATTTAAGGTTACTGGACGAATGGACAATTTGATCTGTAAAACAAACTATAAGTTTAATAATTTAGGTTACTGATTCAATATCAAAACAAATGATTATGCTTAAACAATTCATTAATCTAAATGCAAGAATATTGTAAACATAATAAAATCAAAGATTTATTATCAAACCTCCATTCGTTGGTTCCACCAAAAACTGATTTCTGGATGAACAATAAATAAGGCAATGCTACTGCCTTTGATGGATTGATGATTTGATGATTGATACTTGTTGCTAATTTTCTTTTATCATTTCCGCTTTGCTGTTTTAATCTTTCTTAATCTCAATTGCCGCTCTCTGCTTTTTTCTTAGGTTTATTTCTCCCCCTCATCCGTGTGTTTAATGCAAGTATTTATAGGAAAATAAAGAGTCCTAATCCTATTTTAATAAGGAAATATCAATTGTTTAGGACAAATTAGAAAACTGGGTAAAAAAAGGTTTGGTCAAAAAATCGATAGCGTGCGGGCTGTCGGGCCCGCGGGCTACGCTGGCAAAAACGGGCACAGTGGGCTAGCTGGCAAGCCAATTCGTCATAGAACTGGATGCGGTGAATTGGGCAGTGCCCAATTCCCCCCATATTGTTATCTGCGATGAATTGGGCACTGCCCAATTAGCCGTAGATAATTTCTGCGGCGAAATGGGCTGCCGCGCATCGCTCGCCGATCCGTCCAATTTTTTATTTTTTTTATTTTTTTTAGTTTTATTAAAAATAACTATTAAATATTGTTAGTAAATAAATAAAATACCACAAAAATTATTTTGGTCTATCAGATTTGAATGGGTCAAAAATTAAGGGTCTACAGTTTGCCCCCTGCTTGAGCGATCTGAGACTACAGCAAAAGAGAGTGAAAAGCAATGTGATTTTTGACTGATTTTATATGAGGATGGGTACTTGGATTTGATTTGGGTACTTGGACCCGAGACTGGATTGAACTTGGGTACTTAGACCCGAGATTGGGTACTTAGACCTAAGACTGAATTTGATTTGGGTACTTGAACCCTAGATTGGATTTGATTTGGGTACTTGGACCCAAGATTAAATTTTATTTAGGTACTTAGACCCGAGACTGGATTGAATTTGGGTACTTGGAACCAAGATTGGGTACTTGGACCCAAGACTGAATTTGATTTGGGTAGATTGGATTTGATTTGGGTACTTGGACCCGAGATTAGTTACTTGGACCCAAAATTTGATTGGATTTGGGTACTTGGACCCAAAACTAGTATGGATTTGGGTACTTGGACCCGTGACTAGGTACTTGGACTCAAGATTGAATTGAATTTGGGTGCTTGGACCCCAGACTAGGTTTGATCTGGGTACTTGGACCTGAGATTGGGTTTGGTTTAGGTACTTGGACCAGAGATTGAATTTTATTTGGTTATTTGGTCCTGAGATTGAATTTGATTTGGTTACTTGGACCCAAGATTGAATTTGATTTGATTACTTGGACTCGAGATTGGGTACTTGGACTCGAGACTAAATTTGATTTTGGGTGCTTGGAACCGAGACTGAGTTTGATTGACCTTTTATCAGTTGAGAAGTCTGACCGCTCCGGCTGTTCTATTCTTTAATGCATTGTGGTTCTTCACCCTCAAAATGGATCTTCATCGTTGGACCTTGGATCTTCATCCTTAGCATCGAATCTTCACTTTTGAAAATGGATCTTCATCCTTGGAGATCGAGTCTTCACCCTTCTAAGTGGATCTTCATCCTTAGAGATCAGGTCTTCAACCTTGAAAATGGATCTTCATCCTTTAAGATCGGGTCTTCACCCTTGAAAATGGATCTTCATCCTTTGGACATCGGGTCTTTACCCTTGAAATTGGATCTTCATCCTTTAAGCTGGATCTTCATCCTTGGCATCGGGTCTTCACCCTTAAAAATAGATCTTCATCCTTTGGACTTCGGGTCTTTACCCTTTGAAACTGGATCTTCATCCTTGGAATCAAGTCTTCACCTTTGAAAATGGATCTTCATCCATGGAAAGCAGGTCTTCACCCTTAAAAGTGGATCTTCATTCTTTAAACTATATCTTCATCCTTGGAAATTGGGTCTTCAACCTTGAAAGTGGATCATCATCCTTTAAGCTGGATCTTCATCCTTGGAATTGGGTCTTCACCCTTGAAAGTGGATCTTCATCCTTGGAATTGGGTCTTCACCCTTTAAAGTGGATCTTCATCCTTAGAGATTTGTCCTATATTGGTTTCAACTCTTCTAGCTGGATTGATCTTTTGTCTTTTGCGTCTTTATTCTTTTGAGAGTTCTAATTTTCTTCTTTTTCCATTCTATTTTGTTCTTCCTTTGCACTTTTTGCAAAGAAAAAAAATTTTCAGCCATTTTTTTAGCTAGCCTTCATATCTTCTCCTTGCCCCATGCAAGCTTTGATTGATGTTTTTGTTGTCTAGTTCTTCGCACAAGCACGCATTTCTTCTCTTCGCAAAATTACTGGAGCTTTCTCAAGAAAATGGACTTTCCATGCCTCCCTGATTTGATATCTTCTTTTGATTCTTTACTTTACAGAGTGCTTACTGTTCACTTTGACAAAGAATAGACAATACAATACAAGAAAATGCCATGTGATATGCTCATGTATGCATGATATGCATGAATAACACTTACATTAATTTTATCAACTCACAGACCAAGGTGATCAGCAGAAGTGTTCTCATTGACTCCTTTTAGATGCCCATTCAAGTCTTGCTTTGGAATGACAGGATGCTTCACATTTATTTTATCTTCGAGATATTGAAAACATGAATAATGGAGGCCCCAAGCAGCAGAGATACATCCATTTCAAATTATAACTTAGTAGCTTCTTCATAACCTTGCCATTAATCATTTCCTTTGCCCAATGTGTCCTTTGGAGGTTCAATGATTCGACATACTTCCCTTAACTTGAAGGCTTTGTAAATTTTTTTTTTAATTTTCAATTTTCAATTTTGATTTTGAAATCAAATGTTGGCTTTGCCAAATTAATGTCAGTGTACCTCAGGACTTGATTTTCCAAATTAACATATCCATAACATGACAACCCTAGTTACCATACTAAACTCGGGAATCATTTCTATTTAAGTAAGAATTGTTGCACTTTAGATAGGCACATACACATTACTTGGCCAAAGGTCTCATTGAGTTTGAATATGGTCTATCTCATATGCATGCTTATCCAAACTATCTCCACTTATAGACTCTACCTTCCAAGAGAGATCAACAGGTCTTTAATAGGCTTGAAATGGGGTCTATAAGGGACACGGGTTAAATGAAGGCCATTTGTAAGTTGGAGTTGATGTGGCACAATGGACAAACCTTCACACGACAAATTTTTTGTTTGAACTTTAGGCAGCTGAGAGCAATCTTGCTAGACTCCAAGTTCCTTCTATCTTGCTGGATCTTGTTAGGACAGTCTTTGCCCTTGCAAAAACTTTGGTATCCAAATTCATTTCTTTTCTTTTTCTCCCTTTTCTTTATTTTTATTTTTCTTACCCTTCCCTTTCTTTTGAGAATTTTATCATTTTGTCCTTCTTCCTTGTAGGAATGTCAAGTACAGAACTTCCAAGAACTAGATGGTCTTTCTCCTTTTTCTCTGATTTTAATCGAATTTTTGGTTGGGTTGGACCAATTCCAGTCAAACTATCCTTATAAACCAAATGGAAGCCTTTTGTTGCTTTAGGTAAAAGAGAACTCAGTTGGATTTTTGAACCATTTTGAGTTTTCTTCTTCTTCTTTTTTTTCTTTTCTTTTTTTGTCTTTTTTTTCTTTTCTCTTTCTTTTCTTTTTTTTTTTCTTTTCTTTTCTTTTTTTTTAGTTCTAGCTCTAAAATAGTTGTCTTGTTTGTACCAACTTGGGTTTCTAATAATGGATGAGTGGAGTGACATAAATCTTCTTTAACAAGGATAAATCATTTGTTACTCTGATGTTATCTTGATAGATTGGAGATATTAGGTGAACTTCAACTAACCTTATGGTTTTGAGAACATCAACTTTCCTTACGGTCTTTGCGATGCATTCTTTTCTTTAATCTGCTTGTCTCTTCACCTTAGTGATCATAAGACTTGTCAAAAGTATCACAACAGCTCAGGGTAGGTTGTTGGGGTTTGTAAGCCAATGAAAAGAAAGCTAAAATTTTATGAAGGCTCAAAGGGACAACTAGGGATTGATATTTAATTGGGTGGATACTAGTTGTTGGCTAACCAAACAATGCCTAGATCATCTCTCTCTTAAATAAGCAGAGTTCAATTTTGCCTCGAAAGTTTATCAAAGCATGTTCTAAGACTGACTAAGAACTAGACAAAGGTAATTTTGCAGGAACCCTCTCTAAGTAAGCATACACAACTCAATGCTATAGAATAATTTCCTCACCTAGTAAAGTCATTCGAATCATGATGTATAGATATGCTAATTTATGAACATCAAGCTAGATTCCTCATTGGTTGGCACCAAAATGAACAAAGACCAACAAAAATTTTATGAAAGTAATTTATTCAAATAACTTTAAATTTGAAAAACTTGATTGTTCCATAAAACACCAAATAAAGAAAATAAAACAAGAAAAATAAACAAGCCAAGGGAAGTTCATTGAGTTAAGCTTCTTCTCCTTTCACATCTTCAATATTCCCATCTTGAAAAGAGGATAAGACAAAATCTTCCTCAAATCCTTTTCCTACCATGAAGGTTGCCGGTGGAGGTACTCTTCCAAATTTTGGCAAAGGATTGTTCTTGGTATTGGGCTTGTCTGGCTCAGGTAGCTTACCACTGTCGATTAAATTCTGGATCTCATGGCTCAACTTCATACAATTGTCTGTTTCGTGTCCAGGCCTTTGATGGAATTGGCAAAATGCATTAGTAACAAAGTTAGGTGGAAGAGGATTAGGCAAAGGATGAGGAGTCAAGGGTTGTAATAATCCCTTTTTTTGTAGCTTATTGAGAACCCAAGACAGTGGCTTCCCTATTTCTAAAAACTACCTCATTCCTCCTTGACTAGTGGCATTAACATTTGCTTCCTTTTATGTACTTTGATTGCTAGGCTGATAATTTCCTTTCTCATTCCTTCTTGTCGAAAAGCGGCTCTTCTCTCTTTCCCATTCTTCAACTTGCATACCAGCTTGGAGAAGATCTTTGAAATCACGAATGAGTGTATGAGACATCCTTTCACGAAGACTAGGCAACACCCCTCTCACAATCATCCTTATTTGATCATATTCATCGGGCATCTTCTTGAGCAAAGCAGCTGTAGACCCTTAATTTTTGACCCAATCTGGTCCAATATGTTTTATTTAATCTAAAATGATTTTTGTTGTCTAATTAGTCCAAAATAATTTTTATTAAATAATTTTTGCTTTAGTATCTAATTTTTATTAATAAAAAAAATAAAAAAATAAAAGTCAAAAAATAAAAATAAAAATAAAAAATGGAGTCAGAAAAATCGGCGGCAAAAAAATCGCCGCACGGGCCTGTGGGCATTTTGCCAGCAGGAAATTCCTGCGGGCGAAATCATTGTGCTATTTTGCACGGAGAAATTTTCTGCCTGCGAAATAGACCACGCAGAATTTTTCTGCCTGCAAAATAGCTTACGGTCTCCCTCCGCTCGTGCTGCGGCAGATTTTTTCGCCAGCGCCGTTTTTCCGCAGCAGTTTTTTTCGGCAGCGCAAATTTTCCGACGCAAATTTTTTGAAACCTAATCCAGTTAGGTTTTGGTTTCTTTTTTTAATTAATATTATTTACCTTAACTAATTAGGAATAAACAACCTCAAACCACTATAAATAAGGACCAAAGACAATTAAAAAAGGGAAGGCAAAAAATCCAAGAGTAGTTTGGAAAATTTGAAACCAAATCAAGGAAGGAAAAGAAGAAATTCAATTCAACTCTTTTCTGGAATAGCAGCAGCACGATTTAGAGGATTCAAAGGCAAAAAAGGCTTGTCTTTGAAGCTAGTTCATCTAAGAAGAATTGTTTTTGTAGAAATCATCAAAAGAAGGTATGTGTTAATTAATTTTCTTTAATTATTTTTTTACACAGTAGCAAATTTTTGAAATCAAAATTAAAAACCTTTGAACTTTAATTTAGTTTTTCTAAAGCAAAAAAAAAAACCTTATTTCGTTGGTTTATCTTCCAAAAAGCTTAAAATTATTATTTTTACTTCTTAAAGATCTTAAAACACTAATTGAACATGATTTTCAACAAAATTAAGATTTAAATTCTGTTTCTTTTAAAATTTTAAAGTAGGTTCTATTTCATTCAAAAAGCCTTAAAAAAACATCTTTTATACTTATAAAAACATTAATTTATTTGTTTAAATTCTTAAAACTTCATGAAATTATCAAATTAATTTCCAAATTCTTAAAAATTATTCACCACCCGAGACCCTAAATTCCAAAATATCAAATCCAAATTCAACTTTCAAAATTCAAAATAATGAACACTAAACCTTTTAAAACCTTAAACCCTAATTTTTATGAACCCTAATCCTTTTAAAACATTAAAAAACATAAAAACATAAAAACCTAAATTTTACACAGTAGCTTAGGAAGCCAATATCCAAAAATCACAAATTAAAGTATTTTAAAGAGTTTAAAACCCTAGTTTCATAATATCATTATTCAAATCTTAATTTTGTTAATCAAAGAGTCTTACCAACCCTTTAAAACATAAAACCCTAATTTATTTTAATTCCATAAAAAGTCATAGTAGCCATAATTGGGCTTTTATTTGCTTTATTCAATTCCATACTTGATTATGCTTTGATTTATTTCTTATGCTTTAATTTATTTAATTTCAATACTTGATTTATTTAATTTATCATGGATGGATGTTTATTTTATATTTTGATTAATAGCTTTGATGAATGATTTATTTATGATGAATGATTATTTACTTTTATCAATTAATTTGATTTCCAAAATTTGTAAGAGGTATGTTTCTCTTGGTGGGTACCTCATTAGTTAAACATCATGTAATTTAATTTGCTTTTATATTTTAGAACATATGTAAAGTGCATGTTTCTACCTTTTGGTGGGTGTCCTATTTAGGCATGTGATGTAATGACATGTTTCCATCCTTGGATGGGTGTCCATTTATTTGCTTTGTTTGGACATTACTTTGATTTTAATATATTGATGCTTTCTTTAAATTATTGTGTGTATATTTAAGAATTTTATAATATCAAGACTTGTAAAGGAGGCGGGTTCCAATGAACCGGGCATTGTGGGGGTGCTGGGCCATTTCTCACCTTCCCCACACGTACCCAACTTTCCGAACCCATTAGGGGGTTGGGGATTCCTTAGGAATCGAGTCATCCACCCCTTTCTTTTTCCCGGCCAGTCCGGGTGGCAACTCCATTTTCTCCGAACTTAGGTCCTTGTTCTCTAAGGCCCCGAGCCTAAATAGTACCGAAGTCGCAAGAACCATTCCACCGGGAGTGGGGGCGAAAATCCCCGCTCACAGTGGCAACTCCACTGGGGATAAGAGAAGTTGATTCCGTTGGTCTTTATATTATTCTATTCTTTCTTATAATGATATTATCCATTGCATCATATTAGTTTGCATCGTGTGCGTAAGTTAGGATGCTCGTGTTACCCATATTGTGTTATGTAAGGGATACCATACTTTCACTCAAGGTATGGAGCTCGAGCATGGCATAACCGCTCATAGCCTCGTACCATTTGGTATATACTTGCTATGGGAACCTAAGCCTTTTAACCCAAAGACTAAAGCTCATGTAATTGGCCTAGTTACTTTCCTTATGTTTTGCCCCAAATGCATGTTGTTTGACTATGGTTAGTTTAGTTTATCTTAGTCTAAATCATGGCCTATTTGGTTTGTTCTTTTTCTAATATGACCTAAGTATAATGTAAGCTCAAAATAAAATTTTCTTTAAAGTCCAAAAGACCAAAACTATTTTCAAAATTTTTCCAAGATGGTCTTTGGACATAAGACTTTTTCTAAAAACAAATCAAAAAAAATTCTTTGGCCCATGGCCCAAATACTAAGCCCAAAATTCATTTTTCTAAAATCTTTTACAATGGGCTTAGAAACAAAACTATTTTCACCCAACCATTTTTTACAAAGAGCTTGCAAAAATATTTAGGTCAATTATGAAATACCAAAAATCAATTGTGGACCTAGTTTACATTAAGAATAAATTAATCATGGGCTTGTTTTTGGCATGAACCATTAGTTACTCTTTTCAAGTGAGAAATCTATCTATAATAAACCTCTTAATTTAGTATAGCATAAAAGCTACTTTAATTGGTTGGATAGATTAAAACCTAATTAATGGAAATTATCATGGATGGACTTCCACTTTCGAAAATATAACTATTGGTTGAAACGTCCGAAGGAATTATTCGAAAGCAAGATACCCCGAGTTGGTATTTTGTTAACCATATACTTAAGAAAAAGAGACTCACCATTCATGTGTGGATGTTATAAGGTTGGAAGGATCGTCCTAATTACACTTGTTTATTGGTTGATTGTGCATACATTTGCATCTCATATCATTGATCCTCTCTGGCTCACAGCCCTGGATTACGAAAGTTCAAAAGCTTACAATAATCCAACCTACGCCGGAGACGAAGTATCTAGCAATGACTCAATCACTTACTCACCTAAAACAATGGGAGCCCGAACAAATTCAAAGGATGGTGGATGAAGCCCTTAATGCCAAAATGGAAGAAATCAAAGAGGCCCTAACTGAGACCATGAAGAACCAATTGACTGCAATCTTAGAAAACCATGCGGAGGCATCTGCTAGCACTAAGAAACCAAAGGAAAAAGGGAAGACCAAAGTTAGTGAAGTGGTTTTTGATGATGAAAAGGTGATCATTGATGATGATGATGATTGGGCTCAATACTACCAAGAGGTTCAAGAAAAGAAGAAAGAACGAAGGCTGTTGAGAAGGCAACTATTGAAAAGACCGAGACATCCGACGGTGAAAAGATGATTGCGGATTTAGAAAAGAAATTTGAAAAGAAGCTAAAAACCGAAGAGATGTCTGAGATCGACAAACTATTTGAACAAGATGATGAGGTCCCTTATAAATTCAAGATGCCTTCCTTTGCTAAGTACAATGGCACCGGAAATCCTCATCTTCATGTGAAGCAGTATATCACTTCCATGCAATCAGCCCGAGCTACTAAGGCTCAAACCCTAAGGTTCTTTATGCTCTCATTGGACCCTATTGTCCAAAATTGGTTCAATACCTTAGATGATGGAACACAAAAGAGTTGGGAACTACTTTACATAGCCTTCGTCCAACAATATGGGTACAATGTTGAGTTAGAAGTTACCTTGATGGAAGTGGAGTCCATTAGGCAAAGGCTGAATGAGAATTTTGTGGACTATGTGAAAAGGTGGAGAAACAAGGCCGCTTTACTCAAGAAGAGGCCTGATGAATCCGTTCAAATAAGGATGATTGTGAGAGGGGTGTTGCGTAGCCTTCGTGAGAGAATGTCTCATACACTCATTCGTGATTTCAAAGACCTTCTTCAAGCTGGTTTGCAAATTGAAGAATGGGAAAGGGAGAAGAGCTGATTTGCAACAAAAAGTAACGAGAAAGGGAGCTATCAACCTGGTAGCCAAAGCATGCAAGAGGCCGTCGGTGTTAATGCTACTAACCAAGGAAGAAGGAGACAATTTTCTAAATTGGGAAAACCGATGTCTTGGGTTCTCAACAAGATTCAAAGAAAGGGATTGCTACAACCCTTAAATCCTCGTCCTTTGCCTAATCCTCTCCCACCTAATTTTGACACCAAAGCATTTTGTCAATTTCACCAAATGCAAGGACATGGCGCAGATAGATGTGTGAGGTTGAAACATGAGATTCAAAATCTAATTGATAATGGGAAGCTTCCTGAGCCCAATAAGCCAAACACCAAAGACAACCCATTACCAAAATTCAATAGGGTACCACCACCAGCAACCTTCATGATTGGAGGAGGTTTGCATGAGGACTTTGTCATGTCTTCTTTTCAAGATGTGGGTGGAGAAGCAACCAAAGAAGAAGAGGCATTTGAACAAGCTATGATGGGTGAAGAAGTAGCAATTTATGTTGTCAATGAGTTTTGGGATTCAAGTGACAGTGATGATGATATTGTATCCAAGAAGGAGGAGTGGACTTGGTCCGAGCTCGAAGAAGATGAGGTGATGAATACTAGATCCGGTAAGCCTTACGCAAGGCCACCACCAAAGGAGATAGAAACTAATAAGGGGAAGGAAGTTGAAATAGAAGAAGATGATGTTGTGCTCAAGTAATTGAAAAGAACCCAAGTAAGCGTTAGCATTTGGGACTTATTAGCTACTTCCAAAAGGCACCGAGAAACTATGGCTAAAGCCTTAGCTAGGATGCCAATTTCTACCTCCACAACACCGGAGGAGTTGATCAACTTCATAAAAATTGGGGAAGTAATGAAATATGAGGAGATCCAAGAAAAGAGTGAAGTTAGTATCGGAGCATTTTCTTTTTCAGATGCAGATTTACCGGAGGAGGGGAGAGGCCACATCCGCCCTCTCTTTATCAAAATAGAAGTCAAGGGGAAGAGGACTCCATGTGTAATGGTCGATGATGGGTCCACCATAAATGATTGTACACTTAAAATATTGCCAAAGCTAGCCATGTCAACAAGAGATCTAAATCCAACCGAGGTAACAATTCGTGCTTATGACAACACTAAGAGGCATGCCGAAGGGACTTTCAAAGCGGCCGTCAAGGTTGGTCCAATTGAATCTATTGTTGAGTTTCTTATTTTTGATATACCAATTACCTTCGCCTTACTCTTGGGGCGACCATGGTTTCACCCTCTTGGTGGAGTTCCTTCGACCCTTCATCAAAAGATCAAATTCCCCAATGGAAATGAAACAGTGGTCATTGAAGCTGAAGATAATGAGATTGTTAACGCTCTAATGGTTGAGAGGCCTCTCAATGGTTTTCAAGTAGTTGTAATTTCTGATGATGAAGCAGTGGACTCCAAAGTCTTGAATATGATGAAGAACATGAACTACCTTCCCGGAGCTGGTCTTGGAAAGGGTAAGGCTGGTTTAACAAAGTTGCCAGATTTTAGAACTCAAGCTTCCAGGAAGGGGTTGGGATATGATGAAGAAAATGATGTTCAACCAAAGAAGAATGAGAAGATGAGCTTCCCACCACTTGAAGAGATCTTTGTCAAAGCTCCAGATATGGGACCACTCTAAGGAAAGTCCGAGCCAATCATGTTCATTGGTAAGTTAATCCCCGGTTTTAAAATTTTTGCAGATGTTGCTAATCTAGTGGAGCAAGTGAAGAAAGAGCTCACCCTGTCAACCAACAAAGAATCCAATCCAAAAGAGAAGGATGAAGCCACCTTAAAAGCCGAGAAGACTCCGGAAGAGATTGCTGCCATGGTTGAAGAAAAGTTTGAAGACATCCTGCTTTATGATTCTGAGAACAATGATTTTGATTTTGATTTTAATTTTTATGCTTTGTATGAGGATGATGATGTTTTCTTTTCCAAAATGAATGCAATAAAGTCTGATTTTGCTTACTTGTGTGATGTTTCTCCTGATGGTTGCATACATTTAAATAGCAGTTATATGAGCATCTTTAATATTAATTCTGTTAACACACAATCATTAAATTTGGGAACAACTGAAAATCCTAAAAACATTAGCATAGCATCCGACCTTACTCCTGATGAGAGAGAGAGATTTAAAAAAATATTCAAAAAATATGAAGATGTGTTTGCTTGGTCCTACAAAGATATGCCAGGGATAGATCGAGACATAGCCGAGCATCACATTCCTACTTACACTCACATTAAGCCTGTCAAACAAAAGCTTAGACGACTAAGACCTGAGTGGGCTGAGATGGTTAAAGAAGAGGTCACTAAGCAAATACAAGTGAAGTTCCTTAAAGTGATAGAATACCTAGATTGGCTAACCAACATAGTACCAGTGCCAAAGAAAGATGGGAGGATAAGGGTCTGCGTGGACTATAGAGATTTAAACAAGGCTTCCCCTAAAGATGATTTTCCTTTACCTCATATAGATGTTCTTATTGATAGTGCAGCATCTAGTGTGCTATATTCGTTTGTAGATGGATTTTCCAGATACAATCAAGTGTTAATGGGCCAAGAGGATAAAGCCAAAATTGGCTTCACTACTACATAGGGTATATTTTGTTATAGGGTGATGCCTTTCGGCTTAAAGAATGCTGGAGCAACCTACCAAAGGATGGCCACCACACTATTTCATGACATGATGCACAAAGAAGTTGAAGTATATGTTGATGATATGATGGTGAAGTCAGATACAAGGGAGCAACACTTCCAAAACTTGGAATTATTCTTTGATAGAGCTTTGAAGTATAAGCTAAGATTAAACCCGAAGAAGTGTGTATTTGGTGTTACTTCAGGCAAATTGTTGGGACATGTAATTGGTCCAAATGGTATTGAGATAGATACTGACAAAGTTAAAGCAATCAGAGATATGCCAGCCCCAAAGACGGAGAGAGAAGTTCGGGGATTTATTGGTAAACTGCAGTACATTAGCAGATTTATAGCAAAGCTCACAACAATATGTGAGCCTATCTTTAAGTTGCTTAGAAAGAATCAGCCGGTCGTATGGAATGAAGAATGTCAAAAGGCCTTTGACCGAATAAAAGAGTATTTGTTGAATCCACCTGTTTTGAAACCACCTAAACCCGGCAAACCTTTATTACTATACTTAGCAGTAGAAGAAGAGTCGATAGGAGCCATGTTAGCCCAAGCAGATGAGTCGGGGATTGAGCATGCCATTTACTATTTGAGTAGAAAGCTCCTACCTTATGAAATTAAGTATAGTATCATTGAAAAGACATGTATAGCTGTGGTTTGGTCTTCTAAGAAGTTGCGGCATTACTTTCAATCGTATAGTGTGCAAGCAATTTCCAGGTTGGATCCAATGAAGTACTTAAGGGAGACTCCCTGTTTAATTGGGAAATATGGTCGATGGTTGATAATATTAGAAGAATTTGAGATTGAGTATGTAACTAGGAAAACAATCAAGGTTAGAGCGATTGCAAAATTCCTAGCTCAACAACCATTACTAGAAAGTAAAGAGGTAATCTTGGAATTTCCAGATGAACATTTAGAAGCAATTGAAGTACAAGGGTGGAAAATGTATTTTGATGGAGCAGCAAACAGGAAAGGAGCAGGTTTGGGAGTTATACTAGAATCGCCCGAAGGGGAATTCATCCCTTTAGCCAAAAAGTTGAAATTTAGGGCAACCAATAATATGGTGGAGTACGAAGCTTGTATTTTTTTTTTGGAAACCTTAATGATTATGAAGGTGGATAAGGTGGAAGTTTATGGTGATTCATTGCTAGTAGTATACCAAGTAAATGGAGAGTGGTAGTTGAAAGAGGAAAAATTAAAACCATACCACCGTTATTTGACCATGATGAAGAGGAATTTTAAGGAGTGTAGGTTTATACACCTGTCAAGAGAAGAAAATCAGATGGCTAACGCCCTAGCCACATTGGCTTCGGTATGGGAAAATACTGCTAGCCTATTCCTTAAGCCTCTGATCTTGACTAGTTCATCAACTCCTTGCTATGAATATGAGACAATCATGGAAGTTGATACGGACCATGATGCATGGTATGATACTATAAGGCGATTTTTGGAGGAAAGAGAATACCCGCCGGGGGCAACAAAGAAAGAGAGAAGAGCCATAAGGAGGTGGTCATTGCAATACATCACCTTCCATGGAGAGTTATACCAAAGATGGCCTAATGGACTGCATTTGAGATCTTTAAGAAAGTCTGAAGTGGAGCGCATCATGTCTAAAATACATGCGGGAAGTTGCAGTCCGCACATGAGTGGTTTGGCCCTAGTTAAGAAGATTATCCGACAAGGTTACTGTTGGTTGACCATGGAGAAAGACTGTATTGAATTTGTAAAAAAGTGCCAGCAATGTCATATGTATGGTAACTTGAATCATATGCCTCTTGAAGAACTGCATTCAATGTCTTCACCCTGGCCATTTGCCACCTGGGGTATCGACATTATAGGAGAAATACATCCGACAGCCTCAAACGGTTACCATTTCATTGTAGTAGCAGTTGATTATTTTTCAAAATGGGTCGAAGCCAAATCCTTCAACAAGCTGGGTGCAAGTCAAATGGCTAGGTTTATTGAAAGGAATCTCATCTGCAGATATGGGGTCCCGCACAGTGTGATAACAGACAATGGGGTACAGTTTCAAGGAGCAGTTAAGGATTTATTCTTCAAGTACCAAATCCATCATCATCGATCCTCTCCTTATAGACCAAAGGCTAATGGTGCAGAAGCAACGAATAAGACAATTAAGAAAATTCTGTCCAAGATGACTAAGACTTACAGGGACTGGTAAAAAATGCTTCCCTTTCCTGTATGGGGATATAGGACGAGTGTGCGAACACCTACTGGGATGACACCATTCTCTTTGGTTTATGGGATGGAAGCGGTATTGCCAATTGAAATTGAGATCAAGTCATTGAGAGTAGTCTTGGAAGCGGAGCTACCTGAAACGGAATGGGTAGCAAGCAGATACACATAATTAGCTCTACTAGAAGAGGGAAGGTTAAAGGCACTGTATCATCACCAACTGTATCAAAAGAAGATAGCTCGGGCCTACAATATAAGGGTTAAAATTAGAAAATTCAGAGTTGGGTATTTGGTATTGAAGTAATGTAGGCCTAATGTATCTTATCCATGAGGGAAGTTCTGACCTAGCTGGGAATGGCCATATGTCGTGAAACAAGTCATGAGCAAAGGTGCAGTGAAATTATCAAACATGGATGGGAATGAATTTAGTGAGCCAGTAAATATTGACAGGTTGAAGAGGTTTTATGTATGATAGGAAGAAAAAGAAGAAAAAAGAGCTCGCTAGGTTGAAAACCCAAAAAGGGCAGCCTAGGCAAAAGTTAGAGCAGTCCGCTAGTTCCAAAAACCCGAAAGGGCGGGCTAGGCAACAATTAAGGGCTAATGAGAGAAAATCGTCATTTAGAAAACCCGAAATGGCTACTTGGAAACAGGAGTGATCTTGTGTATGCTGGCTTTATGTTTGGTTGTTCCCCAATTTAATAAAACAGTATTAATAATTAAATTTGTTCTATGTGCATTGTTATAAGTATTTGACCAGATACGGATGAAATAAAGAATCATAATTGCAAAAGGTGATGACAAATTATAAATGGAAAAGAAGCATCTTTTATTACTTTAGTTATTTTTCATCCTAACAAAACACTTTCTGAATTGACAAATGTAAAATCTATGGCAGTCTATAAGTGTAACGTGCAGGCCAGCTTTGCCTTAACCGATCCAAGTAGGCTTCAATCAAGCAAGGCATGTCTAGGACAGAAGCAAAGTCAGAATCACGAGGCTCAGCTCCATACTGATGCCCAAGTCGGCGAGGATCATAGTATGTACCTTGACGAAGAGCAGTAAGAGGAATGTACATCAAGTATGTCCGCATGGTGATACGAAAAATCTTCCACCAAGGTACCAACCAACGGATATTGACTTCAGAGAGTGAGTGGATCTAGTCAACCCAGTCAGCATATGAAGAAGCAGGATGGAGTAGCTTCCTAGCAGAATGATGACGTGGCAGGTATCTGGCGAAATCCATGGAGAGAGTATGAAGCAAATAGAGATTCTCCTGAAGCCAAATCTGTGAAGAAAGAATAAAAAAAAAAGAGGTCCGCTAAGTTGAAAACCTGCAAGGGCAGCTTAGGCAAAAATTAGGACAGCTCACTAGTTTCGAAAACCCCCATGGGCGGACTAGGCAAAAGTTAGAGTTATAAAAAATAAAATAAAATAAAGAGAAGAAGAAGAAGGATTACAGTAAAGAGGAAAATTGTATGTTTTTCATTATTGTACAATATTTTACAATTGCTACAATATTTACATATCACTAAGAGGGTGGTGGTAGGTCAACAAATAAAGACTTGAAAAAGTCATCGCCTGTTGGAGAAGGGGGCAAATTACTCATCCTGGGATCATCCGAAACAGAAGCACTAAAATCCCTATTGCCTTGGAGTTTCGATTTGTCATGGTCCTAATTAGAAGCAGATGAAAGGATCTCATGGTCATCATTCTGGGGGCCTCTCGATGAAGAAGCACTGGGATCCCTCATTCCTTGAAATCGGAAGTCATGGAAATTTTGTTCGGATTGATGATATAAACTTTCAAAATGAGAAGCTTGCTGGCGACTTAAAGCCAACTCTTCTTGAAGTTTCTTATTTTGTTCTTCAAGCATCCGCTGTGAGCCAAGAGAGAAAAAGGTAAGAGCATACATAATCATGCATACATATAGCATAAACTTTTATGAAATGAGAAACATACCGGCTAGTTCACATTGATACCCTGCGGATGAGGTGGCGTATCTAGCAGGCTAGAATGTGCAAATGAAGGGGCAGTGAAAGAAGGTCCAGCCTCATGATCAAATGAGCCAACAGCCTGCAACAATCATTAAAGAATCAAAAAAAGAAAAAGCAGTTGCAAGGGAAAAGTAGTTAAAGTGCAAAAAAAAAACTCCCTTGGAAGATCAAAACAAGGAAAGAAGAGAAGAGTATGAATCAAGCAAGACATGGCTAAGCCAAATCGAGCTTAGCTGTGTCACCTCAAAAGAAATTTTGGCAGAATATGACATGGGCAGGCGACACGGCCAAGCCACTAGCCATGTCTTACCTAAAGGACAAAGTCAAGAAGGACCAAGCAAAGAAAGAAAAGAAACAGTAGGTGACACTGGCAAGTGACACAGCCAAGCCACTGGCCGTGTCTCTCCTGAGGGGCAAAGTCAAGAAGGACCAAGCAAAGAAAGAAAAGACACAGAAGTTGACATACCCAAGAGACACGGCCAAGCCACTGGCCGTGTCACTCCCATCTTCAAAGAACAAAGAAGACCCCGATCTCCAAGGATGAAGATCCATTTTCAAGGGTGAAGACTCGATCTCCGAGGGTGAAGATCCATTCTGAGGGTGAAGAATCATAATGCATAGAACATCTGGAGCAGTCAAACTTCTCAACTGATAAAAGGTTAGTCAAATTCATTCTCGGGTCCAAGTACCCAATCTTAGGTCCAAGTGTCCAATCTTGGGTAACCAAATCAAATAAATTTAGGGCCGAATATCCCAATACAGTTGGGATCGAGTATCCTAATCCAGTTTAGGATCGAGTATTCCAATCTAGTTTAGGATCGATTGTCCAAATCCAGTTAGGATCGAGTATCCAAATCCAGTTTAGGATCGAGTATCCGAATCCAGATAGGATCGAGTATCGGAGTCTAGTTTACACTATAAAAATATTCGGCATTTGCGATGGATATCTGCGACGGACATGTTTCCGTCACAAATTTGCTACGGATTTGCGACGGAAGGACAAATTAGAGGATTTTTGAGAAATTGGTCACAAATCGGTTGCAAATCCGTAGTAAACCTGCGACGAAAATCATTCCGTCGCAAATAATCATCTCAGAAGTTGGCGCGGATACTTGGCGGGAGAGAGACTCGCATATATTTTTTCGCAAAAATTTTTTTCATCGCAGATTGGTTGTAGAAAACACTAAAAAAAGCAATTTGCAACGGAGATCTGCTACTGTCTATTGCCATCGCAAATTTCACTACAAAAATATTCAGCATTTGCGACGGAAATCTGCAACGAAAAATTTTCGTCGCAAATTTGAGACGGATCTGCAACGCATTTGCGACAGAATAACAAGTTGAAAGAATTTTGAGAAAGCCGTCGCAAATCGGTTGCAAATCTGTAATAAATCTGCGATGGATTTTTGTTCGTCACAAAGTTTCGTCGCTAAAGTTAGCGAGGATTACTCCCGCCGAGGATTTTTGCGAAAAATTTTTACCGTCTCAGATTGGTCGCAAATTCGTTGCAAATTTGCTACCCATTTGCTACGGATTTGCGACGAAAATAAAATTTGACTATATATATGTATCCGTCGCAAAGTGGTGGCAAATCTGTAGCAAATTTGCGACAGAAAATAGCCGTCGCAAATTTTCATCGTAAAACTGAAAGGAAATTTTTAGCGGGAGCCCAAAAAAGAAATTATAATTATTTGAAATAAGTTAGAAGACTTATTTTATATAAAAAAAATACTAATTTTTATTTTTTACATAATTTCGTTATAGGCATTTTATTTTATCTCATTTCCCTGCATTTATCGTATAGCATGAATGATATATTTGAGTATCTGTTTAATTATTTTAAAGCATATTTTGATTTCAACAAATCGATTTATTTGTATAGCTTCATTTAAATATTTTATATATTACACTGATATTAATTTAATAATTTATAATCACAAATTAAATTTTAGTTATTATCACTAATATAAAATTTTAAATTAGTATTTAATTTTTTTTTGTGAAATTCATTATCTTAAAGTGGAGTATGATAGAATCATATTCATAATTCAAATTTACGAATATTTTATTAAATTAAAATGGTATTATTATTAAGTGATCTACGTATTTAGTGGTTATAATAAATACTTATTAGTTATTAAGCAATAAACAGTACTAATAGTACTAATAATATAATGAATTGTGTTTTGTAAATTAAAATAGTAAAATTAATAGTATAACATATTAATAGTATAAAATTATATTTTATTATACTAATTTACTGTCTAATATTTATCATCATATAAATAATTAAAATATTTTTTAATTTAACTTCAAAATAAAATAAACATAAATATAGATAATTCTGATTTTTTTAAGAAATTATATTGTATAACACAATTTTTATTTTTTTTAAAAAATATTATTTTTTTATATGCACTTCATATACTAAATATACAATCTATGTCTATTTAAAAATAAAGTATATTTTTAATATATTAAATATATATTTGAAAAAATGATATTTTTAAAATTAACAAAGAAAATTAAATTTTTGGGGTATTTTGGAAGGGCACATGTATCAAATGTTTTACTGCACTAACCCAATCTCAGAATCCTCACTGTCTCCTGTTTGCTCCGCTCCCTCTCTTCTCCTTTCTGTAGTAACCAACCATCTTCATCTCCGCCCACCATCGCAGCATCGCCATCTTCATCTCAGCCTTCTATTTGCGCCGCTCCCTCTCTTCTCCTCTCTGTAGTAAAATTATCAAATACTTCATGGCATCGCGTACTGCCATTCTCATAGGGTTCTTCATCGAGATTTGAAACCACAAAATCTGCTCATAGATCGTCGTACAAATTCACTGAAGCTTGCTGATTTTGGATTGGCCAGAGCATTTGGTATACCTGTTAGGACATTTACTCATGAGGTATTGTTGCATTGGGTTTAATTTTTTTAATGTTTACATTTACACATGCAAAAAGATGTGCTTCCCTTTATGATTAGTCTAAGCTTGTTGCTCATCTTGAAACTGATTAGAAAACTTTAGTAAGCATGGAATTTTTGTTGGATTTCTACCACGAGGGGAGTAGTGAGAGAATTTGTTCTCTACATTCTTGGATATGGCCGTTTCAATGTGTGAGTTGATGCTGTTTGTGGCCCAAGTTTCCTAGCTAGTAAATCGTAACACTTCCACAGTCTAGATGCCCAATTATAGCTGCTCAAAGGGATGCTGTTGTTTGCACTGAAATTTGTAGAACTTTCTAGGTTGGCTTGATCATCATTTATGTTAGATCCTTTGATAAATATATTTGCTTTCCGTTTATGAATATCAACTTTTCTCCTGCATTTTCACCTTAGAAGGGCTAACAGGAGAACCACACTTAGCAATTAGCTTCTAATGCATATGTAATGGTGACTTCTTACACTGCTTTGGTGATTGTCATGTCTGGGTTCAATGAATTATCTCCCTTAGGTGGTAACCCTGTGGTATAGAGCACCAGAAATTTTGCTTGGATCTCAACATTACTCAACACCAGTCGATGTGTGGTCAGCGGGATACATATTTACTGAGATGGTGAGCCAGCGACCCTTGTTTCCTGGGGACTCTGAAATTAATGAACTGTTCAAGATTTTCAGGTCTTATATCTTCTTATCTAATATTTGTTTCCATAATATTTTTGTGTATCTATTGAATCCAAAGTTTGGCTAGCATTATTCAATGTATATTTTTCATGCAATGTGTGTTTGGCTGCCTTCTGTTTTTGAATTTTTCTATAAATATTTTTTTTGCTATGAAAGAACAATGTGAAGATGATATGGGATTCTGCTTTAAAAAAAAAGATGATATGTGATAAATAGTTGAACATGTATCAAATGTTTTACTGCCCTTCCCTTCTTAGACATGTTTTTAACTCTTCATATTACCTTTGAAGATATAAAAGAATATAAACAGATACAGATCAATGGGCCATCAAATCCGAATATTCAATAGCTTTCCCCATCACAATAGTTAAAACACATTTTATATGCTATCTCTCACATGAAACAATTGCTTAAAACTATATATGAATACAATAGATAGCGAATATTGAATATATATGTATATATATGCATGTATGTATGTATGTATGTATGTATGTATATATGTATATGTATATGTATGTATGCATATAACAGAACAGGGGATTTATCAACGGGGTTTTGGGTCTTTGGATTTTGCTTTTTCAAAGGGAGATTGAGATATGTAGACATGAAACCGTTAATATATATCTATATAAATATATATTATATATATAATAAGATAATATCAACACGAGATGCTATATTAGTCTAATCTCTAATGTTAAATGTAAAATCAACAATTGAAAATTTTTTAAGAAAATAAAGTTTAATAAAATTTAGGAGTGAGTGAATTGTTTAGCTGTTGGCTGTGGGTTACTATTGAGTCAGTTGCTAGTTGGACTGTTGATGAGCTAGTGTTACAGTTCACTACTGATCTTCTTACTTTGAGCTCAAGGGCATTTTTGATTGGTAAGGGATGTTGAGAGTTTTCTTCGTTTTGTTTCTTTTGTTTTAGTCTACTGGTTTTATTTTAGGCCTTTGGTTGTATAAATGTGTGATTTTCTGGTTTGAGGTGCTGGTATGTTATTGAGAATCAAAATTGAGAATAATTAAGCAAAGCTTTATTTATATTTATCTAATGTTTACTGGATGGATTGGTTGATGGAGAGAATTCCATGTGGATTTATTGTTAATATTATCTAATAGTTATGTTGGCTTGGCCCTATGATTTCTAAAATTAACTTTGGGACATGAATAAGATAAACGCTAGGCTTTTAGTTAATTGGATTATTTTGAAAGTTGAAACCACCATTTAATTGGATTATTGCTAAAAGATGTAAGAAAAATGTTTTGGTTTTAGTTACTGATAATTATTGTCCAATATTTCATGAGAAAGTAAAATATTGACTACCTTTGTTAATTTGAACTATTTAAAGGACATCTTTATGTAAATGTGTTACGCCTAGCTCGCGATGAGAGAAATGCACACTTAGGAAATGAAAAATATTTTAAAATTAAGAAATATAAAACCATAGTTTATTGCTATTAAAGCAGATGTAAAAAACTACATATTCTTGCAGGTTAGGAGTGCTAAAACTAGGTGATTGCTTCTGCATGAGCATAATAATACATATTAAAACTGTAAATTACTATTGCTGCAATAATGTTTCTAAAAGTATAGCTCTTTCTTCTTGAATGCAATTAATCAATGCCTTACAATAACATCAACAATATGACTGCTTGTCCCTAAATTCCAAAACCAATAAAAATTCCGAAGTAGTGATAATAATAGTTTTCTGAAAGTTACAACTGTTTGTTTCTGTTTATTTCAGTTTCACTGAAGAAATACTCATATTGCCACTTTTCAATATTTTCTCCATGCCCTGATTTTAGAGTATCAATTAGTTGATCTGATTTTTTATTGCCTTGGACTAGTATGTTTTATTACCTCTGTTAGCCTATTGCAGCTAATGTTTTTGTTGCACCTTTTGCAATAAGCTGCCATGTTGATGTCCAAAATAGATGAAATGGTTAATACACTCTGTTATTAGGAGTAAATGTTCAATTAACTAAATCTAATTGAATTTAAATATTGAAGTTCAGTTTTTTTAATTGTTAATAAATATAATTTGTACATTAGCAAATTATTTTTTTCGTAAATGTTAATTATAGTTTTTATGTGTTGATTACTTGTATCATTAACAAAATGATCAATAAATTAACAAAATATGGCTTCTTGCGGTTCAAATTAAAGTTGCAAGTTGTTCAATTAATTGCATTTCTATTCACCTTGTACTGCCCACCAGTTGAAAATGACAACCTATTGTTTGTATTGTTGAATTTGCTTCTGCCAATTTAGTATTAGTGGTTGCGTTGTTGCTCTTTTCCTTTGTTTTGTTCGAGCTTATGCTCAGTTAAAATAAAAGTGGAAAAAGTAATTTAATTTTTTTAATTGAGCTAATCATGTATGGAATGCATGGAAGTTGAGCTAATCTTGTAAAAGAGACAGACAAGTCATTGAGAAGCAAAAGCTGCACCAAGGTAATTTTAGTTAATTTATGTAAATTAGCTCAACTTTCTTATTCTTTTTATAAAAAATCATCATTTAAATAATCAAATATTGTTAGAATACCTGTTGATTATCACTAATTATTATCTTTTAAGACTTTTAGTTGTTGCATTGAGCTATTCGAGTAGCAATTAGTTCTTATGTGATGAGAAGCATAAGCAAAATTATTGATATGTTCTAATAAAATAAAATTTCTATTTCTTCTGGTTGCAGGCAACGACGCTAGCGGTTCAGACAATAGTTGATGTGAATGAATTAGCAAAGTCAATGCAAAGAGAGCTGGAAAACCTGCACCCGACGACAAATAGCTCGTGTATATTCAAAATTCCTGAGCAGCTACACGAGTTGAATGAAAAAACCTACACACCACGGTTAGTATTACTTTGTTAATGTGTATCATATTATTCTTTTCATTTACTCTTTTTAATATTATTTGCAGGTTAATAATGATGATGCAAGTCATGATTCAATGAAAAATGATAATTGAAGATCTATATTGTTATTTTCAAGATAGATTATTTATAGTAGTGTTCTTAACACTTGTATAGTTAAATTGTAAAATATTTTATTCTATTGAAGATTAATAAAAGAATTATTTTTATCAATGTAATTAGTGTTTTTTTATATTGTGTTTAAATGTTCCAAATGTATTTATAAAGTTCTCATAAAATTAATTGATAATACAAATAGTACCAATAAAAATCAATATTAAATTACTACGGATTTGCTACGAATTTGCGACAGATATTTGAAATCTATGACGGAATCTGGGACAGATACTGCGACCGAATTTGTGATGACAATCTGCAATGGAATCTGCAACGAATATGCGACGAAAATCTGTGACGGAATCTGCGACAGCTGCCCTTTACTCGCGAAAATTTAAGCGCGAGATTTGCAACCGCCGAGTGGTTGCAAATCCGTCGCAATTTGCGATGGCCTATCTCAAAATTGAAAATTGCGATGCCTTTTTTATTAACGGATCATATCGGTTGCAGATCGGTCGCAGATCAGTCGCAAGACTTGATTTGCGACGGATTCTGTCCGTTGCAGATAGCGTGTTTTTTTGTAGTGTTAGGATTGAGTATCCGAGTCTAGTTTAGGATCGAGTATCTGAGTCTAGTTTAGGATCGAGTATCCAAATCTCTCGGGTTCAGAACTCAAAATTTTCCTTAGGTCCAGGAAATTCCTGCGGGCGAAATCACTGTGCTATTTCACACGCAGAAATTTTCTGCCTGCGAAATAGCTTATGTGTCACAACTCGCTCGTGATATTGTCGAGAATGTGAGGTTCTCCAAAGAAATGTTTAGAATTTTCCATAATAGTCTAGAGATGTGTGGAAGTCTCTAGAAACTTATAGACTAGTGCAGAAGTATGTAGAAAGATAAGGAATCTCCTTGTACATACTATACTAGTGTAGAGAATTCTACAAGTAGTATTCTCCACCATTAGATCAAATTGATCTAAGCCATCCATTGAGGAGGTGAAGTAGTATAAATAGATGTAGGATTCATTTGTTGTAACAACATAAGAAATTCAAGTAATATAAGCATTCAAGCATTCTCCCAATTCTCTCTTCTTCTCTTGTGATCAAGCTACTTTGTTTAGCTTCCGCAATACGCTTATTGGGGTAAGACTAACTAGCTTTCTTTATAGTGTTGGGCAAAGTTTCCTAGTGCCGCATGGGTTTGAGTTTGCGAGAAAGAAATCCCGTGACAGTTGTTATCAGAGCCAAGTTAAGCAAAACTTCAACACAAGAGAATGGCAGATGCTACCAATCCTTCTGTTGCTACCAACACAACCCAAGGAGGGAGGAGGGGCCACAAGGAAAAGTTGAGGGACATCATCGCTGCCATGGAGGAAAGGTTGGCAAGGTTCACTACCACCATGTCCGAGATAAGTGACAAAGTCGAGGATATGGACCAACGCATCGAGGGGTAAGAGTCTATTGGTTGGATGAGCTCCGCGAGGAGATGCAAGGTGCCTTAAACATGGCCTTGGACGTAGTGTCCAAGAAGATGCAATCCTTGGAGGCCACTATTACTACGAAGGATGACGAGGTGAATGCTTGCAAGGTAAGAATTATAAACCTTGAAGAAATTGTGGAGAAACTCCAAACTCAACTTAGTGTATGCATGGCTGCCGTAGCCAATGGAGGTGGAGCTACGCATGCTCTCCTACCCACAAGGTGGATGTTCCCCGACCTTAAGCCTATAATGGGGCAAGGAAAGCAAGGGAAATTGATAATTTTCTTTGGAGTGTTGAGAATTACTTTGATGCGGTAGGAATATTTGATGATGATCAACAGGTGAAGAGCGTCACTCCCTATTTAAGGGATATCGCCATGGTGTGGTGGTGAAGAAGGTGTGATGATGTGAAAAAGGGTCTTTGCACTATCGACACTTGGGAAGGCTTCAAGGTGGAACTTAAGAAGCAGCTCTACCCCGAGGATGCTCAAAACAAAGCTAGGGCCAAGCTTCATCGCCTTCAACACAAGGAAGGCTATATAAGGGAATATGTGAAGGAATTCTCCGAGTTGTTGTTGGAGATTCCAAACATGGGGCAAGAGGATGCTCTTTTTAGCTTTATAGATGGCCTAACTAGATGGGCTAAGCTTGAACTCCAAAGGAGGAGAGTCTAAGATCTAGCTACCCCAATGGCCGTTGCCGAGTCCTTGATTGAATTTAAAAGGAAGGATTTAAAGAAGGAGCAAGGCAAGAAGTCCACCTATAATGGAAAAGGTGGGGGAGATAGGGACAAATCTCCCAAGAAAGGCCAATCCTCTAGAGATAAAGGTAAGGGGAAGATGGAAGACAAGAATGATGCTTCCAAATTCAAAATTACTTACTTCTTATGCAATGGGCCTCATCGGGCTTTTAAGTGCCCTAAGCGTGGGAAGATTGCTGCCTTATTCATGGAGGAGGAGAAGCAAGAAGAACGAAGACTTGCTTCAATGCACTT
Source organism: Garcia nutans (assembly GCA_947685225.1). NCBI lineage: Eukaryota > Viridiplantae > Streptophyta > Magnoliopsida > Malpighiales > Euphorbiaceae > Garcia > Garcia nutans. Next base: position 11,119,166 of record CANTUV010000040.1, read on the forward strand.
ACTTAGTGCAATTCAAGCCAAAGTGGAAGAACAACCACGAGGCTAAATGTATGTGCAGACAGAGATTGGGGGCAAGACCGTCCAACCTTGGTGGATACCAGTGCTGACACAGTCTACATGGCCAAGGAGCTAGCGGACAAGATTGGCTTACCCTTCACCAAGGAAAGGGGTTTCGTCAAGGGGGTCAATGCCAAGAGTCTCCCAATTGATGGTGTAGCACGAGACACCGATATTAAAATCGGCCAATAGAGAGGTAAGGTTGACATTACTATTGCTGCCATTGATGATAATAAGTTCTATTTAGGAATAGACTTTCTATACATGGTGAAGGCATTCTTGGTTCCCTACGCCGACACCATGTGCATCATGTAGAAGGGACAACCATGTGTTGTTCCCGTCAAGAGGGAGATTAGCAAGGAGAGAATGGTGTCTGCAATCCAACTCTCCAAGGGGGTGAAGAGAAAAGAGCCAACTTATCTTGCCACTCTCAAGGTAGATGAAGGCCCCATGGATGGAGGGGTAAATGCACCAAAGCCAATTCAAGACGTGCTTGAAGAATTCAAGGGCGTCATGCCTACTGAGCTACCAAAAAGGCTTCCTTCAAGAAGAGAGGTGGATCATGCCATTAAGTTGGAGGTTGGAACAAAACCACCAGCTTTTGCTCCCTATCGCATGGCACCACCCGAGTTAGAAGAGCTAAGGAGGCAATTGAAGGACTTACTTGATGTCGGTTATATCCGTCCCTCCAAAGCTCCTTATGGTGCGCCGATTTTATTCCAAAAGAAGCATGATGGGTCATTTCGGCTTTGCATTGACTACCGAACACTCAACAAGATTACCATTAAGAATAAATATCCCATCCCACTCATTGCGGATTTATTTGATCAACTTGGCGATGCAAGGTACTTCACCAAGTTGGATTTACGATCGGGGTACTATTAAGTTCGCATAGTCGAAGGAGATGAGCCAAAGACGACATGTGTCACAAGGTATGGATCATATGAATTCCTTGTGATGCCTTTTGGCCTCACCAATGCACCGGCGACATTTTGCACACTCATAAACAAGGTACTTGCTCCTTTCCTTGATCGATTTGTAGTTGTGTACCTTGATGATATTGTGATCTATAGCAAAACATTGGAGGAGCATGTAGAGCATTTAAGGGAAGTTTTCCACACCTTAAAGGAAAATGAACTCTACGTGAAGAAGGAAAAATGTTCCTTCGCCCAAGAAGAGGTGACTTTCTTGGGTCATGTTATCGGTAGAGGCAAGCTAAGGATGGACAAGTCCAAGGTGCAAGCTATTCAAGATTGGGAGCCGCCAACCAAAATCACCGAGTTGAGATCATTCCTTGGCTTGGTGAATTACTATAGAAGATTCATCAAGGGATACTCTTCAATAGCTGCCCCATTGATGGATTTACTAAAGAAAAGGCGAAGTTGGGAGTGGAGTTTGCAATGCCAACATGCCTTTGAAGAATTAAAGAAGACAACTGTGGAGGAGCCGGTGTTAGCGCTTCCCAACTATCTCCAACCATTTGAGGTGCATACCGATGCTTCCAATTTTGCAATAGGTGGAGTATTGATGCAAGATGGACATCCTACTGCCTTTGAAAGTAGGAAGCTCAATGATACCGAGAGGCGGTTATGGTACAAGAAAAAGAGATGACCGCGGTAGTGCATTGTTTGCGCACATGGCGACATTACTTGCTTGGGAGCAAGTTTGTGGTCAAGACGGAAAATGTTGCCACTAGCTATTTCCAAACACAAAAGAAGCTATCTCCGAAGCAAGCTAGATGGCAAGACTTCCTAGTGGAGTTCAACTACACATTGGAGTACAAGCCTGATAAAGCCAACTTAGTTGCGGATGCTTTGAGTAGAAAAAGAGAGCTAGCCGACATTAGTAGTCCTCAAAGCACCTTGAAGTCACGCATCAAGGAGGGAATAGAGCATGATTCCATGGCCCAAACCATCATTGCTCTTGTCAAAGAAGGGAAGACAAGGCACTTTTGGGTAGAAGATGGCTTGGTATACACCAAAGGAAGGAGGCTCTATGTTCCATCACATGGCAACTTAAGAAGGGAGACATTGAAAGAGTGCCATGATAGCAAATGGTCTGGTCATCCGGGGTTGCATCAGACTCTCGCATTGGTGGAAGATGCTTATTATTGGCCTCACTTAAAGGAAGATGTTGAGGCATATGTAAGGACTTGTCTTGTATGCCAACAAGACAAGGTGGAGCAACAATTACCCGCGGGTCTACTCGAGCCACTTCCCATCCCTGAAAGGCCTTGGGAAAGTGTTTCTATGGATTTCATCGTGGGTTTACCCACATCCGAAGGATGCAATTAGGTGTTAGTAGTGGAGGATCAATTCTCCAAATATGCTACTTTCATCCCAACACCGAAGGAGTGCACCGCCAAACAAGCTGCACATTTGTTCTTGAAGCATGTTGTGAAATTTTGGGCATGCCCAAGACTATTGTGAGCCATAGGGACACTCGCTTCACGGGGAGATTTTGGACTGAGTTGTTTAAGCTGTTGGGTACCGACCTCAAATTCTCAACTAGTTTCCACCCTCAAACGGATGAACAAACGACGAGGGTGAATGCCTTGTTAGAGCTATACTTGAGGCACTATATGAGTGCCAATCAACGAGATTGGGCTAAGCTACTTGATGTTGCCCAATTCTCTTACAACCTTCAACGGAGTGAATCCACAGGGCGTAGTCCATTTGAGATAGTCATGGGCCAACAACCCTTGACTCCAAATTCAATTGCCACAGGCTATACTGGTGTTAGTCCTTCAGCCTACAAATTTGCCAAAGGTTGGAACGATAATGTCGATTTCACTAGAACCTACTTGGAGAAGGAATCCAAAAGGATGAAGAAGTGGGCCGATAAGAAGAGGCAGCCGAGGGAATTCCAAATAGGAGACCTTGTGCTCATCAAGATGCATAACCATGCAAGGTTGACGGGGCTACATCGTGGACTCATTAGGAGGTATGAGGGACCATTTCCCATAATTAAGAAAGTATGAAAGCAAGCCTATAAGGTGGAGTTGCCTCCGAAAATCAAATTTTATCCCGTATTCCATGTGAGCTTGTTAAAGCCATATAAAGAAGATGTGGAAGATTCAAGCCGTGGGGTATCGCAAAGGGCGCCAATGGGTGTGCGCATCCAACATGACAAGGAAGTGGAGGAGATTTTGGCCGATAAAGTAAAGCGTCATTCCAATCAACCGCCCACACATGAAATCCTTGTCAAGTGAAAGGGATTGCCCGAAAGTGAAGCCAGTTGGGAACCTATCCAACATTTGTGGCAATTCAAGGAACAAATTCAAGCCTATGAAGACTTGAAGGCAACGAGGACGTCGCCAGATTTAGTGGGGAAGAATGTCACGACTCGCTCGTGATATTGCCAAGAATGCGAGGTTCTCCAAAGAAATGTCCAAAATTTTCCATAATAGTTTAGAGATGTGTGGAAGTCTCTAGAAACTTATAGACTAGTGTAGAAGTATGTAGAAAGATAAAGAATCTCCTTGTACGTACTAGACTAGTGTAGAGAATTCTAGAAGTAGTATTCTCCACCATTGGATCAAATTGATCTAAGACGCCCATTGAGGAGGTGGAGTAGTATAAATAGATGTAGGATTCATTTGTTGTAACAACATAAGAAAAATTCAAGTAATATAAGCATTCAAGCATTCTCCCAATTCTCTCTTCTTCTCTTGTGATCAAGCTACTTTGTTTAGCTTCCGCATTACGCTTATTGGGGTAAGGCTGACTAGCTTTCTTTATAGTGTTGGGCAAAGTTTGCTAGTGCCACACATGTTTGAGTTTGTGAGAAAGAAATCCCGTGACTGCGGCAGATTTTTTTGCCAGCGCAGTTTTTCCGCAGCAGTTTTTTTTCGGCAGCGCAAATTTTCCAACACAAATTTTTCGAAACCTAATCCAATTAGGTTTTGGTTTCTTTTTTTATTAATATTACTTACCTTAACTAATTAGGAATAAACAACCTCAAACCACTATAAATAAGGACCAAAGACAATTAAAAAAGGGGAGGCAAAAAATCCAAGAGTAGTTTGGAAAATTTGAAACCAAATCAAGGAAGGAAAAGAACAAATTCAATTCAACTCTTTTTTGAAATAGCACAACACGATTTAGAGGATTCAAAGGTAAAAAAGGCTTGCCTTTGAAGCTAGTTCATCCAAGAAGAATTGTTTTTGGAGAAATCATCAAAAGAAGGTATGTGTTAATTAATTTTCTTTAATTATTTTTTTTTACACAGTAGCAAATTTATGAATCAAAATTAAAAACCGTTGAACTTTAATTTAGTTTTTCTAAAGCCAAAAGAAAAAACCTTATTTCGTTGGTTTATCTTCCAAAAGGCTTAAAATTATTATTTTTACTTCTTAAAGATCTTAAAACACTAATTGAACATGATTTTAAACAAAATTAAGATTTAAATTCTGTTTCTTTTAAAATTTTAAAGTATGTTCTATTTCATTCAAAAAGCCTTAAAAAATATCTTTTCTACTTATAAAAACTTTAATTTATTTGTTTAAATTCTTAAAACATCATGAAATTATCAAATTGATTTCCAAATTCTTAAAAATTATTCACCACCCGAGACCCTAAATTCCAAAATATCAAATCCAAATTCAACTTCCAAATTTCAAAATAATGAACACTAACCCTTTTAAAACCTTAAACCCTAATTTTTATGAACCCTAATCCTTTTAAAACATTAAAAAACATAAAAATATAAAAACCTAAATTTTACACAGTAGCTTAGGAACCCAATAACCAAAAATCACAAATTAAAGTATTTTAAAGTGTTTAAAACCCTAGTTTCATGATATCATCATTCAAACCTTAATTTTGTTAATCAAAGAGTCTTACCAACCCTTTAAAACATAAACCCTAATTTATTTTAATTCCATAAAAAGTCACAGTAGCCATAATTGGGCTTTTATTTGCTTTATTCAATTCCATACTTGATTATGCTTTGATTTATTTCTTATGCTTTAATTTATTTAATTTCAATACTTGATTTATTTATTTATCATGGATGGATGTTTATTTTATATTTTGATTAATAGCTTTGATGAATGATTTATTTATGATGAATGATTATTTACTTTTATCAATTAATTTAGATTTCCAAAAGTTGTAAGAGGTATGTTTCCACTTGTGTTTTATTAGTTTTTGTTATAACTTTGTGTCTTGTTTATTATGATAATTATTGTTTTATTTAGGTATTTTGTTAGTTTTTATCGGTTTGTTTAGTGTTTTCATTAGTTTTGGTAGTTTTAGTTTATTTCAGTGTTTATGTTATTTTTGATCTAGTTTTTAGTATGGTTTTATGTTTTGTTGGTTATTGTCTATTTACTTCTTGTTTTAAGTTTGTTTTGAGTTTTGTGTTAGGTTAAAACAGGCAAGGAAACAAATTGAAGGAAAAAAGGGCAATGGCTGACACAAGCAGAGGACACGGCCAAGTCACTGGCCGTGTCCCATACCAAGTTAAAAAGGAAGAGCAAGTCTCAGTAACAGACACAAGCAAGGGACACGGCCAAGTCAGTGACCGTGTCCCTCCAAAGAAGCCCAACACGGCCAAGTCACCTTCACTTGGCCGTGTCTCACTTGGTTCCAATGGAAAAGAGAAGCAAATCTTCACAGAAGTAAACACAGGCAGGGGACACGGCCAAGTCACTGGCCGTGTCCCTCCAAAAGGCTCCAACACGGCCAAGTCAAGCTCCAACTGGCCATGTCACTCAACCAAAGAAGAAAAGAAGAAAATTTTCACAGTCGGTGACACATGCAAGGGACACGGCCAAGTCACTGGCCGTGTCCCTCCAAAGAGCACCCACACGGCCAAGTCACTTGCAACTTGGCTGTGTCTCTCATGAACCAAAGCCGTAGCGAGTTTTTAAAGCGGACGATTCATATAAAAAGAAAAGAGAAGCTAGGGTTTGGGACTGTTGACGATTTGGAGAGCTGATTTAGCCGTCTGAGAGTGAGCTTAGGGTTTTGACAATTGTTTTCTTTAATTTTGATTACACTTTTGATTACTTTAGCTTAGATTAGATTGTTCTAGCCATTGATGCATCCTTCTTGCAAGATTTGAACAAGAGATTATTCAGAAGCTTCAAGGAGTTTGTAACTTGGTTTTGTTCTCGAACTTATTCTCTTTATTTTCATTGAAATTGTATTTATGGATATTATCATGTCTATTTTGATTTCTTTGAACTTTAATGAGATGAATATGTTTGATTGCACTATGAACTAATTTGATCTAGTCTAGGGTTTGTATGGATCTGCTATGATTGTATGAATTGGTTATTCTCTTAGCTAATAATTTCTTTAGCCTTGATTGAATGAAATATTTTAATATATAATTGATTGGCCACCAATTATGTGTTTTAGGTATTAGATGATGGATTGAGAGATGAAGTCTAATGCTGGATCAATTCAATTAGGGACTTAGGTGAATTAGAGATATAACCTATTGAAAAGATTGTTTCAATTATAACAAGATTAGTTGTAAGAGGTTTGAATGCGAGAGCTTATTTCCTTGACTCAATTAATTAAGTTGTTTGAGATTTAATCTTTGAAATTGAATTAGTTACGAGGAATAACCATTCATACATATAAGTAGTAGAGAAGTGCAAACCCGAGACCTTTTTTTTATCAAGTGAATCAAAACATCAGCTCTTGTTTACTTTTATTATTTTAAACTACAATTAAACTTTTTCATTTGGTAGCAATTTAAATTTATTCATTACTTGTTACTTTTAATCTGATAATCAATTAGCCACTTTAGCTTCCTTGTGAGACGACCTTGGGGCGATCACCTTTGCTACAGCTACCTCGTATACTTGCGAGTGACGCTTTGTGGTAGAGTTAATTCGAGAGCAATAAGTTTTTGGCGCCGCTGCCGGGGAGGCTAATTAGCGAATTTGTTTATTAGGAAAAAAATATTTTAAATTATTTTTCATTGTGTATTTTTTATTTTATTTTGTCTTTTGCTTTTAATAATTTCTTTTTCTAGAAATTTTGTTTATGCAAGGCAGGAGATCACTCGAAGGAGAGCTACATCCATTCATTCCAGAAATTAGAGAGTGAAAAGGAGCAGAGAAGAGTTTGAGCTCTATACCGGATTTGATACAGAGGAGGACACTTCTGAATTTGAGTCAGATTCTGCACAATCAGTTAAAATGGCTGAAGAAAGGCAAAGAACGATGAGAGACTTTGCTAGACCTGTCATTGGAACTTCCACCTCTTGCATAAGACTGACAGATGCAGTAAGAAATTATGAGTTGAAGAACATTCACTACAACATGCTGCCATCATTCTATGGAGTTCCAAATGAAGATCCTTTGAACTTTATTAGGGATTTCTACTCCACCCTCAACACTTTTCCATTGGGAGGATTAACAGAGGATCAGTTGAGGATGCGGTGTTTTCCATATACTTTGAAGGATAGGGCAAAGAGCTGGCTTATGATGTTGCCCGAGAACTCATTGACAACTTGGGAGCAAGTTTACAATAAATTCATGGGCAAGTTCTATTCACATCAAAAGACAGCTGAATTGAGAGGGAAGATTGCTACATTCTCTCAATTTGAAGGAGAGCCATTTCATGAGGCTTGGGACAGATTCAAGATGCTATTGATCCAGTGTCTACATCATCACTACCCACTTCAACTCCTTAATCAGTTTTTGTATGATGGTCTAACCCAGTAATTTCAGAACACTATCGACAATGCAGCTAGGGGAGCCATGGGAGAAAAGACAGCTGATGAGACATATGATATCATTGAGATGTTGGGAGCTAATTCTCAACAAAAGAGTGTAAGGGGAAGAAGTAAAGGGGTGAATCAACTGGAGGCCAATAGTGAAATGGTCAGTCAAATAGCTGAATTGACAAGGCAGGTTCAGATGCTAAACATGAAGAACAATATTTCTTCATCTACTCAAGAAGTGTGTGGAATCTGTGGGACATTTGGGCATGGAGCAAATATATGCCCTTCTGCATATGAGTCTTTTGGGAATGAAGCTGAGCAAGTTAATGCTATGGGGGGATTTCAACCAAGAGCCAGGAATGATCCTTACTCCAACACTTACAATCCTGGTTGGAGGAGTCACCTCAATTTTTCCTGGACGACAAATAATGCTCAACAGCCTTTCCATTTGCTCCAGAGACAGAACCAACAGCAGGGCCAATCCTCCAATCAAGGGCAGCCTAAGAGAGAGAGTTTGGAGGAAAGTTTACAGGCTTTTATCCAAGTCAGTGCTAAAAATCAAGAGATGAACAACAAGAGGCTGGATTCCTTGGAAGCATCTTTTAAGAAGGTGGAGACCCAAGTGGGTTAACTTGCACAACAGATGTAGATTCAACAAAAGGGGAAGTTCCCAAGTCAACCTAAGCAGGCACAATCAGTGACTGTTCTTAGGAGTGGCAAGGTAATTAATAATAATGTTGAAAATAATTCTGTGAATGCAGGTGAGCAAGAGAATAAAAAGGAAGAAGAACTAGAGAACAAAGGTGCTGAAGAAAGATCAATGGAGAAGTCCCCTACAACAGATTTGCACAAGGCAAGCAATCCATACCGGCCACCTATACCATTCCCCAGCAGGTTGAAGGATGATAAAAAAGATAAGCAATTTTCAGATATCTTCAACATGCTGTCTAAGGTAAGTATTAACTTACCCTTACTTGTAGCAATTAATAACATGCCAGCTTATGCTAAATTCTTCAAAGAACTGAATACCAAGAAAAAGAGGTATGAGCCGAATGAAAAGGTGATAGTTTCTGAGGTAGCTAGAGCTGTTTTGCAGCATAAACTACCTCCTAAGCTAAAGGATCCTGGAAGTTTTATCATTCAAATTACTATGGGGAATGGAAAAGGTACTGATGGCATGTGTGATTTAGGAGCTAGTGTGAATTTAATGCCTTACTCTGTGTACCTTGATTTAGACCTAGGGGAACTTAAACCAACAAAAATGGTGTTGCAATTAGCTGATAGAACTCTTAGATTCCCGAAAGGGGTTATAGAAGATGTGTTAGTTAAAGTTGGTGGTTTGATAGTACCTGTGGATTTCATTTTTCTTGACATGGAAGTAGGTAATTCTTCACCATCTGCACACACCATTCTGCTGGGTAGGCCTTTTATGGCGACTACCAACACTTTGATAGATGTTAAAAATGGAAAATTATCAATGACTGTTTTGGGACAAACTGTGGAATTTTCTATTTTTAACACTTCTCCTATTCCTACAACTGCTTTATATGAGGATTGTTCTTTTATTGGTTGTGTTGATGCAGTTGTTTTAGATGTTTTCTTGCAGATAGGTTCCTCTGATAAATTGGAGCTGGCATTGACCTTAGAGAGTGATGTGGATATTTTTGATGCAGAAATAGCCAGTTGCCTTGAGACTTTAGAGGGTGCTGAAATAGAGGAGCTTAAGGAGGACCCAATTTTTGAACTTTCCCCCATTGAAAAAGAAGAGAAGAACCCCTCACTAGAGTTAGAGCTGAAAGGATTACCTAAGAACCTGAAATATGTGTTTTTAGGAGATCACAACACTTTACCTGTGATAATATCTAGTGAACTTAGTGAAGGGGAGGAGATGAGGTTGGTGAGTGAGCTTAAAAGATTAAAGAGAGCAATAGGATGGGGATTGAGTGACATCAAGGGTATTAGCCCTTCCATGTGCATGCATAGAATCACTTTAGAAGAGGGAGCTAAACCTGTGAGGGAGACTCAAAGGCGTCTTAACCCAAATATGAGCGAAGTGGTTAAAAAGGATGTGCTCAAATTGCTGGATGAAGGAGTAATATATCCAATTGCTAATAGTGAGTGGGTGAGCCCAGTACATGTAGTTCCTAAGAAATCTGGAATCACTGTGGTGAAAAATGAGAATAATGAATTGGTTCCTACTAGGACTACTACTGGGTGGAGAATGTGCATCGATTATAGGAAGTTGAACAATGCTACAAAGAAAGATCATTTCCCTCTTCCTTTTATTGATCAGATGTTAGATAAACTATCTGGACACTCACATTATTATTTTTTGGATGGCCTTTCAGGTTACTATCAGGTGCCAATATCTCTAGAGGATCAGTCCAAGACAACATTTATTTGTCCTTTTGGGACATATGCATTTCGACGTATGCCCTTTGGCTTGTGCAATGCACATGCAACTTTTCAAAGATGCATGATGTCTGTCTTCTCTGACATGATAGATGATTTTATTGAGGTATTTATGGATGACTTTTCTGTTTTTGGTAATTCTTTTGATAATTGCCTCAATAAACTTGTTCGTGTACTTGAGAGATGCATTGAATGTAACCTCACTTTAAGTTGGGAAAAGAGTCATTTTATGGTTACCCAGGGCATTGTTCTAGGTCATGTGGTGTCAAGTAAAGGGATTGAGGTGGATAAGGCTAAAGTTGAATTGATTGCTAAATTACCCCCACCTACCTCTGTTAAGGGAATAAGAAGATTCCTAGGGCATGCATGATTTTACAGGAGGTTTATTAAGGATTTTTCCAAAATAAGCCAACCATTGTGCCATTTGTTGGGGAAAGATGTTCCATTTGAATTTACAGCACAATGCATGCAAGCTTTTAATTCCCTTAAAGAAAAATTGACTAGTGCACCAGTGATTGTAGCTCCTATTTGGACTTTACCTTTTGAAATCATGTGTGATGCCTCTAATCATGCAGTAGGAGCTGTTCTTGGGCAAAGGGTTGATAAATACTTGAGAGTAATATATTATGCCAGTTTGACCCTGAATAGTGCACAAATGAACTACACCACAACTGAAAAGGAAATGTTAGCTGTTGTTTTTGCTTTAGACAAATTTAGAGCATATTTAATTGGGTAAAAAATTATTGTGCATTCTGACCATGCAGCTCTAAAATATCTTTTAACAAAACAACATGCTAAACTGCGCTTAATTAGATGGGTGTTGTTATTGCAATAATTTGATTTCCAAATCAAAGATACTAAGGGTAGTGAGAATGTTGTTGCTGATCATTTATCTAGATTACCCTTCTTTAGTGAAAATCTTGCATCTGATAGCATTCATAAAAATTTAGAAGCATTTCCTAATGAGCAGCTTTTTGTGGTATTTGATGCACCTTGGTTTGCAGATATTGCTAACTATCTTGCTTGTGGTATTTTCCGTACTAACGTGTCATTTCAGGAAAAGAAAAGGTTTTTACACTTGAGTAAGTTTTATTTTTGGGATGAACCTTATCTATTCCGGATTTGCAAAGATGAGATAGTCCGCAGGTGTGTATCTGAGGAAGAACAACTGAGTGTTCTTCAATTTTGTCATGATCTTCACTGTGGGGGTCATTTTGGAGGAAGAAAGACTACAGAAAAGGTGCTACAAAGTGGTTTTTACTGGCCTACTTTATTTAAAGATGCTCAAGAGTATTGTAAGCACTGTGATCGTTGCCAAAGAGTAGGTACCATTGGGAGGAGGAATGAAATGCCCCTTCAATCATATATTGTTGTTGAACTGTTTGATGTGTGGGGAATAGACTTCATGGGTCCTTTCCCCAAGTCTTTTGGATATGAGTATATTTTAGTTGCTGTTGATTATGTTTCCAAATGGGTGGAGGCAATTCCCACCCGTACTAATGATGCTAATGTAGTTGTTAAATTTGTGAAGGAAAACATTCTTAGTAGATTTGGTACGCCAAGGGTGATAGTTAGTGATGGGGGGAGCCATTTTTGCAACAGGCTTTTTGAGAAGTTAATGCACAAATCTGGTGTTAAGCACAAGGTGGCAACCGCATATCATCCATAGACTTCTGGACAAGTGGAAACATCCAACAAGCAGATTAAGGGAATTTTAGAGAAAACAGTCAACACATCAAGGAAGGATTGGGCAAACAGATTGCATGATGCACTATGGGCTTATCGGACTACTTTCAAGACTCCTCTTGGTATGAGTCCATACCGATTGGTGTTTGGAAAAGCTTGTCACTTACCAGTGGAGTTGGAGCACAGAGCATATTGGGCAATCAAGACTCTGAATTTGGACTTAGACAAAGCGAAGAGAGAATGATTTATGCAAATTTCAGAGTTAGATGAGCTGAGAAATGAGGCGTATGAGAGCTCGAGAATTTACAAGGATCGCACTAAAGCACTTCATGATAGAATTATAGTGCGAAAGACATTGAGTCCAGGTATGAAAGTTTTACTTTTTAACTCTCGACTCCGTCTTTTTCCAGGTAAACTAAAGTCTCAATGGAGTGGTTATTTCGAGATAACTCAGGTGTATCCTTCTGGTGCCATTGAATTACTTAACTCTCGAACAAGTGAGACTTTTAAAGTGAATGGATAGAGAGTTAAGCCATACAATGAAGGATTTCAGGAAGTGAGGGTCATTGATAGCACTTTGATTCATGATCCCTAGGCCTTGCATGATGTCCAACTATATGACATTAAAGAAGCGCTAAATGGGAGGCAACCCATCGGTTTGCATTTATTTTTCATAGTTGTAATTTTAAATTTAGCAAGTGTTGATTTTATGCTTAGTCTAAATAAATGGAATTGGTGCTTTGATCGGTTTTTCTTTATTTTGTGTTTCAGGGTGTTTGAAGAAGAAGGTTTGCAAAATCTTTAAGAATTGAATAAAAAAAAGAGTTAAAAGTTAATAAAAGGCAGTAGGTGACACGGCCAAAGGACTTGGCCGTGTCACACACTGGACACAGCCACGCTTCATCAAATTTCTTTCGTTTTTGCAAATTTTTATACAGAAGAGGACACACCCATGGTACACGGCCAAGTCATTGGCCGTGTCCCTCCAAGAGCATCAGACACGGCCGTGTCACCTTGACTTGGCCGTGTCTCTTCACTTTCACACACCAGACACGGCCAAGTTCACCCAAACACGGCCGTGTCCCTCATTTTTACACTTTAAAAAACGCGATTTTGCCCAGTTTCTTTCCATTATATCCCTAATTTCCTGTTCTTCGTCTCTCTCACTCTCTCACTCTCTGTATTTTAAAATTCATAGCTTGTGATTCAAAACTCCAAATCTTCCTTTAAACATCAAATTTCTTCACCAAAACTAGAGATAATCACTTAAAACTTCTTCTTTGCTCATATAATTTTGATTTGATCAAGTTTTGGTTTGAATTTTCAGATTTCTAAGGATGCTGAGAACTAAGATTGTGTCACACCGCGAGATGAAGAAGTCTACAGCCGAAGGAGCTTCTTCCTCTTCATCATCTTTATCTTTGAAGAGAGCAAGTCTTTTGGCTCGGGGCTTTTTCCCGACAAGGTATGTTAACGATGAATCTCTTGATGCCTTGCAAATTAGGACTAATTTTGATCGATATGTGCAATTTCTTGGATGAGAAACTCTAGTCACCTTGAGACCTTTGCAGTTTGAGGAACTTACTTTAGAATTTCTGACATCTCTCAAGGTTGAAAGAGATGATAAGAAAATCTGCACTAGAATGATGTTTAAATTGCTGGGTAAATCATATGTGCTTAATATTGACCAGTTAAATGATATATATGATTTTCATCAGCATGGGGAAAGGTCGGTACCCAAAGAATTTAAACAACAATTTGCTTGGGGAGCTTTAGGCTCATGTACTTATGTGGCCAAATCGGCCAAAGCATCTAAATTAAGAAATTCTGCTTTGAGGTATTTGCATAGGTTTATGGCTTGCAGATTCTTTGCTCGGAAGGAGAGCCCGGGTGTGGTTGAAGTGAGTGAATTATTTTTCCTGGATTGTGCTTTCAATGCAATGCATGTTAGTGCCGGCTATTGGTTAGCCGATATTTTTGATACTGTGGCTAACAAAAGAAAGGGGGCAATTTGTGTTGGGGGGTTGGTTACCACATTAGCAGTAGCCCTTGTTGAGGATTTTGACCCGAGTACTAGTCGCATGACTAGAATTTCGGGTAATGACTCTTTGGATTTAGCTACACTTGAGAAGATGCACATGGTGGTGCATAGGAGAGGGACTTATATGATGCCTTCAGCTGAGCCTGCAGCACCAGGGGACAGGCAGAAGAGAGCACGGGTCCAAGAGGAGTCCAACTTGGATTCTCTTGACCTAGATGAGGATGCTCTAGTTTCGAAAAGTCAAGAGGTACTTCTTAGGATTGAGGCCCTAAAGGGCAAAGTGGATCGACTGGATGGCAAGGTGGACCGTAACCATGCTGAGGTTTTGCAGCAGTTGGAACAGATTAATAGCAACCTTACGAAGATATTTGAGTCTCCATCCCTCGGCTGCATCATCTTCATGTCCGCCTTTTCCATAGATTTTGAGTTCCTTGCTTTATTTTGTTTAGTGTATTTTTGTTATTGTTTTTATTTTTTGTTTTCATGTTAACGTTTTATATTTGGATATTTTATTTTTATATTGTACTTTTATTTTTGAACTTTTGTGTTTGTGATGGAAAGCTAGGATTTTGCCTCACCAGGTACGATGAAGACAGGCTATCCTTTAACTCTTTTTATTTATTATTCTTGTTTTACATTGAGGACAATGTAAATTTTAAGTGTGGGGTACTCTTTAAGCTTTCCTTTAATTTTTGTTTTGTTTTGCTTATTGTGTCTGTTGTGCATGGCATAATTGTTGAAATCTTATTGATCTTTTCTTTGATTCTAGCATTATAGTTGAGACTTTAGTATCGGCATAGAAATGAGCTTTTGAATTCATTCAGGATCAATTTTCACATTCTGCAATTCATGACATATAAATCTTGGTGAACACACCTGTGTGAGTTTTGAGCCTCATAAATTTGATATTATTGTCAATTGATTTTCTTTTCTTAAGTGTGCACCTTCATGATGTTGCATCTCTAGAGTTTCTTTTGCATACTAATTGAACTCACATTATGATTTAATATCAAGTTTTAAAATGATGAAGGCAAATTAGGTTAGCCCCTTTAGCTTAAAAAGACTTCCCTTAATATTGATTTCCTTAGTGAGCCAAGTTGAGCCATTGAACTTTTCTTGTTTGATCAACACAATTCTCAACTTAACATGTTCTTATTATCATCATACCTATGCATTAAGGAATGGAGTTTTTATGTTTTGACAATTGGGTAGTTTATTTCAAAGTGTGGGGTAAGTAAGTAAAAAAAAATGATATTGCTATTTGGGGTTGAAATGCATACTTTTGCACATTGTGTTGGATTAAGAGTTGATTATTCTTTTCCTCTACATGTTAAGCTAGATGATATATGCAATGTTATACTTTGTATATATATGTATTGAAAAAAATTATTATATATAATAAAAGAAAAAGAAAAAGAGAAAATAAATAAAAAAAGAGAGATATATATATACTAAAGTCAAATATGTTCTAGCATTGGTTATCAAAAGAGGAATGTCGACTTATGCATTTTCCTTGATTATGCAAGTATGGGAGGTAGCAAGGGTTGGTGAGTATGCTATTTGAAGGAGTTATGAGTTTCCTTAGCAAGAGTAGTGTCTAATTTAGATACTCCATTTCTTGATGCTCTAGCTTAAATGTCTTTTCTCACACCTTCACCTTAGCCCCATTGCATCCAAATAAAAGACCTTCGGATTATTTCTTGAGACAATCAGTGAGGGAGATTGGATAATTAAGCAAGTTTATGGTAGTATGCAGTCATGAGTGGTTTGAGTGATTAACCTTTGAAATCGAGTGAAATACTTAGATGAGAGATAAGATTTGTATGTCTAGATTAATGAATGAGTTAAGAAATCTTGATTGAAAGTAATTGCAATTATTTATGTCTGACTCTTAAAGTATTTCATCTTATATGTTGGAATTATAGTTAAGGTTGTTTGAGTTTTTAATTTATGCCATGTGAATTTGCTTGAGGACAAGCAAAGTTTTAAGTGTGGGGTAGTTGTTTTATTAGTTTTTGTTATAGCTTTGTGTCTTGTTTATTATGATAATTATTGTTTTATTTAGGTATTTTGTTAGTTTTTATCGGTTTGTTTAGTGTTTTCATTAGTTTTGGTAGTTTTAGTTTATTTCAGTGTTTATGTTATTTTTTATCTAGTTTTTAGTATGGTTTTATGTTTTGTTGGTTATTGTCTATTTACTTCTTGTTTTAAGTTTGTTTTGAGTTTTGTGTTAAGTTAAAACAGGCAAGGAAACAAATTGAAGGAGAAAAGGGCAGTGGCTGGCACAGGCAGAGGACACGGCCAAGTCACTGGCCGTGTCCCATACCAAGTTAAAAAGGAAGAGCAAGTCCCAGTAGCAGACACAAGCAAGGGACACGGCCAAGTCAGTGGCCGTGTCCCTCCAAAGAAGCCCAACACGGCCAAGTCACCTTCACTTGGCCGTGTCTCACTTGGTTCTAAAGGAAAAGAGAAGCAAATCTTCACAGAAGCAAACACAGGCAGGGGACACGGCCAAGTCACTGGCCGTGTCCCTCAAAAGGCTCCAACACGGCCAAGTCAAACTCCAACTGGCCATGTCACTCAACTAAAGAAAAAAAGAAGAAAATTTTCACAGTAGGCGACACATGCAAGGGACACGGCCAAGTCACTGGCCGTGTCCCTCCAAAGAGCACCCACACGGCCAAGTCACTTGCAACTTGGCCGTGTCTCTCATGAACCAAAACCGTAGCGAGTTTTTAAAGCGGACGATTCATATAAAAAGAAAAGAGAAGCTAGGGTTTGGGACTGTTGACGATTTGGAGAGCTGATTTAGCCATCTGAGAGTGAGCTTAGGGTTTTGACAATTGTTTTCTTTAATTTTGATTACACTTTTGATTACTTTAGCTTAGATTAGATTGTTCTAGCCATTGATGCATCCTTCTTGCAAGATTTGAACAAGAGATTCTTCAGAAGCTTCAAGGAGTTTGTAACTTGGTTTTGTTCTCGAACTTATTCTCTTTATTTTCATTGAAATTGTATTTATGGATATTATCATGTCTATTTTGATTTCTTTGAACATTAATGAGATGAATATGTTTGATTGCATTATGAACTAATTTGATCTAGTCTAGGGTTTGTATGGATCTGCTATGATTGTATGAATTGGTTATTCTCTTAGCTAATAATTTCTTTAGCCTTGATTGAATGAAATATTTTAATATATAATTGATTGGCCACCAATTATGTGTTTTAGGTATTAGATGATGGATTGAGAGATGAAGTCTAATGCTGGATCAATTCAATTAGGGACTTAGGTGAATTAGAGATATAACCTATTGAAAAGATTGTTTCAATTATAACAAGATTAGTTGTAAGAGGTTTGAATGCGAGAGCTTATTTCCTTGACTCAATTAATTAAGTTGTTTGAGATTTAATCTTTGAAATTAAATTAGTTAAGAGGAATAACCATTCATACATATAAGTAGTAGAGAAGTGCAAACCCTAGACCTTTTTTTTATCAAGTGAATCAAAACATCAGCTCTTGTTTACTTTTATTATTTTAAACTTCAATTAAACTTTTTCATTAGTTAGCAATTTAAATTTATTCATTACTTGTTACTTTTAATCTGATAATCAATTAGCCACTTTAGCTTCCTTGTGAGGCGACCTTGGGGCGATCACCTTTGCTACAGCTACCTCGTATACTTGCGAGTGACGCTTTGTGGTAGAGTTAATTCGAGAGCAACAACTTGATGGGTAACTCATTAGTTAAACATCATGTAATTTAATTTGCTTTTCTATTTTAGAACCTATGTAAAGGGCATGTTTCTACCTTTTGTGGGTGTCATATTTAGGCATGTGATGTAAGGACATGTTTCCATCCTTGGATGGGTGTCCATTTATTTGCTTTGTTTGGACATTGCTTTGATTTTAATATATTGATGCTTTCTTTTAATTATTGTGTGTAATATGGATAATGTTATTATATTTAAGAATTTTATAATATGAAGACCTGTAAAGGAGGCCGGTTCCAATGAACCGGGCATTGTGGGGGTGCTGGGCCATTTCTCACCTTCCCCACACGTACCCAACATTCCGATTAGGGGGTTGGGTATTCCTTAGGAATCAAGTCATCCACCCCTTTCTTTTTCCCGGCCCGTCCGGGTGGCGACTCCATTTTCTTTGGACTTAGGTCCGTGTTCTCTAAGGCCCCGAGCCTAAACAGTGTCGAAGTCGCAAGAACCATTCCACCGGGAGTGGGGGCGAAAATCCCCGCTGACAGCAGCCTTATTTCTCCACCTTTTCACATAGTCCACAAAATTCTCATTTGGCCTTTGTCTAATGGACTCAACTTCCATTAAGGTAACTTCCATCTCGACATTATATCCATATTATTGGATGAAGGCCTTGTATAGCAGATCCCAACTCTTTTGTGTGCCATCATCTAAGGTATTGAACCAGTTTTGGATAGCAGGATCCAATGAGAGCATGAAGTACCGTAGAGTTTAAGCCTTAGTAGCTCAGGCAGACTGCATGGCAGTGATATACTACTTCACATGGAGGTGAGGATTTCTGGTTCCATCAAACTTTGCAAAGGATGGCATCTTGAATTTGTATGAAAGTTCTTCTTCTAGCTCAAATAATTTGTCAACTTTGGACATCTCTTCGGTTTTCAGTTTCTTCTCAAATTTTTTTTCCAAATCTGCAATCATCTTTTCAACATCAAAAGTTTTAGTTTTCTCCATAGCTGATCTTAGTATAAAATAGGCTCACAATTGATTTTTAGTATTTTGTAATTGACCTAAATATTTGTAAGCCCTTTTAAAGGTTGGATGAAAATAATTTTGTTTCTAAGCCCATTGTAAAAAGATTTTAGAAAAAATGAATTTTGGGCTTTGTGTTTTAGTCGTGAGAAAAGAATTTTAGAAAAGTTTTTTAGAAAAGTTTTATATCCAAAGACCATCTTAAAACGTTTTGAAAATAGCTTTGGTCTTTTGGACTTTAAAGAAAAAACTTATTTTGAGTTTACAATATACTTAGGTCATATTAGAAAAAGAACAAACCAAATAAGCCATGATTTAAACCAAGATAAATTAACCATAGTCAAACAACAAGCATTTGGGGTAAAAACCTAAGGAAAGTAACTATGCCAATTACATGAGCTTTAGTCTTTGGGTTAAAAGGCTTAGGTTCCCATAGCAAGTATATACCAAAATGGTATAAGGCTATGAGTGGTTATGCCATGCTCGATCTCCATACCTTGAGTGAAAGTATGGTATCCCTTACATAACACAACACGAGTAACACGGGTGTCCTAACTCATGCACACGATGCAATCTAAATGATGCAATGGATAATATCATGATAAGAAAGAATAGAATAATAAAAAGACCAATGGAATCAACATCTCTTATCCCCAGTGGAGTTGCCACTTTGAGTGAGGATTTTCACCCCCACTCCC
The DNA here is from genome assembly GCA_947685225.1 of Garcia nutans. NCBI lineage: Eukaryota > Viridiplantae > Streptophyta > Magnoliopsida > Malpighiales > Euphorbiaceae > Garcia > Garcia nutans. The sequence goes on from CANTUV010000040.1 coordinate 11,138,488, forward strand.
GGTGGAATGGTTCTTGCGACTTCAACACTGTTTAGGCTCGGGGCCTTAGAGAACATTGGCCTAAGCCTAGAGAAAATGGAGTCACCACCCGGACGGGCCGAGAAAAAGAAAGGGGTGGATGACTTAATTCCTAAGGAATTCCCAACTCCCTAATGTGCTCAAAAAGTTGGGCACGTGTGGGGAAGGTGAGAAATGGCCCAGCACCCCATAATGCCCGGTTTATTGGAACTGGCCTCCTTTGCAGGTCTTAATATTATAAAATTCTTAAGTACAACAATATTATCCATATTACATGCAACAATTAAAATAAAGCATCATTATATTAAGATCAAAGCAATGTCCAAACAAAGTAAATAAATGGACACCCATCCGAGGATGGAAACATGTCCTTACATCGTTCTTGTCTAAACTAAATAGGACACCCAACAAAAGATAGAAACATGTCCTTTACATTGGTCCAAAATATAAAAGTAATTTAAATTACATAGAAATTAATTACTGAGGTACCCACAAAGTGGAAACATATATCTTAAAACATTTGGAAATCAAGATAAATCAATAAAAGTGAATAACCATTCATAATAAGTAAATCATTCATCAAAGATATCAAACATCAATCAAAATATATAATAAACATTCATCCAATTTAAATAAAACAGTAAATATATTAACTTTAGAGGTTCATGCATTAAGTAGGGTTTCTAGGTTTTTATGTTCAATGACTAGGGTTTTGCATATACTAGTTTAATTTGTTGAGAAATATTTTTAAGTAATAACATATCTACTGGATGTTAAAAAAAATTTAAGGTTTTGGATGTTTTAATAAAAATAATGTTACTGTGACTTAAAAAGGTAGGTTTAGTTAGGGTTTTAAGCAAACATTATGAAATTACTGTTTTGGAACCTTAAGACATTAGGGTTTATAATTTTAAAAGATTGGGTTTTAGGTTCATTGGATTATGGTTTTAGATGTTTATGAACTTGTCATAAAGTTTTGATGTTTTAAGAATTAGGGTTTAGAAAAACTAGGGTTTACTAGATTGGGTTTTGAGAAAATTAAGGTTTTTTGTATTTTAGAAAACATGTTTGATCTTAGGATTTAAGAAAACAATTTAGAGTTTTATAGAAACAATTATGATTAAAGTTTTTAGAAACTGTAAAGAAGATTAGGATTTGGAGATTTAAGAAGATATTTGGAAATTTTGGACAAAAAGTTAGAGTTTAGATTATTAAAAAAATAGTTCGAGGAAAAATAATTTAGGGTTTTTAAAGTTTTGGAAATAGAAAAAATAATTTAGGGTTCTTTAAGTTTTAGGAAGCAGAAGAGTAATTTAAGGTTATTAAAGTTTTAGAAATAGAAGGATGATTTAAGGTTTATGAAGTTTTAGAAACAGAATGATGATTTAGGGTTACTGGATGAATGGACAATTTGATCTGTAAAACAAACTACTAAGTTTAATAATTTAGGTTACTGATTCAATTTCAAAACAAATGATTATGCTTAAATAATTCATGAATCTAAACGCAAGAATATTGTAAATATAATAAAATCAAAGATTTAAAATCAAACCTCCATTCGTTGGTTCCACCAAAAATTGATTTCTGGATAAACAATAATAAAGGTAATGCTGCTGCCTTTGATGGATTGATGTTTTGATGATTGATACTTGTTGCTAATTTCCTTTTGCTGTTTCTGCTTTGCTGTTTTAATCTTTCTTAATCTCAATTGTCGCTCTCTGCTTTTTTCTTATTTTTCCTCCCCCTCATCCGTGTGTTTAATGCTAGTATTTAAAGGAAAATAAATAGTCCTAATCCTATTTTAATAAGGAAAAACCAATTGTTTAGGAAAAATTAGAAAACTGGGTAAAACAAGGTTTGGTCAAAAAATCGGCAGCGTGCAGGCTGTCGGGCCTGCGGGCTGCGCTGGCAAAAATTGTGCTGGCAAAAACGTTCGCGGCGGGCTAGCTGGTAAGCCAATTAATCGTAGAACTAGCTGTGGGGAATTGGGCAGTGCCCAATTCGCCCCAGATTGCTATATGCGGCGAAATGGGCTGCCGCGCGTCGCTCGCCGATCCGTCTGATTTTTTATTTTTTATTTTTATTAAAAATAACTATTAAATATTATTAGTAATTAAAATACTATTAAAATAAATAAAATACCACAAAAATATTTTGGACTATCGGATTTGAATGGGTAAAAAATTAAGGGTCTATAGTTATGAAATTTTAAAACCCAAATTTGTTTACAAAGCCTTAAAATATTTTCTTAATCATCAAAACCTTAACTTATTTTCCAAAACTTTAAACTGTATTCTTAATTTCCCAAACCCTAATCTTCTTTACAGCTTCTAAAAATCATAATCTTAACTATTTTCATAATATTAAAAAATCTAAATTATCTTCTTAAATCCTAAAGATCAAATCTATTTTCCAAAATATTAAAAAACCCTAAACTATTTTATTAATTCTCAAAACCCTAACTCCAGTGGCTTAATTCCTAAACACATGTCAAGACCCTAATTTTCCTAAAACCCAATCCAGTGATCCCTAATCCTATAAACCCTAATTTTCCTAAACCCTAGTTCCTAAAACCCTATCCAATAAGCCCTAATATTGTAAATCCTAGTTTTCCTAAACCCTAATTCTTAAAACATCAAAACCCTAAGACCAGTTCATCAACATCCTAAAGCCTTAATCCAGTGAACCTAAAATCCTAATCTCGCAAATTTAAAATCCTAATTCCTAACTCAGTAACCATAATCCCCAGAACCTAAAATCTTAAACTCCAAATCTCAAACCTTAATTTTATTTATTTAGTGATTTAAATTCCAGTTTTAATTGTTTATTTGGTTTGCTATTTGTTATACGATAGATGGTTTATTTTACTTATGATGGATGTTTGTTTTAATTATAGCACTTGAATGATTTAATTTTGCTTATTTATTTATTTGATTTCTTAAATTGTAAAAGGCACATTTCCACTTTGTGGGTGTCTCATTTTTTTCATCGTGTAATTTAATTTATTATTTAAGGATTTTGGGACTAATGTAAAAGGATATGTTTCCACCTTTTGATGGGTATCATGTTTATTTTATTTTAGGACTGAACATCGATGTAAGAACATGTCTCTATCCTCGGATGGGTGTCTATTTATTTGCTTTGTTTGAACATTAGTTTGATTATTCATGCAATATGATTTTATTTTGATTATCGCATGTAGTATGTATTTTATCATAATAATTACAAATTCTATAATATTTAGACCTAAAAAGAATGCCGGTTCCAATGAACTGGGCATTATGGGGTGCTGTGTCATTCTTACCTTTCTCACACGTACCCAACTTTTCGAACCCATTTGGGGTTGAGAATTCCTTAGGAATCGAAACATCCACCCCTTTCTTTTTCTCGGCCTGTCCAGGTGGTGACTCTATTTTCTCTGGGTTTAGGCCCATGTTCTCTAAGGCTCTAAGCCTAATAGTGCCAGAGCAGCAAGAACTATTCCACCGGGAGTGGGGGCAAAAATCTCCGCTCATAGTGGCGACGGATAAGAGAAGTTGATTATGTTAGTCTTTATATTATTTAATTCTTTCCTATTATGATATTATCCATTGCATCATTTTAGTTTGCATTGTGTGCGTGAGTTAGGATGCCCGTGTTACCCGTGTTGTATTATGTAAGGTATACCATACTTTTACTTAAGGCATGGAGATCAAGCATGGCACAACCACTCATAACCTCAAACCATTTGGTATATACTTGCTATGGGAGCCCAAACTTTTTAACCCAAAGACTAAAGCTCACATAGCTGGCCTAGTTACTTTCCTTAGGTTTGAACCCAAATGCTTGTTGTTTGACTATGATTGGTATATCTTAGTTTGAATCATGACTTATTTGATTTGCTCTTTTCCTAATATGACCTAATTATATTGTAAGCCCAAAATAATTTTTAAAGCCCAAAAGACCAAAATTATTTTCAAAACTTTTCAAGATGGGATTTGGACATAAAACCTTATAAGGATGGGTCAAAAATCTTTTTTCACCTCATGGCCCAAATACAAAGACTAAAATTTACAATAGCCTAAAATAAACCTTTTTACAATGGGCTTTGAAACAAAACCATTTTTCATATCACTCAAATCTTTTTTCTTAAATGAGCTTACAAATAGCTAGATCAATTATGCAATATATAAAATCAATTGTGGGCCTAGTTTACACCAAGACTTATTTATCATGGGCTTGTTTGAAGCATGAATCAATAGTTGTTTTTCCAAAATAGGAAATCCATTTATGATAAACCTTTTGAATTAGTTTTAATCCAATATAGCATAAAAGTTATCCTTTGTTGATCCAATGGATTAAAGCTCAATTAATGGGACTTATCATGAACCGACTTCTAAATTTAAAAATACAACTATTGGTTAAAATATCAGAGGGAATTCTTTAAAAATAAGATACCCCATGATGGTTTTTTATCGGTCATATACCAAGGAAAAGAGACTCGCCATTTGTATGTGGAAGTTATAAGGTTGTAAGGTTCATTCTTATTATATTGCATTATTTTATTTTGCTTATTACTTTCACATCCATGCATACATGCATACACACATTGCATCTCATATCATTGATCCTTTTTGGCTCACAGCCCCGGATTACAACAATTCAAGAGCCTACGACAACCCAACCTATGCCAGCGACATAGAATCTAGCAACTACTTAGTTAGTTTCTCACCAAGAGCGATGGAACCAGAGCATATTCAAAAGATGTTGGATTATGCCCTTGAAGTCAAGATGGAAGAAATAAGGGAGCCCTGGCAAAGATCATGAAAAACCAAATGGCTGCCATGTTTGGGAACACTGTTGAAGCATCTGCTAGTACCAAGAAGCAGAAAGACAAGGGAAAGGCTAAGGTTGGTGAAGTAGCCTTTGATGATGACAAGGTGGTTGTCGATGATGATGATGACAGGGCTTAGTATTTCTAAGACCCTCAAGACAAGAAGAAGGAGTAGAAGGTAGTGGAGAAATCAACTATTAAAAAGATCAAAACTTCTGATGTGGAGAATATGATTACTGATATGGAGAAGAAGTTTGAAAAGAAGCTAAAAACGGAAGAAATGTTGGAGGTGGATAAGCTATTTGAACAAGATGAGGAAGTTCCTTACAAATTCAAGATGTCATCATTTGCTAAGTACGATGGAATTGGCAACCCTCATCTTCATGTGAAGCAGTATTGTAGACCCTTAATTTTTGACCCAGTCTTGTCTGTTATTTTTTTGATATATATAGTCCAAAATATTTTTATGGTATTTTAATTAAATAATATTTATTTTAATATTTATTATTTATAATTTTTAATAAAAATAAAAGTGATAAAGTTAATAAAATAAAAAAAATAATAATAAAAATAAAAATGGCATCGAAAAAAACAGCGACGAAAAAAATTCGTCGTTGAAGGTTGAATTGGCTAGGCCAATTCGCCCATAGGAATTTCTGCGGGCGAAATGGCCCATTTCGCCACAGGAAATTCCTGCGGCGAATTGGCTAGCCCCCCAGCACCCGCCCATAATGATTCTCACAAATCCTCATAGTTTTTACTAGCAATTGTTTTGCCAGTGCAATTTTCCAATGCAGTTTTTCCGAAACCAAATTCTATTTGGTTTTGGTTTCTTTTCCTAATTGGTTTTAATTTCCTTAAATAATTGGAAGTAGGTTTATGATTTTTCCTATAAATAACACATTAAAACTCAAAATTAAGGGGGGAATTAGTTTTTATGGGATCGGAAATATTAGTTTGTACTAGAGTAAAAAAGAGACGGAAAAACCCTAGCACAAGAGACATTAGCAACAAGAAGCAATTAACAATCCATTCAAAGGCAGCAACATTGCCTTTGTCATTGTTCATCCAGAAATCAATTTTGGTGGAACCAATGAACGGAGGTTTGATTATAAATCTTTGCTTCGATTATATTTACAATGTTATGGCCACATTTTCTTTTAAGTACATCTATCATTGATTTTTGTTTCAGTAACCTAAATCATTAAACTTGGTAATATGTTCATCCAGTAACCTTAATCAGTGATCAAAACTTCAAAATCCTAAAACTATTCTTCTCTTTTTAGAAACTTTAAAACCCTAAAGAATTTTTCTCCCATTTCCAAAACTTCAAAAACCCTAAACTACTCTTCTGTTTCCAAAAACCTTAAAAACCCTAAATTGTTTCTTCTGTTTCCAAAAACCTTAAGACCCTAAAACTATTCTTCTGCTTCCAAAAGCTTTAAAACCCTAAACTATTTTCCCCGAACTATTTTCATCTAAACTCTAACTTTTTTTCAAAATTTCCAAATGTTTTCTTAAATCTCCAAACCCTAATCTTCTTTACATTTTCTAAGAATCATAATTATTTTTATAAAACTCTAAACTGTTTTCTTAAATCCTAAAATCAAATATGTTTTCTAAAATACAAAAAACCCTAATTCTCGCAAAACCAAATACAGTAAATCCTAGTTTTCCTAAACCCTAAATTCTTAAAGCATCAAAACTTTATGACAAATTCAACAACACCCTAAACCCTAATCTAGTGAACTTAAAAATCCAATATAGTAAATCTAAACCCTAAAGCCATGATCCAGTAAACCTAAAATCACAATCCAATAACCATGAATTATAAACTCTAATGCCTTAAGATTCCAAAACCCTAATTTCATGATGTTACCCCTAAACCCTAATTTGATTAATCAAAAAACCTTACTACTTTTTTAAATTCATAAAACCCTAATCCATTCCAATTTTCCAAAACCTTTACAGTAGCCTAAATAAATAAAAATAATAATTATAAAATTCCAAAACCCTAAATGTTAATTAAAGAACTTTAAATTGAGACATAAACCTAAATTTGTATCTTTATTGCTTTATTTAATTTTAGATTTGATTATGTAGTTTATTATATGTTTTGATGGTTGATTTATTTAATTTCAATACTTGATTTATTTAACTTATCATGGATGGATATTCTCTTTATTATTATGATTGTTATTTGTTAGTTTTAGTATTAAAATTGTAAGAGGTATGTTTCCACTTTGTGTGTACCTCATTAATTAATTTCTATGTAATTTAAATTGCTTTTATATTTTGGACCAATGTAAAGGATATGTTTGTACCTTTTGGTGGTTGTCCTATTTAGTTTAGACATGAATGATGTAAGGACATGTTTTCATCCTCAAATGGGTGTCCATTTATTTATTTTGCTTGGACATTGCTTTGATTTTAATATAATGATACTTTATTTCAATTGTTGCGTGTAATATGGATAATATTGTTATACTTAAGAATTTTATAATATTAAGACCTGCAAAGGAAGCCGGTTCCAATGAATCGGGTGTTGTGGCCATTTCTCACCTTCCCCACATGTATCCAACTTTCCAAACCCATTAGAGGGTTGGGATTCCTTAGGAATCGAGTCATCCACCCCTTTCTTTTTCTCGGCCCGTCTGGGTGGCAACTCCATTTTCTCCAGGCTTAGGCACGTGTTCTCTAAGGCCCCGAGCCTAAACAGTATCGAAGTTGCAAAAACCATTCCACCAGGAGTGGGGGTGAAAATCCCCGCTCACAAGTATATCACAGTTATGCACTCTACTCGAGCTACTAAGGCTCAAACTCAAAGGTACTTCATGCTTTTGTTGGATCTGGTTGTGCATAATTGGTTCAACACCTTAGAGGATAGTACTCAAAAGAGCAAGGATTTTTTGTACAAGGCCTTCATCCAACAATATGGGTATAATGTGGAATTGGAAGTTACTTTAATGGAAGTAGAATCAATAAGGCAAAAGCATAATGAAAATTTTATTGACTATGTGAAGAGGTGGATAAAAAAGGTTGCTCTCCTCAAGAAAGGGCCCGATGAGTCAAATTATATTAAAATGATTGTAGGGGGAGTGCTACCTAGTCTTTGTTAAAGGATGTCTCACACGCTCATCTGGGATTTCAAAGATCTTCTCCAAGCTGGCTTGCAAATTGAAGAGTGGGAAAGTAGAAGAATCATTTTTCTGTAAAAAGAAATGAGAAGGGAAATTATCTGTCTTATAGCCAGAGTACACAAAATGTAGTAGACGTTAATGTTACTGGTCAATGGAATAAGAGACAATTTTTAGACTTAGGGAGACCTTTATCTTGGGTTTCCAATAAGTTGCAAAAGCAAGGGCTATTGTAGCCATTGGCTCCTCGACCGCTACATGATCCTTTACCACCAAAATTTGATGTGAAGGACTTCTGTCAATTCCATCAAATGCAAGGGCATGATACTGATAAATATGCTCGATTAAGGCATGAGATCCAAAACTTGATTGACAGTGGAAAGCTGTCCGAGCATGATAAGCCCAACACCAAGAACAATCCATTACCTATCTTTAGAAGAGTGTCACCACTAGCAACCTTCATGATAGAAGGAGGATTGATGGAAAGTTTTGTCTTGCCATCCTTTCACGATGTAGATTGGGGACAATGCGAATCTTTAAGTGTAGGGTACAATTTTTTACTTTTAACTTATCTTTGTCTAAGTTTAGTTAATGTTTTTCTTTAAATAAATGAATTTTAAAAGTTTAATTGTTATAAGATTGTTGATAGATGACCTTTGAATTTTTGAAGCATGTATTTGAGAATTGATTAGAATTGGTGCTTATGATCAATTTTGATAGTTATTCTTTGCATCACCTTTAAACTTGTGAGGAATTGAGCCTATTAAGTTGGATACCAACTTATTATTCTTTTTTATGTGTAAACATCTTTGATTGATGAATTTCTAGAACTTGCTTTGACAAGCATTTTAAGACTACATTAAAATTTCAATTAGGCATCAATATGATTAAGGCAATGAGGTGAACCCATTTTGGCTTAAAAAAGACCAACCTTATATCTTACCTCAGTTAGCCAATTTTGAACTTATTTCATTTTTCCTTTTCTTTCTTTTTCACAACACCATTAGCTTGAACCTTGTTATTTTAACTATTACCCTTTCATTAGGTCAAGAACATTTTAAGAGCATTTATGATTGAGTGTTGTGTTAAATAACGTGTGGGGTTAAATTTAGTGGGTTTAAAATTGCAAAGTATTATGTTCTTTATTTGCAAACACTACTTTTATTAAATAAATAAATAAATAAATAATAAAATAAATAAATAAATAAAAAGAGAGAAAAATTAAAATAATAGAAGCTGTTGTTCTTTTTCATAGGGTTGGAATAAGCTTAGCAATAATCATTGCAAAATTTAATAAGTTCCCTTGGAAAGCTCTTTAATGTCAAGTGGTAGGTGACTGGAAGGTGCTTTGGGATTGTTTGATTGTATTACGTTATTTACTTCATTGAAACCGGCCTCCTTTGCAGGTCTTAATATTATTAAATTCTTAAGTATAACAATATTATCCATATTACATGCAATAATTGAAAAACAGCATCATTATATTAAAATCAAAGCAATGTCCAAACCAAAGCAAATAAATGGACACCCATCCGAAGATGGAAATAGGTCCTTACATCATCCATGTCTAAACTAAATAGGACACCCACCAAAAGGTAGAAACATGTTCTCTACATCGGTCCAAAATATAAAAGCAATTTGAATAACATGATATTTAACTAATGAGGTACCCACAAAGTGGAAACATACCTCTTACACTTTTAATACTAAAACAAACAAATCATAATCATAACAATAAAGAAAACATCCATCCATGATAAATTAAATAAATCAAGCATTAAAATTAAATAAATTAACCATCAAAGCATATAATAAACTACATAATCAAATCTAAAATTAAATTAAGCAAGTAAAGATATAAATTAGGGTTTACTGTTTCAATTTAGAGTTCTTTAGTTAACATTTAGGGTTTTGGGATTTTAAAATTATTATTGTTATTATTTAGGCTACTGTAAAGATTTTGGAAAATTGGAATGAATTAGGGTTTTGTACATTTAAGAAAGTAGTAAGGTTTTTTGGTTAATCAAATTAGGGTTTAGGGGTAACATCATGAAATTAGGGTTTTGGAAACTTAACACATTAGAGCTTATAATTCATGGTTACTAGATTATGATTTTAGGTTTACTGTATTGAGTTTTAGGGTTTAGATTTATTTGTAATAAGATTTTAAGGTTTTAAGGATTAGGGTTTAGGAAAACTAGGGTTTACTGTATTACTTTTGAGAGAATTAGGATTTTTTGATATTTTAGAAAAAATATTTGATTTTAGGATTTAAGAAAATAGTTTAGAGTTTTATAAAAATAATTATGATTTTTAGAAAACATGAAGAAGATTAGAGTTTGGAGATTTAAGAAAACATTTGGAAATTTTGGACAAAAAGTTATAGTTTAGATGAAAATAGTTCGGGGAAGATAGTTTAGGGTTTTAAAACTTTTGGAAACAGAAGAAACCCTTTAGCGTTTTTAAGGTTTTTGGAAATAGAAGAGTAATTTATGGTTTGTGTAGTTTTTGGAAACAGAAGAGTAGCTTTTGGGTTCTTAAGATTTAGATCATTGACTAAGGCTACTGGAAGAATGTATGACACATTACTAAGTTTAATAATTTAGATTACTTAGAAAAATAAACGATGGAAACATTGTAAATAAGTGTGGGGTGCATTTTGTGTTTTTTTTGTTTTTATTTTTAATTGCATTATGTGTTGTTGTGTTTTTACTTTTAAGTTATTTTTGTTTAAGTTTAGTTAATGTTTTTAATGTTTTTCTTTGAATAAATGAATTTTGGAAAGTTCAATTGTTATAAAAATTGTTGATAGATGACCTTTGAATTTTGAAGCATGAATTTGAGAATTGAGTAGAAATGGTGCTTATTGTCAATTTTGTTGGTTTTTCCCTTGCATTGCCATTAACCTAGTGAGGAATTAAGCCATCAACTTATCTTTTATTGTTGTGGGTGAACATCTTTGATTGATGAATTGCTAGAACTTGCTTTGAAATACATTTTAAGATTGCATAAAAATTTCAATTTGGCATCAAAATGATTAAGGCAATTAGGTGAACCCACTTTGGCTTAAAAAGACCAAACCTATTTTAACCTTAGATAGCCAATTTTGAGCCTATTTTATTTTTCCTTTTCTTTCTTTTTCACAACACCATTAGCTTGAACCTTGTTGTTTAACTCTTATCCTTTCATTAGGTCAAGAGCATTTTAAGAGCGTTTATGACCAAGTGTTGTGTTGAATTAAGTGTGGGGTTAAATTTATTAGGTTTAAGATTGCAAAGCAAAATAATAATAATAAAGAAAATAATAATAATAAATATATATAATAATAATAATAATAATAATAATTGTTGTTCTTGTTGGAAGGGTTGGAATAAGATGAAAATATCATTGCAATATTTAATAAGTGAGTTCCCTTTAAAAGCTCTTTAATGTCGAGGGGTAGATGAGTGGAAGGTGTTTTGGAATTGTTGGGGTATATATATACGAATGGTTACTTCATTCTTAAAGTGATCTTGAACTTAATGATTAAGCTCGCATTTCCTAAATATCATACCTTGACCTTAGCCCCATTAAAACCCAATAAAGACCTTTTGATTGATGCTTGATTGTAATTTTGTGGTAGAGATTTGATTGATAAGCAAGCCTATGGCAATAATCTTTCATTGATTGTTATGAGTGTAAACACCACCATGATCAAACACTTGTAAGAGTTGAACATAGGTTATGCATGGAAAACCACTCAATTGCATGGGTGTCAATTTTTTTTTATTCGATATTGATTGAGGATTTAGGGATAGGGAAGTCTTGATGCATCTTTATAACTCTTGAACTTAACAAAATTTATCTTGTTAGTGTGTTTTGATTTTAGACTTGCTTGGGGACAAGCAAGGAATTAAGTGTGGGGTAGTTGTTTAGATCATTTTTGTACTAGTTTTTTGTGTGATTTTTATATGTTTTTAGTTAATGTTTTGATTGATTTTTGTTTTAAGTTTGTTTTAAGTGTTTGTTTTAGGTTTAAGTGCAAAAACACCCTTGGAAGATCAAATCAGTGCAGGAAAAGCATGAACCAAGCAAGACATGACCAAGCCAAATGAAGCTTGGCTGTGTCCCTCAAAGAATGGTGATGGCAGAGCTTGTTAGTGTATGTGCCCTAGGCCATTTATTTGGATCTTTATGTTATACATTCATTATTAATAAATGAGGTTTTATTATCATTATTGTTTGTTTACATGTTACACAATTTTGATATTTGTCCCTGGTTTATTATTGTTATAGAGATAAAAAAATAATTCTTAAACAGTATGAACATTGATTTGATAATCATCAGATGGTTATGTGTATAGTGATACAAATCAATTTCATAGATACTTGTTAGAGAACAATGTATTGGATAGACCCATCATGAGATTACTACATGGGTTAGTGTCATAAGTAAATCTCATGATAGTTATGTATTAATTCTTTGACTTGAGATTGTCATAGTTTCAATATAAGGACTATTATATTTTGACATGATCAATCATTATCCGTAACTGGATAGTAATAAAGGTTATGATCATATATGATAGAAATTATGTAGAGGATAATGAACAATCAAGATAGAATTTGTCCCTCTCTTTGAGAGAGATATCTTTTGGGCCCCTCGATAAGTGAGATTGTGAAATGCATGGCCATGCTCAGATGAATTGATAGTGTGATCAATTTCATTTGTTTTTATCAGTCTACTTGGAGATCGAGTAATCATAAGTTTGGACAATATAAGTATGACGTTGACCATGACTTATGTTCAAGCTAGATATCGTGTGACAAAGGGATTAATGCATGTACTATTATTAGGCAAATTGGACATTCCTTATATTAATTGGGTAGTTGTATGGCCTTGCTAGAGGCCAATTATGACTTGTTGGTTTAATAGAGATTAAATTGACTGCCAATTAATATGGGCCTATCGGGTCATACACAAGAATGCGCTTTGGGCTGGATATAATATTAATAATTTTAATATTAGATATTAATATTTATTTTTATTATTATTTTCATTTATATATATATATTATTAGATAATATATTTAGAATCCTTATTAGACTTGGATTCTGAATTTGACTTACCTGATCCAATTTCGAATTGGATTCTGGAGTGATTATATTCACTCCAGAAGTTAAGTCTTCTCAGAGGTAACATTAGAAAACGAAAGAGAACGAAAACAAAGGAACCCTGATACATTTTAGAGAAAATTTTTTTCCAGCCTTCGCCGTTGCAGAGAGCTAGCACTCCAGGCGGTAGCATTCGTGTGGATACGCGATAGAGGATGTTTCGCGATCGAGGCATCTCTTCCAAACTGTGATTTCGAATCATCAACAGGTTAGTTCTTTGAACACTTTCGTCGAATTAAACGAACAGCATGGATCCTAGTGGGAAATCAGAGATAAAAAATTTTTTCGCTGCGTGTTTTTGGTTTGCAGTGATCTACTTGATTTCCTAACAGAGCTTGACACGGCCAAGCCTCTGGCCGTGTATCATTCAAGGAGTAAAACAAAGACCAAAGTAAAGAAAGAGCAAAAATGAAGGAAGTAGGAAGAGACACACTCAATGACACGGCCAAGCCAAAGAACAATGGAGCAAGCAAAGAAGGAAAGAAAAGAAACAGAAGTGGACACACCCACATGACACGACCAAGCTAGTGGCCATGTCACATGACACAAGCTTCGCCGTGTCACCCCTTGAGACCAAATGAAAGAAAGAAAAGAAAGAAGAAAGAAAAAGGGCAGTGAAGGACACGGCCAAGCTACTCTTGGCTTGGCCGTGTCACACCTAAAACAATTGATTTCTTTTGCACGAAGTGGGGGACAAAGCCTTGTGTTTGCCAAAAAAAATATTAAACAAAGAAAAAGTTGGGAACAAAGTGAAGTGATGTGAGTTGGAAGGCATGGGTTGTGTTTTTGAATGAATTAAATAAAGAAGAAGAGGGAAATTGGAGGGAGTCTTGGTTTTCTTGGAGCCAAAATTTTGCTACACGTTTGGGAGAGGGAGAGAGTGACACTCTCCCTTGTCCCTTCATCTTCGTCTCCATTTCCATCCTCTCCATCTTCTCCATCTTCCATTGATAAGATCTTTGAGGTTCTTTGGGATAAATTTGGTTAACAAGCTCTTGAAGGTTGAAGAAGCTTCATTGAAGGGATTGGTGACTTGAGAAAGCTCCATTCCATCTTCCAAAGGCACAATCAATTGAAGGGTTGGTGACTTGAGAAAGCTCCATCCAAAGGTTTGGTGACTTGAGAAAGCTCCATTCCACATTGCAAAGGGGAATCAACCATTGAAGAGGGCTTGAGTTCTTCATCATACATCAAGTGGAGCTAGGAGGAAGACTAGTAATCCTACTTTTGACATCTTCACAAGGGGTTTTTCTATTCTCTCTTTTAATTCATTTCTATTGTTGTTGTTGTATTAAGAGATTGATATTGTAATGAACAATTTGTATTTGTTTTATATTGAGTTGAATGAATGTTTTAAATTGATGATGTTGAGCTAAATACCCATGTTTTAAATCCGATATCGGAACTATATAATCAACCACCCTATGAATGAATTAGAAATATAAGTTCTAGGGTGTCATTAATTTGATAATGTGAAATAATTGGTTATTGCTAATTCATGAATGTGAGAACTAATGGATGGGTAATTGACTAATTAACCTTAAGGAACAAACTAATTTACAAGGTTATGTTAATGGATAATTGAGAATTAAGCTTTGATTGAATGGACCTATAACCCTCGGCACCTTCCCAAGAATCGATTTGATCTTGTACACTCATCACACACTTCAACCCTACGTACGTTAATTTTAGGTTTAAATTATTCTTGCACCATCCCAACACAACAAACTTCCGCATTTAAATAAATTGTCAATCAAGCTATTACGAACCACACCTTCTTAGGGAAACAACCTTGGGGCCATCACCTTTGCTACAGCTACCTCATATACTTGTGAGTGACGCTTTGTAGTAGTACTAAATTTGAGCGCAACACAGTGTTGCTACCTTTGATGAATTGTTGATTGCTTGCTTGTTGCTAATGTCTCTTGCTAGGGTTTTCTGTCTTTTTCCCTCAGTCAGAAGTCCAATTTTTGATCGATCAAACTCCTAAAGTTTAGCTTAGTAAAACAAATTTTCAATCCCCCCAGTTCTGAGTTTTAATGTGTTATTTATAGGAATAATTATAAGCCTACTTCTAATTGTTTAAGAAAATTAAAAACCAATTAGGAAAAGAAACTAAAACCAAATAGAATTTGGTTACAGAAAAAACTGCGTTGGGAAATTTTACTGGCAAAAAACTTGCTGCCGGCCAAATATTGCGAGCTGCGAGGAAATTTCTACGGGCGGGCGCCAATTCGCCGTAGGAGATTCCTATTGTGAATTGGCCCAAGGCCATTATGCCGCAGGTATTTCCTGCGGCGAAATGGCCAATGGCCAATTCGCCCGTAGGAAATTCCTGCTGCAAATTCACCTTCGGCGATGAATTTTCCGTCGCCGATTTTTATTTATTTTTTATCTTTTATTTTTTATTATTGTTATTTTATTTTTATTTTTATTTTTTTAACTTTACTAATATTACCCCTTTTTATTTTTATTTAAAAATTATAAATATATTTAATTAAAATACCACAAAAATTATTTTGGACTATATAAAAAATAATGGACCAGACCGGGTCAAAATTAAGGGTCTACAATCCCAAAAATAGTACTTACAGGAATGTAGGAACCTCTTCTTTGCCTATAAATTCAAATCTTTCCTCACTACACCACAAGAAAGATAGTTAGCAATATCGGCATGCCATGGTGCTTGAGTTAAAGAAAACAAGTGTTCATCCAAAAATTTTTCAAAAGCATTTTTACAAGCAATTTCTTCATCATTATCATGAGAGTTCAATCTAGAAAGCTAGTCGGCTACTACATTCTCACTTCCTTTCCTATCTTTGATTTTAACATCAAATTCTTGCAACATCAAAACCTATTTGATGAGCCTAGGTTTAACTTGTGATTTAGTCAATAGGTATTTCAAGGTCGTGTGGTCCAAAAATACTATGACTTTAGAACCTATCAGTAAGATCTAAAATTGTCGAGTGTAAATACCACAACTAATATTTTCCTTTTAGTGGTTGTGTAATTCACTTGTGCATCATTTAAAGACATACTTGCATAATAAATTACACACATCATTTTGTTCACTCCTTGGCCCAAAATGGCTCCAATGGCATAATTTGATGTATCACACATTATTTCAAAAGACAAGTCCCAATCGGGTACAACATTTATAGGGGCAGAATTCAATTTTTCTTTCAAAATTTTGATGCTTCTAGACACTTAACATAAAAAACAAATAGGACATATTTTCCAAGAAAATGACACAAAGGGCATGAAATTTTGGAAAAAAAATTTATAATGCTTTTATAGAATCCAGCATGTCCCAAAAAAATTCTAATCCCTCTAATAGATGTGGGTGCTGGTAGATTCATAATCCAATCAACCTTAGCTTTATCCACTTCAATTCCCTTATGGGAAACAACCATAAAGTGACTCTTTTCCCAACTCAAGGTAAGATTGCATTCAATACATCATTCAAGTACAAGAGTCAACTTATGTAAATAATCATCAAAAGAATTACAAAAGACAGAGAAGTCATCCATAAATACCTCAATACACTTATCTAACATATCGAAAAAAAAAATGGAAAGCATACATCTTTGAAATGTCCTTGGTGCATTGCAAAGTCCAAATTCCGAAAGGCAAATGTCCCGATGGGACAAGTGGAAGTTATCTTTGGCTGATCTTTTGGAGCTATAAGGACTTGGTAGTAACCTAAAAAACCTTGAAGAAAACAGGAAAAAGCATGCCATATAATCTCTCAAGCATTTGATCAATAAATGGTAAAGAAAAGTGATCTTTCTTGGTGACATTATTTAATTTCTTATAATCTATGCACATTTGCCACTCTGTTTCAGTTTGTGTAGGTACCAACTCTCTCTTCTCATTTTGGACCATAGGTGAACTTGCTTTCTTTGGCACAACATGTATGGGACTAACCCACTCACTATCGGCAATGGGATAGATTACTCTTTATTAAGCAATTTAAGAACCTCTTTTTTAACTACTTCACTCATATTAGGGTTAAGCCTCCTTTGAGCCTCTCTTACCGGTTTAGGCCCTTCCTCTAAAACTATCTTGTGCATGCACACAGAGGGACTAATACCCTTGATATCACTCAACCCCCAACCAATAGCTCTCTTGAATTTTTTTTAACATTCTCACAAGTTTGTCTTCTTCATCACTCCTAAGAGTAGTAGAGATTATCACTGGTTGAGAGTTATTCTCCCTAAGAAACATATACTTCAAATGCTTTGGGAGTTTTTAAGTTCAACAACTTTTGGTTGAATCTCCTCTTCCTCAATTTCAAGTTCCTTCTCAACACTCTCATTGTCCAACATGGACTTGCATTCCTTCATTTCCTCATTTGAAACCTCAACTTCTTCACCCAAAGTTAGGGCCCTCTCAAGCTTGTCTTCACCACTTTTCTATAAGAAAACTTCTTCAATGGCAAGATCAATAAAATCAATAAAAGAACAATCTTCATACACAGTAGTAGTGGGGATAGAGGAAGTGTTAAAAATTGAAAATTCTACAGTTTGTGCCAAAACAGTCATTGTTAATTTGTCATTTTTAACATCAATCAATGTATTAGTTGTAGCCATAAAAGGCCTCCCTAAAAAAATTGTATGTTTAGAATCCCTAGGAAATTCTTCCCCCATATCTAAGATAATGAAATCAACGAGTACAATCAAACCACCTGCCTTAACTAGAAAATCTTCCATGATTTTCTTGGGGTATCTAAGAGTTCTATCCACAAGTTGAAACACCATTTTAGTTGGTTTGAGTTCCCCTAGCTCTAAATTCAAATAAATGGAGTATGGAATCAAATTTATACCGGCTCATAGATCACACATGCAAATGGTTTCTTTCCCATTCCCCATAGAGATGTTAACTATAAAGCTTCTATGATCCTTTAGCTTAGGAGGTAACTTGTGTTGTAAAATAGCACTTGTTACTTCCGAGACTATCACCTTCTCATTCAACTCATACCTTTTCTTTTTAGTGTTTAGCTTGTAATATCCCTAAATTTTAAAAATCTCTATTCTTGGAAATTAAATAAAATAAATTAAAATTTAATTGGATAAATTAAATAAATAATTTAAATGAAAAATTGAATGATTTTAAGTGAAAAGTGGAATGTATATGTGATATATATGCAAAATATACATAACATATATAAAGTCAACAAAGTCAACTTTTAAATGTCAAAAGTCAAAGTCAAAGGGCATTTTGGTAAATAAATTTTGAAAATTAAAATTTATAAAAATAATTCAAAAATATTTTATTTTGTATGAAAGAGGAAAATTAGTGTTTTTATTAAATAAATAATTAATTAATTAAAAATATAATTAAACAATATATATAATTTGAAAATGTGAGTGGAAAGAAAGAGAAAAACATTTAATCTTCATCATCTTCTTCTTCCCTTGAAGGCCTGCCACCATGGTTGTCCAAAGCCAAGATTTTTGCTTCTTCTTACCTCCATGATTTGAATGATTTTTAAGGTTCCAAGTTAAATTTTGGAATTTTCCTCTTCAATTAGTAAGTTTTCTCTCACTTTTTCCTTGAATTCCATGAATTTGAGATTATGTGAATTTTGGGTTGTTGAAGTAATATGTTTTTATTGTCTATTTGGGTATGAATAATGTTTTCTTAAGTTGTTAACAATGATTTTAAGGTTAAATTAAAGAAATGGTTAAGTTTGAGTTAAGATTGGTGAAGAGAGATAATTTAGGGTTATGGGAGAATTGGACTTTTGAATTCATGTGATTTAATTGTGCAATTTGATTCTAAATGTCTTGTTTTGATGCATAAACAAGTATTTTAAAGTCAAATATTGGATTTGGTTATGTTTGGATAGAATTTGAGAATGGAAGTGTTGATTTAGGGTTTTGGAAAAGGGATTTTCAAAGTATGGTGAATTATTTGATTTTATTGTTTAAAGAATATTGTTTGATAATATTAATGATGGAAATAAGATTGAAATGATAATTGGATTGAGTTGGAATGGAAAACCTTCAATGGGGAAGGTTATGCCATTTTAGGGTTTTGGACATAAGTATGTGTTTATGTTATGTAAATGGTTTAAACATATTAAAATATGTTTATAATGATATTAATAAACTTAAAACACCAATTTGAAAGGCATAATATGGTTTTTCAAAGTTAAAGTGAGGTTAGGCTTAACTTTGGGGTTTTAGTTTGAATGATGTTTAATTATGGATTAAGATTGGAAATGCTTTTAAAAGTGATATTAAATGATTATTTATGATCACATTTGCTATAGTCATTGAGAGGAAGTACTTGGAAGAGAAGGTTGGATGTTGTTTTTGAGCTTGCATTTGGGAGCTTTTAGAGATAAGTACAAACTTTGGATAAATTGGTTATGTTTGCATTACAAATGGCTTAGCACATTTTGATTGAAAAATGTGTTAAGCTACTTTATACATTGAAAGTGCATGAACAATGTGCTATGACATGTGTAATGTCATGTATGCATTATATGCATTATGAAAAGCCATTGTTAATGGCTAAACTGAATAAAATATGAAATATGTGCATAATGTGAAAATGACCCAAAGTGTATGGGTAATGTGATTTGTCATTATATGCATTAAAGGCATTGTGAAAAAGCCATTATTAATGGCTAAAGTGCATAAAATGTGATTTATATATGAATTATATGAAAATATCCAAAATATTTAGGTAATGTGCTTTAGTGTAAAATGTGATACATTGTAATGATATATTGAGATATGAGGAAATGTGATAATTTGAAATGAAATGGTATTGATATGAATGAGAAAAATGAGAAATAAGGCAATGTGCCTAGTTTAATTATGGAAAATGAGAAATAAATTGATAATGAAAAATATGAAATAATTGTATGCCTAGTATGTTATTCAATTTCCAAAGTTATGTGTTTGGCGACATGCCTATGAGGTTATCCTCATTATTTGCCTTCGGGGCTAGTTTTTAAGCAATTATTTGATTTGCCTTCGGGACTAGACGCTTGGCATCACTGTGATATAATTTGCCTTCGGGGCTAGCTTTTAAGCAATTATTATAATTTGCCTTCGGGCTAGACATATGGTGTCAATTTGGACCAAAACAATAACTCTGGGATTTGAATGGCATATTAGATCCTTTGGGCCCATGCTTGTATTTGTTCTTATGTGAATTATTGAATGGTGAAAGAATATATTTTAAAATGAAATTATATGACACATTATGACATGGTATGCAAGGCATTGTGCATTGGCATTGGCATTGCTTTACAATTTTATTGTCATCAAAGTTTGTACCATAGACTTTTGGCTTAGCGCGATTATAATTCATTGCGTAGGTGATAGGGGAGATCCAGCTGAGTTAGAGAGTTCTTCTAAACCGGGTCGAGTCTAGATTTAAGGTTTTGCTAGTAGAGTTGATTTTGGGAGTCAAGATCAGAGACACTGCCAGCATGTATATATTTTATATTATGTATATTATATTATATTTTGATGTATATATTGTAAATTAAAAAGAATGCGTGGAAAAATTTTATAATTTGGGTTTATATGTGTTTTGATAAATATATATATATATGTATATGTATAAATATTTTGAGAAACTTGGAGAAACTGAGGAGTATGGGTGAAATGTATGATTGGTCTTTATTGGAAGTGTTTTTTCTATGCAAGTTGTGTTTGGTTGAAATTTGGGAAAGTCCAAATTACAGATAAAACTCTAGCAAATTTTTCCAGAGATTTTTATGAAAAATGCTTATTTTGGAAACTATGAGTTATAATAGATATTTTATTTGTTATTTAAATACACATTATAAAGTATTTAAGATTTTAAATTGGAAAATTGAATTTTATTAAATCGGGTTATGATATTTTTGTACCATATATGTGTATTTTATATATGATGGGTATATGTATTGCACATATATAGGGTATAAGGGTGTTACATAGCTCCTTAAAGAATTTGGCATAAGATGACATATTTTTAATCACCTCAAGTATTGGTAGGTTAATACTTACTTTTGAGAGCATGTTAAAAATTTTAGAAATTTTTTTATCATACTTCTCATTTTTTAACCTACATGGAAAAGAAATTGGCAGTCTGTAAGGATTTGGAGATTTGTACAGCTTTGGTGCAACTGATGCCTCCTTACTATCTTCTTTCTGCTCACTTTATTGAGCTTTTCCTTCTTGCATTTCCTCACCATTTTCTTGAATTGCACCTGCATCTAAAGAATCATCAAATTTATTATCACCGAATTTATTATCAATTACTTTACCACTTCTTAAGATCGTGATTGCTTTGACTCGCACCAGTTGACTCAAAAATTTTCCTTTTTGATGAGTTTGGAGTTGGCTAGCTAGTTGACCAACTTGAGTTTTCACCTTTTTGACTGATGCTTTCAAAGAGTCAAACCACTTATTATTCACCTCTTGATTTTGAGTGCTTATTTGTATGAAAGCATTTAAATTGTCTTGAAGTGAAGGTTTCTTAACTTACTCTTGGCTTGAAGTTTGCCTTGGAAGTTGGGTCCTCTTTGATAAGGTTGGAAGCAATGTTGAGGTGGAGCTTGTAGTTGGTTCTTCCATGAGAAATTTGGATGATTTCTCCAACCAGGGTTATAAGAATTTGAATATGGGTCATTACTACCCCTTTGTTGGAACCCTTCAAAAGCATTTAGCAAATTGTCACTTTTCCTCTACTTGGAATAGATCAAAGCTTGAAGGGAACACATTTGCATGATGGCCTACAATACCACAAGATGTGCATGATTCTTGACTTGGCATCAACAAGTTTCTTCTAGCATTTAGCAATTTCACTTGTCTTGTCAACTCCGCAATTTGTCTTGCCATTTTTGAGTTTGTATTCAACTCATGTGCTCCTCTTCTCCTTTCTTGAAAACTCTTTTGCTGCGAATTTGCTCCCAACATTTCGAAGAATGCAACTATTTCCTTAGCTATCTTTTCACCCATTGTACCCTCTACTGCATTATCCACTGTGTTTTGACATTGTTGAGTAAGCCCATCATAAAAGAACTGATTGAGCAATTGTTGTGGATAATAATCATAAGGGAATTGAAACAATAAGGATTTGAAATGATCCCATGCCTCATGGAATGGTTCTCCATCAAATTAGGTGAAAAGTTACTATACTCCCCCTAAGATCTTTTATCTTTTGGTGTGAATAGAATTTTCCCAAAATTTTGTTATACACTTCAGTCCATGTGGTTAAGGAATTCTCCAGTAAAGTCATCAACCATGGCTTTGCCCTATCCTTCAAACTGTATGGGAAACATCTCATTTTAAGTTCATCCTCTGTTAATGTTATAAAAATCTTGAATGATGTTGACAGGATCTTTATTTGGTAATTCATGGATGGATGGCAGCATAGTATAATGAGTATTTTTAAGTTCATAATTTCTTGCTGCGATGCTCAAACTCCTTCATATGTGGTTTCTCTACGTCACCCATTTCTACCTTCGTGTTCTCCTCAAATTGTTCTTCAGTTTCTTCTCCTTCTTGTGCGAAAGGATCCATTCCCTCGGTTCTTGGAAATCTATGAATATCATCTATATATGGAACAAGTTCATTTTCTTGGGACCTTCGTCCTTGCATGAATTACCTAGGAAATTCAAAAAGAAATACTTTAAATAATTAAACAATTAAAAAAAAGAATCAAACTACTACTAACAATAGCCTTCCCCAGCAACGGCGCCAAAAACTTGTTGCGCCCAAATTACTACTACAAAGCCACACTCACAAGTATATGAGGTTATTGTAGAAACGGTGATCGTCCTAAGATCGTCTCATGAGAAAGGAATTATTTTGCAATAGTTTAATTAAAACAAAATATTAAAGTTTGAGTGTATGTTGTTGAAATGATAAAAACTAATTAAAATTTAAAAGTAAAATGAGTGATAGTTATGCAAGATTAATTCAATTCTTGGAATGGTACCTAGGGTTGTAGGTCAATTTAATCGAAACTTGATTATCAAATTATCCATTAATATAACCTTGTAATTTAATTTGTTCTGTGAGTTTAATTAGCAATTAGCAATTTATTAGTTTTCACATTCATGAATTAACAACAACCAATTATTTTTAATTTGCAAATTAATAGAACCCTAGAACTTATATTTTTAATTCATTCTTAGGGTAGTTGATTGCATAGTTCCAATATCAAATTTCACCTCTTAGTCCATCATTTAATATTAAGAGATCAATAGGTGGCCAATCTATCAACCTAACATTTAATCCAATCCAATCAACTAAAAACAAAGTATGTTAATGGAATTATCAAATTAAGTCATTCAATCAAATCCACTACAACCCTAGGCATGGGTAATTTAGCTCATCATCATTTCAAAATAAACATTCATCTCAATATAAATCAAATCAAAATTATCCATTGAAATATTAACATTCATAATAAAACAACAACAATCTAGAAATAAATTAAATGAGAGAATATGAAAAACCCCTTGAAGATGCCAATAGTTGAACTTCTTGTTCCTCCACCTAGCTTCAACTTGAATGTGATGAAGAAAAACTCCTAATCCCTCTTCAAACCCTTCAATCAAATGCTTATCCTTTAAAGATAAAATGAAACTCTCTTATGTCTCCAACTCTTCAATCAAGGATCTATTCAAACCCTAACCCTTTTAAATGCTTGTTATCACCATATTATCCTAAAAAAGTTCAAGTCTTATCTATGGAAGAAATTTAAGATGAAAATGAAGGTAATGAAAATGGTGTCTTTCTTGAAAAACAAGAACTCCCTAAACCAAGAATAAGATGATAGGAAAATAGAAATGGAGAATGTCCTCCAATGACCTCCCACGTTTGTGTATATCTCCACTTCCCTCCAATTAGTTATTTTAATTCTTCAAAACAAAAAGAATGTTTCTAACTCAACTCACTCATCTTTGTCTCCTCCTTTTTCATTATTTAATATTTTTATCCCATAAAACCATCCATCTTTTACTTCTTTGTATCATTCTTTCTAAAAGATAATACATACATGTTGTCTCCCACTTATTGTGCCCATAATTCAAAGAATTCACATAGGACACGGCCAAGCCATTAGTGGCATGGCCGTGTCACTCAAGTTTTAATTGGATGCGGCCAAGTCATTAGGTCATGTCCATGGATGCTTTTCAATGTATTCTTCTTTTCTAGGTGTAACATGGTTAGTGGCTTGGCCGTGTCTTATGCTTTTGTTCACTTCTGTCTTTCTACTATTGGTCCCTCTTCTTGTTGTTCTTCAGGTTGGACATGGCCAATTCCCTGGCTGTGTCATGTGACACGGCTAGTGGCTTAGCTGTGTCTCTTAAATGTGTCAGCCTTTGCTCCATTCTTCTTAGGGACATGACCAAGCTAACTTGCCCTGGTTGTGTCTTGCTTGTTCCTTTCCCTCGATGAGAGACACAACCAAACCAACTTATGTCTTGGCCGTGTCTGATGCTTTTCCACCAATTTTGATCCATCACTCCATTGTTTTGCACTTCAACCTAAATCAAACACTTCAAGCAATCTTTAAACACAAATTAAAGGAAAAATTAACTAAAAACCAATAAGATTACCCTAAAAAATATATACATAAATGATTGAAATAGTTACTTTAAATAATGCCATACACACATTCATATTCATCAAGGAACACAACACAATCGACACATGCAATGTATCATACTTAAAATCAATGAAATTCGATTCCAAAGTATGTACTAACCTCTTTCAAATAAAGAAAGGAGTCAAAACTCCACTCTACCTCAAAACTCCCCAATGCCCTTCACCATTAAGTTGATGAAATAACTATCTACTCAACACCTATTAAAAATGTGAATGTATACCACACATTAGAATCACATTTTAAGGTTTTTAAAGCATAAAACATAAATTAAGGTGCATTCCTTCAATTTTCCCTTTTCTTAGCCCTAATACACTTTAACTTTAGAAATCCAATTCAACCAATTCCAAATTGAGTTTTAAGTTTAAATATATCTTTAACACTGTATTTTAATACATTTCAAGCATTAAAATAAAATGTATCACACTTCCTTCAAAATTTTAAAATCTTGCCCTAAGCCACTTTAATTTTAGTTCTTTATTTTAACCAATTTCAAATATCAATTTGAGCTCATTTCTATCATTTAAATCATTTAACAACATGATTTAAATCATAAAATCAAATAATTATCCATACTTTAGCAAAATCCTTCCAAAACTATAACACCCTTATATCCTATATACGTATAATATATACACCAGTATATGTAAAATACACGTATATGGTACAAAAATGTCACAAACCGGCTTTATAAAAATTTTTAGTTTACCAAATTAAAATCCCAAATATTTTAAAAATCTACATTTAAATAGTAATAAAATATTCTTTATTAGTTATAGCTTCTAAAATAACCATTTTACATAAAAATCTCTGAAAAAAATATGCTAGAGTTTTGTCTGTAATCTGAACAATCCCAAAATTTCAACAAAACACAACCTGTATAAAACAACACTCCCAATAATATCACATCACCATTTCACCAATACTTCATAATTTTTTCACATTTTCTCAAAATATTTATAAATATATTTTTTTATCAAAACACATTTAAAATCCCTTATTACACAAATTTTCCAAATTTTCTTTATAATTTACAATTTATTCTCCAAAAACATAATCATAAAATACATCATAACAAATTATACTATAATATAATATCTGCATGCATGATGGAAAAATGGCTCTGATCTTGACGTAGAAAAAATCAACTCAACAAGCAACCTCAAACTAGACCTATCATGGTCTAGTAGAACTCTCCAGCTCTACCGGATCGCTCCTGTCATCTGCGCGATAAATTACAATTGTGCTAAGCTTTACAAAATTTTGATAGAAATAAAGCTATAAAATAATGCCAATATACATAGCTTATGGATATCATATCTTATATCATTTCATTTTAACATATTTTTCAATTGTTTTACAATTCACATTTCACATAAAAACAAACACAAGCAGGGGGCCAAAGGATCTAATATGCTATTCAAATTCCAGAGTTACTATTTTGGTCCTTATTGACACTCAGTGTCTAGCCCGAAGGCAAGTGACGCCCAGCGTCTAGCCTGAAGGCAAATTATAGTGATGCCCAGCATCTAGCCCAAAGGCAAGTGACGTCCAATGTCTAGCTCGAAGGAAAAGCAAATAGTTGCTCAAAAGCTAGCCCCGAAGGCAAATAATGAGGATAACCTCATAGGCATGCCGCCAAACACAAAAACTCTAGAAAGTGAATAACATACTAGGCACACAATTGATTCACATTTCTCATTATCAATTTCTTTCTCATTTTCTCATTTTCAAGCTAGATACATTACCTCATTTTTCATTATCTATTAGGCACATTGCCTTATTTTTATTATCTATTAGGCACATTGCCTTATTTTCTCATCTTTTTCTCACTTTTCTCATTTTTCTCATTTATAGCAATATCAATTCATCACATTTCATCATGTCATCACATTGCATCACATTTTACCTTAAAACTCATCACCCAAATATTTTGGGTAATTTCACATAATCCACATATGATTCACATTTTATGCACTTTGGCTATTATCAATGGCTTTTTTAACAATGGCCTTAATGCATACACAACAAATAGCATTACCCAAACACTTTGGGTCATTTTTAGATAATACACATATTTCACATTTTACATAATTTAGCCATTAACAATGGCTTCTCACAATGCATTTAATGCATATATGAAATTACACATG
The DNA here is from genome assembly GCA_947685225.1 of Garcia nutans. Taxonomy (NCBI): domain Eukaryota; kingdom Viridiplantae; phylum Streptophyta; class Magnoliopsida; order Malpighiales; family Euphorbiaceae; genus Garcia; species Garcia nutans. The sequence continues at coordinate 11,165,388 of CANTUV010000040.1, forward strand.
GCATAGCACATTATTCATACATGTTCCATGTATCAAGTAGCTTTTTTAATCCAAAATGTGTTAAGTCCAATGTAATGCAAATATGTCCAATTCATCCAAAGTTTGTACTTACCTCTAAAATCAACCAAGTGCAAGCCACAAAACTAACACCAACCTTCACTTCTAACTTGCCCTTTAACACTTGGGTTGGGCAAATCAATTCTCCTCAATGCCTAAACCAGATGTGATCATAAATAATCATTTAGTATCACATTTAAAGGCATTTCCAATCTTAAACCATAATTAAACATCATTCAACTAAAATTTCAAAGTTAAGGCTAACCTCAATTTAACTTTGAAAAACCATATTGAACTATTCAATTTAGTGCTTTAAGTTTATGTAAATCACTACAAGCATATTTTAACCATTCCAATCACCCATCCAAGCTTATTTCCATTCTTAATATCATTAAATAACATGATTTAAACATTAAAATCAAACAATTCACCATCTTTGAATATTCACTTTTCCAAAACCCTCAATCAACACTACTTGATTCAAACTCTATGCAAACCCTACCAAATCCATTATTTGACTTTAGAATACTTGTTTATGCATCAAAATAACACATTTATTATCAAAGTGCACAATTAAAAGCAATGAATTCAAAAGTCCAAAAGTTACATAACCCTAAACTCTCTCTCTTCACCAATCATGCCATTTTCAATTATCCAACCAACAAATCACTATATAATCATTACTCTAACTTCATTTCTATCGATCTTAACAATTTAAAAACATATTCTACCTCTAACCCAAACTTATATAATCATAAAACTAAGAAAATAAAGCTTAAAATAAAAGATACTTACTTGATTTCTTTGTCAATCCTTCAAAACCTTCTTAAATCCTCTTTAAATCTCTTATAAATTTGACGCATTGCACAAGCTAAAATCAAGCTCTCTTCCTCTATGCTAGCACATGTCCAAGATGATGAAGAAGAAGAAGAAATGATTTTATTTTGGTCCTCCTTTCTTCTTTTGTTTCTAACCACAAATATATATATAGATATTTAATTAATTAATTTATTAATTATTTCAAATCCATAATTCTCCACTACCATTAAAATATATTTTAATTTTGATTTATTTTATAATTATTTTTTATTTATTATCATACTTATCACTTTTTCATTCATAAATATATAATAATTAATTAATTTAAATAATTCTAACCAATCTCCTTATTTATTTCTTTGACTTTTCTCTCTTCCCTTTATTATTATTATTATTATTATTATTATTATTATTATTATTATTATTATTATTATTATTATTATTATTATCATCATCATCATCATCATCATCATCCACTTTTTCAATACCAAATTATACCTCACATATATGTAATGTATATTTATGTATATGTATATGTCTTTTATATGTTACTTATATTTTACACATACCATTATGTATATATTTATGTAATGTATATACTATGCATATGTAATATATATTCAATGTATTTAAATACTCATACGCATATATAATATGTATCTCATATACACATCAAACATACCTTATATGTATTATATATTATATATTTTATTATATTTTCAATTAATTAATTAATTAATAAAAACCATAAATTACAAATAATTTTTAATTTTTTGAAGTATATTTATAAAAATATCATTTGACTTTTGACTTTAAAGTGTTGACTTTTGGTTGACTTTATATATATTATGTATATTTCACATATACATCTCATATTCTCACTTCTAAACCTTCTATTTCCCATTTAAATAATTTATTTAATTTATTCAATTTAATTTTAATTTATTTTATTTAATTTTCAAAAATTAGGGATGTTACAAAAATCCTAAATTCATTAATACTTCTTTTAAACTCTTACCAAATCTACCCTTTTCTTTAATCTAACTTTAAAATCAATGTTTACTCATCAAAATAACTTCATCCTTACCCATTCCAACAATTGTAACATACCCTTTCATAAATCCAATTCATAAAATTTCATAAGACTCGAAAATTAGGTAAGAAAGCTTACCAATTAATGAAGAAACTATCAAATCTCACTTCAATCATTTAAAATCCTTTAAAATTTATTGTTAAGGAAGAAGAGAAGTCCTCCCTTGTCTATCGATGGGGTTCGGCCATGGTGGAGAGAAGAGGAAGAAGATGATGTTAGAAAAAAATTGACTTTTCTTCTCTCTTAATTACTATATATATTATTTTAATATCTTAATTAATTTTTCATTTAATTAATTTTAAATTCAAAAATTCCATCTTCCATCTATATTTAATTTTTTTTATCCTTTTGAGTTTTTACCACCTTGCCCCTCTTTTACTATTAATCTTTTGTCTTTTTTATTTACTATTTAACTTTATATGTTATGTATATTTTCTTTATATTTCACATATACAATCTATATTTCTCACTTTCAACTCTTCGTTTACCCCTTAATTTATTATTTAATTTAATTTAATTTAATCTTGTAAATTTTTGGATGTTACAACTCTCTCCCTCTTAAATGAATTTCATCTTCGAAAATACCTGTTATCAGTTCTGAAAGAGCTGAGGATACTGGCTCCATATCGACTGCTCACTCTCTCATGTCGCCTCCTTCGTAGAAAGATTTCTTTAAAGAATTTTAACTAATGGCACCATCTTGTTTCTTAACTCTTTCAACTTCCATGCCAAGATTACCATTGATTCCTCTTTGTAAGTTAGATCTAGATTCACCTCAATAGACTCCACTAATAAAATATGAGATGGATCCGATCTATGCCACCGAAGCATATAGACATAAAAGACATTATGTATATGTTCTCATTTAGGTGATAGAGCTAATCCATAGGCCATGGGTCCCACTCTCTCCAGAACCTCATATGGTTCGATGAAGAGAGGGCTCAACTTTTCTTTCCGACCAAATCTCAAAGTCTTCTTCCATAGAAACACCTTTAGGAATACCTTATCTCCCACACTAAACTCTATATCTCTCTTTTCCAAGTCTGAGTATGATTTCTGTCAGCCTGAAGCTGCTTTCAAATGATCCCAAATTACTTTTACTTTTTCTTTTATTTCCTTCATCAAATCAAGACCTACAAGCTTGCCTTCTCCATCCTCGTCCCAACACAATGGTGTCCTGCATTTCCTATCATACAGGGTCTCATAAGGAGCCCTCCTAATGCTGGACTAAAAGTTGTTATTGTATGCAAACTCAACCAGAGGTAAGTGTCTATCGCAACTCCCAGTAAAGTCGATAACATATCTCCTCAACATGTCTTCCAGAACCTAAATCACTCTCTCTAAGTGCCCATCTATCTGAGGATGGAAAGCAGTACTAAAGTGTAATCGAGAACCCAAGGCATCCTGCACACTCTTCAAAAATTTAGATGTGAATCTTTGATCTAGATCTGACACTAGAGAAACTGGGACTCTATACAGTCTTACCGCCTTATTAATATACAACTTAGCCAGCCTTTCAAGTGAGTAGTCCATCCTAACTAAAAGAAAATGAGCTGACTTCGCCAATCTATTCACTATTACCTAGATTGCATCATGCTTCCTCCGGTTCATAGGCAGTTCAATCACAAAATCCATGGTCACTCGATCCCACTTCCACTAAGGAACTGATAATGATTGTAGTAACCCTAAAGGAACCTGGTGCTCATCCTTCACCCTCTGACAGAGACATCTGAACATAAATTCTATTACACCCTTCTTCATACCTGACCACCAATACTGCTTCTTCAAATTGCATACATCTTAGTACTTTTGGGATGCATATCAAAAAAGGGATTGGTCTGCCTCTAGAATCCTTTTCCTCAATTCCACATTGTATGGAATATACAATTTATCTCTATGCCACACACTGCCATCATCTTTCACATAAAAATCTCTACTCTCCCCCTTATGGCAGTCCTCTACAATCTTTCAAATTTTCAAATCTAACCTTTGTGCCTCTTTAATCTGATCAAACAAAAATGGCCTCACTTGCAATTGAGCCATAAAAGCATAGTGAGTGGAGATTTTTTCCCCCACTCATGGTGGAATAGTTCTTGCTACTTCGGCACTGTTAGATTCAGGGCCTTAGAGAACACGAGCCTAAACCTGGAGAAATAAAGTCGCCGCTCGAACAAGCCGAAAAAGAAAAGAAAGTGGTGGTTGACTCGATTCTTAAGGAATCCTTAACCCCCTATTGAGTTCAAAAAGTTGGGTATGCATAAGGAATGTGAGAATGACGTAGCACTCCTATAGCGCCCAGTTCATTGGAACCGATCTCCTTGTTAGGTCTAAATATTATTAAATTCTTAGATTATTATAATACTATTCACCATACATGCAATTGTGAAAAAAATAAATAATCATATTATAAATCAAATAAATAAACAAACCAATAAATAAAATGGGCACCCATAAAAAGAAGGAAACATACCCTTACAACCATCTGAAATGTTTAAAATACAAGTAAATAAAATAGGACACCGACCAATTGGTGTAAATATGTCTTTTACATTAATCTCCAAATAAAATAAAAGAAGCAAATTAAATATATAAGGTACCCACAAAGTGGAAACATGCCTTTTATAAGTCTCTTAAAAATACAACCAATAAATAAATAAATATAGGTATAGTTTCATTATTCATAATAATATAAGTAATCCAAACATATAGTTCATCATAAAAATTACAGTTCATAAGCAAATCTAAATATTTGCCCATTAATGGATTATAGGACGATGTGCATATGGGGGTCCCGCTAGTTGGTTAGCGGGCGAGGGCCAAGGGGGCAAGGTAAACGATTTATAAATTAGGATTTCGGATCATAGTGCAAACAATTTAAGGTAAACTACCAATATTTGGGTTTTATAACCTAATTAGGGTTTGTTATAATGCAAAGCTAGGGTTTTAAACTGAAACTAAAATTAAGAATATGCAATTAGGGTTTGATACACAAACTAGGACTAAGACATGTAAAATTAGGGTTTAATATATAAGCTATAATGAAAACATGTAAAATTAGGGTTTTGAGCCAAATTAAAATTAAAGTTGTACCTTACTAGACAGAATTTCTAAAAATTTAAATTAATGATCTTAAGTAATGATTTTCTTCAATGCTATTAAAGAATGGAAACAATCAAAGTAAGTTTAAACAAATTGAGTTAGGAAAATCAAACCTGCATTGTTGACTCCACCAAGTTGATTTACTGAACCAAGCTCGATCATTTGCAAGAATGTCTATTGGATGGTTTGGGTCAGTTGAAGTCTTGGTTAGTGCTGCAAGGATGAGCTATTTATGAGGGGAAATTTTCACCCCCCCCCCCACTCCCATGCGGAATGGTTCTTGCGACTTTGGCACTATTAGGCTCAATATCTTAGAGAACACAAGCCTAAACCTGGATAAAAATAGAGTTGCCATCTGGACAGGTCGGGAAAGAATAAAGGGGTGGATGAATCAATTCCTAAGAAATCCCCAACCCCTATTAGATTTAGAAAGTTGGGTACACATGGGGAAGGTGAGAAGTGGCCCAGCACCCCTATAATGCTCGGTTCATTAGAACCGACCTCCTTTTTAGGTCTAAATATTATTAAATTTTTAAGCATTATGATATTATCCATACTACATGCAATTAATAAAATAAAACATCATATTATTAATTAAAACAAATCAATCAAAGATAGGGACCCATTTAAGATGAAAACATGCCCTTACAAATGTCCAATGTCCACAAAGAAAGTAAAATAAATAAAATAGAACACCCACCATAGGTGAAAATGTGTCCCTTACAATAGTCCCAAAATCCTTAAAGTAAATTAAATTACATAAACTAAATAAACAAGGAACCCACACTATATAGAAACATGCCTTTTACAATTCCCTTTAAATCCAAACAAAATAAGTGTAAACTCATAAACACATAAATAATCATCATATAAAGGGTAATAAAATTAGGGATTAATTAAAAAGAAAATAAATATAAAGAATAAAGAATACAATTCCACAAATAAATATTGATCCCATTGATAAGGGATTGCATATGGCGGTCCTGCTAGCCGGTTAGCAGGCAGGGGTCAAAGGGCAGCACCCTTTGTAGGGGATCGGGGGCAGCGCCCTTGAAAGGTAGATGGTTTATGTTGCGCTCGAATTAAGTTCTACTACAAGCGTCACTCGCAAGTATACGAGGTAGCTGTAACAAAGGTGATCGCCCCAAGGTCATTTCCCCAAGAAGGTGTGGTTCTTAATAGCTTGATTAAAGCAATTAAATTAAAAGCGAGAGTTTGTTGTTTGGAATGCAAAAGAACAATTTAAACCTAAAATTAAGGAGTGTAGGGATTAATGTGTGAAGGTGATATAAGATCAAATAGATTCTTGGGAATGTGCCTAGGGTTATAGGTCCATTCAATCAAAGCCCAATTCTCAATTATCCATTAACATAACCTTGTAAATTAATTTGTTCCTTAAGGTTAATTAGTCAATTACCAATCGATTAGTTCTCACATTCATGAAATAGCAATAACCAATTATTTCAAATTATCAAATTAATGAAACCCTAGAACTTATATTTCTAATTCATTCATAGGGTAGCCGATTGTATAATTCCGATATCAAATTTCACCTCTCGGTCCTTCATTCAATATCTAGAGATCAATAGGTAGCTAATCTATCAACCTAGCATACAAACCAATGCAATCAACCAATAACAAGGTACATCAATGGAAATATCAAATCAAAGCATTCAATCAAATATACTACAAACCCTAAGCATGGGTTTTTAGCTCAACACCATCAATTTAAAACATTCATTCAACTCAATATAAATCAAATACAAATTGTTCACTGCAATATCAATTCTCTTAATATGACAAAAATAATATTGGAATGAATTAAAAGAGAGAATAGAAAAACCCCTTGTGAAGATGCCAAGAGTAGGATTGCTAGTCTTCCTCCTAGCTTCACTTTGATGTTTGATGAAGAACTCAAGCCCTCTTCAATGGTTGATTTCCCTTTTGCAATATGGAATGGAGCTTTCTCAAGTCACCAACCCTTCAATTGATTATGCCTTTGGAAGATAGAAAGGAGCTTTCTCAAGTCGCCAATCCTTTCAATGAAGCTTTTTCAACCTTTGAGAGCTTGTCAACCCACTTGATCCCAAAGAACCTCAAAGATCTTATCAATGGAAGATGGAGAAGATGAAGATGGAGGATTAAGATGAGGGACAAGGAGAGTGTCACTCTCTCCTCATCCCAAATTATGTTTGCCCTCTCCTTCTCTTTTCTTTTCTCTAACTCAAACCCTATCCATCTCTCCCTTTCTTTCTTTCGAGCAGATGATTTTATAGAGATTAAGGGTGACACGGCCAAGCCAAGAGTGGCTTGGCCGTGTCTCTTGATTTTCCTTGCTTTCCATTAGGTGACACAGCCAAGCCTAGGTTGGCTTGGCCGTGTCTCTTGATTTCCATGGGACACGGCCAAGCCAGTTGGCTGTGTCCCTCACTGGATCTTCTTTTCTTTCTTTTGAAGTTGAGTGTGTGACACGGCCAAGCTTAGGTGAGCTTGGCCGTGTCTGAGGTATTTGGAGGGACCTGGCCACAAGCTTGGCCGTGTCCCTTGAGTGTGTCTCCTTCTGATCTTTTGGACTTCTTCTTTGCTTGGTATGGGACACGGCCACAAGCTTGGTCGTGTCCCTTGAGTGTGTCAACTACTGTCCATTGTTTTCTTCCTCACTTGGTTCCTTGCTTTTTCCTTCCTCTCTTGTCATTGGTTTTTCCCTTAAGATGATGTTTGCTTATTAACCTAAAATAAACATTTAAACAAACTTTAAACAAGAATCAAATAAACATTACCCAACAACAAATAAACACCAAACTAAAAACTAGAACAAAAATGACATAAACACTGAAATAAATTAAAACTACCAAAATTGATGAAAACACTAAATAAACATATTAAAGCTACCAAAATACCTAAATAAAAAAATAATCATCATAATAAATAAGATACAATTCTATGACAAAAACTAATAAAACAGTTTACATGATATAGTTTTGTTGGGAAATTAGGATTTTTTCTAAACCTGAGTTTTATATTTATACAAATTAGTGTCAAGAAATCTAAGCTACTGTGACTACATTTATAAATTTTACATCACTGGAATATATTTAATTCAAATTAATATTTCATTAAATCAATTGTTATTGCTACTAGATATTGAATTAGGGTTACTATGATATTGAATTAGGGTTACAGTGATATTGAAGACAAGCTACCATAGATAGAGTAATTTACTCGACAATCAAATTAAGTTTTATGGACATGGATTCTGAAATAGCTTGCTAGATATTTTATGAAATAAACAAAAGAATGAAATAAAATAACTCAATGAAATAATAATGATTGATCTACTATGAATGTTAAAACATATTAGATAAGGAATTTCAAACCTCTATTTGTTGGTTCCACCGATATTTCACGTTGATACAAGCTTTGTCTTTGCACCAATTGTAGAATCTTTGTTGAAAAAAGTTAAGGTAGTATTCTACTGCCTTCTGGTTTATTATGATTCTATGTGTTTTGGATTACTTTTTGGTAATGGCTGCTGCTAGGGTTTGATTGTTTAATGCTTTGTTGCTTTTTAATTGGTGATGGCTGCTTCCTGTGCTTTTAAATCCTGTATTTATATAAAATACATTAGGTTAAATCCCTGAAGACTACCAAAGCTAATCAGATTATAATTAAAATTGGAAGCTAATTCAAATTGAATCTGGATGCATCTAAGCCCAAAGTTTAAAATTGAATCAGATTAGGTTAAATCCCTGAAGACTACCAAAGCTAATCAGATTATAATTAAAATTGGAAGCTAATTCAAATTGAATCTGGATGCATCTAAGCCCAAAGTTTGAAAGTAATGTTGAAACTCAATACACGTTGGCGAGCTATGGTGAGTTGGCTGCCAATTTTGGCTGCAGCGAATTGGGTGTGCCAATTCACCGTGTCTGGCCAGGCTTGAGGGCTTGCGACAAATTGGGAGCACCAATTTTTTGTAACTGGCTAGGCCTGCAGTGAATTAGGACTTTTAATTCACCGCAGCAGGCCCTTGCAGCAAATTGGGTACACCAATTTGTTGTAGCCAAGCATGTGGTGAATTAGGTGCCCCAATTCATCAGGCTTTTGGTAGGGGCAAATTCAGCATTGCAAAAATCATATTGGGCTTGGATCGACTCATATTGGATTTATATCAGACATATTTTAGCATTTAAAATTCAACCAGCTTATTTTAGGTCTTTTAAAATTGGACCGACCTAAATCGAAGCTATAAACTAGGTTTAAGATTTTAAAATTGGATCGAATTTACCTTGACATTTTTAATTAGGATTGACTAGCTTAGGGCCAAAATTAAGGGTCTACACTACTGCCTCTATTTTGCTTTCTGGCTCTGTGTGTTTCTAATTTTCTGAATTATCCCAAGTTCCATTAGCTAGTGATTGCTCTTAATTGCTAAAAGTCATCCCTACTCTCTGATTGCCAAAATGGTCCCTTTTCCTTTCTAATTGATTTATATTTATAATTTCAAATTAGGGCAAACTTTAGCTATTAATTCCTAATCCTTCTCCAACATTTCATTGTTATCCGAGAGTTTATTTAGTTAAACATGTTTAAGAAGTCTACTTTATGTTGGAAACCAAGCTCATGTCGAATTCAGCCAAATTCGATATGAGAGGGCCTCATATCAAATTTGACCAAGCCAAATTTGATATGAGAGGGCCTCATATTAAATTCTACTAAGCCAAATTAAAAAGGCCCTCATATTGAATTGGCTGAGGATCGAACCAAAAAACTCCTTACTTCTATCATATTCTTTTGAGGACTCCAATTCAACATTACCTCAACCTTGCTTGGATCAAGTCTAATACCCTCTACTAAAACAACATGTCTGAGGAAGGTCATCTGGTCCAACTAAAACTCAAATTTAGATAACTTGGCATATAACTCTTTCTCTCTCAATGTCTGCAGTACAACCCACATATGCCTATCATGCTCTTCCTTACTGTGAGAGTACACCAAAATATCATAAATGAACTCCACCACAAACTGATTCAAGTATGGTATGAATACCCGATTCATTAAATCCATAAATGATGTTGGTCCATTAGTTAGCCCAAAAGGCATCACTAAAAACTCATAGTGCCCATACCTCATATGAAAAGCCATCTTGGGTACATCTGCATCTCTAACCCTCAATTGATGGTACCCTAATCTCAAGTCAATCTTAGAGAATACAGTGCCCCCTTCAACTGATCAAATAGATCATCAGTACGAGGCAATGGGTATTTGTTCTTAATGGTCATCTTATTCAATTGCCGATAATCAATACACAATCTCAAGGTGTCATCCTTGTAATATCCCGAAGTACACCCTAAAAGTTTGGAATAATTATTGTTGTATATGGATTTAATGTGTATGTTTAATGAAAATCAAAAGAAGAGCAATGAATTAATTTAATATCTTGATTTTGGTGTACATTGGAATAGTAGTAGTAAGATGATATGTTGATAAAGTATGCAAGGAAAAATATTTAAGAGATAAATGTATATGAAGAATAAAATGTATATTTGGTATTTGGAAAATATATGGGAAATATAAAGGTGATATATAAGAAATATACATATACCAACATATACATCACATATATATAAGGTATATTGTGGTGTAGGAAAAGTAAGAGTATATATCTATATAATTAATGAATTAAATAATAAAAGAAAAAGAATAAAAGAAAGTCAAAGGGAAGAAGAGAGTGACAAGTGTATGGTGGAGGTTTAAAGGGTTTTAATTATTTTATATATATATATATATGATTAGCTAAGGAAGAGAAGAAAATATCTTCTTCTTCTTCTTCTTCTTCTTCTTGCACGAGAGAGAAAGAGAGAAAGAGAGTGAAGGAGATATGATTTTAATCATTTTATATATCAAATTCATTGAGATTTTGAGAGTATTGAAGATGATTATTGAAGATTTGGCATATTATCCAAGTAAGTATTCATTTCTTTGTGTGGATTCCTATTGTTTGAGTTTGGGATTTGATATGGTGGATTTGTGATAATGAAAGATTAAAGTGTATAAATATGTTGAATTGATATTTAGATGATGATGATTTGGGTTATTTGTGATGATGATGATGAATTGTTGATATTGTTGAATAAGGGTTTAGTATAAGTGAATTGGGGATTTGAGTAGTTGATTCATGGGGATGTATATATGATTATTGTTATGTTATTGAAGTTATAAAAGTGTTAATAAGTGTTAATTTGATAAGTAATTGATGAATATAGTCAAGATGTTGATTAAGGGTGATGAAGTATGAGTTTTGAAGTGTTTATGTTTCTTAGTTGAGATGTCGAAATGTATGATTTGTGCATGGCACGGCCAGTGACACGGCCATGTTGTTGGGCGTGTCAATGGTACTGAGTTGGATGTTTATGACACGACCATTAACACGACCGTGTTACTGAGCGTGCCATAGCTACTGTAAGGAAAAGAAATTGACACGGCCATGAGCACGCCCGTGTTGTTGGGCGTGTAAATGTTTCTGTGAGGCAGAATGAGTGACACGTCCATTAACACGACCGAGTTACTGAGCGTGTCAAAGCTTCTGTATTGTTGGTTTAGGGCACGATCAGGGACACGCCCGTGTTGGTGAGCGTGTTATGTATAGAATTTGCCCTAGTTAATTATTCTTCTCATATTCTTATTATGTATAATTATCTTTGGATTAGGCTTTGAGGAGATTGTGTTACATTAATCCAAATGTTGGAGCATTCTTGGAAAAAGAGGTTAGATTGGTATAAGTTGCTCTTGAGGTAAGTGCAAATGTACATGTTTGCATTCTTTTAATATGATTTTGAGACTTAATACATTTAGTATAAATGTGTTAAGTAATCTATTATACTATTAATATAATGTGACTAACGTTATGATTTGTATAGTGTGAAAGCTATGATGATGATTCAAAAAGGTATGTGCAATGTAACTTGTTATGATAAATATAATAATGTTTGAAATGAAATATATGGACATGTTGTCTATATGATGATGAAGTTATGATGTGTGTTCAATGTAATTGATTATGTATACCTGAATGATGAATTGCTATAATGTGAATTGAGATATGATAAGATGTGAAGCCATTGTGATTGGCTATGATGATTTAAATGAAATGTGAAGCCATTGTGATTGGCTATGATGATTTAAATGAGATAAATGAGGCATGTTTGCCTAGTGAATGATGAGAATTGAGAATGTAATTGATAATGAAATAATAAATGAACTGTGTGTGTCTAATATGTTGATTCAATCTTCAGAGTTCTGGATTTGGCGGCATGCCTAGAAAATGTGAAAATGTAACAGTCTTGCCGGGTTGAGGATCTCTTCAATTTGAGTGAATTGAGATCCAAGAGACTGGGTCTGTTACTTGATAAAATGTGAAATGTGAATTGTAGTAACAGTCTAGCCGGGTTGAGGATCTCCTCGAGTTTAGCCGAGTTGATGATCCAAGAGACTGGGTCTGTTACGCTATCCATGGATAGAGATATGAGATATATTGCCTACGGGCTTGATTATTGTGATATGGACCAAAGCAGTAACTCTGAACTTTGAATAACATATTATTATAGTTTGGGCCCAGGTCTGTCTTGGTTGTCAATGTGATTTATAAATGATGAATAATAAGTAAATAATGAGATCTATATTTGCTTTTATTGGAAATGTGATTCATGATTGGTGAATTATGAATAACATAGTGTTATGAAGCATGATATGTAATGTGTGTATTGATATATTGATTGTGAGTATTATTGATGAGTTGTGGTTGGTGTAAATGATATGTAGGTATGTATGTGATATATGTGATTAGTTGAGATATGTGAAAGGTGTTATTAAAAAGGGAAATCACGATAAGAAACTAGTAGTACATGAAGTTAATGTATATATATATATGTGTTAGAATTTCTGTGTTATATGTTTATATTCTATATTTGCATTACTAAGCTCCCGGGCTTAGCGCGAATGTGTTATCGCGCAGGTTCTAGGTGGAAGATATGAAGTCTTTCGTGATGCCATGTGAAGAGTAAGAGTTGTCGAGACCAACTAGATGGTGTTGCATACATGTATAACTTTTAATTATGATGTATTTCTGACAAGAATATATTTTTATGTACAATGAGATTTTGATAAAGATACGATTATTAAATATATGTAAGAGCATTAAAAGTATAATGATTTTATAAATGTTCTTTAAATTAATGTATGGTGATTTGAACTCTGCTAAAGGTTTTTTTTTTAATTGTAACGAAAAGTGACATCCTTATGCTCTATATACTTACTGTATGTATACTAGGTATATGTATAGTACTTATATGGAGTATCGGGGTGTTACAATTATTTTGGTATCAGAGCTTAGGATCGAGATTCTCGGCCTAAGTGGAATTAAAAAGGAAAAATTTTGAAAAGCTTAAATAGAATTAAAAAGGAAAGGTTTTGAAATGAAATTATAATACATGCATATGCATTAACACCTAGGTTGGTCTCGAACGTGGCATTATGTGATTTGTGATGTATATAAATTACATGAGATGAATGATATTGTATGAATGAGATTTTATATGTAAGTATATATGAAAAATTGGTACAAGTTTAATTGGTAAATTCAAGAATGGGAGTTTATATAAGGAAAACAGATTTTGAAACCTTGACTATTGAAAGGTGATTGTAATGTAAGGAATGAATAGGAGAATGAAGTTGAAAATGTTTTGAAAATAAAATCAAGATTAAAGTATGTACTCCTTCTTTTACATTTTGAATCTCTTTATAATAGAGTTTATGTTGGGTTTGCTAGAAAGAGGAAATATTGTTGGATTACTAATATGGAAAGGGATGGTATTATAATGAAAAGAGTATGGTGGATTAGTGAGTAAGTTGATTGATATAGACAAAATGTGATTATGTAAGGTTTGGGTATATAAAGTTAAGGTTTTGCTTAAAAGAAAAAGAGAGGATGTTGGTTAAGTAAGAAGATATATATATTGGTATTGTTTGTATTGTGATTTTAATGCAAACATTGTGATCTCAATGTTAGAAACGTGATATGCTTGAATATTGTGAAAGCTCATGTTACTAGTGATAATATGTGACATTTGGATTCTTGAAATGAACTTAATAATAGTGAAAATTGTATGTTTTGATGTTATATGGTGGTATATATATGATGTTTTTTTTAAAGTTGATATTAAGAAAAGATGAGTTTTGCAAAATGGAAGTTTAGATGAGATGGTAATTTAAGAATTTAGAATTTTAATGGAATATTGATAAAGATTTTTATATATATGGATACATAAATGAGTTATTTGAAATGAACATTATTGTATATGAGATTGATGGTATGAAAATTTGTTTTGAGATAATAAGGGAAGTGGATAAGTAAGTGTTACTTTAAGTCATTTGACTAGAAAGGAAAAATGGATACGGAGGTATATTAAATGTTTTCTGAGACAACAGTGAAAGAGATGTCACATTAGGAATATGACTAAGATGTAGGTGAAGCATTGCTATAATTAGAATGTATACATTTGTTGTGTTGAGAAATAATCTAAGTCATGTTATAAGAACAAGAATGATAATGTTCAAAGGAAAGTAACAAACACTAAATTTGTGTAGAATGTATATAAAAGAGAAATTAAATAAAATTTCATGATCATGTGTTTACCTGTCGAGGATATGTGAGATAGATCTGTTGATATAAATGTAATTTCGATATGTAAGAAATGTGAGTCATATTATGAAGGTGATTTATGAAGGTGAATGTGGTATAACTATTGGATTAGTGATATGGTTGTGTGCTTTAGTGGACCTAAGAAAGATAAGGTCATGGCTTGAACAAAACTAGACAAATTATATGACGGAATTAAAAGTAAGAATGGACTTGTGTAATACAGGATAGTGACATTGTTATGGTGATTAATGAATTTAATGATCATATGATATTTAGAGTCCCAAAGTATTCGCATATGGAAAAGTTCTATGTATTTGTATATTATAAGAGATTGTAAGGACAAAGGGAAAGCATAATGTATAAAACTTTGAAGAGAGATAGATTAGAAATGGAATAGCAGACGGAAAATTTTGTGAGATTTGTATAATATTGATGAAACATGAATTAAGCTGATAAAGATCATATAATCAAGTGTAAATTGATTTGAAATGGAGTTGAAAGGTGTTAATTCTTGATGTAGTAAAAGTTTAGAGAATGAATATGTAATGCTTGTAATACAACTTAATATTGTAATTGGAAAGATTGGAAATGGAATGATAGAGGGACATAATTGATTTATAAGCTACAGTCGTGGTTAATGATCTCTTATGGTCATAGGAATTGTTTAGTATAATTGATTGATCAGTTTAGCTGTTCTCAGATTTGGGCCTAAAATGACATAACCATAATATAGTGTTGATGAGATTGACGATTTTGTTTCTAGAAACATGGTTAAAGGATATGATTGGTGAAGTTGAATTTTATAATTTCTATGTTAGAAATTTGATTATTACTATGAAAAGTTAAGAAGGAGAAGAGAATTGTGAAAATAATTTGAGTTATGAATAATGTGATATAAAGGTAAATATGTAAATATAGTAATGGTATGAAAGGTGAGGAAATGTTAAATGGAAGGAATTGCAAATTATATGATTGAAAGTTATACTGAATATAATTATAATATAAAGTGAATAAATGGATGGACTTAAGGTTTAGATGAGTGAACTGTGGATCATAAATATGGTATGAGATAATTATGAAAATCTTGTGGAAATTGTATTAAGATAATGTGAGGTGATTTGTTATTAATAATTATGGATCCGAAGAGATGGGAATTTAAAAATAAATTTGACCCAACGGAATTAAGTCATATGAATATTGTGAAATTTAACGATAAATTTAAATAAGTTAATTGTTGGTTTGATTCTAACCAGATGAGGATATTAGTATATGGTGACAGATTGATTAATTGATTTAGCTTTTGCTAAGATTGCAAAGTTTTGGATTGAGATTTAATACGTACAGTTGTGCGAAGAGTATACGATTTGAGTGATAATGTATATGAGGTGATATTTTGATCTATGAATGGACAGGGATGAATTAAGTTATATCAGTTGTAACTGATGATAAAAAGAAAAAGATTGAATACTTGTAAAGTAAGTTTAAAGACATTGTACTAATATTTATGTGAAGTGAAAAGCATGCTAAAGAAGAAATTGAGTGTATGACAAATAAGGATCTTGTTATTAATAAATATTTGATCAAAGTATCTTCTAAAAGTGAGTATAATGACGGGACAAAGGAATGATGAGATATGAATTGATGTTTTGTAAGCTTGAAGATAATGATTAGACGAACTATAAGGATACTAAGATGATCTGATTTTGTATTAAGGTAAATTTAATGGGAATGTGAGGAATTATCTTGATTGCTTTGCTGAGAAAGTAATAAGATATATATATTATGATGAGTTATGAATTTAGAGAAAGTGATTGATTCTAAAGGGGGAGAGTAAACGTTATAAGATTTGACGGCGTAATAACTTAAGCATATAATTAACTTCATATGGAAGTTAAGATGGTATTATGTTAAGAATGAATTGCTATTAAACTAGATAATTTCGAGGACGAAATTATTTTAAGGGGGAGAGAATTGTAATATCCCGAAGTACACCCTAAAAGTTTGGAATAATTATTGTTGTATATGGATTTAATGTGTATGTTTAATGAAAATCAAAAGAAGAGCAATGAATTAATTTAATATCTTGATTTTGGTGTACATTGGAATAGTAGTAGTAAGATGATATGTTGATAAAGTATGCAAGGAAAAATATTTAAGAGATAAATGTATATGAAGAATAAAATGTATATTTGGTATTTGGAAAATATATGGGAAATATAAAGGTGATATATAAGAAATATACATATACCAACATATACATCACATATATATAAGGTATATTGTGGTGTAGGAAAAGTAAGAGTATATATCTATATAATTAATGAATTAAATAATAAAAGAAAAAGAATAAAAGAAAGTCAAAGGGAAGAAGAGAGTGACAAGTGTATGGTGGAGGTTTAAAGGGTTTTAATTATTTTATATATATATATATATATGATTAGCTAAGGAAGAGAAGAAAATATCTTCTTCTTCTTCTTCTTGCACGAGAGAGAAAGAGAGAAAGAGAGTGAAGGAGATATGATTTTAATCCTTTTACATATCAAATTCATTGAGATTTTGAGAGTATTGAAGATGATTATTGAAGATTTGGCATATTATCCAAGTAAGTATTCATTTCTTTGTGTGGATTCCTATTGTTTGAGTTTGGGATTTGATATGGTGGATTTGTGATAATGAAAGATTAAAGTGTATAAATATGTTGAATTGATATTTAGATGATGATGATTTGGGTTATTTGTGATGATGATGATGAATTGTTGATATTGTTGAATAAGGGTTTAGTATAAGTGAATTGGGGATTTGAGTAGTTGATTCATGGGGATGTATATATGATTATTGTTATGTTATTGAAGTTATAAAAGTGTTAATAAGTGTTAATTTGATAAGTAATTGATGAATATAGTCAAGATGTTGATTAAGGGTGATGAAGTATGAGTTTTGAAGTGTTTATGTTTCTTAGTTGAGATGTCGAAATGTATGATTTGTGCATGGCACGGCCAGTGACACGGCCATGTTGTTGGGCGTGTCAATGGTACTGAGTTGGATGTTTATGACACGACCATTAACACGACCGTGTTACTGAGCGTGCCATAGCTACTGTAAGGAAAAGAAATTGACACGGCCATGAGCACGCCCGTGTTGTTGGGCGTGTAAATGTTTCTGTGAGGCAGAATGAGTGACACGTCCATTAACACGACCGTGTTACTGAGCGTGTCAAAGCTTCTGTATTGTTGGTTTAGGGCACGATCAGGGACACGCCCGAGTTGGTGAGCGTGTTATGTATAGAATTTGCCCTAGTTAATTATTCTTCTCATATTCTTATTATGTATAATTATCTTTGGATTAGGCTTTGAGGAGATTGTGTTACATTAATCCAAATGTTGGAGCATTCTTGGAAAAAGAGGTTAGATTGGTATAAGTTGCTCTTGAGGTAAGTGCAAATGTACATGGTTGCATTCTTTTAATATGATTTTGAGACTTAATACATTTAGTATAAATGTGTTAAGTAATCTATTATACTATTAATATAATGTGACTAACGTTATGATTTGTATAGTGTGAAAGCTATGATGATGATTCAAAAAGGTATGTGCAGTGTAACTTGTTATGATAAATATAATAATGTTTGAAATGAAATATATGGACATGTTGTCTATATGATGATGAAGTTATGATGTGTGTTCAATGTAATTGATTATGTATACCTGAATGATGAATTGCTATAATGTGAATTGAGATATGATAAGATGTGAAGCCATTGTGATTGGCTATGATGATTTGTGATTGGCTATGATGATTTAAATGAAATGTGAAGCCATTGTGATTGGCTATGATGATTTAAATGAGATAAATGAGTCATGTTTGCCTAGTGAATGATGAGAATTGAGAATGTAATTGATAATGAAATAATAAATGAACTGTGTGTGTCTAATATGTTGATTCAATCTTCAGAGTTCTGGATTTGGCGGCATGCCTAGAAAATGTGAAAATGTAACAGTCTTGCCGGGTTGAGGATCTCTTCAATTTGAGTGAATTGAGATCCAAGAGACTGGGTCTGTTACTTGATAAAATGTGAAATGTGAATTGTAGTAACAGTCTGGCCGGGTTGAGGATCTCCTCGAGTTTAGCCGAGTTGATGATCCAAGAGACTGGGTCTGTTATGCTATCCATGGATAGAGATATGAGATATATTGCCTACGGGCTTGATTATTGTGATATGGACCAAAGCAGTAACTCTGAACTTTGAATAACATATTAGTATAGTTTGGGCCCAGGTCTGTCTTGGTTGTCAATGTGATTTATAAATGATGAATAATAAGTAAATAATGAGATCTATATTTGCTTTTATTGGAAATGTGATTCATGATTGGTGAATTATGAATAACATAGTGTTATGAAGCATGATATGTAATGTGTGTATTGATATATTGATTGTGAGTATTATTGATGAGTTGTGGTTGGTGTAAATGATATGTAGGTATGTATGTGATATATGTGATTAGTTGAGATATGTGAAAGGTGTTATTAAAAAGGGAAATCACGATAAGAAACTAGTAGTACATGAAGTTAATGTATATATATATGTGTTAGAATTTCTGTGTTATATGTTTATATTCTATATTTGCATTACTAAGCTCCCGGGCTTAGCGCGAATGTGTTATCGCGCAGGTTCTAGGTGGAAGATATGAAGTCTTTCATGATGCCATGTGAAGAGTAAGAGTTGTCGAGACCAACTAGATGGTGTTGCATACATGTATAACTTTTAATTATGATGTATTTCTGACAAGAATATATTTTTATGTACAATGAGATTTTGATAAAGATACGATTATTAAATATATGTAAGAGCATTAAATGTATAATGATTTTATAAATGTTCTTTAAATTAATGTATGGTGATTTGAACTCTGCTAAAGGTTTTTTTTTAAATTGTAACGAAAAGTGACATCCTTATGCTCTATATACTTACTGTATGTATACTAGGTATATGTATAGTACTTATATGGAGTATCGGGGTGTTACAATCCTTCTTTTTAACTAATAGTATCAGTGCTCCCCACAATGAGACACTAGGACGCATGAACCCTTTATCAAGCAACTCCTGTAACTACGCCTTCAACTCCTTTAATTTTTGCTTGTGCCATCTAATAATGAGTAATAGAGATAGGATTGATACCCAACATCAAATTGATACCAAACTCCACCTCTCTCTTAGGTGATAACCCTGGCAACTCAATGGGGAACACATCCCAAAACTCAACCACTGTAGGTATACTATCAAGCTTATATCCCTCAGCTCTAGTATCCAATCCATCTGCTAAATATGATATACACCCCTTCCAGATCGTCCTTATAGCCAAAATGGCTAAAATGAACATGTATGAGAGATGCCATTGCTCAGTAGATACCACTACATACTTCCCATCACCTGTTGTCAAAGTAACACATTTATGCTAATAGTCTACTACAACCTCATGTCTAGATAACTAGTCTATACCTAGAATGAGATCATAATCCCTGAAGGGCATCTCAATCAAGTGACCAAGAAACTCCTTATCATGCACCATAACCGAACAATCTCGATAAACCCTACTAACTACTATATTGTACCCTAAAGGGTTGGCAACTAGTACATCAAACCCTAAGGACTCTAAATGCACATCACTCACAGGCATAATGGATGCACTGATATATGAATGCGTCGACCAAGGTCTATCAATGCATGAACTAAAGTACCAAATAAAGAAAAGATACCAACTATCTCCGTTGAGTCATCTGGCTACCTCTACATCACATCCACTGTGATGTCCCTGCGTCCCCTAATCTACCACTAGCCATAGATGCTCCTTTCTGACTAGACCTTGATCTGCCTCCTCTACCACTACCTCTGCTGCCTCGACTACCTCTGCTACTAGGTCTAGATGCTATTATATCTGTCCATTTGTCATTTGATGGCTCTGTCAATTCTTAATAAAATGATATGTAAAGCCACATCTAAAGAAAGCTGGTGTATGGGTTACTCAAAAGATACCTCTATGCACCCCGTCCGCACTAAACACAAGTGGGTATAGGAGATCTCTATGAAACTGGGGTTGGAGCACTAGCTATTAAAGTTGCAGGTCCTTGTCCCTGCCTCTGTCTCTGCTACTGAGACCCCCTACTAGGCTACCCTGGCCTCTACCAAATCTCTATGATAAACCCTTCGGCCTCTCTTAGACGATGAAGACCTTGCTTTGGATTGTGGTCTCCTCTCTCTACTCTCTGCTCTAGTTGCAACTGTAATGCCTTGAGCCTTCTTAACATTTTTGGTAATAGATACCAACCGAATAAAATCCTTATACACCCTCCACCTAGCACATGATGGATGACCTCAACCCCTCCTCAAACCACCGACATCTATCAATCTCGTCTTTCATAATTCCTTATGCATACTTGTCAGCCAAAAAAATCCTTTTTTTATAATCTGTCACTATCTTCAATTCCTGCTTCAAACCTAAAAACTCCTTCTTCTTAGCATCTTTATACTCTCAAAGGGTGTATTTCTTCTCAAACTCTCTCATAAAATAAGTGTATGTCAGCACCGGAGGAACAACCATTCTATGTGGAACTGTCTTCCACCAGTTGTAGGCGTCCCCCTATAGAAGAGGCTTGGTAAAATCAAACTTCTCTTCTGTAGTGGCCTATAATTGGACAAATACGCTCTGGACTCTATCCAACTACTGCTCTGTTATAGTTGGATTAGTAGTGCTAAAAAAATTACTAGCCCTATACCTTTTTAGCTTATCATACTTCCCAGTTTGTTGTTGCAGTACTGGGGCCTATCATAATAGACATCTGCCGCACCCAGACTGGCAGAACCTCCTCAACTACTGGTCTAGCTAGCACTAATGCCTCCCTAGACATCTCTGCACTGGTTCCAAAAACACCTTCTCCAGGAGTAACACTCTCTGCACTCCCCTCTTTAGACTGATGCATCCTAGATGCTCTATCAACCTATGTCTGTAAACACAGTAAGGATTGCCACATCAAGGACCAAATAAAATGCTAGTGTAAATGCATGTATGACATGTTAAAATCACATTTAAAATCCCATTTTCTCTCCCTAAAAATCCACCTAGGTCGAGAAACTCAAACCTAGGTTCTGATATCAAAATAAATATAACACCGTCATGCCCCATATATGTATAATACATACACCCAGAATATGTAAGATACACACACAAAATATAAGAATGCCACAGTTTTCAATCTTTTTAAAAATCATTTATTTTTAAAAAAAAATATTTTAAAACTCAAAATATACATTAAATAACAAGTGAAAAATACTTATTAATGATTTTAGAAACTAAAATATACATATATTAAAGAAAATCTGTGAGACAAATTTGCCAGAGTTTTGCCCATAATTTGGACATTTCCCAGGAACCAATTCAAACAACCTGCAAGCAAACAAACACTTCCAAATATTCTCAAATTATCCAAAGCTCCAACATTTTTAAAATTCACTCCAATTCTCAAGCATATATTTTATAGAGTAAAATACATAAAAGTAAACCTAATATACATATATGTCAGAAAAAAATTTAAATATACATTATATACATGTCTACTAAAATGATGTGCAAACTTTAAACAACTTACACAAAGTTTAAAGTAATTACATAAAGTGCGATTGGTTGTGGTCTGTGGTAGCTTCCAAAATAAATTCAAATGTAAAAACCAAAATACCTAAACCTGACTAGGTCTAGCAGAATTATCTGAATCCTCCGGATCAACCCTATTACCTGCATGATGAATTTTAACTAAGCTAAGCAAAAAGCCTAGCGGTATATACTTTGGTATAAAATAAATTATGCTCTATATGCAATGCCATAGATGCACTAAATGGCCCTTGTCAAGCAATGATTAGACATTTTAATTAGCATATCAATCATCCATATAAATTGGGCTCAAAATTCCTTATATAAAAGTCTAATTTCAAAAATAATGTCTTGGGCTATCTCATTCGTATGTGATACCAGTGTGTCTCACACGAAGGCATAATAAATTTACGATAACAGTGTGTCTCACTCGAAGGCATAATAAATTTGTGACACCAGTGTATCTCACCCGAAGGCATAATAAATCTATGACACTAGCGTGTCTCACCCAAAGGCGTAATAAAAATCTAACAATAATATTTCAGAACTAGAATCTATATAAGGCAATATGCAATCATATTTTCTCAAATTCCACTTTTTATATTCTTTTTCATATTCTCTACTCATATTCTATAAAATCATCACATAAAATACCAATGTGGCTCACTTTAACTTTTTAATGCACAACTTGTACTTTTCACATTTTGTACAAACATCACATTTAGCCATTCTCAAATGGCTTTTCATGCCAATCAATTCATATCAAGCATTGTTGCTTTAAACAATGCCATACACACCCATTCATATTCATCAAGTAACACAACACAATCAACACATGTAATGTATCATGCTTAAAATCAATGAAATCAATGAAATTTGATTCCAAAGTATGTACTAACCTCTTTCAAATAAAAAAAGGAGCCAAAACTCTACTCCACCTTAAAACTCCCTAATGCCCTTCACCACTAGGTTGATAAAATAACTATTTACTCAACATCTATTAAAAATGTGAATGTATACTATACATTAGAATCACATTTAAGGTGTTTAAAGCATAAAACATAAATTAAGGCACATTCCTTCAATTTCCCAGTGAGTGGGGATTTTCGCTCCCACTTTCGGTGGAATGGTTCTTGCGACTATGGCACTGTTTAGGCTCGAGGCCTTAGAGAACACAGGCGTAAGCCTGAAGAAAATGGAGTCACCAACCGGATGGGTCGGAAAAAAAGAAAAGGGTGGATGACTCGATTCCTAAGATATCCCCAACCACTTAATGGGTTCGAAAAGTTGGGTACATGTAGGAAGGGTAAGAAATGACCCAACACCCCCACAACGCCCGGTTCATTGGAATCGGCCTCCTTAGGTCTTAATATTATAAAATTCTTAAATATAATGATATTATCCATACTACAAGCAATAATTAAAATAAAGGATCATTATATTAAAATCAAAGCAATGTTCAAATAAAATAAATAAATGGACACCCATCTGAGGATGAAAACATGTCCTTACATCGTCCAATATCTAAAACTAAATAGGACACCCACCGAAAGATGGAAACGTGTCCTTTACATTAATCCCAAAATATGAAAACAATTTAAATTACATGAAAATTAATTAATGAGGTAACCAATCATGGAAACATACCTCTTACAATTTTAATAAATAAATAATAATTGAAAAATATTCGTCCATGATAAATTAAATAAACCAAACATCATAATTAAATAAATCAATCATCAAGACATATAATAAACTACATAATCAAATCTAAAATTAGATAAAGCAACAAATATATAAATTTAGGTTTACATCTTGAATTAGGGATTCTAGGGTTTTTTAGGGTTTTAGATGGGAAACTAGGGTTTCAAACATGAAATATGGTTTTAGATGGAAAACTAGGGTTTCAAACATGAAATATGATTTTTTAGGGTTTTAGATGGAAAATTGTGATTTCATGGGTATTTGGAATAAAACTAGGGTTTTAGGACTTTAAAAAAATAACATTAGAGTTATAGGGTTTTTGGATTGAGAAAATAAAATTATGGTTTTGGATTTACGAATTAGGGGTTTTACAATGTATAAAACTCTTAAATTAAGACTTTAAGGTTTGGGAAAATTTGATTGAGGTTTATAAGTGAAAATCAGGAACTTGAATTATTCAATTGAGATTTGATTCTATGATTTAAAATTTGGAACAAATTGAATACCGAAGGTAAGACTTATTGAATGAAATTCCCAAAGTTATATTTGAAGTAAATAATAACAGTATGCTCAATTAACAAAACAAGAGGAATGAAAATTTAAGCTAAATGAATAATGAATTAATAAAGATGTACCTGTGTCATAGGCTCCTCCAATTTTCAATGCGTTGAATCAAATATGATGTTTATTATAGCCTGAATTAGCTCTTGTTATTGGTGGAGGGAAACAACTGCTTGAGGCAATTGTTGTATTGTTATTGTTTACTCAATTGCTTCTTGATGATTAGGGTTTCATAAGACTCTTATCCTCACTTTCCTTTACTGCCAGTTTATTAATTAATCCCAGTTGCTCCCTTAATTTTTGATATTTCTCTCTCTCTTTTACTGCCAATCTATTAATTCCAGTCGCCTTCCGATCTCTTTTTCTTTTCATTTGTGTTAATCACATATTTATAGGAAAACTTACCTTGACCCTAAATCTAATCCGACTCTCATAAGTTAATTAGGAAGTTAATTGGCCAATACAATTGTGTTTAGGACTCGGATTAAAGGCCAAAATCGATGTGGAGTGCACCTCATATCGATTTTGAGCAGATTCCATATCGATTTGGCCAACCAAATTGATATGAAATTGCCTCATATCAATTTGGGCTAGCCAAATTGATATGAGGCACTTCCCATATCGATTTGGCAAGCTCAAATCGATATGGGCAGTACCCATATCGATTTGGGAGAACTAACTCAACCAAAACCATTAATTTCGCTCAAACCGGTCCAAAATAATTAAACTTTCAGCCAATATTTTTGCAATTTTGATATAACCTCCAATTTAATTCTAAAATTAGGTTTAAGAAATCCAAATTCATAATGGACCAACATAAACCCTTTAAATTTAAATCGGTCCAAATTTAAGGGTCTAAGTTTGCCTCCTGCTTGAATAATCTGAGACTTTTAGTAGAAAAGAGTGAAAAGCAACATCACTTTGAGCAGATAAGGATGGGTTCTGGACCCGAGATTTGGGTACTTGGACCCGAGAAAATACTTGGACCCAAGACTGAATTTAATTTGGGTACTTGGACCTGAGATTGAATTTGATTTGGGAACTTGGACCCGAGACTGGTACTTGGACCCGAGATTGAATTGAGTTTGGATACTTAGACCCGAGACTGGATTGAATTTGGGTGCTTGGACCTGAGACTGGATTTAGTTAGGGTACTTGGATCTGAGATTGGGTACTTAGACCTGAGATTGAATTGGATTTGATTGACCTTTCATTAGTTGAGAATTCTGGCTGCTCCAACTGTTCTATTCTTTAATGGATTGTGGGTCTTCACCCTCAAAATGGATCTTCATCATTGGCATCGGGCCTTCACCCTTGAAAATAGATCTTCATCCTTAGAGATCGGGTCTTCACCCTTGAAAGTGGATCTTCATCCTCAGCATTAGGTCTTCACCCTTAAAAACGGATCTTCATCCTTGAAAATTGGGTGTTCCCCCTTGAAATTGGATCTTCATCCTTTAAGCTGGATCCTCATCTTTGGCAGGTCTTGACCATTGAAAATGGATCTTCATCCTTGGAGATCGGGTCTTCACCCTTGAAAGTGGATCTTCATCCTTTAAGCAGGATCTTCATCCTTGGAAATCGGGTCTTCACCCTTGAAAATGGATCTTCATCCTTGGAAATCGAGTCTTCACCCTTGAAATTGGATCTTCATCCTTTGGACGTCGGGCCTTCATGTGGATCTTCATCCTTTAAGCTGGATCTTCATCCTTGGAAATCAGATCTTCACTCTTAAAAGTGGATCTTCATCCTTTAAGCTGGATCTTCATCCTTGAAAATTGGGTCTTCACCCTAGATAGTGGATCTTCATCCTTTAAGCTGGATCTTCATCCTTGGCAGGGTCTTCACCCTTCAAAATGGATCTTCATCCTTTGGACTTCGGGTCTTCACCCTTTGAAATTGGATCTTCATCCTTTGCATTGGGTCTTCACCCTTTAAACTAGATCTTCATCCTTGGAAATCAGGTCTTCACCCTTGAAAGTGGATCTTCATCCTTTAAGCTGGATCTTCATCCTTGGAGATTTGTCCTATATTGGCTTCAGCTCTTCTAGCTGGAATGATCTTTTGAGTTTTGCATCTTCATTCTTTTGATAGTTTTAGTGTTCCATTCTTTTGCACTTTTGCAAAAAATTCAATCATTTTTTAGCTTGCCCCTTATATTTTCTCCTTTCCCCCAATGATTTTTCTCATGCAGGCTCTAATTGATGTTAGTGTTGTCTAGTTCTTTGCACAAGCATGCATCTCTTCTTTCTTTTGCAAAATGACTAGAGCTTCCTTAAGCAATGGGCCTTCCATGCCCCCTAATTTCATATCTTCTTTTGATTCTTTACTTCACAGGGTGTTTGTTGATCACTTTGACAAAGAATAGACAATACAATACAAGAAAATGCAGTGTGATATGCTCATGTATGCATGATATGCATGAATAATACTTATAGTGGTTCCATCGACTCATAGACCGAGGTGATCAGCAGAAGTGTTGTAATATCCCAAAGTGTGCCCTAGGAGTTTTGATATAATTGTTGTTTTATTTGAATTAAAATGTATAGGTGTAATTGAAAAGAGAAAAGAATTTAAAAGAGAATGTATATGTTGTATATATGGAAATATATATAACATATACACAAGTCAAATGGATGGTCAAAGGAAGAAGATATTTATTTTGTTAATTATGAAATTACTAAAAAGGGCATGTAAGTGAAAGGAAGTTAAAATAAATAGATGAGGGTATTTAAGTAATTTTCTTTTTGGAATGCTTGGTGGAGGTTTAAATAGATGAGAAGTTTGACTTTGTCTCTTTCACTTGTTCATTTTCTTCTCTTTCCCTTTTTTTAGCCGGCCATCCAAAGTAAGAGAGTAAGAGTGAGTTTTTCTTGTTCCAAACTCAAAATTGGAGTTTTCAAGAGATTAAGTTGGAAATCCAAGAAGATTCATTATTTTGGTAAGTTTCTCTTGATTTTCTAGTTTTATTTTAAGTTGTTTATGAATTTGAGTGTTGATATTTGAAAGTAGGGTTGTGTTAATGGTAGTATGTTGGTGTGTGTTTGATTTAAATTGATTGTGGTGTTGGTTTTGAAATGAAATAAAAAGATAGGTTGATGTTGGTATTCAAAGAGTAAGAGTGTTGTTGGTTTTAGGGTTTTGAAGTGGTAAGTGATGTTTAACTTGAGTTTGATCAATTATTCTCATAGATTTTCATGTTGTTGATGTTTGCTGGAGTTGTAAGCATAAAATATGTGAATTTGGTTAGAAACAATAGCATTTTAGATGCCACGCCCGTGGCCCTTGGTTGCCATGGCCGTGGCCATTTGTAGCCATGGCCGTGGAGGTTTGGAGCAAGGAAGGCAGAACCATTCTTTAACCCACGCCCATGGGGGTTGGGGTGGCCACGGCCGTGGGCTTTAGTTAGTGGTGTTGAGTTATAATTTGTGATCTAAAGGTCTAAGATGAGGTTATTAAGTGATAAATTGTATTGGAATTCATGTATTGTATCATTTTTGGACTAGGTTTTGGAAGAAGGTGATTTGCTCTAATTTAAGAAGTGAAGAATTGTTGGAAGAAGAAGTGTATAGATTTGTATAAGTGGTGCTTAAGGTAAGTACAAACTACATTATTGCATACATTCATATGATGTTGAGACTTAACATATATTTGATTGTAAATGTGTTAAGAAATCTAATGTTATGTTGGATATAATGTGAACATTGATGATGCATATGAATAATGCTATGTTGTGCACAATGTGGATTATGTGAAATGTATGTTGGAGATTCTAAATCTATGAATAAGGTAAATTGCTATGTATATATATATATCAATGATGATTATTCTTAATGGATGTTGAATGTAATTAATTGTGAGTACTTAAATGATGAATTGAGACATAATGAGATGATTAAAGCATGTTTGTCTATATGAAATATGAATTATGAAGTGTGAAAGATATGATGATATGATGAATTGTATTAATGTGATTATGAGATATGAGGCCATGGTTGTTAGCTATGGTATTGCAAATGAAATATAATGGAGGCATAGTTGCCTATTTGATATTGGGAATGAAATGGAAAGAGATAAATGAAATGATGTGTGCCTAGTATGTTGATTCAATTTTCAGAGTTCTGAGTTTGGCGGCATGCCTATAAAGTACTGGATAGGTGAAAAGACCGGGTCGTAAGCTGATTCCAGTTGATAAATGTGAAATGTAAAATAGTAACAGTCTTGCCGGGTTGAGGATTTCCTCGGGTTTATCCAGGTTGAGGTCCAAGAGACTGGGTCTGTTACAGGTAACAGTCTTGTCGGATTGAGGATCTCCTCGAGTTTAGCCAGGTTGAGGTCCAAGAGACTGGGTCTGTTACACTATCCATGGATAGAGATATATATATGTATCGCCTACGGGCTTGATGATTATGATTATAGACCAAAGCAGTAACTCTGAACTTTGAATAACATATTAGTGTCTTTTGGGCCCATATGTGTCTTTGTGTCAATGTAAATCTTAAGTGATGAAATAATTGAATCAAATGATGAAATGTAGTCTTATGAACCATATAAAAATATCATTTGTGAATATTATATTAATTGTTGAAATGTGTGGCATTGGCATTGCATAGAATCATATTGTTATTGTAGTTTGTACCACTAAGTCGTTGGCTTAGCGCGATTGTGATTCATCGCGCAGGTGATAGGGAAGAACCGGAGAGTTCCTCTAGACCGAGTAGAGTCTAGATTTTTGAGGCGTTGATAGTGGAGCTTAAAGATCAAAGACATACTGCCAAACATGTATATATTTTATGTTTTGTAAAACTTGAATTTTGATGTATATATATTTGTAAATATTTGTTACATTTTCCACTGCTTTTAAATAAACATTTTATCTTTTGTCTTTTATAATTTCTTTTAAATGATTTAAATTTGTTCATGTTTTTGTAAAGGGATGAGTCATTTGTTAAGTATATCGTGGCATTTCTATATTCAGTATACGTATATTACGATCGTATTAGCATGCTGTGTACGTATACGGGGTATAGGGGTGTTACATTTATTTTGGTATCAGAGCCTAGGTTTGAGATTCTCAACCTAGGTGAATTGTAAGAAAAAGAATATTTTGATTTTAAAAGTTGGTTTTTGAGTAAAATACATGTTTTGGTATGGCAGTCTTTGATCTTTAATGAGGAATATTTTGCTGTGTTTGCAGATATAGGTAGAGATGACATCTCATTCACGACAGTCTGTTGAGGGTAGTGCGGAAAGTGTAGCTCCTGAAGAGAGTAGAGATGGAGCTATGATTGAGAGGGTTAGTGAGGCACCTGTTTCAGTGCCAGAGAGATCTGAGGAGGCTCTGCCGGGTTGGTTAAGGCATGTGGTAGAACTGTTGAGGGGAGCTCCAGTGCAGCCACCACCACTACCACAGCCTCAAGTGCCAGTAAGACATTATGACAAGTTGAGAAAATATGGGGCTGAAGATTTCTTAGGCACTACTGATCCTGCAGTGGTTGAGCAGTGGTTGGATAAGGTACAGAGGATATTCATTCAGTTGCAAGCCACTTCGGATGAGAAATTTGACTATGCCAGATCCCTCCTGCAGAAAGATGCCTATGACTGGTGGAAGACTGTCCCGCATGCCATGGATGATCCACCTACATTATCATATGGGGATTTTCTGAGGGAGTTCGAGCAGAAATATACTCTGAGGGAGTATAAAGATCTTAAGAAGATGGAATTTTTGAATTTAAGGCAAGACAACCGGACGGTGACAGAATATGAGATTGAGTACATCCGGTTGAGTCGTTATGCTGGGGGAATTATCTCTGATGAAATAGACCGGTGCAGAAGTTTTGAGGAGGGATTGAGGCCATCTATCATGTGCATTGTGGCTGGTTCTAGATACCAGGATTTCTCTCAGCTTGTTGCAGCAGCTAAAAGTGTTGAGAGAGCACAGAGCATTGCAGCAGTTGCTAGTGAGGAGGAGACCAGGGTAAGGAGACCCCAGTTTGAGGCAGGGTCTTCATCTATGTAGAGGGGTAGAGGAATTTTTGTTTCGAGGATCAGTAGGAGTCAGAGATAGCCGGGTAGGTCAGTGCAGTATCAGAGACAGAGACCGAGACCTACAGCTTCTGTAGCCAGTGCTCCGACTCCAGTAATTCAGAGGTCTACTCCACCTACATGTGAACTTTGTGGTAGAAACCATGTGGGTGTTTGCTAGAAGAGTAGTAGATCAGTTGTATGTTTCAGGTGTGGATCACCTGACCATTTCATTAGGGAGTGTCCTGAGATGCAGGAGCATAGGCAGGTTGAGTCTGCAGCCTCTCAACCCAATGTCAGCAGAGGTGGTCAAGGAGGCAGAGGTTTCAGTAGGGGTGGTCGATCCGGGTATAGTCAGAGAGGAGGATCGTCATCCGGAGGCAGTAGGCCAGATGAAGCCGGATCTTCTCAGAGAGTGTATGTGATGCAAAGGCAGCTAGATGCTTCAACAGTTATAGCGGGTACATTTTCTTTATTTGGCATTTTAGTACTTGCTTTAATTGATCCAGGATCTACTCATTCATACATTAGTGCATCTATCTTGCCTGTTTCTGAATTGCATTCAGAGTCCTTAGGATTTGATGTCTTATTGACAAATCCTTTAGGACATAGTGTTGCGGTGTGTAAGGTGCATCGTGATAGTGCTGTTGTAGTGCAAGGTGAGGAGTTTCTTGGTGATTTAATTGAAATGCCTTTTCAAGAATATGATTTGATCTTAGGCATGGATTGGTTGTCTAAGCATGGGGCTGTGGTAGATTGTCAAAAGAAGTGTGTCAACTTGGGAACCAGTGATGGTAGGGATGTGATAGTATCTAGTGAGCAGAGACAACTTGCATCCTTCTTTGTATCAGCTGTAATAGCTAGAAGGTTGATTAGAAAAGGGTGTGATGCTTATCTTGCTCATGTTGTGGATACTAGAGTAGGGGGGTTCTCAACTTGATAATATAACCACAGTTGCAGATTTTCCAGATGTGTTTCCTGAGGAGTTGCCAGGGTTACCACCTGAGAGAGAGGTTGAGTTTGGTATCAATTTGTTGCCTGGTACCACTCCCATCTCTATCACTCCTTATCGCATGGCACCTGCTGAATTGAGAGAGTTGAAGGTGCAGTTATTGGAGTTGTTGGATAAAGGGTTTATTCGCCCTAGTGTTTCTCCTTGGGGAGCTCCTGTGTTGTTTGTGAAGAAGAAGGATGGTGCTATGAGGTTATGCATTGATTATAGGCAATTGAACAAAGTGACTATCAAGAATAAATATCCTTTGCCTAGGATCGATGATCTCTTTGATCAATTGAAGGGAGCAACAGTGTTTTCCAAGATTGATTTGAGATCCGGGTACCATCAGTTGAGGGTTAAAGCTGAAGATGTTTCTAAGACAGCTTTCCACACCAGGTATGGGCATTATGAGTTTTTAGTAATGCCTTTTGGGTTGACGAATGCACCTGCAGCTTTCATGGATTTGATGAATAGGGTGTTTAGGCCCTATCTGGATCAGTTTGTGGTGGTTTTCATCGATGATATTTTGGTGTATTCACGTAATGAGGAGGAGCATGACAAGCATTTACGGATTGTGTTACAGGTCTGGAGAGAAGCAGTTGTTTGCTAAACTGTTGAAGTGTGAATTTTAGCTTGACCAAGTTACTTTTCTAGGTCATATAGTTTCAGCAGATGGTATAAGAGTTGATCCAAGTAAAATTGAAGCTATTTTGAATTGGAGTCCACCAAAGACTGTAACTGAAGTTAGGAGTTTTCTGGGTTTGGCAGGCTATTACCAACGATTTGTGAAAGGCTTCTCTTTGATAGCTACTCCACTCACCAGATTGCTTCGGAAGGGAGTTAGATTTGTGTGGACGGATCAGTGTCAAGCTAGCTTTGAGCAGTTGAAAGAAATGTTGACTCAAGCACCTATTCTTACTTTACCCGTGGAAGATAAACCATATGTGATTTACAGTGATGCTTCACATAATGGTTTAGGATGTGTTTTGATGCAAGAGGGTAAAGTCATAGCTTATGCTTCTCAGCAGTTGAAGCCGCACGAGCTTAATTATCCGACTCATGATTTGGAATTGGCAGCTATAGTATTTGCTTTGAAGATTTGGCGACATTACTTATATGGGGAGAAATGTTTTATCTATACGGATCATAAAAGTTTGAAATATTTGGGTGTTCAGAAGGAGCTGAATCTTCGGCAAAGGCGATGGTTAGAACTGATTAAAGACTACGACTGCTTGATTGATTACCATCCTGGTAAGGCGAATGTTGTTGCTGATGCCTTAAGTCGGAAGTCTTTGGCAGGTTTGGCTGTTTATTCGCTCTCGTTGCTTGTTGAGTTGAGAGCGTTACATGCTAGTTTTGAAGTATGTGATGATGGTGCATTATTGGCTCAGCTGCAGTTGAGACCAGTATTGTTGGATCATATTAAGGAGGCTCAATTGGCGGATGAGAAAATTCAAAAGATTGTATCAAATTGCCGAGATGGGGAGAGCCGAGATTTTCATGTGAAAAGTGATGGTAGTCTTTGGTTCAAAGATAGGTTGTGTGTTTCTGATGATGATAGTTTGAGAAAAATCATTTTAGAGAAAGCACACCAATCGGTCTTTGCTATGCATCGGGTAATACAAAGATGTACCATGATTTGAAACAGCACTACTGGTGGTCTGGTATGAAGAGAGACATAGCGGAATTTGTGTCCAAATGTCTCACTTGTCAGAGGGTGAAAGCTGAGCATCAACTTCCAACAGGGTTGCTTCAACCTTTAACAGTGCCTGAATGGAAATGGGAGAGAGTGACAATGGATTTTGTATCGGGATTACCATTGACTCAGAAGAAGCATGATGCTATTTGGGTGATTGTTGGTCGGTTGACAAAGACAGCTCATTTCCTTCCTATTAGAATGGACTATTCTCTTGAAAGATTGGCTGAGCTGTATGTAAGTGAAATAGTAAGGTTGCATGGAGTCCCAATTTCTTTAGTATCTGATCGAGATCCCGGGTTTACTTCGAGGTTTTGGAAAAGTTTACATGGGGCTTTGGGTTCTTGATTGCACTTTAGTACTGCTTGTCATCCACAGATAGATGGGCAGTCAGAGAGAGTGATACAGATTATTGAGGATATGTTGAGAAGCTGTGTCATTGATTTTTCTGGAAGTTGGGACAGATTTTTGCCACTTGTGGAGTTTGCTTACAACAACAGTCATCAATCTAGTATTGGTATGGCACCACATGAGGCGTTGTATGGTAGAAGATGCAGAACGCCTTTATGTTGGAATGAAATTGGAGAGGGCAAGTTAATTGGTCCTGATTTGGTTAAAGAAACTGAAGAAAAAGTAAAGATATATCGGGATCGGTTGAAAGCAGCTTCAGATCGACAGAAGTCTTATTCAGATTTGAAAAGGAGAGACATAGAGTTTGAGATTGGAGATAAAGTATTTTTGAAAGTATCTCCTTGGAAAAAGATATTGAGATTTGGTCGAAAAGGGAAGCTGAGTCCTCGTTTCATTGGACCATATGAAGTTTTGGAAAGAGTTGGGCCAGTTGCTTATCGTCTTGCTTTGCCGCCTAAGTTGGATAGAATCCATAATGTATTCCATGTTTCTATGTTGCGGAGGTATAGATCGGATCCATCTCATATCTTGCCAG
This sequence comes from Garcia nutans, assembly GCA_947685225.1. Taxonomy (NCBI): domain Eukaryota; kingdom Viridiplantae; phylum Streptophyta; class Magnoliopsida; order Malpighiales; family Euphorbiaceae; genus Garcia; species Garcia nutans. The sequence continues at coordinate 11,199,721 of CANTUV010000040.1, forward strand.
TTGAATCCATTGAAGTGAGTTCAGATCTGACATTTGAAGAAGAACCAGTTGCTATTTTGGCACATGAAGTGAAAGAGTTGAGAAATAAGAAAGTGCCGTTGGTGAAGGTTCTATGGAAGAATCATGGGAGAGAAGAGGCAACTTGGGAGAGCAAGCAAGCAATGCAAGATCAGTATCCTCAACTGTTTCAGACATAATATCAGGTAATTTCGAGGATAAAATTTCTTTTTAGAGGGGGAGAATTGTAATATCCCAAAGTGTGCCCTAGGAGTTTTGATATAATTGTTGTTTTATTTGAATTAAAATGTATAGGTGTAAGTGAAAAAAGAAAAGAATTTAAAAGAGAATGTATATGTTGTATATATGGAAATATATATAACATATACACAAGTCAAATGGATGGTCAAAGGAAGAAGATATTTATTTTGTTAATTATGAAATTACTAAAAAAGGCATGTAAGTGAAAGGAAGTTAAAATATATAGATTAGGGTATTTAAGTAATTTTCTTTTTGGAATACTTGGTGGAGGTTTAAAGAGATGAGAAGTTTGACTTTGTCTCTTTCACTTGTTCATTTTCTTCTCTTTCCCTTTTGTTGGCCGGCCATCCAAAGCAAGAGAGCAAGAGTGAGTTTTGCTTTTTCCAAACTCAAAATTGAAGGAGTTTTCAAGAGATTAAGTTGGAAATCCAAGAAGATTCATTATTTTGGTAAGTTTCTCTTGATTTTCTAATTTTATTTTAAGTTGTTTATGAATTTGAATGTTGATATTTGAAAGTAGGGTTGTGTTAATGGTAGTATGTTGGTGTGTGTTTGATTTAAATTGATTGTGGTGTTGGTTTTGAATTGAAATAAAAAGAAAGGTTGATGTTGGTATTGAAAGAGTAAGAGTGTTGTTGGTTTTAGGGTTTTGAAGTGGTAAGTGATGTTTAACTTGAGTTTGATCAATTATTCTCATAGATTTTCATGTTGTTGATGTTTGTTGGAGTTGTAAGCATAGAATATGTGAATTTAGTTAGAAACAATAGCATTTTGGATGCCACGCCCGTGGCCCTTGGTTGCCATGGCCGTGGAGGTTTGGAGCAAGGGAGGCAGAACCAATCTTTAACCCACGCCCGTGGGGGTTGGGGTGGCCACGGCCGTGGGCTTTAGTTAGTGGTGTTGAGTTATAATTTGTGATCTAAAGGTCTAAGATGAGGTTATTAAGTGATAAATTGTATTGGAATTCATGTATTGTATCATTTTTGGACTAGGTTTTGGAAGAAGGTGATTTGCTCTAATTTAAGAAGTGAAGAATTGTTGGAAGAAGAAGTGTATAGATTTGTATAAGTGGTGCTTAAGGTAAGTACAAACTACATTATTGCATACATTCATATGATGTTGAGACTTAACATATATTTGATTGTAAATGTGTTAAGAAATCTAATGTTATGTTGGATATAATGTGAACATTGATGATGCATATGAATAATGCTATGTTGTGCACAATGTGGATTATGTGAAATGTATGTTGGAGATTCTAAATCTATGAATAAGGTAAATTGCTATGTATATATATATCAATGATGATTATTCTTAATGGATGTTCAATGTAATTGATTGTGAGTACTTAAATGATGAATTGAGACATAATGAGATGATTAAAGCATGTTTGTCTATATGAAATATGAAATATGAAGTGTGAAAGATATGATGATATGATGAATTGTATTAATGTGATTATGAGATATGAGGCCATGGTTGTTAGCTATGGTATTGTAGATGAAATATAATGGAGGCATAGTTGCCTATTTGATATTGGGAATGAAATGGAAAGAGATAAATGAAATGATGTGTGCCTAATATGTTGATTCAATTTTTAGAGTTCTGAGTTTGGCGGCATGCCTATAAAGTACTGGATAGGTGAAAAGACCGGGTCATAAGCCGATTCCAGTTGATAAATGTGAAATGTAAAATAGTAAAAGTCTTGCCGGGTTGAGGATTTCCTCGGGTTTATCCGGGTTGAGGTCCAAGAGACTGGGTCTGTTACAGGTAACAGTCTTGCCGGGTTGAGGATCTCCTCGAGTTTTGCCGGGTTGAGGTCCAAGTGACTGGGTCTGTTACACTATCCATGGATAGAGATATATATATATGTATCGCCTACGGGCTTGATGATTATGATTATAGACCAAAGCAGTAACTCTGAACTTTGAATAACATATTAGTGTCTTTTGGGCCAATATGTGTCTTTGTGTCAATGTAAATAATAAGTGATGAAATAATTAAATCAAATGATGAAATGTAGTCTTATGAACCATATAAAAATATCATTTGTGAATATTATATTAATTGTTGAAATGTGTGACATTGGCATTGCATAGAATCATATTGTTATTGTAGTTTGTACCACTAAGCCGTTGGCTTAGCGCGATTGTGATTCATCGTGCAGGTGACAGGGAAGAACTGGAGAGTTCCTCTAGACCGAGTAGAGTCTAGATTTTTGAGGCGTTGATAGTGGAGCTTAAAGATCAAAGACATACTGCCAAAAATGTATATATTCTATGTTTTGTAAAACTTGAATTTTGATGTATATATATATTTGTAAATATTTGTTACATTTTCCGCTGCTTTTAAATAAACATTTTATCTTTTGTCTTTTATAATTTCTTTTAAATGATTTAAATTTGTTCATGTTTTTGTAAAGGGATGAGTCATTTGTTAAGTATATCGTGGCATTTCTATATTCAGTATACATATATTACGATCGTATTAGCATGCTGTGTACGTATACGGGGTATAGGGGTGTTACAAGTGTTCTCATTGGCTCCTTCCAAATGCTCTCTCAGGTCTTGCATTGGAATGATAGAAGGTTTTGCATTTATGGTTTTTATCTTCGAGATATCAAACACATGAATGGTGAGGACCAAGCAGCATAGTCAGGGATATATCCATTTCAAACTATGTTTCAGCATGTCAACTGGTAGCTTCTTCATATCCTTGCCAATAATCAATTCCTTTACCTAATGTGTCCTTTGAGGTTCAATGGTTCAACATACTTCCCTTAACTTGAAGGCTTTGTAAAAAAAATTTCTTTTTTTCTTATTTTTGAATTTTTAAATCAAATGTTGGCTTCGCCAAATAAATGTCAATTTACCTCACAATTTGATTTTTCAAATTAGCATATCTATAACATGACAACCCTTATTACCGTACTAAACTCGAGAATCATTTCCATTTAAACAAGAATTGTTGCACTTAAGATAAGCACATACACATTACTTGGTCAAAGGTTTTATTGAGTTTGAATATTGTTTATCTCATATGCATGATTATCCAAACTATCTCCACTAATAGACTCTACCTACCAAGAGAGATCAACAGGTCTTTGATAGGCTTGAAATGGGATCTGTAAGGGACATGGGTTAAATGAAAGCCATTTTGAGATTGTAGCTGATGTGAGACTGCTGACAAAAAGGTTGATAGCCACATTCCTTTCTTCTCTTTTTTTGTTTTTTTTTTCTTTTGGCATTTCATCATTTCATCTGTTAGACAAATGATCTCAATTTTTATCCTTGAAAACTCAAATTGAATGATCCATTTAACTTCTGTTTGGAGAATCTTGTTGCAGGCTTAGGTTACTTCAAATAAAGCTGAACATAACACTTCTAGCGGTCGCACCAAACATGCATACGACCGCATCATTCAATTAAAGGATGAAACCTTATCACAGTAGGTTTCGCGGTCAGAAACCCGACCTCAGTAACGACCGCACTTTAATGAAGAGCGACCGTCCCAAGTTATGGACGACCGCTACCCAAGCAACTCAAACCATTCTAATTACAGTAAGGTTCGCAGTCACAAGAACGGGGAATGACATGGCCTCACTTACCACTTTAGCGACCGCGCGTTCATATTCGTGACCGCTCTGCCAATATAGGAGAAAATTGCTTAAAGAGACAGTAGTGTTCGCATCCTCAGGTGCGTCCAGAAGTTCAACGCGAGTATCTAACTTTGACCGCGAGATGTCACCTAGGGCGACCGCGACATTCAAATTTTGGCGGACATCTCTTCTGCCCTGTCAGAGAATGCCACGTGACATGACCGTTAAAAACCCACTTCAACATTCAAAAAGGGCGACCGCACCTTGGTGTTGCGTGACCGTCCCGACAACCACAGCATGGGCAAGATTCCTGCTGCAGAGCATTCAAATTCGACCATTGAAGCTTTTTTAAATTCAGTGACCGTGCCTTGTTCAAGGACGACCGCATGTGACAATAGCGCGACCATCCTTATATGAAGGACGACCGCTAAATGCTTCGGACAGTTTAATAAAGAAGGTCTAAACTACCAAGACTTTATTCTTACTATCAATAACGGCTAGTAAGACCACATTGGCTATAAATACAGTACTTCTACAAGAAAAGAAGAGAACAAGAAGCAAAAAAAAGAATTTTATAGCCAAGCAACAAACTTTCTTTTACTTAAACTTACATTTGAATTGTAATGAATGTTAGGTGTAAGCATTGAAAACACCATTGTATAAGTTTGAGTGTGAGCTTGGAAAAACACTTGGGTTGTGAGAGTAAGCCTTAAAAACTCCTTTAAAGGTTCTTGAGTGTAAAGCTTAGAAAAACACTTGTGAAGTTAGGTGTGAACTTGTGAAAACACCAAAGTTGGAAGTGAGCTTGTAAAAACTTCAAAGATTAGTGGAACCTTAACAAGTTGTTAAGGAAGTGGATGTAGGATTGAAGTAAAATCCGAACCACTATAAATCTTGTGTGTTCTTTCTTTCTTTCATTACTCAACCAACTCTCCATTCCGCATTTCTAGTTTGTTGAGTTTTTTTAATTGTCATTATTTCTTGAGGAAACCAATTCACCCCCCCCCCCTCTCTTGGTTGCCATCTTGGGACAACAATTGGTATCAGAGCCTGAGATTTCTTAAACTTAATTGTGAAATTTGATCCACTATGGAAACTTCTTCTTCATCAAGCTCTCATGGAAATCTTAACACTATTCTTAGACCCTACTTTGATGGAACTGATTATTCATACTGGAAACACAAAATGTATTTATTTCTAGACAGTGAAGGGATTGAACTATGGGATTTCGTGGAAAGTGAGTGGAAACCTCCCACTTATGAAGCTGACGGTATTCAAGTTTCACTTCCCAAAGCACAATGGTCAACTAGCAATGTCAAAGATCGATTCAAGAACAATAGAGCCGCTTCCATCTTGATGAATTCCATTTCAAGAGAAGAAGGTGGAAGAGTTCAACATTTAACTTGTGCACATTGTATTTGGAAAACACTCGAAAATTACCATGAAGGTACGAATCAAGTGAGATTTACCAAGAAACAAATGCATGTCCATGAGTATGACCTATTCAAGATGAAACCAAATGAAAATGTCACCGACATGACCAATCTCTTGCTTGCTATTGTCAATGAACTAAAGAAGTATGGCAAGGTATATGATCAAGGTGATGTAAACAGTAAAATCTTGAGAGCCCTAAGAGCTAGGAAAAACTTTGAATCAAAAGTATCATCCATAGAAGAAGCTCATGATCTCAGCACATTAAGAACAGATGAGCTAGTTGGTAAACTACTCACATTTGAGCTACACAGTGAGAAAGAAGAAGATCAAGGTGAAAAAGAAAAGAGAAAACCAATTGCACTCAAAGCAATCAAAGAAGTTGAGAGCTCAAGCAACGAAGGTACTGATGATGAAGATGAAATGGAAATGTTCTCAAAAAGAATCAATGAATGGAAAAGGAAGAAAAGATTGCAAGCAAACAAAGGTACACATCCAAAATTCTCCTTCAAAGATAAAGAAAAGAAAAATGAGGTAAAGTGCTATGAATGTGGAAAAACTGGTCACATTAAATCGGATTGCTTCAAATTAAAGAACAAAAAGAAATGGGATAAAGAAAAGAAAAAGTCTCTCAAAGCCACAAGGGATGACTCTTCTTCAAGTGGAAAAGAAGAAGAAGGAATTGCAAATCTGTGTCTCATGGCTATTGAAGATGACTCCAATGAGGTAAGTACTCAATCCTTTGATCCAGTGGCACATAATGATATAGATGATAGTGATTTGATTGAGCACATGAACTTTAAAATAGAAAAATATTTTTCTAAAATGATGCTCTATAAAGAGAAAAACTCTAAGTTAGAAAAGGATTTTATATGCTTAAAGAACTCTACCTTAGAATTGAAAACCTCAAATGAACACTTGATGAATACGATAGGAGAGTTAAATAAAAACTCACATGACTTAGAAAAAGTGATTAAAGAAAATGAAACATTGAAGAATGAACTAAAAGAATTAAAAGAATCAATTTCCAGATTTCATAAAGGAAAGGAAGCATTAAACACATTGATTAATAACCAAAGATCACCTTCCTTAAAATATGGATTAGGATTCAGTGGCTCAACCAACATTGCACCAAGCAAACCAACATTTGTAAAAGCATCTACAATTGAAATCTCTGATGTTCATATCAAAGATGATTGCACCAAGTCTAAAAGTACCAAAAGAACTTCTTATGGTTTGCTAGGAAATAAAGCCAAAAATAATTATGCATTTTTATACACTAAACTTGCACAAAAGAAATCACATACTTGTAGCTGCATGCATAATACGTTAAATACAAAAAGAAAAATGCAGAAGTATAGAATGCCATGGCAATACACATATTGCATGAAATTCGGACACAAAAATTTTTCTTGTTATATAAGAAAGGCTCATCTCAAGTTAGAAGGCACTTTTACTACTAACCATCAAGGACCCAACTTCATGTGGGTACCTAAAAGAAGATGATCACTATTACCTTACAGGTATGCCTAAAATCTACTATCAACGAAAGCACATGGCTTGTAGATAGTGGATGCTCAAGGCATATGACTGGGAATGCAAAGCTCTTTACAAGTATTACCTACAAACATGGAGGTAATGTAACTTTTGGAAACAATGCTAAAGGTAAAATTCTTGGTGTTGGCTCCATTGGTTCTATTGGTAAGGATTTAATCGAGGATGTATGGCTTGTTGATTGTTTGAAACATAACTTGCTAAGTGTTAGTCAACTTTGTGATAAAGCATACTTTGTCAATTTTGATTCCAAAGAATGCAAGATCACGAATTCAAATGATATTATCATATTTAAGGGTAATAGAACAAACAACACTTATAATATCAACATGCATTCAAATCATACATCTAAATGTTTAATGTCAACTAATAATGATGCATGGTTATGGCATAGAAGACTAGGTCATGCTGGTATGGATCAATTAAAATATATTTGTAATGAAAACTTAGTCGATGGCTTACCTAAGATAAAATATGATAAAGACAAGATTTGTGAACCTTGTCAACATGGTAAGCAACATAAAAGCTCATTTAAATCAAAGAGTGTTATAAGCAACTCTAGACCTTTAGAGCTCATTCATTTGGATTTGTTTGGACCAAATAGAGTTACAAGCTTAGGAGGCAAATCATATGCATTTGTTGATGATTACTCTAGATTCACATGGGTTAATTTCTTAGCTCAAAAGAATGAAGCCTTTAATTACTTCAAAACGTTTGCAAAAAGAGTTCAAAATGAAAAAGGATATGTGATCACATCTATTAGAAGTGATCATGGCAAAGAATTTGAGAATGAAAATTTTGAAGGTTTTTGCAATGAACTTGGCATTTCACATAATTTTTCTGCTCCTAGAACTCCACAGCAAAATGGTGTAGTTGAAAGGAAAAATAGAACTTTAATTGAAATGGCTAGGACAATGCTCAATGAATATGATTTACCATCTTATTTTTGGGCAGAAGCCGTTAATACAGCTTGCTACATTGCAAATCGTGTTTACAAAAGGCATTTAACTAATAAAACTTCTTATGAGCTATGGAACGGAAGAATACCCAGAATTGGATATTTTAGAGTATTCGGATGCAAATGCTTCATATTGAATACCAAGGATAATCTTGGAAAATTTTCATCCAAATCAGATGAAGGCATATTCCTAGGATATTCATCATATAGCAAAGCATATAGGGTATTTAACATGAAAACTCTAGTTATAGAAGAAACAATGCATGTTGTATTTGATGAATCATCTAATCGTGATCAAAAGAAAGGTATTACTTTCAATGACCCTGCAGGTACTCTTGAACCTCTTGAATCTATTGATGCTCCAAAGATAAATCAGTATGAACTTGAAGAAAAGACTCAAGATCTACCTAAGGATTGGTAATACAAGAAAGATCATCCTAAGGAACTCATCATTAGAGAAACATCTAAGGGAGTAATTACTAGATCTAAAATTAATCATATAGATGTTAATTTTGCTTTTGTTTCTCAAATTGAGCCAAAGACTGTTGAGGAGGCTTTAAATGATGAAAATTGGATAACTGCAATGCAAGATGAACTTAATCAATTTGAAAGAAATAATGTTTGGCAACTTACTCCTAGACCTACAGATCATTCTATAATAGGATGCAAATGGATCTATAGGAATAAGCTTGATGAAAATGGTCACATTGTTAGAAATAAAGCAAGATTGGTAGCCAAAGGCTATAATCAAGAAGAAGGTATTGACTATGATGAAACTTTTGCCCCTGTAGCCAGATTAGAAGCTATTAGAATATTACTTGCTTTTGCATGTCACATGAACTTTAAACTCTTTCAAATGGATGTTAAAAGTGCATTTCTAAACGGACTTATAAGCGAAGAAGTTTATGTAGAACAACCTCTTGGTTTTGAAAACTACAAATTTCCTGATCATGTTTTCAAACTTACCAAAGCTTTATATGGATTGAAACAAGCACTAAGAGCTTGGTATGATAAACTTAGTGCATATTTACTTGAAAATGGTTTTTCAAAAGGAAAAGTAGACACAACTCTCTTTGTTAAAAAGGACAAGCATAACATTTTGATTGTACAAATTTATGTGGATGACATAATATTTGGAACTACTAATGAAGCCTTGTGCAAAGAATTTGCTACTTGTATGACTAGGGAATTTGAAATGAGCATGATGGGTGAACTCAAGTTCTTCCTTGGACTGCAAGTCAAGCAATGTGAAGATGGGATCTTCATCAACCAATCCAAATATACAAAAGAACTCATCAAGAAATTTGGAATGGATGGCTGCAAAACTAGCAAAACTCCTATGAGCACATCCTTGAAATTAGGTAAAGATGAAAATGGTAAAGCAGTAGATGAGAAGAAATATCGAGGTATCATCGGATCACTACTTTACTTAACCGCTTCTAGACCTGATATAATGTATAGTGTATGTCTTTGTGCTAGATTTCAAACTAGTCCTAAAGAATCACACTTGAATGCCACTAAGAGAATTTTGAAATATTTGAGTGGTACAATGCATTTAGGACTTTGGTATCCTAAAAACACATCATTTCATATCATAGGCTTTTCAGATGCAGATTATGCTGGTAGTATCTTAGATAGGAAAAGCACTACAGGAGCATGTCACTTTCTTGGTAATTGTCTAGTTTCTTGGCATAGTAAGAAACAAGCATCGGTTGCTTTATCCACAACGGAAGCCGAATATGTTGCAGCATGTTTTTGTTGCACACAAGTATTATGGATGAAACAACAATTGCTTGACTATGGTAAAGTATTTAACAATATCTCCATTAAATGTGAAAACACTAGTGCTATCAATTTGTCTAAAAATCCTATCCAACACTCTAGATCCAAACATATAGATATTAGACATCATTTCTTGAGAGAGAATGTACAAAATTAGAATATAATCCTAGAATTTATAGATACACAAAATCAACTTGCTGATATCTTTACAAAACCCTTGAATGAAGATAGATTTAACTTCATTAAACTTAATTTAGGAATGATTAATGGAATCACTTTGAATTAATAAATTAATTGCCTAACAATGAAGTTTCTATGTGCATATATATATTTTTGCCTAAACATTAGAAAATTCCTCCATCTTTCCTTGACTCTTTCATTTCTAAGTCAGTCGCGTTCGCTCCAATGTCCTTAGCGATCGCTATCTCGTCTGCCAGATTCATTCAAATAAAAAACTCTGTGCGCGGTCGAGAAAATTTGTGCGCGGACGCAATAATTTGAACAGTTTCGACTGTTACAGATAGATTCTTCACCCGCGAGCGTACTGATCATGCTAATGGTCGCTAGACCGAATTTCGCGATCGCACCCTTTTGAATCTGCGACCGCACTCTATACACTCTGCTCGAAATTTTGTAACCGTTGGTTGTGTGACAGGTCGCAACTCTTAACTTTCAACAGTCATAAACGGCTATTTTCTTAATTTCTTCTATTTAAGAGTGTGTTACATCAGTTTCTTTGATATTTTGCGTATTAAAACATATAAACTTCCCTCTAAATCTCAAAAATCCTCTCAAAATCATCTGCTTCTCAAATCACCCTCTGTTTTCAGTTTTCTTCTCTTTCTTTCTATCCTGATGGCTCCCAAAAAGAAGACAACCTCCAAAATAAAAGGAAAAGCAAAGAGAGCTCCAGGAATCACAATAAGAGAACCAATAGATGATCCTCCATCTCCCCCAGTCTAGAAGAGGTGAGAAAATTCACAAACCTCACCATCAAACTTTTGAGGAAGATGTTAGGTATGCCATACTGAAGAGAAAAAAAGTTGAGGGAACCAAATCTCCTTTTAGTGGGTTGCTTTCTGCCCTGAATATCAAGGACGAAATTGAAAGATTACTAGATGTCCTTGGATGGAGAAAGTTTGTATTTCCAGAAGAGGTAGGGTATTCCAGTTTAAGCAAGGAGTTCCTTATGTCCTTCCAAATAGAGAAGAGTGCTAACTCTGCACTGGGATGGTATGGGGTTAGGTTTAAACTGTTTGATCAATACCAAGCCTTAACCCTAGAACACTTTGGCAATATTTGGAACTTTCCTGCTGATGGTATAACCTCCTACAACGATCAAACCTTTTCAAACCAAACTCTCTCTGAATTCTGGCAAGAAATTTCTGTGGAAACTTCTTTTGAAAAAGAATCAAAAGCCAGACACATCAAATCCCTCACCCATTAAATGCTCCACAGGATTATCACCTACACCATCCATCAAAGAGCTGATGGGAATGAGAAGGTAACAAAAAGAGACCTGATATTTTTATATGCTTTCACCAACAACATCCAAATGAACACAACCAAGTTCTTGATTGACACCCTCTATCATCATGCAGTTACAAGAACAGGAACTTTCTTCCTATCCTCACAAATTACTCAAATAGCTAGGCACCTGAACCTACTAAATGATCTAAACTTAGCTACATTGAGAAACCCTTTCAATCTTGCCTCTAGTGCCATCACTATTGACTACTTAGAACATGTTGGATGTGTAAGGAAGATTGAAGGTACATATGTGTATTATTTTGGCAAAAGAGGAGTTGTGGATAGACAAAAGAAAAGGCTAAGGTACACAATTGAGGAAGAAGGAGACTCTCTGGAAGTTGCTGTGGAATTACCTCCAAAAGCTACTTCATCCAAAGCTACTCAAGAAACTACCTCATCCTCTACACAACTCATCCTCAATGCTATCAAATCTCTCTCCAGGAAACTCTCTAGGTTCAAGAAAAGTGTCTCTAAGAGATTCCATCACTTGAACAAGAGAATTGACCTTATATCTCACATGGACCATGACCTCTATGATATGCAAGGCAAACTGGACTTGCCACAATGCAATCTTGAAGATTGGGGTATAAGTGATCATACCCAGAGTCTTCCTGAAGAAGAAGAAGAGTCCATAAGCACTAACTCTACCTCTTTTGCTCCTCAAGATAAAGGAAAAGCTCCTTTAATAGAAGAAGAGATAGATGAAGATGATGAATCTGAATAGTTTACTTTTTTAAGATGTTTAGTCTCTATAGTTTGCATTTTCATGTTATGCCTTGATATGTTTGCTGCTTTATTTGTTTAATATATCTTTGTACTTTTCTCTACCTTTTTATAAACATAATGTTTAGTATCTTTTAATCTTCAAGATATGTTATGCAATGGGGGAAAAACATTTTGCCTATGACAATGGGGGAGAAATAACTTGAAATTTGGAATGATTGGTTGGAATGATTGGAATTCAATGCACCAAGATAATCAAATGATAATCAAATAATTTCAAATGCACCAAGATATACTTAACCATGAATCATGCATATGTTAAGGGGGAGCATTTTAGACTTATTATTTTTTATCATTCCATTTGAATTGTCAAAGTCAAAATGGGGGAGATTGTTAGACAAATGATCTCAATTTTGATCCTTGACAACTCAAATTGAATGATCCATTTAACTTGTGTTTGGAGAATCTTGTTGCAGGCTTAGGTTACTTCAAATAAAGCTGAACAGAACACTTCTAGCGGTCGCACAAAACATGCATACGACCACATCATTCAATTAAAGGATGAAACCTTATCACAGTAGGTTTCGCGGTCAGAAACCCGACCTCAGTAACGACCGCACTTTAATGAAGAGCGACCGTCCCAAGTTATGGATGACCGCTACCCAAGCAACTTAAACCATTCTAATTACAGTAAGGTTTGCGGTGACAAGAACAATGAATGACACGGCCTCACTTACCACTTTAGCGACCGCTCGTTCATATTCGCGACCGCTCTGCCAATATAGGAGAAAATTGCTTAAAGAGACAGTAGTGTTCACATCCTCAGGTGCGTCCAGAAGTTCAACGCGAGCATCTCACTTTGACCACGAGATGTCACCTAGGGCGACCGTGACATTCAAATTTTGGCGGACATCTCTTCTGCCCTATCAGAGAATGCCACGTGACATGACCATTAAAAACCCACTTCAACATTCAAAAAGGGCGACCGCACCTTGGTGTTGCGCGACCATCCCGACAACCACAGCATGGGCAAGATTCCTGCTGCAGAGCACTCAAATTCGACCGTTGAAGCTTTTTTAAATTCAGCGACCGTGCCTTGTTCAAGGACGACCACGTGTGACAATAGCGCAACCATCCTTATATGAAGGACGACCGCTAAATGCTTCGGACAGTTTACTAAAGAAGGTCTAAACTGCCAAGACTTTATTCTTACTATCAATAACGGCTAGTAAGACTACTTCTACAAGAAAAGAAGAGAACAAGAAGCAAGAAAAAAGAATTTTATAGCCAAGCAACAAACTTTCTTTTACTTAAACTTACATTTGAATTGTAATGAATGTTAGGTGTAAGCATTGAAAACACCATTGTATAAGTTTGAGTGTGAGCTTGGAAAAACACTTGGGTTGTGAGAGTAAGCCTTAAAAACTCCTTTAAAGGTTCTTGAGTGTAAGCCTTAGAAAAACACTTGTGAAGTTAGGTGTGAACTTGTGAAAAAACCAAAGTTGGAAGTGAGCTTGTAAAAACTTCAAAGATTAGTGGAACCTTAACAAGTTGTTAAGGAAGTGGATGTAGGATTGAAGTAAAATCCGAACCACTATAAATCTTGTGTGCTCTTTCTTTCTTTCATTACTCAACCAACTCTCCATTCCGCATTTCTAGTTTGTTGAGTTTTTTTAATTGTCATTATTTCTTGAGGAAACCAATTCATCCCCCCCCCCCTCTTGGTTGCCATCTTGGGACAACATCATCCTTTTCCATTGTAGAATTGTCGAGTATAGGACTTTCAAAAGCTAGATGATCTTTCTCCTTTTTCTCTGATTTTGATTAAATCTTTGATTGGGTTGGACCAATTTCAGTCAAACTGTCCTTATAAACCAAATGGAAGTCTTTTGCTGCTTTAGGGAAAAGAGAACTCGGTTGGCTTTCTAAACCATTTTGGGTTTTATTTTATTTTCTTTTTCTTATTTTTCTTTTGTTTTCTCTTTTCTCCTTTTTTGTGTTTTTTTTTTGTTTTTTATTTTTTTTCTCTTCTTTTTGTTTGGTCCTAGCTCCAAAAGAGTTGTCTTATTTGTATCAACTTGTATTTATAGTAATGGATGAGTGGAGTGGTATTAATTTGCTTCAGTCCTGACTTTATCTGTGATATTTGGTCTAATTCAGGTGAACTTCAACTACCCTTATGGTCTTGAGAACTTCAACTATCCTCATGGTCTTGACTATTCATTTCATTCTTTGATCTTCTTGCCTCTTCCCTTTAGTGATCATAAGACTTGTTAAAAGTGTAACAATAGCTCAGGGTAGGTTGTTGGGGTTTGTAAGCCAATGAAAAAAAAAGTTAAAAATTTATGAAGGCTCAAAGGACAACTAGGGATTGATATTTAATTGAGTGGATACTAGTTGTTGGCTCATCAAACAATGTCTAGATCATCTCTCCCTTAAATAAGCAGAGTTCAATTTCACCTCGAAAGTATATCAAAGCATGTTCTAAGACTGACTAGGACCTAAACAAAGGTCATTATGCAGGTGCCCTCTCTAAGTAAGCATACACAACTCAATGCTTTAGAGCAATTCCCACACCTAGTAAAGTTATTCAAATCATGATGCATAGATATATTAATTCATGAATTATCAAGCTAGATTCCTTATTGGTTCACCAAAATGAACAAAAAGCATGAAAAAATTGATGAAAATAATTTATTCAAACAATCTTAATTTAAAAAAATATAATTATTTCTATTAAATATTGAAGAAAGCAAAATAAATACAGCAACACTCCAAGCTAAGGGAACTTCATTGAGTTGGAGTCAAAGATACTCCATTAATTTAGGCATATCAAGGTCAAGGATTTTTTCATCATCAAGGATCATTGCTTCTTCATCCACAGTTAGTCCAAGCTTGCTTAATAGCACATCATCTTTTGCAGCTTCTCTATCCATATCATCACAAGATGACAAGATAAAACTCTTCATGAAGGTTGTAAGCGATGGTGCCCTTCCAAATTTCGGCAGAGAATTATTCTTAGTGTTGGGCTTATCAGGCTCAGGCAACTTTCCACTGTCAATCAAATCTTGGATTTCATGCCTTAATCAAACACATTTATCTATCTCATGCCCTTGCATTTGATGGAATTGACAGAAGACCTTGGCATCAAAATTTGGTGTAGAGTCTTATGTAGAGGCCGAGGTGCCAATGGTTGTAGCAAATCCATTTTCATTAGATTTTCTAACATCTTTGACAAAGGCTCCCTTAAGTCTAAAAATTTACACTTCTTTGCTCATTTAGTTGTTGCATTTTTCTCAACACTTCCTGTCACATCCCAAAGTTCAGGTAGTCGAGTATTTGGCAAGAAGGACATAAATAAGTGGTCAAATAGAGGCTCGAGATAGTCAAAAACAAAATAGGTGTGCAAAGGAGGCCCGTGAAGTCGACGAGACCTAAAGGTAATTTTTCGAAAGGCCGAGGACCTAAGAGTAATTTTTTAAAAAGTTGTGTCGGTTCTTAATAGTGATCCTAATGGATGCCATAAATGTGTTCTCAGGATTAATCGGGTCGTAATGGTGGCGCATGATTTTTCCCGAAAATGCACGGTTTGTAAGTTACGGGCGATTTTTCGACAAGGGCATTTTGGACATTTCCAGCGGATGGGCAATTTTGTAATTAAATATAACTTTGGGGGCAAAATTTAAAAGAACAAAAAGCCACTTTCAAGTGGCCAAATCCTAGCCATTAAGTCAAAATGGGTTGGACAAATCATGGCCATTGAAAATAAACAAATTAATTAAATGGAAATTAAATTATAAACAACTAATTTTGGTCTTCCAAACACAAGTAAAGGATCAAAAAACACCACCATCACCACTTTTATTCTTCCTTAGGTCGTGCTCCTCCCCTCCCTTCCATTTTCAAGGAGAAAATTTTCAAGTCTAAGCCATATTTCAAGTGAAATTCAATAGGAAATAAGGTAAGATACCTTCCTAAGTCTTATTCTTTCATTAGAATTAGGTATTAGGCTATGTTTAGGAAGATTTGATATTATGTTCATGTTGGGAAAGTACTAGTAAGTTGATGATTATGGTGAAAAATTATAAACTACTTAAAGAAAATGATGAAAATGGTGATTATTAGTAAGAATAAGTAAAGGATTGTTAGAAAATCATAAGGTAGCAACATGTTCATATCTAGGGTTTGTTCTTACATATGTGACATGTTAAATTCGTAGGAAATCAAGGAGATTAGAGAGGAAAGGAAGTGAAATAAACAAGAAGAGCAAGGAAAAGCAAGGTTTGGTACTTTAACTAATTGTTTGTTCATTTTCTTGAAATTTTTCTGTTTTAGAATTAGTGAAATGCTGTGACTTGTATGATTTTTAATTAAATATAGAAAAATGTTCTTGAAGTGAATTTTTGATATGTTGTGCCTCACTGCGTCTAGAATGACTCAAAAATATTTTGAGTTGAATTTGGAATGGTTATGATTATGGAAAAATTATTTCTGTTAGACCTGCTCTAGGAGGTACCTTGACTGAGACAGTCATGTTTCTGGATTTTTAATAAAATTTAGAAAACTAATATTCAATTGAATTTTGGATATATTGTTTTTTAGTGAGTCTAGTATTTGAGAAAAATAATTTGGAACCACATTGATTGAATTTAGTTTACGGAATTCACAAAATTCAGAACTGCTTCTAGGATGCAGGGCAATTGGAGCAGTCTGGTTGGGTGAACTACTTGACTAAGATTTTGTGTCCAGTTTGATCTGAAATTTTAAAGGAATAATTTTAAGATGTAAAACTAAATTCTGTAAAACTTTTAGAGTTTTTAGTCAAGTAGATTATTTTATACAATGTTTCAAAATAAGGATCAAGTTGAGTCCAAAACCAGAATTTACTACTCATATGGTCATTTTGCTAATATTCATTTGGTCATTTTTCAAACGTAATCCAATTGATTCCTTATGCATATAAATGAGCATAATATGTTATTAAAATGACAAAATATGATATTTCACATTGAAATAATATAACAAACATAAGTCCATAATTGTATAATGCATATTCGATTAAGAAATGGCATGAAAATTTTGGCTCCACTGGGTATCTGGGATAGTACTGAGTAGGGTAAGGGTATGACATATCATACTATATGCAGTGCTGCTTTAATATAGGACTTCGGTCCGAGTTATATAAGGTGACGACCTGAGCTATATAGGACTTCGGTCCGAGTTATATAGAGCAATCGCCCGAGTTATATAGGACTCCGATCCGAGGGCTTCGGCCACAGATTCCACAGGGCTTGGTCCGCAATTTTTTTGGGCCACATCCACAGAATATATATATAGTTGTTTCAGTTAGTTCCTTACCATATGTTAGTCTACCAAATTACCTTGTGGAATGAACTGATAAAATGATAATAACTAAATATATGACATGTATGGATTGTTTTTACTGTGATATTATTTTTCAATACGACTCATTGCTTTTAAAAGTGCATTATGCTTTTATTATTTATTTTCCGTAATTAGTTAAAGTACCCACTAAGCAATGCTTAGCGAGTTTAGTTTCTTCTAAACTCGTAGGTTATTAGCAAGGAGCCAGTAGCGAGTAGAGAAGTCCGCGATCTGTCGGTCATCAACAAACTTAGGTGGTGCTCTTCATTTTGTATTTTGGTATTAGAAACTGGCATGTACTTATTTGAATAATACAAAGAGATAACTTGATGTAGCATATGAATCTAGTAATGTATAATAACTGTATGGTTTTAAATTGAGTTGGGTTGTGAATATAGAAGTGTGAATTCTTCTTGCAGGATTGTAGTTGAGGTTATAAGGGTGGATTATTGGGAGTGTGCTTGAGTTAAATTGTGAAACAAAATGTTTTTCAAAAATAAGAAAAATCATTTTTGTTGACACTTGGGACCTAGAATTTTAAGGGAGACTCCGTCAAAATTTTTTGAAAATTTTTATATGGAACATTAAGTAAGCTGACATAACCAGAGCTCATATCCCGATATAGCATTCCTCCTCGGCTTATTCATAAGTCGGGAAGGGGTGTTACAATTTGTGGTATCAGAGCATTGGTTTAGTCGATTCTGGGAGATAGGTAGTAAGTAAGTAACTATGTGTGCCATGTAAGATAAAGTAAGGAGAAAGTTATATGATGAATAGGTAGATGTACATGCCAAATAGGAATTGATAATCGAGTTATATGTTGATGAATTAAGCAGATAGCTATTTTATGTCAATGTAGGATGTCTCTAGATTCGTGGCAAGCTATGGAACGAAACGTAGAATCGCAAGCATCTGGGTCTGTAGATGCCGGGGAAGCTCATAGACCAGGGTCAGCAGCAGCTAAAATACCCCGTCCGAAGACTTATCTTAGGCAGATTGCAACAGCTTTTCAGCAAATGGCTGGAAGGGGCCCTGTTGTTGAGGGAGATAGGAAACCCCCGATCGAGAAGTTAAGAAAGTATGATGCAAAGGAATTTAAGGCTGGTCTTGAAGAGGGATCTAAGGAAGTAGAATATTGGTTAGATAGTATCATTAGAGTTCTTGACCAGCTCCAATGCACTCCGGAGGAAAGAGTGGTTTGTGCTGCCTCGCTCCTGACAGAGGAGGCGTACATATGGTGGGATACCACGCAGCAGCGGGTTCCACCAGAACAGCGAACTTGGAAATTCTTCAAGAGTGAGTTTAAAAAGAGGTATATCACTTATGCATATTTGACTGCAAGGTGCAATGAGTTCATTCATTTGAAACAAGGCAGAATGACGGTATCATAATATGAGAAGGATTTTACGCGCCTTAGTAAGTATGGAAAGAAGTTAATAGAAACTGAAGCTGAGCAATGCGAGAAATTTTTAGAAGGACTTAATGATGAAATTAAGATACAGCTAGTGGCATTGGATAATACAGAGTTTTCAAAGTTGGTGGCTAAAGCATTGGATGTTGAAAAGGTGCAAGTAAATCTGAGGAATCTTCAACAGAGAATTCAACAGAAAAGAGAGCAAGCACAGAGTGCCCCAGGTAATCATCAGTCTGCTAGCAAGAGAGCTAAGGGTGAAGGATCCTTTATGAGTGTAAAGCAGAATTTAAGACCATCTAAAGGACCTAATTTTCAAGCTACCTCATTAGCCAGCACGAGAGGAATAAGCAGAGGATCAGGTAAAGGTTCTGGAAGGACTGAATATACACCATACCCCTCGTGTGAGCATTGTGGACGAAAGCATAGGGGAGAATGTTGGTTAGTTACTAGAGCTTGTATACTTTGTGGTTCCACTGATCACCTTACGAAGGATTGTCCTAGAAATGTGGCAGAGATTTCAAAAGTTCCTGAAAGAACACAAGTAGCAAGTAACAGCGGTAAAGGTCTAGAAAGAGGAAGAGGCAAAGAAAATGGTAGTAACTGAAAAGTTGTGTCGGTTCTTAATAGTGACCCTAACGGATGCCATAAATGTGTTCTCATGATTAATCGGGTCGTAATGGTGGCGCACGATTTTTCCCGAAAATGCACGATTTGTAAGTTACGGACGATTTTCCGACAAGGGCATTTTGAACATTTCCACCGGAGGGGCAATTTTGTAATTAAATATAACTTTGGGGGTAAAATTTAAAATAACAAAAAGCCACTTTCAAGTGGCCAAATCCTAGCCATTAAGTCCAAATGGGTTAGACAAATCATGGCCATTGAAAATAAACAAATTAATTAAATGGAAATTAAATTAGAAACAACTAATTTTGGTCTTCCAAACACAAGTAAAGGATCAAAAAACACCACCATCACCACTTTTCTTCTTCCTTAGGTCGTGCTCCCCCCTCCCTTCCATTTTCAAGGAGAAAATTTTCAAGTCTAAGCCATATTTCAAGTGAAATTCAATAGGAAATAAGGTAAGATACCATCCTAAGTCTTATTCTTTCATTAGAATTAGGTATTAGGCTATGTTTAGGAAGATTTGATATTATGTTCATGTTGGGAAAGTACTAGTAAGTTGATGATTATGGTGAAAAATTATAAACTACTTAAAGAAAATGATGAAAATGGTGATTATTAGTAAGAATAATTAAAGGATTGTTAGAAAATCATAAGGTAGCAACATGTTCATATCTAGGGTTTGTTCTTACATATGTGACATGTTAAATTCGTAGGAAATCAAGGAGATTAGAGAGGAAAGGAAGTGAAATAAACAAGAAGAGCAAGGAAAAGCAAGGTTTGGTACTTTAACTAATTGTTTGTTCATTTTCTTGAAATTTTTCTGTTTTAGAATTATTGAAATGCTGTGACTTGTATGATTTTTAATTAAATATAGAAAAATGTTCATGAAGTGAATTTTTGATATGTTGTGCCTCACTGCGTCTAGAATGACTCAAAAATATTTTGAGTTGAATTTGGAATGGTTATGATTATGGAAAAATTATTTCTGTTAGACCTGCTCTAGGAGGTACCTTGACTGAGACAGCCATGTTTCTGGATTTTTAATAAAATTTAGAAAACTAATATTCCATTGAATTTTGGATATGTTGTTTTTTAGTGAGTCTAGTATTTGAGAAAAATAATTTGGAACCACATTGATTGAATTTAGTTTACGGAATTCACAAAATTCAGAACTGCTTCTAGGATGCAGGGCAATTGGAGCAGTCTGGTTGGGTGAACTACTTGACTAAGATTTTGTGTCCAGTTTGATCTGAAATTTTAAAGGAATGATTTTAAGATGTAAAACTAAATTCTGTAAAACTTTTAGAGTTTTTAGTCAAGTAGATTATTTTATACAATGTTTCAAAATAAGGATCAAGTTGAGTCCAAAACCAGAATTTACTACTCATATGGTCATTTTGCTAATATTCATTTGGTCATTTTTCAAAAGTAATCCAATTGATTCCTTATGCATATAAATGAGCATAATATGTTATTAAAATGACAAAATATGATATTTCACATTGAAATAATATAAGAAACATAAGTCCATAATTGTATAATGCATATTCGATTAAGAAATGGCATGAAAATTTTGGCTCCATTGGGTATCTGGGATAGTACTGAGTAGGGTAAGGGTATGACATATCATACTATATGCAGTGCTGCTTTAATATAGGACTTCGGTCCGAGTTATATAAGGTGACGACCTGAGCTATATAGGACTTCGGTCCGAGTTATATAGAGCAATCGCCCGAGTTATATAGGACTCCGGTCTGAGGGCTTCGGCCACAGATTCCACAGGGCTTGGTCCGCAATTTTTTAGGGCGATAGCCACAGAATATATATACAGTTGTTTCAGTTAGTTCCTTACCATACGTTAGTCTACCAAATTACCTTGTGGAGCGAACTGATAAAATGATAATAACTAAATATATGACATGTATGGATTGTTTTTACTGTGATATTATTTTTCAATACGACTCATTGCTTTTAAAAGTGCATTATGCTTTTATTATTTATTTTTTGTAATTAGTTACCCACTAAGCAATGCTTAGCGAGTTTAGTTTCTTCTAAACTCGTAGGTTATTAGCAAGGAGCCAGTAGCGAGCAGAGAAGTCCGCGATCTATCGGTCATCAACAAACTTAGGTGGTGCTCTTCATTTTGTATTTTGGTATTAGAAACTGGAATGTACTTATTTGAACAATACAAAGAGATAACTTGATGTAGCATATAAATCTAGTAATGTATAATAACTATATGGTTTTAAATTGAGTTAGGTTGTGAATATAGAAGTGTGAATTCTTCTTCCAGGATTGTAGTTGAGGTTATAAGGGTGGATTATTGGGAGTGTGCTTGAGTTGAATTGTGAAACAAAATATTTTTCAAAAATAAGAAAAATTAGTTTTGTCGACACTTGGGACCTAGAATTTTAAGGGAGACTCCGTCAAAATTTTTTGGAAAATTTTTATAAGGAACATTAAGTAAGCTGACATAACCAGAGCTCGTATCCCGATGTAGCATTCCTCCTCAGCTTATTCATAAGTCTAGAAGGGGTGTTACACTTCCTCTTTCCCTTTGACTTTGCCCACTAGGGTGGTAGCCGCCCTTATTGCTCCACTTAGATAGCATCTCTACCTATATCTGCAAACACAGCAGAATATTCCTCATTAAAGATCAAAGATTGCCATACCAAAACATGTATTTTACTCAAAAACCCACTTTAAAAAATAAAAATATCATTTTTCTTACAATTGACCTAGGTTGAGAATCTCAAACCTAGGCTCTGATACCAAAATAATTGTAACATCCCTATACCCCGTATACGTACACAGCATGCTAATACGATCGTAATATACGTATACTGAATATAGAAATGCCACGGTATACTTAACAAATAACTCATTCCTTTACAAAAATATGAACAAATTTAAATCATTTAAATGAAATTATAAAAGACAAAAGATAAAATGTTTATTTAAAAGCAGCGGAAAATGTAACAAATATTTACAAATATATATACATCAAAATTCAAGTTTTACAAAACATAAAATATATACATGTTTGGCAGTATTTCTTTGATCTTTAAGCTCCACTATCAACTCCTCAAATCTAGACTCTACTCGGCCTAGAGGAACTCTCCGGTTCTTCCCTATCACCTGCACGATAAACCACAATCGCGCTAAGGTAACGGCTTAGTGGTACAAACTACAATGATATCATGCTATAATGAAATGCCAATGTCATACTTTCCAACATACAAATGATTCTCATCTATCATGACATTACCTTTCATTGTATTAATCAATTATATACCATATTGAACTCAAAACAAGCATAGATATCATTATTTATAAATCACATGGAAACAAAAGCAAGCATGGGCCCAAAAAGAAAATAATATGTTATTCAAAGTTCAGAGTTACTGCTTTGGTCCATATCATAATCATCAAGCCCGTAGGCAATATACACATATATATCTATCCATGGATAGGGTAACAAACCCAATCTCTTGGACCTCTACTTAGTTAGACTCAAGGAAATCCTCAACCCGGCAAGACTGTTACCATAACAATTGTAACAGACCCAGTCTCTTGGACCTCAACCAGACTAATCTCGAGGAGATCCTTAACCCGGCAAGACTGTTACTATAATTCATATTTTACATTTATCATTTCACATTTTTCAACTGGAATCGGCATACGACCCGGTCTTTTCACCTATCCAGTAATTCATAGGCATGCCGCCAAACTCAGAACTCTAAAAGTTGAATATCACATTAGGCACACAATCTTTTCATTTATTTATATCTTTGCACATTTCTTTCTCAATTCATTTCTCATTTCATTCTCATAATCAATTAGGCAACTATGCCTCAATTATAATTTATTTGTATCATCATAACCAACAATCATGGCTTCTCATCACATCAAAATAGTATACATATATATCATCAATTACATTGAACATCATCTAGACAAACATGCTTCAATCATATCATTTTCATCATCATTCAATTGCATTGAATATCATCTAAGCAAACATGCCTCAATTATATCATTTACATCATTATAACTCATAACATTGATTTCACATCTCTTTATGTCTCAATTCTCATTTAAGTACTCACAATCAATTACATTGAACATCCATTAAGAATAATCATCATTGATATATATATATATACATAACAATTTACCTTATTCATAGATTTAGAATTCTCAACATACATTATTCATATGCATCATCAATGTTCACATTATATCAAATATAATATTATTAATAAGCATCAACAAGACATTAAATTTCTTAACACATTTACAATCTAATGTATGTTAAGTCTCAACATCATATGAATGTATGCAATAATGTAGTTTGTACTTACCTTAAGCACCACTTATACAAATCTATACACTTCTTTTTCCAAGAATTCTTCACTTCTTAAATTAGGGCAAATCACCTTCTTCCAAACCTAGTCCAAAAATGATACAATACATGAATTCCAATACAATTTATCACTTATTAACCTCATCTTAGACCTTTAGATCACAAATTACCAATCAACCCCACATACTAGAGCCCACGGCCGTGGCCACCCCAACCCCCATGGGCGTGGGTTAGAGAATGGTTCTGCCTCCCTTGCTCCAAACCTCCACGGCCATTGCTACAAATGGCCACGGCCATGGCAACCAAGGGCCACGGGCGTGGCATCCAATATGCTACTGTTTCTGACCAAATTCTCATATTCTATGCTTACAACTCAAACAAACATCAACAACATGAAAATCTATGAGAATAATTGCTCAAACTCAAGTTAAACATCACTTACCACTTCAAAACCCTAAAACCAACATCATTCTTATTCTTCCAATACCAACATCAACTTAACTTATTATCTTCAAACCAAAATCAACACCACAATCAATTAAATCAAACATATTCCAACATATTAAAATCAACACAACCCTACTTTCAAACATCAACAATCAAACTTGTACACAACTTCAAATAACAAAAGAAATCAAGAGAGAGAACTTACCAAAATAATGAGACTTCTTGGATTTCCACTTAATCACTTGAAAACTCCCTCAATTTTTGAGCTTGAACACAAAACTCACTCTTGCTCTCTCTTGCTTTGGATGGCCGGCCAACAAAAGGAAAAAAGGAAAGAAGAAGAAATGAAGCAAAGTCAAATTTCCCTTCTCTTTAAACCTCCACCAAGCAATTTAAAAAGAAAATTACCTAAATACCCTCTTCCATTTGTTTTAACTTTCTTTCACTTACATGCCCTTTTTAGTAATTTCATAATTAACAAAATAAATATCTTCATCCTTTGACCATCCATTTAACTTATGTATATGTTATATATATTTCCATTTATACAACATATACACTCTCTTCTAAATTCTTTTCTCTTTCCAATTTCACATATACATTTTAATTTAAATAAAACAACAATTATATCAAAACTCCTAGGGCACACTTTGGGATATTACAATTCTCCCCCTCTAAAAAGAAATTTCATCCTCGAAATGACCTGATATTATGTCTGAAATAGTTGAGGATACTGATCTTGCATTTCTTGCTTGCTCTCCCAAGTTGCCTCTTCTCTTCCATGATTCTTCCATAGAACCTTCACCAATGGCACTTTCTTATTTCTCAACTCTTTCACTTCATGTGCCAAAATAGCAACTGGTTCTTCTTCAAATGTCAGATCCGGACTCACTTCAATGGATTCAACTGGCAAGATATGAGATGGATCTGATCTATATCTCCGCAACATAGAAACATGGAATACATTATAAATTCTATTCAACTTAGGTGGCAAGGCAAGACGATAAGCAACTGGTCCAATCCTCTCTAGAACTTCATATGGTCCAATGAAACGAGGACTCAGCTTCCCTTTTGGACCAAATCTCAATATCTTTATCCAAGGAGATACTTTCAAAAATATTTTATCCCCAATATCAAACTCTATATCTCTCCTTTTCAAATCTGAATAAGACTTCTGTCGATCTGACGCTGCTTTCAACCGATCCCGAATTATCTTTACTTTCTCTTCAGTTTCTTTAACCAAATCAGGACCAATTAACTTGCCCTCTCCAATTTCATTCCAACATAAAGGCGTTCTGCATTTTCTACCATACAACACCTCATATGGTGCCATACCAATACTAGATTGATGACTGTTGTTGTAAGCAAACTATACAAGTGGCAAAAATCTGTCCCAACTTCCAGAGAAATCAATGACAAATCTTCTTAACATATCCTCAATAATCTGTATCACTCTCTCTGACTGCCCATCTGTCTGTGGATGAAAAGCAGTACTAAAGTGCAATCGAGAACCCAAAGCCTCATGTAAACTCTTCCAAAACCTTGAAGTAAACGGGGATCTCGATCAGACACTAAAGAAATTGGGACTCCATGCAACTTTACTATTTCACTTGCATACAGCTCAGCCAATCTTTCAAGAGAATAGTCCATTCTAACAGAAAGGAAATGAGCTATTTTTGTCAACCGATCTACAATTACCCAAATAGCATCATGCTTCCTCTGAGTCAATGGCAACCCAGACACAAAATCCATTGTTACTCTCTCCCATTTCCATTCAGGCACTGTTAAAGGTTGAAGTAACCCTGTTGGAACTTGATGCTCAGCTTTCACCCTCTGACAAGTGAGACATTTGGACACAAATTCCGCTATGTCTCTCTTCATACCAGACCACCAGTAGTGCTGTTTCAAATCATGGTACATCTTTGTACTACCCGAATGCATAGCAAAAACTGATTGATGTGCTTCCTCTAAAATAATCTTCCTCAAACTATCATCATCAGGTACACACAACCTATCCTTGAACCAAAGACTACCATCACTCTTCACATAAAAATCTCGGCTCTCCCCATTACGGCAATCTGATACAATCTTTTGAATTTTCTCATCCGCCAATTGAGCCTCCTTAATCTTATCCAACAATACTGGTCTCAACTGCAGTTGAGCCAATAATGCACCATCATCACATACTTCAAAACTAGCATGTAACGCTCTCAACTCAACAAGCAACGAGAGCGAATAGACAGCCAAACCTGTAATATCCCAAAGTGTGCCCTAGAAGTTTGGATATAATTGTTGTTTGTTTGAATTATGCGTATATGTTATGTTGATAAGAAAAGAAATTGAAAAGAGAATGTTTAGGTATTGTTTAAAAAGGAAAGTAATTTGTAGAGAGAAAGTGTATATGTTGGGTATATGGTAATATATATAACATATACATTAGTCAAAATGGATAGTCAAGGGAAGAAGATATTTAATTGTTGTATGTGAAATTACTATAAAGGGCACTTGATTAAGAAGAAAGCTAGAACAAGTGAGAAGAGGGTATGTTGGTAATTATCTTTTTGGAACACTTGGTGGAGATTTAAAGAGAAGTTGACTTTGTTTTTTTTCATCATCTTTTCTTCTTTTCCATGTGTGTGGCCGGCTCATCCAAAGACAAAAGAAAGCAAGAGAGCAAGAGAGGATCTTGAAGTTATAAGCTCAAATTGAAGGAAGAATCAAAGGATTAAGTTGGAGATTTGTGAAATTTCTTCAATTTTGGTAAGTACTCTCTTGTTTTCCTTTGTAATTTTGAAGTTGTGTTTGAGGTGAGTTATGATTTGTTGATATTATGATTAGGTGTGTTTGAGATGTGTTTATAAGTGTTGAAATTGAGTGTAAGTTAAAAAGTTAAATTGGTGTTGGTTTTGGTTTGAAGATGGTAGGTTAAGTGGATGTTGATATTGAAAGAATAAGAGTGATGTTGGTTTTAGGGTTTTGAAGTGGTAAGTGATTAAATGTATTGTTGATGTATTGTTAATGTGAATATTGTGATGAACATGTAAAATAAATGTTAATGACATTGATTATATCCATTTGAATGAGGTTATGTTGTCCACAATGTGTTTTAATTCACTCAAAAGAGATTTGGTCATGTTTAGGGTTTTTATTCATGAGAGACATGGCCAAACTAAAGAAGAGACACGGCCAAACTAAAGATTTTTGGGAGACACGGCCAAGTTTAAGGAAATTTGGCCGTGTTGGATCAATTTTGGAGAGACACGGCCACTGACCTGGCCGTGTCCCTTGCCCGTGTCTGTTACTGCATGATTTTGTGTTGAGAGACACGGCCACAAGCTTGGCCGTGTCCCTTGAGTGTGTTAGCTACTGTGATTGTTCTTTGCTCTTCTTGCATTGTTTTGATTCTTCAAAGGTCTTTTTGCACCTAAACATAAAAATAAACATTTTAAACACACTTAAAACAAAAATGATCCAAATAAATGTATGTGGAAGATTCTAAATCTATGATTAATGTAAATTGTTATGTATATATCAATGATGAAATATGAAATGTGATTTGAGATATAATGAGAGGTGAAGCCATTGTGATTGGCTATGATGATTCAATTGAAATAAGTGGGGCATGTTTGCCTAGATAATGATGAGAATTGAGAATGAAATTCATAATGAAATAATAAATGAATTGTGTGGCTAATGTGTTATTCCATTTTCAGAGTTTGTCGTTGGTGGCATGCCTATAGTAATAATCTCTTGAAGTTAGGTTGGGCTTGATCCTTGAAGCCAAGTTGGGTTGAAGTTTAACATGTTTTACTCCCCTTGAAGCTTGGTTGGATCTAGTCCTTGAAGACTAATTGAGATGTTACAACTCTTGAAGCTAGGTTGGATTGGTTCTTGAAGCCAAGTTGGGTTGATACTTAGCATGCTTTGTTCCCCTTAAAGCTTGGTTGAACCTAAATCCTTGAAGCCTAGTTGGGATAATGATAATGATAAATGTGATAATTTAACCAAAACATTAACTCTGAAAGTTGAATGGCATATTAGTGTTCTTGGGCCCATGCTTGTCTTTGTATTTAATGTGATTCTTGAATGGTGAAATTAATGGAACTATGAAGATATAATATGAATGTTGTTATGACATTGAACAAAGTATAATGTGGAAATATGATATTCTTTTAAATGATGTATGAGATTAATTGTGACATTATATCATATTAAAGCATAATGTTAGTATACTTTGTACTACTAAGCCGTTGGCTTAGCGCGATAGTGTTTGATCACGCAGGTGACAGAGTTGAACCTGAGAGCTCCTCGAGACCAAGTGAGACTAGGCATTGAAGGATTTATTTTTGGAACTTAAAGATCAGAGAAGAGCTGCCAATCATGTATATATATTTTATGTTTTGTAAACTTTTATTTATAACATATTTGTAATAACTTCCACTGTGAATTAATAAACATTTTTTTTATATATGGTGTCTTTTGGATTTCTTTTAAATGTTTGAGATTGGTTTCATTTAGTTACAAAGATATATGTTGTGTATTTTTAAACTGTGACATTTTTTATATTCAGTATACGTATATTACTATCATTTAAGCATGCTTGGTACGTATACGGGATATAGGGGTGTTACAATTGTTTTGGTATCAGAGCCTAGGTTTGAGATTCTCAACCTAGGTCAAGTGTAAGAAAAAGAGTGTTTTGATTTAAAAAAAATTGGATTTTTGAATAACATACATGTTTGGCATTGGCAGTCTCTGATCTTTAATGAGAGGTATTCTGCTGTGTTTGCAGATATAGGTTGTGATGGATTCTCACTTACATCAGTCAGTCGAGGGTAGTGCTGAGAGTATAGCTCCTAATGAGGAAAGAGATGGAGCTAGAGTGGATAGTGCTGGGGAGGTACCTTCTTCTGTGTCAGGGAGACCAGCTGGTGAGGAGGTTCCGCCAGTTTGGCTTAGGCAGGTGGTAGAGGTATTGAGGCAAGCACCAGTGCAACCACCGCCACCACCCCCACAGCCTTTGGTACCTGTGAGACATTATGACAAATTAAGAAAGTATGGAGCAGAAGATTTCTTGGGTACTATTGATCCAGCTGTAGCTGAGCAGTGGCTAGATAAAGTACAAAGAATATTTATTCAGTTGCAAGCCACTCCAGAAGAAAATTTTGATTATGCAAGATCATTGTTGCAGAAGAATGCATATGACTGGTGGAAGACAGTGCCGCATGCTATGGATGATCCACCAACATTGTCCTATGCTAATTTCCTAAGAGAGATTGAATTGAAGTATACTCCGAGGGAGTATAAGGATGTGAAGAAAATGGAGTTCTTGAGCTTGAAGCAAGATCACCGGACTGTGACAGAATATGAGCTAGAGTTTATCCGGTTGAGCCAGTATGCTGGGGGTATTATATCTGATGAGATAGATAGATGCAGGAGGTTTGAGGAGGGATTGAGGCCCTCTATCATGTGCCTGGTAGCTGGATCTAGATATCATGATTTTTCCCAGCTTGTTGCAGCAGCTCGAAGTGTGGAGCGAGCTCAGGGCATTGCAGCAGTTGCTTCTAGGGAAGAGATCAGGGTTAGAAGACCCCAGTTTGAAGTAGGGTCTTCATCTGTGAAAAGAGGTAAAGGAAGTTTTATTCCTCGGGTTAGCAGGAGTCAGAGGCCAGTTGGTAGGTCAGTACAATTTCAGAGGCAGAGATCTAGACCTACAGTTTCAGTGGCGAATGCTCCGACCCCAGTGATTCAGCGATCCACTTTACCCATTTGTATTCATTGTGGTAGACCACATGGTGGTACTTGTTGGAAGACTGGTATGATAGGGGTATGTTTCAGATGTGGGTCGCCTGATCACTTTGTTAGAGATTGTCCTGAGAGGCAGGAACAGATGTTAGTAGATTCTGCAGCTTCTCGATCTAGTGTGAGGGGAGGCCGAGGAGGCAGAAGTTTCAACAGAGGAGGCAGATCTGGGTTCAGTCCTAGAGGAGGTTCTACAGCTAGGGAGAGTAGACCAGAGGAGGCTAGATCTTCTCAGAGGATTTATGTGATGCAGAGGCAGCCAGATGCTTCAGTAGTCATAGCTGGTACTTTTTCTTTATTTGGTATTTTAGTACTTGCTTTGATTGATCCCGAATCTACACATTCATATATTAGTGCATCTGTTTTGCCTGTGTCTGAATTGCATGCTGAATCCCTAGGATTTGATGTGTTGGTGACAAATCCTTTAGGGCATAGTGTGATTGTTAGCAAGGTGCACCGAGATAGTGCAGTAATGGTTCAAGGTGAGGAGTTTCTTGGAGATTTGATTGAAATGCCTTTTAAGGAATATGATTTGATCCTAGGCATGGACTGGTTATCTAGACATGGAGCTGTGGTAGATTGTAAAAAAAAATTTGTTATCTTGAGAACTGGTGATGGTAGAGAGGTGATAGTATCTAGTGAGCATGGACAGCTAGCATCCTTGTTTGTTTCAGCTGTTGCAGCTAGGAGGTTGATTAGAAAAGGGTGTGATGCTTACCTTGCTCATGTTGTGGATACTAGAGTAAGGGGTTCTCAACTTGATGATATACCTACAGTTGCAGAGTTTCCAGAGGTGTTTCCAGAGGAGTTGCCAGGGTTGCCTCCTGAGAGAGAGGTGGAGTTTGGTATTGAATTATTGCCTGGTACCACTCCCATCTCTATCACTCCTTATCAAATGGCACCTGCTGAATTGAGAGAATTGAAGGTGCAGTTGCATGAGTTGTTGGATAAAGGGTTTATTCGCCCTAGTGTTTCACCCTGGAGGGCTCCTGTTTTGTTTGTGAAGAAGAAGGATGGTACTATGAGATTGTGTATCGATTATAGGCAATTAACAAGGTGACTATTAAAAATAAATATCCTTTGCCTAGAATTGATGATCTCTTTGATCAATTGAAGGGTGCAACAGTGTTTTCCAAGATTGATTTGAGATCAGGGTATCATCAGTTAAGAGTTAGAGCTGAAGATGTTCCTAAGACAGCTTTTTGTACGAGATATGGGCATTACGAGTTTCTAGTTATGCCTTTTGGTTTGACGAATGCACCTGCAGCTTTCATGGATTTGATGAATAGGGTGTTTAGGCCCTATTTGGATCAGTTTGTGGTGGTTTTCATCGATGATATTTTGGTGTATTCGCGTAATGAGGAGGAGCATGACAAGCATTTGCAGATTGTGTTGCAAATTTTGAGAGAGAAGCAATTGTTTGCTAAACTGTCGAAGTGTGAGTTTTGGCTGAACCAAGTAACTTTTCTCGGTCATATAGTTTCAGCAGAGGGTATTAGAGTTGATCTGAGTAAAGTTGAAGCTATTTTGAATTGGAGTCCACCAAAGTCTGTGACTGAAGTTAGAAGTTTTCTGGGTTTGGCAGGCTATTACCGAAGGTTTGTGAAAGGATTTTCTTTGATAGCTACTCCACTTACCAGATTACTTTGAAAGGGAGTAAGATTTGTGTGGACAGATCAGTGTCAGGCTAGCTTTGAACAGTTGAGAGAAATGTTAACTCAAGTGCCTATTCTTACTTTACCTATGGAAGATAAACCATATGTGATTTACAGTGATGCTTCACATAGTGGTTTGGGTTGTGTTCTGATGCAAGAAGGTAAAGTTATAGCTTATGCTTCTCGACAGTTGAAACCGCATGAGTTCAATTATCCGACCCATGATTTAGAGTTAGCAGCCATTGTGTTTGCATTGAAGATTTGGCGACACTATTTGTATGGGGAGAAGTGTTTCATCTATACAGACCATAAAAGTTTAAAATATTTGGGTGTCCAAAGAGAGCTCAATCTTCGATAGAGGAGACGGTTGGAGTTGATTAAAGACTACGACTGTTTGATTGATTATCATCCTGGTAAGGCAAATGTTGTTGCTGATGCCTTGAGTCGGAAGTCTTTAGCAGGTTTGACTGTTTATTCGCTCTCGTTGCTTGTTGAGTTGAGAGCATTGCATGCTAGTTTTGTATCTTGTGATGATGGTGCATTATTGGTACAGTTGCAATTGAAACCAGTATTGTTGGATCAGATTAAAGAGGCTTAATTGGCTGATGAGAAGATTCAGAAGATTGTATCAAATTTCCAAAATGGAGAGAGCCGAGATTTTCATGTGAAGAAAGATGGTAGTCTTTGGTTTAAGAACAGATTGTGTGTACCGGATGATGCTAATTTGAGAAGAGTTATTTTAGAAGAAGCACATCAGTCAGTATTTGCTATGCATCCGGGTAGTACAAAGATGTACCATGATTTGAGACAGCAGTATTGGTGGTCTGGCATGAAGAGAGATATAGTGGAATTTGTGTCTAAATGTCTCACCTGTCAGAGGGTAAAAGCTGAGCATCAAGTTCCAACAGGGTTGCTTCAACCTTTATCAGTGCCTGAATGGAAGTGGGAGAGAGTAACAATGGATTTTGTGTCTGGTTTACCATTGACACAAAGGAAGCATGATGCTATATGGGTGATTATTGATAGGTTGACTAAGACAGCTCATTTTCTTTCGGTTCGGATGGATTATTCTCAGGAAAGGTTAGCTGAGCTGTATATCCATGAGATTGTGAAATTGCATGGTATCCCAATTTCTATAGTGTCTGATCGAGATCCCCGGTTTACTTCAAGATTTTGGAAGAGTTTACATGGTGCTTTGGGTTCTCGACTGCACTTTAGCACAACTTTTCATCCGCAGACAGATGGGCAGTCAGAGAGAGTGATACAGATTATCGAGGACATGTTGAGAAGCTGTGTCATTAATTTCTCTGGAAGTTGGGATAGATTTTTGCCACTTGTGGAATTTGCTTACAATAACAGTCATCAATCCAGCATTGGTATGGCACCATTCGAAGCATTGTATGGTAGACGGTGTAGGACACCTCTATGTTGGAATGAAATTGGAGAAGGTAAGTTAATTGGTCCTGATTTGGTTAAAGAAACTGAAGAAAAAGTGAAAATGATTCGAGATAGGTTGAAAACAGCTTCAGACCGACAGAAATCTTATTCAGACTTGAAAAGGAGAGACATAGAGTTTGATGTTGGAGATAAGGTATTTTTGAAAGTGTCTCCTTGGAAGAAGATCTTGAGGTTTGGTCGGAAAGGGAAATTGAGTCCTCGTTTCATTGGACCACATGAAGTTTTGGAAAGAGTAGGGCTAGTTGCTTATCGGCTTGCTTTGCCACCTGAGTTGGATAGGATCCATAATGTATTCCATGTTTCTATGTTGAGGAGGTACAGGTCGGATCCATCTCATGTGTTGCCAATTGAATCTATTGAAGTAAGTCCATATCTGACATTTGAAGAAGAACCAGTTGCGATTTTGGCACGTGAAGTGAAAGAATTGAGAAATAAGAAAGTGCCACTTGTGAAAGTTTTGTGGAAGAATCAGGCAAAAGAAGAAGCAACTTGGGAGAGTGAGCAAGTAATGCGGAATCAGTATCCTCAACTATTTCAGAGATGATATCAGGTAATTTCGAGGACGAAATTTCTTTTTAGAGGGGGAGAATTGTAATATCCCAAAGTGTGCCCTAGAAGTTTGGATATAATTGTTGTTTGTTTGAATTATGTATATATGTTATGTTGATAAGAAAAGAAATTGAAAAGAGAATGTTTATGTATTGTTTAAAAAGGAAAGTAATGTGTAGAGAGAAAGTGTATATGTTGGGTATATGGTAATATATATAACATATAAATTAGTCAAAATGGATAGTCAAGGGAAGAAGATATTTAATTGTTGTATGTGAAATTACTATAAAGGGCACTTGATTAAGAAGAAAGCTAGAACAAGTGAGAAGAGGGTATGTTGGTAATTATCTTTTTGGAACACTTGGTGGAGATTTAAAGAGAAGTTGACTTTGTTTTTTTTCATCATCTTTTCTTCTTTTCCATGTGTGTGGCCGGCTCATCCAAAGACAAAAGAAAGCAAGAGAGCAAGAGAGGATCTTGAAGTTATAAGCTCAAATTGAAGGAAGAATCAAAGGATTAAGTTGGAGATTTGTGAAATTTCTTCAATTTTGGTAAGTACTCTCTTGTTTTCCTTTGTAATTTTGAAGTTGTGTTTGAGGTGAGTTATGATTTGTTGATATTATGATTAGGTGTGTTTGAGATGTGTTTATAAGTGTCGAAATTGAGTGTAAGTTAAAAAGTTAAATTGGTGTTGGTTTTGGTTTGAAGATGGTAGGTTAAGTGTGTAACACCCCCATATCCAATGCACACACACTACACCCACAATGATGTAGCATAAGTGCACCAAACATAGGAATGCTACGGTTTTCTTAACAATCAAAACACTTTAAAACTTGATACAATACTCTTATCATTATACATTATAGACAAATAGATCATTTACTTATAAACAAAACATATTAGTTATATATATATAAATATTACACAGCGGAAGTTATAAAATATTTACATATTTACATCTTAAACATTTCTTTACAAAATATAAAGAAGTATACATGATTGGCAAGTCTGCTTTGATCTTTAAGCTCCCAAAATGGATTCTTCAAGGTCTACTCTCACTTGGTCTTGATGAACTATCGGGTTCAACTCTATCAATTCTATTACCTGCGCGATTAAACACTATCGCGCTAAGCCAAGGGCTTAGTAAGATAAAACATGCTATTGAGATGCTTTAATACAATACAATGTCAATTCTAATTCATATCATATATATAACAACATAGGTGCAAAGCTAACAACATCTCTTTATATTTTATAATCAACATACATATATGCATATCACATTTCAACATCATTGCATATACTTCATTATTTAATCATTTAATCATCCATGAACAACAATAAACAAATCATGACTCACATTAAACATAGACAAGCATTGGGCCCAAGACACACTAATATGCCATTCAATTTTCAGAGTTAATGCTTTGGTTTGTTATCACAACTATCAATATCATATACCCAACTAGGCTTCAAGGATTAAGTTCAACCAAGCTTCAAGGGGAGCAAAGCATGCTAAGCTTCAACCCAACTTGGCTTCAAGAACTAACCCAACCTAGCTTCAAGGGTGGTAACATCTCAATTAGGCTTCAAGGATTCAATCCAACCTAACTTCAAGAGATTGTTACACTTATTAGGCATGCCACCAACAACAAACTCTGAAAATGGAATAACACATTAGCCACACAATTCATTTAGATTTCATTCTCAATTCTCATTTTCATTTAGGCAAACATGCCTCATTTATCTCCATTGAATCACCTTAGCCAATAACAATGGCTTCACATTTCATTTCACAATATAACACTTCATTATTCAAGTGTATATTTATCTCATCCATGATCACATTATATCTCACATAACATCATTCATAAATATTAACATTTCATTCCACATTACTCATGAAACACATTACCATTCACAATGCATAACATAACATTGATCTTCCACAATGCAATTAGGACAAAACACAATTGATATGATTCATAGCTTTAGGATCTTCCACATTCATTTGATTAGATCATTCTTGTGTTTGAAACATGTTTATAATGTTCATGTTTAAGTTTAGGAACAATAGAACCTTTGAAGAATCAAAACAATGTAAAAAGGAGCAAAGAATAAAACAATAGGTAACTCATTTGTAGAACACGCCCAGCCCACTTGAGGGACACGCCCGTGTCTCTAAAAATAAAAGAGACAGTAGCCAACTCAAATAAATGACACGGGCGTGTCTCTTCAATGCTTATGGCCGTGTCACCCATTACTAAAACCAACACTTTCTCAATTGCACTCGAACACAATATTCATCATATAACATGTTTCAAATGAACATAATCAATGTTCTAAACACATAATCACCATAAGAATTACTTCACAACACATTAATATAACAATTAAACACATATCATCTCAAAACCCTAAAATCAACATCCTTCTCCATCCTTCCAAATCAACATCCACCATTTCCAACAACAACCTCTAATTAAACTCATAACTTAAAATCAATTTAACACTTGTAAACACAACACAACACATCTCAAATCCACCAAATCACAAAATCACCAAACCCTACTTCACTTCCAACACCACTTCCAAATAAGTAAAGAAAACAAGAGAATACTTACTTTAAAAGAAGAAATTCCACAAATCCCTTGTCAAATCCTTTGATTGTTTCTTCAATATGCTTCTAGCATCAAGAACACTTCTCTTCCTTTTTGGTTTATGGAGAGCCGGCCACTTCTTGAAAGAAAGAAAGAAAATGATGAAGACACAAAGTCAAATTTTGCTTTTAATCTCCACCAAGTAATCTTATCCAAGCAATTACCAAAATGCCCTCAACCATATAACTAATCTTTTGTCTCATATAAGCCCTTATATGTAATTACACACTTAACACAAAAATATCTCTCTTCTTTTGACTCTTCCTTTGACCCATTTATATGTTATATATATCATCATATACACAACATATAACATTCTCTCTAAACCCTAAATTTCCCCAAAACACATATACACAAGCATTCTCCTCCCAATTTCTTTTCTTATCCCATTATATTCATTCAATCCAATTTAAAACAATAACAACAACAACAATATGCAAAACTTCTAGGGCATAAATGAGGATATTACAATTCTCCCCCTCTAAAAAGAAATTTTGTCCTCGAAATTACCTGATATCAAAGCTGAAACAACTGCGGATACTGCTCTTGCATAGATTGTTCACTTTCCCAAGTTGCTTCTTCTTTTCCATGATTCTTCCATAGAACTTTCACCAATGGTACACTCTTGTTCCTCAACTCTTTCACTTCTCGTGCCAAGATAGCAACTGGTTCCTCTTCAAAAGTTAAATCTGGGCTCACTTCGATAGATTCAAATGGTAACACATGAGATGGATCCGACCTATATCTCCTCAACATAGAAACATGAAACACATTATGAATACTATCCAACTCAGGTGGCAAAGCAAGTCGATACGCCACTGGCCCAACTCTTTCTAACACTTCATACGGCCCAATGAAACGAGGACTCAATTTTCCTTTCCGACCGAACCTCAAAATCTTCTTCCAAGGAGATACTTTCAAAAATACCTTATCTCCCACATCAAACTCTATGTCTCTCCTCTTCAGATCTGCATAAGACTTATGTCGGTCTGAAGCTGCTCTCAATCTGCCTCGAATCAGCTTTACTTTCTCTTCAGTTTCTTGAATCAAATCAGGGCCAGTTAACTTACCTTCCCCAAGTTCATTCCAACAAAGAGGTGTCCTGCACCGTCTACCATACAATGCTTCAAATGGTGCCATACCAATGCTGGATTGGTGGCTGTTATTATAAGCAAACTCCACAAGCGGTAGAAATCTGTCCCAACTTCCAGAGAAATCAATAACGCAACTTCTCAACATATCTTCAACAATCTGTATTACTCTCTCTGACTGCCCATCTGTCTGAGGATGGAAAGCAGTACTGAAGTGTAGTCGAGAACCCAAAGCACTATGCAAACTTTTCCAAAACCTTGAAGTAAACCTGGGATCTCGATCAGACACTAAAGAAGTTGGAACACCATGTAGCTTCACAATCTCATGGATATACAGTTCAGCCAACCTCTCCAAAGAGTAATCCATCCGCACTGGAAGGAAATGAGCTGCCTTAGTCAATCTATCCACAATCACCCATATGGCATCATGCTTCTTTTGTGTCAATGGCAAACCAGACACAAAATCCATCGTCACTCTATCCCACTTCCATTCTGGCACTGACAACAGTTGCAACAACCCTGTTGGAACTTGATGCTCTGCTTTAACCTTCTGACAAGTGAGACATTTCGATACAAACTCAGCAATGTCTCTCTTCAACCCAATCCACCAATAATGCTGTCTCAAATCATGATACATCTTCGTATTACCCGGATGCATAGCAAACATCGACTGATGAGCTTCTTCCAAAATGACCCTTTTCAAATCAGCATCATCGGGTACACACAATCTGCTCTTGAACCAGAGACTCCCATCACTTTTCACAACAAAATCTTTAGATTTTCCATTTTTGCAATCTGAAATAATCTTTTGAATCTTCATATCAATCATCTGAGCCTCTTTAATCTGATCTAGCAAAACTGGCTTCAATTGCAACTGTGCCAACAATGCACCATCATCACAAGGTACAAAACTGGCATGCAATGCTCTCAACTCAACAAGCAACGAGAGCAAATAAACAGTTAAACCAGCTAAAGACTTTCGACTCAAGGCATCAGCAACAACATTTGCTTTACCTGGATGATAGTCAATCAAGCAGTCGTAGTCTTTAATCAATTCTAACCATCTCCTCTGACGAAGATTGAGTTCTTTCTGGACACCCAAATACTTCAAACTCTTGTGATCAGTGTAGATGAAACATTTCTCCCCAAACAGATAGTGGCGCCAAATCTTCAATGCAAACACAATGGCAGCCAATTCCAAATCATGGGTTGGATAGTTAAGCTCATGCGGTTTCAACTGTCGAGATGCATAAGCTATAACTTTCCCTTCCTGCATCAATACACACCCTAAACCTCTATGTGAAGCATCACTGTAGATCACATATGGTTTCCCTTCAACAGGTAAAGTAAGAACAGGCGCTTGAGTTAACATATCTCTCAACTACTTAAAGCTCGCCTGACACTGATCCGTCCACAAAAACTTCACTCCCTTACGAAGCAATCTGGTGAGTGGAGTAGCTATCAAAGAAAACCCTTTCACAAACCTCCGGTAATAGCTTGCCAAACCCAGAAAACTTCTAATCTCTGTCACAGTCTTGGGTGGACTCCAATTTAAAATAGCTTCAACTTTGCTCGGATCAACTCTGATGCCCTCTGCAGAAACAATATGTCCGAGAAAAGCTACTTGATCCAACCAGAACTCACACTTCGACAATTTGGCAAACAACTGCTTCTCTCTCAAAATCTGCAACACAATCCGCAGATGCATATCATGTTCCTCTTCATTCCGCGAATACACCAATATATCATCGATGAAGACCACTACAAACTGATCCAGATAAGGCCTAAACACCCTATTCATCAAATCCATAAAAGCTGCAGGTGCATTCGTCAGACCAAAAGGCATAACTAAAAACTCATAATGCCCATCCCTAGTCCGAAAGGCGGTCTTAGGAACATCTTCAGCTCTAACTCTCAGCTAATGGTACCCAGATCTCAAATCAATTTTAGAAAATACAACTGCACCCTTCAATTGATCAAAGAGATCATCGATTCTAGGCAAAGGATATTTATTTTTAATAGTCACCTTGTTCAATTGCCTATAATCGATACACAACCTCATGGTACCATCTTTCTTTTTCACAAATAGCACAGGAGCTCCCCAAGGAGAAACACTGGGGCGAATAAATCCTTTATCCAACAACTCCTGTAATTGCACTTTCAACTCCCTCAATTCTGCTGGTGCCATTCTGTAAGGAGTAATCGAGATAGGAGTGGTATCAAGCAACAATTCAATACCAAACTCCACCTCTCTCTCAGTAGGCAACCCTGGCAACTCCTCTGGAAAAACATCCGGGAACTCGGCAACTGTGGCAATACTATCAATGGGAGAACCCTTCACTCTAGTATCCACCACATGAGCAAGATAGGCTTCACACCCCTTTCTAATCAACCTCCTGGCTGCAACAGCTGAAACAAATAAAGAGGCTAGCTGTTCCTGCTCATTAGATACTATCACCTCTCTACCATCAACAGTTCTCAAAGAAACAATTTTCTTTTTACAATCCACCACAGCTCCATGTCGAGATAGCCAATCCATGCCTAAGATCACATCATACTCCTTAAATGGCATCTCAATCAAGTCTCCAAGGAACTCCTCACCTTGCACCTTCACTGCACTATCCCGGTGCACCTTACTAACAATCACACTATGCCCTAAAGGATTTGTCACCAAAACATCAAATCCTAGGGACTCAGCATGCACATCAAATACAGGCAAAATAGATGCACTAATATAAGAATGGGTGGAACCCGGATCAATCAAAGCAAGTACTGGAGTATCAAATAAAGAAAAAGTACCAGCTATGACTGCCGATGCATCTGACTGCCTCTGCATCACATAAATCCTCTGAGAAGATCCCACCTCCTCTGGTCTATTCTCTCTGGATGTAGGACCTCCTCTAGAACTGAACCCAACTCTGCCTCCTCTGTCAAAGCCTCTGCCTCCTCGACCTCCCCTCACACTGGGTCGAGAAGCTGCAGTATCAACTGACATCTGCTCTTGCCTCTCAGGGCAATCTCTCACAAAGTGATCAGGTGACCCACACCTGAAACAAACTCCTGCTACCCCTGCCTTCCAACAAGGACCACCATGTGGCCTCCCACAATGAATGCAGATGGGGAGAGTAGATCTCTGAGTCATTGGAGTTGGAGCACTCGCCACTGAAGCTGCAGGTCTAAATCTCTACCTCTGAGACTGCACTGACCTACCAGCTGGCCTATAACTCCTACTACCCCGGGGAACAAAGCTTCCTTTACCTCTCTTTACTGAAGAAGACCCTGCCTCAAACTGAGGTCTTCTAACCCTGACCTCTTCCTCTGAAGCAGCTGCAATAACCTGAGCTCTCTCCACACTGCGAGCTGCTGACACAAGCTGAGAAAAATCCTGATATCTGGATCCAGCCACATGACACATAAGAGAAGGCCGCAGTCCTTCCTCAAATCGCCGACATCTATCAATCTCATCAGCAATGATACCCCCAGCATACTGACTCAGTCGAATAAACTCAACTTCATACTCAGTAACAGTCTTGCTGTCTTGCTTCAAGCTCAAGAACTCCATCTTCTTCATGTCCTTATACTCCCTAGGAGTATACTTCAACTCAAACTCTCTCAAGAAATCAGCATAGGAAAGAGTTGGTGGATCATCCATAGAATGTGGCACCGTCTTCCACCAATCGTAGGCGTCCTTCTGTAGCAAAGATCTTGCATAGTCAAATTTTTCCTCTGAGGTGGCTTGCAACTGAACAAATACCCTCTGAACTCTATCAAGCCACTGTTCTGCTACAGCTGGATCAGTAGTGCCAAGAAAATCTTCCGCCCCAAACTTCCTCAATTTATCATACTGTCTCATCTGTACCTGAGGCTGGGGTGGTGGTGGAGGTGCTTGCACTGGTGCTTGCCTCATCAATTCCATCATATTCCTGAACCAAGCTGGCGGAACCTCCTCACCAACTGGTCTACCCGACACCGAAGCAGGTGCCTCCTCAACACTATCAATCCTAGCTCCCTCCTCAGGAGCAACACTCTCCGCACTTCCCTCAACTGACTGCCGTGAGTGGGGATCCATTACTACCTATATCTGCAAACACAGCAGATTCTATCTTATTAAAGATCAAAGACTGCCAATCATAAACATGTATATTATTCAAAAATTCACTTTCTAAGTAAAAATATTCTTTTTCTTACATTTTACCTAGGTTGAGAATCTCAAACCTAGGCTCTGATACCAAAACAATTGTAACACCCCCTTATCTAATGCACACACACTACACCCACAATGATGTAGCATAAGTGCACCAAACATAGGAATGCTACGGTTTTCTTAACAATCAAAACACTTTAAAACTTGATACAATACTCTTATCATTATACATTATAGACAAATAGATCATTTACTTATAAACAAAACATATTAGTTATATATATATAAATATTACACAGCGGAAGTTATAAAATATTTACATATTTACATCTTAAACATTTCTTTACAAAATATAAAGAAGTATACATGATTGGCAAGTCTGCTTTGATCTTTAAGCTCCCAAAATGGATTCTTCAAGGTCTACTCTCACTTGGTCTTGATGAACTATCGGGTTCAACTCTATCAATTCTATTACCTGCGCGATTAAACACTATCGCGCTAAGCCAAGGGCTTAGTAAGATAAAACATGCTATTGAGATGCTTTAATACAATACAATGTCAATTCTAATTCATATCATATATGTAACAACATAGGTGCAAAGCTAACAACATCTCTTTATATTTTATAATCAACATACATATATGCATATCACATTTCAACATCATTGCATATACTTCATTATTTAATCATTTAATCATCCATGAACAACAATAAACAAATCATGACTCACATTAAACATAGACAAGCATTGGGCCCAAGACACACTAATATGCCATTCAATTTTCAGAGTTAATGCTTTGGTTTGTTATCACAACTATCAATATCATATACCCAACTAGGCTTCAAGGATTAAGTTCAACCAAGCTTCAAGGGGAGCAAAGCATGCTAAGCTTCAACCCAACTTGGCTTCAAGAACTAACCCAACCTAGCTTCAAGGGTGGTAACATCTCAATTAGGCTTCAAGGATTCAATCCAACCTAACTTCAAGAGATTGTTACACTTATTAGGCATGCCACCAACAACAAACTCTGAAAATGGAATAACACATTAGCCACACAATTCATTTAGATTTCATTCTCAATTCTCATTTTCATTTAGGCAAACATGCCTCATTTATCTCCATTGAATCACCTTAGCCAATAACAATGGCTTCACATTTCATTTCACAATATAACACTTCATTATTCAAGTGTATATTTATCTCATCCATGATCACATTATATCTCACATAACATCATTCATAAATATTAACATTTCATTCCACATTACTCATGAAACACATTACCATTCACAATGCATAACATAACATTGATCTTCCACAATGCAATTAGGACAAAACACAATTGATATGATTCATAGCTTTAGGATCTTCCACATTCATTTGATTAGATCATTCTTGTGTTTGAAACATGTTTATAATGTTCATGTTTAAGTTTAGGAACAATAGAACCTTTGAAGAATCAAAACAATGTAAAAAGGAGCAAAGAATAAAACAATAGGTAACTCATTTGTAGGACACGCCCAGCCCACTTGAGGGACACGCCCGTGTCTCTAAAAATAAAAGAGATAGTAGCCAACTCAAATAAATGACACGGGCGTGTCTCTTCAATGCTTATGGCCGTGTCACCCATTACTAAAACCAACACTTTCTCAATTGCACTCAAACACAATATTCATCATATAACATGTTTCAAATGAACATAATCAATGTTCTAAACACATAATCACCACAAGAATTACTTCACAACACATTAATATAACAATTAAACACATATCATCTCAAAACCCTAAAATCAACATCCTTCTCCATCCTTCCAAATCAACATCCACCATTTCCAACAACAACCTCTAATTAAACTCATAACTTAAAATCAATTTAACACTTGTAAACACAACACAACACATCTCAAATCCACCAAATCACAAAATCACCAAACCCTACTTCACTTCCAACACCACTTCCA
The DNA here is from genome assembly GCA_947685225.1 of Garcia nutans. Classification (NCBI taxonomy): domain Eukaryota; kingdom Viridiplantae; phylum Streptophyta; class Magnoliopsida; order Malpighiales; family Euphorbiaceae; genus Garcia; species Garcia nutans. Next base: position 11,243,118 of record CANTUV010000040.1, read on the forward strand.
AATAAGTAAAGAAAACAAGAGAATACTTACTTTAAAAGAAGAAATTCCACAAATCCCTTGTCAAATCCTTTGATTGTTTCTTCAATATGCTTCTAGCATCAAGAACACTTCTCTTCCTTTTTGGTTTATGGAGAGCCGGCCACTTCTTGAAAGAAAGAAAGAAAATGATGAAGACACAAAGTCAAATTTTGCTTTTAATCTCCACCAAGTAATCTTATCCAAGCAATTACCAAAATGCCCTCAACCATATAACTAACCTTTTGTCTCATATAAGCCCTTATATGTAATTACACACTTAACACAAAAATATCTCTCTTCTTTTGACTCTTCCTTTGACCCATTTATATGTTATATATATCATCATATACACAACATATACCATTCTCTCTAAACCCTAAATTTCCCCAAAACACATATACACAAGCATTCTCCTCCCAATTTCTTTTCTTATCCCATTATATTCATTCAATCCAATTTATAACAATAACAACAACAACAATATGCAAAACTTCTAGGGCATAAATGAGGATATTACAAAGTGGATGTTGATATTGAAAGAATAAGAGTGATGTTGGTTTTAGGGTTTTGAAGTGATAAGTGATTAAATGTATTGTTGATGTATTGTTAATGTGAATATTGTGATGAACATGTAAAATAAATGTTAATGACATTGATTATATCCATTTGAATGAGGTTATGTTGTCCACAATGTGTTTTAATTCACTCAAAAGAGATTTGGCCATGTTTAGGGTTTTTATTCATGAGAGACATGGCCAAACTAAAGAAGAGACACGGCCAAACTAAAGATTTTTGGGAGACACGGCCAAGTTTAAGGAAATTTGGCCGTGTTGGATCAATTTTGGAGAGACACGGCCACTGACCTGGCCGTGTCCCTTGCCCGTGTCTGTTACTGCATGATTTTGTGTTGAGAGACACGGCCACAAGCTTGGCCGTGTCCCTTGAGTGTGTTAGCTACTGTGATTGTTCTTTGCTCTTCTTGCATTGTTTTGATTCTTCAAAGGTCTTTTTGCACCTAAACATAAAAATAAACATTTTAAACACACTTAAAACAAAAATGATCCAAATAAATGTATGTGGAAGATTCTAAATCTATGATTAATGTAAATTGTTATGTATATATCAATGATGAAATATGAAATGTGATTTGAGATATAATGAGAGGTGAAGCCATTGTGATTGGCTATGATGATTCAATTGAAATAAGTGGGGCATGTTTGCCTAGATAATGATGAGAATTGAGAATGAAATTCATAATGAAATAATAAATGAATTGTGTGGCTAATGTGTTATTCCATTTTCAGAGTTTGTTGTTGGTGGCATGCCTATAGTAACAATCTCTTAAAGTTAGGTTGGGCTTGATCCTTGAAGCCAAGTTGGGTTGAAGTTTAACATGTTTACTCTCCTTGAAGCTTGGTTGGATGTAGTCCTTGAAGCCTAATTGAGATGTTACAACCCTTGAAGCTAGGTTGGATTGGTTCTTGAAGCCACGTTGGGTTGATACTTAGCATGCTTTGTTCCCCTTAAAGCTTGGTTGAACCTAAATCCTTGAAGCCTAGTTGGGATAATGATAATGATAAATGTGATAATTTAACCAAAACATTAACTCTGAAAGTTGAATGGCATATTAGTGTTCTTGGGCCCATGCTTGTCTTTGTATTTAATGTGATTCTTGAATGGTGAAATTAATGGAACTATGAAGATATAATATGAATGTTGTTATGACATTGAACAAAGTATGATGTGGAAATAAGATATTCTTTTAAATGATGTATGAGATTAATTGTGACATTATATCATATTAAAGCATAATGTTAGTATACTTTGTACTACTAAGCCGTTGGCTTAGCACGATAGTGTTTGATCGCGCAGGTGATAGAGTTGAACCTGAGAGCTCCTCGAGACCAAGTGAGACTAGGCATTGAAGGATTTATTTTTGGAACTTAAAGATCAGAGAAGAGTTGCCAATCATGTATATATATTCTATGTTTTGTAAACTTTGATTTATAACATATTTGTAATAACTTCCACTGTGAATTAATAAACATTTTTTTTATATATGATGTCTTTTGGATTTCTTTGAAATGTTTGAGATTGGTTTCACTTATTTACAAAGATATATGTTGTGTATTTTTAAATTGTGACATTTTCTATATTCAGTATACATATATTACGATCGTTTAAGCATGCTTGGTACGTATACGGGATATAGGGGTGTTACAAAACCTGCCAAAGACTTTCGACTTAAGGCATCAACAACAACATTCGCCTTACCAGGATGGTAATCAATCAAGCAGTCGTAGTCTTTAATCAGTTCTAACCATCGCCTTTGCTGAAGATTCAATTCCTTCTGAACACGCAAATATTTTAAACTTTTATGATCCGTATAGATAAAACATTTCTCTCCATATAAGTAATGTCGCCAAATCTTCAAAGCAAATACTATAGCTGCCAACTCCAAATCATGAGTCGGATAATTAAGCTCGTGCGGCTTCAACTGCCGAGAAGCATAAGCTATGAATTTACCCTCTTGCATCAAAACACATCCTAAACCATTATGTGAAGCATCACTGTAAATCAAATATGGTTTATTTTCCACGGGTAAAGTAAGAACAGGTGCTTGAGTCAACATTTCTTTCAATTGCTCAAAGCTAGCTTGACATTGATCCGTCCACACAAATCTAACTCCCTTCCGAAGCAATCTGGTGAGTGGAGTAGCTATCAAAGAGAAGCCTTTCACAAACCGTCGGTAATAGCCTGCCAAACCCAGAAAACTCCTAACTTCAGTTACAGACTTTGGTGGACTCCAATTCAAAATAGCTTCAACTTTACTTGGATCGACTCTTATACCATCTGCTGAAACTATATGACCCAGAAAAGTTACTTGGTTGAGCCAAAACTCACATTTTGACAGCTTAGCATACAATTGCTTCTCTCTCAAGACCTGTAATACAATCCGCAAATGCTTGTCATGCTCCTCCTCATTACGCGAATACACCAAGATATCATCGATGAAAACCACCACAAACTGATCCAGATAGGGTCTAAACACCCTATTCATCAAATCCATGAAAGCTACAGGTGCATTCGTTAACCCAAAAGGCATTACTAAAAACTCATAATGCCCATACCTGGTGCGAAAAGCTATCTTCGAAACATCTTCAGCTTTAACCCTCAACTGATGGTACCCGGATCTCAAATCAATCTTGGAAAACACTGCTGCTCCCTTTAATTGATCAAAGAGATCATTAATTCTAGGCAAAGGATATTTATTCTTAATAGTCACTTTGTTCAATTGCCTATAATCAATGCATAATCTCATAGGACCATCCTTCTTCTTCACAAATAATACAGGAGCTCCCCAAGGAGAAACACTGGGGCGAATAAACCTTTTATCCAACAACTCCTATAACTGTACCTTCAACTCTCTCAATTCAGCAGGTGCCATGCGATAAGGAGTGATAGAGATGGGAGTGGTACCAGGCAACAAATCGATACCAAACTCAACCTCTCTCTCAGGGGGTAATCCTGGCAACTCCTCAGGAAACACATCTGGAAAATCTGCAACTGTGGTTATATTATCAAGTTGAGAACTCCCTACTCTAGTATCCACAACATGAGTAAGATAAGCATCACACCCTTTTCTAATCAACCTTCTAGCTGTTCCAGCTGAAACAAACAAGGATGCAAGCTGTCTCTGCTCACTAGACACCATCACACTCCTACCACCACTAGTTCTCAAAGTGACACACTTTTGTTGACAATCTACCACAGCTCCATGTTTAGACAACCAATCCATGCCTAAAATCAAATCATATTCTTTAAAAGGCATTTCAATTAAATCACCAGGAAACTCCTCACCTTGTACCACAACAGCACTATTACGATGCACCTTACTCACCACAACACTATGTCCTAAAGGATTTGTCACTAAGACATCAAATCCTAAGGACTCTGAATGCAATTCACACAGGCAATATGGATGCACTAATTTATGAATGAGTAGATCTTGGATCAATCAAAGCAAGTACTGAAATGCCAAATAAAGAAAATGTACCCACTATAACTGCTGAAGCATTTGGCTGCCTCTGCATCACATACACCCTCTGAGAAGACCCGGCTTCATCTGGCCTACTGCCTCCGGATGATGATCCTCCTCTCTGACTATACCTGGATCGACCACCCCTACTGAAATCTCTGCCTCCTCGACCACCTCTACTGACACTGGGTCGAGAGGCTGCAAACTCAGCCTGCCTATGCTCCTGCATCTCAGGACACTCCCTAATGAAATGGTAAGGTGATCCACACCTGAAGCACACAGCTGATCTACTATACTTCCAACAAACACCCCCATGTCTTCCACCACACTGAACACATACAGGTGGAGTAGACCTCTGCATCACTGGAGTCGGGGCACTGGCTACCGAAGCTGTAGGTCTCGATCTCTGTCTCTAATACTGCACTGACCTACCCGGCTGTCTCTGACTCCTACTGATTCTCAGAACAAAACTTCCTCTACCCCTCTTCACAGATGAAGACCCTGCCTCAAACTGGGGTCTCCTCACTCGGGTCTCCTCCTCAGTAGCAGCTGCTGCGATGCTCTGTGCTCTCTCAACACTTCTAGCTGCTGCAACAAGCTGAGAGAAATCCTGGTACCGAGAACCAGCCACAATGCACATAATAGAGGGCCTCAATCCCTCCTCAAACCTTCTGCACCGATCTATTTCATCAGATATAATTCCCCCGGCATAACGACTCAACCGGATATACTCAATCTCGTATTCTGTCACCGTCCGGTTGTCTTGGCTTAAATTTAGGAATTCCATCTTCTTAAGATCTTTATACTCCCTCGGAGTATATTTCTGCTCGAATTCCCTTAGAAAATCCCCATATGATAATGTAGGTGGATCATCCATGGCATGAGGAATCGTCTTCCACCAGTCATAGGCATCTTTCTGTAAGAGGGATCTGGCATAATCAAATTTCTCATCTGGAGTAGCTTGCAACTGGATGAATATCCTCTGTACTTTATCCAACCACTGCTCAACCACTGCAGGATCGATAGTACCTAAGAAATCTTCAGCCCCATACTTTCTCAACTTATCATAATGTCTTACTGGCACTTGAGGCTGTGGTGATGGTGGTGGCTGCACTGGAGCTCCCCTTAATAGTTCTACCACATGCCTTAACCAACCCGGCGGAGCCTCCTCAGCAGCTGATCTCTCTGGCATAGAAACATGTTCCTCACTAACCCTCTCAATCCTAGCTCCATCTCTACTCATTTCAGGAGCTACACTTTCCGCACTACCCTTAACAGACTGTCGTGAATGAGATGCCATCTCTACCTATATCTGCAAACACAGCAGAATATTCCTCATTAAATATCAAAGACTGCCATACCAAAACATGTATTTTACTCAAAAACCCACTTTAAAAATCAAAATATCCTTTTTCTTACAATTGACCTAGGTTGAGAATCTCAAACCTAGGCTCTGATACCAAAATAATTGTAATATCCCTATACCCCGTATACGTACACAGCATGCTAATACGATCGTAATATACGTATACTGAATATAGAAATGCCACGGTATACTTAACAAATAACTCATTCCTTTACAAAAATATGAACAAATTTAAATCATTTAAATGAAATTATAAAAGACAAAAGATAAAATGTTTATTTAAAAGCAGCGGAAAATGTAACAAATATTTACAAATATATATACATCAAAATTCAAATTTTACAAAACATAAAATATATACATGTTTGGCAGTATTTCTTTGATCTTTAAGCTCCACTATCAACACCTCAAATCTAGACTCTACTCGGCCTAAAGGAACTCTCCGATTCTTCCCTGTCACCTGCGAGATAAACCACAATCGCGCTAAGGCAACGGCTTAGTGGTACAAACTACAATGATATCATGCTATAATGAAATGCCAATGTCATACTTTCCAACATACAAATGATTCTCATCTTTCATGACATTACCTTTCATTGTATTAATCAATTATATACCATATTGAACTCAAAACAAGCATAGATATCATTATTTATAAATCACATGGAAAAAAAAACAAGCATGGGCCCAAAAAGAAACTAATATGTTATTCAAAGTTCAGAGTTACTGCTTTGGTCCATATCATAATCATCAAGCCCGTAGGCAATATACACATATATATTTATCCATGGATAGGGTAACAGACCCAGTCTCTTGGACCTCTACGTAGTTAGACTCAAGGAGATCCTCAACCCGGCAAGATTGTTGCCATAACAATTGTAACAGACCCAGTCTCTTGGACCTCAACCCGACTAATCTCGAGGAGATCCTCAACCCGGCAAGACTGTTACTATAATTCATATTTTACATTTATCATTTCACATTTTTCAACTGGAATCGGCTTACGACCCGGTCTTTTCACCTATCCAGTAATTAATTGGCATGCCTCCAAACTCAGAACTCTGAAAGTTGAATAACACATTAGGCACACAATCTTTTCATTTATTTATATCTTTGCACATTTCTTTCTCAATTCATTTCTCATTTCATTCTTATAATCAATTAGGCAACTATGCCTCAATTATAATTTATTTGTATCATCATAACCAACAATCATGGCTTCTCATCACATCAAAATAGTATACATATATATCATCAATTACATTGAACATCATCTAGACAAACATGCTTCAATCATATCATTTTCATCATCATTCAATTGCATTGAATATCATCTAAGCAAACATGCCTCAATTATATCATTTACATCATTATAACTCATAACATTGATTTCACATCTCTTTATGTCTCAATTCTCATTTAAGTACTCACAATCAATTACATTGAACATCCATTAAGAATAATCATCATTGATATATATATATACATAACAATTTACCTTATTCATAGATTTAGAATTCTCAACATACATTATTCATATGCATCATCAATGTTCACATTATATCAAATATAATATTATTAATAAGCATCAACAAGACATTAAATTTCTTAACACATTTACAATCAAATGTATGTTAAGTCTCAACATCTTATGAATGTATGCAATAATGTAGTTTGTACTTACCTTAAGCACCACTTATACAAATCTATACACTTCTTTTTCCAAGAATTCTTCACTTCTTAAATTAGGGCAAATCACCTTCTTCCAAACCTAGTCCAAAAATGATAAAATACATGAATTCCAATACAATTTATCACTTATTAACCTCATCTTAGACCTTTAGATCAAAAATTACCAATCAACCCCACATACTAGAGCCCACAGCTGTGGCCACCCCAACCCCCACGGGCATGGGTTAGAGAATGGTTCTGCCTCCCTTGCTCCTAACCTCCACGGCCATGGCTACAAATGGCCACGGCCATGGCAACCAAGGGCCACGGGCGTGGCATCCAATATGCTACTGTTTCTGACCAAATTCACATATTCTATGCTTACAACTCCAACAAACATCAACAACATGAAAATCTATGAGAATAATTGCTCAAACTCAAGTTAAACATCACTTACCACTTCAAAACCCTAAAACCAACATCATTCTTATTCTTTCAATACCAACATCAACTTAACTTATTATCTTCAAAGCAAAATCAACACCACAATCAATTAAATCAAACATATTCCAACATATTAAAATCAACACAACCCTACTTTCAAACATCAATAATCAAACTTGTACACAACTTCAAATAACAAAAGAAATCAAGAGAGAGAACTTACTAAAATAATGAGACTTCTTGGATTTCCACTTAATCACTTGAAAACTCCCTCAATTTTTGAGCTTGAACATAAAACTCACTCTTGCTCTCTCTTGCTTTAGATGGCCGGCCAACAAAAGGAAAAAAGGAAAGAAGAAGAAATGAAGCAAAGTCAAATTTCCCTTCTCTTTAAACCTCCACCAAGCAATTTAAAAAGAAAATTACCTAAATACCCTCTTCCATTTGTTTTAACTTGCATTCCCTTTTTAGTAATTTCATAATTAACAAAATAAATATCTTCATCCTTTGACCATCCATTTGACTTGTGTATATGTTATATAAATTTCCATATATACAACATATACACTCTCTTCTAAATTCTTTTCTCTTTCCAATTTCACATATACATTTTAATTTAAATAAAACAACAATTATATCAAAACTCCTAGGGCACACTTTGGGATATTACACAACCAATAGTTGCATTTTTGAACATAGAAATCAGTTCATGATAATTCCCATTAATTAGGTTTTAATCCATTCAACCAACTAAAGTAGCTTTTATACTATATTGGATTAAAACTAAATTAAGAGGTTTATTATAAATAGATTTCTCAATTGAAAAAGTAACTAATGATTCATTTCAAAAACAAGCTCATGGTTAATTATTCTTAATATAAACTAGGCTCACAATTGATTTTTGGTATTTTCATAATTGACCTAAATATTCGTAAGCTCTCTCAAAAGATTATGAAAATAATTTTGTTTCTAAGCCCATTGTAAAATGATTTTAGAAAAAATAGACTTTGGGCTTTGTATTTGGGTCATGAGAAAAGAATTTTTTGATCTGTTTTTGGAAAAGTTTTATGTCCAAAGACCATCTTGAAAAGTTTTGAAAAATAGCTTTGGTCTTTTGGACGTTAAAAAAATTTATTTTGAGCTTACAATATACTTAGGTCATATTAAAAAAATAACAAATCAAATAAGCCATGATTTAAGCCAAGATAAATTAACCATAGTCAAATAACAAGCATTTAGGGTAAAAACCTAAGGAAAGTAACTAGGCCAATTACATGAGCTTTAGTTTTTGGGTTGAAAGGCTTAGGTTCCCATAGCAAGTATATACCAAAAGGTATAAGGCTATGAGTGGTTATGCCATGCTCGATCTCCATACCTTGAGTGAAAGTATGGTAACCCTTACATAACACAACACAGGTAACATGGGCGTCCTAACTCACGTACACGATCCAATCTAAATGATGCAATGGATAATATCATGATAAGAAATACTAGAGTAAAATAAAGACCAATAGAATCAACTTCTCTTATCCCTAGTGGAATCGCCACTGTGAGTAGGAATTTTTTCCCCACTCCCGGCGGATTATTTTTTGCGACTTTGGCACTATTTAGGCTCGAGGCCTTAGAGAAAACGGGCCTAATCCCAAAGAAAATAGAGTTCCCATTCGAAAGGGCCAGGAAAAAGAAAGGGGTGGATGACTCAATTTCTAAGGAATCCCCAACCCCTTAATGGGTTTGAAAAGTTGGGTACATGTGGGGAAGGTGAGAAATAGCCTAGCACCCCCAAAACTCCCAGTTCATCGGGATTGGCCTCCTTTTCAGGTCTTAATATTATAAAATTCTTAAATATAATGATATTATTCATACTGTGAGCGGGGATTTTTGCCCCCACTCCCGGTGGAATGGTTCTTGCGACTTCGGCACTGTTTAGGCTCGGGGCCTTAGTGAACACGGACCTAAGTCCGGAGAAAATGGAGTCGCCACCCGGACGGGCCGGGAAAAAGAAAGAGGTCGATGACTCGATTCCTAAGGAATCCCCAACCCCTTAATGGGTTCGGAAAGTTGGGTACGTGTGGGGAAGGTGAGAAATAGCCCAGCACCCCCACAACGCCCGGTTCATTGGAACCGGCCTCCTTTACAGGTCTTAATATTATAAAATTCTTAAATATAATAATATTATCCATATTACACACAATAATTAAAAGAAAGCATCAATATATTAAAATTAAAGTAATGTCCAAACAAAGTAAAACAAATAAATGGACACCCATCCAAGGATGGAAACATGTCCTTACATCACATGCCTAGATAGGACAACCACCAAAAGGTAGAAACATGCCCTTTACATAAGCTCTAAAATAGAAAAGCAAACTAAATTACATAATTTTTAACTAATGAGGTACCCACCAAGTGGAAACATACCTCTTACAACTTTTGGAAGTCTAAATTAATTGATAAAAGTAAATAATCATCCATAAATAAATCATTCATTAAAAGTATTTAAATAAAATAAAATAAACATCCATCCATGATAAATTAAATATATCAAGTATTGAATTTAAATAAATTAAAGCATAAGAAATAAATCAAAGCATAATCAAGTATGGAATTGAATGAAGCAAATAAAAGTTCAAGTATAGCTACTATTTCCATTTAGGGTTTTTTTATCTCATGTGTTAAGGTTTTGGAAATTTCTAAAATTAAGCTACTGTGACTTTTTATGGAATTAAAATGAATTAGGATTTTATGTTTTAAAAGGTTGGTAAGACTCTTTGATTAAACAAATTAAGGTTTGAATGGTGAAATCATGAAACTAGGTTTTTGGACACTTTGAAACACTTTTTAATTCATGGTTTTAAATAATGATTTAAGCTACCGTGACTTTTTGAGTTTTTTATGTTTTTATGTTTTTTATGTTTTAAAGGGATTAGGGTTCATAAAAATTAGGGTTTAAGGTTTTAAAAGGGTTAGTGTTCATTATTTTAGGTTTAAAAGATGAATTTTAAATTTTGGCTTTGAAATTAGGGTTCACGGGTAATGAATTTGAATTAGAGTTTTAAAAAAGCAATTTGATGATTTATGAAGTTTTATGAATTTAAACACATGGATTGAAGTTTTTATAAGTAGAAAAGATGTTTTTGAAGACTTTTTGAATGAAATAGAACCTACTTTAAAATCTTAAAGAAACAGAATTTGATTTTGGTTTTGTTGAAAAATATGTTCAATTAGTGTTTTAAGGTTTTTAAGAAGAAAAAATAACAATTTTAAGTCTTTTTTAAAAAAGAAAGTCACGTTTTAGGGTTTTTGATTATGGAAAAATTAAATTACAACTCTAAGATTTTTGATTTAACAAACTTAAACTTTATGGATTGGCTACTGTGAAACATGAATTAAAAGAATTTAACATACCTTCTTTTGTTGATTCTCCAAAAAAAATAACTCTTCTTGGATGAACTAGCTCCAAAGACAAGCCTTGGTTGCCTTTGAATTCTCCTCCTCCTTTAAATCGTGAGTCTGTTGCTTTAAATATCACTCCAATTGAATTCTTACTTTTCCTTCTTTGATTTGGTTTCAAATCCTCAAGTCACTGTGTAAATTTTCCCTCACGGCCACCCCCTATTTTCATGCCTTTTGGTCCTTATTTATAATGGTTTTAGGTTGTTTAATCCTAATTAACTAAGGTAAGTAATATTAATAAAAAAAAAGAAATTAAAACCTAATTGGATTAGGATTCAAAAAAACTGCGTCAAAAAATTCTGCGCTGGCGAAAATTCTGGCTACGGGCCCATGGGCGTGCCAGCCCGCAGGAAATTCCTGCAGGCGAAATTTTGAGGGGCGAGCTGACGCTAGCCCGACGGGCCCGCGCGACCACTTTTCGCTGCCGATTTTTTTCGACTCCGATTTTTATTTTTATTTTTAATTTTTATTTGTTTATTTTCATTTTTTATTAATAAAAATTAGATAGTAAGGTAAAAATTATTTAATTAAAATTATTTTGGACCAATTAAACAATAAAAATCATTTTGGGCTAAAAAAAACATATTAGATCGTATTGGGTCAAAAAATAAGGGTCTACACATACTACATGCAATAATTAAAATAAAACATCATTATATTAAAATTAAAGCAATGTTCAAACAAAATAAATAAATGGATACACATCCGATGATGAAAACGTGTTCTTACATCGTCCAATATCTAAAACTAAATAGGACACCCACCGAAAGGTGGAAACGTGTCTTTTACATTAATTTCAAAATATGAAAACGATTTAAATTAAATGAAAATTAATTAATGAGGTACCCAATCATGGAAACATACCTTTTACAATTTTAATAAACAAATAATAATTGAAAAAATATTCATCCATGATAAATTAAATAAACCAAATGTCATAATTAAATAAATCAATCATCAAGACATATTATAAACTACATAATCAAATCTAAAATTAGATAAAGCAATAAATATATAAATTTAGATTTACATTTTGAATTAGGGATTCTAGGGTTTTTAAGGGTTTTAGATGGGAAACTAGGGTTTCAAACATGAAATATTATTTTAGATGGGAAACTAGGGTTTCAAACATGAAATATTATTTTAGATGGGAAACTAGGGTTTCAAACATGAAATATGATTTTTTAGGGTTTTAGATGGAAAATTGTGATTTCACGGGTATTTGGAATCAAACTAGGGTTTTAGGACTTTAGAAAATAACATTAGAGTTATAGGGTTTTTGGATTGACAAAATTAAATTATGGTTTTGGATTTTCAGATTAGGGGTTTTACAATGTATATAATTCTTAAATTAAGACTTTAAGGTTTGGGAAAATTTGATTGAGGTTTATAAGTAAAAATCAGGAACTTGAATTATTCAATTGAGATTAGATTCTATGATTTAAAATTTGGAACAAATTGAATACTGAAGGTAAGACTTCTTGAATGAAATTCCCAAAGTTATATTTGAAGTAAATAATAACAGTATGCTCAATTAACAAAACAAGAGGAATGAAAATTTAAGCTAAATGAATTAATGAAGATGTACCTGTGTCGTAGGCTCCTCCAATTTTCAATGCGTTGGATCAAATATGATGTTTTTTACAGCCTGAATCAGCTTTTGTTATTGGTGTAGAGAAATAACTGCTTGAGTCAATTGTTATATTGTTACTGTTTGCTCAATTACTTCTTGATGATTAGGGTTTCATAAGACTCTTATCCTCGTTTTCCTTTACTGCCAGTTTATTAATTAATCCCAGTTGCTCCCTTGATTTTTGATATTGCTCTCTCTCTTTTACTTCCAATCTATTAATTCCAGTCGCCTTCCGATCTCTTTTTCTTTTCATTTGTGTTAATCACATATTTATAGGAAAATTTACCTTGACCCTAAACCTAATCCGACTCTCATAAATTAATTAGGAAGTCAATTGGCCAATACAATTGTGTTTAGGACTCAGATTAAAGGTCAAAATCAACATGGAGTGCACCTCATATTGATTTGGGCTGTCCAAATCTATATGAGGCAGATTCCATATCGATTTGGCCAACCAAATCGATATGGGAAGTGCCTCATATCGATTTGGGCTACCCAAATCGATATGAGGCACTTCCCATATCGATTTGGCAAGCTTAAATCAATATGGATAGTACCCATATCGATTTGGCCCTCCCAAATTGATGTGGGTAGTACCCATATCAATTTGGGAGAACCAACTCGATCAAACCATTAATTTCGCTCAAACCGGTCCAAAATAATTAAACTTTCAGTCAATATTTTTGCAATTTTGATATAACCTCCAATTTAATTCTAAAATTAGATTTAAGAAATCTAAATTTAATTCATAATGGACCAACATAAACCCTTTAAATTTAAACCAGTCCAAATTTAAGGGTCTACATTCCCCTTTTCTTAGCCCTAATACACTTTAACTTTGGAAATCCAATTCAACAAATTTTAAATTGAGTTTTAAGTTTAAATATATCTTCAACACTATATTTTAATACATTTCAGGCATTAAAATACAGTGTATCATACTTCCTTCAAAATTCTAAAATTTTGCCCTAAGCCACTTTAATTTTAGTTCTTCACTCTAACCAATTTCAAATGTCAATTTGAGCTCATTTCTATCATTTAAATCATTTAACATCATGATTTAAATCATAAAATCAAATAATTATCCATACTTTAACAAAACCCTTCTAAAACCCTAAATTCATTACTTCTTTCAAACTCTAACCATATCCACCCTTCTCTTTATTTCAACTTTAAAATAATTGTTTACTCATCAAAATAACTTCATCCTTACCTATTCCAACAATTATAACATACCCCCTTTCATAAAACCCAATTCATACATATTCATAAAATTTTATAAGACTTGAAAATTAGGTAAGAAAGTTTACAAATTAATGAAGAAACCACCAAATCTCACTTCAATCTTTTAAAATCCTTTAAATTTTGGTGTTAAGAAAGAAGAGAAGTCCTCCCTTGTCTATCAATGGGGTTCGGCCATGGTGGAGAGAGGAGGAAGAAGATGAAGTTAGAAAAAATTTGACTTTTCTCTCTTTTAATTACTATCCATATATTTATTATATTAATATCTTAATTAATTAATTAATTTTAAATTTCAAAATTCTATCTTCCATCCATATTTAATTTTTTTTTAACTTTTTGGGTTTTTTATCACTTTGCCCCTCTTTTACTATTCATCTTTTGTCTTTTTTCTATTTACTATTTAACTTTATATGTTATGTATATTTTCTTTATATTTTATATATAAAATCTATATTTCTCACTTCCAACTCTTCATTCATCCCTCAATTTATTATTTAATTTAATTTAGTCTTGGTAAATTTTTAGATGTTACAATATTAGTGGTTTGGGCCTTATTGTTTAAGCCCAAAATGGTTAGCTTATTATTAGGTTATTTTAGTTGGATTAGTAGGGTAAGGGTGGAGGTAACCTTGTAATCAAACACTCCTTTATTAATGTAACCTATTTAATCCATCTTGTATCTTCTTGTAGGAGGTTGGACATTATTGAATAGAATTTCTAGATTTATTGAGAGTGCATATTCTCTTATTCTTGGTTTTTTGTGAGATCAATGTTCTCTACAATAAGGTTAATCAATTTGAAGTATGTAATTCCAAGGTTCTCTTCCACAGTTTGGAATTAGGTCAAGTGCTTGGCAAGGATATGATTCGGCTTTCCATGGAGTCGCTTCCAAGTGTAAAGATGAGTAGGTCTCTAGTCCTTATACTAGGGTTTCACGTCAGATAAGGAATCTGGCATGGATCAGATAGTACGTGCATGATCATTACACCCTGAAAAGCATTTGAGGATTCATCGCGGGTGGAATTACTTTTGCTATCCCCTAGCATACCTAAGGAAGGCTACCATGTAGTTTTCACTCGCTATCCTAAGGTTTAATCCTAATTGCACTAAGGGTAAATGCAAAAGTGATACATGAAAAAGTTCAAATTTAATGAAAGGCCAAGCTAGTTTTACTTTGAAAAGGTTTAAGCCCAATTAGCCCACTTAAAATAATTTTTCTTTTAAAAAATAAATTTGTACCCAGTGGAGTGGCCAACTATGAAGTCCTAGCATGTACGCCTTTTAGCCCAGCCCATAAAGAATACAAGCTGCAATATTGAAAATTAGGCTAAGTCTCAAGAAAAGTGCTAAGGTCACTTTGCCTTTGTTTGTGATTTTAGGTTTAAGTAAAAATGGTTTTGGAAATTAGTCACCAATCAAATTTATCTTGGAAAAAAGAAAATTTTAAGAAAAACCCTAAATTGACTCTGATATTATCCCAAGGATAAAAATCACTAGCATTGAGCTAAAGGATGGATTTGGGGGCTAGGTTTAGGTGTATTTTAAGTAAAAAGACTTTGGCCTTGGATTAAGTAAGAATATACAAAATATATTTTCATGATACGATTGTTATAATATGAAATGACAAATTAAACAATATTTATACATTCATACATATCAAGAGAATAAAGTAAAGTGAAGAAATTTACATATCAAAACCAAGAATAAGGAGATCACAACTCTAATATTATGAATTCTAGTTTAAGCACTTATTCCTCAATTATTGTTGCTGACTTGATATTAGGAACTACCTGCTTTAACTGGCTCTTTAAGCATGTTACAGCCATGTGAAACTTCAGTTGACTTATGTTTTTCCCAAAAGGATAGTTCTTTATTATAAAAGGAAAGTTTGCACTAAAAGGTTAAAAAAAGGTTTATTTTACAAAGTGGACTTGATACTTAAGAGTAAAATTCCAAGCAGACCTACATATCCCATTTGAATAGAAATTAAAACTCATGAAATTCTAAGTATTGCAAGATGGTTGGCTTTAACTCTTTTAAATTTTATTTTTCTAACATAAGCTATGTGAGACTAAGTCTAAGCTCATTTTAGGTTTAAACCTAAGTCTAAAGCCCAAGTTTGAAACCCTAATTTGAAGAAAAAGTGATTTAAAATTAAGTTTTTATTCCAACTTAATTTTAAAAAAGTGACAATATTCAATTAAGTTCATGTGCCAACTTAATTTTGAAAAACAAAAGTGACAATATTCAATGAAGTTCATATGTCAACTTAATTTTGAAAAAGTGACAATATTTAATTCAGTTCATGTGCCAAAATAATTTTAAAAAAGTGACAATGCTCAATTAAGTTTATGTGCCAACTTAATTTTAAAAAAAACTGACAATATTCAATTAAGTTCATGTGCCGACTTAATTTTGAAAAAGGAGATTTGATTTGAATTATTTATTTTGATTCCAAATTCAGTTCCATTTTAAGGACCAAAAGGTAGTCCTTAAAAATTAAGGCAAAAAAAGAGTCCAATCAAATAAGAGAGCTTAGGGATTAGGGTTTTTCTTTTCTCCTTAGTGCTTTGGTAGATGGCGACTTGAGGGTGTGACCATATCGTAGTTCCACTTTGATTAGGCTAGGGTTTTGCTAAAGAAGCAAAATAATTTTAATTTAGCTTAAGGAAAGCTAAATTAAAAGGGACAAATGCCCAAATTTGATAAGGAAGCAAATTTTAGGCAGTTCAAGCTAAGGAAAAAATAATTTTTTTTACTTTAAAGAAGAAGAAAAGAGAGAAAAGATTAACAACTAGCAATTATGTTTGCTTAGTTGAGTAGAGTGAAGAAAAAAGTGAGGTTTGAATGACAATTTATAGATTTTTGGATGATTAAAATCGAAGAAAATTGAAAAAAAATCATATTAGGGCACCGCAACACATTTTAGATTCCCTACATCACCTTTGACTGCCGTGCGGAACCCCCTTAAAATGGGCCTGTTGATGCACAAGAAACTTTTGAAGGCTCGTTCTCCTTTGTTCGACGTTCATTTTAGGTGATTCAAATTGCATTTTGATTGTAACAGATTGAATTTTAATAAAATGATGAAAAAATAAGGTTTCACTTAACAATTAATAATGAAAACTATATTAGTAATAAAATAATAAAAATGAAATAAATTGGTTAGAATTAATCAAAATAGAACATGAAACCCTAGAATTAAGGAAAACCCTAATTAAATAAATAGTTAAGCTTAATTGCAAAATAAATTATAGAAGTATAGGTTAAAATCTAAATAATGAGAATTCTAATTTAATGGAAGGATGCAATTAAAAAGAATTAAAAACAACGAAGGAGGGAAGTATGAAAAGTCAATAAATAGGATTATATTAGGAGTTCAATAAGTGAATATGAAAAGCCAACACACATATAATTGAAACTTTAAGTTGTTGCCACCAATTGTTTAAATCAAAGAAATATGATAAAAAAAAGACACTATTAGGGTTGAGCACGAGTCTTGGAGATTCCCGAATTGATCCAAATAACCGGACAAAAAATATTTAGAACAAAAAAAACTCTGTTGACTTTGAATTTTCTCATAATCAAAGTGTACTAATTTTTATAATATGGATTAGTTCTAGAGATTAGGTCATATTCGAACTAAGAATTGGATCGAACCAAACTAAACCGAACTAGAATGAACCAAATATCTAAAATAATATCAATTTATTAATAATAAAAAATTATATTTTATTATATTGATTTATTACTTAAAATTTAATATTATATATATTATTAAATTAAAGAAATTTTCTAATTTAACTAAAATATAAAGTAAATATAAATATAATTAATAGCTATATAGAATTTATAATTTTTCAACAAATCAATATTGATTTATATGTTATATAATATTATTAAATTATTAAAGCATAAATTAAATTTAAACAACTTTAACTGTCAATAAATTATTAATTAAATATTTTAAATTAAATTGGTATTCAACATACTTATATGAATTATTACTACTAAGTAATTCATTATAATAATATTAGTTATCAATAAAAATGATGAGCTTGTACACTAACAATAATTAATAAAACTAGTGATAGTGGAGATAAATGAAATGATAAATTTAAAAATAATATAAATAATACAAATACTAATTTAGATATAAGTAGTAAGTATGATCAACTATTAAATTTTTATAATATGTATTAAAATTATTTTTTATACTATATTATGTAATATATTCACTTTGGTATTTCTATCATATTATATATATGTAAATAGTGTTATTGTTAAATTATTTTGCAAATTATTTTCAGATTGGGTTCGATTGGAATCCAAATTATATTTAAACTGAATTGGAGTTTATTCTTTCTATTTTATCAATGTTATTATTTTTATTTAAGTTTATTTTGGAATTTTTTTGAAAATATTTGAGCCAATTATTATATTTTTCTTTGTTAAATTGTATGGAATAAAGTTTAAAAGAGCATATAGAGTTTGAAAATTTTTTATTTGTCTATCTTCCTTTTTTTATTTATTTAAGTTCTTTTATTTGAAATTAGAAATAATTTAATGGTGGATGCAGGATATTTTGATTTTATTTTTCTTTATTATGGATATTGAATATTAGATATTTATCACAATTTTATTATTTATGTTTTGGATTATAAATATTAAAGTTTGGTGTTTGTTATTACTAAAATAGTTAAATAATATTAAATTATTAATATGATCATTTGTATATGTATTTTTAGGATAATTTTATTGGCTTTTAGTTATTTTCCTAAGATATTTGTTTAAGTTGTCATGAAGGTTTTGTGTTTTAGGTTGAGGCATGAACATTTACAAAATGGAGCTTAAATGGCGAATTTACTTGTTAAAGCTAATTGGGAAGGAAAATATTAAACACGGCTAAGATGTCCTCAAGCTTGGCCGCGTCTCTCATAAATGGAATTGGAAATTTTAGGCAAAACTAGACATTCAATGTCCTGGTCGTGTCTCTCATGAGGAAGAATTAGAAATTTTGACAGAATGTGATACGCCCACTTGTCTTAGCCATGTCACAAGAGACATGGCTAGGAAAAGACCTGTCTTGGCCGTATCACATGATATTGCCAGGACAACTTAAAGCTTTGTTGTGTCACAAGACATAGCTAGGATAACTTAAAGCTTGGTTGTGTCTTTCACAAGAAAAACTTAAAGTTTATACAGAATTAGACACGTTCACTTGTCTTGGCCGTGTCACATTGGACATGGCCAAGACAAGAGCTGACTTTTCCGTGTTCCACCTCAAGAAAAAAAGAACAAGAACAAGTAGTGTTAGACACACTCATTCATCTTGGCCATGTCTAAGGAGAAATGTAGGGCACACTGCCAAGACAAACCAGTAAGTAGCCGTGTATGGGATAAAAACAAAATGGGAGAATATTTTTTGAGATGGATAAATGAGCTGAAAAGGGAGACATAGAGAGGTTGCTAGATCAAAAGTTGGTTGGACAAGAGGAAATGAGAAGTTTTTAAAAGCATAAATAAGCTGGAATGTTGGAGGGATATTGGACAAAACAGGATGGCACAAGGAAAAGAGGGAATTATTTGTTCAAGGAGGTGAGTTTTTAAAAGAGAAATCAACATTTTTTTGAAGGATATACAAATAGAGGAAATGAAAGAAAGAGAGACATGAGAGGGAGAGGAAGCTGAAGAAGAAAAGGGGCTCTCATTCACTCTTGGGCAGCAAAGAGTTCTTAGCAAGGCTATTTTGAGAGGAGATTGAAGGGTTCATCATAAAATCCAAGTAGAGCTAGAGGAAGAGTAAGAGAAGAGCAACTCTAGTCATCTTTAAATCGAGTTTTTCTTTTATTTCCATTTATTCAATTTTTAGAATTTGATTGTTAAATACATTAATATTTCAATGAAGTTTTGTAATTTGAATTCTATTGAAGTGATTTTCTATATTGTTATGATGAAGAACAAAATACCTTATACCTAGGATTTGTAGTATATTTAATTAAATGTCTTAATTCAATAATTTACATTACTATATCTTTTCGTGAGTTGATTGCAATGAAATATATGTCAGGTTAGTATATTGGCCACCTATTAATCTTTAGATATTGAGTGAAGAACTGAGAGGTGATGTTGGAACCTTGCATTCAACTACCATAAGAATGAATTAGAAATATAAGTTATAGGGTTTAATTAATTTGCAATTCAAAGTAATTGGTTTTTGTTAATTCATGAATGTGAAAACTAATGAATTGACAATTGCTAATTCATTTTAAGGAAGAAATTAAGTTACAAGGTTGTATTAATGGAAAGTCTTGTAACACCCTATACCCTATATACGTACCATACCTATACCTCGTATACATACAATATGCATATAAAATATAGGGATGGCACATTACATTGTTGTTTAAACCTTTACCTTAATTTCACATCAATTAGATATATTTAATAAAAGAACATTTTTAATTATCAAAATCTGATTCTTATAAAAGTAACCTTTCCAAAATCATTTAAATTTTCATTTAATTACATACATACACTTATACATTGTTTTACTAAAATTCACTGATATACATATACATATGATAAAAATACAACATAACATATTGTACAAGCATGCACCACCTTCTAGTTGTTCTTGTAATACCATTAGTTCTCTTGTAGCACCACTCTCCAATTCTCAGATTAACAATCTACTCACCTACACAATTTACACAACCTCGCTAAGCTAGAAAGCTTAGTGGTACTTATAAACAACATTTACATACATTACAGAAAATCACATTCACAACATTAACATCATTTATCATCATATTCTTTCATCATTTACCAATTAACATGCAACGCCAATGTATAAAACTTATGTACATCATGTCACTGTGAGCGGGGATTTTCACCGCCACTCCCGGTGAAATGGTTCTTACGACTTCGGCACTGTTTAGGCTGGGGGCCTTAGAGAACACAGACCTAAGTCCGAAGAAAATGGAGTCGCCACTCGGACGGTCCGGGAAAAAAAAAAGAGGTGGATGACTCGATTCCTAAGGAATCCCCAACCCCCTAATGGGTTCAAAAAGTTGGGTACGTGTGGGGAAGGAAAGAAATGGCCCAGCACCCCCACAACGCCCTGTTCATTGGAACCAGCCTCCTTTACAGGTCTTAATATTATAAGATTCTTAAATATAACAACATTATCCATATTACACACAATAAAAAGAAAGCATCATTATATTAAAATCAAAGCAATGTCCAAGCAAAACAAAACAAATAAATGGACACCCATCCGAAGATGGAAACATGTCCTTATATCCCATGCCTAAATAGGACATCCACCAAAAGGTAGAAACATTCCCTTTACAATGGTTCTAAAATAAAAAAGCAATTTAAATTACATGATATTTAACTAATGAGGTACCCACCAAGTGGAAACATACCTCTTATAACATTTGGAAGTCTAAATAAATTGATAAAAGTAAATAACCATTCATCATAAATAAATCATTCATCGAAGGTATTAAACATAAATGGAAAGTAAACATCCATCCATGACAAATTAAAAAAACCAAGCATTGAACTTAAATAAATCAAAGCATATAAAATAAATCAAAGCATAATCAAATATAAAATTGAATAAAGCAAATAAAAGTCTAAATTATGGCTACTGTGAGTTTTTGGGTCCTTTATTTCATGTGTTTAGGGTTTTGGATTTTATAGAATTAGGCTACTGTGACTTTAAAAGAAATAAAATAGATTAAGGAATTTATGTTTTAAAAGGTTGGTAAGACTCTTTGATTAACCAAACTAAGGTTTATGATGTAAAATCGTGAAACTAAAATTTGGTCTCTTTAAAACACTTTTAATTTATGGTTTCAAGTTTACTGTGTAAAATTAAAATATTTGTGTTTTTTTTTTTTAAATTTTAAAAGATTAGGGTTTAGAAAAAAATTACGGTTTAAGGTTTTAAAGGGGTTAGGGTTTTACTATTTTAGGTTTGGAAGTTGCATTTGGATTTAGTTTTTTAGAATTAAGGTTTCGGTGAATGAATTTATTTTAGGATTTGGAAAGACAATTGACAATTTTCATGAAGTTATATGAATTTAAACAAACGATTTAAAGTTTATAAGAGCAAAAAGATATTTTTAAGGCTTTTGGAAGGAAACAGAACACAAATTAAAGTTTTGATAATTTGCAAAGCAAATTTTGGTTTTGGGGTTTTGAAGAAATAAAACTAATAGCTTTAAACTTTTGGAAAAATAAAGCCACGATTTAAGATTTTCAAACCTTAGAAAAAGTGAATTGAGGTTATAAAGTTTTTTTTTTTGAATTAAAAGTAACCAAGGGATAATTTAGCTACTGTGAAAAGATAAAAAGAAATTAAGAATTCAAACTTTATTTTGTAAGTTTCACCAAAAATTGTTTCTTGGATGAACAAGGTCAAAGACAAGCTTTTTGCCTTTGAATTTCTTGAATTGTTTTTCAGCTCTCTAAAAAAACCAGCTTGATCCAAGGTTTTCCTTCACTTGTCCAATTTCTTCCCTCTTTCCTCCCCCTTTTTTTGTGTTGTTTAGTACATATTTATAAAAGAATTATATGGGTAATTCTAATTATTCATGGCATACAATATTCAATAAGAAAAGGAAACCGAAACCTAATTGCATTAGGTTAAAGAAAATTTGCGACGAAAAAATTTTGCTGGCGTAAAAAAACTGGCTGCGGCAGCGATGGGCAGAATGGGTCCGCGGGCCATTTCGCCCACAAAAAAATTCTGCGGGGCGAAATGCCCACGGGCTCGCGCTGACTTTCGGCGACGATTTTTTCGTCGCCGATTTTTCTATCACCGATTTGTTTTTTGTTATTTTTTTTATTATTTTTGAATTTTTATTCATTTCACCATTTTTTACTAAAATAAATATTAAAATTAATCAAGATACCATAAAAATTATTTTGGACAACACAAAAATTATTTTGGACTAATTAAAATATATTGGACCGGACTAGGTTAAAAATTAAGGGTCTATAGTTTGCCTCCTGCTTAAACGATATGAGACTTTAGTGAAAGAGAGTGAAAAGCAATAAGAATTAATTTTTGAGATGGTTATTTAAATTTATTTTGGGTACTTAGACCCGAGATTGAACTTGATTTGGGTACTTGGACCTGGGATTGGGTACTTCGACCCGAGATTGGGTACTTGGACCCGAGCCTAAATTTTTTTTTATACTTGGACCCGGGATGGGGTACTTGGACCCGAGAGATTGGGTACTTGGACCCGAGATTGAATTGATTTGGATACTTGGACCCGAGATTAATTTTGATTTGGGTTTTTGGACCCGAGATTGAATTAGATTTGGGTTTTTGGACCCGAGATTGATTTGATTTGGGTACTTGGACCCAAAATTTATTTGATTTGACCCGAGAATGGATTGATTTTGGTACTTGGACCCGAGATTGGGTACTTGGACCCGAGATTGAATTGATTTGGGTACTTGGACCCGAGATTGGGCACTTGGACTCGATCTTGAATTGATTTGGGTACTTGGACCTGAGATTGGGTGCTTGGACCCGAGATTGATTTGATTAGGGTACTTGAACCCAAAATTTATTTGATTTGGGTACTTGGACCCGAGAATGGGTTTGATTTGGGTACTTGGACCTGAAATTTATTTGATTTGGGTACTTGGACCAGATAATGGGTACTTGGACCCGAGATTGAATTTGGGTTGGGTGCATGGACCCGAGATTGAATTGAATTTGGGTGCTTGGACCCGAGATTGAATTAATTTTGGGTCCTTGGACCCGAGATTGAGTTTGACTAACCTTTTATCATTTGAGAAATCTGACTGCTCCGGTTATTCTATGCATTGTGGTTTTTCACCCTCAAAATGGATCTTCATCCTTTGAGATCGGGTCTTCATCCTTGAAAATGGATCTTCATCCTTTGAGATCGGGTCTTCACCCTTGAAAATGGATCTTCATTCTTTCAGATCGGGTATTCACCCTTGAAAATGGATCTTTATCCTTTGAGATCGGGTCTTCAACCTTGAAAATAGATCTTCATCCTTTGAGATTAGGTCTTCACCCTTGAAAATGGTTCTTCATCCTTTGAGATTGGGTCTTCACCCTTGCAAATGGATCTTCATCCTTTGAGATCGGGTTTTCACCCTTGAAAATGGATCTTCATCCTTTGAGATTGGGTATTCACCCTTAAAAATGGATCTTCATCCTTTGAGATCGGGTCTTCACCCTTGAAAATGGATCTTCATCCTTTGAGATTGGGTCTTCACCCTTGCAAATGGATCTTCATCCTTTGAGATCGGGTTTTCACCCTTGAAAATGGATCTTCATCCTTTTAGATCGAGTCTTCACCCTTGAAAATGGATCTTCATCCTTTGAGATCGGGTCTTCACCCTTGAAAATGGATCTTCATCCTTTGAGATCAGGTCTTCACCCTTGAAAAAATGGATCTTCATCTTTTGACATCAGGTCTTTACCCTTGAAAAATATGGATCTTCATCCTTTGAGGTTGGGTCTTTACCCTGGCTTTAGCTCTTTTAGCTGGATTGATCTTTTGTCTTTTACATCTTCATTCTTTTGAGAATTCTAATTTTCTTTTTTATTCCATTCTTTTTTGTTCTTCCTTTGCACTTTTGCAAAAAATTCAGCCCTTTTTAGCTAGCCTTCATATCCTCTCCTTTTCCCCCTGCGTGGCGAGATATTTGTAAGTGAGTTTGAAAACATTTTATATATAGAAAAAAAAATTGAAAAGGAGAAAATTTGCCCCCTTGTGTAGGCTCAAACCCATGATTTTTCTATGTAGGCTCTGATTGATGTTTTGTCGTCTAGTTCTTCGTACAAGCATGCATTTCTTCTTTTACAAAATGACTGGAGCTTCCACAAGCGAATAGGCTTTCCATGCCCCCCTAATTTGATATCTTCTTTTGATTCTTTACTTTGCAAGGTATTTGCTGTTCACCTTGACAAAGAATAGACAATACAAGATAAGAAAGTGTGATGTGATATGCTCATGTATCCATGAATGATACTTACAGCGGTTTTATTGACTCACAGACCAAGATGATCAGCAGAAGTGTTCTTATTGGTTCCTTTCAGATACTCGTTCAGGTCTTGCATTGGAATTACAGACTGCTTCACATTTATGGCTTTTATCTTCAAGATGTTAAAAATATGAATAATGGAAACCCCAAGTAGCAGAGTCAGGGATTCATCTATTTCAAACTATGTTTCAACATGTCGGTTGATAGCTTATTCATGACCTTGCCAATAATCATTTCCTTTGCCCAATGTGTCCTTTGGAGGTTCAACATACTTCCCTTAACTTGAAGGCTTTGTATGATAAAGCATTTTTTGAATTTTTTTGAATTTTTTGAATTTTGATTTTGAAATCAAATGTTGGCTTTGCCAAATCAATGTCAATGTACCTCAAGACTTGATTTTCCAAATTAACATATCTATAACATGACAACCCTAGTTACCGTACTAAACTCGGGAATCATTTCTATTTAAGCAAGAATTGTTGCACTTCAGATAGGCACATACACATTACTTGGCCAAAGGTCTCGTTTGAGTTTAAATATTGTCTATCTCATATGCATGCTTATCCAAACTATCTCCACTAATAGACTCTACCTACCAAGAGAGATCAATAGGTCTTTGATAGGCTTGAAATGGGGTCTATGAGGGACATGGGTTAAATGAAGGCCATTTTGAGATAGGAGCTGATGTGACACAATGGACAAACCCTCACACTTTAAATTTCTTGTTTGAATTTTAGGCAACTTGGAGGCAATCTTGCTAGACTCCAAATTCCTTCTATCTTCTTGGCATTAATCTTGATCTTGATTAGGACAGTTTTTGCCCTTGCATAAAGTTTGGTTTCCACATTCGTTGCTTTTTCTTCTTCTCCCTTTTCTTTCTTTTTCTTACTCTTCCCTTTCTTTGAGCACTTTATCATTTTATCCTTCTTCCTTGTAGGACTGTCAAGTACAGAACTTTCAAGAATTGGATGGTCTTTCTCCTTTTTCTTTGGTTGGGTTGGACCAATTCAGGTCAAAATGTCCTTATAACCCAAATGGAAGCCTTTTGTTTTCTTAGGTAAAAGAGAACTCAGTTGGCTTTCTGAACCGCCTTTTTATCTTTTTTTTTTCTTTTTCTTTTCTTTTCTTTTGTCTTTTTTCTTTTCTTTTCTTCTCTTTTTTCTTCTTCTTCTTTTTTTTTGTTGTAGCTCTAAAAGAGTTGTCTTAATTGTACCAACTTGGGCTTCCAATAATGGATGAGTGGAGTAACATAAATCTCATTTAACAGGGATAAATCATTTGTTACTCTGATGTTGTCTTGATATATTGAAGATATTAGAAAAACATCAACTACCTTTATGGTCTTAAAAACATCAACTACCCTTATGGTCTTGAGAACTTCAACTATCTTCATGGTATTCATTTCTTTCTTTGATCTTTTTGCCTCTTAATCTTAGTGATCATAAGACTTGTCAAAAGTATTATAACAGCTCAGGGTAGGTTATTGGGGTTATATGCCAATGAAAAGAATGCTAAAATTTTATGAAGGCTCAAAAGGGACAACTAGGGATTGATATTTAATAGGGTGGATACTAGTTGTTGGCTAATCCAAACAATGCCTAGATCCTTTCTCTCTTAAATTTGTAGGGTTCAATTTTGCCTCAAAAGTTTGTCAAAGCATGTTCTAAGATTGACTAGGACCTAGACAAAGGTAATTATGCAGGAGCCCTCTCTAAGTAAGCATAAACAACTCAATGCTATAGAGCAATTCCCTCACCTAGTAAAGTCATTCAAGTCATGATGCCTAGACACATTAATTTATAAACATCAAGCTAGATTCCTCATTGGTTGAGCACCAAAATGAATAAAGACCAACAAAAATTTTGATGAAAGTAATTTATTCAAGCAACTTTAAATTTGAAAAACGCAATAGTTCCAAAATAATAAAGAAAGTAAGATTGAAAAGCAACATTCAAGCTAAGGAAAGTTCATTGAGTTAGGCTTCTTTTCCTTTCATATCTTCAATATCCCCATCTTGAAAGGATGATAAAACAAAATCTTCTTCCAATCCTTTTCCTACCATGAAGGCTGCCGGTGGTGGCACCCTGTTGAACCTTGGAAATGGATTACCTTTGGTATTGGGCTTATCTGGATCAGGCAACTTGCCATTATCAATTAAATTTTGGATCTCATGCCTCAACTTCATACAATTGTCCGTTTCGTGTCTAGGCCTTTGACGGAATTGGCAAAATGCACTAGTATGAAAGTTAGGTGGAAGAGGATTAGGCAAAGGATGAGGAGTCAAGGGTTGTAACAATCCCTTCTTTTGTAGTTTATTGAGAATCAAAGATAGTGGCTTCCCTAATTCTAAAAACTGCCTCATTCCTCCTTGACTAGTGGCATTAACATCAACTTCTTTTTGCATGCTTTGATTGCTAAGATGAAAATTCCCTTTCTCATTCCTTCTTATTGAAAAACGGTTCTTTTCCCTTTTCCACTCTTCAATTTGTAGACTAGCTTGAAGAAGATCTTTGAAATCCCTTATAAGGGTGTGAGACATTCTTTCATGGAGATTGGGCAGGACCCCTCTCATGATCATCCTTATTTGATCGGATTCGTCGGGCCTCTTCCTGAGCAAAGCTGCCTTATTTCTCCATCGTTTCACATAGTCCACAAAATTCTCATTTGGTCATTGCCTAATGGACTCAACTTCCATTAAGGTAACTTCCAACTCGACATTATACCCATATTGCTGGATGAAGGCCTTGTATAGCAAATCCCAATGAGAGCATGAAGTACCTTAGAGTTTGAGCCTTAGAAGCTCGAGCAGACTGCATAGCAGTGATATATTGCTTCACATGGAGATGAGGATTTTTGGTTTCATCAAACTTCACAAAAGATGGCATCTTGAACTTGTACGAAACTTTTTCATCTAGCTCAAATAGTTTGTCGACTTCAGACATTTCTTTGGTTTTCAGTTTCTTCTCAAAATTTTTTTTCTAAATCAGCAATCATCTTCTCAACATCAGATGTCTAGGTTTTTTCAATAGTTTCCTTCTCAACAACCTTTGGCTCCTTTTTGTCTTAGATCTTGATAGTATTGAGCCCAATCATCATCATCAATGATCACCTTATCATCATCAAAAGCTACTTCACCAAGTTTAGCCTTCCCTTTGTCCTTTGGCTTCTTAGTGCTAGCAGATGCCTCGACATGATTTTCTAAGATAGCAGTCAATTGGTTCTTCATGGTCTCAGCTAGGGCCTCTTTTATTTCTTCCATCTTGGCGTTAAGGGCTTCATCCACCATTCTTTGAATTTATTCGGGTTCCATTGCTTTTGGCTAGCAAGTGATTAAGTCATTGCTAGATTCTTTGCTTCCAGCGTAGGTCGAATTATCGTAAGCTTTTGTATTATCGTAATCCAGGGCTGTGAGCCAGAAAGGATCAATGATATGAGATGCAAATGTATGCATGTATGCATGTATGCACGAACAATTAACAAACAAGGATAATTAGGACGTTCCTTCCAACCGTATATCATCCACACATGAATGGCGAGTCTCTTTTCCTAGATATATGGTTAACAAAATACCAACATGGGGTACCTTGCTTTTGAATAATTCTCTCAGACGTTTCAACCAATAGTTATATTTTTGAAAATGAAAATCAATCCATGATAATTCCCATTAATTAGGTTTTAATCCATTCAACCAACTAAAGTAGCTTTTATGCTATGTTGGATTAAAACTAAATTAAGAGGTTTATTATAGATAGATTTCACACTTGAAAAATGTAACTAATGGTTCATGCCAAAAACGAGCACATGGTTAATTTATTCTTAGTTTAAACTAGGCTCACAATTGATTTTTGGTATTCCGTAATTGACCTAAATAATTTGCAAGATCTTTGTAAGAAAAGGTTGGATGAAAATAATTTTATTTCTTGGCCCATTTTAAAAAGATTTTAGAAAAAAATAGATTTTGGGATTAGTATTTGGGCCATGAGCGAAAGAATTTTTAATTTGTTTTTAGAAAAGTTTTATATCCAAAGACCATCTTGAAATGTTTTGAAGATAGCTTTAGTCTTTTGAATTGTAGAGAAAAATTTATTTGAGCTTACAATGTACTTAGGTCATATTAGAAAAAGAATAAACCAAATAAGCCATGATTTAAGCCAAGATAAATTAACCATAGTCAAATAACATGCATTTGGGGTAAAAACCTAAGGAAAGTAACTAGACCAATTACATGAGCTTTAGTCTTTGGGTAAAAAGGTTTAGGTTCCCATAGCAAGTATATACCAAAAGATACGAGGCTATGAGTGGTTATGCCATGCTCGATCTCCATACCTTGAGTGAAAGTATGGTATCCCTTACATAACATAACACGGGTAACACGGGCATCCTAACTCATGCACACGATGCAATCTAAATGATGCAATGGATAATATCATTATAAGAAAGAATAGAATAATATAACACTACAAAAAAAATGCTATCTGCAACGGATAGTATCCATCGCAGATCCGTCGCAAATTCGTCGCAAACTCGGATTGTGCCATGCTCAATCTCGCGCTTAAATTTTTGAGGGTAAAGGGCAGCCGTCGCAGATTCCGTCGCAGATTTTCGTCGCAGATTTCATCACAGATTTCCGTCACAAATTCATTGCAGATTCCGTCACAGATTGTCATCGCAATATCTGTCGCAAATTCCGTCATAGATTTCAAATATCCGTCCCAGATTCATAGCAAATCCGTAGTAATTTAATATTGATTTTTATTGGAAATATTTGTATTATCAATTAATTTTATGAGAACTTTATAAATACATTTGGAACATTTAAACACAATCTAAAAAAACACTAATTACATTAATAAAAATAATTCTTTTATTAATCTTCAATAGAATAAAACATTTTACAATTTAACTATACAAGTGTTAAGAACACTACTATAAATAATCTATCTTGAAAATAACAATATAGATCTTCAATATTAAATTATAGTGCTGGGGCGTTCTCTCCTTATCACGTCTTTCAGATCCTGAACAACTTCAGACATTGGAGGCCTAAATTCTGGTTGAGTCTGCAAGACATACTTGAGGTTAAGAGTGGAGGCCTCCAAGACATACTTTCCTTATACCACTCTATCCAAATATTGCTTCTAGATTGCTACACTTCTGAAAGCACTAATATAAGTTAGATATATATATGGTAAAATTAGCATTGCATAAATGTTCGGCTCCCATTTTCAAGAATAAAGTTTTCATAGTACTTCATAACATAGGCATGCACTTTGAATGTGCAGTTTTCCCCACATGAGCTACTGCTATGAATCTTCCTCTCTCTTGTGCAAACTCTATACATAATATGTTCACTTAAAGTCATATATTATCCCAACCCAAAAAAAAAAAAGTTAACATGTCAACCATGTTCTTTCAATATAACATGTTAACCCTTCCCTTTCAATTTAACAAGTTAACATGTTATACCTAAACTTTCAACTTTTAATCGTTAAATGCTCCTCAATTTTCCAATTTCCATAGATTAAGATACCGTGTACTGTTTTGATGAGCTACCATTTGCTGCCCCAACAGATTTCCAAGTTAATGCTATTTACTCATGCAAGCTATGTCTAGCCATGTATGAAAGGTTGTAGATAAGGCTCATGTATCATAACAGCTTTTACATTAAGCCTAGGCTGTCAGGCTGCATTGTAGGGTTTAATCATCCAGAAGATATTTTGTGAGCTTACTTAAGAATATCAATTTATTTGAAATTTAGATAATCACAATACTTAATGCAACATTTTTGTAGCCACAAACTTAAAGAGACAATAAGCCTAAAGTAGCTGCATTTCAAACAAGAGCAGAAAAAAAGCCAAAATTGCAAAGAACTCACATTGCTAAAAAGGGGATCCAATAATGGCTTAGCATTAGGAGTAGCAATAACTCTAAGATTTGGTGATATTTCAGAAAGTGGCTTTAATGTCTTCATGTGGCAATAAGCATTTATATTTTTTGGTCTACAGGGAGGGCTTCAATGTTAATGAGGCAGAAACCCAGAAAAAGTTAATTGGTGATTCAAACTCACATTCCATGGGATTGACAAAAGCAGAGCCTTCTCTGCTGGGGAGTGAAAAGAATGTTAAAACTCTATGTAACATCAGGTGAGGTATCTTTAAGTGGAATTATAATTTTCCACAATGGCTTTTTGTCTTTGATAATTTGTTGAAAATTTTTGGTCCATTAGCAGAAATAGATCACTTACATTTCAAGCAAACAGTGAGGTCCCTGTAAATTTTCAACAGAAATAATCTTCGAGTTCAAAGCCAATCTCATGCTTGAAGCCACAGCTGTGGAATTCACACTTTTCTGTATGTTAGACTTAGTTGCCTTATCAGTTGATCTGGCAGGATCAACTTCACAGCTGCAAAATCAACAGGCTTCCAAAGCTTAATTGGTAATAAATGTTATCAACAAGTCACATAATTTGTAATGCATTTCAATTTTCAAAGAATATACAAGTTATCATGTCAAATCCAGAAGATGAACCAGGTAACAGTAAGTCAGTAACATAAAATAGTGATGTCAACTTGATATCTAAAACACACAATGTGCTCTTCAGGAAAAAATCATATCAGAAAATAATGGATTAGTGATAAAAAAACATTTGAAAATGGCAGCATAGTTTCAGAGCATCTAAAAGGAATTTACACATGTTATTAGTGCAAGGAGATTGAATTAATATGCTCTTCTTGGTCACAGTAAAGCTATAAATATAAATATTCAAAATGAGCTATATATATGTTTCTTCAATTAGAGAACGCAGTCAAAAAGTTAGAGAGCAAAATTGAAGAAGGAAAATCTTTAAGATTCTGGTTAAAAGCATGCAAATCGTATATGGTTAAAGCTTTTTAAATGTTGGTTACTATATGGCAATAGACTTTTTTCCAAATAATTTTGACAGTATAATTGCCAAGACGCATCATGAATTATGAAAATATGAGTTCTTTCTAATGAATTGAACAAGCATTTTGCTTCAAAGATTTTAAATGTACACAAGAAAACAAATACTGTTCCTTATCTTATTGAAGAACATCTTTTAAACCGCTATTTAATATTATTTTTACAATCATTGATCCTCTTACATGAATGATCAACAGGATGTCCACCTTTTAGGGAAGATACCAGCTAGGATGACACTAGAAACCATCAAGCATTTTTTTGGGGATAGCAACATTCAGCAAAGTGAAAAATAATACTTGTTTTTCTGCTGCCAAACTTGATCTATCCCTACTTCTGCAGTAAAATAGAAAAATTATACACCAGACTGTAAATTAACTATTTTTTCAGACAAACAAGGATGCCTTGCCCATGTTCATTCCACCTACTAGCACAATAGAATCCCCATTTGTTACATGTTTATTTGGGGGCCTTGGATTAGTAACCAGCTTTCAGACATTTTGCATGTCATCACCATTAAAGCTCTCCCTGTTGAAAATTTACAGGGACCTCACTGTTTGCTTGAAATGTAAGTGATCTATTTCTGCTAATGGACCAAAAATTTTCAACAAATTATCAAAGACAAAAAGCCATTGTGGACAATTATAATTCCACTTAAAGATACCTCACCTGATGTTACATAGAGTTTTAACATTCTTTTCACTCCCCAGCAAAGAAGGCTCTGCTTTTGTCAATCCCATGGAATGTGAGTTTGAATCACCAATTAACTTTTTCTGGGTTTCTACCTCATTAACATTGAAGCCCTCCCTGTAGACCAAAAAATATGAATGCTTATTATCAGTACCTTCAACACAAGGAGGAAGAAGCTCGCCCATTTCACTGCTCTCATCTCTTCAAATAATGGTGTCAACGGCATCATTCACACGATCCCATAACATTTCAAGGTTCACATACTCATCCTAAGCAACAAAATACAAGAAAAATGAGTATAAAACAGAATACACGAACAAAGATCCCAGAAGATGTAAGCAAAAAACAATAATACCTCAGAGTTAGCTTTAGAGTACATGATCTCCTCAGCTTTTAAAACCACAACAGGAAGCTTCTCTTGCCACTCCTTGTTCTTTCTAGTTGCGGCACTGTGAGCATCATTGACGACCTTAATCAAACACATGGTGCACAATCACAAAATGCACAAAAACCCAACTCGGAATCAAGAAAACAAGCAGAAATAGAGAAGACCCAGAACCTAAAAATCTGTTGAATGATGGAACCTCTAATTGGTTGATGTCTATCGCTATGCCAAGCTCTTCTAACGCACTCATAAGGTCTCGGCATCTTCACCGGTTACTCCCCCTAAAACCCGAACACACTTGCAGTTGAAAAAGAGAGAAGGAGAGAGAAAGAGAGAAGAGATATTTGAACTTTTTCAATAACAAAATAACAAAAAACCTAAAAAAATCAATAGCAAACATTCAGCTAAGTAGATTGAATTCGAAGCTCCAAATGAAAAAATCTACCAAAGAACAAACCTAGGGTGACATTAACTACAAATTTCAATAACAAAATAACAAAAAACCTCAGATCGGAGCTCAGATTACCAATGAAAGCACAAAAGTCAAAATAAATAAAATCTATAACAAATGAAATGAATTTCATAGATTTAGAGCGGATGATAGTTATATCAGAAGAGAGATTCAGAGACGTACCCATGGCGAAGAGAAGATTTCCAAGAGGAGCTTTGCTAGGGTTTTGTTATTGAGAAAGTAACGAAGATGGCGAAGTGAAGGCGAAAGAGACAAGAGGGGCTTGAGTTCTGGGAGCTACTTAGCGTAGAGATTGCAAACGTTATATATGTGCATATTATTTGCGACAATTATTTGCGACGAAATGATTTTCATCGCAGATTTCCTATGGATTTGCAACCGATTTGCCGATTTGCGACCAATTTCTCAAAATTCCTCTAACTTATCCTTCCATCGCAGATCCGTAGCAGATTTGCGATGGAAACAAGGCCATCGCAGATATCCGTCGCAAATGCCGAATATTTTTGTAGTGAAATTTGCGACGGCAATAGATGGTAGCAGATCTCCGTTGCAAATTGCTTTTTTTAGTGTTTTCTACAACCAATCTACGAGGAAAAAAATTTTCGGAAAAAAATATACGCGGGTCTCTCTCCCGCCAAGTATCTGCGCCAACTTTTGCGACGATTATTTACGACGGAATGATTTTCGTTGCAGATTTACTACCGATTTGCAACCGATTTGCGACCAATTTCTCAAAATTCCTCTAACTTGTCCTTCCATCACATATCCGTCGCAGATCCGTAGCAAATTTGCGACGAAAATAAGTCCGTCGCAGATATCCGTCGCAAATGCCGAATATTTTTGTAGTGTAAAGACCAACGGAATCAACTTCTCTTATCGCCAGTGGAGTCACCACTGTGAGCGGGGATTTTTGCCCCCACTCCCGGTGGAATGGTTCTTACGACTTTGGCACTGTTTAGGCTAGGGGCCTTAGAGAACACAGACCTAAGTCCAGAGAAAATGGAGTCGCCACCTGGACGAGCTGGGAAAAAAGAAAGGGGTGGATGACTCGATTCCTAAGGAATCCCCAACCCCCTAATGGGTTCAGAAAGTTGGGTACGTGTGGGGAAGGTGAGAAATGGCCCAACATCCCCACAACGCCTGGTTCATTGAAACTGGCCTCCTTTATAGGTCTTAATATTATAAGATTCTTAAATATAACAACATTATCCATATAACACACAATAAAAAGAAAGCATCATTATATTAAAATCAAAGCAATGTCCAAGCAAAACAAAACAAATAAATGGACACCCATCTGAAGATGGAAACATGTCCTTACATCCCATGCCTAAATAGGACATCCACCAAAAGGTAGAAATATGCCCTTTACATTGGTTCTAAAATAGAAAAGCAATTTAAATTACATGATATTTAACTAATGAGGTACCCACCAAGTGGAAACATACCTCTTACAACGTTTGGAAGTCTAAATAAATTGATAAAAGTAAATAACCATTCATCATAAATAAATCATTCATCGAAGGTATTAAACATCAATAGAAAGTAAACATCCATCCATGACAAATCAAATAAACCAAGCATTAAACGTAAATAAATTAAAGCATATAAAATAAATCAAAGCATAATCAAATATAAAATTAAATAAAGCAAATAAAAGTCTAAATTATGGCTATTGCAAGTTTTTGGGTCCTTTATTTCATGTGTTTAGGGTTTTGGATTTCATAGAATTAGGCTACAGTGACTTTAAAAGAAATAAAATAGATTAAGGATTTTATGTTTTAAAAGGTTGGTAAGACTCTTTGATTAACCAAACTAAGGTTTATGATGTAAAATCGTGAAACTAAAATTTGGTCTCTTTAAAACACTTTTAATTTATGGTTTCAAGTTTACTGTGTGAAATTAAAATATTTGTGTTTTTATGGTTTTTAAAATTTTAAAGGATTAGGGTTTAGAAAAAAATTAGGGTTTAAGGTTTTAAAGGGGTTAGGGTTTTACTATTTTAGGTTTGGAAGTTGCATTTGGATTTAGTGTTTTAGAATTAAGGTTTCGGTGAATGAATTTATTTTAGGATTTGGAAAGACAATTGACAATTTT
This sequence comes from Garcia nutans, assembly GCA_947685225.1. Lineage (NCBI taxonomy): Eukaryota > Viridiplantae > Streptophyta > Magnoliopsida > Malpighiales > Euphorbiaceae > Garcia > Garcia nutans. The sequence continues at coordinate 11,278,619 of CANTUV010000040.1, forward strand.
CATGAAGATTTATGAATTTAAACAAACAATTTAAAGTTTATAAGAGCAAAAAGATATATTTAAGGCTTTTGGAAGGAAACAGAACACAAATTAAAGTTTTGATAATTTGCAAAGCAAATTTTTGCTTTGTGGTTTTGAAGAAACAAAACTAATAGCTTTAAAAATTTGGAAAAATAAAGCCACGATTTAAGATTTTCAAACCTTAGAAAAAGTGAATTGAGATTCTAAAGTTTTTTTTTGAATTAAAAGAAACCTAGGGATAATTTAGCTACTGTGAAAAGATAAAAAGAAATTAAGGATTCAAACCTTATTTTGTAAGTTTCACAAAAAATTGTTTCTTGGATGAACAAGGTCAAAGACAAGCTTTTTGCCTTTGAATTGCTTGAATTGTTTTTCGGCTCTCTAAAAAAACCAGCTTGATCCAAGGTTTTCCTTCACAGATTCGGTCTCCACTTTTGCTCCAAGTTTCTGTCCAATTTCTACCCTCTTTCCTCCCCCCCTTTTTTTTGTGTTGTTTAGTCCATATTTATAGAAGAATTCTATGGGTAATTCTAATTATTCACAGCATACAATATTCAATAAGAAAAGGAAACCGAAACCTAATTGCATTAGGTTTCGGAAAATTTGCGTCGAAAAAATTTTGCTTGCGAAAAAAAACTACTGCGGAAAAACTATCCTGGCAAAAAAAACTGCCATAGCTGGCTGCGGCAGTGCAGGTGGAACGGGCCCCTGGGCCATCCCACGCTGACTTTCGACGACAAAAAAATCGTCGCCGATTTTTTTTGTTATTTTTTATTTTTTATTATTTTTGAATTTTTATTCATTTCACCATTTTTTACTAAAATAAATATTAAAATTAATCAAGATACCATAAAAATTATTTTGGACTAACTAAAAAATATTGGACAACACAAAAATTATTTTGGACTAATTAAAATATATTGGACCGAACTAGGTAAAAAATTAAGGGTCTACAGTCACTATGTGACCTACCATTTCATTTTAGATATATTTTCAATCATCTTACAATTCATATGAAACAAACAAAAGCATGGGTCTAACTAATCTAATATATTATTCAAATCTCAGGGGTCACTATTTTGTTTCATATTGACACCCAGTGCCTAGCCCGAAGGCAGATGACGCCCAACATCTAGCCCGAAGGCAAATTATAGTGATGCCCAGCATCTAGCCTGAAGGCAAGTTATATGCAACGTCCAGCCCGAAGGCAAATCAATAATTGATCAATAGCTAGCCCCGAAGGAAAATAATGAGCCTAACCTCATAGGCATGCCGCCAAACACCAAACTCTGGAAATAGAATAACATACTAGGCACACAATTATTTCATATTTTTCATTATCTTTTTCTTTCACATTTTCTCACATTCAACTAGGCTCATTGCCTCTTTTCTCATTATCATCTAGGCACATTGCCTCATTTCTCATTATCATTTAGGCACATTGCCTCATTTCTCATTTTTCTGATTCATTTCAATATCATATCATATCATTTCATCATTTCAATGTCATATCATTTCATTTCATCACTTTAATGTCATATCATTTCATTTCATCATTTCTTAGCATATCATCACTATCATATTATACATTAAAGCACATTACCCAAATATTTTGGGTATCTTCGGATAATTCAAATAGTTATATAATCTAGCCATTGCTAATGGCTTTTCACAATGACTTTAATGCATACATAACAAACCACATTACCCAAACACTTTGGGTCATTTCACATATTGCACATATTTCACTTTTTATTCAATTTAGCCATTATCAATAGCTTTTCACAATGTATTTAATGCATACATGAAAAATCGCATGTCATAGTACATTGTTCATCAGTATTCAATGTATCAAATAACTTAACATATTTTTCCATCCAAAATGTGTTAAGCCCAATGTAATACAAATATAACCCAAACTTGAGCCAACTACTTAAATCTTTACTTCCTCTAACTCTTCATAACTTGATCTTCTAATTAAGATATGAATAATCAAGTTATTAATAACATCAATCTATATATCTAAATTATACCACTCAAATCCTCTCCTTCCTTCTTAACTGATAACACTTAATTCAATACTCCATACTTTGGAGTTTCTCATTAACTAATAATATATGAAGTTTCCATATTAATAATAATATCACATTCATCTCATCTTTATCATAATCATTATTCATTTATAATTCACACTTGACATCCAACCACATTTTTCCATTTCATACTTTCATCATGCAAGCATAAGCCACACTCACCATATGACTCATCAACATACCAATATTTAGCATAATCAACATATTTTATCATAATTCTTCAAGTGACACACTCAATTATAGAAACTTTGACACACCCAGGGACATGGGCGTGTCACTACCCGTGTCCTAAATTCTACCTTATAGTAGCTATGAAAAGCCCAGAGACATGGGCTTGTCACTGCCCGTGTCCTTAGTCCTACATCACAGTAGCTATGACAAGCCCAAAGACATGGGCGTGTCACTGACCGTGTCTTTAATCTTGTATTACAGTGTCTACGACATGCCCAGAGACATGGGTGTGTCAGGCTAAGTCTCTGATTAGTATGCCTATGACAACATAAAAAAACACTCTTTCACTCCATTTTCATTTATACAATACTCACATATCACATAAGAAACTCCAAATCATATTAAGTCAACTATGTACAACCTCAAGATCATATATAAACTTAAGATCATGTGTATAAACCAAAGAGATTATATACAAACCTTTGGTTATTCCAAGTTTACTGTTCTTTACTTACTTCTTGTTAATCTAAACAAAAAATCATAATAAAAATTATCATATATTTCATTCGTACCATCATCCATATATCAATTCACCCAATCCCTAACTCAACTTTACCAAACCCTTACTCTTTTTCTCAATTCCAACTACTCATCATTATCCCCAACATCTAACCATATTTTCTTCATTTATGTATCAATATATATACTTTAATATATCATTGTCATCATATTATTCAATTAATCAACACTTTCTCTCACTAACTATATCATACATAAATATAATCCATAAAATAAGCTCAAGAAGAAAGTACTTACTTGAATTACTTGTTAAATCTTGACTATTTTCTTTAATCCCTCTTGAACCTCTTATAAAATTTGATATGTAGCATGAAAAGTTCACCCTTCCCACTCTCTCTCTCCATCTCACATTGAAGAAGAAGAAGAAGAAGCACTTGTCTCTTCTTTACTCATCCTTATATTTATATAAATAAAATATTATAAATAATTTCCACTTAAATTCTCCACCACTCATCTTCTTCCTTCTTTTGACTTTGTGATTCACCTTTATTATTATTATTATTATTATTATTATTATTATTATTATTATTATTATTATTATCAATTAATTAAATAATTAAAATAAACTTCCCTACAACCATTTATACCTCATGTATATGTGGTGTATATGTTGGAAATATACATATGTCTTATTTATGTCATGTTTATTTTAAATATATTTTAAATATATATAACATACACATATCTATTATATCTACCATACAAATTCATTTTATATTTTCTTTATCCATCATAATTATTTACTCTCCCATATTTACTATTCCAAAATACAAAAAAATCGGGGTGTTACAAGCCTAAGAATTAAACTTTGATTAAATTGATCTGTAAATCCTAGGTTTTCTTTTGAATGCTTTACATTAATTCTTGCACAACCCATTATTTTTAACTTATTTATCATTTTAAATTTCTTCAACAATCTCAATATTACCAATTTGTTCTTTAATTTATTTTTACTTTTTAATCAAACTATTACATATAAATAATTTCCTTGAGAGATGACCTTGGGGTGATCACTATTACTATAACAACTTCGTATACTTGCAAAAGTCGCTTTTTAGAAGTGTGAAGTAGAGAAAAATAGTTACTTAAAATTTAAAAATGGAGTTAAATCTTAAAATCTCCATGGTCAAACAAAATTGGAGTTAAACCATAAGAACCGAATTTTCAAATCGAATCACTCTGAAAAATCGAGCAATTCAATTTAGAGATTTGTTTATTATAGTTTGGTTTCAAAAATCTCATTTTTGAAATCTCCTAAGTTCGATTTGGATCTAGAGATTTCTCAATATCTAAACTACTCCGAACATTGCTCAGCCTTAGACACCATAGAAAGCCACTTTGAATTCATCTTTATTTACTTACATTCTTCTTCTTCTTCTTCTTCCTTTCATTTTTGTGTGGCTATTATTTAAAAAAGGAGGGATGACCTGGAAACTCCATAATTTCACCAAGGAATTCGAGGAGTAAACCTAGGAAATTCAAGACTTGCAGTTGTGAAAAGCTAAGGTAAGTATTCAACACTTTAAAGCTTAAAAATTAGGAACACAATTAATAAGTAGAAATGGACAAAATAATAAACATGTGGTTTTGACTAATAAACATAAATTTAAAGGTTTAGGAAGGATAATGACTACGAACTTAGATGTAAATTGATTGAAGATTAGCAAGTTAAGCTTAAAGAAAATGAAAAACTTGAAATTGAACCTAAAGGGATTAGAGAAAAGAGTCTTTATTGAACTAACCAAATTATAAAGGTAACTTAGGAATTTAATAGTGGAATTAAGTGGGACCCTTAAGGAAAACCTTAAAAAAATAAGTTGAAAAGCTATAACATATGAAAGGGTTAAAAGAACAAGAGTTTATAATTTGTAATAAAATGAATTATCAAATATGTTCTGTAAGACCAATAAGTCATGACCATTATATAGTGGGTGTGAACTCTACTATGTCTTTAAACTTTCAGGGAGAAAAGTGAAAGAACCTATGAAGATCACTAGCGAAAAGAGATGAGATGATTTGAAAGAATCTATGGAATTTAGGGGAAGCTAAAACATACTCTCAGTTAGAAATGGCCAAATTAGATATGGAAGCATGACCAAACAAAGTCTCTAATTTAGGCATATCCATGTCCAAGATACTTGAGATGTTGCAAGTAAAGGGGTTACTTTTTCCACTGAAGCCAAAACCCTTGTATAAGCCATTTCCTCCAGATTTTAATCCTACTACTTTTTATTAATTCCATCAAAGAGTTAGGCACCATACTAATAAGTGTCCCAAATTAAAATAATAGATTCAGAGTTTGATTGATGCGAGGCAAGATCCTCATTCTTGAGGAGTCAAAGAGAAAAAAGGATGGTTCATCTTATTGTGATGATTTTTTAGGTTGATAAAGAAGAGGATATGGTGCCATTTTCTTATCTAAAGAAAGGAAAGGAGATATATGTGAGTGGGTCAAAATTATAAGGAGTTGCCACTAGTTTCAGACCAAGAATACATATCTCAAAAGCAAGGTTGACATAAGGGTCAAACCTGATTCTCTGTAGTGGGTTCAATGATAGTAAACTACTAGTCACTAAATCAAGTAGGTCTACATGAACCACTCTTTTCATTTGTCGAGAAGCCTTTTTTAAGATTCAATTCTAATGACATGGGTATATAATAAAGATATATATAAACAAACAATGTATGCATGTACATAGCAAGATCATGGCATTATCAACATCACATATCCAAGTTTGAATTCAGTGATATATAAATTCATATCCAGTAATATTAGTTTAGTAAAGATCATATAAAGACAAACTAAGATTTATCATAGATCAATATAGATTACTTTTCATCATATTTTATAGTTGCATCATAACATATGTAGAGGCATAATCAACAACCTAGTCATTTCAAGAAAACATCATTAATCGTTCAAGAATAATCAACCAAAGTTTACTCAAGATGATTTTATTAAATTTGATAGAGATTGAGTAATATATTTAAACTCTTAGGTTTACCAAGTCAAATTTACATATTTTTAGTTTAGATAAGTTCTCAAACTCATAATTCACAAAATAGGTGAAGTAAGCTTAAAGGATCAAACTACCAACCTCAAAAGCAGAGAACACGACAGCTCTTGCACACTTCATATACTAAATCATACCATGCCTCTTGTCCTTTGATTATTTCTGCAACTAGAGTGAGATAGGATGAGAGGTAACTCCAATAACCAACCAAGGACACTCCTTCTTCCTTGGATCACGAAAGCTACTATATGTAAGGGGTTTTTTGAGATGAAAAAGCTATTAGAACTTTTGAGAATAGTAATTATTTTGGAGTGCAATTTGTGATTTTAGCTAAGTCTAGTTGGAATCCCTTCAAACATTGGTTTAGGGTCTATTTATAGGCTTAGAGTTTCTTTAGAAAACTTTTTGATCAATTACAAATGTGCATTGAGGAAACAAATTAGGTAGAATCAAAATAAAAAAGTAAAGTATCTTTAAAATCTTTAAAACTCGATCTGCTACCTGATTTGTCTCGAAACCTCCATGTGGTAGTAGGGACCTTCTATGTGGAAGTTCTACGCTGGCTAATGAGGCTATTGTATAGTGATCCATGCAAAACTCCTGCCTTACATAGGGACTTCCATGCTGAACTTCCACCTTCCACGCAAATGGTTGGGCCAGGGGTCTTTCTTCCATACTTCTAAGCCATCATTTGATGTGTCAGACCACTCTTTTGGGACTTTTTATGAGTTGTGTTCACTACCCTTTGAGCTTGTTTTCAATCCATTAACCTTACTTTACTTATTTCAATGCCTCTAAATAAGAAAACAAATCAAACCAAAAGACTCAACATGTCTCATAATTGGGTTTATCCATTGCTCAAATTACTTGGTTAAAATCGAATGCTAAAAATATCACACATGGTCATGTTTAATTATTATATTTTATTTGAAATCTATATAAATGAAACACAACAATATTTTACATAGATATAGTTATGCAAACATACACATTTTATATATGAATTTAAGTCAATGATATACATGATTATATCTTAACAAACCTTACCATGTTTAATTAATATGTGTTTAATATGAGATCCATATAAATAGAATGCTATAGTGTCTTATATAGACATGGTCATGTTGTCCCAAGATGGCAACTAAGAGGAGGGGATGAATTGGTTGATTTGAAGAAGTGATGAAAAATTGAAAAAAATTTAAGATTAAACAAAGCAAATTAAAATAAGGAAAGAATAGAGAATAGAAGAAGAAACACAAGAAGTTTATAGTGGTTCGGATTACCTCAATCCTACATCCACTTCCTTAACAACTTGTTAAGGTTCCACTAATCTTGAGTTTTTACAATTTCAACTCTAACTTGGTGTTTTCATAAGCTCACACAGAACTTTTACAAGGTTTGAGAATTTTCCTCATAGCCCAACAAGAGTTTTCTCAAGCTCACTCTAAAACCTAAGTGTTTCAAAGCTAACACTCAAACCTACATTGGTGTTTCAATGCTCACACCCAACATTCAAAGTATACAATTATATTTTTTATGCAAAGTGTGAGTGGGGATTTTTGCCCCCACTCCCGGTGGAAATGTTCTTACGACTTTGGCACTGTTTAGGCTCGGGGCCTTAGAGAACATGAACCTAAGTCCGGAGAAAATGGAGTCGCAACTCGGACGGGCTGGGAAAAAAAAAGGGGTGGATGACTCTATTCCTAAGGAATTCCCAACCCCCTAATGGGTTCAGAAAGTTGGGTATGTGTGGGGAAGGTGAGAAATGGCCCCGCACCACCACAACGCCTGGTTCATTGGAACCGGCATCCTTTACAGGTCTTAATATTATAAAATTCTTAAGTATAACAAAATTATCCATATTACACACAATAATTAAAAGAAAGCATCAATATATTAAAATTAAAGCAAGGTCCAAGCAAAACAAATAAATGGACACCCATCTGAAGATGAAAACATGTCCTTACATCACATGCCTAAATAGGACACCCACCGAAAGGTAGAAACATGTCCTTTACATAGGTTCTAAAATAGAAAAGCAAATTAAATTACATGATATTAACTAATGAGGTATCCAACAAGTGGAAACATACCTCTTACAACATTTGGAAATCTAAATAATTGATAAAAGTAAATAACTATTTAAAATAAATAAATCATTCATCAAAGGTATTAAATATCAATAGAAAGTAAACATCCATCCATGATAAAAATAATTAAACCAATCATTGAACTTAAATAAATTAATGCATATAAAATAAATCAAAGCATATCAAATATAGAATTGAATAAGACAAATAAAATTCCAATTATAGCTACTGTGAATTTTTTAAGGAATTAAAATAGATTAAGATTTTATGTTTTAAAAGATTGGTAAAGTTGTTTGATTAACCAAATTAAGATTTGAATGGTGAAATCATGAAACTAGAGTTTTGGACACTTTAAAATACTTTTGATTTATGATTTTTAAAGTTTTAAAGGATTATGGTTTTTTAAAAAAATTAGGATTTAAGGTTTTAAGAGGTTAGGGTTTACTATTTTAGGTTTTGGAGTTGAATTAGGGTTTTAGAATTTTTGGATTAGGGTTTCGTGTAATGAGTTAATTTTTAGAATTTGAAAATCAATTTGATAATTTTATGAAGTTTTATGAAAATAACAAATGAATTAAAGTTTTTATAAATAGAAAAGTTGTTTTTTAAGGCTTTTTGAAAGAAACAGAATTTTAGTTTAAGGTTTTGAAAGGAAACATGTTAAATTAGGGTTTTAAGATTTTGATGAAACAAAAATAACAATTGTAAGTTTTTTGAAAAAACAAAGCAACAAAATAGTAATTTTAACTTTAGAAAAACTAAATGAAAGGTTCTAGGATTTTTTGAATTAAAAGGAGCAACTAGATGAATTAAGCTACTGTAACAAAAAGAATTTAGAATTCAAACCTTCTTTCGTGGGGTAGCACCAAAATTGCTTATTGGATCAACCAAATCAAAGGCAGTTGATACCTTTGATGAATTGTTTAAATTGATTTTTGGCTCTCTCAAAAAGTCAGCTTGGTTCCCAATTTTCCTTCACAGATTCGGTTTCCCCTTTGTTTCAAGTTTCTGTCCCCTCTTTTTCTTCTTCTCTTTTCCATGTTGTTTAAATCATATTTATAGAAGATTTTTTTGATTTTTTCCTAGTTGCTCACGGCATACATTATAGAATAAGGAAAAGAAACCAAAACCTAATTGTATTAGGTTTCAAAAAATTTGCGTCGAAAAATTTCGCTAGCAAAAAAAAACTGCTGCGGAAAAGTTGCACTGGCAAAAAAATTTGCTGCAGAAAAAATTACGCTGGAGAAATAATTTACTGCAGTTGGCTGCAGCAGGGGGTGGGGAATCAACCTGCGGGCCATTTCGCCCGCAGGAATTTCCTGCGGGCGAAATGGCCCATGGCCAAGCCCTCGCTGAAATTTTCGGCGACGATATTTTCATCGCCGATTTTTCCGTCATCGATTTTTATTTTTATTTTTTGATTTTTATTTGTTTATTTTTATTTTTTATTTATAAATATTAGATAATAAAGCAAAAACTATTTAATTAAGATAACAAAAATCATTTTGGACCAATTAAAATATATTAGACAATACGAAAATTATTTTGGACTAAACAAAATATATTGGACTGGACTAGGTCAAAAATTAAGGGTCTACAGTTTGCCCTCTGCTTGAATGATCTGAAACTTTAGTGAAAGAGAGTGAAAAGTAATAAGACTTGATTTTTGAGATGGTGGAGTTTTTGGGTTCTGGACCCGGTTCGAGTTTTGGACTCAAGGATAATTATAGGTTCTGGACCTAAGGGAAATTTGGGTTATGGACCCGAGCTAAGTTCTGGACTTAGAAATAATTCTAGGTTCTGGACCTAATGGTAAAATTTGGATTCTGGACCCGAGCTAAGTTCTTGGACTTAGAAATAAATTCTAGGTTCGGACCTAAGGAAAATTTGGTTTCTGGACCAGGTTCGAGTTCTAGACTCAAGGAAGATTATAGGTTCTGGACCTAAGGAAAATTTGAGTTTTGCACCTGGTTCGAGTTCTAGACTCAAGGAAGATTCTAGGTTCTGGACCTAAGGAAAATTTAGGTTCTGGACCCGGTTTGAGTCTGGACTCCAGGAAGATTCTAGGTTTTGGACCTAAGAAAAATTTGGATTCTGGACTCAAGGAAGATTCTAGGTTCTGGACCTTAGGAAAATCTGGGTTCTGGATCTGGTTCGAATTCTGGATCAAGGAAGATTCTAAGTTTTGGATATAAGGGAAATTTGGGTTTTGGACCCGAGTTAAGTTCTGGACTTAGAAATAATTCTAGGTTCTGGACCTAATGGTAAAATTTGGTCTGGACCCAAGCTAAGTTCTTGGACTTAGAAATAAGTTCCAGGTTCTAGACCTAAGGAAAATTTGGGTTCTGGACCCAGTTCGAGTTCTGGACTCAAGGAAGATTCTAGGTTCTGGACCTAAGGAAAATTTGGGTTCTGGACCCGGTTCGAGTTCTGGACTCCAGGAAGATTCTAGGTTCTGGACCCGAGCTAATAATAATTTTTTTTATTTTAAAAAGTTTGGCTAATTTTTATGCATATATCTTCTTATTGCCCCCTGGGTGTAAGAATATTTATATACCCGCAATTAATTGAATGATTAAAGTGAATAAATGAATTTACCGTTTATTTACTGTGTAATCACTGTTCATGCACTATTTACTATTCATAAATAGTAAATTTACTATTCGTAAATAGTATCAAATAGTATTTACTATTGGAAATAGTACTTTTACTATTTATCAATAGTAATACTATTCATAAATAGTAAAATTTAATATTCATCAATAGTAATACTATTTATGAATAGTAAAATATACTATTTATCAATAGTAAAGTCTACTATTTATGAATAGTAAAATTTACTATTCATGAACAGTTTTGAATTTTATTTTTTGCTTGCCGTTTCTCTATAAAAAGCCACCATTCCTTCATTTTAACCCACAACACGATTTCAATTTCGTAATTCTCTCAAATTTCTTTTCAATTTTAGCATATATTTTTCAAAAACAATGCATGCTTCGAGGTCAGGGACTCATTCTAATGACGAGTTATTGGAGTTTATTCGGCATCATGAAGATGGAAATTTAGATATACTAGCCGGGATGCCGCTCCATCGCAGTTCCAATCCAAAGAGCGAGGTAATTATTTTTCCCTCTTTTATTTCTCTTGATTTTTTTTTCATTTTTTCATTTTTTCATTTTATTATTATTATTATTATTTATTTTTTATTGTTTACCTTTATTTTTTATGTTTTGTTTATCTATTTATATTTTATATTTTATATTATTATTCTTTTTTAGAAAAAATAAATTAATTTAAGTAGATAGGATAATATGTACTTACCTGGTATTAATTTACCTGGGTCTGTGTTAGCATGATCGTTGTGTTGTTCGGGCTGGAGGAAGTATTTACAAAGCCCAACAATGGTATGATGTAGAGCCTTCTCGGGTAAGGCGGATTATCCGAGATTGCGGCTTTGAGCAGTTCATCTTGCAATTGCCATCTGAGGAATATCAGATAGACAGGAGCGTAGTCCAGGCGCTTGCAAAGCAATGGTTGGATACAAACCACACTTTTCACTTGCCCATTAGAGAGATGACAATTGGTCCGGTCGATTTTACTGCCATAACAGGCCTTCGATATGATGGTTTTTTGGTTCCTCTAACCAACGATATTTTAATATTTGAAGAAATTCAGGAATTAATTGGTATGGAACCGTCCTATAAAGGGCCTTTTAAGATAAAAATCGAGCCAATTCATAGTTATTGGATGAACTACGAAGGACGGGTTGGCAGAGACACGGCCGAACAGTACGCTCGAGGATTCTTGTTATATCTGCTCGGGTCGACCATCTTAGGCAGCACTGAATCGTCCATTCACTTGTCAGTGTTGAGTGCCCTTTCTTATCTCAGAATGGTATCATCTTCTAGTTGGGGTGAAGCTGGTCTCGCGTGTCTTTACCATGGTCTTAATAAGCTTTGCCGAAACAAGAAGTCTTTTGCCGGCTTGATGGCGGTTGTCGAGGTATTCTTTTCCTTCACCAATGTTATTTTCGCTCTTTTCTTACATGAATTTAATCTTTACTATCATTGTTGTAGGTATGGGCATATGAACATAACCTCGTAAGGGTACCCGGTATTTCCCGAGAGAGAGTCGGGTATCCGAGATTAAATTTCTAGTTGTCTGATCATATGGACGTTCCCGGCTCTCATCATGTGCATACTCACCGCTATATGTTGAGCCGCTTAACCTGGGATCAGGTAAAATAACATTAGTATGCTTTGAATTTTATGTGAAAGTTTTACTTACCTTATGTTATTTCGCAGGTGAATTTGGCCTGGTGGAGCCCAGAAGAGCGAGCAAACTGGTCTCCTTTGATGAGGGCTGCACTGTCTTTCCAGTATTCTCGCTGAATTATTGCTGGCCCAGTGTCTAGTGTCTGGTTTCTCGGGGAGAGAGTTTATGAATGGTTTCTAGGTCCAGAGCAGTGGAGGTTTCTGATGCAAATCCTGGAATATACTTTAAATATTATGTCGATGCCGGAGGATGCATGGTGGTCGGCCCGGTATGGTTATGATGCCGAGTCGTTTCTCCATTTACCGGGCCCATTTTATGCCCATTTTATTCAAGTAAGACTCTTGAACTTTGATGTATCTCCTGTAGATGTGTGGGAGATTTTCAACGAAAATGAGGGTAGAGATGAGGAGGAACATCACAGAGATATAGGAGAGTCTGTTCCACATCTCGGGGCTAGTACTTCTCAGGTAAATCCTTTACCACTTTTCCCTTGCAACTGCTTCTTTTTTTTTTACTCTTTAATGATTGCTGCAAGCTATTGGCTCGTTTGATCATGAGGCTGGACCCTCTTTTACTGCCCCTTCATTTGCTCATTCTAGCTCGCCAGATATGTCATCTCATCCGCAAGGCATTTATATGAACTACCTGGTACGTTTCTTATTTTATAGTAGTTTATGCTATATGTATGCATGATTATGTATGCTCTTACCTTTTCCTTCTTGGCTCACAGTGGATGCTCGAAGAACAAAATAAGAAACTTCAAGAAGAGTTGGCTACAAGTCATCAGCAAGCTTCTCATTTTGAAAATTTATATCACCAATCCGAACAACATTTCTAAGACTTTTAATTTTAGGTGATGAGGGATCCCGGAGCTTCTTCATCAAGAGGCCCCCAGACTGATGAACATGAGATCCTTTCGTTTGCTTCTGATGACAACCATGATGGGTTGGAACTTCAAGGTAATAAAGATTTTGGTGTTCCCGCTTCAGGTGATCCGGGGATGAGTAATTTGCTGAGTTTTGGTGCTCCCGCTTTGGGCGGACTCGATACGAGCGATTTGCCACCTTCTCCAACAGGCGATGACTTTTTCAAGGCTTTATTTGATGACCTACCACCACCCTCTTAGTGATATGTAAATATTGTAGAAATTGTAAAATCTTGTACAATAATGAAAAAAATACAATTTTCCTCTTTACTGTAACTTCTCTTTTTTTTTTTTCATTACTGCACCACTTTTTTTATATATATATATCACAGTACATAATCATTTGCTAAACCAAATCCAAAGTGGAAAAGGAAATTGTGACCAATTCCTTTCCTTATGCCATATGGTCTTACCCTTTCCCATTACCTTTTCCTTTTCACTTTTGGAAAAGGTTTGTTTCTTCTATATAAATTACCCTTCATGCCATATTTTAATACATAAACCAAAATTCTTTCTCTTTCAATGTGAAGACCCCCTTTAACAATTTTAATTTTTTCTTCATTTATTCACCATGACAGAGCATCATTTAAAGAGAATAAAAATTCTATTTAAGAATATGGATGCCATTCATTGGAAGCAAATTTCATGGTCAAAACTTGATGTTTTAAAATGTTTTCAAAATGTCAAATTGGACCAATCCTTCTTCCATGCCGTGGCTTCCTTTTGGAATACGGATTCTAGGATATTTAGAATTAATGGCTTTGAAATATGTCCCTTGATTGAAGAATTTGAGGCCATCCTTGGATATCCAAGTAATCAACAAATGGCGTTACCCATATTGATTTCCAATACTCAACAGAAGATGCAAATGTTATTTCAAATTCCAAAACCCAAAGTTCTTCGGTTGTTGAGAGGTGAAAAAATTCTACTTGCTCCTTTGATTGACTTTTGTCTCTCTCATTTGGCCCCTACTAAGGCATGGGGACGCATGCTTTGTCTTTGCTTGCTAGGCCAATTCTTGCTTGTTTCTTCTGACGGCGATATTGATCCACGAGCATTGGATATTATGGATCAAATGGAAGGAGGCTTGTCGCTGGTACCTGTGATCTTAGCCGAGAACTTTGTTGGATTAGACTGATTTAAATCAGGATTGTTAAAGAGACTGACTAGGAGTCCATTGCTGCTTCAGGTAATTACCTGAACTGCCCTTTTGGGTTTTCAATTTAGATTTTCTTTTCTCTCTCTTTTTTTAATTCTTTTATTTATTGCTCTAATTTTTGCCTAGTCCACCCATGTGGGTTTTCGGAACTAACGAGCTGTCCTAATTTTTGCCTAAGCTGCCCTTGTGTGTTTTCAACTTAGCGGACCTTTTTCTTTTCATCATTTTTTTTAACTCTTTCTTCACATATTTGGCTTCAGGAACATCTTTGCTTGCTTGATACTCCATCCATGGACTTTGCCAGATACCTGCCACGTCATCATTCTGCTAGGAAGCTACTCCATCCTGCTTCTTCATATGCTGACTGGGTTGATTGGATCCACTCACGCTCTAAAGTCAATATCCGTTGTTTGGTACCTTGGTGGAAGATTTCTTGTATCACCATGCGGACATACTTGATGTATGTTCTCGTTGCTGCTCTTCATCAAGGTACATGCTATGATCCTCGCTGACTTGGCCATCAGTATGGATCTGAGCCTTGTGATCCTGACTTTGCTCCTGACTTAGACATGCCTTGCTTGACTGAAGCTTATTTGGATCGGCTGAGGCAAAGCTAGCCTGCATGTTACACTTATCGACTACCATAGATTTTATAGTTGTCAATTTAGAAAGTGTATTGTTAGGATGAAAAAAAAATTAAAGTAATAAAAGATGCTTCTTTTCCATTTATAATTTGTCATCACCTTTTGCAATTATGTTTATTTATTTCATCTATATCTGGTCAAATACTTATAACAGTGCACGTAGAACAATTTTAACATTAATTCTATTTTATTAAATTGGAACAACTAAACATAAAGATAGCATACATAAGATTACTCCTGTTGCCAGTTAGCCCTTTCGGGTTTTCTAACTGATGATTTTCTCTCATTTAGCCCTAATTGTTTCCTAGCCCGCCCTTTCGGGTTTTCAAAACTAGCAGACTGCTCTAACTTTTTCCTAGGTCGCCCTTTTTGGGTTTTCAACCTAGCGAGCTCTTTTTTCCTTTTTTTTCCTATCATACATAAAACCTCTTCAACCTGTCAATGTTTACTGGCTCACTAAATTCGTTCCCGTCCATATCTGACAGCTTCACCGCACATTTGTTCATGACTTGTTTCACGACATATGGACCTTCCCTGCTAGGTCTGAACTTTCCTCTTGGATCAGATACATTAGGCTTACACTGCTTCAACACCAAATCCCCAACTTTGAATTTTTTGACCTTATCCCTTCTATTGTAGTCCCGAGCTATCTTCTTTTGATACAGTTGGTGATGATATAGTGCCTTTAATCTTCTCTCTTCTAATAGAGCTAATTGTGTGTATCTGCTTGCTACCCATTCTGTTTTAGGCAGTTTAGCTTCCAAGACTACTCTCAATGACTTAATTTCTATTTCAATTGGCAATACTGCTTCCATCCCATAAACCAAAGAGAACGGTGTCATTCCAGTAGGTGTTCACACACTTGTACTATATCCCCATAAAGCAAAGGGAAGCATCTCTGACCAATCCCTGTAAGTCTTGGTCATCTTTGACAGAATTTGCTTAATTGTCTTGTTTGTTGCTTCCACGACACCATTAGCCTTTGGTCTATAAGGAGAGGATCGATGATGATGGATTTGGTATTTCAAGAATAAATCCTTAACTTCTCCTTGAAACTATACCCCATTGTCTGATATCACACTATACGGGACCCCGTATCTGCATATGAGGTTCTTTTCAATAAACCTAGCCATTTGGCTTGCACCCAGTTTATTGAAGGATTTGGCTTCGACCCATTTTGAAAAATAATCTACTGCTACCACAATGAATCGGTGACCGTTTGAAGCTGTCGGATGTATCTCTCCTATAATGTCGATACCCCAGGTGGCAAATGGCCAGGGTGAAGACATTGAATGCAATTCTTCAGGAGGCTTGTGATTCAAGTTACCATACATCTGACATTGTTGGCACCTCTTTACGAACTCAATACAATCTCTCTCCATAGTCAACCAGTAGTAACCTTGTTGAATAATCTTCTTAACTAGGGCCAAACCACTCATGTGTGGACCGTAATTTCCCGCATGTATTTCTGACATGATGCGCTCCACTTCAAGCTTTCTTAAACATCTCAAATGTACTCCGACAGGCCATCTTTGATATAACTCTCCATGGAATGTGATGTATTGCAATGACCACCGCCTTATGGCTCTTCTCTCTTTCTTTGTTGCCCCCGGCGGGTATTCTCTTTCCTCTAAAAATCATCTTATAGTATCATGCCACGCATCATGGTCTGTATCAACTTCCATGATTGTCTTATATTCATAGCAAGGAGTTGATGAACTGGTCAAGATTAGAGGCTTAAGGAATAAACTGACAGGATTTTCCCATACCGAAGCAATGTTGCCAGGGCATCAGCCATCTGATTTTCTTCTCTAGACAGGTGTATAAACCTACACTCCTTAAAATTCTTCTTCATCTTGGTCAAGTAATGGTGGTATGGTTTCAATATTTCTTCTTTCAACTCCCATTCTCCATTTACTTGGGATACTACTAGCAATGAATCGCCATAAACTTCCACCTTATCCACCTTCATAATCATTAGGGTTTCCAAATAAAAAATACAAGCTTCGTACTCCACCATATTATTGGTTGCCCTAAATTTCAATTTTTTAGCTAATGGGATGAGTTCTCCTTCGGGCGATTCTAGTATAACTCCCAAACCTGCTCCTTTCCTGTTTACTACTCCATCAAAATACATTTTCCACCCTTGTACTTCAATTGCTTCCAAATGTTCATCTGGAAATTCCAAGATTACCTCTTCACTATCTGATAATGGTTGTTGGGCGAGGAATTCTGCCACTGCTCTACCTTTGATCATTTTCCTGGTTACATACTCAATCTCAAATTCTTCTAATATTATCAACCATCGACCATATTTCCCAATTAAAGAGGGAGTCTCCCTTAAGTACTTTATTGGATCCAGCCTGGAAATTGCTTGCACACTATACGATTGAAAGTAATGCCGCAACTTCTTAGAAGACCAAACCACGGCTATACATGTCTTTTCAATGATAATATACTTAGTTTCATAAGGTAGGAGCTTTCTACTCAAATAGTAAACTACATGCTCAATCCCTGACTCATCTGCTAGGGCTAGCATGGCTCCTATTGACTCTTTTTCTACCACTAAGTATAGTAATAAAGATTTTCCAGGTTTAGGTGGTTTTAAAACAGGTGGATTCAACAAATACTCCTTTATTCGCTCAAATGCCTTTTGACATTCTTCATTCCATATGACCGACTGATTCTTTCTAAGAAATTTGAAGATAGGCTCACAGATTGTTATGAGCTTTGCTATAAATATGCTAATATATTGTAATTTACCGATAAATCTCCGAACTTCTCTCTCCGTCTTAGGGGCTGGCATATCCCTGATTGCTTTAACTTTGTCAGGATCAATCTCAATACCTTTTGGACCAATCACATTTCCTAATAATTTTCCTGAAGTAACACCAAATACACACTTCTTCGGGTTTAGTCTTAGCTTATATTTCAAAGCTCTTTCGAAGAATAATTCTAAGTTTTGGAAGTGTTGCTCCCTTGTGTCCGATTTAATCATCATATCATCAACATATACTTTAACTTCTTTGTGCATCATGTCATGAAATAGTGTGGTGGCCATCCTTTGGTAGGTTGCTCCAGCATTCTTTAAGCCAAAAGGCATCACCCTATAACAAAATATACCCCATGTAGTAATAAAAGTAGTTTTGGCTTTATCCTCTTGGGCCATTAACACTTGATTGTATCCGAAAAATCCATCTACAAATGAGTGTAGCACGCTAGAGGCTACACTATCAATGAGAACATCTATATGAGGTAAAGGAAAATCATCCTTAGGGGAAGCCTTGTTTAAATATAGTCCACGCAGACCCTTATCCTCCCATCTTTCTTTGGCATGGGTATTATGTTGGCTAGCCAATCTGGGTATTCTATCACTTTAAGGAACTTCACTTGTATTTGCTTAGTGACCTCTTCTTTAACCAATTCAGCCCACTTAGGTCTTAATCGCCTAAGCTTTTGTTTGATAGGTTTTATGTGAGTGTAAGTAGGAATATGATGCTCGGCTATGGCTCGATCTATCCCCGACATATCTTCATAAGACCAGGCAAATACTTCTTCATATTTTTTGAATATTTTTTCCAATCTCTCTCTCTCTTATCAGGAGTAAGGTCGGATGCTATGCTAATGTTTTTAGGATTTTTAGTTGTTCCCAAATTTAATGATTGTGTGTTAACAGAATTAATATTAAAGATGCTCATGTAACTGCTATTTGAATGTATGCAACCATCAGGAGAAACATCACACAAGTAAGCAAAATCAGACTTTATTGCATTCATTTTGGAAAAGAAAACATCATCATCCTCATACAAAGCAGACAAATTAAAATCAAAATCAAAATCATTGTTCTCAGAATCATAAAGCAAGATGTCTTCAAACTTCTCTTCAACCAGGGCAGCAATCTCCTCCAGAGTCTTCTCGGCTTTCGGCACAACTTCATTCTTCTCTTTTGGATTGGATTCTTTGCTGATTGGCAGGGTGAGTTCTTTCTTTACTTGCTCCACTAGCTCGGCAACATCTGCAAAAATTTCAAAACCTGGGATTAACTTACCCATGAACATGATTGGCTCAGGCTTTCCTTAGAGTGGTCCCATATCTGGAGCTTTGACAAAAATCTCTTCAAGTGGTGGGAAGCTCATCTTCTCACTCTTGTTTGGCCAAAAATCATTATCTTCATCATATCCCAACCCCTTCTTAGAAGTTTGAGTTCCAAAATCTAGCAACTTTGTCGAACCGGCCTTACCCTTTCCAAGACTAGCTTCGGGAAGGTAGTTCATGTTCTTCATCATATTCAAGACTTTGGAGTCCACTACTTCATTATCGGAAATTGCAGCTACTTGGAAACCATTGAGAGGCCTCTCAATCATTAGAGCATTAACAATCTCATTATCTTCAGCTTCAATGACCACTCCACCAAGAGGATGAAACCATGGTTGCCCCAAGAGTAAGGCGAAGGTAACCGGTATGTCTAAAACAACAAACTCAACAATAGATTAAATTGGACCAACCTTGACAGCGGCCTTGAAAGTCCCTACGGCATGCCTCTTAGTGTTGTCATAAGCACGAATCGTTACCTCGGTCGGGCTTAGATCTCTTGTTGACATGGCTAGCTTTGGTAATATCTTAAGTGGACAAACATTTATGGCGAACACATCATCAACAATTACACATGGAGTCCTCTTCCCCTTGACTTCTATTTTGATAAAGAGAGGGCGAATGTGGTCTCTCCCCTCCTCCGGTAAATCCGCATCTGAAAAAGAAACTGCTCCTATATTAACTTCGCTCTTCTCTTGAACTTCTTCACATTTCATTACCCCTCCAATTTTTATGAAGTTGATCAGCTCCTTCGGTGTCATGGAGGTAGAAATTGGCATGCTAGCCAAGGCTTTGGCCATAGTTTCTCGGTGCTTTTTAGAAGTATCTAATAAGTCCCAAATGCTAACACTTGCTTGGGTTCTTTTCAATTGCTTGAGCACAGCATCATCTTCTTCTACTTCAACTTCCTTACCCTTATTAGTTTCTACCTCCTTAGGTGGTGGCCTTGCATAAGGCTTACCGGATCTAGTGTTCATCACCTCATCTTCTTCAGGCTCGGACCAAGTCCACTCCTCCTTCTTGGATAT
The DNA here is from genome assembly GCA_947685225.1 of Garcia nutans. NCBI lineage: Eukaryota > Viridiplantae > Streptophyta > Magnoliopsida > Malpighiales > Euphorbiaceae > Garcia > Garcia nutans. Next base: position 11,298,710 of record CANTUV010000040.1, read on the forward strand.
AATATCATCATCACTATCACTTGAATCCCAAAACCCGTTGACAACACAAATCGTTACTTCTCCACCCATCATAGCTTGTTTAATTTCACCAAATACCTCTCCTTCTTTGGTTGCTTCTCCATCGACATCTTAAAAAGAAGACATGACAAAGTCCTGATGCAAACCTCCTCCAATCATGAAGGTTGCCGGTGGTGGTACTCTATTGAATTTTGGCAATGGGTTGTCTTTGGTGTTTGGCTTGTTGGGCTCGGGTAGCTTCCCATTATCAATTAGATTTTGGATCTCATGTTTCAACCTTACACACATCTATCTGTGTCATGCCCTTGCATTTGGTGAAATTGACAAAATGCTTTGGTGTCAAAATTAGGTGGGAGAGGGTTAGGTAAAGGACGAGGATTTAAGGATTGTAGAAATCCCTTTCTTTGAAGCTTATTGAGAACCCAAGACATTGGTTTTCACAATTCTGAAAATTATCTTCTCGTTCCTTGGTTAATAGTATTAACACCGACGGCCTTTTGTATGATTTGGCTACCAGATTGATAGTCCCTTTTTTGTTCCTTTTTATTGCAAGACAGCTCTTCTCCCTTTCCCATTCTTCAATTTGCAAACCAGCTTGGAGAAGGTCTTTGAAATCATGGATAAGTGTATGAGACATCCTCTCATGAAGATTAGGCAACACCCCTCTCACAATCATCCTTATTTGATCAGATTCATCAGGTCTCTTCTTGAGTAAAGCAGCCTTGTTTCTCCATCTCTTGACATAATCTACAAAATTTTCATTCAGCCTTTGCCTAATGGACTCCACTTCCATTAAGGTAACTTCCAACTCAACATTATATCCATATTATTGGATGAAGGCCTTGTAAAGCAGATCCTAACTCTTTTGTGTTCCATCATCTGAGGTATTGAACCAATTTTGGACCACAGGGTCCAATGAGAGCATAAAGTACCTTAGGGCTTGAGCCTTAGTAGCTCGGGCAGACTGCATGGCAGAGATATACTGCTTCACATGGAGATGAGGATTTCCGGTGCCATTGTACTTTGCAAAGGATGGCATCTTGAACTTCTTCATCTTGTTCAAATAGTTTATAGATCTCAGACATCTCTTCGATTTTCAGCTTCTTCTCAAATTTCTTTTCTAAATCAGCAATCATCTTTTCAACATCGGATGCCTCGGTCTTTTCAATAGTTGCTTTCTCAGCAACCTTCGGTTCTTTCTTCTTCTCTTGAACATCTTGGTAGTATTGAGCCCAATCATCATCATCATCAATGATCACCTTTTCATCATCAAAAACCACTTCACCAACTTTGGTCTTCCCTTTGTCCTTTGGCTTCTTAGTGCTAGCAGATGCCTCAGCATGATTCTCTAAGATTGCAGTCAATTGGTTCTTCATGGTCTCAGCTAGGGCCTCTTTGATTTCTTCCATCTTGGCGTTGAGAGCCTCATCCACCATCCTTTGAATTTGTTTTTGGTGAGCAAGTTATTGAGTCGTTGCTAGATACTTCATATCCGGCATAGGTCGGATTGTTGTAAGCTTTTCAACTATCGTAATCCATGGCTGTGAGCCAGAGAGGATCAATGATATGAGATGCAAATGTATGCATGTATGCATGTATGCATAAACAATCAATAAACAAGGACAAATAGGACGTTCCTTCCAACCTTATATCATCCACACATGAATGGCGAGTCTCTTTTCCTAGGTATGTGGTTAACAAAATACCAACATGGGGTATCTTGCTTTCGAATAATTCCCTCAGATGTTTTAACCAATAGTTATATTTTAAAAAATGGAAATCCATCCATGATAGCTCCCATCAATTAGGTTTTAATCCATTCAACCAACTAAAGTAGCTTTTATGCTATATTGGATTAAAACTAAATTGATAAGTTTATTATAGATAGATTTCTCACTTGAAAAAGGTAACTAATGATTCATGCCAAAAACAAGCCCGTGGTTAATTTATTCTTAGTGTAAACTAGGCCCACAATTGATTTTTAGTATTTCATAATTGACCTAAATATTTTTGCAAGCTCTTTGTAAGAGAAGGTTGGGTGAAAATAGTTTTGTTTCTAAGCCCATTGTAAAAGATTTTAGAAAAATGGATTTTAGTATTTGGGCCATGGGCCAAAGAATTTTTGATTTGTTTTTAGAAAAGTTTTATGTCCAAAGACCATCTTGAAAAGTTTTGAAAATTGCTTTGGTCTTTTGGACTTTAAAGAAAAATTTATTTGAGCTTGCAATATACTTAGGTCATATTAGAAAAAGGACAAACCAAATAAGCCATGATTCAAGCCAAGATAAATTAACCATCGTCAAACAACATGCAGTTGGGGTAAAACCTAAGGAAAGTGACTACGCCAATTACATGAGCTTTAGTCTTTGGGTAAAAAAGGATTAGGTTCCCATATCTAGTATATACCAAATGGTACGAGGCTATGAGTGGTTATGCCATGCTTGATCTCCATACCTTGAGTGAAAGTATGGTATCCCTTACATAACATAACATGGGTAACACGGGTATCCTAACTCACGCACACGATGCAATCTAATATGATGCAATGGATAATATCATTATAAGAAATAATAGAATAATAAAAGACCAACGAAATCAACTTCTCTTATCCCCAGCGGAATCGCCACTGTGAGCGGGGATTTTTGCCCCTACTCCAGGTGGAATGGTTCTTGCGACTTCAACACTGTTTAGGCTTGGGGCCTTAGAGAACATGGACCTAAGTCCAGAAAAAATGGAGTCGCCACCCGGACGGGCTGGGAAAAAGAAAGCGGTGGATGACTTGATTCCTAAGGAATCCTCAACCCCCTAATGGGTTCGGAAAGTTGAGTATGTGTGGGGAAGGTGAGAAATGGCCCGGCACCCCCACAACGCCCGGTTCATTGGAACCGGCCTCCTTTACAAGTCTTAATATTATAAAATTCTTAAATATAACAACATTATCCATATTACACAGAATAATTAAAAGAAAGCATGAATATATTAAAATTAAAGCAAGGTCCAAGCAAAACAAATAAATGGACACCCATCCAAAGATGGAAACATGTCCTTACATCACATGCCTAAATAGGACACCCACCGAAAGGTAGAAACATGTCCTTTACATAGGTTCTAAAATAGAAAAGCAAATTAAATTACATGATATTTAACTAATGAGGTATCCAACAAGTGGAAACATACCTCTTACAACATTTGGAAATCTAAATAAATTAATAAAAGTAAATAACTATTCAAAATAAATAAATCAGTCATCAAAGGTATTAAATATCAATAGAAAGTAAACATCCATCCATGATAAATAAAATAAACTAAGCATTGAACTTAAATAAATTAATGCATATAAAATAAATCAAAGCTTATCAAATATAGAATTGAATAAGACAAATAAAATTCTAATTATAGCTACTGTGAATTTTTTATGGAATTAAAATAGATTAAGATTTTATGTTTTAAAAGATTGGTAAAGTTCTTTGATTAACCAAATTAAGATTTGAATGGTGAAATCATGAAACTAGAGTTTTGGACACTTTAAAATACTTTTGATTTATGATTTTCGGTTATTGCATTGTGTTTTTAAGCTACTGTGTAAAGTTGTAAAATTTGTATTTGTATGATTTTTAAAGTTTTAAAGGATTATGGTTTTAAAAAAATTAGGATTTAAGGTTTTAAGAGGTTAGGGTTTACTATTTTAGGTTTTGGATTTGAATTAGGGTTTTAGAATTTTTGGATTAGGGTTTCGGGTAATGAGTTAATTTTTAGAATTTGAAGATCAATTTGATAATTTTATGAAGTTTTATGAAAATAAACAAATGAATTAAAGTTTTTATAAATAGAAAAGATGTTTTTTAAGGCTTTTTGAAAGAAACGGAATTTTAGTTTAAGGTTTTGAATAGAAACATGTTAAATTAGGGTTTTAAGATTTTGATGAAACAAAAATAACAATTGTAGGTTTTTTTAAAAAAGAAACAACAAAATAGTATTTTTAACTTTAGAAAAACTAAATTAAAGGTTTTGGGATTTTTTGAATTAAAAGGAGCAACTAGATGAATTAAGCTACTGTAACAAAAAGAATTTAGAATTCAAACCTTCTTTCGTAGGGTTGCACCAAAATTGCTTCTTGGATCAACCAAATCAAAGGCAGTTGATACCTTTGATGAATTCTTTGAATTGATTTTCGGCTCTCTCAAAAAGTCAGCTTGGTTCCTGGTTTTCCTTCACAAATTCGGTTTCCCCTTTGTTTCAAGTTTCTGTCCCCTCTTTTTCTCCTCCTCTTTTTCGTGTTGTTTAATCCATATTTATATAAGTTTTTTTTTCCTAGTTGCTCAAGACATACATTATAGAATAAGAAAAGGAAACCGAAACGTAATTGTATTAGGTTTTAAAAAATTTGCGTCGAAAAATTATGCTGGCGAAAAAAAACTGCTGCGGAAAACTTGCGCTGAAGAAAAAATTTGCCGCAGGAAAAATTACGCTGGAGAAATAATTTGCTGCAGTTGGCTGTGGCAGAGGGGTGGGGAATCGGCCTGCGGGCCATTTCGCCCGCAGGAAACTACTGCGGACGAAATGGCCCACGGCCAAGCTCGCGCTGGAATTTTCGGCAATGATTTTTTGTTGCCGATTTTTATTTTTATTTTTTGATTTTTATTTGTTTATTTTTATTTGTTATTAATAAAATTAGATAATAAAGCAAAAAACTATTTAATTAAGATAATAAAAATCATTTTGGACCAATTAAAATATATTAGACAACACAAAAATTATTTTGGACTAAAAAAAATATATTGGACTGGACTTGGTCAAAAATTAAGGGTCTACACAAAGAAATGGAAGATGTTAAACTTGGCTATTACAATCACAATCACTTGAAAAAATATGGTTTTTTATGATATTTATAGCCTTCAAGTCTTTAACTAGCCGTTTAGAGTGGGAGCCAATATGTTTGATTCGTGTCTCCCACGTTTCTCACTTTTTTGAGCTGGTTTATAGTCGGATTGTCATTGGTCCAATCAGATTGGGCTCAGCATGGTCGGGATGTGCTCTGTCTGCTCATGCTCTCCATTTTTTTGACAAAATTTCTTCAATAGCTAGTACACGTGGCATCCACTAATTGAGTTGATAAATAATGGCTATAATTTTTAAACCACATACCAGTGATATGCTCAGGACCAGTTCAGTTTGATCTCTCTTCTTCTAGTATCCTAAGATTTTGAGAGTGTTGGCGATCGTGACCTCTATTAAAACTTGTTGATTTTTTGCCCTAGCTCGGTGTGGTTGGACTGCATTAGGTCTGATCGTACCAGGCATGGTATTCTAAAGTCTTTTAGAGTAATCAGTGGTCGTGAGATCTTCTGGATGTTCTAAAGTTTTAACTCAGGCTTTGGTATGGGCGGACTGCTTGATGGTCCGATTGGAACATGTAGTCCATTCACAAAGTGGTAGTGACCTTGAGCGTGAGCTCTTCTGGATACTTTGATTCAAGTTTGGTCTGATCTACTTAACCTTGATTTTATCAATTAAGGCTTGATATGCTCAGTTTGCTACTCAGCTCATGCTTTGTCTAATCAGCTCGAGCTTTATCTAATTAGCTCATCCTCGGTGCTCAGTCACAGTATTCTCTAGTTTGGCAAGCTCAGTTTTGGAATGTTTGTCATTCTTACTTTGGTGTTTGTCAATTCAGTAATGGTACACTGACTTTTAGTGGGTTTGGTCAGGAATAACAAGCTCTGCTTAGTATCATCATTACTTAACTTGGTATGATGAGCTTCTTCTCTCAGTCTAGTTAGCCTGGTTGGTGGTCTAGTCGGGCTCTAAAGCAATCTTTAATAAATTTAACTTCTGCAAAAAGTATCTTGATGCAAATATTAGTCTTATTCAATTTGATTGCCTAAGATCAAAATAGAGGCCAATAGTTTGGCTAACAATCTCCCTCTTTTTGACTTTGGTAATTAAATTGAATTGATTAAAAATGATCATTAAAGGTTTTATGTCTAAAGAGTAAATATGTGATGCAATTAACATATGGAATACCTTATTAAATTCTCCCCCTTAACACATGCTATGCTCAATAAATTCTCCCCCTTAACATATGCTATGCAATTTTCAATCATTAAATCAAATTCATGCAATTTTCAATCATTAATTCAAATTTAAATAACCTCTCCCCCTTTGACAAAGACAAAAAGGATGTATACACAAATGCAAACATTAAAAACTTTTATTAAAAATGAAGCAAAGAATAATGCATGATCAATTTCATTTAAGGGCCAACAATATATAGAGGTCATACAAGAAAATGAAAATAGAAAAAGACATAAGTTAAGGTAATGGTGTATAAGGTGGATAATCATCATCACTATTTCCATTTCTCTCTTCCTCTTCTTCCTCTCCTAAATCTTCATCATAGATTCTGGTTGGTATTCCTTCTTCTCCTTCTTCATATGATGGTGGACATTTGGGGATGCCCATGAACTCTTGCATATCACTAAAGTCCATATAACGGTGAGATACTCTCTTTGTAAGATCATCAATGTGAGAGGATTGTGAGGAAATTTGATCTTGAATTTGATTGAGGATATCAGGGATTGAACCTTGGTCACTAGAGGGTTAAGGTATTGGAAATTCCACTTGAAAAGACTCTTGACTCTCATCAATAATTCTTGGCATTTTTCTTTGTTGAGTTCTAATACCTTGACAACCAAAGGCATAATGGTATGTTCCATCTTCTTTAAAAATGTATTTGGAATGATTCAAGTATTTAACGTTGATGGGATTCTTGGTCGGATCAAGGGGATTTGAAAGAGTGGCTAAATTGGTAGGTGTAAGAGCATTCACATACTTGGCTTTTTGAGTGATGAAGGATGTGATCATAAGTGTCCCTGTATACCCTTATTTTTTTACCAAGTCTAGTCCAATATTTTAAAACAAGACCAAAATAATTTTTATGGAATTTATTATTTATTTTAATATTTATTTTAATAATATAATATTTATTATTATTTAAAATATAATTATATTTTTTAAAAAATAAAAAATAAAAATCAGACCAATCGACGAACAACGCGTGGCAACTACATGGCACGCTAATCGGCCTGCGGCAAATTTGGAATTTGTCGCAGGCTTACCTGCTGCAAATTATGCCCAGCGTGTAGCCTCGGTCGCCAGCTCTCCCACATCGCTCGCAGCTCGCATGCCAATCCTGGCTGCAACGGTCCACAGCTCGCCTCAACGCCCAACTCCCGCACGCAGTAGGCCCAATTTCTCGCAGCCCACACCTTCGAGCAATTTTCTCCTAAACCTTACTAAGCACGATTTTTTTTTTTCCTAAACAGTTTTGATTTTCTTAAACAACCAGTATTAGATTTTTAATTTTCCTATAAATAACACAATTAAAGACAAAAAGAGGGACTTTTGCAATTTTTGAGAACTATGACTTTTCTTTCTGCAGAAATGTTAGGATTTTGGCAAATTATTCAGGGTCTTTTTTTTTTCTTTTGAAACTTAGAATGGCAGGGACTTTCCTTTGAAATTGGAAAAAGCAATAGAGACAAGAACCAATCCATAATCAAGGCAGCAACCAGTGTTGTCTTGGTGTTAGCTCATCCAAAATTTCATTCAATAAATTGTGGAGGAACTAATAATGAAGGTATGTTCTGAATTAAATAAATATAACATGCTTTAATTGTTTTAACTGTTGAATATGTTCCATCTTCACCTAAATTAATACACAGTGGGATCGCCGTATGGGCTTGTCGAAGGGGTCAATATTTATTTATATATTATAAGTCTTTGTGTTTAACTCCCTTTATTTAAAAATCCTAATTTGGTTATTAAAATTCTAAAACCCTAAATTTATACATTTATTGCTTTATTTAATTTTAGATTTGATTATGTGATTGGTTATATACTTTATGAATGATTTACTTAAATTTTTATGGTTGATTTATTTAATTTATCATGGTAGAATATTTTCTTGATTATTATTTGTTTATTAAAATTGTAAGAGGTATGTTTCCATGATGGGGTACCTCATTGATTAATCTTTGTGTAATTTAAATTATTTTCTTATTTTGGGATTAATGTAAAGGACACGTTTCCACCTTTCGGTGGGTGTCCTATTTAGTTTTGAATATCGGACGATGTAAGGACATGTTTCCATCCTTGGATGGATGTCCATTTATTTGTTTTGTTTGTAATATTGCTATGATTTTTAATAAAGTATTTATTTATTCTTATCATTGCATGGAGTATGGATAATATCATTATATTTAAGAATTTTATAATATTAAGACCTGAAAAGGAGGTTGGTTACAATGAACTGGGCACTGTGGGAGTGCTGGGCCATTTCTCACCTTCCCCACACGTACCCAACTTTTTGAACCCAATAGGTGGTTGGAGATTCCTTAGGAAACGAGTCATCAACACCTTTCTATTTCCCGGCCTATCCGGGTGGCGACTCTATTTTCTCTAGGTTAGGCTTGTGTTTCTAAGGCCCTGAGCCTAACAGTCGCAAAACCCATTCCAAATGGGAGTGGGTGCAAAAATCCCTGCTCACATTCCCGGTTGTTTTGTTTCAGAGGATGAGAAATTGGTCAATTAGAAACTTACTAGTTTGGATTTTCACCTTTTTCTCCAAGAAATAGAGAAATAAAATATCTTTGTAAGTCACTTTTTCATTGCTTTCACCTCCTACATTGATAGTATAGGTGATGATTCTATGAAGAATCCAAAGAGGTAAAGTTCTAAGGTGTTTAGCATTGGATAGCTTGTGGAAATCGGTTTCTAAAGAAATTTCTTTCCAAAATTCAAGTAAGATAGCATTGGAAATGGAAGGATCAGATAGATAACAAATACCTTTCGTGTTGAATCCCCAAATGGATGAAAATTCTTGGAAGATAAGACATATTAAAAAGTTTAAATCTAATGGAATAGGGTCCTAGAGGTTCCAAGTCTCTCTTCTCAACAACCAAAGTAGTGAGAAATTCTTTGGTTAGAGATTCCCATTAAAGATCATCCTTCTCTAAAAACATAAATTTTTTCGATCAAAGATATGACAAGGCTTCATAAACATAGGATTCAATGCTTAGGGATTGTATAGTGAAAGAAAAAGAAATTTTGTTTGGTTCACATTTCTTGTTTTGTATGATAGCATACCTTTGTTTTTCTTCTTCACTCAAGTGCCTAGGTTTGTGAGTTCTTAACTTAGGCTCTTCTATAGGAGTGGAGAGAGTGGTAGTTCCTTTTCCCTTTTGTAGACCCTTAATTTTTGACCCAGTCCGGTCCAATATATTTTATTTAGTCCAAAATAATTTTTGTGTTATCTTAATTAAATAATATTTGTTTTAGTATTTATTTTTTATAATTATAGTAATAATAAATAATAAATAAAAATAAAAAATAAAAATCGGCGATGAAAAAATTCGTTGCCGAAAGTAATTGGACAAAATGGCCTTTGGCCATTTCGCCCGCAGGAACCTCCTACGGGCGAAATGGCCTGGCAGCCCGCCAGTGCGCAAATTTTCCACGCATTTTCTCCCAAGCTCGTAGCCTGTTGCATTTTTTTCCAACGAAATTTTTTTTAAACCAAATTCTATTTGGTTTTGGTTTTCTTTTCCTAATTAATGATAATTTCCTTAAACAATTGGAATTAAGCTTCCAAAATTTCCTATAAATAACACTAAAAATACACAGAAAAAGGATCTTTGGATCAGACTTGGAGGACTAGAACTTTGAATTTAGGACTTCAGATTTTAAAAAGAGTAATAAGCAAGCAATTCAACAATTTATCAAAGGCAGCAACCTTGCCTTTGTCTCCGTTCATCTTGAAGTTAATTTTGGTGGAACCAACTACGCAGGTTTGATCCTTAATCATAAACTATTCATAGCTTTGTTTCTTTGATTCATAATAATATACATACAAAACTTTGATCTTTGAATATGTAATAACATAATCTTTGTTTCAAAAACCATAAATGATTTCTTTGTTTCCAAATAACTTAAAAACCCTAAAAAATACTCTTTTGTTTCCAAAAACCTTAAATCGTTTTTCCTATTTCTAAAAGCTTTTAAAAACCCTAAATTGTTTTCTTCTAATCCTTTTCCCAAATTTCCAAATATTTTGTTAAATATCCAAACTCTATACTCACTTTACAGTTTCTAAAAATCACAATTACTTTATAAAACTTTAAACTATTTTCTTCAATTCCAAAACTCAAATCAGTAAATACCAAACTAGTTCATCTAAACCCTAAGTTTTCTTAAACCCTAATTCCCTCAAAATCGTAAACCCTAGTTTTCCTAAACCTTAATCCTTAAAACCTTAAAATCTTGTAAACCTAAACATTCAAACCTGATATAGTAAATCCAAAATAATAATCCAGTAGCTAAGAATTATAAATCTAAATGTTTTAAAGTGTCCAAACCCTAATTTCATAATTTTACCCCTGAAACCCTAATTTGATTAATCAAAGAACCTTATTAATTTCTTAAATTATAAAAACCTAATCCATTTCAATTCTCTTAAAACTTATAGTAGCCTAAATAAATAACAATAATATTATCTTAAGGTTCCAAAACCCTAAATATTAATTAAAAAACTTTAAATGGAAACAGTAAACCTCAATTTGTATCTTTACTTGCTTTATTTGATTATGTAGTTTATTATATGCTTTGATGGTTGATTTAATTCAATGCTTGATTTACTTAATTTATCATGGGTGAATGTTTATTATATATTTTGATTGATGTTTAATATCTTTGATGAATTATTTAATTATGATGAATGATTTAATTATGATGAATGGTTATTTAATTACTTTTATCGATTTATTTTGATTTCCAAATGTTGTAAGAGGTATGTTTCCACTTCGTGGGTACCTCATTAGTTAAATATCTTGTAATTTAAATTGCTTTTATATTTTGGACCAACGTAAAGGACATGTTTCTACCTTTTGGTGGGTGTCCTATTAGTTTAGACACGGATGATGTAAGGACATGTTTCCATCCTCGGATGAGTGTCCATTTATTTGTCTTACTTGGACATTCCTTTGATTTTAATATAACGATGATTTATTTCAATTTTTGTGTGTAATATGGATAATATTGTTATATTTAAAAATTTTATAATATTAAGAAGTGTAAAGGAGGCTGGTTCCAATGAATCGGGCATTGTGGGAGTGCTGGGCCATTTCTCATCTTCCCCACACGTACCCAACTTTTCAAACCCATTAGGGGGTTAGGGATTCCTTAGGAATTGAGTCATCCATCCCTTTCTTTTTCCCGGCTCATCCGGGTGGCGACTCTATTTTCTCCGGACTTAGGTCCGTGTACTCTAAGGCCCCGAGCCTAAACAGTGCCGAAGTCGCAAGAACCATTCCACCGGGAGTGGGGGCAAAAATCCCTGCTCACACCTTTTCAAGTCTTAAAGCTCTCTTCTGGAAGTTTTGGGAGCTATGGATATGATGATGACGAAACTAAATGAGAAATATATGCTTTCAGTGTTTGAAAGCAAGTGATAAATATCATAAATTTTGAGTATAAGGGGGGGTTTTTATAGAGTTTGAAGGTCAAACTAGCTATTTATAGTTATTGGAGAAAGGTTATGCATATTTTGAAACGATTTCCAACTACTATAAATTTTGAAAATTTGAGTTGCCTGGGCGTACTACAAGTGGTACAGTCGGACTAAGCCTAACATTTGGTAATTTGAGCTTGCAAAGAGAAGTTTGGGAAAATCAAGCTGACTGCAACAATAAAAAAAATTTGACAGTGCTTGGTCATGCACGAGATAGTTTAGTCGGATCGAGCAGACAGTATAATAATGGTCAAGAAAATTTTGAAGGAGTACAGTCATACCAGATATAAGCATGCTTGGTTGAGCTGGACAATCTATGGTTCGGTTGGATCAGTAATAGTTCGGTCGTACTGAGACACAATCCAAGTGAGCTAGGGCAATTTGTTAAAAGAGAAAAAGAATTTTAGATCCCAATTTGTAGCCTTTAATGCATGATCAAAGTAGATATGAATGAGAAATTAGGTCATGTAAAATATATTTATATTTGTGAGCAATTCTAATTCCATCATTAGTATGCACACAAAAATTAGTTAAGAGTGCTACCATCTATCATATCTATGTGTTGTTTTACAAAGTTCAATCTTTCTTCATTCAAGAGTTTTATAAAAATATCAACAAGTTGATTTTTAGTGTTTATAATTTCTAGAATAACATTTTGATTTTGAACATTATCTCTCAAGAAATAATGCCTAATGTCTATATGTTTTGACCTATAATGTTAGATTGGATTTATCATAGATTAATGGGACTTATGTTATCACATTTATCGGTAATGTGACTAAAATGTTTACCATAATCTAGCAATTGTTGCTTTATCCATAAAACTTGTGTACAACAAAAAATACAACAATATATCCAGCTTATGCAGTAGAAAGAGCAAAGGACACTTGTTTCTTGCTAAACTAGGAAATTAGGCAATCACTAAGAAAATGGCTTGCAGTGGTCATGCTTTTTTTATCCAATAGGTTACCAAAAAAATCTGCATCTAAAAAGCCTAGAATGTCAAATGATATATTTCTATGATACTAAAGTCCTAAATGTAATGTTCCAGTCAAATATTTTAAAATCCATTTAGTGGCATTCAATTGTGATTCTTTGGGGCATGATTGAAATCTAGCACACAAATGAACACTATACATAATATCAAGCCTAGAAGCAGATAAGTAAATAAGTGATATGATAATACCTCAATATTTCTTCTCGTCAAATTTCTTACCACTTTCATCTTTTTTCAATTTCAAGGATGTGCTCATTGAATTTTTTGCTTGCTTTGCAACCACTCATCCCAAACATCTTGAGAAGTTTATTTTGTATATTTGGATTGATTGATGAAAATTCCATCCTTGCTTTGTTTTATTTATAGACTAAGGTAGAACTTAAGTTCACCCATCATTCTCATTTCAAATTTTCTAGTCATATAAGAAGCAAACTATTGACACAAAGATTCATTAGTAGCACCAAATATAATGTCATTAAGATAGATTTGCACAATTAAAATGTTATGTAGTTTCTTTTTGACAAAAAGTGTAGTATTAACTTTTTGTGAAACCAATTTCCAACAAGTAAGCACTTAGTCTATCATACCAAGCTCTTGGAGGTTGTTTCAATCCATATAGTGCCTTGATTAATTTAAAGACATGATTTGAAAATTGATAATCTTTAAAATTGGGGGGTTGTTCAACATAAACTTCTTCATTAATAAAACTATTCAAGAAAGCACTTTTGACATCCATTTGAAAAATTTTAAAATTCAAATGGCATACAAATGCAAGTAAAATTCTAATTACTTTTAACTTTGCTACGGGGGCAAATGTCTCATCATAATTGTAGACCCTTAATTTTGGCCCATATCAAATTTAGATCTAATTAAAAGGCCAAAAAAGATTGAAGAAGATTAAACCAAATTCGGTCCAATTTTAAAAGCCCAATTCAAGGTTGGTTTAATTTTAAAAGCCTAAAATGGGTCTGATACAATCTTAAAATCCCAAATCAATCAAATCAGACCCAAAATCAGCTTACCCAATTCGCTACCGGGCTAGCCATGGCGAATTGGCCCTGCCAATTTGCCATGTCCATTTTGTCCCAGGCCATGCCTGGGGCTAATTAGCATGGCCAATTCACCACAGTGGGCATGGAACAAGGCCTAATATCGCCTTGAGTCCTTAGTTAGGCAGTTTTAATTCTTTTATTAGGCAGTTTTTCATTTAGAATCCGAATAAGGCATGGATAATGAGAGGAAATCATGGAACCGTTTGCCCTAATTTTACTTATAAATACAAAAGCTCAAAAACTAAGATTGGTGCAGGCAGTAAGGCAGAAAGCTTGGATCAATACACTCATTTTGGTGGAACCATCAAACAAAAGTTTGGTTTATCATTTTAACTCATTTATTACAGTCACAAGCTTCATCCATTTATTTATAAATATTTAAATGTCTATAGCAATTTTTATTTTTCAAATCAATGTCACCTTTCACAGTAGTTCATAAAAATACAGTAGCAATGAAATTATTGAGTCTCAGACAGAAACAACACTTCAAACATTAAACCCTAATAATAATTCATATGAATTTATAGATTTAAATCCCAGTAGCCAACATTAATCTCTAGTTTTTAGCCAAAAACCCTAAACTTGTTTTCAAAAACCCTAAACACATAACCTTGGCTTTCAAAACCTTCCCAAAACCTAAACCCTAACCTCCAAACCCTAGAATCCAAACTTCTAGGCCTTCACTTCCTAAACCCAAATCTAATCCAAATTCCTTAATTTGTTTTGCCTTAAATATCTAACCCTAAATTCCCAAGTCTAAGTTCCAAATACCCTAATCCTGTTTTTCTAAAACCAAATCCCTAATCTTGTTTTTCAAATATCCAAAACCCTAAAACCCTATTTATTATTTCCTAAAACTCTAGAAAACCCATAATCATACCAATAAGACTCTAGTTTTGCATATTTATCATTTAATGTAATGTTAAAACATAGATTTGACTATTTAATTTGTTAATGTATATTGGTGATGGATGATTTATTTTTGGATGATTTACTTTATGTTGTTTGATGATGAATTGAATGTTTTCTACAAATGATTTAATCATATCTATTTGATTATTTGAGATTTTAGAAGTTGTAAAAGGCTTGTTTCCACTTCATGGATGCCTTGGTTTTAATTATGTAATCTAATTTTAAGAATATCGAGGGGCTTATTTCCACTTATGGTGGGTGTCTCATTTTATTTTATTTATTTATTTTGTTTTGCTTTTCTTTTTAGACTTTGGACTTTATAAGGGCATGTTTCCATCCTTGGATGGGTGCCTATTTTGTTTGTTTTATTTTAATAAGATGATGGATGTTTATTTCTTTTAAATTATGTGTAATATGGATTATGTCATAATATTTAAGAATTTAATAATATTTAGACCTAAAAAGGAGGTTGGTTTCAAAAAAATGGGCATTATGGGTGTGCTGGGTCATTCTCACCTTTCCCATATGTATCCAACTTTCTAAACCCATTAGGGAGTTAGGGATTCCTTAGGAATCGAGTCATCTATCCCTTTCTATTTTCCTAACCCGTCTGGATGACGACTCCATTTTCTTTGAATTTAGGCTCATGTTCTCTAAGGCCCTGAGCCTAACAGTGCTGAAGTCGTAATAATCATTTCACATGGGAGTGGGGAAGAAAATCCTTGCTCATAGTGGCGACTCCACTGGGGATAAGAGAAGTTGATTCTGTTGGCCTGTATATTATTGTATTCTTTCTTATTATGATATTATTTGTTGCATCATTTAGAATACATTGTGTGCGTGAGTTAAGATATCCATGTAACCCATGTTATGTTATGTACGGGATACCATACTTTCACTTAAGATATGGAGATTAAGCATGGCATAACCACTCATAGCCTTGTTCCTTTTGGTATATACTTGCTATAGGAATCTAAGTTTTTCAACCCAAAGACTAAAGCCCATGTAGTTGGCCTAGTTACTTTCCATAGGTTTTTACCCAAATGTTTGTTATTTGACTATGATTGATATATCTTCGTTTGAACCATGGCCTATTTATTTTGTTCTTTTTCTAATATGACCTAATTATATTGTAAGCCCAAAATAATTTTATTCTTTTAAGCCCAAAAGACCAAAATTAT
The DNA here is from genome assembly GCA_947685225.1 of Garcia nutans. Classification (NCBI taxonomy): domain Eukaryota; kingdom Viridiplantae; phylum Streptophyta; class Magnoliopsida; order Malpighiales; family Euphorbiaceae; genus Garcia; species Garcia nutans. The sequence goes on from CANTUV010000040.1 coordinate 11,314,436, forward strand.
TTATAAAACTTTCAAGATGGTCTTTGGACATAAAACTTTTCTAAAATGAGTCAAAAATTCTTTTCTACCTCATGGCCCAAGTACAAAGCCCAAGATTCATTTTTAAACAAATCTTTTTACAATGGGCTTTGATACAAACTATTTTACAAACAAACCTTTTTTTATGGGCTTTAAGATTCTTTTTAAATAGGCTCAAAGCCATTTTTCACTTCATAAACAAAAATTCAGATTTTATTACTAAAACTTTTTTCTTAAATGGGCTTACAACTATTTAGGTCAATTATAGAATACCAAAAATCAATTGTGGAACAAATTTATACCAATATTTATTAATCATGGGCTTATTTTTGGCATGAATCATTAGTTATTTTTCCAAATGGGAAATCTATTTATGATAAATATTTTAATTTAGTTTTAATCCAATATAGCATAAAAGTGTTATCTTCCTATTGGACCAATGGATTAAGACTTAATTAATGAAAATTATCATAGACTGACTTCTAAGTTTGAAAATACAATTATTAGTTAAACAATCCGAGTGAATTGTTCAAAAATAAGATATCTCATATTGATATTTTGTTGACCATATACCTTAGAAAAGAGACTCGCCATTCATGTGTGGGTGATATAAGGTTGGAAAGAACGTCCAATTTTTATCTATTACTTGTGCATCCATGCATACATGCATTGCATTACATGTCATTGATCCTTTCTGGCTCACAGCCCTAGAGTACAGTAGTTCATGAGCCTATGACAATCCGACCTACACCAGTGATATAAAATCCAGCAATGACTCAGTCAACTTCTCACCAAAAGTGATGAATCCTGAGTAGGTTCAAAAGATGATAGATGACACACTCAACTCCAAGTTGGAAGAACTAAATGGGGCCTTAACTAAGACCATGAAAAGCCAACTAGCTTCACTATTGGGGAACACTGTTGAATCATCTACTAGTATTAAGAAGCAGAAGGACAAGGGTAAGTGTGAGCGGGGATTTTTGCCACCACTCCCAGTGGAATGGTTCTTGTGACTTCGGCACTGTTTAGGCTCAGGGCCTTAGAGAACACAGACCTAAGTCCGAAGAAAATGGAGTCACCACCCGGATGGGCCGGGAAAAAGAAAGGGGTGGATGACTCGATTCCAAAGGAATCCCCAACCCCCTAATGGGTTCAGAAAGTTGGGTATGTGTGGGGAAGGTGAGAAATGGCCCAGCATCCCCACAATGCCCGGTTCATTGGAACCGGCCTCCTTTACAGGTCTTAATATTATAAATTCTTAAATATAACAACATTATCCATATTACACATAATAATTAAAAGAAAGCATCAATATATTAAAATCAAAGCAAGGTCCAAGCAAAATAAATAAATGGACACTTATCCAAAGATGGAAATATGTCCTTACATCACATGACTAAATAGGACACCCACCGAAAGGTACAAACATGTCCTTTACATAGGTTCTAAAATAAAAAATCAAATTAAATTACATGATATGTAACTAATGAGGTACCCACCAAGTGGAAACATACCTCTTACAACATTTTGAAACCTAAATAAATTGATAAAAGTAAATAACCATTCATCATAAATAAATCACTCATCAAAGGTATTAAACATCAATAGAAAGTAAACATCCACCCATGATAAATTAAATAAAGCAAGCATTAAACTTAAATAAATTAAAGCATATAAAATAAATCAAAGCATAATCAAATATAGAATTGAATAAAGCAAATAAAAGTCTAAATTATGGCTACTTTGAGTTTTTTAGGAAATTAAAATAGATTAAGGTTTTATGTTTTAAAAGGTTGATAAAGCTCTTTGATTAAGTAAATTAATATTTGAATGGTGAAATCATGAAACTAGGGTTTGGACACTTTAAAACTTTTTTGATTTGTGGTTTATGGCTATTCATTGAATTATGGTTTCAAGCTTACTGTGTAAAATTAAATATTTGTGTTTATATGGTTTTTAAAGTTTTAAAGGATTAGGGTTTAGAAAAAATTAAGGTTTAAGGTTTTAAGGAGGTTAGGGTTCACTATTTTATGTTTTGGAGTTGAATTAGGGTTTTAGGATTTTTGAATTTAGGGTTTCGGGTAATGAGTTATTTTTAGGATTTGGAAAATCAATTGATAATTTTATGAAGTTTTATGAAGATAAACAACATGATTTAAAATTTATAAAAAGCAAAAAAGATGTTTTTAAGTCTTTTGGAAGGAAACATAATACAATTTAGAGTTTTAAAAATTTGGAAAACAAATTTTGGTTTTGGGGTTTTGAAGAAACAAAACTAACAACTTTAAACTTTTTGGAAAACAAAGCAACGAATTAAGGTTTTTAAACTTTAGAAAAAGTGAATTGAGGTTCTAAGGTTTTTAAATTAAAAGACACAATTTGATAATTTAGCTACTTTGACCAAATAAAAGAAATTAAGAATTCAAAACTTATTTTGTAAGTTTCACCAAAAATTGCTTCTTGGATGAACAAGGTCAAAGACAAGCCTTTTTTACCGTTGAATTGCTTGAATTTTTTTTTTTGGCTCTCTCAAAAAATCAGCTTCGTTCAAGTTTTTCCTTCACAGATTCGGTTTCCACTTTTGTTCAAGTTTCTGTCCAATTTTCTTCCTTTTTCCTCCTTTTTTTGTGTTGTTTAGTCCATTTTTATAGAAGTTTTAAATCCTTCATTCCTAATTATTCACGGAATCTTTATTGAATAAGAAAAGGAAACCAAAACCCAATTGCATTAGGTTTAGGAAAATTTGCGTCGGAAAATTTCGCTGGAAAAAAAAAACTACTGCGGAAAAACTGCACTGGCAAAAATGCTGCCACAGCGCGGAATGGGCCCGTGGGCAATTTCACCTGTAGGAGTTTCCTACGGGCGAAATATCCACAGGCCCGCGCTGACTTTTGGCGACGATTTTTTAGTCGCCGATTTTTTTTTGAATTTTTGTTCATTTCACCATTTTTTACTAAAATAAATATTAAAATTAATCAAGATACCATAAAAATTATTTTGGAGTAACTAAGATATATTAGACAACAAAAAAATTATTTTGGACTAAATAAAATATATTGGACCGGACTAGGTCAAAAATTAAGGGTCTACAGTTTTCCCCCTACTTGAACGATCTGAGACTTAAGTGAAAGAGAGTGAAAAGCAATAAGACTTAATTTTTGAGATGGTTATTTAAATTTGTTTTGGGTACTTAGACCCGAAACTGAACTTGATTTGGGTACTTGGACCCGAGATTCGATTTGATTTGGGTACTTGGACTCGGGATTGAGTACTTGGACCCGAGATTGAATTTGATTTGGGTACTTGGACCCAGGATTGGGTACTTTCACCCCAAATTGAATTTGATTTGGGTACTTGGACCCAAGATTGGGTACTTGGACCTAAGATTGGATTGAATTTGATTTGGGTACTTGGACATGAGCTTGAATTGATTTGGGTACTTGGACTCGAGAAAGGGTGCTTGGACCCGAGATTGGGTACTTAGACCCGAGCTTGAATTGATTTGGATACTTGGACCCGAGATTAGGTACTTGGACCCGAGATTGGATTGAATTTGATTTGGGTAATGTGAGTAGGGATTTTCGCCCCCACTCCCGATGGAATGGTTCTTGCGACTTCGGCACTGTTTAGGCTCGGGGACTTAGAGAACACGGACCTAAGTCCGGAGAAAATGGAGTCGCCACCCGGACAGGCCGGAAAAAAGAAAGGAGTGGATGACTCGATTCCTAAGGAATCCCCAACCTCCTAATGGGTTCGGAAAGTTGGATACGTGTGGGGAAGGTGAGAAATGGCCCAGCACCCCCCACAACGCCCGGTTCATTGGAACCGGCCTCCTTTACAGGTCTTAATATTATAAAATTCTTAAGTATAATAACATTATCCATACTACACACAATAAAAAGAAAGCATCATTATATTAAAATCAAAGCAATGTCAAAACAAAACAAATAAATGGACACCCATCCAAGGATGGAAACATGTCCTTACATCACATGCCTAAGTAGGACACCCACCAAAAGGTAGAAACATGCCCTCTACATAAGTTCTAAAATAGAAGAGAAAATTAAATTACATGATGTTTAACTAATGAGGTACCCACCAAGTGGAAACATACCTCTTACAACTTTTGGAAGTCTAAATTAATTAATAAAGGTAAATAATCATCCATAATATATAAATCATTCATTAAAAGTATTAACCAAAATATAAAACAAACATCCATCCATGATAAATTAAATAAATCAAGTATTGAAATTAAATAAATTAAAGTATAAGAAATAAATCAAAGCATAAATAAATATGGAATTGAATAAAACAAATAAAAGTTCAAGTATAGCTACTATTTCTATTTAGGATTCTTTATCTCATGTGTTAAGGCTTTGGAAATTCTAAAGTTTAAGCTATGTGACTTTTTAGGTAATTAAAATATATTAGGTTTTATGTTTTTTTAAGCTTAGCAAGACACTTTGATTAAACAAATTAAGATTTGAATGATGAAATAATAAAACTTGAGTTTTAGACACTTTTGAAATATTTTTTAATTCATGTTTTTAAAATAGTAAATTGAGCTACTGTAGCTTTTTTGAGTTTTTTATGTTTTTATGTTTTTTTATGTTTTAAAGGGTTTAAAGTTCATAAAAATTAGGGTTTAAGGTTTTAAAAGGGTTAGGGTTTATTACTTTAGGTTTAAAAGATGATTTTTGGATTTTAGGCTTTGAAATTTGGGGTTCTCGGCCAAAGTATTTAAATTAGAGTTTTAAATGGCATTTTGATATTTTATGAGATTTTATGAATTTAAACACATGGATTGAAGTTTTTATAAGTAGAAAAGATGTTTTTTTAAGGTTTTTTGAATGAAAAAGAACCCAATTTAAAATTTTAATAGAAACAGAATTTTATTTTGGTTTTGTAGAAAAATATGTTAAATGAGTGTTTTAAGGTTTTTAAGAAGAAAAAATAACAATTTTGAGTCCTTTTAGAAAAGAAAGTCACGTTTTTAATGTTTTAAACTTGGAAAAATTAAATTAAAACTCTAAGATTTTTTATTTAAAAAAAAACTTAAATTTTATAGATTTGGCTATTGTAAAACATAAATCAAAAGAATTAAAACATACCTTCTTTTGTTGATTCTCCAAAAAATAACTCTTCTTGGATGAACTAGCTCCAAAGACAAGCTTTGATTGCCTCTTTTCTTCTCTCTTTTTCGTGCTACTGCTGCTACTGCTGCTATAAATATCAATTGAATTGAGTTTTTCCTTTCCTTCCTTGATTTGGTTTCAAAACCTAAAGCTATCATGAAAAGTTTTTTCCCTCCTTGATTTAGTTTAATTGGTCCTTATTTATAGTGGTTTTTAGGTTGTTTATTCCTAATTAATTAAGGTAAGTAATAATAATAATAAAAAAAAAGAAATTAAAACCTAACTGGATTAGAATTCTAAAAATTGCAGCTGAAAAGTTTGCGCTGGCAAAAATTCTGGCAACGGGCCCGTGGGCGTGCCAGCCCGCAGGAATTTGCCAGCCTGCAAGAGCCTGCGGGCGAGCCACTGTTGGCCCAACGGGCCCGCGCGACCACTTTTTGCTGCCGATTTTTTTCCGACTCCAATTTTTATTTTTATTTTCATTTTTTACTAATAAAAATTAGATACTAAGGTAAAATTATTTAATTAAAATTATTTTGGACCAATTAAACAATAAAAATCAATTTGGACTAAATAAAGCATGTTGGATCGGATTGGGTCAAAAATTAAGGGTCTACAGTTTGCCCCCTGCTTGAATGATCTGAAACCTTAGTGAAAGAGAGTGAAAAGCCATAAGACTTAATTTTTGAGGTTTTGGGTTCTGGACCCGAGAGATTGGTTTAACTCATCTGACCTTTTATCAGTTGAGAATTCTGGCATAACTGGTTGTTCCATTTTTACGAATTGTAGGTCTTTACCCACCAAAAATAGATTTTTATCTATTAGAAACTATGTCTTTTACCTAGGAACATGGATCTTTATCCATTGGAGATTGGGTCTTTACCCGTAAAAATGGATCTTTATCCATTGGAGGTCGGGTCTTTACCCTTGAAATATGGATCTTTATCCATTTGAAATCAGGTCTTTACCCTTGAAACAAGGATCTTTATCCTTCAAACTTTGGGTCTTTACCCTTTGAAACACGGATCTTTATCCATTGAAAATCAGGTCTTTACCCTTGAAACATGGATCTTTATCCATTGGAAATCGGGTCTTTACCCTTGGAACATGGATCTTTATCCATTGAGATCGGGTCTTTACCCTTGAAAATGGATCTTCATCCTTTGAGATCGGGTCTTTACCCTTAAAAATGGATCTTCATCCTTTGAGATTGGGTCTTTACCCTTGAAAGTAGATCTTCATCCTTGAGATCGGGTCTTTACCATTAAAAATGGATTTTCATCCTTTGAGATCGGGTCTTTACCCTTAAAAATGGATCTTCATCCTTTGAGATCGGGTCTTCACCCTTGAAAATGGATCTTCATCCTTTGAGATTGGGTCTTCACCCTTGAAAATGGATCTTCATCCTTTAAGATCGAGTCTTCTTTGTTCTTTGAAGATGGGAGTGACACGACCAGTGGCTTGGCCGTGTCCCCTGGGTGTGTCAGCTTCTGTGTTTTTTCTTTGGTTCTTCTTTATTCTTGGCTTAGGATGGGACACGGCCAAGCTTGTGACCGTGTCATGTGACACGGCCAGTGGCTTGGCCATGTCTCCTGTCTGTGTCACCTACTGCTTCCCCTCTCTCTTTGCTTGGTTTTTCTTGGCTTTGCCCTTTAGGTGAGACACGGTCAGTGGCTTGGTCGTGTCTCCTACTGCCAAGATTTCCATTAAGGTGATGTGGCCAAGCTTGATTTGGCTTGGCCATGTCTTGCTTGATCCATGTTCTTCCTTCCTTGTTTTGATCTTCCAAGGGAGTTTTTGTACTTTAACCACTTTTCCCTTGCAGCTGCCTTTTTTTTTCTTTGATTCTTCAATGATCATTGCAGGTTGTTGGCTCGTTTGATCATGAGGCTGGACCATCTTATCCGCTAGGCATTGACATGAATTACCTAGTACATTTCTTATTTTGCAATAGTTTATGCTATATGTATGCATGATTATGTATACTCTTACCTTTTTCCTTCTTGGCTCACAGCGAATGCTCGAAGATCAAAACAAGAAGCTTCAAGAAGAGGCTGCAAGTCATCAACAGACTTCTTATTTTGAAAGTTTATATCATCAATCCGAACAAAATTTTTGAGACTTTCGATTTCAAGGAATGAGGGATCCCGATGCTTCTTCATCGAGAGGCTCCTAGGCTGATGACCATGAGATCCTTTCGTCTGCTTCTGATGAGGACCATGACAAATCAGAACTCCAAGGCAATAGGGATTTTAGTGCTTTTGCTTCAGATGATCCCTGGACCAGTAATTTGCCTCCTCCAACAGGCGACGACTTTTTCAAGTCTTTATTTGGTGGTGATATGTAAATATTGAAACAATTGTAAAACATTGTACAATAATGAAAAATATATAATTTTCCTCGTTTACTGTAATCTCTCTCCTTTTTTTTTGTTGCCCCCCCTTTTTTATATATATAAAATACATCATAATTAATCCACTTTTTTTTTTGTTAAACCAAATCCAAAATGGAAAAAGAAATTGTGATCACTTCCTTTCCTTGTGCCATATGGTCTTATCCTTTTCCATTTCACTTTTGGAAAAGGTTTATTTTCTTCTATATAAATCACCTTGCATGCCATATTTCAATTCATAAGCCAAGAATCTCTCTTCCAAAGTGAATACTCTCTCTTTAGCAATTTCGGTTCCCCTTTATTCATCAACCATGAACGAGCACCATTTAAAGAAAATAAAAATTCTATTTAAGAATATGGATTCCAAAAGCAAATTTCATGGTCAAAGCTTGATGTTTTAAAATGCTTTCAAAATGTCAAATTGGATCATTCCTTTTTACATGCCGCGGCTTCCTTGTGGAATACGGATTCCAGGGTGTTTAGAATTAATGGCTTTGAAATGTGTCCTTTGATTGAAGAATTTGAGGCCATTCTTGGACATCCCAATAATCAGCAAATGGCGTTACCTACATTGGTTTCCAAAACTCAGCAGAAGATGCAGATGTTATTTCAAATTTTGAAACCCGAGATTCTTCGGTTGATGAGAGGTGAAAAAATTCTACTTGCTCATTTGATTGACTTTTGTTCTTCTCATTTGTCTCCTACTAAGGCCTGGGGACGCATGCTTTGTCTTTGCTTACTCGGCCAATTCTTACTTGTTTCTTCTGATGGCGATATTGATCCATGAGTATTGGATATCATGGATCAAATGGAAGGAGGCTTGTCGCCGGTACCTATGATCTTAGCCGAAACCCTAGTTGGATTAGACCGATTTAAATCAGGATTGTCAAAGAGACTGACTGGGAGCCCGTTGCTGCTTCAGGTAATTACCTAAACTGCCCTTTCGGGTTTTCAATTTAGGTTTTTTTTATTGCTCTAATTTTTCCTAGTCCGCCCATATGGGTTTTCGGAACTAGCGAGCTGTCCTAATTTTTGCCTAAGCTGCCCTTGCTGGTTTTCAACTTAGCGGACCTCTTTTTTTTTTTCACAGATTTGGCTTCAGGAGCGTCTTTGTTTGCTTGATACTCCCTCCATGGACTTTGCCAGATACCTACCTCGTCATCATTCTACTAGGAAACTATTCCACCCAGCTTCTTTATATGCTGACTGGATTGACTGGATCCACTCACGCTCTGAAGTTAATATCTGTTGGTTGGTACCTTGGTGGAAGATTTCTCATATTACCCTGCGGACATACCTGATGTACATTCCCCTTGCTGCTCTTCGTCAAGGTACATGCTATGATCCTCGCCAACTTAGGCGTCAGTATGGAGCTGAGCCTCATGATTCTGACTTTGTTCCTGACCTAGACATGCCTTGCTTGACTGAAGCCTACTTCGATCGGCTGAGGCAAAGCTGGCCACGTTACACTTATAGACTGCCATAGATTTTACATTTGTCAATTCAGAAAATGTTTTGTTAGGATGAAAAATAACTAAAGTAATAAAAGATGCTTCTTTTCCATTGATAATTTTTCATCACCTTTTGCAATTATGATTATTTCATCCGTATCTGGTCAAATACTTATAACAGTGCACATAGAACAAATTTAATCATTAATTCTATTTTATTAAATTGGGGAACAACCAAACATAAAGCCAGCATACACAAGATCACTCCTATTGCCAATCAGCCCTTTCGGGTTTTCTAATTGACAATTTTCTCTCATTAGCCCTAATTGTTGCCTAGCTCGCCCTTTCGGGTTTTCGGAACTAGCGGACTGCTCTAACTTTTACCTAGGCTGCCCTTTTTGGGTTTTCAACCTAGCGAGCTCTTTTCTTTTATTTTTTTTTATTTTTTATTTTTCATACAAAAAACCTCTTCAACCTGTCAATGTTTACTGGCTCACTGAATTCATTCTCATCCATGTCTGATAACTTCACTGCACCTTTGCTCATGACTTGTTTCACGACATATGGTCCTTCCCAGCTGGGTCTGAACTTCCCTCTTGGATCAGATACATTAGGCCTACATTGCTTCAATACCAAATCCCCAACCCTGAATCTTTGAATTTTGACCCTTCTATTGTAAGCCCGAGCTATCTTCTTTTGATACAGTTGGTGGTGATACAGTGCCTTTAGCCTTCTCTCTTCTAATAGAGCTAACTGAGTATATCTGCTTGCTACCCATTCTATTTCAGGCAGCTCCGCTTCCAAGACTACTCTCAATGACTTGATCTCAATCTCAATTGGCAATACTGCTTCCATCCCATAAACCAAAGAGAACAGTGTCATTCCAGTAGGTGTTCGCACACTCGTCCTATATCCCCATAAAGCAAAGGGAAGCATCTCTGACCAATCCCTGTAAGTCTTGGTCATCTTGGACAGAATTTGCTTAATTGTCTTGTTTATTGCTTCCATTGCACCATTAGCCTTTGGTCTATAAGGAGAAGATCGGTGATGATGGATTTGGTACTTGGAGAATAAATCCTTAACTGCCCCTTGAAACTGTACCCCGTTGTCTAATATCACACTGTGCGGGACCCCATATCTGCAGATGAGATTCTTTTTGATAAACCTAGCCATTTGACTTGCACCCAACTTGTTGAAGGATTCGGCTTCGACCCATTTTGAAAAATAATCAACTGCTACCACAATAAAACGGTGCCCGTTTGAAGCTGTCGGATGTATCTCTCCTATAATGTCAATACCCCAAGTGGCAAAGGGCCAGGGTGAAGACATTGAATGTAGTTCTTCAGGAGGCATATGATTCAAGTTACTGTACATTTGACATTGTTGGCACTTCTTGACAAACTCGATACAGTCTCTTTCCATGGTCAACCAATAGTAACCTTGTCGAATAATCTTCTTAACTAGGGCCAAACCACTCATGTGCGGACCGCAACTTCCCACATGTATTTCAGACATGATGCACTCCACTTCGGGCTTTCTTAAACATCTCAAATGCACCCCATCAGGCCATCTTCGATATAACTCCCCATGGAAGGTGATGTATTGCAATGACCACCACCTTACGGCCCTTCTCTCTTTCTTTGTTGCCCCCGGCGGGTATTCTCTTTCCTCCAAAAATCTCCTTATGGTATCATACCATGCATCATGGTCTGTATCAATTTCCATGATTGTTTCATATTCATAACAAGGAGTTGATGAACTGGTCAAGACCAGAGGCTTAAGGAATAAGCTAATAGGATTTTCCCATACCAAAGCCAATGTGGCTAGGGCATCAGCCATCTGATTTTCTTCTCTTGACAAGTGTATAAACCTACACTCCTTAAAATTTTTCTTTATCATGGTCAGGTAATGATGGTATGGTTTCAATTTTTCTCCTTTCAACTCCCACTCTCCATTTACTTGGGATACTACTAACAATGAATCACCATAAACTTCCACCTTATCCACCTTGGTTTCCAAACCGAAAATACAAGCTTCGTACTCCACCATATTATTGGTCGCCCTAAATTTTAACTTTTTGGCTAAAGGGATGAGTTCCCCTTCGGGCGATTCAAGTATAACTACCAAACCTGCTCCTCTCCTGTTTGCTGCTCCATCAAAATACATTTTCCACCCTTGTACTTCAATTGCTTCTAAATGTTCATCTGGAAATTCCAAGATTACCTCTTCACTTTCTGGTAATGGTTGTTGAGCCAGAAATTCTACCACCGCTCTACCTTTGATTGTTTTTCTGGTTACATACTCGATCTCAAATTCTTCTAGTATTATCAACCATCGACCATCTTTCCCAATTAAAGAGGGTGTCTCCCTTAAGTATTTCATTGGATCCAACCTGGAAATTGCTTGCACACTATATGATTGCAAGTAATGCTGCAACTTCTTAGAAGACCAAACCACGGCTATGCATGTCTTTTCGATGATACTATACTTAATTTCATAAGGTAGGAGCTTTCTACTTAAGTAGTAAACAGTATGCTCAATCCCCGACTCATCTGCTTGGGCTAGCATGGTTCCTATCGACTCTTCTTCTACCACTAAGTATAGTAATAGAGGTTTGCCGGGTTTAGGTGGTTTCAAAATAGGTGGATTCAACAAATACTCCTTTATTCGATCAAAGCCCTTTTGACATTCTTCGTTCCATACGACCGGCTAATTCTTCCTAAGCAACTTGAAGATAGTCTCACAGATTGTTGTGAGTTTTGCTATAAATCTGCTAATGTACTGCAGTTTACCAATAAATCCCCGAACTTCTTTCTCCGTCTTCGGGGCTTGCATATCCCTGATTGCTTTGACTTTGTCAGGATCAATCTCAATGCCATTCGGACCAATCACATGTCCCAACAACACTTCTTTGGGTTTAATCTGAGCTTATACTTCAAAGCTCTATCGAAGAATAATTCCAAGTTCTGGAAGTGTTGCTCCCTTGTATTCGACTTCACCATCATATCATCAACATATACTTCAACCTCTTTGTGCATCATGTCATGAAATAAAGTGGTGGCCATTCTTTGGTAAGTTGCTTCAGCATTCTTTAAGCCAAAAGGCATCACCCTATAACAAAATATACCCTATGTAGTAGTGAAGGCAGTTTTGGCTTTATCCTCTTGGGCCATTAACACTTGATTGTATCCAGAAAATCCATCCACAAACGAGTGTAGCACACTAGAGGCTGCACTATCAATGAGTACATCTATATGAGGTAAAGGAAAATCATCCTTAGGGGAAGCCTTGTTTAAATCTCTATAGTCCACGCAGACCCTTATCCTCCCATCTTTCTTTGGCACAGGTACTATGTTGGCTAACCAATCTGGGTATTCTATCACTTCAAGGAACTTCACTTATATTTGCTTAATGACCTCTTCTTTAACCAATTCAGCCCATTCAGGTCTTAATCATCTAAGCTTTTGTTTGACAGGTTTAATGTGGGTGCAAGTAGGAATATGATGCTCGGCTATGTCGCAATCTATCCCAGGCATATCTTCATAAGACCAAGCAAACACTTCTTCATATTTTTTGAATATTTTTTCAAATCTCTCTCTCTCATCAGGAGTAAGGTCAGATGCTACGCTAATGTTTTTAGGATTTTCATTTGTTCCCAAATTTAATGATTGTGTGTTAACAGAATTAATATTAAAGATGCTCATGTAACTGCTATTTGAATGTATGCAACCATCAGGAGAAACATCACACAAGTAAGCAAAATCAGACTTTATTACATTCATTTTGAAAAAGAAAACATCATCATCCTCATACAAAGCAGACAAATTAAAATCAAAATCAAAATCATTGTTCTCAGAATCATAAAGCAGGATGTCTTCAAACTTCTCTTCAACCATGGCAGCAATCTCTTTTGGAGTCTTCTTGGCTTTTAGGGCAGCTTCATTCTTCTCCTTTGGAGTGGATTCTTTGTTGGTTGACAGGGTAAGCTTTTTCTTCACTTGCTCCACTAACTCAGCAACATCTGCAAAAATTTCAAAACCAGGAATTAACTTACCCATGAACATGATCGGCTCGGGCTTTCCTTGGAGTGGTCCGATAGTTGGAGCTTTGATAAAGATTTCTTCAAGTGGTGGGAAGCTCATCTTCTCATCCTTCTTTGGTTGAACATTATTGGCTTCATCATATCCCAACCCCTTCTTGGAAGTTTGAGTTTTAAAATCTGGTAATTTTGTTAATCCGGCTTTACCTTTTCCAAGGCCAGCTTCGGGAAGGTAATTCATGTTCTTCATCATATTCAAGACTTTGGAGCCCACTGCTTCATCATCAGAGATTACAGCTACTTGAAAACCATTGAGAGGCCTCTCAACCATTAGAGCATTAACAATCTCATTATCTTCAGCTTCAATGACCACTGTCTCATTTCCGTTGGGAAATTTGATCTTTTGATGAAGGGTGGAAGGAACTCCACCAAGAGGATGAAACCATGGTCGTCCCAAGAGTAAGGCAAAGGTAACTGGTATGTCTAAAACAACAAACTCCACAATAGATTCAATTGGACCAACCTTGACTGCTGCTTTGAAAGTCCCTTCGGCATGCCTCTTAGTGTTGTCATAAGCACGAATTGTCACCTTGGTGGACAAACATTTATGGCAGACCCATCATCGACCATTACACAAGGAGTCCTCTTTCCCTTGACTTTGGGTACTTGGACCCGAGATTATATTTGATTTTGGGTACTTGGACCCAGGATTGGGTACTTGGACCCGAGATTATATTTGATTTTGGGTACTTGGACCCGAGATTATATTTGATTTTGGGTACTTGGACCCAGGATTGGGTACTTGGACCCGAGATTGATTTGATTTGGGTACTTGGACCCGAGATTGAATTGATTTGGGTACTTGGACCCGAGAATGAGTTTGACTAACCTTTTATCAGTTGAGAAGTCTGACTGCTCTGGCCGTTCTATGCATTGTGGTTCTTCACCCTCAAAATGGATCTTCAACTTTGAAAATGGATCTTTCTTCTTTGAGATCGGGTCTTCACCCTTGAAATTGGACCTTCATCCTTTAAATTGGGTCTTTTCCCTGCTTTAGCTCTTTTAGCTGGACTGATCTTTTGTCTTTTGCATCTTCATTCTTTTGAGAATTCTAATTTTCTTTCTTTTGTTCTTCCTTTTTGCAAAAATTCAGCTATTTTTAATTGGACCTTATACCCTCTCCTTGCCACCCTGCATGGCAAAATATTTGTAAGTGAGTTTGAAAACATTTTGTATATAAACTCAAAAAATTGAAAAGGAGAAACTTTGCCCCCTGTGTAGGCTCAAACCCATGATTTTTCTATGCGGGCTCTGATTGATGTTTTTGTTGTCTAGTTCTTCGCACAAGCACATATTTCTTCTTTTGCAAAATGACTGGAACTTCCACAAGTAAATAGGCTTTCCATGCCCCCCTGATTTGACATCTTCTTTTGATTCCTTGCTTCACAGAGTGTTTGCTGTTCACTTTGATAAAGAATAGATAATACAAGACAAGAAAGTGTGATGCGATATGCTCATGTATGCATGATATGCATGAATAATACTTACAGTTGTTCCATCGACTCACAGACCGAGGTGATCAGCAGAAGTGTTCTCATTGGTTCCGTTTTGACGCTTGTCCAAGTCTTGCATTGGAATGATCAAAAGCTTTTGCATTTGTGGCTTTTATCTTCAAGATGTTGAAAACATGAGTGGTGGAGACCCTAAGCAGCAGAGTCAGGGATGCATCCATTTCAAACTATATTTCAGCATGTCGGTTGGTAGTTTCTTCATAACTTTGTCAATAATAATTTCCTTTGGCCAATGTGTCCTTTGGAGGTTCCACAATTCAATATACTCCCCTTAGCTTGAAGGCTTTGTATGACAAAACATTATTTTTTTTATTTTTTTTTAATTTTGATTTTGAAATCAAATGTTGGCTTTGCCAAATTAATATCAATGTACCTCAGGACTTGATTTTTCCAAATTAACATATCTATAACATGACAACCCTAGTTACAGTACTAAACTCAGGAATCATTTCTATTTAAGCAAGACTTGTTGCACTTCAGATAGGCACATACACATTACTTGGCCAAAAGTCTCATTTGAGTTTAAATATTGTCTATCTCATATGCATGCTTATCCAAACTATCTCCACTAATAGACTCTACCTACCAAGAGAGATCAACGAGTCTTTGATAGGCTTGAAATGGGGTCTATGAGGGACATGGTGTAACATCCTCTGACAATTCTTATATAAAAACTATCAGAGAATGTTATTCAATATACTGTTCATGCTCCAATCAATTCCGAGAAACTCTCTTCATAATTAAATTTTTTTTTAAATAATAATACAATCTCCATATCACAACACTTATAGGTCCAATGTTTAAACCAATTTTCAATAATCCATTACAAATCAGATAACTATCATACATTTGTCAAATCAAATGATTAAATAATACATTCCTTTCTTTTATAATCATTCACTAGAATTCTCAAGCCTCATTCTCTAAATACATGTAATCCTTTCATGTTTACACATTTATACAATCTCTCAAATCACCAAACTGAAGTATCTATATACATTTATCACTTATGAATACAATATACACAAGATCTTCATCTGTTCTTAACTTGCTCCGATGTCCTGATACCTGCGTGTCAGAAAATAATTCTAACACGCTAAGCAAAGCTTAGTGGTGCTTGTATACTGTTTAGATCAATTTTGTATATATTTTCTATGATGTTTATGTTGATTTTAAGTTAATTTTCATGTTAAATTGCACTTAAGTTTGTTTAAAGTTGTTGATTTAGGTTGGAGTACATTCGATGGAGCCATTTGATCAAAATTGGTGGAATTTGTGGATAAAATCAAGTGACACGGCCAAGCTTGTCATGGCTTGGCTGTGTCCTTCATCAAAAGAGGCAGAAACAAGGAAAATTATGAGACACGGCCAGGATTAACATGGCTTGGCCGTGTCTCTCAAGGAAACAAGTCCAGTAGCTAACACGGCCATGAGACATGGCCAAGCCACTGGCCGTGTCTCTCCAAAGGAACAAAAGAGCAAAGAAAGCAAAGAAAAAGAAGAAATACACAGAGACAGACACCATCACTGGACACTGCCGTGTCCTTGGCCGTGTCTCACAAGGGCAAAGCATACAGAATGGGACACGGCCAGAAGCTTGGCCGTGTCCCCTAAGAAAGAAACCTTGGGTCCTTAGCTGGCTTGCACGAGAAATGAGCTGGTGTGTTTTAGTGGGTGACAAAAAGAATAAAAAAGACTGAAAAGTGGGAGGATTTTATGGAAGAAAGGTATAAAGAAATTAGTAAGTGGGAGACAAGGCATGATGGGTGTCTTAAACAATTCAAAGTGGAAGAGCATGGGGATTAGAAAATGGATTTTTGAATAAATTTAGTGGACTTTCTCTACACTCCGACTTGTTCTTGATCTTCCTCATCTTCTTCCTTGGTTCTTGCTTGAGAGAGCAAGACCATTCCCTCATCTTCAATCACCATTTCTTTTCACACACCAAGAGCAAAAACAATTGTTGGTTTTGAAGTGAGTTATTAGTTCTTGAGAATTAGGGTTTTAAGAGGCTTGATTGGAGAGTTGAGAATTTGAGAAAGCTATCATCTACTCCTTCAAGAAGAGAACCATTTGTTCAAGAGAGTTGGAAGTTCATCATCACGCACCAAGAAGGAGCCGCGAAAGAGAAGAGAGTCTGATTTTTAGCATCTTCAAAAAGGGGTTTTTCTAACTCTTACTTTTATTCCATTTCTTATTTGTTGTTGTGTATTAAGAACATTAATATTGCAATGTATAATTTTGATTTGGTTTATTTCGAAATGAGTATTTGTTTAAAACATATGATGAGCTAATTTACTCATGCTTGGGGTTGTAGTATATTTGATTAAATGATTTGATTTGATGATTCCATTGATATACCTTGTTATATGTTGATTGCATTGAAATTAAAGGTAAATTGATAGATTGGCCACCTATTGATTACTTAATATTGAATGACGGACCGAGAGGAGAAGTTTAATATCGGAACTATGCAATTGACTACCCTAAGAATGAATTAGAAATATAAGTTCTAGGGTTTATTAATTTGCTAATATTAAATAATTGGTTGTTGTTAATTCATAAATGTGAGAACTAGTGAATTGATAATTGGCTAATTAAATCTTAAGAAACAAATTAATATTCAAGGTTATATTAATGGATAATCGATAATTGAACATTTGATTAAATAGACCTACAACCCTAGGCATCACTTCCATAATTGAATTTCTCTTGCATAAAATCAATCTTTTTCATTTCTAAGGTTAACTATAATTCACCAATCCAATCTCACAATCGAGTAATTGAACTATTACATGCAAGTCCTTCCTTGGGAAACGACCTTGGGGTGATCACCGTCACTACAATAGCCTCATATACTTGCGAGTGCCGCTTGTGATAGTGTTGATTTAAGCGCAACAAGTTTTTGGCGCCGCTGCTGGGGAAGGCAATTTTTGTGATAGTTTGATGGTTTTAATTTATTTGTTAAATTGTTTAAAGTGTTCTTTTTGGATTGCTTAGGTACTTTATGCACGGACGACGGTCTCAAGGAAACGAACTTGTTCCATTTATAGACAACATCCATAGACTTCCAAGATCCGAGAGACCAAATCCTTTTGAGCAAGAAAGAGAAAATACCGAAGAGCAATTTGAGGAGAACATAGAAACAGAGATGGGTGATACACAAGAGCCACCCATGAAGGAGTTTGCTCGACCGATCATCGGAGTGACCACATCTTGTATTCGGTTGAGCAACGCAGCAAGAAACTACGAACTCAGAAATACTCATTATAGTATGCTGCCATCCTTCCACGGACTGCTGAATGAAGACCCTCTCAACTTCATTCGAGACTTTTATTCAACATTGCATACGTTCCCTTTGCAAACATTAACAGAAGATGAACTGAAGCTAAGATGTTTCCCATACAGTTTAAAGGACAGAGCAAAAGCGTGGTTAATGACCCTGCCAAAGAATTCTTTAACCACATGGACTGAAGTCTACAACAAATTTATGGGAAAATTTTATTCACATCAAAAGACCAAAGAGCTTAGGGGAAGTATTGCAACTTTCACCCAATTTGACGGAGAACCATTTCACGAGGTGTGGGATCGCTTCAAATCATTATTATTTCAGTGCCCTCACCACTACTATCCACAACAGTTGCTCAATCAATTCTTCTATGATGGGCTAACTCAACAATCTCAAAATACAGTGGATAATGCAGCAGGGGGTGCAATGGGTGAAAGAACAACTGCAAAAACAGTTGCATTATTCGAAATGTTGGGGGCAAATTCCCAACAAAAGAGCATTGGAGAAAGAAGAAGAGGAGCACATGAGATAAGTGCAAACTCAGAAATGGCTAGGCAAATTGCAGAACTGACAAGGCAAGTGAAATTGTTGAATGCAAAAGGGAACTTGTCGGGACCAATCCAAGAGTCATGCGCATCATGCGGTCTTGTAGGCCATCAAGCAAATGTGTGCCCCGCAAATTTTGACTCATTTCAAGAGAAGCAAGAGCAAGCTTTTGCTTTTGAAGGGTTCCAACAAAGGGGTAGGAATGACCCATATTCAAATTCTTATAACCCCGGTTGGAGGAATCACCCCAATTTTTCATGGAAAAATCAATAACATGCTCCACCTCAACAACCCTTCCAACCATATCAAAGAGGTCCCCAATTTCAAGGGCAACCCTCAAATCAAGAGCAAGTCAAGAAACCTTCATTTGAAGACAACTTGAATGCTTTCATTCAAGTAAGCACTCAAAATCAAGAATTGAACAATAAGCGGTTTGACTCTTTAGAAGCATCGCTTAAGAAGGTTGAAACTCAAGTGGGCCAATTGGCTAATCAACTTCAAGCCAATCAAAAAGGGAAATTTCTAAGCCAACCGGAGCAAGCCAAAGCAATCACCGTTTTGAGAAGTGGTAAGGTACTTGATAATAAAATCGGTGATAATAACATTGATAATTCCTTTGATGCAGGTACAACGCAGGGTAATGGCAAGGAAATGAAAGAAGAAGAAGCTAAACCAAATGAGCTTGAGGAGGACAAAGAGGAGGCATCCGTTGCACCAAAACTGCACAAATCTCCAAATCCGTACAGACCACCAATCCATTTCCCAGCAGGTTAAAAAATGAAAAGCATGATAAGCAATTTTCTAAAATTTATAACATGCTTTCGAAGGTAAGTATCAACCTACCCTTACTAGAGGTGATAAAGAATATGCCATCTCATGCCAAATTCTTAAAAGAGCTTAACACTAAGAAGATAAGGTATGATTTGGATGAGAAGGTGATAGTTTCGGAAGTAACAAGTGCCGTTTTACAACATAAGTTACCTCCTAAACTAAAGGATCCTGGGAGCTTTATTGTTAAAATCTCTATGGGGAATGGGAAAGAGACCATTAGCATGTGTGATCTTGGAGCTAGTATTAATTTGATGCCATACTCAATTTATCTGAATCTAGAGCTAGGGGAACTCAAATCGACCAAAATGGTTTTACAATTAGCAGATAGAACTCTTAGATACCCTAAGGGAATCATAGAAGATGTTCTAGTGAAGGTAGGAGGTTTGATTGTACCGGTTGATTTCATTGTCTTAGACACGGGGGGAGAAATCCCACGGGATGCCGAGCATGCAATTTTGTTAGGGAGGCCTTTTATGGCCACAACTAACACTTTAATTGATGTTAAAAATGGAAAATTAACCATGACCGTTTTGGGACAAACTGTAGAATTTTCAATTTTTAACACTTCCCCCATTCCCACTAGTGCTTTATATGAAGATTGCTCTTTCATTGATCTTACTGATAGTGTTGTCCAAGAAGTTTTCTTGCAGGAAAATAGTGAGCACAAGCTAGAAAAGGCTCTAAAATTGCAAGAAGAAGCAGAGATTTCCAATGAGGAGGATAAAGAAGATAATACCGTTTTGGACGATGAGAGTGTTGAGGAAGAAATTGAAGTTGAAGAATAGCAAGTTCAACTACAAGGGGTTGAGCTTAAAGAACTCCCCAAACATTTAAAATATACTTTTCTTGGGGAAAATAACTCTCAACCAGTGATAATTTCTGCTACCCTTACCAGAGAGGAAGAAAATAAGCTTGTAACAATGTTGAAAAAATTCAAGAAGGCTATAGGTTGGGGGTTGAGTGACATTAAGGGTATTAGTCCCTCTATGTGCATGCATAAGATTATCTTAGAGGAAGGGGCTAAACCGGTGAGAGAGTCTCAAAGGAGACTAAACCCTAACATGAGCGAGGTTGTTAAGAAGGAGGTCCTTAAGTTACTGGATGAAGGGGTAATTTACCCTATTGCTGATAGTGAATGGGTTAGTCCTGTTCATGTTGTGCCTAAGAAAACAGGGTTGACAGTGGTCCAGAATGAAAAAGGAGAGTTGGTACCAACCCGAACACAAACTGGGTGGCGAATGTGCATAGATTATAGTAAATTAAATAAAGTCACCAAGAAAGATCACTTTCCTTTGCCATTTATTGATCAAATGCTTGATAGATTATCTGGGCATTCTTTTTACTGTTTTCTTGATGGTCTTTCAGGTTACTACCAAGTCCCAATAGCACCGGAAGATCAACCGAAGACCACATTTACTTGTCCCTTTGGGACATTTGCATTTCGAAGGATGCCATTCGGACTCTGCAATGCACCGGGCACATTTCAAAGGTGTATGCTTTCCATATTTTCTGATATGTTAGACAAGTGCATTGAGGTATTCATGGATGACTTTTCTGTCTTTGGTAATTCCTTTGATGATTGTTTGGAAGAGTTGACTCTAGTACTTAAAAGGTGTATTGAATGTAATCTTACATTGATTTGGGAAAAGAGTCGCTTTATGGTTGATCATGGAATTGTTTTAGGGCATGTTATTTCCCATCAAGGGATTGAGGTAGACAAAGCTAAAGTTGAATTAATTGTGAACCTACCTCCACCCACATCAGTTAAGGGAATTAGAAGTTTTTTGGGACATGCAGGATTTTATAGGAGGTTCATAAAAGATTTTTCAAAAATTTCACGTCCTTTGTGTCATTTGTTAGGAAAAGATGTCCCATTTGTTTTTGATGAAAAGTGCTTAGAGGCTTTTAAAATTTTGAAAGAAAAACTAACTTCTGCCCTTATAATTGTTGCCCCAAATTGGGATTTGCCATTTGAAATTATGTGCGATGCATCGAATTTTGCCATTGGAGCTGTTTTGGGCCAAAGAGTGAATAAGTTGATGTGTGTAATTTATTATGCAAGTTTATCTTTAAATGATGCACAAGTAAATTACACGACTATTAAGAGAGAAATGTTAGCTGTGGTATTTGCACTAGACAAATTTAGATCTTACTTGATAGGTTCTAAGGTCATAGTATTTTCTGATCATACAGCTTTGAAATACCTATTGACCAAACCACAAGCTAAACCTAGGCTCATTAGGTGGGTGTTAATGTTACAAGAATTCGATGTTGAAATCAAAGATAGGAAAGGAAGCGAAAATGTAGTGGCCGACCATCTTTCTAGACTTAACTCTTGTGAAAATAATGCTGAAATTGCTTGTGAAAATGCTTTTGAAAAATTCCCGGATGAACACTTATTTTCCTTAATTCAAGCACCATGGTATGCTGATATTGCTAATTATCTTTCTTGTGGTGTAGTGAGAAAGGATTTGAGCTTCCAGGCAAAGAAGAGATTCCTGCATACATGTAAGTATTATTTTTGGGATGAGCCTTACTTGTTTAGAATTTGCAGGGATGAAGTGATAAGAAGATGTGTGCCGGAAGAGGAACAAAAGCAAGTGCTACAATTTTGCCACAAGTTGTATTGCGGGGGACATTTTGGAGGAAAGAAGACCGCTGAGAAAATTCTTCAAAGCGGTTTGTATTGGCCTACTCTTTTTAAAGATGCTTATCATTTTTGTATAAGATGTGATGAATGCCAAAGAGTAGGAAACATTAGCAAACGGAATGAAATGCCCCTTAATATCTTTATTGTGGTCAATATTTTTGATGTATGGGGAATTGATTTCATGGGGCCATTTCTTAAATCCTTTGGTTTTGAATATATTCTTCTAGCAGTGGATTATGTGTCCAAGTGGGTTGAGGCAATCCCCACTAGGACCAATGATGCTAACATTGTGTTAAAATTTGTGAAGGAGAATATTTTGAGCAGGTTTGGAACCCCCAAGGCGATAGTGAGTGATGGAGGAAGCCATTTTTGCAACAAATGGTTTGAAAAGTTGATGACCAAGATGGGCATCCGACACAAAGTGGCAACCCCATATCATCCCCAAACATCCGGGCAAGCTGAGATTTCAAACAAGCAGATCAAGGGGATTTTAGAAAAGACAGTGAGCACAACTCGGAAGGACTGGTCAATCCGACTCTCGGAAGCATTGTGGGCTTATAGGACTGCTTATAAAACCCCATTGAAAATGAGTCCTTATAGGTTGGTCTTTGGAAAGGCATGCCACCTCCCGGTGGAATTGGAGCACAAGGCTTATTGGGCAATAAAGACAACGAATATGGACTTAGGTGAAGCAAGGGAGCAAAGAATGCTTCAAATTTCCGAGCTTGATGAGCTTCGGAATGAAGCCTATGAGAGTTCGAGGATCTTTAAGGAAAAGACCAAAGCTATTCATGACAGGATGATTCTTCGAAGGACTTTTGAACTGGGAATGAAAGTCCTCCTCTTCAATTCAAGAATGCGGTTGTTTCCCGGAAAATTGAAGTCACGTTGGAGTGGACCCTTTCAAGTTACTCAAACATTCCCCTATGGAGTTGTTGAGTTGCTTAATTTAAAAACCAACGAGACGTTCAAGGTCAATGGACAAAGGGTGAAGCCCTACTTGGAAGACATCAAAGTTGAAAAAATGGTGGAAAGCATGGTGTTCATTGACGAATGATGCAACAATGTCCAGCTATACGACATTAAAGAAGCGCTAAATGGGAGGCAACCCATCGGTTTGCATTTCTTTTCACAGTTATAATTTTATATTTTGCAATTTTAATTTCATGTTAAGTTAAATAAAATAGAATAGGTACTTTGATCGGTTTTTATTTTTTCTTGAATGTGTTTCAGGGTTAAACCAAGAAGAAGATTGCATTTTTGTGATTTGGTGACACAAATAAACCAATTAAATTAAAAAAAATATTTTCAAAACCAATTTGGCAGAGGCAGACACGGCCAGAGGCCCTGGCCGTGTCCTTGCCCGTGTTTAGTAGCACCAAAAGACACAGAGGCAGACACGGCCAGAGGTCCTGGCCGTGTCCTTGCCCGTGTCAAACAAGCATCAAAAGTCCCAGAGGCAGACACGGCCAGAGGTCCTGGCCATGTCCTTGGCCGTGTCACACAGACACGGCCAAGCCTCTCCCCGTGTCACCCAAATTGTTTTACATCTTTCTTTTATCCAGTAAGAGACACGTTCAAGGGACACGGCCGTGTCTCTGGCCGTGTCCCTCAAAAACCATCAGACACGGCCAAGCTTCACCAAGCTTGGCCGTGTCACCTAAAATTTGACTTTTAAAAACGCGACTTTTGCCCAGTTTTTTTCATTTTAAATCCCTAAATTTCTCTCTCTCTCTCTCTCTCGATCTCTCTCTCTCTCTCTCTCTCAAAACTCCATAGCCACCATCTTCAAGCTTCAAAATCATTTGAAATCTTTCATTTTTCTTCACCCAAACTAATTTAAACTCATCCACTACCCTTCTTTTCTCATTAAAAAGCAATTAAAACTTTGAAAACTTCATTTTCACCAAATCATCAAAAATGACAAGAACAAAAATGGTGTCTCACCACAAAAGGACGCGACCTTCATCTTCAACTCCATCTTCATCATCGTCAGCACCAAGGAGAGCAACTCTTCTCGCTCGGGGTTTCTTTTCGACGAGGTATGTTAACGAAGAATCCCTCGATGCTCTGCATATTTGAAATAATTTTTATGGATTTGTTCATAATCTTGGGTGGGATTGATTTGTTTCCCTTAAACCTTTGCAATTTGAGGAACTTATATTGGAATTTTTAACCTCACTTAAGGTTGAAAGAAATGACAAAAAGATTTGTATTAGGTTGCATTTTAAACTGCTTGGGAGACCATTTGTCCTTAAAATTGAGCAATTGAGCGATATATTTGGTTTTCACCAACAAGGGGAACAATGTGTGCCTAAGAGTTTTAAACAACAGTTCGCATGGGGAGCTTTGGGCTCGGGTACCTATGTGGCCAAATCGGCCAAAGCTACGAAATTGAAAAATCCCGCCCTAAGGTACTTACACCGGTTTATGTCATGTGGATTCTTTGTAAGAAAAGAGAGCACAGGGGTTGTAGAACTAAGCGAACTATACTTTTTAGACTGTGCTATCAATGACGTGCCCGTTTGTACCGACTATTGGTTAGCCCATGTGTTTGACAATGTGGCAAATAAAAAGCGGGGTGCCATTTGTATCGGAGGATTAGTTTCAATTTTAGCAATGGCACTCCTTGATAATTTTGACCCAAGCCATTGCCAGATGACAAAGATCTCAGGGAGTGATTCATTAGATCTTGCCACCCTAGAGAAGATGCGCATGGTTTCAAGAAAAGGAGGAGCTTATGTTATGGGTTCAGCTGAGCCTGAGGTACCGGAGGGCCGTCAAAAGAGAGCACGAGTCGAGGAGGATTCCGACTCGGATTCTCTAGATCTAGATGAAGATGCTCCAATCCTGAACAATCAGGAGATCCTTAATAGGATTGAAGCATTGGAAAGCAAGGTTGACCGTAACCATGCTACAGCCATGGAATAAATTGACCGTAACCATGCTGCAGTGATGGAACAAATGGACCTAATCAACAGCAACCTCGCTAAAATTCTGAGCCTCCACCCATCAGCTGCATCGTCGTCCTATCCTCCACCACCGTAAATCCTACCAGCTCCAACCTTTTGACATCACTTGTTATTTTCTTATTTATAGTTATTTCATATTTTTTGTTGTTTTGGTTTTTAATGTTAACTCTTTATATTGTGTTTATTTTATATATTGTATTTTGCTTTTGAACAATGGTTGTTTGTGGATGATAAGGTAGCACTTGCGTCTCAAAGGATAGATGGAAAAACAGGTTGTACCTTAACTTTTTACTTTAAATATCGTTGTTTCCATTGAGGACAATGTAAAACTTAAAGTGTGGGGTGTGTGCTAAGCCTTTTGTTCATGAATATAAATTGTCTATTTTCGTAAGTGTTTTTGTTTTGTTATTTTCATAAGTGTTCTTGTTTTGTTAAGTTTCTTGTTTTGTTTTATAATTGATTTTGATGGATATTAATAAGTTCAATTGTTATAAGAATGTTGATAGATGACTTTTAAATTTTTGAAGCATGAATTTTAGGATTGATTAGAGTTAGTACTTATTGTCAATTTTGATGGTTATTCTTTGCATTTCCATTAAACTAGTGAGGAATTGAACCATCAACTTATCATTCTTTTTATGTGTGAACATCTTTGATTGATGAATTACTAGAATTTGCTTTGACATGCATTTTGAGACTACATAAAAATTTCAATTAAGCATCAACATGATTAAGGCAATTTAGGGCAAACCATTTTGGCTTAAAAAGACCAACCTTACATCCGACCTTAGTTCGCCAACTTTGAGCTCATTTCATTTTTTTCCTTCTTTATTTTTCACAACACCATCGGCTTGAGCCATTATATTTTAACTCTACCCGTTCATTAGATCAAGAGCACTTTAAGAGCATTAATGGAGTGTTGTGCAGAATAAAGTGTGGGGTTGAAATCAATGGGCTTTAAATTAGTTGGATACCCTATAAAAAAATGAATGAATAATGAAAATTAAAATAATAGTTGTTGTTCTTGTCGGAAGGGTTGTAATGAGTTTGGAAATTATCTTTGCAAATTAAACAAATGGAGTCCCTTAAAAGCACATAAATGCTTAGTGCTAAGTGATTGAGATGAATTATGGGATTGTTGATCATGCTACATTGCTTACTTCACTCTTGAAGTACTCTTGACCTAAATGAACTAACTCAGTCTCCCAAATGTCATACCTTTTCCTTAGCCCCGTTACAACCAAATAAAAGACCTTATGATTGATGCTTGATTGTGATTAGGTGGTGGAGATTTGATTGATAAGCAAGCTTATAGTCCTAATCTTTCATTGAATGTTGAGAGCTTAAACACTACCCAATTAAACACTTGAGAGGTTTTGTGAGGGAGTGACAATTTTGGTATGCATTGATTGACCATTAAGTTACTTGAGTACCGATTATTCTTGATTCGATTATGATTACGGATTTAATAAGATGGGAGTCTTAATGCAGCCTTATAACTCTTGAACTTGATAATATTTATCTTGTTCTATTTGTTTTGATTTTAACTTTGCTTGGGGACAAGCAAAGGATTAAGTGTGGGGTAATTGTTTAGATCAATTTTGTATATATTTTCTATGATGTTTATGTTGATTTTAAGTTAATTTTCATGTTAAATTGCACTTAAGTTTGTTTAAAGTTGTTGATTTAGGTTGGAGTACATTCGATGGAGCCATTTGATCAAAATTGGTGGAATTTGTGGAGAAAATCAAGTGACACAGCCAAGCTTGTCATGGCTTGGCCGTGTTCTTCATCAAAAGAAGCAGAAACAAGGAAAATTATGAGACATGGCCAGTGATGGTGTCTGTCTCTGTGTATTTCTTCTCTTTCTTTGCTTTCTTTGCTCTTTTGTTCCTTTGGAGAGACACGGCCAGTGGCTTGGCCGTGTCTTTCAAGGAAACAAGTCCAGTAGCGAACACGGCCATGAGACACGTCCAAGCCACTGGCCGTGTCTCTCCAAAGGAACAAAAGAGCAAAGAAAGCAAAGAAAGAGAAGAAATACACAGAGACAGACACCATCACTAGACACGGCCAGGACACTGGCCGTGTCCTTGGCCGTGTCTCACAAGGGCAAAGCATACAGAATGGGACACGGCCAGAAGTTTGGCCGTGTCTCCCAAGAAAGAAACCCTGGGTCCTTAGCTGGCTTGCACGAGAAATGAGCTGGTGTGTTTTAGTGGGTGACAAAAAGAATAAAAAAGAGTGAAATGTGGGAGGATTTTATGGAAGAAAGGTATAAAGAAATTAGTAAGTGGGAGACAAGGCATGATGGGTGTCTTAAACAATTCAAAGTGGAAGAGCATGGGGATTAGAAAAAGGATTTTTGAATAAATTTAGTGGACTTTCTCTACACATCGACTTGTTCTTGATCTTCCTCATCTTCTTCCTTGGTTCTTGCTTGAGAGAGCAAGACCATTCCCTCATCTTCAATCACCATTTCTTTTCACACACCAAGAGCAAAAACAATTGTTGGGTTTGAAGTGAGTTATTAGTTCTTGAGAATTAGGGTTTTAAGAGTGTAACACCCCCACATCCAATACATGCACACTACATACACCACAATGTAGTATACATGCATCGAATATAGGAATGCTATGAATTTTCTTAACATTCAAAACATTTCCAATGATACTATAATCTTTCTCATTATACATAAAAAAAAATTAAGTGATTAACCTGTAATATAAAACAAAATAGATATATATATATATATGTATATACATATACTTAATACGCAGCGAAATTTAGAACTATTTACATATAGGAAAACATTTAAATATTTATATTTACAAATGTACATATATTCACATTATAAACAATACTTTACAAAATATTAAAAGAGTTATACATGATTGGCAAATCTTCTCTGATCTTTAAGTCCCAAAATCAACTCTTCAATGTCTACTCTCACTCGGCCTCGAAGAGATCTCGGGTTTAACTCTATCAACTCTATCACCTGCGCGATCAACACTATCGCGCTAAGCCAAGGGCTTAGTAGTACAAAACATGCTAACATTATGCTTGTATGCCATGTAATGTCACACATTCCATTAATATCAACATCATAAGTGAAGAGCTAACATCAAACCTTTGCCTTTCACAAATCATAATCATATAAGCATATCACATCTCAAAGTCCTTTCATGAATTTCATTATTCAATTATTTTACCATCAATGAATCACATATAAACAAAGACAAGCATGGGCCCAAAATATACTAATATGCCATTCAATTTTCAGAGTTAATGCTTTGGTTTTATCACATTTATCATTATCACATATACCCAACTAGGCTTCAAGGATTAGGTTCAACCAAGCTTCAAGGGGAACAAAGCATGCTAAGTCTCAACCCAACTTGGCTTCAAGAACCAAACCCAACCTAGCTTCAAGGGTTGTAACATCTCAATTAGGCTTCAAGGACTAGACCCAACCAAGCTTCAAGGGGAGTAAAACATGTTAAACTTCAACCCAACTTGGCTTCAAGGATCAAGCCCAACCTAACTTCAAGAGATTGTTACTATCTTTAGGCATGCCACCAACAACAAACTCTGAAAATGGAATAACACATTAGCCACACAACTCATTTATTAATTTGTTATCAATTTCATTCTCAAATGAATCAATATAGCCAATCACAATGGCTTTATATTCCATTTCATCCCAATTCACATCATAGCATTTCAATCTTTTATATACACCATCATTTGCATCATCATGTCATTCACATTATTCATATATATATATCATCATTGATATAAACAGAACAACACACATTACTCATATAAATTAACAATGAAGTAATGCCACATTTGTACTTACAAACAATCATATAGGTTTTGTACTTACCTCAAAAACAAATCACACCACTCTTAACACTTCCTTGTTCAAGATCCTTCTACCTCTTAGATCAATGATCAATCACTATCTTCAGGACCTAAATCAAAAGTAATAGCATATGCTTGCTTAGGGATACACAAGAGATAATCCAATTAGGAATTAATTAGGGCAAACCCTAACCCTGACACGCTCATCCACACGGGCGTGTTCCTGGGCATGTAAATTCTCCAAACTCACAGTAGCTATGACACGCTCAATAACACGGGCGTGTTACTGGTCGTGTCAAATCTACTGCCTCCAACACAATTGACACGCCTAAAAACCCTGGACGTGCTCATGGGCGTGTCCGGCCACAAATCAAAACTCCGGTCAAAACAACCAAACACTCAACAACACACTTCTATTCATTAACATCCTCTTCAAACAATCTTAACAAAACATACTCAAAACTCATCTCAAACTTACAACACACCAAAACAAGCCAAAACACACATCAAACACAAAACACAAAATCATCTCAAAACCCTCACCACATATACAACATCATCTCTTCCAACCACTTACTCTTTTCTTCAATCCATACTCAAAATCCATCATCAAATCACTCAAACACTTCTCACATCTCAAAATCAACCAACACACTCTTAAAAATCTATCAAACTCAAATATCATTTCAAATAAGCACAAAGATCACAAGAGAACTTACCAAAGTTATAAGACTTCTTGTATCATCCACTAGATCACTTCAATCTTCCTTCAATTTGAGTTAAACACCTCAAGATCTTCACTTTGTCTTTTTCTTTCCTTTGTCTATGGGAGAGCCGGCCAAGATGAAGGAAAAAGAAGAAGAAAACACAAAGAACAATCAAGAAGCCCAAAGTCAACTCATCTTTAAATCTCCACCAAGTATTTCAATTCAAGCAATTACCAAAACACCCTTTAACCACATGTTTTGATTTCCTTACAATCACTTGTCCTTTTAAGTCATTTCACAAATCTCAACTAAAAATATCTTCTTCCCTTGACCAAATATTTGACCAACTTATATGTTATATATATATATCATATAAACAACATATACACTTCTCTCTAAACCCTCTTTTCTTTCCCAAAACACATATGCATAAACATTCTCTTCCAATTTCTTTTCTTATCACATACATATACATTCAATCCAATATACAACAACAACATAATCAAAACTTTTAGGGCATGCATTGGGATATTACAATTCTCCCCCTTTAAAAAGAAATTTCGCCCTCGAAATTACCTGATATCAAGTCCGAAACAATTGAGGATATTGCTCTTGCATTGTTTGCTCACTTTCCCAAGTTGCCTCTTCCTTTGCATGATTCTTCCACAAAATCTTCACAAGTGGCACTTTCTTATTTCTCAATTCCTTCACTTCACATGCCAAGACAGCAATTGGTTCCTCTTCAAATGTCAAATCAGGACTTACTTCGATAGATTCAATTGGCAACACATGTGATGGATCTGATCTGTACCTCCTCAACATAGAAACATGAAATACATTATGGATACGGTCCAACTCAGGTGGCAAAGCAAGTCGATAAGCAACTGACCCAACTCTTTCCAAAACTTCATACGGTCCAATGAAACGAGGACTCAGCTTTCCTTTTCGACCAAACCTCAAAATATTTTTCCAAGGAGACACTTTCAAAAATACTTTATCTCCCACATTAAACTCTATGTCCCTCCTTTTCAAATCTGAATAAGACTTCTGTCGGTCTGAATCTGCTTTCAATCTATTCCGAATCAGCTTCACTTTCTCTTCAGTCTCCTTAACCAAATCAGGACCAATTATCTTACCTTCACCAAGTTCATTCCAACATAGAGGTGTCCTACACCGTCTACCATACAATGCCTCAAATGGTGCCATACCAATGCTGGATTGATGACTATTATTGTATGCAAATTCCACAAGTGGTAAGAATCTATCCCAACCTCCAGAGAAATCAATGACACAACTTCTCAACATGTCCTCAATAATCTGTATCACTCTCTCTGACTGTCCATCTGTCTGCGGATGAAAAGCAGTGATGAAATGTAGTCGAGAACCCAAAGCACCATGTAAACTCTTCCAAAACCTGGAAGTAAACCGGGGGTCTCGATCAGACACTATAGAAGTTGGGATACCATGCAACTTCACAATCTCATGGATATACAGCTCAGCTAATCTCTCCAAAGAGTAATCCATCCTAACCGGAAGAAAATGAGCTGTCTTGGTTAACCTATCAACAATCACCCATATAGCATCGTTCTTCTTTTCTGTCAATGGTAAACCAGATACAAAATCCATGGTTACTCTTTCCCACTTCCATTCTGGCACAAACAAAGGTTGAAGTAACCCAGTTGGAACTTGATGCTCAGCTTTTACCTTCTGACATGTGAGACATTTCGATACAAACTCAGCAATGTCTCTCTTCAAACCAAACCACCAGTAATGCTGTCTCAAATCATGAAACATCTTTGTATTGCCCGGATGCATAGCAAATACTGATTGATGAGCTTCCTCTAAAATGATCCTTCTCAAATTAACATCATCGGGTACACACAATATGTTCTTGAACCACAAACTCCCATCATCTTTCACAATAAAATCTCTACTCTTCCCATTCCGACAATCTGAAACAATCTTTTGAATCTTCTCATCCACCAATTGAGCTTCTTTAATATGCTCCAACAATACTGGTTTTAATTGCAACTGTGCCAACAATGCACCATCATCACAAGATACAAAACTAGCATGCAATGCTCTTAACTCCACAAGCAACGAGAGCGAATAAACAGTCAAACCTGCCACAGACTTCAGACTCAAGGCATCAGCAACAACATTTGCTTTACCCAGATGACAATCAATCAAACAGTCGTAGTCTTTAATCAATTCCAACCATCTCCTTTGTCGAAGATTAAGTTCTTTTTGGACACCCAAATACTTTAAACTTTTATGATCAGTGTAGATAAAACATTTCTCCCCAAACAAATAGTGTCGCCAAATCTTCAATGCAAACACAATGGCTGCCAACTCTAAATCATGGGTCGGATAATTGAGCTCATGAGGTTTCAACTGTCGAGAAGTATAAGCTATAACTTTACCTTCTTGCATCAGAACACAACCCAAACCCCTATGTGAAGCATCACTATAAATCACATATGGTTTATCTTCCACAGGTAAAGTAAGAACAGGCGCTTGAGTCAACATTTCTCTCAACTGTTCGAAGCTAGCCTGACACTGATCTGTCCACACAAATCTAACTCCCTTTCTAAGCAATCTGGTAAGTGGAGTAGCTATCAAAGAAAATCCTTTCACAAACTGTCGGTAATAGCCTGCCAAACCCAGAAAACTTCTAACTTCAGTTACAGATTTTGGTGGACTCCAATTCAAAATAGCTTCAACTTTACTTGGATCAACTCTAATACCTTCCGCTGAAACTATGTGACCGAGAAAAGTAACTTGATCAAGCCAAAACTCACACTTTGACAGTTTAGCAAACAATTGCTTCTCTCTCAAGATTTACAACACAATCCGCAGATGCTTGTCATGCTCTTCCTCATTAGGCGAATACACCAAAATATCATCGATAAACACTACCACAAACTGATCTAGATAGGGCCTAAACACCCTATTCATCAAGTCCATAAAAACTGCAGGTGCATTCGTCAGACCAAAAGGCATAACTAGAAACTCATAATGTCCATACCTGGTCCGAAAGGCTGTCTTAGGAACATCTTCAGCTCTGACCCTCAACTGATGGTACCCTGATCTCAAATCAATTTTGGAAAACACCGCTGCACCTTTCAACTGATCAAAGAGATCATCAATTCTAGGCAAAGGATATTTATTTTTGATTGTCACCTTGTTCAATTGCCTATAATCGATACATAATCTCATTGTACCATCTTTCTTCTTCACAAATAACACAGGAGCTCCCCAAGGAGAAACACTGGGGCGAATAAATCCTTTATCCAACAACTCTTGTAATTGCACTTTCAACTCCCTCAATTCTGCTGGTGCCATTCGATAAGGAGTAATAGAAATAGGAGTGGTACCAGGCAATAATTCAATACCAAACTCCACCTCCCTCACAGGAGGTAACCCTGGCAACTCTTCTGGAAATACGTCTGGGAATTCTGCAACTGTGGCTATGCTATCAATTTGAGAACCTCTTACTCTAGTATCTACCACATGAGCAAGATAAGCATCACACCCCTTTCTAATCAACCTCCTGGCTGCAACAGCTGAAACAAACAAAGATGCTAGATGTTCCTGCTCATTAAATATTAACACCTCTCTACCATCACTGGTTCTCAAGGTAACAACTTTCTTTTTGCAATCAACCACAGCTCCATGTCTAGATAACCAGTCCATGCCTAGAATCACATCATATTTCTTAAAAGGCATCTCAATCAAATCTCCAAGAAACTCCTCACCTTGAACCACTACTGCACTATCTCGGTGCACCTTACTAACAATCACACTATGCCCTAACAGATTTGTCACCAATACATCAAATCCTAGGGATTCAGCATGCACATCAGACACAGGCAAAACAGATGCACTAATATATGAATGCATGGAACCCGGATCAATCAAAGCAAGTACTAAAGTATCAAATAAAGAAAAAGTACCAGCTATGACTGCCGAAGCATCTGGTTGCTTCTGCATCACATAAATCCTCTGAGAAGATCCAGCCTCCTCTGGTCTACTCTCCCTGGATGTAGAACCTCCTCTAGAACTGAACCCAGATCTGCCTCCTCTGCCAAACCCTCTACCTCCTCGACCTCCCCTCACACTAGGTCGAGAAGCTGCAGTATCCACTGACATCCGCTCCTGTCTCTCGGGACAATCTCTCACAAAATGATCAGGAGATCCACATCTGAAACATACCCCTGCTACACCAGTCTTCCAACAAGTACCACCATGTGGCCTACCATAATAAATGCATACGGGTGGAGTGGATCTCTGAGTCACCGGGGTCGGAGCACTTGCCACTGAAGCTGCAGGTCCAGTTCTCCGCCTCTGAAACTGTACTGACCTACCAGCTGGCCTCTGACTCCTACTAACCCAAGGAACAAAACTTCCTTTACCTCTTTTCACAGACGAAGACCCTGCCTCAAACTGGGGCCTTCTAACCCTGATCTCTTCCTCTGAAGCAGCTGCAATAGCCTGGGCTCTCTCCACACTCCTAGCCGCTGCCACAAGCGGGAAAAAATCATGATATCTAGATCCAGCCACATGACACATGACAGAGGGCCTCAATCCCTCCTCAAATCTCCTGCATCTATCTATCTCATCAGATATGATACCCCCAGCATACTGACTCAACCGAATAAATTCAACCTCATATTCAGTTACTGACCGGTTGTCTTGCTTTAAACTCAAAAACTCCATCTTCTTCATGTCCTTATACTCCCTCGGAGTATACTTCAATTCAAACTCTCTCAGAAAATCATCATAGGACAATGTTGGTGGATCATCCATAGAATGGGGCACTGTCTTCCACCAATTATATGTATCCTTTTGCAACAATGATCTTGCATAATCAAACTTTTCCTCTGGAGTGGCTTGCAACTGAACAAATATTCTCTGTACTTTGTCAAGCCACTGCTCTGCTACAGCTGGATCAATGGTACCTATAAAATCTTCAGCTCCATACTTCCTTAGCTTATCATACTGTCTCACTGATACCAAAGGCTGTGGGGGTAGTGGCGGTGGTTGCACTGGTGCTTGTCTTAAAGCCTCTATCACATGCCTAAGCCAAACTGGTGGAACCTCCTCACCAGCTGGTCTCCCCGATACAGAAGCAGGTATCTCTCCAGCACTATCCACTCTAGCTCCCTCTCTAATCTCATCAGGATCTATACTCTCAGCACTACCCTCAACTGAATGACATGAGTGAGAATCCATCACAATCTATATCTGCAAACACAGCAGAATACCTCTTATTAAAGATCAGAGACTGCCAATGCCAAACATGTATGTTATTCAAAAATCCACGTTTTAAAATCAAAACACTCTTTTTATTACACTTTACCTAGGTTGAGAATCTCAAACCTGGCTCTGATACCAAAACAATTGTAAGACCCCCACATCCAATACATCCACACTACATACACCACAATGTAGTATACATGCATCGAATATAGGAATGCTATGAATTTTCTTAACATTCAAAACATTTCCAATGATACTATAATCTTTCTCATTATACATAAAAAAAAATTAAGTGATTAACCTGTAATATAAAACAAAATAGATATATATATATATATGTATATACATA
Organism: Garcia nutans; assembly: GCA_947685225.1. NCBI lineage: Eukaryota > Viridiplantae > Streptophyta > Magnoliopsida > Malpighiales > Euphorbiaceae > Garcia > Garcia nutans. Next base: position 11,349,515 of record CANTUV010000040.1, read on the forward strand.
TACTTAATACGCAGCGGAATTTAGAACTATTTACATATAGGAAAACATTTAAATATTTATATTTACAAATGTACATATATTCACATTATAAACAATACTTTACAAAATATTAAAAGAGTTATACATGATTGGCAAATCTTCTCTGATCTTTAAGTCCCAAAATCAACTCTTCAATGTCTACTCTCACTCGGCCTCGAAGAGCTCTCGGGTTCAACTCTATCAACTCTATCACCTGTGCGATCAACACTATCGCGCTAAGCCAAGGGCTTAGTAGTACAAAACATGCTAACATTATGCTTGTATGCCATGTAATGTCACACATTCCATTAATATCAACATCATAAGTGAAGAGCTAACATCAAACCTTTGCCTTTCACAAATCATAATCATATAAGCATATCACATCTCAAAGTCCTTTCATGAATTTCATTATTCAATTATTTTACCATCAATGAATCACATATAAACAAAGACAAGCATGGGCCCAAAACACACTAATACGCCATTCAATTTTCAGAGTTAATGCTTTAGTTTTATCACATTTATCATTATCACATATACCCAACTAGGCTTCAAGGATTAGGTTCAACCAAGCTTCAAGGGGAACAAAGCATGCTAAGTCTCAACCCAACTTGGCTTCAAGAACCAAACCCAACCTAGCTTCAAGGGTTGTAACATCTCAATTAGGCTTCAAGGACTAGACCCAACCAAGCTTCAAGGGGAGTAAAACATGTTAAACTTCAACCCAACTTGGCTTCAAGGATCAAGCCCAACCTAACTTCAAGAGATTGTTACTATCTTTAGGCATGCCACCAACAACAAACTCTTAAAATGGAATAACACATTAGCCACACAACTCATTTATTAATTTGTTATCAATTTCATTCTCAAATGAATCAATATAGCCAATCACAATGGCTTTATATTCCATTTCATCCCAATTCACATCATAGCATTTCAATCTTTTATATACACCATCATTTGCATCATCATGTCATTCACACTATTCATATATATATATATCATCATTGATATAAACATAACAACACACATTACTCATATAAAATTAACAATGAAGTAATGCCACATTTGTACTTTCAAACAATCATATAGGTTTTGTACTTACCTCAAAAACAAATCACACCACTCTTAACACTTCCTTGTTCAAGATCCTTCTACCTCTTAGATCAATGATCAATCACTATCTTCAGGACCTAAATCAAAAGTAATAGCATATGCTTGCTTAGGGATACACAAGAGATAATCCAATTAGGAATTAATTAGGGCAAACCCTAACCCTGACACGCTCACCCACACGGGCGTGTTCCTGGGCGTGTAAATTCTCCAAACTCACAGTAGCTATGACACGCTCAATAACACGGGCGTGTTACTGGTCGTGTCAAATCTACTGCCTCCAACACAATTGACACGCCTAAAAACCCTAGACGTGCTCATGGGCGTGTCCGGCCACAAATCAAAACTCCGGTCAAAACAACCAAACACTCAACAACACACTTCTATTCATTAACATCCTCTTCAAACAATCTTAACAAAACATACTCAAAAATCATCTCAAACTTACAACACACCAAAACAAGCCAAAACACACATCAAACACAAAACACAAAATCATCTCAAAACTCTCACCACATATACAACATCATCTCTTCCAACCACTTACTCTTTTCTTCAATCCATACTCAAAATCCATCATCAAATCACTCAAACACTTCTCACATCTCAAAATCAACCAACACACTCTTAAAAATCTATCAAACTCAAATATCATTTCAAATAAGCACAAAGATCACAAGAGAACTTACCAAAGTTATAAGACTTCTTGTATCATCCACTAGATCACTTCAATCTTCCTTCAATTTGAGTTAAACACCTCAAGATCTTCACTTTGTCTTTTGCTTTCCTTTGTCTATGGGAGAGCCGGCCAAGATGAAGAAAAAAGAAGAAGAAAACACAAAGAACAATCAAGAAGCCCAAAGTCAACTCATCTTTAAATCTCCACCAAGTATTTCAATTCAAGCAATTACCAAAACACCCTTTAACCACATGTTTTGATTTGCTTACAATCACTTGTCCTTTTAAGTCATTTCATAAATCTCAACTAAAAATATCTTCTTCCCTTGACCACATATTTGACCAACTTATATGTTATATATATATCATATAAACAACATATACACTTCTCTCTAAACCCTCTTTTCTTTCCCAAAACACATATGCATAAACATTCTCTTCCAATTTCTTTTCTTATCACATACATATACATTCAATCCAATATACAACAACAACATAATCAAAACTTTTAGTGCATGCATTGGGATATTACAAAGAGGCTTGATTGGAGAGTTGAGAATTTGAGAAAGCTATCATCTACTCCTTCAAGAAGAGAACCATTTGTTCAAGAGAGCTGGAAGTTCATCATCACGCACCAAGAAGGAGCCGCGAAAGAGACGAGAGTCCGATTTTTAGCATCTTCAAAAAGGGGTTTTTCTAACTCTTTCTTTTATTCCATTTCTTATTTGTTGTTGTGTATTAAGAACATTAATATTGCAATGCATAATTTTGATTTGGTTTGTTTCGAAATGAGTATTTGTTTAAAACATATGATGAGCTAATTTACTCATGCTTGGGGTTGTAGTATATTTGATTAAATGATTTGATTTGATGATTCCATTGATATACCTTGTTATATGTTGATTGCATTGAAATTAAAGGTAAATTGATAGATTGGCCACCTATTGATTACTTAATATTGAATGACGGACTGAGAGGAGAAGTTTAATATCGGAACTATGCAATTGACTACTCTGAGAATGAATTAGAAATATAAGTTCTAGGGTTTATTAATTTGCTAATGTTAAATAATTGGTTGTTGTTAATTCATAAATGTGAGAACTAGTGAATTGATAATTGGCTAATTAAATCTTAAGAAACAAATTAATATTCAAGGTTATATTAATGGATAATCGGATAATTGAACATTTGATTAAATAGACCTACAACCCTAGGCATCACTTCCATAATTGAATTTCTCTTGCATAAAATCAATCGTTTTCATTTCTAAGGTTAACTATAATTCACCAATCCAATCTCACAATCGAGTTTATAATTTTATGTTAATTGAACTATTACATGCAAGTCCTTCCTTGGGAAATGACCTTGGGGCGATCACCGTCACTACAATAGCCTCGTATACTTGCGAGTGCCGCTTGTGATAGTGTTGATTTAAGCGCAACATATACACATATTTTATCACTTAATATTAAATAAATATATTTATGAAAATATAGTAATAACACTTAGTTTTACAATTAATTCAATATATAAACTAATTTCAGTATCAAATCAACATACCATGTTGATTACACAATATAATAGTTGTCCTTGTATAAAAGGTATCATATAATACAATACTTTCAGTATTGCAACTTGTCTCATTAAGAATCATTTTATTCAAGACTTGTTTTCTCATTTGATATCATTGTTCACAATACACTTATTTTGTTTTTCACTAAATCTTTCTTTTCAAGTTTAGGTTCACATATAGGATCATTTCAGTCAAACTATACTTTTCATCACTTAATTTCAGTACTATCCTTTAGAGAACTTTGTATCTCACATAGACACTTTCATTCATTTGAAATACTTTGGAGTACTTTGTATCTCACCACATTATATACATTTTCAATCATTTGACTAATTCAATACATTGAGCATAACATTTCCATTACGTTCATTAGAACTTTCACGTATAAGCAGTAATATATATATATATATATATTACAGTCTCTTTTTCACTGGAATACAATACTTCAATTTCACGTAATTGACTTATATTAGTATTTTACATTTCTTTCATTAGTCACAACTATTATGTTCACATATATTTTCATTAATTATGCCCAAACATACTAAACTTAGATCATAGATTTGGATAACGTGTTAGTGTATAAATCTTAAGAATTTATAATGGCAATTATGCCCACTATCACTGATAACACAATGTGTCCATTAATGGCACGAGGTGCCCACTATCACTATGGCTATCCTTCCTCTGATTAGCCATTCAATCCAAAGCTAGATATAAAATTAGTATGATTTGGGCTATTCATTAGTTTGTAGTTAACACTGAATTGTATATATCATTTCAATGAAACAATACTTTCATTAACATTTAGTATGATATATATATTTGTCACATATTCAAAGTTTATCACCCTTGTCGATGACACAGCCAAGTTATGTTCAATGACTTGGCCATATCTCTCATCAATTAAAAATGGAAAATTTTGACAGCATGTGACACACCCACTGACTTGGCCATGTCACTGCCCGTGTCACTAGACACACCCACTGACTTGGCCATGTCACTGGCCATGTCTCTCATCAATGAACATACAATTTTTGACAGCATGTGACACACCCACTGACTTGGCCGTGTCACTGCCCGTGTCACTAGACACACCCACTGACTTGGCCATGTCATTGGCCATGTCTCTCATCAATGAACATAGAAATTTTTGACAGCATGTGACACACCCACTGACTTGGCCGTGTCACTGCCCGTGTCACTAGACACACCCACTGACTTGGCCATGTCACTAGCCATGACTCTCATCAAAGAAAAATAGAAATTTTTGACAGCATGTGACACACCCACTGAGACACACCCACTGACTTGGCCATGTCACTGGCCATGTCTCTCATCAATGAAAATAGAAATTTTTGACAGCATGTGACACACCCAATGACTTGGCCGTGTCACTGCCTGTGTCACTAGACACACCCACTGACTTGGCCATGTTACTGGCCATGTCTCTCATCAATGAACATAGAAATTTTTGACAGCATGTGACACACCCACTGACTTAGCCGTGTCACTACCCGTGTCACTAACACACCCACTGACTTGGCCATGTTACTGGCCGTGTCACTTGACACACCCACTGACTTGGCCATGTCAGGCAAAAATTCTGCATTTCACATACTTAACCATTTTAACTCAATAAAGTCAAAATCTATGATAATAAAGAATCAAATATTTTACTCAAACTTCAAGTAATCAAACCTTCAAATATCACTTATGGCTAAAACAACATCAAATTATCCAATTCTTATAAAGATTGAATTAAAAATCAAACTCATCACATATAAGTTCTTTTAGTTCATTTTTCACTCATCAATCCATTTAATCAATATTTTTAAGAAATAATTCATTATAAATGACTCAATCAATCAATTCATACATTAAAACTCTTAAAAATTCATATATTTGTAAATTATAATACAAAAGCACATACCTCTTCAAACTCTTCTTTCTCTTTCTTTTTCTCTCTTTCCCTTTGATTTCTTATTGATAATCTTGCCTTTTCTAGCTTATTCTTCTAACAATCTATACATATATTTGATTTACTCTTAATCCTTGATGGATTTGATGAAAGGAAGAAGAAAGAAGTGAAGATGATGATGATGGCGTGGAAAATGAAGAGGAAATCAGAAATTTCCACACACATACACCTATACACATATATATATATTTATAATATTTTTAATCCAGTGAGGGAATGCTCATAATAACTATGGTGCACCCTCATTCTTAACCGTTGATTTTAAATCGAGTTTTAATCTCGTAAAACAGTAAAAATACTCTTTTCAGTAAAGTTTTAAGATACACAATGTACTCTTCTCTACATATAGCATTTATCCACAATACTTTAGTCACTGTACACTATCAAGTTTTCATTATTAGTCAAAACGTCCCTGTTTAACATCTTGACCATTACACATGGTTTAAATGAAGGCCATTTTGAGATTGGAGCTAGTGTGACACAATGAACAAACCTTCACACTACAAACTTTAGGCAGCTGGGAGGCAATCTTGCCAAACTCCAAATTCATTTTATCTTCTTGGCATTAATCTGGATCTTGATAGTTTTTGCCTTTGCAAAAAGTTTGGTTCCCAATTTCGTTTCTTTTCTTCTTCTCCCTTTTCTTTCTTTTTATATTTCTTACTCTTCCCTTTTTTAAGCATTTTATCATTTTGTCCTTCTTCCGTCAAGTACAGAACTTTCAAGAACTGAATGGTCTTTCTCCTTTTCCTTTGATTTTGATCGAATCTTTGGTTGGGTTGGATCAATTCAAGTCAATCCGTCCTTATAAACCAAATGGAAGCCTTTTGTTGTCTTAGGTAAAAGAGAACTCAGTTGTCTTTCTAAACCGCCTTTTAGGTTTTCTTTTTTTTTTCTTTTTTTTTCTTTTATTTTGTCTTTTTTATTTTCTTTTCTTCTCTTTTTTTTTGGTTCTACCTCTAAAAGAGTTGTCTTATTTGTACCAACTTGGGCTTCCAATAATGGATAAGTGGAGTAACATAAATCATCTTTAATAGGGATAAATCATTTGTTACTCTGATGTTGATGTTGTCTTGATATATTGGAAATAGTAAGTGAACTTTAACTACCCTTATGGTTTTGAGAACATCAACTACCCTTATGGTCTTGAAAGCATCAACTACCCTTATGGTCTTGAGAACTTCAATTATCTTCATGGTCTTGACTATTCATTTCTTTCTTTGATCTTCTTACCTCTTCACCTTAGTGATCATAAGACTTGCCAAAAGTATCACAACTGCTCAGGGCAGGTTGTTGGGGTTATATGCCAATAAAAAGAAAGCTAAAATTTTATGAAGGCTCAAAAGGGACAACTAGGGATTGATATTTAATAGGGTGGATACTAGTTGTTTGCTAATCAAACAATGCCTAGATCATTTCTCTCTTAAATAAGCAGAGTTCAATTTCACCTTGAAAGTTTATCAAAGCATGTTCTAAGACTGACTAGGACCTAGACAAAGGTAATTATGCAGGAGCCCTCTCTAAGTAAGCATACATAACTCGATGCTATAAAGCAATTCCCTCATCTAGTAAAGTCATTCAAGTCATGATGCCTAGACACATTAATTTATGAATATCAAGCTAGATTCGTCATTGGTTGAGCACCAAAATGAAAAAAGACTAATAAAATTTTTGATGAAAGTAATTTATTCAAACAAATTTAAATTTGAAAAACACGATAGTTCCAATTAAATATTAAAGAAAGTAAAATTGAAAAGCAACATTCAAGCTAAGGAAAGTTCATTGAGTTTAAGCTTCTTTTCCCTTCACATCTTCAATATTTCCATCTTGAAAGGATGATAAAACAAAATTATCTTCCAATCCTTTTTCCACCATGAAGGTTGCCGATGGTGGCACCCTGTTGAACCTTGGAAATGGATTAACTTTGGTATTGGGCTTATCTGGATCAGACAACTTTCCATTATCAATTAAATTCTGGATCTCAAGCCTCAACTTCATACAATTTTCTGTTTCGTGTCCAGGCCTTTGATGGAACTGGCAAAATGCATTAGTATCAAAGTTAGGTGGAAGAGGATTAGGTAAAGGACAAGGGATCAAGGGTTGTAACAATCCCTTCTTTTGTAGCTTATTGAGAACCCAAGACAGTGGCTTCCCTAATTCTGAAAACTGCCTCATTCCTTCTTGACTTGTGGCATTAACATCAACTTCTTTTTGTGTGCTTTGATTGCCCGACTGGTAGTTCCCTTTCTCATTCCTTTTTATTGAAAAGCGATTCTTCTCCCTTTCCCACTCTTCAATTTATAGACCAGCTTGGAGAAGATCTTTGAAATGCCTTATAAAGGTGTGAGACATCCTTTCACGGAGATTGGGTAGGACACCTCTCATGATCATCCTTATTTGATGGGATTCGTCGGGCCTTTTCTTGAGCAAAGCTGCCTTATTTCTCCATCGTTTCACATAGTCCACAAAATTCTCATTCGACCTTTGCCTAATGGACTCCACTTCCATTAAGGTAACTCCAACTCGACATTATACCCATATTGCTAGATGAAGGCCTTGTATAGCAAATCCCAATTCTTTTGTGTTCCATCATCTAAGGTATTGAACCAATTTTGGACAACAGGGTCCAATGAGAGCATGAAGTACCTTAGAGTTTGAGCCTTAGTAGCTCGCGCAAACTGCATAGCAGTGATATACTACTTCACATGGAGATGAGGATTTCCAGTACCATTGTATCTAGCAAAGGAAGGCATCTTGAACTTATAAGGGACCTCTTCATATTGTTCAAATAGTTTTTTGATCTCAGACATCTCTTCGATTTTCAAATTCTTCTCAAATTTATTTTCTAAATCAGCAATCATCTTTTCAATATCAGAAGTTTCGGTCTTCTCCACAGTCGATCTTTCAACAATCTTCGGTTCCTTTTTCTTCTCTTTAGCATCTTGGTAGTATTAAGCCCAATCATCATCATCAATGATTACCTTATCATTATCAAAAGCTACTTCATCAACTTTAGCCTTCCCCTTGACTTTCTTGGTGCTAGAAGATGCTTCGGCATTGTTTCCTAAGATTGCAGTCAATTGGTTCTTCATGGTCTCAGCTAGGGCCTCTTTTATTTCTTCCATTTGGCATTGAGGGCTTCATCCACCATTCTTTGAATTTGTTTGGGTTCCATTGCTTTTGGCGAGCAAGTGATTGAGTCATTGCTAGATACTTTATCTTCGGCGTAGGTCAGATTATTGTAAGCTCTTGAACTGTCGTAATCCAGGGCTGTGAGCCAGAGAGGATCTATGATATGAGATGCAAATGTATGCATGTATGCATAAACAATCAACAAACAAGGATAATTAGGATGCTCCTTCCAACCTTATAACATCCACACACGAATGGTGAGTCTCTTTTCCTAGGTATATGGCTAACAAAATACCAACATGGGGCATCTTGTTTTTGAATAATTCCCTCGGACGTTTCAACCAACAATTATATTTTCAAAAATAGAAATCAGCTCATAATAATTCCCATTAGTTAGGTTTTAATCCATTTATCCAACCAAAATAGCTTTTATGCTATATTGGATTAAAACTAAATTAAGAGGTTTATTATAGATAGATTTCTCACTTGAAAAAGTAACTAATGATTCATGCCAAAACAATCCCATGGTTAATTTATTCTTAGTATAAATTAGGCCCACAATTGATTTTTGGTATTTCTTAATTAACCTAAATAATTTGCAAGCTCTTTGTAAGAAAAGGTTGGATAAAAACAATTTTGTAAAAAGATCTTAGAAAAAATGGATTTTGGGCTTAGTATTTGGGCCATGAGCCAAAGAATTTTTGATTTGTTTTTAGAAAAGTTTTATGTCTAAAGACCATCTTAAAAAGTTTTGAAAATAGATTTGGTCTTTTGGACTTTAAAGAAAAATTTATTTTGAGCTTGCAAATGTACTTAGGTCATATTAGAAATAGATCAAACCAAATAAGCCATGATTTAAGCCAAGATAAATTAACCATAGTCAAACAACATGCATTCGGGGTAAAACCTAAGGAAAGTAACTAGGCCAATTACATGAGCTTTAGTCTTTGGGTTAAAAGACTTATGTTCCCATAGAAAGTATATACCAAATGGTATGAGGCTATGAGTGGTTATGCCATGCTCGATCTCCATACCTTGAGTGAAAGTATGGTATCCCTTACATAACATAACACGGGTAACACAGGCGTCCTAAGTCACGCACATGATGCAATCTAATATGATGCAATGGATAATATCATTACAAGAAAGAATAGAATAATATAAAGACCAACGGAATCAACTTCTCTTATCCCAGTGGAGTCGCCACTGTGAGCAGGGATTTTTGCCCCCCACTCCCGTTGGAATGGTTCTTGCGACTTCAGCACTGTTTATGCTCAGGGCCTTAGAGAACACAAACCTAAGTCTGAAGAAAATGGAGTCACCACCCAGACGGGCCGGGAAAAAGAAAGGGGTGGATGACTCGATTCCTAAGGAATCCCCAACCCCCTAATGGATTCAGAAAGTTGGGTACATGTAGGGAAGGTGAGAAATGGCCCAGCACCCCCACAATGCCCGGTTCATTGGAACCAGCCTCCTTTATAGGTCTTAATATTATAAAATTCTTAAATATAAAAACATTATCCATATTACACAATAATTAAAAGAAAGCATCAATATATTAAAATCAAAGCAAGGTCTAAGCAAAACAAATAAATGGACACCCATCCAAAGATGGAAATATGTCCATACATCACATGCCTAAATAGGACACCCACCGAAAGGTAGAAACATGTCCTTTACATAGGTTCTAAAATAGAAAAGAAAATTAAATTACATTATATTTAACTAATGAGGTAACCACCAAGTGGAAACATACCTCTTACAACATTTTGAAACCTAAATAAATTGATAAAAGTATATAACCATTCATCATAAATAAATCATTCATCAAAGGTGTTAAACATCAATAGAAAGTAAACATCCACCCATGATAAATAAAATAAACCAAGTATTGAACTTAAATAAATTAAAGCATATAAAAAAAATCAAAGCATAATCAAATATAGAATTGAATAAAGCAAATAAAAGTCTAAATTATGGCTACTGTGAGTTTTTTAAGAAATTAAAATAGATTAAGGTTATATGTTTTAAAAGGTTGATAAAGCTCTTTGATTAAGTAAATTAATATTTGAATGGTGAAATCATGAAACTAGGGTTTGGACACTTTAAAACATTTTTGATTTGTGGTTTATGGTTATTCATTGAATTATGGTTTCAAGCTTACTGTGTAAAATTAAATATTTATGTTTATATGGTTTTTTAAAGTTTTAAAGGATTAGGGTTTAGAAAAAATTAAGATTTAAGGTTTTAAGGAGGTTAGGGTTCACTATTTTAGGTTTTGGAGTTGAATTAGGGTTTTAGGATTTTTGAATTTAGGGTTTCGGGTAATGAGTTATTTTTAGGATTTGGAAAATCAATTGATAATTTTATGAAGTTTTATGAAGATAAACAACACGATTTAAAATTTATAAAAGCAAAAAATATGTTTTTAAGTCTTTTGGAAGGAAACATAATACAATTTAGAGTTTTGAAAATTTGGAAAACAAATTTTGGTTTTGGGGTTTTGAAGAAACAAAACTAACAACTTTAAACTTTTTGGAAAACAAAGCAACGAATTAAGGTTTTTGAACTTTAGAAAAAGTGGATTGAGGTTCTAGGGTTTTTGAATTAAAAGACACAATTTGATAATTTAGCTACTGTGACCAAATAAAAGAAATTAAGAATTCAAACCTTATTTTGTAAGTTTCACCAAAAATTGCTTCTTGGATGAACAAGGTCAAAGACAAGCCTTTTTGCCTTTGAATTGCTTGAATTGTTTTTTGGCTCTCTCAAAAAATCAGCTTCGTTCAAGGTTTTCCTTCACAGATTCAGTTTCCACTTTTGTTCAAGTTTATGTCCAATTTTCTTCCTTTTTCCTCCCTTTTTTTGTGTTGTTTAGTCCATATTTATAGAAGTTTTATATCCTTCATTCCTATTTATTCACGACATCTTTATTGAATAAGAAAAGGAAACCAAAACCTAATTGCATTAGGTTTCAAAAAATTTGCGTCGAAAAATTTTGCTGGCAAAAAAAAACTGCTGCAGAAAAACTGCACTGGCGAAAAAGCTGCAGCAGCTGGCTGCGTCAACGTGGGAGAAAAATTCTGCAGGTGAAATGGCCTGGGAACCCATGGGCCCGCACTGACATTCGGCGACGAAAAAATCGTCGCCGATTTTTTTTAAAATTTTTGTTCATTTCACCATTTTTTACGAAAATAAATATTAAAATTAATCAAGATACCATAAAAATTATTTTAGAGTAACTAAAATATATTGGACAACACAAAAATTATTTTGGACTAAATAAAATATATTGGACCAGACTAGGTCAAAAATTAAGGGTCTACAGTAAGGCTAAGGTTGGTGAAGTGGCCTTTGATGGTGACAAAGTGACAATGGACAATGATGATGACTGGGCTCAATACTTCCAAAATCCTCAAGATAAAAGGAAAGAAAAGAAGGTTGTGGAGAAATCAACTATTGAAAAGAATGAAAAGTCAGATGTGAAGAAAATGATTCTAATTTGGAGAAGAAGTTTAAAAAGAAGCTAAAAACTAAAGAGATATCAGAAGTGGACAAATTTTTTGAACAAATGAAGAAGTCCCTTATAAGTTTAAAATGCCTTCATTTGCTAAGTTCTATGGAACTGTGTTGCGCTCGAATTAACACTACTACAAAGCATCACTCGCAAGTATACGAGGTAGCTGTAGCAATGGTGATCGCCCCAAGGTCATTTTCCCAAGAAGGTGTGGTTCGTAATAGCTTGATTAAAGCAATTAAATTAAAAGTGAGAGTTTGTTGTTTGGAATGCAAAATAACAATTTAAACCTAAGATTAACGTATGTAGGGTTTGATGTGTGTGATGGGTGTTGCGCTCGAATTAACTCTACCACAAAGTGTCACTCGCAAGTATACGAGGTAGCTATAGCAAAGGTGATCGCCCCAAGGTCGTCTCTCAAGGAAGCTAAAGTGACTAATTGATTATCAGATTATGAATAACAATTAATGAAGAAAATTTAAATTACTAACAATTAATAAAAACAGATTGATCGATGTTTAAAATAGTAAAAGTAAATTGAGCTAATGATTTGATTCACTTGATAGAAAGGTCTAGGGTTTGCACTTCTCTACTACTTATATGTATGAACGGTTATTCCTCTTAACTAATTTAATTTCAAAAATTAAATCTCAAACAACTCAATTAATCAAGTCAAGAAAATAAGCTCTCGCATTCAATCCTCTTTCAACTAATCTTGTTATAATTGAAATAATCTTTTTAATAGGTTATATCTCTAATTCACCTAAGTCCTTAATTGAATTGTTCCAGCATTAGACTTCATCTCTCAATCCATCATCTAATACCTAAAACACATAATTGGTGGCCAATCAATTATATATTAACAATATTTCATTCAATCAAGGCTAAAGAAATTATTAGCTAAGAGAATAACCAATTCATACAATCATAGCAGATCCATACAAACCCTAGACTAGATCAAATTAGTTCATCATGCTATCAAACATACTCATCTCATTAATGTTCAAAGAAATCAAATTAGACATGATAATATCCAATAATACAATTTCAATGAAAATAAAGAGAATAAGTTCGAGAACAAAACCAAGTTACAAACTCCTTGAAGCTTCTGAAGAATCTCTTGTTCAAATCTTGCAAGAAGGATGTATCAATGGCTAGAACAATCTAATCTAAGCTAGTTTTGATCCAAAGTTTAATCAAAATCAAAAGAAAATAAAGTTATCAAAACCCTAATCTCTTTGACGGCTCAATCTGCTCTCCAAATCGTCAACAACCCCCAAAACCCTAGCTTTTCTTTTCCTTTTATATGAAACGTTCGCTTTAAAATCCGTTACGGCTTTGGTTCATGAGAGACACGCCAAGTTGGATGTGACTTGGCCGTGTGGGTGCTCTTTGGAGGGACACGGCCAGTGACTTGGCCGTGTCCCTTGCATGTGTTCGCTACTGCTTGCTTCTCTTCTTTTTTCTTCTTTGGTTGAGTGACACGGCCAATTCTTGGAAGTGACTTGGCCGTGTTGGTCCTTTTTAGAGGGACACGGCCACTGACTTGGCCGTGTCCCTTGCCTGTGTCTGCTTCTGTGAGGATTGAGTCTTCTTTGCTTTGGATGTAGGTGAGACACGGCCAAGTCAACCAATCCTGGCCGTGTCTGAGCTTCTTTGGAGGGACACGGCCAGTGACTTGGCCGTGTCCCTTGAGTGTGTCCTTCACTGTGACTTGCTCTTCTTCTTTAACTTAGTATGGGACACGGCCAGTGACTTGGCCGTGTCCTCTGCAAGTGTCAGCTACTGTCCATTTTTCCTTCAGTCTTGGTTCCTTGGCTTTTTAACCTAAAACAAAACTTCAAACAAACTTTAAACAAAAAGTAAATAAACAATAACCAACAAAACATAAACACCATACTAATAACTAGATAAAAATGACATAAACACTGAAATAAACTAAAACTAATGAAATTAACAAAAACACTAAATAAATCGATTTAAACTAACAAAATACCTGAATAAAACAATAATTATTATAATAAACAAGACACAAATCTATAACAAAAACTAATAAAACAATGGGTGCACAAGATTAATTCAGTTCTTGGGAAAGTGCCTAGGGTCATAGGTCCATTCAACCAAAGCTCAATTCTCAATTATCCATTAACACAGCCTTGTAATTAATTTGTTCCTTAAGGTTAATTAGTCAATTACCAATTCATTAGTTCTCACATTCATGAATTAGCAATAACCAATTATTTTACATTTGCAAATTAATAAAACTCTAGAACTTATATTTCTAATTAATTCATAGGGTAGTCGATTGCATAATTTCGATATCGGATTTCACCTCTCGGTCCTTCATTCAATATCTAGAGATCAATAGGTATCTAATCTATCAACCTAGCATACATTCCAATGCAATCAACCAATCAACAAGGAACATCAATGGAAATATCAATTCAAGACATTCAATCAAATAAACTACAAACCTAGGCATGGGTATTTAGCTCAACATCATCAATTTAAAACATTCATTCAACTCAATATAAAACAAATACAAATTGTTCATTGCAATTTCAATCTCTTAATACAACAAAAACAATATTGAACTGAATTAAAAGAGAGAATAGAAAAACCCCTTGTGAAGATGCCAAGAGTAGGATTACTAGTCTTCCTCCTAGCTCCACTTTGATATTTGATGAAGAACTCAAGCCCTCTTCAATGGTTGATTTCCCTTTTGCATATAGGATGGAGCTTTCTCAAGTCACCAATCCTTCAATTGATTGTGCCTTTGGATGATAGAAAGGAGCTTTCTCAAGTCACCAATCATTTCAATGAAGCTTCTTCAACCTTTGAGAGCTTATTGACCCACTTGATCCCAAAGAACCAAATTGAAACTTGTCAATGGAAGATGGAGAAGATGAAGATGGAGGATGAAGATGAGGGACAAGGAGAGTGTCACTCTCTCCTCATCCCAAGTTGGTGTTTGCCTCCCTTTCTTCTCTTTTCTTTTTGTTCTTAAAACCCTAGCCGCTCTCTTCAGATCTCCCCTTTTTTTTTTCTGTCGTGCGAATGATTTTATAGAGATTCAGGTGGGACACGGCCAAGTTACAAGTGACTTGACCATGTCTGGTGTTTGGTCCATGAGAGACACGGCCAATTTGAAAGTGACACGGCCGTGTTGGACTATTTTAGAGGGACACGGCCAGTGACTTGGCCATGTCCCTTGCCTGTGTTTGCTTCTGTCTTAGATTTCTTCTTTTCTTCTTTGGTTGAGTGACACGGCCGTGTTTGGAGTGACTTGGCTGTGTTGGATCATTTTGGAGGGACACGGCCAGTGACTTTGTAATATCCTCATATATGCCCTAGAAGTTGTGATTATGTTGTTGTTGTTGTTATATAATTGGATTGAATATATGTGTTACATTACAAGAGAAAAGAAATAGAGAAAAGAATGTTTATGTATATGTGATTTGGGAAAGAATTTAGGGTTTAGAGAGAATGGTATATGTTGTGTATATGATGATATATATAACATATAAGTTGGTCAAAATGAAGAGTCAAGGAAAGAAGATATTTATTTTTGTTAAGTGTGAAGTTACTATAAAGGGCATGTAATGAATGGTAATCAAGACAAATGGTATAAGGGTGTTTAGGTAATTACTCTTGTTGAATCACTTGGTGGAGATTTAAAGAGGTGATATTTTGTCTTTTCTTCATTTCCTTCTTCTTCTTCTTCTCTTCTCCACGTTGGTTGGCTCCTCCTTAGACAAGAGAGAGCAAAGTGAGATTTGTTTAATTCTAACATCAAATTGAAGGGAGAATCAAAGGATTTAATTGAAGATTTGTGGAATTCAACAACTTAGGTAAGTTCTTTCTCTTGATTTTCCTTTGTTCTTTTGAAATTGTGTTTGGGATTGGTGAGTTGATATGGATGGTTGATGGAGTGTGTTTGTGTATGGTGTGTGTAAAAGTGTTGAAATGGAATTAAAGATAAGAAGCTAGGTTGGTGTTGGTGATGGAAGAGTAAGAGTTGTGTTTAGTGAATTTTTTTCTGTTTTACAATTAGTAAAGGCTGTGACTTGTATGATTTTTAATTAATTATAGAAAAATGTTCTTGAAGTGAATTTTTGATATGTTGTGCCTCTATGAGTCTAGAATGACTGAAAAATATGTTGATTCGATTTTGGAATGGTTATGAGTTTAGAAAGATTATTTTTATTAGACCTGTTCCAGCAGGTACCTTAACTGAGACAGCTATATTTCGGGATTTTTAATAAAATGTAGAAAAATCATATCCAATTGAATTTTGGATATGTTGTTGCTTAGTGAGTCTAATATTTGAGAAAAATAATTTGGAACCACGTTGATTGAATTTGATTTATGGAATTCACAAAGTTCAGAACTGCTGCCAGGATGCAGGGCAATTGGGGCAGTCTGGTTAGGTGAACTATTTGACCAAGATTTTGTGTTCAGTTTGATCTGAAATTTTAAAGGAATGATTTTAAGATACAAAACTAAATTCTGTAAAAAGTTTAGAATTTTTAGTCAAGTAGATTAATTTATACAATTTTTCAAAATAAGGATAAAATGGAGTCTTAAACCAGAATGTACTATTCATATGGTCATTTTGCTAATATTCCTTTGGATTAGGTTTTGAAGAGATTGGGTTGCATTAACCTAAATGTGGAGAATTCTTGGAAAGAAAAGAAATGTATAGATTGATGGGACTAGTTCTTGAGGTAAGTACCAATACATATGATTGTATTTAATTACATAATTTGAGGCTTAACACATTTGTTTGCAAATGTGTTAAGTGATCTATTATATTGTTAACATAATTGGACTAAGGTGATGATTGAATGATGTGAAGGATGTGAAGATCATTAACAAGGTAAGCATAAACCCTATTTGATTGTATATCCTTATATGTCTTTGAACATTAACACATTGGGATGAAAGTGTTAAATAAGCTATTATATTGTGAATGTAAATGAAGAATATATATAAAGGATGAAATATGAAATGGGAAAGGTAGGAAGAAATGAGGATCATTCTTAAGGTATGTGCAATTTGTTATGATAAATGCTCTAGTAATGAATGATGTTAATGTGTTTTGAGAAGTGAGAAAATGTTATGTTATATGCATTGTGAATCTTGTGTATGGCAATGTATTATATGAATAATATACTTTGAAATGTGATATCAATGATGCTATATGTATCATATGGATTGAGATATGATATGATATGAAGCCATTGTGATTGGCTATGATAATTCAATTGAAAGAGATAAGGCATGTTGGCCTAATTGATGATGAGATTGATAACTATATAATAAATGAATTGTTTGTTTAATATGTTATTCAGTTTCAGAGTTCTGGATTTGGGTGGCATGCCTAAGAAATGATGAAAGGTAACAGTCTTGCCGGGTTGAGGATCTCCTCATATGTGTTGAGTTGATGGTCCAAGAGACTGGGTCTGTTACACTATGATAATTGTGAATATGAGATATATGATTTGTAACAGTCTTGCCGGGTTGAGGATCTCCTCATATGTGTTGAGTTGATGGTCTAAGAGACTGGGTCTGTTACACTATCCATGGATAGAGATACATGTATATACATTGCCTACGGGCATGATGATTGTGACTATGAACCAAAGCAGTAACTCTGAACTTTGAATAACATATTAGTGTTTTGGGCCCGAGTCTGTCTTTATTGTCAATGTGAATTGCAAGTATTGAAATATTGATTGTGAGTATTAATAATGAATTATGCTTGGTGAATTGTGAATAATATAATGTTATTAAGTGTAATATGTAAATGAATTGTGGTTGATGATAAAGGTTGTCTTTATTGTAAATGTGATTTATGATTTGTATGATATATAATTTGTGTATTGCAATAATGATTGGTATGGTATATATAATGTAGGGGTATTAATATATTGGTTTTGAGTATTGGTGATGCATTGGGGTTGGTGATAATATTATGTATATATGTACATCATATTTGAAATTAGCTAGGATATATTAAAGATGAAATTAAAAAGAAAAGAAGATATGATAAGAACTAATTGTAACACCCCGATACTCCATATAAGTACTACACATATACCTGGTATACGTACAGTAAATATATAAAGTATAAAGATGTCACATTTCGTTACAATTTACAAACCTTTAACATATCTCAAACCACAATACATTAATTTAAAGAACATTTACAAAATCGATATACTTTTAATGATCTTATAAATATACAATAATCTTATCTTTCTCGAAACATCATTTGTACACATGATTACATTCTTGATAAAAGTACATCATAATTAAATTATACATGTATGCATCACCCTCTAGTTGGTCTCGACAAACTCTTACTCTTCTCGTGGCATAACGCAAGACTTTATATCTTTCATCTGGTCACCTGCGCGATCAAACAACCGCGCTAAGCCCGAGAGCTTAGTAATACAAATATATAATATACACATACATTATAAATTATTAGCATATAATGATATATCAATTCCATGTAACTTTAGCTTATCATATCTTTTCTTTTAGATTGTACCTTTCATATATCTCAACTAAATTATATTTCAATACCCACATTCCACAACATACTTCCTAACATTATTTTATTCACCATTTACCAATCATGAATAACATTTCCAACAAGGCAATCATTAACACCAACCACAATCCATCACCAATACTCACAATCAACATATCAATACATACACATTACATATCATACCTCATAACATTGTTTAATTCACAATTCACCAATCATAAGTCACATTGTCAACAAAATCAATCATAGATCTCATTATTCATCTAATTCAACATTTGTATATCACATAGACATCAAAGACAGACTCGGGCCCAACAGACACTAATATGCAATTCAATTTTCAGAGTTAATGCTTTGGTTTGTTATCACATTTATCAATATCATATACCCAACTAGGCTTCAAGGATCAAGTTCAACCAAGCTTCAAGGGGAGCAAAGCATGCTAAGCTTCTACCCAACTTGGCTTCAAGAACTAATCCAACCTAGCTTCAAGGGTGGTAACATCTCAATTAGGCTTCAAGGATCCAATCCAACCTAACTTCAAGAGATTGTTACACTTATTAGGCATGCCACCAACAACAAACTCTGAAAATGGAATAACACATTAGCCACACAATTCATTTAGATTTCATTCTCAATTCTCATTATCATTTAGGCAAACATGCCTCATTTATCTCCATTGAATCACATTAGCCAATAACAATGGCTTCACATTTTATTTCACAATATAACACTTCATTATTCAAGTGTATAGTTATCTCATCCATGATCACATTATATCTCATATAGCATCATTCATCATAGCCAAACACAATGGCATTGTCTCATATCATGTCTTATTTGAATTATCATTTCATCTTTTACATACATAATCATTTACCTCATCATATCCTTTACATGTCATATTCCACCATTGATATATATATATATATACAACATCAATTACATTAACTAGGTAAACATATCATTCACATCATTATAAATTGCATTGTACATACCTTTTTGGATGATCCTCATCTCTTTCACCCTCAAGAGTTATTCCCACCAAGCTATCCATAATCAATGACTTCATCCTCTTTTTCACATTTTACATATAGCCTCATTGATATATATATATACAACATCAATTACATTAACTAGGCAAACATATCATTCAAAGTGCATAACATAACATTACTAAATCTCAACAATGCAATTAGGGCAAAACACAATTGATATGATTCATAGCTTTATGATCTTCCACATTCCTTTGATTAGATCATTCTTGTGTTTAAAACATATTTATAATGTTCATGTTTAAGTTTATAAACAATGGAACCTTTGAAGAATCAAAACAATGTAAAAAGAAACAAAGTATAAAGCAATAGGTAATTCATTTGTAGGACACGCCCAACCCATTTGATGGACACGCCCAGCCACTTGATGGAACACGCCCGTGTCACTAACAACAAAAGAGGCAGTAGCCAATTCAACAATTGACACGCCCAGCACCTTTGATGGACACGCCCGTGTCACTAACAACAAAAGAGGCAGTAGCCAATTCAACAATTGACACGCCCAGCACCTTTGATGGACACGCCCGTGTCACTAACAACAAAAGAGGCAGTAGCCAATTCAAACAATTGACACGCCCAACTCAATTGATGAACACGCCCGTGTCTCTTCAATGCCTATGGCCGTGTCACCCATCACCAAAACCAATTCTCTTCTAATTGCACTCAAACACAATATTCATCATATAACATGCTTCAAATGAATATAATCAATGTTTTAAACACATATTCATCACAAGAATTACTTCACAACACATTAATATAACAATTAAACACATCTCAACTCAAAACCCTAAAATCAACATCTCCACCATTTCCAACAACAACCTCTAATTAAACTCATAACTTAAAATCAATTTAACACTTGAACACACAACACAACACATCTCAAATCCACCAAATCACAAAATCATCAAACCTTACTTCACTTCCAACACAACTTCCAATTAAGTAAAGAAAACAAGAGAATACTTACCATCTTTCCAACAAAACCAACACCAATCCAATCCTTTAGCTTGTAATCAATTTCAATACTTGTAAACACATATATAACACACTAAATCATGAAATCAATCCATCACAACCTATCTCAAACATTAACAAAGGAAAACAAGTAAGTACTTACCTCAATTGATGAATTCCACCAAATCTCCACCTAATCCTTTGATTCTTCCTTCAATTCTCTTAAAACCCTAAGGTTTAGGTGAAGATCAACTCATCTCTCTACCTCTCTCTCTCTCTCTCGTGCAAGAACCAAAAGGAGAAGAAGAAGAAGAAGAAGAAGAGAATATCTTTATTTCTTTTTCCTCTTCCACGATAGCCACATATATGTATATAATAATAATAATAATAATAATAATAATATAATTACTAATTACCAAAAATCCTCCACCAAGCATTTCATTTCAAGCAATTACTCATATACCCCTTATCACTTAACTTAGCTTTTGTCTCTTATGAACCCAATTAAGTAATTCCACATGCCATATAAAAATATCTCCTCTTGCATTGACTCTTTCTCTTTGACCATTTTATATGCTATATATATCACCATATACATAACATATAAACTTGTCTCTAAACCCTAAATTTCCCCAAAACACATATACATATATTTTCTTTTCTCAATTTAAACCAACAACAATAACAACAACAACAACAACATACAAAACTTCTGGGGCATGCATAGGGATATTACACTAATTATATATTGAATTGATATATCATTATATGTCAATACTTCTATACTATATGTTTATATTTTATAGTTGGACTACTAAGCTCTCGGGCTTAGCGCGGGTGTTTATTCGCGCAGGTATATAGATGGAAGATATGAAGTCTTTTGTTATGCCACAAGAAGAGTAAAGTTTGTCGAGACCAACTAGAGGGTAATGTATACATGTATAAACTTTAATTATGATGTATTTCTGACGAGAGAGTATTTATATGTATAAATGAAGTTTTTGATAAAGATAATGATTTTGTAAATGTTATTTAAATTAATGTATTATGGTTTGAACTCTGTTACAGGTTTTTAAAAGGTAACGAAAAGTGACATCCTTATACTTTATATATTTACTGTATGTATACTAGGTATACGCATAGTACTTATATAGGGTATCGGGGTGTTACAGACTTGGCCGTGTCCCTTGCCTGTGTCACCTACTGTGAGAGTTTCTTCCTCTTTTGCTTTGGATTGAAGAGAGACACGGCCAAGCTTGAGCAACTTGGCTGTGTCTGGGCTTCTTTGGAGGGTTACGGCCACAAGCTTGGCCGTGTCCCTTGAGTGTGTCCCTCACTGATCTTCATTTTGCTCTGTTTTGCTCTGTTCTTTGGTTTTGCTTATTAGGTGAGACATGGCCAGAGACTTGGTCGTGTCTCTGGGTGTGTCTCTTCCTGTTTCTTCATTTTTGCTTTGTTTTTCATTGTTTTGATCTTCCAAGGGCGTTTTTGCTCTCAAACCTAAAAACAAACACAATAAACAAACTTAAAACAAAAATCAATCAAAACATTAACTAAAACACATAAAATCATACTAAAAACTAGTACAAAAATGACCTAAACAAACTGGCAACACTCATCTTCATGTCAAGCAATACATCACTATTATGCAATCTGCCCTAGCTACTAAAGCTCAAACTTTACGGTTCAACACTTTCGAGGATAGTACTTAGAAGAATTAGGATTTATTATATAAAGCCTTCATCCAGCAATATAGGTACAATGTTGAATTGGAAGTTACTTTAATGGAGGTGGAGTTGATCAGGCAGAAATAAAATGAAAACTTTGTTAACTATGTGAAGAGGTGGAGAAATAAAGCTGCATTGCTCAAGAAAATGCCTGATGAGTCAGATCAGATTAGGATGATAATAAGAGGGGTGCTGCCTAATCTTCATGAAAAGATACCTCATACTCTTATCAGGGATTTTAAATATCTTCTCGAAGTCGGCTTGCAAATAAAAGAATGGGAAAGGGAGATGAACTATTTTTCTATAAGAATGAACGAGAAAGGGAACTATCAGTCTGGCAGTCAAAGCAAGCAAAAGGAAGTCGATGTTAATGCAATTGGCCAAGGAGGTAGGAGGCAGTTTTCGAAGTTAGGAAAACCACTATCTTGGGTTTTCAATAAGCTACAAAAGAGGGGACTATTGCAACCATTGTCCCCCCGACCTTTTCCAAATCCCCTACCACCCAACTTTGACGCTAAGACATTTTGTCAATTTAACCAAATGCAAGGGCATGAGATGGATAAATGTTTGAGATTGAGGCATGAGATCCATAATTTAATTGACAGAAGAAAGTTTTCTGAACCTAATAAGCCTAGCATGAAAGACAATCTGCTCCCAAGGTTCAATAGAGTACTACCACAAGCAACTTTCATAATCAAAGGATGTTCGAATGAGAAGTTTGTTTTGTCTTCTTTCCAAGATGTAGGTGATGAAACAACTAAAGAAGAAGAGGTGTTTGGAAAGATGGAACTAGTTATTATGAAAGGGAATGAAGTGGCCATCTGTGTTGTGAATAAATTTTGGAATTGAAGCGATAGTGATGATGATTCTGAGCCAAATAAAGAAGAGTGGACCTGGTCCGAGCTTGAAGAGGATGAAGTGATGAACACTCGCTCTGGTAAGCCTTATGCAAGGCCACCACCAAAAGAAGTAGAAGCTGATAAGGGAAAGGAAGTTAAAATAGGGGGTAAAGAGGAAGAAGACAATGTTATTTTTTAGCAATTAAAAAGAACTCAAGCTAGTATCAGTATCTGGGACTTACTAGCAACATCTAAAAAGCATTAAGAAACTATGGCCAAAAGCTATGGCTAGCATGCTAATTTCCACTTCTATAACACTAGAGGAGCTGCTTAATTTCATGAAAGTTGAAGTAGTGATAAAATGTGAGGATGTTCAGAAGAAGAACAAGGTTGATTTGGGAATAGTGTCATTTTCAGATGCGAATTTACCAGAAGAAGGGAGAGATCACATTCACCCACTTTTAATCAAAGTAGAAGTCAAAGGAAAAAAGGACTCCATGTGTCATGGTTAATGATGGATCTGCCATAAATGTCTACCCACTCAAGATCTTACCCAACGAAGGTGACGATTAAGGCTTATGATAATAATAAAAGGATGCTGAAGGAACTTTCAAAGCTATTATAAAGGTTGGCCCTATTGAATCCATGGTAGAGTTTGTAGTCCTGGATATACCTATCACATTCACACTACTGTTGGGATGACCCTGGTTTCATCCTCTTAGTGGAGGTCCTTCCACACTCCATTAGAAGGTCAAGTTTCCAAATGGGGATGAGACAATGGTTATCAAAGCTGAGGACAATGAAGTAGTGAATGCTCTAATGATTGAGAGGCCTCTCAATGGGTTTCAAGCGGCTGTAATTTCTAATGATGAAATGGTGAACCCCAGAATCCAAATTACTTTTAAGTATATAATCCAAATTATTTGTATGTCCAGAACCCAAATTATTTTTAAGTCCAATATTCACCAAGAGTCAATAACCCAAATTATTTTTAAGTTGAGAACTCAAACCAAGCTTGGTTACGGAATCCACTATGACACTAAACCCAGTAAAAAATTACATTGCTTTTCGCTCTCTTTTGATGTAGCCTCAGATCACTCAAGAAGGGGGCAAACTATAGACCTTTAATTTTTGACCCGGTCCAAAGATTTTAAAATAGTTCGAAATAATTTTTGTGGTATATATTATTAATTTTAATATTTATTATCTATTATTTATTTTACTTATTATTTATTATTTTATTTATATTTATTTATTTTATTTTAATATAATATTTATTTTATTATTTATTTATCTTTTAAAAAAAATAATAATATATAAATAAAAATAATAAAAAATAAATAAAAAATAAAAATCGGCGATGAAATTTTCCATCGCTGGTGACGAATTGGCTTGGGCCAATTCGCCACAGGAAATACCTGCGACTAATTGGCCACAGGCCAATTCGCAGTAGGTTTTACTTGCGGCAAATTGGCTGCGGGCCAATTTTGCTGCAGGCAAATTTACGGCAGAAACGCATGCTGCCCGTGCGCGCGGCAACAATTTTTGCCAGCGCAATTTTTCTAAAACCCTATTCTACTTGGTTTTTAATTTTATTTCATAAACGATTTTTATTTCCTTAAACAATTAGCATTAGGTTTTTATTTTTTCTTATAAATACCACATTAAAGACAGAAAATGGGATTGATTGGGGATTTTTTTGGCCAGATAGAGGATCAGACTTTTGATATTGAGACTTTTAGAATTTTATTCAAGAATTGTCCAAATTCCTTTTAGCAGTTGATTAACAATCTCAAGCTTGAAGGATCAAGAGGTAGCAAACAACATATAACCCATCAAAGGCAGCCCACATTGTCTTTATTATTATTCAACTAGAATTCAAAATTGTGGTGGAACCAACAACGGAGGTTTGAATCTCTATTTACTTGTTTATGTTTATAGTAGCCTCATCACTCAATTGGATTAATTGTTTAAACGTACAATATATGATCAATTGTTCTACTTACCATCCAAACTCTATTTAAAACCTAAAAAATTAATTTTCAAAACCCTAATGCCTTAATACCCGTAAAACATATTTTTGAAATCTAAAATCCTAATTACACTTTTCTAAAATCACAAAACAATAGACTATTTTCTTAAAAACTAACCAAATCTATTTTTCTGAAAGATTCACAGTAGCCTATTCTTACCAAATACCTAACTTAAAATCCAATTTTCATGATCTTCAATCTTATTTATTTAAACCCTAAACTTTAATATTATTTTCATAAAACTTTTGAAACCCTAAATCTTTAAAACATCCAGTAACTATATTACTTCTTTTATATTAAATATTTCTCAAATTGATTAATCTAGTAAACTAAATTACAAGATCCTAATTGTTAAACATGAAACCAAAGAAACCTAAATTGATGCATGAACCCTAAATTTATATACTTACGATTTTATTTAAATTAGATGAATGTTTATTATATATTTTGATTAATGTTTGATGTCTTTGATGAATGATTTATTTATAATGAATTGTTGGCTATTTTTATTAATTTGTTTTGATTTCAAAACATTGTAAGAGGTATGTTTCCATGTTTTTGTTACCACATTTCATGAGCATCATGCAATATATTTTATTTTAAAGTTTTTTTGGACCAATGTAAAGGACACGTTTCCACCTTTCGGTGGGTGTCCTATTTAGTTTTAGATATGGATAATGTAAGGACATGTTTCCATCCTTGGATGGGTGTCCATTTATTTATTTTGCTTGGAGATTGTTGTGATTTTAATAAAGTATTTATTTATTCTTATGATCGCATGTAGTATGGATAATATCATTATATTTAAGAATTTTATAATATTAAGACCTAAAAAGGAGGCCGGTTGCAATGAACCGGGTGTTGTGGGGGTGCTAGGCCATTTCTCACCTTCCTCACACGTACCAAACTTTTTGAACCCATTAGGGGGTTAGGGATTCCTTAGGAATCGAATCATCCACCCCTTTCTTTTTTTTGGCCCGTCTGGGTGGCAACTCCATTTTCTCTTGGTTTAGGCCCGTGTTCTCTAAGGCCCTGAGCCTAAACAGTGCCGAAGTTGTAAAACCATTCAACCGGGAGTGGAGGTAAAAATCTCCACTCACACCGGCTCACTCTCACAACCTAAGTGTTTCCAAGCTAACACTCAAACTTACAATTTTGGTGTTTAATACTCACACCCAACACTCTAACAATTTCATTTGTTAATTATTATAAGTGCAAATGGAAGTATATTGCTTAGGCTATTACAATAAAAAATTACTCTTGAATTTTTTGGGTATTTATAGCCAATATGGTCCAACTAGCCATTATAAGTTATGTGATGAATATTAGTAGGCTAGTCCTTATGTTAAACAAAAATTTCCACAGAAAGCAGTCATCCTCACATAAGCAATGGTCACCCTAACATGTTGGGCATTCATCCTTTACATAGGAATGGCCGCTCAATTTGAAAATTTGTCAATGATCAAATGTGAGTGTTCTGCTAGTGGAATCTTGCCCATGTTGTGGCTGTCGAGATGGTCACCCAAAGTCCAGGGACGATCACCCTTGTTGAATTTGATAGTGGCTTTACAATGGTCATTCCATGTGTCACTCCCTTATTTGACAAAGAGATTTTCTGCCAAAATATGAAAGGGGCGGTTGCAATAATGCTGAAATCGCTGTTAGATTAGGTGACTCATGTCAAACTTCTAGGTGCACTCAAGGTCCCGAACACTACTACGAATCCTTGTGATTTTCTCTTGAAATTAATGTACAGTCATGATATGTATAGGACGATCACTATAAGGTACAAAGAGACAGCTCCTCAGACAGTGCTTGTCATCGCATTCCCTACTGTGAATGTTGCAAATTTGGTCACTTAAGGTGGGATCATCCCAAGATATGGATGGTCATGACTAAGGTTGCCACGATCACTAATGAGGTGGAGACTCTGACTGTGAACCCTATTTTAACTCAAATTGTTCTTCAAATCTTCAAGGGTAGTCGCCCTTTGGCCTTATGTGACGGCTATGTATTGAGCAACCTATTCCTAGATCAAATAACTTAAAGACATATTAAATGAATCATTCAATTTCAGTGCTAATGATCGAAATTGAGATTATTTGGTTAACAATCTCCCCCTTTTTAACTTTGGCAATCAAATGAAATAATGATAAAAGATAAGTAAAATAATGACAATCTTTATTTATGTTTTAAGTCAATTAACTTATTTCTTTTAATCTTTTTAATCTCACCCTAAATGTATGCTTTTAATCAACTTGTTGCAATTTAATCATCCTTTGCTTTAACCAATTGATCAGCTTATTATTTGCATGTTTATATCTTATTTTTCTCAATGCACCATCATCTTATCTTCTCCCCCTTTGACAAAAGGAAAAAGAGAAATGAAATTGAAGACATTAATAAAAGAAAACTAGATGTTCATTGATGAGGCATGAAGTAAAAAACATGAAAAGAAAAGAAAACATAAAAACATGAAACAATAAAAAATAATCAGAAACATAGAAACATAGAAATAAGGAAAGCTTAATCAAATTCTTCATCTTCATGCTCTTCTTCTTCCATAGGGGCCTTGCCCTTGTCAAGAGGAGCACGCACACGGCTATTGGAGCTAGTTCTAACATCATCTCCTAAGGAGTTTTCTTCAAAAATACTTATTTTATGATCACTTACATCCCATTCCTTAAAATCACATTGAGGCAACTCCATCTTGCCTTACATGTCGTAAAGATCATGGTGCATATGGGATACAAGATCAATTCTCTTGTTCAAGTGTTGAAACCTCTTGGACACATCCCTTTTGGTTTGATAGCTCTAAGGATGAGTTTGGTTGGAGAACTGATTTTGCTAGGCTTGGAGGAAGAGGGTTTGTGAGGCATTTCCACAACAGCTTCTATAGATTGTCCTTCTCCCTTTATGGTATACCTTGGTCTCTTCTTATGCCTATCCACAACACCCTTCTTAATAAAAAGATAAATATAAGAACCATCAATCTTCCTAACACACCCAGCATGCACTAAGTATTCCATGGTGATGACACTAGAGGATAAATCAAATGGATTCCTTAATGTAGCTAGATTAAGGTCATTTAGCAAGTGCAGATATCTATCTATTTGGGTGATGTGTGAGGAAAGACAGAAAGTTCCTAAATTAGTAGTGGCATGATGATAGAGGGTGTCTATCAAGAATTTTGGTGTGTTGATGGAAATTTGTGGGTGAAGGCATATAGGAAAATCAAGTCGCTTTTGGTGACTTTTTCATTTCCATAAGCCCTTTAATGAATGGTGTAGGTAATGATCCTATGAAGCATCCAGTGTGAGAGGGATTTGATGTGTCTAGCTTTGGATTCCTTCACAAAGGACTTCTCCATTGAAATTTCTTGCCAAAAGGTAGAGAGAGTAGAATTTGAGAAGGCAGTATCATTGTAGGATGTAGCTCCACCTATTGAAAAATCCCAAATTTTACAAAATCTTTTAGGGTTAAGGTAAAGTTTTGGTCAAACAATTTAAACCTAAACGCATACCACCCTAAGGCTGACTTTTCACTCTTCTCAACTTGAAGAGACATGAGAAATTTTCTACTCAGGCTAGGGTAACCTACCTCATCAGGAAAAATAAACCTTCTCTACATAAGAAAATCAAGAAATCTATCAATTTCATCCTTGATATTAAGGGCTATAAGCATGCCTCCAAAAGGACTCTTAGTTCCTTCCATCTTCTTCCTTTTGAGCATATCATATTTAATATCTTCTTCTGAAGTTTGATGATGGGGTTTGTAGATTTTCTCACCTCTTCTAGGTGGTGGAGGAGAGTGAGGAGCTTCTTTTGTTCTCTAATGATTGTATCCAAAGGTCTCTTTCCCTTTCTCTTTCCCTTAGATGGAATTTTCTTCTTAGAAGCCATTTGGTGTAAGAAGGATGAAAGAAAAGGATAAACAGAGAATTTTTTTTAGAGTGAGGGATTTTGAGATGATTATTGTGTTTGAGGGAAGTTTATTTGATAAGAGTGATTAAAGAAGCATGTAACTGAAGTTTAGTTGGTTTAAATAGAGAAATGATGAAGAAATAATGATTTATGGCTATTAAAGATTGGAAAAATGTGAACTAACACAATGCCAACTGTTAGAAAATATTATGCAGAGTGTACAAGATGCGACCACCTTTTTACATAAGGAAGCCCACAAAAAGTAATGGAGCGATCGTATACAGTGAGGTGCACTCGCTACCTGTAAGAAGGCCTGTAACGGTCAAGACTTTTCAAATTCTCATTATTGTCCATCCTCTTTGCCCAACCGCTCCCTAAAAGGTCATCTAGGATGCACCTAGCAAGTGGACTCACGACCGTCATTTATGGTAGGGTGACCGCGATAAACAAAGAAAAAGGAATAGAAAGAGGGAATAGAAATAGGATTTGGTATGAGGAATGTATGATCAAAATGGAATGTTTTTAATGATGATAAAGTCTTACATATACATCAATATTCAACACACTACGACATTTATTCATTTAAGGAGCTTCCATCAATCATTCCTAAGTTATGCTTAATAAAGTTTTGTCTATCTTCATTTAAAGGTTTTGTAAAGATAACAACAAGTTTATTGTGAGTATAAATGAATTCTAAGACAATGTTTTGATTTTGTACATTATCCCTTAAGAAATGATATCTAATATCTATATGTTAAGACCTAGAATGTTGGATCGGATTCTTGGATAAATTAATGGTACTAGTGTTATCATACTTAATGGAAATATGATCAAACACTTTTCCATATTCAAGCAATTGTTGCTTCATCCTTAGAACTTATGTGCAACAAAACAGGTCGCAACATATTCAGCTTCCGCGATAGATAAAATAACCAACACTTTTTTCTTGCTAAACCAATAAACTAGGCAATCACTAAGAAAATGACATGACCTGGTCGTGCTTTTCCTATCTAAAAGGCTACTGACATAATCCACATCTGAAAAACCTGAAATGTCAAATGATGTATTTCTAGGATACCAAAGTCCTAAATGCAATGTACCATTCAAAAAATTTAAAATTCTTTTAGTGGCGGTCGAATGTAATTCTTTAGGACAAGATTGAAATGTAGCACATAAACATACACTATACATTATATCTAGTCTAGAAGCAGTTAAATAGGGTAGTGATCCAATAATACCGCGATATTTCTTCTCATCTAAAACCTTACCACTTTCATCTTTGTCAAGTTTCAAGGATGTGCTCATGAGAGTCTTGTTAGTTTTATAACCTTCCATTTCAAATTTCTTGAGGAGTTCCTTTGTGTACTAGGATTGGTTGATTAAAATCCCATCTTTGCATTGATTGATTTGTAGTCTAAGGAAGAATTTGAGTTCACCCATCATGCTTGTTGTCCCAAGATGGCAACCAAGAGGGGGGGGGGGTGAATTGGTTGTTTAAGAATTGATGGGAATTTCAAAGATTAACAAACAAGAAATGTAGAAGATAGAAGAAGGTTAAGTAGAGAATAGAAGAATGAACATAAGAGATTTATAGTGGTTCAAATTTATCTTGATCCTACATCCACTTCCTTAATAACTTGTTAAGGTTCCACTATCTTTGAGTTTTTACAAGCTTAACTCTAACTTGGTATTTTCAAAAGCTCACACCAAACTTTACAATGATTTGAGATTAATCCTCACAACCCTTACAAGAGTTTTCCTAGGCTTACTCTCAGAACCTAAGTGTTTTTAGGCTCACATCAAACTTTAATGGTGTTTAATGCTCACACCCAACACTCTTAGAGTTTATGATGTTTGATCCTTTGATCTTTAGACAAGATAATGAAAATATTGTTCAATAAAATTACAATATCAATCAAGGTGTTCTCTAACCACAAAAATGAAGTTTAATATGGTTTTTATAGCCTTTTGGCTTAAACTAGCCATTTGAGGTGGTTTATACATGATTAGTTCTTGTCTCCCACTAATTCTGTGTTCCGAGCTCGGTGTGTAGGCCTCAGCTCAATGTGTGGTCACACGGTTCAAAAAGTTCTAAGTAATGGCTACTTCCAACGGTCAAATTTTATTGTCTGACAGAATCTAGTTGCCCATACTTTATGTCTCACGGTCTCCTAGCTAGGTGTGCGGTCGCTAGACATAATATTACCATTGAATTCAAATTTCTCTTTCCACGTATTTGGTTCTTATTGGTCCAAAATATTTAGGGCTCATATTCAAATTTGTCAAACTCGTATGGTCGCTCAGTTCCTCTAAGTTGGAGCACATAATGTTGAACATCGAGGAAACGCCGCAAAGTTTGATTGTTATCTCTTCTGTATTATTTAGCATTTTTGTTCATTGTTATGTGTGGTTGCTCAATTTCCAGGGCAGTCGCTCAATGAGTCTAGCATTATGATTTCACCGCTAACTGAGACTACAAACTCTTCTGTGGAATTAATGGATTTTCTTCTTTGCTGAGGACTTAACTCTTCTGTGTAAGTTTGGTAAGTTTGGTTGCTCCATCAGCACTATACTTAGCTTGGCAGATTATGGTTCTACGATTTTTGCTTGGCAAGACCGTATGTTAGATCCATTTTCTTCTCAGAAATTCCATGCTCGATAGATATGTGCTTATGCTATATAGCTCGACATTATATATATGTGTTCAGTTTTCCTAGCTCGGTAGTTCAGGCTGCACACAGAAGTTCAGGTATCGATGCTACAAAACACACTTGTTTAAAATTTAGTCCTTTATCAATTTGATTGTCAAAGATCAAAAAAATGTTTGATTGAAATGAGCTCAACAATCTCCCTTTTTTTTTCTTTGGCAATCAAATTGAATTTTAAGTTGATCATAATCAAGTATATAAAGAAATTAATAATATGACAACAGCAAAATTTCTCCCACTATGTTAAATGATTAATGCATGCTTTTTTTTTTGAATTGGTATATGCCCTTTTTGATACCAATATGTTTTCTTGTTCCATTCAAGATTATATCTTCCTTTGTTTTTTAAAGTTTTTAATAATCTCCCCTTTTTGTTAAATATACTTAAATTCAATCATATTTTCTTCCCATTTGATAAAGGCAAAAAGAACAAAAGGAAATGATGAAATTCATAGATACTAATTAATGAAAAATACAAGTGAAATAGTAGTTTGATGTCAATAGAAAGTACAATACAAAGATTAATCAAAGACTTTTTCCTTTCCTTTTCTTGATGGTGTAGGAGGAGATGGATATCTTCCATCATTATTACCAATAGGAGTTGGAGAGGGGTCATGTGAAGATGGTGAGGTGCCTTCATAAGGACTTTCAAGATGCTCACTTACATCCCATTAACTCAAATCACATTAAGGAAGATTAAATTTCCCTTGTAAGTCATATATGTCATGATGAATGTGGGAAATGAGATCAACCTTTTTGTTAAGTTTTGTGATACTCTTTGTGACATCCTTCTTAAAGTGATGAAATTGTTTTTGAAGAGAAGATATGGCCTTGTAGATAAGCTTTAGGGTTTTGGATGATTCACCTTTGTCTTTGGTAAGTTTAGATAGTGTAGAAGGGTGTTCAACTTCAATAAGGTTAGATTCACCTTCTTATTCCATGATATGGTATCTAGGTCTCTTCCTTTCCCTTTGTATAACTCCCTTAGTACCAAAAGTATACTCATAGTGATTATTAATCTTTTGGATACACCTAGCATGTTCAAGGTATTCTAGATTGATAGACTTTGTAGCCGGATCAAGGGGTCATTAAGAGTTGCAAGATTCTCGTGGTTAGGAGCACTAAGTGTCTTGCTAGGTGGGTGATTTGGAAGGATAGAAAGAAAGTTCCAGTTTGGAATTTTCCATGATGTATGAATGTATCAATGAGAAATATAGCACTTTGTAGTGGCTCATTATGTTATGAAATCAAGGAGATCACTGCAAACCAAAAACACGCAGCGGAAAAATTTTGATCTCTGATTTCCCACCAGGATCCATGCTGTTCGTTTAATTCGATGAAAGTGTTCAAAGAACTAACCTGTTGATGATTTGAAATCATAGTTTGGAAGAGATGCCTCGATTGCGAAACACCCTCTATCGCGTATCCAAACGAATGCTGCCGTCTGGAGTGCTATCTCTCTGCAACGGCGAAGGCTGGAAAAATGTTTTCTCTAAAACGTATTAGGGTTCCTTTGTTTTCGTTCTCTTTCATTTTCTAATGTTACCTCTCAGAAGACTTAACGTCTGGAGTGAATATAATCACTCCAGAATCCAATTCGAAATTGGATAAGGTAAGTCAAATTCAGAATCCAAATCTAATAATAATTCTGAATATATTATCTAATAATATATATATATATAAATGAAAATAATAATAATAATAATAATAATAAATATTAATATCTAATATTAATATTATTAATATTATATCCAACCCAAAACGCATTCTTGTGTGTGGCCCGATAGGCCCATGTTAATTGGCAGTCAATTTAATCTCTATTAAACCAACAAGTCGTAATTGGCCTCTAGCAAGGCGTTAAAACTACCCAATTAATATAAGGAATGTCCAATTTGCCTAATAATAGTACATGCATTAATCCCTTTGTCACACGATATCTAGCTTGAACATAAGTCATGGTCAACATCATACTTATATTGTCCAAACTTATGATTACTCGATCTCCAAGTAGACTGATAAAAAAACAAATGAAATTGATCACACTATCAATTCATTTGAGCATGGCCATGCATTTCACAGTCTCACTTATCGAGGGGCCCAAAAGATATCTGTCTCAAAGAGAGGGACAAATTCTATCTTGATTGTTCATTATCCTCTACATAATTTCTATCATATATGATCATAACCTTTATTACTATCCAGTTACAGATAATGTTTGATCATGTCAAAATATAATAGTCCTTATATTGGAAACTATGACAATCTCAAGTCAAAGAATTAATACATAACTATCATGAGATTTACTTATGACACTAACCCATGTAGTAATCTCATGATGGGTCTATCCAATACATTGTTCTCTAACAAGTATCTATGAAATTGATTTGTATCACTATACACATAACCATCTGATGATTATCAAATCAATGTTCATATTGGTTAAGAATTATTTTTTTATCTCTATAACAATAATAAACCAGGGACAAATATCAAAATTGTGTAACATGCAAACAAACAATAATGATAATAAAACCTCATTTATTAATAATGAATGTATAACATAAAGATCCAAATAAATGGCCTAGGGCATATACACTAACAATCTCCTGCACAATAGCATATAAGAAAAATAAGTCACGTTAAGTATCATTTTTGTAATATCCCAAATTGTACCCTAGGAGAATTGGATTAATTGTTGATATTAATTGGATTATGTGTATAAGCTTAATGGTAAGAGAATAAGGAATATGAGAAAGTGTATATGTGGTGTATATGAGTTATATATGGTTGCAAGTCAAAGGAAGAGATTATTGTTATTATTTAATTGTGTTTAAGAATTATTTAAGTGAGTTTTGTGTAGTGGGAAAAGATATTTTATTTGTTTAATATTAAATGAAAGGTGGAGAGGATTTTAAGGAAAGTTGTTGGAGAGAGAAGGTTTGAATTTGTCTTTGGCTTCTCTTCTTTCCTTTCTTACGTGACAACCCATTTCTTTCTTTCCTTTTTCCATTTCTTTTCCTTTGTTCTTCGGCTAGCAGAAACAAGAGAGAGAGGAAGAGATTTATCCTTGCAAGATCAAGAGTAGAAGAGTTTTCAAGAGAACAAGTTGAAGGTTTAAGAGTTCTCCATCCTTGGTAAGTTCTTTCTTGACTCTTTGTGTTGTTTTGAGTTGATTGGATATTTGATGGTTTGAGTTGTGTGTTTGAGATGTGTTTTTGAGTGCTTGGTTCTTTGGTTTTTGGATTTTGGGGTTTGATTGAAGGAAAGAGTAAGGTTGTTGGTGGTAGAGATGTGTTGGTGTTATGGGTTTGAAATAATGAGTATGGTTTGTGATTTGTGTTTAATGTGTGTGTTTTGAGTTGTTTTGATGTTCTTGGCAAGTTCATTATGGTTTTGGGTGTGTCTAGTTGAGTTATGTTGAAGTGAAAGATGATGAAAGAGTGTTGTTTGTTGGTTTGATTGTGGTTTGGCCGGAATCTGGGTTTTTGGTCGGACACGCCCATGGGCACGTCCAGGATTGTTAGGCGTGTCAATTGTGTTTGAGGCAGTAGGTGAGACACGGCCATGAGCACGCCCGTGTTAGTTAGCGTGTCATAGCTACTGTGATTTTGGAGAAATTACACGGCCAGGAGCACGTGCATGATGTTGGACGTGTCAATACTTTTGAGAGACATAATGTATTACACGCCGATGAACACGCCCGTGGTGTTGAGCGTGTAAATGTTTCTGTGTTGAAGAGTTAGGGCACGGTCAGGAACACGGTCGTGTGGGTGAGCGTGTCCAGTTTAGGGTTTTGCCTTAGTTGGTTCTAAACCTCATGAGCTTAAGAGGGTTTCTTTATTCTTTTGGAATAGGTTGTGAAGAAGGTGAATTTACCCATATTCAAGAGGTGATAGATTCTTGAAGAAAGAAGTGTTTAGAGTTGTGAGGGTTGTTGTTAAGGTAAGTACAAGTTATTCATTAATGCATATACATGTTGAGACTCAATGCATATGAATGTAAATGTGTTGAGTATTGCATTATATTGTTCATACATATAAATAATGTTATTTTGTGTATAATGTGAATTGTTAAGTATATGCCATGTTGAGATATGATGAAATGTGAAATCAATGTGGTTGATAATAATGATGTGAATGAAAAGGTTGAGGTATGCTTGCTTATATGAGATATGAAGCCATGATGATTGGCTAAGAAATGTTAAATGAGAAATGAATTGAAATATGAAACTAAATAAAATGATTGTGTGTATAATATGTTGATTCAATTTTCAGAGTACTGTATTTGGCGGCATGCCTATGAATCATTGGATTGGTGAAATGGGATGGCCCGTAAACCGATGCCAATTGAAAATGTGAAATGAATCACTGGATAGGCGAAATGGGATGGCCCGTAAGCTGGTTCCAGTTGAAAAATGTGAAATGAATCATTGGATAGGCGAAATGGGATGGCCCGTAAGCTATTTTCCAATTGAAATTTAGTAACAGTCTAGCCGGGTTGAGGATCTCCTCATGTTTATGAGTTGATGGTCCAAGAGACTGGGTATGTTACGCTATCCATGGATAGAGATATGATATATATTGCCTACGGGCTTGATGAGTTGTGATATTGGACCAAAACAGTTACTCTGAACCTTGAATAACATATTAGTGTCATTTTGGGCCCATGCTTGTGTTTGTTATAATGTGATTAGGAATTGGAGAAATTGATGAGAAATGAGATAATGTTATGATATATGAACATAATTTGATTGTATGACTTGAACATTGCACCATGGCATATTGATATTATAGCTTGTATTACTAAGCCGTAGGCTTAGCGCGATTGTGGTTCTTCGCGCAGGTGTCAGAGAAGAACCTGAGAGTTCCACTAGACCGAGTGAGTCTAGACATTGAGTAGTTATTCTTGGACTTAAAGATCAGAGATCAAGCTGCCACTTATGTATATATTTTATATTTGTAACTTTGATTTCAATGTTTATGTCATTGTGAATATTTATACCATTTCCGCTGCGGAGTAATTAAATGTTTTTAACTATTGTGTTTTATAAATACTCTCGTGAATTTGGATCTCTTTTATTTGTTTTAAAAGGTATGTTTTGTGTATTTTATAAACAGTGGCAACCTATATTCAGTATACGTATATTACGATCGTATCAGCATGCTGTATACGTATACGGTATATAGGGGTGTTACAATTATTTTGGTATCAGAGCCTAGGTTTGAGATTCTCAACCTAGGTAAACTGTAAGAAAAAGAGTATTTTGATTTGAAAAGTTGGTTTTTGAGTAAAATATATACTTCGTATTGGCAGACTCTGATCTTTAATAAGGTGTATTCTGCTATATTTGCAGATTTAGGTTGTGATGGATCCTCATTCGTGTCAGTCTGTTGAGGGAAGTGCGGAGAGTATAGCTCCGGATGAGTATAGAGATGAGGTTAGAATTGATAGAGCCGGGGAGGCACCTGCTTCTGGGGCAGGGGGACCAGTTGGTGATGAGGTTCCACCAGCTTGGTTCAGGAATATGATGGAAGTAATGAGACAAGCTCCAGTGCAACCACCGCCACCACCACCTCAGCCTCAGGTATCAGTCAGACAGTATGATAAATTGAGGAAGTTTGGAGCAGAAGATTTTCTGGGTACTATAGACCCGGCAGTGGCTGAACAATGGTTAGACAAAGTACAAAGGATCTTTATTCAGTTGCAAGCCACACCTGAAGAAAAATTTGATTATATCAGGTCATTACTGCAGAAGGACGCCTATGACTGGTGGAAGACTGTGCCTCATGCCATAGATGATCCACCTACCCTATCTTATGCTGATTTTCTCAGGGAGTTTGAGCGGAAGTATACTCCAAGGGAGTATAAAGATATGAAGAAAATGGAGTTTCTGAGTTTGAGACAGGATCACCGGACAGTAAGAGAGTATGAGGTTGAATTTATCCGGTTGAGCCATTATGCAGGTGGTATTATATCTGATGAGATTGACAGATGCAGGAGATTTGAAGGGGGATTGAGGCCCTCTATTATGTGTCTTGTGGCTGGTTCCAGATATCAGGATTTCTCCCAGCTTGTTGCTGCAGCTAGGAGTGTGGAGAGAGCCCAGGACATTGCAGCATCTGCTTCTGAAGAGGAGGTTAGAGTGAGAAGGCCCCAGTTTGAGGCAGGGTCTTCATCTGTTAAGAGGGGTAGAGGCAGCTTTGTTCCCAGAGTTGGGAGGAGTCAGAGGCCTACTGGTAGGTCAATACAGTATTCGAGACAGAGATCACGATCTACAGCTTCTGTAGCTAGTGCTCCTACCCCAGTGATTCAGAGATCTACTCCACGGGTATGTGAGCTTTGTGGT
Organism: Garcia nutans; assembly: GCA_947685225.1. Taxonomy (NCBI): domain Eukaryota; kingdom Viridiplantae; phylum Streptophyta; class Magnoliopsida; order Malpighiales; family Euphorbiaceae; genus Garcia; species Garcia nutans. The sequence continues at coordinate 11,387,682 of CANTUV010000040.1, forward strand.
AAGATCCATGTGGGTGGTTGTCAGAGGATTGGTGGATCAGGTGTGTGTTTTCGTTGTGGATCACCTGATCATTTCATTAGAGAGTGTCCTGAGATGCAGGAACAGAGGTCAGTGGATTCTGTAGTTTCTCGACCCAGTTTTGGCAGAGGAGGTAGAGGAGGCAGGAGTTTTGGCAGAGGGGGTAGATCTGGGTTCAGTCAGAGGGGAGGATCTTCATTTAGAGACAGTAGACCTGATGAGGCCGGACCATCCCAGAGAGTTTATGTAATGCAGAGACAGCCAGATGCTTCAGCTGTCATTGCTGGTACTTTCTCTTTATTTGGCATCTCTGTTATTGCTTTAATTGACCCTGGATCCACTCATTCATATATTAGTGCATCTATATTGCCTATGTCTGAATTGCATGCTGAATCCTTAGGATTCGATGTTTTGGTGACAAATCCGTTAGGGCATAGTATGATTGTTAGTAAGGTGCACCGAGAGTGTGCAATTGTGGTTCAGGGTGAAAAATTTCTTGGTGATTTGATTGAGATGCCATTTAAGGAGTATGATTTGATTTTGGGTATGGATTGGTTATCTAGACATGGAGCTGTGGTAGATTGTAAGAGGAAGAATGTTACTTTGAGAACTAGTGATGATAGAATTGTGATGGTATCTAGCGAGCAGAAGCAACTTGCATCCTCGTTGATTTCAGCTGTTTCAGCTAGGAGGTTGATCAGAAAAGGGTGTGATGCCTATCTTGCTCATGTCTTAGATACCAGGGTGGTAGGTTCTCAACTTGATAGCATAGCCACAGTTGCTGAGTTTCCGGATGTTTTCCCAGAGGAGTTGCCAGGATTGCCTCCTGAGAGAGAGGTGGAGTTTGGTATTGATTTGTTGCCGGGTACCACTCCTATCTCTATTACTCCTTATAGAATGGCACCTGTTGAACTGAGAGAATTGAAGGTGCAATTACAGGAGTTGTTAGATAAAGGATTCATTCACCCTAGTGTTTCACCATGGGGAGCTCCTGTGTTGTTTGTAAAGAAGAAGGATGGTACTATGAGATTGTGTATCGATTATAGGCAATTGAATAAAGTGACTATCAAGAATAAGTATCCTTTGCCTAGAATTGATGATCTCTTTGATCAGTTGAAGGGAGCAGCAGTATTCTCTAAGATTGATTTGAGATCAGGGTACCATCAATTGCGGGTCCGAGCTGAAGATGTGTCGAAGACAGCTTTTCGAACCAGGTATGGGCATTATGAGTTTTTGGTGATGCCTTTTGGTTTGACGAATGCACCTGCAGCTTTCATGGATTTGATGAATAGGGTGTTTAGGCCCTATCTTGATCAGTTTGTGGTGGTGTTTATAGATGATATTTTGGTGTATTCTCGGAATGAGGAAGAGCATGACAAGCATTTGAGAATTGTGTTGCAAATCTTGAGAGAGAAGCATTTGTATGCTAAGCTGTCGAAGTGTGAATTCTAGCTTGATCAAGTAGCTTTTCTCGGTCACATTGTTTCAGCTGATGGCATTAGAGTTGATCCGAGTAATGTTGAAGCTATTTTGAATTGGAGTCCACCGAAGTCTGTGACGGAAGTTAGAAGTTTTCTGGGTTTGGCAGGCTATTATCGGCGATTTGTAAAGGGTTTTTCTTTGATAGCTACTCCACTTACCAGATTTCTTCGGAAGGGAGTGAGATTTGTGTGGACTGATCAGTGTCAAGCTAGCTTTGAGCAGTTGAAGAAGATGTTAACTCAAGCTCCTGTTCTCACTTTGCCTATAGAAGATAAACCATATGTGATTTATAGTGATGCTTCACATAGTGGTTTGGGTTGTGTGCTGATGCAAGAGGGTAAAGTGGTAGCTTATGCTTCTCGTCAGTTGAAGCCGCATGAGCTCAATTATCCGACTCATGATTTGGAATTGGCGGCTATTGTGTTTGCTTTGAAGATATGGCGACATTATTTGTACGGAGAGAAATGCTTTATCTATACCGACCATAAAAGTTTGAAATATTTGGGAGTTCAGAAGGAACTTAATCTTCGTCAGAGAAGATGGTTGGAATTGATTAAAGACTACGACTGTTTGATTGATTATCATCCAGGTAAAGCAAATGTTGTTGCTGAGGCCTTGAGTCGGAAGTCTTTAGCAGGTTTGACTGTGTTTTCGCTCTCGTTGCTTGTTGAGTTGAGGGCTTTGCATGCTAGTTTCATATCTTGTGATGATGGTGCATTGTTGGCACAATTACAATTGAGACCAGTGTTGTTAGATCAGATTAAGGAGGCTCAGTTGGCTGATAAGAAAATTCAGAAGGTTGTTTCTGATTGCCAAAAAGGAGAGAGCCGAGATTTTGTTGTGAGAGATGATGGTAGTTTGTGGTTGAAGAATAGATTGTGTGTTCCTGAGGATGATAACTTGAGGAAGATTATTTTAGTAGAAGCACACCAATCAGTGTTTGCTATGCATCCGGGCAGTACGAAGATGTACCATGATTTGAGACAGCATTATTGGTGGTCTGGTATGAAGAGAGACATTGCGGAGTTTGTGTCTAGATGTCTCACATGTCAGAGGGTTAAAGCAGAGCATCAAGTTCCAACTGGGTTGCTTCAACCTTTGTCAGTGCCTGAATGGAAATGGGACAGAGTAACAATGGATTTTGTTTCAGGGTTACCTTTGACCCAAAGGAAACAAGATGCTATTTGGGTGATTGTTGACAGGTTGACTAAGACAGCTCATTTTCTTCCAGTTCGGATGGATTACTCTCTTGAGAGATTAGCTGAGCTGTATATCCATGAGATTGTGAGATTGCATGGAATCCCAATTTCTTTAGTGTCTGATCGAGATCCGAGGTTTACTTTGAGGTTTTGGAAGAGTTTGCATAGAGCTTTGGGTTCTCGACTGCACTTTAGTACTGCTTTCCATCCGCAGACGGATGGCAGTCAGAGAGAGTGATACAGATCATTGAAGATATGTTAAGAAGCTGTGTCATTAATTTCTCTGGAAGTTGGGATATATTTTTGCCTCTTGTGGAATTTGCTTACAATAACAGTCATCAATCGAGTATTGGGATGGCACCATTCGAAGTATTGTATGGAAGAAGGTGTAGGACACCTTTGTGTTGGAATGAAATTGGTGAAGGTAAGTTAATTGGTCCTGATTTGGTTAAAGAGACTGAGGAAAAAGTAAAGATCATTCGAGATAGATTGAAACCAGCTTCAGACCGACAGAAGTCTTATTCGGATTTGAAGAGGAGAGACATTGAGTATAGTGTAGGAGAGAAAGTATTTTTGAAAGTATCTCCTTGGAAAAAGATCTTGAGGTTTGGTCATAAAGGAAAATTGAATCCTCGTTTCATTGGACCGTATGAGATATTGGAAAGAGTAGGACCAGTTGCTTATCGACTTGCTTTGCCACCTGAGTTGGATAGGATCCATAATGTATTCCATGTTTCTATGTTGAGGAGGTACAGGTCGGATCCATCTCATGTGTTGTCAATTGAATCTGTTATAGTTAGTTCAGATCTAACATTTGAAGAAGAACCAATTGCTATCTTGGCACATGAAGTGAAAGAATTGAGAAACAAGAAAGTGCCATTGGTAAAAGTTCTATGGAAGAACCATGCAAAAGAAGAGGCTACTTGGGAAAGTGAGCAAACTATGCGAGACCAGTATCCTCATTTGTTTCGGACTTGATTTCAGGTAATTTCGAGGACGAATTTTCTTTTAAGAGGGGAAGAATTGTAATATCCCAAATTGTACCCTAGGAGAATTGGATTAATTGTTGATATTAATTGGATTATGTGTATAAGCTTAATGGTAAGAGAATAAGGAATATGAGAAAGTGTATATGTGGTGTATATGAGTTATATATGGTTGCAAGTCAAAGGAAGAGATTATTGTTATTATTTAATTGTGTTTAAGAATTATTTAAGTGAGTTTTGTGTAGTGGGAAAAGATATTTTATTTGTTTAATATTAAATGAAAGGTGGAGAGGATTTTAAGGAAAGTTGTTGGAGAGAGAAGGTTTGAATTTGTCTTTGGCTTCTCTTCTTTCCTTTCTTACGTGACAACCCATTTCTTTCTTTCCTTTTTCCATTTCTTTTCCTTTGTTCTTCGGCTAGCAGAAACAAGAGAGAGAGGAAGAGATTTATCCTTGCAAGATCAAGAGTAGAAGAGTTTTCAAGAGAACAAGTTGAAGGTTTAAGAGTTCTCCATCCTTGGTAAGTTCTTTCTTGACTCTTTGTGTTGTTTTGAGTTGATTGGATATTTGATGGTTTGAGTTGTGTGTTTGAGATGTGTTTTTGAGTGCTTGGTTCTTTGGTTTTTGGATTTTGGGGTTTGATTGAAGGAAAGAGTAAGGTTGTTGGTGGTAGAGATGTGTTGGTGTTATGGGTTTGAAATAATGAGTATGGTTTGTGATTTGTGTTTAATGTGTGTGTTTTGAGTTGTTTTGATGTTCTTGGCAAGTTCATTATGGTTTTGGGTGTGTCTAGTTGAGTTATGTTGAAGTGAAAGATGATGAAAGAGTGTTGTTTGTTGGTTTGATTGTGGTTTGGCCGGAATCTGGGTTTTTGGTCGGACACGCCCATGGGCACGTCCAGGATTGTTAGGCGTGTCAATTGTGTTTGAGGCAGTAGGTGAGACACGGCCATGAGCACGCCCGTGTTAGTTAGCGTGTCATAGCTACTGTGATTTTGGAGAAATTACACGGCCAGGAGCACGTGCATGATGTTGGACGTGTCAATACTTTTGAGAGACATAATGTATTACACGCCGATGAACACGCCCGTGGTGTTGAGCGTGTAAATGTTTCTGTGTTGAAGAGTTAGGGCACGGTCAGGAACACGGTCGTGTGGGTGAGCGTGTCCAGTTTAGGGTTTTGCCTTAGTTGGTTCTAAACCTCATGAGCTTAAGAGGGTTTCTTTATTCTTTTGGAATAGGTTGTGAAGAAGGTGAATTTACCCATATTCAAGAGGTGATAGATTCTTGAAGAAAGAAGTGTTTAGAGTTGTGAGGGTTGTTGTTAAGGTAAGTACAAGTTATTCATTAATGCATATACATGTTGAGACTCAATGCATATGAATGTAAATGTGTTGAGTATTGCATTATATTGTTCATACATATAAATAATGTTATTTTGTGTATAATGTGAATTGTTAAGTATATGCCATGTTGAGATATGATGAAATGTGAAATCAATGTGGTTGATAATAATGATGTGAATGAAAAGGTTGAGGTATGCTTGCTTATATGAGATATGAAGCCATGATGATTGGCTAAGAAATGTTAAATGAGAAATGAATTGAAATATGAAACTAAATAAAATGATTGTGTGTATAATATGTTGATTCAATTTTCAGAGTACTGTATTTGGCGGCATGCCTATGAATCATTGGATTGGTGAAATGGGATGGCCCGTAAACCGATGCCAATTGAAAATGTGAAATGAATCACTGGATAGGCGAAATGGGATGGCCCGTAAGCTGGTTCCAGTTGAAAAATGTGAAATGAATCATTGGATAGGCGAAATGGGATGGCCCGTAAGCTATTTTCCAATTGAAATTTAGTAACAGTCTAGCCGGGTTGAGGATCTCCTCATGTTTATGAGTTGATGGTCCAAGAGACTGGGTCTGTTACGCTATCCATGGATAGAGATATGATATATATTGCCTACGGGCTTGATGAGTTGTGATATTGGACCAAAACAGTTACTCTGAACCTTGAATAACATATTAGTGTCATTTTGGGCCCATGCTTGTGTTTGTTATAATGTGATTAGGAATTGGAGAAATTGATGAGAAATGAGATAATGTTATGATATATGAACATAATTTGATTGTATGACTTGAACATTGCACCATGGCATATTGATATTATAGCTTGTATTACTAAGCCGTAGGCTTAGCGCGATTGTGGTTCTTCGCGCAGGTGTCAGAGAAGAACCTGAGAGTTCCACTAGACCGAGTGAGTCTAGACATTGAGTAGTTATTCTTGGACTTAAAGATCAGAGATCAAGCTGCCACTTATGTATATATTTTATATTTGTAACTTTGATTTCAATGTTTATGTCATTGTGAATATTTATACCATTTCCGCTGCGGAGTAATTAAATGTTTTTAACTATTGTGTTTTATAAATACTCTCGTGAATTTGGATCTCTTTTATTTGTTTTAAAAGGTATGTTTTGTGTATTTTATAAACAGTGGCAACCTATATTCAGTATACGTATATTACGATCGTATCAGCATGCTGTATACGTATACGGTATATAGGGGTGTTACAATTTTCATTTCCATCACTTCTTTGGTGAATCGTATACGTGATGATTCTATGTAGGAGCCAAAATAAAAGGGTCTTAAAATGGATAGCTTTGGATGACCTGTTATTGTATTGGGTTTCAATGGATAGTTCACTCTAAAAAGATGAATAATTCTTTAAAGGAAAATCTACAACATTGTAGGATAGAGCTCTGAAAACGCCAAACTTCACCAAATTCTTCTAAGGAAAGAGCAAAATCTTAGTTAAAAAGCCTATAGTAAACTCCATAGAATCCTATTGGTGCATTGTGGCTTTTCTCTACCCTTAGAGACATTAATAATTCCCTTGAGGGGCTATAGTAACCTAACTCATTTGGAAATGCAAATTGTCTCCACCCAATTCTATCAAGGTAGTTATAGATTTCTCCTTTGATGTTTAGAGTTAAAAGCATCCCTTTCACAAGCATTTTGGTTGGTTCAAGAGTCTTCTTCTTAAGCATATAATATTCGGTTCTCTCATCCTCATTTTTGTACTTGGGTTTGTGAGGTTGAACACTTTTTCTAGTGAAGTGTTTGGATTTTGCTTGAGGTTGAGGTTTGGGTTCATGAATCACAATCCCCTTTTCTTTGGTTGTGGTTTTCTTTTTGGTGGTTTGGTTTTGGTTTTGGTTTTGGGTGCCATATCCTTAATTAAAAGACAAAAAGTAAAAGAAATGTAGAAAATTGAAAGAAATGTAGAATGAAAGAGATTGTTGGTGATGTTTTGAACAAACAACTTCAAGTGGATGAAAATCTTTGAAAACTTCTTCTTAATGATTAATTTTTTAAAATAGTGTTTGAGTATGTGAGATTGAGTTTGTAAAGATGTATTTTTATGTAAAATAGATATATTTATAGACAAAATTTGGAAAACTAGCCATTTTTTTACTTTTGACCATTTGGGGAGCAAAAGTTTAAATTTTTACAAGTTCCAACGTAAAAAACAAAAATTACTTATACTGGTTGTGTGGTCGCCCGAGCTATTGAGCGATCGCCAGCTCAGTCTAGCGAGCTCCCTTAGCTGTGCATGAACATACAAGCTTCAAGGGAGTGTAACAGAGAAACAATATAGAATCCTGAAAATGGACCGATCTTTCGAGCTATTAAAGATTGGGCTCGATATAAATGCAATTTAAAGTTTAGGGAGAATTGTTGTCCTGCTCAAGCTCAGTAAATGAGCATAGTTGTGCGACCGCTCGGTAAAATGGGGCTCTCACACTAGTGGAGCCGTACTAAATTTTGAAAACATATTTTAGATTAAATGAACAAAATAGACTTGATACCAATAAAATTGATTATGCAAGAGTTTATCCATCAATCATGCCAATATTTTGTTTTATAAAATTCATTCTTTCTTCATTTAAGTTTTTTGTAAAATTATTCTTAAATTGATTTTGAGTTTCAACAAATTCTTAAACTATATTATGATTTTGAAGATTATCCCTTAAGAAATGATGTTTGACATCTATATGCTTAGACATAGAATGTTGAATGGGATTCTTGGACAAATTAATTGCACTAGTGTTATCACACTTGATAGGAATGTGATCAAAATTTTTTCCATAGTGAAGTAATTGTTATTTAATCTAAAGAATTTGTGTGAAACAAAAACATGTAGCGATATATTCAGCTTTGGCGGTAGATAAAGCAATCGACACTTGTTTCTGGCTAAACCAAGAAACTAAGCATTCACCAAGAAAATGACAAGCTCCGGTTGTACTTTTTCTATACAAAGGACTACCGATAAAATCCGCATCGAAAACCTAATATGTCAAATGATGTGTTTCTAGGATATCAAAGTCCTAAATGCAATGTTTCCCTCAAATATTTTAAAATTCTTTTAGTTGCATTTAAATGGGACTCTTTAGGGCAAGATTGGAATCTAGCACACAAACATACACTATACATAATACTGGGCCTAGAAGTGGATAAATAGAGTAGTGATCCAATAATACCTTAATATTTCTTCTCATCTAGTGCCTTACCATTTTCATCTTTGTCAAGTTTCAAGGATGTACTCATGGGAGTCTTGCTAGTCTTGCAACCATCCATTCCAAATTTATTAATAAGTTCCTTTGTGTACTTGGATTGGTTAATGAAGATCCCATCTTTGTATTGCTTGATTTGTAGTCCAAGGAAGAACTTGAGTTCATCCATCATGCTCATTTCAAATTTTCTAGTCATACAAGAAGCAAATTCCTTGAACAAAGATTCATTAGCGGCATCAAGTATTATGTCATCAACGTAAATTTGTACAATTAAAATGTTATGCTTATTCTTTTTAACAAAAAGAGTTGTGTCCACTTTGCATGTTGTAAAACCATTTTCAATCAAATATGCACTAAGTCTATCATACGATACTCTTGGTGCTTGTTTCAATCCATATAATACTTTGGTAAGTTTGAAAACATTATTTGGGAAGTTATAATTTTCAAAACTATGAGGTTTTTCAACATAGACTTCCTCATTTATAAATCCATTTAGAAATGCACTTTTAACATCCATTTAAAAAAGTTTAAAATTCATATGACATGCAAAAGCAAGTAGAATTCTAATAGCTTCTAATCTAGCAACAGGAGCAAATATCTCATCATAGTCAATGCCTTCCTCTTGGTTATAGCCTTTGGCCACCAATCTAGCTTTGTTTCTAGTGATGAGGCCATTTTCATCAAGCTTATTCCTATAAACCCATTTGCATCTTATAATTTTATGATCTTTATGTCTAGAAATAAGTTCCCATACATTGTTCCTTTCAAATTAGTTGAGTTCATCTTGCATTACAATCACCCAACATTCATCACTAAGAGCCTCCTCGATAGTCCTTTGCTCAATTTGAGAAACAAAGCAAAAATTGACATCTAAATTTTTATTTTTGGATCTAGTAATTACTACCTTTAATGTTTCAACAATGATGAGTTCTTTTGGATGATCCTTCTTGTGTTACCAATCCTTGGGTAGCTCTTGAGTTCCTTCTTCTAGCTCAGCATGATTGTTCTTTAGAACATCAATTGTTTCTTGTGTTTTAATAGAACATACAAAATCATCAACAATACTACCTTTCCTTTGATCAAGATTAGAGGATTCATCAAAGACATCATGCATTGATTCTTCATCCATTATCTTTATAAAATTTCATCTTAGAGAAGTACTTTTCAATTCTAAGATCCATATGTTCAATCAAACTATTTTCATCTAGGGCATCATCATCTACATCATAATCATATGTAATTAAGTTTAAGGATGAAGTACTTACCTGTTTGGAGTCATTATCATCTTCAATAGCCATGAGATATAGATTTGTAATCGCTTCCTCCTCTTCTTCTTCAGCTTCTTCACTTGAGGAAGAGACATCCCATGTGGCTTTGAGAGATTTCTTCTTTTCTTTATCCCACTTCTTCTTATTTTTTAATTTGAAGTAATCTGATTTGATGTGACCAGATTTGCCATATTTATAGCATTTTACTTCATTCTTTTTATCGTTATCTTTGAAGGAAGATTTAGAAAATGTACCTTTGTTAGTTTGTAGTCTTCTCTTTCTCTTCCATTTATTTATCATTTTGAATAGCATAGTGTAGACCCTTAATTTTTGACCCAGTCCAGCCCAATATATTTTGTTTAGTCCAAAATAATTTTTATATTGTCTAATATATTTTAATTGGTCCAAAATAATTTTTGTTATCTTAATTAAATAATTTTTGCTTTATTATCTAATTTTTATTATAAAAAATAAAAATAAGCAAATAAAAATCAAAAAATAAAAATAAAAATAAAAATAAAAATCGGCTACGAAAAAATCATCACTGAAAATTCCAGTGCGGGCTTGGCCGTGGGCCATTTCACCCGCAGGAGTTTCCTGTGGGTGAAATGGCCGCAGACCTATTCCCGGCCCCCTGCCGCAGCCAACTGCTGCAGATTTTTTTGCCAGCGCAATTTTTCTTGCGGCAAATTTTTTCGCTAGCGTAATTTTTTCCGCAGCAGCTTTTTTTTGCCAGCGAAATTTTCCGACACAAATTTTTTAAAACCTAATACAATTAGGTTTCGGTTTTCTTTTCTTATTAAATATTTTATGTCGTGAGTAACTAGGAAAAACCATAAAAAAAACCTCTATAAATAACAACGCAAAAGGGAGGAAAAGTAATGAGAATTGGGGGACGAAAATTGATAGAGTTGGAAATTGAATCTGTGAAGGATAGGCAGCAAATCAATTTGACTTTTTGAGAGCAACAAGCAACGTATTAAAAAATGAATCAAAGGCAGCAACTGTCTTTGTATTTGTTCATCCAAGAAGAATTATTTTTTTGGAGGAACTATCAAAAGGAGGTATGTATTAAATTCTTTTGTTTTTCACAGTAGCTAAAATTATAAATTTGTGTTTGTCAAAATAAAAAACCCTAAAACTTTAATTTAGTTTTTCTAAAGTTAAAAACCTTATTTCGTCGGTTTATTTTCCAAAAGACATAAAATTGCTACTTTTCTTTCATCAAAATCTTAAAACCTTAATTTAACATTTCAAATCATCAAAACCCTTAGATTATATGTTGTTTCTTTCCAAAAGCCTTAAAAACTACCTTTTTGCCTTTAAAAACCTTAAATCATTTTTTTATTTTCATAAACTCCAGAAAATTATCAAATTGATTTTCAAATCCCAAAAACTTCATGCATCATCGAAACCCTAATTTTAAAATCCTAAAACCCTAATTCAACTCCAAAACCAAAAATAGTGAACCCTAACCTCCTTAAAACCTTAAACCTTAATTTTTTCTAAACCTTAATCCTTTAAAACCTTAAAAATCATATAAACACAAATATTTTAATTTTACACAGTAAACTTGAAATCACAAATTAAAAGTATTTTAAAGTGTCCAAAACCCTAGTTTCATGATTTCACCATTTAAACCTTAATTTGGTTAATCAAAGAGTCTTACCAACCTTTTAAACATAAAACCTTAATTTATTTTAATTCCTTAAAAAAGTCACAGTAGCCTAATTTTATGAATTCCAAAACCCTAACACATGAAACCAAGGACCCTAAATGGAAACATTGGCTATAATTCAAATTTTTATTTGCCTTATTCAATTCCATATTTGATTATGCTTTGATTTATTTTATATGCTTTAATTTATTTAAGTTCAATGTTTGGCTTATTAAATTTATCATGGATGGATGTTTTAATATCTTTGATGAATAATTTATCTATGATGAATGATTATTTATTTAGGTTTCTAAATGTTGTAAGAGGTATGTTTCCACTTGATGGGTACCTCATTAGTTAAATATCATGTAATTTAATTTGCTTTTCTATTTTAGAACCTATGTAAAGGGCATGTTTCTACCTTTCGGTGGGTGTCCTATTTAGGCATGTGATGTAAGGACATGTTTCCATCTTCCGATGGGTGTCCATTTATTTGTTTTGCTTGGACCTTGCTTTGATTTTAATATATTTATGTTTTCTTTTAATTATTGTGTGTAATATGGATAATGTTGTTATATTTAAGAATTTTATAATATATAGACCTGTAAAGGAGGCTGGTTCCAATGAACCGGGCGTTGTGGGGGTGCTGGGCCATTTCTCACCTTCCCCATATGTAACCAACATTTCGAACCAATTAGGGAGTTGGGGATTCCTTAGGAATCGAGTCATCCACCCCTTTCTTTTTTTTTGGCCCATCCGGGTGGCAACTCCATTTTCTCCGGACTTAGGTCCGTGTTCTCTAAGGCCCCGAGCCTAAATAGTGCAGAAGTCGCAAGAACCATTCCACCGGGAGTGGGGGCGAAAATCCCCGCTCATAGTGGCGACTCCACTGGGGATAAGAGAAGTTGATTCCGTTGGTCTTTTTATTATTCTATTCTTTGTTATAATGATATTATCCATTGCATCATATTAGATTGCATTGTATGCGTGAGTTAGGACGCCCGTGTTACCCGTATTATGTTATGTAAGGGATACCATACTTTCACTCAAGGTATGGAGATCGAGCATGGCATAACCACTCATAGCCTCGTACCGTTCGGTATATACTTGCTATGGGAACCTAACCCTTTTTACCCAAAGATTAAAGCTCATGTAATTGGCCTAGTTACTTTCCTTAGGTTTTTACCCCAAATGCATGTTGTTTGACTATGGTTCATTTATCTTGGCTTAAATCATGGCTTATTTAGTTTGTTCTTTTTCTAATATGACCTAAGTGTATTGTAAGCTCAAAATAAATTTTTCTTCTAAATCCAAAAGACCAAAGCTATTTTCAAAACATTTTCAAAATGGTCTTTGGACATAAAAGTTTTCTAGAAATAAATCAAAAATTCTTTGGCCCATGGCCCGAATACTAAGCCCAAAATCCATTTTTCTAAAATCTTTTACAATGGGCTTAGAAACAAAACTATTTTCATCCAACCTTCTCTTACAAAGAGCTTGCAAAAATATTTAGGTCAATTATGAAATACTAAAAATCAATTGTGGGCCTAGTTTACACTAAGAATAAATGAACCATTAGTTACTCTTTTCAAGTGAGAAATCTATTTATAATAAACCTCTTAATTTCATTTTAATCCATCATAACATAAAAGCTACTTTAATTGGTTGAATGGATTAAAACCTAATTAAGGGGAATTATCATGGATTGTTTTCCATTTTCAAAAAAATAACTATTGGTTGAAAAGTCCGAGGGAATCATTCGAAAGCAAGATGCCCCATGTTGGTATTTTGTTAACCACATACCTAGGAAAAGAGACTCGCCATTCGTGTGTGGACGTTATAAGGTTGGAAGGAACGTCCTAATTATCTTTCTTTGTTTATTGTTCGTGCATACATGCATACATGCATACATTTGCATCTCATTGATCCTCTCTGGCTCACAGCCCTGGATTACGACAGTTCTAAAGCTTACAACAATCCGACCTACACTGGAGACAAGTAATCATATTTCCAAATCGGATACAAGGGAACAACACTTTCAAAACTTAGAATTATTCTTTGATAGAGCTTTGAAATATAAGCTAAGACTAAACCCGAAGAAGTGTGTATTCAGTGTTACTTCAGGCAAATTATTAGGACATGTGATTGGTCCCAATGGTATTGAGATTGATCCTGACTAAGTTAAAGCAATCAGGGATATGCCAGCCCCAAAGACGGAGAGAGAAGTTTGGGGATTTATCAGTAAATTGCAATATATTAGCAGATTTATAGCAAAGCTCACAACAATTTGTGAGCCTATCTTCAAATTGCTTAGAAAGAATCAGCCGGTCATATGGAATGAAGAATGTCAAAAGGCCTTTGATCGAATAAAAGAGTATTTTTGGAATCCACCTGTTTTAAAACCACCTAAACCTGGTAAACATCTATTACTATACATAGCAGTAGAAGAAGAGTTGATAGGAGCGATGCTAGCCCAAGCAGATGAATTAGGGATTGAGCATGCAGCTTACTATCTGAGTAGAAAGCTCCTACCTTATGAAATTAAGTATAGTATCATCAAAAAGACCTGTATAGCCGTGGTTTGGTCTTCTAAGAAGTTTCGGCATTACTTTCAATCGTATAGTGTACAAGCAATTTCCAAGTTGGATCCAATGAAGTACTTAAGGGAGACACCTTCTTTGATTGGAAAATATGGTCTATGGTTGATAATATTAGAAGAATTTGAGATTGAGTATATAACCAAGAAAATGATCAAAGGTAGAGCGGTAGCAAAATTCCTGGCCCAACAACCATTATCAGATATTGAAGAGGTAATCTTGGAATTTCCAGATGAACATTTAGAAGCAATTGAAGTACAAGGGTGGAAAATGTATTTTGATGGAGCAGTAAATAGGAAAGGAGCAGGTTTGGGAGTTATACTAGAATCGCCCGAAGGGGAACTCATCCCTTTAGCCAAAAAATTAAAATTTAGGGCAACCAATAATATGGTGGAGTACGAAGCTTGTATTTTCGGTTTGGAAACCCTAATGATAATGAAGGTGGATAAGGTGGAAGTTTTTGGCGATTCATTGCTAGTTGTATCCCAAGTGAATGGAGAATGGGAGTTGAAAGAAGAAAAATTGAAACCATACCACCATTATTTGACCATGATGAAGAAGAACTTTAAGGAGTGTAGGTTTACACACCTATAAAGGGAAGAAAAGCATATGGCTGATGCCCTAGCCACATTGGCTTCGGTATGGGAAAACCCCGTTAGCCTATTCCTTAAGCCTCTGATCTTGACCAGTTCGTCAACTCCTTGCTATGAATATGAAACAATCATGGAAATTGATACAGACCATGATGCGTGGTATGATACTATAAGACGATTTTTGGAAGAAAGAGAATACCCGCCGGGTGCAACGAAGAAAGAGAGAAGAGCCATAAGGAGGTGGTCATTGCAATACATCACCTTTCATGGAGAATTATATCAAAGATGGCCTGATGGAGTGCATTTAAGATGTTTAAGAAAACCTGAAGTGGAGAATATCATGTCAGAAATACATGCGGGAAGTTGCGGTCTGCACATGAATGGTTTGGCCCTAGTTAAGAAGATTATTCAGCAAGGTTACTACTGGTTGACCATGGAGAAAGATTGTATTGAGTTTGTAAAGAAGTGCCAGCAATGTCAGATGTATGGTAACTTGAATCACATGCCTCCTGAAGAACTGCATTCAATGTCTTCACCCTGGCCATTTGCCACCTGGGGTATCGACATTATAGGAGAGATACATCCGACTGCTTCAAATGGTCACCCTTTCATTATGGTAGTAGTAGATTATTTTTCAAAATGGGTCGAAGCCGAATCCTTCAATAAACTGGGTGCAAGCCAAATGGCTAGGTTTATTGAAAATAACCTCATCTGCAGATACGGGGTCCCGCATAGTGTGATATTAGACAATGGGGTACAATTTCAAGGAGCAGTTAAGGATTTATTCTTGAAGTACCAAATCCATCTTCATCGATCCTCTCCTTATAGACCAAAGGCTAATGGTGTAGTAGAAGCAACAAACAAAATAATTAAGCAAATTCTGTCCAAGATGACCAAGACTTACAGGGATTGGTCAGAGATGCTTCCCTTTGCTTTATGGGGATATAGGACAAGTGTGCGAACACCTGCTGGAATGACACCGTTCTCTTTGGTTTATGGGATGGAAGCAGTGTTGCCAATTGAAATTGAGATCAAGTCATTAAGAGTAGTCTTGGAAGCAGAACTGCCTAAAATGGAATGGGTAGCGAGCAGATACACTTAGTTAGCTTTACTAGAAGAGAGAAGGTTAAAAGCACTGTATCATCACTGACTGTATCAAAAGAAGATAACTCGGGCCTACATTAGAAGGGTTAAAATCAGAAAATTCAGAGTTGGTGATTTGGTGTTGAAGCAGTGTAAGCCTAATGTATCTGATCCAAGAGGGAAGTTCAGGCCTAGCTGGGAGGGCCATATATTGTGATACAAGTCATGAATAAAGGTGTGGTGAAGTTGTCAGACATGGACGGGAACGAATTTAGTGAGCCAGTAAATATTGACAGGTTGAAGAAGTTTTATGTATGAAAAATAAAAAGAAAAGAGCTTGCTAGGTTGAAACCCCAAAAAAGGGCGGCCTAGGCAAAAGTTAGAGCAGTCCAGTAGTCTCAAAAACCAAAGAAGGGTGGGCTAGGCAACAATTAGGGCTAAAAGAGAGAAAATCATCAATTAGAAAACCCGAAAGGGCTAGTTGGCAACAGGAGTAATCTTGTGTATGCTGGCTCTATGTTTGGTTGTTCCCCAATTTAATAAAATAGAATTAATGTTAAAATTATTCTATGTGCACTGTTATAAGTATTTGACCAGATATGGATGAAATAAATAAACATAATTGCAAAAGGTGATGACAAATTTTAAATGGAAAAGAAGCATCTTTTATTACTTTGATTATTTTTTTCATCCTAACAATACACTTTATAAATTGACAAATGTAAAATCTATGGTAGTCGATAAGTGTAAAGTGCAGGCTATCTTTGCCTCAGCCGATCCAAGTAGGCTTCAGTCAAGCAAGGCATGTCTAAGTCGGGAGCAAAGTTAGGATCACGAGGCTTAGCTCCATACTGACGCCCAAGTCGGCGAGGATCATAGCATGTACGTTGACGAAGACCAGTAAGGGGAACGTACATCAAGTATGTCCGCATGGTGATATGAGAAATCTTCCACCAAGGTACCAACCAATGGATATTGACTTCAGAGCGTGAGTGGATCCAGTCAACCTAGTCAGCATATGAAGAAGCAGGATGAAGTAGCTTCCTAGCAGAATGATGACGTGGCAGGTATCTGGCAAAATCCATGGATGGAGTATCAAGCAAACAAAGATGCTCCTGAAGCCAAACCTGTGAAGAAAGAATTAAATTAAAAAAGAAAAAAAAAGGTCCGCTAAGTTGAAAACCCGCAAGGGCAGCTTAGACACAAATTAGGACAACTCGCTAGTTCCGAAAACACACATGGGCGGACTAGGCAAAAATTAGAGCAATAAATAAAAGAATAAAAAAAGAGAAAAAAGAAAACCTAAATTGAAATGCCGAAAGGGCAGTTTAGGTAATTACCTGTAGTAGCAACGAACTCCCGGTCAGTCTCTTTGACAATCCTGATTTAAATCAGTCTAATCCAACTAAGGTCTCGGCTAAGATCACAGGTACCGGTGACAAGCTTTCTTCCATTTGGTCCATAATATCAAATGCTCGTGGATCAATATCACCATCGGAAGAAACAACCAAGAATTGGCCGAGCAAGCAAAGACAGAGCATGCATCCCCATGCCTTAGTAGGGGCCAAATGAGAGAGACAAAAGTCAATCAAAGGAGCAAGTAGAAATTTTTCACCTCTCATCAACCGAAGAACTTCAGATTTTGGAATTTGAAATAACATCTGCATCTTCTGTTGAGTCTTGGAAATCAATGTGGGTAACGCCATTTGTTGATTATTGGATGTCCAAGGATGGCCTCAAATTCTTCAATCAAGGGACATATTTCAAAGCCATTAATTCTAAATACCCTAGAATCTGTATTCCAAAAGGAAGCCACGGCATGTAAGAAGGATTGGTCCAATTTGACATTTTGAAAACATTTTAACCATGAAATTTGCTTCCAATGAATGTCATCCATATTCTTAAATAGAATTTTTATTCTCTTTAAATGATGTTCGGTCATGGTGAATGATTGAAGAAAAAGTTAAAATTGTTAAAGTGAGTCTTCACGTTGAAAGAGAAATTATTTTGATTTATGAATTAAAATATGGCATGAAGGGTGATTTATATAGAGGAAACAAACCTTTTCCAAAAGTGAAATGGAAAAGGTGATGGGAAAGGATAAGACCATATGGCATTAGTGGCAATTTCCTTTACCACGTTGGATTGGGTTTAGCAAATGATGTGTATTCTAAAATTATGATGTACGGTAATAAAGAAATAAAAAAAAAGAAGGGAGTTACGTTAAAGATACAAATTGTATATTTTTCATTATTGTACAATGTTTTACAATTGCCATAATATTTTCATATCACTAAGAGGGTGGTGGTAGGTCACTGTGAGCGGGGATTTTCGCCCCCACTCCCGGTGGAATGGTTCCTGCGACTTCGGCACTGTTTAGGCTCAGGGCCTTAGAGAACACGGACCTAAGTCCGGAGAAAATGGAGTAGCCACCCGGATGGGCCGAAAAAAAAAAGGGTGGATGACTCGATTCCTAAGGAATCCCCAACCCCCTAATGGGTTCGGAAAGTTGGGTATGTGTGGCGAAGGTGAGAAATGGCCCAGCACCCCCACAATGCCCGGTTCATTGGAACCGACCTCCTTTACAGGTCTTAATATTATAAAATTCTTAAGTATAATAACATTATCCATACTACACACAATAAAAAGAAAGCATCATTATATTAAAATCAAAGCAATGTCCAAACAAAACAAAACAAATAAATGGACACCCATCCAAGAATGGAAACATGTCCTTACATCACATGCCTTGATAGGACACCCACCAAAAGGTAGAAACATGCCCTTTACAAAGGTTCTAAAATAGAAAAAGAAAATTAAATTACATGATGTTTAACTAATGAGGTACCCACCAAGTGGAAACATACCTCTTACAACTTTTGGAAGTCTACATTGATTGATAAAAGTAAATAATCATCCATAATAAATAAATCATTCATCAAAGGTATTTAAATAAAAGTAAACATCCTTCCATTATAAATAAAATAAACTAAGTATTGAACTTAAATAAATTAAAGCATATAAAATAAATCAATGCATAATCAAGTATGGAATTGAATAAAGCAAATAAAATTTCAAGTATAGCTACTATTTCCATTTAGGGTTTTTTATCTCATGTGTTAAGGTTTTGGAAATTCTAAAGTTAAGCTACTGTGACTTTTTAGGGAATTAAAATAGATTAGGGTTTTATGTTTTTTTAAGGGTTGGTAAGACACTTTGATTAAACAAATTAAGATTTGGATGATGAAGTCATGAAACTAGGGTTTTGGACACTTTGAAATACTTTTTAATCCATGGTTTTAAATAATGATTTAAGCTACTGTGTAATTTTTGAGTTTTTATGTTTTTATGTGTTTTAATGTTTTAAAAAGATTAGGGTTCATGAAAATTATGGTTTAAGGTTTTAAAAGGATTAAGGTTCATTATTTTAGGTTTAAAAGTTGAATTTTGGATTTTAGGGTTTTAGAATTTGGGTCGCGGGTAATGAAAATTTTTTAGGGTTTTAGAAATAAATTTGATATTTTATGAAGTTTTATGAATTTAAACAAAAGGATTGAAGTTTTTATAAGTAGAAAAGATGTTTTTTAAGGTTTTTTTGGATGAAATAGAACCTACTTTAAAATCTTAAAAGAAACAGAATTTGATTTTGGTTTTGTTGAAAAATATGTTCAATTAGAGTTTTAAGATTTTTAAGAAGAAAAAATAACAATTTTAAGTCTTTTTAGAAAAGAAGGTCATGTTTTAGTGTTTTAACTTTGGAATAATTAAATTAAAGTTCTAAAGTTTTTGATTTAAAAAAACCTTAAATTGTATAGATTTGCTACTGTGTTACATAAATAAAAAAGAATTTAACGTACCTTCTTTTGTTGATTCTCCAAAAAATAACTCTTCTTGGATGAACTAGCTCCAAAGACAAGCCTTTGTTCCCTTTGAATTACTTAATTCATGCTGCTACTCCCTTAAATATCAATTGAATTGAATTATTGCTTTTCCTTCCTTGATTTGGTTTCCAATCCCAAGCTCACTGTGAAACTTTTTCCTCCCCAAATTTGATTCAATTGATCCTTATTTATAGTGGGTTTTATGTTCTTTCTTCCTAATTCCACACGGCAATTAATATTAATAAAAAAAATTAAAACCTAATTGAATTAGGTTTCAAATATTTGGGTCAAAAAAATTTGCGCTGGCAAAAATTGTGGCAGCGGGCCCATGGCTGGGGCCAGTAGGCGCGCCAGCCCGCAGTGGGCGAAATAACTTCGCCCGTAGGAAATTCCTGTGGGCGAACGATTGGGCCTGTAGGCGAAGGTTTTGCCTGCTGGATTTTCCTGCGGGGCAAAACTCCCTCAGGCCCATGCGACTGTTTTTCGTTGCCGATTTTTTTTCGTTGCCGATTTTTTTTCGACTCCGATTTTTATTTTTATTTTTATTTTTATTTTTATTTTTATTTTTATTTTTATTTTTATTTTTATTTTTATTTTTATTTTTATTTTTTTTTTATTAATAAAAATTAGATAATAAAGCAAAAAGTATTTAATTAAAATTATTTTGGACCAATTAGACAACAAAAATCATTTTAGACTAAATAAAACATATTGGACCGGATTGGGTCAAAAATTAAGGGTCTACAATTTGCCCCCTGCTTGAATGATCTGAAACCTTAGTGAAAGAGAGTGAAAAGCAATAAGACTTAATCTTTGATATGGCGACTTGTTTTGGGTTATGGACCCGAGGATGATTCTAGGTTCTGGACCTATGAAAAATTTGGGTTTTGGACACGGTTCGAGTTCTGGACTCAAGGATGATTCTAGTTTCTGGACCTAATTTGGGTTCTGGACCCAGATTCGAGTTCTTGACTCGAGGATAATTCTAGGTTCTGGACCTAAGGGAAATTTGGGTTCTGGACCCAGATTCGAGTTCTGGACTCGAGGATAATTCTAGGTTCTGGACCTAAGGGAAATTTGGGTTCTGGACCCAGATTCGAGTTCTGGACTCGAGGATAATTCTAGGTTCTAGACCTAAGGGAAATTTGGGTTCTGGACCCAGATTCGAGTTCTGGACTCGAGGATAATTCTAGGTTCTGGACCTAAGGAAAATTTGGGTTCTGGACCCGGATTTGAGTTCTGGACTCGAGGATAATTCTAGATTCTGGACCTAAGGAAAATTTGGGTTCTGGACCCGGTTTTGAGTTATGGACTTAAGAAAGATTCTAGGTTCTAGACCTAAGGGTAAATTTGGATTCTGGACCCGAGTTAAGAAGTTTAGCTAAATTTTAGGCATATGTCTTCCTATTGCCCCCTGGGCGTAAAAACATTTTTATACTCGCAATTATTTGAATGATTAAAGTGAATAATTGAATTTTCTGTTTATTTACTATGTAGTTACTGTTCATACACTATTCACTATTCATAAATAGCAAATTTACTATTTGCAAATAGTATCAAATAGTATTTACTATTAGAAAAAGTGATTTTACTATTCAATAATAGTAATACTATTCATGAATAGTAATATTTACTATTTATAATACTATTTTATAAATAGTAATATTTACTATTTATCAATAGTAATACTATTTATGAATAATAAAATTCACTATTCATGCACAGTTTTGAGTTTGTTTTCATCTGCTTGTCGTTCCTCTATAAAAGGCCATCAATTCTCCATAAAATTTCAAAATTTCAATTTCAATTTTATAATCCTTTCAAATTTCTTTTCAATTTCAGCATATATTTTTCAAAAACAATGCATGCTTCGAGGTCGCGGACTCATTCTAATGCCGAATTATTGGAGTTTATTCGGCATCATGAAGACGGAAATCTAGATATACTGGTCGGGATGCCGCTTCATTGCAGTTCCAATCAAAAGAGCGAGGTAATGATTTATATATATATATATATATTTTATTATTATTATTATTTTATTATTTGTTGTTGTTTTTTTTATTATTACTTTTTATTATTATTATGAAAAATAAATTAATTTAAATAGATTGAATAACGCGTACTTACCTGGTATTAACTTACCTGGGTCTGTGCTAGCATGATCGTTGTGTCATTCGGGCCAGAGGTTGTATTTACAAAGCTCGACAATGGTATGATGTAGTGCCTTCTCGGGTAAGGTGGATTATCCGAGATTGCGGCTTTGAGCAATTTATCTTACAATTGACGTCCGAAGAATATCAAATAGACTGAAGTGTGGTCCAGGCGCTGGCAGAGCGATGGCTGGATACAACTCACACTTTTCACTTGCCCATTGGGGAGATGACAATTGGTTCGGTCGATTTTACTGCCATAACCGGCCTTCGATATGTTGGTGTTTCGGTTCCTCTGACCAATGAAATTTTAACCTTTGAAGAAATTCAGGAATTAATTGGTATGAAACCATCATATAAAGGACCTTTTAAGATAAAAATTGAGCCGATTCGCAGTTATTGGATTAACTACGAAGGTCGGATTGGCAGAAACAGGGCTGAACAGTATGCTCGAGGATTTTTGTTATATCTGCTCGGATCAACCATCTTTGGCAGCACTGAATCATCCATTCACTTATCAGTGTTGAGTGCCTTTTCTTATCTCAGAATGTTACCTTTTTTGGCTGGGGTGAAGCTGGTCTCGCATGTCTTTATTATGGCCTTGATAAGCTTTGTCGAAACAAGAATTCTTTTGTCGACTTGATGGCGGTTGTCAAGGTATTCTTTCTTCCACCAATGTCTTTTCCCTTTTTCTCTTGTGATCTTTGTTGTTACTGTAGATATGGGCATTTCTCGAGAGAGAATCGGGTATCCGAGATTAAATTTCTGGTTGTCCGATCGTGTGAACATTCCCAGCTCTCATCATGTGCATACTCATTGCTTTGTGTTGAGCCGCTTAACCTGGGATCAGGTAAAATAACATTAGTATGCTTTAAATGTTTTGTAAAAGTTTTACTTACCTTATGTTATCTTGCAGGTGAATTTGGCCTGTGGAATCCAGAAGAGCGAGCAAACTTGTCTCCTTTGATGAGGGCTGCACTGTCTTTTCAACATTCTCGGTGAATAATTGCTGGCCCCGTGTCTAGTGGCTGGTTTCTCGGGAAAAGAATTTATGAATGGTTTCTCGGCCCAGAGCAGCAGAGGTTCCCGATGCAAATCCCAGAATACACTTTAAATATTATGTCAATGCCGGAGGATACTTGGTGGTAGGCCCGATATGGTTTTAATGCCGAGTTATTTCTTCATTTACCGAGTCCATTTTATGCTCGTTTTATTCAAATGAGACTCTTGCACTTTGATGTATCTCCTGTCGGTGTGCGGGAGATTTCTGATGGAAATGAGGGTAGAGATGAGGAGGAACATGTAGGAGAGTCTATTCAATATCTCGGGACCAATACTTCTCAGGTAAAAATCTTACCACTTTTTCATTGCAACTGCTCTTTCTTTCTTTGATTCTTTAATGATCATTACAGGTTGTTGGCTCGTTTGATCATGAGGCTGGACCTTCCTTTACTGCCCCTTCGTTTACTCATTCTATCCCTCTAGATATACCATCTTATCCACAAGGCATTGATACGAATTACCTGGTACGTTTCTTATTTCGCAATAGTTTATGCTATATGTATGCATGATTATGTATGCTCTTACCTTTTTCCTTCTTGGCTCAGAGCGGATGCTCAAAGAATAAAACAAGAAGCTTCAAGAAGAGTTTACTGCAAGCCGTTAGCAGGCTTCTCATTTTGAAAGTTTATATCATTAATTCGAACAAAATTTTTGAGACTTCCGATTTCAAGGAATAAGGGATCCCGGTGCTTCTTCATCGAGAGGCCCCCAGGCTAATGACCATGAGATCCTTTCGTCTGCTTCTGATGAGGACCATGACAAATCAGAACTCCAAGGCAATAGGGATTTTAGTGCTTCTCCTTCGGATGATCCCGGGACGAGTAATTTGCCCCCTCTTCCAACAGGCAACGACTTTTTCAAGTCTTTATTTGGTGACCTACCACCACCCTCTTAGTGATATGTAAACATTATAGAAATTATACAATAATGAAAAATATGCTCTCTTTTTTTCTCTTCTCTTCTCCTCTTTCTTTTTTTTTTCAGCTACTGCTTCCTTTTTTTTTTCGCTACTGCCATTTATATATATATATAATACATCATAATTAATACCCACTTCCTTTGTTAAACCAAATCCAAAATGGAAAAAGAAATTGTGATCACTTCCTTTCCTTGTGCCATATGGTCTTATCCTTTTCCATTATCTTTTCCATTTCACTTTTGGAAAAGGTTTATTTTCTTCTATATAAATCACCTTGCATGCCATATTTCAATTCATAAGCCAAGAATCTCTCTTTCAAAGTGAATACTCTCTCTTTAGCAATTTTGGTTCCCCTTTATTCATCAACCATGACCGAGCACCATTTAAAGAAAATAAAAATTCTATTTAAGAATATGGATGCCAACCATTGGAAGCAAATTTCACGGTCAAAGCTTAATGCTTTAAAATGCTTTCAAAATGTCAAATTGGACCACTCTTTCTTACATGCCGTGGCTGCCCTGTGGGATACGAATTCTAGGGTGTTTAGAATTAATGGCTTTGAAATGTGTTCCTTGATTGAAGAATTTGAGGCCATCCTTGGACATCCCAATAATCAGCAAATGGCGTTACCCACACTGATTTCTAAAACTCAAGAGAAGATGCAGATGTTATTTCAAATTCTGAAACCTGAGATTCTTCGGTTGATGAGAGGTGAAAAAATTCTACTTGCTCCTTTGATTGACTTTTGTTCTTCTCATTTGGATCCTACTAAGGCCTGGGGACGCATGCTTTGTCTTTTCTTGCTTGACCAATTCTTACTTGTTTCTTCTGATGGCGATATTGACCCACAAGTATTGGATATCATAGATCAAATGGAAGGAGGCTTGTCGCCAGTACCCGTGATCTTAGCCGAAACCTTAGTTGGATTAGACCGATTTAAATCACGAATGTCAAAGAGACTGACCGGGAGCCCGTTGCTGCTTCAGATAATTACCTAAACTGCCCTTTCGGGTTTTCAATTTAGGTTTTTCTTATCACTCTAATTTTTGCCTAGTCCGCCCATGTGGGTTATCGGAACTAGCGAGCTGTCCTAATTTTTGCCTAAGCTGTCCTCGCGGGTTTTCAACTTAGCGGACCATTTTTTTTTTCACAGGTTTTGCTTCAGGAATGTCTTTGTTTGCTTGATACTCCCTCCATGGATTTTGCCAAATACCTGCCACGTCATCATTCTACTAGGAAGCTACTCTACCCAGCTTCTTCATATGCTGACTGGGTTGACTGGATCAACTCACATTCTGAAGTTAATATCCGTTGGTTGGTACCTTGGTGGAAGATTTCTCGTATCACCATGCAGACATGCTTGATGTATGTTCCCCTTGCTACTCTTCGTCAAGGTACATGCTATGATCCTCACCGACTTAGGCGTCAGTATGGAGCTGAGCCTCATGATTCTATCTTTGTTCCTGACCTAGACATGCCTTGCTTGACTAAAGCCTACTTGGACCGGGTGAGGCAAAGCTGGCCTGCACGTTACACTTATCGACTGCCATAGATTTTACATTTGTCAATTAATAAAGTGTTTTGTTAGGATGAAAACTAACTAAAGTAATAAAAGATGCTTCTTCTCCATTGATAATTTGTCATCACCTTTTGCAATTATGATTACTTATTTCATCCGTATCTGGTCAAATACTTATAACATTGCACATAGAACAAATTTAATCATTAATTATGTTTTATTAAATTGGGGAACAACCAAACATAAAGCCAGCATACCCAAGATTACTCCTGTTGCCAATTAGCCCTTTCGGGTTTTCTAATTGACGATTTTCTCTCATTAGCCCTAATTGTTGCCTAGCCCGCCCTTTTTGGGTTTTTGGAACTAGCGGATTGCTCTTAACTTTTGCCTAGGCTGCCCTTTTTGGGTTTTCAACCTAGCGAGCTCTTTTTTTTTATACATAAAACCTCTTCAACCTGTCAATGTTTGCTGGCTCAATAAATTCGTTCCCATCCATGTCTGATAACTTCACTGCACCTTTGCTCATGACTTGTTTCACGACATATGGTCCTTCCCAGCTAGGTTTGAACTTCCCTCTTGGATCAGATACATTAGGCTTACATTGCTTCACTACCAAATCTTCAAATTTTGACCCTTCTATTGTAGGCCCGAGCTATCTTCTTTTGATACAGTAGTTGGTGATGATATAGTGTCTTTAGCCTTCTTTCTTCTAATAGGGCTAACTGAGTGTATCTGCTTACTACCCATTCTGTTTCAGGCAGTTCCGCTTCCAAAACTACTCTCAATGACTTGATCTCAATCTCAATTGGCAATACTGCTTCCATCCCATAAACCAAAGAGAACGGTGTCATTCCAGTAGGTGTTCACACACTCATCCTATATCCCATAAAGAAAAGGGAAGCATTTCTGACCAGTCCTTGTAGGTCCTGGTCATCTTGGACAGAATTTGCTTAATTGTCTTGTTTGTTGCTTCCACTGCACCATTAGCCTTTGGTCTATAAGGAGAGGATTGGTGATGATGGATTTGGTACTTGGAGAATAAATCCTTAACTACTCCTTGAAACTGTACCCCATTGTCTGATATCACACTGTGCAGGACCCCATATCTGCAGATGAGATTCTTTTTGATAAACCTAGCCATTTGACTTACATCCAGCTTGTTGAAGGATTCGGCTTTGACCCATTTCGAAAAATAATCAACTGCTACCACAATAAAACGGTGCCCGTTTGAAGCTGTCGGATGTATCTCTCCTATAATGTCGATACCCCAAGTGGCAAAGGGCCAGGGTGAAGACATTGAATGCAGTTCTTCAGGAGGCATATGATTCAAGTTACCGTACATCTGACATTGTTGGCACTTCTTGACAAACTCAATACAGTCTCTCTCCATGGTCAACCAATAGTAACCTTGTCGAACAATCTTCTTAACTAGGGCCAAACCACTCATGTGCGGACCGCAACTTCCCGCATGTATTTCTGACATGATGCGCTCCACTTCGGGCTTTTTAAAACATCTCAAATGCACTCCATCGAGCTATCTTCGATATAACTCCCCATGGAATGTGGTGTATTGCATTGACCACCGCCTTACGACCCTTCTCTCTTTCTTTGTTGCCCCCGGCGGGTATTCTCTTTCCTCCAAAAATCTCCTTATGGTATCATACCATGCATCATGGTCTGTATCAATTTCCATGATTGTTTCATATTCATAGCAAGGAGTTGATGAACTAGTCAAGACCAGAGGCTTAAGGAATAAGCTAACAGGATTTTTCCATACCGAAGCCAATGTGGCTAGGGCATCAGCCATCTGATTTTCTTCTCTTGACAAGTGTATCAACCTACACTCCTTAAAATTCTTCTTTATCATGGTCAGGTAATGATGGTATAGTTTCAATTTTTCTTCTTTCAATTCCCACTCTCCATTTACTTGGGATACTACTGGCAACGAATCACCATAAACTTCCACCTTATCTACCTTCATAATCATTAGGGTTTCCAAACCAAAAATACAAGCTTCGTACTCCACCATATTATTGGTTGCCCTAAATTTCAACTTTTTGGCTAAAGGGATGAGTTTCCCTTCGGGCGATTCTAGTATAACTCCCAAACCTGCTCCTTTCCTGTTTGCTGCTCCATCAAAATACATTTTCCACCCTTGTACTTCAATTGCTTCTAAATGTTCATATGGAAATTCCAAGATTACCTCTTCACTTTCTTGTAATGGCTGTTAAGCCAGAAATTCTGCCACCGCTCTACCTTTGATTGTTTTTATGGTTACATACTCGATTTCAAATTCTTCTAATATTATCAACCATCGACCATATTTCCCAATTAAAGAGGGTGTCTCCCTTAAGTATTTCATTGGATCCACCCTAGAACACTACAAAAAACACGCTATCTGCAACGGACAGAATCCATCGCAGATCCGTCGCAAATCCGTGACAAATCAAGTTTTGCGACCGATCTGCGACGGATACGATCCGTTAATAAAAAAGGCGTCGCAATTTTTAATTTTGAGACAGGCCGTCGCAGATTGCGACGGATTTGCAACCACTCGGTGGTTGCAAATCTCGCGCTTAAATTTTCGCGGGTAAAGGGTAGCCGTCTCAAATCTGTCGCAGATTCCGTCGTAGATTTCCGTCGCAGATTCCGTCACAGATTTTCGTCGCAAATTTGTTGCAGATTCCGTCGCAGATTGCCGTCACAGATTCCATAGCAGATTGTCATCGCAGTATCTGTCGCAGATTCCGTCATAGATTTCAAATATCCGTCATAGATTCGTAGCAAATCCGTAGTAATTTAATATTGATTTTTATTGGAACTATTTGTATTATCAATTAATTTTATGAAAACTTTATAAATACATTTGGAACATTTAAACACAATATAAAAAAACACTAATTACATTGATAAAAATAATTCTTTTATTAATCTTCAATAGAATAAAATATTTTACAATTTAACTATACAAGTGTTAAGAACGTTCAAATGTACAGAAGCTTAGAAACCGTAAACTCATAAAAATAGACTCGAATTATACAGGTGCAGAAGCTTAGAAACCGTAAACTCATAAAAATAGACAGAATAAACGTTCAAATGTAATGAGATGGCATAAAGAAATTGAGCAAAATAAACTAAATTTTTCTTTTTCTTTTTTTCTTTTCTGCTTTACTCAACATTACTTATCGCTCACAACATTATCATAAAGCTGTGATTACAAACGAAGTCCTAGAATGATCTTTAACACACTTAGATATTGCAATCAAGGCTGCCGTTGTCTTCTTCAGTAATTTATAAAGCAGCCTCTGAGGTAGGACCAAAAACAATGTTCAATATTAAAAGTGCAAATGGAAGATGCAGAAAACTAAATTAAAAGGGACCTTTACCTTCAAAATAATCTCTGGAGGAATACAATTAATTAGCAGTTCATAAAATTTCCCCCGAACCTGAAAAAGCCTAACCACATGGAGCACTTGCTAGATCAGAAAGTTCGAATACAAAAGTAGAAAGGTTAAAATTATTATTTTTCCTATCAGACATTAAAAGATATCAGATGGATAAGAACCATACTTCTTAGGACTCTGCTCCCTCATTATGTCAGCAGCTACTTCAGAAACATATTCCTCCCAATCCATGGGAGGTATTGCTTGATTACTTGTAAAAGGATACCTAAAGCCAAGGGTAGCACAGGGGAAGGAAACCATAATAAGAACCCATGAAATTATATCATCCAGCTCTGCATCAAGGAACAAAGATGAAGAAACACCCCAAAAATCAGTAAGAGATGCTTGGTACTTACCCATATCATCCAGCTCTGCATCAAGGAACTTTGCTGGATAACATATAATCAAAATCTTGATTTGCTGTTGGCCAAAAAAAAAATCTTAATATGCTAACACAAGGAAGAAATAATATTGTCAGTTTATATGCTCCATGATGCAAAATAATGGATATTACATTAGGTAAAAGAAAAACATGTAAACGAAATACCCATCGCTTTTATGAGAAAGGATCTTAAAACTTGACTCTAGCCTAGGTTCATTAGCAATATCAATACCTGGCATTTCAGAAAATAACTAAAGTTTCTATCAAGAGAGATTGCCAGGTTTGAGGTATCTGAGGGATTTATATATACATATAAAACCAAAATCTTTTGTAAGTGCATATGCATACCCATGTTCACTGCCCATGCATGACATGTAAATTATTAGAATAACTGAATCAGTAGGAACATCCAAAAACCACTTTCTTGTTCATAAAGCCAATTTGTAACTAAACCTATCAAACAACAGAATTAAACCATAAAATATCTCCTCAATCCTTAAAAGAAACTCCTACAAAGTAAGCTCCTCAAAGTAGTAAACACTTTGTTAGGAGCAAATACATCAGAAGCAGCACTGATATAATAACGGTAATAATACTAATAATTTTAGCAATGAGTATTATTCAAACCTTGGCAGCGCGGCTAAGACTCTTCTGCGATATGTTGACACCAACAATTTTTTCCAAAGATGTTGGGTAATCTAATAAAGAATGTGTTGCAGGGCATATTCCACCCGTTGTTTTGAAAGTGGAGGAGTGAAAAGAGCCTGCTCCGTTCTTTCTTCTGGGGGTTCTGTTACACACAACAAGGTTACACAGTAGTCCAAGCAGCAGGCTTCTGCCAAAAAACAAGGCTCTGTTGATCTACAATAGAAAGTTTCAATAGATTTCCTATAACATGTTCACTCCATCTTGTTTCATTCTATCAATAAAGTTCGGAATAAGTTGTTCACTCAGCTTCCGGCTATGTAGAAGAAACCATACTTTTAGAACTATACTACGCATTTATCTATGAAATCTCTCTGGACCTTTTTGCACCCTACTGGAACCTGGGATCCCCAAGATGAAACTTCAAGCCCTTGACCATTGAGTATGCCTTTGGAAATAACTGTATGTTTTAATTTGAGAAAGAATATCCTCTAACTAAATCTGCAAATTAGCAGGATAGTTTAACCATTTCCTTAAAACCAACAATTCAATAGTAATTGACTGTTATTTTACCAATTCAAATGCAGATAAAGACTCTGACAAAAAAAAAGAAAAAAAATGCAGTTAAAGACCAATTAAAGTATCAGACCAGTAAAGAAACTGCACTACCAATATTTCCAGAAAAGTTTAATGATCTCTCTTTTTTCAAAAGAAAAAGGTGATTTTGCTACAAAATTTTTGCAAAGGGTATAAAAGAGATATCCAGAAACTTGGTTTATGCATCAGATGCTGTCAGTTTAAAACAACTATATAAATTCCATTCGATATATGTTGAATATGAGATATTGAGCTTATTTGGATAAAAATACTTCAAAAATCATTGCTTGAGCTACTAGCTGAATGTATAAAAAATAATGAATGATTGTTACAGCCATATTACCCCTGCAATCCAAGAAATCACGTCATGTGGTGAGGTCATGTAACGGAAACCTTTTAATTCCACAGTTAGGTCCAATTCTAATAGCATAAATTGATTTAACTTCTTGTAATGCCTAATTACACCTTCGTCATTAATATTATAGACGTAAAAGAAAACATTTCCAACAAAATAAATGGTAAACAATAATTCAGACATTGAATTCATGAATAAATAAATAATTAAATAATTGAACAACTTTCTTGTCAGTTGATACATCAATACTCATAGCCATGTAAGATAATTCCTCAAGGACACCACTCACAGTAAAACATTTAAATTATCATTCAATTTAGGCACATAAACAGAAAGTAGTAACTTCAATTACGGATAACTGGATAAATTTACCAATCATATGTCATGGAATAACTTGTTCTACAATTGATAGAAATAAAAAGGACACGAAAGTGAGATAACTCACGTGATGATACATTGAAGTAATCCTCCCAGAATCATCGGCTGCAGTTAAAATAAACTCATGAGAGGGCAAGTCCAATCTGAAAATAGCAGACTAACCTAATGACATCAGTGTTAGAACTGCTTCAAGTGGGCAAATCACAGCCCCAGTCCCCATCTAAAACTCAAACTCTTCATTGCTCTCAAGAAGCTCTTTCACATGTTTGTCTTCTATCACCAGAGATGCAGAATAACTTATACATAACAAAGATCCATTAGATGGACCAACACAAGAATATGAACCCTCTATTCTCAACGAGTAAAAATCTTGTCCTGGTGAACCATATGGCATATAGCATTACATTTTCGTTAATTTAGAAAGAATAGAAACAATTTGGGAGCTCATTCTTTCTGGCTCAAACTGCAAGAAAACATAATACCATGTAAATACTTAATAAGACAGCTAATTATTTAAACCAAACTGAAACTAGACCAGAAAAAACACACCCTAAAATGAGGAACATTTATAGATTGACTGAACCATTTAGAAAAATTTTACTGCTCTAATGACAAAAGAAAAACATTAAAAACCTGATAGAGGCGAAGAAGGCATAGATTTGCATCCAGACTGTACGTTTGTGACGAAACCTGGTATAAAAAAAAGCACATTTTAATCTTAACATTTCTAATAAACAGATTGATTGCAATTAGATTAAAAGAGGATGCATTAACTTCTCCAGTTGTTAAAACTATAGGAATTAAGATTTTATTAAATTCACTTTTAACTTTCTTTCCTTTTCTCAGCAACCAAACACCTAATACAGAAAGCTAACAGAAACAACCTAAAGCAATTGTGAGCGACATTTAAATCACAGGGAGAGAAAAAGAAAGAGACCTGTTCGTTGACGTAATTTTTGAGATCTGGAAGGATATATGGATTGTAAGGATTGACGGCTACGAGTTGCTCGACAGTGTAGGCGACTTGTTGCTGTTGCGCCCACTTTTGAGACTCTCTCTCCCTTCCCATTTTTTGTGCTTTTTGCTTCTAATGAATTCAACTCTTTTGCTAATCGATCTCACTCTTTTGCTGCAACAGATAACTACACTTGAATGCTTCAAACTCGCTGAGGTTTTTAGGGTAATGCGTTAAAGATGAAACACCTCTAAAAGACATATGTTATTCTGTCGTAAATGCGTTGCAGATCCGTCGCAAATTTGCGACGAAAATTATCCGTTGCAGATTTCCATCGCAAATGCTGAATATTTTTATAGTGAAATTTGGGACGGCAATAGATGGTAGCAAATTTCCGTTGCAAATTTTTTTTTTTAGTGTTTTCTACAACCAATCTGCGACGGAAAAAATTTTTGCCAAAAAATATACGCGGGTCTCTCTCCCGCCAAGTATCCGCGCCAACTTTTGTGACGATTATTTGCGACGTAATGATTTTCGTCGCAGATTTACTACGGATTTGCAACCGATTTGCGACCAATTTCTCAAAATTCCTCTAACTTGTCCTTCCGTCGCAAATCTGTCGCAGATCCATAGCAAATTTGCGACGGAAATAAGTCCGTCGCAGATATCAGTCACAAATGCCGAATATTTTTGTAGTGGAAATTGCTTGCACACTATATGATTGAAAGTAATGCCGCAACTTCTTAGAAGACCAAACCACGGCTATACATGTTTTTTCAATAATACTATACTTAATTTCATAAGGTAGGAGCCTTCTACTTAAGTAGTAAATGGCATGTTCACTCCCTGACTCATCTGCTTGGGCTAGCATGGCTCCTATCGACTCTTCTTCTACTGCTAAGTATAGTAATAGAGGTTTGCTGGGTTTAGGTGGTTTCAAAATAGGTGGATTCAACAAATACTCTTTTATTCAATCAAAGCCCTTTTGACATTCTTCGTTCCATACGACCAGCTGATTTTTTCCTAAGCAATTTGAAGATAGGCTCACATATTGTTGTGAGCTTTGCTATAAATCTACTAATGTACTGTAGTTTACCAATGAATCCCTGAACTTCTCTTTCCGTCTTAGGGGCCGGCATATCCCTGATTGCTTTGACTTTTTCAGGATCTATCTCAATGCCATTTGGGCCAATTACATGTCCTAACAATTTACCTAAGGTAACACCGAATACACACTTCTTCGGGTTTAATCTTAGCTTATACTTCAAAGCTCTATCAAAGAATAATTCCAAATTCTAGAAGTGTTGCTCCCTTGTATCCGACTTAACCATCATATCATCAACATATACTTCAACTTCTTTATGCATCATGTCATGAAATAATGTGGTGGCCATCGTTTGGTAAGTTGCTCCAGCATTCTTTAAGCCAAAAGGCATCACCCTATAACAAAATATACCCCATGTAGTAGTGAAGGCAGTTTTGGCTTTATCCTCTTGGGCCATTAACACTTGATTGTATCCGGAAAATCCATCCACAAACGAGTGTAGCACACTAGAGGTTGCACTATCAATGAGTACATCTATATGAGGTAAAGGAAAATCATCCTTAGGGGAAGCCTTGTTTAAATCTCTATAGTCCACGCAGACCCTTATCCTTCCATCTTTCTTTGGCACAGTTACTATGTTGGCTAGCCAATCTGGGTATTCTATCACTTCAAGGAACTTCACTTGTATTTGCTTAGTGACCTCTTCTTTAACCAATTCAGCCCATTCAGGTCTTAATCATCTAAGCTTTTGTTTGACAGGTTTAATGTGAGTGTAAGTAGGGATATGATGCTCGGCTATGTCTC
Source organism: Garcia nutans (assembly GCA_947685225.1). NCBI lineage: Eukaryota > Viridiplantae > Streptophyta > Magnoliopsida > Malpighiales > Euphorbiaceae > Garcia > Garcia nutans. The sequence goes on from CANTUV010000040.1 coordinate 11,421,283, forward strand.
GATCTATCCCCGGCATATCTTCATAAGACCAAGCGAACACCTCTTCATATTTTTTGAATATTTTTTCAAATCTCTCTCTCTCATCAGGAGTAAGGTCGGATGCTATGCTAATGTTTTTAGGGTTTTCAGTTGTTCCCAAATTTAATGATTGTGTGTTAATAGAATTAATATTAAAGATGCTCATGTAACTGTTATTTAAATGTATGCAACCTTCAGAAGAAACATCACAAAAGTAAGCAAAATAAGACTTTATTGCATTCATTTTGGAAAAGAAAACATCATCATCATCATATAAAGCAGAAAAATTAAAATCAAAATCAAAATCATTGTTCTCAGAATCATAAAGCAGAATGTCTTTAAACTTTTCTTCAACTAGGGCAGCAATCTCTTCTGGAGTCTTCACGGCTTTCAAGGTAGCTTCATTCTTCTCTTTTAGATTGGATTCTTTGTTGGTTGACAGGGAGAGCTCTTTCTTCACTTGCTCTACTAGCTCAGCAACATCTGCAAAAATTTCAAAACCAGGGATTAACTTACCCATGAACATGATTGGCTCAGGCTTTCCTTGGAGCGGTCCCATATCTGGAGCTTTGACAAAGACTTCTTCAAGTGGTGGGGAGCTCATCTTCTCATTCTTCTTTGGTTGGACATCATAGGCTTCATCATATCCCAAACCCTTCTTGGAAGCTTGAGTTCTAAAATCTGGCAACTTTGTTAAACCGGCCTTACCCTTTCCAAGACCAGCTCCGGGAAGGTAGTTCATGTTCTTCATCATATTCAAGACTTTGGAGTCCACTACTTCATCATAAGAAATTATAGCTACTTGAAAACCATTGAGAGGCCTTTCAACCATTAGAGCGTTAACAATCTCATTATCTTTAGCTTTAATGACCACTGTTTCATTTCCATTGGGGAATTTGATCTTTTGATGAAGGGTGGAAGGAACTCCACCAAGAGGGTGAAACCATGGTCATCCCAAGAGTAAGGCAAAGGTAACTGGTATGTCTAAAACAACAAACTCCACAATAGATTCAATTGGACCAACCTTGACGGCCGCTTTGAAAGTCCCTTCGGCATGCCTCTTAGTGTTGTCATAAGCACGAATTGTCACCTTGGTTGGGTTTAAATCTCTTGTTGACATGGCTAGCTTTGGTAGTATCTTAAGTGGACAAACATTTATGGCGGACCCATCATCGACCATTACACAAGGAGTCCTCTTCCCCTTGACTTCTATTTTGATAAAGAGAGGGCAGATGTGGTCTCTCCCTTCCTCTGGTAAATCCGTATCGGAAAAAGAAACTGCTCCCATACCAACTTCGCTCTTCTCTTGAACCTTTTCACATTTCATTACTTCCCTAATTTTTATGAAGTTGATCAACTCCTCCGGTGTTGTGGAGGTAGAAATTGGCATGCTAGCCAAGGCTTTGGCCATAGTCTCTCGGTGCTTTTTAAAAGTGCTAACAGGTCCCAAATGCTAACACTTGCTTGGGTTCTTTTTAATTGCTTGAGTACAGCATCATCTTCTTCCACTTCAACTTCCTTCCCCTTATTAGTTTCTACCTCCTTAGGTGGTGGCCTTGCATAAGGCTTACCGGATCTAGTATTCATCACCTCATCTTCTTCGGGCTCGGACCAAGTCCACTCCTCCTTCTTGGGTATAATATCATCATCACTGTCACTTGGATCCCAAAACCTGTTGACTACACAAATTGTTACTTCTCCACCAATCATAGCTTGTTTAACTTCATTAAATTCCTCTTCTTCTTTGATTGCTTCTCCTCCCATATCTTGAAAAGAGACATGACAAAATCCTCATGCAAACCTCCTCCAATCATGAAGGTTGCTGGTGGTGGTACTCTATTGAACTTTGGCAATGGGTTGTCTTTGGTATTTGGCTTGTTGGGCTCGGGTAGCTTCCCATTATCAATTAAGTTTTGGATCTCATGTCTCAATCTCACACATCTATCCATGTCATGTCCTTGCATTTGGTGAATTTGACAAAATGCTTTGGTGTCAAAATTAGGTGGGAGAGGGTTAAGCAAAGGATGAGGATTTAAGGGTTGAAGCAATCCCTTTCTTTGAAGCTTGTTGAGAACCCAAGACATCAGTTTTCCCAATTTTGAAAATTGTCTCCTTGTTCCTTGGTTAGTAGCATTAACACCGACGACCTTTTGCATGCTTTGGCTACCAGGTTGATAGCTCCCTTTCTCATTTCTTTTCGTTGCAAATCGGCTCTTCTCCCTTTCCCATTCTTCAATTTGTAAACCAGCTTGGAGAAGGTCTTTGAAATCATGGATGAGTGTATGAGACATCCTCTCATGAAGACTAGGTAACACCCCTCTCACAATCATCCTTATTTGATTGGATTCATCGGGCCTCTTCTTGAGTAAAGCAGCCTTGTTTCTCCATCTCTTGACATAGTCTACAAAATTCTCATTCAGCCTTTGCCTAATGGATTCCACTTCCATCAAGGTAACTTCCAATTCAACAGTATATCCATATTGTTGGGTAAAGGCTTTGTAAAGTAGATCCCAGCTCTTTTGTGTTCCATCATCTAAGGTATTGAACCAATTTTGGACAACAGGGTCCAATGAGAGCATAAAGCACCTTAGGGTTTGAGCCTTGGTAGCTCTGGCAGATTGCATGGCAGTGATATATTGCTTCACGTGGAGATGAGGATTTCCGGTGCCATTATACTTAGCAAAGGAAGGCATCTTGAATTTATAAGGGACCTCTTCATCTTGTTCAAATAACTTGTCAATTTTGGACATCTCTTCAGTTTTCAGCTTCTTCTCAAATTTCTTTTCTAAATCAGCAATCATCTTTTCAACATCGGATGTCTCGGTCTTTTTAATAGTTGCCTTCTCGATAGCCTTCGGTTCTTTCTTCTTTTCTTGAACATCTAGTATTGAGCCCAATCATCATCATCATCAATGAGCACCTTTTCATCATCAAAAGCTACTTCATTAATTTTAGTCTTCCCTTTGTCTTTTGGTTTCTTAGTGCTAGCAGATGCCTCGGCATGGTTCTCTAAGATTGCAGTCAATTGGTTCTTCATGGTCTCAGCTAGGGCCTCTTTGATTTCCTCCATCTTGGCATTGAGGGCTTCATCCACCATTCTTTGAATTTGTTCGGGCTCCATTATTTTTGGTGAGCAAGTGATTGAGTCGTTGCTAGATGTTTCGTCTCCGGCGTAGATCGGATTCTAGTAAGCTTTAGAATTATTGTAATCCAGGGCTGTGAGCCAGAGAAGATCGATGATATGAGATGCAAATGTATGCATGTATGCATGTATGCACAAACAATCAACAAACAAGGATAAGTAGGACGTTCCTTCCAACCTTATAACATCCACACACGAATGGCGAGTATCTTTTCCTAGGTATATGGTTAACCAAAATACCAACATGGGGTACCTTGCTTTCGAATAATTCCCTCGGACGTTTTAACCAATAGTTATATTTTCGAAAATGGAAATCAATCCATGATAATTCCCATTAATTAGGTTTTAATCCATTCAACCAACTAAAGTAGCTTTTATGCTATGTTGGATTAAAACAAAATTAAGAGGTTTATTATAAATAGATTTCTCACTTAAAAAGTAACTAATGGTTCATGCCAAAAACAAGCCCATGGTTAATTTATTCTTAGTGTAAACTAGGCCCACAATTGATTTTTGGTATTTCATAATTGACCTAAATATTTTTGCAAGCTCTTTGTAAGAAAACGTTGGGTGAAAATAGTTTTGTTTCTAAGCCCTTTGTAAAAGATTTTAGAAAAATGGATTTTGGGCTTAGTATTTGGACCATGAGCCAAAGGATTTTTTATTTATTTTTAGAAAAGTCTTATGTCCAGAGACCATTTTGAAAAGTTTTGAAAATAGCTTTGGTCTTTTGGATTTTAAAGAGAAATTTATTTTGAGCTTACAATGTATTTAGTTCATATTAGAAAAAGAACAAACCAAATAAGCCATAATTTAAACCAAGATAAATTATCCATAGTCAAACAATAAGCATTTGGGGTAATACCTAAGGAAAGTAACTAGGCCAATTACATGAGCTTTAGTCTTTCGGTTAAAAGGCTTAGGTTCCCATAGCATGTATATACCAAATGGTATGAGGCTATGAGTGGTTATGCCATGCTCGATCTCCATACCTTGAGTGAAAGTATGGTATCTCTTACATAACATAACAAGGGTAACACGAGCGTCATAACTCACGACCACAATGCAATATAATATGATGCAATGGATAATATCATTATAAGAAAGAATAGAATAATATAAAGACCAACGGAATCAACTTCTCTTATCCCCAGTGGAGTCGCCACTATGAGCGGGGATTTTTGCCCCCACTCCCGGTGGAATGGTTCTTGCGACTTTGGCACTATTTAGGCTCGGAGAGTTAGAGAACATGGACCTAAGTCGGGAGAAAATAGAGTTGCTACCCAGATGGGCCGGGAAAAAAGAAAGGGGTGGATGACTCGATTCCTAAGGAATCCCCAACCCCCTAATGGGTTCGGAAAGTTGGGTACGTGTGGGGAAGGTGAGAAATGGCCCAGCACCCCCACAATGCCCGGTTCATTGGAACCGGCCTCCTTTACAGGTCTTAATATTATAAAATTCTTAAGTATAATAACATTATCCATACTACACACAATAAAAAGAAAGCATCATTATATTAAAATCAAAGCAATGTCCAAACAAAACAAAACAAATAAATGGACACCCATCCAAGGATGGAAACATGTCCTTACATCACATGCCTAGATAGGACACCCACCAAAAGGTAGAAACATGCCCTTTACAAAGGTTCTAAAATAGAAAAGAAAATTAAATTACATGATGTTTAACTAATGAGGTACCCACCAAGTGGAAACATACCTCTTACAACTTTTGGAAATCTAAATTGATTGATAAAAGTAAATAATCATCCATAATAAATAAATCATTCATCAAAGGTATTTAAATAAAAAGTAAACATTCATCCATGATAAATAAAATAAACTAAGTATTGAACTTAAATAAATTAAAGTATATAAAATAAATCAAAGCATAATCAAGTATGGAATTGAATAAAGCAAATAAAAGTTCAAGTATAGCTACTATTTCCATTTAGGGTTTTTTATCTCGTGTGTTAAGGTTTTGGAAATTCTAAAGTTAAGCTACTGTGACTTTTTAGGGAATTAAAATAGATTAGGGTTTTATGTTTTTTTAAGGGTTGGTAAGACACTTTGATTAAACAAATTAAGATTTTGATGATGAAGTCATGAAACTAGGGTTTTGGACACTTTGAAATACTTTTTAATTCATGGTTTTAAATAATGATTTAAGCTACTGTGTAATTTTTGAGTTTTTATGTTTTTATGTTTTTTAATGTTTTAAAAGGATTAGGGTTCATGAAAATTATGGTTTAAGGTTTTAAAAGGATTAAGGTTCATTATTTTAGGTTTAAAAGTTGACTTTTGGATTTTAGGGTTTTAGAATTTGGGTCACGGGTAATGAAAATTTTTTAGGGTTTTAGAAATCAATTTGATATTTTATGAAGTTTTATGAATTTAAACAAAATGATTGAAGTTTTTATAAGTAGAAAAGATGTTTTTTAAGGTTTTTTGGATGAAATAGAACCTACTTTAAAATCTTAAAAGAAACAGAATTTGATTTTGGTTTTGTTGAAAAATATGTTCAATTAGAGTTTTAAGATTTTTAAGAAGAAAAAATAACAATTTTAAGTCTTTTTAGAAAAGGTCACGTTTTAGTGTTTTAACTTTGGAAGAATTAAATTAAAGTTCTAAAGTTTTTGATTTAAAAAAACCTTAAATTGTATAGATTTGCTAGTGTGTTACATTAATCAAAAAGAATTTAACATACCTTCTTTTGTTGATTCTCCAAAAAATAACTCTTCTTGGATGAACTAGCTCCAAAGACAAGCCTTTGTTCCCTTTGAATTGCTTAATCCATGCTGCTACTCCCTTAAATATCAATTGAATTGAATTATTGCTTTTCCTTCCTTGATTTGGTTTCCAATCCCAAGCTCACTGTGAAAATTTTTCCTCCCCAAATTTGGTTCAATTGATCCTTATTTATAGCGGTTTTTATGTTCTTTCTTCCTAATTCCACACGGCAATTAATATTAATAAAAAAAAGAAATTAAAACCTAATTGAATTAGGTTTCAAATATTTGGGTCAAAAAAATTTGCGCTGGCGAAAACTGTGGCTGCGGGCCCGTGGCTGGGGCCAGTAGGCGCGCCAGCCTGCAGGAATTTACTGTGGGAAGTTATTTCGCCCGCAGGAGTTGCCCGCCGCAGGAGTTTCCTACGGGCGAAATAACTCGCCCCAGGAAATTCTTGCGGGCGAAGGTTTTGCCCGCAGGATTTTCCTGCGGGGCAAAACTCCCTCGGGCCCTTGCGACTGTTTTTCGCTGCCGATTTTTTTTCGACTCCGATTTTTATTTTTATTTATTTATTTTTATTTTTTATTAAAAAAAATTAGATAATAAAGAAAAAACTATTTAATTAAAATTATTTTGGACCAATTAGACAACAAAAATCATTTTAGACTAAATAAAACATATTGGACCAGATTGGGTCAAAATTTAAGGGTCTACAGTCACCAAATAAAGACTTGAAAAATCGTCGCATGTTGGAGGAGGGGGCAAATCACTCATCCCGAGTCCCCCCGAAGCGGGAGCACCAAAAATTGGCAAATCACTGATCCCGGAATCACCCGAAGCAGGGGCACCAAAATCTCTATTACCTTGAAGTTCCGATCCGTCATGGTCCTCATCAGAAGCAGACGAAAGGATCTCATGGTCATCAGTTTGAGGACCTCCTAATGAAGAAGCATCGGGATCCCTCATCCCCTGAAATCGGAAGTCTTGAAAATGTTGTTCGGATTGGTGATATAAACTTTCAAAATAAGAAGCCTGCTGACAACTTGCAGCTAACTCTTCTTGAAGCTTCCTATTTTGTTCTTCAAGCATCCGCTGTGAGCCAAAAAGGAAAAGGTAAGAACATACATAATCATGCCCTGCGGATGAGATGGCATATCTGGCAGGCTAGGGCGAGCAAATGAAGGGGCAGTAAAGGAAGGTCCAGCCTCATGATCAAATGAGCCAACAGCCTGCAACAATCATTGAAAAATCAAAGAAAGAAAAGAGTTGCAAGGGAAAAGTGGTTAAAATGCAAAAATTCCTTTGGAAGATCAAAACAAGGAAAGAAGAGCATGAATCAAGCAAGACATGGCCAAGCCAAATCAAGCTTGGCCATGTCACCTCAAATGAAATATTGGCAGAACATGACACGGGCAGGAGACACGGTCAAGCCACTGGCCGTGTCTCACCTAAAGGGCAAAGCCAAGAAGGACCAAGTAAAGAAAGAAAAGAAACAGTAGGTGACACTGGCAGGCAACATGGCCAAGTCACTAGCCGTGTCACATGACACGGCCACAAGCTTAGTCATGTCTCATCCTAAGACAAGAACAAAGAAGAATCAAAGAAAAAACACAGAAGCTGACACACCAAGGAGACACGGCCAAGCCACTGGCCGTGTCACATGACACGGCCAGGAGCTTGGCTGTGTCACTCTCATCTTCAAAGAACAAAGAAGACCAGAGGAGAAACAGAAGATGATGCACTCAGGTGACAAGGCCATTTACTTGAGAAGTACCGACTCCGAGATGTGGAACAGACTCTCCTGAAGTGCCGTGATATTCTTCTCCATCTCTACCCTCATTTTCGTCAGAAATCTCCCGCACACCAATAGGAGATACATCAAAGTTCAAGAGTCTTCTTTGAATGAAATAGGCGTAAAATGGACCCGGTAAATGGAGAAATGACTAGGCATCATAACCATACCGGGCCGACCACCATGCATCTTCTGGCATTGACATAATATTTAAAGTATATTCCAGGATTTGCATCTGAAACCTCCACTCCTCTGGACCGAGAAACCATTCATAAACTCTCTCCCCGAGAAACTAGCAACTAGACACTAGGCCAGCAATAATTCGGCAAGAATGTTGGAAAGACAGTGCAGCCCTCATCAAAGGAGACCAGTTTGCTCGCTCTTCTGGGCTCCACCAGGCCAAATTCACCTACAAAATAACATAAGGTAAGTAAATGTAGACCCTTAATTTTTGACCCAATCCGGTCCAATATGTTTTATTTAGTCCAAAAAGATTTTGTTGTCTAATTGGTCCAAAATAATTTTTGTTAAATAATTTTTGCTTTAGTATCTAATTTTTATTAATAAAAAATAAAAATAAACAAATAAAAATAAAAATAAAAATAGGAGTCGAAAAAATCGGCAGCGAAAAATCATTGCGCGGGCCCGTGGCATTTCGCCAGCAGAAAATTCCTGCGGGTGAAATCACTGTGCTATTTCGCATGCAGAAATTTTCTACCTACGAAATAGCTTACAGGCCCGCTCCGCGCGAGCTGCAGCAACCAGCTGCGACAGATTTTTTCGCCAGCATAGTTTTTCCGCAGCAGTTTTTTTCGGCAGCGCAAATTTTTCGAAACCTAATCCAATTAGGTTTTGGTTTCTTTTTTTATTAATATTACTTACCTTAACTAATTAGAAAAAAATAACCTCAAACCACTATAAATAAGGACCAAAGACAATTAAAAAAAGGAGGCAAAAATCCAAGAGTAGTTTGGAAAATTTGAATCCAAATCAAGGAAGGAAAAGAAGAAATTCAATTCAACTCTTTTCTGGAGCAGCAGCAACAGGATTTAGAGGATTCAAAAGCAAAAAAAGGCTTTTCTTTGGAGCTAGTTCATCCAAGAAGAATTGTTTTTGGAGAAATCATCAAAAGAAGGTATGTGTTAATTAATTTTCTTTAATTTTTTTTCTTTACACAGTAGCAAATTTATGAAATCAAAATTAAAAACCTTTGAACTTTAATTTAGTTTTTCTAAAGCCAAAAAAAAACCTTATTTCGTTGGTTTATCATTCAAAAGGCTTAAAATTGTTATTTTTTCTTCTTAAAAACCTTAAAACTCTAATTGAACATATTCTTCAACAAAACCAAAATAAAATTTTGTTTCTTTCAAAACTTTAAACTTGGTACTTTTTCCTTCAAAAAGTCTTCTAAAACATCTTTTCTAGTTATAAAAACTTTAATTCACTTGTTTAAATTCATAAAAATTCCATAAAATATCAAATTGATTTCCATATTCCTAAAAATTATTCACCACCCGTGACCCTACTTCTAAAATATCAAATCTAAATTCAACTTCCAAAATTAAAAATAATGAACACTAACCCTTTTGAAACCTTAAACCCTAATTTTTATGAACCCTAATCCTTTTAAAACATTAAAAAACATAAAAACATAAAAACCTAAATTTTACACAGTAGCTTAGGAACCCAATAACCAAAAATCACAAATTAAAGTATTTTAAAGTGTTTAAAACCCTAGTTTCTTGATATCATCATTCAAACCTTAATTTTGTTAATCAAAGAGTCTTACCAACCCTTTAAAATATAAAACCCTAATTTATTTTAATTCCATAAAAAGCCACAGTAGCCATAATTAGACTTTTATTTGCTTTATTCAATTCCATACTTGATTATGCTTTGATTTATTTCTTATGCTTTAATTTATTTAATTTCAATACGTGATTTATTTAATTTATCATGGATGGATGTTTATTTTATATTTTGATTAATAGCTTTGATGAATGATTTGTTTATGATGAATGATTATTTACTTTTATCAATTAATTTAGATTTCCAAAAGTTGTAAGAGGTATGTTTCCACTTGGTGGGTACCTCATTAGTTAAACATCATGTAATTTAATTTGCTTTTCTATTTTAGAACCTATGTAAAGGGCATGTTTCTACCTTTTGGTGGGTGTCCTATTTAGGCATGTGATGTAAGGACATGTTTCCATCCTTGGACGGGTGTCCATTTATTTGTTTTGTTTGGACATTGCTTTGATTTTAATATAATGATGCTTTCTTTTAATTATTATGTGTAATATGGATAATGTTATTATGTTTAAGAATTTTATAATATTAAGACCTATAAAGGAGGCCGGTTCCAATGAACCGGGCATTGTGGGGGTGCTGGGCCATTTCTCACCTTCCCACACGTACCCAACTTTCCGAACCCATTAAGGGGTTGGGGATTCCTTAGGAATTGAGTCATCCACCTCTTTCTTTTTCCTGGCCCGTCCGGGTGGCGACTCCATTTTCTCTGAACTTAGGTCCATGTTCTCTAAGGCCCCGAGCCTAAACAGTGCCGAAGTCGCAAGAACCATTCCACCTGGAGTGGGGGCGAAAATCCCCGCTCACAGTGGCGACTCCACTGGGAATAAGAGAAGTTGATTCCGTTGGTATTTATATTATTCTATTCTTTCTTATAATGATATTATCTATTGCATCATATTAGTTTGCATCGTGTGCGTGAGTTAGGACGCCCGTGTTACCCGAGTTGTGTTATGTAAGGGATACCATACTTTCACTCAAGGTATGGAGATCGAGCATGGCATAACCACTCATAGCCTCATACCATTTGGTATATACTTGCTATGGGAACCTAAGCCTTTTAACCCAAAGACTAAAGCTCATGTAATTGGCCTAGTTACTTTTCTTAGGTTTTACCCCAAATACATGTTGTTTGACTATGGTTAGTTTAGTTTATCTTAGTCTAAATCATGTCCTATTTGGTTTGTTCATTTTCTAATATGACCTAAGTATATTGTAAGCTCAAAATAAATTTTTCTTTAAAATCCAAAAGACCAAAAATATTTTTAAAATTTTTCAAGATGGTCTTTGGACATAAGATTTTTTCTAAAACAAGTCAAAAAAAATTTTGGCCCATGGCCCAAATACTAAGCCCAAAATCCATTTTTCTAAAATATTTTACAATGGGCTTAGAAACAAAACTATTTTCACCCAACCATTTTTTACAAAGAGCTTGCAAAAATATTTAGATCAATTATGAGATACCAAAAATCAATTGTAGGCCTAGTTTACACTAAGAATAAATTAACCATGGGCTTGTTTTTGGCATGAACCATTAGTTACTCTTTTCAAGTGAGAAATCTATCTATAATAAACCTCTTAATTTAGTTTTAATCCAATATAGCATAAAAGCTACTTTAATTGGTTGGATGGATTAAAACCTAATTAATGGGAATTATCATGGATGGATTTCCACTTTCGAAAATATAACTATTGGTTGAAACGTCCGAGGGAATTATTCGAAAACAAGATGCCCCATGTTGGTATTTTGTTAACCATATACCTAGGAAAAGAGACTCGCCATTTGTGTGTGGATGTTATAAGGTTGGAAGGATCATCCTAATTACACTTGTTTATTGGTTGATTGTGCATACATGCATACATGCATCTCATATCATTGATCCTCTCTGGCTCACAGCCCTGGATTACGAAAGTTCAAAAGCTTACGACAATCCGACCTACCCCGGAGATGAAGTATCTAGCAACAACTCAATCACTTACTCACCTAAAACAATGGAGCCCGAACAAATTCAAAGGATGGTGGATGAAGCCCTTAATGCCAAAATGGAAGAAATCAAAGAGGCCCTAGCTGAGACCATGAAGAACCAATTGACTGCAATCTTAGAGAATCATGCCGAGGCATCTGCTAGCACTAAAAAACCAAAGGACAAAGGGAAGACCAAAGTTAGTGAAGCCATTTTTTATGATGAAAAGGTGATCATTGATGATGATGATGATTGGGCTCAATACTACCAAGAGGTTCAAGAAAAGAAGAAAGAACCGAAGGCTGTTAAGAAGGCAACTATTAAAAAGACCGAGACATCTGATGTTGAAAAGATGATTGCTGATTTAGAAAAAATTTTTGAGAATAAGCTAAAAACTGAAGAGATGTCTGAGATCGACAAACTATTTGAACAAGATGATGAGGTCCCTTATAAGTTCAAGATGCCTTCCTTTGCTAAGTACAATGGCACCTAAAATCTCCATCTTCATATGAAGCAGTATATCACTGCCATGCAGTTTGCCCGAGCTACTAAGGCTCAAACCCTAAGGTACTTTATGCTCTCATTGGACCCTGTTGTCCAAAATTGGTTCAATACCTTAGATGATGGAACACAAAAGAGTTGGGATCTACTTTACACAACCTTCATCCAACAATATGGATAAAATGTTGAAGTAGAAGTTACCTTAATGGAAGCGGAGTCCATTAGGCAAAGGCCAAATGAGAATTTTATAGGCTATGTGAAAAGGTGGAGAAACAAGGCCGCTTTACTCAAGAAGAGGCCCAATGAATCTGATCAAATAAGAATGAATGTGAGAGGGGTGTTGCCTAGTCTTCATAAGAGGATGTCTCATACACTCATCCGTGATTTCAAAGACCTTCTCCAAGCTAGTTTGTAAATTGAAGAATGGGAAAGGGAGAAGAGCCTCTTTGCAACAAAAAGGAACGAGAAAGGGAGCTATCAACCTGGTACCCAAATCATGCAAAAGGCCTTCAGTGTTAATGCTACTAACCAAGGAACAAGGAGACAATTTTCTGAATTGGGAAAATCGATGTCTTGGGTTCTCAACAAGCTTCAAAGAAAAGGATTGCTACAACCCTTAAATCCACATCCTTTGCCTAACCCTCTCCCACCTAACTTTGACACCAAAGCATTTTGTCAATTCCACCAAATGCAAGGGCATGACATGGATAGATGTGTAAGGTTGAGACACGAGATCCAAAACCTAATTGATAATGGGTAGCTAGCCGAGCCCAATAAGCCAAACACCAAAGACAACTCATTACCAAAATTCAATAGGGTACCACCACCGGCAACCTTCATGATTGGAGGAGGTTTACATGAGGACTTTGTCATGTCTTCTTTTCAAGATGTGGATGAAAATGCAACCAAAGAAGAAGAGGCATTTGTCAAAATTGAACAAGCTATGATGGGTGGAGAAGTAGCAATTTGTGTTGTCAACGGGTTTTGGGATTCAAGTGATAGTGATGATGATATTATACCCAAGAAGGAGGAGTGAACTTGGTGCTAGCCCGAAGAAGATGAGGTGATGAATACTATATCTGGTAAGCCTTACGCAAGGCCACTACCTAAGGAGATAGAAACTAATAAGGGGAAGGAAGTTGAAGTGGAAGAAGATGATGTTGTGCTCAAGCAATTGAAAAGAACCCAAACAAGTGTTAGCATTTGGGACTTATTAGCTACTTCTAAAAAGCACCGAGAAACTATGGCAAAGCCTTAGCTAGCATGCCAATTTCTACCTCCACAACACTGGAGGAGTTGATCAACTTCATAAAAATGGGGGAAGTAATGAAATGTGAAGAGGTCCAAGAAAAGAGTGAAGTTAGTATGGGAGCAGTTTCTTTTTCATATGGGACTTACCGGAGGAAGGAAGAGACCACATCCGCCCTCTCTTTATCAAAATAGAAGTCAAGGGGAAGAGGACTCCATGTGTCATGGTCGATGATGGGTCTGCCATAAATGTTTGTCCACTTAAAATATTGCCAAAGCTAGCCATGTCAACAAGAGATCTAAACCCAACCGAGATAAAAATTTGTGCTTATGACAGCACTAAGAGGCATGCCGAAGGGACTTTCAAAGCGGCCGTCAAGGTTGGTCCAATTGAATCTATTGTTGAGTTTGTTGTTTTAGACATACCAGTTACCTTTGCCTTGCTCTTGGGGCTACCATGGTTTCACCCTCTTGGTGGATTTCCTCCCACCCTTCATCAAAAGATCAAATTCCCCAATGGAAATGAGACAGTGGTCATTGAAGCTGAAGATAATGAGATTGTTAACGCTCTAATGGTTGAGAGGCCTCTCAATGGTTTTCAAGTAGCTGTAGTTTCTGATGATGAAGTAGTGGACTCCAATGTCTTGAATATGATGAACATGAACTACCTTCCCGGAGCTGGTCTTGGAAAGGGTAAGGCCGATTTAACAAAGTTGCCAGATTTTAGAACTCAGGTGTAACACCCCCACATCCAATGCACACACACTACAACCACAACAATGTAGCATAAGTGCACCAAACATAGGGATGCTACGGTTTTCTTCAACATTCAAAACATTTTAAACTTGATACAATACCCTAATCATTATATAATATAGAAAAGTAGATCATTTACTTTTAAAATAAAACACATTAGATATATATATACATACATATAGTTATTTCACAGCGGAAGTCATAAAATATTTACATATTTGAAAACACTTAATTCCATATTTACAAATATACAAATATGTACATTTAATCAATACTTTACAAAATATAAAAAGAGTTATACATGATTGGCAAATCTCCTTTGATCTTTAAGTCTCCAAAAATCAACTCTTCAATGTCTACCCTCACTCGGTCTCGAAGAGCTCTCGGGTTCGATTCTAACAGTTCTATCACCTGCGCGATTAAACACTATCGCGCTAAGCCAAGGGCTTAGTAAGATAATCATGCTAATGATATGACTTCGTGCAATGCAATGTCATTTCTCAAACCATAATATATATGTAACATCATATATGCAAAATTAACAATATACTTTCACATTACATATCACATTTTATTATCTTTTCATATACCTCATTAGTATTCATTTAATCATCAATACAAAGCAAAACAAACATCATTCATGACTCACATTAACCATAGACAAGCATGGGCCCAAGACACACTAATATGCCATTCAATTTTCAGAGTTAATGTTTTGGTTCTATCATCACATTTATCAATATCAATATCATAGACCCAACTAGGCTTCAAGGATTAAGTTCAACCAAGCTTCAAGGGGAGCAAAGCATGCTAAGCTTCTACCCAACTTGGCTTCAAGAACTAACCCAACCTAGCTTCAAGGGTGGTAACATCTCAATTAGGCTTCAAGGATTCAATCCAACCTAACTTCAAGAGATTGTTACTATCATTAGGCATGCCACCAATAACATACTCTGAAAATGGAATAACACATTAGCCACACAATTCATTTACATATCAATTATCGTTTCCATTCTCAATTCTCATCAACATTTAGGCAAACATGCCTTCATTCTCTTAATATTATCATCATTCATCATAGCCAAACACAATGGCATTGTCTCATATCATATCTTATTTGAATTATCATTTCATCTTTGATACAACATTTCAAGGTACATTACTCATAAAATACAATACCTTTCACAATGCATAACATAACCTTGTTTAAATCTCAACAATGCAATTAGGGCAAAGAACAACTTATATGATTCATAGCTTTAGGATCTTCCATATGCATTTGATTAGTTCATTCATTGATTCAAGTGTGTTTAAAGTGTTTTAGGGTTAGGTTTAAGAACCAACCCACCTTTGAAGAACCAAAACAATGCAAAAAGAACAAAGAAACAAAACCCTAACCAACTCATTTGATGGACACGGGCAGCACACATGAGGGACACGGCCAAGCTTGTGGCCGTGTCTCTCAATTCAACTTTGGCAGTAGCAAACACGGCTTAGGGACACGGCCGTGTCTCTTCAACCAAAACTCACAGTAGCTCACACGGCTTGGGAACACGGCTGTGTCACCCAAAAATTAATCCAACACGTCCAAAATCATATGACTTGGCCGTGTCTCACATGGCCTTTGGCCGTGTCTCCCAAAACCAAAACCCTGATTGTAACCAACTCTCTTCCAAATGCATTAAAACTCAATATACATCATACCACATGCTTCAAATGAACATCATCAATGTTCTAAATACATATTTATTACAATAATCACTTTAAAACACCTTAATATCACAATTAAACAAACACCATCTCAAAACCCTAACTCAAACTCTACTCTTGATTTTCCACTATCAATCTTCACTTATTTTTCCATAATCACAACCAAACCAACACAACCTCCAATTTTTAACTTACAATCAACTCTAACACTTATAAACACACATCAACACACTAAATCATCATCTCAACAATTCTCAATACACCTTAACTACAATTTCCAAATTAATAAAAGAAAACAAGAAATTACTTACCTAAAGTGAAGAAATTCCACAAATCTTCAACTTGATTCTTCAATTCTCCCTTCAATCTTGATCTTACTATCAAGAACACTTCTCCTTCCCTTTTGCTAATGGAGAGCCGGCCACTACCATCAAGAGGAAGAGAAAATGATCAAGAATCACAAAGTCAATCTTCCTTTTAATCTCCACCACAAAATTTCCAAAAGTAAATTACCTCAAGGCCCTTAACCATATAACTAACCTTTTGTCTTATATGAGCCCATATATGAACTTTCACACTCAACAAGAAAATATCTTCTTCCACTAACCAACACTTTGACTCTCCCTTTGACCATTTTATATGTTATATATATCACAATATACACAACATATAAACTTGTCTCTAAACCCTAAATTCTTTCCCAAAACACTTATACTTTTCTTTCTCAATTTAAACCAACAATCCAATAACAACAACAACAACAACATGCAAAACTTCTAGGGCATAAATGAGGATATTACAATTCTCCCCCTCTAAAAAGAAATTTCGTCCTCGAAATTACCTGATATCAAGGCCGAAACAGCTGAGGATATTGCTTTCGCATGGTTTGCTCATTCTCCCAAGTTGCTTCTTCTTTTGCATGATTCTTCCAAAGAATTTTCACTAATGGCACTCTCTTGTTCCTCAATTCTTTCACTTCCCGTGCCAAGATAGCAATTGGTTCCTCTTCAAATGTCAAGTCTGGGCTCACTTCAATAGATTCAAATGGCAACACATGAGATGGATCCGACTTGTACCTTCTCAACATAGAAACATGAAACACATTATGAATACGATCCAACTCAGGTGGCAAAGCAAGTCTATACGCCACTGGCCCAACTCTTTCCAACACTTCATACGGTCCGATGAAACGAGGACTCAATTTTCCTTTCCGACCGAACCTCAAAATCTTCTTCCAAGGAGATACCTTCAAAAATACCTTATCCCCAACATCAAACTGAATATCTCTCCTTTTCAGATCCGCATAAGACTTCTGTCGGTCCGAAGCTGCTTTCAATCTGCCTCGAATCAACTTCACTTTCTCTTCAGTTTCTTGAATCAAATCAGGCCCAATCAACTTGCTATCACCAAGTTCACTCCAACAAAGAGGTGTTCTGCACCGTCTGCCATACAATGCCTCGAATGGGGCCATTCCGATGCTGGACTGGTGACTGTTATTATAAGCAAACTCCACAAGAGGTAAGAATCTATCCCAACTTCCAGAGAAATCGATGACACAGCTTCTCAACATATCCTCAACAATCTGTATCACCCTCTCAGACTGTCCATCCGTCTGTGGATGAAAAGCAGTACTGAAGTGTAGTCGAGAACCCAAAGCTCTGTGCAAACTCTTCCAAAATCTTGAAGTAAACCTGGGATCTCGATCAGACACCAAAGAAGTTGGAACACCATGCAATTTCACAATCTCATGGATATACAACTCAGCTAACCTTTCCAAAGAGTAATCCATCCGAACCGAAAGGAAATGAGCTGTCTTAGTCAATCTATCCACAATCACCCATATGGCATCATGTTTCTTTTGTGTCAATGGCAAACCAGACACAAAGTCCATGGTCACTCTATCCCACTTCCATTCTGGCACTGACAACGGTTGAAGCAACCCAGTTGGAACTTGATGCTCTGCTTTAACCTTCTGACAAGTGAGACATTTTGATACAAACTCAGCAATGTCTCTCTTCAACCCAATCCACCAATAATGCTGTCTCAAATCATGATACATCTTCGTATTACCCGGATGCATAGCAAATAAAGACTGATGAGCTTCCTCTAAAATGATCCTCTTCAAGTCAGCATTATCGGGTACACACAATCTGTTCTTGAACCATAGGCTCCCATCATTCCTCACAACAAAATCTCTACTCTCTCTACTCTGACAATCTGCAATAATCTTCTGAATCTTCTTATCAGTCAACTGAGCCTCTTTGATCTGATCCAACAAAATCGGCTTCAATTGCAACTGTGCCAATAATGCACCATCATCACAAAGTACAAAACTGGCACGCAAAGCTCTCAACTCAACAAGCAATGAGAGCGAGTAAACTGTTAAACCAGCTAAAGACTTCCGACTTAAGGCATCAGCAACTACATTTGCTTTACCTGGATGATAATCAATCAAGCAGTCGTAGTCTTTAATCAATTCCAACCATCTCCTCTGCCGAAGGTTGAGCTCTTTCTGAACACCCAAATACTTCAAACTTTTGTGATCAGTGTAAATGAAACATTTCTCCCCAAACAGATAATGGCGCCAAATCTTTAATGCAAAAACAATGGCAGCCAACTCCAAATCATGGGTAGGATAGTTAAGCTCATGCGGTTTCAACTGTCGAGATGCATAAGCTATAACTTTCCCTTCCTGCATCAATACACACCCCAAACCTCTATGTGAAGCATCACTGTAGATTACATATGGTTTGCCTTCTACAGGTAAAGTGAGAACAGGCGCTTGAGTCAACAAATCTCTCAACTGTTCAAAGCTAGCCTGACACTGATCTGTCCACAAAAACCTCACTCCCTTACGAAGCAATCTGGTGAGTGGAGTAGCTATCAAAGAAAATCCTTTCACAAACCGCCGGTAATAGCCTGCCAAACCCAGAAAACTTCTAACCTCTGTCACAGACTTGGGTGGACTCCAATTCAAAATTGCTTCAACTTTACTCGGATCAACTCTGATGCCTTCTGCTGAAACAATATGTCCAAGAAAAGCTACTTGATCTAACCAGAACTCACACTTCGACAATTTGGCAAATAACTGCTTTTCTCTCAAAATCTGCAACACAATCCGCAGATGCATATCATGTTCCTCTTCATTCCTCGAATACACCAGGATATCATCGATGAAGACCACAACAAACTGATCCAAATAGGGCCTAAACACCCTATTCATCAAATCCATGAAAGCTGCAGGTGCATTCGTCAGACCAAAAGGCATAACTAAAAATTCATAATGCCCATACCTGGTCCGAAATGCAGTCTTCGGAACATCTTCAGCTTTGACTCTCAGCTGATGGTACCCCGATCTCAGATCAATCTTAGAGAATACTGACGCTCCCTTCAACTGATCAAAGAGATCATCGATTCTAGGCAAAGGATACTTATTTTTAATGGTCACCTTGTTCAATTGCCTATAGTCGATACACAACCTCATGGTACCATCTTTCTTCTTCACAAACAGCACTGGAGCTCCCCAAGGAGAAACACTGGGGCGAATGAATCCCTTATCCAACAGCTCCTGTAATTGCACTTTTAACTCTCTTAGTTCTGCTGGTGCCATTCTGTAAGGAGTAATCGAGATAGGAGTGGTACCAGGCAACAATTCAATACCAAACTCCACCTCTCTCTCAGGCGGCAATCCTGGCAACTCCTCAGGAAAAACATCAGGGAACTCTGCAACTGTGGCAATGCTATCAATAGGAGAACTTCTTACTCTAGTATCTATCACATGAGCAAGATAAGCTTCACATCCCTTTCTAATCAACCTCCTGGCTGCAACAGCTGAAACAAATAAGGAGGCTAACTGTTCCTGCTCATTAGATACTATCACCTCTCTACCATCACTAGTTCTCAAAGAAACAATCTTCTTTTTACAATCCACCACAGCTCCATGTCGAGATAGCCAATCCATGCCTAAAATCACATCATATTCCTTAAATGGCATCTCAATCAAATCTCCAAGGAACTCCTCACCCTGCACCCTCACTGCACTATCCCGATGCACTTTACTCACAATCACACTATGCCCTAACGGATTTGTCACCAAAACATCAAATCCTAGGGACTCAGCATGCACATCAAACACAGGCAATACAGATGCACTAATATAAGAATGGGTGGAACCCGGATCAATCAAAGCAAGCACTGCAGTATCAAATAAAGAAAAAGTACCAGCTATGACCGCCGATGCATCCGGCTGTCTCTGCATAACATACATCCTCTGGGAAGAACCAACCTCCTCCAGTCTAGTTTCCCTGGATGTAGCACCACCTCTAGAACTGAACCCTGCTCTACCACCTCGGCTGGCACCTCTGCCTCCTCTACCTCCCCTCACACTGGCTCGAGAAGCGGCAGAATCAACTGGCATAAATTCCTGTCTCTCCGGACAGTCTCTCACAAAGTGATCCGGTGACCCACACCTGAAACAAACCCCTGCAACACCAGCCTTCCAACAAGAACCACCATGTGGCCTCCCACAATGGATGCAGATAGGTAAGGTGGATCTCTGAACCATAGGGGTCGGAGCACTTGCCACTGAAGCTGCAGGTCTATATCTTTGCCTCTGGAACTGCACTGATCTACCTGCTGGTCTCTGGCTCCTAATACTCCGAGGAACAAAGCTTCCTCTACCCCTCTTCACTGAAGAAGACCCTGCCTCAAACTGGGGCCTTCTCACCCTAACCTCATCCCCTGAAGCAGCTGCAATCACTTGAGCTCGCTCTACACTTCGAGCTGCTTCCACTAACTGGGAGAAATCGTGATATCGAGATCCAGCCACTAAACACATGATCGAGGGCCTCAATCCCTCCTGAAATTGCCGGCATCTATCAATCTCATCAGCAATGATGCCACCAGCGTAATGACTCAATCTAATAAACTCAACCTCATATTCAGTTACAGTCTTGCTATCTTGCTTCAAGCTCAAGAACTCCATCTTCTTCATATCCTTATACTCCCTTGGAGTATACTTCAACTCAAATTCTCTCAAGAAATCAGTGTAAGACAGTGTTGGAGGATCATCCATAGAATGGGGCACCGTCTTCCACCAATCGTAGGCATCCTTCTGTAGCAAAGATCTTGCATAGTCAAACTTTTTCTTCTGAGGTGGCTTGCAACTGAACAAATACTCTCTGAACTCTGTCAAGCCACTGTTCTGCCACAGCTGGATCAACTGTGCCTAAGAAATCCTCCGCTCCATATTTCCTCAGTTTATCATAATGCCTTACTGGTACTGAAGGCTGAGGGGGTGGTGGCTGTGGTTGCACAGGTGCTTGTCTCATAGCTTCCATCATATTCCTAAACCAGGCTGGCGGAACCTCATCACCTACTGGTCTACCCGACCCAGAAAAAAGTGCCTCACCATCACTATAAACCCTAGCTCCATCCTCAGGAGCAACGCTCTCCTCACTACCCTCAACCGATTGTCTCAAATGAGGATCCATCAACACCTACACTGCAAACACAAAAAAGGACACACCTTATTAAAGATCAGAGGTTGCCAATCCCAAACATATGTGTTATTTAAAACCACTTTTTAAGTAAAAATATTCTTTTTATTACATTTTACCTAGGTTGAGAATCTCAAACCTAGGCTCTGATACCAAAACAATTGTAACACCCCCACATCCAATGCACACACACTACAACCACAACAATGTAGCATAAGTGCACCAAACATAGGGATGCTACGGTTTTCTTCAACATTCAAAACATTTTAAACTTGATACAATACCCTAATCATTATATAATATAGAAAAGTAGATCATTTACTTTTAAAATAAAACACATTAGATATATATATACATACATATAGTTATTTCACAGCGGAAGTCATAAAATATTTACATATTTGAAAACACTTAATTCCATATTTACAAATATACAAATATGTACATTTAATCAATACTTTACAAAATATAAAAAGAGTTATACATGATTGGCAAATCTCCTTTGATCTTTAAGTCTCCAAAAATCAACTCTTCAATGTCTACCCTCACTCGGTCTCGAAGAGCTCTCGGGTTCGATTCTAACAGTTCTATCACCTGCGCGATTAAATACTATCGCGCTAAGCCAAGGGCTTAGTAAGATAATCATGCTAATGATATGACTTCGTGCAATGCAATGTCATTTCTCAAACCATAATATATATGTAACATCATATATGCAAAACTAACAACATGCCTTTACATTTCATAACTCAACATAAATAGACATATCATATTTCAACATCTTTTCATATACCTCATTAGTATTCATTTAATCATCAATACAAAGCAAAACAAACATCATTCATGACTCACATTAACCATAGACAAGCATGGGCCCAAGACACACTAATATGCCATTCAATTTTCAGAGTTAATGTTTTGGTTCTATCATCACATTTATCAATATCAATATCATAGACCCAACTAGGCTTCAAGGATTAAGTTCAACCAAGCTTCAAGGGGAGCAAAGCATGCTAAGCTTCTACCCAACTTGGCTTCAAGAACTAACCCAACCTAGCTTCAAGGGTGGTAACATCTCAATTAGGCTTCAAGGATTCAATCCAACCTAACTTCAAGAGATTGTTACTATCATTAGGCATGCCACCAATAACATACTCTGAAAATGGAATAACACATTAGCCACACAATTCATTTACATATCAATTATCGTTTCCATTCTCAATTCTCATCAACATTTAGGCAAACATGCCTTCATTCTCTTAATATTATCATCATTCATCATAGCCAAACACAATGGCATTGTCTCATATCATATCTTATTTGAATTATCATTTCATCTTTGATACAACATTTCAAGGTACATTACTCATAAAATACAATACCTTTCACAATGCATAACATAACCTTGTTTAAATCTCAACAATGCAATTAGGGCAAAGAACAACTTATATGATTCATAGCTTTAGGATCTTCCATATGCATTTGATTAGTTCATTCATTGATTCAAGTGTGTTTAAAGTGTTTTAGGGTTAGGTTTAAGAACCAACCCACCTTTGAAGAACCAAAACAATGCAAAAAGAACAAAGAAACAAAACCCTAACCAACTCATTTGATGGACACGGGCAGCACACATGAGGGACACGGCCAAGCTTGTGGCCGTGTCTCTCAATTCAACTTTGGCAGTAGCAAACACGGCTTAGGGACACGGCCGTGTCTCTTCAACCAAAACTCACAGTAGCTCACACGGCTTGGGAACACGGCTGTGTCACCCAAAAATTAATCCAACACGTCCAAAATCATATGACTTGGCCGTGTCTCACATGGCCTTTGGCCGTGTCTCCCAAAACCAAAACCCTAATTGTAACCAACTCTCTTCCAAATGCATTAAAACTCAATATACATCATACCACATGCTTCAAATGAACATCATCAATGTTCTAAATACATATTTATTACAATAATCACTTTAAAACACCTTAATATCACAATTAAACAAACACCATCTCAAAACCCTAACTCAAACTCTACTCTTGATTTTCCACTATCAATCTTCACTTATTTTTCCATAATCACAACCAAACCAACACAACCTCCAATTTTTAACTTACAATCAACTCTAACACTTATAAACACACATCAACACACTAAATCATCATCTCAACAATTCTCAATACACCTTAACCACAATTTCCAAATTAATAAAAGAAAACAAGAAATTACTTACCTAAAGTGAAGAAATTCCACAAATCTTCAACTTGATTCTTCAATTCTCCCTTCAATCTTGATCTTACTATCAAGAACACTTCTCCTTCCCTTTTGCTAATGGAGAGCCGGCCACTACCATCAAGAGGAAGAGAAAATGATCAAGAATCACAAAGTCAATCTTCCTTTTAATCTCCACCACAAAATTTCCAAAAGTAAATTACCTCAAGGCCCTTAACCATATAACTAACCTTTTGTCTTATATGGGCCCATATATGAACTTTCACACTCAACAAGAAAATATCTTCTTCCACTAACCAACACTTTGACTCTCCCTTTGACCATTTTATATGTTATATATATCACAATATACACAACATATAAACTTGTCTCTAAACCCTAAATTCTTTCCCAAAACACTTATACTTTTCTTTCTCAATTTAAACCAACAATCCAATAACAACAACAACAACAACATGCAAAACTTCTAGGGCATAAATGAGGATATTACATCAGGCTTCCAAGAAGGGGTTATGATATGATGAAGATGACAATGTCCAGCCAAAGAAGAGTGAGAAGATGAGCTTCCCACCACTTAAAGAGATCTTTGTCAAAGCTCCAGATATGGGACCACTCCAAGGAAAGCCTCAGCCAATCATGTTCATGGGTAAGTTAATCCCTGGTTTTGAAATTTTTGCAGATGTTGCCGAGCTAGTGGAGCAAGTGAAGAAAGAGCTCACCCTGTCAATCAACAAAGAATCCAATCCAAAAGAGAAGAATGAAGCTGCCCTGAAAGACGAGAAGACTTCGAAAGAGATTGCTGCCCTGGTCAAGGAAAAGTTTGAAAACATCCTGCTTTATGATTCTGAGAACAATGATTTTGATTTTGATTTTAATTTGTCTGCTTTGTATGAGGATGATGATGTTTTCTTTTCCAAAATGAATGCAATAAAGTCTGATTTTTCTTACTTGTGTGATGTTTCTCCTGATGGTTGCATACATTCAAATAGCAGTTACATGAGCATCTTTAATATTAAATTCTGTTAACACACAATCATTAAATTTGGGAACAACTGAAAATCCTAAAAACATTAGCATAGCATCTGAACTTACTCCTGATGAGAGAGAGAGATTTGAAAAAATATTCAAAAAATATGAAGAAGTGTTTGCTTGGTCTTATGAGGATATGCTTGGGATAGATCGAGACATAGCCGAGCATCATATTCCTACTTACACTCACATTAAGCCTTTCAAACAAAAGCTTAGGTGACTAAGACCTGAGTGGGCTGAATTGGTTAAAGAAGAGGTCACTAAGCAAATACAAGTGAAGTTCCTTGAAGTGATAGAATACCCAGATTGGCTAGCCAACATAGTACCAGTGCCAAAGAAAGATGGGAGGATAAGGGTCTGCGTGGACTATAGAGATCTAAACAAGGCTTCCCCTAAGGATGATTTTCCTTTACCTCACATAGATGTACTCATTGATAGTGCGCCTATAGCATGCTACACTCGTTTGTAGATGGATTTTTCGGATACAATCAAGTGTTAATGGCCCAAGAGGATAAAGCCAAAACTGCCTTCATTACTACATGGGGTATATTTTGTTATAGGGTTAAGCCGTTCGGCTTAAAGAATGCTAGAGCAACCTACCAAAGGATGGCCACCACACTATTTCATGACATGATGCACAAAGAAGTTAAAGTATATGTTGATGATATGATGGTGAAGCCGGATACAAGGGAGCAACACTTCCAAAACTTAGAATTATTCTTCGATAGAGCTTTGAAGTATAAGCTAAGATTAAACCCGAAGAAGTGTGTATTCGGCGTTACTTCAGGCAAATTGTTGGGACATGTAATTAGTCCGAATGGTATTGAGATAGATCCTGACAAAGTCAAAACAATCAGAGATATGCCAGCCCCGAAGACGGAGAGAGAAGTTCAGGGATTCATTGGTAAACTGCAATACATTAGCAGATTTATAGCAAAGCTCACAATAATCTGTGAGCCTATCTTTAAATTGCTTAGAAAGAATCAGCCGGTAGTATGGAACAAAGAATGTCAAAAGGCCTTTGACCGAATAAAAGAGTATTTGTTGAATCCACCTATTTTGAAACCACCTAAACCCGGAAAACCTCTATTACTATACTTAGCAGTAGAGGAAGAGTCGATAGGAGCTATGCTAGCCCAAGCAGATGAATCGGGGATTGAGCATGTCGTTTACTATTTGAGTAGAAAGCTCCTACCGTATGAAATTAAGTATAGTATCATTGAAAAGACATGTATAGCTGTGGTTTGGTCTTTTAAGAAGTTGCGGCATTACTTTCAATCGTATAGTGTGCAAGCAATGTCCAGGTTGGATCCAATGAAGTACTTAAGGGAGACTCCCTCTGTTGTCCCAAGATGGCAACCAAGAGGGGGGGGTGAATTGGTTTCCACAAGAAGTAATAACAATTTAAAAAACTCAACAAACAAGAAGTGCGGAATATGAAGATTGTTGAGTGATGAAGGAAGAAAGAACACACAAGATTTATAGTGGTTCGGATTTACTTCAATCCTACATCCACTTCCTTAACAACTTGTTAAGGTTCCACTAGACTTTGAAGTTTTTTACAAGCTCACTTCCAACTTTGGTGTTTTTACAAGTTCACACCTAACTTTACAAGTGTTTTTCTAAGGCTCACACTTACAACCCACACAAGAGTTTTACAAGGCTCACTCTCTCAACCTAAGTGTTTCCCAAGCTTACACTCAAACTTATACAATGGTGTTTTCAATGCTAACACCTAACATTCATAACAATTCAAATACAAGTTTAAGCAAAAGGAAATTTGTTGCTTGGCTATGAAAATCTTTTCTTAATAATATTATTCTTTTGTTTTTCTCATGGAAACATTGTATTTATAGCCAATGTGGTCTTACTAGCCGTTATTGCTGTTTAGAATAAAGTCTTGGTAGAATAGACCTTCTTTACTTAAACTGTCCGAAGCATTTCGCGGTCGCCCTTCATGCAAGGATGGTCGCGCTCATGCTTCTCGCGGTCGTCCTTTAACAAGGGACGGTCGCTGCTTTTGAAAAAGCTACAACGGTCGAATTTTAGTGCTCTGCAGCTGGAATCTTGTCCATGCTGTGTTTGTCGGACCGTTTCTTGCCCATGCTTTGTTTGACGGGACGGTCGCGCCAAGCAGAGGTGCGGTCGCCCTTTTTGAATCTTCAAGTGGGTTTACAACGGTCATATTACGTGTCATTCTCTGACAGAGCAAAACTGAATGTCCGCCATAATTTGAATCTCGCGGTCGCCCTTAGTAGTTTTTCGCGGTCGCACTCATATTCTCGCGTCGAACTTCTGGACGCACCTGAGGACGCGAACACTACTGTTTCTTTGAGCAATTTCTTCTTGAATTGTTGGGCGGTCGCGACTATAAATGAGCGGTCGCTAAATTGGTAAGCGAGGTCGAATCATTCACCGTTCTTGTCACCGCGAACCTTACTGTGATTGTAATGATTTAAGTTCCTTGAGTAGCGGTCGGACAAATATTAGGACGGTCGCTATTATGTATGAGCGGTCGCGACTATGGTTGAACTTCTGACCGCGAAACCTACTGTGACAAGGTTTCATTCTGTAATTGCATGGAGCGGTCGTATTTAGGTGATGTGCGACCGCGAGAATTGTTCTGTTCACCTTTAATTGAAGCAACCTAATCCTGCAACAAGCTTTCTCAAACACAAGTTAAATAGATCATCCATTTGAGTTGTCAAGGATCAAAATTAAGATCATTTGTCTAACAATCTCCCCCATTTTGACTTTGACAATTCAAATGGAATGATGAAAAAATAATAAGTTTAAAATGCTCCCCCTTAATTTATGCATAAGTCATGATTAAGAGCATTGTGATAATCTTGGTGCATTAGGTTATGTATAAACAGTTTAAACAATTCATTGTACTATTTTCTCCCCCATTGTTTCTCCCTTATTATGTTTACTGAGTTTCATTCCTTTATGTTGTTATTTTCTCCCCCATAATTTTATTGACATTCCATTTATACCACATTCCATTTTGGTATTTTCTCTCCCCCATTGGCATAGGCAAAATGAAATAAATGTTAAGCAAAAATATTAACAAAGCAAATGAAAGGAAATATAAACATTATATAGTTTGAAGTGGAGGAAAATACAAAACAGAAAGTAAATTAGCAAACATATGAAAATGCAAGCAAAAACAGACTAAAGCTAAGCTATTCTGAGTCATCATCTAACTCTAACTCTTCTTCAACTAAAGGAGCTTTCCCCTTATCTTGAGGTGCAACAGAGGCAGAGCTAGTGCTAATGGACTCTTCTTCTTCAGCAACGCTTTGGGTGTGATCACTTATATCCCAATCTTCAAGATTGCATTGAGGCAAGTCCAATTTGCCTTGCATGTCATAAAGATCATGGTGCATGTGGGATATAAGGTCTATCCTTTTGTTCAAGTGCTGGAATCTCTTGGAGACACTCTTCTTGAACTTAGAGAGTTTCCTTGAGAGAGTCTTGATAGCTTGGAGGATGAGTTGTGTGGAGGATGAAGCAGTTTCTTTAGCAGCTTTTGATGAAGTTGCTTTTGAAGGTAGTTCTACTGCAACTTCTACAGAATCTCCCTCTTCCTCAATTGTATACCTTGGCCTTTTCTTTTGTCTATCCATAACTCCTTTCTTGCCATAGCAGTATACATATGACCCTTCTATCTTCCTTACACAACCAGCATGCTCTAAGTAATCCATTGTGATAGCATTGGAGGCTAGAGTGAAAGGGTTCCTCAAAGTGGCTAAGTTCAGATCATTCAGAAGGTTTAGGTGCCTAGCTATTTGAGTAACTTGAGAGGATAGGAAGAAGGTACCAGTTCTTGTAACAGCATGATGATAAAAGGTATCAATCAAGAACTTGGTTGTGTTCATTTTGATGTTGTGGGTGAAAGCATAGAGAAAGATAAGGTCTCTCTTGGTTACTTTCTCATTCCCATCTGCTCTTTGGTGAATGGTATAGGTGATAATCCTATGGAGCATCCAGTGGGTGAGAGATTTGATGTGCTTGGCTTTAGATTCCTTTTCAAAGGAAGTTTCAATGGAAATTTCTCGCCAGAAATCAGAAAGGGTTGGGTTTGAGAAGATTTGGTCATTGTAGGAGGTTATACCTTCAGAAGGGAAGTTCCAAATTCTGCCAAAATCTTCAAGGGTTAAGAATTGATACTGATCAAAGAGTTTGAACCTAACCCCATACCACCCTAGTGCAGAGTTTGCACTCTTCTCTATCTGGAATGACATTAGAAACTCCTTACTTAGACTAGAGTAACCTACCTCTTCTGGAAAGACAAAATTTCTCCATCCAAGGACATCCAACAATCCTTCAATTTCGTCCTTGATGCCCAAGGCAGACAGCATCCCACCAAAAGGTGATTTGGTGCCTTCAACCTTCTTCTTCTTTAGCATGGCATACCTAATGTCTTCCTCAGTGGTTTGGTGATGAGGTTTGTGAATTTTCTCACCCCTTTTTGATTGTGGAGGAGATGGAGGTTCAACAACAGGTTCTCTAATGGTGATTCCTGGAACTCTCTTAGCTTGACCCTTAATTTTGGAAGTGGTTTTTCTTTTGGGAGCCATTGAAACAGAAAGAACAGATGAGAGCAGGAAAACAGAGGTTCAATTGAATGACAGATGATGATGAGTAGATTTTAGGGTTTCAGAAAGTTTTCAGAAGCAAAATATCAAAGAAAATGATTTATTATGCTCTTAAATAAATGAAATAACGAAAATAGCCGTTTAAGACTGTTGAAAATCAAGAATTGCGACCTGTCACACAGCCAACGGTTATAAATTTTCGAGTAGAGTGTACAGGGTGCGGTCGCAGATTTAATAAGGTGCGATCGCGACATGGGGTACAGCGTCCATTATTATGATCAGTACGCTCGCGAGTGAAGAATAACATCTGTAACGGTCGAAACTATTCAAATTGGTGCGATCGCGCACAAATTTTCTCGACCGCGCTCAGAGAATTTTATTGATTGAAACTAGCAGACGAAGTAGCGAGCGCGAAAGAACACTGGAGCGACCGCTACATACTCAAAAATAAAAGATTCAAGGAAAGATGGAAGATATTCTAAGTGTGTTAAGAAAAATTAATTTCATGCACATAGAAACTTTATTTTAAGGCAAAAAAAAAAATTCTAATTAACTCAAAGTGATTCCATCAATCATTCCTAAATTGAGTTTGATGAAGTTAAGTCTATCTTCATTCAAGGGTTTTGTAAAGACATCAGCAAGTTGATTTTCTGTATCTATGAATTCTAAGATTATGTTCTGATTTTGTACATTTTCCCTCAAAAAATGATGTCTAATATCTATATGCTTGGATCTAGAATGTTGGATAGGATTTTTAGATAAATTGATAGCACTAGTGTTGTCACATTTAATGGAAATATTGTTAAAAACCTTACCATAGTCAAGCAATTGTTGTTTCATCCATAATACTTGTGTGCAACAAAAACATGCTGCAACATACTCAGCTTCCGTTGTGGATAAAGCAACTGATGCTTGTTTCTTACTATGCCAAGAAACTAGACAATTACCAAGAAAGTGACATGCTCCTGTTGTGCTTTTCCTATCTAATATACTACCAGCATAATCTGCATCTGAAAATCCTATAATATGAAATGATGTGTTTTTAGGATACCAAAGTCCTAAATGTATTGTACCGCTCAAATATTTCAAGATTCTCTTAGTGGCATTCAAGTGTGATTCTTTAGGACTAGTTTGAAATCTAGCACAAAGACATACACTATACATTATATCAGGCCTAGAAGCAGTTAAGTAAAGTAGTGATCCGATGATACCTCGATATTTCTTCTCATCTACTGCTTTACCATTATCATCTTTACCTAATTTCAATGATGTGCTCATAGGAGTTTTGCTAGTTTTGCAGCCATCCATTCCAAATTTCTTGATGAGTTCTTTTGTATATTTGGATTGGTTGATGAAGATCCCATCTTTACATTGCTTGACTTGCAGTCCAAGGAAAAACTTGAGTTCACCCATCATGCTCATTTCAAATTCCCTAGTCATACAAGAAGCAAATTCTTTGCACAGGGCTTCATTAGTAGCTCCAAATATTATGTCATCCACATAAATTTGTACAATCAAAATGTTGTGCTTATTCTTTTTAACAAAAAGAGTTGTGTCTACTTTTCCTTTTGAAAAACCATTTTCAAGCAAATATGCACTAAGTTTATCATACCAAGCTCTAGGTGCTTGCTTTAATCCATATAAAGCTTTGGTAAGTTTGAAAACATGATCAGGAAATTTGTAGTTTTCAAAACCAGGAGGTTGTTCAACATAAACTTCTTCATTTATGAGTCCGTTTAGAAATGCACTTTTAACATCCATTTGATAAAGCTTAAAATTCATATGACATGCAAAAGCAAGTAATATTCTAATAGCTTCCAATCTAGCTACAGGGGCAAAGGTTTCATCATAGTCAATACCTTCTTCTTGATTATAACCTTTGGCTACCAATCTTGCTTTATTTCTAATGATGTGACCATTTTCATCAAGCTTATTCCTATAAACCCATTTGCATCCTATTATAGAATGATCTATAGGTCTAGGAGTAAGTTGCCAAACATTATTTCTTTCAAATTGATTAAGTTCATCTTGCATTGCAATTATCCAATTTTCATCATTTAAAGCTTCCTCAATAGTTTTTGGTTCAATTTGAGAAACAAAAGCAACATTAACATCAACATGATTAATTTTAGATCTAGTAGTTACTCCCTTTGATGTTTCTCCAATGATGAGTTCCTTTGGATGATCTTTCTTGTATTGCCAATCCTTAGGTAGATCTTGAGCCTTTTCTTCAAGTTGATTGATCTTTGGAACATCAATAGATTCAAGAGGTTCAAGAGTGCCTGCAGGGTCATTGAAAGTAATACCTTTCTTTTGATCAAGTTTAGATGATTCATCAAATACAACATGCATTGATTCTTCTATAACTAGAGTTTTCATATTAAATACTCTATATGCTTTGCTATATGATGAATATCCTAAGAATATGCCTTCATCTGATTTGGATGAGAATTTTCCAAGATTATCCTTGGTATTCAATATGAAGCATTTGCATCCAAATACTCTAAAATATCCAATTCTGGGTATTCTTCCATTCCATAGCTCATAAGAAGTTTTATTAGTTAAATGCCTTTTATAAACACGATTTGCAATGTAACAAGCTGTATTAACGGCTTCCGCCCAAAAATAAGATGGTAAATCATATTCATTGAGCATTGTTCTAGCCATTTCAATTAAAGTTCTATTTTTCCTTTCAACTACACCATTTTGCTGTGGAGTTCTAGGAGCAGAAAAATTGTGTGAAATGCCAATTTCATTGCAAAAGTTTTCAAAGTTTTCATTTTCAAATTCTTTGCCATGATCACTTCTAATAGATGTGATCACGTATCCTTTTTCATTTTGAACTCTTTTTGCAAAGGTTTTGAAGTAATTAAAGGCTTCATTCTTTTGAGCTAAGAAATTAACCCATGTGAATCTAGAGTAGTCATCAACAAGAACAAATGCATATGATTTGCCTCCTAAGCTTGTAACTCTATTTGGTCCAAACAAGTCTAAATGAATGAGCTCTAAAGGTCTAGAGGTGCTTATAACATTCTTTGTTTTAAATGAGCTTTTATGTTGCTTACCATGTTGACAAGGTTCACAAATCCTATCTTTATCATATTTTATCTTAGGTAAGCCATCAACTAAATTCTCATTACAAATATATTTCAATTGATCCATACCAGCATGTCCTAGTCTTCTATGCCATAACCATGCATCATTATTAGTGGACATTAAACATGTATGATCAGAATGTATGCTTACATTGTAAGTGTTGTTTGTTCTAGTACCCTTAAATATGATAACATCATTTGAATTTGTGATTTTGCATTCCTTGGAATCAAACTTAACAAAGTATGCTTTATCACAAAGTTGACTAACACTTAGCAAGTTATGTTTCAAACCATCAACAAGCCATACATCTTCAATTAAATCCTTACCAATAGAACCAATGGAGCCAACACCAAGAATTTTACCTTTAGCATTGTTTCCAAAAGTTACGTTACCTCCATGTTTATAGGTAATACTTGTAAAGAGCTTTGCATTTCCAGTCATATGCCTTGAGCATCCACTATCCACAAGCCATGTGCTTTCATTGGTAGTAGATTTTAGGCATACCTGCAAGCCAATTGTGGTCATCCTTTTTTAGGTACCCACATATAGTTGGGTCCTTGATGGTTAGTAGAAAGAGTGCCTTCTAAATTTAGATGAGCTTTTCTTATATAACAATAGAAATTTTTGTGACCAAATTTCATGCAATATGTGCATTGCCATGGTATCCTATGCTTCTGCATTTTTCTTTTTGCATTATACATACAACTACAAGTATGTGATTTCTTTTGTACAAGTTTAGTAAACAACAATGCATAATTGTTTTTGGCTTTATCTCCTAGTGAACCGTAAGAAGTTCTTTTAGTCTTGGTGCAAGCATCTTTGATATGAACATCAGAAATTTTAGTTGTAGATGCTTTCACAAAAGTTGGTTTACTAGGTGCAATGTTGGTTGAGCCATTGAATCCTAATCCATATTTCAAGGAAGGTGATCTTTGATTATTAATTAATGTGTTCAATGCTTCCTTTCCTTTATGAAATCTGGAAATTGATTCTTTTAGTTCTTTTAGTTCATGCTTCAATGCCTCATTCTCTTTAATCACTTTTTCTAAGTCATGTGAGCTTTTATTTAATTCTCCTATTGTATTCATCAAATGTTCATTTGAGGTTTTCAATTCTAAGGTAGAGTTCTTTAAGCATATAAAATCCTTTTCTAACTTAGAGTTTTTTTCTTTATAGAGCATCATTTTGGAGAAATATTTTTCTATTTTAGAATTCATGTGCTCAATCAAATCACTATCATCTATATCACTTATATCATCATGTGCTACAAGATCAAAAGATTGAGTACTTACCTCATTGGAGTCATCTTCAATAGCCATGAGACAAAGATTTGCAATTCCTTCCTCTTCTTCTTCTTCACTTGAGGAAGAGTCATCCCATGTGGCTTTGAGAGACTTTTTCTTTTCTTTATCCCATTTCCTTTTGTTCTTTAATTTGTAGCAATCCGACTTGATGTGACCGGTTTTTCCACATTCATAGCATTTTACCTCATTTTTCTTTTCTTTATCTTTGAAGGAGAATTTAGGAGGTGTACCTTTGTTTGCTTGTAATCTTTTCTTCCTTTTCCATTCATTCATTCTTTTTGAGAACATTGCCATTTCATCTTCATCATCAGTACCTTCATTGCTTGAGCTCTCAACTTCTTTGATTGCTTTGAGTGCAATTGGTTTTCTCTTTTCTTTCTCACCTTGATCTTCTTCTTTTTCACTGTGCAGCTCAAAAGTGAGTAATTTACCAACTAGCTCGTCGGTTCTTAATGTGCTGAGATCATGAGCTTCTTCTATGGATGATACTTTGGATTCAAAGTTCTTTCTAGCTCTTAGGGCTCTCAAGATTTTACTGTTTACATCACCTTGATCATATACCTTGCCATACTTCTTTAGTTCATTGACAATAGCAAGCAAGCGATTTGTCATGTCGGTGACGTTTTCATTTGGTTTCATCTTGAATAGCTCATACTCATGAACATGCATTTGTTTTTTGGTGAATCTTACTTGAGTCGTACCTTCATGGTAGTTTTCAAGTGTTTTCCAAATGCAATGTGCACAAGTTAAATGTTGAACTCTTCCACCTTCTTCTCTTGAAATGGAGTTCATCAAGATGGAAGCAGCTCTATTGTTCTTGAATCGATCTCTGATATTGCTAGTTGACCATTGAGCTTTGGGAAGAGGAACTTGAATACCGTCAACTTCATGAGTAGGAGATTTCCACTCATTTTCCACGAAATCCCATAGTTCAATCCCTTCACTGTCTAGAAACAAATACATTTTGTGTTTCCAGTATGAGTAATCCGTTCCATCAAAGTAAGGTCTAAGAATAGAGTTAAGATTTCCATGAGAGCTTGATGAAGAAGAAGTTGCCATTGTGGATCAGATTTCACAATTAAGTTTAAGAAATCTCAGGGCTCTGATACCAATTGTTGTCCCAAGATGGCAACCAAGAGGGGGGGGTGAATTGGTTTCCACAAGAAGTAATAACAATTTAAAAAACTCAACAAACAAGAAGTGCGGAATATGAAGATTGTTGAGTGATGAAGGAAGAAAGAACACACAAGATTTATAGTGGTTCGGATTTACTTCAATCCTACATCCACTTCCTTAACAACTTGTTAAGGTTCCACTAGACTTTGAAGTTTTTTACAAGCTCACTTCCAACTTTGGTGTTTTTACAAGTTCACACCTAACTTTACAAGTGTTTTTCTAAGGCTCACACTTACAACCCACACAAGAGTTTTACAAGGCTCACTCTCTCAACCTAAGTGTTTCCCAAGCTTACACTCAAACTTATACAATGGTGTTTTCAATGCTAACACCTAACATTCATAACAATTCAAATACAAGTTTAAGCAAAAGGAAATTTGTTGCTTGGCTATGAAAATCTTTTCTTAATAATATTATTCTTTTGTTTTTCTCATGGAAACATTGTATTTATAGCCAATGTGGTCTTACTAGCCGTTATTGCTGTTTAGAATAAAGTCTTGGTAGAATAGACCTTCTTTACTTAAACTGTCCGAAGCATTTCGCGGTCGCCCTTCATGCAAGGATGGTCGCGCTCATGCTTCTCGCGGTCGTCCTTTAACAAGGGACGGTCGCTGCTTTTGAAAAAGCTACAACGGTCGAATTTTAGTGCTCTGCAGCTGGAATCTTGTCCATGCTGTGTTTGTCGGACCGTTTCTTGCCCATGCTTTGTTTGACGGGACGGTCGCGCCAAGCAGAGGTGCGGTCGCCCTTTTTGAATCTTCAAGTGGGTTTACAACGGTCATATTACGTGTCATTCTCTGACAGAGCAAAACTGAATGTCCGCCATAATTTGAATCTCGCGGTCGCCCTTAGTAGTTTTTCGCGGTCGCACTCATATTCTCGCGTCGAACTTCTGGACGCACCTGAGGACGCGAACACTACTGTTTCTTTGAGCAATTTCTTCTTGAATTGTTGGGCGGTCGCGACTATAAATGAGCGGTCGCTAAATTGGTAAGCGAGGTCGAATCATTCACCGTTCTTGTCACCGCGAACCTTACTGTGATTGTAATGATTTAAGTTCCTTGAGTAGCGGTCGGACAAATATTAGGACGGTCGCTATTATGTATGAGCGGTCGCGACTATGGTTGAACTTCTGACCGCGAAACCTACTGTGACAAGGTTTCATTCTGTAATTGCATGGAGCGGTCGTATTTAGGTGATGTGCGACCGCGAGAATTGTTCTGTTCACCTTTAATTGAAGCAACCTAATCCTGCAACAAGCTTTCTCAAACACAAGTTAAATAGATCATCCATTTGAGTTGTCAAGGATCAAAATTAAGATCATTTGTCTAACACCCTCTTTAATTGGGAAATATGGTTGATGGTTGATAATATTAGAAGAATTTGAGATTGAGTATGTTACTAGGAAAACAATCAAGGGTAGATCGGTGGCAGAATTCCTAGCTCAACAACCATTACCAGAAAGTGAAGAGGTAATCTTGGAATTTCCAGATGAACATTTAGAAGCAACTGAAGTACAAGGGTGGAAAATATATTTTGATGGAGCAGCAAATAGGAAAGGAGCAGGTTTGGGAGTTATACTAGAATCGCCCGAAGGGGAACTCATCCCTTTAGCCAAAAAGTTGAAATTTAGGGCAACCAATAATATGGTGGAGTACGAAGCTTGTATTTTTGGTTTGGAAACCTTAATGATTATGAAGGTGGATAAGCTGAAAGTTTATGGTGATTCATTGCTAGTAGTATCCCAAGTAAATGGAGAGTGGGAGTTGAAAGAGGAAAAATTAAAACCATACCACCGTTATTTGACCATGATGAAGAGGAATTTTAAGGAGTGTAGGTTTATACACCTGTCAAGAGAAGAAAATCAGATGGCTGATGCCCTAGCCACATTGGCTTCGGTATGGGAAAATCCTGCTAGCCTATTCCTTAAGCCTCTGATCTTGACCAGTTCATCAACTCCTTGCTATGAATATGAGACAATCATGGAAGTTGATACGGACCATGATGCATGGTATGATATTATAAGGCGATTTTTGGAGGAAAGAGAATACCCGCCGGGGGCAACAAAGAAAGAGAGAAGAGCCATAAGGAGGTGGTCATTGCAATACATCACCTTCCCTGGAGAGTTATACCGAAGATGGCCTGATGGAGTGCATTTGAGATGTTTAAGAAAGCCTGAAGTGGAGCGCATCTTGTCTTAAATAGATGCGGGAAGTTGCGGTCCGCACATGAGTGGTTTGGCCCTATTTAAGAAGATTATCCGACAAGGTTACTATTGGTTGACCATGGAGAGACTGTATTGAATTTGTAAAGAAGTGCCAGCAATGTCAGATGTATGGTAACTTGAATCATATGCCTCCTGAAGAATTGCATTCAATGTCTTCACCCTGGCCATTTGCCACCTGGGGTATCGACATTATAGGAGAAATACATCTGACAGCCTCAAACGGTTCACCATTTCATTGTAGTAGCAGTTGATTATTTTTCAAAATTGGTCGAAGCCGAATCCTTCAACAAGCTGGGTGCAAGTCAAATGACTAGGCTTATTGAAAAGAATCTCATCTGCAGATATGGGGTCCCGCATAGTGTGATATCAGACAATGGGGTACAGTTTCAAGGAGCAGTTAAGGATTTATTCTCCAAGTACCAAATCCATCATCATTGATCCTCTCCTTATAGACCAAAGGCTAATGGTGCAGTAGAAGCAACGAACAAGACAATTAAGAAAATTCTGTCCAAGATGACTAAGACTTACAGGGACTGATCGGAAATGCTTCCCTTTGCTTTATGGGGATATAGGACAAGTGTGTGAACACCTACTGGGATGACACCGTTCTCTTTGGTTTATGGGATGGAAGCGGTATTGCCAATTGAAATTGAGATCAAATCACTGAGAGTAGTCTTGGAAGCTGAACTGCTTGAAACGGAATGGGTAGCAAGCAGATACACATAATTAGCTCTACTGGAAGAGAGAAGGTTAAAGGAACTGTATCATCACCAACTGTATCAAAAGAAGATAGCTCGGGCCTACAATAGAAGGGTCAAGGTCAGAAAATTCAGAGTTGGGGATTTGGTGTTGAAGCAATGTAAGCCTAATGTATCTTATCCAAGAGGGAAGTTCAGACCTAGCTGGGAAGGGCCACATGTCGTGAAACAGGTCATGAGCAAAGGTGCGGTGAAGTTATCAGACATGGATGGGAATGAATTTAGTGAGCCAGTAAACATTGACAGGTTGAAGAGGTTTTATGTATGATAGGAAGAAAAACAAAAAAAAGAGAGCTTGCTAGGTTGAAAACCCAAAAAGGGCGACCTAGACAAAAGTTAGAGCAGTTCGCTAGTTCCGAAAACCCGAAAGGGCGGGCTAGGCAACAATTGGGGCTAATGAGAGAAAATCGTCAATTAGAAAACCCGAAAGGGCTAATTGGCAACAGGAGTGATCTTGTGTATGCTGGCTTTATGTTTGGTTGTTCCCCAATTTAATAAAATAGAATTAATGTTAAAATTGTTCTTTGTGCACTGTTATAAGTATTTGACCAGATATGGATGAAATAAATAATCATAATTGCAAAAGGTGATGACAAATTATAAATGGAAAAGAAGCATCTTTTATTACTTTAGTTATTTTTCATCCTAACAAAACACTTTCTGAATTGACAAATGTAAAAGCTATGGCAGTCGATAAGTGTAACGTGCAGTCCAGCTTTGC
Organism: Garcia nutans; assembly: GCA_947685225.1. NCBI lineage: Eukaryota > Viridiplantae > Streptophyta > Magnoliopsida > Malpighiales > Euphorbiaceae > Garcia > Garcia nutans. The sequence goes on from CANTUV010000040.1 coordinate 11,459,584, forward strand.
CTCAGCCGATCCAAGTAGGCTTCAGTCAAGCAAGGCATGTCTAGGTCAGGAGCAAAGTCAGAATCACGAGGCTCAGCTCCATACTAATGCCCAAGTTGGCGAGAATCATAGCATGTACCTTGACGAAGTGCAGCAAGGGGAACATACATCAAGTATGTTCACATGGTGATACGAGAAATCTTCCACCAAGATACCAATCAACGGATATTGACTTCAGAGCATGAGTGGATCCAGTCAACCAAGTCAGCATATGAAGAAGCAGGATGGAGTAGCTTCCTAGCAGAATGATGACATGGCAAGTATCTAGCAAAATCCATGGAGGGAGTATCAAGCAAACAAAGATGCACCTGAAGCTAAATCTGTGAAGAAAGAATAAAAAAAATAAAAAAAAAGTCTGCTAAGTTGAAAACCCGCAAGGGCAGCTTAGGCAAAAATTAGGACAGCTCGCTAGTTCCGAAAACCCGCATGGGCGGACTAGGCAAAAGTTAGAGCTATAAAAAAAAAGAGAAGAAGAAGAAGGATTATAGTAAAGAGGAAAATTGTATGTTTTTCATTATTGTACATTGTTTTACAATTGCTACAATATTTACATATCACTAAGAGGGTGGTGGTAGGTCACCAAATAAAGACTTGAAAAAGTCATCGCCTGTTTGAGGAGGGGGCAAATTACTCATCCCGGGATCATCTGAAGCAGAAGCACTAAAATCCTTATTACCTTGGAGTTCCAATTTGTCATGGTCTTCATCAGAAGCAGATAAAAGGATCTCATGGTCATCAGTCTGGGGGCCTCTCGATGAAGAAGCACCGAGATCCCTCATTCCTTGAAATTGGAAGTCATGGAAATTTTGTTTCGATTGATGATATAAACTTTCAAAATGAGAAGCTTGCTGACGACTTGCAGCTAACTCTTCTTGAAGTTTCTTATTTTATTCTTCAAGCATCCGCTGTGAGCCAAGAGAGAAAAAGGTAAGAGCATACATAATCATGCATACATATAGCATAAACTTTTATGAAAAGAGGAACATACCAGCTAGTTCACATTGATACCCTACGGATGAGATGGCGTATCCGACAGGCTAGAATGAGCAAACGAAGGGGCAGTGAAAGAAGGTCCAGCCTCATGATCAAATGAGCCGACGGCCTACAACAATCATTAAAGAATCAAAGAAAGAAAAAGCAGTTGCAAGGGAAAAGAGGTTAAAGTGCAAAAAACTCCCTTGGAAGATCAAAACAAGGAAAGAAGAACATGAATCAAGCAAGACATGGCCAAGCCAAATCGAGCTTAGCCGTGTCACCTCAAAAGAAATTTTGGCAGAATATGACACGGGCAGGCGACACGGCCAAGCCACTGGTCGTGTCTTGCCTAAAGGACAAAGTCAAGAAGGACCAAGCAAAGAAAGAAAAAACAATAGGTGACACTGGCAGGCGACACGGCCAAGCCACTGGCCGTGTCTCTCCGAAGGGGCAAAGTCAAGAAGGACCAAGCAAAGAAAGAAAAGACACAGAAGTTGACACACCCAAGAGACACGGCCAAGCCACTGGCCATGTCACTCCCATCTTCAAAGAACAAAGAAGACCCCAATCTCCAAGGATGAAGATCCATTCTGAGGGTGAAGAATCACAATATGTAGAATAGCCGGAGCAGTCAGACTTCTCAACTAATCAAAGGTTAGTCAAATTCATTCTCAGGTCCAAGTACCCAATCTCGGGTCCAAGTACCCAAATCAAAATCAATTCAATTTCGGGTTCAAGTACCCAATCCCAAGTATCCCAATCCAGTTTAGGATCGAGTATCCGAGTCTAGTTTAGGATCGAGTATCTGAATTTCTCGGGTCCAGAACCCAAATTTTCCTTAGGTAAAGAACCTAGAATCTCCATTGAGTTTAGAACTCGAACCGGGTCCAGAACCCAAATTTTCTTTAGGTCCAGAACCTAGAATCTCCATTGAGTCCAAAACTCGAACCGGGTCCAGAATCAAAATTTTCCTTAGGTCCAGAACCTATAATTATCCTTGAGTCCAGAACCCAAATTTTCCTTAGGTCCAAAGCCTATAATTATCCTTGAGTCTAGAACACAACCGGGTCCAGAACCCAAATTTTTCCTTAGGTCCAGAACCTATAATTATCCTTGAGTCCAAAACTCGAACCGGGTCCAGAACCCAAATTTTTCACTAGGTCTAGAACCTAAAATTATCCCTGAGTTTAGAACTCGAACTGGGTCCAAAACTCAAATTTTCCTTAGGTCTAGAACCTAAAATCATCCATTGAGTCCAGAACCCAAAACCTCAACCGTTTCATAAATAATTAAGTCTTATTGCTTTTCACTCTCTTTCACTAAGGTTTCAGATCATTCAAGCAGGGGGCAAACTGTAGACTCTTAATTTTTGACCCAATCCGGTCCAATATGTTTTATTTAGTCCAAAATGATTTTTGTTGTCTAATTGGTCCAAAATATTTTTTGTTAAATAATTTTTGCTTTAGTATCTAATTTTTATTAATAAAAAATAATAATAAACAAATAAAAATCAAAAAATAAAAATAAAAATAAAAATCGGAGTCGAAAAAATCGGCAGCAAAAAATCGTCGCGCAGGCCCGTGGGCATTTCGCCCGCAGGAAATTCCTGCGAGCGAAATCACTATGCTATTTCGCACGCAAAAATTTTATGCCTATAAAATAGCTTATGGTACCCCTCCGCATGCGCTGCGGCAGCTAGCTGCGCAGATTTTTTCGCCAGTGCAGTTTTTCTGCAGCAGTTTTTTTTCGGCAGCAAAAATTTTCTGACACAAATTTTTCGAAACCTAATCCAATTAGGTTTTGGTTTATTTTTTTTTATTAATATTACTTACCTTAACTAATTAGGAAAAAACAACCTCAAACCACTATAAATAAGGACCAAAGACAATTAAAAAAGGGAGGAAAAAATCCAAGAGTAGTTTGGAAAATTTGAAACCAAATCAAGGAAGGAAAAGAAGAAATTCAATTCAACTCTTTTCTGGAACAGCAGCAGCACGATTTAGAGGATTCAAAGGCAAAAAAAAGCTTGTCTTTGGAGCTAGTTCATCCAAGAAGAATTGTTTTTGGAGAAATCATCAAAAGAAGGTATGTGTTAATTAATTTTCTTTAATTTTTTTCTTTACACAGTAGCAAATTTATGAAATCAAAATTAAAAACCTTTGAACTTTAATTTAGTTTTTCTAAATCCAAAAAAAAACCTTATTTCGTTGGTTTATCATTCAAAAGGCTTAAAATTGTTATTTTTTCTTCTTAAAAACCTTAAAACTCTAATTGAACATATTCTTCAACAAAACCAAAATAAAATTCTGTTTCTTTCGAAACTTTAAACTTGGTACTTTTTCCTTCAAAAAGTCTTCTAAAACATCTTTTCTAGTTATAAAAACTTTAATTCACTTGTTTAAATTCATAAAAATTCCATAAAATATCAAATTGATTTCCATATTCCTAAAAATTATTCACCACCCGTGACCCTACTTCCAAAATATCAAATCTAAATTCAACTTCCAAAATTCAAAATAATGAACACTAACCCTTTTAAAACCTTAAACCCTAATTTTTATGAACCCTAATCCTTTTAAAACATTAAAAAACATAAAAACCTAAATTTTACACAGTAGCTTAGGAACCCAATAACCAAAAATCACAAATTAAAGTATTTTAAAGTGTTTAAAACCCTGGTTTCATGATATCATCATTCAAACCTTAATTTTGTTAATCAAAGAGTCTTACCAACCCTTTAAAACATAAAACCCTAATTTATTTTAATTCCATAAAAAGCCACAGTAGCCATAATTGGACTTTTATTTGCTTTATTCAATTCCATACTTGATTATGCTTTGATTTATTTCTTATGCTTTAATTTATTTAATTTCAATACTTGATTTATTTAATTTATCATGGATGGATGTTTATTTTATATTTTGATTAATAGCTTTGATGAATGATTTGTTTATGATGAATGATTATTTACTTTTATCAATTAATTTAGATTTCCAAAAGTTGTAAGAGGTATGTTTCCACTTGGTGGGTACCTCATTAGTTAAACATCATGTAATTTAATTTGCTTTTTTTTTTTAGAACCTATGTAAAGGGCATGTTTCTACCTTTTGGTGGGTGTCCTATTTAGGCATGTGATGTAAGGACATGTTTCCATCCTTGGATGGGTGTCCATTTATTTATTTTGTTTGGACATTGCTTTAATTTTAATATAATGATGATTTCTTTTAATTATTTTGTGTAATATGGATAATGTTATTATATTTAAGAATTTTATAATATTAAGACCTGTAAAGGAGGCCGGCTCCAATGAACCGAGCATTGTGGGGGTGCTGGGCCATTTCTGACCTTCCCCACACGTGCCCAACTTTTCGAACCCATTAAGAGGTTGGGGATTCCTTAGGAATCGAGTTATCCACCCCTTTCTTTTTTCCAGCCCGTCCGAGTGGTGACTCCATTTTATCCAGACTTAGGTCCATGTTCTCTAAGGCCCCGAGCCTAAACAGTGCCGAAGTAGCAAGAACCATTCCACTGGGAGTGGGGGAGAAAATCCCCGCTCACAGTAAAACTTTCACATAAAATTTAAAGCATACTAATGTTATTTTACCTGGTCCTAGGTTAAGCGGTTCAACACATAGCGGTGAGTATGCACATGGTGAAAGCTGGGAACGTCCACATGATCGAACAACTAGAAATTTAATCTCGGATACCCGACTCTCTCTAGGGAAATATCGGGTACCCTCACGAGGTTATGTTCATATTCCCATACCTACAACAATGATAGTAAAGATCAAATTCAGGCAAGGAAAAAGTGGAAGTAACATTGGTGAAGGAAAAGAATACCTCGACAACCGCCATCAAGCCGACAAAAGACTTCTTATTTCGGCAAAGCTTATCAAGACCATGGTAAAGACACACGAGACCAGCTTCACCCCAGCCAGAAGATGGTACCATTTTGAGATAAGAAAGGGCACTCAACACTGACAAGTAAATGGAGGATTCAGTACTGCCTAAGATGGTCGACCCGAGCAGATATAACAGAAATCCTCGAGCATACTATTCGACCGTGTCTCCGCCAACCCATCCTTCGTAGTTCATCCAATAACTACGAATTGGCTCAATTTTTATCTTAAAAGGCCCTTTATATGATGGTTCCATACCAATTAATTCCTAAATTTCTTCAAAAGTTAAAATATCATTGGTCAGGGGAACCGGAGCGCCATCATATCGAAGGCCAGTTATGGCAGTAAAATCGACCAAGCCAATTGTCATCTCCCCAATGGGGCAAGTGAAAAGTGTGGGTTGTATCCAACCATCGCTCTGCAAGTGCCTAGACTATGCTTCGGTCTATCTGATATTCCTCGGATGGCAATTGTAAGATAAATTGCTCAAAGCCGCAATCTCGGATAATCCGCCTTACCCGAGAAGGCACTACGTCGTACCATTATCGGGCTTTGTAAATACATCCTCCAGCCCGAACAATGCAACGATCATGCTAACACAGACCCAGGTAAGTTAATACCATGTAAGTACATATTATTCTATCACTTAAATTAATTTATTTTTCACAATAACAAAAAAATATAAAAAAGCGCAAAAAATCAAGAAAAAAGGAAAAAATAATTACCTCGCTCTTTTGATTGGAACTACTATGGAGCGACATCCCAGCCAGTATATCTAAATTTTCATCTTCATGATGCCGGATAAACTCCAATAACTCGGCATTAGAATGAGTCCCTGACCTTGAAGCATGCATTGTTTTTAAAAAATATGTGCTAAAATTGAAAGAAAATTTGAGATAATTACGAAATTGAAATTGTGCTGTGAAATGGAATGAAGGAATGGTGGCCTTTTATAGAGGAATGGCAAGCAAAAAAATAAAATTCAAAACTGTTCATGAATAGTAAATTGACTATTCATAAATAGTAAATTTTACTATTGATGAGTAGTAAATTTTACTATTCATAAATAGTATTACTATTGATAAATAGTAAATATTACAATTTATGAATAGTATTACTATTGATGAATAGTAAAAATACTATTTCCAATAGTAAATACTATTTGATAATATTTATGAATAGTAACTTTACTATTTATAAATAGTAAATAGTGCATGAACAGTGATTACACAGTAAATAAACGGCAAAATTCATTTACTCACTTTAATCATTCAATTAATTGCGGGTATATAAATATTTTTACACCCAGGGACAATAAGAAGACATATGCATAAAAATTAGCCAAACTTTTTGAAATAAAAAATTATTAGCTCGGGTCCGGAACCCAAATTTTCCTTAGATCCAAAACCTAGAATTATCCTTGAGTCCAGAACTCGAACCGGGTTCAGAACCCAAATTTTCTTTAAGTCCACTACCTGGAATCTTTCTTGAGTCCAGAACTCGAATCGGGTTCAGAACCCAAATTTTCCTTAGGTCCAGAACCTAGAATTATCTTTGAGTCCAGAACTCGAACCGGGTCCAAAACCCAAATTACCATTAAGTCCAGAACCTAGAATTATTCCTAAGTCCAGAACTTAGCTCGGGTCCAAAACACAAATCTTATCATTAGGTCCGAAATGGCCCGCAGGCCTATTCCCCACCCCCTGCCGCAGCCAACTGTGGCAGAATTTTTTGCCAGCGCAATTTTTTTTTAGGCAAATTTTTTTGCCAGCGCAATTTTTTCCGCAGCAGTTTTTGTTTGCCAGCAAAATTTTCCGACGCAAATTTTTCAAAACCTAATACAATTATGTTTCGGTTTTCTTTTCTCATTAAATATTGTATGCCTTGAGTAACTAGAAAAAAATCATAAAAAACCTCTATAAATAACAACACAAAAGGGACGAAAAGTAATGAGAATTGGGGGACAAAAATTAATAGAGTTGGAAACCAAATCTGTGAAGAATAGGCAGCAAATCAATTTGACTTTTTGAGAGCAACAAGCAACGCATTAAAAAATGAATTAAAGGCAGCAGCTGTCTTTGTATTTGTTCATCCAAGAAGAATTATTTTTTTGGAGGAACTATCAAAAGGAGGTATGTATTAAATTCTTTTGTTTTTCACAGTAGCTAAAATTATAAAGTTGTGTTTGTCAAAATCAAAAACCCTAAAACTTTAATTTAGTTTTTCTAAAGTTAAAAACCTTATTTCGTTGGTTTATTTGCCAAAAGACATGAAATTGCTACTTTTCTTCAAAATCTTAAAACCTTAATTTAACATTTCAAATCATCAAAACCCTTAGATTATATGCTGTTTCTTTCCAAAAGCCTTAAAAACTACCTTTTTGCCTTTAAAAACCTTAAATTGTTTGTTTATTTTCATAAACTCCATAAAATTATCAAATTGATTTTTAAATCCCAAAAACTTCATGCATCATCGAAACCCTAATTTTAAAATCCTAAAACCCTAATTCAACTCCAAAACCTAAAATAGTGAACCCTAACCTCCTTAAAACCTTAAACATTAATTTCTTCTGAACCTTAATCCTTTAAAACCTCAAAAATAATATAAACACAAATATTTTAATTTTACACAGTAAACTTGAAATCACAAATTAAAAGTATTTTAAAGTGTCCAAAACCCTAGTTTCATGATTTCACCATTCAAACCTTAATTTAGTTAATCAAAGAGTCTTACCAACCTTTTAAACATAAAACCTTAATTTATTTTAATTCCTTAAAAAAGTCACGGTAGCCTAATTTTATTAATTCCAAAACCCTAACACATGAAACAAAGAACCCTAGATGGAAACAATGGCTATAATTCGAATTTTTATTTGCCTTATTCAATTCCATATTTGATTATGCTTTGATTTATTTTACATGCTTTAATTTATTTAAGTTCAATGTTTGGCTTATTAAATTTATCATGGATGGATGTTTTAATATCTTTGATGAATAATTTATCTATGATGAATGATTATTTATTTAGGTTTCTAAATGTTGTAAGAGGTATGTTACCACTTGGTGGGACCTCATTAGTTAAATATCATGTAATTTAATTTGCTTTTTTATTTTAGAACCTACGTAAAGGGCATGTTTCTACCTTTTGGTTGGTGTCTTATTTAGGCATGTGATGTAAGGACATGTTTCCATCTTCGGATGGGTGTCCATTTATTTGTTTTGCTTGGACCTTGCTTTGATTTTAATATATTGATGCTTTCTTTTAATTATTGTGTGTAATATGGATAATGTTGTTATATTTAAGAATTTTATAATATTAAGACCTGTAAAAGAGGTCGATTCCAATGACCCGGGCGTTGTAGGGGTGCTGGGCCATTTTTCACCTTCCCCACACGTACCCTACTTTCCGAACCCATTAGGAGGTTGGGGATTCCTTAGGAATCGAGTCATCCACCCCTTTCTTTTTTCCCGGCCCGTCCCGGTGGCTACTCCATTTTCTCCGGACTTAGGTCCGTGTTCTCTAAGGCCCCCAGCCTAAACAGTGTAATATCCCTATGCATGCCCTAGAAGTTTTGTATGTGTTGTTGTTGTTGTTGTTGTTGTTGTTGTTGGTTTAAGTTGAGAGAAGTAAGTATTTGTATATGTGTTTTGGGAAGAAATAGGGTTTAGAGACAAGTTTATATGTTGTGTATATGGTAATATATATATAACATATATATGAGTCAAATAATGGTCAAAGAGAGAGTAGTAGTGGAGGAAGATATTTTTATATTATTGAGTATTTAATTATTAAGGAAATGGAAGTAATTAATTAGTGGAAGGGATTAATTTGGATTATAATAATATTAAAATGCTTGGATGAGAGTGAGTGGATTTTGGTGTAGAGATAAGAGTTGATTTGTTTACTCTTCATTTTTCCTCTTTCCATTTTTGTTGGCCGGACATCCAAGAAGGAAGAGAGCAAGAGAGAGATTGAAGAGCTAAGAGTAATTTGAAGGAAGAATCAAATCATCAAGTTAGAGATTTGTGAAGTTTCCTCAAATTTGGTAAGTTCTCTCTTGTTTTCTTGTGTTGTTTGAGTTATGTTTGAGTTTTGATGGAGTGGTATAATGTTAAGAGTATGTTGGCTTGATTGAGATGTTTTTATGGGTGTTTGATTCTTTGATTATGGATTTTGGGGTTTGTTTGATGGATAGAGTGGGTTTCTTGGTAAAGATGGAGATATGTTGGTGTTGAGGGTTTGAAGTGATGATGATGATTTGTGATTTGTGTTTGTGTATGTGTCTTGTCTTGTTTTGGTGTTGTTGTATGTTTGAGTTGGTTTTTGGGTTAGTTTGGATGAGTTTGTTTGAAAGGAAAGAAAGTGATAAGAAGAGTTTGGTTGTTTGTTTGTTGGTGTGGCCGGAATCTGAGTTGTTGGCCTGACACGCTCATGAGCACGTCCAGAGTCTTTAGGCGTGTCAATTGTGTTGGAGGCAGTAGGTGTGACACGACCATTAACACGCCCGTGTTATTGAGCGTGTCATAGCTACTGTGAGATTGGAGAATTGGCACGGCCAGGAGCACGTCCAGGAGGTTGGACGTGTTGTTAAGTGGTTGAGACAGTATGTATTACACGCCCAGTAGCACGCCCGTGTGGGTGAGCGTGTTAAGTTTAGGGTTTGCCCTAGTTATTTATTAACTTGATTATCTCTTGTGTATCCCTAAGTAAGTGTATATTGCTATTTTTGGGATTAGGTCTTGAAGAGGGTGAACCATCATTTATTTGGAAAGTAAGAGACCCTTGATAGAGGAAGTAATTAGAATTGAGTGAAGTGTTATTGAGGTAAGTGCAACTACATCATTGCATACATTTATAAGATGTGAAAGCATAACACACATGTATTTGTTAAAGCATTGAGAGCACTAATGCATTGTGAAGGCATATTTATAATGTTTTGTGTAATGTATGAGGAAGTTATTAATTGTGCATACTTATGTGATGGGGTATGGAATTGATAATGCATATGATATTACATGAACAAGGTTATGTATTGTGTATTGTGAGGCTTGTGAATGGTGATGTGTATTATGAATAATGTACTTTGAAATGTGATACCAATAATGCTATATGCACCATATGAATTAAGATGAATTAAATGATATGTGAGGCCATTGTGATTGGGCCAAGTTGATGTAAAGGAAATAAATTGTGAAAGAATAAATGAAATGTTAATATGCCTAATGTGTTGATTCAACTTTCAGAGTCCTGTTTTTGATGGCATGCCTATGAATCATTGGATAGGTGAAATGGGATGGCCCGTAAACCAATTCCAATTGAATCACTGGATAGGCGAAATGGGATGGCCCGTAAGCCGGTTCCAGTTGATATATGAGAAATGTGATGTTTATGAATCATTGGATAGGCGAAATGGGATGGCCCGTAAGCTGATGATTCCAATTGAAATTTGTAACAGTCTAACCGAGTTGAGGATCTCCTCATGTTAATGGGTTGATGGTCCAAGAGACTGGGTCTGTTACGCTATCCATGGATAGAGATATGATATATATATATATTGCCTACGGGCTTGATGATTATGATATTGAATCAAACACAGGGACTCTGAACTTTGAATAACATATTAGGGTGTTTTGGGCCCAGGTGTGTCTTAGGCTTAATGTGATTTATGATTGTTAAATTGTGACTATTGTTTAATGAAATTGATGAGTAATGATATAATGTAATTATGGGTTGATAATTTATGATGAATAAGTTATGATTTGCTATGTATTATTTATTTGATTGAGGGTCATGAGCATGGCATCAAAGCATATTGATACTATAGTTGTTTTACTAAGCCGTTGGCTTAGCGCGATTGTGTTTATCGCGCAGGTGTTAGGGAAGAACCCGAGAGATCCACTAGACCGAGTGAGTCTAGGAATTGAAGAGTTGTACTGGACTTAAAGATCAAAGAGAAAGCTGCCAATCATGTATATAATCTTTATGTTTTGTAAAATATTGGATTTAATGTATATGTATATAACTTTGTGAACTGGTACTGGATATATATATATATATATATTTTGATAAATTCCGCTGCATATCAAATAAAATGTTTATACCTATTTTGATTTAGTTTACAATTAAATATCATTATATTATATATATATATATATTGTGAATTGTTTATGGAAAACCGTAGCATTCTTAGGTTCTATGTATGTTCATTACATGGTGGTGATATGTAGTGAACGTATATGGGATTTAGGGGTGTTACAAACAGTGCCGAAGTCGCATGAACCATTCCACCGGGAGTGGGGGCGAAAATCCCCGCTCACACATAGCCAATTCATTCTTCATCATCATTATCTTCATTGCTTGAGCTCTCAACTTCCTTGATTACTTTGAGGGCTATTGGTTTCCTCCTCTCTTTCTAACCTTGTCCTTCTTCTTTTTCATTGTGTAGCTCAAAGGTGAGTAGCTTTCCCACAATCTTAACGGTTCTTAAGGTGCTAAGATCATGAACTTCATTAATGGAGGAGACCTTTGATTCAATTCTCTTTCTTGCTCTTAAAGCTCTCAAGATTTTGCTATTCACATCACCTTCATCATATACCTTGCCGTATTTCTTTAGTTCGTTGATAATAGTAAGCAAATGATTTGTCATGTCGGTGATGTTTTCATTAGGTTTCATCTTGAATAGCTCATACTCATGGACATGCATTTTCTTCTTGGTGAAGTTCACTTGGGTAGTACCGTCATTATAGTTCTCAAGAGTCTTCCCAATATAATGTGCACAAGTAAAATGTTGAACTCTCCCACCTTCTTCCCTAGAAATGGAATTCATCAAGATGGAGATGGCTCTATTGTTCTTGAACCATTCTTTCACATTGGCACTTGACCATTGTGTTTTGGGAAGGGGGACTTGAACACCTTCAACTTCATGAGTAGGAGGTTTCCACTCACTTTCTACAAAATCCCATAGCCCATTTCATTCACTATCCAGGAACAAATACATTTTGTGTTTCCAATATTAATAATTTGTTCCATCAAAATAGGGTCTAAGGATAGAGGAAGAGGAAGTTGCTATTGTGGATCAAATTTCACAATTAAGTTTAAGAAATTTGCTAGCTCTGATACCAATTTTTCTCCCAAGATGGCAACTAAGAGGGGGATGAATTGGTTGTTTGAGAATTAATGGGAATTTAAAAAATTGAAAAACAAGAAATGTAGAAGATAGAAGAAGGTTAAATAGAGAATAAAAGAATGAACATAAGAGATTTATAGTGGTTTGGATTTACCTTAATCCTACATCCACTTCCTTAACAACTTGTTAAGGTTCCATTAGCTTTGAGTTTTTACAAGCCTAACTCTAACTTAGTGTTTTCACAAGCTCACACCAAACATAATGGCTTGAAATCAATCCTCACAGCCCTTACAAGAGTTTTCCTAGGTTTACTCTCAAAACCTAAGTATTTCTAAGCTCACACTTAAACTTTAATGGTGTTTAATACCCACACCCAACACTTTTAGAGTTTATGATGTTTGATCCTTTGATCTTTAGACAAGATAATAAAAAATATTGTTCAATGAAATTACAATATCAATCAAGGTGTTCTCTAAACACAAAAATGAAGTTTAGTGTGGTTTTTATAGCCTTTGGCTTAAACTAGCTGTTTAAGGTGGTCTCCACATAATTTTGTGTCTGGAGCTTGGTGTGCGGTCACACGGTTCAAAAAGCTTTGTGTAACGGCTACTTCCAACAGTCAAATTTTGTTGTCTGACAAAATCTAGTTGCCCATACCTGTATATCTCGCAGTCGCCCAGCTCGGTGTGCGATCGATCTACACAATATTATCATTAGATTTAAAATTCTCTTTCCACGTGTTTAGTTCTTATTGGTCCAAAAATTTGGGGCTTAGATTCAAATTTTTCAAACTCTTGTGGTCACTCAGTTCCTCTGAGTGGGTGCACATAATGTTGAGCATCGAGGAAACACCACAAAGTCTTACCACCATCTCTTCTGTATTATTTAGCATTTTCATTCACTTTTATGTGTGGTCGCTCAATTTCAAGGGCGATCGCTCGGTGAGTCTGGCATTTTAATTTCACCGCTAACTGAGACCGTGAACTCTTCTTTGGAAATAATGGATTTTCTTCTTTGATGAGGACTTAGCTCTTTTGTGTAAGTTTGGTTGCTCCATCAGCACTGTAGTTAGCTCATCAAATCTATGGTTCTATGCTTTTCGCTTGGCAAGACCATATGTTAGATTGATTTTTTGCTCAGAAGTTCCATGTTCAGTAGATCTGTGCTTATGATGGAAGTTATGAGGCAAGCACCAGCGCAACCTCCACCACCACCTCAGCCTCAGGTACCAGTGAGACAATATGATAAACTGAGGAAGTTTGGGGCAGAGGATTTTCTGGGTACGATAGATCCAGCTGTGGCAGAACAATGGCTTGATAAAGTTCAGAGAATTTTTATTCAGTTGCAAGCCACATCAGAGGAGAAGTTTGATTATGCTAGGTCATTATTGCAGAAGGATGCATATGACTGGTGGAAGACCGTACCACATGCCATGGATGATCCACCCACATTGACCTATGCTGATTTCCTTAGGGAATTTGAATTGAAGTATACTCCTAGGGAGTATAAGGATGTGAAGAAAATGGAATTCTTGAGTTTGAAACAAGATCATCGGACAGTAACTGAATATGAAGTAGAGTTTATTCGATTAAGCCATTATGCGGGAGGCATTATATCCGATGACATTGATAGATGTAGGAGATTCGAAGAGGGGTTGAGGCCTTCTCTTATTTGTCATGTGGCTGGATCCAGATATACTGATTTCTCTCAGCTTGTGGCAGCAGCACGGAGTGTAGAGAGAGTTCAAGTCATTGCAGCTGCATCTGAGGAAGAGACTAGAGTGAGAAGACCACAGTTTGAGGCAGGGTCTTCATCAGTGAAGAGGGGCAGAGGGAGCTTTGTTCCTAGAGTGGGAAGGAGTCAGAGGCAGATGAGTAGATCAAGACAGTTTCAGAGACCGAGACCTAGACCTACAGCTTCTGTGGCTAGTGCACTGACTCCCTTTATGCAGAGATCCACTCCACTGGCATGCGAGCTTTGTGGTAAGGTTCATGTGGGTAATTGTCAGAGGATTGGTAGAACAGGTGTGTGTTTTGGATGTGGATCGCCTAACCATTTCATTAGAGAGTGTCCTGAGATGCAGGACCAGAGATCAATGGAATCTACAGCTTCTCGGCAGAGTTTTAGCAGAGGTCGAGGAAGCAGGGGTTTCAGCCGAGGGGGTAGGTCTGTGTTTAGTCAGAGAGGAGGATCTACACCCAGGGATGGCAGACCAGATGAGGCTGGGCCTTCTCAGTGGGTTTATGTGATGCAACGACAGCCTGATGCTTCTGCAGTCATAGCTGGTACTTTTTCTTTATTTGGCATTTCTGTACTTGCTTTGATTGACCCTGGATCCACACATTCATACATTAGTGCATCTGTATTTCCTGTGTCTGAAATGCATGCTGAGTCCCTAGGATTTGATGTGTTGGTGACAAATCCTTTAGGGCATAGCGTGATTGTTAGTAAAGTGCATAGAGATTGTGCAGTGGTGGTACAGGATGAGAAGTTTTGTGGTGATTTGATTGAGATGCCATTTAAAGAATTTGATTTGATTCTAGGCATGGATTGGCTGTCTAGGCATGGAGCTGTGGTAGATTGTAAGAAGAAGTGTGTTACTTTGAGAACTAGTGAGGATAAAGTAGTGTTGGTATCTAGTGAGCAGAGACAGCTTGCATCTTTGTTTATTTCAGCTGTTGCAGCAAGGAAGATGATTAGAAAAGGGTGTGAAGCTTATCTTGCTCATGTGTTGGATACTAGAGTGGTAGGTTCTCAATTGGATAGCATTCTCACAGTTTCAGAATTTCCAGATGTTTTCCCAGAGGAGTTGCCAGGATTGCCTCCTGAGCGAGAGGTGGAGTTTGGTATTGAGTTGTTACCAGGTACCACTCCTATCTCTATTACTCCTTATAGAATGGCACCTGTAGAATTGAGAGAATTGAAGGTGCAGTTGCAGGAGTTGCTGGATAAGGGTTTTATTCGCCCTAGTGTGTCGCCATGGGGAGCTCCTGTTTTGTTTGTTAAGAAAAAGGATGGTACTATGAGATTGTGTATCGATTATAGGCAATTGAATAAGATAACTATCAAGAATAAGTATCCTTTGCCTAGAATCGATGATCTCTTTGATCAATTGAAGGGAGCAGCTGTGTTTTCTAAGATTGATTTGAGATCAGGGTACCATCAGTTGCGGGTTAGAGCCGAGGATGTGCCAAAGACAGCTTTTCGAACCAGGTATGGGCATTATGAATTTTTGGTAATGCCATTTGGGTTGTCGAATGCACCTGCTGCTTTTATGGATTTAATGAATAGGGTGTTTAGGCCCTATTTGGATCAATTTGTGGTAGTGTTTATAGATGACATCTTAGTGTATTCGCGGAATGAGGAGGAGCATAGTGAGCATCTTCGAATTGTGTTGCAAATTTTGAGAGAGAAGCAATTGTTTGCTAAGTTATCAAAGTGTGAATTCTGGCTTGACCAAGTAGCTTTTCTCAGTCATATAGTGTCAGCAGATGGTATTAGGGTTGACCCGAGTAAAGTTGAAGCTATTCTGAATTGGAGTCCACCGAAGACTGTGACTGAAGTTAGAAGTTTTCTGGGATTGGCTGGCTATTACCGACGGTTTGTGAAAGGTTTTTCTTTAATAGCTACTCCACTTACCAGACTACTTCGGAAGGGAGTGAGATTTGTGTGGACTGATCAGTGTCAGACTAGTTTTGAGCAGTTAAAAGAGTTGTTAACTCAAGCGCCTGTTCTCACTTTACCTGTAGAAGACAAACCATATGTGATCTATAGTGATGCTTCACATAGTGGTTTGGGTTGTGTATTGATGCAAGAGGGTAAAGTGATAGCTTATGCTTCTCGACAGTTGAAACCGCATGAGCTCAACTATCCGACTCATGACTTGGAGTTAGCAGCTATTGTGTTTGCTTTGAAGATTTGGCGACATTATCTATTTGGAGAGAAATGTTTCATCTATACGGATCACAAAAGTTTGAAGTATTTGGGTGTTCAGAAGGAGCTGAATCTTCGGCAGAGGAGATGGTTGGAATTGATTAAAGATTACGACTGCTTGATTGATTATCATCCAGGTAAAGCAAATGTTGTTGCTGATGCCTTAAGTCGGAAGTCTTTAGCAGGTTTGACTGCTTATTCGCTCTTGTTGCTTGTTGAGTTGAGAGCGTTGCATGCTAGTTTTGTAGTTTGTGATGATGGTGCATTGATGGCACAATTGCATTTGAAACCAATTTTATTGGATCAGATCAGAGAAGCTCAATTGATTGATATGAAGATTCAAAAGATTATTTCAGATTGCAAGAATGGAAAGAGTAGAGATTTTATCGTGAAAAATGATGGGAGCTTGTGGTTCAAGAATAGATTGTGTATACCCGATGATGCTGATTTGAAAAGAGTTATTTTAGAAGAAGCACATCAGTCAGTGTTTGCTATGCATCCGGGTAATACCAAGATGTATCATGATTTGAGACAGCATTATTGGTGGATTGGTTTGAAGAGAGATATTGCAGATTTTGTGTCGAAGTGTCTCACCTGTCAGAAGGTTAAAGCAGAGCATCAAGTTCCAACTGGATTGCTTCAACCATTATCAGTACCAGAATGGAAGTGGGATAGAGTAACCATGGATTTTGTATCTGGTTTACCATTGACACAAAGGAAGCATGATGCCATATGGGTGATTGTGGATAGATTGACTAAGACAGTTCATTTCCTTCCGGTGCGGATGGATTACTCTTTGGAGAGGTTGGCTGAGCTGTATATCCATGAGATTGTGAAACTGCATGGTGTTCCAACTTCTTTAGTGTCTGATCGAGATTCCAGGTTTACTTCAAGATTTTGGAAGAGTTTGCATAGTGCTTTGGGTTCTCGATTACACTTCAGTACTGCTTTTCATCCACAGACGGATGGACAGTCAGAGAGGGTGATACAGATTATTGAGGACATGTTGAGAAGCTGTGTCATCGATTTATCTGGAAGTTGGGATAGGTTTTTACCACTTGTGGAGTTTGCTTACAACAACAGTCACCAATCTAGCATTGGTATGGCACCATTTGAAGCATTATATGGTAGACGGTGTAGGACACCTCTCTGTTGGAGTGAACTTGGTGAAGGTAAAATAATTGGCCCTGATTTGATTCAAGAAACTGAAGAGAAAGTGAAGTTGATACGAGGCAGGTTAAAAGCAACTTCAGACCGACAAAAGTCTTATGCAGATATGAAAAGGAGAGACATAGAGTTTGATGTTGGAGATAAGGTATTTTTGAAAGTATCTCCTTGGAAGAAGATTTTAAGGTTTGGTCGGAAAGGTAAATTGAGTCCTCGTTTCATTGGGCCGTATGAAGTGTTAGAAAGAGTTGGGCCAGTGGCGTATCGACTTGCTTTACCACCTGAGTTGGATCGTATTCATAATGTGTTTCATGTTTCTATGTTGAGGAGATATAGGTCGGATCCATCTCATGTGTTGTCAATTGAATCTATCGAAGTGAGCCCAGATTTGACTTTTGAAGAGGAACCAGTTGCTATCTTGGCACGAGAAGTGAAAGAGTTGAGGAACAAGAGTGTGCCATTAGTGAAAGTTCTATGGAAGAATCATGGAAAAGAGGAAGCAACTTGGGAAAGTGAACAATCCATGCAAGGTCAATATCCTCAGTTGTTTCAGACTTAATAACAGGTAATTTCGAGGACGAAATTTCTTT
Organism: Garcia nutans; assembly: GCA_947685225.1. Classification (NCBI taxonomy): domain Eukaryota; kingdom Viridiplantae; phylum Streptophyta; class Magnoliopsida; order Malpighiales; family Euphorbiaceae; genus Garcia; species Garcia nutans. The sequence goes on from CANTUV010000040.1 coordinate 11,477,313, forward strand.
TTAGAGGGGGAGAATTGTAATATCCCTATGCATGCCCTAGAAGTTTTGTATGTGTTGTTGTTGTTGTTGTTGTTGTTGTTGTTGTTGGTTTAAGTTGAGAGAAGTAAGTATATGTATATGTGTTTTGGGAAGAAATAGGGTTTAGAGACAAGTTTATATGTTGTGTATATGGTAATATATATAACATATATATGAGTCAAATAATGGTCAAAGAGAGAGTAGTAGTGGAGGAAGATATTTTTATATTATTGAGTATTTAATTATTAAGGAAATGGAAGTAATTAATTAGTGGAAGGGATTAATTTGGATTATAATAATATTAAAATGCTTGGATGAGAGTGAGTGGATTTTGGTGTAGAGATAAGAGTTGATTTGTTTACTCTTCATTTTTCTTCTTTCCATTTTTGTTGGCCGGACATCCAAGAAGGAAGAGAGCAAGAGAGAGATTGAAGAGCTAAGAGTAATTTGAAGGAAGAATCAAATCATCAAGTTAGAGATTTGTGAATTTTCCTCAAATTTGGTAAGTTCTCTCTTGTTTTCTTGTGTTGTTTGAGTTATGTTTGAGTTTTGATGGAGTGGTATAATGTTAAGAGTATGTTGGCTTGATTGAGATGTTTTTATGGGTGTTTGATTCTTTGATTATGGATTTTGGGGTTTGTTTGATGGATAGAGTGGGTTTCTTGGTAAAGATGGAGATATGTTGGTGTTGAGGGTTTGAAGTGATGATGATGATTTGTGATTTGTGTTTGTGTATGTGTCTTGTCTTGTTTTGGTGTTGTTGTATGTTTGAGTTGGTTTTTGGGTTAGTTTGGATGAGTTTGTTTGAAAGGAAAGAAAGTGATAAGAAGAGTTTGGTTGTTTGTTTGTTGGTGTGGCCGGAATCTGAGTTGTTGGCCTGACACGCTCATGAGCACGTCCAGAGTCTTTAGGCGTGTCAATTGTGTTGGAGGCAGTAGGTGTGACACGACCATTAACACGCCCGTGTTATTGAGCGTGTCATAGCTACTGTGAGATTGGAGAATTGGCACGGCCAGGAGCACGTCCAGGAGGTTGGACGTGTTGTTAAGTGGTTGAGACAGTATGTATTACACGCCCAGTAGCACGCCCGTGTGGGTGAGTGTGTTAAGTTTAGGGTTTGCCCTAGTTATTTATTAACTTGATTATCTCTTGTGTATCCCTAAGTAAGTGTATATTGCTATTTTTGGGATTAGGTCTTGAAGAGGGTGAACCATCATTTATTTGGAAAGTAAGAGACCCTTGATAGAGGAAGTAATTAGAATTGAGTGAAGTGTTATTGAGGTAAGTGCAACTACATCATTGCATACATTTATAAGATGTGAAAGCATAACACACATGTATTTGTTAAAGCATTGAGAGCACTAATGCATTGTGAAGGCATATTTATAATGTTTTGTGTAATGTATGAGGAAGTTATTAATTGTGCATACTTATGTGATGGGGTATGGAATTAATAATGCATATGATATTACATGAACAAGGTTATGTATTGTGTATTGTGAGGCTTGTGAATGGTGATGTGTATTATGAATAATGTACTTTGAAATGTGATACCAATAATGCTATATGCACCATATGAATTAAGATGAATTAAATGATATGTGAGGCCATTGTGATTGGGCCAAGTTGATGTAAAGGAAATAAATTGTGAAAGAATAAATGAAATGTTAATATGCCTAATGTGTTGATTCAACTTTCAGAGTCCTGTTTTTGATGGCATGCCTATGAATCATTGGATAGGTGAAATGGGATGGCCCGTAAACCAATTCCAATTGAATCACTGGATAGGCGAAATGGGATGGCCCGTAAGCCGGTTCCAGTTGATATATGAGAAATGTGATGTTTATGAATCATTGGATAGGCGAAATGGGATGGCCCGTAAGCTGATGATTCCAATTGAAATTTGTAACAGTCTAACCGAGTTGAGGATCTCCTCATGTTAATGGGTTGATGGTCCAAGAGACTGGGTCTGTTACGCTATCCATGGATAGAGATATGATATATATATATATTGCCTACGGGCTTGATGATTATGATATTGAATCAAACACAGGGACTCTGAACTTTGAATAACATATTAGGGTGTTTTGGGCCCAGGTGTGTCTTAGGCTTAATGTGATTTATGATTGTTAAATTGTGACTATTGTTTAATGAAATTGATGAGTAATGATATAATGTAATTATGGGTTGATAATTTATGATGAATAAGTTATGATTTGCTATGTATTATTTATTTGATTGAGGGTCATGAGCATGGCATCAAAGCATATTGATACTATAGTTGTTTTACTAAGCCGTTGGCTTAGCGCGATTGTGTTTATCGCGCAGGTGTTAGGGAAGAACCCGAGAGATCCACTAGACCGAGTGAGTCTAGGAATTGAAGAGTTGTACTGGACTTAAAGATCAAAGAGAAAGCTGCCAATCATGTATATAATCTTTATGTTTTGTAAAATATTGGATTTAATGTATATGTATATAACTTTGTGAACTGGTACTGGATATATATATATATATATATATATTTTGATAAATTCCGCTGCATATCAAATAAAATGTTTATACCTATTTTGATTTAGTTTACAATTAAATATCATTATATTATATATATATATATTGTGAATTGTTTATGGAAAACCGTAGCATTCTTAGGTTCTATGTATGTTCATTACATGGTGGTGATATGTAGTGAACGTATATGGGATTTAGGGGTGTTACAAACAGTGCCGAAGTCGCATGAACCATTCCACCGGGAGTGGGGGCGAAAATCCCCGCTCACACATAGCCAATTCATTCTTCATCATCATTATCTTCATTGCTTGAGCTCTCAACTTCCTTGATTACTTTGAGGGCTATTGGTTTCCTCCTCTCTTTCTAACCTTGTCCTTCTTCTTTTTCATTGTGTAGCTCAAAGGTGAGTAGCTTTCCCACAATCTTAACGGTTCTTAAGGTGCTAAGATCATGAACTTCATTAATGGAGGAGACCTTTGATTCAATTCTCTTTCTTGCTCTTAAAGCTCTCAAGATTTTGCTATTCACATCACCTTCATCATATACCTTGCCGTATTTCTTTAGTTCGTTGATAATAGTAAGCAAATGATTTGTCATGTCGGTGATGTTTTCATTAGGTTTCATCTTGAATAGCTCATACTCATGGACATGCATTTTCTTCTTGGTGAAGTTCACTTGGGTAGTACCGTCATTATAGTTCTCAAGAGTCTTCCCAATATAATGTGCACAAGTAAAATGTTGAACTCTCCCACCTTCTTCCTTAGAAATGGAATTCATCAAGATGGAGATGGCTCTATTGTTCTTGAACCATTCTTTCACATTGGCACTTGACCATTGTGTTTTGGGAAGGGGGACTTGAACACCTTCAACTTCATGAGTAGGAGGTTTCCACTCACTTTCTACAAAATCCCATAGCCCATTTCATTCACTATCCAGGAACAAATACATTTTGTGTTTCCAATATTAATAATTTGTTCCATCAAAATAGGGTCTAAGGATAGAGGAAGAGGAAGTTGCTATTGTGGATCAAATTTCACAATTAAGTTTAAGAAATTTGCTAGCTCTGATACCAATTTTTCTCCCAAGATGGCAACTAAGAGGGGGATGAATTGGTTGTTTGAGAATTAATGGGAATTTAAAAAATTGAAAAACAAGAAATGTAGAAGATAGAAGAAGGTTAAATAGAGAATAAAAGAATGAACATAAGAGATTTATAGTGGTTTGGATTTACCTTAATCCTACATCCACTTCCTTAACAACTTGTTAAGGTTCCATTAGCTTTGAGTTTTTACAAGCCTAACTCTAACTTAGTGCTTTCACAAGCTCACACCAAACATAATGGCTTGAAATCAATCCTCACAGCCCTTACAAGAGTTTTCCTAGGTTTACTCTCAAAACCTAAGTATTTCTAAGCTCACACTTAAACTTTAATGGTGTTTAATACCCACACCCAACACTTTTAGAGTTTATGATGTTTGATCCTTTGATCTTTAGACAAGATAATAAAAAATATTGTTCAATGAAATTACAATATCAATCAAGGTGTTCTCTAAACAAAAAAATGAAGTTTAGTGTGGTTTTTATAGCCTTTGGCTTAAACTAGCTGTTTAAGGTGGTCTCCACATAATTTTGTGTCTGGAGCTTGGTGTGCGGTCACACGGTTCAAAAAGCTTTGTGTAACGGCTACTTCCAACAGTCAAATTTTGTTGTCTGACAAAATCTAGTTGCCCATACCTGTATATCTCGCAGTCGCCCAGCTCGGTGTGCGATCGATCTACACAATATTATCATTAGATTTAAAATTCTCTTTCCACGTGTTTAGTTCTTATTGGTCCAAAAATTTGGGGCTTAGATTCAAATTTTTCAAACTCTTGTGGTCACTCAGTTCCTCTGAGTGGGTGCACATAATGTTGAGCATCGAGGAAACACCACAAAGTCTTACCACCATCTCTTCTGTATTATTTAGCATTTTCATTCATTGTTATGTGTGGTCGCTCAATTTCAAGGGCGATCGCTCGGTGAGTCTGGCATTTTAATTTCACCGCTAACTGAGACCGTGAACTCTTCTTTGGAAATAATGGATTTTCTTCTTTGATGAGGACTTAGCTCTTTTGTGTAAGTTTGGTTGCTCCATCAGCACTGTAGTTAGCTCATCAAATCTATGGTTCTATGCTTTTCGCTTGGCAAGACCATATGTTAGATTGATTTTTTGCTCAGAAGTTCCATGTTCAGTAGATCTGTGCTTATGCTATATAGCTCGGCATTATATATATGTGTTCGATTTTCCTGGCTCGGTAGTTTAGGTGGCACACAGGAGCTTGGGTACCAATGCTACAAAACACACTTGTTTGAAATTATTAGTCCTTTATTAATTTGATTATCAAAGATCAAAATAATATTTGATTGAAATGAGCTCAACAATGCTCATTTCAAATTCCCTAGTCATACAAGAAGTAAATTCCTTGAACAGACATTCAATAGTAGCACCAAATATAATGTCATCAATATGAATTTGCACAATCAAAATGTTATGCATTTTCTTTTTAACAAAAAGAGTTGTGTTAACTTTCCCTTTTGAAAATTCATTTTAAGGCAAATATATACTAAGTCTATCATACCAAGCTCTTGGAGCTTGCTTTAATCCATATAGTGCTTTGGTAAGTTTGAAAACATGATTTGGAAGTTTATAGTCTTCAAAACTCGGAGGTTGTTCAACATAAATTTCCTCATTGATAATGTAACACCCCTTCCCGACTTATGAATAAGCCGAGGAGGAATGCTACATCGGGATACGAGCTCTGGTTATGTCAGCTTACTTAATGTTCCTTATAAAAATTTTCCAAAAATTTTGACGGAGTCTCCCTTAAAATTTTAGGTCCCAAGTGTCGACAAAACTGATTTTTCTTATTTTTGAAAAACATTTTGTTTCACAATTCAACTCAAGCACACTCCCAATAATCCACCCTTATAACCTCAACTACAATCCTGCAAGAAGAATTCACACTTCTATATTCACAACCCAACTCAATTCAAAACCATACAGTTATTATACATTACTAGATTTATATGCTACATCAACTTATCTTTTTGTATTGTTCAAATAAGTACATGCCAGTTTCTAATACCAAAATACAAAATGAAGAGCACCACCTAAGTTTGTTGATGACCGACAGATCGCAGGACTCCTCTGCTCGCTACTGGCTCCTTGCTAATAACCTACGAGTTTAGAAGAAACTAAACTCGCTAAGCATTTCTTACTGGGTACTTTAACTAATTACGAAAAATAAATAATAAAAGCATAATGCACTTTTGAAAGCAATGAGTCGTATTGAAAAATAATATCACAGTAAAAACAATCCATACATGTCATATATTTAGTTATTATCATTTTATCAGTTCACTCCACAAGGTAATTTGGTAGACTAACGTATGGTAAGGAACTAACTGAAACAATTATATATATATTTTGTGGCTGTGGCCCTAAAAAAATTGCGGACCAAGCCCTGTGGAAGATGTGGCCGAAGCCCTCGGACCGGAGTCCTATATAACTCGGACCGAAGTCCTATATAGCTCGGGTCGTCACCCTATATAACTCGGACCGAAGTCCTATATTAAAGCAGCACTGCATATAGTATGATATATCATACCCTTGCCCTACTCAGTACTATCCCAGATACCCAGTGGAGCCAAAATTTTCATGCCATTTCTTAATCGAATATGCATTATACAATTATCGACTTATGATTCTTAAATTATTTCAACGTGAACTATCATATTTTGTCATTTTTAATAACATATTATGCTCATTTATATGCATAAGGAATCAATTGAATTACTTTTGAAAAATGACCAAATGAATATTAGCAAAATGACCATATGAATAGTAAATTCTGGTTTTGGACTCAACTTGATCCTTATTTTGAAAAATTGTATAAAATAATCTACTTAACTAAAAACTCTAAAATTTTTAAAGAATTTAGTTTTACATCTTAAAATCATTCCTGTAAAATTTCAGATCAAACTGGACACAAAATCTTAGCCAAGTAGTTCACCCAACCAGACTGCTCCAGTTGCCCTACATCCTGGCAGCAGTTCTGAATTTTGTGAATTCCATAAATTAAATTCAATCAATGTGGTTCCAAATTATTTTTCTCAAATATTAGACTCTCTAAAAAAACATATCCAAAATTCAATTGAAGATTATTTTTCTAAAGTTTATTAAAAATCCGGAAACATGGCTGTCTCAATCAAGGTACCTCCTAGAGCAGGTCTAACAGAAATAATTTTTCCATAATTATAACCATTCCGATTTTGAAAGATTGTCTCACACTCTTATAAGGGACTTCAAAGACCTTTTACAAGCTGGCTTGCAAATCGAAGAGTGGGAAAGGGAGAAGAATCGCTTTTTGGCAAGAAGGAATGAGAAAGGGAACTACTAGTCGGATAATCAAAGCACACAAAAGGAAGTTGATGTTAATGCCACTGGTCAAGGAGGAATGAGGCAGTATTCAAAATTGGAGAAGCAGCTATCTTGGTTTCTCAATAAGCTATAAAAGAAGGGATTGTTACAACCCTTGACTCCTCGTCATTTGCCTAATCCTCTTCCACCTAACTTTGATACTATGGCATTTTACCAATTCCATCAAAGGCCTGGACACAAAACGGACAACTGTATGAAGTTGAGGCATGAGATCCAGAATTTAATTGATAGTGGAAAGTTGCCTGAGCCTGATAAGCCTAATACCAAGAGCAATCCTTTACCTAAATTTGGAAGAGTACCTCTGCCAACAACTTTCAATGTAAGAGGAGGATTGGAGGAAGATCTTGTCTTATCCTCCTTTCAAAATAAGAGTATCAAAGATGCAGAATGAGAAGAAATTTTATTCAACAAACTTCCCTCAGCTTGGAGTGTTGCTCTATTTATTTTGCTTTCTTTAATATTTAATTGGAACAATTATGTTTTTCAAATTATGTTTGTTTGAATAAATTATTTTCATCAAATTTTTCATGGTCTTTGTTCATTATGGTGCTCAACCAATGATGAGTCTAGCTTGATAATTCATGAATTAGTATATCTATGCATTATAATTCGAATGACTTTACTAGGTGAGGGAATTTTTCTATTGCATTGAGTTGTGTATGCTTACTTAGAGAGGGCTCCTACATAATTACCTTTGTTTAGGTCCTAGTCAGTCTTAAAAAAATGCTTTGACAAACTTTTGAAGCAAAATTGAACTCTGCTTATTTAAGGGAGAGATGATCTAGGCATTATTTGATAAGCCAACAACTAGTATCCAACCTATTAAAAATCAATCCCTAGTTGTCCCTTTGAACCTTCATAAAATTTTATCTTTCTTTTCATTAGCTTACAAACCCCAACAACCTACCCTGAGCTGTTGTTACACTTTTGACAAGTCTTATGATCACTAAGGTGAAGAGACAAGAAGATAAAAAAGAAAGGAATGAATAGTCAAGATCATGAGGATAGTTGAAGTTCTCAAGACCATAAGGGTAGTTGAAGTTCACCTGAATTAGACCAAATATCACAGATAAAGTTAGGATTGAAGCAGATTAATACCACTCTACTCATTCATTACCAGAAATATAAGTTGGTACAAACAAGACAACTCTTTTAGAGCTAGAACCAAAAAAAAAAGAAGAAGAAAAAAAGAAAGAAAAGAAAAAATAAAAAATAAAAAAAATAAAATAAAACCCATAACAGTTCAAAAAGCCAACTGAGTTCTCTTTTACCTAAAGCAGCAAAAGACTTCCATTTGATTTATAAGGACAGTTTGACTTGAATTGGTCCAACCCAACAAAAGATTCAATCAAAATCAGAGAAAAAGGAGAAAATTTATCCAGTTCTTGAAACTCCTGTACTTGACAGTCCTATAGGGGAGAAGGACAAAATGATAAAAATGCTCAAAGAAAAGGAGCAAGAAAAAGAAAGAGAAAGAAAAGGGAAAAGAAGAAAAAAAAGGAATATGGATATCAACCTTTTTATAAGGAAAAAGAAAGTCCCAATCAAGATCCAGATTCATGTCAAAAAGAAAGAAGAATGTTCAAAGCTCTCTCTTTCATGCTCCCAACTACCTAAAAGTTTAAATAAGAAATTTGTAATGTGAGTGTAGACCCTTAATTTTTGACCCAGTCCAATCCGATAGTTCAAGATAATTTTTATGGTATTTTAATTATTTAAATAATATTTTAATTACTAATAATATTTAATAGTTATTTTTAATAAAAATGAAAAATATAAAAAATATAAAAATATAAAAAAAATGAAAAAAATAAAAATCGGACGGATCGGCGAGCGACGCGTGGCAGGGCAATTAGCCTGCAGAAAATTTTTGCGGCGAATTGGCCTGGGCTTGCCCAGCTAGCCCGCCACCGATTCGCGTGCGTTGTCGATTTTTTGACCAAAACTTGTTTGTACCCGATTTTGTAGTTTTTCCTAAATAGCTAGTATTTCCTTATTAAAATAGGATTAGGTCTTCATTTTTTCTTATAAATACCACATTAAAACAAAAGAAAAGAGGGAAAAAACCGTAGAGATTGGCAATTAACATTAAGAGAGATTAAAACAGCAAAGCAGAAGACAACAAAAGAAATTAGCAACAAATAGCACTCATCAATCATCAATCCATCAAAGGCAGCAATGCTGTCTTTGCTCTTGTTCAGCTAGAGTCAACTGTGGTGGAACCAACAGGATGAAGGTTTGATTATAAATCTTTAATTTGTTTATATTTACAGCATTCTTATGTTTTGATTCATGAATTTTTTAAGCCTACGATAGTATTGCTATATTTTCTTTTAAGTGTTTCTATTATTTGTTTTGATATTGAGTCTTTCAGTAACCTAAATTATTAAACCTTAATCGTATGTTTTATAAGTCAAATTTTCCATTCATCCAGTAGCCTAAGTCATTGATTAAATTATCAAAACCCTAAATCGTTCTTTTGCTTCCAAAACTTTAAAACCCTAAACTATTTTTCCAAAACTTTAAACCCTAAATTATTCCATTAAAATCTCAAAACCCTAATTGTTTTCCAAAATCTTAATTTATTTCCAGAATCAATGTTTCTTCTAAAATGATAAATCAAAACCTTAATTTATTTTAAAGCTTGTCACCCAAAACCCTAATCAGAGAAAAACTCTAATTTATTCCCAAAATCCCAAAACCTCATTTTTCAAACCCCCGTCCAGTAAACCTAAAAAACCTCAAACCCTAATTCCAGTGGCCAAACCTAAATGATCTAAAACCCTAATTACACCTTTCTAAAAACCAAAACAACAATCTGTTTCCTTAAAACCCTAACCAAACTTATTTTTTTTAAAACACAGTAGCATTATTCTTTTAAAAAATAATATTAGTTCCTCAAAATCCCAAAACCCTATTTTCTAAATCCTAAACCCTAAAATCTTAATTTTCAAAGGGGTCAATATTCATTTGTGTATTATGAGTCCTTGTATTTAACTTTCCTTTTTCCAAAACCAAAATTTAGTAATTAAAATTTTAAAATCCTATTTTAAGGGGCGAACCCTAAATTTATATATTTATTGCTTTATTTAATTTAGATTTGATTATGTAGTTTATTATATGTTTTGATGGTTAATTTATTTAATTTCAATGCTTGATTTATTTAATTTATCATGGATGGATATTTTCTTTATTATTATGATTATTATTTGTTTATTTTGGTATTAAAATTGTAAGAGGTATGTTTTCATTATTGGATACCTCATTAATTAATTTTCATATAATTTAAATTGTAAGAACCTGAGCCTAAACAGTGTTGAAGTCATAAGAACCATTCCACCGGGAGTGGGGGCGAAAGTCTCCGCTCAAAGTGAGGATTGTCCCATAGTATCATAACAGCTCCAATCTCAAAATGGTTTTCATTTAACTCGTGTCCCTTATAGACCCCATTTCAAGCCTATTAAAGACCTTTTAATCTCTCTTGGTAGGTAGAGTATATTAGTAGAGATAGTTTGGATAAGCATGCATATGAGATAGATAATATTCAAACTCAAATGAGATCTTTGACCAAGTAATGTGTATGTGCCTATCTGAAGTGCAACAGTTCTTGCTTAAATAGAAATGATTCCCTAGTTTAGTATGGTAACTAGGGTTGTCATGTTATAGATATGTTAATTTGGAAAATTGAGTCCTGAGGTATAATGACACTGATTTGACAAAGTCAAAATATGATTTTAAGATTTTTAAAAAAAATGCGTGTTTTTGTTATACAAAGCCTTCAAGTTAAGGGGAGTATGTTGAACTATCGAACCCTGAAAGACACATTGGGCAAAGTAAATGATTATTGGCAACGTTGTGGATGTATCTATGCTGTTTAGGCCTCACCACTCATGTTTTCAACACCTTGAAAATAAAAAACCATAAATGCAAAGCTTTCTATCATTCTAATGCAAAACCTGAACAGGCATCTGGAAGGAATCAATGAGAACACTTCAGCTGATCACCTCGATCCGTGAGTCGATGAAACCACTGTAAGTATTACTCATGCATATCATGTATACATGAGCATATCACACTATATTTTTCTTTGTCAAAAGTAAACAACAATACTCAATGAAGAAAACATGAAGAGGGAATGGAATCAGGAGGCATGGAAGGCCCCATTGGTTGGGGAAGCTCCAGTCATTTTGTGAAAGAAGAAATACATGCGTACATGAAGACCAAGGCAAGACAAACATCAATCAGAGCCCACATGAAAAAAAAATCATTGGTTTGAGCCTATACAAGGGGCAAGAGTATATAGGCACCTCAGGTCCAGAACCTAAATTATTTTTTAGTCCAGAACTCGCTCGAGTCTAGAACCTAAATTATTTTTTAGTCCAGAACTCGCTTGGGTCCAAGTAACAAAATTCAATCCAATCTCGAGTCCAAGTACCCAAATCCAACTCAGTCTCAGATCCAAGTATCCAGTCTCGGGTCCAAGTACCCAAATTCAATCCAGTCTTAGGTGTAAGTACCCAAATTCAATTCAATCTCGAGTTTAAGTTCCCAATCTCGGGGTCCAAGTACCCAAACTCAAATTAAATCTCAGGTTCAAGTACCCAAATCCAATTTAGTCTAGGGCCCAAGTACCCAAATTCAATCTAATCTCGGGTCCAAGTACCCAATCTCGGGTCCAAATACCCAAACTCAATCCAGTCTCGGGTCCAAGTACCCAATCTTGGGTCTAAGTACCCAAATCTAATTCAGTCACTGGTCCAAGTACCGAATCTCGGGTCCAGGTACCTAAATCCAATTTAGTCTTAGTTCTAAGTACCAGTCTTAGGTCTAAGTATCGAAATAAAATTCAGCCTCGAGTCTAAGACCCCAAATCAAATTCAGTCTTAGGCCGAAGTACCTAGTCTCGGGTCCAAGTACCCAAATTAAATTCAGTATCGGGCCCAAGTACTCAGTCTCGGGTCCAAGTACACAAATGAAATTCAATCTCGGGTCTAAGAACCCAAATTGAACTCAGTCTCATGTCCAAAAACCCAGTCTCGGGTCCAAGTGCCCAACTCTTGGGTCTAGAACCCATCCTTATCTTCTTAAAGTCATGTTGCTTTTCACTCTCTTCTACTGAAAGTCTCAGATCATTCAAGTAGGAGGCAAACTGTATACCCTTAAATTTGGACCGGTTTAAATTTAAAGGGTTTATGTTGGTCCATTATGAATTTACATTTCTTAAACCTAATTTTAGAATTTCTCATGCATATTAAATTGTCATTTATCATTAATCTTGTCATTAATATAAAAAATTATTTTTTCAAACAACAAAGGTTATATCAATCAAAGAGAAAATCTTCTTATGAAAACTCACTTGAAAACTTAGCTCGGGACCCATCGTGATTGGTTTAGGACTAGTTTCGTTCTATATAAAATTAATGAAATTTAATGGAGTCAACTAAATTGGTTTTTTCTTGAATATTATTGAAATAAAATAATTTAAGGTGGCGACTCTCCAATTCTCATTTTTCAAAATAAAAGGCACTTCCTCTTTATAACAAAAGAAGAGTAAACTATTTTCTCAAAATAGAAAATCTATTTGTAAACTCATGTTTACTAACTGACTGGAGATCATATACGATGATGTCATGTGAGACTAAGTCCAAATGAGTATTTCAACACTAAATTCCTGAACGAGCCATATCGATGTTAAGCCATATAGAATATCTCATTATTAATAAATATATAATTCATATATACCAATTCCTTTTAATTTTGTTCGATATTAAGATTATCAAACTTGAAAATAGGACTGTCAATTTGATAATTTTCTTATCATTTCTGCAATTTCAAATCCATTTTATTGATTTTCTCACCTAAGACCTATTATAACTCCATGGTCTATTGTATTTTAATTATTTTAGTTTAATTTATGTTAAAAGAGTACATCTAGGTTATAAAGAAAATTAATTTGAATGATTTCATTATTGTCTTTTTCAAGAATGTCAATTTATTGAAGAAGAATGTTGAGTTTGATAGTAATACTATTGAACTTGATAATATTCTTACACTAAGCAGAAAACAACTCTTTTGATTTGATTTTCAAAATTTACACTTTAAAGCTCTAATCCTAACCATGAATACCTTATGACCATTTTATTTTAACATATAAAATTACCTAAAGACAAATTATAATTGGAAAGTAAGATCTTCCTTCATGTTCTTCAAGTTTTCATTCATTTTACATTATTTAATCAATGTTTATTAGTTTTATTACTATCACTTTGGATTTAGCCCTTATAATGTTGCATATGTGACATGTTTAAACCAATTCAACAAGTTTAAAATTATCAAAGGAGGGGAAAATATGCTTTCTAAGGGTTGTTTACCTATTTGTCAAAATGTTTCACCAAGGGATTTCGATATACAAGAAACCTTACTATGGATGATCTCATCTTGGTTTGATTAATAGGTTCTTAAAGCTTGGTTGTTAGTCTCTTGATTGGTAGCTTTCCCTATACTTTTTTTCTTTTGAGCTGCTGATTAGATCCCCTAAAAGGTGCAGTGCACCTACCTTTTATAGATAGTTTCCAATTGTTTCTGGGGTAAAATTGTTGAACATGATAAAGTTAAGTATTGAGTTTGATAATTTTACCTCAGTTTGTCAATCTTGTATCTTTTAATCTTTGACAATCCAAAAGGATTATCAAATTAGATAGTAAGACTATTGAATTAGGCAATTTTCCTTAGAATTGATAAAATCTCATTTTGAGGTGTATAATATATGCATTTATTAAACTTTTGAAAACCTGAAACCTCAAGAACATTTGCATTGCAACAAACATGACCCCTAACGAGAGAGAAAAATTAGAGAGCTTATTTAAGAAATATGAGAAGGTCTCCATCTGGGCATATGAGGACATGCCTGAAGTTGATAAAGGCATAATTGAACACTGACTAACTTACACCCACATGAAACTAGTAAAATAGAAACTTAGGTGTTTGAGACCCAAGTGGGAAAAACTGGTGAAAGAATAATTTGAAAAGCGGATACAAGCATGGTTCCTTGAGGTTGTTTAATATCTAAGATGGCTAGTTACTATTGTACCATTTCTTAAAATAGATTAGGGTGAGGATATATGTGGATTATTGTGACTTGAATAAAGCTTCCCCTGCGGATGACTTCATGCTAACCCATATTGATGTCCTAGTTAACAATGCCGCCTGTATTCTAAACTCCCCTAATGTTTTCATACTTGTTTTATCGATTTTAGTCTAAGCATGTTTACTATGCATATGTATGTTTTTTGTTTGTTCACTTAGGTTACTATTTCTCTCTCAATTACATGCGAAGTGTTTAAGAGAATGATAGTTTTTTGTGTAGATCTTCTGTTTATTTAAGTTAGGTTTGAACCTGGTTAATAGGATGTTTGTAGAGATTTAAGATGGGATAAAATATAAACATGTAATTATTAACATAACAATAGATTAAAATTGATAGTAGAAAAGATTTTCATAATTGATCATAAGCTAAGATGTACTCTTAGTTATATAGTATGAACCTCCAAATATCCCAAAGGCTTGAAATGGCCTGAACAATGGGATAAATACCATTGAAGTGAAAGAATGTAACACCCTTATACCTTATATACGTATAATAAATGCACCCAGTATATATAATACGAATACAGAATACAAGAATGTCACCATCCTTATTCTTAGAAAATTCTCCATACAATTGTAGTTAAATAGATTATTCTTTAAAGATAATTTAATAAGTAAATAAATATGTATTAGTAATTAAACGTTAAGAATACAAATTTATAAAAAAAATCTCTAGAAAACATTCTCCAGAGTTTTGTCTATAAATCGGACATTCCCAAAAATAAACATTTACACATCCTACAAAAAATTGCACTCCCAATGTATAAAAATTTATCCAAACTTTAATATTTCTCCTAAATCATTCAAATAACTCAAAATCTCATGTGTACATGTATATAAATTTCAAATACTTACATTTCTTTGCAAAACCATAAATTTACATTATTGGCATATATTAACATAATATATGAACATAATAAGTTACAAAAATAAGAAATTACATGGTATTCTAGCAAACTCTGGTCTTGTGGTGAAAAAAGAAACTTCATGTGTAAATCAAAAAACCTAGACTTGGTCAGGTCTCACAGAGCTCTCTGCCTCAACTTCTTCACCTGCACAATGGAAACAATCATGCTAAGCTACTAGCCTAGCGGTATATACTTTTACAATAAAAGTAATTTTAGAATAATGCACCATGAAATTCTTTATGATATGACATGTCTCATGCTTAAAAGCACACATACTAATAATGTTCATCATAATTTCACAATCACACACATTGGGCTCAAATTACCTCGTGCAATATTCAAGTTCTAGAGATATTGTCATGGTCTATCATGATACCAAGGATCTAAGTGTCCAATTATACCGTCCAAAGGTGTATCCCCTATTGACACTAATGTGTCTAGCCCCGAAGGCAAATAATCATCATATCATATGGGACACCATCATGTCTAGCCCTTAAAGCAAATAATATATCATAAACATGACAATGACATGATAATCAAATAGCACCAATTACAATTCTTTGGTACAAGATATTATATAGGGCAAACACACATTTTATAGACATTATCATTTCTTATCTGCTTTCCATCACAATTTCCATATTCCATATGCAATTTTCATATTTTCCACATATTTCAATAAAAGTATATTTTCTTGCCACATTCACAATGTGGTATATTTCCCATTCTAAGTGTACAAAACACACTTTTTACAAATTA
This sequence comes from Garcia nutans, assembly GCA_947685225.1. Lineage (NCBI taxonomy): Eukaryota > Viridiplantae > Streptophyta > Magnoliopsida > Malpighiales > Euphorbiaceae > Garcia > Garcia nutans. The sequence continues at coordinate 11,493,132 of CANTUV010000040.1, forward strand.
CACATAACAAGGATATTATCCATTCTACAATGGCTTAATATCTCACATTTCATACATTTCACACATTTTCACATATAACAATGCACTAATAGAATGATCTTCAATAATAAAGTAGCTTAGCACATTTTCAAAAATTACAATTTGCCTGGCAATTCAAATGCAATTAATGCACATGCTATCAAAGTATATACTAACCTTAATTGTGCCAAAATCCAAGCCTAATTCCACCTTCAACCTTCACTTTTCCAAAAGCCCTTCAATACTTTAATTGGGAAAATATACTTTATCCAATCCTAAACCAAGTTTAAGTTAAAAATATATCATTATCATATTATTCTAAGCTATTTTAAATAATTAAACATCAATTATATTCATTCTAGCCCTTCAATACTTTAATTGGGAAAATATACTTTATCCAATCCTAAACCAAGTTTAAGTTAAAAATATATCATTAGCATATTATTCTGAGCTATTTTAAACAATTAAACATCAATTATATTCATTCTACCTCAAAAATCCACCAAAACCCTTATTTGGTTACTACCTCTTCCAAATTACCACCAAACTCAATCATTTCAATCATCCATCCATAAAATGTTTACTTATACATCAAAATAACATTAGTACAATCCATATTAACAATTATCTAAGCCTCCTTCAAATTATCAAATTACACATGTTCAAATATTCAAAAAAAAAAACTTCTTAAAGTCTAAGAAAGCTTACCTATTTCTTGTGTTTTCTTCAAATTTTCCTTAATTCATTGTAAAATCTTGTAGAATTTGATGAATTGAAGAAGAAAATTCCTCATTGTGCTTCAATGGAGATTTTAGCCTCCGAAGGAAAGAAGAAGATGATAAAGACCCAAGTTTTTTACTTTTTAATTCTTATTTCATTTATAACCACATATATATTTACCTCTTCCACCCAAAATTATTTTAATTTTGAAATTTTTTAACTTGTAATTTTTTACTTTTTGTTTTTTAGGTAAATTTATACTTTAGATATATTTTACATATACCCAACATATACATTATGCATTTTCTCCTTCTAACCCATTATTTAACCCTTCTAAATTATTTTTTTAGTTATATTTACTAAAACTATGGATGTTACAAAGAAGGATATTGTAACAATGTGAAGTTGGGAAGAAAGCCTAGAGATAATAGTTTGATCACTCTTTCTGGCGAACATAACAAAAGGACTGACATAGCTACTCATCTATGGTGTTTTCACCACTGGAAGGGAGGTTAGTGTAAGAGTGTATACCCTTATTTTTTGACCCAGTCCGGTCCAATATGTTTTATTTAGTTCAAAATGATTTTTGTTGCCTAATTGGTCCAAAATAATTTTTGTTAAATAATTTTTGCTTTAATATCTAATTTTTATTAATAAAAAATAAAAATAAACAAATAAAAGTCAAAAAATAGAAATAAAAATAAAAATCGGCGTTGAAATAATCAATGACAAAAAAATCGTCGCGCGGGCCCGTGGGCATTTCGCCAGCAGAAGTTGCCTGCCGGCCAAATGGCCCAAGCCATTTCGCCCGCAGATTTTTTCTGCGGGCAAAATGGCACACGCCATTTCTCCCGCAGGAAATTCCTGCAGGCGACGCCCTTTCCTCGCCTACTGCCGCAACCAGCTGCGGCAGATTTTTTTCCCCAGCACATTTTTTTCCGTGGCAATTTTTTCAGCAGCGCAATTTTTCCGACACAAATTTTTTGAAACCTAATTCAATTAGGTTTCGATTTCCTTTTCTTATCAATATTACTTGCTATGATTAATTAGGAATAAACCATATGAAACCTCTATAAATAAGAACCAAAGGCAATCAAATAAAGGGGGACGGAAAGGAGAGAAAAATTGGACAGTGATAGGAAAACGTTGAAACCAAATCAGTGAAGGAAAAGGAGCAATTGAATTTGATTTTTTTCTGGAATAGCAGGGACACGATTTAAGCAATTCAAAGGCAGCACCCGTCTTTGTTATTGTTCATCCAAGAAGAATTATTTTTGGAGAAACTATCAAAAAGAGGTATGTGTTAATTGTTGTATTTATTTTTTACAGTAGCTAAACTATGAAATTGTGTCTTTCAAAATAAAAAACCCTAGGATTTTAATTTAGTTTTTCCAAAGTTAAAAACACTAATACGTTACTTTATTTTCCAAAAAGACTTAAAATTGTTATTTTTACCTCTTCAAAATCTTAAAACCTTAATTGAACATGTTTTTCAACAAAACCAAAATGTGATTCTGTTTCCTTCCAAAAACTTTAAAAATATCTTTTCTATTTATGTATGTAACACCCCTTCCCAACCTACATGTGTAAGCCGAGTAGAGGCGCCACACTATCCTAACGTTGCTACCAATTTACTTCGTCAAATTTTAGTTCCGATTTTTATAGAAATTTTGCCATAGTTTCGCCTAGAAATTTGGATCCCAAGTGTCAACAAAACTTGTTTTTCTGATTTTTGAAAACACTTTACACAGACCAATGTGAATACTATCAAATTTAATACACTCCCAATGAATTCACCTTATACCCTCAACTACAAATCTGCAAGAAAAATTCACACTTCTAATCCAGAATAAAGTAGAGACTTATTATTATTACATACCAATAACGTACAGTATCACATACTGACTCTCAATCTTATATACATATACATGCCACAACTAGTTAACTCATAATGGAAACTAAAGGCTACTCTGAGGTGCTGCGCTGTGTTGTGCTGCTCGATGCTAATCACCGAAATCTACTACTCCAAACCTACGAGTCAAGAAAACTCAACTCGCTGAGCAATTACGCTCAGTGGGTACTTTACCGATGAAAATATAAGTGAAACATGAAAGCATTTGAAATAAAAAGAAATAATTAAATCATAAATCAACCCACCTTAAACCAATGGAAGTTACTGTACATTCAGTGTAAATATGCTTTCAACAAATGTAAAAACCATAATTCAAACTCATTTTACATTACGTAGTTTAACGAAAAATAATATGTCTTTGATTCAGGCTCTACTGGTATATAGGGAACCATAGTGATAAGGCAGTGGGCCTCCCCACTGTAACATAGGTGGCCCTCACCACCGATATCAGATCACAGGAATGGGCCTCCCCATCCTGGTTAACCAATGGGCCTCCCCATTGGCTTCAGTGGCCTCACCACTGAATAAAATATCATATCACAATAATGAGCAGTACTGCATACGTTAGTATAGTGCACCATACCCTTATCTACCACTCCCACTATCCAGTAGAGCAAAAAGATTAAAATGATTCAATTTAAGTCCCAACTTCATTTTAGAATGATTCAAGAAATCAATTTAAATTCTAATTGCGCTTTGCCATTTATGTCGCGCACCACTTTCTTTGGTCAAACCGTTACTCTTTTTCACATATTTAACATCCAAAATAAACACATCAAACATTTCAAAGCCTTCCTCAAAAGATCACAAATTGACCAAATGAATAGTGTCGCGGTACGAAAAATCGGCAACGCAAAATGGCATGACCAAATGAATAGTAAAATCTGGGTTTTTGTCAAAATTTCAGTCCACTTCAGTCATGCATTTGACCAAGTAAATGATCTTATTTTTGGCTGAAATTTTACAGAAAACTTATCTCATATGTTGACTAATTTCATGTGAAATTTCGTTGAAAAATTCATTCGTTTTCTACCCCAAACAATTTCCACAAAAATAGTCCAGAAGCTGTCACTTTGGGACCATTTCGGCCCAAACATTTGAAATGCATAGGATAGTTTATTTTTCTTTTGCAAATCAATATTAAGGCTTCTTTAATAGTAATGTGAAGATTCAAACACATCCTTTTAACAATTTTTGCATGTTTAACTCAAATCAAACTAATTAAAGTCCAAACAACTTACCAAATCAACTTTCCAAATTTTCTCAAAACATTTGAATTTTACAACCCAAATTGCCATAAGAAAACAAGAACATAACTCAAATATTTAATTTAAACTCAATCAATATATTTAAACATCAACTTCAAAACTTCCATAAATCAAAGTTTGTAAGCAAATAGAATTTCTTTTATGGTAAAGCACCAAATCAAAAGTAATTATTCAAAGGTAAAGTACCAAACCTTATTTCTTTAATTCCTCTTAGCTTTTCCTTCTTCTCCTTCCTTAATTCTTTATTTCTCCTTCAATCAATTCAAGATACAACATAAACCTTAGAAATTCAAAATAATAAGTTATCCTCCATTTCTTTTCCAACCGAAACCCTAATCCAACCTTATTAATCTTTTTACATCTTTATTCTTCCATTTAATCAATTAATCTCATCACTTACTTAATATTTTTTCCAATTACACATAAAGATTCTAATCTCCAATCTTCCAATAAATATATAACTACCTAAAATTAAAGTCTACTTACTAGAAAACCTTAAAAACTTACCTTAAAAAATCAAATTTGGAGAAACTTGGAAGTCCTTTGGTGTTTCCCTTTGTTGGCCGAAATTTGTAAGTGGAAAAGAGAGAAATTGGTTCTTCATTTCACATATATTTATATACAAAGGAAATGATGATCACCTTATGTGTTGGTTGAACCCTTTAAGACCACTTGTCCACCTTTCTCTTTCTTCATTTATTACACATGCTAAATGGTTACTTTTGATTGGCCAACATTAGATTTTTATAGTTTTCTTTTCCTTTACTTCTTTCCACTTGTCCCTCTTCCCATAGGATATCATAAAGTTGTCCCGGGTTACCCATCCGGTCCCGACATGAAACCAGGCCCACTTTACGTTCCGGCGATTAATAAATCATATCTTTTAAACCGTATAGTTCCATGAGTCAAACTATATATAGTTTTGATCCTCTCCACCTCTACTTTCTATTTATAAGGTCTATTTTAGGTTTCCAAGTCATTTGAAAAATTACCGATAAGCCCTTAACTTTTTACAAAATTCCCTTTAGGTCGTATTTTTGCTCGGGTTTTCTCCGGCTTCGTTTCTACTGGCGATCGTTTCATATTTAACCTCTCGTCATTCTCTACGTACTCACGTCCTTATTTCCTACCCTAAATTCATGTATAACTTTAATTGATAATGACCAAAATGCCCTTAGTCAACATTTCTTCATTTTTCTTTAACGGGACATTTCCTGGAAAAACCGTTACACGTCGTTGCGATCCGATTTTTCTCTACATTCCATTTTTGGAATCTGTTATATGCACTATTAAGAACATCCGGTGCAACTTTTTTTAAAATTACATCTACGTCCCCAAAACTTTTAAAAATTACAACTAGGTCCCTTTGGTCATACAATGTAACACCCCCATATCCAATGCACACACACACCACAACCACAACAATGCAGCATATGTGCACCAAACATAGGAATGCTACATTTCTCTTAACATTTAGAACACTTTAAAACTTGATACAATACCTTTATCATCATACATTATAGAAAAATAGATCATTTACTTATAAAACAAAACATATTAGTTATGTATATATATATATTTAAATATTACACAGCGGAAGTTATAAAATAATTACATATTTACACATTAAACATTTCTTTACAAAATATAAAGAAGTATACATGATTGGCAAGTCTGCTTTGATCTTTAAGTTCCCAAAAATGGGTTCCTCAAGGTCTACTCTCCCTTGGTCTTGAAGAACTACCGGGTTCAACTCTATCAACTCTATTACCTGCACGATTAAACACTATCGCGCTAAGCCAACGGCTTAGTAAGATAAAACATGCTATTGGTATGCTTTAATACAATACAATGTCAATTCTCAATTCATATTATACATGTAACCATTTATATGCAAAGCTAACATCATACCTTTACATTTCATAATTCAACATATAAATATATGCATATCACATTTCAATATCTTTTCTCATACTTCATTAACTAATCATTAAACAATCCATAAACAACACTAAACAAAGACAAGCATGGGCCCAAGACACACTAATATGCAATTCAATTTTCAGAGTTAATGCTTTGGTTTGTTATCACATTTATCAATATCATATACCCAACTAGGCTTCAAGGATCAAGTTCAACCAAGCTTCAAGGGGAGCAAAGCATGCTAAGCTTCTACCCAACTTGGCTTCAAGAACTAATCCAACCTAGCTTCAAGGGTGGTAACATCTCAATTAGGCTTCAAGGATACAATCCAACCTAACTTCAAGAGATTGTTACACTTATTAGGCATGCCACCAACAACAAACTCTGAAAATGGAATAACACATTAGCCACACAATTCATTTAGATTTCATTCTCAATTCTCATTATCATTTAGGCAAACATGTCTCATTTATCTCCATTGAATCACATTATATCTCATATAGCATCATTCATCATAGCCAAACACAATGGCATTGTCTCATATCATGTCTTATTTCATTACAATCCTCATAGCCAATCACAATGGCCTCATATATCATTTAAATCATCATAATCAATCACAAGTCACATTACATTATCATATAAGCAACATGCTTTACATCCTTTACTTACTTCAAATAAAACAGAACAGAACGATTATAGCGGTCGCACCAGGCTAAGTCGCGACCGTCCTCCACAATCAAAAGATGAAACTTTAACACAGTAGGTTTCGCGGTCAGAAGTTCGGTCTAAGTCGCGACCGCACTTCACAATCAAAGATGAAACCTTATCACAGTAGGTTTCGCGGTCAGAAGTTCGGTCTAAGTCGCGACCGCACTTCAATAATAGCGACCGTCCCAAATTACGTGTCTCATGCATAAACCCTAAATTTAACAAACTTTATTTTGTTTAACTTCAAACACATTATACACAACATAACCTCATTCAAATTGACACAATCAACATCCTCAACACTTATTTACATCTTCCAAACACATTAATAACATTTTTGATACCACAACACAATTACAACCAACACAAAGATCAACAAAAATAATCAATCAAAAATAACATAAACAACTCTTACCAATTCAAAACCCTAACTCAAACTCAACACAATTACTTCCAACACCTTCACCTGTTCAACTTCTCATCTATCAAACAATATCAATACTTAAAATCACACCATAAGCAATTGAATCATATCATCATCAAACCACAACTCAACTCAAGCATAACTTCAAAATAACAAGGGTAACAAGAGAAAACTTACCTTAAATTAAACTCATAACTTAAAATCAATTAAACACTTGAAAACACAACACAACACATCTCAAACCCACCAAATCACAAAATCACCAAACCCTTATTCACTTCCAACAAAACTTCCAAATAAACAAAGAAAACAAGAGAATACTTACTTTAGAAGAAGAATTTCCACCAATCCTTTGTCAAAACCTTGGATTACTTCTTCAATTCACTTCTAGCATCAAGAACACTTATCTTTCCCTTTTGTTAATGGAGAGCCGGCCACTTCATGAAGAAAGAAGAAAATGATGAAGACACAAAGTCAATTTTTTTGCTTTTAATCTCCACCAAGTATTCTTATCCAAGTAAATACCAAAATGCCCTCAATCATATAACTAACTTTTTGTCTTATCTAAGCCCTTATATGTAATTACACACTTAACACAAAAATATCTTCTTCCACTTAACCAACACTTTGACTCTTCATTTGACCAATTTATATGTTATATATATCATCATATACACAACATATACCATTCTCTCTAAACCCTAAATCTTTCCCAATACACATATACACAAGCATTCTCCTCCCAATTTCTTTTCTTATCCCATCATATACATTCAATCCAATATATAACAATAACAACAACAATAACAACAACAACAATATGCAAAACTTCTAGGGCATAAATGAGGATATTACAATTCTCCCCCTCTAAAAAGAAATTTCGTCCTCGAAATTACCTGATATCAAAACTGAAACAACTGCGGGTACTGTTCTTGCATAAGTTGCTCACTTTCCCAAGTTGCTTCTTCTTTTCCATGATTCTTCCATAGCACTTTCACCAATGGTACACTCTTGTTCCTCAACTCTTTCACTTCTCGTGCCAAGATAGCAATTGGTTCCTCTTCAAAAGTCAAGTCTGGGCTCACTTCAATAGATTCAAATGGCAACACATGAGATGGATCCGACTTATATCTCCTCAACATAGAAACGTGAAACACATTATGAATACGATCCAACTCAGGTGGCAAAGCAAGTCGATATGCCACTGGCCCAACTCTTTCTAACACTTCATACGGCCCAATGAAACGAGGACTCAATTTCCCTTTCCGACCGAACCTCAAAATCTTCTTCCAAGGAGATACTTTCAAAAATACCTTATCTCCAACATTAAACTCTATGTCTCTCCTTTTCAGATCTGCATAAGACTTCTGTCGGTCTGAAGCTGCTTTTAATCTGCCTCGAATCAACTTTACTTTCTCTTCCGTTTCTTGAATCAAATCAGGGCCAATTATTTTACCTTCACCAAGTTCATTCCAACAAAGAGGTGTCCTGCACCGTCTACCATACAATGCTTCAAATGGTGCCATACCAATGCTGGATTGGTGACTGTTGTTGTAAGCAAACTCCACAAGCGGTAAAAATCTGTCCCAACTTCCAGAGAAATCGATGACACAGCTCCTTAACATGTCTTCAATAATCTGTATCACCCTCTCTGACTGCCCATCTGTCTGAGGATGGAAAGCAGTACTGAAGTGTAGTCGAGAACCCAAAGCACTATGCAAACTCTTCCAAAACCTTGAAGTAAACCTGGGGTCTCTATCAGACACTAAAGAAGTTGGAACACCATGCAACTTTACAATCTCATGGATATACAGCTCAGCCAACCTCTCCAAAGAGTAATCCATCCGCACTGGAAGGAAATGAGCTGTCTTAGTCAATCTATCCACAATCACCCATATGGCATCATGCTTCTTTTGTGTCAATGGCAAACCAGACACAAAATCCATCGTCACTCTATCCCACTTCCATTCTGGCACTGACAACGGTTGCAACAACCCGGTTGGAACTTGGTGCTCTGCTTTAACCTTCTGACAAGTGAGACATTTCGATACAAACTCAGCAATGTCTCTTTTCAACCCAATCCACCAATAATGCTGTCTCAAATCATGATACATCTTCGTATTACCCGGATGCATAGCAAACATCGACTGATGAGCTTCTTCCAAAATGACCTTTTTCAAAATAGCATCATCGGGTACACACAATCTGCTCTTGAACCAGAGACTCCCATCACTTTTCACAACAAAATCTCTAGATTTTCCATTTTTGCAATCTGAAATAATCTTCTGAATCTTCATATCCGTCATCTGAGCCTCTTTAATCTGATCTAGCAAAACTGGCTTCAATTGCAACTGTGCCAACAATGCACCATCATCACAAGGTACAAAATTGACATGCAATGCTCTCAACTCAACTAGCAACGAGAGCGAATACACAATTAAACCAGCTACAGACTTCCGACTCAAGGCATCAGCAACAACATTTGCTTTACCTGGATGATAATCAATCAAGCAGTCGTAGTCTTTAATCAATTCTAACCATCTCCTCTGACGAAGATTGAGCTCTTTCTGGACACCCAAATACTTCAAACTCTTGTGATCAGTGTAGATGAAACATTTCTCCCCAAATAGATAGTGACGCCAAATTTTCAATGCAAATACAATGGCAGCCAATTCCAAATCATGGGTTGGATAGTTAAGCTCATGCGGTTTTAACTGTCGAGATGCATAAGCTATAACTTTCCCTTCCTGCATCAATACACACCCCAAACCTCTATGTGAAGCATCACTGAAAATCACATATGGTCTGCCTTCAATAGGTAAAGTAAGAACAGGCACTTGAGTTAACATATCTCTCAACTGCTCAAAGCTCGCCTGACACTGATCCGTCCACAAAAACCTCACTCCCTTACGAAGCAATCTGGTGAGTGGAGTAGCTATCTAAGAAAACCCTTTCACAAACCGCCGGTAATAGCCTGCCAAACCCAGAAAACTTCTAATCTCTGTCACAGACTTGGGTGGACTCCAATTCAATATAGCTTCAACTTTACTCGGATCAACTCTAATGCCTTCTGCTGAAACAATGTGTCCAAGAAAAGCTACTTGATTCAACCAGAACTCACACTTCGATAATTTGGCAAACAACTGCTTCTCTCTCAAAGTCTGCAACACAATCCGCAGATGCATATCATGTTCCTCTTCATTCTGCGAATACACCAGAATGTCATCGATGAAGACCACTACAAACTGATCCAGATAGGGTCTAAACACCCTATTCATTAAATCCATAAAAGCTGCAGGTGCATTCGTCAGACCAAAAGGCATAACTAAAAACTCATAATGCCCATACCTGGTCCGAAAAGCTGTCTTCGGAACATCCTCAGCTCTGACTCTTAGCTGATGGTACCCAGATCTCAAATCAATTTTAGAAAACACAGCTGCACCCTTTAACTGATCAAAGAGATCATCAATTCTAGGCAAAGGATATTTATTTTTAATAGTCACCTTATTCAATTGCCTATAATCGATACACAACCTCAAGGTACCATCTTTCTTCTTCACAAATAGCACAGGAGCTCCCCAAGGAGAAACACTGGGGCGAATAAATCCTTTGTCCAATAACTCCTGTAATTGTACTTTCAACTCCCTTAATTCTGCTGGTGCCATTCTGTAAGGAGTAATCGAGATAGGAGTGGTACCAGGCAACAATTCGATACCGAACTCCACCTCTCTCTCAGGAGGCAATCCTGGCAACTCATCTGGAAAAACATCCGGAAACTCAGCAACTGTGGCAATGCTATCAATGGGAGAACCCTTCACTCTAGTATCCACCACATGAGCAAGATAGGCTTCACACCCCTTTCTAATCAATCTCCTAACTGCAACAGCTGAAACAAATAGGGAGGCTAGCTGTTCCTGCTCATTAGATACTAACACTTCTCTACCATCAACAGTCCTCAAAGAAACAATTTTCTTTTTACAATCCACCACAGCTCCATGTCGAGATAGCCAATCCATTCCTAAGATCACATCATATTCCTTAAATGGCATCTCAATCAAGTCTCCAAGGAACTCCTCACCTTGCACCCTCACTGCACTATCTCGGTGCACCTTACTCACAACCACACTATGCCCTAACGGATTTGTCACTAACACATCAAATCCTAGGGACTCAGCATGCACATCAAAAACAGGCAAAATAGATGCACTAATATAAGAATGGGTGGAACCTGGATCAATCAAAGCAAGTACTGAAGTATCAAATAAAGAAAAAGTACCAGCTATGACTGCCGATGCATCTGGCTGCCTCTGCATAACATACATCCTCTGGGAAGAACCAACCTCCTCTGGTCTATTCTCTCTGGATGCAGAACCTCCTCTGGAACTGAATCCAACTCTGCCTCCTCTGCCAAAGCCCCTGCTTCCTCGACCTCCCCTCACACTGGGCCGAGAAGCTGCAGTATCAACTGACACCTGCTCTTGCCTCTCAGGGCAATCTCTCACAAAGTGATCAGGTGATCCACACCTGAAGCATACCCCTGCAACACCAGCCTTCCAACAAGGACCACCATGCGGCCTACCACAATGGATGCAGATGGGTAAGGTGGATCTCTGAACCATAGGGGTTGGAGCACTCGCCACTGAAGCTGCAGGTCTAAATCTCTGTCTCTGTGACTGCACTGACCTACCCACTGGTCTCTGGCTTCTACTACTCCGAGGAACAAAACTTCCTCTACCCCTCTTCGCAAAAGAAGACCCTGCCTCGAACTGGGGCCTCCTAACTCTAGTCTCTTCCTCTGAAGCAGCTGCAATAACCTGAGCTCTCTCCACACTACGAGCTGCTGCCACAAGCTGGGAAAAATCAATATATCTTGAACCAGCCACATGACACATAAGAGAAGGCCGCAATCCCTCCTCAAACCTCCTGCATCTATCTATCTCATCAACTATAATACCCCCAGCATATTCACTCAACCGGATAAATTCAACCTCATACTCCGTCACGGTCCGGTGATCCTGCTTCAAATCTAAAAACTCTCTTTTCTTCCCATCCTTATACTCCCTTGGAGTATACTTCAATTCAAATTCTCTCAGAAAGTCAGCATATGACAAAGTTGGTGGATCATCCATAGAATGGGGCACTGTCTTCCACCAACTATATGCATCCTTTTGTAGCAAAGATCTTGCATAGTCAAACTTTTCCTCAGGGGTGGCTTGCAACTGAATAAAAATCCTCTGAACTTTGTCAAGCCAATGCTCTGCTACAGCTGGGTCAGTAGTACCAAGGAAATTCTCCGCTCCATACTTCCTTAGTTTATCATAGTGCCTCACTGATACTGAAGGCTGAGGGGGTGGTGGCACTGGTTGCACAGGTGCTGGTCTCATAACTTCCATCATATTCCTGAACCAAGCTGGCGGAACATCCTCACCAACTGGTCTACCCGACACCGAAGCAGGTGCCTCCTCAACACTATCAATCCTAGCTCCCTCCTCAGGAGCAACACTCTCCGCACTTCCCTCAATTGATTGCCGTGAGTGGGGATCCATTACTACCTATATCTACAAACACAGCAGATTAAATCTTATTAAAGATCAAAGACTGCCAATCATAAATATGTATGTTATTCAAAAATTTACTTTTTAAGTAAAAATATTCTTTTTCTTACATTTTACCTAGGTTGAGAATCTCAAACCTAGGCTCTGATACCAAAACAATTGTAACACCCCCATATCCAATGCACACACACACCACAACCACAACAATGCAGCATATGTGCACCAAACATAGGAATGCTACATTTCTCTTAACATTTAGAACACTTTAAAACTTGATACAATACCCTTATCATCATACATTATAGAAAAATAGATCATTTACTTATAAAACAAAACATATTAGTTATGTATATATATATATATTTAAATATTACACAGCGGAAGTTATAAAATAATTACATATTTACACATTAAACATTTCTTTACAAAATATAAAGAAGTATACATGATTGGCAAGTCTGCTTTGATCTTTAAGTTCCCAAAAATGGGTTCCTCAAGGTCTACTCTCCCTTGGTCTTGAAGAACTACCGGGTTCAACTCTATCAACTCTATTACCTGCGCGATTAAACACTATCGCGCTAAGCCAACGGCTTAGTAAGATAAAACATGCTATTGGTATGCTTTAATACAATACAATGTCAATTCTCAATTCATATTATACATGTAACCATTTATATGCAAAGCTAACATCATACCTTTACATTTCATAATTCAACATATAAATATATGCATATCACATTTCAATATCTTTTCTCATACTTCATTAACTAATCATTAAACAATCCATAAACAACACTAAACAAAGACAAGCATGGGCCCAAGACACACTAATATGCAATTCAATTTTCAGAGTTAATGCTTTGGTTTGTTATCACATTTATCAATATCATATACCCAACTAGGCTTCAAGGATCAAGTTCAACCAAGCTTCAAGGGGAGCAAAGCATGCTAAGCTTCTACCCAACTTGGCTTCAAGAACTAATCCAACCTAGCTTCAAGGGTGGTAACATCTCAATTAGGCTTCAAGGATACAATCCAACCTAACTTCAAGAGATTGTTACACTTATTAGGCATGCCACCAACAACAAACTCTGAAAATGGAATAACACATTAGCCACACAATTCATTTAGATTTCATTCTCAATTCTCATTATCATTTAGGCAAACATGTCTCATTTATCTCCATTGAATCACATTATATCTCATATAGCATCATTCATCATAGCCAAACACAATGGCATTGTCTCATATCATGTCTTATTTCATTACAATCCTCATAGCCAATCACAATGGCCTCATATATCATTTAAATCATCATAATCAATCACAAGTCACATTACATTATCATATAAGCAACATGCTTTACATCCTTTACTTACTTCAAATAAAACAGAACAGAACGATTATAGCGGTCGCACCAGGCTAAGTCGCGACCGTCCTCCACAATCAAAAGATGAAACTTTAACACAGTAGGTTTCGCGGTCAGAAGTTCGGTCTAAGTCGCGACCGCACTTCACAATCAAAGATGAAACCTTATCACAGTAGGTTTCGCGGTCAGAAGTTCGGTCTAAGTCGCGACCGCACTTCAATAATAGCGACCGTCCCAAATTACGTGTCTCATGCATAAACCCTAAATTTAACAAACTTTATTTTGTTTAACTTCAAACACATTATACACAACATAACCTCATTCAAATTGACACAATCAACATCCTCAACACTTATTTACATCTTCCAAACACATTAATAACATTTTTGATACCACAACACAATTACAACCAACACAAAGATCAACAAAAATAATCAATCAAAAATAACATAAACAACTCTTACCAATTCAAAACCCTAACTCAAACTCAACACAATTACTTCCAACACCTTCACCTGTTCAACTTCTCATCTATCAAACAATATCAATACTTAAAATCACACCATAAGCAATTGAATCATATCATCATCAAACCACAACTCAACTCAAGCATAACTTCAAAATAACAAGGGTAACAAGAGAAAACTTACCTTAAATTAAACTCATAACTTAAAATCAATTAAACACTTGAAAACACAACACAACACATCTCAAACCCACCAAATCACAAAATCACCAAACCCTTATTCACTTCCAACAAAACTTCCAAATAAACAAAGAAAACAAGAGAATACTTACTTTAGAAGAAGAATTTCCACCAATCCTTTGTCAAAACCTTGGATTACTTCTTCAATTCACTTCTAGCATCAAGAACACTTATCTTTCCCTTTTGTTAATGGAGAGCCGGCCACTTCATGAAGAAAGAAGAAAATGATGAAGACACAAAGTCAATTTTTTTGCTTTTAATCTCCACCAAGTATTCTTATCCAAGTAAATACCAAAATGCCCTCAATCATATAACTAACTTTTTGTCTTATCTAAGCCCTTATATGTAATTACACACTTAACACAAAAATATCTTCTTCCACTTAACCAACACTTTGACTCTTCATTTGACCAATTTATATGTTATATATATCATCATATACACAACATATACCATTCTCTCTAAACCCTAAATCTTTCCCAATACACATATACACAAGCATTCTCCTCCCAATTTCTTTTCTTATCCCATCATATACATTCAATCCAATATATAACAATAACAACAACAATAACAACAACAACAATATGCAAAACTTCTAGGGCATAAATGAGGATATTACATACAACCTTATCTAGGGCTGTTATCAAAAATTATCTTCTCCTTTCCCCTACTTTCGCTATGCACGTGACTACACTGCATAATTGCGGTAGGCAGATGTGACAGTTCCTTCCTCGTTAATTTAAGCTTCGTCCCGAAGCTCATCCAGTGAAAACAAATATGGGTATTGCTTTCTCATAGTTTCTTCGCGTTCCCATGTAGCTTTTTCTACTTTGTGATTTCTCCAAAGCACTTTGACCAATGGAATCTTCTTATTTTGCAACTCTTTGATTTCCCGTGCTAGGATCTCTACCGGCTCTTCCTCATATGTCAGTTCAGGCTGAATTTCAATATCTTGAACTTGTATGACGTGGGTTGGATTTGAACGATACCTCCTTAGCATCGAAACATGGAAAACATCATGTATTTTACATAATTCGGGTGGTAACGCCAATTGGTAAACTACCGGACCTACCCGTTTAATAATATGTAAGGCCCAATAACCTTGAACTTAGCTTACTCTTTTGTTTAAATCTTAGCACTTTCTTTCATGGTGAAACCTTAATAAATACCTTATCACCAACATTGAATTCTATGTCCCTTCTCTTCAGGTCCGCGTATGATTATTATTATTTTTTTCTATCCGTCACAGCTTTTAACCGATCCCGGATAATTTCTAATTTCTCCTCGGTCTACTTAACTATCTCCGGGCTCAAGATCTTTGCTTCGCTTAATTCCGTCCAGCAAATTGGAGTCCTGCATTTTCGTCCTTATAGTGCTTCATAAGGAGCCATCTGTATGTTGGACTGGTAGCTGTTGTTGTAAGCAAACTCCATTAACTTAAATACTTCTCCCAGCTACCTTTGAATTCTAATATGCATGCTCTTAACATATCTTCCAAGATCTGGGTTACCCTCTTTGACTGTCCGCTCGTTTGTGGATGAAACGACGTACTCTAGTCCGTTCGAGTTCCCAAAGTCGTTTGGAACTTTTGCCAAAAGTTCGACGTAAAGCATGGATCTTTTTGCGATATGATTGATGTTGGACTCCATGAAGTCGTACAATCTCTTTAATATACAAGTCCGCTAACTTATCCAAGGAGTAGTCCATCCTTACTGGTAAGAATTGAGCTGACTTAGTTAGCTGGTCTACTATCACCCATATTGCATCATGTTGTTCTCTTGTCATTGGTAGTCCCGCCACAAAATCTATAGTTATGCGATCCCATTTCCATCTTGGAATCGTAATAGGTTGTAGAAGTCCCGAGGGTAGTTGATGTTCTACCTTTACTTGTTGGCAGGTTAAACATTTTGCCACGTAATCTACCACATCTCTCTTGATCCCTGGCCACTAATAACATTCTTTCAAATCCAATACTGCTTCTACCTTCTTAGAATCAACTCTTACTCCTTCTGCCGATACAATATGTCCTAAAAAGGCCACTTCTTCTAACCAAAATTCACACTTGTTGAATTTGGCGTATAACTACTTCTCCCTCAATGTTTGTAACACGATTCTCAAGTGTCGGTCATGATTCTCTGCATTCTTGGAGTAAACCAGTATGTCATCAATGAATACCATGGCAAACTGGTCCAAATAAGAATGGAAAATTCGATTCATCAAATCCATGAATACCGCAGGTGCATTCGTGAGCCCAAAAGGCATTACGATAAACTCATAATGTCTATATCGGGTTCTGAATGTAGTCTTTGGTATATCTTCATCTTTAATCTTCAGTTGATGATAGCCGGATCGCAGAACAATTTTTTAAAAAAAACTCTCACACCTTTCAATTGATCAAATAAATCGTCTATCCGGAGTAGCGGGTATTTATTCTTAATCGTAAGTTCATTTAACTGCCGATAATCCACACATAGTCTTAGGGACCCATCTTTCTTTTTCACGAACAGTACACTAATGCCTTATGTTTGGTCAGCTCATCCATTCCAAGTATTGCATCAAATTCCTGGAATGGAAACTCAAACAGATCACCTAAGAAAGTGTGTCCGTGTACTTCTACCGGACAATCCTTTATTACCTTCCTGATAACCATCTCACTACCCAAAGGATTTATAACTAACACTCCATCTGTTTCAAGTTCTACTTCTAAATCCTTTAATTTTTCATTTTTCATGCATATATATATGAATGTAAAGAACTTGGGTTTATTAAAGCATAAATCGGCATTCCAAACATAACTAGCTGACCTGTTATGACATTCGGAGCCTCTTCTTCCTCACGCCCCCTCATTGCATACATCCTCGCAGGGGCTCTTGGCTCGGGTCTATCCACCGTCTCTGACTGTGCCCGCGATGGATTTCCTCCTCGACCTCTACCAGCTATGGCTCGAGATCCTTCGATATTATCTAGTGTGTTTTGCTGTCTTAAGGGGCATTCTCGTTTAAAGTGGTCCTTTGCTCCACAAATAAAACATACCCGGGCCTTGCCCCAACATTTTCCTGAATAACTACGCCCACATTAAACACAGCATGGATGGGTGTTTTCACTTCCTCCGATAGTTTTGAACTGAGCAAAGTTACCTCCACCTTGGCCATGCCCTCTTCCTTGTCCTCTCCCAGACCTACTAGTACTAGCTACAAAGGTAGCTTGACTCGGGCCTCCCCGAATCGACCTTTGACTGGATATCCTGTTCTGATTTCCTCCCATGGAACTACCTTCTCTAAACTGTTTCCTTGTTTGCTGGAAATTTTCTGAATAACTCTGGGTATCCCTTCTTGGTCTTACCCTCTGTCTCCTATTTTGCTCATCCTTCTGACATTGCTCTACTTCCAGAGCCCAAGTGACCATTTCGGAAAATTCCTTGATATTAGCAGCAATTAACTGCATCCTAATCTCATTATTCAAACCATCCTGGAATTGCTTACACCTATCATGTTCGTCTTCAATTATCTTCTTGGCATACCTACTCAGCCTAGTAAATTCCCTCTCATATTTGGCAACGGTCAGTCGACCTTGCTTTAAGTGTAGAAACTCCTTTTTCTTGGCATCTAGGTATGCCTCCGATATAAACTTCCTCTTGAACTCATTCACAAAGAAATCCCATGTCCTCTGTTCCGATGGAACTCGTTGTTGAACTGTGTCCCACCATATATATGCTTCTTCCACTAATAAGGAAGTAGCACATACCACTCGCTCTTCTGGCGTACACTGTAACTGATCTAAGGCTCGTACCGTTCCTTCCAGCCAATACTCGGCTGTAGAAGAATCATCGTCCCTTCGGGCCCTAAACTCCTTCACCCCGTACTTTCTTATCTTTTCTTATCTGGGGTTTCCTTTCCCCTCCCACAGCAGGTACTAGTATGGGTGCTGGCACTGGTGGTGGTGCCGGGGCAACGCCCGCTATCTGTCGCAGCGTTACAACCATCTGTTGCAACATCTCATTAGGAAGAGGAGCTCCCGCTGAGGGTTGCTCAGCCTCCGGTGTTTCAGATACATGCGTCTCTGCAATATGTGATGCTCGAGATTCAACTTCCTCCTCTACGGCTCTTTGAGAGGACTCTCGCGACATCTATATTCTAACACATAACTCACAGTCAACAGCAGCACAGCTTAGCAACACTATTAAACCCTATGTGGCATGTATTTAAAGACAAAACACTTAATCAAATATATGTAAACATACCTTATTTATTTTCCTATATTTCCTTCCTGAATGATGCCTACTTTTTATCACTTATTTACTACAGGATATCTCGTTTTACGTCGGTAATGGCCACTCCCGACATAAAATGTACATCCTCCTATGTTGGATTACCCAGAATTGGCTAAACCGGAGCTCTGATACCACTAATTGTAACACCCCTTCCCAACCTACATGTGTAAGCCGAGTAGAGGCGCCACACTATCCTAACATTGCTACCAATTTACTTCGTCAAATTTTAGTTCCGATTTTTACAGAAATTTTGCCATAGTTTTGCCTAGAAATTTGGATCCCAAGTGTCGACAAAACTTATTTTTCTGATTTTTGAAAACACTTTACACAGACCAATGTGAATACTATCAAATTTAATACACTCCCAATGAATTCACCTTATACCCTCAACTACAAATCTGCAAGAAAAATTCACACTTCTTATCCAGAATAAAGTAGAGACTTATTATTATTACATACCAATAACGTACAGTAACACATACTGACTCTCAATCTTATATACATATACATGCCACAACTAGTTAACTCATAATGGAAACAAAAGGCTACTCTGAGGTGCTGCGCTGTGTTGTGCTGCTCGATGCTGATCACCGAAATCTACTGCTCCAAACCTACGAGTCAAGAAAACTCAACTCGCTGAGCAATTACGCTCAGTGGGTACTTTACCGATGAAAATATAAGTGAAACATGAAAGCATTTGAAATAAAAGAAAATAATTAAATCATAAATCAACCCACCTTAAACCAATGGAAGTTATTGTACATTCAGTGTAAATATGCTTTCAACAAATGTAAAAACCATAATTCAAACTCATTTTGCATTACGTAGTTTAACGAAAAATAATATGTCTTTGATTCAGGCTCTACTGGTATATAGGGAACCATAGTGATAAGGCAGTGGGCCTCCCCACTGTAACATAGGTGGCCCTCACCACCGATATCAGATCACGGGAATGGGCCTCCCCATCCTGGTTAACCAATGGGCCTCCCCATTGGCTTCAGTGGCCTCACCACTGAATAAAATATCATATCACAATAATGAGCAGTACTGCATACGTTAGTATAGTGCACCATACCCTTATCTACCACTCCCACTATCCAGTAGAGCAAAAAGATTAAAATGATTCAATTTAAGTCCCAACTTCATTTTAGAATGATTCAAGAAATCAATTTAAATTCTCATTGCGCTTTGCCATTTATGCCGAGCACCACTTTCTTTGGTCAAACCGTTACTCTTTTTCACATATTTAACATCCAAAATAAACACATCAAACATTTCAAAGCCTTCCTCAAAAGATCACAAATTGACCAAATAAATAGTGTCGCGGTACGAAAAATCGGCAACGCAAAATGGCATGACCAAATGAATAGTAAAATCTGGGTTTTCGTCAAAATTTCAGTCCAGTTCAGTTATGCATTTGACCAAGTAAATAATCTTATTTTTGGCTGAAATTTTACAGAACACTTATTTCATATGTTGACTAATTTCATGTAAAATTTCGTTTAAAAATTCATTCGTTTGCTGCCCCAACAATTTCCACAAAAATAGTCCAGAAGCTGTCACTTTGGGACCATTTCGGCCCAAACATTTGAAATGCATAGGATAGTTTATTTTTCTTTTGCAAATCAATATTAAGGCTTCTTTAATAGTAAAGTGAAGATTCAAACACATCCTTTTAACAACTTTTGCATGTTTAACTCAAATCAAACTAATTAAAGTCCAAACAACTTACCAAATCAACTTTCCAAATTTTCTCAAAACATTTGAATTTTACAACCCAAATTGCCATAAGAAAACAAGAACATAACTCAAATATTTAATTTAAACTCAATCAATATATTTAAACATCAACTTCAAAACTTCCATAAATCAAAGTTTGTAAGCAAATAGAATTTCTTTTATGGTAAAGCACCAAATCAAAAGTAATTATTCAAAGGTAAAGTACCAAACCTTATTTCTTTAATTCCTCTTAGCTTTTCCTTCTTCTCCTTCCTTAATTCTTTATTTCTCCTTCAATCAATTCAAGATACAACATAAACCTTAGAAATTCAAAATAATAAGTTATCCTCCATTTCTTTTCCAACCGAAACCCTAATCCAACCTTATTAATCTTTATACATCTTTATTCTTCCATTTAATCAATTAATCTCATCACTTACTTAATATTTTTTCCAATTCCACATAAAGATTCTAATCTCCAATCTTCCAATAAATATATAACTACCTAAAATTAATACTAAAATTAAAGTCTACTTACTAGAAAACCTTAAAAACTTACCTTAAAAATCAAATTTGGAGAAACTTGGAAGTCCTTTGGTGTTTCCCTTTGTTGGCCGAAATTTGTAAGTGGAAAAGAGAGAAATTGGTTCTTCATTTCACATATATTTATATACAAAGGAAATGATGATCACCTTATGTGTTGGTTGAACCCTTTAAGACCACTTGTCCACCTTTCTCTTTCTTCATTTATTACACATGCTAAATGGTTACTTTTGATTGGCCAACATTAGATTTTTATAGTTTTCTTTTCCTTTACTTCTTTCCACTTGTCCCTCTTCCCATAGGATATCATAAAGTTGTCCCGGGTTACCCATCCTGTCCCGACATGAAACCGGGCCCACTTTACGTTTCGGCGATTAATCGATCATATCTTTTAAACCGTATAGTTCCACGAGTCAAACTATATATAGTTTTGATCCTCTCCACCTCTACTTTTTATTTATAAGGTCTATTTTAGGTTTCCAAGTCATTTTGAAAAATTACCGATAAGCCCTTAACTTTTTACAAAATTCCCTTTAGGTCCTATTTTTGCTCGGGTTTTCTCCGGCTTCGTTTCTACTGGCGATCTTTCATATTTAACCTCTCGTCATTCTCTACATACTCACGTCCTTATTTCCTACCCTAAATTCATATATAACTTTAATTGATAATGACCAAAATGCCCTTAGTCAACATTTCTTCATTTTTCTTTAACGGGACATTTCCTGGAAAAACCGTTACACGTCGTTGCGATCCGATTTTTCTCTACATTCCATTTTTGGAATCTGTTATATGCACTATTAAGAACATCCGGTGTAACTTTTTTTTAAAATTACATCTACGTCCCCAAAACTTTTAAAAATTACAACTAGGTCCCTTTTTTCATACAACCTTATCTCGGGCTGTTATAAAAAATTATCTTCTCCTTTTCCTTACTCTCGCTATGCACGTGACTACACTGCATAATTGCGGTAGGCGGATGTGACAGTTCCTTCCTCGTTAATTTAATCTTCGTCCCGAAGCTCATCCAGTGAAAACAAATATGGGTATTGCTTTCTCATAGTTTCTTCGCGTTCCCATGTAGCTTTTTCTACTTTGTGATTTCTCCAAAGCACTTTGACCAATGGAATCTTCTTATTTTGCAACTCTTTGATTTCCCGTGCTAGGATCTCTACCGGCTCTTCCTCATATGTCAGTTCAGGCTGAATTTCAATATCTTGAACTTGTATGACGTGGGTTGGATTTGAACGATACCTCCTTAGCATCGAAACATGGAAAACATCATGTATTTTACTTAATTCGGGTGGTAACGCCAATTGGTAAGCTACCGGACCTACCCGTTTAATAATATGTAAGGCCCAATAACCTTGAACTTAGCTTACTCTTTTGTTTAAATCTTAGCACTTTCTTTCATGGTGAAACCTTAATAAATACCTTATCACCAACATTGAATTCTATGTCCCTTCTCTTCAGGTCCGCGTATGATTATTATGATTTTTTTCTATCCGTCACAGCTTTTAACCGATCCCGGATAATTTCTACTTTCTCCTCGGTCTACTTAACTATCTCCGGGCTCAAGATCTTTGCTTCGCTTAATTCCATCCAGCAAATTGGAGTCCTGCATTTTTGTCCTTATAGTGCTTCATAAGGAGCCATCTGTATGTTGGACTGGTAGCTGTTGTTGTAAGCGAACTCCATTAACTTAAATACTTCTCCCAGCTACCTTTGAATTCTAATATGCATGCTCTTAACATATCTTCCAAGATATGGGTTACCCTCTTTGACTGTCCGCCCGTTTGTGGATGAAACGACGTACTCTAGTCCGTTCGAGTTCCCAAAGTCGTTTGGAACTTTTGCCAAAAGTTAGACGTAAAGCGTGGATCTTTTTCCGATATGATTGATGTTGGACTCCATGAAGTCGTACAATCTCTTTAATGTACAAGTCCGCTAACTTATCCAAGGAGTAGTCCATCCTTACTAGTAAGAATTGAGCTGACTTAGTTAGCTGGTCTACTATCACCCATATTGCATCATGTTGTTCTCTTGTCATTGGTAGTCCCGCCACAAAATCTATAGTTATGTGATCCCATTTCCATCTTGGAATCGTAATAGGTTGTAGAAGTCCCGAGGGTAGTTGATGTTCTACCTTTACTTGTTGGCAGGTTAAACATTTCGCCACGTAATCTACCACATCTCTCTTGATCCCTGGCAAACTATAACATTATTTCAAATCCAATACTGCTTCTACCTTCTTAGAATCAACTCTTATTCCTTCTGCCGATACAATATGTCCTAAAAAGGCCACTTCTTCTAACCAAAATTCACACTTGTTGAATTTGGCGTATAACTACTTCTCCCTCAATGTTTGTAACACGATTCTCAAGTGTCGGTCATGATTCTCTGCATTCTTGGAGTAAACCAGTATGTCATCGATGAATACCACGGCAAACTGGTCCAAATAAGAATGGAAAATTTGATTCATCAAATCCATGAATACCGCAGGTGCATTCGTGAGCCCAAAAGGCATTACGATAAACTCATAATGTCTATATCGGGTTCTGATTGTAGTCTTTGGTATATCTTCATCTTTAATCTTCAGTTGATGATAGCCGGATCGCAAATCAATTTTTAAAAAAAAAACTCTCACACCTTTCAATTGATCAAATAAATCGTCTATCCGGAGTAGCGGGTATTTATTCTTAATCGTAAGTTCATTTAACTGCCGATCATCCACACATAGTCTTAGGGACCCATCTTTCTTTTTCACGAACAGTACACTAATGCCTTATGTTTGGTCAGCTCATCCATTCCAAGTATTGCATCAAATTCCTGGAATGGCAACTCAAACAGATCACCTAAGAAAGTGTGTCCGTGTACTTCTACCGGACAATCTTTTATTACCTTCCTGATAACCATCTCACTACCCAAAGGATTTATAACTAACACTCCATCTGTTTCAAGATCTACTTCTAAATCCTTTAATTTTTCATTTTTCATGCATATATATATGAATGTAAAGAACCTGGGTTTATTAAAGCATAAATCGGCATTCCAAACATAACTAGCTGACCTGTTATGACATTCGGAGCCTCTTCTTCCTCACGCCCCCTCATTGCATACATCCTCGCAGGGGCTCTTGGCTTGGGTCTATCCACCGTCTCTGACTGTGCCCGCGATGGATTTCCTCCTCGACCTCTACCAGCTATGGCTCGAGATCCTTCGATATTATCTAGTGTGTTTTGCTGTCTTAAGGGGCATTCTCGTTTAAAGTGGTCCTTTGCTCCACAAATAAAACATACACGGGCCTTGCCCCAACATTTTCCTGAATGCCTACGCCCACATTGAACACAGCGTGGATGGGTGTTTTCACTTCCTCCGATAGTTTTGAACTGAGCAAAGTTACCTCCACCTTGGCCATGCCCTCTTCCTTGTCCTCTCCCAGACCTACCAGTACTAGCTACAAAGGTAGCTTGACTCGGGCCTCCCCGAATCGACCTTTGACTGGATATCCTGTTCTGATTTCCTCCCATGGAACTACCTTCTCTAAACTGTTTCCTTGTTTGCTGGAAATTTTCTGAATAACTCTGGGTATCCCTTCTTGGTCTTACCCTCTGTCTCCTATTTTGCTCATCCTTCTGACATTGCTCTACTTCCAGAGCCCAAGTGACCATTTCGGAAAAATTCCTTGATATTAGCAGCAATTAACTGCATCCTAATCTCATTATTCAAACCATCCTGGAATTGCTTACACCTATCATGTTCGTCTTCAATTATCTTCTTGGCATACCTACTCAGCCTAGTAAATTCCCTCTCATATTCGGCAACGGTCAGTCGACCTTGCTTTAAGTGTAGAAACTCCTTTTTCTTGGCATCTAGGTATGCCTCCGATATAAACTTCCTCTTGAACTCATTCACAAAGAAATCCCATGTCCTCTGTTCCGGTGGAACTCGTTGTTGAACTGTGTCCCACCATATATATGCTTCTTCCACTAATAAGGAAGTAGCACATACCACTCGCTCTTCTGGCGTACACTGTAACTGATCTAAGGCTCGTACCGTTCCTTCCAGCCAATACTCGGCTGTAGAAGAATCATCGTCCCTTCGGGCCCTAAACTCCTTTGCCCCATACTTTCTTATCTTTTTTGAT
Organism: Garcia nutans; assembly: GCA_947685225.1. Classification (NCBI taxonomy): domain Eukaryota; kingdom Viridiplantae; phylum Streptophyta; class Magnoliopsida; order Malpighiales; family Euphorbiaceae; genus Garcia; species Garcia nutans. The sequence continues at coordinate 11,518,417 of CANTUV010000040.1, forward strand.
CTGGGGTTTCCTTTCCCCTCCCACAGCAGGTACTAGTATGGGTGCTGGCGCTGGTGGTGGTGTCGGGGCAACGCCCGCTATCTGTCGCAGCGCTACAGCCATCTGTTGCAACATCTCATTCGGAAGAGGAGCAACCGCTGAGGGTTGCTCAGCCTCCGGTGTTTCAGATACATGCGTCTCTGCAATATGTGATGCTCGAGATTCAACTTCCTCCTCTACGGCTCTTTGAGAGGACTCTCGCGACATCTATATTCTAACACATAACTCATAGTCAACAGCAGCACAGCTCAGCAGCACTATTAAACCCTATGTGGCATGTATATAAAGACAAAACACTTAATCAAATATATGTAAACATACCTTATTTATTTTCCTATATTTCCTTCCTGAATGATGCCTACTTGTTATCTCTTATTTACTACAGGATATCTCATTTTACGTCGGTAATGGCCACTCCCGACATAAAACGTACATCCTCCTATGTTGGATTACCCAGAATTGGCTAAACCGGAGCTCTGATACCACTAATTGTAACACCCCTTCCCAACCTACATGTGTAAGCCGAGTAGAGGCGCCACACTATCCTAACGTTGCTACCAATTTACTTCGTCAAATTTTAGTTCCGATTTTTACAGAAATTTTGCCATAGTTTCGCCTAGAAATTTGGATCCCAAGTGTCGACAAAACTTATTTTTCTGATTTTTGAAAACACTTTACACAGACCAATGTGAATACTATCAAATTTAATACACTCCCAATGAATTCACCTTATACCCTCAACTACAAATCTGCAAGAAAAATTCACACTTCTAATCCAGAATAAAGTAGAGACTTATTATTATTACATACCAATAATGTACAGTATCACATACTGACTCTCAATCTTATATACATATACATGCCACAACTAGTTAACTCATAATGGAAACTAAAGGCTACTCTGAGGTGCTGCGCTGTGTTGTGCTGCTCGATGCTAATCACCGAAATCTACTGCTCCAAACCTACGAGTCAAGAAAACTCAACTCGCTGAGCAATTACGCTCAATGGGTACTTTACCGATGAAAATATAAGTGAAACATGAAAGCATTTGAAATAAAAGGAAATCTTTAAATCATAAATCAACCCACCTTAAACCAATGGAAGTTATTGTACATTCAGTGTAAATATGCATTCAACAAATGTAAAAACCATAATTCAAACTCATTTTGCATTACGTAGTTTAACGAAAAATAATATGTCTTTGATTCAGGCTCTACTGGTATATAGGGAACCATAGTGATAAGGCAGTGGGCCTCCCCACTGTAACATAGGTGGCCCTCACCACCGATATCAGATCACAGGAATGGGCCTCCTCATCCTGGTTAACCAATGGGCCTCCCCATTGGCTTCAGTGGCCTCACCACTGAATAAAATATCATATCACAATAATGAGCAGTACTGCATACGTTAGTATAGTGCACCATACCCTTATCTACCACTCCCACTATCCAGTAGAGCAAAAAGATTAAAATGATTCAATTTAAGTCCCAACTTCATTTTAGAATGATTCAAGAAATCAATTTAAATTCTCATTGCGCTTTGCCATTTATGCCGAGCACCACTTTCTTTGGTCAAACCGTTACTCTTTTTCACATATTTAACATCCAAAATAAACACATCAAACATTTCAAAGCCTTCCTCAAAAGATCACAAATTGACCAAATAAATAGTGTCGCGGTACGAAAAATCGGCAACGCAAAATGGCATGACCAAATGAATAGTAAAATCTGGGTTTTCGTCAAAATTTCAGTCCACTTCAGTTATGCATTTGACCAAGTAACTAATCTTATTTTTGGCTCAAATTTTACAGAATACTTATTTCATATGTTGACTAATTTCATGTAAAATTTTGTTAAAAAATTCATTCGTTTGCTGCCCCAAACAATTTCCACAAAAATAGTCCAGAAGCTGTCACTTTGGGACCATTTCGGCCCAAACATTTGAAATGCATAGGATAGTTTATTTTTCTTTGGCAAATCAATATTAAGGCTTCTTTAATATTAAAGTGAAGATTCAAACACATCCTTTTAACAACTTTTGCATGTTTAACTCAAATCAAACTAATTAAAGTCCAAACAACTTACCAAATCAACTTTCCAAATTTTCTCAAAACATTTGAATTTTACAACCCAAATTGCCATAAGAAAACAAGAACATAACTCAAATATTTAATTTAAACTCAATCAATATATTTAAACATCAACTTCAAAACTTCCATAAATCAAAGTTTGTAAGCAAATAGAATTTCTTTTATGGTAAAGCACCAAATCAAAAGTAATTATTCAAAGGTAAAGTACCAAACCTTATTTCTTTAATTCCTCTTAGCTTTTCCTTCTTCTCCTTCCTTAATTCTTTATTTCTCCTTCAATCAATTCAAGATACAACATAAACCTTAGAAATTCAAAATAATAAGTTATCCTCCATTTCTTTTCCAACCGAAACCCTAATCCAACCTTATTAATCTTTATACATCTTTATTCTTCCATTTAATCAATTAATCTCATCACTTACTTAATATTTTTTCCAATTCCACATAAAGATTCTAATCTCCAATCTTCCAATAAATATATAACTACCTAAAATTAATACTAAAATTAAAGTCTACTTACTAGAAAACCTTAAAAACTTACCTTAAAATCAAATTTGGAGAAACTTGGAAGTCCTTTGGTGTTTCCCTTTGTTGGCCGAAATTTGTAAGTGGAAAAGAGAGAAATTGGTTCTTCATTTCACATATATTTATATACAAAGGAAATGATGATCACCTTATGTGTTGGTTGAACCCTTTAAGACCACTTGTCCACCTTTCTCTTTCTTCATTTATTACACATGCTAAATGGTTACTTTTGATTGGCCAACATTAGATTTTTATAGTTTTCTTTTCCTTTACTTCTTTCCACTTGTCCCTCTTCCCATAGGATATCATAAAGTTATCCCGGGTTACCCATCCGGTCCCGACATGAAACCGGGCCCACTTTACATTCCGGCGATTAATCGATCATATCTTTTAAATCGTATAGTTCCACGAGTCAAACTATATATAGTTTTGATCCTCTCCACCTCTACTTTTTATTTATAAGGTCTATTTTAGGTTTCCAAGTCATTTTGAAAAATTACCGATAAGCCCTTAACTTTTTACAAAATTCCCTTTAGGTCCTATTTTTGCTCGGGTTTTCTCCGGCTTCGTTTCTACTGGTGATCGTTTCATATTTAACCTCTCGTCATTCTCTACGTACTCACGTCCTTATTTTCTACCCTAAATTCATGTATAACTTTAATTGATAATGACCAAAATGCCCTTAGTCAACATTTCTTCATTTTTCTTTAATGGGACATTTCCTGGAAAAACCGTTACACGTCATTGCGATCCGATTTTTCGCTACATTCCATTTTTGGAATCTGTTATATGCACTATAAAGAACATCCGGTGCAACTTTTTTTAAAATTACATCTACGTCCCCAAAACTTTTAAAAATTACAACTAGGTCCCTTTGGTCATACAACCTTATCTAGGGCTGTTATCAAAAATTATCTTCTCCTTTCCCCTACTCTCGCTATGCACGTGACTACACTGCATAATTGCGGTAGGCGGATGTGACAATGTAAACTTCAAATCACTTTGTTTAAACTTATAAAACCTCATGAAATCATCAAATTGTTTTTCCAAATCCTAAAATCAACAAATCACCCGAAACCCTAAAATCAAAAGCCTAAAAACCTAATTCAACTCCAAAACCTAAAATAATGAACCCTAACCTCCTTTAAAACTTTAAACCTTAATTTTTTCTAAACCCTAATCCTTTAAAATTGTAAAAATCATAAAAACATAAATACTTTAATTTTACACAGTAGCTTAAAAACACAATGAATAACCGTAACCCACAAATCAAAAGTATTTCAAAGTGTTCGAACCCTAATTTCATGATTTCACCATTCAAATATTAATTTAGTTAATCAAAGAGTCTTACCAACCTTTTAAAACATAAAACCTTAATCTATTTTAATTCCATAAAAAAGTCACAATAGCTTAATTTTATGAATTCGAAAACCTTAACACATGAGATAAAGAACCCTAAATGGAAACAAAAGCTATAATTTGGATTTTTATTTACCTTATTCAATTTCATATTTGATCATGCTTGGTTTTATTTCTTATGCTTTAATTTATTTAAATTCAATGCTTGGTTTATTTTATTTATCATGGATGGATGTTTACTTTTTATTGATATTTGGTACCTTTGATGAATGATTTATTTATTATGAATGGTTATTTACTTTTATCAATTTATTTAGATTTCTAAATGTTGTAAGAGGTATGTTTCCACTTGATGGGTACCTCATTAGTTAAATATAATGTAATTTAATTTTCTTTTCTATCTTAGAACTTATGTAAAGGGCATGTTTCTACCTTTTGGTGGGTGTCTATCTAGGCATGTGATGTAAGGACATGTTTCCATCTTCGGATGGGTGTCAATTTATTTATTTTGTTTTGTTTGGACATTGCTTTGATTTTAATATATTAATGTTTTCTTTTAATTATTGTGTGTAGTATGGATAATATTGTTATATTCAAGAATTTTATTATATTAAGACTTGTAAAGGATGCCGGTTCCAATGAACCAGGAGTTGTGGGGGGTGTTGGGCCATTTCTCACCTTCCCCACATGTACCCAACTTTCCGAACCCATTAGGGGGTTGGGGATTCCTTAGGAATCAAGTCATCCACCCCTTTCTTTTTCCTAGCCCGTCCGAGTGGCTACTCCATTTTCTCTGGACTTAGGTCCGTGTTCTCTAAGGCCCCGAGCCTAAACAGTGCCGAAGTCGGAAGAACCATTCCACCGGGAGTGGGGGCAAAAATCACCGCTCATAGTGGCGACTCCACTGGGGATAAGAGAAGTTGATTCCGTTGGTCTTTGTATTATTCTATTCTTTCTTATAATGATATTATCCATTGCATCATATTAGATTGCATCGTGTGCGTGAGTTAGGATGCCCGTGTTACCCGTGTTATGTTATGTAAGGGATACCATACTTTCACTCAAGGTATGAAGATCAAGCATGGCATAACCACTCATAGCCTTGTGCCGTTTGGTATATACTTACTATTGGAACCTAAGCCTTTTAACGCAAAGACTAAAGCCCATGTAATTGGCCTAGTTACTTTCCTTAGGTTTTTACCCCAAATGCATGTTGTTTGACTATGGTTAATTTATCTTGGCTTAAATCATGGCTTATTTGGTTTGTTCTTTTTCTAATATGACCTAAGTACATTGAAAGCTCAAAATAAATTTTTCTTTAGAAAATCCAAAAGACCAAAGCTATTTTCTAAATTTTTCAAGATGGTCTTTGGACATAAGGCTTTTTTTAAAAAAAACTAATCAAAAATTCTTTGGCCCATGGCCCAAATATTAAGCCCAAAATATGTTTTTTCTAAAATCACTTTACAATGGGCTTAGAAATAAAATTATTTTTATCCAACCTTTTCTTGCAAAGAGCTTGCAAATTATTTAGGTCAATTAAGAAACACCAAAAATCAATTGTGAGCCTAGTTTATACTAAGAATAATTAATCATGGGCTTGTTTTTGGCATGAACCATTAGTTACTCTTTTCAAGTGAGAAATCTATCTATAATAAACCTCTTAATTTAGTTTTAATCCAATGTAGCATAAAAGCTACTATAGTTGGTTGAATGGATTAAAACCTAATTAATGGGAATTACTATGAATGGATTTCCATTTTCGAAAATATAACTATTGGTTGAAACGTCCGAGGGAAATATTTGAAAACAAGATACCCCATGTTGATATTTTGTTAACCATATACCTAGGAAAAGAGACTCGCCATTCATGTGTGGATGTTATAAGGTCAGAAGGAACGTCCTATTTTTCCTTGTTTGTCAACTGTTTGTGCATACGTGCATACATGCATACATTTGCATCTCATATCATTGATCCTCTCTGGCTCATAGCCCTGGATTACAAAAGTTCAAAAGCTTACGACAATCTAACCTACGTCGGAGATGAGGTATCTAGCAAAGACTCAATCACTTGCTCACCAAAAACAATGGATCCCAAACAAATTCAAAGAATGGTGGATGATGCCCTCAATGCCAAGATGGAAGAAATAAAAGAAACCATGGCTGAGACCATAAAGAATCAACTAGCTACAATTTTAGGAAATAATACCGAAGCATCTGCTAGCACCAAGAAGACAAAGGAAAATGGGAAGGCTAAAATTGGTCGAGTAGCTTTTGATGATGATAAGGTGGTCATTGATGATGATGATTGGGCTCAATACTACCAAGATCCTCAAGACAAGAAGAAAGAACCGAAGATTGTTGAAAGATCAACTATGGAGAAGACCGAAACTCCTGATGTTGAAAAGATGATTGCTGATTTAGAAAAGAAATTTGAGAAGAAATTAAAAACCGAAGAGGTGTCAGAGATCGACAAATTGTTTGAGCTAGACGAAGAAGTTTCGTACAAGTTCAAGATGCCATCTTTTGCAAAGTATGATGGAACCGAAAATCCTCATCTCCATGTGAAGCAGTATATCACTGCTATGCAGTCTTCCCGAGCTACTAAGGCTCAAACTCTAAGGTACTTTATGCTCTCATTGGGCCCTGTTGTCCAAAATTGGTTCAATACCTTTGATGAAGGAACACAAAAGAGTTGGGATTCGCTATACAAGGCCTTCATCCAACAATATGGTTACAATGTCGACATGGAAGTTACCTTAATAGAAGTGGAGTCTATTAGACAAAGGCCAAATAAAAATTTTGTGGACTATGTGAAAAGGTGGAGAAACAAGGTCGCTTTGCTCAAGAAGAGGCCCGATGAATCTGATCAAATAAGGATGATCGTGAGAGGTGTCCTGCCCAATCTCCATGAAAGGATGTCTCACACCCTTATAAGAGGCCCGAGAATCTGATCAAACAAGGTCGCTTTGCTCAAGAAGAGGCCCGATGAAACAATGCATTTTGCCAATTCCATCAAAGGCCTGGACACAAAACGGACAATTGTATGAAGTTGAGGCATGAGATCTAGAATTTAATTGATAATGGAAAGTTACCTGATCCAGATAAGCCCAATACCAAAGGTAATCCATTTCCAAGGTTCAACAGGGTGCCACCACCAGCAGCCTTCATGGTGGGAAAAGGATTAGAAGAAGATTTTGTTTTATCATCCTTTCAAGATGGAAATATTGAAGATATGAAAGGAAAAGAAGCATAAACTCAACGAACTTTCCTTAGCTTGAATGTCACTTTTCAATTTTACTTTCTTTAATATTCAAATTGGAACAATCTTATTTTTCAAATTTAAAGTTGCTTGAATAAATTACTTTTATAAAAAATTTGATGGTCTTTGTTCATTTTGGTGCTCAACCAATGAGGAATCGAGCTTGATAATTCATAAATTACATCATGACTTGAATGACTTTACTATGTGAGGGAATTGCTCTGTAAGCATTGAGTTATGTATGCTTATTTAGAGAGGGCTCCTACATAATTATCTTTGTCTAGGTCCTAGTCAGTCTTAGAACATGCTTAGACAAACTTTCAAGGCAAAATTGAACTCTGCTTATTTAAGGGAGAGATGATCTAGGCACTGTTTGACGAGCCAACAACTAGAATCCACCCAATTAAATATCAATCCCTAGTTGTCCCTTTGAGCCTTCATAAAATTTTAGTTGTCTTTTCATTGGCATACAAACCTCAATAACCTACCTTGAGCTGATGTGATACTTTTGACAAGTCTTATGATCACTAAGATGAATAGGCAAGAAGATCAAAGAAAACAATTATTGTCAAGACCATAAGGGTAGTTGATGTTTTCAAGACCATAAGGATAGTTGAATTTTTCAATATATCAAGACAGAGTAACAAATGATTTATCCCTGTTAAACAAGATTTATGTTAATCCACTCATCCATTATTGGAAGCCCAAGTTGGTACAAACAAGACAACTCTGTTTGAGCTAGAACCAAAAAAGGAAAGAAAGAAAGAAAAAAGAAAAAAAAAGAAGAGAGAAAAAGAAAAGAAAAGAAAAGAAAAGAAAGAAAATAAAACCTAAAAAGGTGGTTCAGAAAGCCAACTGAGTTTTCTTTTACCTAAAGCAGCAAAAGGCTTTCATTTGGATCATAAAGACATTTTTACTTGAATTGGTCCAACCCATCCAAAGATTCAATCAAAATTGGAGAAAAAGGAGGGAGACCATCCAATTCTTAAAAGTTCTGTACTTGATAGTGCTACAAGAAAGAAGGACAAAATGATAAAAGAAAGGGAAGAGTAAGGAAAGAGAAAGAAGAGGGAAGAGTAAGAAAAATAAAGAGGAAGGAAAAGGGAAAAGAAGAAAAGAAAAGAATTTGGGTCTTAAACTTTTTGCAAGGGCAAAGACTGTCCTAACCAAGATCCAGATTAATGCCAAGAAGATAAAAAGAATCTAGCAAGATTGCTTCCAACTGCCTAAAGTTCAAATAAGAAATTTGTAGTGTGAAGGCTTGTCCATTGTGTCACATCAGCCCCAACTTACAAATAGCCTTCATTTAGCCCATGTCCCTTATAGACCCCATTTCAAGCCTATCAAAGACCTATTGATCTCCCTTGGTTGGTAGAGTCTATTAGTGGAGATAGTTTGGATAAGCATGCATATGAGATAGACAATATTTAAACTCAAATGAGACCTTTGGCCAAGTAATGTGTATGTGCCTATCTTAAGTGCAATAATTCTTGCTTAAATAGAATTGATTCCCGAGTTTAGTACAGTAACTAGGGTTGTCATGTTATAGATATGTTAATTTGGAAAAAATCAAGTCCTGAGGTACATTGACATTGATTTGGCAAAGCCAACATTTGATTTCAAATTCAAAAAAAAAAGTGTTTTGTCATACAAAGCCTTCAAGTTAAGGGAAGTATGTTGAACCTTGAATAACGCATTGGGCAAAGGAAATGATTATTGGCAAGGTCATGAAGAAGCTATCAACTGACATGCTGAAATATAGTTCGAAATAGATGAATCCCTGACTCTGCTGCCTGGGATCTCTACCACTCATGTTCTCAACATCTTGGAGATAAAAGCCATAAATGCAAAGCTTTCTATCATTCCAATGCAAGATTTGAATGTGCGTCGAAAATGAGTCAATGAGAATACTTATGCTAATCACCTCAGTCTATGAGTCAATGAAACCATTGTGAGTATTATCATGCATATCATGCATACATGAGCATATCACATCACACTTTCATGTCTTGTATTGTCTATTCTTCCTCAAAGTGAACAGTAAAAACCTTGCGAAGTAAAGAATCAAAAGAAGATATCAAATCAGGGGGGCATAGAAAGCCCATTGCTTGAGAAAACTCCAGTAATCTTGCAAAGAGAAGAAATACGTGCTTGTGCGAAGAACTAGACAACAACAACATCAATCGGAGTCCGCATAGAAAAATCATGGGTTTGAGCCTACACAGGGGCAAAGTTTCTCCTTTTCAATTTTTGAGTTTATATGTAAAACATTTTCAAACTCACTTGCAAATATTTTGCCACGCAGAGAGATATGAGAGCCAACTAAAAAAGGGTTGAATTTTCTGCAAAAGTGCAAAGGAAGAATAAAAAGAATGGAATAAAAAAGAAAATTAGAATTTTCAAAAGAATGAATATGCAAAAGACAAAAGATCAATCAAGCTAAAAGAACTAAAGCCAGGGTGAAGACCCAATCTCATAGGATGAAGATCCATTTTCAAGAATGAAGACCCGATCTCAAAGGATGAAGATCCATTTTCAAGGGTGAAGACCCGATCTCAAAGGATGAAGATCCATTTTCAAGGGTGAAGTCCTGATCTCAAAGGATGAAGATCCATTTTCAAGGGAGAAGACCCAATCTCAAAGGATGGAAATCCATTTTCAAGGGTGAAGACCCGATCTCAAAGGTTAAAGATCCATTTTTAAGGGTGAAGACCCGATCTCAAAGGATGAAGATCCATTTTGATGGTGAAGAATCACAATGCATAAAACAGCCGGAGCAGTTAGACTTCTCAAATGATAAAAGGTCAGTCAAACTCAATCTCGGGTCCAAGTACCCAAATCAATTCAAGCTCGAGTCAAAGTACCCAATCTCGGGTCCAAGTATCCAAATCAGTTCAAGCTCGGGTCTAAGTACCTAATCTCAGGTCTAAGTACCCATTCTCGGGTCCAAGTACCCAAATCAATTCAAGCTCGGGTCCAAGTACCCAATCTCGGGTCCAAGTACCCAAATCAATTCAAGCTCGGGTCTAAGTACCCAATCTCGGGTCCAAGCACCCATTTTACGGTCCAAGTATCCAAATCAATTTAAGCTCGGGTTCAAGTACCCAATCTCGGGTCCAAGCACCCAATCTCGGGTCCAAGCACCCATTTTCGGGTCCAAGTACCCAAATCAAATTCAATCCAATCTTGGGTCCAAGTACCCAATCTTCGGTCCAAGTACCCAATCTCGGGTCCAAGTACCCAAATCAAATCAATTTCGGATCCAAGTACCCAATCCTAGGTCCAAGTACCCAAATTCAATCAATCTCGGGTCTAAGTACCCAAATCAAATTAATTTTGGGTCTAAGTACCCAAATCAAATCAATCTCGGGTCCAAGTGCCCAATCTTGGGTCAAAGTACCCAAAATCAATTCAAGCTCGGGTCCAAGTACCCAATCCCAGGTCCAAGTACCCAATCTCAGGTCTAAGTACCCAAATCAAATCAATCTCGGCTCTAAATACCCAATCCCGGGTCCAAGTACCTAAAATCAATTCAAGCTCGGGTCTAAGTACCCAATCCCCGGTCAAAGTACCCAATCTCGGGTCCAAGTACCCAAATCAAATCAATCTCGGGTCCAAGTATCCAATCCCGGGTCAAAGTACCCAAAATCAATTCAATCTCGGGTCCAAGTACATAATCTCGGGTCCAAGTATCCAAATCAAATTCAAGCTCGGGTCCAAGTACCCAATCTTGGGTCCAAGTACCTAAATCAAGTTCAGTCTCGAGTCCAAGTACCCAAAATAAATTTAAATCACCATCTCAAAAATTAAGTCTTATTGCTTTTCACTCTCTTTCACTAAAGTTTCAGATCATTCAAGCAGGGGGCAAACTGTAGACCCTTATTTTTTGACCCAGTCCGGTACAATATGTTTTATTTAGTCCAAAATAATTTTTGTTGTCTAATTGGTCCAAAATAATTTTTGTTAAATAATTTTTGCTTTAGTATCTAGTTTTTATTAATAAAAAATAAAAATAAACAAATAAAAGTCAAAAAATAAATATAAAATAAAATTCGGCGTCGAAAAAATCGGTGACGAAAAAATCATCATTGCCTGCGGACAAAAAAGCCATTTCGCTCGCAGGATTTTCCTACAAGAGAAATGGCTTGTGCCATTTCGCCTGCTCCTCGCCTACTGTCATAGCCAGCTGCGGCAGATTTTTTTCGCCAGTGCATTTTTTCCTGCGGCAATTTTTTTGGCAGTGCAATTTTTTCGACGCAAATTTTTCAAAACCTAATTCAATTAGGTTTCGGTTTCCTTTTCTTATCAATATTACTTGCCGTGATTAATTAGGAATAAACAATATGAAACCTCTATAAAATAAGAACCAAAGGCAATCAAATAAAGGGGGACGGAAAGGAGAGAAAAATTGGACAGTGATAAGAAAACGTTTAAACCAAATCAGTGAAGGAAAAGGAGCAATTGAATTTGATTTTTTCTAGAATAGCAGGGACACGATTTAAGCAATTCAAAGGCAGCAACTATCTTTGTTCTTGTTCATCTAAGAAGAATTATTTTTGGAGAAACTATCAAAAAGAGGTATGTGTTAATTATTGTATTTTTTTTTACAGTAGCTAAACTATGAAATTGTGTCTTTCAAAATAAAAAACCCTAGGATTTTAATTTAGTTTTTCCAAAGTTAAAAACACTAATACGTTACTTTATTTTCCAAAAAGACTTAAAATTGTTATTTTTACCTCTTCAAAATCTTAAAACCTTAATTGAACATGTTTTTCAACAAAACCAAAATGTGATTCTGTTTCCTTCCAAAAACTTTAAAAATATCTTTTCTATTTATGTAAACTTCAAATCACTTTGTTTAAACTTATAAAACCTCATGAAATCATCAAATTGTTTTTCCAAATCCTAAAATCAACAAATCACCCGAAACCCTAAAATCAAAAGCCTAAAAACCTAATTCAACTCCAAAACCTAAAATAATGAACCCTAACCTCCTTTAAAACTTTAAACCTTAATTTTTTCTAAACCCTAATCCTTTAAAATTTTAAAAATCATAAAAACATAAATACTTTAATTTTACACAGTAGCTTAAAAACACAATGAATAACCGTAACCCACAAATCAAAAGTATTTCAAAGTGTTCGAACCCTAGTTCATGATTTCACCATTCAAATATTAATTTAGTTAATCAAAGAGTCTTACCAACCTTTTAAAACATAAAACCTTAATCTATTTAATTCCATAAAAAAGTCACAATAGCTTAATTTTATGAATTCGAAAACCTTAACACATGAGATAAAGAACCCTAAATGGAAACAAAAGCTATAATTTGGATTTTTATTTACCTTATTCAATTCCATATTTGATCATGCTTGGTTTTATTTCTTATGCTTTAATTTATTTAATTTCAATGCTTGGTTTATTTTATTTATCATGGATGGATGTTTACTTTTTATTGATATTTGGTACCTTTTATGAATGATTTATTTATTATGAATGGTTATTTACTTTTATCAATTTATTTAGATTTCTAAATGTTGTAAGAGGTATGTTTCCACTTGGTGGGTACCTCATTAGTCAAATATCATGTAATTTAATTTGCTTTTCTATCTTAGAACTTATGTAAAGGGCATGTTTCTACCTTTCAGTGGGTGTCCTATCTAGGCATGTGATGTAAGGAAATGTTTCCATCTTCGGATGGGTGTCCATTTATTTGTTTTGTTTTGTTTGGACATTGCTTTGATTTTAATATATTAATGTTTTCTTTTAATTATAGTGTGTAGTATGGATAATATTGTTATATTTAGAATTTTATAATATTAAGACCTGTAAAAGGAGGCCGGTTCCAATGAACCGGGCGTTGTGGGGGTGCTGGACCATTTTTCACCTTCCCCACACGTACCCAACTTTCCGAAACCATTAGGGGGTTGGGGATTCCTTAGGAATCAAGTCATCCACCCCTTTCTTTTTCCAGGCCCGTCTGGGTGGCGACTTCATTTTCTCCGGACTTAAGTCCGTGTTCTCTAAGGCCCCGAGCCTAAACAGTGCCGAAGTCGGAAGAACCATTCCACCGGGAGTGGGGAAAAAAATCCCCACTCACAAAGAGTTTCATGGCTAATGATGCCAAGCCACCCTCTCTGACATATACACTAGAATGAGTGGCGGTCTTGCTGTTAACCATGACATGGACAAAGGTTTTCCATTTCCCTTCATTGGACCTAATCTGGAAATCACTTAGGATTAAAAGCAGAAGTAAATGTAAATGTCATATTTTCACAAAAAGTGATAAATTTGAATATGTGTTTTCTTGTATGCACACTCTTTGTGCATGTCTATAACTCCAGGCTTTACTACTGTTACTATTTTCAACCTACTGCAGAGGCTTATTTTAAGTGTGTTTTTTTTTTTTTTGTGTTCTTTGATTTCCATTTTCTAATGTTGTGGTATATTTCCTAAATGAATGGATGATGGAAAGGATGTTTTTATAATTTCTCTCTATTATCATTTTTTGCATCCATGTTTCATGCATACATTTTTACTCTATTTTCCTGGTATGGTTGTAGTCAGTGGCGAAACCAGGAATTTATTGAGGGGGGTCAAAATTTACGCAGAAAAAAAAAATTACAGACAAGTTCATAATAAAATTGAACATTTAATATTACAGTATCAGTAGTTTAATAATTAATTTGTGATATTTGATTGACTACGATTAAGAGATGATAATTATATTCTACGAGTCTGCATTTTTTTAAAACGTTGCATAACAGCCTCTTTTTCAATTTTTTTTTTTAAAATATCTCTCTCCACATAATAAATAAAACAGTCGATCAAAAAATCATCTCCCATCTTATTGTGCAAATCTGCCTTGATAATGTTCATTGTTGAAAAAGCTCTTTTGACAGTTGCAGTTGCAACAAGTAAAACTAAAACTAACTTGATAAGCATATATACCAAGGGAAATATAGTGTTATAACATGTCTCAACCATTTTCTGAGCAAGAGCTCCTATGTCATCAAGGTCAGAAAAAGCTACATTTCTTCTTACATCAGCAATGTATGTCTCAAGTTAATCTTCTAGTATCATTCGATTGGTGATTAAGAAATCTGATGGATATAGTTCAACAAGACGAATTAATTTGGATAGTTGGAAGTTGGAGAATGAGTTTATAGGAGAAAGACAAGCAATGCATGAAAGCAATTCCATACTTAATTTTGTAAAGCGATTTTTCATTTCTTGAGCAATGAAATAAATATCCTATAAGTTGAAAGAAATAAAATTAAAAAATTAGTACCTGATAAAATATTTCCACTCAAAAGTGTTGGTAATAAGTAATTGGAGTACCAACACGCTTAGATCTTAGATAACCTGCATTATCTTCCATATTATGCACTATTGCATCATGATCTATACAAAAGTCATTAACAACTTCCAATAGTTTATCCCATCCATCCTTCCTGCAGCTTTGCAATGCTTGTTTAACAGTTGCAATCAAATGAATTGCATTAACAATATTTTGATCATTTCTTTGTAAGGCTTGAGATAAATCATTTGTCATTCCTAAAAGTTTTCTCATCAAGAAAGTAGTGAAAATAAATTCATAACTTCCTATTTTATCAAGCAAGCCCACAACTACCCCTCGATTTCTCAGATCAGAACCATCCTTAAAAATATTCCTAAGAACCTCTTTCACAGGTGACCATATAGAGAGAAGACACACAATTGTTTTATAATGAAAACCCCAGTGTGTGTCACAAGATCGAGCTAAATTTGTTTCTTGATTCAAGTATCTTCCGATTTGGATAAAAACCACTTTCTAGATGCTGAACTACTTCATCATATTATTTTTGACGGAGAGCATCCCTCCTTTTACATGAAACTCCAACAATGTTTGCAATCATTGCAACATAATAAAAAAATGACTTACAAATCTATTGCTCCTTATTGTTGCAACAAGTACTAATTGGAGCTGATGAGCAAAGCAATGAATTTACCTTGCCGAGGGATTTTCATTTAAAATGAGGGTCTTTAACCCATTGAATTCACCTCGCATATTAGAAACCCCATCATAACCTTGACTTCTAACTCTACTTATTGATAACCCATGTTTCGCTAAGAAATCATAAAGTGCACTTTTCAAAGACAAAGTAGATGTATCACTCACGTGTACTACTCCAATAAATTGCTCCACCACTTGTCCTAATTTATTAACATATCTCAATACCACAACCATTTACTCCTTCACTGAATTATCTCGAGCCTCATTAATTAATAAGGAGTAGAAGTCATCTTCAATATCATTAACAATGGCTAGTGTTGTCTCAATAGCACAAGCACTCACTATTTGCTTCTGGATTACTGGAGAAGTGAATTGATTATTTTTAGGATCATTTGAGTTAACTACATTCCCAACATCTACATTGCATTCGTTGTACCAACTAAGAAGTGAAAGAAAATTACCCGGATTTATTGAATTCACCGACCCATCATGCCCTCAAAAAGCCAACCCTTGAACTAGAAGGAAATGAATACAATCAACAATAGTGGTCAAACGAGCGATCAAACGGGTGCAGTAAGAAACCTCATTCTCATGACTATGAGAAGATAAGACATGAGACACACTTTGTCTTTGATTTTTAAAACCAACATATTGCATTCTAGCATAATTGTGTGGACTATTGGGACCACCAACATGTTCATTAAACCTCTCAATTGCTTTTTTCCAATTGCAAAATCTAATTTCCGTGAAGACATTATCCCCCCACTTAGAGCCTATATTTGAGCTAAAAAGATAACACCAGAAACAAAATGCCGCATCTTTAGAAATACTATATTCCAACCACTCATATTTAGAGAACCAATGATCTCTAAACTCCTCATAATTTTTGAAAAATCTGTTTGAGGAAAATTATGGCCATATGGTTGGCAAGGGCCTTTAGTCACATATTGTCTCCTAACATTATCTCTAATCCCAACATCAAAATCATCAATGGGTTTACGCAATGCAGGATCGCTAATAATATCATCAAAACTAACCTCTTGACGCCCTTTTTTATTGCTTGTTTCTTCGCCAATTGCATGACTACTTGATGTTTAAATTGGTTTATGAATATTTGAGGATTTACCACATTCATTCCACACTCTCTTAGTCTTGATTAAAAATTTATTCATATCTATTAAAATATATAATGAGTATATATTAAAAAAAATAAAGTAGTTTAACCTGATAAACTAAAATAACAAAATCAACTAATATAATTAAACAAATTAACAACAAAGCACAAATGAAAATATTAATTATTAAATAACAAAATAATCTATATCAAAAACCTATTATTAATAAACCAACATTTCAAAGCAAACTTCAAATTACAATAATTTAATCTTAATGAAACAAAAAAAAAACAACAATAACAAAATTAAAAAGAAAAGACAAAATTAACAAATATTAAACACAAAAACAACAATAAAAAATAAAAAAAAAACACAAAATTACAAATATTAAACACAAAAACAACAATACAAAATTTAAAAAAAAACACAAAATTAACAAATATTAAATAATCTATATCTAATTTTTAATAGATTAAACCTTATTATATATTTCTAAAAAACTCCTAAATTACAAAAACCTATTATTAATAAACCAACATTTCAAATTAGATTTTCAAATTACAACAATTTAATTAAACAAATAAACAACAATAACAAAATAAAAAAAACCCACAAAATTAACAATTATTAAATAATCTATATCTAATATTTAATAAATTAGACATTATTATATATTTCTAAAAAAATCAACAAAAAATAATCATATTAAAAAAATAACAATGTTTACCAAAAAAAATAACCCTAAATTTAACAAAAAAATTATCATATTAAAAAGTAATCTATAATCTATAATTCTATATCTAATATCCCTAATTTCAAAAAAAATAATCATATTAAAAAAATTTACCTCTGGACTGTGGAGGCTTACCGACAATGGTGCAGTGGCCGGTGGGGGCTGGTGGCGGTGGACTGGCGTGGGCGATACTGCAGTGGGCTAGTGGCTGGTCGGCTGGATTGGGTGGGATTTTGGGGGAGGGGGTTGGGGGAGCACGGGAGAGAGGAAGAGAAAGGGGTTTGCATTGGAGCCCCCTTTTTTTTAAATCACGCCCCAGCGAAACGGCACCGTTTCACTGGGGCATTATTTATTTTTTAACCCCCTAGAAAAACGGTGTCGTTTCGCCAGAGGGTTAAAAAAATTTAAACCATCATTGGCGAAACGACATCATTTCTCCAGGAATGATTTAATAAAAAAAAACTTTATTTGCAGTGAGGGGTTCATCTACTCCTCACTGCAAATGAAACAACTCAGACCCCTGTGGGGGCTGAGTTGTTCCCTCATGGGGTCACGACCTCACTAGTGCTCCTTCTGGGTGTCGGTGAGGGGGGCCGTGTGACCACACACGACCCCATGGTGGCTCTGCCCCTGGTTGTAGTAGGTATTGTGCTAATGTAATTTTATATTTTCTTAGATGATTATCATAGGCTTATATCAATGTAATTTTAGTAGACTCAATGTAGTAGGATATATCTATTGTAATTTTCTATTCATTCTATTGGATATAGAGATTGTAAAGGCATGTTTCCACACAAGTAGGTACCCTTTTTAATATTCATTATTTATGCATCAATCATTCTATGATACTCATATTTATCTTGCTTGTATGACTGTGGCATTTAAATTAAATTATGTGTTAATAATTGTGAATGAAGCAGTACTAGACATAGGAGGAGGTTGGTTCTAATGAATTAGGCACATGGGGTCCTAGGTCATTTCTAGCCTTCCCCATTCGTACCCAACTTTCCAAACCCAGTAAGGGTTGGAGATTCCTCAATGCGGGTCTTCACCCCATTCTTTCCTGCCCTTTTAAGTGGCGACTCCTTTCTCCATATTTAGGCATATGGTCCCTAAAAGCTAGACCTTAGCAATGTCGAAGTTGTGAAAAGTGAGAGCCCTATCTCTGGCTCATAATGTGTGTCTTATATTACCACTCGATTGTTAACAAGAATATTTAAATACATATATCTAGGGTATATTTATATATGTGTTGTGTACACTTTATACACATATATGTATAATATACATATATATAATGTATATGTATACATATAATATTAGTATATGTGTTGTAGATACTTATGCAATGGATGTATGTTGTATATGTATATGCTTTGTATATATTTTATATACCAATTTATTATGCACTCGACTCCATACACATTTGCGTTGGTGTATATATACATATATTAACTTGTTATGGTTTATTACTACATACATTTATTAGATAGTAGCTTGTTATTTATTTATCCTTAATCATTTATACTTATATATACATCTATATATAAATATTCATTTGAGCATTATACATTTAATTATATATGCATGGTAGCTTGGAATTGATTTGTTCACATGTGCATATATATATATTGTTTACATATTATTATGTACTAATTTATTTATTATTTGTTTAGTTCTTTACTCATTTATGTATGCATTATGCATATAGCATTACATATTATATACTACTTTACTATTTATTTAATTTATTGTCATATTTATTATTATATATACATATATATTTATATTAATATTTCCTTAATTACCTTATCTCTATCTGAGTCTAGGGTTTTGCCCAAACCTAATTCCCAAAATTTACTAGTTTATTGACCAGCGATCCTGTAATTACACATGTCTAGAGTGGGGTGTCACACATGTCTCCAGTAGAGTCACCACTGTGAGCTAGGATTTTTGCCCCCGAACACTCCCAATGGAATTTTACTTGTGACTTTGGCACTCTTTAGGCTCATAACCTTAGGGATCATAGGCCTAATCCTTGAAATAATGGAGTCACCTCTCAAAAAATTAGGAAAGAAGTGGGTAGCTTCTTGATTCTTAAGGATTTCCAAACCCCTATTGAGTTTGGAAAGATAGGTACATAAGGGGAAGGCAAGAGTCACCATAGCATCCCCATATGCCCAGTTGAGGTTTGCATATTATATTGTCATTGAATATTGAAATACTATTCTCTAATATATAAGAGATCATGTATAGAGAATTCCAAAGAGAATGTTTATTCAAGTAAAATATGTGGTTATCATATGGAGGATGTGTATACAAAATTAAAGGCACCCACCATAGCAGAAAAGTGCCAATATAATCACAAAATAAAAATGAAATTAAAGATAAGTCGCATAAGACATGTTGTGAGAGGAGATTTTCGCCCCTACTCCATGTGGAATGGTTATTGTAACTTCAACAATGTCAGACTCTAGGTCTTAAAGAACATGGGCCTAAGCACAGAGAATAGGAGTCGCCACCCAGATGGGCCAGGAAAGGGTGGATGTGGATGACTCAATTTCTAAGAAATCCTCAACCCCTGCTGGGTTCAAAAAGTTGGGTACGCATGGGGGAAGGTGAGAAATAGCCTAGAAACCCCTTATGTCTGTTACATTGGAACCGGCCTCCTTTTCAGACCTAAATATTATTAAACTTTTAGATTATTGTAATATTATTCAAATTACAAATGATATTAAATAAATATCTATCATATCATAAAATAAACAATCTAAAGTACAAATAATAAAATGAGCACCCATACAAGATGGAAACATGCCCTTACAACTCCTTAAATCTAAAAAAATGAAAAATAAATGAAATAAATCAAGGCACCCACAAACTATGGAGACATGCCTTTTACATCCTTAATCCAAACAATAAATAATTACAACTCTATCATCCATAATCAAGAAAAAATAATTCAAACACATAATTAACTATCACAACAACTTTAATCAAATTGATTACTTAAAACACAATGATAAAAAATAGTACCAAAACACAGTATTAAACAATTTATATTTGGTCATCCATTGATTAAAAGACAAAATACTAGAAAGGATAAAAGTTGATAGAATCAAATTTTGACTAATAATTCAGGTTATTTTAACTTTATTTTTAATCATTTTCAATTGAATTTGATATATTTGCTTTGTTGGAAGTTAGAATTCCCTTTATTCTAGCATGGAAAGTCAAGATACAAGATTTTAACTAAAAGTTGTGTAAAACTGTAGAAAAATGGGAAAAAATGTAGAGAAATCAATTGCCATGCCCATGGCTTTTGATTCTCACAACCATTGAATTTGAATTGAATCTGCCAAAGTAAGAAGATAAGGGAAAGTAAAAATTCCAGAAGAAATTTAAAACCCACGAACGTGGCAAGTAAAAGCCATACCCGTGGGATATAATTGCTTACTGCCCAAAAGAGGAAATAAAGGAAAAGGAATTCCAGAAGCCAAACCAATCCCACGACCTTCGTAATCAAAAGCCACACCGGTGGGATACAAACATTCACTGTCCAAAAGAGAAAAGAGGAGAAAAGCTAAAAGTTACAATAGCTAAATGAAAGCTATGGTCGTGGCCACCAAAAGCTATACCCGTGGGAGACAAAAAAGACACCAAAAAGTTGACGAGACAACACCTATCTACTAGGTCGTGACCATGCCACCAAAAACCACGCCCGTGGGAACATAAAAGTGGTAGCTACCTGATTTTAAGGAGAAAAATTCTCAATGTTTTGGGGTGGGGTTGTAATATCCCAAAATTTTAAAAATACCTAATTATTTGAATTTAATAAAATAAATTATAATTTAATTGGATAAATTAAATAGATAATTTTAAATAAAAATGAAGGGATTTTAAATGAAAAAGTGAAATATGTATGTGGTATATATTAAAAATATACATAACATATACAAAGTCAACAAAAGTCAAATTTTTAAAAGTCAAAAGTTAAAGTCCAATGGAATTTTTGTAAATAAACTTTGGAAATTTAAAATTTTTTAAATTATTCAAAAATAATTTATTTTAAATGGAAGATGGATTTTTAGATTTTTTTAATTAAATAAATAAATTATTAAACAATTAATTATTAAATTATTAAATAATATGGCTGTAAATAAAAGTGGAAAGAAAGAGAAATTTATTTTTAATCTTCATCATCTTCTTCTTCTCATCATGGCTGAACCTCCATGGGAGAGGAGCTCAAGGTTTTGCTTCTTCCATACTCTACAAATTGAGAGATTTCAAGTGTTCAAAGTGGATTTTTAGTGATTTCCACTAACTTTGGTAAGTTTTCAAATTCTTTCTTTGAATTCCATGAAAGTTTGAATGTATGTTTTGGGTATGTGAAGTAGTATGATTTAATTGTTAGAATTGGTATGTATGAAGTTATTTTAAGTGATTAACAATGAATTTAAGGTTGGATTAATGAAATGGTTGAGTTTGGATATGGATTGGTGAAGAGAGAGAATTTAGGGTTATGAACTTTTAGGGTTTGAGAAACCATGGGTTTTAATTGTACAAATTTATTCTAAATGAGTTGTTTTCATGCATAAATAAGTATTTTAAAGTCAAGTATTAGATTTGGTTATGTTTGAATGGAGTTTGAGAATGGAAGGGTTGATTTAGGGTTATGGAAAAGTGATTTTTCAAAGTTGCTGAATTATTTGATTTTATTTGTTAAAACATGTTTTTTTAGTAATAAAAGTGATGAATATAAGCTTGAAATGATAAATGGATTGAGTTGGAATGGAAAACCTTCAATGGGGGAAGGTTATGCCATTTTAGAATTTTGGTCATAAGTGTGTGTTTTTGTAATATAATTATTTTAAACATGTTAAAATATATTTTTAATAATATAAGTAAGCTTAAAATACCAAATTGAATGGCCTAGTATGGTATTCCAAAGTTAAAGTAAGGTTAGCCTTAACTTTGAGATTTTTGTTTAAATTATGTTTAATTATGGTTTAAGATTGGAAATGCCTTAGAATGTGGAATTAAATGATTATTTATGATCACATTAGGTATAGGCATTGAGAAAAGTTGATTTGCCCCATCCAAGTATTGAAGGGCAAGTTGGAAGAGAAGGTTGGAGGTGGTGTTTGAGCTTGTTTTTGGTTGCTCTTAGAGGTATGTATAAGTTCTAGATGAATTGGTTATATTTGCATTACATTGAGCTTAACACATTTTGGATTGAAAAATGTGTTAAGCTACTTAATACATGGAACATGTATGAATAATATGCTATGACATGTGTAATGTCATATATGTATTAAATGCATTATGAAAAGCCATTGTTAACGGCTAAATTATGTAAAATGTGAAATATGGGTATTATGTGAAAATGATCCAAAGTGTTTGGTAATGCCATTTATTATTTATGCATTAAGGGTATTGTTAAAAAGCCATTTGTAATGGCTAAAGTGCATAAAATGTGAATCATATGTGGATTGTGTGAAATTACCCAAAATATTTGGGTGATGAGTTTTAAGGTAAAATGTGATGCAATGTGATGATATAATGAAATGTGATAAATTGATATTGCTATAAATGAGAAAAGTGAGAAAATGATGAGAAAATAAGGCAATGTGCCTAATAAATAATGAAAAAAGAGGCAATGTGCCTAGCTTGATTTGTGAGAAATATGAATTAATTGTGTGCCTAGTATGTTATTCAATTTTTAGAGTTTTGTATTTGGTGGTATGCCTATGAGGTTATCCTCATTATTTGCCTTTGAGGCTAGCTTTTGAGCAACTATTTGATTTATCTTCGGGCTAGACATTGGATGTCATTTGCCTTCGGGCTAGATGCTGGGCATCACTATAATTTACCTTCGAGTTAGACACTAGGCATCACTTGCCTTCGGGCTAGACACTAGCTGTCAATATGGACCAGAACAGGAACTCTAAAATTTGAATAGCATATTAGATCCTTTGGGCCCATGCTTGTGTTTATTTTTATGTGAATTATGAATTGTTAAACAATTGAGAAATATGTTAAAATGAAATGATATGAGATATGATATCCGTATGCATTGTTCATTGGCATTGCATTTGAGTTTTATTATTATCAAAGTTTATACCACTAGGCTTTTGGCTTAGCGCGATTAAATTTCATAGCGCAGGTGACAGGGTAGATTCGGTAAAGCCGGAGAGTTCATCTAGACCAGGTTGGGTCTAGCTTTGAGATTGCATGAGTTGATCTTGCAACGTCTTCAAGCAAGATCAGCGCCGATTACCGGCATGTATATATTTTATATTATCGTATATGTTGATATTATGTATATTATATTATGTTTTGAGGTATATATATTGTAAATTATAAAGAATGGGTTGAAATTTTATAATGTGGATTTTGTATGTGCTTTTGGATAAACATATATATGTATAAATATTTTTGAGAAATTGTGGAAGAATTGAGGTGCATGAGTGAAATTGTGATTTGATATTATTTGGGAGTGTTATCTTATGTAGGTTGTGTTGTTTGTTGAATTTAGAAATGTTCAAATTACAGATAAAACTCTGGCGAATTTTTTCTAGAGATTTTTTTTTATGAAAAATGCTTATTTTAGAACCTATAATTTATAATAATATTTTATTTGTTTTTAAAATTACATTTTAAAGTATTTAAGATTTTAAATTTGAAAAGTTGAAAATTTTTATTAAACCGGATTGTGACATTTTTATACCATATATGCGTATTTTATATATACTAGGTATATGTATTGTACATATATAGGGTATAAGGTTGTTATAGCGTTGATTGACATCACCCATTATGAAAAGAGGCTCTCCAAACTTCTATATTAGCATGTATTCTTCAAGTTCTAAGCATGTATGATCCATTGTAAGGACTACTTCAAAATTATTATAGTTTGATTAGAGTTACTTGGAAAGGAGAGTAAAACTTAGTTCAAGAAGAAGATTCAAGTCTTAGTGGAGCTCTTCATCATCCAAAAGAAGAATAAGAGTTTGATCTTTCTTGTTTCTTTAAATTACTATATCTATAATTATTTCTTTTAATTATTATCTTTTTTTATTTCTATTATGAATAACTAAACTTTCATTTAGGGTTGACCCTTATATTAATTTTACTATGGAGTAATTTATGTTTAATTGATTTAATTAAGTTTATTCTTTGATTAATTTGTTATCTTTGATCTTAATGCATTAATTCCCTAACCAATAATTAATTAAAATGAAATGTTATGGGATTGAGCAAGAGTGGAAGCATAATATTAGTTCAAGGAGGCAACAATCTTAGGTTAAGTTTTCACTTAAAGATAAGGTAAATACTTAAGATGTTCATATCTGATTTTCATAAAACTTAATGAATTAGTTTGATTTCTTATGATCACAAGAGTAGATATAAGGTTAAATTAAATATTAGTTTTAGTAATTGAGAATGACTAAAACTTAATTAAGGAAAATCCAAACACTAATTAAGGAAGAACATAAATTAAATCAATATTTTAGAAAATCTATAGTAAATTAATTAAGGTGGCCTTCCCTAAGTCAATCATCATTAAACTGATACCCAAAGCATTTTGTTTTTAGTTAATTTATTTTATAATTCTAAAACCAATTGCTTTTATCCAAATAATAACAAATTTAATTATTTGGTACTTAGAATTACCTTCCTCAAGGGGACGATACTCAACTCATTACTATATTACTTGTTAATGACCTATGCACTTGCAGTTTAAGGCAAATAAGCCATTAATGCCCCTAACAAGTTTTCGACACCATTGCTGGGAAAGATGACTATTCTAATATCAATAATATTAAACTGTTATTGCTTTGAGTTTTATTTTCTACTTTTTCTCTTTCTGTTATGGTCCTTGTAAAAAATTTTAAGGTTACAAGCATAGTAATTCAAACACTCAATTTGTACCCTATAATCCTAAAATTGAAAATTTTTACAGAAAGTAAAGCAAGGAAAGAAGAAAAAGGAAAGAAGAAGAAGGAACATTAGCAGAAACTCATTCTAAAATAGACAATCCTATTTATTTGACCAAAGAAGAAGAGGACAAAGAAGAAGAAATCATGGGAGAACCTCAACCAAGAACTCTACAACATTATGCATTGCCCGCCGCATACATTGGGTTGACCATAATAAGACCGTAAATTCAAGCAAACAATTTTAAAGTTGGAGCCATCACTCATCAATCTAATCCAACAATCAACTTTCCATGGCTTGGATAATGAAGCCGCCTATACACACATTTCCACTTTCTTGGAAATATTTGATACATTTAGAATCAATGGCATTTTTGTAATGTCATTTGTCTTAGACTCTTCCCAGTGTCATTAAAAGATAAAGCAAAAAGATGGCTATATTTTGTAGACCCTTAATTTTTGACCCAGTCTGGTCCAATATATTTTATTTAGTCCAAAATAATTTGTGTTATCTTAATTAAAAAATATTTATTTTGGTATTTATTTTTTATAATTTTAAAAAATTATAATTATAATAAATAATAATAATAATAATAAACAAAAAATTAAAAATAAAAATCGACGACGAAAAAATTCGTCGCTGAAAACAGTGAACGAAATGGCCTTGGGCCATTTTGCCCGCAGAAACTTCCTGCGGGAAAAATGGCACGTAGCCAATTTCGCTCATAGCCCCCTGCGCGCCCTCGTAAGTTTCCACGCAATTTCTCGCAGCGGCCGCATTATTTGTTTTTTACCAGAAAAATTTTCCGACGCAATTTGGTTTCAATTTCCTTTTCCTAATTAATGATAAATTCCTTAAACAATTGGAATTAAGCTTCCAAAATTTCCTATAAATAACACTAAAAAAGACACAGAAAAAGGGAGGAATTTTTGAAAGGAGATCGAACTTTAAAAATTTTTTTGGCAGTGAAAACGATCAAACTTTTGAGAGGAGAATAAGCAACCAAGCAATCAATCCATCAAAGGCAGCCATCTTGCCTTTGTCCTTGTTCATCTAAGAAGCAATTTTTGGTGGAGCCAACAAACGAAGGTTTGAATATCTAATATCTTTTTTCCTTACAGTAGCTTCAATCATTAAATTGTTTCTTTTGATTCTAAAAACCTAAGAACCCTAATCTATTTCTTCAAAATCTTAAAACCCTAATCTACTTTCTAACTTTCCAAAACCTTAAATCATTTTATTAATTCCCAAAATCCTAATCTGCTTTCTAATTTTCCAAAACCTTAAAACCCTAAATTAATCATTCTACTTCCAAAAACCCTAAAACATACTTTCTGTTTCCAAAATCTTTAAATCATCTTACCTATTTCCAAAAACTTTATAAAACTCTAAATTGTTTTCCTCTCACCATTTTCCAAAATTCCCAAATGTTTTGTTACATATCCAAACCCTAAATTTACCTTACAGCTTCTAAAAATCACATAAAACTTTATAAAACCAAAAATTGTTTTCTCAAATTCTAAAATCAAATATATTTTCCGAAACACTAAAAACCCTAATTCAACTTCAAAACCAAAAACAGTAACCCCAAACTAGCAAATTTAAACCCTAGTTTTCTTAAACCCTAATTCCCTTAAAACCTTAAACCCTCGTTTTCCCTAAACCTTAAAACCTTATAAACCTAAACATTCAAACCCAATATAGCAAATCCAAAAATAATAATCCAGTAACCATGAGTCATAAACTCAAATGTTTTAAAGTATCCAAACCCTAATTTCATAATTTTACACCTCAAACCCTAATTTCGTTAATCAAAGAACCTTATCAATCTCTTAAAATATAAAACCTTAATCTATTTCAATTCCCTTTAAACTTACAGTAGCCAAAACCAATAAATTCCAAAATCCTAAATATTAATTAAAGAACTTTAAATGAGAAATAGTAAACTTCAATTTGTATCTTTACTTACCTTATTTGATTATGTAGTTTATTATATGCTTTGATTTATTTAAGTTCAATGATTGATTTATTTAATTTATCATGGATGGATGTTTACTTTCTATTTTGATTGATGTTTAATATCTTTGATGAATGATTTATGAATGGTTATTTACTTTTATCAATTTATTTTGATTTCCAAGTGTTGTAAGAGGTATGTTTCCACTTTGTGGGTACCTCATTAATTAAGTTCTATGTAATTTAAATTGCTTATATTTTAGACCAATGTAAAGGTAATGTTTCTGCCTTTTGGTGGGTGTCCTATTAGTTTAGACATGGATGATGTAAGGGCATGTTTCCATGTTCGAATGGGTGTCCATTTATTTGCTTTGTTTGGACATTGCTTTGATTTTAATATAATGATGCTTTATTTCAATTGTTGCGTGTAATATGGATGATATTGTTATATTTAAGAATTTTATAATATTAAGACCTATAAAGGAGGCAGGTTCCAATGAACCGGGCATTGTGGGGGTGCTGGGCCATTTCTCACCTTCCCCACACATACCCAACTTTCCAAACCCATTAGGGGGTTGGGGATTCCTTAGGAATCGAGTCATCCATCCCTTTCTTTTTCCCGGTCCGTCCGAGTGGTGACTCCATTTTCTCCAAGCTTAGGTCCGTGTTCTCTAAGGCCCCGAGCCTAAACAGTGCCGAAGCGCAAGAACCATTCCACCGGGAGTGGGGGTAAAAATCCCCTCTCATAGTGGCGACTTCACTTGGGATAAGAGAAGTTGATTCCGTTGGTCTTTATATTATTATATTCTTTCTTATAATGATATTATCCATTGCATCATATTAGATTGCATCGTGTGCGTGAGTTAGGATACCTGTGTTACCCGTGTTATGTCATGTAGAAAATCATGCCAAGGCATCTGCTAGCACTAAGAAGCCAAAGGACAAAGGGAAGACTAAAGTTGGTGAAGTGGTTTTTGATGATGAAAAGGTGATCATTGATGATGATGATGATTGGGCTTAATACTACCAAGATGCTCAAGACAAGAAGAAAGAACCGAAGATTGTTGAAAGATCAGCTATGGAGAAAACTGAAACTTCTGATGTTGAAAAGATGATTGCGGAGTTAGAAAAGAAATTTGAGAAGAAACTAAAAATTGAAGAAATGTCCGAAGTTGACAAATTATTTAAGCTAGATGAAGAAGTCCCATACAAGTTCAAGATGCATCTTTTGCAAAGTTTGATGGAACTGGAAATCCTCATCTCCATGTAAAGCAGTATATCACTGCTATGCAGTCTGCCCGAGCTACTAAAGCTCAAACTCTAAGGTACTTCATACTCTCATTGGACCCTGTTGTCCAAAATTGGTTCAATACCTTAGATGATGGAACTCAAAAGAGTTGGGATTTGCTATACAAGGCCTTCATCCAGTAATATGGATATAATATCGAGATGGAAGTTTCCTTAATGGAAGTGGAGTCCATTAGGCAAAGGTCGAATGAGAATTTTGTTGATTATGTGAAGAGATGGAGAAACAAGGCCGCTTTGCTCAAGAAGAAGCCCTATGAATCTGATCAAATAAGGATGATTGTGAGAGGGGTGTTGCCTAGTCTTCGTGAAAGGATGTCTCATACACTTAACCGTGATTTCAAAGACCTTCTCCAAGCTGGTTTGCAAATTGAAGAATGGGAGAGAGAGAAGAACAGTTTTTCAACAAGAAGGAACGAGAAAGGAAATTATCAATCTGGTAGCCAAAGCATGTAAAAGGCAGTCGGTGTCAATGCTACTAACCAAGGAACAAGGAGGCAGTTTTCAAAATTGGGGAAACCGATGTCTTGGGTTCTCAATAAGCTTCAAAGAAAGGGATTGTTACAACCCTTAAATCGTCATCCCTTGCCTAACCCTCTCCCACCTAATTTTGACACTAAAGAATTTTGTCAGTTTCATCAAATGCAAGGGCATGACACTGATAGATGTGTGAGGTTGAGACATGAGACCCAAAATCTAATTGATAATGGGAAGCTACCCGAGCCCAATAAGCCAAACACCAAAGATAACCCATTACCAAAGTTCAAAAGGGTACCACCACCGGCAACCTTCATGATTGGAGGAGGTTTGCATGAAGATTTTGTCGTGTCTTCTTTTCAAGATGTGGGTGGAGAAGCAACCAAAGAAGAAGAGGTATTTGGAAAAATTAAACAAGCTATGGTGGGTAAAGAAGTAACAATTTGGGTTGTCAATGGGTTTTGGGATTCAAGCGATAGTGATGATGATCTTGTATCCAAGAAGGAAGAATGGACTTGGTCCGAGCCCGAAGAAGATGAAGTAATGAACACTAGATCCGGTAAGCCTTATGCAAGGCCACCACCTAAGGAGATAGAAATTAATAAGGGAAAAGAAGTTGAAGTAGTAAATAAAGAAGAGGAAGACGATGCTATGCTCAAGCAATTGAAAAGAACCCAAGCTAGTGTTAGCATTTGGGACTTATTGGCTACTTCTAAAAAGCACCAAGAAACTATGGCCAAGGCCTTAGCTAGCATGCCAATTTCTACCTCCACAACACCGGATGAGCTGATCAACTTATAAAAATTGGAGGAGTAATGAAATGTGAAGATGTTCAAGAAAAGAGTGAAGTTAATATGGGAGTAGTTTCTTTTTCAGATGCAGACTTACCGGAGGAGGGGAGAGATCACATCCGCCCTCTCTTTATCAAAATAGAAGTCAAAGGGAAAAGGACTCCATGTGTAATGGTCGATGATGGGTCTGCCATAAATGTTTGTCCACTTAAAATATTGCCAAAGCTAGCTATATCAACAAGGGATCTAAACCCGACTGAGGTAACCATTTGGGCATATGACAACACTAAGAGACGTGCCGAAGGAACTTTCAAAGCCGCTGCCAAGGTAGGTCCAATTGAATCTATTATTGAATTTGTTATTTTAGACATACCTATTACCTTCGCCTTACTCCTGGGGTGACCATGGTTTCATCCTCTTAGTGGAGTTCCTTCCACCCTTCATCAAAAGATCAAGTTCCCTAACAGAGATGGAACAGTGGTCATCGAAGCTGAAGATAATGAGATTATTAACACTCTAATGATTGAGAGGCCTCTCTATGGTTTCCAAGTAGCTGCAATTTCTGATGATGAAATAGTGGACTCCAAAGTCTTGAATATGATGAAGAATATGAACTACCTTCCCGGAGCTGGTCTTGGAAAGGGTAAGGTCAGTTTGACAAAGTTGCCAGATTTTAAAACTCAAACATCCAAGAAGGGGTTGGGATATGATGAAGACAACAATGTCCAGCCAATGAAGAGTGAGAAGATGAGCTTCCCATCACTTGAGGAGATCTTTGTCAAAGCTTCAGATATGGGACCACTCCAAGGAAAGCCCGAGTCAATCATGTTCATGGGAAAGTTGATCCCGGGTTTTGAAATTTTTGCAGATGTTGCCGAGCTAGTGGAGCAAGTGAAGAAAGAGCTCACCCTACCAGACAACAAAGAATCCAATCCAGAAGAGAAGAAAGAAGCTGTTCTGAAAGCCGAGAAGACTCCGGAGGAGATTGCTGCCCTGGTTGAAGAAAAGTTTGAAGAAATCCTGCCTTATGATTTTAAGAACAATAATTTTGATTTTAATTTTAATTTCTTTGTTTTGTATGAGGATGATGATGTTTTCTTTTCCAAAATGAATGTAATAAAGTATGATTTTGCTTACTTGTGTGATGTTTCTCCTGATGGTTGCATACATTCAAATAGCAGTTACATAAGCATCTTTAATATTAATTCTGTTAACACACAATCATTAAATTTGGGAACAATTGAAAATCCTTAAAACATTAGCATAATATCCGACCTTACTCCTGATGAGAGAGAGATTTGAAAAAATATTCAAAAAATATGAAGAAGTGTTTGCTTGGTCTTATGAGGATATGCCTGGAATAGATCGAGACATAGCCGAACATCTTATTCCTACTTACACTCAAATACAAGTGAAGTTCCTTGAAGTGATAGAATATCCAGATTGGCTAGCCAACATAGTACCTGTGCCAAAGAAAGATGGAAGAATAAGGGTCTGTGTGGACTATAGAGATTTGAACAAGGCTTCCCCTAAAGTTGATTTCCCTTTACCCCATATAGATGTCCTCATTGATAGTGCAGCCTCTAGCATGCTACACTCGTTTGTAGATGGATTTTTCGGATACAACCAAGTGTTAATGGCCCAAGAGGATAAACCTAAAACTACTTTCATTACTACATGGGGCATATTTTGTTATAGGGTAATGCCATTCGGTTTAAAGAATGCTGGAGCAACCTACCAAAGGATGGCCACAACACTATTCCATGACATGATGCACAAAGAAGTTGAAGTATATGTTAATGATATGATGGTGAAATCTAATACAAGGGAACAACACTTCCAAAACTTAGAATTATTCTTCGATAGAGCATTAAAATATAAGCTAAGATTAAACCCAAAGAAGTGTGTGTCGGGGTTACCTCAGGCAAATTATTGGGACATGTAATTGGCCCGAATGGCATTGAGATTGATCCTGACAAAGTTAAAGTAATCAGGGATATGCCAACCCCTAAGACGGAGAGAGAAGTTTGGGGATTTATTGGTAAATTGCAATACATTAGCAGATTCATAGCAAAGCTCACAATAATCTGTGAGCCTATCTTCAAATTGCTTAAAAAGAATCAGCTAGTCATATGGAATGAAGAGTGTCAAAAGGCCTTTGAACGAATAAAAGAGTATTTGCTAAATCCACCTGTTTTAAAACCATCTAATCCCGAAAAACCTCTATTACTATACTTAACAGTAGAAGAAGAGTCAATAAGAGCCATGCTAGCCCAAGCAGATGAGTCAGGGATTGAGCATGCAGTTTACTATTTGAGTAGAAAGCTCCTACCTTATGAAATTAAGTATAGTATCATTGAAAAGACCTATATAGCCGTGGTTTTATTCTTCTAAGAAGTTGCGGCATTACTTTCAATCTTATAGTGTGCAAGCAATTTCTAGGTTGGATCCAATGAAGTACTTAAGGGAGACACCCTCTTTGATTGGGAAGTATAGTCGATGGTTGATAATATTAGAAGAATTTGAGATTGAATATGTAACCAGGAAAACAATCAAAGGTAGAGCGGTGGTAGAATTCCAAGCCCAATGTTAGACAAATGATCTCAATTTTGATCCTTGACAACTCAAATGAATGATCCATTTAACATGTATTTGGAGAATCTTGTTGCAGGCTTAGGTTACTTCAAATAAAGTTGAACAGAACACTTCTAGCGGTCGCACCACACCTGAATACGACCGCACCATTCAATTAAAGGATGAAATCTTATCACAGTAGGTTTCGCGGTCAGAAACCCGACCTCAATAGCGACAGCACCTAAACAAGAGCGACCGTCCCAAGTCATGGACGACCGCTACCCAAGGAACTCAAATCATTCTAATCACAGTAAGGTTCATGGTGACAAAAACGGCGAATGATACGGCCTCGCTTACCACTTTAGCAACCGTGCGTTCATATTCATGACCGCTCTGCCAATGCAGGAGAAAATTGCTTAAAGAGACAGTAGTGTTCGCGACCTCAGGTGCATCCAGAAGTTCGACGCGAGTTTGTCAACTCGACCGCGAGATGCTACCTAGGGCGACCGCGACATTCAAATTTTGGCAGACATCTCTTCTGCCCTGTCAGAGAATGACACGTGACATTACCGTTATAAACCCACTTCAACATTCAAAAAGGGCGACCGCACCTTTGTTAGGCGCGACCGTCCCGACAATCATAGCATGGGCAAGATTCCTACTGCAGAGCACTAAAATTCGACCGTTGAAGCTTTTTTAAATGCAGCGACCATACCTTGTCCAAGGACGACCGCGTGTGATGTGAGCGCGACCATCCTTGTATGAAGGACGACCGCGAAATACATTGGACAGTTTAATAAAGAAGGTCTAAACTGCCAAGACTTTATTCTTACTATCAATAACGGCTAGTAAGACCACATTGGCTATAAATACAGTGCTTCTATAAGAAAAGAAATAGAGAAGTGAAGCAAAATAGAATTTGATAGCCAAGCAACAACTTTTCTTTTACTTAAACTTACATTTGAATTGTAATGAATGTTAGGTGTAAGCATTGAAAACACCATTGTATAAGTTTGAGTGTGAGCTTGGAAAACACTTGGGTTGTGAGAGTAAGCCTTGTAAAACTCTTGTTTGGGTTGTGAGAGTGAGCCTTAAAAACTCCTTAAAGGTTCTTGAGTGTAAGCCTTAGAAAACACTTGTGTAGTTAGGTGTGAACTTGTGAAAACACCAAAGTTGGAAGTGAGCTTGTAAAAACTTCAAAGATTAGTGGAACCTTAACAAGTTGTTAAGGAAGTGGATGTAGGATTGAAGTAAATCTGAACCACTATAAATCTTGTGTGTTCTTTCTTTCTTCCATTACTCAACCATCTCTCTATTCCGCATTTCTATTTTGTTGAGTTTTTTAATTGTCATTATTTCTTGAGGAAACCAATTCACCCCCCCCCCCTCTTGGTTGCCATCTTGGGACAACAATTGGTATCAGAGCCTGAGATTTCTTAAACTTAATTGTTAAATTTGATCCACTATGGCAACTTCTTCTTCATCAAACTCTCATGGAAATCTTAACACTATTCTTAGACCCTACTTTGATGGAACTGATTATTCATACTGGAAACACAAAATGTATTTGTTTCTAGACAGTGAAGGGATTGAACTATGTGATTTCGTGGAAAGTGAGTGGAAACCTCCCACTTATGAAGTTGAAGGTGTTCAAGTTCCACTTCCCAAAGCACAATGGTCAGCTAGCAATGTCAAAGATCGATTCAAGAACAATAGAGCCGCTTCCATCTTGATGAATTCCATTTCAAGAGAAGAAGGTGGAAGAGTTCAACATTTAACTTGTGCACATTGCATTTGGAAAACACTCGAAAACTACCATGAAGGTACAACTCCAGTGAGATTTACCAAGAAACAAATGCATGTTCATGAGTATGAGCTATTCAAGATGAAATCAAATGAAAATGTCACCGACATGACCAATCGCTTGCTTGCTATTGTCAATGAACTAAAGAAGTATGGCAAGGTATATGATCAAGGTGATGTAAACAGTAAAATCTTGAGAGCCCTAAGAGCTAGAAAAAACTTTGAATCAAAAGTATCATCCATAGAAGAAGCTCATGATCTCAGCACATTAAGAACCAAGGAGCTAGTTGGTAAACTACTCACATTTGAGCTACACAGTGAGAAAGAAGAAGATCAAGGTGAAAAAGAAAAGAGAAAACCAATTACACTCAAAGCAATCAAAGAAGTTGAGAGCTCAAGCAATGAAGGTACTGATGATGAAGATGAAATGGCAATGTTCTCAAAAAGATTCAATGAATGGAAAAGGAAGAAAAGATTACAAGCAAACAAAGGTACACCTCCAAAATTCTCCTTCAAAGATAAAGAAAAGAAAAATGAGGTAAAATGCTATGAATGTGGAAAAACTGATCACATTAAATCAGATTGCTTCAAATTAAAGAACAAAAAGAAATGGGATAAAGAAAAGAAGAAGTCTCTCAAAGCCACATGGGATGACTCTTCTTCAAGTGAAGAAGAAGAAGAAGAAGGAATTGCAAATCTATGTCTCATGGCTATTGAAGATGACTCCAATGAGGTAAGTACTCAATCCTTTGATCTAGTAGCACATAATGATACAAATGATATAGATGATAGTGATTTGATTGAGCACATGAACTTTAAAATAGAAAAATATTTTTTTAAAATGATGCTCTATAAAGAGAAAAACTCTAAGTTAGAAAAGGATTTTATATGCTTAAAGAACTCTACCTTAGAATTGAAAACCTCAAATGAACTGTAACAACCCCATGCTCTATATAAGTACTATACATATACTTAGTATACATACCATACGTATATAGAATATAAGAATGTCACTTTTAGTTTTAAATTTCAGAACCTTTAATCAAGTTCTAACAATATTACATTAATTTAAATAACATTAACAAAATCATTATACGTTCAATGATCTTAATCTTATTTACCAAAACTTCATTATTACATATGAATATAATAGTATGAATAATACATCACAATTAAATCATACATGTATGCATCACCTTCTAGTTGGTCTCGAAACACTCTTACCCTTCTCGTGGCATAATAGCTTAACTTCCGAATCAACTGCATAATCACCTGCGCGATCACACAACCGCGCTAAGCCCGAGAGCTTAGTAATACAAATCATTCATATAAACATACATTTCATAAAATCATATTTATATATTAACTTTACATATCATTATTTTATTATCATGTTTTCCCCTTTGTGAATACACTTTTCATATATACTTTTACTAATGTTTTATTCATAATCATATACACATATATTTCATTTCAATAATTCACAATTCAACGACTACCCAAAACCTTCATGAAGCAATATTCATCATTTCCACATCCATATACATTTTACACATCATGTTATAATTTTATAAGCTCATCATTCAACATAGCTTCTTAAGCTATATTCACTTTCAATAATTTGCTTATATATTGTATACATCTCATTCCATGATTATCATCATATATTTCAATCCATGGTTATCACCATATATCACATAACATTATATTTCATTCCATAGTTCACATTAAAACAAGGACAACATATATCTCATTATTCATTTACTCCATTATTCAACATTCCATATATATACAAACACAAGCATGGGCCCAAAACACTAATATGCCATTCCACTTTCAGAGTTAATGTTTTGGTTCAATTTTCACATTTATCATTATCCCAACTAGGCTTCAAGGATTAAGGTTCAACCAAGCTTCAAGGGGAGCAAAGCATGCTAAGCATCAACCCAACTTGGCTTCAAGAACCAATCCAACCTAGCTTCAAGGGTTGTAACATCTCAATTAGGCTTCAAGGATTAGACCCAACCAAGCTTCAAGGGGAGTAAAACATGTTAAACTTCAACCCAACTTGGCTTCAAGGATCAAATCCAACCTAACTTCAAGAGATTGTTACTATCATTAGGCATGCCACCAATAACAAAACTCTGAAAATGAATAACATATTAGACACACACACAATTCATTTATTATTTCATTCTCAATTCCATTTCCAATTCTCATCATATTATAGGCAAACATGCCCCATTTATCTCAATTGAACCATCATAGCCAATCACAATGGCTTCACATTTCATTTCACAATATAACACTTCATTATTCAAGTATATATATATATATATATCATCAATGATATTGAATATCAATTAAACAAACATATCATATAAACATGCTTCAATCATATCATTTACATCATTATAGCTTATAACATTAATTTCACACATCTCCTTATATCTCAATTGTATTACAATTTATAATAAATTATATTGCACATACCTTTTAATGATCCTCATATCTTTCACTTGCCATATTTCCTCATATCAGCATCTTTTTCACATTTCATATTTCATTAATAATATATATATGTATACATAGCAATTTACATTATTCATAAGCATCAACAATATAATAGATTACTTAACACATTTATAGCTAAATGTGTTAAGATCTAAGAGTATATAAACATACTCAATCAAATAGGGTTTGTACTTACCTTATGTACCCCTTACACCAAACTACACACTTCCTTTTTCAATTGCTCTTCACCACTTGAATTAGAGCCATCCATTTTCTTCACAACCTATTCCATTCAAATAATAAAATATATGAATCTCAATTCAATTATTCTTAAATTAATCACATACTAGACCTTTAGATCACAAATTACAAACCGACTTCTCTCTCTAGGGCCCCACGGCCGTGGCCTACCATCCCCCCACGGGCGTGGCTTAACAACCAATTCTGCCCAAATGCTCTAAAATGGCCACGGTCGTGGCCTTCCAATCCCCACGGCCGTGGCATATAAAGTGAATCTGTTTCTTGTGTTCAACACCTCCACGGCCATGGCTTCCAATGGCCACGGTCGTGGCAGCCAATGGCCACGGGCGTGGCACCCAAAATACCTCTGTTTCCGGACCAAACACATGTATTCTATGTTTTAAACTCCATTAAACACAAACATACATCAATCATACATCAATTATTCAATTCTCCAACTAATACATATTAAATTCTTACTCACCAATTTCACTAATCCTTCATCATCTTCACAAATAACCATTTAAATCTATATATATCTTTCAATCTTTCACTATCATCATCTTAACATATTAATTACCTCAAATCTCAACAATTCATCATCATCCTCATAACTACCCACATCAAATTCAAACTCAAACCATAGAAATCAATGTAAAGGAATGAATACTTACTTGGTTATTTGCCAAATCTTGAATAAAAATCTTCAATCTTCTCAAAATCATCCTCTCTCTCTCTCTCTCTCTCTCTCTCTCTCTCTCGACCACAAAGAAGAAGAAGCAGAAGAAGAAAGAAACTTCTTGCTTCTTCCGTTCTTATCTTATATATATATATATAATAATAATAATAATAACAATAACAATAACAATAACAATAATAATAATAATAATAATAATAATAATAATACTAATACTAATACTAATACTTTAAATCTCCACCACATATTCTTTCTTTGACTTTCTTCTTCTCTTTTCTTTTTGTCCTTATTATCATTATTATTATTACTTAATTATACAAATATATATACAATTCACTTTCCCTACACCAATTTTATATCCCATGTATATATATGATGTATATGTATATGTCTTATATATATTATCTTTATATTTCCCATATACACATATACATTAAATCCAAATACAACAACAATAACTCCAAAACTCTTAGGGTCTATTCCGGGATATTACAATTCTCTCCCCCTTAAGTAATTTCGTCCTCGAAATTATCTAACACCATAACAACCCATTCTTAACATATTAAAATCTTTAATTTCATATGAAGATAATCATATCTTACATTATAATTTATCAAATCACTCAACTTTTACTCTCCCCCTTTAAGTTAATCATAACTCACCATTATCAATCTATTTTTATCTTTTAACTTTCTCAACAGAGCCACCCAGATAGCTTATTACATTCCCAAAGAATGTTCTTCTACACAATAATCAATTCATCTTATAATCTATATATTCCATACATCTATTACATTCAAAATATATATATCACTTCATCTCTTTATAAATAATCTCTTAACTTTAACCTCAAAAGTCATTAATTAATATCTTAACATTGATTATTCCATTCTTACAATCACCTTCAAAATAACATTTACCCAAACCTCAATGGATAACAATATCCTTACCTTCTTTAGCTTGCTTCTCACTTAATATAAATGTTAACACAATGCTTTTAAACTTACTTAACAGGTGAATAACATTTCTCTTTTTCTCACCGTGTACAATTTATATAATTCAATCTTACACTCCTAGTACAACTGTACATATTAAATCTCAATATTGACTTGCAACTTTAGCGAAGTCTAGATCAATCGATCTATCTATCACAATATACTAACATTTCAACCTTATTTGAATCAAATCAACAATTAACTTATCGAAATTTTTCATTGGATTTTACAATATATACATATATATAACCTAATTCCATTAGGTCAAACTTATATTCAAATTCTTGTCTTTTCAAATTCATATATTCACTCAAGAAGAATCATGCTTACAAATATACATTTCATTATTTCAAAAATTATATCATCATTTCTCATACTCATACAAAATTTATCAATATAGCCAACAACTATAACCTCATAAACGAACTTTCCCCAACCAGGTCGGTTGCCCATTGAGCCTCAGGCCACTGCCAATCCCAGGGGTCTGCAGGAGGCAGATAGGTCAGTTCATTTATCTTTTCACAATTCATTTCTCAAAATCAATTAGGCACTATACCTCAATTATAATTCATTTTCAACCATCATGGTTTCTCATCACATCAAAATAGTATACACATATATCATCAACTATATAGAACATCTCAGTATTCAATCATATCTTTTAACCAATATGTCTAGAAACATAGTTATCAATCTCACCAAAACTGTACTACAGGTATATCATCTCAGCTCTAAATCTGAAGATAATAAAACTAACCAACTAATCACACTAACCAAATCATATGACCATGATATATTAACAATCACACTTGAGATTTGTAAATCAATATCATTCTTCTATCATTCGAATTTCAGTCTTCACGACTATAATTCTAGATTGTATCACAAAAATTATATATTTATCCTCTAAACTTTTATTACACCAAGAATTAACACATTTTAATTCCATCTCAAAACAGTTTGCTTTTGACTATTTAATA
Source organism: Garcia nutans (assembly GCA_947685225.1). Classification (NCBI taxonomy): domain Eukaryota; kingdom Viridiplantae; phylum Streptophyta; class Magnoliopsida; order Malpighiales; family Euphorbiaceae; genus Garcia; species Garcia nutans. The sequence continues at coordinate 11,557,808 of CANTUV010000040.1, forward strand.
ATCATTAACCTAACTCATATGCAATAGTGTTATCGTTAACATTTTCTATGCCCATCCTTCAATCAGATACAAATCTTACACAAGTTCCATTTATTACTCCATTTCCAATCCATCTCCTCTAAAAATTCCAAATATACAATTCTTTCCTTACAATTTCTTATGATACACCTATACATAAAACATTTCCACACATAAATACTTTGAGTTCCAAAACATCTTATGGTAGTCTCATTTAGTTATTACCATCACAATCTCACTATCCAATATTACCCACATCCATTTTCATCTTCTATTTCATCACATAATCTATTCTACAAAAAAAATAAGATTTAATCTCTATTAGGTCCACTACTATATGCAATCTCATTTCTAATACCATTAAACATGTAATGGTATAAAATAATAAACATGTTATATACACATTCATAGGTCACATTTATAGTGTGACACACTTCCCACCTTTCTTACATATAACCATTACATTCATGTCGAAAAGTTTATCTCACATATCCTCTTTATATATATACACATAATTATGTAATTTATTAAATTTCTCTTTTGCATATAGTTTATACAAATTTAATATTTACCACTTTCCTTTGACTATCATCATTCTCATTTGTTTATCATAACTTAAGTTATTCATTAACTTCAATAAATATATACACTCTACTTATAATATTATTTCACAAGGAGCTTAATCACATTTTCGATGTGATATCTCTCTTACATTTGTTTATAAATATCTTTAACACATCTTTCATAATCTTTTTCATCCTTTCCAATCAAATTACTTAAAGTAACTCATTTTCTTTTGCTCAATTCCTTTTCTTTCATTTCAAACAAAATTTTCCTACTATCAATCACATCTCCCAATTCCTAATACTTTCATGTGCACTAATATTCATTTCATATATCTCATGTAAATACATTAAACTATTAATATTTAATTGCTCTTTATTCACATTCCATTAAAACTATAAATTTTCAACTTACTAATTTACTTAAACTTCAATTTATTCATCTCATTCTCTTAATATCAACTTTAAAACATCTTATATGTATATACCACAAAGCAACATCAAAACATATATGTTTCACCATTATTAAACTCATTCCAAAAATCTAAATATCACATATCATCACCATTTACATGAGCTTTCACAATATTCAAGCATATCACATTTCTAATATTGAAATCACCATGTTTGCATTAAAATAACAATACAAACAACACCTATATCACTTCGTACTTAACCAACATCATCTCCTTTTCTTTTAAACAAAACCTTAACTTTACATATCCACACCTTAAATTATCACACCTAATCTATACCAATCAACTCATTCAATATTTCACGGTACTCTTTGCATTTACATAATATATCTTTCCATATTACCCATCCAGGAATATTTCCTCTTTCTATAAATCCAAACATAAAGTTTACTAGAAAGAGATTTAAATAATAGAGGAAAGATTACATACTTTAATCTTCTTTTTTTTTTTTTAACTCATTTCCAACTTTATTCTTCTAGCCATTTCTTTAAATATCATACACATATCAATAATCAAACTTTTTACTTATACCTTCCATACCATTTCTTTATATCACAATCACCTCTCAATTATCAACATTTCAAAATTTGCTTTCATAAGAAACCTCATTTACACACTATCATTTATCTCATGTAATTCAAATACATCACAATTCACAATTCACATAATGCCACGTTCGAGACCAACCTATGTGTGAATGCATATGTATGTTTTACCAATTGCATTTCCAAAATCTTCTTTTTAATTCTTATTTAAACTTTTCAAAAATTTTCTTTTTAATTTCACTTAGGCCGAGAATCTCGAACCTAAGCTCTGATACCAAAATAATTGTAACAACCCCATGCTCTATATAAGTACTATACATATACTTAGTATACATACCATACGTATATAGAATATAAGAATGTCACTTTTAGTTTTAAATTTCAGAACCTTTAATCAAGTTCTAACAATATACATTAATTTAAATAACATTAACAAAATCATTATACGTTCAATGATCTTAATCTTATTTACCAAAACTTCATTATTACATATGAATATAATAGTATGAATAATACATCACAATTAAATCATACATGTATGCATCACCTTCTAGTTGGTCTCGAAACACTCTTACCCTTCTCGTGGCATAATAGCTTAACTTCCGAATCAACCGCATAATCACCTGCGCGATCACACAACCGCGCTAAGCCCGAGAGCTTAGTAATACAAATCATTCATATAAACATACATTTCATAAAATCATATTTATATATTAACTTTACATATCATTATTTTATTATCATGTTTTCCCCTTTGTGAATACACTTTTCATATATACTTTTACTAATGTTTTATTCATAATCATATACACATATATTTCATTTCAATAATTCACAATTCAACGACTACCCAAAACCTTCATGAAGCAATATTCATCATTTCCACATCCATATACATTTTACACATCATGTTATAATTTTATAAGCTCATCATTCAACATAGCTTCTTAAGCTATATTCACTTTCAATAATTTGCTTATATATTGTATACATCTCATTCCATGATTATCATCATATATTTCAATCCATGGTTATCACCATATATCACATAACATTATATTTCATTCCATAGTTCACATTAAAACAAGGACAACATATATCTCATTATTCATTTACTCCATTATTCAACATTCCATATATATACAAACACAAGCATGGGCCCAAAACACTAATATGCCATTCCACTTTCAGAGTTAATGTTTTGGTTCAATTTTCACATTTATCATTATCCCAACTAGGCTTCAAGGATTAAGGTTCAACCAAGCTTCAAGCGGAGCAAAGCATGCTAAGCATCAACCCAACTTGGCTTCAAGAACCAATCCAACCTAGCTTCAAGGGTTGTAACATCTCAATTAGGCTTCAAGGATTAGACCCAACCAAGCTTCAAGGGGAGTAAAACATGTTAAACTTCAACCCAACTTGGCTTCAAGGATCAAATCCAACCTAACTTCAAGAGATTGTTACTATCATTAGGCATGCCACCAATAACAAAACTCTGAAAATGAATAACATATTAGACACACACACAATTCATTTATTATTTCATTCTCAATTCCATTTCCAATTCTCATCATATTATAGGCAAACATGCCCCATTTATCTCAATTGAACCATCATAGCCAATCACAATGGCTTCACATTTCATTTCACAATATAACACTTCATTATTCAAGTATATATATATATATATCATCAATGATATTGAATATCAATTAAACAAACATATCATATAAACATGCTTCAATCATATCATTTACATCATTATAGCTTATAACATTAATTTCACACATCTCCTTATATCTCAATTGTATTACAATTTATAATAAATTATATTGCACATACCTTTTAATGATCCTCATATCTTTCACTTGCCATATTTCCTCATATCAGCATCTTTTTCACATTTCATATTTCATTAATAATATATATATGTATACATAGCAATTTACATTATTCATAAGCATCAACAATATAATAGATTACTTAACACATTTATAGCTAAATGTGTTAAGATCTAAGAGTATATAAACATACTCAATCAAATAGGGTTTGTACTTACCTTATGTACCCCTTACACCAAACTACACACTTCCTTTTTCAATTGCTCTTCACCACTTGAATTAGAGCCATCCATTTTCTTCACAACCTATTCCATTCAAATAATAAAATATATGAATCTCAATTCAATTATTCTTAAATTAATCACATACTAGACCTTTAGATCACAAATTACAAACCGACTTCTCTCTCTAGGGCCCCACGGCCGTGGCCTACCATCCCCCCACGGGCGTGGCTTAACAACCAATTCTGCCCAAATGCTCTAAAATGGCCACGGTCGTGGCCTTCCAATCCCCACGGCCGTGGCATATAAAGTGAATCTGTTTCTTGTGTTCAACACCTCCATGGCCATGGCTTCCAATGGCCACGGTCGTGGCAGCCAATGGCCACGGGCGTGGCACCCAAAATACCTCTGTTTCCGGACCAAACACATGTATTCTATGTTTTAAACTCCATTAAACACAAACATACATCAGTCATACATCAATTATTCAATTCTCCAACTAATACATATTAAATCCTTACTCACCAATTTCACTAATCCTTCATCATCTTCACAAATAACCATTTAAATCTATATATATCTTTCAATCTTTCACTATCATCATCTTAACATATTAATTACCTCAAATCTCAACAATTCATCATCATCCTCATAACTACCCACATCAAATTCAAACTCAAACCATAGAAATCAATGTAAAGGAATGAATACTTACTTGGTTATTTGCCAAATCTTGAATAAAAATCTTCAATCTTCTCAAAATCATCCTCTCTCTCTCTCTCTCTCTCTCTCTCTCTCTCTCTCTCTCTCTCGACCACAAAGAAGAAGAAGCAGAAGAAGAAAGAAACTTCTTGCTTCTTCCGTTCTTATCTTATATATATATATAATAATAATAACAATAACAATAACAATAACAATAACAATAATAATAATAATAATAATAATAATACTAATACTAATACTTTAAATCTCCACCACATATTCTTTCTTTGACTTTCTTCTTCTCTTTTCTTTTTGTCCTTATTATCATTATTATTATTACTTAATTATACAAATATATATACAATTCACTTTCCCTACACCAATTTTATATCCCATGTATATATATGATGTATATGTATATGTCTTATATATATTATCTTTATATTTTCCATATACACATATACATTAAATCCAAATACAACAACAATAACTCCAAAACTCTTAGGGTCTATTCCGGGATATTACATGAACACTTGATGAATACTATAGGAGAGTTAAATAAAAACTCACATGACTTAGAAAAAGTGATTAAAGAGAATGAAACATTGAAGCATGAACTAAAAGAACTAAAAGAATCAATTTCCAGATTTCATAAAGGAAAGGAAGCATTAAACACATTAATTAATAATCAAAGATCACCTTCCTTAAAATATGGATTAAGATTCAATGGCTCAACCAACATTGCACCAAGCAAACCAACATTTGTAAAAGCATCTACAATTGAAATTTCTGATGTTCATATCAAAGATGCTTGCACCAAGTCTAAAAGTACCAAAAGAACTTCTTATGGTTTGCTAGGAAGTAAAGCCAAAAATAATTATGCATTTTTATACACTAAACCTGCACAAAAGAAATCACATTCTTGTAGTTGTATGCATGACACTATAAATACAAAAATAAAAATGCATAAGTATAGAATACCATGGCAATGCACATATTGCATGAAATTCGGACACAAAAATTTTTCTTGTTATATAAGAAAGGCTCATCTCAAGTTAGAAGGCACTTTTACTACTAACCATCAAGGACCCAACTTCATGTGGGTACCTAAAAGAAGATGATCACTATTGCCTTGCAGGTATGCCTAAAATCTACTATCAACGAAAGCACATGGCTTGTAGATAGTGGATGCTCAAGGTATATGACTGGGAATGCAAAGCTCTTTACAAGTATTACCTACAAACATGGAGGTAATGTGACTTTTGGAAACAATGCTAAAGGTAAAATTCTTAGCGTTGGCTCCATTGGTTCTATTGGTAAGGATTTAATAGAAGATGTATGGCTTGTTGATGGTTTGAAACATAACTTGCTGAGTGTTAGTCAACTTTGTGATAAAGCATACTTTGTCAATTTTGATTCCAAAGAATGCAAGATCACGAATTCAAGTGATATTATCATATTTAAGGGTACTAGAACAAACAACACTTATAATATCAACATACATTCAAATCATACATTTAAATGTTTAATGTCCACTAATAATGATGCATGGTTATGGCATAGAAGACTAGGACATGCTGGTATGGATCAATTGAAATATATATGCAATGAAAACTTAGTTGATGGCCTACCTAAGATAAAATATGACAAAGATAGGATTTGTGAACCTTGTCAACATGGTAAGCAACATAAAAGCTCATTTAAATCAAAGAGTGTTATAAGCACCTCTAGACCATTAGAGCTCATTCATTTGGACTTGTTTGGACCAAATAGAGTTACAAGCCTAGGAGGCAAATCATATGCATTTGTTCTTGTTGATGATTACTCTAGATTCACATGGGTTAATTTCTTAGCTCAAAAGAATGAAGCCTTTAATTACTTCAAAATGTTTGCAAAAAGAGTTCAAAATGAAAAAGGATATGTGATCACATCTATTAGAAGTGATCATGGCAAAGAATTTGAGAATGAAAATTTTGAAGGCTTTTGCAATGAACTTGGCATTTCACATAATTTTTCTGCTCCTAGAACTCTACAGCAAAATGGTGTAGTTGAAAGGAAAAATAGAACTTTAATTGAAATGGCTAGGACAATGCTCAATGAATATGATTTACCATCTTATTTTTGGGCAGAAGTCGTTAATACAGCTTGTTACATTGCAAATCGTGTTTACAAAAGGCATTTAACTAATAAAACTTCTTATGAGCTATGGAATGGAAGAATACCCAGAATTGGATATTTTAGAGTATTCGGATGCAAATGCTTCATATTGAATACCAAGGATAATCTTGGAAAATTTTCATCCAAATCAGATGAAGGCATATTCCTAGGATATTCATCATATAGCAAAGCATATAGGGTATTTAACATGAAAACTCTAGTTATAGAAGAATCAATGCATGTTGTATTTGATGAATCATCTAATTGTGATCAGAAGAAAGGTAGTACTTTCAATGACCCTGCAGGTACTCTTGAACCTCTTGAATCTATTGATGCTCCAAAGATCAATCAGCATGAACTTGAAGAAAAGACTCAAGATCTACCTAAGGATTGGCAATACAAGAAAGACCATCCTAAGGAACTCATCATTGGAGAAACATCTAAGGGAGTAATTACTAGATCCAAAATTAATCATATTGATGTTAATTTTGCTTTTGTTTCTCAAATTGAGCCAAAGACTGTTGAGGAGGCTTTAAATGATGAAAATTGGATAACTGCAATGCAAGATGAACTTAATCAATTTGAAAGAAATAATGTTTGGCAACTTACTCCTAGACCTACAGATCACTCTATAATAGGATGCAAATGGGTCTATAGGAATAAGCTTGATGAAAATGGTCACATTGTTAAAAATAAAGCAAGATTGGTAGCCAAAGGCTATAATCAAGAAGAAGGTATTGACTATGATGAAACCTTTGCCCCCGTAGCCAGATTAGAAGCTATTAGAATATTACTTGCTTTTGCATGTCACATGAACTTTAAGCTTTTTCAAATGGATGTTAAAAGTGCATTTCTAAACGGACTTATAAGGGAAGAAGTTTATGTAGAACAACCTCCTGGTTTTGAAAACTACAAATTTCCTGATCATGTTTTCAAACTTACCAAAGCTTTATATGGATTGAAACAAGCACCAAGAGCTTGGTATGATAAACTTAGTGCATATTTACTTGAAAATGGTTTTTCAAAAGGAAAAGTAGACACAACTCTTTTTGTTAAAAAGGACAAGCATAACATTTTAATTGTACAAGTTTATGTGGATGACATAATATTTGGAGCTACTAATGAAGCCTTGTGCAAAGAATTTGCTTCTTGTATGACTAGGGAATTTGAAATGAGCATGATGGGTGAACTCAAGTTCTTCCTTGGACTGCAAGTCAAGCAATGTGAAGATGGGATCTTCATCAACCAATCCAAATATACAAAAGAACTCATCAAGAAATTTGGAATGGATGGCTGCAAAACTAGCAAAACTCCTATGAGCACATCCTTGAAATTAGGTAAAGATGAAAATGGTAAAGCAGTAGATGAGAAGAAATATTGAGGTATCATCGGATCACTACTTTACTTAACCGCTTCTAGACCTGATATAATGTATAGTGTATGTCTTTGTGCTAGATTTCAAACTAATCCTAAAGAATCACACTTGAATGCCAGTAAGAGAATTTTGAAATATTTGAGTGGTACAATGCATTTAGGACTTTGGTATCCTAAAAACACATCATTTCATATCATAGGCTTTTTAGATGCAGATTATGCTGGTAGTATCTTAGATAGGAAAAGCACTGCAGGAGCATGTCACTTTCTTGGTAATTGTCTAGTTTCTTGGCATAGTAAGAAACAAGCATCGGTTGCTTTATCCACAACGGAAGCCGAATATGTTGCAGCATGTTTTTGTTGCACACAAGTATTATGGATGAAACAACAATAGCTTGACTATGGTAAAGTATTTAACAATATCTCCATTAAATGTGACAACACTAGTGCTATCAATTTGTCTAAAAATCCTATCCAACACTCAAGATCCAAACATATAGATATTAGACATCATTTCTTGAGAGAAAATGTATAAAATCAGAATATAATTCTAGAATTTATAGATACTCAAAATCAACTTGCTGATATATTTACAAAACCCTTGAATGAAGATAGACTTAACTTCATTAAACTTAATTTAGGAATGATTGATGGAATCACTTTGAATTAATTGCCTATCAATGAAGTTTCTATGTGCATGAACTTCTTTTTGCCTAAAACATGAGAAAATTCTTCCATCTTTCCTCGACTCTTTCATTTCTAAGTGAGTCGCGTTCGCTCCATTGTCCATAGCGATCGCTATCTCGTCTGCCAGATTCATTCAAATAAAAAAACTCTGTGCGCGGTCGAGAAAATTTGTGCGCGGACGCAATAATTTGAACAGTTTCGACCGTTATAGATAGTTTCTTCACTCGCGAGCGTACTGATCATGCTAATGTTCGCTAGACCGCATTTCGCGATCACACCCTTTTCAATGTGCGACTGCACTCTGTACACTCTGCTCGAAATTTTGTAACCGTTGGCTGTATGACAGGTCGCAACTCTTAACTTTCAACAGTCATAAATGGCTATTTTCTTAATTTCTTCTATTTAAGAGTATGATACATCAGTTTCTTTGATATTTTGGTTATTAAAGCATATAAACTTCCCTCTGAATCTCAAAAATCCTCTCAAACTCATGTGTTTCTGTAACACACCTTCCCAACCTACATATGTAAGCTGAGTAGAGGCGCCACACTAACCTAATGTTGCTACCAATTTTACTTAGTCGAATTTTAGTTCCGATTTTTACAAAATTTTTGCCATAGTTTCGCCTAAAAATTGAGTCCCAAGTGTCGACAAAACCGGTTTTTTTCTTATTTTTAAAAACATTTTACACAAACCAATGCAAACAAAATCATTCTCAGTACACTCCCAATAAATCCCCCTTGTAACCTCAACTACAACCTGCAAAAAGGATTTACACTTCTAGTACAACATAAAATAAAGGTTTTGTGACAACCCCCATATTTAAATATTACACAGCGGAAGTTATAAAATATTTACATATTTACAAATTCATATACATCAAAACTCAAGTTTTACAACACATAAAATTTATACATGATTGGCAAGTCTGCTCTGATCTTTAAGCTCCCAAAATGGATTCTTCAAGGTCTACTCTCACTAGGTCTTGATGAACTCTCGGGTTCAACTCTATCCACTCTACTACCTGCGCGATTAAACACTATCGCGCTAAGCCAACGGCTTAGTAAGATAAAACATGCTAACGATATGCTTTAATGAAATGCAATGCCACATATGTTATTGATAAGATCAACATCATAAATATAAAGTTAACCACACAATTATGCATTTCACAAATCATAATCATATGAGCATACCACATTTCAACATTAATCAATCATACTCCATAACCAACATCTCATTTCATTAAACTCATAACATTATTTAGGACATTCATATAACCTTGACACCTATGGGCCCAACAAGTATTTAATACGTTATTCAGAGTTCAGAGTTACTGCTTTGGTTCATAGTCACAATAATCACGCCCGTAGGCAATGTATATACATGTATCTCTATCCATGGATAGTGTAACAGACCCAGTCTCTTGGATCATCAACTCAACACATATGAGGAGATCCTCAACCCGGCAAGACTGATACAAATCATATATCTCATAGTGTAACAGACCCAGTCTCTTGGACCATCAACTCAACACCTATGAGGAGGTCCTCAACCCAGCAAGACTGTTACCTTTCATCATTTCTTAGGCATGCCACCCAAATCCAGAACTCTGAAACTGAATAACATATTAAACAAACAATTCATTTCCATTCTCAATTCTCATCACATTTAGGCAAACATGCCTTCTTTCTTTCAATTACATCATCTTAGCCAATAACAATGGCTTCACATTTCATTTCACAATATAACATCTCATTATTCAAGTATATATATATATCTCATCCATGATCACATTATATCTCACATAGCATCATTCATAAATATCAACATTTCATTCCACATTACTCATGAAACACATTACCATTCACAATGCACAACATAACATTGTTCAATCTCAACAATGCAATTAGGGCAAAGAACAATTGATTATAACATTCATTGATTCAAGTGTGTTTAAAGTATTTAGGGTTAGGTTTAAGGACCAACCTACCTTTGGAAAACCAAAGTAATGCAAGAAGAACAAAGAATTAAAACCCTAACCATAAATAGTACATTCTGGTTTTAAACTCCATTTTATCCTTATTTTGAAAAATTGTATAAAATAATCTACTTGACTAAAAATTCTAAAATTTTTACAGAATTTAGTTTTGTATCTTAAAATCATTCCTTTAAAATTTCAGATCAAACTGAACACAAAATCTTGGTCAAATAGTTCACCTAACCAGACTGCCCCAAATGCCCTGCATCCTGGCAGCAGTTCTGAACTTTGTGAATTCCATAAATCAAATTCAATCAACGTGGTTCTAAATTATTTTTCTCAAATACTAGACTCACTAAGAAACAACATATCCAAAATTCAATTGGATATGATTTTTCTACATTTTATTAAAAATCCCGAAATATAGCTGTCTCAGTTAAGGTACCTGCTGGAACAGTTCTACTAAAAATAATTTTCTAAACTCATAACCATTCCAAAATCGAATCAACATATTTTTTAGTCATTCTAGACTCATAGTGGCACAACATATCAAAAATTCACTTCAAGAACATTTTTCTAAAATTAATTAAAAATCATACAAGTCACAGCCTTTACTAATCCTAAAACAGAAACAATTTCACTAAACACCAATCTTACTCTTCCATCACCAACACCAACCCAACTTCTCATCTATCAAGCAAAATCAATACTTACAATCATACCATAAGCAACTTAATCATACCACTTCAAAAGAATTGAAGAAATTAGAGAAAAGATCTTACCTTAGTTAAAAACTTCTTAAATCAACACTTGAACACTTAATCTTTCTTCAATTTAAGCTTGAAATCATCAAAACTATCACTTGTCTCTTTCTTTCTCTTTGGCTATGGAGGGCCGGCCATCAACAAGAAGAAGAAGAAGAAATGATGAAGAAAACACAAGTCAAACCTTCTTTAAATATCCACCATATGATTTTATCCAAGCAATTACCAAAGTGCCCTTATTCACATAATTATCTTTTTGTCTTATATGTGCCCAATTAAGTAATTTACCAATCTCAAATAAATATCTTCTCTTGCATTGACCAAGCCTTTTGACCACTTTATATGTCATATATATAAACATATAAATTTGTCTCTAAACCCTATTTCTTCCCAAAATACATATACATATACTTTCTCTTCTCAATTTCTTTTCTCTTACAATTTAACACATATATTCAATCCAATATATAACAATAACAGCAACAACAATATGCAAAACTTCTAGGGCATAAATGAGGATATTACAATTCTCCCCCTCTAAAAAGAAATTTCGTCCTCGAAATTACCTGATATCAACTCTGAAATAGTTGAGGATATTGCTCTCGCATAGTTTGCTCACTTTCCCAAGTTGCTTCTTCTTTTGCATGATTCTTCCAAAGAATCTTCACCAATGGCACTTTCTTGTTCCTCAATTCTTTCACATCACGTGCCAAGATAGCAACTGGTTCTTCTTCAAATGTCAAATCTGGGCTCACTTCGATAGACTCAAATGGCAACACATGAGATGGATCTGACCTGTACCTCCTCAACATAGAAACATGGAATACATTATGAATACGATCCAACTCAGGTGGCAAAGCAAGTCGATATGCAACTGGCCCAACTCTTTCTAACACTTCATACGGCCCAATGAAGCGAGGACTCAATTTTCCTTTCCGACCGAACCTCAAAATCTTCTTCCAAGGAGATACTTTCAAAAACACCTTATCTCCAACATCAAACTGAATGTCTCTCCTCTTCAGATCTGCATAAGACTTCTGTCGGTCTGAAGCTGCTTTTAACCTACCTCGGATCAACTTCACTTTTTCCTCAGTTTCTTGAATCAAATTAGGTCCAACCAACTTATTATCTCCAAGCTCATTCCAACAAAGAGGTGTCCTACACCGTCTGCCATACAATGCTTCAAACGGTGCCATACCAATGCTGGATTGGTGACTGTTGTTGTATGCAAACTCTATCAGAGGTAAAAATCTATCCCAACTTCTAGTGAAATCAATGACACAGCTTCTCAACATGTCCTCAATAATCTGTATCACCCTCTCTGACTGTCCATCCGTCTGTGGATGAAAAGCAGTGCTGAAGTGCAGTCGAGAACCCAAAGCACTATGCAAACTCTTCCAAAATCTGGAAGTAAACCTGGGATCTCGATCAGACACTAAAGAATTTGGAACACCATGCAGTTTCACAATCTCATGGATATACAGCTCAGCCAATCTCTCCAAAGAGTAATCCATCCGCACCGGAAGGAAATGAGCTGTCTTAGTCAATCTATCCACAATCACCCATATGGCATCATGTTTCCTTTGTGTCAATGGCAACCCAGACACAAAGTCCATTGTCACTCTTTCCCACTTCCATTCTGGCACTGACAACGGTTGAAGCAACCCGGTTGGAACTTGATGCTCTGCTTTAACCTTCTGACAAGTGAGACATTTCGACACAAAATCTGCAATGTCTCTCTTCAAACCAATCCACCAATAATGCTGTCTCAAATCATGATACATCTTCGTATTACCCGGATGCATAGCAAACATAGACTGATGAGCTTCTTCCAAAATGACCCTTTTCAAATCAGCATCATCGGGTACACACAATCGGTTCTTAAACCAGAGACTCCCATCGCTCTTCACAATAAAATCTCTACCCTTTTCACTCTGACAATCTGAAACAATCTTCTGTATCTTCTTATCAGCCAACTGAGCTTCTTTGATCTGATCTAACAAAATCGGCTTTAATTGCAACTGTGCCAATAATGCACCATCAACACAAGGTACAAAACTGGCATGCAATGCTCTCAACTCAACAAGCAACGAGAGCGAGTAAACTGTTAAACCAGCTAAAGACTTCCGACTTAAGGCATCAGCAACAACATTTGCTTTACCTAGATGATAGTCAATCAAACAGTCGTAGTCTTTAATCAATTCTAACCATCTCCTCTGACGAAGATTGAGTTCTTTCTGGACACCCAAATACTTCAAACTCTTGTGATCAGTGTAGATGAAACATTTCTCCCCAAACAGATAGTGGCGCCAAATCTTTAATGCAAACACAATGGCAGCCAATTCCAAATCATGGGTTGGATAGTTAAGCTCATGCGGTTTCAACTGTCGAGATGCATAAGCTATAACTTTACCTTCTTGCATCAATACACACCCCAAACCTCTATGTGAAGCATCACTGTAGATCACATAAGGTTTACCTTCAACAGGTAAAGTAAGAACAGGCGCTTGAGTTAACAATTCTCTCAACTGCTCAAAACTCGCCTGACACTGATCCGTCCACACAAATCTCACTCCCTTACGAAGCAATCTGGTGAGTGGAGTAGCTATCAAAGAAAACCCTTTCACAAACCGCCTGTAATAGCCTGCCAAACCCAGAAAACTTCTAATCTCAGTCACAGACTTGGGTGGACTCCAATTCAATATAGCTTCAACTTTGCTCGGATCAACTCTAATACCCTCTGCTGAAACTATATGTCCGAGAAAAGCTACTTGATCCAACCAGAACTCACATTTCGACAATTTGGCAAATAACTGCTTTTCTCTCAAAATCTGCAACACAATCCGCAGATGCATATCATGTTCCTCTTCATTCCGCGAATACACCAGTATATCATCAATGAAGACCACTACAAACTGATCCAAATAGGGCCTAAACACCCTATTCATCAAATCCATAAAAGTTGCAGGTGCATTCGTTAGACCAAAAGGCATAACTAGAAATTCATAATGCCCATACCTGGTCCGAAAGGTGGTCTTCGGAACATCCTCAGCTCTGACTCTCAACTGATGGTACCCAGATCTCAAATCAATTTTAGAAAATACAGCTGCACCCTTCAATTGATCAAAAAGGTCATCAATTCTAGGCAAAGGATATTTATTTTTAATAGTCACCTTGTTCAATTGCCTATAATCGATACACAACCTCATAGTACCATCTTTCTTTTTCACAAATAGCGCAGGAGCTCCCCAAGGAGAAACACTGGGGTGAATAAATCCTTTGTCCAATAACTCCTGTAATTGCACTTTCAACTCCCTTAATTATGCTGGTGCCATTCTGTAAGGAGTAATCGAGATAGGAGTGGTACCAGGCAACAATTCGATACCGAACTCCACCTCTCTCTCAGGAGGCAATCCTGGCAACTCCTCTGGAAAAACATCAGGGAACTCTGCAACTGTGGCAATACTATCAATAGGAGAACCCTTCACTCTAGTATCCACCACATGAGCAAGATAGGCTTCACACCCCTTCCTAATCAATCTTCTAGCTGCAACAGCTGAAACAAATAAGGAGGCTAGTTGTTCCTGCTCATTAGATACTATCACATCTCTACCATCAACAGTTCTCAAAAAAACAATTTTCTTTTTACAATCAACTACAGCTCCATGTCTAGCTAACCAATCCATGCCTAGGATCACATCATATTCCTTAAATGGCATCTCAATCAAATCTCCAAGGAACTCCTCACCCTGCACCCTCACTGCACAATCCCGGTGCACTTTACTAACCATCACACTATGCCCTAACGGATTTGTCACCAACACATCAAATCCTAGGGACTCAGCATGCACATCAAACACAGGCAAAACAGATGCACTAATATATGAATGTGTGGAACCCGGATCAATCAAAGCAAGTACTGAAATATCAAATAAAGAAAAAGTACCAGCTATGACTGCCGATGCATCTGGCTGCCTCTGCATAACATATATCCTCTGGGAAGATCCAACCTCCTCTGGTCTACCCTCCCTGGATGTAGCACCTCCTCTAGAACTGAACCCTGGTCTACCTCCTCGACTGGCACCTCTGCCTCCTCGGCCTCCCCTCGCACTAGGTCGAGAAGCTGCTGTATCAACTGACATCTGTTCCTGTCTCTCAGGACAGTCTCTCACAAAGTGATCAGGTGATCCACACCTGAAGCATACCCCTGATCTACTATACCTCCAACAAATGCCCCCATGTCTTCCACCACACTGGTTACACACAGGTAAGGTGGATCTCTGAACTCCAGGAGTAGGAGCACTCGCTACTGAAGCTGCAGGTCTAAATCTCTGCCTCTGGAACTGCACTGACCTACCCGCTGGTCTCTGGCTCCTACTACTCCGAGGAACAAAACTTCCTCTACCCCTCTTTGCAGAAGAAGACCCTGCCTCAAACTGGGGCCTCCTAACCCTAACCTCTTCCTCTGAAGCAGCTGCAATAACTTGAGCTCGCTCTACACTTCGAGCTGCTGCCACAAGCTGTGAGAAATCCTGATATCTGGATCCAGTCACTAAGCACATGATCGAGGGTCTCAATCCCTCCTCAAATCGCCGACATCTATCAATCTCATCAGCAATGATACCCCCAGCATACTGACTCAGTCGAATAAACTCAACTTCATATTCAGTTACGGTCCGATGATCTTGCTTCAAATCTAGAAACTCTCTTTTCTTCCCATCTTTATACTCCCTAGGAGTATTCTTCAACTCAAATTCCCTCAGAAAATCAGTGTAAGACAGTGTTGGAGGATCATCCATAGAATGGGGCACTGTCTTCCACCAGTCGTAGGCATCCTTCTGTAGCAAAGATCTTGCATAGTCAAACTTCTCCTCTGAAGTGGCTTGCAACTGCACAAATACCCTCTGAACTCTATCAAGCCACTGTTCTGCTACAGCCGGATCAACTGTACCAAAGAAATCCTCTGCTCCATATTTCCTTAGCTTATCATAGTGCCTTACTGGTACTGAAGGCTGAGGGGGTGGTGGCGGTGGCTGTGGTTGCACAAGTGCTTGTCTCATAGCTTCCATCATAGGCCTAAACCAGGCTGGCGGAACCTCCTCCCCAGCTGGTCTACCCGACACCGAAGCAGGTGCCTCCTCAACACTATCAACTCTAGCTCCCTCAGCAGGAGCAATACTCTCGGCACTACCCTCACTCGACTGACGAGAGTGAGAATCCATCACAACCTAAGTCTGCAAACACAACAGAATACCTCTTATTAAAGATCAGAGACTGCCAATCCCAAACATGTATTTTTGTTCAAAAACTCACTTTTTAAGTAAAAATAGTCTTTTTCTTACATTTTACCTAGGTTGAGAATCTCAAACCTAGGCTCTGATACCAAAACAATTGTAACACACCTTCCCAACCTACATATGTAAGATGAGTAGAGGCGCCACACTAACCTAATGTTGCTACCAATTTTACTTAGTCAAATTTTAGTTCCGATTTTTACAAAATTTTTGCCATAGTTTCGCCTAAAAATTGAGTCCCAAGTGTCGACAAAACCGGTTTTTTTCTTATTTTTAAAAACATTTTACACAAACCAATGCAAACAAAATCATTCTCAGTACACTCCCAATAAATCCCCCTTGTAACCTCAACTACAACCTGCAAAAAGGATTTACACTTCTAGTACAACATAAAATAAAGGTTTTGTGACAACCCCCATATTTAAATATTACACAGCGGAAGTTATAAAATATTTACATATTTACAAATTCATATACATCAAAACTCAAGTTTTACAACACATAAAATTTATACATGATTGGCAAGTCTGCTCTGATCTTTAAGCTCCCAAAATGGATTCTTCAAGGTCTACTCTCACTAGGTCTTGATGAACTCTCGGGGTCAACTCTATCCACTCTACTACCTGCGCGATTAAACACTATCGCGCTAAGCCAACGGCTTAGTAAGATAAAACATGCTAACGATATGCTTTAATGAAATGCAATGCCACATATGTTATTGATAAGATCAACATCATAAATATAAAGTTAACCACACAATTATGCATTTCACAAATCATAATCATATGAGCATACCACATTTCAACATTAATCAATCATACTCCATAACCAACATCTCATTTCATTAAACTCATAACATTATTTAGGACATTCATATAACCTTGACACCTATGGGCCCAACAAGTATTTAATACGTTATTCAGAGTTCAGAGTTACTGCTTTGGTTCATAGTCACAATAATCACGCCCGTAGGCAATGTATATACATGTATCTCTATCCATGGATAGTGTAACAGACCCAGTCTCTTGGATCATCAACTCAACACATATGAGGAGATCCTCAACCCGGCAAGACTGTTACAAATCATATATCTCATAGTGTAACAGACCCAGTCTCTTGGACCATCAACTCAACACCTATGAGGAGGTCCTCAACCCGGCAAGACTGTTACCTTTCATCATTTCTTAGGCATGCCACCCAAATCCAGAACTCTGAAACTGAATAACATATTAAACAAACAATTCATTTCCATTCTCAATTCTCATCACATTTAGGCAAACATGCCTTCTTTCTTTCAATTACATCATCTTAGCCAATAACAATGGCTTCACATTTCATTTCACAATATAACATCTCATTATTCAAGTATATATATATATCTCATCCATGATCACATTATATCTCACATAGCATCATTCATAAATATCAACATTTCATTCCACATTACTCATGAAACACATTACCATTCACAATGCACAACATAACATTGTTCAATCTCAACAATGCAATTAGGGCAAAGAACAATTGATTATAACATTCATTGATTCAAGTGTGTTTAAAGTATTTAGGGTTAGGTTTAAGGACCAACCTACCTTTGGAAAACCAAAGTAATGCAAGAAGAACAAAGAATTAAAACCCTAACCATAAATAGTACATTCTGGTTTTAAACTCCATTTTATCCTTATTTTGAAAAATTGTATAAAATAATCTACTTGACTAAAAATTCTAAAATTTTTACAGAATTTAGTTTTGTATCTTAAAATCATCCCTTTAAAATTTTAGATCAAACTGAACACAAAATCTTGGTCAAATAGTTCACCTAACCAGACTTCCCCAAATGCCCTGCATCCTGGCAGCAGTTCTGAACTTTGTGAATTCCATAAATCAAATTCAATCAACGTGGTTCTAAATTATTTTTCTCAAATACTAGACTCACTAAGCAACAACATATCCAAAATTCAATTGGATATGATTTTTCTACATTGTATTAAAAATCCCGAAATATAGCTGTCTCAGTTAAGGTACCTGCTGGAACAGTTCTACTAAAAATAATTTTCTAAACTCATAACCATTCCAAAATCGAATCAACATATTTTTCAGTCATTCTAGACTCATAGAGGCACAACATATCAAAAATTCACTTCAAGAACATTTTTCTAAAATTAATTAAAAATCATACAAGTCACAGCCTTTACTAATCCTAAAACAGAAACAATTTCACTAAACACCAATCTTACTCTTCCATCACCAACACCAACCCAACTTCTCATCTATCAAGCAAAATCAATACTTACAATCATACCATAAGCAACTTAATCATACCACTTCAAAAGAATTGAAGAAATTAGAGAAAAGATCTTACCTTAGTTAAAAACTTCTTAAATCAACACTTGAACACTTAATCTTTCTTCAATTTAAGCTTGAAATCATCAAAACTATCACTTGTCTCTTTCTTTCTCTTTGGCTATGGAGGGCCGGCCATCAACAAGAAGAAGAAGAAGAAATGATGAAGAAAACACAAGTCAAACCTTCTTTAAATATCCACCATATGATTTTATCCAAGCAATTACCAAAGTGCCCTTATTCACATAATTATCTTTTTGTCTTATATGTGCCCAATTAAGTAATTTACCAATCTCAAATAAATATCTTCTCTTGCATTGACCAAGCCTTTTGACCACTTTATATGTCATATATATAAACATATACACAACATATAAATTTGTCTCTAAACCCTATTTCTTCCCAAAATACATATGCATATACTTTCTCTTCTCAATTTCTTTTCTCTTACAATTTAACACATATATTCAATCCAATATATAACAATAACAGCAACAACAATATGCAAAACTTCTAGGGCATAAATGAGGATATTACAGTTTCTCAAATCACTCTCTGTTTTCCAGTTTTCTTCTTTTTCTTTCTATTCTAATGGCTCCCAAAAAGAAGACAACCTCCAAAATAAAAGGAAAAGCAAAGAGAGCTCCAGGAATCACAATAAGAGAACCTATAGATGATCCTCCATCTCCTCCACAATCTAAAAGAGGTGAGAAAAATTCACAAACCTCATCACCAAACTTTTGAGGAAGATGTTAGATATGCTATGCTGAAGAGAAAGAAAGTTGAGGGAACCAAATCTCCTTTTGGTGGGATGCTTTCTGCCCTAAATATCAAGGACGAAATTGAAAGATTACTAGATGTCCTTGGATGGAGAAAGTTTGTATTTCCTGAAGAGGTAGGTTATTCCAGTTTAAGCAAGGAATTTCTTATGTCTTTCCAAATAGAAAAGAGTGCTAATTCTGCACTGTGATGGTATGGGGTTAGGTTTAAACTGTTTGATCAATACCAAGCCTTAACCCTAGAAGACTTTGGCAATATTTGGAACTTTCCTACTGATGGTATAACCTCCTACAACGATCAAATCTTTTCCAACCAAACTCTCTCTGCATTCTGGCAAGAAATTTCTGTAGAAACTTCTTTTGAAAAAGAATCAAAAGCCAGACACATCAAATCCCTCACCCATTGGATGCTCCATAGGATTATCACCTACACCATCCATCAAAGAGCAGATGGGAATGAAAAAGTAACCAAAAGAGACCTCATCTTTTTATATGCTTTCACCCACAACACCCAAATGAACACAACCAAGTTCTTGATTGACACCCTCTATCATCATGCAGTTACAAGAACTGGAACTTTCTTCTTATCCTCACAGATTACTCAAATAGCTAGGCACCTGAACCTTCTAAATGATCTGAACCTAGCTACATTGAGAAACCCTTTCAATCTAGCCTCTGGTGCCATCACAATTGATTATCTAGAACATGCTGGATGTGTAAGGAAGATTGAAGGCACATATGTATACTATTTTGGCAAGAAAGGAGTTGTGGATAGACAAAAGAAAAGGCCAAGGTATACAATTGAGGAAGAGGGAGACTCTGTAGAAGTTGCTGTGGAATTACCTCCAAAAGCTACTTCATCAAAAGCAACTCAAGAAACTACCTCATCCTCTACTCAACTCATCCTCAATGCTATCAAATCTCTCTCCAGGAAACTCTCTAGGTTCAAGAAAAGTGTCTCCAAGAGATTCCAGCACTTGAACAAGAGAATTGACCTTATATCTCACATGCATCATGATCTATATGATATGCAAGGCAAACTGGACTTGCCTCAATGCAATCTTGAAGATTGGGATATAAGTGATCATACTCAAAGCCTTCCTGAAGAAGAAGAGTCCATTAGTACTAGCTCTACCTCTTTTGCTCCTCAAGATAAAGGAAAAGCTCCTTTAGTAGAAGAAGAGATAGATGAGGATGATGATTCTGAATAGTTTAATAGTTTAAATTTTCAAGATGTTTAGTCTTAATAGTTTGCATTTTATGTTTTGTCTTGAATGTTTGTTGCTTAATTTCCTTGTACTTTCCTCCATCTTTTAATAAACAAGATGTTTACTATCTTTTTAATAAACTTCTTGCTTTCTATTATGCATTTTGCCTATGACAATGGGGGAGAAATAGTAAACAACTTGGAACTTGGAATGATTGTTTAAACATGATTCAATACAGCAAGATAATCAAATAATATCAATGCACCAAGATTACTTAACCATGATTCATGCATATGTTAAGGGGGAGTATTTTAGACTTATTATTTTTCTTATCATTCCATTTGAATTGTCAAAGTCAAAATGGGGGAGATTGTTAGACAAATGATCTCAATTTTGATCCTTGACAACTCAAATGAATGATCCATTTAACATGTATTTGGAGAATCTTGTTGCAGGCTTAGGTTACTTCAAACAAAGCTGAACAGAACACTTCTAGCGGTCGCACCACACCTGAATACGACCGCACCATTCAATTAAAGGATGAAATCTTATCACAGTAGGTTTTGCAGTCAGAAACCCGACCTTAGTAGCGACCGCAATAAAGAAGAGCGACCATCCCAAGTCATGGATGACTGCTACCCAAGGAACTCAAATCATTCTAATCACAGTAAGGTTCGCGGTGACAAGAAAGGTGAATGATACGGCCTCGCTTACCACTTTAGCGACCGTGCGTTCATATTCGCGACCGCTCTGCCAATGCAGGAGAAAATTGCTTAAAGAGACAGTAGTGTTCGTGACCTCAGGTGCGTCCAGAAGTTCGATGCGAGTTTGTCAACTCGACCGCGAGATGCTACCTAGGGCGACCGCGACATTCAAATTTTGGCGGACATCTCTTCTGCCCTGTCAGAGAATGACACGTGACATGATCATTATAAACCCACTTCAACATTCAAAAAGGGCGACCGCACCTTTGTTAGACGCGACCGTCCCGACAATCACAGCATGGGCAAGATTCCTACTGCAGAGCACTAAAATTTGACCGTTGAAGCTTTTTAAATGCAGCAACCGTACCTTGTCCAAGGACGACCGCGTGTGATGTGAGCGCGACCATCCTTGTATGAAGGACGACCACGAAATACATCGGACAGTTTAATAAATAAGGTCTAAACTGCCAAGACTTTATTCTTACTATCAATAATGGCTAGTAAGACCACATTGGCTATAAATACAGTGCTTCTATAAGAAAAGAAATAGAGAAGTGAAGCAAAATAGAATTTGATAGCCAAGCAACAACTTTTATTTTACTTAAACTTACATTTGAATTGTAATGAATGTTAGGTGTAAGCATTGAAAACACCATTGTATAAGTTTGAGTGTGAGCTTGGAAAACACTTGGGTTGTGAGAGTAAGCCTTGTAAAACTCTTGTTTGGATTGTGAGAGTGAGCCTTAAAAACTCCTTAAAGGTTCTTGAGTGTAAGCCTTAGAAAACACTTGTGTAGTTAGGTGTGAACTTGTGAAAACACCAAAGTTGGAAGTGAGCTTGTAAAAACTTCAAAGATTAGTGGAACCTTAACAAGTTGTTAAGGAAGTGGATGTAGGATTGAAGTAAATCCGAACCACTATAAATCTTGTGTGTTCTTTCTTTCTTCCATTACTCAACCATCTCTCTATTCCGCATTTCTATTTTGTTGAGTTTTTTAATTGTCATTATTTCTTGAGGAAACCAATTCACCCCCCCCCCCCCTCTTGGTTGCCATCTTGGGACAACACCCAACAACCATTACCAAATATCGAAGAGGTAATCTTGGAATTTCCAGATGAACATTTAGAGGCAATTGAAGTACAAGGGTGGAAAATGTATTTTGATGGAGCAGTAAACTGGAAAGGAGCAGGTTTGGGAGTCATACTAGAATTGCCCAAAGGGGAACTTATCCCTTTAGCCAAAAAGTTGAAATTTAGGGCAACCAATAATATGGTGGAATACGAAGCTTGTATTTTTTGTTTGGAAACCCTAATGATTATGAAGGTGGATAAGGTGGAAGTTTTTGGCAATGCATTGCTAGTAGTATCCCAAGTAAATGGAGAGTGGGAGTTGAAAGAAGAAAAATTAAAACCATACCACCATTACCTGACCATGATGAAGAAGAACTTTAAGGAGTTTAGATTTATACATCTATCAAGAGAAGAAAATCAGATGGCTGATGCCCTAGCCACATTGGCTTCGGTATGGGAAAATCCTGTCAGTTTATTCCTTAAGCCTCTGATTTGACCAGTTCATCAACTCCTTACTATGAGTGTGAGACAATCATGGAAACTGAAATAGACCATGATGTGTGGTATGATACTATAAGACAATTTTTGGAGGAAAGGGAATACCCATCGGGGGCAACAAAGAAAGAAAGAAGAGCCATAAGGCGGTGGTCTTTGCAATACATCACATTCCATGGAGAGTTATATCAAAGATGGCCTGATGGGGTGCATTTGAGATGTTTAAGGAAGCCTAAAGTGGAGCATATCATGTCAGAAATACATGCGAGAAGTTGCAGTCCGCATATGAGTGGTTTGGCCTTAGTAAAGAAGATTATTCGACAAGGTTACTACTAGTTAACCATGGAGAGAGATTGTATTGAATTCATAAAGAAGTGCCAACAATGTCAAATGTATGGTAACTTGAACCCCATGCCTCCTAAAGAATTGCATTCTATGTCTTCACCCTGGCCCTTTGCCACTTGGGGTATCAACATTATAGGGGAGATACATCCGACAGCCTCAAATGGTCACCGTTTTATTATAGTAGCAGTAGATTATTTTTTGAAATGGGTCGAAGCCGAAACCTTCAACAAACTGAGGGCAAGTCAAATGGCTAGATTTATTGAAAAGAACCTCATCTGCAGATACGGGGTCCCGCACAATGTAATATCAGACAATGGGGTACAGTTTTAAGGAGCAGTTAAGGATTTATTCTCGAAGTACCGAATCCATCATCACAAATCATCTCCTTATAGACCAAAGGCTAATGGTGCAGTAGAAGCAACAAACAAGACAATTAAGCAAATTCTGCCCAAGATGACCAAGACATTCAAGGATTGGTCAGAGATGCTTCTTTTTGCTTTGTGGGGATATAGAACAAGCGTGCGAACACCGACTAGAATGACACCATTCTCTTTGGTTTATGGGATGGAAGCAGCATTGCCAATTGAAATTGAGATCAAATCATTGAGAGTAGTCTTGGAAGCTGAGATGCCTGAAACGGAATGGGTAATGAGCAGATACACACAGTTAGCTTTACTAGAAGAGAGAAGGTTAAAGGCTCTATATCATCATCAACTGTATCAAAAGAAGATAGCTCAAGCTTATAATAGAAGAATTAAGATCAGAAAACTCAGCGTCGGGGATTTGGTGTTGAAACAATGTAAGTCTAACATATCCAATCCAAGAGTGAAGTTTAGGCCTAGTCGGGAAGGGCCATATATCGTGAAACAAATCATGAATAGGGGTGCAGTGAAGCTATCCGACTTGGATGGGAACAAGTTTAGTGAGCCAGTGAACATCGACAGGTTGAAGAGGTTTTACGTATAAAAAGAGAGAGAGAAAAAGCTCTCTAGGTTGAAAACCCAAAAAGGGTGGCCTAGGCAAAAGTTAGAGCAGCTAGTTCTGAAAACCCAAAAGGGCAAGCTAGGCAACAGTTAGGGCTAAATGAGAGAAAATCGTCAATTAGAAAACCCAAAGGGGCTAGTTGACAACAGGAGTGATCTTGTGTATGCTGGCTTTATGTTTGGTTGTTCCCCAATTTAATAAAACAGAATTAATGTTAAAGTTGTTCTATGTGCACTGTTATAAGTATTTGACTAGATATGGATGAAATAAATAAACACAATAGCAAAAGGTGATGACAAATTATAAATGGAAATGAAGCATCTTTTATTACTTTAATTATTTTTCATCCTAACAATATACTTTCTGAATTGACAAATATAAAATCTATGGCAGACGATAAGTGTAACGTGCAGGCTAGCTTTGCCTCAGCCGATCCAAGTAGGCTTCAGTCAAACAAGGCATGACTAAATCAGGAGTGAAGTTAGAATTGCGAGGCTCAGCTCCATACTGACGGCCAAGTCGATGAGGATCATATCAAGTACCTCAATGAAGAGTAGCAAGAGGAACATACATCAAGTATGTCCGCATGGTAATACGAGAAATCTTCCACCAAGGTACCAACCAACAGATGTTGACTTCAGCACATGAGTGGATCTAGTCTGCCCAGTCAGCATATGAAGGAGCAGGATGGAGTAGCTTTCTAGCAGAATGATGTCATGGCAGATATCTGGCAAAATCCATAGATGGAGTATCAAGCAAGCAGAGATTCTCCTGAAGCCAAATCTGTGGGGGAAATTAAATTAAAAAAAAAGTTCGCTAAGTTGAAAACCCGTAAGGGCAGCTTAGGCAAAAATTAGGACAGCTCGCTAGTTCTAAAAATTCACATGGGTAGACTAGGCAAAAATTAGAGCAGTATAAAAAATATATAATAAAAGAGGTCCGCTAAGCTGAAAACCATCAAGGGCAGCTTAGGCAAAAATTAGGACAACTCGTTAGTTCCGAAAACCCGCATGGGAGGACTAGACAAAAATTAGAGCAACAAAAAAAGAAGAATAAAAAGGAGACCTAAATTGAAAACCCAAAAGGGCAGTTTAGGTAATTACCTGAAGCAGCATTAGACTCCCGGTCAGTCTCTTTGACAATCCTAATTTAAGTCGGTCTAATCCAACTAAAGTCTCGGCTAAGATCACAGGTACCGGCGACAAGTCTCCTTCCATTTGGTCCATAATATCCAATACTCATGGATCAATATCACCATTAGAAGAAACAAGCAAGAATTGGCCAAGCAAGCAATGACAAAGCATGCATCCCCATGCCTTAGTAGGAGCCAAATGAGAGAGACAAAAATTAATCAAGGGAGCAAGTAGAATTTTCTCACCTCTCATCAACTGAAGAACTTCAAGCTTTGAAATTTGAAATAATATGTGCATCTTCTGTTGAGTCTTGGAAATCAGTATGGGTAACGCCATTTGTTGATTATTTGGATATCCAAGGATGGCTTTAAATTCTTCAATCAAGGGACATATTTCAACGCCATTAATTTTAAATGTCCTAGAATCCACATTCCAAAAGGAAGCCATGGGATGTAAAAAGGAGTGGTCCAATTTAACATTTTGAAAACACTTTAAAATATCAAGTTTTGACCACGAAATTTGCTTCCAATGAATGGCATCCATATTCTTAAATAGAATTTTTATCTTCTTTAAATGAAGTTCGGTCATGGTTGATGAATGAAGGAAAATAAAAATTGTTAAAAAGGAGTTTTTACGTTGAAATGGAAAGTCTTTTGGCTTATTTATGAAATTATGGCATAAAAGGTGATTTATATAGAGGAAACAAGCTTTTCCAAAATTGATAAGGAAAAGGTGATGGGAAAAAGGTGAGACTGCGTTGCATGAGCAAAGGAATTGGAGATTAAAGTTTTTTGCCATATTACATTTGGCTTTATAAGTGATGCTGTGTAAATATTGAAATATGAAAAAGAAAGTATAATAATTGTGGCACAGTAATAATGACAAAAAAAAAGAAGGTTACAGTAAAGATAGAAATTATATATTGTAATTATCGTTATTATTTTTATTGTACAATTCACACAATTTTTATACATCACTAAGAAGGTGGTGGTAGGTCATCAAATAAAGCTCTGAAAAAATTATCGCTTGTTGGAGGAGGAGGTAAATCACTCGTCCCGAATCCGCCCAACGCAGGAGCACCAAAATCCCCATTACCTTGGAGTTTTGATCTATCACGATCCTCATCGGAAGTAGATGAAAGGATCTCATGGTCATCAGTCTGGGGGCCTCTAAATGAAGAAGCACCAGGATCCCTCATCCCCTAAAATTGGAAGTCTCGGAAATTTTGTTCTGATTGATGGTACAAATTTTTGAAATGAGAAGCCTACTGACGACTAGCAGCCAACCCTTCTTGAAGTTTTTTATTTTGTTCTTCAAGCATCTGCTGTGAGCCAGGAAGGAAAAGAGTAAGAGCATACATAATCATGCATACATATAGCATACATTACCATGAAACAAGAAAACTCACCAGGTAATTCATATCAATGCCCTGCGGATGAGATGGCATATCTGGAGGGCTAGAATGAGCAAATGAAGGAGCAGTAAAAGAAGGTCCAGCCTCATGATCAAATAAGCCAGCAATCTACAACAATCATCAAAGAATCAAAATAAGATAAGAAAGAAGCAATTGTAAAGGAAGAATGGTAAAAGTTTTACCTGAGAAGAGCTAGCCCCGAGATCTGGAATGAATTCTCCTACCTCTCCATGGTGTTCCTCTTCAACTCTACTCTCATTTTCTTCAGGAATTTCCCATACATCGACAGGAGATACATCAAAGTTCAAGAGCCTCGTTTGAACAAAATGAGCATAAGATACACTCAGCGGATAGAGAAATGTTTCAACACCATAACCGTGCCAAGCCAACCACCATGCATCCTTCGACATTGATATAATATTTAAAGTATATTCTGGGCAAGGCATTGAAACTCTCCGCTGCTCTGGACCAAGAAACCACTCATAAACTCTCTCTCCGAGAAACCAACCACTAGACACTGGGCCAGCAATGACTCAGCGAGTATGTTGGAATGACAATGCAGCATTCATGGAGGAAGTCCAGTTTATTCGCTCTTCTAGATCCCACCAGGCCAAATTCATATATAAAATGACATAAGGTAAGTAAACTTTCATATAAATTTTAAAGCATACTAACGCTATTTTACCTGGTCATAGGTTAAGCGGCTCAACACGAAGTGTTGGGTATGCACATGGTGAGAGCCGGGATCATCCACATAATCATACAATCAGAAATTTAATCTCGGATACCCGACTCTCTCTCGAAAAATACCAGGCACCCTTACGAGGTTGTGCTCATATGCCTATGCCTACAATAATAGTAAAGATGAAATTCATACAAGAAAAGAATGAAATTGACATTGGTGGAAGGAGAGTACCTCAACAACCGCCATAAAGCCGACGAAAGACTTCTTATTTTGGCAAATTTTGTCAAGACCATGGTAAAGACAGGCGAGACCAGCTTCACCCCAGCCATAAAGTGGTACCGTCCTAAAATAAGAAAGGGCCCTCAACACTGACAAATGGATGGCAGCTTCAGTGCTGCCTAAGATGGTCGACCCAAGCAAATATAACAAAAATCCTCGAGCATACTGTTGGGCCGTGTCTCTGTGAACCTTTCCTTCATAGTTCATCCAATAACTAGGAATTGGCTCAATTTTTATCTTAAAAGGCCCTTTATATGATGGTTCCATACCAATTAATTGTTGAATTTCTTCAAGTGTCAAAATATCATTGGTAAGAGGAACCGAAACACCATCATACCGAAGGCCGGTTATAGCAGTAAAGCCGACCGGACCAATTGTCATCTCTCCAATAGGTAAGTGGAAAGTATGAATTGTGTCCAACCATTGTTCTACAAGTGCCTGGACTACGCTCCAGTCTATCAGATACTCCTTGGATGGTAATTGAAAGATGAATCTCTCAAAGCCGCAATCTCGAATAATCTGCCTTACCCGAGAAGGCGCCACATCATACCATTGTCAGGCTTTGTAGATACACCCTCCGGCCTGAATAACGCAACGATCTCACTAACACGGATCCAGGTAAGTTAATACTAGGTAAGTATATCATTAGTCTATCTATTTAAATTCTTAACTTAATATATTTTTCCTAAATTTTCTTAAAAATAAATACTAAAAAAATATATAACTAAAAATAGCAAAAAAAATAAAAAAAAATCACAGAAATGAAAGAAAAAAAAAAGAATAAAAAAAAGAGAAGAATAAAAAAAAATAAAAAAAGTGAAGAAAAATAATAATAATAATAATAAACATTTTACCTGGCTCTTTTGATTTGAACTACGATGAAGCGGCATCCTGGCTAGTAGACCTATATTTCCATATTCATGATGCCGAATAAACTCCAATAACTCAGCATTAGAATGAGTTCCTGATCTTGAAACATGAATTTTTTTAAAAAAAATTATATGCTAAATTTGAGAGAATTATAGCTATTAGCGAAAGGAATGAAAGTTTGTTGTGAATGAAATGAAGGAATTCGTTCGTTTATATAGAGGAACGGCAAAGAAAAAAACAAAATTCAAAAAGTAAATTTTACTATTGATAAATAGTATATTACTATTGATCAATAGTGAATTACTATTTATAAATAGTAAATTACTATTTACAATAGTAAACTACAATTTACAAATAATAGTTTACTATTTACAAATAGCAAATAGTGCATTAACAATGACTACACAGTAAATAAACAGTGAATTCAATCATTCAATTTAATCATTCAAATACTTGCGTGTATATAAATATTTTTATACGCATGGGGCAAGAAGAAGATATATGTATAAAAATTAGCCAATTTTTTTGCAAAAAAAAATTTGCAGATAATTAAATCTCTATCAGCTCGGGTCCAGAACCCGAATTATCCTTAGGTCCAGAACCTAGAATCTCTTCTAAGTCCAGAACTTAGCTCGGGTCCAGAACCCAAATTATCCTTAGGTCCAGAACCTAGAATCTCTTCTAAGTCCAGAACTTAGCTCGGGTCCAGAACCAAAATTATCCTTAGGTCCAGAACCTAGAATCTCATCTAAGTCCAGAACTTAGCTCGGGTGCAGAACCTAGAATCTCTTCTAAGTTCAGAACTTAGCTCGGGTCCAGAACCCAAATTATCCTTAGGTCCAGAACCAAGAATCTCTTCTAAGTCCAGAACTTAGCTTGAGTCCAGAACCCAAATTATCCTTAGGTCCAAAACCTAGAATCTCTTCTAAATCCAAAACTTAGCTCGGTTCCATAACCTAAATTATCCTTAGGTCCAGAACCTAGAATCTCTTCTAAGTCCAGAACTTAGCTCGGGTCCAGAACCGAAATTATCCTTAGGTCCAGAACCTAAAATCTCTTCTAAGTCCAGAACTTAGCTCAGGTCCAGAATCCAAATTATCCTCTAGGTTCAGAACCTAAAATTATTCTTGAATCCAGAATTCAAACTGGGTCCAGAACCCAAAACCTCAACCATCTCAGAAAAATTAAGTCTTATTGCTTTTCACTCTCTTTTACTAAAGTCTTAGATCGTTCATGCAGAGGGCAAACTGTAGACCCTTAATTTTTGACCCAGTCCGGTCCAATATATTTTATTTAGTCCAAAATATTTTTTGTGTTATCTTAATTAAAAAATATTTATTTTAGTATTTATTTTTTATAATTTTTAAAAATTATTATAATAAATAATAATAATAATAAATAAATAAAAATAAAAATCGACGAAAAAAAAAATTGTCGCCGAAAACAGTGGACGAAATGGCCCGCAGCCAATTTCGCTCGCAGCCCCTCGCGCTCCCTCGCAAGTTTCCATGCAGTTTCTCGCAGTGGCCCACAGCAGTTTTTTTTTTCCAGCAAAATTTTTCGATGTAATTTTTTTCAAAACCAAATTCTATTTGGTTTCGGTTTTCTTTTCCTAATTAATGATAAATTCCTTAAACAATTGGAATTAAGCTTCCAAAATTTCCTATAAATAACACTAAAAAAGACAGAAAAGGGGAGGAATTTTTTAAAGGAGATAGGACTTTAAAAAATTTTTTGGCAGTGAAAACGATCGAACTTTTTAGAGGAGAATAAGCAACCAAGCAATCAATCCATCAAAGGCAGCTATCTTGCCTTTGTCCTTGTTCATCCAAGAAGCAATTTTTGGTGGAGCCAACAAACAAAAGTTTGAATATCTAATCTCTTTTTTCGTTACAGTAGCTTCAATCATTAAATTGTTTCTTTTGATTCTAAAAACCTAAGAACCCTAATCTATTTCTTCAAAATCTTAAAACCCTAATCTACTTTCCAACTTTCCAAAACCTTAAATCATTTTATTAATTCCCAAAATCCTAATCTGCTTTCCAATTTTCCAAAACCTTAAACCCTAAATTGATCCTTCTATTTCCAAAAACCCTAAAACATACTTTCTGTTTCCAAAAACCTTAAATCGTCTTGCCTATTTTCAAAAACTTTATATAACTCTAAACTGTTTTCCTCTCACCTTTTTCCAAAATTCCCAAATATATTGTTACATATCCAAACCCTAAATTTACCTTACAGCTTCTCAAAATCACATAAAAATTTATAAAACCATAAATTGTTTTCTCAAATTCTAAAATCAAATATATTTTTCAAAATACTAAAAACCCTAATTCAACTTCAAAACCAAAAACAGTAACCCCAAACTAGCAAATTTAAACCCTAGTTTTGTCATGACCCAATTTGTACATATGTATAGTACATCCATGTACAGTACATCCGCATACAGTAAGAGCAACCATCCCGAGAAGCTACTCAAGAGCGCGAAGTGAAGGGAAGTTCTGTAGAACTGAAAGGACCTACTTGAAAAGATTGCAAAGTTTTGTGGAGGTGACTGTAATTACCAAAAGTGGTCCCGGAGGTCATTAATAGTGCATATAACAGACTCCATAAATGGAAAGTAGAGAAAAATCGGGTAGCAACGGCGCGACACGGTTTTTCCAGAAAACGCATGGTTTGGAAGATATAGGGGATTTTGACCAGGGGCATCATGGTTATTAAAAAAAAGTGTCTCAAAAGTAATAATGGATCTCAAAAATGAAAAGTAGAGGAAAAACTGAGCCAAAAAGTGTACCACAGCATTCGGCGGAAGTGCGCAGTTTAAAAGTTACGAATGAGTAATCACCGGATGGTATTTTGGTCTTTTCACATCTTAGACCATAAAATTTCAAGCACAAGGAGGTTGAGGGGCAAAAATATAATTAAAAGAAAGTCCAAGGGCTTGGGTTTTAAATAAATAAAAGAAAGAGACATTTGGACCAATGAGAATTAGCCATTTTCCCACTTAAGTGTACCAATGGGAAATCAACACTTACACCATCACATCTTAACCTCTCTTGGCTGCCATTTGGAGGAGAGAACACTAAATAAATAAAAGCCAAGAGCTCTCTTTGTTCTTGCTTGGCCGAATTGAAGAGAAAGGGAAAAGAGAGAGAGATTATTTTTCAAGTAGCTAATTTTGGTTGCAAACTTGGGCGGAGAATAAGACTTTAAGGTAAGGAAATTCATCTATGGTCCTATTTATTTCATTGGTTATATTATTTGCAAGATACAAATGAAAGAATAAATATGATGATTATAGAAAATTTAAGAAGTTGAAGAGAAAGTGAAAGAGATGATTTGCACATATAAGATTAAGGATAAAAAGGATGACTAGTAGTATTAGTTAGCAAAATAAGGCATGAAGCACTTAAATTTTATTATGTTCTTGACATGGATTTTATGAAAATTATAGGAAATTAGGAAGTGAGAGAGAAGGAAGCAAATAAGGCATAAAAGAACTAGAAACAAGTGAAAAGAATTAAGGTTTGGTACTTAAATCATTGCCTTTTCAATTAATTCACATATTTTGCATTATGGGACTTTTGAAATGGTTTTGAAATGATGTTATTATGTGTAGTAAATATGTGGGAAAGTGCTCTTGAACCATTTGTAATCAATTGATTGTGAAAAGAATGAAAACAAAACAAACTAGCTAAATTTGCTCAATTATCCATAAACTTTGATGAATTTTTAATCACCCCTTTGGTTTGATTTTTGAAAGAGGGACCCTTAGTCCTTCAATGGTATCACAAAAGGAGTCTAAAAATCAATTTTGCAAGAAAAAAATGAATTTCCCTCAAGTTTTGAAAATTGGGCCGAATTTGGGCACCATTTAGCAGCTTTCATTTTGGGCAGTCCGTTGAAGGGGCAAACGAAGGAATTTTCCCATGAAATTTTACATGCATTTATTTAACTTATGAAAGTGTTTTCCTACAAAAATTCAGCCAAAAATAAGTTTGTTTACTTGGTCAAAACTGTTGCCAAAGTTGACTGATTTTCAGCAGTAAAAACAGATTTTACCATTTAGTTGACGCGCGCCATTGTGTTGCCGATTTTACGCGCCGCGCCACTATTCATTTGGTCATTTTTCTAAATGTGTTAAAACTTGAATATTATGATATGGATTGATGTTAAATCATATAAAATGACATGAAGGAGAATTGAAAATGATCAGAAAGGCATCGTGACAAGCTATTCCGACAATACATGCATTATGGAAAAATCATGGCTTATTGAATATCATGATCAAATTAATTAATAAATTGTTTATGCTCTACTTGGTTATGACAGAACCCTTGAGATAAGGGTATGATGCATCATACTATTATTGCAGTACTGCTCATGACATGACATGATATTCTGGCTGAAGGCCGATGATTACAATGACATGATCAATGATTCAATGAACAATGGCTATTAGCACATGTGCAAGAATTATGATGAAGGATGATGAAATATGCACCATGACGCATATCATCCTGTAATATCTCACCATGACGAGATATGTTTATCATGACCCTTCCTTATCCGCTGATGTTCTGTTAAACCAGTAGAGCACCTAAATTGATAAAAGCAAAACAAGAAATTTCTAAATTCAGAATATGGGATTTAATCTTTTATCATTATGTTTAGATCTTATTCATTGATTTAAAGTATTCAAATACATGTTTTTATTTAATTACTCTTTTAATCTCTTTATTTAATGTAATGATTTAAGTACCCACTAAGCAAACGCTTAGCGAGTTTAGTTTTCTTTTCTAAACTCGTAGGTTGAGCGAGAAGCTGTTTTCTGCAGTGTCCCGAGCAGCTGGTGTTGGAAACTTTTCGGATAGAAAGTTATTATAAGTAATGTAACTAGAATGGCATGTACATATGTTAGCATAAATTAAGAATTGTATGTATGACTAGTAAAAGACCAAAGTACGTGTGCTAAGTATATTAACTACTGTATGTTGGTATGAATTAGTGTGTATGGATGTGTGTGTAGAAGTGTGAAATTTTAATGCAGGTTTTGGTGGAGGATATAAGGAGGTCGACTATAGAAGTGCTTGAGATTGATTGAGATTGATTGGTTGAGATAAAAAAATGTTTTCATTAAATCAAAAAAATCAGTTTTGGCGACACTTGGGACCACCAATTATAGGGGAAACTCTGGCAAAATTTTTGTAAAATGTGTACTATAAATTGACTAAGCATAGAACCAAGACTCAAATATCATAAAATAGCATTCCATCTTGGTCTATAAACATAAGCTAAGATGGGGTGTTACATTTAGTGGTATCAGAGCATTGGTTTAGTCGATTCTGGGTAATTAGTTGAATCAAACTGTGAATGCATAACACATAGGTTTAGGAAGGGAATTTTAATAAGCTGATGTGTATGTTTATGATGCTTATTAGTAATATTGTGGTATTGATAACAGGAGTGAGGATGAGTGATTCGAAGCAACCAGCTAAATTGGCTTTAGGTCCTAAACCTTATTCTCGGGCTAGCACAAGTGAGAAACAAGCCATAGATAAGAAGCTTTTTGAATTGGGGAAGGAGAATCTGTGCCAGAAAATTTAAAATGGAAGCCAGAGAGCGAGAAATAGCAGAGTTAAAAGAAGAATTAGTTAGAACTAAAGGGAAACAGGACGAGCAAGAGGAAGTGATAGATCAGTTGAGAGATTTGAGACTCCAGGACTGGGAAGACTTAGTGTTAGCCCTGGATAATAGTAGGCTCTTGATGGAAGATGTTAGGGCTTTACAAGTGGATAAGAGGCAAACTACAATAGAGCTTGAGAATGTGAATCGTTTGGCTAGGACCTTGCAAGGAAGGGTAGAGATGTTACAGGATAGAATGGATGAACTCCCTCATAACCTTCCTAGAGTTTAGTCTAACGAGGTAGATCTAGATTCGATGGAGCTTGCTTCAGATAGTGCTACCTCTCCCTGAGCTCCTACTTATTGAGCTGCGATGGGCTGATGATTTTGCTACCACTTTGGTTATGTATATAGGCGGATAAAAATGCAATAGTAGATAGGCCATTTTGTTGTAAATAGATATAAATAGGCCGGACAAGTAACAAACTAATATATGCTATTTTGATGTACATAGATGTAAAATAGGCCATAATAGGAGTATGTGATGATGTATGTTAAATATGTATGAAAACATGATTATGTGAATAAATAAGGTTATGTTTATATTAAGTGTATGATCTGAAATTATGATTGGAATTTATCTATGTACATGCCATATAGGAAATTTAATATGCCAAGCCAAACCAACTACTAACTTTATTATGATATACATGTATATGATTGTAGAATGTCGCAAGAAGTTGAATCACAGAGAACAGTAGACGAGGAGGGCGAGTCACATGCCTCCGTGCCTACAAATGTAGAGTAGAGTCTTGGAACTATGCCCCAACCAGCAGCGACGGCCGCGGAAGGCCCCGATGCTTATTTACGACAGATGGCAGCAGCATTTCAACAAATGGCAGGAATGGTACCTGCTGCTGCCGAAAGAGAGAGAAAGCCCCCAATCGAGAAATTAAGGAAGTATGGGGCTAAGGAATTTAAAGCCAGTAGGGAAGAAGGATCTGAGGAAGCAGAATACTGGTTAGATAGTACCATTAGAGCGTTGGATCAATTAAGGTGCACGCCAGAGGAAAGATTTATTTGTGCCACGTCTCTTTTGGTTGAAGAAGCATACATTTGGTGGGAGACTACACAGCAGCGCGTGCCACCAGAATAGCAGACATGGGAATTTTTCCAAACCGAGTTTAAGAAGAGATATATCACCGAGGACTTAAATGCAAAAAGGAATGAATTCACGTACTTAAAACAAGGAAGAATGACGGTATCCGAGTATGAAAAAGAGTTCACTCATCTTAGTAAGTACGCGAGGAGAATGATAGAAATAGAACAGGAAACAATGAAATCAAAGTGCAATTGTTAGCCATAGATATATCAGAATTTTCCAAGCTTGTTGCAAAGGCTTTGGACGTTGAGAAAGTACAAGTGGATGAGAGGAATAGGCATCAGCGCATGCAGCAAAAAACTCGAGGCCCGGGAGGACCTCAGCAGGCCCGAAAGAGATTCATGGGAGGAAGTAGTTCTATACAACAAGGCCGACGATCTCAGAATCAGAGGTCAGGCCGAGGTATGAGTTATCAAACATCTGTAGCCAATGCACCGGGGTCGTTTGGAAGAGGCTTCGGAAGAGGATTAAGTAGAGGCAGAGGAAGAAGTAACAATCCAGGAATTAATGGAGGATTTGGAAGAAACACGGGTTTTGAAGGATATACTTTTCCTCTATGTGAGCATTGTGGATGAAGACATGGGGGTGAATGTTGGTATTTAACCGAAGGATGCTGGGAATGTGGAGCACCAGACCATATAAAGGTGAACTGCCCTAAAATACAGATGAATACTCCTGCACCAACGGAGAGGTCACAGCCTACCTTTGGCAGAGGCCGAGGTAGAGGAAGAGGAGGTAATCCATATTTTCAAAAGGCACAATCAGAGACTGTTAACCAGCCTAGTACAAGTGCACCAGCAAGAGTATATGCGATGAGAACCCTAGAAGAAGAAGAAGAAGCACCGGACGTCATTGTTGGTACATTTTATATGTTCAGCAAACCTGTACATGCTTTAATTGATCCCGGATCCACACATTCGTACATATACATGCATAGTGAGAATTTAGAAGGATTACCAGTAGAATATGTCAAGTCCGGTATACTAGTTACAAACCCTATAGGAGATGAAGTAGTTACGAACAAAGTAATCAAAGAATGCCCTATAGAGATACACGGAAACGTATTTCCTGGAAATTTGATGGAATTACCATTTCGGGAATTTGACGTAATTTTAGGAATGAACTGGTTAGCAAAGCATAAAGCAATAGTTGATTGTGAGAAGA
The DNA here is from genome assembly GCA_947685225.1 of Garcia nutans. Taxonomy (NCBI): domain Eukaryota; kingdom Viridiplantae; phylum Streptophyta; class Magnoliopsida; order Malpighiales; family Euphorbiaceae; genus Garcia; species Garcia nutans. Next base: position 11,594,691 of record CANTUV010000040.1, read on the forward strand.
AAAGAGTGACGCTCCATACCCCTCTCGGAGAGGAAGTGATAGTAGTCGGAAAAAGAGGCGACTATTTGAACAACATAATATCGGCAGTGACGGCAAGGAAGCTAATACAAAAGGGATGCGAGGCATATTTAGTAAGGGCCATGGAAGCAAAGAAAGACGCTACTAAGATCCAAGACATATCGACGGTGTGTGATTTTCTCGATGTTTTCCCAGATGAGCTACCCAGACTACCACCTAAGACAGAAGTGGAATTCACCATAGATGTTTATCCGGGAGCTGCACCAGTGTCGATTGCCCCATACCGAATGGCGCCAGCGGAACTCAAGGAATTAAAGACTCAATTACAAGAGCTACTCGACAAAGGCTTTATACGACCAAGCATTTCCCATGGGGCGCACCTGTACTTTTCATCAAGAAGAAGGATGGATCCTTGAGGCTATGCGTGGATTATCGACAGTTGAACAAGCTCACAATCAAGAACAAGTATCCACTACCACGCATTGACGATTTATTCGATCAACTCAAAGGAGCCAGTGTATTTTCAAAGATAGATCTCCGATCGGGATACCATCAGCTGCCAATTAAGGAGGAGGATATTCCAAAGACTGCTTTCAAAACTCGATACGGACATTATGAGTTTCTTGTAATGCCTTTTGGGCTTACAAATGCACCAGCAGTATTTATGGATTTGATGAATCAAATTTTCCATCCGTACCTCGACCAATTCGCAGTGGTGTTTATAGACGACATTCTTGTTTATTCAAAGAACAAAGAAGAGCAAGATTGACACCTTCGCATTGTATTGCAAACATTGAGAGAAAAACAACTATATGCCAAGCTCAGTAAGTGTGAATTTTGGAAGAAGTGACATTCTTGGGACACATTGTATCTGCTGAGGGCATCAGAGTGGATCCTAAGAAAATAGAAGTTATTTTGGATTGGAAACCGCCAAGGACAGTAACAGAAGTGAGAAGTTTCTTAAGATTGGCAGGATACTATCGACGATTTGTGAAAGGATTTTCCATTATCGCCGCCCCAATGACCAAGTTGCTTCAGAAGAATGCTAGATTTCAGTGGACAGATGAATGTCAAAGAAGCTTTGAGAAACTGAAAGGAAAGTTAACAAATGCCCCGATACTCACGCAACCAGTGTCCGGTAAGGACTTTGTGATATACAGTGATGCATCGTACATTGGCCTAGGTTGTGTACTCATGCAAGAAGGTAAAGTGGTCGCGTATGTTTCCCAGCAACTTAAACCATACGAGAAGAATTATCCAACACACGACTTAGAATTGGCGGCTATTGTATTGGCATTCAAGACATGGAGACATTATCTGTATGGAGAAAAATGCTACATTTATACGGATCACAAAAGCTTGAAGTATCTGCCAACACAAAAGGACCTCAATTTGCGACAAAGGAAATGGATCAAGCAAGTACAAGAAGGAAAAAGTACAAAGTTTCAAATTTCAAAAGACGGCAAGTTATATTACTAAAGTCGGACAGTAATACCAGCAACAGGAGATATAAATAAGAAGATTCTTCAGGAAGCCCACAGTAGTCCTTACGCAATGCACCCAGGGGCTACAAAAATGTACCAAGACTTGAAGAAATTCTATTGGTGGCCAGGAATGAAGAGAGACATCGTAGATTTTGTAACTAAGTGTTTGACATGCCAGCAAGTGAAAGCAGAACATCAAGTACCATCAGGACTATTACAGCCAATTACAATTTTGACATGGAAATGCGATCGCATCACTATGGATTTCGTCACAGGACTGCCAATGACGAGAGATAAACATGACGTTGTATGAGTAATTGTCGATCGATTAACTAAGTCAACTCATTTTCTGCCTGTGCGAATGGACTACTCAATGGATAAGTTGGCAGAAATATACGTCAAAGAGATTGTATGATTGCATGGAGTCCCAACATCTATTATTTCGGACAGAGATCCACGGTTCACTTCGAACTTTTGGAGAAAGCTCCAAACAGCCCTCGGAACCCAAGCAAGCTATAGCACTGCTTTCCATCCTCAAACGGATGGGCAATCTGAAAGAGTAATTTAGATTTTGGAGGACATGTTGAGAGCGTGTGTTATGGAGTTTAAAGGCAGCTGGGATAAATACCTAAGCCTAATGGAATTCGCATATAACAACAGCTACCAATCCAGCATACAGATGGCACCCTATGAAGCATTGTACGAAAGAAAGTGCAGAACGAAAGTATGTTGGACAGAACTAAGTGAGGAAAAAGTTCTTGGACCCGACATTGTGAAGGAGACTCAGGAGAAAGTGGACATCATTCGAGAAAGACTAAAGGTTGCATCAGATAGACAGAAGTCGTACGCAGACCTGAAACGAAAAGACATAGAATTTGCAGTAGGGGACAAAGTTTTCCTTAAAGTTTCTCCATGGAAGAAAGTACTGAGATTTAAGCAGAAAGGCAAGTTAAGTCCCAGATTCATTGGACCATATGAAGTCATCGAACGTATAGGCCCAGTAGCTTATCGGCTAGCCCTACCACAGGATACATAATGTATTTCATGTTTCGATGTTATAACGATATCGTTCAGACCCTGCACACGTCATCAAGACACAAGATATAGAGGTCCAGCCCGAGTTGACTTATGAAGAGGAGCCAGTGAAGATTTTGGCATGAGAGGTTAAAGAATTGAGAAATAAGAAAATTCCTCTAGTTAAGGTATTGTGGAGAAATCATAAGGTAGAAGAGGCAACCTGGGAAAGAGAAGAAACTATGAAGCAGCAATACCCGCACTTGTTTACAACTGACCAGCTTCGGGACGAAGCCTAAATTTTAGAGGGGAAGAAATGTCATGACCCAATTTGTACATATGTACAGTACATCCATGTACAGTACATCCGCGTACAATAAGAGGAACCATCCCGAGAAGCTACTCAAGAGCGCGAAGTGAAGGGAAGTTCTGTAGAACTGAAAGGACCTATTTGAAAAGATTGCAAAGTTTTGTGGAGGTGACTGTAATTACCAAAAGTGGTTCCGGAGGTCCTTAATAGTGCATATAACAGACTCCATAAATGAAAAGTAGAGAAAAATCAGGTAGCAACGACGCGATACTATTTTTCCCGAAAACGCATGGTTTGGAAGATATAGGGGATTTTGACCAGGGGCATCATGGTCATTAAAAAAAGTGTCTCGAAAGTAATAATGGATCTCAAAAATAAAAAGTAGAGGAAAAACTGAGCCAAAAAGTGTACCACAGCATTCGGCGGAAGTGCGCGGTTTAAAAGTTACGAACGAGTAATTGCCGGAGGGTATTTTGGTCTTTTCACATCTTAGACCATAAAATTTTAAGCACAAGGAGGTTGAGGGGCAAAAATATAATTAAAAGAAAGTCCAAGGGCTTAGGTTTTAAATAAATGAAAGAAAGAGACATTTGGACCAATGAGAATTAGCTAGTTTCCCACTTAAGTGTACCAATGGAAAATCAACACTTACACCATCAGATCTTAACCTCTCTTGGCTGCCATTTGGAGGAGAGAACACCAAATAAATAAAAGCCAAGAGCTCTCTTTGTTCTTGCTTGGCCGAATTGAAGAGAAAGGGAAAAGAGAGAGAGATTATTTTTCAAGTAGCTAATTTTGGTTGCAAACTTGGGCGGAGAATAAGACTTTAAGGTAAGGAAATTCATCTATGGTCCTATTTCTTTCATTGGTTGTATTATTTGCAAGATACAAATGAAAGAATAAATATGATGATTATAGAAAATTTAAGAAGTTGAAGAGAAAGTGAAAGAGATGATTTGCACATATAAGATTAAGGATGAAAAGGATGACTAGTAGTATTAGTTAGCAAAATAAGACATGAAGCACTTAAATTTTATTATGTTCTTGACATGGATTTTATGAAAATTATAGGAAATCAGGAAGTGAGAGAGAAGGAAGCAAAGAAGGCATAAAAGAACTAGAAACAAGTGAAAAGAATTAAGGTTTGGTACTTAAATAATTGCCTTTTCAATTAATTCACATATTTTGCATTATGGGACTTTTGAAATGGTTTTGAAATGATGTTATTATGTGTAGTAAATATGTGGGAAAGTGCTCTTGAACCATTTGTAATCAATTGATTGTGAAAAGAATGAAAACAAAACAAACTAGCTAAATTTGCTCAATTATCCATAAACTTTGATGAACTTTTAATCACCCCTTTGGTTTGATTTTTGAAAGAGGGACCCTTAGTCATTCAATGGTATCACAAAAGGAGTCTAAAAATCAATTTTGCAAGAAAAAAATGAATTTCCCTCAAGTTTTGAAAATTGGGCCGAATGGTCCCTTTTGGGCACCATTCTGCAGCTTTCATTTTGGGCAGTCCGTTGAAGGGGCAAATGAAGGAATTTTCCCATGAAATTTTACTTGAATTTAGTTAACTTATGAAAGTGTTTTCCTACAAAAATTCAGCCAAAAATAAGTTTGTTTACTTGGTCAAAAATGTTTCCAAAGTTGACTGATTTTCAGCAGTAAAAACAGATTTTACCATTTAGTTGACGCGCGCCATTGTGTTGCCGATTTTACACGCCGTGCCACTATTCATTTGGTCATTTTTCTAAATGTGTTAAAACTTGAATATTATGATATGAATTGATGTTAAATCATATAAAATGACATGAAGGAGAATTGGAAATGATCAGAAAGGCATCATGACAAGCTATTCCGACAATACATGCATTATGGAAAAATCATGGCTTATTGAATATCATGATCAAATTAATTAATAAATTGTTTACGCTCTACTTGGTTATGACAGAACCCTTGAGATAAGGGTATGATGCATCATACTATTATTGCAGTACTGCTCATGACATGACATGATATTCCAGCTGAAGGCCGATGATTACAATGACATGATCAATGATTCAATGAACAATGGCTATTAGCACATGTGCAAGAATTATGATGAAGGATGATGAAATATGCACCATGACGCATATCATCCTGTAATATCTCACCATGATGAGATATGTTTATCATGACCCTTCCTTATCCGCTAATGTTCTGTTAAACCAGTAGAGCACCTAAATTGATAAAAGCAAAACAAGAAATTTCTAAATTCAGAATATGGGATTTAATCTTTTATCATTATGTTTAGATCTTATTCATTGATTTAAAGTATTCAAATACATGTTTTTATTTAATTACTCTTTTAATCTCTTTATTTAATGCAATGATTTAAGTACCCACTAAGCAAACGCTTAGCGAGTTTAGTTTTCTTTTCTAAACTCGTATGTTGAGCGAGAAGCTATTTTCTGCAGTGTCCCGAGCAGCTGGTGTTGGAAACTTTTCGGATAGAAAGTTATTATAAGTAATGTCACTAGAATGGCATGTACATATTTTAGCGTAAATTAAGAATTGTATGTATGACTAGTTAAAGACCAAAGTACGTGTGCTAAGTATATTAACTACTGTATGTTGGTATGAATTAGTGTGTATGGATGTGTGTGTAGAAGTGTGAAATTTTAATGCAGGTTTTGGTGGAGGATATAAGGAGGTCTACTATAGAAATGCTTGAGATTGATTGAGATTGATTGGTTGAGATAAAAAAATGTTTTCATTAAATCAAAAAAATCAGTTTTGGCGACACTTGGGACCACCAATTATAGGGGAAACTCTGGCAAAATTTTTGTAAAATGTGTATTATAAATTGACTAAGTATAGAACCAAGACTCGAATATCATAAAATAGCATTCCATCTTGGTCTATAAACATAAGCTAAGATGGGGTGTTACAAGTTTTCTTAAACCCTAATTCCCTTAAAACCTTAAACCCTAGTTTTCCCTAAACCTTAATCCTTAAAACATTAAAACCTTAAAACCTTATAAACCTAAACATTCAAACCCAATATAGCAAATCCAAAAATAATAATCCAGTAACCGTGTGTCATAAACTCAAATGTTTTAAAGTATCCAAACCCTAATTTCATAATTTTACCCCTCAAACCCTAATTTCGTTAATCAAAGAACCTTATCAATCTCTTAAAATATAAAACCTTAATCTATTTCAATTCCCTTAAAACTTACAATAGCCTAAACCAATAAATTCCAAAATCCTAAATATTAATTAAAGAACTTTAAATGAGAAACAGTAAACTTCAATTTGTATCTTTACTTACCTTATTTGATTATGTAGTTTATTATATGCTTTGATTTATTTAATTTATCATGGATGGATGTTTACTTTCTATTTTGATTGATGTTTAATATCTTTGATGAATGATTTATGAATGGATATTTACTTTTATCAATTTATTTTGATTTCTAAGTGTTGTAAGAGGTATGTTTCCACTTTGTGGGTACCTCATTAGTTAAGTTCTATGTAATTTAAATTGCTTATATTTTAGACCAATGTAAAGGACATGTTTCTACCTTTTGGTGGGTGTCCTATTAGTTTAGACATGGATGATGTAAGGACATGTTTCCATGTTCGAATGGGTGTCCATTTATTTGCTTTGTTTGGACATTGCTTTGATTTTAATATAATGATGCTTTATTTCAATTGTTGCGTGTAATATGGATGATATTGTTATATTTAAGAATTTTATAATATTAAGACCTGTAAAGGAGGCCGGTTCTAATGAACCGGGCGTTGTGGGGGGTGCTGGGCCATTTCTCACCTTTCCCACACGTACCCAACTTTTCAAACCCATTAGGGGATTGGGGATTCCTTAGGAATTGAGTCATCCACCTCTTTCTTTTTCCTGGCCCGTCTAAGTGGCGGCTCCATTTTCTCCTGACTTATGTCCGTGTTCTCTAAGGCCCCGAGCCTAAATAGTATCGAAGTCGCAAGAACCATTCCACCGGGAGTAGGGGCGAAAATCCCCGCTCACACTTTCAAAGGCACCGGGTACAGTCACTACTTGAGATCAATTAACTCTAGCTTTCTTGGCAAAATATTTTCTACCATCAAAAATTTCTTAGATAAGGAATGATATCACAAGTTTCATACAATTTGATGAGGAAACCTTATATGAAGCGTAGGAATGATTCAAAGATCTTCAACGAAGATGTCCCCATCATTGACTTTTTGAATGGCTTTTGATATAAACTTTTTATAATGGTTTAAATCCTTCAATCAAGAATACAATTGATATAGCAGTCGGCGGTGCTATTATGAACAAAATCCCTTCACATGCACTTGAATTAATTGAAGAAATGTCAACTAATAATTATCACTAGTCATCAGAAAGGAGCAATCCAAAAAGAGTAGTTGGTCTTCATGAAATTGATATTCTTTTCTTTTTGCAACCAAAGTAGATGCAATAGCTAAGAAATTATATCAAGTCAATTTAACATCTTTATCAACTTATGAAGGATGCGGAGGAAATCTTGACATTGCAAATTGTCGAATTATGCAGCAATTTCAATTTTTGGACAATCAAAATAGGGGTTCTAATTTCCCTCAAGGCAATGCATACAATCCCACATGGAGGAATCACCTAAATCTCTCATATGGTGGTCAAAATAATCAAAAAGCACCATATCAACATCCATTCATAAGGATTCAAACCAAGGCCCACATCCTTTAGAAAAGCCTTCATATGAATCCACCTTAGAAAAGTTTATTGGAGCAACATCAAAAAGATTTAAAAAGCTTGAGAAATAATATGACAAGCTTGAACTTAAAATTGAGCAACTTTCAACTCAAAATAGGAGCCTTAAAACACAAGTTGGGCAAATTGCAATTTCTTTAAACACTCATAATCAAGGGACTCTACCAAGCTAAACCGAGATCAATCCTAGAGAGCGTTGCAAGGCTATAACCTTGAGGAGTGGATTGCAACTTGAAGATCCTCAACCAAAGAAGACTCCAACCATTGAGAATAAGAAAGAAAAAGAAATTGAAGCTGAAGAAAAGGAAGCACCAAAAGAAGTTGTCAAACCATATGTGCCTCTTATTCATTTCCCTCAAAGATTAAAGAAATAAAAAATTGGAAAAGAAATATGAAAATTTTTTAGAAATTTAAATAACTTCACATAAATATTCCATTTAAAGAAGCACTTGCACAAATGCCGACTTATGTGAAGTTCCTTAAGAAATTGCTATCTAACAAAAGGAATCTGGAAGACAATGCCAAGATTGTACTTATGGAAGAATGCAGCACCGTAATCCAAAATAAGATTCCTTCAAAACTAAAATATCCAAGGAGTTGTTCAATTCCTTGTACTATTGGCAAAGTAGATTTTTATAAAGCATTGTGTGATTTTGGAGCTAGTGTTAGTCTAATGCCTAGTTTAATTTGCAAGAAACTTAGCTTCACCCAACTTTAACTAACATGAATGTCTCTTCAACTAGTAGATTGATCAATCAAATACCCAATTGGGATACTTGAAGATGTTCTTGTGAAAGTGGATAAACTCTATATTTCAGTAGATTTTATGATTCTTGATATAGATGAAGATATAGAAATACCACTCGTCCTTGGAAGGCCATTCTTGGTCACAACAGGAGTAATGATCGATGTCCATGGAGGAAAGCTCACCCTACAAGTAGGAGATGAAAGAGTAGAGTTCAATTTGAATAAAGCTATTAAAAATCCTACTTTTATGGATGATTATTTAATGATTGATATCATTGATGAATGTGTGCAATAAGTGTTTGAACAAGAACTTTTTAAAGATCCATTAGAACTTTGTCTTGCACAAAGTTCCACTCCAAAAGTTTGAAGAAATTGAAAAAGTTAAACCTCTAACCCCATCATCTATTGAGAAAGCTTCAAAGTTAGAATTGAAATCTCTTTCTTATCATTTCAGGTATGCATTCCATGGCCATAATGATTCATTACCTATAATTGTGAATGCCAATTTATTTGAATATTAATTAAGTCAAACCTTGGAATTAATTAGAAAATATAAAGAAGCAATAGGTTGGACGATATTAGATATTAAAGAAATTAGCCCATCAATTTGTATGCATAGAATTTTATTGGAAGAAAATGCTAAACATGTGATAGATCAACAATGAAGACTAAATCCTAATATGAAAGAGGTTGTTAAAGCAGAAGTAACTTGTGAGGCCTCGCCCAATTACCGATCTGGCCCTCTAAGGGGAGCTAAAATGCTCATTTGGACTTAGTCCCACATGGTACCACCACATACGATCTCCAACCGATTCAGGAAGCACGAGTTTAGAATTATCTTTTATTTTGAAAAGATTTGTCTCTTTTATTTTTAAAAGAAACTTTCCTTTTATTTTGAAAAGGGATGGCGACTTTTATTTTGAAAAGCCAAAATTGGAGAGTCACCATCTTAGTATAATTATTTGGAAAAATTAAGAAAAAACCCATTTAACTTACTCCATTAAATTAAATTGATTTTTTATCCAAAAAGGATACTAGTTCAAAACCAGTCGCGATGGGTCCCAGGCTAAATTTTCATACCAATTTTGTTTGGTTTTATTTCTCTTTGATTAATGTTGTCCTTCTTTTGATGGAATTTAGGAAAAATGCAATTTTTATGGATTATGCCATGTTAATTATGAATGATAATATAATAATGCATGAACATTTAATAATAATGACATCTATAAATATTGTACTGAATAATAAAATATTACATCAAAATAATGATCCCAGTGGAGCTTCAACTCTAGCCCTTATAGGTCATAGGTTGAGCACAAATCCCCAATTAATAGATGAACTCAAAGAAAAGGAAAGGAGAAAATAAGCATAATCATAGGGCATCAATTTGCAAGACTCACCAAATTTGCAAATGGAGCCTCAAAGTATAGAAACAATGATAATAATGAAAACAATAATTATAAACAATATAGAAAAAATTAAAATGAAAGAGGGAGTTGGTTGTTAAAGTGTGGGCTTGCCATTCAGAGTAATATTCCAAGTGTGCCTACTTATCTCTTTTGAATGGGAATTAGAGCTATAAGTAGTCCAAGCCTTTGATTGCAAAGGGCTTTTAATTAACCAATTTTATAGTTGATTAATTACCGAATTGAACATGAGATAGGAAAGTGCACAATACTTTTTTATTAACAAAGGGTTGAAGAGCCTTGCCACTTCATAGCTCAAATTGTATAAAAAAAATCAAAAGGATTAATTAACAATGATGCAAAAGTCCAATATTAGTTAAGAAAGATTCATTATTTTAAATTAATTTTATCACAGATCTATTTTGGCAGAGTTTCGAGGTTTAAAATTATAATCCTAAGATAAGAGGGGTGGACTTCTATTTATAGGAGTCCCAAATTGGGACCAAGACATGCATGACAAGGATGATTTGTGTGATATGCGGATGTCCACATGCGGTTTGCTTGCCAGCACACCCCTCGGTGGTCCTCATGTGGTCTTGACAATCTGCACTGCAGGCAGTTGGCCGTACCCCATACAACCTGGTCCATGCAGCGTAGTTGGTCTCACCACTATAATCGCCCTCTGGTGCAGTGGCTGAGCCCGACCATACATTTTTTTATTAAGGAAAATTGATATGTATTTTTTCCTAATTTCACTTTCCATAATTATCTAGGCTAGGTGCAAAATTAAGGGTCACATAACTAAGTTATTAGATGTAGGAATAATTAACCTATTTCTTATAGTTCTTGGGTAAGCCATGTATATGTAGTACTGTGAGCGGGGATTTTTGCCCCCACTCCCTGTGGAATGGTTCTTGCGACTTTGGCACTATTTAGGCTGGGGGCCTTAGAGAACACGGACCTAAGTCCAGAGAAAATGGAGTCGCCACCCGGACGGGCCAGAAAAAAAGAAAGGGGTGGATGACTCGATTCCTAAGGAATCCCCAACCCCCTAATGGGTTTGGAAAGTTGGGTACGTGTAGGGAAGGTGAGAAATGGCTCAGCACCCCCACAATGCCCGGTTTATTGGAACCGGCCTCCTTTAGAGGTCTTAATATTATAAAATTCTTAAATATAACAACATTATCCATATTACACACAATAATTAAAAGAAGGCATCATTATATTAAAATCAAAGCAATGTCCAAACAAAGCAAATAAATAGACACAGATCCAAGGATGGAAACATATCCTTACATCACATGCCTAAATAGGACACCTACCGAAAGATAGAAACATGCCCTTTACATAGGTTCTAAAATAGAAAAGCAAATTAAATTACATGATGTTTAAATGAGGTACCCACCAAGTGGAAACATACCTCTTACAACATTTGGAAATCTAAATAAATTGATAAAAGTAAATAACCACTCATAATAAATAAATCATTCATCAAAGGTACCAAATATCAATAAAAAGTAAACATCCATCCATGATAAAAAAAAATAATAATAAACCAAGCATTGAATTTAAATTAATTAAAACATAAGGAATAAAACAAAGCATGATCAAATATGGAATTGAATAAGGTAAATAAAAATCCAAATTATAGCTACTGTTTCCATTTAGGGTTCTTTATCTCATGTGTTAAGGTTTTGGAATTCATAAAATTAGGCTACTATGACTTTTTTATGGAATTAAAATAGATTGTGGTTTTATGTTTTAAAAAGGTTAGTAAGACTTTTTGATTAAGCAAATTAAGGTTTGAATGGTGAAATTATGAAACTAGGGTTTTAGACACTTTAAAATACTTTTGATTCATGGTTTTAAATGATGATTTCAAGCTTACTGTGTAAATTTAAAATATTTGTGGTTTTATGGTTTTTAAAGTTTTAAAGGATTAAAACTTTAAAAAAGGTAGGGATTTAAGGTTTGAAAGGGGTTAGAGTTTACTATTTTAGGTTTGGAAGATGAATTAGGGTTTTAGAAGCTTTGAATTAGGGTTTCACGTGATCTTAGAATTATAGAATTTGGAAAAAGCAATTGATAATTTTGGGGAGTTTTATGAAAATAAACAAATGATTTAAAGTTTATAAAAGCAAAAAGGTAGTTTTTAAGGCTTTTGGAAAGTAACAGAATATGATTTTGTTTTGTTGAAAAACATGTTCAATTAGGATTTTGGAGTTTTGAAAAAATAAAAGTAACAATTTTATATATTTTGGAAAATAAACCAACGAAATAAGGTTTTTAACTTTAGAAAAACTAAATTAAAGTTTTAGGATTTTTTATTTTGACAAACACAATTTCCTAATTTTAGCTACTGTGAAAAAATTACCAAAGAATTTAATACATACCTCTTTTTGTTGATTCCTCCAAAAATAATTCTTCTTGGATGAACAAGAACAAAGACAGTTGCTACCTTTGATTCATTTTTTAATGCGTTGCTTGTTTCTCTTAAAAAGTCAAATTGATTTGCTGCCTATCCTTCACAAATTCGGATTACAATTCTCCAATTTTCATTCCTAATTCTGAATGATTTTCCTCCCTTTTGTGTTGTTATTTATAGAGGTTTTTTTATTGGTTTTTCCTAGTTACACACGGCATACCATATTTAATAAGAAAATGAAACCAAAACCTAATTGTATTAGGTTTCGAAAAATTTGCGTCGAAAAATTTTGCTGCCGAAAAAATTTGCCACAGGAAAAATTGCAGGAAACTCCTGTGGGGGAAATGGCCCACGGCCAAGACCGCTGAAATTTTCGGCGACGATTTTTTTCGTCGCCGATTTTTTTGTTACCGATTTTTATTTTTATTTTTATTTTTTGATTTTTAAATTTTTGATTTTTATTTTTTATTAATAAAAATTAGATAATAAAGAAAAAATTATTTAATTAAGATAACAAAAATTATTTTGGACTAATTAAAATATATTAGACAACACAAAAATTATTTTAGACTAAATAAAATATATTGGACCGGACTGGGTCAAAAATTAAGGGTCTACAGTTTTTCCCCTGCTTGAATGATCTGAAACATTAGTGAAAGAGAGTGAAAAACAACAAAACTTAATTTTTGAGATGGTGGAGGTTTTGGGCTCTGGACCCGGTTCGAGTTCTGGACTCAAGGATAATTCTAGGCTCTGGACCTAAGAAAAATTTGGGTTCTATACCCGGTTCGAGTTCTGGACTCAAGAATAATTCTAGGTTCTGGACCTAAGAAAAATTTGGGTTCTGGATCGAAGCTAAGTTCTAGACTTAGAAATAATTCTAGGTTCTGGACCTAATGGTAAATTTGGGTGCTTGACACGGTTCGAGTTTTGGACTCAAGGAAGATTCTAGGTTCTGGACCTAAGAAAAATTTAGGTTCTGGACCCGGTTCGAGTTCTGGACTCAAGGATAATTTTAGGTTCTGGACCTAAGGAAAATTTGGGTTCTGGACCCGGTTCGAGTTCTGGACTCAAGGATAATTATAGGTTCTGGATCTAAGAAAAATTTGAGTTCTAGACCCGAGCTAAGTTCTTGGACTTAAGATATTTCTAGATTCTGGACCTAAGGAAATTTTGGGTTTTGGACCTGAGCTAATAAAAAAAGTTTGGCTAATTTTTAGGCATATGTCTTCTTATTGCCCCCGGGTGTAAAAATATTTATATACTTGCAATTATTTGAATGATTAAAATAAATAAATAAATTTACTGTTTATTTACTGTGTAGTCACTGTTCATGCAATATTTACTATTTATAAATAGTAAATTTACTATTTACAAATAGTATCAAATAGTATTTACTATTAAAAATAGTAATTTTACTATTACTATTTATGAATAGTAATATTTAGTATAACATTATTCATAAGTAGTAATATTTACTATTTATCAATAATAATACTATTTATAAATTGTAAAATTTACTATTCATAAATAGTAAAATTTACTATTTATGAACAGTTTGAATTTGGTTTCTTTGCTTGCCGTTTCTCTTTAAAAAGCCACCATTTCTTCATTTCATTTTACAATTTCAATTTCAATTTCGTAACTCTTTCAAATTTCTTATCAATTTTAGCATATATTTTTCAAAAACAATGCATGCTTCGAGGTCGGAGACTCATTATAATGCCGAGTTATTAGAGTTTATTCGGCATCATGAAGACAGAAATCTAGATATACTGGCCGGGATGCTGGTTCACCGCAGTTCCAACAAAAAGAGCGCGGTAATTTTTTTTCTTTTTCTCTTGATTGATTTTTTTATATATATATATATATATTTTTGTATTTTTTTTATTATTATTTGTTATTGTAAAAATAAATTAATTAAAGTAGATAGAATAATACGTACTTACCTGGTATTAACTTACTTGGGTCTGTGTTAGCATGATCGTTGTGTCGTTTGGGCCGGAGGGTGTATTTATAAAGCCCGACAATGGTATGATGTAATGCCTTCTCGGGTAAGGCGGATTATCCGAGATTTCAGCTTCTAATAGTTCATCTTGCAATTGACGTCTGAGGAATATCAAATAGACCGGAACATAGTCCAGGCGCTCACAGAGCGATGGTTGGACACAACCCACACTTTTCACCTACCCATTGGAGAGATGACAATTGGTCCGGTCGATTTTACTGCCATTACCGGCCTTCGATATGATGGTATTTCGGTTCCTCTGACCAATGATATTTTAACATTTGAAGAATAATTCAGGAATTAATTGGTATGGAACCATCATATAAAGGGCTTTTAAGATAAAAATTGAGCCAATTCATAGTTATTGGATTAACTACGAAGGTCGGGTTGGCAGAGATAGGGCCGAACAGTATGCTCGAGGATTTTTGTTATATCTGCTCGGGTCGATCACCTTAGGTAGCACTGAATCGTCCATTCACTTGTCAGTGTTGAGTGCCCTTTCTTATCTCAGAATGGTACCATCTTCCGGCTGGGGTGAAGCTGGTCTCGCATGTCTTTACCATGGTCTCGATAAGCTTTGCCGAAATAAGAATTCTTTTGTCGGCTTGATGGCGGTTGTCGAGGTATTCTTTCTTCCACCAATGTCTTTTCCACTCTTTTCTTGCATGAATGTGATCTTTATTGTTATTGTAGATATGGGCATATGAACACAACCTTGTGAGGGTACCCGGCATTTCCCAAGAGAGAATCGGGTATCCGAGATTAAATTACTGGTTGTCCGATCGTGTGGATGTTCCCGGCTCTCATCATGTGCATACTCATCGCTTTGTGTTAAGCTGCTTAACTTGGGATCAGGTAAAATAACATTAGTATGCTTTAAATTTTATGTGAAAGTTTTACTTACCTTATGTTATCCTGCAGGTGAATTTGGCCTGGTGGAATCCAGAAGAGCGAGCAAATTGATCTCCTTTGATGAGGGCTGCACTATCTTTCCAACATTCTCACCGAATTATTGCTGGCCCAGTATCTAGTGGCTGGTTTCTCAGGGAGAGAGTTTATGAACGGTTTCTCGGTCCAGAGCAGCGGAGGTTTCCGATGCAAATCCCGGAATATACTTTAAATATTATGTCAATGCCGGAGGATGCATGGTGGTCGGCCCGGTATGATTATAATGCCGAGTCATTTCTCCTTTTACCGGGTCCATTTTATGCCCATTTTATTCAAATGAGACTCTTGAACTTTGATGTATCTCCTGTCGGTGTGCGGGAGATTTTCGATGAAAATGAGGGTAGAGATGAGGAGGAACATCACGGAGATGCAGGAGAGTCTATTCCACATCTCGGGGCCAGTACTTCTCAGGTAAAACTTTTACCACTTTTCCATTGCAACTGCTTTTTCTTTCTTTGATTCTTTAATGATTGTTGCTGGTTGTTGGCTCGTTTGATCATGAGGTTGGACCTTCTTTTACTGCCCCTTCGTTTGCTCATTCTAGCCCGCCAGATATGCCATCTCATCCGCAAGGCATTGATATGAACTACCTGGTATGTTTCTTATTTTATAATAGTTTATGCTATATGTATGCATGATTATGTATGCTCTTACCTTTTTCCTTCTTGGCTCACAGCTGAGGCTCGAAGAACAAAATAAGAAACTTCAAGAAGAGTTAGCTGCAAGTCGTTAGCAGGCTTCTCATTTTGAGAGTTTATATCATCAATCTGAACAACATTTTCGAGACTTCCGATTTCAGGGAATGAGGGATCCCGGTGCTTCTTCATCGAGAGGTCCCCAGACTGATGACCATGAGATCCTTTCATCTGCTTTTGATGAGGACCATGACAGATCAGAACCTCAAGGTAATATGGATTTTGGTGTTCCAGCTTCAGGTGATCCCGGGATGAGTAATTTGCCGAGTTTTGGTGCTCCCGCTTCGGGCGGACTCAAGACGAATGATTTTCCCCCTCCTCCAACAGGCGACGATTTTTGTCAGTCTTTATTTGGTGACCTACCACCACTGTAGACCCTCCACCACTGTAGACCCTTAATTTTTTACCCGGTCTGGTCCAATATATTTTAATTAGTCCAAAATAATTTTTGTGTTGTCCGATATATTTTAGTTAGTCCAAAATAATTTTTATGGCATCTTAATTAATTTTAATATTTATTTTAGTAAAAAATGGTGAAATGAATAAAAATTCAAAAATAATAAAAAATAACGAAAAAATCAGCGATGAAAAAATCGACGCCGAAAGTCAGCGCGGGCCCGTGGGCATTTCGCCCGCAGAATTTTTCTGCGGGCGAAATGGCCTACGGGCCCATTCCGCATGCACTGCCGCAGCCAGCTGCAGCAGTTTTTTTCACCAGCGCAATTTTTCCGCAGCAGTTTTTTTTTGCCAGCAAAATTTTTTCGACGCAAATTTTCCGAAACCTAATACAATTAGGTTTCGGTTTCCTTTTCTTATTCAATAAAGATTTCGTGAATAATTAGGAATGAAGGATATAAAACTTCTATAAATATGGACTAAACAACACAAAAAAAAGGAGGGGAAATAGAGACGAAATTGCACAGAAGCTTGAAAAAAAAAAGTGGATCCGAATCCGTGAAGGAAATCAGCAATCAAACTGATTTTTTGAGGGAGCAGAAAAACGATTTAAGCAATTCAAAGGCAAAAAGACTTGTCTTTGACCTTGTTCATCCAATAAGCAATTTTTGGTGAAACTTACAAAATAAGGTTTGAATTCTTAATTTCTTTGGTTTTTTTTCGCAGTAGCTTAATCATCACTTTGTTTCTTTTAATTTAAAAATTTTAGGACCTCAATTCACTTTTTCTAAGGCTTAAAAATCTTAAATCGTGACTTTATTTTCTAAAAGTTTAAAGATATTTGTTTTATTTCTTCAAAACCCCAAAACTAAGATTTGCTTTCCAAATTATCAAAACCCAAAATTGTGTTCTGTATCCTTCCAAAAGACTTAAAAAATATCTTTTTGCTCTTATAAACTTTAAATCTTTTGTTTAAATTCATAAACTTCATGAAATTGTCAATTGTCTTTCCAAATCCTAAAATAAAATTCATTACCCGAGACCCTAAATTTAAAATTCCTAAAACCCTAATTCAACTCCAAAACCTAAAATAGTGAACCCTAACCTCCTTAAAACCTTAAACCTTAATTTTTCTAAACCCTAATCCTTTAAAACTTTAAAAAACCATATAAACACAAATATTTTAAATTTACACAGTAAGCTTGAAATCATCATTTAAAACCAGAAATCAAAAGTATTTTAAAGTGTCCAAAAACCTAGTTTTATGATTTCACCATTCAAACCTTAATTTGGTTAATCAAAGAGTCTTACCAACCTTTTAAAACATAAAACCTTAATCTATTATATTTCCTTAAAAAAAGTCACAGTAGCCTAATTCTATAAATTACAAAACCCTAAACACATGAAACAATTAACCCTAAAAGGAAACAATAGCTATAATTTGAATTTTTATTTTCCTTATTCAATTCTGTAGACCCTTAATTTTTGACCCAATTCGATCCAATATGCTTTATTTAGTCCAAAATGATTTTTGTTGTCTAATTGGTCCAAAATAATTTTAATTAAATAATTTTTCCTTAGTATCTAATTTTTATTAACAAAAAAAAATAAAAATTAAAAAATAAAAATTAAAAAATAAAAATAAAAATAAAAATCGGAGTCGAAAAAAAAATCGGCAGCGAAAAGTGGTCGCGCGGGCCCGTCGGCCCAGCAGCAGCTCACCTGCGGGCGAAATAACAGCCCGCAGGATTTTCCTGCGGGCTGGCACGCCCACTGGCCCCTGCCACGGGCCCGCTGCCACAGTTTTTGCCAGCGCAAAATTTTTCAACGCAATTTTTTGAATCCTAATCCAATTAGGTTTTAATTTCTTTTTTTATTAATATTACTTACCTTAATTAATTAGGAATAAACAACCTAAAAACCATTATAAATAAGGACCAATTAAACCAAATCAAAGGAGGAAAAATTTACACATTGACTTTAGGATTTGAAACCAAATCAAGGAAGGAAAAGTAAGAATTCAATTGAAGTGATATTTAAAGCAGCAGAGTCATGATTTAAAGGTGAGAGGAGAATTCAAAGGCAACAAAGGCTTGTTTTTGGAGCTAGTTCATCCAAGAAGAGTTATTTTTTGGAGAATTAATAAAAGAAGGTATGTTTAATTCTTTTGATTTATGTTTTCACAGTAGTTAAATTATGGAATTAGTGTTTTTCAAAAGTTAAAATCTTAGAACTTTAATTTAGTTTTTCCAAGATTAAAACACTAAAACGTGATTTTCTTTTCTAAAAAGACTTAAAATTGTTATTTTTTCCTTTTAAAAAACTTAAAACTCTAATTGAACATATTTTTCAACAAAATCAAAATCAAATTCTGTTTCTTTCAAATTTTTAAAGTAGGTACTATTTCATTCAAAAAGCCTTAAAAAACATCTTTTCTACTTATAAAAACTTCAATCCATGTGTTTAAATTCATAAAACTTCATAAAATATGAAATTGCTTTTTAAAACTCTAATTCAAATTCATTACCCGAGAACCCTAATTTCAAAGCTTAAATCCAAAATTCAACTTTTAAACCTAAAATAATGAACCCTAATCCTTTTAAAACCTTAAACCCTAATTTTTATGAACCCTAATCCTTTTAAAACATTGAAAACCATTAAAACATAAAAACTCTAAAATTACACAGTAGCTTAATTCACTATTTAAAATCATTAATTAAAAAGTATTTCAAATTGTCTAAAACCCTAGTTTCATGATTTCACCATTCAAACCTCAATTTGGTTAATCAAAGAGTCTTACCAACCTTTTAAAACATAAAACCCTAATCTATTTTAATTCCATAAAAAGTCACAATAGCTATAATTGAACTTTTATTTGCTTTATCGAGTCATCCACCCCTTTCTTTTTCCCGGCCCATCCGGGTGGAGACTCCATTTTCTCCGGACTTAGGTCCGTGTTCTCTGAGGCCCCGAGCCTAAACAATGCCGAAGTCGCAAGAACCATTTCACCGGGAGTCGAGGTGAAAATCCCCGCTCACAGTGGCGACTCCACTGGGGATAAGAGAAGTTGATTCCGTTGGTCTTTATATTATTCTTTTCTTTCTTATAATGATATTATCCATTGCATCATATTAGATTGCATTGTGTGCGTGAGTTAGGATGCCCGTGTTACCCGTGTTATGTTCTGCAAGGGATACCATACTTTCACTCAAAGTATTGAGATCGAGCATGGCATAACCACTCATAGCCTTGTACCGTTTGGTATATACTTGCTATGGGAACCTAAGCCTTTTTAACCCAAAGACTAAAGCTCATGTAATTGGCCTAGTTACTTTCCTTAGGTTTTACCCTAAATGCATGTTGTTTGACTATGGTTAGTTTATCTTAGTCTAAGTCATGGCCTATTTGGTTTGTTCTTTTTCTAATATGACCTAAGTATATTGTAAGCTCAAAATAAACTTTTCTCTAAAATCTGAAAGATCAAAACTATTTTTAAAATTTTTCAAGATGGTCTTTGGACATAAGACTTTTTCTAAAAACAAATAAAAAATTCTTTGGCCCATGGCCCAAATACTAAGCCCAAAATCCATTTTTCTAAAATCTTTTACAATGGGCTTAGAAACAAAACTATTTTTCCCCCAATCTTTTCTTACAAAGAGCTTGCAAAAATATTTAGGTCAATTATAAAATACTAAAAATCAATTGTGGGCCTAGTTTACATTAATAATAAATTAACCATGGGCTTCTTTTTGGCATGAACCATTAGTTACTCTTTTCAAGTGAGAAATCTATTTATAATAAACCTCTTAATTTTGTTTTAATCCAACATAGCATAAAAGCTACTTTAGTTGGTTGAATGGATTAAAACCTAATTAATGGGAATTATCATGGATTGATATCCATTTTCGAAAATATAACTATTGGTTAAATCGTCCAAGGGAATTATTCGAAAGCAAGATACCCCATGTTGGTATTTTGTTAACCATATACCTAGGAAAAGAGACTCGCCATTCGTGTGTGGATGTTATAAGGTTGGAAGGAATGTCCTATTTATCCTTATTTGTTGTTTGTGCATACATGCAAACATGCACACATTTGCATCTCATATCATCAATCCTCTTTGGCTCACAGCCCTGGATTACGATAGTTCAAAAGCTTACAATCCGACCTACGCCAAAGATGAAGCATCTAGCAACGACTCAATCACTTGCTCACCAAAAGTAATGGAGCCCAAACAAATCCAAAGAATGGTGGATGAAGCCCTCAATGCCAAGATGGAAGAAATCAAAGAGGCCCTAGCTGAGACCATGAAGAACCAATTGACTGCAATCTTAGAGAACCATGCCAAGGCATCTGCTAGCACTAAGAAACCAAAGGACAAAGGGAAGAACAAAGTTAGTGAAGTGGTTTTTGATGATGAAAAGGTGATCATTGATGATGATTATGATTGGGCTCAATACTACCAAGAGGTTCAAGAAAAGAAGAAAGAACCGAAGGCTGTTGAGAAGGCAACTATTGAAAAGACCGAGACATCCGATGTTGAAAAGATGATTGCTGATTTAGAAAAGAAATTTGAGAAGAAGCTGAAAACTGAAGAAATGTCCGAAGTTGACAAATTATTTGAGCTAGATGAAGAGGTCCCATACAAGTTCAAGATGCCATCTTTTGCAAAGTATAGTGTCACAGGAAATCCTCATCTCCATGTGAAGCAGTATATCACTGCCATGCAATATGCCCGAGCTACTAAGGCTCAAACCCTAAGGTACTTCATGCTCTCATTGGATCCTGCTGTCCAAAATTGGTTCAATACCTTAGATGATGGAACACAAAAGAGTTGGGATCTACTTTACAAAGCCTTTATCCAACAATATGGATATAATGTTGAATTGGAAGTTACCTTGATGGAAGTGGAATCCATTAGGCAAAGGCCGAATGAGAATTTTGTAGACTATGTCAAGAGATGGAGAAACAAGGCTGCTTTACTCAAGAAGAGGCCCGATGAATCTGATCAAATAAGGATGATTGTGAGAGGGGTGTTACCTAGTCTTCGTGAGAGGATGTCTCATACACTCATCCGTGATTTCAAAGATCTTCTCCAAGTTGGTCTACAAATTGAAGAGTGGGAAAGGGAGAAGAATCGCTTTTCAATACGAAGGAATGAGAAAGGGAACAACCAGCCTAACAATCAAAGCACACAAAAAGAAGTTGATGTTACTGTAACCGGTTAAGGGAATAAAATACAATTCTCAGAATTGGGGAAACCTCTATCTTGGGTTTTTAGCAAGCTGCAAAAGAAAGGGTTGTTACAACCGTTAGCTCCTCGACCTCTACATAATCCACTGCCACCAAACTTCAATGCCGCGGCCTTTTGTCAATTTCATCAAATGCGAGGACATGAAACAGATAAATGTGCTCTCTAAGGCATGAGATTCAAGACCTAATCGATAGTGGCAAACTACTCGAGCAAGATAAGCCCAACACCAAAGACAATCCATTACCAAGGTTCAATAGAATACCTCCACCGGCAACCTTTATGGTGGGAAAAGGATTGGAAGAAGATTTTGTTTTATCATCCTTTCAAGATGGGGATATTGAAGATGTGAAAGGAAAAGAAGCCTAACTCAATGAACTTTCCTTAGCTTGAATGTTGCTTTTTAATCTTACTTTCTTTAATATTTTGGAACTATTGTGTTTTTCAAATTTAAATTTGTTTGAATAAATTATTTTTATCATAAATTTTTATTGGTCTTTATTCATTTTGATGCTCAACCAATGAGGAATTTAGCTTGATGTTTATAAATTATTGTGTCTAGGCTTCATGACTCGAATGACTTTACTAGGTGAGGGAATTGCTCTATAGCATTGAGTTGTGTATGCTTACTTAGAGAGGGCTCCTGCATAATTATCTTTGTCTAGGTCTTAGTCAGTCTTAGAACATGCTTTGACAAACTTTCAAGGCAAAATTGAACTCTGCTTATTTAAGGGAGAGATGATCTAGGCATTGTTTGATTAGCCAACAATTAGTATCCACCCAATTAAATATCAATCCCTAGTTGTCCCTTTGAGCCTTCATAAAATTTTAGTTTTCTTTTCATTGGCATATAACCTCAATAACCTACCCTGAGCTGTTGTGATACTTTTGACAAGTCTTATGATCACAAAGGTGAGAAGGCAAGAAGATCAAAGAAATAAATGAATAGTCAAGACTATGAAGATAGTTGAAGTTCTCAAGACCATAAGGGTAGTTTATATTTTCAAGACCCTAAGGGTAGTTGAAGTTCCCTTAATATCTCCAAGACAGCATCAACATTGGAGTAATAAATGATTTATCCCTATTAAAGAAGATTTATATTACTCCACTCATCCATTATTGGAAGCCCAAGTTGGTACAAATAAGACAACTCTGTTTGAGCTAGAACCAAAAACAAAAAAGGAGAGAAAGAAAGAAAAACAAGAAAAAAATCAATAGAAAAAGAAAAGAAAAAGAAAAGAGAAAAAAAAACCCCAAACTGATTCAAAAAGCCAACTGAGTTCTCTTTTACCTAAAGCACCAAAGGCTTCTATTTGGTTCATAAAGACCTTTTTTGAGTTGGTCCAACCCAACCAAAGATTCAATTAAAATTGGAGAAAAAGGAGAAAGACCATTCAATGCTTAAAAGCTCTATACTTGATAGTTCTACAAGAAAGAAGGACAAAATGATAAAATGCTCAAAGAAAGGGAAGAGTAAGGAAAACAAAGAGAAAGAAAAGGGAAGAGTAAGAGAAATAAAGAAAAGGGAGAAGAAGAAAAGAAATGAATTTGGGAATCAAACTTTTTGCAAGGGCAAAAACTGTCCTAATCAATATCCAGATTAATACCAAGGAGATATAAAAGGAATTTGGAGTCTAGCAAGATTGCCTCCAAGCCGCTTAAAATTCAAACAAGAAATTTGCAGTGTGAGGGTTTGTCCATTGTATCCCATCAGCTCCAATCTCAAAATGGCCTTCACTATAACCTGTGTCCCTTATAGACCCCATTTCAAGCCTATCAAAGACATGTTGATCTCTCTTAGTAGGTAGAGTCTATTAGTGGAGATAGTTTGAATAAGCATGCATATAAGATAGACAATATCTAAACTCAAATGAGACCTTTGGCCAAGTAATGTGTATGTGCCTATCTGAAGTGCAACAGTTCTTGCTTAAATAGAAATGATTCCCGAGTTTAGTATGGTAACTAGGGTTGTCATGTTATAGATATGTTAATTTGGAAAAATCAAGTCCTAAGGTACATTGACATTAATTTGGCAAAGCCAACATTTGATTTCAAAATAAAAAAAAAAATTGTTTTGTCATACAAAGCCTTCAAGTTAAGGGAAGTATGTTGAACCTCCAAAGGACATATTGGGCAAAGGAAATGATTATTGGCAAGCTGCCAATTGATATGCTGAAACATAATTTGAAATGGATGCAACCCTGACTCTACCATTAGGGGTCTCCACCACTCATGTTTTCAACATCTTGAAGATGAAAGCCACAAATGCAAAAGCTTTTGAGCATTCCATGCAAGACTTGAACAAACGTCAAAAGGAGTCAATGAGAACACTTCTGCTGATCACCTCAGTCTGTGAGTCAATAAAACCGCTGTATGTATCATTCATGCATATCATGCATACACGAGCATGTCACATCGCACTTTCTTGTCTTGTGTTGTCTATTTATTGTCAAAATGAATAGCAAGCAATCAAAAGAAGATATCAAATCAGGGGGGGCATAGAAAGCCCATTGCTTGAGAAAGCTCCAGTAATCTTATGCGAAGAACAAGACGGTAAAAACATCAATCAAAGCTTGCATGGATAAAATCTTTGGTTTGAGCCTACATAGGGGGCAAAGTTTCTCCTTTTCAATTTTTTGGGCTTATATACCAAATATTTTTAAACTCACTTTACAAATATTTTGCCACACAGGGGGGCAAGGAGAGGATATAAGGTTCAATTAAAAATAGTTAAATCTTTGCAAAAAGGAAAAACAAAAGAATGGAACAATTAGAACTCTCAAAAGAATGAAGATGCAAAAGGTGAAAGATCAATCGAGCTAAAAGAGCTGAAGCCAGGGTAAAGACCCGACCTCTAATGGATAAAGATCAATGTTTCAAGGGTAAAGACCCAATCTCAAGGATGAAGATCCATTTGCAGGGGTGAAGACACAATCTCCAAGGATGAAGATCCATTATGAGGGTGACGAATCATAATGCATAGAACAGTCGGAGCAGTCAGACTTCTCACCTGATTAAAGGTTAGTCAAATTCATTCTCGGGTCCAAGTACCCAATCCCATGTCCAAGTACCCAAAATCAATTCAAGTTCGAGTCCAAGTACCCAATCCCGGGTCCAAGTACCCAAAATCAATTCAAGCTCGGGTCTAAGTACCCAATCTTGGGTCCAAGCACCCATTCTCGAGTCCAAGTACCCGAATATAATCCAATCCTGGGTCCAAGTGTCCAATCTCATGTCCAAGTACCCAAATCAAATCCAATTTAGGATCGAGTATCCAAATCCGATTTAAGATCGAGTTGGGATTGAGTATCCCAATCAAGTTTAGGATCGAGTATCAGAATCCAAGTTTAGGATCAAGTATCCAAATCAAGTTAGGATCAAGTATCCAAATCCGATTTAAGATCGAATATCCAAATCCAGTTGGGATCGAGTATCCCAATCAAGTTTAGGATCAAGTATCTGAATCCAAGTTAGGATCGAGTATCCAAATAAAGTTAGGATCGAGTATCCCAATCAGATTTAGGATCGAGTATCCCAATCAAGTTTAGGATCGAGTATCCAAATCCAGTTGGAATCGAGTATCCCAATCAAGTTAGGATCGAGTATCACAATCCAATTTAGGTTCGAGTATCCAAATCCAGTTAGGATCGAGTATCCCAATCAAGTTTAGGATCGATTATCCAAAGCCAATTTAGGATCGAGTATCCAAATTCGATTTAGGATCGAGTATCCAAATCCAGTTTAGGATCGAGTATCCAAATCCAGTTAGGATCGAGTGTCCGAATCTAGTTAGGATCGAGTATCCCAATCCAATTTAGGATCAAGTATCCAAATCCATTTAGGATCGAGTATCCCAATCAAGTTTAGGATCGAGTATCCGAATCCAGTTAGGATCGAGTGTCCGAATCCAGTTAGGATCGAGTATCCCAATCCAATTTAGGATCGAGTATCCAAATCCAGTTTAGGATCAAGTATCCAAATCCAGTTAGGATCGAGTGTCCAAATCCAGTTAGGATCGAGTATCCAAATCCAATTTAGGATCGAGTATCCAAATCCAGTTTAGGGTCGAGTATCCAAATCCAGTTTAGGATCGAGTATCCAAATCCAATTTAGGATCGAGTATCCAAATCAAGTTTAGGATCGAGTATCCAAATTCAATTTAGGATCGAGTACCCAAATTCAGATAGGATCGAGTATTCAAGTCTAGTTTAGGATCGAGTGTCCAAATCTCTCAGGTCCAGAACCCAAAACCTCAAAAATTAAGTCTTATTGCTTTTTACTCTCTTTAACAAAGTTTTCAGATCATTCAAGCAGGGGACAAACTGTAGACCCTTAATTTTTGACCCAATCCGATCCAATATGCTTTATTTAGTCCAAAATGATTTTTGTTTTCTAATTGGTCCAAAATAATTTTAATTAAATAATTTTTTCCTTAGTATCTAATTTTTATTAATAAAAAATAAAAATAAACAAATAAAAATAAAAATCGGAGTTGGAAAAAAAATCGGCAGCGAAAAGTGGTCGCGCGGGCCTGTCGGCCCAGCAGCAGCTCACCCGCGGGCGTTTCACCCGTAGGAAATTCCTGAGGGTGAAATAACAGCCTGCAAGATTTTCCTGCGGGCTGGCGTGCCTCCTGCGGGCTGGCACGCCCACTGGCCCCTGCCACGGGCCCGCTGCCACAGTTTTTGCCAGCGCAAAATTTTTCAACGCAATTTTTTGAATCCTAATCCAATTAGGTTTTAATTTCTTTTTTTATTAATATTACTTACCTTAATTAATTAGGAATAAACAACCTAAAAACCATTATAAATAAGGACCAATTAAACCAAATCAAAGGAGGAAAAATTTACACAGTGACTTTAGGATTTGAAACCAAATCAAGGAAGGAAAAGTAAGAATTCAATTAAAGTGATATTTAAAGCAGCAGAATCATGATTTAAAGGTGAGAGGAGAATTCAAAGGCAACAAAGGCTTGTTTTTGGAGCTAGTTCATCCAAGAAGAGTTATTTTTTGGAGAATTAACAAAAGAAGGTATGTTTAATTCTTTTGATTTATGTTTTCACAGTAGTTAAATTATGGAATTAGTGTTTTTCAAAAGTTAAAATCTTAGAACTTTAATTTAGTTTTTCCAAGATTAAAACACTAAAACGTGATTTTTTTTCTAAAAAGACTTAAAATTGTTATTTTTTCCTTTTAAAAATCTTAAAACTCTAATTGAACATATTTTTCAACAAAATCAAAATCAAATTCTGTTTCTTTCAAATTTTTAAAGTAGGTTCTATTTTATTCAAAAAGCCTTAAAAAACATCTTTTCTACTTATAAAAACTTCAATCCATGTGTTTAAATTCATAAAACTTCATAAAATATCAAATTGCTTTTTAAAACTCCAATTCAAATTCATTGCCCGAGAACCCTAATTTCAAAGCTTAAATCCAAAATTCAACTTTTAAACCTAAAATAATGAACCCTAATCCTTTTAAAACCTTAAACCCTAATTTTTATGAACCCTAATCCTTTTAAAACATTGAAAACCATTAAAACATAAAAACTCTAAAATTACACAGTAGCTTAATTTACTATTTAAAATCATTAATTTAAAAGTATTTCAAAGTGTCTAAAACCCTAGTTTCATGATTTCACCATTCAAACCTTAATTTGGTTAATCAAAGAGTCTTACCAACCTTTTAAAACATAAAACCCTAATATATTTTAATTCCATAAAAAGTCACAATAGCTATAATTGAACTTTTATTTGCTTTATTCAATTCCATATTTACTTATACCTTGATTTATCTCTTATGCTTTAATCTATTTAATTTCAATACTTGATTTATTTAATTTATCATGGATGGATGTTTATTTTATTGATATTTAAATACTTTTGATGAATGATTTATTTATTATGGATGATTATTTACTTTTATCAATCAATTTAGACTTCCAAAAGTTGTAAGAGGTATGTTTCCACTTGGTGGGTACCTCATTAGTTAAACATCATGTAATTTAATTTTCTTTTCTATTTTAGAACCTTTATAAAGGGCATGTTTCTACCTTTTGGTGGGTGTCCTATCTAGGCATGTGATGTAAGGACATGTTTCCATCCTTGGATGGGTGTCCATTTATTTGTTTTGTTTTGTTTGGACATTGCTTTGATTTTAATATAATGATGCTTTCTTTTAATTATTGTGTGTAATATGGATAATGTTATTATACTTAAGAATTTTATAATATTAAGACCTGTAAAGGAGGTTGGTTCCAATGAACAGGGCGTTGTGGGGGTGCTGGGCCATTTCTCACCTTCCCCACACGTACCCAACTTTCCAAACCCATTAAGGGGTTGGGGATTCCTTAGGAATCAAGTCATCCACCCCTTTCTTTTTCCCAGCCCGTCTGGGTGGCGACTCCATTTTCTCTGGACTTAGGTCTGTGTTCTCTAAGGCCCCGAGCCTAAACAGTGCCGAAGTCGCAAGAACCATTCCACCGGGAGTGGGGGCGAAAATCCCCGCTCACAAATTCCATATTTGATTATGCTTTGATTTATTTTACATGCTTTATTTTTTTTAAGTTCAATACTTGATTTATTTAGTTTATCATGGATGGATGTTTAATACTTTTAATGAATGATTTATTTATGATGAATGATTATTTACTTTTATCAATTTATTTAGGTTTCTAAATGTTGTAAGAGGTATGTTTCCACTTGGTGGGTACCTCATTAGTTAAATATCATGTAATTTAATTTGCTTTTCTATCTTAGAACTTATGTAAAGGGCATGTTTCTACCTTTCGGTGGGTGTCCTATTTAGGCATGTGATGTAAGGACATGTTTCCATCTTCAGATGGATGTCCATTTATTTGTTTTGCTTGGACCTTGCTTTGATTTTAATATATTGATGCTTTCTTTTAATTATTTTTTGTAATATGGATAATGTTGTTATATTTAAGAATTTTATAATATTAAGACCTGTAAAGGAGGCCAGTTCTAATGAACCGAGCATTGTGGGGGTGCTGGGCCATTTCTCACCTTCCCCACATGTACCCAACTTTTCGAACCCATTAGGGGGTTGGGGATTCCTTAGGAATCGAGTCATCCACCTCTTTCTTTTTCCCAGCCCATCCGGGTGGCGACTCCATTTTCTCCGGACTTAGGTCCGTGTTCCCTAAGGCCCCGAGCCTAAACAGTGTCGAAGTTGCAAGAACCATTCCACCAGGATTGGGGGTAAAAATCCCCACTCACAACCACCCTCTTAGTGATATGTAAATATTGTAGCAATTGTAAAACATTATACAATAATGAAAAATATACAATTTTCCTCTTTACTGTAATCCTTTTTTTTTACGTTACTGCACCACTTTTTTTTATTTCTTCTTTTTTTTTGTTATAGTACACCATTAATTTACATCCACTTCTTTTGTTAAACCAAATCCAACGTGGTATAGGAAATTCATTGCTACTTCCTTTCCTTATGCCATATGGACATATTCTTTCCCATCATCTTTTCCTTTTCACTTTTGGAAAAGGTTTGTTTCTTCTATATAAATCACCCTTCATGCCATATTTTAATACATAAACCAAAATTCTTTCTCTTTCAACGTGAAGACTCCCTTTAACAATTTTAACTTTTCCTTCATCCATTCATCATGACCGAGCATCATTTAAAGAGAATAAAAATTTTATTTAAGAATATGGATGCCATTCATTGGAAGCAAATTTCATGGTCAAAACTTGATGTTTTAAAATGTTTTCAAAATGTCAAATTGGACCACTCCTTCTTACATGTCGTGGCTTCCTTTTGGGATACGGATTCTAGGGTATTTAGAATTAACTGCTTTGAAATATGTCCCTTGATTGAAGAATTTGAGGCCGTCCTTGGATATCCAAATAATCAACAAATGGTGTTACCCACATTGATTTCCAAGACTCAACAGAAGATGCAGATGTTATTTCAAATTCCAAAACCCGAAGTTCTTCGGTTGATGAGAGGTGAAAAAATTCTACTTGCTCCTTTGATTGACTTTGGTTTCTCTCGTTTGGCTCATACTAAGGCATGGGGACGCATGCTTTGTCTTTGCTTTCTCGGCCAATTCTTTCTTGTTTCTTCTGACGGCGATATTGATCCACGAGTATTGGATATTATGGACCAAATGGAAGGAGGCTTGTCGCCGGTACCTGTGATTTTAGCCGAGACCTTAGTTGGATTAGACCGATTTAAATCAGGATTGTCAAAGAGACTGACTGGGAGTCCATTGCTACTTCATGTAATTACCTAAACTGCCCTTTCAGGTTTTCAATTTAGGTTTTCTTTTCTTTTCTTTTAATTGCTCTAACTTTTGCCTAGTCCGTCCATACGGGTTTTCGGAACTAGCGAGCTGTCCTAATTTTTGCCTAAGCTTCCCTTGCGGGTTTTCAACTTTGCAGACTCTCTTATATATATATATATTCATATATTTGGCTTCAGGAGTGTCTTTGTTTGCTTGATACTCCATCCATGAATTTTTCCAGATACCTGCCACATCATCATTCTGCTAGGAAGCTACTCCATCCTGTCTCTTCATATGCTGACTGGGTTGATTGGATCCACTCACGCTCTGAAGTTAATATCCGTTGGTTGATACCTTGGTGGAATATTTCTCGTATCACCATGCAGACATACTTGATGTATGTTCCCCTTACTGCTCTTCGTCAGGGTACATGTTATGATCCTCGCCGACTTGGGCGTCAGTATGGAGCTGAGCCTCGTGATTCTAACTTTGCTCCTAACTTAGACATGCCTTGCTTGATTGAAACCTACTTGGATCGGCTGAGGCAAAGCTGGTCTGCACATTACACTTATCGACTGCCATAGATTTTACATTTGTCAATTCATAAAGTGTTTTGTTAGGATGAAAAATAACTAAAGTAATAAAAAATGCTTCTTTTCCATTTATAATTTGTCATCACCTTTTGCAATTATGATTATTTATTTTATCCATATTTGGTCAAATACTTATAATAGTGCACATAGAACAATTTTAACATTAATTCTGTTTTATTAAATTGGGGAACAGCCAAACATAAAGCCATCATACACAAGATCACTCATGTTGCCAACTAGCCCTTTCGGGTTTTCTAATTGACGATTTTCTCTCATTTAGCCCTAATTATTGCCTAGCCCGCCCTTTTGGGTTTTCGGGACTAGTGGATTGCTCTAACTTTTGCCTAGGCCACCCTTTTTTGGGTTTTCAACCTAGCAAGCTCTTTCTTTTTTTATTTTTCATACATAAAACTTCTTCAACCTGTCAATGTTTACTGGGTCACTAAATTCGTTCCCATCCAGATCTAACAACTTCACTGCACCTTTGTTCATGACTTGTTTCATGACATATGGCCCCTCCCAGCTAGGTCTGAACTTCCCTCTTGGATCAGATGCGTTAGGCTTACATTGCTTCAACACCAAATCCCCAACTCTTAATTTTTTTACCTTAACCCTTCTATTGTAGGCCCGAGCTATCTTTTTTTGATACAGTTGGTGATGATATAGTGCCTTTAACCTTCTTTCTTCTAGTAGAGCTAACTGTGTGTATCTGCTTGCTACCCATTCCATTTCAGGTAGTTCAGCTTCCAAGACTACTCTCAGTGACTTGATCTCAATTTCAATTGGCAACACCGCTTCCATTCCATAAACCAAAGAAAACGGCCAGTAGGTGTTCGCACACTTGTCCTATAAGCAAAGGGAAGCATTTTCGACCAGTCCCTGTAAGTCTTAGTCATCTTAGATAGAATTTGCTTAATTGTCTTGTTCATTGCTTCTACTGCACCATTAGCCTTTGGTCTATAAGGAGAGGATCGATGATGATGGATTTGGTACTTCAAGAATAAATCTTTAACTTCTCCTTAAAATTGTACCCTATTGTCTGATACCACACTATGCTGGACCCCGTATCTGCAGATGAGGTTCTTTTCAATAAACCTAGCCATTTGGCTTGCACCTAGTTTATTAAAGGATTCGGCTTCGACCCATTTTGAAAAATAATCTACTGCTACTACAATGAATCGGTGACCATTTGAAGCTGTAGGATGTATCTCTCCTATAATGTTGATACCCCAGGTGGCAAATGGCCAGGGTGAAGACATTGAATGCAGTTCTTCAGAAGGCATGTGATTCAAGTTACCATACATCTGACATTGTTGGCACTTCTTGACAAACTCAATACAGTCTCTCTCCATGGTCAACCAATAGTAACCTTGTCGAATAACCTTCTTAACTAGGGCTAAACTACTCATGTGCGGACCGCAACTTCCCGCATGTATTTCTGACATGATGCACTCCACTTCAGGTTTTCTTAAACATCTTAAATGCACTCCATCAAGCCATCTTCGATATAACTCTCCATGGAAGGTGATGTATTGTAATGACCACCGCCTTATGGCTCTTCTCTCTTTCTTTGTTGCCCCCGGCGGGTATCCTCTTTCTTCCAAAAATAGCCTTATAGTATCATACCACGCATTATGATCCGTATCAATTTCCATGATTGTTTCATATTCATAGCAAGGAGTTGATGAACTGGTCAAGATCAGAGGCTTAAGGAATAAGCTAATAGGGTTTTCCCATACCGAAGCCAATGTGGCTAGGGCATCAGCCATCTGATTTTCTTCTCTCGATAGGTGTATAAACCTACACTCCTTAAAGTTCTTTTTCATCATGGTCAAGTAATGGTGGTATGGTCTTAATTTTTCTTCTTTCAACTCCCATTCTCCATTTACTTGGGATACAACTAGCAGTGAATCGCCATAATCTTCCACCTTATCCACCTTCATAGTCATTAGGGTTTCCAAACCAAAAATACAAGCTTCGTATTCCACCATATTATTGGTTGCCCTAAATTTTATTTTTTTGGCTAAAGGGATGAGTTCCTCTTCGAGTGATTCTAGTATAACTCCCAAACCTGCTCCTTTCCTATTTACTGCTCCATCAAAATACATTTTTCCACCCTTGTACTTCAATTGCTTCTAATGTTCATCTGGAAATTCCAAGATTACCTCTTCACTTTCTGGTAATGGTTGTTGAGGCAGGAATCTTCCACTGCTCTACCTTTGATTGTTTTCCTGGTTACATACTCAATCTCAAATTCCTCTAATATTATCAACCATCGACCATATTTCCCAATTAAAGAGGGTGTCTCCCTTAAGTACTTCATTGGATCCAACCTGAAAATTGCTTGCACACTATACGATTGAAAGTAATGCCGCAACTTCTTAGAAGACCAAACCACGGCTATACAGGTCTTTTCGATGATACTATACTTAATTTCATAAGGTAGGAGCTTTCTACTCAAATAGTAAAAGGCATGCTCAATCCCTAACTCATCTGCTTGGGCTAGCATGGCTCCGATTGATTCTTCTTCCACTTCTAAGTATAGTAATAGAGGTTTACCGGGTTTAGGTGGTTTTAAAATAGGTGGATTCAACAAATACTCTTTTATTCGATCAAAGGCCTTTTGACATTCTTCATTCCATATGACTGGCTTATTCTTTCTAAGCAATTTGAAGATAGGCTCACAAATTGTTGTGAGCTTTGCTATAAATTTGCTAATGTATTACAATTTACCAATGAATCCCCGAACTTCTCTCTCCGTCTTTGGAGATGACATATCCCTAATTGCTTTGACTTTGTCAGGATCTATCTCAATGTCATTCGGACCAATCACATGTCCCAACAATTTACCTGAGGTAACATCGAATACACACTTCTTCGGGTTTAATCTTAGCTTATATTTCAAAGCTCTATCGAAGAATAATTCTAAGTTTTGGAAGTGTTGCTCCCTTGTGTCTGATTTCACCATCATATCATCAACATATACTTCAACTTCTTTGTGCATCATGTCATGAAATAGTGTGGTGGCCATCCTTTGGTATGTTGCTCCAGCATTCTTTAAACAAAAGGCATCACCCTATAACAAAATATACCCCATGTAGTAATGAAAGCAGTTTTGGCTTTATCCTCTTGGGCCATTAACACTTGATTGTATCCGGAAAATCCATCTACAAATGAGTGTAGCATGCTAGAGGCTGCACTATCAATGAGAACATTTATATGAGGTAAAGGAAAATCATCTTTAGGGGAAGCCTTATTTAAATCTCTATAGTCCACGCAAACCCTTATTCTCCCGTCTTTCTTTGGCACGGGTACTATGTTGGCTAGCCAATCTGGGTATTCTATCACTTCAAAGAACTTCACTTGTATTTATTTAGTGACCTCTTCTTTAACCAATTCAGCCCACTCTGGTCTTAATCGCCTAACCTTTTGTTTGACAAGTTTTATGTGAGTGTAAGTAGGAATATGATGCTCGGCTATGTCTCGATCTATCCCCGGCATATCTTCATAAGACCAAGCAAATACTTCTTCATATTTTTTGAATCTTCATATTTTTTGAATATTTTTTTAAATCTCTCTCTCTCATCAGGAGTAAAGTCGGATGCTATGCTAATGTTTTTAGGATTTTCAGTTGTTCCCAAATTTAATGATTGTGTGTTAACAGAATTAATATTAAAGATGCTCATGTAGCTTCTATTTGAATGTATGCAACCATCAGGAGAAACATCACACAAGTAAGCAAAATCAGACTTTATTGCATTCATTTTGGAAAAGAAAACATCATCATCCTTATACAAAGCAGACAAATTAAAATCAAAATAAAAATCATTGTTCTCAGAATCATAAAGCAGGATGTCTTCAAACTTTTCTTCAACCAGGGTGGCAATCTCCTCCGGAGTCTTCTCGGCTTTCAGGGCAGTGTGAGCGGGGATTTTTGCCCCCACTCCCGGTGGAATGTTTACTGTTTAGGCTCGGGGCCTTAGAGAACATGGACCTAAGTCCAGAGAAAATGGAGTCGCCACCCAGATGAACTGGGAAAAAACAAAGGTGTGGATGACTCAATTCCTAAGGAATCCCCAACCCCCTAATGGGTTCAGAAAGTTGGGTACATGTGGGGAAGGTGAGAAATGGCCTAGCACCCCCACAACGCCCGGTTCATTGGAACCGGCCTCTTTTACAGGTCTTAAAATTATAAAATTCTTAAGTATAATAACATTATCCATACTACACACTATAAAAAGAAAGCATCATTATATTAAAATCAAAGCAAGGTCCAAACAAAACAAAACAAATAAATGGACACCCATCCAAAGATGGAAACATGTCCTTACATCATATGCCTAGATAGGACACCCACCGAAAGGTAGAAACATGCCCTTTACATAGGTTCTAAAATAGAAAAGCAAATTAAATTACATGATGTTTAACTAATGAGGTACCCACCAAGTGGAAACATACCTCTTACAACTTTTGGAAATCTAAATTAATTGATAAAAGTAAATAATCATTCATCATAAATAAATCATTCATCAAAGGTATTAAATATCAATAGAAAGTAAAATGGTGATTTAAATAAAATAAAATAAACCAAGCATTGAACTTACATAAATTAAAGCATATAAAATAAATCAAAACAAAATCAAATATGGAATTGGATAAAGCAAATAAAAGTCCAATTATAGCTAATGTGACTTTTTATGGAATTAAAATAAATTAGGATTTTATGTTTTAAAAGGTTGGTAAGACTTTTTGATTAACTAAATCAATATTTGAATGGTGAAATCATGAAACTAGGGTTTTAGACACTTTGAAATACTTTTGATTTGTAGTTTTAAATGGTGATTTTAAGCTACTGTGTAAAATTTAAAGTATTTATGTTTTTATGGTTTTTAATGTTTTAAAGAATTAGGGCTTAGAAAAAATTAAGATTTAAGGTTCTAAAGGAGTTAAAGTTTAATATTTTAGATTTGAAAATTGTATTAGGGTTTTAGTATTTTAGAATTAGGGTCTCGGGTGATGAATTTGAATTAGGGTTTAGAAAAACAATTTGATGATTTCATGAGGTTTTATGAATTTAAACAAACGGATTGAAGTTTTTACAAATAGGAAAGATGTTTTTTTATGGTTTTTTTGGAAGAAACAGAACCTAGTTTAAACTTTTGAAGAAAAAAGAATCAAATTTTGTTTTTGTTGAAAATATGTTTAATTAAGGTTTTAAGATTTTGAAGAGGTAAAAATAATAATTTTAAGTCTTTTTGGAAAATAAAGTAACGTATTAGTGTTTTAACTTTGGAAAAACTAAATTAAAGTTCTAAGGTTTTTTTATTTAAAAAACAAAATTTCATAGTTTATGCTACTGTAAAAAAATAAAACAAAAAGAACTTAACACATACCTTCTTTTGATGATTCCTCCAAAAATAATTCTTCTTGGATGAACTAGCTCCAAAGACAAGCCTTTTTTGCCTTTGAATTCTCTAAATCGTGTTTCTACTCCTTTAAAAATCAATTGAATTGAATTATTACTTTTCCTTCACTGATTTGGTTTCCAATTTTCCAAGCCACTGTTGGATTTTTTGATTTTCGGCCACCTCCATTTTCATTGCCCTTGGTCCTTATTTATAGAGGTTTTATGTTGTTTATTCCTAATTAGTCACGGCAAGTAATATTAATAAAAAAAAGAAACCAAAACCTAATTGAATTAGGTTTCGAAAAATTTGCGTCAGAAAAATTGCGCAGCCGAAAAAACTGCCGCAGGAAAAAATGCGCTGGCAAAAAAATTCTGCCGCAGGAAACTGCAGTAGGGGCGGGCTGTGGGCGTCGCCCACAGGAAATTCCTGCGGGAGAAATGCCCACGGGCCCACGCAACGATTTTTTCATCGCTGATTTTTTCTACTCCGATTTTTACTTTTATTTTTATTTTTTGACTTTTATTTGTTTATTTTTATTTTTTATTAATAAAAATTAGATAATAAAGCAAAAACTATTTAATTAAAATTATTTTGGACCAATTAGACAACAAAAATCATTTTGGACTAAATAAAACATATGGATCGGATTGGGTCAAAAATTAAGGGTCTACAGGCAGCTTCATTCTTCTCTCTTGGATTGGATTCTTTGTTGGTTGACAGGGTGAGATCTTTCTTCACTTGCTCCACTAGCTCAGCAACATCTGCAAAAATTTCAAAACCTGGGATTAACTTACCCATGAACATGATTGGCTCAGGCCTTCCTTGGAGTGGTCCCATATCTGGAGCTTTAACAAAGATCTCTTCAAGTGGTGGGAAGCTCATCTTCTCACTGTTCTTTGGCTGTACATCATTGTCTTCATTATATCTGTAACACCCCCACATCCAATGCACACACACTACAACTACAACCATGTAGCATAAGTGCACCAAACATAGGGATGCTACGGTTTTCTTCAACATTCAAAACATTTAAATAGATACAATACTATTATCATTATATAATATAGAAAAGTAGATCATTTACTTTTAAAATAAAACACATTAGATATTTATATACATACATATAGTTATTTCACAGCGGAAGTCATAAAATATTTACATATTTGAAAACACTTAATTCCATATTTACAAATATACAAATATGTACATTTAATCAATACTTTACAAAATATAAAAAGAGTTATACATGATTGGCAAGTCTCCTTTGATCTTTAAGTCTCCAAAATCAACTCTTCACTGTCTACCCTCACTCGGTCTCGAAGAGCTCTCGGGTTCGATTCTAACAGTTCTATCACCTGCGCGATTAAACACTATCGCGCTAAGCCAAGGGCTTAGTAAGATAATGATGCTAATGATATGACTTCGTGCAATGCAATGTCATTTCTCAAACCATAATATATATGTAACATCATATATGCAAAATTAACAATATACTTTCACATTACATATCACATTTTATTATCTTTTCATATACTTCATTGGTATTCATTTAATCATCAATACAAAGCAAAACAAACATCATTTATGACTCACATTAACCATAGACAAGCATGGGCCCAAGACACACTAATATGCCATTCAATTTTCAGAGTTAATGTTTTGGTTCTATCATCACATTTATCAATATCAATATCATAGACCCAACTAGGCTTCAAGGATTAGGTTCAACCAAGCTTCAAGGGGAGCAAAGCATGCTAAGCTTCTACCCAACTTGGCTTCAAGAACTAACCCAACCTAGCTTCAAGGGTGGTAACATCTCAATTAGGCTTCAAGGATTCAATCCAACCTAACTTCAAGAGATTGCTACACTTATTAGGCATGCCACCAACAACCAACTCTGAAAATGGAATAACACATTAGCCACACAATTCATTTATTATTCAATTATCATTTCCATTTCCAATTATCATCAACATTTAGGCATACATGCCTTCTTTCTCTCAATATCATCATCATAGCCAATAACAATGGCTTTGTATCACATTTCACATTTCAATTCATATTATGCATAAAGCATCATTGATATCACATCTTTGATATAACATTTCAAGGTACATTACTCATAAAACACATTACCTTTCACAATGCATAACATAACCTTGTTTAAATCTCAACAATGCAATTAGGGCAAAGAACAATTTATATGATTCATAGCTTTAAGATCTTTCATATGCATTTGATTAGCTCATTCATAGTTTAAAGTATGTTTAGAGTGTTTAAGTTTAGGTTTAGGAACCAACCTACCTTTGAAGAACCAAAACATTGCAACTAGGTCAAGGAAAACAAAACTTACCTAACCCATATGAGAGACACGGGCAGCACACATGAGGGACACGGCCAGACTTGTGGCCGTGTCTCTCAACTCAATTAGACAGTAGGCAACACGGCTTAGGGACACGGCCGTGTCTCTCCAACCAAAACTCACAGTAGCTCACACGGCTTGGGAACACGGCCATGTCACCCAAAAACTAATCCAACACGCCCAAAATCATTTGACTTGGCCGTGTCTCACATGGCCTTTGGCCGTGTCTTCCAAAACCCAAACCCTAATATGCACAACTTTCCTCCAAATGCACTCAAACTCATCAAACCCCATATAACATGTTTCAAATGAATGGAATCAATGTTTTAAACACAAATTCTACATGTTCATCACAATATTCTTTATTAAAACACATCAACCAAAACATTAACATCACATGTAACACATATCCCCTCAAAACCCTAAAACCAACATTTTTCTCCATCTTTCAAAAATCAACTCACTTCTTTCATCAATTCATTCATGAAATTCAAGATCAAGCTAATCAAATATACTTGAT
The DNA here is from genome assembly GCA_947685225.1 of Garcia nutans. Classification (NCBI taxonomy): domain Eukaryota; kingdom Viridiplantae; phylum Streptophyta; class Magnoliopsida; order Malpighiales; family Euphorbiaceae; genus Garcia; species Garcia nutans. The sequence goes on from CANTUV010000040.1 coordinate 11,633,295, forward strand.
TAAAACAAAATCAAGCAACACACTCTTAGATCATCTATCAATTTCACATATCATTTAAAACAAGCAATAATCCAAAAGAGAACTTACCTAAAGTGAAGAAATTCCACAAATCTTCAACTTGATTCTTCAATTCTCCCTTCAATCTTGATTCAAGTATCAAAAACACTTCTCTTTGCCTTTGGTACAAGGAGAATCGGCCACTACCATCAAGAAGAAGAGAAAATGCACAAATCAACCTCTCTTTCCTTCTTTTAATCTCCACCATGCAATTCATCCAAGCAATTACTAAAATGCCCTCAAACATATCACTAACCTTTTGTCTTATATGAGCCCATATATGAACTTTCACATGCCATACAAAATATCTCCTTCCACTAACCAACACCTTGACCAACTCTTTTGACCAATGTATATGTTATATATATCACAATATACACAACATATAAACTTGTCTCTAAACCCTAAATTCTTTCCCAAAACACTTATACTTTTCTTTTCTCAATTTAAACCAACAATACAACAACAACAACAACAACAACACAACAACATCAACAACATGCAAAACTTCTAGGGCATAAATGAGGATATTACAATTCTCCCCCTCTAAAAAGAAATTTCGTCCTCGAAATTACCTGAAATCAAATCTGAAACAATTGAGGATATTGCTCTCGCATAGTCTGCTCACTTTCCCATGTTGCTTCTTCTTTTGCATGATTCTTCCAAAGAATCTTCACCAATGGTACTCTCTTGTTCCTCAATTCTTTTACTTCCCGTGCCAAGATAGCAACTGGTTCCTCTTCAAATGACAAGTCTGGGCTCACTTCAATAGATTCAAATGGCAACACATGAGATGGATCTGACCTGTACTTCCTCAACATAGATACATGGAACACATTATGAATACGATCCAACTCAGGTGGCAAAGCAAGCCGATAAGCCACTGGCCCAACTCTTTCTAACACTTCATACGGTCCGATGAAACGAGGACTCAATTTCCCTTTCCGACCGAACCTCAAAATTTTCTTCCAAGGAGATACCTTCAAAAATACCTTATCCCCAATATTAAATTGAATGTCTCTCCTCTTCAGATCTGCATAAGACTTCTGTCGGTCTGAAGCTGCTTTCAATCTGCCTCGAATCAACTTCACTTTCTCTTCAGTTTCTTGAATCAAATCAGGCCCAATCAACTTGCTATCACCAAGTTCACTCCAACAAAGAGGTGATCTGCACCGTCTGCCATACAATGCCTCGAATGGGGCCATTCCGATGCTGGACTGGTGACTGTTATTGTAAGCAAACTCCACAAGAGGTAAGAATCTATCCCAACTTCCAGAGAAATCAATGACACAGCTTCTCAACATATCCTCAATGATCTGTATCACCCTCTCAGACTGTCCATCCGTCTGTGGATGAAAAGCAGTACTGAAATGCAGTCGAGAACCCAAAGCACCATGCAAACTCTTCCAAAATCTCGAAGTAAACCTGGGATCTCGATCAGACACTAAAGAAGTTGGAACACCATGCAATCTCACAATCTCATGGATATACAGCTCAGCTAACCTCTCCAAAGAGTAATCCATCCGAACCGGAAGGAAATGAGCTGTCTTAGTCAATCTATCCACAATCACCCATATGGCATCATGTTTCTTTTGTGTCAATGGCAAACCAGACACAAAGTCCATGGTCACTCTATCCCACTTCCATTCTGGCACTGACAACGGTTGAAGCAACCCAGTTGGAACTTGATGCTCTGCTTTAACCTTCTGACAAGTGAGACATTTAGATACAAATTCAGCAATGTCTCTCTTCAACCCAATCCACCAATAATGCTGTCTCAAATCATGATACATCTTCGTATTACCCGGATGCATAGCAAATACAGACTGATGAGCTTCCTCTAAAATGATCCTCTTCAAGTCAGCATTATCGGGTACACACAATCTGTTCTTGAACCATAGGCTCCCATCATTCCTCACAACAAAATCTCTACTCTCTCTACTCTGACAATCTAAAACAATCTTCTGAATCTTCTTATCAGCTAACTGAGCCTCTTTGATCTGATTCAACAAAACAGGCTTCAATTGCAACTGTGCCAATAATGCACCATCATCACAAAGTACAAAACTGGCACGCAAAGCTCTCAACTCAACAAGCAACGAGAGCGAGTAAACTGTTAAACCAGCTAAAGACTTCCGACTTAAGGCATCAGCAACTACATTTGCTTTACCTGGATGATAATCAATCAAGCAGTCGTAGTCTTTAATCAATTCCAACCATCTCCTCTGCCGAAGGTTGAGCTCTTTCTGAACACCCAAATACTTCAAACTCTTGTGATCAGTGTAAATGAAACATTTCTCCCCAAACAGATAATGGCGCCAAATCTTTAATGCAAACACAATGGCTGCCAATTCCAAATCATGGGTGGGGTAGTTAAGCTCATGCGGTTTCAACTGACGAGATGCATAAGCTATAACTTTCCCTTCCTGCATCAGCACACATCCCAAACCACTATGTGACGCATCACTGTAGATCACATATGGTTTGCCTTCTACAGGTAAAGTAAGAACAGGCGCTTGAGTCAACATATCTCTCAACTGCTCAAAGCTAGCCTGACACTGATCCGTCCACACAAATCTCACTTCCTTACGAAGCAATCTGGTGAGTGGAGTAGCTATCAAAGAAAATCCTTTCACAAACCGCCGGTAATAGCCTGCCAAACCCAGAAAACTTCTAACCTCTGTCACAGACTTGGGTGGATTCCAATTCAAAATGGCTTCAACTTTACTCGGATCAACTCTAATGCCTTCTGCTGAAACAATATGTCCGAGAAAAGCTACCTGATCCAACCAGAACTCACACTTCGACAATTTGGCAAACAGTTGCTTCTCTCTCAAGATCTGCAACACAATCCGCAGATGCAAATCATGTTCCTCTTCATTCCTCGAATACACCAGGATATCATCGATGAAGACCACTACAAACTGATCCAAATAGGGCCTAAACACCCTATTCATCAAATCCATGAAAGCTGCAGGTGCATTCGTCAGACCAAAAGGCATAACTAAAAATTCATAATGCCCATACCTGGTCCGAAATGCGGTCTTCGGAACATCTTCAACTTTGACTCTCAGCTGATGGTACCCAGATCTCAGATCAATTTTAGAAAACACAGCTGCATCCTTCAATTGATCAAAGAGATCATCGATTCTAGGCAAAGGATATTTATTCTTAATGGTCACCTTGTTCAATTGCCTATAGTCGATGCACAACCTCATAGTACCATCCTTCTTCTTCACAAACAGCACTGGAGCTCCCCAAGGAGAAACACTGGGGCGAATAAATCCTTTATCCAACAGCTCCTGTAATTGCACTTTCAACTCCCTCAATTCTGCTGGTGCCATTCTGTAAGGAGTAATAGAGATAGGAGTGGTACCAGGCAACAATTCAATACCAAACTCCACCTCTCTCTCAGGAGGCAATCCTGGCAGCTCCTCTGGAAATACATCTGGGAATTCTGCAACTGTGGCAATGCTATCAATAGGAGAACCCTTCACTCTAGTATCTACCACATGAGCAAGATAAGCTTCACATCCCTTCCTAATCAACCTCCGGGCTGCAACAGCTGAAACAAATAAAGAGGCTAACTGTTCCTGCTCATTAGATACTATCACCTCTCTCCCATCACCGGTTCTCAAAGAAACAATCTTCTTTTTACAATCCACCACAGCTCCATGTCGAGATAGCCAATCCATGCCTAAAATCACATCATATTCCTTAAATGGCATCTCAATCAAATTTCCAAGGAACTCCTCACCCTGCACCCTCACTGCACTATCTCGATGCACTTTACTCACAATCACACTATGCCCTAACGGATTTGTCACCAAAACATCAAATCCTAGGGACTCAGCATGCATATCAGATACAGGTAACACAGATGCACTAATATAAGAATGGGTGGAACCCGGATCAATCAAAGCAAGCACTGCAGTATTAAATAAAGAAAAAGTACCAGCTATGACCGCCGATGCATCCGGCTGCCTCTGCATAACATACATCCTCTGGGAAGAACCAACCTCCTCCGGTCTAGTCTCCCTGGATGTAGCACCACCTCTAGAACTGAACCCTGCTCTACCACCTCGGCTGGCACCTCTGCCTCCTCTACCTCCCCTCACACTGGCTCGAGAAGCGGCAGAATCAACTGGCATAAACTCCTGTCTCTCCGGACAGTCTCTCACAAAGTGATCCGGTGACCCACACCTGAAACAAACCCCTGCAACACCAGCCTTCCAACAAGGACCACCATGGGGCCTCCCACAATGGATGCAAATAGGTAAGGTGGATCTCTGAACCATAGGGGTTGGAGCACTTGCCACTGAAGCTGCAGGTCTGAATCTTTGTCTCTGGAACTGCCCTGATCTACCTGCTGGTCTCTGGCTCCTAATACTCCGAGGAACAAAGCTTCCTCTACCCCTCTTCGCTGAAGAAGACCCTGCCTCAAACTGAGGCCTTCTCACTCTGACCTCTTCCTCTGATACAGCTGCAATCACTTGAGCCCTTTCTACATCTCGAGCTGCTGCCACTAGCTGGGAGAAATCGTGATATCGAGATCCAGCCACTAAGCACATGATCGAGGGCCTCAATCCCTCCTGAAATCGCCGGCATCTATCAATCTCATCAGCAATGATGCCACCAGCGTAATGACTCAATCTAATAAACTCAACCTCATATTCAGTTACAGTCTTGCTATCTTGCTTCAAGCTCAAGAACTCCATCTTCTTCATATCCTTATACTCCCTTGGAGTATACTTCAACTCAAATTCTCTCAAGAAATCAGTGTAAGACAGTGTTGGAGGATCATCCATAGAATGGGGCACCGTCTTCCACCAATCGTAGGCATCCTTCTGTAGCAAAGATCTTGCATAGTCAAACTTTTCCTCTGAGGTGGCTTGCAACTGAACAAATACTCTCTGGACTCTGTCAAGCCACTGTTCTGCCACAGCTGGATCAGTGGTACCAATAAAATCCTCAGCTCCATATTTCCTCAGTTTATCATAATGCCTTACTGGTACTGAAGGCTGAGGGGGTGGTGGCACTGGTTGCACAGGTGCTTGTCTCATAGCTTCCATCATATTCCTAAACCAGGCTGGCGGAACCTCATCACCTACTGGTCTACCCGACCCAGAAACAGGTGCCTCACCAGCACTCTCAACTCTAACTCCCTCATCAGGAGCAACACTCTCCTCACTGCCCTCAACTGACTGTCTCAAATGAGGATCCATCAACACCTAACACTGCAAACACAACAGGACATACCTTATTAAAGATCAGAGGTTGCCAATCCCAAACATATGTGTTATTTAAAACCACTTTTTAAGTAAAAATATTCTTTTTATTACATTTTACCTAGGTTGAGAATCTCAATCCTAGGCTCTGATACCAAAACAATTGTAACACCCCCACATCCAATGCACACACACTACAACTACAACCATGTAGCATAAGTGCACCAAACATAGGGATGCTACGGTTTTCTTCAACATTCAAAACATTTAAATAGATACAATACTATTATCATTATATAATATAGAAAAGTAGATCATTTACTTTTAAAATAAAACACATTAGATATTTATATACATACATATAGTTATTTCACAGCGGAAGTCATAAAATATTTACATATTTGAAAACACTTAATTCCATATTTACAAATATACAAATATGTACATTTAATCAATACTTTACAAAATATAAAAAGAGTTATACATGATTGGCAAGTCTCCTTTGATCTTTAAGTCTCCAAAATCAACTCTTCACTGTCTACCCTCACTCGGTCTCGAAGAGCTCTCGGGTTCGATTCTAACAGTTCTATCACCTGCGCGATTAAACACTATCGCGCTAAGCCAAGGGCTTAGTAAGATAATGATGCTAATGATATGACTTCGTGCAATGCAATGTCATTTCTCAAACCATAATATATATGTAACATCATATATGCAAAATTAACAATATACTTTCACATTACATATCACATTTTATTATCTTTTCATATACTTCATTGGTATTCATTTAATCATCAATACAAAGCAAAACAAACATCATTTATGACTCACATTAACCATAGACAAGCATGGGCCCAAGACACACTAATATGCCATTCAATTTTCAGAGTTAATGTTTTGGTTCTATCATCACATTTATCAATATCAATATCATAGACCCAACTAGGCTTCAAGGATTAGGTTCAACCAAGCTTCAAGGGGAGCAAAGCATGCTAAGCTTCTACCCAACTTGGCTTCAAGAACTAACCCAACCTAGCTTCAAGGGTGGTAACATCTCAATTAGGCTTCAAGGATTCAATCCAACCTAACTTCAAGAGATTGCTACACTTATTAGGCATGCCACCAACAACCAACTCTGAAAATGGAATAACACATTAGCCACACAATTCATTTATTATTCAATTATCATTTCCATTTCCAATTATCATCAACATTTAGGCATACATGCCTTCTTTCTCTCAATATCATCATCATAGCCAATAACAATGGCTTTGTATCACATTTCACATTTCAATTCATATTATGCATAAAGCATCATTGATATCACATCTTTGATATAACATTTCAAGGTACATTACTCATAAAACACATTACCTTTCACAATGCATAACATAACCTTGTTTAAATCTCAACAATGCAATTAGGGCAAAGAACAATTTATATGATTCATAGCTTTAAGATCTTTCATATGCATTTGATTAGCTCATTCATAGTTTAAAGTATGTTTAGAGTGTTTAAGTTTAGGTTTAGGAACCAACCTACCTTTGAAGAACCAAAACATTGCAACTAGGTCAAGGAAAACAAAACTTACCTAACCCATATGAGAGACACGGGCAGCACACATGAGGGACACGGCCAGACTTGTGGCCGTGTCTCTCAACTCAATTAGACAGTAGGCAACACGGCTTAGGGACACGGCCGTGTCTCTCCAACCAAAACTCACAGTAGCTCACACGGCTTGGGAACACGGCCATGTCACCCAAAAACTAATCCAACACGCCCAAAATCATTTGACTTGGCCGTGTCTCACATGGCCTTTGGCCGTGTCTTCCAAAACCCAAACCCTAATATGCACAACTTTCCTCCAAATGCACTCAAACTCATCAAACCCCATATAACATGTTTCAAATGAATGGAATCAATGTTTTAAACACAAATTCTACATGTTCATCACAATATTCTTTATTAAAACACATCAACCAAAACATTAACATCACATGTAACACATATCCCCTCAAAACCCTAAAACCAACATTTTTCTCCATCTTTCAAAAATCAACTCACTTCTTTCATCAATTCATTCATGAAATTCAAGATCAAGCTAATCAAATATACTTGATTAAAACAAAATCAAGCAACACACTCTTAGATCATCTATCAATTTCACATATCATTTAAAACAAGCAATAATCCAAAAGAGAACTTACCTAAAGTGAAGAAATTCCACAAATCTTCAACTTGATTCTTCAATTCTCCCTTCAATCTTGATTCAAGTATCAAAAACACTTCTCTTTGCCTTTGGTACAAGGAGAATCGGCCACTACCATCAAGAAGAAGAGAAAATGCACAAATCAACCTCTCTTTCCTTCTTTTAATCTCCACCATGCAATTCATCCAAGCAATTACTAAAATGCCCTCAAACATATCACTAACCTTTTGTCTTATATGAGCCCATATATGAACTTTCACATGCCATACAAAATATCTCCTTCCACTAACCAACACCTTGACCAACTCTTTTGACCAATGTATATGTTATATATATCACAATATACACAACATATAAACTTGTCTCTAAACCCTAAATTCTTTCCCAAAACACTTATACTTTTCTTTTCTCAATTTAAACCAACAATACAACAACAACAACAACAACAACACAACAACATCAACAACATGCAAAACTTCTAGGGCATAAATGAGGATATTACAATATCCCAACCCTTTCTTGGAAGTTTGAGTTCTAAAATCTGGTAACTTTGTTAAACCGACCTTACCCTTTCCAAGACCAGCTCTTGGAAGGTAGTTCATGTTCTTCATCATATTTAAGACTTTGGAGTCCACTACTTCATCATCAGAAATTGCAGCCACTTGAAAACTATTGAGAGGCCTCTCAACCATTAGAGCATTAACAATCTCATTATCTTCAGCTTCAATGACCACTATCTCATTTCCGTTGGGGAATTTGATCTTTTGATGAAGGGTGAAAGGAACTCCACCAAGAGGGTGAAAGCATGGTCGCCCTAAGAGCAAGGAGAAGGTAACTGGTATGTCTAAAACAACAAACTCAATAATAGATTCAATTGGAATAACCATTTTGAAAGTCCCTTCGGCATGCCTCTTAGTGTTGTCATAAGCACGAATCGTTACCTCAGTCGAGATTAGATCTCTTGTTGACATGGCTAGCTTTGGTAATATCTTAAGAGGACAAACATTTATGGCGGACCCATCATTAACCATTACACAAGGAGTCCTCTTCTCCTTAACTTCTATTTTGATAAAGAGAGGGCGGATGTGGTCTCTCCCATCCTCCAGTAAGTCCGCATCCGAAAAAGAAACTGCTCCCATATTAACTTCACTCTTTTCTTGGACCTCTTCACATTGCATTACTTACCCAATTTTTATGAAGTTGATCAACTCCTCCGGTGTTGTGGAGGTAGAAATTGGCATGCTAGCTAATGCTTTGGCCATATTTTCTCGGTGCTTTTTAGAAGTAGCTAACAAGTCCCAAATGCTAACACTTGCTTGGGTTCTTTTCAATTGCTTGAGCACAACATCATCTTCTTCTATTTTAACTTCCTTCCCCTTATTAGTTTCTATCTCCTTAGGTGGTGGCCTTGCGTAAGGCTTACCGGATCTAGTATTCATCACCTCATCTTCTTTGGGCTCGGACTAAGTCCACTCCTCCTTCTTGGATACAATATCATCATCACTATCACTTGAATCCCAAAACCCATTGACAACACAAATTGCTACTTCTCCACCCATCATAGCTTGTTCAATTTTGACAAATGCCTCTTCTTCTTTGGTTGCTTTTTCATCCACATCTTGAAAAGAAGACATGAAAAAGTCCTCATGCAAACCTCCTCCAATCATGAAGGTTGCCGGTGGTGGTACCCTATTGAATTTTGGCAATGGGTTATCTTTGGTGTTTGGCTTGTTGGGCTCGGGTAGCTTCCCATTATCAATTAGAATTTGAATCTCATGTCTCAACCTCACACATATATCCGTGTCATGTCCTTGCATTTGGTGAAATTGATAAAATGCTTTGGTGTCAAAATTAGGTGGGAGAGGGTTAGGCAAAGGACGAGGATTTAAGGGTTGTAGCAATCATTTTCTTTGAAGCTTGTTGAGAACCCAAGACATCGGTTTTCCTAATTTCGAAAATTGTCTCCTTGTTCCTTGGTTAGTAGCATTAACACCGACGGCCTTTTGCATGCTTTGGCTACCAGGTTGATAGCTCCCTCTCTCGTTCCTTTTTGTTGCAAAATGGCTTTTCTCCCTTTCCCATTCTTCAATTTGCAAACTAGCTTGGAGAAGGTCTTTGAAATCATGGATGAGTGTATGAGACATCCTCTCATGAAGATTAGGTAACACCCCTCTCACAATCATCCTTATTTAATCAGATTCATCGGGCCTCTTCTTGAGTAAAGCGGCCTTGTTTCTCCATCGCTTCACATAGTCCACAAAATTCTCATTTGGCCTTTGCCTTATGGACTCCACTTTCATTAAAGTAACTTCTAACTCAACATTATATCCATATTGTTGGATGAAGGCTTTGTAAAGTAGATCCCAACTCTTTTGTGTTCCATCATCCAAGGTATTGAACCAGTTTTGGATAACAGGGTCCAATGAGAGCATAAAGTACCTTAGGGTTTGAGCCTTAGTAGCTCGAGCAGACTGCATGGCAGTGATGTACTGCTTCACATGGAGATGAGGATTTCCGGTGCCATTGTACTTTGCAAAAGATGGCATCTTGAACTTATAAGGGACCTCTTCATCTAGCTCAAATAGTTTATCAATCTCGAACATCTCTTCGGTTTTCAGTTTCTTCTCAAATTTCTTTTATAAATCCGCAATCATCTTTTCAACATCGGATGTCTCAGTCTTTTCAATAGTTGCTTTCTCACCAACCTTTGGTTCTTTCTTCTTCTCTTGAACATCTTGGTAGTATTGAGCCTAATCATCATCATCATCAATGATCACCTTTTCATCATCAAAAACCACTTCACTAACTTTGGTCTTCCCTTTGTCCTTTGGTTTCTTAGTGCTAGCAAATGCCTCGGCATGGTTCTCTAAGATTGCAGTCAACTGGTTCTTCATGGTCTCAGCTAGGGCCTCTTTGATTTCTTCCATCTTGGCATTGAGGGCCTCATTCACCATCCTTTGAATTTGTTCAGGCTCCATTGTTTTAGGTGAGCAAGTGATTGAGTCATTGCTAGATACTTCATCTTCGGCGTAGGTTGGATTGTTGTAAGCTTTAGAACTATCGTAATCCAGGGTTGTGAGCCAGAGAGGATCAATGATATGAGATGCAAATGTATGCATGTATGCACAAACAATCAACAAATAAGGATAAATAGGACGTTCCTTCCAACCTTATAACATTCACACACGAATGGCGAGTCCCTTTTCCTAGGTATATGGTTAACAAAATACCAACATGGGGTATCTTGCTTTCGAATAATTCCCTCGAACGTTTCAACCAATAGTTATATTTTTGAAAATGGAAATCAATCCATGATAATTCCTATTAATCAGGTTTTAATCCATTCAATCAACTATAGTAGCTTTTATGTTATATTGGATTAAAATGAAATTAAGAGGTTTATTATAGATGGATTTCTCACTTAAAAAAAAGGTAACTAATGGTTCGTACCAAAAACAAGCCCATGGTTAATTTATTCTTAGTGTAAACTAGGCCCACAATTAATTTTTGGTATTTCATAATTGACCTAAATATTTTTGCAAGCTCTTTGTAAGAAAAGGTTGGGTGAAAATAGTTTTGTTTCTAAGCCCATTGTAAAAGATTTTAGAAAAATGGATTTTTGGCTTAGTATTTGGGCCATGGGCCAAAGAATTTTTGATTTGTTTTTAGAAAAGTCTTATGTCCAAAGACCAACTTGAAAAAAATTTTGAAAATAGCTTTGGTCTTTTGGACTTTAAAGAAAAGTTTATTTTGAGCTTACAATATACTTAGGTCATATTAGAAAAAGAACAAACCAAATAAGCCATGATTTAGACTAAGATAAACTAACCATAGTCAAACAACATGCATTTGGGGTAAAACCTAAGGAAAGTAACTAGGCCAATTACATGAGCTTTAGTCTTTGGGTTAAAAGGCTTAGGTTCCCATAATAAGTATATGCCAAACGGTACGAGGCTATGAGTGGTTATGCCATGCTTGATCTCCATACCTTAAGTGAAAGTATGGTATCCCTTACATAACATAACACGGGTAACATGGGCATCCTAACTCACGCACATGATGCAATCTAAGATGATGCAATGGATAATATCATTATAAGAAAGAATAGAATAATATAAAGACCAACGAAATTAACTTATCTTATCCCCAGTGGAGTCGCCACTGTGAGCAGGGATTTTTGCCCCCACTCCTGGTGGAATGGTTCTTGCGACATCGGCACTGTTTAGGCTCGGGGCCTTAGAGAACACGGACCTAAGTCCGGATAAAATGGAGTCGCCACCTGGACGGGCTGGAAAAAAAAGAAAGGGGTGGATGACTCGATTTCTAAGGAATCCCCAACCTCTTAATGGGTTCAAAAAGTTGGATACGTGTGGGGAAGGTGAGAAATGGCCCAGCACCCCCACAATGCCCGGTTCATTGGAACCGGCCTCCTTTACAGGTCTTAATATTATAAAATTCTTAAATATAACAACATTATCCATATTACACATAATAATTAAAAGAAGGCATCATTATATTAAAATCAAAGCAATGTCCAAATAAAGCAAATAAATGGACACCCATCCAAGGATGGAAACATGTCCTTACATCACATGCCTAAATAGGACACCCACTAAAAGGTAGAAACATGCCCTTTACATAGGTTCTAAAATAGAAAAGCAAATTAAATTACATGATATTTAAATGAGGTACCCACCAAATGGAAACATACCTCTTATAACATTTGGAAATCTAAATAAATTGATAAAAGTAAATAACCATTCATAATAAATAAATCATTCATCAAAGGTACCAAATATCAATAAAAAGTAAACATCCATCCATGATAAATAAAATAAACCAAGCATTGAATTTAAATTAATTAAAGCATAAGAAATAAAACAAAGCATGATCAAATGTGGAATTGAATAAGGTAAATAAAAATCTAAATTATAGCTACTGTTTCCATTTAGGGTTCTTTATCTCATGTGTTAAGGTTTTGGAATTCATAAAATTAGGCTACTATGACTTTTTTATGCAATTAAAATAGATTGTGGTTTTATGTTTTAAAAAGGTTGGTAAGACTTTTTGATTAAACAAATTAAGGTTTGAATGGTGAAATCATGAAACTAGTGTAACACCCCTATATCCCGTATACGTACAAAGCATGCTTATACGATCGTATTATACGTATACTGAATATAGAAAATGCCACAGTTTAAAAATATACAAATCATATCTCGAAAAAGAAATAAAACAAATATCAATCATTTAAAAGAAATCCATAAAATATAATAGATTAAAACATTTATTAATACGCAACGGAAGTTATAACAAGTACTTACAAGTACAAATACATAGAAACTTTAAATTTACAAAACATAGAATATATATACATGATTGGCAGCTAGACTCTCTGATCTTTAAGCTCTAGTCCAACTCTTCAAGTACAAACTCAACTAGGTCTAGAAGAATCTTCTGTCTCAACCCTATCAACTCTATCACCTGCGCGATGAACCACAATCGCGCTGAGCCAACAACTCAGTAATACAAACCATAATGATAAAATGCAATGTCAATATCAATGTCATACATATAACCAATAAAGATCATACTTATAAATGTTACATTTCATTATTTCAATAATTATATCATCATCCATTAATTATAGCCATAAACCATGGCTCCATATATGAACCTTCCCCCAACCAGGTCGGTAGTCCAAGTTCGGTTGCCCAACTCTCTAGGTCCGCATGGTTCCGCAGGAGGCAGATAGGTACGTATAAGACTATCAGTAATGAACCTTCCCCCAACCAGGTCGGTAGTCCAAGTTCGGTTGCCCAACCACTGGGTCTGCATGGTTCCGCAGGAGGCAGATAGGTACATAATACTGACTGCATCGAACCTTCCCCCAACCAGGTCGGTAGTCCAAGTTCGGTTGCCCAAACCATTGGGTCCGCATGGTTCCGCAGGAGGCAGATAGGTCCGTTCATTTATCTCTTTAAGCATTTCTTTCTCAATTAATTTCATTTTCATCATTATAATATACAACATCAATTACATTAACTAAACAAACATATCATTATTCAATCATATCATCTAGGCATGCTTCAATCATATCATTCACATCATTATAACTCACAACATTAATTTCACATCTCTTTATCATTCTCTTTCTCAATTTGTATCTCATAATCAAATAGGCAATCATGCCTCAACAATTTCATTTGTATAACCATAGCCACTCACAATGGCTTCTTATCACGTTTGAATCATCATGTCTCAATTCACATTATATTTCCATTCACACCAAAGTAATTCATCATTATACATATAGTACATTTCACAAGATTCACAATGTGCAAAACATAACATTATTCAAATATATCAACAATGCCATATCAAGTGAATGTATGCAACAATGCAAGGTTTGTACTTACCTTAAGCACCACTTAAACAACTCTATACACTTCTTATTTCCAAGAACTCTTCACTTCTCAAATTAGGGCAAATCACCTTCTTCACAACCTAAACCAAAACAATGATGAACCACATCAATTCCAATACAATTTATCACTTGTTAACCTCCTCTTAGACCTTTAGATCACAATTAACAATCCAACAACACACATTATAGCCCACGGCCATGGCCACCCCAACCCCCACGGGCGTGGGGTAGAAACCAATTCTGCCCAAATTATCCAACACCTCCACGGCCATGGCACCAAAGGGCCACGGGCGTGGCATCCAGAATGCTACTGCCTTCAACCAAATTCACATGTTTAATGCTTACAACTCCAACAAACACAACCAACATGAAGATCTATGAAAATAATCAACCAAACTTAACATTAACAACACTTACCAACTCAAAACCCTAAAACCAACATCACTCTTACTCTTTCAAAACTAACAACAACCCATCTTTTTATTTCTCATTCAAAACCAATACCACAATCAATTTAAATCAAACACACACCAAAAAATTACCATAAACATAACTTTACTTCCACATATCCACAATCAAACTCATAAACAACTTAAAATAAAACAAGAGAATTCAAGAGAGACTTGCCAAAAATAATAAATCTTCTTGGATTTCCACTTAGTCACTTGAAAACTCCTTCAATTTGATCTTAGAACTCAAAACCTTCCTCTTGCTCTCTTGTCTTGATGAGGTTCGGCCACCAAAGGGAAAGAAAAGAAAATGTAGAAGCAAAGTCAACTTTCTCTTCTCTTTAAACCTCCACCAAGCAATTTCAAACGAAAATTACCTAAATACCCTCTTCAATATAATTTAACTTCATTTCATTAATATACCCTTTTTAGTAATTTCACAAATCACAAATTAAATATCTTCTTCCCTTGACCCACCATTTTGACCAACATATATGTTATATATCTTGCCATATACACAACATATACATTTTCTCTATACATTCTTTCCTTTCCCACTACACATATACATTTGATTCAAACAAAACAACAATTATCTCAAAACTTCTAGGGTACATTTTGGGATATTACAATTCTCCCCCTCAAAAAAGAAATTTCGTCCTCGAAATTACCTGATATCACGTCTGAAATAGTTGGGGATATTGATCTCGCATTGCTTGTTCACTCTCCCAAGTTGCTTCTTCTCTCCCATGATTCTTCCATAGAACCTTCACCAAAGGCACTTTCTTATTCCTCAACTCCTTCACTTCATGTGCCAAAATAGCAACTGGTTCTTCTTCAAATGTCAGATCCGAACTCACTTCAATGGATTCAACTGGCAAGATATGAGATGGATCTGATCTATACCTCCACAACATAGAAACATGGAATACATTATGGATTCTATCCAACTCAGGTGGTAAAGCAAGACGATAAGCAACTGGCCCGATTCTTTCTAATACTTCATACGGACCAATAAAACGAGGACTCTGCTTTCCTTTCCGACAAAATCTCAATATTTTCTTCCAAGGAGACACTTTCAAAAATACTTTATCTCCAACATCAAATTCTATGTCTCTTCTTTTCAAATCTGAATAAGATTTCTGTCGGTCTGAAGCTGCTTTCAACCAATCCCGAATCATCTTCACTTTCTCTTCAGTTTCTTTAATCAAATCAGGACCAATTAACTTGCCCTCTCCAATCTCATTCCAACATAGAGGCGTTCTACACCGTCTACCATACAATGCCTCAAATGGTGCCATTCCAATACTGGATTGATGACTGTTGTTGTAAGCAAATTCCACAAGTGGTAAAAATCTATCCCAACTTCCAGAAAAATCAATAACACAGCTTCTTATCATATCCTCTATAATCTGTATCACCCTTTCTGACTGCCCATCTGTCTGTGGATGAAAAGCAGTGCTAAAGTGCAATCGAGAACCCAAAGCATTTTGAAAACTCTTCCAAAACCTTGAAGTAAACCTAGGATCTCGATCAGATACTAAAGAAGTAGGGACTCCATACAACTTCACAATCTCATGAATATATAGCTCAGCCAATTTCTCAAGAGAATAATCCATTCGAACCGGAAGAAAATGAGCTGTCTTTGTCAATCTATCAAAAATCACCCAAATAGCATCATGTTTTCTCTGAGTCAATGGCAAACCAGATACAAAATCCATGGTTACTTTATCCCATTTCCATTCAGGCATTGATAAAGGTTGAAGCAACCCTGTTGGAATTTGATGTTCAGCTTTCACCCTCTGACAAGTGAGACATTTGGACACAAATTCCGCTATGTCTCTCTTCAAACCAGACCACCAGTAGTGTTGATTCAAATCATGATACATCTTTGTATTTCCTGGATGCATAGCAAAAACTGACTGGTGTGCTTCTTCTAAAATAATCCTTCTCAAATTAGCATCATCAGGTACACATAATATGTCCTTGAACCAAAGACTACCATCAACTTTCACAAGAAAATCTCAGCTCTCTCCTTTTTGACAATCTGAAACAATCTTTTGGATTTTCTTACCAGCCAACCGAGCCTCCTTAATCTGGTTTAATAATACTGGCCTCAACTGCAATTGCGCTAACAATGCACCATCATCACAAGGTACAAATCTAGCATGCAATGCTCTCAACTCAAAAAGCAACGAGAGCGAATAGACAGTCAACCCTGCCAAAGACTTTCGACTCAAGGCATCAGCCACAACATTGGCCTTACCAGGATGATAATCAATTAAGCAATCATAATCTTTAATCAATTCCAACCATTGTCTCTGCCGAAGATTAAGCTCTCTCTGAACCCCCAAATATTTCAAACTTTTATGATCCGTATAGATAAAACATTTCTCCCCATATAAATAGTGTCGCCAAATCTTTAAAGCAAAGACTATAGCTGCCAACTCCAAATCATGAGTCGGATAATTAAGCTCATGCGGCTTCAACTGCCGAGAAGCATAAGCTATAACTTTACCCTCTTGCATCAAAACACATCCTAAACCATTATGTGAAGCATCACTGTAAATCACATATGGTTTATCTTCCACAGGTAAAGTAAGAACAGGTGCTTGGGTTAACATTTCTTTCAACTGTTCAAAGCTAGCTTGACACTGATCCGTCCACACAAATCTAACTCCTTTCCGAAGCAATCTGGTGAGTGGAGTAGCTATCAAAGAAAAACCTTTCACAAACCGTCGGTAATAGCCTGCCAAGCCCAGAAAACTTCTAACTTTAGTTACAGACTTCGGTGGACTCCAATTCAAAATAGCTTCAACTTTACTTGGGTCGACTCTAATACCATCTGCTGAAACTATATGACCCAGAAAAGTCACTTGGTCAAGCCAGAACTCACACTTCGACAGCTTAGCATACAATTGCTTTTCTCTCAAAATCTGCAACACAATCCGCAAATGCTTGTCATGCTCCTCTTCATTACGCGAATATACCAAAATATCATCGATGAAAACCACCACAAATTGATCCAGATAGGGCCTGAATACCCTATTCATCAAATCCATAAAAAATTGCAGGTGCATTGGTCAATCCAAAAGGATTTACTAAAAACTCATAATGCCCATACCTGGTGCGGAAGGCTGTCTTAGGAACATCTTCAGTTCTGACCCTCAACTGATGGTACCCTGATCTCAAATCAATCTTAGAAAACACTGATGCTCCCTTCAATTGATCAAAGAGATCATCAATCCTAGGCAAAGGATATTTATTCTTGATAGTCACTTTATTCAATTGCCTATAATCGATACATAATCTCATAGTACCATCCTTCTTCTTCACAAACAAAACAGGAGCTCCCCACGGTGAAACACTGGGGCGAATAAACCCTTTATCTAACAACTCCTGTAACTGCACCTTCAACTCTCTCAATTCAGCAGGTGCCATGCGATAAGGAGTGATAGAGATGGGAGTGGTACCAGGCAACAATTCGATACCAAACTCAACCTCTCTCTCAGGGGGCAACCCTGGTAACTCCTCTGGAAACACGTCTGGAAAATCTGCAACTGTGGTTATATCATCAAGTTGAGAACCCCTTACTCTAGTATCCACAACATGAGCAAGGTAAGCATCACACCCTTTTCTAATCAACCTTCTAGCTGTTACAGCTGATACAAGCAAGGATGCAAGCTGTCTCTGCTCACTAGACACCATTACATTCTTACCATCACTAGTTCTCAGAGTGACACATTTATTTTGACAATCTACCACAGCTCCATGCCTAGACAACCAATCCATGCCCAAAATCAAATCATATTCTTTAAAAGGCATCTCAATCAAATCTCCATGAAACTCCTCACCTTGCACCACAACTGAACTATCTCGGTGCACCTTGCTAACAATCACACTATGCCCTAACGGATTTGTCACCAACACATCAAATCCTAGGGACTCAGCATGCAATTCAGACATAGGCAAAACAGATGCACTAATATATGAATGTGTAGAACCTGGATCAATTAAAGCAAGGACTGAAATGCCAAATAAAGAGAAAGTACCCGCAATAACTGCAGAAGCATCGGGTTGTCTTTGCATCACATATACTCGTTGAGAAGGCCTAGCCTCATCTGGCCTAGTATCCCTGGATGAAGATCCTCCTCTCTGATTATACCCAGGTCTACCCCCTCTGCTAAAACCTTTGCCCCCTCGACCACCTCTAACACTAGGTCGAGAAACTGCAGAATCTGTCGGCCTCTGCTCCTGCATCTCTGGACACTCTCTAATAAAATGATCAGGTGATCCACATCTGAAGCACACAGCTGGTCCACTACTCTTCCAACAAGCACCCCTATGTATTCCACCACACTGAACACACATAGGTGGAGTGGATCTCTGAACTACTGGAGTAGGAGCACTCGCTACTGAAACTGTAGGTCTCGATCGCTGTCTCTGAAACTGACCTGACCTACTAGTCTGCCTCTGACTGATCCTGGGAACAAAACTTCCCCTACCTCTCTTCACAGATGAAGACCCTGCCTCAAACTGGGGTCTCCTAACCCTGATTTCTTTCCCGGTAGCAGCTGCTGCAATACTGGGCTCTCTCCACACTCCTAGCTGCTGCAACCAATTGGGAAAAATCCCGATATCTAGAACCAGCCACAAGACACATAATTGAGGGTTTCAACCCCTCCTCAAACCTTCTACACCAATCGATCTCATCAGAAATAATTCCCCCGACATAATGGCTCAACCGGATGAACTCTAGCTCATACTCTGTCACCGACCGGTGATCTTGCCTCAAAGTCAGAAACTCCATCTTCTTCACATCTTTATACTCCCTCGGAGTATATTTCAACTCAAAGTCCCGTAAGAAATCACCATAGGATAATGTTGGTGGATCATCCATAGCATGGGGCACTGTCTTCCACCAATCATATGCATCCTTCTGTAACAGTGATCTGGCATAATCAAAATTTTCTTCTGGAGTGGCTTGCAACTGAATAAAGATTCTTTGTACCTTATCTAGCCACTGTTCAGCTACCGCTGGATCAATAGTACCCAGGAAATCTTCTGCTCCATACTTTCTTAATTTATCATAGTGCCTCACTAGTACCATTGGCTGGGGTGGTGGTGGCGGTTGTTGCACTGATGCCTGTCTCAATATTTCAACCATATGCCTAAGCCAAACTGGCGGAGCCTCCTCACCAACTGGTCTCCCAGACACAGAAACAGGGGCCTCTCCAGTTCTATCCACTCTAGCTCCATCTCTAACATCATCAGGAGCTACACTCTCGGCACTACCTTCAACAGATTGACGTGAATGAGGATCCATTATAACCTATATCTGCAAACATAGTAGGATACACCTCATTAAAGATCAGAGACTGCCAATACCAAACATGTATTTTATTCAAAAACCAACCTCTTAAAATCAAAATATTACTTTCCTTACAACTGTCCTAGGTTGAGAATCTCAAACCTAGGCTCTGATACCAAAATAATTGTAACACCCCTATATCCCGTATACGTACAAAGCATGCTTATACGATCGTATTATACGTATACTGAATATAGAAAATGCCACAGTTTAAAAATATACAAATCATATCTCGAAAAAGAAATAAAACAAATATCAATCATTTAAAAGAAATCCATAAAATATAATAGATGAAAACATTTATTAATACGCAACGGAAGTTATAACAAGTACTTACAAGTACAAATACATAGAAACTTTAAATTTACAAAACATAGAATATATATACATGATTGGCTGCTTGACTCTCTGATCTTTAAGCTCTAGTCCAACTCTTCAAGTACAAACTCAACTAGGTCTAGAAGAATCTTCTGTCTCAACCCTATCAACTCTATCACCTGCGCGATGAACCACAATCGCGCTGAGCCAACAACTCAGTAATACAAACCATAATGATAAAATGCAATGTCAATATCAATGTCATACATATAACCAATAAAGATCATACTTATAAATGTTACATTTCATTATTTCAATAATTATATCATCATCCATTAATTATAGCCATAAACCATGGCTCCATATACGAACCTTCCCCCAACCAGGTCGGTAGTCCAAGTTCGGTTGCCCAACTCTCTGGGTCCGCATGGTTCTGCAGGAGGCAGATAGGTACATATAAGACTATCAGTAACGAACCTTCCCCCAACTAGGTCGGTAGTCCAAGTTTGGTTGCCCAACCACTGGGTCCGCATGGTTCCGCAGGAGGCAGATAGGTACGTAATACTGACTGCATCGAACCTTCCCCCAACCAGGTCGGTAGTCCAAGTTCGGTTGCCCAAACCATTGGGTCCGCATGGTTCCGCAGGAGGCAAATAGGTCCGTTCATTTATCTCTTTAAACATTTCTTTCTCAATTAATTTCATTTTCATCATTATAATATACAACATCAATTACATTAACTAAACAAACATATCATTATTCAATCATATCATCTAGGCATGCTTCAATCATATCATTCACATCATTATAACTCACAACATTAATTTCACATCTCTTTATCATTCTCTTTCTCAATTTGTATCTCATAATCAAATAGGCAATCATGCCTCAACAATTTCATTTGTATAACCATAGCCACTCACAATGGCTTCTTATCACGTTTGAATCATCATGTCTCAATTCACATTATATTTCCATTCACACCAAAGTAATCCATCATTATACATATAGTACATTTCACAAGATTCACAATGTGCATAACATAACATTATTCAAATATATCAACAATGCCATATCAAGTGTATGTATGCAACAATGCAAGGTTTGTACTTACCTTAAGCACCACTTAAACAACTCTATACACTTCTTATTTCCAAGAACTCTTCACTTCTCAAATTAGGGCAAATCACCTTCTTCACAACCTAAACCAAAACAATGATGAACCACATCAATTCCAATACAATTTATCACTTGTTAACCTCCTCTTAGACCTTTAGATCACAATTAACAATCCAACAACACACATTATAGCCCACGGCCGTGGCCACCCCAACCCCCACGGGCGTGGGGTAGAAACCAATTCTGCCCAAATTATCCAACACCTCCACGGCCATGGCACCAAAGGGCCACGGGCGTGGCATCCAGAATGCTACTGCCTTCAACCAAATTCACATGTTTAATGCTTACAACTCCAACAAACACAACCAACATGAAGATCTATGAAAATAATCAACCAAACTTAACATTAACAACACTTACCAACTCAAAACCCTAAAACCAACATCACTCTTACTCTTTCAAAACTAACAACAACCCATCTTTTTATTTCTCATTCAAAACCAATACCACAATCAATTTAAATCAAACACACACCAAAAAATTACCATAAACATAACTTTACTTCCACATATCCACAATCAAACTCATAAACAACTTAAAATAAAACAAGAGAATTCAAGAGAGACTTGCCAAAAATAATAAATCTTCTTGGATTTCCACTTAGTCACTTGAAAACTCCTTCAATTTGATCTTAGAACTCAAAACCTTCCTCTTGCTCTCTTGTCTTGATGAGGTTCGGCCACCAAAGGGAAAGAAAAGAAAATGAAGAAGCAAAGTCAACTTTCTCTTCTCTTTAAACCTCCACCAATCAATTTCAAAAGAAAATTACCTAAATACCCTCTTCAATATAATTTAACTTCATTTCATTAATATACCCTTTTTAGTAATTTCACAAATCACAAATTAAATATCTTCTTCCCTTGACCCACCATTTTGACCAACATGTATGTTATATATCTTGCCATATACACAACATATACATTTTCTCTATACATTCTTTCCTTTCCCACTACACATATACATTTTATTCAAACAAAACAACAATTATCTCAAAACTTCTAGGGTACATTTTGGGATATTACAACTAGAGTTTTAGACACTTTAAAATACTTTTGATTCATGGTTTTAAATGATGATTTCAAGCTTACTGTGTAAATTTAAAATATTTGTGGTTTTATGGTTTTTAAAGTTTTAAAGGATTAAAACTTTAAAAAAGGTAGGGGTTTAAGGTTTGAAAGGGGTTAGAGTTTACTATTTTAGGTTTGGAAGATGAATTAAGGTTTTAGAAGCTTTGAATTAGGGTTTCGGGTGATCTTAGAATTTTAGAATTTGGAAAGAGCAATTGATATTTTTGGGGATTTTTATGAAAATAAACAAACGATTTAAAGTTTATAAAAGCAAAAAGGTAATTTTTAAGGCTTTTGGAAGTAATAGAATATGATTTTGTTTTATTGAAAAACATGTTCAATTAGGGTTTTGGAGTTTTGAAATAATAAAAGTAACAATTTTATATATTTTGGAAAATAAACCAACGAAATAAGGTTTTTAACTTTAGAAAAACTAAATTAAAGTTTTAGGATTTTTGATTTTGACAAACACAATTTCCTAGTTTAATACATACCTCTTTTTGTTGATTCCTCCAAAAATAATTCTTCTTGGATGAACAAGAACAAAGACAGTTGCTGCCTTTGATTCCTTTTTTAATGCGTTGCTTGTTACTCTTAAAAAGTCAAATTGATTTGCTGCCTATCCTTCACAGATTTGGTTTACAATTCTCCAATTTTCGTTCCTAATTCTGAATGATTTTCCTCCCTTCTGTGTTGTTATTTATAGAGGTTTTTTTATTGGTTTTTCCTAGTTACACACGGCATACCATATTTAATAAGAAAAGGAAACCGAAACCTAATTGTATTAGGTTTCGAAAAATTTGCGTCAGAAAATTTTGCTGCAGAAAAAATTTGTCCCAGAAAAAATTACGTTTGCCAAAAAATCTGCCGCAGTTGGCCGCAGCAGGGGGCGAGGAGTAGGCCTGAGGGCCATTTAGCCCGCAGGAAACTCCTGCGGGCGAAATGGCCCACGGCCAAGCCCGTTGGAATTTTCAGTGACGATTTTTTTCGTCGCCGATTTTTATTTTTATTTGTTTATTTTTATTTTTTATTAATAAAAATTAGATAATAAAGCAAAAATTATTTAATTAAGATAACAAAAATTATTTTGGACCAATTAAAATATATTAGACAATATAAAAATTATTTTACACTAAATAAGATATATTGGACCGGACTGGGTCAAAAATTAAGGGTCTACAAGTGCCCAAAAAAGGGGGAAATGATAGTGGTAACAAATCAAATGAATTAATTCCCTCATGAACAGTTATAGGATGGAGAGTGTTGTCCCAAGATGGCAACCAAGAGGGGGGGTGAATTGGTTTCCTCAAGAAGTTATGACAATTTAAAAAACTCAACAAACGAGAAATGCGGAATATAGAATTGGTTGAGTAATGGAAGAAGAAAAGAACACACAAGATTTATAGTGGTTCGGATTTACTTCAATCCTACATCCACTTCCTTAACAACTTGTTAAGGTTCCACTAGTCTTTGAAGTTTTCACAAGCTCACTTCCAACTTTACAAGTGTTTTTCTTAGGCTCACACTTACAACCCAAACAAGAGTTTTACAAGGCTCACTCTCTCAACCTAACAAGAGTTTTACAAGGCTTACTCTCACAACCTAACAAGAGTTTTACAAGGCTTACTCTCACAACCCAAGTGTTTCCCAACCTTACACTCAAACTTATACAATGGTGTTTTCAATGCTAACACCTAACATTCATAACAATTCAAATACAAGTTTAAGTAAAAGGAAATTTGTTGCTTGGCTATGAAAATCTTTTCTTAATAATGTTATCTCTTTTTGTTTTCTCATGGAAACATTGTATTTATAGCCAATGTGGTCTTACTAGCCGTTATTGCTGTTTAGAATAAAGTCTTGGCAGATTAGACCTTCTTTACTTAAACTGTCCGAAACACTTAGCGGTCGCCCTTCATACAAGGATGGTCGCGCTCATGCTTCACGCGGTCGTCCTTTTAACCAGGGACTGTCGCTACTTTTGAAAAAGCTTCAACAGTCGAATTTTAGTGCTCTACAGCTGGAATCTTGCCCATGATGTGTTTGTCCGACCGTTTTTTTGCCCATACTGTCTTTGTCGGGACGGTCGCGCCAAGCAAAGGTGCGGTCGCCCTTTTTGAATATTGAAGTGGGTTTACAACGGTCATGTCACGTGTCACTTTCTGACAGAGCAAAAGAGATGTCCGCCACAATTTGAATCTCGCGGTCGCCCTTCGTAGCTTTTCGCGGTCGAACTCACATTCTCGCGTCGAACTTCTGGACGCATCTGAGGACGCGAACACTACTGTCTCTTTGAGCAATTTCTTCTTGAATTGTGGGGCGGTCGCGACTCTGAATGGGGCAGTCGCTAAAGTGATAAGCGAGGTCGAGTTATTCACCGTTCTTGTTACCGCGAACCTTACTGTGATTGTAATGATTTAAGTTCCTTGAGTAGCGGTCGGGCAAATATTAGGACGGTCGCTATTATGTAGGAGCGGTCGCGACTATGGTCGAACTTTTGACCGCAAAACCTACTGTGACAATGTTTCATTTTGTAATTGCATGGAGCGGTCGTATTCAGTTGAGGTGCGACCGCTATACTTGTTCTGTTCACCTTTAATTGAAGCAACCTAATCCTGCAACAAGCTTTCTCAAACACAAGTTAAAATAGATCATCCATTTGAGTTGTCAAGCATCAAAATTAAGATCATTTGTCTAACAATCTCCCCCATTTTGACTTTGACAATTCAAATGGAATGATGAGAGAAATAATAAATCTAATTTTGATCCCCCTTAAATGCTCCCCCTTAACATATGCAACAATCATGGTTAAGAGCATTGTGAATGTATTATGAGATGTATCTTTCAACATATGTTATTGTTTGATGCAAACATTTCTCCCCCATAAACATTTTTCACTTTATTTGCAAATGTTCAACAAATTGTAACAAATTGTTCTTATTTTCCCATTATGTTTTCCCATTATTGTATTTTCATTCCATTTTGATATTTTCTCCCCCATTGTCATAGGCAAAATGAAACAAATGTTAAAAACAAATGAAACAATGAAAGGGGAATATAAACATTATATATATTAAAGTGAAGGAAAGTACAAGACATGAAACATAAGTAGCAAACATATGAAAATGCAAACAAAAACAAATTAAAGCTAAGCTATTCTGAGTCTACATCTAACTCTTCTTCAACTAAAGGAGCTTTCCCTTTATCTTGAGGTGCAACAGAGGCAGAGCTAGTGCTAAGGGATTCTTCTCCTTCAGCAACGCTTTGGGTGTGATCACTTATATCCCAATCTTCAAGATTGCATTGAGGCAAGTCCAATTTGCCTTGCATGTCATAAAGATCATGGTGCATGTGGGATATAAGGTCTATCCTCTTGTTTAAGTGCTGGAATCTCTTGGAAACACTTTTCTTGAACTTAGTGAGTTTCCTGGAGAGAGTTTTGATAGCTTGGAGGATGAGTTGTGTGGAGGATGAAGCAGTTTCATGAGCAGCTTTTGATGAAGCAGCTTTTGAAGGTAGTTCTACTGCAACTTCTACAGAATCTCCCTCTTCCTCAATTGTATACCTTGGCCTTTTCTTTTGTTTATCCATAACTCCTTTCTTGCCATAGCAGTATACATATGATCCTTCTATCTTCCTTACACAACCAGCATGCTCTAAGTAATCCATTGTGATAGCATTGGAGGCTAGAGTGAAAGGGTTCCTCAAAGTAGCTAAGTTCAAATCATTCAGAAGGTTTAGGTGCCTAGCTATTTGAGTAACTTGAGAGGATAGGAAGAAGGTACCAGTTCTTGTAACAGCATGATGGTAAAGGGTGTCAATCAAGAACTTGATTGTGTTCATTTTGATGTTGTGGGTGAAAGCATAGAGAAAGATAAGGTCTCTCTTGGTTACTTTCTCATTCCCATCTGCTCTTTGATGAATGGTATAGGTGATAATCCTATGGAGCATCCAGTGGGTGAGAGATTTGATGTGCCTGGCTTTAGATTCCTTTTCAAAGGAAGTTTCAATGGAAATTTCTCGCCAGAAATCAGAAAGGGTTGGGTTTGAGAAGATTTGGTCATTGTAGGAGGTTATACCTTCAGAAGGGAAGTTCCAAATGTTGCCAAATCCTTCTAGGGTTAAGAATTGATACTGATCAAAGAGTTTGAACCTAACCCCATACCACCCTAGTGCAGAGTTTGCATTTTTCTCAATTTGGAAAGACATGAGAAACTCCTTACTTAGACTAGAGTAGCCTACCTCTTCTGGAAAGACAAAATTTCTCCATCCAAGGACATCCAACAATTCTTCAATTTCGTCCTTGATGTTCAAGGCAGACAGCATCCCACCAAAAGGTGATTTGGTGCCTTCAACCTTCTTCTTCTTTAGCATGGCATACCTAATGTCTTCCTCAGTGGTTTGGTGATGAGGTTTGTGAATTTTCTCACCCCTTTTTGACTGTGGAGGAGATGGAGGTTCAACAACAGGTTCTCTAATGATGATTCCTGGAACTCTCTTAGCTTGACCCTTAATTTTGGAAGTGGTTTTTCTTTTGGGAGCCATTAGAAAAGAGAGTAGAAGTAAATTGGAAAACAGAGGGTGATTGAGAAGTAGAAGTTTTTAGGGTTTCAGAAGGAAGTTTGTGTGCTTTGATAGGCAAAATATCAGATAAACTGATGCAAAACACTCTTAAATAGATGAAGTAAAGAAAATAGTCATTTATGACTGTTGAGAGTTAAGAGTTGCGACCTGTCACACAGCCAACGGTTATAAATTTTCGAGCAGTTTGTACAGGGTGCGGTCGCAGATTTAACAAGGTGCGATCGCGAAATGGTGTACAGCGACCATTATTATGATCAGTACGCTCGCGAGTGAAGAAAACAACTGTAACGGTCGAAACTATTCAAATTGGTGCGATCGCGCACAAATTTTCTCGACCGCGCTCAGAGATTTTTATTGAATGAAACTAGCAGACGAAGTAGCGAGCGCGAAAGAACACTGGAGCGACCGCGACATTCTTAAAAATGAAAGATTCAAGGAAATATGGAAGATATTCTAAGTGTGTTAAGAAAAATTAATTTCATGCACATAGAAACTTTATTTTAAGGCAAAAATTCTAATTAACTCAAAGTGATTCCATCAATCATTCCTAAATTGAGTTTGATGAAGTTAAGTCTTTCTTCATTCAAGGGTTTTGTAAAGACATCAGCAAGTTGATTTTCTGTATCTATGAATTCTAAGGTTATATTCTGATTTTGTACATTTTCTCTTAAGAAATGATGTCTAATATCTATGTGTTTGGATCTAGAATGTTGGATAGGATTCTTAGACAAATTGATAGCACTAGTGTTGTCACATTTAATGGAGATATTGTTAAACATTTTACCATAGTCAAGCAATTGTTGTTTCATCCATAATACTTGTGTGCAACAAAAACATGCTGCAACATATTCAGCTTCCGTTGTGGATAAAGCAACTGATGCTTGTTTCTTACTATGCCAAGAAACTAGACAATTACCAAGAAAGTGACATGCTCCTGTTGTGCTTTTCCTATCTAATATACTACCAGCATAATCTGCATCTGAAAATCCTATAATATGAAATGATGTGTTTTTAGGATACCAAAGTCCTAAATGTATTGTACCACTCAAATATTTCAAGATTCTCTTAGTGGCATTCAAGTGTGATTCTTTAGGACTAGTTTGAAATCTAGCACAAAGACATACACTATACATTATATCAGGCCTAGAAGCAGTTAAGTAAAGTAGTGATCTGATGATACCTCGATATTTCTTCTCATCTACTGCTTTACCATTATCATCTTTACCTAATTTCAATGATGTGCTCATAGGAGTTTTGCTAGTTTTGCAGCCATCCATTCCAAATTTCTTGATGAGTTCTTTTGTATATTTGGATTGGTTGATGAAGATCTCATCTTTACATTGCTTGACTTGCAGTCCAAGGAAAAACTTGAGTTCACCCATCATGCTCATTTCAAATTCCCTAGTCATACAAGAAGCAAATTCTTTGCACAAGGCTTCATTAGTAGCTCCAAATATTATGTCATCCACATAAATTTGTACAATCAAAATGTTGTGCTTATCCTTTTTAACAAAAAGAGTTGTGTCTACTTTTCCTTTTGAAAAACCATTTTAAAGCAAATATGCACTAAGTTTATCATACCAAGCTCTAGGTGCTTGCTTTAATCCATATAAAGCTTTGGTAAGTTTGAAAACATGATCAGGAAATTTGTAGTTTTCAAAACCAGGAGGTTGTTCAACATAAACTTCTTCATTTATGAGTCCGTTTAGAAATGCACTTTTAACATCCATTTGATAAAGCTTAAAATTCATATGACATGCAAAGGCAAGTAATATTCTAATAGCTTCTAATCTAGCTACGGGGGCAAAGGTTTCATCATAGTCAATACCTTCTTCTTGATTATAACCTTTGGCTACCAATCTTGCTTTATTTCTAATGATGTGACCATTTTCATCAAGCTTATTCCTATAAACCCATTTGCATCCTATTATAGAATGATCTATAGGTCTAGGAGTAAGTTGCCAAACATTATTTCTTTCAAATTGATTAAGTTCATCTTGCATTGCAGTTATCCAATTTTCATCATTTAAAGCTTCCTCAATAGTTTTTGGTTCAATTTGAGAAACAAAAGCAACATTAACATCAATATGATTAATTTTAGATCTAGTAGTTACTCCCTTTGATGTTTCTCCAATGATGAGTTCCTTTGGATGATCTTTCTTGTATTGCCAATCCTTAGGTAGATCTTGAGCCTTTTCTTCAAGTTGATTGATCTTTGGAGCATCAATAGATTCAAGAGGTTCAAGAGTGCCTGCAGGGTCATTGAAAGTAATACCTTTCTTTTGATCAAGTTTAGATGATTCATCAAATACAACATGCATTGATTCTTCTATAACTAGAGTTTTCATATTAAATACTCTATATGCTTTGCTATATGATGAATATCCTAAGAATATGCCTTCATCTGATTTGGATGAGAATTTTCCAAGATTATCCTTGGTATTCAATATGAAGCATTTGCATCCAAATACTCTAAAATATCCAATTCTGGGTATTCTTCCATTCCATAGCTCATAAGAAGTTTTATTAGTTAAATGCCTTTTATAAACACGATTTGCAATGTAACAAGCTGTATTAACGGCTTCCGCCCAAAAATAAGATGGTAAATCATATTCATTGAGCATTGTCCTAGCCATTTCGATTAAAGTTCTATTTTTCCTTTCAACTACACCATTTTGCTGTGGAGTTCTAGGAGCAGAAAAATTGTGTGAAATGCCAAGTTCATTGCAAAAGTTTTCAAAGTTTTCATTTTCAAATTCTTTGCCATGATCACTTCTAATAGATGTGATCACATATCCTTTTTCATTTTGAACTCTTTTTGCAAAGGTTTTGAAGTAATTAAAGGCTTCATTCTTTTGAGCTAAGAAATTAACCCATGTGAATCTAGAGTAGTCATCAACAAGAACAAATGCATATGATTTGCCTCCTAAGCTTGTAACTCTATTTGGTCCAAACAAGTCTAAATGAATGAGCTCTAAAGGTCTAGAGGTGCTTATAACACACTTTGATTTAAATGAGCTTTTATGTTGCTTACCATGTTGACAAGGTTCACAAATTCTGTCTTTATCATATTTTATCTTAGGTAAGCCATCAACTAAATTCTCATTACAAATATATTTCAATTGATCCATACCAGCATGTCCTAGTCTTCTATGCCATAACCATGCATCATTATTAGTGGACATTAAACATGTATGATTAGAATGTATGCTTACATTGTAAGTGTTGTTTGTTCTAGTACCCTTAAATATGATAACATCATTTGTGTGATTTTGCATTCCTTGGAATCAAACTTAACAAAGTATGCTTTATCACAAAGTTGACTAACACTTAGCAAGTTATGTTTCAAACCATCAACAAGCCATACATCTTCAATTAAATCCTTACCAATAGAACCAATGGAGCCAACACCAAGAATTTTACCTTTAGCATTGTTTCCAAAAGTTACGTTACCTCCATGTTTATAGGTAATACTTGTAAAGAGCTTTGCATTTCCAGTCATATGCCTTGAGCATCCACTATCCACAAGCCATGTGCTTTCATTGGTAGTAGATTTTAGGCATACCTGCAAGCCAATTGTGATCATCCTTTTTTAGGTACCTGTAACACCCCATCTTAGCCTACGTTTATAGACCAAGATGGACTGTTATCTCATGGTGGTTATGTCTTAATATTTTACTTAGCAAATTTTTAAGTGCATATTTTAAAAAAAAATTTGCCAGAGTTTCCCCTATAATTGGTGGTCCTAAGTGTCGACAAAACTAATTTTTCTTATTTATGAAAAACATTTTGTTCACAATTCAATACAAGCACACTCCCAATAATCCACCCTTATAACCTAAACTACAAATCCTGCAAGAAGAATTCACACTTCTATATTCACAACCCAACTCAATTCAAAATCATAAAGTTATTATACATTACTAGATTTACATGCTACATCAAGTTATCTCTTTGTGTTCAAATAAGTACATGCCAGTTTCTAATACCAAAATACAAAATAAAAAGCACCATCTAAGTTTGTTGATGACCGACAAATCGCAGGACTCCTCTACTCGCTACTCGCTCCTTGCTAATAACCTACGAGTTTAGAAGAAACTAAACTCGCTAAGCATTGCTTAGTGGGTACTTTAACTAATTACGGAAAATAAATAATAAAGCATAATGCACTTTTAAAAGCAATGAATCGTATTGAAAAATAATATCACAGTAAAAACAATACATACATGTCATATATTCGGTTATTATCATTTTATCAGTTTGCTCCACAAGGTAATTATGATTACACCAATCTCGAAATGAGGCCTCGTATAGAATTACGCGTGGTCTTGACCTCACACGACTAATTGCCATGGTCTTGGTCTCACACGATATAACTGCGTGGTCTTGACCTCACACGACTAATTGCCATGGTCTTGGTCTCACACGATATAACTGCGTGGTCTTGACCTCACACGACTAATTGCCATGGTCTTGGTCTCACACGATATAACTGCGTGGTCTTGGTCTCACACGACTAGTTGCCATGATCTTGACCTCACACGATATAATCCCCATTCCAGACCGGTTTTACTCATTTACCGAGTAGAGCATATATAACATTTCATATATTTTCACTTTGTATATATATATACCACATATTCTCCATGTATATACAGTATATCCTCACACAAATACCACATATACTCACAGATGAATCATATGTATTCACATATATACCATATACACACATATATATACCATATGAACAAAAGTTTGTAAGAAAATAAAATTTCTTTTATGTTAAAGTACCAAACCTTGCTTTTCCTTAGTCCTTATTCTATATCACTTCCTTTCCTTCCTTGTCTCCTTGATTTCCTTATAATCTTGTTTGTCACCAAACTCTTTAAATCCAAAAGCCTTAAACTTAGGAAAAATACCTCCTTCTTCCTTCTCTTATGGTTTGGACGAATTCACCATGCAAGAGGGGGCTTTTATACTTTCTTTCCTTAGCTTATTTTGATCCAAATGGAAGCCATAAGTGGTGAATAGATGTTGACTTCCAATTGGTACACCTTATAGCAAAAATGGCCACTTTTAATTGGTCCATTTGCCTTCTTCCAATTGGTACACCTTATAGCAAAAATGGCTACTTTTAATTGGTCCATTTGCCTTCTTCTAATTGGTACACCTTATAGCAAAAATGGCCACTTTTAATTGGTCCATTTGCCTTCTTCCAATTGGTACACCTTATAATAAAAATGGCCACTTTTAATTGGTCCATTTGCCTTCTTCCAATTGGTACACCTTATAACAAAAATGGCCACTGTTAATTGGTCCACTTGCCTTCTTCTTTTAATAAATGTTATATGGCTAATTATGATCCACTTTTGGGGTGGATGAATGCCTTAGGGCCATTTGTCCATCTCTTTTTCTTTTCTTCTTTTAATAAATGCTAAATGGCTACTTATGATTGGCCCACTTGCCTCCTTCTTTTATCTTATTTATTTGGCAAGCCCTTAGGCTTCCTTTTATTCATATTTTGACCCCCCCCCCCCTCAACTTTCTTTTGCTGTAATTTTATAGTCTAGGGTGTGAAAATATCAAAATACCCTCCAACGATTAATCGATTGTAACTTTTAAACCGTGCATTTTCGGGAAAAATTGAAACCCACGGTTATGACCCTATTAATCTCTAGAATATTCTTCCGGGGTCGGATATGGGCACTATTAAGAACTTCCGACACTTAATGTTTAAGTTTACATAGTTGCCCCTAACTTTTGAGAAATTTCCACTTAGGTCCTTTTGATATCCCTTCCTGACCTTACTGTCTTTCTTTATTAATATCTTTTTACTCACAACTCCAAATTAAGTAATTCTTATTCCCACTGAAACTAGATATCCGGGGATATATTGTTTCAAAATTTTAGGTCGATCCGAGCTATATCTGATTTTTGACGGTCCTTTGAAGTTAAGCCTACTATGCTGTCCTGAGGCAGCTTGCACATTGTCTACTAAATCCATTATATCTTATTTTTTACAACTCCAAATTGAGTAATTTTAAGTTAAACATCTAGATAAGACACAAATAAACAATTAAGTCTTCTTTGAGACTCTCTAATTCTGTCAATAACTTGGATGAAATTCGAACTCAAGTTATAGGTCATGTTCTAAACTCCTTTGTTCTAAGCCTAAATCATATCCTCTATGTCTGTTTCTTACCAATCTGGAATTCGGGATGTTACAATTCTATCCCCCTTAATTTAAGTTTCGCCCCGAAACTTACTTATTCATGCATAATTCTTACATATAATTACACATAGCTTGTGATTCTACGTTTCGTTCCACGAATTTAGAGACATCCTATATTGACATAAATAATTATCTGCTTAGTTCATCAACATATAACTCAATTATCAATTCTTATCTGGCATGTACATCTACCTATTCATCATATAACTTTCTCCTTACTTTATCTTACATGGCACACATAATTATTTACTTGCTACCTATCTCCCAAAATCGACTAAACCTATGCTCTGATACCACTAAATGTAACACCCCATCTTAGCCTACGTTTATAGACCAAGATGGACTGTTATCTCATGGTGGTTATGTCTTAATATTTTACTTAGCAAATTTTTAAGTGCATATTTTAAAAAACAATTTGCCAGAGTTTCCCCTATAATTGGTGGTCCCAAGTGTCGACAAAACTAATTTTTCTTATTTATGAAAAACATTTTGTTCACAATTCAATACAAGCACACTCCCAATAATCCACCCTTATAACCTAAACTACAAATCCTGCAAGAAGAATTCACACTTCTATATTCACAACCCAACTCAATTCAAAATCATAAAGTTATTATACATTACTATATTTACATGCTACATCAAGTTATCTCTTTGTGTTCAAATAAGTACATGCCAGTTTCTAATACCAAAATACAAAATAAAAAGCACCATCTAAGTTTGTTGATGACCGACAAATCGCAGGACTCCTCTACTCGCTCCTTGCTAATAACCTATGAGTTTAGAAGAAACTAAACTCGCTAAGCATTGCTTAGTGGGTACTTTAACTAATTACGGAAAATAAATAATAAAGCATAATGCACTTTTAAAAGCAATGAATCGTATTGAAAAATAATATCACAGTAAAAACAATACATACATGTCATATATTCGGTTATTATCATTTTATCAGTTTGCTCCACAAGGTAATTATGATTACACCAATCTCGAAATGAGGCCTCGTATAGAATTATGCGTGGTCTTGACCTCACACGACTAATTGCCATGGTCTTGGTCTCACACGATATAACTGCGTGGTCTTGACCTCACACGACTAATTGCCATGGTCTTGGTCTCACACGATATAACTGCGTGGTCTTGACCTCACACGACTAATTGCCATGGTCTTGGTCTCACACGATATAACTGCGTGGTCTTGACCTCACACGACTAATTGCCATGGTCTTGGTCTCACACGATATAACTGCGTGGTCTTGGTCTCACACGACTAGTTGCCATGATCTTGACCTCACACGATATAATCCCCATTCCAGACCGGTTTTACTCATTTACCGAGTAGAGCATATATAACATTTCATATATTTTCACTTTGTATATATATATACCACATATTCTCCATGTATATACAGTATATCCTCACACAAATACCACATATACTCACAGATGAATCATATGTATTCACATATATACCATATACACACATATATATACCATATGAACAAAAGTTTGTAAGAAAATAAAATTTCTTTTATGTTAAAGTACCAAACCTTGCTTTTCCTTAGTCCTTATTCTATATCACTTCCTTTCCTTCCTTGTCTCCTTGATTTCCTTATAATCTTGTTTGTCACCAAACTCTTTAAATCCAAAAGCCTTAAACTTAGGAAAAATACCTCCTTCTTCCTTCTCTTATGGTTTGGACGAATTCACCATGCAAGAGGGGGCTTTTATACTTTCTTTCCTTAGCTTATTTTGATCCAAATGGAAGCCATAAGTGGTGAATAGATGTTGACTTCCAATTGGTACACCTTATAGCAAAAATGGCCACTTTTAATTGGTCCATTTGCCTTCTTCCAATTGGTACACCTTATAGCAAAAATGGCTACTTTTAATTGGTCCATTTGCCTTCTTCTAATTGGTACACCTTATAGCAAAAATGGCCACTTTTAATTGGTCCATTTGCCTTCTTCCAATTGGTACACCTTATAACAAAAATGGCCACTGTTAATTGGTCCACTTGCCTTCTTCTTTTAATAAATGCTATATGGCTAATTATGATCCACTTTTGGGGTGGATGAATGCCTTAGGGCCATTTGTCCATCTCTTTTTCTTTTCTTCTTTTAATAAATGCTAAATGGCTACTTATGATTGGCCCACTTGCCTCCTTCTTTTATCTTATTTATTTGGCAAGCCCTTAGGCTTCCTTTTATTCATATTTTGACCCCCCTCAACTTTCTTTTGCTGTAATTTTATAGTCTAGGGTGTGAAAATATCAAAATATCCTCCAACGATTAATCGATTGTAACTTTTAAACCGTGCATTTTCGGGAAAAATTGAAACCCACGGTTATGACCCTATTAATCTCTAGAATATTCTTCCGGGGTCGGACATGGGCACTATTAAGAACTTCTGACACTTAATGTTTAAGTTTACATAGTTGCCCCTAACTTTTGAGAAATTTCCACTTAGGTCCTTTTGATATCCCTTCCTGACCTTACTGTCTTTCTTTATTAATATCTTTTTACTCACAACTCCAAATTAAGTAATTCTTATTCCCACTGAAACTAGATATCCGGGGATATATTGTTTCAAAATTTTAGGTCGATCCGAGCTATATCTGATTTTTGACGGTCCTTTGAAGTTAAGCCTACTATGCTGTCCTGAGGCAGCTTGCACATTGTCTACTAAATCCATTATATCTTATTTTGTACAACTCCAAATTGAGTAATTTTAAGTTAAACATCTAGATAAGACACAAATAAACAATTAAGTCTTCTTTGAGACTCTCTAATTCTGTCAATAACTTGGATGAAATTCGAACTCAAGTTATAGGTCATGTTCTAAACTCCTTTGTTCTAAGCCTAAATCATATCCTCTATGTCTGTTCCTTACCAATCTGGAATTCGGGATGTTATAGTACCCACATATAGTTGGGTCCTTGATGGTTAGTAGAAAGAGTGCCTTCTAAATTGAGATGAGCTTTTCTTATATAACAATAGAAATTTTTGTGACCAAATTTCATGCAATATGTGCATTGCCATGGTATCCTATGTTTCTGCATTTTTCTTTTTGCATTATACATACAACTACAAGTATGTGATTTCTTTTGTACAAGTTCAGTAAACAACAATGCATAATTGTTTTTGGCTTTATCTCCTAGTGAACCGTAAGAAGTTCTTTTAGACTTGGTGCAAGCATCTTTGATATGAACATCAGAAATTTTAGTTGTAGATGCTTTCACAAAAGTTGGTTTACTAGGTGCAATGTTGGTTGAGCCATTGAATCCTAATCCATATTTCAAGGAAGGTGATCTTTGATTATTAATTAATGTGTTCAATGCTTCCTTTCCTTTATGAAATCTGGAAATTGATTCTTTTAGTTCTTTTAGTTCATGCTTCAATGTCTCATTCTCTTTAATCACCTTTTCTAAGTCATGTGAGCTTTTATTTAATTCTCCTATTGTATTCATTAAGTGTTCATTTGAGGTTTTCAATTCTAAGGTAGAGTTCTTTAAGCATATAAAATCCTTTTCTAACTTAGAGTTTTTCTCTTTATAGAGCATCATTTTAGAGAAATATTTTTCTATTTTAGAATTCATGTGCTCAATCAAATCACTATCATCTATATCACTCATATCATCATGTGCTACAAGATCAAAGGATTGAGTACTTACCTCATTGGAGTCATCTTCAATAGCCATGAGACAAAGATTTGCAATTCCTTCCTCTTCTTCTTCTTCACTTGAGGAAGAGTCATCCCATGTGGCTTTGAGAGACTTTTTCTTTTCTTTATCCCATTTCCTTTTGTTCTTTAATTTGTAGCAATCCGACTTGATGTGACCGGTTTTTCCACATTCATAGCATTTTACCTCATTTTTCTTTTCTTTATCTTTGAAGGAGAATTTAGGAGGTGTACCTTTGTTTGCTTGTAATCTTTTCTTCCTTTTCCATTCATTCATTCTTTTTGAGAACATTGCCATTTCATCTTCATCATCAGTACCTTCATTGCTTGAGCTCTCAACTTCTTTGATTGCTTTGAGTGCAATTGGTTTTCTCTTTTCTTTCTCACCTTGATCTTCTTCTTTTTCACTGTGCAGCTCAAAAGTGAGTAATTTACCAACTAGCTCGTCGGTTCTTAATGTGCTGAGATCATGAGCTTCTTCTATGGATGATACTTTGGATTCAAAGTTCTTTCTAGCTCTTAGGGCTCTCAAGATTTTACTGTTTACATCACCTTGATCATATACCTTGCCATACTTCTTCAGTTCATTGACAATAGCAAGCAAGCGATTTGTCATGTCGGTGACATTTTCATTTGGTTTCATCTTGAATAGCTCATACTCATGAACATGCATTTGTTTCTTGGTAAATCTTACTTGAGTTGTACCTTCATGGTAGTTTTCAAGTGTTTTCCAAATACAATGTGCACAAGTTAAATGTTGAACTCTTCCACCTTCTTCTCTTGAAATGGAGTTCATCAAGATGGAAGCAGCTCTATTGTTCTTGAATCGATCTCTGATATTGCTAGTTGACCATTGAGCTTTGGGAAGTGGAACTTGAATACCGTCAACTTCATGAGTAGGAGATTTCCACTCATTTTCCACGAAATCCCATAGTTCAATCCCTTCACTGTCTAGAAACAAATACATTTTGTGTTTCCAGTATGAGTAATCCGTTCCATCAAAGTAGGGTCTAAGAATAGAGTTAAGATTTCCATGAGAGCTTGATGAAGAAGAAGTTGCCATTGTGGATCAGATTTCACAATTAAGTTTAAGAAATCTCAGGGCTCTGATACCAATTGTTGTCCCAAGATGGCAACCAAGAGGGGGGGTGAATTGGTTTCCTCAAGAAGTTATGACAATTTAAAAAACTCAACAAACGAGAAATGCGGAATAGAGAATTGGTTGAGTAATGGAAGAAGAAAAGAACACACAAGATTTGTAGTGGTTCGGATTTACTTCAATCCTACATCCACTTCCTTAACAACTTGTTAAGGTTCCACTAGTCTTTGAAGTTTTCACAAGCTCACTTCCAACTTTACAAGTGTTTTTCTTAGGCTCACACTTACAACCCAAACAAGAGTTTTACAAGGCTCACTCTCTCAACCTAACAAGAGTTTTACAAGGCTTACTCTCACAACCTAACAAGAGTTTTACAAGGCTTACTCTCACAACCCAAGTGTTTCCCAAGCTTACACTCAAACTTATACAATGGTGTTTTCAATGCTAACACCTAACATTCATAACAATTCAAATACAAGTTTAAGTAAAAGGAAATTTGTTGCTTGGCTATGAAAATCTTTTCTTAATAATGTTATCTCTTTTTGTTTTCTCATGGAAACATTGTATTTATAGCCAATGTGGTCTTACTAGCCGTTATTGCTGTTTAGAATAAAGTCTTGGCAGATTAGACCTTCTTTACTTAAACTGTCTGAAGCACTTAGCGGTCGCCCTTCATACAAGGATGGTCGCGCTCATGCTTCACGCGGTCGTCCTTTTAACCAGGGACGGTCGCTACTTTTGAAAAAGCTTCAACGGTCGAATTTTAGTGCTCTACAGCTGGAATCTTGCCCATGATGTGTTTGTTCGACCGTTTTTTTTGCCCATACTGTCTTTGTCGGGACGGTCGCGCCAAGCAAAGGTGCGGTCGCCCTTTTTGAATATTGAAGTGGGTTTACAACGGTCATGTCACGTGTCACTTTCTGACAGAGCAAAAGAGATGTCCGCCATAATTTGAATCTCGCGGTCGCCCTTCGTAGCTTTTCGCGGTCGAACTCACATTCTCGCGTCAAACTTCTGGACGCATCTGAGGACGCGAACACTACTGTCTCTTTGAGCAATTTCTTCTTGAATTGTGGGGCGGTCGCGACTCTGAATGGGGCGGTCGCTAAAGTGATAAGCAAGGTCGAGTTATTCACCGTTCTTGTTACCGCGAACCTTACTGTGATTGTAATGATTTAAGTTCCTTGAGTAGCGGTCGGGCAAATATTAGGACGGTCGCTATTATGTAGGAGCGGTCGCGACTATGGTCGAACTTTTGACAGCGAAACCGACTGTGACAAGGTTTCATTTTGTAATTGCATGGAGCGGTCGTATTCAGGTGAGGTGCGACCGCTATACTTGTTCTGTTCACCTTTAATTGAAGCAACCTAATCCTGCAACAAGATTTCTCAAACACAAGTTAAAATAGATCATCCATTTGAGTTGTCAAGGATCAAAATTAAGATCATTTGTCTAATAGAGAGTTTGTATATATTATAGGAAATTGAATAAAGCAACCCGTAAAGATCATTTTCCTTTACCGTTTATTAATCAAGTGCTATAAAAACTTGTGAGAAATGCTTATTTTTGTTCGTTAGATATATTTAGGTTATTTTCAAATTTCTATAGCTTTTAAAGATCAAGAGAAGACTACTTTCACATGTCCTTATGGAACCTTTGCTTATCGCAGAATGCCTTTTTGAATGTGCAATGTGTAACGCTTGTAGTTTTATTAAATATAATTAAATAAATAATTTGGAAGGGTTAAGATTGTGTTAGAAGGAGTAAATGCTTAATTTATATGAAGGATATATGTTAAATATACATAAAATATAAATTTCACTAAAAAATGAAAAGTCAAAAAATCAAAAGTTAAAAGGTTCATAAGTCAAAATTAAAAAAATAATAATAAATAAATTCAAAATTAAAATTAATTTTTGAATGGAAGATGGAAAATATCTTAATTATTATGTAATTAATTAAATATATATATATATGGTTATAAATGAAAGAAAGAAATTAAA
This sequence comes from Garcia nutans, assembly GCA_947685225.1. Lineage (NCBI taxonomy): Eukaryota > Viridiplantae > Streptophyta > Magnoliopsida > Malpighiales > Euphorbiaceae > Garcia > Garcia nutans. The sequence continues at coordinate 11,673,196 of CANTUV010000040.1, forward strand.
AGTCAAAACTTAATCTTCATCATCTTCGTCTTCTCTCCCCTAGGCCGAATTCCATGGTAGCTTGAAGGAGGATTTTTGCTTCTTCCATATATCAAATTTTACAAGGTTTATCAAGAATTAAGGGTAGTTTTGAAGAATTCTCAAGTATTGGTAAGTTATCTCTTGAATTTAAGAAGTTTTCTTAAAAATCTTGATTATGTGAAATTTGTAATTTCAAAAGAGATCTCAATAAGTGTTTAAATGGTGTGGGATCAAGATATTTTGGTGTAGAAGTAATGATTTTAAGGTTGGTTAGTTAAAATAATTGAGTTTGGTGGTAAATTGGAAGAAGTAGTAAGGGTGAGTTAGGGTTTTGTTAGGAATTAGGTGGAAATTGTATAATTGATGTTTAATTTGAGTAAAATGAATAGAATTTGGTTTTAATGATATATTTTAACTTATATTTGATTTAGGATTGAAAGATCCAAAAGTTGCCTAATTGGAAGAATTAGGGTTTTGGTAGGATTTTTGGTTAAAATGAGTGTAATTGGCATTTAATTAGTTGAAATGTATTAAAATAGAATTCTAATGCTATATTTAAACTTAAAACTCAGCTTAGGATTGAGTGGAGTGTAATTAAAAATTTAAATTATTGAAGGGAATTTGGAGAAAGGGAGATTGGAGAGTGAGATTGGCCATGGATTAGCATAATTGGAGGTTAGTACATTCAATTGCAATTGAATTGGCATATTACATTATGTTTTTAAAATCATGTTATGCTACTTTAATGTGGTTGTTCACATATAAAGTGTATGGTTTTATGTAAAAATCTATGAAATGTATAAAGTGTGGGCTGTTAAGCCATGGTAGAATAGCTAATGGCATTTTTGTGTGAAAATTGTGAAAATTTGCATTGTGTTTTTAATTGTAAAAATCGGCCACATTGTAGTAGTGGCAAAGAAATACGTTATCCATAGTGAAAATATTATTTCACTAGCAATAAATAGATAAATAGTAGTGAAAATATGTTAATAATACAAATTTGCAAAGAAAATCTCTAACAAAAAATCATCAGAGTTTTGTTTGTAATTTCAATATTTCCAAAACCAAAAACCACAACCTGAACAAAAATTACACTCTAAAATAACATTTACCACTTATCCTCCAAATCACTACCTCATAAATTCAAATCTATATATATACAAATCGTTTTCCCAAAACATGTTTAGAATAAAAATTATGTATTTTTATTATATAAAACCAAAGTACACTATAACATAAAATATACATGAATGCAATCCCCAAAATAGCTAGTCTCATGGCAAACTGACACTTCAACCCCAAATTTACTCTGGACCACTTTGCTGTGCAATTCTATCACCTATGCAATTCACACAACAGTGCTAAGCCTAAAGCTCAGTGGTACATTTTTAAAAACCATAAACATATAATTTAGAATTCTCAATTTAAAAGTTATCAATATACACTATTTAAATAAACCTTCATCAGCTTATAGTACCCACCATCATGCCACATTTGTGATGTTGGCCTCAAATACATAATTTGATGGAATAGAACACATTATGCCACCTCACAATCCATTATACATTTACTCAGTGTAAATGTGACCCTCAGCAATACTTTTGGTTTTATAAACCTTAGAAGCATAACATGACCACAACAACACACACATATTCACACACACATTCACACATTGGGCCCAACCAGTTCTTGCATAATACCCAAGTTTTAGAAATATCAATTTAATTGATCTTGATACCGAGGCAAGTGTCACATATATCACCAAAAGGTTGCCTCTATGGACACCAAGGCCAGTGTCACATAATCACCTGTAAGCCACCTCTATCGACACCGAGGGCGAGTGTCATATAAATCACCTGTAGGCCTCCCTCTCTTGACACTGGAGGCAAGTATCACATAATTCACCCAAAGGCCGCCTCCTTAGTATAGTATCAATTTTAATATTCTGGAACAATTCATTTTAGAAGGCATACATGTAATACACATCACATCATACCACATTTTCATAATTATCATATTATTTACATTTCTATGCTTCCATACATTTTCTATATTTTCATTCATTTTTCACATATTTCTCGTGATCATCTCATACCATGATCACCTCCCATAGTCTCATTCACTTTGAATATTATTTTCATCAATTTATCCACATTACATATCCTTGAGTCGCATTCACAATGTGACTCACTCCACACATTATTTTTTACTTTTCTCATGTCTTTACTCAATATCTACAATTTTTCAATATATATAACACATTGGTTCATAATAATGTCACTTTAAAGAATATTATATATTCTTTAAAGTGAGCCAAATTGTACTCTTTTCTCCCCATATATTCATATTTATCAATTTCTCATAATTTTTTTCTTTTCCCATAATTTCTTATATTTTCTACATTTTTATATTTATTTCCAACATTACCCACATTTTCACATCACACTAGTAAGCCTCACACATTTCATGTACAAACATTAATATTTACAATGAGCAACTGCCCAATGTGACATCCATCACATAACTATGCTATATTGCATAGGTTATGTAAATATCCACATTATAAGGAAACTGCATACATTATGCCAAGCCTAATTTAATAACACCTCAAAACATTTAAATATGTATTAACCTCAATTATGCCAAGTTCCAAGCTTTAATCACCTTCCAACACTAACTTCACCATTTGCACTTCAATACTTTAATTTCATAATTAACCATATTTAATCCTAAATCAAATCATAAATGTAAAAATAGCATCAGTATCTCATTCTAAGCCATTTTAAATATTTAAACATTAATTATATTGATTCTATCTAAAATTGCTCTAAAACCCTAATTTTCTCACTACCTCTTCCAAATTACCACTAAACTTAATCATTTTAACCAACTAACCTTAAAATCATTACTTTTACACCAAAATAACTTCATCTCATACCATTTGAACAATTATTGAAATCTCTTTAGAAATTGTAAATTTCACATAATCTCCCATAATCCTAATCCTCTATACTTCCTTCAAACTTCACCAATCATGCTCATCTTAATCAATCAATCATCAAATCACCTTATATCCTTAATATTAGCTTCTTTACTATCAATTTTAACAATTTAAATCAATCTATCACCAACCCATATCATTACACAATCTAAAAACAAGGAAATACAAGCTTAAAGTTAGAAAACTTACTTGAATCGTTGGTTAAGCTTTAAAATCAGCTTAAATCTCTTGAAATCCTTGTAAACTTTGGTGCAGTTGATGAACAAAACTCCCCCCTCTCTCAAAAATTTCATCCTTGGTGTGGGAAGGAAGAAGAAAGATGATATTTTCTCTCTTCTTTCCTATCCATAAATATATATATATATTAAATAATTAATTAATAAAATATTTAGATATTTTGACTCTTATTCCTGTCCATAATTACTTTTAATTTTCCTTTTTTAACAAAATAATTATATATTTAACTTTTTAACTTTTACTTTTGACTTTTACTACTCACTTTTTGTTTTTATGAAAATGTATTTATTATGTATATGTTAGGCATATATTATGTATATACTCTATATATATTGTGTACACATTAAGTATATACCTCACTTATCCTTCATACAATACTCGATTTGCTCTCCACACACCTTGTTAATGTAATATCCCTTGTAACGCCCCCATACTCCATATAAGCACTATACATATACTTGGTATACATACAATGCGTATATGAAGTATAAGAGTGTCACTTTTAATTTCTATTTAAAAGTCTTTATCCAAGTTCAAGCAATATTATGTTCATTTAAGAAACATTTATAGTAATCATTATTCTTATAAAAATATAAAGCATAATGAAAAATCACACATGTATGCATCACCTTCTAGTTGGTCTCGAGACACTCTTACCCATCTCGTGGCATAGCAACTAAGCTTCTAGATCATCCGCATAAAAACCTGCGCGATTACAAAACCACACTAAGCTAGAAAGCTTAGTAAGACAAATAAGCATTAAAATATACTTTACAAAATAATCATACCTCACGTTCTTAGCATTATGTTCTATAGTTCGCTTATCCCGTTTTTCCTTTCTCAAAACATTCTTCATATAATCCCACTAATCTCAGAAATTATACACATATCTATATACAACATTCACAATACAATACTTACCGTTTCTATCTCATATACATATACATATACATCATTTTCAACAAATCACCCTTCTTTGGCATATCCAAACTTTCATGGAAACAATTCTCACATTTACATACATTTTACACATCATACAACATTTTCATAAACTCATATCTCAATAAAACACTTCAAGCCATATTCACTTTCAATATATCAATACACATATTACAAAGTCATATTTCATAACATCATTTTATTCACAATTCATCAACCATGAATCACATTTCCAATGAGGGCAGCCATAGATCTCTTTAGTCATATCTTTCAACATTTGCATATCACATATTTCAACAAAGACAGACTCGGGCCCAAACAACACACTAATATGTTATTCAAAGTTCAGAGTTACTGCTTTGGTCTATAATCACAATGATCAAGCCCGTAGGCAATATATCTCATATCTCTATCCATGGATAGTGTAACAGACCCAGTCTCTTGGACCATCGACTCAATAACTTGAGGAGATCCTCAACCCGGCAAGACTGTTACTAGTAACAGACCCAGTCTCTTGGACCATCAACCCGACTAAATCGAGAAGATCCTCAACCCGGCAAGACTGTTACTTTTCATATATTTCATATCAATAATTCATATAGTGTAACAGACCCAGTCTCTTGGACCTCAACTCACTCAAATTGAAGAGATCCTCAACCCGGCAAGACTGTTACATTTTTCACATTTTCTAGGCATGCCGCCAAAACCAGAACTCTGAAATTTGAATCAACATATTAGACACAAAATCTTTTCATTCTCATTTCATTCTCAATTGAATTGCCATAGCCAATAACAATGGCTTCATATCTCATTTGAATCATTAGAGCCAATCACAATGGCTTCACTTCATATTTTAATCATCATAGTCAATAACAATGACTTCACATCATTTTATAACATTTCACTATATAACACTTCATTATTCAAATGCACATTTATATCATCAATTAGGCAAACAAGCCTTAATCATAACATTAAGGTAATTCATCATCAATGATCACATGATATTTCACATTGTACATAACACATCATTATTCATATGCATCATTAATCTACATATAGCACAATACAATTCATAAGATTGACAATGCATAAAGCATAACATAGTTCATATAATATCAACATTATCATCAAATCATATTGATCAATTCAATTTATCACTCAACAATACATAAACAATGGCATTGCACAAACCTTTTTCCATGATCATTATATCTTCCACATTGCCTATACCATCATTGTTATATACAAAACAATTTACATTATACATTAATGTAGAATCTTCTATATACATTTGGTTGGATCATTATTGTTGCAAGTGTATGTAAGTACAAAAGACAATTGAAGATCCAACAATGTATGAAGAACAATTAACAAACACAAAAACTAACACCCTCAAGGGACACGGCCAAGCCTGTGGCCGTGTCTCTCAATTTAAACATCCAGTAGCCAACACGCCCAAGGGACACGGCCGTGTTCGTGGCCGTGTCACTCAACACCAATTCAAGCAGTAGCAAACACGGGCAATGGACACGGCCAAGCCAGTGGCCGTGTCTTTCAACACAACAATCCAGTACCGGACACGGGCAAGGAACACGGCCGTGTCTCTCAACACAATTCAGACAGTAGCAAACACGGGCAAGGGACACGGCCGTGTCAGTGGCCGTGTCTCTCCAAAATTCATTCAACACACTCAAATTTGCCCCAACTTGGCCGTGTCTCTCATGACTTGGCCGTGTCCTACAATAATTTAAAGACCAAACAATCGAAAATTCATCCAACTAAACCCCAAATCAACATTTCATCATTTTCCTTACAATTATCTCAACTCATCATCACTTAAATGTTAATTTTACACATTTATATACTTCAATCTCTTGTTATCATCCACTTACACACCAATCAAACCAAACATAACCCAAATCCAAAAGAAATCCAACTAAGGAAATAAAAACTTATAGATATAAGTATAATCAATAAATTCAACTCAAGAGATGATTACTTACTTGAATATGTTGCCAAATCTTCATCTCCATCTTCAATACTCTTAAATTCCTTTAATCCTTGGTGTAATTTGAAGCAAAATCATCTTTCTCTCTCTCTCTCGTTCACTAAGAAAAGAAGACGAAGGAGAAGAAGAAAGAAAGATCTAGTTCTTTCTTTCATTCTTATCATATATATATATATATATATAATAATAATAATAATAATAATAACAACAATAATAATAATAATAATAATAATAACATTAATACCATTAAATCTCCACCACACACAATTCCTTTTGACTTTCTTCTTCTTTTCTCTTTCCTTCAATACACACATTGAATCCAAGTACAATAGTAACCCCAACACTTTTAGGGTATACTTTAGGATATTACATCCCTAGTTTTTGAAAATTAAATAAAATAAACTAAAAATTAAATTAGATAAATTAAATAAATGATTTAAATAGAAAATGGAAGGATTTTAAGTGAGAAAGTGGGATGTATATGTGATATATATGTAAAATATATATAATATATACAAGTCAACCAAAAGTCAACTCTTTTAAAAGAAAAGTCAAAGGTCAAATGAAATTTTTATAAATATACTTTGGAAATTAAAATTTATTTAAATAATTCAAACATAATTTATTTTTGTATGGAAGAGGAAAATTATTATTTTTATTAAATAATTAATTAATTAATTAATTAATTAAAAATATAATAAAATATTATATATATATATATAAGGTTAGAAATGAAAGTGGAAAGAAAGAGAAAATTCAAATTTTATCATCATCTTCTTCTTCTTGCTAGAGGTCGAACCACCATTGATGTCCAAGCTTAAGATTTTTCTTCTTCCAAGTTTCCAAAATTGAAAGATTTTCTAGGTTTCAAGTGAAGTTTTGGTGTTTTCCAGTTGAATTAGTAAGTTTCCTAACTTCTTTCTTTAGATTTCCATGAAAATTGAGAATATGTGTGATTTGGATTTTTAAAGTAGTATGATTTAATTGTTGGAATTGATGTGTATGAAGTTGTTCTGAGTAGTTAATAATGATTTTAAGGTTGGATTGAATAAATGGTTAAGTTTGAGTAAACTTTGGTGAAGAGAGAGAATTTAGGGTTATGGAACTTTTGGGTTTGTGAAATCATGTGATTTAATTGAGCAATTTGGTTCCAAAATGTGTTATTTTGATGCAAGAACAAGGATTTTAAAGTCAGATATTAGATTTGGTTAAGTTTGGATAGAAATTGAATGAGGTAGTGTTGATTTAGGGTTTTGGAAAGTGAATTTTCAAAGAATGATTAATTGTTTGATTTTAATGTTTAAAGAATGTTGTTTAATGATATTAGTGGTGAAAATATGCTTGGATTAATAATTGGAATGATTTGGAATGGAAAACCTTCAATGGTGAAGGTTATGTCATTTTAGGGTTTGGTACTAAAGCATGTATTTGATTAATGTAATTGGTTTAAACATGTTAAAATATGTTTGTAATGATATAAATAAACTTAAAATACTAATTTAATAGCATGGATTGGCTAAGTCAATGTGAAGTAAGGCTAAACTTTGGGATTTTGATTAGAATGATGTTTAATTAAGGTTTAAGGTTGAAAATGCCTTAAATTATGATGGTAAATGATTGTTTTTTAATCACATTTGGTATTGGCATTAAGGAGAGGTGATTTGCCCAATCCTGGTGTTGAAGGACAACTTGAAAGAGAAGGTTGGAGGTTAATTTTGAGCTTGTTTTGTGTGCTTTATAAGGTATGTACAAACTCTTGATAAATGTGGCATAATTGTATTACATTTGGGCTTAACACATTTTGGATGAAAAATGTGTTAAGCTACTTGATACATTTAACATTCATGAACATGGTGCTATGACATGTGATTTGTTATGTATGCATTATATGCATTGTGAAAAGCCATTGTTAATGACTAAATTTGTAATATCCCAAAATATGCCCTAGAAGTTTGGTGTAATAATTGTTGTAATTGAAGTAAGTGTATTTGTGTCTAATTGGAAAAGAGGAAAATAAGTGAAGAGAGAGTTTATATGTTTTATATATGTAAATATATATAACATATACACAAAGTCAATGGGTAAGTCAAAGGAAGAGATTAATTATTGATTAATTGTGTTTAAGGGATTATTTAATTATAAGTGGGATTAGAGTTAGTGGAGTGGAAGAAGATATTTGTATTATTTAATATTATTTTGCTTGGAGGAGAGGGTTTTGAGGAGATGATTTGACTTTTGCTTTCTCTCTTTTCTTCTTTCTTTCTTCCCTTGCCGTGGACCATTTTCTTTCCTTCTCTTCTCTTTGCTTTTCTGTGTTGTCCGGCCATCAAGAAGAAAGAGAGCAAGATAGAGATTTGTTCTTCCAAGTTCAAGATTGAAGAGAGTTTTCAAGAGATCAAGTTGGAAGTTTAAGAGTTCTCCATCTTTTGTAAGTTCTCTCTTGATTTCTTATGTTGTTTTTGAAGTTATGTGGGTTTGTGAGTTGAAGTTGTGTTTGAGAATACGTTTGGTTTGATGGTGTTGGGTTAAGAGTATTTGATTAATTTGATTTTGGATTTTGGGGTTGGATTGAAGAAAAGAGTAAGTTGGTTGGTATTGATTAAGTTGTGGTTGTGTTTAGAGTTTTTGATGATGTTTGTGATTTGTGCTTGATGTGTGTTTTGGCTTGTTTTGGTGTTGTTGCAAGTTTGAGATAGTTTTTGAGTATGTTTTGTTAAGTTTGGTTGAAGTGGATGTTGGTGGATAGAAGTGATTTGTTAGTTGTGGTGTTGTTTTGGCCGAAATCTGGGTTTTTGGCCTGACACGCCCATGAGCACGTCCAGGGTCCTTAGGCGTGTCAATTGTTCTGTGTAGCAGTAGGTTTGACATGGCCAGTAACACACCCGTGTTATTGAGCATGTCATAGCTACTGTGAGAATGGAGAATTGACACGGCCAGGAACACGTTCAGGTTGTTGGATGTGTCGATGTTTTTGTGTGAGGCAGTATGTATTACACGCCCAGTGACACGCCCGTGGTCATGAGCGTGTAATAGCTTCTGTGTTGTGGAGTTAGGGCACGGTCAGGAACACGCCCGTGTGGTTGAGCGTGTCATGTGTAGAGATTGCCCTAGTTAACTCTTAACTTGATTACCTCTTGTGTATCCCTAAGCAAGTGTATGTTATTATTCTTGGATTAGGTCTTGAAGAAGGTGATTTATCATTGATTTAAGAAGCATAAGAACTTTGGGAAAGGGAGTGTTTTGAGTTGTGTGAATTGCTTTTGAGGTAAGTACACGTCTTGCATTATTGCATTGTTGATTCTTGTGAAGAATGTACTTTGCTATGCTTATATCAATGGTGATATATATATATATATATATTATATGAATGATATGATGATGCAAATGATTATACATTTGAAAGATTAATTGCTAAGATGGGTATTGAGATGTGATGGAATGTAAAGCCATTGTGGTTGGCTATAATGACTTTAATGAGGCATGTTTGCCAAATTGATGATGAGAATTTAGAATGAAATAATGAATGAATTGTGTGTCTAATGTGTTATTCCATTTTCAGAGTTTTGTTGTTGGTGGCATGCCTATTAGTAACAATCTCTTGAAGTTAGGTTGGATTTGATCCTTGAAGCCAAGTTGGGTTGAAGTTAAACTTGTTTTACTCCCCTTGAAGCTTGGTTGGGTCTAGTCCTTGAAGCCTAATTGAGATGTTACAACCCTTGAAGCTAGGTTGGGTTTTGTTCTTGAAGCCAAGTTGGGTTGATACTTAGCATGCTTTGTTCCCCTTGAAGCTTGGTTGAACCTAATCCTTGAAGCCTAGTTGGGATAATGATATTGATAAATGTGATAATTGAACCAAGGCATTAACTCTGAAAATTGAATGGCATATTAGTGTCTTTTGGGCCCATGCTTGTCTTTGTTTAATTGTGATTCAATAATGATTGAATGATTGAACAATGAGATCTATGGAAAGTTATTGAAATGTGTGGCATTGCATTGCATTAAAGCATATTGTTAGTATCGTTTGTACTACTGAGCCGTTGGCTCAGCTCGATTGTGGTTCATCGCGCAGGTAACAGAGTTGAACCCGAGAGTTCCTCGAGACCGAGTGAGTCTAGGCACTGAAGGATTTACTTTGGGACTTAAAGATCAAAGAAAAGCTGCCAATCATGTATAACTTCTTCATGTTTTGTAAAGTATTGACTTTAATGTAAATATGGGTAAAACTGTAAACATGGACTTGAATGTATTCACATATGTAAATATATTTATAATTTCCGCTGCGTATTAAGTAAAAGTTTATAACTACTTTGTTTTATAATACAAGTAAACTACTTTATTTTCTATATTGTATAATGAAAAAGAATGTCTTATGTTTTAAAATGATTCAAGTGTTAAAGGAAACCGTAGCATCTCTATGTTCGGTGTGCGTATACTACACTTTTTCACCCAAAATATTTGGGAAATGTGTTTTTAATGTGAAATGTGATGCATTGTGATGAATTGATGAAATATGATGAACTAAGGTAAATTGACGTTGATATAGATGAGAAAAAGAAAAAAAAAGTGAAAATGATGCAATGCGATGAAAATTGAGGGAATGAAGCAATGTGAGAAAAATGTGAAAATGAGGCAATGTGCCTAGTTGAATATGAGGAAATGAGAAAAAGTTGAATATGGAAAGCACAAATATTTGTGTGCCTAGTATGTTATTCAATTTTCAGAGTTTTATGTTTGGCGACATACCTATGAGGTTATCCTCATTATTTGCCTTCGGGACTAGATGCTATGCGTAACTGATACATGATTTGCCTTCGGGGCTAGACGCTATATGTTATTGATACATGATTTGCCTTCGGGGCTAAATGCTTGGCTTCACTATGATATGATTTGACTTCGGGGCTAGCTTTTGAGCATTACTTTAATTTGCCTTCGGGGCTAGACACTTGGTGCCAATTTGGACCAAAATAGTAACTCGAGTATTTGAATGGCATATTAGATCTTTTGAGCCCATTCTTGAGTGTTGTTCTTATATGAATTGTAAAATGATTAAAGGATATGTTTTAAGGTGAAATTGAGTACTACATTGTGAAACATCATGTAAAAGCATTTTGCATTGGTATTTCTTTACAATTTTACTGCTATCAAAGTTTGTACTTGTAGACTTTTAGCTTATCATGATTGTAATTCATCGTGTAGGTGACAGGGGTGATCCAGTTGAGCCAGAGAGTTCTTCTAGATCGGGTCGGGTCTAGATTTGAGTTGGTTGTAGAGTTGATTTTGGTGCATTAAGATCAGAGACACTGCTAGTATGTATATATTTTGTATTATATAGTACATTTTGATATTATGTATATTATGTTATATTTTTGAAGTATATAATGTAAATTATAAAGAATGTTTTGGACAAATTATATAATGTGGGTTTTATATATGTTTTGATAAATATACATGTATATGTATAAATGTATTGAGAAAATATAGAGAAATTAAGAAGAGTTGGGGAAATGTGAGATGTAGTGTATATTGGGAGTGTTTTTGGTGCATGTTGTGTTTGATTGAATTTTTAGAATTGTCCACATTACAGACAAAACTATGGCAAATTTTTTCCAGAGATTTTCATATAAATTTTTTTTGGAACCTATGGTTTATAATAAATATTTTATTTATTATTTAAATATACATTTTTAAGTATATGGGATTTTAAGTTTGAAATGTGAAAATTTTTATTAAACCAGGTTACTATATTTTTATACCGTATACATGTATTTTATATAGATGGGGTGTATGTATTATATGTATATAAGGTATAAGGGTGTTACAGTTAAATTAATTCTAATGAGAGGATGGATATTATAGCAAGTTGTAGACCTTTGATTTTGGCCCTAAGCTAGTTCGGTCCTAATTAAAGAAGGCCTAAATACTTATCGGTAAATTCTTAATGGCTTAAATTTATTTTAATCTTTTATCTTGATTGGTCCAATTTTTATAAATGCCCAAATTAGCCCAGTTTAGTTTTATAAAACTTTAAAATGGTTTGAAAGAGAGTTTTTAAACCTAAAAATAGTCTTGAAGTCATTTTGGTTCGATAATGGGTTATGCATGTCGATTTGGGCATCCATGTCGAACTGGGGCATGCCCAGTTTGATACGGATATGTCCATATCAAACTGGGGGAGTCCCAGTTTTATATGGACACTATTCCATGATGGATTAAGCTATTTTTAGTTCGATATGGTCAGGTTTTACTTTGAATTTAAATTATTTTAATTCGATATGCCTCAGAAAACCATGTTTAATTAGGAAGCTAATACTGGTTTATAAAGTTTAACCTAATTGTTTCTTATAAATATAGGTTAAAAGACCAGCAGTGGGAAGGAACAATAAAGGATCACACAGCAAAGAAATAATTATCAAACAGAAAACCAAAAGTGATCTAATACAGAGAAAGCATTATCAAACAAGGCAGTAGGTAATGTCTTGGTTTTACTCAACCAAGAGTTTCAGGTTGGTGCAAGTAAGATCATTGTATCAACATTTAATTTTGGTGGTATCTATGAACGAAGGTGCATTTTTCTAACTTAATTCATTTAAATTCACAGTGAGTTAACTTATAATTTTATCCATCTAACCGTATCTATTTAAAGTTTATTCTTTTAATTTTTAGTATATTTAATAGTAAAAATAAGTGGTTTCTTTTATTGGTTGCATAACCAGTAGTTTGTTCCATTAAATCACCATGGCATTAGGTTATTCAAACAATGCTTAAATGTCCAGTAGCCATATTACATATAAGTATTTATCCAGAATCCAAGTTAATGTGGCCTTAGGATTTTTATATTAATCATATTTTAATAAAACCCTAATCTATGTTTCTAAAGACCAATAATCCCAAACTTGTTTTCTCTAATTTGCAAACCCACAATCCATTTCCCAATTTCTAAAACCCTAAATTAGTTTCCTAAATAACCAAAACACCAAAATCCTAATATCCAATAAACCCTAAAAATCCTAATTTCTATAAATATAAAACCTTAGCTTACATAGAAACACTAATTTCCCAATAAAACCATATTCTATAAACCGTAGGCATGACCCTCATTGTCACGCACTATATTTCTTTATTGGGATAATATTAAGATGTATTTGTTTATTTTCTTTTTAATTATTCAATTATCTTCATATGTGTTGTATTATTTTTTTTCCATGTTTGATTCTTTTCCTTAGATTTATATGTATTATTAAAGGGAATTGTAAAAGGCATGTTTCCATCTAGAATGGGTGCCTTGTTTATTTAGTTTATGTAATTTAATTTATTTTAAGGGTTTTTTTGGACTATTGTAAGGGACACGTTTCCACCTATGGTGGGTGTCCTATTTTATTTATTTATTTTACTTTCTTTATGGACATTAAACATTATTGTAAGGGCATGTTTCTGTTTTACACAAGTGCCCGTTTTGTTGGTTTAGACTTTCTTGATTTTAATATTTCTTTATTTCTAATGCATGTAATAAAAATAATATCATAAAATTTAAAAAATTATATAATATCTAGACCTAAAAAGGAGGCCGGTTCCAATGAACCGGGTATTATGGGAGTGTTGGGCCACTTCTCACCTTTCCCATGTGTACCCAACTTTCTGAACCCAATAGGGGGTTGGGGATTCCTTAGGAATTGAGTCATCCACCCCTTTCTTTTTCTCAGCTCTTCCGGGTGATGACTTCATTTTCTCCGGGTTTAGGGTTTAGGTTTAAGGTCACATGGGATTAGGATTTCAGGTCAAGTATCCTGATCTAGTTTTGGGTTGAGCAACCTAATCCATTCTCGAGTTGAGCGCTCTAATCCAGTCTCGGGTTGAGTACCCTAATTCAATTTTGGGTCGAGAATCCTAATTCAGTTTTGGATCGAGAATCCTAATCTAATTTTGGGTCAAGAACCCTAATCCAGAGTTTCGGGTCGAGAACCCTAATCTTGTTGCTGTTTTATTAGTTTTTGTTATAGTTTTGTGTCTTGTTTGTTATGTTAATTATTGTTTTATTTAGGTATTTTGTTAGTTTTAATCGGTTTGTTTAGTGTTTTCTTTAATTGTGTAGTTTTAGTTTATTTCTGTGTTTCTATCATTTTTTATTTAATTTTTAGTATGTGTTTATGTTTTGTTGGATATTGTTTATTTAATTCTTGTTTAAGTTTTGTTTGCCAGTTTTGTGTTAGGCTAAAACAGCAAGGAAACAAATTGAAGATGAAATGGGCAGAAGCTAACACAAGCAGAGGACACGGCCCAGTCACTGGCCTTGTCCCATACTAAGTTAAAAGGAAGAGAAAGTCCCAGTAGCAGACACAAGCAAGGGACACGGCCAAGTCATGTGGCTTTGTCCCTCCAAAGAAGCCCAACACGGCCAAGTCATCTTGACTAGGCCGTGTCTCACTTGGTTCCAAAGGCAAAGACGAAGCAAATTTCACAGAGGCAGACACAGGCAAGGGACACGGCCAAGTCATGTGGTCGTGTCCCTCAAACATGGTGCAACACGGCCAAGTCACTTCTGACTTGGCCATGTCACTCAACTAAAGAAGAAAGAGGAGAGAAACAAACAGAGGTGGACATCTGCAGGGAACACGGCTGTGTCTTGTGGCCGTGTCCCTCCAATAAGCTCTCACACGGCCGTGTCCCTCATGAACCAAACGCGCACCGAATTTTAAAGCCGACGTTTCGTATAAAAGCAAAAAGAAAGCTAGGTTAAAGGGTGGTTGACGATTTTGGAGAATTGTTTGAGCCGTCAGAGAGAATGAAGTTAGGGTTTAGCTTTGTTTTCTTGATTTTTGATTTCACTTTTGAATACTTTAGCTTAGATTAGATTGTTCTAGCCATTGTTTCATCCTTCTTGCAAGATTCGAACAAGAGATTATTTAGAAGCTTCAAGGAGTTGTAACTTGGTTTGTTCTTGAACTTATTCTCTTTATATTTATTGAATGGATATTATCATGTCTATTTCGATTTCTTTGAACATCAATGAGATGAATATGTTTGATTGCATTATGAACTAATTTAATCTAGTCTAGGGTTTGTATGGATCTGCTATGATTATATGAATTGGTTATTCTCTTAACTAATAATTTCTTTTGCCTTTATTGAATGAAATATTGTTAACGTATAATTGATTGGCCACCAATTGTGTGTTTTAGGTATTAGATGATGGATCGAGAGATGAAGTCTAATAATTCAATTAAGGACTTAGGTGAACTAGAAATATAACCTATTAAAAAGATTGTTTCAATTATAACAAGATTAGTTGTAAGAGGTTTGAATGCGAAAGCTTATTTCCTTGACTCAATTAATTAAGTTGTTTAGATTTAATCTTAGAAATTAAATTAGTTAAGTGGAATAACCGTTCATACATATTAGTAGTAGAGAAGTGCAAACCCTAGACCCTTTAATCAAGTGAATCAAAACATCAGCTTTTATTTATTTTTATTGTTTTCAACTTAAATCAATCTTCTTCATTACTTTGCAATTTAAATTTCTTTACTACTTGTTACTTTTAATTTGATAATCAATTACCCACTTTGGCTTCCTTGTGAGACGACCTTGGGGCGATCACCTTTGCTACAGCTACCTCGTATACTTGCGAGTGACGCTTTGTGGTAGAGTTAATTTGAGCGCAACAAGTTTTTGGCGCCGCTGCCGGGGAGGCTAATTGGGGTAATTGTTTATTTAAAAAGAAAAAAAATAAATAAATATTTTAGATTATTTTTTTTTCATTGTTTTCATTTTATTTTATTTGTCTTTTGCTTTTAATTGTTTCTTTTTCTAGACAATTTCTGTTTATGCAAGGCAGGAGATCACTCGAAGGAGAGTTGCATCCATTCATTCCAGAAATTCAGAGAGTAAAAAGGAGCAGAGAGGAGTTTGAGCTTTTCACCGGATTTGATACTTCAGAGGAAGATATTTTGGATTTTGAGTCAGAATCTGAAAAATCTGTAAAGATGGCTGAAGAAAGGCAAAGAACCATGAGAGATTTTGCTAGACCTGTCATTGGGACTTCCACTTCTTACATAAGACTAACAGATGCAGCAAGAAACTATGAGTTGAAGAATATTCACTACAACATTCTGCCATCATTCTATGGAGTTCCAAATGAAGATCCTTTGAATTTTATTCGGGATTTCTACTCCACCCTCAACACTTTTCCTTTGGGAGGACTAACAGAAGATCAGTTGAGGATGAGATGTTTCCCTTATACTTTGAAGGATAGGGCAAAGAGCTGGCTTATGATGTTGCCCGAGAACTCACTGACAACTTGGGAACAAGTTTACAATAAATTCATGGGCAAGTTCTACTCACATCAAAAGACAGCTGAGTTGAGAGGAAAGATTGCTACATTCTCTCAATTTGAAGGAGAGCCATTTCATGAGGCTTGGGACAGATTCAAGATGTTATTGATCCAGTGTCCATATCATCACTACCCACTTCAACTCCTTAATCAGTTTTTCTATGATGGTCTCACCCAGCAATTTCAAAACACTGTTGATAATGCAGCTGGGGGAGCCATGGGAGAAAAGACAGCTGATGAGACTTATGAGATCTTTGAGATGTTGGGAGCTAATTCTCAACAAAAGAGTGTAAGGGGAAGAAGTAAAGGGGTGAATCAACTGGAAGCTAATACTGAAATGGTTAGTCAAATAGCTGAGTTGACAAGGCAGGTTCAGATGCTAAACATGAAGAACAATATTTCTTCATCTACTCAAGAAGTGTGTGGAATCTGTGGGACATTTGGGCATGGAGCAAATATATGTCCCTCTGCATATGAGTCTTTTGGGAATGAAGCTGAGCAAGTTAATGCTTTGGGGGGATTTCAACCAAGAGCCAGGAATGATCCTTACTCCAACACTTACAATCCTGGTTGAAGGAGTCACCCCAATTTTTCCTGGACAACAAATAATGCTCAACAGCCTTTCCATTTGCTCCAGAGACAGAACCAATAGCAGGGCCAATCCTCAAATCAAGGTCAGCCTAAAAGAGAGAGTTTGGAGGAAAGTTTACAAGCTTTCATCAAAGTCAGTGCTCAAAACCAAGAGATGAACAACAAGAGACTGGATTCCTTGGAAGCATCTTTTAAGAAGGTGGAGACCCAAGTGGGGCAACTTGCACAACAGATGCAGATTCAACAAAAGGGGAAGTTCCCAAGTCAACCTGAGCAGGCACAGGCAGTGACTGTTCTTAGGAGTGGCAAGGTAATTAATAACAATGTTGAAAATAACTCTGTGAATGCAGGTGAGCAAGAAAAGAAAAAAGAAGGAGAATTAGAGAACAAAGGTGCTGAAGAAGGATCAGTGGAGAAGACCCCTACACCAGATTTGCACAAGGCAAGCAATCCATACCGGCCACCTATACCATTCCCTAACAGGTTGAAGGATGATAAAAAAGATAAGCAATTTTCAGATATCTTCAACATGCTATCTAAGGTAAGTATCAACTTACCCTTACTTGAAGCAATTAAGAACATGCCGGCTTATGCTAAATTCTTTAAAGAACTGAATACCAAGAAAAAGAGGTATGAGCCAAATGAAAAGGTGATAGTTTTTGAGGTAGCTAGTGCTGTTTTGCAGCATAAACTACCTCCTAAGCTAAAGGATCCTGGAAGCTTTATTATTCAAATTACTATGGGGAATGGAAAAAGTACTGAGGGCATGTGTGATTTAGGAGCTATTGTGAATTTAATGCCTTATTCTGTTTATCTTGATTTGGAATTAGGGGAACTTAAACCAACAAAAATGGTGTTGCAATTAGCTGATAGATCTCTTAGATTCTCGAAAGGGGTTATAGAAGATGTGTTAGTTAAAGTTGGTGGTTTGATAGTCCCTGTGGATTTCATTGTTCTTGACATGGAAGTAGGTAATTCTTCACCATCTGCACACACCATTCTGCTGGGTAGGCCTTTTATGGCAACTACCAACACTTTGATAGATGTTAAAAATGGAAAATTATCAATGACTGTTTTGGGACAAACTGTAGAATTTTCTATTTTTAACACTTCTCTTATTCCTACAACTGCTTTATATGAGGATTGTTCTTTCATTGATTGTGTTGATGCAGTTGTTTCAGATGTTTTCTTGCAGATAGGTTCCTCTGATAAATTGGAGCTGGCATTGACTTTAGAGAGTGATGTGGATATTTTTTATGCAGAAATAGCCAGTTGTCTTGAGACCTTAGGAAGTGCTGAAGTAGAGGAGCTTAAGGAGGACCCAATTTGTGAGCTTTTCCCCATTGAAAAAGAAGAGAAGAACCCCTCACTAGAGTTAGAGCTGAAAGAGTTGCCTAAGAACCTGAAATATGTGTTTTTAGGAGATCACAACACTTTACCTGTGATAATATCTAGTGAACTTAGTGAAGGGGAGGAGATGAGGTTGGTGAGTGAGCTTAAAAGATTAAAGAAAGCAATAGGATGGGGATTGAGTGATAATATCAGCTTGAGTACCCAAACCCAAATCAATCTAATCTCGGGTCCAAGTACCCAAACCAATCCAAACTCGGGTCCAGAACCCATCCGTGTACAAAATCAGCTCAAACTCATATTGCTTGTCACTCTCTAAATAAATTTAAGATCGTTCAAGTAGGGGGGCAAACTATAGACCCGATTTTGGCCCTAAGCTAGTTCGGTCTTAATTAAAGATGGCTTAAGTGCTTATCGGTCCATTCTTAATGACTTAAACCTATTTTAAGCTTTAATCTTCATTAGTCCAATTTTTATAAAGGCATAAATGAGTCTAGTTTAGTTTTTAAAACTTTAAAATGGTCCAGAAGCTGGTTTTAAAACCTATAAAACATACTAGAAGCCATTTTGGTCAAATAGGGTCTGTTTAGTTTGATATAGACCTTGTCCATATTGAACTAGGACAAACTAGTTTGATATGGGCATCCATATCGAACTAGAACATGTCCAGTTTGATATGGACTTGTCCATATCGAACTTGGAGTTACCCAGTTCGATATGGACATGTCCATATCGACCTAGGCAAGCCCCAGTTTGATATGGTATTGTTTTGGCTTCAAATTTAGTTCGAGATGGTAACATTTTATCACAAATTTAAATTATTTTAAGTCGATATGTCTCAAATAAAACCGTGGCTAATCAGGAAACTAAGATGGGTTTACAAAGTTTAACCTAAAATTCTCTTATAAATAGAGAATGATGGCAACAAATAGTAGGAATTATGAAGAGAAACTGTTAGTGTATGTGCCCTAGGCCATTTATTTGGATCTTTATGTTATACATTCATTATTAATAAATGAGGTTTTATTATCATTATTGTTTGTTTGCATGTTACACAATTTTGATATTTGTCCCTGGTTTATTATTGTTATAGAGATAAAAAAAAATTCTTAACCAGTATGAACATTGATTTGATAATCATCAGATGGTTATGTGTATAGTGATACAAATCAATTTCATAGATACTTGTTAGAGAACAATGTATTGGATAGACCCATCATGAGATTACTACATGGGTTAGTGTCATAAGTAAATCTCATGATAGTTATGTATTAATTCTTTGACTTGAGATTGTCATAGTTTCCAATATAAGGACTATTATATTTTGACATGATCAAACATTATCCGTAACTGGATAGTAATAAAGGTTATGATCATATATGATAGAAATTATGTAGAGGATAATGAACAATCAAGATAGAATTTGTCCCTCTCTTTGAGAGAGATATCTTTTGGGCCCCTCGATAAGTGAGACTGTGAAATGCATGGCCGTGCTCAAATGAATTGATAGTGTGATCAATTTCATTTTTTTTTATTAGTCTACTTAGAGATCGAGTAATCATAAGTTTGGACAATATAAGTATGACATTGACCATGACTTATGTTCAAGCTAGATATCATGTGACAAAGGGATTAATGCATGTACTATTATTAGGCAAATTGGACATTCCTTATATTAATTGGGTAGTTGTAACGCCTTGCTAGAGGCCAATTACGACTTGTTGGTTTAATAGAGATTAAATTGACTGCCAATTAATATGGGCCTATCGGGTCACACACAAGAATGCGCTTTGGGTTGGATATAATATTAATAATATTAATATTAGATATTAATATTTATTATTATTATTATTTTCGTTATATATATATATATATATTATTAGATAATATATTTAGAATCCTAATTAGATTTGGATTCTGAATTTGACTTACCTTATCCAATTATATATATTATTAGATAATATATTCAGAATCCTAATTAGATTTGGATTCTGAATTTGACTTACCTTATCAAATTTCGAATTGGATTCTGGAGTGAATACATTCTCTCTAGAAGTTAAGTCTTCTTATAGGTAACATTAGAAAATTAAAAAAGTGAACAAAAAAAGAAACCCTAATACGTTTTAGAGAAAACGTTTTTCAGCCTTCGCCGTTGTAGAGAGCTAGCACTCCAGACGGTAGCATTCGTGTGGATACGCGATAGAGAGTGTTTCGCAATCGAGGCATCTCTTCCAAACCGTGATTTCGAATCATCAACAGGTTAGTTCTTTGAACACTTTTATCGAATTAAACAAACAGCATGGATCCTGATGGGAAATCAAAGATCAAAATTTTTCCGTTGCGTGTTTTTGGTTTGCAGTGATCTCCTTGATTTCCTAACAGTGGTATCAGAGCCACTTGTTGTTTTTGTTTAAGTCGAAAATGCCATGTTGATATGATTACATGAGATATATTGATTTCGTATGGCATGTTAATTATAAAACCTTAATTCATTTTTCATATGATGAGAAAGGATTGTTTTTCGTTTCGTTTCTGTAAAACCCTAATTCGTTTTTCATATGATGAGAAAGGATTGGTGTTTTTAATTTCGTTTTCATGAGATGATCACGTATATATAATTGGTTTTCATATGATGAGAAATGATTGTTTTTGGTTTCGTTTCTGTAAAACCCTAATTCATTTTTCATATGATGAGAAAGGATTGGTGTTTTTAATTTCGTTTTCATGAGATGATCACGTATATATGATTGGTTGATTAAAAAAATTTTCATATGATGAAAACGATTAAGTTTATATGTGATATAAACATTTGGTAATGATTCTATAATGGGTTTTACATATTCGAAATAAAACAGTAAGAAGGTTAATGAGATTAACGATTCTGTTTTAGGGTTTCGCCAAAGAAAAATGTTAATGAGATTAACGTTTCTGTTTGGCTTCGAGGGGCGCTACCCCTTCGGAACCCCGCCCGCTAACCGGCTAGTGGGACCGCTGTATGTTCGCGCCCTATAGTTCATTACCGCGACATTAAGAATGTCAATATATTTGTTTCTATTTAACATGTTGGTGATGAATATGTTATGTTTGTTTGATGTCTTGGCATGGTGCATAGCATGGCCTTATGACCTATGTGATTGGTTTATTCATATCTTAATTTTGGGTAAATACGGCCTGCGTGTCGTTTATTTTGTGGTAATTTATTTTACTAGTAGTTAGATTTTCTTTTATTGTAATAAATGAATATTCAAGCTACAATGTTTGTGATGGAGATTCATACCCAGGAGAAGATGGTTCCATGGTGATGGAAGCACAAGCTCAAGTTTTGAAGATATGTAATATTGCAAGTGTTGTAATAGATAGGTTTTTCACCTAGGGTTGCCTTTATGATCTTCATTTGGTCTCTTGAAGATCATATTTAGTTTGGCCATGCTATGTCACGTTTACATATTTTGTCATTTGGTATATGATGCTTATGTGATAAATTATATATATGCATATAGGATGCTAAAATATAATGATATGTAATGCAAGACATGATAATAATTTAGTTGAACCCTCATTAATAATTTAAGTCTAAATGCCATCCATGTTTTGAACACCTATCAAAACTAAGATTGTATTAAAGTAGGTATTGCCAAAGCAATATGCTTTAAACATTCCTAGCTAAGTAGGATGAGTAATAGTGTTACTCATATGTTTTAAAATTGGTTAGACTTAATTAGGCTATCAAAATGGTTTTGGGCCTAAGGCATTAGATGGAATTCAACATGCTATGACATATGATGTCAATATTCCATAATTACTAAGAGTTACATGAGATGTAATTGGTAAAGATGTTACCTACCTAAATAACTTGATTTTAAGCGTCACGCCAAAGCTGAGTTTAGAATTAAGTGAAATACGGATCTTAGCCTACTAAAATTTTTCTTTAGAGGGTTATATTTTTAGTAGGAGTTTAAATAATTTTAACCTCATTATTAATTAAAATTTGACTTTGCATATTTATCAACAGATGGCTGCTATTAACAATTCCACCTTATCACTGCGATCTATCCTTGAGAAGGAAAAACTGAAAGAATGTGGGACTAATTTTGTTGACTAGTTTAGGAACCTGAGAATTGTTCTCAAACAAGAGAAAAAGTCCTACGTGCTTGATGAAGCTATCCCTGACCCACCTCCTGCTGATGCTTCTAATGCTGCTAAGAGTAAGCATAAGAAGCTTGTGGATGATTCAAATGACATAGGATGTCTTATGTTGGCTACTATGTGTCCAGGACTTCAGAAGGATCTGGAACACTTAGAGGCTTATGAGATGAGTGTGCATCTCAAACAAGCTTTCCAACAATAGGCTAGGCAAGATAGGTTTAACACCGCTGTTGCATTATTTGACTGCAAAA
Organism: Garcia nutans; assembly: GCA_947685225.1. Taxonomy (NCBI): domain Eukaryota; kingdom Viridiplantae; phylum Streptophyta; class Magnoliopsida; order Malpighiales; family Euphorbiaceae; genus Garcia; species Garcia nutans. The sequence continues at coordinate 11,696,067 of CANTUV010000040.1, forward strand.
TGTCTGAAGGTGAATCTGTTAGTGCTCATGTTTTGAAGATGAAAGGCTATCTAGATCACCTTACTAGACTTGGATATCCCCTGAGTTTAGAACTCTCCACGGATTTGATCCTACATTCATTGCCTAGCAGTTTCTCACAGTTTGTCATGAACTATAACATGAATGACATGGAGAAATCCATTCCTGAGCTACATGGTATGCTCAAAACTGCTGAGGGGAATATCAAAAAGCCTACCCAAATATTGAATGTCAATATTAAACAAATTAAAAAGAAAGCCAAATATACTAAAGGCAAGGGTAAGGCAAAAGGTGCTAAAGGGTCCAAGGGACAAGCTAAACCAAAACCTGAACCTAAGGCTAAAGTTCCTAAGGAAGGGACTTGTTTCCATTGCAACAAGCCTGGGCATTGGAAGAGAAATTGTCAACTCTATTTGGATGAGTTAAAGACGTTGAAGGGTAGTGCGACTACATCTTCAGGTATTTATGTTATAGAAATTAATTTATCTATTCCTTCTTCCTCGGTATTAGATACCGGATGTGGATCTCATATTTGTACAAATATGCAGGGACTCAAAAGGAGTAGGATGCTGAAGAAGGGCGAAGTGGACCTACGTGTTGGCAATAGAGCAAGAGTTGCTGCTATAGCTGTAGGAACTTATGAACTTGTTATGCCCAATGGGTTTTTGTTAATTTTGAACAATTGCTTTTATGTTCCTACTATGAGTAGGAATCTTATTTCAGTATCTATTTTGGATGATGAAGGTTATTCATTTTTTATTAAGAATAAGAAATGTTCTATTTTTGATAAAAATGATTTGCTTTATGGTATTGCAAATTCTTATAATGGCTTTTATATCCTTAATCTTGATGATTCTAATGGTAATGATATCTATAACATAACTTCTAAGAGAACTAAGCCAAATGAGTTAAACCCTACTTATTTATGGCATTGTCGCCTTAGCCATATCAATGAGAAATGCATTTCTAAGCTCCATCAAGATGGATTATTAGATTCATTTGATTTTGAATCATTTGAAACATGTGAGTCTTGTTTGCTTGGTAAGATGACAAAGGATCCTTTTACTGGGCATAGTGAAAGGGCTAATGATTTATTGGGCTTGATACATACAGATGTATGTGGTCCTTTTAGCATTAGTGCCAGAGGAGGATTTCGATACTTCATTACTTTTACTGATGATTTCAGTAGGTATGGCTATGTCTACCTAATGAAACATAAGCATAAGTCTTTTGAAATGTTTAGAACTTTTCAAAATGAAGTACAAAATCAACTTGGTAAAACAATTAAACAACTTCGATCAGATCGAGGTGGTGAATATTTGAGCCAAGAGTTTGATGATCATCTAAGGGATTGTGGAATTGTTTCACAATTGACTCCTCCAGGAACTCCACAGTGGAATGGAGTTTCTGAAAGGAGAAATCGAACTCTATTAGATATGGTTCGATCAATGATGAGTCAAGCGGATCTTCCTTTATCTTTTTGGGGTCATGCCTTGGAGACAGCTGCATTCATTCTGAATCGTGTACCATCTAAGGTGGTTGAAAAGACACCATATGAGATATGGACAGGTAAGACACCTAGTTTGTCTTTTCTTAAGATTTGGGGTTGTGAAGCTTATGTGAAAAGAGCAGTTTCAGATAAGTTAGCTCCAAAGTCTATCAAATGTAATTTTGTGGGGTATCCTAAGGAAACTAAAGGATACTATTTCTATACTCCTTCAGAGATTAAAGTGTTTGTTGCTTGAAATGGGATCTTTTTGGAAAAGGAATTTCTTTCTAAGAGAACTAGTGGGAGTATAGTAGAACTTGAGGAAACTCAAGTACCACAAGAAATCATTGAGCCGTCTATAGAGCCTATTTCAGAACCACAAATAGTTGTGGAGTCTAAAGATGTAACACAAATCCCTCGCAGGTCTGATAGGACACGTCGTCAGCCAGAGAGATATGGATTTCTTATGACTGATGATAGTGAAGTAATGCTCATAGATCAAGATGAGCCTACTACCTATCAAGAAGCTGTGTCAGGTCCAGATTCAGACAAATGGCTTGGAGCCATGAAATCTGAGATGCAATCTATGTTTGACAACCAAGTTTGGTCTTTAATTGATCCTCTAGAGAGTATTAAGACTATTGGTTGCAAATGGGTTTTCAAGAAGAAAACTGACATGGATGGGAATGTGCAGACCTATAAAGCAAGGCTTGTTGTAAAAGGTTTCAAGCAAACTCATGGTATAGACTATGATGAAACCTTTTCACCAGTTGCTATGCTTAAGTCTATTAGAATTCTCATTGCCATTGAAGCATACTATGATTATGAGATATGGCAAATGGATGTCAAAACCGCTTTCCTTAATGGAAACTTGCTTGAGGATGTGTATATGACACAACCTGAGGGTTTTGTAAATCCTGAGAATTCTACAAAGGTTTGCAAGCTTCAAAGATCCATTTATGGATTGAACCAAGCATCTCAAAGCTGGAATCTTCGTTTTGATGAAACAGTTAGGAACTTTGGTTTCATCAAGAATGAAGATGAACCTTGTGTTTACAAGATGGTTAGTGGGAGTGCAGTAGTGTTTTTAGTCTTATATATGGATGACATATTACTCATTGGGAATGATATCCCTACCTTGCAAAAGGTTAAGACTTGGTTAGGGAATTCTTTCTCAATGAAAGACTTATGTGAGGCTGCCTATATCCTTGGTATAAAGATCTATAGAGATAGATCTAGACGGATAATTGGCCTAAGTCAAAGTAAATACATAGATAAAGTGTTGAAGAGGTTCAACATGCAAGATTCCAAAAAGGGATTCTTGCCTATGTCTCATGGCATTCATCTCAGCAAGAGTCAATGTCCTATGACATCTGATGAGCGAGATCGAATGAATAAGATTCCTTATGCTTCTGCTATAGGATCTATTATGTATTCCATGTTATGTACTATACCAGATGTCTCATATCCATTAAGTGCAACTAGTAGATTTCAAGCTGATCCTGGTGAAGGTCACTGGACAGCTGTCAAGAATATTCTTAAGTACCTTCGAAGGACTAAAGATGTATTCTTGGTTTATGGAGGTTTGGAAGATGTGCTAGTTGTAAATGGTTACACAGATGCTAGTTTCCAAACTGACATAGATGATTTTAGATCGCAGTCAGGTTTTGTATTCACATTGAATGGTGGAACTGTTAGTTGGAAGAGTTCAAAACAAAGCACTGTGGCTGATTCTACAACAGAGGCTGAGTATATAGCAGCATCAGATGCAGCTAAGGAAGCAGCCTGGTTGAAGAAATTCATCACTGAGCTAGGAGTGGTGCCTAGCATTGCAAATCCTGTGGACATTTATTATGACAACAATGGTGCCATAGCACAGGCAAAAGAGCCTAGATCTCATCAAAGGTCTAAGCATATACTCAGGCATTTTCACCTCATTCGAGACATTATCGATAGAGGAGATATCAAGATATGCAAAGTTGACACAAATGATAACATAACAGATCCATTAACAAAGCCTCTCTCACGGGTCAAGCATGATCAGCACACTAGATCTATGGGTCTTAGAAATTTGCAGGCCTAGTGCAAGTGGGAGATTGTTAGTGTATGTGCCCTAGGCCATTTATTTGGATCTTTATGTTATACATTCATTATTAATAAATGAGGTTTTATTATCATTATTGTTTGTTTGCATGTTACACAATTTTGATATTTGTCCCTGGTTTATTATTGTTATAGAGATAAAAAAAATTCTTAACCAGTATGAACATTGATTTGATAATCATCAGATGGTTATGTGTATAGTGATACAAATCAATTTCATAGATACTTGTTAGAGAACAATGTATTGGATAGACCCATCATGAGATTACTACATGGGTTAGTGTCATAAGTAAATCTCATGATAGTTATGTATTAATTCTTTGACTTGAGATTGTCATAGTTTCCAATATAAGGACTATTATATTTTGACATGATCAAACATTATCCGTAACTGGATAGTAATAAAGGTTATGATCATATATGATAGAAATGATATAGAGGATAATGAACAATCAAGATAGAATTTGTCCCTCTCTTTGAGAGAGATATTGTTAGACAAAAGATCTCAATTTTGGTCCTTGACAACTCAAATTGAATGATCCATTTAACATGTGTTTGAAGAATCTTGTTGCAGGATTAGGTTGCTTCAAAAAGACTGAACAGAACACTTCTAGCGGTCGCACCCTACATGCATACGACCGCACCATGCAATTTAAAGATGAAACCTTATCACAGTAGGTTTCGCGGTCAGGACATAGCCGAACATCATATTCCTACTTACACTCACATGAAACCTGTCAAACAAAAGCTTAGGCAATTAAGACCTGAGTGGGCTGAATTGGTTAAAGAAGTGGTCACTAAGCAAATACAAGTGAAGTTCCTTGAAGTGATAGAATATCCAGATTGGCTAGCCAACATAGTACCTGTGCCAAAGAAAGATGGAAGGATAAGGGTCTGCGTGGATTAAAAAGATGAAACAAGGCTTTCCCTAAAGATGATTTTTCTTTACCTCGTATAGATGTTCTCATTGATAGTACAGCCTCTAGCATGCTACACTCATTTGTAGATGGATTTTCTGGATACAATCAAGTGTTAATGGCCCAAGAGGATAAAGCCAAAACTGTTTTCATTACTACATGGGGTAAATTTTGTTATAGGGTGATGCCATTCGGCTTAAAGAATGCTGGAGCAACCTATCAGAGGATGGCCACCACATTATTTCATGACATGATGCACAAAGAAGTTGAAGTATATGTTGATGATATGATGGTTAAATCGGACACAAGGGAACAACACTTCCAAAACTTAGAATTATTCTTTGATAGAGCTTTGAAATATAAGCTAAGATTAAACCCGAAGAAGTGTGTATTCGGTGTCACCTTAGGTAAATTATTAGGACATGTGATTGGTCCGAATGGCATTGAGATTGATCCTGACAAAGTTAAACTAATCAGGGATATGCCAGCCCCTAAGACGGAGAGAGAAGTTCGGGGGTTTATTGGTAAATTATAATACATTAGCATATTCATAGCAAAGCTCACAACAATTTGTGAGCCTATCTTAAAATTGCTTAAAAAGAATCAACCAGTCATATAGAATGAAGAGTGTTAAAAGGCCTTTGAGTGAATAAAAGAGTATTTGTTGAATCCGCCTATTTTATATCGACTTAGCAGTAGAAGAATAGTCGATAGGAGCCATGCTAGCCCAAGCGGATAAGTCAGGGATTGAGCATGCAGTTTACTATTTGAGTAGAAAGCTCCTACCTTATGAAATTAAGTATAGTATCATTGAAAAGACATGTATAGCTGTGGTTTGGTCTTCTAAGAAGTTGCGGCATTACTTTCAATCTTATAGTGTGCAAGTAATTTCCAGGATGGATCCAATGAAGTACTTAAGGGAGACACCCTCTTTGATTGGGAAATATGGTCGATGGTTGATAATGGTCGATGGTTGATAATATTAGAAGAATTTGAGATTGAATATGTAACTAGGAAAACAATCAAAGGTAGAGTGGTGGCAGAATTCCTAGCCCAACAACCATTACCAGAAAGCGAAAGCGAAGAGGTAATCTTAGAATTTTCGGATGAACATTTAGAAGCAATTGAAGTACAAGGGTGAAAAATATATTTTGATGGAGCAGTAAACAGGAAAGGAGCAGGTTTGGGAGTTATACTAGAATCGCCCGAAGGAGAACTCATCCCTTTAGCCAAAAAGTTAAAATTTAGGGCAACCAATAATATGGTGGAATACGAAGCTTGTATTTTCGGTTTGGAAACCCTAATGATTATGAAGGTGGATAAGGTGAAAGTTCATGGCGATTCATTACTAGTAGTATCCCAAGTAAATGGAGAGTGGGAGTTGAAAGAAGAAAAATTAAAACCATACCACCATTACCTGACTATGATGAAGAAGAACTTTAAGGAGTGTAGGTTTATACACCTATCAAGAGAAGAAAATCAGATGGCTGATGCCCTAGCCACATTGGCTTCGGTATGGGAAAACCCTTTCAGCTTATTCCTTAAGCCTCTGATCTTGACCAATTCATTAACTCCTTGCTATGAATATGAGACAATCATGGAAATTGATACAGACCATGATGCGTGGTATGACACTATAAGGCAATTTTTTGAAGAAAGAGAATACCCGCCGGGGGCAACAAAGAAAGAAAGAAGAGCCATAAGGCGGTGGTCATTGCAATACATCACATTCCATGGAGAGTTATATCGAAGATGGCATGATGGGGTGCATTTGAGATGTTTAAGGAAGCCTGAAGTGGAGCGTATCATGTCAGAAATACATGCGGGAAGTTGCGGTCCGCACATGAGTGGTCTGGCTCTAGTTAAGAAGATTATTCGACAAGGTTACTATTGGTTGACCATGGAGAAGGATTGTATTGAGTTCGTAAAGAAGTGCCAACAATGTCAGATGTATGGTAACTTGAATCACATGCCTCCTGAAGAATTGCATTCTATGTCTTCACCCTGGCAATTTTCCACTTGGGGTATCGACATTACAGGAGAGATACATTAGACAGCCTCAAACGGTCACCGTTTCATTATGGTAGCAGTAGATTATTTTTCAAAATGGGTCGAAGCCAAATCCTTTAACAAACTGGGTGCAAGTCAAATGGCTAGATTTATTGAAAAGAACCTCATCTGTAGATACGGGGTCCCGTACAATGTGATATCAGACAATGGGGTACAGTTCCAAGGAGTGGTTAAGGATTTATTCTCAAAGTACTGAATCCATCATCATAGATCCTCTCCATATAGACCAAAGGCTAATGGTGCAGTAGAAGCAATAAACAAGACGATTAAGCAAATTCTATCCAAGATGACCAAGACTTACAGGGATTGGTTAGATATGCTTCCCTTTGCTTTATGGGGATATAGGACAAGTGTGCAAACACCTACTGGAATGACACCGTTCTCTTTGGTTTATGGGATGGAAGCAGTGTTGCCAATTGAAATAGAAATTAAGTCATTAAGAGCAGTCTTGGAAGCCGAATTGCCTGAAACAGAATGGGTAGTAAGCAGATACACACAGTTAGCTTTACTATAAGAGAGAAGGTTAAAGGCACTGTATCATCACTAACTGTATCAAAAGAAGATAGCTCGAGCCTACAATAGAAGGGTTAAAATCAGAAAATTCAAAGTCGGAGATTTGTTGCTGAAGCAATGTAAGCCTAATGTATCTAATCCAAGAGGGAAGTTCAGGCCTAGCTGGGAAGGGCCATATGTCGTGAAACAAATCATGAACAAAGGTGCGGTGAAGTTATCAGAAATGGACGGGAATGAATTTAGTGAGCCAGTAAACATTGATAGGTTGAAGAGGTTTATGTATGATATATTAAAAAAGAAGAAGAAGAAGAAGAAAAGAGAGAGCTCACTAGGTTGAAAATCCAAAAAGGGCGGCCTAGGCAAAAGTTAGAGCAGTCCGCTAGTTTTGAAAACCCAAAAGGGCGGGCTAGGCAACAATTAGAGCTAAAAGAGAGAAAATCGTCAATTAGAAAACCCAAAAGGGCTAGTTGGCAATAGGAGTGATCTTGTGTATGCTGGCTTTATGTTTGGTTGTTCCCTCATTTAATAAAACAAAATTAATGTTAAAATTATTCTAGGTGCACTGTTATAATTATTTGACCAGATATGGATGAAATAAATAAACACAATAGCAAAAGGTGATGACAAATTTTAAATGGAAAAGAAGCATCTTTTATTACTTTAATTATTTTTCATCCTAACAATACACTTTCTGAATTGACAAATGTAAAATCTATGGCAGTCAATAAATGTAACGTGCAGGCCAGCTTTGCCTCAGCCGATCCAAGTAGGCTTCAGTCAAGCAAGGCATGTCTAAATCGGGAGTAAAGTCAGAATCACGAGGCTCAGCTCCATACTGACGGCCAAGTCGGTGAGGATCATAGCATGTACCTTAATGAAGAGCAGCAAGGGGAACATACATTAAGTATGTCCGCATGGTGATACGAGAAATCTTCCACCAAGATACCAACCAACGGATATTGACTTCAGCACGTGAGTGGATCCAGTCAACCCAGTCATCATATGAAGAAGCAAGATGAAGTAGTTTCCTAGCATAATGATGACATGGTAGATATCTGGCAAAATCCATAGATGGAGTATCAAGCAAACAAAGATGCTCCTGAAGCCAAATCTGTGAAAAAAGAATTAAATTAAAAAAATAAAAATAAATAAAAAAGAGTCCGCTAAGTTGAAAACCCGCAAGGGTAGCTTAGGCAAAAATTAGGACAGCTCGCTAGTTCCAAAAATCCACATAGACGGACTAGGAAAAAATTAGAGTAATAAAAAATATATATAAAAAAAGGAAAAAAGAGAGTCCGCTAAGTTGAAAACCCGCAAGGGTAGCTTAGGCAAAAATTAGGACAGCTCACTAATTCCAAAAACCCACATGGGCGGACTAGAAAAAAATTAGAGCAATAAAGAAAAGAAAAAAAAAGAAAACCTAAATTGAAAACCCGAAAGGGTAGTTTAGGTGATTACTTGAAGCAGCAACGGACTCCCTGTCAGTCTCTTTAACAATCCTGATTTAAGTCGGTCTAATCCAACTAAAGTCTCGGCTAAGATTACAGGTACCGGTGATAAGCCTCCTTCCATTTGGTCTATAATATCCAATACCCATGGATCAATATCACCATCAGGAGAAATAAGCAAGAATTGGCCAAGCAAGCAAGGACAGAGCATACGTCCCCAGGCCTTAGTAGGAGCCAAATGAGAGAGACAAAAATCAATCAAAGGAGCAAGTAGAATTTTTTCACCTCTCATCAACCGAAGAACTTCGGGTTTTGGAATTTGAAATAACATCTGCATCTTCTGTTGAGTTTTGAAAAACAATGTGGGTAATGCCATTTGTTGATCATTTGGATATCCAAGGATGGCCTCAAATTCTTCAATCAAGGGACATATTTCAAAGCCATTAATTAAATGTCCTAGGATCCACATTCCAAAAGGAAGCCATGGCATGTAAGAAGGAGTGGTCCAATTTAACATTTTGAAAACACTTTAAAACATCAAGTTTTGACCACGAAATTTGCTTCCAGTGAATAGCATCCATATTTTTAAATAGAATTTTTATCTTCTTTAAATGAAGTTCGGTCATGGTTGATGAATAAAGAAAAATCAAAATTGTTAAAGGAGTTTATGCGTTGAAGTATTTTGGCTTCTATATGAAATATGGCATGAAAGTGGATTTATATGGAGGAAATAAAATTTTCCAAAATTGATAAGGTAAAGATGATGGAAAAGGATGAAACCATATTGTGTAAGGAAAGGAATTGGCGACGAATTTACTTTACCATGTTGCATTTGGCTTTTGTGGTAGTGACTATATAAGTATTGAAATATGAAAAAGAAAATTTAATAATTGTGATGCAGTAACAATGAAAAGTGAAAAAAAAGTTATAGTGAAGATGGAAATTATATATTGTATTGTACAATATTTTTGATACAATATTTATACATCACTAAGAAGGTGGTGGTAAGTCATCAAATGAAGCCCTGAAAAAGTCATCGCCTGTTGGAGGAGGGGGCAAATTACTCGTCCCGGGATCATCCAAAACGGGAGCACAGAAATCCCTATTACCTTGAAGTTTCGATTTGTCACGGTCCTCATCAAAAGCAAACAAAAGGATCTCATGGTCATCAGTCTAGGGGTCTATTGATGAAGAAGCGCCCGGATCCCTCATCCCCTGAAATCGGAAGTCTCGGAAATTTTGTTCAGATTGATGATATAAATTTTCAAAATGAGAAGCCTGCTGACGACTTGCAGCCAACTCTTCTTGAAGTTTCCTATTTTGTTCTTCGAGCATCCGCTGTGAGCCAAGAAGGAAAAAGGTAAGAGCATACATAATCATGCATACATATAGCATAAATTACCATGAAATAAGGAAACTCACCAAGTAATTCATATCAATACCCTGCGGATGAGATGGCATATCTGGCAAGCTAGAATGAGCAAATGAAGGGGCAATAAAAGAAGGTCCAGCCTCATTATCAAATGAGCCAATAGCCTGCAACAATCATTAAAGAATCAAAAAAAAAAAAGGAAAGTAGCGGTGGTAAAAGAAGAATGGTAAAAGTTTTACCTGAGAAGTACTAGCCCCGAGATGTGGACCAAACTCTCCTGCATCTCCATGATGTTCCTCTTCATCTCTATTCTCATTTTTCTCGGGAATCTCCTGTACGCCAACAAGAGATACATCAAAGTTCAAGAGCTTTCTTTGAATAAAGTGGGCATAAGATGCACTCGGCGGATAGAGAAATACTTCAATACCATAACCGTACCGAGCCGGCCACCATGTATCCTCCGGCATCGACATAATATTTAAAGTGTATTCCAGGTAAGGCATCGGAATCCTCCGCTGCTCTGGACCGAGAAACCACTCATAAACTCTCTCTTCGAGAAACCAGTCACTAGACACTGGGCCAGCGATGACTCGGCGAGAATGTTGGAAAGATAGCGCAGCCCTCATGAAAGGAAACCAGTTTGTCCGCTCTTCCGGGTTCAGTGGCGGAACCAGGAAATTACCGAGGGGGGTCGTCGTGGATGGCGGTGGTCAGCGGTGCTGCGGCTGGGTGGGTGGGTGCTGCTGCTGCGGGCGTCGGGCTGTGTTTTGGGGTTGGGGAGGGAACAGACAGGGAGAGGAAAGGAGAAGGGAAGAACAAGGGCTGCGTAAAATGCAGCCCTTTTTATTTTTTAAACCGGTCCAAGCGAAACGGCGTCATTTTGCTTGGGCCGGTTTATTTTTTTTTTTTTAAGTAAACCCCTGGCGAAACGGCGCCGTTTCGCCAGGGGTTTATTTATAAAAAAAAATTAGTCCCTGGCGAAACGGCGCCGTTTCGCCAGAGACTAATTTTAAAAAAAAATTAAATTAAATTTGCAGCGAGGGGTTCGTCTACCCCTCGCTGCAAATACTCTGAAACTCAGCCCCCCTTCAACAGGGGCTGAGTTTCCCAAGCCTCCATGCGGACCACGCCTCCCTCCTTCTGGAGGCCGGTGAGGGGGGGTCGTGTGACCCCACACGACCCCATAGTGGTTCCGCCACTATCTGGGTTCCACCAGGCCAAATTCACCTGCAAAATAACATAAGGTAAGTAAACTTTGACATAAAATTTAAAGTATACTAATGCTATTTTACCTGGTCCCAGGTTAAGCGGCTCAACACAAAGCGGTGAGTATGCACATGATGAGAGCCGGAACGTCCACACGATCGGACAACTAAAAATTTAATCTCAGATACCCGATTCTCTCTCGTAAAATACCGGGTACCCTCACGAGGTTGTGTTCATATGCCCATGCCTACAATAATAGTAAAGGTCAAATTCATACAAGAAAGGAATGGAATTGACATTGGTAGAGGAAGAATACCTCGACAACCGCCATCAAGTCGACAAAAGACTTCTTATTTTGACAAAGTTTATCAAGACCATGGTAAAGATAGGCGAGACCAGCTTTACCCCAACCAGAAGATGGTACCGTTCTGAAATAAGAAAGGCCCTTCAACACTGACAAGTGGATGGAAGATTCAGTGCTGCCTAAGATGGTCGACCCAAGCAAATATAACAAAAATCCTCGAGCATACTATTGGGCCATGTCTCTGTGAACCCGTCCTTCGTAGTTCATCCAATAGCTATGAATCGGTTCAATTTTTATCTTAAAAGGCCCTTTATATGATGGTTCCATGCCAATTAATTCCTGAATTTCTTCAAATGTTAAAATATCATTGGTCAGAGGAACCGAAACACCATTATATCGAAGGCCGGTTATAGCAGTAAAATCGACCGGACCAATTGTCATCTCTCCAATGGGCAAGTGAAAAGTGTGGGTTGTGTCCAACCATCATTCTGCAAGCGCCTGGACTATGCTCCGGTCTATCAAATACTCCTAGGATGGCAATTGTACGATGAAGCTTTCAAAGCCGCAATCTCAGATAATCTGCCTTACCCGAGAAGGCACTACATCGTACCATTGTCGGACTTTGTAAATACACCCTTCGGCCCAAACAACGCAATGATCACGCTAACACGGAGCCAGGTAAGTTAATACAAGTTAAGTACATATTATCCTATATACTTAGATTAATATATTTTTTTCTAAATTTTCTAAAAAATTATTATAATATAAGAATATAAATAAAATAAAGGCAAACACAATAATAATAAAAGAGCATAATATAAAAACATAAATCAAAAATAAAAAATAAAAAATAAAAAAATAAAAAAAAAAAAAGAAAACAGAAAGACGAAAAAAAAAAAGAAAAGGAAAATAATTACCGCACTCTTTTGGTTTGAACTACGATGAAGCAGCATCCCGGCTAGTAAATCTATATTTCCATCTTCATGATGCCGAATAAACTCTAATAACTTGGTATTAGAATGAGTTCCTGACCTTGAAGCATGTATTTTTTGAAAACTATGTGCTAAATTTGAAAGAATTTGAGAGAATTATAGAAATTGAGAAATTTTGCTGTGAATCAAATGAAGGAATTCGTTGGTTTATATAGAGAAACGGCAAGGAAAAAATAAAATTCAAAAGTAAGTTTACTGTTCATGAATACTAAATCTTACTATTGATAAATAGTAAATTACTATTTATAAATAGTAAATTACTATTTACTACTATTTAAGAATAGTAAGTTACTATTTATAAATAGTAAATAGTGCATGAACAGTGACTACACAGTAAATAAACAATAATTTTAATTTTTTACTTTAATCATTCAAATGCTTGCGTGTGCATAAATATTTTTACACGCAAGGGGCAAGGAGAAGACATATGCATAAAAATTAGCCAAACTTTTTGAAATAAAAAAATTATTATTAGCTAGGGTCCAGAACCCAAATTTTCCTTAGGTCCAGAACCTAGAATCTCTTTTAAGTCTAGAACTTAGCTCAGGTCCAAAACCCAAATTTTTCTTAGGTCCAGAACCTAGAATCTTTTCTAAGTCCAGAACTTATCTCGGGTCCAGAACCCAAATTTTTCTTAGGTCTAGAACCTAGAATCTTTTCTAAGTCCAGAACTTAGCTCGGGTCTAGAACCCAAATTTTCTATAAGTCCAGAACATAGAATCTCTTTTAAGTCCAGAACTTAGCTCGGGTCCAGAACCCAAATTACCCGTAGGTCCAGAACTTAAAATCTCTTTTAAGTCCATAACTTAGCTCGGGTCCTGAACCCAAATTTTCCTTAGGTCCAGAACCTAGAATCTCTTTTAAGTCCAGAACTTAGCTCGGGTCCAGAACCCAAATTTTCCTTAGGTCTAAAACCTAGAATCTCTTTTAAGTCCAGAACTTAGCTCGGGTCCAGAACCCAAATTTTTCTTAAGTCCAGAACCTAGAATCTCTTTTAAGTACAGAACTTAGCTCGGGTCTAGAACCCAAATTTTCCTTAGGTCCAAAACCCAAATTTTCCTTAGGTCCAAAACCTAGAATCTTTTCTAAGTCCAGAACTTAGCTCAGGTCCAGAACCTAAAATTATCCTTGAGTCCAGAACTCGAACCGGGTCCACAACCCAAAACCTCAACCATCTCAAAAATTAATTCTTATTTCTTTTCACTCTCTTTCACTAAAGTCTCAGATCATTCAAGTAAGGGGCAAACTGTAGGCCCTTAATTTTTGACCCAGTCCGATCCAATAGATTTTAATTAGTCCAAAATAATTTTTGTGTTGTCCACTATATTTTAATTAGTCCAAAACAATCTTTGTTATCTTAATTAAATAATATTTGCTTTAGTATTTAATTATAATTAATAAATAATAATAATAATAAACAAATAAATAAAAATAAAAATCGGCAACGAAAAATCGGCGACGAAAATTTTTCGTCGCCGAAAAGGGTTGTGGCGAAATGGTTCACAGGCAATTTCGCCCGCCGCAGCCCGCTACCTCCTGCGGCAGCTTTTTTGCCAGTGCAATTTTTCCATAGCAGTTTTTTTTTGCCAACGCAATTTTTCCGCAACAGTTTTTTTTGCCAGCGAAATTTTTCCGACGTAAATTTTTTCGAAACCAAATACAATTAGGTTTCGATTTCCTTTTCTTAATTAATGTTAGATTCCGTGAATAACTAAAATTAATCATAAAAATCTTCTATAAATAAGGACGAAAATTTGGAGGGGAAATCTGGGATCGAAATTCAGGAGAAAAAAGGGACAATCGAGTGAATTGAAAAACTTTGAATGAAGCGGACTTTTTGAGAGAGCAAACAAGCAATTCAATCCATCAAAGGCAGCAAAGCTTGTCATTGTTCTTGTTCATCCAAGAAGTGATTTTTGGTGGAACCAACAAACAAAGGTATGAATTTCTTTATTTTTTTTCATTAATTTACAATAGCTTCATCCCTTAAGAGATCAAAAATTGTTGTTTCTATTTCTTCAAAATCAAAAAGCCCTATAACCTTAATTTACCTTTTCTAAAGCTTAAAAACCTTAATTCGTCTCTTTGTTTTTCAAAAATCTTAAAATAGTTGTTTTTGTTCCTTCAAAATCTTAAAACTCTAATCTGCCTTCCAATTTTGAAAACCCTAAATTGAATCCTTTTCTTTCCAAAAACCCTAAAAAATATCTTTTCTATTTCTATAAACCTTAAATCGTTTTGTTTATTTCCATAAAGTTTTATAAAATTATCAATTGATTTTCAAATTCTAAAATCTAATGCATTCTCCGAAACTCTAATTCTAAAATTCTAAAACCGTAATTCAACTCCAAAACCCAAAAAAGTAAACCCTAAACTAGCAAACCTTAAACCCTAATTTTTCTAAACCCTAATCTTTTAAATCTTAAAACCTTATAAATTTAAATATTAAAATTCAATATGTTAAATACAAAATAATGATCCAGTAACCGTAAATCATAAATCTAAATGTCCAAACCCTAATTTCATGATTTCACTCCTCAAACACTAATTTGGTTAATTAAAGAACCTTATCAATCCCTTAAATCATAAAACCTTAATCCATTTTAATTCCCTTAAAGTTTACAGTAGCTAAGAATTACAAACCCTAAATAATACTAGAATTCCAAAACCCTAAACATATTAAATAAAGAATCTTAAATAGAAACAGTAGCCCTAATTTGAATCTTTACTTGCTTTATTTAATTTTATATTTGATTATGAAGTCTATTTATGCTTTAATTTATTTTCAATGCTTTGTTGGTTTATTTAATTTCAATGGTTAAGTTATTTAATTTATCATGGATGAATGTTTATATTTTGATTGATGTTTAATGTCTTTGGTGAATGATTTATTTATGATGAATGGTTATTTTCTTTATCGATTTATTTTGATTTCCAAATGTTGTAAGAGGTATGTTTCCACTTGGTGGGTACCTTATTAGTTAAATATCATGTAATTTAAATTGCATTTCTATTTTAGAACCAATGTAAAGGACATGTTTCTACCTTTCGGTGGGTGTCCTATTTAGGCATGAATTATGTAAGGGTATGTTTCCATCTTCGGATGGGTATCCATTTATTTGTTTTGCTTGGACATTGTTTTGATTTTCAATTTATCGATGCTTTATTTTAATTAATGTGTGTAATATGGATAATATTGTTATATTTAAAAAATTTATAATATTAATACTTGTAAAGGAGGCCAGTTCCAATGAACCGAGCGTTGTGGGGGTGCTGGGCTATTTCTCACCTTCCCCACACGTACCCAACTTTTCGAACCCATTAGGGGGTTGGGAATTTCTTAGGAATAGAGTCATCCACCACTTTTTTTTCTCAGCCCATCCGGGTGGCGACTCCATTTTCTCTGGACTTAGGTCCGTCTTCTCTAAGGCCCCGAACCTAAACAGTGCCGAAGTCGCAAGAACCATTCCACCGGGAGTGGGGGCAAAAATTCCCGCTCACACAAATCAACCAAACAACCTTAAAATCTTTACCTCCTCATCAAGACAACACCTTCCATACCCATTTTAATAATTATAACATACTATATAAAATTCTAAATTTTTACATAATCATAATTTTAAAGAAATCCAAAATTTTCTTAAAGAAAACTTACCAATTTGTTGAAAATTCACCATAACTTCTTTTGATTCTTGAAAATCTACTCAAAAATTGGTGTTTGGAAGAAAAGAAAAGCTTCCCCTTGCTTCCATGGAGTTTTGGCCAACAATAAGAAGAGAGGAAGAAGATGGGTTTATATTTTTTACGTTTTACTATTCACATTTTACTATTCAGCTTAACTATTGACTTTTATATGTTATTTATATTCCACATATATTTAACATATACAATCTATTTTTCACTTCTAAATTTGCATTTCTCCCTCAAATTATTCATTTTAGTTTTATTTTATTTTATTTTGTGGATGTTATAACTGTCTCCCTTTAAAAGAATTTTATCCTCAAATGATAAGACATGAGATGGATCTGATCTATACCTCTGAAGCATCGAGACATTAAAAACGTTACGTATCTTTTCTAACTTGGGTGGCAAAGCCAATCTATAAGCCACCGGTCCCACTCTTTTTCAGTACTTCATATGGACCAATAAATCGAGGACTTAATTTACCTTTTCGACCAAATCTTAAAATTTTCTTCCAAGGAGATACTTTCAAAAACACCTTATCTCCCACACTAAACTCTATGTTTGTGTTTCTTTAATTTGATCAATCAGCAATGGCTTCACTTGCAACTGAGCCGTAAGAGCTCCATCATCAGAATCCTCAAATTTGACATGCAATGATATTAACTCAATAAGCAACACAAGAGCATAGATAGTCAACCCTGCCACCGGCTTTCAACTCAATGCATCTGCAACTACATTTGCCTTACCAGGGTGATAATCAATTAGACAGTCATAATCCTTTATCAATTCTAATCATCGCCTCTGTCGAAGATTCAACTCTTTCTGGACACCCAAATACTTTAAACTTTTATGATCAGTGTAAATAAAACATTTCTCTTCATATAAGTGGTGTCTCCAAATCTTTAATGCAAATACAATGGCTACCAACTCCAAATCATGAGTTAGATAATTTAACTCATGAGGTTTCAACTATTGAGATGTATAATCAATGACTCTACCCTCCTACATCAGAACACAGCCTAAACCATTATGTGAAACATCACTGTATATCATATAGGATTTACCTTTCATAGGGAGGGTAAGGATAGAAGCCTGAGTCAACATGTCCCTTAATTGCTCAAAACTTGCCTGACATCGATCAGTCCGCATAAATTTCACATCTTTGCAAAGTAGCTTGGTGAGTGGCAAAGCTATCATGGAAAATTTGTTCACAAACCGATGATAATAACCAGCCAATCCTAGAAAATTTCTAATCTCAGTTACATTCTTCGGTGGACTCCAATTCAAGATTGCTTCAACTTTACTCGAATCAACTTTTATACCCTCTATTGAAACAACATGCCCAAGGAAAGTCACTTGATCCAACCAAAATTCATACTTTGACAACTTAGCATACATTTGTTTCTCTCTTAAGGTTTGCAACACAATCCATAAATGTCTGTCATGCTCTTCTTTACTGTGAGAATATACCAGGATATCATCAATGAATACTACCACAAACTGATCTAAGTATGGCCTAAACACCCAATTCATTAAATCCATGAATGCAGCTGGTGCATTTGTTAGCCCAAAAAGCATCACTAAAAATTCATAATGGCCATACCTCGTGCGGAATGTAGTCTTAGGCATATCTGCATCCCTAACTCTCAGCTAATGATAACTCGATCTCAAATCAAACTTAGAAAACACTGCAGCTCCCTTCAATTGATCAAAGAGATCATCAATGTGAGGCAATGGGTATTTATTCTTGATGGTCATTTTATTCAACTGTCGATAATCAATGCATAACCTTAAAGTGCCATCCTTTTTCTTTACAAATAACATCGTTGCTCCCCATGGTGATACACTAGGACAAATAAACCTTTTATCAAAAAGCTCCTACAGCTACACTTTCAACTCCTTTAATTCAACAAGTGCCATCCGGTAAGGAGTAATAAAGATAGGAGTGGTATCAGGCACCAAATCAATACCAAACACCACCTCTCTCTCTGGAGGCAACCCTGGCAAATCATCATGAAACACATTTGGGAACTCTACTACTGTAGGTATACTGTCCAGGTAAGACTTCACTATCTTGGTATCTGTAACATGAGCCAAATATGCCTCACACCCCTTCTGGATCATCCTCCCAGCTGACATAACTGAAACAAACATGGATACAAGGTGTGTTTTCTCACCAGATACCACTACATCTTTCCCATCAAGTGTTTTCAAAGTAACACATTTTTGCCTACAGTTTACTACAATCCCATCTCTGGATAACCAATCCATACCCAAAATCACATCATACTCCCTAAAGGGAATCACAATCAGGTCACCAAGAAACTCTTCATCCTGAACAATAACTAGACTATCTTGGTGCACCCTACTAACTACTACACTATGTCCTAAAGGGTTAGTCACCAGCATATCATACCCTAATAACTTAGAATGCATATCACTCACTGGCATGATGGATGTACTGATGTATGAATGTGTCGATCTAGGATCAATTAATGCATGCACAGAAATACCGAGTAAAGAGAATATACCAGCTACAACATCAGAAGCACTTGGTTGCCACTGCATCAGATATACTCTCTGTGATGACCTTGTCTGCTCTATTCTACTAGTCCCCGCTGTGGATCCTCCTCTTTGACTGAATCCAAATCTGCCACCTCTACCACCTTTGCCACATCTACCCCCTTTGTCACTAGATCTGGACACTGCTATCTTAGTTTGTCTATCCACTAGTGACACTGGACAATCTCTAATAAAATAGTCACAGGAACCACATCTAAAATAGTCAACTAAAGATGGACTGATACCCCCCAACAAACACTCCTGCAAAAACCGACCACACTGAGCATAAGGGGATAGAGGAGATCTCTGTGAAACCTAGCCACTGAAGTAGCAGATCCCTGACTCTGCCTCTGCTACTGAGACCCCTTACCAGGCTATCCCTGCCTCTACCAAACCTCTGTGAAGAACCTCCCCTACTTCTCTTTGATGATGAAGACCCCACCTCAGTCTATGGTCTCCTATCTCTACCCTCTGCTCTAGCAACTGCTGCAAGTCCCTGTACACTTCTGGCAATTGCAACTAACTTAGAGAAATCCTCATATCGTGAGCCTACTACCAAACACATGATGGACAGCCTCAAATCCTCCTCAAATCTTTGGCATCTATCAATCTCATCAGTCACAATTCCTCTTGCAAACTTGCTCAATCTAATGAAATCTTTCTCATAGTATGTCACTGTCTTTGATTCTTGTCTTAAACCTAAAAAATCTTTCTTTTTAGCATCTTTATACTCCCAATGAGTATATTTCTTATCAAACTCCTGTAGAAAATCATCATATGTCAATACCGGAGGATCTTCCATAGCATGAGGAATTGTCTTTCACCAGTCATAAGCGTCCCCCTACAAAAAAGACATGGCATAATCAAACTTCTCTTCTACACTAGCCTGTAACTAGATAAATACCATCTGAACTCTATCCAGCCACTCCTCTATTATAGTTGGATCTTTAGTGCTAAAGAAATCTGTAGCGCCAAAGAAATCTGTAGCTTCGAATTTTCTTAGCTTGTCATACTTTCTAGTCGGTAGCTACTGTTAGGGCGGCGGCTGCAACTGTGGTTGCACCAGAGCCTGCTGTAATAATTCCACCATATGCAGCACCCATCTTGGCGGAACATCCTCAACAGCTGGTCTAGCTGGCACTGACGCCTCGCCAGCTATCTCTGCACTTGATCTAACATCACCCTCTATAACATCCTCTAACAATTCTTATGTAAAAACTATCAGAGAATGTTATACGATACACTGTTCATGCTCCAATCAATTCTGAGAAAACTCTCTTCATAATTAAAATTTTCAAATAATGATACAATCTGCATATCACAACACTTATAGGTCCAACATTTAGACCAATTTCCAATATCTCCAATAATCCGAATAGAAATTATAAATCAAATAAACTTTATAAGTTCATCAAATCAAATGAATAAACAATACATTTCTTTCAATATACTCATTCACTAGAATCTCAAACTTCATTCTCTAAATACATAAATCTTCTTATGTTTACAAAATTTATACAAGCTCTTAATTAGCTAAATTGAATTATCTATATACATACACCTTATAACTTATAAATACAATAAACACAAGATCTTCATCTGTTCTTAAATTGCTCCAATTTCCTGATACCTGCGTGTCAGAAAACAATTCTAACACGCTAAGCAAAGCTTAGTGGTGCTTGTATACACATATTTTAACACTTAATATTAAAGAAATATACTTATGAAAATATAGTAATAACACTTAGTTTTAAGAAGTATTTCCATATATAAACTAATTTTAGTAACAAGTCAATATACCATGCTGATTACACAAAATAAGAGTTATCCCTGTATAAAGTTATCATATAATACAATACTTTCAGTATTGCAGCTTGTCTCACTAAGAATCATTTTATTCAAGACTTGCTTTCTCATTTGATAACATTGTTCACAATACATTTAACACATTAACACAAAAGTATGGACTATACACATATTAGTCTCATGTCATTGATTAACACTTGTTTATATAAACACTCACTTGTTTATATAAGCACTTGTTTATATCATTTCACTTGTTTATATCATTTCACTTGTTTATACCATGATCTTGGTACATTACTCTTAGCAACATTTAGTATGATATATATTTGTCACTTATCTAGAGTTTCTCACTCTTTTTCATGCATTTAACACATACACATGAAGTCTCAATACAATTATTCACATATTAGTCTCATACTAGGCCCGTAGATCACAAATTACAAGCCAAAAACATTATTTAGGTTCCCCACGTCACGGCCATGGCATCTCAACCCCACGCCCGTGGGATCCAAAATGAAGCTGTAAAATAAGTTTGAAGACCCCACGGTCGTGGCATCTAAAACTCTTCTGTTCTCTCAAATTTGTTTGAAGAAATAGTATCACGTTCAATCCCACGGTCGTGGCACTCAAATGCCACGGCCGTGGCATTGATTTTGGGACTGTTTTCGGAGTAAAAATCATGTATTCTGCACTTTTAACTTCATTAAACACAAACATATTGAAGATCTAAGATAATAATTGATCAAACTCAATATTTTGATAGAGAAAGAATTCATATCAAATACCTTCACTTAATTAAACTTTTAACCATTTCCTATGGATAAAAACATGATCAAATCCTTCACTTCTCATCAATATATCTTTATACATAACTTAATCAATCAATTAAATCATTTAAACTTGTAAAAAGTCATATTTTTATAAAATATAAATCAAAAGCACATACCTTGTTGATAATCACCACTTTTCCAACTTCATCTTAAGTTTTGATTCAACTCATGGAAAGAAGGAGGAAGAAAGAAGTGAAGATGATGATGATGGCGTGGAGGGAAGAAGAAATCAGAAACTTCTCCACACACATACACATATGCACATATATATATATATATATATATTTAATCTAGTGAGAGTAGGCTCATAATAACTATGGTGCACCCTCATTCTTAACCGTTGATTTTAAATCAAGTTTTAATCTCGTAAAACAGTAAAAATACTCTTTTCAGTAAAGTTTTAAGCTACATAATGTATTATTCTTTACGTATAGCATTTATCCTTCACACTTTTGTCACTATACACTATGCATTTTTCAATATTTGTTAAAATGTCCCTGATTAAAATCTTAACCATTACACCCTCTCTAGGAGAAACACTCTCAGCACTCTCCTCACCAAACTCATGTGTCTGAGATGCCATATTCACCACTATCTGTAAGTACAGAAAGAATCGCCACATCAGGGACCAGATACAATGCAATGCAATGCATGTATAACATGTTAAAATCACATTTTAAATTTTATTTTCTCTTTCCAAAAACTCACCTAGGTCGAGAATCTCAAACCTAGGCTCTGATACCAAATAAATGTAGCACCCTTATACTTTATATATATATATATATAATATACACCTAGTATATGTAAAATACATATATAGAATATAAAAATGTCACAGTACAATCTTTATAAAAACTTTCATAAATCTATGTTAACCATTTTTAAAACACTTAAAATGTATTTTAATAAATAATTAAATAAAGTATTATTGATTTGAATAGTAAAAAGATATATTAAATAGAAAATCTCTGGAAAAAAAATTCACCAGAGTTTTATCTATATTTTGGATAATTCCAAATTTTA
The DNA here is from genome assembly GCA_947685225.1 of Garcia nutans. NCBI lineage: Eukaryota > Viridiplantae > Streptophyta > Magnoliopsida > Malpighiales > Euphorbiaceae > Garcia > Garcia nutans. The sequence continues at coordinate 11,718,404 of CANTUV010000040.1, forward strand.
AATAACACAACATGTAATCAAAATACACTCTCAATTATTTATTCAATACACCCATTCCTCCAAAATAGTCCAATGGCTCAATCCGCCAACATTTTACAAAAACACATCCATACATATATATATAAATATAAGTCCCATTTTTATTTCAATATTACATAAAAGGAAAAACATATTTTTTATATCGCATACATATTATATATATAATGTACATACTCAAAAGCATTTTTTTAAAAAAAGTTTCAAAGTGTATACATGTTATGCAAGTGACACTGGTCCACGGTAGCTCAAGGATCTTCACACATAAAAATATAGACCTGGGTGGTCTAGCAGCACTTTTCGAAACTCCTGGATCTACTCTGTCACCTGCGCGATGTAATTCAATCACGCTAAGTATATTGCATAATAGTACATACTTTAATAAAATTTAAAAATGATGTCATACATGTATAATATCATATTTACATCATGTTATAAATGTCAAACATTGTTTATACACATTAAACAATACACTAAACATAGGCCCAAATACCTTATACAATTATCTAGTCCCAGGCTCATTCCTTGTCTATTATTGGTGTCTCACTCGGGCATAAGTACATCTCTGTGATACCCAATGTCTCATTCATTTTGGTTTAGGGTATACCAATATCCAAGCGCAATCTTCTGGCAACTAGATAGTATATAAGGTACACATAATACATATTTCTTTCAATGTGCTTTTATATCTTGGCTCACACCATAGTTTCCACAAATCATTATCATAAATAATGCAAATATGGTTTACTTCCTCATGTTAGTGCATAAATTGCAAATTACACATTTTGGACAAATAATTCATTTAGTCATTCTCAAATGGCTAATCATGCCACAACCAACACAAATCAAACATTGTTACTTCAAACAATATTATGCACACATGTTCATAAAAATCATCAAGTATCATCACACATTTAATATATGTAATATGTTATGCCAAAATTCAATACAATCACATGCATTGCAAATAAAGTATGTACTAACCTCTTTAAAGCAATAAATGGAGTTAAAACTCCACTCCACTTCTAATATACCCAAAAGTTCTTCACCACTAGGTTGATGAAAATCCTATATACTCAACACCTATACCCAATGTAAATGAACATAATCAATTAACATCACACTTCTAGGTGTTTAAAGCCTAAAATAAAAATTAAAGCATAATTCTACAATTTTTTAAGTTTTTGTCACAATGAACTTTAACCTTGGAAAATCATTCCAACACATTCCAAATTGAGTTTTTAGCTTAAACATATCTAATACATTATATTTTAACACATTTTAAGCATTAAAACACAATGTATCACATTTTCTTCAAAATTCTAAAATTTTGCCCTAAGCCACTTTGATTTTGATTTTTCATCTTAACTAATTCAAAATGGTAATTTAAGTTCATTTTCATTACTAACATCATTAAATAACACAATTCAAATCATAAAAATCAAATGAACATAAATTCTTTATGTTTACTATTCCCGAAACTCTAACTCACTCTCTTACTCTTCCAAACTACCATCAAACCTAAATAAATCAACCAAACAACCTTAAAATCTTTACCTCCTCATCAAGACAACATCTTCCATACCCATTTTAATAATTATAACATACTATATAAAATTCTAAATTTTCACATAATCATAATTTTAAAGAAATCTAAAATTTTCTTAAAGAAAACTTACCAATTTGTTGAAAAATCGCCAAAACTTCTTTTGATTCTTGAAAATCCACTCAAAAATTGGTGTTTGGAAGAAAAGAAAAGTTTTTCCTTGCTTTCATGGATTTTTAGCCAACAATAAGAAGAGAGGAAGAAGATAGGTTTATATGTTTTACTTTTGACTATTCACATTTTACTATTCATATTATTCATTTTATTTTATTTTTTTTTATTTTTATTTTGTGGATATTACAATATATACAACATATACCAAGTATGCATCAAACATCTATCATATCTACCAAATATTTATCAAATATTTACTAAATATCTGTGAATGTTTTTAATATTTTTTAACTTTATTTTTTTAATTTTATGTTCATACAACATCCATACAATATCTACATAAAATGCATGCAACATACATAAATAAATACATAACATACATACAATATCTATCAAATATCTATAATATATATCTACTAAAAATTTACCAAGCATACAGAATATCTACTAAATATCTACACAATATTTACATAATAAAATTAATTTTTAAACATTTTCTATGTATAATATATAAAATTTGTTTAAAAATAAATTTAATAATTTTGATTAATATATTTTCCTTTTTTTATTTTTTTTTGAGCATTATTTGTTTTTTATAATTAAAATTAAATTTTTTTCTTTATAAAAATTAATAAATTCTATATGCTAAAAAATAATTTAAAGTATTAATTTTTATTTTTTTATTAGAATATTTTTATTTAATAGTGAAGTTTAAAAAAAGATAAAAATTGAAATAAAATATCCATTGTAGTGAGAGAAGAGATATTTTTTTTTAAAAAAAAATTATTTTAGTGAGGATAGAGATATTTTTAAATTTTTGCTCTAATTTTTTTTTAAAAGTAAATATTTTTATTTTTTGTAGTATTTCTGAAATAAATTTTATTTTTTTATGTAGTTTTGTAAATGTTCCAAAAAAAATACTGCAACCATCTACTTTTATTTGTTTATCATCTAATTTCTTCTACATGATTTAAATAGTTTAGAATTTTAATTCTATATTCATTTGTTGAAGTTTACATAAAATTTTATTTTTTATTATTTCAATTTAATACTAAAATATTAATTTTTTATATATCTCATTAAATTTATTATTCGATAAGTAAATTATTCATATTAAATTAAAAAATTTGCAATTAAAGGAAATTTATAGTCTATAATATGGCTATCAGAAATTAAAAAAATAACACCACCAAGCTCTATATTCTTGTATATATATTTGCCTTGACATGATAAATCTGTCTAGGTAAAAAAGAGCATCATATTCTATATCATGAGAATTGCATCATATTCTATACCTTGAAAAAAGTTACTGCTTAGAAGAAATTTTTGCACTTTTGAAAAGATTATTTTTGTCTAGTAACAGTTTAATCTATCAATTATTTTGGCTCAATGTTTTTTCACTGCCCATTATTGCTTTTCTTGTTCTTGCTAACACAAATGCAGTAGACACAGATTCTCTGTGCCACTACATAAAAACCTTGTACTGTTCTAAATTCCAAATTATGTTAAATCAAAGAAAGAGAATATGAATATGAAAAGATGAAATTCTATCTCACCATTATTGTCAAAAAAAATTTATTTTAAATATATTCTTTTATGACCGACGGTATCTTTGGCTTTTTGGCTTTTATCATAAAAGATTTGCTATTTCACTCCATTTCTTTCTAAACATGATTCTTAAAGTACTTTGCATATTTGTATTTCTTTCTTAATTATTTTCAGTTTTTAGCTCAGTCACTGGTTAAGCCGTGCAAAGATATTGATGATGCATCGACGAGAACAGAGTACGGGAAGAGCAGGTGGTGATGGTGGCGGCGGCGGCGGCGGCAATGAGTCCGATGAGGAAGAGTTTCTGGCGGAGAAGAATGATAAGCTGTCATGGAAAAGCCTTGTGGGGCTTTTTAGAAACGAATCGCTTGGCGAAATCGGAAGAGAAATCGTAAGAGATGGAAACAGAGGACATGGCTTTATTATTCGTCCTGATAATTGGTAACAACTTCTGTTATAGAAAATTTCACTTATTTCAAACATATCCTGCAATTTTTCAATATTTTAGTGAATTAGATACATACGATGGGATGTACCGTTGGTACGTAGCTTTTGAAAATAGGTTTTATTAAAATTAAAAATTAAAAATGAATGTTTAAAAATTATTTTTTAAAATATTTTATTTTTTAAAAATTTTTTTGAAGAATTTTTTTTAGAAAACTTATAAAAATAACTTAAGAAACAAAGATGGTTTCAAAAAAAAAAACTTTAAGATACAAAGATATTACAAAAATATTGTGAAAAGAAATATAAAAATACTATAATTATTATATATGTTGGGTATATTATGTAAGTTAAAAAAAGAAATATTTTATGTAATTTCATTTTTTTTATAGCTTTACGATTCATAATTAGCATATGAACATGATATGTCTCGGTGTTGGCCACATGTTTTTAGGATTGGGTTCCTTGATCGTTTATTGTGACCACAAAAATAAAGAGAAATTTGAAATGTTTGCAAAATTAGAAATCCTGCTTTCCAAATATGCGAAATTTTTTTTTTTCATTTATATTTTTAGTCTTTTTTTTTTCTCTCCTTTGCAGTTGTATGGCTTTGTTTTTCTTTTTCTTTTTTTCTTTTCTTTTTCTGTTTTTTTTTCTTTTTTTTTATTTTTTTGCTATTTGTTTATTTGTGCTCTTTTAGTTATAAATAAATTTATTGTTCTTACATTCATAATATACACATAATATATATATATGAATATATATAATATACACACAATATATATAAAATATACACAATAAACATAGACATTCATACGACGTGTACACCATATCTATAAAATATATACACAATATATTTAATATTTTGTAACTTTATTTTTTTATTTTATATGCACACATCATATATAATATATGCATAACATCTACATAATATATACAAATATCTACATAATATATACGTAATATACATAATGTATATAATAAAATTAATTTTTTAAAAAAATTTATATGTGTAATTGTAAAATTTATTTTAAAATAAATTTAATAGTTTTATTAATATTTTTATATTCTACTTTTTTATATAATTTTTATAAGTGTTATTTTTTGTTTAAAATCAAAACTAATATTTTCTTTGATGAAAAATTGATACATTTCATATGTTGAAAATGTAATTTTAAATATTAATTATTATTATTATATTAGAATATATTATTTGATAATAAAGTTTTAAAAAATAAAAATTATAAGTTAAATATTATTTGAAGTGAGAGAGAATGTATCTTTAAAGAAAAAGCTGTGTTTAAACTTTGAAGTAATGAATGGGGTATTTTTATAAATATATATATATATATATATTGCTTGAAATATTTTTAAAAACTTTTTTTAGGATGTGATATTTTTTAAAATAAAACCATTTTACTGTAATTTTATAAATGTCCCAAAAATAAGGGGCTAATTATTCATGAAGACCAAAGCCAAAACGATATTGTAAGCTTTATAAGTAGGAAAGCAGTTCTATGATGGAAAAGTTCATTATGGCTCTAACATTAAATTTATTAATAAAAATAAGGATGGTTGCTACACTTTAACATTTACACGCATTTGATAAAATATAATTCCAATTATTAACATTCAAATTATCAAAATATTATATTTAATTTAAAAAAAAAAAAGATAATGGCATTTGAGTATGTCAAAACATTCTAACGAAATCATTGTGAGCCTGTATGTTGTGTTTCAAAACATTAAAATTGTTTGAACACTTGATCCATCTACCATCTTAAATTATTTAGTAACACTTATTTTAAATATTTCAACTAATGAATTACACGTATGAAATTCATATATAAATGAATTACAGATAAAATTAAATTAAAAATGAAATTTCAAATTTGAAACAATATAATTTAAAATATAAAATTCAATTGGATTTCATATTTTTTTGTTTGGAATAAATTTATAATTGAATTGTTTTTATACTTATCTTCTAAAATATCCTCAATATAATAAATATAATTAGAAAATATAAAAAATAATTGTGTTCCCTCTTGTTAGCTGGAGCATCGAACTTACGTGTTAGTCACCTGTGTTTTTTGTAACTCATTTGTTACCTGTGTGGTAAAACGTGACTAGCCTTTTTAAAAAATGTATTTATAATTAATATTTAATTTTTAAAAGTAAAAAAAAAATAAAAATAAAGTGTGAAAAATGTTAAAGAGAAAGTAATAAGAGGAAGGATAGAGAGAATATTGTAATGAAACTTGATTCGGTTATATTCGCACAATTAAATTCATATTGAAATAATATTTAAAAAAAATATTGGAGAAAAAAATTTTATAAAATAAATTTTATAAAATTTTGTGAAAATTCATTTATTTTAAGAAGATTGTAAAAAACACTTAAATAAGTCAAAATTTTAAATTCTAAAAAACACTTAAATAAGTCAAAATTTTAACTTTAAATTTGCATTGAATACAAAAATTTATTAGATTTTTAAATTTTTTATAATTTAGAAATTATATCATATATATTATATAACACTTAAATTTCTGGCATTTAATTTTGTATTTTATTAAATACATCCAAGCTCTTAATTAAGTGAAATATACTCCAATAAATATTTTTTAAAAAACAAATTATGTAAAAATTATGACCAAGGCCCATGCAAAAAGTAAACCTACAACTATTATATACTAATAGTTCAAAACATATTACTCTCTCCGTTCCAAATTAATAATAAGTATTATTTTTTTATTTATCCCAAATTATAACTTAGTTATTATTTTATAGTGTGTTTGAAGGGGGTATATTATTGAAATTATATTTTACTTTAAAATATTATATTAACGTTCTTGGAAGATGCAATAAAATACTGAGAACGTTGATTAAAAAAATATTAACTTATTTGGTCACAATTCAATTTTGCTGTAAAAGTTTAAACAATGCCTAAATTACCCTTATAACATATTTTTCTTATTTATTTAAGTCATATGTGAAATTAGACAGTTAAAGTAGGAGTATGATTGTCTTTTAATATGGACCTCTCATTTTTTTTTCAGTGAAATATTTTTTTCTTACTCACTCCTATATAAAATATTTTACTAACTTATTGATAAAACTTAATGAAAATAATATTTTATTTTATATGAATTATTTGGAAACAAATATGATGTTATTGGTCAAAGAGTATTATGAATAGTGTAACCAAATGCATTATTAATAAGTTGGTTAATATAGTAAATCTCTATTATATCTATATTTAATGTTATCTATTAAATATATCTCATATTAAAATAAGAGCATAATAAAAAATAATATTTTATTTTATATAAATTATTTATAAGTAAATATAATATTGTTAGTGTTAGAGCATTATGTAATTAATTTTTGAGAGATTATGGTTCAACCAGATGCACTATTAATAAGTCGGTTAATGTAATAAATTTCTATTATATTTATATTTAATAATATATATTAAATATATCTCGTACTAAAATAAAAATATAATATAAAAAATAAATACAAATTTATATTTTTAATAAAATAACTACTTTTTTAGTCACCGTAAAATAAAAAGTGTACTTAACAATTTGTGATAAAAGATAATATAGTTTCATTTTATGCAATTTTAAATTTTAAATTTTAATTAATTAAATAAATATATACCTTCCTTAATTATAACTATATACAATTTAATACTAAAGAGCACTTCATTATCTATTGAACGTATACAATTTGTTAAATTGTATTGCATTAATATTACATTAAAATATATAGTACAATTTAGAAATCAATATGTATATATGTACATACATATTTAGAAAATAATTTACAGCCTATAAATTAAGGAAAAAAATTTATATGTAGTATCCTATTATCATATTTTTGTATCTATAATATATATATGTGTGTGTGTGTGTGTGTGTGTATAAGTGGTGAAAAAATCGACTCCTCTCTAATGTGGCTTTTTTCTCTTGGGGGTTTTTTAATGATTTTCTTTGAATTGGACTTTCTTAGTTAGAAGAGTTGATATATTGTTTATCAACAGTAATATTCTTTAGTTGATATCCCTCATCTTCAGCCATCCTTTAATCTAGAGTTCTTTTCATAACTTTTATTTTTTGTTTTTTTCACACACATAACATTTTATTATTATCGTACTGCATGGAAACAATCAGTGGCGGAACCAGAATCACTCGAAGAGGGGCAAATTTTTTCACTGTAATACACGTACACACTCTTAAAGGGGGGGGGGGGGGCAATATACTTGAAGGGGGGGCAAAATCTTTCCATTACAGTGCTTCTAAATTGCATTTGGTTCCATGTACGTGTTTATGTATATATATACATGTATATGATTGGTTGAGGGGGGGAGGCAACAGACCCCACGTGACCCCATGTAAATCCGCCACTGGAAACAATTGAAATACACCCTGAAAACTATCAACTTGCACTATGATGTTCAGGTTCTTAAATTTTTATCTAATCCCTCTTCGCAAGCAACTAAACCAAAATATTTCCTAATAAGAAAATTATTCTCTACCAAAAAGTTTAACATAAGAACTATTAGAGATCCTCTTAATTGTTCTCAGAAACTACCCAGGGTTTTGATTTAGATAAATTTAATGAAGGACTTTATATGTTTTTCTTTTAAAGAGGAGGCAAACACAAGTAATGGAAAGATGTTTGTGGTCCATTAGCAATCAGTTGACAATTATTAGGGAATGGTTATAGACAAGCTTAGATTTTTCAATTTCTCTTTTTGGGTCAAGTGTCTAAACTTTCTTCACATCAAATGTCAGAAGAATACCAAAAAAAAAAGTGAGTATTCTTGAAGCACTTCAGAATACTAATCTTTCTCAATGGGGTATTATGGGATGGAAATGATTCATGCTCAATATAGTGTTGGTGAACATTAAAAAAAACACTCAAAACAGGCTTCAAAAATAAGATCGATCACAGGTGAGAAAACTATATTTCTTTTCACTATGAGAAAAACTATTGGGAACCCTCAACTTTTAGGAATCCAAATTCACATCACTAAACTTTGTTCTTGGCTTCTATAAATACACCAAGAGGCCCAATCAAAGAACTATTGGACATAATACAAACAGTTCTGGCCCTAGAGTAAGCACAATAAGCCATGGGTCTAGGGCAACCCGCCCTAGGGGCAACCAAATAAAGAAAAAGAAACTATTAGTATGTAAAACAATTATATATAAAAAAATCAAAAAATATATATAGGCAAATAAATAAAAAGTTATTTAGATATTGTGTTTCTTTCAATAATTAAAATAGTAGGCAATTAAACTTAAGTTGGCTGGGGCAACCTATATTCTGATGCTAGCCTTAATAAAAATCGCATCCATCTTAGGCCAAGGTGAAAATTCAAGTACTTTGACATACTAGAAAGCTAACATTCCTTTCAAGAGTCACACTTTGAGAAAGTCATAAGTGTGCACAATATGATGTCAAAAGCCTTACCCTCAATGAATTAATTGAGCTATCATTGACTCTTGATCATCCTAAACTCAAGAACTTTTCCCTAATAAACACCCATCTTACGTTCAACCTCCCCTCATATAGCAAGTGCCTTTGCAAGCTATCCCATCAAAACCATTAAATACAAAGCCCAAATAAAAAAATTGGAAGAGACTTGTTGGACAAAATAGAGTGGTGGTTATATGCACAATCTACAATCAACAAAAGCAACAAACACAACAAAGAAAAAACTCCTTTAGAGAGACTTTAGAAGAAGATGGAAAAAAATTATGGATTTATATGTCTACAAATATAGTGGGCAGTATGAGTAGAGATGCTTGCAATATGTATACTGGGAGTCACCTTTGGTTACAACTAAGAATCAAATGGATTGACGTAAGTCTTTTAAACCCATGACGCGGACCAATTCATTGATCTTTCGAGATTGGGTTCATTGGTGACACTTATTTATTATATTCTTAGAGATTTATACATGATTTTTCTAGTATTAACATTAATCCAAGTAGTCTAATGCAAAATGCAAGTAGGCATAATTCAGATAAAATTAAACACACATCAAATAAATTATAAATTTATAATATAAATATTCAAGCATAAATTGATTACCTACATATAAAAGTAGATGGATTAGTAAATAACAATTAAGTAATGTCACTATCCGATAATAAAAATATGATTAATCAATATTCAAATCCCCTTTCTTGAATGAAAATGATTATGACTATGAGTTCATGGAAAAATAAAACTTATTAAAATAAAGCAAATATGATAATAAGAAAATATGATTGAAAATAACGAGTTTGAATTTGATTTGTTGTCTTTAGAACTTACCAAACACGATTGTTAAATCAAAGAAAAGAGATTTTCTTAGGGCAACGCCGAATTCATCAAGAATCTTCTCTAAAATGGTTTTGCAATCCTCACTTAGAACTCACTATTTCTCTCTTAAACCTTTTGTTTTCTCTCTTGATATTGTGTTTTCTCTCTATGTATTATTGATCTTTCTTTATCAATTCTTAGTGTTTCTCAAATTCTTATTAGTCAGAATTATAGACAAGAATTATTAATCCTAGTTGAATGGAGAAGAGGGCTATTTATAAGTTTAGAATGGAGCATTATACACTCCTAGGATTCTTTAGGATGACCTTAGAATGGATAAGGATGAGATTGACAGCTATGGAAGTGGACAAGGATCAATTATATCCTTATTTGTAAGGCAACTAGAGAAACAATAGCATTGAGTTTACTAAAAATATTTTCACTGAGTTTAAAATAAATTTTTATCAATTAATATTTTTATACAGAAAAAATATATTATAAAAGATAAAAATTTAATTCATAAAAGATATAGATTTTCAAACATTTTTCAAATTAGTAATAAAATTCATTAGTTGTCATAATAAAAAAATGTAAGTTTACATGTAGTCAAATATTAATAGAAAAGTATGATAATACAACTTTAATGCAACTTGAAAATTTAAATTTAAATATTAACCTTTTAAGAATTAAGCCGTAATATAAATTTTTGAACCTATAAATTAATACTATTTTTATATTAATTATTGAATATGTAACAACTTTAATTATATTTCATAAATTTTGTATGATTAATTTTAATTAATTCATTTTTAACATACTAATCTTTAAGGGTTATTTCATATACTATATTATTTATATTAATAAAATTAAATTAAAAATATATTAAAAAATCGATTATTATTTCAGTTTTTTAGTTCAATTTGGTTCGGTTCTTAGTCCAAATATAGTTTGATATCCAAAACCGTCCTACATTATAAAAATTCAGTATGATATAGTTCGGTTCAAAAAAAAGTTAAAAAGTCAACGAATATTTTTGGTTATAGATATTTTAGTTCATTTATTTGGATTAATTCAAATATCTTCAAGATCTGTGTTTAGTCCTATTTGCGAGATATTGATGATTGACTGTTTGCTTGAGTTGGAGACTTACCCCCTATTCTAAGATTGTGGCAACTGACTCTTTGCTTTAATTAAAGACTAACCCCTTTCCCTAAGACCATTCTATGATGTTGATGATTGACCACTTGCTTGGATTAGAGATTGACCCCCTTTTAGGGTTGGTGATTGACCCCTCATCTGTGTTGAAAATTAATCTCTTTTCTAAGATAGTGGCAATTGATTCCTTACTTAGGCTTTTAGAGGAACAAATCCAAGTTTTTAGGGATATGGTGGTTGACTTTTCTCTTAGGGTTTTTTTTTTGGATGTTGGCGATTGGCTCCTCATCTGGATTGAGACTAAACCTCTCCTAGGGTTATGTCTCATATTAATCTTCAATTAGTGGCTGGAATTAGCCTTCTAAGGTGGCTTAGATTAGCCTTTTGGTGCAACTTAGATTAGACTTTTAGGATGGCTTAGATTAGCCTTCTAGTGTGGAGAACCCTACGTTAACTTTGACCGTATGCTTAACATTCTTGGGCATGCATTGTTCTTTGGGCAAGACTTAATTCCTTGTATTTTCAAGCTCAACCTAACATCGGTGTAATCAATTCTGAGATTTGATGTTGTTTGTAGTTTTTTTTCCAAATTGCCCCTAGACAACTTCATTGCCTAATTTCTCTTATCCCAAGTGTTTCCTTATTCTCTTTTTTCATTGCATTTTGACTTTGTTTTTATTCCATTTCTCTACATTTTGTAGTGCTCTAAGGCTTTCTTGGAATATGTTAATAGTATGATCAACAGAGTGAAGCATAAGCTCACATGCAAAGTCAGAATGCATATGTGTGCTCCTTATTTGTCTTATGTATGCTTGTCCCTATTCTTTAAATATGTTGTCTTCAACTTGTATGTGTGATATGATGCTAGGACAATTCCTTTTTGACTTTTGTATGAGGATGAGAGACAAAAGAATGTTGATTTAGAGTGTTAGATTTGACATATTTGAAATTGATTCAAGTCTTTTAAAGCAGAGTTTGATGACTTCCGAAGGGTTGGAAGAGCTGGCTTCAAGGTGTATAGGGAAACCGATAATGATGAGGAAGTTAATGCATCTATAGAGGGTTTTAATGATAAAATTCTTCCTTTCTCTTTTTTTTTTATTTTTACTAATTTTGACTTCCTACATCCTCATTTTTGTAGATCTTACAAACATTTGTGTGGTTCTTAAGTACAATCACATGGTTGTTTCTTTCCTCTATGTGATTGGAGTCTTTTCTAGTATAATCCTTTTAAAAGACTATAAGTACAAATAGTTTGGTGCTCATGCATATATAAAAAATATTTGCATGGTGGGTCATCTTGAAGTTCATTTTTCATGGGAAAGCAAATATTTTTATTGCAAAATTGAATTATTTTACATGCCTATTTAATTGTTTCACTTTCTAGAACCATAACATATAATAAACATCTTATATGAACATGTGAAGCATTGATATAGAACTTAAAAAAATCAATTTTACTTTATAATTTGCACAATATATTTATTTCACTTCATATCTGTAAAAACCATTGACAGTCATGTTACGAACTATCAAGAGATATCACACAATATCTATATATCTTTCATTATCTATTTTTAATAAACACTAAAGCTAATGTCAATAAAAATTTCGGCAGAATCTTCCCTAAAATTAGATACTACCAACATCTTCTCCAATCAAAACACAATCTATAAAAAAAAACACTTATACTATTTCTATCATTCAGACTCAAATCCAATCTCAACAATTCACCATCTATCACCCATAATTTAATTCAATTATCTTTTACTTTTATCAACATGTTTGCATATTAAATATTCTCCATAATTAACATAATTTAGTATAAAACTATAACTCAAACTAAGTTTACAAAGTATAACACACAATTATAAAGTATACAAAATTTGTAGATTACTCATAATTATACAAGTGTCATTTAAAATTTAAAGCATTGTTACATGAACAAAACAAAATACATAATAGAAAATCATTCATTCAACACTTTCTGTGATGCAATTGATCTTGAAGCTTTAAAATCTCACTATGTTGGATCTATTCTGCTCGGCTGATTTGTATGTCAAAAATAAATTTAACACGCTAAGTTATTGCTTAGTGGTACTTGCATATTCATTATTTGCCAAAAATTTTAACATAAGAAAATAAATATTTAAGTACTATATAATACAAAATAGAATCATCACTTTAAAATATCAATTAGGAATTATCACTTTTAAATACCAATAAGACATGTAAATAAATTTTAAAATGCAAGTTAACTTATTATAGCATTAATAAATTTAATGTTCAATATAATTAATAATGATTATTCACTTTGAATAATTTTCTTATCTTGGTAAGTTTCATTTGTTTTGTCCTCACACACTGAAATTTAAATTCTAAATTTGGATAGCGGGTCAGTAATATCAAGTAAATGCTCATTAACATATTAGTCAATATGGCCAATGGACCAGTAATGGTAAAATGCCAGTAATAGTAATGCCACAAAGTGTTTAGTAACAGTAGTGACACAGAGTGTCCAATAGCAGTAGTGACAGAGTGTTCATTATTAGTATGAACATCTACCCTATGACTAGCTATTCAATCCAGAAATTAGATTTAATATCAATATGGTTCGAGCAATTCAATTCTTCCTCGTTTCCAATCAATGTTACCTTTATAGTGCTACTTAGTTAAAATCAATAACAATTCTTTAAAAAAAATACATTTTTCTACACTTTTCTTCTTTATTATCCAAATATCTTCACTTAAGCATACATGTAAAGAAATACTTCTTAATTAAATTCAAACACAATTTTTTTATAACATATTCACCAAACATATCATAAACAATCACTTTAATTCCAAAACCTTAAATTTTCTCAAAACCCTAATGATACAGAACCTCCAAGAATAAGCCTGAGAACCCCTTGACTTCGAACCCCCACAGCATTAACTTGAAAACCCCTAGTCGAATTCGGTACAACCCCCAAGGATTAGGTTAGATTTCAGATTACTTTGAATTGATCAAAGATCCAAGATTTCGAAACAAGTCAGTTCCTAAATCCCAGATTCGAAACACTCCACAAGAAAGTTGATCAAACTACTTGAATGTTTCTGAAGCATGTATTCAAGCAAGAACACAAAGATAAAAACAATTCGGCTTTAGGTTAATAAATTCGTCCAAAACTTCATGATAAGATGGCTGTCCGTTTTTACATCAATATTAGGTTTAAATACCCTTTACTAATTCCTAAACCATGAAGGAAAATAATAAAAATAGCCCTAAAAGTGTTTGGGGCGGATTGGGCTTAAAACAGGCCCAAAAACACATTAAAATAACAAGTTCAGCTAATTATTTAACTATAAATAAACCCAACTAGTGACTTGAGCCAAATATGCTCCAATTTGCATCCTTGATCAGCCATATCGTGCACCTTCAGCTCCTCTTCAACAAAATGTTGCATGTAGCCTTGTGACGTCTCTATCATTCCCCCTTTGTTGGAGAAAACTCGTCATCGAGTTTTAAAATGCTGAAGTAGTAAAGAAAAGCAACTTTGTAATTTCACTCCAATTACTTGTGGCATGTCATCAATTTGAAGAACCTGAAATTTTATTTCATAAACATCAAAATCATTGTTAGGCAAAATAAATTCCATGTTTGCAACAGACAGGCAATCATGAATGGTGGGAGTAGAAAGTTTTATTTTTCTTGCTTCTTCTTTTAGTTGTACTTCTAACCCAAGCATATCAATTTCTTCCTTCAATATTTCTTCAAAAGTTTCCAACTTTGGAATGTCTTGTTGAAAAGTAGCAGCTTCTTTTGATTCTAGTGATGAATCTTCACCAATAATCTCTAAAGTATGATCTTCAATATCACCCTGAAAAGAAGTATCACCATAAACAGCCTCGGATGACATTAACAAATCACTACCATCAACAATCTCTTCTGCATAAATTAGTTCTTCTTTATTGCTATCTTCAACCTTCAAATTCTCCCTTTCTTTGTAGTAATCATCAACACTTTTACTTCCTTCCTTGATGGCCTGAAGTCTCTGCATGATACTCCTATAGAAATGTTCATGTTGCTGCATTTGATTTCTGCCACCTCTTCGCCTCTCATTGCACTCCAATGTGGCTCTTTCAACACTCTGCAACCTCAAATCCATGCGCTCCAATCTTTCTGTTATGGTATCCATAGCACGGTGTAAACGTGTAAATTCAGCTTGTTGCGCCTCACGCAATCGAGCTGGATCAATCTGAACACCTGCATCTCTTCCAGACATGTTTCCTGCAATAAAAGGTTAGCACAAAACAAATAAAAAGGCCTCACAACACTCCCTCACGTGTTTATACTCAATAGATGAAGGTTGGTCTCTCGTGTTTCACTCAATATATGAAATCACTCACGGTTCAGCTCACACCTCTCAAGCTGACTTCTTTTATGTTCTTAATCACACTTTATGAAACAACTCAAATAGCCTCCGTGCGTAGTATCCCAAAATCTGAAATTTGAATCAAAACAGCCCCTCAAATTTGTCAAAATTTCGTGACAAAATTTTGGTTACTTCTAACCTATCCAGATTCGACCCTTATCACCTAAATAACAAGGAAAACGAAAAAAATTTCTTGAAGCACTTTTGTACTCTTTTTTTTTTTTTGCTCCCTCTCACTATCTCAAGATGGGCAGCCCTAATTCACACACCACACAAAACTTTTTTTTTTCCAATCAGGTAACAAGAACAAAATCAATTTAGAGGACTTCCTTTTGAAACTCGAAATTGGAACAGAATAAATAATCAAGACTTCCTTTAGACCAATTCAACTTTCCTTTTGAAATTTGTTTGAAACACTTTCTTGGAAATTCGAAACAGAATCAGAATGATTAACAAGAATAAGATTCGAATTTAGAACACTTTCGAATCAACAAATTTCGAATCAACAATCAAGAACACAATTTCGAATTTGAACAAAGCAACCTAAATTCCCAATTCGGAAATCCACAATATAACAAATCCAATTCGGAATAGATAGAACAAACCAATAAGGAACAAATCAACCAACCCAATTTCAGAATAAGAAAAATGATTTGGACTAAAAAGGCAAACTTAATTCGAAATTGAAATAAGACTCTAAACGCAAAACGAAAACTAAATTAGAACCCTAACGAAATTTTTTTTTTGAATTTTCGACTTTGAAAGAAAAACGAAAACGATTCAAGGATCAATAACAAAGAAACAAAACGAAACTAACAAGAGAAGAAACGAAAATGAAAGTAACCCACAAAGGAAACAAAAACGCAAATAGCAGGTGAAGAAAACGAAAACGAAAATAACCCACAAAGAAAACAATTCAGAGGAACAAGGAAAACAAGATAACGAATTCAACAATTGGATCAAAGTAACGAAAACGCAAATAACAAAAGAAGGAACGAAAACGAATTGATAGGGATAAAACCTGATCTAGAGCGTTGGCTTTGATACCAAATGATACGAAACCTCCAAGAATAAGCCTGAGAACCCCTTGACTTCGAACCCCCACAGCATTAACTTGAAAACCCCTAGTCGAATTCGGTACAACCCCCAAGGATTAGGTTAGATTTCAGATTACCTTGAATTGATCAAAGATCCAAGATTTCGAAACAAGTCAGTTCCTAAATCCTAGATAAATATGCTCCAATTTGCATCCTTGATCAGCCATATCGTGCACCTTCAGCTCCTCTTCAACAAAAATGTTGCATGTAGCCTTGTGACGTCTCTATCACCTAAACTCATATAACTTTAAATTCAATACTTTGAAAGTAAAACATTTCTTTAAGCTTAGTTTTTGTTTAAAAACTACATAAATATACTTATTCTTAATCAATTATGAATTCAAAATCAATTTCTTCATAAATTAGTTCCATAGCTATCTCTAAACCCTAAATTTGCCACAACCATAAATTAACACTTTTGTGAATCAAAAATTGTTTTAAATATACTTTCAGGTTAACAACCACACAAACACACTTAATTTCACTCATTTATGAATTTTCAATCAATTTCTTCACTAATTAGTTCCATATCCAACTTTTAAACCCTAAACTTACCATAATAATAAATTGCTTCTTTTATGAATTAATTTTTTTTAAACATAGTTTTAAACTAAAAACTATACATATACACTTAAAATCATTCAAAACGAACTTTAATCAATTTTTTTTCACTTAGTTTCATATTCAAATTTCCTTCTTAACAAATTCAATCAGTTAATTTCAATCACAAAAATTCAATTAAAGTAGTTCCAGCGACTTACATAATCCATGAAAATCAAAAGAAAATAAAAGAATAACAAATTATCAATATACAAGCAAAATCTTTTTACAAAGTAGCTCTTTCTCTCTCTATTCCTCAATTTTTCTTATATTATTTGGTGATGATTTTAGTATATCTCACCTAATCTAATGAATTCTCCTAAAAATTTTGACTTGTGCGCAACGTTTCTTTGATTTCTAGGTATAGTGATAGAAGAAAGAAGAAGAAAGGAAATTTGGTAATGGTGAAGAGGATAAATTTGGGTTTGATGGAGGAAGAAAATAGAAAATTCTACACACTCGCGTGCGCGCGCACACACATACGTATATATCTAATTTAGGATTTTATAAGATGCGGTGCTTACATCAAAGCTTCGGTACATTAACTTTCTTAAATTATTTCTAAATCTGACTTTTAATTCCATAAAATTGTAAGATTAGTTTTTAAAATTAATTTAAAGCTTTATTATATATATTTTTCATCTCAATTTTAATAAAATTAAATTCTACGGCCATAAGAGTATTTCTGTAAAATTTTACCGCTTAAAAATTCTTTTTTAAAAATAATAATTTTGTCCATTTCTGAATTTAACTTTTAATTTTTTAAAACTTAACCCATTCTATTTTTTCATCTATTTCAAATACTTGGGTCACTCTCAATATTATATACAGTCCAATATTTATATAATTCAGAAAATTAATTCTTAAAAATTTCATACATTACAATATCAGACATTTTAGCATCACCATTATTTAGTATTTTCTTTACCATGAATTTTCCCCACTCTTTAGCTTTGTTCCCTTCTTTTCCCCCTAAGAGTATCCATTATGGATGATCATCCATCTTGCTAGTTGATCCATTAATGAAGGTATTGAGTGCAAATATTTTAATGGATCTAGCTATTGCTATGTAGGTCTTTTACTTTCATTCTTAATTAGTCTTCAGCTTAGTTAATGCTTTTCCGTTTCTTTGTCGTCCTTTAGTGCCAATAATGCCCCTAAGGTTTCAATTTGAATGTTTCCTAAATATTCAATACTTGGCATGCCCTCCTATGTTCATGCAAATATTTTCTTTGTGTCTTGCTCTTCTTTTAATAAAAATTTAGATTTCACTCATTTAAAAAAACATAAAAAGTATTTTACACACACATATATAAAAATGATGATAGTCTCAAATTTAGCCTTGTTGTATTATATGTAGATATACACTGTTAAAAATTTTGGCTTTACAACTCATGGAGTAGCTCTAATTATTGTTACCCATATCTTTGAATATTAGGGAAAATATCCTATTTCAGGGAAAAAAAAATTGAACAGTATTAGAAATCATCAAATTAAGAGATGGCAAGACTGTAACTTGAAATTCTAAGAAGGAAAGAAAAAAGTATCATTTAGAGTAAATTATTCTATTATTTTTGATATTTAATATAGTTAATATTTTTTATTATTAATTTAGATTTTAGTCTTTAAACTCTCTGTTATAGAATATATTAAATTTTTAGGGGTTAAAATGTTTGGAATTATACAATAATTGAAAATATTTGAGATTAATTTCAGTCATAGCTAAATTAATAAAAAAATTATACTATAATATGATAATTAAATGGTTAAAAATTATTTTTAAAGATAAAAATGATGAATAAACTAAAATGTTTATATATAAAATTACCTAAGTCATAAAATTAGTAAGGAAAAAAATAGTCACAACTCAAATTTTATATTTTTAAAATGGACTTAGGACTTATTTTTGGTGAAATAACATCAACAACTTTTTAATTTCAGTACTTTTTTTTTGTTTTCATTATTGGCTAAATATCTTATATTAATATATGAGTGTATAAAAAATATTTTTAATCTAATAGGTCTGATAACTTATTAGGGAACTTTAATTTTTAAATATTCATGATCATCATATAACATTTTCATGTTATTTTTTGATATTAATTTCTTTAATAATAGTGATGTTAACTCTTTAATACATAAATAAATATTTAAAATTTTTTTTCTATACTTCAAAGTTATAAAAGTTAATAATAAAAAATTTTATAAAATTTTTAATTTTATCAATTTTATCTCAAATTATAATTTTTTTACATGTCATATTTTAAATTTTAAAAATGAGTTTAAAACTAATTTTATTTTGGTAAAGTGCTTCACCAGCTTTTAAATTTCTTTTTTTTTTGGATTTTTTCCAGTTTTTGTCACTAACAATAAGTAAAAATAAATAATAAAATTAAATTGCGTCAACAAAGCTGAGCAGTAAAAACATTTAATTTTTTAAAGATTTAATACATCAATTACTCTATAAATTTAACAGTTTTGATCATTTTAACTTCTGTACTTATAAATTTATCGGATTGCTCTTTGTATTTATTAATTTTATTTTAATAAATACTTATATAATAATATATTGATCACTTTATTCATTAATCTTATCTATTTCATACTCATTATATATAGCTAATTATAATACTATAGTTACATATAAATATCTATTTAATATAAAATATATAAATATAAAAATATCCATTAAGATAAATATAATGCTACAATTATATATAAATATTTATTTAAAATAAAATATATAAATATAAAAAATAAAATAATTAATTTATAATTATATAAATATTTATTAAAATAAAATAAATAAATATATAAAATAATTTAATAAATACATAAAAACAGAAAACAAAATAAACAAAGCTGACGAGTGGGGAATTGACCTATTAAGCCTTTTTCAAATAATATACCCATTATTTTAGTTCGGATGAATAATATGGCGCCAATATATATACAAGAGGGGAAGGAGAAGGGAACTGAAAAATTAGGGATTTTGATGAAATTGAAAATGAAATTGCAGGTGGTACACAGTATGGACACATTTCATACTGATATGGGCGATATATTCATCTTTCTTCACTCCATTAGAGTTTGGATTCTTCAGAGGACTTCCAGAAAACCTTTTCCTACTCGACATTGCTGGTCAGATTGCTTTTCTCATTGACATTGTTGTTCATTTCTTTGTTGCCTATCGCGATCTCCACTCTTATCGCATGGTTTACAATCCAAATCTCATTGCCATTAGGTTGGTTTCCTATTTCTTTTCTAAAATATTCCCTTTTCATTTATCGCCAACTCTTTCTTATGATTATCGCACAAAATTTCTATTTTTTGTTTTCAGGTATTTGAAATCACGTTTTTTGGTTGATTTTTTGGGTTGTTTGCCCTGGGATGCTATCTACAAGGTAACTTTCAAACTTCTTTCGGCTTTTCTTTGGGTTAATTACATATGTCATCGTCAAACTTTTGTTCTAACCATATTAAAATTCTTAAGCTTTATTTTATAAATTTAAATTCTTGAACTTTTAATTTTATCTCAATAAAATTCCTGAGACTATATTCTGACTTACATAAAATAATATGATAACCATACTTAATCATGTGCAAAAAAAATAAAAAAAAAAGTTAAAATTTAATTTCTACTAACAATATATTTTGGGTTAACAATATAAAAATTGTAGATTGATGAGATCATTTATAATTTTAAGATGAGCTATGAAATTGGTTATGAGAGTTAAATGTGCGAAAGTGTTAAAAGAATCATTGAAAGGGTGTGAGATTGGGCTTTTCTAACCAAAGACTAACAAATTTGCAGTGTTTTTATCAAGGAAATTGCTCCAATATACTCATTTGTTAATTTATTGTGCAAGTGAACTTATTATTTTTTTATTTTTTTGTCACATGACAACACGTAGCTGCCATATCAATTTTCGATTGTCAGAAAAAGATATTAAAGATTTTATTGGGACAAAATTGAAAATGTAAGAATTTTATTTTTACAAAATGAGGTGTAGGGATTTTAGTGAAATAGGGGTAAAGTTTGAGGGCTATAAGTGTAATTACCAATTAACCCCCTTTTCTTTCTTTCTTTTTTTTCAAACGCAATTTTCTTTGGTTTTTGTAAGGGGGACTTAATGCTTAGTTTATTTATGGAAAGGAAAACTTGTATTCTACACAATTATTCAAAGAAAATGGAAAATCCGAATTTGGTTCTATATGATATTATTTACTTAAGGAAAATAACAGTTATATATTTAATAAAAAAATGAATCTTGGAAGTGAAAATAGAAATGGAGGAATGAATAAAGTTTTAAATGGAAAAACTGTTAACATGTTTTCTTATATTTAGGAAACTATTTAAGTTTTTATTGTTGAATAAACTATTTAGCCTTTGGAAACTCAAATTTTGCAAATTCTGCGATAATTGAATTAAATTGGATTGAATTCTATTTGCCGATTCTCATATTTGGAAAGTACGAAAAAAATAAGAGTTGATTATAGTTAGCTGTGAGCATATTTTTAGGAATTTATTTGGCATAATTAGGAGTACTCTCATAGTCCCATTAATTTAGCCTATTTTCCAGATTATATATCTTTCTCTTCTTTTAAAATTCTTTTCTATTACTATTATTCTCATATTCTAGTAAAACTAATATAATTTTATTCTTTTGAAATGAAAAAAAGTCATTTTCAATAAATGAAATCATGCCAATATGAAAGAATTTTGCAAGAATTCAATTCATTTGATGAAAGTCTAACATTAAAAATCCAAAATGTCTCATTTAAATTAGATATGATAAAATGAGAACTCTTTTTTTCTTTCTAAACTATAAAATTCAAAAAATTTATTCCAAACACATGAATTCTGATTAATTGAATTTATAATTCAATTGAGTTGATTTACTGAACATGAATTATTCCAAACAATATCTTAGTAGCTGTTTCAACAGAAAATCATTTGCTATGTACCTGAGCAGTCAGACCATCAAAAACATATTGGAAAAAATTGAAAAAAAAATAAGATTCCTTGGGGACTATACATTATATTTACATGCCACACGATCATGAATATAGAGTATGATGATTATCACTGATAGTAACTTTCTGAACTTTTAAATAGTTTGAGAGTAACAAGTTGGGAGGCATCTCAATTTAAATATTGAAATATCATGTTTTTCATTTGTTACACCATTGCCTAATTTGTGGCTGTTTAATTTATAAAGATTATAATCTGGCAAGCTTAGCACTTATCTGTTGATCTCAAGCTATGCACTTTAATTAGGCTTGCGGAAGAAAAGAGGTGGCCAGGTACATGCTATGGATTAGGCTAAGTCGGGCCTGCAGAGTGACAGAGTTTTTTGAGAGGTTGGAGAAAGATATCAGGATCAATTACCTTTTTACAAGAATTGTGAAACTTCTTGTTGTTGAACTCTATTGCACGCATACTGCTGCTTGCATATTTTACTATCTTGCTACCACTTTGCCTCCCTCTGAGGAAGGTTACACTTGGATAGGAAGTTTACAGATGGGTGACTATCACTACTCACACTTCAGAGAAATTGATCTTTGGAAGCGATATATAACATCTCTCTACTTTGCGATTGTTACCATGGCAACTGTTGGTAAATTCTAGTACTGGTTTAGTTCCATTTTGTTGTTGTGTCTGGTAGAACTCAAAATCAATGGTCAAAAAGGTAAATTACCTTATGAGAAGTTGTATGGTCAAACTGTCATTGGGTAGAAAATATTAGACACTGAAGCACCCAAAGAAAATACTTCAATTTTTGCATGGCTGAAAACTCAGAAAAGGGATAATGTTTTCTATCCAACAGGTTGATCTCTTCCTTTAAAAAACATTATTATTGCGTGCTATTTATCACATGATGATTATGGTTGTCTCGTGGTAATTGTAGGCTGTGTAATTTTCAAAATGGGTTACTTATAAAATGCTGGATGTTAAGTAGGATAATTATGTGTTTTTCTTCTGCAGGTTATGGAGAAATACATGCAGTCAATATCAGGGAAATGATATTTGTCATGGCTTATGTATCTTTCGACATGATTCTTGGTGCTTATCTACTTGGTAACATGACTGCATTGATTGTAAAAGGATCAAAGACAGAAAAGTTCAGGGATAAAATGGCTGAGCTCATTAAATACATGAATAGACACAATCTTGGAAAGAGAATAAGCAATGAGATCAAAGGTCATTTGAGATTACAATATGATCGCAGCTACACTGAAGCAGATATTCTTCAGGATATTCCGGCTTCCATTCGTGCAAAGGTATTTATTATTGCCTAATGTATTACAGCTTGCACAAGAGAAGATTGTTGATTTAGAATTTGTGGCTGCATGATCTGCTTCTGGTTTTTTGTGGTTTGAGTTATTCTGATATTCTCTGTTAGCAATAGCAATTTGATGCCGGATCCTAGTTTCACATGCCCTTAATAAGTAAAGTTCAACAAAAGACCAAATTTACCTTTGAAGGCTAAGCTACAATCTTGTATAGATAATAAAATTAGAAAATTGGTTAGTCCTACTGAAATATAAAATATTAATGAAGCACAAATTATTTATTAAGTTTCCTACTACTAAAAGAAAAACATATGGCTTGGTAACTCGAATGACAGAGAGACTTCCAAATCTGGTCCTAGTTATATCTTTATGCTTTCTTGTTTGGCTCGATTCCCAGTAAATTTTTGATTTCCATTCCTTATGTTAATGGAAAAAATTGTTATCATGACATTAGAGTATGATAAATATGTTTTAAGGAAATGAATGCAAGCTCATTGAATTTGAGGAAGCCATTCTAAAGAAAAAGTATGAAGAAACCTTAGAGTGTATGATTAAGATAATGGTGCAAATTAAAGAGCAGGTTGAGTCAACAAAGAACATGAAAGGGTGGAAGTTAATTGTGGGAGATGATTCTGTAATGCCCAAATTCTAATTTGAAAGTCTTGCAGTCTCTTCCTTCTATCCTAAATACAGAATCACTCAAGGTGGCTAGACATTTTGTTACGATTATTCCTCCACTTTCTGTTTCATGCTTTGTGTTTTCCTAATTAGTAGGAGGCTTACCTCCATTAGGCAGTTTGTTTCCTTGTTAGTAGGGGCAGTTATCCTATTCAATCATGTATTTAAATGCGGTTGAATTCAATGAAAAGAAGGGAAGCAGAAATTTAATCAAGAAAAGGTTTGAGTTCCTAAAACTCAGAGATTGTAGAGTTCTCTCTAACGAGCTCTAAGAGATTGCATATTCTCTCTGAAGTCTGTAAAAATAGATAGAAAGAAGGTTAACCCCTCTTTTCTTCTCCCTTTCTAAACCTAATCCTCTATTCCAAAGACCCATAACTAGATCCCAAACCAGGGACCGTAACATTTGGTATTAGAGCCAGTATTTATGGGTGATTCCATACAACAAACACTTGACAGAATTATTAACTTGGTTCTTGAGGAACAAGTTGCAAAGAGGGCTTGGTATGATGCATTTATTTCAAAGTTTGAGGGCCTTATTACTGTCCTGGCTGGTTCTAAACATCCACCAGCACCAGGAAATGAGGGAGGTCATTCCACAACATCCAAAGAAACAAGTTCAGAATTGCTTCCTCAAGAGGAGATAAGGAGATCTAGCTTCGTGAGCCAAGACGTTGATCTTGAGGTGTCAATAGATTGTACTGAAATGGAAAAACGGCACATAAAAAGGACTGCAGCACTCGGGAAAGAAGATGAAATGGGTGAAGCGCTAAAGAACCAATTTAAGAATGATGAAGAGGAAGCATTGGAAGAGCCATTTGATCCAGGAATTTTAACTAAATGCGTGAGCGTAAAAGCAATAGAAGAGTCACTAAACAGCTCCTTATATGCAGCAATAATAGAGGAAGACATAGATTTTATTTTCTTCAAAGTATTAATAGTCAATTTAGCTCTTTTGCGCTTGAGGACAAGCGCATTTTGGAGGAGGGAAGTAATGTTACGGTTATTCCTCCACTTTCTGTTTCATGCTTTGTGTTTTCCTAATTAGTAGGAGGCTTACCTCCACTAGGCAGTTTGTTTCCTTGTTAGTAAGGGCAGTTATCCTATTCAATCATGTATTTAAATGCGGTTGAATTCAATGAAAAGAAGGGAAGCAGAAATTTAATCAAGAAAAAGTTTGAATTCCTAAAACTCAGAGATTGTAGAGTTCTCTCTAACGAGCTCTAAGAGATTGCAGATTCTCTCTGAAGTCTGTAAAAATAGGTAGAAAGAAGGTTAACCCCTCTTTTCTTCTCCCTTTCTAAACCTAATCCTCTATTCCAAAGACCCATAACTAGATCCCAAACCAGGGACTGTAACACATTTCATGTTAGTGCATACTTGAAGGTGAAGAGGTCACAGAGGAATGAGGTGGATAACATAGAGAGTTCTAATTCTTTGGGAAAAGAGGAATGGTAAATATTCTTATTGAACTAGGGAATTTCCAGGAATCTTTAGCCAATATAACCTTATTATGTAGGACTCATGATGATAAAATTTGACTTTTGCCTTTTAGGTTGGAGGCATGTATGTGATAAGTTTCCTGTAACAGGAAAATGATGCATGATAACACTGAAAGTATGCAATAGCCGTAAACATGAATGGTTACATAGATTTTTAGATGGTTGAATTAATTACTGCATCTCCCTGTATCAGCTAATTTTTTTGTCTGATGATAATTCTCTTTCATCTTCGCAGATCTCACAGAAATTATATGAACCATATATTAATGAAGTTCCTCTTTTTAAAGGATGCTCCTTGGGATTCATTAAGGAGATTGTAAGCCATTTCACTAGATACTTAAACAGATTTTAATTTCAAATATTTAAGCTCTACATTTTGGATAAATCATGTTTTCAACCACTATTCATTATTATTTATGTTACTGCCAGGATTGCAATTGTGTGGTAGAGACTTCCACTTCGACTTTATGCAATAATTATTTGATATATATATATATATATATGTTGATAATTAGAAAAACACACTAATTCTCATTGTTTTTCTGTGTTTTGTTGTTTTCCTGTGTTTTGGGAGTCTTGGCTGTGCATCAATAACTTGGATATAATTGACACTAGTGTGAAAGGTTGTCTACATGACAAAGAAGGATTGGCCATAATTGCGAAATGAATAAAAAAATTTGGAATTTTTTGGTCAGTAACTCCTGAAAGGTGGATTCCTTATCCTGTATTTTAATTGGCGCAGACTTCTACTTGAATATTTAACGCTATTACAGTTTTGCAATGCTTGAGTTTAGTTTTGTAATGTGTTTTTAAAAATCTGTGGCAGAACTAATTCTTGATGAGTCTTAGATTATTGGCAAATCTAAATGAGGTTACTAATTACTGATGTTATACAATAGTCAATTAGTTATTAAATACCTTACTGTGAATTTGAATTTCAAAGGCTTCATTTCATTCTTCCACCTTACTAAGTGGGAGTTTCTTTTTAGTTATTATTATTATTATATTCTTTATCTTCTCTACTTTATGACATTCTGCTGGACTCCTCTTGAAACTTTTTAGGTTCTAAAGTTGTTAGGTAACGTAATTCTCATTGTTTAATTTCCAAAAGACATGCACTTACATCATACTGCTCAAAAAGACATGCAAATGTACATCTGACCATGATTCTTTTGGTGAATATTTCATATATTTGAATGATGAACTTCTGTTTTGACTACCTTCAGTTCCCTTTTTGTTCATTATTCATTTATTCTAATACTATATATAACAACTTGCCTCGTTGAACAACCCACTTTTTTCAAGTTCTTTATTTTTATTTTCTTGACTCTGTAACTCCATCTTCAATCTATACGGGAAATTGATATCATGATAATGAAAGAATGGGTCTATGCAATTCCTAGGAAAGGTTCTTACCTATCCTTTTTGTTTATTAGGCAATCAAGGTCCATGAAGAATTTTTTCTCCCTGGAGAAGTAATTATAGAACAAGGTCATATAGCAGATCAACTTTATGTTGTCTGTCATGGTGAACTGATCATGGTAATACTTCACCTTTTGGCCTTATATTTCTGCTGTTATATATTTTAAAGCATCATGAGCATAGTCTATAGATTTATGCATTATTTCTCAGTTCTATATAAGCTCCAAAATGCATCCTTAATCTAAATTCGATGGCATTGATCTTATTCGGTACCATTGTTTGTTAGAATGAATTTATCATCTTATTTGACTGTCCATGATATTCAGCTCATGAATTTAATCATGCCTACAATATAAGTAATTAAATCCCAATCTTAATGAATCAGTGTCAATAAGCTTTCTAATATATGCTTGTATGCATTTAATTTATTTACGTCCCTGCAAGTTAATATTCTTGCGTTGTTATTATTTTGGCTTTTAAAACTAAGGAGAGGAAGAGGTTCACTGGACAAGCTTATTCACATGGCTTCAATATTTCATTCATATGTATATAGATGGATACACAAAAATGAGTCGCTACCAATTTCATCTACTCCGTCAGATTTGCTTACAACTTTTTAGTTAACTGTAAGCTCTATCATGACTAGATAACAACTTCTAGAAATATCCAAAATTAACTTCCTAAATTTCTGCCTAGACTCAATTTACATTCATTTAACTATTAGAAAATATTAAAAAACATTTTCTATGGTGACAGCAAAATTGTCGCGGCTTTTTTCACCAACATGCAATTAATATCGACACATACTGTAAAAGAATATTTGATACCAAATTCTCTTGATATTATAGGTAATCAGAGATAATTTACTAAATATGAAAATATAAACACAGTTATTTGTGCAACTTTTGGATTATAATAATCAAGACTGCAACATATCTTTGAGCTGTGAAGAAACTATATATATTCAGCATATATGTTTTGGATCTACTTATTCTGGCAGGCTTTAGTATTTTTAACACTCGTTTGTTTGAGTTTTATTTGCAGGAGGAAGTCGGAAGAGGAGAAAATGATGAAATTGAAGAGCTTCCTGTGTGTCTGCAAACCTATAGCTCATTTGGTGAAGTTTCTTTTCTTTGCAGCACTCCTCAGCCATATACAGTTCGAGTCAGGGAATTGTGCAGGCTTTTGCGAATTGATAAGCAGTCTTTTAAAGAGATCCTTGAGATATACTTCTCTGATGGGCGAATTATCTTGAACAACCTCCTTGAGGTGATTTTATATAGATATCATTTCTTCTCATCTTTCTTCTGAATCCTTTAGAAATTATTACATAAAGCAGTGGCTGTTAATAATTATTAAGCATGTCTACACCTTATGGTCTGGCTGATGGTATTATATTGTCTCTTTGAGATCATATTCTTTCTGGGTAGAAATTTTAACTTAATAAGTTAACTGACAGGGAAAGGACTCCAGTCTACGAAATGAAATTTTGGAGTCAGATGTCACCCTTTATATTGAAAAGTCTGAATCAGTTCTTGCTACAAGGTTAAACTGTGCCACATATGATGGAGACCTTTATCAATTGAAACGTTTGGTTGGAGCAGGAGCAGATCCTAATAAGACAGATTATAACCGAAGATCACCTTTGGTATGCTTCTAGCTAAACTAATCTTATGTACAGTACAAAGCACTAGGTGTCCCCAATTGGCCACTTCTTATTGAGATTAAACTGTTGCATTCTCTGTATTCATTATCTTGAGATTTTTCACTTGTGTGAGAGAAGGTTATTAACTGAAGTAACTTGTTGATTTTTGATTTAGGAATTGCATTAAAAAAGTGGAAACTCTTATTTTGCTCTGTTAATTGTCTCTGCATAATAGCATGTGTTGCAAAAATAGTCCATACAAGGAATTTGGTTCTTTTAGTTTTTTGTGAAATTGAAACATGCATATCATGATAATGGCAGAAACATAAAAAAAAAAAAATAAAAAGTTAAAAAAAGTTAAAAGAAAATAATGAATAATAAATAGAAAATTGGAAAATCCATCTCTTTTAGTATGTGTGTGTGTATATATATATATATATATATAATTTTCACGGTTTATAATACACATATAATTCCTTCATGGGACTGTTAATGTAGGTCTATTGTTAGGATGGGAATAATTTAGATTAGAAAGAATACTTTAATAACGATTATTATAATAAATTGGCTGTTATTTAAAGTGTGTTGAACTGTGCTTCTAACTTCTGTATCGATAATGGAGAAACTTCTGCTTCTTCCACGAAGATGAAAAAAAGGAATAAGGAAGTAAAAAAAAAAGCCAAAAAGACAAAAGAGGGTGAAATCGGAAATTGAGAAAAAATGCTTGGGTTTTTGGGATATATTCCTTGTGGCTCTTTTAGTATACATATAATTCTTAATTATCATGATGATTACTGCTTAAATGACTATATCTCTTTTGTTCCCTTGCTTTTCTCATCCTTTCCATCCTTTGTTTCCTCATTTTTTCTACTTTATTATATTGGCATAAGCTGCAAGGCAAAAATTTAGCACTTTTGTTTTGAAGGGCAATTTGCTTTTATTTTAAATGTGGTCCTCAGGCAAACCCCATAATTACTAAACTGAAATTACATAAAACATATAAACTAGTTTTTTGTTCTATGTGGTTGCAACAGCCAGAGCTTTTTGTTTAAATTTCATCGATCTATAAAAAAAATAAAAAAAATCTACAATTATAAAGTGTTGGATTCATTTGTCAGGTTGTGCTAGTCATGTTAAACAAGCTTTATCTATTACAAGGGAGGACTGCTAATTTGAATCTTTTTTCTTTTTCGTAAATTTTTCTTACATTAGTATGCTATGAGCAAAATAAAATTCTTTGATTGTTTGCAAGTTTGCAAGTTTCACATAGAGTCTACCAGAGATGAATTTTGTGAAGTCTGTTTATTTTCAGGAGGAGATGAAAGCTCATATATATGTGTATAAATAATTGATGTATGGTTAACATAACATTGTAGACAGTAAATTAAAGAAAACACAGTAATTAATCTTTAAGCGCAAGATGGATGTAGTTTCTTTAGATTATGGAGTTAGTACTTTTTTTCTCGTCATAAGCTAGAAAATTCGTTCTTGTATGGAAGAACAAGTTATTATTCTTGTTCTTGTTCTTTTTTTTCTTTTTAAATTATTTTACTTTTGACAGCATGTTGCTGCATCTAAAGGATATGAAGACATGACTCTTTTCCTTGTCGAGCATGGAGTGGATGTCAACATTTCAGGTAATCTTTTTATATGATTTATTGTTGATTGTATCCTCATGGATCATAATCATATTCTTTGCTGAAATATTTCTTACAGCTGAACGAAGTTAATGATTCATTTTATTTAATTTCTGTCTATCAGATAAATTTGGAAACACTCCCTTGCTTGAAGCTGTTAGGAATGGGCATGATGAAGTAGCTTCCATACTAATTAGAGCAGGGGCAACAATGGCAATTGATGATGCTGGTGGCTTTCTTTGTATGACAGTTGCAAGGAGGGATTTGGACCTCTTGAAGAGGGCTTTGGCAAATGGAATTAATCCAAATGCCAAAAATTTTGACTGCCGAACACCTCTTCACATCGCTGCCTCAGAAGGATTGTACCCAATGGCAAGTTTACTTCTAGAAGCAGGAGCAAGTGTTCTTATAAAGGACCGGTAAATTTTGAATTGAGCTTGATCTTTCACTCTAAGGAATCCTCTTGGACATTCTAGTAGAATTCTTTTCATGATTCAAAAATATGGAATCTTATCACTTGTTACCAAGGTGGTTAGAGATTTGAAACTTGGCATTATTATTAGTTGGTAGGCTTCACATTGGTCTTTTTCCCTTGATCTGATGGTCTTTGTTGCTTTGTGCTTCCTCTCTTCAAAAATAGGGGTTGCAAGAAACAGGCAAACGTGCATAACATACTTAGCTTTTTTTTTTTTGGATGATCATTCAAAAGGTAGTCTGGATATCTCTAAAATTTAAGCATTACTTATAATCTTTTTTATTTTTCTTGTTCCGGTTGTAGCATGTGCAAATTAAATATGTTCTAGTTTGTTATTTGTTGAACATCTCTTATTATTCTCAAAGGATGAAGTAGAACCCTAATGAAGTCAATGAACTGTCTGATCAAAGATAATTGTGGCTAAAAATATATATTGATAGCACGACCTTCTAGTTTAACCATGTTTATGGTATAATCTTCCACACTGAATTTGAACTGTTATTGGAAGTTTATTAATTTGTTGGTCTTGCTCCTCACTCCTGCATGAGGGAATTTGTTTTCTTCTATTCTTTCAAAGAGCTATTCTAGAGAATGTCTATGGCTTTCAACAGAACTTGTGTCAGATTGCGTGCTTTACAAGTCTTCAAATTATCTATGCCAATCCTGCATTAATAACATTGCTAAAGATAATATTTTAATCAGCCACTACGCAATGGCCTCAAAATAAAGTTAAGAAAGCAACATAGTTTATATGGAGTCATGCACTTGCACTTCTCTTGCCTTCAACCATGTGGTTTTCCTTTTCTGGTGATCCATTTATATTCTGTTTACAGATGGGGGAATACCCCTCTTGATGATGCCCGTGTAGGTGGCAATAAGAATTTTATCAAGTTGCTTGAAGATGTAAGAACATCCCAGATGTCTGCATTCTCTGATTGTCCTAGACAGTTACAAGGTACCGTTTTAACTTCATTTATTTCCTTTCATGCGATCTTAATTATTACCAGTATATCGTTTTCTTGACTTTGGATATGATTTTATTAGTCCCCAGAAGGTGATAGGTTATTCTTATCAGTTCAATAATTAGTTTGTTAATCAAAAGAAAATATCAACATATAGGTTATCAACCCATTGGAAGCTTAGAAGAGGAACCTCCAACTTAATCTAATTTGGTTTCTTTGCAGTCCTATGGTTGATTGCTCATCCTATCTGATTGTGCTTTGGGCATGATTTTGGCAAGTGAGAAATTATCCTTGAATGACAATACTAATATTTTCATGATGGATTTTGGAAATTACTTTCCAAGACATCACTAAGGCTATGTCTAGTATGATGGAGTTTAGATGAGGGATTTTGAACAATCTATGTATTTGGTATGAATATCTCGTTTGAAAAAAAAAAAGGCGTAAAATCTGTAGATTCTTCAAAATCCATCATCTACCACAATCTCTCATTTTGAAGGTTTTTTAAAATCCCACTTCCTTTTAGTGAATGAAGAATTTTGTAATGCCATAATCCATGGATTTTATTTTTATACTAAACAATTGAAATTTTATGAATCTATGAAATTGTATAAATCCAGGTTTTTAATTCTATGAATTTCGACAAATTCCATGGATTTTAATTTTTCAACCCAAAGATGGCCTAAAATAACAATGAAGATTATATAATTTAAGTCTGATAGTTATTTGAAAAATAGATCCAAGAGTTTGGCCAACATATATACATGAATTTTATTTTACAACATAAAGATTATATGATAAAACCAACGAACAATATAAAAGATTATATGATAAAATCAACAAGTATGTTGATAGTTGGTTTTGACTAATTTTATTTATTTTTTGTTTTTTTATTCTTGAATTTTATAATTTTTATATTTTCATTAATTAATTTGTTATATTTATCACTTTTGAACAATGTATATCTAATTAGTTGGTTATTACAAAAAAAATTATTGTATTTGTCATTATATATATTTATGTTATGTTTTAGATTATATTAATAAAATCTATCTTAAGTAAGGAGATTAATGTAATCTACAATCTTTTATTGTATTCTCCCACACTTTACAATTCAATTTTCAAAAACTATTCATTTTTTTTTACAAAACTTTTAAAATAACACAATTATCTTACTAAAACATGGAAGCCTTAAATTACAAAACTACTTTTCCTTAGTAAGTTTTATATGTAACATATAAAACTTACTAATCAACACAATAAAACTCATGGTCAACAAATAAACTTTTTATATATCATATATATGGCATATAATATAATAAATGTGGATTCTAAATATTTGTCTTTATATGTGTTATATATTGGATATAATTTGATCAATGTGATAAATCTCATATTAAGAAATATATATAAACTTTTTGCTGTTATATATGCTGCATATAATTTGATAAAAGTTGAACTCTAAACTTTTATATATCATTATATGTTATATATAATAACATATATATTATGAATTCATCAGGGGTGGATCTAGGGGTGGTCATGGGAGGTCAATTGACTCCTTTCCCCCCCAACCCCTTTATATATGCATATATATAATTTTTAATATATCTTTATATCCTTTTAATATATCTTAAAATTAAATATATATAAAATTATATACTTTTAAATTAAAATTATATTTAAATTATATACTTTTATATATACTTTTATAATTTAATATATCCTTTTGAATTATATATATAATTATATATATTAATAATTTTTAAATATTAATTTTTTGACTTTTATTAAAATTTTGTAAATAAATTAATAGATCTAAAGAATTAGAATGAAAAAAAAAGTTAAAAATTTAATAAATTTTTAGAATTTGATAAACAATATAAAATTTTGATTGAATTTTTTTTTTATAGAAATTTATAATAAAAATCTAAATTTTACTATAATATTAAATATTTAATTTTAGCTTCAATTCGTCTATAATTTTTTTTTTTTTGAAAATTTGCCCCTCTTTTAATCAATTTCTTGTTCTGTCACTAGAATTCATGATTTTTATGTTATATATGTTATATATAAATATGTTGAATTCCATATTGAAAAGCACATGTTAACTTTTATATGTTATATATGTTGCATATAATTTGATAAAATAAGAACTCCAAACTTTTATTTATATGTTATATATAATTTGTTAAATAGATTGAGAAGCATAAGAATTTTTTTTTTTAGTTCTATTTGATAAATGTGATGAGATGGAGAAATATTTTTCTAAAGAATGTACAAAAGCTAAAGAATTAAAAAATTATTTCTTTGAAGCGTTTTGTCGAATATGTGAAGTATATTACAGTTGAAGAAAAAAACCCAAAACACTACTATTGAAATCCAAAAAAAGTCAAAATAAAAAAAATTAAAAGATTCATAAACACAAAATCAAAATCAAAATAAAAAACTATAGTTGATACATGTTTCTTCTTCACCTTGTAGAGGTTACCAAAATCAAACTTCAACACTCTAGAAACTGCTAATAGATATTCAATAGTGATGAATAAAATAATATCCTGAGATTATTTAATTTAAATAGCTATTCAATTTGATTTTAATGAAATAAAAAACAAATCGAAAAAAAGAAACAAAAATACAAATCGATGATGGAGGAGAAGAGGTGTTGGTGGTGGAGAATGAGAAGATAGTGGTGGAGTGAAAAAAAATGAAATTAAAGAAAGATAAAGAAGAGAAAGGAAGAGGAAGAAAAAGAAAAAAGGGGAAATGATCATATTTTTGAAAGGAAGAGGAAGAGGAAGATGAGCATATTTTTGAAAAGTAGAAGCTAATAAACAAGTAAATATGAAAAAAAAAAAAGGCTAAAAAAGAATGTAAGAGTAGTAAAAATGAAAAAGAAACTCAAAAGGTAGTAAATGGTGTAATTTCCTCTTTTTTAAAATTTGTATTTTCAATGAAATATCACAATTCAATATTTCTATAACTACTTTCTTGAAAATCTACTTTTCCTATGAAAACAATGCGAGAATGTTGAATAAATGTTATTATCTTGCAATTGTTTGTGATTTGAACAAAGGCTTTAAACTTTCAAAAACAGAAGCAACTTTGATTTTTGTTTTAGAAAACAAACCCCATACCGCTTGATGAAATAATTTATAAATAGTAAAATTTGGTGACTCATCTGCATTAAATTACAATTTGATGACTAATTAAAGTTGACCTCAAAGTTTAGAAACTACTAGTTTTTGATGCTGATTGTTTGATGTATGTCCACACATCCATGAGAATCCTAAGATGGATGGGTAACTCCGCAATAATGCATTAGAGAAAAGGCAAGAATAGGTCTTATTGAGGATAAGATAAGAGAATATAGATTGAGATGGTTTGGTCATGTGAAATGAATACTTAATGATGCGCTTATTAGAAAGACTAACAAAGTTAAGTTAGATATAGCTAAAAGAAGTAGAGGTAAGCATAAACTAACTTGGATAAAAGTGGTTGAATGATCTTACAGCTTTACATTTCTCTAAAAATATAGCTTTATATCATGCCGAGTGGAAAAGGAGAATTTATATAGTTGATCCTAGATAACTTGGTATTAAGGCTTTGTTGAATTGAAGACGAGAGAGAGGTGTTTTTGAAATTGCTAACTCAAGGAGTTCTTTTCATTTTATTCAAATATATTATACTCCTTCCATCTAGAAATCTTCAATATGCCTCTCATCCATAAAAGAAAATTATATTTTCTTTTTTCATTTCTCTAATTATATTCTATTTTTTTTAAGAATATCCCTATTCAATATTCATTGTCATCAAAAAACATAAATTACTAACACTATAACTTTTTTTGATGTTTTTGAACAAGACATGGAAGGTCAACTATAATTAATCTTTGATATACTCAGAATTTGGAAATTAAACTATTAGAGTGAAGTATTTTTTTAGTTAACTTTGAAAGGTAGTTACATTAATTAAGGATAAAAAGATGTTTTTGGAAATATTGACACTCATATCCATATTAAATTAGGGTATATATTAGGCAAACTCTAAATAAGATTTGCTATTTAATTAAAATGCCTAATTTTTTTGAATGTGTGGAAAAAAAAAGGAGACTATATTTTAGGAACGTAGGAAATAGTACTTGAGGGTAGGATAAGTTTCTTTTTATCTTCTACATTGCTTTCATTCATTTACATTTTACCTATTACAGTACTTTCAACCATACCTTTCGCAAATCTCAATTTCTCTGAATCTAAACCAAATAGTTCCTTCACATGGCAACACAACAATAGAAAGTATCAGAATAATCTTGCTAATGTGACAGCAAAAGTTCCACAGCCTCAACAGTTTGAAACTAGATGATCTTGTACTAGATTGAAGGATTTTCACATACTAAACATTCTTAGTAGAGCCCAATGTGTAGGACGACTAGACATCGCGTAATATAGGGCAATTTTTTGTTCAATGATTGGATAAAACGTGTCGAATTGGGGATTTTCAGGAATATTTAATGTTTCCTTCAAAATAAATTATTCAAGAGGATTTTCACTTCATCTCTATTAAGAGGCCACAAAAAATTAAGGCAGCAAATAAAAGTTTAGTAAGTGTCAAGAGATATCATTATCAATGATATCATCCTGATTATGCATGATTATTAATATTGGTAAATTATACATGATGAAAATAAAATGTTAGTGCAATTATTGAATGCTTTAATAGGCAAGTTTAGTCCAACCTTAACGTTATTTTAAACTTCTTATTTTTTATATTTGAAATGACTTTTATCTACTTATGACCTCCCAAAACATTTTTATTTCCATCAGCAGATGAAAAACGACGAAAGAGATGCACAGTATTTCCATTCCATCCACGGGATCCAATAGAGAAGAGGAGAGAGGGAGTTGTTCTGTGGGTTCCTGAAACTGTGGATGAGCTTGTCAAGTCAGCAGTAGAGCACCTGAAATGTTCAAGTAATTGTATTTTATCTGAAGGTGGGGGTAAAATTCTTGATCCCAATATGATTGATGACGACCAGAAGCTGTTTCTGGTTAGTGAATCATAGCATAATCACTAAGCTATCTCAATTGTGTTATCTATAAATTTCTAGAAAAACAGATTAGTGATGAATGTTTTAACATATCTGAAAATTTTGAAGTTATTTATGCGCTAATGTTACGTTGGAGATTGTAAAATGAAGAAAAGGAAGCAAGTGATGGCAATAAATAACAATATGCAAAGAGAACTTAGCAAATGCTACATAACTACGGTTCAAATTATAGACAACGCTTTCCATAGTAAAATCCTTCCACAAAAAAGTGATTGTTGATACTTTTTCATGCATCATATGGGTGGTCTTTTTTGCACATAAAATACATCTCATCCTCTCACTTTAACATTAAAAAAAAATTCAAAAGAGCCAATTTCTAATGTTAAAAGTGATCATGGAAAAAAAAATTAAATTTCTGATTTTAAAAAATTATTTTAAAGAACATACCATTGAATGATTTATTTATTTTTTTAACTTGTATGATTTCCCAATAAAATGGCGGTGTTGAAAGGAAGGATAAATCAAATGTAGAAATCACCAGTATCATGCTTTGCAAAAATGATTTATCCAAGTATTTTTAGACATGGTTAATATGTATAATGTCATGATTAGACTTTTATTAAATTGACCCGTATGAATTTTCATATATTGTGTATTTCATCTATTTAGGTTACATTCTGGATGATTTTTGTTTTATACTATAATTAAGTTTCAGATTTTCTCAATTAGATAAGGAACAGTTTTTGTCTAAATATGACATTTATAAATCCTGATTTTGAGAAGACATCCATAATAATAAAGCTTTTTTATTCTTTCCACTTTTTTTTTTGCGTTTAATTTTTATTCTCTTTTATTTTTCTGCAATTCTAATCATAAATTGAGATGTCCTTTTTTTTTTTAATTTTTTTAATTCTTTATTTTTATAATAATTTTATTTTATTTAATTATTATATTATAACTAATTAATATTATGATGCATCATTGGAATAAATAATAAAATTTTTTTGATAAGTGGATAAAATGTCAGGATACTTTAGAAAAATAAAAGATTGTAAGAAGTATGAAAAAATAAGGTTTTATTTTTTTGAATAAATATTGGGTATTTCATTATTCAATTAAAAGTTGATCAATAATAGATAAAGAGGGAATAGACTCCCAAACTCCAAGGCCTGACATGGAATGTGTCCCAGTTGCCAACAAATGAGCAATCACATTCGCAGATCTATACACAAAACGGCATTCAACATTACCAATTTCATTAATTAAATGCTTATAATCTGAAATGACTAAGTCAAAGGAAGAATCATCATTCTTACTAGAAGAATTAATGGCATTAACAACCATTAAGGCATCTGATTCCACTATAGTTGGGTCCCACACCATAGCCTTTATCCAACTTAAGGCTTCTCTAGTTGAAAATGCTTCTGCATGCATAGCATCAAAAATCCCATGCAAAAACAATGTCTTAGATGCTACAAAGCCACCAAAATTGTCCCTGAAAGCATAGACGCATCAAATTCACCTTAACAAAACCAGCTACTAGTCATGTCCACATCCTATTAGCTGGTCTTGCTGCATCAAGTCTTGAGGAACTAACTCTGCTAGTACTCCATTCATGTAGAACATGGCATGCCATCCGTACAACTCCAAAAGGAGCAATAACTTGATATTTCCAAACCTTCTTGTTTCTTGCTAATCATATTGCCCATAGAATCATAATTATCTCTTTCGCGTCTTTTATTGAAGCACCTTGAAAAACACTCTCCAACCATGACCTCCAAGAGACAACTCCAGGAAATTGCCAATCAATGTCTGTTAAAATCCAAACTAATCTGGCGAAAGAGCATCTCACAAATAAATGTAATAAAGATTCCTCACTAGCATGACACATAGGACAGATAACTTCAATATCTACCCTCCTATTTCGTAGCATTTGCAAACACGAAATTACCTCTCGAATCAATCACCAACCAAAATTCAGAATCTTTGGTGGAACACAACACCTCCATAATTTCTTCCATAAACAATTAGAACCTGCCAATATCGTAACCCTTGCCTCTTGTAGCTTCTTATAGGCACTTTTCACAGAATACCTTCCTTTTCTCTCAAATTTCCAGCAGTACTTGTCATCAACCTGATTTCTTGGCAGTGTTATTGACAGAATCTCTAATCTATCACATTCATTAAATATCATTTCCAACAAGTGAACATTCCGATTACCATTTACAATCAAATTAGAAACTTTAAAGTAATTAAACTCCATCCACCTAACTGAACTCACATAGGAATTATTATCATTTGGTAACCAAGGCTCATCCCAAATTAATGTAGAATCTCCATCACCAATCCGCCTATAAGTTCCTGACTTCAGCAAATCACGTGTCTCCCATATACTCCTTCATAAATAACTTGGATTAGAAGAAAAAGAAGCATAAAAAAAATTAGAAGTTGGAAAGTACCTTGCTTTCAACACCCTAGTCACCAAAGCACTAGGTCTTGAAATAATATTCCAACCTTGTT
Organism: Garcia nutans; assembly: GCA_947685225.1. Lineage (NCBI taxonomy): Eukaryota > Viridiplantae > Streptophyta > Magnoliopsida > Malpighiales > Euphorbiaceae > Garcia > Garcia nutans. The sequence continues at coordinate 11,757,925 of CANTUV010000040.1, forward strand.
TCCCCAATAAAGCAACATTGAACGCTCGTAACATTTTAAAACCCAACCCACCTAAGCCTTTTGGGAATGCCATACATTCCCAAGCCAACCAATGAATACCTTTACCATTGACTCCTCCCAATTCCCACCAGAATTTATTCATAATGCTTTCAATTTCATAGCACAAAGTCTTTGGTAGTAGAAACAGGCTCATAACATAAGAAGGCATTGCTTGCAACACCGTCTTCAATAAGATCTCCTTACCTGCCCTTGAAATCATTCCAGTCTTTCAGGAATTAAGTTTCTTCCAAACTCTATCCTTCAAATAACCAAATACCTCCCTCTTATTCCTCCCGGAAGTCCCAAATAGCACCCTAATGACTCCTTTTCCTCAACACCTAAAACCCCGCAAATTAAACTCCGTCTATCCGCAGGAGTGTTTACACTAAAAGTAATAGAGGATTTCGACAGACTAATATCTTGGCCCAAAGCTTGTTCATATGCCAACAATATGTTTTTCAAAATAATCACCTCTGATTCCTCAGCCTTAAGAAAAATTAAACTGTCATCAGCGAAGAATAGATGAGAAATTACTGGTCCTCCTCTTGAAACCTGACTTCCATGTAAAGAACCCAAAGAATTATGCTTCTGAATCATTCTGGATAATCCTTCCTCACAAAGAATAAAGATATAAGGAGAGAGTGGATCTCCTTGCCGAAGTCCCCTTGTTGGAACAATTGGTCCAATTTGTTTTCCATTTTGCAAAATCCAGTATGAAACTGTCGACAAGCATTGATAAATCAAATCAACCTACATAGGAGAGAAACCAAATCTATTCATCCCTAACAAAGGACCACTCCAGTCTATCATATGCCTTGCTGATATCCATTTTTAAAGCAGTAGAAAACTCCTTACCCCGAGTTTGACGATTAAAAGTGTGTATTACCTCAAAAGCCAAAATACAGTTATCCTGAATGCTCCTACCTAGAACAAATGCACTTTGACTCTCAGAGATTAGATTAGGCAGAATTTTCTTCAATCTATTAGCTAGCATCTTTGTCATTACTTTAAACAGTACATTGCACAATGCAATCGGGCACAAATCTCCCATAACTTCCTGTTCCGACTTCTTAGGAATAAGCACAATAGCAGTTTTATTTAAAGAAGCAGGAAATTCTCTAGAATGCAAAAAAATAAGACAAGCTGCTGAGATATCTAAACCAATTACATCCCAATATTGCTGATAGAACCCAGGATTAAGCCCATCAAGTCTAGGGGTTTAACACCCCTATACCCCGTATACGCACACTACATACTACTACACCTGTAATATACGTATACCGAATACAGGAGTGCCACGGTTTATAATAAACAAACCAATCTTTCAATTTAACAACATTATAAGAAAACTTAAAACATTCAAATTATATTATAAACTATACTAGATAAAACATTTATTTATTACACAGCGGAAAATGTAGCGGTATTTACATATACATATATATCAAAATAAATATTTACAAAATATAAAGTTTATACATGTTTGGTAGTTCATCTCTGATCTTTAAGCCCACAATCAACACTTCAGAGTCTAGACTCGACTCGGTCTAGATGAACCACAATCGCGCTAAGCCAACGGCTTAGTGGTACAACCCACAATAACAATATGCTTTAATGTAATGCTAATGTCACACATTCATATATAATAACAATACATAAGAATATCATATTTCAAAACCTTACATTAAATCTTATAATTCATTTATTCCACCATTTATGATTCACATTTAAACAAAGACAAGCATGGGCCCAAAAGAAACTAATATGCCATTCAACTTTCAGAGTTAATGTTTTGGTTCAATTATCACATTTATCATTATCCCAACTAGGCTTCAAGGATTAGGCTCAACCAAGCTTCAAGGGGAACAAAGCATGCTAAGTATCAACCCAACTTGGCTTGAAGAACCAAACCCAACCTAGCTTCAAGGGTTGTAACATCTCAACTAGGCTTCAAGGACTAGACCCAACGGGGAGTTAAGCATGCTAAACTTCAACCCAACTTGGCTTCAAGGATCAAGTCCAACCCAGCTTCAAGAGATTGTTACTATTAGGCATGCCACCAACAACAAAACTCTGAAAAGTGAATAACACATTAGGCACACAATTCTTTTATTATTTCATTATCAATTCCATTCTCATTTATTCATACTCATCTAGGCAACCATGCCCCAATTATTTCATTTGCATCATTATAGCCAACAACAATGGCTTCACATCTCATCTTTAGAGTATACATAACCAATTCCATTATACATATAATTTGAATGATCATCATATCTTTCACATTATGCAAATCATAACATTAATCAAATATATCAACAATGTAATAGATTACTTAACACATTTACAACTAAATGTGTTAAGTTCCAAAATCATATAAGTGTATGCAATAATGTAGGTTTGTACTTACCTCAAAAGCAACTCACACCACACCAAACTTCTCTTCCAAGAATCCTTCAACACTTGGATTAGGGCAACTCAACTCTCTTCAAAATCTAAACCAAAGGTGATCATACACACTCACTTAGAGATACACATGAGATAAAATAGATAAAAACCAACTAGGGCAACTCTACACATGACACGCTCAACAACACGGGCGTGTCCCTATCCGTGCCCTAAACTCACAACACAGAAGCTTTGACACGCTCAAAACCACGGGTGTGTCACTGAACGTGTAATACATTCTCTCACAGAAGCATTGACAAGTCCAACAACACGGGCGTGTTCATGGCCGTGTCAATCCACCAACATCACAGTAGTTATGACACGCTCAGTGACATGGGCGTGTCACTGGACGTGTCAATACTACAACAACACAGAAGCTGTGACACGCTCAGTGACATGGGCGTGTCACTGCTCGTTCCACCCAACCAGAAAACAGAACCATTGACACACCTAAAGATCTGATCGTGCTCATGGGCGTGTCAGGCCAAAAATCCAGATTCCGGCAACAACAACAATATATCCAACAAACCTCTTACTTCCACCATTATCCACTCCAAACCAACTTAACTAAACACACCCAAAAACCATAACAAATTTACAAAAACACCAAAACCACTCAAAATATACACATCAAACACAAATCATAATCATCACCACAAACCCAAAACACAACCACAACACTTACTCTTCCAACAATCTTACTCTTTCCTTTAATCCAACCCCAAAATCCATAATCAATAGACCAAACACACTCAAACACACCACAATCAAACAAACTCATATCAACCATAACCTCAACTCACAAACTCAAAGAAAATCAAAGAATCAAGTGGAGAACTTACCAAGGATGAAGAAACTCTTAAATTTCCAACTTGATCACTTGAAAACTTCCTTCAATCTTGAGTTTGGAAGATCAAATCTCTCTCTTGCTCTCTTGCTATGGAGGGCCGACCAACATAGAAAAGAAGAGGAAAGAAGATGAGCCACGAAGAAGAAAGAAAGAAAGAAGAAAACAAAGAAAGCAAAGTCAAACTCTCCCAACCACTCATTTCCTCAAAATCCTCTCCACCAAGCAATAAACAATAAAATAATCAAATATCTTCTTCCACTTCCACTAACTCAATTTCCAATTAATTAATTAATTTCCTTTGACCCTTCATTCCTTTGACTTATATATGTTGTATATATCCCAATATATACAACATATACACTCTACTCAAAACTTCTTCTCTTACCACTAAAATAAATACACTTAATCCAAATACAATAATAAATACTCCAAAACTTTTAGGGTATACTTTGGGATATTACAATTCTCCCCCTCTAAAAAGAAATTTCGTCCTCAAAATTATCTGATATCAAGTCTGAAACAGCTGGGGATACTGATCTCGCATCGCTTGCTCATTCTCCCAAGTTGCCTCTTCTCTACCATGATTCTTCCAAAGAACCTTCACAATTGGCACTTTCTTATGTCTCAACTCTTTCACTCCATGTGCTAAAATAGCAACTGGTTCTTCTTCAAAAGTTAGATCCGGACTCACTTCAATAGATTCAATGGACAGAACATGAGATGGATCTGATCTGTACCTCCGCAGCATAGAAACATGGAAGACATTGTGAATTCTATCCAACTCAGGCGGCAAAGCAAGTCGATAAGCAACTGGTCCAACTCTTTCTAATACTTCATAAGGTCCAATAAAAAGAGGACTTAGTTTCCCTTTACGGCCAAATCTTAAAATTTTCTTCCAAGGAGACACTTTCAGAAAAACTTTATCTCCAACATCAAACTCTATGTCTTTTCTCTTCAAATCTGAATAAGATTTCTGCCGATCTGAAGCTACTTTCAACCGATCCTGAATTATTTTCACTTTCTCTTCAGTTTCTTTAATCAAATCAGGACCAACCAATTTGCCTTCTCCAATTTCATTCCAACATAGAGGCGTTCTGCATCTTCTACCATACAATGCCTCAAATGGTGCCATTTTAATACTAGATTGATGACTATTGTTATAAGCAAATTCCATTAATGGAAAAAATCTGTCCCAACTTCCAGAGAATTCAATGACACAGCTTCTCAACATGTCCTCCAAAATTCGTATCACTCTCTCGACTGTCCATCTGTCTGCGGATGAAAAGCAGTGCTAAAGTGCAATCGAGAACCCAAAGCACCATGTAAAATTTTCCAAAATCTCGAAGTAAACCGAGGATCTCGATCAGACACTAAAGAAATTGGAACTCCATGCAATTTCACTATCTCACTGATATACAGCCTAGCCAACTTCTCAAGAGAATAGTCCATTCGAACTGAAAGGAAATGAGCTATCTTTGTCAACCGATCAACAATCACCCAAATGGCATCATGCTTCCTCTGAGTCAATGGCAAACCAGTCACAAAATCCATTGTCACACGTTCCCATTTCCATTCAGGCACTGATAAAGGTTGAAGCAACCCTATTGAAACTTGATGCTCAGCTTTCACCCTCTGACAAGTGAGACACTTGGATACAAACTCCGCTATATCTCTCTTCATACCTAACCACCAATAATGCTGCTTCAAATCATGATACATCTTAGTACTCCCAGGGTGCATAGCAAAAATTGATTGATGTGCCTCTTCCAAAATAGTCCTTCTCAATCTTGCATCATCAGGAACACACAATCTATCTTTGAACCAAAGGCTACCATCATCTCTCACATGGAATTCTCGGCTCTCCCCATTTTGGCAATCGGACACAACTTTATGAATTTTCTCATCTGCCAACTGAGCCTCTTTAATCTGATCCAACAACACCGGTCTCAACTGCAACTGAGCCAACAATGCACCATCATCACATGATTCAAAACTAACATGCAATGCTCTCAACTCAACAAGCAATGAGAGCGAATAAGCAGTCAAACCTGCTAAAGACTTCCGACTCAAGGCATCAGCAGCAACATTTGCCTTACAAGGATGATAATCAATTAAACAGTCATAGTATTTAATCAGCTCCAACCATCGTCTCTGCCGAAGATTCAGCTCTCTCTGAACACCCAAATATTTCAAACTCTTATGATCTGTATAAATAAAACACTTCTCCCCATACAAGTAGTGTCGCCAAATCTTCAAAGCAAAAACTATAGCTGCCAACTCCAAATCATGCGTCGGATAATTAAGCTCATGCGGCTTCAACTACCGAGAAGCATAAGCTATGACTTTACCCTCTTGCATCAAAATACAACCTAAACCATTATATGAAGCATCACTATAAATCACATATGGTTTATCTTCCACAGGCAAAGTAAGAACAGGACCTTGAGTCAACATTTCCTTCAACTACTCAAAGCTTGCTTGACACTGATCTGTCCACACAAATCTAACTCCCTTCCAAAGTAATCTGGTGAGTGGAGTAGCTATCAAAGAAAAACCTTTCACAAAGCGTCGATAATAGCCTGCTAAACCCAGAAAACTTCTAACTTCAGTCACTGACTTCGGTGGATTCCAATTCAAAATAGCCTCAACTTTACTCGGATCAACTCTTATGCCATCTGCTAACACTATATGACAGAGAAAAGTCACTTGATTAAGCCAAAACTCACACTTTGACAGCTTAGCATACAATTGTTTCTCTCTCAAGGTCTGCAATACAATCCGCAGATGTTTATCATGATCCTCCTAATTATGCGAATACACCAAAATATCATCAATAAAAACTACCACAAACTGATCCAGATAGGGTATAAACACTCTATTCATCAAATCCATGAAAGCTGCAGGTGCATTCGTCAATCCAAAAGGCATCACTACAAACTCATAATGCCCATATCTTGTGCGGAAAGCTATTTTAGGAACATCTTTAGCTCTAACCCTCAACTGATGGTACCCTGATCTCAAATCAATCTTGGAAAACACTGCTGCTCCTTTCAACTGATCGAAGAGATCATCAATCCTAGGCAAAGGATACTTATTCTGTAACACCCCTTCCCAACCTACATATGTAAGCTGAGTAGAAGCGCCACACTAACCTAATGTTGCTACCAATTTTACTTAGTCAAATTTTAGTTCCGATTTTTACAAAATTTTTGCCATAGTTTCGCCTAAAAATTGAGTCCCAAGTGTCGACAAAACCGGTTTTTTTCTTATTTTTAAAAACATTTTACACAAACCAATGCAAACAAAATCATTCTCAGTACACTCCCAATAAATCCCCCTTGTAACCTCAACTACAACCTGCAAAAAGGATTTACACTTCTAGTACAACATAAAATAAAGGTTTTGGGACAACCCCCATATTTAAATATTACACAGCGGAAGTTATAAAATATTTACATATTTACAAATTCATATACATCAAAACTCAAGTTTTACAACACATAAAATTTATACATGATTGGCAAGTCTGCTCTGATCTTTAAGCTCCCAAAATGGATTCTTCAAGGTCTACTCTCACTAGGTCTTGATGAACTCTCGGGTTCAACTCTATCCACTCTACTACCTGCGCGATTAAACACTATCGCGCTAAGCCAACGGCTTAGTAAGATAAAACATGCTAACGGTATGCTTTAATGAAATGCAATGCCACATATGTTATTGATAAGATCAACATCATAAATATAAAGTTAACCACACAATTATGCATTTCACAAATCATAGTCATATGAGCATACCACATTTCAACATCTTTTCACATTCAACATTAATCAATCATACTCCATAACCAACATCTCATTTCATTAAACTCATAACATTATTTAGGACATTCATATAACCTTGACACCTATGGGCCCAACAAGTATTTAATACGATATTCAGAGTTCAGAGTTACTGCTTTGGTTCATAATCACAATAATCACGCCCGTAGGCAATGTATATACATGTATCTCTATCCATAGATAGTGTAACAGACCCAGTCTCTTGGATCATCAACTCAACACGTATGAGGAGATCCTCAACCCGGCAAGACTGTTACAAATCATGTATCTCATAGTGTAACAGACCCAGTCTCTTGGACCATCAACTCAACACCTATGAGGAGGTCCTCAACCCGGCAAGACTGTTACCTTTCATCATTTCTTAGGCATGCCACCCAAATCCAGAACTCTGAAACTGAATAACATATTAAACAAACAATTCATTTCCATTCTCAATTCTCATCACATTTAGGCAAACATGCCTTCTTTCTTTCAATTACATCATCTTAGCCAATAACAATGGCTTCACATTTCATTTCATAATATAACATCTCATTATTCAAGTATATATATATATATATATCTCATCCATGATCACATTATATCTCACATAGCATCATTCATAAATATCAACATTTCATTCCACATTACTCATGAAACACATTACCATTCACAATGCACAACATAACATTGTTCAATCTCAACAATGCAATTAGGGTAAAGAACAATTGATTATAACATTCATTGATTCAAGTGTGTTTAAAGTGTTTAGGGTTAGGTTTAAGGACCAACCTACCTTTGGAGAACCAAAGCAATGCAAGAAGAACAAAGAATTAAAACCCTAACCATAAATAGTACATTCTGGTTTTAAACTCCATTTTATCCTTATTTTGAAAAATTGTATAAAATAATATACTTGACTAAAAATTCTAAAATTTTTATAGAATTTAGTTTTGTATCTTGAAATCATCCCTTTAAAATTTCAGATCAAACTGAACACAAAATCTTGGTCAAATAGTTCACCTAACCAGACTGCCCCAATTGCCCTGCATCCTGGCAGCAGTTCTGAACTTTGTGAATTCCATAAATCAAATTCAATCAACGTGGTTCCAAATTGTTTTTCTCAAATACTAGACTCACTAAGCAACAACATATCCAAAATTCAATTGAATATGATTTTTCTACATTTTATTAAAAATCCCGAAATATAGCTGTCCCAGTTAAGGTACCTGCTGGAACAGGTCTAATGAAAATAATTTTTCTAAACTCATAACCATTCCAAAATCGAATCAACATATTTTTCAGTCATTCTAGACTCATAGAGGCAAAACATATCAAAAATTCACTTCAAGAACATTTTTCTAAAATTAATTAAAAATCATACAAGTCACAGCCTTTACTAATCCTAAAACAGAAACAATTTCACTAAACACCAATCTTACTCTTCCATCACCAACACCAACCCAACTTCTCATCTATCAAGCAAAATCAATACTTACAATCATACCATAAGCAACTTAATCATACCACTTCAAAAGAATTGAAGAAATTAGAGAAAAGATCTTACCTTAGTTAAAAACTTCTTAAATCAACACTTGAACACTTAATCTTTCTTCAATTTAAGCTTGAAATCATCAAAACCATCACTTGTCTCTTTCTTTCTCTTTGGCTATGGAGGGCCGGCCATCAACAAGAAGAAGAAGAAGAAATGATGAAGAAAACACAAATCAAACCTTCTTTAAATATCCACCATGTGATTTTATCCAAGCAATTACCAAAGTGCCCTTATTCACATAATTATCTTTTTGTCTTATATGTGCCCAATTAAGTAATTTACCAATCTCAAATAAATATCTTCTCTTGCATTGACCAAGCCTTTTGACCACTTTATATGTCATATATATTAACATATACACAACATATAAATTTGTCTCTAAACCCTATTTCTTCCCAAAATACATATACATATACTTTCTCTTCTCAATTTCTTTTCTCTTACAATTTAACACATATATTCAATCCAATATATAACAATAACAACAACAACAATATGCAAAACTTCTAGGGCATAAATGAGGATATTACATATTCTTGATAGTCACCTTGTTCAATTGCCTATAATCGATGCACAACCTCAAAGTACCATCCTTCTTCTTTACAAACAAAACAGGAGCTCCCCACGAAGAAACACTAGGGCGAACAAACCCTTTATCCAACAACTCCTGCAACTGCACCTTCAACTCTCTCAACTCAGCAGGTGCCATTCGATAAGGAGTAATAGAGATGGGAGTGGTACCAGGCAACAAATCGATACCAAACTCAACCTCTCTCTCAGGGGGTAACCCTTGCAACTCCTCCGGAAAAACATCTGGAAATTCTGCAACTGTGGGTATACTATCAAGTTGAGAACCCACTACTCTGGTATCCACAACATGAGAAAGATAAGCATCACACCCTTTTCTAATCAACTTCCTAGCTGCAACAGCTAAAACAAACAAGGATGCAAGTTGTCTCTGTTCACCATATACCATCACACTTCTACCATCACCGGTTCTCAAGGTAACACACTTCTTTTGACAGTCTACCACAGCTCTATGCTTAGACAACCAATCCATGCCTAGGATCAAATCATACTCCTTAAAAGGCATTTCAATCAAATCACCCAAAAACTCCTCTCCTTGCACCACAACTGAACTATCACGATGCACCTTACTCACCACAACACTATGTCCTAAAGGATTTGTCACCAAGACATCAAATCCTAAGGACTCTGAATGCAATTCAGACACAGGCAAGATAGATGCACTTATGTATGAATAAGTAGATCCTGGATCAATCAAAGCAAGAACTGAAATGCCAAATAAAGAAAATGTACCCGTAATAACTGCTGAAGCATCTGGCTGCCTCTGCATCACATACACTCGCTGAGATAGCCCAGCCTCATCTGGCCTACTACCTCCGAATGTAGAGCCTCCTCTCTGACTAATCCCAGGTCAACCACCTCTACTTAAACCTCTGCCCCCTCGACCACCTCTGCTAACACTAGGTCGAGAAGCTGCAGTATCAGTATGTCTATCCTCTTGTAGCTCAGGGAAATCTTTGATAAAGTGAGCTGGTGATCCACATCTAAAACATACTCCTGATCCACCCGTCTTCCAACAAGCACCCCCATGTGCCCTACCACAATGAACACATGTAGGTAGAATGGATCTCTGAACCACTGGAGTCGGAGCACTCACTACAGAAACTGTAGGTCTCGATCTCTGCCTCTGATACTGAACTGACCTACCCGACTGCCTCTGACTCCTACTGATCCTCGGAACAAAACTTGTAATATCCCGGAATAGACCCTAAGAGTTTTGGAGTTATTGTTGTATTCGGATTTAATGTATATGTATATATGGGAAATATAAAGATTATATATATAAGACATATACATATACATCATATATACAGGAGATATAATATGGTGTAGGGAAAGTGAATTGTATATATATTTGTATAATTAATTAATTAATAATAATAATAATAAGGACAAAAAGAAAAGAGAAGAAGAAAGTCAAAGAAAGAATATGTGGTGGAGATTTAAAGTATTAGTATTGTAATTATTATTATTATTATTATTATTATTATTATTATATATATATATAAGAGATAAGAACGGAAGAAGCAAGAACTTTCTTTCTTCTTCTTCTGCTTCTTCTTCTTCGTGGTCGAGAGAGAGAGAGAGAGAGAGAGCGAGAGAGATGGTGATTTTGAGAGAATTGAAGATTTTTATTCAAGATTTGGCAAATAACCAAGTAAGTATTCATTCCTTTGCATTGATTTCTATGGTTTGAGTTTGGATTTGATGTGGTTAATTGTGAGGATGATGAAGAATTGTTGAGATTATTGAGTAAGGGTTTAGTGTTAATGAATTGGGGATTTGAGTAATTGATATATGAGTGATGTATGTTTGTGTTTAAGGAAGTTGAAAATATAAAATATATGAGTTTGATAATTGAATATTTGTATTGGAATTCAAGTATCTTATTATTTGATTTGAATTAGGTTGTGAAGGAAATGGATTGCTCTAGTTTAAGTGGTGAAGAGCTCTTGGAAGGTAAAGTTAGTGGTTCTTAAGGTAAGTAAACTACCTAAATTCATATATTTACATGATGTTGAAACTTAACACATATTCAATTGTAAATGTGTTAAGGAATCAAATGTGTTGTTGATGTGTTTTGGTAATGTAAATATGGTTGTGTATGTAAAATAAGTGTTAGTGATGTTGATCAAATTCATTGGAATGATGTTATGATGTGTATGGAGTGTTTGAGTGCAACTAAAGGAGATTTGTAAATGTTTGGGGTTTAAATTCATAAGTGACACGGCCAAAAGCAAGGAGAGACACGGCCAAGTCAAGGAAAATTGGATGTGTTGAATTGATTTTGGGAGAGACACGGTCACAGTCTCAGCCGTGTCCTCTGCCCGTGTTTGTTACTGCCTGATTTTTGTGGAGAGACACGGCCGTGTCCCTTGCCCGTGTCACCTACTGTCTGAATTTGTGTTGAGAGACACGACCGTGTCGCATGCCCGTGTTCACTACTGCCAATTATGGTTGAGAGACACGGCCACAAGCTTGGCCGTGTCCCTCAAATGGTGTTGGCCGTGTCCCTCAAATTTGTTAGATAATGATTCTTATTCTTGATTATTCTTGTCTTGTTGGATCCTCTAAAGGTATAATTATATCTACACTTCAAATATATGTGAAACAAATGTATGTTGAGGATTCCAAATCTAAGAATAAGGTAAATTATATATGTGTATATCAATGATGATCATTCTTGATGAATGTTTAATGTGCTTGATTATGAATATTTGAGTAATGAAGTATTCTAATATGAATTGAGACTAAATGAAATGTGATGTCTTTGTGATTGGTAATGATGATATATGAAATGTGTAATATATGAGATAAATGATTGTATATTTGAAAGATGAAATGCTATGATATGAATTGAAATATAATGAAATGTGAAGCCATTGTGATTGGCTATAATGATTTAAATGATATATGAAGCCATTGTGATTGGCTATAATGATTTAAATGATATATGAAGCCATTATGATTGGCTATGATGATCTAAATGATATATGAAGCCATTGTGATTGGCTATGATGATTCAATTGAAAATGAAATTGATAATGAAATCATAAATGAATTGTGTGTCTAATATGTTATTCATTTTCAGAGTTTTGTTGTTGGTGGCATGCCTAATAGTAACAATCTCTTGAAGTTAGGTTGGTTTGATTCCTTGAAGCCAAGTTGGGTTGAAGTTTAACATGTTTTACTCCCCTTGAAGCTTGGTTGGGTCAAGACCTTGAAGCCTAATTGAGATGTTACAACCCTTGAAGCTAGGTTGGATTGGTTCTTGAAGCCAAGTTGGGTTGATACTTAGCATGCTTTGTTCCCCTTGAAGCTTGGTTGAACCTTAATCCTTGAAGCCTAGTTGGGATAATGATAAATGTGATAATTAAACCAAAACATTAACTCTGAAAGTGGAATGGCATATTAGTGTTTTTGGGCCCATGCTTGTGCTTGTATATATATATATAATTCTTGAATCATGGAATAAATGAATAATGAGATATATGTTTGTCATTTGTTTTAATGTGAACTATGGAAGGAAATATAATGTTATGTGGTATATAGTGATAACTATGGAATGAATTATAATGGTATGAGAAATATGAGGATAATCATGGAATGAAATGTATACAATACATAAGTAAATTATTGAAGATGAATATAGTTTGAGAAGCTATGTTAAATGATGAGTTTATGAAAATATTATATGATGTGTTAATTGTATATGGATATGGAAATGGTGAATATTGCTTCATGAAAGTTTTGATAAGTCATTGAGTTGTAAATTGTTGAAATGAAATGTATAAATATGTATACAAATAAGGCAATAGTAGTAGTATGTATGAAAAGCATAATCAAAATAGGAAAACATGATAAGAAAATAATGACATAACAAGTTAACATAAAAATATGATTTTCTCTATTGTATGATTATATGAATTATTTGTATTACTAAGCTCTTGGGCTTAGCGCGGTTGTGTGATCGCGCAGGTAATTATGCGGTTGATCTGGAAGTCAAGCGGTTATGCCACGAGAAGGGTAAGAGTGTTCTGAGACCAACTAGAAGGTGATGCATACATGTGTAGTTTAATTATGTTATATTATTCACAATAATACATTCATATGTATAATGGTTTACTAAATGTTATTAAAATCTAATGGTAGTATTGTTTGAATTTGGATAAGGATTTTTAAATTAAAACTATTTGTGACATTCTTACACTCTATATACGTATTGTATGTGTACTAGGTATATGTCTAGTACTTATATAGAGTATGAGGGTGTTACAAAACTCCCTCGGCCTCTCTTCATAGATGAAGACCCTTCCTCAAAATGGGGTCTCCTAACTCTGGTCTCCTCCTCGGTAGCAGCTGCTGCAATACCTTGTGCTCTTTCAACACTTCTGGCTGCTGCAACCAATTAAGAAAAATCTTGGTACCGAGAACCAGCAACAATACACATAATAGAGGGTCTCAACCCTTTCTCAAATCTCCTACACTGATCAATCTCATCTGAAATAATCCCACCGGCATAGTGACTCAACCGGATATACTCAATCCCATACTCTGTCACTATCCGGTTCTCTTGCCTTAGATTCAGAAATTCCATCTTCTTGACATCTTTATACTCCCTCGGGGTATATTTCTGCTCAAACTCCCTCAGAAAATCACCATAAGACAAAGTAGGTGGATCATCCATGGCATGAGGAATCGTCTTCCACCAATCATAAGCATCTTTCTGCAATAAGGATCTAGCATAATCAAATTTCACTTCAGGAGTGGCTTGCAACTGAATGAATACCCTCTGAATTCTATCCAACCACTGCTCAGCTACTGCAGGATCTGTAGTACCAAAGAAATCCTCAGCCCCATACTTCCTCATTTTATCATAATGTCTCACCAGCACTTGTGGCTATGGTGGCGGTGGCGGCTGCACTGGAGCTTGCCTTAACAATTCTACCACATGTCTTAGCCAAATTGGTGGAACCTCATCAGCTGCTGGTCTCTCTGGCATAGGAACAGGTGCCTCTCCAGCTCTCTCAACCTTAGCTCCATCTCTACCCTCTTCAGGAGCTATACTCTCAGCACTACCTTCTATGGACTGAAGTGACTGAGACGCCATCACTACCTATATCTGCAAACACAGCAGAATATACCTCATCAAAAATCAGAGACTGCCAATACCAAAGCATGTATCTTATTTAAAAACAATATTTTAAAACTCAAAATTTTCTTTTTCTTACAATTTACCTAGGTTGAGAATCTCAAACCTAGGCTCTGATACCAAAACATTTGTAACACCCCCATACCCCGTATACGCACACTATATACTACTACACCTGTAATATATGTATACCGAATACAGGAGTGCCACGGTTTATAATAAACAAACCAATCTTTCAATTTAACAACATTATAAGAAAACTTAAAACATTCAAATTATATTATAAACTATACTAGATAAAACATTTATTTATTACGCAGCGGAAAATGTAGCTGTATTTACATATACATATATATCAAAATAAATATTTACAAAACATAAAGTTTATACATGTTTGGCAGTTCGTCTCTGATCTTTAAGCCCACAATCAACACTTCAGAGTCTAGACTCGACTTGGTCTAGCTGAACTCTCCGGTTCTACCCCGTCACCTGCGCGATGAACCACAATCGCGCTAAGCCAACGGCTTAGTGGTACAACCCACAATAACAATATGCTTTAATGTAATGCTAATGTCACACATTCATATATAATAACAATACATAAGAATATCATATTTCAAAACCTTACATTAAATCTTATAATTCATTTATTCCACCATTTATGATTCACATTTAAACAAAGACAAGCAAGGGCCCAAAAGAAACTAATATGCCATTCAACTTTCAAAGTTAATGTTTTGGTTCAATTATCACATTTATCATTATCCCAACTAGGCTTCAAGGATTAGGCTCAACCAAGCTTCAAGGGGAACAAAGCATGCTAAGTATCAACCCAACTTGGCTTCAAGAACCAAACCCAACCTAGCTTAAAGGGTTGTAACATCTCAACTAGGCTTCAATGACTAGACCCAACGGGGAGTTAAGCATGCTAAACTTCAACCCAACTTGGCTTCAAGGATCAAGCCCAACCCAGCTTCAAGAGATTGTTACTATTAGGCATGCCACCAACAATAAAACTCTGAAAAGTGAATAACACATTAGGCACACAATTCTTTTATTATTTCATTTATTCATACTCTTCTAGGCAACCATGCCCCAATTATTTCATTTGCATCATTATAGCCAACAACAATGGCTTCACATCTCATCTTTAGAGTATACATAACCAATTGCATTATACATATAATTTGAATGATCATCATATCTTTCACATTATGCAAATCATATCATTAATCAAATATATCAACAATGTAATAGATTACTTAACACATTTACAACTAAATGTGTTAAGTTCCAAAATCATATAAGTGTATGCAATAATGTAGGTTTGTACTTACCTCAAAAGCAACTCACACCACACCAAACTTCTCTTCCAAGAATCCTTCAACACTTGGATTAGGGCAACTCAACTCTCTTCAAAATCTAAACCAAAGGTGATCATACACACTCACTTAGAGATACACATGAGATAAAATAGATAAAAACCAACTAGGGCAACTCTACACATGACACGCTCAACAACACGGGTGTGTCCCTATCCGTGCCCTAAACTCACAACACAGAAGCTTTGACACCCTCAAAACCACGGGTGTGTCACTGAACGTGTAATACATTCTGTCTCACAGAAGCATTGACACGTCCAACAACACGGGCGTGTTCATGGCCGTGTCAATCCACCAACATCACAGTAGCTATGACACGCTCAGTGACATGGGCGTATCACTGGACGTGTCAATACTACAACAACACAGAAGCTGTGACACGCTCAGTGACATGGGCGTGTCACTGCTCGTGCCACCCAACCAGAAAAGAGAACCATTGACACGCCTAAAGATATGATCGTGCTCATGGGCGTGTCAGGCCAAAAATCTAGATTCCGGCAACAACAACAACATATCCAACAAACCTCTTACTTCCACCATTATCCACTCCAAACCAACTTAACTAAACACACCCAAAAACCATAACAAACTTGCAAAAACACCAAAACCACTCAAAATATACACATCAAACACAAATCATAATCATCACCACAAACCCAAAACACAACCACAACACTTACTCTTCCAACAATCTTACTCTTTCCTTTAATCCAACCCCAAAATCCATAATCAATAGACCAAACACACTCAAACACACCACAATCAAACAAACTCATATCAACCATAATCTCAACTCACAAACTCAAAGAAAATCAAAGAATCAAGTGGAGAACTTACCAAGGATGAAGAAACTCTTAAATTTCCAACTTGATCACTTGAAAACTTCCTTCAATCTTGAGTTTGGAAGATCAAATCTCTCTCTTGCTCTCATGCTATGGAGGGCCAACCAACATAAAAAAGAAAAGGAAAGAAGATGAGCCACGAAGAAGAAAGAAAGAAAGAAGAAAACAAAGAAAGCAAAGTCAAACTCTCCCAACCACTCATTTCCTCAAAATCCTCTCCACCAAGCAATAAACAATAAAATAATCAAATATCTTCTTCCACTTCCACTAACTCAATTTCCAATTAATTAATTAATTTCCTTTAACCCTTCATTCCTTTGACTTGTATATGTTGTATATATCCCAATATATACAACATATACACTCTACTCAAAACTTCTTCTCTTACCACTAAAATAAATTGTAACACCCCTATATCCCGTATACGTACCAAGCATGCTTAAACGATCGTAATATACGTATATTGAATATAGAAAATGCCACAGTTTTAAAATAATACACAACAAATATCTTTGTAAATAAGTGAAACCAATCTTAAACATTTTAAAAGAAATCCAAAAGACACCATATATAAAAACATTTATTAATTCATAGCGGAAGTTATTACAAATATGTTATAAATCAAAGATTACAAAACATAGAATATATATACATGATTGGCAGCTCTTTTCTGATCTTTAAGTCCTAAAAGAAAATCCTCAATGTCTAGTCTCACTTGGTCTCGAGGAGCTCTCAGGTTCAACTCTGTCACCTGCGCGATCAAACACTATCGCGCTAAGCCAACGGCTTAGTAGTACAAAGTATGCTAGCATTATGCTCTAATGCAATATAATGTCACACATTTTATATTTCATAAACCATACACATATATACATATCACATTTCAAAGTCCTTCCATAGATCTCATTATTCATTCATTTCACATTTCATCATTCACATTGGAAACAAAGACTAGTATACGTCTCATTTAAACAACAACAAGCATGGGCCCAAAGACACTAATATGCCATTCCATCAGCCAATTGAGCCTTTTTAATCTGATCCAACAATACTGGTTTCAATTGCAACTGTGCCAACAATGCACCATCATCACAAGATATAAAACTAGCATGCAATGCTCTCAATTCAACAAGCAACGAGAGTGAATAAACAGTCAAACCTGCTAAAGACTTCCGACTCAAGGCATCAGCAACAACATTTGCCTTACTAGGGTGATAATCAATCAAACAGTCGTAGTCTTTAATCAACTCCAACCATCTCCTCTGTCGAAGATTAAGTTCTCTCTACACCCCCAAATATTTCAAATTTTTATGGTCTGTATAGATAAAACACTTCTCTCCATACAGATAATGTCGCCAAATCTTCAATGCAAACACAATGGCTGCCAACTCTAAATAATGCGTCGGATAGTTAAGCTCATGCGGCTTCAACTGTCGAGAAGCATAAGCTATAACTTTACCTTCTTGCATTAGCACACAACCCAAACCACTATGTGAAGCATCACTGTAGATCACATATGGTTTATCTTCCACAGGTAAAGTAAGAACAGGCGCTTGAGTCAACATTTCTCTCAACTGTTCAAAGCTAGCCTGACACTGATCTGTCCACACAAATCTAACTCCCTTTCGAAGTAATCTGGTAAGTGGAGTAGCTATCAAAGAAAATCCTTTCACAAACCGTCGGTAATAGCCTGCCAAACCCAGAAAATTTCTAACTTCAGTCACAGATTTTGGTGGACTCCAATTCAAAATAGCTTCAACTTTACTCGGATCAACTCTAATGCCTTCTGCTGAAACTATATGACCGAGAAAAGTTACTTGATCAAGCCAAACTCACACTTCGATAGTTTAGCAAACAATTGCTTCTCTCTCAAAATTTGCAACACAATTCGCAGATGCATGTCATGCTCCTCCTCATTATGCTAATACACCAAAATGTCATCAATAAAGACCACTACAAACTGATCCAGATAGGGCCTAAACACCCTATTCATCAAATCCATAAAAGCTGCAGGTGCATTTGTCAAACCAAAAGGCATAACTAGAAACTCATAATGCCCATACCTTGTACAAAAGGCTGTCTTAGGAACATCTTCAGCTCTGACTCTTAACTGATGGTACCCTGATCTCAAATCAATCTTGGAAAACACCGCTGCACCCTTCAATTGATCAAAGAGATCATCAATTCTAGGCAAAGGATATTTATTTTTAATAGTCACCTTGTTCAATTGCCTATAATTGATACACAATCTCATAGTACCATCCTTCTTCTTCACAAATAAAACAGGAGCTCCCCACGGTGAAACACTAGGGCGAACAAACCCTTTATCCAACAACTCCTGCAACTGCACCTTCAATTCTCTCAGTTCAGCAGGTGCCATTCTATAAGGAGTAATAGAGATAGGAGTGGTACCAGGCAATAATTCAATACCAAACTCCACCTCTCTCTCAGGAGGTAACCCTGGCAACTCTTCTGGAAACACATCTGGAAACTCTGCAACTGTAGGTATACTATCAATTTGAGAACCCCTTACTCTCGTATCCACAATATGAGCAAGGTAAGCATTACACCCTTTTTCTAATCAATCTTATAGCTGCAACAGCTGAAACAAACAAGGATGCTAGCTGTCCCTGCTCACTAGATACTAACACCTCTCTACCATCGCTGGTTCTCAAAGCAACAACTTTCTTTTTATAGTCTACCACAGCTCCATGTCTAGATAGCCAGTCCATGCCTAGGATCACATCATATTCCTTAAAAGGCATCTCAATCAAATCTCCAAGGAACTCCTCACCTTGAACCACTGCACTATCTCGGTGCACTTTGCTAACAATCACACTATGCCCTAAAGGATTTGTCACTAATACATCAAATCCTAGGGATTCAGCATGCATATCAGACACAGGCAAAACAGATGCACTAATATATGAATGTGTGGATCCGGGATCAATCAAAGCAAGTACATAAATACCAAATAAAGAAAAAGTACCAGCTATGACTGCCGAAGCATCTGGCAGCCTCTGCATCACATATATCCTCTGAGAAGATCCAGTCTCCTCTGGTCTACTCTCTCTGGATGTAGAACCTCCTCTAGAACTGAACCCAGATCTGCCTCCTCTGCTGAAACTTCTGCCTCCTCGACCTCCCCTCACACCAGGTCGAGAAGTTGCAGAATCTACCGACATCTGCTCTTGCCTCTCAGGACAATCTCTAACAAAATGATCAGGCGATCCACATCTGAAACATACCCCTGCCACACCAGTCCTCCAACAAGTACCACCATGTGGCCTACCACAATGAATACATATGGGTAGAGTGGATCTCTGAGTCAATGGGGTCGGAGCACTCGCCACTGAAACTGTAGGTCTAGATCTCTGCCTCTGAAACTGTACTGACCTACCAGCTGGCCTCTGACTCCTACTAACCTGAGGAACAAAACTTCCTTTACCTCTTTTCGCAGATGAAGACCCTGCCTCAAACTGGGGCCTTCTAACCCTGATCTCTTCCTCTGAAGCAGCTGCAATAACCTAAGCTCTTTCCACACTCCGAGCTGCTACCACAAGCTGAGAAAAATCATGATATCTAGATCCAGCCACAAGACACAAGATAGAGGGCCTCAATCCCTCCTCAAATCTCCTTCATCTATCTATCTCATCAGATATAATACTCCCAGCATACTGGCTCAACCGGATAAACTCTAACTCATATTTCGTCACAGTCCGGTGATCTTGATTTAAGCTTAGAAACTCCATTTTCTTCACATCCTTATACTCCCTCGGAGTATACTTCAATTCAAACTCTCTTAGAAAATCAGCATAGGACAAGGTAGGTGGATCATCCATAGCATGAGGCACTGTCTTCCACCAGTTATATGCATCCTTCTGCAACAAGGATCTTGCATAATCAAATTTTTCTTCTGGAGTGGCTTGTAACTGAACAAATATTCTCTGTACTTTATCTAGCCACTGCTCAGCTACAGCTAGATCAATAGTACCCAAGAAATCTTCTGCTCCGTACTTCCTTAATTTATCATACTGTCTCACTGATACCAAAGGTTGTGGGGGTGGCGGTGGTTGCACTGATGCTTGCCTCATAATCTCTACCACATGCCTAAGCCAAACTGGTGGAACATCCTCACCAGCTGGTCCCCCCGACACAGAAGCAGGTGCCTCTCCAGCACTATCCACTCTAGCTCCATCATCAGGAGCAACACTCTCCGCACTACCCTCAACTGACTGACGCAAATGAGGATCCATCACAACCTATATCTGCAAACACAGCAGAATACTTCTCAATAAAGATCAGAGACTGCCAATACCAAAATGTATGTTATTCAAAAATCCATTTTTTTTAAAATCGAAACATTCTTTTTCTTACACTTGACCTAGGTTGAGAATCTCAAACCTAGGCTCTGATACCAAAACAATTGTAACACCCCTATATCCCGTATACGTACCAAGCATGCTTAAACGATCGTAATATACATATACTGAATATAGAAAATGCCACAGTTTTAAAATAATACACAACAAATATCTTTGTAAATAAGTGAAACCAATCTCAAACATTTTAAAAGAAATCCAAAAGACACCATATATAAAAACATTTATTAATTCACAGCGGAAGTTATTACAAATATGTTATAAATCAAAGATTACAAAACATAGAATATATATACATGATTGGCAGCTCTTTTATGATCTTTAAGTCCCAAAAGAAAATCCTTAATGTCTAGTCTCACTTGGTCTCGAGGAGCTCTCAGGTTCAACTCTGTCACCTGCGCGATCAAACACTATCGCGCTAGGCCAACGGCTTAGTAGTACAAAGTATGCTAGCATTATGCTCTAATGCAATATAATGTCACACATTTTATATTTCATAAACCATACACATATATACATATCACATTTCAAAGTCCTTCCATAGATCTCATTATTCATTCATTTCACATTTCATCATTCACATTGGAAACAAAGACTAGTATACGTCTCATTTAAACAACAACAAGCATGGGCCCAAAGACACTAATATTCCATTCCACTTTCAGAGTTAATGTTTTGGTTAAATTATCACATTCATCAATATCATAATCCCAACTAGGCTTCAAGGATTAGGTTCCACCAAGCTTCAAGGGGAACAAAGCATGCTAAGTATCAACCCAACTTGGCTTCAAGAACCAACCCAACCTAGCTTCAAGGGATGTAACATCTCAATTAGGCTTCAAGGATCAATTCCAACCTAACTTCAAGAGATTGTTACTAATATTAGGCATGCCACCAACAACAAACTCTGAAAATGGAATAACACATTAGCCACACAATTCATTCATCATTTAATTATCAATTTCCATTCTCAATTCTCATCATCATCTAGGCAAACATGCCTTATTTCTTTCAATTGAATCATCATAGCCAATCACAATGGCTTCACATCACATTTGAGTTATCATAGCCAATCACAATAGCCTCATATGCTATCATGTCTCAATTAATATTATAATATTTCATTAATTAAGTATACATAATCAATTACCTCATCATATCCTTCGCATTATACATATAACATCACTAATCACATTATTCATATGCATCATCAATATCATCAAATACATGTTAAATCTCAACATTATCTTATGAATGTATGTTCCACATTACATACAACATAACATTATTCATATGAATTAACAATGCAATAATGCAAGATTTGTACTTACCTCAATAACAATTCACACTACTCTAAACACTTTCCTTTTCCAAGATTCTTCACTTCCCAAACTAGGGCAACTCACTTTCTTTCAAAACCTAATCCAAAAATTGAGACAATACATGAATTTCCATACAATTTATCACTTATTAACTTCATCTTAGACCTTTAGATTACAAAGTATCACTTAACATCACATTTAAAAGCCCACGGCCGTGGCCACCTCAACCCCCACGGGCGTGGGTTAGATTATGATTCTGCCTCCCATGCTCTACACCTCCACGGCCATGGTTAAAATTGACCACGGCCATGGCAACCAAGGCCACGGGGGTGGCATTCACAATGCTACTGCCTTCCATCAAAATCACATATTTTGAGCTTACAACTCCAACAAACACAAACAACATGAAAATCTATGAAAATACTTGATCAAACTCAAGTTACACTTCACTTATCACTTCAAAACCCTAATATAAACACAACTCACTCTTTCAACTCAAACACCAACTTAACTTCTCATTTAAAAATCAACTTCAACACTTATAAACAAATCACAAACACACCTAATCATAATATTCACAAATCATAACTCAACTCAAACACAACTTCAAAAATAATAAAGGAAACAAGAGAAAGAACTTACCAAAGTTGATGAATTTCACAAATCTCCAACTTAATCACTTAATTCTTCCTTCAATTTGAGCTTAGAACTTCAAGAACCTCTCTTGCTCTCTTGCTTCCTTTTGTCTTTGAAGGAGCTGGCCACACACATGGAAAAGAAGAAAAGATGATGAAGAAAACAAAGTCAACTTCTCTTTAAATCTCCACCAAGTGTTCCAAAAAGAAAATTACCAACATACCCTCTTCTCACTTGTTCTAGCTTTCTTCTAATCAAGTGCCCTTTAAAGTAATTTCACATATAACAAATAAAATATCTTCTTCCCTTGACCACTCATTTTGACCAATATATATGTTATATATATTACCATATACCCAACATATACACTTACTCTCTACACACTACTTTCCTTTTTAAACAATACATAAACATTCTCTTTTCAATTTCTTTTCTCTTGCAACTAACATATACATTCAATCCAACTTAAAATAACAACAATATTCAAAACTTCTAAGGCATACATTGGGATATTACATAAATACACTTAATCCAAATACAACAATAAATACTTCAAAACTTTTAGGGTATACTTTGGGATATTACAAGGGGACTTATCCGATTTCATAAAAAAAATAACACATTTAATTTCCTCCTCCAAATACGGTTGTAATAGCATATTATTATCTTCCAAAGAAACTAGAGAAGGGATGCAATCTAGAACCAAATCTGAAATACAAGGTTTTGCCCAAAATAAATCATTAAAATAATTAAGCATAACCTGTTCAAGATTAGTCCCCCCAATTCTGCAATTCACCATTGCCATCTTTGAGTTGCACAATCTGATTCTTTTTCCTTCTAGCAGTAGCTGAGTTATGGAAGAAGCGGGTATTTCTATCACCCTCCTTCAACCAAAATGATTTGGCTCTTTGCTTCTAGTAAACTTCCCGTTGACATAGTAGTTCATGATATCGATTTCTTGCCTGTTTAAACCGTTCAATGTCAGCTTGCTGACGAGAACCGTACAAAGCTGAAATAACATTCAAGAAAGCCGACAAATCATTTTGAAATTTCTGTTTGAACTCCTTTCCCCAACTCGATAACACCCTAGCACACACTTCCAACCTATCAGTCACGCTCAAGTGACCAAATTCAGTCCAAACCTGCACAACCAGCTCACGGTAAGCAACTTCCCTCACCAGCTATTTTCAAAATGAAAACGCAACGCCTGCCCCCTTGGAATAAAGCAACGAATTTCGAAAGAAACTGGAAGATGATTAGAAGAATAAGTATTTTAAATGGTGATATTACAGCTACATGAGCTAATGTTTATCATTCTACTAAAAGCCTTTCTATGAGTAAAGATGAATAAAATAATAAAAAAATTAATAGTTCTCACGAAGAGTATGAGATAAACATTAAAAAAAACCTCAAAATAGCAAGTGGTGCATGGTCTAATAGTAGAAAAGTAAGAGAAAACTTTCAAAAGATAATGACTTAAACTTTAATCAAATTTGGACAAAGTTCAAGAGAAAAAGTAGAATAGTTAATTGTATTGCATCAATTTTTTATATATTTATAATTGATGATTTTTTTTGGAATTTAGTATGACAATTATTAATTATTTTAAAATTTTTATTGTTAAATACTATAAATTATATGTTTATGTATATATAATAAAAAAATATAATATAGTTTCTAAAAACATTAATCAAATTTTTAAAAAATTATAAAATAAAAAATAAAAATAGTTTTTGATTTTGAAAAATAAAAAATTTACAACGTAAATGAATAGGGCTTTAGTTGTAAATGTTTTGTTCTCAATAATAGGCAGGATAATATTGGAAAATTTGATACCAAATCAGATGATGCAATATTTTTTGGATATTCAACTCATTTTAAGGCACATTGAGTTTTCAATCTTGGTTGAAGAATCCATTTGTGTCTTTTTTATGAATTTTCTTTTAAGTTTGTTAGTAAGGATGACCTCTTTAGAACACTAAGGATATGATGGGAGATCTGTCCATGAAGGAATTTAATAATAACAAAATAAGGAAGAATAAAAGGAGGATGAAATATAATGCACTTGATCAGTTTACTCATTAATATCATAAAGCTCCACACCTTACAGTAAGAAATGAGGTTGAGGATATACCAATTATTGGATATCCAAATCAAGATGTAAGAATAAGATCAAGAGTCAATAACACTTGTCAATATGTTACATTCCTATCACCAGTTGAACAAAGAGATGCAACTCTATATGATGGGTATTATATATTTTTGGACGATCATTCAAAAGGTAGTCAGGATATCTCTAAAAATTTAAGCATTACTTATAATCTTTTTTATTTTTCTTGTTCCAATTATAGCATGTGGAAATTAAATATGTTATAGTTGAACATCTCTTATTATTCTCAAAGGATGAAGTAGAACCCTAATGAAGTCAATGAACTGTCTGATCAAAGATAATTGTGGCTAAAAATATATATTGATAGCACGCCCTTCTAGTTTAACCATGTTTATGGTATAATCTGCCACACTGAATTGGAACTGTTATTGGAAGTTTATTAATTTGTTGGTCTTGCTCCTCACTCCTATATAAGGGAATTTGTTTTCTTCTATTCTTTCAATGAGCTATTGTGAGCGGAGACTTTTGCCCTCATTCCCGGTGGAATGATTCTTGCGTCTTCGGCACTGTTAGGCTCAGAGCCTTAGAGAACACAGGCCTAAACCCGGAGAACATGGAGTTGCCACCCTGACAGGCTAGGAAAAAGAAAGGGATTGATGACTCAATTCCTAAGGAATTTCCAACCCCCTAATGGGTTCAGAAAGTTGGGTACGCGTGGAAAAGGTGAGAATGACTCAGCACCCCCTCAGTGCCCGGTTCATTAAAATCGGCCTCCTTTTCAGGTCTAAATATTATAAAATTCTTAACTTATTGCAATATCATCCATACTACATTCAATTCAAAATAAAAAAAGAACATTGCATTGAAACGAATCAAAATAAAATAATAAACGGGAACCCATCCAAAGATGAAAATATGTCCTTACAATGTCCAAATGTCCATAAATAAAATGAAATAAGATATCCACCAAAAGGTAAAAATACGCCCTTTATAATAGTTCCAAAAACTTTAAACGATAAACTAAATTACATAATAACAACCGAGGCACCCACAAAGTGAAAACATACTTTTTACAATTCAAGAAATTAAATAAATAAATTAAGTATTCAAGAAATTAAATAAATAAATTAAGTCATTCAATTATGATAATTAAAACAAACATCTATCACAAAATGAACTAAAGCATCCATCACATAAAGAGTAGCAAATCAAATAAATGAAAATGCTAGGGTTCAAATCATTAAACCAATCAAATTAGGGTTTAAGGAATTAAGTTATTGGGATTAGGGTTTGGACTAGGTTTGGGAATTTAAGCCACTAGAATTAGAATTTCAGAATTTGGCATACTGATTTTGAAAATTAAGGTTTAAGAACTTTAAGGTTCCTAGATTAGGGTTTGGAAAAATTGGATTTTGATATTTTGGGAACAAATTAGGGTTTTCTCGGATTAGGGTTTTAAGTTTACTGGATTAGGGTTTTGGTGTTTTGGGCTGAACAATTTTAGAAGTAGGGTTACTGGATGAAAAGTTTCAAAATGAATTAGGGTTTTAATTTGTTATTTAAAAAAAAGCAGTTTAGGATTTTAGGGATGTAAATGATAGTTTTGGAAAAATAATTAGGGTTTTGGAATTTAATGAAACAATTTAAGATTTTGGACAAAAATAATTTAGGGTTTTCAGTTTTAACAATATAATTTAGGGTTTTTGGGGTTTAACAAGACAAATTAGGGTTTTAGGAATTTTAGAAAATAGATTAGGGTTTTTTGGATTTTATAAAACAGATTAGGGTTTTGGAAATTAATTTAAATGTTAAGTTACTGGATGGTTTAAGGGATTGAATTTTGGTTTTATAAAATATATAATAGAGGTTTTAATAATTAAACTACCGAATCAAAATGTTAATTTAAACAATTAATCAAAGTATTAAAAGAGAGATTTAGCTATTGTATGCCAAGTTGTATGTTTGAACAACTTGCAAACCATATGAAGCTAGTGTAAATGTAAGCAAATTATTGATTAAGACCAAACCATTGTTGATGGTTCTGCCAAAATTGATGTTTGATTCTGGCTAAACAAAAACAAAGATAGTGTGGCTACCTTTGATGAATTGATGGTTGATGAACGTTGTTGGTTTCTTAATTGAATCCTTGATTGTTGATTGTTGCTCCAATTTTTTGATCTCTATTAAAATATTATACCTCATTATTTATAGGCAAAGTATGGTTTAACCTAAACCTAATATGCCTAATCTAAGACATAAAAGGATTCTAATTTAATTAGGAAACTCAATTATTGGTAAAATTGCTTTGGAATAAAAGTTCATGTCGATTTGGTTGCCCGAGTCGACATGGGCCAAGGCCATGTCGATTTGGTGTGCCAAGTCGACATAGACTAAAGCCATGTCGATTTGGGCAACCAAATGGACATGAGCCCTGTCTCTTGTGTATTTGGGCAACCAAATAGACATGAGACATGGCTCATGCCGAATTTGGTCCTCCAGGTTGACATGAACAATGGTTCAGAACTCCTGAGGCCTTGCCGACTTAAAACTTGTCTAAAAAAACTTCAATTGGACCGAACAATTAAATTTAGGCTGAATATATTAATTAATTGAATATATACCCTTCGAAACCGAACTGGCTTATTTAAAAAAATATAAATTAGGTTTAAATCTTTTAAAGTTGGTCCCAATTTAGTTTGACATCCTTTAATTAGGATCATACCAACTTAGGATCAAAATTAAGAGTCTACAGTTTGCCTCCTGCTTGGACGATCTAGAATTTATTTAGAAAGTGAAAAGTAATATAACTTTGAACTAATTTTGGACAAAGATGGGTTTTAGACCCGAGATTGAATTGGGGTTCTCGGCTTGATACTGAATTTTATTTGGGTTCTGGACCTAAGATGATTTGGGCACTGGGCCCATATTGGTTTGGGTTATGAACCCGGATTGGTTTAGGTTATGGTCCTAGATTGAGTTCTCAACTTGAGAAAGATTTAATTTTTGGACTCGAGATTGGATTAGGATGCTCAACCCAATATTAGATTAGGGTGCTTGACCCAAGACTGGATTAGGGTACTCGACCTGAAACCTGATTAGGGTTCTCGACCCAAGACTGGACTGGGGTACTCCACCCAAAACTAGATTAGGATACTTGACTCGAAACTGGATTAGGGGGTGCTAAACCCAATACTATACTAGAGTTCTCGACCCAATACTGGAGTAGGGTACTTGATCAAGACTGAATTAGGGTACTCGACCCAAGACTGGATTAGGGTGCTCGACCTAAAACTAGACGCTTCAAGAAAAATAGATCAACTTCAGCTCTTCTAGCTTGGTTGACCTTTTGTCACTTGAGAATTGCGGCCTTCTTCTAGCCTCTAGTTCCATTTTTTAATGGATTATGCTGACCTTTTGTCATCTGCAAGTTTTGGCTTTCTTTTAGCTAATTTGTTCTATTCTTTAATGGATTGTGCTGGCCTTTTTGTCAATTGAGAGTTCTATCTTTCTTCTAACTGTTTGTTCCATTATTTAATGGATTATGAGTCTTTACCCTTTGAGATGAATCTTTATCCTTTGGAGATTGTGTCTTTACCCTTCGAGATAGATCTTTATCCTTTTGAGATTGGGACTTTACCCTTCGAAATAGATCTTTATCCATTAGATATTGAGTCTTTACCCTTTAAGATGGATCTTTATCCTTTGGAGATTATCTTTCATTGGCTTCAGCTCTTCTAGCTAGACTCATCTTTTATCTTCTGCATCTTCATTCTCTTGGGGTTCTTATTTTCTTCTTGGTCAATTTTTTTATTCTTCCTTTTGCAAAAAATTCAGCTATTTTTTAGATAACCCTTATATGCTCTCTTTGCCCCCCCTGCGTGACAAAATATAAAAAGTGGGTCTTAAAATATTTTGTACATACATAAAATCAAGAATTGAAAAAGAGAAAGTTTTGCCCCCTGCATAGGCTCAAACCAATGATTTCATTTTCCATGTAGGCTCTGATTGATGTTTGCATTTTGTTTGGTTCCTTGCATAAGCATACATCTCCATTTTTATAAAGTGTCTAGATCTTCCTTAAGCAATGAACCTTTTATACCCCCTGATTCTATATCTGCTCCATGTTTATTACATAGAGTATCTGTTGTTCATTTTGACAAAGAATAGACAATGCAGTATGATATACTCATGTATGCATGATATGCATGAATAAATCTTACAGTGGTTCTATTGACTCACAGACCGAGGTGATCAGCTGAAGTAGCTCCATGGATTCCTTCCAGATGCTCGTTCAGGTCTTGCATTGAAATAGCCGAAGACTTTACTTTTATGGCTTTCAAGATATTAAAAACATGAGAAGTATGGCCCAAGCAGCATAGAGATACATCCATTTTAACACATTCAGTTGTTAACTTCTTCATGGCCTTACAAATGATCCCTTCTTTAATCTACTTTTGTCCAATATGTCCTTTGAGGTTCGACAGTGCAACACACTTCCCTATGCTTTAGGTAACATGGACTTTGTTGGCCTTCTAAATTGGCCTTTTTGGGTTAACTCCCCTTTTTTGTTTTTTTTTTCTTCTTTTTTTTTGTTTTTACTTTTGCTTTTTTTTGTTTTGTTTTATGTTTTTTCTTTCTTTCTTTTTTTGTGTTGTTTTTTTTTTCAGATCTAAGAGAGTTATCTTGTTCACACCATTTTATTCTTCTAGCTATGTATGAGTGGAATCAAAGTAAGTCTGCTTTGGGGGGATGGATCCTTTACTATCTTGATAGATTTGAGATATTAAGTCCAATTTAGGTAAACTTTAACTATCTTTGTGATTTTCACTATACATCCTCTTCCTTGATCTTCTTCAGTCCTTGGTACCTTAGTGATCATCAGACTTGCCATAAGTATCACAATAGCTCAGGGTAGATTGTTGGGATTTACAAGCCAATAGAAGCAAGATAAAAATTTCATGAAGGCTCAAAGGGACAACTAGGGATTGGTGTTTAATTGGGTGGATACTAGTTGTTGTCTTACTAAATAATGCCTAAATCATTTCTCCCTTAAATAAGCATAGTTCAATTTTCCCTCGAAAGTTTGTCAAAGCATGTTCTAAGATTGACTAGGACCTAGACAAATATAAGTATTGTTTAGGTCATTTTTATACTAGTTTTTAGTATGATTTTATGTGTGTTTTAGTTAATGTTTTGATTGATTTTTGTTTTTAAATTTGTTTATTGTGTTTTTTTTTAGGTTTGAGAGCAAAAACACCCTTGGAAGATCAAAACAGTGAAAAACAGAGCAAAAATGAAGAAACAAGAAGAGACACACCCAGAGACACGGTCAAGTCTCTAGCCGTGTCTCACATGATGAGAAAAACCAAAGAACAGAGCAAGAAAGAGCAAAAATCAAGCAGGAGAGGACACACCCAGGGGACACGACCTTGTCCTTAGCCGTATGCCTCCAAAAATGCCAGACACGGCCAAGTTCATCCTGACTTGGCTGTGTCACACTCCAAAGAAGAAGAAAGGAAAATCAAGCAGGAGAGGACACACCCAGGGGACACGGCCGTGTCCTTGGCCGTGTCCCTCTAAAAAGCTCAAACACGGCCAAGCAATCCAAGGCTTTGCCGTGTCACTCACCTCTCACCAAAGAAAAGAAATAAAGAAAGGAAGAGTCACAGTGAGGGACACAGCCAGTTGACTTGGCCGTGTCCCATGGAAATTAAGGGACACGACCAAGTTCATCCTGACTTGGCCGTGTCACCTAAAGGAAAACGAGCAAACGGGCAAGAGACACGGCCAAGCTCACCTAAGCTTGGCCGTGTCACCTGAATTTCTATAAAATCTATCGAACGAAAAAGAAAAGAAAAAGAGGAGAGCGGCTAGGGTTTAGAGCAAAAAGAAAAGAAAAGAGAAGAGAGGGCACTCCTAACTTGGGATGACGAGAGAGTGACACTCTCCTTGTCCCTCATCTTCATCCTCCATCTTCATCTTCTTCATCTTCCATTGACAAGCTTCAATTTGGTTCTTTGGGATCAAGTGGGTCAATAAACTCTCAAAGGTTGAAGAAGCTTCAATTGAAGGAGTGGTGACTTGAGAAAGCTCCATTACATCTTCCAAAGGCACAATCAATTGAAGGATTGGTGACTTGAGAAAGCTCCATCCATATTGCAAAGGGAATCAACCATTGAAGAGGCTTGAGTTCTTCATCATACATCAAGTGGAGCTAGGAGGAAGATTAGCAATCCTACTCTTGGCATCTTCACAAGGGGTTTTTCTATTCTCTCTTTTAATTCATTTTAATATTGTTTTTGTTGTATTAAGAGATTGATATTGCAATTGAACAATTTGTATTTGTTTTATATTGAGTTGAATGAATGTTTTAAATTGATGATGTTGAGCTAAATACCCATACCTGGGGTTTGTAGTATATTTGATTGAATGACTTTGATTTGATATTTCCATTGATTACCTTGTTGTTGGTTGATTGCATTGGATTGTATGCTAGGTTAATAGATTAGCTACCTATTGATCTCTAGATATTGAATGAAGGACCGAGAGGTGAAATTTGGTATCGAAATTATGCAATCGACTACCCTATGAATGAATTAGAAATATAAGTTATAGGATTTTATTAATTTGCAAATGCAAAATAATTGGTTATTGCTATTTCATGAATGTGAGAACTAATGAATTGGTAATTGACTAATTAATCTTAAGAAACAAATTAATTACAAGGCCATATTAATGGATAATTGAGAATTGAGCTTTGATTGAATGGACCTATAACCCTAGGCACTTTCCCGAGAACTGAATTGATCTTGTGCACCCATTACACACATCAAACCCTACGTTCGTTAATCTTAGGTTTAAATTGTTATTTTCATTCCAAACAACAAATTCTCACTTTTGATTTAATTGCTTTAATCAAGCTATTACGAACTACACCTTCTTGGGGAAAAGACCTTGGGGCGATCACCATTGCTACAGCTACCTCGTATACTTGTGAGTGACGCTTTGTAGTAGTACTTAATTAGAGTGCAACAAGTTTTTGGCGCCGCTGCCGGAGAAGGTTGTTAAGTAGTGATAGTTTGATCTTTCTTTTCATTGTTTGTTTATTTTCTGTGCATTGTTTGTTTGTTTTGTTTTTCTTTAAATTTATTTATTTGTTTGTTTTCTTTAAGTTGCTAAGTGCCTTGTGTAAATATGCAATTTTCAAGGTACGCAGGGGTTTATGATGATAGCCCTAATTCTGACATGGCATGGCAATTAGTAGAATTAACGAACCAACTTAAGATGCTAAATGCCGGAGGAAGAACTCCTAAGCCTACTTGTGAAGTATGTTCAGCATATGGCATTGCAGGACATAGCGCAAACATGTGTTCATTTGGTTATGGACAATATCAAGAGAGGTAAGAGGAAGAATATGCCTATGAAAGTTTCCAGCAAAGGGGTAGAAGTAATCCATATTCCAATCCTTGTAATCCAAATTGGAGAAACTACCCAAATTTTTCTTGGGAAAATCAGCAGCACATTCCATCTCCAAATTTTTTTCAACCTTACCAAGGAAGTTCTTACTCTCAAGAATAATATTCAAATCAAGAGTACCTTAAGCGACCCACATTAGAAGATAGTTTGAATGCCTTCATTCAAATTAGCGCGCAAAATCAAAGTAAACTTAAGGAACCGACTTTGGAAGATAGTTTGAATGCTTTCATTCAAATTAGCTCACAAAACCATGATAAATTCGAGAAATCCACAGTGGAAGATGATTTGAATGCTTACCTTCAAATTAGCACAGAAATTTAGAAAGGAAGCAATGAGAGGTTTGATTCTTTGAAGGAATCATTGAAGAGGGTGGAAAAGCAAGTTGGGCAGCTGGCACATCAACTCCAAGCACACCAAGAGGAGGAATTTCCTAGCCAATTGGAGCAAATAGAGGTAATCACAAATTTTAAGAATAAACAGGTTATATATAAAGATTTTTGTGATTCCTTAGCTGCAGGAACTAACAACGAAGAAGATGGCGAGGAAATGCAATCAGACATAGAGGAGTTAATTCAATCAAAGGAGGAGGAGAATTTGGAAGCATCGACTTCGACAAAATTGCATGAACCTCCAAATCCTTGTATGCCATCAATCCCATTCCCAAGTAAGCTGAATGCAGAGAAACAAGGTATGCAACTTTCTGAACTTCATGACATGCCCTATAGTGAAGATAGTGTAGATAAGCTTGAGGTGGCCATGACCATAAATGTAGAGCCTAATTCTTCTAAATTAGAAATTGATGAGAGCAATTTACTAGTAAATAATGAGATTGTTGAGGGAGAATTTCAAAATGCTAAAGAGAATGTAGAACACATTCAACCAAACTTGGTTGAACTTAAAAAGACCCCAGGAATTTTGAAAGATGTTTTGGTTGGGGAATGCAATATGCAGCAAATTATCATCTCTCCCACTCTTGGTGGTGAGAATGAGCAAAAACCATATAAAACCATGTTGCAAACTGAAAAAGGTTTTTACTACGTCCCTATAACATTAAAAAATAAGCTAAGACAACCCTCACATATTCTTTTTGGACAATTGCTCCCCTAAGAATGCTACCTAGGCTTTTCAATACATTGGGCACTTTTCAAAGTTGCATGGTGTTCATCCTCTCAGTCATGGGCTCCAATTGCATTATGGGTGGAAGGAGCCCCACACATCGTATATGGGAACGATGGAAATCAGGTATCATCTAAACTCTCTCTGTAGTATGCATTCTCACATTGAGGACAATGTGAATTTTTAAGTGTGGGGTGCATTTGGTGTTTTATGTTTTTACTTTTAATTGCATTTTGTTTAGGTTTTAGTTACTGTTTTTAATGTTTTTCATTGAATAAATGAGTTTTAGAAAGTTCAATTGTTATAAAAATTGTTGATAGATGACCTTTGAATTTTTGAAGCATGATTTGGAGAATTGAGTAGATTTGGTGCTTATTGTCAATTTTGTTGGTTTTTTGTTGCATTGCCATTAACCTAGTGAGGAATTGAGCCATCAACTTATTATTCTTGTTATGGGCGAGCATCTTTGATTGATAAATTGCTAGAACTTGCTTTGAAATACATTTTAAGATTACATAAAAATTTCAATTTGGCATCAAGATGATTAAGGCAATTAGGTGAACCCACTTTGGCTTAAAAGACCAACCCTATATTCAACCTTAGTTAACCAATTTTGAGCCTATTTTATTTTTCCTTTTCTTTCTTTTGCACAACACCAATAGCTTGAACCTTGTTATTTAACTCTTATCCTTTCATTAGGTCAAGAGCATTTTAAGAGCGTTTATGACCGAGTGTTGTGTTGAATTAAGTGTGGGGTTAAATTTAGTAGGTTTAAGATTGCAAAGCAAAATAAAAACTTGTACAAAAACTTGTGTACAAGAAAAAGAGAAAATATATATATATATATAAAATAAAAAAATAAAAAAATAAAAAAATAAAAAAAAAGAAAGAAAAAAAATAATTGTTGTTCTTGTTGACAGGGTTTGGAATTTGTTTGGGAATAATCATTGCAAAATGTAATAAGTGAGTTCCCTTGAAAAGCTCTTGAATGTCAATGGGTATATTAGAGGAAGGTGTTTTGGGATTGTTAGTTATACATATGATCGGTTACTTCACTCTTGAAGTGCTCTTGAACTTAATGATTAAGCTTACATTTCCTAAATATCATGCCTTTACCTTAGCCCCATTACAACCAAAAGAAAGACCTTTTGATTGATGCTTGATTGAAATTTGGTGGTGGAGATTTGATTGATAAGCAAGCCTATGGTAATAATCTTTCATTGATTGTTATGAGTGTAAACACCACCATGATCAAACACTTGTAAGAGTTGGTGAGGGAGCGATAACATTGGTTATGCATGGAGAACCACTTAATTGCATGAGTGTCGATTTTGTTTGATTCGATATTGATTGCGAATTTAGGGATAGGGAAGTCTTGATGCATCTTTATAACTCTTGAACTTAACAAAATTCATCTAGTTAGTGTGTTTTGATTTTAGTCTTGCTTGAGGACAAGCAAGGAGTTAAGTGTGGGGTAGTTGTTTAGGTCATTTTTATACTAGTTTTTAGTATGATTTTATGTGTGTTTTAGTTAATGTTTTGATTGATTTTTGTTTTTAAGTTTGTTTATTGTGTTTGTTTTTAGGTTTGAGAGCAAAAACATCCTTGGAAGATCAAAACAGTGAAAAACAGAGCAAAAATGAAGAAACAAGAAGAGACACACCTAGAGACACGGCCAAGTCTCTAGCCGTGTCTCACCTGATGAGCAAAACCAAAGAACAGAGCAAGAAAGAGCAAGAATCAAGCAGGAGAGGACACACCCAGGGGACATGGCCGTGTCCTTGGCCGTGTCCCTCCAAAAATGCCAGACACGGCCAAGTTCATCCTGACTTGGCCGTGTCACACTCCAAAGAAGAAGAAAGGAAAATCAAGCAGGAGAGGACACACCCAGGGGACACAGCCGTGTCCTTGGCCGTGTCCCTCTAAAAAGCTCAAACACGGCCAAGCAATCCAAGGCTTGGCCGTGTCACTCACCTCTCACCAAAGAAAAGAAAGAAAGAAAGGAAGAGTAACAGTGAGGGACACGGCCAGATGACTTGGCCGTGTCCCATGGAAATTAAGGGACACGGCCAAGTTCATCCTAACTTGGCCGTGTCACCTAAAGGAAAATGAGCAAAAGGGCAAGAGACACGGCCAAGCTCACCTAAGCTTGGCCGTGTCACCTAAATTTCTATAAAATATGTCGCACGAAAAAGAAAAGAAAAAGAGGAGAGCGGCTAGGGTTTAGAGCAAAAAGAAAAGAAAAGAGAAGAGAGGGCACTCCTAACTTGGGATGAGGAGAGAGTGACACTCTCCTTGTCCCTCATCTTCATCCTCCATCTTCATCTTCTTCATCTTTCATTGACAAGCTTCAATTTGGTTCTTTGGGATCAAGTGGGTCAATAAGCTCTCAAAGGTTGAAGAAGCTTCAATTGAAGGAGTGGTGACTTGAGCAAGCTCCATTCCATCTTCCAAAGGCACAATCAATTGAAGGATTGGTGACTTGAGAAAGCTCCATCCATATTGCAAAGGGAATCAACCATTGAAGAGGCTTGAGTTCTTCATCATACATCAAGTGGAGCTAGGAGGAAGATTAGCAATCCTACTCTTGGCATCTTCACAAGGGGTTTTTCTATTCTCTCTTTTAATTCATTTCAATATTGTGTTTGCTGTATTAAGAGATTGATATTGCAATTGAACAATTTGTATTTTTTTTATATTGAGTTGAATGAATGTTTTAAATTGATGATGTTGAGCTAAATACCCATGCCTGGGGTTTGTAGTATATTTGATTGAATGACTTTGATTTGATATTTCCATTGATTACCTTGTTGTTGGTTGATTGCATTGGATTGTATGCTAGGTTAATAGATTAGCTACCTATTGATCTCTAGATATTGAATGAAGGACCGAGAGGTGAAATTTGGTATCGGAATTATGCAATCGACTACCCTATGAATGAATTAGAAATATAAGTTCTAGGGTTTTATTAATTTGCAAATGTAAAATAATTGGTTATTGCTATTTCATGAATGTGAGAACTAATGAATTGGTAATTGACTAATTAATTTTAAGAAACAAATTAATTACAAGGCCATGTTAATGGATAATTGAGAATTGAGCTTTGATTGAATGGACCTATAACCCTAGGCACTTTCCCGAGAACTGAATTGATCTTGTGCACCCATTACACACATCAAACCCTACGTACGTTAATCTTAGGTTTAAATTGTTATTTTGCATTCCAAACAACAAATTCTCACTTTTAATTTAATTGCTTTAATCAAGCTATTACGAACTACACCTTCTTGGGGAAACGACCTTGGGGCGATCACCATTGCTACAGCTACCTCGTATACTTGCGAGTGATGCTTTGTAGTAGTACTTAATTCGAGCGCAACAAGTATGCAGGAGCCCTATCTAAGAAAGCATACACAACTCAATGCTATAGAACAATTTTCTCATCTAGTAAAGTCATTCGAATCATGATGCATAGATACACTAATTCATGAATATCAAGCTAGACTCATCATCGGTTGAACACGAAAATGAACAAAGACCAACAAAAATTTGATGAAAGTAATTTATTCAAACAATATAAATTTGAAAAAATAATTATTCTAGAAAATGTTAAAGAAAGAAAATAAAACAAATAACTTAATAAGCCAAGGGAGGTTTTATTGAATTGGAGTCAAATAATGCTTCATCTACTTGGACATGTCAGGGGCAATGATCATCACCTCCTCATCCACAATTCCTCCATCCACATATTGAAAAGCAGACAAGACAAAACTCTCCATCAATCATCCTTCTATCATGAAGGTCGCTGGCGGTGACACTCTCCCAAATTTAGGCAAATGATTATTTTTTGGTGTTGGGCTTGTTAGGTTTAGGCAACCTTTCACTGTGGATCAAATTTTGGATCTCATATTTGAGTCACAAGCATTTGTATGTCTCATGTCCTTGTGTCTGATGAAATTGACAAAAGGCTTTAATAGCAAATTTTGGAGGTAAAGGATTCGGCAAAGGTCGAGGGGCCAATGGCTATAACAATTCCCTTTTCTACAGCTTGTTGAAAACCCAAGACAAAGGTTTTTCTAGATTTGAAAACTGTCTTTTATTTTCTTGACCAGTTTTTGCATTGACAACTACCACCTTTTGTGCGCTCTGATCACCAGCTTGGGAATTTCCCTTTTCATTTCTTCTCCTATAAAAATGGTTATTCTCCCTTTCCCATTCTTCAATTTGTAAGCCGGCTTGGAGAAGATCCTTGAAATCCCTAATAAGGGTATAGGATAGTCTCTCACGAAGTTTGGGAAGTACACCTCTTACTACCATTCTAATATGGTCATACTCATCAGGCCTCTTTTTGAGAAGAGCAGCTCCACCTCTTCACATAATCAATAAAATTCTAGTTTTGCTTCTGCCTGATTGACTCTACCTCCACTAGGGTAACTTCTAACTCAACATTGTACCCGTATATTGAATGAAGGCCTTGTACAATAAATCTCAGCTTTTTTGGGTACTATCCTCTAAGGTATTGAACTAATTTGGCATAATCAGATCCAATGAAAGCATGAAGTACCTTAGAGTTTGAGTCTTAATAGCTCAGGTAGACTGCATAGCTGTGATATACTGCTTCATATGAAGATGAGGGTTGCCGGTTCCATCGAACTTAGCAAAAGTTGGCATTTTGAATTTATAAGGGACCTCATCATCTTGTTCGAAAAACTTGTCCACTTCTGACATCTCTTTGATTTTCAGCTTCTTCTCAAACTTCTTCTCCAAATCAGTGATCATCTTCTCCATATCAGAAGTCTCAGTCTTTTCAATAGTTGCCTTCTCCACAACCTTTGACTCCTTCTTCTTATCTTGAGGATCTTGAAAATACTAAGCCCAGTATTCATCATCGTCCATAACTATCTTGTCATCATCCAATGCTACTTTACCAATCTTAGCCTTTCCCTTATCTTTCTGCTTCTTGGTACTAATGGATGCTTCAGCTGTGTTCCCAAACATGGCAACCATTTGGCTTTTCATGATCTCAGCCAGGGCCCCCTTTAGTTCTTCCATCTTGGCTTCAAGGGCATCATCCAACATCTTTTAAATTTGCTCTGGTTCCATTTGTTTTGGTAAGAAGCTAACTGAGTTGTTGTTGGATTTTACGTCGCTGGCGTAGGTTGGGTTGTCATAGGCTCTTGAGCTGCTGTACTCCGGGACTGTGAGCAAAAAAGGATCGATGATATGAAATGCAATGCATATATGCATGGATGCACAAGTAACAAACAAATCAACTCAATGTAGTGGAAACGAACCTTCCAACCTTATAACTTTCACACACGAATGACGAGTCTCTTTTTCTAGGTATATGACTAACAAAATACCATCATGGGGTATTTTATTTTTGAATACTTCACTTGAACGTTTAATCAATAATTGTATTTTTAAACTTAGAAGTTAGTCCATGATAACTCCCATTAATTAAGTCTCAATCCATTGGATCAACAAAAGTAGTTTTTATGCTATATTGATTAAAACTAAATTAAAAGATTTATCATAAATAGATTTTTCCATACAAACAAAACCATGATTAATAAGTCTTAGTGTAAACTAGGCCCATAATTAATTTTTAATATTTCATAATTAACCCAACTAGTTGTAAGCCCATTGAAGAAAAAAACTATTTAAAAGCCTATTAAAAATGGTTTTATTTCAAAGCCCATTAAAAAAAAGATTTATTCAAAAATAGATTTGGGCTTTGAACTTGGGCCATAAGATAAATTTTTTTTTTACCCATCTTGAAAAAGGTTTTATGTCCAAAGAGCACCTTTGAAAAGTTTTGAAAATAATTTTAAAAATAATTTTAAAAGTAGCTAGGCCAACTACATGGACTTTAGTCTTTGGGTTGAAAAACTTAGGTTCCCATAGCAAATATATATTAAAAAGTATGAGGTTATGAGTGGTTATGCCATGCTCGATCTCCATACCTTGAGTGAAAGTATGGTATCCCTTACATAATACAATACAGATAACACAGACATCCTAACTTACTCACACAATGAAATCTAAAATGATGCAATGGACAATTTCATAATAAGAAAGAATAAAATAATATAAAGACCAAAAAAATCAACTTCTCTTATCTCCAGTGGAGCAGTCACTGTGAGCGAGAATTTTTGGCCCCACTCCCGGTGGAATGGTTCTTGCGACTTTGGCACTGTTAGGTTATGGGCCTTAGAAAATATGGGCCTAAATTCAGAGAAAATGAAGTCGCCACCCGGGCGGGCTGGGAAAAAGAAAGAGGTGGATGGCTCAATTCCTAAGTAATCCCCAACCCCCTAATGGGTTAGGAAAGTTAGGTACGTGTGGGGAAGGTGAGAATGACCCAGCACCCCCACAACGCCCGGTTCATTGGATCCGGCTTCCTTTTCAGGTCTAAATATTATAAAATTCTTAACTTATTATAATAGCATCCACACTACATGTGATTCAAAATAAAAAAAAGAATTTATTGCATAAAAATGAATCAAAATAAAACAATAAATGGGCACCCATCCAAAGATGGAAATATGCCCTTACAAAGTCCAAATGTCCATAAAAAAAATGAAATAGGACACCCACCAAAAGATGAAAACATGTCCATTACAATAATCCCAAGAACTTTAAATGATAAACTAAATTACATAATAAAAAATGAGGTACTCACAAAGTGAAAATGTGCCTTTTACAATTTAAGAAATTAAATAAATAAATTAAGTCATTCAAGTATGTTAATTAAAACAAACATCCATCACAAAATGAACTAAAGCATCCATCACATAAAGAGTAGCAAATCAAATAAATGATTAAAGCTAAGGTTCAAATCATTAAACCAATAAAATTAAGGTTTAAGGAATTAAGTTATTGGGATTAGGGTTTGGATCTAGGTTTGGGAATTTAAGCTACTGGAATTAGGATTTCAGATTTTGGAGTACTGATTTTGGGAATTAAGGTTTAAGAACTTTAAGGTTCTAGGATTAGAGTTTGGAAAAATTGGGTTTTGATATTTTGGAAACAAATTAGGGTGTTCTCGGATTAGGGTTTTAAGTTTACTTGATTAGGGTTTTGGTATTTTGGGTTGAACAATTATCGAAGTAGAGTTACTGGATGAAAAGTTTCAAAATGAATTAGGGTATTAATTTGTTATTTTAAAAAAAGCAGTTTAGGATTTTAGGGATATAAATTAAGTTTTTGGAAAACAATTAGGATTTTGGAATTTAATGAAATAGTTTAAGATTTTGGACAAAAATAGTTTAGGGTTTTGAGTTTTAACAATATAATTTAGGGTTTTTGGGGTTTAACAAGACAAATTAGGGTTTTGGGGATTTAAAAAAAAATATGATTTTTTGGATTTTAGAAAATAGATTAGGGTTTTGGCAATTAATTTAAATCTTAATTTACTGGATGGTTTAAGGGATTGAATTTTGGTTTTATAAAATATGCAACTGAGGTTTTAACAATTAAAATACCGAATCAAAATGTTAATTTAAACAATTAATCAAAGTATTAAAAGAGAGATTTAGCTATTGTATGCCAAGTTATATGTTTGAACAACTGGTAAATTAATAATATGAAGCTAGTGTGAATGTAAACAAATTATTGATTAAGACCAAACCTTCGTAGTTGGTTTCGCCAAAATTTATGTTTGATTCTGGCTGAACAAAAGCAAAGACAGTGTGGCTGCCTTTGATAAATTGATGGTTGATGAACGATGTAGGTTGCTTACTTGAATCCTTGATTGTTTATTGTTGCTCCAATTTTTCAATCCCAGTTAAAATATTAAACCTCATTATTTATAGGCAAAGTAAGATTTAACCTAAACCTAATCTGCCTAATCCAAGACATAAAAGGATTATAATTTAATTAGAAAACTCAACTGTTGGCAAAATTACTTTGGAATCAAAATTCATGTCGATTTGGTTACTCGAGTAGACATGGGCCAAGGCCATGTCGATTTGGTGTGCCAAGTCGACATGGACCAAATCCATGTCAATTTGGTATGTCAAATTGACATAAGCCCTGGCTAATGTCGATTTAGGCAACCAAATCAACATGAACCATGGCTCTGGTCAAATTTGGCCCTCTAGGTCAACATGAACCATGGTTCATGTCTCCTGAGGACCGACTTAAAACTGATCTAAATAAATTTCAATTGGACTGAACAATTAAATTTGGGCTGAATAAATTAAGATTGGACATTCAAAATATTAATCAATTGAATATATACCCTTCGAAATTGAACTGCCTTATTTAAAAAATATATAAATTAGGTTTAAATCTTTTAAAGTCGGTTTGAATTTAGTTTGGAATCCTTTAATTATAACCGTACCAACTTAGGATCAAAATTAAGGGTCTACAACTATTCTAGAGAATGTCTATGGCTTTCAACAGAACTTGTGT
The DNA here is from genome assembly GCA_947685225.1 of Garcia nutans. Taxonomy (NCBI): domain Eukaryota; kingdom Viridiplantae; phylum Streptophyta; class Magnoliopsida; order Malpighiales; family Euphorbiaceae; genus Garcia; species Garcia nutans. Next base: position 11,800,059 of record CANTUV010000040.1, read on the forward strand.
CAGATTGCGTGCTTTACAAGTCTTCAAATTATCTATGATAATCTTGCATTAATAACATTGCTAAAGATAATATTTTAATCTGCCACTATGCAATGGCCTCAAAATAAAGTTAACAAAGCAACATAGTTTATCTAGAGTCATGCACTTACACTTCTCTTACCTTCAACCATGTGGTTTTCCTTTGCTGGTGATCCATTTAAATTTTTTCACTGATGGGGGAATACCCCTCTTGATGATGCCTGTGTAGGTGGCAATAAGAATTTTATCAAGTTGCTTAAAGATGCAAGGACATCCAAGATGTTTGAATTCTCTGATTGTCCTAGACAGTTACAAGGTACTGTTTTAACTTCATTTATTTCCTTTAATGTGATCCTAATTATTACCAGTATATCCTTTCTTGACTTTGGATATGATTTTATTATTCCCCAGAAGGAGATAGGCTATTCTTATCGGTTTAACAATTAGTTTGTTAAATAAAAGAAAACATCAACATATAGGTTATCAACCAATTGGAAGCTTAGAAAAGGAACCTCCAACTTAATCTAATTTGGTTTCTTTGCAATTCTATGGTTGATTGCTCATCCTATCTGATTGTGCTTTGAGCATGATTTTGGCAGATATACGCTAAGTGAGAAATTATCCCTGAATGACAATACTAATATTTTCATGATGGATTTTGGAAATTACTTTCCAAGACATCACTAAGGCTATATTTAGTATGATGGAGTTTAGATGAGGGATTTTGAACAATCTATGTATTTGGTATGAATATCTCGTTTGACAAAAAAAGGGTGGTAGATTCTTCAAAATCCATCATCTACCACAATCTCTCATTTTGAAGGTTTTTTAAAATCCCACATAGGAAGTGGGATTTTGGGAGATCTTCATTTTAGTAAATGAAGAATTCTGTAATGCCATAATCCATGGATTTTATTTTTATACTAAACAATTGAAATTTTATGAATCTATGGAATTGTATAAATCCAGGTTTTTAATTCTATGAATTTTGAAAAATTCAATGGATTTTACAATTTCAACCCAAAGACGGCCTAAAATAACTATGAAGATTATATAATTTAAGCATGATAGTTATTTGACAAATAGATCCAAAAGTTTGGCCAACATATATACATGAATTTTATTTCACAACATAAAGATTATATGATAAAACCAACTAACAACATAAAAGATTATCTGATAAAACCAACAAGTATGTTAATAGTTGGTTTTGACTAATTTTATTTATTTTTTGTTTTTTATTCTTGAATTTTATCATTTTTTATATTTTCATTAATTAATTTGTTATATTTATCACTTTTGAATAATGTATATCTAATTAGTTGGTTATTACAAAAAATTTTGTTGTATTTGTGGTTATATATATTTATGTTTTGTTTTAGATTATATAAATAAAATCTATCTTAAGTAAGGGGATTAATGTAATTTACAATCTTTTATTGTACTCTCCCACACTTTACAATTCAATTTTCAAAAACTATTCATGTTTCTTTTTCTTCTTTTTTTTTTTACAAAAATGTAGTGAAACTGAAAACTTTTAAAATAACACAATTATCTTACTAAAACATGGAAGCCTTAAATTACAAAACTACTATTCCTTAGGAAGTTTTATATGTAACATATAATACATATAAAACAACAAATATGACATATGAAACTATGTTATAAGACATATAAATCATCATATATAACATATAATCAACACAATAAAACTCATGGTCAGCAAATAAACTTTTATATGTCATATATATTGCATATCATATAATAAATGTGGATTCTAAATATTTATGTCTTTATATGTGTTATATATATTGCATATAATTTGATAAATGTGATAAATCTCATATTAAGAAATATATACAAACTTTTTGATGTTATATATGCTGCATATAATTTGATAAAAGTTGAGCTCTAAACTTTTATATATCATTATATGTTATATATGATAACATATATATTATGAATTCATCGGGGGGCGGATCTAGGGGTGGTCATGGGAGGCCAATTGACCCCCCTTCCCCCCAACCCCTTTATATATATACATATATATATAATTTTGAATATATATTATATATAATTATATATATTTTCAATATAACTTTATATCCTTTTAATATATCTTACGATTAAATATATATAAAATTATATACTTTTAAATTAAATTATATAACATTATATACTTTTATAAAAAAGGGTATAATTATATATATATAATTTTAATTTTATATAATTTATATATAATTTCATATAAAGGGTATAATTTTATATTTATAATTTTAATTTTATATAGTTTATATATAATTTTATAATTTAATATATCCTTTTTAATTATATATATAATTATATATATTAATAATTTTTAAATATTAATTTTTTGACTTTTATTAAAATTTTATAAATAAATTAATAGATCTAAGAATTAGAATGAAAAATAATATGTAAAAAAATAATAATTTTAAGAATTTGATAAATAATATAAAATTTTGATTGAACTTTTTTTATATAAATTTATAATAAAAATCTAAATTTACTATAACAGTAAATGTTTAATTTTAGCTTCAATTCATCTATATTTTTTTTTTTGGAAAATATATCCCACTTTTTATCAATTTCTTGGTCTGCCACTAGAATTCATGATTTTTATATTTTATATGTTACATATAAATATGTTGAATTCCATATAGAAAAGCACATGTAAACTTTTATATGTTATATATGTTGCATATAATTTTTTTTTAAAGTAAAATTTTGATTTATATATTATTGAAAACGAATATAGGGCGAACCCATACAGTCACTAATAAGAACACCTTTTAAAAACGAAGGTACAGAAGCAAAAGAATTAAAGAAAAAGCTTCTACCATGTAAACTACTGAGCATGGCAAAATAATGGGCTGCTTGATTGGCCTCCCGATAAATATGACGAATCGGACAAGAATGATCATCCAAAAGCTTCTTAGTTTTGCCAATAAGAGAAGAAGGGTGAAGATACTGAGGCCGGAGAAAAAGATCCACAAGAGCTGCTGAGTCACATTCTACTTCAAAAGCTTCAAATCCCTCATCAATAAACCATTGAATACTTATTTGAATAGCCTTAAGCTCGGCATTGAAAGCACAATCAGCATGAACAATGAAAGAGATACCTGTGATGAAACTTCCATGACCACACCGGAGAACCGCACCACCTGAAGCACCATGAGAATTGAAAGATGCGTCTATATTGAGCTTAAGGCTTCCAAAAGAAGGTTTGATCCAAGAAACAAGCTTGGGCTTAAGATTAGATATCCCAAAATGAGAAGGCAACAAGTCTGCTAAGGCTGGGACAGGTCTAGCAAAAGCATCATTAGAATGCCCCACACCCTAATTGTGAAAGACCCGAATGATAGAATTCAATAGGACAGGAAAATAAAAGGTCCCGTCACCCCAGTAGCATGTACAGTAAGTAACCCATATGGAGTAAAGAATAATTTGAGAGAGCACTCGCCTAAATTTACCCATAATAGATTTCGGTGGAGACATTAACCACCAGTGCATCAGCTCTTGGCGCAAATTCCTTTTGAGAGCAACATCATCAACCATGTAAGACCCGAAATATTGCCAGAGTTTCCTGATGTTAGAGCAAAAATAGAATACATGATCACTGCTAGCTTCAGCTTTATAACAGAACGGACAGGCAGAGGTCAAGCTTATTCCCAGCTTCTGAATACGCGACGGTAGCGGCAGAGCTTTGTTAAAGATCCTCCAAGTCAGAATAGAGAACTTTTGGGGTATAACGGTATCCCAAATAACCTTAGCAGAGAAAGATGGAGCCTTATGCCGAGAAACTATCTCGTATGCTGAAGAGAAAGTAAAAATCCCAGTCACAATTTTGTTCCATGCCACAGGAGAGACTTCCAAGTTAAAAAAAAAATCAGAATAATGCTGAAAAGTTTGACATAGCCGTTTCCACATGGAAGAGTTAGTTGGCAAGCAAGTCATATCCTCCCTACATCGGTACTTAGAATGCATAAACTTAGCCCAAGCAGATTTATTGAGAAGGAAGGACCATAGTAGCTTGATAGAGAAAGTTTCTTGGATTGACGAAAAAGATCGAAGCCCAAGGCCATTTTCATCAATAGCAAAACACATATCATCAAATTTAATCCAATGATATTTGCGAATAGAGAAGTCAGAACTCCAAAAAAATGAAGAAAATCTGGACTTCAAGACCGATATAATTGATTTAGGCAAACACATGGACCCCATAACATGCATAGGAATAGAGCTAAGCACATGTTTAATCAGCATTAGTCTTCCACCAAAAGAGAGAAATTTTTTGTACCAACCCTGCAATTTATTCTCTACTTTGTCCAGCAAGAATTGACAATAGGACACCCTGTTGATACCTTTATAAATTGGAGCTCCTAAATAAGTAAAAGGCAAAGACTTGCGCTGCATACCCATGAAACTAGCAATACGCCTCACAGAGTTGGCAAGGCAATTCTTAGAACAATAAAGAGAACTTTTATGAAGATTCACCAGCTGACCCGAAGCAAGTTGATAGGAAGCAAGAAACTCTTTAAAATTCCTTAGAGATCTCAAATCACCTTTAATAAACACAAGGAGGTCATCTGCAAAAGCCAAATGTGAGATAATGGGACAGTTGCGAGGTAATTTATAAGGTGAGATTTTCTTGTCCTGAATTAATTTGTTAAGACCCCTAGAGAAGCATTCTGATGCAATGATGAGAAGAATAGGAGATAATGGGTCTCCCTGCTTAACCCCACGATGCGGCTTGAAAAAGCCCCGACTAATTCCATTTACCATAACTGAGAAACTAGTCGATGCAAGATTACTCATAATGAGACTGACCAACATGGAAGAAAAACCAAAACGAAGCAATACCGATTCAAGAAAAGGCCAACTTACCCGATCAAAAGCTTTTGCCATGTCAAGCTTAATAGCAATATTATGCCCCCGCGTTTTCCTGTCCAAATCCTGAATAATTTCATTTGCCAAGAGAATTTGTTCATGTATGGACCTTCCTTTAAGAAAACCAGATATTTTTTTTCATTTGTTTTTTATTTCATTAAAATCAAATTGAATAGCTATTCAAATTAAACAACCTCAGGAAATTATTTTATTCATCACTATTGAATATCTATTAGCAGTTTCTAGAGTGTTGAAGTTTGATTTTTGTAACCTCTACAAGGTGAAGAAGAAACATGTATCAACTATAGTTTTTTATTTTCATTTTGATTTTTTGTTTATAAATCTTTTAATTTTTTTTTATTTAGACTTTTTTTGGATTTCAATTGTAATGTTTTGGCTTTTTTTTCTTCAACTGCAATATACTTTACATGTTTGACAAAATGCTTCAAAGAAATATTTTTTTTAATTCTTTAGCTTTTGTACATTCTTTGGAAAAATGTTTCTCCATCTCATCACATTTATCAAATTATATGAAACATATATAACATATAAAACTAAAAAAAAATCCTATGCTTCTCAATCTATTTAACAAATTATATATAACATATAAATAAAAGTTGGAAGTTCTTATTTTATAAAATTATATGCAATTGAATATAATTTTATAAAATAAGAACTTCCAACTTTTATTTATATGTTATATATAATTTGTTAAATAGATTGAGAAGCATAGGATTTTTTTTTTTAGTTTTTTATGTTATATATGTTTCATATAATTTGATAAATGTGATAAGATGGAGAAACATTTTTCCAAAGAATGTACAAAAGCTAAAGAATTAAAAAATTATTTCTTTGAAGCATTTTGTCAAACATGTGAAGTATATTGCAGTTGAAGAAAAAAAAGCCAAAACATTACAATTGAAATCCAAAAAAAGTCTAAATAAAAAAAATTAAAAGATTTATAAACAAAAAATCAAAATCAAAATAAAAAACTATAGTTGATACATGTTTCTTCTTCACCTTGTAGAGGTTACAAAAATCAAACTTCAACACTCTAGAAACTGCTAATAGATATTCAATAGTGATGAATAAAATAATTTCCTGAGGTTGTTTAATTTGAATAGCTATTCAATTTGATTTTAATGAAATAAAAAACAAATAAAAAAAAGAAACAAAAATACAAATTGATTATGGAGGAGAAGAGGTGTTGGTGGTGGAGAATGAGAAGATAGTGGTGGAGTGAAAAAAAATGAAATTAAAGAAAGATAAAGAAGGGAAAGGAAAGGGAAGAGAAAGAAAAAAGGGCAAATGAGCAAATTTTTTAAAGAAAGAGGAGGAGAAAACTAAGCATATTTTTGAAAAGTAAAAGCTAATAAACAGGTAAATATGAAAAAAAAAAGTTTAAAAAATGTAAGAGTAGTAAAAATGAAAAAGAAACTCAAAAAGTAGTAAATGGTGTAATTTCCTCTTTTTTAAAATTTGTATTTTCAATGAAATATCACAATTTTCTATAACTACTTTCTTGAAAATCTACTTCTCCTATGAAAACAATGCGAGAATGTTGAATAAATGTCATTATCTTATCTTAATCTTGCAATTGTTTGATTTGAACAAAGGCTTTAAACTTTCAAAAATAGAAGCAACTTTGATTTTTGTTTTAGAAAAAAAACCCCATACCGCTTGATGAAATAATTTATAAACAGTAAAATTTGGTGACTCATCTGCTTTAAATTACAATTTGATGACTAATTAAAATTGACCTTAAAGTTTAGAAACTACTAGTTTTAATGTTGTTTTTGATGTTGATTGTTTGATGTATGTCCACACATCCATGAAAATGCTAAGATGGATGGGTAACTCCGCAACAATGCATTAGAGAAAAGGCAAGAGTAGGTCTTTTTGAGGATAAGATAAGAGAATATAGATTGAAATGGTTTGGTCATGTGGAATGAATACTTAATGATGCGCTTGTTAGAAAGAGAAAACAAGTTAAGGTAGATATAGCTAAGAGAAGTAGAGGTAACCATAAAATAACTTGGATAAAAGTGGTTGAATGATCTTACGACTTTATATTTCTCTAAAATATAGCTTTAAATGATGCCGAGTGGAAAAGGAGAATCTATATATCCGATTCCAAATAACTTGGGATTAAGGCTTTGTTGAATTGAAGACGAGAGAGAGTTCTTTTTGAAATTGCTAACTCAAGGAGTTCTTTTCATTTCATTCAAATATATAATACTCCTTCCATCTAGAAATATTCAAAATGCCTCTCATCCATAAAAGAAAATTATATTTTCTTTTTTCATTTCTCTAATTATAGTCTATTTTTTTAAGAATATAACTTATTAACCTAATATTCCTATTCAATATTCATTGTCATAAAAAAATCATTAATAGTTATTGTGAAGAGTATGAGACAAACATAAAAATAAAAAACTCAGAATAGCAAGTGGTGGAGGGTCTAATAGTAGAAAAGTAATAGAAAACTTTCAAAAAATAATGACTCAAACTTAATCAAATTTGGACAAAGTTCAAGAGAAAAAGTAAAATAGTTAATTGTGTTGCATCAATTTTTTATATATTAATAATTGATGATTTGTTTTTGGGATTTAGTATGATAATTATTAATTATTTTAAAATTTTTATTGTTAAATACTATAAATTGTATGTTTGTGTATGTATAATAAAAAATTATAATATAGTATCTTAAAACATTAAAGAGATTTTTAAAAAACTATAAAATAATAATTGAAAATAGTTATTGATTTTGAAAAATAAAAAAATTACATCGTAAATGAATAGGGCTTTAGTTGTAAATGTTTTGTTCTCAATAATAGGAAGGATAATATTGGAAAATTTGATACCAAATCAGATGATGCAATATTCTTTGGATATTCAACTCATTTTAAGGCACACTGAGTTTTCAATCTTGGTTGAAGAATCCATTTGTGTCTTTTTTTTTATAAATTTTCTTTTAAGTTTGTTAATAAGGATGATCGCTTTAGGACACTAAGGATATGATGGGAGATCTGTCCATGAAGGAATTTAATAATAACAAAATAAGGAAGAATAAAAGGAGGATGAAATATAATGCACTTGATCAGTTTACTCATTAATATCATGAAGGTCCACATCTTATAGTAAGAAATGAGGTTGACGATATACCAATTATTGGATATCCAAATCAAGATGTAAGAATAAGATCAATAGTCAATAACACTTGTCAATATGTTACATTCCTATCACCAGTTGAACTAAGAGATGCAACTCTAAATGATGGGTATTATATATTTTTGGACCATCATTCAAAAGGTAGTTTGGATATCTCTAAAAATTTAAGCATTACTTATATAATCTTTTTTATTTTTCTTGTTCCAGTTGTAGCATGTGGAAATTAAATATGTTATTGTTTGTTATCTGTTGAACATCTCTTATTATTCTCAAAGGATGAAGTAGAACCCTAATGAAGTCAATGAATTGTCTGATCAAAGATAATTGTGGCTAAAAATAAATATCGATAGCACGCCCTTCTAGTTTAACCATATTTATGGTATAATATTCCACACTGAATTTGAACTATTATTGGAAATTTATTAATTTGTCGGTCTTTGATGCAAGAAAGGATCCCTTGAAGCTAGCAAGGGGACCAATCACTAGGAGCAAGGCAAAGAGATATCAAGCTAGTATGGCTTTGCATATTCAAGAAGAGATTTCCAAAGAGCTTCAAGAATTATCATTCAAGAAGATGGAGATAGAGCTTGAAGAAGGCACACCAAAGCTGATTATGATGCTTAGTGTGGAAGCTAAAGGCTAGCTAAAGAAAGGTCCAATGTGCAAGAAAGGTCCATGGGGGTTCATATAAAGCCTTGGGAAGTAATTTAAGGCCCATGGACAGCCCAAATAGTGTGGGGTGTTTCTTATGTTGAAGGGATTAGTTTGGTTGTTTCCATACTTTATATTTTCCTTATGCAATTAGGAATGTTTTCCTTATGCAATTAGGAATGTTTTAGTTTTCCATATGCAATTACGAATTTTGTAAGCCTTATTTAAGGGCACTATTAGGCCGAATTTCAGACAACAACAATTAATAAAAATTTTCGAATTCTTCTACAAGTTCTTCTTGTGAATTTTCGAGTGAAAGAGATTAGAGTGGATTCTTTAATTCTTTCTTTGCATCAAGAATTAGGTTTACTTATCAACAAGAGTTGTGGCATTTTCCTTCTTCTTACCAACTAAATCCTTCAATCATAGTGAGTTCGCATCTCTTTATAGGCGTTGGGTTCCTTAGGAGGTGATTATCAAGTTTCAAGGAGTTCTCTACCATTGTTATACGTTGGGTTTGCTGCCATTGTTGCTAAGGGTCCGCGTCATTTGGTATCAGAGCCTTGCTACAAGGTAATTTTTATCTACTTTGTCTTTCTAGGGTTTGTTAATTTAGGTCTTTTAAATTTCTACATTTTAGGGTTCTTAGAGAGTCTAGTCTTTAATTTTTCAAAAAAGAGTCATAAATCAATTCTGATCAAGGCCGAATTGAAGGAGGATATTCTTAGGGTGAAAAAGAAACCTAGGAAAGGATTCTTGGAGAATTTTGAAACCAAGAATTAGGGTTCTTGAAAGAAAGCAAAAGCTAGAGTTTGTGTTCAAGTTGATTTCGATTTGGTCTTGAGTGAATCTGGGGTTCGAATTAAGTCCAGATTTCGAAAAGTCCTTGGAAGTAAATTAAGTCCCGAATCAAGGGGATAGTGAGAGGAAGCAAAAAAAAAAGAGTACAAAACCACCTCAACAAAATTTTTTTGATATTCTTGCTATTTGGGTGCTAAGGATCATATCTAGGTGGGTGAGAAGTAATAAAATTTTTGGGCGAAAAATTTCACCTTTTGAGGGGCTTTTGGAATTCGAAAATCAAACCTTAATATTCATGTTATTTGAGTGTTATAGGTGGGAATTAGAGTCTAGAAGCTAGCATTTTGGGTAGAATTGATTAGGTCCATAAAGCAGCTTGCCAAGTGTGGGTTGTTTTTTATTCATTATATCCAAATTTGTCTTGTTTATTGTCTTCATTGTTTCTGATTTCTTTATCTAGCTTTTAATTCCATTACATTGTTAAGTATCATTTGCTTGTGTTGATACTTGGTTTTATATCATGTAGTGCAAATTACCTTGCATTGCCTCCGGATACTTGTCTTGTTTTCTATCTAGTTCTAGGATTTAGGTTCTAGTTTCTTGAATGACTTGACAATTGTTGGTTGGTGAGCTTGGTTCTGAAGTGCAATCAAGGAAGACAAGAAAAGTGAGGTAATTCTAAACACTTGAGTGAATTTCGATTATTACTAATCTTGTTTCTTTGAGTTTGTTTGTTTGTTAACATGGCTGGAAAAGAAGAAGAGACTAGCAAAGAAGGAGCTATGGCCAAAAGCTTGGCTAGGCTTAATGAGACTTTGGTAGCAATGCTTGGTCGAATGGAGATTATGGATACTAGATTGCAAGAGAATGCAGCACGACAAGCACAACAAATTCAGCAAGTGCAACAAGGGCAGTCAGCCGCACATCCAAATCCCATAATGCGAGCTAGAAGAGTGCTTAGGAGAGAAGGGCAAGGAAATCTTGAAGCCCTAGAAGCAGCCGAAAGGGTAGAAGATGAAGATGAAGGTGGAAATCAACCTACCACTGATGGTGACCTTACTTCCATCAAGATGAAGATTCCTTCCTTTGAAGGGAAGAACAATGCAGAAGAGTTCATAGAATGGGAGAGGAAAGTTGAGCAGATTTTTGAATGCCATAACTACACCGAAGAGAAGAAATCAGTTTTGGCAGCCGTAGAGTTCAAGGGGTATGCTACCTTTTGGTGGGATCAATTGAAAGCTAATAGAAGAGGGAAATGTATGAGGCCTATTCCTGAATGGTCAACCTTGAAAGAACTAATGAGGAGCCGATTTGTACCATCTCACTACATTCGGGATTTGTACAATCGACTAGCAAGACTAGTTCAAGGTGGAAGAAGTGTGGAAGAGTACCACAAAGAGATGGAGATGATCATGGCTAGGGCAAATATTGATGAAGATGAAGACAAGAAGATGTCACGATTTCTTGGGGGATTGAATTTGAACATAGCCAACGAATTGGAGATGTATGAATTCAACACAATGGAAGAGTTAGTTCAAAAAGCCATGAAGATAGAGAGAAGATTGAAGAATAAAGCTATTTCAAAAATTGGCTACTCTAAAGCTAGTGGAAAATTTTTAAACTTCAAGGGTTCAAGTTCGAGTGGAGGTTCCTACAAAGGGGATTACAAGGGTTCTTTCCAAAAGAATTCTTCCTACAATCCTAATTTCAAGAAGCCGAATGATGGGGATGCAAAAACAGCCAAGGAAACACCTTCTAGATCTACTCCAAGTAGGGAAATTAAATGCTACAAGTGTTTGGGAAGTGGACACATTGCTTCTCAATGTCCGAATAAGAGGGTGATGATTGCTACCCATGAAGGGGAAATTGAATCAGAATCTGAACATGAAGAAGAAGAGGAGGCTAAATGTGGTGATAGGGCCGAATATGATGAAGAGGCATGGGAGAATCAAGTCTTGAATGCTGAACATGGAGAGATGCTTGTTACTAGAAGAGCCTTGAATATTCAAGTCAAGGAAGAAGGCTTGGATCAAAGGGAGAATCTTTTCCACTCTAGGTGTTTGGTGAATGGTAAGGTTTGTACACTTATCATTGATGGTGGAAGTTGTACCAATGCTGCTAGTACTACAATGGTGGATAAATTGGGGTTAACTTGTTTTAAACATCCGAATCCTTACAAGTTGCAATGGTTCAATGACGTTGGGGAAGTAAAAGTGTTGAAGCAAGTCAAGGTACCATTCTCCATTGGGTGGTATAAAGATGAGGTTTTGTGTGATGTAGTGCCAATGCAAGCTGGACATTTACTATTAGGAAGGCCATGGCAGCATGATAGAAGGGCACAACATGATGGCTTTTCTAATAAGTATACCTTTACTTATGAAGGAAAGAAGGTTGTTCTAGTACCATTATCACCTCAAGAGGTGTATGAAGATCAGAAGAGGATGCTAGAGAGGGAGAAAGAAGTTTCGGCTAACATGAACCAAGGGGGTTCAAATTCGGCCAATGATGTTTCTTCAACACCCAAGGGTAATTCTAAGGGTAGGGAGAGAGAAAATAATAAAGTGAGTGAGTGCAGAAAGAGAAAATAGGCCGAGAGTCAAAAGAAAGTAAGCAAACAAATAAATAGCCCATTGGTGAGAGAAAATAAACAAGGAGAAAAAGCAAAACATACTTTTTATGCAAGAGCAAGAGAGATAGATGTAGGGCAGCCTGTACTCATTATTATGTATAAAGATTTGTTACTTGCTGACAGTGAAGAATCTCTTGATTCTTTACCTTCTAGTTTTGTGTCTTTGTTGCAGGATTTTAAGGATGTGTTTCCTGAAGACCTTCCTAGTGGTTTGCCGCCATTAAGAGGGATTGAACATCAAATTGATTTCATACCCGGTTCTACAATTCCAAACCGGCCAGCATATAGGAGCAATCCTATAGAGACAAAAGAGATGCAAAGACAAGTTGAAGAGCTTTTGGAGAAAGGCTTGGTTCGCGAGAGCCTAAGTCCTTATGCCATTCCAGTCTTATTAGTACCCAAGAAAGATGGTTCTTGGAGGATGTGTGTTGATTGTAGGGCTGTGAATAAGATTACTGTGAAGTATAGACATCCCATTCCTAGACTTGATGACATGTTGGACGAATTGCATGGGGCAAAATATTTCACAAAGATTGATCTTATGAGTGGTTATCATCAAATTCGCATGAAGCCGGGAGATGAATGGAAGACTGCCTTCAAAATGAAATATGGTTTGTATGAATGGTTAGTTATGCCTTTTGGTTTATCTAATGCACCTAGTACTTTCATGAGATTAATGAACCATGTTTTGAGAGCTTATTTAGGTAAGTTTGTGGTAGTTTACTTTGATGATATTTTGATTTATAGAAAAACTGAGGAAGAACATGTTGAACATGTTAGAAAAGTGCTTGAAATCCTTAGGGAGCAAAACCTTTATGCTAAGCTTAAGAAGTGTTCTTTTTGTCTAGATAGGGTTGTTTTTCTTGGTTTTGTTGTAAGTATGCAGGGAATTGAAGTTGATCAAGAGAAGGTGAAAGCTATCCAAGAGTGGCCGAATCCTTCAAGTGTGACAGAAGTGAGGAGTTTTCACAGATTGGCAAGCTTCTATAGGAGATTTGTCCCTAATTTCTCTACATTGGCAGCCCCCTTGACTAGCATAATCAAGAAAGAAGTGGGGTTCGTTTGGGGCAAGAAGCAACAAGAAGCATTTGATGCTTTGAAATATAAGCTTTCTACTACACCCGTTTTAGCTTTACCTAACTTTGATTCTACTTTTGAAATTGAATGTGATGCTTCTAGTGTAGGTATTGGAGCTGTTTTGATGCAAGAGAAGAAGCCCATTGCATACTTTAGTGAAAAGCTTAATGGAGCAAAGCTGAATTATTCAACTTATGACAAGGAGCTATATGCTTTGGTGAGATCATTGGAAGTATGGGAGCATTATTTGCTGCCCAAGGAATTTGTGATCCATTCAGACCATGAATCATTGAAGCATTTGAGAGGGCAAGGCAAGTTAAATAAAAGACATGCAAAATGGGTTGTGAAGATTGAGAAGTTTCCTTATGTGATCAAATACAAGCAAGGTAAAGACAATGTAGTGGCAGATGCACTTTCAAGGAGGTACACTTTACTTAATGTTTTGAGTACTAAATTGCTAGGATTTGAATGTATAAAGGACTTATATGTTGGTGATTCTGATTTCGGTAATGTTTATGATGCTTGTGAGCATGGTGCTTTTAATTCTTTCTATAGACATGATGGGTTTTTGTTTAAGGGTTCAAAATTATGCATGCCTAGATGTTCTATGAGAGATTTGATAGTATTAGAATCACATTGTGGGGGGTTTGATGGGGCATTTTGGAGTTGATAAGACTTTAGACATAATGAATGAACACTTTTATTGGCCAAATATGAAAAGGGATGTAATTCGGATTTGTAAGGCTTGTTTGGCTTGTAGGCAAGCTAAGTCTAAATCTATGCCTCATGGTTTGTATATGCCATTACCCGTTCCTAGTTCTCCTTGGATGGACATTAGTATGGACTTTGTTTTAGGATTACCAAGGACTAAGAGGAGAGAGATAGCATATTTGTGGTTGTTGATAGGTTTAGTAAGATGGCACACTTTATCCCATGTCATAAGAATGATGATGCTAGTTTAGTGGCTGAACTCTTCTTTAGGGATGTGGTTCGAATTCATAGGATACCAAAATCCATAGTTTCTGATAGAGACACCAAGTTTTTGTCTCACTTTTGGCGTGTGCTTTGGGGAAAGTTAGGTACCAAGTTGTTATTTTCCACCACTTGTCATCCTCAAACGGATGGACAAACAGAAGTAGTAAACAGAACTTTAGGTACCATGTTGAGAGCTTTAGTGGGTAAGAATTTGAGTTCTTGGGAAGATTGTTTTCCATTTATTGAGTTTGCTTATAATCGTGCTATTCATTCTTCTACAGGATATTCACCTTTTGAGCTTGTTTATGGTTTTAACCCACTAACAGTTTTGGATCTTGTTTCTTTACCTTCTCATGAGCTTGTTAGTTTAGATGGTGAGAAGAAAGCTAAATTGGTGAAAGAGATGCATGAGAAAGCAAGGGCGAATATTGAGAAAAGGAACAAGAGATATGCTGATTCTGCAAATAGAGGGAGACGTGAGATTAAGTTTCAAGTAGGAGATTGGGTTTGGGTGCATTTTCGAAAAGAGAGGTTTCCTAACCAAAGGAAGAACAAGTTGCAAGCAAGGGGAGATGGCCTATTCCAAGTGTTGGAGAAGATTAATGACAATGCCTACAAGATCGACTTACCAGGTACATATAATGTTAGTGCTACTTTCAATGTAAGTGATCTTTCTCCTTTTGATGATGCAGATTTGAGGACAAATCTTTTTGAAGAGGGGGAGAATGATGCAAGAAAGGATCCCTTGAAGCTAGCAAGTGGACCAATAACTAGGAGCAAGGCAAAGAGATATCAAGCTAGTATGGCTTTGCATATTCAAGAAGAGATTTCCAAAGAGCTTCAAGAATTATCATTCAAGAAGATGGAGATAGAGCTTGAAGAAAGCACACCAAAGCTGATTATGATGATTAGTGTGGAAGATAAAGGCTAGCTAAAGAAAGGTCCAACGTGCAAGAAAGGTCCATAGGGGTTCATATAAAGCCTTGGGAAGTAATTTAAGGCCCATGGACAGCCCAAATAATGTGGGCCGTTTCTTATGTTGAAGGGATTAGTTTGGTTGTTTCCATACTTTATATTTTCCTTATGCAATTAAGAATGTTTTAGTTTTCCATATGCAATTAGGAATTTTGTAAGCCTTATTTAAGGGCACTATTAGGCCGAATTTCAGACAACAATAATTAATAAAAAATTTTGAATTCTTCTACAAGTTCTTCTTGTGAATTTTCGTGTGAGAGAGATTAGAGTGGATTCTTTAATTCTTTCTTTGCATCAAGAATTAGGTTTACTTATCAACAAGAGTTGTGGCATTTTCCTTCTTCTTACCAACTAAATCCTTCAATCATAGTGAGTTCGCGTCTCTTTATAGGCGTTGGGTTCCTTAGGGGGTGATTATCAAGTTTCAAGGAGTTCTCCACCATTGTTATACGTTGGGTTTGCTACCATCGTTGCTAAGGGTCCGCGTCAGTCTTGCTCCTCACTCCTACATAAGTGAATTTTTTTTCTTTTATTCATTCAAAGATCTATTATGAGCGAGAATTTTCACCCCCACTCCCAGTGGAATGATTATTGCGTCTTCGGCACTGTTAGGCTCAGAGCCTTAGAGAACACAGGCCTAAACCCGGAGAAAATGGAGTCGCCACCCTGACTGGTCAGGAAAAAGAAAGGGATTGATGACTCAATTCCTAAGGAATTCCCAACCCCCTAATGGGTTTAGAAAGTTGGGTACGCATGGAAAAGGTGAGAATGACCCAGCACCCCCTCAGCGCCCGGTTAATTGGAATCGGCCTCCTTTTCAGGTCTAAATATTATAAAATTTTTAACTTATTGCAATATCATCCATACTACATGTGATTCAAAATAAATAAAGAATATTGCATCGAAATGAATCAAAATAAAATAATAAATGGACACCCATCCGAAGATGAAAATATGGCCTTAAAATGTCTAAATGTCCATAAAGAAAATGAAACAAGACATCCACCAAAAGGTGAAAATATTTCCTTTATAATAGTCCTAAAAATTTTAAACGATAAACTAAATTACATAATAAAAACTGAGGCACCCACAAAGTGGAAACGTTCCTTTTACAATTCAAAATAGTTAAATAAATAAATTAAGTCATTCAAGTATGATAATTAAAATAAACATCCATTGCAAAATGAACTAAAGCATCTGTCACATAAATAGTAGCAAATCAAATAAATGAAAAAGCTAGGGTTCAAATTATTAAACCAATAAAATTACGGTTTGAGGAATTAAGTTATTGGAATTAGGGTTTGGATCTAGGTTTGGGAATTTAACCTACTGGAATTAGAATTTTAGATTTTGGAGTACTGATTTTGGGAATTAAGGTTTAAGAACCTTAAGGTTCCTGGATTAGGGTTGAAAAAATTGAATTTTGATATTTTTGAGAATAAATTAGGGTGTTCTCGGATTAGGGTTTAAAGTTTACTGGATTAGGGATTTAGTGTTTTGGGTTGAACAATTTTGGAAGTAGGGTTACTGGATGACAAGTTTTAAAATGAATTACGGTTTTAATTTGTTATTTTAAAAAGCATTTTAGGATTTTAGGGATATAAATTATGGTTTTAGAAAAACAATTAGGGTTTTAGAATTTAATGAAACAGTTTAAGGTTTTAGACAAAAATAGTTTAGGATTTCGAGTTTTAATAAAATAATTTAGGGTTTTTAGGGTTTAACAAGACAGATTAGGGTTTTGGGGATTTTAGAAAATAGATTATGGTTTTTTGGATTGTAGAAAATAGATTAGGGTTTTGGCAATTAATTTAAATCTTAAGTTACTGTATGGTTTGAGGGATTGAATTTTGGTTTTATAAAATATGCAACTGAGGTTTTAACAATTAAACTACCGAATCAAAATATTAATTTAAACAATTAATTAAAGTATTAAAAGAGAGATTTAGCTATTGTATGCGAAGTTGTATGTTTGAACAACTTGTAAATCGATAATATGAAGCTAGTGTGAATGTAAACATATTATTGATTAAGAACAAACCTTCATTGTTGGTTCCGCCAAAATTGATGTTTGATTCTGGCTAAACAAAAGCAAAGATAGTGTAGCTGCCTTTGATGAATTGATGGTTGATGAAAGTTATTGGTTGCTTACTTGAATCCTTGATTGTTGATTGTTGCTCCAATTTTTTTATCCCTGTTAAAATATTAAACCTCATTTTTTATAGGCAAAGTAAGGTTTAGCCTAAACCTAATATGCCAAATCCAAGACATAAAAGGATTCTAATTTAATTAGGAAACTCAATTGTTGGCAAAATTACTTTAGAATCAAAGTTCATGTCAATTTGGTTGCCCGAGTCGATATGGGCCAAGGCCATGTCAATTTAGTGTGCCAAGTCGACATGGACCAAAGCCATGTCAATTTGGGCAGCCAAATCAACTTGAGCCCTAGCTCATGTGTATTTGGGAAACCAAATCGACATGATTTATTGCTCATATTGAATTTGGCCCTCCAAGTTGACATGAACCATGGTTTAGGTCGCCTGGCCCTGCCGACTTAAAACTGGTCTAAAATAATTTTAATTGGACTGAGCAATTAAATTTGGCCTGAATAAATTAAGCTTGGACATTTAAAATATTAATCAATTGAATATATACCCTTCAAAACCGAATCGACTTATTTAAAAAATATATAAATTAGGTTTAAATCTTTTCAAGTCGATCTGAATTTAGTTTGACATCCTTTAATTAGGACCGTACCAACTTAGGGTCAAAATTAAGAGTCTATAGTTTTCTCCTGCTTGAATGATCTGGAATTTATTCAGAGAGTGAAAAGCAACATGACTTTGAACTAATTTTGGACAAAGATGGGTTTTAGACTCGAGATTGAATTGGGGTTCCCGACTTAATGCTGGATTTTATTTGGGTTCTGAACCCGAGATGATTTGGGCACTGGACCCAGATTGGTTTGGGTTATAGACCCGAATTGATTTGCGTTTTGGACCTGGATTGAGTTCTAAACTCAAGAAAGATTTAGGTTCTGAACCCAAGACTAGATTATAGTGGTCGACCTAATACTGGATTAGGGAGCTCGACCCAAGACCGGATTAGGGTACTCGACCTAAAACTTGATTAGGGTTCTCGACCCAAGACTGTATTAGGGTACTCAACCCAAGACTAGATTAGGGTACTCGACCCAAGACTAGATTAGGGTATTCAACTCAAAAATGGATTAAGGTGCTCGACCTAATACTGGACTAGGGTACTTAATCTAAGACTGAATTAGGGTACTCGATCCAAAACTGGATTATGGTGCTCGACCCGAAACTGGATGATTGGTTACCTTTTGTCACTTGAGAATTGTGGCCTTCTTCTATCATCTAGTTCCATTCTTTAATGGATTCTGCTGACCTTTTGTCATCTGTAAGTTCTGGCTTTCTTTTAGCCATTTTGCTCCATTCTTTAATGGATTGTGCTGACCTTTTGTCAATTGAGAGTTCTGTCTTTCGTCTAATTGGTTATTCCATTCTTTAATGGATTATGAGTCTTTATCCATCAAAATGGATCTTTATCCTTTTTAGATTGAGTCTTTACCCTTCGAGTAGATCTTTATCCTTTGGAGATTGGGTTTTTACCCTTTAAGATGGAACTTTATCCTTTTGAGATTGGGTCTTTACCCTTCAAAATGGATCTTTATCTATTAGAGATTGGGTCTTTACCCTTCAAGATGGATCTTTATCCTTTGGAGATTGTCTTTCGTTGGCTTCAGCTCTTCTAGCTAGATTGATCTTTTATCTTCTGCATCTTCATTCTTTTGGGGTTCTTACTTTCCTCTTGGTCCATTCTTTTTATTCTTCCTTTTTTAAAAAATTCAGTTATTTTTTAGATAGCCCTTATATTCTCTCTTTGCCCCCTGCATAACAAAATATTAGAAGTAAGTCTGAAAATATTTTGTACATGCATAGAATCAAAAAATAAAAAAGAGAAAGTTTTGCCCTCTGTGTAGGCTCAAACCAATGATTTCTTTTTCCATGTAGGCTCTGATTGATGTTTTCATTTTGTTTTATTCCTTGCACAAGCATGCATCTCCATTTTTGCAAAGTGACAGGATCTTCCTTAATCAATAGACCTTCTATGCCCCCTGATTCCATATCTACTTTATGTTTGCTACATAGAGTATCTGTTGTTCATTTTGACAAAGAATAGACAATGCAGTATGATATGTTCATGTATGCATGATATGCATGAATAATACTTACAGTGGTTCTATTGACTCACAGACCGAGGTGATCAGCTAAAATGCCTCCATGGATTCCTTCCATATGCTCATACAGGTCTTGCATTGAAATGGCCGAAGACTTTACTTTTACGACTTTCAAGATATTGAAACATGAGTGGTAGGGCCCAAGCAGCATAGAGATACATCCATTTCAACACATTCAGTTGTTAACTTGTTCATGACCTTACAAATGATCTCTTCTTTAACCAACTTTTTCCCAATATATCCTTTAAGGTTCGATAGTGCAGCATACTGTCCTATGCTCGAAAGTTTTTTTTTTTTTTTGAAATCAAATGTTGGCTTTGACAAATCAGTGTCCATGTACCTCAGAACTCAACTTTTCAAATTAACATATCTGTAAAATCATAACCCTAGTTATGATATTAAACATGGGAATCATTTCCATTTAAGCAAGAACTGTTGTATTTTAGATAGGCACATACATATTATTTGGCCAAAGGTCTTATTAAGTTTAAATATTGTCTATCTCATATACATGCTTATTTAAACAATCACCACTAATAGACTCTACCCACCATGAGAGATCAACAAGTCTTTAATAGGCTTGAAATGGGGTCTGGTGCTTAGCAACTACGCTATGCTTGTACCGCAAGTGCACAGGTCACCCAAGTAATATAGTAGTGAGTGAGTTATCGTTCCACTGGGGACAAGACTAAGTACTAGTGCAAATCTTAATCGTTGTTTAGCAAATTAATAGTTGTGTGATGTGTTATAACTAAAAACAACTAATTAATGACTGAAAATAAAATGCTGTGTACAAAAGGATTTATAATGATATTGATAGAACTATCCAGATATTGAATCCCCCTAGCCTCAATAATATTTATTAACAATTCATTCAGCTAAATCATTTAATCAAATTGAATTGGCATTCCTCTAAATTAGATTAAAGCCTCTCTCGAGTGGATTAATCCCTAATCACTAAGTAGAGTGCTGGAATCTCTTCTCAAACACAATTAAATAGATCTTGCATTAAGAACAAAGAACTATAAACCAAAGGATCTTGTAGGTCTATCTCTAGTACCCCCAATCAATCATCAACCCTTATGAGTATTCAATTCACATCAAGCTTTCTCAAGTCAATAATATGAAAATAACAACCAATCAATAAGCATGCTATTATCAATTGGAATAACATCAAGTATCATAAGAATAAAACAGCTCAATTAATTGATTCAATTGAATATAATTTTTCAATTCATACAAATTGGCTAGGGTTCATCAACATCTAGATAGAGAAAGATTTAGTTCATATTCAAAGCTAGAAAAACAGAGCAAGATAAATGAGTAAGAGAAACCAAACAATTCATGGCAGTGAATCTGTATTTCTTCACTTGAGCTCTTGATTCTTGGTTTAGGGCTTGTGTATGATGTGAATCTTTCTTCAAACTCAACTCAAAACCCTTCTCCTTGCTCCAGCAGATGTCTCCTCCTCCTCTTCCTTGTTCCCTGCTTCCAACAATATCCCAGAAAAACTGCTGTTCTTCTCCCCCTCTTCTCTTTTTATTTCCCTTCAAATCTCCAGCCCATACCTCCAACTCATCATACCCATCCATTGTCTACCACTTTCCTTTGGTTCATCACCCTTTTCCCTGATTTAGGCAACCTTTCCTTTTCTTGTTCTTTCTTTTTGGCAAAGGTACAGCTGTTGTCCCCCACTTATTTCCCAATCAGTGCAAAGAATCTTACTTTTCGACAGGTGACACGACCACTGACACGCCCATGTCACTGGGCGTGTCATAGGCACTGTGATTCAGAATAAAGGGCATGCCCATTGACACGCCCGTGTTACTGGGCGTGTCACAGCTACTGTGAGTCTGGATGAAAGGCACGTTCATTGGCACGCCCGTGGTCCTGGGCGTGTCACAGCTACTGTGACTCTGGACATATGGCATGTTTGGTGACACGCCCATGCAACTGGACGTGTCATAGCCACTGAATGCAGTAACAAGGGCATGACTATAGACACGCCCGTGTTCATGGGCATGTCCATTGACAGATTTTGCTCTTTTCTTCTACTTTTATGCGTAATTGCTCCGAAATGACCAAAAGCCTCAAATTATCGAGAATTCCTGAAATTAACCTTAAAATGCACTTTGAACAAACAAATTAAACTCAATTGGATAATAATCATATTAAGAAATGGGAATAAAATATCATTAATTGTGTACTTATCAAATTCCCCCACACTTGAGTTTTTGCTTGTCCTCAAGCAAACTAAATTACTGTAATAAGCAGAAATGACGGAATCCCTCTATATTCAAAAAGAAAAATAAAGTTTTGACAATGTTCGAATCGGATATCCTCATTTTCTCAACCAAAATGATTCACAATCATAACAGCTGAATCAAGAAGTTTCAAAATAAAAATTTCACATACCTAAAACCTAAAAATCCAGAGTTAAAAAAATTGAGCCTAAAATTCCAGCAAATCCAAATGCCATGAACAAAGTACGAAAAACGTGAATTTTCTCTTAAGCACTCTAACCCTCAAATTATTTTTTTTATTTTTTTTATGGAGCCCTACTTGTTTGAACTGATACTAGCCTTTTGACGCGAAGGTAAACATTTGTGATGCCGACCCCCGGTTACTCAACCAGAATCACTGTTCAAATGGCTACTAGCACTATTCATGATTCCAACTCATTTGTTTTGATTTGAGAGTCAAAATCAGCGGAACAGGGAAAAATTTTCAAAGCTCCTTTAATTAGAGTTATTTGCTTTGGTTATTTTTATTCAAGGGTCATAAACTTAAGGGTCATACTAAGTCCGACTCAAGAATCTACGGAATTATATTATGCTAAAATATGTAACTAAGGTTTTAAATTCTAGAAATGTTTCAATTTCCATCAATCCACAACTTAACTATAGCCATTACAATCGATCCTCAGCAATTGATCAAAATCACTAAGTTAACCTCAACAAGAAATTATCATTTAGGAAATCTCAAATTAGTTTAATATATAAAGGGAAGTCACATCAAGTCACACTTATCATAACAATTTAGCTCACTTAGCAGGCATTGATTGAGACAAATGAATCAAATAAAAAAAATGAAGTAGTAGAAATTTATTCAAGAAAGTATACCTCTCCCCCTTACTTAAGATGCACATTGTCCTCAATGTGTGCGCAAAACACGAAACAATGAAGAGAGAGAATAACTGCCCTTTTTATGTCCATGAGTGGATGAATATGAGTACGGTGCCAAGAGTGCGGTGAAGGAGGTTTTGCATCAAAGTAATATTCTAAAATGCACTCAAAACAAGGTTAATATATAAATAAAGAAAGGAAACAATGCTTAAAGAAAATAATAATAATAATAATCCAAAAGCAATTAAAAAGAAGAAAAATTAAAAAGCGTAATAAATAAGTAAAAAAAATGAAAGACGACATAAAAAATAAGATAAAACATAAAAAAATTAACTAGTCACTGCTGGTCTCATCATCGGAGACATCAATCTATGGAGCAGGTTCCGGTGCAGGTGCAGGTGCAGGTGCCGGTGTCGGTGCACGGGCAAGTGGCTAATAGGGTGGAGGTGGTGGCTGTGAAGGGCGAAACCCCTGATACCGCCAGAATTCCAACATGGATTGCTCCAGCCACTTCCGTCTCAAGATCTCGTGATCCAGCTGGGCTTGGAAAGAATCTCTCTGGTCCTGTAAGAGCTGCTGCAGCTCTTCCTGCTGGATTAAGATCATATTCTGGTTTAGCTCGATATTACCTATTTTACCTTCAATCCGACACATCTGACGCTCAAATTCTGTGGGTTTACTGTCATCATCCCACTCCTCATTAACTGACTGGTGCCAATCTCGGAAGGTGGGAGTCTGGACAAAAGAAGGCCCAGCAGAAGAAGAAGGTGCAGCAGCAGCAGAGGGTCCAGCAGCAGCGGATGTACCCGGATAATCTGACGATGGAGGTGGTGGTATATCGGAGGTAGGAGCAGAAGGGGCTGCCTCTGGTATATCTGAATCCATAGGAATGGCCTGCAGCCCAGCCACCTTTTCCCTGTTCAATCTCTTCAGTGTGTCCATACCCAACAGCTTGGGCATACCATCCACCGTCATAGGGAGACAACCATCTAACAAACCCAGCCAGCGAGCAAGTCTCATGACATACATGCCACCATGTAAAGTACCTGAAGCTCCCTTCCTAGACTGCTCATAGAAAAAATGGGTGATGGCATGGCCAACATTGCACCGGATCTTCTGCGTCATGCAGTGCAGAAAAAATAGATCCCTCAAGGTCACCACCCCTGTACTGCTCAGTCGTGCTGTAAGAGTATGAACCAATAAATTATGCACCACCCGGCAGGGGAAAGAATCAAAGTTGGATGCCTTGGAGACCTTGGGCTGATATTTATCAGCATTGGGTGCAAAGCTCTGCCAGATCTGAGGAGGAACAACCTCATAACCTCGGCGTTGAGATAATCAATGGTCTGGACATCCTCTTCAGTATATAACCCTAGATGTATCCCAAGGTCATTGATGCTCATGTTGAACCTCTGCCCTCCCAGTCTGAATTTGATAGTCGGCTCAGTAATGGAGAGCTTGGTCTTCTGAAATTGGAAAGTGCAGTAAAATTCCAGTGTTAGCTCTCGGTAGGAGGGCTCGTTGATAGAGAAGAGCTGGCCCCACCCCGGTTGATCAATCAACTCCTTCACCTATGCTGCAATATTAACCAGTTCCATAGCCTCCCAATCTAAGAACCGAGGTGCAGACCATTCTTTGTTGCTGAATAGTTCGAAGTACCTGCGTTTCTCGGTGTTGGAAAACCTGAGGCATTTGTGTGTTGCCATAAATTTAGAAGATGGGCGTGTAGCAGGTTGGCTGGAACTGCCCTCCCCTCGGGCCCGTTTGGTGGGAAGCTGAGAAGACGATTGTTTGCGAGGGCCCATTTTTTTATTAATCTACAAAATAAAATAAACGGTTCCTCAATACAAAAGTATAGCACGATACAAGCTTAACCAGAATGCAGGCATTATAACGCAAAGCAATAAACCAACCCGAACGACAGCACACAATAAAATCAATCACTATAATAACAACATACTATCCGCAAATCACAAGTAACTAGGATTAATCAAAACAATTTCAAAACCAAACAAAATAATAACACAACAGAATGACGCAAACGATTATTCGATCATTTGATTAATCAACATATTATTCAAAGCAATTCCAAAAGTAAACATATTCCAAATCAAAACGGAATTCAAAACGACAATCATTATAAATAATCAAATGCCACAAAAATTTAAAAAATTAAAAACACACTGGAATAAAGCAAACAAATCGAATTTAATGGTAAACACAATAAAATACAAGGAATGTATATGAAAAACGAAAGAAAAACGAAAGAAAACAAACAAAAATCGAAAAAGATTGAGATCCTGTACCTGAAAATCGCAAATCCGAGTGAAATGAGTAGTTGCAATGGAAAAACGAGAAATTATACGCAAAGTATGCAAGCCGGGAGTGAAAATCCCTCCAAAATTGAATGGGTGTGTGAATGCACCGGTGAAAATGCAGAAAATTTGAGAGAAAACGAGAGAGAATGAGAGAAAATTTGAAATTTGCGTGAAAATATGCGTTGCCGCTATATATAAAAACGTCGGCACGCCCAGTGACACGCCCGTGTTACTGGGCGTGCCCTAGGATAAAAAAAGCCAGTTCGCGTGACATGCTCTTTGACACGGGCGTGTCATTGGGCATGTCACAGGTACTGAGTGAAATTACAATTGACACGCCCATCAACACGGGCGTGCTTGTGGGCGTGTCATATATTCTGTGACACATATGCAAACAATACGCCCACTAGTCTGGGCGTGTTCTGAGGGCGTGCCTAACCATTTTAAATTTTAAATTTTTTTTTAATGTGACACGTCCATGGACACGGTCGTGTCCATGGGCGTGTTATAGACTCTGTTTAAGAAATGTAATGACACGCTTATAGACACGGGCGTGTCCATGGGCATGGTGTAGCTACTGTCTGAAAAAGATAATGACACGTCCATTGACATGAACGTGTCCATGGACGTGTTATAGCTACTGCCTGAAAAACATCATGACACGCCCATTGACACGGGCGTGTCCATGGACGTGCTCAATTTATTCTTTAAAAATCAAATTTCCTCTACAATTTCAGATGAAGGCAAAACAAACAAACAACTATTCAATAAAAGAAAGATAAAACTAAAATAAAATGACGACACAAACTAAAAACATAAAAATGGTGGGTTGTCTCCCACCCAGCACTTCTTTAACGTCGTATTAGTTGGACGGTCGGACGAATGTCCCTAATCTAGGAGGTGTAAAACCTCCTTTAAGGCCTGTATTTCCCCTCTAAAATAAGATTTGAGCCTGTGCCCATTGACTTTAAAATCTCCTTTTTCCGAGTGACTTATTTCAACCACTCCGTAAGGGAAAACTTCCTTGACAGTAAAAGGACCGGACCATCGAGATTTTAACTTACCTGGAAAGAGTCGAAGCCTTGAATTGTACAGTAATACCTGATCTCCTGCTTGAAACTCTTTCTGTTTCTTGATGTGAGCATCATGTCATCTCTTGGTACGTTCCTTATACATTCTTGCATTGTCATAAGCTTGCAACCTCCACTCATCTAATTCATTCACCTGCAAATTTTGC
Source organism: Garcia nutans (assembly GCA_947685225.1). Lineage (NCBI taxonomy): Eukaryota > Viridiplantae > Streptophyta > Magnoliopsida > Malpighiales > Euphorbiaceae > Garcia > Garcia nutans. The sequence goes on from CANTUV010000040.1 coordinate 11,826,208, forward strand.
CTTTCACCTGCACAAGCTAGATCAAGGTTAATCTGTTTTATTGCCCAATATGCATGATGTTCTATTTCAATAGGTAAATGGCAAGCTTTTTCATATACCAATCTGAATGGTGTAGTGCCTAAGGGAGTTTTGAATGCAGTCCTAAAAGCCCATAGAGCATTGTCCAATTTCTTAGACCATGTAATATCCCAATGTATGCCCTAGAAGTTTTAATACCATTGTTGTTTGATTTGAATTAAATGTATATATGTTTTTGCAAAGGAAATGATTGTGTTAATGGAATGTATATGTTGTATATATGTTAATATATATAACATATATGTTGGTCAAAATGAGGAGTTAAGGGAAGAAGAGATTTTAATTGTTGTATGTGAAATTACTTAAATGGGCATATAAGTGACAAGAGTTAAGTCAAATGGATGAGGGCATTTAGGTAATTGTTTTGTTAGGTGTGTGGTGGAAGATATTTTAGAAATAATTAATTATTATTATTATTATTATTATTATTTTATATATATATAAGTAAGATAAGAACGAAGAAAGAGAAAATTCTTTCTTTCTTTCTTCTTCTTCTTCTTCTTCTTCTTAGTGAACGAGAGAGAGAAGCTAGAGAGAGAAAGGTGATTTTGCTTCTATTTACACCAAAGATTAAAGGATATCAAGAGATTAGCAAGTGGAGTTTGAAGATTTGGCAAGATATTCATGTAAGTACTCATTTCTTGAGTTAATTTTATTGATTATATATATATGTAAGTCTTTATCTTCTTGTCTTGATTTCTTTTGATTGAGGTTATGTTTGATATGGGTGGTGTGTAAGATGATGCTAATGAAAGATTGAAGTATGTAAATATGTTGAATTGATATCTAAGTGATGATAGGTTGGGGTATTTGTGAGGAAAATGATGAAATGTTGAGTAAGGGTTTGGTATAAATGGATTTTGAAGTGTTTGGTCTTTAAATCATTGAAGGACACGGCCAAGTTATGGGAGACACGACCAAGTTAGGGCAAACTTGGTCGTGTTGGATGATTTTTCGAGAGACACGGCCACGGTCTTGGCCGTGTCCCTTGCCCGTGTCTGTTACTGATGAGTTTGTGTTGAGAGACACGGCCACAAGCTTGGCCGTGTCCCTTGAATGTGTCTGCTACTGCCTGATTTGGTTGAGAGACACGGCCAAGCTAGGGGAGTCTTGGCCGTGTTGGAGCTTTTGGTTGAGAGACACGGCCACAAGCTTGGCCATGTCCCTTGAGTGTGTTGGCTAATGATATTTATTCTTGACTATTCTTACATGGTTGGATCCTCCAAAGGTCTTTTTGTATCTACACTTTAAATATACTTAAAAAAAAAGATGACCTAAACTAATGTATATTGAGGATTCTAAATCTAAGAATAAGGTAAATTATATATGTGTATATCAATGATTGATCATACATTTGATGGTAATGATGATGCATATGATATTATATAAACAATGTTATGTTATATGCATTGTGAATCTTGTGAATTGTAATGTGTTATATGAATAAGGTATTTTATGATGTGAAGGATATGATGAGGTAATTGATTATGTATAATTGAATAATGAAATATTATAGTATGATTTGAGACATGATATAATGTGAAGCCATTGTGATTGGCTATGATGATTCAAATGTGATGTGAAGCCATTGTGATTGGCTATGATGATTCAAACGAGATGTGAAGCCATTGTTATTGGTTATGATAACTTAATTGAGAATGAAATTGATAAATGAATTGTGTGGCTAATGTGTTATTCCATTTTCAGAGTTTGTTGTTGGTGGCATGCCTAATATGAGTAACAATCTCTTGAAGTTAGGTTGGACTTGATCCTTGAAGCCTAATTGAGATGTTACAACCCTTGAAGCTAGGTTGGATTGGTTCTTGAAGCCAAGTTGGGTTGATACTTAGCATGCTTTGTTCCCCTTGAAGCTTGGTTGAACCTAAATCCTTGAAGCCTAGTTGGGATAATAATAAATGTGATGATTGAACCAAAGCATTAACTCTGAAAATTGAATGGCATATTAGTGTTTTGTTTGGGCCCGAGTCTGTCTTTGTTGTCAATGTGATATCCAAATGTTGAAATAAATGAGTAATGAGATCTACGGTTGCCTTTGTTAGAAATGTGATTCATGATCGATGAATTGTGAATAAAATAATGTTGTGAAGTATGATTTTGTAATGTATATTGACAATGAATACGGCTTGAGAAGCTTTGTTGAGAAATGAGTTTATGAAAATATAATATGATGTGTAAAATGTATATGAATGTGGAACTTGTGAGAATTGTTTTTCACAAAGGTTTGGATAAGTCATTGAATGGTGATTTGTTGAAATAATGTATATGTATATATATATATGAGATAGAAATGGTAAGTATCGTTTTGTGAATGTTCTATGTAAATATGTGTATAATTTATGAGATTAGTGGGAATATATGAAGAATGCATTGAGAAAGGAAAACGGGGTAAGAGAACAATAAAACATGATGCTAAAAATATAAGGTATGATTCTTTTGTAAAGTATATTTTAATATTTATTTGTACTACTAAGCTCTCGGGCTTAGCGTTGTTGTGTAATCGCGCAGGTGGTTATGCGGTTGATCTGGAAGTCCAGCTGTTATGCCACGAGAAGGGTATGAGTGTTTCGAGACCAACTAGAAGGTGATGCATTCATGTACAAGTTAATCATGATCTTATTTTAATAAGATTGTATCTAAATTTATGACTTAAACTTTGGTAAAAGTAAAGGTGTTTAATGGATTTTTGAATAGTGACAACCCTATACTTTATATACTTACTGTATGTATATTAGGTATATGTATGGTACTTATATAGAGTATCGGGGTGTTACAATTATTTTGGTATCAGAGCTTAGGTTTGAGATTCTCGGCCTAAGTGAAATTAAAAAAGAAAATTTTTGAAGAGTTTAAACAGAATTAAAAAGAAGAGTTTTGAAATGCAATTGTAATACATGCATATGCATTAACACCTAGATTGGTCTCGAACGTGGCATTATGTGATTTGTGATGTATCTGAATTACATGAGATAGATGATAGTGCATAAATGAGGTTTATATGAAAGCAAATTTTGAAATGTTGATAATTGAAAGGTAATTGTGATATAAAGTAATGATATGGAATTTATAAGTAAAAAGTTTGATTATTGATATGTGTTTGACATATAAAGAAATGGCTAGAAGAATAAAGTTGGAAATGAGTTAAAAATAAAATTAAGATTAAAGTATGTAATCTTTCCTCTACTATTTGAATCTCTTTCTAATAAACTTTATGTTTGGATTTCTAGAAAGAGGAAATATTGTTGGATGGGTAATATGGAAAGATATGTTATTTAAAAATAATAATAATACGGTGAAATATTGAATGAGTTGATGGGTATAGATTAAGTGTAATAATTTAAGGTGTGGATATGTAAAGTTAAGGTTTTGTTTAAAAGAAAAAGAGATGATGTTGGTTAAGTACGAAGAGATATTGGTGTTGTTTGTATTGTTATTTTAATTCAAACATGGTGATTTCAATGTTAGAAATGTAATATGTTTGAATATTGTGAAAGCTCATGTTAATGGTGGAGATATGTGACATTTAGATTTTTGGAATGAGTTTAATAATTGTGAAACATATATGTTTTGATGTTGTTTTGTGATATATACATATGAGGTGTTTTTAAAGTTGATATTAAGAGAATGAGATGAATAAATTGAAGTTTAAGTAAGTTAGTAAGTTGAAAATTTATAGTTTTAATGGAATGTGGATATAGATCATTTAAATATTGATAGTTTAATGTATTTAATACATGAGATATATAAAATGAATATTAGTGCACATGAAAGTATTATGAATTGGGGGATGAGATTGATAGTAGAAAAATTTGGTTTGAAATAAAAGAAAAGGAATTGAACAAATGAAAATGAGTTACTTTAAGTAATTTGATTGGAAAGGATGAAAATGAATATGAAAGATATGCTAAAGGTATTTAAAAACAAACGTGAGAGAGATATCACATTGGAAATGTGATTAAGATCTTTGTGAAATAATATTATAAATAGAGTGTATATATTTATTGAAGTTAATGAATAACTGATGTTATGTTAAAAGAATGGGAATGATAATAGTCAAAGGAAAGTGATAAATATTAAATTTGTATAAACTATATGCAAAAGAGAAATTTAATAAATTGCATAATTAGGTGTATACATAAAGAGGATATGTGAGATGAACTTTTCGACATGAATGTAATGGTTATATGTAAGAAAGGTGGGAAGTGAGTCACATTATGAATGTGACCTATGAATGTGTATATAACATGTTTATTATTTTATACCATTGCATGTTTAATGGTATTAGAAATGAGATTTGCATATAGTAGTGAATCTAATAGAGATTAAATCTTAATTTACGCAAAATAAATTATGTGATGTAATAGAAAATGAGAATGGACTTGGGTAATATTGAACAATGAAATTGTTGTGGCAATAACTAAATGAGGCTATCATAAGATGTTTTGGGACTCAAAGTATTTGTGTGTGGAAATGTTTTATGTATAAACGTGTAATAAGAAAAGGAAAGAATAATGTATTTGAAAATTTTTAGAAGAGATGGATTGGAAATGGAGTGATGAATGAAACTTGTGTAAGATTTGTATCTGATTGAAGGTTGGGCGTAGAAAATGTTAAAGATAATATTATTGAACATGAGTTAGATTAATAATGATCAAATAATCAAAAGCAAAACTGTTTTGAGATGGAATTTAAAATATGTTAACTCTTGGTGTAATAAGAGTTTGGAGAATAAAAGTATAATTTTTGTGATACAATCTAGCATTATAATTGTAAAGGCTGGAAATCGAATAATAGAAGAACAATATTGATTTACAAACCCCAAGCGTGATTGTTAATATATCATGATCATATGATTTGGTTAGTGTGATTAGTTGGTTAGTTTTATTATCTTCAGATTTAGAGCTGAGATGATATAACTATAGTACAGTTTTGGTGAGATTGATAACTATGTTTCTAGAAACATGGTTAAAAGATATGATTGAAGCATGTCTAGATAATATGATTGAATAATAAGATGTTCAATATAGTTGATGATATATGTGTATACTATTTTGATGTGATGAGAAACCATGATTGTTGGCAATGAGGTTGGAAATGAATTATAATTGAGTATAATGCTTAATTGATTGTGAGAAATGAATTGTAAAAAGATAAATGAACGGACCTATCTGCCTCCTGCGGAACCATGCGGACCCATTGTGTTGGGCAACTGAACTTGGACTACCAACCTGGTTGGGGAAAAGTTCGTTTATGAAGCCATAGTTGTTGGCTATATTGATAAACTTTGAATAAGTATGAGAGATGATGATATAATTATTGAAACAATGAAATGTATATTTATAAGCATGATGCTTATTGATTGAATATATGAATCTGAAAAGATTAGAATTTGAATATAAGTTTGACCTAATGGAATTAGGTTATATATATATATATATATATATTGTGAAATCCAATGATAATTTCGATAAGTTAATTGTTGGTTTGAATCAAATAAGGTTGAAATGTTAGTATATTGTGATAAATAGATCGATTGATCTAGATTTCGCTAAAGTTGCGAGTCAATATTAAGATTTAATACGTACAGTTGTACTGGGAGTGTAAAATTTAAATGGTAATGTGTATGATGTAATATTCTTGCTTTTGAATGAACATAAATAAATTGAATTATATCAATTGTACATGGTGAGAAAAAGGAAAATGTTGTTTACCTGTTAAGTAAGTTTAGAAGTATTGCATTAATATTTATATTAAGTGAGAAACAAGCTAAAGAAAGTAAGGATATTGTTATCAATTGAGGCTTGGTAAATGTCTATGTTGAAAGTGATTGTAAGAACGGAATAATCAATGCTAAGATATTAATTAATGACTTTTGAGGTTAAAGTTAAGAGAATATCTATAAAGAGATAAAGTGATAATCTCACTCTAATATAAAGATAAAATTCATTGGAAATGTAATGAGTTATCTTGATTGCTTTGTTGAGAAAGTAATAAGATATATATATATACCTATACAATGATGAATTATGAATTTCAGAGAAGATGATTATCTCTAAGGGGGAGAGTAGAAGTTATGTGATTTGATGAAATCATAATGTAAGAATACAATTAATATTATATGAAATTAAGATGGTGTTTTGTTAAGAATGAATTGTTATTACACTGGATAATTTCGAGGACGAAATTATATAAGGGGGAGAGAATTGTTAGTGTATATGCCCTAGGCCATCGATTTGGACCTTAATGTTATTCATTTTATTATTAATAAAGAAGTTTTTATTATCATTGTTATGTTTGCATGTTATATATAATAATGATTATATCCCTGGTTTATTATTGTTATGGAGATAATAATAAATATAACTAGTGTAATATTGATTTGATAATCATAAGATGATTATAGGTATGAAGATACAAATCAATATTATGGATACATGTTAGAGAACAGTGTATTGGATAGACCCACATAGATATCACTTCATGGTTTAATGTCATAAGTGTATCTCATAATAGTTTTCATTTAATCCTTTGACTTGAGATTGTCATAGTTTCCAACATAAGGAATATTATGTTTTGACATGATCAAACGTTATCTGTAACTAGATAATTATAAAGGTTATGCTTGAACATGATATAAATTATGTAGAGGAAAATGAACAATCAAGATGGAATTTGTCCCTCTCTATGAGAGAGATATCTTCTGGGCCCCTTGATAAGTGTAACTGAGAAATGCATGGCCATGCTCAAATAAGTTGATATAAGATCAATCTTATTTGTTTATCAGTTAACTTGGAGATCGAGTAATCATAAGTTTGGACAATATAAGTATGACATTTACTATGACTTATGTTCAAACTAGATATCGTGTGACAAAGGGATTAATGCATGTACTATTTCAGGTTTTTCATTTATAATGATTCTCATGATTAATTGGGTAGTCGTAATGTCTTGCTAGAGGCCAATTATGATTTGTGCATTTCAATAGAGATTGAAATACACTACCAATTAATATGAGCCTATCGGGTCACACACATAGAACGTAGGCTGTACTTAAATAATAATAATTATATTTAATTATTATTGTTAGTATTATTATTATTATTAGATATTAATAATAATATTGTTATAATAATTATTATTAGATAATAATTATTAAAACGTGGGTCCATATGGGATATGGACAGTTAGGGTTTTGATAAAAAGAAGTCTTTTAAAACGGTTTTAAAAGGACTGGAGGTTTAATGATCTTATTATTCGTTTTGCAAAAGAAAACGTAAGAAGAAAAAAAAAACCTAAAAAAACCCTAGTTTCGTTTTGAAAAGGTTCAGCCACTGCCGTTGGTGAGCTAGCACTCAGACCGGCATACGTTTGTGTGGATTTCGTTAGAGGGTGTTCGTCTTTAGAAGGCAGCATCTGTTAATCATTTTTGAAGCTACACAAAAAGGTTAGTTTCGAATCTCTTTTATCGAACTGAATGGATCACATGGATCCTGTGAGTAAATCGAAAGAATTTTTTGTTTTTCCGCTGCGGCAAGGGTTGCAGATTCTTAACGATTTACTAACAGTGGTATCAGAGCCTCTTGTTGATTCCATTTAATTCGAAATATACCATGTTGATGTGTTGATATGATCTATTGTTTTTCGAATGGCATGATTAAATTCGTTTTATCATTTGATGATGATTCGAATCTGTTATATGAGATATAACATAAATTGTTGTTGATATATGATGTCAAAGATGACCAATTGTATAAGATACAATTCTGTGAAATCAAATTGGGGTTGGTATACGATCTGTTATGTTTTCGAATTAGGGTTAATATGATTAATTCAATTCGTTTATTCATATTGAATGTATACATAGATTTCGATTTTGATTAATATGATTATTGAGTAAATCGTTTCTAAGGTTTCTGGTAATAGTTCTCTGTTAATATGATTAATAGATTACTATTATATTCTGTTTAATATGATTAACAGAATAAGGGTTTTGACAGAAAATAATTAATTGGATTAATGATTCTGTTTAGCTTCGAGGGGCGCTGCCCCTCGACCCCGCCCAGGGGCGCTGCCCCTTCGGAACCCCGCCCGCTGACCGGCCAGCGGGAGCCCCGCCCGCTAACCGGCTAGCGGGACCGCCGTATGTTCGCGCCCTATAGTTCGTTACCGCGACATTAAGAATGTCAATATATTTGTTTCTATTTAACATGTTAGTGATGAATATGTTATGTTTGTTTGATGTCTTGGCATGGTGCATAGCATGGCCTTATGACCTATGTGATTGGTTTATTTATATCTTAATTTTTTATAAATACGGCCTGCGTGTCGTTTATTTTTGTAACTTTATAATTACTAGTTTAGTAGTTAGTTTTTATTATTAATGTAATAATGAAGACTCAAGCTTGGAGAAGAAGATGAAAATTCCATGGAGATGAAGTTGCCTTTCAAGATATGAAGAAATGTACTATTGCAAATGTTGTAATAGATAGGTTTTCTTTTCACCTAGGGTTGCCTATATGATCTTCATTTGGTCTCATGAAGATCATATCTAGTTTGGCCATGCTATGTCACGTTTATTTTTATCAAATATGTATGAGATGCCATGTTTGATAGTTTATGTATGCATATAGGATATGATATATAAATGTCAATTTTAACATGTTTTCAAAAAAAAAATTATTAAATGGAATGAACCCTCACTATTAATCTAAGTTTTAATGCCATCCATGTCTTAAACACTTATCAAGGCTAAGATCACCTAAATGTAGATTTTGCCAAAGCAAAGTACTTTAGGTTATCCTAGCAAGATATGATGAGTAATGGTGCTGCTCATGCGTTTAAAATTGGTTAGACTTAATTAGGCTATCAAAATGGTTTTGGGCCTAAGGCATTAGATGGGGTATAACATGCTATGACATATGATGTCATGATCCCATATTATCTAAGAGTTACATATGATGTAATTGGTAATGGGTTACCTACCATAATAACTTGATTTTAAGTGTCATGCCAAAGCTGACTTAATATTAAGTAAAATTGGATCTTAGCCCACTAAAATGTCATTGTGATGATTGAGGGTTATATTTTAGTGGGAGTTTAATTACTTATCACCTTTTATTAATTAAAATTTGCATATTTTGTAGATTGAAATGGCTACCAACAATAACTCCACTTTATCACTGCGATCCATCCTTGAGAAGGAAAAACTGAAAGAGAATGGGACTAATTTTGTTGATTGGTTTAGGAACCTGAGAATTGTTCTCAAACAAGAAAAGAAGTCCTATGTGCTTGATGAAGCTGTCCCTGAGCCACCTCCTGCTAATGCTTCTAATGCTGATAAGAACAAGCATAAGAAGCATATGGATGATTCCAATGACATTGGATGTCTTATGCTCGCTACTATGTGTCCAGAACTTCAGAAGGATCTGGAACACTTGGAGGCTTATGAGATGAGTGTCCATCTCAAACAAGCTTTCCAACAGCAAGCTAGGCAGGATAGATTCGACACTGCTGTTGCATTATTTGACTGCAAGATGTCAGAGGGCGAATCGGTTAGCGCTCATGTTTTAAAAATGAAGGGCTACATTGATCACCTTGCCCGACTTGGATATCCCTTGAGTCTAGAACTCTCCACGGATTTGATCCTTCATTCTTTGCCCAGCAGTTTTTCACATTTTGTTATGAACTATAATATGAACAACATGGAAAAGTCCATTCCTGAGCTACATGGTATGCTCAAAACTGCTGAAGGGAATATCAAAAGGCCCACTAAGGCTACCCATGTATTGAATGTCAATAAGGGTAAGCCTATGAAGAAAAAAGGCAAGGCAAAGGGTAAAGCAACAGTTGCTACAAAGCCTAAGGGACAGCCCAAGCCAAAAGAACGCAAGGCACCTGTTCCTAAGGAAGGAACTTGTCACCATTGCAAGGAGCCTGGGCATTGGAAAAGAAATTGCCCACTTTATTTGGCTGAATTGAAGAAATCGAAGGGTAGTGCGACTACGTCTTCAGGTATATATGTTATAGAAATTAACTTATCTGCTTCTACTTCATGGGTATTGGATACTGCATGTGGTTCTCACATTTGTACAAATGTGCAGGGACTCAAAAGGAGTAGATCACTGAAAAGGGGCGAAGTTGACCTACGAGTTGGGAATAAAGCAAGAGTTGCTGCACTAGCTGTAGGATCTTATGAACTTCATATGCCTAATGGCTTTTTGTTAAATTTGAACAATTGCTATTATGTTCCTACTCTGAGTAGGAATCTTATTTCAGTTTCAGTTTTGGATGATGAAGGTTTTTCATTTTTAATTAAAAATAAGACCTGTTCTATTTTTGATAAAGATGATTTGCTTTATGGTATTGCAAGATCTTTTAATGGCCTTTATGTCCTTGACTTAGATGATTCTAGGGAGAATCATATTTATAACATAAACTCTAAGAGAATTAAGCCAAATGACCTAAACCCTACATTTTTATGGCATTGTCGTCTTAGCCATATAAATGAGAGACGCATTTCTAAACTCCATCAAGATGGATTATTAGATTCATTTGATTTTGAATCATTTGATAAATGTGAATCTTGTTTACTTGGCAAAATGACAAAGAATCCTTTCACCGGACAAGGTGAAAGGGCTAATGACTTGCTAGGACTAGTACATACAGATGTATGTGGCCCGTTAAGCATTAGTGCCAGAGGAGGATATAATTACTTCATTACTTTTACTGATGATTTCAGTAGGTATGGCTATGTCTACCTAATGAAACATAAGCATGAGGCTTTTGAAATGTTCAAAACTTTTCAAAATGAAGTACAAAATCAACTTGGTAAAACTATTAAGGCACTTCGATCTGATCGAGGTGGTGAATTTTTGAGCCAAGAGTTTGACGAACATCTAAGAAATTATGGAATTGTTTCACAATTAACTCCTCCAGGAACTCCACAGTGGAATGGTGTTTCTGAAAGAAGAAATCGAACTTTATTAGATATGGTTCGATCTATGATGAGTCAAGCAGATCTTCCATTATCGTTTTGGGGTTATGCCTTGGAGACAGCTGCTTTTGTTTTAAACCGTGTACCATCTAAAGCGGTTGAAAAGACACCATATGAGATATGGACTGGCAAAACACCTAGTTTGTCTTTTCTTAAGATTTGGGGTTGTGAGGCTTATGTGAAAAGACCAGTTTCAGATAAGTTAGCTCCAAAATCTGCTAAATGTATCTTTGTGGGATATCCTAAGGAAACTAAAGGATATTATTTCTATATTCCATCTGAGAACAAAGTGTTTGTTGCTCGAAATGGAACCTTCTTGGAAAAGGAATTCATTTCTAAAAGAACTAGTGGGAGCACAGTTCAATTAGATGAATTTATAGAACCACAAGAGGATATTGAACCGCCTGTAGAAATAGTTTCAGAACCACAAGTCATTGTGGAAACTGAAAATGTTACACAAGTTCTGCGCAGATCTGATAGACCACGTCATCAGCCTGAGAGATATGGATTTCTCATGACTGAAAGTCGTGAAGTTTTGCTCATAGATCAAGATGAGCCAACTACCTATCTTGAAGCTGTGTCAGGTCCAGATTCAGAGAAATGGCTTGGAGCCATGAAATCTGAGATGCAGTCCATGTTTGACAACCAAGTTTGGGCCTTAATTGATCCTCCCGAAGGTATTAAGACTATTGGTTGCAAATGGGTTTTCAAGAAGAAAATTGACATTAATGGAAATGTGCAAACCTATAAAGCAAGGTTGGTTGCTAAAGGTTTCAAACAAACACATGGTATAGACTATGATGAAACTTTTTCTCCAGTTGCTATGATTAAATCTATTAGGATTCTCCTTGCCATTGCTGCATACTATGATTATGTGATATGGCAAATGGATGTCAAAACCGCTTTCCTTAATGGAAATTTACTCGAGGATGTGTACATGACACAACCTGAGGGTTTTGTAAATCCTGAGAATTCTGGGAAGGTTTGCAAGCTTCAAAGGTCCATTTATGGATTGAAGCAAGCATCTCGAAGCTGGAATCTTTGTTTTGATGAAACAGTTAAGAACTTTGGTTTCATTCAAAATGAAGATGAACCATGTGTTTACAAGATGGTTAGTGGGAGTGCTATCGTGTTCTTAGTCCTATATGTAGATGACATATTGATCATTGGAAATGATGTCCCCACTTTACAAAAGGTTAAAGATTGGTTAGGGAATTCTTTTTCGATGAAGGACTTGGGAGAGGCTGCATATATCCTTGGTATAAGGATCTATAGAGATAGATCTAGAAGGATAATTGGCTTAAGTCAAAGTACATACATTGACAAAGTGTTGAAGAGGTTCAGTATGCAAGATTCCAAGAAAGGATTCTTGCCTATGTCACATGGTATTCATCTTGGCAAGAATCAATGTCCTAAGACATCTGAGGAGCGAGATAGAATGAATAAGATCCCTTATGCTTCTGCTATTGGATCTATTATGTATGCCATGCTATGTACTAGACCTGATGTCTCATATTCTTTAAGCACAACAAGTAGATATCAAGCTGATCCTGGTGAGGGTCACTGGACAGCTGTTAAGAACATTCTTAAGTATCTAAGAAGAACTAAGAATGTTTTCTTAGTTTATGGAGGTTTGGAAGATGAACTAGTTGTAAATGGTTACACAGATGCTAGTTTCCAAACTGATATAGATGATTACAAATCGCAGTCAGGTTTTGTATTCACATTGAATGGTGGAGCCATTACTTGGAAAAGTTCCAAGCAAAGCACAGTAGCAGATTCTACAACAGAAGCTGAGTATATAGCAGCATCAGATGCTGCTAAGGAAGCAGTTTGGCTGAAGAAATTCATCACTGAGCTTGGAGTGGTGCCTAGCATTGCTAATCCTATGGCTATCTATTGTGACAACAATGGTGCCATAGCGCAAGCAAAAGAGCCAAGGTCCCATCAAAAATCTAAGCACATACTCAGGCGATTTCACCTCATTCGAGACATCATTGATAGAGGTGATATCAAGATATGCAAAGTTGACACAAATGACAACATAGCAGATCCATTGACAAAGCCTCTCTCGCGGGTCAAGCATGATCAGCACACTAGGTCTATGGGCATGAGATATTTGTTAGACTAGGCCTAGTGCAAGTGGGAGACTGTTAGTGTATATGCCCTAGGCCATCGATTTGGACCTTAATGTTATTCATTTTGTTATTAATAAAGAAGTTTTTATTATCATTGTTATGTTTGCATGTTATATATAATAATGATTATATCCCTGGTTTATTATTGTTATGGAGATAATAATAAATATAACTAGTGTAATATTGATTTGATAATCATAAGATGATTATAGGTATGAAGATACAAATCAATATTATGGATACATGTTAGAGAACAGTGTATTGGATAGACCCACATAGATATCACTTCATGGTTTAATGTCATAAGTGTATCTCATAATAGTTTTCATTTAATCCTTTGACTTGAGATTGTCATAGTTTCCAACATAAGGAATATTATGTTTTGACATGATCAAACGTTATCTGTAACTAGATAATTATAAAGGTTATGCTTGAACATGATATAAATTATGTAGAGGAAAATGAACAATCAAGATGGAATTTGTCCCTCTCTATGAGAGAGATATCTTCTGGGCCCCTTGATAAGTGTAACTGAGAAATGCATGGCCATGCTCAAATAAGTTGGTATAAGATCAATCTTATTTGTTTATCAGTTAACTTGGAGATCGAGTAATCATAAGTTTGGACAATATAAGTATGACATTTACTATGACTTATGTTCAAACTAGATATCGTGTGACAAAGGGATTAATGCATGTACTATTTCAGGTTTTTCATTTATAATGATTCTCATGATTAATTGGGTAGTCGTAATGTCTTGCTAGAGGCCAATTATGATTTGTGCATTTCAATAGAGATTGAAATACACTACCAATTAATATGAGCCTATCGGGTCACACACATAGAACGTAGGCTGTACTTAAATAATAATAATTATATTTAATTATTATTGTTAGTATTATTATTATTATTAGATATTAATAATAATATTGTTATAATAATTATTATTAGATAATAATTATTAAAACGTGGGTCCATATGGGATATGGACAGTTAGGGTTTTGATAAAAAGAAGTCTTTTAAAACGGTTTTAAAAGGACTGGAGGTTTAATGATCTTATTATTCGTTTTGCAAAAGAAAACGTAAGAAGAAAAAAAAAAACCTAAAAAAACCCTAGTTTCGTTTTGAAAAGGTTCAGCCACTGCCGTTGGTGAGCTAGCACTCAGACCGGCATACGTTTGTGTGGATTTCGTTAGAGGGTGTTCGTCTTTAGAAGGCAGCATCTGTTAATCATTTTTGAAGCTACACAAAAAGGTTAGTTTCGAATCTCTTTTATCGAACTGAATGGATCACATGGATCCTGTGAGTAAATCGAAAGAATTTTTGTTTTTCCGCTGCGGCAAGGGTTGCAGATTCTTAACGATTTACTAACAAGAATTGTAATATCCCAATGTATGCCTAGAAGTTTTAATACCATTGTTGTTTGATTTGAATTAAATGTATATATGTTTTTGCAAAGGAAATGATTGTGTTAATGGAATGTATATGTTGTATATATGTTAATATATATAACATATATGTTGGTCAAAATGAGGAGTTAAGGGAAGAAGAGATTTTAATTGTTGTATGTGAAATTACTTAAATGGGCATATAAGTGACAAGAGTTAAGTCAAATGGATGAGGGCATTTAGGTAATTATTTTGTTAGGTGTGTGGTGGAAGATATTTTAGAAATAATTAATTATTATTATTATTATTATTATTATTATTATTATTATTATTATTATTATTATAAGTAAGATAAGAACGAAGAAAGAGAAAATTCTTTCTTTCTTCTTCTTCTTCTTCTTCTTCTTAGTGAACGAGAGAGAGAAGCTAGAGAGAGAAAGGTGATTTTGCTTCTATTTACACCAAAGATTAAAGGATATCAAGAGATTAGCAAGTGGAGTTTGAAGATTTGGCAAGATATTCATGTAAGTACTCATTTCTTGAGTTGATTTTATTGATTATATATATATATATATATATATATGTAAGTCTTTATCTTCTTGTCTTGATTTCTTTTGATTGAGGTTATGTTTGAAATGGGTGGTGTGTAAGATGATGCTAATGAAAGATTGAAGTATGTAAATGTGTTGAATTGATATCTAAGTGATGATAGGTTGGGGTATTTGTGAGGAAAATGATGAAATGTTGAGTAAGGGTTTGGTATAAATGGATTTTGAAGTGTTTGGTCGTTAAATCATTGAAGGACACGGCCAAGTTATGGGATACATGACCAAGTTAGGGCAAACTTGGCTGTGTTGGATGATTTTTGGAGAGACACGGCCACGGTCTTGGCCGTGTCCCTTGCCCGTGTCTGTTACTGATGAGTTTGTGTTGAGAGACACGGCCACAAGCTTGGCCGTGTCCCTTGAATGTGTCTGCTACTGCCTGATTTGGTTGAGAGACACGGCCAAGCTAGGGGAGTCTTGGCCGTGTTGGAGCTTTTGGTTGAGAGACACGGCCACAAGCTTGGCCGTGTCCCTTGAGTGTGTTGGCTAATGATATTTATTCTTGACTATTCTTACATGGTTGGATCCTCCAAAGGTCTTTTTGTATCTACACTTTAAATATACTTTAAAAAAAAGATGACCTAAACTAATGTATATTGAGGATTCTAAATCTAAGAATAAGGTAAATTATATATGTGTATATCAATGATTGATCATACATTTGATGGTAATGATGATGCATATGATATTATATAAACAATGTTATGTTATATGCATTGTGAATCTTGTGAATTGTAATGTGTTATATGAATAAGGTATTTTATGATGTGAAGGATATGATGAGGTAATTGATTATGTATAATTGAATAATGAAATATTATAGTATGATTTGAGACATGATATAATGTGAAGCCATTGTGATTGGCTATGATGATTCAAATGTGATGTGAAGCCATTGTGATTGGCTATGATGATTCAAACGAGATGTGAAGCCATTGTTATTGGTTATGATAACTTAATTGAGAATGAAATTGATAAATGAATTGTGTGGCTAATGTGCTATTCCATTTTCAGAGTTTGTTGTTGGTGGCATGCCTAATATGAGTAACAATCTCTTGAAGTTAGGTTGGACTTGATCCTTGAAGCCTAATTGAGATGTTACAACCCTTGAAGCTAGGTTGGATTGGTTCTTGAAGCCAAGTTGGGTTGATACTTAGCATGCTTTGTTCCCCTTGAAGCTTGGTTGAACCTAAATCCTTGAAGCCTAGTTGGGATAATAATAAATGTGATGATTGAACCAAAGCATTAACTCTGAAAATTGAATGGCATATTAGTGTTTTGTTTGGGCCCGAGTCTGTCTTTGTTGTCAATGTGATATCCAAATGTTGAAATAAATGAGTAATGAGATCTATGGTTGCCTTTGTTGGAAATGTGATTCATGATCGATGAATTGTGAATAAAATAATGTTGTGAAGTATGATTTTGTAATGTATATTGACAATGAATACGGCTTGAGAAGCTTTGTTGAGAAATGAGTTTATGAAAATATAATATGATGTGTAAAATGTATATGAATGTGGAACTTGTGAGAATTGTTTTTCACAAAGGTTTGGATAAGTCATTGAATGGTGATTTGTTGAAATAATGTATATGTATATATATATATGAGATAGAAATGGTAAGTATCGTTTTGTGAATGTTCTATGTAAATATGTGTATAATTTATGAGATTAGTGGGAATATATGAAGAATGCATTGAGAAAGGAAAACGGGGTAAGAGAACAATAAAACATGATGCTAAAAATATGAGGTATGATTCTTTTGTAAAGTATATTTTAATATTTATTTGTACCACTAAGCTCTCGGGCTTAGCGTGGTTGTGTAATCGCGCAGGTGGTTATGCGGTTGATCTGGAAGTCCAGCTGTTATGCCTCGAGAAGGGTATGAGTGTTTCAAGACCAACTAGAAGGTGATGCATTCATGTACAAGTTAATCATGATCTTATTTTAATAAGATTGTATCTAAATTTATGACTTAAACTTTGGTAAAAATAAAGGTGTTTAATGAATTTTTGAATAGTGGCAACCCTACACTTTATATACTTACTGTATGTATATTAGGTATATGTATGGTACTTATATAGAGTATCGGGGTGTTACAGACCAATCCTTTTGGGATCGCTCAACAGTTTTTTCCAGAATTCGTTTAATGTCCCTATTGGTGTTCTCAACTTGGCCACTGGTTTGGGGGTGATAGGGAGTAGCAAACCTATGTGTAACTCATAATCTTTTCAAAACCTTTTCAAGCTAAGTGTTACAAAAGTGAGTACCCCTATCACTGATAATTGCTTTTGGTGTACCAAATCGAGAAAATAACTTCTTCAAAAATTGCACTACAACCCCAGCATCATTGGTTGCCAAGGCTTGGGCTTCAGGCTATTTAGACAAATAATCTATAGCTACCAAAATATATTTGTTGCCAAAAGAGTTGGGAAATGGTCCCATAAAGTCGATCCCCCATACATCAAAAATTTCACAAACTAGAATCCCATTTTGGGGCATCTCATCACGAGATGAAATGTTTCCAGTTCTTTGGCAGCGATCACAACGATTTACAAAGTCGTAGCTATCTTTAAACAAAGTGGGCCAATAAAATCCTGATTCTAGTACCTTTTGAGCAATTCTATTGGCTCCCATATGACCTCCAGCTGGTCCGGCATGGCATTGACTAAGGATGTTCATTGTTTCGAGCCATGCCACACATCGTCGGATCATGTGATCCTTACATAACTTAAACAAAAAGGGATCCTCCAAAAAATAATACTTTAGATCAGAAAAGAATTTCTTCTTTGCTTGATAAGTTAAGTCCTTATGAAGTTCCCTAATAGCTAAATAATTTGCAAAATCTGCAAACCAAGGTGTTTTAAAATTTAAACCACTTACCTCACTTACCATGGCGTACAGCTGTTCATCGGGGAAGTGATCATCAATGTCCCCTTCTTCAAGTCTCTCTAAGGTTGGATTCTCCAAGCGAGAGAGATGGCCTGCTGCAAGATTTTCAGCTCCCTTCTTATCTTGAATTGTTAAGTCAAATTCCTGCAACAATAAAACCCATCAGATTAGTCTAGGCTTAGCATCAACTTTTGCGAATAAATACCTTAAAGCCGAATGGTCTGTATAAACAATCACCCTTGACAAGATTAGATATGATCTAAACTTGTCAAAGGCAAAAACTACAGGTAGCAGCTCTTTCTCTGTGGTTGTGTAATTGGCTTGAGCTGCGTTCAAGGTCTTGCTCGCATAGTAGATAGGCTGAAAGTATTTCTCTTTGCGTTGACCTAAGACTGCTCCTACTGCAAAGTCACTTGCATCGCACATCAGTTCAAATGGTAGATTCCAATTAGGAGCTACCATGATTGGAGCATGGGTCAATTTCTCCTTTAGGGTCGTGAATGCTCTCAGACATTCCTCATCAAAAACAAAATCGACATCCTTCTCAAGGAGTCTTGTCAATGGACGGGCTATCTTAGAGAAATCTTGAATGAACCTTCGATAAAAACCCGCATGTCCTAGGAAACTTCTGATGGCTTTCACAGATGTGGGTGGTGGTAGCTTCTCAATTATGTCTATCTTTGCCCAATCCACCTCAATGCCCTTGCTTGAAATCTTGTGTCCCAACACAATTCCCTCTTGAACCATGAAATGACACTTTTCCCAATTAAGCACCAAATTGGTTTCCTCACGTCTCATCAAAACCCTTTCAAGGTTTTCCAAACATTTTTCAAATGAGCTGCCATAGACCGGGAAATCATCCATAAACACCTCCATAATATCCTCTATAAGCTCATCAAAGATTGCTATCATGCACCTTTGAAAAGTTGCAGGTGCATTACACAACCCGAATGGCATTCTTCGATATGCAAATGTCCCATATGGGCAGGTGAATGTAGTTTTCTCTTGGTCTTCAGTGGCAATAGGAATTTGGAAATAGCCTGAAAGACCATCCAAAAAGCAGTAATACTCATGGCCGGATAACCTCTCCAACATCTGATCAATGAAGGGTAAAGGAAAATGATCCTTTCTAGTTGCATCATTCAATTTTCTGTAGTCAATGCAAACCCTCCAACGGGTAACTGTTCTTGTTGGAATCAGCTCATCATTTTCATTAGGGATCACAGTCATCCCTCCTTTCTTCGGTACTACTTGAACTGGGCTCACCCAAGAACTATCCGAGATCGGATATATAATCCCTGCATCAAGTAGTTTTATCACTTTAGCCTTCACTATATCTTTCATCTTTGGGTTTAGTCTCCTCTGTGGTTGCACTACCGGTTTGAATTCGTCTTCCATTAGTATCTTGTGAGTGCAATAGGACGGACTGATACCCTTGATATCTGCTATCTTCCAAGCTATCACTTGCTTATGTTTCTGCAACAACTGGATGAGTTTTTCTTTCTGCTTAGAAGATAGGTGGGAACTCAGAATTATGGGCAATTTCTTTTTCTCTGCCAGAAACCCATACTCAAGGTGATCCGGAAGAGGCTTCAGTTCCAAGTTTGGTGGATCAATCACCGATGGTTTTGGCTTTTCTTCCTTTGGCATTTCAATGGTCTCATATGCCTTGCATTTGAATGATTTGCTTGCTTCAAGAAAAGCAAGTTGCTCCATTGCTTCTTGACCCTCAATATTTTCCTGCAATAAACACAACTCAAGGGGATCCTTGGAAACAATGTTAGTAATACAATTTACGGTCTCATGCTCAACAACATCATTGCATGATTCCGCCTCATCAAGTGAAAGTGAATGTTTCATGGCATCATGTATCCTAAAAATAACTTTCTCATCACCCACTCTCAAAGTCAATGTGTCGTCATGAACATCGATAAGGGCACGGGCTGTATTTAAAAATGGACTACCAAGAATAAGCGAAACATTCGCATCCTCATCAATATCAATGACAACAAAATCATTGGGGAAAATAAAATCCCCGACTTTTACCAACACATCTTCTATTATGCCACGAGGGTGGACTGCCGATTTATCGGCAAGTTGGATGGTCATGAGTGTTGGTTTAGGTTTACCAATGCCTACCTCTTTAAACATTTTATAGGGCATAACACTTATGCTAGCCCCCAAATCAGCTAATGCACTTTTAACCTCTAGATTACCTATAAAACATGGAATGGTAAAACTATCTGGATCTTTTAACTTCTTAGGTAATCTTCTTTGCAAAATTGCTGAACTTTTTCAGATAAATGCACTAAAGATACTTCCTCAAGTTTCCTTTTGTTAGAAAGGATATCTTTCAAAAATTTAGCATACTTAGGCATTTGTGACAAAGCTTCAGCAAATGGAATGTTAATATGCAATTGTTTAAAAAGTTCAAGAAACTTACCGAACTGAGCATCAAACTTGTCCTTGTTTAACCTTGTCGGATAGGGTACTCTAGGTCGGTATTCCTTCAAATTGGGGCTGCTTTCTTGTGGCTTCTTCTCTCTCTCACTTTCAAGTGCAGCTTTCTCTCCTGAAGTGACAGGAGGATCATCTTCTTTTTCTTTTTCTTGTTCTTCAGCCCTTTTCTTTTCTACATCTCCATTGATCTATGTTCCACTCCTTAGCGTAATTGCCTTAAGCTGCTCCTTAGGGTTTGCCTCAGTGTTGCTAGGTAAACTTCCTTGTGGTCTCTCACTGAGCAATTTGGCAATTTGCCCCACCTGATTCTCCAAATTGTGAATGGAGGCTTGTTGATTTCTAAGGGTGGTTTCAGTTGATTGAAATCCGGTTTCAGAAGCTGCTATAAATTTCTCCATCATGTCCTCCAAACTACTCTTTCTTGGAGGGGCAGCTTGTTGATGTTGGGGTTGCTGGAATCCAGGGGGAGGTCTTGGATTATTTTGATTGTTCCATGAGAAATTTGGATGATTCCTCCACGCCCGGATTGTATGTGTTGCTGTATGGATTATTCTGTTGTTGCCTTGGCATATTTCCAACATCATCTACTTGCTCTTGCTTAGCAAACATGTTGCCACTTTGGCAATCTTGACTTTGATGTCCACCTCCACACCATTCACAAGACATCATCTGCATTAGTTTCCCAGAAGAAGAGGCCAAAGAATCAAATTTCTTATTCAATGCTTCCAATTGGGCTGTCAAGGCTACCACCGGATCTAATTGGTGTGAACCCATGACCTTCAACTTTCCTTGCTCTCTTGGGGCTTGCCATTGATAATTGGTGATGGCCATATCTTCAATTAAGTCCCTTGCTTGTTCAGGTGTCTTGTTGTTTATGGTACCACCAGCTGCTGCATTAATGGATTGCTTACTTACATAATTCAACCCATTGTAAAATGTTTGAATTTGAAGCCATAGTGGAAGCCCATGATGAGGACACCTTCTCAACAAATCTTTGAATCTCTCCCAGGCATCATAAAGAGTCTCACCATCTTGTTGCAAAAAAGATGAGATGTCATTCCTCAACTTGGCAGTTTTCGATGGTGGGAAGTATTTCTCTAAGAATTTCTCTGCCAATTGGCCCCAGGTGGTAAAAGTCCCTGGAGGAAAGGATTTCAGCCACTTCTTTGGTCTATCTCTAAGAGAAAATGGGAACAACCTCAGCCTAATTGCATCTTCTGAGACATTGTTTATCTTGAATGTGTCACATATTTCCAGAAAGTTCTCAATATGTGCATTAGGATCTTCATCAGGGAACCCATCGAATTGACAAGTCTACTGCACCATTTGAATTACATTCGCCTTTATTTTGAAATTATTTGCAGCAACTGTCGATCTCCGGATACTAGATTCAGCCCCATTCAAATTGGGCTTAACAAACTCCTGCATTGTTCTTGGTCCAGCTCCTTCCATCACTTCGAGTACTTCATCTTGTTCTATTTCCAGATTTATTCCTGAACTTACGTCTTCCAGATCTACCTCCTCTTCTTCCTTTTGCTTTCTCCTCAACGTTCTCTCTATTTCTGGGTCTAACTCCAGTAGTTGGGATGAGCTAGATCTGGTCATAAACAATAAGAAATATCTACAATGATAGTAAACCGGCAAGAACTAAAATTAAAAACGATTAAAAAGAAAACTAAATCAACAATCTTAATTATATTACTAATATTGAAACCGTTGTCCCTGGCAGCGGCGCCAAAAACTTGGTGTTTAGCAACTACGCTATGTTTATACAGCAAGTGCACGGGTCGCCCAAGTAATATAGTAGTGAGTGAGTTATCGTTCCACTGGGGACAAGGCCAAGTACTAGTGCAAATCTTAATCGTTGTTTAGCAAATTAATAGTTGTGTGATGTGTTGTAACTAAAAACAACTAATTAATGACTGAAAATAAAATGTTGTGTACAAAAGGATTTATAATGATATTGATAGAACTATCCAGATATTGAATCCCCCTAGCCTCAATAATATTTATTAACAATCCATTCAGCTAAATCATTTAATCGAATTGAATTGGCATTCCTCTAAATTAGATTAAAGCCTCTCTCGAGTGGATTAATCCTTAATCACTAAGCAGAGTGCTGGAATCTCTTCTCAAACACAATTAAATAGATCTTGCATTAAGAACAAAGAACTATAAACCAAAGGATCTTGTAGGTCTATCTCTAGTACCCCCAATCAATCCTCAACCCTTATGAGTATTCAATTCACATCAAGCTTTCTCAAGTCAATAATACGAAAATAACAACCAATCAATAAGCATGCTATTATCAATTAGGAATAACATCAAGTATCATAAGAATAAAACAGCTCAATTAATTGATTCAACTGAATATAATTGTTCAATTCATACAAATTGGCTAGGGTTCATCAACATCTATATAAAGAAAGATTTAGTTCATATTCAAAGCTAGAAAAACAGAGCAAGATAAATGAGTAAGAGAAACCAAACAATTCATGGCAGTGAATCTGTATTTCTTCACTTGAGCTCTTGATTCTTGGTTTAGGGCTTGTGTATGATGTGAATCTTTCTTCAAACTCAACTCAAAACCCTTCTCTTAGCTCCAGCAGATGGCTCCTCCTCCTCTTCCTTGTTCTCTGCTTCCAACAATATCCCAGCAAAAATTGTTGTTCTTCTCCCCCTCTTCTCTTTTTATTTCCCTTCAAATCTCCAGCCCATACCTCCAACTCACCATACCCATCCATTGTCTACCACTTTCCTTTGGTTCATCACCCTTTTCCCTGATTTAGGCAAGCTTTCCTTTTCTTGTTCTTTCTTTTTAGCAAAGGCACAGCTGTTGTCCCCCACTTATTTCCCAATCAGTGCAAAGAATCTTACTTTTCGACAGGTGACACGACCACTGACACGCCCATGTCACTGGGCGTGTCATAGACACTGTGATTCAGAATAAAGGGCACGCCCATTGACACGCCCGTGTTACTGGGCGTGTCACAGCTACTGTGAGTCTGGATGAAAGGCACGTTCATTGGCACGCCCGTGGTCCTGGGCGTGTCACAGCTACTGTGACTCTGGACATATGGCACGTTTGGTGACACGCCCATGCAACTGGACGTGTCATAGCCACTGAATGCAGTAACAAGGGCACGACTATAGACACGCCCGTGTTCATGGGCGTGTCCATTGACAGATTTTGCTCTTTCTTCTACTTTCATCCGTAATTGCTCCGAAATGACCAAAAGCCTCAAATTATCAAGAATTCCTGAAATTAATCTTAAAATGCACTTTGAACAAACAAATTAAACTCAATTGGATAATAATCATATTAAGAAATGAGAATAAAATATCATTAATTGTGTACTTATCAGGGTCTATAAGGGACATGGATTTAAGTGAATGTCATTTTTAAATTGGAGCTAATGTGAAACTGCTAATAACCCCTTGCACTATAAACTTCCTCGTTGGAATTGTACGCTGTTAGAAGCATTCTTAAATTCTGAACACCATTTTCTTCTTCTACGCGTCTTACTTCATGAATAGAGCTTCAATGTTTTTTCATTGGTTGGCAGAATTCTTGATCTTTTTCTTTTATAAAAACTCAGGACCATCATTTTGTCTTTTCTTTTTGGAATATTCAATCTACGACTTTCAAGATTGGTTATTCTCTTATTGAGTCTTACTTCATCAATTATTTTTTAAATATTTATAATTGATGAATTTTTTTTTTGGATTTAGTATGACAATTATTAATTATTTTAAAATTTTATTGTTAAATACTATAAATTGTATGTTTGTGTATGTATAATAAAAAATTATAATATAGTTTTTAAAAACATTAAACAGATTTTTAAAAAACTATAAATAAAAATTGAAAATGGTTTTTGATTTTGAAAAATAAAAAATTTACAACGTAAATGAATAGGGCTTTAGTTGTAAGTGTTTTGTTCTCAATAATAGGAAGGATAATATTGGAAAATTTGATACCAAATCAGATGATGCAATATTCTTTGGATATTCAACTCATTTTAAGGCACACTGAGTTTTCAATCTTGGTTGAAGAATCCATTTGTGTCTTTTTTTATGAATTTTCTTTTAAGTTTGTTAATAAGGATGACCACTTTAGAACACTAAGGATATGATGGAGATCTCTCCATGAAGGAATTTAATAATTAACAAAATAAGGAAGAATAAAAGGAGGATGAAATATAATGCGCTTGATCAGTTTACTCATTAATATTGTGAAGGTCCACACCTTATAGTAAGAAATGAGGTTGAGGATATACCAATTATTGGATATCCAAATCAAGATGTAAGAATAAGATCAAGAGTCAATAACACTTGTCAATATGTTGCATTCCCATCACCAGTTGAACTAAGAGATGCAACTCTAAATGATGGGTATTAGATAATGGCCATGCAAGAAGAGCTAAATCAATTTGCAAGGACTCAAGTGTGGACCATGGTACCTAGACCTGAAGAGCATCCAATAATTGGCACTAATTGGATATTCTCACAACAAATTTAATGAATTTGACATTGTGATAATAAACAAGGTAAGATTAATAGCTAAAAGGATATTCCCAAGAAGAATGTATTGATTATAAGAAAACATATATTTCGGTAGCTAGACTTGAGACCATCAAAATGTCACTTGCCTAACATATTTTAAAAATTTTCACCTGTTAGCATTTGATTTTTTTTTTTTTCTATTTGCATTAGTTTTAAAATACCCGACAACAATGATTCAAAGGTGTAGATTTCCCTAAAAGATACACTAGATGAGAAAGAATCTGATTCAAAATGATGATTTGGGCTCAAAACAATGAATCATGAACTGATAGATAATGGGCTACGTGGACTAGATCTAAACCAAATAAACTTGAACCAACCGTGCGTCCCTTTGAAAAAAGAAGAAATTGCCCCATATACTAATTTTTAACTTTCACTTTCAAATTTACTGTAAAAGAAGAAATTACCCCATATACTAATTTTTAACTTTCACTTTCAAATTTACTGTAAAAGAAGAAATTACCCCCATATACTAATTTTTAACTTTTACTTTCAAATTTACTGTAAAAGAAGAAATTACCCCATATACTAATTTTTAACTACCACAAAAACGAAAATAAGGATGACTTTAATTTGATGATCTCTACTGTTGCGTGCATCTAGATTCAGTGCTCCAATGGCCCTTTCAGTTAGCTCAATTCAATGCTTTCTAGGGAGCCACGTCTAGTGTGATTAACACAATAGATGAGGCTATCAACTGCCAATAGTTATGGCTTAAGTTTTTTTATTGAAGCTTTTCTAAATTGTAAAAAGCTTGAACCATTCATGGCTTAGGAATTAAATAAAATAATTTTTAGTTTTCAATTTTTGTTTTTTGTTTTATAAATATTTTTTGTTTGTTTGTTTTTGTTAGTTTTTTAGTTTTCAAATATTTTTTATTGGAGATTTTTCTCTTCACATGCTATACACTTCACATGTTTGATAAAATATTTTAAAGAAATTTTTTTTTTCAATTTTTAGCTTTTCATGAAAGTTTTTCAATGTCAATCTTAACAATTTTCAACACAGAAAAATTTATTTTCTACCTTGCCTTGCTAGGTATAATATTTTTGTATGTATGGTTTTACAATTGCACAGCTTATCAAACTAACAATTTGATGTAAACATTACTGACCAATCACCTGTTTGGTAATGGTTTGATGAGTTCAAGCGCGCAATATGTTTTGATTATAATAAGGAGCTTTATGAGTCATCAAAAGAATAACATTTTCGAAAGATGTTGCAAAAGAGTTGTTGGAAGGAGATCTTGATGTCTAAGATTCTTTGATAATATATTATTGAATTTTCATTTTATTCTTTTATTTTGGGATCTTTTTGTAATGAATAAAAAATTATGGTTAATATAAGGGCAATGCATCTCTTGTGCTTTATGTTATTTTAAATTTTTTAAAATATTTATTTTTACTAAGAAATGATATATGTGGTTATATATAGATATATGTGAGTATATATTATATATACTTTAACTAAAAATTGATATATGTGGATATATTTAGGTATATATTATATATACTTTTATTAAATATTACATATACTTTTATTGAATAATCATATTTGTAGGTATATGTAAATATATGTTACATATACTTTAACTAAAAAATGGTATATATAGATCTATACATAGGTATATATTGCATATATTTTAACTAAATAATGGTATTTGTAGGTATATATGAGTATATGTTATATATACTCTAACTAATAAATGATATATGTGAATATATGTAGGTATATGTTACATATATTTTAACTGAAGAATGATATATACAGATATATGTTATCTATATGTTGTATATACTTTAACTGAGGAATGTTATATATGGATATATGCAGGTATTTTTTATATATATTTTAACTAAAAAATGATATATGTCGAAATATATCAGTATATGTTACATATACTCTAATTAAAGAATATTATTTGTAGGTATATATTATATATACTTTAACTAAAAAATATTATTTATAGGTATATGTAAATAATGTTATATATACTTTAACTAAATAGTTATATATGTGGATATATTTAGATATTTATTACATGTGCTTTAAATGACTAATGATATTTGTATGTATATATGAGTATATGTTACATATACCCTAACTTAAAAATTATATCTGTGGATATATATAAATATATATTACATATAATTTAACTAAATAAAAGTATTTGTAGGTATATATGAGTATATGTTACATATATTTTAACTAAAGAATGTTATATATATATGTGTGTGTGTGTGTATTAAATATTATTTAACTAAAGAATGATAAATGTGAATACATATATAGGTATATGTTACATATACTTTAACTGAAAAATGTTATATATGTTAATATATAGGTATATATTATATATACTTTAACTAAAAAATGATATATATGGATATATGTCAATATATATTATATATACATTAACTAAATAATGTTATTTGTAGGTATATGTTACATATATTTTAACTAAAAAATTATATATGTTACATATACTAGTTAAATTTAGAAAAAAAAACAATATAAAGTGATATATATTTAGTTATATATTAATATATAGTATATATAATAATATTATCAATATATACATGTTAGAATAGAAAAAAAAATACAAAACTACTATATATTTAGTTATACGCTAGTATATGTAACATATAACTAAATTTATATTAAATTTTTATTTAATGGAAAATAAATATAAATATTTTTATGAAAATGACAAAATCATTTTATTCTCTTTAAAAAATAATTAAATTTATTAATTTTTAATAAATATTTATCTAATAATAATTATTTTATAAATTTTTAAATTTTATTTAAGATTTAAATAATTTTATTTCACCATAAATTTTATAGATTATTTTTTAATAATATTATATTAATTATTTTTTACTTATAAAAGTTATATTGGGTGTTGAGTGGGATCTGAAAGGTTATAATTTTATACAAATTATTTGGCTAAAATATGTTTGTGATAGGACTATCGCATTATACAATAATATACATATTAATGTATATTAATTTTATACATTCATATGTTTGCGTTGTTTACTTAAGTAACTTAATGTGGGCTTTACTTCCATCTGTACCAATCATGTATACAAAACTAGATGCAAAACTAACGTTTTTGGCTTTCCCTGTTTTTGAAATTAAATATTATGTTTAACGTATTTTAGGCACCGTAAATTTGAAAACGGTTTTAATATTTAGTATAGTTTTGTAAATATCCTTGAAAAAATCACGGTGATCACTATCACCACCAAGTGAGCCATTCAAGACTACCGTTCGATTTTCTGTGGACCATTATGCAATATTTGAAATTCTTAAGCTGTAATTTTTAAAATATATGGATAATGGACTGTTTATAATATTGAGAGTGATCCAGATATTTAAAATAAATGAAAAAATATGATTGTTAAGCCTTAAAAAGTTGAAAGTTAAATCTAGATATGGATATAACCAATATTTTAAAAAAAAAATCTTTAAGCAGTAAAATTTTTTAGAAATACTCCTATGACTATAGAATTAAATTTATTGAAATTGAGATTAGAGATATGGGTAATAGAGTTTCAAATTAATTAAAGTATTTATTTTTACGATTTTACGAAATTAAAAGTCAGATTGAGAAATAATTAAACCTTATTGATATAAATAGTGGATAATAATAATATATCATGAATAATTTAACTTCCGGCGAAACATTCATTCTATCTGTTATCTATCACCTTCCATATTGAAAGTTAAAATAACCCATTTAATAAGAAAAACAACTTCAATTAAAGAAAGATAAACCTCCATTCAAAAATGATAAATCTTCATTCAAAGAAAATATATAATCTTCAAATAAGGAAAGATAAAATTCTATAACAAAATTTAAATTTCATTCAGTTTTATTTTAAAAGATAAAAACATAAAAATAAGAGAAAATGCTAATCAATATGTATATAGTTATTTAATTAGTAATTTAGAGATAGATTATTCATTTTGTTTAAATATTTAAATTTAATTATAATAATGTTTTATATTATATATAAAATTTTGAGGGGGAAAAAAAAGTAATGATTAGGGTTTAAATTCATCTTACCTCATTATTTTGGGAAAGTAATGATTAAGCTTTTACTGAATTTTACAGTAGATATTTAATTTGAAAACTTCAATTAGCAAATACAAAGAGTGCCCTAATTATAATGCTTAGGAGCAATTAATTAAATTGTCTTTATCTTTTTTCATGAAGACCCCAAATGAAATGAGGCACATTTTTTAAGTTATTATTACTTGCACACACACACACACATATATATGCATGAATATATCTTATTGGAAAGTTCATTTTCCTCGTTGGTGAGTACTATTAGTTTTAACATAAAACATAAGTCACTTTCTACACATATTTCATTTTTAACATGTTAAAATTTTTTTTTATTTCTAATATTTCATACTTAAATTTTTAATATAAATTATTTATGTATTCGTTTAATTACATGAAAAAATAAGAACTAAATTCTACACTGATGAAAAAATAAGAACTAAATTCTACACTGAAATTTAATTTAATGAAAATACACATTATAATTAATTTAAAAATAATTTAAGTATTAATAATATGAGAAAAGAACAAATCATAATATGAGAATTTATTCTTTTAATGGTAGGAAGAGAATATTTGATGCTAAATTACGTGTAGAATCAACATCATGCAGTTTAATTAAATCATTAATAGACTGATTAAATTAATTTTTTGAAATAGAAGCTCAGTTTTTTTTTTACAATAAATAGAAGCGCAGTTAACTATTGCGTTTCTCTATATTTTCATCGTAATTTAATAGGAAAAATATAACGAAAAAATCAAGCCGTTTAATGGATCATAAACAACACAAACAGTTTCTATTTTAGGGATATTTACAAAACTATACTAAAAAGTAAAAACCGTTTTCAAATTTATGGTGTCTAAGAAATTTTTTCAATTTTACGTTAAACATAATATTTAATTTTAAAACACGGAAAGCCAAAAATATTAGTTTAACATCTAATTATATATATATGATTGGTACATATGAAAGTAAAGCCCACATTAAGTCATTTAAATAAATAACGTAAACATATGAATGTATAAAATTAATATACATTAATATGTATATTATTATATAATGCCATAGTCTCACCACAAACATATTTTAGCCAAATTTTTTGTATAAAATTATAAACTTTCATGTCCCACTCAACACTCAATATAACTTTTATAAGTAAAAATAATTAATATGATATTATTATTAAAAAATAATCTATAAAATTTATTGTGAAATAAAATTATTTACATCTTAAATAAAATTTAAAAATTTATAAAATAGTTATTATTAGATAAACATTTATTAAAATTAATAAATTTACTTATTTTTTAAAATTTTAATATAAATTTAATTATGTTACATATACCAGCGCATAACTAAATATATAATAGTTTTTATATTTTTATTCTAATTTAATATGTATATGTTGATAATATTATTATATATACTATATACCAATACATAACTAAATATATATCATTTTATATATTTTTTTCTAAATTTAACTAGTACATATAAAATACATAATTTTTTAGTTAGTATATGTAACATATATTTATATAAATAACATTATTTAGTTAAGGTATAAATAATATATACCGACATATATCCATATATATCATTCTTTAATTAAAGTATATATATAATATATACCTATATATTAATATATATAACATTCTTCAGTTAAAGTATATATAACATATACCTACATATATTCACGTATATCATTCTTTAAAGAATATATACATATATACATATATATCCACGTATATTATTCTTTAGTTAAAATATATATAATATATACTAATATATACCTATAAATACTATTATTTAGTTAAATTATATGCAACATATATCTATATATATCCACATATGTTATTTTTAAGTTAAGGTATATGTAACATATACTCATATATACATGTAAACATCATTATTCATTTAAAGCATATATAATATATATTCAAATATATCTACATATATCACTATTTAGTTAATATATATATAACATTATTTACATATACCTATAGATAATATTTTTTAGTTAAAATATATATAATATATACCTACAAATAACATTCTTTAGTTATAATATATGTAACATATATCAACATATATCATTTTTTAGTTAAAGTATATATAAGAAATACATGTATATATCCATATATAATATTATTCAGCTAAATTATACGTAACATATAGATAACATATATCCACATATATCATTATTCAGTTAAAATATATATAACATATATCTACATATAGTGGCAGACGCAGAAAATTACCGAAGGAGGGGCTCACTTCTCACAGAAAATTATATTGATCGGTTTATGGCCGATATGTGTTTTCTCGTCGATGTTGCTTATCGTCCCATCACTCATCGCCGCACCAACACTTATAGTGATAGAATAAAAAATTCATCGAGAGGAGGCTAAATTTTCATGGAAAAAAATATATATAAGTTTATTATAAAATTGAATATTTAATATTACAACAGTTTAATAATTAATTTGTACTATTATATTAACTACACTTAAAAAATGATAATTATATCTTACAATTTTGCATATTTTAAAAAACTTTATACAATAGTTTCATTTTAATTTTTTTTAAAAAATATTTTTTTCACATAATACACGATTAGTCGATTATTTATGTATATATGAATTTGGATAAAAATTTTATAAATTAAAATAAAATTCATTTAAATTCATATATATAATTTTTATATATACATATTCACACATATATATAATTCATTTAAATTATATATATAATTCATTTAAAAATAAATATATAAATGAATATATATATTCATATATACATATAAAATTCACATATATATATAAATGTGTATATGTGTATATATATATACATATATATATATATATATCAAATTCATTTAAATTTAAATATATAAATGAATATATATAAATTCACATATAAATATAAAATTTATAAATATATAAATGAATATATATGTATATCTTATAAAAAAAAATGTGTGCATATATATACATATACATATATAATTCATTTAAATTATATATATAATTCATTTACATAAAATTTATAAATATATAAATAAATGTGTATATTATATATAAAAAAAAAGTGTGCATATATATATATACACATACATACATATATATATACATACATATATATATAAATATATATATGTATGTATATACATACATATATATATTTATATATATATGTATGTATATGGATGAAGGGGGTCCAGAGCCCCCCCTGGACCCCCCATGCGTTCGTCACTGCCTACATATATCCACATATATCATTCATTAGTTAAAATATATATAACATATACTCATATATATATAATATATATATATACATATCCACATATATTATTTTTTAATTAAAATATATGTAACATATATTCACATATACCTACAAATATGATTATTCAATAAAAGCATATGTAATATTTAATAAAAGTATATATAATATATACCTAAATATATCCACATATATCAATCTTTAGTTAAAGTATATATAACATATACTCACATATACCTATAAATAATATTCTTTAGTTAAAGTATATGTAACACATACTCACATATATTTATAAAAAATATTTTTTAATTAAAGTATATGTAACATATACTTACATATATCCACATATAATATTTTTTTAATAAAAAGAAATATTAAAAAAATTTAAAATAATATAAAGCACAATAGATGCATCGCCCTTATATTAACCATAATTTTTTATTCATTATAAAAAGATCCCAAAATAAAAGAATAAAATGAAAATACAATAATATATTATCAAAGAATCTTAGACATCAAGAGCTCCTTCCAACTAACTCTTTTGCAACATCTTTCGAAAATGTTCTTTTGATATGACTCATAAAGCTCCTAATTATCATCAAAACATATTGCGCCTCTGCTTGAACTCATCATACCATTACCAAACATGCGATTGGTCATTAATGTTTACATCAAATTGTTAGTATGATAAGCTGTGCAATTGTAAAACCATACATACAAAAATATTATACCTAGCAAGGCAAGGTAGAAAATAACCTTTTCTGTGTTGAAAATTGTTAAGATTGACATTGAAAAACTTTCATGAAAAGCTAAAAATTGAAAATATATATATATATATATATATATATTTTATCAAACATGTAAAAGGTTACATTTGAAGAGACAAATCTCCAATCAAAAATATTTAAAAACTAAAAAACTAACAAAAACAAACAAACAAAAAATATTTATAAAACAAAAAACAAAATTTATTTTATATTGATTCCTAAGCCATGAATGGTTCAAGCTTTTTACACTTTAGAAAAGCTTCAATAAAAAAAACTTAAAGCCATAAATATTGGCAGTTGATAGCCTCATCTATTGTGTTGATCACACTAGACGTGGTTCCCTAGAAAGCGTTGAATTGAGCTAACTGAAAGAGCCGTTGGCGCACTGAATCTAGATGCATGCAACAGTAGAGATCATCAAATTAGTCATCCTTATTTTCGTTTTTGTGGTAGTATTTTAGATTTCATTGTTTTTAAAAGCCGAAGAACTACAGAAAATAAAGGAAGAAGTACAAGAGCCGTATATTTGAAAAAGTAAAAGATAAAATTGAAAAAATAAAATAACAGTAAAATTGAAAGTTAAAGTTAAAAATTAGTATATGGGGGTAATTTCTTCTCTATTTTATGCTAATACAGAAATCAACAGTTGCGACAAAATTTTCAGGACTAAAAAGCCCAAGAAAGGGCAACTCCCCCTTCAATTAAGCATACGCTTCATTCTTTACTCCCTAATGGTAGAAGTCGAATATTTGATACATTTCCTAATTGCAGCTCTTAATATGGTGTATTTCATTGATTTTACTAAAGGCCAGCATACGCTTCATTCTTTACTCCCTCTCTTTCTTGTAGGCTTCTTTTTTAGTTCTCTTAAAGGTCTTCTCTTCTCCTCTCTGCAAACAGTTCTCAAGTCATTTTAGTTTCTAATTCAACTAAGAAAATATGGCGAACCTTCGTTTGAACCATGTCCGGTGAATGAATGTGCAATCTTTCCGATGATTGGAACGAAAGTAAGAGAGACATTTACCTGGCTTTTGAGATCTCCTCCTTGGATGGGAATTTTCTTTTCTTTCCCCTTTTGGCAGGGGACAGGAGTGAGGATTCCGCATTTCCATTATCAGAAACACCCGTATTTAGGCCCTTGTCTTTTTTCATGGATGTTTTTTTCTTCAAAGGCTCTGCAGTTTTCTTTTCACTATTGCTTTCATTTGGTGCAGATGCTTGTTCCACTGATTCTAAAGGTTCAGATGATGCACTACTAGGTATTGAATTGCTCATTTTCTTTAACTGCGGAAAGCACAATAGGAAGGCACAAGGTCAGAACAGTTACTAAAACCCATATTGAAATAAATGGATTTCACCGTAGAATTCATTAGCAAATTCCATATGTGTCATGTTTTGGAAACCAAAAAACTTCCATTCAGAATTTTACATTTTATCAAAAGAAAGTTTTTTAAAAAATATGCTAAAAAATACAAGTGATAAAATTTGCAATTGAATTTTGCACACAAGTTGTACCATATTACTAATAGGAACTTATGCCCTCCACAAGTTAATTAAATATTTGAAATAACAAGCTAATGAGCATTGAGAAAAATGAAAATGGAGTCTAATTCGTCGTTTTCTTCAAAGACACCACACAATTAATTTCAATTAAATTCTGTTGAGTTCCATTTCTAAATACTAGTATTTGGCATACCAAATGAAAGAATTAATCACAACACAGAAAATACACCTTCAGCATGGAATTGAAGGATTAATGCATGTGAAAAATTCCAAAGCATGTATTGGCTAGCAACACAGAATACATATCTGCCACAAAATATCAAAATAAGAAATACAGTTCAAATCTTATGCTGATCATGGGAGGAAGAATGTTAATCTTCAAAATGAAAAATGACAAGCATTACCTTTGCCACAAAAAATCCATCCATGTTGTGAACATGTGGGTAGAAACGTCTTGTCTTTTCCAAAGACGGGTGAAAACGGTGCTCCCTAAAGCGAACAAACCTACAAGGACAAGGAACCATCGTTATATTCACATCTCAATTGATCTGCAAGAGTGCATGGATGAAGACTCAGCATTACCCTGGCTGCCCAAAGTCAAGTCCACATGGCACGAGTTTAACATCCCTTTTCTTAAGAGCATAGTCAATGACTGCTTCATTCTGCAAGATATAAGAAGTTCCAAATTATAAAGGAAAGAGATAAGTAAAATGGAAATCAGGCATCCATGAGAACAAACCTCAGTAACCATCATGGAACAAGTGGAGTAAACAATGTATCCTCCAGATTTTGAGCGCGCGTCGACCATGTCAATTGCAGCAAGAATCAGTTGCTACAGCCAAATTACGTTAAATGGATGGGAATAGGCTCCATAGTAAATCAAAACGTCATAATACAATTAAAAAGAGCAAACTATGTAATGGAAAAGAATAAATAAGTTTCATAAACAAATGAGTTAACTAATTTGCAAGACTCAGTAGTTTTGCATTGCTTAGTTTAGTTTTACAATATGTAAGTGCTGGTGTCTGTGACGAGCATAACCATATTCTATCTCTACTTAGCAACCATCTGGGTTGAAAGAAAAATAGTGTTCTAACAAGAAACATACCTTCTGCAAATGGGCACATTTCTGCATGTCTTCAAAGCTTTTAGAGGTTTTGACAGACTCATCTTTAGATATGACCTACAAAATGAACAAAACTCTTAAGCATCATCTAGCAGCAAACAGTAGAAAGAAGCCAAAGCTTAGGTGAATTTTTAAAGCAGTTGTTAATGCTTACCCCAGTCCCACTGCAAGGAGCATCTAACAACACCCTATCAACTCCGTTGTGACCCAAAACCTTGGTAAGCTGCAATAATAAAATGAAACAAACAAAAGAAACAGCATTAGACATGAGAGCTGTAGCAGAAAATTTTATTCCAGAATTTGTGAAGTAAAATCCACTTAATAGATGTAATTCAGATAATTACAACTACAATAGTTTAGGCGTTTCACAATTTTATCAAAGAATATTATAACTTATATCCCACTTCAATGACCATCTAAATGAATCTCAAATTGTTAAGATATTTTTTTTCACTAAATGAATAGCGCAAGATGAGATTCTCTTTCTTCCAACTACTCATTCATTTTGTCAAAGCAATATTCAAAATTGAAATATTTGATTGGCATTCAAGTAAAACCAATCAACAAGTTTGAAGATCAAAATTCTTAATTGTTGTGCTCCATTAGAACTCAAAAATGTTTTACGTACTAATTATTCACTTTAACTTTGATCTTACATAAAATTCTTAAGCAAAAATCTATATCCCAATAGCAAAGCGTGGAAACCATAGCTTGTAATATCATATACACAATATTCATTTCCAAATCATTCCAATCAACCAAAAGATTATGTATCTTCCAAGTGTAAACGCCAGCTTAACCAAAATAGTAAATAAGGTCCTATTGTCAAGAGCCCTAATAGTCCTAGCATCATTAAAACACAGAGTGACAGCAAGATACTAACCTCCCTACCATCATAGTTACAGACGATGGTGTTTGTCACCCCCAAACGATGCAAATTTGCAGTCAGTGACTTTAGTCTTTGCACCTTCATCTCATTTGCATAAATTACTCCTGGTTACAATTGCGCTAAAACATTCAAACTTGGAGGAACAAAACAATATTCAAGAAAGAAGGTAGGCAGGACAAATTTCACATGCAAATAGTAAGACCATCAGAACAAATATCATACATTTCTTAATATCTAAAGATAATGCTTTGTTCTGTGTTTCAGTGATTTCACACTAAAAGCATGCATCGTTAAAAACATTTTCCTTTGTATGCTTATATGGTTTCATACTAAAAGCATGTATAATTAAAAATATTTTCTTCTTTAAAGATGAAGAAGATAGAGTTTTGGCTTACGAAGAGAATATCAAGAAAAGATGGAAAAATTATTTTGAAAATTTCTTAATGGTAACCGTAGTGAAAAAATTGAGAATTTGAATGTTATAGTCGAGAAAAATGTGAAATACATTAGACGGATTAGGTTATCTAAAGATGAGTCGACGAAGCCTGTAGTTCATATGGAATACCCATTGCGCAGTGGAAATGTCTTAGAGATGTAGGAGTTTCGTGGTTGACTATTTTATTTAATAAGATTCTAAGTACAAAAAAAAAAAATCTAATGAATGAAGACAAAATAGCTTAGTACCTAATTTTAAAAATAAAAGAGATATTCAAAGTTGTTCAAAACATAGAGGTATAAAGCTTATGAGCCTCACATGAAATTTTGTGAGAGCATTGTTAAGCACCATTAAATTTGGACACTTGTATCTCCCCAAACCAATTTGGGATTATGTCTGGTAGATCGACCATGGAAACAATATTTCTTATTAGAAATTTGACCAAAAAATACATAAGATGGAGATTTATATATAGTTTTCATCAACTTAGAAAATATTTATGATAGAGTTCTTAGAGAAGTTCCATAGAGGGTCCTAGAGCACAGGAAAGTATCAATTTGATATATATAAGTCTTGAAGGATATGTATAATGAAACTATTATAAATGTCCATACAGTTGGATGGGATACTAAGTAGGAAGCTGAAATTATGGAGAAGTACTTCATAATCAAATGGTTTTAAATTAAGTTGAACTAAGACTAAATATATACATTGTAAATTTAGTAATGCGCAGGGAGAAAATGGTGAAATTATTTCAAACGGAGTGGCAGTGCCTTATAGTACTCATTTTAAGTATCTTAGCTCAATTCTCCAAGAGGATGAGAGTTGCAAGAAAAATGTTAGTCATAGAATTAAAACTGGTTAGACGAAGTGGATAAGTGCTATAAGAGTTTTATGTGACCGGAATATATCAGTTAAATTCTATCGCACAATAATACGCATGCTATAATATATGGTAACAAGTGTTGGACAATAAAAGGACAACATATGGATAGAATGCATGTGACAAAAATAAAAATGCTAAGATGGATATGCGGACATACTAGGATGGATAAAACCCGCAAAGAATGCATTAGAAAAAAAAGTGAGGGTAGCTTCTATTGATAATAACAACAACAACAACAACAACTAAGCCTTAATCCCAAACAAGTTGGGGTCGGCTGTATGGATTCTCAACAAAATAAGCTCAAAAGACACCAAAAAAGATACTCCAGCCTTAGGCCCCTTCCAAGACACGGATTTTACGTCTCCATTCAAGTCTGTCATTAATCAAATCCGCATCAAGATCTAAGGCACGTAAGTCTCTTGCTATCACCTCCTTCCACACAGTTCTAGGTCTGCCACGACCTCTAGTTTTAATGATGTGGTTTGACTATGTAAAACGAAGATCTAATGATGCACTAATCAGAAAAATTGAACAAACTAAGGTAGATATAATTGGGAGATGCATGGATAGACCTAAACTAATTTGGACAAAAGTGGTTCTAAATGATCTTACTTGGGTGATGCATGGATAGACTTAAACTAACTTGGATAAAAGTAGTTCTAAATGATCTTACGACTTTACATCTCTCCGAAAATATAGTAAATTGTGCAGAGTAAAAAAAGAAAATTCATATAGCCGACTCCAATTAACTTGAGATTAAATTTTGTTGAGTTGAGTTTAAAAAAAAAGCACATACATTGAACACATCTTACACTTAGGCCACTTCCAAACAAATGTTATCGAATTGTATAATCTAAGACTGTCATTATAGATAATAGCCAAAAGAGAATTTGCAGGCATTGGAATTGACTATCCTTATTTAAATATAATCTTTTTACCATTAAAATAATTGTCAAAATATATAAATTGAATTGTATTTATTATCTTAGAAGCTAGTATAGATCCAACAAGTCCATCTTCACAGGCACAAAAGAGGCACAAGTTAAATGATAGTTAAATAATATTTTGTTTCACAAATTTTTTTTATATAAGAATTGTCACTTTCAAGATCCCTTAAATAACATCAATTGTTTGCATGGTGAAATAATGCTTGAAATAGAAATATGATTATGAAAAAAATCCATTAGCCAAACCTTAGAGTCAAATTTATTCTATGAGCAGGATAAGAAGTTCAATGGCAGAGGAAAGCTATTGGTTAAGAAATTAAAGGAAAAGAAAGGCATTCAAGTGGAAATAAAAGATGGAAGGCACAATTCAAAAAAATAAGAATCATCACATACCACTATTTTTCATAAGAGCGGCAATATAAGTTGTTTTAGCACCAGGTGCAGCCCTGAAACAAGCATAAATTGTTCTCAATTGAAAGAACAAATTACTTTAGCTTCATGTTACCAGTAGACAATATAGCATGCATCTACAGACACCAAGATGAAAAACAAAATAGTCTCCAAATCTAAACTCATTGCAGGAGTAGAAGTATAGATTACTATTTGCGCTACTACCAGCATCTTACTATTAACACTAATAGCGTGCTTGTTAAGTTACTGGGAAAACTGATTACTGAAAAATGTATTTTACAGATGTATATTACTAGAATTATATTTTACTGAAAAAAATTATATTACCGTATTTGGAAGATGCAATAAAATATTAGAAAAATAGATTGAAAAATGTTAAATTTTAACCCGCTGGGGTTAGCCCAACGGGCCACCTGTTGTTACTTCTATGGGAGGGCAGGGGTTCGATCCTCAAAAACATATTTCCAAGGATCGAGCTTTAAAAAAAAAGTTATATTTTTTTTGTTGCAACCTAACCTTACAGGGAAAGTTTAAACAATACTTAAAGTACCTTTATGACATCTCTTTTTTGTTTTATCATATCCTAAAATAAGAATATGATTGTCTTTTAACATGTGGACCCCTCACTCTATTTTTTCAGTAAATATCTCCCTACTTTTCCCCAAATAAAATATTTTATCAAATGGTTAGTAAAATTTAGTGAGCCCAGCATTTTATTTTACATAGATCATTTGTAAACAAGCATAGTATTATTGGTCAAAGAGGATCATTTAGTCAACTTTTTTGGGATTCTTGTACAACCAAATGTACTATAAAACAATTTCACATTTTCGGTTATTTAGTCTTTTCTATTATTTTTGGTCAAAAATTGATTCTATTAGGATCGTATGTTCAAAGTCATTTTTCTATTAGGATTTTAAGTTTATGAAATTATTCTGGTTGGATTTTATGTTGTACATAAGAGTTGTAATTGGTTTTAGAGGCAGTTTTATGAGATTTTAACTAATAAAAACCAGTTTATCAGTATTTCATTTTCTGGTCGTCTAACCAGAAGATTCAGCCCCTTTTAGGCGAATTTTATCTTCATTCTTTCTTTTCAATATTCTTTTGTCTCTTCTCAAGCTAATTTAGGAATAGGATTGTTGATTGTGTTTGTGTATATGTGTTGTGCACATGGGGAGAGAGAGAGAGTGCATCTTTTTGTACCTTGAAATTATATGAACTACATACATGATAACACCCCAATTCAACAAAAGTTGGCATTACATGAGAAAACTGATTTGTTATGATATTGTTATTTAACCATTTTGCACTTTGTCAGAGATTGCAATTGCATGTTTCTCACCACCAAAAAGTTGCAAAGCAAAAAACTGATATCAGTTAAAAGCTCACAGCTAGCACGCATGAATATTTATGAGTTTCTCAACTCATTATGGCATGATATCATAGACGCTGTTGAAAATAGGATAGAAAATTTGGGTAAATAAAACTTATTTCAGATGGGATGCCAATAGATATTTATACAGAAAACGAAATCAACTTACGCCATATCAACGATCCTTTCCTTTTCTTGAGGAGCAAGGGCCATCACAGGCAAGAATGAGCTTGCTCCTTGCAGCTGTGAACACACAATAAATGAACACTATAACAGGGAAAAAAAGTATACATACACTAGGGTAGTACATTAAAGAATAAAAAAGGTCATTTACCATGTAGAAGCCAGCCATATATTCTGGAGTGGCACCAACTGGCACTTGTGAATCATAAACAACTAGTCCAACCTACAATAAATTCTTAGACTGTTGTATCATTGTGGAATACGATCAAGAAAAAAAAAGTGAGAAAGCTGTTACCTTTGACCATTTGCTTAGAGGAT
This sequence comes from Garcia nutans, assembly GCA_947685225.1. NCBI lineage: Eukaryota > Viridiplantae > Streptophyta > Magnoliopsida > Malpighiales > Euphorbiaceae > Garcia > Garcia nutans. Next base: position 11,867,547 of record CANTUV010000040.1, read on the forward strand.
CAAGATTTACTCCTCGGTTTAAGAGTACATCAGCCAAATCCCGTCTCCGCGTCTTAAGTACAGAAAAATTAATTCAGATGCAAAATAAGGAGCAGAAAATAAATAATAACAGAAAAATGAAGGTAACAATCAAAGTCCATGCCTTTACCTTTAATGTATTTGTTCGTAAACATATAGGCCGTGGCTTTTCAAAAGCCTCAACAAGCTCTATGAGTTCATTAACCGGAAACATCTGTGAGTCAGAATGCAAGTCAAGGTACAGAAACCTTCATATTTCTAGAAAAGATTAAACGAAACTAAACAAAATGCAAAAAAGAGATAGCCGTCATAATGGAGACGAGAAGAAAACAAATAAAACTCAAATAACTACCTCAATCAAAACTCCAATAAGGAAATCATTGTAACCATAGTATGAACACAAATCCATCTTAAGTTGCTCAATGTAATCCTTTCTTCTAGTTCCCTCTTGCTTCAAATCTTTAAAATTTGAGAGCACTCGAACAACTAAGAATAACATGAAATAATTTAGTTAAGAAGCAAGACCAAACAAATACATTATGAAGAATAGTAAATGCTTTTATACGTAAAAAAAAATTGATTAAAATATTACTCTCTCTTATCCTCTTCTGGAGATTTGGAAGATCAGGAGGCCTATGCGCTTCATCGTCAAGTTCCTATATCATTAGGTAAAGAATGTAAAAGTAAAAACCAAATGAAATAAATAAATAACTAAAATTAACAGAGGTTAGTATAAACCTGCTTGGTTGGCAATCTGAATTCATCAGACTCTTCAGCAATGTTAAGCCGCATTTCATCTTCTGCATCTTTTTCTTCCATTGCCCTTTGCTCATCAAGAGCTTTTGACTTTTTCTGAATATCAGATTCATCTGAGTCTGAACCCGAATCACCTCCAGCATCTGATTCTGCACAATTCTCTCCAACATGATAAACAAATAACTAAAAATGTGAAAAATAAATAATAAGTACTTATAAGTACGGCACCTTCATCTTCGTCATCGGTTCCTTGTAAAAAATCATCAGCCAGTGGATCATCACCATCAGAAAGCATATCAGAACCAGATTCTAACTCTTCCTGTTCTTCTACGTCATCCGAGCTATCAGAATCATCCGAAAAATCATCCTTCGTTGGCCTTTTTTCAGCGTAAAAATCATTCTTCCGCTTCTTTCTAGATGGAGCTTTTTGAAATTTTGAGTCTGATTTTTTCTTGCTTACTGCAGCTGGTGCCATTAAAGCTGTGAATTCATACAAGAGGTTTTAGCTTCACAATCAAAGAAAAAAGTTAAACTGAATTATATTTCAAGTTATGCAGACAAGACTTTGCTCCTAAATCAGTAATTGCATAATTCAAACTTGGGGTTAGTTTAGGTTTAGTTCAAGGCAAACAATAAGATATAGCGAACTAAGACTTAACAATGAAACGTATAAAGAGTACCTGCTGTAAAATAGCTGCCGCTGCCGCTGCCGCTGCCGCCGTCGACTAGAAGTAAGGGTTTAAGAAGTAAGGGTAAAATATTGTAAGCGGACGGCTGGGTTTAAGAAGCAAGGGTTTCACTTGTTTGCCTATACATGTAATCCTCGAACAACAAATGAGACATTCGGCCAGCTAACTTATAAATATATATATAATCTTAAATTATAAAACTAACCGCAACATAAATTACAATTTTGTAAAGATATTATATTGTGGTTTGTTCTTACCCGAAATAAACTGTCCCTCGAATAAAAATTAAAACTAAAATAGTATTATTAATTAATAAAATATTTATGTAACTACCCTAAAAAATAATTTTTATTATAAAAATATTATAAAATTAAAAATATTTATATTTTTTATAAAAAATTTTAAAAATATTTTATTTCTCAATAAAATAATTTTTTTAAAAATATCTCCACTCTCACTACAATTAATATTTTATTTTAAATTTTTATTTTTTTTTCAAATTTCAATATTAAAATAAAAATATTCTAATAAAATAATAAAAATTAATATTTTTAATTATTTTTAATCATATAAAAATTATAATTTTTTATAAAAAGAAAAATTTTAATTTTAATTATAAAAAATAACATTATAAAAATAAAAATAAAATAAGACATACAAAAATATATTAATAAAAATATTAAATTTATTTTTAAATAAATTTTACATATTATTATGCACATAAAAAATACATATAAGTTTATTATACATATGTGTTGTAGATGTATTGTAGATGTGTTATAGATATTGTGTATATGTTATATGTTTATTATTTAAGTGGTGTGTATTTTATATAAAATTTTTTGAATATTATGTGAATAATGTATGAATCTTGTGTGGGTATTTTAAAAATAAAAAATTAAATAAATATTAAAAATATTATGTATTTGTGCGATAGATTTATTGTAGATATATTTTGATGTATTATACATGTGTTGTAGATGTGTAAATATATTTTGTATTATTGAGTATATATTTTTATATATATTATGTATGTATATATTTTTTGTGTATATTAAAAATATAACATTAATTTTTTAAAAAATAAATAAATTAAATAAAAATTAAAAATTAAAAATTACAAAAATTAAAAAAAAATCCCGCATCCGTATTTTTAAAATTGGCAAAAAAATTTACATGCTTGGTGTAATTATATCTTAATTAATTAGGATTTTGATAATTCCCAGGCTAACAGAAATTCATTGAAAACTAAATTAAAATGGATTAATTCGAATACAAAATTGTGGTTAATGAAATTGAGAATTTAGATTGATACTATCTAATTATTTGCCATAAATTATTGCGAAATTAATATTATTATGCAAATAATAAAAAAATAAATAATAATAATAGATATTAAATATAATTGTAAATAATAATAGATATTAAATATAATTGTAATATATGTAACTTAAAGTATATGAAAAATAAATTATATATTAATGCAATTGATATATTAAAAATAACATTATACATATAAATATACATAATATTAAAAATTTATAATAAGATATCTCTAACATATTAGAAGCAAATTAAATATTAAATCTTACTTGATTAAAAAATAATATTATTTTTCAAAAAATATTTTAATTAATTATAAAATAAATTTGATGCTCAATTATAAAAAGATATTTAAACATATCACTATCTTATAAGTTTAACTTTTTTTCATTAAATGGAAAAAATGTTTTGTTTTTATTTTTTACTTTTTTAAGACAATAAAATTTTATTCCATTCATACAATGAAGAATATAAATTCTCACACAAAACATTTTGAGTTGGTATTTCTTTATTTCTCTTTTTTTAATTCAATCCCTTTTTAAAGTTATAAAAAATAAAAATATCAGTCAATCTAATTAGTAATTATTTGTTATTTTTATGAATTATATAAGTAAAAAATAAATCAATTTTGATTTGATCATTTTCATACAACTTAATAGTATGGATATATTTCAAAGAAGCTTACCACATAAAATAATATTATTTTTGAAATTTATTTGAATAAAATATAAAATAAATTCAATATTTAATTGTAATTATTATTTTTTGAAAGAAACACATTAATTGATGAAAATTATTTTATAATTTTTTTAAACAACATGATTAGTTGTAATTATATTGAAAACACATTTAAAATATTAGTTTTTTTAACAACATATATTCATTAGATTAAAAAGTTATTCATATTTAGATGAATCAAGTTTTTCATATTTAATAGTATTAGTTTTATAATAATAAATAAAAGTGATATATATTTATTTATATTTTGTATAAACATTTTAAGAAAAAGTGCATTATATATTGAAAAAATATGTTAATTTTCAAATTAGTTGATTTAGTTAACAAAACTAATTCAACATTTAATGGATAACCAACAGATGGTTAAATAAAAAAAATTTATTAAGATAATTAGTATACAAAAAATAATATTATACATATACATGTATATACTTTTAAAAAATTTTATTTCACGTATAATAAAAACATATATAATAAAAAATTATTTTGAAAATCCCATTTGGTAATATTATTTTTGAAATTTATCAATCATTTTCTAATAACTTCTAAATTTTAATATAAGATAATAAAAATAAAAATAATAAGATAATAAAGCAATTTGCAGGGATGTATTATCTTTGTTTTGCAAAATTATATTGGAAATTGGAAATTAGTTGTTACAAAAAATAAAAATGGTTGTTTTGAGTTGGCCATGTTGTAAAAATGGACCAGATAAAGCAAGAACATAGCTAAAATTTTGAGAAAAATAAAGATAAAAGAGACACAGAATTTACGTGGAAAAACCTTAAACGAATTAAGGTAAAAACCACGGACAAGGATAGAAGAATTTTATTAGAAGAAAATAATAGGAATTACAATATAACTCTCTATTTTTCCTTTAATACTCACGGTCTCTCTCTTTTTTGGGATGCTTAATATGTTTAACATCCCTTGCCTATTTATAGGCAAGGGAAAATGCATATAAGGAGAATTTCCTTTTGTCTTCTCTTTTTTTTTTAATCAAACATTTCGGCTCAACAATTTCGACGCCTCCAGCAAACTTTGATTTCCTTTCTTCAATTGCTGCACCAACAAACTTTGATTTCATTGGTCAAAGTTTGTTGGCTGGCGCCCACAATCTCCCACTTGAAGATTTGATTGAGGATCAATCATATCTTCACACCATTCTTTCTTCCTTGTCTTTCCATGCTGCTTATGCTTCCGTCAGGCCACTAGAGGATCGACACCAAATAAACTTGTCAGTGTTAACTGCTTTTGTCAAAAAATCTGCTTGGTTGTCTTTCGTATGAATTTTCTGCATATCCACAATGCCCTCTTCCACTTTCTCACGAACGAAGTGATACTGGACTCGTATGTGTTTTGATTTAGAATGAAAAGCTGGATTCCTTGCAAGATGCAAGGCACTCTGACTATCACAAAATAGAGAAATTTTCTCTTGTTCATGCCCGAGTTCCTCCATGATTAGTTTCAATCAGACTGCTTCCTTACTAGCTTGAGTAGCTGCAACATATTCTGCTTCTGTTGTTGAAGTTGCCACAACTGAATGCAGTTTTGATACCCAACTTACTGCTCCACCAGTAAGAATGAACACATAACCTATGGTAGACTTACTTTTATCAAGATCACCTGCATAATCTGAGTCAACATATCTTCTGACAATAAAATCTGATCCTCCATAACATAATGTAACATCTGAGGTTCCTTTAATATATCTTAGGATCCTCTTTACAGTACTCCAATGCTCTCTACCAGGATTCGCCATGTACCGACTTACAACTCCCACTGCATGTGCAATGTCTAGTCATGTACAAATCATTGCGAACATCAAACTCCCCACTGCTGATGCATACGGTACTCGAGACATTTCCATCCTTCCTTCTTCATTGCTAGGACACATACTGGAGGATAATTTGCAACTAATAGGAAGTGGGGTAGAAATTGACTTATAGTCTTGCATATTGAAGCGTCGTAGGACCTTCTTTAAGTAATTCTTCTGAGAAAGCCAAATCTTCCTATTGTTTCTGTCTCGGTGAATTTGCATCCCTAGAATCTTGTTTGCTGGTCCCAAGTCCTTCATTTCAAATTCCCTAGCCAACTGTGCCTTCAATTCTTGAATATGATCTTTGTTGGGGCCTGTTACCAACATGTCATCTACATACAACAGCAAAATAATGAAATCACTTTTATCAAACCTCTTGAAGTATGCACAAGGGTCTGCATTAAGTCTGTTGTATCCAAGGCTCATGATGAAGGAATCAAATCTCTTATACCAACACCTCGACGCCTGTTTTAGACCGTATAGAGATTTGTTCAACCTACAAACCAAGTTCCGCTTTCCTTTTTCTTCAAAACCTTCTGGCTGGAGCATATAGATTTCTTCCTCAAGATCTCCATGAAGAAAAGTTGTTTTCACATCTAGCTGTTCTAAATGTAAATCAAGTGTAGCACACATTGCCAAGACTACACAAACTGTTGACAACCGAACTACAGGAGAAAATATTTCGTTGAAGTCAATCCCTTCTTTCTGAGCATACCCTTTTACCACCAATCTTGCACGATACCGCTCCACCTGATCATCACTATTTCTTTTGATCTTATAGACCCATTTATTGCCAATAGCTTTTCTTCCTTGTGGTAATGGCATAAGCTACCAAGTCTTGTTCTTATGCAGGGGTTCAATTTCCTCTTGCATTGCTGTCATCCACTGAGACGCATCTGAACTACTCATTGCTTCCTGGAGAGTTGATGTAATATCCTAAAGTATACCCTAAAAATGTTGGGATTACTGTTGTATTTGGATTCAATGTGTGTGTTGAAGAGAAAAGAAGAAGAAAGTCAAAAAGAAATTGTGTGTGGTGGAGATTTAAATGGTATAATTGTTATTATTGTTATTATTATTATTATTATTATTATTATTATTATTATTATTATTATTATTATTATTATTATTATTATTATTATTATAAGATAAGAATGAAGGAAGGATGGAGAACCTTCCTTCTTCCTCTTCTTCTGTTTCTTCTTCGTGGACAAGAGAGCACGAGAGAGAGAGAGAGCACGAGAGAGAGAGAGAGAGATTGATCTTCATCAAATTTCTTAAGGATTTTAAGAGTATTGAAGATGGAGATGAAGATTTGGCAAGCTATATAGGTAAGTACACATTTCTTGAATGAATTTTATTGATTATACATATATATAAGTATATACCTTCTTGTGTGGTTTTCTTTTGGATTGAGGTTATGTTGGGTATGATTGGTGTGTAAAATGATGATAACAAGAGATTTAAGTATGTAAATGTGTGGAATTGATATCTAAGTGATGATGAGTTGAGAAAATTGTGAAGAAAATGATGAAATGTTGAATTAGAGTTTGGTTTAGATGAATTTCGAAGTGTTTGGTCTATGAATTATTGAAGGACACGGCCAAGTTATGGGAGACACGGCCAAGTTAGGGCAAATTTGGCCGTGTTGGATGAGTTTTGGAGAGACACGGCCACTGGCTTGGCCGTGTCCCTTGCCTGTGTTTGTTACTGTCTGATTTATGTTGAGAGACACGGCCGTGTCCCTTGCCCGTGTCTGGTACTGGATTGTTGTGTTGAGAGACACGGCCACTGGCTTGGCCGTGTCCATTGCCCGTGTTTGCTACTGCTTGTATTGGTGTTGAGTGACACGGCCACAAGCTTGGCCGTGTCCCTTGGGCGTGTTGGCTACTGGATGTTTATATTGGGAGACACGGCCACAAGCTTGGCCGTGTCCCTTGAGGGTGTTTGCAAATGTGTTTGTTATTTGGTCTTCAACATTGTTGGATCTTCAAATGTCTTTTGTACCTAAACACACTTAAAACAATAATGATCCAACCAAATGTATATGGAGGATTCTAAGTTCTTGAATAAGGTAAATTGTTATGTATGAATATATCAATGATAATATAGGAAATGTGGAAGATATAATGATCAATGAAAAAGTATGTGCAATGTCATTGATTATGTATACTTGAGTGATGAATTGAATTGATCAATATGATTTGATGATAACGTTGATATTATATGAACCATGTTAGGTTTTATGCATTGTCAATCTCATAAATTGTATTGTACTATATGTAGATTGAGGATGCATATGAATAATGGCATGTTGTGTATAATGTGGAATATCATGAGATCATTGATGATGAATTACTTTAATGTTATGATTGAAGCATGCCTATATGGTATGATTGATTCATGATATGTTTGTGTAGTAATGTAATTGATGTTGCATATATCAATGATGAAACTTGAAATGTGATTTGAGATATAATGTGATATAAAGCCATTGTTCTTGGCAATGATGACTCAAATGTAATATAAAGCCATTGTGATTGGCTATGGTGATGCAATTGAAAGAAATAAGGCATGTTTGCCTAAATGATGATGAGAATTGAGAATAGAAATGATAATGAAATAATAAATGAATTGTGTGACTAATGTGTTATTCCAATTTTCAGAGTTTGTTGTTGGTGGCATGCCTATTAGTAATAATCTCTTGAAGTTAGGTTGGATTTGATCCTTGAAGCCAAGTTGGGTTGAAGTTTAACATGTTTTACTCCCCTTGAAGCTTGGTTGGGTCTAATCCTTGAAGCCTAATTAAGATGTTACAACCCTTGAAGCTAGGTTGGGTTTGGTTCTTGAAGCCAAGTTGGGTTGATACTTAGCATGCTTTGTTCCCCTTGAAGCTTGGTTGAGCCTAATCCTTGAAGCCTAGTTGGGTCTATGATAATGATAAATGTGATGAATAAACCAAAGCATTACTCTGAAAATTGAATGGCATATTAGTGTGTCTTGGGCCCATGCTTGTCTTTGTGTAATGTGAGTCATGAATGGTAACATGATTGATAAATAAGATATATGGAAACAATGTTGAAACAAATGAATAATGAGATCTATGAATGCTTTTGATGGAAATGTGTTTCATGATTAATGAATTGTGAATAAAGTGATGTTATGAAGTATGAGTTTGTAATATATGTATTGATTTTGTTGAGATATGAGGTTATGGAATTGTTGTATCATGTGTAACATGTTTGTGAATGTGGAATTTGTGAGAATTGTTCTTTTAAAGGTTTGAATGGTGTTTTGTTGTGATTATATATACATATATATGTGTATATGAAATAGAAAGGGTAGGTATTGTGTTGTGAATATGCTATGTAATGATGTATTTAATTTATGAGATTAGTGGCAATATATGAAGAATCCATTGAGAAAGGAAAAAGTGGTAAGAAAACAATAAAACATGATGCTAAAATTATAAGGTATGATTATTTTGTAATGTATATTTTATTATTTATTTGTACTACTAAGCTCTCGGGCTTAGCGCGGTTGTGTAATCGCGCAGGTATTTATGCGGATGATCTGGATGCTTAGCTGCTATGCCACGAGAAAAGTATGAGTGTCTCGAGACCAACTAGAAGGTGATGCATACATGTATGATTTTAATTATGTTTTATTTTTGATAACAATAATGATTCTTATAAATGTTTCTTAAATTAATATAATATTGCTTGACCTTGGATAAAGATTTTTAAATAGAAACTAAAAGTGACATTCTTATACTTTATATACGCATTGTATGTATACCAAGTATATGTATAGTGCTTATATAGAGTATGGGGTGTTACAGTTATTTTGGTATCAGAGCTTAGGTTCGAGATTCTCGGCCTAAGTGAAATTTAAAAGAAAATTTTTTGAAGAGTTTAAATAAGAAGTGAAAAGAAGATTTTTGAAATGCAATTGGTAAGACATGCATATGCATTCACATCTAGGTTGGTCTCGAACGTGGCATTATGTGAATTGTGATGTATTTGAATTACATGAAATAAATGATAGTGTATAAATGAGGTTTCATATAAAAGCAAATTTAGAAATGTTGATAATTAAGAGATGAGTGTGATACAAAGAAATGATATGGAAGGTATAAGTAAAAAGTTTGATTATTGACATGTGTATGATATTTAAAGAAATGGCTAGAAGAATTAAGTGGGAAATGAGTTAGAAACAAATTAAGATTAAAGTATGTGATCTATCCTCTATTGTTTGAATCTCTTTCTAATAAACTTTATGGTTGGATTTATAGAAAGAGGAAATATTGTTGGATGGGTAATATGAAAAGATATATTATGTAAATGCAAAGAGTACAGTGAACTATTGAATGAGTTGATTGGTATAGATTAATTGTGATAATGTAAGGTGTCGATATGTAAAGTTAAGGTTATGTTCAAAAGAAAAAGAGATGACGTTGGTTAAGTACAAATATACATTGGTGTTATTTGTATTGCTATTTTAATGCAAACATGGTGATTTCACTATTAGAAATGTGATATGCTTGAATTTTGTGAAAGCTCATGTTAATGGTGGAGATATGAGATATTTAGATTTTCTTTGGAATAAGTTTAATAATTGTGAAACGTATATGTTTTGATGTTACTTTGTGGTATATACATATAAGATGTTTTAAAGTTAATATGAATAGTAGGAGATGAATAAATTGAAGTTTGAGTAAATTAGTAAGTTGGAAATTTATAGTTTTCATGGAATGTGGATGAAGATCAATGAAGTATTGATAGTTTAATGTATTTAATACATGAGATATATGAAATGAATATTAGTGCTCATGAAAGTATTATGAATTGGGAGATGTGATTGATAGTAGGAAAATTTGGTGTGAAATGAAAGAAAAGGAATTGAGCAAAAGAAAATGAGTTACTTTAAGTAATTTGATTGGGAAGGATGAAAAATGACTATGAAAGATGTGTTAAAGATATTTATAAACAAATGTAAGAGAGATATCACATTGGAAATGTGATTAAGTTCCTTGTGAAATAATATTATAAGTACAGTATGTATATTTATTGAAGTTAATGAATAACTTAAGTTATGGTAAACAAATGAGAATGATAATAGTTAAAGGAAAGTGATAAATATTAAATTCGTATAAATTATATGCAGAAGGGAAATTCAGTAAATTGCATAATTATGTGTTTGTATAAAGAGGATTGTGAAATGAACTTTTTGATATGAATGTGACCTATGAAGGTGTATATAATATGTTTATTATTTTATATCATTAAATGTTTAATGGTATTAGAAGTAAGAATGGACCTGGGTAATATTGAACAGTGAAATTGTTATGGCAATAATTAAATGAGGTTATTATAAGATGTTGTGGAACTCAAAGTATTTGAGTGTGAAAATGTTTTATATATAAATGTATAATAAGAATTGTAAGGAAGGAATTATGTATTTGAAAATTTCTAGAAGAGATGGATTGGAAATGGAGTAATGAAAGATACTTGTGTAAGATTTGTATCTAGTTGAAGGTTGGGTATTGGAAATGTTAAAGATAATATTATTGAACATGAGTTGGGTTAATGATGATTAAATAATCAAAAGCAAACTGTTTTGAAATAGAATTAAAATGTGTTAATTCTTGGTGTAATACAAGTTTGGAGAATACATATATATAATTTTTGTGATATAATCTAATATTATAATTGTAAAGGTTGGAAATCGAATAATAGAAGAACGAGATTGATTTACAAACCCCAAATGTGATTGCTTATATATTATGGTCATATGACTTGGTTAGTGTGATTAGTGGTTAGTTTTATTATCTTCAGATTTAGAACTGAGATTGATAACTATGTTTCTAGAAACATGGTTAAAAGATATGATTGGGGAAGTTATATTTTATAATTTCGATGTTAAAAAGTTAATTATACTTATGAGAAGTAAAGCAAGGGAAGAGAATTGTGATAATGTTTTAAGTTATGAATTGTGTAATAGAACAATAATTATATAAATATAGTAATATTGAGTGAAGAAATAATAACATGAAAGAAATTGTAATCATGATTGAAAGTTATACTGAATATATTTATAGTATAAAGTGATTAAGTGATTAAACTTAAAATTTATGGGAGTATGAATAATGTAAATTAATATGTGTATATCAATAATGTTGGAAATGATATGATTGAATAATGAGGTGTTCAAAATAGTCGATGATATATAAGTATACTATTTTGATATGATGGGAAATCATAATTGTTGGCAATGATGTTAGAAATAAATTATATTGAGGTATAATGCCTAAATGATTATGAAAAATGAATTGTGAAAAGATAAATGAACGGACTTATCTGCCTCCTGTGGAACCATGCAGACTCAATGTGTTGGGCAATTGAACTTGGATTACTAATTTTGGTTGGAGGAAAAGTACGTTTATGAAGATATAGTTGTTGGCTATATTGATAAATTTTGAATGAGTATAAGAAATGATGAAATAATTATTGAAATAAGGAAATGTATATGTATAAGCATGATTCATATTGATTGAATATATGAATTTGGAAAGATTAGAATTTGAATATAAGTTTGACCTAATGAACTTAGGTTATATATAAGCATATATGGTAAAATCCAATGATAAATTCCAATAAGTTAATTGTTGGTTTGAATTAAATAAAGTTGAAATGTTAGTATATTGTGATGGATAAATCGATTGATCTAGGTTTCGTTAAAGTTGCAAGGCAACATTGAGATTTAATATGTGCAATTGTATTGGGAGTGTAAGATTTAATGGTAATGTGTATGATATAATATTCTGATTTACGAATGAACATAAATAAATTGAGGTATATTAATTGTACATGGTGAGAAACAAGCTTAAGAGAGTAAGAATTTAGTTATCCATTGAAGTTGTTTATTTTGAAAGTGATGGTAAGAATGGAATAAACAATGCTAAGATATTGATTAATGATTTTTGAGGTTAAAGTTAAGAGAATATCTATAAAGAGTTAAAGTGATAATCTGACTTTAGTACAAAGATAAAATGTATTGGAGATGTTATGAGATATCTTGATTGCTTTGTTGAGAAAGTAATAAGAGGTAAAGATATATATATATATATATACCTATACAATGATGAATTATGAATTTCAGAGAAGATGATTATCTCTAAGGGGGAGAGTAGAAGATATGTGATTTGATAAAACTATATTGTAAGATACGATTATCTTCATATGGAAATTAAGATGGTAAATTGTTCTAAATGGGTTGTTATTATACTGGATAATTTCGAGGACGAAATTATTTAAGGGGGAGAGAATTGTAATATCCTAAAGTATACCCTAAAAGTGTTGGGATTACTGTTGTATTTGGATTCAATGTGTGTGTTGAAGAGAAAAGAAGAAGAAAGTCAAAAAGAAATTGTGTGTGGTGGAGATTTAAATGGTATAATTGTTATTATTGTTATTATTATTATTATTATTATTATTATTATTATTATTATTATTATTATTACTATTATTATTATAAGATAAGAACGAAGGAAGGATGGAGAACCTTCCTTCTTCCTCTTCTTCTGTTTCTTCTTCGTGGACAAGAGAGCACGAGAGAGAGAGAGAGAGCACGAGAGAGAGAGAGAGAGATTGATCTTCATCAAATTTCTTAAGGATTTTAAGAGTATTGAAGATGGAGATGAAGATTTGGCAAGCTATATAGGTAAGTACACATTTCTTGAATGAATTTTATTGATTATACATATATATAAGTATATACCTTCTTGTGTGGTTTTCTTTTGGATTGAGGTTATGTTGGGTATGATTGGTGTGTAAAATGATGATAACAAGAGATTTAAGTATGTAAATGTGTGGAATTGATATCTAAGTGATGATGAGTTGAGAAAATTGTGAGGAAAATGATGAAATGTTGAATTAGAGTTTGGTTTAGATGAATTTCGAAGTGTTTGGTCTATGAATTATTGAAGGACACGGCCAAGTTATGGGAGACACGGCCAAGTTAGGGCAAATTTGGCCGTGTTGGATGAGTTTTGGAGAGACACGGCCACTGGCTTGGCCGTGTCCCTTGCCTGTGTTTGTTACTGTCTGATTTATGTTGAGAGACACGGCCGTGTCCCTTGCCCGTGTCTAGTACTGGATTGTTGTGTTGAGAGACACGGCCACTGGCTTGGCCGTGTCCATTGCCCGTGTTTGCTACTGCTTGTATTGGTGTTGAGTGACACGGCCACAAGCTTGGCCGTGTCCCTTGGGCGTGTTGGCTACTGGATGTTTATATTGGGAGACACGGCCACAAGCTTGGCCGTGTCCCTTGAGGGTGTTTGCAAATGTGTTTGTTATTTGGTCTTCAACATTGTTGGATCTTCAAATGTCTTTTGTACCTAAACACACTTAAAACAATAATGATCCAACCAAATGTATATGGAGGATTCTAAGTTCTTGAATAAGGTAAATTGTTATGTATGAATATATCAATGATAATATAGGAAATGTGGAAGATATAATGATCAATGAAAAAGTATGTGCAATGTCATTGATTATGTATACTTGAGTGATGAATTGAATTGATCAATATGATTTGATGATAATGTTGATATTATATGAACCATGTTAGGTTTTATGCATTGTCAATCTCATAAATTGTATTGTACTATATGTAGATTGAGGATGCATATGAATAATGGCATGTTGTGTATAATGTGGAATATCATGAGATCATTGATGATGAATTACTTTAATGTTATGATTGAAGCATGCCTATATGGTATGATTGATTCATGATATGTTTGTGTAGTAATGTAATTGATGTTGCATATATCAATGATGAAACTTGAAATGTGATTTGAGATATAATGTGATATAAAGCCATTGTTCTTGGCAATGATGACTCAAATGTAATATAAAGCCATTGTGATTGGCTATGGTGATGCAATTGAAAGAAATAAGGCATGTTTGCCTAAATGATGATGAGAATTGAGAATAGAAATGATAATGAAATAATAAATGAATTGTGTGACTAATGTGTTATTCCAATTTTCAGAGTTTGTTGTTGGTGGCATGCCTATTAGTAATAATCTCTTGAAGTTAGGTTGGATTTGATCCTTGAAGCCAAGTTGGGTTGAAGTTTAACATGTTTTACTCCCCTTGAAGCTTGGTTGGGTCTAATCCTTGAAGCCTAATTAAGATGTTACAACCCTTGAAGCTAGGTTGGGTTTGGTTCTTGAAGCCAAGTTGGGTTGATACTTAGCATGCTTTGTTCCCCTTGAAGCTTGGTTGAGCCTAATCCTTGAAGCCTAGTTGGGTCTATGATAATGATAAATGTGATGAATAAACCAAAGCATTACTCTGAAAATTGAATGGCATATTAGTGTGTCTTGGGCCCATGCTTGTCTTTGTGTAATGTGAGTCATGAATGGTAACATGATTGATAAATAAGATATATGGAAACAATGTTGAAACAAATGAATAATGAGATCTATGAATGCTTTTGATGGAAATGTGTTTCATGATTAATGAATTGTGAATAAAGTGATGTTATGAAGTATGAGTTTGTAATATATGTATTGATTTTGTTGAGATATGAGGTTATGGAATTGTTGTATCATGTGTAACATGTTTGTGAATGTGGAATTTGTGAGAATTGTTCTTTTAAAGGTTTGAATGGTGTTTTGTTGTGATTATATATACATATATATGTGTATATGAAATAGAAAGGGTAGGTATTGTGTTGTGAATATGCTATGTAATGATGTATTTAATTTATGAGATTAGTGGCAATATATGAAGAATCCATTGAGAAAGGAAAAAGTGGTAAGAAAACAATAAAACATGATGCTAAAATTATAAGGTATGATTATTTTGTAATGTATATTTTATTATTTATTTGTACTACTAAGCTCTCGGGCTTAGCGCGGTTGTGTAATCGCGCAGGTATTTATGCGGATGATCTGGATGCTTAGCTGCTATGCCACGAGAAAAGTATGAGTGTCTCGAGACCAACTAGAAGGTGATGCATACATGTATGATTTTAATTATGTTTTATTTTTGATAACAATAATGATTCTTATAAATGTTTCTTAAATTAATATAATATTGCTTGACCTTGGATAAAGATTTTTAAATAGAAACTAAAAGTGACATTCTTATACTTTATATACGCATTGTATGTATACCAAGTATATGTATAGTGCTTATATAGAGTATGGGGTGTTACAGTTGATGGTTCTCCTTCCTCAGTTAGAAGACAGTAAGCAATATTACTGCCCATAACATAATCCTTTTGCCAGACTGGTGTATGTTTTGTGCGCTTTCCCTTTACAAGCTCTGACTCTTCAGACTCAGTTTGCTCTTCCTCCTCCTCGTGCTCTGGTTCTGCTTCAGAAGAATCTTCTTCTGTGGACTTCTTTTCTACCTGTACCATTGTCGTCTCTGAATTTTCTTTCAAAATGCTATCACCTTCTTTTTTCAAGTTATCTTCTAAAAAGATAACATCCCTGCTGACTATAACCTTGTGGGCAGTGGGCTCCCACAGGCGATACCCCTTTACACCATCAGCATATCCCAAGAACAAACACTTCCTGGATTTTGGATCCAACTTCGTAGTTTCTTGGGCATTGTACATCACATACACAGGACTTCCAAATATATGGAGGTTTGAATAATCCACTGGCTTCCCTGTCCACATCTCCATTGGAGTCTTTAGATCAATTGTTGTAGATGGAGACCGGTTAATCACATAACAGGCGGTGTTGACTGCTTCTGCCCAAAATGCCTTATCAAGATCTACAGCTCCCAACATTGCTCTTGTTCTTTCTAATAGAGTTCTGTTCATCCGCTCTACTACTCCATTTTGTTGTGGAGTGTATGCCGTAGTGAACTGCCTTTTGATGCCTTCTTGTTTACAAAAGCTATCAAATTCATTCCTAGTATATTCTCCTCCATTATCTGACCTTAAACACTTGATCTTACTGCCTGAATCAAGTTCAACCCGCGCTTTGTATATTTTGAAAGTTGCAAATACATCTCCCTTGCTCTTGATAGGATACACCTAACATCTTCTGGAGTAATCATCGATGAAGGACACAAAGTACTTCGCTCCTCCTAGTGACGAAACTGGTGCTTGCCATACATCAGAGTGGACCAATTCAAGAATATTCGTGCTTCTAGAATTGGATATGCTGAACTTTAGTCGATGCTGCTTGCTTGTTGTGCAATGCTCACAAAAGGGTAATGACATCTTTGTAAGGTCTAGAAGTAACTTTTTCTCAGCAAGAATTTTCATACCTTGTTCAGACATATGTCCAAGCTTTTGATGCCATACCATTGCAGATCTTTCACTCGAACTGTTTGAAGCAACAGATGCTTCTGCTTCTTGCATAGTCTTTCCCAAAAGCATATATAACTTTGCAGCAATCTTTTCTCCTTTCATAATTACAAGAGCTCCTCGGCTAATCCTCATGATTCCTTTTCGAACTTTGATAGTACAATCAAGATCATCGAACTCTCCCACAGATAACAAATTCTTCTTTAGACCTTCCACATGTCGCACTCCTTGAATAGTGTGAACTGTACCATCATACATCTGCAATTTGATGGATCCAATGCCTATGATCTTTAAGGCATTATCTTCACAACTATACACAGATCCTCCTAAGATAGGTTCATAATGATGGAACCATTCTCTTCGAGAGGTCATATGATAAGTTGCTCCTGAGTCAAGAAGCCACACATCCGCAAATTTCTTCCTACTCTCCGTTGATATTGCTGCTTCACAACACAACATGTTTCCATCTTCTGAAGTGCTTGCCACGTTCCCTTGAGAATTGGAATTCTTCATACTCCAACAATCCTTCTTCATGTGACCTTTCTTGCCACAGTGGTAGCATTTAAAATTCTTCTTACTCCTTGATTTTGATCTCCCATGATTGTGACTCCCACTTGGGCCACGTTTTGTCGATCTTCCTCTCATCACCGTCAAAGCTTCCACTTGTTGTGAACCTGCCTACTTGTCCTCCTTGGTCTTCCGCTGATTCTCTTCTTCCAAGATAGCAGATGCTATATCATCAAAGACCAGAGCATCAGGCTGAACATTATTTGTCAAGTTGATGACGAGTTGATCATACGAATCAGGTAGACTTTGGAGTAGAAGTTTTGCACGTTCTTGTGACTCTATTTTATGATCCAAAGATGTAAGCTGAGAAAATAGAGTATTCAAGACATTAAGGTGCTCCATCACTGAAGTAGATTCTGACATCCTCAAGGTGTAAAGTTTCCTCTTAAGGAAAATTTTATTATGTAATGACTTGGCCTCGTACAGTTTGATGAGGTGATCCCATATCTCCTTTGCCGTTTTCTTTTCTGCTAAGCTGGACAAGATCTCATCTGCAAGTGCTAGATGAAGGTTTGCAATAGCATTCCCATCCATCTCGTTCCATTTAGTATCATCTGTGAATCCCTGCGGCCTTTCACTGAGTGTCGCTAGACAACCATCTTTTCTCAAGATAGCTTTTATCTTTAATTTCCACAGTGAGAAATTTCTCCCGTTGAACTTTTCAATCTCAAATTTTGCCGCCATTGCTTTTATCTTCAAAAATTAGCTCCCACTATTTCACGTAAACAGTACTTCTGCTACAGTGATCCGCTACAGTTCTGCTACAGTCTACTACAGTGATATGCTACAGTTCCTCCCGCTACAGTTCTGCTACAGTACCGCTACAGTGCCTGATTATAGGCTCACTTGATTGGTTGCTTTATGATATGCTACAGTTATATGCAATTACAATTCAAAATTTCTGCTACAGTACTATTCAAAAAACACGTGAATAGTGATGAGTTACTATTCACAACTTTCGCATTTTTACGCCCGTTTTTAAAACGGATCACACCAAAAAACTCCACGTAATTTTCTCTTCCTCGTGGTATATTTGGTTTTTCAAAATACCACAGCTCTGATACCACTTGTTGTAAAAATTGACCAGATAAAGCAAGAACACAGCTAAAATTTTGAGAAAAATAAAGATAAAAGAGACACAGAATTTACGTGGAAAAACCTTAAATGAATTAAGGTAAAAACCACGGACAAGGATAGAAGAATTTTATTAGAAGAAAATAATAGGAATTACAATATAACTCTCTATTTTTCCTTTAATACTCACGGTCTCTCTCTTTTTTGGGATGCTTAATATGTTTAACATCCCTTGTCTATTTATAGGCAAGGAAAAATGCATATAAGGAGAATTTTCTTTTGTCTTCTCTTTTTTTTTAATCAAACATTTCGGCTCAACAATTTCGGCGCCTCCAGCAAACTTTGATTTCCTTCAATTGCTGCACCAACAAACTTTGATTTCATTGGTCAAAGTTTATTGGTTGGCGCCCACAGGCCACATGATTTGTTCGTGTTGTAGGCTGTAATGGGAAAGACACGCAAATAAAAAAAATGCAAAAAGATGAAAAAAAGGAACATAACAAAAAAGTGAGGAAAAAAAAAGAAATAGAGGTAAAACTAAAAGTTTATAAAATATGTTTGATTTTTTGGGATATCTATCGCCACAGTACCATCATAAGGAGTGTTACTTTTGACTCTTTTAGTATATAATATAATTTTTAATTTTAGTTTTTATTAATAAAAATATTTAGTTTAGTTAATCAAACTTGATAGTTTTTATATAAAAATTAAATATATATATTATAAATTCTATATGTGCATGTTAAATTATTTTAATGGATTGTATTTGGATTTAGAATATGTATTTTATATTTTAATTGTGTGTTAGTAATAAGATTTACTATTGTAATAATTATATTTGTGTTATATATATATATATATATATATATGAAATTTATAAATTTTGAATTTTTTTACATACATTGAAATGATTAAAAAATAAAAATATTGATTAATTATCCATTTTATACGATTTCAATTTAAGATTTTGCTAAATCAAAATCGTTGATTCAATTTTTTTTTTCTACTAATTTGATTAACTGAATTATGAGTACTCCCTAATAGTTCATCTGCTTTATTATCAACAATGGTCACCTACCTTAGCCTTTAATTAGAGGACTTCTCAAGCTAGGTGACACTTTCAAGTTAAAAGATCATCACCTAACTTGTTCTTAACCAAAGAAATCTTATAAGATGTTTATATCTTCAAAGAAATCTAGAGTTAGGGATCCAAAAGGGAAGAATTTAGAAAGAAAAAGAGAGGATCTTTAACTTAAAAGAAAAAGAATTTAGAATTTCTAGAATCTTCAAGCAATACACAAGATTAGGTTGCTAAAAGTTAAGAGGGGTATTTACACTCCTAACTTGACATGACAACAGTAAATTATGTCCTTAATAGGTAACTTGTATTACTCATACCATTGGGTCTCTTATCCAAACTGTTAGTGTTGTGTGTCCTAATGCCACATTAATCTATGTAATTTGTACAATTATTTCATTAATGGCAATATACATCTTTTTCTTTATTTGTGAAAAGATTTGAATTTATTGAATATGTATAGTTCAAAATTGTAACATTCCTAATTTTAATATACCCTAAAATTGAATAATGCAAAGGGATAATTAAATATGTTAAAAGAGATATGAAGATAAATAATATTAATAACAATAATGTTAAATATAAGTCAAAGAAAAGAGAAAAGAAAGAAAGCTAAACACAATGTGAGAAAGAAAGAGATATACATAAGATATACACATAATACACATGCACACATAAACTTAAGTTAAAAAGAAGAAAGAAAGAAAATATATATACATATGCATATAAAAACATGAGAAAAGAAAAGAAAAAAAAGTATAAAAGGGATAAGGTAGAAAAAGAAGAAATGTAAAACTTTTCTTCTTCTTCTTCTTCTTCTTTTATCATCATCTTCTTCTTCTTCTTCTCATCTTGAAAAAAAAGGAAGAAGCTCTTATTTAGCTATTCAAATTAATGGCAATATACATATTAGCTATTCAATCTTGAAAAAAAGAAGAAACTCTTACTTAAAACCCTTGATTTTTGGTGAAAATTTGAATAGCTAAATACGAGTTTCTTCCTTTTTTTTCAAGATGAGAAGAATAAGATGAGAAGAAGAAGAAAAATGCAAACTAGCAAGAAGGGTCCACCAAAGTCTTGAAAACTTGAGAATAAATGAAGAACCTTATGAAAAACCCAAAATTCCTTGATCTTGGTTACTGTTTAGATCCTTCTTCTTTGTTTGATTAGATTTCTTCCAATTCCATTATTCAAAATCAATGAAAAGAATGAATGTTTGAAGTAGTTAAGAAACCAATTCAGTAGAGTTTTGCCTTTGTTTTCGCCAAAAGTTCTCCTAAAAGAGCCTAGGGCTGACCTATATATAGAAGGGAGTGGAATATACATGTCACACACATATTCCTATAGGAATAGATGTGTGGCACCTATTTCCAAAGGGAATAGGTGTCACATGCCTATTCCCATGGGAATAGGCGTGTCGCACACATATCTCATGGAATAGGCATGTGAGCCTATTATCGGGCCCTTTCGACCCCAAAAAGTCCATATTTTTTACTTTTGTGAGCCCAACCAATAGATTTGTACCCTCAAAGATTTTTTTTGCATTCTGAATCTATTAAAATACTTAAAAAATAATTTGAGGTTGTTTTCAATGAGTTTTGGAAAAAGTTCAATAAAACCTTAGAAAAAAAGGCTAATTGTATGCTATCGGGCTTGATTCTGGGTTTTTGGCCTTATCAGGTTTTTTCATGTTTCGAATCTCCCAAAATGCTCAAAAGAAGTGATTTGAGAATGTTTTCAATGAATTATGGGAAAATTTTTATAAAATCTTAAAACAACCGATTTTAGTCCGAATTGACAATTTGTTAGGTTTTTCCCCCAATTCCTTGACATGTTTCATAATGTATATAAAAACATTTTAATGTTACTAAATATATATATGTGTTCCGAGAAGTAATCGAGACCCATACTTTTTTAGGTTTGGTGTAAAAATCTAGGGTCTATAGTTTGCCCTTTTCTTGAATGGCTCGAAAATATATATTTTGAAGCAATGAAAAGCATGCCTTTAAGTTCAAACTTCCATATGTCAAACAGTCATCCATACTTACAAATGTTCCCATTTCAAGGATCTGGCTCTTTAGCCTGAGTGGTCATTTGACCTGTTTAGCAGGGGACCTTCCATCTCCATCCCTTCCTGTTAAGCTCATTTCAATCAAATATTGCTTTGATCTTTGACAATCAAATTGATAAAGGGCTAATAATTTCAAACAAGTGTGTTTTGTAGCATTGGTGCTCGAGCTCATGTGTGCTGCCCGATCTATCGAGCTAGGAAAAATGAACACATATATATAATACCGAGCTATATAGCATAAGCACAGATCTACTGAGCATGGAACTTCTGAGCAGAAATTGATCTAACATAATGTCTTGCCGAGTGAAAAGCACAGAACCATAGATCAGCCGAGCTAAGTATAGTGCTAATGGAGCAATCGAACTTACCGAACTTACATAGAAGAGCTAAGTCCTCAGTAAAGAATAAAATTCATTATTTCCACAGAAGAGTTCGCGGTCTCAGTTAGCGATGAATTCAGAATGCCAGACTCAGTGAGCAACCGCCCTGGAAATTGAGCGACCGCACATAACAATGAAAAAAAATGCTAAATAATACAGAAGAGATAGCGGTCAGACTTTGTGGTTATTCCTCTGCACTCAATATTATGTGCACCCGCTTAGAGGAACTGAGCAACCGCACGAGTTCGACGAATTTGAATCTAAGCCCCAAATGTTTTGGGCCAATAAGAATCAAACACGTGAAAAGAGAAAATTTGAATTCAACGGTAATATTGTGTCGAGCGACCACATACCAAGCTGAGCAACCGCGAGACATACAGGTATGGGCAACTAGATTCTATTAGACAACAAAATTCAACCGTTGGAAGTAGCCATTACTCAGAGATTTTTGAACCGTGCGACTGCACACTGAGCTCTGAATATAGAATTAGTGGGAGACATGCACTAATCATGTAGAGACCACATCAAACGGCTAGTTTAAGCTAAAAAGCTATAAAACCACACTAAACTTCATTTTTGGGGTTAGAGAACATCTTGATTGATATTATAATTTTATTGAACAATATTTTTCATTATCTTGTCTAAAGATCAAAGGATCAAACATACTCTAAGAGTGTTGGGTGTGAGCATTAAATACTATTAAAGTTTGAGTGCGAGCTTAGAAATATTGAGGTTCTGAGAGTAAACCTGGGAAAACTCTTTGTAAGGGTTGAAAAGATTGATCTCAAACCATTATAAAGTTTGGTGTGAGCTTGTGCAAATACCAAGTTAGAGTTAAGTTTTTAAAAACTCAAAGCTAGTAGAACCTTAACAAGTTGTTAAGAAAGTGGATGTTAGATTAAGGTAAATCTGAACAACTATAAATCTCTTGTGTTCATTCTTCTATTCTCTACTTAAACTTCTTCTATCTTCTACATTTCTTGTTTATCAATCTTTGAAATTCCCATCAATTCTCAAACAACCAATTCACCCCCTCCCCCCTCTTGGTTGCCATCTTGGGATAATAATTGGTATCAAAGCTAGTAAAATTTTTAAACTTAATTGTGAAATTTGATCCACAATGGCAACTTTCTCTTCATCTTCCTCAATCTCTCATGGAAACCTTAACTCTATCCTTAGACCCCATTTGATGGAACAAATTATTCATATTGGAAAAAAAATGTATTTATTCTTAGATAGTGAAGGAATTGAACTATGGGATTTTGTAGAAAGTGAGTGGAAACCTCCTACTCATGAAGTTGAAGGTGTTCGAGTCCCCCTTCCTAAAACACAATGGTCAAGTGCCAATGTGAAAGAGTAATTCAAGAACAATAGAGCCGCCTCCATCTTGATGAATTCCATTTCTAGGGAAGAAGGAGGGAGAGTTCAACATCTCACTTGTGCACATTATATTTGGAAAACTCTTGTGAACTATCATGAGGGCACCACCCAAGTGAGGTTCACCAAGAAGCAAATACATGTCCATGAGTATGAACTATTTAAGATGAAACCTAATGAAAATGTCACCGACATGACAAATCATTTGTTTGCTATTGTCAACGGACTAAAGAAATATGGCAAGGTATATGATCAAGGTGATGTAAATAGCAAAATCTTGAGAGCTCTAAGAGCAAGAAAGAGCTTTGAATCAAAGGTCTCCTCCATTAAAGAAGCTCATAATCTTAGCACCTTAAGAACTGATGAGCTTGTGGGAAAGCCACTCACCTTTGAGATACACAATGAAAAAGAAGAACAAGGTGAGAAAGAAAGGAGGAAACCAATAGCCCTCAAAGCAATCAAGGAAGTTGAGAGCTCAAACAATAAATATAGTGATGATGAAGATGAATTGGCTATGCTATCCAAAAGGATAAGTTATTGGAAGAGAAAGAGAAGACTATAAGCTAACAAAGGTACATATTCTAAATCTTCCTTCAAAGATAAAGATAAAAAGAATGAAGTAAAATGCTATGAATGTGGCAAATCCAGTCACATCAAATCAAATTGCTTCAAATTAAAAAAATAAGAAGAAGTGGGATAAAGAAAAGAAGAAATCTCTCAAAGCCACATGGGATGACTCTTCCTCAAGTGAAGAAGATGAAGAAGAAGAGGAGGAAGGGATTGCAAATCTATGTCTCATGGCTATTGAAGATGATAATGACTCTAAAGAGGTAAGTACTTCATCCTTAAACTTAATTACATATGATGATGATGTAGATGTTGATGCCCTAGATGAAAATAGTTTGATTGAACATATGAATCTTAGAATTGAAAAGTACTTCTCTAAGATGAAATTTTATAAAGATAAATGTTCTAAGCTAGAGAAGGAATTTCTATGCTTAAAAAAATTCTACATTAGAATTAAAACCTCAATGAACAATTGATTAATGAAATAAATAAAAACTCACATAGCTTAGAAGATATGATCAAGGAAAATGAAAATTTGAAGAATGAACTAAAAAAACTAAAAGGATCAATTTCAAAAATTTCATAAGGAAAAAGAGGCATTAGACACATTGATAGATAATCAAAGATACTCTCTTCGAAACATAGATTAGGATTCAATGGCTCATCCAATACCACATCCAATGCACCAACATTTGTAAAAGCTTCTTGTAGCCCTTAATTTTTGACCCAGTATGGTCCGTTATTTTTTATAGTCCAAAATAATTTTTGTGGTATTTTAGTTAAAAATGGTGAAGTGAATAAAAATAAAAATAAAAATCGGCGATGGAAAAATCGGCGACGGAAAAATTCATCGCTGAAAGAGTTGGACGAAATGGCCTTGGGCCATTTCGCTCACGTGCCCTCGCAAATTTCCACAGCGGCCCTCAACAGTTTTTTCTCCAGCGAAATTTTCCGACGCAATTTTTTCCGAAACCAAATCCTATTTGGTTTCAGTTTCCTTTTCCTAATTAATGATAAATTCCTTAAACAATTGGAATTAAGCTTCCAAAATTTCCTATAAATAAGATTAGAAAGTCACAGATTAAAAAAAAAGAACAATGAGAAAACTTTGGGGAAAAAAACTTTGGACGATCAGATTGGATTTTAAACTCTGGATTTAGACTTGAACTGTGGAACTTCAGATTTGAGAGGGATAAGCAAGCAAGCAACTGTTGCGCTCAAATTAAGTACTACTACAAAGCGTCACTCGCAAGTATACGAGGTGGCTGTAGCAAAGGTGATCGCCCCAAGGTCGTTTACCCATGAAGGTGTGGTTCGTAATAGATTGATTGACAAGTATTTAAATGCGGGTGTTTGTTGTGTTGGGATTGTGCGAGAATAATTAAGACCTAAAATTAATGTGCGTAGGGTTGATGTATGATGGTTGTTCAAGATCAAAACGATTCTTGGGAAGGAGCCTAGGGTTATAGGTCCATTCAATCAAAGCTCAATTCTCAATTGTCCATTAACAATACCTTGTAAATTAATTTGTTCCTTAAGATTAATTAGTCAATTACCAATCCATTAGTTCTCACATTCATGAATTAACAATGACCAATTCTTTTACATTACCAAATTAATGAAACCCTAGAACTTATATTTCTAATTCATTCATAGGGTGGTCGATTATATAGTTCCGATATCGGATTTCACCTCTCGGTCCATCATCCAATATTCAAAGATCAATAGGTACCTAATCTATCAACCTAGCATTTAATGCAATACAATCAACCAATCAACAAGGAACATCAATGTAAATATCAAATCAAAGCATTCAACCAAATATGCTACAAATCCTAAACATGGGTATTTAGCTCAACATCATCAATTTATAATATCCATTCAACTCAATATAACACAAATACAAATTGTCCATTGCAATATCAATATTCTTAATACAACAACAACAATAGAAATGAATTAAAAGAGAGAATAGAAAAACCCCTTGTGAAGATGCCAAGAGTAGGATTGCTAGTCTTCCTCCTAGCTCCACTTGATGTATGATGAAGAACTCAAGCCCTCTTCAATGGTTGATTCCCCTTGCAATGTGGAATGGAGCTTTCTCAAGTCACCAAACCTTTGGATGGAGCTTTCTCAAGTCACCAACTCTTCAATTGATTTGCCTTTGGAAGATGGAATGGAGCTTTCTCAAGTCACCACTCTCTTCAATGATGCTTCTTTAACCTTTGAGAACTTGTAACCCAATTTATCCCAAAGAACCTCAAAGATCCTATCAATGGAAGATGGAGAAGGTGGAGAGGATGGAAATGGAGGTTTGGAGGTGAAGGGACAAGGGAGAGTGTCACTCTCTCCCTCTCCCACGTTTTTTGTAGAAATTTGGCTCCAAGAACAAAAAGCTCCCTCCATTTTCCTCTTCAATCCCTTTTAATTCATTCAAAAATCAACACCCATGCCTTCCAACTCACACCATTTCACTTTGTTCCCCACTAAATATTTGTTTAGTATTACTTTTGGCAAGCAAAAAACAATGTTCCCCACTTTGTTCCCCACTTTCTGTAAAAGAAATCAAAATATTTTTGGGTGACACGGCCAAGCCAAGACAAGCTTGGCCGTGTCTCTCCTGATTTTTCATGGGACACGGCCAAGTCAGCTGGCCGTGTCCCTTACTGCCTGTCTTTCTTTCTTTGCTTTCTTTCTTTGGTCACAAGGGAGACACGGCCAAGCTTGTGGCCGTGTCAGGTGACACGGCCACTGGCTTGGCCGTGTCAGGTGGGTGTGTTCGCTACTGTCTCTTTTCTTTCCTTCTTTGCTTGCTCCTTGGATGTTTGGCATGAAATGGGACACGGCCAGAGGCTTGGCCGTGTCACCTGGGCGTGTCTGCTTCTGTGTGATTTTCCTCTCTTTTCCTTTGGAGTGTGACACGGCCATGCCTTAGTTGGCTTGGCTGTGTCTGACATTTTTGGAGGGACACGGCCAGTGACACGGCCGTGTCCCCTGGTTGTGTCACCTTCTGCCTGATTTTTGCTCTTTCTTGCTTGTTCTTTGGTTTTGCTCATTAGGTGAGACACGGCCAGAGGCTTGGCCGTGTCTCTTGGGCGTGTCAGCTACTGTTTCTTCATTTTTGCTCTGTTTTCCACTGTTTTGATCTTCCAAGGGTGTTTTTCCACCTAAACCTAAAAACAACACTTTAAACACACTTAAAACAACAATTAATCAAAACATTAACTAAAACACACATAAAATCACACTAAAAACTAGTACAAAAATGGACTAAACAGCAACCAAGCCATCAAAGGCAGCAATCCTGCCCTTGTCCTTGTTCATCCAAGAAGCAATTTTTGGTGGAACCAATTTGAATATCTAGTCTTTTTTTTTCTTACAGTAGCTTGAATCATTAAATTATTTCTTTTGATTTTAAAAACCTTAATTCGTTTTTTTGTTTTTCAAAAATCTTAAAATTATTTTTCTGTTTCTTCTAAAACCTAAAAGCCCTAATCTATTTCTTCAAAATCTTAAAACCCTAATCTACTTTCCAACTTTCCAAAACCTTAAATCGTTTTCTAATTCCCAAAACCCTAATATGCTTTCCAATTTTTCAAAACCTTAAAACACTAAATTGATTCTTTTATTTCCAAAACCCTAAAAAATATTTTCTGTTTCCAAAAAACCTTAAATTGTCTTGCCAATTTTTAAAAACTTTATAAACTCTAAATTATTTTCTTCAATTCCAAAATCAAGATAAAAACCCCAAACTAGCTAATCTAAACCCTAAGTATTCTTAAACCCTAATTCCCTTAAAATCTTAAACCCTAGATTTTCTAAACCCTAATCCTTAGAACCTTAAAACCTTATAAACCTAAATATTAAAATTCAACACAGTAAGCCTAAAAACAACAATAAATAATCATAAATTCAAATGTTTCAAAGTATCCAAACCCTAATTTCATGATTTTATCCCTCAAACCCTAATTTGGTTAATCAAAGAACCTTATCAATCTCTTAAATTGTAAAACCTTAATCCATTTCAATTCCATTAAAACATACAGTTGCCTAAACCAATAAATTCCAAAACCCTAAATATTAATTAAAGAACTTTAAATGAACAGTAACCCTAACTTGTATCTTTACTTACCTTATTTGATTATATAGTTTATTATATGGTTTGACTTATTTAAGTTCAATGCTTGGTTTATTTAAATTATCATGGATGAATGTTTATATTTTGATTGATGTTTAATATCGTTGATGAATGATTTATTTATGATGAGTGGTTATTTACTTCTATCGATTTATTTTAATTTTCAAATGTTGTAAGAGATATGTTTTCACTTTGTGGGGATCTCATTAGTTAAATATCATGTAATTTAACTTGCTTTTATATTTTAAACCAATATAAAGGACATGTTTCTACCGTTTGGTGAGTGTCCTATTAGTTTAGACATGGGTGATGTAAGGGCATGTTTCCATCCTCGAATGTGTGTCCATTTATTTATTTTTCTTGGACATTGCTTTGATTTCAATATAACGATGCTTTATTTCAATTATTGTGTGTAATATGGATAATATTGTTATATTTAAGAATTTTATAATATTAAGACCTATAAAGGAGGCCGGTTTCAATGAACTGGGCGTTGTGGGTGTGCTGGGACATTTCTCACCTTCCCCAGACATTCCCAACTTTCTGAACCCATTAGGGGGTTGGGGATTCCTTAGGAATCGAGTCATTCACCCTTTTCTTTTTTCCGACCTGTCTGGGTGGCGACTCCATTTTCTCCGGACTTAGGTCCGTGTTCTCTAAGGCCCCGATCCTAAACAGTGCCGAAGTTACAAGAACTATTCCACCGGGAGTGGGGGCAAAAATCCCAGCTCACAGTGGCGATTCCACTGGGGATAAGAGAAGCTGGTTCCGTTGGTCTTTATATTATTCTATTCTTTCTTATAATGATATTATCTATTGCATCATATTAGATTGCATCGTGTGCGTGAGTTAGGACACTCGTGTTACCCGTGTTGTGTTATGTAAGGGATGCCATACTTTTACTCAAGGTATGGAGATCGAGCATGACATAACTACTCATAGCCTCGTACCATTTGGTATATGCCTGCTATGGAAACCTAAGCCTTTTTAACCCAAAGAAAAAAGCTCATGTAATTGGCCTAGTTACTTTCCTTAGGTTTTACCTCAAATGCATGTTGTTTGACTATGGTTAATTTGTCTTGACTTAAATCATGGCTTATTTGGTTTACACTTTTTCTAATATGACCTAAGTACATTGTAAGCTCAAAACAAAATTTTCTTTCAAATCCAAAAGACCAAAGCTATTTTCAAAACTTTTCAAGATGGTCTTTGGGCATATAACTTTTCTAAAAATAAATCAAAAATTCTTTTGCTCATAACCCAAAATACTAAGCCCAAAATCTATTTATTCTAAAATTTTTTTTACAATGGGCTTAGAAACAAAATTATTTTCATCCTTTTCTTACAAAGAGCTTGCAAAACATTTAGGTCAATTACGAAATACCAAAAATCAATTGTGAGCCTAGTTTATACTAAGAATAATTAATCATGAGCTTGTTTTTAGCATGAATCATTAGTTACCTTTTCGAGTGAGAAATCTATTTATAATAAACCTCTTAATTTAGTTTTAATCCAATATAGCATAAAAACTACTTTAGTTGGATAAATGGATTAAAACCTAATTAATGGGAATTATTATAAATTGATTTCCATTTTTGAAAATATAACTATTGGTTGAAACGTCCAAGAGAAATATTCGAAAATAAGATGCCCCATGTTGGTATTTTGTTAACCATATTACCTAGGAAAAGAGACTCGCCATTCGTGTGTGGATGTTATAAGGTTGGAAGGAACGTCCTATTTGTCCTTGTTTGTTAATGGTTTGTGCATACATGCATACATGCATACATTTGCATCTCATATCATTGATTCTCTCTGGCTCACAGCCCTGGATTATGGCAGTTCAAAAGTTTACGATAATCCGACCTATGCCGGAAGTGAAGAATCTAGAAATGACTCAATCACTCGATCACCAAAAATAATGGATCCCGAACAAATTCAAAGAATAGTGGATGATGCCCTCAATGCCAAGATGAAAGAAATAAAAGAGGCCCTAGCTGAGACCATGAACCACAGTTGATTGAAATTCTAGAGATCATCAACAATGCTAAGGCAGCATCCGTGGAGAACATGTTCACTAGTAGAGATCGAATGAAAAATGAGGGACCAATCCCTATTCTATGAGACCAATCGAACCATGTGCTGTCTAAGTGGGGCAATAAGGGCGGTTATCACCTCAGTGGAAAAGGTCAAGGGGAAAGAGAGAAGAACCATTTGTCTGCAAAATGGAATTATCAGCCCAGCAATCAAAATACACAAAAGGAAGATGATGTTAATGCCATCAGTCAAGGAAGAATGAGGCAGTTTTCAAAATTGGGAAAGCCGCTGTCATGGGTTTTCAATAAGCTACAAAAGAAGGGATTGTTACAACTCTTGACTCCTCGACCTTTTCCAAATCCTTTACCCCTAAAATTTAATACTAAGGCTTTTTGTCAATTTCATCAAACTCAAGGACATGAAATCGATAGATGTACCCGATTGAAGCATGAGATCCAAAATCTAATCGACAGTGGTAAGCTGCCTAAGCCTGATAAACCCAACACTAAGAATAATCCTCTACCTAAATTTGGAAGGGCACCACCGCTTGCAACCTTCATGAAGAGTTTTATCTTGTCATCTCATTATGATATGGATAGAGAAGCTGCTAAAGAGGATGTACTACTAAACAAGTTTGGATTAATTGTGGATGATGAAGCAATGACCTTTGATGATGGAAGAAATCCTTACCCTTGAGATGTCTAAATAAATGGAGTATCTTCGACTCCAACTCAATGAACTTCCCTTAGCTTGAATGTTACTTTTCAATTTTACTTTCTTTAATATTTAATTGGAACAATCATGTTTTTCACATTTAAATTTGTTTGAATAAATTACTTTCATCAAAATTTTATTGGTCTTTGTTTATTTTGGTGCTCAACTAATAAGGAATCTAGCTTGATAATTCCTAAATTAATATATTTATGCATCATGACTTGAATGACTTTACTAGGTGAGGAAATTGCTCTATAGCATTGAGTTGTGTATGCTTACTTAGAGAGGGCTCCTACATAATTATCTTTGTCTAGGTCCTAGTCAGTCTTATAACATGCTTTGACAAACTTTTAAGGCGAAATTGAACTGTACTTATTTAAGGGAGAGATGATCTAGGCATTGTTTGGTTAGCCAACAACTTGTATCTACCCTATTAAATATCAATCCCTAGTTGTCCCTTTGAGCCTTCATAAAATTTTAGCTTTCTTTTCATTGGCTTACAAATCCCAATAACCTACCTTGAGCTATTGTGATACTTTTGACAAGTCTTATGATCACTAAGATGAAGAGACAAGAAGATCAAAGAAAGAAATGAATAGTCAAGACCATGAAGACAGTTGAAGTTCTCAAGACCATAAGGGTAGTTGAAGTTCTCAAGATCGTAAGGGTAATTGAAGTTCATCTAATATCTCCAATATATCAAGACAACATCAGAGTGAAAAACAATTTATCCCTGTTAAAGAAGATTTATGTCATTCCACTCATCCATTATTGGAAGCCCAAGTTAGTACAAACCAAGACAACTCTTTTTAGAGCTAGAAACAAAAAAAAAACAACAACAACAAAAAAAGGGAAAAAAGAAGAAAAGGAAAAAAAAAGAAAGAGAAAAAAAAAGAGAGAGAAAAAAAAGGGAAAAAAGAAAGATAAAACCTAAAAAGGTGATTCAGAAAGCCAATGGAGTTCTCTTTTACCTAAAGCAACAAAAGGCTTCCATTTGCTTTATAAGGAAAGTTTGACTTGAATTGGTCCAACCCAACCAAAAATTCGATCAAAATTAGAGAAAAAGGAAAAAGACCATCTAGTTCTTGAAAGTTCTGTACTAGACAGTCCTACAAGAAAGAAGGACAAAATGATAAAATCCTCAAAGAAAGGGAAGAGTAAGGAAAATAAAGAGAAAGAAAAGGGAAGAGTAAGAAAATAAAGAAAAGGGAAAAGAAGAAGAAAAGAAACAAATTTGGGTCTCAAACTTTTTGCAAGGGCAAAAACTGTCCTAATCAAGATCCAGATTAATGCCAATAAGATAGAAAGAATTTAGAGTCTAGCAAGATTGCTCCTAACTGCCTAAAGTTCAAACAAGAAATTTGCAGTGTGAAGGTTTGTCTATTGTGTCACACCAGCTCCAATCTCAAAATGGCCTTCATTTAACCCATGTCCCTTATAGACCCCATCCTTCATTTAACCCATGTCCCTTATAGACCCCATTTCAAGCCTATCAAAGACCTGTTGATCTCTCTTGGTGAGCAGAGCCTATTAGTAGAGATAGTTTGAATAAGCATACATATGAGATAGACAATATTTAAACTCAATGAGACTTTGGCCAAGTAATGTGTATGTGCCTATCTGAAGTACAACAATTCTTGCTTAAATAGAAATAATTCTCGAGTTTAGTACAGTAACTAGGGTTGTCATGTTATAGATATGTTAATTTGGAAAAATCAAGTCCTAAGGTACATTGACATTGATTTGGAAAAGCCAACAGTTGATTTCAAAATCAAAATTCAAAATTAAAAAATAAAAAATGTTTTCGCCATACAAAGCCTTCAAGTTAAGGGGAGTATGTTGAACTGTCGAACCTCGAAGGACACATTGGGCAAAGGAAGTGATTACTATCAAGGTCATGAAGAAGCTACCAATTGAAACATAGTTTGAAATGGATATATCTCTGCTGTTTGGAGCCTCCATTATTCATATTTTCAACATCTTAAAGATAAAAACTATAAATGTGGAGCATTGTGTCATTCCAAAGCAAGAACTGAACAAGCATTTGGAAGGCGTCAAGGAGAATACTTCTGCTAATCACCTTGGTCTGTGAGTCGATGGAACCACTGTAAGTATTATTCATGCATACCATGCATACATGAGCATATGCCATTGCACTTTCTTATCTTGTATTGTCCATTCTTTGTCAAAGTAAACAGCAAAAACCCTGTGAAGTAAACAATCAAGAGAAGCTATCAAATCAGGGGGGCATGGAAAGCCCATTGCTTGAGAAAGTTCTAGTAATCTTGCAAAGAGAAGAAATACGTGCTTGTGCGAAGAATTAGACAACAAAAACACAATCAAAGCTTGCATGGAAAAAAAAAATCCTTGGTTTGAGCCTACACAAGGGCAAAGTTTCTCAATTTTAATTTTTGAGTTTATGCGTATACAAAATATTTTCAAACTCACTTCCAAATCCAGTTTAGGATCGAGTATCCAAATCCAGTTAGGATTGTGTATCCAAATCCAATTTAGGATCGAGTATCCAAATCCAGTTTAGGATCGAGTATCCCAATCCAGTTAGGATCGAGTATCCAAATCTAATTTAGGATCGAGTATCCAAATCTAGTTAGGATTGAGTATCCAAACCCAATTTAGGATCGAGTATCCAAATCCAGTTTAGGATCGAGTATCCAAATCCAGTTAGGATCGAGTATCCCAATCCAATTTAGGATTGAGGATCCAAATCCAGTTAGGATCGAGTATCCAAATCCAATTTAGGATTAAGTATCCAAATCCAGATCCAGTTAGGATCGAGTATCCAAATCCAATTTAGGATCGAGTATACAAATCCAGTTAAGATCGAGTATCCAAATCCAGTTTAGGATCGAATATCCAAATTCAATTTAGGATCGAGTATCCAAATCCAGTTTAGGATCGAGTATCCCAATCCAGTTAGGATAGAGTATCCAAATTCGGTTAGGATTGAATATCCAAATCCACTTAGGATCGAGTATCCAAACCCAATTTAGGTTCGAGTATCAAAATCCAGTTAGGATCTAGTATCCAAATCTAGTTAGGATAAAGTATCCAAATCCAGTTTATGATCGAGTATCCAAGTCCAATTAGGATCGAGTATCCAAATCCAGTTAGGATCGAGTATCCAAATCCAAATTCAGTTTAGGATCGAGAATCCAAATCTAGTTAGGATCGAGTATCAGAATCCAGTTTAGGATTAAGTATCCAAGTCTAGTTTAGGATCGAGTATCCAAATCTCTCGAGTCCAGAACCTAAATTATCCTTAGGTCCAGATCCTAAAATCTCTTCTAAGTCCAGAACCCAAATTATCCTTAGGTCCAGAACCTAAAATCTCTTTTAAGTCCAAAACTTAGTTCGGGTCCAGAGCCCGAAATTATCCTTAGGTCCAGAACCTAAAATTATTCTTTGAGCCCAAAACTCAAATTGGGTTCAGAACCCAAAACCTCAACCATCTCAGAAAAATTAAGTCCTATTGCTTTTCATTCTCTTTTACTAAAGTCTCAGATCATTCAAGCAGGGGGCAAACTGTAAACCCTTAATTTTTGACCCAGACAGGTCCATTATTTTTTATAGTCCAAAATAATTTTTGTGGTATTTTAGTTAAAAATGGTGAAGTGAATAAAAATAAAAATAATAAAAAAATAAAAATAAAAATAATAAACAAATAAATAAAAATAAAAATCGGCGACGGAAAAACGAAATGGCCTTGGGTCATTTCGCCTGCAAGGGTTTCTAGCTGGCAAAATGGCGCCATTCCGCACGCAGGAAAATCCTGTGGGCGAAATGGCCGGCAACCAATTTCGCTCGTGCGCCCTCGCAAATTTCCACAGTGGCCCGTAGCAGTTTTTTTGCCAGCAAAATTTTTCGACGTAATTTTTTTCGAAACCATATCCTATTTGGTTTTGGTTTTCTTTTCCTAATTAATGATAAATTCCTTAAACAATTGGAATTAAGCTTCCAAAATTTCCTATAAATAAGATTAGAAAGTCATAGATTAAAAAAAAGAACAACGAGAAAACTTTGGAGGAAAAAACTTTGGACGATCGGACTGGATTTTGAACTTTGGATTTAGACTTGAACTGTGGAACTTCAGATTTGAGAGGGATAAGCAAGCAAGCAATCAAGCCATCAAAGGCAGCAATCCTGCCTTTGTCCTTGTTCATCCAAGAAGCAATTTTTGGTGAAACCAACAAACGAAGGTTTGAATATCTAGTCTTTTTTTTTTCTTATAGTAGCTTGAATCATTAAATTGTTTCTTTTGATTTTAAAAACCTTAATTTGTTTCTTTGTTTTCCAAAAATCTTAAAATTGTTTTTCTGTTTCTTTTAAAACCTAAGAACCTTATCTATTTCTTCAAAATCTTAAAACACTAATCTTCTTTCCAACTTTCCAAAACCTTAAATCGTTTTACTAATTCCCAAAACCCTAATCTGCTTTCCAATTTCCAAAACCTTAAAACGCTAAATTGATCCTTTTATTTCCAAAAACCCTAAAAAAATATTTTCTGTTTCCAAAAAACCTTAAATTGTCTTGCTAATTTCCAAAAACTTTATAAACTCTAAATTATTTTCTTCAATTCCAAAATCAAGACAGTAACCCCAAACTAGCTAATTTAAACCCTAAGTGTTCTTAAACTCTAATTCCCTTAAAATATTAAACCATAGTTTTTCTAAACCCTAATCCTTAGAACCTTAAAACCTTATAAACCTAAATATTAAAATTCAACACAGTAAGCCTAAAAAAACAATCCAGTAGCTAATAATCATAAATTCAAATGTTTTAAAGTATTCAAATTCTAATTTCATGATTTTACCCCTCAAACCCTAATTTGGTTAATCAAAAAACCTTATAAGTCTCTTAAATTATAAAACCTTAGTCCATTTCAATTCCCTTAAAACTTACAGTAGCCGAAACCAATAAATTCCAAAATCCTAAATATTAATTAAAGAACTTTAAATGAGAAACAGTAACCCTAACTTGTATCTTTACTTACCTTATTTGATTATATAGTTTATTATATAATCTTAAATTTTTTTTAAGTTTAATGCTTGGTTTATTTAAATTATCATGGATGAATGTTTATATTTTGATTGATGTTTAATATCGTTGATGAATGATTTATTTATGATGAGTGGTTATTTACTTCTATCGATTTATTTTGATTTCCAAATGTTGTAAGAGGTATGTTTCCACTTTGTGGGTACCTCATTAGTTAAATATCATGTAATTTAAATTGCTTTTATATTTTAAACCAATGTAAAGGACATGTTTCTACCGTTTAGTGGGTGTCCTATTAGTTTAGATATGGGTGATGTAAGGGCATGTTTCCATCCTCGGATGGGTGTCCATTTATTTATTTTTCTTGGACATTGCTTTGATTTCAATATAACGATGCTTTATTTCAATTATTGTGTGTAATATGGATAATATTGTTATATTTAAGAATTTTATAATATTAAGACCTGTAAAGGAGGCCGGTTCCAATGAACCGGACGTTATGGGTGTGCTGGGCCATTTCTCACCTTCCCCACACGTACCCAACTTTTCAAACCCATTAGGGGGTTGGGGTTTCCTTAAGAATCGAGTCATCCACCCCTTTCTTTTTCCCGGCCCGTCCAGGTGGTGACTCCATTTTCTCCGGACTTAGGTCTGTATTCTCTAAGGCCCCGAGCCTAAACAGTGCCGAAGTCGCAAGAACCATTCCACCGGGAGGGGGGCAAAAATCCCCGCTCACACTTCTGCAACTCAAACTTCTAGTCTTGAAGTTGTAAAGGTCAAAAATGCACATGCCAAGCCTAAAAGTCCTAAAAAGACTTCTCAAGGCTCACTAGGCAATAGAACCAAAATTTCAAGAGCAAATCATGCATTCATGTATACTAGATATACACATAAGCACAAAGACGCACAAAAGCAATCACACATTTGCAATTGTATGCATAGCACAATGAATGTCAATAGGAAAATGCATAAATATAGAACATTGTCTCAAAGCCATATTGTATGAAATTTGGACATAAAAGCACATTTTGTTACAATAGGAAGGCTCATCTCAAGTTGTAGGATCCTTCTACTACTAACCCTCAATGACCCAACTTCATTTGGATACCTAAGAGAAGATGAACATTATTGCTTTGTAGGTATGCCTAAAATCCACCACAAACAAAAGCACTTGGCCTGTAGATAGTGGATGTTTAAGGCATATGATGGGTAATGCAAAGCTTTTCACAATACTCACTTATAAGCTTGGAGGTAATGTCACTTTTGGAAACAATGCTAAAGGTAAAATCATTGGTATTGGCTCTATAGGCATGCTTGGAAAGAATTTGATTGAAAATGTATGGCTTGTTGATGGTTTAAAACACAATTTACTAAGTGTAAGCCAATTATGTGATAGAGGATATGAAGAAATTTTCGACTAAAAAAGATGCAAGTTTATCAATTCAAATGTGAAATTGCATTTAAAGGGGGATATAATTTCTAATACATATAAAATTGACATACATTCCAATAATGCTTTTGAATGCTTGATTTCTATTAATAATGATGCTTGGTTATGGCATAGGAGACTAGATCATGCTAATATACCATAGACAAGATTGATAATGCTTGAGAGAGACCATGAACATCACCTTCATTTTCACCTTCTATTTCTTCCATAGACAAGATTCTTAACGTTTTTTGGGATAAAATTGGGTGAGCAAGCTCTTATGAAGGTTAGGGTTTGAAGAAAGCTTGATTGAGGAGTAGGAGGCTAGAGAGAGTTACCATTCCATCTTTCAAGAGGAGAACCATTGATTAAAGAAGGCTTGTTAGCTCTTCATCATATTCAAAGTGGAGCTAGGAGGAAGACTAGAAGTTCAACTCTTAGCATCTTCAAAGGGGTTTTTATATTCTCTCTTTTAATTCATTTCTAGATTGTTGTTGTTTGTTAAGAACATTAATATTTCAATGGACAATTGTGATTTGATTTATATTGAGATGAATATTTATTTTAAATTGATGATGATGAGCTAAATCACTCATGCCTAGGGTTTGTAGTAGATTTGATTGAATGAATTGATTTGATATTTCCATTAATATACCTTTTTATTAGTTGATTGTATTGGATTGAATGTTAGGTTGATAGAATAGCTACTTATTAATCTCTAAATATTGAATAAAGGACCGAGAGGTGAAATTTAATATTGGAATTATGTACTCAACTACCCTAAGAATGAATTAGAAATATAAGTTCTAGGGTTTTATTAATTTACAATTTTAAAACAACTGGTTGTTGTTAATTCATGAATGTGAAAACAAATGAATTGGTAATTCCTAATTAAACTCAATGAATAAATTAAAATACAAAGTTATATTAATGGATAATTTGAGAATTAAGCTTTGATTAAATTGATTTATAACCCTAGGCACTATTCCTAAAATTGAATTAATCTTGTACAACCATTGCACACATTACTTTTAAATTTAAATTGCTTTTCACCATTCCAACATATCACACTCTTGCTTTTCAATTTATTTGTTAATTAAGCTATTGCAAAATAATTCCTTCCTTGTGAGATGACCTTGGGGCGATCACCGTTGCTACAATAATCTCATATACTTGCGAGTGTCACTTTGTAGTAGTAATTAATCGAGCGCAACATCTATGTTGAACAACCTCCCGGTTTCGAAAATTATAACTTTCCAAATCATGTTTTTAAGCTTACCAAAGCATTATATGGATTGAAACAAGCACCAAGAGCATGGTATGATAGACTTAGTGCATATTTTATTGAAAATGGTTTTACAAAAGGCAAAATGGACACAACTCTTTTTGTTAAAAAGAATAAGCATAACATTTTAACTGAATAAATTTATGTTGATGATATAATATTTAGTGCCACTAATGAATTTTTGTGCACAGAATTTGTTTCTTGTATGACTAGAAAATTTGAAATGAGCATGATGGGTGAACTCAAATTCTTTCTTAGAATATAAATTAAGCAGTGCAAAGATGGGATATTCATTAACCAATCCAAGTACATAAAGGAACTCATCAAGAAATTTGGAATGGATGGTTGCAAGACTAGCAGCACTTCTATGAGTACATCCTTGAAACTTGACAAAGATGAAAATTGTAAGGTAGTAGATGAGAAGAAATATCGAGGTATTATCGGATCACTACTCTATTTAACCGCTTCTAGGCCTGATATTATGTACAGTGTATGTTTGTATGCTAGATTCCAATCTTGCCCTAAAGAGTCCCTTTTAAATGCAACTAAAAGAATTTTAAAATATTTGAGTGGAACATTGCATTTAGGAATTTGGTATCCTAGAAACACATCATTTGACATATTAGGTTTTTTTGATGTGGATTTTGCCGGTAGTCCTTTGGATAGAAAAAGTAAACAACCAGAGCTTGTCATTTTCTTAGTGAATGCTTAGTTTCTTGGTTTAACATGAAACAAGTGTCAGTTTCTTTATCTATCGCCAAGGCCGAATATGTCGTTGCATGTTTCTGTTGCACATAAATTCTTTGAATTAAACAACAATTACTTGACTATGGAAAAAATTTTGATCACATTCCTATCAAGTGTGATAATACTAGTGCAATTAATTTGTCCAAGAATCCCATTCAACATTATAGGTCTAAGCATATAGATGTCAAACATCATTTCTTAAGGGATAATGTTCAAAATCACAATATAGTTTTAGAATTTGTTGAAACTCAAAATCAATTTGCAAATATTTTTACCAAACCCTTAAATGAAAAAAGAATGAATTTTATAAAATAAAATATTGGCTTGATTGATGGACAAACTCTTGCATAATCCATTTTATTGGTAGCAAGTATATTTTGTTTATTTGCTCTAAAATCTATTTTCAAAATTTAGTATGGCTCCATTAGTGCGAGCACACCATTTTACCGAGTGGTTGCACAAATATGCTCATTTACCGAGCTCGAGCTAGACAGCAATTCTCCATGAGCCTTAAATTGCATTTATACCGACCCCGAGCTTTAATAGCTCGAATGATTGGTCCATTTTTAGGATTCTATGTTGTTTCTCTGTTACACTCCCTTAAAGCTTGTGCGAGCATGCACAATCGAGGGAGCTCACCAGACTAAGCTGGCGATCGCTCAATAGATCGGGCGACCTCATAACTAATATAACTGATTCTGGCTTTTTACGTTGGAACTTGAAAAATTCAAATTTTTGCCCCCCTAAATGGTAAAAAACGGCTAGTTTTCCAAATTTTGTCAATAATACATCTATTTTGCATAAAAATACATCTTTACAAACTCAATCTCACATACTCAAACACTCCTCAAAAATTTAATCGTCAAGAAGAAGTTTTCAAAGATTTTCATTCACTTGAAGTTGTTTGTTCAAAGCATCACCAACAATCTCTTTCATTCTAAATTTCTTTCAATTTTTTACATCTCTTTTACTTTTTATCTTTTAATTGAGGATATGGCACCTAAAACCAAAACCAAAAGCAATCCCAGCAAAAAGAAAACCACAACCAAAGAAAAGGGGATTGTGATTCATGAACCCAAACCTCATCCTCAACCTCAAACAAAATTCAAACACTTCACTAGAAAAAGTGTTCAACCTCATAAACCCAAGTACAAAAATGAGGATGAGAGAACCAAATATTATATGCTTAAGAAGAAGACTCTTGAACCAACCAAAATGCTTGTGGAAATGATGCTCTTAACTCTAAACATCAAAGGTGAAATCTATAACTACCTTGATAGAATTAGGTGGAGACAATTTGCATTTCCAAATGAGTTAGGTTACTCTAGCCTCTCAAGGAAATTCTTAATGTCTCAAAGGGTAGAGAAAAGCCACAATGCACAATAGGATTCTATAGAGTTTACTTTAGGCTTTTTGACCAAGATTTTACTCCTTTCTTAGAAGAATTTGGTAAAGTTTGGGGTTTTCAAACTCATAGAGTTATATCCTACAATGATGTAGATTTTCCTTTAAAGAATTATTCATCGTTTTGGAGTGAACTATCCATTGAAACCCAATACAACAATAGGTCATCCAAAGCTATCCATTTTAGGACCCTTCTCTTTTGGCTCTTACTTAAAAGCATCACTTATACCATTCACCAAAGAAGTGATGGAAATGAAAAGGTTACTGAAAAGTGACCTATTTTTCTTATATGCTATTATGCATAATGAGCCAATACAAAGTGCTAGATTTCTCATTGATACATTCACACATCATGGAAAATTTTAAACCGGAACCTTCTTTCTATCCTCCCAAATCACCCACCTTACAAGACACTTAGGGCTCTTAACCCCCGAGAATCTTGCAACTCTTAGTGACCCCCTTGATCCGACTACAAAGTCTATCAATCTAGAATACCTTGAACATGCTAGATGTATCCAAAAGATTGATAATCACTATGAGTATACTTTTGGTACCAAGGGAGTTATACAAAGGGACAAGAAGAGACTTAGATACCATATCATGGAATAAGAAGGTGAACCTACACTTGTTGAAGTTAAACACCTTTCTACACTATCCAAACTTACCAAAGAAAAAGGTGAATCATCCAAAACCCTAAAGCTTATCTACAAGGCCATATCTTCCCTTCAAAAACAATTTCATCACTTTAAGAAGGATGTCACAAAAAGGATCACAAAACTTAACAAAAAGGTTAATCTCATTTCCCATATTCATCATGACATATATGACTTACAAGGAAAATTTAATCTTCCTCAATGTGATTTGAGTAAATGGGATGTAAATGAGCATCTTGAAAGTCCTTATGAAGGTACCTCATCATCTTCACATGACCACTCTTCAACTCCTTCTATTGGAGATAATGATGGAAGTTCTCCATCTCCTCCTACACCATCAAGAAAAGGAAAGGAAAAAGTCTTTGATTAATCTTTGTATTGTACTTTCTATTGACATTAAACTTCTATTTCACTTGTTTTTTTCATTAATTAGTATCAATGAATTTCATCATTTCCTTTTTTTCTTTTTGCCTTTGTCAAAGGGGGAGAAAATATGATTGAATTTAAGTATATTTAACAAAAAGGGGGAGATTATTAAAAACTTTAAAAAACAAAGGAAGAGATAATCTTGAATGGAACAAGAAAACATATTGGTATCAAAAAGGGCATACACCAATTCATATCAAATAAAGCATGCATTACTCATTTAACATAGGGGGAGAAATTTGGTTGTTTTCATATTATTAATTTCTTTATATACTTGATTATGATTAACTTAAAATTCAATTTGATTGCCAAAGTAAAAAAGGGGGAGATTGTTAAGCTCATTTCAACCAAACATTATTTTGATATTTGACAATCAAATTGATAACGGACTAATAATTTCAAACAAGTGTGGTTTGTAGCATCGGTACCCAAGCTCCTATGTGTCACCTGAACTACCGAGCCAGGAAAATCAAATGCATATTTATAATGCTGAGCTATATAGCATAAGCACAGATCTACCGAGTGTGGAACTTTTGAGTAGAAAATTGATCTAACATATGGTCTTGCCGAGAAAAAAGCACATAACCATAGATATACCGAGCTAAGTACAATGCTAATGGAGAACCCAAACTTACTGAATTTACAAAGAAGAGCTAAGTCCTCAACAAAGAAGAAAATCCATTATTTCCATAGAAGAGTTCGTGGTCTCAGTTAGTAGTGAAATCAGAATCCCAGACTCACCAAGCAGCCGCCTTGGAAACCGAGTGACCACATATAACAATGAATGAAAATGCTAAATAATACAGAAGAGATAGCGGTCAGACTTCACGATTATTCCTCGACGCTCAACATTACGAGTGCCTGCTTAAAGAAACCGAGCGACCATATGAGTCCAACAAATTTGAATCTGAGCCCCAAATATTTTGGACCAATAAGAACCAAACATGTGGAAAGAGAAATTTGAATTCAATGGCAATATTGTGTCGAGCGACTGCACACCGAGCTAGGCAACTGCAAGACATAGAGGTATGGGCAATTGGATTCTGTCAGAAAAATAAAATTCAACCATTTAAAGTAGCCGTTACTCAGAGCTTTTTGAACCGTGCAATTGCACATCGAGCTGAGTGACTACACACCGAGCTCCTAACATAGAATTAGTGGGAGACAAGCACTAATCATATGGAGACCACCTCAAATGGCTAGTTTAAGCCAAAAGGCTATAAAAACCACACTAAACTTCATTTTGTGGTTAGAGAACACCTTGATTGATATTGTAATTTCATTGAATAACATTTTTCATTATCTTGAGATCAAAGGATCAAACATCATAAACTCTAAGAGTATTGGGTGTGAACATTAAATACCATTAAAGTTTGAGTGTGAGCTTAGAAATACTTAGGTTCTGAGAGTAAGCCTGGAAAAACTCTTGTAAGGGTTGTGAGGATTGATCTCAAACCATTGTAAAGTTTGGTGTGAGCTTGTGAAAACACCAAGTTAGAGTTAAACTTGTAAAAACTCAAAGCTACTGGAACCTTAACAAGTTGTTAAGGAAGTGAATGTAGGATCAAGGTAAATCCAAACCACTATAAATCTCTAGTGTTCATTCTTCTATTCTCTAATTAACCTTCTTCTATCTTATACATTTATTGTTTGTCAATCTTTGAAATTCCCATCAATTCTCAAACAACCAATTCACCCCCTTCTTAGTCATCTTAGGACTACACTTCCCATTACCTTTTAGCTCAGCGTTGGTGGTTCCAGCTCCACAGGTCTTCCCCCTTTGGAAAACTGGATATTCAACCTGAACTAATTCTTCAACCATAAAAATGAGGTCCTTCACCTTTGTTCCAAATTTTCCTACCTCGGGAGTGATGATAAAGTCATATTTTCACTATAATTTTAGATAATTCTAACTTTATTTTTAATTATTTTCAACTAAATTTGATATATTTCTTTATTAATGTTAGACTTTATCCTATTTTAGCTTGGAAATGTCAAAATACAAGTTTTTAATTAAAAATTAAGGAAAATTGAAGAAAAAGGTGCAAAGAGGCAAAGGAAGTCAAGACCCATGCATGTAGCAGTCAATGCCATGCCCATGGACTTCAATTAGGATATGTCAAAGAAGATCCAATAGCAAATTTAATCCCACAGTCGTGGCTTTCCATTGCCACACCTATGGGAGCCAAATAGCTACTGTCCAGACATATTATGTGATTTCTAAGGACATATTATGTGATTTTCATACTTAGACAATTTTGATCTTTGAAGTTTTACTTGAGATTTTGATGATCTTAGAGCTCTATAATGATAAAGTATTATTTATGAAGCTTTTAGAAGACATTTCATGCTTTTCAGAATGGTCTTATTTATACAAATCAGAGTTTATTTGGGCCTCTAAATAGCTTTGTAAAGTCAAAACTACGAATCCAAATCGAAATAGAATTTCTATCTAGACCAATTTACTTCAAAAAGCCATAGCCCATATTCGAACTTTACTAGATAGAAAAATTGCTTTAAAGTTTTTGCACGAATTTTATAGCTTCCATATTTTGTTA
The DNA here is from genome assembly GCA_947685225.1 of Garcia nutans. NCBI lineage: Eukaryota > Viridiplantae > Streptophyta > Magnoliopsida > Malpighiales > Euphorbiaceae > Garcia > Garcia nutans. The sequence goes on from CANTUV010000040.1 coordinate 11,911,751, forward strand.
GGATTTATTTTTCTTCAACTAAAATTTGACTTCTTTTTCAATAAGACTCTTTTAAACCTATCCTAACCTTTTCGTACTTGCAAAAGAAGTTCCCTAAGCCCTTATAAATAACTTAGACCTTCCTTAAACTGATACATTAGATTTTAGGTTAAAAAAATTCTAGATTTTAGGTTAGAATTGACTTGAAGAGAAGGAAGAGTTTTGTTCAAGAGCAATTCAAGTTCAAGAGGCTTTCTTCTTTCCCAGTTTGATCTTTTCAATTTGTTTTTTATTTTCTTTTAATTTTAATTTCAATTATATCTTTTATTTTCTACTCTTTCTTTTTAATTTTTATTTCAATCATGAATAATTAAAAAACCCATTAGGGTTAAACTTTTCCTATTTGATTATCTATAGAGTAATTATTTAATTTGATTCAATTGAAGTTTGCTTTTAATTATTTTGTTATCTTTGATCTTGATACTTTGATTATCTGACCAATAATTGATTGATCTAAGGTATTGTATGATGGAACAAGAGTGAAAACACAATATTAGTTTAAGGAGGTAACAATCTTAGATTTCATTCTGCACCTAGAGGTAGGGTAAACACTTAAGATGTTGATACAAAGGTTACTCATAAATCTTAATGAGTTGGCTTAATTTGCTTGTGATCACGAGAGTAGATATAACATTAAGTTCAATATTAGGTTTAGTACTTGAGAGAGACTAAGTCTTTATTTAGAAGAACCCAACCAATAATCAAGAGTAGATTAAGATTGAATCATTCAATAGTTAATCAATGAGGATAGGTTTAACCCTAATGCCAAAAATATTATATTTAATTTCAAATTCAATTTAGCTTGATAATTAGATAATTATAGTTTTCAATTCATAGTAATTTAACATTCAAATAATAGTTATTTTAATTGTTTAGTGCTTAGGATACCCTTCGTCATAGGAATGATACTCACTCATCTCTATATTACTTGATTACAACCTGTGCACTTGCAGATAGCTAGGCTAGGCCCTAAAAATTTTTTGGCGCCGTTGCAGGGGAGGATGAAAATTCTAATATTGATAATGTTAAACTATTATTATTTTGGACTTTTTATTTTTTTTTTACTTTTCTTTCTTTCTTTCTTTTCCCTTGCAGGATTACGGATACATGAGCAAAAGCCCAACACCCAACTTATACCATATAATCTTGAAATTGAAAGATTTTATCGCAAGCAAAACAAAAAAAGGAAGGAAAAGCTAAAGAATAAATTTGTGGGATCTTCAGCTGACTTTCCCATTGACAATTCTCTTTTCTCATTTGAAGAATAAGAAGAAGAAGAAGTCATGGGAGACCAACAACCTAGAATTCTAAAGGATTATATGCTACCTACTGTCGACATTAGATAAAAAAATTGTGAGACTATCAGTTCAAGCCAACAATTTCAAGCTCATGCCTTCACTTATTAATATAATTCAACAATCAACTTTCCATGGCTTGGATCACGAAGATGCTTACACTCACATCACCTCCTTTCTTGGAGATGTGTGATACATTTAGAATTAATGGTGTTTCTGATGATGCCATTCGTCTTAGGCTCTTCCCTATCTCACTGAAAGACACAGCTAAAAGATGGCTCCTCTCTAATGCACTGGGTATATTCATTACTTGGGATCAATTAGCTTCAGCTTTCTTGGCCAAATACTTTCCACTATCTATAATTGCTAAGCTAAGGAACGGTATCAATAGCTTTATTCAATATGATGGAGAAACCTTATATGCTAGGGAAAGGTTCAAAGATCTTCAAAGGAGATGTCTCCACCATGGAGTACCAAATTGGCTCTTGATTCAAACCTTCTACAATGGCTAACACCTTCTATCAAGAGTATAATTGATGCAACGGTTGGTGTTGTTATCATGAACAAGGTTTGTGAAGAAGCTTATGAATTCATTGAAAAGATGACAGCTAACAATTGTCATTAGTCTTCAAAAAGGAACAATACACAAAGAGTTGCTGGCCTTCATGAAGTTGACGATTATTCCTTGCTTGCAACCAAGGTAGATGTGCTCACTAAGAAACTAGAATAAGTTAAATTGGCATCTTTATCATCCATTTGTGAAAGCTATAGAGGAAATCATCAAACTACATATTGTCAAAGGCATGAATAAGTATAGTTTATGGGCAACAAAGGTGAACCTCAAAATATTTCCTATGGTAATATTTACAATCTAAATTTGAGAAATTACATAAACTTATCATAGGAAAATCGAAATAATCAATAGATGCTCTACAAACCTCCATTCTTGAGAAACTAAAATCAAAGCCAATTTCATCAACCTAAAAGTAAGCTACCTTATAAATTAGCTTTGGAGAAATTTATTTAGATTACCTTTGGAAGGTTCGATAGGATAGAAAAATAATATGATAGACTTGAGGTAAGAGTAAAGCAAATTGCACTCTAAAACAGGAACCTGAGGATACAAGTTAGTCATATAGCAAGTTCTCTTAATACTCACCCTTAAGGGGACACTTCCAATCCAAACAGAAATCAATCTAAGAGAACATTGCAATGCTATATTTTTGAGGATCAAAATACAACTTGAAGAGATCCCTTCTTCTTCTAAACTTGAGTTTAAAGAAAGTGAAGATGAAAAAGAGGAGGCACCATATAGACCCTTAATTTTGGCCCTAAGCAAGTCTAGTCAAAATTAAAAGAGGCCAAGCCTAATCCGATCAAATTTAAAATCTTAAACCTGATTTGATCCACTTTTAGAGGCTTAAACCTAGTCTAGTCTAATTTTAGAAACTCAAATTAGGTCTGATCCAACCTTGAAAGCCAAAACTAAGCTGGACTGACCCTAAATTACAAAGTCATAATGAATTGGCCTAGCAAATTCACTATGAGGCCTCCTCATGGCCAATTCGCCATGAGGGCCTCCCAAGGTGAATTGGCTTTGGGTCTTAAATTTGGGCTTTAATTTGGTTTCCAAGAGTAATTAGGCATCCGAGATTAGGTTTAAGTTTTAAAAGTAGAAGGTTTCTTAATAGGATTAGGACGGATGAGCTAAAGATAACCCTAATTACTACCTACAAATATAATAAATAAAAGAGGCAGTGGGCAGTAACAATGATTAACAAAAGCAGCAATCACAATCATCAAAGCAAGAGCAAATTAAAGTAAAGCAAAAATCATAAAAACATACATAAACAACACAAAGGCAGAAAGCAAAATAGAGGCAGTAGCTTATCCTCACAGCACCAACTAAGACTTAACTGGCCCAGGCTATCTAGAAGCCAAACGATCGAGCATGATTCAGTAAATTCAACTTGGTGGAGCCAAAAACATAGGTTTAATTTTCTAAACTCAATTTGACTAAACTCTCATGTCCCAAAGTCTGGTGAAAGTGACAGTACACCTTAGTGTTGAAATTAGTAGGCAATGGGCTAGGGAGCTGTCTAGGTAAAAGGGGTTACAACATACCCTTGTCTCTAAACTTCTCAAATGCCTTAGACAAGGGTCTCCCTAAGTTAGAGAATTAACGGTTGCAAAGTGCATTAACCTCCACTGTCTTACTCCCAAATTGGTTGGATTGTTGTCCCAGCTTCTCTAATCTCTTCCTATAAATTCTCCTCTCTTTTTTTATCAAACTCTTCAACTAATACTCCCACTTAATATACATATTTGAAGTTCTAAATTGGCATGAAGCCTATCTTCTTCCTTATATTGGTATGACATGCCTTAACAACTGTAGACCCTTTATTTTGGTCCTGAATGAGTTTAGCTCTAATTAAAGGTCCAAATTAAATCCAATCCAAATTTAAAAGCTTTAATTAAGCCTGATATGATTTTAAAAGCTCAAACCAAGCCCGGTCCAACTTTAAAAGCCAAAATCATGATGACTTGACCCCCAGCTGGTAACCGGCTAGTGGGACTACCATATGCATTATGCCCTATATTTCATTAATGAGTTAATATTAAAATATATTTGTGGATTACAATTTTTGATTAATCTTAATTCCTTTTTAATTAAGCCCTGATTTTGTAATTCTTTGTATGATGATTATTTATATGTTTGTGGATTGTAATTTTTATTATTTGGATTTCAAAGATGTAAAAACCATGTTTCCACTCTATAGGTGCCTTATTTAATTTGCTTCTTTTATTTAATTTATATTTAGAGATTAATGGAAAGGACATGTTTTCACTCTTTTGTGGGTACCCATCTTACTTTATTTGTATTATGGACATTTGAAAATTGTAAAGGCATGTTTTAATCCTCATATGGGTGCCCATTTTGTGTGTTTCTTTGATTTATGATATGATTATTCTTTATTTTATTTACTTTAGATTATTTGTGACATGAATGATATCATAATAATTTAGAATTTAATAATATTTAGACTTGAGAAGGAGGCGGTTCCAATGAACTCGACGTTATGGGGTTGCTAAACCACTTCTCACATTCCCCATGTGTACCCAACTTTTCAAATCCAGTAGGGCTTAGAGATTCCTTAGGAATCTAGTCATCTACCCCTTCAATTTTCTTCCCAGCCCATCCAGGTGGCAACTCCTATTTTTCCAGGCTTAGGCCTTTATTCTCTAAAGCCTAAAGCCTAACAGTGTCAAAAGTTGCAAGAACCATTCCACCGAAAGTGAAGGCAAAATTTCTGCTCACAATAACCATCCTAATTTGATGCATTTTAGTAGGAAAATGTCTGATTAATGTTTCTTGTCTCCTCCACCTCTTAACAAACTTTGCAAAGGTCTCATTTGGTTTCTAACGCAAGGCTTGTAATTCCAATAAAGTCATCTTCAACTCATTATTGTACCCGCACTGTTTAATGAACACATCATACAACAATGTCTAATATGTCTTGACATGAGGTGTAAGAGGCTTATACTAGTGAATGACAATGGAATTCGATAATAGGAAGAACATGTTAAGTGACTATTCATTAGTGGCATGAGCAACTTTCATCATGGTGATATATTGTTGTATATGCATCTTAGTATCCCCAGTCCCATCAAACTTAACCAAATTAGGCATTCTAAATTTTGATGGTAGGCTCTACTCCTTGTAAAAGAATCTATCAACCTTAGAACAACCTTTACTTTAGACTACTGAAGCCTCTTTTTAATACTCTTCTCCTTATTTTCAAACATGTTCACCATCATCTTCTCAAAATCCAACTTCTCAGACTTTTTTGATTTCTTAGCCCTTTGTGCATTAGATTTAGCTTGAGCTTTCTTAATGGCCATGTACTCCTCTAGATCATCAAAGGCCTCCGCTTTGGCCTTAGGAGTTGCAGGGTCTTTAGCTGGCTCTTTTCCCTTCATCTTAGTGTTGCTACTCAATGCATCAATTTGGATTCAGAATTTATGTAGAACATTTCAACCATCACCTATTTCAATTATTATTTCAAAAGGCAAGCCATTTTCTCCTTGAGGTTAGCAATCTCAGTGGAAAGCATCTCTTTGATCATAGTCTTAGTCTGATCGGGGTCTATTGGTTGTGATGTAAAACAAATAGATTCAATTGAAGAATCTCCTTCTTCCCCTTGGAAATCTATGGCTTTGGAACTGAACTCCAATGTTTGCAAGTCAATATATGTATAAGATGTATGCATGGATGCATTTGTGCATGAATGCATGAATACATACCACAAAAGAAATATAAAATAGAGGTTATATCGGCGATCCTTTTATCCTTATTTCTCTCACACATGGATAGTTAAGTCTCTTTTCCTAGGCTCTTTGGTTTACCAAAATTACCAGCAGGGGGTAATTTGCTGTGAAGAACCTTATTTTCTCAAGATGGGATGCTCATAATTGTGCACCAAAATATAGAAACTCAAATGAAACAGATTGATTATCCCAACCGGTTTCCAAAAAGTTCACTTATTTTTCAGGTTCCGAATGCATTCTACTAAAAAATTGGGATTACAAAATAATTAACCAATTTATTTTAAAATGGTTTACACAACTTTTGGGAAATAATTAAATGTGCATGCCACAAACAACTTTCCATTACTGAAATAGGTTAGCAAGAATTAAACCTACAATTGACTCTATTATTTCTCGATTGATCCAATTTTGTCATGAACACAAATCTGACTTTCAAAAATAAGTTTCATGGGAAAAAAGATTTTGGATTAAGGCCTAAGTTGTAGAAGATTATTGCTTAATTTAAGCCTAAATTAAAGAGGTTATTTTGGATTAAAGCCCATAAAAATGTAAGGCCCATGTGATGAGGGAAAAAAGATTTTGGGGGTTGGCCTATGGGTCAAATAAGGTTAATTTGAAGGCCATACAAAGAATATTTTGGGCTAAAATGATTTTAGACTCATATGAAAATGATTTTAGACTAAGATTCAATAGAAAGGGATATTGTGCATAATTTGAAAAAGATAATGGGCTCAGTCGCGTATGGAGATTCAAAATAAATTTTCATGAAAAAATGACTTGGGCCTTGACCCATTAATGTGGATGAAAATGTTGATGCTCATGTTGGTGATGAAAATCGATTTGGGCCTAAGTCTACTGACCAAAAATAAATTGGGCCTATATAGAAAATGATTTGATTTTGGGCTTTGAACCATGGTGGGAATGAATTGGGCTCAAATGATTATCAAAACATTTTGGGCTTTGGCCCATTGGTATAGAAAAATGATTCATGCCCCTTGGGATTAAATGACTATGGGCCTTAACCCAAGATCAAATAAATGTGTTTGGGCCCAAAAGATGAGAAAAATGGATTTTTGGGCTTTTTCCTATGAAGTCAGTTTGAAAAATGTTGTAAAAATTGAGGTAATCAGGAAAAACTGAAAATTAATGTTTTGGGATTCCATCATTATTTAAAACCTTTAAAACATGTGTTTGGGCCAAGATCGATCAAAATGATTTTTAGAAAATATTTTTGGGTCCAAAATCATGATTGGATCAAAATAAAAGAAAAACCAAATCAAATAAGTTAATCAAAGCTGACAAGTTTCAAACACGTAGCACAGAACATACAAAATCATAAAGGTAATCCTAAAGGGAAGTAACTAGGCTACTTATATGTGGACTTTGGTCTTAGGGTGTTAAAGGCTAAGGGTCCCCGCAACAAGATATACCCAGATGTATGTGACTGCAAGTGGTTGTGCGGTGATCATTCTTTGTACCTCGAGTGGAATTATGGTATTTTTCTCACACACATAACACGACTGATCACAGGCTTCTTAACACACACACCCAATACAGCTATTGATGCAAGAATAATACTGATGATATTTGAAAATAAAATATTACTAACACCAATGAAATTAACTTCTCTTATCTCTAGTGAAGTTACCGATGTGAGCCAGAGATTTTATCTCTGACACCTTGTGGAATGTTTCTTGTGACTTCGGTACTGTTTAGGCTCGTAGCCTTAAGGAACATGGACCTAAGCCCAGGTAAAGGAAGTTGCCACTCGATGGACTAGGAAAATAAAGAAGGGGGTAATGAATCTATTCCTAAGAAATCCCCAAAGCCCCTACTAAGTTCAAAAAGTTAGGTACACATAGCTATAATATGACATATCCTATTATCTCTATACTTCCGATTCATTGGAATCAGCCTCTTTTTCATATCCTAGTGTTATATTATTTAAAGATATCAAAAGTATCATCTACTACATAGGTAATAGTAGTATGCAAAGGGCAACCAAGAGACATTTATTGCATCAAATAAAAATATATACATGAGACAGTAATGTTTAGACCAATAAACAAAATAAAGTAAAAATAAAATAGGCACAAGTCAATGATAGAAACATGCTCTTACATCCAATAAGATTTCCTATACATCAATCTAAAAATAAAAGTGCATAGAAAAGTTTAATACATTAAAATTAAATCAACATCAAATAAGTAGCTAAATCAACCATTAACATCCAGATGATAGCACATATCCCACATCACATCCAAAAAGTAGACAATCATAGAACATCATTATAAGACAAATAACACATGTTCGAGTAAAAGTTGGGGCCTCAACCAACATTACATGCAAATTGAGGTAAATCAAGAAAAGAGCTTCGCCTCATGTTACAATTATTCAAAAACACCAAATTTTTGTCACTAATTATTAAAATAAATCCAATTAATCATGCTAGGGATGAAATCGGGGCCAAACTGGATGTGGTATACTTTTCGAGATAAAACGTGTCTAATGAAAGCAAATTTTGTTTTCTTTATTTAAAATATTGAATTTCCATCTTAGATGTATTAAAATATATTAAAAATGAGATTATATTGAACATTTTTCAAATTTGACTCAAAAAATGTACTCGACATGCTAACCATGGAAAAAGTTAGTCCAAAATTTCAAAATGGGTTTTACTTTGAAAATTCTAGAAATTAACCTTTTTTATCTTCAAATGTTTTAAATATCACAAAATAATTTTATAACTAACTAATTTGGTAAAGGACTCAAAAACTCTATCAAATCTTATGAAAATGAAGCTTTTTGGCCTTCGTTGATTATTTAATGACAAAAACAATCCAAGGAGAAAAAGTCCATAAATTTCAAATTCAAATTAAGTCCTCTTTGTTTGGAATACCCAAATTCACAGTTGTTCAAAAGAAGTCCAAAGGTTCCAATTTTAATTCCCAAAACAATTCATGATCCAAATGAGGTTCAAAAGCATCCAATAGTTCCATATATCCATCCACAGTTTTAAGGTCCTAGGGAAATATGCGGGAGTAATTAAAAAGGTTCAAATCCAAATTCATTCTTCCATGCAAATAATTAATTATACCAAATTAATTTTAGATGAATGACATTACCAAGTTAACATCAAAATTCATTTTTGGTCATTTTTTTGTTTTTTTAGCAATCCAAACACAAATTTTCAAAGTTCAAAAGAATAAAGATCAACATAAATCATGAAAAAAAAGGACAAAATAAGATTAAAGAATGCAAATCAATGAGTAAGCTCTACCAAAGTCTTGAAAACATGAGAATAAAATGAAAAAACTTATGAAAACCCCAAAATTCCTTGATCTTGGTTACAATTTGGATCTTTCTTCATTGTTTGATTAGATTTCTTCCAAGGTTATTATTCAAAATCAATGAACATGATGAATGTTTGAAGTGTTTGAGGTAGTTAATAAATCAATTCGGTAGAGTTTTTCCTTGGTTTTCACTAAAGGTCCTCCTAAATGAGCCTAGGGGCGGCCTATATATAAAAGGGAGGGGAATAGGCATGCCATATAAGAATAGGTGTGTGGCACCTATTCCCAAAGGTAATAGGTGTTATGATCATTTATGTGTGTGTTTTTAGGATAATTTTATTGGCCTTTAGTTAATTTTTTTCTTAAATATGTGTTTAAGTTTGCTTGAAGTGTTATAATTTAGGTTGAAGCATGAACATGTGCAAAATGGAGTTTTAACTTACTTGTCAAAGCCAATTTGGAGGAAAGAGCATTGACCACGACCTAGTTGTCTTCAATGACTTGGTCGTGTCCCTCATCAAACAAAGTGAAAATTTTGATAGCATGTGGCACACCCGCTTGACCTGACCATGTCACATGACATGGCTAGGATAAACATGACTTCGTTATGCCTTTGATAAGAATGAGATCAAACAAGCAGAAGTAGACACATGGAGAAGACACAGCCATGTCACACCACATGGCTACTGACATGGTCTTGCTCCACCTCAAGAAAAGAAGAAACAAGGCAGGCAGTGTTAGACACACCCAGACTAACTTGGCCATGTCACTCCATACAACAAGAGCGAACAATGAGCAGTGTTGGACATAAGTATATGACTTGGTCATGTCCAATAAAAAATTGATAGACACGGCCAAGACCAAACTGACTTGGCCGTGTCTATAAGAGATTCCCTTTTAATTATTAACACGTTCAGTGTGAACTTTTTTTTTTAGAAAAGAAAGCTTTAAAAATTGAAAAGGGGGAAATAAATAGAAGTGGGAAGTATGGTGCAAGGTTGGAAAGCATGGGGTCAAATAAAAAATACATGCAATATACTTATAACGGAGATTTTGAATGGAGGACACACATGACAGGTTTTGGTTTTTGCCAAAAGGAGGAGGTTATTCTAAGGGTTATCATCCATTAACACCTATCATCATTCACCATCTGTTATCATCAACATTAGCCATTTTTCTGCACAAGATTTGTTTTGCAAAGCTTTTGGAGGAGGTTTAAGGATTCTTCATCAAACTCAAGCAAGGTTGGATAAAGAACAAGATAAGATCAACTCTAGTCTTCTTCAAACTGGGTATTTCTATTCTTGATTTAGTTCAATTGATTTATTTCCAGATTTTTGTTGATTTTTTTATGAAGATTAATATTTCAATGGATATTTTTTATTTGATTTCTATTGAGATGAGTATGTGTTTTGATTTGATGATGATGAGTTAAATTGTCCATGCCTAGAATTTGCAATAAATTTGATTAGATGATTTACTTTAAGTATTTCCATTAATATACCTTGTTATGTGGGTTGATTGCATTGGATTAAATGTTAGGTTGATAGATTGGACACCTATTAAAATCTAGATATTGAATGAAGAACCGAGAGGTGAAATTTGATATTGGAACTATGTATTCAACCACCCTAAGAACAAATGAGAAATATAACTTTTAGGGTTCTCTTAATTTGCAAATTCAAAATAATTAGTTGTTGTTAATTCAAGAATGTGAGAACTAATGAATTGATAATTGCTAATTAATCACAAGAAACAAATTAGGTTACAAGGTTATATTAATGGATAATTTGATAATCAAACATTTGATTAAATTGAGTTATAAATCCTAGGCATCCTTTTGAAAGTTCCAATTCATTTGTGTAAGCATTATTTATTTTACTTGTAATCTTAGGTTTCTTTTACCAATTCAACAACATACACTCAAGCTTTAATATTTTGTTTTAATCAAATTATTATGAATAAACACCTTCCTTGTAAGATGACCTTGGGGTGATCACTGTTACTAAAATAATCTCATATACTTGTGAGAGTCATTTTTTAGTAGTGTTAAGTAGAGCGCAACAATAGGTGTCACACACCTATTCTCGTTCCCTTTCGACCCCAAAAGTCCTTTTTTTTTTTTACTTTTTTAGGGTTGGCTAATGGATTTGTACTCCCAAAGGGTGTTTTAATATCCTGAATATCCTAGAATACTCAAAAAATGATTTGGGGTCATTTTCAATGAGTTTTGGAAAAAAATCAATAAAACCTTAGAAAAAAGGCCAATTTTCAGTCTATCGAGCTTGATTCGGGGTTTTTGGCCATTTAAGGTTTTTTCTTGTTCTAAATCTCTCAAAATGCTCAAAAAATGTGATTTGAGAATGTTTTCATTGAATTACAAGGAAAATTGGATAAAACCTTAAAATAACCGATTTTAGTCCGGATTGATAATTTATCTAGTTTTTTCCTCAATATCTTGACATGTTCTAGAATGAATATAAAAACATTTTAATGTTACTATATATATATATATTTGTGTGTGTGTGTGTTCTAAGAAGGGATCAAGACCTAAGCCTTTTCAGGTCCAGTGTAAAAACCTAGGGTCTACAGGGTTCCCTTCCATAAGAATGCTTAATACTATCTTAAGTAGATTCAATAACTAGTTAATCAAAAGGGGACAAGAGCTACAATTATCTGAGACCTTCTTTCCTGGAGGGGTTGTATAGGCATACTCTTGGTATTATTTAATCATTAAATACCAGATTAGTAATATGCCTCCATTTCTCATAGCCTACAAAAGGCTTATTCCATTATGTTATTTCAAATAGAAGGCAACAGTCAACTTTGTCTTCCCCTAAAATATTTATCATCAAGTTTTATGCTAAGGCTATAACAACAAAAGTTTGATATGAATAAGTATGTGTTGAGCATAACATGGAAATATTCTGAAAGTAGCAGTATTTTATCCTTCTCTATCCCTACTAGCATAAGATGTTGCTGGTTGTCGGCTATTGATTCACATCTGCCCTTTGAATCAATCACCTTTTAAGGATTTTACTAAATGATGTCAATAGATATTGATAAGGATAGTATATTCTGAGGAGTTGATAAGCTTTGTTCGATTTTCATTAGTTTGGCTTATTCACAAGTTCTTTATTAGAAGAGTAAGCTTCAATCCCTCTCTTTTATCAATGACTATAATATCATTTTAGAGAAAGAGGTGGGGAATCAACAATATACCACCTCAGGAAAGGGAATGAAAGTCGAACCCAAGGACTCATCCAATAGGCATTCCTTAATAAAGAATGTCATTTAGCTCAATTCTATCTAGTTCGCTAATGCCTTTACGAACTAGTATTTTTTTATCTGAAAGAACAACAATTCGGATAACTTAAGGCCAATTATTCCAAGCCTTCAAGTTGATTCAAAAGTTGCTCTTGCACTAAGAGAACGGTAAAATGTCTTCTTTGAAATTGTAGATGTTATTTAAAGGACCATATTTTAGTGCTAATCATATAACTAAGAATAATTGATCATCTTTATTATCTCTTTTCTCTTATCTATATATTATATTAAAATGGTTATCGCTGACACAATATTGTTCATGTGTCTTGCTTTTATCTTGCCATGTGTCACAATTTCTTAATTTCTTAAATTAATTCTCTTTAGATAATTAAAAATATCTATATTATTTTTTAAAATATTAAATTTATTTTTATTAGAATGGATAATTAATTATTTGTTATAGAAATTTACTTGAAGAAATTAATTTTTAAAATATTAAATTTATTATTATTTGGAGTCAAAGAGGATTATAGTATCCTATTTGATATCGATAATAATTAGGATTAAAATATCTTATTTAATATTGATAATAATTAGTTATTATCTAATAATGTAAATTAATTTTTAAAATATTAAATTTATTATTATTTTGAGAATTCAAATAGGATTATGATATCCTATTTGATGTTCATAATAATTAGTTATTATATATTACATAAAAATATATATTTGATATTAATAATAATATAAATGAATTTGTTTTAGTGAACTAGCATAATGCATATTTTAGATTTGTGAAAAAAAGAACGAAAATGTATATTGCTTGCAACACTAAATTAATAACATCACTTCTACCACTTGCATAGCATATCAGTAGTAGCTACAAGAAAGCATTCGGCATTGGTGGGTGGTAGAGAATACCTAGAGGCATGAGACAACTTTGTCTAAAGAACTCAGCAAAATAGCCCCATAATGTCAGGAGAAGGGGGTGCTATTTTAGTTAAATTTTTTTCATCAAATTGTTTATCTTATGCTGTAGAAAGTTTTTTACACATCTTTCCCCCCTTCCCCCCTTCCCCCTTATCCTTCCCCACTTTTTCAAGTGTTAGGTTTTTTTGTTATTGTGAACTAATATATTTTTCCCATTCAGATTCATCCTATCGTGTAAAGAACAAGCGGTGTCCTATATGCAACATCGTGTAGGAGTTTTTAAAACAACTCATGAAATATTCAAAAAAAAAAATAGCTTGGGAAGGTAAATGATTTATATTTTTATATTAAGAATAAATTGTTTAATGTTTTCATGCTCTAGCATGTGAACATCTTTTCTTTTCATAAAGGTCAATATTACAATCTTTTGAATAATGTATTTTCATATTGTTAATATAGGCACTCGAGGGGTTGATTTGCAAGAGAAAGAATATTATAATAATTAATATTATTATATGTGATTCTTATATAATTTTTCATTAATGTATGTTTATTTGATTAATATTTTATTGATTTGTCTTTCTAATATGGTAATAGCCTACTCTTTTTCTTCTCTTCATTTTTAATTTGAAATATTTTATTTTTTGTTCTTTGAAATTGATTATTTATTAACTTTATTTTCATTTCATTATTAATATTTTTAATTTTCCTTGATATAATAATGTTCAATATTTTTTGTTCATTTAATTCAAAATTTTTATCTAATTATTTGATGCATAAAATTATTATTAATTATTGAAATTCTTTTTTCTTTCAATAGATGGAACATGAAAACATTAAAAATTATGAGGTAGTATTTCAATTAAGTAAGAACTAACCATTGAGGATAATTGAAATTCACAATATAACTAATTTGCAACTGATTTTAAAGTTGATTTTATATTAAATACATAAATTTCTATTTTTTTAGTATTTCTTTTTAAAGTTACTATTGTTTTATATGAATTATTATAATTAATATATATTGTTTTATGTGAATTATTATAATTAATATATATGTATATATATGAGTGTATGTATGTAGGTATTTTCCTTTTGACATTGATGATTACTAAGTGCATGACTTTCATTTAATATTCCTATTTATTTAACTTTCATTTTCCCGAGAAAAATGGATGAAACCACTTCATCGAAGTATCATTTATTTTTTCAAACTTTATTTTTTTTTCAACCCTATGATTTTGAGCATCAACCACTTTTTCCCTTGGTAAGTGAATTCAAAATTGTATTTTTTAAGGTAACCCTTTAATTTTAGGCATAAAAGACAATTTTTTTACTAAATTATATATAATATGCCTATGATAATTTACCTATTCCTTGGTAGACCTCAAATAGTCTCAATTTCCTTCACAAGTCTTAGTGAGTTAGAAGGCTCAATAGTGGAGCAAAGGAAGGCATAAGTTCTTAAGGGGTAAGAGAAGCCCTTGTCTTTAGTTTAAGCTCAGCAATAAGTGAGTGAAGGAAAAGATATGGGAAGAAATGCCAGAAGGAAGGAAGAAACTTCAGTTAGTAAAGCAAGCCTAGCTACATTTTTATTGTAAGAAGTCGGAGAGGATGGAAGAACATATGCACAGGATGTTACAGGCTAGCTTACAGGGGAATACAATTAACCGATTACAAATGAGAGACAATGTGTGGGCAAGTAGGACTTAGAGTGAGGCAGACTGCTTTTGCAACATCCTACTAGTTGGTACCTCCTTTGAATGAGATAGGCTTCAGACAGAGAAAGGATTCTCTACTTTAGAGGAGTAGGGATCACCTTCACTATAGGAGCATAAACAAGACCAATTAGATTACTAATAAGGGCTAGCTAAAACAAGGTTGAGTCAGAACCAGAATAAAAGCAGTAAGGCAAAGTTAGGATTGACTTTGATGAGATAGTTGCATGGTAGTGCCAAACTTTCCTTGTAATGTTGAGATTTTAGTTTTGTTGGATTGTATGTTTGTACTTTCACAATAAGCTTTCACCACATTCTCCTCTTAAAGGGGATATGGAGCTCTCGATTCAAATTAGTCTGTGAACCCTTGAATGACACAAAGTAAATCCATGGTCGGCCAACCGTTGAAGAAAAGCTATCTCGTCTTGATTAGCTATTGAAAATAAAGTTGGCACATAACCTAGTCATAAAAGATGTACTTTTCCTTAAGCTCTTCAAGAGTGTACTGTGTAAGCATAATTGGCCTGCAGAGCTAATGACCACAGGCAAAACTTCTTTTTTTTTTTCAAGCCATGGGAAAATAATTACTTATCTTAACGAGAACCCCACTAGAATATATATCAAACTAGTCTTCCACTTGGATAAGCTGTCTAAGACAACTTGATTAGGGAACAAATAGAAAGTTTTGGGCTAGACCTCCTCTTTACAATCAAAAGACATCTATGATACTGAATCTAATTGCTTGAGTTTGGACTTTATCATTAAGCAAAGGGTATGCACTTTTCTATAAGACATGTGGAAGCACATCGCTTGACATTAGGAGCCACTACTGGATATGTGCTAGTTCTTCCTCCTCAAAGCTAGGGTTTTTATTCAATTGAAAAGCCAGCCAATGAAAATGTCCACGTTTTGAAAGCCAACTTGCTACCTTCTGCATATTCGTGGTTTATATTCAACTTTTCCACTCTAAAGGTATAATGTTTGAAAATTTTAAGCAATGATTTTCTTTATTACTTGCACATATCAGTGTATATCGAACTGTATATGATGTTAAGTGTGGTTCAAGAATTTGAAATTAGTAGAAATAAGATTGGATAAGCCTTAGAAAGAGGAAAATTAAATTATGGTGTGGATTTAATCAGTAATTCCAAAAAGGATTTTAAAGTGGAAAGAAAATTACAAAAATGCACTTGTGGTGCTAGAATCAAATTCTATCATAATTTAAATATAAAATATGAGTCGTAGGGCTTTAAATAGTTAAAAAAAATTATTTTTATGATTTTATAAAATTAAAAATAGAATTAAAAGATAATTAAAGAAAGTAGGAGTACCAAAATAAAGTTATAAGCATTGCATGGAATTAAAACCCAATACTTTATATAAAAGCCAAAATTTGACTTCTTTCTTCTTCATCCTCATAAAAAATCCTTACCACCTCCATCTTCTTCTTTAATTTATTTTCTTTCAAATTTTACTTAAAACCCAAAGCTACTTAGTAAATAATTTAGGGTTTTTATGGGAAATGGCTAGATTATGTAAGTTTCTACAAGGAAATTGCTAAGAAACCGAGGATTTCAATAATTAGGAAGGAAAAGAGCTAATTGAAAGGGTATGTGTTTTATATTATATACTTTATTATTAATTAAAACTTTATTGATTTTTAATTGCTTGTAGAAGTTGCAATTTGATTAAATTAAATTATTTGAGAAAATAATTGATTATGGCTAACTTGTAATAGTAATTGAATATGGATTAGTTTATGAATTAATTTGAGAAAGAAATGATTATAGAATTTTCTATTTTGATAGTATAACTATATATGTAGTATTTAAAAGTGTGCTTGGTTGATATTTAGCTTAAGACCAAGTTTAATTGAATCTTTGAACTAATAAGGTGTTGAATTCAATGGTTATAGAAGAAAAAGTGTTGTGAAACAAAATGAATATTTTTGTAGCATTATTGATAATTGAGGATTAAATGATAAACATTTAGAATTAATTGAAATAGAGTTTACTTACTTGCATTATTAAAGTGCGAATATATATTAGTTGGTGAAGAATTAAATAAGTTATAGTAGCTAGAATATGTAAACAATGTTTAGATATACAAACTATATACCTACTACTGTATACCTAAAAGCAATACTACCTAGTAATTTAAAATAATTCGTAAGTTGCATGTGGGTGTATTTGATAAACTAAATTATTACTTATGTTCAAATAATTAGAGAGAAAGAAGTAGTGTAATCATGAATTTAAGAAGAAGATAGTTTTAAAGAGGAAATATACATAAGCTATACACAATATATACACAGAATATACACTTTTAGAATGATGATGATAATTTATGAAACTTATATATTTGGAAATAGGTAATTAAAGGAAATTAGAGTATTTATTTGGAATTTAATTATCACAAGTAAAATATGAAATATGATCTTGAAAAGATAAAATTGGCACATGAACAAAGTTGGCTAATTTGTATTAGTTTATGCAGATTTAGTATATGTAAATGTTATGTTGGTAGTGTATAGTATTATTTTTATATGCGACATTGATTGGAAGCAATCTTTTATATAAGAAAAAACATGTAACATGATATATAATGTTTTCTTTATGTTTGAGATACAAGCAAATAAAGCTCGTATATAATCATGTTTTTATATGATAAATATAATTGATATTTTTTATTTATGATGTGATTATGGTGATATAAAATATGATGATATAACATGAATATAATGATAGTCTTAAGTGTATTGAGTGATGTATAGTGTTACTTTATTTGCGACATTTGAATGAAATTAATTTTATATGCATATATCCTCAAAATATGCATGAATAGTAAATTGATTGGTAAAGGATTATAAAGACACAAATATTAGGTTTAATAGAAGTAAAGTTTATTTAATTGAATTGTTAAAGTTTGAATGTCAATTGGTTAATGAGAAAAATGAATTATTGCTTTAGAGATTTGTTAAAGGCAAAATTATTATTATTAAATGTGAAATTGACTGAAATTGAGAAATAAATGAATTGCCTAAATTGTATTAGTGATAAACCTAGTTATAAGATAGAATGGCTAGCCAGATGGTGGACGTTTATACTGTTACCAGACACTATATGCCATTACTATTACTGGGTATTTATGCCATTACTAGGCCATTGGCTATAATGACTGACATATTACTGAGCATTTAATTGCCAATACCAAACTTGTTATTTGAGTCTAGAGTTTGAAACTCAGTATATGAGGGCAAACAAGTGAAATTTATTGAAATAAATGAAAAGTGTATTATTATGATGAATTGTTTTAATAAGTGAAATTTATTGAAACATGAAAAACGTATTAAGATTTTTTATATTGAATTATAATGATAGATGATGATGTAATTTTATGTGATAATGTGATGATATAGTATGGATTAAGACCCATACATATAGGTAAAGATATGATATATATTATGAATACAATGATAATTCATGTATAATGAGATTGCATGTGTAAATTATTAAAGAATATTATTGACTATGTAAATGGCGGTTAAAAACTCTATAAAAAGTTTTATCTATTATTATGTTGTAATATAGAGTATTATATTATTTGATTTTATAAAATAGAGAAGTTACATGGTTATTAAATAGAAGTTGAGTATAACATAATATGTAATGATGAAAGTTAAAATGATTAGTTTGTGTAGATGGTGAATCGCTATTTAAAAGCTTAAATGGAAAACAAGAAAACCCTAAAAGTGATAATCATGACTAAAAAGAAATAATAGTGCTGGATCAAATTATTTAATTATTTTGAGTATAAATAAATGATTAAATAAATTTAAATGGTAATGGAATTCTAATTATATATGATAAGAATAGAAAGTGATCGAGAGGTATGTGGTTAAAAAGAAAATTAAAATTTATATTAATAATCTAATATTTTAGTTTAATTATGTGGAAATTTAAAAATATTTATACATGAGAAAGTAAACAAAGATAATCTTTGGAAGGCATGAATAGATAACAAAATTGAATAAAGTTAAGACAAAGAATTTAGAGTTGGTCTTATAAAATAAAACATGATACTAACAAAAGTAGAAAATGTTGATTTAGTCAAATCAACCCTGAAGTCTAAAATGGTATTGCAATCTTGCATAGTAAAGTAAGATAATAATAAATTCAATATATTAATAGCATTAAACAATAATCATTTGTATTAATTTGTATGAAGGTGATAATTAAAAGTTCAAGTAATAATATTAATGTGACAAGATAATAAAGTAATTTTCAGCTAAATCATTATTATTTAAAAGGAGTATTTATAAGTTTGTACTAAATTAAAAAGAAATGATCATATTATTTGAACATTAGTGTTATCTTAAGAAGATAATATAATGATTGTTAATGTAAATAATTATATATATTTAATTTATTATTGTAACACCCTTATACCTATATACGTATAATACACACACTCAGTATATGAAGAATACGCATATATGGTACAAAAGTGTCACAACCTGGTTTGATAAAACTTTTCATATTTTTGATTTAAAATTTCAAATACTAAATATATAAAATTAAATAGTATATAAATATTATTTACTTGTTATAAGAACTCAAAATAAACATTTTATATGAAAATCTCTGGAAAAAATTCGCTAGAGTTTTATCTGTAATTTGGACATTCCAAAATTTATCAATTACACAATCTGCAAAAAGAACAATTCCAATAAATAATAAACCACATCTTCACCTTAACTTCTCAAATTTTCCACATTTTCTCAAAACATTTATACATATTCATATATATATATATATATATCCAAAACACACATATAAAAACCCATCCTACACAATTTATCCAAAAGTCTTTATAACTTACAATATATATACTTTAAAATCATAAACATAATATATATGATTTCATAATATACAAAAATATAAAATGTATACATGATGGAAAAAGGCTTGTTCTTGATGTGTCCAAAATTTGCTCAATGAGCAATCTCAAATCTAGACTCGGTCTGGTCTAGAAGAACTCTCCGGCTCTACCGGATCTCCCCTGTCATCTGCGAGATAAATTACAATCGCGCTAACCTAAAAGCCTAGTAGTACAACTTTGATAAAAGTAAAACTTTAATACAATGCCAATGCATAATGCATTTGCATGCTATGCCACAATGTAGTATTCCATTCAATTTAATAACATAAATTTTCATTTGTTTATGATTCACACAAACACACATATAAGCATAGGCCCAATAAACTAATATATTATTCAAATTTCAGAGTTACCATTTTGGTTCAAATTGACACCAAGTATCTAGCCCCAAAGGCAAATCATATCATAGTGACGGTAAGCGTCTAGCCCCAAAGGCAAATAGTGAGGATAACCTCATATGTAACATCCCAACTAGGCTTCAAGAGCTATGCCCAACCCAGCTTCAAGGGATTGTTATATCTTAGGCATGCCACCAAATACATAACTCTAAAAATTGAATAACATACTAGACATACAATTATTTCATATTTCCTATTCTCAATTCCTTTCTCATATTTCAATTTTCTCATTCAAATCAATGTTATTTCATTCATCACGTTACGGGGTATTACATAATAAAATTACATTCCATACAATTTAGCCATTTACAATGGCTTTTCACAATGTTGATAATGAATACACATCAACTCGCATTCCATAACACAATGTATATGGATTTTTAAATGATTAAGTAGCTTAACACATTTTTCATTTAAAAAGTGTTAAGCCAAAATTAAATGCAAGTACTTTAAAACTATCAAAGCATGTACTTACCTCACTAAGCACTTAAATACAAGCTTAAAATCTCCCACCAATCTTCACTTCTAAATTGCTCTTCAACACTAGAATTGAGCAATTCACTTCTCCTTAATGCCTATACACAATGTGATTAAATACAATCATTTAATATCACATTTTAAGGCATTTCCAACATTAAACCCTAATTAAACATCACTCTTATACAAATTCCAAAAATTTAGCCTTTCCTTACTTTAATATTAGAATTCCATTCTATTCCATTTAAATTAGTGTTTTAAGTCTATTTATATTATTAAAAACATATTTTAACATGTTTCATTCATACACATTACTTAAATACTCACTCTTATTCAAAACCCTAAAAAGGCATAACCTTCACCAATGAAGGTTTTTCATTCTAACCTATTCCAATTATTAATCTAAGCTTATTTCCTTCACTAATACCATGAATTAACATGATTTAAACATTAAAATTTAACAATTCTCCAATCTTTAAAAATTCTCTTTCCAAAACCCTAAACTCAACACTACCTCATCCAAACTCTAACCAAACTTAACCAAATCTACCATTTGACTTTAAAATCCTTGTTTATGCATCAAAACAACACATTTGGAATCATTTGTACAATTAAAACACATGATTCCAAGAATCCAAATTTTTCCATAACCCTAAATTCTCTCTCTTCACCCAACTCATCCCAAACTTAATCCTTTCTTCCATTTAACTTGAAAATCATTAATAATTAATCAAAATAGCTTCATTCATACCCAATTAAATAATTAAATCATGCTAATAGAAAATATCAAAATCCACATATTCATAGTTTCATAGAAAATCAAAAATTAAGAAAAGAAGCTTACTATCCTATTGAAAATCCACCAAAACTTCAATTAATTCTTGAAAATTCTTATCAAAATGAGTATTTGGATGAAGAAAAATCACTCCCATGGAGCCGTGGAATTTCATTTTTTTTTTGAAGAAGACTAATTTTTAATTTTCTCTTTTTTTCGACTTAAAAAATATGACTATATATAAATATTATTTTATTCTAATAAATAAATAATTATTTAATTATTTTAAAACCCCAAATTACCTCTTCCAACCAAAAATAATTTATTTTTAATTTATTTAAATAATTTTAAGTTTATAAGGTATAATTACCATTTTGCTCTTAGACTTTAGACTTTTCTTTTAAAAGAGTTGACTAATGTATATGTTAAGTATATGTTAGGTATATTTCATATATACATTTTACTTTGTCACTTAAAATCCTTTCATTTCCCATTTAAGTCATTTCTTTAACTTATTTAAATTTATTTTATTTTATTCTAAAAATATCAGGGATGTTACAATTGTCACCCTCTAAAGAAAAAATTTCATCCGCGAAATTACCTTCTATCAACTCTGGAACAACTGGAAAAACTGACTCCGCATTGTCTGCTCACTCTCCCATGTCGCCTCCTCAGTGGGATGATTCCTCCAAAGGACTTTCACAAGTGGCACCTTCTTGTTCCTTAACTCTTTTACCTCTCGTGCTAAAATCGCCACTGGTTCTTCCTCGTAAGTCAAATCTAGGCTCACCTCAATAGACTCCACTGATAGGATATGAGATGGGTCTGACCTGTACCTTGAAAGCATAGAGACATGGAAGAAATTATGTATCCAATCTAACTCAAGTGGCACATCCAATCTATAAGCCACTGGACCAACTCTCTCTAGAATCTCATATGGTCCTATGAAATGGGGACTCAACTTCCCTTTGCGATCGAAAATCAAAATTTTCTTCCATGGAAAAACCTTTAGAAACACTTTTTCTCCCACACTAAACTCTATATCTTTCCTCTTCAAATTTGTATAGGATTTCTATCAGTCTAAAGTCGCTTTCAGCTGACCTCAAATCAATTTCACTTTCTCTTCTATTTCTTTAATCAAATCAAGACTGACCAATTTACCTTCTCCAACCTCATCCCAACACAAAGGTGTCCTGCATCTCCTGCCATACAAGGCCTCATAAGGTGCCATCCCAATACTGGACTGATGACTATTGTTATAAGAAAACTCAATCAGTGGTAAGAATCTGTCCCAGCTCCCAGTGAAATCAATGATACATCTCCTCAACATATCCTTTAAAATCTGAATCACTCTCTCTGACTGCCCATCTGTCTGAGGATGGAAAGCAGTACTAAAATGTAACCGAGAATCCAATATATCCTGCAAACTCCTCCAAAATCTCGATGTAAATTGAGGATCTTGGTTTAACACCAAAGAAACCAGGACTCCATGTAACCTCACTATCTCACTGATATACAGCTCAGCCAATCTCTCAAGTGAGTAATCCATCCGAACTGGAAGAAAATGAGCAGTCTTCGTCATCCGATCAACTATCACTCAGATTGCATCATGCTTCTTCTGGGTCAAAAGCAGTCCAGTCACAATATCCATCTTCACTCGCTCCCATTTCCACTCCGGTGCTGATAATGGCTGAAGCAACACTGAAGGAACTTGGTGCTTAGCCTTCACTTTCTGGCAAGTGAGACATCTAGATATAAACTTTGCTATGTTTCTCTTCAT
Organism: Garcia nutans; assembly: GCA_947685225.1. Lineage (NCBI taxonomy): Eukaryota > Viridiplantae > Streptophyta > Magnoliopsida > Malpighiales > Euphorbiaceae > Garcia > Garcia nutans. The sequence continues at coordinate 11,934,993 of CANTUV010000040.1, forward strand.
ACATGACCACCAATAATGCTATTTCAAATCTTAATACATCTTGGTACTACCAGGGTGCATAGCATAAACTGACTGATGTGCTTCCTCTAACATCATCCTCTTCAATTTTGCATCATCAGAAATGCACAAACCATCTCTATACTATAGACTGCCATCATCTCTCACATGAAAGTCTTGACTCTCCCCCTTTTGGCAATCAGACAAAATCTTCTGGATTTTCTCATCTGCCAATTGAAAGTCTCCCCTTTTGGGCTAATCTGGCCTGATCCAATAACACTGGCCTCAATTGCAAATGAGACATCAATGCACCATCATCACAAGACTCAAATCTTGCATTCAATGCTCTCAACTCAATAAGCAACACGAGCAAATAAGCAGTCAAACCTGCCAAAGACTTCCGACTCAAGGCATCAACAACAACAATTGCCTTGCCAGGATGATAATCAATTAAATAGTTATAGCCTTTAATCAACTCTAGCCATCGTCTCTGCCGAAGATTCAGCTCTATCTGAACATCCAGATACTTCAAACTCTTATAATCAGTATAAATGAAGCATTTCTCCCCATATAAGCAATGTAGCCAAATCTTCAAGGAAAAAACTATAGCTGTTAATTCCAAATCATGCGTCGGGTAATTCAGCTCATGCGGCTTCAACTGTCGAGAGGCATAAGGAATGACTCTACCCTCATGCATTAGAACACAACCTAAACTACTATATGAAGTATCACTGTAAATCACATAAGGTTTACCTTCCACAGGCAGGGTAAGGACAATAGCCTAAGTCAACATCCCCCTCAGCTGGTCAAAACTTGCCTGACACCGATCTGTCCATACAAATCTAACTCCTTTTTGAAGTAATCTGGTGAGTGGTGTAGCTATCATAGAAAAACTCTTCACGAATCGATGATAATAGCCTATCAAACACAGAAAACTTCTAACCTCTGTCACAATCTTCGGTGGACTCCAATTCAAGATAGTCTCAACTTTACTCGGATCAACTCTAATACCCTCTGCTGAAACCACATGACCGAGAAAAGTCACTTGATCAAGCCAAAACTCACATTTAGATAGCTTATCATATGACTGCTTCTCTCTCAGATTCTACAATATAATCCATAAATGCTTGTCATAATCCTCCTCATTATGTGAATACACCAAAATATCATCAATGAAAACCACCACAAACTGATCTAGATATGGTCTGAACACCCTGTTCATCAAATCCATAAATGCTGCCGGTGCATTCATCAATCCAAAAGGCATCACCAGAAATTCTTAATGCCCATACCTCATGTGAAAAGTTTTCTTAGGTACATCCATATCTCTAACTCTCAACTGATGGTACCCTAATCTTATATCAATCTTAGAGAATATTGATGCTCCCTTAAATTGATCAAAGAGATCATCTATCCAAGGTAATGGATAGTTGTTCTTGATGGTCAACTTATTCAACTATCGGTAATCAATACATAATCTTAAGGTACCATCCTTCTTCTTCACAAACAAAAAGGGTGCTCCCCACGGGGACACACTAGGGTGAACAAACCCTTTATCCAATAACTCCTGCAATTGCACCTTCAACTCTCTCAACTTAGCAGGTGCCATACGGTAAGGAGTAATAGAGATGGGAGTGATACTAGGTAATAAATCAATACCAAACTCCACCTCTCTCTCGGAAGGTACCCCTGGCAACTCATCAGGAAAAACATCTGAAAACTTGACAACTGTAGGTATACTGTCAAGCTGGGACCCCACTACTCTAGTATCTACTACATGAGCAAGATATGCCTCACATCCCTTTCGAATCATCCTCCTAGCAGAAATAGCTGAAACAAACATAGATGGAAGATGTCTCTGCTTACTAGATACCATCACAGGTTCTCAGGGTAACACATTTTTGCTAATAATCTTCTACAGCCCAATGCCTGGATAACCAATCTATGCCTAAAATCAAATTATACTCCTTGAAAGGCATATTAATCAGGTCACTGAGAAACTCCTCATCCTGAACAACAACTGAACTGTCTCAGTGCACCCTGCTAACCATAACACTATGCCCTAAAAGATTTGTAACCAAAACATCAAATCCTAGGGACTCAGAATGCAAATCACTCACAGGCAAGATGGATGCACTAATATATGAATGAGTCGACCCAGGGTCTATCCAAGCAAGAACTGAAGTACCAAATAATGAAAAAGTACCAGCAATAACAGTTGAAGCATCTGGCTGCCTCTGCATCACATATACCCATTGTGATGGCCCTGCCTCATCTATTCTACTACCTATAGTAGAACCTCCTCTCTGACCTGACCATGTCCGACCCCCTCTGCTAAAACCTTTACCACCATGACCCCCTCTAACACTGGGTCTAGAAGTTGCTGTATCTGTTTGTCTATCCTCTGGTGGCTCCGGACAATCTCTGAAGAAATAATCTGATGACTCACATCTATGACACACTGCTGGTGCACTTGTCCTCCAGCAATTACCTCCATGTATCCTACCACAATGAACACAGGTAGGTGGAGTAAACCTCTAAGCCACTAGGGTCAGGGTACTAGCCACTGAGGCTACAGGTCTCTGTCTCTGCCTCCGCTGCTGTGATGACCTGCTAGGCTACCCCTGGCTCCTACTGAATCTCTGAGGATATCCCCCCTTGACCTCTCTTCACTGATGAAGACTTGCCTCACCTTGGGGTCTCCTAGCTCTGCTCTCCTCCACTCTAGCATGTGCTGTAAGATCCTATGCCCTCTATAAACTCCTGACAGCTGCAACCAACTGAAAAAAATCCTGATACCGGGAGCCTACCACTAAGCACATAATAAAGGGTCTCAACCCCTCCTCAAACCTCCGGCATCGATCAATCTCATCAGAAATGATCCAACCAGCATACTAGCTCAACGAGATAAACTCTATCTCATACTCAGTCATTGTCCTGGTATCCTGCCTCAAACTCAAGAACTCTATCTTCTTTGCATCCTTATACTCCCTCGGAGTATATTTTTGCTCGAACTCCCACAAAAAATTGTCATAAGTCAGGACTAGTGGATCATCCAGATCATGTGGAACCATCTTCCACCAATCATATGCATCCCTCTATAGAAGAGATCTGGCATAATCAAACTTCTCTTCCGGACTAGCCTGCAACTGAATGAACACTCTCTGGACTCTGTCTAGCCTCTGCTATACTCCAGCAGGGTCTGTAGTACCAATAAAGTCCTCAGCTTCAAACTTTCTTAGCTTATCATATTTCCTCGTCATCAACTGCGGCTACAGCTGTAGTAGCAGTGGATGCTGTACTGGAGCCTGCCTCAACAGCTCCATCATATGCCGTACCCAGCCTAGCGAAATCTCATCAATTGTTGGTCTCTCTAGCACAGGAGCAGGAGCCCCTTCAGCAATCTCAGCTCTAGCTCCATCTCTACCCTCACCAGGAGACACACTCTCAGCACAACCCTTTGCAGACTAATGCATCTGAGACTCCATAACTACCTATATCTGCAAATACAGCAGAAATTACCACATTAGAGATCAGAAACTGCCAGTGCCAATGTATGTATCATATTTAAAAGCTATATTTAAAAATCTCAATTTTCTTTCTCTTACAACCCACTTAGGTCGAGAACCTCAAACTTAGGCTTTGATACCAAAATAAATGTAACACCCTTATACCCTATACACATATAATACACACACCCAATATATGAAGAATACACATATATGGTACAAAAGTGTCACGACCCGGTTTGATAAAACTTTTCACATTTCTAATTTAAAATTTCAAATACTAAATATATAAAATTAAATAGTTTATAAATATTCTTTACTTGTTAGAGGAACTCAAAATAAATATTTTATATGAAAATCTCTGGAAAAAATTGGCTAGAGTTTTGTCTGTAATTTGGACATCCCAAAATTTATCAATTACACAACCTGCATAAAGAACACTTTCAATAAACAACAAACCACGTCTTCACCTTAACTTCTCAAATTTTCCACATTTTCTCAAAATATTTATACATATTCATATAAATATATATATCCAAAACACACATATAAAAACCCATCCTACACAATTTATCCAAAAGTCTTTATAACTTACAATATATATACTTTAAAATCATAAACATAATATACATGATTTCATAATGTACAAAAACATAAAATGTATACATGATGGCAAAAGGCTTGTTCTTGATGTGTCCAAAATTTGCTCAGCGAGCAATCTCAAATCTAGACCCAGCCTGGTCTAGAAGAATTCTCCGGCTCGATAGGATCTCTCCTGTCACCTGCTCGATAAATTATAAATGCGCTAATCTAAAAGCCTAGCATGTACAACTTTGATAAAAGTAAAACTTTAACACAATGCCAATGCATAATACATTTGCATGCTATGCCACAATGTAGTATTCCATTCAATTTGATAACATAATTTTTCATTTGTTTATGATTCACACAAACACACATACAAGCATGGGCCTAATAAACTAATACATTATTCAAATTACAGAGTTACCATTTTGGTCCAAATTGACACCAAGTGTCTAGCCCTGAAGGCAAATCATATCATAGTGACGCCAAGTGTCTAGCCCCAAAGGCAAATAGTGAGGATAACCTCATATGTAACATCCCAACTAGGCTTTAAGGGCTACAACCAACCCAGCTTCAAGGGACTATTATATCCTAGGCATTCCGCCAAACACAAAACTCTGAAAATTGAATAACATACTAGACACACAATTATTTCATATTTCCCATTCTCAATTCCTTTCTCATATTCCATTTTTCTCCTTCAAATCAATGTTATTTCATTTCAACGGTATTTCATAATAAAATCACATTCCATACAATTTAGCCATTTACAATGGCTTTTCACAATGTTTATAATGCATACACATCAACTCACATGCCATAACACAATGTATATGGATTTTCAAATGATCAAGTAGCTTAACACATTTTTCATTTAAAATGTGTGAAGCCAAAATTAAATGCAAGTACTTTAAAACTATCAAAGCATGTACTTACCTCACTAAGCACTTAAATGCAAGCTTAAAATCTCCCACCAAACTTCACTTCCAAATTTCTCTTCAACACTAGGACTGAGCAATTCACTTCTCCTTAATGCCTATACACAATGTGATTAAATACAATCATTTAATATCACATTTTAAGGCATTTCCAACATTAAACCCTAATTAAACATCACTCTTATACAAATTTTAAAAATTTAGCCTTTCCTTACTTTAACATTAGAATTCCATTCTATTCCATTTAAATTAGTGTTTTAAGTTTATTTATATTATTAAAAACATATTTTAACATGTTTTACTCATACACATTACTTAAATACTCACTCTTATTCAAAATCCTAAAATGGCATAACCTTCACCAATGAAGGTTTTTCATTCTAACCTATTCCAATTATTAATCTAAGCTTATTTTCTTCACTAATACAATGAATTGACATGATTTAAACATTAAAATTTAACAATTCACCATTCTTTAAATTCTCTAACCAAACTTAACCAAATCTACCATTTGACTTTAAAATCCTTGTTTATGCATCAAAACAACACATTTGGAATCAATTTGTACATTTAAAACACATGATTCCAAGAATCCAAATTTTCCATAACCCTAAATTCTCTCTCTTCACCCAACTCATCCCAAACTTAATCCTTTCTTCCATTTAACTTGAAAATCATTAATAATTAATCAAAATAGCTTCATTCATACCCAATTAAACAATTAAATCTTGCTAATAGAAAATCTCAAAATCCACATATTCATAGTTTCATAGAAAATCAAAAATGAAGAAAATAAGTTTACTAACCTATTGGAATTCCACCAAAACTTCAATTAATTCTTGAAAATTCTTGTCAAAATGAGTATTTGGATGAAGAAAAATCACTCACATGGAGCCGTGGAATTTCATTTTTTTTTTGAAGAAGACTAATTTTTAATTTTTTCTTTCTTTCTACTTAAAAAAATATGACTATATATAAATATTATTTTATTTTAATAAATAATTAATTATTTAATTATTTTAAAAACCCAAATTACCTCTCCCAACCAAATAATTTATTTTTAATTTATTTAAATAATTTTAAGTTTATAAGGTATAATTACCATTTTGCTCTTAGACTTTTGACTTTTCTTTTAAAAGAGTTGACCAATGTATATGTTAAGTATATGTTAGTTATATTTCACATATACATTCTACTTTTTTCATTTCCCATTTAAATTATTTCTTTAACTTATTTAAATTTAAATTTATTTTATTTTCTTTAATTCCAAAAATATTAGGGATGTTACAATTATTGTAATAAATTACTTATGATATTAAATAACAACTTATGTATATACAAGCACCACTAAGTAAATTACTTAGCATGTTAGCTTTTTCTGACACACAGATTAGATGGACCAAAGTAGATTGGACAAATGAAATTTAGGGTTTCAAAGATCAACTGCAATACAGAAGATGATTTATTGTAAAGATTTTATATTATATGTTTATCTGCGTTTCACATAGCATTATTGTTGTTAAGATTAACAATTATATACTTTTTGTACAAGTTTGGGGGTTATATATTTTGTATGTGTAAGTTGGGTTATAAAACTTTAGTAAATAATATTAATTTTGGAGAATATTATATATGTAAATAGGTTGATGAAAGTATTAGATTATTATGTTGGATTGTGATTGAATATTGATGAGTTGGTGTAATTGGAATTGAGAATGAATGAAAGGAAGTTAGACATACTTTCTATAGGTTGTATTAGGTTGGAGAAGATTTTAACAGTGAATATTACTGAGAAACCTCCGCCGAAATTTTTAGTTGAATATTAAAATTTATTTATTTAATTTTGGTTATAGAATTGATAGGTATTGAGTAGTATCTTCTGATAATTCTCTGACGGGATTGTCAAGAGGTGTTACAAGAGGTTTAAATATAAATCAATGTTCCTGCCCTCTACCTCTTTATAATGTCAGCTGCTTTCAAGTGACTAGGGAAAACTCAATCTTAGCCTTAATACTACCACTGTTGTTGAGTAACTTGACTATCTTGCATTCACTTCTATGACCTTAACATCATTGAAAAAAACATAGATAAAGGTAAAAGATGTTGATATCATTTATAAGTGAATGGTTGCATTTAGGGGCACTATTTTTTAAAAATATCATAAGAGAAGAAAGGTCCATGTTCAAAAGTAGTACACTTGATTCACCATGTTCTACCATTGCAAAGCCCAATCATACTCAAAAGAAGAGTTTGATCCTAGCTCAAAAAGAATGCTAGTTATATGCTTAACACATGCAAGTCAAACATTGTTTTTGAGGTGCTAGGTAGAAGGAAAAAGAACCTCCTTGCTAAAGGTATCTTGTCTCACCCCAGAGGTGAGAACAATTAAGCACAAAGTGGTGAACGGGTGCATAACACGAGGAATCTATTAAATAGTTCAGGCCAAATCCCGAAGAAAGCTAAAAGCGCTATTTGATGAGCCTGCATAGTATTATATAGTTGGTAAGGTAAAGGCTAACCAAGCCAATGATGCTTAGTTGGTCTTTTCAAATGATCAGCCTCATTAGGTCTGGGAAATAGCTTAGACTACCACCAGGGGGTAATAATGGGAAATCCTAGACAATGGACAAAAACTTGATCCAACAATGTTACATGAGTGAAGAATGGTAATGCCGCTTGTAAAGATCTTTCATTGAGTGAGCGATTATGATAGGGCTTGTAGTAGAAGCCCCAACAAAATTCGTGCAAGTACCCATAATAAGACGAGGCAAATGTTTGTCAGAATGATTGGGTGTAGAAGGCATAAAGGTAATGAATTGGGTTGAAAGTGAAAGTCACCAAGAACTAGTGGAATACTCTCAAAACAACTCACTTGAGTGGGACAAAGGAGAGTGGAATCTTGTGTGCAGGAGTGAAGTTTTTTTTATTTTATTGTTATAGTTAGATGTAAAAGAAATTTATTGTTAAAAAACTATTCTTTATTGTTTATTATCTTATTTTTATATATTTAATATTTATTATATATTAATATATTTTCTTATTATATATTTAGTTCATAAAATTTCCCCTTTTGGTAACATAAAAGAAGTCTATCCCTTTCTTTTTCATCTTTTTTTGTTCTATTCCATGTATACTTGGAATAAAATACATTGATAAAGTTTAAGAATTTCAAATTTATTTATCCTAATATTTTTACTTATCCAAAAAGAAATAGCATTAACTTCTTTTTCTAGTAATTGGTCAAACTCGAAGAAAAAATACATCGAATTGAAATTCAATTTTCAAATTTGAATGAGACTATTAATTAATTTTTAAATAAAAAGATTTTAGTAATTCTTTTTTTTATCCTAGTAAAGGAAAGGTGTCAAATATCATAGTGTTTTCTATAAATATATTGAATGACAATTATAACACCCCTTAACAATCCTATATAAAAAAAAATTAACAAAAGATGTCACATAATGCCTATATATTTACTTATTCAATTATTATTAATTTTTTATAATATTAAAATCAATGCCAATAAAAATTTTGGCAGAGTTTCTCCTAAAATCTGACACTGCCAAATCTTCATCAATAAAAAAAACAACCTACAAAAGAAAAACACTTCCAATTATTATTTTTTCAATCTCAACTTCAATTTCAAACTGTAACATCCCTTGATAATCCTACATTAGAACTATCAAAAGATGCTACTTTAAACACTCATGCTGTTCTGGTTCAGTTTAACATTTACATTTTAATAAATATGGATAACACTTAGATAAAAAGATCAAAACAATTACTTCTGCACTTTTCACTACTTAAAAATTCAAATATTTATTACAATAATCTTAAAGTTCTCTTTGAATTTCTATCATTCAAAAAAATCCCAATAACTTCAGTAAGAATTTATTAAAGAAATATCATCTGATCACTACGAACAAATTTATACCATCTCCAAATTTCTTAAATGAATTATACAACTTTTAAATATATTAAATCACTAGACTATATACCGAAAACTCACATTTATAGTCTTCTTGAAACTTCATTTCATTTTGAAAATAATCTCTGTAATCTTTATCCACCAATTCTTAGTCTTTCAATGTTCCACTGTATCTGCATGTCAGAAACATTCTAACACGCTAAGCTCATTGCTTAATGGCGCTTGTATACATATTTTGCTATTTAGTATTAAAGTAAATGTCAACACAAAATGGAAATACAAAATATATATACATATAAAGTATTGTAATAAATCACACATTTCATTATCAACTTAATGAAAATATATGAATATACAAAATGACACTTAACTTGTAAGTTCACATCGAATTGTGCTTTTGGATTTGCAATTATTCTCTTCTGAATTATTTTATTTAAAGTATATTTATAATATTTATATTTTTCATTCTCAATTTATTCTATCATTTAAATTCTATTATTCATCTTTCCACATTGATTGTATTACACTCTTTAAATTTTCACTAAGTTTTATTAGTCAATATTAGTTTATAGAACACTTCTGTTTCAATTCATTACTTTGATGATTTCGTTTGATATATCATTCTAACACTTGATTCTTAAAGATCGCTATAATTCTTTTCAAATATTTTAACATTTAGAAAATTATAGATCAACTCACTACTTTGAACGTAATCATTCCATTCAATGCTTTAACACTTTATGTTGAATACTATTGTAAATATTCTCAATCAATTTCACATTGAAACACTGTAAGTTAGATTTTAAATAATTAACAATAACTTTATTTAGCATTGTTTTAGTATTTATATATAATATGTTAAAATAACACTTTAATAATTCTATGTTAAAATAACACTTTAATAAAAATCTTTCAATACAACACACACCACTACATTCCATGGTCACATATGTATACATTTTCTCGCCCTTATATATTGAACTGTAAAACCTAGATATGGGTAATAGGTCGCTAATGACAACTAAATACCCACTGTAAGAATATTACCAAAGGTCCACTGTAAAGTATAGGACCAAAGGTCCTCTATGATGCAAAGCGTCCACTGATGGCATAGATGCTAATATCAATAAGACACAAATGTGTTCTTTATGGCACAAAGTGCCCACTGTCACTATGAACATCCACTCTTCGGCTAGCCATTCAAACCAGAAACTAGATTTAACATCAGTAGCATTGGGCAATACACTTGTTTTATTATTTCTAAAATATTTTAAAACTATTATAAAACACTTCTTTATTTCTTTCTTTGAAATTTGTACTCTTACGATACCATATACTTATCTTTATTCCAAATAGTTTATTCTTTTAATTCACTTATACTTTATAAGTTATCATTTTCTTTTTCATGTTATTAATTTTATATAAATATAACTCATACACTACATATACTTTATATTTTTATAAATAAATATAATTATATTTGACCATCGATATATTTTTTTCAGGATAAACTTTGTCATTCTTCATCAATATCCATTTTACTTTCTTGATTGTCATTATGGTTTAAACACTATACTATCAAAGTTTTTAGGACATGGGCATGTGGTGCATTGATGCCACACCTGTGCGTTTCAATTCACTACTATTTCTTATAAGAGAAATTACTCAATATGGTCATGTCACTGTTTAGACATGCTCGTGGGTTCTATTTTTCCACTACCACTTTATGATAAAATTAAGAGACATGGCCATGTCAATGTAATTGACACACCCGTGCATTTTATTTTATTGTCACCTATCTGTATAATCTTTAAGAAAACATTCTCCAATATTCTCATAGTTAATTAAACTCCAAAATCATCAATTCACCATTAACTTCACTCACTCAAACCAAGCATATAATATTAAATACTAAAAAAAATAAAATCTAAGTATAGATTATCGTAATTCAATCAATTAAATTAAATTCAACAGTCATACACTGAACATCATACTTTTTCTCTCCAAGTTAGCCTTTGTTGTTTCACTTCTCTTTATGACACTTTCATTCTTTCTTTTCCTTGCGTTCTTTAGCTTTTGCATAACTATATAAATACTATTATTTCATACACTTCACATAGCTCACCTGAATCCAATTTATCTATGTTCTCCTCATTCATTGGCTTTCTTTCATTTCTTATTTACCAATAAGTAACTCAACATTGTAATGTTCTTTATCATGTTACTAGCTTAATACTCAGTTTGATCATTAAAGGACATATGACAAAATCTCCTCACACAACCTTTACCTTTTTAACTCATTTTATCGTTTACACTCACTTTTATCTTAAATAATTGAATAACAATTATTTAAGCTCCTAAGGTACATCTAATTTCAGTATGGTTCGAGTAATTCAACACTCAATTACTTTTAATTTAGCATCTAGTTGCATAACACTTTATTTAAATATCACTACAATTCATTTATAACACTTACAAGGCTTTTAGTGATGAGCTAGTATTTTTATTTGAATTTAGTCTTAAACCAGTTTATTCAATATTAAGTTTTTATGTTCATATATATTTATATGCAAAAGAATATAATTTTCTTCGTAGAATATTTGATTGTGAGCATTTGGAGCAAGAATGGAACAATTCAAGTGGAAAAGAAAGGTTCAACATGGGCATGTTGAACAAATCAGCATGGGCGTGTTAGTAAAATTGAATCTGTCAAAAATTTCAACATGGGCATATTGGACAATTCCTATATCTGCCAATAATTTCAACATGGGCAAGTTGAAAATCAAGATGCCCAATGCCCATGGTAGACTAAATTGCTTAATTTTCAATTGTTAATATAATAACTATTCACTAAAACCCTAGAGACATTTTAAAACTTAAAGTATAATATAAATCCATCTTTTTTTGAGATCAAAGCTATTCCAAATCTCACTTTGAGTTAAAACAATCATCAACGCACCCAATTCATAGAAAAATCAACCAAAAGCAATCTTTTCTCTAAAAAGGATCCATACCCATCTTTTAACCAAAATCAAAATCAATCAATTCTTTACTAGTTAAATCATTCATAATGATTCAATTAACTAGTATAAACATTAAAATTCAAAGAAAAACCATAAAATCACAAATTATAAACACACAAGCACTTTACAAAGAGACTTGTTTCAATAATCACTTTCTTGAAATCAACTTTAATAGATTTCTTTCATAGATAATCACTTTAAATCAAAACACAACTATTATTTAATGATCAAAATCATAATAGAATCAATTAATAGCAAAACATGTAATATACAAGCACTAACCTCTTTACATCACTTCCTTCTTTCAATCTTTCAAGATTCTTGGGAAATTCAATCTTCACTCTCTCTTTATCTCTCTCTTTTCTCTTGATTACTTGTGAATAATATTGTCTACTCTAGTGATTTTTCCTAAAACTTGCAATTCGAGGTGATTTCCCCTTTGATTCTTGCTCAATTTGATGAAATAAAGAAGAAGAAGAAGAAGAGTGAAGTTTGGTGGTGAAGATGAAAGTGACGTGAGACAAGGATGAAGAAAGAAAGTGGAAAATTCTAGACCACACACACACATATGTCTACATATAATAAGTTTCAACTGGGTGAGGGCATGCTCACCATAACTATGGTGTACCCTTTCTCTTAATTTTTAATTCTAATTCAATTTTTAGTCTCGTAAAATCGTAAAAATAATTCCTTTAGTTAATTTAAAATTCTACAATTTATATTTTATATCCTAATTCATTAAAATTCACTTCTAGAATCATAAGAGCATTTTCATAAATTTCTATCACTTTATCAGCAACATCGATTTCATCCAAACCTAAAATAAATTCTCAAATTTCCATCTCATTTCCATCACTATACACAATCCATTATCAATATTTTTCAAAAAAATCATTGTTTAAAATTTCAACCATTACACAAACTCCCCAACAATCATCTATAATATATTTTAAGCATCTATACTTTTACCATTATATTTTCATATTAAACATATATCATTTTTATCAATATATATAAATATAAAGTCATACTTCAAGCAACTTATAAATTATAACTTATACAACAAAGTATTTAAAAATCTCTAATTACCCATATTTATAAAACTGTCATTTAAAATTTAAATACTGCTATGTGAACCGAACAAAATATATTATACATAATTCTGCAAATAACACATTCTCCGATGCAGTTGATTTCAGACTCTAAAATCTCACTCTTCTATATTCAATTTGCCTATTTGATATGTACGTTAGAAATAAATCTAACACACGAAGCTACTGCTTAGTGGTGCTTGCATATTAATAATTTACCAATAATTAAAATATAAGAAAATCATTATTAATATTTCATATAAATAAAATAAAATCATTACTTTAAAATACCAATTAGGAAGTATCATATTAAAATTTTAAATATGAATTATCACTTTAAAACACTAAAAAATATATGAATAAATCCTTAAAATGTAAATTAACTCAATATTATATAAATAAGTTCAATGTTTAGTTAATGGTTAATCGCTTCGAACCATTAACTTATCTTGGTAAGTTTTACTTGATTTTCGATCATATACTGATTTAAAAATCTAGGTTCAGATAACAGGGTCATCGATGGCAAGTAAATACCCACTATAATAAATATGACCAATGACCCATTGATGGCACAAATACTCACTATCACTGATCACATAAAGTATTCTCTGATGTCATGAATGCTCATTGTCATTGGTGACACAAAGTTTTTATTATCACTACGGACATCCACCCTCTGGCTAGTCATTCAATCCAGAAGCAAGGTTTAAGATCAATATAATCGGGCAATCCAGTTATTTTCTCATTTTCAGTGAATTTCACAATCAATAATAATAATAATAATATTTTTAATAATTCTTTAATTCAAAAACCACTTTCCTCATTACAAATTGATATTAAAGCTTTAAAAATTCAATTTAATAAACTTTACTTCCTCCATTTACTATATAAAATTTAATTTATTTCTCAACTCTTCAAAATCTGTCAGATTCTTACTTTCTCTGACAGTCTCTCTTTCCCAATTCTTTCTTAGTACTAAATCTTCATTAAAAATTATAAAAATTTAAAAATAAGTCTTAGGAACATACATAAACATATATTTAAAATTTCATATATTTTTGAGTTCCTTTTCCATGTTTAAAAATTATGTTTTCCAAACCTATATATTTTGTTTTTACAATAACTTTATTGACAATATCCATTTTCTAATTTTATTTAGGTACCAAATCTTTATACAAATTCATAAAATTTTAACCATGTAACAAAAACATATATAGGAATGTTTACCTAAAATTTTAGAATTTTATACACTCATTTACCTTATTTTAAATTATGTTTACTTAACCTTACAGATTTTAGTTTTACAGTCACTATCCTGGCAGATTCTATTTTTAATTTTATTTTTATAAGTAAACCTTTATTAAAATTTATGAAATTTTAACCATGTCTCTTAAATATATATATGATGATATGAATAAAATTTTAGATTTTTTTGGGCTGTTCTACTATAGCTTTTATTTAAGTTTTACAAACCCTAAAATTCTGGCTCTACTGGCATAGTCCTAGTAGCTCATGTTCTTTGATTTTTCTTTCATAATAAATCATCATTAAAAATTATAAAATTTTATAAACTATCTACTAACACATAAATAAACTTCCAGGTAAACTTTCATAATTTGCAAGTCTTTCTAGGTTAATTTAAAAATTCAGACAAAACACTTCACAATTAATTCAACAAGCTTCCATAAACATTAAAAATCAAAAGAAAATTCAATAATAGCATACTATTAATACATAAGCACAAACCTCTTTTTAAAGTAGATCTTCCTCTCTTTTCCTTAATTTTCCTTGAATTTATGGTGATAATTTTAGAATTTTTCACTTATTCTAATGAATTCTACTAAGAATTTTATGTTATCTGTGAATTTTCCTTAATTTTTCACTAAAGTTTGATGAATGAAAGAAGAAAATATGAAATTTGGCTATGGTGGAGGGGCTAGGTCGGTTTTGATGGAAGGAAGAAAAGGAAAATTGATTTTTATTTATTTTTATATATATATATTATTAGAATTTTGATCATATAAGTTGTACTCACCATAACTTCAGTGCACCAATTTCTTAATTATATCTAAATTCGACTTTTAATTTCATAAAATTATAAAAATAATTTATTTAAGTAATTTGAAGTTCTATTATTCATATTTCACTTCCTAATTTAAATAAAAATCTGTCAAAAAGATATTTTTGTAAGGTTTTACCACTTAAAGACATTTCTTTTGTAGAAATATCGATTAAGTCCATATCCGAATTAAATTTTTCAGTTTTAAAGACTTAACCAACCCTATTTCTCCTTTATTACAAATATCCGAGTCACTCTCTACATTATACACAACCTCATATCTGTATAATTTAAAAGGTTAATGTTTAAAAATTTTAGACATTACAACTCTCTCCCTCTTAAGAAATTTTCTCCTCAAAATTTACCTGTTCATGATGTTTGAAATAGATGAGGATACTGTTGTCTCATTATTTCTTCACTTTCCCATGTGGCTTCTTCAGTTGAGTGGTTTTTCCAAAACACTTTTACTAGAGGAATGCATTTTTTTGCAATTCATTGATTTTTCGAGTTAAAATAGCCACTGGTTCTTCTGCATAACTTAGATCTGGCTATATTTCAATGGATTCTGCTTGTATTACAAGTGAGGGATCCGATTTGTATCTTCTAAGCATTGATACGTGAAATACATTATGTATCTTGGCTAGTTATGAAGTTAGTGCTAGTCTATAGGCTATTGTATCCACATGTTCAAGTATCTTGTATGGCCCAATAAACCTAGGACTTAGTTTTTCTTTCTTGCCAAAACGTAGAACTTTCTTCTATGGCAACACTTTCAAAAATACTTTATTCCTCACATTGTATTTGATGTCCCTTCTCTTCAAATTTGCAGAGGACTTTTGTCTATCTACTGCAGCTTTCAACCGATCCTTTATAAGCTTAACTTTATCTTTAGTTTGTTTGATGAGATTAGGTCCCACCAACTTATTCTCACTCAATTCTATCCAACAAAGTGGATTTCTACATTTTCTTCCTTATAGTGCTTCATATGGTGCCATTTCAATACTTGTTTGGTAGCTGTTATTATAAGAAAATTCTACTAATGATAGATGTTTTTCCCAACTATCTTCAAATTTAATAACACAACTTATAAGTATATCTTCAAGTATCTGTATCAATCTTTCTGATTGGCCATTAGTTTATGGATGGAATGCAGTGTTGAAATGGAGTCGAGTACCCAATGCTTTCTGGAAACTCTCCTAAAATTTTGAAGTAAAGCGTGGGTCTCTATTTGATATGATAAACCCTGGTACTCCATGAAGTTTGGCTATCTCAATTATATATAATTCTACAAGTATCCAAATGAATAGTCAGTTCTAATTGGAAGAAAATGGGATCATTTAGTTAAACTATCAAGAATCACTCAAATTCCATCATGTTTCTTCTGAGTGTTTGGAAGACCAGTAATGTGATGGGTTGCAGAAGACCTAATGGTACTTGATGTTCTGCTTTGACCTGCTGACATACTACGTGTTTGGTTGCACACTCAGTAATGTCTTTCTTTATACCAGGCCACCAATAGAAAGGCTTCAAATCCTGATACATTTTTTTGCTTCCTAGATGCACAATATATTTGGTATTGTGAGATTCTCTTAGGATGTTCTCCTTTAATTCCTTCACATCAGGAACATACAATTGACTCCTATAGAAGAAACCATCATCTTCCAAAATAACATATTTGATATTTCACTTTTGTGCACTTGTTCCATCACTTCTAGCAACTTTTAGTTCTTTTGTTGGGCCTCTATAACTTTCTGCTTAAGGGTTGGCTCAATTCTAAGTTCATATTATATTATTTTTGGTTATATAACATAAGGATTACATTCAATTTTAACATAATAATTTATTAGTTGCCAAAGTCTTTCAACTTAAAGCATCAGCCACCACATTAGCCTTTCCAGGATGGTAATCTATGATACAGTCATAATCTTTAATTAATTCCATCCATCTTCTTTGCCTTAAGTTAAGCTCTTTCTGGGTAGGTAGATATTTAAAACTTTTATGATCAATATAAATATAACATCTTTCACCATACAAAGTAGTGTCGCTAAAATTTTAGAGTAAATACATTGGCTGCAAGCTCTAAATCATGTATGGGATAATTCAACTCTTGTGGTTTTAACTATCTAGAAGCATAGGCAATCACTTTGCCTTCCTGCATCAATACACAACCAAGTCCCTAATGAAAAGGATCACTATAGATTACATAATCTTTACCTGGAGTTAGTTGTGTCAAATTAGGCGTTTCTGTCAACATAGCTTTTAATTGTTCAAAGCTAGTTTGACATTGATCATCCCACTTGAATTTAGTCTCCTTCCTAAGCAGTTTAGTTAAAGGAAAGTGCTATCTTAGAGAAGCCTTATACAAATCTTCTATAATAACCTGTTAAGCCAAGAAAACTTTGAACTTTCGTTACATTCTTTGGTGGTTACCAATTTAGGATAGTTTCAATTTTACTAGGATCCACATGAATACCATCAGCTAATACCATGTGTCCTAGGAATGCCACCTTTGTTAATCAGAAGTCACATTTTGATAGCTTAACATATAATTAATTCTCTCTCATGTCTGTAGAACAATTGTAGACTATTAATTTTGGCCTTAAGCTAATCCGATCTCAATTAAAGAAGGCCAAGCTAAATTTGGTCCAATTTTTAAAGCTTAAACCTAGTTCATGGCTTTTAATAGATCAGTTCGATTATGCAAGGCCTAAAAATAAAGTTGGTTTAATTTTTAAATCCCCAAACCTAGTCCGATTTATTATTTTAAAGACCAAAATAGATTCGATTCAATTTTAAAATGCAAAACCAAGCCAGACCAAGCCCAAACCAAAAATTCATGATGAATTGGCTAGCCAATTCGCCATTGCCAATTCTCCATGGCCAATTTTCCATGGTCCCTTAATCCAGCTTTAATTTAGTTTTTTAAATTTCTTAATCAATATCAGACTTTGTTTGACCATCAAATTAATGTATTAGGGCTTTTGTATTAAACATGATTTGCCTATAAATAACAAAGATTAATACTAAAACAGGGATCATCAGCAACAAGTAACAAGCCACAATCATCAATTATCAAGTAAGGATCGACAATCCAACAACACAGACATAACACTTGGCAGTCTCAGGCCAAAAACCAAATTAGTGTAGGCGATTTAAAAGCCTAGATTAATACATTCAACCTTGGTGGAGCCTCCAAACGTAGGTTTAGATTTCTAATATAATCTGTTTATTCAATGTTTGCAAATTATCTTTTAAGTTACCATCACAGTAGTTGTTTATTAAAATTATTTTGTCCAATAGGTTAAACACTAAAACCCCATACATATTTTATGAAACTAAGATCCTAATATGTAAAAGTTTATACCTAAACCCAAATCCCAGAGCTTTGTTCCATAATCCTTAAAACCCTTATCATAATTTATAAAACTAATTTCCAAAATTTAAAACCATAAAACCAATTTCCTAAGCCCTAATCTATTCTGTAAACCCTAAACCAAAACCACAAACTTTAATCTAGTAACCTAGTTTCTAAACCTTAATCCAAAACCTAATACAATAACCTAATTCCTTAAACCCCAATTCCAAAACCTTAATTCCTTAAACCCTAAATCCAAAACCCTAAATTCCTTAAACCCTAATTTACATGTAAACCCTAGTTTAGGAAAAACTCTAATTTCTATAAATATAAAACCCGAGCTTACATAGAAATCCTAATTTACCAACAAAACTATATCATGTAAATCATCTACCATTCGGGGGCTCTGCCCCCAATCCCCCGCAAGGGGAGCTGTCCCCTTGATCCTCACCCGCTAACCGGCTAGCGGGATTGCCGTACACTATCCTTCATCGATTGGGGTCAATATTTATTTGTAGATTGCAATTTATGATTAACCTTTTATTAAACTTTAATTTATTATTATTTTTGGATTATTTGTTTTTGCTATGAATGGTTGAGTGTTATTAATTTTATTATTCATACTTCAAGAATGTAAAAGTCATGTTTTCACTTTGTGGGTGCCTTGATTTTATTATGTAATTTAATTTATCTTTTAAAGATTTTGGGACTGTTGTAAGAGACACGTTTCCATCTATGATGGGTGTCTCATTTTTATTTACTTTTTTTTTCATTTTGGGCATTGAAATAGACATTGTAAAAATATATTTTCATCCATGAACGGGTGCCTATTTATTATTTTATTTAGACTTATTTTTATTTTAATACAATAATTCTTTATTTTAATGTTCACATGTAATATGGATAATATCATAATATTTTAGAATTTTATAATATCTAGACCTAGAAAGGACGCTAGTTCTAATAAATCGGGTATTATGGGGTGCTGGGCTACTTCTCACCTTCCCCATGTATACCCAACTTTCTGAACCCAATACGGAATTAGAGATTCCTTAGCAATCGAGTCATCCACCCCTTTCTTTTTTCCTTCCCATCCGGGTGATGACTCAATTTTCTCTGAGTTTAGGTTTGTGTTCTCTAAGGCCCTAAGCTTAACAGTGCTGAAGTTGCAAGAACCATTCAAACGAAAGTGGAGGTGAAAATTCTCGCTCACAACAATCCTCAAATTTTTATCATGCTCCTCTCTGTTCTTAGAATAGACTAGTATATCATCTATGAAAATAACTACAAACTAGCCTAGATAAGGCTTTAAGACCCGATTCATCAAGTCCATAAAAGCTACTGGAGCATTAGTCAAACCAAAAGGCATGACCAAAAATTCATAATGTCCATATCGGGTTTTAAAAGCTATCTTCAGAACATTTACTTCTTTAACTTTCATATGATAATAACCCGATTTAAGATCAATTTTAGAGAAAACACCTGCTCCCTTCAATTGAACAATCAAATCATCAATTTGAGGAAGCAGATATTTATTTTTGATGGTAACCTTATTTAATTATTGGTAGTCAATACAAAACTATAATGTATCATCTTTCTTTTCATAAAGAGAATAGATGCACCCCAAGGTAACACACTGGGTCTAATGAACCCTTTGCCAAGCAATTCCTGCAGTTGCACCTTTAATTCTTTTAGTTCCATAGATGTCATTCGATAGGGTGGAATAGATATTGGTGCCATATTCAAAACTATGTCAATAACAAATTCTACTTCCCTTTCTAGTAATACCCCTGGTAATTCCTCCGGGAAGACATCCGAAAATTCAAACACTGTAGGTATGTCTCTTAAAGCTTTGTTTGAGCGTCAGGTATCAATAATATATGCAAGATAAGCTTCACACTTATTTCTAATTAACCTTCTAGTCTTAGCAGCAGAAATCAAACTAGAAGGATAAAATTATTTCTCTCCCCAAATAATAACTTTACCTTATCCCGGAACCTTAAAAGTCATAGCTTTCTTATGACAATCCATGACTGCTTGATGTTGTGATAACTAATCCATTCCCAAGATCATATCAAAATCATGGAATTGAAGTTCAATCAAATTGGCTAGAAGTTCTCTGTCATGGATTCTAATCGGGCAATCCTAATGCACTTCATTTATTCTCACACTGTGGCCCAAGGGATTAGTAACTTCTATATCATATTTAAGTCTATCAGTATACATATTCTTCCTTGAAGCTATAGTTGTGCATATGTATGAATGTGTAGAACTAGGACCTAATAAAGCATAAACATCAAAGCCAAGTAAGGAGAATTTACTAACAACAACATCTGGAGCATCCTAATCTTTCACTGCTTTCATGGTATATGTCCTAGCTAGAACACTATCCCGTATCTGGGTCTATCAATGATCCCAAATCCTCTCTACTGACTAGCACTAGGTCAACCACCTCTGCCTGACCTATGGCCTATCTGTGATCTCTGTACAGAACCCTGTCCTTTAGTAGCATTAAATTCCCTTGTTACAGGACAATCATTAATCTTGTGTTTTTTGGAGCCACATTTCATACAAGCTCCACTTCGATACAAACAAACATAACTATCATGTCCCTTGCCACAATGCTGGCAAGGTGTAGAAACTAGCCATGAAGATGAGCCTGCATAAGCACTAGATCTACCTTCTCAAAATCTCTGAAAACCTACTCCACTTGTATAACCTCCTCTACTAGAACCCTGTGTCTGTGTTTGAACACTTCTCTATCTCTTTTGACTACCTTGCTGCTGTTCACTAGAAGACCCCTTCCGTTGTTGTTGTCTTCTTCTATGCTCTTGTTTTGTTTCATTCTCAATGGAAATTGCTACATTGACAAGAGTAAAGAACTCTGTGATTCTCATAGCCATTAAAAACACCCGAATTTGACTGTTTAAACTTTGCTCAAACCTCTTACACTTCTCTTCTTCCAATGAAACCAATTTAGGAAAATATTTGATGAGGTGAATGAACTACCTCTCATACTCAGACACAAATGATTGCCTTTTCTTTAAATATAAAAACTCCCTTTGCTTCTCTTCTATATAAATCTCACTGATATACTTCTTCTTAAACTCTTCCTAGAAGAATGCCCAGGTGAGTCTATCTATAGGATTACCTTTATTTTTTGTGTCCCACCAATAATAAGCTTATCCATGCAATAAGAAAACTGCACACTCCAATCTTTCCTCATCAGTACAGTGCAAAAAGATCAAAGACTCACTATTCTCTCAAACTAATACTCTGTTATTGAGGAGTCATCGGTATCACAAGCCCTAAAATATCCTGCTCCAAGTTTCCTAATTCTCTCCAATGGAGTTCTTTGGGCACTGATGGTGGTGGTTGTTATGTAGAAGGAACTACTCCTACAATATGTCTAAGGACCTCCCCCAAATTCCTCACAAACTAGGGGTCCAATGGTATCTACACTGCAAATGGTTCTGCTGGCTGCTGGCTCCCCATACTTGCCTAACTGTGTGATAATGTAGCTTCTTCCTCCACATATCGACAAGATCCAGAGAGCATTTTATACCTATAAACATTTTAAGACTAACTGCATCATAATATTTAACCACTTATTAAGTTCACATAACAATGATAGTTATTTTTCACTTTTCTCATAACCCCATACAACCTATGTAATATCCAAAAATTTTGAAAATATTAATTTTTGAAAATTAAATAAATGATTTAAAAGTATATATATATATAATTAAGTGAAAAAGGAAAATGTGTATATGATATATATATGTAGGTATACATAATATATATAAGTTAACATTTTAATATGGTCAAATGTCATTTTAGTTATTAAGATATTAATTAAATGGTTAGTGGAAGATGACATATTATATATTAATTAAGTAATATATTTTACTTGGTGGAGAGCGAAAGAGGGATAAGTATATGGTTTAAAGGGGATTAGTTAGTAGTGGAGTTGGTGATCATTATCTTCTTCTTCTTCTTTCTCCATTGAAGCCAGCTATCACCATCAAAGGAAAGAGAATTTTGCTTCTTGCTAACTCAAGTAATTGAAGGATTTCAAGTGTTCAAGTTGGAGTTTAAGGATTTTCTTCATATTTGGTAAGTTTTCAACTTGTTTCTTAGATTTGTTTTGGATGTTTGGTGAAGTATGTGTTAAAGGTTGATATTGGTATGTTTAAAGTTCTTTTGACTAGTTAACTGTGAAATTTAGGGTTGGATTGAAGAAAAGATTAAGTTTGGTGAAGAGAATAAGAGTTTTGGATTGTATAACTTTTGAATTGTGAAGTCATGGTTTTAATTGTGTATTTTTGCTTTTAATTGAGTTGTTTTGATGTTTACACAAGTATTATGTGGTATAATGATGGATTTGGTTGAGTTTGTATGGAGTTGAAAAGGTTAATGAAAGATAATAGTTGGATGTGACAATTATGTGTGGATATCAGGATTTTTGGCCTAACACGCCCAGTGACAAGGCTATGCTTTTGGGCGTGTTGATGGTTCTATTTTCAGTGTTGGTGACACGTGTAGTGACACACACATGTCACTAAGCATGTCACAGCTTCTGTGATGTTGTAGTATTGACGCGTGCAGTGACATGCCTATGTCACTGAGCGTGTCATATCTATTGTGTTATTGTAGTTTTGACACGTGCAGTGACACGCCCATGTCACTGAGCGTGTCACAGCTACTGTGTTGTAGGAGTTTTTGCATGGTCATTGATACGCCCATATCACTGAGCGTGTCAAAGCTTCTATGTTGTGGGTTTAGGGCACGATCATTGACACGCCTATGTTGTTGAGCCTGTCATATGTAGAGTTTTCCCTAGATAGTTCTTTTCCTTATTTTTCTTTGTGTATCTTATCCTTGTGTTGAGAGGTTTTGTTTATACCTATAAGTGTATCACTTAGTGATTATTTATAATCACATTTGGTTTAGGCTTTGAAGAGACTTGAGTTACCTAATCCAAGTGTTGAGGGATATCTTGGAAGAGGGGGTTGAAAGTGGTGTTTGTTGCTTTTAGAGGTAAGTACAAACTTTGAATAATTGCTTATATTTACATGACATTAGGACTTAACACATTTGATTGGAAAATGTGTTAAGTTACTTACTACATTGTTAGTGCATGGGTAATATGTTATGATTTGTATAATGTGAACTATGTGCAAAATATGATAATGACCCAAAATATATGGGTAATGCAATTTGTTGCGTTAAAGATGATATGTATAGTTATTGGTAATGGCTATATTGATATAAGTGACATATTTGAGGCATTGTGCCTAGTTTGATCATGAGAAAATGAGAAAGGATTTGATAATGGAATTATTAAAGAATTTGTGTACCTAGTATGTTATTCAATTTTCAAAGTTTTGTATTTGGTGGCATGCCTAAGACGTAACAGTCCCTTGAAGCTGGGTTGGGCTTGGTCCTTGAAGCCTAGTTGGGTGTTACATGATGTAGCAGACCCTTCAAGCTGGGTTGGCCCTAGTCCTTGAAGCCTAGTTGGGATGTTACATATAAGGTAACCCTTATTGTGATTATGATTTGCCTTCGGGGATAGAAAAATATTGTTATGTTGGACCAAAGTAGTAACTCTAGAATTTGAATAGCATATTAGATCCTTTTGGGCCCATGCTTGTGTTTGCTTTTATGCGAATTATGAATTGTGGAACAATTGAACAATATATTAAGATATAATGATATAAGATATAATATCCTTATGTGTTGTGCATTGGCATTGCATTTGAACTATATTGTTATCAAAGTTTGTATCACTATGCTTTTGACTTAGCGTGATTGTGATTCATTGTGTAGGTGACAGGGTAGATCCGATTGAGCCGGAGAGTTCGTATAGACCGAGTCGAGTCTAGGCTTGAGACCTTAAGTGCAGAGTTGATTGTTGGACATCAAGATCAGAGACAAACTACCAGCATGTATATATTTTATATTTTTATACATATTGATTTTGATGTATATAAATATGTATATTCCGCAAACTATCAAAAATATTTTGGATAAAGCTTTGGTAATGGAGTATACATATGTATTTTAGCAAGTAATATTTCATCTATTATTTATATGATATCAGTTGAATGTTTTAAGTTTATACAGATTTTATAAGTGAAGATTTGTTTTTTTTAAAAAAATGGGTTGTGACATTCTTGTATACTATATTTGTATATTACATATGTTAGGAGTATGTGGTGTACGTATATTAGGTATAAGGGTGTGACATTCCTATATTCATATATTACATATGTTGGGAGGATGTAGTGTACGTATATTGGGTATAAGGGTGTTACATTTGTTTTGGTATTAGAGCCTAGGTTTGAGGTTCTCAACCTAGGTGGGTTGTAAGAGAAAGAAAATGGAAAATTTTAAATATGATTTTTAATTGTGATACATGCATTGGCACTGGCAATTTTTGATCTTTAATGTGGAAATTTCTGCTATATTTGCAGATATAGGTAGTTATGGTATCTCAGATACATCAGTCTGCTGAGGGTAGTGCAGAGAGTGTGGCTCCTGTTGAGGGTAGAGATGGAGCTAGAGTTGAGATAGCTGGAGGGGCACCTACTCCTATTCTAGAGAGACCAACAGTTGATGAGATTTTATCGGGCTGGGTATGGCATATGGTGGAGTTGTTTAGGCAGATTCCCATTCAGCAGCCGCTGCCACCGCAGCCGCAGCCGTAATTACCGATGAAGAAATATGATAAGTTGAGGAAGTTTGGAGTTGATGACTTTATTGGTACTACGGACCCTGCTGTAGCTGAGCAGTGGCTAGATAGAGTCCAGAGAGTGTTCATCCAGCTGTAGGTTACTCCAGAAGAAAAGTTTGATTATGCTAGATCTTTTTTGTAGAGGGATGGATATGACTGGTGGAAGTCGGTTCCACATGCCCTGAATGATCCATCAATCTTGACCTACGATGATTTTCTATGAGAGTTCGAGTAGAAGTATACTCCGAGGGAGTATAAAGATGCAAAGAAGTGAGTTCTTGAATTTGAAGTAGGATACAAGGACTGTGTCGGAGTATGAGATAAAGTTTACCCAGTTGAGTCAGTATGCTGACGGAATTATTTTTGATGAGATTGACCGGTGTCAGAGATTTGAGGAGGGGTTGAGGCTCTCTATCATGTGCATTATCACAGGCTCTTGATATCAGTATTTTTCCCAGTTGGTTGTAGCTGCCAAGAGTGTTGAGAGAGCACAAGGTCTTGCAGCAGCTGCTAGGGATGAGGAGACCAGAGCTAGGAGACCTTAGAGTGAGGCATGGTCTTCATCTGTGAAGAGAGGCCGAGGGAGATATTTTTCAAGGTTTAGTAGGAGCCAGAGGTAGTCTGGTAGGTCAGTACAGCAGCAAAGGCAGAGATCGAGACCTACAGTTTATGTGGCTAGTGCTCCGACTCCAGTAGTTCAGAGGCCAGTTTCATATATATGTGTCCATTGTGGTAGGGCACACATGGGTGCTTGCTGGAAGACAGGTTGACCAACAGTGTGTTATAGATGTGGGTCACCAGATCACTTCTTAAGAGATTACCCAGAGTCACCAGAGGATAGACATACAGATACTGCAGCTCCTCGACCCAGTGTTAGAGGGGGTTGTGGTGGTAGAGGTTCTAGTAGAGGAGGTCGGATATGGTCTGGTTAGAGAGGAGGTTCTACCGCAGGTAGTAGACCAGATGAGGTAGGACCATCTCAGCGGGTATATGTGATGCAAAGGCAACCAGATGCTTCAGCTGTTATTGCTGGTACTTTTTCTTTATTTGGTACTTTAGTTCTTGCTTTGATAGACCCTGAGCCGACTCATTCATATATTACTGCATCCATCTTGCCTATGACTGATTTGCATTCAGAGTCCCTAGGATTTGATGTTTTGGTGACAAATCCTTTAGGCCATAGTGTTGTAGTTAGCAAGGTGCATCGAAATAGTCCGGTTATGGTTCAGGATGAGGAGTTCCTTGGTGACTTGATTGAGATGCCTTTCAAGGAGTATGATTTAATTTTAAGCATGGATTGGTTATCTAAGTATGGGATAGTGGTAGATTGTCAGCAAAAGCATGTTATTCTGAGATCCTGTGATGGTATCTAGTGAGCAGAGACATCTTTCATCCATATTTGTTTCAGCTGTTTTAGTTAGGAGGATGATTCAGAAAGGATGTGAGGCTTAACTTGCTCATGTTGTAGATACCAAAGTAGTGGGTTCCCAGCTAGATAGTATATCCACAGTTGCTGAGTTTTCAAATATTTTTCCTGAGGAGTTGCCAGGGATACCCCCTGAGAGAGAGGTTGAGTTTGGTATCGATTTGTTTCCTAGTACCACTCCCATCTCTATTACTCCTTATCGTATGGCACCTACTGAGTTAAGAGAGCTGAAGGTGCAGTTGCAGGAATTATTGGATAAAGGGTTCGTTCGCCCTAGTGTGTCTCCGTGGGGAGTGCCCATTTTGTTTGTGAAGAAGAAGGATAGTACCTTAAGATTGTGCATTGATTACCGACGGTTGAGTAAAGTGACCATTAAGAACAAGTATCCATTGCATAGGATAGATGATCTCTTTGATCAGTTGAAAGAAGCAGCAGTATTCTCTAAGATTGATTTGAGATTAGGGTACCATAAGTTGAGAGTCAGAGATGAAGATGTACCTATGACAGCTTTCCCTACGAGGTATGGGCATTATAAGTTCTTGGTGATGCCTTTTGGGTTGACAAATGCACTAGCAGTATTTATGGATTTGATAAACAGGGTATTCAGACCTTATCTAGATCAATTTATGGTGGTTTTTATTGATGATATTTTGGTGTACTCACATAATGAGGAGGATCATGACAAGCATATTCAGATTGTACTGCAGACTTTGAGAAAGAAATAATTGTATGCTAAGTTGTCTAAATGTGATTTTTGGCTTGATCAAGTGACTTTTTCTTGGTCATGCAGTTTCAGCACAGGGTATTAGAGTTGATCCAAGTAAAGTTAAGGCTATTTTGAATTGGAGTCCACCGAAGACTGTGACAGAGGTTAGAAGTTTTCTGGGTTTGGTAGGCTATTATCGATGGTTTATGAAAGGTTTTTCTATGATTGCTACTCCACTAACCAGATTACTTCGGAAGAGAGTTAGATTTGTGTGGACAGATCGGTGTCAGGCGAGCTTTGAGTAGCTGAGGGAGATGTTGACTCAGGCTCTTATCCTTACTCTGCCTGTGAAAGGTAAACCTTATGTGATTTATAGTGATGCTTCACATAGTGGTTTAGGTTGTATTCTGATGCAGGAGGATAGAGTCATTGCTTATGCCTCTTAACATTTGAAGCCGCATGAGCTAAATTACCCAACGCATGATTTGGAGTTAGCAGCTATAGTTTTTGCTTTGAAGATTTGGCAACATTACTTGTATGGGGGAGAAGTGTTTCATTTATACGGATCACAAGAGTTTCAAATATCTGGGTGTTCGGAGAGAGTTGAATCTTCAGCAGAGATGATGGTTAGAATTAATTAAAGACTATGACTTTTTAATTGATTATCATCCTGGTAAGGCAAGTGTTGTTGCTGATGCCTTGAGTCGGAAGTCTTTAGCAGGTTTGACTGCTTATTCGCACTTGTTGCTTGTTGAGTTATGAGCGTTGTATGCCAGATTTGAGTCTTGTGATGATGGTGCATTGATGGCTCAGTTGCAATTGAGACTGATGTTATTGGATAAGATTAGGGAGACTCAGTTGGCAGATAAGAAAATTCAGAAAGCTATATTGGATTGCCAAAAGGGGGAGAGTCGAGACTTTCATGTGAGAAGTGATGACAATTTGTGGCACAGAGATAGGTTGTGTGTTCCTAATGATGTAAGATGGAAAAAGGTAATTTTGGAGGAAGCACATCAGTCAGCTTATGCTATACACCATTGGAGTACCAAGATGTATCAGGATTTGGAACAATATTATTGGTGGTCAGGTATGAAGAGGGAAATAGCAAAGTTTGTATCTAGATGTCTCACTTGTCAGAGAGTGAAGGCTGAACAACAAGTTCCCTCATGATTACTTCAGCCATTATCAACTTATATCTAGATGTCTCACTTTGTGATTGGATTACCTTTGACTCAGAAGAAGCATGATTCCATCTGGGTGATTGTTGATCGGATGACAAAGAAAACTCATTTTCTTCCAGTTCGGATGGATTATTCTCTTGAGAGGTTGGCTGAGCTGTATATCAGTGAGATAGTGAGGTTGCATGGAGTTCCATTTTCTTTAGTATCTGATCGAGATCGCCAATTTACATCGAGATTATGGAGAAGTTTGCAAGATGCTTTAGGCTCTCGGTTACATTTTAGCACTGCTTTCCATCCTCAGACAGATGGGCAGTCAGAGAGAGTGATACAAATTTTAGAGGACATGTTGAGAAGTTATATCATCGATTTCACTGGGAGCTGGGATAGATTCTTACCACTGATTGAGTTTGCTTATAACAACAGTCACCAGTCCAGTATTAGAATGGCACCTTATGAGGCATTGTATGGTAGGAGATGTAGGACACCTCTATGTTGGGATGACGTTGGAGAAGGTAAGTTGATTGGTCCTGATTTGATTAGGAAAATAGAAGAGAAAGCAAAGGTGATTAGAAATTGTTTGAAAGTAGCCTCAGACCGACATAAATCATATTCAGATATAAAAAAGAAGAGACATAGAGTTCGGTGTAGGAGATAAAGTATTTTTGAAAGTGTCTCCTTGGAAGAAAATTTGAGATTTGGCTGCAAAGGGAAGTTGAGTCCTCGTTTCATAGGATCTTATGAGGTACTAGAGAGAGTTGGAACAGTGGCCTATAGATTAGCTTTACTGCCTGAATTAGATCAAATTTACAATGTCTTCTATGTCTCTATGCTTCAGAGGTACAGGTCATACCCATCTCATATTTTGTCAGTGGAGTCTATTGAGGTGAGTTCAGATCTGACTTATGAGGAAGAACCAGTGGGTATTTTAGCACGTGAAGTGAAGGAGTTGAGAAATAAGAAGGTGCCACTTGTGAAAGTTCTTTGGAAGAATCATGCTACGAAAGAGGCAACATGGGAGAGTGAGCGGATGATGCGGAATCAGTATCCCCAGTTGTTCCAAACTTGAGAGTAGGTAATTTCGAGGATGAAATTTATTTGTAGAGGGAAGAATTGTAATATCCCAAAATTTTGAAAATATTAATTATTAAAAATTAAATAAATGATTAAAAAGTATATATATATATAATAAAGTGAAAAAGAAAAATGTGTATATGATATATATATGTATATATACATAATATATATATAAGTCAACATTTTAATATGGTCAAATGTCATTTTAGTTATTAAGATATTAATTAAATGGTTAGTGGAAGATGACATATTATATATTAATTAAGTAAAATATTTTACTTGGTGGAGAGCAAAAGAGGGATAAGTATATGGTTTAAAGGGGATTAGTTGGTAGTGGAGTTGGTGATCACTATCTTCTTCTTCTTCTTTCTCCATTGAAGTCGGCTATCACCATCAAAGGAAAGAGAATTTTGCTTCTTGCTAACTCAAGTAATTGAAGGATTTCAAGTGTTCAA
Source organism: Garcia nutans (assembly GCA_947685225.1). Lineage (NCBI taxonomy): Eukaryota > Viridiplantae > Streptophyta > Magnoliopsida > Malpighiales > Euphorbiaceae > Garcia > Garcia nutans. The sequence continues at coordinate 11,965,059 of CANTUV010000040.1, forward strand.
GTTGGAGTTTAAGGATTTTCTTCATATTTGGTAAGTTTTCAACTTGTTTCTTTGATTTGTTTTGGATGTTTGGTGAAGTATGTATTAAAGGTTCATATTGGTATGTTTAAATTTCTTTTGGCTATTTAACTGTGAAATTTAGGGTTGGATTGAAGAAAAGGTTAAGTTTGGTGAAGAGAATAAGAGTTTTGGATTGTGTAACTTTTGAATTATGAAGTCATGGTTTTAATTATGTATTTTTGCTTTTAATTGAGTTGTTTTGATGTTTACACAAGTATTATGTGGTATAATGATGGATTTGGTTGAGTTTGTATGGAGTTGAAAAGGTTAATGAAAGATAATAGTTGGATGTGACAATTATGTGTGGATATAAGGATTTTTGGCCTGACACGCCTGGTGACACAACTATGCCTTTGGGCATGTCGATGGTTCTATTTTTAGTATTGGTGACATATGCAGTGACACGCACATGTCACTGAGCATGTCACAGCTTCTGTGATGTTGTAGTATTGTCACGTGCAGCGACACGCCCATGTCATTGAGCGTGTCATATCTACTGTATTGTTGTAGTTTTGACACGTGCAGTGACATGCCCATGTCACTGAGCGTGTCAAAGCTTTTGTGCTATGTGTTTAGAGCACAGTCATTGGCACGCCCATGTTGTTGAGCGTGTCATGTGTTGAGTTTGCCCTAGATAGTTCTTTTCCTTATTTTTCTTTATGTATCTTATCCTTGTGTTGAGAGGTTTTGTTTATACCTATAAGTGTATCACTTAGTGATTATTTATAATCACATTTGGTTTAGGCTTTGAAGAGACTCGAGTTACCCAATCCAAGTGTTGAGGGAAATCTTGGAAGAGGAGGTTAAAAATGGTGTTTGTTTCTTTTAGAGGTAAGTACAAACTTTGAATAATTGCTTATATTTACATGACATTGGGACTTAACACATTTGGTTGGAAAATATGTTAAGTTACTTACTACATTGTTGGTGCATGCGTAATATGCTATGATTTGTATATTGTGAACTATGTGCAAAATATGATAATGACCCAAAATATACGGGTAATGCAATTTGTTGCGTGTACATTAAAGATGGTATGTACAATTATTAGTAGTGGGCATATTGATATAAGTGAGATATTTGAGGCATTGTGCCTAGTTTGATCATGAGAAAATGAGAAAGGATTTGATAATGGAATTATGAAAGAATTGTGTGCCTAGTATGTTATTCAATTTTCAGAGTTTTGTGTTTGGTGGCATGCCTAAGATGTAACAGTCCCTTGAAGCTGGGTTGGGCTTGGTCCTTGAAGCCTAGTCGGGTGTTACATAATATAGCAGACCCTTGAAGCTGGGTTGGGCCTAGTCCTTGAAGCCTAGTTGGGATGTTATATATGAGGTAATCCTCATTGTGATTATGATTTGCCTTCGGGGCTGAAAAAATGTTGTTATCTTGGACCAAAGCAGTAACTCTGGAATTTGAATAGCATATTAGATCCTTTTGGGGCCATGCTTGTGTTTGCTTTTATGCGAATTATGAATTGTGAAACAATTGAACAATATATTAATAATGTTATAAGATATAATATCCTTATGTATTGTGCATTGGCATTGTATTTGAACTATATTGTTATCAAAGTTTGTATAACTAAGCTTTTGGCTTAGCGCGATTGTAATTCATAGCGCAGGTGATAGGGTAGATCCGGTTGAGCCGGAGAGTTCGTCTAGACCGAGTCGAGTCTAAGCTTGAGACCTTGAGTACAGAGTTGATTGTTGGACATGTATATATTTTATATTTTTGTACATATTGATTTTGATGTATATAAATATGTATATTCCGTAAACTATCGAAAAAATTTTGGATAAACCTTTGGTAATGAAGTATACATATGTATTTTAGCAAGTAATATTTCATCTATTATTTAAATGATATCAGTTGAATGTTTTAAGTTTATACAGATTTTATAAGTGAAGATTTGTTTTTTTTTAAAAAATGGGTTGTGACATTCTTGTATACTATATTTGTATATTACATATGTTAGGAGTATGTGGTGTACGTATATTAGGTATAAGGGCATTACAATCTAAACCTAATATGATATCACCAAATGTAACATCCCTTAATAATCCTATATAAAAAAATACTAACAAAGGATGTCACATAATGCATATATACTTATTCAATTATTATTAATTTTTTATAATATTAAAATACATGCTAATAAAAATTTTGGCAGAGTTTTTTCTAAAAATTTGACGCTGCCAATTCTTCATCAATAAAAAAAAAACACAACTTGCAGAAGAAAAACACTCCCAATTATTTTTTTTTCAATCTCAACTCCAATTTCAAACTCTCCAACAATCATCTATAATTTATTTTAAACATCTATACTTTTACCAATATATTTTAATAAACATGTATCATTTTTATCAATATATATATATATACTTCAAGCAACTTATAAATTATAACTCATACAATAAAGTATTTTAAAATCTCTAACTATCCATAATTATACATCTTTCATTTAAAATTTAAATATTGCTATATGAACTGAATAAAATATATTATACATAGTTCTGCATATTACACCTTCTCTGATACAGTTGATTTGAGGCTCTAAAATCTCACTCTTCTAGATCCAATATGCCTGTTTGATCTGCACATAAGAAATAAATCTAACATGCTAACCTATTGCTTAGTGGTGCTTTCATATTCATAATTTACCAATAATTATAACATAAGAAAATCAATATTAATATTTCATATAAATAAAATAAAATTATTACTTTAAAATACCAATTAGGAAGTATCATATTAAAATGTCAAATATGAATTATCACTTTAAAACACTAAACAAATATATGAATAAATCCTTAAAATGTAAATTAACTCAATATTATATAAAAAAGTTCAATGTTTATTTAATGGTTAATCACTTTGAACCATTAACTTATCTTGACAAGTTTTACTTATTTTGCCCTCATATATTGATTTAAAAATCTAAGTTCGGATAACGAGATCACTAATGGCAAGCAAATGTCCACTATAATAAATATGACCAATGGCCCATTGATGGCACGAATGCCCATTATCACTAATGATACAAAATTTTCTACAATGGCACGAATGCCCATTGTCACTGTGACATAAAATGTCCACTATCACTATGGACGTCTACCCTCTAGCTAGCTATTTAATTCAAAAGATAGGTTGAATATCAATATAATTGGGAAACCTAGTTATTTTCTCATTTTCAGCCAATTTCACAGTCAATAATAATAATATTTTTAATAATTCTTTACTACAACAACTACATTCCTCATTAAAAAAAATTGACAATAAAGCTTTAACAATTCAATTTAATAAACTATACTTCCTCCATTTACTACATAGAATTAAATTATTTCTCAACTCTTCAAAATCTGTCAGATTCTTACTTTCTCTAGCAGTCTCTCTTTTCTAATTCTTTCTCAGTACTAAATCTCCATTAAAAATTATATAAATTTAAACATAAGTCTTAGGAACATACATAAACTTATATTTAAAATTTCATATATTTTTTATTTCCTTTTTCTATGTTTAAAAATTATGTTTTTCAAACCTATATATTTTATTTTTACAATAACTTTACTGATAATATCCATTTTCTAATTTTATTTAGGTATCAAATCTTTATAAACATTCATGAAGTTTTAACTATATAACAAAAACATATATAGGAAAGTTGAGCTAAAATTTTAGAATTTTATATACTCATTTACCTTATTTTTAAATTACGTTTACTTAACCTTACAAATTCTAGTTTTACAGTCACTATCCTGACATATTTATTTTTTGATTTAATTTTTAAAAAAAAACCTTTATTAAAATTTATACAATTTTAAACATGTCTCTTAAACATATAAATGATCTTACATGTAAAATTTCAATTTTTTTTGGGTTGTTCTACTATAGTTTCTATTAAGTTTCATAAATCCTAAATTTCTAGCTATACTGACGCAGTCTTGGAAGCCTGTGTTCTTTGATTTTTTTTTCATAATAAATCATCTTTAGAAATTATGAAATTTATACACTATCTAATAACACATAGACAAACTCCTAGGTAAATTTCATAATTTTAAAACCTTTCTATGTTAGTCTAACCATTCGGACAATACACTTCACAATTAATTAAATTATGGTTCAACTAGCTTTCATAAGCATTAAAAATAAAAAAAAAATTAAATAATAGTAAACTATTAGTATACAAGCACAAACCTCTTTTCAATGTAGATCTTCCAATTATAACTTTTTGATTTAAATATGTGAAATATTATGAAAAAGAAAATTTAGAATAAGAATAATGAAGAATAGAAAATTCGATTTTAGTTTTACATATTTTTATTATTATTGATATTAATCTTATTTAAAAATAAAAAAGATATAAGAGCCGATTAATCAAAAACAAGAAACAATTAATTACTAGTTTAAAAAGTTTTTTATGGAACATATTGTGAGACCTTTTCCATGTTAGGTTTCTATAGATATCAGACAAAATCAAAATAATGAATAAATAAATATGATCTATGAAAACTTGATAGGATCAATGTTTTTCAATTAAATCGAAGGAAGGCTTAAACTATCTAACCTCTTGTAGTGAAATTCGATCTTTTTTTTTAATAAACGAATAGATCACTAGGGGTGTTAGATACAAACACCCTTTACAGTATCCTCATGAACAAATTAAAATCTAAAATAGGTAGTAGTGTATGCTAGCAGTCTTTTTTTTTTTTTTTTGAAGATTCCCTTTAGTAAACTATATAAGTCTTTCTCTAGTGTTTTTCTCTCAAAAATATGGTTAGAGGCTAATGGCAATATAATACACACACACATATATATGCGTACATGCATATGCTACATAGGGAATTTGTTAGGGTTTTAATTTAATTTCCAATTTTTTTTATCAATTATCCTTTATAATTAATAAAATAATATATTCATATATATCTGATATATATATATATATATATCGAAATTATCTAAAATCCTTTTGGAAACAATATATATATAATTATTTTTCCTTAACAGTTAAGGAAACCCAATAGGGTTATAAATATATATAACATTTTATTCATTCTATGTGTGCAACCATGTAGGTTCACTTAATATTGGCAATAGACTGAAATAATTATTTTAAGCCCATAAATTATAAGCGACCTCTAGTAAGATATTTACTGAAATTAAATGAAGGTCGAAGATTCGACTAACCTTAATTCACAATAAGATATTTAGTTCTTTTGTCACACGATATCTTAGATCAATCATAGGGCATGGAATATGTCATCATTATATTGATTGATCAATATATCTTGATTTTCAAGCTGTCTGACTTAACAAATAACATTAATAACCCTTATAAATTTATTTGAGTATGACCATATATATTTCTTAGTCTTATTTGTTTAGAGGCCTAGAGATCTCTCTATCATGATAAGAGATGTATAGATCTCATCTAAGATCATCTATATCCCTTTCCATGACTTATTTATCCAACAACAATCCTTATAAAATTGATTTAAAGATAATATGAAATTATGTTAAAACACAAAACTTCTCACGTAGGGAACCATAGTGGTTTCAGATCGAAGGACTATATAATAATGTTATGATGAGAATCACTTATGACATTAATCCATGTAGTATTTTTATTTGGGTCTATCCAATATAATATTCTATAACATGTACTTATGTTTTAACTTAATATATCATATGATCATGATTAGTAAAATCTGATCATCAGTCAAAATATATACTAGTATTTATTCATTATCATTCCATTAAGGTTTCCTATCAAGTCACATATTTGATTATATAAAGTTGAATTATCTATTCATGGATCTTTAATCATATTAAAATAATAAACATGCACATAATAATAAAATTTCTCATTTATTTTATTGAATGTAATAATAATAAGCATACATTCCATTAGTCTAAGACATAACACTAACAATCTTCCACTTGTACTAGGCCAAACCAGACATGTATCTAATACTTGTTGACTTAATGTGGCTTTTATTTTTTGGTTGTGATAGTGGATTTGTCAATAGATCGACAATATTGTCATTTGTAAGCACCCTACAAATCTTTACGTCCCATCTTTCAATGATCTCTCTAATCAAATGGAAACATCTGAGTATGTATTTGAATCGCTGATGTGATCTAGGTTCCTTAGCATGTACAATAGCTCTAGTGTTATCACAATAAAGGTCTACTAGGTTAGAAATGCTAGGAACAACATCTAGTCCAATGATAAACCTCTTAATCTAAATTACTTCCTTATTTGCATCTATAGTGGAATCGACTACAGTGTCCTGTTTTGAACTTTTCCAGCTCACTGCACCTTAATTCAAACAAAACATATAACTTAACTGCAATATGAAATCATCCATAGAAGCTCGCATCTATGTAACCATTTACAACTAGCTTACCTTTCAATCCTCCATATATCAAGAATAATTCCATAGTCCTTCTCAAGGACTCAAGGATGTTCTTAACTACTAACCAGTAACTTTCACCAGGATTTGACTGATATCTATTTGTTATGCTTAATGTATTTGATACATCTGGTCGAGTGCATAACATGACACACATGATAGATCCAATGGCAAAAGCATATGACATCTTACTTATGTGTTCGTGCACATCATTTTTCATATGCCACTGAATCTTGCTAACTTTGATGCCATGAGACATTGGTAAGAATCCTCTTTTAGAATATTGCATACTGAACCTCTTCAGTACTTTGTCAATATATTTACTTTGACTTAGACCAATTAGCTTTCTAGACCTATCTCTATAGATTTTGATACCTAGTATGTAGGCAGTCTCTCCAAGATCTTTCAATGAGAAATACTTCCCTATCCAGGACTTGACATTCTGCAAGTTAGGGATGTCATTTCCAATAAATAATATGCCATCTAAATAAAGCACTGAGAAAACTACTGTACTCCCATTGACCTTCTTTCAAACACAAGGCTCATCTTCATTTTTTATGAAACCAAACTCTTTGACTACTTCATCAAAATGAAAATTCTAACTCGGAGATGGATGCTTCAATCCATAAATGAATCTTTGAAGCTTGCAAACCTTTCTGGAATTCTTAGGATCAACAAAACCTTATGGTTGTATCGAAATAATCTTTTTCATATATCGAAATGGACAATTTCAACATTTAGAGTAAAAAGAATAGTTAATCAAAATAATCTTTTTCATATATCGAAATTAACAATTCCAACATTTAGAGTAAAAAAGAATAGTTATAAAAGGTTTTTCAAACTAGAGAAAATCTTTATTTTTTTATCTATCAATATTTCTAGCTTTAAAATTTCTTGATTCCTATGCATATAAGAAGTTTCATAAAGTAGTCTATTTTTTTGGCACATCTCTTTAAACTGGAAATGAAAATCAAACTTCTTTTCATTGTATTCACTTGGATCTCTTCTATTTTGTCAAATTTGTCTATATTCTCCTTTTCTTCTAAAAAAAAGGAAAGAAGAAGAATCTTCTTCAGCTTATCTCTCTTGTTTTTGTTTAGTCCCATTCATTTCGAAAATTGTTTCTATTTCTATATTTGTTTCTTTCTCTTTTTTCTTCCGTTTATGAGCACTACAAGAAAAACTGAATCAGACAACGGTCATCAGACAACGGTTAAGGAAAAAACCATTGTCTGAAAAAAACAGACAACGATTTTTTTTTTCCAAAAAAGCGTTGTCTGATTAGTTTTCAGACAACTGTTTTTGGTTTTTTTTTTAAGCGTTGTCTATTAGCTGTCATTTTGGTCACACCAGACAACGGTGTTTTAGGGACCGTTGTGTAATATATGTTCAGACAACTATTTTTTTGGTAATACAAAATCGTTGTCTGATATGATATTTCAGACAATGGTTTTTTCGAATGTGTTGTATAATTCAGCGTTTCAGACAACGGTTAATATACGTTCAGACAAGTGTTTTTTTGTCAAAAAAAATCGTTTTCTGATAAGATGTTTCAGACAACGGTTATTTAAAAAGTTGTCTGATTAACTGTTCATACCATTGTATAATATATGTTCAGACAACGGTTTTTCGTAAGAAATCGTTGTCTGATTAACTGAGTGTGAAAAAAAAATGCCTTCATTCAAGAGGGTAATCCCTATACACAAATGAATCCAAAAACACAAATCAAATGAAATCCTCCACTGACAAGTGTTAAACCAAATCCACCAGCATGGTGTCAGAGCAAAAACCACATGATTCGATAAATTATATAACCAAATCTTTGAACAAAGTGTCAAATAAAGATACAAATCGAATGATAGGTACAAATGAAACTTTCAACAAATTTAAATAAGAAACACAAAACTTTCAACAAAGCGTCCAAACAATCTTTCATTAAATTGTGAATGATATAAACAATTTATTCTACAGGCAGCAGGGAGTTGTGACAGGCATTAAGGATGTTGGACCTGCAAGTATAAACAATGGAAAAATTAATGGCAGGACATAATTTCAAAATAGAACTTAAAACAAATGAAATTATTACCATCATGACAGCTGAATCAATTCTTCTTCCTCCCGCATGTAACTACTGTTTTCTTGATCGAGTTCATCAACATATGGGAACGTTGGCAAATGTAGCTCATTCTCAAGTTCTATTTCTACAGATCCCTCATTTTCATCATCACTTTCATCATAGTACTTGTCAGGTAATTTTAAGACAACTGACCATAATTTTTCAAGAGGGTCATCTATGTAACAAACTTGCTTGACATGTTTTCCTAACACAAAAGGATCGTTTAGAAAACCTAATCTGTTCAAATTAACCAATGTATATCCCAAGTCATCTACTTTAACCCCTTTGTTCATATCTACCCAATTACAACGAAAGATAGGAACCCTAAAGTGGTTATAGTCCAACTCCCAAATACTTGTAATAACTCCATAAAATGTATGTGAAGTATGCTCGATATTTTTATCCTTACCCTTCACAAGCATTGTATCGGCATCTACACAAACACCGCTGCACTGAACTTGCCGAGTATCATCACGTTCTTTGGTGCTGAAGGTAACACCGTTGATTCTATAGCCACTGAATGTAGCTACATCCTTGTTAGGCCCTGCTGCAATCCACATTATATCCTTAGTTACTGTATTCTTCTCATCAAGTAATTCTAATGCAATCTGTCCAAAAAATTAAATTGACCATAAGTATGATATAGCCTTTGAGAGAAGATAAATATTGTAGTATTTCAAAAGAATTCACAAGTACAGGGCATTCATTATTTTTCAGTAAAATATATAAAGAAACAGGCCTATTTTTGATGCAAATTGCAGCAAAATACTTGGGCTATAAGATTTAACCTTTTTATGAAACCACTTAGGGAATGTTTCATTTTGCATGTTCTTTAGCCACTCTTCATCATTTTCATGTTGTGGATATATTTTCACCAAAGAAGCCATATGTTCACTGCAAGTAAAATCAACTTTATTAATTTTTGAAACAAAATGCATAAAATAAGGAAATAACAAAAACAAATTGAAGTAACTTACTCAAAATATGGTCGAACGTCATTACAATTTTGGAGAAGACACAAATGTGCTAGGTGCAAGTCCTTCTTACTTGGCGTTATCACTGTTGCACTAGATAAGGGTCTGTATTTTGCGTCGTTCTTATCCCTACTATTTTTCAGCAATCCAACAGTTGCTTCTTCAAAGTTGACCAAACACTCAACGGCCTCTTCTGCAACATAGGCCTCAGTAATGCACCCTTCCAGACGAGCCCAATTCTGTACATAACCCTTGAAAGTCTTCATATATCTCTCGAAAGGGTACATCCAGTGAAGGAAGATTGGCCCACAGAGCTCAACCTCTCTCACAAGATGAATTGAGAGATGGATCATTATATCAAAGAAGGAAGGGGGGAAGTACTTTTCTAGCAAGCATATGGTCTCCACCAACTGAGCTTGCATTTTTTCCAGTTTATCCACCTCGATGACTTTACTGCAAATTGCCTTGAAGAAGAGGCAAAACCTAATAATAGTGCACCTAACCTGTTTTTGTAGTACTGACCGAATTGCGATGGGGAGTAAGTGATGCAACATTGTATGGCAGTCATGAGATTTCATTCCAACAAGTCAAAGATTTTCCATTGATACTAGACCCTTAATGTTTGAACAAAAACCATCAGGTAACTTCATGCCAACCAAGGAGGAGCAGACAATCTTCTTTTCTTTATACAATAAGTTCCAAGATGCCGTTGGCAACTTCTCTTTTTTTCTGGGAGTTTTTGGCCTCAGCTCCGTTCTTATTCCCATTTCAGCCATATCAAGACGGACAGACTCCTTATCTTTTGACTTCCCTGGTATATTTAGCAAGGTACCAGTCAAAGCTTCACATATATTTTTCTCGATATGCATCACATCAAGGACATGCCTAACCGGCAAAAATTTCCAATACTCAAGTTGGAAAAATATAGACATCTTCTTCCAAATAGGTCGAGGTTCACATTTATTCAATCGAGGTTGGCGCTGTGTCTTACCATAGACATGGCCCCTTAGTGGTTGTACCCTTTCAAAGACCTCCTCTCCAGTTAATGGAATAGGAGCCGACAACTTCTCCACGGTGTTATCAAAGGCTAATTTTTGCCTTCGATATGGATGATAACGGGGCAACCACCTACGATGCCTCATAACCACCGTCTTACGATAATTTGCCAACCTGGTAGATTTTTTTTATCAACACAGACAGTACAAGCATTATACCCTTTAATGATATTGCCCGACAAGTTGCCTAAGGCTGGATAATCACTAATTGTCCACAACAAAATTCCCCTTAGTATGAAGAACTCTTTCTTATATGCATCATACACTTGTTTCCCATTCCATAACACTTGAAGATCTTCTATAAGTGGCTAAAGGAACACATCAATATCATTTCCGGGCTGATTCGGTCCGGATATCAACAAACTTAATATACTTTCTCTTCATACAAAGCCAAGGTGGTAAGTTGTAAATACATAGCAAAACAGGCCAACATGAGTAATCAGTTGATAATCCATGGAAGGGATTGAATCCATCGGTAGATAAAGCTAACCGAAGGTTTCTTGTCTCTGAAGCGAACTCAGGCCACTTTTGGTCGACCACCTTCCATGTTTGTGAGTCTGCCGGATGTCTAATTTTACCATCCTTTTGTCGCCCGGTGTCATGCCAAGTCATTTTCTTTGCAATTTGAGCTGTATTGAACAAATTCCTCAACCTTGGTATTAATGGAAAATACCATAGAACCTTAGCAGGGACCCCTTCTAATTCTTTTCCTTTATTGTCCAGCTTCCATCTAGAGGCTCCACATATGCGGCAAATTGTCTCATCTTCATCTCTCTCACCACGATATAAGAGACAATCATTCGGGCACACGTGTATTTTTTCATACTCCATACCCATAGCACATAAGGTTTTCTTGGCTTCACTGAAGGAAGAAGGGATACTATTGCCTTCTGGAAGCATTGACCCAAGCAAAAGAAGAATATCAGAGAAGCATGTATCAGAAATGCCATGCTTTGCTTTCAAGTTATATAACTTGACTAAAGCTTTCATCTTAGTATAACCCTTGCATCCCAGATAAAGGGGTTCATGTTCACCTTCAACATGGTTAATGAAATCAGAGGAATCTAATGAAATATCATCATCGTCGACATTATCATGCCCCGTTCTTATACCAGTTTGATCAATTGATTCTGAGAAACAATCGGTTTCAGCAACTAAAGGACTCCCTTCTGGATTTGACTCTCCGTGCCATATCCACCAAGTATAGGTTTGATCAATACCATATTGGAAAAGATGATCCCTAACAGTTTGAGCCTTCCACGATTTACTGTGAGCGCATCTTAAGCATGGACAACTAATTTTTGTTTCATCAAACCCATTCTCAAATGCAAACATTAACAACTCTTCCACACCTATTTGAAACTCTCTTGTTCTTCTATCAGCCTTCAACCAAGATCTATCCATCTTTGAGTTGGACCAGTTCTGCAATTTGAGCAATAATTCAGTTACTTGGACCACTGAATTATGCCCAAAAGTCAAATAGAACCTGGAAGGGAAGTATATTCACCTCAGATGCGAGAGCAGATGTTGCAGCTAACTTCTATGAAGGTTTCTCGAGGACAACTATCATATGGTTGTTGTGGTTTGAATAAAGTTGCATGAGGAAGCTTGGACTGTTATGTAATTGTTCAACCTGAAGGAGAAAGAAAAAGGGTTCACATATAGAACTTAAAAGTTGTCATTGAAAAGAAAAGCTAGCACCAAGAGCAAGGAAAGGCGTATTTCTTGGTTACAAGTCAGGAGTGAAAGGTTTTCTGTTTATAGATCTCACAACAAAATAAATTTTAACAGACGTTTTAACAGACATTCAACTTCATTCAGAAAAACCTGAATCCACAAATAATCCTCAATTCACTGACACAACTCAACATACCATTTCAACTGATAGGCATCAAATTTTAGCCAAAGACTTATAAACAAGCAGAGACATCAGAAGCATGGACACATACTGTAGATCTTGAAATTTAAGCAGAAAATTGAAGGGACAGAACAACATTATAGTAACCTGAAAATATCAATGCAACATTATAGTAATCTGAAAATACAATGCAATAATTCAATTAGATTAAATAGAGGAATGAATTCTATGGGACGATCTCTATGGGACGATTACTTACGGCTCATAAGTAAAAAAATAATCTTCTTTCGACTTAATTGGGACAATGCAGTTACTGACAAAGGAGACGGCCGGCAGCAAGGAGACGGCCGGCATTAATGAAGACCGCAGCAAGGAGAGTGGTGCTTAGGAGAGTGGTGCTTAGGGTTTGGCAGCGAGAGAACCACGACTAATGAAGCTGAAAGAGGAATGAGAGATGAAGCAGAAATAGAAGCTTGGACGTTTAATGGAAGTTAGATTTTCTTATAATAATAACATGTTTAATGGCTATTTGCAATGTATGGAAGTTAGGCTTTCTTTAAGCCAAATAAACTTGACTAAGTATTAAAAGCTACGGTTTGGATTTATAAATATTTCATAAACCCATTAGAAATTTTAAAGTCCACCGTTAAATAATGATTTAGATATAATATGATATTATATAAGTAGGAATACAAGTATATATTATAAATATATATAAGTATATACATGTATATACTTATATATATATAAATATATACAAATATATATTAGTATATATACAAGTATATATATTAGTATATGTTAGTATATATACAAGTAAATATATTAGTATATATATTAGTATATGTTAATATATATACTTGTAAATATACAAGTATATATACAAGTATATACAAATATATACAAGTTTATATTAGTATATATACAAGTATATATAAGTATATATTATATTAGTATATAATATATATATATATATTAGTATATGTTAGTGTATATACTTGTATATACAATTATATATTAGTATATACAAGTATATATATTAGTATATACAAATATATATACTTGTAAATATACAAGTATATACAAGTATATATAAATATATATTATATTAGTATATAATATATATATATATATTAGTATATGTTAAATAATGATTTAGATATAATATGATATTATATAAGTAGGAATACAAGTATATATTATAAATATATATAAGTATATACATGTATATAGAAGTATATATATAAATATATACAAGTATATACACAAGTATATATATTAGTATATGTTAGTATATATACAAGTATATACAATTATATATTAGTATATACAAGTATATATATTAGTATATACAAATATATACAAGTTTATATTAGTATATATACAAGTATATATAAGTATATATTATATTAGTATATAATATATATATATATATTAGTATATGTTAGTATATATACTTGTATATACAATTATATATTAGTATATACAAGTATATATATTAGTATATACAAATATATATACAAGTATATATATTAGTATATACAAATATATACAAGTTTATATTAGTATATATACAAGTATATATTAGTATATACCTGTGAAACCTACTGCCCTTGCACTCAAATTTTCCAATACAATTAACTGATAAAAGAACACAATCACAAATACAAATATATATACAAGTATTCTTGTGGACTTGCTTATTCATATATACAAGTATATATAAGTATATACAAGTATTTGTTAAAATTTTTCAATGTTAGACTTATTTAGTTTTTGCTCAATCTAATTTACATCAACACTAAATTTTATAATTATATAGGGTTCCATAGAAATTTATCACTACTAATTATTTAAATTGTATTGCCTTAAGCACTTATGGATGAATTATAAATTGAATTTTATGAGTCATCTATATAAGTGAATTTGTAAAGTTAATTTAACAAAAATTTGAAAAATTCATTTTGTTTCAAAAGAGGGATGTCAAAACTTGAGTAATATTTTGAACACTTAAATTCCCCCCTTTATTTCCCAAAAAAATTTTCATTTGCCCCCATTTTGCCCAAAACACGGCCGTTTTGAAATTTAACAATAAACCTAAACAGACCCTCTTTCGATTTCTCTCTCTCTGTCCTATCTCCTCCTTCCCTCTTTCGATTTCTCTATCCTATCTCCTCCTTCCCTCTTTCGATTTCTCTGTGTATACCTAATTTGTTTCCATTTTCACGGGTAGAAAGCTTCAGAAACTAAACCCAAATTTGTTCTCCTCCTTCCCTCTTTCCATTGCTAGACCTAACTTTGTTCTCTTCCTTCCCTCTTTCGAAATCTTCAGTCTTGACCTAAAAACGCACGGCACATCCATATTTCTTCTTCCTCTTATAACTTTCTCTCTAACCCGCCCGCCACTCACTGTGGCTCTGCATTCACTCCCTCAGTTCCAGCCTTTGAGGTTCGTTATATACTTTTGTCGCTCTGCAATTTTTTTTAATTTTATCTGTTATTATGTTATTGTATAATATTTTTCTTCCTCTTCTTAGTTCTTAGAAGTTTGTTTTATAAACCATTTTTATGAGACTTAGTTGCTGTTGTATATGCTGCTTCTTTTTGTTTCCGGCTGCAATGTGTAGAATACTGCAAATGTCGCTGTTAATATTTTTTCCTGCTCCAAAATACAGCCCATGTCCTGTTTGTTAATCTTTGACTAAATTTTAGCCATGTGAATATTTTTTTACTGGAAGAGATAGATAAGCCTTTCACTGGTTTGGACAGAGGAATTTGAAATATTGAGATTTGACTTAAATAATGCATAGGTTTTCTTTGATTTGATACAGTTCAGGTTCATGGTTGTGGACACAGGTCTTGTTGAATGTGGCTTTAGAATAGGTGTCATTTCAAATGCACCTGAAATAAGTCCTTAACCACTTTCATTAATCTAATCGACTAAAGAACTTGTAGCTATCTTGTCTGTTGTGCAAGCTATAGTTTATTTTTTACTAATTCTGTTTTGTTTTAGTCTTGTAGTAGGATTTTAGTTTAGCCGTGTCCCAATTAAATTATGAGTTATTTGCTTAGCAACGTGATAAAATGCAGGCTTACATCAACATTCTACAAAAATGCATTTTCACATATAATTCTTACCTGTTGGCTGATGGTTATCAAACCTGCAGCTGTTTCCTGTGATTTCCAATGTTTAAACTGGATGATTTCATACAAAATGTAACTTTTAATTTGTGAATGCAGGTGATGATTATGGCTCCTTCAAAGAAGAAACAATCGTATCAACTACCCACCCGTTCTTCTCCCCGTGTATGTAAACAACAAGCCCATTCTTCCCCAAATCCAGCCACAATGAGAGTGGTGAAGGCTATCTCCAGGACACGGACAATGCACCCAGAAAAGCCATCGACTTCTTCCCCCGTATCTTCGAAGAGGAAGTCGATCTCTGAAAACTTGGAAAAAAAACTGTCCAAGAAAAGAAAGCGAGTGGATAAGGTTAAGCCGAAATCAAACGAGGACGATGTTGCAGGATTAAAACTGCTGAAACGAGGGTGTGTCTCCATGCACCGAATTGTTAGACGGAAGATCAGTAGTCAAAAGCCTACAGTTACATTTAATGCAAAGGGAGCACCATTTGGCAGGGCTGCTTCAGAGATGCAATCATATATCGGAGTTTTAGCAAGGTCTATAGCCCCGATATGGCATGATTCCTGGAAGGAAGTTGCTGAAGACGTCAAAACAAAGATTTGGGATTGTGTCCAGGTTATGCAAAATCCTTCCCACACAATTAATTTATATACATTAGTTTTAAAAAAGCTTGTGTGAAGAAAAAAGCCTCCAAGAAATTAAAGAAGCTTGTTGTTATAGAAGCTGATATGTTTGAGGAGGAGCTGCATGTTCAGATGGGTGCTGATTATCCAGCGTCTTTGAAACGTTTGTGGCTGTGGGCGAAGGATGCCTTAAGCGATGATCGAACAGTTAGTTTTGCCCTAAGTGAAGAAGCATTTGGTGTGAGCAAAAAGCAAGTTGTGTTCTTACAAGATCTACATGCTGTGTGCGCCGGAGGTGAAATGTCCAGATCCATACTTACCATATTTATTCAGTAAGTTTCCAAGTACAATAGCTTTTTATTTTCTTTGTTAATTGTGCTGGAATTAAACTGATAATATGTACCAACTATTACTTCATTTTGTATGCAGCTACTTGTATGAATATGTCAAAAGGCATAAAATGGTTGATATGATTGGCTTTGTGGATCCCAGCATGATTGGTGCCATTGGATGTGGTAATTCAGGGGGGAGGTCATGTATACTTGCGAGTCGATTTAAGGGGGCTAAAGAAGGGCAATACTTTCTCTTGCCTTTCAACGATGTGTGAGTATTTCTTTACCTTTCTTTTTTATCTGCTATTGTAGCTAATGAGAGTTAGTAGCTAAATAACGCTGCTTCTGTATGTGATTGTGATTGATGTTATGAATTGAGCCTTTGTGATTGCTATTTTGGTGATTGAAATCACTGTTTCATTGTCGGTTCTGTATTTATTCAGATCTTTTTGTTCAATGAATTGTTTGGCGTTATGTTCTTCCAAATATGAAGAATTGCTTGTATTTTATTTTGTTATTTCATAGGAATCACTGGGTATTGACTGTTGTAAATCCGACGGGAGAGGTAGTCTACCACATGGACCCTCTTAAACGTCGCATTGCTAGCCAGGAATGGATAGAGGTTCTTGACAAGTAAGTTGCGACTCTGCCTATTTAGTCTTAAGTTGTTAAATTTGGGGAAAATGCAATTTTGTTAACTTATATTGTGTTTCTTGTAGTGCCATAAAGTTATACAAAGAGAGTGTCAACAAGAATGTGAGGAGGAAAATTTTATGGGAGAACATGGCGGTATTGTTTTTCTCATCATTTCTGATTTATACAATTTATACAATATGTTAATTGCTTGTTCTATGAAAGAAATATTGCAAAATTTGGACTGCATTTTTTCATTTCAGTACAAACTTGGAGTCCACAAAGCATTTTCAGTTGGTCTGCATTTTTTCATTTCCAATTGCAGCA
Organism: Garcia nutans; assembly: GCA_947685225.1. Lineage (NCBI taxonomy): Eukaryota > Viridiplantae > Streptophyta > Magnoliopsida > Malpighiales > Euphorbiaceae > Garcia > Garcia nutans. Next base: position 11,982,597 of record CANTUV010000040.1, read on the forward strand.
CTGCTGGCATTACTTGTATACTTGCTCGTATATATTTGGATTGCATTTTTTCAGGTTAGATTGTGTGATTAGGTTGATGTGTTGGTTTGCATATGGGTTTACATATGGATGTAACATGTGGTACTTCATTTTTGTTTTCATTTGCTATTTCAGGGGGTTCCTGTGCAGAAACTGCGGCCTCTTTGTCATGAGGTACATGAAGGAAATCTGTTATGACAAGGAGCTTCAGTTTGCAGCTAAGGTGAGAATTTTAATTATTTTCATTTTTTATATAATAGTTTTGTATTTACCACATGTGGCTAACCAGAATTTTATTCATTTTTCAGTGGCTACGCAGAGGCAACTTGGAGTATAGTGATGCCGACATCAACGAGATTAGGATTGACTTCGCCAAATATTTCATGAAGCGTCATTCAAGTTGAAGTTAATAGTATAATTCAGTGATATATGTATAGTGTTGATTTTTTTTTAGTTTTTTAATATGTTGAATGGTTGAATTTGTGGAGGTTTTTTTATTCCCAAATTTGCAATCCTCCATTGTAAAGTGTTGTCTTATATGTATAATGTACAGTTTAACAGACAATGGTGGTGAAATGAAAATGAACATTGAAACTATTGTCTAATATTCAGTGTGCACATATTAATCAGACAACGATTTTTAATAAGAAAACATTGTATAAACCTTAATCAGACATCGCCTCAATAGACAACGGTTTTTATCTTCATCAGACAACGGTCAAAAAGCGTTGTCTAAACCTTCATCAGACAACGGTTAAAAACCGTTGTCTGATAAAACTAAAAACCGTTGTGGAAACTATCTTCAGACAACGGTTATAAACCATTGTCTGAAATGCTATCAGACATCACCTCAATAGACAACGATTTTTGTCTTCATCAGACAACGGTCAAAAAGTATTGTCTAAACCTTCATCAGACAACGGTTAAAAACCGTTGTCTGATAAAACTAAAAGCCGTTGTGGAAACCATCTTCAGACAACGGTTATAAACCATTGTCTGAAATGCTATCAGACATCGCCTCAATAGACAACGGTTTTTGTCTTCATCAGACAACGGTCAAAAAGCGCTGTCTAAACATTCATCAGACAGCGGTTAAAAACCGTTGTCTGAAAATTTAGAAACCGTTGTCTGAAAATTTACAAACCGTTGTTGAAACCATCAGACAACGGTTAAAAACCGTTGTCTGAAAAATTAGAAACCGTTGTCTGAACTATCATCAGACAACGGCCAAAAATCGTTGTCTGATAAAATTAAAAACCGTTGTGCAAACTAACATCAGACAACGGTTTTAAAACCGTTGTCTGAAATGCTATCAGACATCGCTTCAATAGACAACCGTTTTTGTCTTCATCAGACAACGGCCAGAATGCGTTGTTTGATTCAGTTTTCCTTGTAGTGGAGGTTTCATTCAGTTTCTTAGTAAAAATGAGTGACACTATTCTACATAATAAAAAATAGACACAAATAATAAATAAGAGAATACTAAATATTCAAGCTATAAAAATTTCTCAGTTTTGACATAAGGTACTTATCAGATCCAAAAAGCACATTAGATCTAATAGAATTATTTTGTTGTATTCATACTACTACAAGTTAAACCCGTTTCATGTATAAAATATGACAAATTAACCAACCAATAAAATTACTTGTCACAAATAATAATATTGTTGTTGTATTGAAATATATAAATATTGACTAATCTCACTAACATATATATAATTTCTCATTAATTTTACTTTTATCATTAAAAATATTATGAATATGAAAAAATTTAAAAGTTTAATATAGAAGAATAAAACTTTAGGAACTTAATAAATAAAATATAATGAGTTAATAGGTTTTAGATTGGAATTTTCTTATATCTTAATGAAAATCTCGGATTTTAGTATAATAATTTTGGTTAAAAGCCTTGGGCATTGGGCAACCACTCTCCCAAGTCTTTTTGGATATTTTTCAATATATTTGAAATACGCATAATTTACTATTTCAATTTTTATGAAATTATATTCTGTAATTTAAGGATAAATACAATCATTTTATAATTGAAATTCTTTTTAATATTAAGAAACACAATCTTAATATGCTCTAACTAGAAGCCATTGATATCTAATTTATACATATAATTAGATAAGAACCCTATACATTGTTCTGGGTATTATTAAAAATTACAAAATTTTGATGTAAATTATTTGAATTTTAATATTAGATTTTATACTTTTAATAGATTTTTTTATAAAGAAAAAATAGTAACTATAAATAATGCGAAAGTAGTAATCTCTTAAATCATATCTACCTAACATTAATATTTTAACCAACATTATTATAATTCAATATCTTCATTAAGAGATAGAAAAAATCCAATCTAAAACCTCTTAACTTATTATATTTTATTTATTAAGTTCCTAAAGTTTTATTATTCTATGTTAAACTATTGAATTTTTTCATATTTATAAATTTTTAATGATAAAAGTATAATTAATGAGAAATTATGTATATATTGGTCAAATTATTAGTCAATATTTATATATTTTCGTGCAACAGCAAGATTGTCATTTATTACAAGTAGTTTTGTTGGTAGGTAGAAAAAAGTAAAGATATGCCATTAACAAACAATAATTAAAAGTTAAAATTGGACTGACATACGTTGATATTTTTGAGGATTAAATTGGTCATTATCCCTTAAATAAGAACATAAAAAATTTAGACTCATAATTTCTCGTTTTTAACTTGATTATATCACTAGTTTCGAGTCCAGCTCTAATTACAAATGGATTAGAGCTATTATTCACCACCTGAAATATCTAATTCCTTAACATATTGTTGAGCAAACTTCATAAAAAATTGAAGCTTGAATAATTAAGTGAAAGAGTTTCTCCACACAAATATGTATATACCAAAAAGTAAGTGTTGACACTCAATCATCCCTACATATGGCACGTCTCCTCATCAACATGTATGGGAGCCACTTATATTTATCATATATTATTATTTTTAGTATATCCAATTTATAGTCAGGCCAGCTTCATAACAACTCATTGTGTGTGTCCATAGCCCATCCACACAAAAACATCAATAATCAGCGACAAAATCATTTTTGTTATCAAATTTTTGCTATTAATTTTACTATGATTGTAATATCCCTAAAAAAGGTGTTTTCGATTCTATAGTAAATTAATATATATTAATATTGATCATAAAATAATTTGTGAATACATGATTAACTAAATATAAGAATGCATTTTTAGACTCGCTTAATTAGTAGTCATTTAGATATTACAAACACTAATGTTAATAAATCATTAAACGAGTAGATTATTTAGTACAAGACTATTTTAGTTTAATTAAAAATTAAACTTGAGTTCTAGATATATAAATGTACGAAGACTGGATAGAAAAAAATTTATTATCTTTGTGGTGCTATTAGACTTAACTCTACTGTATGATTTAAAAAAAAAAAACTAATGTTGACAAAAAAAAAATACCTTATCTGAATCCATTAAATAAGAAAGGAAATACTTCTAACTTTTATCTAAGTTCAAGTTATTTTAAAAAGCAAAATAATAAGGAATTACGAAAAGTAAATTATAAATAAATAAAGTTTGAGCACAAGAATCAGTTGTTTCGAAAAAATTCTCCAAGTCCAACCAAATGAACAAAATTACTGTGTTGGCTAGTACAACTTAGAAGGAACTGACCTGTGTCTACAGCAATATTCTGAGGCAATAAACAGTTGCAAATCATTATCACCTAACGTTTGAGCCTGTAAAATAAGAACAAAACTACACCTACCATTACACCAAAACAGTAACGAATTTGGATCTTCTGGTAGAAAAGTAAGAAAATGATAAGTAGAAAAGCAAAGATATACACTGCCTAAAATATTTATATTTACTATCTAACAAATTAAAGCTTCCCATTATTCAAGAAACCCTTGAACTGTAACTTTCATGAATGTAAAAAGACAGAAGAGATTAATCCAAAAAAGACCAAAAACCCTTAATTCAATGAGTTGTTCTCTGACTGATAATACTTATTTTACATGCATGGGTCAATCCAAAAAAATTGCAGCAGCAGCTAATAGTACTATACAAATACAATTATATATATTTATAGTAATAGTGCTTTTCTTTTATTTTTCCTTTTCTGTGAGAGAATAGTATTGTTCCTTATATAAGAGCAAAAATGGTATATTGCTTTTTCAACTGTTTTGGAGAAAATTAATGGAGAGTAAGATGAGTAGTACTAGTAGCTATAGCAGTATTAGTAGTAACAGGGAAAAACAGGAAGAAGCAGAGACCCTCAAGAAGAAAATTTCTAGCCATCCATTGTATGGCCTATTGGTTCAGACTCATATGGATTGTTTGAAGGTAGCTCTCTATCTCTCTCTCCCTCTGCCTCTCTAGCTTATGTTTTTTCTTTTTTTTTGGGTTGTTTTATTTTTTAGAATTGGCTTACGGGATATTGTCAAGAAATCCTCTCAGTACAAACTAATTCTTCAAGTAATGGGTCATTTCTTTGCATATATGTACATATTGCACCAATAAAATCAACATGAATTTTATCAATTTTATGGTAGCTAATTAAGCATCTACAACCTTTTCTTGCATTACATGGTGATAGTATTCAAACATTTCTTGCAATATAAAATGTTATAAACAATTCAAGGTTTTTTGTTTTTTTATCGAACATTAAATAACTAAATAAATGAAATCAAGCTATATAATGAAAGTAGGTATCTTTTTCTAAAAATCTCCAAGCCTATTTATTGAGATTTGAATATGAGAATAAATTACTTCGTACTCAAAATTTCAAGTTTTAACAATTCGAACGTTTTCTTTTAAGATAAATAGATTAATTTTCTTTGGGATATTGTAATATTCAATGTCAAGATCTACTAGCCCTACAAGCTTTGCTGTAATTATATATTTATAGAAATTAAAGAAAAAGTTTTCTTTTCTTTTACTTTTTTTCCTAAAAAAAACTAGTGCTATTTTGATGATCTACAATTTTTTTTTTCAGGTTGGTAGCATTGATGATGTGGACCAAAGTAATAGCATGAAGCAGAAGCAAGATGGTAACAAACCCAACTCATCAAGCTCAGTAAGCCAGCCAGAACTTGATCACTTCATGGTAAAACATATTACTATCTTCACGTATTCATAGATATACAATATTTTGCAAAAATAATAATGAAGTCGCTAACTACAAGGCTTTTTCTGGAACATCTATAAATGGCCCTTGAATATTAAAAACCTAAGATAAATAAACTTTTCTTATTTTCCACGTATATATATATATATATATGTAAATAAAAGAAGAAAAGTGATGTTGTGTCTAGTCAAGTATAGCTGAACATGGTATGATTTGACCATTTATTTAACTTTAATCAGATATCTATTGGATGAAAAGATTTGTTGAGAAAAGACGAGACATATTCTTTTTTTTTTCTTGTTAAAAGAAAAAGACAACATTAGAATCTGATTTCTAAAATTGCATGCATGGTGATGGTGTGCCATTCTCTCTGCTTTTAATTTATTTCCATGCCAACTATTAATGATATCTAAAGTTAGCAACGTATCTTTCCATAGGAAGTCTTTATGGCAACTATTGATCTCTAAAGTTAGCATGGGGCTTCTTTATGGATATTGTAGTACTTTTATTTATTTTAAATATCATTTCCTCTATCCAATTTTTTTTTAATAATCATGTTTTTGCCATCTACCTGGATAAAACTACAACAGTAATAAAACTTGCTCTACCAAATTTCAATACAACTACATAAATTAAACTCAAGACATTTAGTTATGCTAGAACAATTTCTTATACAAGTAACAAGGATTTGGAAAAACTTGATTAAAAAATCTACTCTTAACAGTAAAAATTTCAAGGATTCCGAATCACTATCGACAAAGACCGGTGGCGGAACTGGGGGGGGGGGGGGGGGGGGGGGGGGGGGGGAGGGGGGCTCTGAACCCCTTCCAGCCAGCCACTTATATACATACATATGTATATATATATAATATATATATAAGAGTTAGAGAAAGAGGAATACATGAGAGAGATGGCTGGGATTCCCGTGACACCAAACAAAAAAAAAACAATTATATATATATATAAACATATTCAGATCAAAAAGACAAAAACTAACTGTGCATGCATGTCTTCACAGGCCTCTCCCTCCATCTCATCTCTCTTTGCATGCGTATTCTTCATTAATATTTTCTAGCTTACTTGTCCCAAGCTAGCTACTTCATTCCTTGTTTTTAATGAAGGGCTCTGAACCCCTTTCAGCCAGCCACTTATATACATACATATGCATGTATATATATATAAATATATATATAAGAATTAGAGAAAGAGGAATACATGAGAGAGATGGCTGGGATTCCCGTGACACCAAACAAAAAAAAAACAATTATACATATATAAAAACATATTCAGATCAAAAAGACAAAAACTAACTGTGCATGCATGTCTTCACAGGCCTCTCCCTCCATCTCATCTCTCTTTGCATGCGTATTCTTCATTAATATTTTCTAGCTTACTTGTCCCAAGCTAGCTACTTCATTCCTTGTTTTTAATTTCAACTGAAATAACTTCATTTAATTAGCCATCACTAACTCTCTGTATTTGAGCAAATCAACAAGTTGATTTTAGTGATGCTGTAATCTTTTACCATTTATTTTTCATAATTGCAAGTATATATATCATTTTTCATTGTATATATCAAGCTCCAAACTGATACAAAATTTTTGTTGATATATATGTTTAGAACATCCCCTTTCTCTTCAAGGTATACATATGGAGTCTTTTCTATTCAGTTAGAAAAAGTCCCACCTGCTTTATATATATATAAAATTTTATGTATATATAATTTAAATTAATTATATATATGAATTATATATAATTTGTATATATATGAATTTAAATACATATATAAGAGTTAGAGAAAGAGGAATACATGAGAGAGATGGCTGGGATTCCCGTGACACCAAACAAAAAAAACAACTATACATATATATAAACATATTCAGATCAAAAAGACAAAAACTAACTGTGCATGCATGTCTTCACAGGCCTCTCCCTCCATCTCATCTCTCTTTGCATGCGTATTCTTCATTAATATTTTCTAGCTTACTTGTCCCAAGCTAGCTACTTCATTCCTTGTTTTTAATTTCAACTGAAATAACTTCATTTAATTAGCCATCACTAACTCTCTGTATTTGAGCAAATCAACAAGTTGATTTTAGTGATGCTGTAATCTTTTATCATTTATTTTTCATAATTGCAAGTATATATATCATTTTTCATTGTATATATCAAGCTCCAAACTGATGCAAAATTTTTGTTGATATATATGTTTAGAACATCCCCTTTCTCTTCAAGGTATACATATGGAGTCTTTTCTATTCAGTTAGAAAAAGTCCCACCTGCTTTATATATATATAAAATTTTATGTATATATAATTTAAATTAATTATATATATGAATTATATATAATTTGTATATATATGAATTTAAATACATTTTATTTTAATTCATAAAATTTTTACTAAAATTCATATATACATGAATAATTAATTGCTGGGTATATTATGTGAAGAAAGATATTTAAAATAAAAATAAAAATGAGGTTACTATATAATATTTTTAAAATATATAAAATGGTAGGATACAATTATAATCTTTTAGGCATGGTTAATCTAATAGCACCAATTAATTATAAAATTACTGTAATATTAAATGTTTAATAAATTTATTTGTAATTTTTCGTTGAAAATTTAGCCCCGTTCAGTGAATTTATGAGTCCACTACTGATAAAGAAGAAGCTAGATTTTAAAAGAAGGGGAGTAAAACTTTTCTGGTAAGTACTGACCTCGCTCCCGATTATCCTTCTCAGTTTTTATTTTAGTGTTTGTTGTACTTTTCATATAAACATCATTTTGTAAATTTATTAATAAATTAATAAATCATTTTCATTTAAAAATAAAAATAAATTAATGAGAAATATTAATATATATGTGTGTATATATTCTTAAATTTATATGATGATATATAAAAATTAAAATAAAGAGAAAAAAATATTAAATTGTGAATATAATTTTTTGAATAATGATTGAAGTAAAAATTATTATGCAATATTATAAGAAAAAGAAATAAAACAAAAATTAAAAGTAAAGAGAAGAAATTAAAGAAAATAAAAATAAATATTAAAAAATAAATATTTTAATATTGTATATATTTTTTTTAATTTTTTTCTTTGTCGTTTTCCGTTTCTTTAGTTTCTTGATTTATTGGATGACTTGAAATTAATGTAGTTGAAAAGTTTATCCTTTTTTTTTAGCATTTGATGAATATTTTATTTATTCAGGGGGAGAGGCTGTTTACTGTAAGAGGTAGAAGAGTCATATCTGAGATGTTGTACAAATATGCAAATAAAACTGTAATGCTGAAGTTTGCGAACTTAATACGACATATCATGATACATAACAGTGAAGATGTGAAGATGTGGAAACATAAGAAAATAAGCCCCTAATAATAGTACAGCAGAGCTACCAACAAGAATTTTAAGTTTGAAACTTAGAAATTTTATTTCAAAAAAATAAACTGAAGTAATCTAACTAGAAATACTGAATTTCAGATTTTTAGAAACTAATTTATAACAATCTAACTAGAAATAAGGGATCATTATTTAACAAATATTCAAATTTAAAAATTAGTAAATATTCAAATTCAATTTTGAATTATTCTCTAACATTCCCCTTAATTCAATGTTGTTAAGAAAGATTTTCCTGCTTCTGTTTGATTCACATAAATAATTCACTTCTACTAAATGAATTTTGCAGACTCTTTCTGTGTAACCCATTTAGCCACATTTATTGCATTTGAAGATTAGATTTTCATCATTTTTTAGTTTAAAGACTTGAAATGTCTTCATATAATTTTGCAGTTTAAAAACTTGCTTAAGTGACATTAATCATATTTTAATTAGTGAACTTAATGGTCTCTTGAATGTGCTTTATGATTGTTATTATGGATATGAGTGTTGTTATGGTTATAGATATGGATATGGTTATGGTTGTGGTTATAATTATGGATGATAATAAGAAACTTCATAGGTCCTTCCTCATTTTTTTTTCTTTTTCTTCTTCATTTTCTTTTTTTTATTCAACAAAAAATCAAATTTAAAAACCAATAAATATTCAAATTTAACTTTAAATTATTCTCTAGCACACCTCTTCATGAAATCCCACTGTTTAGGGCCTTTACAACTATTTTCTCTTATTAAAGCCACAAACTCAACAATCTATACGTCCTCTTCATCCATAGCTATTATTTATAAAGTTAATTACTCCTTTCAACGATCTATTTCAACAGGTATTCACTCTAAAGTTTTGATATATGAGTTCTACATAGCAATTAGTTAGGAAATATTTTACTTTTCTTTTTTTTTTTATATGTAAGTAAGATAAAGATATATATTAAATAAACCATAGGGGTGCCATTAATAAAGGGATTTGAAAATGTAAGCAATCAACTGACAAGATTTAGAAGCATAAATTGTTTTTGATGGTTTCTTATAGACGATCATATATTGCACCATGTTGTTGAGGCATGGATACAAAAATATTTATGGTAATAAGAACCAGAATCATAGCAAAATATTTTTTTGGTGTAGTTCAATTAAAGATAATCAAATGGTTGACAATATTTTCATTTTTAAATATTTTCAATTCAGTTTGGTATTTTCAATATTCGTGCTTACCCCTAATTATCATTACTTATCATGTTTTAATGTTTTAACTCTAGCTCTGAATGGTCGGCCTTCTCCTTTAGAAAAAGAGGAGAGGCTTGTATTTAAACTAGTTTTCATCTTAGAAATTGAAATAAGTGGGCAATGTGATAACTTTTGATTGGTCATGTCATACTACAACTGGATAATGATAAGATGTACAAGCATATAATTGGCAGTCAACTATGGAGTTTTGTGTTTATATAACTCAAATCCTATCTCTTAAAGATGTTAGGGATTGCATATCTGAGAAGTTCAGGAGATGTTGAGGTGAACTTAATAAGCTTGCATGGTGTCGAAGTTAAATACTCCTTGTGGACGAGGTATTTGTAACTTGTTGCCTTAGATAATAGCTTGAACCAAGTCCTAGAAGGCTTGTCCATGTTGTTTTAGGCCTATTAGTTACTGATGGCTCCAACCTAACAATTTTAGTGAGGTGAAATATATAGTTTGTAACATTAGGCTTATCTTGAGTTTGGTCAAAATGGCCTAGTTAATGGCCATTTTTATTCTTTATCAAACACATGTATGGCTTGATTTTTCCTTTACAAAAATAAAATTCAATGTATACAAAACATTAGGATAAACTTCTATAGGAATATTTGGATCAATTCATAATTAGTTATTATATATATTAAGTCTAATTAAAATTCTAAAGCAATCTTTGAATTAATTCACGCCTATTTTAATTATTGGTAAACACCAATTTGAATATTAGATTAAAAAAAATTGTACAAAAATATGCAAGCTCTCTAACTAAGGAATTTGTCCTAACTAATTTGATCACTCATTTAACTTATTTTATCATTTTTACATGAAAGTCGCTTTTTGTTTTTGTGGGAATTATTTAAGAAGAGATATCAAAACTTAATATAATATTTAGTTCTTATCATCCAATAGTTTAAACTTTTGGATTAGATTCGAGCTTCTCACTTTATGAATATATAAACCTAGTAAATAAAAATTTTGATATCATTTTGTTGTTGATTTTTTTCAACCATTTATGTATATTGAATATTATTGACTACCACAAATAATTAATTAAAACTTGATCCAATCAATTAAAATGAATTGGCAGGAAGCATATTGCTTAGCCCTAAGCAAATTGAAAGAGGCAATGGAAGAAGCTCAACATGAAACAGTAGCTTTTATCAATTGCATGCATTTGCAACTTAGGGAGCTCGCTACAACTTTTCCTAAAACTTCTGACCCTTCCTCAACTTCAGACATCAGGTAATTCTTATCTCCTCATTCTTCCACTTCAATTTGCACTTTAATTATTTGAAAATTTTTAAGTCCCAACATGCAAGAGCGTTACCCACCATGAGCAGGTGTTACCAAGGCTACTCTTTGAATTTGCTTAACTCTTGAATGAGAATATTCAATTTCTTGTATGTCCATCACTTTTGCTTTTGTGCAGAATTATACCAAATTATGTCACACTATTAACGATCATTCATCCTTGTGAACAGGCGTTAGTTTCCAATTTGTCCGCATTTACATTTTGTAATTCGACTCTAACTCGTCAGAAACGTTCACTCCAATAAACGGAAGTTAGTTTACATTCTGTCTAATTCTCACTTTTTAACAAAAGTTGCTAAGAGAGATTTTTATTAACACCCTAACTCAATTTAATCTATGTCCTTTCTATTAACACTTCTAATATTCTAAATCGTATTTAAAAAAAAAAAACGAACATCTTGAACACGGGTTTCTTTTCTATTCTCACTGTCATCCCTATCTATTTCTATTATTTATATGGTCCATATACTGTTGGAAATTTAAAAGAACAAATAAAAATATTAAAATTAACATAGAAATTATATTTTGTACTCAATCATTTAACATAATAATATGCCTATTTATAGGCTTACAAGAGAATCAAAAAGTACCTAAAATCACTCAAAAATATTATATTAAATGCAAAAAATCTGCACTAAATAAAAAAACAAATCACAAAAATATTCTAATAACAAATAAATAAATTTAAATATTATGTTTTAAATTAATATTTCAACATCCCCTCTTAATTTAAACATAATATTTTAAAAAAGGTTTGAATGTTGACATTATTGGCTTTTAAAAAGGGTTTGGTTCATACTGATTCAAACTGATTTGGTTCAAAATGGTTTAAAATGATTTGGTTCAAAATATTAAAAAGATTTTGATTTGAAAGATTGAAAAAGGGTTTGAGTTTTTTAGAAAAGACAATCCTCTTCAAATTCAGCCTTGACCAAATTTGCTTCAATATTGTCACGATCCTTTTTATTTGATCTGCACACTTTTGCGACATGACCCAATTGTTTACAGTCTCCACCAACAATATTTTTCTGAATGTAAAGACTTCTTGTAGCACAATTTTGAATAAGAGATTTAGCTTTATATCTTTTGGTTTTCTCATCAGAATGAGCCTTGATTTGAGCAAGGGTAGGATTGTTTGGAAGAGGTGCTATAGGCAGCTCTTCAAGAACAACTTCCCAAAGATCATATGCTTCAAGGTATGACTGCATTTTCACAGACCAGCTTTGATAGTTTTCACCATTGAAAATTTGGGGAGTACTTAGAGAAAGATTGATGCTAGCCATTTTGAAAACGAGGTTGAAAAATGGATTCTAAATTCTAGTTCTTCCTAAGAACAACCAGCGCTCTGATACCACTGTTGGAAATTTAAAAGAACAAATAAAAATATTAAAATTAACATAGAAATTATATTTTGTACTCAATCATTTAACATAATAATATGCCTATTTATAGGCTTACAAGAGAATCAAAAAGTACCTAAAATCACTCAAAAATATTATATTAAATGCAAAAAATCTGCACTAAATAAAAAAACAAATCACAAAAATATTCTAATAACAAATAAATAAATTTAAATATTATGTTTTAAATTAATATTTCAACATATACTCGGACGCGAGGATGTTATAACTTTCAGTATTAATTAGAATCATAATTGATTTTCCATTGAGTTGGCCTTTCAACTTAATAGTATTATCCCCCAAACCTCCTTCTATAGTATGTATCGAAATAGTAATCAACTCTTTCTCCAACTCACCTTCTTCCTCTCTACTTTCAGTTACTTCTTGCCAATCTTCTTCCTCAAGTAACCCCTCTTTAGCTTATAGGCTATAAGCTTCTTTTTTAAGCATTCATTGCTGAGGGTATATTTTTCTCCACATTTGTAACAAGTTCCAACATTTCTTTTTAAGGGTAGGGGTGGATTCTTCTAGTGGTGCTTGTTATTGTAGATAGGCTTAAGGGTGACTGTTTAGGTGTCCAGGTGGTGAGAGTCTATTGTGTGACGGAATATTTTGAGCAGCGTTTGGCCATGATTTTGCTGCAGGTTAGTTGTAAGTAGGCCTGTCAAAGGATTTCTATTACTGTGGTTGGCTTCTAAGTGTTGTGCTCGCAATCTAGCATGCTCTATGGCTTCATACAAGTCCTCTAGTATAAACATTTTAATACCAGACTTGATTTCTTCCTTTAAAACCCTAAAGAAGCTGGAGATATAGAAAGTCTCAGTGTGCTGAGAGTGTATTTTCTCCATTTTTTCACCTTCAGCTCCTCAAATTTATCCTAGTAATCTTCCACTGACCCGTTATACGTTAACTTTTGCATCTCTTCAGCTACATCATCTTCCCAAACTATCCTGATAATCTTCCTTAAACTCATTCTACTTTATTCCTTGCCTTCCATTACACTAATTATTAAACTATGTTGTTAACCCTACTAGCTAGGAACAAGATGGCTAGTTCAACTTGTTTGTCTTATTGAACCTCAAAAATAAGGAAATACTTACTGCATTTGCTAACCTAGTACTTGCTGTCAACTCATTCAAAAGTTGACGGGTCATATTTGGATAGTAGTCTATTTTTATTATAGACTTTTCCCTGCCCCATCACCTCGACAAGTTCATGTATGATAGGAGAGGGTAGTATGCTCCTCTTCTCCCAGTGAGGATCATCATTTACAACTAGGTGTTCCTTACCTCTGTCCAAAGCTCTGGAAGCTACTGGCATCATTCCCTTTAATATGTTGAGCCAAATAAGGCATCTATCTTTGGTGTTAACACTCCAAGTAACAAGCCATCATTCCCTTTACTTAACTGATCCAAGAAAAAATAGTTATGTAATTATAATATTAGCCATATAAATTAATGAATAACTAATTATAATTTATTGTTAATTACAAAAAATATTTACATGTAACCAGTTAAAACTTTAAAAATTTAATTTGCTATGAATTATAATATGCATAGCTGTAATTAACATTGTATGTCTTGTAGCTAATTAATACTTTGTAGTTACAAAATAAAGGTGAAGATGTGGCAAAATCATCATTTTAAATAATGAAAAATAAAAATTCAAAAAGTTAAGCATAAGTAAAGAAAAGAAAAACGATTTTTTTTTTCATCAAATTTCATCAACAAAAGATAATTAATTAAATACATTATAATTAATAGAAAAAGTTGCAACATGCAAAAATAAATAAAAATAAATAAAAATATTTCAAAGATAATGAGTATGACCGTTATTAATTTTTATATGAATTTAAGCACTAATTTACAATCTCAGCATATACAATTAGCGAAACTTAGATAATATAAAATTTTATAATTTAAGTAATAATTGGTCAAATCTAATTGTTAAAATTTGTTCCAAAAATTTCAATTTCAATTATATATGAAATTTAATAATTTTGTTTGATTTAAATAATATAAACCAAATTATTAATTTACCAATTGTTATTATCATATTGAAATGAAGATTTTTTTATTTTATTAAATTTAAATATTAAAAATAGAAAAAAAATATTTTTATTATATAACTCATAAAGCTAATTTTTGATTTATAATTAATTTCTGCATTGTTTTTCAAATTGGTAAAATATACCAATTTTGTTCAAATTTAAAACCATTGTTATTTTGGTATTTGAATTTATCTTTTATTTAATTAATATGTGAATATGCTAATATGACGTCTTTATCATATTTTATAGATTAAAATTAGAATAGAACTCTGTACAATATTACAAGTATTTTTATTTTTCCAATCATATGATAATTTTAAATAAATAAGTGTAAGAAAATAAATAAACATTTACATACAGCGGTAAAAAATAAAATTAATAAATATATTTATAAATTCAAGCAAATTATCTATAATTATTAAATTGCAAAATACTGAAATATTTACAACATCATGATATTATCACAATACTTCATATAAATAATAAAAATTATTTTTTAAACCAAATGAGCTCAACACCATAGATAACAAATAAAAAAATAATTAAATCAAAAATTAAAATAGTAAAACCAATGAGTCTAAAATATTAATTTTATAGTAATTAAAGTTGTACCTCAAGCGATTTTGGGTCAACTGAAAAATTAACTTGTATATTAATTTCTTAATTTATTATTATATTAATCATAAGATTGATATCCTAAAAAAGTTACGTTAACAAAAATATACATTAATTCATGAATTATGTACATATAATTATAAATAACTTTATTTGTATATTAACTACTTAATTTATGAATTGTGTTTCATATACCCCTTAATTATACATAGTAATATACATATGCTTTAAATAAGAATACATAATTAGAAAATTACAATTATCATATAAATAAAAAGGAGTTAATCATAATATGAATATGACAAAATTAATCATAATCTTGATAATATTATAATCTTGTTGAATTCTTTAAATAAATATAATATTCTATTTATATTTAAACTTTACGAATAAATATCAAATAAATATTTATTATTATAATAAAATAAAATTATTATTTATCCTAAATAAGATAAATTTTATCTTATTTTATCTTATAATAAATAAATATCTATTTGAATTTGTGCATTATTACATTAACCATAAAATTTATTATTAAATTTAAGTTAATTGGTGGTCACATAACTGAAGATAATTATTAAATTTATTATTTATTAGAATAGATAATTAATTTATTATTATATATATTTATTCAGAGAGTTTAAATATGATTATAATATTATAGATAAATATTAAATTTATTATTTATTAAAATTGATAATTAATTAGTTATTAGATGTATTTATTTAGAAAATTTAAATATGATTATAGTCTTATATATATATATATTTAAATATGATTATAGTCTTATATATATATATATTTAAATATGATTATAGTCTTATATATATTTAATATTAATAATAAATTATTATTATCCAATAAGATAATAAACCATTAAAAATTTATCTCTTATCTCTTTAGATATTTATATTTAAATAAATAATATATATATATTATAATAAATAATAAATTAATTAAAAATAATAATAAATTAATTTTAAAAAATAATTGAAGCACGTGGCATAATATTATACCAATGAAAATTGTTTTAGTATTATAATATAGATGATTAAAAATAAATTAAATATTAACTATTTCTCTCTTCTTCCAAAATCATTAAATAAATTTAAAAAAATTAAAATAAAGCATTATACAATAAAGAAAGAAAATTAAAAAAAATTAAAAATGAGAAAAAATATAAATTAAATTATGAGAAATAAAAATATTTAAATTATTTTAGCATATAAAATAAGTAATATAATCATTTAACTTTTAGCACATATGAACAATTACGGTCTTTTCCTATGCTCTTCTCTCAAAGTCTCAAGTATGGCTTATGGTCATAGAAAATAGGTCGATCAAATGTCATCCTAGATTCCCACCTCGATTAAAAAAATTAATATTTTAGATGAGATACTACCTACAAAATTAACTAACAGTAACCCAAGGATAGTTTTTAAGGAGCCGTGCGATAAGTACAAAGCCATTTATTTTTTACCCCTTATCCAAAACTAGTTTAATTTGTTTTTATTTTTAAATTAATCTCTAATTAAATATCTTTACATTTTACTAATATTTGCTTTCATTTGCATTTTTTTTCTTTTTTATGACAATTAATTACGTTACGTTATGTAGCTATCATTTATTAAATTTATAGTTAAAAAATAAATAATTTTAGCCACAATATTACTTTGATTGTGACAAGAAAATATATTTTCTAGCCATGGATTATTTGATTTATAGCTAACATGTGAAAATATTTGTCAACAATACTAAAATGTAGTAAATACATATATTTATTTAATTACTTTTTTAATTAAGACGCAACCAGCATGTATATATAGTTATAAATATTAATATTGTATATAATTTAATTAATTATTTGTTGCTCGTTTTCTTTTATGATAATATATTGTAATATTTTAGTCATAAGAAAATAAACTTTAAAGCAAAATAAATTAATTATCAGCTACTAAAACTATAAATTGTGTGAGTACCTTTTAGTTTAATAATATAACTTTCTATTATAGCTAAAATAATTAACCATATTTTTTTAATATATTTTTAGCTATTATTTTGTCATAATTAGAGATATTGATTTGTTATAGTAGCCTAAATTCAGTAATTTACTTTCTGATTAACCATTTTCAACAATAAAAATTGTCTTTTGGAAACTGATTTTTGCAGTGGAAGAAATGACTAACCGATATGGACTGGAGATTGAATAGAATTGGCAGAGACGTTTTTGTGATTAATATTGAAACAATTATGTTGGTGGTACTTGTCGCAAGATACTGCTATACAATCTTAGTCTAGACTGTCTAGTGTTTCATAAATTAATTCTATTATGTGATCCATCTTTACCATCTAAAAACCACTTGCCTGTGGGTTTTCAAAGTGCTATTATTTATTTGCTTAACTTTCTTCCCTTGGCTCGATAGTTTCAACATGCGGTAGTGATAAAAAGGAAATTCATATCATATAATACAGACTATGTAATTCATATCATATAATATAGACTATGTAACTTTATTATCCAAATACTTAAAATTAAAAGTTAAATGGAAGCAATAATGACGTCCACCGCTAGTACTGGAAAAAAGAAATTAGAGAATAACAAGTTGTGTTCTGGTAGATAGTTGAGGTTTCAACTGCTGTTCAGCTTGCTTTCTTGCCCCCTCTTTCTCATCATCTTTTGGATAATTTGAATATATACTTCTAGGATCGACAATAATCTTCTCTAGATTGACAGCATTTTCAATAAAGAAAAGGGCAAGTTCAACATCTATTCTTCTACCAACGAAACCAAGCATCTCCACAATCTTAAGGCATTGATGGGGGCATTTGATGCCCCTCTCTATTTCTTGGTTACGCCTAAATCCAAATCCTTTCCATACCAACTGAAAACATGCAAAAGAGACAGTTGTCATACTATAAAATTAAACATTTGGAAAATTATACTGTATTAACCAAGAATCAATGGAAGTTACGAGTAAAAGTGGCTAATTAGTTTTTGTAAATTGAACAGCTACACTTTTGAAAAGATGGTTCAATCTCAGTTGTCAATTTATCCTAGAGGATTGACCCATCTTCGACTTCAAAAAAAAATTATCTCTTGCCATGTGTGCATGATTGGAAGTATGCAGACAAAGCATTCTCACAGAGGGCTAAACATTAAGGAGAAGGGAATGCAGGAGTGAAGCAAGCTAAATAACATAACTTATAAAAGATTTGAGATTCCAGTTTAGTTTGGCTGGTATCCTTCAGAAAACATCATGGATGCCTAAAGAAGGAAATATCATATAAATTGTCCTGGGCAATAGCCTTTTTCCAGTTTGGAGTTTTTATTGCCCATGAAAAGATTGCCTCGAGTTCAAATTCACCTTGCAGGTATTGAGTATAATGAAAGACTAAAAGTCTCACTTGATGAACATTACAAACAAATTGACACAATGACTATATTCTGGTCAAACAAGTTTCATTTCTCAACAAAGTCAGAACTTATTGGTGCAGCTTATCATAGGACAGTACAAATTAAGTATGAATAACAATAGATGAAACCCCACAAATAACTTTAGTTACCAAATCAAGTATGGTCATAAAAGAATGGTGATATAATTAATAAACTTCCATAATAAATACCACGAATTAGATTAGTTGATCTTGTAAAACCAAATGAAGAAGATGAATCCTGTGTGCCAAAACAAGAGAAATAAATTGCAACTTCTAAAAACAAATGATTCAAACAATAAGCCTGTAGTTCTAAAGTTCTGAGGCATAAATTAAGAACACTTACTTCCAATGTAAAGTTATGCAAATAAGGGGATGACTTTATGAGTGGAGAAAGACCAAGGAGGCTTTCACTGTCATGTGTTGCAACTCTTATTATCAAGTGCTTGAGATTAGTTAACCCAGGAAATTTTGGAGCTTCAAAATTTCCTGCAAGAAACAACAAGCAATCGAAAAAAACTGAGAAATTACTATTTAGAGGCACAAGCTTACAAAAACAATTGCTGAACAGGGAACATAAATCATACTCACCTGGTGAGTGTAAATTTGCAATTTAAGAGTCACGATCTGAGAGAAGTAGCTAAAAAATGGGTCAACAGCGTTATATATGTTGCTGTCAAATAAAACACCAACTGACAAATCAACCAAACAGGAAAGATTCTGAACTTGCAAATTTATTGATTTTCCAAAATAAGTAAGTGATTTGAGATTTGGAGCACAAATTACTAGGTTTTTCATAGATAAACAATGTGATAGTTGAAGGTTCTTTAATTGGAGGGATGAACCAATCACCCTTAAATTTACCAAATGATCAGAAGCTTGCACAAACAATAGTTCAAGACTTCAAGCTGTGGACAATTTAATAAGAAGTGCTCAAGTAAATGTCCGGTTATATTCACAAACCTCAGTGAAAGAGACCTTAGCAGTTTAATACAGGATAAACCAGAGGGGCTTTTGACGAAATTATAATAATCTAGGGAAAAAGTATAATTTCGACAGAATCTTTCATCATGAAGTCGATCTCGAGCTTTTTAACCCTCTTCATTGCTGCTAAGATAATCCCTGAATCCATTTATCAACATGTTGACCAGGGCTTTTATCAAATAAAAACAAATTGAAAGCTCATTCAAATCTGAAGTGTGCAACTCCAATACTTGATTGACCCAATTTATAAACTTTTTCCTTTCCTCTTATATAATTTCTCCTTGCGTAGGAGTCTCCACGTTGTGAGCATATCATAAAAAAATTTAAACAAGCGGTTGATTTCCAGAGGTTTGTCCATCTGTGAGAAAGCACACTAGTTCTTGCAATTTCTTTTATTGTCAAGAAAGAAAGGATGGAAGTAAGAATATCTTCTGGCAGTTGACTGATTCGATCCTCCCCATATGTTTCACACTAAATCCCAGGAAAGCAAAAAATAACTATAACATCAGAACCCCCATATAATTCACTCTATATCTCAACAGAGCATAAGCAATTATAACATCAGAACGAAACAAATAAACAAATTATGGACCCTAAATAAAAAAAAAATTCTAAGAATCACCTGTTATAGAAATTGGATTAATTTTTTACCAATAATATATATAGTATGAGAATAATTACACCAACAATTATACCAGAAAAATTTTCAGGAAAAAGAGGCGGGTCACAATTGACATTCTTAAATATCAAGTCTTTCCTTAGATAAAATTTTTTAAACATATAATCACTAGCACAAAATACCACCACAACTATACCAAAAATAGCTATTAAATAATTAATAAAGAGAGCATCAAAATTTAAAGAGGTTCGGCTAATTTTGCCTACGTGCTCGAACACCACCAAAATATTATTAATTTCAAAGAAAAAATACAAAAAAGAGAGAAGAGATAAAATTATTAAGCCTTAAAATGAGAATGTTTAATAATTTTTTGGATGATCTTAGCTAAGGGAGGAGGGGTCATTTTATAATCTTAGGACCCCTCTCCATATTCTTAATTTTCCAATGTGGGATAGCCATTTAGCCACTATTCATAAATCTCCACCTTGGCTAAATCTACAATATGCAAATATTCTCTCAACAAAAATTATCTTAGTAGTATTTCCAATTACGATGTGAAGCGCTCATCTTTAATTTTTTAAAATATTGATTAAGTCCAAACAATGGTTGAACTTAACTGTTGTCACCATTTTTGTCAACATATCTGCGGGATTATTAATGGTCTGAATTTTTTGAAGTTATATTTTACCTTTCTCCAGAATTTCACGTGCAAAATGATATCGAATATTGATATGCTTTGTCCTTGCATGATAAACTTGGTTCTTTGCTAAATGAATAACACTTTGGCTATCACAATACACTTTAATGTGCTTTTGTCTAACTCCCAGTTCACCAAGCAACCCTTGAAGCCAAATTACTTTTTTAACAGCCTCTGATACTGCCATGTACTCTACTTCCATAGTGGACAAGACAACTGTTGACAGTAACGTAGACTTTCAACTAACCGGCCCCTTAGCAAGTGTAAACACATAATCAGTAGTTGATCGACGTTTATTCAAATCACCAGTATAATCAAAATCATAATATCCAACTGCACATTGACTATCTTTCTCATCCCGCTCAAATATCAATCCAACATCTACGATATTCAGAATATACCGCAGAATCCATTTCACAGCTTCCTAGTACTCCTTACTAGGATCATGCATGTACTTGCTCACAACTCCAATTGTTTGTAAAATGTCTAGCCTTGTACACACCATAGTATACATCAAGCTACCAACAGCATTTGCATATAGAACCTTAGACATGTACTCACGTTCAATTTCATTTTTAGGATATGAAGATGAGCTGAGTTTCATATGAGGTGCAAGCGGTGTACTTACAGGTTTTGAATTTTCATTCAGTCCAAAACGCTGTAGTACCTTCTTCAGATAATGTTTCTGATTCAAACAAAGCTTCCTTTTCTTCCCATCTCTGCATATCTCCATGTCTAAAATTTTCTTTGCTTCTCCCAAGTTTTTCATTTCAAACTCCTGATTCAGCTTAGTCTTCAACTTCTCAATTTCTTCTAGATTCTCTGAAGCTATCAGCATATCATCAACATACAGGAGAAGATATATAAAAGATCTATCTTGTAGCTTGCCCAAATACACACAATATTCGTATTTGCT
Source organism: Garcia nutans (assembly GCA_947685225.1). Lineage (NCBI taxonomy): Eukaryota > Viridiplantae > Streptophyta > Magnoliopsida > Malpighiales > Euphorbiaceae > Garcia > Garcia nutans. The sequence continues at coordinate 12,004,423 of CANTUV010000040.1, forward strand.
CCTTGTGTACTTCTTCCTCATCATAAAATTGTCAAATCATTTGTACTACTGCCTCTGAGATTGTTTCAATTCGTACAATAATTTTTCCAATTTACATACCCGTTTTTCTTCTCTAGTAACCTTGAACCCTTCTGACTGAGTCATATAGATTTTCTCTTCTAAGTCTCTATGTAGAAATGCAATTTTTACATCGAGTTGAACGAGTTTCAAATCCAATTGTGCTACCATGGCCAATAAAATTCTAACGGAGGAATATTTTACAACTGGAGAAAATATTTCATTATAATCAATTCTCTCCATCTGAGCATAGTCTTTAGCTACCAGCCTTACCTTGTAGCGAACATTGTTCTTGTCAGGAAATCCTTCCTTTTTTGTATATATCCATTTGCATCTAGTTGCCTTCTTTCCCTTTGGAAGATTAGCTAGCTTCCATGTCTGATTCTTTCTAAGGGACTGCATTTCATTATCCATGGCCTTCCTCCACTTTTCCTTTTCTAAACTTTGGACAACTTCATTATAAGTGCTAGGAATGCCATCATTTGCAATTAGGGATGTATAAGCCACCATATCATCAAATCGAGCAGGTTTACGAATCTCTTGTCGTGGCCTATTTGTTGCAATAGATTCTTGTTGCTGTAGGGGTTCTTGGGTTAGAACCCCCTTCTTCATCTGACTCCACCTCTACCATAGGAGTATCTTTATCTGTTTTATTTGTTGCTGGGTCAACAATTCTTCTTTCAAACTCCTCCAGCTGTGGAGTACCATATGTTTATTGAACAATTTCATTTGTTACCTTTTTCGACATGGTAGACTCATCAAAGGTAACATCTCTGCTAAAGACTATCTTCTTTATTTTTGGACACCAAAGGCAAAGTCCCTTCACACAAGTGGTGATCCCCATAAAAAGCATTTTCTTTGCCCTCGATTCTAATTTTGATTCCTTAATATGGTAGTATGCAGTGAAGCCAAATATACGTAAGGAATCATAATCAGTAGCAAGTTTTTCAAACCATATTTCCAAAGGTGTTTTACCACCAATAGCAGCTGATGGTAAGCGATTAATGAGATGGCATGCATATGTAATAACCTTAGCCCAAAATTGTCTGCCCAACCCAGCATTGGACAACAAACACCGAATTTTCTCCACCAATATCCGGTTCATACGTTCTGCCAGCCCATTATGCTTTGGTGTATCTCTAACTGTGAAGTATCTAACAATGCCTTCATCTTGGCAGAATTTCAAAAATGGATCACTTTTATACTCTCCACTATTATCTGTGCGGAGACATTTGACTTTTCTGCCTATCTAAGTTTCTACCATCTTTTTTCATATGAGGAAAACTCTCAACACTTCATCCTCTGTCTTCATAGTATACAACCATACTCTCCGAGAGAAGTCATCAATAAATGTTACAAAGTAGTCATTTCCTCCCATTGAAGCTGTCTTGGAAGGCCCCCACACATTTGAGTGAACATAGTCCAAAATACCCTTGGTATCATGGATTGCAGTACCAAACTTCACTCTAGTCTGCTTGCCTTTGACACAATGCTCATAGAAATCTAACTTTTAGGGTTACACTCCTTTCAGTAATCCTTGATCTGACAACAGTTTCAAGGATTTATCACCAGCATGTCCCAAGCGCATATGCCATAATCTAGTTGCTTCCAACTCTTGATCATTACTGGAAGCTACTGTTGTTGTCCCAATAATTGCATTACCCTGATAGTAATACAAGTTATTAGCCTTTCTTAATCCTTTCATTATCACCAGTGCATCAAAGATGATTTTCATGACTCTATCCGCTGCATTTACAATGAAGCCCTTTGATTCTAGGACTCCCACGGAGATGAGATTTTTCTTCAAGCTTGATACATATCGGACATTTGACAGTGTTCTGATTGATCCATCATGATTTCTTAATTGGATTGAACCAATTCCTTTAATCATATATGGACCGTCATTTGCTGTGTGAATAGTTGCTCCTTCTAGTTCTCTAAAGTCAAAGAATCAATCCCGATTAGGACATATATGATGACTACAACCAGAATCAAGTAGCCATACACTAGAAGAGGTTGTTGATGATACAACAGCTAATGAAAGGTCTGATTCTTCATCCTCACACTCAGCCACATTTGAATTCACAACAGCTTTCCCTTTATCAGATTTGCTTTTATTACTCAGCTTGGGACAATTTATCTTCCAATGTCCTTTCTCCTAGCAAAAGGCATATTCATCTTTAGCTGGTTTGGATTTTGATCTCCCTTTATTTTCTCTCTTCCTGCTTTGAGAGCGACCTCTCACAATTAATGCTTCTACTATTCCACTTAAACTCTCTTTCTTGTCTTTCTTTCGTAGTTCGTAACTATATGGTGCAGCAGTTACTTCAGAGAGAGTCACTTCAGCCTTCCCATGTATTAGAGTTGTTTCAAGAAACTCAAACTCCTCTGGAAGGGACCCCAACAGCATCAAAGCCAAATCTTAGGGTAAGCTGGATGTTAAACAATCCTAATTAACTTAGGAAAGCCTTATTTATCCGACATAGGTCCATTGGCTTTGGTGCGAAGTTGACTGAACCTTCACTGAAACTCTGAATCACTGACGTAGGTCGGATCATCATAAGCTCTTAAACTATTGTACTCTAGGTCTATGAGCTAGAAAGGATCAATGTGGTGTAATACAATGCATGTATACAAATGTAACAAATAAACAATTAGGGTCAGGACATTCCTTTCAACTTTATATCTTCCATACACGAGTGGCAAGTCTCTTTTCTTAGATGTTATGATCAACAAAGATATCAATAGGGGATACTTTATTTTTGAGAATCTCTTAGATGAATTGATCATTGATTGTGTTTTCCAAAAATAGAAGTCAGTCTATGTTTATTCCTTTTAATTAAGCCTTAATCCTTTGGGTCCATTGAAAAATTCAAGCATCATTTATGCCATATTATAAATAAACTTCTTACTTGGAAAAGAAACCAAAAATTCATGCCATAAACAAGCTCACAACTAACAAGTCTTGGTATAAATTAAGCCCACAATTGATTTTAATATTCCATAATTAACTTAATAATTGAAAGCCCATTTCAAAAATTTTATCCAATTATAAAAAAGGTTTTTAAGTTTCAAAGCCAAACAAAAGGTTGATTTTGAAAAATATGTTAAAGCCCATTGTAAAAAAAATATTTCAAAAATCAATTTTAGGCTTCATACTTAGACCACAAGGTAGAAAGTAATTGTTGACCCAACTTTGTTGAAAATATTTCAAGATTATTTAAAAAGTTATGAAAATGATTTGGGCTTTGGAATTAAAAGAATCATAAAATAATTTTGGGCTTATACCATAATTAAGTCATATTAGGAAGAGACAAACCAAATGGGCCATAACTCAACTCAGACATGTTAATCATAGTCAAACAATAATCATTTTGGTAAACTTAAGAAAAATTTCTAGATCAATTGCATGGGCTTTAGTTTTGAGGGTAAAATACTTAGGTTCCCATAGCAAATATATATTAAAAGGTACATGGCTATGAGTGGTTATGAAATACTCGATCTTCATACCTTGAGTGAAAGTATGGTATCACTCACATACATATAACACAAGTTCTACAGGGTATCCTAACTCACATACACAATGTAATTCTAAATAATCTAATGAATAACATCATAATAATAAAGAATAAAATAATATAAAGACCAAAAAAATTAACTTCTTTTATTCCCAGTGGAGTCGCCACTATGAGCAGAGATTTTTGCCTCTACTCTCAGTAGAATGATTCTTGCAACTTCGACACTGTTAACTCTGGGCCTTAGAGAACACGGGCCTAAACTCAGAGAATAGGAGTTTCCACTGAGACGGGTCGCGAAGATAGAAATGGGTGGATGACTCGATTCTTAAAGAATTCCCAATCCCTTTTAGGTTCAGAAAGTTGGGTACGCATGGTGAAGGTGAGAATGACCCAGCACTCCCATAGTACCCGGTTCATTGGAAACGACCTCTATTTCAGGTCTAAATATTATTAAATTCTTAATTATCATGACATCATCCACATTACAATCATTATTAGAATAAACGATACCATATTATTAATCAAAACACATCAAATAAAAAAGGGGCAACCATATGAGATAGAAATATGCCCTCACAATTATCCAAATATTTATACAAATAAATAAAATAGGACACCTGTGACACCTTTATACCTTGTATACACACAGTGCATATATCCATATATGTAGAGTATATATACAGAATACAAGAATGTCACTATTATGTTGCTTAGAAAAATTCTTTATAATTTATATAGCATAATTTATGCATTAAAAGATAATTGATTTAACCAATTAGTAGATATATATTACATAATATATATAAAAAAAATTACAAATTCATAAGAAAATCTCTGAAAAAAATTTTGCCAGAGTTTTATCTGTAATTTCAATAATTCCCAAATCATTAAAAACACAACCTGCATAGAAATAAACACTCCCAAAATATAGTTTTCACCCATTCTCCAAAATACCAATTCATAAATACACATTTAAGTTCACAACTCAAAATATTATTTATCATAATTAAATACTTTTATAAGTATATATATACACAATCGCACAATTCTTTATATATTAACATAAATGTTATCTATTAATGTGCATAAATCAAAATACTTAAAACCATATTTACACATGAATGCAAATGGCACAGTTGGTCTGGTGGCACCCTAACTCACCAAGTATCATCCACATTTTGGCTCTTTCCGAACAACAACTCATTTACCTGTGCGATACATACTATCATACAAAACAACATTAAATTATTCCATTTCAACAATTATATTCATATATACCAAAACTCTAATTTTCACATAACCCTAAATTTATCAACTTTGTGCAAACTTGCCCATAATCAAATTCTAACCATAAAATCATTATATATATATATTAAAATAACATTAAATTCATACATTATCATAATTATAATCATCTATATTAGAAACCCTAAATTTTACATAATCATCCCATAACCCTAAATTCACCAATTATATCAAATTCAACTAATTAATCAATAAATCGCCATTCAATCATCATTTTATCTTCATTTCTATCAAGTTTAGCAATTCAAACATATTTTCTCTCTTTAGCTATATCAAAATAATCATACATGTTCAAAACTGCAAGCTTTAAGAGAAATACTTACTTGAATCTTGATTTTTCTTTAAAATCCAACTTGTTTCCTTTGATTTTTGGCTTATTTTAGTGCCTTAGAAGAAACTCGCTCTCTCTTCTACTAGCTATACAAATCGGCAATGGTGTTTCGAATGAAGAAGAAGAAGACTTTTTATATATTTTAATTTTCAATCTTGCCCCTTACTTAATTATTAATTACCAAATAACTAATTATTAAAATAATATGATATTTTCAATCTTCCATTCATAATTAACTTAATTTTTATTTATTTATTTATTCTATTTTATTTCTTCCCAACCATATATATAATTAATTAATTATTTAACTTACTTTTAATATCCACCATATATTTTCTCTCTTCTTTTGACTTTCTTTTTCTCTTTTCATTTATTTATTTATTATTAGTAGTAGTAGTATCTACTTTTCTAACACAACTTTATACTTTACATAAATGTGTGGTATAATATATATATATATATATATATATGTATATATTATACATATGTCATGTATATTTCAAGTATATAATATGCATATATCTCATGTCTACAATATGTTCATCTTATATTTTTCTCTACCCATTATACCTATTTAATCCTCCATATTAATTATTTCAATGTGCACTAAAAAATAGGATATTACAACACCCACCAGTCAGTAGAAACTTGTCCTTTACAATAGTCCTAAAATTCATAAAATTTAAATAAATAATTAAAATAACCAAGGCACACACGAAGTGAAAATATGTCTTTTATAAATACTCAAAATGTTAAACGATGAATATTAATCAGCATGATAAACAATCAATCTACACATACGATTAAACATTGGTAATCTTAAAATTAGGGTTCTAATTAATCAAATTAGGGTTGAATGTCTAGTTAGGGCTTGATTATGAAATTAGGGTTTTGTAGTATACAAATTATGGTTTTAATCATAAAATAGGGTTTTTGGATGCAATTTAGGGTTTTAACTTAAAGCTAGGGTTTAACAAGCAAAGTTAAAGTTCAACCCTAAAATTAAGATCCCATATGCAAGCTTAGGGTTTGAAGATATAAACTAAGATTAAAACATACATAGTTAAGGTTTAAATTCTAAAACTAAGGTTTGGAAGGCTAAATTATGGTTTTAGAGTGATGTTGGAATTTTAAACCTAAAGCTAGGGCTTTGGAAATAACTTAGGGTTTTACATGTAAAACTAGGGTTTGAGATTATAATTGGGATTAAAACATGCACAACTAGAGTCTGTTCATGCAAATTAGGGTTTTTCCTAAACTATGGTTTTATTTATGCAAATTAGGATTTTTTTTCCTAAAATAGGATTTTATTCATGCAAATTAGAGTGTTAAATTCATAATAATATGATTTGAACATGCATTTGATGTTTCTATTGGTTTTAATCCCAAATCTATAGCTTTACCATAAACAACTTGCAACATTGATTCTTAATTTGACAATACAATGAGGTACTCAATGGAGATAAATAATAAAACTAAATTGAATGGAGATAAACAATAAAACTTCTGAATTGGCTAATAAAAGTCATACCTGCATTGTTGGCTCCATCAAGTTAAATTCTGTTGAACCAAGCTTTGTTTGAACACCAGAACCACAGAAGCTGGAGCTTGATGATGTTACTGCCTACTTAGATCAAATTAAGTTTTGGCAGGTGCTTCAATGATCCGACGATCAATTAGTATTTTTGCTATTGTCTCCCCTCATTTTAGCTTTCTGTCTTTACTTTTGGTTTTTGTAATATTAGTTGTTTAATTGATAATCACAGTTGCCTCCTCTTGTTGATTGTGATTTTGTATTTATAAGCAATAATTAGTGCAACCTTGACTCATTAATCCTCATCCAATTCAACCCTCTCTACTTATCTGAACCTATATAAGTTTAAGCACAACTAAAATTGAATCTAGCCGAATTAAGGACTCTTGGCGAATTTGCCTTGGCCAATTCTTCATGGTCTTGCCTTTTAGTATTGAATCGGCTAGATTTAGGCTTTTAAGATCAGACCGGATCTAATTTAAGCTTTTTAAAATTGGACCAAACTAGGTTTAAGCTTTTAAAATTGGAACGGACCAAGTTTAAGCTTTTAGAATTATATTGGATTTGACTTGGCCTCTTTTAATTTGGACTGGACTTGTTTAGGGCTAAAATTATGATTCTACAAGTCCATTATCAAAACCTCAAGAAAAGGCTTGTAATAGATCCACACTTGTTGTATGGGCAAAAAACAAATCCGTTAAATAGTTAGATTCAATGTTACTTCGATGTTAGTCTATATAGTTATATTCTTTCATCTTTGCTAAAAGTTGTTTAATATGGTTTCTACTACCCTACTTTTTTATCCGATGTTTTTCTCTTGCATTACATATTATTCGTATTGTTGAAGTGTTACTAGGATCCCATTGTTTGATTGTATGTAGCATCTCTCGAGGTCTTACATTGGATTGTGACATTTCAACTAATAAAGTTTCTTTACCTGGCTCTAATATGCTAATGAAAGAATATCCCTCTATATACTGAACAATTGATTGATTGTGAACACCACATATAATATCCAAGTTCCAATTATAATCATTAGATTCTTGTCTTTTTCCTCTCAAAGAGAATTGGCATGCACATATTTTGTTGCCAATAAACTTCTTCTTGTTATTTTTCTTTTCTAATACTTTTATTTTGACAACTTTTCTATAATTACTACTCCCTTTGCATGCTTATAAGATTCTTTGTTGTCCCAAGATGGCAACCAGGAGGAGGGGAGATGAATTGGTTGTTTTAAAGAAGTGATGGTAAATTAAAAATTAAAAGCAACAAAGCAAGATAAGAGTAGAATAGAGAAGAACAAGCACAAAGTATTTATAGTGGTTCGAATCACTTCAATCCTACATTTTCTTCCTTAGTAACTTGTTAAGGTTCCACTAATCTTGAGTTTTTATAAGTTCAACTATAACTTGGTGTTTTTACAAACTCACACCGAACTTTTACAAGGTTTAAGTAACTTCCTCACAACCCCAACAAGAGTTTTTTCAGGCTCACTCTAAAACCTAAGTATTTAAAAACTCACACTCAAACTTACAATGGTGTTTAATACTTACACCTAACACTCAATGAATACAATTAGAAATTTTGATGCAAAGAAATGAAAGATGTTAATCTTAGCAATTACAATTATAATCTCTTGCAAAAATGAGATTTGTTGTGGTTTTTATAGCCTTCAAATCTTTAATTAGCCATTTGAGATGGGTGCTAACATGTTTGATTATTGTCTCCCACTTTAATCATTGTTCAGAGATAATTGATGGTCGGACTACCATTAGTCCAGTCGGCTCGGGCTTAGCATGGTCAGAATGAGCACTATTTCGATCGTGCTTTCCATTTTTCTGATAAAAGTTCTTCAACAGCTAGTACACGTGGCATCCACTAATAGAGTGGATAAGTAATAGATATAATATTTGAATCCCGTTTCATTGGTATAGTCGAAATGTCTTTGGTCTGGTCGGACTGCTCATGATATGCTAAGATTTTGGAAGTATCAGTGATTGTGAACACTACTGAAACTTTATTGGATTTTTGGCTCTAGCTCAGTCCGGTTGGACTGCATCAGGCCTGGTCGTGCCAGGCATAGTATGCTGAAATCTTTAAAAAACCAGGGACCATGAGCTCTACTAGGTGTTTTGAGGATTTAGCTCTGGCTTGGTATGATCGGACTTCTCGATGGTCTGGTTGGGACATGTAGTCTGTTCACAATGTGGAAGTGACATTGAGTGTAAACTCTACTAGATATTTTGGCTCGAGCTCAGTCTACTCAGCTTGTGGTTGGTCCGCTCAACTCGTGCATTGTCCGGTCATACCATACTCTAATTCAGTCAGCTCGGCTTTGGAACATTCATGCTCTTGTCACCTTGTTTTGTGGAATGCTTGTCAGCTCGGTATTATTACACTTGAACTGTCAGTAGGTCAGGCCAAGCTCTGTAAGTTATGCTCGGTACGGTCATACTTTAGCTCGGTATGGCAAACTTTTCTTGAGTTTGGTCGGTATAACTGTAACATCCCCTGACAATTCTCACATAAAACTATCAGAGAATGTTACTCGATATACTATCAGTACTCTAATCAATTCAATGAAAAATTTTCCTTTCAAAATTTTACTAACATAAATCTTCAAATAATAATACAGTCTGTATAGTACAACACTAATAAATCCAACATTTAAACCAATCTCCAATATCTCCAATAAACCAAATACTAATTATAAATTAGATAACCATTTTAAGTTTGTCAAATCAAATAAATATATAATATATTGCTTTATTTGATAATCATTGACTAGAATATCAAACTTCATTCTCTAAATACATATATTCCTTTCATGTTTACAAATTTGTATAATCTCTCAAATAGTCAAATTAAATTATAAATATATATATATATATATATATGCATTTCATAACTTATGAGTACAATATACAAAAGATCTCTATATGTACTGTAAATAATTTCCGAGATTCTTAATTTCACTGCTTAACTTACTCCGATGACATGATACCTGCATGTCAGAAATAATTGTAACACGCTAAGCAAAACTTAGTGGTGCTTATATAAACATATTTTGTCACTTAATATTAAAGAAAAATACTTATGAAAATATAGTAATAACACTCAGTTTTAAGAAATATTTCAATATATTAACTATTTTCAATAACAAACCAACATAAAATTTTGATTACACAAAATCATAACTTTAACCTTATAAAAGTCATCATGCTATATCATACTTTCAGTATTGTAACTTTTCTCCTTATGAATCATTTTATTTAAGACTTACTTTCTCATTTGTTAACATTGCTCATAATACACTCATATTATTTTTCAGTAAGTCTTACATTTCAGTTTTACATATAGGATAATTTCATTCAATCTATAATTTTTGGCACTTAAATTTAGTACTATACTTTGGGGCACTTTGTATCTTATATCATTATATACACTTTCAATCATTATAATACTTAGAAAGTTATTGATTAATTCAATAACTTGAGCATAACATTTCTATTTTGTGCATTAGAAATTTCCCTTCTAAACATTAATATATACATTACCAATTACTTTCACATTGTAACACAGTAAGTTTATTTTAAGTAATTGACTTATATTTTTATTTTACATTTCTTCCATTATTCATAACATCATATTCACATATATTGTTAATTTAGATAACTTTATTAAATATGCCCATACATACTGAACTCAGATCATAGGTTTGGATAATAGGTTAGTGTAGCAATTTTAATGCCAAATCTTAAGAATATATAATGGCAATTATGCCTACTGTCATGATGACACAATGTGTCCATTAATGGCATGATGTTCCCACTATCACTATGGCTATCCTTTCTCTAGTTAGCCATTCAATCCAAAGTTAAATCGAAAATTAGTATGATTTGGGAAATTCATTAGTTTTGATTAACACTGAATTATGTATATCACTTCAATGGAACAATTCTTTGATCAACATTTGGTATTATACATATCTTATATTCAAAACTTATTGCACTACTTGTTAGGGTTGATTTCAAAAATCTTTTACACTTTGAGGCCTTATAGTCATTTAGGCTGAAATCACTGATGAAAGACAAGGAAAAGAACTACTTTAGGCAAATTCTTCAAGTGGCATGCCCAACGATATGGGCATATCAATGACCATGTCACTTGCCCATTTTACAGAAGTTTTGACATGCCCAACGATATAGGTGTGTCATTGGCTGTGTAATTTAACTTGCATTACAGTAGCTATGACAGGCCCAATGACATGGGAGAGTCACTGATCGTATCATTTAAATTTCATCACAGTAGCTATGACACGCCCAATGACATGGCCGTGTCACTGGTTGTGTCATCAATGTTAAAATATAACATCATTAACATGCCCAGTGACATAATCGTGTCACTGGCTGTGTCAGGCAAAATTTTGTGTTTCGTACACTCAACCACTTAAACACAAAATACCCAAATCTATGATAAAAATTAAATGAAAACTAGTTTCTTTGACATAGATAGAGTCTATATCAAATACTTTAATCACACTTCAATTAATCAAGTCTTCAATAATCACTTATAGCTAAAACAACATTAAACTTCTCAATTCTTATAAAAATTGAATTAAGAATCATACTCACCACCCATAAATTCTTTTAATTCATTTTTCCCTCATTAATTCATTTAATCAATATTTTCAAGAAACAATTCATTATAAATGACTCAATCAATCAATTCAAACATTAAAATTCATAGAAATTTAAATATTTGTAAATTAAAATGCATAAGCACATACCTCTTTCAAAATCTCTCTTCTTCTCTCTTTTTCCTCTTTTTCTTTGGTCACTTGCTGATAATCTCACCTTTTCTAGCTTATTCTTTTAAAAACATATAGCTAGATGTAATTTTCTCTTAAGTTTTGGCTAAAGTTTTGAAAAGAAGGAAGAAAGGAGGAGTTTTGGTGATGAAGATGATGATAGGAGTGGATGATGAAGCAAGAAGAAAGAAGAAGGTTCTACACATTCACACACATATCCACTTATATATATATAGTTTAATCTAGTGTGATCAATCTCATCTTAGCTAAGGTGCACTTTCTTTCTTATCCTTTGATTCTAATACGATTTTTAGTCCCGTAAAACCGTAAAAATAATTTCTTCAGTAAATTTTAAGATATACTATTTACTATTCTGTGCTTGTAGCATTTATCCACATTACTTTTATCACTATACATTATCAATTATCAATATTAGTTAAAATTTCCATGTTTAAAATTTTGACCATTACAATTCTCCCCCACTAAAAATTTTTTTTTCTCGAAATTTACCTGTTATGGCAATAAGCCATTTAATTCATAATTAATCTTAAATCTCACATAAAATCAATTTTTTTATTAATTGACATAACTCTTATTTATTATTATTTTTTCTTTATGTCTGATATTACTCAATGTAACACTTTCAGAATAATCTTACTATAAAACTGCAGAAGATTCAGCTCTGCACACTTACACTATGCAAGTTCAATTCAATAATTGCCTTTAATTCTCTTTAGATTTTTTTAAAATATAATTTGTGTCATTACATTCTACTTATATATATATATATCTCTTTTTTTTCTTTATATACTGAACTTTAAATTCTAGTTCTGAATAGCGGGTCACTGATGGCAAGTAAATACCCACTGTAACGATATAGCCAAAGGCCCACTATGGCACGAATGTCCACTGTAATGATAGGGCCAAAGGCCCACTATGGCACGAATGCCCATTGTAATGATAATGGGATCAAAGATCCTCTATGACGCAAAGTGTCCACTGTTGGTATAAAAGCCAATATCATTGGGATATAAAATGTGTCCTCTATGGTACAGAGTGCCCACTGTCACTATGGCATAAAATACCCACTGTCACTTTGGATATTCACCCTTTAGCTAATTTGAAAACTAGATTTAACATCAGTATAATTTGGCAATACATTTATTTCACTATTTCAAATTATTTCAAATTATTTTCAATCATAATATCTTATGGTATAGAAAACTTTCTTTTTAAATTGTTTATTTATTACTGTAAATTTATAAGATATGAGCAATTATTTTAAATACATTTATCATATGAACATATATACATAGTATATTTGTTTTCAATTAGTTTGACTAATTTTATTTATTCAACAATCTTTATCTTTCAAATTAGTTCCATGTTTCCACTGTAATAATGAAATCTAAATAGATTTCCACTCTTACTTGTTTAATTCTTTTCTTAACATATTAAGAATTCACAATTATTCTTTCACTTTAAGAGTATATGTACATATATATAATGTATTCACTATGTTTAACACACACACACATATATGTATTCACTATGTTTAACACACACACACACACACACACACATTTTTTTTTTTAAAAAGGTTCAAACCCAGAATACATTTTGGGGGTTCGAACCCGCGACCTTCCCCTAGTGGGTTGGGTCGCTCGCCTGCTGGACTAACCCCAGCGGGTTCACACACACACACACACACACACACACACACACACATATATATATATATTTCTAACTTGATCCACAGTACATCATTTCACTAGAAGGGTAAAACTACCTAAAAAAAAATCTCACTACATTCCTTCCTTTTCACATTATTAATTCCTTTCTTTCTATTGTAATCAATTAGTATCGGTTAACTCTTTAACACTTTTATATATAATCTATAACTTGTCTTTAATCACCAAATAATGTTACTATCATGTATTCCATAAGTACACAATATGTAAATCTCACATTCATACTTTCATTACTCAATCAATTCGTATATACACTTCTTTGTTTTTTTATCTTGCTCTTCAAACTATTAAAAATCATCAATGATTCATCAATATATCATTCTTCTTACCTTGCTTCGTAAATTTTCTTATTTATTCATGAATAATGTGAAATCCACTAATCACTTGTAATCATCTTTTATCTTTTCTCTAATATTACACTTATTTCAAATATCCAATTATATTTATCCATACTTTCCTTAAGTTTTCTCAATATCTAAGTTTCATCATTTAATGGATTAATTTCATTTCAATCTTATAAGCAATCTTTCATCAATTATAATTGTTTTCAAGATTTATTCAATAATTCACTACTAATTCCACCCATAAACCCTACTTTGTGAAGGTATAAGAAGATAGAAATATGTATGGGCAAATACATAACCGTGCAAGTGATCATACACATCATTGCTTGAATTATTTTAAAGTTTTGAAGAATAGAAATATGCATAGCCAGATGCATAACCATGCAAATGGTCAGACACGTCTCTACTGAAATCTCCTTTCAAAGTTTTAAGGGCACAAATATATGCATGTCCATATGAATGATCATGCACCTCACTGTTGGGATTCTTTTCATGATTTAATCAATAAGTTATCAATAATTCAACTCAAACAAATTAAGGAAATAGGATCCAACCCTTCAAAGCACAATCAAATTCAAATCTAAACTTTCATAACCCTAAAATCTTTCAAAATCTTATTTTCTTCCACAACCTTATATCAACTCATAAATGATTCAATGATGGATTTAATCATTATTTTAGTTAATAATCAATAAATACACATTTACATATTATAAGAATAACTTTAATATCATAGAAGTAAAGTTTTATACTCATATTTTTCACAATTATTTAATACACCATATCTTTCACAAGTAATGGTGTTTTATCAGTTCACAAATCTCTTTACATAATAAAAATCAAGGTCATTTCAATAAAAAGCAAAATAAGTATTATACAAGCACTAACCTCTTTAAAAATACTCTTCCATCACTTTTCCTTTCAATCTTTTATTTTGATGATGTTTTTCTCGATAGATCAAGCTTAAATTAGCTAAAATCCATCAAAACTTAGTTTTTCTACCAATTCTTCATGATTTTCATGGTGAGAAATGGAAGAAGAAGAAAAAGAGATGAAGATGGAGGTGAAGATGATAAGTATGACGTTTTAAAAGATAATAGAAGACACTATAAATCTTTAAATAGGCTTTAGGACGTTTTAAAAGGTGCACCCTCTTTCTTATCCTTTAATTCTAATTCAATTTTTTGTCTAGTAAAACCGTAAAAATAATTTTTTTAGTAAATTTTGCAATTTACTATTCACTATTCTCTGCTTATAGCATTTATTCACATTAATTTTATCACTATACATTATCAATTATCAATATTAGTGTAAAAGTTCCATGTTTAAAATTTTGACCATTACACTAGCTGTTGATCCGGTAAGGTGTAAGCCCTTAATTTTGGTCTAGGATAAATTTAATAATCTGGGATAAAATTTGATAATCCAAAATCAAGTATAAATTAATTTGGTTTGGTTTGATTTAAATCAAGATAGTTTGGCCCAAGATAATTCGATTTAGGAGTCCCATGTTGAATTGGCCTTATGCCTATATTGAATTGGCCATGGCCAAGGCCAATTCGATATGTAACAGATTTTACTAAGCCCAAAATGTATTAAAATTCTAAGAAGAATAGGATTTGTGGCAGGGGTGTTTTTTCATATTCAAATTGCCTAGCTACATCACCCTAGTTAGTGCTTATAAATACAAAGCTTAGACAAAGCCATAAAAAAAGGGGAGGAACGTTCAGTAACAATCAATAATTATAAGCAATCAGTAACAAAGATCAAAGCAAGGGAAAATCAGTAACCATAACCAAGGCAGTGTCAAGGCAATTGCCAAATTGCTAAAGCTTGACCAGAGTACCATGTTGGTTTTAGGCAGTAGCAAATGTCAAGCTTGGTTCAACTCTTTTAATTTGATGGAGCCAACAAACGGAGGTTTGCTTCCTTTGCTTAATTCATTCAAATTACAATAGTTATTATTATTATGTCATGTAGTAATTTACAAGTTCTTTTGAATAATCCAGTAGCAATGTTTATTTTTCAAGGAAATGTTGTTCATCACAGTAGTTGATATTAAACCTTGGCCTTTAGTCAAAACCCTAAATCCTAGTTCCCTAGCCTTGGTTCCAAAACCCTAATTTGTAAACTATTTTCTAATATCCAGTAAACCTAATCTAATTCTAAGATACTAAAACCCTAATCCAATAATGCCAAAACCTTAATCTAATTTGAAAATACCAAAATCTTAATCCAATAAAGCTAAAACCCTAATATCCAATAATACCAAAATCCTAATCCAGTAAACCCAAAACCCTAATTCCAGTAGCCTAATTCCAAAATACTAATCCAAACCCTAATCTAGAAACCTAATTTCCCAAACCTTAACCTTGAAACCAAAAGCCCAAAACCCTAATCATTAAATTAAAGAAACCTAATCCTACCATTTTTAAGGCCTAGAACCTTAATTTTCTAAACCCCAAAATTCTAAATTCATCTAGTAGCCATAACCTTGGCTCCCTCAACTTCATCCAGTAACCTAGAACCAATATATCAAGACTTAAAATTCTAATTCCTAACCTTCAAACCAAAACCCTAATTTTAAAGTTCAAAACCTAATTTTGTCTATTTAATAGTTTAAACCCTAGTTTTGATTATTTAAATTATTATATGCCTTTATGTTGGATGACTTATTTTATTTTGTTTGTTATGTATGTTTTATTTTTTATTGTTATATTTGGATGGTTTAATTAATTAATTATCAATTTGAAATTGTAAAAAGGCATGTTTCCACCTTGTGGGTGTCTTATTTGTTTAGCTTATTTATTTTATGTAATTTAATTTATTTAAGGCTTTTGGATTAATGTAAGAGACATGTTTTCACCTTTTGGTGGTTATTTGTTTGTTTTTTTCCTTTTTGGACATGGGACATTTATAAAGACATATTTTCATCCTTAGATGTGTGCCTATTTTGTTTGTTTTATTTTAATAAGGATGATGGATGTTTATTTACTCTGAATCATATATAGTATGGATAATATTATAATAATTAAGAATTTATAATATTTAGACCTGAAAAAGAGGTCGGTTCTAATGAACCTGGCATTATAGGGGTGCTGGGTCATTCTCACATTCCCCATATGTATCCAACTTTTTGAACCCATTAGAGAGTTAGAGATTTCTTAGGATTTGAGTCATCTACCCCTTTCTTTTTCTCAGCATGTACAGGTGACAACTCCATTTTATCTTAGTTTAGGTCCATGTTCTCTAAGGCCTTGAGCCTAACAGTGCTGAAGTCACAAGAACCATTCCACATGGGAGTGGGGAAAAAATTCCCGCTCACAGTGATGACTCCACTAGGGATAAGAGAAGTTAATTCTGTTGGTCTTTATATTATTTTATTCTTTCTTATTATGATATTATCTATTGCTTCATTTAGATTGCATTGTTGGTTGAGTTAGGATGCCCGTGTTACCCGTGTTCTGTTATGCAAGTGATACCATACTTTCACTCAATGTATGGAGATCGAGCATGGCATAACCACTAATAGCCTTGTACCTTTTGGTATATAATTACTATAGGAGCCTAAGCATTTTAACCCAGAGACTAAAGCTCAAGTAATTAGCCTAGTTACTTTCTTTAGGTTTTTACCCAAATGCTTGTTGTTTGACTATGATTGATATATCTTGGATTAAACTATGGCCTATTTGGTTTGTTCTTTTTCTAATATGACCTAATTATGGTGTAATCCCAAAGTGATTTTAAAAGCCCAAAATAATTTTACTCTTTAAAGACCAAAATATTTTTATTCTTTTAATCCAAAAGGCCAAAAATATTTTCAAACTCTTTTTCAAAGATGGTCTTTGGGCAAGAATCTTTTTTTGGGCCAAAATCCTTTTCTACTTCATGGCCTAAATACAAAGCTCAAAATTCACTTTTAAACAAACCTTTTTACTACAAGCTTTGAAACAAACTATTTATGCAATTCATTAAAACCTTTTTCAAGGGGCTTTTAAACATTTATTAAAATATTTTCTTAAATGGGCTTACAACTAGTTAAGTCAATTATGAAATATTAAAATTAATTGTAGGCCTAGTTTATACCAAGACTTATTAATCATGGGCTTGTCTGTGGCATGAACCATTAGTTTATTTTCCAAATGGAAAATCTATTTATGATAAATCTTTTAATTTAGTTAAATCCAATGTAGCATAAAAGCTATTATTTTTTGTTGGACCAATGGATTAGGACTTAATTAATGGAAATTATCATGGACTGAATTCTAAGTTTGAAAATATAACTATTGGTTAAACCATTTGAGTGAATTGTTTGAAAACAAGATACCCCATGTTGGTATTTTGTTGGCCATATACCTAGAAAAAGAGACTCGCCATTCGTGTGTGAAAGATATAAGGTTGGAAGGTTCATTCCTACTATATTGATTTGGTTTGGTTTGATTTGCTTATTACTTGTACATCTATGCATATATGCATACATTGCATTTCATATTATTGATCCTTTCAGGCTTACAACCCTAGAGTATAACAGTTCAAGAGCCTACAACAATCCGACCTACACCAGTAAGTGGAATATTGTAGCCTTAGAGTATAACAGTTCAAGAGCCTATAACAATCCAACCTACACCAGTGATGTGGAATCCAGTAATGATTCAGTTAGCTTCTCATCAAAAGCAATGGAACTTGAACAGATTTAAAAGATGGTGGATGATGCAATCAATCTCAAAATGGAAGAGCTAAAGAGGGCCATAGCTGAGACCATGAAAAGCCAATTGGCTACACTTTTGGGAAATACTGTCGAAGCATCTGCTAGTACTAAAAAGACAAAAGTAAAGGAAAGGCTAATGTTGGTGAAGTAGTTATTGAAGATGATAGAGTAGTAGTGGATGACGACGACGACTAGGCTCAGTATTTCCAAGACCCTCAAGACAAGAAGAAGGAGCCGAAGGTTATGAAAAAATTAACTATTGAGAAGACTGAAACTTTGAACATATAATTGTTGATCTGGAAAAGAAGTTTGAAAAGAAGCTAAAAACTAAAGAAATGTTGGATGTGGACAAACTATTTGAGCAAGATGAGAAAGTCCCATAAAAGTTCAAGATACCTTTCTTTGCCAAGTTCGATGGAACTAGAAATCCTCATCTCCATGTGAAGCAATACATCACTGCTATGTAGTTTGCTCGAGCTACTAAGGCTCAAACTCTGAGGTACTTTATGCTTTCGTTGAATCCTATTGTGCATAATCAGTTCAACACCTTAGAGGATAGTACACAAAAGAGCTGGGATTCTTTGTACAAAGCCTTAATCCAACAATATGGGTACAATGATGAGTAGGAGGTCACTTTGATAGATGTTGAATCAATTAGACATAAATAAAATGAGAATTTTGTTGACTATATGAAAAGATGGAGAAATAAAGCTACATTACTCAAGAAGAGGCTGGCGAGTCAGATTAGATTAGGATGATTGTGAGAGGGTTGCTACCTAATATTCATGAGAGGATGTCCCACACTCTTATCCAGGATTTCAAAGATCTTCTCCAAGATGGCTTGCAAATTGAAGAGTGGGAAAGGGAGAAGAATTATTTTTCTGTAAGAAGAAATGAAAAAGGAAACTTTCAGTCAGGTAATCAAAGCACACAAAAGGCGGTCGATGTAAATGCAACTGGCCAAGAAGGTAGAAGGCAATTTTTAGAGTTGAGAAAACCATTGTCTTGGGTTTTCAATAAGCTACATAAGAGAGGGCTGTTACAGCTATTGACCCCTTGCCTATTGCCAAATCCTTTACCACCCAACTTTGATGTTAAGGCATTTTGTCAATTCTACCAAATGCAAGGGCACGAGATAAACAAATGCTTAAGATTAAGGCATGAGATCCAAAATTTGATTGATAGTGGAAAGTTTCTTGAACCTGACGAGCCTAGCACAAAGGACAACCCATTGCCAAGGTTCAACAAGGTACCACCACTGGTAACTTTCATGATCGAGGGAGGTTTGAATGAGAAGTTTTCTCTATCTTCTTTCCAAGATATGGATGGTAAAGTAACTAAATAAGAAGTGGTACTTAGAAAGATGGAGCAAGTTATCATTGAAAAGGAAGTGGCCATCTGTGTTGTGAGAGAGTTCTGGGATTCGACTGATAGTGATGAAGATTCTGAGCCAAAAAAGGAGGAGTGGACCTAGTCTGAACCTGAAGAGGATGAAATAATGAATACTCACTCTGGTAAGCCTTATACAAGGCCACCACCAAAGGAAGTAGAAGCTGATAAAGGAAAAGATGTTGAACTGGGAATAAGGAAGAAGAAGACGATGCTATTCTTAAGCAGTTAAAAAGAACTTAAGCTAGTATTAGTATCTGGGACTTACTAGCTACATCCAAAAAGCATCGAGAGACTATGGCCAAAGCTATGGCTAGTATCCCAATTTCTACTTTTATAACACCAAAGGAGCTGGTTAATTTTGAGAAAGTTGAAGGAGTGATGAAATGTGAGGAAGATCAAAAGAAGAACAAGACTGATGTGGGAATGGTGTCATTTTCAGATGTTGATTTGACAGAAGAGGGGAGAGATCACATCTGCCCACTTTTCATCAAGGTTGAGGTTAAAGGGAAGAGGACTCCATGTGTAATGGTTGATGATAGATCTGCCATAAATGTATGCCCACTCAAAATCTTGCCTAAGCTTGCTATGTCAACAAGGGATCTAAGTCCAACCGATGTGACAATTAAGGCTTATGATAATACTAAGAGGTATGCCAAAGGAACCTTTAAAGCTCTTGTGAAGGCTGGCCCCATCGAAACCATGGTAGAGTTCATAGTCTTGGATATCCTTGTTACCTTTGCATTGTTGTTGGGACGAACCTGGTTTCATCCTCTTGGTAGAGTTCCTTCTACACTCCATCAAAAGATCAAGTTCCCAAATGGGAATAAAACAGTGGTTATCAAGGCTGAGGATAATGAAGTGGTGAACGCTATGATGATTGAGAGGCCTCTCAACAGATTCCAAGTAGCTGTTATTTTAGTGATGAGATGGTGGACCCTAGAGTCCTGACTATGATGAAGAAAATTAATTATCTACCAGGTGTTGGCTTTGGAAAGGGTAAGGTAGGTGTGACAAAGCTTCCAGATTTTGAGACTCAGACTTCCAAGAAAGGGTTAGGATATGATGAAGCTAATAAAGGTGCTATACTAAAGAAGAATGAGAAGATGAGTTTTCCATAACTGGAAGAGATTTTTGTCAAAGCTCTAGATATGGGACAACTCTAAGGAAAGCCAAAACCAATAATGTTCATGGGGAAGATGATTGTGAGCTTTGAGATCTTTGCTGATGTTATTGAATTGGTGGAATAGATGATGAAGAAACTTGACCTACTAGCTGATAAAGAACCCAGCTCAGAAGAAAAGAAGGAAGATGTCTTGAAGATCTAGAAGACTCTAGAGGAGATTACTGACATGATTGAAGAACAGTTTGAGAATCTTTTAGTTTTCGATTATGAGAACAATAATTTTGACTTTGATTTTAATTTGCCTGCTTTGTATGTGGATAATGATGTTTTATTTTCTAAGATGAATGCAATAAAGTCTGATTTTGTATACTTGTGTGATGTTTTTTCTTGATGGTTGCATATATTCAAATAGTGATTACATGAGCATTTTTAATATTAACCCTATTGACACAATCTTTAAATTTGGGAACAACCGATAATTCTAAAAATATTAGCATAGCATCTGACCTTACTCCTGATGAGAGAGAGATTAAAATAATATTTAAAAAATATGAAGCAGTCTTTGCTTGGTCTTATGAGGATGTGCCTAGAATTGATCAAGATATAGCCGAACACATGATTTCCACTTATACTCACTTGAAACCTATCAAACAAAAGCTTAAATGGTTAAGGCCAGAATGGGTAGAACTAATTAAAGAAGAAATCACTGAGCAGATACAAGTGAAATTTCTTGAAGTGATAGATTACCCTGGCTGGTTAGCTAACATAGTTCCCATGACAAAGAAAGATGGGAGAATTAGAGTTTGAGTGGATTACAAAGACTTGAACAAAGCTTCCCCTAATGATGATTTTCCTTTACCCCATATAGATGTTCTTATTGATAGTGCATCCTCTAGTGTGCTACATCATTCGCAGACAGATTTTTCGGATACAACCAAGTGTTAATAGCCTAAGAGGATAAAGATAAAATTGCCTTCATTAGTTTGTGGGATATATTTTGCTATAGGGTGATGCCGTTTGGGTTAAAGAATGCTAGTGCAACATACTAGAGGATGGCCACCACCTTATTCCATGACATAAAGCATAAGGAAGTTGAGGTCTATGTTGATGATATGATGGTAAAGTTGGATATAAGAGAGCAACATTTTCAAAATTTAGAGATATTCTTTGAAAGAGTAGTAAAGTATAAGCTAAGGTTGAACCCAAAGAAGTGTGTTTGGGATTACTTTAGGCAAAATGTTAGGACACATGATTGGTCTAAATGGCATTGAGATTGACCCTGACAAGGTTAAAGCAAATAAGGGATATGCTAGCCCTAAGATGGAGAAAGAAGTTTAGGGGTTTATTGGCATGTTACAGTACATTAGGAGGTTCATAGCAAAGCTTACCACGATTTGTGAACCAATCTTGGAACTGCTTAGAAAGGACCAGCCAGTCAAGTGGAATGAAGAGTGTCAAAGGGCCTTTGAGCATATAAAAGAGTATTTACTGAATCCACCTATTTTGAAACCACCTAAACCGAGTAGACCTTTGTTACTATACTTCGCAGTAGAAGAAGAGTCAATAGGAGCAATGCTCAGATAGGTAGATAAATCAAGAGTCAAATATGCAATTTACTATTTAAGTAAGAAACTCCTACCTTGTGAGATTAAGTATAGTATAATTGAGAAGACCTATATAGTTGTGGTTTGGTTGTTTAAAAAGTTGCGACATTATGTTCAATCTTATAGTGTGCAGGCAATTTCCAAGATGGATCCAATAAAGTATTTAAGGGAGACACCCTCATTGATCGAAAAATATGGAAGATGGTTAATAATTTTAGAAGAATTTGAGATTGAGTTTATAACGAGGAAAACCACCATAGGAAGAGCAGTAGTAGAATTCCTAGCCCAATAACCATTGTCTGATGATGAAGAAGTGATTTTGAAATTTCTCGATGAACATTTAGAGGCCATAGAAGTACAAGGTAGAAGATGTATTTTGATGGAGCTGTGAATAAAAAGGGAGTAGGTTTGGGAGTGATATTGGAATCACCAGAAGGAGAGCTCATCCCTTTAGCTAAGAAGTTAAAATTTAGGGCAACCAATAACATGGTAGAATATGAAGCATGTATTTTTGGTTTGGAAACCTTGTAGATTATGAAGGTTGACACAGTGTAGGTAGTAGTGTCCTAAGTAAATGGAGAATGAGAGTGAAGGAAGAAAAGCTAAAACCATGCCACGATTATTTGACCATGATGAAGAAGAATTTCAGAGAGTGTAATTTTATACATTTGACAAGGGAATAAAACCAGATGGGTGTTGCCCTAGCCACCCTGGCTTCGGTATGGGAAGATCATGTTAAGTTATTTCTTAAGCCTTTAGTTTTGACTAGTTCATCGACTCCTTGTTATTTATATGAGATAGTCATGGAAACTGAAATGCATCATGATGCATGGTATGACACCATAAGATAGTTCCTAAAAAGTAAGAAATACCCACAAGATGCAACAATGGAAGAGAGAAGAGCTATAAGGTGATGGTCCTTGCAACACATCACCTTTCATGGAGAGTTGTATCAAAGATGGCCCAATGGGGGTGCATTTAAGGTGCTTGAGGAAGTTTAAAGTTGAGCAGATCATGTTGAAAATACATGCAAAAAGTTATGGATTCTGTAGACCCTTAATTTTTGACCCAATCCAGTCCAATATTTTTTAAAATAGTCCAAAATAATTTTTGTGGTATTTTAATTAAATAATATTTATTTTAATATTCATTACTTACAATATTTATTTTTAATAAAAACAAAAAAGGTAACAGTAAAAAAAAGATAAATAAAAAATAAATAAAAATCGACGACGGAAGAATCGATGATGAAAATTTTTCATCGCTGAAGATGAATTGTCTTGGGCCAATTTAACTGCGGCGAATTGGCCACAAGCCAATTCACCGTAGGAAATTCCTACCGCAAATTGACTGGCCCGTGCCTACAGCTCGCATGCAATTCTTGCAGATTCTCGTAGCTGGCCCGCCCGTAGCCTGCAACAATTTTTGCCAACGCAGGTTTTTCTGAAACCCAAATCTATTTCGTTTTTTATTTCTTTTCCTAAATGGTTTTTATTTCCTTAGACAATTAGAAGTAGGTTTTCTATTTTTCCTATAAATACCACATTAAAACACTATATCAAAGGAGGAAATTCTTGAGAAAAAAAATTTTAACCAGACTTGGGACTCTTGATTTCTTTCGGCCAAAAGAAAACCTTGAAGAAGCAAGAGGTAGTGAGGAAGCAACACCAATCCATCAAAGGCAGCCTACACTGTCTTTATTATTGGTCAACCAAAATTCAAAGATTGTGGTGAAACCAACAACGGAGGTTTGAATCTTTATTTCTTTGCTTATATTCACAGAAACTTCATTATACAATTTGATAAATTGTTCAAGTATGCATATTTTTGTTACTTGATCAATGGTTATGCTTATTATCCAAACTTTATAAAAACCCTAGAAAGAGTTTTTCCAAAACCCTAATGCCTTAATGCCCATAACACATATTTTTGAAATTACAAACCCTATTTACACTTTTCTAAAAACTATAATAATCTATTTTCTTAAAAACCCTAATCAAATCAATTATCCAAAATCTTCACAGTAGCCTCCTCTTTCAAAATGGAATATGATAGTGAAAGTTTTCTTAGAAACCCTAATTCTAATTTAAATTAAACCCTAACTTATTTAGTTAAAACTTTAATCAATTATTATTTATTATGATCACAGTAGCCTATTCCATTAAATCACTATAGTATAGATTATTCAAATAATGGTTTAAATGTCTAGTAGTTATATTACATATATAAGTATTTATCAAAAATCCATGTTAAAATAGTCTTAGAGTTTTATAATAATCATGTTTTGACAAAAATCCTAAATTCTTTTTCCCAAACCCTAATTCTTTAAAACACTAATTCTAAATGCCAAAACCTTAATTCTTCAAAACTAAAATTTAGAAATTATAAAAATAACATCTAGTACCCCCAATAGCCTAAAGCCATAAATAAAACCAAAAACTCTAAAACTTTAAATCCCAGAACCCTAATTTCTTAAATCCTAAATCTTAAACCTTAACTTTGTTTATTTAATGGATTGAATTCTAATTTTATTTATTTATTTGATTATGTGATTTGTTATATGTTAATGATGAATGGTTTACTTTTATTTATATTTAGATAATCGAATATTCTTTTATTTGCCTTAGTTCTAAAATTTTAAGAGGTATGTTTCCACTTTGTGGGTACCTCATTAGTTAAATATTATGTAATTTAAATTATTTTAAAATATTTGGACCAATGTAAAGGATTCGTTTCCACCTTTCGGTGGATATTCCATTTAGTTTTAGACATGGGCAATGTAAGAACATGTTTCCATCATCTGATGGGTGGTCATTTATTTGTTTTGTTTGGACATTGCTTTGATTTTAATATACTGATGCTTTATTTTAATTGTTGCATGTAATATGGATAATATTGTTATATTTAAGAATTTTATAATATTAAGACATGCAAAGGAGGCCGGTTCCAATAAACCGGGCATTGTGGGGGTGCTAGGCTGTTTCTCACCTTCCCCACACGTACCCAACTTTTCGAACCCATTAGAGGGTTGGGGATTCCTTAGGAATTGAGTCATCCATCCCTTTTTTTTCCCGGCCCGTCCGGGTGGTGACTCCATTTTTTTTTGGGCTTAGGGCCATATTCTCTAAGGCCTTGAGCCTAAACAGTGCCGAAGTCGTAAGAACCATTCCACCGGGAGTGGGGGCAAAAATCCTCGCTCATAGTGGCGACTCTACTGGGGATAAGAGAAGTTGATTTTGTTGGTCTTTATATTATTCTATTCTTTCTTTTCATGATATTATCCATTACATCATATTAGATTGCATCGTGTGCGTGAGTTAGGATGCCCGTGTTACCCGTGTTGTGTTATGTAAGGAATACCATACTTTCACTCAATCTATGGAGATCGAGCATGGCATAACCACTCATATACTTGTACCATTTAGTATATACTTGCTATGGGAACCTAAGCCTTCCAACCTAAAGACTAAAGCTCATGTAATTGGCCTAGTTACTTTCCTTAGGTTTTTACCCCAAATGCTTGTTGTTTGACTATGGTTAATTTATCTTAGCTTAAATCATAGCTTATTTGGTTTGTTCCTTTTCTCATATGACCTAAGTACGTTGTAAGCTCAAAATAAAATTTTCTTCCGAAAGACCAAAGCTATTTTCAAAACTTTTCAAAATGGTCTTTGGACATAAAACTTTTCTAAAACAAATCAAAAAATTTTTTCTCATGACTTAAATACAAAGTCAAAAATCCATTTTTTTCTAAAATCTTTTTATAATGGATTTTTCAAACAAAATTATTTTTTGCATTTCATCCAACCTTTTCTTTAAAAGAGCTTACAAATTATTTAGGTCAATTATGAAAATACCAAAAATCAATTGTGAGCCTAGTTTATACTTGACCTTTTGCATGAATCAATTTGGTAGAGTGGGAAAGAGAGAAGAATCATTTTTTAAAGACCTTTTGCAAGCTAGTCTACAAATTGGTAGTTTCCTTTCTAGGTCTTTAAAATTATTTTTTGCATTTCATCCAACCTTTTCTTTGAAAGAGCTTACAAATTATTTAGGTCAATTATGAAAATACCAAAAATCAATTGTGAGCCTAGAGTTATTAATCATGGGCTTGTTTTTGGCATGAATCATTAGTTACTTTTTCAATTGAGAAATCTATTTATAATAAACCTCTTAATTTAATTTTAATCCAATATAGCATAAAAGCTGCTTTAGTTGATTGGATGGATTAAAGCCTAATTAATGGGAATTATCATGAATTGATTTCCATTTTTAAAAATATAACTATCGGTTGAATCATCTGAGGGAACTTTTTGAAAACAAAATATCCCATGTTCGTATTTTGTTAACCATATACCTAGGAAAAGAGACTCACCATTCGTGTGTGGAAGTTATAAGGTGGGAAGGAACGTCCTATTTACCCTTCTTTGTTTATTTTTTGTGCATACATGCATACATACATACATACATTTGCATCTCATAACATTAATCCTTTCTGGCTCACAGCCTTAGATTATGATAGTTCAAAAGCTTACGACAATCTGACCTACACCGGAGATGAAGAATCTAGCAACGACTCAATCACTTGCTCACCAAAAGCAATGGAGCCCAAAAAAATTCAAAGAATGGTGAACGATGCCCTCAATGCTAAAATGGAAGAAATAAAAGAGGCCCTGGCTAAGGCCATGAAGAACCAATTGGCTGCAATTTTAGGAAACAATGCCAAAGCATCTGCTAGCACCAAGAAGTCAAATGACAAGGGGAAGGCTAAAGTTGGTGAAGTGGTTTTTGATGACGATAAGGTGATCATTGATGATGATGACGATTGGGCTCAATACTTCCAAGATCCTCAAGACAATAAGAAAGAGTCGACGATTATTGAAAGATCAACTATGGAGAAAATTGAAACTTCAGATGTTGACAAGATGATTGCAGACTTGGAAAATAAATTTGAAAAGAAGTTGAAAACTGAAGAAATGTCCGAAGTTGACAAATTATTTGAGCTAGATGAAGAAGTTCCGTACAAGTTCTAGATGCTATCCTCTACAATGTTTGATGGAATTGAAAATCCTCACCTCCATGTGAAGCAATATATCACTGCTGTGCAGTCTGTCTGAGCTACTAAGACTCAAACTCTAAGGTACTTCATGCTCTCATTGGACCCTATTATCCAAAATTGGTTCAATACCTTAGATGATGCACACAAAAGAGTTGGGATATGCTAAACAAGGCCTTCATCCAACAATATGGATACAATGTTGAGATGGAAGTTACCTTAATGGAAGTTGAGTCCATTAGACAAAGGCCAAATGAGAATTTTGTGGACTATGTGAAAAGACGGAGGAATAAGGCTGCTTTGCTCATGAGAAGGCCTGATGAATCCGATCAAATTAGAATGATTATGAGAGGAGTGTTACCCAGCCTTCGTGAAAGAATGTCTCATACACTCATTCGGATTTTAAAGACCTTTTGCAAGCTAGTCTACAAATTGAAGAGTGGGAAAGAGAGAAGAATCATTTTTTAATAAGAAGGAACTAGAAAGGAAACTACCAGTCTGGTAACCAAGGCATGCAAAAGGCACTTGATGTTAATGCTACTAGCCAAGGAGGAAGAAGGTAGTTTTCAGAATTGGGGAAGCCACTGTCTAGGGTCCTCAATAAGCTACAAAAGAAGGGATTATTACGACACTTAAATACTCATCCTTTGCCTAAACCTGTCCCACCTAATTTTGACAATAAGGTATTTTGTCAATTTCATCAAATGTAAGGACACGACATGGATAGATGTGTGAGGTTGAGGCATGAGATCCAAAATTTGATTGATAGTGGGAAGCTGCCAGAGCCCAACAAGCCAAACACCAAAGACAATCCATTGCCAAGGTTTAATAGAGTACCACCACCGACAACCTTCATGATTGGAGGAGGTTTGCATGAAAGTTTTGTCATGTCTTCTTTCCAAGATGTGGATGAAGAAGCAACAAAAAAAAAGTAGCATTTAGCAAAGTTGAACAAACTATGGTAGGTAAAGAAGTAGCATTTGTGTTGTGAATGATTTTTGGGATTCAACCGATAGTGATGACGATCTTGTACCCAAGAAGGAGGAATGGACCTGGTCCAAGCCTGAAGAAGATGGAGTAATGAACAAAAGATCTGGTAAGCCTTATGCAAGGCCACCACCTAAGGAGGTAGAAGTTAATAAAGGAAAGGAAGTCGCAAGTAGGGAACAAAGAAGAGGAAGATGATACCGTGCTTAAGCAATTGAAGAGAACCCAAGCAAGTGTCAGCATTTGGGACTTATTGGTACTTCTAAAAAGCACCGTGAAACTATGGCCAAGGCCTTGGCTAGCATGCCAATTTCTACCTCCATAACACCGGAGCAGCTGATTAACTTCATAAAAGTTGAAGGAGTAATGAAATATGACGACATTTAAAAGAAGAGTGAAGTTAATATGGGAATGGTGTCTTTCTCAAATGCGGATTTATCGAAAGAGGGGAGAGATCACATCCGTCCTCTCTTTATCAAAGTGGAAATCAAAGGAAAAAGGACACCATGTTTAATGGTTGATGATGGGTCCACCATAAATGTTTATCCACTTAAAATATTGCTAAAGTAGCTATGTCAACGAGGGATCTAAGCCCAACTGAGGTAAACATTCGGGCTTATGACAATACCAAGAGGCATGCTAAAGGAACTTTCAAAGTTGCTGTGAAGGTTGGTCCAATTGAATCTATTATTAAATTTGTTGTTTTGGACATACCTGTTACCTTTGCTCTACTTTTGGGATGACCATAGTTTCATCCTCTCGGTGGAGTTCCTTCCACCCTCCATCAAAAGATCAATTTCCCTAACGAAGATGAGATGGTGGCCATTGAGGCCGAGGATAATGAGGTTGTTAATGCTCTACTGATTGAGAGGCCACTCAATTGTTTCAAGTAGCTATAATTTCTAATGATGAAGTAGTGGACTCTAAGGTCTTGAACATGATGAAGAACATGGGCTACCTTCCTGGAGCTGGTCTTTGAAAGGGAAAGGCCGGTATGACAAAGCTTCTAGATTTTAAGACTCAAACTTCCAAGAAAGGGTTGGGGGTATAAAGAAGCTATAAAAGATGTTCATCCAAAAAATAATGAGAAGATGAGCTTCCCACCACTTGAAAAGGTATTTATCAAAGCTCTAGACATGGGACCACTCCAAGGAAAGCTCGAGCCAATCATGTTCATCGAAAAGTTGATTTTGGGTTTTGAAATTTTTGCTGATGTTTGCCGAGTTAGTGAAGAAAGAGTTCACCCTGCTAGTCGACAAGGAGCCCAATTTGGAAGAGAAGAAGGAAGTTGTCCTAAAAGCCGAGAAGACTCCAGATGAGATTGCTGCCCTAATTGAAGAAAAGTTTAAAGATGTTCTGATTTATGATTTTGAGAATAATGATTTTGATTTTGATTTTAATTTGTCTACTTTGTATGAGGATGATGATATTTTCTTTTCCAAAATGAATGCAATAAAGTATGATTTTGCCTACTTGTGTGATGTTTCTCCTGATGGTTGCATACATTCAAATAGTGGTTACATGAGCATCTTTAATATTAACTCTGTTGATACACAGTCATTAAATTTGGGAACAACCAAGAATCCTAAAAACATTAGCATAACATTTGACCTTACTCTTGATGAGAGAGAGAGAGAGAGAGATTTGAAAAAAATATTTAAAAAATATGAAGAAGTATTTGGTTGTTCTTATGAGGATGTGCCCAGAATAGATTGAGACATAGCCGAACATCTCATTCCTACTTACATCCACATGAAACCTGGCAAAAAAAAAAAAAAAACTTAGGTGATTAAGACCTAAATGGGTTGAATTGGTTACTCTAACTCCTTTAAAACCTTAAACCCTAACTTTTTCTAAATCTTAATCCTTTAAAACATTAAAAACCATAAAAACATAAATATTTTAAATTTACACAGTAAGCTTGAAATCACCATTTAAAACCATGAATCAAAAGTATTTTAAAGTGTCTAAAACCCTAGTTTCATGATTTCACCATTCAAACCTTAATTTGTTTAATAAAAGAGTCTTACCAACCTTTTAAAACATAAAACCTCAATCTATTTTAATTCCATAAAAAAGTCATAGTAGCCTAATTTTATGAATTCCAAAACCTTAACACATGAGATAAAGAACCCTAAATGGAAACAGTAGCTATAATTTGGATTTTTATTTACCTTATTCAATTCCATATTTGATCATGCTTTGTTTTATTTCTTATGCTTTAATTTATTTAAATTCAATGCTTGGTTTATTTTATTTATCATGGATGGATGTTTACTTTTTATTGATATTTGGTACCTTTGATCAATGATTTATTTATTATGAATGGTTATTTACTTTTATCAATTTATTTAGATTTCCAAATGTTGTAAGAGGTATGTTTCCACTTGGTGGGTACCTCATTAGTTAAATATCATGCAATTTAATTTGCTTTTTCTATTTTAGAACCTATGTAAAGGGCATGTTTCTACCTTTCGGTGGGTGTCCTATTTAGGCATGTGATGTAAGGACATGTTTCCATCCTTGGATGGGTGTCCATTTATTTATTTTGCTTGGACCTTGCTTTTATTTTAATATGTTGATGCTTTCTTTGAATTATTGTGTGTAATATGGATAATGTTGTTATATTTAAGAATTTTATAATATTAAGACCTGTAAAGGAGGCAGGTTCCAAAGAACCGGGAGTTGTGGGGGTGTTGGGCTATTTCTCACCTTTCCCATACATACCTAACTTTCCGAACCCATTAAGGGGTTGGGGATTCCTTAGGAATCGAGTCATCCACCTCTTTCTTTTCCCGGCCCATCCGGGTGGCGACTCCATTTTTTCCAGACTTAGGTCCGTGTTCTCTAAGGCCCCGAGCCTAAATAGTGCCGAAGTCGCAAGAACCATTCCACCGGGAGTGGGGGCGAAAATCCTCGCTCACAGTGGCGACTCCACTGGGGATAAGAGAAGTTGATTCCGTTGGTCTTTATATTATTCTATTCTTTCTTATAATGATATTATCCATTGCATCATCTTATATTGCATCATGTGCATGAGTTAGGATACCCGTGTTACCCGTGCTGTGTTATGTAAGGGATACCATACTTTCACTCAAGGTATGGAGATCGAGCATGGCATAACCACTCATAGCCTTGTACCATTTGGTATATACTTGCTATGGGAACCTAAGCCTTTTTACCCAAAGACTAAAGCTCATATAATTGGCCTAGTTACTTTCCTTTGGTTTTACCCAAATGCATGTTGTTTGACAATGGTTAATTTATCTTGGCTTATTTGGTTTGTTCTTTTTCTAATATGACCTAAGTATATTTTAATCTCAAAATAAATTTTTCTTTAAAATCCAAAAGACCAAAGCTATTTTCAAAATTTTTTCAAGATGTTCTTTGGACATAAGACTTTTCTAAAAACAAATAAAAAATTCTTTGGCCCATGGCCCAAGTACTAAGCCCAAAATCCATTTTTTCTAAAATCTTTTACAATGGGCTTAGAAACAAAACTATTTTCACCCAACCTTTTCTTACAGAGAGCTTGCAAAATATTAAGGTCAATTATGAAATACCAAAAATCAATTGTGGGCCTAGTTTACACTAAGAATAAATTAACCGTGGGCTTGTTTTTGGCATGAACCATTAGTTACCTTTTTCAAGTGAGAAATCTATTTATGATAAACCTCTTAATTTAGTTTTAATCCAATATAGCATAAAAGCTACTTTAGTTGGTTGGATAGATTAAAACCTAATTAATGGGAATTATCATGAATTGATTTCCATTTTCGAAAATATAACTATTTTTTGAAACGTCCGAGGGAATTATTCGAAAGCAAGATACCCCATGTTGGTATTTTGTTAACCATATACCTAGGAAAAGGGACTCGCCATTCGTGTGTGGATATTATAAGGTTGGAAGGAACGTCCTATTTATCCTTATTTGTTGATTGTTTATGCATACATGCATACATTTACATCTCATATCATTGATCCTCTCTAGCTCACAGCCCTGGATTACGATAGTTCTAAAGCTTACAACAATTTGACCTACGTTGGAGACGAAGTATCTAGCAACGACTCAATCACTTGCTCACCTAAAACAATGGAGCCCGAACAAATTCAAAGGATGGTGGATGAGGCCCTCAATGCCAAGATGGAAGAAATCAAAGAGGCCCTACCTGAGACCATGAAGAACTAGTTGACTGCAATCTTAGAGAATCATGCTGAGGCATCTACTAGCACTAAGAAGCCAAAGGACAAGGGGAAGACTAAAGTTAGTGAAGTAGCTTTTGATGATGAGGTAATCATTGATGATGATGATTGGACTCAATATTATCAAGATGTTCAAGAGAAGAAGAAAGAACCAAAAGTTGCCGAGAAAGTAACTATTGAAAAGACCGAGACATCCGATGTTGAAAAGGTGATTGCTGATTCAGAAAAGAAATTTGAGAAGAAGATGAAAACCGAAGAGATGTCTGAGATTGACAAACTATTTGAACAAGATGAAGAGGTCCCTTATAAATTCAAGATGCCTTCCTTTGCTAAGTATAATGGCACCAGAAATCCTCATCTTCATGTGAAGCAATACATCACTGCCATGCAGTCTGCCCGAGCTACTAAGGCTCAAACCCTAAGTTACTTTATGCTCTTATTGGACCCTATTGTCCAAAATTGGTTCAATACCTTAGATGATGGAACACAAAAGAATTGGGATTTGGTGTACAAAGCCTTTATCCAGCAATATGGGTATAATATTGAGTTGGAGGTTACCTTAATGGAAGTGGAGTCCATAAGGCAAAGGCCAAATGAGAATTTTGTGGACTATGTGAAGGGATGGAGAAATAAGGCCGCTTTGCTAAAGAAAAGGCCCGATGAATCTGATAAAATAAGGATGATTGTGAGAGGGGTGTTGCCTAATCTCCGTGAAAGGATGTCTCACACTCTTATAAGGGATTTCAAAGATCTTCTCCAAGCTGGTCTACAAATTGAAGAGTGGGAAAGGGAGAAGAATCGCTTTTCAAAAAAAAGGAATGAGAAAGGAAACTACCAGTCGGGCAATCAAAGCACACAAAAAGAAGTTGATGTTAATGTAACCAGTCAAGGGAATAAAAGACAATTCTCAGAATTGGGGAAACCTCTATCTTGGGTTTTTAGCAAGCTGCAAAAGAAAGGGTTGTTACAACCGTTAGCTCCTCGACCGTTACATAATCCATTGCCACCAAACTTCAATGTTAAGGCCTTCTGTCAATTTCATCAAATGTGAGGGCATGAAATAGATAAATGTGCTCGTCTAAGGCATGAGATCCAAGATTTAATCGACAGTGGTAAGCTACCCGAGCCGGATAAGCCCAATACCAAGAACAACCCTTTGCCTAAATTTGGAAGAGCGCCACCACCGGCAACCTTTATGGTGGGAAAAAGATTGGAAGAGGATTTTGTTTTATCATCCTTTAAGATGGAAATATTGAAGATTTGAAGGGAAAGGAAGCTTAAACTCAACAAACTTTCCTTAGCTTGAATGTTGCTTTTCAATTTTACTTTCTTTAATATTTAATTGGAACAATCGTGTTTTTTAAATTCAAATTGGTTTGAATAAATTACTTTTATCCAAAATTTTATTGGTCTTTGTTCATTTTTGTGCTCAACCAATGAGGAATCTAGCTTGATAATTCATAAATTAATGTGTCTAGGCATCATGACTTGAATGACTTTACTAGGTGAGGGAATTGCTCTATAGCATTGAATTGTGTATGCTTACTTAGAGAGGGTTCCTGCATAATTACCTTTGTCTAGGTCCTAGTCAGTCTTAGAACATGCTTTGACAAACTTTCGAGGTGAAATTGAACTCTACTTATTTAAGAGAGAAATGATCTAGGCATTGTTTGGTTAGCCAACAACTAGTATCCACCTTATTAAATATCAATCCTTAGTTGTCCCTTTGAGCCTTCATAAAATTTTAGCTTTCTTTTCATTGGCTTACAAACCCCAATAACCTACCCTGAGCTGTTGTGATACTTTTGACAAGTCTTATGATCACTAAGATATATAGGCAAGAAGATAAAAAAAAGTAATGATTAGTCAAGATCATGAGGATAGTTGAAGTTTCAAGACCATGAAGATAGTTGAAGTTCTCAAGACCATAAGGGTAGTTGATGTTCTCAAGACCATAAGGGTAGTTGATGTTTTCAAGACCATAAGGGTAGTTGAATTTTTCAAGACCATAAGGGTAGTTGAAGTTCACTTAATATCTCTAATATATCAAGACAACATTAGAGTAACAAATGGTTTATCCCTGTTAATGAAGATTTATGTTACTCCTCTCATCCATTATTGGAAGCCCAAGTTGGTACAAACAAGACAACTCAGTTTGAGCTAAAAAAAATGAATCAGACAAAAAAAAAGAGAGAAGAAAAGAAAACAAAAAAAGGACAAAAGAAAGAAAAAGAAAAGAAAAAAGAGAAAGAAGAAAATAAAACCTAAAAGGCGATTCAAAAAGCAAACTGAGTTCTCTTTGACAAAAGGCTTCCATTTGGTTCATAAGACATTTTTACTGGAATTGATCTAACCCAACCACAGATTAAGTCAAAATTGTAGAAAAAGGAGGAAGACCATCCAGTTCTTGAAAGTTCTGTACTTGATAGTCCTACAAGAAAGAAGGACAAAATGATAGAGTAAGGAAAGAGAAAGAAGAAGGAAGAGTAAGAAAAATAAAAAGAAATAAAAGGAAGAAGAAGAAAAGATACAAATATGGGAACCAAACTTTTTGCAAGGGCAAAGACTATCCCAATCAAGATCCAGATTAAAGAAGATAAAAAAAATTTAGAGACTAGCAAGATTGCTCCCAATTGCATAAAGTTCAAACAAGAAATTTGTAGTGTGAGGGTTTGTCCATTGTGTCACATCAGCTCTAATCTTAAAATGCCCTTCACTTAAACCCGTGTCTCTTATAGACCCCATTTCAAGCCTATCAAAGACCTGTTGATCTCTCTTGGTAGGTAGAGTCTATTAGTGGAGATAGTTTGGATAAGCATGCATATGAGATAGATACTATTTAAACCAAGTAAGACCTTTGGCCAAGCAATGTGTATGTGCTTATCTGAAGTGCAACAATTCTTGCTTAAATAGAAATGATTCCTGAGTTTAGTACGGTAAATAGGGTTGTCATGTTATAGATATATTAATTTGGAAAATCAAGTCCTGAGGTACATTGACATTAATTTGGCAAAGCCAACATTTGATTTCAAAATTAAAATTCAAAAAATCAAATAAAAAAAATGTTTTTGTCATACAAAGCCTTCAAGTTAAGGGGAATATGTTGAACCTCTAAAGGACACATTGGGCAAATGAAATGATTATTGGCAAGGTCATGAAGGAGCTACCAACAGACATACTAGAATATAGTTGGAAATGGATGCATCCTTGACTCTGCTACTTGGGGTCTCCACCACTCATGTTTTCATCATCTTGAAGATAAAAGCCACAAATGCAAAGCTTTCGATCTTTCCAATGAAAGACTTGAACAAGCATCAAAACGGAACCAATGAGAATACTTCTGCCGATTGCCTCGGTCTGTGAGTCGATGGAACAACTGTAATATCCCAAAGTGTGCCCTAGAAGTTTTGATATAATTATTGTTGAATTTTGGATTAAATGTATATGTTATTTGGAAAGAGAAAAGAATTTAAGAGAGAGTGTATATGTTGTATATATGGAAATATATACAACATATGCAAGTCAATATGTGATGGTCAAAAGAAGATATTTTATTTTTATTATTCATAGAATTAATTAAAAAGGAAATTAAAATGAATGGAAGAGAATTAATTGGATTATTTTATTATTATTTTTGCTTGGAGGAGGTTTAAGTAGAGGTTGAGTATTTGACTTTGCCATCTTCATTTTCTTCTTTTCTTCTTTTCCTTTGGTTGGCCGGGCATCAAAGAAGCAAGAGAGAAAGAGAGAGATTTGATTTTCCAAGCTCAAGATTGAAGGAAGATTCAAGTGATCAAGTTGGAAATTTAAGAGTTTCTTCATCTTTGGTAAGTTTTCCACTTGATTCTTTAATTTGTTTTTTTTTAGTTTGTGAGTTGAGATTGTGGATAGTACGTGCTTGTTTGACTGTGGTGTGTTTAAGAGTGTTTGGTTAAATTGATTTTGGATTTTGGGGTTGGATTGAAGGAAAGAGTGAGTTTGTTGGAAAAGAAAGTGTTATGGTTGTGTTTTGAGTTTGTGGTGATGATTATGATTTGTGTTTGATGTATGTTTGAGTTGTTTTGGGTGTTTTTGTAAGTTATTATGGTTTATGGGTGTGTTTAATTAATTTTGTTTGAAGTGGAAGATGATGGAAGTAAGTGATTTGTTGGATGTAGTGTTGATGTTGCCGGAATATGTATTTTTGGCCTGACACGCCCATGAGCACGGCCAAGTCTTTGGGCGTATAAATGGTTCTATGTTGCAGTAGCATTTACACGTCCAGTGACACGCCCATGTCACTGAGTGTGTCATAGCTACTGTGTGGGTGAAGGATTGACACGGCCATGAGCACGCCCATGTTGTTGGACGTGTCAATGTTTCTGTGAGACAAAATGTATTACACATTCAGTGACACACCCGTGGTTCTGAGCGTGTCAAAGCTTCTGTGTTGTGGAGTTAGGGCACGGTCAGGGACACGCCCGTGTTGTTGAGCGTGTCATGTTTAGAGTTTGCTCTGGTTGATTCTTAGCTTTATTATCTTATATGTATTTCTAAGTGAGTGTGTATGATTTCCTTTGTTTTAGGTTGTGAAGAAGTTGAATTGCCCTAACCTAAGTGTTGAGGATTCTTGGAGGAGGAAGTGTATAGATTGGTGTGAGTTGGTTTCGAGGTAAGTACAAACTACATGGTTGCATACATTTACATGATTTTGAAACTTAACATATTTGGTTGTACATATGTTAAGTAATTAATTACATTATTAATACATTTGATGAATGTTATGATTTGTATAATGTGAATGATTGATGAGCATTTAAAATGTATGTGGAAGCAATTGGTTATGTACATTTGAATGATGAATTGAGATATAATGAATTGTGAAGCCAATGTGATTGGTTATGATGATTCAAATGAAATAAGTGGGGCATGTTTGCCTAGATGATGACATTCAATGCATTTAATTATGTATACTCTATTGATGAGATGAGGAGCCATGGTTGTTGGCTATAATGATAATGATGCAAATGAGATGATTGAGGCATGGTTGCCTAAGTGATGATGAGAAAATGAGAATGAAATTGATAATGAAATAATGAATGAATTGTGTGTCTAATGTGTTATTCCATTTTCAGAGTTTTGTTGTTGGTGGCATGCCTATAGTAACAATCTCTTGAAGTTAGGTTGGGCTTGATCCTTGAAGCCAAGTTGGGTTGAAGTTTAGCATGCTTAACTCCCCTTGAAGCTTGGTTGGGTCTAGTCCTTGAAGCCTAATTGAGATGTTACAACCCTTGAAGCTAGGTTGGGTTTGGTTCTTGAAGCCAAGTTGGGTTGATACTTAGCATGCTTTGTTCCCCTTGAAGCTTGGTTGAACCTAAATCCTTGAAGCCTAGTTGGGATAATGATAATGATAAATGTGATAATTGAACCAAAACATTAACTCTAAAATTTGAATGGCATATTAGTGTCTTTTGGGCTCATGATTGTCTTTATTTTTAATGTGATTCTTGAATTGTGAAATCAATGAATAATGAGATACATGATGTGTAACATGTTTATGAATGTGGCATGGGAAGCTATGTTGAGTAATGAAACTATGAAGATACAACATGAATGTTTTGATATGATATTGAACAATGTAAGGTTTTAAAATATAATATCCTTTTTAATGGTGTATGAAAATTGATTGTGTGACATTGGCATTGCATTGAAGCATAGTATTATTGTAGTTTGTACCACTAAGCCGTTGGCTTAGCGCGAGTGTGATTCGTCGCGCAGGTGACAGGGAAGAACCGGAGAATTCCTCTAGGCTGAGTAGAGTCTAGATTTTGAGTTGTTGATAGTGGAGCTTAAAGATCAAAGACATACTGCCAAACATGTATATATTTTATGTTTTGTAAAACTTGAGTTTTGATGTATATGTATTTGTAAATATTTGTTATATTTTCCGCTGCGTTTTGAATAAACATTTTATCTTTTGTGTTTTATAATATAACTTAAATTTTTTGAGTCTGCTTATATTATTTAAAAGAAGTGAGTCATTTGTTAGTAAACCGTGGCATTCCTATAATCAGTATACATATATTATGATCGTAATAGCATGCTGTGTACGTATACGGGATATAGGAGTGTTACAATTGTTTTGGTATCAGAGCCTAGGTTTGAAATTCTCAACCTAGGTCAATTGTAAGAAAAAGAATATTTTGATTTTAAGAGTTGGTTTTCAGTTAAGATACATGTTTTGGAAATGGCAGTCTTTGATCTTTAATGAGGTATATTCTGCTGTGTTTACAGATATAGGTAGTGATGGCGTCTCATTCACGTCAGTCTGTAGAAGGTAGTGCTGAGAGCGTA
This sequence comes from Garcia nutans, assembly GCA_947685225.1. Lineage (NCBI taxonomy): Eukaryota > Viridiplantae > Streptophyta > Magnoliopsida > Malpighiales > Euphorbiaceae > Garcia > Garcia nutans. The sequence goes on from CANTUV010000040.1 coordinate 12,043,479, forward strand.
GCTCCTGAAGAGAGTAGAGATGGAGCTAGAGTGGAGAGAGTTAGTGAGGCCCCTACTTCTGTGCCAGGGAGATCAGCTGCTGATGAGGTTCCTCCGGCTTGGTTATGGCATATGGTAGAATTGTTGAGGGGAACTCCAGTGCAGCAACCACCACCACCACCACAGCCTCAAGTGCCAGTGAGACATTATGATAAGTTGAGAAAGTATGGGGCTGAGGTTTTCTTGGGCACTACAGATCCTGTAGTAGCTGAGCAGTGGTTGGATAAAGTACAGAGGATATTTATCCAGTTGCAAGCTACTCCAGATGAGAAATTTGATTATGCTAGATCCTTATTGCAGAAGGATGCTTATGATTGGTGGAAGACGGTTTCTCATGCCATGGATGATCCACCTATATTATCTTATGGGGATTTTCTGAGGGAGTTTGAGCAGAAATATACTCCGAGGGAGTATAAAGATGTTAAGAAGATGGAATTCCTGAATTTGAGGCAAGACAACCGGACAGTGACAGAGTATGAGATAGAGTTCATCCGGTTGAGTCACTATGCCGGTGGGATTATCTCTGATGAGATCGACCGATGCAGGAGGTTTGAGGGGGGGGGGGGTTGAGGCCCTCTATTATGTGCATTGTTGCTGATTCTCAGTACCAGGATTTCTCTCAGCTAGTTGCAGCAGCTAGAAGTGTTGAGAGAGCACAAGGTCTTACAGCAGCTACTACTGAGGAGGAGACCAGAGTGAGAAGATCCCAGTTTGAGGCAGGATCTTCATCTATGAAGAGAGGCCGATGAAGTTTTATTCCGAGGATCAGTAGGAGCCAGAGGCAGTTTGGTAGGTCAGTTCAATATCAGAGACAGAGACCGAGACCTACAGTTTCTGTAGCTAGTGCTTCGACTCTAGTGGTTCAGAGATCTACTCCACCTGTATGTGTTCATTGTGGGAGGACCCATGGGGGTGCTTGTTGGAAGACGGGTGGATCAGGAGTATGCTTTAGATGTGGGTCACCATCTCATTTTATTAAAGATTGCCCTGAGATGCAGGATGATAGATAGACTGATACTGCAGCTTCTCGACCCAGTGTCAACGAAGGTGGTCAAGGGGGTAGAGGATTCAGTAGAGGTGGTAGACCTGGGTTTAGTCAGAGAGGAGGATCTTCATCTAGAGGTAGTAGGCCAGATGAGGCAGGATCTTCTCAGAGAGTATATGTGATGCAGAGGCAGCCGGATGCTTCAGCAGTTATAGCGGGTACATTTTCTTTATTTGATATTCCAGTTCTTGTTTTGATTGATCCAGGATCAACTCATTCATACATAAGTGCATCCATATTGCCTGTGTCTGAATTGCATTCAGAGTCCTTAGGATTTGATGTCTTGGTGACAAATCCTTTAGGACTTAATGTTGTGGTGAGTAAGGTGCATCGTGATAGTGCAGTGATAGTGCAAGGTGAAGAGTTTCGTGGTGATTTAATTGAAATGCCTTTTAAGGAATATGATTTGATCTTAGGCATGGATTGGTTGTCTAAGCATGGAGCTGTGGTAGACTGTCAAAAGAAATGTGTTACTTTGAGAACCAGTGATGGTAGAAATGTGATGGTGTCTAGTGAGTAGAGACAACTTGCATCCTTATTTGTATCAGCTGTAGCAGCTAGAAAGTTGATTAGAAAAGGGTGTGATGCTTATCTTGCTCATGTTGTGGATACCAGGGTAGTGGGTTCTCAACTTGACAATATAACCACAGTTGCAGATTTTCCAGATGTGTTTCCTGAGGAGTTGCCAGGGTTACCCCCTGAGAGAGAGGTTGAGTTTGGTATCGATTTGTTGCCTGGTACCACTCCCATCTCTATCACTCCTTATCGAATGGCACCTGCTGAGTTGAGAGAGTTGAAGGTGCAGTTGCAGGAGTTGTTGGATAAAGGGTTTATTCGCCCTAGTGTTTCTCCGTGGGGAGCTCCTGTGTTGTTTGTAAAGAAGAAGGATGGTACTTTGAGGTTATGCATTGATTATAGGCAATTAAATAAAGTGAATATCAAGAATAAGTATTCTTTGCCTAGGATTGATGATCTCTTTGATCAATTAAAGGGAGCAGCAGTGTTTTCCAAGATTGATTTGAGATCAGGGTACCATCAGTTGGGGGTTAGAGCTGAAGATGTTCCTAAGACAGCTTTTCGCACAACGTATGGGCATTATGAGTTCTTGGTGATGCCTTTTGGGTTGACGAATGCACCTGCAGCTTTCATGGATTTGATGAATAGGGTGTTTAGGCCCTACCTAGATCAGTTTGTGGTGATTTTCATTGATGATATTTTGGTGTATTCGTGTAATGAAGAGGAACATGACAAGCATTTACGGATTGTACTGCAAACCTTGAGAGAGAAGAAGTTATATGCTAAGCTGTCAAAGTGTGAGTTTTGGCTTGATCAAGTGACTTTTCTCGGTCATATAGTTTCAGCAGACGGGATCAGAGTTGATCCGAGCAAAGTTGAAGCCATTTTGAATTGGAGTCCACCGAAGTCAGTGACTGAAGTTAGAAGTTTTTTGGGTCTGGCAGGCTATTATCGACGTTTTGTGAAAGGTTTTTCTTTGATAGCTACTCCACTCACCATATTACTTTGAAAGGTAATTAGATTTGTGTGGACAGATCAGTGTCAAGCCAACTTTGAACAATTGAAGGAGATGTTGACTCAAGCGCCTGTTCTTACTTTACCTGTGGAAGATAAACCATATGTGATTTATAGTGATGCTTCACATAATGGTTTAGGATGTGTTTTAATGCAAGAGGGTAAAGTCATAACTTATGCTTCTCGGCCGTTGGAGCGGCATGAGCTTAATTATCCGACTCATGATCTGGAATTGGCAGCTATAGTCTTTGCTTTGAAGATTTGGCGACACTATTTATATGGAGAGAAGTGTTTTATCTACACAGATCATAAAAGTTTGAAATATTTGGGTGTTCAGAAGGAGCTGAATCTTCGACAGAGACGATGGTTAGAATTGATAAAAGACTATGACTATTTGATTGATTATCATCCTGGTAAAGCAAATGTTGTTGCTGATGCCTTGAGTCGGAAGTCTTTGGCAAGTTTATCTGTGTATTCGCTCTTGTTTCTTGTTGAGTTGAGAGTGTTGCATGCTAGTTTTGAATTATGTGATGATGGTGCATTGTTGGCTTAGTTGTAGTTGAGACCGGTATTGTTGGATCAGATAAAAGAGGCTCAATTGGCTGATGAGAAAATTTAGAAGATTGTTTCAGATTGCCACAATGGAGAAAGTAAAGATTTCCATGTAAAAAGTGATGGTAGCCTTTGGTTTAAAGATAGGTTGTGTATTCCAAATGATGCTAATTTGAGGAAGATTATTTTGGAAGAAGCACATCAATCAGTATTTGCTATGCACCCTGGGAGTACAAAGATGTATCATGATTTGAAACAGCATTACTGGTGGTTAGGTATGAAAAAGGACATAGCAGAGTTTGTATCTAAATGTCTCCTTGTCAGAGGGTGAAAGCTGAGCATCAAGTTCCAACTGGGTTGCTTCAACCTTTAGTAGTGCCTGAATGGAAGTGGGAGAGAGTGACAATGGATTTTGGGTCTGGTTTGCCATTGGCGCAAAAGAAGCATGATGCTATCTGGGTGATTGTTGATCAGTTGACAAAGACAGCTCATTTTCTTCCAATTCGGATGGACTATTCTCTTGAGAGACTGGCTGAGCTGTATATCAGTGAGATAGCGAAGTTGCATGGAGTCCCAATTTCTTTAGTGGTTAATCGAGATCCCCAATTCACGTCAAGGTTTTGGAAGAGTTTACATGGTGCACTGGGTTCTCGATTGCACTTTAGCAGTGCTTTTCATCCTCAAACAGATGGGCAGTCAGAAAGAGTGATACAGATTATTAAGGATATGTTGAGAAGTTGTGTCATTGATTTTTCAGGAAGTTGGGATAGATTTATGCCACTTGTGGAATTTGCTTACAACAACAGTCATCAATCCAGTATTGGTATGGCACCATTTGAGGCATTGTATGGTAGAAGATGTAGAATGCCTCTGTGTTGGAATGAACTTAGAGAAGGCAAATTGATTGGTCCCGATTTGGTTAAAGAGACTGAAAAGAAAGTGAAGATAATTTGGGATCGGTTAAAAGCAGCTTCAGACCGACAGAAATCTTATTCAGATTTGAAGAGGAGAGACATAGAGTTTGATATTGGAGATAAAGTATTTTTGAAAGTGTCTCCCTGGAAGAAGATTCTAAGATTTGGTCGTAAAGGAAAATTGAGTCCTCGTTTTATTGGACCGTATGAGATATTGGAAAGAGTTGGACCAGTTGCTTATCATCTTGCTTTGCCGCCTGAGTTGGATAGAATCCATAATGTCTTCCATGTTTCTATGCTGCAGAGGTACAGATAAGACCCATCTCATGTTTTACCAGTTGAATCTATTGAGGTGTTGATAGTGGAGCTTAAAGATCAAAGACATACTGCCAAACATGTATATATTTTATGTTTTGTAAAACTTGAGTTTTGATGTATATGTATTTGTAAATATTTGTTATATTTTCCGCTGTGTTTTGAATAAACATTTTATCTTTTGTGTTTTATAATATAACTTAAATGTTTGAGTCTGCTTATATTATTTAAAAGAAGTGAGTCGTTTGTTAGTAAACCGTGGCATTCCTATATTCTGTATACGTATATTACGATCATAATAGCATGCTGTGTATGTATACGGGATATAGGGGTGTTACAACAATTGTAAGTATTATTCACGCATATCATGCATACATGAGCATATCGTATCGCACTTTCTTGTCCTGTATTGTCTATTCTTTATCAAAGCGAACAGTAAACACTCTGTAAAGTGAAGAATCAAAAGAAGATGTCAAATCAGGGGGGCATGGAAAGCCCATTGCTTGAGAAAGCTCCAGTAATTTTGCAAAGAGAAGAAATACATGCTTGTACGAAGAACTAGACGGCAAAAACATCAATCAAAGCTTGCATGGATAAAATCTTTGGTTTGAGCCTACACAGGGGGCAAAGTTTCTTCTTTTCAATTTTTTGAGTTTATATACCAAATATTTTTAAACTCACTTACAAATATTTTGCCACACAGGGGGGGCAAGGAGAGGATATAAGGTCCAATTAAAAATAACTAAATCTTTGCAAAAAGGAAGAACAAAAGAATGGAACATTAGAACTCTCAAAAGAATGAAGATGCAAAAGACAAAAGACCAATCCAGCTAAAAGAGCTGAAGCCAGGGTAAAGACCCGACCTCTAAGGGTAAAGACCCAATCTCAAAGGATGAAGATCCATTTGCAAGGGTGAAGACCCGATCTCAAAGGATGAAGATACATTTTTCAAGGGTAAAGACCCGATCTCCAAGGATGAAGATCCATTTGCAAGGGTGAAGACCCGATCTCAAAGGATGAAGATCCATTCGCAAGGGTGAAGACCCAATCTCAAAGGATGAAGATCCATTTTTTAAGGGTAAAGACCCGATGTCAAAAGATGAAGATTCATTTTCAAGGATGAAGACCCGATCTCAAAGGATGAAGATCCATTTTGAGGGTGAAAAATCACAATGCATAGAATAACCAGAGCAATCAGATTTCTCAAATGATAAAAGGTCAGTCAAACTCAATCTCGGGTCCAAACACCCATTCTCGTGTCCAAGTACCCAAATCAATTCAAGCTCGGGTCTAAGTACCCAATCTTGGGTCTAAGCACCTATTCTCAGGTCCAAGTACCCAAATCAATTCAAGCTCGGGTCCAAGCACCCATTATCGGGTCCAAGTACCCAAATCAAATCAATCTCGGGTCCAAGCACCCAATCTCGGGTCAAAGTACCCAAATCAAATCAATCCCGAGTCCAAGTACCCAAATCAAATCAATCTCTGGTCCCAGTACCCAATCTCGAGTCCAAGTACCCAAATCAATTTAAACTCGGGTCCAAGTACCCAATCTCGGGTTCAAGCACCCATTCTCTGGTCCAAGTACCCAAATCAATTCAAGCTTGGGTCCAAGTACCCAAAGCAAATCCAATTAGGATAGAGTATCCCAATCCAACTTAGGATCGAGTATCCAAATCCAGTTAGGATCGAGTATCCAAATCAAGTTAGGATCGAGTATCCAAATCCAATTTAGGATCGAGTATCCCAACCCAATTAGGATCGAGTATCCAAATCAAGTTAGAATCGAGTATCCAAATCAAGTTAGGATCGAGTATCCGAATCCAGTTTAGGATAGAGTATCCTAACCCAATTAGGATCGAGTATCCGAATCCAGTTTAGGATTGAGTATCCAAATCCAGTTAGGATCGAGTATCCCAATCTAGTTTAGGATCCAGTATCCAAATCCAGTTAGGATCAAGTATCCCAATCCAATTTATGATCGAGTATCCAAATCCAGTTAGGATCGAGTATCCCAATCTAGTTTAGGATCGAGTATCCAAACCTTTCGGGTCCAGAACCCAAATTTTCCTTAGGTCCAGAACCTAGAATTATTTCTAACTCCAAAACATAGCTCGGGTCCAGAACCCAAATTTTCCTTAGGTCCAGAACCTAGAATTATTTCTAACTCCAAAGCTTAGCTCGGGTCAAGAACCCTAATTTTCCTTAGGTATAGAACCTAGAATCATCCTTGAGTCCAGAACTCGAACCGGGTCCAGAACCTAAATTTTCCTTAGGCCTAGAACCTAGAATTATCCTTGAGTCCAGAACTCGAACTGGGTCCAGAACCCAAATTTTCCTTAGGTCGAGAACCTAGAATCATCCTTGAGTCCAGAACTCGAACCGGGTCTAGAACCCGAAACCTCAACCATCTCAAAAATTAAGTCTTATTGCTTTTCACTCTCTTTCACTAATGTTTCAGATTTTTCAAGCAGGGGGCAAACTGTAGAACCTTAATTTTTTACTCAGTCCGGTCCAATATGTTTTATTTAGTCCAAAATGATTTTTGTTATCTAATTGGTCCAAAATAATTTTTGTTAAATAATTTTTGCTTTAGTATTTGATTTTTATTAATAAAAAATAAAAATAAACAAATAAAAGTCAAAAAATAAAAATAAAAATCGGCGTTGAAAAAATCGGCAACGAAAATAATCGTCGTGTGGGCCCATGGGCATTTCGCCCGCAGGAAAATCCTGCGGGCGACACCCACTCCCCGCCCACTGCCGTAATTTCCTGCGGCAGATTTTTTCGACAGCACATTTTTTTCCTGCGGCAATTTTTTTCGGCAGCGCAATTTTTTCGACGCAAATTTTTTGAAACCTAATTCAATTAGGTTTCGGTTTCCTTTTCTTATTAATATTATTTGTCGTCACTAATTAGGAATAAACCATATCAAACCACTATAAATAATGACCAAAGGTAATGAAATTAAGGGAGGCCGAAATAAAAAAAATTGGACAGTAGCTTGAAAAAGTGGATCCAAATCCGTGAAGGAAATCAGCTTGAATCAAGCTAGTTTTTTGAAGGAGCAGAAAAACGATTTAAGCAATTCAAAGGCAAAAAGACTTGTCTTTGACTTTGTTCATCCAAGAAGCAATTTTGGTGTAACTAAAAATATAAGGTTTGAATTCTTAATTCCTTCTATTTTTTGTTTTCACAGTAGCTTAATCATCCTTTGGTTTCTTTTAGATTAAAAACTTTATAACCTCAATTCACCTTTTGTAAGGTTTGAAAATCTTAAATCGTGGCTTTATTTTCTAAAAGTTTAAAGTTATTAGATTTATTTCTTCAAAACTCCAAAACCAAAATTTGTTTTTCAAATTTCCAAAACACAAAATTGTGCTCTGTTACTTTCCCAAAAGCTTTAAAAATATCTTTTTTTGCTTTATAAATTTTAAATCGTTGATTTATTTTCATAAAATTTCATAAAATCTTCAATTGCTTTTTTCCAAATCCTAAAAATTATGCATCACCGAAACCCTAAATTCTAAAACACTAAACCCAAATTCAACTTCTAAACCTAAAATAGTAAACTCTAACTCCTTTAAAACCTTAAACCCTATCTTTTTCTAAACCTTAATCCTTTAAAACATTAAAAACCATAAAACCATAAATATTTTAAATTTACACAGTAAGCTTGAAATCACCATTTAAAACCATGAATCAAAAGTATTTTAAAGTGTCCAAAACCCTAGTTTCATGATTTCACCATTCAAACCTTAATTTGTTTAATAAAAGAGTCTTACCAACCTTTTAAAACATAAAACCTCAATCTATTTTAATTCCATAAAAAAGTCACAGTAGCCTAATTTTATGAATTCCAAAACCTTAACACATGAGATAAAGATCCCTAAATGGAAACAGTAGCTATAATTTGGATTTTTATTTACCTTATTCAATTCCATATTTGATCATGCTTTGTTTTATTTCTTATGCCTTAATTTATTTAAATTCAATGCTTGGTTTATTTTATTTATCATGGATGGATGTTTACTTTTTATTGATATTTGGTACCTTTGATGAATGATTTATTTATTATGAATGGTTATTTACTTTTATCAACTTATTTAGATTTCCAAATATTGTAAGAGGTATGTTTCCACTTGGTGGGTACCTTATTAGTTAAATATCATGTAATTTAATTTGCTTTTCTATTTTAGAACCTATGTAAAGGGCATGTTTCTACCTTTCAGTGGGTGTCCTATTTAGGCATGTGATGTAAGGACATGTTTCCATCCTTGGATGGGTGTCCATTTATTTATTTTGCTTGGACCTTGCTTTGATTTTAATAGATTGATGCTTTCTTTGAATTATTGTGTGTAATATGGATAATGTTGTTATATTAAGAATTTTATAATATTAAGACATGTAAAGGAGGCATGTTCCATTGAACCGGGCATTGTGGGGGTGCTGGGCCATTTCTCACCTTTCCCATACGTACCCAACTTTTCGAACCCATTAAGGGGTTGGGGATTCCTTAGGAATTGAGTCATCCGCCCCTTTCTTTTCCCGACCCGTCCGAGTGGCGAATCCATTTTCTCCGAACTTAGGTCCATGTTCTCTAAGGCCCCGAGCCTAAACAGTGCCGAAGTCACAAGAACCATTCCACCGGGAGTGGGGGCAAAAATCCCCACTCACAGTGTCTAAATATGGTTTTAAAGTTTTAAAAAATTAGGGTTTAAAAAAATTGGATTTAGGTTTTAAAGGAGTTAGGGTTCACTTGTTTTGATTCTAAAGTTGAATTAGGGTTTAGTGTTCTAGAATTAGGGTTTAGTGTTCTTAGAATTAAGTTTTTAGAATTTGTAAATCAATTGATAATTTTATGAAGTTTATGAAAGTAAACTAAATGAATTAAAGTTTTTATAAATAGAAAAGATGTTTTTAAGGCTTTTTGAAAGAAACAGAATTTTAATTTATGGTTTTGAAAAGAAACATGTTAAATTAGGATTTTAAGATTTTGATGAAACAAAAATAACAATTGTAAATGTTTTGGAAAACAAAGCAACGAAATAAGGTTTTTAAACTTTAAACAAAGGGAATTAAGGTTTTGAGATTTTTAAATTAAAAGAAGCAACTAGATGAACTAAGCTACTGTGAAAAAACAAAAAGAATTTAGGAGCTCAAACCTTGGTTCATGAGTTACACCCAAAAAATTGCTTCTTGGATCAACTAAAACAAAGGCAGTTGATGCCTTTGATTAATTGTTTGAATTGCTTTTATGCTCTCTCAAAAAATCAACTTGATTAAAGTTTCCTTCACAGATTCGATTTTCACTTTTCAATTTTCGTCCCAATTTCTCATTAATTTTCTCTCCTTCTACCTCCCTTATTTATAGAAGAATTCCATTCCTAATCCTAATTACTCACGGCTTATAATATAGAATAAGAAAAGGAAACCGAAACCTAATTGTATTAGGTTTCGAAAAATTTACGTCGGAAAATTTCGCTGGTGAAAAAAAAACTGCTTCGGAAAAATTACGTTGGTGAAAAAATTTGCCGCAGGAAACTCCTGCGAATGAAATGGCCCACGGCCAAGCCCGCGCTGGTGGTTTTCGGTGATGATTTTTTTGTCACCGATTTTTATTTTTATTTTCATTTTTTGATTTTTATTTGTTTATTTTTATTTGTTTATTAATAAAAATTAGATAATAAAACAAAAATTATTTAATTAAGATAACAAAATTATTTTGGACCAATTAAAATATATTAGACCGGACTGGGTCAAAAATTAAGGGTCTACACAAGGCTTCCCCTAAAGATGATTTTCCTTTACCCCATATAGATGTTCTCATTGATAGTGTAGCCTCTAGCGTGCTACACTCATTTGTAGATGAATTTTTCGGATATAACTAAGTGTTAATGGCCCAAGAGGATAAAGCCAAAACTGCTTTCATTACTACATGGGGTATATTTTGTTATAGGGTGATGCCATTTGGATTAAAGAATGCTAGAGCAACCTACCAAAGGATGGCCACCACATTATTTCATGACATGATGCACAAAGAAGTCGAAGTATATGTTGATGATATGATGGTGAAATCAGATACAAGGGAACAACACTTTCAAAACGTAGAATTATTCTTCGATAGAGCATTGAAGTATAAGCTAAGATTAAACCTGAAGAAGTGTGTGTTCAGGGTTACCTCAGGCAAATTGTTGGGACATGTGATTGGTCCAAATGGCATTGAGATTGACCCTGACAAAGTTAAAGCAATCAGGGATATGCCAGCCCCCAAGATGGAGAGAGAAGTTCAGGGATTCATTGGTAAATTATAGTACATTAGTAGGTTTATAGCAAAACTCACCATAATCTGTGAACCTATCTTCAAATTGCTTAAAAAGAATCAGCCAGTCCTGTGGAATGAAGAGTGTCAAAAGGCCTTTGAGCAAATAAAGGAGTATTTGCTGAATCCACCTGTTTTGAAGCCACTTAAACCCGGTAAACCACTGTTACTATACTTAGAAGTAGAAGAAGAGTCAGTAGGAGCTATGCTAGCCCAAGTAGATCAGTCAAAGATTGAGCACGTAGTTTACTATTTGAGTAGAAAGCTCTTACCTTACGAAATTTAGTATAGTATCATTGAGAAGACCTGTATAGCTGTGGTTTGGTCTTTTAAGAAGCTGCGGCATTACTTTCAATCTTATAGTGTGCAAGCAATTTCCAGGTTGGATCCAATAAAGTACTTAAGGGAGACACCCTTTTTGATTGGGAAGTATTGGTGATGGTTGATAATATTAGAAGAATTTGAGAATGAGTATGTAACCAGGGAAATAATCAAAGGTAGAGCAGTGACAGAATTCCTGGCCCAATGACCATTACTAGATAGCGAAGAGGTAGTCATGGAATTTCCAGATGAACATTTAGAGTCCATTGAAGTACAAGGATGGAAAATGTATTTTGACGGGGCAGTGAGTAGGAAAGGAACAGGTTTGGTAGTCATACTAGAATCGCTCAAAGGGGAATTTATCCCTTTAGCCAAGAAGTTGAAATTCAGGCAACCAATAATATGGTAGAATATGAAGCATGCATCTTATGAAGGTGGATAAGGTGGAAGTTTTTGGCGATTCATTGCTAGTAGTATCCCAAGTAAATGGGGAGTGGGAGTTGAAAGAAGAGAAATTACAACCATACCACCATTACTTGACCATGATGAAGAAGAACTTTAAGGAGTGTAGGTTTATACACCTACCAAGAGAAGAAACCCAGATGGTTGATGCCTTAGCCACATTGGCTTCGGTATGGGAAAATCCTGTCAACTTATTCCTTAAGCCTCTAATTTTGACCATTTCATCAACTCATTCCTATGAATATAAGACAATCATGGAAATTGATACAAACCATGATGCGTGGTATGATATTATAAGACAATTTTTGGAGAAAAAGGAATACCCATTGGGGGCAATAAAGAAAGAAAGAAGAGCCATAAGGCAGTGGTCCTTATAATACATCACCTTTCATGGAGAGTTATATCGAAGATGGTCTGATGGAGTGCACTTGAGATGGTTGAGGAAGCCTAAAGTGGAGCATATAATGTCAGAAATACACGTGGGAAGTTGAGGTTGACACATGAGTGGTTTAGCCCTAGTTAAGAAGATAATTCGACAAGGTTACTACTGGTTGACCATGGAGAGAGATTGTATTGAGTTTATAAAGAAGTGCCAGCAATGTCAGATGTATGGTAATTTGAATCACATGCCTCCTAAAGAATTGCATTCTATGTCTTCACCCTGGCCCTTTGCCACTTTGGGGATTGACATTATAGGAGATATACATCCGACAGCCTCAAACGGTCACCGTTTCATTGTAGTAGCAGTAGATTATTTTTCAAAATTGTCGAAGCTGAATCATTTAACAAATTGGGGGCAAGACAAATGGCTAGATTTATTGAAAAGAATCTCATCTGCAGGTATGGGGTCCCTCATAGTATGGTATCAGACAATGGAGTACAGTTTCAAGGAGCAGTTAAGGATTTATTCTCAAAGTACCAAATCCATCATCACCGATCCTCTCCTTATAGGCCAAAGGCTAATGGTGCAGTAGAAACAACCAATAAGACAATTAAGCAGATCCTGTCTAAGATGACCAAGACATACAGGGATTGGTCAGAGATGCCTCCTTTTGGCTTTGTGGGGAGACAGAACAAGTGTGTGGATGCCTATTGGAATGACACCGTTCTCTTTGGATTACGGGATGGAAGCAGTGTTGCCAATTGAAATTGAGATCAAATCAATGAGAGTAGTCTTGGAAGCTGAACTGCCTGAGACGGAATGGGTAGTGAGCAGATATACATAGTTAGCTTTATTAAAGGAGAAAAGATTAAAAGTATTGTATCATCATCAACTGTATCAAAGGAGGATAGCTCGGGCCTACAATAGAAGGGTTAAGATAAAAAAAAACTCAAAATCGGGGATTTAGTGTTGAAACAATGTAAGCCTAATGTATCTGATCTAAGAGGAAAATTTAGGCCTAGCTGGGAAGGGCCATATGTTATGAAACAAGTCATGAACAAGGGTGCAGTGAAGTTATCAGACATGGACGGGAACGAGTTTAGTGAGCCAGTGAACATTGATAGGTTGAAGAGGTTTTATGTATAAAAAAAGAGAATGAGAAAAAAAGCTCGCTAGGTTGAAAACCCAAAAAGGGCAGCCTAGGCAAAAGTTAGAGCAGTCCGCTAGTTCTGAAAACCTGAAAGGGCGGGCTAGGCAACAATTAGGGCTAAACGAGAGAAAATCACCAATTAAAAACTCGAAAGGGCTAGTTGGCAACATGAGTGATCTTGTATAAGCTAGCTTTATGTTTGGTTATTCCCTAATTTAATAAAACAAAATTAATATTAAAATTGTTCTATGTGCACTGTTGTAAGTATTTGACTAGATATGGATGAAATAAATGGACACAATAGCAAAAGGTAATGACGAATTATAAAAGGAAAAGAAACATCTCTTATTACTTTTATTATTTTTTCATCCTAACAATACTCTTTCTAAAGAAATTGACAAATGTAAAATCTATGGCAGACGATAAGTGTAACGTGCAGGCTAGCTAAGTTTCAGCCGATCCATGTAGGCTTTAGTTAGACAAGGCATGTCCTAATCAAGAGTAAAATCCAAACCTCGTGGCTCAGCTTCAACTGATGGCCAAGCTAGCTAGGATCATAGCAAGTACCTCGACGAAGAGCAGTAAGAGGAACATACATCAAGTACATTCGAATGGTGATATGAGAAATCTTCCACCAAGGTACTAACAAATGGATGTTGACTTCAGCGCGTGAGTAGATCCAGTCAACCTAGTCGGCATATGAAGAAGCAGGGTGGAATAATTTCCTAGTAGAGTGATGTCATGGCATATATCTAGCAAAATCCATAGATGGAGTATCGAGCAAGCAAAGATGCTCCTGAAGCCAAATCTGTAAGAAAAAATAAAAAAAAAAGAAAGGGATCCGCTAAGTTGAAAACCCGCAAGGGCGGCTTAGGTAAAAATTTTCCGCAAAAATCCTCGGCGGGAGTAATCCCCGCCAACTTTAGCGACGAAACTTTGTGACGAACAACAATCCGTCGCAGATTTATTATGGATTTGCAACCGATTTGCGACGGCTTTCTCAAAATTTCTTTAACTTGTTATTCTGTCGCAAATGCGTTGCAGATCCGTCTCAAATTTGCGACGGAAATTATCCGTTGCAGATTTCTGTCGCAAATGCCGAATATTTTTGTAGTGAAATTTGCGACGGCAATAGACGGTAGCAGATTTCCGTTGCAAATTGCTTTTTTTAGTGTTTTCTACAACCAATCTGCGACGAAAAAAATTTTCGCGAAAAAATTTACGCGGGTCTCTCTCCCGCCAAGTATCCGCACTAAGTTTTGCGACGATTATTTGCGACGAAATGATTTTCATCGCAGATTTACTACGGATTTGCAATCGATTTGCGCCCAATTTCTCAAAATTCCTCTAACTTGTCCTTCCATCGCAAATCTGTCGCAGATCCGTAGCAAATTTGCGACGGAAACAAGTCCGTCGCAGATATCCGTCGCAAATGCCGAATATTTTGTAGTGTGTCCCCACTCCCGGTGGAATGGTTCTTGCGACTTTGGCACTGTTTAGGCTCAGAGACTTAGAGAACTCGAACCTAAGCCTGGAGAAAATGGAGTTGCCACCCGGAAGGACCGAGAAAAAGAAAGAGGTGGATGACTCGATTCCTAAGGAATCCCCAACCCCCTAATGGGTGCAGAAAGTTGGGTACATGTGAGGAAGGTGAGAAAGGGCCCAGTACCCCCACAACGCCCGGTTCATTGGAACTGGCCTCCTTTGCAAGTCTTAATATTATAAAATTCTTAAATATGGCAATATTATCCATATTACATGCAACAATTAAAATAAAGGATCATTATATAAAAATCAAAGCAATGTTCAAACAAAGCAAATAAATGTATATCCATTTGAGGATGGAAATATGTCCTTACATTGTCCATGTCTACAACTAAATAGGACACCCACCGAAAGGTGGAAATGTGTCCTTTACATTGGTCCAGAAAATTTAAAATAAAATAAATTACATGATGCTCACGACACGAGGTACCCAAAAATATGGAAACATACCTCTTATAATATTTTGAAATAAAAATAAATCAATAAAAGTAAACAACCATTCATCATAAATAAATCATTCATCAAAGGCATCAAACATCAATCATTCATCAAAGACATCAAACATCAATCAAAATATATAATAAACATTCATCCAATTTAAATAAAACAGTAAATACATTAACTTTAAGGGTTCATGAATCAATTAGGGTTTCTAGGGTTTTATGTTTAATAACTAGGGTTTTGCATATACTAGTTTAATTAGTTGAGAAATATTTTAAAATAATAACATAGCTACTGGATGTTTTAAAGATTTAGGCTTTTGGATGTTTTTATGAAAATAATGCTACTGTGAAAACAAAATAGGTTTGGTTAGAGTTTTAAGCAAACACATTATTGTTTTGATTTTAGAAAGGTGTAATTAGTATTTTAGATTTGAAAAACATGTTTTAAGGCTATTAAAGTTTTAGGGTTTTACGGTTAAAATATTAGGATTTTATGGTTTAAAATCTTGATTCTATAGATTATGATTTTGAATTTAGAATTTGATGCTTCACCGTGTTCAAAGTTGAGTGTGCTTTTAATATTGACTATATCAACTACTTATGTATTTTTGGGTGAAAACAAATATAGAAAGCCAAATTTATTGTTGAAAGATTAAAATAGATCACTGAATAAACTTATAGCAAAATATCTACCGTGAAGGTTTGAAAACAAAGTTAATTCAGATTTAGGGTTTGAATAACTTAGGGTTTATGAAATTAGATTCGTGTTGGAATGATTATATTATTTACTTTAATTAAGATCTTAAGTATTGTATGAATTAATTTATGCTACTGCCTAAACTAGATTGAAGGAAGAATTAAATAACTAAGGTAGTGTAATGATGGCTTAAAAGGTAAAGACGATTAATGATTCAATGAACTAAAGTTAGAGCAATTTACCTATGTTTGAAGGCTCCAGTAAATTTGAAGAGATTGAACCAAGCTGTTGCCTGCTTTAGATTTGATTTTGGTTGAGCAAAGTAATCTAGAGATGATTGCTTGTTGCCTCCTTTGATTGTTGTCTCTTCAATTTCTCCTTGCTTGCTAGGGTTTTCTTTTGGCCTAAAGAATTTTTTAGAGTCCCAAGTTTGGTTCCTAATTTCTTTTTTTTTTAAAGATCTCAGTTCGGTCTCCCAAAGTCTAGATCCTCCTTCTGAAGTGTTTTAATGTGGTATTTATAGGAAAAAATCCAAACCTTATTCTAATTGTCTAAGGAAATTAAAATCATTTAGGAAAAGAAATTAAAACCAATTAGAATTCGGATTGGGAAAAAACTGTGCTGGAAAAAATTATGCTGGAGAAAAATTGTTGCGAGCTATGAAAATTCCGAGAGCTGGGGCAGGCCAGCCAATTCACTTTCGGTGACGAAAAGTTTACGTCGCTGATTTTTTCGTCGTCGATTTTTATTTATTTATTTATTATTTATTTATATATTTTTTAACTTTACTAATATTACTTTTTTTAATTTTATTAAAAATTATAAATAATAAGTACTAAAATAAGTATTATTTAATTAAAATACAATAAAAATTATTTTGGACTAAAAAAATATTGGACCAGACTGGGTCAAAAAGTAAAGGTCTACAGTTTGCCCCCTGCTTGAGTGATCTGAGACTATGGCAAAAGAGAGTGAAAAGCAATGTGATTTTTGACTGGGTTTGGAACCATGCTAGACTTCCAAGGTTGTTTTGAGCTTTGGACTAAAAATTAATTTAGGTTCTGGACCCGAGCTAGATTTAGGATTTGGGTTCTGAATGCGAGGTAAATTATGGACTTAAGGGTAATTTGAATTCTGGACCCGAGCTAAGTTCTGGACTTAAGGGTAATTTGGGTTCTGGACCCAAGCTAAGTTCTGGACTTAAGAGAGATTTGGGTTCTGGATCCTAGCTAAGTTCTAGACTTAAGGGTAATTTGGGTTCTGGTCCCAAGCTAAGTTCTGGACTTAAGGGTAATTTGGGTTCTAGACCCGAGCTAAGTTATGGACTTAAGGATAATTTGGGTTTTGAACCCGAGCTAAGTTTTGGACTTAAAAGAGATTTGGGTTCTGGGCCCGAGTTAAGTTTTGGACTTAAGAGGGAATTTAGGTTCTGGACCTAAGCTAAGAGAGATTTAATTATCTGCAAAAAATAATTGTAGTTAGTAGGATACTAAAGGAATTTGCAAAAAATTTAGCTAATTTTTACCATGCCCATATCTTCTTGCCCTCTGCATGTAAAAATATTTTAAAAGTGCAAAAATATTTATATACCCGCAAATATCTGAATGATTGAATTGAATAATTAAGTTTTCTATTTGTTCACTGTGTAGTTACTATTCATACACTATTCATACACTATTCATTTACTACTTATTAATAATAACATTTACTTTTGTTTCACGAGAATACTGTTTTTCTCTTTTTCATTTGTCTTTTTTCTTTGCCATTTTTCTATATAAACCTCGGCTCATTTCTTCATTTCATCTACACTTATACATTTTAATATCAGAGAGTTTAGAGAGTTTAGCATAGAGTTGAGGAGAAAATGCATTCTTCAAGATTAGGAACTTGATCTAATGCTGAGTTATTGGAGTTTATTCAGCAGTATGAAAATGAAAATATAAGTCTACTAGCTGGGATACAACTTCATCGCAGTTCAAATCAAAAGACCAAGGTAATAATTCAATTATTTATTTTAACAGCAAATCATTTTTCATTTTTGTGTTTTTATTTTTTTTTATTTTGCCTTTTATTTTTGTTTTTGTTTTTTTATTTTTGTTTTTGTTTTTATTATTTTTAAGATTTAGGAAAAATAAATTAATTAGATGAATATATTTAAGAATTTAATAAACAAGTAAATAGATAGACTAAAAATATAACATAAATAAATTTAGCCTAAAAATCAGTAGTATTGATATGATGATATACTTACCTTGTGTTAACTTACCCGGCTCCATGTTAGCATGATCATTGCGTTATTCAGGAAGGAGGGTGTGTCTATAAAGCCCGACAATGGTATGATGTAGCACCTTCTCGGGCAAAATGGATTATCCAAGATTGCGGTTTTGAAAGCTTTATCTTGCAATTACCATCCGAGGAGTGTCCGATAGACAGGAGTGTAGTTCAAGCATTGTCAGAGCGGTGATGGAAAATATACTTTTCACCTACCTATGGAGAAATGACCATTGGCCCAGTCGATTATACAACCATAACTGGTATATGGTACTATGGCCTTCTGGTCCCTCTTACCAATGATATTTTAACATTCGAAGAAGTCCAACAGTTAATCGGTATGGAACCATCATTTAAAGAGCCTTTCAAGATAAAAATTAAGCCGATTCAGAGTTATTGGATGAACTATGAAGGACAGGTTCATAGGGAAATAGCCAAGCAATATGCTCAAGGATTTTTACTATTTTTGCTCGGGTCGACCATTTTATGCAGCACTGAATCTGCCATCCATTTGTCGGTGTTGAGCGCCCTTACTGATATGAGTATGGTACTGCTTTATGGTTGGGGTGAAGTTGGCCTTGCCTGTCTTTACCATGGACTTGATAAGATTTGCAGAAATAAGAAGTCTTTTGTTGGCTTTATAGTGGTTGTCGAGGTACTCTTCTTCTACCAATGTCAATTTCATTCTAATTCTTGCATGAATTTGATTTTTATTATTTTTGTAGATATGGGCATATGAGCATAATCTTGTGAGGGTGCCTGGCATTTCTTGAGAGAGAGTCGGGTATCCGAGATTGAATTTTTGGTTGTCAGATTGTGTAGAAGTTCCCGGCTCTCACCATGTGCATACCCAATGCTATCTCTTGAGTTGCTTAACCTAGGGCCAGGTATAATAGCATTAGTATACTTTAAAATTTATATAAAAGTTCACTTACCTTATGTCATTTTGTAGGTCAATTTGGCCTGGTGGAACACAGAAGAGCAGAAGAACTGGACTTCTTCCATGAATTCCGCACTGCCTTTTCAACATACCCACCGAGTCATTGTTGGCCCTGTGTCTAGTGGCTGGTTTCTCGGGGAGAGAGTGTATGAGTGGTTTCTTTGTCTCGAGCAGCAGAGGATCCCAATACGTTGCCCGGAGTATACCTTAAATATCACATCAATGCCAGAGAATGCATGGTGGTTGGCTCGGCACGGTTATGATGTTGAAACTTTTCTCTATCCACCTGGTGCATCATATACCCAGTTTATTCAAATGAGACTCTTGAACTTTGACGTATCTCCTGTTGGTGTACGGGAGATTCCCGAGGAAAATGAGGATAGAGATGAGGAGGAATTTCATGAAGAGGGAAGAGAGTCTTTCTCGCATCTTGGGGCTAGCACTTCTTAGGTAAACTTTTACCATTTTTCCATTGCAATTGCTTCTTTCTTAATTTGTTTTGACTTTTTTAATGATTGTTGCAGGCTGCTGGCTCATTTGGTCATGAGGCTGGACTTTCTTTTACTGCTCCTCCATTTGGTCATTCTAATCAACCGAAGATACCATCTCATCCACAGGGCATTGATATGAATTACCTGGTAGGTTTTCTTGTTCCATGATAATTTACGCTATATATATGCATGATTATGTATGCTCTTACTCTTTTCCTTTCTGGCTCATAGTGGATGCTTGAGGAACAAAACAAGAAACTTTAAGAAGAGTTGGCTGCTAGTCGTCAACAAGTTTCCCATTTTGAAAAATTTTATCACTAGTCAGAGCAAGATTTTCAAGACTTCCGGTTTCAAGGGATGAGAGATCCTGGTGCTTCTTCATCTAGAGGCCCCCAAGCTGATAACCATGAGATCCTTTTGTCTACTTCGGATGAGGACCATTATAGATATGAATTTCAAGGTAATAGAGTTTTAGGTGCTCCTACTTCGGGCGGACTCGGGATGGGTGATATGCCTCCTTCAATAGGCGATGACTTTTTTTAAAGCTTTGTTTGATCATGATCCACCATCCCATTCTTTGTGATATATAAGTATTTGTATGAATTGATGAAATATTGTATAATAAGTATAATAATAAAATTAGTAATGATGATATATAATTTTTATTTTTACTGCAACTCTTTTTTTTCTTTTTTTCTTTTTTTTTATCATCATTATTACTACGATGCAATTATTAAACTTTCCTCTTCACATTTAATATTTCTACAGTATCACTAACCTACAAAATCAAAGGCAATGCGGCAATTCAAGAACCTTTCGTCGCCAATTCCTTATCCTCGTGCATCTTGGTCTCACACTTTTCCTTATCAATTTTTGAATAGCACAATCATCCCATATAAATCTCTTTTCACGCCATGATTTCATACAGAAGCCAAGAGATTTCCTACCTCAACGTAAAAATTCCTTTTAACAATTTTAATTTTTCTTCAATCGTCAACAATGATCAAACTCCATTTAAAGAAAACAAAAGTTCTATTTAAAAATATGAATGACATTAGTTGGAAACAAATATCTTGGTCAAAAATAGATACTTAGAAGTGTTTTCAAAATGTTAAATTGGATCATTCTTTTTTACGTGCCATGGCTTCTTTTTGGAATGTGAATTCTAGGACATTTAAAATTAATGGCTTTGAAATATGTCCCTTGATTGAAGAATTTGAGGCCATCCTTGGATATCCAAGCAATCAACAAATGGTGTTACCTATATTGATTTCTAAGACTCAACAAAAGATGCAGATGTTATTTCAACATTCAAAGCCCGAAATTCTACAGTTGATGAGAGGTGAGAAAATTCTACTTGGTCCCTTAATTGACTTTTGCCTTTCTCATTTGGCTCCTACTAAGGCATGGGGACGTATGCTTTGTCTATGCTTGCTTGGACAATTCTTACTTGTTTCTTCTAATGGTGATATTGATCCATAAGTATTGGATATCATGGACCAAATGGAAGGAGGCTTGTCGCAGATACCCATGATCTTAGCTGAGACTTTAGTTGGATTAGACCAACTTAAATCAGGATTATCAAAGAAATTGATCGGTAGTCCATTGTTGCTTCAGGTAATTACCTAACCTGCCCTTTCAGGTTTTCAATTTAGGTTCTTCTTCTTCTTTTTTTTTATTGCTCTAATTTTTACCTAGTCCGCCCATATGGGTTTTCGAAACTATCGAGCTATCCTAATTTTTGCCTAAGCTACCCTTGCGGGTTTTCAACTTAGCGGACCCTTCTTTTTCTTTAATTTTTAGTTTTTCCTCCCAGCTTTGGCTTCAGGAGCGTCTCTATTTACTTGATACTCCATCTATGAATTTTGCCAGATATCTACCATGACATCATTCTACTAGGAAACTACTCCATCCCGTTTCTTCGTATGTTGACTGGGTTGACTTGATCCACTCACGCGTTGAAGTCAACATCCGTTGGTTAGTACCTTGGTAGAAGATTTCTTGTATCACAATGCGGACATACTTGATGTATGTTCCTCTTAGTGCTCTTCGTTGAGGTACTTGCTATGATCCTCACCTGCTTGACCGTTAGTATGGAGCTGAGCCTCGAGGTTCTGAATTCACTCTCGATTTAGACATGCCTCGTCTAATCGAAGCCTATTTGGATCAGCTGAAGCAAAGTTGGCCTACATGTTACACTTATCATCTGCCATAGAATTTACATTTATCAATTTCTTTAGAAAGTGTATTGTTAGGATGAAAAAATAATAAAAGTAATAATAAGAGATGTTTCTTTTCCTTTTATAATTTTTCATCACCTTTTGCTATTGTGTTTATTTATTTCATCCATATCTGGTCAAATACTTATAACAGTGTACATAGAACAATTTGAATATTAATTCTGTTTTATTAATTATGGAACAACCAAACATAAAGCCAGCATACACAAGATCACTCCTGTTGCCAACTAGCCCTTTCGGGTTTTTTAATTGATGATTTTCTCTCATTTAGCCCTAATTGTTGCCTAGCCCGCCCTTTTGGGTTTTTAAAACTAGCGGACTGCTCTAACTTTTGCCTAGGTCACCCTTTTTGGGTTTTCAACCTAGCGAGCTCTTTTTCTTTTCCTCTTCTTTTTTATACATAAAACCTCTTCAATCTATCAATGTTCACTAGCTCACTAAACTCGTTCCCTTCCATGTCTGATAACTTCACTACACCCTTGTTCATAACTTGTTTCACAACATATGGCCCTTCCCAGCTAGGCCTAAATTTTTCTCTTGGATCAGACGCATTAGGCTTACATTGTTTCAACACCAAATCTCCGACTCTGAGTTTTTTTATCTTAACTTCTGTTGTAAGCCCGAGCTATCCTCCTTTGATACAGTTGGTGATGATAAAGTGCTTTTAACCTTCTCTCCTCTAGTAAAGCTAGCTGTGTGTATTTGTTCATTACCCATTCCATTTCAGGTAGTTCAGCTTCCAAGACCACTCTTAATGACTTGATCTCAATTTCAATTGGCAGCACTGCTTCCATCCCATAAACCAAAGAGAACGGTGTCATTCCAGTCGGTGTTCGCACACTTGTTCTATATCCCCACAAAGTAAAAGGAAGCATCTTTGACCAATCCCTGTATGTCTTGGTCATCTTGGACAGGATCTGCTTAATTGTCTTGTTTGTTACTTCTACTGCCCATTAGCCTTTGGTCTATAAGGAGAGGATCGGTGATGATGGATTTGGTACTTTAAGAATAAGTCTTTAACTACTCCTTGAAACTATACCCCATTGTTTGATATCACACTGTGCGGGACCCCATACCAACAGATGAGGTTCCATTCAATAAATCTAGCCATTTGACTTGCCCCCAGTTTGTTGAAGGATTCGGCTTTAACCTATTTTAAAAAATAATCTACCGCTACAATGAAACGGTGACCGTTTGAGGCTGTCATATGTATCTCTCCTATAATGTCAATACCCCAAGTGGCAAAGGGCCAGGGTGAAGACATAGAATGCAAATCTTCAGGAGGCACATGATTCAAATTACCATACATCTGACATTGTTTACACTTCTTTACAAGCTCAATACAATCTCTCTCCATGGCAACTAGTAGTAACCTTATCAAATTATCTTTTTAACTAGGGCTAAGCCACTCATGTGTGGACCGCAACTTCCCGCGTGTATTTCTGACATGATATGCTCCACTTCAAGCTTCCTTAAACATCTTAAATGCACCCCATCAGGCCATCTTCGATATAACTCTCCATGGAAGGTGATGTATTGCAAGGACCACCGCCTTATGGCTCTTCTTTCTTTCTTTGTTGCCCCCAACAGGTATTTCCTTTCCTCTAAAAACTGTCTTATAGTATCATACCATGCATCATGGTCTGTATCAGTTTCCACGATTGTCTCATATTCAAAGCAAGGATTTGATGAACTGGTCAAAATCAGAGGCTTGAGGAATAAGTTGATAGTATTTTCCCATACCGAAGCCAATGTGGCTAGGGCATCAACCATCTAGTTTTCTTCTCTTGGTAGGTGTATAAACCTGCACTCCTTAAAGTTCTTCTTCATCATGGTCAAGTAATGGTGGCATGGTTTTAATTTCTCTTCTTTCAACTCCCATTCTCCATTTACCTGGGATACTACTAACAATGAATCTCCAAAAACTTCCACCTTATCCACCTTCATAATCATTATGGTTTCCAAACCAAAGATACATGCTTCGTACTCCACCATATTATTAGTTGCCCCGAATTTCAACTTTTTGGCTAAGGGGATAAGTTCCCCTTCGGGCAATTCTAGTATGACTCCCAAACCTGCTCCTTTCCTATTTACTGCTCCGTCAAAATATATTTTTCCATCCTCGTACTTCAATGGCCTCTAAATGTTCATCAGAAAATTCCAAGACTACCTCTTCGCTATCTGGTAATGGTTGTTGGGCCAGGAATTCTGCCACTGCTCTTCCTTTGATTGTTTTCCTGGTTACATACTCAATCTCAAATTCTTCCAATATTATCAACCACCGCCCATACTTCCCAATCAAAGAGGGTGTCTCCCTTAAGTACTTCATTGGATCCAGCCTAGAAATTGCTTGCACACTATAAGATTGAAAGTAATGATGCAACTTCTTAGAAGACCAAACCACAACTATATAGGTTTTTTAATGATACCATACTTAATTTCATAAGGTAGGAGCTTTCTACTCAGATAGTAAACTGCATGCTCAATCCCTGACTCATCTGCTTGGGCTAGCATAGCTCCTATTAACTCTTCTTCTACTGCTAAGTATAGTAATAGGGGTTTACCGGGTTTAGGTGGTTTCAAAACAGGTGGATTTAGTAGATATTCCTTTATTCGCTTAAAGGCCTTTTGACACTCTTCATTTCACAGGACTGCTAATTCTTTTTAAGCAATTTGAGCTTTGCTATAAACTTGCTAATGTATTCTAATTTAACAATGAATCCCCAAACTTCTCTCTCCATCTTAGGGGTAGGCATATCCCTGATTACTTTAATTTTGTCAAGGTCAATCTCAATGTCATTTGGACCAATCACATGTCCCAACAATTTGCCTGAGGTAACCCCAAACACACGCTTCTTCAGGTTTAATCTTAGCTTATATTTCAATGCTCTATTGAAGAATAATTCTAAGTTTTGGAAGTGTTGTTCCCTTGTATCTGATTTCACCATCATATCATCAACATATACTTCGACTTCTTTGTGCATCATGTCATGAAATAATGTGGTGGCCATCCTTTGGTAGGTTGCTCCAACATTCTTTAAGCCAAACGACATCACCCTAAAATAAAATATACACCATGTAGTAATGAAAGAAATTTTGGCTTTATCCTCTTGGGCCATTAACACTTGGTTGTATATGAAAAATCCATCTACAAATGAGTGTAGCACGCTAGAGGCTGCACTATCAATGAGAACATCTATATGAGGCAAAGGAAAATCATCTTTAGGGGAAGCCTTGTTTAAATCTCTATAGTCAACACAGACCCTAATTCTTTAATCTTTCTTTGGCACGGGTACTATATTGGCTAACCAATCTGGATATTCTATCACTTTAAGAAACTTAACTTGTATTTGTTTAGTGACCTCTTCTTTAACCAATTTAGCCCACTCAAGTCTTAATCGTCTAAGCTTTTATTTGACAGGTTTCATGTGAGTGCAAGTAGGAATAATATGTTCGGCTATGTCTTGATCTATTCTAGGCATATTCTCATAAGACCAAGCAAATACTTCGTCATATTTTTTGAATATTTTTTCAAATCTCTCTCATCAGGAGTAAGGTCGGATGCTATGCTAATATTTTTAGTATTTTTGGTTATTCCCAAATTTAGTGACTGTGTATCAACAGAGTTAATATTAAAGATGCTCATGTAACTGCTATTTGAATGTATGCAACCATCAGGAGAAACATCACACAAGTAAGCAAAATCAAACTTTATTGCATTCAACTTGGAAAAGAAAACATCATCATCCTCATACAAAGCATACAAATTAAAATTAAAATCAAATTCATTGTTCTTAAAATCATAAGGCAGAATATCTTCAAATTTCTCTTTAACCAGGGCAGCAATCTCCTCCGGATTCTTCTCGACTTCCAGGAAAACTTCCTTCTTTTCTTTTGGATTTGGCTCCTTGTTGACTGGCAAGGTAAGCTCTTTCTTCACTTGCTACACTAGCTCAACAACATCAGCAAAAATTTCAAAACTTGGGATCAACTTTTCCATGAACATGATTGGCTCGGTCTTTCCTTGAAGTGGTCCCATGTCTAAAGCTTTGACAAAGATCTCTTCAAGTGGTGGGAAGATCTTCTTCTCACTCTTCTTCAGCTAGACATCTTTGTTGGCTTCTTCATACCCTAACCCTTCCTTGGAAGTTTGAGTTTTGAAATCTGGAAGCTTGGTCAAACCGGCTTTTCCCTTTGCAAGACTAGCTCCGAGAAGGTAGCTCATGTTCTTCATCATGTTTAAGACCTTAGAGTCCACTACTCATCATCAGAAATTATAGCTATTTGGAAACCATTGAGAGGCCTCTCCACCATTAGAGCATTAACAACCTCATTATCTTCGGCCTTGATGACCACTATCTCATCTCTGTTAGGGAACTTGACCTTTAGATGAAGGGTGGAAGGAACTCCACCAAGATGATGAAACCATGGTCATCCCAAGAGTAAGGAAAAGGTAACAGGTATGTCCAAAACAACAAATTTAATAATAGATTCAATTGGACCAACTTTGACAGCAGCTTTGAAAGTTTCTTCGGCATGTCTCTTGGTGTTGTCATAAGCCCGAATGGTTACCTCGGTTGGGTTTAGATCCCTTGTTGACATGGCTAGCTTTGGCAATATTTTAAGTGGACAAACATTTATGGCAGACCCATCATCAACCATTACACATGGAGTCCTTTTCCCTTTGTTTTCTATTTTGATAAAGAGAGGGCGGATGTGATCTCTCCCCTCTTCCGGTAAATCCGCATTTGAGAAAGATACTGCACCCATATTAACTTTGCTCTTCTCTTGAATATCTTCACATTTCATTACTCCTTCAATTTTTATGAAGTTGATCGGCTCCTCCAGTGTTATGGAGGTGGAAATTGGCATGCTAGCCAAGGCCTTGGCCATAGTTTCTCGGTGCTTTTTAAAAGTAGCCAATAAGTCCCAAATGCTAACATTTGCTTGGGTTCTTTTCAATTGCTTGAGCATAGTATCATCTTCCTCTTCTTTGTTCCCTACTTCGACTTCCTTTCCTTTATTAACTTCTACCTCCTTATTAACCGGATTTAGTATTCATTACTTCATCTTCTTTGGGCTCGAACCATGTCCATTCCTCCTTCTTGGGTACAAGATCATCATCACTATCACTTGAATCCCAAAATCCATTCACAACATAAATTGCTACTTCTTTACTCACCATAGCTTATTCAATTTTGCTAAATACCTCTTTTTCTTTTGTTGCTTTTCCACCTACATCTTGGAAAGAAGACATGACAAAACTTTCATGCAAACCTCCTCAAATCATGAAGGTTGTCGATGGTGGTACTCTATTGAACCTTGGTAATGGATTGTCCTTGGTGTTTGGCTTGTTGGGCTCGGGCAACTTTCCACTATCAATCAAATTTTGGATATCATCCCTCAACCTCACACATCTATCCATGTTGTTTCCTTGCATTTGACAAAATTGACAAAATGCCTTAGTGTCAAAATTAGGTGGAAGAGGGTTAGGCAAAGGACGAGGATTTAAGGGTTATAATAATTCCTTCCTTTGAAGCTTATTGAGAACCCAAGATAGCAGTTTCCCCAATTCTAAAAACTGCCTTCTTATTCCTTGGCTAGTAGCATTAACACCAACTGTCTTTTGCATGCCTTGGTTACCTGACTGATAGTTTCCTTTCTTGTTCCTTCTTATTGAAAAATGGTATTTCTCTCTTTCCCATTCTTCTATTTATAGGCCAGCTTGGAGAAGGTCTTTGAAATCATGGATGAGTGTATGAGACATCCTTTCATGAAGACTAGGCAACACCCCTCTCACAATCATCCTTATTTGATCAGATTCATCGGGCCTCTTCTTGAGCAAAGCAGCCTTGTTCCTCCATCTCTTCACATAGTCCACAAAATTCTCATTTGGCCTTTGTCTAATGGACTCCACTTCAATTAAGGTAACTTCCATATCAACATTGTATCCATATTGTTGGATGAAGGCCTTGTATAGCAGATCCCAACTCTTTTATGTGCCATCATCTAAGGTATTGAACCAGTTTTGGATAACAGGATCTAATGAGTGCATGAAGTACCTTAGAGTTTGGGCCTTAGTAGCTCGGGCAGACTGTATAATAGTGATATACTGCTTCACATGGAGGTGAGGATTTTCAGTTCCATCAAACTTTGCAAAAGATGGCATCTTGAATTTGTATGGAACTTCTTAGTCTAGCTCAAATAATTTGTCAACTTCGAACATTTCTTCGATTTTCAGCTTCTTCTCAAATTTATTTTCCAAATCTGCAATCATCTTTTCAACATCAAAAGTTTCAATTTTCTCCATAGCTGATCTTTCAATAATCTTCGGTTCTTTCTTCTTGTCTTGAGGATCTTGGAAGTATTGAGCCTAATCATCATCATCATCAATGATCACCTTATCATCATCTAAAACCACTTCGCCAACTTTAGCCTTCCCCTTGTCCTTTGGCTTCTTAGTGCTAGCAGATGCTTTGGTATTATTTCCTAAAATTGCAGCCAATTGGTTCTTCATGGTCTCAGCCACGGCCTCTTTTATTTCTTCCATGTTGGCATTGAGGGCGTCGTCCACCATTCTTTGAATTTTTTCGGGCTCCATTGCTTTTGGTGAGCAAGTGATTAAGTCATTGCTAAATTCTTTGTCTCCGGCATAGGTCAGATTATCGTAAGCTTTTGAACTATCGTAATCCAGGGCTGTGAGCCAGAAGTGATTAATGATATGAGATGCAAATGTATGCATGTATGCATGTACAAACAATAAACAAAGATAAGTAGAACGTCCCTTCCAACCTTATAACATCCACACACGAATGACGAGTCTCTTTTCCTAGGTAATATGGTTAACAAAATACCAACATGGGGTATCTTGTTTTCGAATAATTCCCTCGGGCGTTTTAACCAATAGTTATATTTTCAAAATGGAAATCAGTTCATGATAATTCAAATTAATTAGGCTTTAATCTATTCAACCAACTAAAGTAGCTTTTATGCTATATTGGATTAAAACTAAATTAAGATGTTTATTATAAATAGATTTCTCACTTGAAAATGTAACTAATGTTTCATGCCAAAAACAAGCCCATGGTTAATAACTCTTAGTATAAACTAGGCTCACAATTGATTTTTGGTATTTCATAATTGACCTAAATAATTTGCAAGCTCTTCGTAAGAAAAGGTGAAAATAATAATAATTTTGTAAAAAAAAACATATTTTGGGCTTAGTATTTGGGCCATGAGCAAAAGAATTTTTGATTTGTTTTTAGAAAAGTTTTATATCCAAAGACCATCTTGATACGTTTTGAAGATAGCTTTGGTATTTTGGATTTTAAAGAAAAATTTATTTGAGCTTGCAAATGTACTTGGGTCATATTAGAAAAAGAACAAACCAAATAAGGCATGATTTAAACCAAGATAAAGTAACCATAGTCAAACAACATGAATTTTGGGGTAAAAACCTAAGGAAAGTAACTAGGCCAATTACATGAGCTTTAGTCTTTGGGTTAAAGGCTTAGGTTCCCATAGCAAGTATATACCAAATGGTGCAAGGCTATAAGTGGTAATATCATGCTCGATCTCCATACCTTGAGTGAAAGTATGGTATCCCTTACATAACATAACACGGGTAACACGGGCGTCCTAACTCACTTACCCGATGCAATCTAATATGATAATGGATAAAATCATTATAAGAAAGAATAAAATAATAAAAAGACTAACGGAATCAACTTCTCTTATCCCCAGTGGAGTCACCACTATGAGCGGGGATTTTTTCCCCCACTTCCGGTGGAATGGTTCTAGCGACTTTGGCACTGTTTAGGCTCTGGGCCATAGAGAACACGGGCCTAAGCCTAGAGAAAATGGAGTCGCCACCCGAACAGGCCGGAAAAAAGAATGGGGTGGATGATTCGATTCCTAAGGAATCCCCAACCCTTTAATGGGTTTGAAAAATTAGGTACCTATGGAGAAGGTGAGAAATGGCCCAGCACCCCCACAATGCCTGGTTCATTGGAACCAGCCTCCTTTGCAGGTCTTAATATTATAAAATTCTTAAATATGAAAATATTATCCATATTACATGCAACAATTAAAATAAAAGCATCATTATATAAAAATCAAAGCAATGTCCAAATAAAGCAAATAAATGGACACCAATCCGAGGATAGAAACATGTCGTTACATTGTCCATGTCTAAAACTAAATATGATACCCACCAAAAGGTGGAAACGTGTCCTTTACATTGGTCCAGAAACTTTAAAATAAAATAAATTACATGATACTCATGACATGAGGTACCCAAAAATATGGAAACATACCTCTTACAATATTTTGAAATCAAAATAAATCAATAAAAGTAAATAACCATTCATCATAAATAAATTGTAGACCCTTAATTTTTGACCTAGTCCGGTCCAATATATTTTATGTAGTCCAAAATAATTTTTGTGTTATCTTAATTAAATAATATTTGTTTTAGTATTTATTTTTTATAATTATAGTAATAAAAAATAATAATAAATAAATAAAAATAAAAATTGGCAATGAAAAAATCGGCGACGAAAAAATTCGTCGCCGAAAGTAATTGGATGAAATGGCCTTGGGCCATTTTGCCGCAGGAGTTTCCTCTGGCGAAATGGCCTTGCAGTCCGCCAGCGTGCAAATTTTCCACTCAATTTCTCGCAAGCTCGCAGCCCGTCGCAGTTTTCGCCACCAAAATTTTTCCAACGCAATTTTTTTTCGAAACCAAATTCTATTTGGTTTTGGTTTTCTTTTCCTAATTAATGATAATTTCCTTAAAAAATTGGAATTAAGCTTCCAAAATTTCCTATAAAAAACACTAAAAATACACAGAAAAGGGATCTTTGGATCGGACTTGGAGGACTAGAACTTTGAATTTAGGACTTCAGATTTTGAAAAGAGCAATAAGCAAGCAATTCAACAATTTATCAAAGGCAGCAACCTTGCCTTTGTCTCCATTCATCTAGAAGTTAATTTTGGTGGAACCAACTATGCAAGTTTGATCCTTAATCACAAACTATTCATAGCTTTGTTTCTTTGATTCATAATAATATACATACAAAACTTTGATCTTTAAATATGTAATTTAAATTACTTTTATATTTTAGACCAATGTAAAGGACATGTTTCAACATTTTGGTGGGTGTCCTATTAGTTTAGACATGGATGATGTAAGGACATGTTTCCATCTTCGGATGGGTGTCCATTTATTTACTTTGTTTGGACATTGCTTTGATTTTAGTATAATGATGCTTTATTTCAATTGTTGCATGTAATATGGATAATATTGTTATATTTAAGAATTTTATAATATTAAGACCTATAAAGGAGGTCGGTTCCAATGAACAGGGCATTGTGGGGGTGCTAGGCCATTTCTTACCTTCCCCACAAGTACCTAACTTTTTGAACCCATTAGGGGGTTGGGGATTCCTTATGAATCGAGTCATCCACCCCTTTCTTTTTCTCAGCCCGTCCAGATGGCGACTCCATTTTCTCCGGACTTAGGTCCGTGTTCTCTAAGGCCCTGAGCCTAAACAGTGCCAAAGTCGCAAGAACCATTCCACCGGGAGTGGGGGCAAAAATCCCCACTCATAGTGGTGACTCCACTGGGGATAAGAGAAGTTGATTTTGTTAGTCTTTTTATTATTTTATTCTTTCTTATAATGATATTATCCATTGCATCATATTAGATTGCATCGTGTGCGTGAGTTAGGACGCCCGTGTTGTGTTATGTAAAGGATACCATACTTTCATTCAAGGTATGGAGATCGAGCATGACATAACCACTCATAGCCTCGCACCATTTGGTATATACTTGCTATGGGAACCTAAGCCTTTAACCCAAAGACTAAAGCTCATGTAATTGGCCTAGTTACTTTCCTTAGGTTTTTACCCCAAAATGCATGTTGTTTGACTATGGTTACTTTATCTTGGTTTAAATCATGGCTTATTTGGTTTGTTCTTTTTCTAATATGACCCAAGTACATTTGCAAGCTCAAATAAATTTTTCTTTAAAATCCAAAAGACCAAAGCTATCTTCAAAACGTTTCAAGATGGTCTTTGGATATAAAACTTTTCTAAAAACAAATAAAAAATTCTTTTGCTCATGGCCCAAATACTAAGCCCAAAATATGTTTTTTTTTATAAAATTATTATTATTTTCACCTTTTCTTACGAAGAGCTTGCAAATTATTTAGGTCAATTACGAAATACCAAAAATCAATTGTGAGCCTTGTTTATACTAAGAGTTATTAACCATGGGCTTGTTTTTGGCATGAATCATTAGTTACTTTTCAAGTGAGAAATCTATTTATAAAAAACCTCTTAATTTAGTTTTAATCCAATATAGCATAAAATCTACTTTAGTTTGTTGAATAGATTAAAGCCTAATTAATAGGAATTATCATGAACTGATTTTCATTTTGAAAATATAACTATTGGTTAAAACACCCGAGGGAATTATTCAAAAACAAGATGCATGTTGATATTTTGTTAACTATATTACCTAGGAAAATAGACTCACTATTCGTGTGTGGATGTTATAAGGTTGGAAGGAACGTCCTAATTATCTTTCTTTGTTGATTGTTTGTGCATACATTTGCATCTCATATCATTAATCCTTTCTGGCTCACAGCCCTGGATTACGATAGTTCAAAAGCTTACGACAATCCAACCTACTCTAGAGACGGAGAATCTAGTAGCAACTCAATCACTTGCTTGCCAAAAGCAATGAAGCCCGAACAAATTCAAAGAATGGTGGATGAAGCCCTCAATGCAAAAATGGAATAAATAAAAGAGGCCCTAGCTGAGACCATGAAGAACCAATTGACTGCAATTTTAGAAAATCATGCCAAAGCATCTGCTAGCACTAAGAAGCCAAAGGACAAAGGGAAGATTAAAGTTGGTGAAATGGTTTTTGATGATGAGAAGGTGATCATTGATGATGATGATTATTGGGCTCAATACTACCAATATCCTCAAGACAAGAAGAATGAACCAAAGATTGTTGAAAGGTCAGCTATGGAGAAAATCAAGACGTCTGATGTTGAAAAGATGATTGCTGATTTAGAAAAGAAATTTGAGAAGAAACTGAAAACCGAAGAAATGTCCGAAGTTGATAAATTATTTGAGCTAGATGAAGAAGTTTCGTAAAAGTTCAAGGTGCCATCTTTTTTGAAGTTTGATGGAACCGGAAATCCTCACCTCCATGTAAAGCATATATCACTGCTATGCAGTCTGCCCGAGCTACTAAGGCTCAAACTCTAAGGTACTTTATGCTCTCATTAGATCCGGTTGTCCAAAATTGGTTCAATACCTTAGATGATGGAACACAAAAGAGTTGGGATTTGCTATACAAGGCCTTCATCCAACAATATGGATACAACGTTGAAATGGAAGTTACCTTAATGGAAGTGAAGTCCATTAGACTACAGCCAAATGAAAATTTTGTGGACTATGTGAAAAGATGGAGAAACAAGGCTGCTTTGCTCAAGTAAAGGCCCGATGAATCCGATCAAAAAAGGATGATTGTGAGAGGGATGTTGCCTAGTCTTTGTGAGAGGATGTCTCATACACTCATCCATGATTTCAAAGATCTCCTCAAAGCTAGTCTACAAATTGAAGAATGGGAAAGAGAGAAGAACCATTTTTCAATAAGAAGGAATGAGAACGGAAATTATCAATCTGGTAGCCAAAGCATGTAAAAGGTAGTCGGTGTCAATGCTACTAACCAAGGAACAAGGAGACAGTTTATGGAATTGATGAAATTGATGTCTTGGGTTCTCAATAAGCTTCAAAGGAAGGGATTTTTACAACTCTTAAATCCTCGTCCATTGCCTAATCCTCTCCCACCTAATTTCGACACTAAAGCATTTTGTCAGTTTCATCAAATGCAAGGTCATGACACGGATAGATATGTGAGGTTGAGACATGAGATCCAAAATCTAATTGCTAGTGGGAAGCTGCCCGAGCCCAACAAGCCAAACACCAAAGACAACCCATTACCAAAGTTCAATAGGGTACCACCACCGGCAACCTTCATGATTGGAGGGGGTTTGCATGAAGATTTTGTCATGTCTTCTTTCCAAGATGTGGGTGGAGAAGCAACCGATGAAGAAGAGGTATTTGGCAAAATTAAACGAGCTATGGTGGGTAAAGAAGTAGCAATTTGTGTCGTCAATGGGTTTTGGGGTTCAAGCGATAGTGATGATGATTTTGTATCCAAGAAGGAGGAATGGACCTGGACTGAGCCCGAAGAAGATGAAGTAATGAACACTAGGTCCGGTAAGCCTTATGCAAGGCCACCACCTAAAGAGGTAGAAATTAATAAGGGAAAGGAAGTTAAAGTAGGAAATAAAGAGGAGGAAGATGATGCTATGCTCAAACAATTGAAAAGAACCCAAGCAAGTGTTAGCATTTGGGACTTATTGGCTACTTCTAAAAAGCATCGAGAAACTATGGCCAAGGCCTTAGCTAGCATGCCAATTTCTACCTCCACAACACCGGAGGAGCTGATCAACTTCATAAAAATTGGAGGAGTAATGAAATGTGAAGATATTCAAGAGAAGAGTGAAGTTAATATGGAAGTGGTTTCTTTCTCATATGCGAATTTACCGGAGGAGGGGAGAGACCACATTCGCCCTCTCTTTATCAAAATATAAATTAAAGGGAAAATGACTCCATGTGTAATGGTTGATGATGGGTCCGCTGTTTGTCCACTTAAAATATTGCCAAAACTAGCCATGTCAACAAGGGATCTAGCCCGACCGAGGTGACCATTCGGGCTTATGACAACACTAAGAGACATGCCGAAGGAACTTTTAAAGCTACTGTTAAGGTTGGTCTAATTGAATCTATTGTTGAATTTGTTGTTTTAGACATACTTGTTACCTTTACCTTACTCTTGGGACAACCATGGTTTCATCCTCTTGGTTGAGTTCCTTCCACCCTTCATCAAAAGATCAAGTTCCCTAATGGAGATGAGACAGTGGTCATCGAGGCCGAAGATAATGAGATTGTTAACGCTCTAATGATTGAGAGGCCTCTCAATGATTTCCAAGTAGCTACACTTTCTAATGATGAAGTAGTGGATTCTAAAGTCTTGAATATGTTGAAGAACATGCATTACCTTCCCGGAGCTGGTTTTAGAAAGGGAAAGGCCGATTTGACAAAACTGCCAGATTTTAAAACTCAAACTTCAAAGAAGGGGTTGGGATATGGTGAAGCCAACAATGTCCAGCCAAAGAAGAATGAGAAGATGAACTTCCCACTACTTGAAGAGATCTTTGTCAAAGCTCCAGATATGGGACCACTCCAAGGAAAGCCCGAGCCAATCATATTCATGGGAAAGTTGATCTCGAGTTTTGAAATTTTTACAGATGTTGCCGAGCTAGTGGAGCAAGTGAAGAAAGAGCTCACCCTGCCAGCCAATAAAGAATCCAATCCGAAAGTGAAGAAGGAAGCTGTCTTGAAAGCCGAGAATACTTCGGAGGAGATTGCTGCCTTGGTTGAAGAAAAGTTTGAAGACATCCTGCCTTATGATTTTGAGAACAATGATTTTGATTTTGATTTTAATTAGTCTGCTTTGTATGAGGATGATGATGTTTTCTTTTTCAAAATGAATGCAATAAAGTTTGATTTTGTTTACTTGTGTGATGTTTCTCCTGATGGTTGCATACATTCAAATAACAGTTACATGAGCATCTTTAATATTAATTCTGTTAACACACAATCATTAAATTTGGGAACAATCGAAAATTCTAAAAACATTAGCATAGCATTCGACCTTACTCCTGACGAGAGAGAGAGATTTGAAAAAATATTCAAAAAATATGAAGAAGTATTTGCTTGGTCTTATGAAGATATGCCTGGAATATATCGAGACATAGCCGAGCATCTTATTCCTACTTACACTCACATGAAGCCCGTCAAACAAAAGCTTAGGTGATTGAGACCTGAGTAGGCCGAATTGGTTAAAGAAGAGGTCATTAAACAAATACAAGTGAAGTTCCTTGAAGTGATAGAATATCCAGATTGGTTAGCCAACATAGTACCCATGCTAAAGAAAGAGGGAAGAATAAGGGTCTGTGTGGATTATAGAGATTTAAACAAGGCTTCCCCTAAAGATGATTTTCCTTTACCTTATATAGATGTTCTCAATGATAGTGCAGCCTCTAGCGTGCTACACTCGTTTGTAGATGGATTTCTAGATACAACCAAGTGTTAATGGACCAAGAGGATAAAGCCAAAACTGCTTTCATTACTATATAGTGTATATTTTGTTATAGGGTGATGCCAATCGGCTTAAAGAATGCTGGAGCAACCTATCAAAGGATGCCCACCACACTATTTCATGACATGATTCACAAAGAAGTTGAAGTATATGTTGATGATATGATGGTGAAATCGGATACAAGGGAACAACACTTCCAAAACTTAGAGTTATTCTTTGATAGAGCATTGAAATATAAGCTAAGATTAAACCCGAAGAAGTTTGTGTTCGGGGTTACCTCAGGCAAATTATTGGGACATGTGATTGGCCCGAATGGCATTGAGATTGATCCTGAAAAAGTTAAAGCAATCAGGGAAATGCCAGCCCCTAAGACGGAGAGAGAAGTTTGGGGATTTATTGGTAAATTGCAATACATCAGCAGATTCATAGCAAAGTTCACAATAATCTGTGAGCCTATCTTCAAATTGCTTAAAAAGAATTAGTCGGTCATGCGGAATGAAGAGTGTTAAAGGCCTTTGAAGGAATAAAAGAGTATTTTGTTGAATCCACCTGTTTTGAAACCACCTAAACCCGGCAAACCTCTATTACTATATTTAGCAGTAGAAGAAGAGTCAATAAGAGCCATGCTAGCCCAAGCAAATGAGTCAGGGATTGAGCATGCAGTCTACTATTTAAGTAGAAAGCTCCTACCTTATGAAATTAAGTATAGTACCATTGAAAAGACCTGTATAGCCGTGGTTTGGTCTTCCAAGAAGTTGCGATATTACTTTCAATTGTATAGTGTGCAAATAATTTCCAGGTTGGACCCGATGAAATACTTAAGGGAGACACCCTCTTTGATTGGGAAATATGGTCGCTGGTTGATAATATTAGAAGAATTTGAGATTGAGTATGTAACCAGGAAAATAATCAAAGGTAGAGCGGTGGTAGAATTTCTGGCCCAATAGCCATTACCAGATAGCGAAGAGGTAATCTTGGAATTTTCAGATGAACATTTAGAGGCAATTGAAGTACAAGGATGGAAAATTTATTTTGATGGAGCAGCAAACAGGAAAGGAGCAGATTTGGGAGTCATACTAGAATTGTCCGAAGGGGAACTTATCCCTTTAGCCAAAAAGTTGAAATTTAGGGCAACCAATAATATGGTGGAGTACGAAGCTTGTATTTTTGGT
This sequence comes from Garcia nutans, assembly GCA_947685225.1. Lineage (NCBI taxonomy): Eukaryota > Viridiplantae > Streptophyta > Magnoliopsida > Malpighiales > Euphorbiaceae > Garcia > Garcia nutans. The sequence continues at coordinate 12,080,558 of CANTUV010000040.1, forward strand.
TTAATGATTATGAAGGAGGATAAGAAAGAAGTTTTTGGCGACTCATTGCTAGTAGTATCCCAAGTAAATAGAGAGTGGGAGTTGAAAAAAGAGAAATTAAAACCATACCACCATTACTTGACCATGATGAAGAAGAACTTTAAGGAGTGTAGGATTGTACACCTATCAAGAGAAGAAAATTAGATGGCTGATGCCCTAGCCACATTGGCTTCGGTATGGGAAAATCCTGTCAGTTTATTCCTTAAGCCTCTGATTTTGTCCAGTTCATCAACTCCTTGCTATGAATATGAGACAATCATGGAAACTGATACAGACTATGATGCGTGGTATGATACTATAAGACAACTTCTGGAGGAAAGGGAATACCCGTCGAGGGCAACAAAGAAAGAAAGAAGGGCCATAAGGCAGTGGTCTTTGCAATACATCACATTTTATGGAGAGTTATATCGAAGATGGCCTGATGGGGTGCATTTGAGATGTTTAAGGAAGCTTGAAGTGGAGCATATCATGTCAGAAATACATGCGGGAAGCTGCGGTCCACATATGAGTGGTTTGGCCTTAGTAAAGAAGATTATTCGACAAGGTTACTACTGGTTGACCATGGAGAGAGATTGTATTGAGTTCGTAAAGAAGTGCCAACAATGTCAGATGTATGGTAACTTGAATCACATGCCTCCTGAAGAGTTGCATTCTATGTCTTCACCCTGGCCCTTTGCCACTTGGGCTATCGACATTATAGGGGAGATACATCCGACAGCCTCAAATAGTCACCATTTCATTGTAGTAGCAGTAGATTATTTTTCAAAATGGGTCAAAGCCGAATCCTTCAACAAACTAGGGGCAAGTCAAATGGCTAGATTTATTGAAAAGAACCTCATTTGAAGATATAGGGTCCCACACATTGTGATATCAGACAATGGGGTATAGTTTCAAGGAGCAGTTAAGGATTTATTCTCAAAGTACCAAATCCATCATCATAAATCCTCTCCTTATAGACCAAAGGCTAATGGTGCAGTAGAAGCAACAAACAAAACAATTAAGCAAATCCTATGCAAGATGACCAAGACATACAGGGATTGGTTAGAGATTCTTCCTTTTGCTTTGTGGAGATATAGAATAAGTGTGCGAACACCAACTGGAATGACACTGTTCTCTTTGGTTTATGGGATGGAAGCAGTATTGCCAATTGAAATTGAGATCAAGTCAATGAGAGTAGTCTTGGAAGCTGAACTGCTTAAAACGGAGTGGGTAGTGAGCAGATACACACAGTTAGCTTTACTAGAAGAGAGAAGGTTAAAGGCACTATATCGTCATCAACTGTATCAAAAGAAGATAGCTCAGGCTTATAATAGAAGAGTTAAGATCAAAAAACTCAAAGTCGGGGATATGGTGTTGAAACAATGTAAGCCTAACGTATCTGATCCAAGAGGGAAGTTTAGGCCTAGTTGGGAAGGGCCAAATGTCGTGAAACAAGTCATTAACAAGGGTGTAGTGAAGCTATCAAACATGCACGGTAATGAGTTTAGTGAGCCAGTGAACATCGACAGGTTGAAGAGGTTTTATATATAAAATAAAAAAAAGCTCTATGGGTTGAAAACCCAAAAAGGGCAACCTAGGCAAAAGTTAGAGCAGTCCGCTAGTTCCGAAAACTTGAAAGGGTGGGCTAGGCAACAATTAGGGCTAAATGAGAGAAAATCATCAATTAGAAAACCCGAAAAGGCTGGTTGACAGCAGAAGTGATCTTATTTATGCTGGCTTTATGTTTGGTTGTTCCCCAATTTAATAAAACAAAACTAATGTTAAAATTGTTCTATGTGCACTGCTAAAAGTATTTGACAGGATATGGATGAAATAAATAAACACAATAGCAAAAGGTGATGACAAATTATAAATGGAAAAGAAGCATCTTTCATTACTTTAATTATTTTTCATCCTAACAATACACTTTCTAAATTGACAAATGTAAAATCTATGGAAGACGATAAGTGTAACGTGCAGGCCAGCTTTGCCTCAGCAAATCCAAGTAGTCTTCAGTCAAGCAAGGCATGTCTAAATAGGGAGTAAAGTCAAAATCACGAGGCTCAACTCCATACTAACGCCCAAGTTGGCAAGGATCATAACAAGTACCTTGATGAAGAGCAGCAAGAGGAACATACATCAAGTGTGTCCGCACGGTGATATGAGAAATCTTCCACCAAGGTACCAACCAATGGATGTTGACTTCAGTGCATAAGTGGATCCAGTCAACCCAGTCAGCATATGAAGAAGCAGGATGGAGTAGTTTTCTAGCATAATGATGCCATGGCAGATATCTAGCAAAATCCATAGATGGAGTATCAAGCAAGCAGGGACGCTCCTGAAGCCAAATCTGTGAGGAAATTAAATTAAAAAAAAGTCTGCTAAGTTGAAAGCCCGTAAGGGCAGCTTAGGCAAAAATTAGGACAGCTCGTTAGTTCTAAAACCCACATGGGTAGACTAGGCAAAAATTACAGCAATATATATATAATAAAAGAGGTCTGCTAAGTTGAAAAACCCGCAAGGGCAGCTTAGGCAAAAAATTAGGATAGCTCGCTAGCTCTGAAAACCCGTATGGGCGGACTAGGCAAAAATTAGAGCAATAAAAAAAGAAGAAGAAAAAGAAAACCAAAATTGAAAACCCGAAAGGGCAGTTTAGGTAATTACCGGAAGCAACAATGAACACCCGGTTAGTCTCTTTGACAATCCTGATTTAAGTTGGTCTGATCCAACTAAAGTCTCAGTTAAGATCACTGTATCGGCGACAAGCCTCCTTCCATTTAGTCCATGATATCCAATACTCGTGGATCAATATCAACATCAGAAGAAACAAGCAAGAATTGGCCAAGCAAGCAAAGACAAAGCATGCGTTCCCATGCCTTAGTAGGAGCCAAATGAGAGAGACAAAAATCAATCAAGGGAGCAAGTAGAATTTTCTCACCTCTCATCAACTAAAGAACTTTGGGCTTTGAAATTTGAAATAACATATGCATCTTTTGTTGAATCTTAGAAATCAATATTTAGTCCATGATATCCAATACTCGTGGATCAATATCAACATCAGAAGAAACAAGCAAGAATTGGCCAAGCAAGCAAAGACAAAGCATGCGTCCCCATGCCTTAGTAGGAGCCAAATGAGAGAGACAAAAATCAATCAAGGGAGCAAGTAGAATTTTCTCACCTCTCATCAACTGAAGAACTTTGGGCTTTGAAATTTGAAATAACATCTGCATCTTTTGTTGAGTCTTAGAAATCAATATGGGTAATGCCATTTGTTGATTATTTGGATATCCAAGGATGGCCTCAAATTCTTCAATCAAGGGACATATTTCAAAGCCATTAATTTTAAATGTCCTAGAATCAACATTCCGAAAAGAAGCCAGGGCATGTAAAAAGGAGTGGTCTAATTTAACATTTTGAAAACACTTTAAAATATCAAGTTTTGACCTAGAAGTTTACTTCCAGTGAATGGCGTCCATATTCTTAAATAGAATTTTTGTCTTCTTTAAATAAAGTTCGATCATTGTTGATGAATGAAGGAAAGTCAAAATTGTTAAAAGAAGTTCTTATGTTGAAATGGAAAATCTTTTAGTTTCCGTATGAAATTATGGCGTGAAGAGTAATTTATATAGTAGAAACATCCTTTTCCAAAATTGATGAGGAAAAGATGATAAGGAAAAGCATGAGACCATGATGCATGAGGAAAAGAATTAGCGACGAAATTACTTTACCGTATTGCATTTGGTTTTAGCTAAGTGATGCGGCCTGTGAATTGTGAAAAGGAAATTGTGGTGCAATGATTATGATATGATATATATATAAATATAAAAGAGTTACAGTAAAGATGGAAATTATATATATTGTCATTTTTATGCTTATTGTACAGTGTTTATATAATTGATACAATATTTATACATCACTAAGAAGGTGGTGGTAGATCATCAAATAAAGCCCTGAAAAAATCATCGCCTGTTGGAGGAGGAGGCATATCACTAGTCACAAGTCCACCCAAAGCAGGAGCACCAAAATCCCTATTACCTCAGAGTTTTAATCTTTCACGATCCTCATCAGAAGTAGATAAAAGGATCTCATGGTCATCAGTTTGGGGGCCTCCAGATGAAGAAGCACCAGGATCCCTCATCCCCTGAAATCGAAAGTCTCGAAAATCTTGTTCTGATTGATGATACAAATTTTCAAAATGAGAAGCCTGCCGACAACTGGCGGCCAACTCTTCTTGAAGTTTCTTATTTTGTTCTTTGAGCATCCGCTGTGAGCCAGAAAGGAAAAAAGTAAGAACATACATAATCATGCATACATATAGCATAAATTACCATGAATAAAGAAAACTTACCAGGTAATTCATATCAATACCCTGTGGATGAGATGGCATATCTGACGGACTAGAATGAGCAAATGAAGGAGCAGTGAAAGAGGGTCCAGCCTCATGATCAAATGAGCCAGCAACCTGCAACAATAATTAAAAGTCAAAATAAGAAAGAAGCGATTGCAATGGAAAAATGGTAAAAGTTTTACCTGAGAAGTGCTAGCCTCGAGATGTGGAATGAATTCTCCTACATCTCCATGATGTTCCTCTTCATCTCTACCCTCAATTTCTTTGGGAATTTCCCATACACCAACAGGAGATACATCAAAGTTCAAGAGCCTCATTTGAATAAAATGGGCATAAGATGCACCCATCGGATAGAGAAATGTTTCAACACCATAACCGTGCTGGGCCAACCACCATGCATCCTTCGGCATTGATATAATATTTAAAGTATATTTCGGGCAAGGTATCAGAATCCTCCGCTGCTCGGGACTAAGAAACCAAGCATATACTCTCTCTCCGAGAAACCAGCCACTAAACACAGGGCCAGCGATGACTCGGCGAGTATGTTGGAAAGACAATGCAGCATTCATGGAGGAAGTCCAGTTTATTCGCTCTTCTAGGTTCCACCAGGCCAAATTCACCTACAAAATAACATAAGGTAAGTAAACTTTCACATAAATTTAAAGCATACTAATGCTATTTTACGCAGTCCCAGGTTAAGCGGGTCAACACGAAGCATTGGGTATGCACATGGTGTGAGCTGGGAATTTCCACACGATCTGACAACCAGAAATTTAATCTCGGATACCCGACTCTCTCTCGAGAAATACCAGGCACCCTCACAAGGTTGTGTTCATATGCCCATGCCTACAATAACAATAAAAATCAAATTCATACAAGAAAAGAATGGAATTGACATTGGTAGAAGAAGAGTACCTCGATAATCGCCATCAAGCCGACGAAAGACTTCTTATTTCGGCAAATTTTATCAAGACCATGGTAAAGACAGACGAGACCAGCTTCACCCCAACCATAAAGTGGTACCATCCTAAAATAAGAAAGGACCCTCAACACAGACAAATGGATGCCAGATTCAGTGTTGCCTAAGATGGTCGACCCAAGCAAATATAACAAAAATCCTTGAGCATACTGTTGGGTCGTGTCTCTGTGAACCCGTCCTTCGTAGTTCATCCAATAACTACGAATTGGCTAAATTTTTATCTTAAAAGGCCCCTTTATATGATTGTTTCATACCATTTAATTGTTGAATTTCTTCAAATGATAACATATCGTTGGTAAAAGGAATCGGAACACCATCATACTGAATGCTGGTTATAGCAGCAAAGTTGACTGGACCAATTGTCATCTCTCCAATGGGCAAGTGAAAAGTATGAGTTGTGTCTAACCATCGTTCTACAAGTGCCCGGACTACGCTTTGGTCTATCAGATACTCCTCGGATGGTAATTGTAAGATAAAGTTCTCAAAGCCGCAATCTCGGATAATCTGCCTTACCCGAGAAGGCGCTACATCATACCATTGTCGGGCTTTCTAGATACACCCTCCAGCCCGAACAACACAACTATCACGCTAACACGGAGTCAGGTAAGTTAACACTAGGTAATTATATCATTATTCTATCTACTTAAATTAATATATTTTTTTTCTAAATTTTCTAAAAAACAAAAAAAATACAAATAAAAAATAAAGACAAAACAAAAACATAATAATAACAGAAAGAAAAGAAAAGAAAAGAAAAGAAGAAATAATTACCGTGCTCTTTTCATTTGAACTATGATGAAGCAACATCCCAACTAGTAGACCTATATTTCCATCTTCATGATGCCAAATAAACTCTTATAACTTAGCATTAGAATGAGTTCTTGATCTTGAAGCATGCATTTTTAAAACTATATGCTAAATTTGATAGAATTATAGCTATTAACGAAAGGAATGAAAATTTGCTGTGAATGAAATGAAGAAATTCGTTCATTTATATAGAGGAACGGCAAAGAAAAAAAATGAATTTTAAAAAGTAAATTTTACTATTGATAAATAGTAAATTTACTATTAATAAATAGTAGGTTACTATTTATAAATAGTAAATTACTATTTATAAATAGTAGGTTACTATTTATAAATAGTAAATAGTGCATGAACAATGACTATATAGTAAAATAAATAGTAAATTCAATCATTCAAATATACTTGCATGTATATAAATATTTTTACACTATTAAAATATTTTTACACGCAGGGGGTGAGGAGAAGATATGTGGGAGAAGATATGTGCATAAAAATTAGCTAAATTTTTTGGAAACAAAATTTATATGCTACTCACTATAATCATTTTTTGCAGATAATTAAATCTCTTTAGCTCGGGTCCAGAACTCAAATTATCCTTAGGTCCACAACCTAAAATCTCTTAGTTCGGGTCTAGAATCCAAAATTACCCTTAGGTCCAGAACCTAAAATTATTATTTAAGTCTAGAACTTTGCTCGGGTCTAGAACCTAAATTATCGTTAGGTCCAAAACCTAAAATTCCTTTTAAGTCCAGAACTTAGCTCAGATCTAGAACCCGAATTCCCTCTAGGTCTAGAACCTAAAATCTCCCCTAAGTCCAGAACTTAGCTCGGGTTCAAAACTCAAATTATCCTTAGGTGCAGAACCTAAAATTCCGTTTAAGTCCAGAACTTATCTCGGGTCCAAAACACAAATTTCCTATAGATCCAGAACCTAAAATCTCTCCTAAGTCCAGAACTTAGCTCGGGTCCATAACTCAAATTATCCTTAGGTCTAGAACCCAAAATTACCCTTAGGTTCAGAACCTAAATTTATTCTTTAAGTCCTAAACTCAAACCGGGTCCAGAACCCAAAACCTCAACCATCTTAGAAAAATTAAGTCTTATTGCTTTTCACTCTCTTTTACTAAAGTCTCAGATCGTTCAAGCAGGGGGCAAACTGTAGACCCTTAATTTTTAGTTCGGTCCAATATATTTTATTTAGTCTAAAATAATTTTTGTGTTATCTTAATTAAATAATATTTTTTAGTATTTATTTTTTATAATTATAGTAATAAAAAATAATAATAAATAAATAACTAAATAAAAATAAAAATCGGCGACGAATTTTTTCGTCGCCGAAAGTAATTGGACGAAATGGCCTTAGTTTCCACACAGTTTCTCACAAGCTCGCAGCCCGTCTTAGTTTTTGCCAGCAAAATTTTTCCAACACAATTTTTTTAGAAACCAAATTCTATTTGGTTTAGGTTTTCTTTTCCTAATTAATGATAATTTCCTTAAACAATTAGAATTAAGCTTCTAAAATTTCCTATAATTAACACTAAAAATACACAGAAAAGGGATCTTTGGATCAGACTTAGAGGACTAGAACTTTGAATTTAGGACTTTAGATTTTGAAAAGAGCAATAAGCAAGCAATTCAACAATTTATCAAAGGCAGCAACCTTACCTTTGTCTCCATTCATCCAGAAATTAATTTTGGTGGAACCAACTATGCAGGTTTGATCCTTAATCATAAACTATTCATAGCTTTGTTTCTTTGATTCATAATAATATACATACAAAACTTTGATCTTTGAATATGTAATAACTTGATCTTCATTTCCAAAAACCTTAAATGATTTCCTCTATTTCTAAATACCTTAAAAACCCTAATTTGTTTCTTTTATTTTCCAAAAAATTCTTATATCGTTCCTTCTATTTTTTTAAAACTCAAGAACTCTAATTTTGTTTCCTCTAAAACTCAAGGGCTCTAATTATGTTTCTTCTAAAATTTAAGAACCCTAATTCTGTTTCTTCTAAAACTTAAGACCTCTAATTTATTTCTTCTAAACCTTAAAACCCTAGATTTTTCCTTCTATTTCCAAAAACCCTAAAAAAATACTTTTTTGTTTCTAGAAACCTTAAATCATTTTTCCTATTTCCAAAAGCTTTTAAAAACCCTAAACTGTTTTCTTCTAATTCTTTTCCAAAATTTCCAAATGTTTTGTTAAATATCCAAACTCTAAACCCACTTTACAGTTTCTAAAAAATCATAATTACTTTATAAAACTAAACTATTTTCTTCAACTCCAAAACCAAAACAGTAAACCTCAAACAAGTTAATCTAAACCCTAAGTTTTCTTAAACCCTAATTCCCTCAAAACCATAAACCCTAGTTTTCCTAAACCCTAATCTTTAAAACCTTAAAACCTTATAATCCGAAATATTAAAACTCAACACAGTAAGCTTGTAGACCTTTAATTTTTGACCAAGTCTGGTCCAATATATTTTAATAAGTCCAAAATAATTTTTGTGTTGTCCAATATATTTTAATTAGTCCAAAATAATTTTTGTGTTATCTTAATTGAATAATATTAGTTTTAGTATTTAGTTTTTGTAATTAATAAAAAATAATAAATAATAAATAAATAAATAAATAAAAAATAAAAATAAAAGTAAAAATCGGCAACTAAAAAATTTATCGCCGAAAAGCAAGCTGACGAAATGGCCCGTAGCCAGTTTCGCTCCCGCAGCCCGCAAGTTCCCACGACCGTTTTTTTCTCCAGCAAAATTTTTTCGCAGCATTTTTTTTCGCCAGCAAAATTTTTTTGATGCAATTTTTTCCAAAACCAAATTCAATTTGGTTTCGGTTTCCTTTTCTTAATTAATGTTAGATTCCGTAAACAATTAAGATTAATCATAAAAAATTTCTATAAATAGGACTAAAAACAACACAGAAAAAAGGAGGAAAATTTTAGAGGAAAAACTTTGGACCGAGGAATCAAGAAAATTAGGAGATTAACGATCAAACTTTTGAGAGAGCAAAGAAGCAATTCAATCCATCAAAGGCAACCATCTTGCCTTTGTTCTTGTTCATCCAAGAAGTAATTTTTGGTGGAACCAACAAATGAAGGTATGAATATCTAATCTTTTTTTTTCTTCATAGTAACTTCAATCATTTAATTGTTTCTTTTGATTTTAAAAACCTTAATTCGTTTCTATGGTTTCCAAAAATCTTAAAATTGTTATTTATGTTTCTTCAAAATATTAAAACCCTAATCTACTTTCTAACTTTTCAAAACCTTAAATCGTTTCATTAATTTACCAAAATCCTAATCTGCTTTCCAATTTTCCAAAACCCTAAATTGAATCCTTTTCTTTCCAAAAACCCTAAAAAATATCTTTTCTATTTCTATAAACCTTAAATCATTTTGTTTATTTTCATAAAGCTTCATAAAACTATAAATTGTTTTTCCAAATTCTAAAATCAAATATATTCTCTGAAACACTAAAAACCCTAATTCAACTTTAAAACTAAGACAGTAACCTCAAACTAGCTAACATTAAACCCTAGTTTTCTTAAACCCTAACTCTCTTAAAATCTTAAACCCTAATTTTTCTAAACCCTAATCCTTTAAACCTTTAAACCTTATAAACCTAAATATTAAAATTCAAACACAGTAAGCCTAAAAACAACAATTCAGTAGATAATAATCATAAACCTAATGTTTTAAAGTGTCCAAACCCTAATTTCATGATTTCACTCCTCAAACACTAATTTGGTTAATCAAAGAACTTTATCAACCTCTTAAATTATAAGACTTTAATCCATTTCAATTCTTTTAAAACTTACAGTAGCATAAACCTTAATATATTAAAATCCCAAAATCTTAAATATTAATTAAAAAACTTTAAATGGAAACAGTAAACGTCAATTTGTATCTTTACTTGCTTTATTTGATTGTGTAGTTCATTATATACTTTGATTTATATTATATGCTTTGATTTATTTAAGTTCAATGCTTAGTTTATTTAAATTATCATGGATGAATGTTTATATTTTGATTGATGTTTAATATCTTTGGTGAATGATTTATTTACGATGAATGGTTATTTACCTTTATCAATTTATTTTTGATTTCCAAATGTTGTAAGAGGTATGTTTCCACTTTGTGGGTACCTCATTAGTTAACTATCATGTAATTTAAATTACTTTTATATTTTACATCAATGTAAATGACAGATTTCTACCTTTTGGTGGGTGTCCTATTTAGGCATGGATTATGTAAGGGCATGTTTCCATCTTCGGATGGGTGTCCATTTATTTATCTTGCTTGGACATTGTTTTGATTTTAATATAATGATGCTTTCTTTCAATTGTTGCATGTAATATGGATGATATTGTTATACTTAAGAATTTTATAATATTAAGACCTATAAAGGAGGCCGGTTCTAATGAATCGGGCAGTGTGGGGGTGCTGGGCCATTTCTCACCTTCCCCACACGTACCCAACTTTTTAAACCCATTAGGGGGTTGGGGATTCCTTAGGAATCGAGTCATCCACCCCATTCTTTTTCCCAGCCCATCCGGGTGGCGACTCCATTTTCTCTAGATCTAGGTCCGTGTTCTCTAAGCCCTGAGCCTAAATAGTGCCGAAGTCGCAAGAACCATTCCACCGGGAGTGGGGGCAAAAATCCCCGTTCACAGTGGTGACTCCACTGGGGATAAGAGAAGTTGATTCCATTGGTCTTTATATTATTCTATTCTTTCTTATAATGATATTATCCATTGCATCATATTAGATTGCATCGTGTGCGTGAGTTAGGCCGCCCGTGTTACCCGTGTTGTGTTATGTAAGGGATACCAAGATATGGAGATCGAGCATGTCATAACCACTCATAGCCTCGTACCTTTTAGTAAATACTAGCCATGTCAACAAGGGATCTAGCCCGACCGAGGTGACCATTCGGGCTTATGACAACACTAAGAGACATGCCGAAGGAACTTTTAAAGCTACTGTTAAGGTTGGTCTAATTGAATCTATTGTTGAATTTGTTGTTTTAGACATACTTGTTACCTTTACCTTACTCTTGGGACAACCATGGTTTCATCCTCTTGGTTGAGTTCCTTCCACCCTTCATCAAAAGATCAAGTTCCCTAATGGAGATGAGACAGTGGTCATCGAGGCCGAAGATAATGAGATTGTTAACGCTCTAATGATTGAGAGGCCTCTCAATGATTTCCAAGTAGCTACACTTTCTAATGATGAAGTAGTGGATTCTAAAGTCTTGAATATGTTGAAGAACATGCATTACCTTCCCGGAGCTGGTTTTAGAAAGGGAAAGGCCGATTTGACAAAACTGCCAGATTTTAAAACTCAAACTTCAAAGAAGGGGTTGGGATATGGTGAAGCCAACAATGTCCAGCCAAAGAAGAATGAGAAGATGAACTTCCCACTACTTGAAGAGATCTTTGTCAAAGCTCCAGATATGGGACCACTCCAAGGAAAGCCCGAGCCAATCATATTCATGGGAAAGTTGATCTCGAGTTTTGAAATTTTTACAGATGTTGCCGAGCTAGTGGAGCAAGTGAAGAAAGAGCTCACCCTGCCAGCCAATAAAGAATCCAATCCGAAAGTGAAGAAGGAAGCTGTCTTGAAAGCCGAGAATACTTCGGAGGAGATTGCTGCCTTGGTTGAAGAAAAGTTTGAAGACATCCTGCCTTATGATTTTGAGAACAATGATTTTGATTTTGATTTTAATTAGTCTGCTTTGTATGAGGATGATGATGTTTTCTTTTTCAAAATGAATGCAATAAAGTTTGATTTTGTTTACTTGTGTGATGTTTCTCCTGATGGTTGCATACATTCAAATAACAGTTACATGAGCATCTTTAATATTAATTCTGTTAACACACAATCATTAAATTTGGGAACAATCGAAAATTCTAAAAACATTAGCATAGCATTCGACCTTACTCCTGACGAGAGAGAGAGATTTGAAAAAATATTCAAAAAATATGAAGAAGTATTTGCTTGGTCTTATGAAGATATGCCTGGAATATATCGAGACATAGCCGAGCATCTTATTCCTACTTACACTCACATGAAGCCCGTCAAACAAAAGCTTAGGTGATTGAGACCTGAGTAGGCCGAATTGGTTAAAGAAGAGGTCATTAAACAAATACAAGTGAAGTTCCTTGAAGTGATAGAATATCCAGATTGGTTAGCCAACATAGTACCCATGCTAAAGAAAGAGGGAAGAATAAGGGTCTGTGTGGATTATAGAGATTTAAACAAGGCTTCCCCTAAAGATGATTTTCCTTTACCTTATATAGATGTTCTCAATGATAGTGCAGCCTCTAGCGTGCTACACTCGTTTGTAGATGGATTTCTAGATACAACCAAGTGTTAATGGACCAAGAGGATAAAGCCAAAACTGCTTTCATTACTATATAGTGTATATTTTGTTATAGGGTGATGCCAATCGGCTTAAAGAATGCTGGAGCAACCTATCAAAGGATGCCCACCACACTATTTCATGACATGATTCACAAAGAAGTTGAAGTATATGTTGATGATATGATGGTGAAATCGGATACAAGGGAACAACACTTCCAAAACTTAGAGTTATTCTTTGATAGAGCATTGAAATATAAGCTAAGATTAAACCCGAAGAAGTTTGTGTTCGGGGTTACCTCAGGCAAATTATTGGGACATGTGATTGGCCCGAATGGCATTGAGATTGATCCTGAAAAAGTTAAAGCAATCAGGGAAATGCCAGCCCCTAAGACGGAGAGAGAAGTTTGGGGATTTATTGGTAAATTGCAATACATCAGCAGATTCATAGCAAAGTTCACAATAATCTGTGAGCCTATCTTCAAATTGCTTAAAAAGAATTAGTCGGTCATGCGGAATGAAGAGTGTTAAAGGCCTTTGAAGGAATAAAAGAGTATTTTGTTGAATCCACCTGTTTTGAAACCACCTAAACCCGGCAAACCTCTATTACTATATTTAGCAGTAGAAGAAGAGTCAATAAGAGCCATGCTAGCCCAAGCAAATGAGTCAGGGATTGAGCATGCAGTCTACTATTTAAGTAGAAAGCTCCTACCTTATGAAATTAAGTATAGTACCATTGAAAAGACCTGTATAGCCGTGGTTTGGTCTTCCAAGAAGTTGCGATATTACTTTCAATTGTATAGTGTGCAAATAATTTCCAGGTTGGACCCGATGAAATACTTAAGGGAGACACCCTCTTTGATTGGGAAATATGGTCGCTGGTTGATAATATTAGAAGAATTTGAGATTGAGTATGTAACCAGGAAAATAATCAAAGGTAGAGCGGTGGTAGAATTTCTGGCCCAATAGCCATTACCAGATAGCGAAGAGGTAATCTTGGAATTTTCAGATGAACATTTAGAGGCAATTGAAGTACAAGGATGGAAAATTTATTTTGATGGAGCAGCAAACAGGAAAGGAGCAGATTTGGGAGTCATACTAGAATTGTCCGAAGGGGAACTTATCCCTTTAGCCAAAAAGTTGAAATTTAGGGCAACCAATAATATGGTGGAGTACGAAGCTTGTATTTTTGGTTTAATGATTATGAAGGAGGATAAGAAAGAAGTTTTTGGCGACTCATTGCTAGTAGTATCCCAAGTAAATAGAGAGTGGGAGTTGAAAAAAGAGAAATTAAAACCATACCACCATTACTTGACCATGATGAAGAAGAACTTTAAGGAGTGTAGGATTGTACACCTATCAAGAGAAGAAAATTAGATGGCTGATGCCCTAGCCACATTGGCTTCGGTATGGGAAAATCCTGTCAGTTTATTCCTTAAGCCTCTGATTTTGTCCAGTTCATCAACTCCTTGCTATGAATATGAGACAATCATGGAAACTGATACAGACTATGATGCGTGGTATGATACTATAAGACAACTTCTGGAGGAAAGGGAATACCCGTCGAGGGCAACAAAGAAAGAAAGAAGGGCCATAAGGCAGTGGTCTTTGCAATACATCACATTTTATGGAGAGTTATATCGAAGATGGCCTGATGGGGTGCATTTGAGATGTTTAAGGAAGCTTGAAGTGGAGCATATCATGTCAGAAATACATGCGGGAAGCTGCGGTCCACATATGAGTGGTTTGGCCTTAGTAAAGAAGATTATTCGACAAGGTTACTACTGGTTGACCATGGAGAGAGATTGTATTGAGTTCGTAAAGAAGTGCCAACAATGTCAGATGTATGGTAACTTGAATCACATGCCTCCTGAAGAGTTGCATTCTATGTCTTCACCCTGGCCCTTTGCCACTTGGGCTATCGATATTATAGGGGAGATACATCCGACAGCCTCAAATAGTCACCATTTCATTGTAGTAGCAGTAGATTATTTTTCAAAATGGGTCAAAGCCGAATCCTTCAACAAACTAGGGGCAAGTCAAATGGCTAGATTTATTGAAAAGAACCTCATTTGAAGATATAGGGTCCCACACATTGTGATATCAGACAATGGGGTATAGTTTCAAGGAGCAGTTAAGGATTTATTCTCAAAGTACCAAATCCATCATCATAAATCCTCTCCTTATAGACCAAAGGCTAATGGTGCAGTAGAAGCAACAAACAAAACAATTAAGCAAATCCTATGCAAGATGACCAAGACATACAGGGATTGGTTAGAGATTCTTCCTTTTGCTTTGTGGAGATATAGAATAAGTGTGCGAACACCAACTGGAATGACACTGTTCTCTTTGGTTTATGGGATGGAAGCAGTATTGCCAATTGAAATTGAGATCAAGTCAATGAGAGTAGTCTTGGAAGCTGAACTGCTTAAAACGGAGTGGGTAGTGAGCAGATACACACAGTTAGCTTTACTAGAAGAGAGAAGGTTAAAGGCACTATATCGTCATCAACTGTATCAAAAGAAGATAGCTCAGGCTTATAATAGAAGAGTTAAGATCAGAAAACTCAAAGTCGGGGATATGGTATTGAAACAATGTAAGCCTAACGTATCTGATCCAAGAGGGAAGTTTAGGCCTAGTTGGGAAGGGCCAAATGTCGTGAAACAAGCCATTAACAAGGGTGTAGTGAAGCTATCAAACATGCACGGTAATGAGTTTAGTGAGCCAGTGAACATCGACAGGTTGAAGAGGTTTTATATATAAAATAAAAAAAAGCTCTATGGGTTGAAAACCCAAAAAGGGCAACCTAGGCAAAAGTTAGAGCAGTCCGCTAGTTCCGAAAACTTGAAAGGGTGGGCTAGGCAACAATTAGGGCTAAATGAGAGAAAATCATCAATTAGGAAACCCGAAAAGGCTGGTTGACAGCAGAAGTGATCTTATTTATGCTGGCTTTATGTTTGGTTGTTCCCCAATTTAATAAAACAAAACTAATGTTAAAATTGTTCTATGTGCACTGCTAAAAGTATTTGACAGGATATGGATGAAATAAATAAACACAATAGCAAAAGGTGATGACAAATTATAAATGGAAAAGAAGCATCTTTCATTACTTTAATTATTTTTCATCCTAACAATACACTTTCTAAATTGACAAATGTAAAATCTATGGAAGACGATAAGTGTAACGTGCAGGCCAGCTTTGCCTCAGCAAATCCAAGTAGTCTTCAGTCAAGCAAGGCATGTCTAAATAGGGAGTAAAGTCAAAATCACGAGGCTCAACTCCATACTAACGCCCAAGTTGGCAAGGATCATAGCAAGTACCTTGATGAAGAGCAGCAAGAGGAACATACATCAAGTGTGTCCGCACGGTGATATGAGAAATCTTCCACCAAGGTACCAACCAATGGATGTTGACTTCAGTGCATAAGTGGATCCAGTCAACCCAGTCAGCATATGAAGAAGCAGGATGGAGTAGTTTTCTAGCATAATGATGCCATGGCAGATATCTGGCAAAATCCATAGATGGAGTATCAAGCAAGCAGGGACGCTCCTGAAGCCAAATCTGTGAGGAAATTAAATTAAAAAAAAAGTCTGCTAAGTTGAAAGCCCGTAAGGGCAGCTTAGGCAAAAATTAGGACAGCTCGTTAGTTCTAAAACCCACATGGGTAGACTAGGCAAAAATTATAGCAATATATATATAATAAAAGAGGTCTGCTAAGTTGAAAAACCCGCAAGGGCAGCTTAGGCAAAAAATTAGGATAGCTCGCTAGCTCTGAAAACCCGTATGGGCGGACTAGGCAAAAATTAGAGCAATAAAAAAATAAGAAGAAAAAGAAAACCAAAATTGAAAACCCGAAAGGGCAGTTTAGGTAATTACCGGAAGCAACAATGAACACCCGGTTAGTCTCTTTGACAATCCTGATTTAAGTTGGTCTGATCCAACTAAAGTCTCAGTTAAGATCACTGTATCGGCGACAAGCCTCCTTCCATTTAGTCCATGATATCCAATACTCGTGGATCAATATCAACATCAGAAGAAACAAGCAAGAATTGGCCAAGCAAGCAAAGACAAAGCATGCGTTCCCATGCCTTAGTAGGAGCCAAATGAGAGAGACAAAAATCAATCAAGGGAGCAAGTAGAATTTTCTCACCTCTCATCAACTAAAGAACTTTGGGCTTTGAAATTTGAAATAACATATGCATCTTTTGTTGAGTCTTAGAAATCAATATTTAGTCCATGATATCCAATACTCGTGGATCAATATCAACATCAGAAGAAACAAGCAAGAATTGGCCAAGCAAGCAAAGACAAAGCATGCGTCCCCATGCCTTAGTAGGAGCCAAATGAGAGAGACAAAAATCAATCAAGGGAGCAAGTAGAATTTTCTCACCTCTCATCAACTGAAGAACTTTGGGCGTTGAAATTTGAAATAACATCTGCATCTTTTGTTG
Source organism: Garcia nutans (assembly GCA_947685225.1). Taxonomy (NCBI): domain Eukaryota; kingdom Viridiplantae; phylum Streptophyta; class Magnoliopsida; order Malpighiales; family Euphorbiaceae; genus Garcia; species Garcia nutans. The sequence continues at coordinate 12,097,535 of CANTUV010000040.1, forward strand.
AGTCTTAGAAATCAATATGGGTAATGCCATTTGTTGATTATTTGGATATCCAAGGATGGCCTCAAATTCTTCAATCAAGGGACATATTTCAAAGCCATTAATTTTAAATGTCCTAGAATCAACATTCCGAAAAGAAGCCAGGGCATGTAAAAAGGAGTGGTCTAATTTAACATTTTGAAAACACTTTAAAATATCAAGTTTTGACCTAGAAGTTTACTTCCAGTGAATGGCGTCCATATTCTTAAATAGAATTTTTGTCTTCTTTAAATAAAGTTCGATCATTGTTGATGAATGAAGGAAAGTCAAAATTGTTAAAAGAAGTTCTTATGTTGAAATGGAAAATCTTTTAGTTTCCGTATGAAATTATGGCGTGAAGAGTAATTCATATAGTAGAAACATCCTTTTCCAAAATTGATGAGGAAAAGATGATAAGGAAAAGCATGAGACCGTGATGCATGAGGAAAAGAATTAGCGACGAAATTACTTTACCGTATTGCATTTGGTTTTAGCTAAGTGATGCGGCCTGTGAATTGTGAAAAGGAAATTGTGGTGCAATGATTATGATATGATATATATATATAAATATAAAAGAGTTACAGTAAAGATGGAAATTATATATATTGTCATTTTTATGCTTATTGTACAGTGTTTATATAATTGATACAATATTTATACATCACTAAGAAGGTGGTGGTAGATCATCAAATAAAGCCCTGAAAAAATCATCGCCTGTTGGAGGAGGAGGCAAATCACTAGTCACAAGTCCACCCAAAGCAGGAGCACCAAAATCCCTATTACCTCAGAGTTTTAATCTTTCACGATCCTCATCAGAAGTAGATAAAAGGATCTCATGGTCATCAGTTTGGGGGCCTCCAGATGAAGAAGCACCAGGATCCCTCATCCCCTGAAATCGAAAGTCTCGAAAATCTTGTTCTGATTGATGATACAAATTTTCAAAATGAGAAGCCTGCCGACAACTGGCGGCCAACTCTTCTTGAAGTTTCTTATTTTGTTCTTTGAGCATCCGCTGTGAGCCAGAAAGGAAAAAAGTAAGAACATACATAATCATGCATACATATAGCATAAATTACCATGAATAAAGAAAACTTACCAGGTAATTCATATCAATACCCTGTGGATGAGATGGCATATCTGACGGACTAGAATGAGCAAATGAAGGAGCAGTGAAAGAGGGTCCAGCCTCATGATCAAATGAGCCAGCAACCTGCAACAATAATTAAAAGTCAAAATAAGAAAGAAGCGATTGCAATGGAAAAATGGTAAAAGTTTTACCTGAGAAGTGCTAGCCTCGAGATGTGGAATGAATTCTCCTACATCTCCATGATGTTCCTCTTCATCTCTACCCTCAATTTCTTTGGGAATTTCCCATACACCAACAGGAGATACATCAAAGTTCAAGAGCCTCATTTGAATAAAATGGGCATAAGATGCACCCATCGGATAGAGAAATGTTTCAACACCATAACCGTGCTGGGCCAACCACCATGCATCCTTCGGCATTGATATAATATTTAAAGTATATTTCGGGCAAGGTATCAGAATCCTCCGCTGCTCGGGACTAAGAAACCAAGCATATACTCTCTCTCCGAGAAACCAGCCACTAAACACAGGGCCAGCGATGACTCGGCGAGTATGTTGGAAAGACAATGCAGCATTCATGGAGGAAGTCCAGTTTATTCGCTCTTCTAGGTTCCACCAGGCCAAATTCACCTACAAAATAACATAAGGTAAGTAAACTTTCACATAAATTTAAAGCATACTAATGCTATTTTACGCAGTCCCAGGTTAAGCGGGTCAACACGAAGCATTGGGTATGCACATGGTGTGAGCTGGGAATTTCCACACGATCTGACAACCAGAAATTTAATCTCGGATACCCGACTCTCTCTCGAGAAATACCAGGCACCCTCACAAGGTTGTGTTCATATGCCCATGCCTACAATAACAATAAAAATCAAATTCATACAAGAAAAGAATGGAATTGACATTGGTAGAAGAAGAGTACCTCGATAATCGCCATCAAGCCGACGAAAGACTTCTTATTTCGGCAAATTTTATCAAGACCATGGTAAAGACAGACGAGACCAGCTTCACCCCAACCATAAAGTGGTACCATCCTAAAATAAGAAAGGACCCTCAACACAGACAAATGGATGCCGGATTCAGTGTTGCCTAAGATGGTCGACCCAAGCAAATATAACAAAAATCCTTGAGCATACTGTTGGGTCGTGTCTCTGTGAACCCGTCCTTCGTAGTTCATCCAATAACTACGAATTGGCTAAATTTTTATCTTAAAAGGCCCCTTTATATGATTGTTTCATACCATTTAATTGTTGAATTTCTTCAAATGATAACATATCGTTGGTAAAAGGAATCGGAACACCATCATACTGAATGCTGGTTATAGCAGCAAAGTTGACTGGACCAATTGTCATCTCTCCAATGGGCAAGTGAAAAGTATGAGTTGTGTCTAACCATCGTTCTACAAGTGCCCGGACTACGCTTTGGTCTATCAGATACTCCTCGGATGGTAATTGTAAGATAAAGTTCTCAAAGCCGCAATCTCGGATAATCTGCCTTACCCGAGAAGGCGCTACATCATACCATTGTCGGGCTTTCTAGATACACCCTCCAGCCCGAACAACACAACTATCACGCTAACACGGAGTCAGGTAAGTTAACACTAGGTAATTATATCATTATTCTATCTACTTAAATTAATATATTTTTTTTCTAAATTTTCTAAAAAACAAAAAAAATACAAATAAAAAATAAAGACAAAACAAAAACATAATAATAACAGAAAGAAAAGAAAAGAAAAGAAAAGAAGAAATAATTACCGTGCTCTTTTCATTTGAACTATGATGAAGCAACATCCCAACTAGTAGACCTATATTTCCATCTTCATGATGCCAAATAAACTCTTATAACTTAGCATTAGAATGAGTTCTTGATCTTGAAGCATGCATTTTTAAAACTATATGCTAAATTTGATAGAATTATAGCTATTAACGAAAGGAATGAAAATTTGCTGTGAATGAAATGAAGAAATTCGTTCATTTATATAGAGGAACGGCAAAGAAAAAAAATGAATTTTAAAAAGTAAATTTTACTATTGATAAATAGTAAATTTACTATTAATAAATAGTAGGTTACTATTTATAAATAGTAAATTACTATTTATAAATAGTAGGTTACTATTTATAAATAGTAAATAGTGCATGAACAATGACTATATAGTAAAATAAATAGTAAATTCAATCATTCAAATATACTTGCATGTATATAAATATTTTTACACTATTAAAATATTTTTACACGCAGGGGGTGAGGAGAAGATATGTGGGAGAAGATATGTGCATAAAAATTAGCTAAATTTTTTGGAAACAAAATTTATATGCTACTCACTATAATCATTTTTTGCAGATAATTAAATCTCTTTAGCTCGGGTCCAGAACTCAAATTATCCTTAGGTCCACAACCTAAAATCTCTTAGTTCGGGTCTAGAATCCAAAATTACCCTTAGGTCCAGAACCTAAAATTATTATTTAAGTCTAGAACTTTGCTCGGGTCTAGAACCTAAATTATCGTTAGGTCCAAAACCTAAAATTCCTTTTAAGTCCAGAACTTAGCTCAGATCTAGAACCCGAATTCCCTCTAGGTCTAGAACCTAAAATCTCCCCTAAGTCCAGAACTTAGCTCGGGTTCAAAACTCAAATTATCCTTAGGTGCAGAACCTAAAATTCCGTTTAAGTCCAGAACTTATCTCGGGTCCAAAACACAAATTTCCTATAGATCCAGAACCTAAAATCTCTCCTAAGTCCAGAACTTAGCTCGGGTCCATAACTCAAATTATCCTTAGGTCTAGAACCCAAAATTACCCTTAGGTTCAGAACCTAAATTTATTCTTTAAGTCCTAAACTCAAACCGGGTCCAGAACCCAAAACCTCAACCATCTTAGAAAAATTAAGTCTTATTGCTTTTCACTCTCTTTTACTAAAGTCTCAGATCGTTCAAGCAGGGGGCAAACTGTAGACCCTTAATTTTTAGTTCGGTCCAATATATTTTATTTAGTCTAAAATAATTTTTGTGTTATCTTAATTAAATAATATTTTTTAGTATTTATTTTTTATAATTATAGTAATAAAAAATAATAATAAATAAATAACTAAATAAAAATAAAAATCGGCGACGAATTTTTTCGTCGCCGAAAGTAATTGGACGAAATGGCCTTAGTTTCCACACAGTTTCTCACAAGCTCGCAGCCCGTCTTAGTTTTTGCCAGCAAAATTTTTCCAACACAATTTTTTTAGAAACCAAATTCTATTTGGTTTAGGTTTTCTTTTCCTAATTAATGATAATTTCCTTAAACAATTAGAATTAAGCTTCTAAAATTTCCTATAATTAACACTAAAAATACACAGAAAAGGGATCTTTGGATCAGACTTAGAGGACTAGAACTTTGAATTTAGGACTTTAGATTTTGAAAAGAGCAATAAGCAAGCAATTCAACAATTTATCAAAGGCAGCAACCTTACCTTTGTCTCCATTCATCCAGAAATTAATTTTGGTGGAACCAACTATGCAGGTTTGATCCTTAATCATAAACTATTCATAGCTTTGTTTCTTTGATTCATAATAATATACATACAAAACTTTGATCTTTGAATATGTAATAACTTGATCTTCATTTCCAAAAACCTTAAATGATTTCCTCTATTTCTAAATACCTTAAAAACCCTAATTTGTTTCTTTTATTTTCCAAAAAATTCTTATATCGTTCCTTCTATTTTTTTAAAACTCAAGAACTCTAATTTTGTTTCCTCTAAAACTCAAGGGCTCTAATTATGTTTCTTCTAAAATTTAAGAACCCTAATTCTGTTTCTTCTAAAACTTAAGACCTCTAATTTATTTCTTCTAAACCTTAAAACCCTAGATTTTTCCTTCTATTTCCAAAAACCCTAAAAAAATACTTTTTTGTTTCTAGAAACCTTAAATCATTTTTCCTATTTCCAAAAGCTTTTAAAAACCCTAAACTGTTTTCTTCTAATTCTTTTCCAAAATTTCCAAATGTTTTGTTAAATATCCAAACTCTAAACCCACTTTACAGTTTCTAAAAAATCATAATTACTTTATAAAACTAAACTATTTTCTTCAACTCCAAAACCAAAACAGTAAACCTCAAACAAGTTAATCTAAACCCTAAGTTTTCTTAAACCCTAATTCCCTCAAAACCATAAACCCTAGTTTTCCTAAACCCTAATCTTTAAAACCTTAAAACCTTATAATCCGAAATATTAAAACTCAACACAGTAAGCTTGTAGACCTTTAATTTTTGACCAAGTCTGGTCCAATATATTTTAATAAGTCCAAAATAATTTTTGTGTTGTCCAATATATTTTAATTAGTCCAAAATAATTTTTGTGTTATCTTAATTGAATAATATTAGTTTTAGTATTTAGTTTTTGTAATTAATAAAAAATAAAAAATAATAAATAAATAAATAAATAAAAAATAAAAATAAAAGTAAAAATCGGCAACTAAAAAATTTATCGCCGAAAAGCAAGCTGACGAAATGGCCCGTAGCCAGTTTCGCTCCCGCAGCCCGCAAGTTCCCACGACCGTTTTTTTCTCCAGCAAAATTTTTTCGCAGCATTTTTTTTCGCCAGCAAAATTTTTTTGATGCAATTTTTTCCAAAACCAAATTCAATTTGGTTTCGGTTTCCTTTTCTTAATTAATGTTAGATTCCGTAAACAATTAAGATTAATCATAAAAAATTTCTATAAATAGGACTAAAAACAACACAGAAAAAAGGAGGAAAATTTTAGAGGAAAAACTTTGGACCGAGGAATCAAGAAAATTAGGAGATTAACGATCAAACTTTTGAGAGAGCAAAGAAGCAATTCAATCCATCAAAGGCAACCATCTTGCCTTTGTTCTTGTTCATCCAAGAAGTAATTTTTGGTGGAACCAACAAATGAAGGTATGAATATCTAATCTTTTTTTTTCTTCATAGTAGCTTCAATCATTTAATTGTTTCTTTTGATTTTAAAAACCTTAATTCGTTTCTATGGTTTCCAAAAATCTTAAAATTGTTATTTATGTTTCTTCAAAATATTAAAACCCTAATCTACTTTCTAACTTTACAAAACCTTAAATCGTTTCATTAATTTACCAAAATCCTAATCTGCTTTCCAATTTTTCAAAACCCTAAATTGAATCCTTTTCTTTCCAAAAACCCTAAAAAATATCTTTTCTATTTCTATAAACCTTAAATCATTTTGTTTATTTTCATAAAGCTTCATAAAACTATAAATTGTTTTTCCAAATTCTAAAATCAAATATATTCTCTGAAACACTAAAAACCCTAATTCAACTTTAAAACTAAGACAGTAACCTCAAACTAGCTAACATTAAACCCTAGTTTTCTTAAACCCTAACTCTCTTAAAATCTTAAACAATAATTTTTCTAAACCCTAATCCTTTAAACCTTTAAACCTTATAAACCTAAATATTAAAATTCAAACACAGTAAGCCTAAAAACAACAATTCAGTAGATAATAATCATAAACCTAATGTTTTAAAGTGTCCAAACCCTAATTTCATGATTTCACTCCTCAAACACTAATTTGGTTAATCAAAGAACTTTATCAACCTCTTAAATTATAAGACTTTAATCCATTTCAATTCTTTTAAAACTTACAGTAGCATAAACCTTAATATATTAAAATCCCAAAATCTTAAATATTAATTAAAAAACTTTAAATGGAAACAGTAAACGTCAATTTGTATCTTTACTTGCTTTATTTGATTGTGTAGTTCATTATATACTTTGATTTATATTATATGCTTTGATTTATTTAAGTTCAATGCTTAGTTTATTTAAATTATCATGGATGAATGTTTATATTTTGATTGATGTTTAATATCTTTGGTGAATGATTTATTTACGATGAATGGTTATTTACCTTTATCAATTTATTTTTGATTTCCAAATGTTGTAAGAGGTATGTTTCCACTTTGTGGGTACCTCATTAGTTAACTATCATGTAATTTAAATTACTTTTATATTTTACATCAATGTAAATGACAGATTTCTACCTTTTGGTGGGTGTCCTATTTAGGCATGGATTATGTAAGGGCATGTTTCCATCTTCGGATGGGTGTCCATTTATTTATCTTGCTTGGACATTGTTTTGATTTTAATATAATGATGCTTTCTTTCAATTGTTGCATGTAATATGGATGATATTGTTATACTTAAGAATTTTATAATATTAAGACCTATAAAGGAGGCCGGTTCTAATGAATCGGGCAGTGTGGGGGTGCTGGGCCATTTCTCACCTTCCCCATACGTACCCAACTTTTCGAACCCATTAGGGGGTTGGGGATTCCTTAGGAATCGAGTCATCCACCCCATTCTTTTTCCCAGCCCATCCGGGTGGCGACTCCATTTTCTCTAGATCTAGGTCCGTGTTCTCTAAGCCCTGAGCCTAAATAGTGCCGAAGTCGCAAGAACCATTCCACCGGGAGTGGGGGCAAAAATCCCCGTTCACAGTGGTGACTCCACTGGGGATAAGAGAAGTTGATTCCATTGGTCTTTATATTATTCTATTCTTTCTTATAATGATATTATCCATTGCATCATATTAGATTGCATCGTGTGCGTGAGTTAGGCCGCCCGTGTTACCCGTGTTGTGTTATGTAAGGGATACCAAGATATGGAGATCGAGCATGTCATAACCACTCATAGCCTCGTACCTTTTAGTAAATACTTGCTATGGGAACATAAGCCTTTTAACCCAAAGACTAAAGCTCATATAATTGGCCTAGTTACTTTCCTTAGGTTTTTACCCCAAATGCTTGTTCTTTGACTATGGTTAATTTATCTTGGCTTAAATCATGGCTTATTTGGTTTATTCTTTTTCTAATATGACCTAAGTATATTCTAAGCTCAAAATAAATTTTTCTTTAAAATCCAAAAGACCAAAGCTATTTTCAAAATTTTTCTTTGGACATAAGACTTTTCTAAAAATAAATCAAAAATTATTTTGCTCATAACCCAACTGTAAAGCCCAAAATCCATTTTTTCTAAAATCTTTTTACAATGGGCTTATAAACAAAATTATGTTACAAAGAGCTTGCAAATTATTTGGGTCAATTACGAAATACTAAAAATCAATTGTGAGCCTAGTTTATACTAAGAATAATTAATCATGGGCTTGTTTTTGGCATTAATCATTTGTTACTTTTTTGAAGTGATAATTCTATTTATAATAAACCTCTTAATTTTGTTTTAATCCAATATAGCATAAAAGCTACTTTAGTTGGTTGACTGGATTAAAACCTAATTAATGGGAATTATTATGAAATGATTTTTGTAGACCCATAATTTTTGACCCAATTCGGTTTAATATGTTTTATTTATTCTAAAATGATTTTTGTTGTCTAATTGGTCTAAAATAATTTTTATTAAATAATTTTTGCTTTAGTATCTAATTTTTATTAATAAAAATAGAAATAAAAAAATAAAATTAAAAATAAAAATCAGAGTCGAAAAAATCGACGATGAAAAAATTGTTGTGCGGGCCCTTGGGCATTTCGCCCGCAGGAAATTCCTACGGACAAAATTTTTTGCCTGCGAAATAGCTTATGGGCCCGCTCTGCGCGTGCTGCCGCAGCTAACTGCGGCAAATTTTTTTGCCAGCGCAGTTTTTTCGCAGCAGTTTTTTTTCGGCAGCGCAAATTTTCCGACACAAATTTTTCAAAACCTAATCCAATTAGGTTTTGGTTTCTTTTTTTTTTATTAATATTACTTACCTTAACTAATTAGGAATAAACAACCTCAAACCACTATAAATAAGGACCAAAAAAAATTAAAAAAGGGGAGGCAAAAATCCAAGAGTAGTTTGTAAAATTTGAAACCAAATCAAGGAAGGAAAAGAAGAAATTCAATTCAACTCTTTTCTGGAACAGCAGCAGCATGATTTAGAGGATTCAAAGGCAAAAAAGGCTTGTCTTTGGAGCTAGTTCATCCAAGAAGAATTATTTTTGGAGAAATCATCAAAAGAAGCAGCACGATTTAGAGGATTCAAAGGTAAAAAAAGCTTGTCTTTGAAGCTAGTTCATCCAAGAAGAATTGTTTTTGGAGAAATCATCAAAAGAAGGTATGTGTTAATTAATTTTCTTTAATTGTATTTTTTTACAGTAGCAAATTTATGAAATCAAAATTAAAAACCTTTGAACTTTAATTTAGTTTTTCTAAAGCAAAAAAGAAAACCTTATTTCGTTGGTTTATCTTCCAAAAGGCTTAAAATTGTTATTTTTTCTTCTTAAAAACCTTAAAACTCTAATTGAACATATTCTTCAACAAAACCAAAATCAAATTTTGTTTCTTTCAAAACTTTAAACTTGGTACTTTTCCTTCAAAAAGTCTTCTAAAACATCTTTTCTAGTTATAAAAACTTTAATTCACTTGTTTAAATTCATAAAATTCCATAAAATATCAAATTTATTTCCAAACCCTAAGATTAAAATTACCACCCGTAACCCTAATTCCAAAATATCAAATCCAAATTCAACTTTCAAAATTCAAAATAATGAACACTAACCCTTTGAAGCCCTTAATGCCAAAATGGAAGAAATCAAAGAGGCCCTAGCTGAGACCATGAAGAACCAATTGACTGCAATCTTAGAGAATCATGTCGAGGCATTTGCTAGCACTAAAAAACCAAAGGTCAAAGGGAAGACTAAAGTTAGTGAAGTGGTTTTTGATGATGAAAAGGTGATCATTGATGATGATGATGATTGGGCTCAATACTACCAAGAGGCTCAAGAAAAGAAGAAAGAACCGAAGGCTGTTGAGAAGGCAACTACTGAAAAGACCGAGACATCTGATGGTGAAAAGATGATTGCTGATTTAGAAAAGAAATTTGAGAAGAAGCTAAAAACTGAAGAGATGTCTGAGATCGACAAACTATTTGAACAAGATGATGAGGTCCCTTATAAGTTCAAGATGCCTTCCTTTGCTAAGTACAATGGCATCGGAAATCCCCATCTTCATGTGAAGCTGTATATCACTGCCATGCAATCTGCCCGAGCTACTAAGGATCAAACCTTAAGGTACTATATGCTCTCATTGGACCCTGTTGTCCAAAATTAGTTTAATACCTTAGATGATGGAACACAAAAAAGTTGGGATCTACTTTACAAAACCTTCATCCAACAATATGAATATAATGTTGAGTTAGAAGTTACCTTAATGGAAGTGGAGTCCATTAGGCAAAGGCCAAATGAGAATTTTGTGGACTATGTGAAAAGGTGGAGAAACAAGGCCGCTTTACTCAAGAAGAGGCCTGATGAATTCGATCAAATAAGGATGATTGTGAGAGGGGTGTTGCCTAGTCTTCGTGAGAGGATGTCTCATACACTCATTCGTGATTTCAAAGACCTTCTCCAAGCTGGTTTGCAAATTGAAAAATGGGAAAGGGAGAAGAGCCGCTTTCCAACAAAAAGGAACGAGAGAGGGAGCTATCAACCTGGTAGCCAAAGCATGCAAAAGGCCGTTAGTGTTAATGCTACTAACCATGGAACAAGGAGACAATTTTCTAAATTGGGAAAATCGATGTCTTGGGTTCTCAACAAGCTTCAAAGAAAGGGATTGCTACAACCCTTAAATCCTCGTCCTTTGCCTAATCCTCTCCCACCTAATTTTGACACCAAAGCATTTTGTCAATTTCACCAAATGCAAGGACATGACATGGATAGATGTGTGAGGTTGAGACATGAGATTCAAAATCTAATTGATAATGGGAAGCTAACTGAGCCCAACAAGCCAAACACCAAAGATAACCCATTACCAAAATTCAATAGGATACCACCACCGGCGACCTTCATGATTGGAGGAGGTTTACATGAGGACTTTGTCATGTCTTCTTTTCAAGATGTGGATGAGAAAGCAACCAAAGAAGAAGAGGCATTTGTCAAAATTGAACAAGCTATGATGGGAGGAGAAGTAGAAATTTGTGTTGTCAATGGGTTTTGGGATTCAAGTGACAGTGATGATGATATTGTATCCAAGAAGGAGGAGTGGACTTGGTCCGAGCCTGAAGAAGATGAGGTGATGAATACTAGATCCAGTAAGCCTTACGCAAGGCCACCACCAAAGGAGATAGAAACTAATAAGGGGAAGGAAGTTGAAATAGAAGAAGATGATGTTGTGCTCAAGCAATTGAAAAGAACCAAAGCAAGTGTTAGCATTTGGGACTTATTAACTACTTCTAAAAGGCACCGAGAAACTATGGCCAAAGCCTTAGCTAGCATGCCAATTTCTACCTCCACAACACCGGAGGAGTTGATCAACTTCATAAAAATTGGGGAAGGAAATGTGACGAGATCCAAGAAAAGAGTGAAGTTAGTATGGGAGCAGTTTCTTTTTTAGATGCGGACTTACCGGAGGAGGGGAGAGACCACATCCGCCCTCTCTTTATCAAAATAGAAGTCAAGGGGAAGAGGACTCCATGTGCAATGGTCGATGATGGGTGATAAGTGTAATATCCCAAAGTATACCCTAAAAGTTTCGAAATTATTGTTGTATTTGGATTTAATGTATATGTTTTATAGAAAGAGAAAAGAAGTAAAGAGAGAGTGTATATGTTGTATATATAGATATATATAACATATACAAGTCAAAGAAATGGAAGTCAAAAGAAGATAAGTTAATTAAAAGGAAATATTATAAGAGATAGATGTATATGAAGGATAATATGTACATATGGTATTTGAAAAATATGGGAAATATAAAAGCAATATATAAGACATATACATATATCAACATATACATCACATATAAATGATGTATTTATTGGTGTAGGAAAAGTAAGCGTATATAATTAATTAATAATACTAATACTAATAATAATAATAATGATAATAATGACAAGAGAAAAAGAAGAAAAGAAAGTCAAAGGGAAGAATAAATCTTGTGGTGGAGAATTTTTAGAGTTGTTTAATTATATTATTATTATATATATATATAGGATAAGATTGGAAAAAGAAGAAAATATCTTCTTTCTTTCTTCTTCTTCTTCTTCTTGTACGAGAGAGAGAGAGAGAGAGAGAGATGTGATTTTGTTGGCTTTTACATCAAATTCTTAAGGGCTTTAAGAGAATTGAAGGTGAATATTGAAGATTTGGCAAAGAATTCAAGTAAGTGTTCATTTCTTTGTGTTGATTTCTATTGATTGTGTTTATACTTGATATGGTTAGTGTGTGAAGATGATGATAATGAAAGATTAAAGTATATATATATGTTGAATTGGTATTTAGATGATGATAATATGGTTATTTGTGAGGATGATGATGGATTGTTGAAAATGTTTAGTAAGGGTTTAATATAAATGAGTTGGGGAAATTGAGTAATTAATATATGGATGTATATAATGATTATTATTATGATATGTTGAAGTTATATAAGTGTTAAATTAATAGGTGATTTATGTGTATATAAACCAAGATGTTGATTAAGGGTGTTGTAGTATGGATTTTGGAGTGTTTGTGTTTTCATGGATGAGAGTTCGGAATGTATAATTCTTGCCTGACACGGCCATGTCATTTGGCGTGTCAACGGTACTGAGTTTGACGTTTGTGACACGACCATTAACACGGCCATGTTACTGAGCGTGTCATAGCTACTGTGAGATAAAGTAATTGACACGGCCATGAACACGCTCATGTTGTTGGGAGTGTCAATGTTTCTGTGAGGCAGAATGAGTGACACATCCAAGGACACGCCCGTATTACTGAGCGTGTCAAAGTTTCTGTATTGTTGGTTTAGGGCACGATCAGGGACACTCCCGTGTTGGTGAGCGTGTCATGTGTAGAGTTTTCCCTAGTAAGTTATTATTCTTATTTTCTAATGTGTATTACTAAGTGAGTGTGTATAATCACCTTTGGATTAGGTTTTGAAGATTTGAGTTGCCCTAATCCAAGTATTGAAGGATTCATGGAAGAGGAATTTGGAATTGGTGTGAGTTGCTCTTAGAAGTAAGTACAAATCCTATATGATATATATATTTGCATGACTATGGGACTTAAGACATTTGATTGAAAAATGTGTTAAGTTATCTATTATTTTTTTTATGAGTGAAAAATGTGCTATGATATGTATTATGTGTACGATGTGGAATGTATGTTGAAGATTCTAAAAATATGAATAATGTAATTTGCTATGTATATCTCAATGATAAAATATGAAACTAATGTTAATGGATATAAAGGTGAAATATGAAATATTAAAGATATAATAAGCATACAAAATGTATGTACAATGCAAATGGTTATGTATACCCTAATGATGAGATGTGAATGAGATGTGAAGCCAGTATTGTTGTTATAATGATGCAAATGAAATAATTGGGCATGGTTGCCTAGTTTGATTATGAGAAATGAAATGAGAAATGAGTTGTGAAAGAGATTGATAATGAGATAAATGAATTAATTGTGTGCCTAGTATTTTATTCAATTTTCAGAGTTCTGGGTTTGGCGGCATGCCTATGAATCACTGGATAGGTGAAAAGACCGGGTCATAAGCCGATTCCAGTTGAAAAATGTGAAAAATGTGAAATATGATGTTTTTGGGGTGAAAAGACTGGGTCGTAAGCCTCAAAAACAGTAACAGTCTAGCCGGGTTGAGGATCTCCTCAGGTGTATCTGGGTTGAGGTCCAAGAGACTGGGTCTTTTACACTATCCATGGATAGATATATATATATATATATATATATATGTATCGCCTACGGGCTTGATGAATGTGATTATGGACCAAAGCAGTGACTCTGAACTTTGAATAGCATATTAGTTTCTTTTTGGGCCCATGCATGTCTTTGCTTTAATGTGATGATTACAATACATAAGCAATTTACAGAAAATGAATGTGGCTTGATAAACTGCTGAATAATGAGATTATGAAAATATAATATGATGTGTAATATGTATAAGGATATAGAAATTGTGAGTATTATTTCATGAATGTTTTGATAAGTCATTGTATTGTGGGTTGTTGTAATGATATATGTGTTTATGTATATAAATTATGAGATTAGTGGAAAAATGTAAAGAATGCTTTGAAAAGGGGAAAACATGATAAGAAAATTATTATACATGATGTTAATGTAGGAAGTATGATTTTTCTGTAATGAATGTTATATTATTTATTTGTACCACTAAGCTTTCGAGCTTAGCGTGGTTGTGTAAATCACGCAGGTGAGTAGGTGGTTGATCTGGAAGTCAAATCGTTATGCCACGAGAAGGGTAAGAGTTTTTCGAGACCAACTAGAAGGTGGTGCATACATTTACAATTTAATTATGTTGTATTTTGATAAATATGTATATATATACCTAAATGAATTTTGGAAAAGACAAGTTAAATTATATATATGTAATATCATTAAAAGTATAATGATTTTGTAAATGTTCTTTAAATCAAATGTATTATTGTTGGGAACTAAGGTAAAGTTTTTAAATGTAATGAAAAGTGACATCCTTATACTTTATATACGTACCGTATGTATACAAGGTATATGTATAGTACTTATATTGAGTATAGGGGTGTTACAATTATTTTGGTATCAGAGCTTAGGTTTGAGATTCTCGGCCTAAGTAGATTTAAAAAGAAAAGAGGAAAATTTTTGAAAAGTGAAATTTGTGATACATGCATATGCATTAACACCTAGGTTGGTCTCGGATGTGGCATTATGTGATTTGTAGTATATCTGAATTATATGAGATGGATGATAGTGTGTGAATGAGGTTTTACATGAAAGTAAAGCTAGAGAAAGAAATGATATGGAAAAATTTATATAAGTTTAAATGATAAATTAAGGAATTGAAGTTTACTTACGTAAATTTTGAAATTTTTTTTATGGAAGTGTGCTTGTGAAAAAGGTCATAAAGAAATGAATAGGAGAATAAAGGGATGGTGTTGGTTAAAGTAAGGAGATATAATGGTGTTGTTTGCATTGTTGTTTTGATACAAACATTGTGATTTTTATGTTAGAAATGTGATATGCTAAAGTGTTGATAAAGCTCATATTAATAGTGGTAATATGTGACAGTTGAATTTTTGAAATGAGCTTTAATAAGTGTGAAAATGAGATGTTTTGATATTACATGATGGTATATATATATATATAATGCTTTTAAAATTAATATTAAGAAAATGAGATTAGTAAATTGAAGTTTAGGTAAAGTAGTAATTTGAGAATTTAGAGTTTTAATGGAATGTTGATAAAGATTATTTAGATATCGATAGTTTAATGTATGTTCAACATATGAGCTCTTTGCAATGAATATTATTGCATATGAAAGTACTATGAATTGGGTAATGTGATTGATAATATAAAAATTTGTTTTGTAATAAAGGGAAAACGAATAAGCAAGTGAAAATGAGTTACTTTAAGTAATTTGACTGGAAATGATGAAAATGGATATGAAGGGTATACTAAATGCTTTTAAAAACAAATGTGAGAGAGATGTCACATTAGAAATGTGACTAGGATGTATGTGAAGTGTTATTATGGTTACAATGTATATATTTATTGTGTTGACGAATAATTTAAGTTATGTTAAAAGAATGAGAATGATAATGTTCAAAGAAAAGTAATAAACATTAAATTTGTATAGATTGTATGCAAAAAAGAAATTAAATAAAATTGCATGATTATGTGTATACATGTATAGGATGTATGAGGTGAGTTTTTCGATATGAATGTAATTGTATTATGTAAGAACTGTGGAAAGTAAGTCACATTATGAATGTGACCTATGAATGTGTAGGTGGTATAACTACTGGTCTAGTGGTATTGAGAATGATATTGCATGTATTAATGAACCTAAGAGAGATTAGGTCTTGACCTGCGCAGAGCTAGACTATGTGATGAAATTGAGAGTGGGAATGGACTCGAGTAATACTAGACTGTGAAATTGTTATGGTAGTCACTGAACTTGATGATCATATACTATTTTAAGTCCCAAAGTATTTACATGTGGAAAAGTTCTATGTATATGTGTATAATAAGAGATCGTAAGGAAAAGGGGAAGTATAATGTATAAAAAAAATTTAGAAGAGATAGATTAGAAATGGAGTAACAAATGGAAATTGTGTAAGATTTGCATATAATTGAATATGTATATGTAAGAGATGTTAATAGTGATATTGTTGAAACATGAATTAGGCTAATGATGATCATATAATCGAGTGCAAATTGGTTTGAAACAGAGTTGTAATGTGTTAACTCATGGTGTAGCAAAAGTTTAGAGAAAGAATATGTAATCCTTGCGATACAAACTTAGCATTATAATTGGAAAGGTTGAAAGCAGAATAATAGCGAGACAATATTGATTTTTAAGCCACAGGCGTGACCATTAATCTCCTATGGCCATATGATTTGTTTAGTATATATGGCTGGTTAGTTTTGTTATCCACAGATTTGGGACTGAGATAACATGACTGTAGTACAGTTTTGGTGAGATTAATAATTATGTTTCTAGAAACATGGTTAAGAGTTATGATTGGTAAAGTTGTACCTTATCATTTTATGTTAGAAATTTGTTTATAATTATAGAAAGTATGGAAGAAAAGAGAACTGCAAAAATGTTTGGAGTTATGGATAAAAGGTAATTATTGTAAAAATAGTAATGGTATAAAAGGTGAGGAGATGTTAAATGGGAGAAATTATTAAATGTGATTGAAAGTTATACTGAATATGTTTATAGTATAAAGTGAATAAGTGGATGGACTTAAGGTTTAAGTGAGTGAACTATGGGTAATAAACATGGTATGAGATAATCATGAGGATTTTGTGGAAATTGTACTAAGATAATAGAAAATAAACTATGTGTATATTGAAAGATAATTTGAAGTGATTTGTTATTAATAATCATAATTTCAAAAAGTTGAAAAATGGATCCGAAGAGATTAGAATTTGAAAATAAGTTTGACTTAATGGAATTAGGTCATATATATTGTGAAATCTAATGATAAGTTTAAATAAGTTAATTGTTGGTTTGAATCGAACAAGATTGAAACGTGGGTATATTGTGACAGATAGATCAAGTGATCTAGATTTCGCTAAGATTGTGAATTATTGTTGAGATTTAATATGTATAGTTGTATTAAGAATATAAGATATAAGTGATAATGTAAATGATGTAATATTCTGATACATGAATGGACATGAATGAATTGAGCTATATCAGTTGTAAATGATGATAAAAGGGAAAAGGTTGATTACCTGTAAAGTAAGTTTAAAGACATTGTATTAATATTTATGTTAAGTGAGAAGCATGTTAAAGAAGGAATTAAATGTATGAAAAATAAGAATATTGTTATAAATTAAGATTTGATAAATGTCTATTCTGAAAGTGATTGTAATGACGGGATAATCAATATTAAGATATAAATCAATGATTTTTAAGGTTAAAGTTAAGAGAGTATTTATAAAGAGATGAAGTGATAAAATATCTTGAATTTAATAGATGGACAAAGTATAAGTATATTATAAGATGATCTGATTCTTGTATAAAGATAAATTAGAGTTATTTTGAATGTTTGGTTAAGAAGTAATAAGATATATATATATAATGATGAGTAATGAAGTTTAGGGAAGATGATTGACTCTAA
Source organism: Garcia nutans (assembly GCA_947685225.1). Classification (NCBI taxonomy): domain Eukaryota; kingdom Viridiplantae; phylum Streptophyta; class Magnoliopsida; order Malpighiales; family Euphorbiaceae; genus Garcia; species Garcia nutans. The sequence continues at coordinate 12,115,235 of CANTUV010000040.1, forward strand.
GGGGGAGAGTAGAAGTTATGTGATTTGATGACACAATAACTTAATAATATGATTAACTTCATATGAAAGTTAAGATGGTATTTTGTTAAGAATGGGTTGTTACTGTACTGGATAATTTCGAGGATGAAATTATTTAAGGGGGAGAGAATTGTAATATCCCAAAGTATACCCTAAAAGTTTTGGAATTATTGTTGTATTTGGATTTAATGTATATGTTTTATAGAAAGAGAAAAGAAGTAAAGAGAGAGTGTATATGTTGTATATATAGATATATATAACATATACAAGTCAAAGAAATGGAAGTCAAAAGAAGATAAGTTAATTAAAAGGAAATATTATAAGAGATAGATGTATATGAAGGATAATATATATATATGGTATTTGAAAAATATGGGAAATATAAAAGCAATATATGAGACATATACATATATCAACATATACATCACATATACATGATGTATATATTGGTGTAGGAAAAGTAAATGTATATAATTAATTAATAATACTAATAATAATAATAATAATAATAATAATAATAATAATAATAATAATAATGACAAGAGAAAAAGAAGAAAAGAAAGTCAAAGGGAAGAATAAATCTTGTGGTGGAGAATTTTTAGAGTTGTTTAATTATATTATTATTATATATATATAGGATAAGATTGGAAAAAGAAGAAAATATCTTCTTTCTTTCTTCTTCTTCTTCTTCTTCTTGTACGAGAGAGAGAGAGAGAGAGAGAGATGTGATTTTGTTGGTTTTTACATCAAATTCTTAAGGGCTTTAAGAGAATTGAAGGTGAATATTGAAGATTTGGCAAAGAATTCAAGTAAGTGTTCATTTCTTTGTGTTGATTTCTATTGATTGTGTTTATACTTGATATGGTTAGTGTGTGAAGATGATGATAATGAAAGATTAAAGTATATATATATATGTTGAATCGGTATTTAGATGATGATAATATGGTTATTTGTGAGGATGATGATGGATTGTTGAAAATGTTTAGTAAGGGTTTAATATAAATGAGTTGGGAAAATTGAGTAATTGATATATGGATGTATATAATGATTATTATTATGATATGTTGAAGTTATATAAGTGTTAAATTAATAGGTGATTTATGTGTATATAAACCAAGATGTTGATTAAGGGTGTTGTAGTATGGATTTTGGAGTGTTTGTGTTTTCATGGATGAGAGTTCGGAATGTATAATTCTTGCTTGACACGGCCAGTGACACGGCCATGTCATTGGGCGTGTCAAAGATACTGAGTTTGACGTTTGTGACACGACCATTAACACGGCTATGTTACTGAGCGTGTCATAGCTACTGTGAGATAAAGTAATTGACACGACCATGAACACACTCATGTTGTTGGGAGTGTCAATGTTTCTGTGAGGTAGAATGAGTGACACGTCCAAGGACACGCCCGTGTTACTAAGCGTGTCAAAGTTTCTGTATTGTTGGTTTAGGGCATGATCAGGGACACTCCCGTGTTGGTGAGCGTGTCATGTGTAGAGTTTCCCCTAGTTAGTTATTATTCTTATTTTCTTATGTGTATTACTAAGTGAGTGTGTATAATCACCTTTGGATTAGGTTTTGAAGATTTGAGTTGCCCTAATCCAAGTATTGAAGGATTCATGGAAGAGGAATTTGGAATTGGTGTGAGTTGCTCTTAGAAATACAAATCCTATATGATATATATATTTGCATGACTATGTGACTTAACACATTTGATTAAAAAATGTGTTAAGTTATTTATTATTTTGTTTATGAGTGAAAAATGTGCTATGATTTGTATTATGTGTACTATGTGGAATGTATGTTGAAGATTCTAAAAATATGAATAATGTAATTTGCTATGTATATCTCAATGATAAAATATGAAACTAATGTTAATGGATATAAAGGTGAAATATGAAATATTAAAGATATAATAAGCATACAAAATGTATGTACAATGCAAATGGTTATGTATACCCTAATGATGAGATGTGAATGAGATGTGAAGCTAGTGTTGTTGGCTATAATGATGCAAATGAAATAATTGGGAATGGTTGCCTAGTTTGATTATGAGAAATGAAATGAGAAATGAGTTGTGAAAGAGATTGATAATGAGATAAATGAATTAATTGTGTGCCTAGTATGTTATTCAATTTTCAGAGTTTGGGTTTGGCGGCATGCCTATGAATCACTGGATAGGTGAAAAGATCGGGTCATAAGCCGATTCCAGTTGAAAAATGTGAAAAATGTGAAATATGATGTTTTTGGGGTGAAAAGACTGGGTCGTAAGCCTTAATAACAGTAACAGTCTAGCCGGGTTGAGGATCTCCTCAGGTCTATCTGGGTTGAGGTCCAAGAGACTGGGTCTGTTACACTATCCATGGATAGAGATATATATATGTATCGCCTACGGGCTTGATGAATGTGATTATGGATCAAAGCAATGACTCTGAACTTTGAATAGCATATTAGTTTCTTTTTGGGCCCATGCATGTCTTTGCTTTAATGTGATGATTACAATACATAAGCAATTTACAGAAAATGAATGTGGCTTGATAAACTGCTGAATAATGAGATTATGAAAATATAATATGATGTGTAATATGTATAAGGATATAGAAATTTTGAGTATTATTTCATGAATGTTTTGATAAGTCATTGTATTGTGGGTTGTTGTAATGATATATGTGTTTATGTTTATAAATTATGAGATTAGTGGAAAAATGTAAAGAATGCTTTGAAAAGGGGAAAACATGATAAGAAAATTATTATACATGATGTTAATGTAGGAAGTATGATTTTTCTGTAATGAATGTTATATTATTTATTTGTACCACTAAGCTTTCGAGCTTAGCGTGGTTGTGTAAATCGCGCAGGTGAGTAGGTGGTTGATCTGGAAGTCAAATTGTTATGCCACGAAAAGGGTAAGAGTATTTCGAGACCAACTAGAAGGTGGTGCATACATGTACAATTTAATTATGTTGTATTTTGATAAATATGTATATATATACCTAAATGAATTTTGGAAAAGACAAGTTAAATTATATATATGTAATATCATTAAAAGTATAATGATTTTGTAAATGTTCTTTAAATCAAATGTATTATTGTTGGGAACTAAGGAAAAGTTTTTAAACTGTAATGAAAAGTGACATCCTTATACTTTATATACGTACCGTATGTATACAAGGTATATGTATAGTACTTATATTGAGTATAGGGGTGTTACAATAAGAGCATTTTTATACTTGTTTTTAGTATGATTTCTATGTGTTTTTAGTTAATGTTTCATTTGATTTTGGTTTAAAGTTTGTTTTAGGTTAAAGTGGAAAAACTCCCTTGGATGATCAAAACAATGAAAAAAGAGCATGAATCAAGCAAGACATGGCCAAGCCAAAACTAGCTTGGCCATGTCCCTCAAAGAAGCTTCAAGGCAGTAGCTGACACGGCCAAGTGACACGCCCAAGTCACTGGCCGTGTCTCACCCAAGGAGGAAAACCAAAGAAGACCAAGAAAGAAAGGAAATTGAAAGCAGAGGCTGACACTGGCAAGTGACACGGCCAAGCTAGTGGCTGTGTCACATGACACGGTCACAAGCTTGGCCGTGTCTCATCCCTAGCCAAAGAACCAAGCAAAGATGGAAAAAAATGAAGAACAGAAGGTGACACACCCAAGTGACATGGCCAAGCCACTGGCCATGTCACATGACACGGCCAGGAGCTTGGACGTGTCACCCCATGGAGCCAAAGAGAAAAGAAAGAAAGGAAGGAAGGCAGTGATGGACATAGCCAACTAGCTTGGCCGTGTCGCAAAGAAAAAAAATAAGAGACACGGCCAAGCCATGAGCCACTCATGGCTTGGCTGTGTCACCTATGAAAAGTTAAATTCTTTTGCACGGGTTGAGGAACAAGTGGGAGACAAACCAATTTCTTTTGCCAAAAGAAAGGAAAAGCCTGCGTAATTGATGGAAAGAAGGATTAAACAAAGGGAAAGTGGGGAACAAGGGAGAATGGTGTGAGCTGGAAGTGAGTTGTGAAGCATGGCTTTAGCTTGGAGGGAAATAAAAAGAGAAGAAAAGGAAGAAGAAGAGCTTCTGCAGAGGGCTGGAGGTTTGGGCAGAAAACAGAGAACAGAGGCAGAGAAGAGAGGTTTGAGAGGAGGAGGCTGTGCATACACGTTTTGGGCAAGGAGGGAGTGACACTTTCCTTGACTCTTCATTTTCATCCTCCATTTCCATCCTCTCTAGCATCTCCATCTTCCATTGGCAGCTCCTGGAGATTGAAGAAGCTACATTGAAAGGGGTTTTTCTATTTTCTCCTTTTAATTCATTTTAATGTTATTGTTGTTGTTATTGTATTAAGAGTATTGAACATGAACTAAATCATTTTCTATCTAGATATTGAAGAACCCTAGCTTATTTGTATGATTGAATAATTGTAATTGATGAAGTTGTTTTAGTCTTATGATGCTTAATGATTCTTGCCAATTGATGATAGCATGCTTATTGATTGGTTGCCATTTTCATATTATTGACTTGAGAAAGCTTGATATGAATTGATTACTCATAAGGGTTGACGATTGATTGGGGTGCTAGAGATAGACCTACAAGATCCTTTGGTTTATAGTTTCTTGTTCTTAATGCATGATCTATTTAATTGTGTTTGAGAAGAGATTCCGGCACTCTACTTAGTGATTAGGGATTAATTCACTCGAGAGAGGTTTTAGTCTAAGTTAGAGGAATGTCAATTCAACTCTATTATGTGAAGTAATTTTGGCTAGGGGGATTCAATATCTGGATAGTATCATTATCATTAAACCTTTTTACACAACACACAATTTATCTTTGCTTTCATTTATTTAAGTTAGTTGTCTTTAATTACAAAACTTCACAAAAATATTGATTTGCTAAACAACGGTTAAGATTTGCACTAGTACTTCGCCTTGTCCTCAGTGGAACGATAATTCACTCACTACTTTATTACTCGGGCGACCCGTGCACTTGCGGTATTGCTATAGCGCAGCTCGCGTGCACCAATGGGTCCACCATAAATGTTTGTCCGCTTAAGATATTTCCAAAGCTAGCCATGTCAACAAGAGATCTAAACCCAACCGAGGTGACAATTCGTGCTTATGACAACACTAAGAGGCATGCCAAAGGGACTTTCAAAGCGGCTGTCATGATGTTGCCGAGATAGTGGAGCAAGTGAAGAAAGAGCTCACCCTGTCAATCAACAAAGAATCCAATCCAAAAGAGAAGAATGAAGTTGCCCTGAAAGCCGAGAACACTCTGGAAGAGATTGCTGCCCTGGTCGAGAAAAAGTTTGAAAACATCCTGCTTTATGATTCTGAGAACAATGATTTTGATTTTGATTTTAATTTGTCTGCTTTGTATGAGGATGATGATGTTTTCTTTTCCAAAATGAATGCAATAAAGTATGATTTTGCTTACTTGTGCGATGTTTCTCCTGATGGTTGCATACATTCAAATAGCAGTTACATGAGCATCTTTAATATTAATTCTGTTAACACACAATCATTAAATTTGGGAACAATTGAAAATCCTAAAAACATTAGCATAACATCCGACCTTACTCCTGATGAGAGAGAGAGATTTGAAAAAATATTCAAAAAATATGAAGAAGTGTTTGCTTGGTCTTATGAGAATATGCCTGGGATAGATCGAGACATAGCTGAGCATCATATTCCTACTTACACTCACATTAAACCTGTCAAATAAAAACGTAGGCGACTAAGACCTGAGTGGGCTGAATTGGTTAAAGAAGAGGTCACTAAGAAGATACAAGTGAAGTTCCTTGAAGTAATATAATATCCAGATTGGTTAGCCAACATAGTACCCGTGCCAAAGAAAGATGGAAGGATAAGGGTCTGCATAGACTATAGAGATTTAAACAAGGCTTCCCCTAAGGATGATTTTCCTTTACCTCATATAGATGTTCTTATTGATAGTGCAGCCTCTAGCGTGCTACACTCGTTTGTAGACGGATTTTCTGGATACAATCAAGTGTTAATGGCCCAAGAGGATAAAGCCAAAACTGCCTTCACTACTACATGGGGTGTATTTTGTTACAGGGTGATGCTTTTCGGCTTAAAGAATGCTGGAGCAACCTACCAAAGGATGGCCACCACACTATTTCATTACATGATGCACAAAGAAGTTGAAGTATATGTTGATGATATGATGGTGAAGTCGGATACAAGGGAACAACACTTCCAAAACTTAGAATTATTCTTCGATAGAGCTTTGAAGTATAAGCTAAGATTAAACCCGAAGAAGTGTGTATTCGGTGTTACCTCAGGTAAATTGTTGGGACATGTGATTGGTCCGAATGGTATTGAGATAGATCCTGACAAAGTCAAAGCAATCAGGGATATGCCAGCCCCAAAGGTGGAGAGAGAAGTTCAGGGATTTATTGGTAAACTGCAGTACATTAGCAGATTTATAGCAAAGCTCACAACAATCTGTGAGCCTATCTTTAAGTTGCTTAGAAAGAATCAGCCGGTCGTATGGAATGAAGAATGTCAAAAGGCCTTTGATCAAATAAAAGAGTATTTGTTGAATGCGCCTGTTTTGAAACCACCTAAACCCGGCAAACCTCTATTACTATACTTAGCAGTAGAAGAAGAGTCGATAGGAGCCATGCTAGCCCAAGCAGATGAGTCAGGGATTGAGCATGCCGTTTACTATTTGAGTAGAAAGCTCCTACCTTATGAAATTAAGTATAGTATCATCGAAAAGACATGTATAGCTGTGGTTTGGTCTTCTAAGAAGTTGCGGCATTACTTTCAATCATATAGTATGCAAGCAATTTCCAGGTTGGATCCAATGAAATACTTGAGGGAGACACCCTCTTTAATTGGGAAATATGGTCAATGGTTGATAATATTAGAAGAATTTAAGATCGAGTATGTAACCAGGAAAAAATTCAAGGGTAGAACAGTGGCAGAATTCCTGGCTCAACAACCATTACCAGAAAGTGAAGAGGTAATCTTGGAATTTCCAGATGAACATTTAGAAGTAATTGAAGTACAAGGGTGGAAAATGTATTTTGATGGAGCGGTAAACAGGAAAGGAGCAGGTTTGGGAGTTATACTAGAATCGCCCCTTTAGCCAAGAAGCTGAAATTTAGGGTAACCAATAACATGGTGGAGTATGAAGCGTGTATTTTCGGTTTGGAAACCCTAATGATTATGAAGGTGGATAAGGTGGAAGTTTATGGCGATTCATTGCTAGTAGTATCCTAAGTAAATGGAGAGTGGGAGTTGAAAGAGGAAAAATTAAAACCATACCACCATTACCTGACCATGATGAAGAAGAACTTTAAGGAGTGTAGGTTTATACACCTGTCAAGAGAAGAAAATCAGATGGCTAATGCCCTAGCCACATTGGCTTCGGTATGGAAAAATCCTGCCTGCCTATTCCTTAAGCCTCTGATCTTGACCAGTTCATCAACTCCTTGCTATGAATATGAGACAATCATGGAAGTTGATACGGACCATGATGCATGGTATGATACTATAAGGCAATTTTTGGAGGAAAGAGAATACCCGCCGGGGGCAACAAAGAAAGAGAGAAGGGCCATAAGGAGGTGGTCATTGCAATACATCACCTTCCATGGAGAGTTATACCGAAGATGGCCTGATGGAGTGCATTTTAGATGTTTAAGAAAGCCTGAAGTGGAGTGCCTCATGTCTGAAATACATGCGGGAAGTTGCGGTCCGCACATGAGTGGTTTGGCCCTAGTTAAGAAGATTATTCGACAAGGTTACTATTGGTTGACCATGGAGAGAGACTGTATTGAGTTTGTCAAGAAGTGCCAGCAATGTCAGATGTATGGTAACTTGAATCACATGCCTCCTGAAGAACTGCATTCAATGTCTTCACCCTAGCCATTTGCCACCTAGGGTATCGACATTATAGGAGAAATACATCCGACAGCTTGAAATGGGCACCGTTTTATTATGGTAGCAGTAGATTATTTTTCAAAATGGGTCGAAGCTGAATCCTTCAACAAGCTGGGTGCAAGTCAAATGGCTAGGTTTATTGAAAAGAATCTCATCTATAGATATGGGGTCCCGCACAATGTGATATCAGACAACGGAGTACAGTTTCAAGGAGCAGTTAAGGATTTATTCTCCAAGTACCAAATCCATCATCATCGATCCTCTTGTTGCGCTCGAATTAACTCTACCACAAAGCGTCACTCGCAAGTATAGATGAACTCCCAGTCAGTCTCTTTGACAATCCTGATTTAAATAAGTCTAATCCAACTAAGGTCTCGACTAAAATCACAGGTACCGGCGACAAGCCTCCTTCCATTTGATCCATGATATCCAATACTCGTGGGTTAATATCGCCGTCAGAAGAAACAAGCAAGAATTGGTCGAGCAAGCAAAGACAAAGAATGCTTCCCCATGCCTTAGTAGGAGCAAATTAAGAGAAACAAAAGTCAATCAAAGGAGCAAGTAGAATTTTTTCACCTCTCATCAACTGAAGAACTTTGGGTTTTGGAATTTGAAATAACATCTGCATTTTCTGTTGAGTTTTGGAAATCATTGTGGGTAACACCATTTGTTGATTATTGGGATGTCCAAGGATGGCCTCAAATTCTTCAATCAAGGGACACATTTCAAAGCCATTAATTCTAAATACCCTAGAATCTGTATCCCACAGGGAAGCCACGGCATGTAAGAAGGAGTGGTCCAATTTGACATTTTGAAAGCATTTTAAAACATCAAGCTTTGACCATGAAATTTGCTTCCAATGGTTGGCATCCATATTCTTAAATAGAATTTTTATTTTCTTTAAATGGTGCTCGGTCATGGTTGATGAATAAAGGGGAACCAAAATTGCTAAAGGGAGTCTTCACGTTGAAAGAGAGATATTTTTGGTTTATGAATTGAAATATGGTATGCAAGGTGATTTATATAGAAGAAAATAAACCTTTTCCAAAAGTGAAATGGAAAAGATGATGGGAAAGGATAAGACCATATGGCATAAGGAAAGGAAGTGGCAATGAATTTCCTTTACCATATTGGATTTAGTTTAACAAAAGAAGTGGATATTAATTATGATGTACTATATATATAAAAAAAATAAATAATAATAAATAATAAATAATTTTGGCAGTAACGAAAGAAAAAAAAATATGAAAAAAAATTATTACAGTAAAGAGGAAAATTGTATATTTTTCATTATTGTACAATGTTTTACAATTGCTACAATATTTGCATATCACTAAGAGGGTGGTGGAAGGTCACCAAATAAAGACTTGAAAAAGTCATCGCCTGTTGGAGAAGGGGGCAAATTACTCATCCCGGGATCATCTGAAGCAGAAGCACTGAAACCCCTATTGCCTTGGAGTTCCGATTTGTCATGGTCCTCATCAAAAGCAGACAAAAGGATCTCATGGTCATCAGTCTAGGGGCCTCTCGATGAAGAAGCACCTGGATCCCTCATTCCTTGAAATCGGAAGTCACTGAAATTTTGCTCGGATTGGTGATACAAACTTTCAAAATGAGAAGCCTGCTAACGACTTGTAGCCAACTCTTCTTGAAGTTTCTTATTTTGTTCTTCAAGCATCCGCTGTGAGCCAAGAGAGAAAAAGGTAAGAGCATACATAATCATGCATACATATAGCATAAACTTTTATGAAATGAGGAACGTACCAGCTAGTTCACATTGATACCCTACGGATGAGATGGCATATCCGGCAGGCTAGAATGAGCAAACAAAGGGGCAGTGAAAGAAGGTCTAGCCTCGTGATCAAACGAGCCAACAGCCTGCAACAATCATTGAAGAATCAAAGAAAGAAAAAGTAGTTGCAAAGGGAAAAGTGGTTAAAGTGCAAAAAACTCCCTTGGAAGATCAAAACAAAGAAAGAAGAGCATAAATCAAGCAAGACATGGCCAAGCCAAATCAAGCTTGGTCGTGTCACCTCAAAGGACATTTTGGCAGAAGCTGACATGGGTAGGAGACACGGCCAAGCCACTGGCCGTGTCTTACCTAAGAGGCAAAGTCAAGAAGGACCAAGCAAAGAAAGAAAAGACACAGAAGTTGACACACCCAGGAGACACTGCCAAGCCACTGGCCGTGTCACTCCCATCTTCAAAGAACAAAGAAGACCCCGATCTCCAAGGATAAAGATCCATTTTCAAGGGTGAAGACCCGATCTCCGAGGGTGAAGATCCATTCTGAGGGTGAAGAATTACAATGCATAGAACATCCAGAGTAGTCAGACTTCTCAACTGATAAAAGGTTATTCAAATTCATTCTCAGGTCCAAGTACCCAATCTCGGGTCCAAGTACCCAAATAGAATTCAACCCAATCCCTGGTCCAAGTACCCAAATCAAATCAATCCCGGGTCCAAGTACCCAAGTCCATTCAAGCTTGGGTCCAAGTACCCAATCTTGGATCCAAGTGCCCAATCTTGGGTCCAAGTACCCAAATCAAATCAATTTAGGGCCGAGTATCCCAATACAGTTAGGATCAAGGATCCCAATCCAGTTTAGGATCGAATGTCCAAATTCAGTTAGGATCGAGTATCCAAATCCAATTTAGGATTGAGCATTCGAATTCAGTTTAGGATCGAGTATCCGAATCCAGATAGGATCGAGTATCTGAGTCTAGGTTAGGATCGAGTATCCAAATATCTTGGGTCTAGAACCCGAATTTTTCTTTAGGTCCAGAACCTAGAATTATCCTCGGGTCCAGAACCCAAATTACCCTTAGGTCCAGAACCTAGAATTTATTTCTAAGTCCAAGAACTTAGCTCGGGTCCAGAACCCAAATTTTACTATTAGGTCCAGAACCTATATCTTCGGGTCCAGAACCCAAATTACCCTTAGGTCCAGAACCTAGAATTTATTTCTAAGTCCAAGAACTTAGCTCGGGTCCAGAACCCAAATTTTACCATTAGGTCCAGAACCTAGAATTATTTCTAAGTCCAAAACTTAGCTCGGGTCCAGAACCAAATTTTCCCTTAGGTCCATAACCTAGAATCATCCTTGAGTCCAGAACTCGAACCGGGTCCAGAATCCAAATTTTCCTTAGGTCGAGAACCTAAAATTACTCTTAAGTCCAGAACTCGAACTGAGTCCAGAACCCAAATTTCCCTTAGGTTCAGAACCTAGAATCATCCTTGAGTCCAAAACTCAAACCGGGTCTAGAACCCAAATTTTCCTTAGGTCGAAAACCTAGAATTACTCTTGAGTCCAGAACACGAACCGGGTCCAGAACCCAAATTTCCCTTAGGTCCAGAACCTAGAATCATTCTTGAGTCCAGAACTCCAACCCGATCTGGAATCCAAATTTTTCTTAGGTCGAAAACCTAGAATTATTCTTGAGTCTAGAACTCGAATTGGGTCCAGAATCCAAATTTTACTTAGGTCCAGAACCTAGAATTATCCTTGAGTCCAGAACTCGAACCGGGTCCAGAACCCAAAATCTCTACCGTTTCATAAAAAATTAAGTCTTATTGCTTTTCACTCTCTTTCACTAAGGTTTCAGATCATTCAAGCAGGGGCAAACTGTAGACCCTTAATTTTTGACCCAATCCGGTCCAATATGTTTTATTTAGTCTAAAATGATTTTTGTTGTCTAATTGGTCCAAAATAATTTTTATTAAATAATTTTTGCTTTAATATCTAATTTTTATTAATAAAAATAGAAATAAACAAATAAAAGTGAAAAAAAAATCAGAGTCGAAAAAATAGGCGACGAAAAAATTATCGCGCGGGCCCGTGGGCATTTCGAAACCTAATCCAATTAGATTTTGGTTTCTTTTTTATTTATTAATATTACTTACCTTAATTAATTAGGAATAAACAACCTCAAACCACTATAAATAAGGACCAAAGACAATTAAAAAAGGGGAGGCAAAAATCCAAGAGTAGTTTGGAAAATTTGAAACCAAATCAAGGAAGGAAAAGAAGAAATTCAATTCAACTCTTTTCTGGAACAGCAGCAGCATGATTTAGAGGATTCAAAGGCAAAAAAGGTTTGTCTTTGGAGCTAGTTCATCCAAGAATAATTGTTTTTGGAGAAATCATCAAAAGAGGCAGCACGATTTAGAGGATTCAAAGGCAAAAAAAGGCTTGTCTTTGAATCTAGTTCATCCAAGAAGAATTGTTTTTGGAGAAATCATCGAAAGAATGTATGTGTTAATTAATTTTCTTTAATTGTTTTTTTACAGTAGCAAATTTATGAAATCAAAATTAAAAACCTTTGAACTTTAATTTAGTTTTTCTAAAGCAAAAAAAAAAATCTTATTTCGTTGGTTTATCTTCCAAAAGGCTTAAAATTGTTATTTTTTATTCTTAAAAACCTTAAAACTCTAATTGAACATATTCTTCAACAAAACCAAAATCAAATTCTGTTTCTTTCAAAACTTTAAACTTTGTACTTTTTCCTTCAAAAAGTCTTCTAAAACATCTTTTCTAGTTATAAAAACTTTAATTCACTTGTTTAAATTTATAAAATTCCATAAAATATCAAATTGATTTCCAAATTCCTAAAAATTATTCACCACCCGTGACCCTACTTCCAAAATATCAAATCCAAATTCAACTTCCAAAATTCAAAATAATGAACACTAACCCTTTTAAAACCTTAAACCCTAATTTTTATGAATCCTAATCCTTTTAAAACATTAAAAAACATAAAAACCTAAATTTTACATAGTAGCTTAGAAACCCAGTAACCAAAAATCACAAATTAAAGTATTTTAAAGTGTTTAAAACCCTAGTTTCATGATATCATAATTCAACCTTAATTTTGTTAACCAAAGAGTCTTACCAACCCTTTAAAATATAAAACCCTAATTTATTTTAATTCCATAAAAAGTCACAGTAGCCATAATTGGACTTTTATTTGCTTTATTCAATTCCATACTTGATTATGCTTTGATTTATTTCTTATGCTTTAATTTATTTAATTTCAATACTTGATTTATCATGGATGGTGTTTATTTTATATTTTGATTAATAGCTTTGATGAATGATTTATTTATGATGAATGATTATTTACTTTTATCAATTAATTTAGATTTCTAAAAGTTGTAAGAGGTATGTTTCCACTTGGTGGGTACCTCATTAGTTAAACATCATGTAATTTAATTTGCTTTTCTATTTTAGAACCTATGTAAAGGGCATGTTTCTACCTTTTGGTGGGTGTCCTATTTAGGCAAGTGATGTAAGGACATGTTTCCATCCTTGGATGGGTGTCCATTTATTTTGCTTTGTTTGGACATTGCTTTGATTTTATTATATTGATGCTTTCTTTTAATTATTGTATGTAATATGGATAATGTTGTTATATTTAAGAATTTTTTAATATTAAGACCTGTAAAGGAGGCCGGTTTCAATGAACTGGGCGTTGTGGGGGTGCTAGCCCATTTCTCACCTTCCCCACACGTACCCAACTTTCCGAACCCATTAGGGGGTTGGGGATTCCTTAGGAATCGAGTCATCCACCCCTTTCTTTTTCCCAGCTGTGAGTGGGGATTTTCGCCCCCACTCCCGGTGGAATGGTTCTTGCGACTTCGGCTCTGTTTAGGCTCGGGGCCTTAGAGAACACGGACCTAAGTCCGGAGAAAATGGAGTCGCCACCCGGACGGGCCAGGAAAAAGAAAGGGGTGGATGACTCGATTCCTAAGGAATCCCCAACCCCCTAATGGGTTCGGAAAGTTGGGTACGTGTGGGGAAGGTGAGAAATGGCCCAGCACCCCCACAACGCCCTGTTCATTGGAACCGGCCTCCTTTACAGGTCTTAATATTATAAAATTCTTAAGTATAATAACATTATCCATACTACACACAATAAAAAGAAAGCATCATTATATTAAAATCAAAGCAATGTCCAAACAAAACAAAACAAATAAATGGACACCCATCCAAGGATGGAAACATGTCCTTACATCACATGTCTAAGTAGGACACCCACCAAAAGGTAGAAACATGCCCTTTACATAAGTTCTAAAATAGAAGAGAAATTAAATTACATGATGTTTAACTAATGAGGTACCCACCATGTGGAAACATACCTCTTACAACTTTTGGAAGTCTAAATTAATTAATAAAGGTAAATAATCATCCATAATATATAAATCATTCAAACATCCATCCATGATAAATTAAATAAATCAAGTATTAAAATTAAATAAATTAAAGCATAAGAAATAAATCAAAGCATAAATAACTATGGAATTGAATAAAACAAATAAAAGTTCAAGTATAGCTACTATTTCTATTTAGGATTCTTTATCTCATGTGTTAAGGCTTTGGAAATTCTAAAGTTTAAGCTATGTGACTTTTTAGGTAATTAAAATAGATTAGGTTTTATGTTTTTTTTAAGGTTAGCAAGACACTTTGATTAAACAAATTAAGATTTGAATGATGAAATAATAAAACTTGAGTTTTAGACACTTTTGAAATATTTTTTAATTCATGTTTTTAAAATAGTAAATTGAGCTACTGTAGCTTTTTTGAGTTTTTTATGTTTTTATGTTTTTTATGTTTTAAAGGGTTTAAAGTTCATAAAAATTAGGGTTTAAGGTTTTAAAAGGGTTAGGGTTTATTACTTTAGGTTTAAAAGATGATTTTTGGATTTTAGGCTTTCAATTTTAGGATTCTCGGCCATAAATTATTTTTAGGGTTTTAAATAGCAATTTGATATTTTATGAGATTTTATGAATTTAAACACATGAATTGAAGTTTTTATAAGTAGAAAAGATGTTTTTTAAGGTTTTTTGAGTGAAAAAGAGCCTACTTTAAAATCTTAAATGAAACAGAATTTTATTTTGGTTTTGTAGAAAAATATGTTAAATGAGTGTTTTAAGGTTTTAAGAAGAAAAAATAACAATTTTGAGTCCTCTTAGAAAAGAAAGTCACGTTTTTAATGTTCTAAACTTGGAAAAATTAAATTAAAACTCTAAGATTTTTTATTTAAAAAAACTTAAATTTTATAGATTTGGCTATTGTAAAACATAAATAAAAAAAAATTAAAACGTACCTTCTTTTGTTGATTCTCCAAAAAAAAAAATAACTCTTCTTGGATTAACTAGCTCCAAAGACAAGATTTGATTGCCTCTTTTCTTCTCCCTTTTTCCTGCTACTACTGCTACTGCTGCTATAAATATCAATTGAATTGAGTTTTCCCTTTCCTTCCTTGATTTGGTTTCAAAACCTAAAGCTATCATGAAAAGTTTTTCCTCCCTTGATTTGGTTTAATTGGTCCTTATTTATAGGTTGTTTATTCCTAATTAATTAAGGTAAGTAATAATAATAAAAAAAAAAGAAATTAAAACCTAATTGGATTAGAATTCTAAAAATTGCAGCTGAAAAATTTGCGCTGGCAAAAATTCTGGCGACGGGCCCGTGGGCGTGCCAGCCCGCAGGAAATTCCTGCGGGCGAGCCACTGTTGGCCCGACGGGCCCGCGCGACCACTTTTTGCTGCCGATTTTTTTTTCGACTTCGATTTTTATTTTTATTTTTATTTTTATTTTTTATTTGTTTATTTTCATTTTTTACTACTAAAAATTAGATACTAAGGTAAAAATTATTTAATTAAAATTATTTTGGACCAATTAAACAACAAAAATCATTTTGGACTAAATAAAGCATGTTGGATCGAATTGGGTAAAAAATTAAGGGTCTACAGTTTGCCCCCTGCTTGAATGATCTGAAACCTTAGTGAAAGAGAGTGAAAAGCAATAAGACTTAATTTTTGAGGTTTTGGGTTCTGGACCCGAGAGATTGGTTTAACTCATCTGACCTTTTATCAGTTGAGAATTCTGGCATAACTGGTTGTTCCATTTTTACGAATTGTAGGTCTTTACCCACCAAAAATAGATCTTTATCTATTAGAAACTATGTCTTTTACCTAGGAACATGGATCTTTATCCATTGGAGATTGGGTCTTTACCCGTAAAAATGGATCTTTATCCATTGGAGGTCGGGTCTTTACCCTTGAAATATGGATCTTTATCCATTAGAAATTGGGTCTTTACCCTTGAAACAAGGATCTTTATCCTTTGAACTTTGGGTCTTTACCCTTTGAAACATGGATCTTTATCCATTGAAAATCGGGTCTTTACCCTTGAAACATGGATCTTTATCCATTGGAAATCGGGTCTTTACCCTTGGAACATGGATCTTTATCAATTGAGATCGGGTCTTTACCCTTGAAAATGGATCTTCATCCTTTGAGATCGGGTCTTTACCCTTAAAAATGGATCTTCATCCTTTGAGATTTGGTCTTTACCCTTGAAAGTGGATCTTCATCCTTGAGATCAGGTCTTTACCCTTAAAAATGGATCTTCATCCTTTGAGATCGGGTCTTCACCCTTGAAAATGGATCTTTATGCTTTGAGATTGGGTCTTTACCCTTGCAGATGGATCTTCATCCTTTGAGATCGGGTCTTCACCCTTGAAAATGGATCTTCATCTTTTGAGATCGGGTCTTCACCCTTGAAAATGGATTTTCATCCTTTGAGATCGGGTCTTCACCCTTGAAAATGGATCTTCATCCTTGTAACACCCCTACATCCGATACATGCACATTACATTCACCACAAAGTGATATACATGCACTGAACATAGAGATGCTACGGCTCTCCTTAACATTCAAATCATTTTAAAAGATACTATAACTTTTATAATTGTATATTATAAAAAATAAGTAGTTAACTTATAATACAAAACAAAGTAGATATAGATATATTTAATTAATACGCAGTGGAATTTATAAAATAATTACATATATGAAAGCATTTAAATCCATATTTACAAATATACATTTATCCACATTATAAACAATACTTTACAAAATATAAAGAAGTTATACATGATTGGCAGCTTTCTTTGATCTTTAAGTCCCAAAATAACCTCTTCAATTTCTACTCTCACTCGGTCTCGAGGAGCTCTCAGGTTCAACTCTGTTACCTGTGCGATCAGCACTATTGCGCTAAGCCAACGGCTTAGTAGTACAAAATATGCCAATATTATGCTTAATGCAATGCAATGCCATACATATTATTAATAAAGACAACAACATAGATGAAAAACTAACATCACACCTTTGCATTTCACAAACCATAATCATATAAGCATACCCCATTTCAACACAACATTATAGATGGAGAGCTATCAACATATCTTTATATTTCATAAACCACACATATATAAACATATCACATTTCAATATTTTTCCATATACCTTATTAGTCCATCATTTTACCATTCATGACTCACATTAAACAAAGACAAGCATGGGCCCAAAACACACTAATATGCCATTCAATTTTCAGAGTTAATGCTTTGGTTTTGTTATCACATTAATCATATCATAAACCCAACTAGGCTTCAAGGATTAGGTTCAACCAAGCTTCAAGGGGAACAAAGCATGCTAAGTATCAACCCAACTTGGCTTCAAGAACCAACCCAACCTAGCTTCAAGGGATGTAACATCTCAATTAGGCTTCAAGGATTCAATCCAACCTAACTTCAAGAGATTGTTACCATTATTAGGCATGCCACCAACAAAAACTCTGAAAATGGAATAACACATTAGCCACACAATTCAATTATTATTTAATTATCATTTCCATTCTCAATTCTCATCATCATTTAGGCAACATGCCTTATTTCTTTCAATTGCATCATCATAGCCAATCGCATTTGCATCATTATCACCAAACACATTGATCCATTCATCACTTAAGTATACATAATCAATGGTATTGCACATACTTTTTCAATGATCATCATTTATATATATACATAACAATTTACATTATTCATGGATTTAGAATCTTCCACATACATTTGTTTGGATCATTATTGTTTTAAATGTGTTTAAAGTGTTTATGTTTAGGTTTAGGTACAAAAATACCTTTGGAGAATCAAACCAATGCAAGAAGAACAAAGAATAGAAACATTAACTAACACATTTGAGGGACACGGCCAAGCTTGTGGCCGTGTCTCTCATCACAAATTTGGCAGTAGCAAACACATGCATAGGACACGGCCGTGTCTCTCCAAAATCAATCCAACACGGCCCAATTTTCCTTGACTTGGCCGTGTCTCTCATGAATTGGCCGTGTCTCTCCTTGCTTTTGGCCGTGTCACTCATGAATTGAAACTCTAATCATGTCCAAGTCTCCTTTGGTTGCACTCAATTACATTATACACAATATAACTTAATTTAAATGAATGTAATCAATGTTCTAAACACATATCCATCACAATTTGCACATTAACAACACATCAACAATACCTTTAATCATCTACCATTTCAAAAACCTAAACCAAATATCACTCTTAACTTATCATCTTCCAACCAAAACCAACATCAGTCTAATCATTCTCAACACTTATAACCTCATTTCAAACACACCTATTCATAATCTCAACACATCACAACCCACCTTAAACATAACTTCAAAAATAACAAAAATAAACAAGAGGGTACTTACCTTAAATGAAGAAATTTCACAAATCTCCAACCAACTCCTTTGTTTTCTCCTTCAATTTGATTCTAGAAATCAAACTTTCCTCTTGCTCCTTTTTTCTTGACAAGGTTCGGCCACCAAAGAAGAAGAAAAGAAATTGAAGAAGCAAAGTCAACCTCTTCCTCTCTTTAAACCTACACCAAGCAATTCCAAAAGAAAATTACCTTAATACCCTTTTTCACTTAACTTAACTTTTGTCACTTGTATGCCCATTATAGTAATTTCACATATCACATAAAAATATCCTCTCCCATTGACTCCTCATATTGACTTATGTATATGTTATTTATATTAACATATATACAACATATACCTTCCATTTACACCATCATTTCCTTTGCAAAAACACATATACATTGATCCAAATCAAACAACAATTATATTTAAAACTTCTAGGGCATACATTGGGGTATTACAATTCTCCCCCTCTAAAAAGAAATTTCGTCCTCGAAATTACCTGATATCAAGTCTGAAACAACTGAGGATATTGATCTCGCATGGTTTGCTCACGTTCCCAAGTTGCTTCTTCTTTTGCATGATTCTTCCACAAAATCTTCACAAGTGGTACTTTCTTATTTCTCAATTCTTTCACTTCACGTGCCAAGATAGCAACTGGTTCCTCTTCAAACGTCAGATCCTGACTCACTTCGATTTATTCAATTGGCAAAATATGAGATGTATCTGATCTGTACTTCCTCAACATAGAAACATGGAATACATTATGAATACGATCCAACTCAGGTGGCAAAGCAAGCCGATAAGCAACTGGCCCAACTCTTTCTAAAACTTCATATGGTCCAATGAAGCGAGGACTCAATTTCCCTTTCCGACCAAACCTCAAAATCTTCTTCCAAGGAGACACTTTCAAAAACACTTTATCTCCCACATTATACTCAATGTCTCTCCTCTTCAAATCTGAATAAGATTTTTGTCGGTCTGAAGCTGCTTTCAATCTATCTCGAATCATTTTCACTTTCTCTTCAGTATCCTTAATCAAATCAGGCCCAATCAACTTACCATCTCCAAGTTCACTCCAACACAGAGGTGTCCTACACCGTCTACCATACAATGCTTCGAAAGGTGCCATACCAATGCTGGATTGGTGACTGTTATTGTAAGCAAATTCAACAAGTGGTAGAAATCCATCCCAACTTCCAGAGAAATCAATGACACAGCTTCTCAACATGTCCTCAATAATCTGTATCACTCGCTCTGACTGCCCATCTGTCTGCGGATGGAAAGCAGTGCTGAAGTGCAGTCGAGAACCCAAAGCACTCTGTAAACTCTTCCAAAATCTTGAAGTAAACCGGGGATCTCGATCAGACACTATAGAAATTGGGATACCATGCAACTTTACAATTTCATGGATATACAGCTCAGCTAATTTCTCCAAAGAATAATCCATCCGAACCGGAAGAAAATGAGCTGTCTTAGTCAATCTATCCACAATCACCCAAATAGCATCATGTTTCCTTTGTGTCAATGGAAGACCAGACACAAAATCCATTGTCACTCTCTCCCATTTCTATTCAGGCACTGACAAAGGTTGAAGCAACCCGGTTGAAACTTGATGCTCTGCTTTTACCTTCTGACATGTGAGACATCTGGATACAAACTCCGCTATGTCTCTCTTCATACCAGACCACCAGTAATGTTGCTTCAAATCATGATACATCTTGGTATTGCCCGGATGCATAGCAAATAGTGACTGATGTGCTTCTTCTAAAATAATCCTTCTCAAATCAGCATTATCAGGTACACACAATCTGTTCTTAAACCAGAGACTCCCATCATCTCTCACAATAAAATCTTGACTCTTTCCACTCTGGCAATCTGAAACAATCTTTTGAACCTTCTCATCAGCCAACTGAGCCTCTTTAATCTGATCCAACAAAACTGGTTTCAATTGCAACTGTGCCAATAATGCACCATCATCACAAGATACAAAACTGGCATGCAATGCTCTCAACTCAACAAGCAACGAGAGCGAATGAACAGTCAAACCTGCAAAAATTTAATTTTATATATATCCCAAACTTACATTAATCACACTTTGTTAATACTACTCAACTCATTCAATGTCCAATCATACTTTTCTCATTTCAATAACATATCTTTCAATGTTTACAATCCAACATGACTTCCTCTATTATAAAGAGATTCAAAATATAGAGAAAAGAGTGCACACTCTTATATTAATTTTTATTTCCCAATTCATTTTCAATTTTATTCTTCCTTTCATTTCTCTATATGTCAAACACATATCAATAATCAAACTTTTTACTTATAAATTTCATGTCATGTATTTATATTACTATCATTTTTCAGTTATCAACATTTCGAAATTTACTTTCATATTAAAACCTCATTTACACACCATCATCTATCTCATGTAATTCAAATACATCACAAATCACATAATGCCACGTTGGAGACCAACCTAGATGTGAATGCATATGCATGTATTACCAATTACATTTCAAAACTCTTCCTTTTTACTTCTTTTTAAACTTTTCAAAACTCTTTTTAGTTTCACTTAGGCCGAGAATCTCGAACCTAAGCTCTGATACCAAAATAATTGTAACACCCTAATACTCCATATAAGTACTATACATACACCTAGTATACATACAGTAAGAATATACAATATAAGGATGTCACTTTTTGTCATATTTAAAAAAAACCTTTAACATAATTCAAATCATTATATTCTTAATGATCTTATGTATATACATATTCTTATCTTTATCAAAACTTCATTTATACATATACATATATTCTTGTCAGAAATACATCATAAATAATGATCATACATGTATGCATCACCCTCTAGTTGGTCTCGACAACTCATATCCTTCTCGTGGCATAACTAAAGACTTCATATCCTTCACATAGACACCTGCACGAATAAACATCCGCGCTAAGCCGAGAGCTTAGTAATACAAACATAACATACGAACATATCTTATAGAAATTTCACATAATAATAAATTCTTAACATGTTTTCATTAGTAATTGCACTTTTCATTAGTATCAACTACACTCACGTATTACATACACATATACAAGTTTTTATCACCAACCATAAACCACTAATAATACTCATAGTCAATATATCAATACACACCTCATGTATAATATTTCATAACATCACTTTATTCACAATTTACCATTTATGAACCACATTTTCCACAAAGACAATCATTATTAACAACCACAATCCATCACCAATACTCACATTATATATCATATCAATCATGACTCATAATTCCAATGAAGTCAACCATAGATCTCATTACTCATTTCTTTCAATATTGACAACAAAGACAGACTCGGGCCCAAAAGACACTAATATGTGATTCAAAGATCAGAGTTACTGCTTTGGTCCATAGTGACACCATGTGTCTAGCCCCGTAGGCAATATATATCATATCATATCTCTATCCATGGATAGCGTAACAGACCCAGTCTCTTGGACCATCAACTCAACAACTTGAGGAGATCCTCAACCCGGCTAGACTGTTACTAAATTTCAATTGGAATCAGCTTACGGGCCATCCCATTTCGCCTATCCAATGATTCATAAACATCACATTTCTCATTTATCAACTGGAACCGGCTTACGGGCCATCCCATTTCGCCTATCCAGTGATTCAATTGGAATCGGTTTACGGGCCATCCCATTTCACCTATCCAATGATTCATAGGCATGCCGCCAAATACAGAACTCTGAAAATTGAATCAACATATTAGACACACATCATTTCATCTTATTTCATATCTCATATCATTTCTCATTTCACAATTCATAATTCATTAGGCAATCATGCCTCCATTATTCCATTTGCATCATCATAGCCAATCACAATGGCTTTATACATCATCACATCTCAATTCCCATTTCATATTTCATCACAATATCATATCATTCATATTCCATATTTCATACATTTCATACTTCACCTTTGATATTTATATACATAATCATTCATTACTCAAGTATGCACAATCAATTGCATTACCATATAATTCGAATACACATCATATCAATCATATGCATCATCATTATAATGTTCAACATCAATTACATTAATCAAATGTACACTTCATTACTCAATCATATCATTCACATTATACATATAGCACCATTGCCATTACATTATAAAGTACATCAAAGTAATTCTTCATAAAAGTATTTATCATAATAAATTGCATAGCTCATACCTTGTTGAATGATCCTCTTCTCTTTCACACTATACAAGTCACATTAGATTAACAATATAATCATTTATTTAACATTATCTTAAATCTTAAAATCATATAAAAGAATGCATCTAGGTAAGTTTGTACTTACCTCAATAATACTCCACACCCTATCAACACTTTCTTTTTTCCAAGATTCTTCACTTCCCAAATTAGGGCAATTCACTTTATATCAAACCCTAATCCACAAATAATACAATCCATCAATTCTAGTATCATTTAATCACTTAATAACTTCTTACTAGACCTTTAAATCATAAAATATCATTCAACATCACACATAGTAGCCCACGGTCGTGGCCAACTAAATCCCCACGGGCGTGGGATACAATCCACTTCTGCCCAAAATGTTCTATCCTCCCACGGCCGTGGCATCAACAAGTACCAATGGCCACGGCCATGGCCAACCAAGGCCACGGGCGTGGCATCCAGAAGTCTTCTGCCTTCGGCCAAAATCTCAATCCAAAGCCTAAAATCCCATCAAACATCAACCATATGAAGATCTAAGGAAATAATAAAGCAAACTCAAGCAAAACATCATGTAACACTTCAAAACTCTAAAACAATCTCAACTCCAACACTTCCCAAAATCAACAACAATACAATTTCTCAACTCAACATCACACCTTAATCATATCAAAACCCAATTCAATCCATAGAAATCAATTCAAAGAAAGAGGTACTTACTTGGATTCTTAGCCAAATCTTCAATATCCACTAGCAATCTCTTAATATCCTTTAATCTTTGATGCAAATAGAAGCAAAAATCACCTCTCTCTCTCTCTCTCTCTAGCTTCTCTCTCTCTCTCTCTCTCGTCCAAACAGAAAAGAAGAAGACGAAGGAGAGGAATGAAAGAAAGAAAGACTTTCCTCTTCTTCGTTCTTATCCTATACATATATAATAATAATAATAATAATAATAATAATAATAATAATAATAAATAAATAAACAAATCTCCACCACACATCCTTTTCCAATCTTTGACTTTCTTTTACTCTTTGTCCTTATTATCATCTCTTGCCCCCTTTGGTAATTTTACACTTAACAATTTAAAATATCTCTTTCCTTGACTATGCACTTTAACTAACATATATGTTATATATATTACCATATACCCAACATATACAATTTCTCTCTACACAATGCTTTCCTTCCAAACAACACATAAACATTCTCTTTCCAATTTCTTTCCTTTTCAACATAACATATACACATTCTTCAAACAAACAACAATTATATTCAAACTTCCAAGGCACACATTGGGGTATTACAATTCTCTCCCCCTTAAATAATTTCGTCCTCGAAATTATCAGTATTGTAGCAATTCATTCTTAATAAAATACTATCTTAACTTCCATACGAAGTCAAGTATATGCTTAAGTTATTATGTCATCATATCATATAACTTCCACTCTCCTCTTAAAGTTAATTAACTTCTTTAAATTCTTTAACTCATCATTCTATATATTTATATATCTCACTACTACCCTGATCATACATTCAAAAGCACTCATCACACTTCCTACTAATATCTTAATACCAGAATCAAATCATTTTATAGCACACTTATATTTCATCCAATCTTTATATTCAATATATTTTGCCCCTTCACCTCTTAGTAATTACTTTCCTAACTTTAGCCACAACGATTATTGGTTTGTATCTTAGTATTAATTATCCCGTTATTACAATTACTGTCTAAAAAGACATTTATCAAACCTTAATGGATAACAAAATCCTTATTTTTCATAAATGGAGTTACTTATTTAGCATGCTTTTCACTTAACTTACATATTAATACATTACTTTTCAACTTATTTTATAAGTAACCAATCTTTCTCTTCATATCATGATTTACAATTACTATAACTTCATTCATTCATCCAATCACACTTTAAAATTTTACATCATATACATTACCATATAAATAATTATACTCTTGATACTACTACGATACACATTAAATTCAATAATGATTCATAATCTTAGCCAATTGTAGATCCATTGATCTATCTGTCACAATATACCCACATTCCAATACGGTTCAATTCCAACCAACGATTAATTTATTTAACTGATCATAAAATTTCATCATATACATATATGTATATGTATATAACCTAATTCCATTAGAACAAACTTACATTCAATTCCTGATCACTTCCAATTCATATTCAATCAAATTATTATAAAAATAACAAATCACTTCAAATTATCTTTCAATATATACCTGGTCTATTCACTTTAACCTCCAATTAATTCATTACACATCATAAACATATTTAGTATAACTCTCAATCACATTTTACAATTTCTCCCTTTATTATTATCTCCTTACATTTCATATTATTGTTATATTATCCTAACTCAAAACATTTCCATAATTTCCTTTCTCTCTTTACCTTCATAAATACAACCAAATTCTTAACATAAAATGATAAGGTACAACCTTATTCATCTCAACTTTTAACTATACTATCCAAAAAAAATTCCAATCTCACCAAACCTGTATTACAATCATATTATCCAAGACCCAAATTCATGGATAATAAGTTAATTGATCAAATATACTGAACAAAACACATGGCCATAAGAGATTAATATTCAAGCCCGGAACTTACAAATCAATTCTATTCTTATATAATTTTATTTTCAATTCTTACCAATACAAAGCTAAGGTGCATCTCAAAGATTACATATTCCTCCTTTACAATCCTGCTATATCAAAAATTAACACATTCCAACTCTGTTTCAACCAAATTTGCATTCGATTATATGATCTTTATTAACTTAAATCACGTTTCAACAATAATATTATATACATATTCAATCACATACAGTTCTTATACAATGTCTATTCGTCACTTCATTTTTAATCCATTTACAATCTCTTGTAATATAATTACATAGAACTTTTTATATGCGAATATTTTGAGACTTTAAATATCATATAATCATCACGTTCAATGCTCACCATAACAATTTCCTTCGTCCAAAATTACTCAAATCTATGCTATACTCACTTTCCTCATATAATCCATTTAGCTATACACAGTTCCAGGCCTACTTCCTCTTAGGTCCTCCAATACATACAACATCATTCCCACATTACTAATTCTATAATTATACCACATATATATTCATAAGTTACCTTTATTTTGTGATTCACAAAATTCCTTTCACATATCATTTACATATATACACTTAATTATTTGCTCATACATTCAATACAAATTTAATGTTTATTACTTCCTTAAATATGCTACCACATGTAATATTATTTTCAATACCATTAAAAATGCAATTGCATAGGATAGTAAACACATTCCATATACATTCACAATGTTTCTTACTTTTCATATTCTTCACATAATACTATTACCTTCCTATCGATGAACTCATCTTACTTTTTCTATATACGTATACACTTAATTATGCAATCTTATTAGATTTCTCGTTGACATATCATCCTACAAATTTAATATTTATTACTTTCCTTTGAACATTATCATTCTCATTCTTCCCACATGATGTAAAGCATTTATTCACATAACAAAAGTATACATATATTCTGACTATAATAACACTTCACATCCATTTTAGTCACATTCCTAATGTGACATCTCTTTCATTTTCATCTATAAAAACGTTTAATATACTTCCATATCCATTCTTACCCTTTACAATATAATGACTTTAAATAGCTCATTTTCATTCACTTATCCATTTCCCTTTTTACTTCAAAACAAATTCTCATACTACCAATCATATTACTCAATTCATAATACTTTCATGTGCAATATTAATCATTTCTCCTAGTTCATATATTGAATATACATTAAACCATCAATATCCCAAAAATCTTTATCAATTTCCACTAAAACTCTAACTTTTCAACTTACTACTTCGCTTAAACTTCAATTTGTCAAACTCATATTTTCTTAATATCATCTTAACAACATCTCATATATATATCACTAAGCAATATCAAACATATAATTTTCATAATTATCAAGCTCATTTCAAAAAAATCTCAAATATCACAAATTACCACCATTTCCATGAGCTTTTACAATATCTAAGTATCTCACATTTCTAACATTGATTTTACCATATTCTCATTAAAATAGTAATATCAACTTATATACTTACTTAATCAATATCATCTCTCTTTCCTTATTACAAAAATTTAATTTTATATATATCCCAAACTTACATTAATCACACTTTGTTAATACTACTCAACTCATTCAATGTCCAATCATACTTTTCTCATTTCAATAACATATCTTTCAATGTTTACAATCCAACATGACTTCCTCTATTATAAAGAGATTCAAAATATAGAGAAAAGAGTGCACACTCTTATATTAATTTTTATTTCCCAATTCATTTTCAATTTTATTCTTCCTTTCATTTCTCTATATGTCAAACACATATCAATAATCAAACTTTTTACTTATAAATTTCATGTCATGTATTTATATTACTATCATTTTTCAGTTATCAACATTTCGAAATTTACTTTCATATTAAAACCTCATTTACACACCATCATCTATCTCATGTAATTCAAATACATCACAAATCACATAATGCCACGTTGGAGACCAACCTAGATGTGAATGCATATGCATGTATTACCAATTACATTTCAAAACTCTTCCTTTTTACTTCTTTTTAAACTTTTCAAAACTCTTTTTAGTTTCACTTAGGCCGAGAATCTCGAACCTAAGCTCTGATACCAAAATAATTGTAACACCCTAATACTCCATATAAGTACTATACATACACCTAGTATACATACAGTAAGAATATACAATATAAGGATGTCACTTTTTGTCATATTTAAAAAAAACCTTTAACATAATTCAAATCATTATATTCTTAATGATCTTATGTATATACATATTCTTATCTTTATCAAAACTTCATTTATACATATACATATATTCTTGTCAGAAATACATCATAAATAATGATCATACATGTATGCATCACCCTCTAGTTGGTCTCGACAACTCATATCCTTCTCGTGGCATAACTAAAGACTTCATATCCTTCACATAGACACCTGCACGAATAAACATCCGCGCTAAGCCGAGAGCTTAGTAATACAAACATAACATACGAACATATCTTATAGAAATTTCACATAATAATAAATTCTTAACATGTTTTCATTAGTAATTGCACTTTTCATTAGTATCAACTACACTCACGTATTACATACACATATACAAGTTTTTATCACCAACCATAAACCACTAATAATACTCATAGTCAATATATCAATACACACCTCATGTATAATATTTCATAACATCACTTTATTCACAATTTACCATTTATGAACCACATTTTCCACAAAGACAATCATTATTAACAACCACAATCCATCACCAATACTCACATTATATATCATATCAATCATGACTCATAATTCCAATGAAGTCAACCATAGATCTCATTACTCATTTCTTTCAATATTGACAACAAAGACAGACTCGGGCCCAAAAGACACTAATATGTGATTCAAAGATCAGAGTTACTGCTTTGGTCCATAGTGACACCATGTGTCTAGCCCCGTAGGCAATATATATCATATCATATCTCTATCCATGGATAGCGTAACAGACCCAGTCTCTTGGACCATCAACTCAACAACTTGAGGAGATCCTCAACCCGGCTAGACTGTTACTAAATTTCAATTGGAATCAGCTTACGGGCCATCCCATTTCGCCTATCCAATGATTCATAAACATCACATTTCTCATTTATCAACTGGAACCGGCTTACGGGCCATCCCATTTCGCCTATCCAGTGATTCAATTGGAATCGGTTTACGGGCCATCCCATTTCACCTATCCAATGATTCATAGGCATGCCGCCAAATACAGAACTCTGAAAATTGAATCAACATATTAGACACACATCATTTCATCTTATTTCATATCTCATATCATTTCTCATTTCACAATTCATAATTCATTAGGCAATCATGCCTCCATTATTCCATTTGCATCATCATAGCCAATCACAATGGCTTTATACATCATCACATCTCAATTCCCATTTCATATTTCATCACAATATCATATCATTCATATTCCATATTTCATACATTTCATACTTCACCTTTGATATTTATATACATAATCATTCATTACTCAAGTATGCACAATCAATTGCATTACCATATAATTCGAATACACATCATATCAATCATATGCATCATCATTATAATGTTCAACATCAATTACATTAATCAAATGTACACTTCATTACTCAATCATATCATTCACATTATACATATAGCACCATTGCCATTACATTATAAAGTACATCAAAGTAATTCTTCATAAAAGTATTTATCATAATAAATTGCATAGCTCATACCTTGTTGAATGATCCTCTTCTCTTTCACACTATACAAGTCACATTAGATTAACAATATAATCATTTATTTAACATTATCTTAAATCTTAAAATCATATAAAAGAATGCATCTAGGTAAGTTTGTACTTACCTCAATAATACTCCACACCCTATCAACACTTTCTTTTTTCCAAGATTCTTCACTTCCCAAATTAGGGCAATTCACTTTATATCAAACCCTAATCCACAAATAATACAATCCATCAATTCTAGTATCATTTAATCACTTAATAACTTCTTACTAGACCTTTAAATCATAAAATATCATTCAACATCACACATAGTAGCCCACGGCCGTGGCCAACTAAATCCCCACGGGCGTGGGATACAATCCACTTCTGCCCAAAATGTTCTATCCTCCCACGGCCGTGGCATCAACAAGTACCAATGGCCACGGCCATGGCCAACCAAGGCCACGGGCGTGGCATCCAGAAGTCTTCTGCCTTCGGCCAAAATCTCAATCCAAAGCCTAAAATCCCATCAAACATCAACCATATGAAGATCTAAGGAAATAATAAAGCAAACTCAAGCAAAACATCATGTAACACTTCAAAACTCTAAAACAATCTCAACTCCAACACTTCCCAAAATCAACAACAATACAATTTCTCAACTCAACATCACACCTTAATCATATCAAAACCCAATTCAATCCATAGAAATCAATTCAAAGAAAGAGGTACTTACTTGGATTCTTAGCCAAATCTTCAATATCCACTAGCAATCTCTTAATATCCTTTAATCTTTGATGCAAATAGAAGCAAAAATCACCTCTCTCTCTCTCTCTCTCTAGCTTCTCTCTCTCTCTCTCTCTCGTCCAAACAGAAAAGAAGAAGACGAAGGAGAGGAATGAAAGAAAGAAAGACTTTCCTCTTCTTCGTTCTTATCCTATACATATATAATAATAATAATAATAATAATAATAATAATAATAATAATAAATAAATAAATAAACAAATCTCCACCACACATCCTTTTCCAATCTTTGACTTTCTTTTACTCTTTGTCCTTATTATCATCTCTTGCCCCCTTTGGTAATTTTACACTTAACAATTTAAAATATCTCTTTCCTTGACTATGCACTTTAACTAACATATATGTTATATATATTACCATATACCCAACATATACAATTTCTCTCTACACAATGCTTTCCTTCCAAACAACACATAAACATTCTCTTTCCAATTTCTTTCCTTTTCAACATAACATATACACATTCTTCAAACAAACAACAATTATATTCAAACTTCCAAGGCACACATTGGGGTATTACAGTAGATCACATATGGTTTGCCTTCCACAGGTAAAGTAAGAACAGGCGCTTGAGTCAACATTTCTCTTAACTATTCAAAACTAGCCTGACACTGATCCGTCCACACAAATCTCACTCCCTTTCGAAGTAATCTGGTGAGTGGAGTAGCTATCAAAGAAAAATCTTTCACAAACCATCGGTAATAACCTGCCAAACCCAGAAAACTTCTAACTTCAGTTACAGAATTTGGTGGACTCCAATTCAGAATAGCTTCAACTTTACTCGGATCAACTTTAATACCTTCTGCTGAAACTATATGACCGAGAAAAGTAACTTGGTCAAGCCAAAACTCACACTTCGACAGTTTAGCAAACAATTGCTTCTCTCTCAAGATTTGCAGCACAATCCGCAAATGCTTGTCATGTTCCTCCTCATTACGCGAATACACCAAAATATCATCAATAAACACTACCACAAAACTGATCCAAATAGGGCCTAAACACCCTATTCATTAAGTCCATAAAAGTTGCAGGTGCATTCGTCAAACCAAAAGGCATCACTAGAAACTCATAATGCCCATACCTGGTCCGAAAGGCTGTTTTAGGAACATCTTCAGCTCTGACCCTCAACTGATGGTACCCTGATCTCAAATCAATTTTAGAAAAAAATGCTGCACCCTTCAACTGATCAAAGAGATCATCGATTCTAGGCAAAGGATATTTATTTTTAATAGTTACCTTATTCAATTGCCTATAATTGATACACAATCTCATAGTACCATCTTTCTTTTTCACAAATAATACAGGAGCTCCCCACGGTGAAATACTAGGGCGAATAAACCCTTTATCTAACAACTCCTGCAACTGCACCTTTAGTTCTCTCAATTCAGCAGGTGCCATTCTATAAGGAGTAATAGAGATAGGAGTGGTACCAGGCAATAATTCAATACCAAACTCCACCTCTCTCTCAGAAGGCAACCCCGGCAACTCCTCTGGAAACACATCTGGAAACTCTGCAACTGTGGGTATATCATCAAGTTGAGAACCCTTTACTCTAGTATCCACAACATAAGCAAGGTAAGCATCACATCCTTTTCTAATCAATCTCCTAGCTGCAACAGCTGAGACAAACAAGGATGCTAGCTGTTCCTGCTCATTAGATACTATCACCTCTCTACCATCACCAGTTCTCAAAGTAACAATTTTCTTTTTACAGTCTACCAGAGCTCCATGTCTAGATAGCTAGTCCATACCTAGGATCACATCATATTCCTTAAAAGGCATCTCAATCAAATCTCCAAGGAACTCCTCACCTTGAACCACTACTGCACTATCTCGGTGCACCTTACTAACAATCACACTATGCCCTAACGGATTTGTCACCAATACATCAAATCCTAGGGATTCAGCATGCACATTAGACACAGGCAAAACAGATGCACTAATATATGAATGCGTGGAACCCAGATCAATCAAAGCAAGTACTGAAGTATCAAATAAAGAAAAAGTACCAGCTATGACTGCTGAAGCATCTGGTTGCCTCTGCATCACATAAATCCTCTGAGAAGATCCAGCCTCCTCTGGTCTACTCTCCCTAGATGTAGAACCTCCTCTAGAACTGAACCCAGATCTGCCTCCTCTGCTGAAACCTCTGCCTCCTCGACCTCCCCTCACACTAGGTCGAGAAGCTGCAGTATCCACTGACATCCGCTCCTGTCTCTCAAGACAATCTCTCACAAAATGATCGGGAGATCCACATCTGAAACATACCCCTGCTACACCAGTCTTCCAACAAGTACCACCATGTGGCCTACCACAATGAATGCATATGGGTAAGGTGGATCTCTGAGTCACTGGGGTCGGAGCACTCGCCACTGAAACTGTAGGTCTAGATCTCTGCCTCTGAAACTGTACTGACCTACCCGCTGGCCTCTGACTCCTACTAACCCTAGGAACAAAGCTTCCTTTACCTCTTTTAGCAGATGAAGACCCTGCCTCAAACTGGGGCCTTCTAACCCTGACCTCTTCCTCTGAACCAGCTGCAATAATCTGAGCTCTCTCTACGCTCCTGGCTGCTGCAACAAGCTGGGGAAATCATAATATCTAGATCCAGCCACAAGACACATGATAGAGGGCCTCAATCCCTCCTCAAATCTCCTGCATCTATCAATCTCATCAGATATAATACCCCCAGCATACTGGCTCAATCGAATAAACTCAACCTCATATTCAGTTACGGTCCGGTTGTCTTGCTTTAAACTCAAAAACTCCATCTTCTTCCTGTCTTTATACTCCCTCGGAGTATACTTCAATTCAAACTCTCTCAGAAAATCAGCATAGGACAAAGTTGGTGGATCATCCATAGCATGGGGCACTGTCTTCCACCAATCATATGCGTCTTTCTGCAGCAATGATCTTGCATAATCAAATTTCTCCTCTGAAGTGGCTTGCAACTGAACAAATATTCTCTGTACTCTATCCAGCCACTGTTCAGCTACAGCTGGATCAACAGTACCAAGGAAATCCTCTGCCCCATACTTCCTTAGTTTGTCATACTATCTCACTGATACCAAAGGCTGTGGGGGTGGTGGCGGTGGTTGCACTGGTGCTTGCCTCAAAATATCCACCACATGCCTAAGCCAAGCTGGCGGAACCTCCTCACCAGCTGGTCTCCCCGACACCGAAGCAGGTGCCTCCCCAGCACTATCCACTCTAGCTCCCTCTCTAATCTCATCAGGAGCTATACTCTCAGCACTACCCTCGACTGACTGACGTGAGTGAGAATCCATCACAACCTATATCTGCAAACACAGCATAGTACATCTTATTAAAGATCAGAGACTTCCAATCCCAAACATGTATGTTATTTAAAAGCTCAATTTTTAAGTGAAAATATTATTTTTCTTACTTTTTACCTAGTTTGAGAATCTCAAACCTAGGCTCTGATACCAAAACAATTGTAACACCCCTACATCCGATATATGCACATTACATTCACCACAAAGTGATATACATGCACTGAACATAGAGATGCTACGGCTCTCCTTAACATTCAAATCATTTTAAAAGATACTATAACTTTTATAATTGTATATTATAGAAAATAAGTAGTTAACTTATAATACAAAACAAAGTAGATATAGATATATTTAATTAATACGCAGCGGAATTTATAAAATAATTACATATATGAAAGCATTTAAATCCATATTTACAAATATACATTTATCCACATTATAAACAATACTTTACAAAATATAAAGAAGTTATACATGATTGGCAGCTTTCTCTGATCTTTAAGTCCCAAAATAACCTCTTCAATTTCTACTCTCACTCGGTCTTGAGGAGCTCTCAGGTTCAACTCTGTTACCTGCGCGATCAACACTATCGCGCTAAGCCAACGGCTTAGTAGTACAAAATATGCCAACATTATGCTTAATGCAATGCAATGCCATACATATTATTAATAAAGACAACAACATAGATGAAAAACTAACATCACACCTTTGCATTTCACAAACCATAATCATATAAGCATACCCCATTTCAACACAACATTATAGATGGAGAGCTATCAACATATCTTTATTGTAACACCCCCACACCCAATACATACACACTACATACACCACAATGTAGTATACATGTATCGAATATAGGAATGCTACTGATTTTCTTAACATTCAAAACATTTTAAACTTGATACAATACTCTTATCGTTATATATTATAGAAAAGTAAATCATTTACTTATAAACAAAACATATTAGATATATATATACATACATTTAAATATTACGCAGCGGAATATAGAAAACATTTACATATATGAAAGCATTTGAATACGTATTTACAAATATACATATATTTACATTATAACCTATATTTACAAAATATAAAAGAGTTATACATGATTGGCAAGTCTCCTCTGATCTTTAAGTTCCCAAAATCAACTCTTCACTGTCTACTCTCACTCGGTCTCGAAGAGCTCTCGGGTTCAACCCTATTACCTGCGCGATCAAACACTATCGTGCTAAGCCAAGGGCTTAGTAAGACAATTCATGCTAATGTTATGCTTTAGTGCAATGCAATGTTTCACATTTGTATTAATAAATCAACATCAATGATACACACACAATCAGTAAAGATCATACTCAACAAACAATATTCCGTGAATAGTCCGTTTCATTATATAAGTAATATTAACATTTCATTACATTAGAACAACATTTATGTTATACATAAAACCTAGACACCTATGGGCCCATCAAGTACTTAATACGATATTCAGAATTCAGAGTTACTGCTTTGGTTCATAAACACCATTATCAAGCCCGTAGGCAACATATACATATATATATCTCTATCCATGGATAGCGTAACAGACCCGGTCTCTTGGATCATCAACTCATCTAACTCGAGGATATCCTCAACCCGGCAAGACTGTTACAAATCAAATATCTCATAATATCAATTATCATAGTGTAACAGACCCAGTCTCTTGGACCTCAATTCAACTCAAATTGAAGAGATCCTCAACCCGGCAAGACTGTTACCTTTCATTAAATAGGCATGCCTCCAAAAACCAGAACTCTGAAATTGAATATCATATTAAGCATACACTTATTTCATTATTCTCTTTATCAAACTCTTTCTCAATCTTTCTCATCAATTAGGCAAACATGCCATACATCATTCAATTATATCATCATAGCCAATCACAATGGCTCCATATTCCATTTCATCTCAATTCACAACATAACATTTCAATCTTTCATAAACACATTCATTTGCATCATCATGTCATTCACATTATTCATATATATATATCATCAGTGATATAAACATAACAATACACATTGCTCAAATAAATTAACAATGTAATAATGCCACATTTGAACTTACACACAATCATATAGGTTTTGTACTTACCTCAAAAACAAATCACACCACTCTTAACACTTCCTTGTTCAAGATCCTTCTACCTCTTAAATCAATGATTAATCACTATCTTCAAGACCTAAATCAAAAGTAATAGCGTATACTTGTTTAGGGATACACAAGAGATAATCCAATTAGGAATTAATTAGGGCAAACCCTAACCCTGACACGCTCAACCACACGGGCGTGTCCATGACCGTGCCCTAACTCCACAACACAGAAGTATTTACACGCTCAACAACATGGGCGTGTTCCTGGGCGTGTAAATTCTCAAATCTCACAGTAGCTATGACATGCTCAATAACACGGGCGTGCTACTAGTCGTGTCAAACCTACTGCCTCCAACACAATTGACACGCCTAAAGACCCTGGACGTGCTCATGGGCGTGTCCGGCCACAAATCAAGATTCCGACCAAAACAACCAAACACTCAACAAAACACTTTTATCCAACAACATCCACTTCACACCATCTTAACAAAACATACTCAAAACTCATCTAAAACTTGCAACACACCAAAACAAGCCAAACACACATCAAGCACAAAACACAAAATCATCTCAAACAACATCATCTCTTCCAACCACTTACTCTTCTCTTCAATCCATACTCAACATCCATCATCCAATCACTCAAACACTTCTCACATCTCAAAATCAACCAACACACTCTTAAAATCTATCAAACTCAAATATCATTTCAAATAAGCACAAAGATCACAAGAGAACTTACCAAAGTTATAAGACTTCTTGTATCATCCACTAGATCACTTCAATCTTCCATCAATTTGAGCTTAACACATCAAGATCTTCACTTTGTCTCTTGTTTTCCTTTGTCTATGAAGGAGCCGGCCAAATGGAGAAAGAAGAAGAAATGAACCACAAAAATAAAGTCAACTCTTCTTTTAATCTCCACCAAGTGTTCCAATTCAAACAATTACCAAAACACCCTTTTATCATTTGTTCTAGCTTTCTTTTTAATCCAATGCCCTTAATAGTCATTTCACCAATAACCAAATAAATATCTCTACCCCCTTGACTCTTCATTTGACCAATTTATATGTTATATATATCATCATATACACAACATATACCATTCTCTCTAAACCCTAATTCTTTTCCCCAAAACACATATACACAAGCATTCACTTTCCAAAATCTTTTCTCTTGCAATTTAACACATATATTCAATCCAATATATCACTACAACAACAATAACAACAACATCAACAACTTAATCAAAACTTCTAGAGCATATATGAGGATATTACAATTCTCCCCCTTTAAAAAGAAAATTTCGTCCTCGAAATTACCTGATATCAAAGCTGAAACAACTGAGGATATTGCTCTCGCATGGATTGTTCACTTTCCCAAGTTGCCTCTTCCTTTCCATGATTCTTCCATAGAACTTTCACCAATGGCACTCTCTTATTTCTCAATTCTTTCACATCACGTGCCAAGATAGCAACTGGTTCCTCTTCAA
Organism: Garcia nutans; assembly: GCA_947685225.1. NCBI lineage: Eukaryota > Viridiplantae > Streptophyta > Magnoliopsida > Malpighiales > Euphorbiaceae > Garcia > Garcia nutans. Next base: position 12,152,142 of record CANTUV010000040.1, read on the forward strand.
ATGTCAAATCTTGATTTACCTCGATAGATTCAATTGGCAACACATGAGATGGATCCGATCTGTATCTCCTCAACATAGAAACATGAAATACATTATGAATACGATCCAACTCAGGTGGCAAAGCAAGTCGATACATAACTGGCCCAACTCTTTCCAAAACTTCATTCGGTCCAATGAAACGAGGACTCAATTTCCCTTTTCGACCAAACCTTAAAATCTTCTTCCAAGGAGACACTTTCAGAAATACCTTATCTCCAACATCAAACTCTATGTCTCTCCTTTTCAGATCTGCATAAGACTTCTGTCGATCTGAAGCTGCTTTTAACCTGCCTCGAATCAACTTTACTTTTTCTTCAGTTTCTTGAATCAAATCAGGACCAACCAACTTATTATCTCCAAGCTCATTCCAACAAAGAGGTGTCCTACACCGTCTGCCATACAATGCTTCAAACGGTGCCATACCAATGCTGGATTGGTGACTGTTGTTGTAAGCAAACTCCACAAGAGGTAAAAACCTATCCCATCTTCCAAAGAAATTGATGACACAGCTTCTCAACATGTCCTCAATAATCTGTATCACCCTCTCTGACTGTCCATCCGTCTGTGGATGAAAAGCAGTACTGAAGTGTAATCGAGAACCCAAAGCACTATGTAAACTCTTCCAAAACCTTGAAGTAAACCTGGGATCTCGATCAGACACTAAAGAAGTTGGAACACCATGCAACTTCACAATCTCATGGATATACAGCTCAGCTAATCTCTCCAAAGAGTAATCCATTCAAACCGGAAGGAAATGAGCTGTCTTAGTCAATCTATCCACAATCACCCATATAGCATCATGCTTCTTTTGTGTCAATGGCAACCCAGACACAAAATCCATCGTCACTCTATCCCACTTCCATTCTGGTACTGATAATGGTTGAAGCAATCCAGTTGGAACTTGATGCTCTGCTTTTACCTTTTGACAAGTGAGACATTTCGATACAAACTCAGCAATGTCTCTCTTCAAACCAATCCACCAATAATGCTGTCTCAAATCATGATACATCTTTGTATTACCCGGATGCATAGCAAACACTGACTGATGTGCTTCTTCTAAAATGACTCTTTTCAAATCAGCATCATCGGGTACACACAATCGGTTCTTAAACCAGAGACTCCCATCACCTTTCACAATAAAATCTCTAGTCTTCCCATTCTTGCAATCTGAAATAATCTTCTGTGTCTTCTTATCGGCCAACTGAGCTTCTTTGATCTGATCTAACAAAACCGGCTTCAATTGCAACTGTGCCAATAATGCACCATCAACACAAGGTACAAAACTGGCATACAATGCTCTCAACTCAACAAGCAACGAGAGCGAGTAAACTGTTAAACCAGCTAAAGACTTCCAACTCAAGGCATCAGCAACAACATTTGCTTTACCTGGATGATAATCAATCAAACAGTCGTAGTCTTTAATCAATTCCAACCATCTCCTCTGTCGAAGATTAAGTTCTTTCTGGACACCCAAATATTTCAAACTTTTGTGATCCGTGTAGATGAAACATTTCTCCCCAAACAAATAGTGTCGCCAAATCTTCAATGCAAACACAATTGCTGCTAACTCTAAATCATGGGTCGGATAATTAAGCTCATGCGGTTTCAACTGTCGAGATGCATAAGCTATAACTTTACCTTCCTGCATCAGCACACACCCCAAACCACTATGTGAAGTATCACTGTAAATCACATATGGTTTGCCTTCTACAGGTAAAGTAAGAACAGGCGCTTGAGTTAGCATATCTCTCAACTGTTCAAAGCTAGCCTGACACTGATCCGTCCACACAAATCTCACTCCCTTACGAAGCAATCTGGTGAGTGGAGTAGCTATCAAAGAAAACCCTTTCACAAACCGCCGGTAATAGCCTGCCAAACCCAGAAAACTTCTAACCTCTGTCATCGACTTGGGTGGACTCCAATTCAATATAGCTTCAACTTTGCTCGGATCAACTCTAATGCCTTCTGCTGAAACAATATGTCCGAGAAAAGCGACTTGATCCAACCAGAACTCACACTTCGACAATTTGGCAAACAACTGCTTCTCTCTCAAAATCTGCAACACAATCCGCAGATGCATATCATGTTCCTCTTCATTCCGCGAATACACCAGAATGTCATCGATGAAGACCACTACAAACTGATCCAGATAGGGCCTGAACACCCTATTCATCAAATCCATAAAAGCTGCAGGTGCATTCGTTAGACCAAAAGGCATAACTAAAAATTCATAATGCCCATACCTGGTCCGAAAGGCGGTCTTGGAAATGTCTTCAGCTTTAACTCTCAATTGATGGTACCCAGATCTCAAATCAATTTTAGAAAACACAGCTGCACCCTTCAATTGATCAAAGAGATCATCGATTCTAGGCAAAGGATATTTATTTTTAATAGTCACCTTGTTCAATTGCCTATAATCGATACACAACCTCATAGTACCATCTTTCTTCTTCACAAATAGCACAGGAGCTCCCCAAGGAGAAACACTGGGGCGAAAAAATCCTTTGTCCAACAACTCCTGTAATTGCACTTTCAATTCCCTCAATTCTGCTGGTGCCATTCTATAAGGAGTAATAGAAATAGGAGTGGTACCAGGCAACAATTCAATACCGAACTCCACCTCTCTCTCAGGAGGTAATCCTGGCAACTCCTCTGGAAACACATCTGGGAACTCTGCAACTGTGGCAATGCTATCAATAGGAGAACCTCTTACTCTCGTATCTACCACATGAGCAAGATAAGCATCACACCCTTTTCTAATCAACCTCCTAGCTACAACAGCTGAAACAAATAAGGAGGCTAACTGTTCCTGCTCATTAGATACTATCACCTCTCTACCATCAGCAGTTCTCAAAGTCACAACTTTCTTTTTACAATCCACCACAGCCCCATGTCTAGATAGCCAGTCCATACCTAGAATCACATCATATTCCTTAAATGGCATCTCAATCAAATCTCCAAGGAACTCCTCACCTTGCACCCTCACTGCACTATCTCGGTGCACCTTACTCACAATCACACTATGCCCTAACGGATTTGTCACCAACACATCAAATCCTAGGGACTCAACATGCATATCAAACACAGGCAAAACAGATGCACTAATATAAGAATGTGTAGAACCCGGATCAATCAAAGCAAGTATTGAAGTATCAAATAAAGAAAAAGTACCAGCTATGACTGCCGATGCATCTGGCTGCCTCTGCATAACATACATCCTCTGGGAAGATCCAACCTCCTCTGGTCTACTCTCCCTGGATGTAGCACCTCCTCTAGAACTGAACCCCGGTCTGCCCCCTCTGCTAACACCTCTGCTTCCTCGGCCTCCCCTCACACTAGGTCGAGAAGCTGCAGTATCAACTGACATCCGCTCCTATCTCTCTGGACAATCTCTAATAAAATGCTCAGGAGATCCACATCTGAAGCACACAGCTGACCCACTATACCTCCAACAAGCACCCCTATGTGATCCACCACACTGAGCACACATAGGTAGAGCAGATCTCCGAGTCACTGGGGTCGGAGCACTCGCCACTGAACCTGTAGGTCTAAATCTCTGTCTCTGAAACTGCACTGACCTACCAGCTGACCTCTGACTCCTACTAACTCTAGGAACAAAGCTTCCTTTACCTCTCTTAACAAAAGAAGACCCTGCCTCAAACTGGGGCCTCCTAACCCTAACCTCTTCATCTGAAGCAGCTGCAATAACTTGAGCTCGCTCCACACTCCGAGCTGCTGCCACAAGCTGGGAAAAATCATGATATCTAGATCCAGCCACTAGACACATGATAGAGGGCCTCAATCCCTCCTCAAATCTCCTGCATCTATCTATCTCATCAGCTATAATGCCCCCAGCATACTGGCTCAATCGAATAAACTCAACCTCATATTCAGTTACAGTCCGGTGATCTTGCTTCAAATCTAAAAACTCTGTTTTCTTCCCATCTTTATACTCCCTTGGAGTATACTTCAATTCAAACTCTCTCAGAAAATCTGCATAGGATAAGGTAGGTGGATCATCCATAGAATGGGGCACTGTCTTCCACCAACTATATGCATCCTTCTGCAACAAGGATCTTGCATAATCAAACTTTTCCTCTGGAGTGGCTTGCAACTGAACAAATATTCTCTGTACTTTGTCAAGTCACTGTTCTGCTACAGCTGGATCAGTAGTACCAAGGAAATCCTCCGCTCCATACTTCCTTAGTCTCGAGGAGCTCTCAGGTTCAACTCTGTTACCTACGCGATCAGCACTATCGCGCTAAGCCAACGGCTTAGTAGTACAAAATATGCCAATATTATGCTTAATGCAATGCAATGCCATACATATTATTAATAAAGACAACAACATAGATGAAAAACTAACATCACACCTTTGCATTTCACAAACCATAATCATATAAGCATACCCCATTTCAACACAACATTATAGATGGAGAGCTATCAACATATCTTTATATTTCATAAACCACACATATATAAACATATCACATTTCAATATTTTTCCATATACCTTATTAGTCCATCATTTTACCATTCATGACTCACATTAAACAAAGACAAGCATGGGCCCAAAACACACTAATATGCCATTCAATTTTCAGAGTTAATGCTTTGGTTTTGTTATCACATTAATCATATCATAAACCCAACTAGGCTTCAAGGATTAGGTTCAACCAATCTTCAAGGGGAACAAAGCATGCTAAGTATCAACCCAACTTGGCTTCAAGAACCAACCCAACCTAGCTTCAAGGGATGTAACATCTCAATTAGGCTTCAAGGATTCAATCCAACCTAACTTCAAGAGATTGTTACCATTATTAGGCATGCCACCAACAAAAACTCTGAAAATGGAATAACACATTAGCCACACAATTCAATTATTATTTAATTATCATTTCCATTCTCAATTCTCATCATCATTTAGGCAACATGCCTTATTTCTTTCAATTGCATCATCATAGCCAATCGCATTTGCATCATTATCACCAAACACATTGATCCATTCATCACTTAAGTATACATAATCAATGGTATTGCACATACTTTTTCAATGATCATCATTTATATATATACATAACAATTTACATTATTCATGGATTTAGAATCTTCCACATACATTTGTTTGGATCATTATTGTTTTAAATGTGTTTAAAGTGTTTATGTTTAGGTTTAGGTACAAAAATACCTTTGGAGAATCAAACCAATGCAAGAAGAACAAAGAATAGAAACATTAACTAACACATTTGAGGGACAAGGCCAAGCTTGTGGCCGTGTCTCTCATCACAAATTTGGCAGTAGCAAACACATGCATAGGACACGGCCATGTCTCTCCAAAATCAATCCAACACGGCCCAATTTTCCTTGACTTGGCCGTGTCTCTCATGAATTGGCCGTGTCTCTCCTTGCTTTTGGCCGTGTCACTCATGAATTGAAACTCTAATCATGTCCAAGTCTCCTTTGGTTGCACTCAATTACATTATACACAATATAACTTAATTTAAATGAATGTAATCAATGTTCTAAACACATATCCATCACAATTTGCACATTAACAACACATCAACAATACCTTTAATCATCTACCATTTCAAAAACCTAAACCAAATATCACTCTTAACTTATCATCTTCCAACCAAAACCAACATCAATCTAATCATTCTCAACACTTATAACCTCATTTCAAACACACCTATTCATAATCTCAACACATCACAACCCACCTTAAACATAACTTCAAAAATAACAAAAATAAACAAGAGGGTACTTACCTTAAATGAAGAAATTTCACAAATCTCCAACCAACTCCTTTGATTTCTCCTTCAATTTGATTCTAGAAATCAAACTTTCTTCTTGCTCCTTTTTTCTTGACAAGGTTTGGCCACCAAAGAAGAAGAAAAGAAATTGAAGAAGCAAAGTCAACCTCTTCCTCTCTTTAAACCTACACCAAGCAATTCCAAAAGAAAATTACCTTAATACCCTTTTTCACTTAACTTAACTTTTGTCACTTGTATGCCCATTATAGTAATTTCAATATCACATAAAAATATCCTCTCCCATTGACTCCTCATATTGACTTATGTATATGTTATTTATATTAACATATATACAACATATACCTTCCATTTACACCATCATTTCCTTTGCAAAAACACATATACATTGATCCAAATCAAACAACAATTATATTTAAAACTTCTAGGGCATACATTGGGGTATTACAATCCTTTTGAGATTAGGTCTTCAGTCTTTTGCATCTTCATTCTTTTGAGAGTTCTAATTGTTCCATTCTTTTGTTCTTCCTTTTTGCAAAGATTTGGCTATTTTTAATTGGACCTTATATCCTCTCCTTGCCCCCCTGTGTGGCAAAATGTTTGTAAGTGAGTTTAAAAATATTTGGTATATAAACCTAAAAAATTGAAAAGGAGAAACTTTGCCCCCTGTGTAGGCTCAAACTCATGATTTTTCTATGCGGACTCTGATTGATGTTGTTGTTGTCTAGTTCTTCACACAAGCACATATTTCTTCTCTTTGCAAATTACTGGAGCTTTCTCAAGCAATGGGCTTTCTATGCCCCCCTGATTCGATATCTTCTTTTGATTCTTTACTTCACAAGGTGTTTGCTGTTCATTTTGCCAAAGAATAGACAACACAAGACAAGAAAGTGCGATGTGCTATGCTCATGTATGCATGAATAATACTTACAGTGGTTCCATGACTCACAGACCGAGGCGATCAGTAGAAGTATTCTCGCTGGTTCCATTTTGACGCTTGTTCAAGTCTTGCATTGGAATGATCGAAAGCTTTGCATTTGTGGCTTTTATCTTCAAGATGTTGAAAACATGAGTGGTGGAGATCCCAAGTTGCAGAGTCAGGGATTCATCTATTTCGAGCTATATTTTAGCATGTCGGTTGATGACCTTGCCAATAATCATTTCCTTTGCCCAATGTGTCCTTTGGAGGTTCAACATACTTCCCTTAACTTGAAGGCTTTGTATGACAAAAAATTTTTTTTTTTAATTATAATTTTGAAATCTAATGTTGGCTTTGCCAAATTAATGTCGATGTACCTCAGGACTTGATTTTTTCAAATTAACATATCTATAACATGACAACCCTAGTTACCGTACTAAAGTTGGGAATCATTTCTATTTAAGCAAGAATTGTTGCACTTCAGATAGGCACATACACATTACTTGGTCAAAGATCTCATTTGAGTTTAAATACTGTCTATCTCATATGCATGCTTATCCAAACTATCTCCACTAATAGACTCTACCTACCAAGAGAGATCAACAGGTCTTTGATAGGCTTGAAATGGGGTCTATAAGGGACACGGGTTTAAATGAAGGCCATTTTGAGATTGGAGCTGGTGTGACACAAAGGACAAACCTTCACACTACAAATTTCTTATTGGAATTTTAGACAATTGGGAGCAATCTTGCTAGACTCAAAATTCCCTCTATCTTCTTGGCATTAATCTGGATCTTGATTCGAACAATCTTTGCCCTTGCATAAAGTTTGGTACCCAAATTCATTTCTTTTCTTCTTCTCTCTTTTCTTTATTTCTCTTACTCTTCCCTTTTCTTTCTCTTTTTGTCCTTCTTTCTTGCTGGACTACAGAACTTTTCAAGAACTGGGTGGTCTTCCTCCTTTTCTCCAATTTTAATTGAATCTTTGGTTGGGTTGGACCAACTCAAAAAAAGTCTTTATGAACCAAATAGAAGCCTTTTGATGCTTTAGGTAAAAGAGAACTCAATTGGCTTTTTGAACCATTTGGGTTTTTTTTTGAAATTTTTTTTCTTGTTTTTCTTTCTTCCTCTCCTTTTTTGTTTTTGGTTCTAGCTCAAACAGAGTTGTCTTATTTGTACCAACTTGGGCTTCCAATAATGGATGAGTGGAGTAACATAAATCTTCTTTAATAAGGATAAATCATTTATTACTCCAATGTTGATGTTGTCTTGGAGATATTAAGGGAACTTCAACTACCCTTAGGGTCTTGAAAACGTCCACTATCTTTATGGTCTTGAGAACTTCAACTATCTTCATAGTCTTGAGAACTTCAATTATCTTTATGATCTTGACTAATCATTGTCTTTTTTGATCTTATGGCCTCTTTATCTTAGTGATCATAAGACTTGCCAAAAGTATCACAACAGCTCAAGGTAGGTTGTTGAGGTTATATACCAATGAAAAGAAAGCTAAAATTTTATGAAGGCTCAAAGGGACAACTAGGGATTAATATTTAATAGGGTGGATACTAGTTGTTGGCTTATCAAACAATGCCTAGATCATTTCTCTCTTAAATAAGTAGAGTTCAATTTTGCCTCGAAAGTTTGTCAAAGCATGTTCTAAGACTGACTAAGACCTAGACAAAGATAATTATGCAGGTCTCTAAGTAAGCATACACAACTCAATGCTATAGAGTAATTCCCTCATCTAGTAAAGTCATTCGAGTCATGATGCCTAGACACATTAATTTATAAACATCAAGCTAAATTCCTCATTGGTTGAGCATCAAAATGAACAAAGACTAATAAAAATTTATGATGAAAGTAATTTATTCAAACAAATTTAAACATGATAGTTCCAAAACATTAAAGAAAGAAAAATTGAAAAGCAACATTCAAGCTAAGGAAAGTTTGTTGAATTGGAGTCAAAGACACTCCATTTATTTAGACATCTCAAGGGCACGGATTTTTTCCATCATCAAGGATCATTGCTTCATCATCCACAGTTAGTCCAAGCTTACTTAGTAGCATATCATCTTTAGCAGCTTCTCTATCCATATCATGACAAGGTGACAAGATAAAACTCTTCATGAAGGTTGTAAGTGATGATGCCCTTCCAATTTTAGGTTGAGGATTATTATTAGTGTTGGGCTTATCAGGTTCAAGCAGCTTTCTACTGTCAATTAAATATTGGATTTCATGCCTTAATCGAACACATTTATCTGTCTCATGCCCTTGCATTTGATGGAATTGACAGAAGACCTTGGCATCAAAATTTGGCAGTAGAGGCTTATGTAGAGGCCGAGGTGCCAATGGTTGTAGCAAATCCATTTTCATTAGATTTTCTAGCATCTTTGACAAAGTCTCCCTTAAGTTTGAAAATTTACTCTTCTTTATAGGCTCAGTTGTTGAATTTTCCTCAACACCTCCTTTTTCTCTTTGACATTGCACACTAGGGTGATAGCCTCCCTTATTGCTCCACTTAGATAGCACATGGTTCTGTTGGTCTTGTAGAATAAGGATTGATCTCTCATTTTTCATTCGATCTCTATCAGTAGACATGCTCCTTGTTAATGCTGCCTTTTCCATCTTTCTTATGTCAATGGGAGATGCCTCATTAGCATTGTTGATGATTTCTAGAATTTGAATCAACTGGTCTTCATAATTCTAACCAATTGATCTTGTAGCTCGGCCATCCTAGCTTTGACAACTTCATCGATTATATCCCTTAGCTGGTTTGCATCCATCCTTCGAATGAAGCACTTGAATAAAAAATCAATGTTGTAGGTGATATCGTTGTATGCTCTTGAATTGATGTACCTCAGGTCTATGAGCCAGAAAGGATCAATGATATGAGATGCAAATGTATGCATGCATGTATGTATGCACAAACAATAAACAAACAAGGACAAATTAGGACGTTCCTTCCAACCTTATAACATCCACACACGAATGGCGAGTCTCTTTTCCTAGGTATATGGTTAACAAAATACCAACATGGGGTACCTTGCTTTCGAATAATTCCCTCGGATGTTTCAACCAATAGTTATATTTTCAAAAATGGAAATCAATCCATTATAATTCCCATTAATTAGGTCTTAATCCATTCAACCAACTAAAGTAGCTTTTATGCTATATTGGATTAAAACAAAATTAAGGGGTTTATTATAAATAGATTTCTCACTTGAAAAGAGGTAACTAGTGGTTCATGCCAAAAACAAGCCCATAGTTAATTTATTCTTAGTGTAAACTAGGCCCACAATTGATTTTTGGTATTTCATAATTGACCTAAATATTTTTGCAAGCTCCTTGTAAAAAATGGTTGGGTGAAAATAGTTTTGTTTCTAAGCCCATTGTAAAAGATTTTAGAAAAATGGATTTTGGGCTTAGTATTTGGGCCATGAGCCAAAAGAATTTTTGATTTGCTTTTAGAAAAATTTTATGTCCAAAGACCATCTTAAAAAGTTTTGAAAATAGTTTTGGTCTTTTGGATTTTAAAGAAAAATTTATTTTGAGCTTACAATATACTTAGGTCATATTAGAAAAAGAAAAAACCAAATAAGCCATGATTTAGACTAAGATAAACCAACCATAGTCAAACAACATGCATTTGGGGTAAAACCCTAAAGAAAGTAACTAGGCCAATTACATGAGCTTTAGTCTTTGGGTAAAAAGGCTTAGGTTCCCATAGCAAGTATATACCAAATGGTATGAGGCTATGAGTGGTTATGCCATGCTCGATCTCCATACCTTAAGTGAAAGTATGGTATCCCTTACATAACATAACACATGTAACACGGGCGTCCTAACTCACGCACACGATGCAAACTAATATGATGCAATGGATAATATCATTATAAGAAAGAATAGAATAATATAAAGACCAATGGAATCAACTTCTCTTATCCCCAGTGGAGTCGCCACTGTGAGCGGGGATTTTCGCCCCCACTCCCGATGGAATGGTTCTTGCGACTTCGGCACTGTTTAGGCTCGGGGCCTTAGAGAACACGGACCTAAGTCCGGAGAAAATGGAGTCGCCACCCGGACGGGCTGGGAAAAAGAAAGGGGTGGATGACTTAATTCCTAAGGAATCCCAAACCCCCTAATGGGTTCGGAAAGTTGGGTACGTGTGGGGAAGGTGAGAAATGGCCCAGCACCCCCACAACGCCCGGTTCATTGGAACCGGCCTCCTTTACAATTCTTAATATTATAAAATTCTTAAGTATAATAACATTATCCATACTACACACAATAAAAAGAAAGCATCATTATATTAAAATCAAAGCAATGTCCAAACAAAACAAAACAAATAAATGGACACCCATCCAAGGATGGAAACATGTCCTTACATCACATGCCTAAGTAGGACACCCACCAAAAGGTAGAAACATGCCCTTTACATAAGTTCTAAAATAGAAGATAAAATTAAATTACATGATGTTTAACTAATGAGGTACCCACCAAGTGGAAACATACCTCTTACAACTTTTGGAAGTCTAAATTAATTAATAAAGGTAAATAATCATGCATAATATATAAATCATTCAAACATCCATCCATGATAAATTAAATAAATCAAGTATTAAAATTAAATAAATTAAAGCATAAGAAATAAATCAAAGCATAAATAAATATGGAATTGAATAAAACAAATAAAAGTTCAAGTATAGCTACTATTTCTATTTAGGATTCTTTATCTCATGTGTTAAGGCTTTGGAAATTCTAAAGTTTAAGCTATGTGATTTTTTAGGTAATTAAAATAGATTAGGTTTTATGTTTTTTTTAAGGTTAGCAAGACACTTTGATTAAACAAATTAAGATTTGAATGATGAAATAATAAAACTTGAGTTTTAGACACTTTTGAAATATTTTTTAATTCATGTTTTTAAAATAGTAAATTGAGCTACTGTAGCTTTTTTGAGTTTTTTATGTTTTTATGTTTTTTATGTTTTAAAGGGTTTAAAGTTCATAAAAATTAGGGTTTAAGGTTTTAAAAGGGTTAGGGTTTATTACTTTAGGTTTAAAAGATGATTTTTGGATTTTAGGCTTTCAATTTTAGGATTCTCGGCCATAAATTATTTTTAGGGTTTTAATAGCAATTTGATATTTTATGAGATTTTATGAATTTAAACACATGAATTGAAGTTTTTATAAGTAGAAAAGATGTTTTTTTAAGGTTTTTTGAGTGAAAAAGAGCCTACTTTAAAATCTTAAATGAAACAGAATTTTATTTTGGTTTTGTAGAAAAATATGTTAAATGAGTGTTTTAAGGTTTTAAGAAGAAAACATAACAATTTTGAGTCCTCTTAGAAAAGAAAGTCACGTTTTTAATGTTCTAAACTTGGAAAAATTAAATTAAAACTCTAAGATTTTTTATTTAAAAAAACTTAAATTTTATAGATTTGGCTATTGTAAAACATAAATCAAAAAAAAAATTTAAAACATACCTTCTTTTGTTGATTCTCCAAAAAAAAATAACTCTTCTTGGATGAACTAGCTCCAAAGACAAGCTTTGATTGCCTCTTTTCTTCTCCCTTTTTCCTGCTACTGCTGCTACTGCTGCTATAAATATCAATTGAATTGAGTTTTCCCTTTCCTTCCTTGTTTTGGTTTTAAAACCTAAAGCTATCATGAAAAGTTTTTCCTCCCTTGATTTGGTTTAATTGGTCCTTATTTATATTGGTTTTTAGGTTGTTTATTCCTAATTAATTAAGGTAAGTAATAATAATAAAAAAAGAAATTAAAACCTAATTGGATTAGAATTCTAAAAATTGCAGCTGAAAAATTTGCGCTGGCAAAAATTCTGGTGACGGGCCCGTGGGCGTGCCAGCCTGCAGGAAATTCCTGCTGGCGAGCCACTGTTGGCCCGACGGGCCCGCGCGACCACTTTTCGCTGCCGATTTTTTTCCGACTCCGACTCCGATTTTTATTTTTATTTTTAATTTTAATTTTAATTTGTTTATTTTCATTTTTTACTGCTAAAAATTAGATACTAAGGTAAAAATTATTTAATTAAAATTATTTTGGACCAATTAAACAACAAAAATCATTTTGGACTAAATAAAGCATGTTGGATCGGATTGGGTCAAAAATTAAGGGTCTACACCGGCCCATCCGGGTGGCGACTCCATTTTCTCCAGACTTAGGTCCATGTTCTCTAAGGCCCCGAGCCTAAATAGTGCCGAAGTCCCAAGAACCATTCCACCGGGAGTGGGGGCGAAAATCCCCGCTCACAATTTCCATTTTCAAAAATATAACTATTGGTTGAAATGTCCAAGGGAATTATTTGAAAACAAGATGCCCCATGTTGGTATTTTGTTAACCATATACCTAGGAAAAGAGACTCGCCATTCATGTGTGGATGTTATAAGGTTGGAAGGAACGTCCTATTTGTCCTTATTTGTCTATTTTTTGTGCATACATCCATACATACATTTCAAATCATTAATCTTTTCTGGCTCACAGCCCTAGATTAAGATAGTTCAAAAGCTTACGACAATCCGACCTATGCCGGAGATGAAGTATCTAGCAACGACTCAATCACTTGCTCACCAAAAATAATGGATCCCGAAAAAATTCAAAGATGGTGAATGAAACTCTCAACGCCAAGATGGAAGAAATAAAAGAGGCCCTAGCTGAGACCATGAAGAACCAATTGACTGCAATTTTAGAAAATCATGCCGAAGCATCTGCTAGCACTAAGAAGCCAAAGGACCAAGGGAAGACTAAAGTTGGTGAAGTGGTTTTTGATGATGAAAAGGTGATCATTGATGATGATGATGATTGGGCTCAATACTACCAAGATGCTCAAGATAAGAAAAAAGAACCAAAGATTGTTGAAAGATCAACTATGGAGAAGACCGAAACTTCTGATGTTGAAAAGATGATTGCTGATTTAGAAAAGAAATTTGAGAAGAAACTGAAAACCAAGGAAATGTTTGAAGTTGACAAATTATTTGAGCTAGATGAAGAAGTCCCGTACAAGTTCAAGATGCCATCTTTCACGAAGTTTGATGGAATCGAAAATCCTCATCTCCATGTGAAGCAGTATATCACTACTATGCAGTCTGCCCGAGCTACTAAGGCTGAAACCCTAAGGTACTTCATGCTCTCATTGGACCCTGTTGTCCAAAATTGATTCAATACCTTAGATGATGGAACACAAAAGAATTGGGATTTGCTTTACAAAGCCTTCATACAACAATATGGATATAATGTCGAGATGGAAGTTACCTTAATGGAAGTGGAGTCCATTAGGCAAAGGTCGAATGAGAATTTTGTAGATTATGTGACGAGATGGAGAAACAAGGTCGCTTTGCTCAAGAAGAGGCCCGATGAATCCGATCAAATAAGGATGATTGTGAGAGGAGTGTTGCCTAATCTTCGTGAGAGGATGTCTCATACACTCATCCGTGATTTCAAAGACCTTCTCCAAGCTGGTTTGCAAATTGAAGAATGGAAAAGAGAGAAGAACCATTTTTCAAGAAGAAGGAACGAGAAAGGAAATTATCAGTCTGGTAGCCAAAGCATGCAAAAGGCAGTCGATGTTAACCCTACTAACCAAGGAACAAGGAGACAATTTTTGAAATTAGGGAAGCCGATGTCTTGGGTTCTCAATAAGCTTCAAAGAAAGGGATTGCTATAACCCTTAAATCCTCATCCTTTGCCTAACCCTCTCCCACCTAATTTCGACACTAAAGCATTTTGTCAATTTCACCAAATGCAAGGGCACGACATGGATAGATGTGTAAGGTTGAGACATGAGATCCAAAATCTAATTGATAATGGGAAGCTACTCGAGTCCAACAAGCCAAACACCAAAGACAACTCATTACCAAAGTTAAATAGGGTACCGCCACCAGCAACCTTCATGATTGGAGGAGGTTTGCATGAAGATTTTGTCATGTCTTCTTTTCATGATGTGGGTAGAGAAGCAACCAAAGAAGAAGAGGTATTTGGTGGAATTAAACAAGTTATGGTGGGTAAAGAAGTAACAATGTGTGTTGTCAATGGGTTTTGGGATTCAAGCGATAGTGATAATGATCTTGTATCCAAGAATGAGGAATGGACTTGGTCCGAGCCCGAAGAAGATGAAGTAATGAACACTAGATCTGGTAAGCCTTATGCAAGGCCACCACCTAAGGAGGTAGAAACTAAAAAGGGTAAGGAAGTTGAAGTAGGAAATAAATAAGAGGAAGATGATGATGTGCTCAAGCAATTGAAAAGAACCCAAGCAAGTTGTAGACCCTTAATTTTTTACCTAGTCCGATCCAATACATTTTAATTAGTCCAAAATAATTTTTGTGTTGTCCAACATATTTTAAATAGTCCAAAACAAATTTTGTTATCTTAATTAAATAATATTTTCTTTAGTATCTAATTTTTATTAATAAAAAATAAAAAATAAAAAATAATAAATAATAAATAAAAATAAAAATCGGCGACGAAAAAATCGAGTTGCGGCGAAATGGCCAAAGCTATTTCCCCGAAGATTATTTCTGAGGGCAAAATGGCCCGCAGGCCAATTTTCGCCCCGCAGCCCACAACCAGCCGCAGCAGCTTTTTCGCAAGCGCAATTTTTCCGCAGTAGTTTTTTTTTTTGCCAGCTAAATTTTTCCGACGCAAATTTTTTCAAAACCAAATACAATTAGGTTTTGGTTTCCTTTTCTTAATTAATGTTAGATTCCGTGAATGACTAAAATTAATCATAAAAATCTTCTATAAATAAGGACTAAAACAACACAGAAAAAGGGGGTGAAATCTAGGGGGAAATTTGAGACTGAAATTGAGGAGGAAAACTTTGAAAAATAAATCGGATTTTAAGAATTACTTCTGGCAGTAAAATCGATCGAATTTTTGAGAGAGCAAACAAGCAATTCAATCCATCAAAGGCAGCAAAGCTTGTCTTTGTTCTTGTTCATCCAAGAAGAAATTTTTGGTGGAACCAACAAAAGGAGGTATGAATGTCTAATTTCTTCACAGTAGCTTAAATAATCCAATTGTCTCTTTTTTATTCCAAAAACCCTAGAACTTTAATTTACCTTTTCAAAAGCTTAAAAACCTTAATTCGTTTATTTATTTTCCAAAAAGTCTTAAAATTGTTATATTTGTTTCTTCAAAATCTCAAAACCCTAATTTGCTTCCAATTTTTCAAAACCTTAAATTGAATTTGTTTCTTTCCAAAAACCCTAGAAAATATCTTTTTTGTTTCTATAAACCTTAAATCGTTTTGTTTATTTTCATAAAACTTCATAAAACTATAAATTGTTTCTCCAAATTCTAAAATAAAATATATTCTCCGAAAACACTAAACCCTAATTCAACTTTACAATCAAGAGTGTAATCTCAAACCAAATTATTCTAAACCCTATTTTTCTTAAACCCTAATTCCCTTGAAACCTTAAACCCTAATTTTTCTATATCCTAATCTTTAAAATCTTAAAACCTTATAAATTTAAATATTAAAATTCAATATGTTAAATACAAAATAATGATTCAGTAACCGTAAATCATAAATCTAAATGTTTTAAAGTGTCTAAACCCTAATTTCATGATTTTACTCCTCAAATACTAATATGGTTAATTAAAGAACTTTATTAATCCCTTAAATCATAAAACTTTAATACATTTCAATTCCATTAAAACTCACAGTAGATTAAACACATAAATTCCAAAACCCTAAACACATTAAATAAAGAATCTTAAATAGAAACAGTAGCCCTAATATGAATCTTTACTTGCTTTATTCAATTTTATATTTGATTATGCTTTAACTTATTTTCAATGCTTTGTTGATTTATTTAAGTTCAATGCTTGATTATTTTAGTTTATCATGGATGAATGTTTATTTTATATTTTGATTAATACCTTTGATGAGTGATTTATTTATGATGAATGGTTATTTACTTTTATCGATTTATTTAGATTTCCAAATGTTGTAAGAGGTATGTTTCCACTTGGTGGGTACCTCATTAGTTAAATATCATGTAATTTAAATTGCTTTTCTTTTTTAGAACCAATGTAAAGGACATGTTTCTACCTTTCAGTGGGTGTCCTATTTAGGCATGGATTATGTAAGGGCATGTTTCCATCTTCAGATGGGTGTCCATTTATTTCTTTTGCTTGGACATTATTTTGATTTTCAATATATCGATGCTTTATTTTAATTATTGTGTGTGATATGGATAATGTTGTTATATTTAAGAGTTTTATAATATTAAGGCCTGTAAAGGAGGTCGGTTCCAATGAACCGGGCATTGTGGGGGGTGCTGGGCCATTTCTCACCTTCCCCACACGTACCCAACTTTCCAAACCCATTAGGGGGTTGGGGATTCCTTAGGAATCGAGTCATCCACCCCTTTCTTTTTCCCGGCCTGTCCGGGTGGCGACTCTATTTTCTCCAGACTTAGGTCCGTGTTCTCTAAGGACCCGAGCCTAAACAATGCCGAAGTCGCAAGAACCATTCCACCGGGAGTGGGGTTGAAAATCCCCGCTTATAGTGGTGACTCCACTAGGGATAAGAGAAGTTGATTCTATTGGTCTTTATATTATTCTATTCTTTCTTATAATGATATTATCCATTGCATCATATTAGATTGCATCATGTGCTTGAGTTAGGACGCCCTGTTACCCGTGTTGTGTTATGTAAGGGATACCATACTTTCACTCAAGGTATGGAGATCGAGCATGGCATAACCACTCATAGCCTTGTACCATTTGGTATATACTTGCTATGGGAACCTATGCCTTTTTACCCAAAGACTAAAGCTCATGTAATTGGCCCAGTTACTTTCCTTAGGTTTTACCCCAAATGTATGTTGTTTTACTATGGTTAATTTATCTTGGCTTAAATCATGGCTTATTTGACTTGTTCTTTTTCTAATATGACCTAAGTTTATTGTAAGCTCAAAATAAATTGTTCTTTAAAATCCAAAAGACCAAAGCTATTTTCAAAATGTTTCAAGATGTTCTTTGGACATAAGACTTTTCTAAAAATAAATCAAAAATTCTTTTGCTCATGGCCTAAATACTAAGCCCAAAATATGTTTTTTCTAAAATCTTTTTACAATGGGCTTAGAAACAAAATGATTTTTATCCAACCTTTTCTTTCAAAGAGCTTGCAAATTATTTAGGTCAATTAAGAAATACTGAGAATTAATTGTGAGCCTAGTTTATGCTAAGAATAATTAATCATGGGCTTGTTTTTGGCATGGACCATTAGTTACTTTTTTCGAGTGAGAAATCTATCTATAATAAACCTCTTAATTTAGTTTTAATCCAATATAGAATAAAAGCTACTTTGGTTGGATAAATGGATTAAAACCTAATTAATGGGAATTATTATAAACTGATTTTCATTTTTGAAAATATAACTATTGGTTGAAACATCTGAGGGAAATATTCGAAAACAAGATACCCCATGTTGGTATTTTGTTAACCATATACCTAAGAAAAGAGACTCGCCATTCGTGTGTGGATGTTATAAGGTTGGAAGGAAAGTCCTATTTGTCTTTGTTTGTCTATTGTTTGTGCATTCATGCATACATTTTCATCTCATATCATTGTTCCTCTCTGGCTCACAGCCCTGGATTATGACAGTTCAAAAGCTTACAACAATCCGACCTATGCCGGAGATGAAGTATCTAGCAACAAATCAATCACTTGCTCACCAAAAACAATGGATCCCGAACAAATTCAAAGAATGGTGGATGATGCCCTCAATACCAAGATGGAAGAAATAAAAGAGGCCCTAGCTGAGAACATGAAGAACCAATTGACTGCAATATTAGAAAATCATGCTGAGGCATCTGCTAGCACTAAAAAGCTAAAGGACAAAGGGAAGACCAAAGTTGGTGAAGTGGTTTTCGATGATGAAAAGGTGATCATTGATGATGATGATGATTGGGCTCAATACTACAAAGATGCTCAAGAGAAGAAGAAAGAACCGAAGATTGTTGAAAAATTAACTATGGAGAAGATCAAAACTTCTGATGTTGAAAAGATGATTGCTGACTTAGAAAAGAAATTTGAGAAGAAACTAAAAACCGAGGAAATGTCCGAAGTTGACAAATTATTTGAGTTAGATGAAGAAGTCCCGTATAAGTTCAAGATGCCATCCTTCACGAAGTTTGATGGAACCGAAAATCCTCATCTCCATGTGAAGTAGTATATCACTGCTATACAATCTGCCCAAGCTACTAAGGCTCAAACCCTAAGGTACTTCATGCTCTCATTGGACCCTGTTGTCTAAAATTGGTTCAATACCTTAGATGATGGAACACAAAAGAGTTGGGATCTACTATACAAGGCTTTCATCCAACAATATGGATATAATATTGAGATGGAAGTTACCTTAATGGAAGTGGAGTCCATTAAGCAAAGGTCGAATGAGAATTTTTTGGATTATGTGAAGAGATGGAGAAATAAGGCTGCTTTACTCAAGAAGAGGCCCGATGAATCCGATCAAATAAGGATGATTGTGAGAGGGGTGTTGCCTAGTGTTCGTGAGAGGATGTCTCATACACTCATCCGTGATTTCAAAGACCTTCTCCAAGCGGGTTTGCAAATTAAAGAATGGGAAAGAGAGAAGAACCATTTTTCAACAAGAAGGAACGAGAAAGGGAACTATCAATCTGGTAGCCAAAGCATGCAAAAGACAGTCGGTGTTAATGCTACTAACCAAGGAACAAGGAGACAATTTTCAGAATTGGGGAAACTTATGTCTTGGGTTCTCAATAAACTTTAAAGAAAAGGATTGCTACAACCCTTAAATCCTCCCCCTTTGCCTAACCCTCTCCCACCTAATTTCGACACTAAAGCATTTTGTCAGTTTCATCAAATGCAAGGGCATGACACGAATAGATGTGTGAGGTTGAGACATGAGATCTAAAATCTAATTGATAATGGGAAGCTACCCGAGCCCAATAAGCCAAACACTAAAGGCAACCCGTTACCAAAGTTTAATAGAGTACTGCCGTCGGCAGCCTTCATGATTGGAGGAGGTTTGCATGAGGATTTTGTCATGTCTTCTTTTCAAGATGTGGATAAAGAAGCAACCAAAGAAGAAGAGGTATTTGATGAAATTAAACAAGCTATGGGGGTAAAGAAGTAGCAATTTGTGTTGTCAATGGGTTTTGGGATTGAAGCGATAGTGATGATGATCTTGTATCCAAGAAGGAGGAGTGGACTTGGTTCGAGCCCGAAGAAGATAAAGTAATGAACACTAGATCCAGTAAGCCTTATGCAAGGCCACCACCTAAGGAGATAGAAACTAATAAGGGAAAGGAAGTTGAATTAGGAAATAAAGAAGAAGAAGATGATGTTGTGCTCAAGAAATTGAAAAGAACCCAAGCAAGTGTTAGCATTTGGGACTTATTAGCTACTTCTAAAAAGCACCTAGAAACTATGGCCAAAGCCTTGGCTAGCATGCAATTTTTACCTCCACGACATTGGAGGAGCTTATCAACTTCATAAAAATTGGAGAAGTAATGAAATGTGAAGATGTTCAAGAAAAGAGTGAAGTTAATATGGGAGCAGTTTCTTTTTCGGATGCGAACTTACCAGAGGAGGGGAGAGATCACATTCGCCCTCTCATTATCAAAATAGAAGTCAAGGGGGAAGAGGACTCCATGTGTAATGATCGATGATGGGTCCGCCGTAAATGTTTACCCACTTAAGATATTGCCAAAGCTAGCCATGTCAACAAGAGATCTAAACCCGATCGAGGTAACAATTTGGGCTTATGACAACACTAAGAGACACGCCGAAGGAACTTTCAAAGATGCTGTCAAGGTTGGTCCAATTGAATCTATTGTTGAATTTGTTGTTTTAGACATACCGGTTACCTTTGCCTTACTCTTGGGCTGACCATGGTTTCATCCTCTTGGTGGAGTTCCTTCCACCCTTCATCAAAAGATCAAGTTCCCACAGAGATGAGACAGTGGTCATTGAAGCTGAAGATAATGAGATCGTTAACACTCTAATGATTAAGAGGCCTCTTAATGGTTTTCAAGTAGCTGCAATTTTTGATGATGAAGTAGTGGACTCCAAAGTCTTTAATATGATGAAGAATATGAACTACCTTCCCGGAGCTGGTCTTGGAAAGGGTAAGGTCGGTTTGACAAAGCTGCCAGACTTTAGAACTCAAACTTTCAAGCAAGGGTTGGGATATGATGAAAACAACAATGTCCAGCCAAAGAAGAGTGAGAAGATGAGCTTCCCACCACTTGAAGAGATTTTTATCAAAGCTCCAGATATGGGACCACTCCAAGGAAAGCTCGAGCCGATCATGTTCATGGGAAAGTTGATGCTGGGTTTTAAAATTTTTACAGATGTGGCCGAGCTAGTGGAGCAAGTGAAGAAAGAGCTCACCCTACCAACCAGTAAAGAATCCAATCCAAAGGAGAAGAATGAAGCTGTCCTGAAAGCCGAGAAGACTCCAAAGGAGATTGCTGTCCTGGTTGAAGAAAAGTTTTAAGACATCCTGCCTTTTGATTTTGAGAACAATGATCTTGATTTTGATTTTAATTTGTCTGCTTTGTATGAGGATGGCGATGTTTTTTTTTTCCAAAATGAATGCAATAAAGTCTAATTTTGCTTACATGTGTGATGTTTCTCCTGATGGTTGCATACATCCAAATAACAGTTACATGAGCATCTTTAATATTAATTCTGTTAAAACACAATCATTAAATTTGGGAACAATCGAAAATCCTAAAAACATTAGCATAGCAGCCGACCTTACTCTTGAGGAGAGAGAGAGATTTGAAAAAATATTCAAAAAGTATGAAGAAGTGTTTGGTTGTTCTTATGAGGATATGCTTGAAATAGATCGAGACATAGCCGAGCATCATATTCCTACTTACACTCACATGAAACCTATCAAACAAAAGCTTAGGCAATTACAACCTGAGTGGGCTGAATTGGTTAAAGAAGAGGTCACTAAGCAAATACAAGTGAAGTTCTTTGAAGTGATAGAATATCCAGATTGGTTAGCCAATAAAGTACCCATGCCAAAGAAAGATGGAAGAATAAGGGTCTGTGTGGACTATAAAGATTTGAACAAGGCTTCCCCTAAGGATGATTTTCCTTTACCCCATACAGATGTCCTCATTGACAGTGCATCCTCTAGCATGCTACACTTGTTTGTAGATGGATTTTCTAGATACAATCAAGTGTTAATGGCCCAAGAGGATAAAACCAAAACAACTTTCATTACTACATGGGGTATATTTTGTTATAGGGTGATGCCATTCGGCTTAAAGAATGCTGGGGCAATCTACCAAAGGATGGCCACCACACTATTCCATTACATGATGCATAAAGAAGTTGAAGTATATGTTGATGATATGATGTTGAAATCGGATACAAGGGAACAACACTTCTAAAACTTAGAATTATTCTTCAATAGAGCTTTGAAATATAAGCTAAGATTAAACCTGAAGAAGTGCGTATTCTGTGTTACCTCAGGTAAATTATTGGGACATGTGATTGGTCTGAATGGCATTGAGATTGATCCTGACAAAGTTAAAGCAATCAGGGATATGCCAGCCCCTACGACAGAGAGAGAAGTTGGGGGATTTATTAGTAAACTACAATACATTATCAGATTCTTAGCAAAACTCACAACAATTTGTGAGCCTATCTTCAAATTGCTTAAAAAGAATCAGCTAGTCATATGGAATGAAGAATGTCAAAAGGCCTTTGAGCGAATAAAAGAGTATTTGTTAAATCCACCTATTTTGAAACCACCTAAACCTGGCAAACCTCTATTACTATACTTAGCAGTAGAAGAAGAGTCAATAGGAGCCATGCTAGCCCAAGCAGATGAGTTAGGGATTGAGCATGCAGTTTACTATTTGAGTAGAAAGCTCCTACCTTATGAAATTAAGTATAGTATCATTGAAAAGACTTATATAGCCGTGGTTTGGTCTTCTAAGAAGTTGCGGCACTACTGTCAATCATATAGTGTGCAAGCAATTTCTATGCTGGATCCAATGAAGTACTTAAGAGAGACACCCTCTTTGATTAGGAAATATGGTCGATGGTTGATAATATTAGAAGAATTTGAGATTGAGTATGTAACCAGGAAAATAATTAAAGGTAGAGTGGTGGCTGAATTCCTAGCCCAACAACCATTACTAGATAGCAAA
This sequence comes from Garcia nutans, assembly GCA_947685225.1. Classification (NCBI taxonomy): domain Eukaryota; kingdom Viridiplantae; phylum Streptophyta; class Magnoliopsida; order Malpighiales; family Euphorbiaceae; genus Garcia; species Garcia nutans. The sequence continues at coordinate 12,175,063 of CANTUV010000040.1, forward strand.
GAGGTAATCTTGGAATTTCCGGATGAACATTTAGAAGCAATTGAAGTACAAGGGTGGAAAATGTATTTTGATGGAGCAGTAAATAGGAAAGGAGCAGGTTTGGAAGTTATACTAGAATCACCCGAAGGGGAACTTATCCCTTTAGCCAAAAAGTTGAAATTTAGGGCAACCAATAATATGGTGGAGTACAAAGCTTGTATTTTCGGTTTGGAAACCCTAATGATTATAAAGGTGGATAAGGTGGAAGTTTTTGGCGATTCATTGCTAGTAGTATCCCAAGTAAATGGAGAGTGGGAGTTAAAAGAAGAAAAATTAAAACCATACCACCATTTCCTGACCATGATGAAGAAGAACTTTAAGGAGTGTAGGTTTATACACCTATCAAGAGAAGAAAATCAGATGGCTAATGCCCTAGCCACATTGGCTTCGGTATGGGAAAACCCTATTAGCTTATTTCTTAAGCCTCTGATTTTGACCAGTTCGTCAACTCCTTGCTATGAATATGAGACAATTATGGAAATTGATACAAACCTTGATGCGTGGTATGATACTATAAGGCAATTTTTGGAAGAAAGAGAATACCCGCCGGGGGCAACAAAGAAGGAGAGAAGAGCCATAAGGCGGTGGTCTTTGCAATACATCACATTCCATGGAGAGTTATATCGAAGATGGCCTGATGGGGTGCATTTAAGATGTTTAAGGAAGCCTGAAGTGGAGGGTATCATGTCAGATATACATGCAGGAAGTTGCGGACTGCACATGAGTGGTTTGGCTCTAGTTAAAAAGATTATTCGGCAAGGTTACTACTGGTTGACCATGGAGAGGGATTGCATTGAGTTCGTAAAGAAGTGCCCACAATGTCAGACGTATGGTAACTTGAATCACATGCCTCCTAAAGAATTGCATTCTATGTCTTCACCCTGGCCATTTGCCACTTGGGGTATCGACATTGTAGGAGAGATACATTCGACAGCCTCAAACAGTCACCGTTTCATTGTGGTAGCAGTAGATTATTTTTCAAAATGGGTCAAAGCCGAATCCTTTAACAAATTGGGTGCAAGTCAAATGGGTAGATTTATTAAAACGAACCTCATTTGTAGATATGGGGTCCCGCACAGTGTGATATCAGACAATGGAGTACAGTTTCAAGGAGCAGTTAAGGATTTATTCTCAAAGTACTGAATCTGTCATCATAGATCCTCTCCTTATAGACCAAAGGCTAATGGTGCGATAGAAGCAACAAACAAGACAATTAAACAAATTCTATCCAAGATGACTAAGACTTATAGGGATTGGTCAGAGATGCTTCCTTTTGCTTTGTTGGGATATAGAACGAGTGTACGAACACCTACTGGAATGAAACCATTCTCTTTGGTGTACGGGATGGAAGCAGTGTTGCCAATTGAAATAGAGATCAAGTCATTAAGAGTAGTCTTGGAAACCAAACTGCCTGAAATGGAATGGGTAGCAAGCAGATATACACAGTTAGCTTTACTAGAAGAGATAAGGCTAAAGGCACTGTATCATCACCAATTGTATCAAAAGAAGATAGCTCGGGCCTACAATAGAAGGGTTAAGATTAGAAAACTCAGAGTCGGGGATTTGGTGTTGAAGCAATGTAAACCTAATGTATCGGATCTGAGAGGGAAGTTCAGGCCTAGCTGGGAAGGGCCATATGTCGTGAAACAAGTCATGAACAAGGGAGCGGTGAGGTTATCAGACATGGACGAGAATGAGTTTAGTGAGCCAGTGAACATCGACAAGTTGAAAGAGGTTTTATGTATATAAAAAAAGAGCTCACTAGGTTGAAAACCCAAAAAGGGCGGCCTAGGCAAAAGTTTGAATAGTCCGCTAGTTTCAAAAACTTGAAAGGGCGGGCTAGGCAACAATTAGGGCTAAAAGAGAGAAAATCGTCAATTAGAAAACCCGAAAGGGCTAGTTGGCAACAGGAGTGATCTTGTGTATACTGGCTTTATGTTTGGTTGTTCCCCAATTTAATAAAATAGAATTAACATTAAAATTGTTCTGTGTGCACTGTTATAAGTATTTGACCAGATATGGAAGAAATAAATAAACACAATAGCAAAAGGTGATGACAAATTATAAATGGAAAAGAAGCATCTTTTATTACTTTAATTATTTTTCATCCTAATAATACACTTTCTGAATTGACAAATGTAAAATCTATGGCAGACGATAAGTGTAACGTGCAGGCCAGCTTTGCCTCAGCCGATCCAAGTAGGCTTCAGTCAAGCAAGGCATGTCTAAATCGGGAGTAAAGTCAAAATTGCGAGGCTCAGCTCCGTACTGACGACCACGTCAGTGACGATCATAGCATGTACCTTGACGAAGAGCAGTAAGGGAAACATACATCAAGTATGTCCGCATGGTGATACGAGAAATCTTCCACCAAGGTACCAACCAGCGGATGTTGACTTCAGTGCATGAGTGGATCCAGTCAACTCAGTCAGCATATGAAGAAGCAGGATGGAGTAGCTTCTTAGCAGAATGATGACATGGCAGATATCTGGCAAAATCCATGGATGGAGTATCAAGCAAACAGAGATGCTCCTGAAGCCAAATCTGGGAGGAAAGAAATAAATTTTTTTTAAAAAAAAGAAAGAGTCCGCTAAGTTGAAAACCCGCAAGGGCAGCTCAGGCAAAAATTAGGACAACTCGCTAGCTCTGAAAACCCACATGGGCAGACTAGGCAAAAATTAGAGCAATATAAAACATATATATATATAAAGAAGAAGAAGAGTCCGCTAAGTTGAAAACCCGCAAGAGCAGCTTCGGCAAAAATTAGGACAGCTCGCTAGTTTCGAAAACCTACATGGGCAGACTAGGCAAAAATTAGAGCAATAAAAAGAAGAAAAAAGAAAACCTAAATTGAAAACCCAAAAGGGCAGTTCTAGTAATTACCTGAAGTAGCAACGACTCCCAGTCAGTCTCTTTGACAATCCTGATTTAAGTCAGTCTAATCCAACTAAAGTCTCGGCTAAGATCACAGGTATCGGTGACAAGCCTCCTTCCATTTGGTCCATAATATCCAATACCTGTGGATCAATATTGCCGTCAGAAGAAACAAGAAAAAATTGGCCAAGCAAGCAAAGATAGAGCATGCGTCCCCATGCCATAGTAGGAGCCAAATGAGAGAGACAAATATCAATCAAGGGAGCAAGTAGAATTTTTTCACCTCTCATCAACAGAAAAACTTCGAGTTTTGGAATTTGAAATAATATCTGCATCTTCTGTTGAGTTTTGGAAATCAATATGGGTAACGCCATTTGTTGATTATTTGGATTTCCAAGGATGGCCTCAAATTCTTCAATCAAGGGACATATTTCAAAGCCATTAATTTTAAATGTCCTAGAATCCCCATTCCAAAAGGAAGCCATGGCATGTAAGAAGGAGTGGTCCAATTTAACATTTTGAAAACACTTTAAAACATCAAGTTTTGACCACGATATTTGCTTTTAGTGAATGGCATCCATATTCTTAAATAGAATTTTTATCTTCTTTAAATGAAGTTCGGTCATGGTGGATGAATGAAGAAAAATCAAAATTGTTAAAGGAGTTTTTACGTTGAAATGGAAAGTATTTTGGCTTCTATATGAAATTGGGCATAAAAGGGGGCTAGGCAATAATTAGGGCTAAAATGAGAGAAAATTGTCAATTATAAAACCTGAAAGGGTTGGTTGGCGACAAGAGTGATCTTTTGTATGCTAACTTTGTGTTTTTTGTTGTGCCCTAATTTAATAAAATAAAGTTAATGTTAAAATTATTCTATGTGCACTATTTCAAATAATCTGACCATTAGCTAAAACAAATAACACGAATAGCAAAAAAGTGATGATGAATTATAAAAGAAAGGAAAACATCTTTTATTATTATTATTATTGTTCATCCTAACATTATTTTTTCTAAATAAGTCATAAGTGTAAAATCTATGGTAGATGATAAGTATAACGTGTAGGCTAGCTTTGTTTTAGTAGATCCAAGTAAACTTCAGTCAAATGAGGCTTGTCCAAATTAGGAGTGAACTCAGAACCTCGAGGCTCGGCTCAATATTAGCGATCAAGTTGATGAGGATCATAGCAAGTACCTCGACGGAGAGCAGTGAGAGGAACATATATCAGATACATTCGAATGGTGACATGGGTAATCTTTCACCAAGGGACCAACCAACGGATGTTAACCACAGCTCACGAGCGGATCCAGTCAGCATAAGAAGAAATGGGATGAAGTAGTTTTCTGGTATAATGATGTCGAGGCAAATATTTGGTGAAATCCACAGACGGGGTGTCAAGCAAGCAGAGGTACTCCTATATCTAGATCTATAAAGACAAACAACAAGTTAAAAGGGAAAAAAAAAAGTCCTCTAGGTTAAAAACCCACAAGGGAGGCCAAGGCAAAAATTAGGACAACTCGCTAGTCCCAAAAACCCGCAAGGCAGGCTAGGCAAAAAATTAGCAATAAAAAAAACCTAAATTGAAAACTTGAAAGGGCAGTTTGGGTAAATTACCTAAATCAGTAGGGGACTATAGCTAATCTCCTCGAAGATTCTATTTTGAATTTGTCCATTCTAACTAGGGTTTTAGCCAAGATCAAGAATATTGGTGACAAGCCTCGTTCCATTTGGTCAACGATATCCAGAACTCATGGATCAATGTCAGCATCAGTAGAAACAAGTAAGAATTGACTATGCAAATATAGACAAATGGGAAGTGCAAAAATTTATCAAGGGACCGAGTAGGATTTTCTCACCTCTAGTCAATTGCAGGACTTCAGGTTTTGAAAGTTGAAACAACATCTGCCTCTTTTGATGAGTCCTTGAAGTCAATATGGGTAATGCCATTGGTTGATTGCTTGGATATCTAAGAATAGCTTCAAATTCTTCAATCATGGGACATATTTTGAAGTTGTTTACCTTGAAAGTCCTAGTTTTTACATCCTAAAAAGAAGCCATAGCATGTAAGAAGGGGTGCTCCAAATTGGCATTTTGAAAGCACTTTAAGACATTGAGTTGAGACCATGATATTTGTTCCCATTGTGTAGCTTTGATGTTCTTGAATAAATTCATTATCTTCTTTAAATTAGCTTCTGTCATCATACGAAGTGTAACAATTGTGTTTCATTTGAGTTTATAAGAGTTGATGGAGCATTGCAATTAAAGATTTTGGAACAATTCCTGTCACTATGATAAAATTCATAAGATGAGAATTGAGAGAAGAAGGTTGATAGCTTGTGGTTGGGGAATCGAAGTTGATTTAAATAGGCAAAGGTTGAGGTCAAGAACTGAACTGCATAAGGAAAAGAATTTATGCATGGAGCGTATGCCGAATCCATTTTGGTTTTTATGAATTTGAATCCAAGTCCATGACAAATTTGGAATTGCAAATTCATCATGGACACTCTGCTATTGAAAAAAAATGATATAGAAAAAAATGATGATACAGAAAAGCAAAAAAAATGAAAAACAAAGAAAAGAGGAAGGGGTTAAAGTTTTAAGAAAGTCAAACTATTATTATTATATTAGTTTGTTATACATTACATTAAATACAAGCTCTATATTCAAATTTAATACAAGTTGATTATTTAGAAGGGATAGGCAGTCCATGATCGAATAAATCCTTAAAAAAAAGTCATCGCTTGATGGAGGAGGAGATATATATAAGTCCATATCATCTTGAAACTCAGGTCTGTAACAGTCATCGATTGAAAAAGGAAGAGTCACCTTATAGTCATCAGTTCGAGACCCCATTGATGATGAAGCACTATAATCCTTATAGCTCTAAAATTGAAAGTCTCAAAAATTTTGCTCAAGACAAGTAACACGCCAACGGCTGGAAGCCAATTCTTCTTGCAATTTCCTATTATGTTATTCGAGCATTTATTGTGAGCCAGATAGGGAAAAAGTAAGTTCACACATTTTCAAACATACATATAGCATAAAAAATCCAAACTAGGTAATTCTGATCAAAGCCCTGAAGCCTGAAGGATGGATCAGCATAGGACATTTCAGATGGAACATATTGTTGAGATGGAGCAACATGAGACGGACCAACCCCATCATGATGAGGACCACCTTATTGCTCGGCCACCTGAAAAAAATTAAACATTAGACAAGTTCCATGAAAAGTGATCCTGAATGAGCAAAGGAACATATTTGACCAACCTGAGAAGAAATGACCATGGCTTCTCCTTCTCCTTCTCCTTCTCCTTTAGGAAGTCCTCGAACACTAACAGGAGAAATTTCAAAATTCAAAAGCTGCTCTCAGATAAATTGAGTGTATGACTCAACAGGTGGGAGAAGATACTATTCAACATCATATCCTCCCCAAGCAGGCATCCAAAGGTGTTCAAGCAAGGATGTGATGTCTAACGTATATGTTGGAATTTCCTTAGGAACCGTACATTCCCCGAGATCAAGAAACCAATTGTGTACCCTCTCATAGAGGAATCACCCGCTAGATACCGGACCAGCAATAACTCATTAGGAATTTTGGAAAGGCAAGGCAGCTGTAGACCCTTAATTTTTGACCCAATCCGGTCCAATATGTTTTATTTAGTCTAAAATGATTTTTGTTGTCTAATTGGTCCAAAATAATTTTTATTAAATAATTTTTGCTTTAGTATCTAATTTTTATTAATAAAAAATAGAAATAAACAAATAAAAGTCAAAAAATAAAAATAAAAATAAAAATCGGAGTCGAAAAAATCGGCGACGAAAAAATCATCACGCGGGCCCGTGGGCATTTCTCCCATAGGAAATTCCTGCGGGCGAAATCATTGTGCTATTTCGCAAGCAGAAATTTTTTGCCTACAAAATAGCTTATGGGCCTGCTCCGCACGCACTGTCGCAGCTGGCTTGGGCAGATTTTTTTTGCCAGCTTTTTTCGGCGCAAATTTTTCGAAACCTAATCCAATTAGGTTTTGATTTCTTTTTTTTTTTTATCAATATTACTTACCTTAACTAATGAGGAATATATAACCTCAAACCACTATAAATAAGGACCAAAGACAATTAAAAAAGGGGAGGCAAATTTCCAATAGTTTGGAAAATTTGAAACCAAATCAAGGAAGGAAAAGAAGAAATTCAATTCAACTTTTTTCTGGAACAGCAGCAGCACGATTTAGAGGATTCAAAGGCAAAAAGGGCTGGTCTTTGGAGCTAGTTCATCCAAGAAGAATTGTTTTTGGAGAAATCATCAAAAGAAGGTATGTGTTAATTAATTTTCTTTAATTATTTTTTTACACAGTAAATTTATGAAATCAAAATTAAAAACCTTTGAACTTTAATTTAGTTTTTCTAAAGCAAAAAAAAACCTTATTTCGTTGGTTTATCTTCCAAAAGGCTTAAAATTGATATTTTTTCTTCTTAAAAACCTTAAAACTCTAATTGAACATATTCTTCAACAAAACCAAAATCAAATTCTGTTTCTTTCAAAACTTTAAACTTGGTACTTTTTCCTTCAAAAAGTCTTCTAAAACATCTTTTCTAGTTATAAAAACTTTAATTCACTTGTTTAAATTCATAAAATTCCATAAAATATCAAATTAATTTCCAAACCCTAAGATTAAAATTACCACCTGTAACCCTAATTCCAAAATATCAAATCCAAATTCAACTTTCAAAATTCAAAATAATGAACACTAACCCTTTTAAAACCTTAAACCCTAATTTTTATGAACCCTAGTCCTTTTAAAACATTAAAAAACATAAAAACATAAAAACCTAAATTTTACATAGTAGCTTAGGAACCCAATAACCAAAAATCACAAATTAAAGTATTTTAAAGTGTTTAAAACCCTAGTTTCATGATATCATCATTCAAACCTTAATTTTGTTAATCAAAGAGTCTTACCAACCTTTTAAAACATAAAACCATATTCTATTTTAATTCCATAAAAAGTCACAGTAGCTATAATTGAACTTTTATTTGCTTTATTCAATTCTATACTTGATTATACTTTGATTTATCTTTTATGCTTTAATTTAATTTCAATACTTGATTTATTTAATTTATCATGGATGGATGTTTATTTTATATTTTGATTAATAGCTTTGATGAATGATTTATTTATGATGAATGATTATTTACTTTTATCAATTAATTTAGATTTCCAAAAGTTGTAAGAGGTATGTTTCCACTTGGTGGGTACCTCATTAGTTAAACATCATGTAATTTAATTTGCTTTTCTATTTTAGAACCTATGTAAAGGGCATGTTTCTACCTTTTGGTGGGTGTCCTATTTAGGCATGTGATGTAAGGACATGTTTCCATCCTTGGATGGGTGTCCATTTATTTTGCTTTGTTTGGACATTGCTTTGATTTTAATATATTGATGCTTTCTTTTAATTATTGTATGTAATATGGATAATGTTGTTATATTTAAGAATTTTATAATATTAAGACCTGTAAAGGAGGCCGGTTCCAATGAACTGGGCGTTGTGGGGGTGCTGGCCCATTTCTCACCTTCCCCACACGTACCCAACTTTCCGAACCCATTAGGGGGTTGGGGATTCCTTAGGAATCGAGTCATCCACCTCTTTCTTTTTCCCGGCCCATCCGGGTGGCGACTCCATTTTCTCCGGACTTAGGTCCATGTTCTCTAAGGCCCCGAGCCTAAACAGTGCCGAAGTCGCAAGAACTATTCCACCAGGAGTGGGGGTAAAAATCCCCACTCACAGCAGCAATCATGAAACGAGTCTAATTGCTCACTCACTATTCCTCCACCAAGCCATATCTAACTACAGAACCAATAAGAGAAGGTAAGTCAATTTCTTCATAAATTTTAATACTTACTAATTCTTTTTTTTTATCTGATCCCAGGTCAACCGACTTAAATGATAGCAACAGGAATGCACGTGATTAGAACCTAGCACCTCCTTACCACTCGATAGCTAAAGACTCAACCTCGAATACCCAATTCTTTATCGAGAAATGACTGGTACCTGCACGAGGTTATGGTCATACACCCAAACCTAATCGAACAACAATGGTCAAACTTATGCAAATTCTTTGTTTGACACAATAAAATGGTGAGGATTAATACCTCGGCGACCACCATGAAGCTTGAAAATGATCTTTTCCTCTGGCAAAGTTTGTCAAAACCCTGATATAAGCAGGCCAGACCAGCTTCTCCTAATTTTTATAACAACATAAGATCAAGATCAATAAGAGCCCGTAATACAGATAAGTGGATGACAGACTTAGTGCTGCACAAAATAGTCATCCCCAACAAGTAAAGAAATAATCCTCGAGCATATTGTTCAACCATTTCTCCACGAACCTGTCTGGTATAATTCATCCAATATTCCCGAATAGGTTCGCACTTAATCTTGAATGGCTCTTTTAAGGAAGGTCCCATGCCTATCAACTACTAAATTTTGTCTAGCATCAAGATGTTATCAGTAAAAGTGATGTTGTTTCCATGGCACAAGATACCAGTTATGGCAGTAAAATCAACCGAGCCAATAATCATCTCACCCACTTGCAAGTGAAAAGTATGAGTGGTATCCATCCACCTCTCTGCGAGCGCTTGGATTATGGTCCTATCTATTTGGTATCCTTTCGACGGTAACTACATTATAAAGTCCTCAAAGCCACATCATTGGATCATCCACTTTACTTGAGAGAGGGCATGGTTATACCATTCTCAAGCACTATAGCCACAACCACTGCCAAGAGTAATGCAGCCATCATCCTGCCATAAAACAGGTAAGTCCTAAAAAAGGTACGTAACCTCCTTCACTTTTGCTCATATATAATTACTTCTAATAATAATGGTAATACAAATATAAATGGAAATTAAAAATAATAAATGGAATAATAAAAATATCAATAAAAATATATATATGCATAATAAATATACATTAACAACACATCACTTATTATACTTAGTTATTTTTGTGCAATCAAATAATTATTTTTGCGACAAAAATTATATTTACCTAGGTTCTCTCATTTGAACTACGATGTAACTCCATGCCAGCTAATATTGTTACTCTCCCATGCTCATGTACCGGAATATGATTAAGAAGTTTGGCATCTGAATGGGGCCTGGCCCTAGAAGAATGTTGCTCAACTTCCATTTCTAAGAAATGTTACTGCTTTTATGAGTTTAACAAAATAAAAGTAATTTAAAAGATAGAAAATTTTAAATGCTTAAACATTCATATTTGTATAGGAAAAGGCTATGGAATGAGTGATAAGGAAAAGATGAATATAATAACTATAAGCCAAGCAAAGCATATAAAAATATAAAGAGAAGAGTAACTTCGTATGAAATTATTCCTTTCCTTCTTTTATCAATTTTTCATTTCTTTCATACCAATAATTCAGTCTTTCCTTTGCATTTCATTATTCATTTCTTTGTTAGGTTAATTATTACTTTTTTGACACAACACATGTACACACAGTCAATTAATATTTATTCTTACATGTCTAAAAAGTATTTTTTACATTTTTACAAATATTTTTTTCCCACATAGGGGGCAAGAGTACACAGGTATAGTAAAAAATAGCCTAATGAATAGTAAAAATAGCCTAATCTTTTGCAAAACTGGCTACTAAAATATTTTTTTGAGTCTAGAACTCAATCCAGGTCCAGAACCTAAACTAACTTGGGTCCATAACCTAAACTAGCTTAGGTCCAGAACCCAAACCATTTTTAAGTACAGAACTCAATTCGGGTCCGAAACCCAAACCAACTCAGGTACAAAACCCAAATCATTTTTTAGTCCAGAACTCAATCCAGGTCTAAAACCCAAACTAAATCCGGTCCAGAACCCAAATAATTTTTTGAGTCCATAACTCAATTTGGGTCCATAACCTAAACCGTTTTTGAGTCCAGAACCCAAACCAACTTGGGTCCAGAACCCAAACTAACTCAGGTCTAGAACCCAAACAATTTTTAAGTCCATAACTCATTCTAGGTCCAGAACCCAAACCAACTCAAGTCCAGAACCTAAGCTATTTTTAAGTCCAAAACTCAACTCGGTCTAGAACCCAAATCAACTCAGGTCTATAATCCAAACAATTTTCGAGTTTAGAACTCAATCCAGGTCCAAAACTCAAACCAACTCAGGTTTGAACCCAAAGTATTTTTGAATCCAGAGCCCTATCCAGATCTAGAACCCAAACCAATCCATCTTTTTCAAATTGAAGTTGATTTTCACTCTTTGAATAAATCCAAAATTTTTCAAGCAGGGGGAAAAACTATAGACCCTTAATTTTGGTCCATGTTAAATTTAAGAATTCAGGATAAAATTTGATAAGCCTAAATCAAGTATAAATTAAATTGGTTCAGTTCGGCTCAATTTAAATCAAGACAGTTCTGCCATTGCTAATTTGACATGGGATGAGTCCTATGTCTAATTGGCCTTGGCCAATTCCATATGGGACAACACCATATCAAATTGGCCAATGCAAATTCAATATACAATAGATTTTACTGAGCCCAAAATCTATTAAAATCCTAAGAAGAGCAAGATTTGTGTTAGGGGTGTTTGATTCAGATCCAAATTTCCTAACTAGGTTACCCAAGTTAGTGCTTATAAATACAAAGCTTGGATGAGCCATAAAAAAAGGGGAGGAACATTTAGTAACAATCAACAATTATAAGCAATCAGTAACAAATATCAAAGCAAGGGCTGTTAGACAAATGATCTTAATTTTGATCCTTGACAACTCAAATGGATGATCTATTTAACTTGTGTTTGAGAAATCTTGTTGCAGGATTAGGTTGCTTCAATTAAAAGTAAACAGAACAATTATAGCGGTCGCACCTCAACTGAATACGACCGCTCCAAGCAATTACAGAATGAAACCTTGTCACAGTAGGTTTCGCGGTCAGAAGTTCGACCTCAGTCGCGACCGCTCCTACAGAATAGCGACCGTCCTAATATTTGCCCGACCGCTACTCAAGGAACTTAAATCATTACAATCACAGTAAGGTTCGCGGTGACAAGAACGGTGAATGATTCGACCTCGCTTACCACTTTAGCGACCGCCCCATTCAGAGTCGCGACCGCCCAACAATTCAAGAAGAATTTGCTCAAAGAGACAGTAGTGTTCGCGTCCTCAGGTGCGTCCAGAAGTTCGACGCGAGAATGTGAGTTCGACCGCGAAAACCTACCAAGGGCGACCGCGAAGATTCAAATTATGGCGGACATCTCTTTTGCTCTGTCAGAAAGTGACACGTGACATGACCGTTGTAAACCCACTTCAATATTCAAAAAGGGCGACCGCACCTATGCTTGGCGCGACCGTCCCGACAAACAAAGCATGGGCAAGAAACGGTCCGACAAACACAGCATGGACAAGATTCCAGCTGCAGAGCACTAAAATTCGACCGTTGTAGCTTTTTCAAAAGTAGCGACCGTCCCAGGTTAAAAGGACGACCGCAGCAAGCATGAGCGCGACCATCCTTGTATGAAGGGCGACCGCGAAGTGCTTCGGACAGTTTAAGTAAAGAAGGTCTAATCTGCCAAGACATTATTAAAACATCAATAACGGCTAGTAAGACCACATTGGCTATAAATACAATGTTTCCATGAGAAAACAAAGAGATAACATTATTAATAAAAGATTTTCATAGCCAAGCAACAAATTTCCTTTTGCTTAAACTTGTATTTGAATTGTTATGAATGTTAGGTGTTAGCATTGAAAACACCATTGTATAAGTTTGAGTGTAAGCTTGGGAAACACTTAGGTTGAGAGAGTGAGCCTTGTAAAACTCTTGTTTGGGTTGTAAGTGTGAGCCTTAGAAAAACACTTGTGAAGTTAGGTGTGAACTTGTAAAAACACCAAAGTTGGAAGTGAGCTTGTAAAAACTTCAAAGACTAGTGGAACCTTAACAAGTTGTTAAGGAAGTGGATGTAGGATTGAAGTAAATCCGAACCACTATAAATCTTGTGTGTTCTTACCTTCCTCCATTACTCAACCAACTCTCTATTCCGCATTTCTTGTTTGTTGAGTTTTTTAAATTGTCATTATTTCTTGACGAAACCAATTCACCCCCCCCCCCTCTTGGTTGCCATCTTGGGACAACAATTGGTATCAGAGCCCTGAGATTTCTTAAACTTGATTGTGAAATCTGATCCACAATGGCAACTTCTTCTTCATCAAGCTCTCATGGAAATCTTAACTCTATTCTTAGACCCTACTTTGATGGAACGGATTACTCATACTGGAAACACAAAATGTATTTGTTTCTAGACAGTGAAGGGATTGAACTATGGGATTTCGTGGAAAATGAATGGAAATCTCCTACCCACGAAGTTGACGGTATTCAAGTTCCACTTCCCAAAGCTCAATGGTCAACTAGCAATGTCAGAGATCGATTCAAGAACAATAGAGCTGCTTCCATCTTGATGAATTCCATTTCAAGGGAAGAAGGCGGAAGAGTTCAACATTTAACTTGTGCACATTGCATTTGGAAAACACTTGAAAACTACCATGAAGGTACGACTCAAGTGAGATTTACCAAAAAACAAATGCATGTTCATGAATATGAGCTATTCAAGATGAAACCAAATGAAAATGTCACCGACATGACCAATCGCTTACTTGCAATTGTCAATGAACTAAAGAAGTATGGCAAGGTATATGATCAAGGTGATGTAAACAGCAAAATCTTGAGAGCCCTAAGAGCTAGAAAGAACTTTGAATCCAAAGTATCATCCATAGAAGAAGCTCATGATCTTAGCACATTAAGAACCGACGAGCTAGTTGGAAAATTACTCACATTTGAGCTACACAGTGAGAAAGAAGAAGATCAAGGTGAGAAAGAAAAGAGAAAACCAATTGCACTCAAAGCAATCAAAGAAGCTGAGAGCTCAAGCAATGAAGGTACTGATGATGAAGATGAAATGGCAATGTTCTCTAAAAGAATCAATGAATGGAAAAGGAAGAAAAGATTACAAGCAAACAAAGGTACACCTCCTAAATTCTCCTTCAAAGATAAAGAAAAGAAAAATGAGGTAAAATGCTATGAATGTGGAAAAACCGGTCACATCAAGTCGGATTGCTACAAATTAAAGAACAAAAGGAAATGGGATAAAGAAAAGAAAAAGTCTCTCAAAGCCACATGGGATGACTCTTCCTCAAGTGAAGAAGAAGAAGAGGAAGGAATTGCAAATCTTTGTCTCATGGCTATTGAAGATGACTCCAATGAGGTAAGTACTCAATCCTTTGATCTTGTAGCACATGATGATATAAGTGATATAGATGATAGTGATTTGATTGAGCACATGAATTCTAAAATAGAAAAATATTTCTCCAAAATGATGCTCTATAAAGAGAAAAACTCTAAGTTAGAAAAGGATTTTATATGCTTAAAGAACTCTACCTTAGAATTGAAAACCTCAAATGAACATTTGATGAATACAATAGGAGAATTAAATAAAAGCTCACATGACTTAGAAAAAGTGATTAAAGAGAATGAGGCATTGAAGCATGAACTAAAAGAACTAAAAGAATCAATTTCCAGATTTCATAAAGGAAAGGAAGCATTGAACACATTAATTAATAATCAAAGATCACCTTCCTTGAAATATGGATTAGGATTTAATGGCTCAACCAACATTGCACCTAGTAAACCAACTTTTGTGAAAGCATCTACAACTAAAATTTCTGATGTTCATATCAAAGATGCTTGCACCAAGTCTAAAAGAACTTCTTACGGCTCACTAGGAGATAAAGCCAAAAACAATTATGCATTGTTGTTTACTAAACTTGTACAAAAGAAATCACATACTTGTAGTTGTATGTATAATGCAAAAAGAAAAATGCAGAAGCATAGAATACCATGGCAATGCACATATTGCATGAAATTTGGTCACAAAAATTTCTATTGTTATATAAGAAAAGCTCATCTAAATTTAGAAGGCACTCTTTCTACTAACCATCAAGGACCCAACTATATGTGGGTACCTAAAAAAGGATGATCACAATTGGCTTGCAGGTATGCCTAAAATCTACTACCAATGAAAGCACATGGCTTGTGGATAGTGGATGCTCAAGGCATATGACTGGAAATGCAAAGCTCTTTACAAGTATTACCTATAAACATGGAGGTAACGTAACTTTTGGAAACAATGCTAAAGGTAAAATTCTTGGTGTTGGCTCCATTGGTTCTATTGGTAAGGATTTAATTGAAGATGTATGGCTTGTTGATGGTTTGAAACATAACTTGCTAAGTGTTAGTCAACTTTGTGATAAAGCATACTTTGTTAAGTTTGATTCCAAGGAATGCAAAATCACAAATTCAAATGATGTTATCATATTTAAGGGTACTAGAACAAACAACACTTACAATGTAAGCATACATTCTGATCATACATGTTTAATGTCCACTAATAATGATGCATGGTTATGGCATAGAAGACTAGGACATGCTGGTATGGATCAATTGAAATATATTTGTAATGAGAATTTAGTTGATGGCTTACCTAAGATAAAATATGATAAAGATAGGATTTGTGAACCTTGTCAACATGGTAAGCAACATAAAAGCTCATTTAAAACAAAGAATGTTATAAGCACCTCTAGACCTTTAGAGCTCATTCATTTAGACTTGTTTGGACCAAATAGAGTTACAAGCTTAGGAGGCAAATCATATGCATTTGTTCTTGTTGATGACTACTCTAGATTCACATGGGTTAATTTCTTAGCTCAAAAGAATGAAGCCTTTAATTACTTCAAAACCTTTGCAAAAAGAGTTCAAAATGAAAAAGGATATGTGATCACATCTATTAGAAGTGATCATGGCAAAGAATTTGAAAATGAAAACTTTGAAAACTTTTGCAATGAAATTGGCATTTCACACAATTTTTCTGCTCCTAGAACTCCACAGCAAAATGGTGTAGTTGAAAGGAAAAATAGAACTTTAATTGAAATGGCTAGAACAATGCTCAATGAATATGATTTACCATCTTATTTTTGGGCGGAAGCCGTTAATACAGCTTGTTACATTGCAAATCGTGTTTATAAAAGGCATTTAACTAATAAAACTTCTTATGAGCTATGGAATGGAAGAATACCCAGAATTGGATATTTTAGAGTATTTGGATGCAAATGCTTCATATTGAATACCAAGGATAATCTTGGAAAATTCTCATCCAAATCAGATGAAGGCATATTCTTAGGATATTCATCATATAGCAAAGCATATAGAGTATTTAATATGAAAACTCTAGTTATAGAAGAATCAATGCATGTTGTATTTGATGAATCATCTAAACTTGATCAAAAGAAAGGTATTACTTTCAATGACCCTGCAGGCACTCTTGAACCTCTTGAATCTATTGATGCTCCAAAGATCAATCAACTTGAAGAAAAGGCTCAAGATCTACCTAAGGATTGGCAATACAAGAAAGATCATCCAAAGGAACTCATCATTGGAGAAACATCAAAGGGAGTAACTACTAGATCTAAAATTAATCATGTTGATGTTAATGTTGCTTTTGTTTCTCAAATTGAACCAAAAACTATTGAGGAAGCTTTAAATGATGAAAATTGGATAATTGCAATGCAAGATGAACTTAATCAATTTGAAAGAAATAATGTTTGGCAACTTACTCCTAGACCTATAGATCATTCTATAATAGGATGCAAATAGGTTTATAGGAATAAGCTTGATGAAAATGGTCACATCATTAGAAATAAAGCAAGATTGGTAGCCAAAGGTTATAATCAAGAAGAAGGTATTGACTATGATGAAACCTTTGCCCCCGTAGCTAGATTGGAAGCTATTAGAATATTACTTGCTTTTGCATGTCATATGAATTTTAAGCTTTATCAAATGGATGTTAAAAGTGCATTTCTAAACGGACTCATAAATGAAGAAGTTTATGTTGAACAACCTCCTGGTTTTGAAAACTACAAATTTCCTGATCATGTTTTCAAACTTACCAAAGCTTTATATGGATTAAAGCAAGCACCTAGAGCTTGGTATGATAAACTTAGTGCATATTTGCTTGAAAATGGTTTTTCAAAAGGAAAAGTAGACACAACTCTTTTTGTTAAAAAGGATAAGCACAACATTTTGATTGTACAAATTTATGTGGATGACATAATATTTGGAGCTACTAATGAAGCCCTGTGCAAAGAATTTGCTTCTTGTATGACTAGGGAATTTGAAATGAGCATGATGGGTGAACTCAAGTTTTTCCTTGGACTGCAAGTCAAGCAATGTAAAGATGGGATCTTCATCAACCAATCCAAATATACAAAAGAACTCATCAAGAAATTTGGAATGGATGGCTGCAAAACTAGCAAAACTCCTATGAGCACATCATTGAAATTAGGTAAAGATGATAATGGTAAAGCAGTAGATGAGAAGAAATATCGAGGTATCATCGGATCACTACTTTACTTAACTGCTTCTAGGCCTGATATAATGTATAGTGTATGTCTTTGTGCTAGATTTCAAACTAGTCCTAAAGAATCACACTTGAATGCCACTAAGAGAATCTTGAAATATTTGAGCGGTACAATACATTTAGGACTTTGGTATCCTAAAAACACATCATTTCATATTATAGGATTTTCAGATGCAGATTATGCTGGTAGTATATTAGATAGGAAAAGCACAACAGGAGCATGTCACTTTCTTGGTAATTGTCTAGTTTCTTGGCATAGTAAGAAACAAGCATCAGTTGCTTTATCCACAACGGAAGCTGAATATGTTGCAGCATGTTTTTGTTGCACACAAGTATTATGGATGAAACAACAATTGCTTGACTATGGTAAAATGTTTAACAATATCTCCATTAAATGTGACAACACTAGTGCTATCAATTTGTCTAAGAATCCTATCCAACATTCTAGATCCAAACACATAGATATTAGACATCATTTCTTAAGAGAAAATGTACAAAATCAGAATATAACCTTAGAATTCATAGATACAGAAAATCAACTTGCTGATGTCTTTACAAAACCCTTGAATGAAGATAGACTTAACTTCATCAAACTCAATTTAGGAATGATTGATGGAATCACTTTGAGTTAATTAGAATTTTTTGCCTTAAAATAAAGTTTCTATGTGCATGAAATTAATTTTTCTTAACACACTTAGAATATCTTCCATCTTTCCTTGAATCTTTTATTTTTAAGTATGTAGCGGTCGCTCCAGTGTTCTTTCGCGCTCACTACTTTGTCTGCTAGTTTCATTCAATAAAATTCTCTGAGCGCGGTAGAGAAAATTTGTGCACGATCGCACCAATTTGAATAGTTTCGACCGTTACAGATGTTTTCTTCACTCGCGAGCGTACTGATCATAATAATGGTCGCTGTACACCATTTCGCGATCGCACCTTGTTAAATCTGCGACCGCACCCTGTACACTCTGCTCGAAAATTTATAACCGTTGGCTGTGTGACAGGTCGCAACTCTTAACTCTCAACAGTCATAAACGGCTATTTTCTTTACTTCATCTATTTAAAAGTGTTTTGCAACAGTTTATCTGATATTTTGCCTATCAAAGCACACAAACTTACTTCTGAAACCCTAAAAAACTTCTACATCTCAATCACCCTCTGTTTTCCAGTTTACTTCTACTCCTTCTAATCTAATGGCTCCCAAAAGAAAAACCACTTCCAAAATTAAGGGTCAAGCTAAGAGAGTTCTAGGAATCACCATTAGAGAACCTGTTGTTGAACCTCCATCTCCTCCACAATCAAAAAAGGGTGAGAAAATTCACAAACCTCATCACCAAACCACTGAGGAAGACATTAGGTATGCCATGCTAAAGAAGAAGAAGGTTGAAGGCACCAAATCACCTTTTGGTGGGATGCTGTCTGCCTTGGGCATCAAGGACGAAATTGAAGGATTGTTGGATGTCCTTGGATGGAGAAATTTTGTCTTTCCAGAAGAAGTAGGTTACTCTAGTCTAAGTAAGGAGTTTCTAATGTCATTCCAGATAGAGAAGAGTGCAAACTCTGCACTAGGGTGGTATGGGGTTAGGTTCAAACTCTTTGATCAGTATCAATTCTTAACCCTTGAAGATTTTGGCAGAATTTGGAACTTCCCTTCTGAAGGTATAACCTCCTACAATGACCAAATCTTCTCAAACCCAACCCTTTCTGATTTTTGGCGAGAAATTTCCATTGAAACTTCCTTTGAAAAGGAATCTAAAGCCAGGCACATCAAATCTCTCACCCACTGGATGCTCCATAGGATTATCACCTATACCATTCACCAAAGAGCAGATGGGAATGAGAAAGTAACCAAGAGAGACCTTATCTTTCTCTATGCTTTCACCCACAACATCAAAATGAACACAACCAAGTTCTTGATTGATACCTTTTATCATCATGCTGTTACAAGAACTGGTACCTTCTTCCTATCCTCTCAAGTTACTCAAATAGCTAGGCACCTAAACCTTCTGAATGATTTAAACTTAGCCACTTTGAGAAACCCTTTCACTCTAGCCTCTAGTGCTATCACAATAGATTACTTAGAGCATGCTGGATGTGTAAAGAAAATTGAAGGATCATATGTATACTCCTTTGGCAAGAAAGGTGTTATGGACAAACAAAAGAAAAGGCCAAGGTATACAATTGAGGAAGAGGGAGATTCTGTAGAAGTTGCTGTGGAATTACCCCCAAAAGCAACTTCATCAAAAGTTGCTCAAGAAACTGCTTCATCCTCCACACAACTCATCCTCCAAGCTATCAAGACTCTCTCAAGGAAACTCACTAAGTTCAAGAAAAGTGTTTCCAAGAGATTCCAGCACTTAAACAAGAGGATAGACCTTATATCCCACATGCACCATGATCTTTATGACATGCAAGGCAAATTGGACTTGCCTCAATGCAATCTTGAAGATTGGGATATAAGTGATCACACCCAAAGCGTTGCTGAAGAAGAAGAGTCCATTAGTACTAGCTCTGCCTCTGTTGCACCTCAAGATAAAGGGAAAGCTCCTTTAGTTGAAGAAGAGTTAGAGTTAGATGATGACTCAGAATAGCTTAGATTTTTCTTATTGTTTGCATTTTAAAATGCTTGTTTTAATCCTTCTTTGTACTTTCCTCCACTTTCATATATATAATGTTTATATTCCCTTTCATTGTTTGCACTTTTATATGCTTGTTTTGCTTAACATTTGTTTCATTTTGCCTATGCCAATGGGGGAGAACAATACCAAAATGGAATGAACCAAGTGGAATGAACCAAGTAACAGTATACAAAAATGGGAAAACAAGAATAAGAACAATAATGTTGAATATTTGCAATAGGGGAGAAATGTTTATGGGGGAGAAATGTTTGCATCAAACAATAACCTTTGCACCAAGATAAACTATTAATCACAATGCTCTTAACGATGATTGTTGCATATGTTAAGGGGGAGTATTTTAGACTTATTATTTTTCTCATCATTCCATTTGAATTGTCAAAGTCAAAATGGGGGAGATTGTTAGACAAATGATCTTAATTTTGATCCTTGACAACTCAAATGGATGATCTATTTAACTTGTGTTTGAGAAATCTTGTTGCAGGATTAGGTTGCTTCAATTAAAAGTAAATAGAACAATTATAGCGGTCGCACCTCAACTGAATACGACCGCTCCAAGCAATTACAGAATGAAACCTTGTCACAGTAGGTTTCGCGGTCAGAAGTTCGACCTCAGTCGCGACCGCTCCTACAGAATAGCGACCGTCCTAATATTTGCCCGACCGCTACTCAAGGAACTTAAATCATTACAATCACAGTAAGGTTCGCGGTGACAAGAACGGTGAATGATTCGACCTCGCTTACCACTTTAGCGACCGCCCCATTCAGAGTCGCGACCGCCCAACAATTCAAGAAGAATTTGCTCAAAGAGACAGTAGTGTTCGCGTCCTCAGGTGCGTCCAGAAGTTCGACGCGAGAATGTGAGTTCGACCGCGAAAACCTACCAAGGGCGACCGCGAAGATTCAAATTATGGCGGACATCTCTTTTGCTCTATCAGAAAGTGACACGTGACATGACCGTTGTAAACCCACTTCAATATTCAAAAAGGGCGACCGCACCTATGCTTGGCGCGACCGTCCCGACAAACAAAGCATGGGCAAGAAACGGTCCGACAAACACAGCATGGACAAGATTCCAGCTGCAGAGCACTAAAATTCGACCGTTGTAGCTTTTTCAAAAGTAGCGACCGTCCCAGGTTAAAAGGACGACCGCAGCAAGCATGAGCGCGACCATCCTTGTATGAAGGGCGACCGCGAAGTGCTTCGGACAGTTTAAGTAAAGAAGGTCTAATCTGCCAAGACATTATTAAAACATCAATAACGGCTAGTAAGACCACATTGGCTATAAATACAATGTTTCCATGAGAAAACAAAGAGATAACATTATTAAGAAAAGATTTTCATAGCCAAGCAACAAATTTCCTTTTGCTTAAACTTGTATTTGAATTGTTATGAATGTTAGGTGTTAGCATTGAAAACACCATTGTATAAGTTTGAGTGTAAGCTTGGGAAACACTTAGGTTGAGAGAGTGAGCCTTGTAAAACTCTTGTTTGGGTTGTAAGTGTGAGCCTTAGAAAAACACTTGTGAAGTTAGGTGTGAACTTGTAAAAACACCAAAGTTGGAAGTGAGCTTGTAAAAACTTCAAAGACTAGTGGAACCTTAACAAGTTGTTAAGGAAGTGGATGTAGGATTGAAGTAAATCCGAACCACTATAAATCTTGTGTGTTCTTACCTTCCTCCATTACTCAACCAACTCTCTATTCCGCATTTCTTGTTTGTTGAGTTTTTTAAATTGTCATTATTTCTTGACGAAACCAATTCACCCCCCCCCCCCCTCTTGGTTGCCATCTTGGGACAACAATTGGTATCAGAGCCCTGAGATTTCTTAAACTTGATTGTGAAATCTGATCCACAATGGCAACTTCTTCTTCATCAAGCTCTCATGGAAATCTTAACTCTATTCTTAGACCCTACTTTGATGGAACGGATTACTCATACTGGAAACACAAAATGTATTTGTTTCTAGACAGTGAAGGGATTGAACTATGGGATTTCGTGGAAAATGAATGGAAATCTCCTACCCACGAAGTTGACGGTATTCAAGTTCCACTTCCCAAAGCTCAATGGTCAACTAGCAATGTCAGAGATCGATTCAAGAACAATAGAGCTGCTTCCATCTTGATGAATTCCATTTCAAGGGAAGAAGGCGGAAGAGTTCAACATTTAACTTGTGCACATTGCATTTGGAAAACACTTGAAAACTACCATGAAGGTACGACTCAAGTGAGATTTACCAAAAAACAAATGCATGTTCATGAATATGAGCTATTCAAGATGAAACCAAATGAAAATGTCACCGACATGACCAATCGCTTACTTGCAATTGTCAATGAACTAAAGAAGTATGGCAAGGTATATGATCAAGGTGATGTAAACAGCAAAATCTTGAGAGCCCTAAGAGCTAGAAAGAACTTTGAATCCAAAGTATCATCCATAGAAGAAGCTCATGATCTCAGCACATTAAGAACCGACGAGCTAGTTGGAAAATTACTCACATTTGAGCTACACAGTGAGAAAGAAGAAGATCAAGGTGAGAAAGAAAAGAGAAAACCAATTGCACTCAAAGCAATCAAAGAAGCTGAGAGCTCAAGCAATGAAGGTACTGATGATGAAGATGAAATGGCAATGTTCTCTAAAAGAATCAATGAATGGAAAAGGAAGAAAAGATTACAAGCAAACAAAGGTACACCTCCTAAATTCTCCTTCAAAGATAAAGAAAAGAAAAATGAGGTAAAATGCTATGAATGTGGAAAAACCGGTCACATCAAGTCGGATTGCTACAAATTAAAGAACAAAAGGAAATGGGATAAAGAAAAGAAAAAGTCTCTCAAAGCCACATGGGATGACTCTTCCTCAAGTGAAGAAGAAGAAGAGGAAGGAATTGCAAATCTTTGTCTCATGGCTATTGAAGATGACTCCAATGAGGTAAGTACTCAATCCTTTGATCTTGTAGCACATGATGATATAAGTGATATAGATGATAGTGATTTGATTGAGCACATGAATTCTAAAATAGAAAAATATTTCTCCAAAATGATGCTCTATAAAGAGAAAAACTCTAAGTTAGAAAAGGATTTTATATGCTTAAAGAACTCTACCTTAGAATTGAAAACCTCAAATGAACATTTGATGAATACAATAGGAGAATTAAATAAAAGCTCACATGACTTAGAAAAAGTGATTAAAGAGAATGAGGCATTGAAGCATGAACTAAAAGAACTAAAAGAATCAATTTCCAGATTTCATAAAGGAAAGGAAGCATTGAACACATTAATTAATAATCAAAGATCACCTTCCTTGAAATATGGATTAGGATTCAATGGCTCAACCAACATTGCACCTAGTAAACCAACTTTTGTGAAAGCATCTACAACTAAAATTTCTGATGTTCATATCAAAGATGCTTGCACCAAGTCTAAAAGAACTTCTTACGGCTCACTAGGAGATAAAGCCAAAAACAATTATGCATTGTTGTTTACTAAACTTGTACAAAAGAAATCACATACTTGTAGTTGTATGTATAATGCAAAAAGAAAAATGCAGAAGCATAGAATACCATGGCAATGCACATATTGCATGAAATTTGGTCACAAAAATTTCTATTGTTATATAAGAAAAGCTCATCTAAATTTAGAAGGCACTCTTTCTACTAACCATCAAGGACCCAACTATATGTGGGTACCTAAAAAAGGATGATCACAATTGGCTTGCAGGTATGCCTAAAATCTACTACCAATGAAAGCACATGGCTTGTGGATAGTGGATGCTCAAGGCATATGACTGGAAATGCAAAGCTCTTTACAAGTATTACCTATAAACATGGAGGTAACGTAACTTTTGGAAACAATGCTAAAGGTAAAATTCTTGGTGTTGGCTCCATTGGTTCTATTGGTAAGGATTTAATTGAAGATGTATGGCTTGTTGATGGTTTGAAACATAACTTGCTAAGTGTTAGTCAACTTTGTGATAAAGCATACTTTGTTAAGTTTGATTCCAAGGAATGCAAAATCACAAATTCAAATGATGTTATCATATTTAAGGGTACTAGAACAAACAACACTTACAATGTAAGCATACATTCTGATCATACATGTTTAATGTCCACTAATAATGATGCATGGTTATGGCATAGAAGACTAGGACATGCTGGTATGGATCAATTGAAATATATTTGTAATGAGAATTTAGTTGATGGCTTACCTAAGATAAAATATGATAAAGATAGGATTTGTGAACCTTGTCAACATGGTAAGCAACATAAAAGCTCATTTAAAACAAAGAATGTTATAAGCACCTCTAGACCTTTAGAGCTCATTCATTTAGACTTGTTTGGACCAAATAGAGTTACAAGCTTAGGAGGCAAATCATATGCATTTGTTCTTGTTGATGACTACTCTAGATTCACATGGGTTAATTTCTTAGCTCAAAAGAATGAAGCCTTTAATTACTTCAAAACCTTTGCAAAAAGAGTTCAAAATGAAAAAGGATATGTGATCACATCTATTAGAAGTGATCATGGCAAAGAATTTGAAAATGAAAACTTTGAAAACTTTTGCAATGAAATTGGCATTTCACACAATTTTTCTGCTCCTAGAACTCCACAGCAAAATGGTGTAGTTGAAAGGAAAAATAGAACTTTAATTGAAATGGCTAGAACAATGCTCAATGAATATGATTTACCATCTTATTTTTGGGCGGAAGCCGTTAATACAGCTTGTTACATTGCAAATCGTGTTTATAAAAGGCATTTAACTAATAAAACTTCTTATGAGCTATGGAATGGAAGAATACCCAGAATTGGATATTTTAGAGTATTTGGATGCAAATGCTTCATATTGAATACCAAGGATAATCTTGGAAAATTCTCATCCAAATCAGATGAAGGCATATTCTTAGGATATTCATCATATAGCAAAGCATATAGAGTATTTAATATGAAAACTCTAGTTATAGAAGAATCAATGCATGTTGTATTTGATGAATCATCTAAACTTGATCAAAAGAAAGGTATTACTTTCAATGACCCTGCAGGCACTCTTGAACCTCTTGAATCTATTGATGCTCCAAAGATCAATCAACTTGAAGAAAAGGCTCAAGATCTACCTAAGGATTGGCAATACAAGAAAGATCATCCAAAGGAACTCATCATTGGAGAAACATCAAAGGGAGTAACTACTAGATCTAAAATTAATCATGTTGATGTTAATGTTGCTTTTGTTTCTCAAATTGAACCAAAAACTATTGAGGAAGCTTTAAATGATGAAAATTGGATAATTGCAATGCAAGATGAACTTAATCAATTTGAAAGAAATAATGTTTGGCAACTTACTCCTAGACCTATAGATCATTCTATAATAGGATGCAAATAGGTTTATAGGAATAAGCTTGATGAAAATGGTCACATCATTAGAAATAAAGCAAGATTGGTAGCCAAAGGTTATAATCAAGAAGAAGGTATTGACTATGATGAAACCTTTGCCCCCGTAGCTAGATTGGAAGCTATTAGAATATTACTTGCTTTTGCATGTCATATGAATTTTAAGCTTTATCAAATGGATGTTAAAAGTGCATTTCTAAACGGACTCATAAATGAAGAAGTTTATGTTGAACAACCTCCTGGTTTTGAAAACTACAAATTTCCTGATCATGTTTTCAAACTTACCAAAGCTTTATATGGATTAAAGCAAGCACCTAGAGCTTGGTATGATAAACTTAGTGCATATTTGCTTGAAAATGGTTTTTCAAAAGGAAAAGTAGACACAACTCTTTTTGTTAAAAAGGATAAGCACAACATTTTGATTGTACAAATTTATGTGGATGACATAATATTTGGAGCTACTAATGAAGCCCTGTGCAAAGAATTTGCTTCTTGTATGACTAGGGAATTTGAAATGAGCATGATGGGTGAACTCAAGTTTTTCCTTGGACTGCAAGTCAAGCAATGTAAAGATGGGATCTTCATCAACCAATCCAAATATACAAAAGAACTCATCAAGAAATTTGGAATGGATGGCTGCAAAACTAGCAAAACTCCTATGAGCACATCATTGAAATTAGGTAAAGATGATAATGGTAAAGCAGTAGATGAGAAGAAATATCGAGGTATCATCGGATCACTACTTTACTTAACTGCTTCTAGGCCTGATATAATGTATAGTGTATGTCTTTGTGCTAGATTTCAAACTAGTCCTAAAGAATCACACTTGAATGCCACTAAGAGAATCTTGAAATATTTGAGCGGTACAATACATTTAGGACTTTGGTATCCTAAAAACACATCATTTCATATTATAGGATTTTCAGATGCAGATTATGCTGGTAGTATATTAGATAGGAAAAGCACAACAGGAGCATGTCACTTTCTTGGTAATTGTCTAGTTTCTTGGCATAGTAAGAAACAAGCATCAGTTGCTTTATCCACAACGGAAGCTGAATATGTTGCAGCATGTTTTTGTTGCACACAAGTATTATGGATGAAACAACAATTGCTTGACTATGGTAAAATGTTTAACAATATCTCCATTAAATGTGACAACACTAGTGCTATCAATTTGTCTAAGAATCCTATCCAACATTCTAGATCCAAACACATAGATATTAGACATCATTTCTTAAGAGAAAATGTACAAAATCAGAATATAACCTTAGAATTCATAGATACAGAAAATCAACTTGCTGATGTCTTTACAAAACCCTTGAATGAAGATAGACTTAACTTCATCAAACTCAATTTAGGAATGATTGATGGAATCACTTTGAGTTAATTAGAATTTTTTGCCTTAAAATAAAGTTTCTATGTGCATGAAATTAATTTTTCTTAACACACTTAGAATATCTTCCATCTTTCCTTGAATCTTTTATTTTTGAGTATGTAGCGGTCACTCCAGTGTTCTTTCGCGCTCGCTACTTCGTCTGCTAGTTTCATTCAATAAAATTCTCTGAGCGCGGTCGAGAAAATTTGTGCACGATCGCACCAATTTGAATAGTTTCGACCGTTACAGATGTTTTCTTCACTCGTGAGCGTACTGATCATAATAATGGTCGCTGTACACCATTTCGCGATCGCACCTTGTTAAATCTGCGACCGCACCCTGTACACTCTGCTCGAAAATTTATAACCGTTGGCTGTGTGACAGGTCGCAACTCTTAACTCTCAACAGTCATAAACGGCTATTTTCTTTACTTCATCTATTTAAAAGTGTTTTGCAACAGTTTATCTGATATTTTGCCTATCAAAGCACACAAAATTACTTCTGAAACCCTAAAAAACTTCTACATCTCAATCACCCTCTGTTTTCCAGTTTACTTCTACTCCTTCTAATCTAATGGCTCCCAAAAGAAAAACCACTTCCAAAATTAAGGGTCAAGCTAAGAGAGTTCCAGGAATCACCATTAGAGAACCTGTTGTTGAACCTCCATCTCCTCCACAATCAAAAAGGGGTGAGAAAATTCACAAACCTCATCACCAAACCACTGAGGAAGACATTAGGTATGCCATGCTAAAGAAGAAGAATGTTGAAGGCACCAAATCACCTTTTGGTGGGATGCTGTCTGCCTTGGGCATCAAGGACGAAATTGAAGGATTGTTGGATGTCCTTGGATGGAGAAATTTTGTCTTTCCAGAAGAAGTAGGTTACTCTAGTCTAAGTAAGGAGTTTCTAATGTCATTCCAGATAGAGAAGAGTGCAAACTCTGCACTAGGGTGGTATGGGGTTAGGTTCAAACTCTTTGATCAGTATCAATTCTTAACCCTTGAAGATTTTGGCAGAATTTGGAACTTCCCTTCTGAAGGTATAACCTCCTACAATGACCAAATCTTCTCAAACCCAACCCTTTCTGATTTTTGGCGAGAAATTTCCATTGAAACTTCCTTTGAAAAGGAATCTAAAGCCAGGCACATCAAATCTCTCACCCACTGGATGCTCCATAGGATTATCACCTATACCATTCACCAAAGAGCAGATGGGAATGAGAAAGTAACCAAGAGAGACCTTATCTTTCTCTATGCTTTCACCCACAACATCAAAATGAACACAACCAAGTTCTTGATTGATACCTTTTATCATCATGCTGTTACAAGAACTGGTACCTTCTTCCTATCCTCTCAAGTTACTCAAATAGCTAGGCACCTAAACCTTCTGAATGATTTAAACTTAGCCACTTTGAGAAACCCTTTCACTCTAGCCTCTAGTGCTATCACAATAGATTACTTAGAGCATGCTGGATGTGTAAAGAAAATTGAAGGATCATATGTATACTCCTTTGGCAAGAAAGGTGTTATGGACAAACAAAAGAAAAGGCCAAGGTATACAATTGAGGAAGAGGGAGATTCTGTAGAAGTTGCTGTGGAATTACCCCCAAAAGCAACTTCATCAAAAGTTGCTCAAGAAACTGCTTCATCCTCCACACAACTCATCCTCCAAGCTATCAAGACTCTCTCAAGGAAACTCACTAAGTTCAAGAAAAGTGTTTCCAAGAGATTCCAGCACTTAAACAAGAGGATAGACCTTATATCCCACATGCACCATGATCTTTATGACATGCAAGGCAAATTGGACTTGCCTCAATGCAATCTTGAAGATTGGGATATAAGTGATCACACCCAAAGCGTTGCTGAAGAAGAAGAGTCCATTAGTACTAGCTCTGCCTCTGTTGCACCTCAAGATAAAGGGAAAGCTCCTTTAGTTGAAGAAGAGTTAGAGTTAGATGATGACTCAGAATAGCTTAGATTTTTCTTATTGTTTGCATTTTAAAATGCTTGTTTTAATCCTTCTTTGTACTTTCCTCCACTTTCATATATATAATGTTTATATTCCCTTTCATTGTTTGCACTTTTATATGCTTGTTTTGCTTAACATTTGTTTCATTTTGCCTATGCCAATGGGGGAGAACAATACCAAAATGGAATGAACCAAGTGGAATGAACCAAGTAACAGTATACAAAAATGGGAAAACAAGAATAAGAACAATAATGTTGAATATTTGCAATAGGGGAGAAATGTTTATGGGGGAGAAATGTTTGCATCAAACAATAACCTTTGCACCAAGATAAACTATTAATCACAATGCTCTTAAAGATGATTGTTGCATATGTTAAGGGGGAGTATTTTAGACTTATTATTTTTCTCATCATTCCATTTGAATTGTCAAAGTCAAAATGGGGGAGATTGTTAGACAAATGATCTTAATTTTGATCCTTGACAACTCAAATGGATGATCTATTTAACTTGTGTTTGAGAAATCTTGTTGCAGGATTAGGTTGCTTCAATTAAAAGTAAATAGAACAATTATAGCGGTCGCACCTCAACTGAATACGACCGCTCCAAGCAATTACAGAATGAAACCTTGTCACAGTAGGTTTCGCAGTCAGAAGTTCGACCTCAGTCGCGACCGCTCCTACAGAATAGCGACCGTCCTAATATTTGCCCGACCGCTACTCAAGGAACTTAAATCATTACAATCACAGTAAGGTTCGCGGTGACAAGAACGGTGAATGATTCGACCTCGCTTACCACTTTAGCGACCGCCCCATTCAGAGTCGCGACCGCCCAACAATTCAAGAAGAATTTGCTCAAAGAGACAGTAGTGTTCGCGTCCTCAGGTGCGTCCAGAAGTTCGACGCGAGAATGTGAGTTCGACCGCGAAAACCTACCAAGGGCGACCACGAAGATTCAAATTATGGCTGACATCTCTTTTGCTCTGTCAGAAAGTGACACGTGACATGACCGTTGTAAACCCACTTCAATATTCAAAAAGGGCGACCGCACCTATGCTTGGCGCGACCGTCCCGACAAACAAAGCATGGGCAAGAAACGGTCCGACAAACACAGCATGGACAAGATTCCAGCTGCAGAGCACTAAAATTCGACCGTTGTAGCTTTTTCAAAAGTAGCGACCGTCCCAGGTTAAAAGGACGACCGCAGCAAGCATGAGCGCGACCATCCTTGTATGAAGGGCGACCGCGAAGTGCTTCGGACAGTTTAAGTAAAGAAGGTCTAATCTGCCAAGACATTATTAAAACATCAATAACGGCTAGTAAGACCACATTGGCTATAAATACAATGTTTCCATGAGAAAACAAAGAGATAACATTATTAAGAAAAGATTTTCATAGCCAAGCAACAAATTTCCTTTTGCTTAAACTTGTATTTGAATTGTTATGAATGTTAGGTGTTAGCATTGAAAACACCATTGTATAAGTTTGAGTGTAAGCTTGGGAAACACTTAGGTTGAGAGAGTGAGCCTTGTAAAACTCTTGTTTGGGTTGTAAGTGTGAGCCTTAGAAAAACACTTGTGAAGTTAGGTGTGAACTTGTAAAAACACCAAAGTTGGAAGTGAGCTTGTAAAAACTTCAAAGACTAGTGGAACCTTAACAAGTTGTTAAGGAAGTGGATGTAGGATTGAAGTAAATCCGAACCACTATAAATCTTGTGTGTTCTTACCTTCCTCCATTACTCAACCAACTCTCTATTCCGCATTTCTTGTTTGTTGAGTTTTTTAAATTGTCATTATTTCTTGACGAAACCAATTCACCCCCCCCTCTTGGTTGCCATCTTGGGACAACAAGGGCAAATTAACAACCATAACCAAGGCAATGTCGAGGCAATTGCCAAATTGCCAAAGCTCGACCAGAGTACCAGGTTGATTTCAGGTAGTAACAAATGTCAAGCTTGGTTCAACTCTTTTAATTTGGTGGAGCTAACAAATGGAGGTTTGCTTCCTTTGCTTAGTTCATTCAAGTTACAATAGTTATTATTATTATTATTATTTCATGTAGTAATTTACAAGTTCTTTTTAATAATCCAGTAGCAATGTTTATTTTTTAAGATAATTTTGTTCATCACATTAGATGATATTAAACCTTGGCCTTTCGTCAAAACCCTAAATCCTATTTCCCCAGCCTCGGTTCCAAAACCCTAATTTATAAACTATTTTCTAATATCCACTAAACCTAATCTAATTCCAAGATACCAAAGCCTTAAACCAATAATACCAAAGCCCTAATCTAATTCTAAAATACCAAAACCCTATTTCAGTAAACTTAAAACCCTAATATCCAATAATACCAAAACCCTAATCCAATAAACCCAAAACCCTAATTCTAGTAGCATAATTCTAAAACCCTAATCCAAATCCTAATGTAGAAACCTAATTTCCCAAACCTTAAACTTGAAACCAAAAGCTCAAAACCCTAATTATTAAATTAAAGAAACCTAATCCTACCATTTTTAAGGTCCAAAACCTTAATTTTCTAAACCCCAAAATTCTAAATTCATCAAGTAGCCATAACATTGGTTCCTTTAACTTCATCCAGTAACCCAAAACCAATATCTCAAGACATAAAATTCTAATTCCCAACCTTCAAACCAAGACCCTAATTTTAATGTTGAAAACCTAATTTTGTTTATTTAATAGTTTAAACCCTCATTTGATTATTTAATTTATTATATGCCTTTATGTTGGATGATTTATTTTATTTATTTTTGTTATGGATGTTTTATTTTTGCTTATTATACTGGATGGTTTAATTGGTTAATTATCAATTTAAAATTATAAAAGGGCATGTTTCCACCTTGTGGGTGTCTTATTTGTTTAGCTTATTTATTTTATGTAATTTAATTTATTTAAGGATTTTGGGTTAACGTAAGAGATATATTTTCACCTTTCAGTGGGTGTCTCAATTTATTTGTTTATTTTTTCCTTTTTGGACATGGAACATTTATAAGGGCATATTTTCATCCTTAGATTGATGCCTATTTTGTTTGTTTTATTTTAATAAAGATGATAGATGCTTATTTACTTTGAATCACATGTAGTATGGATAATATTATAATATTTAAGAATTTTATAATATTTAGATCTAAAAAGGAGGCTAGTTCTAATGAACCGGGTATTATAGGGGTACTGGGTCATTCTCACCTTCCCCATACGTATCCAACATTCTGAATCCATTAGGGAGTTGAAAATTCCTTAATAATCGAGTCATCCACCCTTTTCTTTTTTTCAGTCGTCTGGGTGGCTACTCCATTTTCTTAAGATTTAGGCCTGTATTCTCTAAGACCCTAAGCCTAATAGTGCTGAAGTCGCAAGAACCATTCCACATGGGGGTAGGGGCAAAAATCCCTACTCACATCAGGCTCTTAAGATTTCTTCAAAAAATTGAAGTCGTGTGAAATGTAACTTGGTACAAATATTAATCCTATTCAATTTGATTACCTAAGATCAAAATAGAGGCCAATTGTTAAGCTAACAATCTCATCTTTTTTTTTTTACTTTGGCAATTAAATTGAATTGATTTAAAATGAACTTTAAAAGTTTTCATGTCTAAAGAGTGTTCACTCCCTTAACATATGTTCTTCCTTTGACAATAGAAAGTTTTGAAAAGTTTTACAATTGCTCCCCCTTAATATGTGTTATTAATTCAAATAATACAATTTAATTAATTCAAATGTTAATTCTCCCTCTTTGACAAAGACAAAAAGAATGCAAATGCAAACATTAATTAAATAATAAAGCTAAACTTTTATTAAATCAATTAATGAAAAGTAAAAATTTATGTAGATCATTTTCATTAAGAGCCAATAAAAGACATAGAGATCATACAAAAAAAAAAACAAAGCTAAGGTAGTGGGGAATAAGAAGGATAATCAAAGTCATCATCATTTCCATTTCCATTTCCATCTCCCTCTCCTTCATCTTTATTTCCTTCTTCCTCTTCTAAACCTTCATCAAAAGTTTCAGTTGGCTCTCCTTCATCTCCTTCTTCATCCGATGGGGACATTTGGGAATACCCATGAATTCTTGCATATCCTTAAAGTCCATATGAAGATGAGAGATCATCTTGGTGAGATTATCAATGTGAGAGGTTTGTGAGGAAATTTATCCTTGAATTTGATGAAGGATGTCTAGGATTGAGCCTTGGGCTCTAGTGATTTGAGGTCTAGGGATTTTCCACTTGGAATGACTCTTGACTCTCATCAATAATTCTTGGCCTTTTCTTTATTGAGTCCTAATACTTGGAACCCCAAAAGTATAATGGTATGTTCCATCCTCTTCAAAAATGCATTTTGAGTGTTTCAAATATTTGATGTTGATGGGAGCTTTGGTTGAATCAAGAGAATTGGAGAGAGTGGCTAAATTGGTATAAGTCAGAGCACCCACATATTTTGCTATTTGGGTGATGAAGGATGTGATCTCGGGTGTCTAGATTGATTTGTTTTGGAGAATGAGAAATTGGTCAATTAGAAATTTACTGATTTGGATTTTTACCTTTTTCTCCAAGGAATAGAGAAATAGAAGATCTTTATGAGTCACTTTCTCATTACTTTCCCTACTTACATTATTGGTGTAGCTGATGATTTTGTGGAGGATCTAAAGAGTAAGGTTCTAAAGTGTTTGACATTCGATAACTTATGAAAATCAGTTTCTAGGGAGATTTCTCTCCAAAAGTCAAGTAAGATAGCATCGAAAATGGAAAGGTCAGATAGATGAAAAATACCTTCGATGTTCAAATCCCAAATAGAAGAAAATTCTTAAAAAGAAAATTGATAGGACACTTTGAAAAGTCTAAAAGTTATATTATAGGGTTCTAGGGGTTCCAAGTATCTTTTATAAAAAAACCAAGGTAGTGAGAAGTTCTTTAATTAGAGATTCCCAACCTAGGTCATCTTTCTCTAAGAAAACAAAATTTTCCCACCCAAGATGTGTTAAAGCTTCATTTACATAAGATTCAATGCATAGGGATTCTAGAGTGAAAGAAGAAGGGACTTTGTTTGGTTCACACTTTTTGTTTTAGATAATTGCATACCTTTGTTTTTCTTCTTCACTTAAGTGCCTAGGTTTGTTAGTTCTTGTTGTAGACTCTTCCATAGGTGTAGAAGAAGTAGCAATTCCCTTGTCCTTCTCATGTCTTGAAGCCATCTTCTTGTGAGAGTCTTTTAGAGCCATTAAAGGGAGATTACTTGGGTAGAGAGGATGATGAATGATTTGGTGGAATTTGAGTGTTTAGGAGTGAAAGCAAATATTAAAAATCATAAGTTTTGAGCATAAGTGGGTTTACATATAGTTTGGGGGTTAAACTAGTCATTTATAGCTATTGGTGAATGTTTATGCATGTTTGAAAGAGTTTTCAATGGCTATAATTTTTTAAAAATTTTGAGTCTTCCCGGTCATACTTCAGTGACTGGGAAAATTTGGTAGTCCGAGTCTGCATTATAGAGTCTGGATGGACCAATCTCTTTTCAACATAACTGTCAAAAGATTTTGAGGAAGCACGGTTAGACCAAGTCTTAGTATGCTAGGTTGAGCCAAAAGACCTATGATGCAGTTGGACCCGAGCTTAGTCCAAGTAGACTGATTGAGTTTTGCAACTAGGAGTAGGAAATTTATGGATCTCAATTTATGGCCTTAATGTATGATCAAAATAGATATGAATGAGGAATTAGGTCATGTAAAACATACACTTGAAAGCAAATCTAATTCCATCACTGATATGTACATTCAAACCAATCAAGAAAATGTATTTCAATTCAAAATGCTTCCATTTATCGTCTCTATGTGTTGTTTTATGAAATTTAATATTTCTTCATTCAAGGGTTTTGTAATGATGTCAAAAAGTTGATTTTAGGTGTCAATGAATTCTAGGACAATATTTTGGTTTTAAACATTATCTCTCAAGAAATGATGCCTAATGTCTATATGTTTTGACCTAGAATATTGCATTGAATTTTTAGAGATTAATGAAACTTGTATTATCACATTTAATAGGAATGTGATCAAATATTTTACCATAATATAGCAATTGTTGCTTCATTTATAGAATTGTGTGCAATAAAAATATGCAGCAACCTATTCAGCTTTCGTGGTAGATAGAGCAACCGATACTTTTTTCTTGCTAAACCAAGAAAATAGGCAATCACTAAGAAAATAGCATGCACCGGTGATGCTTTTTCTATCCAATAGGCTACCAGTACAATCCACATCTGAAAAATCTAAAATGTCAAATAATGTATTTCTAGGATACGAAAGTCCTAGATGTTCCATTTAAATGTTCCATTTAAATGTCTAAATGTTCCATTTAAATATTTTAAAATTCTTTTGGTGGTATTTAAATGTGATTCTTTAGGGCATGATTGAAATCTAGCACACAAACATATACAATACATTATACCGGGTGTAGAAGCAATAAGATAAAAAAAGGGATCTGATAATATCTTGATATTTCTTCTTATTAACTTTCTTACCAAATTCATCTTTGTCCATCTTTAATGATGTACTCATTGGAGTCTTGTTTGCTTTGCAACCATCTATGCCAAACTTCTTGAGAAGTTTATTTATATATTTGGATTGGTTGATGAAAATACCATCCTTGCATTGCTTAACTTGTAGTCTAAGAAAGAGCTTAAGTTCACCTATCATGCTCATTTTAAATTCCTTAGTCATACACGAAGCAAAGTTTTGGCACAAAGATTCATTAGTTGCACCAAATATAATATCATCAACATAAATTTATACAATTAAGATGTTATGCAATTTCTTTTTAACAAAGAGTGTAGTATCAATGTTGCCTTTTATGAAACCATTTTCGAACAAAACTCTTAGAGCTTGTTCAAACCAATAAACTTCCTTATTAATAAAGCCATTTAGAAATGCACTTTTAACATCCATTTGAAAAAGTATGAAATTCATGTGACATGCAAATGCAAGTAAAATTCTAATTGCTTCTAATCTAGCAACGGGAGCAAATGTCTCATCATAATCAATGCCTTCCTCTTAGTTACAGCCTTTGACTACCAATCTAGCTTTATTTTTAGTGATAAGACCATCTTCATCAAGTTTATTCTTATACACCTATTTGCAACCAATAATTGGATGATACTTGGGTTTAGGAACAAACTCCCAAACTTTGTTTCTCTTAAATTGTTTGAGTTTATCTTGCATGGAAATCACATAACATTCATCACTAAGAGCCTCCTCAATAGTCCTTGTCTCATTTTGAGAAACAAATGCAATATTAGAATCTAAGTATTTAAGCTTGGATCTAGCAGTTACTCCTTTGAAGTGTCACCAATGATGAGTTCTTTTGGATGATCCTTTTGATAATGCCAATCTTTGCATAGTTCTTGAGTATCTTCTTGTTCTACAATTTGTTCTAGCTCATCATTATTTTCCTTTGGATCATTGTTTATCTCAAGCTCTTCAAATGTACCTACAAAATTATCAAGAACAGTACCTTTTCCATGATTAAGCTTAGAAGATTTATCAAAGATAACATGCATTGATTCCTCAACTACTAGAGTTCTCTTATTAAATACTCTATATGCTTTGCTAGAAGATGAATACCCTAAGAATATCCCTTCATCCGATTTGGATGAGAATTTTCCAAGGTTGTCCTTGGTATTAAATATGAAGCAACTGCATCCAAATACTCTAAGGTATAATATTTTGGATTTTCTTCCATTCCATAGCTCATAAGAAGTTTTATTTATCAAAGGTCTTTTGAACACACGATTTGCAATGTAACAAATGGTATTAATGGCTTCCACCCAAAAGCAAGAAGGTAAATTATACTCATTGAGCATTGTTCTAGCCATTTCTACCAATATTCTATTTTTTCTTTCAACCATACCATTTTGTTATGGTGTTCTAGGAGCTGAAAAGTTATGTGAAATTTTAAGTTTATTGCAAAAATTTTCAAAGTTATCATTTTCAAATTCTTTGCCATGATCACTTCTAATAGATGTGATCATATAGCCTTTTCTATTTTAAACTCTTTTTGCAAAAAAATTAAAATAATTAAAAGCTTCATTCTTTTGAGCTAAGAAATTAACACATGTAAACCTTGAGTAATCATTAACAAGCACAAATACATATAACTTTCCTCTTAGGCTAGCAACTCTATTTGGTCCGAACAAATCTAGATGAATTAATTCTAGAGGTCTAGGTGTACTTATAAAATTTTTAGTTTTGAAGGAACTCTTATGTTGTTTTCCATATTGACAAGGTTCATAAATTTTATCTTTATTGAATTTCATTTTGGGGAGTCCATCTATGAGTTCTTCTTTACTTAGGCAATGCAATTGATCCATATTAGCATGTCCTAATCTTCTATGCCAAAGCCAAGCATCATTGTTAATAGTGAGTAAGCATTCAAAAGCATTATTAGAGTGTTGTAGACTCTTATTTTTTGATCAAGTCTTGTCCCATACTAATTATAAGGCAATTAAGTCAAATCTAAAGATTTAAAATAGTATAAAATAATTTTATAATATTTATTATTTATTTTAATAATATTATATTTCTTATTTAACATAATATATAAAATAAAAAGAAATTATAAATATTTATTTATAATATAATATTTATTTTTAATAAAAAATATAATAAAAATAATAATAAAAAAATCGAACGAATCGGTAAGTGACACGCGGCAGCGGGCGATTGGTGTGGGCCAATTTGTCGTAGTCCATGCCTACGACGAATTGCGAGCCTAGCAGCAGGCCTTGTTCAATGCTCGTCCTCGCAGCCGATTTCGCCAAAACAATGCCAATTTTGTCAAAACCTTATTTAACTCAGAAGTTTTAATTTTTTCCTTAATCAAATAGGTTTTTTTAATTAACTATAAATAACAGGATTAAAAATAAACGAGGGGACTTTTTCTTTTTTCGGTGACTTTCGGCTGAGACTTTAACTTTGGAAATGGCAAACAACAAAGAAGCAGAAATGAGAGAGAAACATCAAACAGTTTGAACAACTTTATAAAGGCAGTAATACACTGTCTTGGTCTCGCTTAACTAGAATTTCAATGAGTAATTATGGTGAAGCCAACAATGAGTAATTGTGGTGAAGCCAACAAATGACGGTAAACTCTAAACTAATTCAATATAACATGTTTTAATGGTCTTAAATATTGAATAATATGATTTGATAATTTTGTTTATAGGTTAGATTAATTTTAGATTAATTACAGTAGGTTATATCCTTTAGTTTTGGTTCATATGAATTTTCGTGAAGCATGAGTTCCAGTAACTTAAATGTGATAAAATTGATATTTGTCAAAGCATGGTCATTTAGTCTAAACATATCCCAGTAAACTCAAAATTTATAAATGTTATCACAATAGCTTAGCTTTATTCTTCCAATATAAATGAAACTTTAATTCTATTTTCATAAACCCTAATTCTTCTTTAGAAAATTCTAAACCCAAATATTATTTTCATAAAAATTCCAAACCCTAATTTACTCAAACCCTAAATCCTAATTTATGTTTTATTTGTTTTTTTAGTAGCTAAAATTATATTTTTAACTTATACAGTATCCTAATCTTTTTCAAAAATATGTATAAAATGTTAGTCTCCTAAATTAAAATCCTATTTCCTAAATCTAAACCCTCTAAACCCTAATTCTATTCAAAAACGCTAATTGAAGTATAAAATCTACATTTATATATCTATTACTTTATTTAAGTTTGGATGTATGCTTATTATATATCTTGAATGGATGATTTATTCTTATTTGATTTTATGATGAGTGCTCGAATGAATGCTTTGATTTATTTCTAGTTTCAAGAAATTGTGAGAGGTATGTTTCCATGATTGGGTACCTCAATTGATTAAGTTTCATATAACTTGGTTTATTTTAAATTTTGGATTAATGTAAATGATATGTTTCCACCAATTGGTGGGTATCAAATTTTATTCCTTTTCTTTTGGACATTGGACAATTGTAAAGGCATGTTTTCATCCATAGATGGGTGCCTATTCATTTATTCTATTTGAACTTGCTATGAGTTTTAATAAAGTGATTATTTATTCTTATGATTGCATGTAGTATGGATAATATCATTATATTTAAGAATTTTATAATATTAAGACCTGAAAAGAAGGTCGGTTCCAATGAACTGGGAGTTGTGGGGGTGTTGGGTCATTCTGACCTTCCCCATGCATACCCAACTTTTCGAATCCAATAGGAGTTTGGGAATTCCTTAGAAATCGAGTCATCCACCCCTTTCTATTTTCTTGGCCCCTCCATGTGGCAACTCCATTTTCTCTGGGTTTAGGCTCATGTTCTCTAAGGCCCTGAGGCAAACATTGCTGCAGTCACAAGAACCATTCCCAATGGGAGTGGGGGAAAAATATCCGCTCACAGTGGTGACTCCATTGGGGATAAGAGAAGTTGATTCCATTGGTCTTTATATTATTTTATTCTTCTTTATTGTGATATTATCTATTGAATCATCTTAGTTTGCATTGTGTGTGTGAGTTAGGATGCTCATGTTACCTGTGTTGTGTTATGTAAGGGATACCATACTTTCACTCAAGGTATAGAGATCGAGCATGGCATAACCACTCATAGCCTTGTACCTTTTGGCATATACTTGCTGTGGGAACCTAAACGTTTCAAGCCAAAGACTAAAGCTCATGTAATTGCCCTAGTAACTCTCCTTAGGTTTTAACCCCCAATGTTTTCTCTTTGACTATGGTTAATATATCTTGGTTTGAATCATGGGTTTATTTGGTTTGTTATTTTCCTAATATGACCTGGTTACATTATAAGTCCAAAATAAATTTGTTCAATTAAAACTAAAATATTTTTATAACTTTTTAAAATAGTCTTTTTTTTATAATGGGTCAAAATCTTTTCACCTCATGGCCTAAAGTTAAAGACCAAAATCTATTGAATCTTTTTATGCGCTTTGAAATAAAAAAAACCATTTTTAATAAATTTTTCAATGGGCTTATAAGTAGCTAGATCAATTATGGAACGCTTAAAATCAATTGTGGGCCTAGTTTACAGTAAGACCTATTTATCATAGGCTTATTTTGAATTATGAATCAATAGTTATTTTTCCAAAATAAGAAATCCATTTATGATAAACCACTTAATTTGGTTCTAATCCAATATAGCATAAAAGTTATCTTTTGTTAACTCTATGGATTAAAGCTTGATTAATGGAAATTATCGTAAACTGATTTCTAAATTTGAAAATACAACTATTGATTGTATCATCCGAGTAATTTTTTTTTAAAAAACAAGATATCCCATGTTGATATTTTGTTAGCCATATACCCAAAAAAAGAGATTCGTCATTCATGTGTGGGTGATATAAGGTTGGAAGGGGCGTTCCTACCCTTTTTTGTTTGTTTACTTGTTCATCCATGCATAAATGCATAAATGCATTTGCATCTCATATCATTGATCCTTTCTGGCTCACAACCCTGGATTACAACAGTTTAAAAGCCTACGACAAATCTGACCTACATTGGTGATGAAGAATCCAGCAACAACTCAGTTAGCTTCTCACCAAAAGCAATGGAACTAGAGCATGTTCAAAAGATGTTGGATGATGCCCTTAAAGTCAAGATGGAAGAACTAAAGGGGGCCCTAGCTAAGATCATGAAAAGCCAAATGGTTGTAATGTTTGGGAACACTATTAAAGCATCTGCAAGCACCAAGAAAGACAAGAGAAAGGCTAAATTTGGCAAAGTAGTCTTTGATGATGACAAGATGATTATGGATGATGATAAATACTGGGTCTAATACTTCCAAGATTCTCAAGATAAAAAGAAGGAGCCAAGAGTCGTTGAGAAGGAAACTATTGAAAAGATTAAGACTTCTGATGTGGAGAAGATGATTATTGATCTAGAGAAGAGGTTTAAGAAGAAGCTGAAAATTGAAGAGATTTCCAAGATCGACAAACTATTTCAACAAAATGATGAGGTCGCTTATAAGTTCAAGATGCCATCATTTGCTAATTTTGATGGAACTGGCAACCCTCATTTTCATGTGAAATAATATATCAAGGCTATGCAGTCTGCCTAAGCTACTGAGGCTCTAACTCTAAGATACTTCATGCTTTTATTGGATTCAGTTGTTCAGAATTGGTTCAACACCTTAGAGGATAGTACTCAAAAGAGCTGGGATTTGTTGTACAAGGCTTTCATCCAACAATATGATATAATGCTGAATTGGAGGTCTCTTTGATTGAAGTCGAATCAATAAGGCAAAAATCAAATGAAAACTTTATGGACTATGGAAGAGGTGGAGAAATAAGGTTGCATTGCTCAAGAGGAGGCCTACGAATCAGATCAGATTAGGATGGTTGTGAGAGAAGTGTTGCCTAGCCTTCATGAAAGGATGTTGTAGACCTTTAATTTTTGATGCAATCCAGTCTAAAGATTTTAAAACAGTCTAAAATAATTTTTGTGGTATATTTATTTATATTATTTTTTATTTATTATTAATTTTAATATAATATTTATTCATTTATTTTTTAATAATAATAATATATAAATAAATAATAATAATAAAAATAAAAATTGGAGACCAAAGTTGC
Source organism: Garcia nutans (assembly GCA_947685225.1). NCBI lineage: Eukaryota > Viridiplantae > Streptophyta > Magnoliopsida > Malpighiales > Euphorbiaceae > Garcia > Garcia nutans. The sequence goes on from CANTUV010000040.1 coordinate 12,216,427, forward strand.
TGGCAACGAATTGGCCTAATTTGCCCGTAAGCAAAACTTGCAGCAAAATTGCATCCCGTATGCAATTTTGCTTGCCCCCAGCTCATCTGCGCTCAGTTTTTGTCAAAATTCTATTTTATTTGGTTTTTGATTTTATTTCCAAAACAATTTTTAATTTCCATAACATACTAGTTTTTTTTTATTTTAGTTGCCTATAAATACCACATTAAAACACACTGAAAGGGGATTGGGACTTTTGGAATTGGAATTTTGTTCAAAAATTATTCAGACTCTTTTTCAGAATTTTTCAAAACCTTGGACTTAAAGAAACAGCAAAATAATAAAGAATCCATCAAAGGCAGCACACACTGTATTTGTTATTGTTCAACCAGAATTCAAATTGTAGTGGAATCAACAATGGAGGTTTGAGTTTTTATTGACTTGTTTATATTTACAGTAGCCATAACATGCTTTGTAATATCCCAAAATATTGAAAATTAATTAAATGATTTAAAAGTGTATATATATAATTAAGTGAAAAAGGAAATGTGAATATGATATATATATGAAGATATACATATTATATACAAGTCAACATTTTAACTTGGTCAAATGATATTTTAATTATTTAAATAAATATTAAATGGATAGTCGAAGATGATATTTGATGTTAATTTAATAATAATAAATATACTTGGTGGATAATTAAAGTGGAAATTCATGTGGTTAAGAGTGAAGTGGTTGGATTAAGTTAAGTGGATCATTTCTTCTTCTTCTTCTTCCTCCATTGAAGCTGGCCACCTCCATCAAAGGAAGAGAGGAATTTGTTTCTTGCTAACTCAAGTAATTAAAGGATTTCAAGTGTTCAAGTTGGAGTTTTAAGGATTTTCTCCATATTTGGTAAGTTTCCAACTTGTTTCTTTGATTTTCTATGGAAGTTTGTGTATATGTTAATTGGATGTTTGGTGTAGTTTGTGTTAATGGTTGATTTTGGTATTTTTTTTGAAGTTCTTTTTTCTAGTTAACTATGAAGTTTGGGGTTGGATTGAAGAAAAGGGTTAAGTTGGTGAAGAGAATAAGAATTTTAGGTTGTGTAACTTTTGAGTTGAGAAGTCTTGGTTGTGATTGTGTATTTTTGCTTTTAAATGAGTTTTTTTGATGTTTACACAAGTATTATGTGGTATAATGATGGATTTGGTTGAGTTTGTATGGAGTTGAAATGGTTAATGCAAGATTATAGTTGGAAGTGACAATTATGTTGGATATCAGGATTTTTGGCCTGACACGCCCGGTGACACGGCCATGCCTTTGGGCATATTGATGGTTCTATTTTCAGTATTGGTGACACAAGCAATGACATGCCCATGTCATTGAGTGTGTCATAGCTTCTGTGATGTTGTAGTGTTGACATGTGCAGTGACATGCCCATGTCACTGAGCGTGTCATAGCTCCTATGCTATTGTAGTATTGACACATGCAGTGACACGCTCATGTCACTAAGTGTGTCATAGCTACTGTGTTGTAGGAGTTTTGTCAAGATCATTGACACACCCATGTCACTGAGCTTGTCAAAGCTTCTGTGTTGTGGGTTTAGGGCACGGTCATTGACACACCCGTGTTGTTGAGCGTGTCATGTGTAGAGTTTGCCCTAGATAGTTCTTTTCCTTATTTTCCTTTGTGTTTCTTATCCTTATGTTGAGAGGTTTTGTTTATACCTATAAGTGGATCACTTAGTGATTATTTATAATCACATTTGGTTTAGGGTTTGAAGAGTCTTTAGTTACCCAATCCAAGTGTTGAGGGATATCTTCGAAGAGGAGGTTGAAAGTGGTGTTTGTTGCTTTTAGAGGTAAGTACAAACTTTGAATAATTGTTTATATTTACATGACATTAGGACTTAACACATTTGGTTGAAAAATGTGTTTACTTCCCTACTACATTATTGATGCATGAGAAATATGTTATGATTTGTATAATGTCATAAATGCATTATATGTAATGTGAATTTTGTACAAAATATGATAATGGCCCAAAACGTATGGGTATTGCAGTTTGTTATGTATAAATTAAAGATGGTATGTAAAGCCATTGGTGATGGCTATAGTGATATAAAAGAAATATTTGAGGCATTGTGCTTAGTTGGATCATGAGAAAATGAGAAAGGATTTGATAATGAGAAATATGAATAAATTTTGTGCCTAGTATTTTATTCAATTTTCAGAGTTCTGTGTTTGGCGGCATGTCTATGATTTGCCTATGGGCTAGACATTAGGCATCATTGTGAAAATATTTTTGAGGTGAAATGACTGGGTCGTAAGCCTCTAAAATAAATCCTTGAAGCTAGGCTGGGTGAAATGACCAGGTCATAAGCTCAGACCTAGTTGGATTATCACATTGATATATTGCCTACGGGGCTAGATATATGGTGTTATTATAGACCAAAATAGTAACTCTGGAATTTGAATAGCATATTAGTTATCTTTGGGCCCATGTTTGTGTTTGTTTTATGAGAATTGTGGATTGTGAAATATTTGAAAAGTATGAATTATGGAGCGATTGAACAATATATTAAGATATAATGTGATAAGCTATAATATCCTTATGTGTTGTGCATTGGCATTGCATTTGATCTATATTGTTATCAAAGTTTGTACCACTAAGCTTCTGGCTTAGTGCGATTGTGATTCATCGCACAGGTGACAGGGTAGATCCAGTTGAGTCTGAGAGTTCAGCTAGACTGAGTCAAGTCTAGGCTTGAGATTTTGAATGTAGAATTGATTATTGGACATCAAGATCAGAGACAAACTGCCAGCATGTATATATTTTATATTTTTTTTCACATATTGATTCCATGTATATTATAATATATTTTGATGTAAATGTATATTCCACAAACTATCAAAAATGTTTTGGTTGAACCTTTAGTAATAAAGTTATATATATGTTTTAGAAAGTAATATCTCAACTATTATTTATATGATATCGGTTGAATTTTTTAAGATTATACAGATTTTATAAATAATGATTTGATTATTTTAAAATGGTTGTGACATTCTTGTATCCTCTATACATATATTACATATGTTGGGTATATGTAGTATGCGTATATTGGGTATAAGGGTGTTACATGCTTCCTTTTTAATGTTTTGTTAAAGTAATTTGATATTAGTTTTCCAGTAGCATGAAATTGTTGAATTCGAATTATATGTTTTATGAACAAAAACCCTAATATCTTAATACCCGTAAAATTAATTTTTGAAATCCAAAACCCTAATTACACTTTTCTAAAACTACAAAACAATAATTTGTTTTCTCAAAACCATAATCAATTCTATTTTTCTAAGATTTACAGTAGCCTATTCTTTCCAAACACCTAACTCTCAATCCTATTTTCATGATCTTTAATTTTATTTACTTGAACCCTAAACCTTAATATTAGTTTCACATAACTTTTGAAACCCTAAATCCAAAACATTTATTCTTTAGATTCAAACCCTAATTTATTTCAAGCCTAATCTCTAATTCAAACATCCAGTAGCCATATTATTTCCTTTATATTATGATGAATGGTTACTTACTTTTATTGATTTGCTTTGGTTTCAAAATTTTGTAAGAGGTATGTTTCCATGTTTTGGGTACCTCATATTGTGGGCATAATGTAATTTAATTTATTTTAAAGTTTTTGGATTAATGTAAAAGACACATTTCCACCTTTTGGTGGGTGTCCTATTTAGTTTTAGACATTGGACGATGTAAGGACACGTTTCCATCCTCGGATGGGTGTCCATTTATTTATTTTGTTTGAACATTGCTTTGATTTTAATATAATGATGCTTTATTTTAATTATTGCATGTAGCATGGATAATATCATTTTATTTAAGAATTTTATAATATTAAGACCTAAAAAGGAGGCCGGTTCCAATGAACCAGGCGTTGTGGGGGTGCTGGGCCATTTCTCATCTTCCCCACACGTACCCAACTTTTCAAACCCATTAGGGGGTTGGGGATTTCTTAGGAATCAAGTCATCCACCTCTTTCTATTTTTCCAACCCGTCTGGGTGGCGACTTTATTTTCTCTGGACTTAGGCCTGTGTTCTCTAAGTCCCTGAGCCTAAACAGTGCCGAAGTGGCAACAACCATTCCACTGGGAGTGGGGGCAAAAATCCCCGCTCATAGTGGCGACTTCACTGGGGATGAGAGAAGTTGATTTTGTTGATCTTTATATTATTCTATTCTTTCTTATCATGATATTATCCATTGCATCATATTAGATTGCGTTGTGTGCGTGAGTTAGGACGCCCATGTTACATGTGTTGTGTTACGTAAGGGATACCATTCTTTCACTCAAGGTGTGTAGATCGAGCATGGCATAACCACTCATAGCCTTGTACCTTTTGGTATATACTTGCTATGGGAACCTAAGCCTTTCAATCCAAAGACTAAAGCTCATGTAATTGGCCTAGTTACTTTCTTTAGGTTTTTTCCCGAAATGCTTGTTATTTGACTATGGTTAATTTATCTTGGTTTAAATCATGGCTTATTTTGTAACACCCCTTCCCGACCTACATGTGTAAGTCGAGTAGAGGTGCCACACTATCCTAATGTTGCTACCAATTTTACTTAGTCAAATTTTAGTTTCGATTTTACAGAAATTTTGCCAGAGTTTCGCCTAGAAATTTGGGTCCCAAGTGTCGACAAAACTGATTTTTCTGATTTTTGAAAACATTTTTACACAAACCAGTGTGAGTACAATCAGTTTCAATACACTCCCAATGAATCCACCTTATACCCTCAGCTACAAACCTGCAAGAAGAGTTCACACTTCTAATACAAAATAAAGTAGAGGTTTATTATTATTACATACTACTAACGTACAGTATAACATAGTAATTCTCAAACTTATATATATACATATACATGCCACAACTAGCTAACTCATAATGGAAACTAAAAGGTCTACCCTGAGATGTTGTGGGTCTGGTCGTCGCTTCCCAAGATTTAGCTACTGCTCTGAACCTACGAGTCAAGGAAAACTTAACTCGCTGAGCAATGTCGCTTAGTGGGTACTTTACCAATGGGAATAAAAGTAAAACATGAAAGCATTTGAAATAAAAGGAAATAATTAAATCAACCATCAACCAACATTAAACCAATGGAAGTTATTGTACATTCAGTATAAATATGCTTTCAACAAATGTAAACACCATAATCCAAACTCATTTTGCATTACGTAGTTTAAAAGAAACAAGACTTTGGCTCTACTGGTATATAGGGAACCATAGCGATAAGGCAGTGGCCCTCACCACTATAACATAGGTGGCCCTCACCACCATTATCAAATCACAGGAATGGCCCTCACCATCCTGGTTATAACCAATGGCCCTCACCATTGGCCCCCAATGGTCGCACCACTGAGTTCAGATCATAACAATTCAATCACAATATCAAGCAGTACTGCATAAGTTGGTATAGTGCACCATACCCTTATCTACTACTCCCAACTACCCAGTAGAGCATAAAGATTGAAATGATTCAATTTAAGTCTCAAACTTCATTTTAGAATGACTTGAGAAATTATTTTAATTTCCGTTGCACTTTGCCATTTACGCCGCGCACCACATTCTTTAGTCATACCATTACCCTTTTTCACATATTTAACATCAACAATAAACATATCAAACATTTCAAAGCATTTCTCAAAGAGTCACAAATTGACCAAATGAATAGTGTCGCGACACGTAAAATCGGCAACGCAAAATGGCATGACCAAATGAATAGTAAAATCTGGGTTTTCATCAAAATTTCAGTCCACTTCAGTCATGCTTTTGACCAGGTAAATGATCTTATTTTTGGCTGAAATTTTACAGAAAACTTATTTCATATGTTAACTAATTACACGTGAAATTTCATTGAAAACTTCATTCATTTGCGGCCTCAAACAATTTCCAAAAAAAGATCCAGAAAGCTGTCATTTTGGGACCATTTCGGCCCAAACATATGAAATACATGGAATATTTTATTTTTCTTTTTCAAATCAATATGAAGTCTTCTTTAATGATAAAGTGAAGATTCAAACACTTCCCTTTGACAACTTTTGCATGTTTAACTTAAATCAACTAATTAAAGTTCATCAACATCAAAAATTCCATAAACCAAAGTTTGTAAGAAAAATAAAATTTCTTTTATGGTAAAGCACCAAACCTTGTTCTTTTACTTCCCCTTTGCTTTTCCTTCTTCTCCTTCCTTAATCCTTGTTTCTCCTTCAAGAAATTCAAGAACACACCCTTAAACATAAACCTTAGCAATTTAGAACAATAAGTTATTCTACATTTCTTTTCAATCTAAACCCTAATCTAACCTTATTAAACCTTAGAAACCTTGATTCTTCCATTTAATTAATTAATATCATCACTACTTAAAATTTTCCCAAATCCACCATATTCCAATCTTCCAATAGATATATAAATACTTAAAATTGATGCTAGAATTGAATTCTACATACTTGAAAACCTTAAAACTTACCTTGAAAATCAAACTTGACAAAAATTGGAACTCTTTGGTGTTCTTCCTATGGTGGCCGAAATTTTGAAGTGGGAGAGAGAGAGTTTTGTTCTTCTTGCTATGATGATATATATATAGTGGAAATGATGTCCACTTTTGGGTGAATGAATGTTTTAAGGCCAAATGTCCACACTTTTTCTTTTCTTCTTTTTATAAACCCTAAATGGCTAATTTTCATTAGCCCAAATGTCTCTTCCTTTTATTAGTTTAAAACCCAAGCCCTTAAACTTTCTTTTAATTATATTTTGGCCCCTCCACCTCCTTGTGATGAAATTTTATAGTCTAAGGTGTGAAAAGACCAAAATACCCTCCGACGATTATTCGATCGTAACTTTCAAACCGTACAGTTCCACGAGGAAAACTACATATGGTTTTGATCCTCTCGACCTCTACTTATATTTTTAAGGTCTATTTTAAGTTTCCAAGTCATTTTGAAAAATTACCAATAAGCCCTCGTCTTTTTACAAAATTACCTTTAGGTCCTTTCTTTGCTCGGGTTTTGCCCGGGCTCCGTTTCTACTGACAATCATTTCATATCCCACCCCTCAACGTCCTTTACGCACTCATGTGTTTATTTCCTACTTGGATTCATGTATAATTTTAATTAATAATGACCATAATGTCCCTAGTCTACATGTCTTCATTTCTCTTTAACGGGGCATTTTCTGGAAAAACTGTTACGCGTTGTTGCGACCCGATTTTTCTCTACTCTTCATTTTTGGAGTGTGTTATGTGCACTATTAAGAACCTCCAGTACAACTTTTGAAAATTACAGTTACCTCCCCAAAACTTTTGGAAATTACAGTCACCTCCCCAAAACTTTTCATTTTTTTCAATTAGGTCCCAGTGGTCCTATAGCCTTATCTGGGGCTGTTGTCAAGAATTATCTTCTCCTTTCCCCTTCTCTCACTATGCACATGACTACTAAGTATAAATGCGATGGGCGGATGTGACAGTTCCTCCCTCGTTAATTTAGGTTTCATCCCGAAGCCCATCAGGTTGAAATAAATATGGGTATTGCTTCCTCATAGTTTCTTCGCGTTCCCATGTAGCTTCTTCTACTTTGTGATTCCTCCAAAGCACTTTGACCAATGGAATCTTCTTATTCCATAACTCTTTGATTTCCCGTGCTAGGATTTCTACCAGCTCTTCCTCGTATGTCGATACCTCTTTAGCATTGAAACATGGAAAACATCATGTATTTTACTTAATTCGGGTGGTAACACCAATTGGTAAGCTACCGGACCTACCCATTTGATGACCTCATATGGTCCGATGAATCTAGGGCTTATCTTGCCTTTCTGTTTAAATCGTAACACCTTCTTCCAAGGAGAGACTTTGAGGAATACTCTGTCACCGATCTCAAACCATATGTCTTTCTTCTTTAGGTCCGCGTATGATTTTTGCCTGTCTGCCGCTACTTTTAATCGGTCTCGAATGATCTCTAATTTTTCCTCAGTTTCCTTAACTATGTCTGGCCCCAACATCTTTTCCTCGCTCAATTCTATCCAGCAAACTGGAGTTCTGCATTTTCGACCGTACAGTGCTTCATAAGGAGCCATTTGTATGCTGGATTGATAGCTGTTGTTGTACGCGAATTCCATTAAGCTCAGGTGTTTGTCCCAGCTACCTTTAAATTCTAAAACGCACGCCCTCAGCATATCTTCCAAAACTTGAATCACTCTTTCTGACTGTCTGTCTGTCTAGGGATGGAATGTTGTACTGTGGTACGTTCGAGTCCCAAGGGCTGTTTGGAATTTCTGCCAAAAATTTGACGTAAAGCATGGATCTCGATCTGATATGATTGAAGTTGGAACTCCGTGGAGACGTACGATCTCCTTGATGTATAAGTCTGCCAATTTGTCTAGCGAGTAATCCACACGTACTGGTAAGAAATGAGCTGACTTAGTAAGTCGATCCATGATTACCCAGATCGCGTCATGTTTGTCCCTAGTCATAGGCAATCCTGTGACAAAATCCATAGTAATACGGTCCCATTTCCAGGTTGGAATCGTTATAGGTTGTAGTAGTCCTGAGGGTAGTTGATGTTCTGCTTTCACTTGCTGACAGGTTAGACACTTCGTCACGTGATCCACAATGTCTCTTTTCATTCCTGTCCACCAGTAATACTCCTTTAAGTCTCGGTAAATTTTTGTTGCTCCCGGATGCATTGTGTAAGGACTGTTATGAGCTTCTTGCAAAATCTGTTTCTTCAGTTCCTCGGACTTAGGTACCACCATTCTCTTCTTGTAGTATAAGATACCATCTGGACGGATTTGATAATCTTCTGATGAATTCTCCTGCGCCTGTTGACTCCACTTCTTCACTTGTTCATCTTCCTTCTGAGCCTCACGTATTTGTTGATGTAAAGTAGGTCGCACGTGCATTTCTGCAAAAATAGCTCCATCTTCTGTGGGCTTTAATTCTACCCCCATAACACGTAGCGCTTGCATTGAATTCCTACTAAGTGCATCTGCTACGACATTCGCTTTGCCCGGGTGATAGTTAATCGTATAGTCGTAGTTGGCTAACAATTGCATCCATTTTCGCTGTCGCAGGTTTAAATCTTTCTATGTGGGCAGGTACTTCAGGCTTTGATGATCCATATAAATGTAACACTTTTCCCCGTATAAGTAATGCCTCCACGTCTTGAAAGCCAAACCAATCGCTGCTAGTTCTAAGTCATGCATGGGATAATTCTTTTCGTGTGGCTTGAGCTGTCGAGAGACATACGCAATGACTTTGCCCTCCTGCATCAATACACAACCTAACCCGATGTGGGATGCATCACTATAAATCACAAAATCTTTTCCTGATTCGGGTTGTGTAAGAATGGGCGCTTCAGTAAGTTTTTGCTTCAGCCTTTCAAAACTCCATTGGCAAGGGTCGGTCCACTGGAATTTTGCATTCTTCTGAAGTAGCTTGGTCATAGGTGCGGCGATCATGGAAAACCCTTTGACGAATCTCTGATAATATCCTGCTAACCCCAAGAAACTACAGACTTCCGTTACTGTCTTAGGTGGCTTCCATTCCAATACTGCTTCTATTTTCTTGGGATTTACCCTTATTCCTTCTGCCGATACAATATGTCCCAAGAAGGCTACTTCTTCCAACCAAAATTTGCATTTTCTAAATTTAGCGTATAACTGCTTCTCTCGTAGGGTTTGCAAAATGATTCTAAGGTGGCGATCATGGTCCTCTCGATTCTTTGAATACACCAATATGTCGTCAATGAATACCACCATGAACTGATCCAAATACGGGTGGAAGATTCAGTTCATCAGATCCATGAACACTGCAGGTGCGTTCGTTAATCCGAAAGGCATAACATTGAATTCATAATGTCCATAGCGAGTTCTGAATGCGGTTTTTGGTATGTCTTCGTCTTTGATCCCAAATTGATGATAACCCGATCGTAGATTGATTTTTGAAAAGACTCCAACACCTTTGAGTTGATCAAACAAATAGTCTATGCGAGGTAGCGGATATTTGTTCTTGATGGTCAGCTTATTAAGTTGACGGTAATCCACACACAACCTTAGGGATCCGTCTTTCTTTTTCACGAACAATACCGGCGCTCCCCATGGTGACACGCTTGGCCTAATGAACCCCTTGTCTAAAAGTTCCTGTAACTGTACCTTTAGTTCTTTTAGCTCCACTGGCGCCATTCGGTAAGGTGCGATGGATACTGGTGCAGCTCCCGGGTACACGTCTATGGTGAATTCCACCTCTCGTTTAGGTGGTAATCCAGGTAAATCGTCAGGAAATACGTCGGAAAAATCGCAAACAGTGGTTATAACTTGTAGCTTCAGTGCCTCTTCTTTCGCTTCTAACGCGCATAACAAGTATGCCTCACAGCCTTTTTGCACTAACCTCTTAGCCGTCATAGTGGAAATGATGTTAGTTAGATAATCCTTCCTTTTTCCCACTAAGGTCACTTCGTCGCCGTCTGCAGCATACAGAGTAACTCTCTTCCATTTACAGTCAACCAGTGCATTGTGTTTGGCCAACCAATCCATCCTAAGAATAGCGTCGAATTCTTGAAATGGTAGTTAAAATAAGTCTCCCTGAAAGATACTTCCGTGTATCTCCACGGGGCAATCTTTCACTACCTTCCTCGTAATCACCTCACTCCCTAATGGGCTAGTAACTAATATTCCCTCTTCCTCTAGTTCTACCTTTAGGTTCCCAAGTTTTTCATTTTTCGTGCATATATATGAGTGTGAAGAACCCGATCTATTAAAACGTAAAGTGGAACTCCAAACATAGACAACTGACCTGCAATCACGTCTAGCGCTTCTTCATCTTCTCGCCTCCTCATGGCATACATTCTAGCGGGAGCCCTCGCTTCTGATCGATTTACCATTTCAGACTGCACACGTGACGGATTTCCATTCCTACCTCTACCTCGGCCTAGCCCTGCTGTCACTTGCGATCCCTCAGTCTCCCTAGGTAGATTCTGCATTCGCTGGGGACACTCTCGCATAAGGTGATCTAAAGATCCACATATGTAACATGCAAATGTCCGACCCCAGCATTCTCCCATGTGGCGGCGTCCGCATTGATCACATAGTGGATTAGTATTTTCGTCTTCATTACCTCTTAGACTAGTAGAAAAGTTACCTCCGCTTCGGCTGAATCCTCTTCCTTGCCCTCTTCCGGATCGTCTGGTACTAGCGACTGAGGTGGCTTGACTTGGGCCATTGCAATTCGATCCCTGACTGTAACCCCGGCGTTGACCGCCTCCCATGGAACCATTGCCTCGGAATTGCTTCCTTGATGATTGGTAGTTTCCCGAATAGTTTTGGGTACCTCTCTTCTGTTTCATCTTCTGTCTTCTATTCTGCTCATCAGACTGACATTGCTCTACTTCCAGAGCCCTAGTGACCAATTCAAAAAATTCCTTGATATTAGCAGCAATTAGCTGCATCCTAATCTCATTATTCAAGCCATCTTGGAATTGCTTACACCTATCATGTTCGTCTTCAATTGTCTTCTTGGAATACCTACTCAACTTGGTAAATTCCCTCTCGTATTCGGCAACGGTCAGTTGACCTTGCTTTAAGTGTAGAAACTCCTTTTTCTTGGCATCTAGGTATGCCTCCGATATAAACTTCCTCTTGAACTCATTCACAAAGAAATCCCATGTCCTCTATTCTGGTGGAACTCGTTGGTGAATTGTGTCCCACCATATATATGCTTCTTCCACTAATAAGGAAGTAGCACATACCACTCGCTCTTCTGGCGTACATTGTAACTGATCTAAGGTTCGTACCGTTCCTTCCAGCCAATACTTGGCTATAGAAGAATCATCATCCCTTCGGGCCCTAAACTCCTTCGCCCCGTACTTTCTTATCTTTTCGATTGGGGGTTTCCTTTCCCTTCCTGCAGCAGGTACTGGTACGGGTGCTAGCACTGGTGGTGGTGCTGGGGCAACACCGGCTATCTGCCATAATACGACAGCCATTTGTTGCAACATTTCATTGGGAATAGGAGCATCTGCTGGTGGTTGCTCAGATGCAGGTATCTCTGATACCCGCGTTTCTACAGTTCGGGAGGCCTGAGACTCGACCTCCTCCTCTATATCAGGCTGCGCTGCTTGCGACATCTAAAGAATAGAGGAAAACGTATATAATCCCATCATCAATAATGACCCAGCCCAACAGCATTATATTACCCTAGGTGGCATGTATATTAAGATAAAACTCTTAAATAACACATATACAACACAACTTTTATTTATTTCCAAACAAAAGTATTTACATTACTAGGAAGCCCTTATGTACATTCCAAAATTTAGACTCCTTACTACTATATTATCATGTCATACTACCATAAAACATTTACACGATACTCCGATGTCACCTATGTACATAACCAAAAGAACCTCCAAAAAAACAACACATCTCAAACTCAGTGAGTAGGTGCCCTAGGTGAGGTGGCACTGTCAGACAAATACTCTTCTATCTCAGGATCAAAATCTGGGTCATGCGATGCTTCACCAGGTAAGTGCTGGCCTAGCTCCTGGACCCTCTCTTGCAAAGCACGGATCTCTCTATGTGCTAGCCCGAGGCTCCTACAGGCACTATCAAACTCCACTCTATGACTAAGCCTGTCCTCCTTTAACATATGCACGTCTCTCATCAATGTGGTAATCATCTCATTTTTTCTCTCAGGTCTTCATGATCCTGTATACTTCGATCTGTCAGAATTTCTATGGTTTCATCTTGCTCCTGTACTATTTGCTTTAGCCTCTCTACTTCCATCCTCAGCTCACTCATCTCATCATTTTGATCACCCATAATTACTCCTGTTATAATTAGAATAACACAACTAATACTACTACACACATGTATAGTTACATAATTAGAACCCCTAACCTAACCCTATGTGTCATACATTTAAGGTTCAGTACAACTAACTACCCAGAATCGGCTAAACCGGAGCTCTGATACCAAAAATTGTAACACCCCTTCCTGACCTATATGTGTAAGCCGAGTAGAGGCGCCACACTATCCTAATGTTGCTACCAATTTTACTTAGTCAAATTTTAGTTCCGATTTTACAGAAACCAAGTGTCGACAAAACTGGTTTTTTTGATTTTTGAAAACATTTTTACACAAACCAGTGTGAGTACAATCAGTTTCAATACACTCCCAATGAATCCACCTTATACCCTCAACTACAAACCTGCAAGAAGAGTTCACACATCTAATACAAAATAAAGTAGAGGTTTATTATTATTACATACTACTAACGTACAGTATAACATAGTAATTCTCAAACTTATATATACATATACATGCCACAACTAGCTAACTCATAATGGAAACTAAAAGGTCTACCTTGAGATGCTGTGGGTCTGGTCGTTGCTTCCCAAGATTTAGCTATTGCTCCGAACCTACGAGTCAAGAAAAACTTAACTCGCTGAGCAATGTCGCTCAGTGGGTACTTTACCAATGGGAATAAAAGTAAAACATGGAAGCATTTGAAATAAAAGGAAATAATTAAATCAACCATCAACCAACATTAAACCAATGGAAGTTATTGTACATTCAGTATAAATATGCTTTCAACAAATGTAAACACCATAATCCAAACTCATTTTGCATTACGTAGTTTAAAAGAAACAAGACTTTAGCTCTACTGGTATATAGGGAACCATAGCGATAAGGCAGTGGCCCTCACCACTGTAACATAGGTGGCCCTCACCACCATTATCAAATCACAGGAATGGCCCTCACCATCCTGGTTATAACCAATGGCCCTCACCATTGGCCCCCAATGGCCACACCACTGAGTTCAGATCATAACAATTCAATCACAATATCAAGCAGTACTGAATAAGTTAGTATAGTGCACCATACCCTTATCTACTACTCCCAACTAGCCAGTAGAGCATAAAGATTAAAATGATTCAATTTAAGTCTCAAACTTCATTTTAGAATGACTCGAGAAATTATTTTAATTTCCGTTGCACTTTGCCATTTACGCCGCGCACCACATTCTTTAGTCATACCATTACCCTTTTTCACATATTTAACATCAACAATAAACATATCAAACATTTCAAAGCATTTCTCAAAGAGTCACAAATTGACCAAATAAATAGTATAGCGGTACGTAAAATCGGCAACGCAAAATGGCATGACCAAATGAATAGTAAAATCTGGATTTTTGTCAAAATTTCAGTCCACTTCATGCTTTCACTAATTTCAGTCATGCTTTTGACCAGGTAAATGATCTTATTTTTGGCTGAAATTTTATAGAAAACTTATTTCACTAATTACACGTAAAATTTCGTTGAAAAATTCATTCATTTACTGCCTCAAACAATTTCCACAAAAAGATCCAGAAAGCTGTCATTTTGGGACCATTTCGGCCCAAACATATGAAATACATGGAATAGTTTATTTTTCTTTTTCAAATCAATATGAAGTCTTCTTTAATGATAAAGTGAAGATTCAAACACTTCCCTTTGACAACTTTTGCATGTTTAACTTAAATCAACTAATTAAAGTTCATCAACATCAAAAATTCCATAAACCAAAGTTTGTAAGAAAAATAAAATTTCTTTTATGGTAAAGCACCAAACCTTGTTCTTTTACTTCCCCTTTGCTTTTCCTTCTTCTCCTTCCTTAATCTTTGTTTCTCCTTCAAGAAATTCAAGAACACAACCTTAAACATAAACCTTAGCAATTTAGAACAATAAGCTATTCTCCATTTCTTTTCAATCTAAACCCTAATCTAACCTTATTAAACCTTAGAAACCTTGATTCTTCCATTTAATTAATTAATATCATCACTACTTAAAATTTTCCCAAATCCACCATAAGAACCCTAATTTCCAATCTTCCAATAGATATATAAATACTTAAAATTGATACTAGAATTGAATTCTACATACTTGAAAACCTTAAAACTTACCTTGAAAATCAAACTTGACAAAAATTGGAACTCTTTGGTTTCTTCCTATGGTGGCCAAAATTTTGAAGTGGGAGAGAGAGAGTTTTGTTCTTCTTGCTATGATGATATATATATAGTGGAAATGATGTCCTCTTTTGGGTGAATGAATGTTTTAAGGCCAAATGTCCACACTTTTTCTTTTCTTCTTTTTATAAACCCTAAATGGCTAATTTTCATTAACCCAAATGTCTCTTCCTTTTATTAGTTTAAAACCCAAGCCCTTAAACTTTCTTTTAATTATATTTTGGCCCCTCCACCTCCTTGTGCTGAAATTTTATAGTCTAAGGTGTGAAAAGACCAAAATACCCTCCGGCGATTTTTCGATCGTAACTTTCAAACCGTACAGTTCCACGAGGCAAACTATATATGGTTTTGATCCTCTCGACCTCTACTTTATATTTTTAAGGTCTATTTTAAGTTTCCAAGTCATTTTGAAAAATTACCAATAAGCCCTCGACTTTTTATAAAATTACCTTTAGGTCCTTTCTTTGCTCGGGTTTTGCCCGGGCTCCGTTTCTACTGACTATCGTTTCATATTCCACCCCTCGACGTCCTCTATGCACTCATGTGTTTATTTCCTACTTGGATTCATGTATAATTTTAATTAATAATGACCATAATGTCCCTAGTTTACATGTCTTCGTTTCTCTTTAACGGGGCATTTTCTGGAAAAACCGTTATGCGTTGTTGCGACCCGATTTTTCTCTACTCTTCATTTTTGGAGTCTGTTATGTGCACTATTAAGAACCTCCAGTACAACTTTTGGAAATTACAATTATCTCCCCAAAACTTTTGGAAATTACAGTCACCTCCCCAAAACTTTTCATTTTTTTCAATTAGGTCCCAGTGGTCCTATAGCCTTATCTGGGGCCGTTGTCAGGAATTATCTTCTCCTTTCCCCTTCTCTCACTATGCACGTGACTAGTAAGTATAAATGCGATGGGCGGATGTGACATATTTGGTATGTTATTTTTAATATGACCTAAGTACATTGTAAGATCATAATAAATTCCAAAAGACCAAAGCTATTTTCAAAACTTTTCAAGATGGTCTTTGGATATAAAACTTTTCTAAGAAACAAATCAAAAATTCTTTTCTCATGACCTAAATACAAAGCCCAAAATCCATTTTTTTAAAATCCTTTTACAATGGGCTTAGAAACAAAATTATTTTCATAACCTTTTGAAAGAGCTTACGAATATTTAGGTCAATTATGAAAATACTAAAAATCAATTGTGAGCCTAATTTATACTAAGAATTATTAATCATGGGCTTGTTTTTGGCATGAATCATTAGTTACTTTTTCAAGTGAGAAATCTTTTTATAATAAACCTCTTCATTTAGTTTTAATCTAATATAGCTTAAAAGCTACTTTAGTTGGCTAAATGGATTAAAACCTAATTAATGGAATTATCATGAACTAATTTCCATTTTTGAAACTATAACTATTGTTTGAAACATTCAAGGGAAATTATTCAAAAACAAGATGCCCCATGTTGCTATTTTGTTAACCATATACCTAGGAAAAGAGACTCGTCATTCCGTGTGTGGAAGTTATAAGGTTGGAAGGGACGTTCTACTTATCTTTGTCTATTGTTTTTGCATACTTGCATACATGCATACATACATTTGCATCACATATCATTAATCCTTTCTGGCTCACAACCCTAGATTACAATAGTTCAAAAGCTTATGACAATCTGACCTACACCAGAGATGAAGAGTCCAGCAGCCATTCAATCACTTTTTCACCAGAAACAATGGAGCCCAAAAAAATTCAAAGAATGATGGACGACGCCCTCAATGTTAAAATGGAAGAACTAAAGGGGGCCCTAGCTGAGATCATTAAAAATCAAATGATTATAATGTTCAAAACAACATTGAAACATCTGTAAGCACCAAGAAAGATAAGGGGGAGGCTAAAGTTGGTGAAGTGGCTATTGATGATGACAAGGTGGTCATTGAGGATGTTGACGACTGGGCTCAATACTTTCAAGATCCTCAAGACAAGAAGAAGGAGCTGAAGATTGTTGAAGATCAGCTGTGGAGAAAACTAAAATTTCAGATGTTGAGAAGATGATTGCTGACCTGGAAAAGAAGTTTGAAAAGAAGCTGAAAAACTGAAGAAATGTTCGAAGTTGACAAATTATTTGAGCTAGATGAAGAAGTTCTATACAAGTTCAAGATGACATCCTTTGCAAAGTTTGATGGAACTAAAAATCCTCATCTCCATGTGAAGCAGTATATCACTGCCATGTAGTCTGCCCGAGCTACTAAGGCTCAAACCCTAAGGTACTTCATGCTCTCACCGGATCCCATTATCCAAAATTGGGTCAATAACTTAAATGATGGCACACAAAAGAGCTGGGATTTGCTATACAAGGCCTTCATCCAGAAATATGGATACAATGATGAATTGGAAGTTACTCTAATGGAGGTGGAGTCCATTAGACAAAGGCTGAATGAGAACTTCATGGATTATGTGAAGAGGTGGAGGAATAAGGTTGCATTGCTCAAGAGGAGGCTTGATGAATCGGATCAAATTAGATTGATTATAAGAGGGGTACTACCTAGCCTTCGTGAAAGAATGCCTAATACACTTATCCGAGATTTTAAAGACCTTTTACAAGCGGGTCTACAAATTGAAGAGTGGAAAAGAGAGAAGAACCGCTTTTTAGAAAGAAGAAATGAGAAAGGAAACTACTAGTTTGGTAACCAAGGCATGCAAAAGGTAGTTAATGTTAATGCTACTGGCCAAGGAGGAAGAAGGCAGTTTTCAGAATTCGGAAACCCACTGTCTTAGGTCCTCAATAAGCTATAAAAGAAGGGATTGTTACAACCCTTAAATCCTCATCCTTTGCCTAACCCTCTCCCACCTAATTTTGACACTAAGGCATTTTGTCAATTTCATCAAATGCAAGGGCACGACATGGATAGATGTGTGAGGTTAAGGTATGAAATCCAAAATTTGATTGATAGAGGGAACCTATCCAAGCCAAACACCAAAGACAATCCACTGCCAAGGTTCAATACAGTACCACCACCGACGACCTTCATGATTGTAAGAGGTTTGCATGAAAGTTTTGTCATGTCCTCGTTCCAAGATGTGGATGGAGAAGCAGGCAATGAAGAAGTGGTGTTTAGAAAAGTTGAAAAAATTGTGGTTGGAAAAGAAGTAGAAATCTATGTTGTGAATGGGTTTTGGGATTCAAGCGATAGTAATGATGACATTGAACCTAAGAAGGAGGAATGGACTTGGTCCGAGCCTGAAGAAGATGAAGTGATGAACACTAGATCTGGTAAGCCTTATGCAAGGCCACCACCTAAGGAAGTAAAAACTAATAAGGGAAAGGAAGCTGAAGTTGGGAATAAAGAAGAGGAAAATGACATTCTGCTTAAGCAGTTAAAGAGAACCTAAGCAAGCATCAGTATTTGGGACTTATTGGCTACTTCTAAGAAGCACCGTGAAACTATGGCCAAGGCCTTGGCTAGCATGCCAATTTCCACCTCTATAACACCGGATGAGCTGGTTAAATTCATAAAAGATGAAGGAGTGATGAAATGTGAAGATAGTCAAAAGAAGAGCAAAGTTAATATGGGAATGGCATCTTTCTTAGATGCAAACTTACCAAAAGAGGTGAGAGATCACATCCGTCCTCTCTTTATCAAATTAGAAATCAAAGGAAAAAGGACTCCATGTGTGATGGTTGATGATGGGTCTGCCATAAATGTTTGTCCACTTAAAATATTACCAAAGCTAGCTATGTCAACATGGGATCTAAGCCCAACCGAGGTAACCATTAGGGCTTATGAAAATACCAAAAGGCATGCCGAGGGGACTTTCAAAGTTGTTGTGAAGGTTAGTCCAATTGAATCTATTGTTGAATTGTGGTTTTAGACATACCTGTTACTTTTGCTCTACTTTTGGGACGACCATGGTTTCATCCTCTTGGTGGAGTTCCCTCAACCTTTCATTAAAAGATCAAGTTCCCTAATGGAGAAGAGACGATGGTCATCAAGGCCGAAGATAATGAGGTGGTCAATGCTCTAATGATTGAGAAGCCTCTCAATGGTTTCCAAGTGGCTGCAATTTATGATGATGAAATAGTGGACGCCAAGGTCTTGAACATGATGAAGAACATGAGTTACCTTCTGGTGCTGGTCTTAAAAAGGGCAAGGACGGTGTGACAAAGCTTCTAGATTTTATGACTCAAACTTCCAAGAAATTGTTAGGGCATAAAGAAGCTAGCAAAGATGTTCAACCAAAGAAGAATGAGAAAATGAGCTTCCCACCACTTGAAATTTTTTTTTTGTCAAAGCTCCTGATATGGGAACACTCCAAGGAAAGCCTGAGCCAATCATGTTCATGGGAAGTGTGATCCCGGGCTTTGAGATTTTTGCTGATGTTGCTGAATTGGTGGAACAAGTGAAGAAAGAGCTCATCCTACCAACTGACAAGGAGATCAATTATAGACCTTTAATTTTTGACCCAGTCTAGTCCGATATTTGTTATAGTCCAAAATAATTTTTGTAGTATTTTAATTAAATAATATTTATTTTAGTATTTATTATTTATAATTTTTAATAAAAATAAAATGGTAAAGTTAAATAAATAAAAAATTGGCGACGAAAAAATCGGCGACGAATGAATTGACCGCAGGAATTTCCTGCAGGCGAATTGGCCATTAGCCATTTCGCCACAGGAAATTCCTGCTACGAAATGGCCTTGGGCCAATTCACAGCAGGAAATTCCTGCAGCGAATTGGCGCCCGCCCACAACAACTCTCACAGTTTCCAGCCCGTAGTAGTTTTTTTGCTAGCGCAATTTTCCAACGCAATTTTTTCCGAAACCAAATTCTATTTGGTTTTGGTTTCTTTTCCTAATTAGTTTTAGTTTCCTTAGACAATTAGAAGTAGGTTTATGAGTTTTCCTATAAATACCACATTAAAACATAGAATTAAGGGCAAAAAATTTATTTTACAAGGAGAAAAATTATTTACTGGATCGGAGAATTCCATCGGCCAAAGGACAACCCTAGCAAGCAAGAGACATTAGCAACAAGAGGCAATCATCAATCCATCAAAGGCAACAACATTGCCTTTGTTATTATTCATCCAAAAATCAGTTTTTGGTGGAACCAACTACGCAGGTTTGAATCCCTATTTTCTTTGTTTATATTTATAGTAGCTTAATCAAGTTAGATTAATTATTTCATCATACAATTTGATCAATTATTCCACAAACCATCCAAACTTTATTTGAAACCCTAAAAACTATTTTTCAAAACCCTAATTCCTTAATACCCGTAAAATATATTTTTGAAATTTAAAACCCTAATTACACTTTTCTAAAACCATAAACTATTTTCTTAAAACCCTAACCTAATCTCTAATTCAAATATCCAGTAACCTTATTTTTCAAATATCAAAATCTTTAACCCTAATTAATTCTTCTTTCCAAAATCACACAGAAAGCATTATTCTTTTAAAAAGTAATATTAGCTTTTTCCAATTTCGAAACCCTATTTTCTAAATCTTAAACCCTAAAATCTTAATTTTCAACACCTAAACCTACAACCCTATAAACCAATTTCCAAAATTTTCTGGGGCACTGCCGCCTTGACCCCCCGCCCGCTAACCGACTAGAGAGACCGCCGTATGGGCTTGTCGAAGGGGTCAATATTCATTTGTGAATTATGAGTCCATTCATTTAACTTTCCTTTTTCCAAAGCCCTAATTGTTAAACATAAGACCCTAGAAACCCTATTTCATGATGTTAGTCCCAAACCCTAATTAAATCAAAATTTTAAAATATTCACAGTAGCCTAAATAATAAATATAATAATTTCAAAATCCCAAAACCCTAAATGTTAATTAAAGAACCCTAAATTGAGACATAAACTCTAAACTTATATATTTATTGCTTTATTTAATTTTAGATTTGATTATGTAGTTTATTATATGCTTTGATGGTTGATTTATTTAATTTCAATGCTTGATTTATTTAATTTATCATGGATGGATATTTTCTTTATTATTATGATTATTATTTGTTTATTTTGGTATTAAAATTGTAAGGGGTATGTTTCCATTATTGGGTACCTCATTAGTTAAATTCTATGTAATTTAAATTGCATTTATATTTTGGACCAATGTAAAGGACATGTTTCCACCTTTCGGTGGGTGTCCTATTTAGTTTAGCCATGGATGATGTAAGGACATGTCTCCATCTTTGGATGGGTGTCCATTTATTTGCTTTATTTGGACATTGCTTTGATTTTAATAAAATGATGCTTTATTTTAATTGTTGCATGTAATATGGATAATATTGTTATACTTAAGAATTTTATAATATTAAGACCTGTAAAGGAGGTCGGTTCCAATGAACCGGCGTTGTGGGGGTGCTGGGCCATTTCTCACCCTCCCCACACGTACCTAACTTTTTGAACCCATTAGGGGGTTGGAAATTCCTTAGGAATCAAGACATCCACCCCTTTATTTTTCCCGGCATGTCTGGGTGGCGACTTGATTTTCTCCAGGCTTAGACCCATGTTCTTTAAGGCCCCGAGCCTAAACAGTGCCGAAGTCGCAAAAACCATTTCACCGGGAGTGGGGACAAAAATCCCCGCTCACACCAATCTAGAAGGGGAGAAGGAAGCTGTCCTGAAAGCAGAGAAGACTACAGAGGAGATTGTTGCCCTGGTTGAAGAGAAGTTTGAAGATGTCTTGCTTTGTGATTTTGAGAACAATGATTTTGATTTTAATTTTAATTTGTTTGCTTTGTATGAGGATGATGATATTTTATTTTCCAAAATGAATGTAATAAAGTCTGATTTTGCTTACTTGTGTGATGTTTCTCCTGATGGTTGCATACATTCAAATAGTGGTTACATAAGCATCTTTAATATTAACTATATCGATACACAATCATTAAATTTGGGAACAATAAAAAATCCTAAAAATATTAGCATAACATCCGACCTTACTCTTGATGAGAGAGAGAGAAATTTGAAAAAATATTTAAAAAAATATGAAGTATTTGCTTGGTCTTATGAGGATATGCCTAGAATAGATTGAGATATAGCCGAACATCTGATTCCTACTTACACTCACATGAAACTCGTCAAACAAAAGCTTAGGCGGTTAAGACCTAAATGGGATGAATTGGCTAAAGAAGAGGTCACTAAACAAATACAAGTAAAATTCCTTGAAGTAATAGATTATCCAGATTGGCTAGCCAACATAGTATCCATGCCAAAGAAAGATGAAAGAATTAGGGTTTGTGTTGACTTTATAGACTTAAACAAGGCTTCGCTAAAGATAATTTTCCTTTACCCCATATAGATGTTCTCATTGATAGTGTAACCTCTATCGTGCTAGACTCGTTTGTAGATGAATTCTTCAGATACAACCAAGTGTTAATGGCTCAAGAGCATAAAACCAAAACTGCTTTCATTATTACATGGGTATATTTTGCTATAGGGTAATGCCATTTGGGTTAAAGAATGCTAGAGCAACCTATCAAAGGATGGCCACCACATTATTTCATGATATGATGCATAAAGAAATTGAACTAGATGTTGATGATATGATGGTAAAGTCGGATACAAGGGAACAACACTTCCAAAACTTAGAATTATTCTTCGATAGAGCGGTAAAGTATAAGCTAAGGTTAAACCCAAAGAAGTGTGTTTTTGGGGTTACCTTAGGCAAATTATTGGGGCATGTGATTGGTCCTAAGGGCATTGAAATTGACCCTGACAAGGTTAAGGCAATCAGGGATATGCCAGCACCTAAGATGGAGAGAGAAGTTTGGGGGTTCATTGGCATATTGCAGTACATTAGCAGGTTTATAGTAAAGCTCACCACAATGTGTGAACATACTTTAAATTGCTTAAAAAGAATCAGCCAGTCATATGGAATGAAGAGTGTCAAAAGGCCTTTGAGCACATAAAGGAGTATCTACTAAATCCACCTATTTTGAAACCACCTAAACCCAATAAACCCTTGTTACTATACTTAGCAGTAGAAGAAGAGTCAATAGGAGCCATGCTAGCCCAACCAGTTGAGTCAGGGATCGAGCACGCAGTCTATTATTTGAATAGAAAGCTCCTACCTTATGAAATTAAGTATAGTATCATTGAAAAGACCTGTATAGCTGTGGTTTGGTCTTCTAATAAGTTATAGCATTACTTTCAATATTATGGTGTGCAAGCAATTTTCAGATTAGATCTAGTGAAGTACTTAAGAGAGACACCCTCTTTGATCGGGAAGTATGGGCGATGGTTGATAATATTGGAAGAATTTAAGATATGTAACCAAGAAAATAATCAAAGGTAGAGTAGTGGCAGAATTCTTGGCCCAGCAACCATCACCAGATAGAGAAGAGGTAGTCTTGGAATTTCCTGATGAACATTTAGAAGCCATAGAAGTACAAGGATGGAAAATGTATTTTGATTGAGCACTGAATAGGAAAGGAGCAGTTTTAGGAGTCATACTAGAATTGCCCAAAGGGAAACTTATCCCTTTAGCCAAGAAGTTGAAGTTCAGGGCGACCAATAATATGGTGGAGTATGAAGCATGCATTTTTTGTTTGAAAATGGGTCAAAGCCAAATATTTCAACAAACTGGGGGCAAAGAAAATGGCTAGATTTATTGAAAAGAATCTCATCTGCAGGTATGGGGTTCCGCACAGTGTGATATCGGACAATGGGGTATAGTTTCAAGGTGCAGTTAAGGACTTACTCTCGAAGTACCAAATCCATCATCACCGATCCTCCCCTTATAGACCAAAGGCTAATGGTGCTGTAGAAGCAACAAACAAGATAATTAGCATATTATATCCAAGATGACCAAGACATACAGGAATTGTCTGAGATGTTGCCTTTTGCTTTATGGGGATACAAAATAAGTGTACGAACGCCAAGTGGAATGACGCAGTTCTCTTTGGCTTACGGGATGGAAGCAGTATTGCCAATTGAGATAGAGATCAAGTCATTAAGAGTGGTCCTGAAAGCTAAACTACCTGAGATGGAATGGGTAGTGAGAAAATACACACAGCTAGCTTTATTAGAAGAGAGGAGGTTAAAAGCATTGTATCATCATCAACTATATCAAAGGAAGATAGGCCAGGCCTACAATAGAAGGCCTAAGATTAGAAAGCTCAGAGTCGATGACTTAGTGTTGAAACAATGTAAACCCAATTTATCTGATCCAAGAGGGAAATTTAGGCCTAGTTAGGAAGGACCATATATTGTGAAATAAGTCATGAACAAGGGTACAGTCAAGTTATCATACATGGATGGGAACGAGTTTACTGAGCCAGTGAACATTGACATGCAGAAGAGGTTTTATATATTTAAAAAAAAAGAGCTCGCTAGGTTGAAAACACAAAAGGGAGGCCTAGGCAAAAGTTAGAGCAGTCCTCTAGTTTTGAAGATTCGAAAGGGCAGGCTAGGCAACAATTAGGGCTAAGTGAGAGAAAATTGTCAATTAGAAAATCTGAAAGGGCTAGTTGGCAACAGGAGTGATCTTGTGTATGCTGGCTTTATATTTGGTTGTTCCCCAATTTAATAAAAAAGAATTAATATTAAAATTGTTCTGTGTGCACTATTTTAAATATTTGACCAAATATGGATAAAATAAATAAACACAATAGCAGAAGGTGATGACAACTTATGAAAGGAAAAGAAACATCTCTTATTATTACTTTCATTATTTTTTCATCCTAACAATATTCTTTCTAAAGAAATTGACAAATATAAAATCTATGGTAGACGATAAGTGTAGTGTGCAGGCCAGCTTTGCTTCAGCTAATCCAAGTAGGCTTCAGTCAGGTGAGGCATGTCCAAATCAGGAGTAAAATCAGAACCTCAAGGTTCAACTCCATACAGATGGTCAAGCCGACGAGGATCATAGCAAGTGTCTCGGTAAAGAGCAGCGAGAGGAACATATATCAAATATGTCCAAATAGTGATACAAGAAATCTTCCACCAAGGTACTAACCAACGGATATTGACTTTAGCGTGTGAGTGGATCCAGTCAACCCAGTCAACATATGAAGAAGCTGGGTGGAGTAGTTTTCTAGCAGAGTGATGTTGCAGCAGATATCTGGCAAAATCCATAGATGGATTGTCGAGCAAGCAGAGATGCTCCTGAAGCCAAATCTGTAAGTACAAGAAAAGAATTAAAAAATAATAAAATAAATAAAAGAATGTCCGCTAAGTTGAAAACCCACAAGGGCAGTTTAGGCAAAAATTAGGGAGGCTCCGGGAGTCCGTTGCTGCTTCAAGTAATTACCTAAATTGTACTTTCGGGTTTTCAACTAAAGTCTCAGCTAAGATCATGGGTATCGGCTACAAGCCTTCTTCCATTTGGTCCATGATATCCAATACTCGTGAATCGACATCGCCATCCAAAGAAACAAGCAAAAATTAACCAAGCAAGCATAGACAAAGCATATGTCCCCATGCCTTAGTAGGAGCCAAGTGAGAAATGTAAAAGTCAATCAAGGGACCAAGCAGAATTTTCTCACTTCTCATCAACTGTAGAACTTTGGGCTTTGAAAGTTGAAACAACATTTTCATCTTTGTTTAGTTTTGAAATCAATATAAGTAATGCCATTGGTTAATTGCTTGGATATCCAAGGATGGCCTCAAACTCAATCATGCGACATATTTCAAAGGCATTTATCTTAAATATCCTAGAATTCATATTCCAAAAGGAAACCATGGCATGTAAAAAAGAATGGTCCAATTTAATATTTTGAAAACACATCAAAGTATTGATTCTAGACCAAGATATTTATTCCCAATGAATGGCTTTCATATTTTTAAATAAACCTTTTTTTTTCTTCAAATTGAGTTCTGTCATTGTTGGTGATTGAAGAAAAATTAAAATTGTTAAAAGGAATTTTGATGCTGAAATTAAAAATTCATACAAAATTTCTTGGTTTCTGTATGGGGTCATTGCATGGAGAGAGGATTTATATAGGGTGATTGGTTATACCAAAGTTTATAAGGAATGTCTTGAGACCAAGACGCGTAAGGATAGGAAATCAACGATGAAATGATTTTGAATTACCACGTTGCCTTCAGTTTTGTGAATCAGTGCTAGTGTAGAATTTTGAATTATGAGAGGAAGGAACAATGATTATACTGTAGTAATAATTATTACAATACAAAAAATTTGAGAGTCAAAATTTGCAGTAAAAGTGTAAATTATTATTATTATTATTACTACTACTACTACTACTACTACTTCAAAAAAAACAATATTTTCTCACTGAGAAGAAGGTGGTGGATCATGATCAAATAAAGCTCTGAAAAAGTCATTGCCTATTGGAGGAGTAGGCATATCATTAATCCCGAGTCCACCCAAAGAATGAGCACCTGAACCTCTATTACCCTGGAATTCAGATCTGCAACGGTCCTCATCCGAAGTAGAAGAAAGGATCTCATGTTCATCAATTTGGGGTCGCCTAGAAGACAAAGCACCAAGATCCCTCATTCCCTGGAATCGAAAAATCTTACTCTGACTAATGGTATAATTTTTCAAATTGGACAACCTGTTGGCGACTAGTAGCTAACTCTTCTTTCAATTTCTTGTTTTATTCCTCAAGCATCCATTATGAGTCAGAAAGGAAAGGATAAGAGCATACATGTAGCATAAATCATCAGGGAATAGGATAACCTATCAGGTAATTCATATCAACACCCTGTGGATGAGATGGCATCTCCGGTTGATTAGAATGAGAAAATGGAGGAGCGGTAGAGGAAGGTCTAGCCTCATGACCACATGAGCCAGTAGCTTGCAAATAATCATTAAAAAAGTCAAAACAAGTTAAGAAAGGATTAATTGCAATGACAAAATGGTAAAAGTTTACTTTAAAGGTGCTAGGCCCGGGATGCGGGACGGACACTCTTCCTTCACCGTGATATTCCTCTTCATTCTCATCTTCCTCAGGAATTTCTCGAACACCAACAGGAGATACATCAAACATCATAACCATGCCGAGGTAACCATTCTGGGTATATGATGCACCCGGTGGATAGAGAAAGGTTTCAACATCATAACCATGCTGAGATAACCACAACCCATTCTCCGGCATTGATGCAGTATTTAAAGTATACTCTGGGTAATTCATCGGGATCCTTCATCGCTCGGGACCAAGGAACCACTCATACACCCTCTCCCCGAGAAACCAGCCACTAGACACAGGGCCAACAATGACTCGGCGGGTATGCTAAAAAGGTAGTGTGGCATTCATGGAAGGAGTCCAATTCGTGCGCTCTTCAGTTTTCCACCAAGCCAAATTGACCTAGAGGATGACAGAAGGTAAGTAAACTTTTTACTTAAATTTTAAAGTATACTAATATTATTTTACCTGATCCCAGGTTACGTAACTCAAGAGATAGCACTGGGTGTGCACATGGTGAGAGCCAGGAACTGCTACATGATCTGACAATAAAAAATTCAACCTTGGATACCCAACTCCCTCTTAGAAATGCCTGGCACCCTCACAAGATTATGCTCATATGCCCATACCTGCAATAATAATGAAAATCAAATTCATACTAGTATAACCATGGAATTGACGATGGTGGAAGAAGAGTACCTCGACAACCACCTTGAAACCAATGAAAGACTTCTTATTCCTGCGAATCTTGTTTAGTCCATGATAGAGACAAGCAAGGCCAGCTTCACCCCAACCATAAAGTGGTACCATGCTCATATCAGTAAGGGCCCTCAATATCGACAGATGGATGGCAGACTCAGTGCTACATAAAATGGTCGACCCAAGCAAATACAGTAAAAATGCTTGAGCATATTGTTTGGTTGTTTCTCTATGAACTTGTCCATCATAGTTCATCCAATAACTCCGAATCGGCTCAATTTTTTTCTTGAAGGGATCTTTTAATGATGGTTCCATAACGATTAACTATTGAATCTCTTTGTGTGTTAGAATATCATTGGTAAGAGGGATCGGAAGGCCATAGTACCAGATACCAGTTATGGTTGTATTGTAATATCCCAAATTTTTTAAAAATTTCTCATTTTTGGAAATTTGATAAAACATATTATAATTAAATTGGATAAATTAAATTAATAGTTTTAAATGAAAAATGAAGAGATTTTAAATGAAAAAGTGGAATATAAATGTGATATATATATATATAATATATACATAAAATATAAAAGTCAACACTTTTTAAAAGAAAAGTCAAAAGTCTAAGAGCAAAATAGTAATTATACTTATAAACTTAAAATTATTTAAATAAATTAAAAATAAATTATTTTTGGTTGGAAGAGGTAATTTGGGATTTTAAAATAATTAAATAATTATTTATTTATTAAAATAAAATAATATTTATATATGGTCATATTTTTTTAAGTGGAAAGAAAGAGAAAATTAAAGTTAGTCTTCTTCTTCAAAATACAAAATTAAAATTCCATGGCCATGGGGGTGATTTTTCTTCATCCAAATACTCATTTTGACAAGAATTTTCAAGAATTAATTAAAGTTTTGATGGATTTCCAATATGTTAGTAAACTTCTTTTCTTAATTTTTGATTTTCTATGAAAGTATGAATATATGGATTTTGGGATTCTCTATTAACATGATTTAATTGTTTAACTGTGTATGAATGAAGCTATTTTGATTAATTATTAATGATTTTCAAGTTAAATGGAAGAAAGAATTAAGTTTGGGATGAGTTGGGTGAAGAGAGAGAATTTAGGGTTATGGACTTTTAAGGTTAGAGAAATCATGGTTTTTAATTGTGAAAATTGGTTCTAAATGAGTTGTTTTGGTGCTTAAACAAGTATTTTTAAAGTCAAATATTGGATTTGGTTGTGTTTGGTTGGAGTTTGAGAATGGAAGTGTGATTTAGGGTTTTGGAAAATGATTTTTCCAAAGTTGTTGAATTGTATAATTTTATTGGTTTAATCTTGTTGTTTGGTGATATAAGTGATGAATATAAGCTTAAAATGATTAATGGATCGTGTTGGAATGAAAAACCTTCAATGGGGGAAGGTTATGCTATTTTAGGGTTTTGTGTATAAGAGTGTGTTTTTGTAATGTAAATGAGTTAAATGTATTAAAATATGTTTCTAATAATATAAATAAACTTAATATATTAAAATGAATGGCCTAGTATGAGAATCCAAAGTTAAAGTGAGGTTAGCCTTAAATTTTGGATTTTTGCTTGGATGTGGTTTAATTATGGTTTAATATTGAAAATGCCATTAAATATGATACTAAATGATTATTTGCTATCACATTAGGTTTAGGTATTAAGGGAGGTTGATTTGCTTCATCCAAGTGGTGAAGGGCAAGTTGGAAGGATAGGATTGGAGGTTGTTTTAAGCTTGTTTTGGTTGCTATTTGAGGTAAGTACAAACTTTGAATACATTGGTTATGTTTGCAAGACATTTGGCTTAACATATTTTGGTTGGAAAATGTGTTAAGCTACTTGATACATTGGTTATGTATGAATAATGTGCTATGACATTTGTAATGTCATATATGTGTTAAATGCATTGTGAAAACCCATTGATAATGGCTAAATTGTGTAAAATGTGAAATATGTATATTATGTGAAAATGACCCAAAGTGTTTGAGTAATGCCATTTATTGTGTCTGTATTAAGTGTATTGTTAAAAAGCCATTGGTATTGGCTAGATTACATTAAATGTGATTAATATG
The DNA here is from genome assembly GCA_947685225.1 of Garcia nutans. Lineage (NCBI taxonomy): Eukaryota > Viridiplantae > Streptophyta > Magnoliopsida > Malpighiales > Euphorbiaceae > Garcia > Garcia nutans. The sequence continues at coordinate 12,246,141 of CANTUV010000040.1, forward strand.
TGAATTATGTGGAAATACCCAAAGTAATTGGGTAATGTGTTGTAAATGCAAAAATGTGGTATAATGTAATGAGATATGTGGAAAAATAATGAAATGAATTTATATCGATATAAATGAGAATTGTGAATAAATTGTGTGCTTAGTATGTTATTAAATTTTTAGAGTTCTGTGTTTGGCGGCATGCCTATGATTTGCCTACGGGCTAGACGCTGGACGTCACTGTGAAAATATTTTTGAGGTGAAATGACCGAGTCGTATGCCTCAAAAACAAGTCCTTGAAGTTGGGCTGGGTGAAATGACCGGGTCGTAAGCTCAGACCTAGTTGGACTATTACATTGATATTTTACCTACGGGGCTAGACACATGGTGTCATTATAGACCAAAACAGTAACTCTGGAATTTGAATAGCATATTAATTATCTTTGGGCCCATGTTTGTGCTTATTTTTATGTTAATTGTGGATTGTGAAATATTTGAAAAGTATGAGAAAATTAAATGATGTGATATCCATATGCATTGTGCATTGGCATTGCATTTGAGTTTTATTGTTATCAAGTTTGTATTACTAGGCTTTTGGCTTAGTTCGATTGTTTATATCGTGTAGGTGACAAGATAGATTCGGCTGAGCCAGAGAATTTTTCTAGACCAAGTCGGGTCTAGACTTGTGGTTGTGATTGTAGAGTTGATATCAAGATCAGAAACACTATCAACAGCATATACATATTTTATGTTATTGTATATTTTGGGTATTATGCATATTATATCATATTTTTTTGAATTTTATGTATTGTAAACTATAAAGAATGTTTGCGTTATGTTATTTGAAATGGGGGTTTAAATGTGTGTTTATTTTGGGTTTCTATAACAAGCAAAGAATATTTATATACTATTTAATTTTATAAATTTAGTATTTGAAATTTTAAATAAAAAATGTGAAAATTTTTATTAAACCGATCTGTGATATTTTTGTACCGTATATGCATATTTTACATATGCTGAAAATATGTATTGTTCGTATATAGGGTATAAGGGTGTTACATGTATAATCGACTGGGCCAATGGTCATCTCTCCTACAGGTAAGTGAAAAGTATGGGTTGTGTCCATCCACCGCTCCGATAATGCTTGAACTACACTCCTGTCTGTCGGACACTCCTCAGATGGTAATTGCAAAATAAAGCTTTCAAAACTGCACTCTCGGACAATCCGCTTTACCTAAGAAGGTGATACATCATACCATTGTCAGACTTTATAGACAGACCCTTCGCCCCGAATAACACAGCGATCGGGCTAACACAGAGCTAGGTAAGTTAACACGAGATAAGTACATCATCATACCAATACCACCGATTCATAGACTAAACTTACTCATTATGTTATATTTTAATTTATATATTTATTTATTAAATTCTTAAAAATAGTCCACTAATGAATTTATTTTTCCTAATCTTTAGTACTATTTAAAACAAATATATTATTATGCTACACTCGTTTCTTTTAAGATAATAAAATAATAATTACATATTTATGCTATTAAAATATTAAGTTGCATTGTTACCATAGTTTTTTTATTTGAACTGCAATGAAGATGCATCCCAGTTAGTAGACTTACAGTTTCATTTTCATACCGACGAATAAATTCCAACAACTCATTATTGGATCGAGGCACTGATCTCGAAGCATGCATCTTCTCCTCAACTCTCTGCTTAACTCTCTGCTTCAACTATGAAAATATATAAGTGTGGATGAGTATTGAAGAAATGAGTCGTTTATATAGGCAAATTGCAAAGGAAAAAACAAATGAAAAAGAGAAAACAGTAATTCTCATGAAAAAAAGAGAAAAAAAGAAGAAGCAATATCACTGTTGATAAATAGTAAATGAATAGTTAGTGAATAGTGAGTAAATAGTAACTACACAGTGAATAAATAGTAAATTCAATTATTCAATTCAATTATTAAAATATTTGCATGTATAAATATTTTTTTGTACGTTTAAAATATTTTTACACGCAGGGGAAAAGAGGATATAGGTATGGTAAAAAAATAGCTAAATTTTTTTACAAATTTCTTTAATATCCTACTAACTACAATAATTTTTTGCAGATAATTTAAATTATTTTTTACTCAAATTATTTTTTAAGTCCAGAACTTATCTCTGGTCCAGAACCCAAATTATTTTTTAAGTCCAGAACTTACCTTTGGTCCAGAATCCAAATTATTTTTAAGTCCATAACTTACCTCGGGTCCAGAATTCAAATTATTTTTTTAGTCCAGAACTTATCTCGGGTCCAGAACCCAAATTAATTTTTAAGTCCATAACTTACCTTGGGTTTCAAAACTCAAATTATTTTTTAAGTCCAAAACTTATCTCTGGTCCAGAACCTAAATTATTTTTAAAATTCAAAACTTATCCCGGATCCAGAATCCAAATTATTTTTTAAATCCAGAACTTACCCCGGGTCCAGAATCCCAAATTATTTTTAAGTCCAAAACTTACCCCGAGTCCAGAACTCAAATTATTTTTGAGTCTAGAACTCAAACCAACCTTGGGTATGAAGCCCAATTTGGCTCTAAACTCAGTAAAAAATCACATTGTTTTTCGCTCTCTTTTGTTGTAGTCTCAGATCACTCAAGCAAGGGATAAATTGTAGACCCCTAATTTTTTATCCAATCCAGTTCAAAGATTTTAAAACAGTCTAAAATAATTTTTGTGGTATATTTATTTATATTATTTTATTTATTATTTATCTTAATATAATATTTATTCATTTATTTTTTAATAATAATATATAAATACAAAAAAATAAAAAAATAAAAAAATAAAAATCGGCTACAGCAAAATAGGCGACGAAAGTTACTGGCGACGAATTCATCGCAGGAACACCTACGACGAATTGGGCACAGGCTAATTCGCTACAGATTTAACCTATGGCGAATTGGCCACAAGCCAATTCACCACAAGTTTTTCTTGTCGCAAGAAAAACTTGTGGTAAAATTGCGCCCCGCGCACAGTTTTGCTCGCCCCCAGCTCTTCCTCATGCAATTTTCGCTGAAACCCTATTTTAGTTGGTTTTTTATTTTATTTCCAAAATATTTTTTAATTTCCATAACATACTTGGTTTTTTATTTTAGTTGCCTATAAATACCACATTAAAATACAATGAAAGGGGGATTGGAACTTTTAGAATTGGAATTTTGTTCAAGAATTATTCAGACTCCTTTTCAATTTTTTTTCAAAAGCTTGTACTTGAAGAAGCAGCAAAACAACAAAGAATCAATCAAAGGTAGCACACACTGTCTTTGTTATTGTTCAACCAGAATTCAAATTGTGGTGGAACCAACAATGAAGGTTTGAGTTTTGATTGACTTGTTTATATTTACAGTAGCCATAACATGCTTCCTTTTTAATATTTTGTTAAAGTATTTTGATATTAGTTTTCCAGTAGCATGAAATTGTTGAATCCGAATTATATGTTTTATGAACCAAAATCCTAATATCTTAATACTCGTAAAACTAATTTTTGAAATCTAAAACCCTAATTACACTTTTCTAAAACCACAAAAAAAATAATCTGTCTTCTCAAAACCATAATCAATTCTATTTTTTTAAGATTCACAGTAGCCTATTCTTTCCAAATACCTAACTCTCAATCCTATTTTCATGATCTTTAATTTTATTTACTTAAAACCTAAACCTTAATATTAGTTTAACACAACTTTCAAAACCCTAAATCCAAAATATTTATTCTTTAGATTCAAGCCCTAATTTATTTCAAACATAATCTTTAATTCAAACATCCAGTAGCCATATTATTTCCATTATATTAAATATTTCTTAGTTGACTAATCTAGTAACTAAAATACAAAACCCTGATTGTTAAACATGAAACCCAAGAAACCCTAATTGATGCATAAATACTAAATTTATGTACTTACTATTTTATTTAAATTAGATGAATGTCTATTATATATTTTAATTAATGTTTCATGTCTTTGATGAATGATTTATTTATGATGAATGGTTGGTTACTTTTATTGATTTGCTTTGGTTTCAAAACATTGTAAGAGGTATGTTTTCATGTTTTGGGTACCTCATATTTTGAGCATCATGTAATGTAATTTATTTTAAAGTTTTTGGATTAATGTAAAAGACATGTTTCCACCTTTTGTTGGGTATCCTATTTAGTTTTAGACATTGAACAATGTATGGACACATTTTCATAGGTCGATTCCAATGAACCTAGCGTTGTGCGGGTGCTGGGCCATTTCTCACCTTCCCCACCCGTACCCAACTTTTTGAACCCATTAGGGGGCTAGGGATTCCTTAGAAATTGAGTTATCCATCCCTTTCTATTTTCCCTACCTGTCTGGGTTACGACTCCATTTTCTCCGGGATTAGCCCATGTTCTCTAAGGCCCTGAGCCTAAAAAGTGCCAAAGTCACAAGAACCATTCCACCAAGAGTGGGGGCAAAAATCTAAGCTCACAGATGTCTCATACACTCATCCGGGACATCAAAGACCTTTTGTAATCTGGTTTGCAAATTGAAGAGTGGAAAAGGGAGAAAAATCACTTTTCGATAAGAAGAACTGAGAGGGAACTTTCAGTCCGGTAATCAAAGCACACAAAAGGCAGTTGATGTTAATGCAATGGGTCAAGGAGGAAGGAGGCATTTTTCAGAATTGGGGAAGCCACTGTCTTGGGTTCTCAATAAGCTACAAAAAAAGGGATTGTTACAACCACTGACACCACGTCCCTTGCATAATCCTCTTCCACCTAACTTTGATGCTAAGGCATTCTGCCAATTACATCAAATGCAAGGGCACAAGATGGACAAATGTTTGAGGTTGAGGCATGAGATCCAGAATTCGATTGATAGTGGGAAGCTGCCCAATAAGCCTAGTACCAAGGACAATCCATTAACAAGGTTCAATAGAGTACCACCACTAGCAACCTTCATGATTGGAGGAGATTTGCATGAAAACATTGTCATGTCTTCTTTCTAAGATGCAGATGGAGAGGCAACTAAAAAAAGTGGTGTTTGGCAAGATTGAATAAGCGGTGGTTGGTAAAGAAGTAACTGTTGTCCCAAGATGGCAACCAAGAGGGGGGGGGGGTGAATTGGTTTCCTCAAGAAGTAATGACAATTGAAAAAAGTCAACAAACAAGAAATGCGGAATAGAGAGTTGGTTGAGTAATGGAAGAAAGAGAGAACACGCAAGATTTATAGTGGTTCGGATTTATTTCAATCCTACATCCACTTCCTTAACAACTTGTTAAGGTTCCACTAATCTTTGAAGTTTTTGCAAGCTCACTTCCAACTTTGGTGTTTTCACAAGTTCACACCTAACTTCACAAGTGTTTTTCTTAGGCTCACACTTACAACCCAAACAAGAGTTTTACAAGGCTTACTCTCACAACCCAAGTGTTTCCCAAGCTCACACTCAAACTTATACAATGGTGTTTTCAATGCTAACACCTAACATTCATTACAATTCAAATGCAAGTTTAAGTAAAAGAAAATTTGTTGCTTGGCTATGAAAATCCTTTCTCAATTTGTCTCTCCTTTTATTTTCTCATAGAAACATTGTATTTATAGACAATGTGGTCTTACTAGCCGTTATTGATGTTGAGAATAAAGTCTTGGCAGATTAGACCTTCTTTACTTAAACTGTCCGAAGCACTTAGCGGTCGCCCTTCACACAAGGATGGTTGCGCTCATGCTTCACGCGGTCGTCCTTTTAATTAGGGACGGTCACTACTTTTGAAAAATCTTCAACGGTCGAATTTTAGTGCTCTGCAGCTGGAATCTTGCCCATGATGTGTTTGTCGGACCAGTTCTTGCCCATGCTGTGTTTGTCGGGACGGTCGCGCCAAGTAAAGGTGCGGTCGCCCTTTTTGAATATTGAAGTGGGTTTACAACGGTCATGTCACGTGTCATTCTCTGACAGGGCAAAAGAGATGTCCACCTTAATTTGAATCTCGCGGTCGCCCTTAGTGGAATTTCGCGGTCGAACTCATATTCTCGCGTCGAACTTCTGGACGCACCTGAGGACGCGAACACTACTGTCTCTTTAAGCAATTTCTTCTTCAATGGTGGGGCGGTCGCGACTTTGACTGGGCGGTCGCTAAAGTGGTAAGCGAGGTCGAGTCATTCACCATTCTTGTCACCGCGAACCTTACTGTGATTGTAATGATTTAAGTTCCTTGAGTAGCGGTCGTGCACATAGTTGGACGGTCGCTATTCTATAGGAGCGGTCGCGACTCAGGTCAAACTTCTGGCTGCGAAACCTACTGTGACAAGGTTTCATTCTGTAATTGCATGGAGCGGTCGTCTTTAGGTGAGGTGCGACAGCTAGAAATGTTCTGTTCACCTTTAATTGAAGCAACCTAATCCTGCAACAAGATTCTTCAAACACAAGTTAAATAGATCATCCATTTGAGTTGTCAAGGATCAAAATTAAGATCATTTGTCTAACAATCTCCCCCATTTTGACTTTGACAATTCAAATGGAATGATGAGAAAAAAGATAAGTTTTAAAATTGCTCCCCCTTAACATATGCATAAAATATAGTTAAGAGCATTGTATTTATTAGATTATTTCATTAAGTTATACCATTTTCTCTTTCTCCCCCATTGTACTATTCTCTCTTTTTCTCCCATTGTGCATACTATGTTCCATTTTGTTATTTTCTCCCCCATTGTCATAGGCAAAATGTTAAAAACAACAAAATAAATAAGGAATGAGAGAAAAAAAAAACATTTGCAACAAACATTTAAGCTTTATTAAGGATAGAAAAAGTACAAAGGCAGAAAATAAAACATATGAAAATACAAACAACAAAAAAATCTAAGCTATTCTGAGTCATCATCTACATCTAACTCTTCTTCAACTAAAGGAGCTTTTCCTTTATCTTGAGGAGCAATAGAGGCAGAGCTAGTGCTAATGGACTCTTCTTCTTCAGCAATGCTTTGGGTGTGATCACTTATATCCCAATCTTCAAGGTTGCATTGAGGCAAGTCCAATTTGCCTTGCATATCATATAGATCATGGTGCATATGAGATATAAGGTCTATTCTCTTGTTCAAGTGCTGGAATCTATTGGAGACACTTTTCTTGAACTTAGAGAGTTTCCTTGAGAGTGTTTTGATAGCTTGGAGGATGAGTTGTGTGGAGGATGAAGTAGTTTCTGGAGCAGCTTTTGATGAAGTTGCTTTTGGAGGTAATTCCACAGCAACTTCCACAGAATCTCCCTCTCCCTCAATTGTATACCTTGGCCTTTTCTTTTGTTTATCCATAACTCCTTTCTTGCCAAAGCAGTATACATAAGATCCTTCAATCTTCCTTACACATCCAGCATGCTCTAAGTAATCTATTGTGATAGCACTAGAGGTAAGATTGAAAGGGTTTCTCAAGGTAGCTAGATTCAGATCATTTAGAAGGTTTAGGTGCCTAGCTATTTGAGTGATTTGTGAGGATAGGAAGAAAGTACCAGTTCTTGTAACAGCATGATGATAGAGGGTGTCAATCAAGAACTTGGTTGTGTTTATTTTGATGTTGTGGGTGAAAGCATACAGAAATATAAGGTCTCTCTTGGTTACTTTTTCATTTCCATCTGCTCTTTGATGGATGGTGTAGGTGATGATCCTGTGGAGCATCCAATGGGTGAGAGTTTTAATATGTCTGGCTTTAGATTCTTTTTCAAAAGAAGTTTCAATGGAAATTTCTTGCCAGAAATCAGAAAGGGTTTGGTCTGAGAAGATTTGGTCATTGTAAGAGGTTATACCTTCAGAAGGGAAGTTCCAAATGCTGCCAAAATCTTCTAGGGTTAAGGAGTGGTAGTTGTCAAATAGCTTAAACCTAACTCCATACCACCCTAGTGCAGAGTTTGCACTCTTCTCTATTTGAAGAGACATCAGAAATTCTTTACTTAGACTAGAGTAGCCTACCTCTTCTGGAAAGACAAATTTTCTCCATCCAAGGACATCCAACAATCTCTCAATTTCGTCCTTGATGCCCAATGCAGAAAGCATCCCACCAAAAGGAGATTTGGTGCCTTCAACTTTCTTTTTCTTTAGCATGGCATACCTAATGTCTTCCTCAGAGGTTTGGTGGTGAGGTTTGTGAATTTTCTCACCTCTTCTAGACTGTGGAGGAGATGGAGGATCAACTATGGGTTCTCTAATAGTGATTCCTGGAACTCTCTTGGCTTGACCTTTGATTTTGGAAGTGGTTTTCTTTCTGGGAGCCATCAGAAAGTCAGAATAGAGAAGAACTTGAAAAACAGAGGGTGATGGAGAATCTAATGATTTTGAGAAGTTTTTAGAGATTCAGAGGGAAGTTTGTGTGTTTTAATAAGCAAAATATCAGATAAACTGTTGTAACATACTCTTAAATAGATGGAATTAAGAAAATAGCCGTTTATGACTGTTGAAAATGAAGAGTTGCGACCTGTCACACAGCCAACGGTTATAAATTTTTTAGCAGAGTGTACAGGGTGCGGTCGCATATTCAACAAGGTGCGATCGCGACATGTGGTCTAGCGACCATTAGTAAGATAGGTACGCTCGCGAGGGAAGAAAATTGTCTGTAACGGTCGAAACTATTCAAATTGGTACGGCCGCGCACAAATTTTCTCGACCGCGCACAGAGATTTTTATTGAATGAAACTAGCAGACGAGATAGCGATCGCTAAAGGACACTGGAGCGACCGCGACAAACTTAAAAATGAAAGATTCAAGGAAGATGGAAAATATTTCTAGTGTGTTAAGAAAAATTAAATTCATGCACATAAAACTTTATTGTAAGGCAAAAGTTTTAATTAATTCAAAGTGATTCCATCAATCATTCCTAAATTAAGTTTAATGAAGTTAAGTCTATCTTCATTCAAGGGTTTTGTAAAGACATCAGCAAGTTGATTTTCTGTGTCTATAAATTCTAGGATTATATTCTGATTTTGTACATTTTCTCTTAAGAAATGATGTCTAATATCTATATGCTTGGATCTAGAATGTTGGATAGGATTTTTAGACAAATTGATAGCACTAGTGTTGTCACATTTAATGGAGATATTGTTAAACACTTTACCATAGTCAAGCAATTGTTGTTTCATCCATAATACTTGTGTGCAACAAAAACATGCTGCAACATATTCAGCTTCCGTTGTGGATAAAGCAACCGATGCTTGTTTCTTACTATGCCAAGAAACTAGACAATTACCAAGAAAGTGACATGCTCCTGTTGTGCTTTTCCTATCTAAGATGCTACCAGCATAATCTGCATCTGAAAATCCTATAATATGAAATGATGTGTTTTTAGGATACCAAAGTCCTAAATGCATTGTACCATTCAAATATTTCAAGATTCTCTTAGTGGCATTCAAGTGTGATTCTTTAGGACAAGTTTGAAATCTAGCACAAAGACATACACTATACATTATATCAGGCCTAGAAGCGGTTAAGTAAAGTAGTGATCCGATGATACCTCGATATTTCTTCTCATCTACTGCTTTACCATTTTCATCTTTACCAAATTTCAATGATGTGCTCATGGGAGTTTTGCTAGTTTTGCAGCCATCCATTCCAAATTTCTTGATGAGTTCTTTTGTATATTTGGATTGGTTGATGAAGATCCCATCTTCACATTGCTTGACTTGCAGTCCAAGGAAAAACTTGAGTTCACCCATCATGCTCATTTCAAATTCCCTAGTCATACAAGGAGTAAATTCTTTGCACAAGACTTCATTAGTAGCTCCAAATATTATGTCATCCACATAAATTTGTACAATCAAAATGCTGTGCTTATCCTTTTTAACAAAAAGAGTTGTGTCTACTTTTCCTTTTGAAAAACCATTTTCAAGCAAATATGCACTAAGTTTATCATACCAAGCTCTAGGTGCTTGTTTCAATCCATATAAGGCTTTGGTAAGTTTGAAAACATGATCAGGAAATTTGTAGTTTTCAAAACCAGGAGGTTGTTCTACATAAACTTCTTCATTTATAAGTCCATTTAGAAATGCACTTTTGACATCCATTTGATAAAGCTTAAAGTTCATATGACATGCAAAAGCAAGTAATATTCTAATAGCTTCTAATCTGGCTACGAGGGCAAAGGTTTCATCAGATTCAATACCTTCTTCTTGATTATAACATTTGGCTATCAATCTTGCTTTATTTCTAATGATGTGACCATTTTCATCAAGCTTATTCCTATAAACCCATTTGCATCCTATTATAGAATGATCTATAGGTCTAGGAGTAAGTTGCCAAACATTATTTCTTTCAAATTGATTAAGTTCATCTTGCATTGCAGTTATCCAATTTTCATCATTTAAAGCTTCCTCAACAGTTTTTGGTTCAATTTGAGAAACAAAAGCAAAATTAACATCAACATGATTAATTTTAGATCTAGTAGTTACTCCCTTTGATGTTTCTCCAATGATGAGTTCCTTTGGATGATCTTTCTTGTATTGCCAATTCTTAGGTAGATCTTGAGTCTTTTCTTCAAGTTGATTGATCTTTGGAGCATCAATAGATTCAAGAGGTTCAAGAGTACCTGCAGGGTCATTGAAAGTAATACCTTTCTTTTGATCAAGTTTAGATGATTCATCAAATACAACATGCATTGATTCTTCTATAACTAGAGTTTTCATGTTAAATACCCTATATGCTTTGCTATATGATGAATATCCTAAGAATATGCCTTCATCTGATTTGGATGAGAATTTTCCAAGATTATCCTTGGTATTCAATATGAAGCATTTGCATCCGAATACTCTAAAATATCCAATTCTGGGTATTCTTCCATTCCATAGCTCATAAGAGGTTTTATTACTTAAATGCCTTTTGTAAACACGATTTGCAATGTAACAAGCTGTATTAACGGCTTCCGCCCAAAAATAAGATGGTAAATCATATTCATTGAGCATTGTCCTAGCCATTTCAATTAAAGTTCTATTTTTCCTTTCGATTACACCATTTTGCTGTGGAGTTCTAGGAGCAGAAAAATTATGTGAAATGCTAAGTTCATTGCAAAAGTCTTCAAAGTTTTCATTTTTAAATTCTTTGCCATGATCACTTCTAATAGATGTGATCACATATCCTTTTTCATTTTGAACTCTTTTTGCAAAAGTTTTGAAGTAATTAAAAGCTTCATTCTTTTGAGCTAAGAAATTAACCCATGTGAATCTAGAGTAGTCATCAACAAGAACAAATGCATATGATTTGCCTCCTAAGCTTGTAACTCTATTTGGTCCAAACAAATCTAAATGAATGAGCTCTAAAGGTCTAGAGGTGCTTATAACATTCTTTGTTTTAAATGAGCTTTTTTGTTGCTTACTATGTTGACAAGGTTCACAAATTCTGTCTTTATCAAATTTTATCTTAGGTAAGCCATCAACTAAGTTTTCATTGCAGATATATTTCAATTGATCCATACCAGCATGTCCTAGTCTTCTATGCCATAACCATGCATCATTATTAGTGGACATTAAACATGTATGATTTGAATGTATGCTGACATTATAAGTGTTGTTTGTTCTAGTGCCCTTAAATATGATAACATCATTTGAATTTGTGATCTTGCATTCTTTGGAATCAAACTTGACAAAGTATGCTTTATCACAAAGTTGACTAACACTTAGCAAGTTATGTTTTAAACCATCAACAAGCCATACATCTTCAATTAAATCCTTACCAATAGAACCAATGGAGCCAACACCAAGAATTTTGCCTTTAGCATTGTTTCCAAAAGTTACATTACCTCCATGTTTGTAGGTAATACTAGTAAAGAGCTTTGCATTTCCAGTCATATGCCTTGAGCATCCACTATCCACAAGCCATGTGCTTTCATTGATAGTAGATTTTAGGCAGACCTGCAAGACAATTGTGATCATCTTCTTTTAGGTACCCACATGAAGTTGGGTCCTTGATGGTTAGTAGAAAAAGAGTCTTCTAACTTGAGATGAGCCTTTCTTATATAACAATAGAAGTTTTTGTGTCCAAATTTCATGCAATATGTGCATTGCCATGGCATTTTATGCTTCTGTATTTTTCTTTTTGCATTATACATACAACTACAAGTATGTGATTTTTTTTGTGCCAGTTTAGTGAACAACAATGCATAGTTATTTTTGGCTTTATCTCCTAGTGAACCATAAGAAGTTCTTTTAGACTTGGTGCAAGCATCTTTGATATGAACATCAGAAATTTCAGTTGTAGATGCTTTCACAAATGTTGGTTTGCTAGGTGCAATGTTGGTTGAGCCATTGAATCCTAATCCATATTTCAAGGAAGGTGATCTTTGATTATTAATTAATATGTTCAATGCTTCCTTTCCTTTATGAAATCTGGAAATTGATTCTTTTAGTTCTTTTAGTTCATGCTTCAATGTCTCATTCTCTTTAATCACCTTTTCTAAGTCATGAGAGCTTTTATTTAACTCTCCTATTGTATTCATTAAGTGTTCATTTGAGGTTTTCAATTCTAAGGTAGAGTTCTTTAAGCATATAAAATCCTTTTCTAACTTAGAGTTTTTCTCTTTATAAAGCATCATTTTAGAGAAATATTTTTCTATTTTAAAATTCATGTGCTCAATCAATCACTATCATCTATATCATTTATATCATCATGTGCTACTTGATCAAAGGATTGAGTACTTACCTCATTGGAGTCATCTTCAATAGCCATGAGACAAAGATTTGCAATTCCTCCTCCTTCTTCTTCTTCACTTGAGGAAGAGTCATCCCATGTGGCTTTGAGAGACTTTTTCTTTTCTTTGTCCCATTTCTTTTTGTTTTTTAATTTGAAACAATCCGATTTGATATGACCAGTTTTTCCACATTCATAGTACTTTACCTCATTTTTCTTTTCTTTATCTTTGAAGGAGAATTTTGGAGGTGTTCCTTTGTTTGCTTGTAATCTTTTCTTCCTTTTCCATTCATTGATTCTTTTTGAGAACATTGTCATTTCATCTTCATCATCAGTACCTTCATTGCTTGAGCTCTCAGCTTCTTTGATTTCTTTGAGTGCAATTGGTTTTCTCTTTTCTTTCTCACCTTGATCTTCTTCTTTCTCACTATGTAGTTCAAATGTGAGTAACTTTCCAACTAGCTCGTCGGTTCTTAATGTGCTGAGATCATGAGCTTCTTCTATGGATGATACTTTGGATTCAAAGTTCTTTCTAGCTCTTAGGGCTCTCAAGATTTTACTGTTTACATCACCTTGATCATATACCTTGCCATACTTCTTTAGTTCATTGACAATAGCAAGCAAGCGATTTGTCATGTCGGTGACATTTTCATTTGGTTTCATCTTGAATAGCTCATACTCATGGACATGCATTTGTTTTTTGGTGAATCTCACTTGAGTTGTACCTTCATGATAGTTTTCAAGTGTTTTCCAAATGCAATGTGTACAAGTTAAATGTTGAACTCTTCCACCTTCTTCTCTTGAAATGGAGTTCATCAAGATGGAAGCAGCTCTATTGTTCTTGAATAGATCTCTGATATTGCTAGTTGACCATTGAGCTTTGGGAAGTGGAACTTGAATACCGTCAACTTCATGAGTGGGAGATTTCCACTCACTTTCCACGAAATCCCATAGTTCAATCCCTTCACTGTCTAGAAACAAATACATTTTGTGTTTCCAGTATGAGTAATCTGTTCCATCAAAGTAGGGTCTAAGAATAGAGTTAAGATTTCCATGAGAGCTTGATGAAGAAGAAGTTGCCATAGTGGATCAGATTTCACAATTAAGTTTAAGAAATCTCAGGGCTCTGATACCAATTGTTGTCCCAAGATGGCAACCAAGAGGGGGGGTGAATTGGTTTCCTCAAGAAGTAATGACAATTGAAAAAACTCAACAAACAAGAAATGCGGAATAGAGAGTTGGTTGAGTAATGGAAGAAAGAGAGAACACGCAAGATTTATAGTGGTTTGGATTTATTTCAATCCTACATCCACTTCCTTAACAACTTGTTAAGGTTCCACTAATCTTTGAAGTTTTTGCAAGCTCACTTCCAACTTTGGTGTTTTCACAAGTTCACACCTAACTTCACAAGTGTTTTTCTTAGGCTCACACTTACAACCCAAACAAGAGTTTTACAAGGCTTACCCTCACAACCCAAGTGTTTCCCAAGCTCACACTCAAACTTATACAATGGTGTTTTCAATGCTAACACCTAACATTCATTACAATTCAAATGCAAGTTTAAGTAAAAGAAAATTTGTTGCTTGGCTATAAAAATCCTTTCTCAATTTGTCTCTCCTTTTATTTTCTCATAGAAACATTGTATTTATAGCCAATGTGGTCTTACTAGCCATTATTGATGTTGAGAATAAAGTCTTGGCAGATTAGACCTTCTTTACTTAAACTGTCCGAAGCACTTAGCGGTCGCCCTTCACACAAGGATGGTCGCGCTCATGCTTCACGCGGTCGTCCTTTTAATCAGGGACGGTCGCTACTTTTGAAAAATCTTCAACGGTCGAATTTTAGTGCTCTGCAGCTGGAATCTTGCCCATGATGTGTTTGTCGGACCAGTTCTTGCCCATGCTGTGTTTGTCGGGACGGTCGCGCCAAGCAAAGGTGCGGTCGCCCTTTTTGAATATTGAAGTGGGTTTACAACGGTCATGTCACGTGTCATTCTCTGACAGGGCAAAAGAGATGTCTGCCTTAATTTGAATCTCGCGGTCGCCCTTAGTGGAATTTCGCGGTCGAACTCATATTCTCGCGTCGAACTTCTGGACGCACCTGAGGACGCGAACACTACTGTCTCTTTAAGCAATTTCTTCTTGAATGGTGGGGCAGTCACGACTTTGACTGGGCGGTCGCTAAAGTGGTAAGCGAGGTCGAGTCATTCACCGTTCTTGTCACTGCGAACCTTACTGTGATTGTAATGATTTAAGTTCCTTGAGTAGCGGTCGTGCACATAGTTGGACGGTCACTATTCTATAGGAGCGGTCGCGACTCAGGTCAAACTTCTGGCTGTGAAACCTACTGTGACAAGGTTTCATTCTGTAATTGCATGGAGCGGTCGTCTTTAGGTGAGGTGCGACCACTAGAAATGTTCTGTTCACCTTTAATTGAAGCAACCTAATCCTGCAACAAGATTCTTCAAACACAAGTTAAATAGATCATCCATTTGAGTTGTCAAGGATCAAAATTAAGATCATTTGTCTAACAGTAACAATCTATGTTGTTGGCAAGTTTTAGGACTCAATTGATAATGATGATGATTTCGAGCCCAAGAAGGTAGAGTAGACCTAGTCCAGGCCTGAAGAAGATGAAGTTATGAACACCCAATAAGGTAAGCCTTATGCAAGGCCACCACTAAAAGAATTAGAAGTCAATAAGGGGAAGGAACCCGAAGCTGGAAATAAAGAAGAAGAAGATGACACAATCCTTAAGCAATTGAAAAGGGCCCAAGCAGGCATCAGCATTTGGGATTTATTGGCCACATCCAAGAAGCACCATGAAACTATGGCCAAGGCTTTGGCTAGCATGCTAATTTCCATTTTTATAACACCGATTGAGTTGGTTAACTTTATAAAATTTGAAGGAGTGGTGAAGTGTGAAGATATTCAAAAGAAGAGTGAAGTTGATGTGCGAATGGTATCATTTTCGGATGTGGATTTTCTAGAAGAGGGAAGAGATCACATCTTTCCTCTCTTTATCAAGGTAGAGGTATAAGGAAAAAGGACTCCGTGTGTGATGGTTGATGA
Source organism: Garcia nutans (assembly GCA_947685225.1). NCBI lineage: Eukaryota > Viridiplantae > Streptophyta > Magnoliopsida > Malpighiales > Euphorbiaceae > Garcia > Garcia nutans. The sequence continues at coordinate 12,261,858 of CANTUV010000040.1, forward strand.
TGGGTCTACCATAAATGTCTGCCCACTTAAGATCTTGCCAAAGCTTGCTATGTCAACTAGGGATTTGAGCCCAACCAAAGTGACCATTAGGGCTTATAACAATACTAAGAGAGACGCCAAAGGGACTTTTAAAGCTATTATGAAGGCTGGTCCAATTGAATCCGTGGTTGATTTTATGGTTTTGGATATCCTTATCACGTGTGCACTACTATTGGGATGACCCTGGTTTCATCCTCTTAGTGGAGTTCCTTCTATGCTCCATCAAAAGATCAAGTTCCTTAACGGGGACAAGACAGTGGTCATCGAGGCTAAAGATATTGAAGTGGTAAATGCTCTAATTATTGAGAGACCTCTCAATGGTTTCCAAGTAGTTGCAATTTCTAATGATGAAGTAGTAGACTCCAAGGTCCTGAATATGATGAAGAATATGAACTACCTACCTGGTGTTGGTCTTGGAAAGGGTAAGTCGAGTGCGACAAAGCTTCCAAACTTTATGACTCAAACTACTAAGAAAGGGTTGGGATATGATGAAGCTGTTCAACCAAAGAAGAATGAGAAGATGAGTTTCCCACCACTCGAAGAAGTCTTTGTCAAAGCTCTAGATATGGGACCACTCCAAGGGAAACCCGAGCCAGTCATGTTCATTGGAAAGCTGATCCTAGATTTTGAGATTTTTGCTGATTTTGCTGAACTGGTGGAACAAGTGAAGAAAGAGCTCACCCTGCCAGCTAACAAGGAGCCTAATCCAAAATAATAAAAAAAAAAAGAAAGTTGTCCTGAAAGCAGAGAAGACTCCAGAGAAAATTACTACCTTAGTTGAAGAGAAGTTTGAAGATGTCTTGCTTTATGATTTTGAGAATAATGATTTTTATTTTAATTTTAATTTATCTGCGTTGTATGAGGATGATGATGTTCTCTTTTCCAAGTTGAATGCTATAAAGTCTAATTTCACTAACTTGTGTGATGTTTCTCCTGATGGTTGCATACATTCAAATAGTGGTTACATTAGCATTTTTAACATTAACTCTGTTGATACGCAATCATTAAATTTGGAAACAACCGATAATCCAAAAAAATATTAGCATAGCATCCGACCTCACTCCTGATGAGAGAGAGAGATTAGAAAAAATATTTTAAAAACATGAAGAGGTTTTTGCTTGGTCTTATAAGGACATGCCTGGTATAGATAGAGACATAACTTAGCACTTGATTCCTACTCACACTCACATGAAACCTGTCAAACAAAAGCTTAGACATTGAAGACCGGAATGGACAGAATTGATTAAAGAAGAAGTCACTAAATAGATACAAGTAAAGTTCCTTAAAGTGATAGATTATCCAGATTGGCTAGCCAACATAGTTTATGTGCCGAAGAATGATGGAAGAATTAGGGTCTGTATGGACTATAGAGACTTGAACAAGGCTTCCCCTAAAGAAAATTTTCATTTACTGCATATAGATATCCTTATTGATAGTGCAGCCTCTAGCGTGCTACACTCGTTTGTAGATGAATTTTTTGAATACAATAAGGTATTAATGGCCCAAGAGGATAAATTAAAAACTGCCTTTATTACTACATGGGGTATATTCTATTATAGGGTGATGCCATTTGGGTTAAAGAATGCTGGAGCAACCTACCAAACAATGGCAACCACTTTGTTTCATGACATGATTCACAAAGAAATTGAGGTATATGTGGATGATATGATGGTGAAGTGGGATACAAGAGAGCAACATTTCTAAAACCTAGAATTATTCTTTGAGAGGACAGTGAAGTATAAGCTTAGGTTGAACCCAAAGAAGTGTGCGTTTGGGGTTACTTTAGGCAAGTTGTTAGGACACTTGATTGGTCCAAATGACATTGAGATTGACCCTGACAAAGTTAAGGCAATCTGTGATATGCCAGCTCCTAAGATGGAGAAGGAGGTTCGGGGGTTTACTGGCAGGTTGCAGTACATCAGTAGGTTCATAACAATGATTACCATGATATGTGAGCCGATCTTTAAGATGCTTAAAAAGAACCAGCCAGTTAAGTGGAATAATGAATGTCAAATAATCAGGAAATATTTAAGGGAAACACCTTCGTTGATTGGAAAATATGGCAGATGGTTGACATTTTAGAGGAGTTTGAAATTGAATAAATAATCAGGAAAACCATTAAAGGTAGAGCAGTAGCAGAATTTTTGGCCTAACAACCATTATCTGATAATGAGGTGGTGATCTTAGAATTTCCAGATGAACACTTGCAAGCCATAGAAGTACAAGGATGGAAGATGTACTTTGATGGAGTAGTAAACAGAAAGGGAGCAGGCCAAGGGGTAATTTTGGAATCGCCCAAAGGGGAGCTCATTCCCCTAGCTAAGAAGTTGAAGTTTAGGGCAACCTGTAATATCCCAAAATGTGCCCTAGAAGTTTTGATATAATTGTTGTTTTAATTGAATTTAATGTATTTGTGTATTTGGTAAGAGAAAGGAAGTGAAGAGAGAGTTTATATGTTGTATATATGGAAATATATACAACATATACAAGTCAAGTTAGTAGAGGTCAAAGATGATTAGTTAATGATTTTAATTAATTAAGTTAATTAATGGAAATGGAAGATTAAGTGAGTGGAATGAGATATTTGAATATTTTATTGTATTTTTGCTTGGTGGAGAGGATTTTGAGGAATGAGTGGTTGGAGAGAGCGTTTGACTTTATTTTCTTTCTTTTCTTTTCTTTCCTTCCTCCCTCTTTGTGTATCTTCTTCCTCTTCTTCTCCTTTTTCTGTGTTGGCCGGCTAGCAAAGAATCAAGAGAGCAATAGAGAGATTTGATCTTCTAACTCAAGATCTAAGGAAGTTTCAAGTAATCAAGTTGGAAATTTAAGAGTTTCTTCATCCTTGGTAAGTTTCCTCTTGATTCCTTGATTTTCTTTTAAGATGTGTTTGAGTTTGTTGGTTGATTGTTGATGGTATGTAAATATGTTTGATTAAGATGTGTTTAAGAGTGTTTGGTTCAAGTGATTTTGGATTTTTGGGGTTGGTTTGAAGGAAAGAGTAAGTTGTTGGAAGTGAATGTATTGTGGTTGTGTTTTGGGTTTGTGGTGATGAGTTTTGTTGTCCCAAGATGGCAACCAAGAGGGGGGGGGGGGGTGAATTGGTTTCCTCAAGAAATGATGGCAAATTAAAACACTCAACAAACACAAATGCGGAATAGAAAGTTGGTTGAGTAATGAAAGAAAGAAAGAACACACAAGATTTATAGTGGTTCGGATTTACCTCAATCCTACATCCACTTCCTTAACAACTTGTTAAGGTTCCACTATTCTTTGAAGTTTTTACAAGCTCACTTCCAACTTTGGTGTTTTCACAAGTTCACACCTAACTTCACAAGTGTTTTTCTAAGGCTCACACTTACAACCCAATCAAGAGTTTTACAAGGCTCACTCTCACAACCCAAGTGTTTCCCAAGCTTACACTCAAACTTATACAATGGTGTTTTCAATGATCACACCTAACATTCATTACAATTTAATTGTAAGTTTAAGTAAAAGAAAATTTGTTGCTTGGCTATGAAAATCTGATTTCTTGATTGTTCTTTTTCACTTCACTATTTTGTTTTCTCATAGAGACATTGTATTTATAGCCAATGTGGTCTTACTAGCCGTTATTGAAGTTTTGAAAAAAGTCTTGGCAGAATAGACCTTCTTTACTTAAACTGTCCGAAGCACTTCGCGGTCGCCCTTCATGCAAGGATGGTCGCGCTCATGCTTCTCGCGGTCATCCTTTAACAAGGGACGGTCGCTGCTTTTGAAAAAGCTACAACGGTCGAATTTTAGTGCTCTGCAGCTGGAATCTTGTCCATGCTGTGTTTGTCGAACCGTTTCTTGCCCATGCTTTGTTTGTCGGGACGGTCGCGCCAAGCAGAGGTGCGGTAGCCCTTTTTGAATCTTCAAGTGGGTTTACAACGGTCATATTACGTGTCATTCTCTGACAGAGCAAAACTGAATGTCCGCCATAATTTGAATCTCGCGGTCGCCCTATGCAGAATCTCGAGATCGAACTCACAGTTTCGCGTCGAACTTCTGGACGCACCTGTGGACGCGAACACTACTGTCTCTTTGAGCAATTTCTTCTTGAATTGTTGGGCGGTCGCGATTCTGAATGGGCGGTCGCTAAATTGATTAGCGAGGTCGAATCATTCACCGTTCTTGTCACCGCGAACCTTACTGTGATTGTAATGATTTAAGTTCCTTGAGTAGCGGTCGGGCAAGTATTTTGGACGGCCGCCATTCTTGAGGCGCGGTCGCGACTGAGGTCGAACTTCTGACCGCGAAACCTACTGTGATAAGGTTTCATTCTGTAATTGCATGTAGCGGTCGTATTCTGGTCTGGTGCGACCGCTAGAATTGTTCTGTCTTGCTTTACTTGAGGCAACCTAATCCTGCAACAAGATTCTTAAACACAAGTTAAATAGATCATCCATTTGAGTTGTCAAGGATCAAAATAGAGATCTTTTGTCTAACAATCTCCCCCATTTTGACTTTGGCAATTCCAATGGAATGATGAAAAAATAATAAGTCTAAAATGCTCCCCCTTGATTTATGCATAAGTCATGATTAAGAGCATTGTGATAATCTTGGTGCATTAGGTTATGTATAAACAGTTTAAACAATTCATTGTACTATTTTCTCCCCCATTGTTTCTCCCCTATTATGTTTACTGAGTTTCATTCCATTCATTCCATTATGTTGTTATTTTCTCCCCCATTGTCATAGGCAAAATAAATCAAATGTTTAAACAAATGTGTCTTCCATTGGATAAGATATTAAAAGCAACAATCAAGACAACAACAAATAAGGAAAAACAAATAACATTTGAAACAAACATGTTTATTAAGGATAGAGAAAAGTACAAAGGCAGAAAATAAAGCAATAATCATATGAAAATGCAAACAGTAGAGACAAAAAGTTTTAAGCTATTCAGAGTCATCATCTACATCTAGTTCTTCTTCAACTAAAGGAGCTTTTCCTTTATCTTTAGGAGCAACAGAGGCAGAGCTAGTGCTGATGGACTCTTCTTCTTCAGGAATGCTTTGGGTATGATCACTTATATCCCAATCTTCAAGGTTGCACTGAGGCAAGTCCAATTTTCCTTGCATGTCATAGAGATCATGGTGCATATGAGATATAAGGTCAATTCTCTTGTTCAAGTGCTGAAATCTCTTGGAGACACTTTTCTTGAACTTGGAGAATTTCCTGGAAAGAGTTTTGATAGCTTGGAGGATGAGTTGAGTGGAGGATGAAGTAGTTTCTTGAGCAACTTTTGATGAAGTTGCTTTTGGAGGTAATTCCACAGCAACTTCAACTGAATCTCCTTCTTCCTCAATTGTATATCTTGGCCTCTTCTTTTGTTTATCCATTACTCCTTTCTTGCCAAAGTAGTATACATATGATCCTTCAATTTTCCTAACACATCCAGCATGCTCTAAGTAATCTATTGTGATAGCACTGGAAGCTAGAGTGAAAGGGTTTCTCAAGGTAGCTAAGTTCAAATCATTCAGAAGGTTTAGGTGCCTAGCTATTTAAGTAACTTGAGAGGATAGGAAGAATGTACCATTTCTTGTAACAGCATGATAAAAGAAGGTGTCTATCAAGAACTTGGTGGAGTTTATTTTGATGTTATGGGTGAAAGCATACATAAAGATGAGGTCTCTTTTGGTGACTTTCTCATTTCCATCTGCTCTTTGGTGGATGGTATAAGTGATAATCCTATGGAGCATCCAGTGGGTGAGAGTTTTGATATGTCTGGCTTTGGATTCTTTTTCAAAGGAAGTTTCAATGGAAATTTCTTGCCAGAAATCAGAAAGGGTTCGGTTGGAGAACATTTGGTCATTGTAAGAGGTTATACCTTCAGAAGGGAAGTTCCAAATGCTACCAAAATCTTCTAGAGATAGGGCTTGGTATTGATCAAAGAGCTTAAATCTAACTCCATACCACCCTAGTGCAGAATTTGCACTCTTTTCTATTTGAAGAGACATCAAAAATTCTTTGCTAAGACTAGAGTAGCCTACCTCTTCTGGAAAGACAAATTTTCTCCATCCAAGGACATCCAACAATCTCTCAATTTCTTCCTTGATGCCCAATGCAGAAAGCATTCCACCAAAAGGTGATTTGGTGCCTTCAACCTTCTTTTTCTTAAGCATAGCATACCTAATGTCTTCCTCAGAGGTTTGGTGGTGAGGTTTGTGAATTTTCTCACCTCTTTTGGATTGAGGAGGAGATGGAGGTTCAACAACAGGTTCTCTAATGGTGATTCCTGGAACTCTCTTGGCTTGACCCTTAATTTTGGAGGTGGTTTTTCTTTTGGGAGCCATTGAAACAGAAAGAACAGAAGAGAGCAGGAAAACAGAGGTTCAATTGAATGACAGATGATGAGGAGAAGATTTTAGGGTTTCAGAATGTTTTTAGAAGCAAAATATCAAAGAAAATTATTTATTATGCTCTTAAATAGATGAAATAACGAAAATAGCCGTTTATGACTGTTGAAAGTCAAGATTTGCGACCTGTCACACAGCCAACGGTTATAAATTTTCGAGCAGAGTGTACAGGGTGCGGTCGCACATTGAACAAGGTGCGATCGCGAAATGAGGTCTAGCGACCATTTTCAAGATAAGTACGCTCGCGAGAGAAGAAATTGTCTGTAACGGTCGAAACTATTCAAATTGGTACGGCCGCGCACAAAATTTTCTCGACCGCGCACAGAGTCATTAGTTTGAATGAAACTGTCAGACAAGATAGCGATCGCGAAAGGACTCTGGAGCGACCGCTAAAGACTTAAAAATAGAAAGATTCATGGAAAGATAGAAAATATTTCTAGAGTGTTAAGAACCATTAAATTCATGCACATAGAAACTTCATTGATAGGCAATTAATTCAAAGTATTTCCATCAATCATTCCTAAATTAAGTTTAATAAAATTAAGTCTATCTTCATTCAATGGTTTTGTAAAGACATCCGCAAGTTGATTTTGTGTTTCAATAAATTCTAGAATTATGTTCTGATTTTGCACATTTTCCCTTAAAAAATGATGTCTAATATCTATATGCTTGGATCTAGAATGTTGTATAGGATTCTTAGACAAATTGATAGCACTAGTGTTGTCACATTTAATGGAAATATTGTTAAAAACTTTACCATAGTCAAGCAATTGTTGTTTCATCCATAATACTTGTGTGCAACAAAAACAAGCTGCAACATATTCAGCTTCCGTTGTGGATAAAGCAACTGATGCTTGTTTCTTACTATGCCAAGAAACTAAACAATTACCAAGAAAGTGACATGCTCCTGTTGTGCTTTTTCTATCTAAGATACTACCTGCATAATCTGCATCTGAAAATCCTATAATATGAAATGATGTGTTCTTTGGATACCAAAGTCCTAATTGCATTGTACCACTTAAATATTTCAAGATTCTTTTAGTGGCATTCAAGTGTGATTCTTTAGGACAGGTTTGAAATCTAGCACATAGACATACACTGTACATTATATCAGGCCTAGATGCGGTTAAGTAAAGTAGTGATCCGATGATACCTCGATATTTCTTCTCATCTACTGCTTTACCATTGTCATCTTTACCTAATTTCAAGGATGTACTCATGGGAGTTTTGCTAGTTTTGCAGCCATCCATTCCAAATTTCTTCATGAGTTCTCTTGTATATTTGGATTGGTTGATGAAGATCCCATCTTTACATTGCTTGACTTGCAATCCAAGGAAGAACTTGAGTTCACCCATCATGCTCATTTCAAATTCCCTGGTCATACAAGAAGCAAATTCTTTGCACAAGGCTTCATCAGTAGCTCCAAATATTATGTCATCCACATAAATTTGTACAATCAAAATGTTATGCTTATCCTTTTTAACAAAGAGAGTTGTGTCTACTTTTCCTTTTGCAAAACCATTTTCAAGCAAATATGCACTAAGTTTATCATACCATGCTCTAGGTGCTTGTTTCAATCCATATAAAGCTTTGGTAAGTTTGAAAACATGATCATGAAATTTGTAGTTTTCAAATCCAGGAGGTTGTTCAACATAAACTTCTTCATTTATGAGTCCGTTTAGAAATGCACTTTTAACATCCATTTGATAAAGCTTAAAATTCATATGACATGCAAAAGCAAGTAATATTCTAATAGCTTCTAATCTGGCTACAGGGGCAAAGGTTTCATCATAATCAATACCTTCTTCTTGATTATAACCTTTGGCTACCAATCTTGCTTTATTTCTAATAATGTGACCATTTTCATCAAGCTTATTCCTATAAACCCATTTGCATCCTATTATAGAATGATCTTTAGGTCTAGGAGTAAGTTGCCAAACATTATTTCTTTCAAATTGATTAAGTTCATCTTGCATTGCAGTTATCCAATTTTCATCATTTAAATCTTCCTCAACAGTTTTTGGTTCAATTTGAGAAACAAAAGCAAAATTAACATCAACATGATTAATTTTAGATCTAGTGATTACTCCCTTAGATGTTTCTCCAATGATGAGTTCCTTTGGATGATCTTTCTTGTATTGCCAATCCTTAGATAGATCCTGAGTCTTTTCTTCAAGTTGATTGATCTTTGGAGCATCAATAGATTCAAGAGGTTCAAGATTATCTGCAGGGTCATTAAAAGTAATACCTTTCTTTTGATCAAGTTTAGATGATTCATCAAATACAACATGCATTGATTCTTCTATTACTAGAGTTTTCATGTTAAATACTCTATATGCTTTGCTATATGATGAATATCCTAAGAATATGCCTTCATCTGATTTGGATGAAAATTTTCCAAGATTATCCTTGGTATTCAATATGAAGCATTTGCATCCGAATACTCTAAAATATCCAATTCTGGGTATTCTTCCATTCCATAGCTCATAAGAAGTTTTATTAGTTAAATGCCTTTTGTAAACACGATTTGCAATGTAGCAAGCTGTATTAACGGCTTCTGCCCAAAAATAAGATGGTAAATCATATTCATTGAGCATTGTTCTAGCCATTTCAATTAAAGTTCTATTTTTCCTTTCAACTACACCATTTTGTTGTGGAGTTCTAGGAGCAGAAAAATTATGTGAAATGCCAAGTTCATTGCAAAAGGTTTCAAAATTTTCATTTTCAAATTCTTTACCATGATCACTTCTAATAGATGTGATCACATATCCTTTTTCATTTTGAACTCTTTTTGCAAATGTTTTGAAGCAATTAAAGGCTTCATTCTTTTGAGCTAAGAAATTAACCCATGTGAATCTAGAGTAATCATCAACAAGAACAAATGCATATGATTTGCCTCCTAAGCTTGTAACTCTATTTGGTCCAAACAAGTCTAAATGAATGAGCTCTAAAGGTCTAGAGGTACTTATAATACTCTTTGATTTAAATGAGCTTTTATGTTGCTTACCATGTTGACAAGGTTCACAAATTCTATCTTTATCATATTTTATCTTAGGTAAGCCATCAACTAAGTTCTCATTATAAATATATTTCAATTGATCCATACCAGCATGTCCTAGTCTTCTATGCCATAACCATGCATCATTATTAGTGGACATTAAACATGTATGATTTGAATGTATGCTGACATTGTAAGTGTTGTTTGTTCTAGTACCTTTAAATATGATAACATTATTTGAGTTTGTGATTTTGCATTCCTTGGAATCAAACTCGACAAAGTATGCTTTATCACAAAGTTGACTAACACTTAGCAAGTTATGTTTCAAACCATCAACAAGCCATACATCTTCAATTAAATCCTTACCAATAGAACCAATGGAGCCAACACCAAGAATTTTACCTTTAGCATTGTTTCCAAAAGTTACGTTACCTGCATGTTTGTAGGTAATACTTGTAAAGAGCTTTGCATTTCCAGTCATATGCCTTGAGCATCCACTATCCACAAGCCATGTGCTTTCATTGGTAGTAGATTTTAGGCATACCTGCAAAGCAATTGTGATCATCTTCTTTTAGGTACCCACTTGAAGTTGGGTCCTTGATGGTTAGTAGAAAAAGTGCCTTCTAACTTGAGATGTGCCTTTCTTATATAACAAGAAAAATTTTTGTGTCCAAATTTCATGCAATATGTGCATTGCCATGGTATTCTATTCTTCTGCATTTTTCTTTTTGCATTATACATACAACTACAAGTATGTGATTTCTTTTGTGCAAATTTAATGAACAACAATGCATAATTATTTTTGGCTTTATCTCCTAGTGAACCATAACTAGTTCTTTTAGACTTGGTGCAAGCATCTTTGATATGAACATCATAAATTTTAGTTGTAGATGCTTTCACAAATGTTGGTTTGCTAGGTGCAATGTTGGTTGAGCCATTGAATCCTAATCCATATTTCAAGGAAGGTGATCTTTGATTATTAATTAATGTGTTCAATGCTTCCTTTCCTTTATGAAATCTGGAAATTGATTCTTTTAGTTCTTTTAGTTCATGCTTCAATGTCTCATTCTCTTTAATCACTTTTTCTAAGTCATGTGAGCTTTTCTTTAATTCTCCTATTGTGTTCATCAAGTGTTCATTTGAGGTTTTCAATTCTAAGGTAGAATTCTTTAAGCATATATAATCTTTTTCTAACTTAGAGTTTTTCTCTTTGTAAAGCATCATTTTAGAATAATATTTTTCTATTTTAAAATTCATGTGCTCAATCAAATCACTATCATATATATCATTTATATCATCATGTGCTACAAGATCAAAGGATTGAGTACTTACCTCATTGGAGTCATCTTCAATAGCCATGAGACATAGATTTGCAATTCCTTCTTCTTTTTCTTCCTCACTTGAAGAAGAGTCATCCCATGTGGCTTTGAGAGACTTTTTCTTTTCTTTATCCCATTTCCTTTTGTTCTTTAATTTGTAGCAATCTGATTTGATGTGACCAGTTTTTCCACATTCATAGCACTTTACCTCATTTTTCTTTTCTTTATCTTTGAAGGAGAATTTAGGAGGTGTACCTTTGTTTGCTTGTAATCTTTTCTTTCTTTTCCATTCATTGATTCTTTTTGAGAACATTGCCATTTCATCTTCATCATCAGTACCTTCATTGCTTGAGCTCTCAGCTTCTTTGATTGCTTTGAGTGCAATTGGTTTTCTCTTTTCTTTCTCACCTTGATCTTCTTCTTTTTCAGTGTGCAGCTCAAAAGTGAGTAATTTACCAACTAGCTCGTCGGTTCTTAATGTGCTGAGATCATGAGCTTCTTCTATGGATGATACTTTGGATTCAAAGTTCTTTCTAGCTCTTAGGGCTCTCAAGATTTTACTGTTTACATCACCTTGATCATATACCTTGCCATACTTCTTTAGTTCATTGACAATAGCAAGCAAGCGATTTGTCATGTCGGTGACGTTTTCATTTGGTTTCATCTTGAATAGCTCATACTCATGAACATGCATTTGTTTTTTGGTGAATCTTACTTGAGTCGTACCTTCATGGTAGTTTTCAAGTGTTTTCCAAATGCAATGTGCACAAGTTAAATGTTGAACTCTTCCACCTTCTTCTCTTGAAATGGAGTTCATCAAGATGGAAGCAGCTCTATTGTTCTTGAATCGATCTCTGATATTGCTAGTTGACCATTGAGCTTTGGGAAGAGGAACTTGAATACCGTCAACTTCATGAGTAGGAGATTTCCACTCACTTTCCACGAAATCCCATAGTTCAATCCCTTCACTATCTAGAAACAAGTACATTTTGTGTTTCCAGTATGAGTAATCAGTTCCATCAAAATAAGGTCTAAGAATAGAGTTAAGATTTCCATGAGAGCTTGATGAAGAAGAAGTTGCCATAGTGGATCAGATTTCACAATTAAGTTTAAGAAATCTCAGGGCTCTGATACCAATTGTTGTCCCAAGATGGCAACCAAGAGGGGGGGGGGGTGAATTGGTTTCCTCACGAAATGATGGCAAATTAAAAAACTCAACAAACACAAATGCGGAATAGAAAGTTGGTTGAGTAATGAAAGAAAGAAAGAACACACAAGATTTATAGTGGTTCGGATTTACCTCAATCCTACATCCACTTCCTTAACAACTTGTTAAGGTTCCACTATTCTTTGAAGTTTTTACAAGCTCACTTCCAACTTTGGTGTTTTCACAAGTTCACACCTAACTTCACAAGTGTTTTTCTAAGGCTCACACTTACAACCCAATCAAGAGTTTTACAAGGCTCACTCTCACAACCCAAGTGTTTCCCAAGCTTACACTCAAACTTATACAATGGTGTTTTCAATGATCACACCTAACATTCATTACAATTTAATTGTAAGTTTAAGTAAAAGAAAATTTGTTGCTTGGCTATGAAAATCTGATTTCTTGATTGTTCTTTTTCACTTCACTATTTTGTTTTCTCATAGAGACATTGTATTTATAGCCAATGTGGTCTTACTAGCCGTTATTGAAGTTTTGAAAAAAGTCTTGGCAGAATAGACCTTCTTTACTTAAACTGTCCGAAGCACTTCGCGGTCGCCCTTCATGCAAGGATGGTCGCGCTCATGCTTCTCGCGGTCGTCCTTTAACAAGGGACGGTTGCTGCTTTTGAAAAAGCTACAACGGTCGAATTTTAGTGCTCTGCAGCTGGAATCTTGTCCATGCTGTGTTTGTCGGACCGTTTCTTGCCCATGCTTTGTTTGTCGGGACGGTCGCGCCAAGCAGAGGTGCGGTCGCCCTTTTTGAATCTTCAAGTGGGTTTACAACGGTCATATTACGTGTCATTCTCTGACAGAGCAAAACTGAATGTCCACCATAATTTGAATCTCGCGGTCGCCCTATGCAGAATCTCGCGATAGAACTCACAGTTTCGCGTCGAACTTCTGGACACACCTGTGGACGCGAACACTACTGTCTCTTTGAGCAATTTCTTCTTGAATTGTTGGGCGGTCGCGATTCTGAATGGGCGGTCGCTAAATTGATTAGCGAGGTCGAATCATTCACCGTTCTTGTCACCGCGAACCTTACTGTGATTGTAATGATTTAAGTTCCTTGAGTAGCGGTCGGGCAAGTATTTTGGACGGCCGCCATTCTTGAGGCGCGGTCGCGACTGAGGTCGAACTTCTGACCGCAAAACCTACTGTGATAAGGTTTCATTCTGTAATTGCATGTAGCGGTCGTATTCTGGTCTGGTGCGACCGCTAGAATTGTTCTGTCTTGCTTTACTTGAGGCAACCTAATCCTGCAACAAGATTCTTAAACACAAGTTAAATAGATCATCCATTTGAGTTGTCAAGGATCAAAATAGAGATCTTTTGTCTAACAAGTTTGATTTGTGTTGGATGTATGTTTTTAGTTGTTTTGGTGTTTTTGCAAGTTTATTATGGTTTTTGGGTATGTTGAGCTAAGTTTGTTTGAAGTGGATTTTGGTAAAAGGAAGTGATTTGTTGGTTGTGTTGTTGAAGTTGTTGGAATCTGGATTTTTGGCCTGACACGCCCATGAACACGGCCAAGTCTTTGGGCGTGTCGATGGTTCTGTGTTCTTGGATGGGTGACACAAGCAGTGACACGCCCATGTCACTGAGCGTGTCACAGCTTCTGTGTAGTTGTAGTATTGACACGTCCAGTGACACGCCCATGTCACTGAACGTGTCATAGCTACTGTGTTGGTGAGGAATTGACACGCCCATGTTGTTGGACGTGTCAATGTTTCTGTGAGACAGAATATATTACACGTTCAGTGACACGCCCGTGGTTCTGAGCGTGTCAAAGCTTCTGTGTTGTGAGTTTAGGGCATGGTCAGGGACACGCCCGTGTTGTTGAGCGTGTCATGTCTAGGGTTTGCTCTAGTTGGCTCTTAGTCTTATTATCTCTTGTGTATCTCTAAGTGAGTATGTATTATCACCTTTGGTTTAGGTATTGAAGAGGTTGTTGAATTGTCCTAACCTAGGTGGTGAAGAATTCCTAAAAGAGAAAGGTTGTAGATTGGTGTGAGATGTTCCTAAGGTAAGTACAAACTACATTATTGCATACATTCATATGATGTTGAGACTTAACATACATTTGATTGTAAATGTGTTAAGAAATTTAATGCATTGTTAATGCATATTAATAATGTATGTTTGGTATAATGCGAATGTTGTGATGAGCATGTAAAATGTGTGTTAATGCCATTGGTTATATACACTTGAGTGATGAATTGATCAATGTGATTGGCTATGATAATGATGTTAATGCAATTGATATTTTATATTATCTTGATGAGATATGAAGCCATGATTGTTGGCTATAATGATGAGAAAGAAATGTATAAAGATATGAATGAAAAGATGATGCGTCTAATGTGTCATTCAAACTTCAGAGTTTTGGGTTTGGTGGCATGCCTATAAAGTACTGGATAGGTGAAAAGACCGGGTCGTAAGCCGATTCCAGTTGATAAATGTGAAATGTTAATTATAGTAACAGTCTAGCCGTGTTGAGGATTTCCTCGGGTTTATCCGGGTTGAGGTCCAAGAGACTGGGTCTGTTACAGGTAACAGTCTAGCCGGGTTGAGGATCTCCTCGAGTTTAGCGGGTTGAGGTCCAAGAGACTGGGTCTGTTACCATATCCATGGATAGAGATATATATATATTGCCTACGGGCTTGATCATTGTGATTATAGACCAAAGCAGTAACTCTGAACTTTGAATAACATATTAGTGTCTTTTGGGCCCAAGTCTGTCTTTGTTTTCAATGTGATTTATGAATGATGAAATAAATGAAGAATGAGATTCTTGAGAATTGTTTATATGTTTGAGATTATGACATTTGCATTTCATTAAAGTATAATATTATTATAGTTTGTACCACTAAGCCGTTGGCTTAGCGCGATTGTGATTCATCGCGCAGGTGACAGAGAAGAACCAGAGAGTTCTTCTAGACTGAGTAGAGTCTAGATTTCGAGGCATTGATAGTGGAGCTTAAAGATCAAAGACATACTGCCAAACATGTATATGTTTTATGTTTTGTAAAACTTGAGTTTTTAATGTATAAATATTTGTACATATTTGTTATATTTTCCGCTGCTTTTAAATAAACATTTTATCTTTTGTCTTTTATAAATTCTTTTAAATGATGAAATTTGTTCATGCTTTTGTAAAGGGATGAGTCATTTGTTTAAGGATACCGTGGCATTTCTATATTCAGTATACGTATATTACGATCATATTAGCATGTTGTGTACGTATACGGGGTATAGGGGTGTTACAATTATTTTTGTATCAGAGCCTAGGTTTAAGATTCTCAACCTAGGTGAATTGTAAGAAAAAGAAAATTTTGATTTTTAAAAGTTGGTTTTTGAGTAAAATACATGTTTTGGTATGACAGTCTTTGATCTTTATTGGGGGTATATTCTGCTGTGTTTGCAGATATAGGTTGTAATGACGTCTCATTCACGACAGTCTGTTGAGGGTAGTGCGGAAAGTGTAGCTCCTGAAGAGATTAGAGATGGAGCTAGAGTTGATAGAGTTAGTGAGGCCCCTACCCCTGTGCCAGAGAGATCAGCTGCAGATGAGGCTCCGCTGGGTTGGTTAAGGCATATGGTGAAATTATTTAGACAAGCTCCAGTGCAGCCACCACCACCACAGCCTCAGGTGCCGGTAAGACATTATGACAAGTTGAGAAAATTTAGGGCTGAAGATTTCTTAGGCACTACCAATCCTGCAGTGGCTGAGCAGTGGTTGGATAGGGTGCAGAGGATATTCATTCAGTTGCAAGCCACTTCGGATGAGAAATTTGACTATGCTAGATCCCTCCTGCAGAAAGATGCCTATGACTGGTGGAAGACGGTTCCTCATGCAATGGATGATCCACCTACTTTATCATATGTAGATTTTCTGAGGGAGTTTGAGCAGAAATATACTCCGAGGGAGTATAAAGACATTAAGAAGATGGAATTCTTGAATTTAAGACAAGACAACCGGACGGTAACAGAATATGAGATTGAGTATATCCGGTTGAGTCGCTATGCCGGGGGGATTATCTCTGATGAAATAGACAGGTGCAGAAGATTTGAGGAGGGATTGAGGCCCTCTATTATGTGCATCGTGGCTGGTTCTCGATACCAGGATTTCTCTCAGCTTGTTGCAGCAGCTAGAAGTGTTGAGAGAGCGCAAAGCATTGCAACAGCTGCTTCTGAGGAGGAGACTAGGGTAAGAAGACCCCGGTTTGAGGCAGGGTCTTCATCTGTGAAGAGGGGTAGAGGAAGTTTTGTTCCGAGGATCAGTAGGAGTCAGAGACAGCCGGGTAGGTCAGTGTAGTATCAGAGATAGAGACCAAGACCTACAGCTTCTGTAGTCAGTGCTCCGACTCCATTAATTCAGAGGTCTACTCCACCTACATGTGAGATTTGTGGTAGAAACCATGTGGGTGTTTGCTGGAATATTGGTAGATCCGCTGTGTGTTTCAGGTGTGGATCACCTGACCATTTTATTAGGGAGTGTCCTGAGATGCAGGAGAATAGACAGGCTGAGTCTGCAGCCTCTCGACCCAGTGTCAGCAAATGTGGTCGAGGGGGCAGAGGTTTCAGCAGAGGGGATCGACCCGGGTATAGTCAGAGAGGAGGATCATCATCCGGAGGCAGTAGGCTAGATGAAGCCGGATCTTCTCAGAGAGTTTATGTGATGCAGAGGCAGCCGGATGCTTCAGCAGCTATAGTGGGTACATTCTCTCTATTTAGCATTTCAGTACTTGCTTTAATTGATCCAGGATCTACTCATTCATACATAAGTGAATCCATATTGCCTGTGTCTGAATTACATTCATATTCCTTAGGATTTGATGTCTTGGTGACAAATCCTTTAGGACATAGTGTTGTTGTGAGTAAGGTTCATCGTGATAGTGCAGTGGTAGTGCAAGGAGAGGAGTTTCTTGGGGATTTAATTGAATTGCCTTTTAAGGAGTATGATTTAATCTTAGGCATGGATTGGTTGTCTAAGCATGGAGCTGTGGTAGATTGTCAAAAGAAGTGTGTTACCTTGAGAACCGGTAATGGTAGAATTGTGATGGTGTCTAGTGAGCAAAGACAACTTGCATCTTTGTTTGTTTCAGCTGTAACAGCTAGAAAATTGATTAGAAAAGGGTGTGATGCTTATCTTGCTCATGTTGTGGATACCCGAGTAGTGGGTTCTCAACTTGATAGTATAGCCACCGTTGCAGATTTTCCAGATGTGTTTCCTAAGGAGTTGCCAGGGTTACCCCCTGAGAGAGAGGTTGAGTTTGGTATCGAGTTGTTGCCTGGTACCACTCCCATCTCTATTACTCCTTATAGAATGGCACCTGCTGAATTGAGAGAGTTGAAGGTGCAGTTGCATGAGTTGTTGGATAAAGGGTTTATTCACCCTAGTGTTTCCCCTTGGGGAGCCCCTGTTTTGTTTGTGAAGAAGAAGGATGGTACTATGAGGTTGTGTATTGATTATAGGCAATTGAACAAAGTGACTATCAAGAATAAGTATCCTTTGCCTAGGATTGATGATCTCTTTAATCAATTGAAGGGAGCAGCAGTGTTTTCCAAGATTGATTTGAGATCAGGGTACCATCAGTTGAGGGTTAGAGCTAAAGATGTTCCTAAGACAGCTTTCCCATACAAGGTATGGGCATTATGAGTTTTTGGTGATGCCTTTTGGGTTGACGAATGCACCTGCAGCTTTCATGGATTTGATGAATAGGGTGTTTAGGCCCTATCTAGATCAGTTTGTGGTGGTTTTTATCGACGATATTTTGGTGTATTCGCGAAATGAAGAGGAACATGACAAGCATTTATGGATTGTGTTGCAAATCTTGAGAGAGAAGCAATTGTATGCTAAGCTATCAAAGTGTGAGTTTTGGCTTGACCAAGTAACTTTTCTGGGTCATATAGTTTCAGCAGATGGTATTAGAGTTGATCCAAGTAAAGTTGAAGCTATTTTGAATTGGAGTCCACCAAAATCAGTGACTGAAGTTAGAAGTTTTCTGGGTTTAGCAGGCTATTATCGACGCTTTGTGAAAGGTTTTTCTTTAATAGCTACTCCACTCACCAAATTACTTCGAAAAGGAGTTAGATTTGTGTGGACAGATCAGTGTCAAGCTAGTTTTGAGCAGTTGAAAGAGATGTTGACTCAAGCGCCTGTTCTTACTTTACCCGTAGAAGATAAACCATATGTGATTTATAGTGATGCTTCACATAATGGTTTAGGATGTGTTTTGATGCAAGAAGGTAAAGTTGTAGCTTATGCTTCTCGGCAGTTGAAGCCGCATGAGCTTAATTATCCGACGCATGATTTGGAGTTGGCAGCTATCGTGTTTGCTTTGAAGATTTGGCGACACTACTTGTATGGGGAAAAATGTTTTATCTATACGGATCACAAGAGTTTGAAATATTTGGGAGTTCAAAGAGAGCTTAATCTTCGACAGAGGCGATGGTTAGAGTTGATTAAAGACTACGACTGTTTGATTGATTATCATCCGGGTAAGGCGAATGTTGTTGCGGATGCTTTGAGTCGGAAGTCTTTGGCAGGTTTAACTGTGTATTCACTCTCGTTGCTTGTTGAATTGAGAGCATTGCATGCTAGTTTTGAATCATGCAATGATGGTGCACTGTTGGCCCAATTGCAGTTGAGGCCAGTGTTGTTGGATCAGATTAAAGAGGCTCAATTGGCTGATGAGAAAATTCAAAAGATTGTTTCAGATTGCCAACAGGGAGAGAGTAGAGATTTTTATGTGAGAAACGATGGTAGCCTTTGGTTTAAAGATAGGTTGTGTATTCTTGATGATACTAGTTTGAGGAATTTTATTTTGGAGGTAGCACACCACTCAGTTTTTGCTATGCATCCGGGAAGTACAAAGATGTACCATGATTTGAAACAGCATTACTGGTGGTTTGGTATGAAGAGAGACATAGCGGAATTTGTATCCAAGTGTCTCACGTGTCAGAGGGTGAAAGCTGAGCATCAAGTTCCAACAGGGTTGCTTCAACCTTTAACAGTGTCCGAATGGAAATGGGAGAGAGTGACAATGGATTTTGTATCTGGTTTGCCTTTGACTCAGAAGAAGCATGATGCTATCTGGGTGATTGTTGATCGGTTGACAAAGATAGCTCATTTTCTTCCAATTAGAATGGACTATTCTCTTGAGAGACTGGCTGAGCTGTATATTAATGAGATAGTGAAGTTGCATGGAGTCCCGATTTCTTTAGTGTCTGATCGAGATCCCCGGTTCACTTCAAGGTTTTGGAAGAGTTTGCATGCTGCATTGGGTTCTCGATTACACTTTAGCACCGCTTTTCATCCTCAAACAGATGGGTAATCAGAGAGAGTGATACAGATTATTGAGGATATGTTGAGAAGCTGTGTCATTGATTTTTCTGGATGTTGGGACAGATTTTTGCCACTTGTGGAATTTTCTTACAACAACAGTCACCAATCCAGTATTGGTATGGCACCATTTGAGGCATTGTATGGTAGAAGATGTCGAACGCCTTTATGTTTGAATGAACTTGGAGAAGGTAAACTAATTGGTCCTGATTTGATTAAAGAGACTGAAGAGAAAGTGAAGATAATTCGAGATCGGTTAAAAGCAGCTTCAGACCGACAGAAATCTTATTCAGATTTGAAAAGGAGAGACATAGAGTTTAATATTGGAGATAAAGTATTTTTGAAAGTGTCTCCTTGGAAAAAGATTTTAAGATTTGGTCGTAAAGGAAAACTGAGTCCTCGTTTTATTGGACCTTACGAGATATTGGAAAGAGTTGGACCAGTTGCGTATCGACTTGCTTTGCCGCCTGAGTTGGATAGAATCCATAATGTATTCCATGTTTCTATGTTAAGGAGGTATAGATCAGATCCGTCTCATATCTTGCCAGTTGAATCTATTGAGGTGAGTGCAGATCTGACATTTGAAGAAGAACCAGTTGCTATTTTGGCACATGAAGTGAAAGAGTTGAGAAATAAGAGAGTGTCGTTGGTGAAAGTTCTTTGGAAGAATCATGGTAGAGAAGAGGCAACTTGGGAGAGTGAGCAAGCAATGCGAGATCAGTATCCTCAACTGTTTCAGACTTGATATCAGGTAATTTCGAGGACAAAATTTCTTTTTAGAGGGGGAGAATTGTAATATCCCAAAATGTGCCCTAGAAGTTTTGATATAATTGTTGTTTTAATTGAATTTAATTATTTGTGTATTTGGTAAGAGAAAGGAAGTGAAGAGAGAGTTTATATGTTGTATATATGGAAATATATACAACATATACAAGTCAAGTTAGTGGAGGTCAAAGATGATTAGTTAATGATTTTAATTAATTAAGTTAATTAATGGAAATGGAAGATTAAGTGAGTGGAATGAGATATTTGAATATTTTATTGTATTTTTGCTTGGTGGAGAGGATTTTGAGGAATGAGTGGTTGGAGAGAGCGTTTGACTTTATTTTCTTTCTTTTCTTTTCTTTCCTTCCTCCCTCTTCGTGTATCTTCTTCCTCTTCTTCTCCTTTTTCTGTGTTGGCCGGCTAGCAAAGAATCAAGAGAGCAATAGAGAGATTTGATCTTCTAACTCAAGATCTAAGGAAGTTTCAAGTAATCAAGTTGGAAATTTAAGAGTTTCTTTATCCTTGGTAAGTTTCCTCTTGATTCCTTGATTTTCTTTTAAGATGTGTTTGAGTTTGTTGGTTGATTGTTGATGGTATGTGAATATGTTTGATTAAGATGTGTTTAAGAGTGTTTGGTTCAAGTGATTTTGGATTTTTAGGGTTGGTTTGAAGGAAAGAGTAAGTTGTTGGAAGTGAATGTATTGTGGTTGTGTTTTGGGTTTGTGGTGATGAGTTTGATTTGTGTTGGATGTATGTTTTTAGTTGTTTTGGTGTTTTTGCAAGTTTATTATGGTTTTTGGGTATGTTGAGCTACGTTTGTTTGAAGTGGATTTTGGTAAAAGGAAGTGATTTGTTGGTTGTGTTGTTGAAGTTGCTGGAATCTGGATTTTTGGCCTGACACACCCATGAACACGGCCAAGTCTTTGGGCGTGTCGATGGTTCTGTGTTCTTGGATGGGTGACACAAGCAGTGACACGCCCATGTCACTGAGCGTGTCACAGCTTCTGTGTAGTTGTAGTATTGACACGTCCATGTCACTGAACGTGTCATAGCTACTGTGTTGGTGAGGAATTGACACGCCCATGTTGTTGGACGTGTCAATGTTTCTGTGAGACAGAATATATTACACGTTCAGTGACACGCCCGTGGTTCTGAGCATGTCAAAGCTTCTGTGTTGTGAGTTTAGGGCATGGTCAGGGACACGCCCGTGTTGTTGAGCGTGTCATGTCTAGGGTTTGCTCTAGTTGGCTCTTAGTCTTATTATCTCTTGTGTATCTCTAAGTGAGTATGTATTATCACCTTTGGTTTAGGTATTGAAGAGGTTGTTGAATTGTCCTAACCTAGGTGGTGAAGAATTCTTAAAAGAGAAAGGTTGTAGATTGGTGTGAGATGTTCCTAAGGTAAGTACAAACTACATTATTGCATACATTCATATGATGTTGAGACTTAACATACATTTGATTGTAAATGTGTTAAGAAATCTAATGCATTGTTAATGCATATTAATAATGTATGTTTGGTATAATGTGAATGTTGTGATGAGCATGTAAAATGTGTGTTAATGCCATTGGTTATATACACTTGAGTGATGAATTGATCAATGTGATTGGCTATGATAATGATGTTAATGCAATTGATATTTTATATTATCTTGATGAGATATGAAGCCATGATTGTTGGCTATAATGATGAGAAAGAAATGTATAAAGATATGAATGAAAAGATGATGCGTCTAATGTGTCATTCAACCTTCAGAGTTCTGGGTTTGGCGGCATGCCTATAAAGTACTGGATAGGGGAAAAGAATGGGTCGTAAGCTGATTCCAGTTGATAAATGTGAAATGTTAATTATAGTAACAGTCTAGCCGGGTTGAGGATTTCCTCGGGTTTATCCGGGTTGAGGTCCAAGAGACTGGGTCTGTTACAGGTAACAGTCTAGCCGGGTTGAGGATCTCCTCGAGTTTAGCAGGTTGAGGTCCAAGAGACTGGGTCTATTACCATATCCATGGATAGAGATATATATATATTGCCTACGGGCTTGATCATTGTGATTATAGACCAAAGCAGTAACTCTGAACTTTGAATAACATATTAGTGTCTTTTGGGCCCAAGTCTGTCTTTATTTTCAATGTGATTTATGAATGCTGAAATAAATGAAGAATGAGATTCTTGAGAATTGTTTATATGTTTGAGATTATGACATTTGCATTTCATTAAAGTATAATATTATTATAGTTTGTACCACTAAGCCGTTGGCTTAGCGCGATTGTGATTCATCGCGCAGGTGACAGAGAAGAACCAGAGAGTTCTTATAGACTGAGTAGAGTCTAGATTTTGAGGCGTTGATAGTGGAGCTTAAAGATCAAAGACATACTGCCAAACATGTATATGTTTTATGTTTTGTAAAACTTGAGTTTTTAATGTATAAATATTTGTACATATTTGTTATATTTTCCGCTGCTTTTAAATAAACATTTTATCTTTTGTCTTTTATAAATTCTTTAAATGATGAAATTTGTTCATGCTTTTGTAAAGGGATGTGTCATTTGTTTAAGGATACCGTGGCATTTCTATATTCAGTATACGTATATTACGATCGTATTAGCATGCTGTGTACGTATACGGGGTATAGGGGTGTTACACAACCAATAAATATGGTGGAGTATAAAGCTTGTATTTTTGGCATAGAAACCCTGATGATCATGAAGATTGATAAGAGACAGGTCTTTGGTGACTCTTTATTAGTTGTATTTCAAGTAAATGGTGAGTGGGAGTTGAAAAAAAAATTGAAGCCATATCATGATCACTTGACTGTGATAAAGAAGAATTTCAAGGAGTGTAGATTTGTACACTTACTACGGGAAGAAAACTAAATGGTTGATGCCTTGGCCACCCTTACTTCAGCATGGGAGGATCCTGTTAAGTTATTTCTTAAGCCTCTGGTTTTGACCAGTTCATCGACTCCTTGTTATGATTATGAAATAGTCATGGGAATCGACACGGACCATGATACGTGGTATGACATCATAAGATGGTTTTTTGAAAGTAGGGAGTATCCATAAGATACAACAAAGGAAGAGAGAAGAACAATAAGGAGATGGTCCTTACAATACATCACCCTCATGCAGAGTTGTATAGAAGATGGCCTGATGGGGGTACAGTTGAGATGTTTGAGGAAGCATGAAGTTGAGCACATCATGTCAAAAAATACATGTGGGAAGTTGTGGTCCACACATGAATGGTTTAGCACTATTTAAGAAGATAATTCGACAAGGTTACTATTGGTTGACCATGAGAGAGATTGTATTGAGTTTGTGAAGAAGTGCCAGCAATGTCAGATGTATGGTGATTTGAATAGCATGCCTCCTAAAGAATTGCACTCTATGTCTTCACCCTGGCCCTTTACGACTTGGGGGATTGACATTATAGGACAGATACATCCGACAGCTTCAAATGGTCATCGCTTCATCGTAGTAGCAGTGGATTATTTTTTGAAATGGGTCAAAGTTGAATCTTCCAACAAGCTGGGGGCAAGAAAAATGGCTAGGTTTATGGAAAAAAATCTCATCTGCAGATATGGGGTCCCATACAGTGTGATATCAAACAATGGGATATAGTTTCAAGGAGCAGTTAGGGACTTGTTCTCGAAGTACCAAATCCATCATCACCAATCCTCCCCTTATAGATCGAAGGCTAATGGTGCAGTAGAAGCAACAAACAAGACAATGAAGCAAATTCTATCCAAGATGACTAAGACACACAGGGATTGGTCAGAGATGCTTCCTTTTGCTTTGTGGGGATACAGAACAAGCATGTGAACCCCGACTAGAATTACACCATTTTCCTTGGTTTATGTGATGGAAGTAGTGTTGCTAATTGAGATAGAGATCAAGTCATTAAGAGTGATTTTGAAAGTTGAATTTCCTGAGATAGAATGGGTAGTGAGCATATATATACAGTTAGATTTATTAGAAGGGAGGATGTTAAAAGCACTGTATCATCACCAGCTTTACCAAAGAAAGATAGCTCGAGCCTACAATACAAGGGTTAAGATCAGGAAGTTCAAAGTCGGCGACTCAGTGTTGAAGCAGTGTAAGCCTAATGTTTCTGATCCAAGAGAAAAATTTAGACCTAGTTGGGAAGGACCGTATGTTATAAAGCAAGTCATGAACAAGGGTGTAGTCAAGATATCAGACATAGACGGGAACGAGTTTAGTGAGCCAGTAAGCATTGACAGATTGAAGAGGTTTTATGTATAAAAATTAATAAAAAAAAAGAAGAAAAGAGTGCTTGCTAGGTTAAAAACCCCAAAAGGGCGGCCTTGTAACACCCCTACATCCAATATACGTACACTATATATACACACTATATGTGATATACGTATAGAGAATAGAAGACTGTCACAGTCCATTTTAAACAAACCAATCTTTAAAACTTTACTTCAAATCATCATAAGTCGAAATAAAATTTGTATAATCTTAAAATGTGCAATTGACATCATAAAATTAATAAGTGATAAATTTCTTGTTAAAAACATATTTAATTTCATTACCAAAAAGTTTATCCAAAATATTTATTTAATAAGCAGCGGAAAATGCAGCAGAATATACATATGCTTACATCAAAATCAATAAGTACAAAAATATGAAATTTATTCATGCTGGCATTTCGTCTCTGATCTTGATGTCCACTATCACTTTGATCTCAAAGACTCAAGCCTAGACTCGACTTGGTCTAGACGAGCTCTCCGGCACAATCGGATCTACTCTGTCGCCTGCGCGATGAACCACAATCGTGCTAAGCAAAAAGTTTAGTTGTACAAACTTTGATTCAATATAGAACAATGCAATGCTAATGCACAACACATGTGAATATAACAACTCATTACATTAAATCTCAATATATTAATCATTTGCATCACATTTCATAATTCACATTAAAGCAAAGACAAAAATGGGCCCAAAAAGGATCTAATATGCTATTCAAAGTTCAGAGTTACTGCTTTGGTGCATAATGACACCTTGTGTCTAGCCCCGTAGGCAATATATATATATCCATGGATAATCCAACTAGATCTGAGCTTACGACCCGGTCTTTTCACTCAGTCTAGCTTTAAGGATTTGTTTTTGAGGCTTATGACCCGGTCTTTTCACCCCAAAAATATCACATTTATCAGCTGGGCCCGGCTTACAACCCGGTCTTTTCACCTGCCTAGCAATTCATAGGCATGCCGCCAAACCCAGAACTCTAAAAATTGAATAACATACTAGGCACACAATTTATTCATTTATCTCATTATCAAAAACTTTCATAATTCCATTCTCATTTCATTTCTCATAATCAAACTAGGCACATTACCTTATTATATCATCATTTTCTCACCTTTCTCATTCTTCTCTTTTGTATCAATATCAATTTGTTACATTATGATTTCACATATCTTATCATGTACAACACATTACTCAATTGATTTGATACATCATCATAATTCACATTATACATATCATAACATATAACTCATTCATCAACAATATATCAAGTAACTTAACACATTTCTCAACTAAATTTGTTAAGTCCCAATGTCATGTAAATGTATGCAATCATTCAAAGTTTGTACTTACCTCTAAGAGCAACAACACCAATCTATCAACCTCCTCTTCCAATATATCCCTCAATCCTTGGCTTGAGTAACTCAATTCTCTTCAAAACCTAATCCAAAGGTGATTACACATATTCACTTAGTGATACACATAAGAAAATAAGGAAGAGAACTATCTAGGGCAAACTCTACACTTGACACACTCAACAACACAGGCGTGTCCCTGACCATGTCCTAAACCCACAACACAGAAGCTTTAACATGCTCAGTGACATGGGCGTGTCACTGGTCATGTTAATTATCCTCCAACCCAGAAGCTATGACACACTCAGTGACATGGGCGTGTCACTGGACGTGTCAATACTACTACCACACAGAAGCTATGACATGCTCAGTGACATGGTCGTGTCACTGGACATGTCAATCTTCCAACAACACAGAAGCTGTGACATGCTCAGTGACATGGGCGTGTCACTGGAAGTGTCATGTTTTATTAGTTTTTTTCATAAAATTGCTATTTATTTATTATGATAATTATCATTTTCTTCATGCATTTTGGTAGTTTTAATCTGTTTATTTAGTGATTTCAGTAATTTGGTAGTTTTTAATTTATCCCAGTGTTTATATCATTTTTGTACTAGTTTTTAGTATGATATTTATGTGTTTTTAGTTAATGTTTCATTTGATTCTTGTTTAAAGTTTGTTTTAAGTTTTTATTTTAGGTTAAAGTGCAAAAACTCCCTTGGAAGATCAAAACAAAGAAAGAAGAGCATGAATCAAGCAAGACATGGCCAAGCCAAATCAAGCTTGGTCGTGTCACCTCAAGGAGATTTTGGCAGAACTTGACACTGTCAGGAGATACGGCCAAGCCACTGGCCGTGTCTCACCTAAAGGGCAAAACCAAAGAAACCAAGAAAGAAAGGAAAATTTGGCAGAAGCTGACACACCCAGAAGACACAGCCAAGCCACTGGCCGTGTCACTCTCATCTCCAAAGAATAAAGAAGAGAAAGGAGAAACAGAAGCTGACACACCCACATGACATGGCCAGGAGCTTGGCCGTGTCATCTCATGAGACCAAAGAAAGAAAAAAATGAAGGGATTTTTAGCCAGTGAATTGTATAAATAGAGAGGATTAGGGCAAGAGGAAGAGAACTATGATATTTCAGCCGTTCTTTACTTTTCTCTGAGAGTTTTTCTCTGAAACAAGAAAGCTATCAAGGATTGATTTCACTTTCATTCAAACACTCTAGATCAAATTAGTTTTAGCCATTGCATTATTCTTTTAGCAAATATCTGAGCAAGAGATTCTTCAGAAGCCAAAGGAAAATTGTAATTGGGTTTTGTTCTTTAACTCTATCTCTTAAGTTTCATTGAAATTGTATTTATTAATTCTCTAATGTCTAAATTAATTTCTTTGAATTTTAATGAGATGAATTTGTTTGATAGCATCACTATGAACTAATTTTGATCTGGTCTAGGGTTTGTATGGATCTACTATGATTGTATGAAATGGTTATTGCTCTTAACTGATTTATTTCTTTTATCCTTAATTGAATGGAATAATGTTAATATATAATTGATTGGCCACCAATTATGTGTTTTAGGTATTTAGATGAAGGATTGAGAAATGAAGTCTAATACTGGAATAATTTAATTAGGGACTTAGGTGAATTAGAAATATAAACCTAAGGAAAAGATCATTTTGATTGTAATAAGATTAATTGAAAGAGGTTTGAATGCGAGAGCTTATTTCCTTGATTTGATTAATTAAGTTGCTTGAAATCTGATCTTTGAAATTAAATCAGTTGAGAGGAATAGCCATTCATACATATAAATTAGTAGAGAAGTGCAAACCCTAGGCTTTTCTTTTGAGTGAATCAATATATCTATTCAGTTTTCTTTCATTATTATAAATTCAATTCCTTTCTATTTTCGTTAGTTGTTTAGCAATTTAATTTTATAAATCAAAGATTATTAATTGATAATTTGTTTATTAAGATTTGATAAATAATTAGCTCATCTAGCTTCCTTGTGAAACGACCTTGAGGTGTTCACCGAAATACTACAGCAGCCTCATATACTTGCGAGTGTAGCTTTAGTAGTGTATACCAGAGCGCAACAAGTTTTTGGTGTCTTTGCAGGGGAAGCTAATTGGCGTAATTGTTTATCAGTCATATTTATATTTTAAATTATTTTTCATTGTTTACATTTTATTTTATTTTTTCTTTTTCTTTAAATAATTCCTTCTTTTAGAAATTTGTTTTATGCAAGGTAGGAGATCACTTGGAGCAGAGCTTTGCCCATTTATTTCAGAAATTCAAAGAGTGAAAAGGAGCAGAGAAGAGTTTGATTTGTATACCGGGTTTGATACAGAGGAGGAAATTTCTAATTTTGAGTCGGATACTGCGCAATCTACCAATATGGTAGACGAGAGGCAAAAAACTATGAGGGATTTTGCTAGACCTATCATTGGGACTTCCACCTCATGTATAAGATTGACAGATGCAGCAAGAAATTACGAGTTGAAGAATACCCATTACAACATGTTGCCATCATTCTATGGAGTTTCGAATGAGGATCCTTTGAATTTTATCCGGGATTTCTACTCCACCCTCAACACATTTCCATTGGGAGGACTAACAGAAGACCAGTTGAGGATGAGGTGTTTTCCGTACACATTAAAGGATAGGGCAAAAAGTTGGCTTATGATGTTGCCTGAAAATTCTTTGACAACTTGGGAGCAAGTATATAACAAGTTTATGGGCAAATTTTACTCACATCAGAAGACATCTGAATTATGAGGAAAAATAGCCACATTTGCTCAATTGGATGGAGAGCCATTTCATGAGGCTTGGGACAGGTTTAAGATGTTGTTAATCTAGTGTCCATACCATCACTACCCACTTCAACTGCTGAATCAGTTTTTCTACGATGGACTAACCCAGCAATTTCAGAATACTGTTGATAATGCAGCTGGGGGAGCTATGGGAGAAAAGACAGCAGAAGAGACTTATGAAATCTTTGAAATGTTGGGAGCTAATTCCCAACAAAAAAGTGTAAGAGGAAGAAGTAAGGGGGTAAATCAAGTGGAAGCCAACAGTGAGATGGTCAATCAGATAGCTGAATTGATAAGACAAGTGCAGATGCTGAACATGAAGAACAATGCTTTTTCATCCACTCAAGAAGTGTGTGGAATTTGTGGAACTTTTGGGCATGGAGCAAATATATGCCCCTCTGCATATGAGTTTATAGAAATGAGGCTGAGCAAGTTAACGCCCTGGAGGGATATCAACCAAGGGCCCGAAATGATCCTTACTCAAACAATTACAATCCTGGTTGGCAGAATCATCCAAAATTTTTGTGGGCAGCAAACAATTCCCAACAACCTTTCCATTTGCTCCAAAGACAAAATCAACCGCCAGGGCAATCTTCAAATCAAGGGCAGCCTAAGAGAGGCAGTTTGGAGGATAGTTTACATGCTTTTAACCAAGTCAGTACCAAGAATCAAGAGATGAATAATAAAAGGTTGGATTAATTAGAAGCGTCTTTCAAAAAAGTGGAGACCCAAGTGGGACAACTTGCACAACAGATGCAGATTCAACAAAAAGAAAAATTTCATAGTCAACCAAGCAAGCACAACCAGTGACTGTTCTTAGAAGTGGCAAGGTAATAAATAATGGTGTTGAAAATAATTTTGTGAATGCAGTTTAATCAAGAAAACAAAAAGGAAGGAGAGCCAGAGGACAAGGGTGATGGAGAAAAATCAATGGAGCAATCTCCTTCAGCAGATTTACACAAGGCAAGTAATCCTTACTGGCCACCTATACCATTCCCCAGCAGATTGAAGAATGATAAACAAAATAAGTAATTTTTAGACATCTTCAACATGCTGTCTAAGGTAAGTATTAACTTACCTTTACTTGAAGCAATAAAGAATATGCCGGCTTATGCCAAATTCTTCAAGGAATTGAACACCAAGAAAAAGAGGTATGAACCAAATGAAAAGGTGATAGTATCATAAACTACCTCCGAAGCTAAAGGATCTTGGCAGCTTCATAAATTACTATAGGTAATGGAAAGGGAACTAATGGAATGTGTGATTTAGGAGCCAGTGTTAATTTGATGCCTTACTCTATGTATCTTGAGTTAGAACTTGGGGAACTTAAACCTACTAAAATGGTCTTGCAATTAGCTGACAGATCTCTTAGATTCTCGAAAGCAGTTATAAAAGATGTGTTAGTTAAGGTTGGTGGGTTGATAGTGCCCGTGGACTTTATAGTCCTTGACATGGAAGGAGATAACCCTACACCATCCCCACACACTATTTTACTGGGTAGGCCTTTTATAGCTACGACCAACACCTTGATTGATGTTAAAAATGGTAAATTGTCAATGACTGTCTTGGGACAAAAAGTTTAATTTTCTATTTTTAACACTTCTCCTATTCCTAAAACTACATTATATGAGAATTGCTCTTTAATTGATTGTTTTGACGCAGTTGTTTCAGATGTTTTCTTGCAAATAGGTTCTTCAGAAAAATTGGAGCTGGCACTGACCTTAGATCATGAATTGGATATTTTTTACTCAGAAGTAGCCAGATGCATTGATATTTTAGAAAGTGCTGAAATAGAGGAACTTAAAGAGGAACCATCATTTGAGCTCCCCCTCCATCCAAAAAGAAGAGAAAAATCCTTCACTTGAGTTAGAGCTAAAAGAGTTGCCTAAAAACCTGAAATATGTGTTTTTAGGAGATCACAACACTTTACCTATGATAATTTCTAGTGAACTTAGTGAAAGGGAAGAGATGAGGTTGGTGAGTGAATTAAAAAGATTGAAAAGAGCTATAGGATGGGGGTTGAGTGATATCAAAGGTATTAGCCCTTCAATGTACATGCATAGAATTATCTTAGAAGAGGGAGCTAAACCTATGAGAGAGACCCAAAGGCGTCTTAACCCAAACATGAGTGAAGTGGTTAAGAATGAAGTGCTTAAATTGCTTGATGAAGGAGTGATATACCCGATAGCCAATAGTGAGTGGGTTAGCCCAGTACATGTAGTGCCTAAGAAATCAGGAATCACTGTGGTAAAAAATGAAAAGAATGAATTGATTCCTACTAGAACTACCACTGGGTGGAGAATGTGTATAGACTATAGGAAGTTAAATAATGCCACAAAGAAAGATCATTTTCCTCTTCCTTTTAATGATCAAATGCTAGATAAACTTTCTGGACACTCTCACTATTGCTTTTTAGATGGACTTTCAGGTTATTATCAGGTGGTGATAGCACCAAAGGATCAATCCAAGACCACTTTTACTTGCCCTTTTGGGACTTTCGCATTTCGACGTATGCCCTTTGGCTTGTGCAATGCACTTGCAACTTTTTTAGAGATGCATGATGTCTGTTTTCAAGGACATGATAGATGACTTTATTGAAGTATTTATGGATGATTTTTCTATTTTTGGTGATTCTTTTGATAATTGCCTCAGTAAACTTATTCTTGTGCTTGAACGATGTATTGAATGTAATCTCACTTTGAGTTGGGAAAAAAGTCATTTCATGGTTACTCACGGTTTTGTATTAGGCCATGTTGTGTCTAGTAAAGGGATTAAGGTGGATAAAGCTAAGGTAGAGTTGATTGCTAAGTTACCTCCACCTACCTCTGTTAAGGGAATAAGAAGCTTTCTAGGGCATGCAGGTTTTTACCGGAGGTTTATTAAAGATTTTTCTAAAATAAGCCAACCATTGTGTCATTTGCTTGGAAAAGATGTTCCATTTGTATTTACTGCACAATGCATGCAAGCTTTCAATTCCCTTAAGGAAAAATTGACTAGTGCACCGGTAATTGTAGCTCCTGTTTGGTCCTTACCTTTTGAAATTATGTGTGATGCATCCAACCATGCAGTAGGAGCTGTCCTTGGGCAAAGGGTTGAGAAATTTTTGAGAGTGATTTATTATGCTAGTTTGACCCTAAGTAGCACACAAGTTAATTACACAACAATTCAAAAAGAAATGTTAGTTGTTGTTTTTGCCTTAGATAAGTTTAAAGCTTATTTGATTGGGTCTAAAATTATTGTGCATTCAGATCACGCAGCTTTAAAATATCTTTTGACCAAACAACATGCTAAACCTCGCTTAATTAAATGGGTGCTATGATTGCAAGAATTTGATTTTCAAATCAAAGATACTAAGGGAAGTGAAAATATTGTAGCTGATCATTTATCTAGGTTACCTTTCTTTGATGAAAATCTTGCATCTGATAGTGTTCATAGAAATCTAGAAGCATTTCCTAATGAACAGTTGTTTGCGGTAATGAATTCACCATGGTTTGCAGATATTGCTAACTATCTTGCTTGTGGTATTTTGCGTTCTAACATGTCATTTCAAGGAAAGAAAAGGTTTTTGCACATGAGTAAATTCTATTTCTGGGATGAACCTTACCTATTCCGGATATGCAAAGATGAGATAGTTCACAGGTGTGTACTTGAGGAAGAACAACTTAGTGTTCTTCAATTTTGTCATGACCTTCACTGCGGTGGTCATTTTGGAGGGAGAAAGACTGCTGAAAAAGTGCTTCAAAGTGGATTTTATTGGCCTACCCTATTCAAAGATGCTCAAGAATATTATAAGTATTGTGACCGCTATCAAAGAGTAGGTAATATTGGTAGGAGGAATGAAATGCCCCTTCAATCTTATATTGCAGTTGAACTGTTTGATGTTTGGGGAATAGACTTCATGGGTCCTTTTCCCAAATCCTTTAGTTATGAATACATATTGGTTACTGTTGATTATGTTTCAAAATGGGTGGAGGCAATCCCCACCCAAACTAATGATGCTAATGTGGTTGTTAAATTTGTTAAGGAATACATTCTTGGCAGATTTGGCACGCCAAGGGTGATAGTCAATGATGGGGGAAGTCATTTCTGCAACAAACTTTTTGAGAAGTTAATGCACAAGTCAGGTGTGAAACACAAAGTGGTGACCCCATACCATCCATTGACTTCAGGACAAGTTGAGACATCCAACAAGCAAATCAAAGAAATTTTGGAAAAAATAGTCAACTCATCAAGGAAGGATTGGGCAAGTAGATTGAATGACGCATTGTGGGCATATCAAACTGCTTTCAAAACTCCCTTGGGTATAAGTCCATACCGATTGGTTTTCAGTAAGGCTTGTCATTTACCAGTGGAGTTAGAGCACAAGGCGTATTGGGCAATTAAGACTCTGAATTTAGATTTGGACAAGGCAAAGAGAGAACATTTTTTGCAAATTTCGAAGTTAGATGAACTAAGGAACGAGGCATATGAGAGTTTAAGGATTTATAAGGACCGTACTAAAGCACTTCATGACCAAATTTTAGTACGAAAGATATTGAGCCCAGGTATGAAGGTCTTGCTTTTCAATTCTCATCTCTGACTGTTTCCAGGAAAACTCAAGTCTCCATGGAGCGGTCCTTTCGAGATAACTCAGGCATATCCTTCCGGTGCTATAGAATTACTTAACTCTCGAAAGAATGAAACTTTTAAAGTAAATGGATAGAGAGTTAAACCATATAATGAGGGGTTCCAAGAAGTAAGGATTGTTGATAGTACTTTGATCGACGATCCTTAATTCTTGTAGTAGCGTCCAGCTAAGACGACGTTAAAGAAGCGCTCGATGCGAGGTAACCCATTGTTATTGTTTTTAGCATTTTAGTTTAGTATATTCAGTTTATTTATTTATTTTCCCTTCTATTTTTCTTTAAGGCTTGATGGTTTGGAGATTGGAAGTATTTTTATTCTTGTAGAGAACAGGCCAGGAGCATTGAGTTTAATTGAGAAAAGGAGGGCCATCCAGTTCCAACTTTCCTTGATCGCATGTTTATGCTGAAGTCACGGTATTTGCTTTAGTTGTTTTCTTTCATGTTGATTATTTGTATGAAAGCTTCACTATGCGTGACACAAAAGAGGTTCTTTCTATCTTTTCTTTTGTTTACATTGAGGACAATGTAACTCATAAGTGTGGGGTAATTTTTAAGCTTTTCTTTAATTTTTGTTTTGTTTTCTTTGTGAGTTATATTGTGCATTTTTCTTGGCATAATTGTTGGAAACTTATTTTCATTGCATAATTTTTGGAAACTTATTGACTTTTCTGTAATTCTAGCATTACATTTGAGCCTTGAGTATCAGTATAGAGATTAGCATTTGAATTCATTCAGGATCAATTTTCATGTTCTGCAATTCATGACATATAAATCTCTGAGAACCCACCCTTTGTGAGTTTTGAGCCTCATAGATTGAATATTATTGTCAATCAATTTTTTTTTTAAGTGTGCACCTTCATGATTTTGTATCTCTAGAGCTTGCTTTTGCATACTAATTGAACTCACATTATGATTTCATCTCAAGTTTTAAAATGATGAAGGCAAATTAGGATTACCCCCTTTAGCTTAAAAAGACCTCCCGTAATTATGAATTCCTTAGTGAGCCAAGTTGAGCCTTTGACCTTTTCTTGATTGATCAACACAATTAACAACTCAAAATTTTTCTATTATTATCATACCTTCATTAAGGAATGGAGTTTCTTATGATATGACAATAGGTGAGGTTTAATTGATAAGTATGGGGTAAACAAAAAAAATTAATAGGAAAATAGTATTCTTTTTGTAAGATTTGGGGCTGAAATGCATACTTTGCCGATTTTATTTGATGACAGTCGATTATTCTTTTCTTCTACATTTAAGCTAGATGTTCAATGTATTTTTA
Source organism: Garcia nutans (assembly GCA_947685225.1). NCBI lineage: Eukaryota > Viridiplantae > Streptophyta > Magnoliopsida > Malpighiales > Euphorbiaceae > Garcia > Garcia nutans. The sequence goes on from CANTUV010000040.1 coordinate 12,296,252, forward strand.
TAGTTTGTATATATATATATAAATTAAATAAAAATTAAAAGAAGATATATATATATATATATACAAAATTCATATATTTTCTAGCATTAGTCATCAAAGAGGAATTTCGACTCATTTACTTTTCTTTATGTATGAAAATATTTGAGACTATCAAGGGTTGGTGAATATGTCATTTGAGGGAGTTACGAGTTCCTACGTAAGATTATTGTCTAATTTAGATGCTCCATTTCTTGATGTTCCAACTTAAATGTCTTTTCTCACACCTTCACCTTAGCCCCATTACATCCAAAAGAAAAGACCTTCGAATTATTTCTTGAGAAAAATCAGTGAGAGAGATTGGATAATTAAGCAATTTATGGCAGTATGCGGTCATGATTAGTTTGAGTGAATTAACCTTTAAAATTGAGAGAAACACTTAGATGAGAGATGAGATTTGTTATGTCTGAATTAATGAATGAGTTAAGAAAATCTTGATTGAAGCAAATTGCATTTATTTATTGCTGAGTATTAAAGGATTTCATCTTATAAACTTGAATTATAGTTAAGGTTAATTGAGTTTTTAATTTATGCTATGTAAATTTGCTTGAGGACAAGCAAAGTTTTAAGTGTGGGGTAGTTGTTTTATTAGTTTTTGTCATAAAATTGCTATTTATTTATTATGATAATTATCGTTTTCTTCATGCATTTTGGTAGTTTTAATCTGTTTATTTAGTGATTTCAGCAATTTGGTAGTTTTTAATTTATCCCAGTCTTTAGATCATTTTTGTACTAGTTTTTAGTATGATGTTTATGTGTTTTTAGTTAATGTTTCATTTGATTCATGTTTAAAGTTTGTTTTAAGTGTTTGTTTTAGGTTAAAGTGCAAAAACTCCCTTGGAAGATTAAAACAAAGAAAGAAGAGCATGAATCAAGCAAGACATGGCCAAGCCAAATCAAGCTTGGCTGTGTCACCTCACGAAGATTTTGGCAGAACTTGACATGGTCAGGAGACACGGCCAAGCCACTGGCCATGTCTCACCTAAAGGGAAAAACCAAAGAAACCAAGAAAGAAAGGAAATTTTGGCAGAAGCTGACACACCCAGAAGACACGGCCAGGAGCTTGGCCGTGTCACCTCATAAGACTAAAGAAAGAAAAAAATGCACGAATTTTTAGCCAGGGAATTGTATAAATAGAGAGGATTAGGGCAAGAGGAAGAGAACTATGATATTTTAGTCGTTCTTCACTTTTCTCTGAGAGTTTTTCTCTGAAACAAGAAAACTATCAAGGATTGATTTCACTTTCATTCAAACACTCTAGATCAAATTAGTTTTAGCCATTGCATTATTCTTTTAGCAAATATCTGAGTAAGAGATTCTTCAGAAGCTAAAGGAAAATTGTAATTGGGTTTTGTTCTTTAACTCTATCTCTTAAGTTTCATTGAAATTGTATTTATGAATTCTCTAATGTCTAAATTAATTTCTTTGAATTCTAATGAGATGAATTTGTTTGATAGCATCACTATGAACTAATTTTGATCTGGTCTAGGGTTTGTATGGATCTACTATGATTGTATGAAATGGTTATTGCTCTTAACTGATTTATTTCTTTTATCCTTAATTGAATGGAATAATGTTAATATATAATTGATTGGCCACCAATTATGTGTTTTAGGTATTTAGATGAAGGATTGAGAAATGAAGTCTAATACTGGAATAATTCAACTAGGGACTTAGGTGAATTAGAAATCTAAACCTAAGGTGTAATAAGATTAATTGAAAGAGGTTTGAATGAGAGAGCTTATTTTCTTGATTTGTTTAATTAAGTTGCTTGAAATCTGATCTTTGAAATTAAATCAGTTGAGAGGAATAGCCGTTCATACATATAAATTAGTAGAGAAGTGCAAATCTTAGGCTTTTCTATTGAGTGAATCAATATATCTATTTAGTTTTCTTTCATTATTATAAATTCAATTCCTTTCTGTTTTCGTTAGTTGTTTAGCAATTTAATTTTATAAATCAAAGATTATTAATTGATAATTTGTTTATTACGATTTGATAAATAATTAGCTCATCTAGCTTCCTTGTGAGACGACCTTGAGGTGTTCACCGAAATACTACAGCAGCCTCGTATACTTGCGAGCGTAGCTTTAGTAGTGTTTACCAGAGCACAACATGTCACCAACCCAGAAAACACAACCAACAACATGCCCAACGACATGGCTGTGCTACTGGGTGTGTCAGGCCAAAAACCCTGAAATCAACAGAAAACTATCACATCCAACTATCATCTTTCAATAACCTTATCAACACCACACAAACTCAACCAAATCCATCAACATACCATATTGTAGACCCTTAATTTTTAACCCAGTCCGGTCCAATATATTTTAATTAGTCCAAAATAAGATTAATCATAAAAATTTCCTATAAATAACACTAAAAAGTCACAGAAAAAGAGGAGGAAATTTTTAGAGGAAAAACTTTGGACTGAGGAATCAAGAAAAATTAGGAGATTAACGATCGTACTTTTGAGAGAAATAAGCAAGCAATCAATCCAACAAAGGCAACCATCTTGCCTTTGTTCTTGTTCATCCAAGAAGCAATTTTTTGGTGGAACCAACAAATGAAGGTATGAATATCTAATCTCTTTTTTTCTTCACAGTAGCTTCAATCATCCAATTGTTTCTTTTGATTCTAAAAACCTTAATTCGTTTCTTTGTTTTCCAAAAATCTTAAAATTGTTATTTTTGTTTCTTCAAAATCTTAAAACCCTAACTTACTTTTCAACTTTTCAAAACCTTAAATCGTTTCATTAATTTACCAAAACCCTAATCTGCTTTCCAATTTTTCAAAACTCTAAATTGAATCCTTTTCTTTCCAAAAACCCTAAAAAATATCTTTTCTATTTCTATAAACCTCAAATCGTTTTGTTTATTTCCAAAAAACACCATAAAACTCTAAACTAGTTTTCTTCTAATTCTTTTCCGAAATTCCAAATGTTTTGTTAAATATCCAAACTAAAACTCACTTTATGGTTTCTAAAAATCACATTAAGCTTCATAATACTATAAATTGTTTTTCAAAATTCTAAAATCAAATACATTCTCCGAAACACTAAAAACCCTAGTTCAACTTCAAAATCAAGACAGTAACCCCAAACTAGCTAACCTTAAACCCTAATTTTCTAAAATCCTAATCCCCTTAAAACCTTAAAACCTTATAACCCTAAGCATTCAAACCCAATATAGTACATCCCAAATAATAATCCAGTAACCATAAATCATAAACCTAATGTTTTAATATCCAAACCCTAAATTCATGATTTTACCCCTCAAACCCTAATTTGGTTAGTCAAATAACCTTATCAATCCCTTAATCATAAAACCTTAATCCATTTTAATTCCCTTAAAACTTACAATAGCTTAAACCAATAAATTCCAAAACCCTAAACATTAAATAAAGAATCTTAAATAAAAAATAGTAGCCTTAATTTGTATCTTTACTTGCTTTATTTACTTTTAGATTTGATTGTGTAGTCTATTATATGCTTTGATTTATTTGTAATGCTTTATTTAATTTATCGCGGATGGATGTATATTTTATATTTTGGTGATATCTTTAATGAATGATTTATTTATGATGAATGGTTATTTACTTTATCGATTTATTTAGATTTTCAAATGTTGTAAGAGGTATGTTTCCACTTTGTGGGTACCTCGTTAATTTAGTTCTATGTAATTTAAATTACTTTTATATTTTGGACCAATGTAAAGGACATGTTTCCACCTTTCAATGGGTGTCCTATTAGTTTAGACATGGATTATGTAAGGGCATGTTTCCATCTTCGGATGGGTGTCCATTTATTTGTTTTGCTTGGACTTTGTTTTGATTTTTAATATAACGATGCTTTATTTCAATTATTGTGTGTAATATGGATAATATTGTTACACTTAAGAATTTTATAATATTAAGACCAGTAAATAAGGTCGGTTCCAATGAAACGGGCGTTGTGGGGGTGCTGGGCCATTTCTCACCTTCCCCACACGTACCCAACTTTTCAAACCCATTAGGGGATTGGGGATTCCTTAGGAATCGAGTCATCCATCCCTTTCTTTTTCCCGGCCCATCCGGGTGGCGACTCCATTTTCTCTGGATTTAGGTCCGTGTTCTCTAAGGCCCTGAGCCTAAACAGTGCCGAAGTCGCAAGAACCATTCCACCAAGATTGGAGGTGAAAATCCCCGCTCACGCATATATTACTTGAGTAAACATTAAAACAACTCAATTATAAACATCAAAACACAAACACAACCATGATTCACAACTCAAAACTTACACAATACACAACTCTTGTTTCCTTCATCAAACTTAACCCTTTTCTCTTTAATCCAACCCCAAAAATCAAAGTTAACAAAATAAAACAACCTCAAACATACCAAATCAACCATACACATAACTACACCAACCATCCACCAAACTCATAAACACAAACTCAAAAGAAAACAAAGAAACAAGTTGGAAACTTACCAAATATGAAGAAAAATCCTTAAAACTCCAACTTGATCTCTTGAAATCCTCCAATTCCTTGAGTTAGGAAGCAACAAAATCTCTTTTCCTTTGGTTGATAATGGTGGCCAACCATAGAAGAAAGAAGAAGAAGAAGATGCAAAGTCAACCAGTCAAACCAAACATTACTCTTTTAACCAAACACCTTTTCCCCAAATTACTCTCCACCAAGTATTATATTAATATAATAATAAACCCACTTATGTCATCTTTCACTATCCTTAATTAAATCTATTTAAATACTAAAAATATTTAAAGACCATAATAAGACATTAACTTGTATATATTGTACATATCTCTATATATACAACATATACACACTCCTTCTTCTTATCTTTTCACTTAATTAAATATACACTTGAAATCATTTAATTCAATTTCAACAATTAATATATCCAAAATTTTAGGGTATCATTTGGGATATTACAGGCCTAGGCAAAAGTTAGAGCAGTTTACTAGTTTCAAAAACCTAAAAGGGCGGGCTAGGTAATAATTAGGGCTAAATGAGAGAAAATTATCAATTAGAAAACCTGAAAGGGCTAGTTGGGACAGGAGTGATCTCATATATGCTGGTTTTATGTTTTGTTGTCCCCTAATTTAATAAAATGGAGTTAATATTAAAATTATTCTATATGCACTGTTTCAAGTATTTGACCATATATGGTAAAATAAATAACACAATAGCGAAAGGTGATTGCAGATTATAAATTGAAAAGAAACATCTTTTATTATTTTCATTATTTGTTCATCCTAACATTATTTCTTTTAAGGAATTGACAAATGTAAAATCTATTGTAGACGATAAGTGTAGCATTTAGGCCTGCTTTGCTTCAGCCCATCCAATAAGGCTTCAGTCAGATGAGGCATGTCTAGATGAGGAGTAAACTCAGAACCTTGAGGCTCAGCCCCATACTGACGTTCAAGATAGTGGGGATCATAAAAAGTACCTTGACAAAGAGCAGCAAGAGCAACATACATCAAATACGTCCGAATGGTGACACGAGTAATCTTTCTCCAAGGTACCAACCAACGGATGTTAACCATATCTCGGGAGAGAATCCAATCAATGCAGTCAGCATATGAAGAAGCAGGATGGAGAAGTTTCCTATCAGAATGATGTCATGGTAAATATCTGGCAAAATCCATGGATGGAATGTCGAGCAAGCAGAAGCACTCTTAGAGCCAAATCTGTAAGCATAAGAAAATAATTTAAAAAAAATGATGATGCCCGTTAGGTTGAAAACCCTTAAAGGCGGCCTAAGCAAAAATTAGGGTAGTTCACTAATTCTGAAAACCCACAAGGGTAGTCTAAGCAAAAAATTAGAGCCAATAAAAAAAAAGTGGTCCTCTAAGTTGAAAACCCGCAAGGGCAGCTTAGGTAAAAATTAGGACAACTCGCTAGTTTTGAAAACCCGCATGGGCGGACTATGCAAAAACTAGAGCAATAAAAATAAATGGCCTAAATTAAAAACTTGAAAGGGCAATTTAGGTAATTACCTATAGTAAAAAGGGACTTTCGACCAATCTCCTTGAAGATTGATTTTAATTGGTCCAATCCAACTAGGGTCTCAGCCAAGATCACGGGTATTGGCTACAAGCCTCCTTCCATTTGATCCACGATGTTTAGAACTCGTGGATCAATGTCACCATCAAAAGAAATAAGCAAGAATTAGCCAAGAAAGCAGAGGAAAAACATGCATCACCATGCCTTGGTCAAAGCCAAATGGGAAGTGCAAAAGTCAATCAAGAGACCAAACAAAATTTTCTCACCTCTCGTCAACTGTAGAACTTCGGGCTTTGAAAGTTGGAATAACATTTGCATCCTTCGATGAGTTTTGGTAGTCAGTACGAGCAATGCCATTGGTTGATTACTTGGATATCCAAGAATGCTTCAAATTCTTCAATCATAGGACATATCTCGTAGTTATTTATCTTGAATGCCCTAGATTTCACATCCCAAAAGGAAACAATGGCATGTAGAAAAGAATGGTCCAATTTAATGTTTTGAAAGCACTTTAAAGTGTTAATTTGAGACCAAGATATTTTTTCCCAATGAATGGCTCTCATAGTTTTAAACAAACTTTTGATTTTCTTCAAATTAAACTCTGTCATTCTTGAAGTTAAAGAAAACCTCAAAATTATCGAAAGAGATTTTTGTCGTAATAAAACTTATAGAGAATTTCTTAGCTTTTGTTGGAATTTTGGCATGAGTATCAAATTGAGAAAAAAGGTTTATATAAGAGATTGGTTGATATACCGAAGTTGAAAAGAATTGGGTAATGGCTTAAGACCGAGACCTGTGAGGAAAGGAAATTTACGTTGAAGCAATTGTTGGATTGCCACACTCCTCTTGGTTTTGTAATTCTGAGATGGTTTGGGATTCCTAAATTATAAAGGAATTATTTTATGTGTACATTAATAATAATGATAATAAATTATAACAATTATAAATAATAATAATAATAATAAATAATAAAAGGTCAAAAGTTGCAGAAAAGTAGAAAACTATTTTTGTAATCATTATTATTGTAATTATTATTATTATTATTATTATTATTATTGTTATTGTTAATATAATACTTTCACTTAATATTATAGTGGATCATTGAGAAGGAGGAGGTGGGCCTTGATTAAATAAAGTCCTAAAAAAGTTATCGCTTAATGAAGGAGGAGGCATATCACACATTTGAAATCCGCTCAGAGAAAAAGTAGCTAAGTCCCTGTTTTCTTGAAATTTAGGCTTGTAACAGTCATCACCTGAAGAAGAAGAAAGGGTCTCATGGTCATCAGTTTGGGGCCCCTTAGAAGATGAAGCACCAGGATCTCTGATTCCCTGGAACCAAAAATATCAAAAGTTTTATTCCGAGTACTGATACAACCCTTCAAAATGGGCGACCTGTTGACGGCTAGCATTTAATTCTTCTTGCAGTTTCTTATTTTGCTCCTCAAGCATCCATTGTGAGTCAAAAAAGAAAAGGGTAATAACATACATAATCATGCATACATATATCATAAATCATCATGGAGTAGGTTGACAAACCATATAACTCAGATCGAAGCCTTACAGATGAGTCGAAGCCTTACAGATGAGATGGTACTTTCGGTTAGAAAGAAGGAGCAAACAGAGAAAATTATCGTTGAATTGGAACAACAGAAGAAGGTCTAGCCTCATGCTCAAATGAACCAACAGCCTACAATAATCATAAAGACAGTCAAAACAAGTTAAAATGAAACAATTGCAATGACAAAATGGTAAATGTTCACCTAAGAGGTGCCAGCCCCGGAATGAGAGATAGACTCTCTCTCCTCCTCTTCATCACTATTTTTTTCATCACTTCTATCTTCATCCTCGAAAACTCCCTGGACACCAATAGGAGACACATCAAAGTGCAAGAGTCATGGTTGAATAAATTGGGCATATGACGCGCCCGGTAGATAAAGATAAGTTTCAACATCATAGCCATTCAGAGCCAACCGACATGAATTCTCTAGCATCGATGTAATATTCAAAGTATAAGCCAGATAGTTCATCGGAATGCTCCACTACTAGGGACTAAGGAACCAATCATACACTCTTTCCCCGAGAAACCAACCACCAAACATATGATCAGCAATGACTCGGCAGGAGTACTGGTATGGTAGTGCAGCATTCATAAGAGGAGTCCAATTCACCCGCTCCTCAGCTTTCCACCAAGCCAAGTCAACCTACAAGATTACTAAAGATAAGTAGACCTTTTACATAAATTTTAAGGCATACTAATACTATTTTACTTGGCCCCAGGTTAAGCAACTCAAGTGATAGCGCTAGGAGTGCACATGATGAGAGCCAAAAACTGATGTGTGATCGGACAACAAAAAGTTTAACCTTGATACCTGACTCTCTGTCAAAAAATACCAGGTACCATTACAAGATTGTGCTCATAAACCCATACCGGTAATAACAATGGAAATAAAATTCATGCAAGTATATGAGTTGAATTGACAATGGTGGGAAATGGTACCTCAACAATCACCATAAAGGCAACAAAAGAATTTTTGTTCCTGCAAATCTTATCGAGACCATGACAAAGATATGCAAGTCCAACTTTACCCCAGCCGTAAAGCCATAAGAAATCCATATCTACAAGGGCCCTCAACACAAATAAATGGAGGCAGATTAGGTACTGCATAAAATGGTTAATCCGAGCAAATATAGCAAAAATCCCCTAGCATATTGATCGACCATTTCTCTATGAACCCGTCTAGTATAGTTCATCCAATGATTTAGAATCGATTCAATTTTTATCTTGAATGGCTTTTTTAGTGAAGGTTTCATACCGATTAACTGTTGAATTTTGTCATGTGTCAAGATATCGTTAGTAAGATGGACCGGAAGGCCATAGTACTGAAGACCAGCTATGGCCGCAAAATCAACTGGGTCGATGGCCATATCTCCCACGGGAAGGTGGAACATGTGAGTCGAGTCCATTCATTATTCTCTACACTCCTATCTATCGGGCATTCTTCGGATGGTAATTGTAGAATAAAGTTTTTGAATCCACACTCTCGGATGATCCATTTTACCCGAGAAGGCACTACATCATACCATTGTTGGGCTTTATAGACGCACCCTCCACCTCAAACTGTGAGCGAAGATTTTTTTTTCCCCAACTCTAGGTGGAATGGTTCTTATGACTTCGATACTGTTTAGGCTCAGGGCCTTAGAGAACATGGGCCTAAGCCCAGAGAAAATAGAGTCGCCACCCGAACGGGCCAGGAAAATAGAAAGGGGTGGATGATTCGATTCCTAAGGAATCCCCAATCCCCTAATGGGTTTGAAAAGTTGGGTACATGTGGGGAAGGTGAGAAATGGCCCAACACCACCACAATACCTAGTTCATTGGAACCGGCCTCCTTTTCAAGTCTTAATATTATAAAATTCTTAAATATAACGATATTATCCATATTACATGCAATAATTAAAATAAAGCATCATTATATTAAAATCAAAGCAATGTTCAAATAAAATAAATAAATGGACACCCATCCAAGGATGGAAACATGTCCTTACATCATCCATATCTAAAACTAAATGGGACACCTACCGAAAGGTGGAAATGTGTCCTTTACATTAATTCAAAATATGAAAATAAATTAAATTACATAAAGATTAATTAATGAGGTACACAATCATGGAAACATACCTCTTATAATTTTAATAAACAAATAATAATAATAATAATAAAGAAACCATCCATCCATGATAAATTAAACAAATTAAACATTGAAATTAACTAAATCGATCATCAAAACATATAATACACTACATAATCGAATCTAAAACTTAAATAAAGCAAATAAAGATACGAGTTTAGGTTTATATCTCAATTTAGGATTCTTTAATTAACATTTAGGGTTTTGGAATTTAAAAATTAATACAATTATTATTATTATTTAGGCTACTATGGAGGTTTTTGGGAAACTGGAATGGATTGGGGTTTTATAATTTTAAGAAAGTAGTAGGGTTTTTGGTTAATCAAATTAGGGTTTAGGGCTAACATCATGGAATTAGGGTTTTTAGAAAGAATAATTTAGAGTTTGGTATTTATATAAAAATAATAATGTTTAGACATTAAGGTTTTAAATGAATTAGGGTTTTAATGTTTTTGAAAAACCAATCAAAGTGTATAGATTATGTGAACTATGAATATTTTTAAAATGATTTAAAGACTACTGTGAGTTTTTATATAAAAAACCCTAATGCGATTTCCAAGTAACACATTGATTAAATAGCTACAAGATAAAGAAAACAAATAAACATCCTAAGCCAAACAAGTTTACTGGTTCTAAAGGTTATGATTTAGTAATGCACTCCATGCAAATTAACATATATTGATTTAATAAGAAATTGCATATTGTGACTCTCGTTAGATGAAGAGCAAACTCATTCAATGTTTAAAATAATCAAAACATATAGTATTTATTTAATTTAAACCATACTGTCATTTGTTGGCTCCACCAAAATTGTTTGAACGAGATTCTGGATGAGCTTTGGCAAAGACAATGAGTGCACTGCCTTTGTAGAGTTTTTTATTGTTGATCTCCCTCATATATTCTTACTGTCTCTTTTGTTTCTCAAGCTTACTAGGGTTTGTTAATTGATTATTACTGAATTTTTCAGAGTTCCAGCTGCCAACCAAAAGCCAAAGGTCCAAAAGAAAAATCCAAAGAAAGATCTCTCTCAGGTTTTTAAAACCTATATTTATAATAACTCCCTTAGTTTATACCTAAAAATTTTCTTGTTTAAGAATGGTTTATTCTGATGCATATCAAACTCACTGGTTTGACACAAACCCATTCCATATCGAATTACAATTACTTGAATTCAATATAGACCAAGTCTGTCTCGAATTAAAATGACTTTTTTTCGACAAAAACTGAACCCATATCGAAGTAGGTATCCGGATTCGACATGGAATTGAAAAATAATTGCCCATATCAAACTAGGATAGCTCCAATTCGATATGGAGCCTATCCCATATCGAATTGGACTTCCAATTTGATATGAGGACCTTTAATTAAGGTCCATATCGAATTGGTAGTGGTCCATATCGAATTGGACTACCAATTCGATATGGGACTTATCCCATATCGAATTGGGACTTCCAATTCGATATGGGACCTTAATTTAAGGTCCCATACCAAATTTGGAGAGTCCCAATTCGATATGGGATATCCCATATCGAATTGGGGCATCCCAATTCGATATGGGCTATCCCATATGAATTGGAGAGGCTGGTTTGACTCCAACACACCCCCGAATGCCCTAACATCGAATTAAATCCTATAAAATCTTCAAAACAAACCTCTTTAAGGTTTTAAAGGTTCCACCATTGTACCATATAATTAAAAGGTTTATAACTCAGGCAACAAACAAGTCAGGACCAAAATCAAGGGTCTACAGTTTGTCTCTTACTTGAACGATCTGAGACTTCAGTAGAAGAGGGTGAAAAGCAACATAGTTTTGATTATATTTTGGATGACGATGGGTTCCCGACCAGAAATTGAAGCCGGTTTAGGTTTTGGATCCGAAATGAGTTGGGTTCTCAACCCGAGACTAGATTTGATTGGGCTCTCAACCCGGGACTAAATTTTATGTACTAGACGCGATATTAGATTTGGATTTGGGTTCTCAAGCCAAAACTAGATTTTAGGTGCTCGACTCAAAACTGAATTTTGATTTGGGTTCTCAACCCGAAATTGGATTTTAGGTGCTCGACCTAAAACTAAATTTTGGGTTCTCGACCCAAGGCTGATTTGGATGCTCGATTTGAGACTGATTTGGATTTGGATTCTCAATCCGAAACTGGATTCTTGATCCTAAACTGGATTTGGATTTTGGTTCTCAATCCAAAATTAGATTCTCGATCCTAAACTGGATTTAGGTACTCGATCCGAAACTGGATTTGATTTGGGTACTTGGACCCAAGACTAGATTTTGGGTACTCGACCTGAAATTGAATTTTTTGGTGCTCAGCCCAAAACTAGATTTTTGGGTTCTCGACTTGAGTCTGGGTACTTGTACCTGAGATTGAATTTGACTGACCTTTTATTAGTTGAGAATTCTAACTTCCTTTTAACCGGTTATCCCATTCTTTAATGGATTGTGGGTCTTCACCCTGAAAATGAATCTTCATCCTTGGACCTTGGTTCTTCATCTCTTGTCTTTGGGTCTTCACCCTTGAAATTGGATCTTCATCCTTGGCATCAGGTCTTATATTGGCTTTAGCTCTTCTAGTTGGACTAATCATTCGTCTCGTGCATCTTTATTCTTTTGAGAATCTTACTTTCTTCTTGTTTTATTCTTTTTGTTCTTCCTTTTACAAAAAATTTAGCTATTTTTAGCTGGCCCTCATTTCTTCTCCTTGCCCCCCTACGTGGCAAAACTAAAAATTGAAAAGGAGAAATTTTACCCATGTGTAGGCTCAAACCAATAATTTTTTTGCGTAGGCTATGATTGATGTTTGTATTTTGTCTGGTTCCTTGCATAAGCATGCATCTCTTCTTTCTTTCGCAAAATGACTAGAGCTTTCTCAAGCAATGGGCCCTCCATGCCCCCTGATTCCATATCTTCTTCATGTTTGCTTCATAGAGTATTGTTGTTTACTTTTGAAAAATGATAGGTAACATAATATAACAAAATGCAATGTTATATTCTCATGTATACATGATATGCATGGATTATACTTACAATGGTTCCATTGACTCATAGACCGAGGTGATTAGTTGAAGTGTTCTCACAGATTTTATCCAGATGCTCATTCAAGTCTTGCATTGGAATGACAAAAGGCTTCGCATTTATGGCTTCTAACTTCAAGATGTTGAAAACTGAGACCCAAGCAGCAGAGTCAGGGATGCATCCATTTCAAACTATGATTCAGCATGTTAGTTGGTAGCTTCTTCATAGTCTTGCCAATAATCATTTACTTTGCCCAATGTGTCCTTTGAGGTTCAATGGTTCAACAAACTTCTCTTAATTTGAAGGCTTTATATAAAAAAATAGTTTTTTTTAAAAAAATCAAGTATTGAATTTGTCAAATCAATGTCATTATACCTCAGGACTCAATTTTCAAATTTAACATATCTATAACATGACAACCCTAGTTACCATACTAAACTAGGGAATCATTTCTATTTAAGCAAGGATTGTTGCACTTCAAATAGGTACATATACATTACTTGGCCAAAGGTCTCATTGAGTTTGAATATTGTCTATCTCATATGCATGCTTGTTCAAACTATCTCCACTAATAGACTCTACCTACCAACATATCTTTAATAGGCTTGAAACTGGGTCTATAAGGGACATGGTTTAAATGAAGGTCATTTTGAAATTGGAGTCGATGTGATACTATGGACAAGCCTTCACACTACAAACTTTTTATTGGAACTTTAGACAGTTGGGAGCATGAAAAGATAGAGCTTTGAATGTTCTCCCATCTTCTTAGCGTTAATCTGGATCTTGATTGGGATAGTCTTTTCCTTTATAAAAAAGGTTGATACCCACATTCCTTTCTTTTTCTTCTTTTCCCTTTTCTTTCTCTCTCTTTCTCTTTCTCTTTCTTTTCTTCGAACATTTTATCATTTTGTCCTTCTTCCTTGTAGGACTGTCAAGCATAGGACTTTCAAGAACTGGATGACCTTTCTCTTTTTTCTCTGATTTTGATTGAATCTTTGGTTGGGTTGGATCAAATCAAGTCAAACTGTCCTTATGGAAGTCTTTTGCTGCTTTAGGTAAAAAAGAACTTGGTTGGCTTTTTAAACCTTTTTGGGTTTTATTTTCTTTTCTTCTTTTTTCTTTTCTTTCTTTTTCCTTTCTTCTTTTTTCTTCATCCTTTTTTCTTCTTTTTTTTTCCTTTTTTTTTAGTCCTAGCTCCAAAAGAGTTATCTTGTTTGTACCAACTTGTATTTCTAGTAATGGATGAGTGGAGTGGCATTAATCTGCTTCAATCCTGACTTTATCAGTGATATTTGATCCAATTCAGGTGAATTTCAACTACCCTTATGGTTTTGAGAACATCAACTATCCTTACAGTCTTGGCTATGCATTCCTTTCTTTTTGATCTTCTTGCCTCTTCCCTTTAATGATCATCAAATTTGTCATAAATATCACAACCACCCAGGGTAGGTTGTTGGGGTTTACATGCCAATGAAAAGAAAGTTAAAATTTTATGAAGGCTTAAAGGGACAACTAGAGATTGATATTTAATTGGGCGGATACTAGTTGTTGGCTAACCAAATAATGCCTAGATCATCTCTCCCTTAAATAAGCAGAGTTCAAATTTCACCTCGAAAGTTGGTCAAAGCATATTCTAAGACTGACTAGGACCTAGACAAAAGTCATTATACAGGAGCCCACTCTAAGTAAGCATACACAACTCAATGATATAGAATAATTTCCTCACCTAGTAAAGTCATTCGAATTATAATGAATAAATACGCTAATTTATAAATATCAAGTTAAATTCATCATCGGTTGAGTACCAAAATGAATAAAGACCAGCAAAAATTTTGATGAAAGTAATTTAATCAAACAACTTTAAATTTAAAAATACGATTGTTCCATAAAACACCAAATAAAGAAAATAAAACAAAAAAAAAACAAACAAGCCAAGGGAAGTTTGTTGAGTTAAGCTTCTTCTCCTTTCACATCTTCAATTTTCCCATCTTGAAAAGAGGATAAGACAAGATCTCCCTCCAATCCTCCTCCTACCATGAAAGTTGTTGGTGGTGGCACTCTGTTGAACCTAGGCAAAGGATTGCTTTTGGTATTGGGCTTATCGGGCTTGGATAGCTTACCATTGTCAATCAAATCTTAGATCTCTTATCTTAGACAAGCACATTTATTTGTCTCATGCCCTCGCATTTGATGAAATTGACAGAAGGCCTCGGCGTTGAAGTTTGGTGGCAAAAGATTATGTAGTGGTCGAGGAGCCAACAGTTGTAACAACCCCTTCTTCTGTAGCTTGTTAAAAACCCAAGATAGAGGTTTCTCCAATTTTGAGAATTGTCTTCTATTTTCTTGATCGCTCACATTAACATCAACTTCCTTTTGCATGCTTTAATTACCTGACCGATAATTCCCTTTCTCATTCCTTCTTATCGAAAAGTGGTTCTTCTCCATTTCCCATTCTTCAATTTGTAGACTAGCTTGCAAAAGGTATTTGAAGTCCCTTATAAGGGTGTGAGACAGCCTCTTGCAAAGATTAGATAGGATGCCTCTAACTATCATTCTTGTTTGATTAGACTCATCAGACCTCTTCTTGAGCAAAGCAACCTTATTCTTCCATCTCTTCACATAGTCCATAAAATTCTCATTTGGCCTTTGTCTAATGGACTCAACTTCCATTAAGGTAACTTCCAACTCAAGATTGTACCCATATTGTTGAATAAAAGTCTTGTATAACAAATCCCAGCTCTTTTGAGTACTATCTTCTAAGGTGTTGAACCAATTCTGGACAACAGGGTCCAATAAAAGCATGAAATACCTTAGAGTTTGAGCCTTAGTAGCTCTAGCAGACTGCATGGCAGTGATGTACTGCTTAACATGTAAGTGAAGATTTCTTGTACCATTGTACCTAGAAAAGGAAGGCATCTTGAACTTATAAGGGATCTCCTCATCTTGTTTAAACAGTTTATCGATCATGGATGTCTCTTCAGTTTTCAGCTTCATCTCAAATTTCTTCTCCAAATCAACAATTAGTTTCTCAACATCAGAAGTCTCAGTCTTTTCCATAGTTGCTCTTTCCACAACCCTCGGCTCTTTCTTCTTATCTTGAGGATCTTGGAAGTATTGGGCCCAGTCATCATCACCATCCATAACCATCTTGTCATCATTAAAGACTACTTCACCAACTTTAGCCTTTCCCTTGTCTTTCTTGGTGCTTACGGATGCTTCAGCAATGTTCCCAAACATTGCAGTCATCTGACTTTTCATGATCTTAGCTAGGGCCCCCTTTAGTTCTTCCATCTTGACTTCAAGGGCATCATCCAACATCTTTTGAATCTGCTCAGGTTCCATTGCTTTTAGTGAGAAGCTAACTGAGTTGTTACTGGATTCTTCATCACCGGCGTAGGTTAAATTGTTGTAGGCTTTTGAACTGTTGTAATCCAGGGCTGTGAGCCAGATAGGATCAATGATATGAGATGCAAATATATGTATGCATGTATGCACAAACAATAGACAAAGATAATTAGGACATTCCTTCCAACCTTATAACTTCCATACACGAATGGCGAGTCTCTTTTCCTAGGTATGTGGTTAACAAAATGCCAACATGGGGTATCTTCTTTTCAAAAAATTCTCCCGAACATTTTAACCAATAGTTACATTTTTTATGTGAAATGGTTAACAAAATACCAACAGTTGCTTATTCCAATAGTTATCTTGATTTTCGCCCCCCACTCCCGGTGGAATGGTTCTTGCGACTTCAGCACTGTTTAGGCTCAGGGCCTTAGAGAACACGGGCCTAAGTCTGGAGAAAATAGAATCGCCACCTGGATGGGCTGGGAAAATAAAAAGTGGTGGATGACTCGATTAGTAAGGAATCTCCAACCCCCTAATAGGTTCAAAAAGTTGGATACGTGTGGGGAAGGTGAGAAATGGCCTAGCTCCCCCCACAATGCCCGGTTCATTGGAACCGGCCTCCTTTTCAGGTCTTAACATTATAAAATTCTTAAATATAACGATATTATCCATATTACATGAAATAATTAAAATAAATCTCATTATATTAAAATCAAAGCAATGATCAAACAAAATAAATAAATGGACACCCATCAAAGGATGAAAACATGTCCTTACATCATCCATATCTGAAACTAAATGGGACACCCACCGAAAGATGGAAACGTGTCCTTTATATTAATTCCAAAATATGAAATAAATTAAATTACATAAAGATTAATTAATGAGGTACCCAATCATGAAAATATACCTCTTACAATTTTAATAAACAAATAATAATGATAATAATAATAATAATAATAATAATAATAATAATAATAATAATAATAATAATAATAATAATAAAAACCATCCATCCATAATAAATTAAACAAATTAAACATTGAAATTAACTAAATCGATCATCAAAACATATAATAAACTACATAATCGAATCTAAAACTTAAATAAAGCAAATAAAGATACAAGTTTAGATTTATATCTCAGTTTAGGATTCTTTAATTAACATTTAGGGTTTTGAAATTTTGGAATTAATACAATTATTATTATTATTTAGGCTACTGTAAAAGTTTTTGGAAAAATCGAATTGATTGGGGTTTTATAATTTTAAGAAAGTAGTAGGGTTTTTGGTTAATCAAATTAGGGTTTAGGGCTAACATCATGGAATTAGAGTTTTTAGAAAGAATAATTTAGAGTTTGGTATTTATACAAAAAAATAATGTTTGAACGTTAAGGTTTTAAATGAATTAGGGTTTTAATGTTTTTGAAAAATCAATCAAAGTGTATAGATCATGTGAACTGTGAATATTTTTAAAAAGATTTAAAGACTACTATGAGTTTTTATATAAAAATCCCTAATGCGATTTCCAAGTAACACATTGATTAAATAGCTACAAGACAAAGAAAACAAATAAACATCCTAAGCCAAACAAGTTTACTGGTTCTAAATGTTATAATTTAGTAAAACAATAATATGCACTCCATTCAAATTAACATATATTGATTTAATAAGAAATTGCCTAATGCGACTCTAGTTACATGAAAAGCAAACTCATTCAATGTTTAAAACAATCAAACATATAGTATTTATTTAATTTAAACCATACCGTCATTTGTTGGCTCCACCAAAATTGTTTGAACGAGATTCTGGATGAGCTTTGGCAAAGATAATGAGTGCACTGCCTTTGTAGAGTTTTGTGTTGTTGATCTCCCTCGTCTATTCTTGATGTGTCTTTTGTTTCTCACGCTTGATAGGATTTGTTCATTGATTAATTACTAAATTTTTTAGAGTTCCAGCAACCAACCAAAAGCTAAAGGTCCAAAAGAAAAATCCAAAGAAAGATCTCTCTCAGGTTTTTAAAACTTGTATTTATAATCACTCTCTTATGTTAAACCTAAAAATTTTCTTATTTAAGAACGGTTTATTCTGATGCATGTCGAATTCATGGGTTCGACACAAACCCATTCCATATCGAATTACAATTACTTGAATTCGATATAGACCGAGTCTGTCTCGAATTAAAATGACTTTGTTTCGACAGAAACTGAACCCATATCCAAGTACGTATCCAAATTCGACATGGAATTGAAAAACAATTGCCCATATCTAACTAGGAGAGCTCCAATTCAATATGGAACCTATCCCATATTGAATAGACCTTTAATTAAGGTCCATATTGAATTGGAAATCCAATTCAATATAGGACTTATCCCATATCGAATTGGGACTTCCAATTCAATATGGGACCTTAATTTAAGGTCCCATATCAAATTGGAAGAGTCCCAATTTGATATGGGACTATCCCTTATCGAATTGGGGCATCCCAATTCAATATGGGCTGTCCCATATTGAATTGGAGAGGTCGGTTTGACTCCAACACACCCTCGAATGCCCTAACATCGAATTAAATCCTATATAATCTTCAAAACAAACCTCTTTAGGGTTTTAAAGGTTCCACCATTGTACCATATAATCAAAAGGTTTATAAACTCATGCAATAGACAAGTCAGGACAAAAATCAAGGGTCTACTCGGGCAATGTAGTGATCACGCTAATACCAAATCAGGTAAGCCAATATGAGGTAAGTATATCAACTCACATATTACTCATTACTTTCTGTTTAAAGTTATTTACTTATTAAATTTTTGTTAATTGTCCATTAGTTAATTTGTTTTTAGCAATAGAATATTTCTTAATCTTTGTTACAATTTATTCACTAACATACTATTAATAACTAAATTATAGCTAAAAATAAAATAATAATAATGAATAAATAAATAAATAAATTGATAAAAACATATTTGTGCTGCTAAAATATTAAGTTCCAATATTACCTCAGTTTTTTTATTTGAACTACGATAAAGCTGCACCCTAGCTAGTAGATCTACATTTCCATTTTCATGTTGTCGAATAAATCCTAGCAACTTAGTATTGGGTCGAGGACCTGATCTCAAAGAATGCATCCTCTCCATCAGTTGCTCACTCAAACTATCAAAACTATCTGCTCTCAAACTATGTAAGTATAAGTGAATAAATGGTGAGCGGGCTAATGTTTATATAGGCAAAGGAGAAAAGACAAAAGCAAAAAGGCAAACAGTATTCTCATAAAAAAAATCACGTGAATGATCACTATGAATGAACAGTGATTAAATAGTGAATAAATAGTAAATTTAATTATTCAATTCAATTATTCAGAAATCAAACTGATATTCATGTATGAATAGTAATTATTTACGTGTCTAAAAATATTTTTATACTTTTAAAATATTTTTCCACGCAGGGGCAAGAAGATATAGGTATGATAAAAAATAGCTAAATTTTTGCATTTTTTTTAATATCCCATGCCTATAATTATCTTTTGCAAATGTCTTGGGTCTAGAGTCCAAATTATTTTTTAGTCCAGAACTCTCTTTGGGTCCAAAATCCAAATTATTTTTTAGTCCTGAACTCACTCTGAGTCCAGAATTCAAATTATTTTTTAGTCCAGAACTCACTCCGGATCCAAAATCCAAATTATTTTTGAGTCTAGAACTCACTCCGGGTCCAAAACCCAAATTATGTTTTAGTCCAAAACTCACTCTGTATCCAGAGCCCATGTAACACCCCTATATACCGTATACGTACCAAGCATGCTTAAACGATCGTAACATACGTATACTGAATATAGAAAATGCCACAGTTTAAAAAGAAACACAACAAATATCTTTGTAAATAAGTGAAACCAATCTCAAACATTTAAAAGAAATCCAAAAGACACCATATAAAAATATTTATTACTTCACAGCGGAAGTTATTACAAGTATATTATAAATCAAAGTTTACAAAACATAGAATATATACATGATTGGCAGCTCTTCTCTGATCTTCAGGTCCCAAAATAACACTTCAATGTCTACTCTCACTCGGTCTTGAGGAGCTCTCAGGTTCAACTCTGTTACCTGCGCGATCAAACAATATCGCGCTAAGCCAACGGCTTAGTAGTACAAAATATACCAACACTATAATATAATGCAATGCAATGTCACACATTTGATTACTCAAATCAGTATCATAGATGAAAGGTTAACAACATACCTTTATATTTCATAAACCACATATATAAACATATCACATTTCAATATCCTTTCCATATATCTCATTAGTTAATCATTTTACCATACATGAATCACATTAAACCAAGACAAGCATGGGCCCAAGACACACTAATATGCCATTCAACTTTCAGAGTTAATGCTTTGGTTTTGTTATCACATTTATCATTATCATAAACCCAACTAGGCTTCAAGGATTTAGGTTCAACCAGGCTTCAAGGGGAACAAAGCATGCTAAGTATCAACCCAACTTGGCTTCAAGAACCAATCCAACCTAGCTTCAAGGGTTGTAACATCTCAATTAGGCTTCAAGGATCAAATCCAACCTAACTTCAAGAGAATGTTACCAATAGGCATGCCACCAACAACAAAACTCTGAAAATGAATAACACATTAGACACACAATTCATTTATTGTTTCATTCTCAATTCTCATCATCAATTAGGCAAACATGCCTTATGTTCTTTCAATTGAATCATCATAGCCAAACACAATGGCTTCACATCACATTTGAGTTATCAAAGCCAATCACAATGGCCTCATATCATATTGTATCTCAATTCATATTATTCACCTAGCATCATCATATTATATCTCAATTCATATTATTCGCATAGCATCATTGGTATAACATTTCAATATACATTATTCATATAACACATTGCCATTCACAAGTTTCACAATGCATATTACATCACCTTGTTCATATAATATCATATGCATTATCAAATGGAAGTTCAAACTCAATCATGTAAGAAGAACAAAAACCAAACACAGTAACCAACACACTCAAGGGACACGGCCAAGCTTGTGGCCGTGTCTCTCAACCAAAAGCAACAGAAGCCAACATGGGCAAGGGACACGGCCGTGTCTCCTCCAAAAATCACCCAACACGGCCAAATTTCCATGGACTTGGCCGTGTCTCTCATGAATTGGCCGTGTCTCTCCTTGCTTTTGGTCGTGTCTCTCATGAATGGAAACCCTAACATGTCCAAGTCCCCTTTGGTTTCACTAAATTACATTATACACAATATAGCATAATTCAAATGAATGTAATCCATGTTCTAAACACATATTTCACATGTTTACCACAATATTCACCTTAACAACCCATCATCAACACATTTAATCACCTCCCACTTCAAAACCCTAAAAAAAACAACATCACTTTTAACCTACCATCTTCAACCAAAACCAAACCAACACTAAATTAACTCACAATCAATTTCAACATTTAGAAACTCATCTCAAACATACCAAAACATAATATTATCAAATCACAACACACTTCAAACATATCTTCAAAATACCAAAGGAAAACAAGAGAGTACTTACCTTAGATGAAGAAATTTCACAAATCTCCAACCAAAACCTTTGATTTCTCCTTCAAATTGAAACTTGAATAAGCAAATCTCACTTTTGCTCTCTTCCTTTGAAATGGCCGGCTATACCAAGAAAAGAAAAAAAAAATGAAGACAATTCAACCTTCTTTTCTTCTTTAAATATCCACCAAGCAATTCCATTAACACAATTACTTAAATGCCCTTTTCTATTTGTTCACACTTCCTTTAAAACTCTTGCCCTCTTAAGTAATTTCACTCATCCCAAATAAAAAATATCTTCTTCCCTTGACTTTACACTTGACCAACATATATGTTATATATATTAACATATATACAACATATACATTCCATTAACACAATCATTTCCTTTGCTAAAACATATGTACATTTAATTCAATTCAAACAACAATAATATTCAAAACTTCTAGGGCATACATTGGGATATTACAGCCCAAATTATTTTTGAGTCCAGAACTCAAATTATTTTTTAGTCTAGAACTCACTCCGGGTCCAAAATCTAAATTATTTTTTAGTCCAAAACTCACTTCAGATCAAAAACCTAAATTATTTTTGAGTCCATAACTCACTATGGGTCTAGAATCCAAATTATTTTTTAGTCCAGAACTCACTCTGGTTCCAGAACTCACTCCGAATCCAGAATCTAAATTATTTTTTAGTGCAGAACTCACTCCGGGTCCAGAACTCAAATTATTTTTTAGTCCAAAACTCACTTCAAGTCCAGAATTTATATTATTTTTAAATCCAAAACTCGCCTCGGGTCCAGAACCCAAATTATTTTTTAGTCCAGAACTCATTCTGGGTCTAGAATCCAAATTATTTTTTAGTCCAGAACTCACTCCGGGTTTAAAATCCAAATTATTTTTTGAGTCCAGAACTCAATCCAACCTTGGGTATGGAGTATAGTCTGGCTCTAAACTTAGTCAAAACTCATGTTGATTTTCGCTCTTTTTTGCTATAGTCTCAGATAACTCAAGCAAGGGGCAAACTGTAGACTCTTATTTTTTTATCAAGTCATGTCCCACACTAATTATAAGGCAATTAAGTCAAATCTAAAGATTTAAAATAGTATAAAATAATTTTTATAATATTTATTATTTATTTTAATAATATTATATTTATTATTTAATATAATATATAAGATAAAAATAAATTATAACTATTTATTTATAATATAATATTTATTTGTAATAAATAAAATATAATAATAATAAATAAAAATCGGACGAATCGGAAAGCAACACGCTGCAGTAGGCGATTGGCGTGGGCCAATTCGCCACATGCCAAGAGGCCTACGTCGAATTACTGCTCGTACACCTGGCTTAGGCCAATTCGCCGCAGGCCACGCCTGCGGAGAATTACGAGGCCAGTAGTAGCCTTGACCCAACGCTCGCCCTCGCCCAACACTCATCCTAGCCCAATGCTCTCCCTTGCCCAATGCTCGTTCTCGCCCAACACTCATCCTAGCCCAACGCTCTCCCTTGCCCAACGCTCGTTCTCGCAGCCCACAAGCATGTGTGCCAGCGAGTTGGCCAGTTTCGCCAAAACAACTCCAATTTCGCCAAAACCTTATTTAATTCGAAAGTTTTACTTTTTTCCTTAATCAAATATATATTTTTAACTGCCTATAAATAACATGATTAAACACAAACGAGGGGACTTTTTCTTTTTTTGGGGACTTTCGGCTGAGACTTTAACTTTGGAAATGGCAAATAATAAAGCAATAGAAATGAGAGAGAAGCATCAAACAGTTTGAACAACTTTACAAAAGCAGTAATACACTGTCTTAGTCTTGCTTAACTAGAGTCAACAAACGACAGTAAACTCTAAACTAATTCAATATAACATGTTTTAATGGTCTTAAATACTGAATAATATTCTTTGATAATTTTGTTCATAGGTCAAATTAATTTTAGATTTATTATAGTAGGTTATATCCTTTAGTTTTGGTTCATATGAATTTACGTGAAGCATGAGTTCCAGCAACTTAAATGTGCTAAAATTAATATTTGTTAATCCATGATCATTTAATCTAAACATATCCCAGTAAACTCAAAATTTATAAACGTTATCACAATAGCTTAGCTTTATTCTTCCAATATCAACGAAACTTTAATCCTCTTTTCATAAACCTTAATCCTTCTTTAGAAAAGCCTAAACCCAAATATTATTTTCATAAAAATTCCAAACCCTAATTTACTCAAATCATAAATCCTAATTTATATTTTGTTTGTTTTTTTAGTAGCTAAAATTATATTTTTAACTTATACAGTATCCTAATCTTTTTTCAAAAATATGTATAAAATGTTAGTCTTCTAAATTAAAACCTATTTCTTAAATCTAAACCCTCTAAACCCTAATTCTATTCAAAAACCCTAATTGAAGTATAAAATCTACATTTATATATCTATTGCTTTATTTAAGTTTGGATGTATGCTTATTATATGTCTTGAATGGATGATTTATTCTTATTTGATTTTATGATGAGTGCTCGAATGAATGCTTTGATTTATATCTAGTTTCAAGAAATTGTGAGAGGTATGTTTCCATGATTGGATACCCCAATTGATTAAGTTTCATATAACTTGGTTTATTTTATATTTTGGATCAATGTAAAAGATATATTTCCACCAATTGGTGGGTATCCTATTTTATTCATTTTCCTTTGGACATTGAACAATTGTAAAGGCATGTTTTCATCCATGGATGGGTGCCTATTCATTTTTTTATTTGAACTTGCTATGATTTTTTATAAAGTAATTATTTATTCTTATGATTGCATGTAGTATGGATAATATCATTATATTTAAGAATTTTATAATATTAAGACTTGAATAGGAGGCTAGTTCCAATGAACCAGGTGTTGTAGGGGTTCTGGATCATTCTCACCATCCTCACGCATACTTTACTTTCAGAACCCAATAGGGGGTTGGAAATTTCTTAGGATTCGAGTCATCCATCCCTTTCTATTTTCCTAGCCTATCCAAATGGTGACTCCATTTTCTCCGAGTTTAGGCTTGTGTTCTCTAAGATCCTGAGCCTAACAGTGTCGAAGTCACAAGAACCATTCCACAATAGAGTGGGGGCTAGAATTCCCGCTCACAAGTGTAGGTCAATTTATAGGTGTTACCAATTCTATTTCCATTGAATGCTAGTTCACCACAAGAAGAGGTAATTTTGCATCCTTTAAAATTAAAATTAACATTATATCCTTTGTCACACAATTAACTAACACTAAGCAAATTATGTTTCAATCCATCTACTAGCCAAACATCATCAATTAAATTCTTACCAAGCATACCAATAGAACCAATTTCTATAATTTTTTCTTTAGTATTATTTCCAAATGTCACATTATCTCCTTGCTTGCAAATAAGAGTTGTGAAAAGTTATACATTATCGATCATGTACCTTGAGCATCCACTATCTACAAGCCAAACATTCTCATTGATAGTAGACTTTAGGCATACTTACAAGATAATAAGGTTTATCATCTTTTAGGTACCCAAAATGAACTTGGGTCCTTGGGGGTTAGTTATAGAAGGATCCTTTAATTTGAGGTGAGCCTTCCTAATTTAGCAATATGAACTTTTATGACCGAATTTCATGCAATATTGCCATTGATACAAGATTTTATGTTTTTGCATCATTTTTCTATTGAACTTTGAAGAGTTAAATTGACAATCACAAATGTGTATAAGATAGGATTATATATGTGCATGCTTGTAGTTGTGTCCATGCTTTGTGTACATATATGCATAAACCTTAGTTCTAAAGACTAATGAACCTCGAGTAGTCTTTTTAGGACTTTTAGGCCTAGTGTGTACATTTGTATTCTTTGAAACTTAAACACTAGAGGTTTGAGTTGTAGATGCTTTAACAAATGTTGGTGCATTAGATGTAGTAGTAGAAGACCTATTGAGCCCTAAGCCATATTTGGAGAAAGGTGACATTTGGACACTAATTAATGTATCAAAGGCTTTCTTACCTTTATGAAACTTTAAAATAAAATTCTTTAGTTCATTTATTTCTTCTTTCAAATTGTCATTTTCCTTAGAAATTCTCTCTAAGCTAGGTGAATTTTTTGATATTTCATCTAATGATTGTATTAATTGTTCATTTGAAGTCTTTAATTCTATAGAATAATTCTTTAAAGAAATAAAGTACTTTTCTAGCTTAGAGCACTTTTCCTTACAGAATTTCATCTTAGAAAAATATTTTTGGGCTCTTAGGTTCATATACTCAACTAAAACATTAGCATCCAAAGCATCATCAATATTATCACTATATGCATTAGAATTGAAGGATTAAGTACTTACAACATTAGTGTAATCATCATCATCTCCATTAGCCATGAGATAAAGATTTGCAATTCCTTGCTCTTCCTCCTCTTCTTCTTCACTTGAAGAGTCATTATCTCATGTAGCTTTGAGAGATTTTTTTTCCTTGTCCCATTTATTCTTGCTCTTCAATTTGAAGCAATCCGTTTTGTTGTGATCCATCTTGCCACATTCATAGCATTTTATTTCATTCTTCTTTTCATTATCTTTGAAGGAGGATTTGGAAGAATTATCTTTATTTGTTTGCCATCTCCTCTTCTTTTTCCATTCACTTACTCTTCTATATAACATGGCCATTTCTTCATTATCATCACTTTCTTCTTCACTTGAGCTCTCAACTCTTTTAGTGGCTTTTAGAGCTATTACTTTCCACTTATCCTTCTCATCACTGTCATCTTCTTTTTTGGTGTGTAATTCGAAGGTGAGAAGTTTTTCAACTAGCTCATCTGTCCTTAATGTGATAAGATCATAAGCTTCTTCAATTGAAAGAAACCTTTAATTCAAAGTTCTTCTTGGCTTTAAGTGCTCTCAATATTTTGCTATTGACATCACCTTAATCATACAATTTTCTATATTTTCTTTAAGTCATTGACAATAGCAAGTAACTAATTCGTCATTTCGGTGACATTTTTGTTGGGCTTCATTTTGAAAAGTTCATACTCATGCACAAGCATTTGAGTCTTGGTGAACCTCACTTGGGTGGTACCCTCATGATGATTTTTAAGAGTTTTACAAATATTATGTGCACAAATAAGATGTTAAACTCTTCCACCTTCTTTGCTAGACAAGGAGTTTAGTAAGATGAAGTCTACCCTATTATTCTTGTAGAGAGCCCTTTCTTGAGCATTGGTCCACTTTTCTCTAGGGAGAGGCACTTGAACACCATCAACCTCATGAGTAAGAGATTTTCACTCTTTTTTCACATATTTTCAAAGCTCAATTCCCTCACAATCAAGGAACAAATATATCTTATGTGTCCAATAAGAATAATCCATTCCATCAAAGTAAGATTTAAGATAAGAATTGAGATTTTCATAAGATGAAAAGGTTAAAGTGGAAGTATTGGATGGAGGAATGGCTGCCATGGTGGATCAAATTTCACAATTAAGCTTCTTGAAATTTTGAGACTCTGATATTAATTGTTATCCCAAGACGGCAACTAATATGGGTGCTAAATTGGTTGTTTTGAAGAAGCGATGGTAAATTTAAAAATTAAAAGCAACAAAGCAAGAGAAGAGTAGAGTAGAGAAAAATAAATACAAAAAATTTATAGTAGTTCATATTACCTCAATCATACATTCACTTTCTTAACAACTTGTTAAGGTTTTACTAATTTTGAGTTTTTACAAGCTCAAATCAAACTTAGTGTTTTCATAAGCTCACACTTAACTTTTACAAAGTTTGAATAATTTTCTCACAACTCCAACAAGAGTTTTCCCAGGCCCACTCTAAAACCTAAGTGTTTCAAAGCTCACACTCAAACTTAAAATGGTGTTTAATGCTCACACCTAATAATTAATGAATACAATTAGAACTTTTGATGCAAGAAAATGAAAGATGTTTATCTTAGTAATTACAATCACAATCTTACTTAAAAATGAGGTTTTTTATGGTATTATAACCTTCAAGTCTTCAACTCGCCGTTTGAGATGGGTGCCAACATGTTTAATTCTTATCTCCCACTTTAATCATTGTACAGAGACAATTCACAGTCGGACTGCCATTAGTCCAGTTGGCTCAGGCTTGGCATGGTCAAACTGAGAACTAGTCCAGTCATGCTCTCCATTTTCTGACAAAAGTTCTTAAACGGCTAGTATACGTGGCATCCACTAATTGAGCGGATAAGTAACAGGTACAATATTTGAATCCTGTTTCACCAGTATAATTATAATATCTTTGGTCCGATCAGATTGCTCGTGGTTTGCTGAGATTTTGGGAGTACCGGTGACCGTAAACTCTACCGAAACTTTCTTGAATTTTTTGCTCTAGCTCGATTCGGTCGGACTACATCAGGTCCAGTTGTGCCAAGCATGGTATGCTGAAATCTTCATAGTACTAGGGACCGTGAGCTCTACTGAATGTTTTGAGGATTTAGCTCTAGCTTGGCATGGTCGAACTTCTCGATGGTCTGGTCGGGACATATAGTCTGTTCACAATGTGGGAATGACATTGAGCGTGAACTCTAATGGATATTTTGGCTAGAACTCAGTCTGCTTAGCTCGTGGTCAGTCCACTCTGCTCATGCATTGTCTGGTCGTACCATACTCTAGTCCGATAAGCTTGGCTTTGGAATGTTCGTGCTCTTGTCACCTCGTTCTAGAATGCTCGTCAGCTTGGTATTATTGGGCTCAGACTGTTAGTAGGTCCGGTCAAGCTCAGTAAGTTATGCTCGGTACAGTCATAATTTAGCTCGGTATCGCCAACTTCTCTTGTGTCCGGTCGGCCTAACTGTTGGTCAGGTCGGGCTCTTGAGATTTCTTCAAAAAATTGTAGTCATGCAAAGTATAAATTGGTACAAATATTAGTCCTATTCAATTTAATTGTCTCATATCAAAATAGAGGCCAATTATTTAGCTAACATTCTTGGTTTCTCATGTATTTCAAAAAAATGTGGATCGCTTAATATAATGACAAATCCTAATCTTTGAGCAATCCCGAGCCCATTTAATCATGTCATCTTTACTTTGAAATTTCTGCAAATCATTATGCAATCTAATAGCTATACATTTTTAAAACTAAAAACTTGTTATTGTAAAACATTATACGTATTGAGTGTACATACCTCTTGATTGGTGAAATGACTTGTATAATCTATAACACTTGCTACCACTTTTTCATCAATGTCAACAACACAAGAATAACTTAAAGCAATAACCTATTACAATGTAGATAATAATCATAAATAATGATTCATTTAATTTCATATAAAACACACATATTGATATAAATTTTCAACATTAATCATAATTAATATGCAATTGTTCATCAATCTCTTCATGAATATAATATTTTTTCAATAGGGTAGTGATGCAAAATGATTTTTGTTCAGCGAGATAAAACTGCACAAACCGATATTGCACCATGTTTCAACTGAACAATGAAATATGTTCAGCAAACCAAAACAAAAATTTAGTTATAATTCAACGAACTAGAACTGAATATTTACTTTTGTTTAAAAATGAACAAACTAAGATATTTAATAATATACAACATTATATATATAATTTTGCAACTACTTGTAGCCAACAAAATAAATTCTAGAATCACTTAACTTTAAGTAAATTATTTTAAATCACTAAATATTTACCTTAAATTCTTCCAAAGAATCATACTCCATGGTTTTTTTTTTTATGTTTTAAATTTAAATAACAGAGTATGGAGTAACTGGACTGGGATGGTGGAGAGTATTTGATAGTAGAAAAATAAAAAATAAAAAGAGCAAAATATAGTCAAGCAGTTTTATGGCTTAGGATGAAGTGTATAAAGTAACTTGGGGAAGTACCATGCAAATATAAATAGTAAAGTTTTAAATATTATAATTCTATATATTCTCTAATATAATTTTCCTTAAACATCTTTTTGAAAAAAATATTTTTGGGTGTACTAAGTGTTTTTGTAGAGTACAAATATCCCCACCCCTATTTAATAGACTAAATATTTGGTTAAACCCAAAATTTTAGGTTATTTAGTTGCAGAAAATAACTCTGGTTTTCTAAAAAAATTTCTAATAAAAAATAAAAAATAAAAAATGCTATTTAGTTAGAAATATTTTTTATTTAGAAAATTAAAAAATAAATTTCTATATTTATTAGCTAGCAATTGAATTTTAAAAAATTATTTTTAGTTGTTTTTTTCTTTTCCACTTCGATTATAATAATTTTTTTATTTTTTTTTTTTTAGAAAACAAATAGAGAATGGAAATTTGGAAAAACATGAAATACAAAAGAAAATTAAAAAATAAAAATAAAAAATATTTTTCATAACTAAACAACCCTTAGTGTATACACATCCATTATGATTCCATGTTATTTTTTAACAACTCATATGAGGTCTTAAAAATTTGGCATATTTAATAATCTGTTTTCAAAGGGAGTAGAAATATAAAAAAAATCAAAAACTATTTTATATTATCAATAAACCTTTTTCAATAATTAATTAAAAAATTATTAATTAAATTAAAAATTGTACTTAAAAATATATATCATTTAATATAAACTATAGTTGTTCAAACATTAAAAATATTTTTTTAAACAAAAAAAAGATAATTCTTACTCCAATAATTACATTCAATTTTTAAAACTAACCAAATATAATCTTAATGTCACTTTCCTACTTAGCAAAAGTATCAATTAAATCAAAGATAGCAAGCATACCAATAAATAAATAAAATTTTCACTGATCATGAGACCCATTGTAAATAAAACATACAAGTTTTAATAGTAATTTTTTATCAGAACACATGTAAATGAGTATGAAATACACTGAAATTAAAAATGCTTTCCATTCTAATATGACAGTAGAGATTTTGCTTTCCATCAGCTGAAAGGACAAGACAAGCATGAGAAAAGTTAAAAGTTTAATAAAGGATTAATAATTCAAATGCTCCTATGCTTCACCTGTTCACTGTTCACAATTCAAACAGAACTCAAAAAGTTCACTGCTCACAATTCAAACATCACTTAATGGAGAAACGAGTTCAAATACTAACATAACTGAAAGATAAAAGTATCCAATGTATTTTTATCATACTTGCTACTGTACTGCAATTTAGATGGAAACCATGCTTTCTGTCTCCTTCACGAAACCATCTCCTGTCCAATCTTTATCGGACTGCAAACCCTTTTTCACAGCTTTCCTCAGTTCAATTGCTTCTTTCTGTCGTCGTACCAAATCTGTGTGAGTTGTAAAATAATCGAGAGATGCCCTGAGGGAGAACCAAATGAGAATGACAAATTTGAGATTAAATTCTCTAAAAATTTAAAATATCTTTTGTGCACAATCAGTTGAATTTCTCGAATAAGATGTGTACCCCCTGAAGTCTTCGATTGATGAGAAGTTGTGCATTTTCATGAAATCCTTAAGTTCCTCACAAAGTTTCTTAACAAGGCTATACCCATGCATCATAACCCCCGTGCAAACCTACAATAAAAAAAATCAGAGACTTCATATGCTTATGCATATCATTGAGAATCTGAGATATGGCAAGAAAATTTTTTTTTTCATAGTGTAAGAATTATATAAAAAATAAAATGCATCCTAAAAACTAGAAAATATGCGTGTAGTGGTTTAGTAACTTAAGACTTGACCTTAAACAATGATTTGTGTTCTTTTACTTCGGAGGAATCTTTAAAAGGCTCTTTTCAACAGGAAATACCTCCACGAGGTAGAATTTGACTACGAATAGCCAACAAGGTGCATCTCAAATTTGTTGATCATCAATTGCTTGATTCAGATAACATGATAACAAATATCAACTGAATTATTGTGACATGACTGGCAACCGGTATGGTAATCAAATGATTCTTCTGTGTGAATCTGTATGACCATAGGTTACCCTCTTAAAGACATAATTTCCATCATTATAAGTGAATTTCCTTCACTTTGTACACTGACAACTATGGCAGGCCAGGTCTGTATAGCTAAAAGCTATAGTTCTTAGTATGTAGCAAAACATATTCTGGATTGATGTTTAGGAAATATGAAAATATTAAGTGTCATTCCATAATATGTAACAACTAACAATCATATTTTGTATACTTACATATTAAGAATCAGGGAAGATCATCTACCATATAAAGCCATTCCCTTACAATTTTGCAAATAGGCCCTTTTCACAACTGGAACTTGTGAGCTTCCAATCACAAAGAAATAGCCTTACAATTGCAGGTAGCATTTAACAAAACAAATTAAATTTATTTATTTATTATACAAGGGAAATTTCATGCACAAAGAAATCAAATAAAAGCGTGCAGCGGGACTCTGAATGTAATTCTAATATTGCAGAACTTGGAAACTGCAATAAGAGTTTAAAATTCAATACCTTATAGAACCACGATTCATCAGACAATCAATTACTAACAGTTATTGATGAATGAAATATGAAAGTAACTGTCACAGAAGATTAAATAAAGAAGCATAAACATTATCCTAGCCTACCTGGACTGTACTTGCTCCAAGAAGAATAAACTCAGCAGCATCTCCACCTGTTTCAACACCTCCAATACCAGAAAGTGAGTACTGCTCGTCATTAAATTCTGATTTCATCATTTTGGCAATGTTCATGACTTATGCAAGTGCAATTGGATGAACTGCTTTGCAAGAATAACCACCGGGTGTTGAGTATCTGGCAGCAAAATTTATGAGGATACTAGTTAAATTGGAACTGTAATTGCTTTTAACGATGCAAACCCTTCAACACAAGGCTCTGGCCATAGGGTTTTCAGACTGATTCCCATTACACTCATGATGGTATTAATTTCAGATACGCCCTCACATCCCGAGCTTAGTGCCACCCTAGCAGGCTGCACAACAAAGAAAAACTGAATCATTCGGGCGTTCAAATTCAACCCACAATGCATGTGTAGCAAGTAATGAGATTAATTTTTTATATGGGTACAAAAGAGGTGCAGAAGAAAAATAAACAAGAGACAACAGGATAGAAAGATGTAACCAGATGTCTATATTAACACAGAGTTCTTTTATTAGACATTTAAATGAAATGAAATTTTTCATTTTTTTAGATATTTTAAGAAATTTGTTTATAGTAAGTTGTAAGTTGAAATAAAACAGTTAATTGTACAAAGAGCTTACTACAACATTGATAAGGAGAGCTTTTTGCCCGGATCTGGATATAAATCCCTCTTTGTCCTAACAGATATAGATAGTACTGATAAAAAAGAAAAAAGAAAAAAAAGCAGATATAGATAGAATGGGAACCTTTTAGGGAAAAGCAAACTAATCAGCCTGTCCATGGTGTTAACATTGATCTCCCATAGTCATAACAGATTCTAGTTCTAAGAATAACATCAAACACATTGGCTTGCCCAAGCCTTGACAAAGTGATATTGGAACCTAAAATTACTCAGTAAACAAATAACATCGAAGTGGCTCTAAATTCAAATCCCTTATGAAATACAGTTCCTAGTAGACACATATTTTATCCATTTTAAATTCAAAATAAATAAAAAACTAATGCAATTATATCTTCAGTTTTTTTCTTAATAGAGAGATTAAACTTGATTAGAGCTTCCTATGTTTACAGCAAAAATTTTTCACAGAATATTTCATAAGAATTTGCCATATTCATCTTTGCTCGCTATTAGCATGTGTCAAGATGAAGGAATGCAAATGTGATGCAACATGATTGCTTGTTTAAATGCTAGAAAGCATATCATACACTTGTATTGAAACATAAGAAATTAAATGATAAGCAAAACAACCACAAAATCAAGAAATAAAGACCAAAAACTATGAAATCACTTGAATACAAGCAAGCTAACTTTTCACGTTTCACTTGGATTTGATGTGTACATTACTTAGGACATGCACATACTAACTTTCTCCTATCGATACATTTCAAGATAATGCAGCCAGTAACCACGAGGATAAAAGATGAAAATGACCTGTGTTATATCTGTGATGTTTGGAGTCATCTTTGCCCAAACTGGCACTGTAGCTTTTGCATTTATCCATCCACAAACCTCTTCCAAAAGTGCACAGTCTTGCCCAACTGCAGCACCCATTTTCCGTTCAGGCATACCATGAGGACACGAGAAATTGACTTCAAAGTCATCCTAAGAAACATTTTCAGGAATTAATTTAAGATAAAGCATCAAGTTCAAAGAACGTCATAAACATAAAGAATCAGATAGTGACTTCAGCTTACAATTCTACTTTGCTCTACTCGATCAATAAGTTCCTCCCAAGCAGCTTTGTCATACTCCTCCATGATAGAAGCAATAAGAATCCTTTCTGGGTATTCTTGTTTTAATTGTTTGAATTCTTTTAGCGTAGTTTCAAGAGGTCTGTCACTTATAAGTTCTATGTTCTCCCACCCAATTATCTGCCCCTTAGCTGAGCCATTTACACCTGCTCTTAACCGGGCATATCTAGGAGTTACATTTATAACTTTTGCTGCATCTAGTGAAACCTACAAAATTCAGATCAAACACCAAATTTCAAATTTGGAACAAGAATGCTAAACAAATAGAAATTT
Source organism: Garcia nutans (assembly GCA_947685225.1). NCBI lineage: Eukaryota > Viridiplantae > Streptophyta > Magnoliopsida > Malpighiales > Euphorbiaceae > Garcia > Garcia nutans. The sequence continues at coordinate 12,330,528 of CANTUV010000040.1, forward strand.
TGCCCGCTGAGAATAAAACTATTTACAGGAAATAAAACTTTCGAAAAGAGAATTCTTTCTCCGTCTGTGTTATATATAAACTTTAAAAACGGCAAAGAAGAGAAGACTCACAGTTTTGGCGATCACAGCACCCCAGCCTTCGTCAAAAGCACGCTTCATCACTGTATAGTTGGTACCCGGTGGACCAGACCCTATGACAAATGGGTTAGGCAGGTTCAAACCATTAACAGTGACACTCAAATCAGGATTATTTTGAGCAGCACTAGCAGAGTCAGCATCAGCCACCACCCTCGGGAACCCAACTCTCTTTTTCAGGCGTTGAGTGGTTAAACAACTCTGGCGAGTCCTTGAAGCAGCAAATTCGGCAACAGAGTTCCTGCCTCTGATCTGGGTGAAGCTCAAAGAAGCCATATTGGTATGGATCAAACGATCAAATCTTGATTGAGTCTGGTTTTAGAAGATGATACAGAGAGAAATGGGAGTCGAATTATGACAGAATCTGAGTTCAAAAAGAAAAATAAATAAATGTTGCGTATGTGCTGGGAGTAGGAAGGAGAACGTGGATTTAGAGGAATCGATTGCGTCTTTTAGTAGTTGTTTTGATATTTAATTTATTTGATTAGTATATTTTGAATATTCTATTTAACATTATTGAATTGCATGTGGGCGTTTCATTCTCGACGATACACTGTCATTTTACCTTTTTGCTTTGACAAAATTGGAAGGAAAAACTTGCCTTTTATATTTTAAAATCCATAATTAGTGTTTGGATATTCAACCAAAGATTTTTAATGTGGTAATGACTTGTTACGGTGGAGTGTTGAGTTGAATTGAAACGTTGTCTGAAGAAGGAACTTGTATTTTGTAGGCTTAATATATTTAGTCCTATGTACTTATTCATATTTGTCACTTTGCTCCCTAAAGTTTTCAGATAATCACTTCGGCCCATGAACTCATTTTTTCCCTTATGCAACCGCCCAATCATTGCTGATATGGCAGACAACGTGAATGCATGCATACAGTATCGCGTGAATTATTTTATTTTCATTCTGTATTTCTTAAAGCAAGCTTCGAACGGCTAGTTTATTTTCTAAACTCCTCTTCTTTACTCATCATTTTAAATTCTGTCAAGCTAAATCCTTAATTCCTATTTTCTCAAATCTCCTTTTGTTTGAAAGAATGGCTTCAAATAGTCACAACGAATCTATATCAATCTCGCATGCTAACTCTGCTCAATCTCCTTTAGCCGTTCCTGATTGCTTTTGTGGACAAGCAGCGGCTTTGAAGATGTTGATGACTGAATCAAATCCTGGTAGAGATTCTACAGGTGCAAGAGGTATGGGGTAGGTGTGCTTTGTTAAATTTACAAATAAGTAAGGGTTTTGTTTGAGTCTAATTTGAATTCTGAAACTGAAATTGCAAGTCAATGGTGAAGAAGCAAGTCGATATTTTGTGTGGTATGAACCCCCAGTTCCAAATAATGTCGCTAGGTGCATGATGAAGCTAATGAAGAAGATTAAAGAAGCTGAAAGCCAGAGGGATGCATCAAATGTTATTGCAAAACGTCTGAAGTTTGTTGTTATGTGTTTGTTGTTGGTGATTATTGATGGGAAGTTGACTTAGGTTTTTAGTTGGGAATTTTTTTATGTTTTTTTTTGTTTCGGATTGTAGTTTGTTTATAGATGGGGATGTTGTGTTTGAATTGCAGTGACCAGTTTGTGGGTTTCTTTTTTTATTTTAGGGGAATTGCATGTGTAGTTGCATATGGTCACTGTAATTTGTTAGTTGTTAGTTTTGTTGGGCTTAAATTTAGAGTTGAAACTGTCGAAATGATGGAACTTGATTTTGTATACACAACAGTTCCCTATTATTTAATTAATGAAATTTCCCTTTCGCTTAATGCTTTGTAACAAATTGTTAAATTGTTTGTTCAGTACTAAATGTAGTATGAGTTATCAAATGGTATTCTGCAATAGTAATAATAGAATAAAATTGCAGTAGGAATAGGCACAAGTAACAACATGTAAAAGGGCAATAACCTTCAAAAATTATGAAACTAGCATGACAAAATTGATTGTTGCAATAATACAACAATAAACCGATAATACAATTAAATTGAATCATTTACCTTATAAACATATCTAATAACCTATGAACACAATCTGTATAAACACAAAAGCAATATTACTATTGATAAATTTAAGCTATTTTGACAGCCAAACAACTATTCAAAATACCAGTTAAAAATGTTTACATCAACATAGCAATTATCAAGTTTAGAAAAAATGAACATCCTTACAAAGTACAATAATATTAATATTTTGATTACATTAATTTAGCATCTCTAATACTGGCACTTAGCAAAATAACTAATATTCTAAGGAATGGCTCCTTTCCCCTTGTCTTTTACTTCTTCTGTAGCTTTTCTCACTTGACTCCTTCTATTAACCCCTTGTTGTTACAACTGCCTTGTAGTAACTACATTTCTTCCTTTGAACTTCAGGCCATGAGGGGGTGAATCCTATGTCACCAGTCACTTCAGCAGAGCTCTTAGTAGCTCTTGTGTTAATCAGTTTACTAGTAGGCATGCCAATCTGAAAAATCAAGGAAACTCTTAACAATACCATATCCAAATACAAATCAACCAACACAAACTAAATAACTTACATTTTCTATATTTACTCTTGATTTTTTATTAATGTACACTCCATAACCACTAAATCTTGTTTTTGTTTGTTGAACTTGTTGAGGTGCATCTCCTTTTGACATTTTTTGTCCTCTTCCACTACCTTGATAGTTGTAAGATTTGTCACATTTGATATAGAGTTGAATACAGTGTTGGCACTTGATGGAGAGTCATAATTTGATTGGGATCTAATTAATGCATGAGTTGATTGTGAGACTTGAGGAGATACAATTGACTATGAAGCTTGTTGGTTAACAGTAGATTGTGAGGCCTGCAATGAATCATCCCATATACAACACAAGTCAGTCATACCATTATCAAATTAAAGACATGAATAAGATAACACTCTGGATCAAAATCAACCTTATTAGGACATCCTTTCTTATTGTGATTTTATTGCCCACAAAGTGAACAAATCATTTTAGCCCCACTTCTTGGGAACTTTCCAATCTTCTTATGCTCATCCCTTGGCTTTCTCCTATTTTTTTACGTCTATCTGTAAGACTTTTAATCTCCGGTGGCATTATCTCAGGGTATTCCTTATCTTTCTATAGCTTCATTTCAGGCACAAGTTGAATGTATTGAGTATATGCCTTTAAATAAGTTTTCTTTTTGTACCAGTGGCATATGTAGTCCTCAAGGTTCAATTGCCTAAAGTGCATCACATATACAACATGGGCACATGGAATCCCTCTTAGCTGCCAAGATCTACAGCTACACACTTCTTTCCTTAAGTCAACTATATGGCCATACTTTCCTTCACTCACCTCAAATCCAGCATCTCCATTCCATAATATGTTGTAATTCATTGATCTTTCTTTGGCAGCTTCTAGTCTAGCCATTGCCATAGGGGTAATTTCAATAATCCATGTCCTATAAAATCCCTCATTGTTCTTATTCTTGTCATCACCTTGGCCCTGATATCTTCTAGCATAGAGATTATAGATTTATGCCTAGAGCTTAATATCCAAGCATTGAACCTCTTACACATATTGTTAATGTCATCCATCAACTCAGGGATCGACATTAGATCAGGGTCATAATCAACAAATTTAAACTTACCCCTAACATATTTCTTTCCACCCCTTCTATCTACACTAAATTCCCCAACATAGTTATACTTAACAGTAACAACAGTATCAACCATCTTAGATGAACTCTAAAATCGAATAGAAAAAAATAGACAAATCACCTCATATTATCACTATTACCACTTCCTTCTTTAACGCCTCAAACTGTCAACTGTGGAAAACATGAAATCGAAGAAGAAATTGAACATTATATGAGAGAAATCAATGGATTAGCTTAAAATCTATAATCGATATCAAGAAAGAGTTAATCGATTGAGAGAAATCAAACATTGTATAAATGATTTTGGGAAAGCGATTTTGTTATTTCTAATGTGTTTTAGCTTTATTACATGGCATTTATGTGTCTGTCTTGTCAGTGCGTCTGATAAACACGCATTATATCATATCTAATTTTGTTAGATGAAGGGGCAGTTGTATAAGGGAAAAAATGAGTTCAGAGGGCAAAGTGGTTATCCGAAGACTTTAGGGGGGTAAAGTGCCAAGTAGGTACAAGAACAGGGGACAAAAGTATGTATTAAGCCTATTTTGTAAATCATGAATTCGTGTTCTTCGTGGTTCATGAAGGGAGAAGGATGTTCAAGAGGTTTTTTGTAATATCCCAAAGTATACCCTAAAAGTTTTGGAATAATTATTGTTGTATTTGAATTAAATGTTATAAGTGTATATGTTTATGTGGAAAGAGAAAAGAGGTAAGGAGAAGAGTGTATATGTTGTATATATAGAGATATATATAACATATACAAAGTCAAAGAAATGGAAGGTCAAAAGAAGATTTATTTATTTATTAAATTAATTGAAATGGAAATTAAAGGAAGTGGATGAAGATTTTTATGAATATTTTATTATTTTATTTGCTTGGTTGAGAATTAAAGGATGGTTGAATGGTTGAGAGAAGAGTTGAGTGTTGACTTTGCTTTTCTCTATTCATCTTCTTCTTTTTTTTCTTTTCTCCTTGGCCGGCTAGCTTCATAGCAAGAGAGAAAGTGAGCTTTTGTCTTTCCAAACTCAAGATTGAAGGATATTTCAAGTGACCAAGTTGGAATTCTAAGGGTTTTCATCATTTTTTGTAAGTTTTCCACTTGATTACTTGTTTTCTTTTAAGTTTGTGTTTTGAGGTTGATGTTTGATTGTTGATGGTATGTGTATATTTGGTTTTGGTGTATTTGAAAGTGTTTGGTTTATTTGAAAGTGTTTGGTTTATTTGATTTTGATTTTGGAGTTTGATTAAAGAGATAGAGTTAAGTTTGGGGTTGGAAGAGTAAGTGTTGTGTTTGAGTTGTATGTATGTGATGGTTGTGAATTGGTGTTTGATGTATGTTTTGCATTGTTTTGGTGTTTTTGCAAGTTATCATGGTTTATGGGTGTGTTTAGTTAAGTTTGTTTGAAGTGGAAATGGTGGAAGTAAGAGATTTGTTGGAGGTGGTGTTGTTGTTGCCGGAATCAGAATTTTTTTTGCCTGACACGCCCATGAGCACAGCCAGGTCTTTAGGCGTGTCAATGGTTCTATTTTCTGAATGGGTGACACGAGCAGTGACACGCCCATGTCACTGAGCGTGTCACAGCTTCTGTGTTGTAGTAGCATTGACACGGCCAGTGACACGCCCATGTCACTGAGCGTGTCATAGCTACTGTGTTGTGGGAGGATTGACACGGCCAGTGACACGCCCATGTCACTGAGCATGTCAAAGCTTCTATGTTGTGGTTTTAGGGCACGGTCAGGGACATGCCCGTGTTGTTGAGCGTGTCATGTGTAGAGTTAGCCCTAGTTGGTTCTTAGCCTTATTATCTCATGTCTATCTTTAAGTGAGTGTGTATTATCCCTTTTGGATTAGGTTTTGAAGAGATTGAGTTGCCCTAATCCAAGTGTTGAGGATTCTTGGAAGAGAAGTTTGGTGTTGTGTGAATTGCTCTTGAGGTAAGTACGAACCCTACATTATTGCATACATTTACATGACATTGGGACTTAACACATTTGATTGTAAATGTGTTAATAATCTATTACGTTATTGATACATTTGATTAATATTATGAATTGTATAATGTGAAAGATATGAGGATCATTCAAAATGTATGTCCAACGTAATTGGTTATGTATACTCTAATGATGAGATGTGATGCCATTGTTGTTGGCTATAATGATGCAAATGAAATAATTGGGGCATGGTTGCCTAAATGATTATGAGGAAATAAGAATGGAATTGATAATGTAATGATAAAAGAATTGTGTGCTTAATGTGTTATTCACTTTTCAGAGTTTTGTTGTTGGTGGCATGCCTAATAGTAACAATCTCTTGAAGCTGGGTTGGGCTTGATCCTTGAAGCCAAGTTGGGTTGAAGTTTAGCATGCTTAACTCCCCTTGAAGCTTGGTTGGTCTAGTCCTTAAAGCCTAGTTGAGATGTTACAAACCCTTGAAGCTAGGTTGGGTTTGGTTCTTGAAGCCAAGTTGGGTTGATGCTTAGCATGCTTTACTCCCCTTGAAGCTTGGTTGGGCCTAATCCTTGAAGCCTAGTTGGGATAATGATAAATGTAAAAATTAAACCAAAACATTAACTCTGAAAGTTGAATGGCATATTAGTTTCTTTTTGGCCCATGCTTGTCTTTGTTTAAATGTGAATCAGGAATGGTGAAACAAATGAATAATAAGATTTAATGTAAGGTTTTGAAATATGATATTCTTATGTATTGTTTATGATATATGAATGTGTGACATTAGCATTACATTAAAGCATATTGTTGTTGTGATTTGTACAACTAAGCCTATGGCTTAGAGCGATTGTGGTTCATCGCGTAGGTGACAGGGTAGAACCGGAGAGTTCATCTAGACCGAGCCGAGTCTAGACTCTAAAGTATTGATTGTGGGCTTAAAGATCAGAGACGAACTGCCAAACATGTATAAACTTTATGTTTTGTAAACATTGATTTTGTTTTATTTATATATATAAATACCGCTACATTTTTCGCTGCTTAATAAATAAACGTTTTATTAAAATTATATTTTATAATATAATTTTAATGTTTTATGTTTTCTTATATTGTTGTTAAATTGAAAGATTGGTTTATTTAATATAAACTGTGACACTCCTGTATCTGATATACGTATATTACAAATGTGGTTGTATGTAGTGTGCGTATATGGGGTGTAGGGGTGTTACATTTTTTGAATTAATCATATGCATGAGGAAATCCTATACAGACAGAAGAATTACTGAAAATAAAAAATTAAACAACATTTCATGTAACTATGTCGCAATTTGGTTAACCAAAACTGTCTATTTAAAATTGCCAATTATGGTTAATTAAAATTGTAAACCTTAACATTAATCAGTAAAGGCCGGTTCAATTAAGGTTCGGATCCTTGGAGATAGGGTTAGTTACAATTATGGTGTGAGCTCAAACTAATTTTCCTTTTTTTGATTCATATTTTAAAAAATTCACCATTGCTTATAATATTTTTTATGAAATTGAACACTTGACTTATAAATTTGATAATATTAATTAAATTAAACCAAATAATATTAATTATAAATATTTAATATTACAATTCAAGTGTAAGGGAAATTTTTTTAAAAAATAAAAGTTTGAACATAATTACAAATAATCAATTAACTATATAAATATAAATATTTAATACTGCAATTGAAATATAAGGACAAAATTTTTTTAAAAAGTTTAAACTTAATTACAAAAAATTAATAATAATAACAAAATTAATTAACAACAATTTGTAGTTGCTGCTACTGTACTGGGGCTAGACGGAGCAACTTCACCATCTGCTGAATCCACAATGGAGGACTCTGCACCTCAAGTTTGGCTACCCTTAAAGCCTCTCCAGCATCAACTCCACCTCCCACTCCTCCCTCTCCTGGAGCCATACTCCCTACACTATCCTCTGAAATCGCATCCTCCAGACGCCATTACAATCTATATCTATAATCACAATAAAGAATGCCACATCAGAGACCAACTCAAGTGTCAATGCATATGTATGTATTAAACTCAAATCACATTTTTAAATATCCCCTTTCTCTCTTTCCTAAAACCCACCTAGGCGTAGAATTTCAAATGTGCCTCTGATACCAAAGTAAATATAACACCTTTATATCCCCCATATATGTACAATACATATACCTCGTATATGTAAAATACATATACAAAAGTGTCATTGTTACTTGTCATTTCAAAATTTCCATACTCATAAGAAAAATATTTTAAAATTTATAATATACTTCAATAAATAAATAAAAATATTCATTAGTAGATTAAATACAAAAAATACATATTTTAATAAAAAAATCTCTGAAAAAAATTTATCAGAGTTTTGTTTGTAATTTGGATATTCTCAAAAATTAATTTACACAACCTACATAAAAAAAAAAACCACACTCCTAAAATAATTCACATACACTCCAACATCAACAACCCTTTATTTGTCTCAAACAATTCACCCACACTTAAAATCTTATACTGTACATTTAAAAATAATCATTATTAACATTCACAAAACCTTTCCAACCATCACTTATACAAACTTTACATAATGTGCACAATACAAAATCTCATAATACAAAATATAAGCATACATGAATGCAATCGACACTGTTAGTCCTATGGCTCCCCTGATCTCTAGATATCACACACACCCAAGATTTCTTGGATCAATAACTCTCTAAACTATGTGATTCATACAATCATGCTAAGTCATACAGCTTAGTGGTATACAATCTCAAATACAATATTTATCACATTTAAATGTATTTTCTCATAATGTAACTTACACTACTCATACAAAATCTTTACTTTTAATTTTATAATTCATATACACACAACACTTCCATACATATACACATTGGACAAAACCACTTTTATACAATTATCAAGTGCAGTTATCACAATATCAATTTTAAGGTCCAGCTCTGCTCGGGTCCATTTTTAATCTCATCACTTGACTTAGCTCCGCTCAGATCAAAATCTAGCTTTGCTCAGTCCTGCTGAAACATGCTTAATCTCTGTTGATGCATGCATAATCTTTGTCAGCATTACTGGGCAAGTAAATGTATAGGGTTAAAACACACAATAATACTTTTCCATACTTTCCAAATGATCAACTTAATCCTTGAACACTTACTACATCACACAATCATGGGTTATAGTCACAATGTGACCCATTTTATTATATTATTTCCATGTTCTTATTTTATTCGTTAATTTCTCATTATATAGTTTTTTTTTTTTACAATTTAATCACATTTTATTATTTTCCATGTTTTTAGTTCATCAAATTACATATCCATAAGTCACATGTATAATGTGACTCAATTCGCACATCTTTCTCATAGGTCACAAATATGTCCATATTGGACATCATGTCACATCTATGATTTTGAAAATATAAAAGTTGTATATACCCAATATATATATCTAGTGTATGTATAACATATACATATGGTATATTAATTGTTTATGTCGGATTAATATATTACATATTTAATATAATTAATACACATATAAGGTACATTTGATATGTATATAAGATATACATTACTTGTGCATATGTGTAATATCCCAAATTTTTGAAAAGTTTGAATTTTTAAAAATTTAATAAAATAAATTATAATTTAAATGGATAAATTAAATTAATGATTTTAAATGAAAAATGAAGGGATTTTAAGAGAAAAAGTGGTATATATATGTGATATATATGTAAAATATATACAACATATAAAAGTCAACACTTTTTAAAAGAAAAGTCAATGTAAAAGGGTATTTTGGTAATTGAATCTTAGAAATCTAAAATTAATAAAATAATTCAAAAATAAATTATTTTTGAATGGAAGAGAAAATTTAGGACTTTTAATTTATTAAATAAATAATTAAATAATTAATTATTAAAATATAAAATAATATATATGTATATGGTTATAATTAAAGGATGAAAAGAAAGAGAAATTAAAATTTGTTCATCTTCTTCTTCTTCTTCCAGTGTGAGGCCGAACTCCATAGCCACCAAGCCAAGGATTTTTCTTCTTCCAAGCAACCATAATTGAAGAGATTTCAAGGATTTAAGAGGAGTCTTGGTGATTTCTTCCATAATTAGTAAGTTTTTCATCTTAATCTTTGGAATTTCATAAATTTATGAATATGTTGAGTTTGAGGTTTTGATGTAGTATGTTATAATTATGGGAATGGGTATGTATGATGTTATTTTGAGTAGTTAACAATGATTTGAAGGTTGGATTGAAGAAATAGTTGAGTTTGGGTAAGAATGGTGAAGAGAGAGAATTTAGGGTTATGGAACATTTGAGTTTTTGAAATCATGAGTTTTAATTGTGAAAATTGGTTCCAAATGTGTTGTTTTGATGCATAAACAAGGATTTTAAAATCAAATGATGGATTTAGTTAAGTTTGGATAGAGTGTAACGACCCCAGCCAGGCCCTCGGCCCTCAGCCTACCCGGCCGGCAACCGGCAACCCAGCCTTTTCTCCCGTAGGTGGGCCGCTACAGTACTGGACTGCCCTCACGGGCCCTCCAGCAGGATTTGTTAATTTGGCCCAAGTGGCATTGTCACACACTTAGGTCGCCTCCCCGGATCGAACACCTGACCTCCCCCTTAAGAGAGCCAGCGAGCGCAATCCAGTACCATTTCTACCCTTTTTAACTGTAACGACCCCAGCCAGGCCCTCGGCCCTCAGCCTACCCGGCCGGCAACCGGCAACCCAGCCTTTTCTCCCGTAGGTGGGCCGCTACAGTACTGGACTGCCCTCACGGGCCCTCCAGCAGGATTTGTTAATTTGGCCCAAGTGGCATTGTCACACACTTAGGTCGCCTCCCCGGATCGAACACCTGACCTCCCCCTTAAGAGAGCCAGCGAGCGCAATCCAGTACCATTTCTACCTAGAAATGGTACTGGATTGCGCTCGCTGGCTCTCTTAAGGGGGAGGTCAGGTGTTCGATCCGGGGAGGCGACCTAAGTGTGTGACAATGCCACTTGGGCCAAATTAACAAATCCTGCTGGAGGGCCCGTGAGGGCAGTCCAGTACTGTAGCGGCCCACCTACGGGAGAAAAGGCTGGGTTGCCGGTTGCCGGCCGGGTAGGCTGAGGGCCGAGGGCCTGGCTGGGGTCGTTACATAGAGTTTGAAGATGGTAATATTGATTTAGGGTTTTGGAAAAGTGAATTTTCAAAGAATGATTAATTGTTTGATTTTAATGTTTAAATCATGTTATTTAATGATATAAGTGATAAATATAATCTTGAAATGATTAATAGATTGTGTTGGAATGGAAAATCTTCAATGAGGGAAGGTTATGTCATTTTAGAGTTTTGTGTATAAGAGTGTGTTTTTGTAATGTAAATGGTTCAAATGTATTAAAATATGTTTCTAATGATATAAATAAACTTAATATATTAAAATGAATGGACTAGTATGAGAATCCAAAGTTAAAGTGAGGTTAGTCTTAAATTTTGGACTTTTTGCTTGGATGGGGTTAAATATGATTTAATATTGGAAATGCCATTAAATGTGATACTAAATGATTAATTGCTATCACATTTGGTTTAGACATTGAGGGAGGCTGATTTGCTTCATCCAAGTAGTGAAGGGTAAGTTGGAAGGATAGGATTGGAGGTTGTTTTGAGCTTTTTTTGGGTTGCTATTTGAGGTATGTACAAACTTTGAATATATTATTTATATTTGCATGACATTTGGGTTTAACACATTTTGGTTGGAAAATGTGTTAAGCTACTTGGTACATTGATTGTATATGAATAATGTGCTATTTGTAATGTCATATATGTGTTAAATGCATTGTGAAAAGCCATTGATAATGGCTAAATTATGTAAAATGTGAAATATGTATATTATGTGAAAATACCTAAAGTAATTGGGTAATGTGTTGTGAATGCAAAAATGAGATATGTGGTATAATGAAATGAATTGATTTTGATAAAAGTGAGAAAAATGAGAAAGATGTGAAAAATGAGAAAAGTGAGAAAAAAGATGTGAAAATAAGGCAATGTGCCTAGATTGAATATATGAAAATGAGAAAGAGATTAATAATGAGAAAAAAGAATAAATTATGTGTCTAGTATTTTATTCAATTTTCAAAGTTCTGAATTTGGTGGCATGCATATGATTGCCTATGGGCTAAAAGCTGGGCTGGTGAAAAGACCGAGTCGTAAGCCAGGTCCAGCTGATAAATATGATATTTTTGGGGTAAAAAGATCGGGTCATAAGTCTCAAAAATAAATTCTTGAAGCTAAACTGAGAGAAAAGACTGAGTCGTAAGCTCAGATCTAGTTGGATTATCCATGGATATATTGCCTACGGGGCTAGACACATAGTGTCATTATGCACCAAAGCAGTAACTTTGAAATTTGAATAGCGTATTAGATCCTTTTGGGCCCATGCTTGTCTTTGCTTTAATGTGAATTATGAATTGTGATACAATTGAGCAATATAATGTTATGAGTTGTGATATATATATATATATGTGTGTTGTGCATTAATATTACATTTGGACTATATTGTTATCAAAGTTTGTACCACCAGGCTTCGGCTTAGCGCGATTGTAATTCGTCGCGCAGGTGTCATGGACGTTTTGGTAGAGCCAGAGAGTTCTACTAGACCTGGTCGGGTCTAGGTTTGTATTTTTTTTTTGAGCTTGAAGAGTTATTTTTGGGTACATCAAGATCAGAGTCAGTTGCCAGCATGTACATATTTGATATTATAGTATATTTTGATATTATGTATGTTATGATATATTTTTGAAGTATATATTGTATATTGTAAAGAATATTTTGAATAATTTATTTAAGACAGAATCTTATATGTGTTGTTGATATATATACCTATATATAAGTATTTTGAGAAAATATGGAGAAATTGAGAAGTATTGGTGAGATGATGAATTGATTTTATTGGGAGTGTTTGTTTTATTCAGGTTGTGTTTTGCTGAGTTTTGGGAACGTCTAACTTACAGACAAAACTCTGGCGAATTTTTCTCAGAGATTTTTATATAAAATGTTATTCTGGGTTATTATAGCAAGTAAATAATATTTATATACAATTTAATTTTATATATTTAGTATTTAAAATTTTAACCTACACATACATAGTCCAACAATAAAGTAATATTATCTATTTAAAATAACTTACATGCTTATTGTATATCAAATTACCATTATTTATACAATTCTCATCAAAACTCTAAATTCACCACTTGCTACTTCATTTAAACTTTATTCTACCAACCTCATTTTCAATATTTAACCTTAAAAACATTATTTATACACTAAAAAAACAACAAAACAACTCATTCTTATAATTATCAAAACCTCTCCCAAAATCCTAATTTTCACAAAATAGGTCCATAACCCTAACTCCATCCAAACTTACCTTCAATTAATTTCTAACCATAAAATCACAACATATACACTTAAACAACATTAAATTACTCCATAACAACAATTTTATGCATTTATACTAAAATCCTAGTTTACACATAACCAACACCTAAATCTCAACTTTATCCAAACTTGCTCATAACCAATTTCTAACCATAGAATCATTACATACATATTAAAATAACATTAAATTCATCCATTTCAACAATTATAACCATCCACACCAAAATCATACTTTAAACATAACAATTTTCATAACCCTAAATTTACCAACTTTGTTCATTTCAACTGACCAACCATTAATTTATCACATACTTACCTTGTCCACTTTAAATCTTTAAATTTAACAATTTTTAATCAACTTTCTCTCTCTAGATAATCAAAACATAATCTTAAAGCTTAGAAAAGGTTTACTTACTTATTTCCTTGATTTTTCTTCAAAATTCAACTTGATTCTTTAAAAATTTTGGTGCAATTTGATGTGTTTGGAAGAAACTCTCTCACTCTTCTTCTCTTTCTTTTCAATCACGTTTTAGATATGGAAGAAGAAGAAGAAGATCTTCTTCTTATAAAAACTAATTTTTCACTTTGCCCTCCATCAAACTATATAATTACATAATATTTAATTATTAAAATAATAAATATTTTTTCTTCCTATCCATAATTATATTAATTTTAATTTTGTTTTGTTTTTTTTTCTCTTCTTCCCAACCATATATATATAATTAATTTATTATTATTTCACACTTAATTCCCACCACATAATTTCACTCTTCTTTTAAATTTTCTTTTTCTTTATTTATTATTATTATTTTACTAACTAACTAATTAATTAGTTAATATTTAATAAATATCCATAGTTTCATCATCTTCCACTATCCAAAATTAATTTTAATTTTGATTTGTTTTATTCATTACTATTTATTACTTTATTATTATCATAATTACTATCTTCTAACACAAATATATATACTTTACTTATATTTATTGTATATTTTGTGTATATGTATATGTCATATATATATTTTACTTATATTTTACATATACCTTTATGTACATGTTTATGTAATGTATATACTATGTATATGTAATGTATATTTAATGTACATTTAATGTGTATCCTATATATACATAAAGTATACCTTATATGTATATTATATATATTAAATATATAATATATATCCAACATATATAATAAATATATGATATGTATATACTATGTATACACTAAATATATATTACGTATATACAACACTTATACCTCCAAATACTTATTTAATTATCGAAGACTACGGATATTAAAGAAGAAGATAAAGGAAGCTATACAAGCTTATGTTCAGAGCTTCATGGATTCATATATAGAGCCATATGGACAGAGCAGAGACCAAGGGAAGCATATCAACTTGTTGGAAGCATCAAATCTAGAAAACTTGGAGCATAGACTGTATAGCTGTCGCCCAGTACTTTGTGCGGTCGCACCAGTGACTGCGAACTACACTGCCTTATTTGTGAATTTCAAATACTTAGTTCATGTTTGTAAGTGTAATGTATAGACTAGAGGTTCATTATTGTATTTGGACTTCATGAACTTCTGTATTCTGGTCTACTTGTGTTTTAGACCCATTGGTTGATTGATTTAATTTAATAGTTTAAGGTTAGAGCTGTTCTTGTTACCAAACACCTTAACTTAGGGTTTCATGATTATGTTTTCCTCTAACAATAGGTTGGCCATTTTGATAATAGAATTTCAGAATTCTTGAGAGCTCATTGTCTCTTTTTTTCTTGGTTCTTGGTTGGATCAAGGTTGCTACTTGCAAAGTTAATCGCTTTGAGGTAGGTTAATTTCAAGGTTCTCTTCCACATATTGGATTTGGGCCCTAGACTTAGCAAGGATCAGATTTAATCTTTCAAGGGATTGATGTCACATGCAAAGGCGAGATGGTCTCCGATTTAGTATACCAGCAGTTTGTGTCACCAATGGAGACAAGACTCACTTTGCTAGAAGGCAAAAGCTTGATGAAGACAAGATTCATTTTTTAAAGGGAAACGGGCCCAATGGAGACAACATTAAGGGAAAAGGATAAAATCTAAAGTCTGAGTTAGAGGTAAAGACCAAGAATCAACATCCATATTTACACCTAACTCTCTTATGCTTTTCGCTCTACATAATAAATTACCTATGTCATTCAAGCAATGGGAAACTATAGACGTCTTAAGTTTGCACTCGACTTGGACTTCATATCAAAAGCTGATTATTGAGCCTATGTACTAGACTAACGGGATAGGGGAGGAACTGACAGGTTCATCAATACGGCTGATGAGCCCATCTCCCCTCCTGCTAGCCTATATGTCGAACATACCTTTTGGTAGCTCATATAGATAAATAATGAGCATGTTAGTTCTCTAAATGGACCCTTCGATTACCTTTTTCTCAGCTATAAAAAGGTGGCCATGTGAACGAAAAACAACAACACTTACAACTAACATCAGAAAACAGAGAGAGTGTATAAAGAGACAACAAAGAGCAAGAAGCAAAAACTCATTCACTATTATCTTCATCTTCATCTCAAAACTTCAATCCTTAATTTAAAAAACCATAAAAAATTCAACAACCAAGAGAGAATACAACAGCCTAAGCCAAACACTCGCACCCTTTATTTAGCAAAACAAAGGGAAAAATCTAAGATAAACCCATAGGCAAACATCCATTTTTGAGAGTCAAGTTCTTTATAGAAATTTTAAAGTCAAAAGAACCTACAATGGAGTTGATATATTCTAAAATCCATTTATTTTCATTCTTAAATTTTATATATTTAAAGTTTTATATGTTTTAAAACTTTTTTACATGTTTAAAAATGATAAAAAAAAAGTTTAAAGATGGATAGAAACACTTAAGATAACAACTTGATGCAAACCCATGTAGCTTTATAAGTGAAAAAATGTTCTATGCATGGGATGGTAGTAGGGCTGGTCATAGGCCGGGCTAGGCTGGGGTAGCCTAAGAGGGACTTGGGTTGAACTTTTCTGCCCATGCATGACCATAGGCCTATCGAGCTAGGCTAACTCAGGCTTGACTAGGTCGGGCAAGCCAACGGGATAGGCTAATGGGCTTGTTTTTTATATTTATCATATATAATATAATTAATTAAAAAAATTAAGCTGCTACACTTTTTATCTTATATATATAAAAGAAAGAGAAAGTTGTTATAGGAAGTGACTTCCTACAATGACTCTCTCCTTATATATATATTATACGTATTATAAATATCGAGCCAAGCCAGGTTAGCCTGAGAAAAATTTTCTCAGGCTCGAAACTATACCCAAACTTTAATCAAGCTATAAGATGGTAGGGGTCGCCTTAGCATCCACATGCAAACCTAAAAAGGAGGTTGGTTCTAATGATCGGGTGCATATATATATATATATATATATATATGGGTGCTAAGGCAACTCTTATTATCCTATACATACCTAACTTTCTAAATCCAATAGGGGGTTGGGAATTTATAGGGATTCGAGTGCTACCTTTTTTTTTTTTTATATTACTGATTAAGGACTCCATCTTTCTCTATGCTCAGGCTCGTATTCTCTAAGGCTACAAGCCTAGCAACGTTGAGTTTGTTGTCAATACCATAAGGGTGAAATGTGTTTTTCACTCATAATATTACGACTCTGCCTCTTTGACATCCTTTTATTTGTCATTTTTGTGGTTAATATGTAATCATAAGTATACTTCTCTCATGTCATGAAGATTTCTTTTCACTCTCTAATGCTAATCGTAGCTTATTCAAGTAGGAGGCAACCATAGATACTGAAATTTTGCCTCTTTTGGAATTGGACGACGAAAGTCAAAATCATCATAAGATACAAAGTTGGACCAAGCTCGTTGGTCCATTAAAGATCCACTGATGAGCCAACACAAGCTCTAGCGGTGATGCCACCGCCAGAAGCTTTGGCAACTCACTAGAAGCTTTGGATGTCCACTTGTTCAAACTAAATTACCGGCAGGTCGCCACTCCTATCGATGGTGGTGCTAGTGTGGACCAATAAACCTGCTAAAACTTACATTATAAGAAATACGCTATTTATCGACAAAATTTACTAATGAGAAAAATCTGTTACTAATATAAATATTGTGTAAGTCAGCAAATATATTGCAAAAAAAGTAATAGCGTTAGTGTATGTTGACCAAATTTTTCGACGGATTATATTAGTGGTCGGTAAATGTGGCACAAAGATTTTGTTGCCACTTATTGTTGTCCAATTGTCTGAGAGAAATATATGGTAGTTGGTAAATACAGTGCCGAAGTTTTCGCGCTTACTATTTTTCATTTGTTAATTTACCAATGAAGTACAAAATCTAAAGGTAAACATTTAGATATTATTGATAGTTTTCCTTATATATTAGCAAATTTTCGCTCAATCTAAAAAAGTAGTCCTTTTATAAAAACATGTCCCAATGGAGAGATGTCTCTTGGTAATATTTATAATATTTTAATAAATGTTGTTGAGTAATTTTACTTGGTGGTGGGCAAACTTTTTGATACATGCACCTTTGCCATCAGATATTTGCATTCGTCGGAAAAGTTTCATTTTGGCAAGACTTTAAGGCACCACATTTGCTGAGAAATTTTATATTTTGTAGGCAAATGTGGCACCTATAAGCAAATTTATCCACAGATGTAGAACTGCATCCGCACTTTTTTTTTATTGAAGTAGGATTTTTAAGTGTCATATTTACCGATAGCCAACCTTTTTTGTCAGTAAGTGTTTTTTTAGAAGGAATATCACCGTCTATCTTTATTTCAGTTAGTAAGTTTACTAATGGATTCAAGTGTCTATCGGTAAATCGTCAGGCATAACCAGTTCCTTTTCTTCTTCTCTTTTCTTCTTCTTTCCATTTCCAACCAAAAAGAATCATGTCTCCTCTAATTTTCTCCTCATTTTTTACTCTATAATTTTTGCAGTTGGATAGTTTTTGGTGGGTCTGTTGAAACTTGAACTGCTAGTATTTGTAGATTTTCTACCAAAAAAGGTTACATTTTTTTTTACTTTTTATAATATGTGTTATTTAGCTTTTTAATTTTTATGAATGGTTGGATTATTATGTATATTTGGAGATATTAATATTTTTTTAAACCTATTATTTTATTTTGTTTGATTTTTTGTATAGTAATAATTGAATTATTATTTGAAAATTTAAAAAAAAGAATTATAGAATTATTTATGCTTGAAATTTATAGGAAATTTATATGTAGAAAATTTATTTGTAGGAAATGTAGAAAATTTATTTGTAGGAAATTTATGTGTTTGTTAATTTAAGTATGTTTTACTATTTTTTGTGATTTTTTAAAATTAATGGGAGTAAAATTTAGAGAAATAATGTTATTTTTGTTGAAAATATAGAGAAATAATATTATTTTTGTAATTTCTATTGATATTATTTGTAATTTTTGGGTTAAGTAAAATATTTAGACAGAAATTTTTTTAAAAAAAAATTCTCTAAAATTTAGAGAAATAATGGGAGTAAAAAATTAGAGAAATAATTTTTTTAAAATTTTTGTAAATTAAGATAAATAAATTTCTTTGTTTATTTGATTATGTTGAATATAATTATTGAAAATTATATTTGTTGGAAAAAATTTTAGTGTGTGTATTTTTATTGTAAATTTAATTTAAGTATAGTGAATGTAATTATTGAATTTTATGCTTGAGTTTGTTAAATTAAATGGTCTGTGTATGTATTTAATTATTGAGATTTATTATGAAATGATATTTTTATTTGTAAAGTGATTAAATTAATTTACTGTAATTAAGATAATTATATATAGAGTAAACATATTCGTTATATATAAACTAATAATTTCATGTTGAAGCAAGAAATATAATATATTGATTAATACGAAGTTAAAAGATAAGTGATTCAGTTAACACACCAAATAAAAAATTATCATTAAATAAATATGCTTTAACATGCAAAATAAGTTAACCAAAAATAGAAAATTATAAATAAAGCAAATAAATTAATAAGATCCGAAAATTTTTAGAAATAAAGTAATTGCTACAAAATTGGAATAGTGATAAATAGATATTTTCAAATATGTAATAATTAAAATAAGTTAATCCAAAAATAGAAAATCATAATAAAACAAATCAATCAAAATAAAAAATAAGGTAATTGCTTTCTTAATAAAAAACATTTATAACAATAATAAATAAATCATACATATACAATAAAATGTATATTTATGTATATACTAAATTAGTAGTTCACATCATTTGCGATTTATTTTGTTTTTTTTATTGTGTGATTAATATTTGAAGTATTTGAGTTCGATATATTGAAATTTGGGTGCTATAAGGGTGGTATGTTGAAAGTATTTGTCATTTGCAAGGATGCTAAACTTTGAATAGATAGGTTCAGATATAGATGAAACTCTGCTGAAATTTCTAGTATATTTGTTTTAAAGATCTAATGAAATATATTAATAAACATTTTTAATCACTTAATTTAAATATTAGCCTTAGTACTCGCTCGGTACACTGAATTGTCTAGTTTGGACAGTTTGAAAATAACATTGTCTATAAATTAATTACCATATATATATATTTGTAGAATTTGTATCACATAACCCAAAATATTCTCTAGTGCATACCAACTATTGTGAATTGGTCAAATCTAATTACATATTTATGATATTTAGCATTGTGTACTTGAAAAACTAAGGAGAAATGTTGTCGAATTTTCTACTAATATATACAGTAATGTAGACAATATTATTTCTGAATGGGTTAGGTTTCTATCCCTTTTTAGTATAGGTGTCATAAGAAGATATGTCATTAGGTTGTTATAAAAATTAAGAAACTTAATTTAAATTGTACTAAATTGGTTTAATTTTTTTAGGTAAAAATGAATTCAACATTCTTTGGTGTACACATGCCTCAATAGTGATCGCACTCTTAATATTGGTATAGAAGAATTTATCGAGTTTGCTTTCGGTCAAACTATAGATAGGTAAGGTGATAAGATTAGATGTCCTTGTATAAAGTTTTATCATCAGATATTTTGGACAACTGATGAGGTTAGATTACATCTTTATTAGACTATTATGTGTGGGACCGACATGGGGAATAATATGTCATTTCGCAGCTAGGTGAATAAGTAATTTCGAAGCTAGTTAAACAATTTATAAATGCATATCAACATATGGTTTATGATATTATTGGTCTGAGTTTTTATAATTATGCAACTGGATTAGATAATTTGAGGCCCCTAGTCCAAGTTTTGGAGAAGCTTTAATATAATAGCCTCCTAATCCTGATGCATGACACTTTCATGACATTTTGGGATCATTAGACACTAAATTATAGCCTAGATTGAAAACCCAATCTCAACTATTAGTACTGGAAAGTTTTTTAAACTAAAATCTGAGCAGCATATGTTAGAAAGGAGATATAATATTTTACTACAATTTGCTAAAAAAAATTTCCAACTAATAGCACAATGGTAGATAAATTTTATAATACAAAAATTGGTTCAGGGACTTGGATTACTTGTAGAAAAAATAGATTATTATAAAAATAGTTGCATAATATATTAGGGTGATAATCGACATATGACTAGTTATAAATTTTGTTCAGAACTCCTATACAAGAACAAAAGAGGTGAAGGAAGATAAAATATTACATTTAAATAGATGTATTATTTTTATGAACTCTGAGGCTGCAATGACTATACACTTCATATGCCATAACTAAACATATGCGATGGCATGATGAGCATGAACAAGAAGATGGAACAGTTTGTCATCCTTCTGATTCTATTACTGTAAGGCCTCACCAGAGTACCAATCCGACCTGCTAAGAGAGTCAAAATGCTCATTTGGGTATGACCTCATACAACATTACCGTATACGGTCTCCATTTAGTTATGTAAGGACGTGTTTAAAAATGGCATTTTTATTTTGAAAAAGAATTACTCTCCTTTATTTTGAAAAGAGAGGACAACTTTATTTCGGAAGATTTATTGGAGAGTCGCTACCTTAATTTATTTGGTTTGAAAAAATTTAAGGAAAAAACCATTTAGTTGACTCCATAAAAAATATTTAATTTTATCCAAAAGGCACTAGTCTTATAACACCCTTATACTCTATATATATATATATATATATATATAGTACATATATCTCATATACGTAAAGTATATATTTAAGATATAAGAATATCACAATACTTATTTGTTGAAATCTCATATTCTTGATATAAAAAATATGTACACCTTTTAAAGACTAATTTAATAAGTAAATACGTGTATAACTAGAAATTCAATAAAGCGTTATAATAAAATTTCTAGAAAAAATTGACTAGAAATTCACCAGAGTTTTGTCTATAATTTTAATAAACCCCCAATTTAACCAAGACAAAACCTATAAATAAAATGTCACGTCTAAATATTTATAAAGCTAATCTAACACAATTCTTCCAAACTTAAGTAAAAATTTATAATTACTTATCATTATATATAAACTCAAAGAATCTTAAAAAAAAAACCAATGTATAATGCAAATTTATGCTTTCTAAACAACAATTGTAACACCCCTATATCCCGTATACGTACCAAGCATGCTTAAACGATCGTAATATACGTATACTGAATATAGAAAATGCCACAATTTTAAAATAATACACAACAAATATCTTTGTAAATAAGTGAAACCAATCTCAAACATTTTAAAAGAAATCCAAAAGACACCATATATAAAAACATTTATTAATTCACAGCGGAAGTTATTACAAATATGTTATAAATCAAAGATTACAAAACATAGAATATATATACATGATTGGCAGCTCTTCTTTGATCTTTAAGTCCCAAAAGAAAATCCTCAATGTCTAGTCTCACTTGGTCTCGAGGAGCTCTCAGGTTCAACTCTGTCACCTGCGCGATCAAACACTATCGCGCTAAGCCAACGGCTTAGTAGTACAAAGTATACTAACATGATGCTTTAGTATGATATAATGTCACAATTAATCTCATACATCATTTTAAAGAATATCACATTTCCACATCATACTTTGTTCAATGTCATAACAACATTCATATTACATCTTCATAGTTCCATTAGTTTTACCATTCAAGAATCACATTAAATACAAAGACAAGCATGGGCCCAAAACACACTAATATGCCATTCAATTTTCAGAGTTAATGCTTTGGTTTTGTTATCACATTTATCATTATCATAAACCCAACTAGGCTTCAAGGATTAGGTTCAACCAAGCTTCAAGGGGAACAAAGCATGCTAAGTATCAACCCAACTTGGCTTCAAGAACCAACCCAACCTAGCTTCAAGGGTTGTAACATCTCAATTAGGCTTCAAGGATCAAATCCAACCTAACTTCAAGAGATTGTTACCATTAGGCATGCCACCAACAACAAAACTCTGAAAATGAATAACACATTAGACACACAATTCATTTATTATTTCATTCTCAATTCTCATCATCAATTAGGCAAACATGCCTTATGTCTTTCAATTGAATCATCATAGCCAATCACAATGGCCTCATATCATATCATATCTCAATTCATATTACACATATAGCATCATTGATATAACATTTCAAAGTACATTATTCATATAACACATTACCATTCACAAGATGCACAATGCATAAAAAATAACATTGTTCATATAGTATCATATGCATCATCAAATGTATGTTCAATCTCAACAAAGCAAGAAGAGCAAAGGACAATCACAGTAGCCAACACACTCAAGGGACACGGCCAAGCTTGTGGCCGTGTCTCTCAACACAATTCAAGCCGAGGCAGACACGGGCAAGGGACACGGCCAAGACAGTGGCCGTGTCTCTCCAAAAATCATCCAACACGGCCAAATTTCCTTAGACTTGGCCGTGTCTCCCAAAAATTCTTTAGTTTGGCCGTGTCTCATCCTTAGTTTGGCCGTGTCTCTCAAGAATAAAAACCCAAAACATGGCCAAATCTCTTTTGATTGAATTAAAACACATTAAACACAACATAACCTTATTCAAATGGGTATAACCAAAGTCATTAACACTTATTTTACATATACATCACAATATTCACATTAACAATACATCAACAATACATTTAATCACTTACCACTTCAAAACCCTAAAACTAACATCATTCTTATTCTTTCAATATCAACATCCACTTAACTTACCATCTTCAAACCAAAACCAACACCAATTTAACTTTGTAACTTACAATCAATTTCAACACTTATAAACACATCTCAAACACACCTAATCATAATATTAACAAATCACAACTCACTTCAAACATAACAAAAGAAAACAAAAGAGTACTTACTTAAAATTGAGGCAATTTCACAAATCTCCAACTTAATCCTTTGATTCTCCCTTCAATTTGATTTTGGAAATCAACAAAAATCACTCTTGTTCTTTGGATTTGGAGGGCCGGCCACCACAAGAGAAAGAGAAGAAGAAGAAAAGAAAAAATGAAGACAAGTCAACTTCTCTTCTTCTTTAAATCTCCACCAAGCAATTCTAACAAAGCAAAAATTACTTAAATGCCCTTTTCTATTTGTTCTCACTTCCTTTAAAACTCTTGCCCTCTTTAGTAATTTCACTCATCCCAAATTAAAATATCTTCTTCCCTTGACTCTCCATTTGACCAACATATATGTTATATATATATTAACATATATACAACATATACATTCCATTAACACAATCATTACCTTTGCAAAAACATATATACATTTAATTCAAATCAAACAACAATTGTATTAAAACTTCTAGGGCATACATTGGGATATTACAATTCTCCCCCTCTAAAAAGAAATTTCGCACTCGAAATTACCTGATATCAAGTCTGAAATAGTTGAGGATATTGATCTTGCATTGATTGCTCACTCTCCCAAGTTGCCTCTTCCTTTGCATGATTCTTCCACAAAATCTTCACAAGTGGCACTTTCTTATTTCTCAATTCTTTCACTTCACGTGCCAAAATAGCAACTGGTTCTTCTTCAAATGTCAGATCTGAACTTACTTCGATAGATTCCATTGGCAAAACATGAGATGGATCCTGTCCAATTCAGGTGGCAAAGCAAGCCGATAAGCAACTGGCCCAACTCTTTCCAAAACTTCATACGGTCCAATGAAACGAGGACTCAATTTCTCTTTCCGACCAAACCTCAAGATCTTCTTCCAAGGAGACACTTTCAAAAATACCTTATCTCCCACATTATACTCAATGTCTCTCCTCTTCAAATCTGAATAAGATTTCTGTCGATCTGAAGCTGCTTTCAACCTATCTCGAATCATTTTCACTTTCTCTTCAGTTTCTTTAACCAAATCAGGACTAATTAACTTACCTTCACCAAGTTCATTCCAACATAGAGGTGTCCTACACCGTCTACCATACAATGCCTCGAATGGTGCCATACCAATGCTGGATTGATGACTGTTGTTGTAAGCAAATTCCACAAGTGGTAAGAATCCATCCCAACTTCCAGAGAAATCAATGACACAGCTTCTCAACATGTCCTCGATAATCTGTATCACCCTCTCAGACTGCCCATCTGTCTGCGGATGAAAAGAAGTGCTGAAATGCAATCGAGAACCCAATGCACCATGTAAACTCTTCCAAAACCTGGAAGTAAATCGGGGATCTCGATCAGACACTATAGAAATTGGGACACCATGCAACTTCACAATCTCATGGATAAACAGCTCAACTAACCTCTCCAAAGAGTAATCCATCCGAACCGGAAGAAAATGAGCTGTCTTAGTCAACCTATCAACAATTACCCAAATAGCATCATGCTTCCTTTGTGTCAATGGTAAACTAGACACAAAATCCATTGTCATTCTTTCCCATTTCCATTCAGGCACTGACAAAGGTTGAAGTAACCCTGTTGGAACTTGATGCTCAGCTTTTACCCTCTGACATGTGAGACATTTGGATACAAACTCCGCTATGTCTTTCTTCATACCAGACCACCAGTAATACTGCTTCAAATCATGATACATCTTTGTATTGCCCGGATGCATAGCAAACACTGACTGATGTGCTTCTTCTAAAATGATCTTTCTCAAATTAGCATCATCAGGTACACACAATCTGTTCTTAAACCAAAGACTCCCATCATTTCTCACAATAAAATCTCGACTCTTTCCATTCTGGCAATCTAAAACCATCTTTTGAGTCTTCTCATCAGCCACTTGAGCTTCTTTAATCTGATCCAACAACACTGGTTTCAATTGCAACTGTGCCAACAGTGCACCATCATCATAAGATACAAATCTAGCATGCAACGCTCTCAACTCAACAAGCAACGAGAGCGAATAAACAGTCAAACCTGCTAAAGACTTCCGACTCAAGGCATTAGCAACAACATTTGCTCTACCAGGATGATAATCGATCAAACAGTCGTAGTCTTTAATCAACTCTAACCATCTCCTCTGTCGAAGATTGAGCTCTCTTTGGACACCCAAATATTTTAAACTCTTATGATCAGTATAGATAAAACACTTCTCCCCATACAAATAGTGTCGCCAAATCTTCAATGCAAACACAATGGCTGCTAACTCTAAATCATGGGTCGGATAATTGAGCTCATGCTGTTTCAACTGTCGAGAAGCATAAGCTATAACTTTACCTTCTTGCATCAAAACACAACCCAAACCATGATGTGAAGCATCACTGTAGATCACATATGGTTTATCTTCCACAGGTAAGGTAAGAACAGGCGCTTGAGTCAACATTTCTCTCAACTGATCAAAGCTAGCCTGACACTGATCTGTCCACACAAATCTAACTCCCTTTCGAAGCAATCTGGTAAATGGAATAGCTATCAAAGAAAATCCTTTCACAAACAGTCGGTAATAGCCTGCCAAACCCAGAAAACTTCTAACTTCAGTTACAGATTTTGGTGGACTCCAATTCAAAATAGCTTCAACTTTACTCGGATAAACTCTAATGCCTTCTGCTGAAACTATATGACCGAGAAAAGTTACTTGATCAAGTCAAAACTCACACTTCGACAGTTTAGCAAACAATTGCTTCTCTCTCAAAATTTGCAACACAATCCGCAGATGCATGTCATGCTCCTCCTCATTACGCGAATACACCAAAATGTCATCAATAAAGACCACTACAAACTGATCCAGATAGGGCCTAAACACCCTATTCATCAAATCCATAAAAACTGCAGGTGCATTTGTCAAACCAAAAGGCATAACTAGAAACTCATAATGCCCATACCTTGTACGAAAGGCTGTCTTAGGAACATCTTCAGCTCTGACCCTCAACTGATGGTACCCAGATCTCAAATCAATTTTGGAAAACACGGCTGCACCCTTCAATTGATCAAAGAGATCATCAATTCTAGGCAAAGGATATTTATTTTTAATAGTTACCTTGTTCAATTGCCTATAATCGATACACAATATCATAGTATCATCTTTCTTCTTCACAAACAAAACAGGAGCTCCCCACGGTGAAACACTAGGGCGAACAAACCCTTTATCCAACAACTCCTGCAATTGCACCTTCAATTCTCTCAATTCAGCAGGTGCCATTCTATAAGGAGTAATAGAGATAGGAGTGGTACCGGGCAATAATTCAATACCAAACTCTACTTCTCTCTCAGGAGGCAACCCTGGCAACTCCTCTGGAAACACATCTGGAAATTCTGCAACTGTAGGTATACTATCAATTTGAGAACCCCTCACTCTCGTATCCACAATATGAGCAAGGTAAGCATCACACCCTTTTCTAATCAATCTTCTAGCTGCAACAGCTGAAACAAACAAGGATGCTAGCTGTCCCTGCTCACTAGATACTAACACCTCTCTACCATCGCTGGTTCTCAAAGTAACAACTTTCTTTTTACAGTCTACCACAGCTCCATGTCTAGATAGCCAGTCCATGCCTAGGATCACATCATATTCCTTAAAAGGCATCTCAAATCAAATCTCCAAGGAACTCCTCACCTTGAACCACCACTGCACTATCTCGGTGCACTTTGCTAACAATCACACTATGCCCTAAAGGATTTGTCACCAATACATCAAATCCTAGGGATTCAGCATGCAATTCAGACACAGGCAGAACAGAAGCACTAATATATGAATGCGTGGATCCGGGATCAATCAAAGCAAGTACTGAAGTATCAAATAAAGAGAAAGTACCAGCAATGACTGCAGAAGCATCTGGTTGTCTCTGTATCACATAAATCCTCTGAGAAGATCCAGCCTCCTCTGGTCTACTCTCCCTGGATGTAGAACCTCCTCTAGAACTGAACCCAGATCTGCCTCCTCTGCTGAAACCTCTGCCTCCTCGACCTCCCCTCACATTAGATCGAGAAGCTGCAGAATCTACTGACATCTGTTCCTGCCTCTCAGGACAATCTCTAACAAAAATGATAAGGTGATCCACATCTGAAACATACCCCTGCTACACCAGTCTTCCAACAAGTACCACCGTGTGGCCTACCACAATGAATGCATATGGGTAAGGTGGATCTCTGCATCACTGGGGTCGGAGCACTCGCCACTGAAACTGTAGGTCTAGATCTCTGCCTCTGAAACTGTACTGACCTACCAGCTGGCCTCTGACTCCTACTAACCCGAGGAACAAAACTTCCTTTACCTCTTTTCGCAGATGAAGACCCTGCCTCAAACTGGGGCCTTCTAACCCTGATCTCTTCCTCTGAAGCAGCTGCAATAACCTGAGCTCTTTCCACACTCCGAGCTGCTGCCACAAGTTGGGAAAAATCATGATATCTAGATCCAGCCACAAGACACAAGATAGAGGGCCTCAATCCCTCCTCAAATCTCCTGCATCTATCTATCTCATCAGATATAATACCCCCAGCATACTGGCTCAACCAGATAAACTCTAACTCATATTCTGTCACAGTCCGGTGATCTTGCTTCAAGCTTAGAAACTCCATTTTCTTCACATCCTTATACTCCCTCGGAGTATACTTCAATTCAAACTCTCTTAGAAATCAGCATAGGACAAGGTAGGTGGATCATTCATAGCATGAGGCACTGTCTTCCACCAGTTATATGCATCCTTCTGCAACAAGGATCTTGCATAATCAAATTTTTCTTCTGGAGTGGCTTGTAACTAAACAAATATTCTCTGTACTTTATCTAGCCACTGCTCAGCTACAGCTGGATCAATAGTACCCAAGAAATCTTCTGCTCCGTACTTCCTTAATTTATCATACTGTCTCACTGATACCAAAGGCTGTGGGGGTGGTGGTGGTTGCACTGGTGCTTGCCTCATAATCTCTACCACATGCCTAAGCCAAACTGGTGGAACATCTTCACCCGCTGGTCCCCCCGACACAGAAGCAGGTGCCTCTCCAGCACTATCCACTCTAGCTCCATCATCAGGAGCAACACTCTCCGCACTACCCTCAACTGACTGACGCAACTGAGGATCCATCACAACCTATATCTGCAAACACAGCAGAATACTTCTCATTAAAGATCAGAGACTGCCAATACCAACATGTATGTTATTCAAAAATCCACTTTTTAAAATCAAAACATTCTTTTTCTTACACTTGACCTAGGTTGAGAATCTCAAACCTAGGCTCTGATACCAAAACAGTTGTAACACCCCTATATCCCGTATACGTACCAAGCATGCTTAAACGATCGTAATATACGTATACTGAATATAGAAAATACCACAGTTTTAAAATAATACACAACAAATATCTTTGTAAATAAGTGAAACCAATCTCAAACATTTTAAAAGAAATCCAAAAGACACCATATATAAAAACATTTATTAATTCACAGCGGAAGTTATTACAAATATGTTATAAATCAAAGATTACAAAACATAGAATATATATACATGATTGGCAGCTCTTCTCTGATCTTTAAGTCCCAAAAGAAAATCCTCAATGTCTAGTCTCACTTGGTCTCAAGGAGCTCTCAGGTTCAACTCTGTCACCTGCGCGATCAAACACTATCGCGCTAAGCCAACGGCTTAGTAGTACAAAGTATACTAACATGATGCTTTAATATGATATAATGTCACAATTAATCTCATACATCATTTAAAAGAATATCACATTTCCACATCATACTTTGTTCAATGTCATAACAACATTCATATTACATCTTCATAGTTCCATTAGTTTTACCATTCAAGAATCACATTAAATACAAAGACAAGCATGGGCCCAAAACACACTAATATGCCATTCAATTTTCAGAGTTAATGCTTTGGTTTTGTTATCACATTTATCATTATCATAAACCCAACTAGGCTTCAAGGATTAGGTTCAACCAAGCTTCAAGGGGAACAAAGCATGCTAAGTATCAACCCAACTTGGCTTCAAGAACCAACCCAACCTAGCTTCAAGGGTTGTAACATCTCAATTAGGCTTCAAGGATCAAATCCAACCTAACTTCAAGAGATTGTTACCATTAGGCATGCCACCAACAACAAAACTCTGAAAATGAATAACACATTAGACACACCATTCATTTATTATTTCATTCTCAATTCTCATCATCAATTAGGCAAACATGCCTTATGTCTTTCAATTGAATCATCATAGCCAATCACAATGGCCTCATACATATCATATCATATCTCAATTCATATTACACATATAGCATCATTGATATAACATTTCAAAGTACATTATTCATATAACACATTACCATTCACAAGATGCACAATGCATAAAACATAACATTGTTCATATAGTATCATATGCATCATCAAATGTATGTTCAATCTCAACAAAGCAAGAAGAGCAAAGGACAATCACAGTAGCCAACACACTCAAGGGACACGGCCAAGCTTGTGGCCGTGTCTCTCAACACAATTCAAGCCGAGGCAGACACGGGCAAGGGACACGGCCAAGACAGTGGCCTTGTCTCTCCAAAAATCATCCAACACGGCCAAATTTCCTTAGACTTGGCCGTGTCTCCCAAAAATTCTTTAGTTTGGCCGTGTCTCATCCTTAGTTTGGCCGTGTCTCTCAAGAATAAAAACCCAAAACATGGCCAAATCTCTTTTGATTGAATTAAAACACATTAAACACAACATAACCTTATTCAAATGGGTATAACCAAAGTCATTAACACTTATTTTACATATACATCACAATATTCACATTAACAATACATCAACAATACATTTAATCACTTACCACTTCAAAACCCTAAAACTAACATCATTCTTATTCTTTCAATATCAACATCCACTTAACTTACCATCTTCAAACCAAAACCAACACCAATTTAACTTTGTAACTTACAATCAATTTCAACACTTATAAACACATCTCAAACACACCTAATCATAATATTAACAAATCACAACTCACTTCAAACATAACAAAAGAAAACAAAAGAGTACTTACTTAAAATTGAGGCAATTTCACAAATCTCCAACTTAATCCTTTGATTCTCCCTTCAATTTGATTTTGGAAATCAACAAAAATCACTCTTGTTCTTTGGATTTGGAGGGCCGGCCACCACAAGAGAAAGAGAAGAAGAAGAAAAGAAAAAATGAAGACAAGTCAACTTCTCTTCTTCTTTAAATCTCCACCAAGCAATTCTAACAAAGCAAAAATTACTTAAATGCCCTTTTCTATTTGTTCTCACTTCCTTTAAAACTCTTGCCCTCTTTAGTAATTTCACTCATCCCAAATTAAAATATCTTCTTCCCTTGACTCTCCATTTGACCAACATATATGTTATATATATATTAACATATATACAACATATACATTCCATTAACACAATCATTACCTTTGCAAAAACATATATACATTTAATTCAAATCAAACAACAATTGTATTAAAACTTTTAGGGCATACATTGGGATATTACAACAATACTTAATATACATACACATAACTATTCAAAATGTTCTTTATATCATATAGGTTGACATGTGGTTATTACATTACTCATATCTAGTGCTCTTAAATAACCTTATACATGGTATGTGACACTACTGGTCTAGTCTTGTGGCACACACATAACCTCTAAGACTTAATCAAGGTTTGGACTTCTCTGATCTACACTCCTAATACTTGCATGACACACAATACTGTGCTAAGCCCGAAAGCTTAGTGATACATACTTCGATACATAAACTATTTAAAAAATCAATGCATATACACACATTTCTTTACACATTCTATATCTCATAAATATATAAAATACCAGCAAAACTCACATTATCACAATTCCCATATAACAACATCATCAATACTCATTTATTTTTCAATAACACTCAAATTTTATATACATATCACAAACATAAACATACACATTGTGCCCAAAACCCTTATATAATATACAAGTTCTAGAAATATTGATTTGGTCTATCATGACTCTATTATGTCTAGCCCCGAAGGCACAGTATCAGTGATACTAGTGTGTTTCATTGAAGGTGTAATCATATTTGTGATACCAACGTGCCTCGCTTGAAGGCATAAGGTATGCCAAACAACACTAAATACCAATTTCTAGAACTTGTTATTGTATAAGGCAATATGCATCACATAATTTATCCACGTTTAATCATATTTTCATTTCTTTTTCTTTTTCTAATCATTAATACTGGTTTCCTCATTTTGATCCCATTTAACATCTCATTTTTTTCTTTCTTTGTTTCTCATTCACAACTTCCATATATTTCTTGTAATCATCTCATACTATGATTACCATGTAATGGCCATAATTTTATTAAAATATAATTAAATGAATAATTTAGAAGATTAATTAAAGTATTGAAAGTTAGAAAATATATAATATATATGTGAAATATATGCTAATTATACATAACATATAAATGTTATTAGTAAATGGTAAAATGGTAAAAAGTTAAAAGGTAAAAAGTCAAAAGTGAAAGTAAAAAATTTAAAATAATAATAATAATAAAATAATTCAAAATTAAATTAATTTTGAATGGATGATGTAAATTGAGGATTTTTAATAATTAATTAATTATATTATTATATATATAAATACATGGTTGAAAATAAAAGAAAGAAAATTAAAAATCAAAAAATTAGTTTCATCTTATTCTTTCTTCTTCTTAAGGCCGAATTTCACCATGGATAAAGGGAGGATTTTTGCTTCTTTCTTACATCAAATTCTTCAAGTTTCTCAAAGGAATTAAAATAATTTTAAGGAAAACTCAAGGAAAAGATAAGCTTTCTTGGAATTTTAAAAAGTTTTCTTAAAATTTGGATTTTGTGTAATTTGAGTTTTTGAAGAAGGGTGTTATAATTGTTTAAATGGGTTGTAATGGAGTTATTTGGATGTGTAGACAATGATTCTATGGTTAGTTGATGGATTTATTTAGGTTTGGTTGGAGTTTGGATGAAGTAGTAAGAGATTTAGGGATTCCATGGAATTTCTAAAAAGAATAGATGTTAATTGTATTTAATTGTATAAAATGTGTTAGAATATGATTTTAAAGGCATAAATTAACTTAAAACATGATTGGTTAGAATAGATTTCTTGTAATATTCATGATTTTGGAGAAATTAAATAAGTATTTGGATGTATAAGTGTTGTATATACCTAATATACCTAGTATATACCTAGTATATACATATTATTTATTAATTGTATATGTTGGATATATATATATATTATGTACTTGATATATATATAAAATACATATAAGGTACGTTTGTTGTGCATATAGGATATAGGATACACATTATATGTACATATAAGTATTTATATAATTAAGTATACATTACATATGCATAGTATTTATATTTTTTATATATGAACATAATGGTATATTGTTGCGCTTGACTAATTACTACTACAAGCGACACTCACAAGTATATGAGGTAGTTGTAGCAACGGTGATCGCCCTAAGATCGTCTCACAAGGAAGGAATTATTTTGCAATAGTTTAATTGACAAGTAAATATAAAAGTAAGAGTGTGATGTTTGAAGTAGTGGTGAAAAACAATTAAAATTAAAAGGAATGTGTGTAATGGTTGTACAAGATTATTTCAATTCTAGGAATGGTGCCTAGGGTTATAGATCAATTTAATCAAAGCTTAATTCTCAAATTATCCATTAGTATAACCTTGTATTTTAATTTGTTCCTTGAGTTTAATTAGTGATTACCAATTCATTAGTTTTCACATTCATGAATTAACAACAACCAATTTTTTTTTGAATTTGCAAATTAAGAAACCCTAGAACTTATATTTCTAACTTATTCTTAGGGTAGTTGATTACATAGTTCCATTATCGAATTTCACCTCTCGGTCCATGGTTCAATATTAAGTGATTAATAGGTGGCCAATCTATCAACCTAACATTCAATCCAATGCAATCAACCAACAACAAGGTATACTAATGGAATTATCAAATCAAGTCATCTAATTAAATCTACTACAACCCAAGGCATGAGTGAATTAGCTCATCATCAATTGAAAACAAATATCCATCTCAATATTCATAAAATCAAAATTAAACATTGTAATATTAATGTTCATAATAAAACAACAACAATATGGAAAATGAATTAAAAGAGAGAATATGAAAAACCCCTTGTAGATGCCAAAAGTTGGACTACTTGTCTTCCTCCTAGCTTTCACCTTGATGTGTGATGAACAACTTTCAAGCTCTCTAAATCAATGGCTCTCCTCTTGAAGGATGGAATGTAACTTTCTTAAGCTTCAACTCCAATGAAGCTTTCTTCAAATCCTAATTGTCTAAGAAACTTGCTCACTCAATTTAATCCCTAATATTGATTGGCTCTTATCTATGGAAAAAATGAAAGATGAATGGGAATGAAGATGAAGAGAGAATGGTGTCTCTCCTCTTGAAAAATCCAGAACAAAAACTAAGAACTCCCCTCTTCAAAAACATCCAATGTGTATATACTCCACCACTCTCATCTTCTTTTAATTTTTTAAGAAGCATCCATCTCTTGCCAACTCACACACCACACCTTTTTCTTTGTTTTATAATTTTTTCCATTAATTATACAAACTTTTTGATCTTTTATTGTTTCTTTTTAAAAGATATCACTTATTGTCCCCCATCTTGTCCCCCAATTTGTGCAAAATGATTGAAAGAATTTTCACAAGACACGGCCAAGTCGTGAGTGACTTGGCCATGTCACTCATTTTCTTATAGACATGACCAAGTCATGTGGCCATGTCCATGGCTGCCTCAAAATCTCCTATCTTTTTCATATGAGACATGGCCAAGGCCTTGGCCGTGTCATGGGACATGACAGTGGCTTGGCCGTGTCTCTTGAGTGTGTTCTCCACTGTGCTTCCATCCTTGCTTTGTTCTTTAGATGAGACACGGCCAAGGCCTTGGTTGTGTCATCTTGGGTGTATTCATGTCTGCCTTTGCTTCTTTGGTTTCACTCTTTGGCTTCATTAAGTGAGACACGGCCAGTGGCTTGGCCGTGTCTTCTCCCAGTGTCTGCTTCTGCCAATTTATTCTGAAGGACACGACCAATGGCTTGTTAACTTAGACCGTGTCATGTGTGTTGCCTTGGATGAGGGACACAGCCAATGGCTTGGTCGTGTCTCTTGGGTGTGTCACATGCTTTTCCACTTTTTTGATCCTTCAATTCATTCTTTTGAGCTTCCATCTAAATCAAACACTTCAAGCAAACTTTAAACACAAATTAAGAGAAAAATTAACTTAAATTCAATAAAATTAACCTAAATATATGTACATATATGATCAAAACAACTACCCCACACTTAATCCTTTGCTTGTCCCCAAGCAAAGTTAAAATCAAAACAAGAAAACAAGAAAATTTAGCCATGTTCAAGAGTTATAAGAGTATATCAAGACTTCCAATTTCTTAAATTCGTAATCAATATCAAACCAAATAAAACCAATACTCATGCAATTTAGTGGTTTTCCACACATAACCAATATTGACACTCCCTCACCAACTCTTGAAGTGTTTAAATAGGTAGTGTTTACGCTCATAATATTCAATGACAGATTATCACCATAAGCTTGCTTATCAATCAAACTTCCATCACTAAATTTCAATCAATCATCAATCATAAGGTCTTTCATTTGGTTGTAATGGGGCTAAGGTAAAGGCATGACATTTAGGAAATGTGAGCTGATTCATTAAGTTTAAGAGTACTTCAGTAATGAAGTAAACGATGTGATATAACCAAACAATCCCAATGTACCTCCCAATCACTTAGCAATAGACATTAAAGAACTTTTTCGAAACTCACTTATTAAATATGCGAAGATCATTCCCAAACTCAATTCAACCCTTCCAACAAGAATAACAATTATTCTTATTATTATTCTTATTATTTATTATTTATTTTTATTATTATTCTTTTTTTACTATTAATTTTTTTAATTATAATTTGCAACTAAAGAACATAAAGTTTTGCAATATTAAACCTATTAAATTTAACCCCACACTTAATTCAACACAACACTCGGTCATAAAACCTCTTAAAATACTCTTGACCTAATGAAAGGGTAAGAGACAAAATAGCAAGGTTCAAAGTTAGTAGTGTTGTGAAAAAGAAAGAAAAGGAGAAACGAAATAGGCTTAAAATTGGCTGACTAAGGTTGAATATAGGGTTGGTCTTTTAAAGCCAAAATGGGTTCACCTAATTGCCTTAATCATCTTGATGCCTAATTGAAATTTTTTATGCAGTCTCAACATGCATGTCAAAGCAAGTTCTAGCAATTCTTCAATCAAAGATGTTCACACACAATAAAGAATAATAAGTTGATATTCAACTTAATAGGCTCAATTCCTCACTAGTTTAAAAGGCAATGCAAGGAATATCCACCAAATCAACAATAAGCACAAATTTTATTCAATTCTCTAATTCATGCTTCTAAAATTAAAAGATCATCTATCAACCATCTTATAACAATTGAACTTAAGCAATATGTAAGGTAAGGCAAAATACTTAACAAAAATGACTAAAATAAAAACTTAACAATAACAACAAGATTACGAAAAATAAAAACTTGCATTTATGAACAAAAAACTTAGCACCCTACACTTTAAGATTGACATTGTCCTCAACTAGGACAATTTAAAGGAGGTAAGAATTAAAGTACAACCTGATTTCCATCATTTTCTTTATGAGGCAAGTGCTACCTTTCATCCACAAACATTAATTATTCAAGATTAAAAAGCAATAAATATAAAATAACCAAAATAAAACATGAAGTTTTAGTAACCAACAGCGGTATGAAAAACAACAACTGAAATATTCAACAACTAAAAATAAGAAACATAAGAAGTGTCTTCAAAAGGCAGAAGCTGATATGCTCTATAATAGTGGAGGATATGACGATGAGGCTGCTGAAGGGTGGAGGCTAAGAATCTTTACAAGGATGCTATTGATTTTTTCTATTTGGGCGAGGACTTCAGCATGATTACGATCTACCTTGCTTTACAATGCTTCAAGCCACTAGCCGTGTTTGGACTTTTAGGAGGGACACGGTTAGTGGCTTGGCCATGTCCTGATAAGTGCATAATTGATGGTATTTTGCCCCTATTTCTTAATATGTTTATTATCCAATTGAGTTTAATTTATTTGTTCAAGTGCTTTTTTCGATTAATTTCAAGAATTTTTTGTATTTTGAGGCTTATTGTCATTACGGAGGGAATTACGGATGAAAGTCAAGGAAAAGAGCGAAATTCTTCAAGTGACACGCCCAGGGACACGGGCGTGTCAATGGACGTACCTTTGATACTGCCATACAGAAGCATTGGCACTCCCAGTGACATGGGCGTGTCACCGAGCGTACCTATTACAATGGCTCACAGAAGCTGTGACATGCCCATTGACATGGGCATGTCACTGGACGTGCCTTTATCTAGAATCCCAGTAGCAATGACACACCCAGTGACGTGGGCATGTCACTAGGCATGTCACGCTAACATATCTGCACTATAAAAGCTGAGTTGAAGCACAAATTAGGGATTCGATTTTCATTCTTTATAACCTAGAGCCGACTTCTAGAGAGAAATAGAGCGTTTTGAAGCTGAGATTGAAGGTGAAGACCCATTCTACACAAGATCTAAACCAAGATTCAAGGATTTAAGTGAAGAAACACAAATCATTCGCCATGGATTGTTTGGATTCTTTTACTTATTTCTCTTATTCTGGTTTTCTGGTTTTGAACATAAACTAATTCATTCTCTATCTAGATATTGATGAACCCTAGCTTTATTGTATGGATTGAATAATTTTATTTAATTAAATCATTTGATTGAGTTGTTTTATTCTTATGATGCTTAATGATTTATTTCCAATTGATAATAACATGCTTATTGATTGGTTGCAATTTTCATATTATTGACTTGAGAAAGCTTGATATGAATAGAATACTCATGAGGATTGAGGATTGATTTGAGTGCTAGAGATAGACTTACAAGATCCTTTGGTTTATGATTCCTTGTTCTTAATGCAAGATCTATTTAATTATGTTTGAGAAGAGATTCTAGCATTCTACTTAGTGATTATAGATTAATTCACTTGAGAAATGTTTTAGTCTAATATAGAGGAATGCCAATTCAACTCTATTATTTGATTTAATTGAATTAATTTTCATAAATACTTTTATGGCTAGGGGGATTCAATATCTGGATAGTATTTTCATCATCAATTCTTTTTGCACAACACTTAATCTCTCTTTACTTTAAGTTATTAAGTTAATTGTCTTTAATTACAAAACTTCACAAAACTATTAATTTGCTAAACAAAAGTTAAAATTTGCACTGGCCGTGTCCCCAGTGGAACGACAACTCACTCACTACTTTATTACTTGAGCGACTCGTGCACTTGCGGTATTGCAATAGCATAAGTTTGCACCATCAAGTTTTTGGCGCCGTTGTCGGGGACAACGGGTTTCAATATTAGTAATATAATCAAGATTGTTAATTTAGTTTTTATTTTCATTTGTTTTTAACATTGGTTCTTGCTTGTTGACTGTCATTTTAGGTATTTCTTCCCGTTTATGACCCGAGTTAGCTCCTCCCAACTGCTTGAGTTAGACCAGAGCTAGAGAGAACATTGAGGAGAAAGAGAAAGGAAGAAGGGGAGGTAGTTCTGGAAGATGTAGAAATAGAAATAAATATGGAAATAAAACAAGAAGAAGTGTTTGAAGTGATGGACGGAGCTGGACCAAGAACAATGTAGGTGTTTGCTAAGCCCAATCTCAATGGGGCTGATTCTAGTATCCGAAGGCCAATTATTGCTGTGAACAACTTTGAAATAAAGGCAAATGTAATTCAAATGGTGCAGCAGACTTGTTAGTTTGATGGTTTTCCTAATGAAGATCCTAATGCACATATTGAGAATTTTCTGGAGATATGTGATACATTCAAGATAAATAATGTCTCAGATGATGCAATTAGGCTGAGGTTGTTCCCATTTTTCCTTAGAGATCGACCAAAGAAGTGGCTGAAATCTTTTCCTCCAGGAACTTTCACCACATGGGGTCAGTTGGCAGAGAAATTCCTAGAAAAATACTTCTTGCCATCCAAGACTGCTAAGTTGAGGAATGATATCTCATCTTTTCTGCAATAAGATGGTGAGAAGGTTTAAAGATTTATTGAGAAGGTGTCCTCATCATGGGCTTCCACTATGGCTTTAGATTCAAACATTTTACAATGGATTGAATTATGGAAGTAAGCAATCCATTAATGCAGCATAAACAACAAGACACCTAAACAAGCAAGGGATTTGATTAAGGACATGGCTATCACCAATTATCAATGGCAAGCCCTAAGGGAGCAAGGAAAGCTGAGAGCCATGGGTTGGGTTCACACCAATTAGATCCTATGTTGGCTTTGTCAGCCCAAATGGAAGCATTGAATAAAAAGATTGATTCTTTGGCCTCTTCTTCTGAGAAAGTAATGCAGGTGATGTCTTCTGGATGGTGTGGGGGTGGACATCAAAGTCAAGATTGCCAAAGTGGCAATATGTTTGCTAGGAAAGAGCAAGTAGATTATGTTAGAAATATGCCAAGGCAACAATAGAATAACCCCTACAACAATACGTACAATCCAGGGTGGAGAAATCATCCTAATTTCTCATGAAATAATCAAAATAATCCAAGACCTCCCCCTGAATTCTAGCAGCCTCAACATCAACAAGCTGCCCTCCCAAGAAAGAGCAATTTAGAGGACATGATGGAGAAGTTTATAGCAGCTGCAGAAACCAGGTTTCAATCAACTGAAACCACCCTTAGAAATTAGCAAGCCTCTATTCCTAATTTGGAGAATCAGGGGGGGGGGGGCAAATTGCCAAGCTACTCAGTGAGAGACCACAAGGGAGTTTACCTAGCAACACTGAGGCAAATCCTAAAGAGTAGCTTAAGGCAATTACACTAAGGAGTGGAAAAGAAATCAAGGGCAATGTGATTGGAAAAGAGAAGAAGTGGTAGAGAAAGGGGCTGAAGCACAAGAAAAGGAAAAAGAATACGATCCTACTGTCTCTTTAGGAGAGAAAGCTGCAGTAGAACCCAATAGTAAAGGAATACCTACCTCGAGTACCATATCCATCAAGGTTGAATAAGGAAAAGATTAATGCTCAGTTCGGTAAGTTTCTTGAACTTTTTAAACAATTGGACATTAATATTCCATTTGCTGAAGCTTTATCGCAGATGCTTAAATATGCTAAATTTTTGAAAGATCTTCTTTCTAATAAAAGGAAACTTGAGGAAGTATCTTTGGTGCATTTGTCCGAAAAGAGTTCGACAATTTTGTAAAAGAGGTTACCTAAGAAGTTAAAAGATCCTGGTAGTTTTACCATTCCATGTTTGATAGGTAACCTTGAGGTTAAAAGTGCATTGGCTGATTTGGGGGCTAGCATAAGTGTTATGCCCTACAAGATGTTTAAAGAGTTAGGTATTGGAGAACCTAAACAAACACTCATCACCATCCAACTTGCTAATAAGTCAGTAGTCCACCCTCATGGTATTATAGAGGATGTGTTGGTAAAAGTCAGGGATTTTATTTTCCCCAATGATTTTGTTGTCATTGATATCAATGAGGATGCAGATGTTTCACTTATTCTTGGTAGGCCATTTTTAAATACAACCCGTGCCCTTATCGATGTTCATGATGGCACATTAACTTTGAAAGTGGGTAGTGAAAAAGTTATTTTTAAAATACATGATGCTATGAAATACTCACTTACACTTGATGAGGCAGATTCATGTAATGATATTATTGAGCATAAAATCGTAAATTGTGTTACTAACATTGTTTCCAAGGATCCCCTTGAGTTGTGTTTATTGCAGAAAAATATTAAGGATCAAGAAGCAATGGAGTAGCTTGCTTTTCTTGAAGCAAGCAAATCATTCAAATGTCGGGCATATGAAACTATTGAGATGCCAAAGGAAGAAAAGCTAAAACCATCGATGATTGATCCACCCAACTTGGAACTTAAGACCCTTCTAGATGATCTTGAGTATGGATTTCTGGCGGAGAAAAAGAAATTGCCAATAATTCTGAATTCCCACCTATCTTCTGAGTAGAAGGTAAAGCTCATCCAGTTGTTGCAGAAGCATAAGAAAGTGATAGCTTGGAAGATAGCGTGCATCAAGGGTATCAGTCCATCCTATTGCACTCACAAGATACTGATGGAGGATGAATTCAAGCCAGTAGTGCAACTACAACAAAGACTAAACCCAAAGATGAAAGATGTAGTGAAGGCTGAAGTGATAAAACTACTTGATGCAGGGATTATATATCCGATTTTGGATAGCTCTTGGGTGAGTCCAATTCAGGTAGTACCAAAGAAAGGAGGGATGACGATGGTCCCTAATGAAAATAATGAGCTAATTCCAACAAGAACAGCTACTGGTTGGAGGGTTTTCATCGACTACTGAAAGTTGAATGATGCAACTAGGAAGGACCATTTTCCATTGCCCTTCATTGATCAAATGTTGGAGAACAAAGCATGCTAAGTATCAACCCAACTTGGCTTCAAGAACCAATCCAACCTAGCTTCAAGGGTTGTAACATCTCAATTAGGCTTCAAGGACTAGACCCAACCTGTAATATCCCAATGTATGCCCTAGAAGTTTTGATATTATTGTTTTAATTGGATTGAATGTATATGTTAATTTGGAAGAGAAAAGAAATTAAAAAGAAAGTGTATATGTTGTGTAT
The DNA here is from genome assembly GCA_947685225.1 of Garcia nutans. NCBI lineage: Eukaryota > Viridiplantae > Streptophyta > Magnoliopsida > Malpighiales > Euphorbiaceae > Garcia > Garcia nutans. The sequence continues at coordinate 12,371,902 of CANTUV010000040.1, forward strand.
ATGGAAATATATATAACATATATACAAGTCAAATGGATGGTCAAAGGAAGAAGATATTTATTTTGTTAATTATGAAATTACTAAAAAGGGCATGTAAGTGAAAGGAAGTTAAAACAAATAGATGAGGGTATTTAAGTAATTTTCTTTTTGGAATGCTTGGTGGAGGTTTAAAGAGATGAGAAGTTTGACTTTGTCTCTTTCACTTGTTCATTTTCTTCTCTTTCCCTTTTATTGGCCGGCCATCCAAAGCAAGAGAGAGCAAGAGTGAGTTTTGTGTTCAAGCTCAAAAATTGAAGGAGTTTTCAAGTGATTAAGTGGAAATCCAAGAAGTCTCATTATTTTGGTAAGTTCTCTCTCTTGATTTCTTTTGTTATTTGAAGTTGTGTAAAAGTTTGATTATTGATGTTTGAAAGTAGGGTTGTGTTGATTGTAATATGTTGGAATATGTTTGATTTAATTGATTGTGGTGATGATTTTGGTTTGAAGATAATAAGTTAAGTTGATGTTGGTATTGAAAGAGTAAGAGTGATGTTGGTTTTAGGGTTTTGAAGTTGTATATGATGTTTAACTTGAGTTTGATCAATTATTTTCATAGATCTTCATGTTATTGATGTTTGTTGGAGTTGTAAGCATAGAATATGTGAATTTGGTTAGAGGCAGTAGCATCTTGGATGCCACGCCCGTGGCCCTTGGTTGCCATGGCCGTGGAGGTTTGGAGCAAGGGAGGCAGAACCATTCTCTAACCCACGCCCGTGGGGGTTGGGGTGGCCACGGCCGTGGGCTTTAATTAGTGGTGTTGAGTTTTAATTTGTGATCTAAAGGTCTAAGATGAGGTTAATAAGTGATAAATTGTATTGGAATTCATGTATTGTATCATTTTTGGACTAGGTTTTGGAAGAAGGTGATTTTCCCTAATTTAAGAAGTGAAGAATTCTTGGAAAAAGGAAGTGTATAAATTTGTATAAGTGGTGCTTAAGGTAAGTACAAACTACATTCTTGCATACATTTATATGATGTTGAGTCTTAACATACATTTGATTACAAATGGGTTAAGAAATCTAATGCATTATTGATGCCTATTAATAGTGTTATGTTTGATATAATGTGAATGTTGTGATGAGCATGTAAAAGGTGTGTTGATGCCATTGGTTGTATACATTTGAATGATGAATTGCCTTAATGTATGTTCAATGTAATTGATTGTGAAAACTTATTTGACGATGAAATGAAATATGGAATATGAAATGTGAAAGATGTGATGATGAAATAAAATGTGAAAGTTATGATGTTATGGAGAATTGCTTTATTGTGATTTGAGATCATATGAGATATGAAGCCATGGTTGTTGGCTATGATAATGCAAATGAAATATATTATGGAGGCATAGTTGCCTAATTGATTATGAGAATGAATTGAGAAAGAAATGTACAAAGATATAAATAAATGAAAAGATTGTGTGCCTAATATGTTATTCAACTTTCAGAGTTCTGAGTTTGGCGGCATGCCTATGAATTACTGGATAGGTGAAAAGACCGGGTCGTAAGCCGATTCCAGTTGAAAAATATGAAATGATAAATGTGAAATATGAATTATAGTAACAGTCTTGCCGAGTTGAGGATCTCCTCGAGATTAGTCGGGTTGAGGTCCAAGAGACTGGGTCTGTTACAATTGTTATGGTAATAGTCTTGCCGGGTTGAGGATCTCCTTGAGTCTAACCAAGTAGAGGTCCAAGAGACTGGGTCTGTTACCCTATCCATGGATAGATATATATGTGAACATAGCCTATGGGCTTGATGATTATGATATGGACCAAAGCAGTAACTCTGAACTTTGAATAGCATATTAGTTTCTTTTGGGACCTTGCTTGTTTTTGTTTTCCATGTGATTTATAAATGATGAAATAAATAAATATGAGATTCTTGAGAATCACTTGTATATTGAAAAGTATGACATTGGCATTTCATTATAGCATGATATCATTGTAGTTTGTACCACTAAACCGTGGGCTTAGCGCGATTGTGGTTTATTGCGCAGGTGACAGGGATGAACCGGAGAGTTCCTCTAGGCCGAGTAGAGTCTAGATTTGAGGTGTTGATAGTGGAGCTTAAAGATCAAAGAAGTACTGCCAAACATGTATATATTTTATGTTTTGTAAAACTTGAATTTTGATGTGTATATATTTGTAAATATTTGTTACATTTTCCGCTGCTTTTAAATAAACATTTTATCTTTTGTCTTTTATAATTTCTTTTAAATGATTTAAATTTGTTTTATGTTTTTGGTAAAAGGGATGAGTCATTTGTTAAGTATATCGTGGCATTTCTATATTCAGTATACGTATATTACGATCATATCAGCATGCTATGTACGTATATGGGTATAGGGGTGTTACAATTATTTTGTATCAGAGCCTAGGTTTGAGATTCTCAACCTAGGTCAATTGTAAGAAAAAGAATATTTTGATTTTAAAAGTTGGTTTTTGAGTATAATACATGTTTTGGTATGGCAGTCTTTGATTTTTAATGAGGAATATTCTGCTGTATTTGCAGATATAGGTAGAGATGGCATCTCATTCACGACAGTCTGTTGAGGGTAGTGCGGAAAGTGTAGCTCCTGAAGAGAGTAGAGATGGAGCTAGGATTGAGAGGGTTAGTGAGGCACTTGTTTCTGTTCCAGAGAGATCAGCTGCTGAGGAGGCTCCGCAGGGTTGGTTAAGGCATGTGGTAGAAATGTTGAGGGGAGCTCCAGTGCAGCCACCACCACCACCACAGCCTCAAGTGCCAGTAAGACATTATGACAAGTTGAGAAAATGTGGGGCTGAAGATTTCTTAAGCAGTACCGATCCTGCAGGGGCTGAGTAGTGGTTGGATAAGGTACAGAGGATATTCATTCAGTTGCAAGCCACTTCGGATGAGAAATTTGACTATGCCAGATCCCTCCTGTAGAAAGATGCCTATGACTGGTGGAAGATGGTTCCGCATGCCATGGATGATCCACCTATATTATCATATGAGGATTTTCTGAGGGAGTTTGAGTAGAAATATACTCCGAGGGAGTATAAAGATCTTAAGAAGATGGAATTTTTGAATTTGAGGCAAGACAACTGGACGGTAACAGAATATGAGATTGAGTACATCCGGTTGAGTCGTTATGCTGGGGGAATTATCTCTGATGAAATAGACCGGTGCAAAAGGTTTAAGGAGGGATTGAAGCTCTCTATTATGTGCATTGTGGCTGGTTCTAGATACCAGGATTTCTCTCAGCTAGTGGCAGCAGCTAGAAGTGTTGAGAGAGCACAGAGCATCGCAGCAGCTGCTACTGAGGAGGAAACCAGGGTGAGGAGACCCCCGTTTGAGGTAGGGTCTTCATCTGTGAAGAGGGGTAGAGGAAGTTTTGTTCTGAGGATCAGTAGGAGTCAGAGACAACCGAGTAGGTCAGTGCAGTATCAGAGACAGAGACCGAGACCTATAGCTTCTGTAGCCAGTGCCTCGACTCCCGAGATGCAGAGGTCTACTCCACCTATATGTGTTCAGTGTGGTGGAAGACATGGGGATGTTTGTTGGAAGTATAGTAGATCAGCTGTGTGCTTCAGGTGTGGATCGCCTGACCATTTCATTAGGGAGTGTCCTGAGATGCAGGAGCATAGGCAGGCTGAGTCTGCAGCCTCTCGACCCAGTGTCAGCAGAGGTGGTCGAGGAGGCAAAGGATTCAGTAGGGGTGGTCGATTCGGGTATAGTCAGAGAGGAGGATCATCACCCGGAGGCAGTAGGCCAGAGGAAGCTGGATCTTCTCAGAGAGTGTATGTGATGCAGAGGCAGCCAGATGCTTCACCAGTTATAGCAGGTACATTTTCTTTTTTTAGCATTTCAGTACTTGCTTTAATTGATCCAGGATCTACTCATTCATACATTAGTGCATCTATCTTGCCTGTGTCTGAATTGCATTCAGAGTCCTTAGGATTTGATGTCTTAGTGACAAATCCTTTAGGACATAGTGTTGTGGTAAGTAAGGTGCATCGTGATAGTGCTACTATGGTGCAAGGTGAGGAGTTTCTTGGTGATTTGATTGAAATGCCTTTTAAAGAATATGATTTGATCTTAGGCATGGATTGGTTGTCTAAGCATGGGGCTGTGGTAGATTGCCAACAGAAGTGTGTCACCTTGAGAACCAGTGATGGTAGGAGTGTGATAGTATCTAGTAAGCAGAGACAACTTGCATCCTTGTTTGTATCAGCTGTAACAACTAGAAGGTTGATTAGAAAAGGGTGTGATGCTTATCTTGCTCATGTTGTGGATACTAGAGTAGGGAGTTCTCAACTTGATAATATCACCACAGTTGCAGATTTTCCGGATGTGTTTCTTGAGGAGTTGCCAGGGTTACCCCCTGAGAGAGAGGTTGAGTTTGGTATCGAATTACTGCCTGGTACCACTCCCATCTCTATTACTCCTTATCGAATGGCACTAGCTGAATTGAGAGAGTTGAAGGTACAGTTACAGGAGTTGTTGGATAAAGGGTTTATTCGCCCCAGTGTTTCTCCTTGGGGAGCTCCTGTGTTGTTTGTGAAGAAAAAGGATGGTACTATGAGGTAATGCATTGATTATAGGCAATTGAACAAAGTGACTATTAAGAATAAATATCCTTTGACTAGAATTGATGATCTCTTTGATCAATTGAAGGGAGCAGCAGTGTTTTCCAAGATTGATTTGAGATCCGGGTACCATCAGTTGAGGGTTAAAGCTGAAGATGTTTCTAAGACAGCTTTTCGCACCAGGTATGGGCATTATGAGTTTTTAGTAATGCCTTTTGGGTTAACGAATGCACCTGCAACTTTCATGGATTTGATGAATAGGGTGTTTAGGCCCTATCTGGATCAATTTGTGGTGGTTTTCATCGATGATATCTTGGTGTATTCAAGTAATGAGGAGGAGCATGATAAGCATTTATGGATTGTGTTACAGGTCTTGAGAGAGAAGTAGTTGTTTGCTAAACTGTCAAAGTGTGAATTTTGGCTTGACCAAGTAACTTTTCTGGGTCATATAGTTTCAGCAGATGGTATAAGAGTCGATCCAAGTAAAGTTGAAGCTATTTTGAATTGGAGTTCACCAAAGTCTGTAACTGAAGTTAGAAGTTTTCTGGGTTTGGCAGGCTATTAACGACGGTTTGTGAAAGGCTTCTCTTTGATAGCTACTCCACTCGCCAGATTGCTTCGGAAGGGAGTTAGATTTGTGTGGATGGATCAGTGTCAAGCTAGCTTTGAACAGTTGAAAGGAATGTTGACTCAAGCACCTGTTCTTGCTTTACCCGTGGAAGATAAACCATATGTGATTTACAGTGATGCTTCACATAATGGTTTAGGATGTGTTTTGATGCAAGAGGGTAAAGTCATAGCTTATACTTCTCGGCAGTTGAAGCTGCACGAGCTTAATTATCCGACTCATGATTTGGAGTTGGCAGCTATAGTATTTGCTTTGAAGATTTGGCGACACTATTTATATGGGGAGAAATGTTTTATCTATACGGATCACAAAAGTTTGAAATATTTGGGTGTTAAGAAGGAGCTGAATATTCGGCAAAGGCGATGGTTAGAACTGATTAAAGACTACGACTGCTTGATTGATTATCATCCTGGTAAGGCGAATGTAGTTGCAGATGCCTTGAGTCAAAAATCTTTAGCAGGTTTAGCTGTTTTTTTTTTTTAGTAAAGGTGGACAGTACCACCGCAATATTTATAAATATATTAAAACGCAGGAAAACCCATACACACAGACAGTACAGAACCCAAAAAAATTTGGGCAAAATTAAGCGTATCTAAAATTGGGCAAACCCAAACTATCAGTTAAAACTATACCTTTAATGATGTTTGGCAACAATATAAAAGAGTCAAATAATCTAGAGAGCTTGTTAACTCTACTGTATTGGGCAAGATAGTGCGCAGCTTTATTGCCTTCTCTGTATATATGATGAAAAGAAATAGAGCTAGAAAGAGAAGACAGCCAATTGAAACAAGATGGCCAAAAACGTCTGTGCAATGATAATAAGGCAATTATAGATTGAGCATCGGATTCAACCTGAATGTGAGTAAAACCTAAAGAAAGACACCACTTCAAGCCTTCATTTATAGCCATGAGTTCGGCTTCATAGGGATCTGAAGCATTGATTAAGAATGCATTAGCAGAAATAAAATTGGCTTGGTCATCTCTAATTAAAACACCAGCAGTAGAGATCAGAGGAGTGTGAGAAGCATCAATATTGGCTTTAATGAATCCCTGTTGAGGCTTTCTCCAAAAAAAAAGCTTAGGTTTTAGTTTACCCAGACCAAATTTAATCGGTAAGAAGTCAGCAAAAGAAGGCAGAGGAGCAGCAAATTTTGCAGAAGAATAAACAACCCCCCAATGTAAAATAAATCTGTTAATCTGCAGATCAATACAAGAGGCAAAAAAATTCTGACTACCCCAGTAACAATTACAATATTCTGTCCATACAGTATAGAGGATAATTTGGGGGACCAATAAGCAGAGTTTACCTCTCGTCGTTGAGGACTTTCCATGAAGCCACCAAGACATTAATTCTAGTTGGAGAGTTGTTTGCTTACCTCTATCAAAAGGTATGAGATGAGCTTTATAAAACTTCCAAATACCAATTATGGAGCGACAATGGAGGAAAAGATGGTTCACCGAAGCAGGCCCTTGATAACAAAAAGGACAGCAAGAAGCTAAATGAACTCCGATGCTCTGTAGCCGGATCGGGATAGGGACAGCTCCATGAAGCAGTCTCCAAGAAAAAATCGAGAGTTTTTTTGGAATTACAGTATTCCATAAAGATTTGCACACAAGGGATGTACTCTTACGAGGCCGCACCAGGTCATAAGCCAAGGATAGCTTGAAGCCGTGTCGATTGGTATCCGTCCAAGCAATAGAGTCATTGTCAATAACAAAGTAATGGCCATATAAATTATAAGCTTGACACAGCCTCTTCCAAGGATTAGAGTCAGTTTGAAGATAAGTCATCTCACCCTTTCTGAAGTACTTCCGTCTCATATATTGCGACCATAAAGATCGCCCAGAATAAAACATCCAAATAAGTTTAAGAGAATATGCCTCTTGAATGGCAGCCATAGACCTAATCCCGAGGCCCCCCTCCTCCGTTGGATACTGAAATTCTAAGCATCGAATCCAGTGATGACGGTGAATGGAATCAGAACTCCAGAAAAAAGTAGCAAACTTGCGCTCAATAGTTCTGATAATAGATTTTGGAAGAAGCATTGCTCCCATTATATGTATGGGAATAGAACTTAGCACATGTTTGATAAGAACCAGACGGCCACCTGGAGAAAGGAAACGCTTCAACCAACCCTGCAATCTCATGTCAATCTTTCTAAGAATCTCTTTGCAATATGTAGCTCTGTTGATGCCCTGATAAATAGGGGCCCCCAAATAAGTGAAAGGCAAAGAACTTTGTCTAATTAAGAGCAAATCTTCAAATTTTTTAACAGAAAGCAAAGGAACCTTTTTAGAACAAAAGAAAGCACTTTTATCAAAGTTAATCAACTGGCCAGAAGAAGACTGATACTCTGACAGGAACTTCATGAAGCTTTTAATAGACTTGACATCACCATTTATAAAAATGAGCAGATCGTCCGCAAAAGCTAAATGCGAAACAAGAGGACAATGGCGGTGAAGCTTGTATGGGTTTATAGAGCCACCCAAAATTAGACTATTTAACCCTCTGGAGAAGACCTCTGAAGCAAGAATAAATAATAAAGGAGAGAGAGGATCTCCTTGTTTAACTCCCCTTTCAGGCTGAAAGAAACCGTAGCTTATCCCATTAACCAAGATAGAGAGACGGGTCGAAGAAAGATTGTTTATAATAAGATCAACAATTTTGCTCGAGAAACCAAACTTCAAGAGAAACTTCTTCAAAAAAGACCAAGATACCCTGTCAAATGCTTTAGACATGTCTAGTTTTATTGCCAGGTTGTGACCTCTAGTTTTCTTGTCAATATCATGTATCATTTCATTGGCAAGCATGATCTGAGCATGAATCGATCTACCCTTCATAAATCCCACCTGTTCTTGAGAGATCAACTTGTCCAAGACAGGGGCAAATCTGTTAGCTAAAATACGGGTACATACCTTGCTGACGAAAGAGGCTAAGCAGATAGGCCGGTAATGGTGATAAGAAGCAGGATTTTCCACCTTGGGTATAAGAACAATCTGCGCACTGCTAAAACCCAAAGGAATGGGAACACCAAGAAAAAACTCCTTTACAGCACTACAAACATCCCATTTAACAATGTCCCAGCAATTCCTGAAAAATACACCATCAAAACCGTCTGGGCCAGGAGCGCTATTTGGATTAAGCTGCCAAACAGCCTCCTTGATCTCTCCATCATCAGGGATTACTGCAATACTATTGTTATCCAATTCAGAAACAATAGAAGGAATATAAGAGAGAATGGAATCCAAAGTAGAAAAATCACCATCACTATCTTTAGAAAAAAGAGCTCTAAAATGACGAACTGCTTCGGACCCCAAATCATTCTGCTCAGTCAGACAGTTACCATTAGAATCAGTGATGGAAACAATTCTATGCAATTTCCGTTTCATCTTCACATAATTGTGATAGAATTTGGTATTCTGATCACCATCCTGGATCCATGAGATGTGAGCCTTTTGACGCCAGAAAATCTCTTCTAATTTTAATTTGTGAAGTAATTCAGATTGATTATCTTGCCAATTTTTACAATTTTCCGGAGAAGGATCGTTAATATAGGCTAATTCAGCTTTCTCAGAGGTTATCTCAGCCTGAACAATATTATCAAATAAATGATCAAACTGATCCTTGTTCCACTCTCTCAATCCCTTTTTCAGATCTTTCAGCTTAGCCACTAATCCCCTCATTCCTCCTCCATTGAAAGATGATGTCCAATAATGTCTAACAAAGTTCATAAAGGTGTTATGGGTTAACCACATATGCTGAAACTTGAATTGCTTAGGAACCCTCTGATTGGCCATTGAACAAGATAAAAGCATTGGAGAATGATCAGAAGAAGTTTTCCCCAAATGTTTATTACTTATCACATCAAAGGAATAAAAAAAAGAGATGTTGGCAGCTATCCGATCAAGTCTCTCCCAAACCCGACCGTTGGATCTAATTCCAGTCCAAGTGAATTCAGAACCTTGAAATGGAACATCTATAAGACAGCAATCATCAACACATTTTATAAAATCTTGCATGCTAGATAAATCCAACGACCCATTACCACAATATTCTGTCGGATACTTAATAATATTAAAATCTCCGCCAACAAGCCAAGGCAAAGAACAAGATTTAGCATAATCACAGAGATTCTCCCATAAAGAAAACCGATTCACCCTTGAATGATAACCATATACAGCAGACAATCGAAAGCTAAAATTCGAAGAAAGAAACAAAACATCACAAGATAGAAGTTGTGGTAAATCACAGAAGCCACATAGAGAGTATAGGTGATGATGCCACATAATCCATAACTTGTTATCTTGGGAGCAAAAAACATCTCTAAAACCTAACTGAGAAGCAACAAAACTGGCCTTATTAGCATTTACCATAGGCTCAATACAAATGAAAAGACCAATATTATGAGTATTAAGAAGTTTGTGTAATCTGTTTAGTGAGGATGAAATTCCCCTAACATTCCAGAATAATAAGTTCATTTCTAAGGTTGTTGATGTTCAATCAAAGAGTTAGAGATGATCACCGATTTAAGAGCTTTCTGCCCCTTTTTACGACGGCCACGAGTTTTAGCAGGCTGCTGATCTGAAGGCTGAATTGCAACAGAATGGTTCACAGCTTCTTGATGATGCAGAGACATATTATCTTCTGAGAATGTAGCTTCTCCATCTGAATCTTCTTCGCGCTTATCAGAGTCACTAACCACTAGTTTTGAGAGCTCCCCTAAAGAACTACCCAATCCATCATGAGTCACAATGCATATCTCACCATGATCCACAGTAGGGACAGATTGCAATCCCTGTATCTCAGACTCAAGTATCACCCCTGTTTCAGCTATCATTTCATGAATAATATCAGTTTCAACAATTGAATTAATTTGGGAGTTTATTTCCAGATTACCGTTATCAATCTCAGCTCCAATATTCTGTATCTGATCTGCAGAAGTTCCAGCTTCATTATTAACAGTTATAGAAACAGTGCCTTGCAGGGAGTCTTTCAAAGTGGTGTCTCGTTTTGGCACCCAAATTTTTTCAAGCGGTTTCAAATTTTCAGAAGCAACATTGCGTTCTTTATCTCTATCAACAGTTTCTTTAAAAGGGGCAAGTTTTTAACTCATGTCCCAATTTAGAACAAGAAGAACAGAAATAAGGTATATTTTCATAATTTACCTGCTGGAAAAATCCCGTGTTGCCGTGTTGAATCCACACCCGTTCCTCTAAATCCTTAGAAAGATCAATTTCCACGCAAATTCTAGCAGTTGAGGGGCGAATCAATGAGGCAGTAGCCGAATCCATCTTCAAAGGTCTACCTATTAATTTAGCAATCTGAAATAGAGGCTTACGATGGAACAGATGAATGGGCAGATTTTCAAGAGAGATCCACACCGGGTATAACGGACTGTCCAACCCAGATTTGAAATTAGGTGTCCAACGAAATACACGCATAGAGAAGCCATGGAAGTACCATACTTGTCTCAGCCAGAACCTAAGAAAGTCATCCTCAAGAGAGAATTTGATTAGAACATTCTGTTCATCCAGCAAACCCAATTGAAAATCACCCTGAAAACCAACAGATTCCAAGGCTCGTTTCAACCCTTTCATGCTCGGACGACCAGCAGGGAAAGAGCCAACCAAGGTAAACTTGAAAGGCAAAGATAGCTGAGCAATTTCTTCATCAGTAAAGGAGATAGCTGGAGCTCCTTTGAATCTATAAGGTTGTTTGGGAGGAACAAATTCCTCGGACGCCGTGGGAAGAATAGACGTCAGAGAATAATCTAGAACAGAAGGTGTAGATAGGTTCTTTCTCAGAGCATCCGCGAAGGAGACACCGGCAGACCCAGGTTGGGTCGGCGCCGGATTTGAGTTCAGTGCCGTGGTGGGTGATAAAAACCTAGCATAGCAAATTAGCTGTTTATTCACTCTCATTGCTTGTTGAGTTGAGAGCGTTGCATGCTAGTTTTGAAGTATGTGATGATGGTGCATTATTGGCTCAGCTGCAGTTGAGACCAGTATTGTTGGATCAGATAAAGGAGGCTCAATTGGCGGATGAGAAAATTCAGAAGATTGTATTAGATTGCCGAAATGGGGAAAGCTGAGATTTTCATGTAAAAAGTGATGGTAGTCTTTGGTTCAAGGATAGGTTGTGTGTTTCTGATGATGGTAGTTTGAGAAAGATCATTTTAGAGGAAGCACACCAATTGGTTTTTGCTATGCATTCGGGTAGTACCAAGATGTACCATGATTTGAAACAATACTACTGGTGGTCTGGTATGAAGAGAGACATAGCGGAATTTGTGTCCAAATGTCTCACTTGTCAGAGAGTGAAAGCTGAGCATCAAGTTCCAACAGGGTTGCTTCAACCTTTAACAGTGCCTGAATGGAAATGGGAGAGAGTGACAATGTATTTTGTATCGGGGTTGCCATTGACTCAGAAGAAGCATGATGCTATTTGGGTGATTGTTGATCGTTTGATAAAGACAGCTCACTTCCTTCCTATTAGAATGGACTATTCTCATGAAAGATTGGCTGAGCTGTATATTTGTGAGATAGTGAAGTTACATGGAGTCCCAATTTCTTTAATGTCTGATCGAGATCCCTGGTTTACTTCGAGGTTTTAAAAGAGTTTACATGGGGCTTTGGGTTCTCGATTGGACTTTAGTACTGCTTTCCATCCATAGACGGATGAGCAGTCAGAGAGAGTGATACAGATTATTGAGGATATGTTGAGAAGCTGTCATTGATTTCTCTGGAAGTTGGGACAAATTTTTTCCACTTGTGGAATTTGCTTATAACAATAGTCACCAATCCAGTATTGGTATGGTACCATTTGAGGCATTGTATGGTAGAAGATGCGGAATGCCTTTATGTTGGAATGAAACTGGAGAGGGCAAGTTAATTGGTCCTGATTTGGTGAAAGAGACTGAAGAGAAAGTGAAGATAATTCGGGATCGGTTAAAAGCAGCTTCAGACCGATAGAAATCTTATTCAGATTTGAAGAGGAGAGACATAGAGTTTGATATTGGAGATAAAGTATTTTTGAAAGTTTCATCATTTTCAGTAGTAACTCTGAACTTTGAATAGCATATTAGTTTCTTTTGGGCCCTTCCTTGTTTTTGTTTTCCATGTGATTTATAAATGATGAAATAAATAAATATGAGATTCTTGAGAATCACTTGTATATTCAAAAGTATGACATTGGCATTTCATTATAGCATGATATCATTGTAGTTTGTACCACTAAGCCATGGGCTTAGCGCGATTGTGGTTTATCGCACAGGTGACAGGGAAGAACCGGAGAGTTCCTCTAGGCCGAGTAGAGTCTAGATTTGAGGTGTTGATAGTGGAGCTTAAAGATCAAAGAAGTACTGCCAAACATGTATATATTTTATGTTTTGTAAAACTTGAATTTTGATGTATATATATTTGTAAATATTTGTTACATTTTCCGCTGCTTTTAAATAAACATTTTATCTTTTGTCTTTTATAATTTCTTTTAAATGATTTAAATTTGTTTTATGTTTTTGGTAGAAGGGATGAGTCATTTGTTAAGTATATCGTGGCATTTCTATATTCAGTATACGTATATTACGATCGTATCAGCATGCTGTGTATGTATATGGGTATAGGGGTATTACACAACCAAGCTTCAAGGGGAGTAAAACATGTTAAACTTCAACCCAACTTGGCTTCAAGGATCAAGCCCAACCTAACTTCAAGAGATTGTTACTATAGGCATGCCACCAACAACAAACTCTGAAAATGGAATAACACATTAGCCACACAATTCATTTATTATTTCATTATCAATTTCATTCTCAATTCTCATCATCATCTAGGCAAACATGCCTCACTTATTTCAATTGAATCATCATAGCAAATCTCAATGGCTTCACATATCATTTTAAACATCATGTCTCAATTCACATTATAATACTTCATCACTCAAGCATACATAATCAATTACATTGTACATCATCATCTAAGCAAACATGCTTCAATTATCTCAATTCACATTTTCAACATACATTTCACAAAGTTCACATTATGCAAAACATAATATTATTAATATGCAATAATGTAGGGTAGGGTTTGTACTTACCTCAAAACCCACTCTCTCCAATCTATACACTTCCTCCTCCAAGAAATCTCAACACTTAGGTTAGGGCAATTCAACTCTTCTCAAAACCTAAACCAAAATTGATTATACACATGAGATACTATAGATAAAAACCAACTAGGGCAAACTCTACACATGACATGCTCAACAACACGAGCGTGTCCCTGACTGTGCCCTAACTCCACAACACAGAAGCTTTGACACGCTCAGAACCACGGGTGTGTCACTGAACGTGTAATACATTTTGTCTCACAGAAACATTGACACGTCCAACAACACGGGCATGCTCATGGCCATGTCAATTCTCTAACCTCACAGTAGCTATGACACGCTCAGTGACATGGGCGTGTCACTGCTCGTGTCATCCATCCAAGAACACAGAACTATTGACACGCCTAGAAACCTGGTCATGTTAGTGGGTGTGTCAGGCCAAAAATGCATATTCCGGCCACAACAACACTTCATCCAACAAACCACTTCCTTTCATCAAAATCTACTTCAAACAAACTTAGCTCAACATACCCAAGAACCATAACAAACTTGCAAAAACACCATAACAACTAAAAACATACACCTAACACAAATCAAAATCATCACCACAAACCCAAAACACACCCACAACACTTTCTCTTCCAACAAACTTACTCTTTCCTTCAAACCAACCCCAAAATCCAAAATCAATAGAATCCAAACACTCATAAACACACCACAATCAAACACACTCCTACTATCAACAATAATCCATCAAACTCAAACACAACTCCAAATAAAATAAAGGAAATCAAGAGAGAACTTACCAACAATGATGAGACTTCTTGAATTTCCAACTTGGTTACTTGAATCACCTTTCAACTTTGAGCTTGGAACACAAAATTCTCTCTTGCTCTCTTGTCTTGATAATGCCCGGCCAACAAAGGAAAAGAAAAGGAAATGGAGAAGAAATGAAGACAACAAGTCAAACACTTATCTCTTTAAACCTCCACCAAGTCATTTTAATATTAAAATAATCCAAATTAATCTCATCCATTCATAATTTCCTTATTAATTAATTCCATAAATCATAACATAAATATCTCCTTCCATTAACTTTCTTTGACTTTGAGTTGGGTATATGTTGTATATATTTTCATATACACAACATATACACTCTCTCTATAATTCTTTTCTCTTTCCAAAGAAACATATACATTAAATCCAATTATAACAATAATACCAAAACTTCTAGGGCACATTTTGGGATATTACAATTCTTCCCCTCTAAAAAGAAATTTCGTCCTCGAAATTACCCGATATCAAGTCTGAAACAGTTGAGGATATTGATCTCGCATTGCTTGCTCACTTTCCCAAGTTGCCTCTTCTCTACTATGGTTCTTCCAAAGAATCTTCACCAGTGGCACTTTCTTATGTCTTAACTCTTTCACTTCATGTGCCAAAATAGCAACTGGTTCTTCTTCAAATGTCAGATCTGAATTCACCTCAATAGATTCAACTGGCAAGATATGAGATGGATCTGATCTATACCTTCTCAACATAGAAACATGGAATACATTATGGATCCTTTCCAACTCAGGAGGCAAAGTAAGACGATAAGCAACTGGCCCAATTCTTTCTAAAACTTCATACGGTCCAATGAAACGAGGACTCAGTTTCCCTCTTCGACCAAATCTTAAAATCTTTTTCCAAGGAGACACTTTCAAAAATACTTTATCTCCAACCTCAAATTCTATATCTCTTCTTTTCAAATCTGAATAAGACTTCTGTCGATCTGAAGCTGCTTTCAATCGATCCTGAATTATCTTCACTTTCTCTTCAGTTTCTTTAACCAAATCAGGACCAATTAACTTGCCCTCTCCAATTTCATTCCAGCATAAAGGTGTTCTGCATCTTCTACCATACAATGCCTCAAATGGTGCCATACAAATACTGGATTGATGACTGTTGTTGTAAGGAAATTCCACAAGTGGCAAAAATCTTTCCCAACTTCCAGAGAAATTAATGACACAACTTCTTAACATATCTTCAATAAATCTGTATCACTCTCTCTGACTGCCCATCTGTCTGCGGATGAAAAGCAGTACTAAAGTGCAATCGAGAACCCAAAGCACCATGCAAACTCTTCCAAAACCTCGAAGTGAATCTAGGATATCGATCAGACACTAAAGAAATTGGGACTCCATGCAACTTCACTATCTCATATATATACAGCTCAGCCAACCTTTCAAGAGAATAGTCCATCCGAACTGGAAGAAAATGAGCTGTCTTAGTCAATCGATCAACAATCACCCAGATAGCATCATTCTTCTTCTGAGTCAAAGGCAACCCAGATACAAAATCCATTGTTACTCTCTCCCATTTCCATTTAGGCACTGTTAAAGGTTGAAGTAATCCTGTTGGAACTTGATGTTCAGCTTTCACCCTCTGACAAGTGAGACATTTGGACACAAATTTCGTCTCTCTTCATACCAGACCACCAGTAGTGCTGTTTCAAATCATGGTACATCTTTGTACTACCCGGATGCATAGTAAAAACCGATTGGTGTGCTTCCTCTAAAATAATCTTTCTCAAGTTATTGTCATCAGGAACACACAACCTATCCTTGAACCAAAGACTACCATCATTTTTCACATAGAAATCTCGGCTCACCCCATTTCGGCAATCTAATACAATCTTCTGAATTTTCTCATCCACCAATTGAGCCTCCTTTATCTGATCCAACAATATTGGCCTCAACTGCAGCTGAGCCAATAATGCACCATCATCTCATACTTCAAAACTAGCATGCAATGCTCTTAACTCAACAAGCAACGAGAGCGAATAAATAGCTAAACCTGCCAAAGGTTTCCGACTCAAGGCATCAGCAACTACATTCGCTTTACCAGGATGATAATCAATCAAACAACCATAATCTTTAATCAGTTCTAACCATTGCCTTTGCCGAAGATTCAGCTCCTTCTGAACACTCAAATATTTCAGACTTTTATGATCCGTAAAAATAAAACATTTCTCCCCATATAAATAGTGTTGCCAAATCTTCAAAGC
The DNA here is from genome assembly GCA_947685225.1 of Garcia nutans. Taxonomy (NCBI): domain Eukaryota; kingdom Viridiplantae; phylum Streptophyta; class Magnoliopsida; order Malpighiales; family Euphorbiaceae; genus Garcia; species Garcia nutans. The sequence continues at coordinate 12,388,271 of CANTUV010000040.1, forward strand.
AAACACTATAGCTGCCAACTCCAAATCATGAGTCGGATAATTAAGCTCATGCGGCTTCAACTGCCGAGAAGCATAAGCTATGACTTTACCCTCTTGCATCAAAACACATCCTAAACCATTATGTGAAGCATCACTATAAATCACATATGATTTATCTTCCACGAGTAAAGTAAGAACAGGTGCTTGAGTCAACATTTCTTTCAACTGCTCAAAGCTAGCTTGACACTGATCTGTCCACACAAATCTAACTCCCTTCCGAAGCAATCTGGTGAGTGGAGTAGCTATCAAAGAGAAACCTTTCACAAATCGTCGATAATAGCCTGCCAAACCCAGAAAACTTCTAACTTCAGTCACAGACTTTGGTGGACTCCAATTCAAAATAGCTTCAACTTTACTTGGATCAACTCTTATACCATCTGCCAAAACTATATGACCCAGAAAAGTAACTTGGTTGAGCCAAAACTCACACTTCGACAGCTTAGCATACAACTGCTTCTCTCTCAAGATCTGCAATACAATCCGTAGATGCTTGTCATGCTCCTCCTTATTACGTGAATACACCAAAATATCATCGATGAAAACCACCACAAACTGATCCAGATAGGGCCTAAACACTCTGTTCATCAAATCCATGAAAGCTGCAGGTGCATTAGTCAACCCAAAAGGCATCACTAAGAACTCATAATGCTCATATCTTGTGCGGAAGGCTGTCTTAGGAACATCTTCAGCTTTAACCCTCAGTTAATGGTACCCTGATCTCAAATCAATCTTGAAAAACACAGCTGCTCCCTTCAATTAATCAAAGAGATCATCAATCCTGGGCAAAGGATATTTATTTTTAATAGTCACTTTGTTCAATTGCCTATAATCAATGCATAACTTCAAAGTACCATCCTTCTTCTTCACAAACAATACAGGAGCTCCCCACGGTGAAATGCTAGGGCGAATAAACCCTTTATCCAACAACTCCTGCAACTGCACCTTCAACTCTCTCAATTCAGCAGGTGCCATTCTATAAGGAGTGATAGAGATGGGAGTGGTAACAGGCAACAAATCGATACCAAACTCAACCTCTCTCTCAGGGGGTAACCCTGGCAACTCCTCAGGAAAAACATCTGAAAAATCTGCAACTGTGGTTATACTATCAAGTTGAGAACCCACTACTCTAGTATCCACCACATGAGCAAGATAAGCGTCACACCCTTTTCTAATCAACCTTCTAGCTGTTACAGCTGAAACAAACAAGGATGCAAGTTGTCTTTGCTCACTAGATACCATCACACTCCTACCATCACTGGTTCTCAAAGTGACACACTTCTTTTGACAATCTACCACAGCCCCATGCTTAGACAACCAATCCATGCCTAAGATCAAATCATATTCTTTAAAAGGCATTTCAATTAAATCACCAAGAAACCCCTCACCTTGCACCACCACTGCACAGTCACGATACACTTTACTCACCATAACACTATGTCCTAAAGGATTTGTCACTAAGACATCAAATCCTAAGGACTCTGAATACAATTCAGACACAGGCAAGATAGATACACTAATGTATGAATGAGTAGATCCTGGATCAATTAAAGCAAGTACTGAAATGCCAAATAAAGAAAATGTACCCGCTATAACTGCTGAAGCATCCAGCTGCCTCTGCATCACATATACTCTCTGAGAAGATCCGGCCTCATCTGGCCTACTGCCTCTGGATGAAGATCCTCCTCTCTGACTAAATCCGGGTCTACCACCTCTACTAAAACCTCTGCCCCCTCGACCACCTCTGTTGACACTGGGTCGAGAAACTGCAGTATCAGTCTGTCTATCATCCTGCATCTCGGGGCAATCTCTAATAAAATGATCTGGTGACCCACATTTAAAGCATACTCCGGATACACCAGTCTTCCAACAAACACCTCCATGGGGCCTGCCACAGTGAACACATACAGGTGGAGTAGACCTCTGAACTACTGGAGTCGGGGCACTAGCTAAAGAGACTGTCGATCTTGGCCTCTGCCTCTAATACTGCACTGATCTGCCCAACTACCTCTGACTCCTACTGATCCTCGGAACAAAACTTCCTCTACCCCTCTTCACAGATGAAGACCCTGCCTCAAACTGGGGTCTCCTTACCCTAGTCTCCTCCTCAGTAGCAGCTGCTGCAATGCTCTACGCTCTCTCCACACTTCTAGCTGCTGCAACAAGCTGAGAGAAGTCCTGGTACCGAGAACCAGCCACAATGCACATAATAGAGGGTCTCAATCCCTCCTCAAATCTTCTGCACCGGTCTATTTCATCAGAGATAATTCCCCCAGCATAACGACTCAACCGGATGTACTCAATCTCATACTCTGTTACCGTCTGGTTGTCTTGCCTCAAATTCAAGAATTCCATCTTCTTAATATCTTTATACTCCCTTGGAGTATATTTCTGCTCAAACTCCCTCAGGAAATCACTATAAGATAGTGTAGGTGGATCATCCATGGCATGAGGAACCGTCTTCCACCAATCATAGGCATCTTTCTGAAGGAGGGATCTGGCATAATCAAATTTCTCATCTGAAGTAGCTTGTAACTGAATGAATATCCTCTGTACTTTATCCAACCATTGCTCAGCCACTGCAGGATCGGTAGTACCTAAGAAATCCTCAGCCCCATATTTTCTTAACTTATCATAATGTCTTACAAGCACCGGAGGCTGTGGTGGTGGTGGCTGCACTGGAGCTGGCCTCAATAGTTCTATCACATGCCTCAACCAACCCAGCGGAACCTCCTCTGCAGTAGATCTCTCTGGCACAGAAACAGGTGCCTCACTAGCTCTCTCAACTCTAGCTCCCTCTCCACTCTCTCCTGGAGCTATACTCTCAGCACTTCCTTCTACAGTCTGACGTGAATGGGACTCCATTACTACCTATATCTGCAAATACAGCAGAATATTTCTCATTAAAGATCAAAGACTGCCATACCAAAACATGTATCTTATTTAAAAAATCAACTTTTAAAATCAAAATATTTATTTATTTTTCTTACAATTCACCTAGGTTGAGAATCTCAAATCTAGGCTCTGATACCAAAATAATTGTAACATCCCTATGCCCCGTATACGTACACAGCATGCTATTACGATCGTAATATGCGTATACTGAATATAGAAATGCCACTGTTTATTTAACAAATGACTCACTTCTTTTACAATAGTATAACAAACTCAAAGCATTTAAATTATAATATAAAAATACAATAGATAAAACATTTATTCAAAACACAGAGGAAAATATAACAAATATTTACAAATACATATACATCAAGACTCAAGTTTTACAAAACATAAAATATATATATACATGTTTGGCAGTATGTCTTTGATCTTTAAGCTCCACTATCAACACCTCAAAGTCTAGACTCTACTCGGCCTAGAGGAACTCTCCGGCTCTTCCCTGTCACCTGCGCGATGAATCATAATTGCGCTAAGCCAACGGCTTAGTGGTACAAACCATAATAATAATGTGTTGCAATGCAATGCCAATATAATATGTTCAAACATCATAATCAATATATAAGAATATCATCTTTCAAAGTCTTACATTGAATCTCATTATTTAAACAAAGACAAACAAGGGCCCAAAGACACTAATATGCCATTCAACTTTCAGAGTTAATGCTTTGGTTTAATTATCACATTTATCATTATCATTATCCCAACTAGGCTTCAAGGATTTAGGTTCAACCAAGCTTCAAGGGGAACAAAGCATGCTAAGTATCAACCCAACTTGGCTTCAAGAACCAATCCAACCTAGCTTCAAGGGTTGTAACATCTCAATTAAGCTTCAAGGACTAGACCCAACCAAGCTTCAAGGGGAGTAAAACATGTTAAACTTCAACCCAACTTGGCTTCAAGGATCAAGCCCAACCTAACTTCAAGAGATTGTTACTATAGGCATGCCACCAACAACAAACTCTGAAAATGGAATAACACATTAGCCACACAATTCATTTATTATTTCATTATCAATTTCATTCTCAATTCTCATCATCATCTAGGCAAACATGCCTCACTTATTTCAATTGAATCATCATAGCCAATCTCAATGGCTTCACATATCATTTTAAACATCATGTCTCAATTCACATTATAATACTTCATCACTCAAGTATACATAATCAATTACATTGTACATCATCATCTAAGCAAACATGCTTCAATTATCTCAATTCACATTTTCAACATACATTTCACAAAGTTCACATTATGCACAACATAATATTATTAATATGCAATAATGTAGGGTAGGGTTTGTACTTACCTCAAAACCCACTCTCCCCAATCTATACACTTCCTCCTCCAAGAAATCTCAACACTTAGGTTAAGGCAATTCAACTCTTCTCAAAACCTAAACCAAAGTTGATTATACACATGAGATACTATAGATAAAAACCAACTAGGGCAAACTCTACACATGACACGCTTAACAACACGGGCGTGTCCCTGACCGTGCCCTAACTCCACAACACAGAAGCTTTGACATGCTCAGAACCATGGGTGTGTCACTGAACGTGTAATACATTCTGTCTCACAGAAACATTGACACATCCAACAACACGGGCGTGCTCATGGCCATGTCAATTCTCCAACCTCACAGTAGCTATGACTCGCTCAGTGACATGGGCATGTCACTGCTCGTGTCATCCATCCAAGAACACAGAACTATTGACATGCCTAGAAACCTGGTCGTGTTAGTGGGCGTGTCAGGCCAAAAATGTAGATTCCAGCCACAACAACACTTCATCCAACAAACCACTTCCTTTCATCAAAATCTACTTCAAACAAACTTAGCTCAACATACCCAAGAACCATAACAAACTTGCAAAAACACCATAACAACTAAAAACATACATCTAACACAAATCAAAATCATCACCACAAACCCAAAACACACCCACAACACTTTCTCTTCCAACAAACTTACTCTTTCCTTCAAACCAACCCCAAAATCCAAAATCAATAGAATCCAAACACTCATAAACAAACCACAATCAAACACACTCCTACTATCAACAATAATCCATCAAACTCAAACACAACTCCAATAAAATAAAGGAAATCAAGAGAGAACTTACCAACAATGATGAGACTTCTTGAATTTCCAACTTGGTTACTTGAATCACCTTTCAACTTTGAGCTTGGAACACAAAATTCTCTCTTGCTCTCTTGTCTTGATAATGCCAGGCCAACAAAGGAAAAGAAAAGGAAATGGAGAAGAAATGAAGACAACAAGTCAAACACTTATCTCTTTAAACCTCCACCAAGTCATTTTAATATTAAAATAATCCAAATTAATCTCATCCATTCATAATTTCCTTATTAATTAATTCCATAAATCATAACATAAATATCTCCTTCCATTAACTTTCTTTGACTTTGACTTGGTTATATGTTGTATATATTTTCATATACACAACATATACACTCTCTCTATAATTCTTTTCTCTTTCCAAAGAAACATATACATTAAATCCAATTATAACAATAATACCAAAACTTCTACGGAACATTTTGGGATATTACAGAAAGAGTCTTGATTAGATGTGAGGAAACAAACCTAGTGTTTAATTGGGAAAAGTGCCATTTCATGGTTTAAGAGGGAATCTCACCGGGACACAAAATTTCAAGCAAGAGTATTGAGGTGGATCGGGCTAAGGTAGACACCATCGAGAAACTACCACCACCCACATCTATAAAGGCCATCAAAATTTTTTTAGAACATGCGGGCTTTTATCGAAGGTTCATACGAGATTTTTCTAACATAGCCCTCCCACTAACAAGACTCCTTGAGAAGGATGTGGATTTTATTTTTGATGAGGAATGTTTAAGAGCTTTCACAACTCTTAAGGAGAAATTGACTCATGCTCCAATCATGGTAGCTTCCGATTGTAATTTACTATTTGAACTAATGTGCGATGCGAGTGATTTTGCAGTGGGATTGGTCTTGGGTCAATGCAAAGAAAAGTAATTCTAGCCTATCTACTATGCAAGCAAGACTTTGAACACAGCTCAAGCTAATTACACAACTACAGAGAAAGAGCTTCTAGCTGTGGTTTTTGCTTTTGATAAGTTTAGATCATATCTGATCTTGTCAAAAGTGATTATTTATACAGACCACTCGGATTTAAGGTATTTATTTACGAAAATTAATGCAAAACCTAGGCTAATTCATTGGGTCTTGTTATTACAGGAATTTGACTTGACGATTCAAGACAAGAAGGGAGCTAAAAATCTAGCAGCAGATCACATTTCTCGCTTGGAGAATCCAACCTTAGAGAAGTTTGAAGAAGGGGACATTGATGATCATTTCCCTGATGAACAGCTGTACGCCATGGTAAGTAAGGTAAGTAGTTCAAATTTTGAAACACCTTGGTTTGTATATTTTGCTAATTATTTAGTTGTTACGAAACTCCCTAAGGACTTAACTTATCAAGAAAATAAGAAATTCTTTTCCTATTTAAAATATTATTTTTGGGAGGATCCCTTTTTATTTAGATTATGTAAGGATCACATGATCTGACGGCGTGTGGCATGGCCCGAAATGATAAAATTTTTTTGTCAATGCTATGCTGGACCAGCTGATGGTCATATGGGATCCAATATGACTGCTCAAAAGGTACTAGAATCAAGATTTTATTGGACCACTTTGTTTAGGGATAGCTATGAATTTGTGAAATGTTGTGATCGTTGCAAAAGGACTGGAAACATTTCATCTCGCAATGAGATGCCTCAAAATGGAATTCTTGTTTTTGAAGTCTTTGATATATGGGGTATCGACTTTATGGGACCGTTTCCAAATTCCTTTGGTAACAATTATATTCTTGTAGCTATAGACTATGTCTCTAAATGGCCTGAAGCCCAAGCCTTGGCAACCAATGATGCGAGGGTAGTGATGAAGTTTTTGAAAAAGTTGTTCTCTTGATTTGGTACATCAAAAACAATCATAAGTGATAGGGGTACTCACTTTTGTAACATTCAGCTCGCGAAAGTTATCAAAAGATTAGGTGTTACACATAGGTTTGTTACTCCTTACCATCCCCAAACTAGTGGCCAAGTTGAGAACATGAACAGGAAGATAAAAAGAATTCTAGAAAAAACTATAGAGAGATCCCGAAAGGATTGGTCCGAGAAATTGGACAATGCTCTATGGGCTTTTAGGGCTGCATTCAAAACTCCTTTGGGCACTACACCATTTAGGCTAGTATTTGGAAAAGCTTGTCATTTGCCTATAGAAATTGAACATAATGCTTAATCTTGATCTAGCTAATGCAGGTGAAAGGAGAAAATTATAGGTAAATGAGATGGATGAGTGGAGATTGCAAGCCTATGACAATGTAAGAATGTATAAGGAGCATACTAAGAGACGGTATGATGCTTGCATTAAGGAGCGAAAAGAGTTTCAAGAGGGAGATCAAGATTTATTGTACAATTCGAGGCTTCAACTCTTTCCAGGTAAGTTAAAATCTCAATGGTCTGGTCCTTTTATAGTTAAGGAAGTTTTCCCCTATGGAGTGGTTGAAATAACTCATTCGAAAAAAAGAGATTTTAAGGTAAATAGGCACAGGCTCAAATTATACTTGGGGGGAGAAATAAATGACTTGAAGGAGGTTTTGCACCTCCAAGACTAGGCAAAATTGCCCTTGAACATCCAACTAATATGACGTTAAAGAAATGCTAGGTGGGAGACAACCCACCGTATTATTAGTTAATTTTTGTTTCTTTAATTTCTATATTTTTAGTTTGTGTCTTCAATTTTTATTTTTATTCTTCTATCAGTGGTTGGTGGTGTGTTTGCCTTAAATTCATTTGAATTTGTAGAGGAAATTTTCTTTGGAGGGGTAACTTGAGCCTATTTGAGCCTTTTGGGGACACACCCATGTGCGTGGGCATGTCAATATTTTTAAGAGGCAGTAGCTAAGACATGACCAGTGACATGGCTGCGTCACTGGATGTGTCATTTAGATGGCACCATAGTAGCTACAACATGCCCATTGACACTCCCGTGTCACTGGTCGTGCTAAAAAAAAGAGGGTTAGCATGCCCAAAGGACACGTCTAGACCATTGGGCGTGTCATTTCATTGGTGTCACAGTACCTGTGACACCCCACAGACACATGCGTGTCATTGGGCATGTCATTTACTTATTCATCTAGTACCTGTGACACGCCCACAGACTTGTGTGTGTCATTGGGCGTGTCGTATTCACTGTATCTCAGCACATATGGCATGCCCAGAAACACGGGCGTGTCAATAGGCGTGCCAATGGGTTTAATAACCACTCAAACTTTATTTTAAAACCAAAAGAAGCCTTCCTTGCTCCCACATCTCTCATTTTCTCTCAAATTCTTTGCACTTCCACCGCCGCACTCACACACCCATTCATTCTAGAAGGGATTTAAACTCCCGTTTTGCATTTTTTTTTTTTGCATGGATCCACTCACTTTGCGTTTGATTCCACACATTTTTTGCATTTTTCAAGTATGAATCTCACTTTTTAGATTTTGTTGGATTTCTTTCTCTATTTCTTATGGATTCCTTGTAATATCTCTTATTTTCCTTAGCATTTTGAGATTTATTCTGACTTTTGAGAGATTTATTTTGATTTATTCAGCATTTGATTCATTTTGATTTTATTTTAATTTTATTCAGTTTTTGATTTATTTTGTTTTTATTTTTATTCGGCGTTTGATTTATTTTGATTTAGTTTGCATTTGTATTATCAAATGTTTGCTTTGTTTTGTTGGGCTATGGATACAAGGTTTCATTTGCGAATCTACATAATTGTCATTGTTTGAATTGGTTCATCGCTCTTATTGGCTTAGATCAATTTTTGTTAGTATATGTTGGTTAAGTTTTTGTTGATATATGTTGGTTAAACTTATTTTAAATTGGCCGTTGGCATTCATTTTGTTGGAATATATGTTGTGCTTTATTGTTATAATGCCGGTATTTTGGTAACCTTATGCCAGTCTTTTGTCAGTGTTTTGTATAGTGCTATCTTTGTTATTATTAAGGAATTTTTGTTTGTTTTACAGAAAATGGGCCCTCGCAAACAACCATCCTCCAAGCTCCCTGCAAAACAAGCATGAGAGGAAGGCAGTTCAAGCCAACCCGCTAACGACCAACCTCCAAGTTCATGGAAAACCACAAATGCCTTCGATTCTTAAATTTCGAGGAAAGAAAGAGGTTTGAGCTTTTCGGCAACAAAGATTGTATTGAGCCAACCATACAATTCAGATTGGGCGGTAGAGATTCCATATGAGCATTAATGACCTTGGTGTACATCTGGAGTTATACACTACATAGGAGGTATAGACTTTGGACTATCTTAATTCTAAGGTGGATTTTGTCGAGTATGAAGTTGCTCCACCTCGGGTTTGGAGGACCTTTGCACCCACTACAGATAAATACCAACCCAAGGTATCTAAGGTATCCAACTTTGAGTCCTTCCCTCGTCGATTAGTGCACAATCTATTAGTTCACACTCTTACAGCTCGGCTAAGCAGCACAGGAGTGGTGAGCCTGAGGGATCTATTTTTCTTAAACTGCATGTTGTAGAATACCTAGTGCAATGTCGCACACGCCATCACACACTTCTTTTATGAGCAGTCCAAAAAGGGAGCACCAATTACTTTGCATGGTGACATGTATGTCACACGATTGGCTCTTCGCTTAGGTGTGATAGATGGATGCCTACCTATGACGGTGGATGGTTTTCCCAAACTATTAGGTATGGACACATTGAAGAGACTAAATCAGGAGAAGGTAGCTGGGCTGCAGGCACCTCCTATGGATTCTGAGCCAGCCCCTTCTGCTCCTCCTTTAGACATACCACCACCCCCACCGACAGATTTTCTGGGGTCATTCACTATTGCTAGGCCCTCATCCACTGCTGCTGGGCCTTCTTCCACTGCTGCACCTTCTTCTTCTGCTGGACCGTCTTTTGCCCAGACCCCTACATTCCGAGACTGGCGCCAATCAGTTAATGTTGAGTGGGATGATGACAGGAAACCCACTGATTTTAAGGGACAAATTTGTAGGATCGAAGCTAATTCGCCTTCGCCATACTCTTGGAATCCTACTCATTTATGTCCAATCATGGACATGGTAGGGCAGTTTTTCTCTCTCTCTTCATTATTTCTTATTTTAAACACACATTAGGGACAATGCACATCTTAAGTGTGGGGAGAGGTATACTTTCTTGATTGATCTACTATTATTTCATTCTTGCCATTTGATTCGTTTGTCTCAATAAGTTCTGCAACTTGTTTTTGGATTTGAGTAAGCTAGATTGCTATAATAGTGTGAATTGAAATGGTTCCTCTTTATTTATTAAATTAATTTTTGATTTTCTAAATGACAATTTCTTGTTGAGGTTGACTTGGCTATCTTGATCAATTGTTGAGGATCGACTATAATAGCTATAATTAGGTAGTGGATTGATGGGAATTGGACACATCTAAAGTTTAAAACCTTAGTTACATTTTTGAGCATGTTGTAATTCCTTAGATTCTTGAGTCGGACTTAGTATGACATCTTTAATATCTTAAGTTCCTGACCCTTGAGTTGTTAAAAAAAAACTAATTATACTAATAAAAGGAACTTTGAAAATTTATCCCTGTTCCGCTGATTTTCACTCTTAAATTGAAACAAATGAGTTGGAATCATGAATAGTGCTAGTAGCCATTTGAATGGTGATTCTGGCTGAGTATCCGGGGTCGGCATCACAAATGTTTATCTTCGTGTCAAAAGGTTAGTATCGGTTCAAACAAGTTAGGCTCCTAAAATTATAAAAATGTATATATATATATAAAAAGAGGGTTAAAGAACTTAAGAGAAAATTTACACTTTCGTACTTTGTTCATGACTTTTGAGTTTCTGGAATTTTATGCTCAATCTTTTAACTCGGGATCTTTAAGTTTTAGGTTTGCAAAATTTTTGTTTTGAAACTTCTTGATTCAGCTGTCACGATTGTGAATTAGTTTTTGGTTGAGAACGTCGGGTTTTCTGATTCGAGTATTGTAAAACTTTTATTTTCTTTTTGGATATAGAGGGGTCCATCATTTCTGCTTATTATAGTGATTTAGTTTACTTAAGGACAAGCAAAAACTCAAGTGTGGGGGAATTTGATAAGTACATAATTGATGATATTTTGCCCCTATTTCTTAATATGATTATTATCCAATTGAGTTTAATTTGTTTGTTCAAATGTTTTTTTCAGATTAATTTTAGGATTTTTTGCATTTTGAGGCTTATGGTCATTTCGGAGGGAATTATGGATGAAAATCGAGGAAAAGAGCAAAATTCATCAAGTGACACGCCCAGGGACAGGGGCTTATCAATGGACGTGCCTTTGATACTGCCATACAGAAGCATTGACACGCCTAGTCACATGGGCGTGTCACCGAGCATGCCTATTACAATGCCTCACAGAAGCTGTGACACACCCAGAATTCCAGTAGCAATGACACGCTCAGCGACATGGGCGTGTCACTGGGCGTGCCAGGCTAACATAACTACACTATAAAAGCTGAGCTGAAGCGCGAATTAGGGATCTGATTTTCATTCTTTACAACCTAGAGCCAACTTCTAGAGAGAAAAGGAGAGTTTTGAAGCTGAGATTGAAGGTGAAGACCCATTCTACACAAGATCTAAATCAAGATTCAAGGATTCAAGTGAAGAAACACAAATCATTCGCCATGGATTGTTTGGATTCTTTTAATTATTTCTCTTGTTCTGGTTTTCTAGTTTTGAACATGAACTAATTCATTCTCTATCTAGATATTGATGAACCCTAGCTTTATTGTATGGATTGAATAGTTTTATTTAATTAAATCATTTGATTGAGTTGTTTTATACTTATGATGCTTAATGATTTATTTCTAATTGATAATAGCATGCTTATTGATTGGTTGCAATTTTCATATTATTGGCTTGAGAAAGCTTGATATGAATAGAATACTCATGAGGATTGAGGATTGATTGGAGTGCTAGAGATAGACTTACAAGATCTTTTGGTTTATGATTCCTTATTCTTAATGCAAGATCTATTTAATTATGTTTGAGAAGAGATTCCAGCATTCTACTTAGTGAATAGGGATTAATTCACTTGAGAAAGGTTTTAGTCTAATCTAGAGGAATGCCAATTCAGTTCTATTATTTGATTTAATTGAATTGATTTTCATAAATACTTTTATGGCTAGGGGGATTCAATATCTGGATAGTATTTTCATCATAAATCCATTTTGCACAACACTTAATCTCTCTTACTTTAAGTTATTAAGTTAATTGTCTTTAATTACAAAACTTCACAAAACTATTAATTTGCTAAACAACAGTTAAAATTTGCACTAATGCTTGGCCTTGTCCCTAGTGGAATAACAACTCACTCACTACTTTATTACTTGAGCGACTTGTGCACTTGCGGTATTGCAATAGCATAAGTTCGCACCATCATGTCCTGTGGGCGTCTCCGGGTCTGTGTGTTTGGGTGTCGGGTAATGGATTGAGGACATGGGCTAGCGCTTGAGAGTGTCTGGGTGACACGGCCAAGGACACGACCAAGCCTTCTAGCCGTGTCCATGCCTGGAAATTCTGGGTTTGCTTGACACGGCCAGTGGCTTGGCCGTGTCAAGTGGTCGTGTCCTCTACTGCCAAAATTTTTTATTTATTTTATTTTTTAAACAAATGTGTCACCCAAGTCTAAGATATGCACTTATCTTCCTGGATTTACCCTGAAACTCCATCAAAAACATAAACCGATCAACGCACCCATTCTATTCTCTTAAAACAAAATGAAATTTAAATGACAAAACACAAAGATTTAACTGTGAAAAGAACTACAAACCAATGGGTTGCCTCCCACTGAGCGCTTCTTTAATATTGTGTAGTAGGATGTTGTTGCATCATTTGTCTATAAACATCAAACTTTCAACAGTTTTTGCAACATCAATTTCCTCAAGATAGGGCTTCACTCTTTGTCCATTTACCTTTTGAGTAACTCAACAACCCCATATGGGAATGTTTGAATTACTTGAAATGGTCCGCTCCAACGAGACTTCAATTTTCCAGGAAACAATCGCATTCTGGAATTGAATAGGAGGACTTTCATTCCCAGTTTGAAAGTTCTTTGAAGGATCATCCTATCATGCATAGCTTTTGCCCTTTCCTTATAGATTTTTGAACTCTCATAGGCCTCATTTCTAAGCTCATCAAGCTCAGAAATTTGCAACATTCTTTGTTCCCTTGCTCCTTCTAAGTCCATATAAATGGTCTTTATTGCCCAATAGGCTTTATGCTCCAATTCCACTGATAGGTGGCAAGCTTTGCCAAAGACTAACCTATATGGACTCATTCCCAATGGTGTTTTGAAAGCAGTTCTATAAGCCCATAATGCTTCTGGAAGTCGGATTGACCAATCCTTTATTGTTGTGCTCATCGTCTTTTCCAAGAATCCTTTAATTTGATTGTTGGAGATCTCAGCTTGTTCGGATGTTTGAGGTTGGTATGGAGTTACCACTTTATGTCGGATGCCCATCTTGGTCATTAACTTCTCGAACCATTTGTTGCAAAAGTGGCTTCCTCCATCACTTACTATTGCCTTTGGGGTTCTGAACCTGCTTAAAATATTCTCCTTCAAAAATTTCAAAACAACATTAGCATCATAGTCCTAGTGGGGATAGCCTCCACCCTCTTATACACATAATCCACTGCAAGAAGAATATATTCAAAACCAAATGACTTGGGAAATGGCTCCATGAAGTCTATCCCCCATGCATAAAAAAATTTCAACCAAAATAAACATATTGAGAGGCATTTCATTCCTTTTCTAATGTTTCCTACTCTTTGGCATTTATCACTTCTTGTAAAGAAATTATGAGCATCCTTAAAAAGAGTAGGCCAATGCAAACCGCTTTGAAGAATTTTCTCGGCTGTCTTCTTTCCTCCAAAATGCCCTCCACAATTCATGTTGTGGCAAAATTGCAACACTTGTTTTTGTTCTTCCTTCGGTACACATCTTCTCATAATTTCATCCCTGCAAATTCTAAACAAATATGCTCATCCCAAAAATAGTACTTACATGAATGCAGGAACCTCTTCTTTTCCTAAAAATTCAAATCCTTTCTTACAACACCACAAGAGAGATAGTTAGCAATATCCACATACCAAGGTGCTGGAGTTAAAGCAAACAAGTGTTCATCTGGGAGTTTTTCAAATTCATTTTCACAAGCAATTTCTGCATCATTATCATGAGAGTTCAATCTAGAGAGATGGTCGACTACTCCATTCTCACTTCCCTTCCGATCTTTGATTTCAATATTGAATTCTTGCAGCATCAATACCCACCTAACGAGCTTGGGTTTAGCTTGTGGTTTGGTCAATAGGTATTTCAAGGCCGTATGGTCCGAAAATACTATGACTTTAGAACCTATCAAGTAAGATCTGAATTTGTCTAGTGCAAACACCACAACTAACATTTCCCTTTCAGTGGTTATGTAATTCACTTGTGCATCATTTAAAGATAAATTTACATAATAAATTACACACATCAATTTATTCACTCTTTGGCCCAAAATAGCTCCAATGGCCCCTCTCAGCAACCTCAGTATTTAAGATTAAATTGCACTCCTCAATTTCTGAATTGGAAATATTAGACTCTACTTCCAAGGTCATGGACATCTCAAGCTTATCTATACTATCTTTACTATCTTCTTTGGAGGGCATGTCGTAGATTTCAGAAAGTGGCATACCTTGCTTCTCATCCTTCAATCTACTTAGGAATGGAAGTGGTGGCATATAAGGATTTAGAGGTTCATGCAATTTTGTTGAAGTTGATGCTTCCAAATTCTCCTCCTCCTTTGATTAACTTGGCTCCTCTATGTTGGGTTGTATCTCCTCCTCATTTTCTTCTTAATTAGTACCTGCATCAAAGGAATCACAAACTTTGTTATGTATTACCTTTTCACTCCTCAAAATTGTGATTGCATTGGCTTTCTAGGCTAGGAGATTCCACTTTTTGGTGTGCTTGGAGTTGTGCCAGTTGCCCAACTTGATTTTTCACCTTCTTCAATGATACCTCCAAAGAATCAAAACTCTTATTGCCCCCTTCCCAATTTTGTGTGCTAATTTGAAGGAAAGCATTTAAATTATCTTCCACTGTGGGTTTCTTGAATTGATCTCGATTTTGTGCACTAATTTGAATAAAGGCATTCAAACTATCCTCCAATGTGGATTTCTTGAATTAATCATAATTTGAAAATTCTCCTTGAAAGTAAGAACTTCTTTGATAAGGTTGAAAAAATTATTGAGGTGGAATTTGTTGCTGGTTTTCCCATAAAAAATTTGGGTAGTTTCTCCAACTTGGATTATAAGGATTGGAATATGGGTCATTTCTACCCCTTGGTTGGAAACTTTCAAAGGCATATTCTTCCTCTTGCCTCTCTTGGTATTGTTCAAAACCAAATGAACACATGTTTGCACTATGTCCTATAAAGCCACATGTTGGACATACTTCATGAGTAGGCATAGGTGCTCTTCCTCCTACATTTAGCATCTTAAGTTGATTTCTTAATTCTGCTAATTGCCATGCCATTTTAGAATCAGCATTCTCATCATAAACTCCCTCGTGCCTTGAAAACTGCATTCTTGTAATAAACACTTAGAAATTAAAAAAATGAAACACTCAAAATAATTAAATATTTTAAATACAAAAATAAAACTACTAACAACAATTGCCTTCTCCGACGACGGTGCCAAAAACTTGTTACGCTCGACTAATTACTACTACAAGCAGCACTCATAAGTATACGAGGTAATTGTAGCAACGGTGATTGCCCCAAGGTCATCTCACAAGGAAGGAATTATTTTCTAATAGTTTGATCAACAAGAAATTTAAAAGCAAGAGTGTGATATTTGAAGTAGTGGTGAAAAGCAATTAAAATTAAAAGTAACGTGTGTAATGGTTGTACAAGATTGTTTCAATTCTACGAATGGTGCCTAGAGTTGTAGTTCAATTTAATCAAAGCTTAACTCTTAAATTATCCATCAACATGACCTTGTAATTTAATTTGTTTCTTGAGTTTAATTAGTAATTACCAATTCATTAGTTTTCACATTCATGAGTTAACAACAACCAATTATTTTGAATTTGCAAATTAATAAACCCTAGAACTTATATTTCTAATTCATTCTTAGGGTAGTTGATTGCATAATTTCAATATTAAATTTCACCTCTCGGTCCTTTGTTCAATATCTAGAGATCAATAGGTAGCTAATCTATCAACCTAACATTCAATCCAATGTAATCAACCAACAACAAGGTATATTAATGGAAATATCAAATCAAGTCATTCAATCAAATCTACTACAAACCCTATGCATGAGTAATTTAGCTCAACATCATCAATTTAAAACAAATATTAATCTCAATATAAATAAAATCACAATTGTCCATTGAAATATTAGTGTTCTTACCAAACAATAACAATCTAGAAATGAATTAAAAGAGAGAATATAAAAACCCCTTTGAAGATGCTAAGAGTTATACTTCTAGTCTTCCTCCTAGCTCCACCTTGAATATGATGAAGAACTAACAAACATTCTTCAATCAATGGCTCTCCTCTTGAAAGATGGAATGGTCACTATCTCAAGGCCCCAACTCCTCAATTTCTTTAAACCCTAACCTTCACAAGAGCTTGCTCACCCAATTTTATCCTAAAAATGTCAAAGATCTTGTTTATGGGAGAAATGGAAGATGAAGATCAAGGTGATGCTCTCGGTCTCTCTCCAGACCAAGAATAAGATGATGAACCTAGAAGAACTCCCTTCTCTTCCTGCAAAATGTGTATATGTACTCCCCTCTCCTATTCTTTTTAATTTCTCAAGACATGACCCATGCCTTGCCAACTCACACACTCCACTTTGTCTCTCACTTTCTCATTATTTAAGTCTTCATCCCATAAATTAGGCAACCTTTTTCTTATTTTAATATTTCTTTTTAGACACTTATTGTCCCCCATTTTGTCCCCCATTTCATGTAAAATAATTGAAAGAATTTTTACAAGACACAGCCAAGTCATGAGTGGCTTGGCCGTGTCACTCATTTTCTTGTGGACACGGTTAAGCCATGTGGTCGTGTCCATGGCTGCCCAAATTTTTCTTCTTTTCCAAGTGGGACACGGCTAAGGCCTTGGCCGTGTCTCTTGAGTGTGTTCTCCACTGTTTGCTATCTTTGCTTTAATCTTAAGATGGGACACGACCAAGGCCTTGGTCGTGTCATATGACACGACCAATTGTTTGGCCATGTCTGTGTTTGTCCCTACCAAAATTTTCTGCCTCTTTCCTTGGATGAGGGACATAGCCAAGCCATGAAGTGTCTTGGCCATTTCTCATATTTTTTCACTTAATAATCCATCAATTTGAATTAAAGCTTCATTGTTTTGTTCTTCAACCTGAATCAAATACTTTAAACACGAATTAAAAAAAATTAATCAAAAGCCAATAAAATTACACTAAAACAAACAAAAAAAAGATCAAAACATGTATATACTCTACCACTCTCATCTTCTTTTAATTTTTTAAGAAACATTCATCTCTTGCCAACTCACACACCACACTTTGTCTCCCACCTTTTTCTTTATTTTATAATTTTTTCCATAAATTAGACAAACTTTTTGATCTTTTATTGTTTCTTTTTAAAAGATATCACCTATTGTCCCCCATCTTGTCCCCTAATTCATGCAAAATGATTAAAAGAATTTTCACAAGACACGGCCAAGTCATGAGTGACTTGGCTGTGTCACTCATTTTCTTATGGACACGGCCAAGTCATGTGGCCGTGCCCATGGCTGCCTCAAAATCTCCTATCTTTTTTATGTGAGACACGAGAAAGGCCCTGGCTATGTCATGGGACATGGCCAGTGGCTTGGCCATGTCTTTTGACTGTGTTCTCTACTGTGCTTCCTTCCTTGCTTTGTTCTTTAGATGAGACACGACCAAGGCCTTGGCCATGTCTCTTGGGTATGTTCACGTCCGCCTTTGCTACTTTGGTTTCACTCTTTGGCTTCATCAAGTGAGACACGGCTAGTGGCTTGGCCGTGTCTTCTCCAAATGTCTACTTCTGCCAATTTTGTTCTGAAGGACATGGCCAGTGGCTTGTTAACTCAGGCCGTGTCATGTGTGTTGCCTTGGATGTGGGACACGGCCAATGGCTTGGCCGTGTCTCTTGGGTGTGTCACATGCTTTTCCACTTTTTTGATCCTTCAATTCATTCTTTTGAGCTTCCATCTAAATCAAACACTTCAAGCAAACTTTAAGCACAAATTAAGAGAAAAATTAACTTAAAGTCAATAAAATTAACCTAAATATATGTACATATATGATCAAAACATATATGTAAATTATTAATAACATATATATAACATATACATATACATAAAATATATACAATATATAAATGGAATATAAATATTTATATATAGATAGATAGATACTTATAGATGGGAAGATGGAAAATTAAAAATAAAAATAAAAGAAAAGAAAAAGAGAAAGAGAAAAGTCAAAGGAAGAGTGCTTAGTGGAGATTTAAAGTAATTAATTAATTAATTAATTAACTAGTTAATTAATTATATATGGATAGTGATTAATGAAATAAAAAATAGCATCTTCTTCTTCTTCCATGTGCCACCCAAATTTAGAGAGAGAGAGAGAGAAAGAGTTCTTCTAAACACCAAAAATTGGCCATAGATCTAAGGTTTCAAGTAGATTTTTAAAGAAAAATCAAGATTCAAGTAAATACCTCTTCTCTAAAGCTTTATTTTCATTTATTTGATGATTATGTATGGATTGCTAGAGAGAGAAAGTGAAGTTTAATTGTTAAAGTAGGTAGAATTTATATTATTATGAGGAGAATATGGTGATATGTTGGTTGATCAGTTGACATGGACAAGTTATAAATTTTAGGGTTATGGGAAGGTGATGTATGATTCAGGGTTTTGGTGAGAATGGTTAAAATTGTTAGAATGGAGGAAATAAATGTTATTTTAATATGTATGTAATGATTCTATAGTTAGAAATTAAATAAGGGTAAGTTTAGATGAAGTTTGGATTTAGGGTTTGAGTGTGTAAAATTAGGGTTTCTAATATGGATAATGTTAATTAGTATAATAAAATGAATTAGTATTGTTTTAATGTAAATGTTGTGCTTTTAAGGTTGGAAGTGTCATATGGATAAGTTTTGGTGAATTTCACATTGATAGTTGCATTATGTGAAATTTGAATTTTTGAAAGAGGCTTCCATAATTGTGAAAGTGAATTGCTTTGATGTTATATTAATATGTAAGTAATATTTTTAAAGTTAAACGTTAAAAATGAGATTAGTAGAATGAAGTTTGAATAAAGTAGTAAGTTGAAGAATGTAGGGTTTTAATGAAATTTTGATGAGAGTTTGATTATTGATAGTTTAACGTATATTGAGCTTGTGAGTGATTGTAGATGGATTATTATTAATGGACCACATATGTACAGATTAAAGTGATAAAAGAGATAGAAATTAGAGTTTAACTTGGGAAAGAGAAAAGAAGTTAGTACAAGTTAATACATATCTTTAAAACTTGTATGTGCATTAAATGTGAGTGGCCAATATGTCTTTCTATAGTGCTATTTCAAAATACGGTTGTGCATATAATCTATGCATTATGGCATAGTTATATGCATAGTTATGTGATGGATGTCTCATTGTTAAAAGATAAATGTAGATTGATATATATATATATATATGCATTTCTATATATGATATGTGTGATGGATATCTTTTTTCACCTGGAGAGTGCTTAACAATGCCCTTCCTATGCATGAAAACTTGCAGAAATTTGGTATTTCGGGTCCTTCTGTTTGTCCATGGTGCTACAATGCAGCTGAATCTTTTGATCACATTTTCCTGCTATGTTATGTCCAGAAGATTTGGGAATACTATGAATATTTTTTCACTGAGCTTAGACCATCTCATAGTTCTCTTCGACAGCAACTGATAGCTTGGTGGCTGACTAGTAAGCAAAACATCGTTGGCATTCTTCATCGCTTCATTCCCCAGGTCATTTTATGGCATGTATGGAAGGTATATTGTTCGAAAATGTGGGGAGATGGCAGCTTCTGGGTAGGCATTTTACAGCAGCAGGTTGAAACCTTCATCTTCAATTGGGGAGTTGCAAACTCATCACCTAAGCTAAGCAGGCAGCTTCCTGCTGCTCTAAAAGACCTTATGCTTGCTGGTTTTGGTACTTTGCAGCGGAGACCAGTCCTGGTCAAATGGGTAAAGCCCTCTAGAGCCTGCTTCAAAATGAATGTTGATGGTTCATTTTCTACACGTAATGCAGCTGGCGGTTTTGTTATAAGAGACAAGAATGGTGATTTTGTCACTGGCCACAGGTTCCTTCTTGAGGCTGGCAGTCCTTGGCAAGCTGAACTACAAGCATTATATGTGGCAGTTTTCTGGTTTTCAAATGTTTTTGGCAGTGAAGTTGAGATTGAAATGGATTCACAAGAGGTTGTTTCTCTGGTTCATGCAGGACATGTTCATACATCTTATTGGAAGCTTCACTTTATTTGTCAATTTATGCTTCACACTGGATCATCACTTTCACATATTTATCGAGAGGCAAACCAAGTTTCTCATAATTTAGCTAACTTGAGTAGGCTTAATGCATGTAATTTTTGTTTCCGCACCTTTGCTTCCCTACCTTCTCTTATTAAAGGTTTGGTGAAAATTGAATGTATTGGTTTACCATTTATTCGCATTAAATAAAATTCCCTGGCGGTGCCGCCCGCCTTTATTTAAAATATATATATATATATATATGATATGTGTGATGAGTTATCCAATATGGACATAATAGTGATTTATGAGGAAAATGTGGAAAGTAAGTTACACCGTGAATGTGACATATGGATATGTATGTGGATGATTTAAAATTTAGGAAAAAATGATAAAATCTAAAATAATATAAAAATGTGAGATGGAGGTGATCATGATAGGGTTGATCACTTGAAAATTGTGACAATGTGATGTAATGTTAAAGTGATCAAGAGTTGAGTTGATCACTTAAAAATGTGAAAAGGTGTTTTTGTGTATTTGTTACCCTATACAATTACTAGTCCAGTAATATTTAGAAGGATATTGCATGCATAAATAGACCTAAGCAAGGTTACGTCTTAACCTGAGCAGAGCTAGATCATGTGATGAGATTGAGATTGAGAGTGGACCCGAGCAGAGCTGGGCTGTGAATTTGATATAGTGATAACTAGACTTGGTAATTGTATAGGTGTGTTTGGGCCCAAAGTATATGTGTGAGGAAGTGTTGTATGTATGTGAGTTATAATTTGAAAGTAAAGATGTTGCATGGGTAATGTAAGTAATGTTATGAGAAAGTACCAACATATGTGATTTACATATATTATATTTCAGATTACGTACCACTAAGCTGTGTAGCTTAGCACAGTTGTTTGAATTACACAAGTAAAAGAATTGTTGATTAGAGGGATCCTGGTGGCATTTGATACTTGTGAGATAAGGAATCAGAAAACCAACAGTGCCGTCTACATACATGTATAGTTATAATTTTATGCAT
This sequence comes from Garcia nutans, assembly GCA_947685225.1. Taxonomy (NCBI): domain Eukaryota; kingdom Viridiplantae; phylum Streptophyta; class Magnoliopsida; order Malpighiales; family Euphorbiaceae; genus Garcia; species Garcia nutans. Next base: position 12,409,933 of record CANTUV010000040.1, read on the forward strand.
ATTGGTTTATGCATAAGACGTTATAAAATTTGTGAATATTTGAAGGATTTGGGACAGTTATATATACATACATATATATATTTAAGTATGACAACTAATGTTTTGAGTTATGCTATTTGATTGTATGTTAACGAAGTGTTGGTTTGGAGAATGGTTGAAAACTCTATTTTGGGAGTGTTTCAAAATTTTGTGCAAGTTGTGAAATTTGATAATTTTGGAAATATTGAAATTATAGATAAAACTCCAGAGAAATTTTCTCCAAAAATTTTCTAATTTGTATTTTAAGAATTTACTACTTAAGTATATATTATTTAATATTAATTAAATATTGTGATTAAAATAATTTTTTTATGGAGATTTTGTGGCACTTTTATATTCTGTATGTGTATTATAAATATACAGTATATAAGTATTATATGTATATAGAGTATAAGGGTATTATATTTCTAGAATTAAAGGGGGTTAGGTCAAATTTTGAATAGTTGAAAGGAATGTAATAAAATTAGTTTTGTAAGTTAAAGTGTGTAGAATTATGATTCTAATGAGTTATTTTAACTTACAATGTGGATAGGAATTATGTAGAATCAAGTTGCCTATCCAAAGTGTGAAGTGCATTTGTAGAAGTTAGTGTTTGGAAGAGAAATTGATTTATATTCTATTAATTGTGAGGTTAGTACATATTTTGGTAACCATTTTACCAATTGCATTGTTTTAAACATAACACATTGTATATAGATGAATGTGTTATGTTACTTGAATATTATTGTTTGTGTGTGATAAGGATAATTACAATGCATAATTTGAATTAATGATGGCATTTTAAGCCATTAAAGGATGGCTTCTTATGATAATATATATAAGATATAAAAAGTGCTAATTATGCACTAATATGTGAAAATTATCCACATTTATAATGTGAATAAAAATGATGTTCTTTATGAATGGAAAGGTGGGAAATGAGTATGAAATGTGGAAAAATATGAAAAAGTGGAATATGATGAATGTACATTGCATGTTGCCTTATACAAAGTCTAGTTTTGTAAAATTGTTTTTGGAATTGTTTGACATGACATACGTCTAAGAAAGAGACACGCTGGTATCACAGTTATGACTATGACATTGGGCGAGATACACTGGTGTCACAGTTATGATTACATCTTCGGGTGAGACATGCTGGTGTCATTGCTATTGTAATAGGCCAAAATAATATTTTTGAACTAGACTAATGCATAAAGATATTTGGGCCCAGTGTGTGTTTGTGATTTGTATGTATTTGCATGGCAATAAGGCATGTTGCATCCTTAAGAATTTTACTTATAATGCCATTTATTATTGCCAACGTATGTATCGCTAAGCTAGTAGCTTAGTGATTAAATTTCATCATGCATATGATAGGTTAGAGATAGATATTTCTACTAGACCAAACCAGGTCTATATTTTGGTTTTGGACTTGAAGTTTACTAGGTTGCCACATGACTAGAGGCCACGGCATAATATGTAAATATTTATTTTTAGTTGAATACATTATGTTTTATATAAAATGTGAGCTATATAAGAATGTTATAAACTTAATATTTATTTAAGTAATGTAAATATTTAAACACTTTATAAATATGTATATATATGTATGAGGTTTTGAGATGTTGAATCATTTGGAGATGGGTTTGGATTTGATTTTAATATTGGGAGTGCACTTTCATGCAAGTTCTGATATTTGATTTTGTGGAAAATGTCCAAATTACGGATAAAACTTTGGTGAATTTTTTTCAGAGATTTTCTCTTAAATTTGTATTTTAAGAGTTAATTACTAATATATATATATACCTATTAAATTATCTTTTAACGAATAAGCTATTTTACTTAAATAATGAAAAATTTTATAAAGTTAAGATTGATGGCATTCTTATATTCTATGTACATATTTTGTATATATGGTGTGTATGTATTATACATATATAGGGTATAAGGGTGTTACATACCGCCCATGGTCTCATTCGCTTTAAACATCAGTTTCATCATTTTATGCTTATTATGCCATCACATTATATCATGTAGTTCATTTCCACATTATTATCATATTTTATCATTTTCTGTAATATTTCCATATACTATGGCTAATTTTTTCATTTTTAGCACATCACATTACATATCCATGAGTCACATTCACTATGTGACTCATTTCCACATTCTTATCAAAATTCACAAACATATACATAATTCACATCACATTATACATTGTACATAATATTATTAAATCTACCAATACACACACATTTATGCACCATATCACTTCAAAGGAATACTAACATGCTTGAAAGTGTACCAACATACACTATGCCAAACATAAACATTCACTTACAATGCTAACAAGGTATGTACTAACTTTTTTTATCTTTCAACTCAACTCAGAACCTCTTTCCAAGCCTTACATCATCCAAAACTCCAATTCTTCCACTTTGGCCGTCTTGGTTAAATCACATCTAATTCAAATAACAAGTTAAATATAGCATTAAAACTCATTCTAATACACTTTAATCAATAAAATTCAAATTGCATCCATTCTAACCAAATATCCCATCAAAATCTAATTACCCTTACTACTTCATTCAAAATCCCATCAAACCCATTCATTTAAATTATCTAACCAAAAAATCTCTACTTATACATCAAAATGACTTCCTTAAAAACCATTTTAATAATTATTGAAATCCCCTCCAAAACCTCAAATTCCACATACCAATTCCATAAGCCTAACTTTATCCATACTCACTCATATTCAATAACCAACCTTAAAATCATAACATATACACTAAAATAACACTTAATCAATCCATTACCATAATTATAAACACCCATACTAGAAACCCTAATTATACATATTCACTACTAAACCCTAGTTTCATCATTTATGCTCATCTATATAAAGTAGTCATCAAATCATCATATTCCTGCCATATTAACTCAATTACTATCAATTTTAACAATTAAACACAACTTGCTTTCTCTAAACATTTCAAACATAACATTAATAACTCATAACAACAAGCTCTAGAAGAATTACTTAATTGTTTCCTTCATTTTCCTTCAAAATCTTCTTGAAACCTTTGAAATCTCCATGAAAATTAATGGATTTGATGAACCAAAAATCCTCTCTTCCACCCTCCAAAATTTTGGCCATGAAGAAATGAAGAAGAAGATAAAGACTTCTCTCTCCTTTTCTTCTTCATTTCAAACCATATATATAAATATTAACTATTTAATTAAATATTTAATTATTTTAATATTCTTTGAATCTCCACCATTCACTTTCTTTCTTCTTTTGACTTTTCTTTTTCTTTTATTATTATTATCATCATCATCATCATCATCATCATCATCATCACCACCACCACCACCACCACCATCAGCATCATCTTCCATCAATAATTATATATATTTATATCATATATACCCTGCATATACGTTATGTATATTTTATGTATATGTAGATGTAAAGTATATTTTATGCATATATCAAGTATACAATATGTGTATATCTTGTATATATTATGTGTATATCTTATATTTCTTTCTTTCAACATACTAACTACCCTCCCAATTAATTATTTAATAATATTTAAAATCCATGGGTGTTACAAGTCTAAAACCAATCAAGATGGATCACATGCTAGGTTTTCAAGTTGATTTTAAGTAAAATAAAATTCCTGTTTAAAGAAACTTTAACTTTTTGAAATTTTGATTTTCGTGTAATGACAACTAAGATGAATAACAAAAATTATTATGCAAGAGCAATTATAATCACAACATCCATTACATGAATTGAGAATGTAATTTACAATCCCAAAATTTGCGTACAAAGGAGAACTTTAATTCTAGCCCTTATGGGTTTAGGTTAGGCATAAATTTTCAAAATAATATTTAGAAAATAAAGTAAAAGAAAATAAAAAAGAAAAAGAGAAGGAGAAACAACCAATTTTGTGGCTTTTATGCAGGTTCACTATTTGGAGTGAAATTCCAAAATGTGTCTACATATCCCTTTAAAAGGGAATCAGTGCCTTTAGTAGTTCATGCCATTTATTATAATATGTTTGGGTTAATTTAGGTTTGTTATTTTATCAAGTTGAAAAAGATGGGTTTAAGAGTTACTTTTAGGGACTTTTTCTTGCTTTGCTTGACCTTGGGCTTGATGGAAGACATGGGCCTGAACTTGGGCTTTAAATAAGGCTTAGGCCTTGATTTGAGCTTGATAAAAGGCTTAGGCCTTAACTTGCATTTGAAAGGAGGCTTGGGCCTTGACTTTGGGCTTGAAAGAAGGCTTGGGCCTTGACTTGGGCTTAAAAGGGGGCTTGGGCCTTGACTTGAGCTTGATAGAAGGCATGAGCCTTAACTTGACTTGGTCTGAGCTTAGTTTGCTAAGGAAGCAATTGGGTTGAGGTTGTTTAAGGAAAACAAATAGCCAAATATGAACCAAGTACCCAAGCCAACTAAGGAAGCTCACTTTAGATGGTTCTTGCTAAGGAATCTTGAACCTTTTCCTTTAAAGAAGAAAAGAAGAGAGAAAGCCAACTAGCAATTATATTTGCTTAGTTGGTCTGTGTGTCTTGGAAGCTAGGGGAGGCTAACTATTTATAGAGAAGCTAAGGGGAAGATGATGATATTCACATATGGGATTAAGCGAGGCTATTTATAACTAAGCTTAGGAGTACAAAGGTTGTAATTTTCAGATGTGAAATTAATGATATAATGAGGATGCCATAGATGAACCTTTGAGCGGCTTAATAATTTCACCCATTTGGAGCCTGTCCGTTGTCTGATTTGAGTGATTCTTATTGCATTGGATTTGTAACACAAAGGGCTAAGTGTTGGTATTTTTTAAGGGTAAAAAAATATGTATTTTACTCATAAACCTTTATAATTAATATCATATTCAAATACATATTTTGGATGGTGAAAAATTTAGGATTTACAATTTCTTAGAAGTATTTTAATGAAAAACATCATGATTTTGCTTCTGAAATTAGAAATTTTCAAATTGGATTGTATATAGATGGTACCATTTGGTTAAACGACATAATAATATTCATGTTGGCCAATTATAATCACTCCTTAAATTGGCCATTGTGGATGTGTATGAAAGAGCAGTTTTATTCTTAACTATGGTTGTTTTGGGACTAAATAATCCTAAGCACAACATATATGTATATCTCCAACCTTTAATCATAGAGTTGCTAATGTTGTGGGAAGTGGATGTGTATACTTATGATATATCAATGAAGCAAAATTTCAATTTTAGAGCTATCATGATGTGGACAATTAGTAATTTTCCAACATATGCTATATTGTCTGGATAGACTATAACCAGGAAATTAGCTTGCCTATGTTGTATGAGTACACTCAGGCATTTACAGCTCCTCATGGTGGAAAAACTTGTTGGTTTGACAATTATAAGAAATTTCTTAGCATTAATTATCCCTTCAGACAAGACAAAAAATATTTTTGGAAAAATACCACTAAGTTTTCTAAAGCTCTACCTATCCGAACTGGGGAACAAATTATGGATCAATTAAATGAGTTGAGATTAAGAAAGGTAACTAATCTTTGATGCCCAACAAATGAATAATGGTCCAAGATGAAGAAACCATGGGTGGAAGAAAAGAAGTATTTTCCAGGATTTGTTTAATTGGAGTTCAAATATAATAAGATATAATTGAGATATGATTTATATTAGGAAAAATATTTTCTATAACATGTTTAATACCATCATGAATGTTCTAACAAAAAAGAGAAGGTTTGAAGATATTTTGTAAATGCCAGAAGCTGGAACAAGATGAGCATACATGAAAATATCATAAAGCAAAATATACACTAGACCAAAATTAGGAATAAGCGTTGTGTCAGTGGGTAAAACAATTGAAGCTTCCTGATGGGTACATGTTGAATATGGGTCGATATGCGGATATGAAGAAATATAAGTTGTTTAGAATGAAAAACCATGATTTCCATGTATTCATGGAAAGACTTATTCTAATTGCTTTTAGGGAATTACTACTTATTAATATATGGGAAGTAATTATAGAGTTAAATTTATTTTTTAAAGACTTGACATGCAAAACTCTTAAAGAATCAGATATGGAGTAACTTCAGTAGAATATTCTAAGAATACTTTGCAAATTGGAGATTATTTTTCCTCTGGCCTTCTTCAACTAAATGGAACATTCGTTGGTACATTTGCCTTATGAAGCAAAATTAGCTAGAGTAGTTCAGTACCAATGGATGTATCCATTTGAATGATATCATTGACATTTAAAAAAGAATGTAAAAAATAAAGTCAAAGCTTCTATCTGGAATTCTTGTATAGTTGAGAAGGCATTCAATTTTTGTCCTCATTATTTTGATCCCCATAGGTGGCAACAACCGCTTAGAAATGATGATGGTAGAGAAGTCGATGACTAAGTACTTTTATCCATTTTTACTTCTCATAGTTGAGCATATGGAAAACCAAAGATAAGAAGACCGAATCCCAAAGAATATACTATAGCTGTAGACCCTTAATTTTGGCCCTAGATAAATCTAGCCTAATTAAAAGGGCCCAAATAGAGTCTGATCCTAATTTAAAAGATAAAAGTACTGAGTTGACCCTAAAAAAGTCAAGATAAATTTCAATGGGTCTTTCTCATGGCCAATTGGCCAGGAGCCATGACCATTTACCGGGTTCTTTAAATTTCCTAATCCTATTTAAAATCAGACTTTGTTTAGATAAGCAGATAATTTTCTAGCAAGACTGGACTTCTAATAAGATTAACCTAGATAAAACCCTAATTAAATAATTATAAAGCGGAGCAAAGACAAATCAGTAGACGGGAAGGAATGATCTAAGAAAACTAAGAGCAAAATCCAAAATGAAAAAACACAAAAATTAAAAAAAAGGCAAAAAGCAGTTTAAAATACATTAGCCAAAACAAAGAGACACAATGAGCATCCTTAGGATCAATTGGTTCAACCAAAACTCAATTGATCCAAACCTATCTTATAATAATCAAGCAGACTTCTATATCAATTTCTACAAAGGGATTGTGCATTCCAAAAGGCTTAACTCAGTGTTATTATTTGGTGTAACCAATAAATGAAGGTATGATTTTCAATACCCGTGTTTGTTTAATTCAATGAATTATTATTTATTTTATGACTTTGTAGATCTATTTTAATTTATTTTATTATCTTGATGTTGTTTAATTAATTACATACTAAACCCTACTTTTGTGGACCAAACCTGTGAGCGGGGATTTTCGCCCCCACTCCCGGTGGAATGGTTCTTGCGACTGAGGCACTATTTAGGCTTGGGGCCTTAGAGAACACGGGTCTAAGCTCGAAAAAAATGGAGCCAACACCCGGATGGGCAGAGAAAAAAGAAAAGGGTAGATAACTAGATTCCTAAGGAATCCCCAACCCCCTAATGGGTTCGAAAAGTTGGGTATGTGTGGGGAAGGTGAGAAATAGCCCAACACCCCCACAATGCCCTATTCATTGGAACCGGCCTTCCTTGCAGGTCTTAATATTATAAAATTCTTAAATATAATGATATTATCCATACTACATGCAATAATTAAAATAAAGCATCATTATATATTAAAGTCAAAGCAACCAGACAAAATAAATAAATGGACACACATCAGAGGATGAAAACGTGTCCTTATATCGTCCAATGTCTAAAATTAAATAGGACACCCACCGAAAAGTGGAAACGTGTCCTTTACATTAATTCCAAAAACTTTAAAATAAATTAAATTACATGATGCTCACAATATGAGGTACCCACAAAAATGGAAACATATCTCTTACAATTTTAACAAATAATAATAATAAAGAAATCATCCATCCACGATAAACAAATCAAATATAGAAATTAAATAAATTAATCATCAAAACATATAATAAACTATATAATCAAATCTAAAACTAAATAAAGCAATAAATGTATAAGTTTAGAGTTTACATTTTGAAAATAAGATTTTAGAATTTTAATTACTAAATTAGGGCTTTGGAAAAAAGAAAGTTAAATACACAAACTCATAATACACAAATAAATATTGACCACTTTGACGAGCCCATACGGCAGTCCTGCTAGCCGGTTAGCGGGCGGGGGTCAAAGGGCAAAAAATTTTGAAAACTTATTTTTAGGGTTGTAGGTTTTGGTGTTGAAAATTTTGAAAACTAGTTTTAGGGTTTGAGAAAAATATGATTAGGGTTTTGGAAAGCATAGCTAGGGTTTTTAGTTTAGAAATTAGGGTTTAGGTCATGGTTTTGGGATTTAGGTTTTATAAGTTAGGGTTTAGGGTTTAGAAAATAGGATTTTGTATTTTTATGAAAATAACAATAGGGTTTGAGTAAATTAGATTAGTGCTTTGATGATTATGTTATTGATTTAAATTAAAACTTATACTTACTGTATGAAAGAAATCAAGAAGAAGTTGAGTAATAAAAATGTTGTGATGATAGTTTTGAAAAGTGGAGGTAATTATTGATTTAATAAATTGAAATTAGAAGAACTTACCTATGTGTGAAGGCTCCACCCAATTGAAGAAATTAAAACAAGCTATTGTCTGCTTTAATACAAGATTTCTGACAGAGTAAAATCAAGGTAATGCGTTCACTGCCTTTGTATAATTTTGTTTCCTTTGTTGCTTTCATCTTCCTTCCTTTCTTTTCTTTTTTTTTCCCTATTTTTCTATGGTTTATACCTCAAGTCTCAAGAAAAATTTAAAGTCCAAAGTTTCTTTTAAAAATCACTTCCATTTTAAAAAATCAAAGTCCTTTTCTATGTGTTTTGATGTGGTATTTATATAAAAAATAAAAAATCTAATATTAATCTGTTAAGGAAATAAAAACCATTTAGAAAATAAAATTAAAAACCAAAACCAAGTGGAATAAGGTTTCAAAAAAATTGCGCTGGCAAAAATTTTTTGTGGGTTGGGTGTAGGCTGGGAGAGGACCACAGGCCAATTCGTCGTAGGAAAAACCTGCGATGAATTGGCCCTTGGCCACCTACGGCAAATTGGCTTGTGGCCAATTCATCGCCGATTTTGTCCGTCGCCAATTTTTACTTTAATTTATTTTTTATCTTTTCTTCTTCTTTTATTTTTATTTTAATTAAAAATAAATACTATAAGTAATAAATATTATTAAAATACCACAAAAATTATTTTAGATTGTTTAAAAATATCGGACTGGACTAGGTTAAAAATTAAGGGTCTACAAAACCCTACTTTTATGGATCAAAACCCTAATTTCATTTTACCTAAGCCCTGATTTTATGATTATTTAATGACTATTTATATGATTATTATTGATGTGTTTATGGACTATAATTTCTTATTGTTTGGGATTTTGAGATTGTAAAAGGCATGTTTCCACTTGTGGGTGCCTTCTTTATTTAAATTATTTCTTTTATTTAATTTATTTTTTAGGATTATTATAAGGGACACATTTCCACTCTTTTGAATGTTTCCATTTTTTATGGGTGCTCATTTCATTGTTTGATTATTTGATTTATGATATGATTTATTTTATTTTAATTGCTTGTAATATGAATAATATTATAATGATATAAAAATGTAATAATATATAGACCTGAAAAGGAGGTCAATTCCAATGAATCAGGCATTATAGGAGTGTTGGGACACTTCTCACCTTCCTGATGCGTGCCTAACTTTTCGAACTAAGTAGAGGCTGGGGATTCCTTAGGAATCAATTTATCTACCTCTTCTATCTTTTTCCTGGCCCGTCTGGGTGGCAACTTCTATTCTTCGGGTTTAGACCCGTATTCTCTAAGACCCATAGCCTAACAGTATCGAAGTAACAAGAACCATCCCACCAAAAGCGGGGAAAAAATCTCTGATCACAGTAGCTCACACATATATTTTATGTAATTGTGTTGGAGTTACTCCATATCTCAAGTAAATACATAAATTACCTCCACTAAAATTATTTTTTACTTTATTATGTTTATTTGTATATTTTTTTAATTATTTTTATTTTCATATGTTGAAGTATTTTCATCTAATGGATGTAAGAATTGGATGAAGATATTTATGATTCTGAAATTGGCACAAAGATTGATAGATATTTCTCCAAATGGTTTAAAAAATATGTAAGTCTGATTTCATATTTTGTAATCAATATATAATATATAATTCAATGTAAATATAATCATACTAAATTATACTTTAATTGATTGCACAAGAACATGAGAACATTGCACATGAGAACATTGAACATATAAATAACAAGTGCATAATGGATCTTGCTAAGTAGCCATTGCCAACTGTGAAATGCTATGACATCTATTTCTTGAATGGATACAAATTTCACATAGAATCACATTACTCTGAAAAGTCCACAGTAAATAGTGGAGTTTGCATCAAGGGTTCAAACTACAGTGAGACTTCATGTGACTTCTATGGTTGCTTAGTTGATATTATTGAAGCGAAATATCCAAATTTACCAATTAAGTAAGTTGTCTTATTTAAATGTGACTGGTATGACTCCATCGCTGAAATGAAGATTCAAAAAACATATAAATTTGTGGACACCAACAAAAGATATATATATAAAATAATAAGCATGAACCTTTTTATTCTAGCAATACAAACTTCACTGTTTTCCTATGCATCATATCCTAGTTTGAGAAGAGATATAGCTGATTGGTTAGCAGTTTGTAATATCAAAGCTTGATCAATTATTGGCCTTCTTAAATCATCAACAAAAATCCCTAACCAAGATACTACCTTTCAAAAAGATGAATATGATTTTGTGCATGAAATAGACAGAATAATAGGAGATGATGATTCAGGTCCTTTGAGTGATCCAGTCGGCCAATATTTTAACCATTAGCTATCAATTAATCTCATATCCTTTAAACTTTCAAAATTTTCCCTTAATCTCTTTAATTTTGAAACAATATTCCAATCAATTCCAAATGGCATTCTATATTCATTTCCATCATTAAAATCACTTTATAACATTATTTAAATAATGTAATCCAATTAGCATCAATTCTTTAACAAAATTCTTCCAAAACCTAAATTCACTTCTTTAATTTTAGAAATATAATCCAACCATTTTTCAAAATTTAATTTAAGTTCAAATATATCTTTAAAACCATATTTTAACATATTCTAAACAATTAAATTCAATTTAGCCCAATTCTTTGCAAAAGTCTCATGGAAACCCTAAGTTCACTTCTTCTTCTTCCAAACTACCATCAATCCTAAACAAATCTATCAACAAACCATAAAATCTTTACTTTCTCACTAAAATAACATTATTAAAACTCATTTAAACAATTATCTACATCGCTATCAAAATTTTATTTTTTTACATAGTTAAAAACTAGAAAAGAATTCCTTAAAAAGAAGAAAATTCTTACCTTATGATAGGAAATTTCTAATTCCACCCTTAATTCTTGAAAATTTGATAAAGTTTTGAGTGATTAAAGAAGTTGAAATTCTTGCCCACCACCTGTAACACCCCTTCCCGACCTACATGTGTAAGCTGAGTAGAGGCGCCACACTAACCTAATGTTGCTACCAATTTTACTTAGTCAAATTTTAGTTCCAATTTTAATAGAAATTTTGCCATAGTTTCGCCTAAAAATTGAGTCCCAAGTGTCGACAAAACTAGTTTTTTTTTTAAAAAACATTTTACACAAACCAATGCAAACAAAATCATTCTCAGGACACTTCCAATAAATCCCCCCTTATACCCTCAACTACAACCTGCAAAAAGGATTTGTAACACTCCCATATCCAATGCCCACACACTACAACCACAACAATGTAGCATAAGTGCATCAAACATAGGGATGCTACGGTTTTCTTAACATTCAAAATACTTTAAACTTGATACAATACCCTTATCATTATACATTATAGAAAAGTAGGTCATTTACTTATAAAACAAAACATATTAGTTATATATATATATACATTTAAATATTACACAGCGGAAGTTATAAAATATGTACATATTTACAAACACTTGAGTACATATTTAAAAATATCCATATTTTTACATTATAATCATTACTTTACAAAATATAAAGAAGTATACATGATTGGCAATTCTCTTCTGATCTTTAAGTTCCCAAAATCAACTCTTCAAGGTCTACTCTCACTTGGTCTTGATGAACTCTCGGGTTCGACTCTATCAGCTCTATTACCTGCGCGATTAAACACTATCGCGCTAAGCCAAGGGCTTAGTAAGATAATTCATGCTAAAATGCAATGTCACAAATTAATTACATATATCAATCAAAAGCATATTATTTATTCAATATGTTGCTTTGTTAAATGTCACATCAATATTCATATAATAGCACCATTCATTATACTCATTTAAATTTATCATTATAGCCAACAACTATGACTTTATATACGTACCCTTTCCCAACCAGGTCGGTTGCCCTCCAATCCCAAGGGTCCGCAGGAGGCAAATAGGCACGTATAACATTATCAGTAACATACCTTTCCCCATCCAGGTCGGTTGTCCAAGTTCGGTTGCCCATTCCAATGGGTCCGCATGGTTCCGCAGGAGGCAAATAGGTACGTATAATACTGACTATATCGAACCTTCCTCCTACCAGATCGGTAGTCTAAGATCGGTTGCCCAACCCACTGGGTCCGCATGGTTCCGCAGGAGACGGATAGGTCCGTTCATTAAACTTATCAATACTTTTTCAATTCATTTCTTTTTCACAAGCAAGTTAAGCAATCATGCCTCAACATCTCACATTACAACAAAACCATTTTCTCATAACATCATATCATTCCCACTTCATTTCATCATTATATACAATATTCATTACATTATCTAAACACTCACATTATTATTCAATCCTATCATCAATGCATGCTTCAATCATATTTCATTTGAATCACTATAACATCTTTGGTATAACATTTCAATGTGCATTACTCATGAAACACATTACCATTCACAATGCATAACATAACATTATTCAATCTCAACAATGCAATTAGGACAATTCAACCTAATCCAAAAGGAATATTAGCAAAATGACCATATGAATAGTACATTCTGGTTTTAGACTCCATTTTATCCTTATTTTGAAAAATTGTATAAAATAATCTACTTGACTAAAAATTCTAAAATTTTTACAGAATTTAGTTTTGTATCTTAAAATCATTCCTTTAAAATTTCAGATCAAACTGAACACAAAATCTTGGTCAAATAGTTCACCTAACCAGACTGCCCCAATTGCCCTGCATCCTGGCAGCAGTTCTGAACTTTGTGAATTTCATAAATCAAATTCAATCAAAGTGGATCCAAATTATTTTTCTCAAATACTAGACTCACTAAGCAACAACATATCCAAAATTCAATTGAATATGATTTTTCTACATTTTATTAAAAATCCCGAAATAGAGCTGTCTCAGTTAAGGTACCTGCTGGAACAGGTCTAATAAAAATAATCTTTCTAAACTCATAACCTATCCAAAATCGAATCAACATATTTTTCAGTCATTCTAGACTCATAGAGGCACAACATATCAAAAATTCACTTCAAGAAAATTTTTCTATAATTAATTAAAAATCATACAAATCACAGCCTTTACTAATTGTAAAACAGAAACAATTTCACTAAACACAACTCTTACTCTTCCATCACCAACACCAACCCAACTTCTCATCTATCAAGCAAAATCAATACTTAAAATCACACCATAAGCAACTTAATCATACCATCATCAAATCACAACTCAACTCAAGCATAACTTCAAAAATAACAAGAGTAAACAAGAGCAAACTTACCAAATAATGAAATTCCTTGAAACTCCAACTTGTAACTTTGAAAATTTCTTTCACTTTGAACTTGAAATCATCAAAACCATCACTTGTTCTCTTGCTCTCTTCTCTCTTTGATGAGCCGGCCACACAACAACAACAAGAAGAAGAAATTATGAAGAAACACAAAGTCAATAGGCATTAAATACCCATCCAAAAGAAAATTACTATAATACCCTCATCCATTTAACTAAGCTTTTATCATATCTATACCCATTTAAGTAATTCACAACCAACACAAAAATATCCTCTTTCCTTGACTTTCCATTTTGACCACTTTATATGTTATATATATCACCATATAAGCAACATATACAATTATCTCTAAACCCTCTTTTCTTTCCCAACCACCATACAAAAACATTCTCTTCCCATTTCTCAATTCAAACCAACAACAACAACAACAAAACTTCTAGGGCATGCATAGGGATATTACAATTCTCCCCCTCTAAAAAGAAAATTTCGTCCTCGAAATTACCTGATATCAAAGCTGAAACAACTGCGGATATTGCTCTCGCATGGATTGTTCACTCTCCCAAGTCGCTTCTTCTTTTGCATGATTCTTCCAAAGAATCTTCACCAATGGCACTTGCTTGTTTCTCAATTCTTTCACATCATGTGCCAAGATAGCAACTGGTTCCTCTTCAAATGTCAAATCTGGGCTCACTTCGATAGACTCAAATGGCAACACATGAGATGGATCCGATCTATATCTCCTCAACATAGAAACATGGAATACATTATGAATACGATCCAACTCAGGTGGCAAAGCAAGTCGATACGCCACTGGCCCAACTCTTTCTAACACTTCATACGGCCCAATGAAACGAGGACTCAATTTTCCTTTCCGACCGAACCTCAAAATCTTCTTCCAAGGAGACACTTTCAGAAATACCTTATCTCCAACATTAAACTCTATATCTCTCCTTTTCAAATCTGCATAAGATTTCTGTCGGTCTGAAGCTGCTTTTAACCTGCCTCGAATCAACTCTACTTTTTCTTCAGTTTCTTGAATCAAATCAGGACCAATCAACTTATTATCTCCAAGCTCATTCCAACAAAGAGGTGTCCTACACCGTCTGCCATACAATGCTTCAAACGGTGCCATACCAATGCTGGATTGGTGACTGTTGTTGTATGCAAACTCCACAAGAGGTAAAAATCTATCCCAACTTCCAGTGAAATCAATGACACAGCTTCTCAACATGTCTTCAAGAATCTGTATCACCCTCTCTGACTGTCCATCCGTCTGTGGATGAAAAGCAGTGCTGAAGTGCAGTCGAGAACCTAAAGCACTATGCAAACTCTTCCAAAATCTGGAAGTAAACCTGGGATCTCGATCAGACACTAAAGAAGTTGGAACACCATGCAGTTTCACAATCTCATGGATATACAGCTCAGCCAATCTCTCCAAAGAGTAATCCATTCAAACCGGAAGGAAATGAGCTGTCTTAGTCAATCTATCCACAATCACCCATATAGCATCATGCTTCTTTTGTGTCAATGGCAAACCAGACACAAAATCCATTGTCACTCTTTCCCACTTCCATTCTGGCACTAACAATGGTTGAAGCAACCCGGTTGGAACTTGATGCTCTGCTTTAACCTTCTGACAAGTGAGACATTTCGACACAAAATCTGCAATGTCTCTCTTCAAACCAATCCACCAATAATGCTGTCTCAAATCATGATACATCTTCGTATTACCCGGATGCATAGCAAACACTGACTGATGTGCTTCTTCTAAAATGACTCTTTTCAATTCAGCATCATCGGGTACACACAATCGGTTTTTAAACCAGAGACTCCCATCGTCTTTCACAACAAAATCTCTTGTCTTCCCATTCTTACAATCGGAAATAATCTTCTGAATCTTCTTATCGGCCAACTGAGCTTCTTTGATCTGATCTAACAAAATCGGCTTCAATTGCAACTGTGCCAATAATGCACCATCAACACAAGGTACAAAACTGACATGCAATGCTCTCAACTCAACAAGCAACGAGAGCGAGTAAACTATTAAACCAGCTAAAGACTTCCGACTCAAGGCATCAGCAACAACATTTGCTTTACCTGGATGATAGTCAATCAAGCAGTCGTAGTCTTTAATCAATTCTAACCATCTCCTCTGACGAAGATTGAGTTCTTTCTGGACACCCAAATACTTCAAACTCTTGTGATCAGTGTAGATGAAACATTTCTCCCCAAACAGATAGTGGCGCCAAATCTTCAATGCAAACACAATGGCAGCCAATTCCAAATCATGGGTCGGATAGTTAAGCTCATGCGGTTTCAACTGTCGAGATGCATAAGCTATAACTTTCCCTTCCTGCATCAATACACACCCCAAACCTCTATGTGAAGCATCACTGTAGATCACATATGGTTTGCCTTCAACAGGTAAAGTAAGAACAGGCGCTTGAGTCAACAACTCTCTCAACTGCTCAAAACTAGCCTGACACTGATCTGTCCACACAAATCTCACTCCCTTTCGAAGTAATCTGGTGAGTGGAGTAGCTATCAAAGAAAACCCTTTCACAAACCGTCGGTAATAGCCTGCCAAACCCAGAAAACTTCTAATCTCTGTCACAGACTTGGGTGGACTCCAATTCAGAATAGCTTCAACTTTACTTGGATCAACTCTAATGCCTTCCGCTGAAACAATATGTCCGAGAAAAGCAACTTGATCCAACCAGAACTCACACTTCGACAATTTGGCAAATAACTGCTTCTCTCTCAAAATCTGCAACACAATCCGCAGATGCATATCATGTTCCTCTTCATTCCGCGAATACACTAGTATATCATCAATGAAGACCACTACAAACTGATCCAAATAGGGCCTAAACACCCTATTCATCAAATCCATAAAAGCTGCAGGTGCATTCGTTAGACCAAAAGGCATAACTAGAAATTCATAATGCCCATACCTGGTCCGAAAGGCGGTCTTCGGAACATCCTCAGCTCTGACTCTCAGCTGATGGTACCCAGATCTCAAATCAATTTTAGAAAACACAGCTGCACCTTTCAATTGATCAAAGAGATCATCGATTCTAGGCAAAGGATATTTATTTTTAATAGTCACCTTGTTCAATTGTCTATAATCGATACACAACCTCATAGTACCATCTTTCTTCTTCACAAATAGCACAGGAGCTCCCCAAGGAGAAACACTGGGGCTAATAAATCCTTTGTCCAATAACTCCTGTAATTGCACTTTCAACTCCCTCAATTCTGCTGGTGCCATTCTGTAAGGAGTAATAGAGACAGGAGTGGTACCAGGCAACAATTCAATACCAAACTCCACCTCTCTCTCAGGAGGCAATCCTGGTAACTCCTCTGGAAAAACATCAGGGAACTCTGCAACTGTGGCAATACTATCAATGGAAGAACCCTTCACTCTAGTATCTACCACATGAGCAAGATAGGCTTCACACCCCTTTCTAATCAACCTCCTGGCTGTAACAGCTGAAACAAATAAGGAGGCTAGCTGTTCCTGCTCATTGGATACTATCACCTCTCTACCATCACCCGTTCTCAAAGAAACAATTTTCTTTTTACAATCCACCACAGCTCCATGTCGAGATAGCCAATCCATACCTAAGATCACGTCATATTCCTTAAATGGCATCTCAATCAAATCCCCAAGGAACTCCTCACCCTGCACCACTACTGCACTATCTCTATGCACCTTACTCACAACCACACTATGCCCTAACGGATTTGTCACCAACACATCAAATCCTAGGGACTCAGCATGCACATCAAATACAGGCAAAACAGATGCACTAATATATGAATGCGTGGAACCCGGATCAATCAAAGCAAGTACTGGAGTATTAAATAAAGAAAAAGTACCAGCTATGACTGCCGATGTATCTGGCTGCCTCTGCATAACATACATCCTCTGGGAAGATCCAACCTCCTCTGGTCTACCCTCCCTGGATGTAGCACCTCCTCTAGCACTGAATCCTGGTCTACCTCCCCGGCTGGCACCTCTGCCTCCTCTGCCTCCCCTCACACTAGCTCGAGAAGCAGCAGAATCAACTGGCATCTGCTCCTGCCTCTCAGGACAGTCTCTCACAAAGTGGTCAGGTGATCCACACCTGAAGCATACAGCTGGTTCCCCACTCTTCCAACAAACACCTCTATGATAACCCCCACACTGAGCACATCTAGGTGGAGCGGATCTCTGAGTCATAGGGATCGGAGCACTTGCCACTGAAGCTGCAGGTCTAAATCTCTGTCTCTGGAACTGCACAGACCTACCAGCTTGTCTCTGGCTCCTACTACTCCGAGGAACAAAACTTCCTCTACCCCTCTTCGCAGAGGAAGACCCTGCCTCGAACTGGGGCCTTCTAACCCTAACCTCTTCTTCTGAAGCAGCTGCAATAACTTGAGCTCGCTCTACACTTCGAGCTGCTGTCACAAGCTGTGAGAAATCCTGATATCTGGATCCAGCCACTAAGCACATGATTGAGGGCCTCAATCCCTCCTCAAACCTCCTGCATCTATCAATCTCATCAGCAATGATACCCCCAGCATACTGACTCAGTCGAATAAACTCAACTTCATACTCAGTTACGGTCTGATGATCTTGCTTCAAATCTAGAAACTCTCTTTTCTTCCCATCTTTATACTCCCTAGGAGTATACTTCAACTCAAATTCCCTCAGAAAATCAGTGTAAGACAGTGTTGGAGGATCATCCATAGAATGGGGCACCGTCTTCCACCAATCGTAGGCGTCCTTCTGTAGCAAAGATCTTGCATAGTCAAATTTTTCCTCAGGGGTGGCTTGTAACTGAATAAAGATCCTCTGTACTTTGTCAAGCCACTGTTCTGCTACAGCTGGATCAGTAGTACCAAGGAAATCCTCCGCTCCATACTTCCTTAGTTTATTATAGTGCCTCACAGATACCAAAGGCTGAGGGGGTGGTGGCACTGGTTGCACTGGTGCTTGCCTCATAACTTCCATCATATGTCTAAACCAGGCTGGCGGAACCTCCTCTCCAGCTGGTCTACCCGACACCGAAGCAGGTGCCTCCTCAACACTATCAACTCTAGCTCCCTCAGCAGGAGCGATACTCTCGGCACTACCCTCAATCGACTGACGTGAGTGAGAATCCATCACAACCTAAGTCTGCAAACACAACATACTACATCTTATTAAAGATCAGAGGTTGCCAATCCCAAACATGTATATTATTTCAAAACCAACTTTTTAAGTAAAATATTCTTTTTATTACATTTTACCTAGGCTGAGAATCTCAAACCTAGGCTCTGATACCAAAACAATTGTAACACCCCTTCCCGGCCTACATGTGTAAGCTGAGTAGAGGCGCCACACTAACCTAATGTTGCTATCAATTTTACTTAGTCAAATTTCAGTTCCAATTTTAATAGAAATTTTGCCATAGTTTCGCCTAAAAATTGAGTCCCAAGTGTCGACAAAACTAGTTTTTTTTTTAAAACATTTTACACAAACCAATGCAAACAAAATCATTCTCAGTACACTTCCAATAAATCCCCCCTTATACCCTCAACTACAACCTGCAAAAAGGATTTGTAACACTCCCATATCCAATGCCCACACACTACAACCACAACAATGTAGCATAAGTGCATCAAACATAGGGATGCTACGGTTTTCTTAACATTCAAAACACTTTAAACTTGATACAATACCCTTATCATTATACATTATAGAAAAGTAGGTCATTTACTTATAAAACAAAACATATTAGTTATATATATATATACATTTAAATATTACACAGCGGAAGTTATAAAATATGTACATATTTACAAACACTTGAGTACATATTTAAAAATATCCATATTTTTACATTATAATCATTACTTTACAAAATATAAAGAAGTATACATGATTGGCAATTCTCTTCTGATCTTTAAGTTCCCAAAATCAACTCTTCAAGGTCTACTCTCACTTGGTCTTGATGAACTCTCGGGTTCGACTCTATCAGCTCTATTACCTGCGCGATTAAACACTATCGCGCTAAGCCAAGGGCTTAGTAAGATAATTCATGCTAAAATGCAATGTCACAAATTAATTACATATATCAATCAAAAGCATATTATTTATTCAATATGTTGCTTTGTTAAATGTCACATCAATATTCATATAATAGCACCATTCATTATACTCATTTAAATTTATCATTATAGCCAACAACTATGACTTTATATACGTACCCTTTCCCAACCAGGTCGGTTGCCCTCCAATCCCAAGGGTCCGCAGGAGGCAAATAGGCACGTATAACATTATCAGTAACATACCTTTCCCCATCCAGGTCGGTTGTCCAAGTTCGGTTGCCCATTCCAATGGGTCCGCATGGTTCCGCAGGAGGCAAATAGGTACGTATAATACTGACTATATCGAACCTTCCTCCTACCAGATCGGTAGTCTAAGATCGGTTGCCCAACCCACTGGGTCCGCATGGTTCCGCAGGAGACGGATAGGTCCGTTCATTAAACTTATCAATACTTTTTCAATTCATTTCTTTTTCACAAGCAAGTTAAGCAATCATGCCTCAACATCTCACATTACAACAAAACCATTTTCTCATAACATCATATCATTCCCACTTCATTTCATCATTATATACAATATTCATTACATTATCTAAACACTCACATTATTATTCAATCCTATCATCAATGCATGCTTCAATCATATTTCATTTGAATCACTATAACATCTTTGGTATAACATTTCAATGTGCATTACTCATGAAACACATTACCATTCACAATGCATAACATAACATTATTCAATCTCAACAATGCAATTAGGACAATTCAACCTAATCCAAAAGGAATATTAGCAAAATGACCATATGAATAGTACATTCTGGTTTTAGACTCCATTTTATCCTTATTTTGAAAAATTGTATAAAATAATCTACTTGACTAAAAATTCTAAAATTTTTACAGAATTTAGTTTTGTATCTTAAAATCATTCCTTTAAAATTTCAGATCAAACTGAACACAAAATCTTGGTCAAATAGTTCACCTAACCAGACTGCCCCAATTGCCCTGCATCCTGGCAGCAGTTCTGAACTTTGTGAATTTCATAAATCAAATTCAATCAAAGTGGATCCAAATTATTTTTCTCAAATACTAGACTCACTAAGCAACAACATATCCAAAATTCAATTGAATATGATTTTTCTACATTTTATTAAAAATCCCGAAATAGAGCTGTCTCAGTTAAGGTACCTGCTGGAACAGGTCTAATAAAAATAATCTTTCTAAACTCATAACCTATCCAAAATCGAATCAACATATTTTTCAGTCATTCTAGACTCATAGAGGCACAACATATCAAAAATTCACTTCAAGAACATTTTTCTATAATTAATTAAAAATCATACAAATCACAGCCTTTACTAATTGTAAAACAGAAACAATTTCACTAAACACAACTCTTACTCTTCCATCACCAACACCAACCCAACTTCTCATCTATCAAGCAAAATCAATACTTAAAATCACACCATAAGCAACTTAATCATACCATCATCAAATCACAACTCAACTCAAGTATAACTTCAAAAATAACAAGAGTAAACAAGAGCAAACTTACCAAATAATGAAATTCCTTGAAACTCCAACTTGTAACTTTGAAAATTTCTTTCACTTTGAACTTGAAATCATCAAAACCATCACTTGTTCTCTTGCTCTCTTCTCTCTTTGATGAGCCGGCCACACAACAACAAGAAGAAGAAGAAATGATGAAGAAACACAAAGTCAATAGGCATTAAATACCCATCCAAAAGAAAATTACTATAATACACTCATCCATTTAACTAAGCTTTTATCATATCTATACCCATTTAAGTAATTCACAACCAACACAAAAATATCCTCTTTCCTTGACTTTCCATTTTGACCACTTTATATGTTATATATATCACCATATAAGCAACATATACAATTATCTCTAAACCCTCTTTTCTTTCCCAACCACCATACAAAAACATTCTCTTCCCATTTCTCAATTCAAACCAACAACAACAATAACAAAACTTCTAGGGCATGCATAGGGATATTACACCACCCATGGAAGATTCGGCCAAAAAGGAAAGAAGGGAGAAGAAGATGAAACCAATTTGATTTTTGGTCTTTTTTTATTCTTAACCAAGTATATATATATAAATATTTAACTAATTAATTATTAATTATTAATATTATCAATTTACATCTTTCACCACACAAAAATAATTTTAATATTGAATTATTTTTATTTTTATATTATTATTTAATTATTTAATAAATATTTAACTTTTCATTACTTTCCACTATCCAAAATTATTTTTAATTTTGATTTATTTTAAGACTTCAATTTTCTATCTTCCACTCAAAAATATTTTATTTTAATATTTAATAAATATTCAAATTTCTCCATCATCTTCCACTATCCAAAAATTATTTTAATTTTGAATTATGTTTTTAACTTTTCATTTTCCCATCCTTAAATAAATAATAATTAATTAATTTAAATAATTTTAAACAATCAACCTGTTTCCTTCTTCTTCTTCTTCTTCTTCTTCTTCTTCTTCTTCTTCTTATTATTATTATTATTATTATTATTATTATTATTATTATTATTATTATTATTATTATTATTATTATTATTATTATTATTATCAACTTTCCAACACTAATTTAAACTTTACATATATGTAGTATGTATTTTATGCATATGTATATGTCGGTACATATGTTACTTATATGTTACATTTTATGTATATGTTTATGTAATGTATTTATATTATGTATATATATTGTATATTTAATATATATATTTACCCATATATATTATGTATACTCTATATACACATTAAGTATACCATATGTATATTATATATAATATAATATACACATATATCCAACATACTATATATATTATGTATATACTAGGTATACACTAGGTATACATTAGGTATATACAACATCTATAACTCCAAATACTTATTTAATTTCTCCAAGATTAAGGATATTATAATTCTCTCCCCCTTTCTTACTGTAATAATCTACTCAACTCAACTCAACTCAACAAAGCCTTAATCCTAAGTCAATTGGGGTCGGCTATATGGATTCTTCTTTTCCACTCAATACAATTTAGGGTTATCATTTTTAGACCCTTAATTTTTTACCCAGTCTGGTCCAATATTTTTTTATAGTCCAAAATAATTTTTGTGGTATTTTAATTAAATAATATTTATTTTTGTATTTATTATTTATAATTTTTAATAAAAATAAAAAAGGGTAATATTAGTAAAGATAAAAAAAGAAAAAGAATAAAAATAAAAATAAATAAAGAATAAAGAATAAAAATTGGCGACGAATGAATTGACCGCAGGCCAATTCACCCACAGGAATTTCCTGTGGCAAATTGGCGCCCGCCCGCAGGAAATTCCTCGCAGCTCGCAATTCTTGGCTCGCAGTTTTAGCCAGCAAAATTTTTCAACGCAGTTTTTTCTAAAACCAAATTCTATTTGGTTTTGGTTTCTTTTCCTAATTGGTTTTAATTTTCTTAAATAATTAGAAGTAGGTTTATGATTTTTCCTATAAATAACACTTTAAAACTCAAAATTAGGGATCAAAAAATTAGACTTTTTGATGGGATCAAAAATTTATTTTACTGAGCTAAACTTTGGGACTTTGTTCGATCGAAAATTGGACTTCTGACTGAGGAAAAAAGATAGAAAACCCTAGCAAGAGACATTAGCAACAAGCAAGCAATCAACAATTCATCAAAAGTAGCAACACTACCTTTGTTATTGTTCATCTAGAAAGTAATTTTTGGTAGAACCAACGAACGGAGGTTTGAATCTCTATTTTCTTTATTTATTTCTTTACAATAGCTTCATTATTCAAATTGGATTAATTATTTCATCATACAATTTAGTCAAAAACTTCACAAACCCTAAATTACTCTTCTATTTCCAAAAAACCTTAAAAACCCTAAAACGTTTCTTCTAAACCTTAAAACCCTAAAATTATTTCTCTTCTGCTTTCAAAAGCTTTAAAACCTAAATTGTTTTTCCTAAACTATTTTCATCTAAACCATAACTTTTTGTCTAAAATTTCCAAATGTTTTCTTAAATCTCCAAATCCTAATATTCTTTACGTTTTCTAAAAAACATAATTATTTTTATAAAACTCTAAACCGTTTTCTTAAATCCTAAAATCAAATATGTTTTTCAAAATACCAAAAACCCTAATTCTCTCAAAACCAAATACAGTAAACCCTAGTTTTTCTAAAACCTAAATTCTTAAAGGATCAAAACCCTAATCCAGTGGACTTAAAAATCCAATTTAATAAATCTAAACCTTAAAACTCAATCCAGTAAACCTAAAATCACAATCCAGTAACCATGAATTATAAACTCTAATGTCTTAAGATTCCAAAACCCTAATTTCATGATGTTACTCTTAAACCCTAATTTGATTAACCAAAAACCTTACTACTTCTTAAATGTATAAAACCCTAATTCATTCCAATTTTTCAAAACCTTTACAGTAGCCTAAATAAATAACAATAATAATTCTAAAATCCCAAAACCCTAAATATTAATTAAAGAACTTTAAATTGAGACATAAACCTAAATTTGTATCTTTACTTGCTTTATTTAATTTTAGATTTGATTATGTAGTTTATTATATGTTTTGATGGTTGATTTAATTTCAATGCTTGATTTATTTATTTTATCATGGATGATTATTTTCTTTATTGTTATGATTATTATTTGTTTGTTTTAGTATTAAAATTGTAAGAGGTATGTTTTCACTTTGTGGGTACCTCATTAGTTAAATATCATGTAATTTAAATTTTTTTATATTTTGGACCAATGTAAGGGACATGTTTCCACCTTTCGGTGGGTGTCCTATTTAGTTTAGACATGGATGATGTAAGAACATGTTTTCGTCTTCGGATGGGTGTCCATTTGTTTGCTTTGTTTGGACCTTGCTTTGATTTTAATATAATGATGCTTTATTTTAATTGTTGTATATAATATGGATAATATTATTATACTTAAGAATTTTATAATATTAAGACCTGCAAAGGAGGTCGGTTCTAATGAACCGGGCATTGTGGGGGTGCTGGGCCATTTCTCATCTTCCCCACACGTACCCAACTTTTTGAACCCATTAGGGGGTTGGGGATTCCTTAGGAATCGAGTAATCCACCCCTTTCTTTTTCCCTGCCCGTCCGGGTGGCGACTCCATTTTCTCCAGACCTAGGTCTGTGTTCTCTAAGGCCCCCAGCCTAAATAATGCCGAAGTCACAAGAACCATTCCACCTTTTATGTAACATCATAAGATCATTTTAGACCACCTTTGACCAAGTCAGTTTAGGCCTACCTCTGCCTCTCTTAGCTATATCTACTCTAACTTGTTCAATTTTTTTTAACCAGCGCATCGCTAGGTCTTCATTTCACATGGCCAAACTATCTCGATCTATGCCCTCTTATCTTATCCTCAATAGGTGCTACCCCCACTTTTTCTCTAATGCACTCATTGTGGATTCTATTCATCCTAGTATGACCACACATCCATCTTATCATTCTAATTTCTGCAACATGCACTTTACTCATGTGTTGTCCTTTTACTGTCCAATACTCACTACCTTACATCATCGCAAGCTGTATTGCAGTACGGTAAAACTTTCCTTTTAATTTAATTGGCATCTTTTGATCACATAGAACTCCTGGAGCACCCCTCCACTTCATCCAACTAGCTTTAATATTATGATTTACATCTTTTTCACAACCCCCATCTTCTTGAAGAATAGAGCCAAGATATTTAAAATAAGTACTATGAGGTACTATTATTCTGTGTAAAATAATTTTGCGTCTTTCTCTATTCTCGCTATTAAATCTACAATGCATATACTCAATCTTAGACCTACTTACCTTAAAATCCTTAGATTTCAAAGTACTTCTCCATAACTCTAACCTTTGACTAACTCCTGCTTGAGTCTCATCTATTAATATAATATCATCTGCAAATATCACACACCAAGAGATATCATCCTGTATATGTCTTGTTAGCTCATCCATGACCAAGGCGAAAAGATAAGGGCTCAAAGCTGAACCTTGGTGTAATTCAATAGAAATGGAAAAATCCTTAGTATCCCCTCCCACAGTGCGGACACTAGTGATGGCTCCCTCATACATATCCTTCAAGACTTGGATATATCATATAGATATTTCCTACGCTCTAGAACCCACCATAAAACTTCTCTAAAGACTCTATCATTCGCCATTTTCAAGTCAATAAAAATTGTATGGAAGTCCTTCTTCATCTCTCTATACTTTTCCAATAAAGCTAAAATGATTTGAGAAGATACAAGTATCTAGCTGTAAATGGTGTTCCACAACTCTCTTCCGTAATTTCATAGTGTGGCTCATAAGCTTTATACCTCTATAATTTGAGCAATTCTGAATATCTCTTTTATTCTTAAAAATAGGTATCAAATTACTTTGTCTTTATTCATTAGGCATTTTCTTTGTACTTAAGATCTTATTGACTAAAGATGTCAAACATGCAACTCCTGTATCTCCCAAACATTTTCAAATCTCAATAAGTATCTTATCTAGTCTACAGGCTTTACCAACTTTCATCCTCTTCAAAGCTTCCTTAACTTCAGAAAACCTAATTCGTCTAGTGTATTTTACATTTTTTTCGGCTTAACGTCTAAACCCTCAATGTTACCACTATGGTTACCATTAAGAAATCACTCAAAATAGCTTCTCCATCATTCCTTAATATCCTCTTCTTGAAT
The DNA here is from genome assembly GCA_947685225.1 of Garcia nutans. Classification (NCBI taxonomy): domain Eukaryota; kingdom Viridiplantae; phylum Streptophyta; class Magnoliopsida; order Malpighiales; family Euphorbiaceae; genus Garcia; species Garcia nutans. The sequence goes on from CANTUV010000040.1 coordinate 12,436,610, forward strand.
CAGAACCTTATTCTCTTTATTAATGCACTTAACTTGGTTTAAATCATGTCATTTCTTTTCCCTTATCCGAGCCAATTTGTAGATAGCTTTTTCCCCTTCCTTTGTTTCAAGATAGCTTTTTCCCCTTCCTTTGTTTCAAGTTTCTCATAAAAACTCTCTAAAGATTGTGCTTTTGCTTGACTAACTGCCTTTTTAGCATCTTTTTTCGCTTTTTTGTACTGCTCAAAAGCATCATTGTTGTTACACTTGGGAAAACTCTTATACTATTCCCTTTTACGTTTTACTGTTTTTTACACTTCCTCATTCCACCACCAAGACTCCTTCGAGGGATGTCCACACCTTTTAGATTCTCCATGAATCTTTCTAGCTACTCCTTTAATTGTTGTAGACATGTCTATCCACATATTATTTGATAACATACTCACATCTACCTCCTACCCTCTAGCTTTGACCAACTCATCCTTGAACAACAATTATTTTTCACCTTTTAAAGTTCACCACCTAATCTTAGGAATATTATTCCTCCTTGGCCTACTAGTTAACCTTTTAAACTTGATATCCAAAACCACTAACCTATGTTGAGTGGTTAAAATCTCACCTGGAATAACCTTACAATCCTTGCATATTGGCTTTTCTTATGAGTATGAAGTCAATCTAACTTCTATTTTGCCCACTTTTCAAGGTCACTAGATGGGATTTCCTTTTTATAAAATATGTGTTTGCCAAAATCAAACCATAGGCTAAAGCAAAATCAAGGATACTCTTACTTTCTTTATCTCTAATTTTAAAACCATACCCTTCATGTACCTCCTCAAAACCTGCTCTGTCTTTTCCTACATGTCCATTTAAGTTTCCTCCTATAAAAATATTTTCATCATTTGGAATCCCTTGCATAAGTTCATGCATATCATCCCAAAATTTTTGCTTGCTCTCCCCATCCAATCCAACTTGAGGGGCATATGCACTAACTATGTTGATGGTCTCATTCTGGAGCACAAGTTTAATTGAAATAATCCTATCGCTTACTCTTTTCACTGCTACAACCATCTCCTTTAGATTTCGATCCAAAATTATAACTCCATTTTTACTTCTATCTGTACCTGTATACCACACTTTATACCTAGTATTCTCAACTTCTTTACTTTTTCCTCCAACCCATTTAGTCTCTTGAATACAAGCAATACTAATTTTTCTTTTCTCCATAGTATCAACAAGTTTTCTTAGTTTACCTATAAGAGATCCAATATTCCAAGTTCCTATTATGATCTTACTCCCTACCTGTTCTTTCTTATGCTTCTTCCTATAGAATCTTTTACCATTATCTGAACATGTATCTCCCGTATTACTCGTATTTTGGACTAACTCCTTTACCAACATCCATCCATGATGTGAGAACCCTTATTTATTATGCACCACATCCAGGTGCCGACATGGAGCGTCGCATTCAAGGAACGCCCTACACCTTTGCTTATTCTTCACTATATCCGGGCTCCGATGTAGCGCATTGCAAGTAGGAAATGCATGAATCATATTATTATTAGAATCCATATTATGAGATGTGACAAAAGTTTTACGCTGGCTATCACCTACCGCAACCCTCCTCCTTTATCCAGGCTTGGGATCGGCTATACACAAGAAACTCATTTATAGGCAGAGTTTACTGTAATAATCAAACTCCACTAAAATTAATCACCAATCTTTATTTCCTATATAATTAACTACCAAATTATTATCACAACTTATCATTATTACTAACCATATAATCTTTTACTCTCCCCTTTACAAATACTCTTAATAATTTATGTCATTAACTTTTAAATTCTTTGATTCTTTAATTTGCTTCCTTATCTTACTCTTCCGACTATCTAAAATCATTAATGATTCCTTAATCTACCATACTTTTTATGTTATTTCTTAAATTGTATTATTTCCTCACAAACAATGTAAAATCCCCTGATCACGTACAATCATCTTTTATTCATTCTTCAACTATGCACCCTCTTTTTTTTATAAGTATAAATCCTACTTTTGAAACTTATCCAATGAATTGGTCTCGTTGCTATCTTTGACAATTTGATATCAATTACAGGTACTCCCAAAATTCACTCATTAAATTTTTATTAATTCCATCCACTTAAATCATATGGACCATATCTTGATTATTCAACAAAATACCGTTCATAAAATAAATTAAAATCTATTCATTATGAAGTCATTATATATCCATTATTAAATTTTTACATCCACCTTAAATATCCAAAAGCATATTTATCACTTTTCTCATAACATGCACTATCACATAATACATAAATGAACATATTTCAATCATGCAACTAAATATAGACTGCATAGATAACCTCAACTCACATTAACTTAGTATCATTTATATAAATTCACATTTTAATTGCTTAAAATAAAGAACAATATTTAATTTTTTATTCATAATAAATCTTAACTTAACAAATACTATATGTCACTTTAATACATTCTCAATATACTTTCATAATAAACAGATTTGTTGGCGTATACTAATTCTCCCTTTAATTTAATTATGAACTCTTTTCTTTTAATTTATTAAAATTTCATATTCCTTCTTCATATATCTATCAATCCATATGTCAATTTTCACAATTTCCTTCATTCCTTTCTTACGTAAATTAATTTATTACCGACTTCCACAAATCTGCATAACTTCCTAATTTTCATGTCAATCTCACTTTTCAACTTTTCTTTAATCACCGAATCTTAACTAAAAATTATAAAATTTTAACCATGTGAACTTATATGGACTTACATTTAAAATTTTAGAGTTTTCTAATTTAATTTACTATATTTAAAAATTAAGTCTTCTAAACCCACAGATTCTGTCTCTTTAATAATTTCTCTGGTAGTGCCTGGTTATTCATTTTTTTCAGGCACCAAACCTTAATAAGAGTTTATGAAATTTTAACCACATATCCCAAAGATACACATGATCTTGTATATAAATTTTCAATTTTTTATGGGTTCATTTACTATAAGGTTTAAATACGTTTCTCAAATTCTACATATTCTAAGTTGTTGGAACTGCTCCAATAATTTGTGTTCTTTTATTTTTTTAAATAGTAATTTATCTTTAAAAATTATGAAATCTTATACATTATATTCTAACATATAGAAAACCTTACCAATAAAATTTTAAACTCAATTAGCATCTTTATATTAGTTTAAAAATTCAAACAAAATCACATCACAGCACACATATAAAATTTCCAGCAACTATAATACTCATCTTTCATGCTCTTTATTTCATATCATTGATTATTTTCTTAATTTCTCTTATTCATCAATTGCATCCAATATAAATATTAATTTATTAAATGTTCCAATGATCTTTTAAATTTAAATCTCTAAAATAATTCTTCCACTGCGCCATTCTGATCAATGCATCCTAAACGCTACCTCAACTTATATTAGTTACATCAAATGGACATTGTCACATCAGAGACCAACACATGTGTCAGTGCATATGTATATTTTAAAACACAAATCATTATTTCAAAACTTTCCTTTCACATTTTCAAAACCCACCTAGATCAAAAATCTTAAACCTAGGCTCTGATACCAAAATAAATATAACACCCTTATACCCTATATAAGTATAATACATATACTCTGGACACATAAAGTACATATATAGAATATAAGAGTGCCACCATATTTACCTATAGAAATCACATATATTGAATTAATAAAATAATTATAATTTTTAATAGACTAACTTATTAAATAGATACATCCATTTTTAGTATTTCAGAAAAATCTTTATAAGAAAATCTCTGAAAAAAATTCGTCAGAGTTTTATCTGTAATATCAATAAATCCAAAACCAAAATTGCACAACCTGTCTTTGAAAAGCATCCCAAATTCTTTATCAATACAATATTCAATAATTTCACCAAAATATATTCCCTCATTTTCGAGTAACTCACAAATAAATGAAAATGTAAATTGTTTACATTTACAAAACTATAATTACATAATCATGTTAATAAGTTTTTTATATACAAATACACTTGATATAGTTGACAAATTCTTGTATATATATATGTATATCTCTACATGATATGCAATCCAGCACCAAGGTCAGGTCTCGTGGCACAACTAAAACTTTAAATAAGTTTGAACCTTAGAACTACTCAGGTCCTGCAAGGCTCTCAAAATCAACTCTGTCACCTACGCGATAAATAAATCTCGCTAAGCAAATTTTGCCTAGTAATATATACTTTGACATTAATTAAATTAAAGATAGGCAATGTATAATGCTTTTCATTTAAATTCTACGATGTGACATAATAACATACAGTATGTCTCAATGCCAAGCAATATATATACATACAATTTATTAACACATTAAGCATCCTTACATATGCAATGGGCCCATATAACCCTATATATTATTCTAATTCTAGAACTATTATCTTGGACTATCTCATTTATTTGTGGCACCAGTATGTCTCGTCCGAAGGTGTCATACTATCAGTGACACTAGTGTGTCTCACCCGAAGGCATCATACTATCCAATAACAATATTCTGAAATCAGACTGTATATAAAGCAACATATAATCATATTTTATTATCTACTACTCATAATTAACATCATTTCCTCATACATTACAAATATAGCTTATTTTATATCCTAGTGCAATATTTGCACTTTTATTATTTTTTTCATATCATCACTTTTATTCATTTTTAAAAGTCATATCATATAACATCAATTCAAAACAAGCATTGTTACTTCAAATAATGCCACACATGTATACACATTATCAATCAAGTATCATAACACATTTCCATATTTAATGTGTTATAACTAAAATAATGCAATCAATATTATTAAATGTCAAATAATGTACATACCTTAGATTCTACTACTTCCGAGCTAGAAAACACACTTCCTCACCACCTCCTCAATATGTCCTTCACCACTAGGGTTGGACAATTATAATCTACTCAATATCTATTCAAAATGTGAATGTATATAATATATTAGAATTACAGTAAAAGGTATTTAAACTATTAGCTATCAATTAATCTCATATCCTTTAAATTTTTAAATTTTGCCCTAACTCTCTTTAATTTTAAAACAATATTCCAATCAATTCCAAATGGAATTCTATATTCATTTCCATCATTAAAATCAATTTCTAACATGATTTAAACAATGTAATCCAATTAGCATCAATTCTTTAACAAAATTCTTCCAAAACCTAAATTCACTTCTTTAATTTTAGAAATATAATCCAACCACTTCCAACATTTAATTTAAGTTCAAATATATCTTTAAAACCATCAAATAAATTCAATTTAACCCAATTCTTTGCAAAAGTCCCATGGAAACCCTAAGTTCACTTCTTCTTCTCCCAAACTACCATCAATCCTAAATAAATCCATCATCTAACCATAAAATCTTTACTTTCACACTAAAATAACATTATTCAAACTCATTTAAACAATTATCTACATCTCTATCAAAAAAATTTGATGAAGTTTTGAGTGATTAAAGAGGTTGAAATTCTTGCCCACCACCCATGGAAGATTCAGCCAAAAGAGAAAGAAGGGAGAAGAAGATGAAACCAATCTTATTTTTGGTCTTCTTTTATTCTTAACCATGTATATATATAACTATTTAACTAATTAATTATTAATATCATCAATTTACATCTTCCACCACTCAAAAATAATTTTAATATTGAATTATTTTTATTTATATATTTTTATTTAATTATTTATTTAATTAATTAATATTTAATAAATATCTATCTTTCCATCACTTTCCACTATTTAAAACTATTTTTAATTTTAATTTATTTTAAGGCTTCAGTTTTCTATCTTTCACTCAAAAATATTTTATTTTAATATTTAATAAATATTCAAATTTCTCCATCATCTTTCACTATCCAAAAATCATTTTAATTTTGAATTTTTTTTAACTTTTCACTTTCCCATCCTTAAATATATAATAATTAATTAATTTAAATAATTTCAACCAATCAGCTTATTTCCTTCTTTAACTTTTCTCTCTTCTCTATTAATAATAATAATAATATTATTATTATTATTACTATTACTATTATTATTATTATTATTATTATTACTACTACTATTACTATTACTATTATCAACTTTCCAACACCAATTTATACTTCACATATATGTAGTATAGATTTTATGCATATGTCATATGTATGTTACTTATTTGTTACATACACTTTTATGTATATATTTATGTAATCTATTTATATTATGTATATATATTGTATATTTAATATATATATTGACTCGTATATGTATCATGTATACCATATGTACACATTAAGTATACCATATGTATATTATATGTAATATAATATATACATATATCCAACATATTTTTTTTATTTAAAGGTGAGCGGAGCCACCATAATCTTTATTAAATTGGGGATTAAGAACCCAAGAGTTTAGTACAAAGCCTTTATAAAGCAGGCTGTGGAAGATAAAGAAAAGACCGAAAAAACAAATTATTGAAAACGGAAATTTGGGAGTCCCATGCATTCTGTGATAATCACACCTTTTATAAGATTGGGAAGGGATTCAAAAGACTGAAATCTTCGAGAAGCATTATTAAGTCTGCTATATTGCGCCAAATAATGTGCCGCCTTGTTGCCTTCACGAAATGTATGATGAAAATAGAAAGTACCAGAGAGGGAAGCTAGCCAACGAAACTGGATGGGCAAGAAGGAATGTTGCTGCGTTAAAATAGAAACCACCGAAGAATCATCAACTTCAACTTGGATGCGATCATAGCCCAAAGAAACACACCATCTCAAACCTTCATTAACAGCTAAGAGCTCTGTTTCAGCTGAATTTGCTGCCTTTAAAATAAAACAAATAGCCGATACAAAGTGTCCCAAATCATCTCTAAGAATAGCTCCCCCCAAAGAACCAACCATAGTAAAGGAGGCGTTAATGTTCAATTTTAGAAAACCAGCTGTTGGACACTTTCAGTAAATTAATTTTGGATTTGGCTTTGTGATCCCAAAGCTAGGCGGCAAAAAATCAGCAAAAGAGGCTAAAGGAGAGGCAAATTTAGCATTGGAAAAAGCAACACCCCAATGCAACAGCACTTTCAAAACAAATAGATCAATATTGGAGCAGAAAAAGGTGTTTCCACCCCCATACACATTGGCAGTATTCTGACCAAATGGAATAAATGATGACCTGTGCGACTAGCAAGTAAAGTTTACCTTTCGTAGTTGAAGTTTTTGAGTGTAACCACCAAGACATAAGCTCATGGCAGAGAGTTACTTGTTTGCCACGATCAAACGGAAGAAGATGGGCCTTTGCTTGCTAATGGAATCACACTGCCTGAAGATATGATCAACCGAGGGTGGACCAGAAACACAGAACGGACAGCAAGGGGCCAGGTGAACTCCAATCTGCTGCAACTGTAAAGGAAGCGGCAAGGCTTTGTTAATGAGTTTCCAAGTAAAGACCGAGTATTTTTCGGCATAGCATTATCCCACAACGATTTACCAACCATAGAGGATCTGTGAAGAGGGCGAACCAAGTCATAGGCTATAGAAAGTTTGAACACATCACCACTACTATCCGACCATGACACATAGTTCCCATTGATAATCAAATGATCGGAGAAAGAGTTATAGGCATGACAAAGACGCTTCCAGGTGCAAGAGTCAGTTTGCAAGAAGGTCATATTCCCCTTTCGAAAATATTTATTACGCATATAATGTGCCCAAAGAGAATCTCCGCGGAAAAACATCCAAAGAAGCTTGATGGAGTAAGCATCTTGAATGGCAGAAATAGATCTAATTCCAAGACCCCCCTCTTCCGTGGGAAACAACATTTTAGAAAAGCTTACCCAATGATGACGACTTGAACCCCAAAAGAAAGAAGCAAATTTACGTTCAATAGCACGGATTACAGTTTTAGGAAGCAACATTGCCCCCATGATATGGATTGGTATTGAACTTAAAACATGCTTAATAAGAATAAGCTTACCTCCAGGAAATAAAAACCTTTTCAGCCAACCATGGAGCTTCAAATCAATTTTCTTAATGAGGTCCTTGCAATAAGATGATCTATTTATACCTTGATAAACTGGGGCACCCAAATAGGTAAAGGGGAGAACGCTCTTGCGAATAGATAAAAGCTTTTCAAATTGAGTGACCTTAACCATATTCACTTTATTAGAACAATAAAAAGCGCTTTTATCAAAATTAATAAGTTGACCGAAAGAAGACTGGTAATCAGATAGAAACCCTTTAAATCCCTTTATAGATCGAACATCGCCAGTAAAGAAGATCAATAAGTCATCCGCAAAAGCCAAGTGCGATACAATCGGGCAATGACGATGAAGCTTATAAGGAGTAATAACCCCAGAAGACATTAAAGCATTTAAACCTCTAGAGAAGGCTTCTGAAGCTAGAATAAAAAGCAAAGGAGATAACGGATCTCCCTGTTTAACCCCTCTACTCGGCTGAAAAAAAGCCATAACTCACACCATTAACCAAAATCGAAAGACGAGTTGAAGAGAAATGAGACATGATGAGAGAGGTAAATTTGGAAGAGAAACCAAACTTCTGCAAAACCGCCTTCAAAAAATTCCACGATACCCTATCAAAAGCCTTAGCCATATCCAGTTTAATTGCCAAATTGTGTCCCCTCGTTTTCTTATCTATGTCATGAATCATCTCATTCGCCAGCATAATCTGGGCATGAATAGATCTTCCTTTCAGGAACCCCACCTGATCTTTGGAAATCAACAAATCCATAATAGGTGTCAAACGGTTGGCAAGAATCCGAGTACAAAATTTACTGACAAATGTGGTTAAGCAGATGGGTCCATAATGGTTGAAAGAGGAGGGATTTTCTATCTTGGGGATAAGAATTATTTGAGCACTATTAAAACTGCAAGGAACAGGAACCCCAAGAAAAAATTCTTTAATAGCACTACAAACATCCCATCTCACAATATCCCAACAATTTCTGAAGAAGAAACCATCAAATCCATCCGGGCCCGGGGCACTCTCAGGATTTAGTTGCCAAACAGCAGTTTTAATCTCTTCATCTTCTGGCACTTTCACAAGCAAAACATTATCCATGTCTGAAACCAGAGAAGGCAAATATTGAAGAACACTATGAAGTGAATCGGCTTCACTATCATTGCTAGAAAAAAGAGTTTGAAAATGCCGAACTGCCTCTTCACCTAAAGCGTTTTGCTCAACAATTCTAGAACCATCAGCTCCCACAACCAAAATAACACGATGAAGTTTGCGCCTCATCTTAACAAAATTATGATAATATCTAGTATTCTGATCTCCATCCTGAATCCAAGAAACATGAGCCTTTTGGTGCCAAAAGATTTCTTCCAACTTCAATTTCTGAAGGAGCTCGGCTTGCTTAACTTGCCAATTACTATGGGTATCCGCAGAGGGATTATGAACATACATTGCCTCAGCTTCCTCAACATCTGATTCAGCTTTGGCAATATCATTAAATAAATGCCCAAAGTGATTTCTGTTCCACTCCCGAAGACCCTTTTTGAGATCTTTCAATTTCAAAAATAAACCAAACATACCTCCACCTGAAAAAGAAGAGGACCATGTTCTCTCACAAAAGGAAGGAAAGAATCATTCTGCAACCACATATGCTGGAATTTAAATTGTTTAGGAACTTTTTGAGTTATAGCTTGACAACCAAGAAGCATAGGAGAATGGTCCGAAGAAGTCATATTTAAATGTCGATTACTAAGCACATCAAAATAATTGAAAATTTCCAGATTAGCAAGAATCCGATCAAGCCTTTCCCAAACTCTACCATTGGAGCGGACACCTGTCCAAGTAAAATTTGACCCTTGAAAAGGGATGTCAATCAAAGAGCAATCATCAGTACAATCCACAAAGTCCTGCATAGCTAACCAGTCCGGAGAACCATTACCACTATACTCAGAAGGGAATTTAACGGTATTAAAATCTCCACCAACCAGCCATGGAGAAGAGTAAGTTCTAGAATAATCACAAAGAGACTCCCATAGAGCAATTCGACTAGTTCTAGAATGATACCCATAAACCGAAGTCAAGCGAAAGTGAAAGTTAAGAGAATGGTAAAGAACATCACAAGATAAAGCTTGGTTTATCACCCTAAAATTGCTTAATGTAAAAATATGGTCAAGCCACATAATCCATAATTTGTTATCAGTAGAAGAAAAACTATTATGAAACCCCAGTCTAGAAGCTAAAAAATTCATCTTGTGGGAAGCAACCAGCGGTTCAATACACACAAATAAACCAATCTTATGGTCTCTACAAATCTTATGGATACGATTTAATGATGAAGAAATACTTCTGACATTCCAGAAAAGAATATTCATTGAGAAGAATCCAGATGATCAACAAGAGAGCTAGAGACATTCTGCTTTTTAGGACCTTTCCCCGTTTGTTTTTTGCGACCTCGACCCTTAGTAACACGCTTAACCTCTGCCCCTGTAGGTAAGGCAGGAACTGTCTGCAAATTGCCACAATCACCAATGACCAGATTGTCTTCTGAGAGAGGAAGATCAGTATTAGATTCATTACCATCATGTCCCTCCTGATCACTAACAAAAAGTTGAGCTAACGGGTTTGAAATGCAAGGCTAAGAAGGCAAAACTGGAGCATGTTGCCTCTCAACCTGCACTAGCTCTGAAGAAGCAGTAACAGTATTTAAAACATCATGATTGGGATAATTTTGTGAAGCAGTTGCCAAATTAGAAACATCAACAGCAAGAGATGAATGCACAGGAATATCAGAACCATAATTATCATTTTTAGCAGAGGAATTAACATTAACAGCAGCATCAATCAAAACAAGTTCAGAGGCATCCACAGAACCAGGAGGCAACTCACTCTGAACCTGCGTAGGAATTGGGGGAGGCCGAGAGATAGAAAAAATTCAATCAGAAGCATTACCTTGCAACTCGCCAACATTGTTAGCTAAATCACGCTTTGGAACCCAAATCTTATTCTCAGGTTTAGAATCTTGAGCAACAGCACAAGGACCTTCGTTGTCTTTCCCAATATTACGGATATTACAATATAAACCTAAACCAAAAATAAGCAGACCTCAACAACAACATAGGAGAGGAAGGAGAAGGCAGCTCCTGCATCAGGACCTCCCACATTCTTCTACAATTTGAAGAATAAATGAATCGATGACGTAGGTATGTGTTCTTTAACCCTTGATTTTTCCTATCTTTGTTCTTCGTTTTCTTTGTTTTCTCTGTTCTAACCTGATAATAATGTTCTAAGAGTTTAAAAATGGTGAATAACACTAGTTAAGCTTAAAATGAACATTATTTATACATCTTCTTTTTTACTAGTTAAATAAACAAAAATGGTAATATCATAAAAATGGAAGTATGGCTTAATTGTTTGTTAAAACTTTTAAATGGCTTCTGTAAAACCCAACAGAATGGCCCTATAATAGTTGATGAGATCATTTTATACCTATTTTTAGTATGAATTTCTATGTGTTTTTAGTTAATGTTTCATTTGATTTTGGTTTAAAGTTTGTTTTAAGTGTTTGTTTTAGGTTAAAGTGGAAAAACTCCCTTGGATGATCAAAACAATGAAGAAAGAGCATGAATCAAGCAAGACATGGCCAAGCCAAAACTAGCTTGGCCATGTCCCTCAAAGAAGCTTCAAGGCAGTAGCTGACACGGCCAGGTGACATGCCCAAGTCACTGGCCGTGTCTCACCCAAGGAGGAAAACCAAAGAAGACCAAGAAAGAAAGGAAAATGAAAGCAGAGGCTGACATTGGCAAGTGACACGGCCAAGCCAGTGGCTGTGTCACATGACACGGCCACAAGCTTGGCCGTGTCTCATCCCTAGCCAAAGAACCAAGCAAAGATGGAAAGAAATGAAGAACACCCAAGTGACACGGCCAATCCACTAGCCGTGTCACATGACACGGCCAGGAGCTTGGCCGTGTCACCCTATGGAGCCAAACAGAAAAGAAAGAAAGGAAGGAAGGTAGTGATGGACACAGCCAACTAGCTTGGCCGTGTCCCAAAGAAAAACAAGAGATACGGCCAAGCCACTCATGGCTTGGCCGTGTCACCTATGAAAAGTTAAATTCTTTTGCACGGGTTGAGGAACAAGTGGGAGACAAACCAATTGCTTTCGCCAAAAGAAAGGAAAAGCCTACCTAATTGATGGAAAGAAGGATTAAACAAAGGGAAAGTGGGGAACAAGGGAGAATGGTGTGAGCTGGAAGTGAGTTGGGAAGCATGGCTTGAGCTTGGAGGGAAATAAAAAGAGAAGAAAAGGAAGAAGAAGAGCTTCAACTGGGAGTTCTGTAGGTTTTTGCAGAAAACAGAGAACAGAGACAGAGAAGAGAGGTTTGAGAGGAGGAGGCTGTGCATACACGTTTTGGGCAAGGAGGGAGTGACACTTTCCTTGACTCTTCATCTTCATCCTCCATTTTCATCCTCTCCAGCATCTCCATCTTCCATTGGCTACTCCTGGAGATTGAAGAAGCTACATTGAAAGGGGTTTTTTTATTTTCTCCTTTTATGTATTTTAATGTTATTGTTGTTGTTGTTGTTGTTGTATTAAGTGTATTGAACATGAACTAATTCATTCCCTATCTAGATATTGAAGAACCCTAGCTTATTTATATGATTGAATGATTTTAATTGATGAAGTTGTTTTATTCTTATGATGCTTAATGATTTATTTCCAATTGATAATAGCATGCTTATTGATTGGTTGCCATTTTCATATTATTGACTTGAGAAAGCTTGATATGAATTAATTACTCATAAGGGTTGAGGAATGATTGGGGTGCTAGAGATAGACTTACAAGATCCTTTGGTTTATAGTTCCTTGTTCTTAATGCATGATCTACTTAATTATGTTTGAGAAGAGATTCCAGCACTCTACTTAGTGATTAGGGATTAATTCGCTCGAGAGAGGTTTTAGTCTAAGTTAGAGGAATGACAACTCAACTCATCAACTCTATTATGTGATGTAATTATGGCTAGGGGGATTCAATATCTGGATAGTATCATTATTATCAAACCTTTTTACACAACACACAATTTATCTTTACTTGCATTTATTTAAGTTAATTGTCTTTAATTATAAAACATCACAAAAATATTGATTTGCTAAACAACAGTTAAGATTTGCACTAGTACTTGGCCTTGTCCTCAGTGGAACGATAACTCACTCACTACTATATTACTTGGGCGACCCGTGCACTTGCGGTATTGCTATAGCTCGCGTGCACCAAGTTTTTGGCGCCGCTGCTGGGGACAACGGTTTCAATATTAATAATATAATCAAGACTGTTGATTTAGTTTTTATTTTCATTTGTATTTGACATTGGTTCTTGCTTGTCGATTATCATTTTAGGTATTCCTTCCCGTTTATGACCAGAGGTAGCTCATCCCAACTGTTTGAATTAGATCCAGAGCTAGAAAGAACATTAAGGAGAAAGAGAAAGGAAGAAGGGGAGGCAGTTTTGGAAGACGCAGAAACAGAAATAAATCTAGAAATAGACGAAGAAGAAGAGTTTGAAGTGATGGAAGGAGCTGGGCCAAGGACAATGCAGGAGTTTGCTAAGCCCAATCTCAATGTAGCTGAATCTAGTATCCAGAGGCTGACAGTTGCTGCAAACAACTTCGAAATAAAAGCAAATGTAATTCAAATGATGCAGCAGACTTGTCAGTTCGATGGGTTTCCTGATGAAGATCCTAATGCACATATTGAGAATTTTCTGGAGATATGTGACACATTCAAGATAAATAATGTCTCAGATGATGCAATTAGGCTGAGGTTGTTCCCATTTTCCCTTAGAGATAGACCAAAGAAGTGGCTGAAATCTTTTCCCCCAGGAACCTTCACCACATGGGGTCAGTTGGCAGAGAAATTCCTAGAAAAATACTTCCCACCATCCAAAACTGCTAAGTTGAGGAATGATATCTCATCCTTTCTGCAACAAGATGGTGAGACCCTTTATGATGCCTGGGAAAGATTTAAAGATTTGTTGAGAAGGTGTCCTCATCATGGACTTCCACTATGGCTTCAAATTCAAACATTTTACAATGGGTTGAATTATGTAAGTAAGCAATCCATTAATGCAGCAGCTGATGGTACCATAAACAACAAGACACCTGAACAAGCAAGGGATTTAATTGAAGACATGGCTATCACCAATTATCAGTGGCAAGCCCTAAGGGAGCAAGGAAAGCTGAAAGTCATGGGTTCACACCAATTAGATCCTGTGGTGGCTTTGACAGCCCAATTGGAAGCATTGAATAAAAAATTTAATTCTTTGGCCTCTTCTTCTGGGAAAGTAATGCAAGTGATGTCTTGTGAATGGTGTGGGGCTGGACATCAAAGTCAAGATTGTCAAAGTGGCAACATGTTTGCTAGGCAAGAACAAGTAGATTATGTGGGAAATATGCCAAGGCAACAACAGAATAACCCCTACAGCAACACATACAATCCGGGGTGGAGAAATTATCCTAAATTCTCATGGAATAATCAGGACAATCCAAGACCTCCCCCTAGATTCCAGCAGCCCCAACATCAACAAACTACCCCCTCCAAGAAAGAGAAATTTAGAGGACATGATGGAGAAATTCATAGCAGAGTCTGAAGCCAAGCGTTAATCAACTGAAATCACTCTTAGAAATTAGCAAGCCTCTATTCATAATCTGGAGAAACAGTTGGGGCAAATTGCCAAGATGCTCAGTGAAAGACCACAAGGGAGTTTACCTAGCAACACTGAGGCAAATCCTAAAGAGCAACTTAAGGCAATTACACTAAGGAGTGGAAAAGAGATCAAGGACAGTGTGGTTGAGAAAAGAGAAGAAGTGGCGGAGAGAGGGGTTGAAGAATAAGAAAAAGAAAAAGAAGATGATCCTACTGTCACTTCGGGAGAGAAAGTTGCACTAGAAAGTGATAGAGAGACGCAGCCGCAAGAAAGCAGCCCTATATTGAAGGAATACTGACCTAGAGTACCTTATCTGGCAAGGTTGAACAAGGACAGGATTGATGCTCAGTTCGGTAATTTTGTTGAACTTTTTAAACAATTGCACATTAAAATTCCATTTGCTAAAGCTTTGTCACAGATGCCTAAATATGCTAAGTTTTTGAAAGATATCCTTTCTAACAAAAGGAAACTTGAGGAAGTGTCTTTAGTGCAGTTATCTGAAAAGAGTTCAGCAATTTTGCAAAGGAGGTTACCTAAGAAGTTAAAAGATCCAGGTAGTTTTACCATTCCATGTTTAATAGGTAACCTTTAGGTCAAGAGTGTGTTAGCTGATTTGGGGGCTAGCATAAGTGTTATGCCCTATAAAATTTTCAAAGAGTTAGGCATTGGTAAACCTAAACCAACACTCATGACCATCCAACTTGCTGATAAGTCAATAGTTCACCATCGTGGCATTATAGAAGATGTGTTGGTAAAAGTCGGGGATTTCATTTTCCCCAATGATTTTGTTGTCATTGATATTGATGAGGATGCGGATGTTTTACTTATTCTTGGTAGGCCATTTTTAAATACAGCCCGTGCCCTTATCGATGTTCATGATGGCACTTTAACTTTGAGAGTGGGTGATGAGAAAGTTATTTTTAGGATACATGATGCCATGAAACATCCACTTTCACTTGATGAGGCAGAATCATGCAATGATGTTGTTGAGCATGAGACCATAAATTGTGTTACTAACATTGTTTCCAAGGATCCCCTTGAGTTATGTTTATTACAAAAAAATGTTGAGGATCAAGAAGCAATGGAGCAGCTTGCTTTTCTTGAAGCAAGCAAATCGTTCAAATGCAGGGCATATGAGACTATTGAGATGCCAAAGGAAGAAAAGCCAAAACCATTGGTGATTAATCCACCCAGCTTGGAACTGAAACCTCTTCCAGATCACTTTGAATATGGATTTCTAGCAGAGAAAAAGAAACTGCTAATAATTTTGAGTTCCCACCTATCTTTTGAGCAGAAGGAGAAGCTTATCCAGTTGTTGCAAAAACATAAGCAAGTGATAGCTTGGAAGATTGCAGACATCAAGGGTATCAGTCCATCCTATTGCACTCACAAGATACTGACGGAAGATGAATTTAAACCAGTAGTGTAGCCACAATGGAGACTAAACCCAAAGATGAAAGATGTAGTGAAGACTGAAGTGATAAAACTACTCGATGCAGGGATTATCTATCCGATCTCAAACAGCTCTTGGGTGAGCCCAATTCAGGTAGTACCAAAGAAAGGAGGGATGACAGTGGTCCCTAATGAAAATGATGAGCTGATCCCAATAAGAACAGTTATCGGTTGGAGGGTTTGCATTGACTACAGAAAATTGAATGATGCAACTAGAAAGGATCACTTTCCTTTACCCTTCATTGATCAGATGTTAGAGAGGTTATCCGGCCATGAGTACTACTGCTTTTTGGATGGTCTTTCAGGCTATTTCCAAATTCCTATTGCCCCGAAAGACCAAGAGAAAACTACATTCACCTACCCATATTTGACATTCGCATATCGAAGAATGCCATTCGGGTTGTGCAATGCACCTGCAACTTTCCAAAGGTGCATGGTAGCAATCTTTGATGAGCTTATAGAGGATATTATGGAGGTGTTTATGGATGATTTCTCGGTCCATGGCAGCTCATTTGAAAGATGTTTGGAAAACCTTGAAAGAGGCTTGATGAGATGTGAGGAAACCAATCTAGTGCTTAATTGGGAAAAGTGTCATTTCATGGTTCAAGAGGGAATTGTGTTGGGACACAAAATTTCAAACAAGGGCATTGAGGTGGATCGAGCTAAAGTAGACACCATTGAGAAGTTACCACCACTGTAATATCCTCATGTTTGCCCTAGAAGTATTGGTTATGTTGTTGTTGTAAATTGGATTGAATGTATATGTTATGTGTTAAGAAAAGAAATTGAGAAGAGAATGTGTATGTATATGTGTTTTGGGAAAGAAAGAGGGTTTAGAGACAAGTCTATATGTTGTTTATATGATGATATAATTAACATATACATAAGTCAAATAGAGAGTCAATGCAAGAAGATATTTTATTTGAGATTTGTGAAATTACATATTTGGGCAAGCAAGGGACAAAAGCTAAATTAAGTGATGAGGGGTGTTTTGGTAATTGTTTTGTTAAATTTTGTGGTGGAGATTTAAAGAAGAAGAAATGGTTGATTTGTATTCATTCTTCTTCTCTTCTCATGTGTGTGCCGGCCATTGAAGAAAAGAGAGAGCAAGAGAGGTGTGCTTGATGCTAGAACCAAATTGAAGAAGGAATCAAAGGATTTGGCTAGAGATTTGTGGAATTTCTTCATTTAAAGTAAGTATTCTTTTGTTGCTTTGGTTATTTTTGAAGTTATGTTTGATGTGAGGTTTGATTGGTTGGAATCTTGATTTGGTGGGTTTGAGATGTGTTTACAAGTGTTTAAATTGATTGCAAGTTAAAAGATTTAATTGGTGTGGGTTTGGTTTTGAATATGGTAAGTTATGTAGAGGTTGATAGTGAAAGATTATGAAGGATGTTGGAATTAGGGTTTTGAGATGGCTTGTGTTTAAATGTGATGTTAATGTGTTGTTTAAGTGATTATTGTGATGATTATGTAAGATATGTGTGTATGTCATTGATTGCATCCATTTGAATGAGTTTGTGTTGTGCATAAGGTGTTAGAATGCATTTAGAAGAGTGTTGGCTTTGGTTAGGGTTTGTTCATGAGTGACACGGCCAAAACCAAAGAAGAGACACGGCCAAGACTTAATG
The DNA here is from genome assembly GCA_947685225.1 of Garcia nutans. Lineage (NCBI taxonomy): Eukaryota > Viridiplantae > Streptophyta > Magnoliopsida > Malpighiales > Euphorbiaceae > Garcia > Garcia nutans. The sequence continues at coordinate 12,454,439 of CANTUV010000040.1, forward strand.
TTTTGGAGAGACACGGCCAAGTCCATGGAAGTTTGGCCGTGTGTGTGAGTTTTTGGAGAGGACACGGCCATGTCTCATGCCAGTGTCTGCCACTGCCAATTTGTTTTGGGAGACACGGCCACAAGCTTGGCCGTGTCCCTTGGGTGTGTTGGTTACTGTGTTTGGTTTTTGTTCTTCATACATGGTTGAGTTTGATTTTACAATTGATAATGCATATGATACTACATGAACTAGGGTTTGTACTATGCAATGTGAATCTTGTAAATGATAATGTGTGATATGGATAATGTATTTTGAAATGCTATATCAATGATGCTATATGCAAAATATGAATTGAGATGTGAAATGTGATGTAAAGCCATTGTGATTGGCTATGAAGATGCAATTGAAAGAAATAAGGCATGTTTGCCTAAATGTTGATGAGAATTGAGAATGGAAATGATAACTAAATAATAAATGAATTGTGTGGCTAATGTGTTATTCCATTTTCAGAGTTTGTTGTTGGTGGCATGCCTAATAAGTGTAACAATATCTTGAAGTTAGGTTGGATTGAATCCTTGAAGCCTAATTGAGATGTTACCACCCTTGAAGCTAGGTTGGGTTGGTTCTTGAAGCCAAGTTGGGTTGAAGCATGCTTTGCTCCCCTTGAAGCTTGGTTGAACCTAATCCTTGAAGCCTAGTTGGGTATATGATATTGATAAATGTGATAACAAAACCAAAACATTAACTCTGAAAATTGAATGGCATATTAGTGTGTTTTGGGCCCATGCTTGTCTTTGTTTAATATGATTCATGAATGGTAAAATGATTAACTAATGAGATATATAAAAGGATGTTGACGTGTGATATGTACATATATTGTGGTTTATGGAATGTAAAAGTATGTTGCTAGCTTTACATCTATGATGTTGTTCTTATTAATAAATTGTGTGGCATTGCATTGCACTAATGCATAACATTAGCATGATTTGTCTTACTAAGCCGTTGGCTTAGCACGATAGTGTTTAATCGCGCAGGTAATAGAGTTGAACCCGAGAGTTCATCGAGACCGAGTAAGAGTAGACCTTGAAGAGTTGATTTTGGGAACTTAAAGATTAGAAGAGATTTGCCAATCATGTACTACTTCTTTATATTTTGAAAAGTAATATTTATAATGTAAATATATGCACATTTGTAAATATGGATTTAAATGTTTCTTATATGTAAATATTTTATAAATTCCGCTGCGTATTAACTAAATGTATCTATATATTTATTTTGTTTTGTATTACAAGTAACTACCTTTTTTTTTAATATTAAGAAAATCCGTAGCATCCCTATGTTTAGTGCATGTATACTACATTGTGGTGTTTGTAGTGTGCATGTATTGAATGTGGGGGTGTTACAACCACCCACATCTGTGAAGGCCATCAGAAGTTTTCTAGGACATGCGGGTTTTTATCGAAGGTTCATTCGAGATTTTTCTAAGATAGCACTTCCATTAACAAGACTCCTTGAGAAGGATGTGGATTTTGTTTTTGATGAGGAATGTCTGAGAGCATTCACAACCCTTAAGGAGAAATTGACCCATGCTCCAATCATGGTAGCTCCTAATTGGAATCTACCATTTGAACTAATGTGCGATGCAAGTGACTTTGCAGTGGGAGCAGTCTTGGGTCAACGTAAGGAGAAATACTTTCAGCCTATCTACTATGCAAGCAAGACCTTGAACACAGCTCAAGCTAATTACACAACTACAGAGAAAGAGCTGATAGCTGTAGTTTTGCTTTTGACAAGTTTAGATCATATCTAATCTTATCAAAAGTGATTATTTATACAGACCATTCGGCTTTGAGGTACTTATTTGCGAAAATTGATGCAAAGCCTAGGCTAATCCGTTGGGTTTTATTATTACAGAAATTCGACTTGACGATTCAAGACAAGAAGGGAGCTAAAAATCTGGCAGCAGATCATCTTTCTCGCTTGGAGAATCCCACCTTGGAGAAGTTTGAAGAAGGGGACATTAATGATCACTTCACCGATGAGCAACTGTACGCCATTGTAAGTGAGGTAAGTAACTTAAATTTTGAAATACCTTGGTTTGCAGATTTTGCTAACTATTTAGCTGTTAGGGAACTTCCTAAGGACTTAACTTATCAAGCAAAGAAGAAATTCTTTTCTGATTTAAAATATTATTTTTGGGAGGATCCCTTTTTGTTTAGATTATGTAAGGATCACATGATCCGATGATGTGTGGCATGGCCCAAAACAATGAACATTCTTAGTCAATGCCATGCTGGACCAGCTGGTGGTCATATGGGAGCCAATAGGACTGCTCAAAAGGTACTAGAATCAGGATTTTATTGGCCCACTTTATTTAGAGATAGCTACGAATTTGTAAATCATTGTAATCGTTGCAAAAGAACTGGAAATATTTCATCTCGTGATGAAATGCCTCAAAATGGGATTTTAGTGTGTGAGATCTTTGATGTATGGGGGATCGATTTTATGGGACCCTTTCCAAATTCCTTTGGTAATAAATATATTCTTGTAGCTATAGATTATGTATCTAAATGGCCTAAAGCCCAAGCCTTGGCAACCAATGATGCTAGGGTTGTGGTGAAATTTTTGAAAAAGTTGTTTTCTCGATTTGGTACACCAAAAGCAATTATAAGTGACAGGGGTACTCACTTTTGTAACTTTCATCTTGCAAAAGTTTTCAAAAGATTAGGAGTTACACATAGGTTTGCTACTCCCTATCATCCCCAAACTAGTGGCCAAGTTGAGAACACGAATAAGGAGATGAAAAAAATTTTGGAAAAAACTGTAGAGCGATCCCGAAAGGATTGGTCCGAGAAATTGGACAATGCTCTATGGGCTTTTAGGACTGCATTCAAAACTCCCTTGGGCACTACACCATTTAGGTTGGTATATGGAAAAGCTTGTCATTTACTATTGAAATAGAGCATAATGCATATTGGGCCATAAAACAGATTAACTTTGATCTAGCTTATGCAGGTAAAAGGCAAAAATTACAAGTAAACGAGTTAGACGAGTGGAGATTGCAAGCTTATGACAATGTAAAAATGTATAAAGAACGTACCAAGAGATGGCATGATACTCACATTAAGGAACGGAAAGAGTTTCAAGCGAGAGATCAGGTATTACTGTATAATTCAAGGCTTCGACTCTTTCCAGGTAAGTTGAAATCTCGATTGTCTGGTCCTTTTACTGTCAAGGAAGTTTTCCCCTACGGAGTGGTTGAAATAACTCACCCGGAAAAAGGAGATTTTAAAGTCAATGGGCATAGGCTCAAATTTTATTTTGGAAGGGAAATACAGGACCTAAAGGAGGTTTTACACCTCCAAGACTAGGGACATCTACCCTGAACGTCCAACTAATACGACGTTAAAGAAGTGCTGGGTGGGAGGCAACCCACCATTTATTCGTTCTTTAAATTTATGTCTTTAATTCTTGTATTTTTGGTTTGAAAAAAAAAAAGTGGGGTTTCATCTAAACTCTCCTTTAGTTTATGCATGCTCACATAGAGGACAATGTGAAATTTTAAGTGTGGTGTGAATTTCGTGTTTTGTGTTTTCATTTTTAATTGCATTTTGTGTTTTGTGTTTTTAATTTTAATTTATTTTTGTGTTAGTTTAGTTAATGTTTTTCATGTTTTCTTTGAATAAATGAATTTTGAAAAGTTCAATTGTTATATATTATTGACCGATGATCTTTGAATTTTTGAAGCATGAATTTGAGAATTGAGTAGAATTGGTGCTTATTGTCAATTTTGTTGGTTTTTCCTTGCACTACCTTTAACCTAGTGAGAAATTGAGCCATCAACTTATTATTCTTTTTGTGTGTGGACATATTTGATTGATAACTTGCTAGAACTTGCTTTGACATACATTTTAAGATTACATAAAAATCTCAATTAGGCATCAAGATGATTAAGGCAATTAGGTGAACCCACTTTGGCTTAAAAAAGGCCAACCCTATTTTTAACATTAGTTACCCAATTTTGAGCCTATTTCGTCTCTCCTTTTCTTTATTTTTCGCAACACTACCAACCTTGAACCTTATTGTTTTAACTCTTACCCTTTTATTAGGTCAAGAGCATTTTAAGAGCGTTTATGATCAAGTGTTGTGTTAAATTAAGTGTGGGGTTAAATTTAGTAGGTTTAAGATTGCAGATAAAAAAAATCAAAATCAAATAAAAAGAACAAAATTAAGAATAATTGTTGTTATTGTTGAAAGGGTTGGAATACGTTTGGAAATAATCATTACAAGATGTAATAAGTGAGTTCCCTTGAAAAGTTCTTTCAATGTCAAGGGGTAGATAAGAGGAAGGTGTTTTGGGATCGTTGGGTGATACATATGATTGGTTACTTCATTCTTGAAGTGCTCTTGAACTTAATGATTAAGCTCACATTTCCTAAATGTCATGCCTCTTCCTTAGCCCCATTACAATCCAATAAAAGACCTTTTGATTGATGCTTGATTGTAATTAAGTGGTGGAGATTTGATAGATAAGCAAGCCTATGGAAATAATCTTTCATTGATTGTTATGAGTGTAAACACCACCTTGATCAAACACTTTCTAAAAGTTGGTGAGGGAGTGACAATGTAGGTTATGCATGAAAAGCCACTTAATTGCATTGGTATCGATTTTGTTCGATTTGATATTGATTGCAAATTTAAGGATAGGGAAATCTTGATGCAATTTTATAACTCTTGAACTTGGCAAAATTTTTGTGTTTAGCTTATTTTGAGTTTAGCCTTGCTTGGGGACAAGCAAGGATTTAAGTGTGGGGTATTTGATGAGATCATTTTATACTTATTTTTAGTATGGATTTCTATGTGTTTTTAGTTAATGTTTCATTTGATTTTGGTTTAAAGTTTGTTTTAAGTGTTTATTTTAGGTTAAAGTAGAAAAACTCCCTTGGATGATCAAAACAATGAAGAAAGAGCATGAATCAAGCAAGACCTGGCCAAGCCAAAACTAGCTTGGCCATGTCCCTCAAAGAAGCTTCAAGGCAGTAGCTGACACGGCCAGGTGACACGCCCAAGTCACTGGCCGTGTCTCACCCAAGGAGGAAAACCAAAGAAGTCCAAGAAAGAAAGGAAAATGAAAGCAGAGGCTGACACTGGCAAGTGACACGGCCAAGCCAGTGGCCGTGTCACATGACACAACCACAAGCTTGGCCATGTCTCATCCCTAGCCAAAGAATCGAGCAAAGATGGAAAGAAATAAAGAACAGAAGGTGACACACCAAGTGACACGGCCAAGCCACTAGCCGTGTCACATGACACGGCCAAGAGCTTGGCCGTGTCAACCCATGGAGCCAAAGAGAAAAGAAAGAAAGGAAGGAAGGCAGTGATGGACACAGCCAACTAGCTTGGCCGTGTCCCAAAGAAAAATAAGAGACACGTCCAAGCCACTCATGGCTTGGCCGTGTCACCTATGAAAAGTTAAATTCTTTTGCACGGGTTGAGGAACAAGTGGGAGACAAACCAATTGCTTTTGCCAAAAGAAAGGAAAAGCCTGCCTAATTGATGGAAAGAAGGATTAAACAAAGGGAAATTGGGGAACAAGGGAGAATGGTGTGAGCTGGAAGTGAGTTGGGAAGCGTGGCTTGAGCTTGGAGGGAAATAAAAAGAGAAGAAAAGGAAGAAGAAGAGCTTCAGCTGGGAGTTCTGCAGGTTTTTGCAGAAAACAGAGAACAGAGGCAGAGAAGAGAGGTTTGAGAGGAGGAGGCTGTGAATACACGTTTTGGGCAAGGAGGGAGTGACACTTTCCTTGACTCTTCATCTTCATCCTCCATTTCCATCCTCTCCAGCATCTCCATCTTCCATTGGCAGCTCCTGGAGATTGAAGAAGCTACATTGAAAGGGGTTTTTTTATTTTCTCCTTTTATGTATTTTAATGTTATTTTTGTTGTTGTTGTATTAAGTGTATTGAACATGAACTAATTCATTCCCTATCTAGATATTGAAGAACCCTAGCTTATTTATATGATTGAATGATTTTAATTGATGAAGTTGTTTTATTCTTATGATGCTTAATGATTTATTTCCAATTGATAATAGCATGCTTATTGATTGGTTGCTATTTTCATATTATTGACTTGAGAAAGCTTGATATGAATTGATTACTCATAAGGGTTGAGGATTGATTGGGGTGCTAGAGATAGACTTACAAGATCCTTTGGTTTATAGTTCCTTGTTCTTAATGCATGATCTACTTAATTATGTTTGAGAAGAGATTCTGGCACTCTACTTAGTGATTAGGGATTAATTCGCTCGAGAGAGGTTTTAGTCTAAGTTAGAGGAATGCCAACTCAACTCATCAACTCTATTATGTGATGTAATTGTGGCTAGGGGGATTCAATATCTGGATAGTATCATTATTATCAAACCTTTTTACACAACACACAATTTATCTTTACTTGCATTTATTTAAGTTAATTGTCTTTAATTATAAAACATCACAAAAATATTGATTTGCTAAACAATAGTTAAGATTTGCACTAGTACTTGGCCTTGTCCTCAGTGGAGCGATAACTCACTCACTACTATATTACTTGGGCGACTCGTGCACTTGCGGTATTACTATAGCGCAGCTCGCGCGCACCAATAGTCCTTAGACCCTTGACTAAAACATAACCTCATAGATTGAGTTTTCATGGATGAACCAATGGAAATATTAATAAGATGACAATAGGCATCACTAGTGATGGCTTGCTCAAAGGATAGTGATGACTCACCACATTCTAGAAGTAACATCACTATTTGTGACGTGTTGCCACTACTTGTGGCGGCCATGGCTAAACCTATGGCATTTCGCCAATGGTTCCTAATAGTTGCTTTACGCGTGTTCTTCACCTCCATTTTAATTACCCAAGACCTTTATATCTAATTTAATGTCTACATAACCCATCAGATTAGATGTCTACATAACCCATTAGATTATTATAAATCCATAAAAAAAACTCAAAAAAGCTACAATAGCTCAATTTACTATTTTAAAAACATGAATTAAAAAATATTTCAAAAGTGTCTAAAACTCAAGTTTTATTATTTCATCATTCAAATCTTAATTTGTTTAATCAAAGTGTCTTGCCAACCTTAAAAAAACATAAAACCTAATCTATTTTAATTACCTAAAAAGTCACATAGCTTAAACTTTAGAATTTCCAAAGCCTTAGCACATGAGATAAAGAATCCTAAATAGAAATAGTAGCTATACTTGAACTTTTATTTGTTTTATTCAATTCCATATTTATTTATGCTTTGATTTATTTCTTATACTTTAATTTATTTAATTTCAATGCTTGATTTATTTAATTTATCATGGATGGATGTTTGTTTTATATTTTGGTTAATACTTTTAATGAATGATTTATATATTATGGATGATTATTTACCTTTATTAATTAATTTAGACTTCCAAAAGTTGTAAGATTCCACTTGGTGGGTACCTCATTAGTTAAACATCATGTAATTTAATTTTCTCTTCTATTTTAGAACTTATGTAAAGGGCATGTTTCTACCTTTTGGTGGGTGTCCTACTTAGGCATGTGATGTAAGGACATGTTTCCATCCTTGGATGGGTGTCCATTTATTTGTTTTGTTTTGACATTGCTTTGATTTTAATATAATGATGCTTTCTTTTTATTGTGTGTAGTATGGATAATGTTATTATACTTAAGAATTTTATAATATTAAGACCTGTAAAGGAGGCCGGTTCCAATGAACCGGGCGTTGTGGGGGTACTGGGCTATTTCTCACCTTTCCCACACGTACCCAACTTTCCGAACCCATTAGGGGTTAGGGATTCCTTAGGAATCGAGTCATCCACCCCTTTCTTTTTTCCGGCCCGTCCGGGTGGCGACTCCATTTTTTCCTGACTTAGGTTCGTGTTCTCTAAGGCCCCGAGCCTAAACAGTGCCGAAGTTGCAAGAACCATTCCACCGGGAGTGGGGGCGAAAATCCCCGCTCACAGTGGCGACTCCACTGGGGATAAGAGAAGTTGATTCCGTTGGTATTTATATTATTCTATTCTTTCTTATAATGATATTATCCATTGCATCATATTAGATTGCATTGTGTGCGTGAGTTAGGACGCCCGTGTTACCCGTGTTATGTTATGTAAGGGATACCATACTTTCACTCAAGGTATGGAGATCGAGCATGGCATAACCACTCATAGCCTCGTACCATTTGGTATATACTTGCTATGGGAACCTAAGCCTTTTAACCCAAAGACTAAAGCTCATGTAATTGGCCTAGTTACTTTCCTTAGGTTTTACCCCAAATGCATGTTGTTCGACTATGGTTAATTTATCTTAGTTTAAATCATGGCTTATTTGGTTTGTTCTTTTTCTAATATGACCCAAGTACATTGCAAGCTCAAAATAAATTTTTCTTTAAGTCCAAAAGACCAAAATTATTTTCAAAATTTTCAAGATGATTTTTGGACATAAGACTTTTCTAAAAACAAATCAAAAATTCTTTGGCTTATGGCCCAAATACTAAGCCCAAAATTCATTTTTCTAAAATCTTTTACAATGGGCTTAGAAACAAAACTAATTTTCACCCAACTATTTTTTACAAAGAGCTTGCAAAAATATTTAGGTCAATTATGAAATACCAAAAATCAATTGTGGGCCTAGTTTACACTAAGAACAAATTAACCATGGGCTTGTTTTTAGCATGAATCATTAGTTACTTTTTCAAGTGAGAAATCTATTTATAATAAACTTCTTAATTTCGTTTTAATCCAACATAGCATAAAAGCTACTTTAGTTGGTTGAATGGATTAAAACCTAATTAATGGGAATTATCATGGATTGATTTCCATTTTCGAAAATATAACTATTGGTTGAAATGTAACACCCCCACATCCAATACATGCACACTACATACACCACAATGTAGTATACATGCATCGAATATAGGAATGCTACGGATTTTCTTAACATTCAAAACATTTCCAATGATACTATAATCTTTCTCATTATACATAATAGAAAAAAAATAAGTGATTAATCTGTAATATAAAACGAAGTAGATATATATATATACATATATACATATACTTAATATGCAGCGGAATTTAGAACTATTTACATATAGGAAAACATTTAAATATTTATATTTACAAATGTACATATATTCACATTATAAACAATACTTTACAAAATATAAAGAAGTTATACATGATTGGCAAATCTTCTCTGATCTTTAAGTCCCAAAATCAACTCTTCAATGTCTACTCTCACTCGGCCTCGAAGAGCTCCCGGGTTCAACTCTATCAACTCTATCACCTGCGCGATCAACACTATCGCGCTAAGCCAAGGGATTAGTTGTACAAAACATGCTAACATTATGCTTGTATGCTATGCAATGTCACACATTCCATTAATATCAACATCATAAGTGAAAAGCTAACATCAAACCTTTGCCTTTCACAAATCATAATCATATAAGCATATCACATCTCAAAGTCCTTTCATGAATTTCATTATTGAATTATTTTGCCATCAATGAATCACATATAAACAAAGACAAGCATGGGCCCAAAACACACTAATATGCCATTCAATTTTCAGAGTTAATGCTTTGGTTTTATCACATTTATCATTATCACATATACCCAACTAGGCTTCAAGGATTAGGTTCAACCAAGCTTCAAGGGGAACAAAGCATGCTAAGTCTCAACCCAACTTGGCTTCAAGAACCAAACCCAACCTAGCTTCAAGGGTTGTAACATCTCAATTAGGCTTCAAGGACTAGACCCAACCAAACTTCAAGGGGAGTAAAACATGTTAAACTTCAACCCAACTTGGCTTCAAGGATCAAGCCCAACCTAACTTCAAGAGATTGTCACTATCATTAGGCATGCCACCAACAACAAACTCTGAAAATGGAATAACACATTAGCCACACAACTCCTTTATTAATTTGTTATCAATTTCATTCTCAAATGAATCAACATAGCCAATCACAATGGCTCTACATTTTATTTGAATTATCATAGCCAATCACAATGGCTTTATATTCCATTTCATCTCAATTCACATCATAGCATTTCAATCTTTCATATACACAATCATTTGCATCATCATGTCATTCACATTATTCATATATATATATCATCAATGATATAAACATAACAACACACATTGCTCATATAAATTAACAATGTAGTAATGCCACATTTGTACTTACATACAATCATATAGGTTTTGTACTTACCTCAAAAGCAAATCACACCACTCTTAACACTACCTTGTTCAAGATCCTTCTACCTCTTAGATCAATGATCAATCACTACTTCAAGACCTAAATCAAAAGTAATAGCATATACTTGCTTAGGGATACACAAGAGATAATCAAATTAGGAATTAATTAGGGCAAACCCTAACCCTGACACGATCACCCACACGAGCGTGTTCATGGGCGTGCAATACCTACTGCCTCTCAACCATAACAACACGTCCAACATCATGAACGTGCTCCTGGCCGTGTAAATTCCCCAAACTCACAGTAGCTATGACACGCTCAATAACACGGGCGTGTTACTGGTCGTGTCAAATCTACTGCCTCCAACACAATTGACACGCCTAAAAACCCTGGACGTGCTCATGGACGTGTCCGGCCACAAATCAAGACTCCGATCAAAACAACCAAACACTCAACAACACATTTCTATTCACTAACATTCACTTCAAACAATCTTAACAAAACATACTCAAAACTCATCTCAAACTTACAACACACCAAAACAAGCCAAAACACACATCAAACACAAAACACAAAATCATCTCAAAACCCTCACCACATATACAACATCATCTCTTCCAACCACTTACTCTTTTCTTCAATCCATACTCAAAATCCATCATCAAATCACTCAAACACTTCTCACATCTCAAAATCAACCAACACACTCTTAAAAATTTATCAAACTCAAATATCATTTCAAATAAGCACAAAGATCACAAGATAACTTACCAAAGTAACAAAACTTCTTGAATCAACAACTTGATCACTTGAATCTTCCTTCACTTTGAACTTAACACATCAAGATCTTCTCTTTGTCTCTTGCTTTCCTTTGTCTATGGAGAAGCCGGCCACACAAAGAAGAAAGAAGAAAATGAACCACAAGAAACAAAGTCAACTCTTCTTTTAATCTCCACCAAGTGTTTCAATTCAAGCAATTACCAAAACACCCTTCTACAAATTGTTTTGTTTCTTTTTAAAACACTTGTCCTTTTTAGACATTTCAGCAATCTTAACTAAAAATATCTTCTTCCCTTGACCACATATTTGACCAACTTATATGTTATATATATCATATAAACAACATATACACTTCTCTCTAAACCCTCTCTTCTTTCCCAAAACACATATACATAAACATTCTTTCCCAAATTCTTTTCTTATCACATACATATACATTCAATCCAATATACAACAACAACATAATCAAAACTTTTAGGGCATGCATTGGGATATTACATGAAATGTCCGAGGAAATTATTCGAAAGTAAGATACCCCATGTTGGTATTTTGTTAACCATATGCCTAGGAAAAGAGACTCGCCATTCGTGTGTGGATGTTATAAGATTGGAAGGAACATCCTAATTTGTTCTTATTTGTTTGCGCATACATGTATACATGCATACATTTGCATCTCATATCATTGGTCCTCTCTGGCTCACAGCCCTGGATTATGAAAGTTCAAAAGCTTACAACAATCCGACCTACGCCGGAGACGAAGTATCTAGCAATGACTCAATCACTTGCTCACCAAAGACAATGGAGCCCGAACAAATTCAAAGGATGGTGGATGAGGCCCTCAATGCCAAGATGGAAGAAATAAAAGAGGCCCTAGCTGAGACTATGAAGAACCAATTGACTGCAATCTTAGAAAACCATGCCGAAGCATCTGCTAGCACTAAGAAACCAAAGGACAAAGGGAAGACTAAAGTTAATAATGAAGTGGCTTTTGATGATGAAAAGGTGGTCATCGATGATGATGATGATTGGGCTCAATACTATCAAGACGTTCAAGAAAAGAAGAAAGAACCGAAGGCTGTCGAGAAAGCAACTATTGAAAAGACCGAGACATCTGAAAAGATGATTGCTGATTTAGAAAAGAAATTTGAAAAGAAGCTGAAAATCGAAGAGATGTCTGAAGTTGACAAGTTATTTGAACAAGATGATGAGGTCCCTTATAAGTTAAAGATGCCTTCCTTTGCTAAGTACAATGGCACCGAAAATCCTCATCTCCACGTGAAGCAATATATCACTGCCATGCAATCTGCTCGAGCTACTAAGGCTCAAACCCTAAGGTACTTTATGCTCTCATTGGACCCTGTTGTCCAAAATTGGTTCAATACCTTAGATGATGAAACACAAAAGATCTGGGATCTACTCTACAAAGCCTTCATCCAACAGTATGTATATAATGTTGAGTTGGAAGTTACCTTGATGGAAGTGGAGTCCATTAGGCAAAGACCGAATGAGAATTTTGTAGATTATGTCAAGAGATGGAGAAACAAGGCTGCTTTGCTCAAGAAAAGGCCCGATGAATCTGATCAAATAAGGATGATCATGAGAGGTGTCCTGCCCAATCTCCACGAAAGGATGTCTCACACCCTTATAAGGGACTTCAAAGATCTTCTCCAAGCTGGTCTACAAATTGAAGAATGGGAAAGGAGAAGAATCGCTTTTCAATGAAAAAGAATGAGAAAGGGAACTACCAATCGGGCAATCAAAGCACACAAAAAGAAGTTGATGTTAATGTAACCAGTCAAGCAAATAGAAGGCAGTTTTCATATCTGGGGAAGCCTTTTTCTTGGGTCTTCGATAAGCTACAAAAGAAAGGGTTGTTACAACCATTGGCTTCTCGACCTTTACCTAGTCCATTACCCCTAAAATTTGATACTAAAGCTTTTTGTCAATTTCATCAGACTCAAGGGCATGAGACTGATAGGTGTACCCGATTAAGGCATGAGATCCAAGATTTGATTGACGGTGGTAAGCTACCCGAGCCGGATAAGCCTAACACCAAAGACAATCCATTACCAAGGTTCGATAGAGTACCTCCACCGGCAACCTTCATGGTGGAAAAGGATTGGAAGAAGATTTTATTTTATCATCCTTTCAAGATGGAGATATTGAAGATGTAAAAGAAAAAGAAGCTTAAACTCAACAAACTTTCCTTAGCTTGAATGTTGCTTTTCAATCTTACTTTCTTTAATATTTTGGAACTTTTTCAAATTTGTTTGAATAAATTTTTGTTGGTCTTTGTTCATTTTGATGCTCAACCAATGAGGAATTTAGCTTGATGTTTATAAATTAATGTGTCTAGGCATCATGACTTGAATGACTTTACTAGATGAGGGAATTACTCTATGACATTGAGTTGTGTATGCTTACTTAGAGAGGGCTCCTGCATAATTATCTTTGTCTAGGTCCTAGTCAATCTTAGAACATGCTTTGACAAATTTTCGAGGCGAAATTGAACTCTACTTATTTAAGGGAGAAATGATCTAGGCATTGTTTGATTAGCCAACAACTATTATCCACCCAATTAAATATTAATCCCTAGTTATCCCTTTGAGCCTTCATAAAATTTTAGCTTTCTTTTCATTGGCATATAACCTCAACAACCTACCTTGAGCTGTTGTGATACTTTTGGCAAGTCTTATGATCACTAAGATAAAGAGGCAATAAGATAAAAAAAAGGCAATGATTAGTCAAGATTATGAAGATAATTGAAGTTCTCAAGACTATGAAGATAGTTGAAGTTCTCAAGACCATAAAGATAGTTGAAGTTCTCAAGACCATAAAGACAGTGGACATTTTCAAGACCCTAAGGGTAGTTGAAGTTCCCTTAATATCTCCAAGACAACATCAACATTGGAGTAATAAATGATTTATCCCTATTAAAGAAGATTTATGTTACTCCACTCATCCATTATTGGAAGTCCAAGTTGGTACAAACAAGACAACTATGTTTGAGCTAGAACCAAAAAAAAAAGAGAGAAAAAAAAGAGAGAGAGAATAGAAAAAGAAAAGAAAGAAAAAAGAATAGAAAAGAAAAAAGGAAGAAGAAGAAAAAAAAGGGATAAAACCTAAAAAGGCGGTTCATAAAGCCAACTGAGTTATCTTTTACCTAAAGCAGCAAAAGGCTTCTATTTGGTTCATAAAGACTTTTTTTTTTTTTTGAGTTGGTCCAACCCAACCAAAGATTCAATTAAAATTGGAGAAAAAGAGGAAGACCACACAGTTCTTGAAAGTTCTGCAGTCCTACAAGGAAGAAGGACAAAATGATAAAATGATCAAAGAAAGGGGAGAGTAAGAAAAATGAAATGAAAGAAAAGGGAAAAGAAGAAAAGAAATGAATTTGGGTCTTAAACTTTTTGTAAGAGCAAAGACTGTCCTGATCAAGATTCAGATTAATTCCAAGAGGAATTTGGAGTCTAGCAAGATTGCCTCCAAACCGCCTAAAATTCAAACAAGAAATTTATAGTGTGAGGGTTTGTCTATTGTGTCACACCGGCTCCTATCTCAAAATGGCCTTCATTTAACCCATGTCCCTTATAGACCTCATTTCAAGCCTATCAAAGACCTGTTGATCTCTCTTGGTAGGTAGAGTCTATTAGTGGAGATAGTTTGAATAAGCACGCATATGAGATAAACAGTATTTAAACTCAAATGAGACCTTTGGCCAAGTAATGTGTATGTGCCTATCTGAAGTGCAACAATTCTTGCTTAAATAGAAATGATTCCCGAGTTTAGTACGGTAACTAGGGTTGTCATGTTATAGATATGTTAATTTGGAAAATCAAGTCCTGAGGTGCATTGACATTAATTTGGCAAAGCCAACATTTGATTTCAAAATTAAAATTCAAAAAAATCAAATCAAAAATATTTTTGTCATACAAAGCCTTCAAGTTAAGGGAAGTATATTGAACCTCCAAAGGACATATTGGACAAAGGAAATGATTATTGGCAAGGTCATAATGAAATATAAAAAGGATGTATCCCTGACTCTGCAACTCGGGATCTCCACCACTCATGTTTTCAACATCTTGAAGATAAAAGCCATAAATACAAAGCTTTCGATCATTCTAATGCAAGACTTGAATAAGCGTCAAAAGGGAACCAATGAGAACACTTATGCTGATCGCCTCGTTCTGTGAGTCATGGAACCACTGTAAGTATTATTCATGCATATCATGCATACATGAGCATATCACATCGCACTTTCTTGTCTTGTGTTGTCTATTCTTTGGCAAAATGAACAGCAAACACCTTGTGAAGTAAAGAATCAAAAGAAGATATCAAATCAGGGGGGCATAGAAAGCCCATTGCTTGAGAAACCTCCAGTAATCTTGCAAAGAGAAGAAATGCGTGCTTATGTGAAGAACTATACAACAACAACATCAATCAGAGTCCGCATAGAAAAATCATGAGTTTGAGCCTATACAGGGGGCAAAGTTTCTCCTTTTCAATTTTTTGGGTTTATATACCAAATATTTTTAAACTCACTTACAAATGTTTTGCCACACAGGGGGGTAAGGAGAGGATATAAGGTCCAATTAAAAATAGCTAAATCTTTGCAAAAAGGAAGAACAAAAGAATGGAACAATTAGAACTCTCAAAGGATGAAGATCCATTTTCAAGGGTGAAGACCTGATCTCAAAGGATGAAGATCCACTTTTCAAGGGTGAAGACCCGATCTCAAAGGATGAAGATCTATTTTTAAGGGCGAAGACCCGATCTCAAAGGATGAAGATCCATTTTCAAGGGTAAAGACCCGATGTCAAAAGATGAAGATCCATTTTCAAGGGTGAAGACCCGATCTCAAAGGATGAAGATCTATTTTCAAAGGATGAAGATCCATTTTCAAGGGTGAAGACCCGATCTCAAAGGATGAAGATCCATTTTTAAGGGTAAAGACCCGATCTCAAAGGATGAAAATCCATTTTTAAGGGTAAAGACCCGATCTCAAGAATGAAGATCCACTTTCAAGGGTAAAGACCCGATCTCAAAGGATGAAGATCCATTTTTAAGGGTAAAGACCCGATCTCAAAGGATGAAGATCCATTTTCAAAGGTAAAGACCCGATCTCAATGGATAAAGATCCATGTTCCAAGGTAAAGACCCGATTTCCAATGGATAAAGATCCATGTTTCAAGGGTAAAGACCCGATTTTCAATGGATAAAGATCCATGTTTCAAAGGGTAAAGACCCAAATTTCAAAGGATAAAGATCCTTGTTTCAAGGGTAAAGACCTGATTTCAAATGGATAAAGATCCATATTTCAAGGGTAAAGACCCGACCTCCAATGGATAAAGATCCATTTTTACAGGTAAAGACCCAATCTCCAATGGATAAAGATCCACGTTCCTAGGTAAAAGACATAGTTTCTAATAGATAAAGATCTATTTTTGGTGGGTAAAGACCTACAATTCGTAAAAATGGAACAACCAGTTATGCCAGAATTCTCAACTAATAAAAGGTCAGATGAGTTAAACCAATCTCTCGGGTCCAGAACCCAAAACCTCAAAAATTAAGTCTTATTGCTTTTCACTCTCTTTCACTAAGGTTTCAGATCATTCAAGTAGGGGGCAAACTGTAGACCCTTAATTTTTTACCCAATCCGATCCAACACGCTTTATTTAGTCCAAAATAACTTTTGTTGTTTAATTGGTCCAAAATAATTTTAATTAAATAATTTTTACCTTAGTATCTAATTTTTAGTAGTAAAAAATGAAAATAAACAAATTAAAAATAAAAATAAAAATAAAAATAAAAGTCGGAGTCGGAGTCGGAAAAAAATCGGCAGCGAAAAGTGGTCGCGCGGGCCCGTCGGGCCAACAGTGGCTCGCCCGCAGGCTCCTGCGGGCTGGCACGCCCACGGACCCGTCGCCAGAATTTTCGCCAGCGCAAATTTTTCAGCTGCAATTTTTAGAATTCTAATCCAATTAGGTTTTAATTTCTTTTTTTTATTATTATTATTACTTACCTTAATTAATTAGGAATAAACAACCTAAAAACTACTATAAATAAGGACCAATTAAACCAAATCAAAGGAGGGAAAAAAACTTTTCATGATAGCTTTAGGTTTTGAAACCAAATCAAGGAAGGAAAGGAAAAACTCAATTCAATTGATATTTATAGCAGCAGTAGCAGCAGTAGCACGAAAAAGAGAGAAGAAAAGAGGCAATCAAAGCTTGTCTTTGGAGCTAGTTCATTCAAGAAGAGTTATTTTTTGGAGAATCAACAAAAGAAGGTATGTTTTAATTCTTTTTATTTATGTTTTACAATAGTCAAATCTATAAAATTTAAGTTTTTTTTTAAATCAAAAATCTTAGAGTTTTAATTTAATTTTTCCAAGTTTAGAACATTAAAAACGTGACTTTCTTTTCTAAAAGGACTCAAAATTGTTATTTTTTCTTCTTAAAAACCTTAAAACACTCATTTAACATATTTTTCTACAAAACCAAAATAAAATTATGTTTCTATTAAAATTTTAAATTAGGTTCTTTTTCATTCAAAAAACCTTAAAAAAACATCTTTTCTACTTATAAAAACTTCAATTCATGTGTTTAAATTCATAAAATCTCATAAAATATCAAATTACCATTTAAAACTCTAATTTAAATACTTTGGCCGAGAACCCCAAATTTCAAAGCCTAAAATCCAAAAATCATCTTTTAAACCTAAAGTAATAAACCCTAACCCTTTTAAAATCTTAAACCCTAATTTTTATGAGCTTTAAACCCTTTAAAACATAAAAAATATAAAAACATAAAAAACTCAAAAAAGCTACAGTAGCTCAATTTACTATTTTAAAAACATGAATTAAAAAATATTTCAAAAGTGTCTAAAACTCAAGTTTTATTATTTCATCATTCAAATCTTAATTTGTTTAATCAAAGTGTCTTGCTAACCTTAAAAAAACATAAAACCTAATCTATTTTAATTACCTAAAAAGTCACATAGCTTAAACTTTAGAATTTCCAAAGCCTTAACACATGAGATAAAGAATCCTAAATAGAAATAGTAGCTATACTTGAACTTTTATTTGTTTTATTCAATTCCATATTTATTTATTCTTTGATTTATTTCTTATACTTTAATTTATTTAATTTCAATACTTGATTTATTTAATTTATCATGGATGGATGTTTGTTTTATATTTTGGTTAATACTTTTAATGAATGATTTATATATTATGGATGATTATTTACCTTTATTAATTAATTTAGACTTCCAAAAGTTGTAAGAGGTATGTTTCCACTTGGTGGGTACCTCATTAGTTAAACATCATGTAATTTAATTTTCTCTTCTATTTTAGAACTTATGTAAAGGGCATGTTTCTACCTTTTGGTGGGTGTCCTACTTAGGCATGTGATGTAAGGACATGTTTCCATCCTTGGATGGGTGTCCATTGATTTGTTTTGTTTTGACATTGCTTTGATTTTAATATAATGATGCTTTCTTTTTATTGTGTGTAGTATGGATAATGTTATTATACTTAAGAATTTTATAATATTAAGACCTGTAAAGGAGGCCGGTTCTAATGAAACGGGCGTTGTGGGGGTGTTGGGCCATTTCTCACCTTCCCCACACATATTCAACTTTCCGAACCCATTAGGGGGTTGGGGATTCCTTAGGAATCGAGTCATCCACCCCTTTCTTTTTCCCGGCCCGTCCGGGTGGCTACTCCATTTTCTCCGGACTTAGGTCCGTGTTCTCTAAGGCCCCGAGCCTAAACAGTGCCGAAGTCGCAAGAACCATTCCACCGGGAGTGGGGGCGAAAATCCCCGCTCACAAAAGGTAGCCAAAATTTTCAATGTTCAATCTATTTATTTTTCTTTCATAAGGATACTTATATAGCAGCCCTCTAAACCCTATCCTTAGAGGAGTGGGACTTTATTTAATTGGATAATTACATTAATCATTTTCTAAAAAGAATTACATTATCTTAATTAAATAATGCTACTATTCCTTTTTTGAAAAGGATTGAGCAATCCTTTTGGAATAATTATTCTAATCCTTTCTCCTAAAGGATTAATAATTTCCATTCCCATTAATTTAATTAATTAAATTTTTTGCCCATATATTAATCTTTATTAATTATTGGGATTTTAATTAATTAAATTAATCTGGGCCCAAGTCCATAACCATTATTGACTTAGCTAATTTTCTCTCTCTTAATATGGATCAAATTTATAAGCCCATTTTACATTCTTCTGTATTCTTTTATGTGTGTGACCCAATAGATTTCCAACCATGTTGGCAATTAGAATGATATTAGAAATCCTATTCCTATTAGGACTCTTACTAGTCCTTAGTATCCTAGTTCCACTAGGACACTTTGGAACTCCTAATCCTATTAGGATACTTGCACTCTTAGTCCAATTAGGAATCTCCATGGGAATCTTAATTGATTTCTATTTATAATCCAAAATTGGTCTCTATCAATTTTTATTCATTCTAATAGATCATGAGAGGTGTCTAGCCACACATCATGACCACCTAAATTATTAGAAAGTTAAGTGGTTTGACTTATAACTTTTCACCTACATTAAGTTGTACATCATATCATTTCACCATCTTATTCCTCATTTGATTGTGAGTATGGTCTATGTGTCAACCTCAATTAGACTGGCTACACTACACCAATCCCAAATGATGTTTTCTTATCCATGAGATTCATTACTAAGCAAGATTTACCCTTGAAGACTTTCTTCAAGACTAATCTACCACGGCCATGGATTTCTAAGTAATAATCTCCAACAAGAGGCCTTAGGCATACTCTCCTTCTAGTAGGAGTGATGAATCATTTGTTGATCATTCAACCACCTTTGAATTCTTTATGATTCAATCTACACCTTATAAGTGACTAAGGAGCAACCACTGATTACAGTCAAAGTATATCATTTTGTATTCAAGATACAATTGAATATCTTAAGTCTAAGGACCATGTACAATTGGATGAAGAGACAAATCATTGATATTGAATAGCTAATCATATGATAGTCTCTTAGCGGGTTGTCTAATGTACTTGACTACTCTTAGCAAGCATTCATATGTTAACTATAAACATCTTCATGTTTACAATTTTTTAGAACAATTGATTGATCACAATCAAGTAGCACAACATATGCTAGTCTAACCGCATTAGTGATGTCCTACTCATTAACACTAAATGACTATGGACACATTTTTATATAAACATAATTGCACATGATAAGAATCTCACAATCAAGAACCCCATCATGATTTCTATCATGCTATGTTATTTTATGCCAAGGACAATTTTATCATTCAATTAAGTTAATGCAAAAACACATATCACGAATATGTTGAAAGATAGAAGCGTGCCTTTATTAAATAAATAAAATGATGCATCATGTCCTAAGGCGATTCCTCTAGGGCATCTCTCAAACAGTCTCAAGCTAGAGTAAGGCATATAGTACACTTGTATAGCTTGCATGGTGAGAATGAATGGTCCATACTTATTTTACTACATCTTTGTTGACGTTCACCAAATTATACTGTATATGAAACTTTGTTCCAACAATTAGATCATACCATTCATATTTGAATAATATAACTCTCTTAATGGGTGAAGCTGGCTGCTTTACTTCAATAATCTCGATTAAGCGACTGTAGAAGTCATATGAATTATCGATATAGTTTGATCTCTTTATACAAACTCCATTTTTCATGGTAGATCTTCGTGAAAAATGTGATTATGTGTGAATTTTGTACCCATTTACAATATATATTATAGCATTTCACAATTTGGAAGATTCGTTATTCACTTATTACTAATTAGTTGGATGTTTTCAAATGCATATAAATAAATTAACATATAATCTATTAGAATTCATGTTAATTAAATTAAATATGATATTTATGAAGTGTGTATGTCATGAACATACATATTTTTTCGAACCATGCCAAGAAATTACTATAAATCTCCACATCAATCTAAGAATCAAATATGTCATGATCTAATTCTTGCAGCTTGCTAATGTAAATACTTTAACATTGAATAAAGATATGAATAAATTGAAGTTGATCAAAAAGGTGAAAATAAAAGAGAATGAAATCTATACTTACTTCGAATAAGGAGTAACCTCAAAGTAGTTCAATAAAATATTGGTGTAAGTTGTCATATTTTTATAGTCTAATTTTCTTGTTGCTTTTTCGTACAGTCAACTAGGACATGTGAAAATTGATAAAAGTCCTTTATGTTGATCAAAATCCCCACCATCATCATTTCTAAGCACTTCATTTGGGGTTCAAAATAATGGAAATAAAAATTTATGTCTTTTCAACTATGTAAGTATCATAGATAGAAGCTTTAACTTTTGGTTTATTTTATGTATTCATTTTCAAGTTTCAAATATACATTTCAAATGAATACATATATTTATATTGAACTAGTCCAACTAATTTTGTTTTGTAAGGCAAGTGTACCAGCAAATGTTCTATTAAATCAAAGAAATCTAGAGAAAATGTATGCTCCAATTTGTAAATGATAGTTGGAATATCTTCTTCAGGCCTCTCTATCTGAGATACTTTAACAATTGTAGATGTTAATTTTTTGAAAAATAAACACAACTCTGTAATCACTTCCTAGATATTATAGGGTAGCATTTCCCTGAATGCAACTGATGTCAATCTTTGCATGAATACGTGGCAATTATGGCTCTTCATCCTAAACAATGTACATTTCTTTATATCCACATATTGCTCCATATTCCAAACATAACCCTATGAGAACTTTAATTTTGTAGCCACTAAAGCAACCCTTGTTTTTTATTTGGATCCAAAGTGTAACTTGCTTTAGGGTATCTTTCAAATCGTTCATCCTATTCTAACTCTAGTCGTCCGCAAAATAAACATTATCTTTAAACATTAATCAATATATTAAAAATATTTTCAAAAATATATTTTTTCAATATGCATGAAATAAATATCATACCTTACAATTTTTGCACCGCGATGATTTGATTCAAAGAAGAAAGAAAAGAAGGCTACAAGTTTAAAGTTGATTCAGCTTAGGCATGTACATAGGAAGTGATGATTTAGTCCAAGAGAGAGGTTAGTAAATTAGTCTAAGCACAAAGCTAAGAGGAAAGATGATTTAGTATATAGTTCTCTCCATGTGATCTGGCCATGTGATCTGGTCCAAGACAAAAAGGAAATGTGATTGGATATATGCCCATCTCTATATTGATTCAGTTTAAAGATAATATAGAACCTGAATGAAGAGATCCTCTCCTCCTAAATTTGGTTCAGTTGCCTAGTTAAAACAAAGTTTCTCTTGTCATTTTCCCCAGACTTACCAGAACTGTTACATCAATCTAAATCTTGCAATATAAGGAATCTTTCTATATAAAAGAAAAGAGAAAAAAAAAGTGTGAACTAATTTTTACTATTCAATAAATATATTGTCAAAAATAGAGATTTAAAGTGTCAGAATGTTTTCCACCAAGACTCCTCTACTGAAACTATTTTTTCTATCTTGCAGATACATTAAAGTTGAGATTTATCGAAAAAGTTCAAGAACTTTGTTAATAAATATAAAAATGTTGTTAAATAGAATTATTACAGAGTTAGTATTAACACACTAGTTTAATAAATATACATTCTCCATATTAGTTAAAGCTGAATTAATTCCAAAACTTCTCTAACCACAATGTAATTTGATAGATTTTTCGTTTTCCTTGAATTAAAACAAATAAAATATATGAATAAATTGATACTTTCAGTTTAATTGATTTATAATTTTTGTAAGATCACAATAAAATATTTTTAAAATAAAATACCAGCGCCCCTACATTTAATATTCCAAAATTATTCATAAATTAATATGTTATGGATCTATTATGATTATAATTAATATCATAAATACTTAAAGTTTATGAAAGGTTATACATTTTAAAAACTAATTTTAAAGTATTGAAGTTACTATAATGTGCATTGAGGCAAAATTTCCTAAAATTCACTATCATATTAGGTCTCAAAGTTAATTTAATTTGAGGGGCGGATTTAGAGAAATTCCAAGTGAATGTTATCCTAATTGCAAAGCTCATCGAAAAAACAAATCACTGCTTATAATCTATGTGCAGCGGCGGAATTAAAACTTTAAAAAATTGGAGGGCAAAATTTAAAAAATAATTATAAATAAATTTATATTTACTTTTATTTTCATATTAACAAAACTAATGCAAATAATTGACATTGATATTTATATTAAAATTTATTTTCATATTAAATAATTAAATGTTGAAATTTTTATTATTTTTATTTTAATATTAAAATTTTACTTTTAAAAATTACAACTAAACATATTTAATATATATTATTTCTTAAATAATATTTATATATTTTTTGAGATATTTTAAAGAAAGTATTTAAACTAATTATTTTTAAATAAATTTATATAATAGAATATATTTAAAAAATTAAACATAACACAAAACTATAAATCCAATAATCAAATTACAAAATAATTAACCTAATCATAAAATTTTAAATTTCCAATTCATATCATAATCAAATTCACAAATAATTTATCTAATTATCAAAACTCCAAATTTCAATCCATAATTAAATTCCAAAATTATTTCTCTATTAAAGTAAATGTATTTTATAGGTGACGTCCAAAAATTTATAATACAAATATTAAAGCAAGGAAATCTGCTAGAATGGATGGAAACAAAAATTTCCAGGTTATATGGTATAGACTATGCCAACCTCCACATGAGCAGCATAAGGGATGTTCAATGCCACAGGAGGCTCTCTACAGCTTTTATCAAGAAAAGTATATATCATAATTAAGAATTTCTTGATGAAGCTGGAACCTTCACGCAATGCTAAATGTGACTGTCCCAAGAAATATGCAGTACCGCTCTCCCTGGCATTGTTCAGCTCCTGTAATTCCTCCCTCACAGATATTAGCATTTTATGCCTATTCATCAATAATGCAAACCGCACTGTTTTTCTACTTGTAGAGGCGCACTGTTTTTCTACTTGTAGAGGCGCCTATCTCAAATAAATCTCCGCCGCAAGTTTCAGAATTTGCCATGTTTGCTAGATGCAAAGTTGAGTTACTGTCATGTAAGGGTATCAAAGCATTTCCATCTAGAGGTGGCTTCCCAACAACCATCATTCTTCCCTCAGGGGAAATGAGCGATTCATAATCATTTTCTTCTAACGAAATGAATTCTCCAATTGACTGAATAATCCGTTCATCAAAATCATCTGTATTCCTGATATGATCACAGTATCCATATCTTACAATGCATTTATAGATTTTGCAGTCTTTAGCACTAACCCTGCCTACAAGATACCGCTCACTTGGATGTACGTAAGGCACAGGTAAAGGCTTAAAAGACACAAAAATAAGTACTCGATGAAATGCTGGAAGATTGGTAATGAAATGTGAGAAGAAAGCTGGGATTCCTGACAATATATTAGTATAGATTATAACAATCCACGTACTCTAGAAACTCCAAGGCCCACGCTCAAATCTGTAAGCCATTCTATAGGAACCTTGTTTTGTAAATCAAACTCATATTTCTTCTTAGTCCCATTTTGCCAAGAAAGCATGATTGTGAAGGTCAATACTGAGAGGACAACTAGAAACCAACCTCCTCTATGAAAACTCAACAAACATGCTGATACGTAAACAGCCTCAACAAATCCAAAAAACAATAAGAAGCATCCTGATGCAAATAAAGTCTTCCTCCAGTTCAAAGCAATCATAAGAGACATCAACAATGTAGTAACTACCATTCCAGATACGATTGCCAGACCTGTAATAGATTTAACCACTACATGTTAATATAAACATGGAATATATCTTGTCCAAGCTTTAGGAGGGAAAAAAAGAGAGTTCAACTGCTTTACTGAGATCCAAACAATTCACATATTATCATTTTCTACTCAAAAGCTGTTAGCACCTCAATTTTTTTTTAAAATGAGAAGATAATAAAAGTGAAGAACAAAATACATAGATAGAAAGGAACACCTGCTGCACTTGCAATTCTTTGTACATCATAAAAAGCAATAGTGACAATGAGGCAGAGGACCATCAATAACCAGTTGACGTCTGGAATGTATACTTGCCCAGGTCGGTTATCTGATGTATGAATAACTTTTACTTTGGGGAAACAACCAAGAGCCAGGCACTTGTTTATGATGGAGAAACTGGCTGTTATTGTTGCTTGGCTACTGATGACAGAAGCAAACAGAGACAAGAATATGAAGAGATGGCCAAGATGTCCTGTATTTGCCATTTTTCCACATGTCAGGAATCAAATCCCAGGGGGGCAGCAGCTTCCAAACCAAATGAAAAGCAATTAAACAAACTTACTAGGAACAGATTTACTAAGATGGTTAAAATCTTCAGAACCATGCAAGTTTTAGAGATAAAAGCAGCTTGGCCAGCATAGCAAAATACTATAAGTAGATAAATCAAGCATGTGAATGTTATCTGCAGCACAAACACCATATACCAATTATTTGTATTTCTTAACACATTATATATATAACAGCAAGAAGTGATGGTTATTTCATTTCCTGAATCGATTTCTTGGAGAAATGACCCAGATCTGCAAACATTGCCTCTGATCCTGTCAGGGAAAAAGAGAATTTATTTACAACAGCTGGTAATACTTAAAATTCTAAACAAGACCATGAATCTGTTTGACATGATTGTTACAGCTACTTTTGAAAGGCTTACCATCTTGAATATCTTAATTAAAAGTAAACTATTGACACACATCTAAAAAGAAGTTCCAAACTATTTTTTAGAAATGGTATTGTTTCCCATAGCATTTATAGAAATTGTATTTGTTTTATAAAGTAGTTTTCAAAATCAATGTGAAACAAGCTTTATGTCAAGATGGCAAATGTTGAATGCAACAAGCATTTTATTTTAGTCCAAGCTCTCTGACCTGCAGCACAAAGAAGAATGCTACCTAGCGACCTCCAACTCCTTTTGTCAATATTTCTCACAAAGATGTACATATATGCTAGGGAGATAGCACCCAGAATTTTAGGATTTGAATGAAATATATTGTATATTCCCATTCCACTGATAAATAAGAGCCATATAGTGACAATTGGGGCAAACATAAACCCAATTTTACGGGTTCTATAGTGCTGTAGCATGAAAAGGCCTGCCAAAACAGCACATGCAAAAGGAACTGGTACATCTGGAAAGAAGGGGAAAAAATCAACTCTTCTCATGAAATCTATAATTCTAGTTTGAATTTGCAATGAAACATTAGTAGGAATAAGCATGTACAAAAATGGCTGGGAGGTCAAAGATAGCTGAGATTAATATAATTCTATGGATAAATATGAGCTATGGAAAATAAGGATCGTTAAAGTACCATAGACAGAGATTAATTTAAGAAGTAGAATGTGCATAATAAACAAAAGGAAGAGTGCATATGATATCCAAATGAAAGGAATCTGCTTTCATGTTAGGGATCGCACATCTTTCTAAAGCATCTGATATGGCTGTCTCTCTGGTGAAGATGAATCTGGAGAAAAACATTAAACAAATCAAATTCTGAAATGATATGTGATTCGAAGTCTTTTGTAATTGAAGAAGGATTTATAGAGTTAAAATATTCAATCTTATAGCATGCTCTTACATTTAATTTTTGACAATGATCGTTGAAGATATATATATGTGTGTGCGTGTGTGTGTTAATCAATTTATGAAAACCAAAAAGAATCAAATATTGAGCAAGAATGAGAAACCGGAAATGGATGGGGTAAGCACTGCATCCCCAATTATCATACAATACGCATTTTTTATAAAAATCTCTAAAAAAATTTATTAGAGTTTTATATGTAATTTAGATATTTCCAAATTATCAACACAACACAACCTGCATAAAAACACTCCCAAATAATCCAAAAATATATTTTATTCATCATCCTCATGATCTCCACATTTTTTCAAAACATTTATACATTTTCTTATATCTACATATCAAAACATATACAACACTCATATCATAAATTTTTATCCAAAATATTATTTTTAATTTATAACATATGTACACTGGAAACATAATATAATATACGAAAAATTCAAAATATAAAAAAAAACATATATATACTGGCAGTCGGCACTGATCTCGAAGAAGCATCCAAAACAAGTCAAGCAAACTCAAAGATAGACCTGATACAGTCTAGACGAACTCTACAACTCTATCAGATCTACCTTATCACCTTCACAATGAATTCAATCGCGCTAAGCCAAAAGTCTAACAACACAAACTTTGATAACAATAAAGTTTAAATGCAGTGCTAATGCACAATGCATATGAATATCATATCTCATATCATTTCATTTAAACAAATTTCTTAATTGTTTAACAATTCACAATTCACATATTAACAAACACAAACATAGGCCCAAAGATCTAATATGCTATTTAAATTTCAGAGTTACTGTTTTGGTCCATATTGACACCCAGTGTCTAGCCCTAAGGCAAGCGACGCCTAGTGTCTAGCTCGAAGGCAAATCATAGTGATGCTCAGCATCTAGCCCGAAGGCAAGTGACGTCTAACGTCTAGCCCGAAGACAAATCATAGTGATGCCCAGCATCTAGCCCAAAGGCAAATAATAAGGATAACCTCATAGGCATGCCGTCAAACACTGAACTCTAAAAATTGAATAACATACCAGGCGCACAAATAATTCACATTTCTCATTATCAATCTTTTCCTCATTTTCTCATAATCAAGCTAGGCACATTGCCTCATTTTTCATTATCTATTAGGCACATTGCCTTATTTTCTCATCTTTTTCTCACTTTTCTCATTTTTCTTATTTATAGCAATATCAATTCATCATATCATCACATTGCATCACATTTTACCTTAAAACTCATCACCCAAATATTTTGAATAATTTCACATAATCCACATAAGATTCACATTTCATGCACTTAGCCATTACCAATGTCTTTTTAACAATGTCCTTAATGCATACAAAACAAATAGCATTACCAAACACTTTGGGTCATTTTCACATAATACACATATTTTATAGTTTACAATAGCTTTTCACAATGCATTTAATACATATATGACATTACACATGTCATAGCCCATTATTTATACATATTTCATATATCAAGTAGCTTAACATATTTTTCAATCCAAAATATGTTAAGCCCAATGCAATGCAAATATAACCAATTCATCCAAAGTTTATACATACCTCTAAGAGCAACCAAAAGCAAGCTCAAACACCACCTTCTCTTCCAACTTGTCCTTCAACACTTGGATAGGGCAAACCAACTCTCCTTAATGCCTAAACCAAATGTGATTATAAATAATCATTTAGTATCACATTTAATAGCATTTTTAATCATAAAACATAATTAAACATCACTCAAATAAAAATTCAAAAGTTAAGGCTAACCTCACTTTAACTTTGAAATTTCATACCAAGCCATTCAATTTAGTGTTTTAAGTTTATTTTTATTGTTAAAAATATATCTTAACATATTTAAAATAATTACATTACAAAAACTAATACTTATGACCAAAATTCTAAAATGGCATAACCTTTTCCCATTGAAGGTTTTCCATTCCAACTCAATCCATTTATCATTTCAAGCTTATATTCATCACTTTTATCACTAAACAACACACTTAAACCAATAAAATCAAACAATTCAACAACTTTAAAAAATTAATTTTTCAAAACCCTAAATCACAACTTTCATTCTCAAACTCCAATCAAACCCAACCAAATTCAATATTTGATTTTAAAATACTTATTTATACATCAAAAAATCTCATTTGGAATCAAATTGCACAATTAAAAATTATGATTTCTCAAACCCTAAAAGTCTATAACCCTAAATTCTCTCTCTTCACCAATCCATACCCAAACTCAACTATTTCTTCAATCCAACCTTAAAATCATTGTTAATCACTTAAAATAACTTCATTCAAACCAAAATAAACAATTAAACCACAACACTTCAAAATTCCAAAACAAACATAATCAAACTTCCATGGAAATTCAAGGGAAAAGTTGGAAAACTTACCAATTTTTGTGGAAATCCTTAAAAATTCACTTGAAACTCTTAAAATCCTTCAATTAAATGAGCTTGGAAGAAACAAAAATCCTCTCTTGGCATCCATGGAGATTTCGGGCTTCAATAGAGAAAGAAGAATATGATGAAAAATATGACAATTTCTCTTTCCTTCCACTCATTTATAACCATATATATAATATTTAAATAATTTAATAATTAATTAATTGTTTATTTATTTATTTAATTAAAATCCCAAAAAACCTCTTCCATTTAAAAATTATTTATTTTTGAATTAATTTAATAATATTAAATTTTTAAGATTTAATTACCAAAATAACTTTTTACTTTGACTTTTCTTTTAAAAAATGTTGACTTTTTTATTGACTTTTTTATATTATGTATATTTTGTATATATATTACATATACATTTCACATTTTCATTTAAAAACCTCCTATTTTTCATTTAAAACCATTTATTTAATTTATCCAATTAAATTATAATTTATTTAATTTAATTTTTCAAAAATTAGGATTTTTCAAAAATAATTTTAGGATATTATAATTCTCTCCCCCTAAAAATAAATTTTGTCCTCAAAATTACCTGCTCTCAAGTCTGGAATAACTGAGGATACTAGCTCCGCATCGTCTACTCACTCTCCCATATCATCTCTCCAGTGGCATGATTCCTCCAAAAGACTTTCACAAATGGTACCTTCTTATCCTCAACTTTTTCACTTCTCGTGCCAAGATCGTTACTGGTTCTTCCTCATAAGTCAGATTCGAAATCACCTAAATGGACTCCACTGATAATATATGAGACGGGTCTGGCATGTATCTCCGAAGCATAGAGACATTGAAGACATTTTGAATCTAATCCGACTCATGTGGCAAAGCCAGTCTATAAGCCACTAGACCAACTCTCTCCAGCACCTCATATGGTCCTATGAAACGATGACTCAACTTTTCTTTGTGGCCAAATCTCAAAATTTTCTTCCATGGTGACACCTTCAAGAATACTTTATCTCCCATACTGAACTCTATGTCTCTTCTCTTCAAGTCTATATAGGATTTCTGTCAGTCTGAAGCTACTTTCAGACAACTCCGAATCACCTTAACTTTCTCTTCTGTTTCCTTAATCAAATCGAGACCGACCAATTTACCTTCTCCAACCTCATCCCAACGCAAAGGTGTCTTGCACTTCCTGCCATACAATATCTCATAAGGTGCCATCCCAATACTGGACTGATGACTATTGTTATAAGAAAACTCAATCAGTGATAAGAATTTGTCCTAGTTACTAGTGAAATCAATGATACAGCTCCTTAACATATCCTCTAGAATATGTATCACTCTCTCTGACTACTCATCTGCCTGAGGATGGAAAGCAGTGCTAAAATGCAACTGAGAACCTAAAGCATCCTGCAAACTCCTCCAAAACTTCAATGTAAATCGGGGATCTCAGTCCAACACTAAAGAAACTAGGACCCCATGCAACCTCACTATCTCACTGATATACAGCTCAACCAACTTCTCAAGAGAATAATCCATCAGAACTGGAAGAAAATGAGTTGTCTTCATCATCTGATCAACTATCACCCAGATTGCATCATGTTTCTTCTGGGTCAAAGGCAGTCTAATCACAAAATTCATCGTCGCTCACTCCCATTTCCACTCTGGCACTGATAATGGTTGAAGCAACCCTGAAGGAACTCGGTGCTCGACCTTCACTCTCTGGCAAGTGAGACATCTAGATACAAACTCTGCTATGTCACTCTTCATACCCGACAACCAATAATGTTGCTTCAAGTCCTGATACATCTTGGTACTCCTAGGGTGTATAACATAGACTGACTGATGTGCTTCATCTAATATCATTCTCTTCAATTTTGCATCATCAGGAATAGATAGCCTATCTCTGTACCACATACTGTCATAATCTATCACATAAAAGTCTCAACTCTCCCCTTTTTGTCAATCCATCACAATCTTTTGAATTTTCTCATCTGCCAACTGGGCCTCCCTAACCTGATCCAACAAAATAGGCCTCAACTGCAACTGAGCCAACAATGCACCATCATCACATGACTCAAATTTGGTATGCAACACTCTCAACTCAACAAGCAACAAGAGCGAATAAGTAGTCAAACCTACTAAAGACTTCTGACTTAAGGCATCAGCAACAACATTTGCCTTGCTAGGATGATAATCAATCAAATAGTCGTAGTCTTTAATCAACTCTAACCATCGTCTCTGCCAAAGATTTAGCTCTCTGAACACCCAGGTACTTCAAAATCTTGTGATCAGTATAAATAAAACACTTCTCTCCATATAAATAATGTCGTTAAATCTTCAAGGCAAAAACTATGACTGTTATCTCCAAATCATGAGTTGGGTAATTCAGCTCATGCGACTTCAACTATCGAGAGGCATAAGCAATGACTCTAACTTCCTGCATCAGAACACAATCTAAACCACTATGTGAAGTATCACTATATATCACATATGGTTTAACTTTCACAGGCAGGGTAAGGATAGGAGCCTAAGTCAACATCTCTCTCAACTGCTCAAAACTCGCCTAACACCGATCTGTCCACATATATCTAACTCCCTTATGAAGTAATCTGGTGAGTGGTATAGTTATCATAGAAAAATCATTCACAAAATCGATGATAATAGCCTATCAAACCCATAAAACTTCTAACATTTATAATAGTCTTCGGTGGACTCCAATTCAAGATAGCATTGACTTTACTCGGATCAACTTTAATACCCTTTGTTGAAACCATATGACCGAAAAAAGTTACATGATCAAGCCAAAACTCACACTTAGTCAGCTTAGTATACAATTGCTTCTCTCTTAGAGTCTGTAATACAATTTGCAAATGCCTGTCATTATTCTCCTCATTACGCGAATACACCAGAATTTCATCAATGAATACCACCACAAAGTGGTCTAAGTAGGGTCTAAACACCATGTTTATCAAATCCATAAATACCGCTGGTACATTCGTCAATCCAAAAAGCATCACCAGAAACTCGTAATGCCCAGAATTAGATCATACTCCCTGAAAGACATCTCAATCAGGTCACCGAGAAAATCCTCATCCTGAACAGCAATCGGACTGTTTTGGTGCACCCTGCTAACCACAACACTATGCCCTAAAAAATTTATCATCAAAACATCAAATCTTAGAGACTCATAATGTAAATTACTCACTGGTAAGATGGATGCACTAATGTATGAATGAGTCGACCTAGGATCTATTAATGCAAGAACTAAAGTACCAAATAAAGAAAAAGTACCTGCAATAATAGCTGAAGCATCTGGCTGCCTCTGCATCACATAGACCAGTTGTGATGCTCGTGCCTCATCTGGTCTACCTCCAGCTATAGAATAGCCTATATGACCAATCCCAGATCGACCACCTCCGCCACCACGGCCCCCTCTGACACTGGGTCAAGAAGCTGCAGTATTTGTTTGTCTATCCTCTGGTGGCTTTGGACAATCTCTGTTAAAATAGTCTGGTGATCCACATCTGAAACACACTGTTGATGCACCTTTCCTCCAGCAGATACCTCCATGAACCTTACCACAATGTACACAGGTAGGTGGAGCAGACCTCTGAGTCACAGGGGTCAAAGCACTAGCCACTAAAACTGCAGGTCTCTATCTCTATCTCTGTTGCTGTACTGACTTGTCAGAATGCCTCTGGCTCCTACTGAACCTCTAAAAATATCCCTCCTTCGCCTCTCTTCACTGATCAAGACCTTGCCTCACTCTGGGGTCTCCTAGCTCTGGTCTCCTCAATCCTAGTAGCTGTTGCAAGACCCTGTACTCTCTCAATATTCCTGGCAGCTACAACTGACTGAAAAAAATTCTGATACCAAGAGCCTGCTATAATACACATAATAGAAGGTTTCAACCCCTTCTCAAACCTCTGGTACCGGTCAATCTCTTCGAAAATGATCCTATCGGCATACTGACTCAGCCGGATAAACTCTAGGTCATACTCCATCACTGTCTTGGTGTTCTGCCTCAAACTCAGAAACTCCATCTTCTTTGCATCCTTCTACTCCCTTAGTGTATACTTCTTCTCGAATTCCCACAGGAAATCATCATAGGTCAAGACTGGTGGATCATCCAGGTATGTGAAACCGTCTTCCGCCACTCATATGCATCTCTCTGCAGAAGAGATCTGGCATAATTAAATTTCTCCTCTAGACTGGCCTGCAGCTTGATAAACACTTTCTGAACTCTGTCTAGCCATTGCTCTGCTACAACAGGGTCTATAGTACCAATAAATTTCTCATCTCTAAACTTTCTCAGCTTATCATACTTCCTCGTCGGCAAATGCGGTTGCGGCTCCGGCTGTGGGGGCGGTGGCGGCTGTTGAACCAGAGTCTGCTTCAATAGTTTCACCATATACCATACTCAGCCCGGTGAAATCTTATCAGCTACTGGTCTCTCTGGCACAGGAGCAGGTGCCTCTCCAGTAATCTCAATTGTAGCTCCATCTCTAACTTCATCAGGAGCTACACTCTCTGCACTACCTTCTACAGACTGATACACCCGAGACGCCATAACTACCTATAACTGTAAACACAACAGAAATTACTATATCAGATATCAAAAACTGTCAGTGCCAATGCATGTATCCTAATTAAAAATCATATTTAAAAATTTTTATTTTCTCTCTCTAACAACTCACCTAGGTTGAGAACCTCAAACCTAGGCTCTAATACCAAAATAAATATAACATCATTATACCCTATATATGTATAATACATATACTTAGTATATATAAAATACGCATATATAGTATAAAAATATTATAGACCGGTTTAATAAAATTTTTTACTTATCAAATTTAAAATCTTAAATACTTTAAAATGCATATTTAAATATCAAATTAAATATTATCGTAAATTATAGATACTAAAATAAGCATTTTTTATAAAAATCTCTGTAAAAAATTTGTCAGAATTTTATCTGTAATTTGAATATTTTTAAATTATCAACACAACACAACCTGCATAAAAACATTCCCAAACAACCCAAAAATACATTTCATCTATCCTCTTCACTATCTATACATTTTCTCAAAACATTTATATATTTTCATATTTCTACATATCAAAACATATGCAACACACACATCATAAATTTTTATCCAAAACATTCTTTTTAATTTATAACATATATATACTAGAAACATAATATAATATACAAAATATCCAAAATACAATAAAAACATATACATGCTGGCAGTCAGCATTGATCTAGAAGAAGCAACCAAAATAACTCAAGCAAATTCAAAGCTAGATCCTACTCGGTCTGGATAAACTCTCCGGCTCTACCGGATCTACCATGTCACCTGCGCGATGAATTTAATCGTGCTAAGCCAAAAGCCTAGCAGCACAAACTTTGATAACAATAAAGCTTAAATGCAATGTCAATGCACAATGCATATGGATGTCATATCTCATATCATTTCATTTAAACATATTTCTCAATTGTTTCACAATTCACAATTCACATAATAACAAAAAAAAGCATAGGCCCAAAGAATCTAATATGCTATTCAAATTTCAGAGTTACTGTTTTGGTCCATATTGACACCCAGTGTCTAGCCCGAAGGCAAGTGACGCCCAACGTCTATCCCGAAAGTAAATCATAGTGATGCCTAGCATCTACCCCGAAGGCAAGTGACGTCCAACATCTAGCTCAAAGGCAAATCATAGTGATGCCCAACATCTATCCCGAAGGCAAATAATGAGGATAATCTCATAGGCATGCCTCCAAATACAGAACTCTGAAAATTGAATAATATACCAAGCACACAATTAATTCACATTTCTCATTATCAATCTTTTTCTCATTTTCTCATAATCAAGCTAGGTACGTTGCCTCATTTTTCATTATCTATTAGGCACATTGCCTTATTTTCTCATCTTTTGCTCACTTTTCTCATTTATAGCAATATCAATTCATCACATTTCATCATATCATCACATTG
Organism: Garcia nutans; assembly: GCA_947685225.1. Lineage (NCBI taxonomy): Eukaryota > Viridiplantae > Streptophyta > Magnoliopsida > Malpighiales > Euphorbiaceae > Garcia > Garcia nutans. The sequence goes on from CANTUV010000040.1 coordinate 12,489,570, forward strand.
CATCATATTTTACCTTAAATATTTTTGGGTAATTTCACATAATCCTCATATGATTCATCTTTTATGCACTTTAGCCATTACCAATGACTTTTTAATAATGCTCTTAATGCATACACAACAAATAGCATTACCCAAACACTTTGGGTTATTTTCACATAATACACATATTTCACATTTTACACAATTTAGCCATTAACAATGGCTTTTCACAATGCATTTAATACATATATGATATTACACATATCATAGCACATTATTCATACATGTTCCATGTATCAAGTAGCTTAACACATTTTTCAATCCAAAATGTGTTAAGTCCAATGTAATGCAAATATAACTAATTCATCTAAAGTTTGTACATACCTTTAAGAGTAACCAAAAACAAGCTTAAACACCACCTCCAACCTTCTCTTCCAACTTACCCTTCAACACTTGGATGGAAAAAAAAATCAATTCTCCTCAATGCTTAAACCAAATGTGATAATAAATAATCATTTAGTATCATATTTAATGATATTTCTAATATTAAATCATAATTAAACATCACTCAAACAAAAAGTCAAAAGTTAAGGCTAACCTCACTTTAACTTTGGAATTTCATACCAAGCCATTCAATTTGATGTTTTAAGTTTATTTATATTATTAAAAATATATCTTAACATGTTTAAAATAATTACATTACAAAAACTAACACTTATGACCAAAACCTTAAAATGGCATAACCTTCCCCCATTGAAGGTTTTTCATTCCAACTCAATCAATTTATCATTTCAAGCTTATATTCATCACTTCTATCACTTAACAACACACTAAAACAATAAAATTAAATAATTCAACAACTTTGAAAATTCACTTTTTTAAAACCCTAAATCACCACTTTCATTCTCAAACTCCAATGAAACCCAACCAAATTTAATACTTGACTTTAAAATACTTATTTATAAATAAAAAAAACTCATTTGGAATCAAATTGCACAATTAAAAACTATGATTTCTCAAACCTTAAAAGTCTATAACCCTAAATTCTCTCTCTTCACCAATCCATACCCAAACTCAATTATTTCTTCAATCCAACCTTAAAATCATTGTTAATCACTTAAAATAACTTCATTCAAACCAAAATAAACAATTAAACCACAAAACTTCAAAATTCCAAAACAAACATAATCAAAATTCCATGGAAATTCAAAGGAAAAGTTGAAAAGCTTACCAATTTTGGTGAAAATCCTTAAAAATTTACTTGAAACTCTTAAAATCCTTCAATTAAATGAGCTTGGAAGAAACAAAAATTATCTCTTAGCATCCATGGAGATTTCGGCCTTCAATAGAGAAAGAAGAAGATGATGAAAAAGATGACCATTTCTCTTTCTTTCAACTCATTTATAACCATATATATATTATTTAAAGAATTTAATAATTGATTATTTAATTAATTAAAATCCCAAAAAACCTCTTTCATTTAAAAATTATTTATTTTTAAATTAATTTAATAATTTTAAATTTCTAATATTTAATTACTAAAATAACTTTTTACTTTTACTTTTGACTTTTCTGTTAAAAAATGTTGACTTTTTTTTATTAACTTTTTATATGTTATGTATATTTTATATATATATCACATATATATTTCATTTTTTTATTTAAAAACCTCCCATTTTTTATTTAAAACTATTTATTCAATTTATTCAATTAAATTATAATTTATTTTATTTAATTTTTTAAAAATTAGTATTTTTCAAAAATAATTTTAAGATATTACAGGAGAAGTATTCATATACAGATTGATCTGATTGAAAATCATAGTAGGAACAGTTCCAAAGACATATGGAGGAGCAATACTCAAGCGACCATAAACCACTCCAAGGCTTCGGAATGAAAGAATGAGTGTGTGCCTCCATGTCTCCTTCGGTTCAGTACCACATCAGAAATACAGAGAACAATTAGCGACTTTGTTGCACTTCTTTAGTTACAGAGCGATTAATTTAGTAGTATAACGATTGTAAGCTCTAAATGTTAATATAAACACAAATTACTCCATTCTCATTGAACTGAAGGAACCTGATTTATATAATATCAAACATAGACAACTGTATGGATTTTGACATCTATGCATGCAAAATGACAGCTCAAAGCTACAAATTCAGTTGTAGAATAGTTAAAGAGACTATCTGCAAGTACAATACAGGCCAAATTTGACATTAATTGAATAGAGAACTTCTAAGAACCAATTATCCTTTCTATGTTGAGAAGTATATTTCATTTTTTTAAAGTATTTTTTTAGAAGGATTAGCATTTCTCCCACCCAATGCTCTGATGGAGGTAGCCCTTCCTTCCATGAAACCCTCCATTCCCAACCATATTCTTTCAGCAAGATTAGATCCCATTCCCAAGTCAACATTACTTCTGGCTTCTGCAGCCACTTACGATTCTCCATATGGAAATTTATGGCAATATAAGCCCCCCACAAAAGGTGCTCAATATCAATACTTAAGTCAACAAAGCCTTAATCCCAAAATAATTGGGATGGTTAAATAAATTTTTTTTTCCAATCGGCGCAATTTAGATCTACATCTTTTGATAAAATAGCTCAATATCAATGATAAAAATAAATTCATATACCTTGACTAATCTATATGGTAGAGTTGAGAGAAGGAGAGCTTTTAAGCTATCTTTCATTATTTCTATCCAATAAACAAAATGATCACAATCCCAAAGATCCTTACCTTCAGACGTTTTAGTTCACCAAACACGACTAGCCATAATTTCATTGAACTTGGTATATTTTAATGAATTCACTTCCTCCACTTTGAACAATAGGGCTACATTTTCCATCACTTCTAGTGAGCTAAATCCTTTTCAACCTCTTTGCCCCATGACAAAATTATGGTGCACACGTCCAACAAAATACCCACAAGAAGATCAAGCCAATTTTATAAGACATAAAGTAGAAATCTTAGCAACAAATTGCTATTTGTATCAGTCAAAGATAATAACACTAATTCTTTTTGTTATTGAAGTCCAAAGTGGGCAGGCAGTTAAATCAGTAGTCTTTCTTTGCAAAAACTAAAACTCAAATCTCTCATATTTAGAGTTTTTTCCAAAAAACAAAAATCACAAACAATTGAAGCAAATTTCAGTATAATTAACGTAAAACGGTAGAAGCAGCCAAATCAGCAGCCAATAAAAATATCCTGTCGTCAATTTAATAAAACAGAACAGTAATTTTTAAAAAAAAAAAATGATGCTTCTAATACACAAAACATAAAGAAAAACAAGATAATCACATTTCAAAAAAAAACAACAAAAAAAATAAGAAAAGAAAATCTAAATAAAAAGCTAGAAATGATACCTTAAATCCAGCAGAGTAAGTATTAGGACTAACAGCAGCATCCATAATTTACATAAAAAATTAAAGTATTTGACACAAGGAAAAAAAAAAAGTAAATATACGAGTAGAGTAACAATCTCACCAAGACAGAGAAACAATATTAAAATAATAAATAAGAAGGAGAAGAAGAAGAGGTGCAGAAGGGAAAGGATGGCGAAGCAACCAATGCAATATGATCAAATAAAGAAGTAAACTAAGAGATAAATCTTTACTATAGCTTGAGACTGATAATATAGTTTTTAGTTCATTAGTTGAAGAGAGGGAAAGCATGACTGATAGGGACGGCTTTGTAATTTTTATTTTTAAAATAATGTTTGGCATATAAAAAGACACATCACATGGCTTCTCCGTTAGAGGAAAAATAGCTCTGCACATGATTGTTTATTAATCAAACTATTTTGACCCTTTTTCAGGATCTTGCTTATTCAGAATCACACTAATTTCATTTTCATATTTTTATTGCTTATACAGGTTCTTATCTAATTTTCTTTAAAAAGAAATTCAGTGTACCCTTTGAACACTAAATAAATATATGAAAGACAAATGTTACTGTACAAACTCCTAATTAATGAATAATTAACTTCTAATTGTACAAACCAATACTAATTTATTCACATAATAAATCATTGGCTACTGAATATAAATGGTTATCTACCGAGCTAAAAATCAAATAGCATTCACGACCTATATTCCAAGGCATTTATTCCAATGTATAATTAAACAGTGAATACATTTGCAACTTAAGCAACTAAAAATAAAAAAAAATTTAAAAAAAGTAACATTCAGAACCATATTAGATGTGAAAATTGAAAAAAAAAAAAAAAGGGTGTTGATGAGAAACAAACAAATAAAAAAAATATTACTTTTTTATCACACTGAAATTATCACTTATATAAAAAAAATTATTTTTCTTAAATTATCATTTTATATTAATAAAAAAATTAATTAACTTTTTTTAACTATATTCTTATTATTAATGGACTAAAAATATATTATTAATAATTTATAAAAAATATTTTAATTTATTTAAAATAATTTTATATAATATTTAAAGAATTTAATGGCAATCTTAATAGTTGTACATAAATTAAAAAAAATTATTTCAGGCGAAAAAAAAATAAACAGAAAAATATATTTTTGTTGGTCAGACTTTTTTCACTATATAGATGAATGAGAGAATCCTACAAATAAAAATCTAATTACAGATTACGATCAATTAACATATCAAGCGGAATGAGGCTCAATTAACATATCAAGTGGTATGAGTCGTGGAGCAATTTTGTTGTAAAAGTTAGAAAGGAGAGGAAACAGAAACACCCACTTTTATTTATTTACTAAAAATTTTAAAACATACAGACCACTGAAAGATGCTAAATTAGATTAGTAGATTGAGCAAGGCATATATATATATATATATATATATATATGGAACAACAATAACTCCGATTAAATATATAAAATAAGAAAAAGCATAGAAACTTAAAAGGAAAATTCAATTTTTATTTTTGCTAGTAGATGCCTTTTTTCATAAAAAAGAATTATATCAATTCAGTTCTAATTGAAAGTAAAGAGTCCAGTTTAAAAATTCGGATGATACAATGCTTCAAAAAGTTTTAAATTATCCAAAAAAAAATATTCATTCAAAGTTCAAATTACTTTAAGAAGTCAAATGTGACTAAACCTAATAAGAAGTTCAACTTTACAGCATGAACATTCTCTCCATACAGCAGAGATACATATAGATCCTCCAGTTCAATGTGAAGGCTTCAAAAAATAAGACGATCTAAATGACAACATGAAGACCCAAATTAAATGGGTGATGAAACTATTTAAAACGACCAGGGGGAAAAAAAAGGGAAGGCAAAATGGTTTGACTTCAAAAAATTTAGCAAAACAGGTGCAGACTAGATGCCACCCCAAAATCACATTAACCTATTTTAATATTCTCAGAATCATAAGCTTTCTCCCAATCATCTACAACTTCAGACAACTCTGCTTCACTTGAAACTCCTACGAGCTGCGCAGGTGAACCGGAAATGCTCATTGCATTTGATCCCATTCCTGAATTAGAACTGCTCCCCACTCGTTTGACTGGATCCTCAGCCCTCATAGATGCAGAAAGTGAACTGACAGCCATTTCAGAATCTAAGACATTCCACCGGTTGATTGAAGCTGAGATTGGGGCTTCTTTCCCTTTCCATACAGAAGCCTGAACATCAACTGATCCATGAGACCACTCTTCAGTGCCCCATGAATCTTCCCTCCAACCATGCTCTGGATGTACAGCTTTTCTCCATGGCTTCAAAGCTGCAACCGCTCCTCCATCTTTGATGCTCCCTGCTCCTCCCCAAGGATTAGTGGCTGGTGAAGCCGCTGATGCACCACCACTTTGAAGAACCACAGCAGCACCATGATATACTGATCCATGATCCAACCTCCTCATAGCAGTTGCAGCACGAGCAGGAGCATTAAATACAGCCAGTGCATTCTTATCATTCAACCAAACTAGTTCACATTCCCCACCAAACCTGAGAACCAACGAACTTATATCTGCTTCCCTTGGCAAATCTAGAAAAGAAACCACAAGCCTGGGATCCATATCAACTAGAGGATCAAATACAGATGGATGGGAAGCAGTTAAAGTGGTGGTACCCTTTATCCCAATCACTCGAGATGGAGGTTTGGATTTTGGTGTAACATGTACCACAATAAAGCGCTTTGGCTCCCAACCAGCAGAATAAATTGCAAGCTTCCACCGTTCGGCTATCAGCCTAACTGCATCTCTCTTATCCTTCAGCATAGGGCAGAAAACATGAACCTTAAGACCAGTTAAAGATCCTCTATTTTTGCCAAGAACCAAGAACTTGCACCTCTCTTCCACGGCCATAACCCACCTTGGATCACGCCTATACAGGTCTGCAAGCAACTCCGTCACAACAGAATTCTCACCAAAATGAAGTGCTTCCAAACTCGGAGGAGTTATGTCAAAAGCATCAGCAAGAACCCTTTTGCGCTCTAACTTGGCACATTCATCATCACACATAAGTTTTCTCTGGCCAAGAGGAATTTTCTTGCCAGTTGATTCCACTGGTTGAAGTGGAACAGGCAATTTTTGAACAATGGATGCTTCAAAAACAGTATCAGCATTAAAACCACCGCTATTCCCTCCAGCATCACAAGGAACAGATGCTGTTATTCTCCCACAAGAACAACTAATTGTGACAGGAAACTCGCATCTGACATCAGGACAAGCAGCAGAAGGATGACAAAGTGCAGTGCAAGTATGCCTGCAATCTCTTCTAGGAGCACCACATGTCTGCCCACAAGAAGCTTTTGTACCTGCTTCACTTCCACATGAGGAATCACAAGGTGGTGGATGACAAGTTCTGCCACAGGCATGTAGGCCACACTGTCTAGTCTTACCACAGAGTTTGTTACATCGGATATCCTTTGAACCACAAGGTATGTTCCCAAGAACCACATGGCCACCAACACACTCCTTTGCAATAGGGACTGAGCAGGGTGGGCAATCTCCAAAGTGGCAGCTGTGTGAAGCTGAATGGCCACAAGGCTGAGGAACTGAGCATGGGAGCTGACATGAAGGTATGGGTGTACCACATGGCAATGGAGGAGGGATTGAAGTTCTCCCACATGCACAGCTCAAATCAGTAAATATTGTCTCAAGACAAGGTGGACAATGGCCACTATGACACAATGATTCACAAGAATGCTGCCCACACCTAAGTTTCTTGCCACATGTCAATTGACAAAAGTGGGGATCCCAATCACCAGAGAGAACATTATATGGGTTGGAAAGAGGGCAGCACCTTTCGCTACACCGGTGCCTGCCACAATTCTTCTTCCTACCACAAGTTTTCTCACATGTAAATTTTCTATTTTCCTCGCTTGTTTTGTAGCACTCCACAGTTTGAGACATTGATCCACAGCGGCATTTTTGGGTGACGAGAACCATACAAGGTGAGCAATTCCCTGCATGGCACACGTCCTTACAATGGTGTATCCCACAAGGAAGGGGTTTACCACATATTTGAGTACAATTTGGAATAGGATCCAAGCAACTCTTTCTTTCTACTTCCAAACTCGTTTTCCCACAATAGCACGTCTTCACCCTGCCTGGCATGAAGTCACAATCCCCACAAGGGCCAGGATGGCAAGTCTCACCACACTCGTGATTTCCACAATCCAGCATCTTTCTGCATGTCGAATTACAAGAGAAAACACCATCTTCAGCTTTCACTTCACCTTTTACAGCCATGTCTCCACATAGGACAACTTCCACATTTTTCTTGCAAAAACATGAAGCATCGACTAGAACCTGACAAGGATCACAAGGACCCACATGGCATATCTCCTCACATCGATGACGCCAGCATTCAAGAAGCTTATCACAACGTTGACCACATGTAAGAACAGACATCCGATCAGAGCATCTAGTTGTGATTATTTTCTTCCCACAAGGGCACAAATGTGGTGGAGCAAATGCTTTGCAAGGAGGGCAGGGACCAGGATGACATTGCAAGACACAAACATGAGGACAAAGATCCTCCTTGCTCTCCCCAGCACCAGGAAGTCCTCTCTCAAGTGGCTTTCCACATGGTTCGCCGCAGGAATGTGGAGTCAAATACAAATCAGAAGGCGGATCAATCCTCTTCCCGCAGAAGCAAACATATCGTATATCCTTCAACGATGTGAGCTGCACAGACTGACAACCTGGGCATCGCCAATTAAAACCTTGACTCTTCTCAGCTGACAAGTCAACAGAAGTAGGAGCACGAGCCCATTTCTTGATGCAATTCAAATGAAAAATAGAATAACAACTCGAGCAAGACCATATGGATGCAGACCTTCGCACCATATCATAGCAGATCATACACTCAACAGTATCGTTCACAAGTTTGTCCTGAATTTCTTGTACAAGCTGGGGTAAAATAGGATCTTTCAACTTCTTAACCCCCCTTTCCTTCTCACTATCTCTCCTGTGATTCATAGGCCAAATTTTCCGAGTGCCTCCAGAAGCATTGATATTGGAATTGCCACCATTTCTAGGGTTGGATGAAGCCGAGGTATGGTCGTGGTGGGCAGTACCAATTCCATCAGGAGATGAATTGAAGATTGATGGTTGATTCACAACAACAGTTGGGCCAGATCCTCTCGGGACCCATGTTTGGCGAGCATTTTGGTTTCTATTAGTCCTATCCCTTTGATCATTTCGGTAAGGAAAGCTCATCCTCTGATTACACAGACACCCAGAATCCCTGTCTTCCACTATTGATCCAAACAAAGAAAAATCAAAAAGAAAATTTGAAAAGAATTTCCAAATTCAATTCGATTCAAACTGCACCAAAAAATTATAACAAACAAATCAAAAAGAAATATTATTATCAATGAACACTACAAATTAAATCTAATGCCTAATTAATTAACTAATCGTACTTTTAATACCCAAATTCACTTACAACTAAACAAATTCAATTAAAATTTTCCATAGAACCAAAACCTAACCTAGCCATGGATTAGGATAATATTTTATATGTAAATGAATTAAATTAGAAGTAAACACAGATCAAAAAGTACAGAAACAAAATAATTTAAAAAAGAAAAGAAATGGAAAGAAAAAGAAATGTACCTGAGCAGAAAAACTTTGATCCAAGTAATACGCAGCTCTCTGTCTTTCTGAGTTGTTTTTGTATTTTTATTTTCCTTTTTTATTTTTCTACTTTCTGATTGTTCAGATATTATTTATATAGAAAGCGAGAGAGAGAGAGAGAGTCGGTTTTTGCTCCTCCAATGGGTATCGTCAGACGTCAGCGGTCAGATTCGGCTGATTTTATTAATTAATTGACAAATTAACGATGAAGCTTGGCGTGAGCTCCAAGATTTTTTTCTTTTTTTTAATACATAAATTAAGAAAATATTTAAATGGACCAAATTATGAATAACTATTTGAAATTGAGTTACAGAGCTGCAGTTCGAAAATTTCATTTTGGCTTTTTTTTAGTTTTTAAAAATTTATTAATATTTTTTATAAGATATATTCAAAAAAAGATAAAAAATAAATTTTTTTGAATTATAATTTTATATATTTTAAATAAAATAAATTAAATTTCATAAAAAAAAAGTAGATTAACCATAATATTAAATGCACACTTAATGTTAAAAAAATCCAAATATATCCTAATTTTATAAAAATGACTAATTTTATCTATTTTTCACACTAAAAAAAGATGTAAAAAGGCCTTTTAAGAAAATTTTATAATTAACATTATAATTATATATATATGTATATTGCAAATATAGCTTTTAATGTTATTCAAACTCTTGAAATATTTTAACTCAACCATAAACTCATTATTATAAATTATAAAATATTTTAAGCATCTTTTTTTGGTGATAATGTAAAGATTATATTTAGTAACTTTTATTAGTGATAATTAATGGATTAATTTACTTAAATTTTAGTTTAGGGAAAATCTCAAGTTATTTTTAATGTAATTAAACTTGAACAGTAACCTCTACTTTTAATTAAAATGGAAAAGTTAATTACTAAATCTTTCAATACATAATATTGTTGTGTGTGTGTGTGTGTGTGTTTGTATATAATTATGTATACATTTTTGTGATGTTTTTTTTTCCATATTATTATAGAGAATGAATAATTATAAAAATATTTCATAATGTATTTGTTGAGAATTATATAAGCATAGAAAATTTTGTAAAAATTAACAAACAAAAAAAAAAGAAAAATTGTAAAATTTAAAATTGGTGTGAATTGGAAAATTATTTTAATTCAAAATTATATGCAATAATGAGTTTGAATGTATTTTTGATGTAAAAAGGTTTAGTCTCTTAAAGTACTTTCATAGCCTCCAATGTTAAATAGATGATAATAATTATTATATCATGAAGCTTTTTCAATATAAAATTCATAATAATATGCAAAATTTTTATTAATTCTAGCTTAATAGCTATATCATTATGTAAATTTATGCAAAATTTTAAGATGAATATTAAGAAAAATGTTAAAATTGTATGTTAAAAATTAATAAAACTATAACAATTATTCTAAAACAAGTTGCATTACTAAATTGAATATAATTATTAAATTAAATTAAATAATTCACTTCAATAACTTTTTTAAATAATCATTTACGTGGAAAACTAAATATAATGAAAAAGAAATCTTGTACTAATTAGCACTAAATAGAAATTTTTTAAGTCATAACAATTTTTGCAGTTATATTTACTATTAAAACCTAGATAAAGGAGTATAAATAAAAATGTATAAAGCTGTAGTTTTTGTTTGGTTAAAATATATTTTGTCTTTCAATTTTTGTTTGATTGGAAAAAGAAATTGGTTGATCAACTTCTATATAACTCAAAATTATTTTTATTCACTCTTAAAATATAAAATATAATTTATTCTGAAAAATTCATATTTTATGTTCTGGAAATATATATTATTATTATTTTAAATATATATATCTATAAATTTATAAAAACTTTAAATTCGGAAGTTGGAACTCGCGTGCCATGCATGCGGAAAGTCCACCTTGTTATTTAGCGTGGAGCCGCTCACCGTGTACCCGTGTAGTATGTCCGCACGTGTTCGTGGCGTGCAGTCTACACAATGTATATATATATATATATATATATATACTCTACACAATGTATATATATGTATACACAATGTATATATATAAGAATCCGCATAATAACGACAATTTTCTTTTTTTAAATTTTATAATGATTTAATAAATAGGTATATAAATTAAGAAAAATAATGTAGAAAGCAACAAAATAATGTGAATTGAAAATTACCTATATTTTTCACTATATTTGTATATATTGACTATCATTTTTTTAGTACATAAAAAGATAGTATCCGATTATTTATAGTTTATAAATCGTAAAGCTAATGTCACATCATACCTCTTAATTCTAATGGTAAAAATATTAGTATTTTATAAATCTAAATCTTACCCCTTAAAATTCATTTCATATATATTTTTCAAAGTCCAAAAATAAATGATAATCTTGGCAACCAAAAATTGAAATAATAATGGCTATTAATTTTTATATCTCAAAGCAATAAAGGTTTACTTAGAGTAACTATAAGCTACGTAAATTAATAAGAATAAAATGAAACAAAATAAAATTATATCTCAAGCGATTTTGAATAACTTGATAAATGGTTTGAATATTAATTTTTTGATTGATCATTACATCAACATTTTAAATTCATCAAAATAATAAAAATAATATAAAAATTAACTTAAATCACAAAGTCTTAATAAAAAATAATAGTAATATAAAATTATTACCTACATATCAATAGTTGTAATTAAGATTTGTCAGTTGTTGAACAATATTGTAATTTTAAAACTAAATAGTATTACGGAATAAAAAAATAATACAGAGAGGAGTTTTTTTGTGTATAATTTTTTAATAACTTAATATCTTATTGGATAATAACTTATTATTATAAATACTAAATAATATATTCTAATTTTTTTTGAACTCTCCCAATAAATATATATAACAACTAATTAATTATCTATTCTAATAAATAATATAGTTAATATTTTAAAACTATAATTTAATTTGAAACTTAATATAAATACTTTTAATTATCTATAGTTTATTATCTTATTAAATAATAACTAATAATTATCAATATCAAATAAAATATTTCAATCATATTTGAATTTTCAAGTGAATATCTATAATAACTAATTAATTATATAATCCTATTATCACAATTTTATTTAAACTCTTCAAATAACTAGTATAATTATAATCAATATGAAATAAGATATCATTGTCATACCTCGCTTCCGAAGGTGTGACAATCCTAGGGTCTAGATAGATTTAAAACCATCGAGTACCACTACATCTGTTTCATTTCCAACACAGTTTATATTAATTGTTTAGTATAACACCTAAACAACCTAGTAAACCCATTCAATCTTTTGCAAATCCCTAATTAAGCCATATAAGTTATCATACATGATTACGTCCATATCTCAAATTTACATTCATAAATTCTTAATTTATTCTTTAATTATATCCATTTCAACATCGAAAATACTCAACTCCTTTCTTCATCCATTGTAAGATTCACCATGTATAACTATAAAAATATTATAGCTGAAATAATAAATTACTGTAGCTAAATGATTTTGCCATAAAATTTTAATTCATAGCATGTCGTAGCTACAACTGGTGCAACTAAAACTTAGCTACAGAATTTACAGATTTTATATCTTTTTTATTTTGTTTTAGTTACACATTAAGATATAAAGTGAATAAAAAGAATTAGACATTTTGCCGCCAAAATATTTCATTGTCGTAAAAGAACGAATCATTTGCTACTAAAGTTAAATCGTATAGCAATTATTAATTATTGTAAATATGTCAAGTTTTTTTAGCTAGAGCTCATGAAACCTGACCACCATCTCCATATTTGTTCTTATCAAAACATCGACTTTTTATTAGTTGTTGGACCTGGAGAGCTCACTTATTTGGGAGATTTCTTCATGAGTATTGTGAAAATATATGTAACACCCTTATATCCTATATACATATAATACATATACCCAACTTATGTAATATATGCATATACGGTACAAAAATGTCACAATCTATTTTAATAAAAAATCTTACTTTTCAAATTTTTAAATTTTAAATACTTTAAGATATATATAAATAACAAATAAAATATTACTTATCAAAAACACATATCAAACCCCCATTACAGAATTTATAATTTACAATATATATATATATATATATATCAAAACATAATATAACATACATGATGTCAAAATGTACGATAATATAAAATATGTACATGTTGGTAGTGTGTCTCTGATCTTGATTTTCAATAATAAACTCTACACTCAAGATCTCAAATCTAAACCCAGCTTGGTCTAGACGAACTATCCGCTCTACCGGATCCACCCTGTCACCTGCGTAATAAATTACAATCGTGCTAAGTCAAAAATTTAGCGGTACAAACTTTAATAACAATAAAGTTCAAATGCAATGCCAATGCACAATGCTTATAGATATCATATCTCATATCATTTCATAATATATATATATATATATATATTTCAATTGTTTCACAATTCACAATTCACATAAAAGCAAACACAAGCATGGGCCCAAAGGATATAATATGTTATTCAAATCTCAGAGTTACTATTTTGTTCCAAGTTGACACTATAAGTCTAGCTCCGAAGGCAAATCAAGTAATTGCTGAAGAGCTAGCCCTGAAGGCATATTATAATAATTGCTCAAAAGCTAGCCCCCCGAAGGCAGATCATATCACAATGACACCAAACGTCTAGCTCCGAAGGCAGATTACAATAATTGCTCAAAAGCCAATCCTGAAGGCGGATCATATTACAGTGACGCCAAGCATCTAGCCTCGAAGACAAATCAAATAATTGCTCAAAAACTAGCCCCGAAGGCAAATAATGAGGATAACGCCATATGCATGCTGCCAAATACAGAACTCTAAAAATTGAATAGCATATTAGGCATATAATTATTTTATATTTCCATTATAATTTTTTTTCTCATTTTTCCAAAATTAAACTAGGCACATTGCCTCATTTATCTCATTTATATCAATGTCATCTTATTTCATATCATCATGTATCAACATATAATCATAATGTATCACATTTTATATTTCTAACACATTACCCAATTATTTTGGTTATTTTCACATAATTCACATATGAATCACATTTTACTCAATTTAGCCATTATCAATGGCTTTTCACATTACATATAATGCATTCTTAACAAATCATATAACATAGCACAATGTTCATGAATATTCAATGCATCAAGGAGTTTAGCACATTTTTCAACCAAAATGTGTTAAGTCCAGATGTACTGCAAACACACCAATTTATTCAAAGTTTGTACTTACCTCTAAAAGCAATAAAACAAGATCAAACACCACCTTTAACCTTCGCTTCCAATATATCCTTCAACAATTGGATTGGAAAAATTAAATCTTCGCAATGCCTAAACCAAATGTGATTATAAATAATCACTTAGTATTATACTTAAAAGCATTTTTAAATCTTAAAATTTCCACATTATAATACATATACATGATCTCTCAACACAAAGATAAGAACCACAAAGGAAAAACAAGGAAAAGAGCTATCTTGGCAAATTCTACAAATGACATGCTCAACGATATGGGCACATCAATTATCGTGCCCTATGCCCACTACATAGAAGCTTTGACACGCCCGGTGACATGAGCGTGTCATTGTCTATATCACTAATACTAAAAAAAGAATCGTTGATACACCCAATGACATGGCCGTGTCACTGGGCGTGTCAGGCTAAAATCCTGATATCAACATAAAATAATCACATATCCAAAGTTATCATTCTTTGCTCATACTTTGAACAATTTTTCTTTTTCCTTTTAAGCCTCTAAATCATCACTTCCATTCTCAAACTCTATCCAATACAATCAAATCCATCACTTAACTTTAAAATACTTATTTATGCATCAAAGTAACTTAAATAAAATCAAATTACATAGTTTAAAACCATAAATTCATAACTCAAAAGTTACATGACCCTAACTCTCTCTCTCTACACCAAACTCAACTCAAACTTAACCATTTCTTCAATCCAATCCTAAAATCATGGTTAACTACTCAAAATAACTTCATACATACCAATTCCAATCATTAAAATATACTACCATAACAAGTCAAACTTCACATCTTTAATAAAATCCAAGAAAATTAAGTTGAAAAACTTACCAACTCAAGTGGAAATTACCAATTTCTCTCTTGAAATATTGAAAATCCTTCACCTAAGGAAGCTTAGAAGAAGTAAAAATCCTTTCTTTGACAACCATGAAAATCGGCTAAGGAAGAAACAAGAAGAAGAAGAAGACTAAGTAAATATCTCTCTCCACCCACTTTTAATTTCAACCTTATATTTTTCACTTTTAATTACCACTAAGTATATATATTATTATTTAATTATAACATCAAAATATTATCTTCCATTAACAATATAATTTACTTTTAAATTATTAAAATAAACTTTGACTTTTTAAAATTGATTTGTATATGTTATGTATATTTATATATATATCACATATACATTTTACTTTTTCACTTAAAATCTTTTCATTTTTCATTTAAAATTATTTATTTAATTTATCCAATTAACTTATAATTCATTTTAATAAATTTTCCAAAAAAATTAGAAATTTTTAAAAATTTTGGATATTACAATTCTCTCCTCCTAAAAATAAATTTCATCCTCGAAATTACCTGATCTCAAGTCTGGAACAACTGGGGATACTGACTCCGTATCATCTGCTCACTCTCCCATGTCACCTCCTCAGTGACATGATCTCTCCAAAGGATTTTTACAAGTGACACCTTCTTATTTCTCAACTCTTTCACTTCTCATGCCAAAATCGCTACTGATTCTTCCTCATAAGTCAGATCCAGACTCACCTCAATAGACTCCACTGACAAGATATGAGATGGGTCTGACTTGTACCTCTAAAGCATAGAGACATGGAAGTCATTATGTGTAACACCCTTATACCCTATATACATACAATACATATTTTCAGCATATGTAAAATATGCATATAGGGTATAAAAATATCACAGACCAGTTTGATAAAAAAAAATTCACATTTCTGATTTAAAATTTCAAATACTAAATATATAGAATTAAATAGTATATAAATATTCTTTACTTGTTATAGGAACCCAAAATAAACATTTTATATGAAAATCTCTGGAAAAAATTCGTCAGAGTTTGTCTGTAATTTGGACATCCCAAAATTTATCAATTACACAACCTGCAAAAAGAAAACACTCCCAAATAATTTCATATCACCATCTCAACCATACTCCTCAATTTCACCAAGTTTCTCAAACATTTATGCATATATATATATATATATATATAATTTAGAACACATTTACAATCCCATTTCAAATAACTTAACTCAAACATTCTTTATAGTTTACAATACATAAAATTCAAAAACATAATATACTATGAATAAGACCCAAAATATACAATAACATAAAATATATACATGCTGCTGACAGTGTTTCTGATCTTGATATCAACTCTACAAGCACAAACACAAGTCTAGACCTGACCTAGTCTAGAAGAACTCTCTGGCTCAGCCGAATCTATCTTGTCACCTGCGCGATGTAAACAATCGCACTAAGCCAAAAGCCTAGTAATACAAACTGTGATAATAATAAAACTCAAATACAATGCCAATGCACAATGTATATGGATATCACATCATTCCATTTTCTCATACTTTTCAAATATTTCACAATCCACAATTCTCATAAAACAAACACAAACATGGGCCCAAAGATAACTAATATGCTATTCAAATTCCAGAGTTACTATTTTGGTCTATAATGACACCATGTGTCTAGCCCCGTAGGCAATATATCAATGTAATAATCCAACTAGGTCTGAGCTTACGACCCAGTCATTTCACCCAGCCTAGCTTCAAGGACTTATTTTTGAGGTTTACAACCCTGTCATTTCACCTCAAAAACATTTCCATAGTGACACCCAGAGTCTAGCCCGTAGGCAAATCATAGGCCTGCCGCCAAACACAGAACTCTAAAAATTGAATAACATATTAGGCACACAATTTATTCATATTTCTCATTTATATCGATATCAATTCATTTCATTATGTTTCCACATATCTCATTACATTATATTATACCACATTTTTTGCATTTACAACACATTGCCCAATTACCTTGGGTAATTCAACATAATTCACATATTAATCACATTTAATGTAATCTAGCCAATACCAATGGCTTTTTAACAATGCACTTAATGCATACACAACAAATGGCATTACCCAAACACTTTGGGTCATTTTCACATAATACACATATTTCACATTTTACGCAATTTAGCTATTATCAATGGCTTTTCACAATGCATTTAACTCATATATGACATTACAAATGTCATAGCACATTATTCATACATAACCAATGTATCAAGTAGCTTAACATATTTTCCAACCAAAATGTGTTAAGCCCAAATGTCATTCAAACATAACTAATGTATTCAAAGTTTGTACTTACCTCAAATAGCAACCAAAATAAAGCTTAAAATAACCTCTAATCCTATCCTTCCAACTTGCCCTTCACCACTTGGATAAAGCAAATCAACCTCTTTCAATGCCTAAACCAAACGTGATAGCAAATAATCATTTCATATCATATTTAATGGCATTTTCAATATTAAACCATAATTAAATATCACTCCTACAAATTCCAAAAATTTAGCCTTTCCTTACTTTAACATTAGAATTCCATTGTATTCCATTTAAATTAGTGTTTTAAGTTTATTTATAATATTAAAAACATATTTTAATACTTTTAAACCATTTACATTACAAAAACACACTCTTATACACAAAACTCTAAAATGGCATAACCTTCCCCCATTGAAGGTTTTCCATTCCAACACAATCCATTAATCATTTCAAGCTTATATTCATCACTTTTAACACTAGACAACATGCTTAAACAAATAAAATCAAACAATCCAATAACTTTGGAAAATCATTCCAAAACCCTAAATCTCCACTTCCATACTCAAACTCCAACCAAACACAACCAAATCCAATATTTGACTTAAAAATACTTGTTTATGCACCAAAACAACTCATTTAGAACCAATTTTCACAATTAAAAATCATGATTACTCAAACCCTAAAAATCCATAACCCTAAATTCTCTCTCTTCACCATTCTTTATCCAAACTCCATCATCTCTTCAATCCAACCTTAAAATCATTGTTAACATCATACACACCAATTTCAATAATTATAACATACTACTTAAAAATCCAAATTCACACATAATCAAAATTTCCAAGGAATTCAAAGAAAGGAGTTGAAAACTTACCAAATTTGATGGAAATCACCAACAATCCACTTTAAACTTGTTAAATCCTTCAATTTGTGGAGTATGAAAGAATTAAAACCTTGGTCTATGCTCCCATGGTGGTTCGGCCTTGATGAAGAAGAAGAAGAAATGAAGACAACTTTTTAATTTCTCTTTCCTTTCATCTTTTATTTTAAACCATATCTATATATTATAATATTTTAATAATTAATTATTTAATAAATTAAAAGTCCAAAAATTCATCTTTCATTCAAAAATTATTTATTTTTGAATTAATTTAATAATTTTAAATTTAACAGATTTAATTACCAAAATACCCTTTTAATTTTTACTTTTGACTTTTCTTTTAAAATGTTGACTTTTATATGTTGTATATATATATATATCACATATATATTCCACTTTTTTCATTTAAAATCCTTTCATTTTTCATTTAAAACCATTAATTTAATTTATCTATTTAAATTATAATTTATTTTATCAAATTTTTTAAAAATTAGAAATTTCAAAAATTTGAAATATTACAATTCTCTCCCCCTAAAACAAATTTCTTCCTCGAAATTACCTGTTCTCAAGTCTGGAACAATTGGGAAAACTGACTTTGCATCGCTTGCTCACTTTCCCATGTCGCCTCCTCAATGGCATGATTCCTCCAAAGGACTTTCACAAGTGGCATCCTCTTATTCCGCAATTCTTTAACCTTTCATGCTTAAATCGCCACTGATTTTTCCTCGTAAGTTAGATATGGACTCACCTCAATAGACTCCACTGATATGATATGAGATGGGTCAGACTTGTATTTCTGAAGCATCGAGACATGGAAGACATTATGAATTTGGTCCAACTCAGGCGGCAAAGCTAGTCTATAAGCCACTGGACCAACTCTCTCCAACACCTCATATGGTCTTATGAAACGAGGACTCAACTTTCCTTTTCGACCGAATCTTAGAATCTTCTTCTATGGAGACACCTTTAGAAATACTTTATCTCCCACACTAAACTCTATGTCTCTCATCTTCAAATCTGAATAGGATTTCTGTCGGTCTGAAGCTGCTTTCAAACGACCCCGAATCACTTTCACTTTCTCTTCTGTTTTCTTAATCAAATCAGGACCGACCAACTTACCTTCTCTAACCTCATCCCAACATAGAGGTGTCCTGCACTTCCTACTATACAAGGCCTCATAAGGTGTCATCCAATACTGGACTGATGACTGTTGTTATATGCAAACTCAATCAATGGTAAGAATATGTCCCAGCTCCTAGTGAAATTAATGATACAACTCCTCAACATATCCTCTAGAATTTGTATCACTCTCTCTGACTGCCCATCTGTCTAAGGATGGAAAGTAGTTCTAAAATATAACTGAGAACCCAATACATCCTACAAACTCCTCTAACATCTCGATGTAAACCAGGGATCTTGGTCTGAAACCAAAGAAACTGGGACTCCATGTAACCTCACTATCTCACTGATATACAACTCAACCAACCTCTCTAAAGAATAATCCATCCAAACTGAAAGAAAATGAGCTATCTTCATCATCCGATCAACTATCACCCTGATTGCATCTTGCTTCTTCTGGGTTAAAGGCAGTCTAGTCACAAAATTCATCGTCACTCGCTTCCATTTCCACTTTATCACTGATAATGGTTAGAGCAACCCTGAAGAAACCTGGTGCTCAGCCTTTACTCTCTGGCAAGTCAGACATCTGATACTAACTCTGCTATGTGCCTTTTCATACCTGACCACCAATAATGTTGCTTCAAGTCTTGATACATCTTGGTACTACTAGGGTGCATAACATAGAGTGACTGATGCGCTTCCTCTAAAATCATCCTCTTTAATATTGCATCATCAGGAATACACAACCTATCTCTGTACCATAAACAATCATTATCTTTTCACATGAAAGTCTCGACTCTCCCCCTTATGACAATCCATCACAATCTTCTGGATTTTCTTATCTACCAACTGAGCCTTCCTAATATGATCCAACAATATTATGCTCAACTGCAACTGAGCCATTTAGGTAGCATCATCACAAGACTCAGATCCTGTAATATCCTCATATATGGTCTAGAAGTTTTGATTATGTTGTTGATGTTGTTGTTATTGTTGTTGTAGTGATATATTGGATTGAATATATGTGTTAAATTGCAAGAGAAAAGATATTGGAAAGTGAATGCTTGTGTATATGTGTTTTGGGAAAAAGAATTAGGGTTTAGAGAGAATGGTATATGTTGTGTATATGATGATATATATAGCATATAAATTGGTCAAATGAAGAGTCAATGGAAGAGATATTTATTTGTGTTGAGTGTGTAATTACATATAAGGGCTTATATGAGACAAAGTTAGTTATATGATAAAAGGGTGATTTGGTAATTGTTTGAATTGGAACACTTGGTGGAGATTAAAAGAAGAGTTGACTTTATTTTTGTGGTTTATTTCTTCTTTCTTCTTTGTGTGGCCGGCTCCTCCTTAGACAAAGGAAACAAGAGGCAAAGAGAAGATCTTGTTGAGTGAAGCTCAAATTGAAGAAAGATTAAGTGATCAAGTTGGTGATTCAAGAAGTTTTGTAACTTTGGTAAGTTCTCTTGTGATTTTTGTGCTTATTTGAAATGATATTTGAGTTTGATAGATTTTTAAGAGTGTGTTGGTTGATTTTGAGATGTGAGAAGTGTTTGAGTGATTTGATGATGGATTTTGAGTATGGATGGAAGAAAAGAATAAGTGGTTGGAAGAGATGATGTTGTATATGTGGTGAGGGTTTTGAGATGATTTTGTGTTTTGTGCTTGATGTGTGTTTGGCTTGTTTTGGTGTGTTGCAAGTTTTAGATGAGTTTTGAGTATGTTTTGTTAAGATTATTTGAAGAGGATGTTAATGTATAGAAGTGTGTTGTTGAATGTATGGTTGTTTTTGATCGGAGTCTTGATTTGTGGCCGGACACGCCCATGAACACGTCCAGGGTTTCTAGGCGTGTCAATTGTGTTGGAGGCAGTAGGTTTGACACGACCAGTAGCACGCCCGTGTTATTGAGCGTGTCATAGCTACTGTAAAATTTGAGAATTTACACGCCCAGGAACACGCCCATGTTGTTGAGCGTGTAAATGTTTCTGTGTTGTGGAGTTAGGGCACGGCCATGAACACGCCCGTGTGGGTGAAAGTGTCAGGGTTGAGGTTTGCCCTAATTAATTCCTAATTGGATTATCTCTTGTGTATCCCTAAACAAGTATATGCTACTACTTTTGATTTAAGTCTTGAAGATAGTGATTGATCATTGATCTAAAAGGTTAAAGAATCTTGGACAAGGAAATGTTAGGAGTTGTATGAATTGTTAGTAAAATAAGTACAAATTTTGTATTATTGCATTGTTGCATATGATGATAATGGCAATGTATATGATACTATGTGAACAATGTGATATTTCATGTATTGTGACTCATGTGATGAGTAATGTGTTTGGTTATGTTTATATCAATAATGCTATATGTATAATGTGATGGAATAAAATGCCATTGTGATTGGCTATGGTAACTTATATGTGATATGAGGCCATTGTTATTGGCTATGATGAGAGTTGAGAATGGAAATGATAATTAAATAATAAATGATTTGTGTGGCTAATGTGTTATTCCATTTTCAGAGTTTGTTGTTGGTGGCATGCCTAATAAGTGTAAGAATCTCTTGAAGTTAGGTTGGATTGAATCCTTGAAGCCTAATTGAGATGTTACCACCCTTGAAGCTAGGTTGGGTTGGTTCTTGAAGCCAAGTTGGGTTGATGCTTAGCATGCTTTGCTCCCCTTGAAGCTTGGTTGAACCTAATCCTTGAAGCCTAGTTGGGTTTATGATATTGATAAATGTGATGATAAAACCAAAACATTAACTCTGAAAATTGAATGGCATATTAGTGTGTTTTGGGCCCATGCTTGTCTTTGCTTAGTGTTGATTATGAATGATTAAACGAATACTAATGAGGTATATGATAAGATGTTGAAATATGATATGTCTATTTATGTTGAGTTATGAAATGTAAAGGTATGTTGTTAACTTTGCATATATGATGTTACATGTATAATATGGATTATGAATTGACATTGTATTGCATTAAAGCATATCCATTGCATGTTTTATCTTACTAAGCCGTTGGCTTAGCGCGATAGTGTTTGATCGCGCAGGTATTAGGGTTGAACCCGAGAGCTCTTCTAGACCGAGTGAGAGTAGACATTGAAGAGTTGATTTTTGGGGGAACTTAAAGATCAGAGGAGACTTGCCAATCATGTATAACTCTTTTATATTTTGTAAAGTAATGATTTTAATGTACATATGTGTATATTTGTAAATATGAAATTAAATGTTTTCATATATGTAAATATTTGATAAATTCCACTGCGTAACAACTAAATGTATCTATATATATATCTATTTAGTTTTGTATTACAAGTTATCTACTTATCTTTCTATAATGTATACAATTGAAAAATTATGGTATCATTTAAAATGTTTTGAATGTTAAAAAAAAAAATCCGTAGCATCTCTATGTTTAGTGCATGTATACTACATTGTGGTATTTGTAGGGTGCATGTATTGAATGTAGGGGTGTTACAGATCCAACATGCAACACTCTCAAATCAATGAGCAACAAGAGCAAATAAGAAGCCAAGCTTGCCATAGACTTTCGACTCAAGGCATTAGCAACAACATTTGCCTTACCAGGATGATAATCAATCAGACAGTCATAGTCTTTAATCAACTCTAACCACCATCTCTACAGAAGACTCATCTCTCTCTGAACACCCATGTACTTCAAACTCTTGTGATCAGTATAAATGAAATAATTCTCCCCATACAAGTAATGCCGCCAAATCTTCAATGCAAAAACTATGTTGCTAGCTCCAAATCATGAGTCGGATAATTCAACTCATGTAGCTTCAACTGTTGAGAGGAATAAGCAATGACTCTATCCTCCTACATTAGAATAGAACCTAAACCACTATGTGAAGCATCACTGTAAATCACATAAGGTTTACCTTCCACAAGCAGGATAAGGACAGGAGCCTGAGTCAACATCTCCCTCAGCTATTCAAAACTCGCCTGACACCGATCTGTCCACACAAATCTAACTCCCTTCTGAAGTAATCTGGTGAGTGGTGTAGCTATCATAGAAAAACTCTTCACATTTTGATGATAATAGCCTGCCAATCTCAGAAAACTTCTAATCTCTATCACAGTCTTCGGTGGACTCCAATTCAAGTTAGTCTCGACTTTACTCGGATTAATTCTAATATCCTCTGTTGACACCACATGACAAAGAAAAGTCACCTGATCGAGCCAAAATTCACACTTAAATAGCTTAGCATACAATTGCTTCTCTCTCAGAGTTTGTAATACAATCAACAAATGCCTATCATGATCCTCCTTATTACCTGAATACACCAGAATATCATCAATGAAGACCACCACAAACTGATCTAAGTAGGGTTTGAACACCCTATTCATCAAATCTATAAATGTTTTTGGTGCATTTGTCAGTCCAAAGGGCATCACCAGAAACTCATAATGCCCAAACCTCATGCGAAAAGTTGTCTTAGGTACATCTACTTCTCTAACTCTCAACTGATGGTACCATGATCTCAGATCAATCTCAGAGACTATTGCTGCTCCTTTTAACTGATCAAAGAGATTATCTATTTGAGGCAATGGATATTTGTTCTTGATGGTCACCTTATTCAACTGTCTATAATCAATACACAATCTCAAGGTATCATCCTTCTTCTTCACAAACAAAATAGGTGCTCCCTATGGGGACACACTAGGGCGGATGAACCCTTTATCCAACAACTCTTGCAACTGCACCTTCAACTCCCTCAACTCAGCAGGTGCCATTCGGTGAGGGGTAATAAAGATGAGAGCGATACCAGATAACAAATCAATACCAAACTCAACCTCTCTCTTAGGAGGTACCCCTAGCAACTCATCAGGAAAAACATCCAGAAACTCGGCAACTGTGGGTATACTGCCAAGTCGGGACCCCACTACTCTGGTATCTACAACATGAGTAAGATAAGCCTCACATCCCTTCTAAATCATCCTCCTAGCCGAAATATCTTAAACAAACATGGATGAGAGATGCCTCTGCTCACTATATACCATCACATCCTGTAGACCCCTAATTTTTGACCTAGTCCGGTCTAATATATTTTAGTTAGTCCAAATTTTTTTTTGTGGTATCTTGATTGATTTTAATATTTATTTTAATAAAAAATGGTGAAGATTTTTTTTAAAAAAATTGGTGACGGAAAAATCGGCGATGAAAAAATCATCGCCGGGCCCGTGGGCATTTCGCCCGCAGAAGTTTCCTGCGGGCGAAATGGCCCGCAGGCCAATTCGCCTGGCTGCGGCAGCTTTTTCGCCAACGCATTTTTTCCACAACAGTTTTTTTTCGCCAGCACGATTTTTCCGCAGTAGTTTTTTTTTCGCCAGCAAAATTTTTTCGACGCAAATTTTTTTCGAAGCCTAATGCAATTAGGTTTTGGTTTCCTTTTCTTAATGAATGTTATATTCTGTGAATAACTAAGATTAATCAGAAAATCTTCTATAAATAATACCAAAAATAACACAGAAAAGGGGGGAAGAAATTGGGACGAAAATCTAAGGAAAAATTGAAACCGAAACTGAGGAGGAAAAGCTTTGAATCAATCTGATTTTTTGAGAGAGCAGAAAAACAATTCAAGTAATTCAAAGGCAGCAAAGCTTGTCTTTGTTTTTATTCATCCAAGAAGAAATTTTGGTGGAACCAACAAACGGAGGTATGCATCAATTGTCTAAATTCTATTCTTCACAGTAGCTTAATCATCTAATTGTTTCTTTTAATTCAAAAATCTAAGAACCCTAATTCACCTTTTTTAAAGTTTAAAAACCTTAATTCGCTGCTTTATTTTCCAAAAAGCTTCAAATTATTATTTTTGTTTCTTCAAAATCTCAAAACCCTAATTTGCTTTCCAAATTTTTAAAATCCTAAATTGAGTTCTGTTTCTTTCCAAAAGCCCTAAAAACATCTTTTTTCTTCTATAAACTTTAAATCGTCTTATTTATTTTCATAAAGTTTCATAAAATTATCAATTGATTTTCAAATTCTAAAAACTAATTCATTTCCCGAAACCCTAAATCAAAAATCCTAAAACCCTAATTCAACTCCAAAAACCAAAACAGTGAACCCTAACCCCCTTAAAACCTTAAACCTTAATTTTATCTAAACCCTAATCCTTTAAAACTTTAAAAACCATATAAACATAAATGTTATAATTTTACATAGTAAGCTTAAAAACATAATTCAGTAGCTAATAGTCATAATCTAAATGTTTTGAAGAGCCTAAACTTTAATTTCATGATTTTAAATCACAAACCTTAATTTGGTTAATCAAAGAATTTTACCAACTTCTTGAATCATAAAACTTTAATTCATTTTAATTCTCTTAAAATCACAGTAGCTTAAACCCATAAAATTTCAAAATCCTAAACACATGGAATAAAAAAATCTTAAATAGAAACAGTAGCCCTAATTTGAATCTTCATTTGCCTTATTCAATTTTATATTTGATTATGCTTTGATTTATTTTATATGCTTTAATTTATTTAAGTTTAGTGCTTGGTTTATTTAATTTATCATGGATGGATGTTTACTTTCTATTGATATTTAATATCTTTGATGAATGATTTATTTATGATGAATGGTTATTTACTTTTATCAATTTATTTAGATTTCCAAAATGTTGTAAGAGGTATGTTTTCACTTGTTGGTTACCTCATTAGTTAAAGATCATGTAATTTAAATTGCTTTTCTATTTTGGAACCAATGTAAAGGACATGTTTCTACCTTTCGGTGGGTGTCCTATTTAGGCATGGGATGTAAGGACATGTTTCCATCTTCGGATGGGTGTCCATTTATTTGTTTTGCTTGGACATTGTTTTGATTTTCAATATATCGATGCTTTATCTTAATTATTGTATGTAATATGGATAATATTATTATATTTAAGAATTTTATAATATTAAGACCTGTCAAGGAGGCCAGTTCCAATGAACCGGGCATTGTGGGGGGTGCTGGGCCATTTCTCACCTTCCCCACACATACCCAACTTTTCCAACCCATTAGGGGGTTGGGGATTCCTTAGGAATCGAGTCATCCACCTCTTTCTTTTTACCGGCCCATCCGGGTGGTGATTCCATTTTCTATGGACTTAGGTCCGTGTTCTCTAAGGCCCTGAGCCTAAACAGTGCCGAAGTTACAAGAACCATTCCACCGGGAGTGGGGACGAAAATCCCCGCTTACAGTGGCGACTCCACTGGGGATAAGAGAAGTTGATTCTGTTGGTCTTTATATAATTCTATTCTTTCTTATAATAATATTATCCATTGCATCATATTAGATTACATTGTGTGCGTGAGTTAGGATGCCCGTGTTACCCATGTTGTTTTATGTAAGGGATACCATACTTTCACTCAAGGTATGGAGATAGAGCATGGCATAACTACTCATAGCCTCATACCATTTGGTATATACTTGCTATGGGAACCTAAGCCTTTTTTCCCAAAGACTAAAGCTCATGTAATTGGCCTAGTTACTTTCCTTAGGTTTTTACTCCAAATGCATGTTGTTTGACTATGGTTAGTTTATCTTAGTCTAAATCATGGCTTATTTGGTTTGTTCTTTTCCTAATATGGCCCAAGTACATTTGTAAGCTCAAAAATAAAATTTTCTCTTAAAAGTCCAAAAGACCAAAGCTATTTTCAAAACTTTTCAAGATGGACTTTGGACATAAGACTTTTTTTTTAAAAAAAAACAAATCAAAAATTATTTTGCTCATAGCCCAAATGTAAAGCCCAAAATCCATTTTTTCTAAAAATCTTTTTACAATGGGCTTATAAACAAAATTATCTTGCAAAGAGCTTACAAATTATTTTGGTCAATTACAAAATACCAAAAATCAATTGTGAGCCTAGTTTATACTAAGAGTAATTAATCATGGGTTTGTTTTTGGCAAGAACCATTAGTTACTCTTTTCAAGTGAGAAATCTATTTATAATAAACCTCTTAATTTAGTTTTAATCCAATATAGCATAAAAGCTACTATAGTTGGTCGAATGGATTAAAACTTAATTAATGGGAATTACTATGAATGGATTTCCATTTTTGAAAATATAACTATTGGTTAAAACGTTCGAGGGAATTATTCGAAAATAATGTACCCCATGTTGGTATTTTGTTAACCATATACTAGGAAAAGAGACTCGTCATTCAAGTGTGGATGTTATAAGGTTGGAAGGAGCATCCTAATTATCCTTGTTTTTTGATTGTTTGTGCATACATGCATACATTTACATCTCATATCATTGATCCTCTCTGGCTCACAGCCCTGGATTATGATAGTTCAAAAGCTTACAACAATCAGACCTACGTCGGAGACGAAGAATCTAGCAACGACTCAATCACTTGCTCACCAAAAATAATGGATCTCAAACAAATTCAAAGAATGGAGGATGATGCCCTCAATGCCAAGATGGAAGAAATAAAAGAGGCCATGACCGAGACCATAAAGAATCAACTAGCTGTAATTTTAGGAAACAATGCCGAAGCATCTGCTAGCACCAAGAAAGTCAAGGGGAAGGCTAAAGTTGATGAAGTAGCTTTTGATGATGATAAGGTGATCATTGATGATGATGATTGGGCTCAATACTACCAAGATCTTCAAGACAAAAAGGAGCTGAAGGTTGTTAAGAAGGCAACTTTTGAAAAGACTGAAAATTCTGATGTTGAAAAGATGATCACGGATTTAGAAAAGAAATTTGAGAAGAAACTGAAAATCGAAGAAATGTCCGAGATCGACAAATTATTTGAGCTAGATGAAGAAGTTCCATACAAATTCAAGATGCCATCTTTTGCGAAGTTTGATGGAACCGGAAATGCTCATCTCCATGTGAAGCAGTACATCATTGCTATGCAGTCTGCCCGAGCTACTAAGGCTCAAACTCTAAGGTACTTCATGCTCTCATTGGATCCTGTTGTCCAAAATTGGTTCAATACCTTAGATGATGGAACACAAAAGAGTTGGGATTTGCTATACAAGGCCTTCATCTAGCAATACGGGTATAATGTCGAGTTGGAAGTTACCTTAATGGACATTGAGTCCATTAGACAAAGGCCAAATGAGAATTTTGTGGACTATGTGAAAAGATGGAGAAATAAGGTTGCTTTGCTTAAGAAAAGGCCTGATGAATCTGATCAAATAAGGATGATCGTCAAAGGCGTCTTGCCTAGTCTCTATGAAAGGATGTCTCACCCCCTTATAAGGGATTTCAAAGATCTTCTCCAAGCCGATCTGCAAATTAAAGAATGGGAAAGGGAGAAGAATTTCTTTTCAATAAAAAGGAATGAGAAAGGGAACTACCAGTTGGGAAATCAAAAAGAAGTTGATGTTAATGCCACTAGTCATGGAGGAATGAGGCAGTTTTCAGAATTAGGGAAGCCACTGTCTTAGGTTCTCAATAAGCTACAAAAGAAGGGATTGTTACAACCTTTGACTCCTCATCCTTTGCCTAATCCTCTTCCACCTAACTTTGATACTAGTGCATTTTGCCAATTCCATCAAAGGCATGGACATGAAATGGACAATTGCATGAAGTTGAGGCATGAGATCCAGAATTTAATTAATAATGACAAGTTGCCCGAGCCGGATAAACCTAACACCAAAGATAATCCATTTCCAAGGTTCAACAGAGTACCTCCACTGGCAACCTTCATGGTGGGAAAAGGATTGGAAGAAGATTTTGTTTTATCATCCTTTCAAGATGAAAATATTGAAGATGTGAAAGGAAAAGAAGCTTAAACTCAATGAACTTTCCTTAGCTTGAATGTTGCTTTTCAATCCTACTTTCTTTAATATTTTGGAACTATTGTGCTTTTCAAACTTAAAGTTGCTTTAAATAAATTACTTTCATCAAAGATTTTGTTGGTCTTTGTTCATTTTGGTGCTCAACCAATAAGGAATCTAGCTTGATAATTCATGAATTAATATATCTAGGCATCATGACTTGAATGACTTTACTAGGTAAGGGAATTGCTCTATAGCATTGAGTTGTGTATGCTTACTTAGCGAGGGCTCTTGCATAATTACCTTTGTCTGGGTCCTGGTCAGTCTTAGAACATGCTTAGGCAAACTTTTGAGGTGAAATTGAACTTTTCTTATTTAAGGGAGACATGATCTAGGCATTGTTTGACGAGCCAACAACTAGTATTCACCCTATTAAATATCAATCCCTAGCTGTCCCTTTGAGCCGTCATAAAATTTTAGCTTTCTTTTCATTGGTTTACAAACCCCAATAACCTACCCTGAGTTGTTATGATACTTTTGACAAGTCTTATGGTCACTAAGATGAAAAGGTAAGAAGATCAAAGAAAGAAATGAATAGTCAAGACCATGAAGATAATTGAAGTTCTCAAGACCATAGGGGTAGTTGAAGTTCTTAAGACCATAAGGGTAGTTGATGTTTTCAAGACCATAAGGATAGTTGATGTTCTCAAAACCATAAGGGTAGTTGAAGTTCACTTACTATCTCCAATATATCAAGACAACATCAACATCAGAGTAACAAATGATTTATCCCTGTTAAAGAAGATTTATGTTACTCCACTCATCCATTATTGGAAGCCCAAGTCAGTACAAACAAGACAACTCTCTTAGAGCTAGAACCAAACAAAAAAAACAAAAAAAAAAGAGGAGAAGAGAAGAGAAAAAAAAAGAAAAAGAAAAAGAAAAGAAAAAGGACAAAAGAAAAAAGAAAAAAGGACAAAAGGAAAAAAAGGAAAAGAGAAAAGGAAAAAAAGATAAAACCTAAAAGGCGGTTCTGAAAGGCAACTGAGTTCTCTTTTACCTAAAGCAACAAAAGGCTTCAATTTGGTTCATAAGAAAATTTTGACTTGAATTGGTCCAAACCAACCAAAGATTCGATCAAAATCAAAGGAAAAGGAGAAAGACCATTCAGTTCTTGAAAGTTCTGTACTTGACAGTCCTACAAGGAAGAACGACAAAATGATAAAATGCTCAAAAAAGGGAAGAGTAAGAAAAATAAAAAGAAAGAAAAGGGTGAAGAATAAAAGAAACGAATTTGGGTAATAGGCTTTTTGCAAGGGTAAAAACTGTCCTAATCAAGATCCAGGTTAATGCCAAGAAGATAAAAGGAATTTGGAGTCTAGCAAGATTGCCTCCAAGCTGCGTAAAATTCAAACAAGAAATTTATAGTGTGAGGGTTTGTCCATTGTGTCACATCAGCTCCTATCTCAAAATGGCCTTCATTTAACCCATGTCCTTCACAGACCCCATTTCAAGCCTATCAAAGACCTGTTGATCTCTCTTGGTAGGTAGAGTCTATTAGTGAAGATAGTTTGGATAAGCATGCATATGAGATAGACAATATTTAAACTCAAATGAGGCCTTTGGCCAAGTAATGTGTATGTGCCTATCTGAAGTGCAACAATTCTTGCTTAAATAGAAATGATTCCCAAGTTTAGTACGGTAACTAGGGTTGTCATGTTATAGATATGTTAATTTGGAAAATCAAGTCCTGAGGTACATTGACATTAATTTGGCAAAGCCAACATTTGATTTCAAAATCAGAATAAAAAAAGTGTTTTGTCATACAAAGCCTTCAAGTTAAGGGAAGTATGTTGAACCTCCAAATGACACATTGGCAAAGGAAATGATTATTGGTAATGTCATGAAGAAGCTATAACCTGACATGCTGAGACATAGTTTGAAATAGATGAATCCCTGACTCTGCTGCTTGGGGTCTCCATTATTCATATTTTCAACATCTTGAAGATAAAAGCCATTCCAATGCAAGACTTGAACGAGAGTCTGAAAGGAACCAATGAGAACACTTCTGCTGATTACCACGGTCTGTGAGTTGATGGAACGACTGTAAGTATTATTCATGCATATCATGCATACATGAGCATATCACATCACACTTTCTTAAGTGAACACCAAACACTCTATGAAGTAAAGAATCAAAAGAAGATGTCAAATCAGGGGGCATGGAAGGCCCATTGCTTGAGAAAGTTTCAGTAATTTTGCAAAGAGAAGAAATGGCGAAGAACTAGACAACAAAAACATCAATCAGAGTCCGCATAGAAAAATCATGGGTTTGAGCCTACATTAGGGGCAAATGCTTTTCAATTTTTTGAGTTTATATATAAAACATTTTCAAATTCACTTGTAAATATCTCACCACGCAGGGGGAAAAGGAGAGGATATGAAGGCTAGCTAAAAAGGGCTGAATTTTTTGTGAAAGTGCAAAGGAAGAACAAAAAAGAATGGAATAAAAAAAAATAGAATTCTCAAAAGAATGAAGATGCAAAAGACAAAAGAACAATCCATCTAAAAAAGCTAAAGCCAGGGTAAAGACCCAACCTCCAATGGATAAAGATCCATGTTTCAAGGGTAAAGACCCGATCTCCAAAGGATGAAGATCCATTTTCAAGGGTAAAAACCTGATCTCAAAGGATGAAGATCCACTTATAAGGGTGAAGACCCAATCTTAAAGGATGAAGATCCATTTTCAAGGGTGAAGACCCAATCTCAAAGGATGAAGATCCATTTTTCAAGGGTAAAGACCTGATGTCAAAGGATGAAGATCCATTTTCAAGGATGAAAACCCGATCTCAAAGGATGAAGATCCATTTTATGGGTGAAAAACCATAATGCATAGAATAACAGGAGCAATCAGAATTCTCAAATGATAAAAGGACAGTCAAACTTAGTCTCGGGTCCAAGCACCTAAATTAAATTCAATATCGGGTCGAGAACCCAAATTTTCCTTAGGTCCAGAACCTAGAATCTCTTCTAAGTCCAGAACTTAGCTCGGGTCCAGAACCCAAATTTTTCTTAGGTCCAGAACCTAGAATCTTTTCTAAGTCCAGAACTTAGCTCGGGTCCAGAACCCAAATTATCTTTAGGTCCAGAACCTAGAATCCATTCTAAGTCCAAAACTTAGCTCGGGTCCAAGTACCCAAATCAAATCAATCTCGGGTCCAAGTACCTAAATCCAATTCAATATCGGGTCCAAGCACCCAAATTCAATTCAGTATCGGGTCCAAGTACCCATTCTCTGGTCTAAGCACCCATTCTCGAGTCCAAGTACCCAAATCAAATCAATTTCGGGTCCAAGTACCCAAATTAAATCTAATCTCGGGTCCAAGTACCCAAATCAAATCAATCTCGGGTCCAAGTACCCAATCTTGGGTCCAAGTACCCAAATTCAATCCAATTTTTTGGTCCAAGTACCCAAATCCAATTCAAGCTCGGGTCTAAGTACCCAAATCAAATCAATCTCGGGTCCAAGTACCCAAATTCAATCCAA
Source organism: Garcia nutans (assembly GCA_947685225.1). NCBI lineage: Eukaryota > Viridiplantae > Streptophyta > Magnoliopsida > Malpighiales > Euphorbiaceae > Garcia > Garcia nutans. The sequence goes on from CANTUV010000040.1 coordinate 12,522,382, forward strand.
TCTCGGGTCCAAGTACCCAATCTCGGGTCTAAGTACCCAATCTCGGGTCTAAGTACCCAAATGAAATCAATCTCAGGTCCAAGTACCCAATCCTGGGTCCAAGTACCTAATCCCGGGTCCAAATACCGAAATTCAACCCAATCTCAGGTCCAAGTGCCCAAATCAAGTCCAGTCTCGGGTCCAAGTACCCAAAACAAATTCAAATAACCATCTCATAAAAAATGAAGTCTTATTGCTTTTTACTCTCTTTTACTAAAGTCTCAAATTGTTCATGCAGGGGGCAAACTGTAGACCCTTAATTTTTGACCCAGTCCGGTCTAATATATTTTAGTTAGTCCAAAATAATTTTTGTGGTATCTTGATTAATTTTAATATTTATTTTAGTAAAAATGGTGAAGATTTTAAAAAAAATGGTGACGGAAAAATCGGCGATGAAAAAATCGTCGCCGGGCCAGTGGGGCGAAATGGCCTGCTGTGGCAGCTTTTTTGCTAGCGCATTTTTTTCACAGCAGTTTTTTTTTTGCCAGCGCGATTTTTCCGCAGCATTTTTTTTTTGCCAGCGAAATTTTTTCGACGCAAATTTTTTCTGAAACCTAATGCAATTAAGTTTCGATTTCCTTTTCTTAATGAATGTTATATTCCATGAATAACTAAGATTAATCAAAAAATCTTCTATAAATAATACCAAAAACAATTTGATTTTTTGAAACCGAAACTGAGGAGGAAAAGCTTTGAATCAATTTGATTTTTTGAGAGAGCAGAAAAACAATTCAAGCAATTCAAAGGCAGTAAAGCTTATCTTTATTTTTGTTCATCCAAGAAGAAATTTTTGGTGGAACCAACAAACGGAGGTATGCATCAATTGTCTAAATTCTATTCTTCACAGTAGCTTAATCATCTAATCGTTTCTTTTAATTCAAAAACCTAAGAACCCTAATTCACCTTTTTTTAAAGTTTAAAAACCTTAATTCGCTGCTTTGTTTTCCAAAAAGCTTCAAATTATTATTTTTGTTTCTTCAAAATCTCAAAACCCTAATTTGCTTTCCAAATTTTTAAAATCCCAAATTGAGTTCTGTTTCTTTCCAAAAGCCCTAAAAACATCCTTTTTGCTTCTATAAACTTTAAATCGTCTTGTTTATTTTCATAAAGTTTCATAAAATTATCAATTGATTTTCAAATTCTAAAAACTAATTCATTCCCCGAAACCCTAAATCAAAAATCCTAAAACCCTAATTCAACTCCAAAAACAAAAACAGTGAACCCTAACCCCCTTAAAACCTTAAACCCTAATTTTTTCTAAACCCTAATCCTTTAAAACTTTAAAAACCATATAAACATAAATGTTATAATTTTACACAGTAAGCTTAAAAACATAATTCAATAGCTAATAGTCATAATCTAAATGTTTTGAAGAGCCCAAACTTTAATTTCAAGATTTTACATCACAAACCCTAATTTGGTTAATCAAAGAATTTTATCAACTTCTTGAATCATAAAACTTTAATTCATTTTAATTCTCTTAAAATCACAGTAGCTTAAACCCATAAAATTTCAAAACCCTAAACACATGGAATAAAAAATCTTAAATAGAAACAGTAGCCCTAATTTGAATCTTTATTTGCCTTATTCAATTTTATATTTGATTATACTTTGATTTATTTTATATGCTTTAATTTATTTAAGTTCAATGCTTGGTTTATTTAATTTATCATGGATGGATTTTTACTTTCTATTGATATTTAATATCTTTGATGAATGATTTATTTATGATGAATGGTTATTTACTTTTATCAATTTATTTAGATTTCCAAATGTTCTAAGAGGTATGTTTCCACTTGTTGGGTACCTCATTAGTTAAAGATCATGTAATTTAAATTGCTTTTCTATTTTAGAACCAATGTAAAGGACATATTTTTACCTTTCGGTGGGTGTCCTATTTAGGCATGGGATATAAGGACATGTTTCCATCTTTGGATGGGTGTCCATTTATTTTTTTTGCTTGGACATTGTTTTGATTTTCAATATATCGATGCTTTATCTTAATTATTGTGTGTAATATAGATAATATTGTTATATTTAAGAATTTTATAATAGTAAGACCTGTAAAAGAGGCCGGTTCTAATGAACCGGGCATTGTGGGGGTGCTGGGCCATTTCTCACCTTCCCCACACGTACCCAACTTTCCGAACCTATTAGGGGGTTGGGGATTCCTTAGGAATCGAGTCATCCACCCCTTTCTTTTTTCCGGCCCTTCCGGGTGGCGACTCCATTTTCTCCTGACTTAGGTCCGTGTTCTCTAAGGCTCTGAGCCTAAACAGTACCGAAGTTGCAAGAACCATTCCACTGGGAGTGGGAACAAAAATCCCCGCTCACACATCCCTACCATCACATGTTCTCAGGGTGATATATTTCCGTTGATATTATACCATAGCCCCATGCTTGGATAACCAATCTATGCCCAGAATAAGATCATACTCCCTGAAAGGCATCTCAATCAGGTCACTGAGAAACTCCTCATCCTGAACCACAACCAGGCTATCTCGGCACACCCTTATAGACCCTTAATTTTGACCCAGTTTGGTCAAATTTGTTTTATAGTCCAAAATAATTTTTGTGGTATTTTAATTAAATAATATTTATTTTAGTATTTATTATTTATAATTTCTAATAAAAATAAAAATGGTAATATGAGTAAAGTTAAAAATAAATAAATAAAAATAAATAAATATATAAATAAAAATCGACAATGGAAAAATTGGCGACGAAATATTTCATCGTAGAAAGTGAATCAGCTAGGTCAAATCGTCACAGGAATTTCCTGCTGGCGAATTGGCCATAGGCCAATTCATCGCGGGAAATTCCTGCAGTGAATTGGTTGGCTGCCCAATTTTTCGCCTATAATTTTTTGGCCCTTGCTCGTAATTTCGCCAGTAGTAGTTTTTTTTGCCTGCGTAATTTTCCAATGCAGTTTTTTCCGAAAAAGAAAAAGAACATTTTGATTCTAAAAGTTGGTTTTAAATAAGATACATGTTTGGTATTGGCAGTCTCTGATCTTTGATGAGGTATATTCTGCTGTGTTTGTAGATATAGGTAGTGATGGCGTCTCAGTCACGTCAGTCCATAGAAGGTAGTGCTGAGAGTGTAGCTCCTAAAGAGGGTAGAGATGGAGCTAGGATTGAGAGAGCTGGAGAGGCACCTGCTCCTGTACAGGAGAGATTAGCTGCTGATGAGGTTCCGCCGGTTTGGTTACAACATGTGGTAGAATTGTTGAGGCAAGCTCCAGTGCAACCACCGCCACCACAGCCACAAGTATCGGTGAGACATTATGATAAATTGAGGAAATTTGGGGCTGAAGATTTCTTTGGTACTACAGATCCTGCAGTAGCTGAGCAGTGGTTGGATAGAGTTCAGAGGGTATTCATCTAGTTGCAAGCCACTCCTGAAGAGAAATTTGATTATGCTAGATCCCTTCTGCAGAAAGATGCTTATGATTGGTGGAAGACGGTTCCTCATGCTATGGATGATCCACCGACTTTGTTTTATAGTGATTTTCTGTGGGAGTTTGAGCAGAAATATACTCCGAGGGAGTATAAGGATGTCAAGAAGATGGAATTTCTGAATTTGAGACAAGATAACCGGACTATGACAGAGTATGAGGTAGAGTTCATCCGGTTGAGTTATTATGCCGGGGGAATTATTTCAGATGAGATTGACCGGTGTAGGAGATTTAAGGAAGGGTTGAGGCCTTCTATTATGTGTATTGTTGCTGGTTCCCGGTATCAAGATCTTTCCCAGCTTGTTGCAGCAACCAGAAGTGTTGAAAGAGCACAGGCTATTGCAGCAGCTGCTACTGAAGAGGTGACCATAGTTAGTAGATCCCAGTTTGAGGCAGGGTCTTCGTCTATGAAGAGAGGCCGAGGAAGTTTTGTTCCAAGAGTCAGTAGGAGCCAGAGGCAGTCGGGTAGGTCAGTTCAGTATCAGAGGCAGAGACCGAGACCTATAGTTTCTGTAGCTAGTGCTCTAACTCCAGTGGTTCAGAGGTCAACTCCACCTACATGTGTCCATTGTGGTAGGATACATGGGGGTGTTTGTTGGAAGATTGGTGGATCAGCTGTGTGTTTCAGATGTGGATCGCCTGACCATTTCATTAGAGATTATCCTGAGATGCAGGAGCATAGGCAGGCAGATTCTGCAGTTTCTCGACCTAGTGTGAGAGCAGGTCGAAGTGGCAGAGGTGTTAGTAGAGGTGGTAGACTTGGGATCAGTCAGAGAGGAGGCTCTACATCCGGAGGCAGTAGGCCAGATGAGGCTGGGTCTTCTCAGCGAGTGTATGTGATGCAGAGGCAACCGGATGCTACAACAGTCATTGCAGGTATATTTTCTTTATTTGGCATTTCGGTTCTTGCTTTGATTGATCCAGGATCTACTCATACATTCATAAGTGCATCTATCTTGCCTGTGTCTGAATTGCATTCAGAGTCCTTAGGATTTGATGTCTTAGTGTGGTAGTTAGGAAGGTGCATCGTGATAGTTCAGTTGTGGTGCAAGGTGAGGAGTTTCTTGGTGATTTGATTGAAATGCCTTTTAAGGAATATGATCTGATTCTAGGTATGAATTGGCTATCTAAGCATGGAGCTGTGGTAGACTGTCAAAAGAAATGTGTTACCCTGAGAACCAGTGATGGTAGAAGTGTGATGATATCTAGTGAACAGAGACAATTTGCATCCTTGTTTGTGTCAGCTGTTGCAGCTAGAAAGTTGATTAGAAAAGGGTGTAACGCTTATCTTGCTCATATTATGGATACCAGAGTAGTGGGTTCTCAACTTGATAGTATACCCACAGTTGCAGAATTTCCAGATGTTTTTCTAGAGGAGTTGCCAGGGTTACCCCCTGAGAGAGAGGTTGAGTTTGGTATTGATTTGTTGCCTGGTACCACTCCCATCTCTATTACTCCTTATCGAATGGCACCTGCTGAGTTGAGAGAGTTGAAGGTGCAGTTGCAGGAGTTGTTGGATAAAGGGTTTGTTCGCCTTAGTGTTTCTCCGTGGGGAGCACCTGTTTTGTTTGTGAAGAAGAAGGATGGTACTTTGAGGTTGTGCATCGATTATAGACAATTGAATAAGGTGACCATTAAGAATAAGTACCCTTTGCCTAGGATAGATGATCTCTTCGATCAGTTGAGAGTCAGAGCTAAAGATGTTCCTAAGACAGCTTTCCGCACAAGATATGGGCATTATGAGTTTTTAGTGATGCCTTTTGGATTAACGAATGCACCTGCAGCTTTTATGGATTTGATGAATAGGGTGTTTAGGCCCTATCTAGATCAGTTTGTGGTGGTTTTCATTGATGATATTTTGGTGTATTCGCGTAATGAAGAGGATCATGACAAGCATCTGCGGATTGTATTACAGACCTTGAGAAAGAAGTAATTGTATGCTAAGCGGTCGAAGTGTGAGTTTTGGCTTGATCAAGTAACTTTTCTCGGTCATATAGTTTCAGCAGATAGTATAAGAGTTGATCCGAGTAAAGTTGAGGCCATTTTGAATTGAAGTCCACCGAAGTCAGTGACTAAAGTCAGAAGTTTTTTGGGTTTGGCAGGCTATTATCGACGGTTTGTGAAAGGTTTTTCTTTGATAGCTACTCCACTCACCAGATTACTTCGAAAGGGAATTAGATTTGTGTGGACAGACCAGTGTCAAGCTGGTTTTGAGCAGTTGAAGGAGATGTTGACTGAAGCTCCTGTTCTTACTTTGCCTGTGGAAGATAAACCATATGTGATTTACAGTGATGCTTCACATAATGGTTTAGGTTGTGTTTTGATGCAAGAGGGTAAAGTCATAGCTTATGCTTCTCGGCAGTTGAAGCTGCATGAGCTTAATTATCCGATGCATGATTTGGAGTTAGCAGCCATAGTTTTTGAGATTTAAGATCAGGTAAATTCGAGGATGAAATTTCTTTTTAGAGGGGGAGAATTGTAATATCCCAAAGTATACCCTAAAAGTTTTGGAATATTTATTGTTGTATTTGGATTAAATGTATATGTTTAAGTGGAAAGAGAAAAGAGGTAAAGAGAAGAGTGTATATGTTGTATATATGAGATATATACAACATATACAAGTCAAAGAAATGGAAGGTCAAAAGAAGATTTATTTATTTTTACTAAATTAATTGAAATGGAAATTAGTAAGTGGATGAAGATTTTTATGAATATTATATTAATATAATTTCTTGGTTGAGAACAAAAGAGAGATTGAGTGGTTAAGTGAAGAGGGAGAGTTGACTTTGCTCTTTTCTATCATCATCATCTTCTTCTTCTTTCTTTGGTTGGCCGACCATCACCATAGCAAGAGAGAAAGTGAGATTTTGTCTTTCCAAACTCAAGATTGAAGGATGTTTCAAGTGATCAAGTTGGAAATCTAAGAGTTTTCATCACTTTTGGTAAGTTCTCCATTTGATTCTTTGGTTTTCTTCTAAGTTTGTGTTTTGAGTTTGGTGTTTGATTGTTGATGGTATGTGTATATTTGATTATGGTGTATTTGAGGGTGTTTGATCTTATTGGTGTTGATTTTGAGATAGAGTTAAGTTTAGTGTTGGAAGAAAACAAGTGTTGTGTTTGAGTTGTGTGTATGTGATGGTTGTGAATTGGTGTTTGATGTATGTATTGAGTTGTTTTGATGTTTTTGCAAGTTAGTATGGTTTATGGGTGTGTTTAGTTAAGTTTGTTTGGAGTGGAAGATGGTGGAAGTAAGAGGTTTGTTAGATGTGATGTTGTTGTTGCCAGAATCAAGATTTTTAGCCTGACACGCCCATGAGCATGACCAAGTCTTTAGGTGTGTCAATGATTCTGTTTTCTGGATGGGTGACACGACCAGCGACATGCCCATGTCACTGAGCGTGTCACAGCTTCTGTGTTGTAGTAGCATTGACACGTCCAGTGACACGCCCATGTCACTGAGCGTGTCATAGCTACTGTGTTTAGGGAGGATTGACACGGCTAGTGACACACCCATGTCACTGAGCGTGTCAAAGCTTCTGTGTTGTGAGTTTAGGGCACGGTCAGGGACACGCCCGTGTTTTTGAGCGTGTCATGTGTAGATTTTGCCCTACTTGATTCTTAGCCTTATTATATCATGTGTATCTTTAAGTGAGTGTGTATTATCACTTTTGGATTAGGTTTTGAGAGATTGAATTGCCCTAATCCAAACGTTGGAGGATTCTTGAAAGAGGAAATGCTTAGATTGGTGTGAGTTGCTCTTGACGTAAGTACAAACTTACATGGTTGCATACATTTACATGATTTTGAGACTTAACACATTTGGTTGTAAATGTGTTAAGTAATTTATTACATTGTTAATACATTTGCTTAATGTTATGATTTGCATAATGTGAAAGATATGATGATCATTCAAAATGTATGTCCAATGTAATTAGCTATGTATACTTTCATGATGAGATGTGTAGCCATTGTTGTTGGCTATAATGATGCAAATGAAATAATTGGGGCATGGTTGCCTATTTTGATTATGAGAAATGAAATGAGAAATGAATTGTGAAAGAGATTGATAATGAGATAAATGAATTAATTGTGTGCCTAGTATTTTATTCAATTTTCAGAGTTCTGGGTTTGGCGGCATGCCTATGAATTGCTGGGCAGGTGAAAAGACCGGGTTGTAAGCCGAGCCTAGCTGATAAATATGAAATATGATATTTTTGAGGTGAAAAGACTGGGTCGTAAGCCTCAAAAATAGTAACAGTCTAGCCGGGTTGAGGACCAAGATATTGGGGCCCTAGGGTCTAGCCGGGTTGAGGTCCAAGAGACTAGGTCTATTACATTATCCATGGATAGATATATATATCGCCTACGGGCTTGATGAATGTGATTATGGACCAAAGCAGTAACTCTGAACTTTAAGTAACATATTAGATCCTTTTTGGGCCCATGCTTGTCTTTGTTTCCATGTGAATCATAAATGGTAATACAATTGAATAAGATAAGGAAATGTAATGTTATGAAATATAGCCTTTTTGAATATGATCTCTATTGCTTGAAAGCATGACATTGGCATTGCATTAAAGCATATTGTTATTGTGGTTTGTACTACTAAGCCTATGGCTTAGCGCGATTGTGGTTCATCGCGCAGGTGACAGGGTAGAACCGGAGAGTTCAGCTAGACCGAGTGAGTCTAGACTTTGAAGTGTTGATTGTGGGCTTTAAGATCAGAGACAAACTGCCAAACATGTATAAACTTTATGTATTGTAAACATGGATTTTGATGTATTTATATATGTAAATACCACTACATTTTCCGCTGCATAATGAATAAATGTTTTATCTAGTATAGTTTATAATATAATATGAAGTGTTTTAAGTTTTCTTATATTATTGCAAAAGAGAAAAATTGGGTTATCTAATATAAACCGTGGCACTCCTGTATTCGGTATACATATATTACAGGTGTAGTAGTATGTAGTGTGCGTATACGGGGTATAGGGGTGTTACACTACAAAAGAAGGGGTTGTTACAACCATTGGCTCCTCTACCGCTACATAATCCTCTGCCACCAAACTTCAATGCCAAGGCCTTCTATCAATTTCGTCAAATGCAAGGGCATGAGACGGACAAATGTGCTCATTTAAGACATGAGATCCAAGATTTGATTGACAGTGGTAAGCTACCCGGGCCGGATAAGCCTAATACCAAAAGCAATCCTCTGCCTAAGTTCAACAGAGTGCCACCACCAGCAACTTTCATGATAGGAGGAGGATTGGAGGAAGATCTTGTCTTAACATCCTTTCAAGATGGAAATATTGAAGATGTGAAAGGAAAAGAAGCTTAACTCAACAAACTTTCCTTAGCTTGAATGTTGCCTTTCAATTTTTCTTTCTTTAATATTTAATTGGAACAATCTTATTTTTCAGATTTAAAGTTGTTTGAATAAATTACTTTCATCAAATTTTTGTTGGTCTTTGTTCATTTTGGTGCTCAACCAATGAGGAATCTAGCTTGATGATTCATGAATTAATTAATTTATGCGTCATGACTTGAATGACTTTACTAGGTGAAGGAATTACTCTATAGCATTGAGTTGTGTATGCTTACTTAGAGAGGGCTCCTGTATAATTACCTTTGTCTAGGTCCTAGTCAGCCTTAGAACATGCTTTGTCAAACTTTTGAGGGGAAATTAAACTCTACTTATTTAAGAGAGAAATGATCTAGGCATTGTTTGGTTAGCCAACAACTAGTATCCACCCAATTAAATATCAATCCTTAGTTGTCTCTTTGAGCCTTCATAAAATTTTAGCTTTCTTTTCATTGGCATATAACCCCAACAACCTACCCTGAGCTGTTGTGATACTTTTGACAAGTCGTATGATCACTAAGGTGAAGAGGCAAGAAGATCAAAGAAAGGAATGAAGTTCTCAAGATCATGAGGATAGTTGATGTTCTCAAGACCATAAGGGTAGTTGAAGTTCACCTAATATCTCCAATCTATCAAGATAACACTAGAGTAACAAATGATTTATCCCTGTTAAAGGAAATTTATGTCACTTCACTCATCCATTATTAGAAATCCAAATTGGTACAAATAAGACAACTCTTTTAGAGCTAGAACCAAAAAAAAATAAAACAAAAAAATAAAACAAAAAAAAGAAAAGAAAAAGAAAAAAAATGAGAAAAGAAAAAAAGAAGAAAAATGGGACAAAAGAAAAGAAAAAAAGAAAAAAAAGAAAAGAAAACCCTAAAAAGGTGGTTCAGAAAGCCAACCGAGTTCTCTTTTACCTAAAGCAACTAAAGGCTTCCATTTGGTTTATAAGGACAGTTTGACTTGAATTGGTACAACCCAACCAAAGATTCAATTAAAAACGGAGAAAAAGGAGAAAGGTCACTCAGTTTTTGAAAGTCCTATACTTGAAAGTCCTATAAGGAAGAAGGACAAAATGATAAAATGCTCAAAGGAAGGGAAGAGTAAGAAAAATAAAAAAAAAAGAAAAAAGAAAGAAAAGGAAGAATAAGAAAAATAAAAAAAAGAAAAAAGAAAGAAAAGGCAGAAGAAGAAAAGAAATAAATTTGGTTACCAAACTTTTTGCAAGGGTAAAGATTGTCCTAATCAAGATCCAGATTGATGCCAAGAAGATAGAAGGAATTTGGAGTCTAGCAAGATTGCTCCCAGCTGCCTAAAGTTCAAACAAGAAATTTTTAGTGTGAGGGTTTTCCCATAGTATCGTAACGGCCTTATAGACCTCATTTCAAGCCTATCAAAGACCTGATAATCTCTCTTGATAGATAGAGTCTATTAGTGGAGATAGTTTGAATAAGCATGCATATGAGATAGACCATATTCAAACTCAATGAGATCTTTGACTAAGTAATGTGTATGTGCCTATCTGAAGTGCAACAATTCTTACTTAAATAGAAATGATTTCTGAGTTTAGTACGGTAACTAGGGTTATCATGTTATAGATATGTTAAATTTGAAAATCAAGTCCTGAGGTAAATTGACATTAATTTGGCAAAGTCAACATTTGATTTCAAAATCAAAATTCAAAATTGAAAATTCAAAAAAAATTAAAAATAAAGTGTTTTTGTCAAACGAAGCCTTCAAGTTAAGAGAAGTTTGTTGCACCATCAAAACTCAAAGAACATATTGGGAAAAGGAAATGATTATTAGCAAGGTCATGAAGAAGCTACCAACTGACATGCTGGAACATAGTTTGAAATGGATGTATCCCTGACTCTACAACTTGGGGTCTCCACCACTCATATTTTCAACATCTCGAAGATAAAAGCCATAAATGTGAAGCATCCTATAATTTCAGTGCAAGAACTAAACGGGCATCTGAAAGAAATTCGTGAGAGCATTTCAACTGATAGTCTCAGTCTGTGAGTCGATGGAACCATTGTAAGTATTATTCATGCATATCATGCATACATGAGCATATCACATCACACTTTCTTGTCTTGTATTGTCTATTCTTTGTCAAAGTACCCTGCGAATTAAGGAATCAAAAGAAGATATTGAAAAAAGGGGGCATGGAAAGCCTATTCACTTAAGGAAGCTCCAGTCATTTTGCAAAAGAAGAAATACTTGTTTGTGTGAAGAGCTAGACAAGACAAACATCAATTAGAGCCTGCATAGGAAAATCATGGGTTTGAGCCTACACAGAGGCAAAGTTTCTCCTTTTCAATTTTTGAGTTTATGCATGAATAAAATATTTTGAGACTCACTTTCAAATATCTTGCCATGAGGGGGCAAGGTGAAGATATGAAGGCTAGCTAAAAAAGGCTGATTTTTTTTTTGCAAAAAGTGCAAAGGAAGAACAAAAAGAATGGAAAAGGAAGAAAATTAGAATTCTCAAATGAATGAAGATGCAAAAGACAAAAAATCAGTGCAGCTAAAAGAGCCGAAGCAAGGGTAAAGACCCAATCTCCAATGGATAAAGATCCATGTTTCAAAGGTAAAGACCCGATTTCCAATGGATAAAGATCCATGTTTCAAGGGTAAAGACCCAATTTTCAATGGATAAAGATCCATATTTTAAGGGTAAAGACCCGATCTCCAATGGATAAAGATCCATATTTCAAGGGTAAAGACTCGAGTTTCAATGGATAAAGATCCATATTTCAAGGGTAATGACCTAATTTTCAATAGATAAAGGTCCATATTTCAAGGGGTAAAGACCCATTCTCTAATGGATAAAAATTCATGTTTCAAGGGTAAAGACCCGATTTTCAATGGTTAAAGATCCATGTTTCAAGGGTAAAGACCCGATTTCCAATGGATAAAGATCCATGTTTCAAGGGTAAAGACTGGATCTCCAATGGATAAAGACCCATGTTTCAAGGGTAAAGACCCGATATCTAATGGATAAAGATCCATGTTCCAAGGGTAAAGATTTGATTTCCAATGGATAAAGATCCATGTTTCAAGGGTAAAGACCTGATCTCTAATGGATAAAGATCCATGTTTCAAGGGTAAAGACCCAATATCCAATGGATAAAGATCCATATTCTCAGGGTAAAGACCCGATTTCCAATAGATAAAGATCTATTTTTGGTGGATAAAGACCAACAATCCATAAAAATGGAACAACCAGTTATGCTAGAATTCTCAATTGATAAAAGGTCAGTTAAATTAAATTTAATCTCGGGTCTAATTACCCAAATCAAATCCAAGTACCCGTCCTAATAAAAAATCAGTCAAAAATCATATGGCTTTTCGCTCTCATCTACTGAAAGTCTCAGATCGTTCAAGCAGGGGGCAAACTGTAGACCCTTAATTTTTGACCCAGTCTGGTCAAATATTTTTTATAGTCCAAAATAATTTTTGTGGTATTTTAATTAAATAATATTTATTTTAGTATTTATTATTTATAATTTATAATTTTTAATAAAAATAAAAATGGTAATATGAATAAAGTTAAAAATAAATAAATAAAAATAAATAAATAAATAAAAATCGGCGATGAAAAAAATCGGCGACGAAAAATTTCATCGCCGAAAGTGAATCGGCCGGGCCAAATCTCCCGCAGGAATTTCCTGCTGTGAATTGGCTGGCCGCCCAGTTTTTCACCTGCAATTTTTCATCCCTAGCTCACAATTTCGCCCGCAGCAGTTTTTTCGCCAGCGCAATTTTTCAACACAGTTTTTTTTCGAAACCAAATTCTATTTGGTTTTGGTTTCTTTTCCTAATTGGTTTTAATTTCCTTAAATAATTAGAAGTAGGTTTATGATTTTTCCTATAAATACTACATTAAAACACAGAATTAGGGGAACGAAAAATTTATTTTACTGAAAGGACAAAACTTTGGACTTCTGACTTGGGGAGGAAAAAGAGACAGAAAACCCTAGGAGTAAGAGACATTAGCAACAAGAAGCAATCATCAACCCATCAAAGGTAGTAACACTGCCTTTGTCATTGTTCATCTAGAAGCAAATTGTGGAGGAACCAACGAATGGAGGTTTGATTATAAATCTTTGATTTGATGTTATTTACAATGTTTCTATCATTTGTTTTTGATATTAAGTCAGTAACCTAAATTATTAAACTAAGTAATATGTTTTACATTAAATCATACATTCATCCAGTAGCCTAAGTCATTGATCAAAACTTAAAAAAAAACCCTAAATCATCCTTCTGATTCCAAAACTTCAAAAGCCTAAAACAGTTCTTCTATTTCCAGAAACTTTAAAACCCTAAATTGTTTCTCTCCTGTTTCCAAAAACTTTAAAAACCATAAATTGTTTTCCCCAAACTATTTTCATCTAAACTCTAACTTTTTGTCCAAAATTTTCAAATGTCTTCTTAAATCTCCAAACCCTAATCTTCTTTACAGTTTCTAAAAACTATAATCATAATTATTTCTATAAAACTCTAAATTATTTTCTTAAATCCTAAGATCAAATATGTTTTTCAAAATATCAAAAATCCTAATTTTCTCAAAATCCAATATAGTAAACCCTAGTTCTCCTAAAACCTAATTCTTAAAACATCAAAACTTTATGACAAGTAAATCTAAACCCTAAAGCCATAATCCAGTAAACCTAAAACCACAATCCAATAATCGTGAATTATAAACCCTAATGTCTTAAGATTTCAAAACCCTAATTTCATGATGTTACCCCTAAATCATAATTTGATTAACCAAAAAACCTTACTACTTTCTTAAATTTATAAAACCCTAATCCATTCCAATTTTTCAAAATCTTTACAGTAGCCTAAATAATAATAATAATAATAATAATATTAAAATCCCAAAACCCTAAATGTTAATTAAAGAACTCTAAATTGAGACAAAAACCTAAATTTGTATCTTTATTTGCTTTATTTAATTTTAGATTTGATTATGTAGTTTATTATATGTTTTGATGGTTGATTTATTTAATTTCAATGCTTGATTTATTTAATTTATCATGGATGGATATTTTCTTTATTATTATGATTATTATTTGTTTATTTTAGTATTAAAATTGTAAGAGGTATGTTTCCACTTTGTGGGTACCTCATTAGTTAAGTATTATGTAATTTAAATTGCTCTTATATTTTGGACCAATGTAAAGGACATGTTTTCACCTTTCGGTGGGTGTCCTATTTAGTTTAGACATGGATGATGTAAGGACATGTTTCCATCTTCGGATGGGTGTCCATTTATTTGCTTTGTTTGGACATTGCTTTAATTTTAATATAATGATGCTTTATTTTAATTGTTGCATGTAATATGGATAATATTGTTATACTTAAGAATTTTATAATATTAAGACCTGCAAAGGAGACAGGTTCCAATGAACCGGGCATTGTGGGGGTGTGTGAGCGGGGATTTTTGCCTCCACTCCCGGTGGAATGGTTCTTGCGACTTCGGCACTATTTAGGCTTGGGGCCTTAGAGAACACGGACCTAGGTCAGGAGAAAATGGAGTCGCCACCCGGATGGGCCGGGAAAAAGAAAGGGGTGGATGGCTCGATTCCTAAGGAATCCCCAACCCCCTAATGGGTTTGGAAAGTTAGGTACATATGGGGAAGGTGAGAAATGGCCCAACACCCCCACAATGCCCGGTTCATTGGAATCGGCCTCCTTTACAGGTCTTAATATTATAGAATTCTTAAGTATAACAATATTATTCATATTATTAGCAACAATTGAAATAAAGCATCGTTATCTTAAAATCAAAGCAATGTCCAAACAAAACAAATAAATGGACACCCATCCGAAGATGGAAACATGCCCTTACATCAACCATGTCTAAGCTAAATAGGACACCCACCATGAGGTAGAAACATGTCCTTTACATTGGTCTAAAATATAAAAGCGATTTAGATTACATGATATTTAACTAATGACGTACCCACAAAGTGGAAACATACCTCTTACAACATTTGGAAATAAAAAATAAATCAATAAAAGTAAATAACCATTCATCATAAATAAATCATTCATCAAAGATATTAAACAACAATAAAAATTTATAATAAACATTCAACTATGATAAATTAAGTAAATCAAGCATTGAAATTAAATAAATCAAAGCATATAATGAACTACATAATTAAATCTAAAATTAAATAAATATATAATTTAGGGTTCGCATCTTAAAATAAGATTTTAGAATTACTAAATTAGGACTTTGGAAAAAGGAAAGTTAAATACACGAACACATGATATACAAATGAATATACGGCAGTACCGCTAGCCGGTTAGCGGGCGGGGGTCAAGGGGGCAGAGCCCCTTGCAGGGTCGGGGGCAGCGGCCTAGAAAATTTAGAAACTGGCTTCTAGGATTGTAGGTTTTGGTGTTGAAAATTAATATTTTAGGGTTTAGAATTTAGAAAATAGGGTTTTGAAATATATAATAATTAATGTTTTTTTAAAAGAATAATGCTTACTGTGTGATTTTGGAAAGAAGGATTAATTAGGGTTAAAACTTTTGATGCTTAAAAAATAAGGCTAGTAACTTTTGGAATAGAGATTAGGGTTTTGTTTGCTTAATAAAACGATTTAGGGTTTTTGGTGTCTTGGAAAATATGTTTGATTTTAAAATTTGTGAAAACAGTTTAGAGTTTTATAAAGTTTTTGGAAATAAGTAAGACGATTTAAGGTTTTTGGAAACAAAAAGTATTTTTTTAGAGTTTTTGGAAATAAAAGGATCAATTTAGGGTTTTAAATTTTACAAGAAACAAAATTAGGGTTCTTGAGTTTTAAAAGAAACAAAAGGAACGTTTTAAGATTTTTGGGAAACAAAGAAACGAATTAAGGTTTTTTAAGGTATTTAGAAACAGAGGAAATCATTTAAGGTTTTTGGAAATGAAGATCAAATTATTACATCTTCAAAGATCGAAGTTATAATCTTATGAATCAAATAAAGAATGAAGCTACTGTAAGAAATAAAAAGAAATTAAAGATTCAAACCTTCGTTCGTTGGTTCCACCAAAAATTGCTTCTTGGATGAACAAGGACAAAGGCAAGGTTTCTGCCTTTTGGTTGAGAAGCCATTGTATCTATCTATCTATCCTCTAGTGCACTCATCCTCCAGCAAACACCTCCATGTACCCTACCACAATGGACACAGGTAGGTGGAGCAAGCCTCTGAGCCACTAGGATTGGGGCACTAGCCACTGAAGCAACAAGTCTTTGTCTCTATCTCTGCTATTGTACTGACCTGCCAGACTGCCCCTTGCTCCTACTGAACCTCTGAAAATATTCCCCTCGACTCTCTTCACTAATGAAGACCCTGTCTCACTCTGTGGTCTCCTAGCTCTGGTCTCCTCAACCCTAGTAGCTGCTGCAAGACCCTATGCTCTCTCAATACTCCTAGCAGCTGCAACCAACTGAGAAAAGTCCTGATACTGAGAGCCTGTCACAATACACATAATAGAGGGTCTTAGCCCCTGCTCAAACCTCCTAATTGATGTTCCTTGTTGATTGGTTGATTGTATTGTATTAAATGCTAGGTTGATAAATTAGCTACCTATTGATCTTTGAATATTGGATGACGGATCGAGAGGTGAAATCCGATATCGGAACTATATAATCGACCACCCTATGAATGAATTAGAAATATAAGTTCTAGGGTTTTCATTAATTTGGTAATGTAAAAGAATTGGTCATCGCTAATTCATGAATGTGAGAACTAATGGATTGGTAATTGACTAATTAATCTTAAGGAACAAATTAATTTACAAGGTTATGTTAATGGACAATTGAGAATTGAGCTTTGATTGAATGGACCTATAACCCTAGGCTCCTTCCCAAGAATCGATTTGATCTTGCACACGCACACACATTAATCTCTACGCACGGTTAAATTTAGGTTTAATTATTCTCGCACCACCCCAAACAACAAACTCTCGCATTTAAATAAATTGTCAATCAAGCTATTATGAACCACACCTTCTTGGGGAAACGACCTTGGGGCGATCACCTTTGCTACAGCCACCTCGTATACTTGCGAGTGACGCTTTGTAATAGTACTTAATTTAAGCGCAACATGTAGATGAAACATTTCTCCCCAAACAGATAGTGGCGCCAAATCTTTAATGCAAACACAATGGCAGCCAATTCCAAATCATGGGTCGGATAGTTAAGCTCATGCGGTTTCAACTGTCGAGATGCATAAGCTATAACTTTCCCTTCCTGCATCAATACACACCCCAAACCTCTATGTGAAGCATCACTGTAGATCACATATGGTTTGCCTTCAACAGGTAAAGTAAGAACAAGTGCCTGAGTTAACATTTCTCTCAACTGCTCAAAGCTCGCCTGACACTGATCTGTCCACACAAATCTCACTCCCTTACGAAGCAATCTAGTGAGTGGAGTAGCTATCAAAGAAAACCCTTTCACAAACCGTCTGTAATAGCCTGCTAAACCCAGGAAACTTCTAACTTCAGTCACTGACTTTGGTGGACTCCAATTCAAAATTGCTTCAACTTTGCTCGGATCAACTCTAATGCCTTCTACTGAAACAATATGTCCGAGAAAAGTGACTTGATCCAACCAGAACTCACACTTCGACAATTTGGCAAACAACTGCTTCTCTCTCAAAATCTGCAATACAATCCGCAGATGCATGTCATGTTCCTCTTTGTTCCGCGAATACACCAGAATATCATCGATGAAGACCACTACAAACTGATCTAGATAGGGCCTGAACACCCTATTCATCAAATCCATAAAAGCTGCAGGTGCATTCGTTAGACCAAAAGGCATAACTAGAAATTCATAATGCCCATACCTGGTCCGAAAGGCGGTCTTTGGAACATCTTCAGCATTGACTCTCAGCTGATGGTACCCAGATCTCAGGTCAATTTTAGAAAACACAGCTGCACCCTTCAATTGATCAAAGAGATCATCGATTCTAGGCAAAGGATATTTATTTTTAATAGTCACCTTGTTCAATTGCCTATAATCGATACACAACCTCATAGTACCATCTTTCTTTTTCACAAATAGCACAAGAGCTCCCCAAGGAGAAACACTGGGGCGAATGAATCCTTTATCCAACAACTCCTGTAATTGCACTTTCAACTCCCTCAATTCTGCTGGTGCCATTCTATAAGGAGTAATAGAGATAGGAGTGGTACCAGGCAACAATTCAATACCAAACTCCACCTCTCTCTCAGGAGGCAATCCTGGCAACTCCTCTGGAAAAACGTCAGGGAACTCTGCAACTGTGGCAATACTATCAATGGGAAAACCCTTCACTCTAGTATCTACCACATGAGCAAGATAGGCTTCACACCCCTTTCTAATCAACCTCCTGGCTGCAACAGCTGAAACAAACAAAGATGCTAACTGTTCCTGCTCATTAGATACTATCACCTCTCCACCATCACCCGTTCTCAAAGAAACAATTTTCTTTTTACAATCCACCACAGCTCCATGTCGAGATAGCCAATCCATACCTAAGATCACATCATATTCCTTAAATGGCATCTCAATCAAATCCCCAAAGAACTCCTCACCCTGCACCACTACTGCACTATCTCGATGCACCTTACTCATAACCACACTATGCCCTAACGGATTTGTCACCAATACATCAAATCCTAGGGACTCAGCATGCAAATCAGATACAGGAAAAATAGATGCACTAACATATGAATGTGTGGAACCCGGATCAATCAAAGCAAGTACTGAAATATCAAATAAAGAAAAAGTACCAGCTATGACTGCCGATGCATCATGCTGCCTCTGCATAACATACATCCTCTGGGAAGATCCAACCTCCTCTGGTCTACCCTCCCTGGATGTAGCACCTCCTCTAGAACTGAACCCTGGTCTACCTCCTCCGCTGGCACCTCTGCCTCCTCTGCCTCCCCGCACACTAGCTCGAGAATCAACAGAATCAACTGGCATTTGCTCCTGCCTCTCAGGACAGTCTCTCACAAAGTGGTCAGGTGATCCACACCTGAAGCATACCCCTGATCTACTATGCCTCCAACAAACGCCCCCATGTCTTCCACCACACTGGTTACACACAGGTAAGGTGGATCTCTGAACTCCAGGAGTAGGAGCACTCGCTACTGAAGCTGCAGGTCTAAATCTCTGCCTCTGAAACTGCACTGACCTACCAGCTGACCTCTGACTCCTACTAACTCTAGGAACAAAGCTTCCTTTACCTCTTTTAACAGAAGAAGACCCTGCCTCAAACTGGGGCCTCCTAACCCTAACCTCTTCCTCTGAAGCAGCTGCAATAACTTGAGCTCGCTCTACACTTCGAGCTGCTGCCACTAGCTGTGAGAAATCCTGATATCTGGATCCAGCCACTAAGCACATAATCGAGGGCCTCAACCCCTCCTCAAATCGCCGACATCTATCAATCTCATCAGCAATGATACCCCCAGCATACTAACTCAGTCGAATAAACTCAACTTCATACTCAGTAACAGTCTTGCTGTCTTGCTTCAAGCCTAAGAACTCCATCTTCTTCATGTCTTTATACTCCCTAGGAGTATACTTCAACTCAAACTCTCTCAGAAAATCCGCATATGACAAGGTTGGTGGATCATCCATAGAATGGGGCACTGTCCTCCACCAGTCGTATGCATCCTTCTGTAGCAAAGATCTTGCATAATCAAACTTTTCCTCCGAGGTGGCTTGCAACTGAATAAAGATCCTCTGTACTTTGTCAAGCCACTGTTCTGCTACAGCTGGATCAGTAGTACCAAGGAAATCCTCCGCTCCATATTTCCTTAGCTTATCATAGTGCCTCACTGGTACTGAAGGTTGAGGGGGTGGTGGCTGTGGTTGCACAGGTGCTTGTCTCATAACTTCCATCATATGTCTAAACCAGGCTGGCGGAACCTCCTCTCCAGCTGGTCTACCCGACACCGAAGCAGGTGCCTCCTCAACACTATCAACTCTAGCTCCCTCAGCAGGAGCAATACTCTCGGCACTACCCTCAACTGACTGACGTGAGTGAGAATCCATCACAACCTATTTCTGCAAACATAGCAGAATACATCTTATTAAAGATCAGAGGTTGCCAATCCCAAACATGTATTTTATTTCAAAACCAACTTTTTAAGTAAAAATATTCTTTTTATTACATTTTACCTAGGTTGAGAATCTCAAACCTAGGCTCTGATACCAAAACAATTGTAACACCCCCACATCCAATACACACATACTACAACCACCACAATGTAGCATAAGTGCACCAAACATAGGGATGCTACGGTTTTCTTAACATTCAAAACACTTTAAATTTGATACAATACCCTTATCATTATACATTATAGAAAAGTAGATCATTTACTTATAAAACAAACATATTAGTTATATATATATACATTTAAATATTACACAGCGGAAGTTATAAAATATGTACATATTTACATATTAAACATTTCTTTACAAAATATAAAGAAGTATACATGATTGGCAAGTTTGCTCTGATCTTTGAGCTCCCAAAATGGATTCTTCAAGGTCTACTCTCACTTGGTCTTGAAGAACTCTCGGGTTCAACTCTGTCAACTCTATTACCTGCGCGATTAAACACTATCGCGCTAAGCCAACGACTTAGTAAGATAATACATGCTAATGGTATGCTTTAATGTAATGCAATGCCACATATGTAGTTGATAAGATCAACATCATAAATATAAAGTTAACCACATCATTATGCATTTCACAAATCATAGTCATATGAGCATACCACATTTCAACATCTTTCCACATTCAACATTAATCAATCATACTCAATAAACAACATCTCATTTCATTAATTCATAACCTTATTTAGGACATTCATATAACCTTGACACCTATGGGCCCAACAAGTATTTAATACGATATTCAGAGTTCAGAGTTACTGCTTTGGTTCATAGTCACGATAATCACGCCCGTAGGCAATGTATATACATGTATCTCTATCCATGGATAGTGTAACAGACCCAGTCTCTTGGACCATCCACTCAACACATATGAGGTGATCCTCAACCCGGCAAGACTGTTACAAATCATATATCTCATATTCACAATTCTCATAGTGTAACAGACCCAGTCTTTTGGACCATCAACTCAACACATATGAGGAGATCCTCAACCCGGCAAGACTGTTACCTTTCATCATTTCTTAGGCATGCCACCCAAATCCAGAACTCTGAAACTGAATAACATATTAAACAAACAATTCATTTATTATATAGTTACCATTTCCATTCTCAAATTCTCATCACATTTAGGCAAACATGCCTTCTTTCTTTCAATATCATCATCATAGCCAATCACAATGGCTTTACATCACATTTCACCTCTTATTTGAATCATCATAGCATCTTTGATATAACATTTCAATATACATAATTCATGAAACACATAACCATTCACAATGCATAACATAACATTGTTCAATCTCAACAATGCAATTTGGGCAAAGAATAATTTATATCATTCATAGCTTTAAGATCTTCCATATGCATTTGTTTAGGTCAATCATTGTTTAAATGTGTTTAGGTTTAGGTTAAGGTACCAACTTACCTTAAAAGGACCAAAACAATGCAAATAGAACAAAGTATAAAAACCCTAACCCACACATTTGAGGGACACGGGTAGCCACTTGAGGGACACGGCCAAGCTTGTGGCCGTGTCACTCAACCCACTTGGACAGTAAGCAACACGGGCAAGGGACACGGCCAAGCTTGTGACCGTGTCTCCCAAAACCAAAATCCAGTAGTGAACACGGCTAAGGGACACGGCCGTGTCTCTCAAAAACTCAACCAACACGCCCAAATTTCCTTGGCTTGGCCGTGTCTCTCCTCTCCTTTGGCCGTGTCACTCATCACCAAAACCCTAAATGTAACCAACCCTCTTCCAAATGCATTTTAACATATAATTTCCAACACAAACTCACTCAAATGGATATAACTCATGTCATAACACATATTCATCACAATAACCACTTAAACAACACATTTAAACACAAACCATCTCAAAACCCTAACTCAAACTTTACTCTTGATTTTCCACTATCAATCTCCATTTAAACTTACAACCTTCACAACCAAACCAACCTCAATTCAATCTTTTAACTAACAATCAACTTTAACACTTGTAAACACATATCAAAACACACCAAATCATCACATCAACAAATCACAATTCAATACAGACATAACCTCAAAATTACCAAAGGAATTCAAGAGATTTCTTACCTAAGGTGAAGAAATTCCACAATTCCCTTGTCAAATTCTTTGATTGCTTCTTCAATCTGCTTCTAGCACCATGAATACCTCTCTTGCTCCCTCTTCTCTTCAATGGCCGGCCACTTCAAGAAAGAAAGAAGAAAAATGCACAAGTCAAACACCTTTTCTTCTTTTAATC
Source organism: Garcia nutans (assembly GCA_947685225.1). Classification (NCBI taxonomy): domain Eukaryota; kingdom Viridiplantae; phylum Streptophyta; class Magnoliopsida; order Malpighiales; family Euphorbiaceae; genus Garcia; species Garcia nutans. The sequence goes on from CANTUV010000040.1 coordinate 12,544,700, forward strand.
TCCACCATGCATTCCACTTCAACCAATTACTCATATACCCCTCATCACTTAACTTAGCTTTTGTCTCTTATAAACCCAATTAAGTAATTTCACATGCCATATAAAAATCTCCTCTTGCATTGACTCTCTCTCTTTGACCATTTTATATGTTATATATATCACCATATACACAACATATAAACTTGTCTCTAAACCCTAAATTTCCCCAAAACACATATACATATACTTTCCTTTTCTTAATTTAAACCACCACCAACAACAACAATAACAACAATAACAATAACATAATCAAAACTTCTAGACCACAAATGAGGATATTACATGAGGTCCAAGAGACTGGGTCTGTTACCCTATCCATGGATAGAGATATATATATATATATATATATATGTTGCCTACGGGCTTGATGATTATGATTATAGACCAAAGCAGTAACTCTGAACTTTGAATAACATATTAGTGTCTTTTGGGCCCATACGTGTCTTTGTGTCAATGTAAATTATGAGTGATGAAATAATTGAATCAAATGATGAAATGTAGTCTTATGAACAATATAAAAATATCATTTGTGAATATTATATTAATTGTTGAAATGTATGACATTGTCATTGCATAGAAGCATATTGTTATTGTAGTTTGTACCACAAAGCTGTTGGCTTAGCGCGATTATGATTTATCGCGCAGGTAACAGGGAAGAACCAGAGAGTCCCTCTAGGTCGAGTAGAGGCTAGATCTTGAGGTGTATCTAGTGAAGGTTAAAGATCGAAGAAATACTGCCAAACATGTATATATTTTATGTTTTGTAAAACTTGAGTTTTAATGTATAATTATTTGTAAATATTTGTTACATTTTCCGCTGCTTTTAAATAAACATTTTACCTTTTGTCTTTTATAATTTCTTTTAAATGATTTAAATTTTTTTATGCTTTTATGGAAGGGATGAGTCATTTGTTAAGTATATCGTGGCATTTCTATATTCAGTATACGTATATTACGATCGTATTAGCATGTTGTGTACGTATACAGGGTATAGGGGTGTTACAGCTCTACTGGATCTACCTTGTCACTTGCGTGATGAATTACAATCACGCTAACCCAAAAGCCAAGCGGTACAAACTTTAATAATAATAAAGTTCAAATGAAATGCCAATGCACACTGCTTATGTATATCATATCTCATATTAATTCATAAAATATATATATATATATATTTTTCAATTGTTTCCAATTCACAATTAACATAAAAGCAAACACAAGCATGGGCCCAAAGGATCTAATATGTTATTCAAATCCAAGAGTTACTATTTTGGTCCAAGTTGACACCATGTGTTTAGCCCCGAAGGCAAATCAAGTGATTGCTCAAAAGTTAGCCCCAAAGGCAGATCATAATTATTGCTCAAAAGCTAGCCCTAAAGACAAATCATATCACAATGATGGCAAGCATCTAACCTCGAAGGCAAATCAAATAATTGCTCAAAAGCTAGCCCTGAAGGCAAATAATGAGGATAACCTCATAGGCATGCTGCCAAACATAGAACTCTAAAAATTGAATAACATATTAGGCACACAATTATTTTATATTTCCATTATCAATTTCTTTCTCATTTTTCCAAAATCAAACTAGGTACATTGCTTTATTTATCTCATTATAAACTTGGCACATTACCTCATTTATCTCATTTATATCAATGCCATCTTATTTCATATCATCATATAATCATAATGTATCACATTTTACATTTACAACACATTACCCAATTATTTTGGGTATTTTCATATAATTCACATATGAATCACATTTTACTCAATTTAGCCATTATCAATGGCTTTTCACATTACATATAATGCAATATTAACAAATCATATAACATAGCACAATGTTCATGTATATTCAATATATCAAGGAGCTTAGCATATTTTTCAACCAAAATGTGTTAAGTCCAAATGTAATGCAAACACACCAATTTATTCAAAGTTTGTACTCACTAATTTATTCAAAGTTTGTACTTACCTCTAAAAGCAACAAAACAAGCTCAAACACCACCTTCAACATTCTCTTCCAAGATATCCTTCAACACTTGGATTGGGCAAATTAACTCTCCTTAATGCCTAAACCAAATGTGATTATAAATAATCACTTAGTATCACACTTAAAGGAATTTCCAAATCTTAACACATTATAATACATATGCATGATCTCTCAACAAAAAGATAAGAACCATAAAGAAAAAAAATAAGAAAAAGAGCTATCTTAGGAAAATTCTACAAATGGCACGCTCAATGACATGGGCGTGTCAATGACCCTGTCCTATGCCCACTACACAAGTTTTGACACGCCCAGTGACATGCGCGTGTCACTGCCCATGTCACTAACACTAAAAATAGAATCGTCGACACACCCAATGACATAGCCGTGTCACTGGGCGTGTTAGGCCAAAATCCTAATGTCAACATAAAATAATCTCATATCCAAAGTTATCATTCTTTACTCATACTTTGAACAATCTTTCTTGTTCCTTTTAAGCCTCTAAATCATCACTTCCATTCTCAAACTCTATCCAATAAAATCAAATCTATCACTTAACTTTAAAATACTTGTTTATGCATAAAAGTAACTCAATTAAAATCAAATTACATAATTTGAAATCATAAATTCACAACTCAAAAGTTACATGACTCTAACTGTCTCTCTCTACACCAAACTCAACTCAAACTTAACCATTTCATCAATCCAAACTTAAAATCATGGTTAATTACTCAAAAAAACTTCATACATACCAATTCCAATTATTAAAACATACTACCATAACAAGTCAAACTTCATATCTTTAAGAAAATACAAGAAAAACAAGTTGAAAACTTACCAATTCAAGTGGAAATCACTAATTCTTCCCTTGAAACCTTTAAAATACTTCACTTTAGGAAGCTTAGAAGAAGCAAAAATTCTCTCTTGCACAACCATTTGTAGACCCTTAATTTTTGACCCAGTCCAATCCGATATTTTTAAACAGTCTAAAATAATTTTTGTGGTGTTTTAATTAAATAATATTTATTTTAATAAAAATAAAAAAAGAGAAGTAATAATAAAAAGGATAAAAATTAATAAATAAATAAAAATAGGCGATGGAAGAATCGGCGATGAAAATTTTTCATCGCGGGCAACGAATTGGCTTGTGGCCAATTCGCCGCAGGAAAATCCTGTGGCAAATTGGTTGGCCTGCGCCCAACACCCGCATAACTTCTTCGCCAGCATACTTTCACATGCCCGGCCCGCGCACGGTTTTGCCAAAACCCTATTCTACTTGGTTTTTAATTTTGTTTCCTAAAACATTTTTATTTCCTTAGCCAATTAGTATTAGGTTTTTATTTTTTCTTATAAATACCACATTAAAGACACAGAATGAAAGGGTTGAAATTTTTGGATTGGACTTTGGACTTTTGGATTTTTTAGCCAGAAAAAGAGAACCTTGAAGGAGCAAGAGGTAGTGAGCAAGCAACAACAATCTATCAAAGGCAGCCTACATTGTCTTTATTATTGCTCAACCAAAATTCAAAGATTGTGGTGGAACCAACAACGGAGGTTTGAATCTCTATTTCTTTGCTTATGTTTACAGTAACTTCATCATACAATTTGATAAATTGTTTAAACATGCATATTTTTGTTATTTGATCAATTGTTCTAGTTACTATCGAAACTTTATTTAAAATCCTAAAAACTATTTTTTAAAACACTAATACCTTAATACCCGTAAAATATATTTTTAAAAACTAAAACCCTAATTACACTTTTCTAAAATCACAAAACACAAATCTAATTTCTTAAACCCTAAGTTATTCAAACCCTAAATCTTAATTAATTTTGTTTTCAAATCTTCACAATAGCTTGTTCCATCAAATCACCATAGCATTAGATTATTCAAATAATGTTTAAAACTTCCAGTAGTCATATTACATATAAGTATTTATCAAAAAATCCATGTTAAAGTGGTCTTAAAGTTTTTATATTAATCATGTTTTGATAAAATCCTAACTCCAGTAAACTCTAAAGACCCAAACCCAAATCTCTTAAATCCTAAATCTTAAATCTTAACCTTGTTTATTTAATGGATTGAATTCTAATTTTATTTATCTATTTTATTATGTAATTTGTTATATGATAATGATGAATGATTTATTTTATTTTATGAATGGTTTGCTTTTATTTATAATTGGATGATTGAATATTCTTTTATTTGTCTTAGTTTTAAAATTATAAGAGGTATGTTTCTACTTTGTGGGTACCTCATTAGTTAAATTTCATGTAATTTATTTTATTTTAAAGTTTTTTGGACCAATGTAAAGGACCATTTTTTCTTTCGGTGGGTGTCCTATTTAGCTTTAGATATGGATGAAGTAAGGACGTGTTTTCATCCTTGGATGGGTATCCATTTATTTATTTTGTTTGAACATTGCTTTGATTTTAAAATAATGATAATGGATAATATTATCATATTTAAGAATTTTATAATATTAAGATATGAAAAGAAGGTCAGTTTCAATGAACAAGGCGTTGTGGGGGTGCTGGGCCATTTTTCACCTTTCCCACACGTACCCAACTTTCCAAACCCATTAGGGGGTTGGGGATTCCTTAGGAATTGAGTCATCCACCCCTTTCTTTTCTCCTAGCTTGTCTAGGTGGCGACTCCATTTTCTTCGGGCTTAGGCCTGTGTTCTCTAAGGTCCCGAGCCTAAACAGTGCCGAAGTCGCAATAACTATTCTACCGAGAGTGGGGGCAAAAATTTCCGCTCACAGTGGCAACTCCACTGGGGATAAGAGAAGTTGATTCCGTTGGTTTTTATATTATTCTATTCTTTCTTATTGTGGTATTATCCATTGCATCATATTAGTTTGCATCGTGTGCGTGAGTTAGGACGTCCATGTTACCCGTTTTGTATTATGTAAGGGATACTATACTTTCACTCAAGGTATGGAGATCAAGCATGGCATAACCACTCATAGCCTTGTACCTTTTGGTATATACTTGCTATGGTAACCTAAGCCTTTTCAACCCAAAGACTAAAGCTCATGTAATTGGCCTAGTTACTTTCCTTAGGTTTTTACCCCAAATGCTTTTTATTTGACTATGGTTAATTTATCTTGGCTTAAATCATGGCTTATTTGGTTTGTTCTTTTTCTAATATGACCTAAGTATATTGTAAGCTCAAAATAATTTTCTTTAAAGTCCAAAAGACCAAAGCTATTTTTTAAACTTTTCAATATGGTCTTTGGACATAAAACTTTTCTAAAAAAAACAAATCAAAAATTCTTTTCTCATGGCTCAAATACAAAGTCAAAAATTCATTTTTTTTCTAAAAATCTTTTTACAATGGGTTTTTCAAACAAAATTATTTTTGCATTTCATCCAACCTTTTCTTATAAAGAGCTTACAAATTATTTAGGTCAATTATGAAAATACCAAAAATCAATTGTGAGCCTAGTTTATACTAAGAGTTATTAATCATGGGCTTATTTTTGGCATGAATCACTAGCACTTTTTCAAGTGAGAAATCTATTTATAATAAACCTCTTAATTTAGTTTTAATCCAATATAGCATAAAAGCTACTTTAGTTGGTTGAATGGATTAAGACCTAATTAATAGGAATTATCATGAACTAATTTTCATTTTTGAAAATATATCTATTGGTTGAAACATTTGAGGGAATTATTTGAAAACAAGATACCCCATGTTGGTAATTGGTTAACCATATTACCTAGGAAAAGAGACTAGCCATTCGTGTGTGGATGTTATAAGGTTGGAAGGAATGTCCTATTTATCCTTATTTATTTTTTGTTTATGCATACATGCATACATACATGCATTACATGACATATCATTAATCCCTTCTGGCTCATAGCTCTGAATTACAACAGTTCAAAAGCTTATGACAATTCGACCTACGTTGGAGATGAAGAATCTAGCAGCAACTCAATTACTTTCTCACCAAAAGCAATGGAGACCAAACAAATTCATAGAATGGTGGACGATGCCCTCAATGCTAAAATGGAAGAACTAAAGGAGACCTTGACTGAGACCATGAAGAACCAATTGGCTGCAATTTTAGGAAACAATACCAAAACATCTGCTAGCACCAAGATGTCACGACCCTCCCCGACCAGTCGGCTGCCCGGCCCACTAGTGGCTTACGGCCCGGCCTTTTTACCACCTGGGCACGGAGTCCGCAGGAGGCAAGCGATCGCTACAGTACTGGACAGCCCTCGCGGCCCACCCAACAGGATTTGTTTATTTGGCCCCAAGGGGTCGCCTCCCTGGATCGAACCCCTGACCTCCCACTTAAGAGAGCCAACAAGAACCATCCAGTACCATTTCTGCTATAATCAGCAGTAACCTGTTTAAAGCCAATATGACGACCATTACTAGTGGAAAGGAGGATGTCGCTGAGCAAAGGAGGATGCAATCAGAGACACTTTCTACTGTCTTTGAGACATATTTTCGCATCTTGATGCATACCATGCTGTCATCCACGTCTAGGTTTGTTTCCAGATTGCACATTAGTTGTTAAGAGTGGCTCACATGGCTTTATGACAAAGAAATGGGCTCTTCCTACTTTATGGAACTTGTTTTATTAGGTTTCATAGCATAGATATGACTATATGGCATAGATACGACTTGTTTTTGTGAAACTACGATTTCTTGAATTGAATTTGGCATCTGTAGTTGATAAGTAACAGTAGTTTGAATCTGCTTTTAGGTATTTAACTTTTAAAAGTGCTTTCTCTGTATTCTTTTGGTCAGGACTTCATGGGTATAATAAATATCAATTTCACTTGTTTTATTTTATTGTTCCAGATTAACTGTAACGACCCTCCCCGACCAGGTCGGCTGCCCGGCCCACTAGTGGCTTACGGCCCGGCCTTTTTACCACCTGGGCACGGAGTCCGCAGGAGGCAAGCGATCGCTACAGTACTGGACAGCCCTCGCGGCCCACCCAGCAGGATTTGTTTATTTGGCCCCAAGGGGTCGCCTCCCTGGATCGAACCCCTGACCTCCCACTTAAGAGAGCCAGCGAGAACCATCCAGTACCATTTCCGCTAGTAGCAGAAATGGTACTGGATGGTTCTCGCTGGCTCTCTTAAGTGGGAGGTCAGGGGTTCGATCCAGGGAGGCGACCCCTTGTGGCCAAATAAACAAATCCTGCTGGGTGGGCCGCGAGGGCTGTCCAGTACTGTAGCGATCGCTTGCCTCCTGCGGACTCCGTGCCCAGGTGGTAAAAAGGCCAGGCCGTAAGCCACTAGTGGGCCGGGCAGCCGACCTGGTCGGGGAGGGTCGTTACACCAAGAAGCCAAAGGACAAAGGGAAGGCTAAAGTTGGTGAAGTGGTTTTTGATGATGATAAGGTGATCATTGATGATGATGATGATTGGGCTCAATACTTGCAAGATCCTCAAGACAAGGAGAAAGAGCCGAAGATTGTTGAAAGATCAGCTGTGGAGAAAACTAAAACTTCAGATGTTGAAAAGATGATTGCGGACTTGGAAAAGAAATTTGAGAAGAAGCTGAAAACTGAAGAAATGTCCGAAGTTGACAAATTATTTGAGCTAGATGAAGAAGTTCAATACAAGTTCAAGATGCCATCCTTTGCAAAGTTTGATGGAACCGAAAATTCTCACCTTCATGTGAAGTAGTATATCACTGCTATGCAGTATGCTCGAGCTACTAAGGCTCAAACTCTGAGGTATTTTATGCTCTCATTGGACCCTATCATCCAAGATTGGTTCAATACCTTAGATGATGCACACAAATGAGTTGGGATCTGCTATACAAGACCTTCATCCAACAATATGGATACAATGCCAAGATGGAAGTTATTTTAATGGAAGTTGAGTTCATTAGGCAAAGGCCAAATGAGAATTTTGTGGACTATGTGAAAAGATGGAGGAATATGGCTGCTTTGCTCAAGAGAAGGCATGATGAATCCGATCAAATTAGAATGACTATAAGAGGAGTGTTACCTAGCCTTTGTGAAAGGATGTCTCATATACTCATTCAGAATTTCAAGGACCTTTTACAAGCTGGTCTACAAATTGAAGAGTGGGAAAGAGAAAAGAACCGCTTTTCAACAAGAAGGAACGAGAAAGGAAACTATAAGTTTGGTAACCAAAGATGTAAAAGGAAGTTGGAGTTAATGCTACTGGCCAAGGAGGAAGAAGGCAGTTTTTAAAATTAAGGAAGCCGCTGTCTTGGGTCCTCAATAAGCTACAAAAGAAGGGATTGTTACAACCCTTAAATCCTCGTCCTTTGCCTAACCCTCTCCCACCTAATTTTGACACGAAGGCATTTTGTCAATTTCATCAAATGCAAGGGCACGACAAGGATAGATGTGAGAGGTTGAGGCATGAGATCCAGAATTTGATTGATAATGGGAAGCTGCCCGAGCCCAATACTCTATTGAACCATTGCCAAGGTTTAATAGAGTATCACCACCAGTGACCTTCATGATTGGAGGAGGTTTGCATGAAAGTTTTGTCATCGCTTCTTTTCAAGATGTAGATAAAGAAGTAAGCAGAGAAGAAGTGGTGTTTAGCAAAATTGAACAAACTATGGTGGGTAAAGAAGTAGCAATCTGTGTTGTGAATGAGTTTTGGGATTCAAGTGATAGCAATGACGATCTTGTATCCAAGAAAGAGGAATGAACCTGGTCCGAGCTCGAAGAAGATGAAGTATTGAACACTCAATCTGGTAAGCCCTATGAAAGGCCACCACCTAAGGAGGTAGAAGTTAATAAAGGAAATGAAGTGGAAGTAGGGAACAAAGAAGAGGATGACGATACTGTGCTTAAGCAGTTGAAGAGAACCCAAGAAAGTGTTAGCATTTGGGACTTATTGGCCACTTCTAAGAAGCACCGTGAAACTATGGCCAAGGCCTTGGCTAGCATGCCAATTTCCACCTCTATAACACCAGAGGAGCTGATTAACTTCATAAAAGTTGAAGGAGTAATGAAATGTGAAGACATTCAAAAGAAGAACGAAGTTAATATGGAAATGGTATCTTTCACAGATGCGGATTTACCGAAAGAGGGGAGAGATCACATCCGTCCTCTCTTTATCAAAGTAGAAATCAAAGGAAAAAGGACTTTATGTGTGATGGTTGATGATGGGTCCGCCATAAATATTTGTCCACTTAAAATATTGCTAAAGCTAGCTATGCCAATGAGGGATCTAAGGCCAACCGAGGTAACCATTTAGGCCTATGACAATACTAAGAGGCATGCCGAATGAACTTTCAAAGCTGTTGTGAAGGTTGGTCCAATTGAATCTATTATTGAATTTGTTATTTTGGACATACCTGTTACTTTTGCTCTACTTTTGGGACGATCATGGTTCCATCCTCTTGGTGGATTTCCTTCCACCCTTCATCAAAAGATCAAGTTCCCTAATGGAGATGAGATGGTGGTCATCAAGGCCAAGGATAATGAGGTTGTTAATGCTCTAATGATAGAGAGGCCTCTCAATGGTTTTCAAGTAGCTACAATTTTTGATGATGAAGTAGTGGACTCTAAGATCATGAACATGATGAAGAACATGAGCTATCTTCCCAAATCTAGTCTTGGAAAGGGCAAGGCCGGTGTGACAAAGCTTCCAGATTTCAAAACTCAAACTTCCAAGGTTAGGGTATGAAGAAGCCAACAAAGATGTCCAGACAAAGAAGAATGAGAAGATGAGCTTCCCACCTCTGAAAGAGATCTTTGTCAAAGCTCCAAACATGGGACCACTCCAAGGAAAGCCTGAGCTAATCATGTTCATGGGAAAGTTGATCCCGGGTTTTGAAATTTTTGCTGATGTTGCCAAGATAGTGGAACAAGTGAAGAAAGAGTTCATCCTGCCAGCCGACAAGGAGCCCAATCCAAAAAGGAAGAAGGAAGCTATCCTGAAAGCCGAGAAAAATCCAGAAGAGATAGCTAACTTGGTTGAAGAAAAGTTTAAAGATGTCCTGCTTTATGATTTTGAGAATAATGACAATGATTTTGATTTTAATTTGTCTACTTTGTATGAGGATGATGATGTTTTCTTTTCCAAAATGAATGCAATAAAGTCTGATTTTGCTTACTTTTGTGATGTTTCTCCCGATGATTGCATATATTTAAATAGTGGGTACATGAGCATCTTTAATATTAACTCTGTTGATACACAATCATTAAATTTGGAAACAACCGAAAATCCTAAAAATATTAGCATAGCATCCGACCTTACTCCTGATGAGAGAGAGAGAGATTTGAAAAAATATTTTAAACAATATGAAGAAGTATTTGCTTGGTCTTATTAGAATATGCCTAGAATAGATCGAGGCATAGCCGAACATCTTATTCCTACTTACACTCACATGAAAGTTGACAAACAAAAGCTTAGGCATTTGAGGCCAGAATGGGCTGAATTGGTTAAAGAAGAGGTCACTAAACAAATACAAGTAAAGTTCCTTGAAGTGATAGATTATCCAGATTGGCTAGCCAACATAGTACCCTTGCTAAAGAATGATGGAAGAATTAAGGTCTGTGTGGACTATAGAGATTTAAGCAAGGCTTCCCCTAAAGATGATTTTCCTTTACCCCACTGTAGACCCTTAATTTTTTACCCAGTCCGGTCCGATATATTTTATTTAGTCTAAAATAATTTGTGTTATCTTAATTAAATAATATTTGTTTTAGTATTTATTTTTTATAATTATAGTAATAAAAATAATAATAATAAATGAATAAATAAAAATAAAAATAAAAATCGGCGACGAAAAATTTCGTCGCCAAAAGTCATTGGACGAAATGGCCTTGGCCATTTCGCCCGCAGGATTTGGCCTACAGCCCACCAACAACAATTCTCGCATGCAATTCCTCGCAGCCGTTGCAAATTTTGCCAGCAAAAATTTTTCAAACCAATTTTTCCAAAACCAAATTCTATTTGGTTTCGATTTTCTTTTCATAATTAATGATAATTTCCTTAAACAATTGGAATTAAGCTTCCAAAATTTCCTATAAATAACACTAAAAAATACACAGAAAGGGGGGATCTTGATCTTCTTTTGGCATCGGACTAGGAAAAACAGTTGGAGAAAAAAAGAAAACTTTGAAACTGGGATTACAGAAAACTCTAGCAATAAGCAAGAAAATCAACGATTCTTTAAAGGTAACTAGCTTGTCTTTGTCCTTGTTCATCCAAGAAGCAATTTTTGGTGGAACCAACGAACAAAGGTTTGAATCTCTAATTTCTTTTTATTTTATTACAGTAGCTTTGTTTCTTTGATTCATAAAATTATACACACAAATCCTTAATCTATAAATATGTAGTAACATTGATCTTCATTTTAAAAACCCTAAAAAGTATTCTTATGTTTCCAAAAACCTTAAGAACCCTAAAAACACTTTTCTGTTTCTTCTAAACCTTAAAACCCTAATTCACTTCTTTTGTTTCCAAAAATCCTAAATGATCTCTTCTGTTTCCAAATACGTTAAAAACCCTAAAAGAACACTCCTTTATTTCCAAAAACCTTAAATCATTTTTCTTATTTCCAAAAGCTTTTAAAAACCTTAAATTGTTTTTCTCTCACCTTTTTTCCAAAATTTCCAAATGTTTTGTTAAATATCCAAACTCTAAACTCACTTTACAGTTTCTAAAAAATTATAATTACTTTATAAAATTAAACTATTTTCTTCAACTCCAAAACCAAAACAGTAAACCTCAAACAAGTTAATCTAAGCCCTAAGTTTTCCCTAAACCCTAATTCCCTCAAAACCAAAACCGTAAACCCTAGTTTTCCTAAACCCTAATCCTTAAAACCTTAAAACCTTATAAACCTAAATATTAAAACTCAACACAGTAAGCCTAAAAAAACAACAATCCAGTAGCTAATAATCATAAACCTAATGTTCTAATATTCCAAAACCCTAATTTCATAATGTTACCCATAAACCCTAATTTGATTTATGAAACCTTAATCCATTTTAACTTTCTTAAACCTTTATAGTAGCTAAGAATTATAAACCTTAACATACTAAAATCCCAAAACCCTAAATATTAATTAAAGAACTTTAAATATAAACAATAACCCTAATTTGTACTTTACTTGCTTTATTTTTTAGATTTGATTATGTAGTCTATTATATGCTTTGGTGGTTGATTTATTTAATTTCAATGCTTGATTTATTTAATTTATCATGGATGAATGCTTACTTTCTATTTTGATTGATGTTTAATATCTTTGATGAATGATTTATTTATAATGAATGGTTATTTATTTCTATCGATTTATTTTTATTTTCAAATGTCGTAAGAGGTATGTTTCACTTTGTGGGTACCTCATTAATCAAGTTCTATGTAATTTAAATTGCTTTTATATTTTGGACCAGTGTAAAGGGCATGTTTCTACCTTTTGGTGGGTGTCCTATTTAGCTTAGACATGGATGTTGTAAGGGCATGTTTCCATCTTCGGATGGGTGTCCATTTATTTGCTTTGCTTGGACATTGCTTTGATTTTAATATAACGATGCTTCATTTCAATTGTTGCATATAATATGAATAATATTGTTATATTTAAGAATTTTATAATATTAAGACCTGTAAAAGAGGCCGGTTCCAATGAACCAGGCATTGTGGGGGTGCTGGGCCATTTCTCACCTTCCCCACATGTACCCAACTTTTCGAACCCATTAGGGAGTTGGGGATTCCTTAGGAATCGAGTCATCCACCCCTTTCTTTTTCCTGGTCCGTCCAGGTGGTAACTCCATTTTCTCCAGATTTAGGTCCATGTTCTCTAAGGCCCCGAGCCTAAATAGTGCCGAAGTTGCAAGAACCATTCCACCGGGAGTGGGGGCAAAAATCCCTGCTCACAGTGGCGACTCCACTGGGGATAAGAGAAGTTGATTCCGTTAGTCTTTATATTATTCTATTCTTTCTTATAATAATATTATCCATTGCATCATATTAGATTGCATCGTGTGCATGAGTTAGGACGCCCGTGTTACCCGTGTTGTGTTATGTAAGGGATACCATACTTTCACTCAAGGTATGGAGATCGAGCATGGCATAACCGCTCATAGCCTCGTACCATTTGGTATATACTTGCTAGGGGAACCTAAGCCTTTTTACCCAAAGACTAAAGCTCATGTTATTTGCCGAGTTACTTTCGTTAGGTTTTACCCCAAATGCTTGTTGTTTGACTATGGTTAATTTGTCTTGGCTTAAATCATGGCCTATTTGGTTTGCTCTTTTTCTAATATGACCTAAGTATATTGTGAGCTCAAATAAATTTTTCTTTAAAGTCCAAAAGACCAAAACAATTTTCAATGCTTTTTAAGATGGTCTTTGGATATAATACTTTTCTCAAAACTTTTCAAAAATTCTTTTGCTCATGACCCAAATACTAAGCCTAAAATATATTTTTTTCCAAAATCTTTTTACAATGGGCTTAGAAACAAAATTATTTTCATCCAACCTTTTCTTAAAAATAGCTTGCAAATTATTTAGGTCAATTACGAAATACCAAAAACCAATTGTGAGCCTAGTTTATACTAAGAATAATTAACCATGGGCTTGTTTTTGGCATGAATCATTAGTTACTTTTTCAAGAGAGAAATTTATTTGTAATAAACCTCTTAATTTAGTTTTAATCCAATATAGCATAAAAGCTACTTTAATTGGTTAAATGGATTAAAACATAATTAATAGGAATTATCATGAACTGATTTCCTTTTTTGAAAATATAACTATTGGTTAAAATGTCCGAAGGAAATATTCGAAAACAAGATACCCCATGTTGGTATTTTGTTAACCATATACCTAGAAAAGAGACTCGCCATTCATGTGTGGATGTTATAAAGATGGAAGGGACGTTCTACTTATCTTTGTTGATTGTTTGTGCATACATGCATACATTTGCATCTCATATCATTGATCCTTTCTGGCTCACAGCTCTGGATTACGATAGTTGAAAAGTTTACGACAATCTGACCTACGCCGGAAGCGAAGAATCTTAGTAACGACTCAATCACTTGCTCACCAAAAGCAATGGAGCCCGAACAAATTCAAAGAATGGTGGATAAAGCCCTCAATGCCAAAATGGAAGAAATAAAAGAGGCCCTAGCTAAGACCATGAAGAACCAATTGACTGCAATTTTAGAAAATCATCCCGAAGCATCTGCTAGCACTAAGAAGCCAAAGGACAAAGGGAAGACTAAAGTTGGTGAAGTGGTTTTTGATGATGAAAAGGTGATCATTGATGATGATGATGATTAGGCTCAATACTACTAAGATCCTCAAGAAAAGAAGAAAGAACCAAAGATTTTTAAAAGATCAGCTATGGAGAAAATCAAAGCTTCTGATGTTGAAAAGATGATTGCTGATTTAGAAAAGAAATTTGAGAAGAAACTGAAAACCGAAGAAATGTCCGAAGTTGACAAATTATTTGAGCTAGACGAAGAAGTTCCGTATAAGTTTAAGATGCTATCTTTTGCGAAGCTTGATGGAACCGAAAATCCTCATCTCTATGTGAAGTAGTATATCACTGCTATGCAGTCTGCCCGAGCTACTAAGGCTCAAATTCTAAGGTACTTTATGCTCTCATTGGATCTTATTATCCAAAATTGGTTCAATACCTTAGATGATGGAACACAAAAGAGTTGGGATTTGCTATACAACTCCTTCATCCAACAATATGGTTACAATGTTGAAATAGAAGTTACCTTAATGAAAGTTGAGTCCATTAGGCAACGACCAAATGAGAATTTTGTGGATTATGTGAAAAGATGGAGAAATAAGGCTGCTTTGCTCAAGAAAAGGCCCGATGAATCTGATCAAATAAAGGATGATCATGAGAGGCATCCTGCCCAATCTCTGTGAAAGGATGTCTCACACCTTTATAAGGGATTTCAAGATCTTCTCCAAGCTAGTCTACAAATTGAAGAGTGGGAAAGGGAGAAGAATCGCTTTTTGGCAAGAAGGAATGAGAAAGGAAATTATCAGCCTAGCAATCAAAGTATACAAAAAGAAGCTAATGTTAATGTCATTAGTCAAGAAGGAATGAGGCAGTTTTCAGAATTAGGAAAGCCGCTATCTTGGGTTCTCAATAAGCTACAAAAGAAGTGATTGTTACAACCCTTGACTCCTCGTCCTTTGCCTAATCCTCTTCCACCTAACTTTGATACTAATGCATTTTGCCAATTCCATCAAAGGCTTGGACACGAAATGAACAATTGTATGAAGTTGAGGCATGAGATCCAGAATTTAATTGATGATGGCAAGTTTCCTGAGCTGGATAAGCCCAATACTAAAAGTAATCCTTTTCCAAGGTTCAACAGAGTACCACCACCAGTAACCTTAATGGTAGGAAAAGGTTTTGAAGAAGATTTTGTTTTATCATCCTTTCAAGATGGAAATATTGAAGATGTGAAAGGAGAAGCAGCTTAACTCAACAAAATTTCCTTAGCTTGAATGTTGCTTTTCAATTTTACTTTCTTTAATATTTAATTGGAACAGTCATGCTTTTTTTCAAATTTAAAGTTGTTTGAATAAATTATTTTCATTAAAATTTTTGTTGGTCTTTGCTCATTTTGGTGCTCAACCGATGAGGAATCTATCTTGATAATTCATGAATTAATATATTTATGCATCATGACTTGAATAACTTTACTAGGTGAGGAAATTGCCAAGAAGATAGAAGGAATTTGGAGTCTAGCGAGATTGCCTCCAAGCTACCTAAAGTTCAAATAAGAAGTTTGTAGTGTGAAGGTTTGTCTATTGTATCACATCGGCTCCAACTTACAAATGGCCTTCATTTAACCCATGTCCCTTATAGACCCCATTTCAAGCCTATCAAAGACCTGTTGATCTCTCTTGGTAGGTAGAGTCTATTAGTGGAGATAGTTTGGATCAGCATGCATATGAGATAGACAATATTTAAACTCAATAAGACCTTTAGCTAAGCAAAGTGTATGTGCCTATCTGAAGTGCAACAATTCTTGCTTAAATAGAAATGATTCCTGAGTTTAGTATGGTAACTAGGGTTGTCATGTTATAGATATGTTAATTTGGAAAATCAAATCCTGAGGTACATTGACATTGATTTGTCAAAGCCAACATTTGATTTCAAAATCAAAATTCAAAAAATACAAAAAATATTTTTGTCACACGAAGCCTTCAAGTTAAGAGAAGTTTGTTGTACCATCAAAACTCGAAGGACACATTGGGCAAAGGAAATGATTACTAGCAAGGTTATGAAGAAGCTACCAATTGGCATACTGAATCATATTTTGAAATGGATGTATCTATGCTGTTTGGGGCCTCCATTATTCATATTTTCAACATCTTAAAGATAAAAGCCATAAATGTGAAGCATTGTGTCACTCCAATGCAAGACCTGAACGAGCATCTGAAAGGAACCAATGAGAACACTTCTGCTGATCACCTCGGACTGTGAGTCGATGGAATGACTAGTATTATTCATGCATATCATGCATACATGAGCATATCACATTACACTTTCTTGTCTTGTATTGTCTATTCTTTATTAAAGTGAATAACAAACACCCTATGATGTAAACAATCAAAAGAAGATATCAAATTAGGAGGGCATGGAAAGCCCATTGCATGGGAAAGCTCCAGTAATTTTGCAAAGAGAAGAAATGCATGCTTGTGTTGAGAAATAGACAACAAAAACATCAATCAAGGCTTGCACGGAAAAAATCTTTGGTTTAAGCCTACACAGGGGGCAAAGTTTCTCCTTTTCAATTTTTTGAGTTTATATACAAAACATTTTCAAACTCACTTCTGATATTTTACCATGGAGGGGGGCAAGGAGATGATATAAGGTCCAATTAAAACTAGCTGAATTTTTGGGAAAAGAAAGAACAAAAGAATGGAACATTAGAACTCTCAAAAGAATGAAGATGCAAAAGACAAAAGATCAGTCCAGCTAAAAGAGCTGAAGCAAGGGTAAAGACCTAATTTCCAATGGATAAAGATCCATGTTTCAAGGGTAAAGACCCAATTTCCAATGGATAAAGATCCATATTGCAAGGGTAAAGACCCAATTTCTAATGGATAAAGATCTATATTTCAAGGGTAAAGACCCGATTTCCAATGGGTAAAGATCCATATTTCAAGGGTAAAGACCCAATATCTAATGGATAAAGATCCAATTTCAAAGGGTGAAGACCCAAAGTCCAAAGGATGAAGATCCATTTTCAAAGGGTGAAGACCTAATGCCAAGGATGAAGATCCAGTTCAAAGGATGAAGATCCATTTTCAACTGTGAAGACCCGATCTCAAAGGCTGAAGATCCATTTTCAAGGGTGAAGACCTGATCTACAAGGATGAAGATCCATTTACAAGGGTGAAGACCTGATCTCAAAGGATGAAGATCCGTTTTCAAGGGTGAAGACCTGATCTCAAAGGATGAAGATCCATTTTCAAGGGTGAAGACCTGATCTCAAAGGATGAAGATCCATTTTGAGGGTCAAGAACCACAATGCATAGAACAGCCAGAGCAGTCAGACTTCTCAACTGATAAAAGGTTAGTCAAACTCAGTCTCTGGTCCAAGCACCCAAATTCAATTCAGTCTCGGGTCCAAGTATCCATTCTCGGGTCCAAGTACCCAAATCAAATCAGTCTCGGGTCCAAGTACCCATTCTCGGGTCCAAGTACCCAAATCAAATCAGACTCGAGTCCAAGTACCCAATCTCGGGTCCAAGTATCCAAATCAAATTCAATCTCGGGTCCAAGTACCTAAATAAAATTTAGTTTCGGGTCCAAGCACCCAACCTTGGGTCTAAGTACTCAAATCAAATCAATCTCGGGTCTAAGTACCCAATCTCGGGTCCAAGTACCCAAATTCAATCTAGTCTCGGGTCCAAGTACCCAAATCAAATTCAGTCTCGGGTTCAAGTACCAAAAATAAATTCAAGTAACCATCTTATCAAAATTAAGTCTTATTGCTTTTCACTCTCTTTTACTAAAGTCTCAAATCATTCAAGCAGGGGGAAAACTGTAGACCCTTAATTTTTGACCCAGTCCGGTCCAATATATTTTATTTAGTCCAAAATAATTTTTATGCTATCTTAATTAAATAATATTTGTTTTAGTATTTATTTTTATAATTACAGTAATAAAAATAAAAATAATAAATGAATAAATAAAAATAAAAATAAAAATCGGCGACGAAAAATTTCGTTGCCTAAAGTCATTGGACAAAATGGCCTACAGCCAGCCAGCGCCAATTCTCGCACCCAATTCCTCGCAGCCGTCTCAAATTTTGCCTGCGAAAATTTTTCCAATGTAATTTTTTCTGAAACCAAATTCTATTTGGTTTCGGTTTTCTTTTCCTAATTAATGTTAATTTCCTTAAACAATTGGAATTAAACTTCCAAAATTTCCTATAAATAACACTAAAAAATACACAGAAAGGGGGGGATCTTGATATTCTTTTGGGATCGGACTGGAAAAAACTGTTGGAGAAAAAAAGAAAACTTTGAAACTGGGATTACAGAAAACTCTAGTAATAAGCAAGAAAATCAACGATTCATCAAAGGTAACTAGCTTGCCTTTGTCCTTGTTCATCCAAGAAGCAATTTTTGGTGGAACCAACGAACGAAGGTTTGAATCTCTAATTTCTTTTTATTTTCTTACAGTAGCTTTGTTTCTTTGATTCATAAGTACACACAAAACCTTGATCTATAAATATATAGTAACATTGATCTTCGTTTTAAAAACCCTAAAAAGTATTCTTATGTTTCCAAAAACCTTAAGAACCCTAAAAGCACTTTTCTGATTCTTCTAAACCTTAAAACCCTAATTCACTTCTTTTGTTTCCAAAAATCCTAAATGATCTCTTCTGTTTCCAAATACCTTAAAAACCCTAAAAGAACACTCTTTTATTTCCAAAAACCTTAAATCATTTTTCTTATTTCCAAAAGCTTTTAAAAACCTTAAACTATTTTCCTCTCACCTTTTTTCCAAAATTTCCAAATGTTTTGTTAAATTTCCAAACTCTAAACTCACTTTACAGTTTCTAAAAAATTATAATTACTTTATAAAATTAAACTATTTTCTTCAACTCCAAAACCAAAACAGTAAACCTCAAACAAGTTAATCTAAGCCCTAAGTTTTCCCTAAACCCTAATTCCCTCAAAACCAAAACCGTAAACCCTAGTTTTCCTAAACCCTAATCCTTAAAACCTTAAAACCTTATAAACCTAAATATTAAAACTCAACACAGTAAGCCAAAAAAAAAACAACAACAATCCAGTAGCTAATAATCATAAACCTAATGTTCTAATATTCCAAAACCCTAATTTCATAATTTTACCCATAAACCCTAATTTGATTCATGAAACCTTAATCCATTTTAACTTTCTTAAACCTTTATAGTAGCTAAGAATTATAAACCTTAACATACTAAAATCCCAAAACCCTAAATATTAATTATAGAACTTTAAATAGAAACAATAACCCTAATTTGCATCTTTTCTTGCTTTATTTTTTAGATTTGATTATGTAGTCTATTATATGCTTTGGTGGTTAATTTATTTAATTTCAATGCTTGATTTATTTAATTTATCATGGATGAATGCTTACTTTCTATTTTGATTGATGTTTAATGTCTTTGATGAATAATTTATTTATGATGAATGGTTATTTATTTCTATCGATTTATTTTGATTTCCAAATGTTGTAAGAGGTATGTTTCCACTTTGTGGGTACCTCATTAATCAAGTTCTATGTAATTTAAATTGCTTTTATATTTTGGACCAATGTAAAGGACATGTTTCTACCTTTTGGTGGGTGTCCTATTTAGCTAAGACATGGATGATGTAAGGGCATGTTTCCATCTTCGGATGGGTGTCCATTTATTTGCTTTGCTTGGACATTCCTTTGATTTTAATATAACGATGCTTCATTTTAATTGTTGCGTGTAATATGGATAATATTGTTATATTTAAGAATTTTATAATATTAAGACCTGTAAAGTAGGCCGGTTCCAATGAACTGGGCGTTGTGGGGGTGCTAGGCTATTTCTCACCTTCCCCACACGTACCCAACTTTCTAAACCCATTAGGGGGTTAGGGATTCCTTAGGAATCGAGTCATCCACCCCTTTCTTTTTCCTGGCTCGTCCGGGTGGTGACTCCATTTTATCCAAATTTAGGTTCGTGTTCTCTAAGGCTCTGAGCCTAAACAGTGCCGAAGTCGTAAGAACCATTCCGCCGGGAGTGGGGGTGAAAATCCCCGCTCACACCCACATAGATATTCTAATTGATAGTGCCGCCTCTTGAGTGCTACACTCATTTGTAGATGGATTTTCTGGATACAACCAATTGCTAATGGCCCAAGAGGATAAAGCCAAAACTGCTTTCATTACTACATAGGATATATTTTGTTATAGGGTAATGCCGTTTGGGTTAAAGAATGCTGGAGCAACCTATCAAAGGATGGTCACCACATTATTTCATGATATGATGCACAAAGAAGTTGAAGTGTATGTTGATGAAATGATGGTGAAATCAGATACAAGGAAACAACACTTCCAAAACTTAGAATTATTCTTCGATAGGGTAGTAAAGTATAAGCTAAGGCTAAACCTGAAGAAGTGTGTGTTTGGGGTTACCTCAGGCAAATTGTTGGGATATGTAATTAGTCCAAATGGTATTGAAATTGACACTGACAAAGTTAAAGCAATCAGGGATATGCTAGCCCCTAAGATGCAGAGAAAAGTTTGGGGATTCATTGTCAAATTGTTGTACATTAGCATATTTATAGCAAAGCTCACTACAATCTGTGAACCTATCTTCAAATTGCTTAAAAAGAATCAGCCGGTCCTGTGGAATGAAGAGTGTCAAAAGGCCTTTGAGAGAATAAAGGAGTATTTACTAAATCCACCTATTTTGAAACCACCTAAACCCAATAAACCCTTGTTACTATACTTAGCAGTAGAAGAAGAGTCAATAGGAGCCATGCTAGCCTAGGCAGATGAGTCGGGGATTGAGCACACAGTTTACTATTTGAGTAGAAAGCTACTACCATATGAAATTAAGTATAGTATCATTGAAAAGACCTGTATAGCTGTGGTTTGGCCTTTTAAGAAGCTGCGGCATTATTTCCAATCTTATAGTGTACAAGTAATTTCCAGGTTGGATCCAATGAAGTACTTAAGGGAGACACCCTCTTTGATTAGAAAGTATGGGCGATGGTTGATAATATTGGAAGAATTTGAGATTGAGTATGTAACCAGGAAAACAATCAAAGGTAGAACAGTGGCATAATTCTTGGCCCAACAACCATTACCGGATAGCGAAGAGGTTGTCTTAGAATTTTCAGATGAACATTTAGAGGCCATTGAAGTACAAGGATGGAAAATGTATTTTGACGGGGCAGTGAGTAGGAAAGGAGCAGGTTTGGGAGTCATACTAGAATCGCCCGAAGGAGAACTTATTCCTTTAGCTAAGAAGTTAAAGTTCAGGGCAACCAATAATATGGAGGAATATGAAGCATGTATCTTTGGTTTGGAAACCCTAATGATTATGAAGGTGGATAAGGTGGAGATCTTTGGCGATTCATTGCTAGTAGTATCCCAAGTAAATGGAGAGTGGGAGTTGAAAGAAGAGAAATTAAAACCATACCACCATTACTTGACCATGATGAAGAAGAACTTTAAAGGAGTGGAAGTTTATACACCTACTAAGAGAAGAAAACCAGATGGCTGATGCCTTAGCCACATTGGCTTCGGTATGGGACAATCCTATCAACTTATTCCTTAAGCCTCTGATTTTACCAGTTCATCAACTCCTTGCTATGAATATGAGACAATCATGAAAACTGATACAGATCATGATGAGTGGTATAATGCTATAAGACAGTTTTTGGAGGAGAAGGAATACCCGTTGGGGGAAACAAAGAAAGAAAGAAGAGTCATAATGCGGTGGTCCTTACAATACATCACCTTCCATGGAGAGTTATATCGAAGATGGCCTGATGGGGTGCACTTGAGATGCTTAAGTGTAGACCCTTAATTTTTGACCCAGTCCGGTCCAATATATTTTAATTAGTCCAAAATAATTTTTTTATTATCTTAATTAAATAATATTTGTTTTAGTATTTATTTTTTATAATTTTTAAAAATTATTATAATAAATAATAATAATAATAAATAAAAATAAAAATCCGTGACTGAAAAATCGGCGATGAAAAAATTCGTCGCCAAAAGCGTTGGACGAAATGGCCTGGCAGCCGCAGCCCGCAATTTTTCACGCCAATCCTTCGCAGCAGCCCTCAGCAATTTTTTCGCCAGCAAAATTTTTTCGACGCAAGTTTTTTTGAAACCAAATTCTATTTGGTTTCGATTTTCTTTTCCTAATTAATGATAGTTTCCATAAACAAATTGAATTAATCATATAAATCTCCTATAAATAACACTAAAAAAACAACACAGAGTGGGGGATCGAAGGAGGAGAGGGGAGAACAATGAGAAAACTTTGGAGGAAAAAAACTTTGAAAGGAGATCGAACTTTAAAAATTCTTTTTGGCAGTGAAAACAATCAGACTTTTTGAGAGAAGAATAAGTAACCAAGCAATCAATCCATCAAAGGCAGCCATCTTGCCTTTGTCCTTGTTCATCCAAGAAGCAACTTTTGGTGGAACCAACAAACGAAGGTTTGAATATCTTATCTCTTTTTTTTACAGTAGCTTCAATCCTTAATTGTTTCTTTTGATTTTAAAAACCTTAATTCGTTTCTTTGTTTTCAAAAACTCTTAAAATTACTTTTCTGTTTCTTCTAAAACATAAGAACCCTAATCTATTTCTTTAAAATCTTAAAACCCTAATCTACTTTCCAACTTTCCAAAACTTTAAATCATTTTACTAATTCCCAAAACCCTAATCTGCTTTTCAATTTTCCAAAATCTTAAAACACTTAATTGATCCTTTTATTTCCAAAAACCCTAAAAAAATATTTTCTGTTTCCAAAAAACCTTAAATCGTCTTGCCAATTTCCAAAAACTTTATAAACTCTAAGTTATTTTCCTCAAATCCTAAAACCAAAACAAGTTTTCCAAAATACTAAAAACCCTAATTCAACTTCAAAACCAAAAACAGTAAATCCCAAACTAGTAAACCTAAACCCTAATTTTCCTAATCCTTAGAACCTTAAAACCTCATAAATCTAAATATTAAAATTCAACACAATAAGCCTAAAAACAACAATACAACAACTAATAATCAAGAACTCAAATGTTTTAAAGTATCCAAACCCTAATTTCATGATTTTACTCCTCAAACCCTAATTTTGTTAATCAAAGAACCTTATCAATCTCTTAAATTATAAAACCTTAATTCACTTCAATTCCTTTAAAACTTACAGTAGCCTAAACCAATAAATTCCAAAACCCTAAATATTAATTAAAGAACTTTAAATGAGAAACAGTAACCCTAACTTGTATCTTTACTTACCTTATTTGATTATACAGTTTATTATATGCTTTGTTTTATTTAAGTTCAATGCTTGGTTTATTTAAATTATCATGGATGAATGTTTATAGTTTGATTAATGTTTAATATCTTTGATGAATGATTTATTTATGATGAATGGTTATTTACCTTTATCAATTTATTTTGATTTTCAAATGTTGTAAGAGGTATGTCTCCACTTTGTGGAAACCTCATTAATTAAGTTCTATGTAATTTAAATTGCTTTTATATCTTAGACCAATGTAAAGGACATGTTTCTACCATTTGGTGGGTGTCCTATTAGTTTAGATATGGATGATGTAAGGGCATGTTTCCATCTTCAAATAGGTGTCCATTTATTTATTTTGCTTGGACATTGTTTTAATTTTTAATATATCGATGCTTTATTTCAATTGTTGCATGTAATATGGATAATACTATTATATTTAAGAATTTTATAACATTAAGACCTGTAAAGGAGGCTGGTTCTAATGAATCGGGCATTGAGTGGGTGCTGGGCTATTTCTCACATTCCCCATACGTACCCAACTTTTCGAACCCATTAGGGGGTTGGGGATTCCTTAGGAATTGAGTCATCCACCCCTTTCTTTTTCCCGGCCCGTCCGGGTGGTGACTCCATTTTCTCCGAACTTAGGTCTGTGTTCTCTAAGGCCCCGAGCCTAAACAGTGCCGATATCGCAAGAACCATTCCACCTGGAGTGGAGGCGAAAATCCCCCCTCACAGTGGCGACTCCACTGGGGATAAGAGAAGTTGATTCCGTTGGTCTTTATATTATTCTATTCTTTTTTATAATGATATTATCCATTGCATCATATTAGTTTGCATCGTGTGCGTGAGTTAGGACGCCCGTGTTACCCGTGTTGTGTTATGTAAGGGATACCATATTTTCACTCAAGGTATGGAGATCGAGCATGACATAACCACTCATAGCCTCGTACCATTTGGTAAATGCTTGCTATGGGAACCTAAGCCTTTTAACCCAAAGACTAAAGCTCATGTAATTGGTCTAGTTACTTTCCTTAGGTTTTACCCCAAATGCATGTTATTTGACTATGGTTAATTTATCTTGGCTTAAATCATGGCTTATTTGGTTTGCTCTTTTTTCTAATTTGACCCAAGTACATTTGTAAGCTCAAATAAAATTTTCTTTAAAAGTCCAAAAGACCAAAGATATTTTCAAAACTTTTCAAGATGGTCTTTGGACATAGAACTTTTCTAAAAACAAATCAAAAATACTTTTCTCATGATCCAAATACAAAGCCCAAAATCCATTTTTCTAAAATCTTTTTACAATGGGCTTAGGAATAATATTATTTTTATCCAACCTTTTCTTACAAAGAGCTTGCAAATTGTTTAGGTCAATTATGAAATACCAAAAATCAATTGTGAGCCTAGTTTATACTAAGAATAATTAATCATGGGCTTGTTTTTGGAATAAATCATTAGTTTCTTTTTCAAGTGAGAAATCTATTTATAATAAACCTCTTAATTTAGTTTTAATCCAATATAGCATAAAAGCTACTTTAGTTGGTTGAATGGATTAAAACCTAATTAATGGGAATTATCATGGATTGATTTCCATTTTTGAAAATATAACTATTGGTTGAAACGTACGAGGAAAATATTCAAAAACAAGATATCCCATGCTAGTATTTGGTTAACCATTTACCTAGGAAAAGAGACTTGCCATTCGTGTGTGGATGTTATAAGGTTGGAAGGAACGTCATATTTGTCCTTGTTTGTTAATTGTTTGTGCATACATGCATATATGCATACATTTGCATCTCATGTCATTAATCCTTTCTGGCTCACAGACTTGGAATACGACAATTCAAGAGCTTACAACAATATCATCTTCAGCATTGATTTTTGATTCAAGTGCTTCATTGGGAGGATGGATGAAAACCAGCTAAGGGATATAATCAATGAAGTTGTCGAAGCTAGGATGGCCAAACTATAAGACCAATTGGTTGAAATTATGAAGACCCAGTTGATTGAAATATGGAGATCATTAACAATGCTGATAAGGCATCTCCCATTGACATAAGAAAGAGGGGAAATGCAGTATCAACAGAGAACATGTTCACTAATAGAGATCAAATGAAAAATGAAGGATCAATCCCTATTCTACAAGATCAACCGAACCATATGCTATCTAAAAGGAACAATAGGAGCGGCTACCACCTCAATGAGCAAAATCAAACGAAAAGAAGAGGTTTTGAGAAAAATGCAGCAACTAAACCAGCAAAGAGGCATAAATTTTCAAACTTGGGGGAACCTTTGTAAAAAATATTGGAGAATCTAATGAAGAAGGGATTGTTACAACCTTTGACTCCTCGTCCTTTGCCTAATCCTTTTTGCCTAACTTTGATATTAAAGCATTTTGCCAATTCCATCAAAGGCTCGGACATGAAATGGACAACTGTATGAAGTTGAGGCATGAGATCCAGAATTTAATTAACAGTGGAAAGCTGCTTGAGCCTAATAAGCCCAACACTAAGAATAAGACTCTGCCTAAAATTGGAAGGGTGCCACCTCTTGCCACCTTCATGAAGAGTTTTATCTTGTCATCTCATCATGATATGGATAGAGAAGCTATGAAAGAGGATGTACTACTAAACAAGCTTGGGCTAACTAAGGATGATGAAGCAATGATCCTTAATGATGAAAAAAATCCTTGCCCTTGATCTGTCTAAATAAATGAAGTATCTTCAACGCCAACTCAATGAACCTTCCTTAACTTGAATGTTGCTTTTCAATTTTACTTTCTTTAATATTAAATTGGAACAATCTTGTTTTTCAAATTTAAAGCTGCTTGAAATAAATTATTTTTGTCAAAATTTTTATTGTTCTTTGTTCATTTTGGTGCTCAATCGATGAGGAATCTAACTTGATAAATCATGAATTAATATATTTATGCATCATGACCTGAATGACTTTACTAGGTGAGGGAATTGCTATATAGCATTGAGCTGTGTATGCTTACTTAGAGAGGGCTCCTGCATAATTACCTTTGTCTAGGTCCTAGTTAGTCTTAGAACATATTTAGGCAAACTGTAGAGGTGAAATTGCAACACTGCTTATTTAAGGGAGAAATGATCTAGGCATTGTTTGGTTAGCCAACAACTAGTATCCACCCAAATAAATATCAATCCCTAGTTGTCCCTTTGAGCCTTCATAAAATTTTAGTTTTCTTTTCATTGGCTTATGGTGCATCGTGCCTAGAGCTATAGCAAAACCGCAAGTGCACGGGTCGCCCAAGTAATAAAGTAGTGAGTGAGTTATCATTCCACTGGGGACAAGGCCAAGTACTAGCGCAAACCTTAACCGTTGTTTAGCAAATTAATATTTGTGTGATGCTTTGTAATTAAAAACAACTAATTTAATAACTGGAAGTAAGGGAAATTAAATGTTGTGCAAATAGGATTGATAATAATAATACTATCCAGATATTGAATCCCCCTAGCCTCAATGATATTTATGAATAATCAATTCAGTTAAATCATTCAATAGAATTGAGTTGGCATTCCTCTAACTTAGACTAAAACCTCTCTCGAGCGAATTAATCCCTAATCACTAAGTAGAATGCCGGAATCTCTTCTCAAACACAATTAAGTAGGTCATGCATTAAGAACAAGGAACTATACGCCAAAGGATCTTGTAGGTCTATCTCTAGCACCCCAATCAATCCTCAACTCTTATGAGTATTCAATTCATATCAAGCTTTCTCAAGTCAATAATATGAAAATGGCAACCGATCAATAAGCATGCTATTATCAATTGGAAATAACATCAAGCATCATAAGAATAAAATAACTCAATCAAATGATTCAACTAAATATAATTATTCAATTCATACAAATAAGCTAGGGTTCATCAATATCTAGATAGAGAAGGAATTAGTTCATGTTCAAAACCAGAAAAATAGAGCAAGATAAATGAGTAAAAGAAACCAAACAATCCATGGCGAATAATTTGTATTTCTTCACTTCAATCCTTGATTCTTGGTTTAGGGCCTGTACAAGATGTGTCTCCTTCTTCAAACTTAGCTCAAAACCCTCCTCTTTGCTTCAATTATTGGCTCCTTCTCCCTTGTTCCAGCTCTCACGTTTCAAGCTCTAGAATCCCTTAAAAACTCCCTCTTCTTCTCTTTTTCTTTCCCTCCAAAGCTCAAGTCATGCTTCCAACTCACTTCCAACTCACTTTGTCTCCCACATTCCTTTGTTCAATCTTTCTTTTCCTCAAATTAGGCAAGCTTTTCTTTTATCTAATATTACTTTTGACTAAAACTAGTCTTTGTTCCCCACTTGTCTGCAAAAAAATTTGAACATTTCAAAGTTGCCCTAGGTGACACGGCCAAGATTGTTAGTCGTGTCACCCTCTGCCCTTTCTTTCCTTGTTTTCTTCTAGGTGACACGGCCAAGCTCCTAGCCGTATGGTGTGACACGGCCAGTGGCTTGGCCGTGTCATTGGGTGTGTCACTTTTTGCTTCTAGCTTCGTCAACTTGCCCTCTTTGTTTCCAAGGGTGACATGGCCAAGCTTGTGGCCGTGTCATGTGACACGGCCACTGGCTTGGGCGTGTCACCTGGGTGTGTTGGCTTCTAGTTCATTTCTTTTCCTTCCTTGGTTCTTTTTCTTGGATGGGACACGACCAAGCTTATGGCCGTGTCATGTGACACGGCCACTGGCTTGGCCGTGTCACTTGCCAGTGTCTTCTTCTGCCAAATTTTCTTTCCTTTCTTGGTCTCTTTGATTTTTTCTCTTTGGGTGAGACACGGCCAGGGACTTGGGCGTGTCACCTGGCCATGTCATCTACTGCCTTGAAGAAATTTTGAGGGACACGACCAAGCTTGCTTTGGCTTGGCCATGTCTTGCTTGCTTCATGCTTTTTCTTCATTGTTTTGATCATCCAAGGGAGTTTTTGCTCTTTGACCTAAAATAAACACTTAAAACAAACTTTAAACCAAAATCAAATGAAACATTAACTAAAAACACATAGAAATCATACTAAAAACAAGTATAAAAACACTCTTATCAAATACCCCACACTTAAATCCTTGCTTGTCCCCAAGTAAGGCTAAACTCAAAACAAACTAAACACAAAATTTTTTGTCAAGTTCAAGAGATATAAAAATTGCACCAAGACTTCCCTATCCTTAAATCCGCAATCAATATTAAATAAAAAAAAATCAATACCAATGCAATTAAGTGGCTTTCCATGCATATCCTATGTTGTCACTCCCTCACCAACTCTTAGAAAGTGTTTGATCAAGGTGGTGTTTACACTCATCACAATCAATGAAAGATTATTGCCATAGGCTTGCTTATCTATCAAATTTCCACCACTTAATTTCAATCAAGCATCAATCAAAAGGTCTTTTATTAGGTTGTAATGGGGCTAGGGTAGAGGCATGTCATTTAGGAAATGTGAGCTTAATCATTAAGTTCAAGATCACTTTAAGAATGAAGTAACCGATCATATATATAACCCAACGATCCCAAAAACTCCTTCCTCTTATCTATCCCTTGACATTTAGAGAACTTTTCAAGGGAACTCACTTATTACATCTCGTAACATATTCCAACCCTTTTAACAAGAACAATTATTCTTATTTTTCTTCTTTTTATTTGATTTTGATTTTTTTTATTTTGCAATCTTAAACCTACTAAATTTAACCCCACACTTAATTCAACACAACACTTGGTCGTAAATGCTTTTAAGATTCTCTTGACCTAATGAAAGGGTAAGAGTTAAAACAACAAGGTTCAAGCTAATGATGTTGTGAAAAAGAAAGAAAAGGAAAAAAATGAAATAGGCTCAAAATTGGCTAACTAAGGTTAAAATTAGGGTTGGTCTTTTTAAGCCAAAGCGGGTTCACCTAATTGCCTTAATCATCTTGATGCCAAATTTTTATGTAGTCTTAAAATGTATATCAAAGCAAGTTCTAGCAAGTCATCAATCAAAGATGTTTTCCCACACAAAGAATAATAAGTTGATGGCTCAATTTCTCACTAGGTTGATGGTGATGCAAGAAAAAACCAACAAAATTGACAAAAAGTATCAATTCTACTCAATTCTCAAATTCATGCTTCTAAAATTCAAAAGTCATCTATCAACAATGTTTATAACAATTGAACTTTCCAAAATTGAGTTATTCAAAGAAAACATTAACTAAACCTAAACAAGGATAACTTAAAACACAAAATGCGCCCCACACTTAAAAATTCACATTGTCCTCAATGTGAGCATGCATACACTAAAAGAGAATTTAGATGAAACATATTATTATTATTATTATTATTATTATTATTATTATTATTATTTAACCAAAAATATAGAAATTAAAGACATAATAATTAAAGAACGAATAAAATGGTGGGTTGGCTCCCACCCAACACTTCTTTAACATCGTATTAGTTGGATGTTCAGGGCAATTGTTCCTAGTCTTGGAGGTGTAAAACCTCCTTTAAGTCCTGTATTTCCCCTCCAAAATAAAGTTTGAGCCTGTGCCCATTGACTTTAAAATCACCTTTTTCCGGGTGGGTTATTTCAACCACTCCGTAGGGGAAAACTTCCTTGACAGTAAAAGGACCAGACCATCGAGATTTCAACTTACCTGGAAAGAGTCGAAGCCTTGAATTGTACAGTAATACCTGATCTCCCACTTGAAACTCTTTCCGTTCCTTAATGTGAGCATCATGCCATCTTTTGGTACGTTCCTTATACATTTTTACATTGTCATAAGCTTGCAATCTCCACTCGTCTAACTCGTTTACCTGTAATTTTTGCATTTCACCTGCACAAGCTAGATCAAGGTTAATCTGTTTTATGGCCCAATATGCATTATGCTCTATTTCAACAGGTAAATGGAAAGCTTTTCCATATACTAACCTAAATGGTGTAGTGCCCAAGGGAGTTTTGAATGCAATCCTAAAAGCCCATAGAGCATTGTCTAATTTCTCGGACCAATCCTTTTGGGATTGCTCTACAGTTTTTTTCAAAATTCTTTTAATCTCCATATTCGTGTTCTCAACTTGGCCACTAGTTTGGGGATGATAGGGAGTAGCAAACCTATGTGTAACTCCTAATTTTTTGAAAACTTTCTCAAGCTGAAAGTTATAAAAATGAGTACCCCTATCACTTATAATTGCTTTTGGTGTACCAAATCGAGAAAACAATTTCTTCAAAATTTTCACCACAACCCTAGCATCATTGGTTGCCAAGGCTTGGGCTTCAGGCCATTTAGATACATAGTCTATAGCTACAAGAATGTATTTGTTACCAAAGGAATTGGGAAAGGGTCCCATTAAGTCGATCCCCCATACATCAAAGATTTCACAAACTAAAATCCCATTTTGGGGCATCTCATCACGAGATGAAATGTTTTCAGTCCTTTGGCATCGATAACAGCAATTTACAAATTTGTAGCTATCCCTAAACAAAGTGGGCCAATAAAATCCTGATTCTAGTACCTTTTGAGCAGTTCTATTGGCTCCCATATGACCACCAGCTGGTCCAGCATGGCATTGACTAAGAATGTTCATTATTTTGGGCCGTGCCACACATCGTCGGATCATGTGATCCTTATATAATCTAAACAAAAAGGGATCCTCCCAAAAGTAATATTTTAAATCAGAAAAGAATTTCTTCTTTGCTTGATAAGTTAAGTCCTTAGGAAGTTCCCTAATAGCCAAATAGTTAGCAAAATCTGCAAACCAAGGTGTTTCAAAATTTAAGTTACTTACCTCACTTACCATGGCGTACAGCTGCTCATCGTGGAAGTGATCATCAATGTCCCTTCTTCAAACCTCTCCAAGGTTGGATTCTCCAAGCGAGAAAGGTGATCTGCTGTAAGATTTTCAGCTACCTTCTTGTCTTGAATTGTAAAGTCAAATTCCTGCAATAATAAGACCCAACGGTTTAGCCTAGGCTTTGCATCAATTTTCGCAAATAAATACCTCAAAGCCGAATGATCTCTATAAACAATCACTTTTGACAAGATTAGATATGATCTAAACTTGTCAAAAGCAAAAACCACAGCCAGCAGTTCTTTCTCTGTAGTTGTGTAATTAGCTTGAGCTATTTTCAAGGTCTTGCTTGCATAGTAAATAGGTTGGTGTTTTGTTAGTTTTTGTCATAGATTTGTAGTTTGTTTATTATGATAATTATTGTTTTATTTAGGTATTTTGTTAGTTTTTATCGGTTTGTTTAGTGTTTTCATTAATTTTGATAGTTTTAGTTTATTTTAGTGTTTGTGTTGTTTTTGATCTAGTTTTTAGTATAGTGTTTATGTTTTGTTGGTTATTGTTTATTTACTTTTTGTTTAAAGTTTGTTTGATGTTTTGTTTTAGGTTAAAAAGCCAAGGAACCAAGACTGAAGAAAGATTGCACAGTAGCTGACACAGGCAGAGGACACGGCCAAGTCACTGGCCGTGTCTCATATCCAGCTAAAGATGGAAATCAAGCACAGAGAGAGACACATTCAAGGGACACGGCCAAGTCTTGTGGCCGTGTCCCTCCAAAGAAGACCCACACGGCCAAGTCATCTTGACTTGGCCGTGTCTCACCAATTCCAAAGGCAAAAGAGAGTTAAACTTCACAGAGGCAAACACTTGCAAGGGACACGGCCAAGTCATGTTGCCGTGTCCCTCCAACAAGGTGCAACACGGCCAAGTCAAGCTCCACTTGGCCGTGTCACTCAATCAAAGAAGAAGAAAGAAGAGTCAAACAGAAGTGAACACATGCAAGGGACAAGGCCAAGTCTTGTGGCTGTGTCCCTCCAAAAGGCACTCACACGGCCAAGTCACTTCTGACTTGGCCGTGTCCCTCATGAAACAAACGCGCAACGAATTTTAAAGCCGACGTTTCATATAAAAGGGAAAAGAAAGTTAGGGTTTCGAGAGGTTTTGACGATTTTGAGATTATTTTGAGCCGTCAAGAGAATAGGGTTTAAGATAACATTTGTTTCCTTTGATTTTGATTTCACTTTGGATCAAAACTAGTTAGATTAGATTGTTCTAGCCATTGTTTCATCCTTCTTGCAAGATTCGATCAAGAGATTCATCAAAAACTTCAAGGAGTTGTAACTTGGTTTTGTTCTCGAACTTATTCTCTTTATTTTTATTGAATGGATATTATCAGGTCTATTTTGATTTCTTTGAACATTAATGAGATGAATATGTTTGATTGCA
The DNA here is from genome assembly GCA_947685225.1 of Garcia nutans. Taxonomy (NCBI): domain Eukaryota; kingdom Viridiplantae; phylum Streptophyta; class Magnoliopsida; order Malpighiales; family Euphorbiaceae; genus Garcia; species Garcia nutans. Next base: position 12,577,392 of record CANTUV010000040.1, read on the forward strand.
TTATGAACTAATTTGATCTAGTCTAGGGTTTGTATGGATTTGCTATGATTGTATGAATTGGTTATTCTCTTAGCTAATAATTTCTATAGCCTTGATTGAATGAAACATTGTTAATATATAATTGATTGATCAACAATTATGTGTTTAAAGGTATTTAATGATGGATCGAGAGATGAAGTTTAATACTTGAACAATTCAATTAGGGACTTAGGTGAATTAGAGATATAACCTATTAAAAAGATTATTTCACTTATAACAAGATTAGTTGAGAGAGGTTTGAATGCGAGAGCTTATTTCCTTGACTCGATTAGTTGAGTTGTTTGAGATTTAATCTTTGAAATTGTATTAGTTAAGAGGAATAACCGTTCATACATATAAGTAGTAGAGAAGTGCAAACCCTAGACCTTCTATTAAGTGAATCAAAACACCAGTTCTTGTTTACTTTTATTTGTTTTAAACTCAAATTAATCTTCTTCATTATTTAGCAATTTAAATCTCTTTATTACTTGTTAAACATAATCTGATAAGCAATTAACCACTTTAGCTTCCTTGAGAGAACGACCTTGGGGCGATCACCTTTGCTACAGCTACCTCGTATACTTGCGAGTGACGCTTTGTGGTAGAGTTAATTTGAGCGCAATAGCTGGAAGTATTTCTCCTTGCGTTGACCCAAGACCGCTCCCACTGCAAAGTCACTTGCATCGCACATTAGTTCAAACGGTAGACTCCAATTGGGAGCTACCATGATTGGAGCATGGGTCAATTTCTCCTTAAGAGTTGTGAATGCTCTCAAACATTCCTCATCAAAAACAAAGTTCACATCTTTCTCAAGGAGTCTTGTCAATGGACGGGCTATCTTAGAAAAATCTCTAATGAACCTCCGATAAAAACCTGCATGTCCTAGAAAACTTTTGATGGCCTTCACAGATGTGGGTTTTGGTAACTTCTCAATTATGTCTACCTTTGCCCGATCCACCTCAATGCCCTTGCTTGAAATTTTGTGTCCCAACACGATTCCCTCTTGAACAATGAAATGACACTTTTCCCAATTAAGCACTAAATTGGTTTCCTCACATCTCATCAAGACTCTTTCAAGGTTTTCCAAACATCTTTCAAATGAGCTGCCATAGACCGAGAAATCATCCATAAACACTTCCATAATAACCTCTATAAGCTCATCAAAGATTGCTACCATGCACCTTTGGAAAGTTGCAGGTGCATTGCACAACCTGAATGGCATTCTTCGATATGCGAATGTCCCATATGGGCAGGTGAATGTAGTTTTCTCTTGGTCTTTCAGGGCAATAGGAATTTGGAAATAGCCTGAAAGGCCATCCAAATTAGTACTCATGGCCGGATAACCTCTCCAACATTTGATCAATGAAGGGTAGAGGAAAGTGATCCTTTCTAGTTGCATCATTCAATTTTCTGTAGTCAATGCAAAGCCTCCAACCGGTAACTGTTCTTGTTGGAATCAGCTCATCATTTTCATTAGGGACCACTGTCATCCCTCCTTTCTTTGGTACTACCTGAACTGGGCTCACCCAAGAGATATCCGAGATCGGATAGATAATCCCTGCATCAAGTAGTTTTATCACTTCAGTCTTCACTACATCTTTCATTTTTGGGTTTAGTCTCCATTGTGGTTGCACTACTGGTTTGAATTCATCTTCCATCAGTATCTTGTGAGTGCAATAGGATGGACTGATACCCTTTATGTCTGCTATCTTCCAAGCAATCACTTGCTTATGTTTCTGCAACAACTGAATAAGCTTCTCCATCTGTTCAAAAGATAGATGGGAACTCAGAATTATTGGCAGTTTCTTTTTCTCCGCTAGAAATCCATACTCAAGGTGATCTAGAAGAGGTTTCAGTTCCAAATTGGGTGGATCAATCACCGATGGTTTTGGACTTTCTTCCTTTGGCATCTCAATGGTCTCATATGCCTTGCATTTGAATGATTTGCTTGCTTCAAGAAAAATAAGCTGCTCCATTGCTTTTCGATCCACAACATTTTCCTGCAATAAACACAACTCAAGGGGATCCTTGGAAACAATATTAGTAACACAATTTACGGTCTCATGCTCAATAACATCATTGCATGATTCCACCTCATCAAATGAAAGTGAATGTTTCATGGCATCATGTATCCTAAAAATAACTTTCTCATCACCCACTCTCAAAGTTAAAGTGCCATCATGAACATTGATAAGGGCACGGGCTATATTTAAAAATGGCCTACCAAGAATAAGTGAAACATCCGCATCCTCATCAATATCAATGACAACAAAATCATTGGGGAAAATGAAATCCCCGACTTTTACCAACACATCCTCTATAATGCCACGAGGGTGGACTACCAATTTATCAGCAAGTTGGATGGTCATGAGTGTTGGTTTAGGTTTACCAATGCCTAACTCTTTAAACATTTTATAGGGCATAACACTTATGCTAGCCCCCAAATCAGCTAATGCACTTTTAACCTCAAGATTACCTATCAAACATGGAATGGTAAAACTACCTGGATCTTTTAACTTCTTAGGTAACCTTCTTTGCAAAATTGCCAAACTCTTTTCAGATAAATGCACTAAAGACACTTCCTCAAGTTTCCTTTTGTTAGAAAGGATATCTTTCAAAAATTTAGCATACTTAGGCATTTGTGACAAAGCTTCAGCAAATGGAATATTAATGTGCAAATGTTTAAAAAGTTCAAGAAACTTACCGAACTGAGCATCAATCTTTTCCTTGTTCAACCTTGCCGGATAGGGTACTCTAGGTCGGTATTCCTTCAAATTGGGGCTGCTTTCTTGCGACTGCTTATCTTTCTCACTTTCTAGTGCAACTTTCTCTTCTGGCATGAAAGTAAGATCATCTTCTTTTTCTTGTACTTCAGCCCCTTTTTCTGCCACTTTTTCTCTTTTCTCAACCACATTGCCCTTGATCTCTTTTCCACTCCTTACTGTAATTGCCTTGAGCTGCTCTTTAGGATTTGCCTCTGTGTTGCTAGTCAGACTTCCTTATGGTCTCTCACTGAGCAACTTGGCAATTTGCCCCACTTGATTTTCCAAATTATGAATGGAGGCTTGCTGATTTCTTATGGTGGTTTCAGTTGATTGGAACCTAGTTTTAGAAGCTGCTATAAATTTCTCCATCATGTCCTCCAAATTACTCTTTCTAGGAGGGGCAGCTTGTCGATTTGGGGCTGCTGGACTCCAGGGGGAGGTCTTGGATTATTTTGATTATTCCATGAGAAATTTGGATGATTTCTCCACCCCGGATTGTATGTGATGTTGTAGGGGTTATTCTGCTATTGCCTTGGCATATTTCCAACATAATCTACTTGCTCGCCTAGGAAACATGTTGCCACTTTGGCAATCATGACTTTGATGTCCACCCCCACACCATTCACAAGGCATCACTTGCATTACTTTCCCAGAAGAAGAAGCCAAGGAATCAAATTTTTTATTCAATGCTTCCAATTGGGCTATCAAAGCCACCACAGGGTCTAATTGGTGTGAACCATGACCTTCAGCTTTCCTTGCTCCCTTGGGGCTTGCCACTGATAATTGGTGATAGCCATGTCTTCAATTAAATCCCTTGCTTGTTCATGTGTCTTGTTGTTTATGGTATTATCAGCTGCTGCATTAATGGATTGCTTACTTACATAATTCAACCCATTGTAAAATGTTTGAATTTGAAGCCATAGTGGAAGTCCATGATGAGAACACCTTCTTAGCAAATCTTTAAATCTTTCCTAGGCATCATAAAGTGTCTCACCATCTTGCTGCAGGAAGGATGAGATATCATTCCTCAACTTACCAATTTTGGATGGTGGGAAGTATTTCTCTAGGAATTTCTCTGCCAACAGACCCCATGTGGTGAAGGTTCCTGGAGGAAAAGATTTCAGCCACTTCTTTGCTCTATCTCTAAGGAAAAATGGGAACAACCTCAGCCTAATTGCATCATCTGAGACATTATTTATCTTGAATGTGTCACATATTTCCAGAAAATTCTCAATATGTGCATTAAGATCTTCATCAGGAAACCCATCGAATTGACAAGTCTGCTGCACCATTTGAATTACATTCACCTTTATTTTGAAGTTGTTTGCAGCAGCTGTCGTCCTCCGGATACTAGATTCAGCTCCATTGAGATTAGGCTTAGAAAACTCCTGCATTGTTCTTGGTCCAGCTCCTTCCATCACTTCAAACTCTTCTTCTTCGTCTATTTCCAGATTTATTTCTGTTTCTGCGTCTTCCAAAACTGCCTCCCCTTCTTCCTTTCACTTTCTCCTTAATGTTCTTTCTAGCTCTGGGTCTAACTCAAACAATTGGGATGAGTTACCTATGGTCATAAACAGGGAGGAATACCTAAAATGATAATCGACAAGCAAGAACCAATGTCAAAAACAAATGAAAATAAAAACTAAATCAACAGTTTTGATTATATTACTAATATTGAATCGTTGTTCCCCGACAACGGCACCAAAAACTTGGCGCGTCGCTCCTAGAGCTATAGCAAAACTGCAAGTGCACGGGTCGCCCAAGTAATAAAGTAGTGAGTGAGTTATCATTCCACTTGGGACAAGGCCAAGTACTAGAGCAAACCTTAACCGTTGTTTAGCAAATTAATATTTGTGTGATGCTTTGTAATTAAAAACAACTAATTTAATAACTGGAAGTAAGGGAAATTAAATGTTGTGCAAATAGGATTGATAATAATAATACGATCCAGATATTGAATCCCCCTAGCCTCAATGATATTTATGAATAATCAATTCAGTTAAATCATTCAATAGAATTGAGTTGGCATTCCTCTAACTTAGACTAAAACCTCTCTCGAGCGAATTAATCCGTAATCACTAAGTAGAATGCCGGAATCTCTTCTCAAACACAATTAAGTAGGTCATGCATTAAGAATAAGGAACTATACACCAAAGGATCTTGTAGGTCTATCTCTAGCACTCCAATCAATCCTCAACCCTTATGAGTATTCAATTCATATCAAGCTTTCTCAAGTCAATAATATGAAAATGGCAACCGATCAATAAGCATGCTATTATCAATTGGAAATAACATCAAGCATCATAAGAATAAAACAACTCAATAAAATGATTCAACTAAATATAATTATTCAATTCATACAAATAAGCTTGGGTTCATCAATATCTAGATAGAGAAGGAATTAATTCATGTTCAAAACCAGAAAAACAGAGCAAGATAAATGAGTAAAAGAAACCAAACAATCCATGGCGAATAATTTGTATTTCTTCACTTCAATCCTTGATTCTTGGTTTAGGGCTTGTACAAGATGTGTCTCCTTCTTCAAACTCAGCTCAAAACCCTCCTCTTTGCTTCAGTTGTTGGCTCCTTCTCCCTTGTTCCATCTCTCACGTTTCAAGCTCTAGAATCCCCTAAAAACTCCCTCTTCTTCTCTTTTTATTTCCCTCCAAAGCTCAAGTCATGCTTCCAACTCACTTCCAACTCACTTTGTCTCCCACATTCCCTTTGTTCAATCTTTCTTTTCCTCAAATTAGGCAAGCTTTTCTTTTGTCTAATATTACTTTTGACTAAAACTAGTCTTTGTTCCCCACTTGTCTACAGAAAAATTTGAACATTTCAAAGTTGCCCTAGGTGACACGGCCAAGCTTGCTGGCCGTGTCACCCTCTGCCCTTTCTTTCCTTGTTTTCTTCTTGGTGACACGGCCAAGCTCCTGGCCATGTCATGTGGGTGTGTCACTTTCTGCTTCTAGCTTTTTCAACTTGCCCTCTTTGTTTCCAAGGGACACGGCCATTGGCTTGGGCGTGTCACCTGGGTGTGTTGGCTTCTGGTTCATTTCTTTTCCTTCCTTGGTTCTTTGGCTTGGATGGGACACGGCCACTGGCTTGGCCGTGTCACTTGCCAGTGTCTTCTTCTGCCAAAGTTTCTTTCCTTTCTTGGTCTCTTTGATTTTTGCTCTTTGGGTGAGACACGGCCAGGGACTTAGGCCTGTCACCTGGCCGTGTCATCTACTGTCTTGAAGAAATTTTGAGGGACACGGCCAAGCTTGCTTTGGCTTGGCCATGTCTTGCTTGCTTCATGCTTTTTCTTCATTGTTTTGATCATCCAAGGGAGTTTTTGCACTTTGACCTAAAATAAACACTTAAAACAAACTTTAAACCAAAATCAAATGAAACATTAACTAAAAACACATAGAAATCATACTAAAAACAAGTATAAAAACACTCTTATCAGCTTACAAACCCCGATAACCTACCATGAGCTATTGTGATACTTTTGACAAGTCTTATGATCACTAAGATGAAGAGGCAAGAAGATCAAAGAATGGAATGTATAGCCTAGACCATGAAGATAGTTGAAGTCCTCAAGACCATAAGGCTAGTTGACGTTTTCCTAGTATCTCCAATCTATCAAGATAACATTAGAGTAACAAATGACTTATCCTTGTTGAAGAAGATTTATGTCACTCCACTCATCAATTATTAGAAACCCAAGTTGGTACAAACAAGACAACTCTTTTAGAACTAGAAAAAAAAAAGAAGAAAGAAGAAAAGAAAAGAAGGGAAAAAAAAAAGAAAAGAAAAGAGGACAAAAGAAAAAAAAAGAAAAAAAAGAAAAAAAAAGAGAGAAGAAAAAGAAAGGAAAAGAAAGAAAGAAAAAATATAAAACCCAAAATGGTTCAGAAAGCCAATTGAGTTCTCTTTTACCTAAAGCAGCAAAAGGCTTCCATTTGGTTTATAAGGACGGTTTGACTTGAATTGGTCCAAACCAACCAAAGATTTAGTCAAAATTGGAGAGAAAAGGAGAAAGACCATTCAGTTCTTGAAAGTTCTGTACTTGACAGTCCTACAAGGAAGAAGGACAAAATGATAAAATGCTCAAAAAAAGGGAAGAGTAAGAAAAAGAAAAAGAAAGAAAAGGGAGAAGAGGAAAAGAAATGAATTTGGGAACCAAACTTTATGTAAGGGCAAAGACTGTTCCAATCGAGATCTAGATTAATGCTAAAAAGATAGAAGGAATTTAGACTCTAGCAAGATCGCTCCCAGCTGCCTAAAGTTCAAACAAGAAATTTGTAGTGTGAAGGTTTGTCCTTTGTGTCACATCAGCTCATATCTCAAAATGGCCTTCATTTAAACCCGTGTCCCTTATAGACCCCATTTCAAGCCTATCAAAGACCTGTTGATCTCTCTTGGTAGGTAGAGTCTATTAGTGGAGATAGTTTGGATAAGCATGCATATGAGATAGACAATATTTAAACTCAAATGAGACCTTTGGCCAAGTAATGTGTATGTGCCTATCTGAAGTGCAACAATTCTTGCTTAAATAGAAATGATTCTCGAGTTTAGTACGGTAACTAGGGTTGTCATGTTATAGATATGTTAATTAGGAAAAATCAAGTCCTGAGGTACATTGACATTGATTTGACAAAGCCAACATTTGATTTCAAAATCAAAATTCAAAATAAAAAATATTTTTGTCATACAAAGCCTTCAATTTAAGAGAAGTTTCTTAAACAGTCGAACCTCGAAGGACACATTGGGCAAATGAAATGATTGCTGGCAAGGTTATGAAGAAGCTACCAACTGACATGCTGATTGGATGTATCTCTACTGTTTGGGGCCTCCATTATTCGTGTTCTCAATATCTCGAAGATAAAAGCCATAAAATCGAAGCATCCTGTCATTCCAAAGCAAAACTTGAATGGGTATCTGAAAGGAGTCAATGAAAACACTTCCAATGATCACCTTGGTCTATGAGTTGACGAAACCATTCAAACATCATGTGAAGCAAAGAATCAAAAGAAGATATTGAATCAGGGGGCATAGAAGACCCATTGCTTGAGAAAGGAAGAAATGCATGTTTATTCGATGAGCTAGACAATATACAATCATCAACCAAAGCCGCATAGAAAAAATCATGGGCTTGAGCCTATACAGGGGGCAAGGAGAAGATATGAAGGCTAGATAAAAAAAAAGAAGAAGAGAGTTACAGTAAAGATGGAAATTATATATTGTCATTATTATTTTTATGCTTATTGTACAATGTTTATACAATCGATACAATATTTATACATCACTAAGAAGGTGGTGGTAGGTCATCAAATAAAGCCCTGAAAAAATCATCGCCCATTGGCGGAGGAGGCAAATTACTCATCCCGAGTTCACCCGAAGCAGGAGCACCAAAATCCCTATTACCTTGGAGTTCCAATCTATCACAGTCCTCATCGGAAGTAGACGAAAGGATCTCATGGTCATCAGTCTGGGGGCCTCTTGATGGAGAAGTGCCAGGATCCCTCATCCCCTGAAATTGAAAGTCTCAAAAATTTTGTTCTGATTGATGATATAAATTTTCAAAATGAGAAGCCTGCTGACGACTTGCAGCCAACTCTTCTTGAAGTTTCTTATTTTGTTCTTCAAGCATCCACTGTGAGCCAGGAAGGGAAGGGTAAGAGCATACATAATCATGCATACATATAGCATAAATTACCATGAAATAAGAAAACTCACCGGGTAATTCATATCAATGCCCTGCAGATGAGATGGCATATCTGGCGGGTTAGAATGAGCAAACGAAGAAGCAGTAAAAGAAGGTCTAGCCTCATGATCAAATAAGCCAGCAACTTGCAACAATCATTAAAGAATCAAAATAAGATAATAAAGAAGCGATTGTAAAGGAAGAATGGTAAAAGTTTTACCTGAGAAGAGCTAGCCTCGAGATGTGGAAGGAATTCTCCTGCATCTCCATGGTGTTCCTCTTCAACTCTACCCTCATTTTCTTTGGGAATTTCCCGTACGCCAACAGGAGATACATCAAAGTTCAAGAGCCTCATTTGAACAAAATGAGCATAAGATACACCCGGTGGATAGAGAAATGTTTCAATATCATAACCATGTCGGGCCAACCACCATACATCCTCTAGCATCAATATAATATTTAAAGTATATTCCGGGCAAGGCATCAGAACCATCCACAGCTCTGGACCGAGAAACCACTCATAAACTCTCTCTCCAAGAAACCCACCACTAGACACTAGCCAGCGATGACTCGGTGAGTATGTTGGAAAGACAATGCAACATTCATGAAGGGAGTCCGATTTGTCCGTTCTTCTGGATTCCACCACGCCAAATTAACCTGGAAAATAACACGAGGTAAGTAAAACTTTCACATAAAATTTTAAAGCACACTAACGCTATTTTACCTGGTCCCAGGTTAAGCGGCTTAGCACGAAGCGTTGGGTATGCACATGGTGAGAGCTAAGAATGTCCACACGATCTGACAACCAAAAATTTAATCTCGGATACCCGATTCTCTCTTGGGAAATACCAGGCGCCCTCACAAGGTTATGCTCGTATGCCCATGCCTACAACAACAATAAAAATAAAATTCATACAAGAAAAGAATGAAATTGACATTGGTAGAAGAAGAGTACCTCGACAACCACCATCAAGCCAACGAAAGACTTCTTATTTCTGCAAATTTTGTCAAGACCATGGTAAAGATAGGCGAGACCAGCTTCACCCCAGCCATAAAGTGGTACCGTCCTAAAATAAGAAAGGGCCCTCAGCACTGACAAATGGATAGTAGATTCATTGCTGCCTAGGATGGTCGACCCAAGAAAATATAATAAGAATCCTCGAGCATACTATTGGGCAATGTCTCTGTGAACTCGTCCTTCATAGTTCATCCAATAACTATGAATCGGCTCAATTTTTATCTTAAAAGGCCATTTATATGATGATTCCATACCAATTAATTGATGAATTTCTTCAAAAGTCAAAATGTCATTGGTAAAAGGAACCGGAACACCATCATATCGAATGCTGGTTATAGCAGCAAAATCGACCGGACCAATTGTCATCTCTCCAATGGGCAAGTGAAAAGTATGAGTTGTGTCCAACCATTGTTCTGCGAGCGCCTGGACTACTCTCCGGTCTATCAGATACTTCTTAGATGGTAATTGTAAGATGAAGCTCTCAAAGCCGTAATCTCGGATAATCTGCCTTACCAGAGAAGGCACTACATCATACCATTATCGGGCTTTGTAGATACATCCTCTAGCCCGAACAACACAATAATCACGCTAACATGGAGCCAGGTAAGTTAATACCAGGTAAGTACATATTAGTCTATCTGCTTAAATTAATATATTTTTCTTAAATTTTCCTAACAACAACAACAACAACAACAACAACAACAACAACAACAACAACAACAACATAATAATAATAATAATAATAATAATAATAATAATAATAATAATAATAATAATAATAATAATAATAATAATAATAATAATAATAAGCATAAAAAATAAATGACAAAAAATATAACAATAATAACAATAAAATAAATAAATAAATAAATAATAAAAATAATAAATAATAAATAATAATAAATAAATAAATAACAGGAAAAAGAAAGCAAAAGAAAAGAAAAGAAGAAAAATAATTACCTGGCTCTTTTGGTTTGAACTACGATGAAGCGGCATCCCGGCTAGTAGATCTATATTTCCACCTTTATGATGCCGAATAAACTCCAATAACTCAGTATCCAAACCCTAATTTCATGATTTTACCCCTCAAAGCCTAATTTTGTTAATCAAAGAACCTTATCAATCTCTTAAATTATAAAACCTTAATTCACTTCAATTCCCTTAAAACTTACAGTAGCTAAACCAATAAATTCCAAAACCCTAAATACTAATTAAAGAACTTTAAATGAGAAACATTAACCCTAACTTGTATCTTTACTTACCTTATTTGATTATATAGTTTATTATATGCTTTGATTTATTTAAGTTCAATGCTTGGTTTATTTAAATTATCATGGATGAATGTTTATATTTTGATTGATGTTTAATATCTTTGATGAATGATTTATTTATGATGAATGGTTATTTACCTTTATCAATTTATTTTGATTTCCAAACGTTGTAAGAGTTATGTCTCCACTTTGTGGGTACCTCATTAATTAAGTTCTATGTAATTTAAATTGCTTTTATATCTTAGACAAATGTAAAGGACATGTTTCTACCTTTTGGTGGGTGTCCTATTAGTTTAGATATGGATGATGTAAGGGCATGTTTCCATCTTCAGATGGGTGTCTATTTATTTGTTTTGCTTGGACATTATTTTGATTTTTAATATATCGATGCTTTATTTCAATTGTTGCATGTAATATGGATAATACTATTATATTTAAGAATTTTATAATATTAAGACCTGTAAAGGAGGCCGGTTCCAATGAACAGGGCGTTATGGCGGTGCTGGCCATTTCTCACCTTCCCCACACGTACCCAACTTTCCAAACCCATTAGGTGGCTGGGGATTCCTTAGGAATCGAGTCATCCACCCTTTTCTTTTTCTCGGATTGTCCGAGTGGTGACTCCATTTTCTCCGGACTTAGGTCCATGTTCTCTAATGCCCCGAGCCTAAACAGCACCAAAGTCGCAAGAACCATTCCACCGGGAGTGGGGGCAAAAATCCCCACTCACATTAAGGAAGCCTGAAGTGGAGCATATCATGTCAGAAATATACGCTGGAAGTTGCGGTCCACACATGAGTGGTTTAGCCCTAGTTAAGAAGATAATTCGACAAGGTTACTACTGGTTGACCATGGAGAGAGATTGTAATTGTATAGAGTTTGTAAAGAAGTGCCAGCAATATCAGATTTATGGTAATTTGAATCACATGCCACCTAAAGAATTGCATTCTATGTCTTCACCCTGGCCATTTGCAACTTGGGGAATTGACATCATAGGAGAGATACATCCGACAACCTCCAATGGTCACCGTTTTATTGTATTAGCGGTAGATTATTTTTCAAAATGGATCGAAGCCGAATCTTTCAACAAACTGTGGGCACGTCAAATAGCTAGATTTATTGAAAAGAATCTCATATACAGATATGGGATCCTACACAGTGTGATATCAGATAATGGGGTACAGTTTCAAGATGCAGTTAAGGACTTATTCTCGAAGTACCAAATCCATCATCAACGATCCTCTCCTTATAGACCAAAGGCTAATGGTGTAGTAGAAGCAACCAATAAGACAATTAAGCATATCTTGTCCAAGATGACCAAGACATATAGGGATTGGTTAGAAATGCTTCCTTTTGCTTTGTGGGAATATAGAACAAGTATGCGAATGCCGATTGGAATGACACCATTCTCTTTGGTTTACGGGATGGAAGCAGTGCTGCCAATTGAAATTGAGATCAAGTAATTAAGAGTGGTCTTGGAAGCTGAACTGCCTGAGATGGAATAGGTAGTGAGTAGATACACACAATTGGCTTTACTAGAGGAGAGAAGGTTAAAAGTACTATATCATCATCAACTGTATAAAAGGAGGATAGCTTGAGCCTATAATAGAAGGGTTAAGATCAGAAAACTCAAAGTCGCTGATTTAGTGTTGAAACAATGTAAGCCTAGCATATATGATCCATGAGAGAAATTTAGGCCTAGCTGGGAAGGGGCATATGTTGTGAAACAAGTCATGAATAAGGGTGCAGTGAAGTTATCAGACATGGATGGAAATGAGTTTAGTGAGCCAGTGAACATTGACAAGTTGAAGAGGTTTTATGTATAAAAAAAGAGAGCTCGCTAGGTTGAAATCCCAAAAGGGCCGCCTAGGCAAAAGTTAGAGTCGTCCACTAGTTTCGAAAATCCAAAAGGGCAGGCTAGGCAATAATTAGGACTAAGCGAGAGAAAATTGGTGCGAACGTCGCGCTATGCTATAGCAATACCGCAAGTGCACGGGTCGCCCAAGTAATAAAGTAGTGAGTGAGTTATCGTTCCACTGAGGACAAGGCCAAGCACTAGTGCAAATCTTAACTGTTGTTTAGCAAATCAATATTTTTGTGATGAGTTTTGTAATTGAAAACAATTAACTTAAATAAATGAAAGCAAAGATAAGTTGTGTGTTGTGTAAAAAGGTTTGATAATAATGATACTATCTAGATATTGAATCCCCCTAGCCACAATTACATCACATGATAGAGTTGAATTGGCATTCCTCTAACTTAGACTAAAACCTCTCTCGAGTGAATTAATCCCTAATCACTAAGTAAAGTGCCGGAATCTCTTCTCAAAATACAATTAAATAGATCTTGCATTAAGAACAAGGAACTATAAACCAAAGGATCTTGTAGGTCTATCTCTAGCACTCCAATCGATCCTCAACCCTTATGAGTAATCAATTCATATCAAGCTTTCTCAAGTCAATAATATGAAAATGGCAACCAATCAATAAGCATGCTATCATCAATTGGCAATAATCATTAAGCATCATAAGAATAAAGCAACTCAATCAATTAAAAGTATTCAATCATACAAATAAGCTAGGGTTCTTCAATATCTAGATAGAGTATGATTTAGTTCATGTTCAATACACTTAATACAACAACAACAACAACAACAATAACATTAAAATGAGTTAAAAGGAGAAAATAGAAAAACCCCTTTCAATGTAGCTTCTTCAATCTCCAGGAGCTGCCAATGGAAGATGGAGTTGCTAGAGAGGATGGAAATGGAGGATGAAGATGAAGAGTCAAGTAAAGTGTCACTCCCTCCTTACCGAAAACGTGTATGCCCAGCCTCCTTCTCTCAAACCTCTCTTCTTTGCCTCTGTTCTCTGTTTCTCTGCAGAAACCTCCCAGCATAACCCTCTGCAGAAGCCCCCTCAAAACTCCCTCTTCTTCTCTTTTTATTTCCCTCCAAAGCTCAAGCCATGCTTCCAACTCACTTCCAACTCACCCCATCCATCCTTGTCTCCCACATTCTCTTTGTTTAATCTTTCTTTCCATCATTTAGACAAGCTTTTTCTTTCTTTAATCTTTCTTTTGGCAAAAGCAAATTGGTTGTCCCCCACTTGTTCCTCAAACCATGCAAGAAAATTCAACTTTTAAGTGGTGACACGGCCAAGCCATGAGTGGCTTGGCCGTGTCTCTCATCTTTCTTTAGGACACGGCCAAGCTAGTTGGCCGTGTCCATCACTACCAATTCTTTCCTTCTTGCTTTTCTTTTCTTTTCTTTGTTCTCAATGAGTGACATGGCCAAGCTTGTGACCGTGTCATGTGACACGGCCACTGGCTTGGCCTTGTCACTTGGGTGTGTCAGTTACTGCCTTCATTTCTTTCCTTTCTTGCTTGGTCTCTTTGGTTTGCTCCTTGGGTGAGACACGGCCACTGGCTTGGCCGTGTCATGTGGGTGTGTCAGCTACTGTCATGCAATTCTCTTGAGGGACACGGCCAAGCTTGATTTGGCTTGGCCATGTCTTGCTTGATTCATGCTCTTTCTTCATTGTTTTGACCATGCAAGGGAGTTTTTCCACTTTAACCTAAAATAAACACTTAAAACAAACGTTAAACAAAAATCAAATGAAACATTAACTAAAAACACATTAAAATCATACTAAAAACAAGTATAAAATACTCTTATCAAATACCCCAAACTTAATTCCTTGCTTGTCCCCAAGTAAGGCTAAAATTAAAACAAGCTAAACACAAAAATTTTGTCAAGTTCAAGAGTTATAAAAAATGCATCAAGACTTCCCTATCCCTAAATCCGCAATCAATATCAAATCGAACAAAATTGATACCAATGCAATTAAGTGGCTTTCCATGCTTAACCTATGTTGTCACTCTCTCACCAACTTTTAAAAGTGTTTGATCAGGGTGGTGTTTACACTCATAACAATCAATGAAAGATTGTTGCCATAGGCTTGCTTATCTATCAAATCTCCACCACTTAATTACAATCAAGCATCAATCAAAAGGTCCTTTATTGGGTTGTAATGGGGCTAAGGTAGAGGCATGACATTTAGGAAATTTGAGCTTAATCATTAAGTTCAAGAGCACTTCAAGAATGAAGTAACCGATAATATATATATATATATAACCCAATGATCCCAAAACACCTTCCTCTTATCTACCCCTTGACATTTAAAGAACTTTTCAAGGAAACTCACTTATTACATCTTGTAATGATTATTCCAAAACATATTCCAACCCTTTCAACAATAACAACAATTTTTCTTATTTTTCTTCTTTTTACTTTATTTTTTTTTGCAATCTTAAACCTACTAAATTTCACCCCACACTTAATTCAACACAACACTTGGTCATAAATGCTCTTAAAATGCTCTTGACCTAATGAAAGGGTAAGAGTTAAAACAACAAGGTTCAAGCTAATGGTGTTGTGAAAAAGAAATAAAGGGAAAATAAAATAGGCTCAAAATTGGCTAACTAAGGTTTAATGTAGGGTTGGTCTTTTGAAGCCAAAGTGGGTTCACCTAATTGCCTTAATCATCTTGATGCTTAATTGGAATTTTTTATATAGTCTTAAAATGTATGTCAAAGCAAGTTCTAGCAAGTCATCAATCAAAGATGTCCACACACAACAAGAATAATCAGTTGATGGCTCAATTCCTCACTAGGTTGATGGTAATGTAAAGAAAAACCAACAAAATTGACAATAAGAACCAATTCTACTCAATTCTAAAATTCATGCTTCAAAAATTCAAAGGTCATCAATCAACAATATTTATAACAATTGAACTTTTCAAAATTCATTTATTCAAAGAAAATATGAAAAACATTAACTAAACTAACACAAAAATAAGTTAAAATTAAAAACACAAAACACAATATGCACCCCACACTTAAAATTTCACATTGTCCTCAATGTGAGCTGCATAAACTAAAAGAGAGTTTAAATGAAACTTGATTTCCACCGCTCCCAGATGCGATATGTAGGGCTCCTTCCACCCATAATGCAATTGGAGTTCATGATTGAGTGGATGGACAGCATGCAACTTCGAAATGTGCCCAATGTGTTGCAAAGCTTAGGTAGCATCCTTGGATGAGCAATTGGCCAATGAGAATATGTGAAAGCTGTCGTGGGGTGATCCTCCAATGCTATAGGGACTTGGTAAGAATGTTTTTCAGTATGCAACATAGTTATATTCATTTTTCGTTCTTTCTCGCTCCCGAAAGTGGGAGGGATGATCATTGGTTGCATATTGTTCTCCCCAACTAAAACAAATTCCAAGATTTTTGGGGTCTTTTGAAGTTCAACCAAGTTTGGTTGAATCTCATTCTCATCCTCTTTAGCAATTTGAAGTTTCATCTCAACAACCTCATCGTTTAATAGTAATTTGCTCTCCTCAATTTCTAGATTGGAAATATTAGGCTCTACTTCTAAGGTCGTGGCTACCTCAAGCTTATCTACACTATCTACACTATGGGGCATGTCATAGAGTTCTGGAATATGCATACCTTGTTTCTCTTCCTCCAGCCTACATGGGAATGAAATTGGTGGCATAAAAGGATTTGGAGGTTCATGCAATTCTATCCAAGTTGATGTTTCCAAATTCTCCTCCTCCTTTGATTGACTCAACTCCTCTATGTTGGGTTGGATCTTCTCACCATTTTCTTCTTGATTGGTCCCTGTATCAAAGAAATCACAAAAATTGTTATATATTACTTGTTCACTCCTCAAATTTGTGATTACCTGGGTTTGCTCCAATTGGCTAGGAGACTCCTCCTTTTGGTGTGCTTCGGGTTGATGTGCCATCTGCTCAACCAGAGCATCCAATATCCTCTGTGTTTCTTGCAAAGATTCAGACCTCAACTTATCCTCCAAAGTGGGTTCCTCAAGGTGATCTTGATTCATTGTGAGTTTTTGAATATAGGCGTTTAACTTATCCTCCAATGTAGGTTCCTTAAGGTGGTCTTGGTTTGAAAATTGTTCTTGAAAGTAAGAACTTCTTTGGCAAGGTTGAAAAAATTATTGAGGTGGAATGTACTGCTGGTTTTCCCAGTAAAAATTTGGGTGGCTCTCCCAACTTGGATTGTAAGAATTGGAATATGGATCATTACCACCCATTTGCTGGAAACTTTGGTAGCCATATTCTTCCTCGTGCCAATCTTGGTATCGTTCGAAACCAAATGAACATGTATTGGCACAATGTCCTACATTGCCACATGCTGCACACATCACTTGGCGTGGCATAGATTGATTCATTAATTCCACAAATTGCCATGCCATGTCAGAATAATAGTCTCTGTCATAAACTCTCCCGTGCCTTGAAAACTGCATCTTTACAAAAGGTACTTAGAAATTTAAAGAAAAACAAACAAACAATTAAAGAAACAAATTCAAAAACAACAAATAAACAAATTTACAGAAAACAAACAAACAATTCAAAAACAACAAAAAAAACAATTCAAAGAAAACAAACAAACATTCTTGATAAAAAAAAATAAAACTAAATCAACAGTCTTAATTATATTACTAGTATTGAAACCATTGTCCCCGGCAACGGCGCCAAAAACTTGGTGCGTGTGTCGCGCTATGCTATAGCAATGCCGCAAGTGCACGGGTCACCCAAGTAATAAAGTAGTGAGTGAGTTATCGTTCCACTGAGGACAAGGCCAAGCACTAGTGCAAATCTTAACTATTGTTTAGCAAATCAATATTTTTGTGATGAGTTTTGTAATTGAAAACAATTAACTTAAATAAATGAAAGCAAAGATGAGTTGTGTGTTGTGTAAAAAGGTTTGATAATAATGATACTATCCAGATATTGAATCCCCTTAGCCACAATTATATCACATGATAGAGTTGAATTGGCATTCCTCTAACTTAGACTAAAACCTCGCTCGAGTGAATTAAGCCCTAATCACTAAGTAGAGTGTCAGAATCTCTTCTCAAAGCACAATTAAATAGATCTTGCATTAAGAACAAGGAACTATAAACCAAAGGATCTTGTAGGTCTATCTCTAGCACCCCAATCAATCATCAACCCTTATGAGTAATCAATTCATATCAAGCTTTCTCAAGTCAATAATATGAAAATGGCAACCAATCAATAAGCATGCTATCATCAATTAGCAATAATCATTAAGCATCATAAGAATAAAGCAACTCAATCAATTAAAAGTATTCAATCATACAAATAAGCTAGGGTTCTTCAATATCTAGATATATAATGATTTAGTTCATGTTCAATACACTTAATACAACAACAACAAAAATAACATTAAAATGAGTTAAGAGGAGAAAATAGAAAAACCCCTTTCAATGTAGCGTCTTCAATCTCCAGGAGCTGCCAATGGAAGATGGAGATGCTGGAGAGGATGGAAATGGAGGATGAAGATGAAGAGTCAAGGAAAGTGTCACTCCCTCCTTACCCAAAACGTGTATGCCCAGTCTCCTCCTCTCAAACCTCTCTTCTTTGCCTCTATTCTCTGTTTCTCTGCAGAAATCTCCCAGCATAACCCTCTGCAGAAGCCCCCTCAAAACTCCTTCTTCTTCTCTTTTTATTTCCCTCCAAAGCTGAAGCCATGCTTCCAACTCACCCCATCCATCCTTGTCTCCCACATTCTCTTTGTTTAATCTTTCTTTCCATCATTTAGACAAGCTTTTTCTTTCTTTAATCTTTCTTTTGGCAAAAGCAAATTGGTTGTCCCCCACTTGTTCCTCAAACCGTGCAAGAAAATTTAACTTTTAATGGGTGACACGGCCAAGCCATGAGTGGCTTGGCCGTGTCTCTCATCTTTCTTTAGGACACAGCCAAGCTAGTTGGCCGTGTCCATCACTGCCAATTCTTTCCTTCTTGCTTTTCTTTTCTTTTCTTTGTTCTCAATGAGTGACACGGCCAAGCTTGTGGCCGTGTCACTTGGGTGTGTCAGTTACTGCCTTCATTTCTTTCCTTTCTTACTTGGTCTCTTTGGTTTTTCTCCTTGGGTGAGACACGGCCACTGGCTTGGCCGTGTCATGTGGGTGTGTCAGCTACTGTCATGTAATTCTCTTGAGGGACACGGCCAAGCTTGATTTGGCTTGGCCATGTCTTGCTTGATTCATGCTCTTTCTTTATTGTTTTGACCATCCAAGGGAGTTTTTCCACTTTAACCTAAAACAAACACTTAAAACAAACTTTAAACAAAAATCAAATGAAACATTAACTAAAAACACATTAAAATCATACTAAAAACAAGTATAAAAATACTCTTATAAAAAATCGTCAATTAGAAAACTCAAAAGGGCTAGTTGACAACAGGAGTGATCTTGTGTATACTGGCTTTATGTTTGGTTGTTCCCTAATTTAATAAAGCAGAATTAATACTAAAATTGGTCCATGTGCACTGTTTTAAGTATTTGACCAAATATGGATAAAACGAAATAAACACAATAGAAAAAGGTGATGACAAATTATGAAAGGAAAAGAAACATCTCTTATTACTACTTTCATTATTTTTACATCCTAATAATATTTTTTCTAGAGAAATTAACAAATGTAAAATCTATGGCAGACAATAAGTGTAGCGTGCAGGCCAGCTTTGCTTCAGCCTATCTAGGTAGGCTTCTGTCAGACAAGGCATGTCCAAATCAGGAGTAAAATCAAACAAAGATGCATGTAGGCACAAAGATAAGGATAAATAGGACGTTCCTTCCAACCTTATAACATCCATATACGAATGGCGAGTCTCTTTTCCTAGGTATATGGTTAACAAAATACCAACATGGGGTATTTTATTTTTAAAAATTTTCCTTGGACAGTTCGATCAATAGTTATATTTTAAAAATGAAAATAAGTACATGATAATTCCCATTAATTAGGTTTTAATCCATTAAACCAACAAAAGCAGCTTTTATGCTATATTGGATTAAAACTAAATTAAGAGGTTTATTATAAATAGATTTATCACTTGAAAAGATAACTAATAATTCATGCCAAAAACAAGCCCATGATTAATAACTCTTAGTATAAACTAGGCTCACAATTGATTTTTGGTATTTCATAATTGACCTAAATAATTTGCAAGCTCTTTGTAAGAAAAGGTTGGATGAAAATAATTTTGTTTCTAAGCCCATTGTAAAATGATTTTAGAAAAAATGGATTTTAGGCTTTGTATTTGAGCCTTGAGAAAAAGAATTTTTGATTTTTTTTTGAAAAGTTTTATGTCCAAAGACCATTTTAAAAAGTTTTGAAAATAGTTTTGGTCTTTTGGACTTTAAAGAAAAAATTATTTTGAGCTTACAATATATGTAGGTCATATTAGAAAAAGAACAAACCAAATAAACCATGATTTAAGCTAAGATAAATTAACCATAGTCAAACAACAAGCATTTGGGGTAAAATCCTAAGGAAAGTAACTAGGCCAATCACATGAGCTTTAGTCTTTGGGTTGGAAGGCTTAGGTTCCCATAGCAAGTATATACCAAAAGGTACAAGGCTATGAGTGGTTATGCCATGCTCGATCTCCATACCTTGAGTAAAAGTATGGTATCCCTTACATAACACAACATGACGCGGACCCTTAGCAACGATGGCAGCAAACCCAACGTATAACAATGGTAGAGAACTCCTTTAAACTTGATAATCACCTCCTAAGGAACCCAACACCTATAAAGAGACGCGAACTCACTATGATTGAAGGATTTAGTTGGTAAGAAGAAGGAAAACGCCACAACTCTTGTTGATAAGTAAACCTAATTCTTGATGCAAAGAAAGAATTAAAGAATCCACTCTAATCTCTCTCACACGAAAATTCACAAGAATAACTTGTAGAAGAATTCAAAAATTTTTATTAATTGTTGTATGTCAAATTTGGCCTAATAGTGCCCTTAAATAAGGGTTACAAAATTCCTAATTGCATATGGAAAATTAAGACTAAAACATTCCTAATTGCATAAGGAAAACATTCCTAATTGCATAAGGAAAAACATTCCTAATTGTATAAGGAAAACATTCCTAATTGCATAAGGAAAACATTCCTAATTGCATAAGGAAAAACATTCCTAATTGCATAAGGAAAACATAAAGTAATCCTAATCCAATAAGGAAAATATAAAGTAATCCTAATCCAATAAGGAAAATATAAAGTAATCTTAATCCACTAAGGAAAATATAAAGTATGGAAACAACCAAACTAATCCCTTTAATATAAGAAACGCCCCACACTATTTGGGCTGTCCATGGGCCTTAAATTACTTCCCAAGGCTTTATATGAACCCCCATGGACCTTTCTTTAG
This sequence comes from Garcia nutans, assembly GCA_947685225.1. Lineage (NCBI taxonomy): Eukaryota > Viridiplantae > Streptophyta > Magnoliopsida > Malpighiales > Euphorbiaceae > Garcia > Garcia nutans. Next base: position 12,598,432 of record CANTUV010000040.1, read on the forward strand.
CTAGCCTTTAGCTTCCACACTAAGCATCATAATCAGCTTTGGTGTGCCTTCTTTAAGCTCTATCTCCATCTTCTTAAATGATAATTCTTGAAGCTCTTTGGAAATCTCTTCTTGAATATGCAAAGCCATACTAGCTTGATATCTCTTTGCCTTGCTCCTAGTGATTGGTCCACTTGCTAGCTTCAAGGGATCCTTTCTTGCATCATTCTCCCCCTCTTCAAAAAGATTTGTCCTCAAATCTGCATCATCAAAAGGAGAAAGATCACTTACATTGAAAGTAGCACTAACATTATACGTACCTGGTAAGTCGATCTTGTAGGCATTGTCATTAATCTTCTCCAGCACTTGGAATGGGCCATCTCCCCTTGCTTGCAACTTGTTCTTCCTTTGGTTAGGAAACCTCTCTTTTCGAAAATGTGCCCAAACCCAATCTCCTACTTGAAACTTCATCTCACGTCTCCCTCTATTTATAGAATCAGCATATCTCTTGTTCCTTTTCTCAATATTTGCCCTTGCTTTCTCATGCATCTCTTTCACCAATTTAGCTTTCTTCTCACCATCTAAACTAACAAGCTCATGAGAAGGTAAAGAAACAAGATCCAAAACTGTTAGTGGGTTAAAACCATAAACAAGCTCAAAAGGTGAATATCCTGTAGAAGAATGAATAGCACGATTATAAGCAAACTCAATAAATGGCAAACAATCTTCCCAAGAACTCAAATTTTTACCCACTAAAGCTCTCAACATGGTACCTAAAGTTCTGTTTACTACTTCTGTTTGTCCATCCGTTTGAGGATGACAAGTGGTGGAAAATAACAACTTGGTACCTAACTTTCCCCAAAGCACACGCCAAAAGTGAGATAAAAACTTGGTGTCTCTATCAGAAACTATGGATTTTGGTATCCCATGAATTTGAACCACCTCCCTAAAGAAGAGTTCGGCCACTAAACTAGCATCATCACTCTTATGACATGGGATAAAGTGTGCCATCTTACTAAACCTATCAACAACCACAAATATGCTATCTCTCCCCCTCTTAGTCCTTGGTAATCCTAAAACAAAGTCCATACTAATGTCCATCCAAGGAGAACTAGGAACGGGTAATGGCATATACAAACCATGAGGCATAGACTTAGACTTAGCCTGCTTACAAGCCAAACAAGCCTTACAAATCCGAATTACATCCCTTTTCATATTCAGCCAATAAAAGTGTTCATTTAGCATGTCTAAAGTCTTATCAACTCCAAAATGCCCCATCAAAACCCCACAATGTGATTCTAATACTAGCAAATCTCTCATAGAACATCTAGGCATGCATAATTTCGAACCTTTAAACAAAAATCCATCATGTCTATAGAAAGAATTAAAAGCACCATGCTCACAAGCATCATAAACATTGCCAAAATCAGAATCACCAACATATAAGTCCTTTATACATTCAAATCCAAGCAATTTAGTACTCAAAACATTAAGTAAAGCGTACCTCCTTGAAAGTGCATCTGCCACTACATTGTCTTTACCTTGCTTGTATTTGATCACATAAGGAAACTTCTCAATCTTCATAACCCATTTTGCATGTCTTTTATTCAACTTGCCTTGCCCTCTCAAATGCTTCAATGATTCATGGTCTGAATGGATCACGAATTCCTTGGGCAGCAAATAATGCTCCCATACTTCCAATGCTCTCACCAAAGCATATGGCTCCTTGTCATAAGTTGAATAATTCAGCTTTGCTCCATTAAGCTTTTCACTAAAGTATGCAATGGGCTTCTTCTCTTGCATCAAAACAGCTCCAATACCTACACCAGAAGCATCACATTCAATTTCAAAAGTAGAATCAAAGTTAGGTAAAGCTAAAACGGGTGTAGTAGAAAGCTTCTCTTTTAAAGCATCAAATGCTTCTTGTTGCTCCTTGCCCCAAACGAATCCCACTTCTTTCTTGATTATGCTAGTCAAGGGGGCTGCCAATGTAGAGAAATTAGGGACAAATCTCCTATAGAAGCTTGCCAATCCGTGAAAACTCCTCACTTCTGTCACACTTGAAGGATTCGGCCACTCTTGGATAGCTTTCACCTTCTCTTGATCAACTTCAATTCCCTGCATACTTACAACAAAACCAAGAAAAACAACCCTATCTAGACAAAAAGAACACTTCTTAAGCTTAGCATAAAGGTTTTGCTCCCTAAGGATTTCAAGCATTTTCCTAACATGTTCAACATGTTCTTCCTCAGTTTTGCTATAAATCAGAATATCATCAAAGTAAACTACCACAAACTTACCTAAATAAGCTCTCAAAACATGGTTCATTAATCTCATGAAAGTACTAGGTGCATTAGATAAACCAAAAGGCATAACTAACCATTCATACAAACCATATTTCATTTTGAAGGCAGTCTTCCATTCATCTCCAGGCTTCATACGAATTTGATGATAACCACTCATAAGATCAATCTTTGTGAAATATTTTGCCCCATGCAATTCGTCCAACATGTCATTAAGTCTAGGAATGGGATGTCTATACTTCACAGTAATCTTGTTCACACCCCTACAATCAACACACATCCTCCAAGAACCATCTTTCTTGGGTACTAATAAGACTGGAACGGCACAAGGACTAAGGCTCTCGTGAACCAAGCCTTTCTCCAAAAGCTCTTCAACTTGTCGTTGCATCTCTTTTGTCTCCATAGGATTGCTCCTATATGCTGGCCGGTTTGGAATTGTAGAACCGGGTATGAAGTCAATTTGATGTTCAATCCCTCTTAATGGCGGCAAACCACTAGGAAGGTCTTCAGGAAACACATCCTCAAAATCCTGCAATAAAGACACAAAACTAGAAGGTAAAGAATCAAGAGATTCTTTACTGTCAGCAAGTAACGATACTTTATACATAATAATGAGTACAGGCTGCCCTATATCTATCTCTCTTGCTCTTGTATAAAAAGTATGTTTTGCCTTTTCTCCTTGCTTATTTTCTCTCACCAATGGGCCATTTATTTGTTTGCTTACTTTCTTTTGACTCTCGGCCTCTTTTCCCTTTCTACACTCATTCACTTTATTATTTTCTCTTTCCCTACCCTTAGAATTACCCTTGGGTGTTGAAGAAACATCATTGGCCGAATTTGAACCCCCTTGGTTCTTGCTGGCTGAAACTTCTTTCTCCCTCTCTAGCATCCTCTTTTGATCTTCATACACCTCTTGAGGTGATAATGGTGCTAGAACAACCTTCTTTCCTTCATAAGTAAAGGTATACTTATTAGAAAAGCCATCATGTTGTGCCCTTCTATCATGCTGCCATGGTCTTCCTAATAGCAAATGTCCAGCTTGCATTGGCACTACATCACACAAAACCTCATCTTTATACCACCCAATGGAGAATGGTACCTTGACTTGCTTCAACACTTTTACTTCCCCAGCGTCATTGAACCATTGCAACTTGTAAGGATTGGGATGTTTAAAACAAGTTAACCCCAATTTATCCACCATTGTAGTACTAGCAGCATTGGTATAACTTCCACCATCAATGATAAGTGTACAAACCTTACCATTCACCAAACACCTAGAGTGGAAAAGATTCTCCCTTTGATCCAAGCCTTCTTCCTTGACTTGAATATTCAAGGCTCTTCTAGTAACAAGCATCTCTCCATGTTCAGCATTCAAGACTTGATTCTCCCAAGCCTCTTCATCATATTCGGCCCTATCACCACATTCGGCCTCCTCTTCTTCTTCATGTTCAGATTCTGATTCAATTTCCCCTTCATGGGTAGCAATCATCACCCTCTTATTCGGACATTGAGAGGCAATGTGTCCACTTCCCAAACACTTGTAGCATTTAATTTCCCTACTTGGAGTAGGTCTAGAAGGTGTTTCCTTTGCTGTTTTTGCATCCCCATTATTTGACTTCTTGAAATTGGGATTGTAGGAAGAATTCTTTTGGAAAGAACCCTTGTAATCCCCTTTGTAGGAACCTCCACTCGAACTTGAACCCTTGAAGTTTGAAAAATTTCCACTAGCTTTAGAGTAGCCAGTTTTTGAAATAGCTTTATTCTTCAATCTTCTCTCTATCTTCATGGCCTTTTGAACTAACTCTTCCATTGTGTTGAATTCATACATCTCCAATTCATTGGCTATGTTCAAATTCAATCCCCCAAGAAATCGTGACATCTTCTTGTCTTCATCTTCATCAATATTTGCCCTAGCCATGATCATCTCCATCTCTTTGTGGTACTCTTCCACACTTCTTCCACCTTGAACTAGTCTTGCTAGTCGATTGTACAAATCCCGAATGTAGTGAGATGGTACAAATCGTCTCCTCATTAGTTCTTTCAAGGTTGACCATTCAGGAATAGGCCTCATACCTTTCCCTCTTCTATTAGCTTTCATTTGATCCCACCAAAAGGTAGCATACCCTTTGAACTCTACGACTGCCAAAACTGATTTCTTCTCTTCGGTGTAGTTATGGCATTCAAAAATCTGCTCAACTTTCCTCTCCCATTCTATGAACTCTTCTGCATTGTTCTTCCCTTCAAAGGAAGGAATCTTCATCTTGATGGAAGTAAGGTCACCATCAGTGGTAGGTTGATTTCCACCTTCATCTTCATCTTCTACCCTTTCGGCTGCTTCTAGGGCTTCAAGATTTCCTTGCCCTTCTCTCCTAAGCACTCTTCTAGCTCGCATTATAGGATTTGGATGTGCGGCTGGCTGCCCTTGTTGCACTTCTGAATTTGTTGTGCTTGTCGTGCTGCATTCTCTTGCAATCTAGTATCCATCATCTCCATTTGACGAAGCATTGCTGCCAAAGTCTCATTAAGCCTAGCCAAGCTTTCGGCCATAGCTCCTTCTTTGCTAGTCTCTTCTCCTTTTCCAGCCATGTTAACAAACAAACAAACTCAAAGAAACAAGATTAGTAATAATCGAAATTCACTCAAGTGTTTAGAATTACCTCACTTTTCTTGTCTTCCTTGATTGCACTTCAGAACCAAGCTCACCAACCAACAATTGTCAAGTCGTTCAAGAAACTAGAACCTAAATCCTAGAACTAGATAGAAAACAAGACAAGTATCCGGAGGCAATGCAAGGTAATTTGCACTACACGATATAAAACCAAGTATCGACACAAGCAAATGATACTTAGCAATGTAATGGAATTAAAAGCTAGATAAAGAAATCAGAAACAATGAAGACAATAAACAAGACAAATTTGGATATAATGAATCAAAAACAACCCACACTTGGCAAGTTGCTTTATGGACCTAATCAATTCTACCCAAAACGCTAGCTTCTAGACTCTAATTCCCACCTATAACACTCAAATAACATGAATATTAAGGTCTGATTTTTGAATTCCAAAAGCCCCTCAAAAGGTGGAATTTTTCGCCCAAAAATTTTATTACTTCTCACCTACCTAGATCTGATCCTCAGCACCCAAATAGCAAGAATATCAAACAATTTTTTTGTTGAGGTGGTTTTGTACTCTCTTTTTTTTTTGCTTCCTCTCACTATCCCCTTGATTCGGAACTTAATTTACTCCCAAGGACTTTTCGAAATCTGGATTTAATTCGCAACCCCAGATTCACTCAAGATCAAATCGAAATCAAACTTGAACAAAAACTCTAGCTTTTTCTTTCTTTCAAGAACCCTAATCTTTTCAGATGCAAGGCCTAGGTTTTGAAATTCAATCAGACTCCTTTTCAAATTACTCTTTGAACAATCTTTAGACTTTTTGAATTTTTTTTGAATTTTGATATATGACTCTCTTTTTTTTTTTCAAAAATTAAAGACTAGACTCTCTAAGATCCCTAAAATGCAGAAACTTAAAAGACCTAAATTAACAAACCCAAGAAAGACAAAGTAGATAAAAATTACCTTGTAGCAAGGCTCTGATACCAAATGACGCGGACCCTTAGCAACGATGGCAGCAAACCCAACGTATAACAATGGTAGAGAACTCCTTGAAACTTGATAATCACCTCCTAAGGAACCCAACGCCTATAAAGAGACGCGAACTCACTATGATTGAAGGATTTAGTTGGTAAGAAGAAGGAAAACGCCACAACTCTTGTTGATAAGTAAACCTAATTCTTGATGCAAAGAAAGAATTAAAGAATCCACTCTAATCTCTCTCACACGAAAATTCACAAGAATAACTTCTAGAAGAATTCAAAAATTTTTATTAATTGTTGTATGTCAAATTTGGCCTAATAGTGCCCTTAAATAAGGGTTACAAAATTCCTAATTGCATATGGAAAATTAAGACTAAAACATTCCTAATTGCATAAGGAAAACATTCCTAATTGCATAAGGAAAAACATTCCTAATTGCATAAGGAAAACATTCCTAATTGCATAAGGAAAAACATTCCTAATTGCATAAGCAAAACATAAAGTAATCCTAATCCAATAAGGAAAATATAAAGTAATCCTAATCCAATAAGGAAAATATAAAGTAATCCTAATCCACTAAGGAAAATATAAAGTATGGAAACAACCAAACTAATCCCTTTAATATAAGAAACGCCCCACACTATTTGGGCTGTCCATGGGCCTTAAATTACTTCCCAAGGCTTTATATGAACCCCCATGGACCTTTCTTTAGCTAGCCTTTAGCTTCCACACTAAGCATCATAATCAGCTTTGGTGTGCCTTCTTTAAGCTCTATCTCCATCTTCTTAAATGATAATTCTTGAAGCTCTTTGGAAATCTCTTCTTGAATATGCAAAGCCATACTAGCTTGATATCTCTTTGCCTTGCTCCTAGTGATTGGTCCACTTGCTAGCTTCAAGGGATCCTTTCTTGCATCACAACACGGATAACATGGGCGTCCTAACTCACGCACACGATGAAAACTAATATGATGCAATGGATAATACCATGATAAGAAAGAATAGAATAATATAAAGACCAATGGAATCAACTTCTCTTATCCCCAGTGGAGTCGACACTGTGAGCGGAAATTTTTGCCCCCACTCTTGGTGGAATGGTTCTTGTGACTTCAGCACTATTTAGGCTCGGAGCCTTAGAGAATACGGGCCTAAGCCCGGAGAAAATGGAGTCACCACCCGGATGGGCCGAAAAAAAGAAAGGGGTGGATGACTCGATTCCTAAGGAATCCCCAACCCCCTAATGGGTTCAAAAAGTTGGGTACGTGTGGGGAAGGTGAGAAATGGCCCAGCACCCCCACAACGCCCAGTTCATTAGAACCGGCCTCCATTGCAGGTCCTAATATTATAAAATTCTTAAATATAACAATATTATCCATACTACATGCAACAATTAAAATAAAGCATCATTATATTAAAATCAAAGTAATGTCCAAACAAAGCAAATAAATGGACACCCATCCGAGGATGGAAACATGTTCTTACATTGTCCATATCTAAAACTAAATAGGACACCCACCGAAAGGTGGAAACATGTCCTTTACATTGGTACAAAATATAAATAAATTAAATTTCATAAAGCTTAACTAATGAGGTACCCACAAAGTGGAAACATACCTCTTACAATTTTAATACCAAAATAAATAAATAATAATAATAATAAAGAAAATATCCATCCATGATAATTTAAATAAATCAAGCATTAAAATTAAATAAATCAACCATCAAAACATATAATAAACTACATAATCAAATCTAAAATTAAATAAAGCAATAAATATATAAGTTTAGGGTTTTAAAGAATTTAGGGTTTGGAACTTAGGGTTTTAGATACTAGAGTTTTGTAATTAGGGTTTTTGAAACTAGGGTTTGGGAATTCAGAGTTTGGAATTAGGGTTTTAGGGTTTAACTTACTGCCTTAAAAATATAATTTTGGATTTGGAGAGATAAATTAAGGTTTTTGAAAAATAATCAATATTTTGGAGTTTAATAATGAAATGGTTTAAGCTTTTGGATAAAAATAGTTTAAGGTTTTGAGTTTCAATAAAATAATTTACGGTTCTTGAAGTTTTAGTAAATAAATAGATTCTGACAATTAATTTAAATCCTCGACGGCTACTGGGTAGTTTTAAGTTTTTTATAAAACATGCAAGTGGAGTTACGAATACCAACTGATTAATGTATTAACTACAGCAAACAATTAAAGTTTTTAAACAAAGATCAATTTACTGCATGTTCAAAGATTAAGTTACTGCATGTTCAAAGATCATGTCACTGCATGTTCAAAAGATCATGTTACTGCATGTTCTTATTAATCCTCTGTCATTGGTTCCACTAAAAAAATTGATTTCTGGATGAACAATGTGAAGATAGTATGGACCCTTCCTTCTTCTTTGGTTGTCTTGATATTTCTATTTGTGGTTTCCTTCGTTCTAAAAAAAAAGTTGTTGCTGTTCTTCTCTATTTGTTGTCGTCTCTTCTGTTTTGTGGTTTAATCTCTCTTAATATTCATTGCCGACCCTCTTTAATATTAATTGCCACCTTTCTAAATTTTGAAACATTATTATTTATAGGCAAACCTCACTCAGAATCCCTAACCCTAATATTAATCCGTCCTTAAAACAAATTTTAATTCAATTCGAAAACTAATTTCAAAAAAATTGAAACCATGTCGACCTGGGGCAACCAAATTGACATGGACCAAAGCCATGTTGACCTGGGACATCCAAGTCAACATGTCCTTTGGCTCATGTCGACCTGGGGCCTCCAGGTCGACATGAGCCAAGGTTCATGTCACTTGGGCCCTTTGAACTTGAAATAATTTCACATTTTTTAATTTTTTGGACGGGACCTCCTAAAAAAACTTGGTTTAGGGTTTTGTAGCTGAGTTTGTGCCTTTTAAAATCGGACTGACTTATTAAAAGTTGTAGATCAGATCAAATTTATTTTGACATTCTTTAATTAAGACCATATTAACTTAGGGCCAAATTAAGGGTCTACAAGAATCCAAATTACTTTTAAGTCCAGAACTTACCTCGGGTCCAGAACCCAAATTACTTTTAAGTCCAGAACTTACCTCTGGTCTAGAACCCAAATTACTTTTAAGTCCAGAAGTTACTTCGGGTTCAGAACCCAAATTACTTTTAGTCCAGAACTTACCTCGGGTCCAGAACCCAAATTATTTTTTAAGTCTAAAACTTATTTCTGGTCCAGAGCCCAAATCCTAAATTTACCTCAGGTCCAGAACCTAAACCCTAAATTCACCTTGGGTTCATAACCCAAATTATTTTTTAGTCCAAAACTCAAACCAACCTTGGGTACGAAGTCCAGTAAGGCTCTAAATCCAGTAAAAAATCACATTACTTTTCACTCTCTTTTGTTGTAGTCTCAGATTGCTCAAGCAGGGGACAAACTGTAGACCCTTAATTTTTGATACAGTCCAATATGATATTTTTAAACAGTCCAAAATAATTTTTGTGTGTTTTAATTAAATAATATTTATTTTAATAATTATTTACAATATTTATTTTTAATAAAAATAAAAAGAGAAGTAATAATAAAAAGGATAATAAATAAATAAATAAATAAAAATCGACGATGAAAGAATTGGAGACGAATTGGCTTGGGCCAATTCGCCGCAGGAAATTCTACGGCGAATTGGCTAGCCTGTGCCCAGCGCCCGCGAAACTTCTTCGTCAGTGCACTTTCGCACACCCGCCACGCACGGTTTTGCCAAAACCCTATTCTACTTGATTTTTAATTTTTTTTTCCTGAAACATTTTTATTTCCTTACCCTATTAGTATTAGGTTTTTATTTCTTCTTATAAATACCACATTAAAGACACAGAATGAAAGGGCTGAAATTTTTGGATCGGACTTTGGACTTTTGGATTTTTTTGGCCAAAAAAAGAGAACCTTGAAGGAGCAAGAGGCAGTGAGCAAGCAACAACAATCTATCAAAGGTAGCCTATATTGTCTTTATTATTATTCAACCAGAATTCAAAGATTGTGGTGGAACCAACAACTGAGGTTTGAAACTCTATTTCTTTGCTTATGTTTATAGTAGCTTCATCATACAATTTGATAAATTGTTTAAACATGCATGTTTTTGTTATTTGATCAATTGTTCTACTTACTATCCAAACTTTATTTAAAACCCTAAAAATTATTTTTCAAAACACTAATACCTTAATACCCGTAAAACATATTTTTGAAAACTAAAATCCTAATTACACTTTTCTATAACCACGAAACACAAATCTAATTTCTTAAACCCTACGTTATTCAAACCCTAAATCTTAATTAATTCTATTTTCAAATCTTCACAATAGATTGTTTCATTAAATCACCATAGCATTAGATTATTCAAATAATATTTTAAACGTCCGGTAATCATATTACATATAAGTATTTATCAAAAATTCCATGTTAAAGTGGTTTTAAAGTTTTTATAATAATCATGTTTTGATAAAACCCTAACTCTAGTAAACTCTAAAGACCCCAACCCTAATTTATTAAATCCTAAATCTTAAATCTTAACCTTGTTTATTTAATGGATTGAATTCTAATTTTATTTATCTATTTGATTATGTGATTTGTTATATGTTAATGATGAATGGTTTATTTTATTTTATGAATGGTTTGCTTTTATTTATAATTGGATGATTGAATATTCTTTTATTTGTCTTAGTTTTAAAATTGTAAGAGATATGTTTCCACTTTGTGGGTACCTCATTAGTTAAATTTCATGTAATTTATTTTATATTAAAGTTTTTTGGACCAATGTAAAAGACCTATTTCCACCTTTTGGTGGGTGTCCTATTTAGCTTTAGATATAGATGATGTAAGGACATGTTTCCATCCTCGGATGGGTGTCCATTTATTTATTTATTTTATTTGAACATTGCTTTGATTTTAATATAATGATGCTTTATTTTAATTATTGCATGTAGTATGAATAATATTATCATATTTAAGAATTTTATAATATTAAGAACTGAAAAGGAGGTGAGTTCCAATGAACCGGGCGTTGTGGGGATGCTGGGCCATTTCTCAACTTCCCCACACATACCCAACTTTTCGAACCCATTAGGGGGTTGGGGATTCCTTAGGAATCAAGTCATCCACCCTTTTATTTTTTTTTCAGCCCGTCCGGGTGATGACTCTATTTTCTCCGAACTTAGGCCCGTATTCTCTAAAGCCCCGAGCCTAAATAGTGCTGAAGTCGCGAGAACCATTCCACCGGGAGTGGGGGCTAAAATTCCTGCTCACACCATGAAAATCGGCTAAGAAAGAAGAAGAAGAAGAAGACTAAGTAAATATCTCTGTCCACCCACTTTTAATTTCAACCTTATATTTTCCACTTTTAATTACCACCAAGTATATATATTATTATTTAATTATAACATCAAAATATCATCTTCCATTAACAATATAATTTACTTTTGTATTATTAAAATAAAATTTAACTTTTTAAAATTGATTTGTATATGTTATGTATATTTACATATATATCACATATACATTTTACTTTTTCACTTAAAATCTTTTCATTTTTCATTTAAAATTATTTATTTAATTTATCCAATTAACTTATAATTTATTTTATTAAATTTTCCAAAAAAATTAAGAATTTTCAAAAGTTTGGGATATTACAAAATATACTTGTTGACTTGAGTCCACATTTTAAATGAAATCTTAAAGCAATAGGTTAATGGGCTTCAACTACTTATATATTCCTCACTAAATCTATCTTTTTACGATGTGAGATTCCTCTTACAATATTTGAATAACATCAATTAGCTATGACTATAAAAATTTTATAACTATTATCATATATTTTTAGACACAAATTAATTTTTCATGGTTAATAATGAAAATAATTGCTATGAAAATTTCATATTCATAGTTAAAACATTTGATTTGCTACTAGATCAAAAATACTATAGCTAAAAGTAAATTATTGCTATGATAAAAAATTTAAATAAAGTTTAAGAATTTATTTTGAGAGACTATTTTTCATAGCAAATGAAATTATAGTTAGCTTTAAGTAATGTATTCTATTGCTAATATTATGCATTATCTACTATAAAAAATTTTATAGCAAATATTCATAGCTATAGATAATAATTGTTGTAGTGTTCCTTGCTAAACTTTAGCATTGCCTCTCCTTAACTATAATGCCACTATACCACAAAGTTTCTACGAAATGAACTATATTTGTAAAACTAACACAAATAATATAACGAGTCATTAACTTAATGAGATAATAGTAAATAGAGTAATAAAATAAATAGGATACATGATGCAATGGTGGATACCAAGGGAAGGAATCAAGTGTTAGGTAGCTCTCTACTAGCTTTTAGGGTTCCCACTAAAATTTATACTTACAATGAAAAACCAAACTCATTGTTGTCACACTCATCAAATAAAAGAAACTCTAGAATCAAAATTATCAATTTACTAATTATCGCTTATGAGGCAACGTAGAGTCGGCCAGATATAGATATAATTGTTTTGTTAACTTTTATTTAGTTATTATTATTTCTCGTGTATGTTAGGAGTTACCATCAATCAATTATAAAGTTTGATTGGGCACCTAGTAATATTCTACATTACTAAAGATAGGGTTCGAGGGGCTAATTACGCGTAATGGAAGAAAAACACCATACAACGCTCAAAATTAATGCTATAATTATTATGATGTGTTATTATTATCTATTTTTACTTATAGAAAAATTTATTCATTGCATGAATATAAATCTTAATTTTATTTTTTTTATTTAATTACTCTTGTATTTTGATTATTATATCGACTATCTATACAAAAATATATTTTTTTATAAACTTATTGTTTAATTTTATTATTTTTAATGGCTTAATTTCCTTATGCACACAATTTTTTATTTATTAGTTGATATCTTAATCCCCACATACACTATTTGAATGTAGGAATTTTATATTAAATAGTTGGATATTTGTTGTTGTTGTTGTTGTTGTTGTTGTTGTTATTATTATTATTATTATTATTATTATTATTATTATTATGTCTACTTTCTGGATATGACTTTTCATAATTATTATGCTAATTTCTCATTTTTATTAAAAAAGAGTAATTATATTTTTACATACATTTTTTTCTATTCATTAATTAATACTCTTTTATTATTTTTCAAAAAGAGAAATATTTTTTTAATTAAAATGGACTTGAATTTGAAAGTTGATTTCGAATGCCAACATATCATTTTGACGAAATCAAAGTTTTCTTAGTTCAAACTGTATATTAAGTATTGCTCTCAATTGTTCAAAACACATGGAGCCTATAAATTACAAAAAATGTCATTTTACATGTAACTTATTCTAACATATACTGTTTTTATTTAGCTAATTTTAAATTATATTATTTTTAGACAAAAGATTTTTTTTAAAAAAAATATGGTAAATATGGACATTCAAAACACATGGAACCTATAAATTACAAAAATGTTGTTATTTATACAATATATACCGATATATACTAGTATGTATTAATATATATCGACATATATCAACATATACTGTCATTCTTTAATTAATTTCAAAAACCCACATATATTGTTATTTTTTAAATTAAAGTATATATAATATATACACACATATATTATTATTCTATAATTAAAGTATATATAACATATAACGATACCAATATATACCGACATATACCAATATATATATATATATAACATACATATATAGTTATATGTAACATATATAGACATATACTAATATATATTGACATATAGCCACATATATTGTTATTATTTAGTTTAAGTATATGTAACATATATCAACATATACCAATATATATCAATATATGCCATATATACCTATATATATTATCTTAGAGAAAGAATATCAGTATGCAACCACTATATCTTAGTATTTGTAGGTATGTGATAACTATAACTATATATATTTATTGCCTTTTAAAAAAGAATGTTAGCAGTTATAATATCATATTTTTATAAAGGTATATGCAGTATATATCTATTGTCTTGTGGAAAAAATATCATTATGCAGTTATTATATCTTAGTATATATAGGTATATGCTAATTAAAACTATATATTTTCTTTCAAAAAATAATGTCAGTATTCAACTGTAATATCTTAATATTTAAAGCTATATGTAACATATACCTCTATATAATTCTATTCTTTTAAAATATTTATTTTAAATTATATATATAATATTTTGTTTAACTATTTTAGTGTATTTTTTATATTTTAGTGTATATATTTATAAATTTAATAATTTGTATACTTTTTTTTATTTTTAAATAATTTTTATTCATACTAAAATAATTTTGAATTTATAATTTATAAAAGTTATTTATACAAAAAAAATTATTATATTGATTTTATTTGATAAAAAGAAAAAAAATAGTATAAAAGAAGAAAAAAACAAACGTTATAAAAAGAAAAAAACAATTATATAACGTTATTAAATAAAAAATCTAATAATAATAATAATAATAATAAATATAATATCCTTATACTCGATATATGCATGATATATATACCCGGTAGATGTAAAATACGCGTATAACATATAAAAATATCACGATCCGGTAAAATAAATTTCAAATAAAATTTTTCAATTTTTAAATTTAAAACTTTAAATACTTAAAAATGTAATTTTAAATAACCAATCAAATATTTATTAGAAATTATAGGTTCTAAAATAAGCATTTTTCATAAAAATCTCTGAAAAAAATTTGACATAGTTTTATCTGTAATTTGGACATCTCCAAATTACAACAAACCACAACTTGCAAAGGAAAAACACTCCCAATACAAACCAATCCTACATTTCACTCATACTCCTCAATTTCTCTAAGTTTCTCAAAATATTTAAGCATATATATATATATATTTATGTTAACACATATGTAAAACCCCACATTACACAGTTTATCCAAATATTCTTTATAATTTATAATTTATTCTCCAAAAAATAATTATAAAATACATCATAACAAATTGCACTATAAAATAATATATATGTGCATGATAGAAAATTGTCTCTGATCTTGACATAGAAAAATCAACTCAACAAGCAACCTCAATCTAGACCCGACCTGGTCTAGTAGAACTCTCCGGCTCTAGCGGATCGCTCCTGTCACCTGCGTGATAAATTACAATCGCGCTAAGCTAAAAACTTAGCGGTACAAACTTTTATAGAAATAAAACTGCAAAATAATGCCAATGTACAATGCTTATGGATATCATATCTCATATCATTTCATTATACCATATTTTTCAATTGTTTCACAATTCACAAAAAAAAGGTACAAGCATGAGCCCAAAAGATCTAATATGCTATTAAAATTTCAGAGTTACTATTTTGGTCTATATTGACACCCAGTGTTTAACCCGAAGGCAAGTACGCCCAGCGTTTAGCCCGAAGACAAATCATAGTGATGCCCAGCATCTAGCCCAAAGGCAAGTGATGTCCAACGTCTAGACCAAAGGCAATTCAATAATTGCTCAAAAGCTAGCCCCGAAGGCAAATAATGAGGATAACCTCATAGGCATGCTGCCAAACATAGAACTCTAAAAATTGAATAACATATTAGGTACATAATTAATTCACATTTCTCATTATCAATTTCTTTCTCATTTTTTCATAATCAAGTTAGGCACATTGCTTCATTTTTCATTATCTATTAGGCACATTACCTTATTTTCTCATCTTTTTCTTACTTTTCTCATTTATAGCAATATTAATTCATCACATTTCATCTTATCATCACATTGCATCACATTTTACCTTAAAACTCATCACCCAAATATTTTGGGTAATTTCACATAATCCACATATGATTCACATTTTATACACTTTAGCCATTACCAATGGCTTTTTAACAATACCTTTAATGCATACACAACAAATGGCATTACCCAAACACTTTGGGTCATTTTCACATAATACACATATTTCACATTTTACACAATTTAGTCATTAATAATGTCTTTTCACAATGCATTTAATACATATATGACATTGCACATGCCATAACACATTATTCATACATGTTCCATGTATCAAGTAGCTTAACACATTTTTCAATCCAAAATGTGTTAAGCCCAATGTAATGCAAATATAACCAATTCATCCAAAGTTTGTACATACCTCTAAGAGTAACCAAAAATAAGCTCAAAACTATCACCAACCTCTTTTTCCAACTTGCCCTTCAATACTTGGATTAGGCAATTCAATTCTCCTCAATGCCTATACCAAATGTGATCATAAATAATCATTTAGTATCACATTCTAAGGCATTTCCAATCTTAAATCATAACTAAACAACATTCAAACTAAAATTTCAAAGTTAAGGTTAACCTCACTTTAACTTTGGAATACCATATTAAACCATTCAATTTGGTGTTTTAAGTTTATTTATATTATTAAAAGCATATTATAACATGTTTAACACAATTACATCACATAAATACACACTTATGTCCAAAACCCTAAATGGCATAACCTTCACCATTGAAGATTTTTCATTCCATCTCAATCCAATTATCATTCCAAGCTTATATTCATCACTTATATCGTTAAAAAACATGATTTAACCAATAAAATCAAGCAATTCAACAACTTTGAAAAATCACTTTTCCAAAACCTAAAATCAACACTTCCATTCTCAAACTCTATCCAAACTTATCCAAATCCAACATTTAACTTTAAAATACTTGTTTATGCATCAAAAAAACTCATTTAGAATCAATTTGCATATTTAAAATCCATGATTTCATAATCCCTAAAATTTCATAACTCTAAATTCTCTCTCTTCACCAATCTTACCCAAACTTAACCATTTCTTCAATCCAACCTTAAAATCATTGTTACCCAATTAAAATAACTTCATTCATACCCAAATAGATAATTAAATCATACTACTTCAACAACCCAAAATACACATATTCACAATTTCCATGAAATCCAAAGAAAGAAGTAGGAAACTTACTAAAGTTGGTGGAAATTACCAAAAATCCACTTGAAACTCTTAAAATCCTTTAATTTGTGGAGTATGGAAGAAGCAAAAATCCCTCTTGAATAGCCATGGAAGAATATGCCAAGGAAGAAGAAGAAGAAGAAGAAGAAGAAGACCAAAATTAATTTTCTCTTTCCTTCCACTTTCATTTTAAACCATATATATATATTATTTAATTAATTTAATATTTATTTATTTATTTAATTTAAACTCCAAAAATATTTCTTCTATTAAAATTAAATTATTTTTAAATAATTTAAATAATTTTAATTTTTTAAAATTTATTTACAAAAATGCTATTAGATTTTGACTTTTAACTTTTTAAAAATTGACTTCTGTTAACTTTGTATATGTTATATATACTTTGTATATATGTCACATATACATTGCACTTTTTCTTTTAAAATTTCTTCAATTTTCATTTAAAACTATTTATTTAATTTATCTAATTAAATTATAATTTATTTTATTTAATTTCTAAAAATTTTCAATGTTACAATAATAATAATTTAGTATTCAATATTTAAATTAAAAAAATTTAACAAAAAAAAGTAGACAGTATAAAATAACAAAAATATTATAAACTTTGATATATAATGCAAAAATTTGTGGAAATATTTTTAATAAAAAATTATAAAATAAATTTAAATATTATTATAATAAATATTTTATTTAATAATAATATTAAATGTAATATTAAATTTTTTAATATAAATATATTAACCAAAGAAAATATGATAGTATATTATATATTTATAAAACCTAGTTTAAATTGAAAAAACACTAGTGAAAAATAGAAGCTTTAACAGGACCACAACGAAAAGGATATAGGGAGAAAAAAAAAATCTTAAGCAGGACATACCTAGCACCGGACCACGCCTAGCACTCTTCCACTGTATTTTTTTACAAAATTAAAACAGAAAAAAAATATAAAAATCAAAAGATAAAAAATTAAAAGTGAAAAAAAGGAGCAATAAAAATAAAAATGAAACTTAAAAAGTAGTATATTGTGTAATTTTCTCTTTAATTAAGTAATATCTTTATCCTAAATACAAAACATCATTTAATTATCCAAATAATCTTACAAAGATCAAAATGACTAATTAAAATGAATAAAATATGAACTTGAATGAAGAAAAAAGAGTTTAATTAGATTTTTACTCTTAGATTTTACTAAGAGGGTGTTTCTCAAAACTTAAAAGCTGATAAAAACTAATTATAAACAGTTTTTAGATTATAAGTTGTTTATTTAAGTGTTTCTGAAAACTTAAATAGTAGATTATAATATGATTTTAATCAGTTTTTTAAAAGTTGAGTTTTGCTACTTTTTTTAAACACTTATTTTTTAAGCAATTTTGACCAAGTAAAAGATCATACTATCCCTACCTAATCTTCAATATTTCAAATTTGCCCACCCTATATACTTTAGTTTTTTATTTGTATAATTTATTGATAACACCAATATTATTATTATTATTATTATTATTAAATAAATTTTATTATTATTATTGCAAAATAAATTTTGAATTGACATTTAAAAAATTATTTTTATACAATAAATAAACTCAGGGATAGTTTGGTCATTTTGACAGTTTCTGCAATTAAAAACTGATTATAAGCTGATTTTACAGAAACACTTAACTGATTATAAACTGATTATCAGCTGATTATTAACTAGTTTATAGAAACGCTTAAGTGCTTATTTTTAATCTGATTATAATCTAAAAATCACTTATTCACAATAAGTTGAAAAGCTCCAGTTTTGAGAAACACCCTCTAAATGTGTTGTTGAATTGATTTGGACAAAGTTTTCATTTTTAAAAAACACCATAATAAAAGTGTTTGAACTTCAAAACGGATTGAACAAAGCCTTGAGAATAATGAACTCAATAAAATCTTGATAATTGATCTTTAAAATTCCGATTTTGGAGAGCTGATTTAGATTTTCTTCTTCAAAATCACTCGAATTATTTCCATTAATATTTGAGTGATTCAACCAACTAGGAACTTACTATTAATTCAAATTCTTTTTACATAATGATTAGACGAATAATCCATTTGTCATTTCTAATTAATTGACTGTAAATTTATTCTTTCCATGTAAATTTAAAACAAAGAGTTTAATTAAAACTAATTTTAAATGTATCTCTAATTTTAAAAATAACAAAGAATATGAGAAAAAAAATTCTGTCTATGATGACCTTTGATAATATCATTTAGGAGTTACAATTAAAATATATATTATTTGATAATTTTTAATATTTTCATTTGTATTACTTCAAATTTTCAATTAAATTAATAGTCACTAAAAATTATATGAAAAATTCTTTAACTTATAATTTACATTACATAGAATCAAATCATTCAATTGAATTTTTAAATAATTTTATAATTTAGAAATTTTTAATATATTATTTAACACCGAGTGTTATTGCATGATAATTTATTAGTGGAGATCAAAGAATGTGGTGGAAATGGATGTTAATCCACTGCAATAAATATTAGAATTTGTAGTGGATATTTTAAGCAAATCCTAAAGGAAAGTGGCAGTTACGAGTTACAAGTAACAAAAAGGGAAAGGTAGTTGAAGATTGGATGAAAGATAGCAGAAGATGATTTGTCAAAGTTTCCTTTGTTGATGCTGCTGCAAAGGGATGTCACAAACACAATTATAAAAAACAAGAAAAAAAAAGTCACTTTCATGGTTTCCAAAGGATGGTCGTCTCTGCGATCATCGAGGTGACAATGTAAGGATCCACATTGGAAGTAGGCCTTCTGTCCTCGAAATAACCTTTCACTACTTTGTCTGTCTCCCTACCAATTCTAACTGAGGCTCCACGATTCGTCACACCCTATCAACACAAACATTACATATAAAGAGAATCATCATTGGTTTTCAATAATAATAATGGCAATACCATTAACTCAATTCACTCACATTCCTTAAAATAAGTAACGGTTGAACTCTTACATCTTAGGGATATCCTAACGGTTAAGTTTTCAATAACAAGTCTCAAGGTTAAATTATGCTGCATGAGTAGAATTTATAGGAAAGGAAACTAATCCCTTTTGTAAGGCTCATTGAAAAAATAATGAGAAACTGAAATATTACCTTTAAAAAGTTGCTAATATCAGCTGTTTCATGAAGCCCAGTCAAACAACGCTCATTGCCTTCACCATATGCATCAATGTGCTCCTTGAGCCTTATTCCGAGCTTTTCAATGGCTTTTTTTTTATCACTTCATAGCCTCCATCAGCTCTCATTGACTTTGTGCTGAAATGGACAGTAAAAATGCTTCATATGGTTAATCCTTGGAAATGCATAAAAGGGGATAACTATATATATATATATATATATTAAATTTTTCAATTGCATATGGCAATGAAAAGCCAATAATCAATTAACAAAGATAGTGCATGTATCTTAAGCAAATGATGTAAATTACCTATAGTTTGTGTGAACATCAGCTCCATTCCAATCACCTTGGTAAAAGGTACTTAATAAAGTTTAGACAGAAAAACCATATTATACTCAATACAAATGCATAAGTGCATCACAAAAATGAAAACAAAACTAACCTGTATGGGTTTTTGGTCGAAGGAAAGGACTGCTCCAGCAACCTCTGTAATCCTTTGATATTACACAAATTATAGCATAAGGAATACTTGGTTTTCATTTAAAAAATTTAGTGATTTTTAGTAGGAAAAAAGAAAAATAAAAGAATACGGTAAAGTACCTTAAGAATATAACGAGCCATCAACACCTCATCTCCAACAGATATGCCAATAGCAGGACCTACTTGAAATTCCCACTGTATAACATAGAAAATGCTTCTTTAGAAACAAGCTACAAATATAATAATCATAAAAACTAGCTTGTTAGCTTAGCTTGGAAAAAGAATGTAATAACCTAGCCAGGCATCACTTCTCCATTAATGCTAGAAATGTTAATCCCAACATAGAGACATGTTTTGTTATGATGGGCTGATTCTCAGGGGTCATCCTAGCTCTCTGAGATCAGGCTTGGATGATGGCTGCTCTCGGTCTCCAACTTGCAAGACAAGAAAGAGGCAGATCAGGCTCCGCCGGGGAGAGGCTCCGATGCCTAAGTTAGTGCTTAGTCTGTAAAGAGAGTAAGTGAAGAGAAGAGAGGAGGAGAGAGCCCCTTTTACTTATGGGGGTCTGCCCTTATATATAGATGGTGTATAGGGGACAAACCTGTATGTGTTAGAGAATATTTGGAAAGTTATGCTGGTGCGCCGTCACATTAGGACTGTATGCCTGCTATGTCATAGGATGTCGAGGAAGCTCGGTAGGATGTGGGTGTACAGAGCTGAGGTACAGTTTTCTTGAGAGCTAGTCCAATGGACGATTAGTCATAGAGCTCAGTTTAGATGCTTGGTTAAAGGAGGGATAGTATCACTGGACCCCCTCAAGTTATCTAATATTTATGTTAGTTGCAAAGGTACCACACAAGGGAGCTTGGGTGAGCTCCGGGTAACTATGTTGATTATGATATGAAGAGGTTGTATGCTTCATGCTGAACCATTAAGCAGCTCGGTTAACAAGGTAGGAAGAGTACTTGGTGCATAAGCTAGGGGGAGTACTATCACTAGTCCCCCCTTGGTCATTTGACATTTATGTCAAACTCAAGTGTATTGCCTATAGAGGTCAAATCGAAACTCAGTCGGGGCTACAGAGAGGTTGAGACATACAGGGCAGACTTCATATCACTAGAGGGGCATGGCTATAGGGGCAATTCCCGGTCTCCCAGGAGTAGTAGTACCGTATGCCCATCTGAGAAGCCTTGACCTATATGCTAAGGAGAGTCAGTGAATATTCTAGAAAGACACATGTCAAAAAGGAATGAGGCGATGCTTTGAAAATCAAGGTAATGATTGGGCAGGAATTGAAAAGACATAACGTCTACTATATTAAAGAGGGATGTCGGTTCATATTACCTAAGTGAACTCTATAAATAGAGGGTATGGTGACAACAGTTGGTACACAATTCAAAAGAGAGAAGCTCGGTTCGTCTGATTTAGTGAGTTTGTTCTTTTAAGTTGTACACAATTCAAGGTGTGAAATCTCGGGTAAAAGAGGTTATCATTAAGTTTATGCTTTTAATTTGTGCATTTCAATTCTAGTAGTGAGATGGTGCAAGCAATAGTGAGTTCAGCTCTGCCAAGAGAAGCAGGAGAGTAGGGCTCTCAAAATGAAATGGCTGGGGGGCCTATGCTGATGTTGGGTTGGCTATGGCCGAGCTCACTGAGAAAAATACCATGAGACCTCTAACTCTGCTAGACGAGGAGGAAGAGGATGCCATTAAAGTGCAATAAGTTAATCCGAGCTTGAAGAAGGCTCGATTGAGGGACATTCAATCCTCAGTAACCAAAGCTGACTTGACAAGGATCTGGAAGGAGTACCAAATATCAAACAAGTACAAAATGCCCATCCCAAAGGAGGATGTCCAAGCTTACGATAGCCCTCCATAACACCAGTTGACTATCTATGAGGAGGATCAAAGATTGAGAGTCAGGTTTCCTCATGCCCCTTCCCACTGGCCTTCCTACGATACCACAACATCGCCTTCGGTCAACTCAGCTCGAACGCAAGGCGAACAATCATGAGATTTGAAATCTTATGCGGGTTACTAGGAGTGGCACCAACTCCTCGAGTGTTGAGCGCTTTCAATGTGTTAAGAATATGCTCTGGAGTGGATGAAGATTTTTTATATTTACAAGGAAGGTCTAGGCTCGAAATGTTTGTTGGAAAGCCGAACTCAATAAAGGGGTGGAAGGACCGATTTTTCATCTTGCAGAACTACGAGGGGTTAAACTGCTTGATCATATGGTGGGTCACCCCTAGTGGTGAGCAAGTGACAAGGAGCGAGCTAGATGAAAATGAACTCACTATGTTTGACACAGTGGAACAAGACATTATAAGAGGGAAGAGGAATGTCATTGCACTGATAAAGGATTACTTCCCCCTTGGGAGGGCTCTGAAGGAAATTCGGCTAGAAGGTCGAACAGGTATGGTGTATGCTTCAGTACTTGTTGTTTGCTTAAGATTAACTTTTGATGTGTTTATTTTTAAGCATTTGGTTAACTCGTGGCTTGGCTAAATAGAGAGGGGCTTAGGACCAGCGAGCAAAGAGATCAAATGCCTAGCCAAGAAGGAGGCAAGAAAAGAGGCTCAGAAGAAGGTGAGGATGGCGTTTAGATCATTTATGTGTTTATTTTTAGTGTGATTTTATTAGCTTTTGATTGATTTTTCTTTTAATTTGTGTTTAAAGTTTGTTTAAAGTATTTGATCTAGGATGAAGAACAAAACAATGGAGCTTTAATTAAATTTGATGGATTATTAAGGTGGAAAAATGTGAGACAAGGCCAAGACACTTCATGGCTTGCCCCTGTCCCTCATCCAAAGAAAGAGGCAGGAAATTTTTGCAGAGCTTGACACAAGCAAGAGACACGGCCAAGCTACTGGCTGTGTCACAAGACATGGCTAAGGCCTTGGCTGTGTCTTACCAAATGAAGCCAAAGAACAAAACATGAAGAAGCAAAGGCAGAAGTGGACACACTGTGAGCGTGGATTTTTGCCCCCACTCCCGGTGGAATGGTTCTTACGACTTTGGCACTATTTAGGCTCGGGGCCTTAGAGAACACGGACCTAAGTCCAGAGAAAATAGAGTCTCCACCCGGACGGGCCTGGAAAAAGAAAGGGGTGGATGACTCGATTCCTAAGGAATCCCCAACCCCCTAATGGGTTCGAAAAGTTGGGTACATGTGGGGAAGGTGAGAAATGACCCAGCACCCCCACAACGCCCGGTTCATTGGAACCGGCCTCCTTTATAGGTCTTGATATTATAAAATTCTTAAATATAACAATATTATCTATATTACATGCAACAATTAAAATAAATCATCGTTATATTAAAATCAAAGCAATGTCCAAGCAAAACAAATAAATGGACACCCATCCGAGGATGGAAACATGTCCTTACATCATTCGTGTCTAAACTAATAGGACACCCACCAAAAGGTAGAAACATGTCCTTTACATTGGTGCAAAATATAAAAACAACTTAAAGTACATAGAAATTAATTAATGAAGTATACACAAAGTGGAAACATATCTCTTACAATATTTGAAAATCAAAATAAATCGATAGAAGTAAATAACCATTCATCATAAATAAATCATTCATTAAAGATATTAATCAAAATATAAAATAAATATCCATCCATGATAAATTAAATAAATCAAGCACTAAAATTAAACAAATCAACCACCAAAGCATATAATAGAGTACATAATCAAATCTAAAAATAAAACAAGTAAATATACAAATTAGGGTTACTGTTTCTATTTAAAGTTCTTTAATTAATATTTAGGGTTTTGGGATTTTAGTATTATTATTATTATCATTTGTTTAGGCTACTGTAAGTTTTAAGAGAACTGGAATGAATTAGGGTTTCATGAATCAAATTAGGGTTTAAGGATAACATTATGAAATTAGGGTTTTAGAATATTAAAACATTAGGTTTATAGCTCTTAGCTACTGGATTGTTGTTTTTAATTTACTGTATTGAGTTTGAATGTTTAAGTTTATAAGGTTTTAAGGATTAGGTTAGGGTTTAGGAAAACTAGGGTTTATGGTTTTGGTTTTGAGAGAATTAGGGTTTTTGGTGTTTCAAAAAATATGTTTGGTTTTAGGATTTGAAGAAAATAGTTAAGAGTTTTATAAAGTAATTATGATTTTAGAAACTGTAAAATGAGTTTAGAGTTTGGATATTTAACAAAACATTTTAAAATTTTGGAAAAGAATTAGAAGAAAACAATTTAGGGTTTTTACAAGCTTTTGGAAATAGGAAAGACGATTTAAGGTTTTTGGAAACAAAAGAAATGAATTAGGGTTTTTGGAACATTTAGGGTTCTTAAGGTTTAGAAGAAACAGAAAAGTGTTTTTAGGGTTCTTAGGGTTTTTGGAAACATAAGAATATTTTTTAGGATTTTTGAAATGAAAATCAATGTTACTACATATTTATAGATCAAGGTTTTTTGTGTATAATCTTATGAATCAAATAAACAAAGCTACTGTAAGAAAATAAAAAGAAATTAGAGATTCAAACCTTCGTTCGTTGGTTCCACCAAAAATTGCTTCTTGGATGAACAAGGACAAAGGCAGGATTACTGCCTTTGATGGCTTGATTGCTTGCTCGCTTATCCCTCTCAAATCTGAAGTTCCACAGTTCCAGTCTAAATCCAAAGTTTTTCTCCTCAAAATCTAGTCCAATCCCTTCATTGTCAAGTCCCCCTCTTCTCTTTTTTTAAAGTGTTATTTATAGGAAAATTTATATGATTAATCCTAGTTGTTTAAGAAAATTAAAATTCATTAGGAAAGGAAACAAAAATCAAATAGAATTTGGTTTCGAAAAAAATTGCGTTGGAAAAAATTTCGCTGGCAAAAACTTGCAACGACTGGCTGCGAGGAAATGCGAGTGAAAATTGGCGCTGGCGGGCTGCAGGCCATTTCGTCCATTGACTTTCGGCGACGAAATTTTTCATCTTTGATTTTTTCTTCGCCGATTTTTATTTTTATTTTTATTTTTTCATTTATCATTTTTATTTTTTATTATTATAATAATTTTTAAAATTTATAAAAAATAAATACTAAAACAAATATTATTTAATTAAGATAACACAAAAATTATTTTGGATTAGATAAAATATATTGGACCGGACTGGGTCAAAAATTAAGGGTCTACAGTTTGCCCCCTACTTGAACGATCTGAGACTTTAGTAAAAGAGAGTGAAAAGCAATAAGACTTAATTTTTCTGAGATGGTTGAGGTTTTGGGTTCTGGACCCGGTTCGAGTTCTGGACTTAAGGATAATTTTAGGTTCTGGACCTAAAGGTAATTTGGGTTCTGGACATGAAACTAGATTTGGATGCTCGATCCTAAACTAGACTTGGATACTTGGTCCTAAACTTGATTCGGATACTCGATCCTAACTGGATTTGGATATTTGATTCTGAACTGGATTTGGATACTCGATCCTAAATTAGATTGGGATACTCGATCCTAAATTGGATTTGGATACTCGATCATAAACTGGATTTGGATACTCGATCCTAAATTGGATTTGGATACTCGATCCTAAACTGGATTTGAATACTCGATCCTAATTGGATTTGGATACTCGATCCTAACTGGATTTGGATACTCGATCCTAAACTGGATTTGGATACTCGACACTAACTGGATTTGGATACTCGATCCTAAACCGGATTTGGATACTCGATCCTAAATTGGATTGGGATACTCGATCCTAACTGGATTTGGATACTCGATCCTAAATTTGATTAGGATACTCGATCCTAAACCAGATTTGGATACTCGATCCTAAATTGGATTGGGATACTCAATTGTAACTGGATTTGGATACTCGATCCTAAATTTGATAGGGATACTCGATCCTAAACTGAATTTAATTTGGGTACTTGGACCTGAGATTGAATTGGTTTTGATTGACCTTTTATCAGTTGAGGATTTTGACTACTCCGGTTGTTCTATGCATTGTGGTTCTTCACCCTCAAAATGGATCTTCATAGTTGGACCTTGGATCTTCATCCTTAGCATCGGATCTGCACCTTTGAAAACGGATCTTCATCCTTGGAGATCGGGTCTTCACCCTCGAAAATGGATCTTCATCCTTTGAGATCGGGTCTTCACCCTTGAAAATGGATCTTCAGCCTTTGAGATTGGGTCTTTACCCTGGCTTCAGCTCTTTTAGCTGGACTGATCTTTTGTCTTTTGCATCTTCATTCTTTTGAGAATTCTAATTTTCTTCTTTTTTATTCTTTATTGTTCTTCCTTTTTGCAAAAAATTCAGCTATTTTTAATTGGACCTTATATCCTCTCTTGTCCCCTGCGTGGCGAAATATTTGCAAGTGAGTTTGAAAATGTTTTATATATAAACTCAAAAAATTGAAAAGGAGAAACTTTTCCCCCTGTGTAGGCCCAAACCCATGATTTTTCTATGTGGACTCTAATTGATGTTTTTGTTGTCTAGTTCTTCGCACAAGCACACATTTCTTCTCTTTACAAAATTATTGGAACTTTCTCAAGCAATGGGCCTTCTATGCCCCCTTGATTTGATATCTTCTTTTGATTGTTTACTTCACAGGGTGTTTGCTGTTCACTTTGACAAGGAATAGACAATACAAGATAAGAAAATGTAATTTGATATGCTCATGCATGCATGATATGCATGAATAACACTTGCCGTGGTTCCATGACTCACAAACCGAGGTTATCAGCTGAAGTATTCTCATTGGTTCCTTTCAGATGCTCGTTCAGGTCTTGCATTGGAATAAAAGAATGCTTCCCATTTATGACTTTTATTTTCAAGATGTTGAAAACATGAATAATGGAGGCCCCAAATAGCAGAGATACATCCATTTCAAATTATGACTTAGCATGTCAGTTGGTAGCTTCTTCATGACCTTACCAGTAATCATTTCCTTTGCCCAATGTGTCCTTTGGAGGTTTAATGATTCAACATACTTCCCTTAACTTGAAGGCTTTGTATGACAAGACATTTTTTTTTATTTTTTGAATTTTAATTTTGAAATCAAATGTTGACTTTGCCAAATCAATGTCAATGTACATCAGGACTTGATTTTCCAAATTAACATATCTATAACATGACAACCCTAGTTATCATACTAAACTTAGGAATCATTTCTATTTAAGCAAGAATTGTTGCACTTCAGATAGGCACATACACATTACTTGGCCAGAGGTCTAATTGAATTTAAACATCGTCTATCTCATATGCATGCTTATTCAAACTATCTCCACTAATAGACTCTACCTACCAAGAGAGATCAACAGGTCTTTGATAGGCTTGAAATGGGGTCTATAGGGGACATGGGTTTAAATGAAAGCCATTTTGAGATTGGAGCTGATGTGACATAATGAACAAATCCTCACACTACAAATTTCTTATTGGAACTTGACAGCAGGAACCTATGCTATTGCAATACCGCAAGTGCATGAGTTGCTCAAGTAATAAAGTAGTGAGTGAGTTATCGTTCCACTGAGGACAAGGCCAGGTACTAGTGCAAATTTTAACCGTTATTTAGCGAATCAATAGTTTTGTGAGGTTTTGTAATTAAAGACAATTAACTTAATAAATGAAAATAGAGAGAAATTGAGAGTTGAATAAATTGATTGATGATGACGATACTATCCAGATATTGAATCTCCCTAGCCACAATTATATTTATGAAAATCAATTCAATTAAACCAAATGATAGAGTTGAATTGGTATTCCTCTAAATTAGACTAAAACCTTTCTCAAGCAAATTAATCCCTAATCACTAAGTAGAATGCCAGAATCTCTTCTCAAACATAATTAAATAGATCTTGCATTAAGAATAAGGAATTATAAACCAAAGGACCTTGTAAGTCTATCTCTAGTACCCCAATCAATCCTCAATTCTTATGAATATTCAATTCATATCAAGATTTCTCAAGTCAATAATATGAAAATTGCAACCAATCAATAAGCATGCTATTATTAATTGGAAATAAATCATTAAGCATCATAAGAATAAAACAACTCAATCAAATTATTCAATTTAATAAAATTATTCAATCCATACAATAAAGCTAGGGTTCATCAATATCTCGATAAAGAATAAATTAGTTCATGTTCAAAATTACAAAACAAGAACAAGAAAAATAAGAAAAGGAATCCAAACAATTCATTGCAAATAATTCGTATATCTTCTCTTGAATACTTGAATCTTGGTTTAGATCTTGTTTAAAATATGTCTTCACCCTCAATCTCAGCTCCAAAACTCTCCTTTTTGCTTTAGAAGTCGGCTCTAGGTTATAAAAAATGAAATTCGGATCCCTAATTTGTGCTTCAACACAGCTTTTATAGTGCAAATAATTTCACCTGACATGCCCATTGACATGCCCATGTCACTGGGTGTGTCATTGCCACTGAGATTTTGAATATAAGGCACATCCTATTGACACACCCATGTCACTGGGCGTGTCATAGCTACTATGACACATTGCAAAAGGCATGCTTGGTGACATGCCCATGTCACTGGGCATGTCAATGCTTCTGTATGCAGCATCAAGGGCACGTCCATTGACACGCCCATGTCCATGGGCGTGTCCATTGATGAATTTTGTTCTTTTCTTCTACTTTCATCCGAAATTACTCCGAAATGACCAGAAGCCTCAAAATACATAGAATTCCTGAAATTAACCCTAAAAAACACTTTAATAAAGAAATTAAACTCAATTGGATAATAATCATATTAAGAAATAGGGGCAAAATATCATCAATT
The DNA here is from genome assembly GCA_947685225.1 of Garcia nutans. NCBI lineage: Eukaryota > Viridiplantae > Streptophyta > Magnoliopsida > Malpighiales > Euphorbiaceae > Garcia > Garcia nutans. The sequence goes on from CANTUV010000040.1 coordinate 12,627,725, forward strand.
GTGCACTTATCAAATTCCCCCACACTCGAGTTTTTGCTTGTCCTCAAGCAAACTAGATCACTGTAATAAGCAAAAGTGACGAACTCCCTCAATATTCAAAAAGAAAAGAAAATTTTTTGACAATACTTGAATTAGAAAACCCCACGTTCTCAACCAAAAACTAATTCACAATAATAACAGTTGAATCAAGATGTTTCAAAACAAAAATTTTACAGATCTAAAACCTAAAAATCCAGAGTTAAAAGATTGAGCATAAAATTTCAGAAAACCCAAAAGTCATGAACAAAGTATGAAAAATGTAAATTTTCTCTTAAGTTCTTTAACCCTCATTGTTTTTTATTTTTTTATTTTTTTAAATGTATATACACATATATATACATTTTAAGGAGCCCGACTTGTTTCAACTTAAGAGAAAATATTTATTTCAACTGATACTAACCTTTTGATGCGAAGGTAAACATTTGTGATGCCGACCCCTAGTTACTCAGCCAGAATCACCGATCAAATGGCTACTAGCACTATTTATTATTCCAACTCATTTGTTTTAATTCAAGAGTAGAAAATCAGCAGAACAGGGATAAAATTTCAAAGCTCCTTTAATTAGAATTATTTATTTATTTATTTATTTATATTTATATTTTTTTTATTATTATTTTTAAACAAATCAAGGGTTAGAAACTTAAGGGTCATACTAAGTCCGACTCAAGAATCTAAGGAATTATAACATGCTCAAAAATGTAACTAAGGTTTCAAACTTCAGATGTGTCCAATTTCCATCAATCCACTACCTAATTATAGCTATTACAATCGATCCTCAGCAATTGATCAAGATCACTAAGTTAACCTCAACAAAAAATTGTCATTTAAGAAATCTCAAATTAGTTCAACATATAAAGGGAAACTACATCAATTCACACTCACTACAACAATCTAGCTTACTTAAATCCAAAAAAAAAAACAATTTGCAGAAATTAGATGAGACAAATGAATAAAATAGAAAGAATGAAATAGTAAAAATTCAATCAAGAAAGTATACCTCTCCCCCACACTTAAGACGCACATTGTCCCCAATGTGTGTGCAAAACAAGAAATAATGAAGAGAGAGAAAAACTGCCCTTTCATGTCCATGAATGGATAAATATGAGTACGGTGACAAGAGTATGGTGAAGGCAGATTTGCTTCAAAGCAAAAATCTAAAATGCAAAAACAAGGTTAAGACATAAAGAAATGAAATAAATAAACAAAAGAAACAGTCCGTAAAGAAAATAACAATTGTCCAAAAGGAATAAAAAATAAAGAAACATAAAAAGGAAATTAAATAAGCAAAGAAATGAAAATAAAATAAAATGAAATGAAAATGTGGGCTAGTAAAAAATCGGCGGCTCGCCGGAATCGTCACTGCTGGTCTCATCATCGGAGACATCAACTTGAGGTGCAGGTGCAGGAGCAGGGGCAGGTAATTTCTTCTCCTCTGCCAAAAATCCATACTCAAGGTGATCTGTAAGGGGCTTTAGTTCCAAGTTGGTTGGATCAATCACCGATGATTTTGGCTTCTCTTCCTTTGGCATCTCAATAGTCTCATATGCCCTGCATTTGAATGATTTGCTTGCCTCAAGAAAAGCAAGCTGCTCCATTGCTTCTTGATCCTCAACATTTTCCTACAATAAAAACAACTCAAGGGGATCCTTGGAAACAATGTTAGTAACACAATTTAATGTCTCATGCTCAATAACATCATTGCATGATTCCGCCCATTAAGTGAAAGTGAATGTTTCATAGCATCATATATCCTAAAAATAACCTTATCACCACCCACTCTCAAAGTTAGGGTGCCATCATGAATATCGATAAGGGCACGGGCTGTATTTAAAAATGGCCTACCAAGAATAAGTGAAACATCTGCATCCTCATCAATATCAATGACAACAAAATCATTGGGGAATATGAAATCCCCAACTTTTACCAACACATCTTCTATAATGCCACGAGGGTGGACTACTGACTTATCAGCAAGTTGGATGGTCATTAGTGTTGGTTTAGGGTTACCAATGCCTAACTCTTTAAACATTTTATAGGGCATAACACTTATGCTAGCCCCCAAATCAACTAATGCACTTTTAACCTCAAGGTTACCTATCAATCATGGAATGGTGAAACTACCTGGATCTTTTAACTTCTTAGGTAACCTCCTTTGCAAAATTGCCGAACTCTTTTCAGAAAAATGCACTAAAGACACTTCCTCTAGTTTCCTTTTATTAGAAAGGATATCTTTAAAAAATTTGGTATATTTAGGCATCTGTGACAAAGCCTCAACAAATTGAATGTTAATGTGCAATTTTTTGAAAAGTTCAAGAAACTTACCGAATTGAGCATCAATCTTTTCCTTGTTCAACCTCGCCGGATATGGTACTCTAGGTCGGCATTCCTTCGTTATGGGGCTGTTGCCTTGTGGCTGCTTCTCTTTCTCACTTTCTTGTGCAGCTTGCTTTTCCGAAGTGACAGTAGGATTGTCTTCTTTATCATTTTCTTGTACTTCAGCCCTTTTCTCTGCCACTTCTCCTTTTTTCTCATCCACATTACCCTTGATCTCTTTTCCACTCCTTAGTGTAATTACCTTAAGTTGCTCTTTAGGATTTGCCTCAGTGTTGCTAGGCAAACTTCCTTGTGGTCTCTCACTAAGCAACTTGGCAATTTTCCCCACCTGATTCTCCAAATTATGAATAGAGGCTTGCTGATTTCTTAAGGAGGTTTCAGTTGATTGGAACCTGGTTTCATAAGCTGTTATAAATTTCTCCATCATGTCCTCCAAATTACTCTTTCTTGGAGTGGCAGCTTGTTGATGTTGGGGCTGCTAGAATCCAGGGGAAGGTGTGGATTATTTTGATTATTCCATGAGAAATTAGGATGATTTCTCCACCCCGGATTGTACGTGTTGCTGTAGGGATTATTCTGCTGTTGCATTGGCATGTTTCCAACATAATCTACTTGCTCCTGCCTAGCAAACATGTTGCTACTTAGGCAATCTTGAATTTGATGTCCACCCCCACACCATTCACAGGACATTACCTGCATCACTTTCCCTGAAGAAGAAGAAGAAGCTAAAGAATCAATCTTTTTGTTCATTGCCTCCAACTGTGTTGAAAGAGCAACTACGGGATCCAATTGATGTGAACCAGCAGCCCTTAATCTTCCTTGTTCCCTTGGGGTTTGCCACTGATAATTTGTAAGTGCCATGTCTTCAATCAAATCCCTTGCTTCTTTAGGTGTTTTATTGTTTATGGTACCTCCTCCAGCTGCATTGATGGACTGCATACTTGAGTAACTCAATCCATTGTAGAAAGTTTGGATCTAAAGCCACAGCGGAAGCCCATGGTGAGGACATCTTCTCACTAAATCCTTAAATCTCTCCCAAGCATCATATAGGGTTTCACCATCTAGCTGGAGAAAAGAAGAAATATCATTCCTCAACTTAGCAGTCTTGGACGGTGGAAAATACTTCTCTAAAAAATTTTCTGCTAGTTGGTCCCATGTAGTGAAAGTGTTAGGAGGAAAAGACTTCAGCCACTTCTTTGGTCAGTCTCTGAGCATGAATGGAAATAACCTCAGCCTGATTGCATCTTCAGAGACATTCTGTATCTTAAATGTGTCACATATTTCCAGAAAAGTTTCAATGTGTGCATTAGGATCTTCATCCAGAAATCCATCAAAACTGATAGGTTTTCTGCACCATTTGAATGACATTTGTTTTTATCTCGAATTTATTGGCAGTAATCACTGGTCTTTGTATACTTGATTCAGCCCCATTAAGAGTAGGCCCAGCAAACTCTTGCATCGTCCTTGGCTCGTTTTCTGCCATTTCTTCTTCTAGGATGAGATCTTCAAAGTTTGGTTCTGTCTCTGCCAGAACTATTTCCTCTTCTTCATTTCTTCTTCTTCTTCTCAATATTCTCTCTAACTCTTGATCTAATTCAAAAAGTTGGGAAGAGCTAGCTCGGGTCATAAATAGGAAGAAGTACCTAGAATGACAGACAAAAAGCAAGAACTTATGTTAAAACAAAACAAAATAAAAACTAAATCAACAGTCTTAATTATATTACTAATACTAAAAATTGTTGTCCTCGGCAACGGCGCCAAAAACTTGACAGCAGGAACCTATGCTATTGCAATACCGCAAGTGCATGAGTTGCTCAAGTAATAAAGTAGTGAGTGAGTTATCGTTCCACTGAGGACAAGGCCAAGTACTAGTGCAAATTTTAACTGTTGTTTAGCTAATCAATAGTTTTATAAGGTTTTATAATTAAAGACAATTAACTTAATAAATGAAAATAGAGAGAAATTGAGAGTTAAATAAATTGATTGATGATGATGATGATACTATCCAGATATTGAATCCTCCTAGCCAAAATTTTATTTATGAAAATCAATTCAATTAAACCAAATGATAGAGTTGAATTGGTATTCCTCTAAATTAGACTAAAACCTTTCTCAAGCGAATTAATCCCTAATCACTAAGTACAATGCCAGAATCTCTTCTCAAACATAATTAAATAGATCTTGCATTAAGAATAAGGAATTATAAACCAAAGGACCTTGTAAGTCTATCTCTAGTACCCCAATCAATCCTCAATTCTTATAAATATTCAATTCATATCAAGCTTTCTCAAGTCGATAATATGAAAATTGCAACCAATCAATAAGCATGCTATTATTAATTAGAAATAAATCATTAAGCATCATAAGAATAAAACAACTCAATCAAATGATTCAATTTAATAAAATTATTCAATCCATACAATAAAGCTAGGGTTCAACAATATCTAGATAGAGAATAAATTAGTTCATGTTCAAAATCATAAAACTAGAACAAGAAAAATTAGAAAAGGAATCCAAACAATCCATTGCGAATAATTTGTATATCTTCTCTTGAATCCTTGAATCTTGGTTTAGATCTTGTTTAAAATATGTCTTCACCCTCAATCTCAACTCCAAAACTCTCCTTTTTACTTTAGAAGTCGGCTCTAGGTTATAAAAAATGAAATTTGGATCCCTAATTCGTGCTTCAGCGCAGCTTTTATAGTGCAGATAATTTTGCCTGACATGCCCATTGACAAGCCCATGTCACTGGGCGTGTCATTGCTATTGAGATTTTGAATATAAGGCACATCCATTGACACGCCCATGTCACTAGGCGTGTCACAGCTACTGTGAAATATTGTAAAAGGCACGCTTGGTGACACGCCCATGTCACTGGGTGTCTCAATGCTTTTGTATGCAACATCAAGGGCATGTCCATTGACATGCCCATGTCCATGGGCGTGTCCATTGATGAATTTTGTTCTTTTCTTCTACTTTCATCCTTAATTCCTCTGAAATGACCAGAAGCCTCAAAATACAGAGAATTCCTGAAATTAACCCTAAAAAACACTTGAACAAACAAATTAAACTCAATTGGATAATAATCATATTAAGAAATAGGGGCAAAATATCATCAACTGTGCACTTATCAGAACTTTAGGCAGCATGAAAAGATAGAGCTCTAAACATTCTTCTTTCTTTTTTGTGTTAGCCTGAATCTTGATTGGGATAGTCTTTGCCTTTGCAAAACGTTTGGTACCCAAATTTGTTTCTTTTCTTCTTCTCACTTTTCTTTATTTTTATTATTCTTACTCTTCCCTTTCTTTGAGCATTTTATCATTTTATCCTTCTTCTTTGTAGGATGGAAAAACTAGGTGACATTTCTCCTTTTTCTCCGATTTTGATTGACTCTTTGGTTAGGTTGGACCAATTCAAGTCAAACTGTCCTTATAAATCAAACGGAAGCCTTTTGCTGCTTTAGGTAAAAGAGAACTTAGTTGGCTTTCTGAACCGCCTTTTTAGGTTTTATCTTTCTTTTTTTTCTCTCTCTTTTTCTTTTCTCTTTTCCTTTTTTCTTTTGTCCCTTTTTTTCTTTTTTCTTTTGTCCCTTTTTTCTCTTTTTTTTTCTTGCACTTTTTCTTTTCTTTTCTTTTCTTTTTTTTGGTTCTAACTCTAAAAGAGTTGTCTTTTTTGTACCAACTTGGGTTTCTAATAATGGATGAGTGGAGTGACATAAATCTCCTTTAACAAGGATAAATCATTTGTTACTTTGATGTTGTCTTGATATATTGGAGATATTAGGCAAACTTCAACTACCCTTATGGTCTTGAGAACTTTAACTACCCTTATGGTCTTGATTATTCATTCCTTTCTTTGATCTTCTTGCCTTTTCATCTTTGTGATCATAAGACTTGTCAAAAGTATCACAACAGCTCAGGGTAGGTTATTGGGGTTTGTAAGCCAATGAAAAGAAAGCTAAAATTTTATGAAGGCTCAAAGGGAAAACTAGGGATTGATATTTAATAGGGTGGATACAAGTTGTTGGCTAACCAAACAATGCCTAGATCATTTCGCTCTTAAATAAGTAGAGTTCAATTTTTCCTCGAAAGTTTGCCTAAGCATGTTCTAAGACTGATTATGACCTAGACAAAGGTAATTATGCAAGAGCCCTCTCTAAGTAAGCATACACAACTCAATGCTATAGAGAAATTCCCTCATCTAGTAAAGTCATTCGAGTCATGATGCCTAGATATATTAATTCATGAATATCAAGCTAGATTCCTCATCGGTTGAGCACCAAAATGAACAAAGACCAACAAAAATTTTGATGAAAGTAATTTATTCAAACAAATTTAAACTTGAAAAACATAATTGTTCAAATTAAATATTAAAGAAAGTAAAATTGCAAAGCAACATTCAAGTTAAGAAAAGTTTGTTGAGTTAAGCTTCTTCTCCTTTCACCTCTTCAACATTCTCATCTTGAAAAGAGGATAAAAAAAATCTTCTTCTAATCCTTTTCCCACCATGAAGGTTGCTGGTGGTGGCACTCTTCAAAATTTAGGCAAAGGGTTGTTCTTGGTATTGGGCTTATCCGGCTCGGGTAGCTTACCACTGTCAATCAAATCTTGGATCTCATGCCTTAGACGAGCACATTTATCTATTCATGCCCTTGCATTTGATGAAATTGACAGAAGGCCTCAGCATTGAAGTTTGGTGGGAGTGGATTATGTAATGGTCAAGGTGCTAACGGTTGTAACAACCCTTTCTTTTGCAGCTTGCTAAAAACCCAAGATAGAGGTTTCCCAAATTCTGAGAATTGTCTTTTTATTTCCTTGACCGGTCGCATTAACATTAACTTCTTTTTGCGTGCTTTGATTGCTAGGCTGATAATTCCCTTTCTCATTCCTTCTTATTGAAAAGCGATTTTTCTCCCTTTCCCACTCTTCAATTTGTAGACCAGCTTGGAGAAGATCTTTGAAATCCCTTATAAGGGTGTGAGACACCCTTTTAGGGAGATTGGGCAGGACGCCTCTCATAATCATCCTTATTTGATCAGATTCATCTGGCCTTTTCTTGAGCAAAACAGCCTTATTTCTCCACCTTTTCACATAGTCCACAAAATTCTCATTTGGCCTTTGTCTAATGGACTCAACTTCCATTAAGGTAACTTCCAACTCGACATTATACCCATATTACTGAATAAAAGCCTTGTATAACATGTCCCAATCTTTTTGAGTACTTTCCTCTAAGGTGTTAAACCAATTTTGGACAACAGGGTCCAATGAGAGCATGAAGTACCTTAGAGTTTGAGCCTTAGTAGCTCGAGCAGTTTGCATAGCAGTGATGTACTGCTTCACATGGAGATGGGGGTTTCCAGTACCATTGAACTTTGCAAAGGATGGCATCTTGAACTTATAAGGAACCTCCTCATCTTGTTCAAATAATTTGTTGATCCCAGACATTTCCTCAGTTTTCAGCTTCTTCTCAAATTTCTTTTCTAAATCAGCAATCATCTTCTCAACATCAGACGTCTCAGTCTTTTCAACAATTGTCTTCTCAACAAACTTCGACTCCTTCTTGTCTTGAGGATCTTGGTAGTATTGAGCCCAATCATCATCATCAATGATCACCTTATCATCATCAAAAGCTACTTCACCAACTTTAGCCTTCCCTTTATCCTTTGGCTTCTTGGAACTAGCAGACGCTTCGACATTATTTCCTAAAATTGTAGCCAATTAGTTCTTCACTGTCTCAGCCATGACCTCTTTTATTTCTTCCATCTTGGCATCGAGGGCTTCATCCACCATTCTTTGAATTTGTTTAAACTCCATTGCTTTTGGTGAAAAAGAGATTGAGTCGTTGCTAGATTCTTCATCTCCGGCGTAGGTCGGATTGTCGTAAGCTTTTTAACTATCGTAATCCAGGGCTGCGAGCCAGAAAGGATCAATGATATGCAAATGTATGCATGTATGCATGTACGCACAAACAATTAACAAACAAGGAAAAATAGGACTTTCCTTCCAACCTTATAACATCCACACACGAATGGCGAGTCTCTTTTCCTAGGTATATGGTTAACAAAATACCAACATGGGGTATCTTGTTTTCGAATATTTTCCTCAGATGTTTCAACCAATAGTTATATGTTTGAAAATGGAAATCAATTCATAATAATTCCCATTAATTAGGTTTTAATCCATTCAACCAACTATAGTAGCTTTTATGCTATATTGGATTAAAACTAAATTAAGAGGTTTATTATAGATAGATTTCTCACTTGAAAAAAAGTAACTAATGGTTCATGCCACAAACAAGCCCATGATTAATTATTCTTAGTATAAACTAGGCTCACAATTGATTTTTTGTATTTCGTAATTGACCTAAATAATTTGCAAGCTCTTTGTAAGAAAAGGTTGGATGAAAATAATTTTGTTTCTAAGCCCATTGTAAAAAGATTTAAGAAAAAACATATTTTGGGCTTTGAATTTGGGTCATGAGCAAAAGAATTTTTGATTTGTTTTTAGAAAAGTCTTATATCCAAAGGCCATTTTGAAAAGTTTTGAAAATAGTTTTGGTCTTTTGGATTTTAAAGAAAAATTTATTTGAGCTCACAGTGTAATTAGGTCATATTAGAAAAAGAACAAATCAAATAAGCCATGATTTAAGCCAAGATAAATTAACCATTGTCACATTCGCCCACCTCATTTATGCATAGCAGTCACGTGCACAATGAGAGAAGGGGAAAGGAGAAGTCAATTCCTGACAACGGCCCCAGATAAGGCTATAGGACCAATGGGACCTAATTGAAGAAATGCAAAGTTTTGGGGAGGTGACTATAATTACCAAAAGTTGTTCCGGAGGTCCTTAATAGTGCATATAACAGACTCCAGAAATGGAAAGTAGAGAAAAATCGGGTAGCAATGGCGCGACACGGTTTTTCCCGAAAATGCACGGTTTGGAAGATATAGGGGATTTTGACCAGGGGCATTATGGTCATTTTTAAAAGTGTCTCGAAAGTAATAATGGATCTCAAAAATGAAAAGTAGAGGAAAAACTGAGTCAAAAGTGTACCACAGCATTCAGCGGAAGTGCACGGTTTAAAAGTTACGAACGAGTAATCGCCGGAGGGTATTTTGGTCTTTTCACACCTTAGACCATAAAATTACAGCACAAGGAGGTTAAGGGGCCAAAATATAATTAAAAGAAAGTCCAAGGGCTTATGTTTTAAATAAATAAAAGAAAGAGATATTTGGACAAATGAAAATTAGCCATTTTCCCACTTCAGTGTACCAATGGGAAACCAACACTTACACCAACACATCTTAACCTCTCTTAGCTGCCATTTGGAGGAGAGAACAGCAAAAAAAATAAAAGCCAAGAGCTCTCCTTTGTTCTTGCTTTGGCCGAATAGAAGAGAAAGGGAAAAGAGAGAGTGATTTTTTTCAAGTAGCTATTTTTGGTTGCAAACTTTGGTGGAGAATAAGACTTTAAGGTAAGGGGTTTTATTTGTAGCTTTAATTTCATAAATTATTGGCTATTTTAAGAGATCTAAGTTAAGGTTCATAAAGGTTGAATTTGGGGAAAGTTTGTAGGATGGTTAGAAAATGAATTTAATGGAAAAATATGTTGATTAATGATGAGAGATGGTTAATTTAGGTAGAAATTCATATGAATTTGGAGGGTAGCTTATTGTTCTAAATTTCTAAGGTTTATGTTTAAGGTTGTGTTCTTGAATTTCTTGAAGGAGAAACAAAGATTACGGAAGGAGAAGAAGGAAAAGCAAAGGGGAATTAAAAGAATAAGGTTTGGAACTTTACCTTGGAAGAATTAATTTTCCTTTCAATTTCTTACCAAAACTTTATCTATGGAACTTTTGCTATGGATGCATAAATGTGTTGTTTGAGTTTGAATTCAATTGTTGAGTGATATTTTTAAATCCATGTAGTGATTGGGTTGTTTAAATTCAAATGAAATCTAATGTTTCCAATGATTTTGGTAAAAGAGTTTATGAACTCCATTTAGTCCAAATTGATTTAAACAATCAAGTTATTTTAAAAGGGAAGTGTCTAAGTCTTCATTACATTATTAGGGAAGCTTTGAAATGGGTTTAAAACAGAAAAATAAACAAATTTTGCACCAAATGCAAGTGTGGGCCGAATTGGTGCCCTTTGGGATCCAATTCTGGACCTAACTTTGGGCAGCCAGTTGAGGCAGAAAACAATGGAATTTTTTGATGAAATTTTACATGTAATTAGTAAACATATGAAATAAGTTTCCTGTAAAATTTCAGCCAAAAATAAGATAATTTACCTGGTCAAATGTAAGACTGAAGTGGACTGAAATCTTGACGAAAACCCAGATTGTACTGTTCATTTGGCGCTTGCCTTTTGCGTTGCCGATTTTACGCGCCGTGATACTATTCATTTGGTCAATTTGTGACCTTTTGAGGAATGCTTTGAAATGTTTGATATGTTTATTGTGGATGTTAAAAAATGTGAAAAAGGGTAATGGTTTGACTAAAGAATGTGGTGCGCGGTGTAAATGGCAAAGCGCGATAGGAATTAAAATGTTTTCTCGAGTCATTCTAAAATGAAGTTTGAGACTTAAATTGAATCATTTTAACCTTTATGGTTTGCTGGATAGTTGGGGGTGGCAGATAAGGGTATGGTGCACTATACTAACTTATGCAGTACTGCTTGATATTGTGATTGAATTGTTATGATCTGAACTCAATGGTGAGGGCCATTGAGGCCAGTGGTGAGGGCCATTGACCAGGATGGTGAGGGCCATTCCTGTGATATGATAATGGTGGTGAGGGCCACCTATGTTACAGTGGTGAGGGCCACTGCCTTATCGCTATGGCTCCCTATATACCAGTAGAGCTAAAGTCCTGTTTTTTTTAAACTATGTAATGCAAAATGAGTTTGAATTATGGTTTTTACATTTGTTGAAAGCATATTTACACTGAATGTACAATAACTTCCATTGGTTTAATGTTGGTTGATTTTTGATTTAATTATTTCCTTTTATTTCAAATGCTTTCAGGTTTTACTTTTATTTCCATTGGTAAAGTACCCATTGAGAGACATTGCTCAGCAAGTTAAGTTTTCCTTGACTCGTAGGTTCGGAGCAGTAGCTAACTCTTGGGAAGCGACGACCAGACCCACAGCATCTCAGGGTAGATCTCTTAGTTTCCATTATGAGTTAACTAGTTGTGGCATGTATATGTATATATAAGTTTGAGAATTACTATGTTATACTGTACGTTAGTAGTATGTAATAATAATAAATCTCTACTTTATTTTGTACTAGAAGTGTAAATTCTTCTTGCAGGTTTGTAGTTGAGGTTATAAGGGGGATTCATTGGGAGTGTATTGATACTAATTGTGTTCACATTGGTTTGTGTAAAAATGTTTTCAAAAATCAGAAAAACCAGTTTTATCGACACTTGGGACCCAATTTCTAGGCGAACCTCTGGCAAAATTTCTGTAAAAACCGGAACTAAAATTTGACTAAGTAAAATTGGTAGCAACATTAGGTTAGTGTGGCCCTTCTACTCAGCTTATACACGTAGCCGGGAAGGGGTGTTACAACCATAGTCAAACAACGTGCATTTGGGGTAAAACCTAAGGAAAGTAACTAGGCCAATTACATGAGCTTTAGTCTTTGGGTTAAAAGGCTTTGGTTCCCATAGCAAGTATATACCAAATGGTATGAGGCTATGAGTGGTTATGTCATGCTCGATCTCCATACCTTGAGTGAAAGTATGGTATCCCTTACATAACACAACACGGGTAACACGGGCATCCTTACTCACGCACATGATGCAATCTAATATGATGCAATGGATAATATCATTATAAGAAAGAATAGAATAATATAAAGACCAACGGAATCAAGTTCTCTTATCCCCAGTGGAGTCACCACTGTGAGCAAGGATTTTTGCCCCCACTCTCGGTGGAATGGTTATTGCGACTTCGGCACTGTTTAGGCTCGGGGCCTTAGAGAACAAGGACCTAAGTCCGAAGAAAATGGAGTCGACATGCAGACGGGCCGGGAAAAAGAAAGGGGTGGATGACTCGATTCCTAAGGAATCCCAACCCCCTAATGGGTTCGAAAAGTTGGATACGTGTGGGGAAGGTGAGAAATGGCCCAACACCCCCACAACGCCCGGTTCATTGGAACCGGCCTCCTTTACAGGTCTTAATATTATAAAATTCTTAAATATAATGATATTATCCATATTACATGCAACAATTAAAATAAAGCATCGTTATATTAAAATCAAAGCAATGTCCAAGCAAAGCAAATAAATGAACACCCATCCGAGGATGGAAACATGCCCTTACATCATCCATGTCTAAACTAATAGGACACCAACCAAAAGGTAGAAACATGTCCTTTACATTGGTCCAAAATATAAAAGCAACTTAAATTACATAGAAATTAATTAATGAGGTACCCACAAAGTGGAAACATACCTCTTACAACATTTGAAAATCAAAATAAATCGATAGAAGTAAATAACCATTCATCATAAATAAATCATTCATCAAAGATATCAATCAAACTATAAAATAAACATCCATCCATGATAAATTAAATAAATCAAGCATTGAAATTAAACAAATCAACCACCAAATCATATAATAGACTACATAATCAAATCTAAAAATAAAACAAGTAAAGATACAAATTAGGGTTATTGTTTCTATTTAAAGTTCTTTAATTAATATTTAGGATTTTGTGATTTTAGTATTATTATTATCATTTGTTTAAGCTACTGTAAGTTTTAGGAGAATTGAAATGAATTAGGGTTTCATGAATCAAATTAGGGTTTAGGGATAACATTATGAAATTAGGGTTTTAGAATATTAAAACATTAGGTTTATAGCTCTTGGTTACTGGATTGTTGTTTTTAATTTACTGTATTGAGATTGAATGTTTAAGTTTATAAGATTTTAAGGATTAGGGTTAGGGTTTAGGAAAACTATGGTTTATGGTTTTGGTTTTGAGAGAATTAGGGTTTTCGGTGTTTCGAAAAATATGTTTGGTTTTAGGATTTGAAGAAAATAGTTTACAGTTTTATAAAGTAATTATGATTTTAGAAACTGTAAAGTGAGTTTAGAGTTTGGATATTTTACAAAACATTTGGAAATTTTGGAAAAGAATTAGAAGAAAATAGTTTAGGGTTTTTAAAAGCTTTTGGAAATAGGAAAGATGATTTATGTTTTTTGGAAATAAAAGAAATGAATTGGGGTTTGTGGAACAAGGAAGAAATTTAGGGTTCTTAATGTTTAAAAGAAACAGAAAAGTGTTTTTAGGGTTCTTAGAGTTTTCGGAAACATAAGAACATTTTTTAGGGTTTTTGAAATGAAAATAAATGTTACTACATATTTATAGATCAAGGTTTTATGTGTATAATCTTATGAATCAAAGAAACAAAGCCACTGTAAGAAAATAAAAAGAAATTAGAGATTCAAACCTTTGTTCGTTGGTTCTAACCAAAATTGCTTCTTGGATGAACAAGGACAAAGGCAGGATTGCTGCCTTTGATGGCTTGATTGCTTGCTTGCTTATTCCTCTCAAATCTAAAGTTCCATAGTTCAAGTCTAAATCCAAAGTTTTTCTCTTCAAAATCCAGTCCGATCCCTTCACTGCCAAGTCCCCCTCTTCTCTTTTTTTAAAAGTTTTATTTATAGGAAAATTTATATGATTAATCCTAGTTGTTTAAGAAAACTAAAATTCATTAGGAAAGGAAACCAAAACCAAATAGAATTTGATTTCGAAAAAAATTGCGTTGGAAAAAAATTTCGCTGGCGAAAACTTGCGACGACTGGCTGCGAGGAAATGAGAGCGAAAATTGGCTTTGGTGGGCTGCAGGCCATTTCGTCCATTGACTTTCGGCGATGAAATTTTTCGTCGCCGATTTTATTTTTATTTATTCATTTATCATTATTACTTTTTATTATTATAATAATTTTAAAAAAATTATAAAAAATAAATACTAAAACAAATATTATTTAATTAAGATAATACAAAAATTATTTTGGACTAGATAAAATATATTGGACCGGACTGTGTCTCACCAATTGAACAAAGCAAAGAAGAAGCAAGTAGGAAATGCAGTGGAGAACACACTCAAGAGACACGGCCAAGCCGTTAGCCGTGTCACATGACCCGGCCAAGGCCTTGGCAGTGTTCCACTTGGAAAAGAAAGAAAATATTTGGGCAGCCATAGACACAGCCACATGGCTTTGCCGTGCCCACAAGAAAATGAGAGACACGGCCAAGTCACTCATGACTTGGCCGTGTCTTGTGAAAATTTTTTCAATTATTTTACACGAAATGAGAGACAAATGGGGGATAGCAAGTGCCATCTTTTAAAAAGAAATATTAAAAGAAGAAAAAGGTTGCCTAATTCATGGGATGAAGACTTAAATAATGAGAAAGTGGGAGACAAAGTGGAGTGTGTGAGTTGGAAAGCATGCTTTGTGTCTTAAGAAATTTAAAATAATGGAAGAGGGATATACATATACATGTTTTGGAAAGGGAGTTCTCTCTTGGTTCATGTAACACCCCGGTATCCCATATACGCACACTGCATACAACCACATCTGTAATATACGTATACCGGATACAGAAGTGTCACGGTTTATATTAAACAAACAAATCTTTCTTTTTAGCAATATGAGAAAACTTAAAATATTTAAGTTATATTATAAAACATAATAGATAAAACATTTATTTATTAAGCAGCGGAAAATGTAGCGGTATATACCTATATATACATCAAAATCCATAAATACAAAAATATAGAATTATACATGCTTGGCAGCTCATCTCTGACCTTAAAGTCCAAAATCAACATTTCACAAGCCTAGACTCAACTCTGCCTAGCTGAAAACTCCGGTTCAACCGGATCTACCCTGTCACCTGCGCGATGAAGCACAATCGCGCTAAGCCATAGGCTTTGTGGTACAAACTATGATGACAATATGCTTTAATGAAATGCCAATGTCATACTTTCAAGAATTAGAAACAACACACAAGAATATCATATTTCATAACATTACATTTCATTATATTATTCAATTGTTTCATTATTCATGATTCACATTTAAGCAAAGACAAGCATGGGCCCAAAAGAAACTAATATGCCATTCAAATTCCAGAGTTAATGTTTTAGTCCAACAATAACATTTATCAAGCCCGTAGGTGAATCATTATCACAATGAGAAACATCTCATATGTAACATCCCAACTAGGCTTCAAGGACTAGGCCCAACCAAGCTTCAAGGGGAGCTAAGCATCAACCCAACTTGGCTTCAAGGACCAAGCCCAACCCAGCTTCAAGGGATTGTTACTTTTAGGCATGCCACCAATAACAAAACTCTAAAAATTGAATAACATATTAGGCACACAATTCTTTTATTATTTCATTATCAATTCCATTCTCATTTTCTCATAATCATCTAGGCAACCATGCCCCAATTATTTCATTTGCATCATTATAGCCAACAACAATGGCTTCACATCTCATCATTAGGGTATACATAACCAATTGCATTGTACATACATTTTGAATGATCATTATATCTTTCACATTATTCAAATCATAGCATTAATCAAATTTATCAACAATGTAATAGATTACTTAACACATTTATAACCAAATGTGTTAAATGTGTTAAGTCCCAAAGTAATGTAAATGTATGCAACCATGTAAGGTTTGTACTTTGGTGCGTGCGTACCTAATGCTAATGCAATACCGTAAGTGTACGGGTCGCCCAAGTAATAAAGTAGTGAGTGAGTTATCGTTCCACTAGGGACAAGGTCAAGTACTAGTGCAAATCTTAACTGTTGTTTAGCAAATCAATAGTTTTTGTGATGTTTTATAATTAAAGACAATTAACTTAATAAATGCAAGTAAAGGGAAATTAAATGTTGTGCAAAAAGGATTGATGATAAGAATACTATCCAGATATTGAATCCTCCTAGCCACAATTATATTTATGAAAATCTATTCAATTAAATCACATAATAGAGTTGAGTTGGTGTAGACCCTTAATTTTTGACCCAGTCCGGTCCAATATATTTTAATTAGTCCAAAATAATTTTTGTTATCTTAATTAAATAATACCTGCTTTAGTATGTAATTTTTATTAATAAAAAATAAACAAATAATAATAATAAACAAATAAATAAAAATCGACAATCCATCAAAGGCAATCATCTTGCCTTTGTTATTGTTCATCCAAGAAGCAATTTTTGGTGGAACCAACAAATGAAGCTATGAATATCAAATTCTTTTTTCTTTACAGTAGCTTGAATCATTAAACTCTTTCTTTTGATTTTAAAAACCTAAGAACCCTAATTTATTTTTTCTAAACCTTAGAACCTTAAATCGTCTCCTCTATTTTCAAAAACCCTAAATTACTTTTTCTGTTTCTTCAAAATATCAAAACCCTAATCTACTTTCCAACTTTCCAAAACCTTAAATCATTTCATTAATTCCCTAAAACCCTAATCTGTTTCCTAATGTTTCAAAACCTTAAAACCCTAAATTTGACTCACAGCTTCTAAAAATCACATAAAGCTTTATAAAACTATAAATTGTTTTTCCAAATTCTAAAATCTAATACATTCTCTGAGACACTAAAAACCCTAATTCAACTTCAAAACCGAGACAGTAACCCTAATTCAGGTTTCCTAACCTTAAACCCTAGTTTTTTTAAACCCTAAAACTATAAACCCTAATTTTTCTAAACCCTAATCTTTAAAACCTTAAAACCTTATAAATTTAAATATTATAATTCAAAACAGTAAGTAGCTAATAATCATAAATCTAATGTTTTAAAGTGTCCAAATCCTAATTTCATGATTTCACTCCTCAAGCACTAATTTGGTTAATCAAAGAACTTTATCAACCTCTTAAATTATAAAATTTTAATCCATTTCAATTCCTTTAAAACTCACAGTAACTTAAACCCATAAATTCCAAAACCCTAAACACATTAAATAAAGAATATTAAATAGAAACAGTAGCCCTAATTTGAATCTTTATTTGTTTTATTCAATTTTATATTTGATTATGCTTTGATTTATTTTATATGCTTTAATTTATTTAAGTTCAATGCTTGGTTTATTTAGTTTATCATGGATGGATATTTACATTCTATTGATGTGTAATATCTTTGATGAATGATTTATTTATGACGAATTGTTATTTACTTTTATCGATTTGTTTAGATTTCCAAATGTTGTAAGAGGTATGTTTCCACTTGGTGGGTACCTCATTAGTTAAATATCATGTAATTTAAATTACTTTTCTATTTTAGAACCAATGTAAAGGACATGTTTCTACCTTTCGATGGGTGTCCTATTTAGGCATGGATTATGTAAGGGCATGTTTCCATCTTCGGATGGGTGTCCATTTATTTGTTTTGCTTGGAAATTATTTTGATTTTCAATATATCGATGCTTTATTTTGATTATTGTGTGTAATATTGATAATATTGTTATACTTAAGAATTTTATAATATTAAGACCTGTAAAGGAGGACAGTTCCAATGAACCGAGCATTGTGGGGGTGCTGGGCCATTTCTCACCTTCCTCACACGTACCCAACTTTCCGAACCCATTAAGGGATTTGGAATTCCTTAGGAATCGAGTCATCCAACCCTTTCTTTTTCCCGGACCGTCCGGGTGGCAACTCCATTTTCTCCAGACTTAGGTCCATGTTCTCTAAGGCCCCGAGCCTAAACAGTGCCGAAGTCGCAAGAACCATTCCTCCGAGAGTGGGGGCAAAAATCCTCGCTCACAGTTGGCATTCCTCTAACTTAGACTAAAACCTCTCTCCAGTGAATTAATCCCTAATCACTAAGTAGAATGCTGGAATCTCTTCTCAAACATAATTAAGTAGATCTTGCATTAAGAAGAAGGAATTATAAACCAAAGGATCTTGTAAGTCTATCTCTAACACTCCAATCAATCCTCAACCCTTATGAGTATTCAATTCATATCAAGCTTTCTCAAGTCAATAATATGAAAATTGTAACCAATCAATAAGCATGCAATTATCAATTGGAAATAAATCATTAAGCATCATAAGAATAAAATAACTCCATCAAATAAAATTATTCAATCCATACAAATAAGCTAGGGTTCATCAATATCTAGATAGAGAATGAGTTAGTTCATGTTTAATACTCTTAATACAACAACAACAATATTAAAATGAATTAAAAGAGAAAATAGAAAAACCCCTTGTGAAGATGCCAAGAGTAGGATTACTAGTCTTCCTCCTAGCTCCACTTGGGTGTATGATGAAGAACTCAAGCCCTCTTCAATTGTTGATTCCCTTTTGTAATATGGAATGGAGCTTTCTCAAGTCACCAAACCTTGGGATGGAGCTTTCTCAAGTCACCAACCCGTCAATTGATTATGCCTTTGGAAGATGGAATGGAACTTTCTCAAGTCACCAAACCTTTCAATGAAGCTTCTTTAACCTTCAAGAGCTTACCAATGGAAGATGGAGAAGATGGAGAGGATAGAAATGGAGGATGAAGATGAAGAGCTAAGGAGAGTGTCACTCTCTCCCTCACCCAAAATGTGTATGCCCAAAACCTCCTCCTCTCCAAGTATGTTCTTGGTTCTTGCATTTCCTTCTCTTTTTATTTCATTTAAAGCTCAAACCCATACTTTCCAACTCAAACCACTCTCCCTTGTCTCCCACTATTCTCTTTGTTTAATAATTCTTTCCATCAATTAGGCAAGCTTTTCTTTTCTTTAATATTTCTTTTGGCAAAAGCAAAGTCTTTGTTCCCCACTTGTCTCCAAACTCATGCAAAATAATTCAAAACACCAAGAGTGACAAGGCCAAGCTTGTGGTCGTGTCTCTCAATTTCTTTGGGAAACAACCAAGCTTGCTGGCCGTGTCACTTACTGCCCATTTTCTTTCTTTTCTTTTCTTTGTTCTCAAGGAGTGACATGGCCAAGCTTGTGGCTATGTCATGTGACACAGTCAGTGGCTTGGCCGTGTCATGTGGGTGTGTCACCTTCTGTTTCTTCATTTTGCTCATTCCTTATTCTTTGGCTTAGGATGGGACATGGCCAAGCTTGTGGCCGTGTCATGTGACACGCCCAGTGACTTGGCCGTGTCACCTGCCAGTGTCAGCTTCTACCTTCTTTTCTTTTCTTTCTTGGTTTTGTTCCTTGGGTGAGACACGACTAGTGGTTTGGCCGTGTCTCTTGGGTGTGCTCTCTGCCTTGATTTTCTTGAGGGGACACGCCCAAGCTTGATTTGGCTTGGCCATGTCTTACTTTATTCATGCTCTTTCTTCACTGTTTTGATCATCCAAGAGAGTTTTTTGCACTTTAACCTAAAACAAACACTTAAAACAAACTTAAAAAAAAAATCAAATGAAACATTAACTAAAAACACATCAAAATCATACTATAAACAAGTACAAAATTGATCTCATCAATCTTACCTCAAGAGCAACTCACACCAATCTAACCACTTCCTCTTCTAAGAATCCTTCAACACTTGGATTAAGGCAACTTAATCTCTTCAAAACCTAATCCAAAAGTGATTATACACACTCACTTAGAGATACACATAAGGAAATAAGGATAAGAACTAACTAGGGCAAACTCTACACATGACACGCTCAACAACACGGGCGTGTCCGTGATCGTGCCCTAAACCCACAACACAGAAGCTTTGACATGCTCAGTGACATGGATGTGTCATTGCTCGTGTCAATCCTCTCCCAACACAGTGGCTATGACACATTTAGTGACATGAGCGTGTCACTGGCCGTGTCAATCCACCAACATCATAGTAGCTATGACACGCTCAGTGACATGGGCGTGTCACTACTCGTGTCAATACTATTCCAACATAGAAGCTGTGACACGCTCAGTGACATGGGTATGTCACTGGTCGTGCCACCCATCCAGAAAATAGAACCATTTGACACGCCCAAAGACTTGGCCGTGCTTATGGGCGTGTCAGGCCAAAAATCCTGATTCTGACACCAACAACATCACATCCAACAAATATCATACTTTACCCTTTTTCACTCCAAACAAACTTACCCAAAACCATCAATAAACCGTATTATACTTTCATAAACACCAAAACAACTCAATACATACATCAAAACACAAATCACAATTATTATCACAACTCAACACATACACAATCCACAACTCTTGTTTTCCTTCACTAAACTTAACCTTTTCTCCTCAAACCAACCCCAAAATCAAAATCAAATAGACAACACAATCTCAAACACATCAAAATTAACCATACACATATTGGCAACCATTCACCAAACTCAATTCACAAACTCAAAAGAAAACCAAGGAAACAAGTTGGAAAACTTACCAAAAATGATGAAAACCCTTCAAACTCCAACTTGAACTCTTGAAACACCTTCAAATCTTGAGTTAAAGGACAACAAAACTCCCTTTCCTTCTAGCTATGGTGATGGCCGACCAAAGAGAAGAGAGAAGAATATGAAAATAAAAGTCAACCCATTCATAACCTCTTAAACCACACAATTTCTCTTTTAATATCCACCAAGCAATTATAATAATAAAATAATCATAAATATCATCATCCACTTAATTAAATTTCCATTTATAAAATAACCAATAAATTTCATTTGACCATCACACTTGTTGACTTGTATATGTTATATATATCTTTATATATATAACATATACACACTTCTCTTTCCTCTTAATCCTTTACACACACTTTAAAATCATTTAATCCAATTTTAACAATAATCTTTCTAAAAAATTTTAGGGTATAGTTTGGGATATTACAATTCTCCCCCTCTATAAATAAATATCATCCTCGAAATTACCTGATCTTAAATCTGAAGCAATTGAGGATATTGATCTCGCATCACTTGCTCATTTACCCAAGTTGCCTCTTCCTTAGCATGATTCTTCCAAAGAACTTTCACAAGTGGCACTTTCTTATTTCTCAACTCTTTCACTTCATGTGCCAAAATAGTCACTGGTTCTTCTTGTCACATCCGCCCACTATATTTATGTCTAGCAGTCATATGCTCAGCAAGAGAAAGGATCTGGAGAGGTCATCTCTAATGGCAGTTCCTAGAGAAGGTCGTAGGACCAAAGGGACCTAAATTGCAAAAATGTAAAGTTTAAGGGAGGTGACTGTAATTTCAAAAAGTTTTGGGGAGGTAACTGTAATTTCCAAAAGTTGTACTGGAAGTTCTTAATAGTACACATAACAGACTCCAAATATGGAGAGTAGAGAAAAATTGGGTCGCAATGACGCGTAACGATTTTTCCTGGAAACGCCCCGTTTGAGAGAAACGAAGACATGTAGACTAGGGCCATTTTGGTCATTATACATGAATCCAAAGTAGGAAATAAAAATAGGAGTGAGTAGAGGACATCGAGGGGTTGAATATGAAATGATCGTCAGTAGAAACGGAGCCCGGGCAAAACCCGAGCAAAGAAAGGACCTAAAGGGTATTTTGTAAAAAGTCAAGGGCTTATTGGCAATTTTTCAAAACAGCTTGGAAACCTAAAATAGACCTTAAAAATAGAAAGTAGAGGTTGAGATGATCAAAACCATATGTAGTTTGCCTCATGGAACTGTACGGTTTAAAAGTTACGATCGATTAATCGCCGGAGGGTATTTTAGTCTTTTCACACCCTAGGCCATAAAAATTTCAGCATAAGGAGGTTGAGGGGCCAAAATATGATTAAAAGAAAGTTCAAGGGCTTGGGTTTTAAATAAATACAATAAAGATACATTTGGACCAATTAAAAGTGACCATTTAGCATTATAAAAAGAAGAAAAGAAAAAGATGTGGACAAATGGCCCTAAGGCATTTATCCAACCCAAAAGTGAGCATCATTT
The DNA here is from genome assembly GCA_947685225.1 of Garcia nutans. Classification (NCBI taxonomy): domain Eukaryota; kingdom Viridiplantae; phylum Streptophyta; class Magnoliopsida; order Malpighiales; family Euphorbiaceae; genus Garcia; species Garcia nutans. The sequence continues at coordinate 12,649,995 of CANTUV010000040.1, forward strand.
CCCTTATATATATATCATGGCATGAAGAATAAATCTCTCTCTCTCACCCATTCCAAATTTTCGGCCACCATAGGAAGAACACCAAAGGATTTCCAATTTTTGTCAAGTTTGATTTTCAAGGTAAGTTTTAAGGTTTTCAAGTATGTAGAATTCAAATCTAGTATCAATTTTAAGTATTTATATATCTATTGGAAGATTGGAAATTAGGGTTCTTATGGTGGATTTGGGAAAATTTTAAGTAGTGATGATATTGATTAATTAAATGGAAGAATCAAGGTTTCTAAGGTTTAATAAGATTAGATTAGGGTTTAGTTTGAAAAGAAATGGAGGATAGCTTATTGTTCTAAATTGCTAAGGGTTATGTTTAAGGTTGTGTTCTTGAATTTCTTGAAGGAGAAACAAAGACTAAGGAAGGAGAAGAAGGAAAGGCAAAAGGGAATTAAAAGAACAAGGTTTGGTACTTTACCATAAAAGAAATTTTATTTTTCTTACAAATTTTGGTTTATGGAATTTTTGATGTTGATGAACTTTAATTAGTTGATTTAAGTTAAACATGCAAAAGTTGTCAAAGGGGAGTGTTTGAATCTTCACTTTATCATTAAAGAAGACTTCATATTGATTTGAAAAAGAAAATAAACTATTCCATGTATTTCATATGTTTGGGCCGAAATGGTTCCAAAGTGGCAGATTTCTGGACTCTTTTTGTGGCAATTGTTTGAGGTAGCAAATGAATGAATTTTTCAACGAAATTTTACGTGTAATTAGTCAACATATGAAATAAGTTTTCTGTAAAATTTCAGCCAAAATTAAGATCATTTACTTGGTCAAATGCATTACTGAAACGGACTGAAAGTTTGACGAAAACCCAGATTTTACTATTCATTTGGTCATGCCATTTTGCGTTGCCGATTTTACGTGCCGTGACACTATTCATTTGGTCAATTTGTGATCTTTTGAGAAATGCTTTTGAAATGCTTTGATATGTTTATTGTGGATGTTAAATATGTGAAAAAGGGTAATGGTTTGACTAAAGAATGTGGTGCGCGGCGTAAATGGCAAAGTGCAACGGAAATTAAAATAATTTCTCGAGTCATTCTAAAATGAAGTTTGAGACTTAAATTGAATTGTTTTAACCTTTATGCTCTACTAGGTAGTTGGGAGTGGTAGATAAGGGTATGGTGCACTATACTAACTTATGCAGTACTGCCACTTATTGTGTTTGATACACCCCGGCGGTTACCTTCGGGTATAGGCCGTGGAGCGGAGATGTTGTGAAATTGTGATTGGAATGCTCCGGTGGTTACCTACGGGTATATGCCGTAGAGCGGAATTGGTTATAACCATGGTGGTGAGGGTCACCTATGTTACAGTGGTGAGGGCCACTGCCTTATCGCTATGGTTCCCTATATGCCAGTAGAGCCTGAGCCAAAGTCCTGTTTTTCTAAAACTACATACTGCAATATGAGTTTGAATTATGGTTTACAATTGTTGAAAGTATATCTACACTGAATGGACAATAACTTTCATCGGTTTAATGTTGGTTGATTTATGATTTAATTATTTCCATTTAGTTCAAATGCTTACATGTTTTAACTATATTTTCATCGGTAAAGTACCCACTGAGCGTCATTGCTTAGCGAGTTGAGTTTTATTGACTAGTAGGTTCGGAGCAGTAGATTTCGGTGATTAGCATCGAGCAACACAGCACAGCGCAGCACCTCAGAGTAGCCTTTCATTTCCTATATTATGAGTTAGCTAGTTGTGGCATGTATATGTATATATTTATATATAAGTTTGCGAATTACTATGTTATACTGTACGTTAGTAGTATGTAATAATAATAAACCTCTACTTTATTTTGTATTAGAAGTGTGAATTCTTCTTGCAGGTTGTAGTTGAGGGTATAAGGGGGATTCATTGGGAGTTTATTGAAACTGATTGCATTCACATTGGTTTGTGTAAAAATGTTTTCAAAAATCAGAAAAACCAGTTTTGTCGACACTTGGGACCCAATTTCTAGGCTAACCTCAGGCAAAATTTCTGTAAAAACCGGAACTAAAATTTGACTAAGTAAAATTGGTAGCAACATTAGGTTAGTGTGGCGCCTCTACTCGGCTTAAACATGTAGGCCGGGAAGGGGTGTTACACTTCTTCAAAAGTCAGATCCGAACTCACCTCAATAGATTCAACGGACAAAACATGAGATGGGTCTGATATGTACCTCCACAGCATAGAGACATGAAAAATATTATGAATTCTGTCCAATTCAGGCAGCAAAGCAAGTCGATAAGCAACTGGTCCAACTCTCTCCAATACCTCATAAGGTCCAATAAAACAAGGACTTAGCTTCCCTTTGCGGCCAAATCTCAAAATTCTCTTCCAAGGAGACACTTTTAAAAATACTTTATCTCCAACACAAAACTCTATGTCTCTCCTCTTCAGATCTGAGTAAGATTTTTGTCGGTCTGAAGCTGATTTCAACCGATCCTGAATTATTTTCACTATCTCTTCTGTTTCCTTAATTAAATCAGGACCAACCAACTTACCTTCTCCAACTTCATCCCAACATAGAGGCTTCCTGCATCTTCTACCATACAATGCCTCATAGGATGCCATTCCAATACTGGACTGATGACTGTTGTTATAAGCAAATTCTATCAATTGCAAAAAACTATCCCAACTCCCGGAGAATTCAATGACATAGCTTCTCAGCATATCCTTTAAAATCTGTATCATTCTCTCTGACTGCCCATCTATCAGAGGATGGAAAGCAGTGCTAAATGCAATCAAAAACCCAAAGCATTATGCAAAATCTTCCAAAACCTTGAAGTGAATCGGGGATCTCGATCAGATACCAAAGAAATTGGGACTCCATGCAACTTCACTATCTCACTGATATACAACTTAGCCAACTTCTCCAGAGAATAGTCCCTTCTAACTAGAAGAAAATGAGCTGTCTTTGTCAACCGATCAACAATCACCCAAATTGCATCATGCTTCCTCTGAGTCAAAGGCAAACCAGTCACAAAATCCATCGTCACACATTCCCATTTCCACTCAGGCACTGATAAAGGTTGAAGCAACCCTGTTGGAAATTGATGCTTGGCCTTCACTCTCTGACAAGTGAGACATTAGATACAAACTCCGCTATGCCCCTCTTTATGCCTGACCACCAATAATGTCGCTTCAAATCATGATACATCTTAGTACTCCCAGGGTGCATAGCAAAAATCAATTAATGTGCTTCCTCTAAAATTGTCTTTCTTAATCTTGCATCATCAGGAACACACAATCTATCCTTGTACTAAAGACTGCCATCATCTCTCACAAGAAAATCTCAACTCTCCCCTTTATGGCAATCCGACACAATCTTCTAAATTTTATCATCAGCCAACTGAGCCTCTCTAATCTGATCCAACAACACCGGTCTCAATTTCAAATGAGCTAACAAAGCACCATCATCAGATGATTCAAAACTAACATGCATCGCTCTTAATTCAACAAGCAAGGAGAGTGAATAAGCAGTCAACTTGCCAAAGACTTCCGACTCAAAGCATCTGCTACAACATTTTCCTTACCCAGATGATAATCAATCAAATAGTCATAGTCTTTAATTAACTCCAACCAGCGTCTTTGCCGAAGATTTAGCTCTCTCTGAACACCCAAGTATTTCAAACTCTTGTGATCTGTATAGATAAAACACTTCTCCCCATACAAGTAGTGTCGCCAAATCTTCAAAGCAAACACTATGGCTGCCAATTCCAAATCATACGTCGGATAATTAAGCTCATGCAACTTCAACTTCCGAGAAGCATAAGCTATGACTCTACCCTCTTGCATCAAAACACATCCTAAACCATTATGTGAAGCATCACTGTAAATCACATATGGTTTATCTTCCACAGGCAAGGTAAGAACAGGAGCTCGAGTCAACATCTCTTTCAACTGCTTAAAGCTAGCTTAACACTAATTTGTCCACACAAATCTAACTCCTTTCTGAAGTAATCTGGTGAGTGGAGTAGCTATCAAAGAAAAACCCTTCACAAACCATCGATAATAGCCTGCTAAACATAGAAAACTTCTAACTTCAATCACAGTCTTCGGTGGACTCCAATTCAAAATGGCCTTAACTTTACTCGGATCAACTCTTATACCATCTGCTGACACCACATTACCGAGAAAAGTCACTTGATCAAGCCAAAACTCACACTTAGATAGCTTAGCATACAACTGTTTCTCTCTCAAAGTCTGTAACACAATCCGCAAGTGCTTGTCATGCTCCTCCTTATTATGCTAATACACCAAAATATCATCAATAAAGACCACCACAAACTGATCTAAATAGGGTCTAAACACCCTATTCATCAAATTCATGAAAGCTGCTGGTGCATTCGTTAATCCAAAAGGCATCACCAAAAACTCATAATGCCTATACCTTGTACGGAAAGCTGTTGTAGATACATCTTCAGTTCTGACTCTCAACTGATGGTACCCTGATCTCAGATCAATCTTGGAAAACACTGCTGCTCCCTTCAATTGATCGAATAAATCATCTATCCTAGGCAAAGGATACTTATTCTTGATAGTCACTTTATTCAATTGCCTATAATCAATGAACAATCTTAAGGTACCATCCTTCTTCTTCACAAACAAAATAGGAGCTCCCCACGGGGACACACTAGGGCGAAAAAACTCTTTATCCAATAACTCCTATAACTGCACCTTTAATTCTCTCAACTCAACAGGTGCCATTCGATAGGGAGTAATAGAGATAGGAGTGGTACCAGGCAACAAATCGATACCAAACTCAACCTCTCTCTCAGGGGGTATCCCTGGAAACTCCTTAGGAAAAATATCTGGAAATTCAACAACTGCAGGTATACTATCAAGTTGAGAACCCACTACTCTGGTATCTATAATATGAGCAAAATAAGCATCACACCCTTTTCGAATCAACTTCCTAGCTGCAACAGCTGAAACAAACAAGGATGCAATATGTCTCTGCTCACTAGATATCATCACACTTCTACCATCACTGGTTCTCAGGGTAACACACTTCTTCTGACAATATACCACAGCTCCATGCTTAGACAACCAATCCATGCCTAAGATCAAATCATACTCATTAAAAGGCATTTCAATCAAATCACTAAGAAACTCCTCATCTTGTACCACAACTGAACTATCACGATGCACCTTGCTAACTACCACACTATGCCCTAAAGGATTTGTCACCAAGACATCAAATCCTAGGGACTTTGAATGCAATTCAGACACATGCAAGATAGATGCACTTATGTATGAATGAGTAGATCCTAGATCAATAAGAGCAAGAACTGAAATGCCAAATAAAGAAAATGTACCCGCAATAACTACTGAATCATCCGGCTGCCTCTGCATCACATACACTTGATGAGATGGCCCAGCCTCATCTGGCCTACTGCCTCCGGATGTAGAGCCTCCTCTCTGTCTAATCCTTGGTTGACCACCTCTACTAAAACCTCTGCCCCCTGGACCTCCTCTGTTGACACTAGGTCGAGAAGCTGCAGTATCAGTCTGTCTATCTTCCAGTAGCTCAGGGCAATTTTTGATGAAATGATTCGGTGACCCACATCTAAAACATACTCCTGGTCCACCTGTCTTCCAGAAAGCCCCCATGTGCCCTACCATAATGAACACATGTAGTGGAATAGATCTCTGAGCCATTGGGGTCGGAGCACTAGCTACAGAAACTGTAGGTCTCGGTCTCTACCTCTGATATTGAACTGACATACCAGGCTGCCTCTGGCTCCTACTGATCCTCGAAACAAAACTTCCTCTGCCTCTCTTCATAGATGAAGACCCTGCCTCAAACCGGGGTCTCCTAACTCTAGTCTCCTCCTCAGTAGCAGCTGCTGCAATACCCTGTGCTCTCTCAACACTTCTGTCTGCTGCAACCAACTGAGAAAAATCTTGGTATCGACAACCAGCAACAATACACATAATAGAGGGCCTCGATCCTTCCTCAAATCTCCTGCACCGCTCAATCTCATCTGAAATAATCCCACCAGTATAATGACTCAATTGGATATTCTCAATCTCATATTCTGTCACTGTCCGGTTATCTTATCTCAAATTCCATCTTCTTAGCATCCTTATACTCCCTTAGAGTATACTTCTACTCAAACTCCCGTAGAAAATCACTATAAGACAAGGTCGGTGGATCATCCATGGCATATGGGACCGTCTTCCACCAATCATAAGCATCTTTCTGCAGAAGGGATCTAGCATAATCAAACTTCTCTTCAAAAGTAGACTACAGCTGAATAAATACCCTCTGAACTCTATCCAACCACTGCTCAGCTACTATAGGATCTGTGGTACCAAAGAAATCCTCAGCCCCAAACTTCCTTAACTTATCATAATGCCTCACCGGTACTTGTGGCTGTGGTTGCGGTGGCGGCTGTTGCACTGGAGCTTACCTCAATAATTCTACCACATGTCATAACCAAACCAGCAGAATCTTATTAGCAGCTGGTCTCTCTGGCACAAGAGCAGGTGCCTCTCCAGCTCTCTCAACTCTAGCTCCATCGACGCCATCACTATCTATATCTGCAAACACAGCAGAATATGCCTCATCAAAGATCAGAAACTATCAGTGCCAAAGCATGTATCTTATTCAAAAATCATATTTTAAAATCAAAATTTTCTTTTTCTTACAATTCACCTAGGTTGAGAATCTCAAACCTAGGCTCTGATACCAAAATAATTGTAACACCCCAGTATCCCTTATACGCACACTACATACAACCACATCTGTAATATACGTATACCGGATACAGGAGTGTCACGGTTTATATTAAACAAACCAATCTTTCTTTTTAGCAATATGAGAAAACTTAAAACATTTAAGTTATATTATAAAACATAATAGATAAAATATTTATTTATTAAACAGCGGAAAATGTAGCAGTATACACCTATATATACATCAAAATCCATAAATACAAAAATATAGAATTATACATGCTTGGCAGTTCATCTCTGATCTTGAAGTCCAAAATCAACACTTCACAAGCCTAGACTCGACTCAGTCTAGCTGAACACTCCGGTTTAACCGAATCTACCTTGTCACCTGCGCGATGAACCACAATCGCGCTAAGCAATAGGCTTAGTGGTACAAACTATGATGACAATATGCTTTAATGAAATGCCAATGTCATACTTTCAAGAATTAGAAACAACACACAAGAATATCATATTTCATAACATTACATTTCATTATATTATTCAATTGTTTCATTATTCATGATTCACATTTAAGCAAAGACAAGCATGGGCCCAAAAGAAACTCATATGCCATTCAAATTTCAGAGTTAATGTTTTGGTCCAACAATCACATTTATCAAGCCCGTAGGCGAATCATTATCACAATGAGAAACATCTCATATGTAACATCCCAACTAGGCTTCAAGGACTAGGCCCAACCAAGCTTCAAGGGGAGCTAAGCATCAACCTAACTTGGCTTCAAGAACCAAGGCCAACCCAGCATCAAGGGATTGTTACTTTTAGGCATGCCACCAATAACAAAACTCTGAAAATTGAATAACATATTAGGCACACAATTCTTTTATTATTTCATTATCAATTCCATTCTCATTTTCTCATAATCATATAGGCAACCATGCCCCAATTATTTCATTTGCATCATTATAGCCAACAACAATGGCTTCACATCTCATCATAAGAGTATACATAACCAATGTACATACATTTTGAATGATCATTATATCTTTCACATTATGCAAATCATAGTATTAACCAAATGTATCAACAATGTAATAGATTACTTAACACATTTATAACCAAATGTGTTAAGTCCCAAAGTAATGTAAATGTATGCAACCATGTAAGGTTTACACTTACCTCAAGAGCAACTCACACCAATCTAACCATTTCCTCTTCCAAGAATCCTTCAACACTTGGATTAGGGCAACTCAATCTCTTCAAAACCTAATCCAAAAGTGATTATACACACTCACTTAGAGATACACATAAGGAAATAAGGATAAGAACCAACTAGGGCAAACTCTACACATGACATGCTTAACAGCACAAGCGTGTCCCTGATCGTGCCCTAAACCCACAACACAGAAGCTTTGACACGCTCAGTGATATGGGCATGTCACTGTTTGTGTCAATCCTCTCCCAACACAGTGGCTATGACATGCTCAGTGACATGGGCGTGTCACTAGCCGTGTTAATCCAGCAACATCACAGTAGCTATGACATGCTCAGTGACATGGGCATGTCACTACTCGTGTTAATACTATTCCAACACAAAAGATGTGACACGCTCAGTGACATGGGCGTGTCACTGGTCATGTCACCCATCCAAAAAATAGAACCATTTGACACGCCCAAAGACTTGGCCGTGCTCATGGGCGTGTCAGGCCAAAAATTCTTATTTTAACACCAACAACACCCCATCCAACAAATATCATACTTTACCCTTTTCCACTCCAAAAAATCTTACCCAAAACCATCAATAAACCATATTAGACTTGCATAAACACCAAAACAACTCAATACATACATCAAAACACAAATCACAACTATCATCACAACTCAACACATACACAATCCACAACTCTTGTTTTCCTTCACCAAACATAACCTTTTCTCCTCAAACCAACCCCAAAATCAAAATCAAATAGACAACACAATCTCAAACACATCCAAATTAACCATACACATATCAACAACCATTCACCAAACTCAATTCACAACTCAAAAGAAAACCAAGGAAACAAGTTGGAAAACTTACCAAAAATGATGAAAACCCTTCAAACTCCAACTTGATCTCTTGAAACAACTTCAAATCTTGAGTTAAAGAACAACAAAACTCCCTTTCCTTCTAGCTATGGTGATGGCTGGCCAAAGAGAAGAGAGAAGAATATGAAAATAAAAGTCAACCCATTCATAACCTCTTAAACCACACATTTTCTCTTTTAATATCCACCAAGCAATTATAATAATAAAATAATCATAAATATCATCATCCACTTAATTAAATTTCCATTTATAAAATAACCAATAAATCTCATTTGACCATCACACTTGTTGGCTTGTATATGTTATATATATCTCTATATATATAACATTTACACACTTCTCTTTCCTCTTAATCCTTTGCACACACTTTAAAATCATTTAATCCAATTTTAACAATAATCATTCTAAAAAAATTTAAGGTATAATTTGGGATATTACAGTTCATTATCTTGTTATTGGTCTTGAGAGAGACCATGAACATCACCTTCATCTTCATCTTCCATAAGCGAGATTCTTAACATTTTTGGGGATAAAATTAGGTGAGTAAGCTCTTGTGAAGGTTAGGTTTTGAAGAAAGCTTGATTGAGGAGTTGGAGGCTTGAGAGAGTGACCATTCCATCTTTCATGAGGAGAGCCATTGATTGAAGAAGGCTTGTTAGTTCTTCATCATATTCAAGGTGGAGCTAGGAGGAAGACTAGAAGTTCAACTCTTAGCATCTTCAAAGGAGTTTTTATATTCTCTTTTTTAATTCATTTCTATATTATTATTGTTTGTTAAGAACATTAATATTGCAATGTATAATTGTGATTTGATTTATATTAAGATGAATATTTGTTTTAAATTGATGATGATGAGCTAAATTACTCATGCCTAGGTTTTGTAGTTGATTTGATTGAATGACTTGATTTGTTATTTCCATTAATATACCTTATTGTTGGTTGATTGCATTGGATTGAATGTTAGGTTGATAGATTAGCTACCTATTGATCTCTAAATATTGAATGAAGGAACGAGAGGTAAAATTTGATATTGGAATTATGCATTCAACTATCCTAAGAACGAATTAGAAATATAAGTTCTAGGGTTTTATTAATTTGCAATTTCAAAATAATTGGTTGTTGTTAATTCATGAATGTGAAAACTAATGAATTGGTAATTACTAATTAAACTCAAGGAACAAATTAAAATACAAGGTCATATTAATGATAATTTGAGAATTAAGCTTTGATTAAATTGATTTACAGCCCTAGGCACCATTCCTAGAATTGAAATAATCTTGTACAACCATTACACACATTCCGTTTAATTTTAATTGCTTTTCACCACTATTTCAAACATCACACTCTTATTTTTAAATTTCTTGCTAATCAAACTGTTGGAAAATAATTCCTTGCTTGTGAGACAACCTTGGGGTGATCACCATTGCTATAATTACCTCGTATACTTGTGAGTGTCGCTTGTAGTAGTGTTGGTCGAGAGCAACAAGTTTTTGGCGCCGCTGCCGGAGAAGGCAATTGTTATTTGTAGTTTATTCTTTTATTTTAATTGTTTATTGTTTAAAGTGTTCCTTTTTGAATTGTCTAAGTGATTTATGCAAGGATGAAGGTCTCAAAGAAACAAACTTGTTCCTTATATAGACGATATTCATAGACTACCAAGAGCCAAAGGAGTAGATCCCTTGAGACAGGAAGGAGAAGAAATCGATGAGCAATTTGAGGAGGACACTGTAGTAGAAATGGGTGACATAGAGGAACCACCTATGAAGGAGTTTGCCCGACCAATCATTGGAGTAACCACATCGTGTATCTGGTTGAGCAACACAATAAGGAATTATGAACTTAACAACACTCATTATAGTATGCTGCCATCCTTCCATGGATTGCCGAATGAATATCCACTCAACTTCATTTGAGATTTTTACACAACACTACATACTTTCCCTTCGCAAGCACTAACAGAGGATGAACTTAAAATGAGATGTTTCCCATATAGTTTGAAAGATAGGGCAAAAGCGTGGTTAATGACCTTACCGGAAAATTCTTTGACCACTTAGACCGAAATGTACAATAAATTTATGGGAAAATTTTATTCACACCAAAAGACCAAGGAGCTTAGGGGGAGTATTGCAGCTTTCACCCAATTTGATGGGGAGCCATTTCATGAGGCGTGGGATCGCTTCAAATCTCTATTATTTCAATGCCCTCATCATTGTTATTCGCAACAATTGCTCAATCAGTTCTTCTATGATGGGCTAACTCAACAATATCAAAACACAGTGGATAATGCTGCAGGAGGGGCAATGGGTGAGAAAACAACAGCTGAAATGGTTGCTGTGGACCCTTAATTTTTGACCCAGTCCGGTCCAATATATTTTAATTAGTCCAAAATAATTTTTGTGTTGTCCAATATATTTTAATTAGTCCAAAACAAATTTTGTTATCTTAATTAAATAATATTTGCTTTAGTATCTAATTTTTATTAATAAAAAGTAAAAAATAATAAATAAATAAATAAAAAAATAAAAATAAAAATCGGCAATGAAAATCGGGGTTGCGGCGAAATGGCCCGCATGCAATTTTGCCTGCCGCAACTCGTTACCCCCTGCGGCAGCTTTTTTGCCAGCGCAATTTTTCCGCAGCAGTTTTTTTCGTCAGCGCAATATTTCCGCAGTAGTTTTTTTCGCCATTAAAATTTTTCCGACGCAAATTTTTCCAAAACAAAATACAATTAGGTTTCGGTTTCCTTTTCTTAATTAATGTTAGATTCTGTGAATAACTAAAATTAATCATAAAAATCTTCTATAAATAAGGACTAAAACAACACAGAATTGGGGAGGTGAAATCTGGGATTGAAATTTAGGAGAAAAAAGGGACAATCGAGTGAATTGAAAAACTTTGAATCAAGCGGACTTTTTGAGAGAGCAAACAAGCAATTCAATCCATCAAAGGTAACAAAGCTTGTCTTTGTTCTTGTTTATCCAAGAAGTGATTTTTTGTGGAACCAACAAATGAAGGTATGAATTTCTTTATTTGTTTCATTAATTCTTCATCCCTCAAGATAAAAAATTGTTGTTTCTGTTTCTTCAAAATAAAAAAACCCTATAACCTTAATTTACCTTTTTTAAAGCTTAAAAACCTTAATTCGTCTCTTTGTTTTTCAAAAATCTTAAAATTGTTGATTTTGTTTCTTCAAAATCAAAAAACCCTAGAACCTTAATTTACCTTTTCTAAAGCTTAAAAACCTTAATTCGTCTCTTTGTTTTTAAAAAATCTTAAAATAGTTGTTTTTGTTTCTTCAAAATCTTAAAACCCTAATCTGCCTTCCAATTTTCCAAAACCCTAAATTGAATCATTTTCTTTCCAAAAACCATAAAAAATATCTTTTCTGTTTCTATAAACCTTAAATCATTTTGTTTATTTCCATAAAGTTTCATAAAATTATCAATTGATTTTCAAATTCTAAAATCTAATGCATTCTTCGAAACCCTAATTTTAAAATTCTAAAACCCTAATTCAACTCCAAAACCCAAAACAGTAAACCTAAATTAGCTAACCTAAACCCTAAAGTTTTCTTAAACCCTAAATCCCTTAAAACCTTAAACCCTAATTTTTCTAAAACCTAATCCTTTAAACCTTAAAGCCTTATAAACATAAATATTAAAATTCAAACATAGTAAGCCTAAAAACCATAATACAGTAGCTAATAATCATAAATCCAATGTTTTAAAGTGTTCAAACCCTAATTTCATGATTTCACTCCTCAAACACTAATTTGGTTAATCAAAGAATTTTATCAACCTCTTAAATTATAAAACTTTAATCCATTTCAATTCCTTTAAAACATACAGTAGCTTAAACTCATAAATTCCAAAACCCTAAACACATTAAATAAAGAATCTTAAAAAGAAACAGTAGCCCTAATTTCAATCTTTATTTGCTTTATTCAATTTTATATTTGATTATGCTTTGATTTATTTTATATGCTTTAATTTATTTAATTCCAATGCTTGATATATTTAATTTATCACGGATGGATGTTTACTTTCTATTGATGTTTAATATCTTCGATGAATGATTTATTTATTATGAATGGTTATTTACTTTTATCGATTTATTTAGATTTCCAAATGTTGTAAGAGGTATGTTTCCATTTGGTGGGTTCCTCATTAATTAAATATCATGTAATTTAAATTGCTTTTCTATTTTACAACCAATGTGAAGGACATGTTTCTACCTTTCGGTGGGTGTCCTATTTAGGCTTGGATTATGTAAGGGCATGTTTCCATCTTCGGATGGGTGTCCATTTTTTTATTTTTCTTTGTCATTATTTTGATTTTAAATATATCGATGCTTTATTTTAATTATTGTGTGTAATATAGATAATGTTGTTATATTTCAGAATTTTATAATATTAAGACCTGTAAAGGAGGCCGGTTCCAATGAACTGGGCGTTGTGGGGGGTGCTGGGCCATTTCTCACCTTCCCCACACGTAGCCAACTTTTCGAACCCATTAGGGGGTTAAAGATTCCTTAGGAATTGAGTTATCCACCCCTTTTTTTTTTCTCGGCCCGTTCGGGTGGCGACTCCATTTTCTCGGGACTTACGTCCGTGTTCTCTAAGGCCCCGAGCATAAACAGTGCCGAAGTCACAAGAACCATTCCACCGGGAGTGGGGACGAAAATCCCCTCTCACAGTGGCGACTCCACTGGGGATAAGAGAAGTGGATTCTGTTGGTCTTTATATTATTTTATTCTTTCTTATAATGATATTATCCATTGCATCATCTTAGATTGTATCGTGTGCATGAGTTAGGACGCTTGTGTTACCCGTGTTGTGTTATGTAAGGGATACCATACTTTCACTCAAGGTATGGAGATCGAGCATGGAATAACCACTCATAGCCTCGTACCATTCGGTATATACTTGCTATGGGAACCTAAGCCTTTTTAACCCAAAGACTAAAGCTCATGTAATTGGCCTAGTTACTTTCCTCAGGTTTTACCCCAAATGCATGTTGTTTGACTATGGTTAATTTATCTTGGCCTAAATCATGGCTTATTTGGTTTGTTCTTTTTCTAATATGACCTAAGTACATTGTAAGCTCAAAATAAAATTTTCTTTAAAATCCAAAAGACCAAAGCTATCCTCAAAATTTTTCAAGATGGTCTTTGGACATAAGACTTTTCTAAAAATAAATCAAAAATTCTTTTGCTCATGGCTCAAATACTAAGCCCAAAATATGTTTTTTCTAAAATCTTTTTACAATGGGCTTAGAAACAAAATTATTTTCATTCAACCTTTTCTTACAAAGAGCTTGCAAATTATTTAGGTCAATTACGAAATACCAAAAATCAATTGTGAGCCTAGTTTATACTAAGAATAATTAATCATGGGCTTGTTTTTGGCATGAATCATTAGTTGCTTTTTCAAGTGAGAAATCTATTTATAATAAACCTCTTAATTTAGTTTTAATCCAATATAGCATAAAAGCTACTTTAGTTGGTTAAATGGATTAAAACCTAATTAATGGGAATTATCATAAGTTGATTTCCATTTTTGAAAATATAACTACTGATTGAAACGTCCGAGGGAAATATTCGAAAACAAGATACCCCATGTTGGTATTTTGTTAACCATATTCCTAGGAAAAGAGACTCGCCATTCGTGTGTGGATGTTATAAGGTTGGAAGGAATGTCCTATTCGTCCTTGTTTGTCTATTGTTTGTGCATACATGCATACATGCATACATTTGCATATCATATCATTAATCCTTTCTGGCTCACAGCCCTGGATTATGATAGTTCAAAAGCTTACAACAATCCGACCTATGCCGAAGATGAAGAATCTAGCGACGACTCAATCACTTGCTCACAAAAAATAATGGATCCCGAACAAATTCAAAGAATGGTGGATGAAGCCCTCAATGCCAAAATGGAAGAAATAAAAGAGGCCTTAGCTGAGACCATGAAGAACCAACTAGCTGCAATTTTAGGAAACAATGCCAAAGCATTTTCTAGCACCAAGAAGCCAAAGGAAAATGGGAAGGCTAAAATTGGTGAAGTAGCTTTTGATTATGATAAGGTGGTCATTGATGATGATGATTGGGCTCAATACTACCAAGATCCTCAAGACAAAAAGGAGCCGAAGGTTGTTGAGAAGGTAACTATTAAAAAAATCGAGACATTTGATGTTGAGAAAATGATTGCTGATTTAGAAAAGAAATTTGAGAAGAAACTGAAAACCGAAGAAATGTCCGAAGTCGACAAACTATTACAAGTTCAAAATGCCATCTTTTGCGAAGTTTGATGGAATTGAAAATCCTCATCTCCATGTGAAGTAGTATATCACTGCCATGTAATCTGCCGAGCTACTAAGGCTCAAACTCTAAGGTACTTCATGCTTTCATTGGACCCTGTTGTCCAAAATTGGTTCAATACCTTGGAAGAAGGAACACAAAAGAGTTGGGATCTGCTATACAAAGCCTTCATCCAACAATATGGGTATAATGTCGAGATGGAAGTTACCTTAATGGAAGTGGAGTCCATTAGACAAAGGCCAAATGAAAATTTTGTGGACTATGTGAAGAGATGGAGAAATAAGGCTGCTTTGCTCAAGAAAAGGCCTGATGATTCTGATCAAATAAGGATGATTGTGTGAGGCGTCCTGCCTAATCTCCTTGAAAGGATGTCTCACACCCTTATAAGGGATTTCAAAGATCTTCTCCAAGCTGGTCTACAAATTGAAGAGTGGGAAAGGGAGAAAAATCGCTTTTCAATAAGAAGGAATGAGAAAGGGAATTATCAGCCTAGCAATCAAAGCACGCAAAAAGAAGTTGATGTTAATGCGACTGGTTAAGGAAATAAAAGACAATTCTTAGAATTGGGGAAACCTCTATCTTGGGTTTTTAGCAAGCTACAAAAGAAAGGGTTGTTGCAACCGTTAGCTCCTCGACCACTACATAATCCACTGCCACCAAACTTCAATGCCGAGGCTTTTTGTCAATTTCATCAAATGCGAGGGCATGAAATAGATAAATGTGCTCGTCTAAGGCATGAGATCCAAGACCTAATCAATAGTGGCAAGCTACCCGAGCTGGATAAGCCCAATACCAAGAACAACCCTTTGCCTAAATTTGGAAGAGTGCCACCACCAGCAACCTTTATAGTGGGAAAAGGATTGGAAGAAGATTTTGTTTTCCTCTTTTCAAGATGGGAATGTTGAAGATGTGAAAGGAAAAGAAGCTTAAACTCAACGAACTTTCCTTAGCTTGAATGTTGCTTTTCAATTTTACTTTCTTTAATATTTAATTGGAACAATCATGTTTTTCAAATTTAAATTTGTTTGAATAAATTACTTTCATCAAAATTTTGTTGGTCTTTGTTCATTTTGGTGCTCAACTAATAAGGAATCTAGCTTGATGATTCATGAATTGATATATCTATGCATCATGACTTGAATGACTTTACTAGATAAGGGAATTGCTCTATAGCATTGAGTTGTGCATGCTTACTTAGAGAGGGCTCCTGCATAATTATCTTTGTCTAGGTCCTAGTCAGTCTTAGAACATGCTTAGGCAAACTTTTGAGGCGAAATTGAACTCTACTTATTTAAGAGAGAAATGATCTAGGCATTGTTAGTTAACCAATAACTGGTATCCACCCTATTAAATACCAATCCCTAGTTGTCCCTTTGAGCCTTCATAAAATTTTAGCTTTCTTTTCATTGGCTTACAAACACCAATAACCTATCCTGAGCTGTTGTGATACTTTTGACAAGTCTTATGATCACTAAGTTGAAGAGGCAAGAAGATCAAAGAAAGCAATGATTAGTCAAGATCATGAGGATAGTTGAAGTTTTCAAGACCATAAAGATAGTTGATGTTTTCAAGACCATAAGGATAGTTGATGTTCTCAAAACCATAAGGGTAGTTGAAGTTCCCTTAATATCTCCAATATATCAAGATAACATCAACATCAGAGTAACAAATGATTTATCCCTGTTAAAGAAAATTTATGTTACTCCTCTCATCCATTATTGGAAGCCCAAGTTAGTACAAATAAGACAACTCTTTTAGAGCTAGAACAAAAACAAAATAAAACAAAACAGAAAAAAATGAAAAAAAAAGAAAAAAAAAAGAAGAAAAAGAGAAAGAAAAGAAAAAAGATAAAAAGGCGGTTCAAAAAGCTAATTGAGTTCTCTTTTACCTAAGACAACAAAAGGCTTCCATTTGGTTTATAAGGACATTTTGACTTGAATTGGTCCAACCCAACTAAAGATTCAATCAAAATCAAAGGAAAAGGAGAAAGACCATCCAGTTTTTGAAAGTTCTGTACAGTCCGACAAGGAAAAGAAAGGGAAGAGTATGAAAAAGAAAAAGAAAGAAAAGGGAGAAGAAGAAAAGAAACGAATTTGGGAATCAAACTTTATGCAAGGGCAAAGAATGTTCCAATCGAGATCTAGATTAATGCCAAGAAGATAGAAGGAATTTGGAGTTTAGCAAGATTACCTCCAAGCTCCCTAAATTTCAAATAAGAAATTTGTAGTGTGAAGGCTTATCCATTGTGTCACATTGGCTCCAACTTACAAATGGCCTTCATTTAACCCATGTCCCTTATAGACCCCATTTCAAGCCTATTAAAGACCTGTTGATCTCTCTTGGTAGGTAGAGTCTATTAGTGGAGATAGTTTGAATAAGCATGCATATGAGATAGACAATATTTAAACTCAAATGAGACCTTTAGCTGAGTAATGTGTATGTGCCTATCTGAAGTGCAACAATTCTTGCTTAAATAGAAATAATTCTCATGTTTAGTATGGTAACTAGGGTTGTCATGTTATAGATATGTTAATTTGGAAAAATCAAGTCCTGAGGTACATTGACATTGATTTGGCAAAGCCAACCATTGATTTCAAAATCAAAATTAAAAAAAAAATAAGAAAAGAAAAAAATAAATAAAAAATAAAAATATTTTTGTCATACAAAGCCTTCAAGTTAAGGGAAGTATGTCGAATCATTGAACCACCAAAGAACGCATTGGGCAAGGGAAATGATTACTGGCAAGATCGTGAAGAAGCTACCAACTGACATGCTGAATCATAATTAGAAATGGATGTATCTCTACTGTTTGGGGTCTCCATTACTCATATTTTCAACATCGTAAAGATAAAAGCCATAAATGTGGGGCATTGTGTCATTCCATGATCACCTCGGTCTGTGAGTCATAGAACCACTGTAAGTATTATTTATGCATATCATGCATACATGAGCATATCACATTGCATTTTCTTGTCCTGTATTGTCTATTCCATGTCAAAATGAACAGCAAACACCCTGCGAAGTAAACAATCAAAAGAAGATATCAAATCAGGGGGGCATAGAAAGACTATTGCTTGAGAGAGCTCTAGTAATTTTGCAAAGAGAAGAAATACGTGCTTGTGCGAATAACTAGATGGCAAAAACATCAATCAAAGCTTGCATGAAAAAAATCTTTGGTTTGAGCCTACACAGGGGGCAGAGTTTCTCCTTTTCAATTTTTTGAGTTTATATACCAGATATTTTCAAACTTACCTGTATTTTACCACGCTAGGGGCAAGAAGAAGATATGAGAGCCAACTAAAAATAGCTGAAGTTTTGCGAAAGGAAGAACAAAAGAATGGAACAACAAGTTAAGCCGGAATCCTCAACTAATAAAAGGTCAATCAAATCGAATTCAAATCTCGAGTCAAAGTACCCAATTTAGGATCAAGTATCAAAATCCAGTTTAGGATCGAGTATCCAAGTCCTGTTAGGATCGAGTATCCCAATCCAAGTTAGGATCGAGTATCCCAATCCAATTTAGGATCGAGTATCCAAGTCCAGTTAGGATCGAGTATCCCAATCCAAGTTAGGATCGAGTATCCCAATCCAATTTAGGATCGAGTATCCACATCCAGTTAAGATCGAGTATCCAAATCCAATTTAGGATTGAGTATCCAAATCCAGTTAGGATCGAGTATCCAAATCCAATTTAGGATCGAGTATCCAAATCCAAGTTAGGATCGAGTATCCAAATCCAGTTTAGGATCGAGTATCCAAGTCCAGTTAGGATTGAGAAACCCAATCCAATTTAGGATCGAGCATCCAAATCCAGTTTAGGATCGAGTATCCAAACCCAATTTAGGATCGAGTATCCAAATCCAGTTAGGATTGAGTATCCCAATCCAAAATAGGATCGAGTATCAAAATTCAGCTAGGATCGAGTATCAAAATCCAGTTAGGATCGAGTATCCAAATCCAGTTTAGGATCGAATATCCAAATCCAGTTTAGGATCGAGTATCCGAATCTATTTAGGATTGAGTATCCAAGTCTAGTTTAGGATCAAATATCCAAATCCAGTTTAGGATCGAGTATCCGAATCTAGTTAGGATTGAGTATCCAAATCTAGTTTAGGATCGAGTATCCAAATCTCTCAGGTCCAAGCACCCAAATTAAATTCAATATCAGGTCCAGAACCCAAATTACCCTTAGGTCCAGAACCTAGAATCTTTTCTAAGTCCAGAACTTAGCTCGGTTCTAGAACCCAAATTTGGATTAGGTCCAGAACTTAGAATCTTTTCTAAGTCCAGAACTTAGCTCGGGTCCAGAACCTAAATTTTCCTTAGGTCCAGAACCTAAAATCTTTTCTAAGTCCAGAACTTAGCTCGGGTCCAGAACCCAAATTTTTCTTAGGTCCAGAACCTATAATATCTTCTAAGTCCAGAACATAGCTCGGGTCCAGAATCCAAATTTTTCTTAGGTCCAGAACCTAAAATTTTCCTTAGGTCTAGAACCTAAAATTACACTTAGGTCCAGAACCTAAAATTATCCTTGAGTCAAAAACCCAAAACCTTAACCATCTCAAAAATTAAGTCTTATTGCTTTTCACTCTTTTTCACTGAAGTCTCAGATCATTCAAGTACCCTTAATGTTTGACCCAGTCCGGTCCAATATATTTTAATTAGTTCAAAATAATTTTTGTGTTGTCCAATATATTTTAATTAGTCCAAAATAATTTTTGTTATCTCAATTAAATAATATTTGCTTAAGTATCTAATTTTTATTAATAAAAAGTAAATAATAATAATAATAATAAACAAACAAATAAATAAAAATAAACATAAACATAAAATTCGGCGACGAAAAATTTCATCGCCGAAAAGGGTCGCAGCCCGCTATCCCCTGCGGCAGCTTTTTCGCCAGCGCAATTTTTCCGCAGCAGTTTTTTCCGCCAGCAAAATTTTTCTGACACAAATTTTTTCGAAACCAAATACAATTAGGTTTCAGTTTCCTTTTCTTAATTAATGTTAGATTCCGTGAATAACTAAAATTAATCATAAAAATCTTCTATAAATAAGGACTAAAACAACACAGAATTGGGGAGGTGAAATCTGGGATCGAAATTCAGGAGAAAAAAGGGACAATCGAGTGAATTGAAAAACTTTGAATCAAGCGGACTTTTTGAGAGAGCAAATAAGCAATTCAATCCATCAAAGGCAGCAAAGCTTGTCTTTGTTCTTGTTCATCCAAGAAGTGATTTTTGGTGGAACCAACAAACGAAAGTATGAATTTCTTTATTTGTTTCATTAATTTACAGTAGCTTCATCCCTCAAGATAAAAAATTGTTGTTTCTATTTCTTCAAAATAAAAAAAACCATAGAACCTTAATTTACCTTTTCTAAAGCTTAAAAACCTTAATTCGTCTCTTTGTTTTTCAAAAAACTTAAAATTGTTGTTTCTGTTTCTTCAAAATAAAAAAACCCTAGAACCTTAATTTACCTTTTCTAAAGCTTAAAAACCTTAATTCGTCTCTTTGTTTTTCAAAAATCTTAAAATAGTTGTTTTTGTTTCTTCAAAATCTTAAAACCCTAATCTGCCTTCCAATTTTCCAAAACCCTAAATTGAATCCTTTTCTTTCCAAAAACCCTAAAAAATATCTTTTCTGTTCCTATAAACCTTAAATCATTTTGTTTATTTCCATAAAGTTTCATAAAATTATCAATTGATTTTCAAATTCTAAAATCTAATGCATTCTCTGAAACCCTAATTCTAAAATTCTAAAACCATAATTCAACTCCAAAACCCAAGACAGTAAACCCTAAATTAGCTAAGCTAAACCCTAAAGTTTTCTTAAACCCTAACTCCCTTAAAACCTTAAACCTTAATTTTTCTAAACCCTAATCCTTTAAACCTTAAAGCCTTATAAACATACATATTAAAATTCAAATACAGTAAGCCTAAAATCTATAATTTAGTAGCTAATAATCATAAATCCAATGTTTTAAAGTGTTCAAACCCTAATTTCATGATTTCACTCCTCAAACACTATTTTGGTTAATCAAAGAATTTTATTGACCTCTTAAATTATAAAACTTTAATCCATTTCAATTCCTTTAAAACTCACAGTAGCTTAAACGCATAAATTCCAAAACCCTAAACACATTAAATAAAGAATCTTAAATAGAAACAGTAGCCCTAATTTGAATCTTTATTTGCTTTATTCAATTTTATATTTGATTATGCTTTGATTTATTTTATATGCTTTAATTTATTTAATTCCAATGCTTGATTTCTTTAATTTATCACGGATGGATGTTTACATTCTATTGATGTTTAATATCTTCGATGAACGATTTATTTATTATGAATAGTTATTTACTTTTATCGATTTATTAAGATTTCCAAATGTTGTAAGAGGTTTGTTTCCACTTGGTGGGTACCTCATTAATTAAATATCATGTAATTTAAATTGCTTTTCTATTTTAGAACCAATGTGAAGGACATATTTCTACCTTTTGGTGGGTGTCCTATTTAGGCTTGGATTATGTAAGGGCATGTTTCTATCTTCAGATGGGTGTCC
The DNA here is from genome assembly GCA_947685225.1 of Garcia nutans. Classification (NCBI taxonomy): domain Eukaryota; kingdom Viridiplantae; phylum Streptophyta; class Magnoliopsida; order Malpighiales; family Euphorbiaceae; genus Garcia; species Garcia nutans. The sequence continues at coordinate 12,671,687 of CANTUV010000040.1, forward strand.
ATTTATTTGTTTTGCTTGGACATTGTTTTGATTTTCATTATATCGATGCTTTATTTTAATTATTGAGTGTAATATGGATAATGTTGTTATATTTAAGAATTTTATAATATTAAGACCTGTAAAGGAGGCCGGTTCCAATGAATCGGGCGTTGTGGGGGTGCTGGGCCATTTCTCACCGTCCCCACACGTACCAAATTTTTTGAACCCATTAGGGAGTTAGGGATTCCTTAGGAATCGTGTCATCCACCCCTTTCTTTTTCCCGGCCCGTCCGGGTGGCAACTCCATTTTTTCTGGACTTAGGTCCGTGTTCTCTAAGGCCCCGAGCCTAAATAGTGCCGAAGTCGCAAGAACCATTCCATCGGGAGTGGGGGCAAAAATCCCCGCTCACAGTTGCATTATTTAAAATGTTGGGAGCCAATTCTCAACAAAAGAGCATTCGAGAAAGGAGAAGAGGGGCATATGAGTTGAATGCAAACTCAGAAATGGCAAGGCAAATTTCCGAGTTGACAAGGCAAGTTAAATTGTTGAATTCTAGAGGAAACTTGCCGGGGCCAAGCCAAGAATCTTGTGCATCATGTGGTGTGGTAGGCCACAATGCAAATGTATATCCTTCAAACTTTAACCAATTTCAAGAAGGGCAAGAACAAGCTTTTGCTTTTGAAGGCTTCCAACAAAGGGGAAGGAATGACCCGTATTCCTATCCTTATAATTCAAGTTGAAGAAACTACCCAAATTTTTCTTGGGAAAACCAATACCTCAACAATTTTTTTAACCTTACAAAAGAAGTTCTTACTTTCAAGAACAATGTTCAAATCAAGATCACCTTAAGAAACCCACATTGGAAGATAATTTGAATGCCTTTATTCAAATTAGCACACAAAATCAAGATCAACTTAAGAAACCCACATTGGTAGATAATTTGAATGCCTTCATTCAAATTAGCACACAAAATCAGGAAGGGAGCAATAAGAGGTTTGATTCTTTGGAGATATCATTGAAGGTGGAAACTCAAGTTGGGCAACTGGCAAATCAACTCCAAGCAAACCAAAAAGTGGAATTTCCTAGCCAATTAGAGCAGGTCAATGCAATCACAATTTTGAGGAGTGAACAGGTGATATATAACAAAATTTGTGATTCCTTTGATGCGGGTATTAATCAAAAAGAAAATGCTGAGGAGATACAACCCAACATAGAGGAGCCAAGTCAGTCAAAAGGAGGAGAATTTGGAAGCATCAACTTCATCAAAATTGCATGAACCTCCAAATTTTATATGCCACGAATTCCATTCCAAAGTAGATTTAAGGATGAGAAGCAAGGTATGCAACTTTCTGAACTCTACGACATGCCCTCCAAAGAAGTTAGTGAAGATAGTAAAGATGAACTTGAGATGGCCATGACCTTGGCAGCAGAGCCTAAAATTTCCAATTTAGAAATTGAGGAGAGCAAATTAATCTTATTGTTTTAACTATTACCCTTGCATTACGTCAAGAGCATTTTAAGAGCGTTTATGATTGAGTGTTGTGTTAAATAAAGTGTGGGATTAAATTTAGTGATTTCAAAATTATAATTTATTGTCTTCTTTAGTTGCAAACCCTAAAAAAACAAAAAAAATAAAAAAATAAAAAAATAAAAAAAGAGAAAAGTCAAAATAATAGAAGTTGTTCTTTTTTGTAGGGTTGGAATAAGTTTGGGAATGATCATTGCAAAATTTAATAATTGAGTTTCCTTGAAAAGCTCTTTAATGTCAAGTGGTAGGTGAGTGGAAGGCATTTTAGGATTGTTGGATTATACATATGATTGGTTACTTCATTCTTGAAGTGCTCTTGAACTTAATGAATAAGCTCACATTTTCTATATGCCATGCCTTTACCTTAGCCCCATTACAACCCAATGAAAGACCTTATGATTGATGCTTGATTATAATTAGGTGGTGGAGATTTGATTGATAACAAAGCCCATAGAGATAATCTTTCATTGAATGTTGAGAGCTTAAACACTACCAGATTAAACACTTAAGAGGTTTTGTGAGGGAGTGACAATTTTGGGCATGCATGAATTGGCCATTAAATTCCTTGAGTTGTAACACCCCATCTTAGCCTACGTTTATAGACCAAGATGGACTGTTATCTCATGGTGGTTATGTCTTAATATTGTAATATTTTACTTAGCCAATTTTAAGTACAGATTTTAAAAAATTTTGCCATAACCTCCCCTAAAAATGGAGGTCCCAAGTGTCGACAAAACTGATTTTTCTTATTTTTGAAAAACATTTTATTTCATAATTCAATACAAGCACACTCCCAATAATCCACCCTTAGAACCTCAACTATAAATCCTGCAAGAAGAATTCACACTTCTATATTCACAACCCATCTCAATTCAAAACCATACAGTTATTATACATTACTAGATTTACATGCTACATTAAGTTATCTCTTTGTATTGTTCAAATAAGTACATGCCAGTTTCTAATACCAAAATACAAAATGAAGAGCACCACTTAAGTTTGTTGATGACCGGCAGATCACAAGACTCTTCTGCTCGCTACTAGCTCCTTGCTAATAACCTACGAGTTTAGAAGAAACTAAACTCGCTAAGCATTGCTTAGTGGGTACTTTAACCATTACCGAATATAAATAGTGCAAGGAAGGTTGTTGAAACACATATAAAAGTAGAATACTGCATAATTAAACTATTTTCATACAATCATCATATTTATATTTTTCTAATTAAGTTAAGATTCACATTTTGTATGTAAACAACATGTAATATAACTTTATTATAATTACGAGTTACTCTGCTCCACTAAGTAATTATGAATACACCAATCTCGGAATGAGGCCTCGTATAGAGTTACGCGTGGTCTTGACCTCACACGACTAATTGCCATGGTCTTGGTCTCACACGATATGGAATATACAAGATAACTGCGTGGTCTTGGTCTCACACGACTAGTTGCCATGATCTTGACCTCATACGATATAACCCCCATTCCAGACCGGTTTTACCCATTTACCGAGTAGAACATATATAACATTTCATAAATACCCATTCCAAATTCAACTCAACATATTTTTCAGTCATTCTAGACTCATTGAGACACAACATATCAAAAATTCAACTCAAGATAATATTGCTATATTAAAAATCATACAAGTCACAACATTTACTAATTGTAAAACAGAAAAATTTCAAAAGGAGTTCAATGGTTAAAGTACCAAACCTTGCTTTTCCTTGCTCTTCTTATCTATTTCACTTCCTTTCCTTTCTAATCTCCTTGATTTCCTATGAATTTAACATCACATATACAAAGGTAAGAACCCTAGGTATAGACATAGTCTTATCTTATGATTTTTCTAATGGTTGCTAGCTTATTTTCACCATTAAACACCATTATTTCCTTCATCAAATCCTTCAATTAATTATTTCTTGAATTTTCTCCAAATCTAACTACATGAACCCTAATTTCAATCTCTTAAATTAACCATTAATCCATGAAATTAAAACTAGAGATAGGTTTCTCTTACCTTATAATCTTGTTTGTCACCAAACTCTTTAAATCAAAAGCCTTAAACTTTGGAAAAATCACCTCTTTCTTCCTTCTCTTATGGTTTGGACGAATTCACCATGCAAGAGAGGGCTTTTATACTTTCTTTCCTTAGCTTATTTTGATCCAAATGGCAGCCATAAGTGGTGAATAGATGTTGACTTCCAATTGGTACACCTTATAGAAAAAATAGCCACTTTTAATTGGTCCATTTGCCTTCTTCCAATTGGTACACCTTATAGAAAAAATGGACACTTTTAATTGGTCCATTTGCCTTCTTCCAATTGTTACACCTTATAGCAAAAATGGCCACTTTTAATTGGTCCATTTCCCTTCTTCCAATTGGTACACCTTATAACAAAATGGCCACTTTTAATTGGTCCATTTCCCTTCTTCCAATTGTTACACCTTATAGCAAAAATGGCCACTTTTAATTGGTCCATTTGCCTTCTTCCAATTGGTACACCTTATAACAAAATGGCCACTTTTAATTGGTCCATTTCCCTTCTTCCAATTGTTACACCTTATAGCAAAAATGGCCACTTTTAATTGGTCCATTTGCCTTCTTCCAATTGGTACACCTTATAACAAAATGGCCACTTTTAATTGGTCCACTTGCCTTCTTCTTTTATTTATTTATTTATCAAGCCATTAAGCTTTCTTTTATTCATATTTTGCCCCCCTCAACTTTCTTATGTTGTAATTTTATAGTCTAGGGTGTGAAAATACCAAAATACCCTCCAGCGATTAATCGATTGTAACTTTTAAACCGTGCGTTTTTAATAAAAATTGAAATCCATGGTTATGACCCAATTAATCTCTAGAATATTCTTCTGGGGTCGGATATGGGCACTATTAATAACTTTCGACTCTTAATTTTTAAGTTTACATAGTTGCCCCTAACTTTTGAGAAATTCTCACTTAGGTCCTTTTGATATCCCTTCCTGACCTTGCTGTCTTTCTTTATTAATATCTTTTTACTCACAACTCCAAATTAATTAATTCTTATACCCACTGAAACTAGACATCCGGGGCTATATTGTGTCAAAATTTCAGGTCAATCCGAGCTATATCTGATTTTTGACGGTCCTTTGAAATCAAGCCTACTATGCTGTCCTGAGGCAGCTTGCACATTGTCTACTAAATCCATCATATCTTATTCTGTACAACTCCAAATTGAGTAATTTCAAGTTATAAATCTATCTAAGACACAAATAAACAATTAAGTCTTCTTTGAGACTCTCTAATTCTGTCATTAACTTGGATGAAATTCGAGCTCAATTTATAGGTCATGTTTTAAACTCCTTTGTTCTAAGCCTAAATCATATCCTCTATGTCTGTTTGTTACCAATCTGGAATTCGGGATGTTACATGAGTACTGTATGTTCTTGATTTGATAATGATTTTGGATTTAATAAAATGGGAGTCTTGATACATCCTTATAACTCTTGAACTTGACTAAATTTATCTTATTTAGTATGTTTTGATTTTGACTTTGCTTGGGGACAAGCAAATAATTAATTGTGGGGTAGTTGTTTTGATCATTTATGTGTTTATTTTTAGTATGATTTTATTGGCTTTTGATTGATTTTTCTTTTAATTTGTGTTTAAAGTTTTTTTTATAGTTTTTGATCCATGATGAAGAACAAAACGATGGAGCTTTAATTCAATTTGATGGATTATTAAGGTGGAAAAACATGAGACACGGCTAAGACACTTCATGGCTTGGCTGTGTCCCTCAACCAAGGAAAGAGGCAGGAAATTTTGGCAGAGCTTGACACAAGTAAGAGACACGACCAAGCCATTGGCCATGTCTCAAGACATGGCTAAGGCCTTGGCCATGTCTCACCAAATGAAGCCAAAGAACAAAACAGGAAGAAGCAGAGGCAGAAGTGGACATACCCAAGAGACATGGCCAAGCCACTTACCGTGTCACATGACATGGCCAAGGCCTTGGCCGTGTTCTACTTGGAAAAGAAAAAAATATTTGGGCAACTATGGACATGGCCACATGGCTTGGCTGTGTTCACAAGAAAATGAGTGACACGGCCAAGTCACTCATGACTTGGCTGTGTCTTGTGAAAATTCTTTCAATTATTTTACACGAAATGGGGGACAAAATGGGGGACACCAAGTGCCATCTTTTAAAAATAAATATTAAAAGAAGAAAAAGGTTGCCTAATTTATGGGATGAAGACTTAAATAATGAGAAAGTGGGAGACAAAGTGAAGTGTGTGAGTTGGAAAGCATGCTTTGTGTCTTAATAAATTAAAAAGAATGGAAGAGGGATATACATATATACATTTTAGAGGCTTTAAAGGGAGTTCTCTCTTGGTTCATCATCTTGTTCTTAGTCTTAAGAGAGACCATGAACATCACCTTCATCCATGAACATCACCTTCATCTTCATCTTCCATAAATAAGATTCTTAACATTTTTGGAGATAAAATTGGGTGAGCAAGCTCTTGTGAAGGTTAGGGTTTAAAAAAAGCTTGATTGAGGAGTTGGGGGCTTGAGAGAGTGACCATTCCATCTTCTGAGAGGAGAGCCATTGATTGAAGAAGGCTTTGCGTGATCCTCCATGGTATGCTGAAGGATACCCAGCTAGCTCATACCATGGAGGATCACGCAAAGGGCATGGCGACCAACTTTGCTCGAACTGTCCAGGACGTGGAAGAGGAGCGGGACAAGAGGCTCGAACTAGAGAAATCTTTGAAGGTCAAAGATGAATAGCTGAAGGGCACTCGTGAAGCTCTAAGAAGAAAAGGAACAACTTGGTCCTAGAAATAAAGAGCTATACTATGTCAAAGAAGCTTTAAAATCCAAAGATGAGGAACTACGCATGGCAGAGGAAGCTTTAGAAGCTACCTATCAAGGATTAGTAGCCGAGTCTGCGAGGTGAGACAAGCACTACGTCGGGGTGTTTATGCCTATCAGAAGGCTGTGTCTGATTGACTAAAGAAAGAGAACCTGGATATGGACCTATCCTGGATGATGGACATAGATATTGACCAGCTAGTCTCTGAGGCTGAGGCAGAGGAAGAGGAAGATGAAGAGGATGAAGACAATGAAGAAGAAGAAGGGGACGATGTTCTAGACTTGTAAAATTTTAGTGTAAGATTTGTTTCGGGTCGGTCTGTTAACAAACTATAAAGATCGAGCTCTATATGTAATGAACTATTTTTTGATTAATGAAGTCTTTCTTTTGCAACTTGCTTTTCAATATTTGTGTTTGATTGACTTGTTGTGTGATATGCTATGTGAATTACATATTTGACTCGGTCGTTAACCGAGCATTGGCATGCTGTGTGATGTTAACATGTTTATGACCTGTTCAATCTGCTCCAGTATGATGTGCATTAGAGAGTCTTATTAATAGTGCCTTGGGCACCGTCTTATGGTATGCTCTAGTTACACCGAGAATTCTGGAGCCTGTGTACTGAGCGGTCTATTAAACATGGCGAGATGATTAAGTCAAACTTTGCATCTTGCTATGCTATAATATGAATTTTTACATGCACTCCAAGAACTTGTAAAATAAAAATGAATTGAAAGTTGTAAAGCAATTACTTGTCCGAGGTATTATCCATAGTGGTCGGTTAGATGACCTGCTTTGAAGTTCGGCTTATAGGAGAGTATTTTTAGCATTTATGGCTCGGGCAAGAGTTGATCGAGCTTTCTCTTTCCAATCAGATTCTTGACTTTGGTGGAGCTGCTTAAGCTCTTTTGGTTTGAGTAGATTCTTGACTTTTCTTTTTAGTGCAAATTCTTTGGCTATGCTACTGGCTTCACCATGACTCGATTAAGCTTGAGTGCCTGAGCTCAGCTCTTGGATGAGCCTAGTGTCGATGCTAGGCATTTAAGGGTGCGAGTGCTCGGTGCAAATTCTTTAGCTATGCTACTAACTTGATCATGACTCGATTGAGCTTGAGTGCCTGAGCTCAGCTCTTGGATGAGCCTGAGTGTTGATGCTGGGTATTTAAGGGTGCAAGTGCTTGAATGTTGATGCCATTGCTCGAAAATTAGAGGTGTCAGTGCCTCTCTTCATTACCTTGACATTTATGTCAAGTAGTCTCTTGAGCTGGGTTTCAGAGGGTTAACAAAGTGCTTAATTATGTACATTGATACATCTTTGATATAATAATAAAATCAGATAAAAGGGGCTTGGGACCTCATACAAAGAGTGATATGACATAATCCTCTAAACTTACAAAATTGTAAATATGAATACAAATTGCAACATAATATGATAGCATTGATGCTTGGTTAGAGCATTGATGCACAATCCTTCATAGGGGCCTATAATAAAATGCGCACGTAGGCTCTATAAGCAAATTAATATGCAATAAAAATTTAAATGGTTTTATGTAATAAATAAAACAAATATGCGAGAAGGTGATAAATAGTTTGGTATTATAAACGAAAAGCATCTTATATTGCTAGGCTTGAATTGTATCCATAGCTGTTATTAGCTCATTTACTCATGGTGTGCTCGGTTCATTTAGTTAGATGTGTCAATGTATACATATTGGTATGGAAAATAGTAATTGATTGCTTGTCTGATGAGCTATGGTGTGATGAAGGGGTTAAGGACATGATGCGCAACTAGGGCACTTATGAGGAGCCAAGAGCTCTGTGTGCAATCAGAGCACTGGTAAGGAGCCAGGAGCTCGGTGTGCAACCAGGGCACTTGTAAGATGCACTGTCAAAGTGAAATTAATTTGGTACAGTTAGGGCTCGCTTATGCACTATTAGAGTGCGATTAACTTAGCGTGGCTAGGGCGCACTTATGCACGGTCAGAGTGCGATTAATTTGGCACGGCTAGGGTTGCTTATGGACAGTCAGAGTGTGATTAATTTGGTGAGGCTAGGGCATGCTTATGCATGGTCAGAGTGCAATTGATTGTTGCGCAAAGAGGGAGCAATAAGGCTTTTTATGCAAGCCATATTGAGCTAAAAGTAATTGGTGAGCTTAGTTGAGCTGTTTGATATTTGAACGATTATGCGTTACATTACATAGCTCGATAAATTGTAAACACTATGTGCATTCATTATGAGAAAAATGAGATATTCATTGTACAAAATGATAAAGTAGAGCACATCCAGAGTGCTTCTTGCAAGAGTTGTGGGACGTACCTGAGATATATCGCCTCTGCTAGGGAATAGTTTGTCCACACTCACCGCACCACTGATAATGGACTGATTCTCAGGGGTCATCCTACCTTTCTGAGATTGGCCTCTGATGATGGCTGCGCTCAGTCTCCAACCTGCAAGACAAGAAAGAGGCGGATTGGGCTCTGCCGGGAGAGGCTCCGATGCTTAAGTCAGTGCTCGGTCTGTGAAGAGAGTAAGTAGAGAGAAGAGAGGAGGAGAGAGCCCCCTTTACCTGTGGGGGTCTGCCCCTATATATAGATGGTGTGTGGGGGACACCTATATGTGTCGGAGAATATTTGAGAAGATGTGCCGGTGCACCTGTTACATCGGGACTGTATGTCTGCTGTGTCAGAGGATGTCGAGGAAGCTTGGTAGGATGAGGGTGTACAGAGCCAAGGTCAATTTTTCTTGAGAGCCTGTCCAATGGATGATTAGTTATGGAGCTCAGTTTAGGTGCTCAATTAAAGGAGGGGTACTATCACTAGACCCCCTCAAGTTATCTGACATTTATGTTAGTTGTAAAGGTGCCACACAAGGGAGCTTGGGCGAGCTCCGGGTAACTATGCTGATTATGATATAAAGAGGTTGTACACTTCATACTGAACCAGTAAGCAGCTCAATTAACGAGCTAGGAAGAGTACTTGGTGCACAAGCTAGGGGGAGTACTATCACCTTGCAATGAGAATCAACAATATCACGCCCAAAGGCTTGATCAGCACCAACACCACAGTTATAAAGACCTTGTTTTAACCAAACAAACATTTCAATTTGCAAACAGAAAAAAATTAAAAAAATAAAGAAATATACATATTGAACATATAAGCAAGATGATCAATCCAAATAACATGCCAAGTTCTTCTGTTCCATAGAAAAAGAAATGCAATCTTTTGTAAAGGCAAAAGAGCAAGTGATAGACAAGCACTGACCATCAATTGGCCAAGGTTTTGAATTGAAATTTATTTAGTCATTTGAATGCTATTATTTTTAAAAATATTTATGATATACCAAAAAAATACCAAATGATAATTATGATACTTGAGGTCCTGGATAACCATCATTAGGCCACCCAATTGGCCACCGTGGTTCTTTTTGCAACAAGGCATACTTCTATTCTATGCCATACCTATATGCATGGAAAAATAATTATAACTGAATCAAAGCATGGTACCCATTTTTTTTTAACAAAAAAAACTTGAAAAACAAAAATTAGAGTACCAAGGTTCCTCAACAATAACATCTGGATGGCTAAACATTTTTGCAGCATTATATCTCTTATTGGTTGGAATTGGGTCTCCATTTGGGGTATATGCATCACACATAACCTATGTATTTTAAAAATAATTAATAAATTACTAAAATCATCTATAAACTTGAAAAAGAAAATTATTAAATAAGTGAAAGGAACTACTAACTAGGATATTGTTACCCCTCCTAAATGGGTCTCTGAATATTGCTTGGGGGCTATTTTAAAGACAATAAAAATAAAAATTAAAGTAAACATTAAAATTTACAAGTGCTAATGGATAGGAAGAAGAAAGAGGAATAATAATACTTTAATATGACTTCATTGTCTTCACCAAATGCTTGGCCTGTGCTCGAACCATCATAGTTCCATTTGGAAGCTTTTGGGGATCTGACGCGGACCCTTAGCAACGATGGCAGCAAACCCAATGTATAACAATGGTAGAGAACTCCTTGAAACTTGATAATCACCTCATAAGGAACCCAACACCTATAAAGAGACGCGAACTCACTATGATTGAAGGATTTAGTTGGTAAGAAGAAGGAAAACGCCACAACTCTTGTTGATAAGTAAACCTAATTCTTGATGCAAAGAAAGAATTAAAGAATCCACTCTAATCTCTCTCACACGAAAATTCACAAGAAGAACTTGTAGAAGAATTCAAAAATTTTTATTAATTGTTGTTGTGTGAAATTTGGCCTAATAGTGCCCTTAAATAAGGGTTACAAAATTCCTAATTGCATATGGAAAACTAAAACATTCCTAATTGCATAAGGAAAACATTCCTAATTGTATAAGGAAAACATAAAGTATGGAAATAAAATCCTAATCCACTAAGGAAAATATAAAGTATGGAAACAAAATCCTAATCCACTAAGAAAAATATAAAGTATGGAAACAACCAAACTAATCCCTTCAACATAAGAAACGCCCCACACTATTTGGGCTGTCCATGGGCCTTAAATTACTTTCCAAGGCTTTATATGAAGCCCCATGGACCTTTCTTGCACGTTGGACCTTTCTTTAGCTAGCCTTTAGCTTCCACACTATCATAATCAACTTTGGTGTGCCTTCTTCAAGCTCTATCTCCATCTTCTTGAATGATAATTCTTGAAGCTCTTTGGAAATCTCTTCTTGAATATGCAAAGCCATACTAGCGTGATATCTCTTTGCCTTGCTCCTAGTGATTGGTCCACTTGCTAGCTTCAAGGGATCCTTTCTTGCATCAGGATCACTTACTGGCCCATTAAGTGTCTATTTTATAACTATTAATATGAATTTTTCCTCATCAAATTTTCAAAATAATCATTCAAATCAATAAATTTTGGCTCAAGCTATTTATATTAGGATTAAAAAATTGTGAAATTTGTTTTTAAAAATAAACTGTAAAAACATTCAATCAATCTTTTAAATAAAATCTTTTCATTGAAATATTTTTTCGAACATCACCTCAAATAATAATTTAGAATAGATCGATAATAAATCCAAAACCTCAATCAAGACTCCAATTAACAAATTATTATTATAATTATTAATAACATAAATTTGTATTTTTAGAATAATAAAAAAATTCAAATAAAAGAAAAGGCAAAAATAATGTAGAAACAGTTCAAATGGAAATACCCGGGCTTTGCTTCTGATGTCCATGCCAGATCCACTGATCCTATAAAAATATTAAACAAATAATGATCAAGATTTATAGGTCATCATGAAAGTAACTTAAAAATATAAAATATGAAAATTTTAAAATCTTTTAATTGAATTATATATTAAAGTCATGATTTTCATTTTCACAGCAAAAGTCTTTAAAATTCATAAACCTGATTAAAATCTAAAAGACTAAAAAGAAATAAATATAAAAATAAAATAATTAGTGTTAAACAAACCATATGTATTCTGCAATAATTTTCTTAGTTGTATCAGAAGGGTTCAAATTGATAAGATATGATAGAAGAGACATTTTGCTTTTATTATATCAATTAATGTTGAAGAATCTCGAAGAAGAGAATTCCACAGGAAATTGTATATTTTATGTATATATATATATACAATTTGCTATTTGGATACGAAACTCATGTAACAACATTATACACTATATATATATAATATATACACACAGTATATGCAAAATATGCATATATAATATAAAAAAATATCACAAACCGGTTTCATAAAAGTTTTTACTTTACCAAATTAAAGTCTCAAGTATTTTACAAATGTACATTTAAATAGTGATAAAATATTCTTTATTAATTATAGCTTCCGAAATAATCATTTTATATAAAAAAAATCTCTGAAAAAAATTTACCAGAGTTTTGACTGAAATTTGGACAATCCCAAAATTTAATAAACACAACCTATATAAAACAACACTTCCAATAATATCACATCACCATTTCACCAATACCTCACAATTTCTAAACATTTTCTAAAAATCTTTATAAATATACATATTTATATCAAAACACATTTAAAATCCCACATTACACAATTTATCCCAAAACATTCTCTATAATTTACAATGTATATACTCCAAAAATATAACATAATATACATAAAATCAAAATGTGTTATAATATAAAATATATACATACAGGCAGTGTCTCTGATCTCGATGCACCAAAATCAACTCTATAACTAACTAAAATCTAGACTCGACTCGGTTTAGAAGAACTCTCTGACTCTACTGGATCGCCCCTGTTACCTGTGCAACGAATTACAATTGTGCTAAACTAAAATTCTAGCGGTACAAACTTTGATAATAAATAAACTTAAATACAATGCCAATGCTTAGCATTCAAATTCACATAATTTTCTCATCTTTTCATAATTCACATAAAACACATACACAAGCATGGACCCATACAAACTAATACATTATTCAAATCCCAGAGTTATTGCTTTGGTCCATAATGACACCATGTGTCTAGCCCCAAAGGCAAATCAAGTAATACTCAAAAGCTAACTCCAAAGGCAAATCATATCACAGTGACTCCAAACGTCTAGCCCCGAAGGTAAATCAAGTAATTGCTTAAAAGCTAGCCCCGTAGACAAATAATGAGGATAACCTCATAGACATGCGCCAAACACAGAACACTAGAAATTGAATTACATACTAGACACACAATTATTACATATTCATCTTTTTCTCATTTTCTCATATCAATTAGGAACATTGCCTCATTTCTCATTATCAATTAGGCACATTTCCTCATTTTCACATTTTTCATCATATTGCATCATTTTCAATTTTTTTTTCTCATTCATATCATTTCATTTCATTTTAATTCATCATTTCATCACAATTTATCACATTCCATATCAAAATCACATTACCCAAACACTTTGGGCTATTTTCATATAATTCGCGTAATTCACATTTTATGCAATTTAGCCATTAATAATGACTTTTCACAATGCCTTTAATGCATACAAAATAAATCACATTACCCAAACACTTTTGGTCATTTTCACATATGCACATATTTCACATTTTATTCAATATAGCCATTAACAATGGCTTTTCATTATGTATTTAATGCATACATAACATTACACATTTTATAATATCCTAAATGATACCCTAAAATTTTGGAATGTTAATTGGTGTATTGAATTAAAGGACTTTTAAGTATATGTTTACTTAAGAAAGGAAAAAGAGGAGATGTGTATATGTTGTATATATGAGGATATATACAAAATATATACAAGTCAATGGGTTTATTTTGTTCAAGAGATATTTTAATTATATATTGTTAGTGGAAGATGATGTAAGTGGGGTGATTATTTTATTGTTTAATTACTTGGTGGAGAGTGATTTGAGGAGAGAGTGTTTGGTTTAAGAGGTTGACTTTCTTCCTTTCTTTCTTTTTCTTTCATTTTCATCTTCTTCTTTCTTCTTGGCTGGCCATCACCACCATCTTCAAGAGGGAGAGATTTTGTTGCTTCCAAACTCAAGAGATTGAAGGTTTTCAAGAGATCAAGTTGGATTTTTAAGGATTTTCTTCACTTTTGGTAAGTTTCCAACTTGTTTCTTTATTTTCTTTTGAGTTGTGTTATGAGTTTGGTGATTGGTTGTTGTAGATGTGTTTATGGTTGATTTGGTATTTTTGGGGTTGTGTTGTTTTGTTAACTTTGATTTTTGGGGTTGGATTGAAGAGAGAAAAGGGTTAAGTTTGGTGAAAGAGGCAAGTGTGTGGATTGTGTTTTGATGTTTGTGACGGAGTTGTTTTAATGTTTACTCAAGTATTACATGGGTTGTTGATGGTTTTGATTAAGGTTGTTTGGAGTGGAAAAGGGTTTTAAGAAGGTGTTTGTTGGATGTGGCCTTGTTGGTGTCGATTTCAAGGTTTTTGGCCTGACACGCCTATTAACATGGCCATGTCTTTGGGTGCGTCATTGGTTCTATTTTTTGGGTTGTTGAAAAGAGCAGTGACATGCCCATGTACTGAGCGTGTCACAGCTTATGTGTTATAGTAGCATTGACACGGCCAGTGACACACCCATGTCACTGAGCGTGTCATAGCTACTATGTTGTTGGTCGATTGACACGTCCAGTGACACGCCCATGTCACTGAGTATGTCATAGCTTCTGTGTTGGAGGAGAATTGACACGTGCATTAACATGCCCATGTTACTGAGCGTGTCAAAGCTTCTCTGTTGTGGGTTTAGGGCACGATTAGGGACACACCTGTGTTGTTGAGCGTGTCAAGTGTAGAGTTTATCCTAGATAGTTCTCTTCCTTATTTTCTTATGTGTATCACTAAGTGAGTGTGTATGATCACCTTTGTACTAGGTTTTGAAGAGATCTGAACTACCTTAATTCAAGTGTTGAGAGTTATCTTGGAAGAGGAGTTGATAGAGTGGTGTTGTTGCTCTTAGAGGTAAGTACAAACTTTGAATGATTGCATACATTTACATGACATTGAGACTTAACACATTTAATTTAGAAATGTGTTAAATTACTTGATATATTATTGATGAATGAGATGTATGTTATGATATGCATAATGTGAATTATGATGATGTATCAAAGCAATTGAGTAATGTGTTGTAAATGAAAAGAAATGTTGAATGATATGATGAGATATGTGAAAACATAATGGAACAAATTGATATTGATATAAAAGAGAAGAATGAGAAAAGATGAGAAAAATGTTGATATAATAAGACAATGAGCCTAGTTTGATTATGAGTAATGAAATGAGAATGGAATTATGAAAGAAATTGATAATGAGATAAATGAATAAGTTGTGTGCCTAGTATATTAATCAATTTTCAGAGTTCTGGGTTTGGCGGCATGCCTATGAATTGCTGGGCAGGTGAAAAGACCAGGTCATAAGCCTAGCCCAACAAATAAATGTGATGTTTTTGGGGTGAAAAGACCGGGTCGTAAGCCTCAAAAACTATAACAATCTAGCCAGGTTGAGGACTAAGATACTGGGGCCCAAGGGTCTAGCTGGGTTGAGGTCCAAGAGACTGGGTCTGTTACATTATCCATGGATATATATATTGCCTAAGGGGCTAGATACAAGGTGTCAATATGGACCAAAGCAATAACTCTGAACTTTGAATAGCATATTAGTTTCGTTTTGGGCCCATGTTTGTCTTTGCTTAAATTTGAATTATGAAATGTGATGCAAATGATTAAAATGTTGAGATATAATGCAATGAGTTGATATATTCATATATATTGTGCATGAGCATCGCATTGATCTATATTGAATCAAAGTTTGTACCACTAAGCTATCTGCTTAGCGCGATTGTGGTTCATCACACAGGTGACAGGGTAGATCTAGTTGTGCCGGAGATCTCGTCTAGACCGAGTCGAGTATAGGCTTGAGTTTGTGAGAGCAGTATTGAGTTGTGGACATCAAGATTAGAGATGAACTGCCAGCATGTATAAATTCTATAATTTTGTAAACATTGATTTTGATATATATACATATGTATTTTTCGCTGCTTATTTAACAAATGTTTTGAACAGACTGTTTTGGATAAACTTTTGGGTACTAATGTTGAGGGTAGAGTTGGAGCTAGGGTTGAGATAGCTAGAGAGGCACCTGTTCCTGTGCTAGAGAGACCACCTACTGATGAGATTCCGCCGGTATGTTTACAACATAAGGCAGATTTATTGAGACAGGCTCCAGTGCAACAGCCGCCACCGCAACCAGAGCTACAAGTACCGGTGAGGCAGTATGATAAATTAAGGAAGTTCGGAGTTGAAGACTTCTTTGGTACTACAGATCCTACAGTAGCTAAACAGTGGTTGGATAGAGTTCAGAGGGTATTTATCCAGTTGCAAGCCACTCCTGAAGAGAAATTTGATTATGCTAGATCTCTTCTACAGAGAGATGCGTATGATTAGTGGAAGATGGTTCCCCATGCCATGGACGATCCACCGACCTTGTCTTATGATGATTTTCTGTGGGAGATTGAGCAGAAGTATACTCCGAGTGAGTATAAGGATTCTAAGAAGATGGAGTTTCTAAATCAGAGGCAGGATAACCGGACTATGACAGAGTATGAGATAGAGTTCATCTGGTTGAGCCATTATGCCAGTGGGATTATTTCAGATGAGATAGACCGGTGTAGGAGATTTGAGGAGGGGTTGAGACCCTCTATTATGTGTATTGTTCTGGATCCCGGTATCAGGATCTTTCCCAGGTAGTTGCAGTGACCCGGAGTATTGAGAGAGTGCAAGCTATTGCAGCAGTAGCTACTAAGGAGGAGACCAGAGTTAGGAGACCCCAGTTTGAGGCAGGATCTTCATCTGCAAAGAGAGGCCGAGGAGGTCATTTTCAGAGGTTCAGTAGGGGCCAGAGGTAGCCTGTTAGGTTAGTACCACATAAGAGGTAGAGACTGAGACCTACAGTTTCTGTGGCTAGTGCACCAACCCCAGTGGCTCAGAGGTCTACTCCACCTACATGTGTCCATTGTGGTAGGTTACATGGGGTGTTTGTTGGAAGATAGGTGGACCAGCTGTGTGTTTTAGATGCGGGTCGCCAGACCATTTCATCAGAGATTGTCATGAGCTACAGGAGGATAGGTAGACTGATTTTGCAGTCTCTCGACCTAGTGTTAGAGGAGGTCGAAGTGGTAGAGGTTTCAGTAGAGGTGTTCCACCTAGGTTTAGTCAAAGAGGAGGTTGTGAGCGGGGATTTTCACCCCCACTCCCGGTGGAATGGTTCTTGTAACTTTGGCACTGTTTAGGCTCGGGGCCTTTGAGAAGACGGACCTAAGTCAGGAGAAAATGAAGTCGCCACCCGGACGGGACAGGAAAAAGACAGGGGTGGATGACTCGATTCCTAAGGAATCCCTAACCCTCTAATGGGTTCAAAAAGTTGGGTACATGTGGGGAAGGTGAGAAATGGCCCAGCACCCCCACAACGCCCGATTCATTGGAACCGGCCTCCTTTACAGGTCTTAATATTATAAAATTCTTAAATATAACAACATTATCCATATTACACACAATAATTAAAATAAAACATCGATATATTAAAAATCAAAACAATGTCCAAGCAGAAGAAATAAATGGACACCCATCCGAATATGGAAACATGCCCTTACATAATCCATGCCTAAATAGGACACCCACCGAAAGGTAGAAACATGTCCTTTACATTGGTTCTAAAATAGAAAAGCAATTTAAATGACATGATAATTAACTAATGAGGTACCCACCAAGTGGAAACATACCTCTAACAACATTTGGAAATCTAAATAAATCAATAAAAGTAAATAACCATTCATCATAAATAAATCATTCATCAAAGATATTAAACATCAATAGAATGTAAACATCCATCCATGATAAACTAAATAAATCAAGCATTGAACTTAAATAAATCAAAGCATATAGTAAACTACATAATCAAATCTAAAATTAAATAAAGCAAATAAAGATTCAAATTAGGGCTACTGTTTCTATTTAAGATTCTTTATTTAATTTGTTTAGGGTTTTGGAATTTATGGGTTTAAGCTATTGTGAGTTTTAAAGGATTAAAATGGATTAAAATTTTATAATTTAAGAGGTTGATAAAGTTCTTTGATTAACCAAATTAGTGTTTGAGGAGTGAAATCATGAAATTAGGGTTTAGACACTTTAAAACATTTAGATTTATGATTATTAGCTATTGAATTGTTGTTTTTAGGCTTACTGTGTTTGAATTTTAATATTTAGGTTTATAAGGTTTTAAGGTTTAAAGGATTAGGGTTTAGAAAAATTAGTGTTTAAGGTTTTAAGGGAGTTAGGGTTTAAGAAAACTTTAGGGTTTATGTTAGCTAGTTTAGTTTGGGGTTACTTGGGTTACTGTCTTGGTTTTGAATGTTAAATTAGGGTTTTTAGTGTTTCTAAGAATGTATTTGATTTTAGAATTTGGAAAAACAATTTATAGTTTTATGAAGTTTTATGAAAATAAACAAAACGATTTAAAGTTTATAGAAACAGAAAAGATATTTTTTAGGGTTTTTGGAAAGAAAAGGATTCAATTTAGGGTTTTGAACAATTGGAAAGCAGATTAGGGTTTTGGAAAATTAATGAAATGATTTAAAGTTTTGAAAAGCTAGAAAGTAGATTAGGGTTTAAAGATTTTGAAGAAACAGAAACAACAATTTTCAATCTTGAGTGATGAAACTACTGTAAAGAAAAATAAATAAAGAAATTCATACCTTCGTTTGTTGGTTCCACCAAAAATTAATTCTTGGATGAACAAGAACAAAGGCAAAGTGGCTGCCTTTGATGGATTGAATTTGCTTGTTTGCTTCTCTCAAAATTTCGATCCTTAATCTCTGCCAAAAAGTTTCTCCTAGTCCGATCGATTCTCTTAAATTTTTTCTTAACTCGATTGTCCTCTAAAATTTTCTCCTCTCCATTTTGATCCCCCTTTTTGTGTTGTTTTTGGTCTTATTTATAGAAGATTTATATGATTAATCTTAATTGTTCATGGAATCTAGTATTAATTAAGAAAAGGAAACCGAAACTGAATTGAATTTGGTTTCGAAAAAAATTAAGTCGGAAAAATGTCGCCGGCGAAAAAAATTGCTGCGGAAAAATTTCGCTGGCAAAAAAAACTGCTGCGGAAAAATTACACTGGCAAAAAAGTTGCCGCAGGAGCCTGCGAGCTGGGGTGGGCGAAATTGCCTGAGGGCCATTTCGCCTCCCCCCTTTTCAGCGACGAAAAATTTCATCGCCGATTTTTATTTTTATTTATTTATTTGTTTATTATTATTATTATTTATTTATTATTAATAAAAATTAAATACTAAAGCAAATATTATTTAATTAAGATAACACAAAAATTATTTTGGAATTATTAAGATATAATGGACAACACAAAAATTATTTTGGACTTATTAAAATATATTAGACCGGACTGGTAAAAAATTAAGGGTCTACAGTTTGCCTCCTGCTTGAACGATCTGAGACTTTGGAGAGTGAAAAGCAAAAAGACTTAATTTTTGATGAGATGGTTACTTGAATTTGTTTTGGGTACTTGGACCCATGATTGAATTTGATTTGACTGACCTTTTATCAGTTGAGAATTCTGGCATAACTGGTTGTTCCATTTTTATGAATTGTAGGTCTTTACCCACCAAAAATAGATCTTTATCTATTGGAAATTGGGTCTTTAACCTAGGAACATGGATCTTTATCCATTGGAGATTGGGTCTTTACCCGTGAAACATGGATCTTTATCCTTCGGACTTTGGGTCTTTTCCCATTGAAATACGGATCTTTATCCATTGGAAATTGGGTCTTTTCCCTTTGAAATACGGATCTTTATCCATTGGAAATTGAGTCTTTACCCTTGAAACATGGATCTTTATCCATTGGAAATCGGGACTTTACCCTTGAAATATGGATCTTTATCCATTGGAAATCGGGTCTTTACCCTTGAAATATGGATCTTTATCCATTGAAAATCGGGTCTTTACCCTTGAAACATGGATCTTTATCCATTGGAAATTGGTCCTTTACCCTTGAAATATGGATCTTTATCCATTGAAAATCGGGTTTTTACCCTTGAAACATGGATCTTTTTCCATTGAAAATTGGGTCTTTACCCTTGAAACATGGATCTTTATCCATTGGAAATCAGGTTTTTACCCTTGAAACATGGATCTTTATCCATTAGATATCGGGTCTTTACCCTTGAAACATGGATCTTTATCCATTGGAAATCAGGTCTTTACCCTGGCTTCAGCTCTTTTAACTGGACTGACCTTTTGTCTTTTGCATTTTCATTCTAATTTTTTCTTTTGATTGATGATGATTTTTTTTATTCTTTTGAGAATTCTTTTTCTTGTTCATTAATTAAACATGAACAAAAAAATTCATCCTTTTTAGCTAGCCTTCATATCTTCTCCTTGCCCCCTGCATGGCAAGATATTCAAAATATTTTGTTTATGCATAAACTCAAAAATTGAAAAGAACAAGCGTTGCCCCCTGTGTAGGCTCAAACCCATGATTTTTCTATGTGGGCTCTTATTGATGTTTTTACCGTTTAGTTCTTCGCACAAGCATGTAATTCTTCTTTTGCAAAACGACTGGAGCTTCCACAAGCAAATAGGCTTTCCATGCCCCCTTGATTCAATATCTTCTTCTGATTCTTTACTTCGCAAGGTATTTGCTGTTCACTTTGAAAAGGAATAGACAATACAAGACAAGAAAGTGCGATGTGATATGCTCATGTATGCATGATATGCATGAATAATACTTATAGTCATTCCATCCACTCACAGACCGAGGTGATCAACAGAAGTGTTCTCATTGGTTCCTTTTTGATGCTCGTTCAAGTCTTGCATTGGAATGATCGAAAACTTTGCATTTGTGGCTTTTATCTTCAAGATGTTGAAAACACGAGTGGTGGAGATCCCAAGTTGCAGAGTCAGGGATACATCCTTTTTAAACTATGTTTCAGCATGTCAGTTCATAGCTTCTTCATGACCTTGCCAATAATCATTTCCTTTGCCCAATGTGTCATTTGGAGGTTCAACATACTTCCCTTAACTTGAAGGCTTTGTATGACAAAATTCTTTTTTTTTTAAAAATTTTTATTTTGAAATCAAATGTTGGCTTTGCCAAATTAATGTCAATGCACCTTAGGACTTGATTTTCCAAATTAACATATCTATAACATGACAACCCTAGTTACCGTACTAAACTCGGGAATCATTTCTATTTAAGCAAGATCTGTTGCACTTCAGATAGGCACATGCACATTACTTGGCCAAAGGTCTCATTGAGTTTAAATAATGTCTATCTCATATGCATGCTTATCCAAACTATCTCCATTAATAAACTTGTTTTGTTAGTTTTTGTCATAGATTTGTAGTTTGTTTATTATGATAATTATTGTATTATTTAGGTATTTTGTTAGTTTTTATCGGTTTGTTTAGTGTTTTCATTAATTTTGATAGTTTTAGTTTATTTTAGTGTTTATGTCGTTTTTGATCTAGGTTTTAGTATAGTGTTTATGTTTTGTTGGTTATTGTTTATTTACTTTTTGTTTAAAGTTTGTTTGATGTTTTGTTTTAGGTTAAAAAGCCAAGGAACCAAGACTGAAGGAGGATTGCACAGTAGCTGACACAGGCTGAGGACACGGCCAAGTCACTGGCCGTGTCTCATATTCAGCTAAAGATGGAAATCAAGCACAGAGAGAGACACACTCAAGGGACACGGCCAAGTCTTGTGGCCGTGTCCCTCCAAAGAAGACCCACACGGCCAAGTCATCTTGACTTGGCCATGTCTCACCAATTCCAAAGGCAAAAGAGAGTTAAACTTCACAGAGGCAAACACTTGCAAGGGACACGGCCAAGTCATGTGGCCGTGTCCCTCCAACAAGGTGCAACACGGCCAAGTCAAGCTCCACTTGGCCATGTCTCTCAATCAAAGAAGAAGAAAGAAGAGTCAAACAGAAGTGGACACAGGCAAGGGACACGGCCAAGTCACCTGGCCGTGTCCCTCCAAAAGACACTCACACGGCCAAGTCACTTCTGACTTGGCCGTGTCCCTCATGAAAAATACGCGCAACAAATTTTAAAGCCGACGTTTGTTATAAAAGGAAAAAAAAGAAAGTTAGGGTTTGGTGTCGACGATTTGGAACAGATTTTGAGCCGTCAAGAGAGTGAACTGAGGGTTTTAACATTTGTTTTCTTGATTTTGATTTCACTTTGGATTAAAACTAGTTTAGATTAGATTGTTCTAGCCATTGATACATCTTTCATGCAAGATTTGAACAAGAGATTCTTCAGAAACTTCAAGGAGTTGTAATTTGGTTTTGGTCTTGAACTTTATCTCTTTATTTTCATTGAAATTGCATCTATGAACATTATAATGTCTAATTTGATTTCTTTGAATATTAATGAGATGAGTATGCTTGAAATCATTATTAACTAATTTGATCTAGTCTAGGGTTTGTATGGAACTGCTATGATTGTATGAATTGGTTGTTACTCTTAACTCAATTATTTCTTTAAGCCTTTATTGAATGAACTATTGCTAATATATATATTTGATTGACCATCAATTATGCGATTTAAGGTATTAGATGATGGATCGAGAGATGAAATCTAATGCTGAAACTATTCAATTAAGGACTTAGGTGAATTAGAGATATAACCTAGGAAAGGATTATTTCAATTGGAACAAGATTATTTGAGAGAGGTTTGAATACGAGAGCTTATTTCCTTTATTCAATTAATTAAGTTACTTGATATTTAATCTTTGAAATTAAATTGGTTAAGAGGAATAACCGTTCATACATATAAGTAGTAGACAAGTGCAAACCCTAGACCATTCTATTAAGTGAATCAAATCATCAGTTCAATTTACTTTTATTTGTTTTTACACTATAATCATTCTTCATTATTTAGCAATTTAAATCTCTTTATTACTTGTTAAACATAATCTGATAAGCAATTAACCACTTTAGCTTCCTTGAGAGAACGACCTTGGGGCGATCACCTTTGCTACAGCTACCTCGTATACTTGCGAGTAACGCTTTGTGTTAGAGTTAATTTGAGCGCAACAAGTTTTTGGCACCGCTGCCTGGGACGCTAATTGGTGTAATTGTTTAAAAAAAATTTTAATTCTAGATTATTTTTCATTATTTACTTTTTATTTCATTTGTCTTTTGCTTTTAATATTTCTTTTTCTAGACATTTTTGTTTATGCAAGGCAGGAGATCACTCGAAGGAGAGCTACATCCTTTTATTCTAGAAATTCAGAGAGTGAAAAGGAGCAGAGAAGAATTTGAGCTCTACACCGGATTTGATACTTCAGAGGAAGACACTTCTGAATTTGAGACAGATTCTGCACAATCAGTTAAAATGGCTGAAGAAAGACAAAGGACGATGAGAGACTTTGCTAGACCTGTTATTGGAACCTCCACTTCTTGCATAAGACTGACAGATGCAGCAAGAAATTATGAGTTGAAGAACATTCACTATAACATGCTGCCATCATTCTATGGAGTTCCAAATGAAGATCCTTTGAACTTTATTCGAGATTTCTACTCCACCCTCAACACTTTTCCTTTGGGAGGACTAACAGAAGATCAGTTGAGGATGAGATGTTTCCCTTATACTTTGAAGGATAGGGCAAAGAGCTGGCTCATGATGTTGCCTGAAAATTCACTGACAACTTGGGAGCAAGTTTATAACAAGTTCATGGGCAAGTTCTACTCACATCAAAAGATAGCTGAGTTGAGAGGGAAGATTGCTACATTCTCTCAATTTGAAGGAGAGCCATTTCATGAGGCTTAGGATAGATTCAAGATGCTATTGATTCAGTGTCCACATCATCACTATCCACTTCAACTTCTGAACCAGTTTTTCTATGATGGTCTAACCCAGCAATTTTAGAACACTGTTGATAATGCAGCTGGGGGAGCCATGGGAGAAAAGACAGCAGCTGAAACCTATGATATCTTTGAGATGTTGGGAGCTAATTCTCAACAGAAAAATGTAAGGGGAAGAAGTAAAGGGGTGAATCAACTAGAAGCCAATAGTGAGATGGTCAATCAGATAGCTGAGTTGACAAAGCAAGTGCAGATGCTGAATATGAAGAACAATATTTCTTCAGCCACTCAAGAAGTTTGTGGAATCTGTGGAACTCTGGGGCATGGAGCAAATATTTGCCCCTCTGCATATGAGTCCTATGGGACTGAAGCTGAGCAGGTCAATGTTATGGGAGGATTCCAACCAAGGGCCAGAAATGATCCTTACTCCAACACTTACAACCCTGGTTGGAGGAATCACCCAAATTTTTCTTGGGCAAAGAATAATTCTCAGCAGCCTTTCCATTTGCTCCAAAGTCAGAACCAAGAGCAGGGTCAAACCTCAAATCAAGGGAAGTCTAGGATAGAGAGCTTGGAGGAAAGTTTACAAGCTTTTATCCAAGTCAGTGCTAAAAATCAAGAGGTGACCAACAAGAGACTGGATTCACTAGAAGCATCTTTTAAGAAGGTGGAGACACAAGTTGGACAACTTGCACAACAGATGAAGATTCAACAAAAGGGGAAGTTCCCAAGTCAAACTGAGCAGGCACAATCAGTGACTGTTCTTAGAAGTGGTAAGGAAATTTATAATAATGTTGAAAATGATTCTGTGAATGTAGGTAACAAAGAGAACAAGGAGGAAGGAGAACCAAAGAACAAAGGTGCTGGAGAAAGATCAGTGGAGAAGTCCCCTACAGCAGATCTACATAAAGCAAGCAATCCATACCGACCACCTGTACCATTCCCCAGCAGGTTGAAGGATGATAAACCAGATAAGCAATTTTCTAACATCTTCAACATGTTGTCTAAGGTAAGTATTAACTTACCCTTACTTGAGGCAATAAAGAACATGCCAGCTTATACCAAGTTCTTCAAGGACCTAATCACCAAGAAAAAGAGGTATGAGATGAATGAAAAGGTGATAGTTTCAAAAGTAGCTAGTACTGTTCTGCAGCATAAACTACCTCCCAAACTAAAGGATCCTGGAAGCTTTATAATTCAAATTTCTGGGGGAATGGGAAAGGAACTGAAGGCATGTGTGATCTAGGAGCTAGTGTGAATTTAATGCCTTATTCTGTGTTTAAAGAATTAGAACTAGGGGAGCTTAAACCGTCAAAAATGGTGTTGCAATTAGCTGATAGGTCTTTTAGATTCCCGAAAGGGGTTATAGAAGATGTGTTAGTTAAAGTTGGTGGTTTGATAGTGTAACACCCCATCTTAGCCTACGTTTATAGACCAAGATGGACTGTTATCTCCTGGTAGTTGTGTCTTAATATTTTACTTAGCCAATTTTAAGTACAGATTTAAAAAAAAATTTGCCATAACCTCCCCTAAAAATGGAGGTCCCAAGTGTCGCCAAAACTGATTTTTCTTATTTTTGAAAAACATTTTGTTTCACAATTCAACTCAAGTACACTCCCAATAATCCATCCTTATAACCTCAACTACAATCCTGCAAGAAGAATTCACACTTCTATACTTGCATACATAAGTGCTAAACCCAAATAAGATTTATTAAATTACTAGCAGTGTACGTGTTCTAGCTTTTCATTATTATACATTTATTTGCTAGATCATACAAGCTTATGTACATGCCATATTACTACAATCAATCATATCCAAACTCCTACCCAAAGTAGTAGTCAAGGCCAGCTGCTCGTTTAACCTACGAGTTTAGAGGGAAACTAAACTCGCTAAGCAATTGCTTAGTGGGTACTTTAACTAATTACGGAAAATAAATAATAAAAGCATAATACACTTTTAAAATCAATGAGTCATATTTAAAAATAATATCACAGTAAAAACAATCCATACATGTCATATATTCAGTTATTATCATTTTATCAATTCGCTCCACAAGGTAATTTGGTAGACTAACGTATGGTAAGGAACTAACTGAAACAACTGTATATATATTCTGTGGCTGTGGCCCTAAAAAAATTACGGACCAAGCCCTGTGGAATCTGTGGCCGAAGCCCTCGGACCGGAGTCCTATATAACTCGGGCGATTGCCCTATATAACTCGGACCGAAGTCCTATATAGCTCGGGTCGTCACCCTATATAACTCGGACCGAAGTCCTATATAGCTCGGGTCGTCACCCTATATAACTCGGACTGAAGTCCTATATTAAAGCAGCACTGCATATAGTATGATATATCATACCCTTACCGTACTCAGTACTGTCCCAGATACCAAGTGGAGCCAAAATTCTCATACCATTTCTTAATCGAATATGCATTATACAATTATCGACTTATGGTTCTTATATTATTTCAACGTGAAATATCATATTTTATCATTTTAATAACATACTATACTCATTTATATTCATAAGGAATCAATTGGATTACTTTTGAAAAATGACCAAATGAATATTAGCAAAATGACCATATGAATAGTAAATTCTGGTTTTGGACTCAACTCGATCCTTATTTTGAAAAATCGTATAAAATAATCCACTTGAGTAAAAATTCTAAAATTTTTACAGAATTTATTTTTACATGTTAAAATCATTCCTTTAAAATTTCAGATCAAAATGGAAACAAATTCTTGGTCAAAAAGTTCACCCAACCAGACTGCTCCAGTTGCCCTGCATCCTGGCAGCAGTTTTGAATTTTATAAATTCAGTAAATTAAATTCAATCCATGTGGTTCCAAATTATTTTTATCAAATACTAGACTTATTAAACAACAACATATCCAAAATTCAACTCAATATAATTTTTCTATATTTAATTAAAAATCGTACAAGTCACAGAAGTTTACTAATTGTAAAACAGAAAAATTTTCAAAAAGGAGTTCAATGGTTAAAGTACCAAACCTTGCTTTTCCTTGTTCTTCCTATGGTGGCCGAAATTTTAGAATGGGTGAGAGAGAGATTTGTTCTTCATATCACATATATTTATATACAAAGGAAATGATGATCACCTTATGTGTTGGTTAAACCCTTTAAGGCCACTTGTCCACCTTTCTCTTTCTTCATTTATTACTCATGCTAAATGGTTACTTTTGATTGGCCAACATTAGATTTTTATAGTTTTCTTTTCCTTTACTTCTTTCCACTTGTCTCTCTTCCCATTGGATACCCTAAAGTTGTCCCGTGTTACCCATACGGTCCCGACACGGAACCGGGCCCACTTTACGTTCCGGCGATTAATCGATTGTAACTTTTAAACCGTACAGTTTCACGAGTCAAACTACATATAGTTTTTATCCTCTCAACCTCTACTTTCTATTTATAAGGTCTATTTTAGGTTTCCAAGTCATTTTAAAAAATTACCTAATAAGCCCTCATCTTTTTATAAAATTACCTTTAGGTCCCGTCGACTTCACGGGCCTCCTTTGCACACCGATTTTGTTTTTGACTATTTCGAGCCTCTATTTGACCACTTATTTATATCCTTCTTGCCTAATACTCGACTACCTAAATTTTGGGATGTGACAGTTCTACCTCCCTTAATTTAAGTTTCGCCCCGAAACTTACTTATTCATGCATGATTCTTACGTGTAATTACACATCATCAACATATAACTCGATTATCAATTCCTATCTGGCATGTACATCTACCTATTCATCATATAACTTTCTCCTTACTTTATATTACATGGCACACATAGTTATTTACTTACTACCTATCTCCCAGAATCGACTAAACCTATGCTCTGATACCACTAAATGTAACACCCCATCTTAGCCTACGTTTATAGACCAAGATGGACTGTTATCTCCTGGTAGTTGTGTCTTAATATTTTACTTAGCCAATTTTAAGTACAGATTTAAAAAAAAAAATTTGCCATAACCTCCCCTAAAAATGGAGGTCCCAAGTGTCGCCAAAACTGATTTTTCTTATTTTTGAAAAACATTTTGTTTCACAATTCAACTCAAGTACACTCCCAATAATCCACCCTTATAACCTCAACTACAATCCTGCAAGAAGAATTCACACTTCTATACTTGCATACATAAGTGCTAAACCCAAATAAGATTTATTAAATTACTAGCAGTGTACGTGTTCTAGCTTTTCATTATTATACATTTATTTGCTAGATCATACAAGCTTATGTACATGCCATATTACTACAATCAATCATATCCAAACTCCTACCCAAAGTAGTAGTCAAGGCCAGCTGCGCAGGACATGCTGCAATCTCGTCTCCTCGTTTAACCTACGAGTTTAGAGGGAAACTAAACTCACTAAGCAATTGCTTAGTGGGTACTTTAACTAATTACGGAAAATAAATAATAAAAGCATAATACACTTTTAAAATCAATGAGTCGTATTTAAAAAATAATATCACAGTAAAAACAATCCATACATGTCATATATTCAGTTATTATCATTTTATCAATTCGCTCCACAAGGTAATTTGGTAGACTAACGTATGGTAAGGAACTAACTGAAACAACTGTATATATATTCTGTGGCTGTGGCCCTAAAAAAAATTGCGGACCAAGCCCTGTGGAATCTGTGGCCGAAGCCCTCGGACCGGAGTCCTATATAACTCGGGCGATTGCCCTATATAACTCGGACCGAAGTCCTATATAGCTCGGGTCGTCACCCTATATAACTCGGACCGAAGTCCTATATTAAAGCAGCACTGCATATAGTATGATATATCATACCCTTACCGTACTCAGTACTGTCCCAGATACCAAGTGGAGCCAAAATTCTCATACCATTTCTTAATCGAATATGCATTATACAATTATCGACTTATGGTTCTTATATTATTTCAACGTGAAATATCATATTTTATCATTTTAATAACATACTATACTCATTTATATTCATAAGGAATCAATTGGATTACTTTTGAAAAATGACCTAATGAATATTAGCAAAATGACCATATGAATAGTAAATTCTGGTTTTGGACTCAACTCGATCCTTATTTTGAAAAATCGTATAAAATAATCCACTTGAGTAAAAATTCTAAAATTTTTACAGAATTTATTTTTACATGTTAAAATCATTCCTTTAAAATTTCAGATCAAAATGGAAACAAATTCTTGGTCAAATAGTTCACCCAACCAGACTGCTCCAGTTGCCCTGCATCCTGGCAGCAGTTTTGAATTTTATAAATTCAGTAAATTAAATTCAATCCATGTGGTTCCAAATTATTTTTATCAAATACTAGACTTATTAAACAACAACATATCCAAAATTCAACTCAATATAATTTTTCTATATTTAATTAAAAATCGTACAAGTCACAGAAGTTTACTAATTGTAAAACAGAAAAATTTTCAAAAAGGAGTTCAATGGTTAAAGTACCAAACCTTGCTTTTCCTTGTTCTTCCTATGGTAGCCGAAATTTTAGAATGGGTGAGAGAGAGATTTGTTCTTCATATCACATATATTTATATACAAAGGAAATGATGATCACCTTATGTGTTGGTTAAACCCTTTAAGGCCACTTGTCCACCTTTCTCTTTCTTCATTTATTACTCATGCTAAATGGTTACTTTTGATTGGCCAACATTAGATTTTTATAGTTTTCTTTTCCTTTACTTCTTTCCACTTGTCTCTCTTCCCATTGGATACCCTAAAGTTGTCCCGTGTTACCCATACGGTCCCGACACGGAACCGGGCCCACTTTACGTTCCGGCGATTAATCGATTGTAACTTTTAAACCGTACAGTTTTACGAGTCAAACTACATATAGTTTTTATCCTCTCGACCTCTACTTTCTATTTATAAGGTCTATTTTAGGTTTCCAAGTCATTTTAAAAAATTACCTAATAAGCCCTCATCTTTTTATAAAATTCCCTTTAGGTCCTTTCTTTGCTAGGGTTTTGCCTGGGCTCCGTTTCTACTGACGATCGTTTCATATTCAACTCCTCGACGTCCTATACTTACTCTTATGTTTATTTTCTACTTAGGATTCATGTATAAATCTTAATAAAAATGACCAAAATGCCCCTAGTCTACATGTCTTCATTTCTCTTTAACGGGGCGTTTTCTGGAAAAACCGTTACGCGTAGTTGTGACCCGATTTTTCTCTACTTTCCATTTTTGAAATCTGTTATGTGCACTATTAAGAACCTCCAGTACAACTTTTGGAAATTACTCTTAGGTCTTTAGCCTTTCGAAAAATTACCTTTAGGTCCCGTCGACTTCACGGGCCTCCTTTGCACACCGATTTTGTTTTTGACTATTTTGAGCCTCTATTTGACCACTTATTTATATCCTTCTTGCCTAATACTCGACTACCTAAATTTTGGGATGTGACAGATAGTACCTGTGGATTTCATTGTTCTTGACATGGAAGTAGGTAATTCTTCACCATCTGCACACACCATTATGCTGGGTAGGCCTTTTATGGCGACTACCAACACTTTGATAGATGTTAAAAATGAAAAATTATCAATGACTGTTTTGGGACAAACTGTGGAATTTTCTATTTTTAACGCTTCTCCCATGCCTACAACTGCTTTATATGAGGAATGTTCTTTAATTAATTGTGTTGAAGCAGTTGTTTCAGATGCTTTCTTGCAGACAGGTTCCCTAAATAAATTGGAGCTGACATTGACTTTAGAAGAGGAGGTTAAACCAGTGGGGAAGACCCAAAGATGCCTTAACCCAAAGGCATATGAGAGCTCAAGGAATTATAAGGATCACAATAAAGCACTTCAAGATAGATTTATTGGGCATCAGACATTGAGTCCAGGTATGAAAGTTTTAGTTTTTAATTATTGACTCTGTCTATTTCCAGGTAAATTCAAGTCAAGATGGAGTGGTCCTTTCGAGGTAAATAAGGTATGTCCTTCTGGTGCTATTGAATTGCTAAACTCTAGAACCAAAAAGTTTTTTAAAGCAAATAGACATAGAGTTAAGCCATACAAAGAAGGATTTCAAGAAGTGAGGATCAGTGACAGCACTTTGATCCATGATTCCTAGTCTTGCATGATGTCCAGCTTTATGACATTAAAGAAGCGCTAAATGGGAGGCAACCCATTAGTTTGAATTTCTTTTTCATAGTTATAATTTTATATTTTGCAATTTTGATTTTATGTTTAGTTTGAATAAATAGAAACCCTAAAGCTCTCTTGCATTTTGTTTTTGAACATCTGTGTTTGAAAGTTAGGTTTTGCCTCACCAGGTACGATGGAAGATAGGTTGTACTTAAACTCTTTTTCTTTATTATTCTTGTTTTCCATTGAGGACAATGTAAATTCTAAAGTGTGGGGTAATCTTTTGGCTTTTCTTTAATTTTTTTTATTTGTCTTGTTTTGTTTATTGTGGTTGTTGTGCATGGCATAATTGTTGAAATCTTATTGATCTTTTCTGTGATTTTAGCATTGTAGTTGAGACTTTAGTATCAGCATAGTAATGAGCATTTGAATTTATTCAGGATCAATTTCACATTCTGCAATTCATGACATATAAATCTTTGAGAACCCACATTTGTGAGTTTTGAGCCTTATAGATTAAATGATAGATTTTCTTTTCTTAAGTGTGCACCTTCATGATTTTGCATCTCTAGAGCTTGCTTTTGCATACTAATTGAACTCACATTATGATATAATTTCAAGTTTTAAAATGATGAAGGCGAATTAGGTTAACCCTTTAGCTTAAAAAGACCTCACTTAATAGTGAATTCCTTAGTGAGCCAAGTTGAGCCTTTGACCTTTTCTTGTTTGATCAACACAATTCACAGCTCAACTTTCTCTTATTATCATCATACCTATGCATTAAGGAATGGAGTTTTATGATTTGACAATAGGGTAGTTTATTTCAAAGTGTGGGGTAAGTAAAAAAAAATGGTATTGCTATTTGGGGTTGAAATGCATACTTTGCACATTGTGTTGGATTAAGAGTTGATTATTCCTTTCTTCTTCATTTTAAGCTAGATGTTCTATGCAAGTTTATATTTTGTATATATATATTAAAAAAATGATAAAAGAAAAAGAAAAAGAGAAAATAAATAAAATAAAAAAGAGATATATATATACAAAAGTCAAATATGTTCTAGCATTGGTTATCAAAAGAGGAATGTCGACTCATGTATTTTTCTTTGAGTATGCAAGTATGTGAGGTATCAAGGGTTGGTGAGTATGCTATTTGAAGGATTTATGAGTTTCTTAGCAAGAGTAGTGTCTAATTTAGATACTCCATTTCTTGATGCTCCAACTTAAATGTCTTTTCTCACACCTTTACCTTAGCCCCATTACATCCAAATGAAAGACCTTCGGATTATTTCTTGAGAAAATCAGTGAGGGAGATTGGATAATTAAGCAAGTTTATGGTAGTATGCAGTCATGAGTGGTTTAAGTGATTAACCTTTGAAATCGAGTGAAACACTTAGATGAGAGATAAGATTTGTATGCCTGAATTAATGAATGGGTTAAGAAATCTTGGATTGAAGTAAGATGCAATTATCTATGTCTGAGTCTTAAAGTATTTCATCTTATATGTTGGAATTATAGTTAAGGTTGTGTGAGTTTTTAATTTATGCCATGTGAATTTGCTTGAGGACAAGCAAAGTTGTAAGTGTGGGGTAGTTGTTTTGTTAGTTTTTGTCATAGATTTGTAGTTTGTTTATTATGATAATTATTGTATTATTTAGGTATTTTGTTAGTTTTTATCGGTTTGTTTAGTGTTTTCATTAATTTTGATAGTTTTAGTTTATTTTAGTGTTTATGTCGTTTTTTATCTAGTTTTTAGTATAGTGTTTATGTTTTGTTGGTTATTGTTTATTTACTTTTTGTTTAAAGTTTGTTTGATGTTTTGTTTTAGGTTAAAAAGCCAAGGAACCAAGACTGAAGGGGGATTGCACAGTAGCTGACATAGGCTGAGGACACGGCCAAGTCACTGGCCGTGTCTCATATTCAGCTAAAGATGGAAATCAAGCACAGAGAGAGACACACTCAAGGGACACGGCCAAGTCTTGTGGCTGTGTCCCTCCAAAGAAGACCCACACGGCCAAGTCATCTTGACTTGGCCGTGTCTCACCAATTCCAAAGGCAAAAGAGAGTTAAACTTCACAGAGGCAAACACTTGCAAGGGACACGGCCAAGTCATGTGGCCATGTCCCTCCAACAAGGTGCAACACGGCCAAGTCAAGCTCCACTTGGCCGTGTCTCTCAATCAAAGAAGAAGAAAGAAGAGTCAAACAGAAGTGGACACAGGCAAGGGACACGGCCAAGTCACCTGGCCGTGTCCCTCCAAAAGACACTCACACGGCCAAGTCACTTCTGACTTGGCCGTGTCCCTCATGAAAAATACGGGCCCTCATGAAAAATACGCGCAACGAATTTTAAAGCCGACGTTTGTTATAAAAGGAAAAAAAAAGAAAGTTAGGGTTTGGTGTCGATGATTTGGAACAGATTTTGAGCCGTCAAGAGAGTGAACTGAGGGTTTTAACATTTGTTTTCTTGATTTTGATTTCACTTTGGATTAAAACTAGTTTAGATTAGATTGTTCTAGCCATTGATACATCTTTCTTGCAAGATTTGAACAAGAGATTCTTCAGAAACTTTCAGATCAAAATGGAAACAAATTCTTGGTCAAAAAGTTCACCCAACCAGACTGCTCCAGTTGCCCTGCATCCTGGCAGCAGTTTTGAATTTTATAAATTCAGTAAATTAAATTCAATCCATGTGGTTCCAAATTATTTTTATCAAATACTAGACTTATTAAACAACAACATATCCAAAATTCAACTCAATATAATTTTTCTATATTTAATTAAAAATCGTACAAGTCACAGAAGTTTACTAATTGTAAAACAGAAAAATTTTCAAAAAGGAGTTCAATGGTTAAAGTACCAAACCTTGCTTTTCCTTGTTCTTCCTATGGTGGCCGAAATTTTAGAATGGGTGAGAGAGAGATTTGTTCTTCATATCACATATATTTATATACAAAGGAAATGATGATCACCTTATGTGTTGGTTAAACCCTTTAAGGCCACTTGTCCACCTTTCTCTTTCTTCATTTATTACTCATGCTAAATGGTTACTTTTGATTGGCCAACATTAGATTTTTATAGTTTTCTTTTCCTTTACTTCTTTCCACTTGTCTCTCTTCCCATTGGATACCCTAAAGTTGTCCCGTGTTACCCATACGGTCCCGACACGGAACCGGGCCCACTTTACGTTCCGGCGATTAATCGATTGTAACTTTTAAACCGTACAGTTTCACGAGTCAAACTACATATAGTTTTTATCCTCTCAACCTCTACTTTCTATTTATAAGGTCTATTTTAGGTTTCCAAGTCATTTTAAAAAATTACCTAATAAGCCCTCATCTTTTTATAAAATTACCTTTAGGTCCCGTCGACTTCACGGGCCTCCTTTGCACACCGATTTTGTTTTTGACTATTTCGAGCCTCTATTTGACCACTTATTTATATCCTTCTTGCCTAATACTCGACTACCTAAATTTTGGGATGTGACAGTTCTACCTCCCTTAATTTAAGTTTCGCCCCGAAACTTACTTATTCATGCATGATTCTTACGTGTAATTACACATCATCAACATATAACTCGATTATCAATTCCTATCTGGCATGTACATCTACCTATTCATCATATAACTTTCTCCTTACTTTATATTACATGGCACACATAGTTATTTACTTACTACCTATCTCCCAGAATCGACTAAACCTATGCTCTGATACCACTAAATGTAACACCCCATCTTAGCCTACGTTTATAGACCAAGATGGACTGTTATCTCCTGGTAGTTGTGTCTTAATATTTTACTTAGCCAATTTTAAGTACAGATTTAAAAAAAAAAAATTTGCCATAACCTCCCCTAAAAATGGAGGTCCCAAGTGTCGCCAAAACTGATTTTTCTTATTTTTGAAAAACATTTTGTTTCACAATTCAACTCAAGTACACTCCCAATAATCCACCCTTATAACCTCAACTACAATCCTGCAAGAAGAATTCACACTTCTATACTTGCATACATAAGTGCTAAACCCAAATAAGATTTATTAAATTACTAGCAGTGTACGTGTTCTAGCTTTTCATTATTATACATTTATTTGCTAGATCATACAAGCTTATGTACATGCCATATTACTACAATCAATCATATCCAAACTCCTACCCAAAGTAGTAGTCAAGGCCAGCTGCGCAGGACATGCTGCAATCTCGTCTCCTCGTTTAACCTACGAGTTTAGAGGGAAACTAAACTCACTAAGCAATTGCTTAGTGGGTACTTTAACTAATTACGGAAAATAAATAATAAAAGCATAATACACTTTTAAAATCAATGAGTCGTATTTAAAAAATAATATCACAGTAAAAACAATCCATACATGTCATATATTCAGTTATTATCATTTTATCAATTCGCTCCACAAGGTAATTTGGTAGACTAACGTATGGTAAGGAACTAACTGAAACAACTGTATATATATTCTGTGGCTGTGGCCCTAAAAAAAATTGCGGACCAAGCCCTGTGGAATCTGTGGCCGAAGCCCTCGGACCGGAGTCCTATATAACTCGGGCGATTGCCCTATATAACTCGGACCGAAGTCCTATATAGCTCGGGTCGTCACCCTATATAACTCGGACCGAAGTCCTATATTAAAGCAGCACTGCATATAGTATGATATATCATACCCTTACCGTACTCAGTACTGTCCCAGATACCAAGTGGAGCCAAAATTCTCATACCATTTCTTAATCGAATATGCATTATACAATTATCGACTTATGGTTCTTATATTATTTCAACGTGAAATATCATATTTTATCATTTTAATAACATACTATACTCATTTATATTCATAAGGAATCAATTGGATTACTTTTGAAAAATGACCTAATGAATATTAGCAAAATGACCATATGAATAGTAAATTCTGGTTTTGGACTCAACTCGATCCTTATTTTGAAAAATCGTATAAAATAATCCACTTGAGTAAAAATTCTAAAATTTTTACAGAATTTATTTTTACATGTTAAAATCATTCCTTTAAAATTTCAGATCAAAATGGAAACAAATTCTTGGTCAAATAGTTCACCCAACCAGACTGCTCCAGTTGCCCTGCATCCTGGCAGCAGTTTTGAATTTTATAAATTCAGTAAATTAAATTCAATCCATGTGGTTCCAAATTATTTTTATCAAATACTAGACTTATTAAACAACAACATATCCAAAATTCAACTCAATATAATTTTTCTATATTTAATTAAAAATCGTACAAGTCACAGAAGTTTACTAATTGTAAAACAGAAAAATTTTCAAAAAGGAGTTCAATGGTTAAAGTACCAAACCTTGCTTTTCCTTGTTCTTCCTATGGTAGCCGAAATTTTAGAATGGGTGAGAGAGAGATTTGTTCTTCATATCACATATATTTATATACAAAGGAAATGATGATCACCTTATGTGTTGGTTAAACCCTTTAAGGCCACTTGTCCACCTTTCTCTTTCTTCATTTATTACTCATGCTAAATGGTTACTTTTGATTGGCCAACATTAGATTTTTATAGTTTTCTTTTCCTTTACTTCTTTCCACTTGTCTCTCTTCCCATTGGATACCCTAAAGTTGTCCCGTGTTACCCATACGGTCCCGACACGGAACCGGGCCCACTTTACGTTCCGGCGATTAATCGATTGTAACTTTTAAACCGTACAGTTTTACGAGTCAAACTACATATAGTTTTTATCCTCTCGACCTCTACTTTCTATTTATAAGGTCTATTTTAGGTTTCCAAGTCATTTTAAAAAATTACCTAATAAGCCCTCATCTTTTTATAAAATTCCCTTTAGGTCCTTTCTTTGCTAGGGTTTTGCCTGGGCTCCGTTTCTACTGACGATCGTTTCATATTCAACTCCTCGACGTCCTATACTTACTCTTATGTTTATTTTCTACTTAGGATTCATGTATAAATCTTAATAAAAATGACCAAAATGCCCCTAGTCTACATGTCTTCATTTCTCTTTAACGGGGCGTTTTCTGGAAAAACCGTTACGCGTAGTTGTGACCCGATTTTTCTCTACTTTCCATTTTTGAAATCTGTTATGTGCACTATTAAGAACCTCCAGTACAACTTTTGGAAATTACTCTTAGGTCTTTAGCCTTTCGAAAAATTACCTTTAGGTCCCGTCGACTTCACGGGCCTCCTTTGCACACCGATTTTGTTTTTGACTATTTTGAGCCTCTATTTGACCACTTATTTATATCCTTCTTGCCTAATACTCGACTACCTAAATTTTGGGATGTGACAGATAGTACCTGTGGATTTCATTGTTCTTGACATGGAAGTAGGTAATTCTTCACCATCTGCACACACCATTATGCTGGGTAGGCCTTTTATGGCGACTACCAACACTTTGATAGATGTTAAAAATGAAAAATTATCAATGACTGTTTTGGGACAAACTGTGGAATTTTCTATTTTTAACGCTTCTCCCATGCCTACAACTGCTTTATATGAGGAATGTTCTTTAATTAATTGTGTTGAAGCAGTTGTTTCAGATGCTTTCTTGCAGACAGGTTCCCTAAATAAATTGGAGCTGACATTGACTTTAGAAGAGGAGGTTAAACCAGTGGGGAAGACCCAAAGATGCCTTAACCCAAAGGCATATGAGAGCTCAAGGAATTATAAGGATCACAATAAAGCACTTCAAGATAGATTTATTGGGCATCAGACATTGAGTCCAGGTATGAAAGTTTTAGTTTTTAATTATTGACTCTGTCTATTTCCAGGTAAATTCAAGTCAAGATGGAGTGGTCCTTTCGAGGTAAATAAGGTATGTCCTTCTGGTGCTATTGAATTGCTAAACTCTAGAACCAAAAAGTTTTTTAAAGCAAATAGACATAGAGTTAAGCCATACAAAGAAGGATTTCAAGAAGTGAGGATCAGTGACAGCACTTTGATCCATGATTCCTAGTCTTGCATGATGTCCAGCTTTATGACATTAAAGAAGCGCTAAATGGGAGGCAACCCATTAGTTTGAATTTCTTTTTCATAGTTATAATTTTATATTTTGCAATTTTGATTTTATGTTTAGTTTGAATAAATAGAAACCCTAAAGCTCTCTTGCATTTTGTTTTTGAACATCTGTGTTTGAAAGTTAGGTTTTGCCTCACCAGGTACGATGGAAGATAGGTTGTACTTAAACTCTTTTTCTTTATTATTCTTGTTTTCCATTGAGGACAATGTAAATTCTAAAGTGTGGGGTAATCTTTTGGCTTTTCTTTAATTTTTTTTATTTGTCTTGTTTTGTTTATTGTGGTTGTTGTGCATGGCATAATTGTTGAAATCTTATTGATCTTTTCTGTGATTTTAGCATTGTAGTTGAGACTTTAGTATCAGCATAGTAATGAGCATTTGAATTTATTCAGGATCAATTTCACATTCTGCAATTCATGACATATAAATCTTTGAGAACCCACATTTGTGAGTTTTGAGCCTTATAGATTAAATGATTGATTTTCTTTTCTTAAGTGTGCACCTTCATGATTTTGCATCTCTAGAGCTTGCTTTTGCATACTAATTGAACTCACATTATGATATAATTTCAAGTTTTAAAATGATGAAGGCGAATTAGGTTAACCCTTTAGCTTAAAAAGACCTCACTTAATAGTGAATTCCTTAGTGAGCCAAGTTGAGCCTTTGACCTTTTCTTGTTTGATCAACACAATTCACAGCTCAACTTTCTCTTATTATCATCATACCTATGCATTAAGGAATGGAGTTTTATGATTTGACAATAGGGTAGTTTATTTCAAAGTGTGGGGTAAGTAAAAAAAAATGGTATTGCTATTTGGGGTTGAAATGCATACTTTGCACATTGTGTTGGATTAAGAG
The DNA here is from genome assembly GCA_947685225.1 of Garcia nutans. Classification (NCBI taxonomy): domain Eukaryota; kingdom Viridiplantae; phylum Streptophyta; class Magnoliopsida; order Malpighiales; family Euphorbiaceae; genus Garcia; species Garcia nutans. The sequence goes on from CANTUV010000040.1 coordinate 12,710,415, forward strand.
TTGATTATTCCTTTCTTCTTCATTTTAAGCTAGATGTTCTATGCAAGTTTATATTTTGTATATATATATTAAAAAAATGATAAAAGAAAAAGAAAAAGAGAAAATAAATAAAATAAAAAAGAGATATATATATACAAAAGTCAAATATGTTCTAGCATTGGTTATCAAAAGAGGAATGTCGACTCATGTATTTTTCTTTGAGTATGCAAGTATGTGAGGTATCAAGGGTTGGTGAGTATGCTATTTGAAGGATTTATGAGTTTCTTAGCAAGAGTAGTGTCTAATTTAGATACTCCATTTCTTGATGCTCCAACTTAAATGTCTTTTCTCACACCTTTACCTTAGCCCCATTACATCCAAATGAAAGACCTTCGGATTATTTCTTGAGAAAATCAGTGAGGGAGATTGGATAATTAAGCAAGTTTATGGTAGTATGCAGTCATGAGTGGTTTAAGTGATTAACCTTTGAAATCGAGTGAAACACTTAGATGAGAGATAAGATTTGTATGCCTGAATTAATGAATGGGTTAAGAAATCTTGGATTGAAGTAAGATGCAATTATCTATGTCTGAGTCTTAAAGTATTTCATCTTATATGTTGGAATTATAGTTAAGGTTGTGTGAGTTTTTAATTTATGCCATGTGAATTTGCTTGAGGACAAGCAAAGTTGTAAGTGTGGGGTAGTTGTTTTGTTAGTTTTTGTCATAGATTTGTAGTTTGTTTATTATGATAATTATTGTATTATTTAGGTATTTTGTTAGTTTTTATCGGTTTGTTTAGTGTTTTCATTAATTTTGATAGTTTTAGTTTATTTTAGTGTTTATGTCGTTTTTTATCTAGTTTTTAGTATAGTGTTTATGTTTTGTTGGTTATTGTTTATTTACTTTTTGTTTAAAGTTTGTTTGATGTTTTGTTTTAGGTTAAAAAGCCAAGGAACCAAGACTGAAGGGGGATTGCACAGTAGCTGACATAGGCTGAGGACACGGCCAAGTCACTGGCCGTGTCTCATATTCAGCTAAAGATGGAAATCAAGCACAGAGAGAGACACACTCAAGGGACACGGCCAAGTCTTGTGGCTGTGTCCCTCCAAAGAAGACCCACACGGCCAAGTCATCTTGACTTGGCCGTGTCTCACCAATTCCAAAGGCAAAAGAGAGTTAAACTTCACAGAGGCAAACACTTGCAAGGGACACGGCCAAGTCATGTGGCCATGTCCCTCCAACAAGGTGCAACACGGCCAAGTCAAGCTCCACTTGGCCGTGTCTCTCAATCAAAGAAGAAGAAAGAAGAGTCAAACAGAAGTGGACACAGGCAAGGGACACGGCCAAGTCACCTGGCCGTGTCCCTCCAAAAGACACTCACACGGCCAAGTCACTTCTGACTTGGCCGTGTCCCTCATGAAAAATACGGGCCCTCATGAAAAATACGCGCAACGAATTTTAAAGCCGACGTTTGTTATAAAAGGAAAAAAAAAGAAAGTTAGGGTTTGGTGTCGATGATTTGGAACAGATTTTGAGCCGTCAAGAGAGTGAACTGAGGGTTTTAACATTTGTTTTCTTGATTTTGATTTCACTTTGGATTAAAACTAGTTTAGATTAGATTGTTCTAGCCATTGATACATCTTTCTTGCAAGATTTGAACAAGAGATTCTTCAGAAACTTCAAGGAGTTGTAATTTGGTTTTGTTCTTGAACTTTATCTCTTTATTTTCATTGAAATTGCATCTATGAACATTATAATGTCTAGTTTGATTTCTTTAAATATTAATGAGATGAGTATGCTTGAAATCATTATGAACTAATTTGATCTAGTCTAGGGTTTGTATGGAACTGCTATGATTGTATGAATTGGTTGTTACTCTTAACTCAATTATTTCTTTAAGCCTTTATTGAATGAACTATTGCTAATATATATATTTGATTGACCATCAATTATGCAATTTAAGGTATTAGATGATGGATCGAGAGATGAAATCTAATGCTGAAACTATTCAATTAAGGACTTAGGTGAATTAGAGATATAACCTAGGAAAGGATTATTTCAATTGGAACAAGATTATTTGAGAGAGGTTTGAATGCGAGAGCTTATTTCCTTTATTCAATTAATTAAGTTACTTGAGATTTAATCTTTGAAATTAAATTAGTTAAGAGGAATAACCGTTCATACATATAAGTAGTAGAGAAGTGCAAACCCTAGACCATTCTATTAAGTGAATCAAATCATCAGTTCAATTTACTTTTATTTGTTTTTACACTATAATCATTCTTCATTATTTAGCAATTTAAATCTCTTTATTACTTGTTAAACATAATCTGATAAGCAATTAACCACTTTAGCTTCCTTGAGAGAACGACCTTGGGGCGATCACCTTTGCTACAGCTACCTCGTATACTTGCGAGTAACGCTTTGTGGTAGAGTTAATTTGCTCGTTCAAGTCTTGCATTGGAATGATCGAAAGCTTTGCATTTGTGGCTTTTATCTTCAAGATGTTGAAAACACGAGTGGTGGAGATCCCAAGTTGCAGAGTCAGGGATACATCCTTTTTAAACTATGTTTCAGCATGTCAGTTGATAGGTTCTTCATGACCTTGCCAATAATAATTTCCTTTGCCCAATGTGTCATTTGGAGGTTCAACATACTTCCCTTAACTTGAAGGCTTTGTATGACAAAATTCTTTTTTTTTATTTTTTTTAAATTTTTATTTTGAAATCAAATGTTGGCTTTGCCAAATTAATGTCAATGCACCTTAGGACTTGATTTTCCAAATTAACATATATATAACATGACAACCCTAGTTACCGTACTAAACTCGGGAATCATTTCTATTTAAGCAAGATCTGTTGCACTTCAGATAGGCACATGCACATTACTTGGCCAAAGGTCTCATTGAGTTTAAATACTGTCTATCTCATATGCATGCTTATCCAAACTATCTCCATTAATAAACTCTACCTACCAAGAGAGATCAACAGGTCTTTGATAGGCTTAAAATGGGGTCTATGAGGGACATGGGTTAAATGAAGACCATTTTGAGATAGGAGCTGATGTGACACAATGGACAAACCCTCACGCTATAAATTTCTTTGAATTTTAGGCAGCTTGGAGGCAATCTTGCTAGACTCCAAATTCCTTCTATCTTCTTGGCATTAATCTGGACAGTTTTTGCCCTTGCAAAAAGTTTGGTTCCCAAATTCGTTTCTTTTCTTCTTCTCCCTTTTCTTTATTTTTCTTACTCTTCCCTTTTCTTTCTCTTTATTTTCCTTACTCTTCTCTTTCTTTGAGCATTTTATCATTTTGTCCTTCTTCCTTGTAGGATTGTCAAGTACAGAACTTTTAAGCACAGGATGGTCTTTCTCCTTTTCCTCTGATTTTGATCGAATCTTTAATTGGGCTGGACCAATTCAAGTCAAAATGTCCTTATAACCCAAATGGAAGCCTTTTGCGGGTTTAGGTAAAAGAGAACTTAGTTGGCTTTCTGAATTGCCTTTTTAGGCATTATTCTCTTTTTTTTTCTTCTTTTTTTCTTCTTCTTTTCCCTTTTTCTTTTGTCCTTTTTTTCTCCTTTTTTTTTCTTTTACTTTCTTTTCTTTCTTTTCTTTCTTTTTTTTTCTTTTTTTTGTTCTAGCTCTAAAAGAGTTGTCTTGTTTGTACCAATTTGGGTTTCCAATAATGGATGAGTGGAGTGACATAAATCTTCTTTAACAGGGACAAATCATTTGTTACTCTGATGTTGTCTTGATATATTAGAGATATTAAGAAAACTTCAACTACCTTTATGGACTTAAAAACTGCAACTACCCTTATGGTCTTGAAAACATCAACTACCCTTATGGTCTTTAGAACTTCAACTATCTTCATGATCTTGACTAATCATTGCTTTCTTTGATCTTCTTGCCTCTTCATCTTAGTGATCATAAGACTTGTCAAAAGTATCACAACAGCTCAGTTGTACATTATTGGGGTTTGTAAACCAATGAAAAGAAAGCTAAAATTTTATGAAGGCTCAAAGGGACAACTATAGATTGATATTTAATTGAGTGGATACCAGTTGTTGGCACGCCAAACAATGCCTAGATCATTTCTCTCTTAAATAAGTAGAGTTCAATTTCGCCTCAAAAGTTTATCAAAGCATGTTCTAAGACTGACTAGGACCTAGACAAAGGTAATTATGGAGGAGCCCTCTCTAAGTAAGCATACACAACTCAACGCTATAGAGTAATTCCCTCACCTAGTAAAGTCATTCGAGTCATGATGCATAAATATATTAATTCATGAATTATCAAGCTAAATTCCTCATTGGTTGAGCACCAAAATGAACAAAGACCAACAAAAGTATTGATAAAAGTAATTTATTCAAACAAATTTAAATTTGAAAAACACGATAGTTCCAATTAAATATTAAAGAAAATAAATTGAAAAGCAATAGTCAAGCTAAATAAAGTTTGTTGAGTTTAGGCTTCTTTTCCTTTCATATCTTCAATATCCCCATCTTGAAAGGATTATAAAACAAAATCCTCTTCTAATCCTTTTCCTACCATGAAGGTTGCTGGTGGAGGTACTCTTCCAAACTTAGGCAAAGGATTGTCTTTTATGCTGGTCTTATCAGGCTCAGGCAGGTTACAATTGTCAATTAAATTTTGGATCTCATATTTTAGTCGCAAGCATTTGTATGTCTCATGTCCTTTTGTTTGATGAAACTCACAAAAGGCTTTAGTATTAAATTTTGGGGGTAAAGGATTCGGCAAAGGTCGAGGGGCCAATGGCTGTAATAGTCCCTTCTTTTGTAGCTTGTTGAAGACCCAAGACAAAGGCTTCCCCAATTTTGAGAATTGTCTATTATTTTCTTTGACCAGTCGCATTAACATCAACTTCTTTTTGTGTGCTTTGATTGCTAGGCTGATAATTCCCTTTCTCATTCCTTTTTTATTGAAAAATAGTTCTTCTCTCTTTCCCACTCTTCAATTTGCAGACCAGCTTGGAGAAGATCTTTGAAATCCCTTATAAGGGTGTGAGACATCCTTTCACGGAGATTGGGCAGGACACCTCTCACGATCATCCTTATTTGATCAGATTCATCGGGCCTTTTCTTGAGCAGAGTAGCCTTATTTCTCCATCTTTTCACATAGTCTACAAATTCTTATTTGGCCTTTGTCTAATGGACTCAACTTCCATTAAGGTAACTTCCAACTCGACATTATACCCATATTGTTGGATGAAAGCCTTGTATAGCGTGTCCCAATCTTTTTGAGTACTTTCCTCTAAGGCGTTGAACCAATTTTGGATAACAAGATCCAATGAGAGTATAAAGTACCTTAGAGTTTGAGCCTTAGTAGCTCGGGCTGACTTCATAGCAGTGATATACTGCTTCTCATGGAGGTAAGGATTTTCGGTTCCATCAAACTTTGCAAAAGATGGTATCTTGAACTTATATGGAACTTCTTCATCTAGCTCAAATAATTTGTCAACTTCAAACATTTCTTCGGTTTTTAGTTTCTTCTCAAATTTCTTTTCTAAATCAGTAATCATTTTCTCAACATCAGAAGCTTTAGTTTTCTCCATAGTTGACCTTTCAACAATCTTTGGCTCCTTTTTATCTTGAGGATCTTGGAAGTATTGAGCCCAATCATCATCATCATCAATGATCACCTTATCATCATCAAAACCAACTTTAGCCTTCCCCTTGTCTTTCTTGGTGCTAGCAGATGCTTCGACATCGTTTCCTAAAATTGCAGCTAGTTGATTCTTTATGGTCTCGGCCATGGCCTCTTTTATTTCTTCCATCTTGGCATTGAGGGCTTCATCCACCATTCTTTGAATTTGTTCGGGCTCCATTGCTTTTGGTGAGCAAGTAATTGAGTCATTGCTAGATTCTTCACTTTCGGTGTAGGTCGAATTGTCGTAAGCTTTTGAACTGTCGTGATCCAGGGCTGTGAGCCAAAAAGGATTAATGATATGAGATGCAAATGTATGCATGTATGCACAATAAACAAACAAGGGCAAATAGGACGTTCCTTCCAACCTTATAACATCCACACACGAATGGCAAGTCTCTTTTCCTAGGTATATGGTCAACAAAATGGGCTAAAAACCTAAGGAAAGTAACTAGGCCAATTACATGAGCTTTAGTCTTTGAGTTAAAAGGCTTAGGTTCACATAGCAAGTATATAACAAATGGTACGAGGCTATGAATGGTTATGCCATGCTTGATCTCCATACCTTGAGCGAAAGTATGGTATCCCTTACATAACACAATACGGGTAACACGGGCGTCCTAACTCATGCACACAGTGCATCTAATATGAAGCAATGGATAATATCATTATAAGAAAGAATAGAATAATATAAAGACCAACGGAATTAACTTATCTTATCCCCAGTGGAGTCGCCACTGTGAGCGGGGATTTTTCCCCCCACTCCTGGTGGAATGGTTCTTGCGACTTCGGCACTGTTTAGGCTCGGTGTTTAGATCATTTTTGTACTTGTTTTTAGTGTGATTTTTATATTTTTTTAGTTAACGTTTTGATTGATTTTTGTTTTAGGTTTGTTTAAACTGTTATTTTTAGGTTTAGGTGCAAAAATACCCTTGGAAGATCAAAACAGTGCAAGAAAAGCATGAACCTAGCAAGACATGGCCAAGCCAAATCAGGCTTGGCCGTGTCCCTCATAGATTGAAGAGGGCAGAGAGAGACACACCCAGAGACATGGCCAATCCTCTGGCCGTGTCTCACCCAAGGAGCAAACCAAAGAACAAGAGAGCAAACAAATAAAAAGAGAAAAGAAAGAAAGAAAGGAACAAATAGTGAGGGACACGGCCAGGAGCTTGGCCGTGTCCCAAGAAAGAAAAACAAGAGACACGGCCAAGCTCCACATGGCTTGGCCGTGTCACCTCTCACCACTAAAGAAAAGAAAGAAAAGAAAGAAAGAAAGGAAGAGCCAGTGAGGGACACGGCCAACTGGCTTGGCCGTGTCCCATGGAAATCAAGAGACACGGCCAAGCCAACCTTGGCTTGGCCGTGTCACCTAACGGAAAGCAAGGAAAAGGCCAAGAGACATGGCCAAGCTAAATAAAGCTTGGCCGTGTCACCCTTAATATCTATTTAAGTTCTTTCGCACGACAGAGAAAAGGGAGAACGGCTAGGGTTTTGAAAGGGAGAAAAGAAAAGAGAAGGAGCGAGCAAACATTTTTTGGGATGAGGAGAGAGTGACACTCTCCTTGTCCCTTCATCTTCATCCTCCATCTTCATCTTCTCCATCTTCCATTGATAAGATCTTTGAGGTTCTTTGGGATAAGTTGGGTTAACAAGCTCTTGAAGGTTGAAGAAGCTGCATTGAAAGGTTTGGTGACTTGAGAAAGCTCAATTCCATCTTCCAAAGGCACAATCAATTGAAGGGTTGGTGACTTGAGAAAGCTCCAATCCATATTGCAAAAGGGGAATCAACCATTGAAGAGGGCTTGAGTTCTTCATCAAATACATCAAGTGGAGCTAGGAGGAAGATTAGCAATCCTACTCTTGGCATCTTCACAAGGGGTTTTTCTATTCTCTCTTTTAATTCATTTCAATATTGTTTTTGTTATATTAAGAGAATTGATATTGCAAATGAACAATTTGTATTTGATTTATGTTGAGTTGAATGAATGTTTTAAATTGATGATGTTGAGCTAAAAACTCATGCCTAGGGTTTGTAGTATATTTGATTGAATGCTTTGATTTGATATTTACATTGATGTATCTTGTGTTGGTTGATTGCATTGGATTGTATGCTAGGTTGATAGATTAGCTACCTATTGATCTCTAGATATTAAATGAAGGACCGAGAGGTGAAATTTGATATCGGAATTATGCAATCAACTACCCTATGAATGAATTAGAAATATAAGTTCTAGGGGTTCATTAATTTGCTAATGTAAAATAATTGGTTATTGCTATTTCATGAATGTGAGAACTAATGAATTGGTAATTGACTAATTAACCTTAAGGAACAAATTAATTTACAAGGTTATGTTAATGGATAATTGAGAATTGAGCTTTGATTGAATGGACCTATAACCCTAGGCACCTTCCCAAGAATCGATTTTGTCTTGTACAACCTTCACACACATCAACCCTACGCACGTTAATCTTAGGTTTAAATTATTCTTTTACAATTCCAAACAACAAACTCTCGCTTTTAAATTACTTGCTAATCAAGCCATTACGAACCACACCTTCTTGGGGAAACGACCTTGGGGCGATCACCTTTGCTACAACTACCTCGTATACTTGTGAGTGACGCTTGTAGTAGTACTTAATTCGAGCGCAACACTCGGGGCCTTAGAGAACACGGACCTAGGTCCAGAGAAAATGGTGTCACCACCCGGACGGGCTGGGAAAAAGAAAGGGGTGGAAGACTCGATTCCTAAGGAATCCCCAACCCCCTAATAGGTTCAGAAAGTTGGGTACGTGTGGGGAAGGTGAGAAATGGCCCAACACCTCCACAACGCCTGGTTTATTAGAACCGGCCTCCTTTACAGGTCTTAATATTATAAAATTCTTAAATATAACAACATTATCCATAATACACACAATAATTAAAATAAAGCATCGATATATTGAAAATCAAAATAATGTCCAAGCAGACCAAATAAATGGACACCCATCCGAAGTAGAAACATGCCCTTACATAATCCATGCCTAAATAGCACACCCACCAAAAGGTAGAAATATGTCCTTTACATTGGTTATAAAATATAAGAGCAATTTAAATTACATGATATTTAACTAATGAGGTACCCACCAAGTGGAAACATACCTCTTACAACATTTGGAAATCTAAATAAATCGATAAAAGTAAATAACCATTCATCATAAATAAATCATCCATCAAAGATATTAAACATCAATAGAATGTAAACATCCATCCATGATAAACTAAATAAATCAAGCATTGAACTTAAAAAAATCAAAGCATATAGTAAACTACATAATCAAATCTAAAATTAAATAAAGCAAATAAAGATTCAACTTAGGGCTACTGTTTCTATTTAAGATTCTTTATTTAATGTGTTTAGGGTTTTGATGGGTTTAAGCTACTGTGAGATTTAAAGGAATTGAAATGGATTAAAATTTTATAATTTAAGAGGTTGATAAAGTTATTTGATTAACCAAATTAGTGTTTGAGGAGTGAAATCATGAAATTAGGGTTTGGACACTTTAAAACATTTAGATTTATGATTATTAGCTATTGCTTTTAGGCTTATTGTGTTTGAATTTTAATATTTAGGTTTATAAGGTTTTAAAGTTTAAAGGATTAGGGTTTAGAAAAATTAGGGTTTAAGGTTTTAAGGGAGTTAGGGTTTAAGAAAACTTTAGGGTTTATGTTAGCTAGTTTAGTTTGGGGTTACTTGGGTTACTGTCTTGGTTTTGAAAGTTGAATTAGGGTTTTTAGTGTTTCGGAGAATGTATTTGATTTTAGAATTTGGAAAAACAATTTATAATTTTATGAAGTTTTATGAAAATAAACAAAACGATTTAAAGTTTATAGAAACAGAAAAGATATTTTTTAGGGTTTTTGGAAAGAAAAGGATTCAATTTAGAGTTTTGAACAATTGGAAAGCAGATTAGGGTTTTGGAAAATTAATGAAACAATTTAAAGTTGTGAAAAGCTAGAAAGTAGATTAGGGTTTTAAGATTTTTGAAGAAACAGAAACAACAATTTTCAATCTTGAGTGATGAAGCTACTATAAAGAAAAATAAATAAAGAAATTCATACCTTCGTTTGTTGGTTCCACTAAAAATTAATTCTTGGATGAACAAGAACAAAGGCAAAGTGGCTGCCTTTGATGGATTGAATTTTCTTGTTTGCTTCTCTCAAAAGTCCAATCGTTAATCTCTGCCAAAAATTTTCTCCTAGTCCGATTGATTCTCTTAAATTTTTCCTTAACTTGATTGTCCTCTAAAATTTTCTCCTCTCCATTTCGATCCCCCTTTTGTGTTGTTTTTGGTCTTATTTATAGAAGATTTATATGATTAATCTTAATTGTTCATGGAATCTAGCATTAATTAAGAAAAGGAAACTGAAACTAAATTGAATTTGGTTTCGGAAAATTTTGTGTAAGAAAAATTTCGCTGGCAAAAAAAACTGCTACGGAAAAATTTTGCTGGCGAAAAAGAACTGCTGCGGAAAAATTACGCTGGCAAAAAAGTTGCTGCACGAGCCTACGAGCTGGGGCAGGCAAAATTGCATGCTGGCCATTTGGCCGCCCCATTTTCGGCGATGAAATTTTTCGTCGCTGATTTTTTATCGCCGATTTTTATTTATTTATTTATTTATTTTTATTTATTTTTTATTAATAAAAATTAAATACTAAAGTAAATATTATTTAATTAAGATAACACAAAAATTATTTTGGACTTATTAAAATATATTAGACCTGACTGGGTCAAAATTTAAGGGTCTACAGAGGCTCTACATCCAGAGGCAGTAGGCCAGATGAGGCTGGGCCTTCTCAGTGAGTGTATGTGATGCAGAGGCAGCCGAATGCTTCAGCCGTCATTGCGGGTACATTTTCTTTATTTTGCATTTCTGTTCTTGCTTTGATTGATCCCGGATCTATGCATTTATATATAAGTGCATCCATCTTGCCTGTGTCTGAATTGCATTCTGAGTCCCTAGGATTTAATGTTTTGGTGACAAATCCTTTAGGGCATAGTGTTGTGGTGAGTAATGTGCACCGAGATAGTCTGGTTGTTGTTTAGGATGAGGAGTTTCTTGGTGATTTGATTGAGATGCCTTTTAAGGAGTATGATCTGATCTTAGGCATAGATTGGTTGTCTAAGCACGGGGCTATAGTAGATTGTCAGAAGAAGTGTCTTACCCTAAGAACCGGTGATGGTAGAAGTGTGATGGTGTCTAGTGAGCAGAGACAACTTGCATCCATGTTTGTTTCAGCTGTTGCAGTTAGGAGGATGATTCGGAAAGGGTGTGATGTTTATCTTGCTCATGTTGTGGATACCAGAGTAATGGGTTCCCAGCTTGATAGTATACCCACACTTGCTGAATTCCTATATGTGTTTCCCGAGGAGTTGCCAGGGATGCCCCCTGAGAGAGAGGTTGAGTTTGGTATCGATTTGTTGCCCGGTACCACTCCCATCTCTATTACTCCTTATCGAATGGCACCTGCTAGTTGAGAGAGTTGAAGGTGCAGTTGCAGGAATTATTGGATAAAGGGTTTGTTCACCCTGGTGTGTCTCCGTGGGGAGCTCCTATTTTGTTTGTGAAGAAGAAGGATGGTACCTGTAACACCCCTATACCCTGTATACGTACACAGCATGCTTATATGATCGTAATATACGTATACTGACTATAGAAAGGTCACAGTTAACAAAACACACAAGTCATCCCTCGGATGACTTATGAATAAATTTAAAACATTTAAGGTAATTTATAAAACATGATAAATAAAAATGTTTATTCAAAACGCAGCGGAAAATAGAACAAATATTTTCAAATACATATACATTAAGATCAAAATTTACAAAACATGAAATATATATATGATTGGCAGCTTGACTCTCTGATCTTTAAGCTCTAAGCCAACTCTTCAAAATCTCAACTCAACTAGGTCTAGCAGAATTCTCCGGCTCAAATCTATCACCTGCGCGATGAAACACAATCGCGCTAAGCTCACGGCTTAGTGGTACAAACCATAACAATGATATGCTTCGATGCCTTGTCAATGTCATACATTCAAACAATAGAGATCACACTCATAAATGTTACATTTCATTATTTCAATAATTGTATCATCATCCATCACACACATTCAACATAGACACACATGGGCCCAACAAATATTTAATATGATATTCAAAGTTCAGAGTTACTGCTTTGGTCCATATCACAATAATCAAGCCCGTAGGCAATATATATATATATATCTATCCATGGATAGTGTAACAAATCCAGTCTCTTGGACCATCAACCCAATAAACTTGAGGAGATCCTCAACCCGGCAAGACTGTTACCTGTAACAGACCCAGTCTCTTGGACCATCAACCCGACTGAAATCGAGGAGATCCTCAACCCGGCAAGACTGTTACTTTTCATATATTTCATATCAATAATTCACATAGTGTAACAGACCCAGTCTCTTGGACCTCAATTCAACTCAATTTGAAGAGATCCTCAACCCGGCAAGACTGTTACCTTTTTACATTTTATAGGCATGCCGCCTAATCCAGAACTCTGAAATTGAATAACATATTAAACATACAATCGAGTTATTCACTTCTTTACCATTCTCTTTCACAATTCATATCTCATAAACACATAGGCAATCATGCCTTAACAATTTCATTTTGCATAACCATAGCCAACAATGATGGCTTCATTATATCTCAATCTCACATTTCATATATCATCATCAATATACATATAACACATTACATTTCACAAGGTTAACATTATTCATATATATATATATATATCAACAATGCAATAAGATTTCTTAGTACATTCATATTCAAATGTGTAAATTCCAAAATCACATGAATGTATGCAAAAATGCAAGGTTTGTACTTACATCAAAAGCAACCCACACAACTCTAAACACTTCCTTTCTCAAGAATCTTTCACCACTTGAATTAGGGCAATTCACCTTCTTCACAACCTATTCCAAAAGATTGATGAAACCCACATGAGATCATAAGGCTAAGAATACACTAGAGCAAACTCTAAACATGACACACTCAATAACACGGGCGTGTCCCTGACCGTGCCCTAACTCCATAACACAGAAGCTTTTACACGCTCAGAACCACGGGCGTGTCACTGGGTGTGTAATACATTCTGACTCTCAGAAACATTGACAAGTCCAACAACATGAGCGTGCTCATGGCCGTGTCAATTCCCCAAAAACACAATGGCTATAACACGTTCAATAACACGGGCGTGTTACTGGCCATGTCAATCCTACTGCCACACAGAACCATTGACACGCCTAAAGACCTGGACATGCTCATGGGCATGTCAGGCCAAAAACCCAGATTCCGGCCAAAACAACAGAACACTCAACAAATCACTTCTTCCATCAACATCCACTTCAAACAAACTTAACTACACACATCCAAAAACCATCTCAAACTTGCAAAAATACCAAAACAAGACAAAATATACATTAACCACAATTATCAATATCATCACAAACTCTACACACCACTACAACACCATCTTCACCAACAAACTTACTCTTTCCTTTAATCCAACCTCAAAAATCCAAAATCAATTAAACCAACACAAACAAACCAAACACATATCCATCACAACTTCAACTCACAAACCCAAAGAAATCAAGGAATCAAGTGGAAGAACTTACCAAGGATGAAGAAACTCTTAAATCTCCAACTTGATCTCTTGAAAACTTCCTTCAATCTTGAACTTGGAAGATCAAATCTCTCTCTTGCTCTCTTGTTTCTTGATGGCAACAGAAAAGGAAAAGAAAAGGAAAGAAATGAAAGAAAGCCACGAAGGAAGAAGAAAAGAAAGAAAACCAAAGAAATCAAAGTCAACTCTCTTTTGCTTAAAACCCTCTCATCCAAGCATTTAATATAAAATAATCAAAATATCATCTTCCACTTCCACTAACTCTTATCCCACTTATAATTAATTAATTCCTTAAACACAATTAATAATAATTAATCTCTTCCTTTGACTTTCTCATTGACTTGTGTATATGTTGTATATATTTTCATATACACAACATATACACTCTCTTCACTTCTTTTCTCTTTACCAATTAAACACAAATACACTTAATTCAATTACAACAATTATTATACCAAACTTCTAGGGTATATTTTGGGATATTATAATTCTCCCCCTCTAAAAAGAAATTTCGTCCTCGAAATTACCTGATATCAAGTCCGAAACAACTGAGGATACTGATCTCGCATTGCTTGCTCACTCTCCCAAGTTGATTCTTCTCTACCATGATTCTTCCAAAGAACCTTCACAATTGGCACTTCCTTATGTCTCAACTCTTTCATCCCATATGCTAAAATAGCAACTGGTTCTTCTTCAAAAGTTAGATCCGGACTCACCTCAATAGATTCAACTGATAGAACATGAGATGGATCTGATCTGTACCTTCTCAACAAAGAAACATGGAAGACATTATGGATTCTATCCAACTCAGGCGGCAAAGCAAGACGATAAGCAACTGGTCCAACTCTTTCTAAAACTTCATATAGTCTAATGAAACGAGGACTCAGCTTCCCTTTTCGACCAAATCTCAATATCTTTTTCCAAGGAGACACTTTCAAAAATACTTTATCTCCCACATTATACTCAATGTCTCTCCTCTTCAAGTCTGAATAAGACTTCTGTCGGTCTGAAGCTGCTTTCAATTTATTCCGAATCATCTTCACTTTCTCTTCAGTCTCTCTAACCAAATCAGGACCAATTAACTTACCTTCTCCAGTTTCATTCCAACATAGAGGTGTCCTACACCGTCTACCATACAATGCCTCAAATGGTGCCATTCCAATACTGGATTGATGACTATTGTTGTAAGCAAATTCCACAAGTGGTAAAAATCTGTCCCAACTTCCAGAAAAATCAATGACACAGCTTCTCAACATATCCTCGATAATCTGTATCACTCTCTTTGACTGCCCATCTGTCTGCAGATGAAAAGCAGTGCTAAAGTGCAATCGAGAACCCAAAGCACCATGTAAACTCTTCCAAAATCTTGAAGTAAACCGGGGATCTCGATCAGACACTAAAGAAATTGGGACTCCATGCAACTTCACAATCTCATGGATATACAGCTCAACCAACTTCTCAAGAGAATAATCCATCCGAACAGGAAGAAAATGAGCTGTCTTTGTCAACCTATCAACAATCACCCAAATAGCATCATGCTTTCTCGGCGTCAATGGCAAACCAGAAACAAAATCCATTGTTACTCTTTCCATTCTGGCAATCTGAAACAATCTTTTGAATTTTCTCATCTGTCAACTGAGCCTCCTTAATCTGGTCCAACAATACTGATCTCAATTGCAATTGTGCCAACAATGCACCATCATCACAAGATACAAAGCTAGCATGCAACGCTCTCAACTCCACAAGCAACGAGAGCGAAAAGACAGTCAAACCTGCCAAAGACTTCTGACTCAAGGCATCAGCAACAACATTTGCCTTACCAGGATGATAATCAATCAAACAGTCGTAGTCTTTAATCAACTCCAACCATCGCCTCTGCCGAAGATTAAGCTCTCTCTGAACCCCCAAATATTTCAAACTCTTATGATCAGTGTAGATGAAACACTTCTCCCCATACAAGTAGTGTCGCCAAATCTTCAAAGCAAACACTATGGCTGCTAACTCCAAATCACGGGTCGGATAATTGAGCTCATGCGGCTTCAACTGTCGAGAAGCATAAGCTATAACTTTATCTTCCTGCATCAAAACACAACCCAAACCACTATGTGAAGCATCACTGTAAATCACATATGGTTTATCTTCCACAGGTAAAGTAAGAACAGGTGCTTGAGTTAACATTTCTTTCAACTGCTCAAAACTAGCCTGACACTGATATGTCCACACAAATCTAACTCCCTTTCGAAGTAATCTGGTGAGTGGAATAGCTATAAAAGAAAATCCTTTTACAAAGCATCGATAATAGCCTGCCAAACCCAGAAAACTTCTAACTTCAGTCACAGACTTCGGTGGACTCCAATTCAAAATAGCTTCAACTTTACTCACTTCAACTCTAATACCATCTACTGAAACTATATGACCGAGAAAAGTCACATGATCAAGCCAAAACTCACACTTCGACAGCTTAGCATACAATTGCTTCTCTCTCAAAATCTGTAGCATAATCGGCAGATGTTTGTCATGCTCCTCTTTATTACGTGAATACACCAAAATATCATCGATGAAGACCACCACAAATTGATCCAGATAGGGCCTAAACACCCTATTCATCAAATCCATAAAAGCTGCAGGTGCATTCGTCAATCCAAACGGCATCACTAAAAACTCATAATGCCCATACCTTGTGCGAAAGGCTGTCTTAGGAACATCTTCAGCTCTGACCCTCAACTGATGGTACCCTGATCTCAAATCAATCTTAGAAAACACTGCTGCTCCCTTTAATTGATCAAAGAGATCATCAATTCTAGGCAAAGGATATTTATTCTTGATAGTCACTTTGTTCAATTGCCTATAATCGATACACAATCTCATAGTACCATCCTTCTTTTTCACAAACAAAACAGGAGCTCCCCACGGTGAAACACTAGGGCGAACAAACCCTTTATCCAACAACTCCTGCAACTGCACCTTTAACTCTCTTAACTCAGCAGGTGCCATTCTAAAAGGGGTAATAAAGATAGGAGTGGTACCAGGAAACAATTCGATACCAAACTCCACCTCTCTATCAGGAGGCAACCCTGGCAACTCCTCTGGAAACACATCTGGAAATTTTGCAACTGTGGATATACTATCAAGTTGAGAACCTACTACTCTAGTATCCAAAACATGAGCAAGATAAGCATCACATCCTTTTCTAATCAACTTCTTAGCTGTAACAGCTGAAACAAACAAGGATGCAAGCTGTCTCTGCTCACTAGATACCAACACAATTCTACCATCATTAGTTCTCAAAGTAACACATTTCTTTTGACAATCTACCACAGCTCCATGCCTAGACAACTAGTCCATGCCCAAAATCAAATCATATTCTTTAAAAGGCATTTCAATCAAATCACCATGAAACTCCTCACCTTGCACCACAACTGCACTATCTCGGTGCACCTTGCTAACAATCACACTATGCTCTAGAGGATTTGTCACCAACACATCAAATCCTAGGGACTCAGAATGCAATTCAGACACAGGCAAAATAGATGCACTAATATATGAATGAGTAGATCCTGGATCAATCAAAGCAAGAACTGAAATGCCAAATAAAGAGAAAGTACCCGCAATGACTGCTGAAGCATCTGGTTGTCTTTGCATCACATATACTCATTGAGAAGGCCCAACCTCATCTGGCCTACTATCCCTGGATGAAGATCCCCCTCTCTGACAATGCCCAGGTCTACCCCCTCTGCTGAAACCTCTGCTCCCTCGACCACCTCTGACACTAGGTCGAGAAACTGCAGAATCTGTCGGCCTCTGCTCCTGCATCTCCGGACACTCTCTAATAAAATGATCAGGTGATCCACATCTAAAGCACACAGTTGGTCCACTATTCTTCCAACAGACACCCCTATGTGTTCCACCACACTGAACACACACAGGTGGAGTGGATCTCTGAACTACTGGAGTCGGAGCACTCGCTACTGAGACTATAGATCTCGATCTCTGTCTCTGAAACTGGACTGACCTACCAGCCTGCCTCTGACTTCTACTGAGCCTGGGAACAAAACTTCCTCTACTTCTCTTCACAGATGAAGACCCTACCTCAAACTGGGGTCTCCTAACCCTGGTCTCCTCCTCGGTCGTAGCTGCTGCAATACCCTGAGCTCTTTCCACACTCCTAGCTGCAACAAGCTGGGAAAAATCCTGGTATCTATAACCAGCCACAAGACACATAATTGAGGGTCTCAATCCCTCCTCAAACCTTCTGCACCTGTCAATCTCATCAGAGATAATCCCCCCCGGCATAGTGGCTCAACCGGATGAACTCTAACTCATATTCTGTCACAGTCCGGTGGTCTTGCCTCAAACTCAGAAATTCCATCTTTTTCACATCTTTATACTCCCTCGGAGTATATTTCAGCTCAAAATCCCGTAGAAAATCACTGTAGGACAATGTAGGTGGATCATCCATGGCATGAGGAACTATCTTCCACCAATCATATGCATCCTTCTGCAACAGTGATCTAGCATAGTCAAATTTTTCTTCTGGAGTGCCTTGCAACTGAATGAATATCCTTTGTACCTTATCCAGCCACTGCTCAGCTACTGCTGGATCAATAGTACCCAGAAAATCTTCTGCTCCATACTTTCTTAATTTATCGTAGTATCTCACTGGTACCATTGGCTGTGGTGGTGGTGGTGGCGGTGGCTGCACTGGAGCTGGCCTCAATAAGTCTATCACATGCCTTAACCAACCCGGCAGAACTTCCTCTGCAGCTGATCTCCCTGGCACAGAAACAGGTGCCTCACTAACTCTATCAACTCTAGCTCCATCTCTAATCTCATCAGGAGCTACACTCTCCGCACTACCCTCTACAGACTGACGTGAACGAGAATCCATTACAACCTATATCTGAAATACAGCAGAATACACCTCATTAAAGATCAGAGACTGCCAATACCAAACATGTATTTTATTCAAAACCAACTTTTTAAAATCAAAATATTCTTTTTTTGACAATTGACCTAGGTTGAGAATCTCAAACCTAGGCTCTGATACCAAAACAATTGTAACACCCCTATACCCCGTATACATACACAGCATGCTTATACAATCGTAATATATGTATACTGACTATAGAAAGGTCACAGTTAACAAAACACACAAGTCATCCCTCGGATGACTTATGAATAAATTTAAAACATTTAAGGTAATTTATAAAACACGATAAATAAAAATGTTTATTCAAAACGTAGCGGAAAATATAACAAATATTTTCAAATACATATACATTAAGATCAAAATTTACAAAACATGAAATATATACATGATTGGCAGCTTGACTCTCTGATCTTTAAGCTCTAAGCCAACTCTTCAAAATCTCAACTCAACTAGGTCTAGCAGAATTCTCTGGCTCAAATCTATCACCTGCGCGATGAAACACAAACGCGCTAAGCTCACGGCTTAGTGGTACAAACCATAACAATGATATGCTTCGATGCCTTGTCAATGTCATACATTCAAACAATAGAGATCACACTCATAAAAGTTACATTTCATTATTTCAATAATTGTATCATCATCCATCACACACATTCAACATAGACACACATGGGCCCAACAAGTATTTAATATGATATTCAAAGTTCAGAGTTACTGCTTTGGTCCATATCACAATAATCAAGCCCGTAGGTAACAGACCCAGTCTCTTGGACCATCAACCCAATAAACTTGAGGAGATCCTCAACCCGGCAAGACTGTTACCTGTAACAGACCCAGTCTCTTGGACCATCAACCCGACTGAAATTGAGGAGATCCTCAACCCGGTAAGACTGTTACTTTTCATATATTTCATATCAATAATTCACATAGTGTAACAGACCTAGTCTCTTGGACCTCAATTCAACTCAATTTGAAGAGATACTCAACCCGGCAAGACTGTTACCTTTTTACATTTTATAGGCATGCCGCCAAATCCAGAACTCTGAAATTGAATAACATATTAAACATACAATCAAGTTATTCACTTCTTTACCATTCTCTTTCTCAATTCATATCTCATAAACACATAGGCAATCATGCCTTAACAATTTCATTTTGCATAACCATAGCCAACAATGATGGCTTCATTATATCTCAATCTCACATTACATATATCATCATCAATATACATATAACACATTACATTTCACAAGGTTAACATTATTCATATATATATATATCAACAATGCAATAAGATTTCTTAGTACATTCATATTCAAATGTGTAAATTCCAAAATCACATGAATGTATGCAAAAATGCAAGGTTTGTACTTACATCAAAAGCAACCCACACAACTCTAAACACTTCCTTTTTCAAGAATCTTTCACCACTAAAATTAGGGCAATTCACCTTCTTCACAACCTATTCCAAAAGAATGATGAAACCCACATGAGATCATAAGGCTAAGAATCCACTAGAGCAAACTCTAAACATGACACGCTCAACAACACGGGCGTGTCCCTGACCGTGCCCTAACTCCATAACACAGAAGCTTTTACACGCTCAGAACCACGGGCGTGTCACTGGGCGTGTAATACATTCTGCCTCTCAGAAACATTGACACGTCCAACAACATGAGCGTGCTCATGGCCGTGTCAATTCCCTAAAAACACAGTGGCTATGACACGTTCAATAACACGGGCATGTTACTGGCCGTGTCAATCCTACTGCCACACAGAACCATTGACACGCCTAAAGACCTGGATGTGCTCATGGGCGTGTCAGGCCAAAAACCCAGATTCCGGCCAAAACAACAGAACACTCAACAAATCACTTCTTCCATCGACATCCACTTCAAACAAACTTAACTACACACATCCAAAAACCATCTCAAACTAGCAAAAACACCAAAACAAGACAAAATATACATTAACCACAATTATCAATATCATAACAAACTCTACACACCACTACAACACCATCTTCACCAACAAACTTACTCTTTCCTTTAATCCAACCTCAAAAATCCAAAATCAATTAAACCAAATACTCTTAAACACAACACAGACAAACCAAACACATATCCATCACAACTTCAACTCACAAACCCAAAGAAATCAAAGAATCAAGTGGAAGAACTTACCAAGGATGAAGAAACTCTTAAATCTCCAACTTGATCTCTTGAAAACTTCCTTCAATCTTGAACTTGAAAGATCAAATCTCTCTCTTGCTCTCTTGTTTCTTGATGGCCGAACAACAACAGAAAAGGAAAAGAGAAGGAAAGAAATGAAAGAAAGCCACGAAGGAAGAAGAAAAGAAAGAAAACCAAAGAAATCAAAGTCAACTCTCTTTTCCTTAAAACCCTCTCATCCAAGCATTTAATATAAAATAATCAAAATATCATCTTCCACTTCCACTAACTCTTATCCCACTTATAATTAATTAATTCCTTAAACACACTTAATAATAATTAATCTCTTCCTTTGACTTTCTCATTGACTTGTGTATATGTTGTATATATTTTCATATACACAACATATACACTCTCTTCACTTCTTTTCTCTTTTCCAATTAAACACAAATACACTTAATTCAATTACAACAATTATTATACCAAACTTCTAGGGTATATTTTGGGATATTACAATTCTCCCCCTCTAAAAAGAAATTTCGTGCTCGAAATTACCTGATATCAAGTCCGAAACAACTGAGGATACTGATCTCGCATTGCTTTCTCCTTTTATGTATTTTAATGTTATTGTTGTTGTTGCTGTATTAAGTGTATTGAACATGAACTAAATCATTCTCTATCTAGATGTTAATGAACCCTAGCTTATTTGTATGATTGGATATTTTTAATTAATTGAGTTGTTTTATTCTTATGATGCTTAATGATTATTGCCAATTGATCATAGCATGCTTATTGATTGGTTGCCATTTTCATATTATTGACCTGAGAAAGTTTGATATGAATTGATTACTCATAAGGGTTGAGGATTGATTGAGGTGCTAGAGATAGACCTACAATATCCTTTGGTTTATAGTTCCTTGTTCTTAATGCATGATCTATTTAATTGTGTTTTGAGAAGAGATTCCGGCACTCTACTTAGTGATTAGGGATTAATTCGCTCGAGAGAGGTTTTAGTCTAAGTTAGAGGAATGTCATCTCAACTCTATCATGTAATGTAATTGAGGCTAGGGGAATTCAATATCTAGATAGTATCATTATCATCAATCCTTTTTACACAACACATAATTTATCTTTATGTTCATTTATTTAAGTTAATTGTCTTTAATTACAAAACACCACAAAAATATTGATTTGCTAAACAACAATTAAGATTTGCACTAGTGCTTGGCCTTGTCCTCAGTGGAACGATAACTCACTCACTACTTTATTACTTGGGCGATCCGTGCACTTGCGGTATAGCCATAGCGCAGCTCGCATGCACCAGCCATCACCACCATCTTCAAGAGGGAGAGATTTTGTTGCTTCCAAACTCAAGAGATTGAAGGTTTTCAAGAGATCAAGTTGGAGTTTTAAGGATTTTCTTCACTTTTGGAAAGTTTCCAACTTGTTTCTTTGTTTTCTTTTGAGCTGTGTTTATGAGTTTGGTGATTGGTTATTGTAGATGTGTTTATGGTTGATTTGGTATTTTTAGGGTTGTGTTGTTTTGTTAACTTTGATTTTTGGTGTTGGATTGAAGAGAGAAAAGGGTTAAGTTTGGTGAAAGAGGCAAGTGTGTGGATTGTGTTTTGATGTTTGTGATGGAGTTGTTTTAATGTTTACTCAAGTATTATATGGGTTGTTGATGGTTTTGGTTAAGGTTGTTTGGAGTGGAAAAGGGTTTTCAGAAGGTGTTTGTTGGATATGGCCTTGTTGGTGTCGATTTCAGGGTTTTTGGCCTGACACGGCCATTAACACGGCCATGTCTTTGGGCGTGTCATTGGTTCTATTTTCTAGGTTGTTGACACGAGTAGTGACATGCCCATGTCACTGAGCATATCACAGCTTTTGTGTTGTAGTAGCATTGACAAGGCCAGTGACACGCTCATGTTAAGTCATTCAATTTGGTTTTTTAAGTTTATTTATATTATTACAAACATATTTTAACATGTTTAACCCAATTACATTAGTTAAACACATGCTTTAGTACTAAACCCTAAAAATGGCATAACCTTCACCATTGAAGGTTTTCCATTCCAGCTCAATTCAATTATCAATTCAAGCTTATATTCATCACTTATATCATTAAATAACATGCTTTAACCATTAAAATCAAACAATTCACCATACTTTGAAAATCCCTTTGCCAAAACCCTAAATCAACACTTCCATTTCCAAATTCTATTCAAACTTAACTAAATCTAATATTTGACTTTAAAATCCTTGTTCATGCATCAAAACAACACATTTAGAACCAAATTGCACAATTAAAACCCATGATTTCACAAACCCAAAAGTTAAATAATCCTAAATTTTCTCTTCACCAAACTCAACTTAAATTCAACCATTTCTTCAATCCAACCTTAAAATCATTGTTAGCTACTTAAAAAAAACTTCATTCATACACAAATAGATAATTAAATCATACTACTTCACAAACCCAAAATCAACATAACCAAATAATCATGGATTTTTAAGAAAAAGTTAGAAAACTTACTATTTTAAGTAAAAAAACTCCAAAATTCCACTTACAACTTTGAATTCTTTTCAATTCATGAAGTCTGAAAGGAGCAAAATTTCCTATCTTGAAGCCATGGCAAAAATCGGCAATGGAAAGAAGAAGAAGAACACGAAGAAGAAGAAGACCAAAAATATTATTTCTCTCTCTTTCCACTTTCTTTATAACCATATATATAATATTATATTATATTTTTAATTAGTTATTTATTTATTTATTTCATAAATAAAAAATCCAAAATTACTTTTTTCATTAAAAATAATTTATTTTTAAATTATTTAAATAATTTTTAATTTTTAAAGTTTAATTATAAAAATTCCCTTGGACCTTTGACTTTCTACTTTTAAAAGTTGACTTTTAGTTGACTTGTATACTTTAAATATATTTCATATGTATTTTACATATACCTTTCACTTTTTCATTTAAAATTCTTTCATTTTTCATTTAAATTATTTATTTAATTTATTCAACTCAATTTTAATTTATTTTATTTAATGTTCAAAAATTAATGACGTTACAATTCTCTCCCCCTAAGAAAAATTTCGTCCTCAAAATTTAATGCCGTGATAAATTATCCAAATCAAAATAAAATCTTAAAATCTCATATGAAATTAATCATCTTCTGAAATCATTATTTCATAAAATCACATAATTTGTCCTCTCCTCCTTAAAGTCATTCTCAAATACCTTTTCACAATTTCATAACCCATCATTATACTTTTTATTTAATTAAATAATCACGATAGATTATCATATCATCAACCAAATTGTCATTAGACAAAATTAGTTCATCTCTTTAATATAAAAACATTATACATCTGTTACACTCAAGATATTCTATCATTTCATTATCTTAAAATATACTCTCATAACTTTAAATATAAAAGTTACTAACTTATATCTTAACACTGACTATTCAGTCATCACAATTATTTTCAAAATTATATCTCTGTTTAATTTCTTCTTATTTATATTTATAAATAGTTATCAGTAAAAATCACAAATAATAACAATTCTCAATTCCCAAATAACAAGTCTTAACTTAATAATCTTCTAAACATCCTCATCTTGATCTTACTCTCTATACCATTACCATGTATTATCTCAAGATTATCAATATACAACAACAAAATCTTATTTCCTTATTAAGATTCATTCTCACAGATTATTCATCACTCCAAAATATACATACATTCCCATCACAATATAGTTAACATATTTTTCTTATAATCATTTACAGCTAATATATCTTAACTCCTTTCATAGCCATATACATATCAGGACATTACATCATATACATCATTACATATTTCTCAGATTCTTAATATAATTTTATATATCTTGTATCTCAATAATTACTTGTAACTTTCATATTCCCGATCAATTAATCTAACTATCACAATATGACCATCCCAGTCTTATTTCATTTAGTCAAACTTTAGCTTCTTTTAAATTCATTAATCTATTTTAATTCATGACCTAACTCCATTAGGTCAAACTTATTCTTAAATCTTAATTCTTTTTGGATTCATCTTCATGAACAATATTTTTAACTTATTGGAGCTAATGATTGTATACAGTCAATATATGTTGTTTTTTTCCATAAAATTTCCACACAATTCTCTTGATCAACTCTCACCTTATTCACTTTCCCTAGTCTCATTCACTTTAAATGATATTTTCATCAATTTATTAATATTATACCATTTTTAAAAACATTCAAGATAATTCTTAATCACCTTTCATCATTGCTCTCATTTATCATATCTTCACATTACTTATAGTTGCCATGCTTACATAATCACTTCCTTACACATCATTTGTAGCTTATTATATTTTCACAATTCTCTTTTGTTTCCACAATGTTTATAGTCATAAATAAATTTCTAAAAATAAGATTGAGTTCCAACTATAACCCCAAATCTTGCTTGTATCTCATAAAGCAAAACTATCAATCTCATCAAATGTATTTCACAATTGTGTCATCTCAAGCCCATGCCCGTGGGTTACAAATAAACACTGTCTACACTACAACTTTTCTCAAATAGTTTTTATCTCACTGCAACGTCCATGACTCGGTGGTCACACGCGCGTGGCATCTTAAAATCGCACATTTCAAACACGTTATTACTTTAATATTATCTATTCCTTCATTGTTTATATTATATATTATTTTTTTAACACTTTTCTCAGTTTCCACATTCATATTCATATTTCATTTCCTTTCCATAATTCTCCATATTTATCAAGTGATCAACTCACTCATGATCACTTTCATATTTTATCTCATTTATGAATTTTCTCAAATTTTCATACAATTATCATATTCCATAATTCACACCACTCACTTCACATAATCACGAGTCAATGTGACTCATCTCCACATCTTATCATTTTTCACAAACACATACATATTACATATTAACATATATATTATGTTGCATTTTGTATTCCATCTCAATTTCATATTTTCATTATCATCTTTTCAAGTCATCTCTAGCATATTTCATACTTTTAATCATATTTTATATTTTTTTCATACTTTTTTCCATTTCACACACAATAATATTATTTCTCACATCAATTTTAACCACATACTCAATTATACATGTCACTTTAAAGAATATCTCTATTCTTTAAAGAATACTCACGTATATGATAGCATACATTACCAATTAAATTAAATGTTATAAAAGTATGCACTAAGCTTATAATCCTTTATTCGCATCTATTACAAATACTCTTAATTATTTATATAACATCTATTATAAAGATCATTAATAAATATAAATTCTCTATATATATATCCTATGTACACTTTAGCTCAAAATTCTAACCATAAATTCAGTTGATCAATATAATAATACATCCATACATTTAAGATCATTTCTATCATTAACTTCCAAATTCTTTAATTTCAGTTATGTATTTTTTTCATAGAAATGTCAAATTCTCTTTATATAAATCATACTTTCAAACTCCTCTAATGACCTGATCTCATTGCTATCTTTGATAATCATCTAATATCAATTACAACTACTCCCACAATTTACTCTTTATATTTCAATTTATTCCATCCACTTAAATCAACTAGATCATGTTTTGGTTAGTCAATCAACTGCCATTCATGGAATAAATTAAAAAGTCATTTATTATATAATCATCTTATATCCATTATTAAATCTTTATATCCAGCTTAGATATTCCAAAAACATGCTTATTACCCTTTCTCATAATATTCATTTCCACATAACACCACAATGAACACATCTTAATAATGCATTCAAATATAGATTGTAGATATAACCTCAACTCGCTTTAACTTAGTAATCCATTTATATATATTTATATTTTAATTAATCAATATAAGGAACAATATTTAAATCCATACTTAATCATAGTCACTCTTGACTTAACCAATACTATACTTCATATTAATATATCCTCAGTATATTTCCATAATAAATAATTTGCCATTATATACTATTTTTCTCTTTAATTTCTAATTAAGAACTCTTTGTTCTACTGTAGTCCTTCTTCATACTTCTATCCATCCATATATATATATATATTCATAATTTCCTTCATTCATTGATCACCTGAAATTAATTTATTACTCACTTACACAAATCCGCTTAACTTTCTCACTTTCATGTCAAGTTCAATTTAAATTTTTAATTCCTTACCAATTCTTTATAAAAGAGTATGAACTTTTAACCATGTGTACTTGACACTTAGATGAACTTTTATTTGAAATTTTACATTTTTCCAAGATGATTTACAATATTCAAAAATTAAGTCTTCTGAACCCACATAATCTGTCTCTTTAATAATTTCTCTAACAACACCTGATAATCCATTTTTTTCAGGTATCAAACCTTAATATAAATTGATGAAATTTTAACCATATGTTCTAGGAATACATATGATATTATATATAAATTTTTAGATTTTTTTTCAGAGTTGATTAACCATAGTTTTTAAATATGTTTATCAATTTCTACATATTCTGAGTTACTATAACTGCTTCAATAATCTGTGTTCTTCTATTTTTTAATTAATAATTCATCTGTAAAAATTATGAAATTTCATACATTGGATTTTAACAGATAGAAAAACTTCCCATTAAATTTTTAAGCTCATCCGACATTCCTAGATTTGTCAAAAAATTCAAACATGTAATATCCCGGGATATACCTTAAAAGTTTTGGAGGAGTTGTTGTATTTGGATTTAATATATATGTGATGTATATGTATATGTCTAATTGTAATATCCCTAAGTGTGCCTAGAAGTTATGATAATATTGTTATTATTGAATTGAAGGTGTAAGTGATAAGTGGTAATTGTGTATGGTTTATTTGAATGATAAAAGAAGTTAAGAGATAATGTATATGTGTAATTGGAAAGAAAAGCAATGTGTAGAGAGAAGTGTATATGTAGTGTATATGGTGATATATATGACATATAAGTTGGTCAAAGGGCTTGGTCAAGGGAAGAAGATATTTATATTGTTAAGTGTGAAATTACCAAAATGGGCAAGAGTTTGTAAAGGGAATTAAAATGTGCATGAGGGTAAGATAGTAAATTACTTTTGGAGGAGCATTTAATGAGTGTTGACTTTAGAGTTTCTTCATCATTTCTTCTTCTTTTTCCTTGTGTGGCCGGCTCACCTAAAGCAAAGGAAGACAAGAGAGCTAAGTGAGGGTTTGATGTTCTAAGCTCCAAAGTTGAGAGAGATTTCAAGTAAACAAGTTGGAATTTCAAGAATTTCATGATTTTGGGTAAGTTTTCTCTTGTTGGCTTTTGTTATTTTTGAGTTTGGGTTTGGTTTGAGTTATGGTTATTGATAATATGATTAAGTGGGTTTGTGATTTGTTGATAAATGTTGAAATTGATTTTAAAATAAGAAGTAGATTGATATTGGTGTTGGAAGTGTTTTGAGTTGAGTTTTGAATTAGGATTTTGAAGAGGTAAGTGAAGTTTAACTTGAGTATGATCAATTATTTTCATAGATATTCATGTTGGTTGTGTTTGTTGGAGAAGTAAGTCAAAAATATGTGATTATGGGTGAAGGCAGTAGTATTTTTGATGCCACGCCCGTGGCCTTGATGGCCATGGCCGTGGTCAAGTGTAGCCATGGCCGTGGAGGTTGGATGCAAGGGAGGCAGATTCACTTCTTATTCCACGCCCGTGGGGGCTGGGGTAGCCACGGCCGTGGGCTGTAGAAGATGATGTTGAAAGATATTTTATAATCTAAAGATCTAAGATGAAGTTAATAATAAGTGGTATATGGTATTGAATTCATGTATTGTATCAACTTTTGGGTTAGGTTTTGGAAGGAAGTGAATTGTACCAATTTAGGAAGTGAAGGAATCTTGGAAAAGAAGAAGAGTTTAGAGTTGTGTGAAGTGCTATTGAGGTAAGTACAAAACCCTATTTGATTTCATATATTTATATGACTTTGAAACTTAAACCATTTGATTATAAATGTGTTAAGAAATCTATTGTATCATTGATACCTATGAAAAATGCTATAAGTGTATAATGTAAATTGCTATGAATATATCAATAAGAGTATATGAAATGTGAGAGCCTTCAATAATGTATATACTATGAAAAATGAAAGTTATGATGATATGATTGTATGATATGATGAGGTAAATGATGATTGAAGTATGTTTGCCTAATTGATGCCATTGTGATTTGGCTATGATGAATCAATTGAAAGAAATAAGGCATATTTGCCTAGATGTTGATGAGAAATTAAAATGGTATTGATGATGAAATAATCAATGAATTGTGAAATAAATGAAAGGTTTGTGTGCCTAATGTGTTGATTCAGCTTTCAGAGTCCTGTTTTTGATGGCATGCCTATGAATCATTGGATAGGTGAAATGGGATGGCCCGTAAACCGATTCCAATTGAAATCACTGGATAGGCGAAATGGGATGGCCCGTAAGCTGGTTCCAGTTGATAAATATGAAATGTGATGATTATGAATCATTGGATAGGCGAAATGGGATGGCCCGTAAGCTGATTTCCAATTGAAAATTAGTAACAGTCTAGCCGGGTTGAGGATCTCCTCATGTTAATGAGTTGATGGTCCAAGAGACTGGGTCTGTTACGCTATCCATGGATAGAGATATGATATATATTGCCTACGGGCTTAATGATTGTGATATTGAATCAAAACAGGGACTCTGAATTTTGAATAACATATTAGTGTGTTATGGGCCCGAGTCTGTCTTTATTGTTAATATGATATACAAATGTTGAAATAAATAAATATTGAGATCAATGATTGGTGAATTGTGAATACAACAATGTTATGTAGTCTGATATGTAATGTGTATATTATTTGTGAGTATTAGTGATGGATTGTGGTTGATGATAATGATTGCCTTTATTGGAAATATGATTTATGATTGGAGAACTATGATTTATTGTAATGTTATAAGCGTATATATATATATATAGTTTATGAGGTTGGTAGAAATTTATGTGGAATGCATTGGAAAAAGTGAAAACAGGTTAAGAGAATGATAAAACATGATGCTAAAAATATGAGGTATGTTTATCTTGCAATGTATATATTTTAATTTTATTATTTATTTGTATTACTAAGCTTTTGGGCTTAGTGTGGTTATATTAATCGCGCAGGTAAATAGGTGATGGATTTGGACTTAAACCATTATGTCTTGAAAAGGGCAAGTGTAGCTCGAGACCAACTAGAAGATGGTGCATGCATGTATAAGTTAATATATATATTGTATTTTTTTTTATAAGAATGTATTCATACGTATAGATAAATCTTTGGAAGAGACAATGTAACTATTTTATATATATATGTGTTATTATCAAAAGGATAATGATCTTGTAAATCATTTTATATAATAAAATGTACTATTCTTTTAGAAGTTAAGTAAGATTTTTTATTTGTAATAACTAGTGACATCCTTATACTTTATATTCCTACTTTGCGTATACAAGGTATATGTATGGTATTTATATAGAGTATCGGGGTGTTACAAATATTTTGGTATCAGAGCCAGGTTCGAGATTCTCGGCCTAAGTAAATTTAAAAGAAAAGTTTTAAAAAGAAAAATGATGATAAACGAAAACGAAAAGAATGAAAATTTTGATACATGCATATGCATTAACATCTAGGTTGGTCTCGAAGGTGGTATTATATGAATTAAAATGTATTTAGATTACATGAGATGGAAAAATGTATGTAAGTTTAATTGATAAATTAAAGAATGGAAGTTTACTTGAGGAAAGAAAGTTGTGAAATGTTGACTATTGAAATGTGATTATATTATAAAGAAATGATTAGAAGAATAAAGTTGAGAATGAGTTAAAAACAAAATCAAGATTAATGTATGTAATCTTTCCTCTACAATTTGAGTTTCTTTCTAATAAACCCTATGTTTGGATTACTAGAAAAAGGAAATATTGTTGGATGGGTAATATGAATAGATATGTTGTTAAATGAAGAAAGTATGGTGATATATTGAGTGAGTTGAGGGGTATAGACAAAGTCTGACCATTTAAGGTTTGAATATGTAAAGTTAAAGTTGTTAAAAGAAAAAGAGATGAGATTGGTTAAATAAGAAGATATAATGGTGTTGTTTGCATTGTTGTTTAGAATGCAAACATTGTAATTTTAATGTTAAAAATGTGATATGTTTGAGTGTTGTTAAAGCTCATATTAATGGTGGTAAGATGTGATAATGGGATTTTTATAATGAGCTTTAATATTTGTGGAAAGGATATACTTTGATGTTGTTTTGTGGTATGTATATATAAGATGATTTTTTTTTTTAAAATTGATATTAAGAAAACAAGATGAGTTCATGGAAGTTTAAATATAGTAGTAAGATGAGAGTTTTTAATGTTAATGGAGTTTGGATAAAGACTATGTAAACATTGATAGTTTAATGTAAATTAAACCTATGAGTTATGTGGAATGAATATTATTGGATATAAAATTATTATGAATTGGGTAATGTGATTGATAATATGAGAATGATTACGCTTGCATTAACAGATTGGTGCAAAGCTAGGTCATGTAATAAGATTGATGGTGAGAATTGGATTGAGCAATGTTGGTTCAAGAAACGGAGATTTGTAATAACTAGACTTGGAAAGTGTATAGAGGTTATTGGGCTCAATGTGTATATGATTGGATGTAATATACATATGTATAAATATGTGAGTGATATATATATATATATGTTGAAGGGTAAGCAAATGAATGTAAAGATGGTATACTAAATGTATTTAAAAATAAATGTGAAAGAGGTGTCACCTTAGTAATATGACTAAGATTTTATGAAGTATGATTATAGTTAGAATGTATATATGTGTGTGAAATGATAAATAACTTAAGCCATGTAAAAAAAAAAGGATAAGAATGATGTTGTGCAATGAGAAGAAATAAATGTAAAATACTTGAGTTGTTTTGGAAAACAGTCCCGGATTGGATGCCACGGCCGTGGCAAGTGAGGGCCACGACCGTGGGGTTACAAACATGACTGTGTCTTTATGCATTTTGGTAGCACAGAAGAGTTTTCTATGCCACGACCGTGGCTCTTGAAGGCCACGACCGTGGGGACTTAAATGTTGATATGACTTGTAATTTGTGATCTAAAGGCTTAAAAATGAGACTAATATATGAATGTATTATATGTTGTGATGTGCATAAGGTGAGTTTGTTGAGGCATCAATGTCCTTGAGTAATGAATTGCATAGGAAATGAGAAATGTAATGAAATGATTATAACACTTGAGCAATTACATAAAATGAATATGGTTTGAGAAGCTATGAAGAGTATGTACAAATTACATTATTGCTTATATTCATATAATGTTGAGATTGAATATACATTAAATGATATCGATGATGCATAAGAATAAGGTTATGTTGTGCGTAATGTGAATATTGATGATATACATGAATACTTTTATGATAAATTGATTGATGTGATTTGAGACATGATAATAATATAAATAACATGAATGAAGCATATTTGCTTATACGATGATGAAATGAGAATTTATTTGGGAAATATTGGACAGTAATATAGTTATAGGTTCAAAGTGTGTGTATGAGGAAATGTTTTATGTATACATGTATAGTAAGAGATTGTAATGGAAAAAGAAAGTATAATGTATGAAATTTCGAGAAGAGATAAATTGGAAATAGAGTAATGAACGAACTTGTGTAAAAATTATATATGATCAAATGTTGTGCATAGAAGATGTTAAAGATAATATATTTGAATATGAATTAGGCTATTAATGATCAAGTAATCAAGAACAAATTGTTTTGAAGTGAAGTTGAAATGTGCTAAGTCTTGTTGTAGTAAAGGTTTGGAGAATGGATATATAATCCTTGTGATCCAACTTAGCAGTGTAATTGAAAAGTTTGGAAACAGAATAATTAAGGAATAGTATTGATTTATAAGTTACAAATGTGACCATTAAGCTCCTACGGCCGTATGATTTGTTTAATGTGTGTGATCGGTTAGCTTTGTTATCCACAGAATTTAGATTGAAAAGATTTGATTATAGCACAATTTTGGTAAAACAGATAATTATGTTTCTAGTAACATGGTTGAAAGTTATGATTGGCAAATGTGTATCTTATAACTTTTGTGTTAACAATTTGGTTATAATTTTGAAAAGTAAAGAAAGGAAAGAGAATTGTGGGAAAGAGAATTGTGATAATATTTTGAGTTATGAAGAATGTAATAAAAAAAAAAACAATTATTGTAATTATAGTAATGTTATAAAAAGGTGAAGAGATGATAAATGGGAGAAAGTGTAATTTATGATTTGAAAGTTATATTGAATATGTTTATGGTATGAAGTGAATAAGTGGATGGTTTTAAAGTTTAAATGAGTGAATTATGAGTAATACATATGGTACGAGATAATCATGCGAATTTGGTGGAAATTGTACTAAGATAATAGAAGATAAATTATGTGTATATTGAAAGATAATTGGAAGTGATTTGTTATTAATGATCATAGTTTCAAAAAGTTGAATATGGAGTTAAAGGAATTAGAAGGTGGAAACAAGTTGGATCTAATGGAATTAAGTTATATATATTGTGAAATCCAATGATAAATTTAAATAAGTTAATTGTTGGTTCGAATCAAACCAGATTGAATGTGGTATATTGTGACAAATTGATCGAATGATCTAGATTTCACTAAGATGGTGAATCAATATTGAGATTTAAAATGTCTAGTTGCATTGGGAGTATATAATTTAATGATAATGTATATGATGTAATATCTTGATAGATAAATGGACATGAATGAATTGAATTATATCAATTGTAAATGGTGATTAAAGGGGAAAAGTTGATTACTTGTAAGTTAAGTTCAAAAGTATTGTGTTAACATTTATGTTAAGTGAGAAGTAAGATAAAGAGGAATTAAGTGTATGATAAATAAGAATATTATTATTGATTAAGGTTTGACAAAATGTCTATTTTGAGAATAATTGTAATGACGGATGATCAATATTAAGATATAAATCAATGATTTTTTTTAAGTGTAAGTTAAGAGAATAGTTATAAAGAGATGAAGTGGTAAAGTATTTGAATGTAATAATGGGACGAAAATGATTGGATTCTTGTATATAGATAAGGTATTTGAGATTGTAATGAGTTATTTTGAACATTGGACAAAAATGTAATAAGATATATATTATGACAAGTTATGGAATTGAAAAAGATGATTGATTCTAGGAGGAAGAATACACATTATGTGATTTGATGAAACCAGCATATAAGAATACTATTCATATTATATGAAGATTTAAGATGGCGTATTGTTAAGAATGGAGTGTTATTGAACTGGATAATTTCGAGGACGAAATTATTTAAGGGGGAGAGAATTGTAATATCCCGGGATATACCTTAAAAGTTTTGGAGGAGTTGTTGTATTTGGATTTAATATATATGTGATGTATATGTATATGTCTAATTGTAATATCCCTAAGTGTGCCTAGAAGTTATGATAATATTGTTATTATTGAATTGAAGGTGTAAGTGATAAGTAGTAATTGTGTATGGTTTATTTGAATGATAAAAGAAGTTAAGAGATAATGTATATGTGTAATTGGAAAGAAAAGCAATGTGTAGAGAGAAGTGTATATGTAGTGTATATGGTGATATATATGACATATAAGTTGGTCAAAGGGCTTGGTCAAGGGAAGAAGATATTTATATTGTTAAGTGTGAAATTACCAAAATGGGCAAGAGTTTGTAAAGGGAATTAAAATGTGCATGAGGGTAA
Source organism: Garcia nutans (assembly GCA_947685225.1). Lineage (NCBI taxonomy): Eukaryota > Viridiplantae > Streptophyta > Magnoliopsida > Malpighiales > Euphorbiaceae > Garcia > Garcia nutans. The sequence continues at coordinate 12,744,744 of CANTUV010000040.1, forward strand.
GATAGTAAATTACTTTTGGAGGAGCATTTAATGAGTGTTGACTTTAGAGTTTCTTCATCATTTCTTCTTCTTTTTCCTTGTGTGGCCGGCTCACCTAAAGCAAAGGAAGACAAGAGAGCTAAGTGAGGGTTTGATGTTCTAAGCTCCAAAGTTGAGAGAGATTTCAAGTAAACAAGTTGGAATTTCAAGAATTTCATGATTTTGGGTAAGTTTTCTCTTGTTGGCTTTTGTTATTTTTGAGTTTGGGTTTGGTTTGAGTTATGGTTATTGATAATATGATTAAGTGGGTTTGTGATTTGTTGATAAATGTTGAAATTGATTTTAAAATAAGAAGTAGATTGATATTGGTGTTGGAAGTGTTTTGAGTTGAGTTTTGAATTAGGATTTTGAAGAGGTAAGTGAAGTTTAACTTGAGTATGATCAATTATTTTCATAGATATTCATGTTGGTTGTGTTTGTTGGAGAAGTAAGTCAAAAATATGTGATTATGGGTGAAGGCAGTAGTATTTTTGATGCCACGCCCGTGGCCTTGATGGCCATGGCCGTGGTCAAGTGTAGCCATGGCCGTGGAGGTTGGATGCAAGGGAGGCAGATTCACTTCTTATTCCACGCCCGTGGGGGCTGGGGTAGCCACGGCCGTGGGCTGTAGAAGATGATGTTGAAAGATATTTTATAATCTAAAGATCTAAGATGAAGTTAATAATAAGTGGTATATGGTATTGAATTCATGTATTGTATCAACTTTTGGGTTAGGTTTTGGAAGGAAGTGAATTGCACCAATTTAGGAAGTGAAGGAATCTTGGAAAAGAAGAAGAGTTTAGAGTTGTGTGAAGTGCTATTGAGGTAAGTACAAAACCCTATTTGATTTCATATATTTATATGACTTTGAAACTTAAACCATTTGATTATAAATGTGTTAAGAAATCTATTGTATCATTGATACCTATGAAAAATGCTATAAGTGTATAATGTAAATTGCTATGAATATATCAATAAGAGTATATGAAATGTGAGAGCCTTCAATAATGTATATACTATGAAAAATGAAAGTTATGATGATATGATTGTATGATATGATGAGGTAAATGATGATTGAAGTATGTTTGCCTAATTGATGCCATTGTGATTTGGCTATGATGAATCAATTGAAAGAAATAAGGCATATTTGCCTAGATGTTGATGAGAAATTAAAATGGTATTGATGATGAAATAATCAATGAATTGTGAAATAAATGAAAGGTTTGTGTGCCTAATGTGTTGATTCAGCTTTCAGAGTCCTGTTTTTGATGGCATGCCTATGAATCATTGGATAGGTGAAATGGGATGGCCCGTAAACCGATTCCAATTGAAATCACTGGATAGGCGAAATGGGATGGCCCGTAAGCTGGTTCCAGTTGATAAATATGAAATGTGATGATTATGAATCATTGGATAGGCGAAATGGGATGGCCCGTAAGCTGATTTCCAATTGAAAATTAGTAACAGTCTAGCCGGGTTGAGGATCTCCTCATGTTAATGAGTTGATGGTCCAAGAGACTGGGTCTGTTACGCTATCCATGGATAGAGATATGATATATATTGCCTACGGGCTTAATGATTGTGATATTGAATCAAAACAGGGACTCTGAATTTTGAATAACATATTAGTGTGTTATGGGCCCGAGTCTGTCTTTATTGTTAATATGATATACAAATGTTGAAATAAATAAATATTGAGATCAATGATTGGTGAATTGTGAATACAACAATGTTATGTAGTCTGATATGTAATGTGTATATTATTTGTGAGTATTAGTGATGGATTGTGGTTGATGATAATGATTGCCTTTATTGGAAATATGATTTATGATTGGAGAACTATGATTTATTGTAATGTTATAAGCGTATATATATATATAGTTTATGAGGTTGGTAGAAATTTATGTGGAATGCATTGGAAAAAGTGAAAACAGGTTAAGAGAATGATAAAACATGATGCTAAAAATATGAGGTATGTTTATCTTGCAATGTATATATTTTAATTTTATTATTTATTTGTATTACTAAGCTTTTGGGCTTAGTGTGGTTATATTAATCGCGCAGGTAAATAGGTGATGGATTTGGACTTAAACCATTATGTCTTGAAAAGGGCAAGTGTAGCTCGAGACCAACTAGAAGATGGTGCATGCATGTATAAGTTAATATATATATTGTATTTTTTTTTATAAGAATGTATTCATACGTATAGATAAATCTTTGGAAGAGACAATGTAACTATTTTATATATATATGTGTTATTATCAAAAGGATAATGATCTTGTAAATCATTTTATATAATAAAATGTACTATTCTTTTAGAAGTTAAGTAAGATTTTTTATTTGTAATAACTAGTGACATCCTTATACTTTATATTCCTACTTTGCGTATACAAGGTATATGTATGGTATTTATATAGAGTATCGGGGTGTTACAAAACAATATCACTTTGCAGCACACATATAGAATTTTGTGTAATTATCATACTCATCTCTCAAACTTTTTATTTCATATTTCTTAGATTATTTTCCTTAATTTCACTTATTCATCAATTGAATCAACTATGAATCTTAATTTCAAATTAAAAGTTTCAAAATTCTTAATCCATAATCTCCAGAATATTGCTTCCACTGCGCCACTCTGATTTATGCAACACAACCGCGATCTCAACTCATATCCGTTACATCGAACGGACATTGCCACATTAGAGATCAAATAAAATGCCAGTACCAATGCATGTATCACAATTTAAATTCATATTTAAAATCTTCATTTTCTCTCTCTAAAATTCCACCTAGGTCGAGAATCTCAAACCTAGGCTTTGATACAAAAATAAATATAACACCCTTATACCCTATATATGTAAAATACATACACCCAATATATATAAAATATGCATTTATGGTATAAAAATATCACAAATCGGTTTCATAAATATTTTTACTTTACCAAATTAAAGTCTCAAATATTTTAAAAATGTACATTTAAATAGTGATAAAATATTCTTTATAAATTATAGATTTTGAAATAACCATTTTACATAAGAATCTATAGGAAATATTCGCTAGAGTTTTTACTATAATTTGGACAATCCCAAAATTTAATAAATACAACTTGTATAAAAAAATACTTCTAATAATATCACATCACCATTTCACCAATACCTCACAATTTCTCCACATTTTCTCAAAGCATTTATAAGTATACATACTTATATCAAAACACATTTAAAATCCCACATTACACAATTTATCCCAAAACATTCTCTATAATTTACAATGTATATACTCTAAAAACATAACATAATATATATAAAACCATAATGTGTTATAATATAAAATATATATATGCGGGCAGTGTCTCTGATCTGGATGAATAAAAATTAACTCTATAACTAACTCAAATCTAGATCCGACCAAGTCTATAAGAACTCTCTGGCTCTACCAGATTGCCCATGTCACCTGCGCAATGAATTATAATTGCGCTAAGCCAAAAGGCTAGCAGTACAAGCTTTGATAATAAATAAACTTAAATATGATGCCAATGCTTAACGCTTTTATGCTACATCACAATGTGACATTTAATTCCATTTTATAACATAATTTTCTCATTTATTCATAATTCACATAAAACACACACACAAGCATGGGTCCAAACAAACTAATACATTATTCAAATCCCAGAGTTACTATTTTGGTCCACAATGACACCATGTGTCTAGCCCTAAAGGCAAATCAATTAATGCTCAAAGGCTAGCCCCGAAGACAAATCATATCACAGTGATGCAAAATATCTAGCCCCGAAGGCAAACCAAGTAATTGCTCAAAAGCTAGCCCCAAAGGTAAATAATAAGGATAACCTCATAGGTATGCCGCAAAACACAGAACTCTAGAAATTGAATAACATGCTAGGCCCACAATTATTACATATTCAACTTTTTCTCATTTTCTCATATCAATTAGGCACATTGTCTCATTTCTCATAATCAATTAGGCACATTGCCTCATTTTAACATTTTTCATCATATTGCATCATTTTCATTTTTTTCTCATTTATATCATTGTCATTTCATTTTAATTCATCATTTCATCACAATGTATCACATTTCATATCAAAATCACATTACCCAAACACTTTGGGCTATTTTCACATAATTCACATAATTTACATTTTATGCAATTTAGCCATTAACAATGGCTTTTCATAATGCCTTTAATGCATACATAATAAATCACATTACCCAAACACTTTGGGTCATTTTCGCATATGCACATATTTCACAATTTATTCAATTTAACCATTAACAATGACATTTCATATTGTATTTAGTGCATACATAACATTACACATTTCATAGCACATTGTTTATAAATGTTCAATGTCACGACCCAATTTGTACATCCATGTATAGTACATCCGCGTACAGTAAGATGAGCTATCCCAAGTAACCACCAAAGAACACGAAGTCAAAGGAAGCTCTATAGGACAAAAAGGACCTAACTGAAAAGATTGTAAAGTTTTGTGGAGGTGGCCGTAATTAACAAAAGTTGTTCTGAAGGTCCTTAATAGTGCCCATAACAGACTCTAAGGATGAAAAGTAGAGAAAAATCGGGTCGAAACGGAACTCCACGGTTTTTCCCGAAAACGCACAGTTTGAGAGAGTGGGTTCTCGACCAAGGGTATTTTTGTCATTCTTGTGATAATAAATTATACACTGAAAAACAAGACACGTAAAGGTATTCAAAGTAAACGAAAGGACTCCGTAGTGATCGATGTTGAAGAACGAACCTAAGTGGAGACCCGAATCACGCAAGGACCTAAAGGGAATTTTTACAAAAGTCAAGGGCATGAGCGTAATTTTTATAAATTAGTTCAAAATCAAGAATAAATATCGAAAATGGAAACTAGAGGTTGAAAAGGAGGAGAACGGTACGTTTTACGCCTCGTAAAACCACCCGATTAGGAAGGAAAGGCAAAACCTTCAATTGAAGGGTATTTTGGTCTTTTCACTTTCACCCAAGCATCAAGTGGGACATGTATGATAATTTAAGGACCATTTTGGTAATTTTCCAAGGAGGGACACATGACACCATCCTAGTTAAAGACACTTTTGTGGTGGTTACATCTTAACCCTCCAAAATGAAATTAATTAAATAAATCAAAAATCATAAGTGTAAAAGGGAGAGAATGAACATTTATGAAAAAAAAAAAAAAAGAAGAGCTCCTCCATTTTAGAAGAGCTAGGCCGAACCACCAAAGAAGGAGAAGAGGAAGATTTTTCACACTTTCAACTTGGATTTTCAAAGGGAAAAGCCTAATTTTAGGGTAAGGAATTCAATTCTAGTATCAATTTATTCATGTAGTTGATGTTTCTTAAGTTATCATCAAAAGAAAGATTGGGAAGAATATGGAAAAGTTAAGAAAGTGAAGAGAAATTAGATTAAATGATTTGTACATGTAGAATTGATGAATAAATGGTAATTAGTAGCTTTAGATAGCAAGAATCAAGGCTTGAACATATGGTTCTTATAATGTTCTTATTATGGAAGTTATGAAAATTATAGGAAATCAAAGGGATAAAGAAGAAGTGAAGAAAGAATAGGACAAGCAAGGAACAAAGCAAATAAACAAGGTTTGGTACTTAAATCATTGCCCTTTTCAATTAATTCACATATTTTGCATTATGGGACTTTTGAAATGGTTTTGAAATGATGTTATTATGTGTGGTAAATATGTGGGACAGTGCCTTCTAGTCATTTGTAGTTAATTGATGGTGAAGAGAAAAAAAAAATAAAACAAACTAGCCCAATTTGTGTTAATTGTCCATAAACTTTGACTAACTTTTAGTCATCTCTTTGGTTTGATTTTTGAAAGAGGGATCTTTAGCCCTTCCATGGTATTAAAAAAGGAGTCTAAAACTCAATTTTGCAAGAAAAAAATGAATTCCCCTCAAGTTTTGAAAGTTGGGCCGAATGGTCCCTTTTAGGCACCATTCTGCAGCTTTCATTTTGGGGAGTCCGTTGAGGGGGCAAACGAAGGACTTTTTCGACGAAATTTTACATGCATTTAGTTAACTTATGAAGGGGTTTTCCTGAATTTCAGCCAAAAATAAGTTTGTTTACTTGGTCAAAACTGTTGCTAAAGTTGACTGATTTTCAGCAGTAAAAACATATTTTATCATAGAGTAGTCGCGCGCCATTGCGTCGCCGATTTTACGCGCCGCACTACTATTCATTTGGTCATTTTTCTAAATATGTTAAAACTTGAATATTATGATATGGATTGATGTTAAATCATATAAAATGACATGAAGGAGAATTGGAAATGATCAGAATGGCATCATGACAAGCCATTCCGACAATTCATGCATTATGGAAAAATCATGGCTTAGTGAATATCATGATCAAATTAATTAATACATTGTTTACGCTCTACTTGGTTATGACAGAACCCTTGAGATAAGGGTATGATGTATCATACTATTATTGTAGTATTGCTCATGACATGACATGATATTCCGGCTGAAGGCCGGTTATTACAATGACATGATCAATGATTCAATGAACAATGGCTAATAGCACATGTGCAAGAATTATGATGAAGGATGATGAAATATGCACCATGACGCATATCATCCTGTAATATCTCACCATGATGAGATATATTTATCATGACCCGTGCCTTATCCGTTGATGTTCTGTTAAACCAGTAGAGCAATCAAAATGATAAAAGCAAGAAAAATGATTTAAATTCAAATTATTCAGTCAAGCCTTTTTACCTTCTGTGTTTTGTATTTATTCCTTTCAATTATTTAAAGTATATAAATGTATGTTCAAGTCATTCTTTCATTTTATTTATTTATTGCAATGATTTAAGTACCCACTAAGCAATTGCTTAGCGAGTTTAGTTTCCCTCTAAACTCGTAGGTTAAACGAGGAGACGAGATTGCAGCATGTCCTGCGCAGCTGGCCTTGACTACTACTTTGGGTAGGAGTTTGGATATGATTGATTGTAGCAATATGGTATGTACATAAGCTTGTATGATCTAGCAAATAAATGTGTTATACTGAAAAGCTAGAACACGTACACTGCTAGTAATCAAATAAATCTTATTTGGATTTAGCACTTATGTATGCAAGTATATAAGTGTAAAGTTTTAGTGCAGGATTTGGTGGAGGATATAAGGGTGATGAATATAAAAGTGTTTGAGGAGTGTTGTGATTGTTTGATTGAGATCAAAATTGTTTTCAAAAATCAAAGAAAATCAGTTTTGACGACACTTGGGACCTCCATTTTTAGGGGAGGTTATGGCAAATTTTTTTTTTAAAATCTGCACTTAAAATTGGCTAAGTAAAATATTAAGACACAACCACCATGAGATAACAGTCCATCTTGGTCTATAAACGTAGGCTAAGATGGGATGTTACAATTTTTGGTATCAGAGCATTGGTTTAGCCGTTCCTGGGCGGTTAACCATAGGAAATTGTACGATTACACAGGATTCCAACGTTTATCATTTTAGGCAGAGGTCCACAGTCCACCATGAATTTATGGAAAAAGTCGCAAACAACTTATGAAACCCAAACAAATTATAGCACTGCCTTTCACCCGTAAACAGATGGACGATTTGAAAGAGTAATCCAAATTTTGGGAGGACATATTAAGAGTATGTGTTATAGAATTTACGGGTGGTTGGAATAGGTATTTGAGTTTAATTGAATATGCATATAACAACGACTATTAATTCAGCATACGGTGACGCCCTATAAAGAATTATATGAAAGAAAACATGGAACACCAGAGTGTTGGATGAAATTAAGTAAAGACAAGATAAAATCATATGCGGGTAGGTAGGAGCAAAATCATATGCGGACTCGAAACGAAGGGACATAGAACTCTAAGTGGAAGACAAGGTTTTTCTTAAGACTTTCCCATGAAAGAAGGTATTAAGATTTAAGCAGAAAAGTAAGTTAAGCCTTAGGCTTATTGGACTATACGAGATCATCGAACGCATAGATCAATAGCCTATCGGTTAACTCTACTACCAGAACTGAAGAAAATATATAATGTTTTTCACATTTCAATGATAAGGCAATATCGTTTGAACTTCACACACGATATAAAGACACAAAACATCAGAGTCCAATCTGACCTAAATTATGAAGAAGAACCAATAGAAATTTTAGCACGAAAAGTCAAAGGATTAAGAAATAAGAGAATTCCTCCAGTCAAAGTGCGGCGAAGGAACCATAGAATGGAAGAGATAATTTGGGAAAGGGAAGGAATAATGAGGATGGAAGCCTAAATTTTATACCCAATCGGCTTCGGGAAGAAGCCTAAATTTTAGAGGGGAAGAAATGTCATGACCCAATTTGTACATCCATGTATAGTACATCAGCGTACAGTAAGAGGAGCTATCCCGAGTAACCACCAAAGAACACGAAGTGAAAGGAAGCTCTGTAGAACAAAAAGGACCTAACTGAAAAGATTGTAAAGTTTTGTGGAGGTGGCCGTAATTAACAAAAGTTGTTCTGAAGGTCCTTAATAGTGCCCATAACAGACTCTAAGGATGAAAAGTAGAGAAAAATCAGGTCGAAACGGAACGCCACGGTTTTTCCCGAAAATGCACAGTTTGAGAGATACAGTGGATTCTCGACCAAGGAAATTTTCGTCATTCTTGTGATAATAAATTATACACTGGTAAACAAGACACGTAAACATATCCAAAGTAAACAGAAGGACTCCGCAGTGATCGATGTTGAAGAACGAACCTAAGTGGAGACCTGAATCACGTAAGGACCTAAAGGGAATTTTTACAAAAGTCAAGGGCATGAGCGTAATTTTTATAAATTAGTTCAAAATCAAGAATGAATATCGGAAATGGAAACTAGAGGTTGAAAGGAGGAGAACGGTATGTTTTACGCGTCGTAAAACCACCCGGTTAGGAAGAAAGGCAAAACCTTCAATTGAAGGGTATTTTGGTCTTTTCACTTTCACCCAAGCATCAAGTGGGACATGTATGATATTTTAAGGACCATTTTGGTAATTTTCCAAGGAGGGACACATGGCACCAAGGAGGGACACATGACACCATCCTAGTTAAAGACACTTTTGTGGTGGTTACATCTTAACCCTCCAAAATGAAATTAATTAAATAAATCAAAAATCATAAGTATAAAAGGGAGAGAATGAACATTTATGAAAAAAAAAAGAAGAGCTCCTCCATTTTAGAAGAGCTAGGCCGAACCACCAAAGAAGGAGAAGAGGAAGATTTTTCACACTTTCAACTTGGATTTTCAAAGGGAAAAGCCTAATTTTAGGGTAAGGAATTCAATTCTAGTATCAATTTATTCATGTAGTTGATGTTTCTTAAGTTATAATCAAAAGAAAGATTGGGAAGAATATGGAAAAGTTAAGAAAGTGAAGAGAAATTAGATTAAATGATCCGTACATGTAGAATTGATGAATAAATGGTAATTAGTAGCTTTAGATAGCAAGAATCAAGGCTTGAACATATGGTTCTTATAATGTTCTTATTATGGAAGTTATGAAAATTATAGGAAATCAAAGGGATAAAGAAGAAGAAGGGAAGAAAGAATAGGACAAGCAAGGAACAAAGCAAATAAACAAGGTTTGGTACTTACATCATTGCCCTTTTCAATTAATTCACATATTTTGCATTATGGGACTTTTGAAATGGTTTTGAAATGATGTTATTATGTGTGGTAAATATGTGGGAAAGTGCCTTCTAGTCATTTGTAGTTAATTGATGGTGAAGAGAAAAAAAAATAAAACAAACTAGCCCAATTTGTGTTAATTGTCCATAAACTTTGACTAACTTTTAGTCATCTCTTTGGTTTGATTTTTAAAAGAGGGATCTTTAGCCATTCCATGGTATTAAAAAAGGAGTCTAAAACTCAATTTTGCAAGAAAAAAATGAATTCCCCTCAAGTTTTGAAAGTTGGGCCGAATGGTCCCTTTTGGGCACCATTCTGCAGCTTTCATTTTGGGCAGTCCGTGGAGGGGGCAAACGAAGGACTTTTTTGACAAAATTTTACATGCATTTAGTTAACTTATGAAGGGGTTTTCCTGCAAAATATCAGCCAAAAATAAGTTTGTTTACTTGGTCAAAACTGTTGCTAAAGTTGACTGATTGTCAGCAGTAAAAACAGATTTTATCATATAGTAGTCGCGCGCAATTGCGTCGCCGATTTTACGCGCCGCACTACTATTTATTTGGTCATTTTTCTAAATGTGTTAAAACTTGAATATTATGATATAGATTGATGTTAAATCATATAAAATGACATGAAGGAGAATTGGAAATGATCAGAATGGCATCATGACAAGCTATTCCGACAATTCATGCATTATGGAAAAATCATGGCTTAGTGAATATCATGATCAAATTAATTAATACATTGTTTACGCTCTACTTGGTTATGACAGAACCCTTGAGATAAGGGTATGATGCATCATACTATTATTGTAGTACTGCTCATGACATGACATGATATTCTAGCTGAAGGCCGATGATTACAATGACATGATCAATGATTCAATGAACAATGGCTAATAGCACATGTGCAAGAATTATGATGAAGGATGATGAAATATGCACCATGACGCATATCATCCTGTAATATCTCACCATGACGAGATATATTTATCATGACCCATTCCTTATCCGTTGATGTTCTGTTAAACCAGTAGAGCAACCAAAATGATAAAAGCAAGAAAAATGATTTAAATTCAAATTATTCAGTCAAGCCTTTTTACCTTCTGTGTTTTGTATTTATTCCTTTCAATTATTCAAAGTATATAAATGTATGTTCAAGTCATTCTTTCATTTTATTTATTTATTGCAATGATTTAAGTACCCACTAAGCAATTGCTTAGCGAGTTTAGTTTTCCTCTAAACTCGTAGGTTAAACGAGGAGATGAGATTGCAACATGTCCTGCACAGCTGGCCTTGACTACTACTTTGGGTAGGAGTTTGGATATGATTGATTGTAGCAATATGGCATGTACATAAGCTTGTATGATCTAGCAAATAAATGTGTTATACTGAAAAGCTAGAACATGTACACTGCTAGTAATCTAATAAATCTTATTTGGATTTAGCACTTATGTATGCAAGTATAGAAGTGTAAAGTTTTAGTGCAGGATTTGGTGAAGGATATAAGGGTGATGAATATAGAAGTGTTTGAGGAGTGTTGCGATTGTTTGATTGAGATCAAAATTGTTTTCAAAAATCAAAGAAAATCAGTTTTGGCAACACTTGGGACCTCCATTTTTAGGGGAGGTTATGGCAAAAAAAATTTTAAAATCTGCACTTAAAATTGGCAAAGTAAAATATTAAGACACAACCACCATGAGATAACAGTCCATCTTGGTCTATAAATGTAGGCTAAGATGGGGTGTTACATTCAATGTATCAAGTATCTTAACACATTTTTCAACCAAAAATGTGTTAAGCCCAAATGTAATTCAATTATGCCACATTTATCATGAGTTTGTACATACCTTTAAAAGCTTTCAAATGCAAGCTCAAACAGAACCTCCAACCTTCTCTTCCAAGTTACCCTTCAACACTTGGGTTGACCAAACTACTTCCTCTCAATACCTATACCAAATGTGATCATAAATAATTATTTAGTATCACATTCTAAGGCATTTCAAACAACAAACCTTAATTTTATACCACTTTAATCAAAACCCCATAATAAAGCCCAACCTTACTTTAACTTTGAAAAACTATATAAAACCATTCAATTTGGTGTTTTAAGTTTATTTATATTATTACGAACATATTTTAACATGTTTAACCTAATTACATTAGTTAAACACATGCTTTAGTACTAAACCCTAAAAATGGAATAACCTTCACCATTGAAGGTTTTCCATTCCAAATCAATCCAATTATCAATCCAAGCTTATATTCATCGCTTATATCATTAAATAATATGCTTTAACAATTAAAATCAAATAATTCACCATACTTTGAAAATCCCTTTTCTAAAACCCTAAATCATTACTTACATTTCCAAACTCTTTTCAAACTTAACCAAATCCAATTTTTGACTTTAAAATTTTTGTTCATGCATCAAAATAACACATTTAAAACCAAATTGAACAATTAAAATCCATGATTTCATAAACCCAAAAGTTACATAACCCTAACTTATCTCTCTTCAACAAACTCAACTTAAATTTAACTATTTCTTCAATCCAACTTTAAAATCATTGTTAACTACTTAAAAAAAACTTCATTCATACACAAATAGATAATTAAATCATACTACTTCATAGACCCAAAATCAACATAACCAAAAAATCATGAATTTTCAAGGAAAAAAAGTTCGAAAACTTACTATTTTAAGTACAAAACTCCAAAATTCCACTTAAAACTTTGAATTCCTTTCAATTCATGAAGCATGGAAGGAACAAAATTTCCCATCTTAAAGCCATGGAAAAAATCGGCAATGGAAAGAAGAAGAAGACCAAAAATGTTATTTCTCTCTCTTTCCACTTTCTTTATAACCATATATATATATAATATTATATTATTTTTAATTAATTAATTAATTATTTAATAAATAAAAAGTCCAAAATTACTTCTTCCATTAAGCATAATTTAATTTTGAATTATTTAAATAATTTTTAATTTTCAAAGTTTAATTATAAAAATACCCTTGGACCTTTGACTTTTGACTTTTAGTTGACTTGTATACATTAAGTACATTTTATGTATATTTTGCATATATCTTTCACTTTTTCATTTAAAATCCTTTCATTTTTCATTTAAATTATTTATTTAATTTATTCAATTTTATTTTAATTTTATTTTTTTTAATGTTCAAAAATTAGGGAAGTTACAACTCAATTTCCAAATTTATCTATTCAAAATTGAAAAAATATTTAAATTCCATCGAATATGGTTGCCAAGAAAATAAAATAAATCTTGATATAAATCTCTAATTATTTTTTAAAATATAAAAAAATAAAATATTTTTTAAACATATATATATTGAATTTGACAAACTAAATTAAAAAAATAAAAAAATAGAATTCAGGTGCATTTAAAATTAAAGTCAATTTTATAAATTATTTTTAATAAAAAAATTAAATTATTAATATCACTCTATTAAAATTTACAAATTAATTAAAATTACTTACTCTACTATTTTAACTATAAAGTCAATAAAACCTCATTTTAGCATGTATAAATTACATTTAAGCTCTTGAAAAAATAAAATAAATATTTTCAACAAATTTAGAAGACAATTTGGAGTCAATCTGTAAAAAAAGGGAAAAAATAAGGTCATAATGAATTTTTAATTAAAAAATAGGTTTTGACCAATTAGGAGCTGCCACTGGCATGTGCCAGCTAGCGCGTCAGGAGCGTCAGCCTGGCCTGAGCAAAACGATAGGGAGCGGTGTGGCCCAGGGAGTAGACATGTGACATTCCCAGCCTCTTCACATACGCGTGGGAGCCACACGTCCCCTTTTTGGTGGGGGGGGGGGGGTTTCAAGGCCTAGGATTCTAGTGGTGTGGTCAAACATAATTTTAGAATACCCTAACCTATTGTTCTAGTATAAAAATAGACTAATCCTTAATTAAAAAATTAATCATAGTAAATTAAATTTCCAGATTCAAGTACCCAAATGTAGAAGGCCATATCATTCTCAATTTAACTCCGATTTATGCATATAATCTACTAAATCGAAGCTCTACTTGTCTACTTTCATGTAAAATCATAAAATCACATATACAAGAGTAATAAAGAAGTGTTTTTCATGCCTAAACATGTTGATATGAGTTGATTACCAAAGTTTACAAATAATTCAACAAAAATTATTTTTAAACAACTAATCAACCTAATTATTCATAACAACGGTAGCACAAGCAACTAAAGCTTTGATACCAATGTTGAAAATTGAATCCATATAAGCAGAGGTTTGGATCTTACCTTTGACAATGCGCATGGATAATACGTATTATGCTTGTACCACTAGTCTTGAAGAATAATCACCAAAGAGGGAAGGTTCTCACTTTCCACAGTCTAAGAATCAAGTCTTAAACTTTCAATCTCACTCTTTTGGTGTATGGAGTTATGGGAGAGAAAACTCTAGCTAAAAACTTTTTTTGAGCTTGGAAATACTTATGTATTTATAGTGATAATATCCTTCTCCTAAAAGAATTTATGTTTTGATTTTAGAGATAAAATTTAGCTCTCCTGGATTATCCTAATTATCTAAGGATATTACACTCTCCCAAGCAACTTAATATTATCTTAATAATATTAGTTATAATAAATATTATAATTAAATAATATTTATAATTACATTGATCCATGGGTCTATCCACCGGTCATGGGCGGACCCGAACTAAAACCAACATCAATCAAAAATTAATTCTTTAATTTTTAAAGAAGTATTTAATGTGGATAAATTTTATAATTTAAAAAGCATTTACAATTTTATAGCATTTATCAACTTTGAAAATTTATTCAGAATGAAAAGAGAGTTGTTCAATATGATATATACAAAGGTTGTACTAAACTTTACTAAAGTAGTATGATTTAGTCCACGAATGTATGTAGTTTGTCATGATTTAAACCAAACAACATGTGACTATTATTAGAGAATTGAAAATTACATGACTTTTAAAATATATGGCCAATTTAATTAAATAATCAGAAAAATTATATTATTATAGTTACAAATGTAATAAAATAAGAATTATGGACCAACCAATCAAGTAGAACATACATAAACGTTATATTATTGTCATTGAGGGTTGCATCTCAATCATCTCATCATCATTATTAGAAGATTTCTACTTATTGAAATATTGCAATTATTACATTAGAACAACTCAGCTACCAATATATAATGAATATAAAATGAAAAAAAAATACAGAGTTCTAGAATACAAGTTAATATGAAAATAATTATATAATTGAATATGATAAAATATTTTCAATGCTTGAGAATAAAAGGCAGAAATGGCTTGATTAAAATATCTTTTCAAACTTAACTTACACCTAAGGAAAAAAAAAAGGGAAACAAGGGTGAGTGTTTTAACTTAGTGAATAGTATAACTAATACACAAACCTAGTACCCCAATCATTTGCTAATAAGTATGCACATGTATTGTGCCAAACATATGATAAAACCATATAATCATCTAAGGATGGAAATTAGTCCATAGGAAGCACAATAAACCTCAAACTGGGGAATCAATTCCCATAATTTGGTTCTCTTAGGACAATTATTGTCTCTTAAGATTCAACACATAGGGTTCCATTATCATGACCATAGCTAAGCAGTGGTGAGTGATGAGCAAGTTCCCACTGTCATGGCATTATATGATAAATAGGAGCTTCATCCCTAGACCCTATAGAATGATTCTTGCAACTTTGACTATGTAGTATCGGATCCTCAAGAAATACAGGCCTAAGCTTGAAGATTGGGAGTTGCCACCTAGTTAGAATAAGAAATAAGAAGAGGGTGGTTCTGTAGGAGCTCTAATTTTTTATTGAGTTCAGAAAGTTGGGTGAATTTGTAATGCCCTTGTACCCTATATACATACAATACATACACCTAGTATATGTAAAATATGTATACAAAATATAAGAATGACACAGTCCCAATCTTTTCAAAATTGTTTTGTAATTATCAGAAAAATATTTAAATCCTTAAAATACACTTTAATAGATTAATAAATATATACATAAGTTTACTAAAAATATAAATTTTAAAGAAAAAATCTCTAGAAAAAATTTGCCAGAGTTTTGTTTGTATTTTAAACATTCTCAAAATTTCAAACAACCACAATCTGCATAAAAATACACTCCCAAAAATTTATATAATCATCCACATCTCCAAAAGTGCCCAATGGCTTAAAAATCTTCCAGCACTGCCATATATATGTACATATATATATATATATTCAAAATATCCAAATACTTAATTCACATTAATAAACTTTAAACTTTACAATATTTATACAAGTTATTATGTTATATACGCATATTTAAGTACGAAGTAGAAATACATATGTGATATTCTGGCCATCTGGTCTCGTGGCAAAAGCAACTTTAAGTACACTATCCAAAATCTAGACTTAAGTAGGTCTAGCAGATCTCTCCAGTTTCTTTACCTTGTCACCTGTGCAATGAAATGCAATCGCGTTAAGCAAAAAGCCTAACGGTAAATACTTTTGTACTAAAAATGACACTTTAGATATAATATCATAAAATGCACAATGCTTCAATGTCAAGAAAAATATATACAATTTATCAATATTACCATCACCAAAACACATTGGGACCAACAATCGTTATACAATGAACTAGTTCTAGAAATATTGTTTTAGTTTATCTCAATAACAATAACACCAATGTGTCTTGCCTAACTGTGTATTCATAATTGTGACACCAATGTGTCTCGCCCAAATGCATAATCATATATGTGACATTAGAATGTCTCACCCAAAGTCGTACATCAATGCTAAATCAAATCCAAAAATAAATCCCCAAAACTAGACATTATACAAGGCAACACGCAATTCACATTACTTATATTCCATTGTTCTCATGTTTTTCCATATTTTATATTCCTTTTCTAGTTTTCCATAGATATTTAACATCATTACCATTTATTTTGCAAATGTGGCCAATTCCACATTTTAGTGCATAAGTAGCACTTTTCATAGTTTACACGTGTCATCACCATTAGCCATTCTTTATGGCTTAACGCGATGCAGTTAAATCAAATCATGCATTGTTATTACAAACAATGTTTAACACATACATGTACTCTTGTTCAAGTATCTTAACACATACATTCCCATGCAATGTGCCATGTTTTAATCAAAGTAATTAATTAAAATTAGTTCCAAAGTATGTACTAACCTTACGAATGACACAATATGAGCCAAAACTCCACCCAACACTAAGTTCTCCTATTGTCCTTCACCTCTTGGTTATGGGAATTTGGCTCCACTCACTTCCTAATCAAAATGTGAGTGTACATAATTAATTAAAATCACATTTCTATGTATTTTAGCCAATAAAATTCAATTTAGCATAATTCCTTCAAATTTTCATTTTTTCACCCTAATACAATTTAACTTTGGAAAACCATTCAAACAAATTCCAAATTGTGTTCTAAGTTCATTTCTACTATTAGAGTCATATTGTAACATAATTTGAACCATTAAATCCAATGAACAAAAATTCTTTACCACATCTCCATCAAAACACTAAGTTTGCTACCACCTCTCTCAAATTTTAACCAAACTCCATCCTTTCTTCAATGTAACCTTAAAATCATTGCTTCTATATCAAACTAACATCTTTCCACACCATTTTAACAATTACAAAATGCTTCTTCAAAAAGTAAATTCTCACATAATCATATATTCAAGAAAAACTTCATAAAACCAAAGAAATCTTACCTCTTGCCTGAAAATCCACCAAAACTATCTTTAATCCCTTGAATTCTTTAGAAAATTTAGTTTGGAAGATGATAAAATGATTTACCTTGGTTCTTCAATGGTGGTTGAATTTCATGAAGGAAGAAGAAGATAAATTTTGTTTTAATTTGCTTCTTCATTTTCTAACCACTTATATATATATATATTTAATTATTTATTTATTTTAAAAATTCTAATTTCCTTCTTCCACTCAAAAATAATTTCTTTTTGAATTATTTTATTAATTTTATTATTTTATTATTGTTTTCTTTAACTTGTTACCATTTTACCATTTACCTTTGACTTTTCTTTTTACTATTTGACTTTATACTTTAGATATATTTCTTTTATAGTCAACATATACATTACCATACTTTCTCTTCTAATAATTCATTTAACCCTCCAAATTATTATTATGATATGTTTTAATAAAATTTGGGTGTTACAAATTTGAGGAAGGTAAAAAATAGTCTAGTACCCCCATATGCTCGGTTCATTAGAACCAACCTCTTTTTAGGTCTTAACATTATTTCATTATTGATTATTATCATATTATCCACTAAACATACGACAAGAACATACATAAAGCAAATAAGTGATCACTTTATTCGCATAATCTAAATAGATATAATGACATCAATAATAAAATAAATAAAAATGAGTACCCACATCAAGTGAAAATATGCAAGTAACAAACTATGAATCATGAATTTTGCACTTGGATAGAAGCCCACATGATTACGGATCCAACGCAACTGAAATTGTGTAGATCATTTTCTAGATGGGCTAAAATGGGGACAACAAAGAAAGCTTGTGGGGGTGCTAACATGCGCAGGCCACATTGGCCATCACGTGAATGCCGTGCATGACTGCCTCTCACCTATGATTTTTTGTATTTTTCCTTCTTTTATCTTTTTTCCCTATAAATCGTAGCCTTTTTTTCCATTTCTAAGGTACACCATAAACCTGAAAAGGGAGATACTTCTACTATTTTGTTGCTAATTCTTTCTTTTGTTATATTATTTTCATTGATTTTGAAGTAAAGCAAGTGCCAAGCCTCTCTCAAATCAAGTTTAAGTAAAGCAAAGTCCATCAATGGAATTAAGGAGTGAAAAAGCTCTTCAACCTTACTCAAAGTCAAGCAAGAGGAAATCTTCAAAGGTAACTCTTCAAACTTAAATATTTTCCATTTTGGTAGCAAAACCAAACATCATCATAATATGATAAAATAAACTTAAGCCTTTTGAAATCAAAGGCATGAACCACCAAGGGCTCTTATTCCCATTCAAAGGGATATGTAGGTACATCTTGGGATTTGAACCCAAATGGTGAGCCCACTTAAAATTCATAAAATTGGTTCATAAAATTGGACAGTGGCTGACACATGCAGAGGACACGCCCAAGCTTATGGCCGTGTCCCATACCAAGCTAAGGAGGAAGACCAAGACACAGAGGTGGACACACTCAAGGGACACGGCCAAGCTTGTGGCCGTGTCCCTCCAAAGAAGCTCAAACACGGCCAAGTTGCTTAAGCTTGGCCGTGTCTCACTCAAGTCCAAAGCAAAAGAAGATGAAAATCAATTAGTAGAAGACACAAGCAAGGGACACGGCCAAGCTTGTGGCCGTGTCCCTCAATTCACCTCCAACACGGCCATGTCTCATCCAACTTGGCCATGTCTCTCATGGACCAAAGACAAGTGGATTTTTTAAAGTGGAGGTTTCGTATAAATGTAAAAATTAGGGTTTTCTTAAGGGTGGTGGAGAGTTTGAGATTAGATTAGCCGTCAGAGAGTGAAGTTAGGGTTTCTAACTTTGTTTTCTTAGAGTTTATTGAACACTTGGATTAAAACTAGCTTAGATTAGATTTGTTCTTGCCATTGATACATTCTTCAAGCAAGTTCTGAACAAGAGATTCTTCAAGAGCTAAGAAGTTTGTAATTTGGTTTTGTTCTCAAACTTTATCTCTTTAATTTCATTGGAATTGTATTTAAGAATATTATCATGTCTAAATTGATTTCTTTGAATTTTAATGAGATGAGTATGTTTGATAGCATTATGAACTAATTTGATCTAGTCTAGGGTTTGTATGGATCTGCTATGATTGTATGAATTGGTTATTACTCTTAACTTAATTATTTCTTTAGCCTTGATTGAATGGAATTATTGTTAATATATAATTGATTGGCCACCAATTATGTGTTTTAGATATTAGATGATGGATTGAGAGATGAAGTCTAATGCTGGAACAATTCAATTTGGGACTTAGGTGAATTAGAGATATAACCTAGGAAAAGATTATTTCAATTGTAACAAGATTATTTGAGAAAGGTTTGAATGCGAGAGCTTATTTCCTTGATTCGATTAATTAAGTTGCTTGAGATTTAATCTTTGAAATTAAATTAGTTAAGAGGAATAACAGTTCATACATATAAGTAGTAGAGAAGTGCAAACCCTAGACTCTTCTATTATGTGAATCAAAACATCAGTCCAGTTTACTTTTATTTGTTTTAAACTTTAATCAATCTTCTTCATTAGTTGTTAGTGATTTAAATTTCTTCATTACTTGTTATCTATAATTTGATAATCAATTAGCTACTTTAGCTTCCTTGTGAGACGACCTTGGGGTGATCACCTTTGCTACAGCTACCTCGTATACTTGCGAGTGACGCTTTGTGATAGAGTTAATTAGAGCGCAACAAGTTTTTGGCGCCATTGCCGGGGAAGCTAATTGGCATAATTGTTTATTAGGCAAAAATATTCTAGATTATTTTTCACTGTTTTCATTTTATTTTATTTGTCTTTGCTTTTAATAATTTCTTATTCTAGAAATTTTGTTTATGCAAGGTAGGAGATCACTTGGAGGAGAGTTATACCCAGTCATTCCAGAAATTCAGAGAGTGAAAAGGAGCAGGGAAGAGTTTGAACTGTACACTGGATTTGATACTACAGAGGAGGACACTTCTGATTTTGAGTCAGAATCTGCACAATCTGTTAAAATGGCAAAAGAAAGACAAAGAACTATGAGAGAATTTGCTAGACTTGTCATTGGAACTTCCACCTCTTGCATAAGATTGACAGATGCAGCAAGAAATTATGAGTTGAAGAATATTCATTACAACATGCTGCCATCATTCTATGGAGTTCCAAATGAAGATCCTTTGAACTTTATTCGGGATTTTTATTCTACCCTCAACACTTTTCCATTGGGAGGATTAACAGAGGATCAGTTGAGGATGAGATGTTTCCCATATACATTGAAGGATAGAGCTAAGAGCTGGTTAATGATGTTGCCCGAAAATTCTTTGACAAATTGGGAGCAAGTTTATAACAAATTTATGGGCAAGTTTTACTCTCATCAAAAGACAGCTGAATTGAGAGGGAAGATAGCTACATTCTCTCAATTTGAAGGAGAGCCATTTCATGAGGCTTGGGACAGATTTAAGATGCTATTGATCCAGTGTCCACATCATCACTACCCACTTCAACTTCTTAATCAGTTTTTCTATGATGGTCTAACCCAGCAATTTCAGAACACTGTTGATAACGCAGCTGGGGGAGCTATGGGAGAAAAGACAGCTGATGAAACTTATGAGATCTTTGAGATGTTGGGAGCTAATTCTCAATAGAAAAGTGTAAGAAGTAAAGGGGTGAATCAACTGGAAGCCAATAGTGAGATGGTCAATCAGATAGCTGAATTGACAAGGCAAGTGTAGATGCTAAATATGAAGAACAATACTTCTTCATCAACTCAAGAAGCGTGTAGAATTTGTGGGACTTTCGGGCATAGAGCAAATATTTGCCCCTCCACATATGAGTCTTATGGGAATGAAGCTGAGCAAGTCAATGCTATGGGAGGATTTCAACCAAGGGCCAGGAATGATCCTTATTCGAATACTTATAATCCTGGTTGGTGGAATCATCCTAATTTTTCCTGGGCAACAAATAATTCTCAGCAGCCTTTCCATTTGCTCCAAAGATAGAACCAACCACAGGGTCAATCCTCAAATCAAGGGCAGTCTAAGATAGAGAGTTTGGAGGAAAGTTTACAAGCTTTCATCCAATTTAGTGCTAAAAATCAAGAGATGACCAACAAGAGGCTAGAT
This sequence comes from Garcia nutans, assembly GCA_947685225.1. Taxonomy (NCBI): domain Eukaryota; kingdom Viridiplantae; phylum Streptophyta; class Magnoliopsida; order Malpighiales; family Euphorbiaceae; genus Garcia; species Garcia nutans. The sequence goes on from CANTUV010000040.1 coordinate 12,766,348, forward strand.
TAATTAGAAGCATCTTTTAAGAAAGTGGAGACTCAAGTAGGGCAACTTGCACAACATATGCAGATTCAACAGAAGGGGAAATTCCCAAGTCAACCTGAGCAGGCACAATCAGTGACTGTTCTTAGAAATGGTAAGGTAATTAACAATAATGTTGAAAATAATTCTGTGAATGCAGGTGACCAAGAGAACACTAAGGAAGGAGAACCAGAGAACAAAGGTGCTGGAGGAAGTTCAACGGAGAAATCCCCTTCAACAGATTTACATAAGGCAAGCAATCCATACCGGCCACCTATACCATTCCCCAGTAGGTTGAAGGATGATAAACTAGATAAGCAATTTTCTAACATCTTCAACATGTTGTCTAAGGTAAGTATTAACTTACCCTTACTGGAAGCAATAAAGAACATGTTGGCTTATGCCAAATTCTTCAAAGAGCTGATCACCAAGAAAAAGAGGTATGAGCCGAATGAAAAGGTGATAGTTTCAGAGGTAGCTAGTGCTGTTCTGCAGCATAAACTACCTCCCAAGCTAAAGGATCCTGGTAGCTTTATAATTCAACTTACTATGGGGAATGGAAAGGGGACTGATGGCATGTGTGATCTAGGAGCCAGTATAAATTTGATGCCTTATTCTGTGTATAAAGAATTAGAACTAGGGAGCTTAAACCAACCAAAATGGTGTTGCAATTAGCTGATAGATCTCTTAGATTCCCGAAAGGGGTTATAGAAGATGTGTTAGTTAAGGTTGGAGGGTTAATAGTACCTGTGGATTTTAAAGTTCTTGACATGGAAGGAAGTAACCCTACACCATCAGCACACACTATTTTGCTGGGTAGGCCTTTTATGGCTACTACCAACACCTTAATAGATGTTAAAAATGGTAAGTTGTCAATGACTGTCTTAGGACAAACTGTTCATTTTTCTATTTTTAACACTTCTCCCATTCCTACAACTGCTTTATATGAGGATTGTTCTTTAATTAATTGTGTTAAAGCAGTTGTTTCAGATGTTTTCTTGCAGACAGGTTCCTCAAATAAATTGGAGCTGACACTGACCTTAGAAGAGGGGGCTAAACCAATGGGGGAGACCCAAAGGTGCCTTAACCCAAAGGCATATGAGAGCTCGAGGATTTACAAGGATCGCACTAAAGCACTTCATGACAGAATTATAGTGCGAAAGACATTGAGTCCATGTATGAAAGTTTTACTTTTTAACTCTCGACTCCGTCTGTTTCCAGGTAAACTCAAGTCTTGATGGAGTGGTCCTTTCGAGATAACTCAGGTATGTCCTTCTGGTGCCATTGAATTGCTTAACTCTCGAACCAATAAGACTTTTAAAGTAAATGGACAGAGAGTTAAACCATATAAAGAAGGATTTCATGAAGTGAGGATCATTGACAGCACTTTGATCCACGATCCCTAGACCTTGCAGTGATGTCCAGCTTTATGACATTAAAGAAGCGCTAATTGGGAGGAAACCCATTGGTTTGCATTTCTTTTTCATAGTTATAATTTTATATTTAGCAATTTTGATTTTATGTTTAGTTTAAATAAATGGAAACCCTAAAGCTCTCTTGTATTTTGTTTTTGAACATTTGTGTTTGTGATGAAAAGTTAGGGTTTTGCCTCACCAGGGTACGATGGAAGATAGGTTGTACTTAACTCTTTCTCTTTATTATTCTTGTTTTCCATTGAGGACAATGTAAATTCTAAAGTGTGGGGTAATCTTTTAGCTTTTCTTTAATTTTTGTTTTGTTTGTCATTTTGTGTGTTATATTGTGTGTTGTGCATGGCATGATTGTTGAAAACTTATTAACTTTTATGTGATTCTAGCATTATAGTTGAGACTTTAGTATCAGCATAGAGATTAGCATTTGAATTCATTCAGGATCAATTTTCATATTCTGAAATTCATGACATATAAATCTTTGTGAACCCACCTTTGTGAGTTTTGAGCCTTATAGATTAAATGTTAGTGTCAATTGATTTTCTTTTCTTAAGTGTGCACCTTCATGATTTTGCATCTCTAGAGTTTGCTTTTGCATACTAATTGAACTCACATTATGATTTAATCTCAAGTTTTAAAATGATGAAAGCAAATTAGGTTAGCCCTTTTGCTTAAAAAGACCTCCCTTAATATTGAATTCCTTAGTGAGCCAAGTTGAGCCTTTGCCCTTTTCTTGATTGATCAACACAATTCACAACTCAACTTTTTCTTATTATCATCATACCTACATTAAGGAATGGAGTTTCTTATGATATGACAATAGGGTGGTTTGATTCAAAAGTGTGGGGTAAGCAATTTTAAAAAAAAAATTGTATTTGGGGTTGAAATGCATACTTTGCACATTGTATTTGCTAAGAGTTGGTTATTCTTTTCCTCTTCATTTTAAGCTAGATGTTCCATGCAATTTTATATTTTGTATATATATATATAAAGAGAGAAATATAAAAATAAATAAATAAATAAATAAAAAATAAATAAATAAAAAGATATATATATATATACAAAATTCATATATGTTCTAGCATTGGTCATTAAAAGAGGAATGTTGACTCATTGCTTTTCTTTAAGTATGCAAGTATGTGAAAGAATCAAAGGTTAGTGATTATGCCATTTGAGGGAGTTGTGAGTTTCTTAGCAAGAGTATTGTCTAATTAGATACTCCATTTCTTGATGCTCCAGCTTAAATGTCTTTTCTCACACCTGCACCTTAGCCCCATTAAATCCAAATAAAAGACCTTCGGATTATTGCTTGAGAAAATCAGTGAGAGAGATTGGATAATTAAGCAAGTTTATGGTAGTATGCAATCGACTACCCTATTAAATTCGAAGGTGATTTAGGGTTTTGGAAAAGTGTTGTTAGAATTGTTTAAAACATGTTATAAAATGATTTTCATGATGAAAATGAACTTAGAATGCCAATTAGAATTAATTAGAATGTTGTTCCAAAATTAAAGTGAGTTAGGGCAAGATTTGGAAAAAAAAAAATGAGGGAATGTTGTTTAATTCAAATTTAATAGTTAAAACTCCTAGAAATGTGATTCTAAACAATGGTAAACGTTCACATTTTGAATAGGCATTGAGTAGAAGCAAATTGTCCATGCCAAGCGGTGAAGGGCACTTATGGGAAGTGAAAGGGAAAGTGTGTTTTTTGAGCTTGGAAGTGGTTAAACTAAAGGTTAGTACATACTTTGATAGAAATGTATTCAAATATTTGAGTATGCCATATTACATTGCATATTGGTTTTAGCATGATGTTACTTTAATATGTGAAGTTACATATAAAGAGCATAATGATGTGTTTAAAGGCATTAAATGCATAATGTATAAATAGTTAAGCCATTTTAGTATGGCTAGTTGCATTGTTAAACATGTTTGAAAAAAGAGTGTGGTTAAGCCTATTTTAGGGCATAAGTCGGCCACCATGAGGAGGTGGTAAGGGAATTGATATTTATGCCAAAAATTATATGAAAATATGATAAAAGATGAGAAAAGCATAAAAATAATAGAAAGTGACATAATTGCCAATGTATGAGAAAGTATGAATGTATATGATATGTGTGTAACCTTGTGTAATATCTTGTTCCAGAATGTTGTATTTGGTGATATGAGACGACATGCCTACGATTTACCTTCGGGCTAAATGTCGGGCATCATTATTATTTGCATTCGGGCTAGACACTGGGTGTCAAAATAAACCAAAGCAATAATTCTGGAACTTGAATATTATATAGGGTTATTTGGTCCAATGCATGTGAATGCAATATATAGTTGATTGAAAGTAAAAATGCATAAGATGTGATATGTTGATTTAAAAGAATGACATTTTGCTTAATTCTTTAAGTTTTCACTATTATTAAAGCATGCATTGCTAGGCAAAAAGCTTAGTGCAATTTGTTTATCACAGGAGATAGGGTTGAGTTTGAGAGCCCTGCTAGACTTAAGCATGTTTAGAGTTTCCTGCTTATACTTGAAGTGTTGTTTAGCTGGCCTAGACTAGGACCAGTTGCTATCATGTAATTATTCCATTTTGTGAACTTGTTTTAAATTATGTGCATTTTGTTTTCAAATTTACATATGATGTAAATTAAAATTTTTTTGGATTAAATGTTGAGAATTTTAGGATATATGATATATGTATTGATAATCATAAATGTTTATATATTATAGGAAATGTTGGAGGTTTTGTGGGAATAGAATGTTTGGAAATTATTCAGGAGTGTAAATTTTCATACAGGCTGTAAAAATTGATTTTTAGGAATATCTGAAATACAAACAAAACTCTAGCAAATGTTTTCCAAAGATTTTTCTTTAAAATTTATATTTTTGATAATTTATCAATAAGAAGTATATTTATTTTATTTTTGTTAAAGTTTATCTTAAGGATTAAAATATTTTTCTTAAATTTAGGGAAAATTTTCAAATGATTAAGATGTTAATATTCTTATATTCTATATACGTATTCTACATATAAAGAGTGTATATATTGTAAGTATATAGGATATAAAAGAATTTTATCCTCAAAATTACCTGACATCAACTCTGGAATAGTTGAGGATACTGGCTCCGCATAGTCTTCTCACTCTCCTATGTTGCCTCCTTAGTGGAATGGTTTCTTCATAATACTTTAAAAAATGGTACCTTCTTATTTCTTAACTCTTTAAACTTCCAGTGCCAAAATCTCCACTGGCTCCTCTTCATAAGTTAGATCCATATTCACTTCAATAGATTCAACTGGGATATGGGACAGATCCAATCTGTACCTCTGAAGCATAGGACATGGAAGATATTGTGTATCCTGTCCAATTCAGGTGGCAAAGCCAATCCGTAGGCTACTGGTCACACTCTCTCCAGTACCTCATATGGCTCGATGAAATAAGGATTCAACTTCTCCTTTCGACTGAATCTCAAAATTCTCTTCTAAGGAGACATACTAAGAAACACCTTGTCACCCACTTAAAACTTTATATCTCTTCTCTTCAAGTCTTAGTATGATTTCTGTTGACCTGAAGCTATTTTCAAATGATTCCAATATATCTTAACTTTCTCTTTTGTTTCTTTGATCAAATCGGGACCTACAAGTTTACATTCTCCAACCTCATCCCAACACAATGGCATCCTATACTTTCTGCCATTCAAGGCCTCATAAGGAGTCATCCCAATGCTGGACTGAAAGCTGTTATTATAAGCAAATTCAACTAGGAGCAAATGTTTGTCCCAACTCCCATTGAACTTAATGACATAGCTCCTCAACATGTCCTCTAGGATATGTATCACTCTCTCTGACTACCCATCTATCTATGGATGGAAAGTAGTACGAAAATGTAACTGAGTACATAATACATCTTATAGACTCTTCTAAAATCTGGATGTAAATCGGGGATCTCAGTCTAATACCAAAGAAACTAAGACTTCATGCAGTCTTACAACCTCATTCACATAAATCTCAACTAGCCTATTAAGGGAGTAGACCATCCCAACTAGAAGAAAATGAGCTAACTTCATCAATCTTTCAACTATCACCCAGATTACATCATGCTTTCTCAGGGTCAAAGGCAGTCTAGCCACAAAATCCATAGTTACACGCTCCCACTTCCACTTAAGAACTGATAAAGGTTGCAACAACCTTGTAGGAACCTGGTGCTCAACCTTTACCCTCTGCCATGTGAGACATCGAGATACAAATTCTGCTATGTACCTCTTTATACCTAACCAACAATAATGTTGCTTCAAGTCTCAATACATCTTGGTACTTCCAGGGTGCATAGCATATAATGATTGATGAGCTTCCTCTAAAATTCTTTTCCTCAATTTCACATCATCAGGTGTACACAATCTATCTCTGTACCACACACTACCATCATTTTTCACATAAAAATCTTTGCTCTCCCCCTTTTTATAATCTACTGAATTTTTTTATCTGTCTTCTATTCCGCCTTAATATGATGTAACAATAATGGCATCAACTGTAATTGATCCATAAGTTCTCTATCATCACAAACCTCAAAATTGGCATGCAATGCTCTCAATTCAACAAGCAACAAGAGCGAATAAGCAGTCAAACCTACCATGAACTTCTGACTCAAGGTATCTGCAGCTACATTTCCCTTGCCTAGATGATAATCAATCAGACAATCATAATCCTTTATCAATTCTATCTATCATCTTTGCCGAAGATTCAACTCTTTATGAACACCCAAATACTTCAAATTCTTATGATTAGTGTAAATGAAACATTTCTCTCCATATAAGTGATGTCACCACATCTTCAGTGCAAAAATAATGGCTACCAACTCTAAATCATAAGTTGAATAATTTAACTCATGAGGCTTTAACTATCTGAAAGCATATGCAATAACTCTACCCTCCTGCATATATGATATTCCTTCCACATGTAGAGTAAGAATAAGAGCTTGAGTCAACATATCTCTCAACTGCTAAAAGCTCGATTGACATCGATCCAACCACACAAATTTTACTCTCTTTCAAAGTAATCTGTGAGTGGTGTAGCTATTATGGAAAATCGCTTCACAAACCGACAATAATATCTCGCCAATCCCAAAAAACTTCTAACCTCTGTCACATTCTTTGGTGGACTCTAATTCAAAATCACTTCTACTTTGCTCGAATCAATTTTAATGCCCTTTACCTAAACCACATGTCTGAGGAAAGTCACTTGATCTAACCAAAACTCAAATTTAGATAACTTGGCATACAATTGTTTCTCTCTCAACGTCTGCAGTATAATCCATAGATGCCTATCATATCTTCTTTACTATGAGAGGACACCAAAATGTCATCAATGAATACCACCACAAACTAATCTAAGTATGGCTTGAAGACCCAATTTATCAAATCCATGAATGCTGCTAGTGCATTCATCAACCCAAAAGGCATAAAAAAACTCAAAATGGTCGTATCTCATTAGAAAGTAGTCTTAGGCACATTTTCATCTCTAACCCTCAACTGATGATACTCGGATCTCAAATCAATCTTGGAAAATACTACTGCCCCCTTCAACTAATCAAAGAGATCATCAATATGAGGCAATGTGTACTTGTTATTGATGGTCACCTTATTCAACTGTCGATAATCAATATACAAGCTCAAGGTGCCATCCTTCTTCTTAACAAATAACACCAATGCTCCCCACCATGAGACACTAGGGCAGATGAACCTTTCATCTAACAACTCTTACAACTGCACCTTTAATTCCTTTAATTATGCTGGTGGCATCTGATAAGGGGTAATAGAGATAGGAGTGATACCCGACATCTTAGGATGTAACACTGACAACTCATCGAAGAACACATCCGGGAACTCTGCCACTGTAGGTATACTATCAAGCTTTGACCCCACTGCTCTAGTATCTACAACATGAGTCAGATAAGCCTCACACCCATTCTAAATCATCCTCCTAACTGAAATGGCTAAAAAAACATGGATGAGAGGTGTCTCTACTCACTGGATACCACTACATCCTTCCTGTCATGTGTTTTTAGGGTAACATATTTCTATTGATAGTCTATCATAGTCTCATGTCTAGATAACTAGTCCACACCTAAAATAAGGTCATAATTTCTAAAGGGAATCTCAATCAGATCACCGAGAAACTCCTCATCATGAATCACCACCAGACTATCTCGATATACTATGCTAACTACCACACTATGCCCTAAATGGTTGGTAACTAGTACATCAAACCCTAAGGACTTTGAATGCACATCACTTACAGGCAGAATGATGCACTAATATATGAATGCATTGACGCGGGGTCTATCAATGTATGAACTGAAATACCAAATAAAGAAAATGTACCAGCTACAACATCAGAAGCACTCAGCTGTTGAAGTTTATCCATAAGAAGTATATTTATTTTTTTGTTAAATTTATCTTAAGGAATAAAATATTTTTCTTAAATTTAGGGAAATTTTTTCTAATATTCTATAAACGTATTCTACATATAAGAAGTGTATGTATTGTATATATATAGGGTATATAGGTTTTACATTTATTTTGGTATCAGAGTCTATGTTTGAGGTTCTCAACCTAGGTAGGTTTTTCAGAGAGAGAAAGGGGATTTTAAATATAATTTTAATATGTTATACACGCATTGCATTGGCATCTAAACTGGTCTTTGATGGGGAAAAATTTGTTGTGATTTCAAATATAGGTGGATATGGCATTTAGGACGCATTAGTTTGGAGAGAGGAGTGCAAAGAGAATTTCTCCTGGAGAGGGTGTTATTGGAGCCAGTGCAGAGATTGCTGGGGAGTTATTAGTGCCAGCTAGGCTAGCAGTTTAGGGATTCCACCAGTCTAGGTACGACAGATGATAGAGTTGTTACGACAAGCCCCAGTACTGAAGCAACAACAACAACATACTAGGAAGTATGATAAGTTGAGAAAGTATAGGGATGCCAACTTATTTGGCACCATTGATCCAACTATATCAGAGCAGTGGCTGGATAGCGTTGAGAGGGTATTTATCCAGTTACAGGCCACTATAGAAAAGAAGTTTGATTATGCCTTGTCTCTTTCTGTAGGGGAATGCTTATAACTGGTGAAAGATAGTTCCCCATGGAATGGCCGATCCTCCGATATTGACATACACTAATTTTCTAAAAGAGTTTGAGAAGAAATATACCCCTCGAGAATATAAAGATGCTAAGAAGAAGGAGTTTTTGAGTCTAAAGCAGGGTATAGAAATAGTGATAAAATATGGGAGGGATTTCATTCGGCTAAGAAAGTATGCAGGAGAGATTGTATCATATGACATAGATAGATGCCGGAGGTTTGAGGAGGGGTTGAGGCTATCATCATGTGCCAGGTGGCAGTGGTACAATATGAGGACTTCTCACGATTAGTATTTGCTGCCCGAAATGTTGAGAAGGCTCAGAGGATTGCAGCTGTAGCTAGAGCAATGAGTAGAGATAGGAGACCATAGATAGAGGCAGGGTCTTCATAATAAAAAAGAGATCAAGGAGGTTTTTTATAGAGGTCTAGTAGAGGCCAGGGGGTAGCCTGGTAGGGGGTCTCAGTAGCAGAGATAGATACAGGGACCTGCTGCTTCAGTTGCCAGTACTCTGACTCCAGTATCATAGAGATCTACTCAACCCTCCTGTGCTACATGTGAAAGGGAATATAGGGGTGTTTGTTAGAGGGATGGTGAATCAATGATTTGTTTCAGATGTGGGTTGCCATATCACTTTATTAAGGATTGCCCAAAACTACCAAAGATAGGTCAGGCTCAGACTATTGTGTATACCCGATGGTAGAGGGGGTCAAGGCATCAAAGGTAGTGGTAGACGTGGCATATCAGGGCCTGGTCAGAGAGGAGGATCTACAACTGGTGGTATACAGGAGGAGGCTGGGTCATCACATAAGAAACCTTGGAAACCTCAAGTCTAAGGATATTTGTACAACTGCTGTGATGAGATATAATCATCGACATTAAATAAATAATCATATGATTATCTCAAGTAGGTCATCCAATGTACTTTTCATACTAACAAGCATCCATATGTTTACTCTAATCATCCCCATGCCTATAACTTTTGAGAACTACTGCTTGACCCAGTTAAGAAGTTTAGCATGTGCTATTCTACCCGCATTAACAATGTCCCATAATGTCCCATCCTGTTAATGTTATGACTAAGGATAGTTTAAGTATAAAAATATTTGTATGTAATGAGAATCTCACATAATGATCCCATCGTGATTTCCCTTATATTGTATTTTATAAATGGGACTTTATTAACCAATTTAATAAAACAAAACCAGAATTCACTAAAAAATGGCTCAAGATCAGCTAGCTTATGGAGATAGGATCCTCAATTTTCCTCATCCTTAGAATCTAGTCAGCCATGGGTTTGTCTTCAAAATTCTTTCCACCACTTCTACCTCTCCAAAGTCACAAAGTGAGGAAATCTAAAAAATGTCGATAGTTTTTAGAGTCCTAAAATTGTTGAGGTCAATATTTTATATTATCGAGCTTGATAATTTTTATCACTTTACAGAATTTGATTTCTATCTAGTAACTTGCAAAGGTGTTACTAATTAATGTACCTATAATTATTTAATTTAAAAGTTAAATATAATGGTATTTTCTAATTTGGTTTGAAACTAACCTCAATTTGATTGCTATAGTTTGACATAGGGCTTATTTGGTCTTTTGACTTACTACATTATTCATGCATGTGGTATGATTCTCTTCCTGATGCTGTGAAAGAGATAGTGCAGACTTCTAGGCTCATGCCTCTACTGTAGGCTTTGCCAGAGAAGGGAACCAAGATGGATTGGTGTGTAGTTTAGGCTTTGGTTAAGAGATGGATGGATACTACACACACTTTCCCCTTTAGGGTTGGGAAGCTAATGGTCGCCCTAGTGAACTATATAGCTATCACTAGGATTAGTTTCATAAGGGAGATGGTCCCTTTTGACAACACATTCATTACTAATGATGATTACTGGGAGCTCCTTGGATTCAAATCATCACTAAACAATAGGAAGATCAAATATAGGAGCATCATTAGACATTGGACACCCGTGCAGATGTAGACTATTAAGGGAAATGAGCAGTAGATGCATTATGCTCATGGCTTCCTGTTTCACTTCCTTGCCACCACAATCTCTACGAATTCTAACTCAGCAGTGGATACTAGTGTACTCAGGGTGCTTTCTGATCTTAGGAGGGTGACCAAGTACAACTGGGAGAGGCTGGGCTCTTCTGTTTGTACTATGGACTTGACATGGCCTGTTAGGGTGAGGATGACACTGTTGGTTTACTGGCAGTGGTAGAGGTATATTAAAATCTCTCCTTTTTCATTTTCTTTATTTATTTTATTATTTTCATTTTCTTTATTTGTTTTGTTGTTAAGTTACTAATGATCTTTCTCTCTTGCCTTTTACAGGTTTGGGCTTACAAGCTCAACCTCATTCCTCCCCTAAACATCAAAAGTGGCTTCCAATGTAATCGTTATTTCCCTTGGCTTAATTTATGGTTTACGCTTTGAGTGTCAGTCAAATAAGCACATGATGCCCTAGCCTTGAGAGGACACATCCAAAAACTAACTTGATCATAGGTAATCAAAAAATTTGTTAGTCCTTTTGAATTAAATGTGCTAAAGTGTATACTTACATCAATATTTTTACTTTCTCAGGTTGATTTATCATGGTGGGATGCATAGTGTTATCCTAAGATGGAAACCGAGAGGGGAGGGGGATGATTAGATTATTTTGGTGAAATGATGGGAAATTAAAATTTTAAAGCAAGATAAGAAGAAACTAGAGTAGAGAAAATGAACATAAACAACTTATAAGGGTTTAGATTTACCAATCCTACGTCTACTTTCTCAACAACTTGTTAAGGTTCTAATATCTTTGAGTTTTTACAAGCTCAACTCTAACTTAGTGATTTGACAAGCTCACACTGAACTTTTATAATGGATTTGAGTTCTCCTTATAGCACAAGAAGAGTTTTACCCAGACTCACTTTAAAACCTAATGTTTCAAAGCTCACATCAAACTTACACAATGATGTTTAATGCTCACACCGAATAGTCAATTGCAACAAATGTGAATTTTGAGTCAAAATAATGAAAGTTATTTTTCTTGGCTATTTGATGCTTAATTTTCCTGAAAATTGAAGTTTACTCAAGTACTTATAGCCATTATAAATTTAACTAGCCAATTGAATAATAATTGATGGGTACCAACATGTTTGGTCAATGTTTCCTACTTCAATTATTGTTTATAGCAACTTTATGGTCAAACTACCTTTGGTCTAGTCGGAAAGGGCCTTGGTATGGTTGGACTGAAGATGGTTTTGTCATGCTTCTCAATTTTCTTTCAACGTTCCTCCAATGACTAGTACATGTGGTATCCAATAATTGAGTGGATAAGTAACAGTTATAATATTTAAACTATGTTTAACTGGTCTGGTTAGACTTTCAACGGTATGCTAAGAAATTGAGAGTACCTGTGAGCAGAGATTTTCGCCCCCAATCCTGGTGGAATGGTTCTTGCGACTTTGGTACTGTTAGGGTTAGGGCCTTAGAAAACACGGGCCTAAGCTCAAAGAAAATAGAGTCGCCACTTGGACGGGCCCAGGAAAAAGAAAGAGGTGGATGACTCAATTCCTAAGGAATTCCCAACCCCCTAATGGATTCAGAAAGTTGGGTATGTGTGGGGAAGGTGAGAAATGGCCCAACACCCCCACAATGCTTGATTCATTGGAACCGGCCTCCTTTTCAGGTCTTAATATTATAAAATTCTTAAATATAATGACATTATCCATACTACATGCAATCATTAAAATAAAAGCATCACTATATTAAAATCAAATCAATGTTCAAACAAATATAAATAAATGGACACCCATCTAAGGATGGAAATGTGTCCTTACATGACTAAAACTAAATAGGACACCCACCAAAAGGTGGAAATGTGTCCTTTATATTAATCCAGAAATATAAAAATAATTTAAATTACATGAAAATTAATTAATGAGGTACACAATCATGGAAACATACCTCTTATAATTTTAATACCAAAATAAACAAATAATAATAATAATAATAAAGAAACCATCCATCCATGATAAAAAAATCAAATATAGAAATTAAATAAATCAATCATCAAAACATATAATAAACTACGTAATCAAATCTAAAACTAAATAAAGCAATAAATGCATAAGTCAAAAGTTTTAGAATTCTAATAACCAAACTAGGATTTTTAAATAAAGAGAGTTAAATACAAAGACTTATAATACACAAATAAATATTGACCCCTTTGACGAGCCCATACAGTGGTCCCGCTAACTGGTTAACGGGCAGGGTCAAGGGACAGTACCCTTTGCGGGGTCGGGGGCAGCGCCCCAAAAAATTTTGAAAACTAGTCTTTAGGGTTATAAGTTTTGGTGTTGAAAATTTTGAAAACTAGTTTTCGTGTTTGAGGAAAATATGATTAGGGTTTTGGAAAACAAGGCTAGGGTTTTTAGTTTAGAAATTAGGGTTAGGGTTTTGATAAAAGCTTGAAACTTTTACGAAGACAATGCTAGGATTTAGGATTTTGATAAAAACATGGTCACTGTGTAAACCCTAATAACTTTTAATATTGATACTGGTACAAGACATGACTATTGAATATATTTTGATGAAGACACTGTGGATATAAATTGATAATGTTATCAAACAGAACTTTATTGGATGTGTTTAAACTAAACAACAGATATGAACTTCATAATATTAGTAAACAAAACTCATTATGGTTTTAGAGAGTTTAGAAGGTTGTACCTACGTTTGAAGACTCCACCACAATTTAATAACTTAAACTTTGGCTAGGCAGAAACCAAGACAGTGTATCACTACCTTTGTAAAATTGTTCAAATGGTTTGATGCTTCTCTCTCATTTTTACTGCTTTGTTGCTTGCTATTTCAAGTTGATGAAGCTTGCTTAGGATTTTTATTAATGGATATTGAATTTTCCATAGTTCTAGCAGCCAACCAAAGCCAAAAGTCCCCTCTGGACTTAGGAGAGATTCTAGGTTCTGGACCTAAGGATAATTTGGGTTCTGGACCTGAGCTAAGTTCTGGACTTAGAATGGATTCTAGGTTCTGGACCTAAGGATAATTTGGGTTCTGGACCCGAGCTAAGTTCTGGACTTAGAACGGATTCTAGGTTCTGGACCTAAGGATAATTTGGGTTCTGGACCAGAGCTAAGTTCTAGACTTGGAAGAGATTCTAGGTTCTGGACCTAAGGATAATTTGGGTTCCGGACCCGAGCTAATAATTTTTTGATTTCAGAAAGTTTGGCTAATTTTTATGCACGTCTTCTTCTTTTTTTTTTTTGCCTCTTGCGTGTAAAAATATTTATACACACGAAAGTATTTGAATGATTAAAGTGAATAATTGAGTTTACTATTTATTTACTGTGTAGTCACTGTTCATACACTATTTACTGTTCATAAATAGCAACTTACTATTCATAAATAGTAGTAAATAGAATTTACTATTTGAACAGTAATTTACTATTCATCAATAGTAATTTACTATTAATGAATAGTAAAATTTACTATTCATGAACAGTAAACTTACTTTTGAATTTTGTTTTTTTCCTTGCCGTTTCTCTATAAAAACCCATGAATCCTTCATTTGATTCACAGCAAAGTTTCTCAATTTCTATAATTCTCTCAAATTTTTTCAAATTTAGCACATAGTTTTTTAAAAGAAATGCATGCTTCAAGGTCAGGGACTCATTCTAATGCCGAGTTATTGGAGTTTATTTGGCATCATGAAGATGGAAATATAGATATACTAGCCGAGATGCCGCTTCATCGTAGTTCCAACCAAAAGAGCGCGGTAATTAATTTTCTTTTTCTTTTTTCTTGATTTTTCGTCTTTCTGTTTTGTTGTTTTTTTAATTTTATATATATATATTTTTAATTTTAATTATTATTATTTATTTATTTTTATTTTTCTGTTATTATTATTCTTTATTATTTTTTATTTTTTATTTTTGTTTGATTATTTTTATTATTATTGTGTTTGCCTTTATTATTATTTTGTTTGTATTCTAATATTATTATCTTTTTTAGAAAATTTAGGAAAAATATATTAATTTAAGCAGATAGGATAATATGTACTTACCTGGTATTAACTTATCTGGCTCTGTGGTAGCATGATCATTGCGTTGTTCGTGCTGGAGCGTGTATTTACAAAGCCCGACAATGGTACGATGTAGTGCCTTCTCAGGTAAGGCAGATTATCCGAGATTGTGGCTTTGAGCAGTTTATCTTACAATTGCCATCCGAGGAATATCAGATAGACCGGAGCATAGTCCAGGCACTTGCAGAACGATGGTTGGACATAACCCACACTTTTCACTTGCCCATTGGAGAGATGACAATTGGTCCGATCGATTTTACTGCTATAACCGACCTTCGATACGATGGTGTTCCGGTTCCTCTGACCAATGATATTTTAACATTTGAAGAAATTCAGAAATTAATTGGTATGGAACCATCATATAAAAGGCTTTTTAAGATAAAAATTGAACCGATTTGTAGCTATTGGATGAACTATGAAGGAAGGATTCACAGAGACACGACCCAACAGTATGCTCGAGGATTTTTGTTATATTTTATTGGGTCAACCATCTTAGGCAGTATTGAATCCTCCATCCACTTGTCAGTGTTTAATGCCCTTTCTTACTTCAGAATGGTACCATCTTCTGGATGGGGTGAAGCTGGTCTTTCCTGTCTTTACCATGGTCTTGATAAACTTTGGCGAAATAAGAAGTCTGTTGTCAACTTGATGGCGATTGTCGAGGTATTCTTTCTTCCACCAATGTCATTTCCACTCTTTTCTTGCATGAATGTGATCTTTATTGTTGTTGTAGGCATGGGCATATGAACACAACCTCTTGAGGATACCCGGTATTTCCTGAGATAGGGTTGGGTATCTGAGATTAAATTTCTGGTTGTCCGATCATGTGGACATCCCCGGCTCTCATCATGTGCATACTCACCGCTTTGTGTTGAGCCGCTTAACCTGGGACCAGGTAAAATAATATTAGTATGCTTTAAATTTTATGTGAAAGTTTACTTACCTTATGTTATTTTGCAGGTGAATTTGGCCTGGTGGAACCCAGAAGAGCAGACAAACTGGTCTCCTTTCATAAGGGTTGCGCTATCTTTCCAACATTCTCGCCGAGTCATCGCTGGCCTAGTGTCTAGTGGCTGGTTTCTCAGGGAGAGAGTTTATGAATGGTTTCTCGGTCTAGAGCAACGGAGGGTTCCAATGCATTGCCCTGGATATACTTTAAATATTATGTCAATGCCGAAGGATGCCTGGTGGCCGACTCGGTATGGTTATGGTATTGAAGGATTTCTCTATCTGCCGAGTGCATCTTATGCCCATTTTATTCAAAGAAGGCTCTTGAAATTTGATGTATCTCCTGTTGGTGTGTGGGAGATTCCCGAAGAAAATGAGGGTAGAGATGAAGAGGAACATCACGTAGATGCAGGAAAGTTTGTTCCAAATCTCAGGGCTAGTACTTCTCAGGTATAACTTTTACATTTTTTCCTTGCAACTGCTTCTTTCTTTTTTTTTTAATTCTTTAATGATAGTTGCAGGCTGTTGGTTCATTTAATCATGAGGTTGGACCTTCTTTTACTAGCCCACCAGATATGCCATCTCATCCGCAGGGCATTGATATGAATTACCTGGTAAGTTCCTTATTTCATGATAATTTATGCCATATGTATGCATGATTATGTATGCTCTTACCTTTTTCCTTCCTAGCTCACAACGGATGCTCGAAGAACAAAACAGGAAACTTTAAGAAGAGTTGGCTGTAAGTCATTAGCAGGCTTCTCATTTTGAAAATTTATATCATCAATCCGAACAAAATTTCTGAGACTTTTGATTTCAGGGGATGAGGGATCCTAGCGCTTCTTCATCAAGAGGCCCCCATACTGATGACCATGAGATCCTTTCATCTTCTTCTAATAAGGACCATGATGGATCGAAACTTCAAGGCAATAGGGATTTTGGAGCTCCTGCTTCGGGTGATCTGGGGACGAGTAATTTGCCGATTTTGGTGCTCGCGCTTTGGGTAGACTCGGGATGAGTAATTTGCCCCCTCCTCCAATAGGCAACGACTTTTTCAAGGCTTTATTTGATGACCTACTACCATCTCTTAGTGATGTATAAATATTGTATCAATTGTATGAAAAAATACAATTTCCATCTTTACTATAACTTTTTTTTTCACTTTTTTTTTCATCGTTACTGCATCACCATTATTAAACTTTCTTTTTCATATTTCTATATTTATACAGTCACCACCGAAAAAACCAAATGCAACATGGTAAAGTAAATTCATCGCCAATTCCTTTCCTTACACAACATGGTTTCGTCCTTTTCCATCACCTTTACCAAATCAATTTTGGAAAAGATTATCTCCTCTATATAAATCACCTTTCATGCCATATTTCATACAAAATCCAAAATTCTTTCCATTTCAACATAAAAAAAAACTCCTTTTAACAATTTTGATTTCCCTTCATTCATCAACCATGACCGAACATCATTTAAAGAAGATAAAAATTCTATTTAAAAATATGGATGCCATTCATTGGAAGCAAATTTCATGGTCAAAACTTGATGTTTTAAAATGTTTTCAAAATGTTAAATTAGACCACTCCTTCTTACATGCTGTGGCTTCCTTTTGGAATATGGATTCTAGGGCATTTAAAATTAATGGCTTTGAAATATGCCCCTTGATTGAAGAATTTGAGGTCATCCTTGGATATCCAAATAATCAACAAATAGCGTTACCCACATTGATTTCCAAAACTCAACAAAAGATGCAGATGTTATTTTAAATCCCAAAACCCAAAGTTCTTCAGTTGATGAGAGGTGAAAAAATTCTACTTGCTCCCTTGATTGATTTTTGCCTCTCTCACTTGGCCCCTACTAAGGCATGGGACGCATGCTTTGTCTTTGCTTACTTGGCCAATTCTTGCTTGTCTCTTTTAACGGCGATATTGATCCACGGGTATTGGATATTATGGACCAAATGGAAGGAGCCTTGTCGCCGATACCTGTGATCTTAGCCGAGACTTTAGTTGGATTAGACCGACTTAAATCAGGATTGTCAAAGAGACTGACCAGGAGTCCGTTGTTGCTTCAGGTAATTACCTAAACTGCCCTTTCAGGTTTTCAATTTAGGTTTTTTTTTCCTTTTTTCTTCTTTCTTTATTGCTCTAATTTTTGCCTAGTCCGCCCATGTGGGTTTTCGGAACTAGCGAGTTGTCCTAATTTTTGCCTAAGCTGCCCTTACGGGTTTTCAACTTAGCAGACCTTTTTTTTAATTTAATTCTTTCTTCACAGATTTGAATTCAGGAGCGTCTTTGTTTTTTTGATACTCCATCCATGGATTTTTCCAGATATCTACCACGTCATCATTCTAGGAAGCTACTCCATCCTGCTTCTTCATATGCTGACTGGGTTGACTGGATCCACTCACGCTCTGAAGTCAATATCCGTTGGTTGGTACCTTGGTGGAAGATTTCTCGTATCACCATGCAGACATACTTGATGTATGTTCCCCTTACTTCTCTTCGTCAAGGTACATGCTATGATCCTTGCCAACTTGGCTGTCAGTACGGAGATGAGCCTCACAATTCTGACTTTACTCCCGATTTAGACATGCCTTGCTTGACTGAAGCCTACTTGGATCGACTAAGGCAAAGCTGGCCTGCACGTTTTGTTTCTAAGCCCATTGTAAAAAGATTTTAGAAAAAATTGATTTTGGGCTTAGTATTTGGGCCATGAGCAAAAGAATTTTTGATTTGTTTTTAGAAAAGTTTTATGTCCAAAGACCATCTTGAAAAGTTTTGAAAATAGCTTTGGTCTTTTGGACTTTAAAGAAAATTTATTTAAGCTTGCAAATATACTTGGGTCATATTAGAAAAAGAACAAACCAAATAAGCTATGATTTAAGCCAAGATAAATTAACCATAGTCAAACAACATGCATTTGGGGTAAAATCTAAGGAAAGTAACTAGGCCAATTACATGAGCTTTAGTCTTTGGGTAAAAAGGCTTAGGTTCCCATAGCAAGTATATACCAAATGTTACGAGGCTATGAGTGGTTATGCCATGCTCGATCTCCAAACCTTGAGTGAAAGTATGGTATCCCTTACATAACACAACACGGGTAACACGGGCGTCCTAACTCACGCACATGATGCAATGGATAATATCATTATAAGAAAGAATAGAATAATTTAAAGACCAACGGAATCAACTTCTCTTGTCCCTAGTGGAGTCACCACTGTGAGCGGGAATTTTCGCCCCCACTCCAGGTGGAATGGTTCTTGTGACTTCGACACTGTTTAGGCTCGGGGTCTTAGAGAACACAGACCTAAGTCCGGAGAAAATAGAGTTGCCATCGGACAGGCCGGGAAAAAGAGAGGGGTGAATGACTCAATTCCTAAGGAATCCCCAACCCCTTAATGGGTTCGGAAAGTTAGGTACGTGTAGGAAAGGTGAGAAATGGCCCAGCACCCCCACTCATTGGAACCGACCTCCTTTACAGGTCTTAATATTATAAAATTCTTAAATATAACAACATTATCCATATTACACACAATAATTAAAATAAAGCATCGATATATTAAAAAATCAAAACAATGTCCAAACAAAGCAAATAAATGGACACCCATCCGAGGATGGAAACATGTCCTTACATCCCATGCCTAAATAGGACACCCACCGAAAGGTAGAAACATGTCCTTTACATTGGTTCTAAAAGAGAAAAACAATTTAAATTACATGATATTTAACTAATGAGGTACCCACCAAGTGGAAACATACCTCTTACAACATTTGGAAATTTAAATAAATCGATAAAAGTAAATAACCATTCATCATAAATAAATCATTCATCAAAGGTATTAAACATCAATAGAAAGTAAACATCCATCCATGATAAATTAAATAAACCAAGCATTGAACTTAAATAAATTAAAGCATATAAAATAAATTAAAGCATAATCAAATATAAAATTGAATAAAGCAAATAAAGATTCAAATTAGGGTTACTGTTTTATTTAAGATTCTTTATTTCATGTGTTTAGGGTTTTGGAATTTATGGGTTCAAGCTACTGTAAATTTTAAAAGAATTGAAATGGAGCAAAGTTTTAGAATTTAAGAGGTTGATAAAGTTCTTTGATTGATCAAACTAGTGTTTGAGAAGTGAAATCATGAAACTAGGGTTTGAACACTTTAAAACATTGAGTTTATGACTATTAGCTACTTACTGTGTAGAATTTTAGGTTTATGAGGTTTTAAGGTTTAAAGGATTAGGGTTTAGAAAAATTAGGGTTTAAGGTTTTAAGGGAGTTAGGGTTTATTGTTTTTGGGTTTTGGAGTTGAATTAGAGTTTTAGAATTTTAGAATTAGGGTTTCGGAGAATGCACTAGGTTTTAGAATTTGGAAAAATAATTGATAATTTTATGAAACTTTATGAAAATAAACAAAACGATTTAAAGTTTATAGAAACAGGAAAGATATTTTTTAGGATTTTTGAAAAGAAACAGATTCAATTTATGGTTTTGAAAAATTGGAAAGAAAAATTAGGGTTTTGAGATTTTGAAGAAACAAAGATAGCAATTTTAGGGTTTTGGAAAACAAATAAACGAATTAAGGTTTTTAAGCTTTAGAAAAGGTAAATTAAAGTTCTAAGGTTTTTTTTTTTTGTTGAATCAAAAGAAACAGAAACAATTTTTGTTTTTAAGTGATAGAGCTACTGTAAATTAATGAAACAAATAAAGAAATTCATACCTTCATTTGTTGGTTCCACCAAAAATCACTTCTTGGATGAACAAGAACAAAGACAAGCTTTGCTGCCTTTGTTGAATTAAATTCTAGTTTGCTCTCTCAAAAAGTCCGATTGAATCAAAGTTTTCCTCCTCAATTTCGGTCTCAATTTCTCCTCCAAAATCTCGTCCCTTTTTGTGTTGTTTTTGGTCTTATTTATAGAAGATTTTTTTGATTAATTCTAGTTATTCACGGAATATAACATTAATTAAGAAAAGGAAACCGAAATATAATTGTATTAGGTTTCAAAAAAATTTGCGTCGAAAAAATTTCGCTGGTGAAAAAAAATTGCTACGGAAAAATTGCTCTGGCAAAAAAAAACTGTTGCGGAAAAATTGCGCTAGTGGCGAAAATTAGCCTACGAGCTATTTCGCCGCACTGATTTTCGACGATGAATTTTTCGTCGCCGATTTTTATTTTTATTATTTTTTTGTTTATTATTATTATTATTTATTTGTTATTAATAAAAATTAAATATTAAAGGAAATATTATTTAATTAATATAACAAAAATTATTTTGGACTAATTAAAATATATTGGACCGGACTAGGTCAAAAATTAATGGTCTACAGGATGATTATAGTTGGTCTTGGTTCCTTTTTTCGGTATTTAGGGGAATGGGTTTTTGAATGGCATCGGGGACTAGATAGATGATACATCCCGATGGACATTCCTTCTAGTGTTTTCACTGTCGAGATGCTTTTTAAGGCAGAATGGCTGAGATGGAGGGTTGGTGAGGATTGCCTAGCCTACATGTTCCAAATTGATAAGGGCCTCTATAGTTATCCGGAGTATATGAGCACACACTTAATACCTATTGCACCAACCTCTGATGATTCCTCATCATGGTCAAGTTTGAAGCCAGACATCAGTGATGATGATGATGCTTCACCATAGGATCCGCTTAGACCATCTACTCGGGTAAGCATTTAATCTCTAAAATTCCTTTTTTTTCTTAAAAGTATATATATCTTTAAACAACTTTCTTCTATTTTATTATGAATGTATGTCTAGCTTGTAATCCTCAAAGAGGAAAAAGAGCAGCTACGGATGCGAGTATAGATGTATCATCTACTAAGGCCACTAGGACTTGTCATTAGCCTTGGATGCCTCCACCTAGTGGATCGCAACGTCAATCTTCTTTATGCTCCGCCAATTTTGCCTTAGGAGTCTCATAGTTGACCTTTCATCCATTCTTCGTCTGTTAGTAGGTTGGTGACCTCCCTGCACTAGAGAGAATACTAATCGCCAAGGAACCCATCTAATACTACTCATGTTAGAACTAACATCACTTTCATCTTTTCTTGTGATACAAAATGCAAATATTTGATGTTGACATCTTGATTTTGAATCAGGTGCCTTATGAGGTTCATTGAGAGCTATATAACTTATTCTCGAGTGCCACTGGTCAATTGACGACCCTTTCTAGTGAACTTTCAATAAGTATCTGTAACCACAACATGTGCTTCTTGTTAATATAAGAAAAATAGGGTTTAATACATATGTACCTCTATTTTCTTATGTGTTGCAGAGTATTATCATAGCTCGGGAAGCTAGGGTTGCTAGTCTAAAGGTAAACTCCATGTTTCTTGCAAAAATTTATTATTATAGACACATATGAATGGATGTTAATGAAATGATTCTGTAGACCCTTAATTTTTTACCCAGTCAGGTCCGATATTTTTTATATAGTCCAAAATAATTTTTGTGGTATTTTAATTAAATAATATTTATTTTAGTATTTATTATTGATAATTTTAATAAAAATAAAAAATGGTAATATTAGTAAAGTTAAAAATAATAATAATAATAATAATAATAAATTAAAAAATAAAAACAGAAAAATCGACGACGAAAAAATTCATCGCCAAAAGTGAATCGGCTGGGCCAATTCCCCGCAGGAATTTCCTGTGGGCAAATTGGCGCCCGCCAGTGCAATTTTCAAGCCCGTTCGCAAATTTTTGTAGCCCGCAGCCCAGTTTTTTTTGCCAGCGCAATTATTCAGCGCAGTTTTTTTCCGAAACTAATTCTATTTGGTTTTGATTTCTTTTCCTAAAGGGTTTTAATTTCCATAGACAATTAGAAGTAAGATTATTATTTTTCCTATAAATACCACATTAAAACACAGAATTAGGGGAGAAATTTGGGACTTTTGATTGGAGAAAATTTTGGGACTTTTGATCGGGGAGAAATTTTGGACTTGACCTTGGACTTTTGGATTTCTTCGGCCAACCTCAAGCTTGAAAGGACAAGAAGCATTCATCAATCCATCAAAGGAAGCAACATTGCCTTTGTTATTGTTCATCCAAAAATCAATTTTTGGTGGAACCAACTATGCAGGTTTGAATCTCTATTTTCTTTATTTATATTTACAGTAGCTTTATCAAATTGGATTAATTATTTCATCATACAATTTTATCAATTATTCTACAAACCATCCAAACTTTATTTGAAACCCTAAAAACTATTTTTCAAAACCCTAATTTCTTAGTACCCGTAAAACATATTTTTGAAATCTGAAACCCTAATTACACTTTTCTAAAACCATAAAATAATAAACTGTTTTCTTAAAACCTTAACCTAATCTCTAATTCAAACATCCAGTAACCTTATTTTTCAAATATCAAAATCTTTAACCCTAATTAATTCTTCTTTCCAAAATCACACAGTAAGCATTATTCTTTTAAAAAGTAACATTAGCTTCTTCCAATTTCGAAACCCTATTTTCCAAATCTTAAACCCTAAAATCTTAATTTTCAACACCAAAACCTAAAACCCTAAAAACCAATTTCCAAAATTTTCTGGGGGTCAATATTCGTTTGTGAATTATGAGTCCGTGTATTTAACTTTCCTTTTTCAAAGCCCTAATTGTTAAACATAAAACCCTAGAAACCCTATTTCATGATGTTAGTCCCAAACCCTAATTAAATCAATTTTTCAAAATCTTCACAGTAGCCTAAATAATAATAATAATAATAATTCCAAAATACCCAAAACCCTAAATGTTAATTAAAGAACCCTAAATTGAGACATAAACCTAAATTTGTATCTTTACTTGCTTTATTTTATTTTTAGATTTGATTATGTATTTTATTATATGTTTTGATGGTTGATTTATTTTCAATGCTTGATTTATTTAATTTATCATGGATGATTATTTTCTTTATTGTTATGATTATTATTTGTTTGTTTTAGTATTAAAATTGTAAGAGGTATGTTTCCACCTTGTGGGTACCTCATTAGTTAAGTATTATGTAATTTAAATTGCTTTTATATTTTTGACCAATGTAAATGACATGTTTCTACCTTTCGATGGGTGTCCTATTTAGTTTAGACATGGATGATGTAAGGACATGTTTCCATCTTCGGATGGGTGTCCATTTATTTACTTTGTTTAGACATTGCTTTGATTTTAATATAATGATGCTTTATTTTAATTGTTGCATGTAATATGAATAATATTATTATATTTAAGAATTTTATAATATTGAGACCTACAAAGGAGGCCGGTTCCAATGAACCGGGCATTGTGAGGGTGCTGGGCCATTTCTCACCTTCCCCACACGTACCCAACTTTCCAAACCCATTAGGGGGATGGGGATTCCTTAGGAATCAAGTTATCCACCCCTTTCTTTTTCTCGGCCCGTCCGGGTGACGACTCCATTTTCTCCTGGCTTAGGTCCGTGTTCTCTAAGGCCCCGAGCCTAAACAGTGCTGAAGTCGCAAGAACCATTCCACCGAGAGTGGGAGAAAAAATCCCTGCTCACAGATTCTATTTTCTATTTTGCAGGCAGAGATAGAGACCCTAAAGGAGCAAGCTCGGGACTAGCATGACATGTTGGAGGAGGTTGAGGAGAAGATTGAAGAGCTAGAGGATACAATTGCAAAGCATTATTAGAGGTAGGCTAGAGAGATATCTACTCCTGACATACCCATTCCTAAGGATACCATAGTGGAAGGCTTTTGTAGTTCTTCTATTGATGGTGGATCTGAGCGGAAGCATGATGATGACGATGATTCTGGTGAAACAAATGATGACGATTGTAGACCCTTAATTTTCAAACCAACCCTAATTTTGAAAAGACCCAAGTCCAAATATTTCTTGAAAAATAAGGATCAACATATTTAAACCATGTACTTTTGAAAGTGTTAAAGATGATGAAAATGACCTTGAATAGAAGATTTTAGGCTAAGACTAATGCAAGTTGTCGATTTGGGCTAAAATCGGCTTTAAAGGTCTTTTCCCAAAATTCTTCCAAAACTCATTAAAAAAAATTCCAAATGTCATTTTTGAGTATCTGGGGAGAATTGGAAGGTAAAAAAACCTTAGGAGATTAAAAATCCCAAAATTGCCCTGAAAAGTCAAAAATTAGCTTTTTTTGGCTTTTTGGGTTTTTTTTTAAATAAAAAAATTCTCCCAAACACAATGAAAACAATTCCAAAACATTTTTTGAGCATTCCAGGAGATTCAAAATGCAAAAAAAACCTTAGGTGGCTGAAATCACAAAAATCAGACAAAAAAAGTCAAAAATTTAACTTTTCGGGGGGCAACTGGCGGATGGAATTGGCAAATCTGTGACTTGCGAATACAATTTGAGGGACTTTTTGGCACTTCTAAGGGGAAACTCTATCAGTTTTTCACTATTATTTTTCCAAAATGTTTTAAAATTAATTTCCAAACGCTCTAAAAATAATGAATCTGAAATTTGGGAAGAAATCCCATAAAAGACTCGATCCCATAAACTAAAAACATATGTTTTTATGGATTCTTAAGGGCGTTTTGTGTCTTTCTTGAAGGTTTAATGGAGTCTACTTCGTGGTTTGTGATTTTAATCTTATTTTTATTTTATTTTTCATATTTTTTCTTCTCCCTTTACTTTTATATTCTCGGTTTGTTGATGTGAAAATTGATTAAAATGATTTAACCATCTTAAAATCAAATTAAAGTAACATTAAGTGTCGAGTTGATGATTTGATGATTTTTAATTCACGGGCTCCTTTTGGCTAAATTCTAATCATGGATTCTGGGTGAGAAGCTACTGATTTGGGACATATATTGGACTTTTATATCTTTTATTCTTTTGAACCATGATTTTGCACTATGAACATGGAATATGGATGAACCTTTGCTTGATTTGAGTTGGATTTCACATAAAGAAAAGGAATTTTGGAATTTATTGGACCGAGAATGAATTTGGACCTTTTAAGGATAGTAGCAAACTCAATTTGAACAAAAGATTGTTAGGATTTTGGACTTTGGTCATCAAAAATCGAAAAAGTCCCATTTTGCATTATTTTTACATGATTCTTGGTTTGTTTTGTAACATCCCTAATATTTTTGGAATAAAATAAAATAAAATAAATTTAAATTTTAATAAGTTAAAGAAATGATTTAAATGGGAAATGAAAGGATTTTAAGTGAAAAAATAGAATGTATATGTGAAATATACCTAACATATACTTAACATATACATTAGTCAACTCTTTTAAAAGAAAAGTCAAAAGTCTCAGGGCAAAATGGTAATTATACCTTATAAACTTAAAATTATTTAAATAAATTTTTTTATTGGAAAAGGTAATTTGAGATTTTTAAATAATTAAATAATTAATTATTTATTAAAATAAAATAATATTTATATATGATCATATTTTTTTAAGTGGAAAGAAAGAGAAAATTAAAATTAGTCTTCTTCTTCTTTTTCTTCAAAAAAAATATATGAAATTCCATGGCCATGGGAGTAATTTTTATTCATCCAAATGCTCATTTTGACAAGAATTTTTAAGAATTAATTGAAGTTTTTGTGGATTTCTAATAGGTTAGTAAGCTTCTTTTCTTAATTTTTAATTTTCTACAAAAGTATGAATATGTGGATTTTGGGATTTAGCATGATTTAATTGTTTAATTGGGTATGAATGAAGCTATTTTGATTAATTATTAATGATTTTCAAGTTAAATGGAAGAAAGGATTAAGTTTAGGATGAGTTGGGTAAAGAGAGAGAATTTAGGGTTATGGAAAATTTGGATTCTTGGAATCATGTGTTTTAATAGTGCAAATTGATTTCAAATGTATTGTTTTGATGCATAAACAAGGATTTTAAAGTCAAATGGTAGATTTGGTTAGAGTTTGGATGAGGTAGTGTTGAGTTTAGGGTTTTGGAATGAGAATTTTTAAAAAATGGTGAATTGTTGAATTTTAATGTTTAAATCATGTTAATACATGGTATTAGTGAAGGAAATAAACTTAGATTAATAATTGGAATAGGTTATAATGAAAAACCTTCATTGGTGAACATTATGCCATTTTAGGGTTTTAAATAAGAGTGAGTATTTAAGCAATGTGTATAAATGAAACATGTTAAAATATGTTTTTAATAATATAAATAAACTTAAAACACTAATTTAAATGGAATAGAATGGAATTCTACTGTTAAAGTAAGGAAAGGCTAATTTTTTAGAATTTGTATAAGTGATGTTTAATTAGGGTTTAATATTGAAAATGCCTTAAAAATGTGATATTAAATGATTGTATTCAATCACATTGTGTATAGGCATTAAGAGGAAGTGAATTGCTCAATCCTAGTGTTGAAGAGAAATTTGGAAGTGAAGGTTGGTGGGAGATTTCAAGCTTGCATTTAAGTGCTTAGTGAGGTAAGTACATGCTTTGATAGTTTTAAAGTACTTGCATTTAATTTTGGCTTAACACATTTTAAATGAAAAATGTGTTAAGCTACTTGATCATTTGAAAACCCATATACATTGTATTATGGCATGTGAGTT
This sequence comes from Garcia nutans, assembly GCA_947685225.1. NCBI lineage: Eukaryota > Viridiplantae > Streptophyta > Magnoliopsida > Malpighiales > Euphorbiaceae > Garcia > Garcia nutans. The sequence goes on from CANTUV010000040.1 coordinate 12,793,520, forward strand.
GATGTGTATGCATTATAAGCATTGTGAAAAGCCATTGTAAATGGCTAAATTGTATGGAATGTGATTTTATTATGAAATACCCTATGATGTGATGAAATGAAATAACATTGATATGAATGAGAAAAATGGAATATGAGAAAGGAATTGAGAATGGGACATATGAAATAATTGTGTCTAGCATGTTATTCAATTTTCAAAGTTCTGTGTTTGGAAACATGCCTAGGATGTAATAGTCCCTTGAAGCTGGGTTGGGTGTAACTCTTAAAGCCTAGTTGGGATGTTACATATGAGGTTATCCTCACTATTTGCCTTTGGGGCTAGATGCTTGGCGTCACTATGATATGATTTGCCTTTGGGACTAGACACTTGGTGTCAATTTTGACCAAAATGGTAACTCTGGAACTTGAATAATGTATTAGTTTATTAGGCCCATGCTTGTATGTGTGTTTGTGTGAATCATAAACAAATGAAAAATTATGTTATTAAATTAAATGGAATACTACATTGTGGCATAGCATGCAAATGTATTATTCATTGGCATTGTGTTAAAGTTTTACTTTTATTAAAGTTGTACTGCTAGGCTTTTAGCTTAGCGCCATTATAATTTATCACGTGGGTTGCAGGGGAGATCCGGTCGAGCCAAAGAGTTCTTCTAGACCTGGTCGGGTCTAGATTTGAGATTGCTCGTTGAGCAAATTTTGGACACATCAAGAACAAGCCTTTTGCCATCATGTATACATTTTATATTTTTGTACATTATGAAATCATGTATATTATGTTTATGATTTTAAAGTATATGTATTGTAAGTTATAAAGACTTTTGGATAAATTGTGTAGGATGAGTTTTTATATGTGTGTTTTGGATATATATATATATATATATATATGTATAAATGTTTTGAGAAAATGTGAAAAAATTGAGAAGTGAAGGTGAAGATGTGGTTTATTGTTTATTGGAAGTGTTCTTTTTGTAGGTTGTGTAATTGATAAATTTTGGGATGTTCAAATTACAGATAAAACTCTGACGAATTTTTCCCAGAGATTTTCATATAAAATATTTATTTTGAGTTCCTATAACAAGTAAAGAATATTTATATACTATTTAATTTTATATATTTAGTATTTGAAATTTTAAATCAGAAATGTGAAATTTTTTATTAAACCAGGTCGTGACATTTTTGTACCGTATATGCATATTCTACATATACTGGGTGTGTATATTATAAGTGTATAGGGTATAACGGTGTATAGGGTATAAGGGCGTATAATGATACTTCTTGAGTGAAAAAGACTCTCTTATGGGGGAGGTCTTGGAATCGAAACGAGGGAGGCGACCCTTGACTTGGGCCAAATAAATAAATCCTACTGTGGAACCATGAGAGAAAGCAGTACTGTAGCAGTCCCTTGAAGCGGGCTAGGTAAAAAGACTAAGTCGTAAGCCCAGGGCCGTTGGGATGTTACATGTTTTCTAAATTAATCAATTCTAATATTATTTTTATAAAATTTAAGATGTTTTAAGATAACCAAAAATGATTTCTGGAATTTTTAGAGAAAAACCTAGATTTTAGATTTTGGACCAATTTTCATCTCAATTTTCTTGCCAAGTGGATTTTTGAATTGGATTTGAGAATTGATCATTATAATCTTTTTTTCAACATATTTTAAGACATTTAGAATGAAACTTTGATTTTTTGGATGAAAAATAAAGTTTTTCTTAGTTAAGCCTGATTTTGCTTGGGAAACATGTCATGTGTTATTCTATCCCGATTTCATCTCTGACTCACTTGTTTGGCCTTAATATGATGGTTAATAGTGAATTTGAGTATTTTTAAACAATTATGACATGATATGTGACTTTATCGATGATGATACTAGTTGCCTCGATTTCGTTGCCTTATTAGATTTTATCTCTATTTTGATTTGAACATGCTCTACATGTTTTAGTATGATGGGTTGTGATAAATTATAGAGATTTTGAGTGATTCTAATATAATATATAATGTTATATGGGCATTAATGCGTATTTGCTTCATTTCTCGATTTTGCACTAATCTTTGTCATTTTTCTTAGAAATGACGTAGTAGGCTATTCATTGTAATTTTTTTTCTAGACTAATGCATAGGATTTATAATCAAATGTAAGGACATGTTTCCATCCTCATTAGATTCTCATTTATTTTTATTTTATTTGTTTACCTGCCTCGAATATTTTCATATCATGTATAAAATTTATCTGATGCAATGAATTTTATGTTTGCCCTATACATATTCTTATTGCTTGCATAGGGAATAACACTTTTGATATCTTTAAATAATATAATACTAGGACCTGAAAAGGAGGTTGGTTCTAATGAATCGGGTGCATAGAGATAATAGGATATGTCCTATTATGGCTATACATACCCGACTTTTCTCACTCAGTAGGGGATTGGAGATTACTTAGGAATCCAGTTATCCCCCTCACCCTCCCCTTTTCTTATTGTCCTAGTATATCTAGGTGGCAACCCCTATTCTCTAAGGTTGTGAGCCTAAATAGTGCCAAAGATGCAATCACTATGAGTCGAGGCAAAAATTCACAGCTCACAGTGATGTTTCTTAGGATGGTGATGAGCCAGGTTATAACCCTTTAGGCGAGGATGAGGATGATCATGGCCAGTCTAGGGGTATCATCATTCCATCCATAGAGGAGAGAGATACGATAGATCTTGATGATGGCCATGAGGCTGGTGACAAGGCTGGCATTGAGGGACATATTAGTCATCACACTCAGGGGATTGAGTCTTTCATTATGAGGGTGATCATTGAGCCATCATTTGAGAGACAAGGATCTAAGAACCCTGTTATGCCTACCACATCATTTGAGCTCCCTATAAACTTGATTCAGACTACTGTAGATCTCACAAGTCCTATTGGAGAAGAGTCGAGTGCAGTTCACAAAGGTAGCTCCAAAATTGTATCTGACAGAGGGCATGCTGTTGCTTTCCTTGAGGGATTCACTTATGAGCCTCCAAGATCTCTTTGATTATCTCTATTTACTCTTGATCTCTTCTTTTTGGTACTTTCTTAGCCTAATAGTTGTTTTAGTTATATGATTGGCCATAAATGCATATTTATTTTTGGGATAATGGCCTTGCTTATATATACTTAACAAGTACTCTCTTTTGCTTGGTTATGGATATATATGCTTACTTTTTGACATTTTGCATATAAAAGCTTATGATTTTGTATCTTAAGTTTGATATGACAATATTGAGCTGAGGATGCACTTTTGTATGATGAACATGTTAATTCTTAAGTAGATGGATTTCTCTTAAACCAATTGGGTTTTGTCTCCTAAAATATTATCAAGCTCGACAATTTTTAACCAAAAAATTATTGAGCTAGATAATTGTTAGCCAAATCATTGGCCTAGTCAACTTTATTTTGATCTTAGGCAATAAAATTAAATCAAACTAATATTGTTATCAAGGTTCATTATATAGGAAATTTGTAAAACTTAAATTATTGTTGAAAATAGATTCATCCCGTCCAGAGCACCTTTGGACCAACCAGACCAAAGCATAAATTCTTGAACCAAAGTGACAAGTGAGAATCCCAACTAGTGTCATTCCAAATTTCTCAGCGGACCACGTAATAGAATCAGACCACGGTCAGTCTGTGTAGGAAATAATTTGATGTAAACCACCACTATACTAAACTAGAGACCCCATTGCCTTTTTGCCTAATATCAATCCCTTGGAAGATGTAATTTGATCCTTGCCAAGTCCACACCTAATTTCAATATGTGGAAGAGAACCTTGGAATTAACCTACCTCAAAGCAATTAACTTTGCCAGTAGCAACCTTGATCCAACCAAGAAACAAGAGACAATGATCTCTCAAGAATTTTGAAATTCTATTATTAAAATTGCCAACCCCTTTATAGAGGAAAATAAGAGTTTAAATAGTATTTACAATCATTAAACCCTAAGATAGGTTGTTTGGTAACAAGAACAACCCTAACCTTAAATTACTAAACTAGAGCAATCAACCAATGGGCCTAAAACATAAGTAGCCCATAATACAGAAGTTCTTGGAGTCCAAATATATTAATAAACATCCAAAAAATAAATTAAACATGCAAAAGTAAGATGAGTGTTCGAAGTACAAAAATCAGGTAGTATAGTTCATGGTCACTATCGTGACTGCAGAACAGATTGCTAAACAAGAGTTGTGATTGCACGAAGGGTTGGACGACCGATAGACATTTTATGCCTCCAAGGGTTCCATCTTTGATGCTTTCAGTAAGTTGATAAGCTTCCCTTGGCCTCTACTCTCTCCATATGACTCCATATGTGAATCCATGAAGCTTTAAAAATAAGCATGTAAATCTTCCTTTATCTTCTTGACTCTTTGTCTTATGATTGGTCCACTAGGAATCTTCAAGCTTTATTTTTCAAGGCTTGTAGCCATGCTCAAATCATTCCCTCTCTCCTAAAAAACATTCATCCATGAATCTGAATCCAATTCAAAAGGAGAGGTTAGAAACATTAAAAGTAGTAGATATATTATACTCACCACAAAGGTCTATCTTGTAAGTATTGCCATTCATCTTATTTAGAACTTGGAATGATCCATCACCTCTTAGATCAAGCTTAGATTTCCTGTGATTAGGAAATCTTTCCTTTCTCATACATACCCACACCTAATCTCCTGGTTCAAAAATCATAGCTTTCCTCCCTTTATTGGTTTGGCATGCATAGTATTAGTTCCTCTTTTCAATATGCAGCCTTGCTTTCCCATGTATGGTTTGAACTAGGTCAGCCTTCTTTTGTCTATCTACACTCACAAGCTTATTCAATGGTTAATGCAACCAGTCTAATGGAGTAAGTGAGTTAAAACCATAAATAATTTCAAAAGGTGAAAAACCTATAAAAGAATGAATGCTCCTATTAAGCAATCTTCCCAAGTTTTAAATTCTTACATATAACAACTCTTAACAAGGTGCTTAAGGTCCTATTTACTACCTCGATGTGCCCATTAGTTTGTGGGTGACAAGTAGTAGAAAATAATAATTTAGTCCCCAATTTTCACCATAAAACTCCTAAAAAATGGCTCAAAAATTTCACATCCCTGTCTAAGACTATTGTTTTAGGTATGCAATACAAATACACCACAACCTTAAAGAGTAACTCAGCTATGTGAATAGCATCGTTAGTTTTATGACATGCAATAAAATGTGTCATCTTACTAAATCTATCAACAATTACAAAGATGTTAATTTTTCCTTTCTTAGTCTTAGGCAAACCCATCACAAAGTCCATTGACAAATCAACCCATTGTGTGGTAAGTACATGTAACACCCTTGTACCATATATCCATATAGTGCATACATCTAGTATATGTAAAATATGCATATACAATATCAGAATGTCACAACACAGCTTTACCAAAAATTTTCATAATTTACAAATCGATAATTTTGCAATTATAATGTATTGTATTAATTAAACCAATATATTTAATAACAATTTAAAACCCATATACACATATTTTAAAGAAAAATTTATGGAAAAAATTCACCAGGGTTTTGTCTGTATTTTGAATATCCCAAAAATTTAAGTTTCTCAACATGCATAAAATACACTCCCAAATATTCATATATCACATCCATTTTTCTCAAAAAGCCTAATGGCTCAGTTTAACAAATACTTCGCAAACATATATATATATATATATATTAACACATATATAAAATATATCTTACATATCCAATATAAATGTAACACCCCTTCTAGACCTATGAATAAGCCGAGGAGCAATGCTACATCGGGATACGAGCTCTGGTTATGTCAGCTTACTTAATGTTCCTTATAAAAATTTTCCAAAAATTTTGATGGAGCCTCCCTTAAAATTCTAGGTCCTAAGTGTCGACAAAACTGATTTTTCTTATTTTTGAAAAACATTTTGTTTTACAATTCAACTCAAGCACACTCCCAATAATCCACCCTTATAACCTCAACTACAATCCTTCAAGAAGAATTCACACTTCTATATTCACAACCCAACTCAATTTAAAACCATACAGTTATTATACATTACTAGATTTATATGCTACATCAAGTTATCTCTTTGTATTGTTCAAATAAGTACATGCCAGTTTCTAATACCAAAATACAAAATGAAGAGCACCACCTAAGTTTGTTGATGACCAACAGATCGCAGGACTCCTCTGCTCGCTACTGGCTCCTTTCTAATAGCCTACAAGTTTAGAAGAAACTAAACTCGCTAAGCATTGCTTAGTAGGTACTTTAACTAATTACGAAAAATAAATAATAAAAGCATAATGCACTTTTAAAAGCAATGAGTCGTATTGAAAAATAATATCACAGTAAAAACAATCCATACATGTCATATATTCAGTTATTATCATATTATCAGTTCGCTCCATAAGGTAATTTGGTAGACTAACATATGGTAGGGAACTAACTGAAATAACTGTATATATATTCTGTGGCTGTGGCCCTAAAAAAATTGCGGACCAAGCCCTGTGGAATTTGTGGCCAAAGCCCTCGAATCGGAGTCCTATATAAATCGGGCGATTGCCCTATATAACTCGGACCGAAGTCCTATATAGCTCTAGTCGTCACCTTATATAACTCGGACTGAAGTCCTATATTAAAGCAGCACTGCATATAGTATGATATTTCATACCCTTACCCTACTCAGTACTATCCCATATACCCAGTGGAGCCAAAATTTTCATGCCATTTCTTAATCGAATATGCATTATACAATTATCGACTTATGTTTCTTATATTATTTCAATGTGAAATATCATATTTTGTCATTTTAATAACATATTAAACTCATTTAAATGCATAAGGAATCAATTGGATTACTTTTGAAAAATGACCAAATGAATATTAGCAAAATGACCATATGAATAGTAAATTCTGGTTTTGGACTCAACTTGATCCTTATTTTGAAAATTTGTATAAAATAATCTACTTGACTAAAAACTCTAAAATTTTTACAGAATTTATTTTTAAATCTTAAAATCATTCCCTTAAAATTTCAGATCAAACTGGAAACAAAATCTTAGTCAAGTAGTTCACCCAACCAGACTGCTCCAGTTGCCCTGCATCCTGGCAGCAATTCTGAATTTTGTGAATTCCGTAAACTAAATTCAATCAATGTGGTTCCACATTATTTTTCTCAAATACTAGACTCACTAAAAAACAACATATCCAAAATTCAATTGAAGATTATTTTTCTAAATTTTATTAAAAATCCGGAAACATGGCTGTCTCAGTCAAGGTACCTCCCATAGCAGGTCTAACAGAATTAATTTTTCCATAATCATAACGATTCCGAATTCAACTCAAAATATTTTTCGTTCATTCTAGACGCATTGAGACAAAACATATCAAAAATTCACATCTATATTTAATTAAAAATCATACCAGTCACAGCATTTCACTAATTCTAAAGCAGAAAAAATTTTCAAGAAAATGAACAAACAATTAGTTAAAGTACCAAACCTTGCTATTTCTTAGTCGTTATCTATATCACTTCCTTTCCTTCCTTGCCTCCTTGATTTCCTATGAAATTTAAAATCACATATACAAAGGTAAGAACCCTAGGTATAGACATAGTCTTATCTTATGATTTTTCTAATGGGTACTAGCTTATTTTCACCATTAAACACAATTATTTCTTTCATCAAGTCCTTCAAATAATTATTTCTTGAATTTTCTCCAAATCTAGCTACATGAATCCTAATTTCAATCTCTTAAATTAACCATTAATCCATAAAATTAAAACTGGAGATAGGTTTCTCTTACCTTATAATCTTGTTTGTCACCAAAATCTTCAACCAAAAGCCTTAAACTTTGGAAAAATCACCTCCTTCTTCCTTCTCTTATGGTTTGGACGAGTTCACCATGTAAGCGAGGGCTTTTATATTCTTTCCTTAGCTTATTTCGATCCAAATGGCAGCCAAGAGAGGTTAAGATGTGTTGGTGTAAGTGTTGATTTCCCATTGGTACACCTTATGGCAAAAATGGCCACTTTTAATTGGTCCAAATGTCTCTTTCTTTTATTTATTTAAAACCCAAGCCATTGGGCTTTCTTTTATTCATATTTTGACCCCCTCAACTTTCTTGTACTGTAATTTTATAGTCTAGGGTGTGAAAATACCAAAATATCCTTCAGCGATTAATCGATTGTAACTTTTAAACCGTGCGTTTTCGGGAAAAATTGAAACCCAAGGTTATGACCGGATTAATCTCGAGAATATTCTTTCGAGGTCGGATATGGGCACTATTAAGAACTTCCGACACTTAATTTTTAAGTTTACATAGTTGCCCCTAACTTTTGAGAAATTTTCACTTAGGTCCTCGGCCTTTCAAAAAATTACCTTTAGATCCCATCGATTTCACGGGCCTCCTTTGCACACCGATTTTGTTTTTGACTATCTCGAGCCTCTATTTGACCACTTATTTATGTCCTTCTTGCCTAATACTCGACTACCTAAACTTTGGGATGTTACAGTTCTACCTCCCTTAATTTAAGTTTCGCCCCGAAACTTGCTTGTTCATATATGTAAATACATTGCTCATATAATTAATAACAGTCATTTGTTAGAATGCTGCTGCTATCTGCCTAAGGTAAGTTTCCGGACCGGGTATTTCAGCTGCTGCTGACCCTGGTCTATGTGCTTCCCCGGCATCTGCAGACCCAGATGCTTACGATTCTACATTTCGTTCCATAGCTTACCACGAATCTAGAGACAACCTACATTGACATAAATAGCTATCTGCTTAATTCATCAACATATAACTCGATTATCAATTCCTATCTGGCATGTACATCTACCTATTCATCACATAACTTTCTCCTTACTTTATCTTACATGGCACACATAGTTACTTACTCACTACCTATCTCCCAGAATCGACTAAACCAATGCTCTGATACCACAAATTGTAACACCCCTTCCCGACCTATGAATAAGCCGAGGAGGAATGCTACATCGGGATACGAGTTCTGGTTATGTCAGCTTACTTAATGTTCCTTATAAAAATTTTTCAAAAATTTTGACGGAGTCTCCCTTAAAATTCTAGGTCCCTAGTGTCGACAAAACTTATTTTTCTTTTTTTTAAAAAATATTTTGTTTTACAATTCAACTCAAGCACACTCCCAATAATCCACCCTTATAACCTCAATTACAATCCTGCAAGAAGAATTCACACTTCTATATTCACAACCCAACTCAATTTAAAACCATACAGTTATTATACATTACTAGATTTATATGCTACATCAAGCTATCTCTTTGTATTGTTCAAATAAGTACATGCCAGTTTCTAATACCAAAATACAAAATGAAGAGCACCACCTAAGTTTGTTGATGACCAACAGATCGCAGGACTCCTCTGCTCGCTACTGGCTCCTTGCTAATAGCCTACAAGTTTAGAAGAAACTAAACTCGCTAAGCATTTCTTAGTGGATACTTTAACTAATTACGAAAAATAAATAATAAAAACATAATGCACTTTTAAAAGCATGAGTCGTATTGAAAAATAATATCACAGTAAAAACAATCCATACATGTCATATATTCAGTTATTATCATTTTATCAGTTCGCTCCACAAGGTAATTTGGTAGACTAACGTATGGTAAGGAACTAACTGAAATAACTGTATATATATTCTGTGGCTGTGGCCCTAAAAAAATTGCGGACCAAGCCCTGTGGAATCTGTGGCCGAAGCCCTCGGACCGGAGTCCTATATAACTCAGGCAATTGCCCTATATAACTCTGACCGAAGTCCTATATAGCTTGGGTCGTCACCCTATATAACTTGGACCGAAGTCCTATATTAAAGCAGCACTGCATATAGTGCGATATATCATACCCTTACCCTACTCAGTACTATCCCAGATACCCAGTGGAGCCAAAATTTTCATGTCATTTCTTAATCGAATATGCATTATATAATTATCGACTTATGTTTCTTATATTATTTCAACGTGAAATATCATATTTTTTCATTTTAATAACATATTATGCTCATTTATATTCATAAGGAATCAATTGGGTTACTTTAGAAAAATGACCAAATGAATGTTAGCAAAATGACCATATAAATAGTAAATTCTGGTTTTGGACTCAACTTGATCCTTATTTTGAAAAATTGTATAAAATAATCTACATGACTAAAAACTCTACAATTTTTACAGAATTTAGTTTTACATCTTAAAATCATTCCCTTAAAATTTTAGATCAAACTGGACACAAAATCTTGGTCAAGTAGTTCACCCAACCAGACTGCTCCAGTTGCCCTGCATCCTTGCAGCAGTTCTGAATTTTGTGAATTCTGTAAACTAAATTCAATCAATTTGGTTCCACATTATTTTTCTCAAATACTAGACTCACTAAAAAACAACATATCCAAAATTCAATTGAAGATTATTTTTCTAAATATTATTAAAAATCCAGAAACATGGCAGTCTCAGTCAATGTACCTCCCAGAGCAGGTCTAACAGAAATAATTTTTCTATAATCGTAACCATTCCGAATTCAACTCAAAATATTTTAAAGTCATTCTAGACGCATTGAGGCACAACATATCAAAAATTCACTACAAGAAAAAATTTCTAAATTTAATTAAAAATCATACAAGTCACAGCATTTCACTAATTCTAAAACAGAAAAAATTTTCAAGAAAATGAACAAAAAATTAGTTAAAGTACCAAACCTTGCTATTTCTTAGTCCTTATCTATATCACTTCCTTTCCTTCCTTGTCTACTTGATTTCCTATGAAATTTAACATCACATATACAAAGGTAAGAACCCTAGGTATAGACATAGTCTTATCTTATGATTTTTCTAATGGGTACTAGCTTATTTTCACCATTAAACACAATTATTTCTTTCATCAAGTCCTTCAAATAATTATTTCTTGAATTTTCTCCAAATTTAGCTACATGAATCCTAATTTCAATCTCTTAAATTAACCATTCATCTATGAAATTAAAACTAGAGATAGGTTTCTCTTACCTTATAATCTTGTTTGTCACCAAAATCTTCAACCAAAAGCCTTAAACTTTGGAAAAATCACCTCCTTCTTCCTTCTCTTATGGTTTGGACGAGTTCACCATGTAAGAGAGGGCTTTTATATTCTTTCCTTAGCTTATTTTGATCCAAATGGCAGCCAAGAGAGGTTAAGATGTGTTGGTGTAAGTGTTGATTTCCCATTGGTACACCTTATGGCAAAAATGGCCACTTTTAATTGGTCCAAATGTCTCTTTCTTTTATTTATTTAAAACCCAAGCCATTGGGCTTTCTTTTATTCATATTTTGATCCCCTCAACTTTCTTATGCTGTAATTTTATAGTCTATGGTGTGAAAATACCAAAATACCCTCCAGCGATTAATCGATTGTAACTTTTAAACCGTGCGTTTTCGGAAAAAATTGAAACCCGCGGTTATGACCCGATTAATCTCGAGAATATTCTTCCGGGGTCGGATATGGGCACTATTAAGAACTTCCGACACTTAATTTTTAAGTTTACATAGTTGCCCCTAACTTTTGAGAAATTTTCACTTAGGTCCTCGGCCTTTCGAAAAATTACCTTTAGATCCCGTCGACTTCACGGGCCTCCTTTGCACACCGATTTTGTTTTTTACTATCTCGAGCCTCTATTTGAGCACTTATTTATGTCCTTCTTGCCTAATACTTGACTACCTAAACTTTGGGATGTTACAGTTCTACCTCCCTTAATTTAAGTTTCGCCCCGAAACTTGCTTGTTCATATATGTAAATACATTGCTCATATAATTAATAACAGTCATTTGTTAGAATGCTGCTGCTATCTGCCTAAGGTAAGTTTCCGGACCGGGTATTTCAGCTGCTGCTGACCCTGGTCTATGTGCTTCCCCGGCATCTGCAGACCCAGATTCTTACGATTCTACATTTCGTTCCATAGCTTGCCACGAATCTAGAGACAACCTACATTGACATAAATAGCTATCTGCTTAATTCATCAACATATAACTCGATTATCAATTCCTATCTGGCATGTACATCTACCTATTCATCACATAACTTTCTCCTTACTTTATCTTACATGGCACACATAGTTACTTACTTACTACCTATCTCCCAGAAACGACTAAACCAATGCTCTGATACCACAAATTGTAACACCCCTTCCCGACCTATGAATAAGCTGAGGAGGAATGCTACATCGGGATATGAGTTCTGGTTATGTCAGCTTACTTAATGTTACTTATAAAAATTTTCCAAAAATTTTGACGGAGCCTCCCTTAAAATTCTAGGTCCCAAGTGTAACACCCTTATACCCCGTATAAGTACACAGCATGCTAATACGATCGTAATATACGTATACTGAATATAGAAATGCCACGATATACTTAACAAATGACTCATCCCTTTACAAGAACATGAACATGTTTAAATCATTTAAAAGAAATTATAAAAGACAAAAGATAAAATGTTTATTTAAAAGCAGCGGAAAATGTAACAAATATTTACAAATATATATACATCAAAATTCAAGTTTTACAAAACATAAAATATATACATGTTTGGCAGTATGTCTTTGATCTTTAAGCTCCACTATCAACGACTCAAAAATCTAGACTCTACTCGGTCTAAAGGAACTCTCCGGTTCTTCCCTGTCACCTACGCGATGAATCACAATCGCGCTAAGCCAACGACTTAGTTGTACAAACTACAATAACAATATACTTCTATGCAATGCCAATGTCACACATTTCAACAATTAATATAATATTCACAAATGATATTTTTATATGGTTCATAATACTACATTTCATCATTTGATTCAATTATTTCATCACTTATGATTTACATTGACACAAAGACACGTATGGGCCCAAAAGACACTAATATGTTATTCAAAGTTCAGAGTTACTGCTTTGGTCTATAATCATAACCATCAAGCCCGTAGGCGATACATATATATATCTCTATCCATGGATAGTGTAACAGACCCAGTCTCTTGGACCTCAACCCGGCTAAACTTGAGGAGATCCTCAACCCAGCAAGACTGTTACCTGTAACAGACCCAGTCTCTTGGACCTCAACCCGGATAAACCCGAGGAAATCCTCAACCCGGCAAGACTGTTACTATTTTACATTTCACATTTATCAACTAGAATCGGCTTACAACCTGATCTTTTCACCTATCCAGTACTTTATAGGCATGCCGCCAAACTCAGAACTCTGAAAATTGAATCAACATATTAGGCACACATCATTTCATTTATCTCTTTCCATTTCATTCCCAATATCAAATAGGCAACTATGCCTCCATTATATTTCATTTGCAATACCATAGCCATCAACCATGGCCTCATATCTCATAATCACATTAATACAATTCATCATATCGTCATATCTTTCACACTTCATATTTCATATAGACAAACATGCTTTAATCATCTCATTATGTCTCAATTCATCATTTAAGTACTCACAATCAATTACATTGAACATCCATTAAGAATGATCATCAGTGATATATATATACATAGCAATTTACCTTATTCATAGATTTAGAATCTCCAACATACATTCCACATAATCCACATTGTGCACAACATAGCATTATTCATATTCATCATCAATGTTCACATTATATCCAACATAACATTAGATTTCTTAACACATTTACAATCAAATATATGTTAAGTCTCAACATCATATGAATGTATGCAATAATGTAGTTTGTACTTACCTTAAGCACCACTTATACAAATCTATACACTTCTTCTTCCAACAATTCTTCACTTCTTAAATTAGGGCAAATCACCTTCTTCCAAAACCTAGTCCAAAAATGATACAATACATGAATTCCAATACAATTTATCACTTAATAACCTCATCTTAGACCTTTAGATCACAAATTATAACTCAACACCACTAACTAAAGCCCATGGCCACCCCAACCCCCACGGGCGTGGGTTAAAGAATGGTTCTGCCTCCCTTGCTCCAAACCTCCACGGCCATGGATACAAATGGCCACGGCCATGGCAACCAAGGGCCACGGGCGTGGCATCCAAAATGCTACTGTTTCTAACCAAATTCACATATTCTATGCTTAAAACTCCAACAAACATCAACAACATAAAAATCTATGAGAATAATTGATCAAGCTCAAGTTAAACATCACTTACCACTTCAAAACCCTAAAACCAACAACACTCTTACTCTTTCAATACCAACATCAACCTATCTTTTTATTTCAATTCAAAACCAACATCACAATCAATTTAAATCAAACACACACCAACATACTACCATTAACACAACCCTACTTTCAAATATCAACACTCAAATTCATAAACAACTTAAAATAAAACTAGAAAATCAAGAGAAACTTACCAAAATAATGAATCTTCTTGGATTTCCAACTTAATCTCTTGAAAACTCCTTCAATTTTGAGTTTGGAACAAGCAAAACTCACTCTTGCTCTCTTGCTTTGGATGGCTGGCCAACAAAAGGTAAAGAGAAGAAAATGAACAAGTGAAAGAGACAAAGTCAAACTTCTCATCTCTTTAAACCTCCACCAAGCATTCCAAAAAGAAAATTACTTAAATACTCTCATCTATTTATTTTAACTTCCTTTCACTTATATGCCCTTTTTAGTAATTTCATAATTAACAAAATAAATATCTTCTTCCTTTGACCATCCATTTGACTTTTGTATATGTTATATATATTTCCATATATACAACATATACACTCTCTTTTAAATTATTTTCTCTTTCCAATTACACCTATACATTTTAATTCAAATAAAACAACAATTATATCAAAACTCCTAGGGCACACTTTGGGATATTACACCAAGTGTCGACAAAACTGATTTTTCTTATTTTTAAAAAATATTTTGTTTTACAATTCAACTCAAGCACACTCCCAATAATCCACCCTTATAACCTCAACTACAATCCTGCAAGAAGAATTCACACTTCTATATTCACAACCCAACTCAATTTAAAACCATACAGTTATTATACATTACTAGGTTTATATGCTACATCAAGTTATCTCTTTGTATTGTTCAAATAAGTACATGCCAGTTTCTAATACCAAATTACAAAATGAAGAGCACCACCTAAGTTTGTTGATGACCAACAGATCGCAGGACTCCTCTGCTCGCTACTGGCTCCTTGCTAATAGCCTACGAGTTTAGAAGAAACTAAACTCGCTAACATTGCCTAGTTGATACTTTAACTAATTACGGAAAATAAATAATAAAAACATAATGCACTTTTAAAAGCATGACTCGTATTGAAAAATAATATCACAGTAAAAACAATCCATACATGTCATATATTCAGTTATTATCATTTTATCAGTTCGTTCCACAAGGTAATTTGGTAGACTAACGTATGGTAAGGAACTAATTGAAATAACTGTATATATATTCTATGGCTGTGGCCCTAAAAAAATTGCGGACCAAGCCCTGTAGAATCTGTAGCCGAAGCCCTCGGACCGGAGTCCTATATAACTCGGGCGATTGCCCTATATAACTCAGACAGAAGTCCTATATAGCTCGGGTCGTCACCCTATATAACTCAGACCGAAGTCTTATATTAAAGCAGCACTGCATATAGTATGATATATCATACTATATGCCTACTCAGTACTATCCCAAATACCCAGTGGAGCCAAAATTTTCATGTCATTTCTTAATCGAATATGCATTATATAATTATCCACTTATGTTTCTTATATTATTTCAACGTGAAATATCATATTTTGTCATTTTAATAACATATTATGCTCATTTATATGCATAAGGAATCAATTGGATTACTTTTGAAAAATGACCAAATGAATATTAGCAAAATGACCATATGAATAGTAAATTCTGGTTTTGGATTCAACTTGATCCTTATTTTGAAAAATTGTATAAAATAATATACTTGACTAAAAACTCTAAAATTTTTAAAAAATTTAGTTTTACATCTTGAAATCATTCCCTTAAAAATTTCAGATCAAACTGGACACAAAATCGTGGTCAAGTAGTTCACCCAACCAGACTGCTCCAGTTGCCCTGCATCCTGGCAGCAGTTCTGAATTTTGTGAATTCTGTAAATTAAATTCAATCAATGTGGTTCCATATTATTTTTATAAAAATACTAGACTCACTAAACAACAACATATCCAAAATTCAATTGAATATTATTTTTCTTAAGTTTATTAAAAATCCGGAAACATGGCTGTCTCAGTCAAGGTACCTCCTAGAGCAGGTCTAACAGAAATAATTTTTCCATAATCATAACCATTCCGAATTCAACTCAAAATATTTTTCAGTCACTCTAGACACATTGATGCACAGCATATCAAACATTCACTTCAAGAACAATTTTCTATATTTAATTAAAAATCATACAAGTCACAGCATTTCACTAATTCTAAAACAGAAAAAATTTTCAAGAAAATGAACAAACAATTAGTTAAAGTACCAAACCTTGCTATTTCTTAGTCCTTATCTATATCACTTCCTTTCCTTACTTGTCTCCTTGATTTCCTATGAACTTTAACATCACATATACAAAGGTAAGAACCCTAGGTATAGACATAGTCTTATCTTATGATTTTTCTAATGGGTACTAGCTTATTTTCACCATTAAACACAATTATTTCTTTCATCAAGTCCTTCAAATAATTATTTCTTGAATTTTCTCCAAATCTAGCTACATGAATCCTAATTTCAATCTCTTAAATTAACCATTAATCCATGAAATTAAAACTAGAGATAGGTTTCTCTTACCT
This sequence comes from Garcia nutans, assembly GCA_947685225.1. Classification (NCBI taxonomy): domain Eukaryota; kingdom Viridiplantae; phylum Streptophyta; class Magnoliopsida; order Malpighiales; family Euphorbiaceae; genus Garcia; species Garcia nutans. Next base: position 12,810,340 of record CANTUV010000040.1, read on the forward strand.
TATAATCTTGTTTGTCACCAAAATCTTCAACCAAAAGCCTTAAAGTTTGGAAAAATCACCTCCTTCTTCCTTCTCTTATGGTTTGGACGAGTTCACCATGCAAGAGAGGGCTTTTATATTCTTTCCTTAGCTTATTTTGATCCAAATGGAAGCCAAGAGAGGTTAAGATGTGTTGGTGTAAGTGTTGATTTCCCATTGGTACACCTTATGACAAAAATGGCCACTTTTAATGGGTCCAAATGTCTCTTTCTTTTATTTATTTAAAACCCAAGCCATTGGGCTTTCTTTTATTCATATTTTGACCCCCTCAACTTTCTTGTACTGTAATTTTATAGTCTAGGGTGTGAAAATACCAAAATACCCTTCAGCGATTAATCGATTGTAACTTTTAAACCGTGCGTTTTCGGGAAAAATTGAAACCCAAGGTTATGACCGGATTATTCTCGAGAATATTCTTTCGGGGTCGGATATGGGCACTATTAAGAACTTCTGACACTTAATTTTTAAGTTTACATAGTTGCCCCTAACTTTTGAGAAATTTTCACTTAGGTCCTCGGCCTTTCAAAAAATTACCTTTAGGTCCCGTAGACTTCACGGGCCTCCTTTGCACACCGATTTTGTTTTTGACTATCTCGAGCCTCTATTTGACCACTTATTTATTTCCTTCTTGCCTAATACTCGACTACCTAAACTTTGGGATATGACAATAAAACCCAAAAATTCTTTTTAATTTATATCCCATACACATTTATATATACAAAATACATACTCCCATACAATTTCTTAAGGTACAAAATATATACATGGAATGCAGAAGGCTCTGGTCCGTGGTAGGTCGGTAAGCTCCAAAAGCAATCAACCATAGTCTAGACTTGACTAGGCTTAGTGGTGCTCTCTGAATCCTCTAGATTAACCCTATCATCTGTGCAATAGAATTTAATCATGCTAAGCATATCATCTAGTAGTCTATACTTTAATAAAATTAAGAAATGATGTTACACAAATATAATACCATATTTACATCATATTATAAATGTCAAACATTGTTTATACACATTAAACAACACATCAAACATCCGCATACATTGGGCCTAACCTCCTTATACAATTATCTAGTCCTAGGCTCGTTGCCTTAGTCTATCTCACATAGTGTGTCACTAACATTGGTGTCTCACTCGGGTGTAGGCACATCTCTGTGACACCTAGTGTCTCATCCCTTTTAGCGTATAAAATGCTAACACCCAAGTGCATTCTTCTAAAAACTAGATAATGTATAAGGTATACATAATACACATTCATTTTTTAATATATTTTCACATCCCAACTCATATCATGGTTTTCACAAACCATTATCATATATAATGCAAATGCGGTTTACTTCCACATTTTAGTGCACAACTTGCACTTTGAACATTTTGCACAAACATTTTAGCCATTCTTGAATGGCTTATCATACCACAGTCAATGCAAACCAAGCATTGTTACTTCAAATAATGCCATGCACATAGATTCACATTAATCAAGTAACACATCACATTCAAATAATGAAATATATTATGCTTAAAATCAATAAAATCAACCACATTTAATGTTAAAGCATGTACTAACCTCTTTAAAGCAATAAATGAAGTCAAAACTCCACTCCACTTCCAAAAACCTCAAATGCCATTCGCTACTAAGTTGATGAAATTACAACCTACTCAACACCTATTGGAAATGTGAATGCAAATAATCAATTAGTATCACATTTCTAGGTGTTTAAAGCATTAAAGCATAAAACATAAATTAAGGCACATTCCTTCAAAAGCACTAAAATGTGCTCTAACACATACTAACTTTGAAATCTAATTCCACCCATTTGAATTTGATTTTAAAGCTTAAATATATCACAAACATTATATTTTTAACACATTCTAAGCATTAAAATATAATGTATCACTCTTTAATCCATATTCTAAATTTTTTGCCCTAAGCCACTTTGATTTTGGTTCAACATTCTAACAAATTCCAAATGTTGATTTGATCTCATTTTCATCATTAAAATCATTAGATAACATGATTTAAGTTATGATACCAAATGTTCAAGCACACTTTAATATAACCCTTTCCAAAATCCTAATTTTCATTATTCCTCTTCCAAACTCTATTCAAACCCAAACTTTTCTTTAATATAACTTTAAAATTATTGTATACCCATCAAAATAACATCATTTCTATCCATCCAAAATCCAAAATTATACATATAATCAAACAATTACATCATACCCACTCAAAATCCCAAATTATATATATTCATAAACTTCAAGGAATTCCATAAATTTGGAAAAAAAAAATAAACTTACCAATTAGTTGCTATTCCACCAAAACTCCCTTTGATTCAAGTAACTCCTCTCAAAATTGAGTCCTGGATGAAGCAAAATTCCCTCCTTGTTCAACCATGGTGTTCGGCCACTAGGGGAAGAAGAAGAAGAAATAAATTACTTTTAATTTTGATATTTTTCTTTTCTTTCATTTAAGACCATATATATATTATTATATTATTTTAATTAATAATTATTTATTTATTTTTAAATTCAAAATTTACTCTTCCATCCAAAATCATTTTCTTTTTAAATTATTTAATTAATTTTATTTTTTATTAATTTTGTTTACCATTTTGCCATTTGACTTTACTATTCACTTTGAATTTATATGTTATATATATTTAACATATATGCAACATATACACTTCATCATTCATATTAACAAATCTTCATTTTCCCTCAAATTATTTATTTTAATTCAATTAAATTTTATTTTAGCAATTATGTGGATGTTACAACTCTCTCTCCCTAAGTAATTTCGTCCTCGAAATTATCTGGTATCAGCTTTAAAATAGTTGAGGATACTGACTCCGCATAGTCTGCTCACTCGCCCACGTCGCCTCCTATGTGGAAATATTCCTCCAAAGAACCTTAACCAATGGCACCTTCTTGTTTCTTAGCTCCTTCACCTCACGTGCCAAGATCGTCACTAGTTCCTCTTCATAAGTTAGATCCGGATTCACCTGAATAGACTCCATCGATAAAACATGAGATGGATTTGGTATATAGCTCCAAAGCATGGAGACATGGAAGACATTATAAATCTTTTCCAGTTTAGGTGGCAACACCAATCTGTAGGCTACTGGTCCTATTCTCTCTAGAATCTCATATGGCCCAATGAAAGGAGGACTCAACTTTCCTCTCCAACCAAATCTCAAAACCTTCTTCCATGGAGACACTTTGAAGAACACCTTATCTTATATACTGAACTCTATATATTTCCTCTTCAAATCATAATAAGATTTCTGTCAGTCTGAAATGACTTTCAACAAATCCTGAATCACCTTAATGTTATCTTCTATTTTTTTTTATCAAATCGGGACTTACCAACTTTCCTTCCCTAACCTCATCCAAATATAAAGGTGTCCTGCATTTCTTGCCATACAAGGCCTCATATGGTGCCATCCCAATGTTGGACTGAAAGCTATTGTTATAGATGAACTCTACCAAAGGCAAATGCTTGTCCCAGCTCCCTATAAACTCAATGATACAGGTCCTCAACATATCCTCCAACAATTGTATCACTCTCTTAGATTGTCCATCTGTCTGTGGATGGAAAGTAGTTCTGAAATGCAACTGAGTACCTAGTGCGTCATACAAACTCCTCCAAAATCTCAATGTAAATCTAGGATCACCATGTAACCACTAAAATTGGGACTCCATGTAACCTCACTATCTCACTAATATAAAGCTCAACCAGCCTATCAAGAGAGTAGTCCATCTTTACTGGAAGAAAATGAGCTGACTTCATCAATCTATCCACAATCACCCAGATTGCATCATGCTTATTCTAGGTCAAAGGCAATCTAGCCATAAAGTCCATAGTTACACACTCCCACTTCCATACAGGTACTTATAAAGGTTGTAACAATTCTGAAGGAACCTGATATTCAACCATCACTCTATGACAGGTGAGACATTTGGAAACAAACTCTACCATATCTCTATTCATACCAAACCACCAATAATACTGTTTCAAATCTTGATATATCTTGATACTTCTAGGGTACATAGCATATAAAGATCAATGTACTTCCTCCAAAACTATCTTTCTCAAATCCACATCCTCATGAACACATAATTTGTCTTTGTACCACACCCCACCATCATCTCTAACAAGAAAATCTCTACGCTTCCCCTTTTGGCAATCCTTCATAATTTTTTGGAGTTTCATATATGATGTCTGCTCTTCTTTAATTTGATCAATTTGTAATGGCCTTACTTGCAACTGAGCCATAAGAGCACTATCATCACAAACCTCAAATATGGCATGCAATGCTCTTAACACAACAAGCAACATAAGAGCATAAGTAGTCAACCCTGCTACTGACTTTCAACTCAAAACTTCTGCAACTACATTTGCCTTGCCTGAATGATAATCAATCCGATAGTCATAATCCTTTATCAACTTTAACCATCACCTTTGCTGAAGATTCAACTCTTTCTAAACATCCAAATATTTCAAACTCTTATGATCAGTATAAATAAAACACTTCTCTCAATATAAATGGCGTCTCTAAATCTTCAATGCAAAAAGAATAGCTGCCAACTCCAAATCATGAGTTGGATAGTTTAACTCATAAGGCTTCAACTGTCTAGAAGCATATGCAATAACTCTACTTTCCTATATCAACACACAACCCAAACCACTATGTGATGCATCACTATATATCACATATGGTTTGCCCTCTACAGTTAGAGTAAGAAATGGAGCTTGAGTCAACATGTTTCTCAACTGCTCAAAGCTCGCCTGACATTGGTTTGTCCATAGAAATTTCACATATTTGAGTGGCAAAACTAACATGGAAAATCACTTCACAAACCGATGGTAATAACTAGCCAATCCTAGAAAACTTCTAATCCTAGTCACACTCTTTTGTGGACTCCAATTCAAATTTGCCTCAACTTTACTCTGATCAACTTTTATACCCTCTGCTAAAACAACATGCCCAATGAATGTCACTTGATCCAACCAAAATTCATACTTGGACAATTTGGCATATAGTCATTTCTCACTTAAAGTCTAACAGACCCTTAATTTTGGTCTTAATCTAGTACGATCCTAATTGAAGATGGTAAAACTAAATTTGATCCGATTTTAAAATGCTTAAGTTAGTTTATAGCTTTTTAATAGGTCAATCCAATTTTGAAAGGCCCAATTAAATTGATTAATCTTATAAAAGCCCAAATTAAATTCATTTGGTCCAAATATTGAAATTTTAAGACTAGTTTGAGTCAGGATGGGTCTAGAGCCAATGCTCCTATCGACTTGGGGGTCCAAGTTGACATGAGCATGGCTCAAGTCGATTTGGCACACCCAAATCGACATGAGCCTAGATTATGTCGATTTGGACATGTCAAATCAACATGACCTAAATTCTAAAACAATTATGGCTAGCAATTTAATTTCCTAATCAAGTTAGAATTCATTGAAACCTCAGATTAAGCTGATTAGGTTTAGGGTTAGTCACGGTTTGCCTATAAGTAATAATGTTTAATACTAAAATAGGGATTGACAATTAGCACAGAAGTAGCAATTAGCACAGAGGCAGTAACTTAACAAAAAGGCAGCAATCAATACCTTCATTGATCTAGGCTTTCAAAGATAGTAGCTTGGTTCAACACATCACATTGGGTGGAACCAATGAACGCATTTTTTTGTTTTCCAATTTTTATTTGTTTAAATATCTAGTAACCATATTTTTCTTTTAAATATTGAATATCTATAGTTGTTTGATTCAGTAGCTATTTAGTTTGGATTATAATTTTGTATAAACTTTAATTATAATCACCAAATTAGTATATTACTTTATAGTAGCTCAGAATTATTAAAACCCTAATAACATGTTCCATAAAATCGAAGCTTAATATGTTTGTTTAATCTAGTAGCTCAATTTATATTTGTTTATTTCAACTTCACAGCAGTCTAAGATCTAATTTGTTTTTTAAACCCCAAACCCTAATGTCCAAAAACCTAGTTCCTTAAACCTTAAATTTCAGAACCCTTAATATCCAGAAACTTAATTCCCTAAACCCTAGTTTTATCATCCAAAACCCTAAACATTATTTTCAAAAGATAAAACCCTACTTTTCAAAACCATAAAACCCTAATTCTTATCTTAAAACCTTAGTTTAGGAAATACCCTAATTTCTATAAATATAAAACCCTAGCTTACATAGAAATCTTAATTCTCCAGCAAAACCATATCCTATAAACCATTTACCTTTTATGGGCGTTGCCCCCCCCCCCCCCCCCCCCCCCCCCCGGCTAGCTAATGAAAGACATAATAGGCAAAAGAGGGCTAATGAAACAATTGCTTACAAGGTTATGTAACACCCCTATATCCCGTATACGTACACAGCATGCTATTACGATCGTAATATACGTATACTGAATATAGGAATGCCATGGTTTACTAAACACACAACTCACTTCTTTTGCAATAATATAAGCAAACTCAAAACATTTAAGTTATGTTATAAAACATAGTAGATAAAATGTTTATTCAAAACACAGCGGAAAATATAACAAATATTTACAAATACATATACATCAAAACTCAAGTTTTACAAAACATAAAATATATATACATGTTTGGCAGTATGTCTTTGATCTTTAAGCTCCACTATCAACACCTCAAAATCTAGACTCGACTCGGCCTAGAGGAACTCTCCGGTTCTTCTCTGTCACCTGCGCGATTAAGCACAATCGCACTAAGCCAACGGCTTAGTGGTACAAACACAATAACAATATGCTTTTATGCAATGCCAATGTCATACTTTCAAACATATAAACAATTTTCAAGAATATCATATTTCATAACATTACCTTTCATTTTATCATTCATTAATCACATTGAAAATAAAGACAAGCATGGGCCCAAAGAGAATTTAATATGATATTCAAAGTTCAGAGTTACTGCTTTGGTCCATAATCACAATCATCAAGCCCGTAGGCGATACATATATATCTCTATCCATGGATAGTGTAAGAGACCCAGTCTCTTGGACCTCAACCCGGCTAAACCCGAGGAAATCCTCAACCCGGCAAGACTGTTACTGTTTTTGAGGCTTACGACCTAGTCTTTTCACCCCAAAAACATCATATTTCACATATTTCACATTTTTCAACTGGAATCGGCTTACAACCCGGTCTTTTCACCTATCCAGTGATTCATAGGCATGCTGCCAAACCCAAAACTCTGAAAATTGAATAACATATTAAGCACACAATTATTTCAATTTTCTCTTTAACGATCTCTTTCTCAATTATTTTCTCATTTCATTATCAAATCCATTTCTCATTTCATATTCTATAATCAAATAGGCAATCATGCCCCAAATCATTTCATTTGCACTACCATAGCTAACCACAATGGCTTCATATTTCATCATATCTTAATTCACATTGAACATACATTTTGAATGATCATCATAACATTAATCAAATGGATCAACTATACAATAACTTACTTAACATATTTACATCTAAGTGTATTAAGTATCAAAATCATGTAAGTGTATGCAACCATGTAGTTTGTACTTACCTTAAGAACAACTCACACCAATCTACAACCTTCCTCTTCCAAGAATTCTCAACACTTGGGTTAGGGCAATTCAACTTCTTTACCACCTAAACCAAAGATAACCATACACACTCACTTAGAGATACATATAAGATAATAAAGCTAAGAACCAACTAGGGCAAACTCTAAACATGACACGCTCAACAACACGGGCGTGTCCCTGACCGTGGCCTAACTCCACAACACAGAAGCTTTGACACGCTCATAACCACGGGGCGTGTCACTGAACGTGTAGTACATTCTGTCTCACAGAAAAATTGACACGTCCAACAACACGGGCGTGTTCATGGCCGTGTCAAACCTTCACCAACACAGTAGCTATGACACGTTTAGTGGCATGGGTGTGTCACTGGACGTGTAAATGCTACTGCAACACAGAACCATTGACTCGCCCAAAGACTTGGCCGTGCTCATGGGTGTGTCAGGCCAAAAATACAGATTTCGGCAACATCAACACCTCATCCAACAAACCACTTACTTCCACCATCTTCCACTTCAAACAAACTTAACTAAACACACCCAAAAACCATAACAAACTTGCAAAAACACAAAACAACTCAAAACATACATTAAACACAAGTCATAATCATCATCACAAACCTAAAACACAACCACAACACTTTCTCTTCTAACAAACTTACTCTTTCCTTCAATCCAACCCCAAAATCCAAAATCAATTGAACCAAACACTCTTAAACACACCACAATCAAACAAACACATATCAACCCCAACCTCAACTCACAAACTCAAAGAAAATCAAAGAATCAAGTGGAAACTTACCAAGGATGAAGAAACTCTTAAATGTCCAACTTGATCACTTGAAAACTTCCTTCAATCTTGAGTTTGGAAGATCAAATCTCTCTCTCTTGCTCTCTTGCTATGGAGTGCCGGCCAAAACAAAGAAAAGAAAAGGAAAGACAATGGCCACGAAGAAGAAAGAAAGAAAACAAAGAAAATAAAGTCAAACACTCAACCTTCTCTCTCCTCAAAACCCTCTCCTCCAAGCATTTATAATAAAATAATCAAATTAATTCTCTTCCATTCATTTTACTTTTTCCCATTTTCCATTAATTAAATAAATCAATAAATATCTTTCTTTGACCATCCCATTTTGACTTGTGTATATGTTGTATATATTTCCATATATACAACATATACACTCTCTTCACTTCTTTTCTCTTTTCAATTAAACACATATATAATCAATCCAATTACAACAATTATTATACCAAACTTCTAGGGCATACTTTGGGATATTACAGGTTATGTCATGAAGAAGTTGCCAATCAAATGGATGTGTCTCGTGTCTCTACCCTGTTGAGGCCTCCACTACTCATGCTTTGTACGTGTGAAAGATAAAGCCATAGCTATGAAGTCTTCTATTATTCTAAACAAGCATCTGGAAGGAAATAATGAGAGTTCTTTGTTTGACCACCTTAGTCTGCGAGTCTATGGAATCACTGTAAGTATCACTCATGCATATCATGCATGCACACATACATGAGCATATTACATTGCATTTTTTTGTCTTGTGTTGCCTATTCTTTGAAAAGTATACCCAGTGAAAGTAAACAATTAGAAGCAGATATAGAATCAGGGGTCATGAAAAGGCCATTCCAAAAAAAAAGAGAAGATGCATGCTTGTTCAAAGAACCAGAAAAAATATAGACATCAGTCAGAGCCTGCATTGGTTTGAGCCTATACAGAGGGCAAAACTTATAAATAAAATATTTTGAGACTCACCTTCAATGTTTTACCACGCAGGGGACAAAGCGAGCGTATGATGGACAAAAATAGTTGAACAACTAAATTTTCTACAAAAGTACAAAGTCATTTAAGAATGGAATAAGAAGAAAATTAGAACTCTCTAATAAATGAAGATACAAAAAATAAAAGATTAGGACAATGGTCTAAGATAAAGATTAGATCAATCTAGCTAGAAGAGTTGAAGTTGAGGCAAGATAAAGGCCTATACCCAAGAATAGAGAATCGAGATGAAGATTCATTTATGTCAAAGGCGGACATTTTCAAGCGGATTTGTTGAAGCATCCGCTATCTAGCCTATATTGGATTTGTTGAAGTATCTTGACGACACAATCTCTAGCCTATAATGGATTTGTTAAAGTATCCTTGTAGACCCTTAATTTTTCACCCAATCCGATCCAATATGCTTTATTTAGTCCAAAATGAATTTTGTTGTCTAATTGGTCCAAAATAATTTTAATTAAATATTTTTTGCTTTATTATCTAATTTTTATTAATAAAAAATAAAAATAAACAAATAAAAATCAAAAAATAAAAATAAAAATCAGAGTCGGAAAAAAAATCGGCAGCGAAAAGTGGTCGCGCGGGCCCGTCGGGCCAGCAGCAGCTCACCCGCAGGCCTGCGGGCGAAATAGCCACCCGCAGGAATTTCCTGCAGGCTGGCACGCCCACTGGCTGGCCAGCCACAGGCCCGCTGCCACAGTTTCTGCTGCCGCAAAATTTTTTGACCCAATTTTTAGAAACCTAATCCAATTAGGTTTTAATTTCTTTTCTTTATTAATATTAATTGCCGTGTGTAATTAGGAATAAACAACCTAAAAACCATTATAAATAAGGACCAATAGAACTAAATTGGAGGAGGGAAAAAAGGAGGCAGTAGCTTGATTTTTTGAAACCAAATCAGTGAAGGAAAAGGGAAACTCAATTTAATTGATCTTTAAAGCAGCTGCAGCACGAATTAAGCAATTCAAAGGCAACAAAGGCTTGTCTTTGGAGCTAGTTCATCCAAGAAGAATTGTTTTTGGAGGAATCAACAAAAGAAGGTATGTTAAATTCTTTTGATTTATGTTTTCACAGTAGCAAACTTATGAAATTAAGGTTTTTCAAAAGTTAAAATCTTAGAACTTTAATTTAGTTTTCCAAAGTTAAAAAACTAAAAAGTGACCTTATTTTCTAAAAAGACTTAAAATTGTTATTTTTTCTTCTTAAAGACCTTAAAACACTAAATTGAACATATTTTTCAACAAAACCAAAATCAAATTCTGTTTCTTTTAAGATTTTCAAATAAGTTCTATTTCATTCAAAAAGTCTTCAAAAACATCTTTTCTACTTATAAAAACTTCAATCCGTGTGTTTAAATTCATAAAACCTCATGAAATCATCAAATTGTCTTTTTAAACCCTAATTCAACAAATCACCCGAGAACCCTAATTTTTAAGCATAAAACCCTAATTCAACTTTTAAACCTAAAATAGTAAACCCTAAACCTTTTAAAACATTAAACCCTAACTTTTTCTAAACTTTAATCCTTTAAAACATAAAAAAACATAAAAACACAAATATGCTAATTTTACACAGTAGCTTAAAAATACAATTTAAAATCACAAATCAAAGTACTTTAAAGTGTTTAAAACTCTAGTTTCATGATTTCACCATTCAAACCTTAATTTGGTTAATCAAAGAGTCTTACCAACCTTTTAAAACATAAAACCCTAATCTATTTTAATTCCATAAAAAGTCACAGTAGCTATAATTGAACTTTTATTTGCTTTATTCAATTCCATACTTGATTATGCTTTAATTTATTTCTTATGCTTTAATTTATTTGAATTCAATACTTGATTTATTTAATTTATCATGGATGGATGTTTATTTTATATCTTGATATTTAAATACTTTTAATGAATGATTTATTTATTATGGATGATTATTTACTTTTATCAACTAATTTAGACTTCCAAAAGTTGTAAGAGGTATGTTTCCACTTGGTGGGTACCTCATTAGTTAAACATCATGTAATTTAATTTTCTTTTCTATTTTAGAACCTTTGTAAAGGGCATGTTTCTACCTTTTGGTGGGTGTCCTATCTAGGCATGTGATGTAAGGACATGTTTCCATCATTGGATGGGTGTCCATTTATTTGTTTTGTTTTGTTTGGACATTGTTTTGATTTTAATATAATGATGCTTTCTTTTTATTGTGTGTAGTATGGATAATGTTATTATACTTAAGAATTTTATAATATTAAGACCTGTAAAGGAGGCCGGTTCCAATGAACCGGGCGTTGTGGGGGTGCTGGGCCATTTTTCACCTTCCCCACACGTACCCAACTTTCCGAACCCATTAAGGGGTTGGGGATTCCTTAGGAATCGAGTCATCCACCCCTTTCTTTTTCCCGGCCCGTCGGGTGGTGACTCCATTTTCTCTGGACTTAGGCCCGTGTTCTCTAAGGCCCCGAGCCCAAACAGTGCTGAAGTCGCAAGAACCATTCTACCGGGAGTGAGGGCAAAAATCCCCGCTCACAGTGGCGACTCCACTAGGGATAAGAGAAGTTGATTCCATTGGTCTTTTTATTATTATTTTCTTTCTTATAATGATATTATCCATTGCATCATATTAGATTGCATTGTGTGCGTGAGTTAGGATGCCCGTTTTACCCGTGTTATGTTATGTAAGGGATACCATACTTTCACTCAAGGTATGGAGATCGAGCATGGCATAACCACTCATAGCCTTGTACCATTTGGTATATACTTGTTATGGGAACCTAAGCCTTTTAACCCAAAGGCTAAAGCTCATGTAATTGGCCTAGTTACTTTCCTTAGGTTTTACCCCAAATGCATGTTGTTTGACTATGGTTAGTTTATCTGAGTCTAAATCATGGCTTATTTGGTTTGTTCTTTTTCTAATATGACCTAAGTATATTGTAAGCTCAAAATAAATTTTCTTTAAAATCTAAAAGGCCAAAACTATTTTCAAAATTTTTCAAGATGGTCTTTGGACATAAGACTTTTATAAAAACAAAAAAAAATTCTTTGGCTCATGGCCCAAAATAATAAGCCCAAAATCCATTTTTCTAAAATCTTTTACAATGGGCTTAGAAACAAAACTATTTACCATTTTTTACAAAGAGCTTGCGAAAATATTTAGGTCAATTATGAAATACCAAAAATCAATTATGGGCCTAGTTTACACTAAGAATAAATTAATCATGGGCTTGTTTTTGGTATGAATCATTAGTTACCTTTTTCAAGTGAGAAATCTATCTATGATAAACCTCTTAATTTTGTTTTAATCCAATATAGCATAAAAGCTACTTTGGTTGGTTGAATGGATTAAAACCTAATTAATGGGAATTATCATGGATTGATTTCCATTTTCAAGGATATAACTATTGGTTGAAACGTCCGAGGGAATTATTCGAAAGCAAGGTACCCCATGTTGGTATTTTGGTTAACCATATACCTAGGAAAAGAGACTCACCATTCATGTGTGGATGTTATAAGGTTGGAAGGAACATCCTAATTTGTCCTTGTTTGTCTATTGTTTGTGCATACATGCATACATTTGCATCTCATATCATTGATCCTCTCTGGCTCACAGCCCTGGATTATGATAGTTCTAAAGCTTACAACAATCCGACCTACGCCGGAGACGAAGCATCTAGCAACGACTCAATCACTTACTCACCAAAAACAATGGAGCCCGAACAAATTCAAAGGATGGTGGATGAGGCCCTCAATGCCAAGATGGAAGAAATCAAAGAGACCCTAGCTGAGACCATGAAGAACCAATTGACTGCAATCTTAGAGAATCATGCCGAGGCATCTGCTAGCACTAAGAAGCCAAAGGACAAAGGGAAGACTAAAGTTAGTGAGGTGGTTTTTGATGATGAAAAGGTGATCATTGATGATGATGATTGGGCTCAATACTACCAAGAGGTTCAAGAAAAGAAGAAAGAACCGAAGGCTGTTGAGAAGGCAACTATTGAAAAGATCGAGACATCCGATGTTGAAAAGATGATTGCTGATTTAGAAAAGAAAATTGAGAAGAAGTTGAAAACCGAAGAGATGTCTGAGATCAACAAACTATTTGAACAAGATGAAGAGGTTCCTTATAAATTCAAGATGCCTTCCTTTGCTAAGTACAATGGCACCGGAAATCCTCATCTTCACGTGAAGCAATATATCACTACCATGCAGTTTGCCCGAGCTACTAAGGCTCAAACTCTAAGGTACTTCATGCTCTCATTGGATCCTGCTGTCCAAAATTGGTTCAATACCTTAGTTGATGGAACACAAAAGAGTTGGGATCTACTTTACAAAGCCTTCATCCAACAATATGGGTATAATGTTGAGTTAGAAGTTACCTTAATGGAAGTGGAGTCTATTAGGCAAAGGCCGAATGAGAATTTTGTAGATTATGTCAAGAGATGGAGAAACAAGGCTGCTTTTCTCAAGATGATCGTGAGAGGTGTCTTGCCTAATCTCCGTGAAAGGATGTCTCACACTCTTATAAGGGATTTCAAAGATCTTTTCCAAACTGGTTTACAAATTGAAGAATGGGAAAGGGAGAAGAATCGCTTTTCAATAAGAAGGAATGAGAAAGGGAATAACCAACCTAACAATCAAAGCACACAAAAAGAAGTTGATGTTAATGTAACCGGTCAAGGGAATAAAAGACAATTCTCAGAATTGAGGAAACCTCTATCTTGGGTTTTTAGCAAGCTGCAAAAGAAAGGGTTGTTACAACCGTTAGCTCCTCGACCTCTACATAATCCACTGCCACCAAACTTTAATGCCGAGGCCTTCTATCAATTTCATCAAATGCGAGGACATGAAACAGATAAATGTGCTCGTCTAAGGCATGAGATCCAAGATCTAATAGATAGTGGCAAGCTACCCGAGCCGGATAAGCCCAACACTAAAGATAATCCATTACTAAGGTTCAATAGAGTACCTCCACCGGCAACCTTCATGGTAGGAAAAGGATTGGAAGAAGATTTTGTTTTATCATCCTTTCATGATGGGGATATTGAAGATATGAAAGAAAATTAAATGTAACAAACTTTCCTTAGCTTGAATATTGCTTTTTAATCTTATTTTCTTTAATATTTTGGAACTATTTATGTTTTTCAAATTTAAAGTTGCTTGAATAAATTACTTTCATAAAAAATCTTGTTGGTCTTTGTTCATTTTGATGCTCAACCAATGAGGAATCTATCTTGATAATTCATGAGTTAATATATTTATGCATCATGACTCGAATGACTTTACTAGGTGAAGGAATTGCTCTATAGCATTGAATTGTGTATGCATACTTAGAGAGGGCTCCTGCATAATTACCTTTGTCAAGGTCCTAGTCAGTCCTAGAACATGCTTTGACAAACTTTCGAGGCAAAATTGAACTCTACTTATTTAAGAGAGAAATGATCTAGGCATTGTTTGGTTAGCCAACAACTAGTATCCACCCTATTAAATGTCAATCCCTAGTTGTCCCTTTGAGCCTTCATAAAATTTTACCTTTCTTTTCATTGGCTTACAAACCCCAATAACCTACCTTGAGTTATTGTGATACTTTTGACAAGTCTTATGATCACTAAGATGAAGAGGCAAGAAAATCAAAGAAAGCAATGATTAGTCAAGATCATGAGGGTAGTTGAAGTTCTCAAGACCATAAGAGTAGTTGATGTTTTCGAGACCACAAGGGTAGTTGATGTTCTCAAGACCCTAAGGGTAGTTGAAGTTCCCTTAATATCTCCAAGACAACATCAACATTGGAGTAATAAATGATTTATCCCTATTTATTGGAAGCCCAAGTTGGTACAAATAAGACAACTCTGTTTGAGCTAGAACCAAAAACAAAAAAAAAGGAGAGAAAGAAAGAAAAAAATCAATAGAAAAAGAAAAGAAAAAGAAAAAAAAGAGTAAAAAAAACCCAAAATGGTTCAAAAAGCCAACTGAGTTCTCTTTTACCTAAAGCAGCAAAAGGCTTCTATTTGGTTCATAAAGACCTTTTTTTGAGTTGATCCAACCCAACCAAAGATTCAATCAAAATCATAGGAAAAGGAGAAAGACCATCCAATTCTTGAAAGTTCTATACTTGACAGTCCTATAAGGAAGAAGGACAAAATGATAGGGAAGAGTAAATGAAATAAAGAAAAGGGAGAAGAAGAAAAGAAATGAATTTGGGAACCAAACTTTTTGCAAGGGCAAAAACTATCCTAATCAAGATCCAGATTAATCCAAAGGAAATAGAAAGAATTTGGAGTCTAGCAAGATTGCTCCCAACTGCCTAAAGTTCAAACAAGAAATTGGTAGTGTGAAGGTTTGTCCTTTGTGTCACACCAGCTCCAATCTCAAAATGGCCTTTATTTAAACCCGTATCCCTTATAGACCCCATTTCAAGCCTATGAAAGACCTGTTGATCTCTCTTGGTAGATAGAGTCTCTTGGTAGATAGAGTCTATTAGTGGAGATAGTTTGGATAAGCATGCTGTAACACCCCCACACCCAATACATACACACTACATACACCACAATGTAGTATACATATATCGAATATAGGAATGCTACGGATTTTCTTAACATTCAAAACATTTTAAACTTGATACAATACTCTTATCGTTATATATTATAGAAAAGTAAATCATTTACTTATAAACAAAACATATTAGATATATATATACATACATTTAAATATTACGCAGCGGAATATAGAAAACATTTACATATATGAAAGCATTTGAATACGTATTTACAAATATACATATATTTACATTTAACCCATATTTACAAAATATAAAAGAGTTATACATGATTGGCAAGTCTCCTCTGATCTTTAAGTTCCCAAAATCAACTCTTCACTGTCTACTCTCACTCGGTCTCGAAGAGCTCTCGGGTTCAACCCTATTACCTGCGCGATCAAACACTATCGCTCTAAGCCAAGGGCTTAGTAAGACAATTCATGCTAATGTTATGCTTTAGTGCAATGCAATGTTTCACATTTGTATTAATAAATCAACATAATGATACACACACAATTAGTAAAGATCATACTCAACAAACAATATTCCGTGAATAGTCCGTTTCATTATATAAGTAATATTAACATTTCATTACATTAGAACAACATTTATGTTATACATAAAACCTAGACACCTATGGGCCCATCAAGTACTTAATACGATATTCAGAATTCAGAGTTACTGCTTTGGTTCATAAACACCATTATCAAGCCCGTAGGCAACATATACATATATATATCTCTATCCATGGATAGCGTAACAGACCCGGTCTCTTGGATCAACAACTCATCTAACTCGAGGATATCCTCAACCCGGCAAGACTGTTACAAATCAAATATCTCATAATATCAATTATCATAGTGTAACAGACCCAGTCTCTTGGACCTCAATTCAACTCAAATTGAAGAGATCCTCAACCCGGCAAGACTGTTACCTTTCATTAAATAGGCATGCCTCCAAAAACCAGAACTCTGAAATTGAATATCATATTAAGCATACACTTATTTCATTATTCTCTTTATCAAACTCTTTCTCAATCTTTCTCATCAATTAGGCAAACATGCCATACATCATTCAATTATATCATCATAGCCAATCACAATGGCTCCATATTCCATTTCATCTCAATTCACAACATAACATTTCAATCTTTCATAAACACATTCATTTGCATCATCATGTCATTCACATTATTCATATATATATATATCATCAGTGATATAAACATAACAATACACATTGCTCAAATAAATTAACAATGTAATAATGCCACATTTGAACTTACACACAATCATATAGGTTTTGTACTTACCTCAAAAACAAATCACACCACTCTTAACACTTCCTTGTTCAAGATCCTTCTACCTCTTAAATCAATGATTAATCACTATCTTCAAGACCTAAATCAAAAGTAATAGCATATACTTGTTTAGGGATACACAAGAGATAATCCAATTAGGAATTAATTAGGGCAAACCCAAACCCTGACACGCTCAACCACACGGGCGTGTCCATGACCGTGCCCTAACTCCACAACACAGAAGTATTTACACGCTCAACAACATGGGCGTGTTCCTGGGCGTGTAAATTCTCAAATCTAACAGTAGCTATGACACGCTCAATAACACGGGCGTGCTACTGGTCGTGTCAAACCTACTGCCTCCAACATAATTGACACGCCTAAAGACCCTGGACGTGCTCATGGGCGTGTCCGGCCACAAATCAAGATTCCAACCAAAACAACCAAACACTCAACAAAACACTTTTATCCAACAACATCCACTTCACACCATCTTATCAAAACATACTCAAAACTCATCTAAAACTTGCAACACACCAAAACAAGCCAAACACACATCAAGCACAAAACACAAAATCATCTCAAAACCCTCACCACATATACAACATCATCTCTTCCAACCACTTACTCTTCTCTTCAATCCATACTCAACATCCATCATCCAATCACTCAAACACTTCTCACATCTCAAAATCAACCAACACACTCTTAAAAATCTATCAAACTCAAATATCATTTCAAATAAGCACAAAGATCACAAGAGAACTTACCAAAGTTATAAGACTTCTTGTATCATCCACTAGATCACTTCAATCTTCCATCAATTTGAGCTTAACACATCAAGATCTTCACTTTGTCTCTTGTTTTCCTTTGTCTATGAAGGAGCCGGCCAAATGGAGAAAGAAGAAGAAATGAACCACAAAAATAAAGTCAACTCTTCTTTTAATCTCCACCAAGTGTTCCAATTCAAACAATTACCAAAACACCCTTTTATCATTTGTTCTAGCTTTCTTTTTAATCCAATGCCCTTAATAGTCATTTCACCAATAACCAAATAAATATCTCTACCCCATTGACTCTTCATTTGACCAATTTATATGTTATATATATCATCATATACACAACATATACCATTCTCTCTAAACCCTAATTATTTTCCCCAAAACACATATACACAAGCATTCACTTTCCAAAATCTTTTCTCTTGCAATTTAACACATATATTCAATCCAATATATCACTACAACAACAATAACAACAACATCAACAACTTAATCAAAACTTCTAGAGCATATATGAGGATATTACAATTCTCCCCCTCTAAAAAGAAAATTTCGTCCTCGAAATTACCTGATATCAAAGCTGAAACAACTGAGGATATTGCTCTCGCATGGATTGTTCACTTTCCCAAGTTGCCTCTTCCTTTCCATGATTCTTCCATAGAACTTTCACCAATGGCACTCTCTTTTTTCTCAATTCTTTCACATCACGTGCCAAGATAGCAACTGGTTCCTCTTCAAATGTCAAATCTTGATTTACCTCGATAGATTCAATTGGCAACACATGAGATGGATCCGATCTGTATCTCCTCAACATAGAAACATGAAATACATTATGAATACGATCCAACTCAGGTGGTAAAGCAAGTCGATACGCAACTGGCCCAACTCTTTCCAAAACTTCATACGTTCCAATGAAACGAGAACTCAATTTCCCTTTTCGACCAAACCTTAAAATCTTCTTCCAAGGAGACACTTTCAGAAATACCTTATCTCCAACATCAAACTCTATGTCTCTCCTTTTCAGATCTGCATAAGACTTCTGTCGGTCTGAAGCTGCTTTTAACCTGCCTCGAATCAACTTTACTTTTTCTTCAATTTCTTGAATCAAATCAGGACCAACCAACTTATTATCTCCAAGCTCATTCCAACAAAGAGGTGTCCTACACCGTCTGCCATACAATGCTTCAAACGGTGCCATACCAATGCTGGATTGGTGACTGTTGTTGTAAGCAAACTCCACAAGAGGTAAAAACCTATCCTAACTTCCAAAGAAATCGATGACACAACTTCTCAACATGTCCTCAATAATCTGTATCACCCTCTCTGACTGTCCATCCGTCTGTGGATGAAAAGCAGTACTGAAGTGTAATCGAGAACCCAAAGCACTATGCAAACTCTTCCAAAACCTTGAAGTAAACCTGGGATCTCGATCAGACACTAAAGAAGTTAGAACACCATGCAACTTCACAATCTCATGGATATACAGCTCAGCTAATCTCTCCAAAGAGTAATCCATCCGAACCGGAAGGAAATGAGCTGTCTTAGTCAATCTATCCACAATCACCCATATAGCATCATGCTTCTTTTGTGTCAATGGCAACCCAGACACAAAATCCATCGTCACTCTATCCCACTTCCATTCTGGTACTGATAATGGTTGAAGCAATCCAGTTGGAACTTGATGCTCTGCTTTTACCTTCTGACAAGTGAGACATTTCGATACAAACTCAGCAATGTCTCTCTTCAAACCAATCCACCAATAATGCTGTCTCAAATCATGATACATCTTTGTATTACCCGGATGCATAGCAAACACTGACTGATGTGCTTCTTCTAAAATGACTCTTTTCAAATCAGCATCATCGGGTACACACAATCGGTTCTTAAACCAGAGACTCCCATCACCTTTCACAATAAAATCTCTAGTCTTCCCATTCTTGCAATCTGAAATAATCTTCTGTATCTTCTTATCGGCCAACTGAGCTTCTTTGATCTGATCTAACAAAACCGGCTTCAATTGCAACTGTGCCAATAATGCACCATCAACACAAGGTACAAAACTGGCATACAATGCTCTCAACTCAACAAGCAACGAGAGCGAGTAAACTGTTAAACCAGCTAAAGACTTCTGACTCAAGGCATCAGCAACAACATTTGCTTTACCTGGATGATAATCAATCAAACAGTCGTAGTCTTTAATCAATTCCAACCATCTCCTCTGTCGAAGATTAAGTTCTTTCTGGACACCCAAATATTTCAAACTTTTGTGATCCGTGTAGATGAAATATTTCTCCCCAAACAAATAGTGTCGCCAAATCTTCAATGCGAACACAATTGCTCCTAACTCTAAATCATGGGTCGGATAATTAAGCTCATGCGGTTTCAACTGTCGAGATGCATAAGCTATAACTTTACCTTCCTGCATCAGCACACACCCCAAACCACTATGTGAAGCATCACTGTAAATCACATATGGTTTGCCTTCTACAGGTAAAGTAAGAACAGGCGCTTGAGTTAGCATATCTCTCAACTGTTCAAAGCTAGCCTGACACTGATCCGTCCACACAAATTTCACTCCCTTACGAAGCAATCTGGTGAGTGGAGTAGCTATCAAAGAAAACCCTTTCACAAACCGCCGGTAATAGCCTGCCAAACCCAGAAAACTTCTAACCTCTGTCACCGACTTGGGTGGACGCCAATTCAATATAGCTTCAACTTTGCTCGGATCAACTCTAATGCCTTCTGCTAAAACAATATGTCCGAGAAAAGCGACTTGATCCAACCAGAATTCACACTTCGACAATTTGGCAAACAACTGCTTCTCTCTCAAAATCTGCAACACAATCCGCAGATGCATATCATGTTCCTCTTCATTCCGCGAATACACTAGAATGTCATCGATGAAGACCACTACAAACTGATCCAGATAGGGCCTGAACACCCTATTCATCAAATCCATAAAAGCTGCAGGTGCATTCGTTAGACCAAAAGGCATAACTAAAAATTCATAATGCCCATACCTGGTCCGAAAGGCGGTCTTGGAAATGTCTTCAGCTTTAACTCTCAATTGATGGTACCCAGATCTCAAATCAATTTTAGAAAATACAGCTGCACCCTTCAATTGATCAAAGAGATCATCGATTCTAGGCAAAGGATATTTATTTTTAATAGTCACCTTGTTCAATTGCCTATAATCGATACACAACCTCATAGTACCATCTTTCTTCTTCACAAATAGCATAGGAGCTCCCCAAGGAGAAACACTGGGGCGAATAAATCCTTTGTCCAACAACTCCTGTAATTGCACTTTCAATTCCCTCAATTCTGCTGGTGCCATTCTATAAGGAGTAATAGAAATAGGAGTGGTACCAAGCAACAATTCAATACCGAACTCCACCTCTCTCTCAGGAGGTAATCCTGGCAACTCCTCTGGAAACACATCTGGGAACTCTGCAACTGTGGCAATGCTATCAATAGGAGAACCTCTTACTCTTGTATCTACCACATGAGCAAGATAAGCATCACACCCTTTTCTAATCAACCTCCTAGCTGCAACAGCTGAAACAAATAAGGAGGCTAACTGTTCCTGCTCATTAGATACTATCACCTCTCTACCATCAGCAGTTCTCAAAGTCGCAACTTTCTTTTTACAATCCACCACAGCCCCATGTCTAGATAGCCAGTCCATACCTAGAATCACATCATATTCCTTAAATGGCATCTCAATCAAATCTCCAAGGAACTCCTCACCTTGCACCCTCACTGCACTATCTCGGTGCACCTTACTCACAATCACACTATGCCCTAACGAATTTGTCACCAACACATCAAATCCTAAGGACTCAGCATGCATATCAGACACAGGCAAAATAGATGCACTAATATAAGAATGTGTAGAACCCGGATCAATCAAAGCAAGTACTGAAGTATCAAATAAAGAAAAAGTACCAGCTATGACTGCCGATGCATCTGGCTGCCTCTGCATAACATACATCCTCTGGGAAGATCCAACCTCCTCTGGTCCACTCTCCTTGGATGTAGCACCTCCTCTAGAATTGAACCCCGGTCTGCCCCTTCTGCTAACACCTCTGCTTCCTCGGCCTCCCCTCACACTAGGTCGAGAAGCTGCAGTATCAACTGACATCCGCTCCTGTCTCTCTGGACAATCTCTAATAAAATGCTCAGGAGATCCACATCTGAAGCACACAGCTGACCCACTATACCTCCAACAAGCACCCCTATGTGATCCACCACACTGAGCACACACAGGTAGAGCGGATCTCTGAGTCACTGGGGTCGGAGCACTCGCCACTGAAGCTGTAGGTCTAAATCTCTGTCTCTGAAACTGCACTGACCTACCAGCTGACCTCTGACTCCTACTAACTCTAGGAACAAAGCTTCCTTTACCTCTCTTAACAGAAGAAGACCCTGCCTCAAACTGGGGCCTCCTAACCCTAACCTCTTCCTCTGAAGCAGCTGCAATAACTTGAGCTCGCTCCACACTCCGAGCTGCTGCCACAAGCTAGGAAAAATCATGATATCTAGATCCAGCCACTAGACACATGATAGAGGGCCTCAATCCCTCCTCAAATCTCCTGCATCTATCTATCTCATCAGCTATAATGCCCCCAGCATACTGGCTCAATCGAATAAACTCAACCTCATATTCAGTTACAGTCCGGTGATCTTGCTTCAAATCTAAAAACTCTCTTTTCTTCCCATCTTTATACTCCCTTGGAGTATACTTCAATTCAAACTCTCTCAGAAAATCTGCATAGGATAAGGTAGGTAGATCATCCATAGAATGGGGCACTGTCTTCTACCAACTATATGCATCCTTCTGCAACAAGGATCTTGCATAATCAAACTTTTCCTCTGGAGTGGCTTGCAACTGAACAAATATTCTCTGTACTTTGTCAAGCCACTGTTCTGCTACAGCTGGATCAGTAGTACCAAGGAAATCCTCCGCTCCATACTTCCTTAGTTTATCATAGTGCCTCACCGGTACCACAGGCTGAGGGGGTGGTGGCACTGGTTGCACTGGTGCTTGCCTCAAAGCTTCTACCACATGCCTAAGCCAAGCTGGCGGAACCTCCTCACCAACTGGTCTCCCCGACACTGAAACAGGTGCCTCCCCAGCACTATCAACTCTAGCTCTATCCTCCGGAGCTACACTCTCCTCACTACCCTCAACTGACTGACGTAAATGAGGATCCATCACAACCTATTTCTGCAAACACAGCAGAATACATCTTATTACAGATCAGAGATTGCCAATCCCAAACATGTATGTTATTTTAAAAACTCACTTTTTAAGTAAAAATATTCTTTTTCTTATATTTTACCTAGGTTGAGAATCTCAAACTTAGGCTCCGATACCAAAACAATTGTAACACCCCCACACCCAATACATACACACTACATACACCACAATGTAGTATACATGTATCGAATATAGGAATGCTACGGATTTTCTTAACATTCAAAACATTTTAAACTTGATACAATACTCTTATCGTTATATATTATAGAAAAGTAAATCATTTACTTATAAACAAAACATATTAGATATATATATACATACATTTAAATATTACGCAGTGGAATATAGAAAACATTTACATATATGAAAGCATTTGAATACGTATTTACAAATATACATATATTTACATTATAACTCATATTTACAAAATATAAAAGAGTTATACATGATTGGCAAGTCTCCTCTGATCTTTAAGTTCCCAAAATCAACTCTTCACTGTCTACTCTCACTCGGTCTCGAAGAGCTCTCGGGTTCAACCCTATTACCTGCGCGATCAAACACTATCACGCTAAGCCAAGGGCTTAGTAAGACAATTCATGCTAATGTTATGCTTTAGTGCAATGCAATGTTTCACATTTGTATTAATAAATCAACATCAATGATACACACACAATTAGTAAAGATCATACTCAACAAACAATATTCCGTGAATAGTCCGTTTCATTATATAAGTAATATTAACATTTCATTACATTAGAACAACATTTATGTTATACATAAAACCTAGACACCTATGGGCCCATCAAGTACTTAATACGATATTCAGAATTCAGAGTTACTACTTTGGTTCATAAACACCATTATCAAGCCCGTAGGCAACATATACATATATATATCTCTATCCATGGATAGCGTAACAGACCCGGTCTCTTGGATCATCAACTCATCTAACTCGAGGATATCCTCAACCCTGCAAGACTGTTACAAATCAAATATCTCATAATATCAATTATCATAGTGTAACAGACCCAGTCTCTTGGACCTCAATTCAACTCAAATTGAAGAGATCCTCAACCCGGCAAGACTGTTACCTTTCATTAAATAGGCATGCCTCCAAAAACCAGAACTCTGAAATTGAATATCATATTAAGCATACACTTATTTCATTATTCTCTTTATCAAACTCTTTCTCAATCTTTCTCATCAATTAGGCAAACATGCCATACATCATTCAATTATATCATCATAGCCAATCACAATGGCTCCATATTCCATTTCATCTCAATTCACAACATAACATTTCAATCTTTCATAAACACATTCATTTGCATCATCATGTCATTCACATTATTCATATATATATATATATATCATCAGTGATATAAACATAACAATACACATTGCTCAAATAAATTAACAATGTAATAATGCCACATTTGAACTTACACACAATCATATAGGTTTTGTACTTACCTCAAAAACAAATCACACCACTCTTAACACTTCCTTGTTCAAGATCCTTCTACCTCTTAAATCAATGATTAATCACTATCTTCAAGACCTAAATCAAAAGTAATAGCATATACTTGTTTAGGGATACACAAGAGATAATCCAATTAGGAATTAATTAGGGCAAACCCTAACCCTGACGCGCTCAACCACACGGGCGTGTCCATGACCGTGCCCTAACTCCACAACACAGAAGTATTTACACGCTCAACAACATGGGCATGTTCCTGGGCGTGTAAATTCTCAAATCTCACAGTAGCTATGGCACGCTCAATAACACGAGCATGCTACTTGTCGTGTCAAACCTACTGCCTCCAACACAATTGACACGCCTAAAGACCCTGGACATGCTCATGGGCGTGTCCGGCCACAAATCAAGATTCCGACCAAAACAACCAAACACTCAACAAAACACTTTTATCCAACAACATCCACTTCACACCATCTTAACAAAACATACTCAAAACTCATCTAAAACTTGCAACACACCAAAACAAGCCAAACACACATCAAGCACAAAACACAAAATCATCTCAAAACCCTCACCACATATACAACATCATCTCTTCCAACCACTTACTCTTCTCTTCAATCCATACTCAACATCCATCATCCAATCACTCAAACACTTCTCACATCTCAAAATCAACCAACACACTCTTAAAAATCTATCAAACTCAAATATCATTTCAAATAAGCACAAAGATCACAAGAGAACTTACCAAAGTTATAAGACTTCTTGTATCATCCACTAGATCACTTCAATCTTCCATCAATTTGAGCTTAACACATCAAGATCTTCACTTTGTCTCTTGTTTTCCTTTGTCTATGAAGGAGCCGGCCAAATGGAGAAAGAAGAAGAAATGAACCACAAAAATAAAGTCAACTCTTCTTTTAATCTCCACCAAGTGTTCCAATTCAAACAATTACCAAAACACCCTTTTATCATTTGTTCTAGCTTTCTTTTTAATCCAATGCCCTTAATAGTCATTTCACCAATAACCAAATAAATATCTCTACCCCCTTGACTCTTCATTTGACCAATTTATATGTTATATATATCATCATATACACAACATATACCATTCTCTCTAACCCTAATTCTTTTCCCCAAAACACATATACACAAGCATTCACTTTCCAAAATCTTTTCTCTTGCAATTTAACACATATATTCAATCCAATATATCACTACAACAACAATAACAACAACATCAACAACTTAATCAAAACTTCTAGAGCATATATGAGGATATTACACATGCATATGAGATAGACAATATTTAAACTCAAATGAGACCTTTGGCCAAGTAATGTGTATGTGCCTATCTAAAGTGCAACAATTCTTGCTTAAATATAAATGATTCCCGAGTTTAGTATGCTAACTAGGGTTGTCATGTTATAGATATGTTAATTTGGAAAATCAAGTCCTGAGGTGCATCGACATTAATTTGGCAAAGCCAACATTTGATTTCAAAATTAAAATTCAAAAAATCAAATAAAAAATGTTTTTGTCATACGAAGCCTTCAAGTTAAGGGAAGTATATTGAACCTCCAAAGGACATATTGCGCAAAGGAAATGATTATTGGCAAGGTCGTGAAGGAGCTACCAGCAGACATAATGAAATATAAAATGGATGAATCCCTGACTCTGCTGCTCAGGGTCTCCACCACTCATGTTTTCAACATCTTGAAGATGAAAACAACAAATGCAAAAACTTTCGATCATTCCAATGCAAGACTTGAACGAGCGTCAAAAAGGAACTAATGAGAACACTTTTGTTGGTCACCTTGGTCTATAAGTCAATAAAACCACTGTAAGTATCATTCATGCATATCATGCATACATGAGCATATCACATTATACTTTCTTGTCTTGTATTGTCTATTCTTTATCAAAGTGAACAGCAAACACCCTGTGAAGTGAAGAATCAAAAGAAGATGTCAAGTCAGGGGGGCATAGAAAGTCCATTGCTTGAGAAAGCTCTAGTAATTTTGCAAAGAGAAGAAATACGTGCTTGTGAGAAGAACTAGACAGCAAAAACATCAATTGAAGCTTGCATGGATAAAATATTTGGTTTGAACCTACACAGGGGGAAAAGTTTCTCCTTTTCAGTTTTTTGAGTTTATATATGAAACATTTTTACCTACAAATATTTTGCCACGCAGGGGGGCAAGGAAAGATATGAAGGCTAGCTAAAAAAGGGCTGGATTTTTTGCAAAAGTTCAAAGAAAGAATGAAAAGAATGGAATAAAAAAAGAAAATTAGAATTTTCAAAAGAATGAAGATGCAAAAGACAAAAAATCAATCCAGCTAAAAGAACTAAAGCCAGGGTGAAGATCCGATCTCAAAGGATGAAGATCCATTCGCAAGGGTAAAGACCCGATCTCAAAGGATGAAGATCCATTTTCAAGGGTAAAGACCCGATGTCAAAAGATGAAGATTCATTTTCAAGGATGAAGACCCGATCTCAAAGGATGAAGATCCATTTTCAAGGATGAAGACCCGATCTCAAAGGATGAAGATCCATTTGCAAGGGTGAAGATCCGATCTCAAAGGATGAAGATCCATTCGCAAGGGTAAAGACCCGATCTCAAAGGATGAAGATCCATTTTCAAGGGTATGTCAAAAGATGAAGATTCATTTTCAAGGATGAAGATCCATTTGCAAGGGTGAAGACCCAATCTCCGAGGATGAAGATCCATTCTGAGGGTGAAGAATCACAATGCATAGAACAGCCGGAGCAGTCAGACTTCTCAACTGATTAGTCAAATTCATTCTTGGATCCAAGCACCCATTCTCGGGTTTAAGTACCCAAATCAAATCTAATCTCGGGTCCAAGTACCCAAATTAAATCAAAATTAATTCAAATCTCAAGTCAAAGTACCCAGGTTAGGATCAAGTATCCCAGTCCAATTTAGGATCGAGTATCCAAATCCAGTTAGGATCAAGTATCCCAATCCAGTTTAGGATCGAGTATCCAAACCAGATAGGATCGAGTATCCAAATCCAGTTAGGATCGAGCATCCAAAGCCAATCCCAATCCAATTTAGGATCGAGTATCCAAATCCAGTTTAGGATCGAGTATCCAAATCCAGTTAGGATCGAGTATCCCAATCCAATTTAGGATCGAGTATCCAAATCCAATTTAGGATCAAGTATCCAAATCCAGTTTAGGATAGAGTATCCAAATCTAGTTAGGATCGAGCATCCAAAGCCAATCCCAGTCTAGTTTAGGATCGAGTATCCAAAGCCAGTTTAGGATTGAGTATCCAAATCCAGTTAGGATCGAGTATCCGAATCCAGTTAGGATCGAGTATCCCAATCCAATTTAGGATCGAGTATCCAAATCCCGTTTAGGATCGAGTATCCAAATCTGATTTAAGATTGCGTATCCAAGTCTAGTTTAGGATCGAGTGTCCAAATCTCTCGGGTCCAGAACCCAAAACCTCAAAAATTAAGTCTTATTGCTTTTCACTCTCTTTCACTAAGGTTTCATATCATTCAAGCAGAGGGCAAACTGTAGACCCTCAATTTTTCACCCAATCTGATCCAATATGCTTTATTTAGTGCAAAATGTTTGTTGTCTAATTGGTCCAAAATAATTTTAATTAAATATATTTTTCTTTATTATCTAATTTTTATTAATAAAAAATAAAAATAAACAAATCAAAATCAAAAATAAAAATAAAATAAAAATCAGAGTCGGAAAAAAAAATCGGCAGCGAAAAATGGTCGCGCGGGCCCGTCGGGCCAGCAGCAGCTCACCCGCAGGCCTGCGGGCTGGTACGCCCACTGGCTGGCCAGCCACGGGCCCGTTGCCACAGTTTTTGCTGCCGCAAAATT
The DNA here is from genome assembly GCA_947685225.1 of Garcia nutans. NCBI lineage: Eukaryota > Viridiplantae > Streptophyta > Magnoliopsida > Malpighiales > Euphorbiaceae > Garcia > Garcia nutans. Next base: position 12,839,000 of record CANTUV010000040.1, read on the forward strand.
TTTTGACCCAATTTAACAACCTAAAAACCATTATAAATAAGGACCAATAGAACCAAATTGGAGGAGGGAAAAAAGGGAGGCAGTAGCTTGATTTTTTGAAACCAAATCAGTGAAGGAAAAGGGAAACTCAATTCAATTGATCTTTAAAGCAGCAGCAGCACGAATTAAGCAATTCAAAGGCTTGTCTTTGGAGCTAGTTCATCCAAGAAGAATTGTTTTTGGAGGAATCAACAAAAGAAGGTATGTTAAATTCTTTTAGATTTATGTTTTCACAGTTGCAAACTTATGAAATTAAGGTTTTTCAAAAGTTAAAATCTTAGAACTTTATTTTAGTTTTCCAAAGTTAAAACACTAAAACGTGACCTTATTTTCTAAAAAGACTTAAAATTGTTATTTTTTCTTCTTAAAGACCTTAAAACACTAAATTGAACATATTTTTCAACAAAACCAAAATCAAATTCTGTTTCTTTTAAGATTTTCAAATAAGTTCTATTTCATTCAAAAAGTCTTCAAAAACATCTTTTCTACTTATAAAAACTTCAATCTGTGTGTTTAAATTCAAAAAACCTCATGAAATCATCAAATTGTCTTTTTAAACCCTAATTCAACAAATCACCCGAGAACCCTAATTTTTAAGCATAAAACCCTAATTCAACTTTTAAACCTAAAATAGTAAACCCTAAACCTTTTAAAACATTAAATCCTAACTTTTTCTAAACTTTAATCCTTTAAAACATAAAAACACATAAAAACACAAATATGCTAATTTTACACAGTAGCTTAAAAATACAATTTAAAATCACAAATCAAAGTACTTTAAAGTGTCTAAAACCCTAGTTTCATGATTTCACCATTCAAACCTTAATTTGGTTAATCAAAGAGTCTTACCAACCTTTTAAAACATAAAACCCTAATCTATTTTAATTCCATAAAAAGTCACAGTAGCTATAATTGAACTTTGATTTGCTTTATTCAATTCCATACTTGATTATGCTTTAATTTATTTCTTATGCTTTAATTTATTTGAATTCAATACTTGATTTATTTAATTTATCATGGATGGATGTTTATTTTATATCTTGATATTTAAATACTTTTAATGAATGATTTATTTATTATGGATGATTATTTACTTTTATCAACTAATTTAGACTTCCAAAAGTTGTAAGAGGTATGTTTCCACTTGGTGGGTACCTCATTAGTTAAACATCATGTAATTTAATTTTCTTTTCTATTTTAGAACCTTTGTAAAGGGCATATTTTTACCTTTTGGTGAGTGTCCTATCTAGGCATGTGATGTAAGGACATGTTTCCATCCTTGGATGGGTGTCCATTTATTTGTTTTGTTTTGTTTGGACATTGTTTTGATTTTAATATAATGATGCTTTCTTTTTATTATGTGTAGTATGGATAATGTTATTATACTTAAGAATTTTATAATATTAAGACCTGTAAAGGGGGTGCTGGGCCATTTCTCACCTTCCCCACACGTACCCAACTTTCCAAACCCATTAAGGGGTTAGGGATTCCTTAGGAATCGAGTCATCCACCCCTTTCTTTTTCCCAACCCGTTCGGGTGGCGACTCCATTTTCTCTGGATTTAGGTCCGTGTTCTCTAAGGCCCCGAGCCTAAACAGTGCTGAAGTCACAAGAACCATTCCACTGGGAGTGGGGGCAAAAATCCCCGCTCACAATCCTAATGGCATAACTTTCCTTGATATGTTGAAGTATCTAAGTTTGTTTCTAGTGAGATATTAGAGTTTCTCACTATCCTACCAAGTTATTAGAATCGCTTGGTGGTTGTCATCGGATAATAGAGTCACTCAATGACCATTTTGATTTACCAAGATATCAGAGTCACTTGGTGGTTGTCATTGGGATATTAGAGTCGCTCAATGACAATTTGGATTTACTAAGATATCAGAGTCTCTTGGTGGTTTTCATCAGGATATTAGAGTCATTTGATAACTATTTTGATTTACTAAGATATTAGAGTTGCTTGGTGGTTTTTATTGGGATACTAGAGTTGCTCGATGATTGTTTTGATTTACCAAAGTCACTTGGTATATTTCATTAGGATATTAGACTTGCCCGATAGCCTTTTGAGATATTAGAGTCACTTAACAGTTTTGCTGCTTGGTCATCAGGATATTAGAGTTACCTAATGAACCCATTGGGATACTAGAGTTGCCTATTGACCAATTCAATTATTAGAGTCGCTCAATGGTTTTGTCACTTAGTCATTTCATTAGGATATTAGAGTCATCTGATGAAATTATTGGGATATTAGAGTTGCCTAAATCTAGTCTCGGGTTTAAAAACCAACCAAATTATATCTCAGTTCTAGAACCCAATCCAATCTGGGTCCAGAACCCAAATCTTTTTTGAGTCTAGAACTCAATTTGAGTCCAGAACCCAAACCATCTCGGGTCCAAAACCCAAATTATTTTCAAGCCAGAACTCAATCCGGGTCCAAAACCTAAACAATCTCTGGTCTAGAACCCAAATCATTTTCTAGTCCAGAACTCAATCCGGGTCCAGGACCAAAACCACCTTTAGTCCATTACCTAAATCATTTTTAAGTCTAAAACTCAATCCAGGTCCAGAACCCAAACCACCTTAGTTTCAGAACCTAAATCATTTTCAAGTCCAGAGCTCAATTCACGTCCTGAACCCAAATCACCTCGGGTCCAAAACCTAAATCCTTTTTTAGTCCAAAACTCAATTCAGGTCCAGAACCTAAACTATCTCGTGTCTAGAACCTATATTTTTTTTAGTCCAGAACTCAATCCAGGTCTAGAACCCAAACTATCTCGGGTACAAAACCCATTCAAAAATCATGTTGCTTTTCGCTCTCTTTTGCTGAAGTCCCAGATCGCTCAAGCATGGGTCAAACTATAGACCCTTAATTTTGGTCCTGATATAGTACGATCCTAATTAAAGATGGCCAAACTAAATTTGGTCCAATTTTAAAATGATTAAACCTAGTTTATAGCTTTTTAATAGGTTATCTAGTTTCAAAAGGCCCAAATTAAATTGATTAATCTTATAAAAGCCCAAATTAGCTCAAATTAAATTTGTTTGGTCCAAATATTGAAATTTTGAGACTGGTTTGAGTCGGGACGGGTCCAGAGCCAATGCTCATAAAATTACAGCCTACTCAATACCTATTGGAAATGTGAATGCAAATAATCAATTTGTACCACATTTCTAGGTGCTTAAAGCATAAAACATAAATTAAGGCACATTCCTTCAAAAGCACTAATATGTGCCCTAACACATACTAACTTTAGAAATCCAATTCCACCCATTCTAATTTGATTTTAAAGCTTTAATATATCACAAACATTATATTTTTTAACGCATTCTAAGCATTAAAATATAATATATCACTCTTCTATCCAAATTTTAAAATTTTTGCCCTAAGCCACTTTGATTTTGGTTTAACATTCTAACCAATTCCAAATGTTGATTTAATCTCATTTTCATCATTAAAATCATTAAATAACATGATTTAAGTGATGGAAACAAATGTTTAAGAAGACTTTAACATAACTTGTAACACCTTTATATCATATATATGTATAATATATACACCCAGTATATGTAATATATGCATATACAGTACGAGAATATCACAGTTTCCAGTCTTATCAATTTTTTATAAATTCAAGAAAATATTTTACAACTTAAATATACTTTAATAAATAAATAAAAATATTCATTAATAATTAAAAAACTAAAAATATATCATTTATTCAAAAATCTCTAGGAAAATTTGACAGAGTTTTGTCTGTAATTCAGATAAATCTCAAAACAACGAGCACACAACCTACATAAAAATTTAACACTTTCAAAACATTAATAATTCCATTCATTCTCTAAAGTCGCCACTTTATTAATATAGAATTAAAATCTCAACACTTTAAACTTCATCTATTAAAACCAAATATTGACGTAGATATATACACACTATCATCTTAAATCTTTACAAACTAACAAAAGTATTATGAATTAATTTACATAAAGTAAAATACTTAAATCATAAGTATACATGTATGCAAATGGCATCATTGGTCTTGCGGCAGTCTACATCACCAAGCATCTACCACGGTCTAGGTTCCACTGATCGGCAAGGCTCTTACCTATACAATTTATGCAACCATAGCTTTACAGGTTAGTGGTACATATCTATAAATAATAAACATTATACATACACATTCTTACTTTTGATTTTATTCCTGAGGAATATACATATGTTTATCTTTTTATTCTCCAATCTCAACTATCAAATCCAATACACATAATATATATTTCAAGACCCAATTCTGCTTAGGTCAATACCGTCTCTAGACCCAACTCCACTTAAGTCTATCAACATATATATCTTCAATAAATATTTCAAACATCAAAAATAATTTTACAATATAAACATCATATTCCATTATCCATTACACAATATACATATACACATAAACATATCACACACACACATTAGGCCAAAGTAACCCTATATAGTATTTCAGTTCCAGAGATATTATCATGGTCTATCGCAATACTAGAGATCTAATTGTTGCACCATCCCCTGTTGCCACCTTTGTGTCTGGTCTCGAAGGAAAATAATAGTGACGTCCAGCGTCTGGCTCGAAGGAAAATAATAGTGATGCCCATCATCTGGCCAAAATGCAATTAATAGTGATGCCCAGCATCTGGACCAAAAACAAATCATATAGCACTAAAAACAATTCTTTGAAACAAGATACTATACAAGGCAAACATACTTTTTATTCCACATTACCATTTAAACATCATTAATTTCCATATTTCAAATGTTTGCAGCATATTTCATCATCTTTGTAGCAACAACTAGAATGTAACTAGTAAATCACATTTCTAGTACATTTATCACATTTTTCATATATCTTGTGATCATGTCAAACTATGATCACCACCACATGTATCATTTAGGTATCAAATTTCCATATTTTTTCTCATTTTATAATTATTATCAACATTTCACTTTCTTTTTTCATATTTTTTGTTCATCCAATTTCATATCCTTGAGTCACATTCACAATGTGACTTTTCTACATTTTCTCACAAGTCATAAATATGTCCATTTTGGACACCATACCATATATATATTAACATATATTGGACTTTTTCCTATATGATACCCCTCATATAACTTTGCCACTGTGCATAGGTTATATGCAAATCAATATTTAAAATAAATAGCATTATACATATATAATGTCATTTACATTTTAATGAAAATACAAAATTTAATAATATGTACTAACCTCTTTTCACTTTCCCAAGCCAAACGCTCAATTCCATTTCTTTTATCACTTTAACCTACACATGCATAATTCCATAATAAGCAACATTAATCATTTAAAGTCACTTACATGCTCATCGATTATTAAATTACCATTATTTATTCAATTCTCATCAAAACCTCATTAACACTCTGATTTCACCATTCACTACTTTATTTAAACATCATTCTACCGATTTCATTTTTAACATTTAGCCTTAAAAACATTACTTATATATTAATATAACACTAAAAATATTCACTTTCACAGTTATGAAAACCTCTTTCAAAAATTCAAATTTCACATAATGTAACCATTAATATGAAGTTCACCAAAACTTATCCATATTACATTTCCAACCTTAAAATCACCACATTACAAAACCCAACATAGTATTAGAATTTCATTTTAATATACTTCAATTATTCATACACCATTTACATCAATTCTACATAGCATTTCACCAAAATACTATTTTCACCATTACTACCTTATTTAAACTTCAATATATCAATCTCATTTCCATCATTCAACTATATAATCATCCATAATACATCTATATAACATCAAAACAATGCATTACCATAATTAAAAACTTCTCCATAAACCCACATTTCATATAATATGGCCATAATATTAACTTCATTCAAACTTAACCATATTCAATTTCTGACCATAAAATCATTACATATACATCCATACAACTTTAAAATAATTCACATTAACAATTATTGAAATCTTATTCAAATTTTCAATTTTCACATATTAACCCTAAAATCTTAACTTCATCGAATCCTACTCATATTCAATTTTTAACTATAAAATCATTATATATATCAAACTAACTTCAAAATATTCCATATTATCTATTATAATCATTACCATCAAAATCCCAAAATTTACATAATCCTATTGTAGGCCCCTAATTTTTGCCCTAACCTAATCTAATCTCAATTAAAGTAGGCCACATTAAATTCGGTCTAATTTTAAAGCTTAAACATAGTTTATAGCTTTAAAACAGGTCGATGTAGTTTTGAAAAGCCTAAATTAAGTTGGTTTAATTTATAAAACCCTAAACTAGTCCGATTTATTTTTAAAGGCCTAAATTGAATTTAATTTCATTGAATTAGGTCTAGTTGAGGTTGAACCAATAGAAATACAGACCAATTTGGTTCGATTAGGTTAGCCAAACTCAATATAAGCTAAATATGACCTTGATAAACTACGAACCAAGCTCATAAGCAATTTGGCTAGCCAAATTAGCCATGAGCCAAGGTCATAACGAATTTGGCATGCCAAATTATCCATGAACACTTGACCGTGGCAAATTAGCAAGCCCAAATTCGCCATGGTCCTTTGTTCTGAGTTTAATATGGGTAAAAAGTGATTTTAAGATTCCTAATTAATGTGGGACTTCGAATAGCTTTCGGATAAGAAAGATTAGGGTTTTAATTGAATGATTTGGGCCTATAAATATAGGATTAAAAGCATAAAGGGGAGGAGGAATTAGCCCGACATAAACTCTTGAGCAGCCAAGATAGCAACATAGACATAGCAACAAAACAAACAAAGCAGCCTCCAGCCAAAAACTAAATTGGTGCAGGCAAGTTGAAGAGCTTGATGGATGATTTTGAAAATTTATCTTAACCAGCAGTTAATTTAATTCCAAATTGCATAAAGAGTTTTAATTATTTGTTTGATCCAGTGGCCAAATTTCTAGTAGCAGTAGAATTATCACCTTCTAAACATAGAAAAATTCCTTAAACCCTAATGTACACCCTATTTTCAAAACCTAAGCCTAATCCTTAAAACCAAGACTCCAAAACCTAAAACCCCAATCTAGTAATCTAATTTCCATACATAAATCCAAAATCTCAAACCCTAAGTACCCAGTAGCCTTAAAACCTAACCCTAAATCTTATCTTTTAAATTTAAACCATATATCCAAATACCAAAAATCATAATCTTCCAAACACCAACCTTAAAACCCTAACTTCAAATACCAAAACCCTAATTTCCCTAAAACCTAAACCCTAGCTCTAGAAACCCTAATTTCCCAAAACCCTAATATCAAATAGCTATAACTTTAAAACCAAAAGCCCTTATTTCTCAAATTCCTTAAATCCAATTTGCTTAACCATAATCCTAAAACCCTACTTTCCAAATTAAAACCCTAATTGAATAATTAAAAATCTTAGTTTTCTAGAAACCCTAATTCATATTAATAAAAACCTAATTTCATATATCTATTGCTTATTGTAATATTTAAATATAGGTTCTAATTATTTAACTTATTAATGCATGTTTGTGATAAATGATTTATTTTTATTTGATTTTATGATGAATGGTTAAGTGTCTTGATTTATTTTGCTTTCAAGAATTATAAGAGGTATGTTTCCACTTTGTGAGTACCTCAGTTTTTATTATGTAATTTAATTTGTCTACTAAAGATTTTGGGACTATTGTAAGGGACACATTTCCACCTATGGTGGGTGTCCCATTTTATTTATTTTTCTTATTTTTCTTTTGGACATTGGATAGATGTAAAGGCATGTTTTCATCCATTGATGGGTGCCTATTTATTATTTTGTTTGGACCTATTTTGATTTTAATGCAATAATTCTTTATTTTAATGTCCACATGTAATATGGATAATATCATGATATTTAAGAATTTTATAATATCTAGACCTAAAAAGGGGGCCGATTCCAATGAACCAAACGTTATGGGGGGTGTTAGGCCACTTATCACCTTCCCCATGCGCACCCAACTTTTTGAACCCAATAGGGGGTTAGGAATTCCTTAGGAATTGAGTCATCCACCCCTTTCTTTTTCTCGGCCCTTCCAAGTGGCGACTCCATTTTCTCTGGATTTAGGCCCGTATTCTCTAAGGCCTTGAGCCTAATAGTGACAAAGTCATAAGAACCATTCCACACGAGAGTGGGGGTGATAATCCCCACTCATAGTGGCAACTCCACTGGGGATAAGAGAAGTTGATTCTATTGGTCTTCATATTATTTGATTTTTTTCTTATTATAATATTATCCATTGCATCATTTAGATTACATTGTGTGTGTGAGTTGAGAGACACGCGTTACCCTAGTTGTGTTATATAAGGGATACCATATGTTCACTCAATTTATGGCGATCGATCATAGCATAACCCTTCATAGTCTTGTACCTTTTGGTATATACTTGCTATAGAAACCTAAACTTTTCAACCCATAGACAAAAGCTCATGGAATTGGCCTAGTTATTTTCCTTAGTTTTTTACCCAAACGCTTGTTGGTTGACTATGATTGATACATATTGGTTTGAACCATGGCTTATTTTGTTTTTTCCTAATATGACCTAACTATATTAAGCCCAAAATAATTTTATTCCTTCAAGTCTAAAAGACCAAAATTATTTTTAAAACTTTTTAAGATGGTCTTTGGACATAAATCTTTTAAAGATGGGTCAAAATTTCCTTTTCACCGCATAGACCAAGCTCAAAGCCTCAAACCTATATTTAAACAAATTTTTTTACAATGGGTTTTGATACAAACTATTTTTCACTTCATCACCTAAAATTTGGATCTTTGTTACAAACCTTTTTTAATGGGCTTACAAATAGTTAGGTCAGTTATGAAATTTTAAAATCAATTATGGGCCTAATTTATACCAAGACTTATTAATCATGGGGTTGTTTAAGGCATGAACCATTAGTTGCTTTTCAAAATGGGAAATCTATTTATGATAAACCCTTTAATTTAGTTTTAATCCAATATAGCATAAAAGCTATCCTTTGTTGGCCTAATGATTATGATTTAATTAATGGGAATTATCATGGATTGACTTCAAAGTTTAAAAATACAACTATTGGTTAAATCGTCTGAGTGAATTGTTCGAAAATAAGATATCCCATGATGATATTTTGCCAATCATATACCTAGAAAAAGAGATTTGCCATTCGTGTGTGGAAGATATAAGGTTGGAAGGAACATCATGTGTATCTTTGTCTATCTGTTATTTGGGCATCCATGCATACATGCATTACATTACTTGCCATTGATTGTTTCTAGCTCACAACCCTATAGTACATTATGACAATCCAACCTATGCCAGTAATATAGAATCCAGTAACGATTCAGTCAACTTCTCACAAAAAGTAATGGAATCTGAATAGATTCAAAACTGAATATATTAGCTCCAAGATGCGATTAGCTCCAAGATGGAAGAACTAAAGGAAGCCCTGGCTGAGACCATGAAAAGCTAGCTGGATACACTATTGGGGAATACTGTTGAAGCATCTGCTACTACTAAGAAGCAGAAAGACAAGGGAAAGGCCAAGGTTGGTGAAGTGGCTATGGATGATGATGATTGGGCTTAATATTTCCAAGATCTTTAAGATAAGAAGAAGGAAAAGAAGGCTATGGAGAAAACTGAAACTGTGGATGTGGAGAAAATGATTATTGATTTAGAGAAGAAATTCAAAAAGAAGCTGAAGGTTGATGAGATGCCAGAGGTAGACAAGCTATTTGAACAAGATGAGGAAGTCCCTTACAAGTTCAAAATGTCTGCTTTTGCTAAGTACAATGGTACAAAAAATCCTCACTTGCATGTTAAGCAGTACATCAATGCCATGCAGTCTGCCAGAGCTACAAAGGCTCAAACTCTAAAGTATTTCAAGCTTTCACTATATCTTGTTATGCAAACCTGGTTTAATACCTTAGAGGAGAACACCTAAAAAGATTGGGATCTATTGTACAAAGCCTTTATTCAATAGTATGAGTATAATTTGGAATTAGAAGTGACCTTGATGGAGATTAAGTCAATCAGGCAAAACAAAATGAGAATTTTGTTGACTATGTCAAAAGGTCGAGAAACAAGGTTGCATTGCTCAAAAAGAGGAACAATGAGTCATATTAGATTAGGATGATTATGAGAGGGGTGTTGCCTAATCTTCATAAAAGGGTGTCCCATAACCTTATTAGAGATTGCAAAGACCTTCTCCAAGCTAGACTACAAATAGAAGAATGGGAAAGGGAGAAGAACCATTTTTTTGGGAGAAGGAATGAAAAGGGAAATTTCTAAGCTGGTGATGAAAGTGCACAAAAAGCGGTGGATGTCAATGCAACTACTGGGCAAGAGAATAAGAGGCAATTTTTAGACTTAGGGAGACTTTTATCTTAGGTTTTCAATAAGTTGCAAAAGAAAGAGATTTGATACCAATGCATTTTGTCATTTCCATCAATCACAGGGGCATGAAATAGATAAGTGTTTTAGGTTGAGAAATGAGATTCAATACCTGATTAACAATGGTAAGCTACTTAAACCTAACAAGCCCAATACTAAAAACAATTTGTTGCCTAAGTTTAGAAGAGTGCCACCGCCAGCGACCTTCATAAGAGAAGGAGAATTGATGGAAGTTTTGTCTTGTCATCTTTTTAAGATTTGGATGGAGGAATTGTGGATGAGAAGGTGATGAACATTTCCCCTGACATGTCCAAGTAGATGAGGCACCATCAATTATAATTCAACACGCTTTCTTAGGCTTGAGTGCTACTTATTTTATTTAGGCTTGAGTGCTACTTATTTTATTTACGCTTTTTATATTATTTTTGGAATAATTATGTTTTTTAAATTTAAGATTATTTAAATAAATTATTTTTCATTAAATTTTTATTGTTCTTTATTCATTTTGGTGCTCAACCAATGATGAGTCTATATTGATATTCATAAATTAGTGTATCTATGCATCATGATCCAAATGACTTTACTAGGTGAAGGAGTTATTCTATAGCATTGAGTTGTGTATACTTCCTTAGAGAGGGATCCTACATAACTATGAGTGTCTAGGTCCTAGTAAATCTTAGAACATGCTTTAAATGAACTTTCGAGATGAAATTAAACTTAACTTATTTAACAGGGAAATGATCTAGGTAATGTTTGGTAAGCCAACAACTAGAATCCACCCAATCAAATATCAATCCCAGTTGTCTCTTTGAGCATTCATGAGATTTTAGCTTGCTCTTTATTGGCTTGTAAGCCCGATAACCTACCCTATGTTGTTGTGACTCTTATGACAAGTCTAATAATCACTAAGGTGAAGGGGCAAGAAGATCAAAGAAAGGAATGCATAGTCAAGACCATAAGGATAGTTGAAGTTCTCAAGACCATAAGGATAGTCGAATTTCACCTGATACTAGACCTAATATCTCCAAACTATTAAGATGACATCAGGGCAAAAAATGATTTATCATTATTGTAGAAAATTCACTTTACTCCACTCATCCATAGTTAGAAGCATGAAATGGTGCAGACAAGATAACTTTCTTAGAGCTAGGAAAAAAAAAGAAAAATAAAGAGAGAAGAAAAAACAAAAGGAAAAATAAAAGAATAATAAAAAGGGAAAAAAGAAAAGGAAATCAAAAGAAAAAAATAAAATAAAAATGAAAAAGAGAGACGAGAGAAGTGAAAGAGAAAAATAAAACCCAAAGAGGGGTGGTTTAAAAAGCCAACAAAGTTCCTTTTATTTGAAGCAACAGAAGACTTTCACTCAGTTTACGAGGATAGATTGACTTGAATTGGTCTAGCTCAACCAAAAACTCAAATAAAATCAGAGAAAGACCATCTTTCTTTTTATCCAACACAGCTCCAAGTCTGCAATTTTGAAAGTTTTGATACTTGATATTCCAAAGGGGGAAAGGAAAGAATAATAGACCTGAATTTTTTGCAAAAAGGAAAAGATCAAGAATTCTGCCAAATGATGAAAAAACATTCAAGCTTTATTCATGAAGCCAGCTAATAAGAAACCTAGAAGAAGTAAATGATGCGCAAAATTTATGAATGATTCCAACAACGTACAGTTTCAACATGGAAGTTTATAGTGTGAGGATTTGTCAGCAGTATCACATTAGCTCTAATTTAAAAATGGCCTTTACTTAAACCATATCCCTTATAGACCCCATTTCAAGCATATTAGTAGATATTATTTGAATAAGCATCCATATGAGATATACAATATCTAAACTCAATGTGACCTTTGGCCAAGTAATGTGTATGCTCCTATCTGAAGTGCAACGGTTCTTGCTTAAATGGAAATAATTTTCAAGTTTAGTACGGTAACTAGGGTTATGATGTTATAGATGTTTTAATTTGGAAAACTTGAGTCATTGGGGATAATGACACTGATTTGATAAAATTAACATTTGATTTAGCATAAAATTATTTTATTGTTACATAAACCTTCAAGTTCAGGGAAGTATGTTGCACTGTCGAACCTCGAAGGATATATTGGGCAAATGTGGTAAAAAATTTGCCAACCAAATATGTTGAAATTGGTATCTCCCATGTCTTTGACTGTCGTGTTTGGGCCCCCACTACTCATGTTTTCAACATTTTGGAAATAAAGTCGTAGTTGAAAAGTCTTATGTTGTTCTAATACAAGATCTAAACGAGCATCTAGAATGAATCAATGGCAGCATTTCAGCTAATCACCTCAGTTTGTGAGTCAAAGAACCATAGTAATTATTATTACCATGCATACATGAGCATATCACATTGAATTTTGTTGCCTTATGTTTCCTATTCTTTGAAAAGCAGACACCTACTGAAGTAAACAATCAAAAGCAGATATGAAATTAGGGGACATGAAAGGGGTATTGCAAAAGAAAGATGAGATGTATGCTTGTGCAAAGAATGAGACAAAATATAGACATTAGTCAGAGACTACAATGATTTGAGCCTACATGGGAGGCAAAACTTATCCTTGTCAATTTTTGAATTTATATATAAAACATTTCCAGACTCACCTTTAATGTTTTGCTATGCAAAGTGCATGTAATATCCTAAAATTTTAAAAATTTTAATTTTTGGAAATTAAATAAATAAATTATAAGTTAATAAATTAAATAAATGATTTAATAAAAAAATTAAGTGAAAAAATAAAATGTATATGTGATATATATGGAAATATACATAACATATACAAGTCAATATTTTAAATTAGTCAAAGTTTATTTTAATAATTTTAAAGTAAATTGTATAGTTAGTGAAAGATGATATTTGATATCAATTAAATAATAGTATATAGACTTAGTGGATAATTAAAGTGGAAATTTATGTGGTTAAAAGTGAAGTGGTTGGATAGAGATGATTGTGGATCATCTTCTTATTCTTCTTTCTCCATTGAAGGCCGATTTTCTCCATTAGAGGGAAAAAAGGATTTTCTTCTTCCAAGCTCAAGTAATTGAAGGATTTCAAGTGTTCAAGTTGGATTTTTGGGGATTTCCTCCATATTTGGTAAGTTTCCAACTTGTTTCCTTGAATTTCCATGAAAGTTTGTATATGTGTGAATTGGATATTTGATGTAGTATGTTTTAATGGTTGGAATTGATATATATGAAGTTGTTTTGAGTAGTTCACTATGATTTTAAGGTTGGATTGAACAAATTGTTAAGTTTGAATTAAGTTTGGTAAAGAGAAAGAGTTTTGGGCTATGTAACTTTTTAGTTGTGATGTCATGGTTTTAAATTGTGTATTTTGCTTTTAATTGAGTTATTTTGAAGCATATACAAATATTTTATAGTTAAATGATGTATTTGGTTGAGTTTGAATAGAGTTGGAAAGGGAAAAGAAAGATAACTTTGGATGTGATAATTATGTGTTGATATCAAGAATTTGGCCTGACACGCAAAGTGACACGACCATGTTATTGGGTGCGTCGATGGTTTTGTTTTCTATGTTGGTGACACGTGCAGTGACATGCCCATGTCATTGAGCGTGTCACAGCTTCTATAATGTTAGAGTATTGACACGTGCAGTGACACACCCATGTTACTGAGCATGTCACAACTACTATAATGTAAGAGTATTGGCATGGGAAGGGACATGCCCATGTCTCTGGGCATGTCGTAGCTATTTTAATGCAAAGCTAAGGACATGGTCATTCACACACCCATGTCGCTAAGCATTTCAAAGCTTTTGTGTTGTGAGTTTAGGGCACGGTCATTGACACACCTATGTTATTGAGTGTGTCATTTGTAGATTTTTTCCTAGATAGTCTTTTCCTTATTTTTCTTTGTGTTTCTTATCCTTGTGTTGAGAGGTTATGTATATGCCTTTAAGTGTGTTACTAAGCGATTATTTATAATCACATTTGGTTTAAGCATTGAGGAGATTTGAGTTGCCAATCCAAGTGTTGAAGGATATCTTGGGAGAGAAGGTTGAAAGTGGTGTTTGAGCTTGCTTTTGGTTGTCCTTTGAGGTAAGTACAAACTTTGAATAAATTGGATATGTTTGCATTACATTGGGCTTAACACATTTTGATTGGAAAATGTGTTAAGCTACTTGATACATTGAACATTCATAAACAATGTGCTATGGCATGTGATTTGTTATGAATGCATTATATGTAATGTGAAAAGTCATTGATAATGGCTAAATTGAGTAAAAGTGGAAAAGTATGCAAAATATGAAAATGACCCAAAATGTTTGGGTAATGTGGTTTGTTGTGTATACATTAAAGATATTATGTAAAGCCATTGGTAATGGCTAGATTGTATAAAATGCGATACATTATGATTATATGATGATGTTGATATAAATTAGATAAATGAGAAATGTGCCTATCTTGATCCATGAGAAAATAAGAAAGAGATTGATAATGGAAATATGAAATAATTGTGTGCCTAGTACGTTATTCAATTTTCAGAGTTCTGTGTTTGGCCGCATGACTATGAGGTTATTCTCATTATTTTCTTTTGAGGCTAGCTTTTGAGCAATTATTTTATTTTCCTTCGGGCCTACACTCTTGGCGTCACTGTGATATGATCTTCCTTCAGGGCTAGCTTTTGAGCAATTACTTGATTTGCCTTCGGGGCTAGTCACATGGTGTCAACTTGGACTAAAACAGTAACTCTGGGATTTGAATAGCATATTAGATCCTTTAGGCTCATGCTTCTATTTATTTTTATGTGAATTGTGAATTGTGGAACAATTGAGAAATATGTTAAGATAAAGTGATATGAGATATGAGATATGAGATATGATATCCATATCCATATCCATTGTGCATTGGCATTGCATTTGAACTTTATTATTATAAAAGTTTGTAACACTAGGTTTTGGCTTAGCGCGATTGTGATTCATCACGCAGGTGCCAGGGTAGATCCGGTAGAGCTAGAGAATTTAGACCGAGCCGGGTCTAGACTTGAGATCTTGAGTGTAAAGTTGATTGTTGGATATCAAGATCAGAGACACAGTGCCATCATGTACATATTTTATATTTTTGTACATTTTAACATCATGTAGACTATATTATATTTTGATATATATATAAATATATATCATAAACTATAAAGTATGTTTTGGATAAAAAATTTGTAATGGGGGCATGTATGCGTTTTAACAAGTAATATTTTGTTTGTTATTTAAATTATATCCATTAAATTGTTTAAGATTATACATATTCGAAAAGTAAGGTTTTTATTAAAATGGGTTGTGACATTCTTGTACCATATATGAGTATATTACATATGTTGGGTGTATGTATTGTACGTATATAGATATAAGGGTGTTACATTTATTTTGGTATCAGAGCCTAGGTTTGAGGTTCTCAACCTAGGTGGGTTGTGAAAGAAAGAAAATGGGGATTTTTAAATATGGTTTTCAATTATGATACATGCATTGGCACTGGCAGTTTCTGATCTCTAATATGGCAATTTCTGCTGTATTTTTCTGATATAGGCAGTTATGGCATCTTAGACACATCAGTCTACATAGGGTAGTGCAGAGAGTGTGGCTCTTGGTGAGGGTAGAGATGGATCTAGAGCTGAGATTGCTGGAGAGGCACCTGCTCTTATGCTAGAGAGACCAGCAGCTGATGAGATTCCGTCGGGCTGGGTATGGCATATGGTGGAGCTGTTGAGACAGGCTCCAGTTCAGCAGCCGTAGCCACAGCCGCAGCCGCAGTTACCTATGAGAAAGTATGATAAGCTGAGAAAATTCAGAGCTGAGGACTTTATTGGTACTACAGACCCTGTTGTAGTAGAGCAGTGGCTAGACAGGGTCTAGAGAGTGTTCATCCAGCTGCAGGCTACTCCAGAGAAGAAGTTTGATTATGCCAGATCTCTTTTGCAGAGGGATTCACATGATTGGTGGAAGACGGTTCCACATGCTCTGGATTATCCACCAATCCTGACCTATGATGATTTCCTGCGGGAATTCAAACAAAAGTATACTTTGAGGGAGTATAATGATGCGAAGAAGATAGAATTCCTGAGTTTGAGACAGGACTCAGGACAGTGTCGAAGTATGAGATTGAGTTTACCCAGCTGAGTCAGTATGCTGGTGGGATCATTTCTGATGAGATTGACTGATGTCAGAGGTTTGAGGGGCTGAGACCCTCTATCATGTGCATTATAGCATGCTTCCTATATCAGGAATTTTTCCAGTTGGTTGCAGCTACCAGAAGTGTTGAGAGAGCACAGGGTCTTGTAGCAGCTGCTAGGATTGAGGAGACCAGAGCTAAGAGACCCCAGATTGAGGCAGGGTCTTCATCAGTGAAGAGAGGTCGAGGGGGATATTTTTAGAGATTCAGTAGGAGCCAGGGGAAGTCTGGCAGGTCAGTACAATAGCAGAGACAGAGACGGAGACCTGCAGTTTCACTGGCTAGTGCTCTGACCCCATTAGTTTAGAGGCCAGTTCCACCTACCTATGTCCATTGTGGTAGGACACACGGGGTGTCTACTAGAGGACAGGTGCACTAGTAGTGTGTTACAAATGTGGGTTGTTATATCACTTTCTCATAGATTGTTCAGAGCCATCAGAGGATAGACAGAAAGATGCTGCAGCTTCTTGATCCAGTGTTAGAGGGGGTCATGGTAGTAGAGGTTTCGGTAGGGGTGGTAGATTTGGGTCTGGTCAGAGAGGAGGTTCTATAGCTAGAGGTAGACCAGATGAGGCAGGGCCATCACATGTGATGCAGAGGCAGCCAGATGCTTTAGCCATTATAGCTGGTACTTTTTCTTTATTCAGTACTTCAGTTCTTGCATTGATAGACCCTGGGTTGACTCATTCATACATTAGTGCATCCATCTTGCCTATGAGTGATTTACATTCAGAGCCCTTAGGATTTGATGTTTTGGTGATAAATCTTTTACGGCGCAGTGTTGTAGTTAGCAGGGTGCACATAAATAGCCCGGTTGTGGTTCAGGACGAGAAGATTCTCGAAGACCTGATTGAGATGCCTTTCAGGGAGTATGATCTAATTTCAGGCATGGATTGGTTAACCAGGCATGAGGTCATGGTAGACTTTCAGCGAAAATGTGTTACCCTGAGAACATGTGATGGTAGAAATGTGATGGTATCTAGTGAGCAGAGACATCTTTCATCCATGTTTATTTCAGTTGTTTCAGTGAGGAGGATGATTAAGAAGGGATGTGAGGCTTATCTTGCTCATTTTATAGATACTAGAGTAGTGAGGTCCCAGCTTGAAAGTATACCCACAATTGTCGAGTTTCCAGATGTTTTTGCTGAAGAGTTGCCAGGGATACTCCCAGAGAGAGAGGTTGAGTTTGGTATCGATTTATTGCCTAGTACCACTCCCATCTCTATTACTCCTTATCATATGGCACCTGCAGAATTGAGAGAGTTGAAGGTGCAGTTGTAGGAGTTGCTAGATAAAGGGTTCATCCGCCCTAGTGTATCCTCATGGGGAACGCCTATGTTGCTTGTTAAGAAGAAGGATGGCACCTTGAGATTTGTATTGATTATAGACAGTTGAATAAGGTGACCATTAAGAACAAGTATCCATAGCCTTGAATAGATGATCTTGTTGATCAGTTGAAGGGAGCAGCAGTATTCTCTAAGATTGATATGAGATCAGAGTATTATCAATTGAGAGTCAGAGATGTGGATATACCTAAGATAGTTTTTCGTACAAGGTATGGACATTATGAGCTTTTGGTGATGCCCTTTGGATTGATGAATGCACCAGCAGTAATTATGGATTTGATGAATAGGGTGTTTAGACCTATCTAGATCAATTTGTGGTGGTTTTCATTGATGATATTCTTATGAATTCACGTAATGAGGAGGATCATGACAGGTATTTGCGAATTATATTACAGTCTCTGAAAGAGAAGCAATTGTATGCTAAGCTATCTAAATGTGAGTTTTGGCTCAATTAGGTGACTTTTCTCAGTCATGTGATTTTAGCAGAGGGTATTGGAGTTGATCCGAGTAAAGTTGAGGCTATTTTGAATTGGAGTCCACCAAAGACTGTGATAGAGGTTAGAAGTTTTCTAGGTTTGGCAGGCTATTATCATCGATTTGTGAAGGGTTTTTCTATGATAGCTATACCACTCACCAGATTACTTTGGAAGGGAGTTAGATATGTGTGGACATATCAGTGTTAAGCGAGTTTTAAGTAGTTGAAAGAGATGTTGACTCAAGCTCCTATCCTTACGCTGCCTGTGGAAGTTAAACCATATGTGATATACAGTGATGCTTCACATAGTGGTTTAAGTTGTGTTCTAATTTAGGAGGGTAGAGTCATTGCTTATGCCTCTCGACAGTTGAAGCCGCATGAGCTGAATTACCTAACTCATGATTTGGAGTTAGCGGCCATAGTTTTAACTTGAAGATTTGGCGACATTACTTGTATGGAGAGAAGTATTTTATTTATATGGATCATAAGTGTTTGAAGTGCCTAGGAGTTCGGAGAGAGCTGAATCTTCGGCAGAGATAGAGCTGAATCTTCGGCAGAGATAGTGATTAGAGTTGATTAAAGACTACGACTATTTGATTGATTATCATCCTAGCAAGGCAAATGTCATTGCTGATGCCTTGAGTCGAAAGTCTTTAGTAGGTTTGACTACTTATTCACTCTTGTTGCTTGTTGAGTTGAGAGAGTTGCATGCCAAATTTGAGTCTTGTGATGATGGTGCTTTGATGGCTCAATTGCAGCTGAGACCAGTGTTGTTGGATCAGGTTAGAGAGGCTCAGTTGGTAGATGAGAAAATCCAGAAGATTGTGTTGGGTTGCCAAAAGTAGGAGAGTCAAGATTTTCATGTGAGAAATGATGGCAGTCTATGATACAGAGATAGGTTGTGTATTCCTGATGATGCATGATTGAAGAGGGTGATTTTAGAGGAAGCACATCAATCACTCTATGTTATGCACCCTGGGAGTACCAAGATGTATCAGGATTTGAAGTAGCATTATTGGTTGTCAGGTATAAAGAGGGACATAGCAAAGTTTGTATCCAAATATCTCACTTTCCAAAGAGTGAAGGCTGAGCACCAAGTTCCTTCATGATTGCTTCTGTAACACCCCTTCCCGGCCTACATGTGTAAGCCAAGTAGAGGCGCCACACTACCTAATGTTGCTACCAATTTTACTTAGTCAAATTTTAGTTCCGGTTTTTACAGAAATTTGGCCAGAGGTTCGCCTAGAAATTGGGTCCCGAGTGTTGACAAAACTGGTTTTTCTGATTTTTGAAAACATTTTTACACAAACCAATGCGAACATAATCAGTCTCAATACACTCCCAATGAATCCCCCTTATAACCTCAACTACAAACCTGCAAGAAGAATTTACACTTCTAGTACAAAATAAAGTAGAGGTTTATTATTATTACATACTACTAACGTACAGTATAACATAGAAATTCTCAATCTTATATATACATATACATGCCATAACTAGTTAACTCATAATGGAAACTAAGAGATCTACCCTGAGATGCTGTGGGTCTGGTCGTCGCTTCCTAAGAGTTAGCTACTGCTCCAAACATACGAGTCAAGGAAAACTTAACTCGCTGAGCAATGTCGCTCAGTGGGTACTTTACCAATGGAAATAATACTAAAACATGAAAGCATTTGAAATAAAAGGAAATAATTAAATCAAAAATCAATCAACATTAAACCAATGGAAGTTATTGTACATTCAGTGTAAATATGCTTTCAACAAATAAAAAAAACATAATTCAAACTCATTTTGTGTAACACCCCATCTTAGCCTACGTTTATAGACCAAGATGGACTGTTATCTCATGGTGGTTGTGTCTTAATATTTTACTTAGGCAATTTTAAGTACAGATTTTAAAAAATTTTGCCATAACCTCCCCTAAAAATGGAGGTCCCAAGTGTCGACAAAACTGATTTTTCATATTATTGAAAACATTTTGTTTCACAATTCAACTCAAGCACACTCCTAATAATCCACCCTTATAACCTCACTACAATCCTGCAAGAAGAATTCACACTTCTATATCCACAATCCAATTCAATTCAAAACCATACAGTTATTATACATTACTATATTTACATGCTACATCAAGTTAACTCTTTGTATTGCTCAAATAAGTACATGGCAGTTTCTAATACCAAAATACAAAATAAAGAGCACCACCTACGTTTGTTGATGACCAACAAATCGCAGGACTCCTCTGCTCGCTACTGGCTCCTTGATAATAACCTACGAGTTTAGAAGAAACTAAACTCGCTAAGCATTGCTTAGTGGGTACTTTAACCATTGCCGAATATAAATAGTGCAAGGAATGTTTGTTGAAACACATGTAAAAGTAGAACACTGCATAATTAAACTATTTTCATACAATCATCATATTTATATTTTCTAATTAAGTTAAGATTCACATTTTGTATGTAAACAACATGTAATATAACTTCATTATAATTACGAGTTAATCTGCTCCACTAGGTAATTATGAATACACCGATCTCAAAATGAGGCCTCGTATAGAGTTACGCGTGGTCTTGACCTCACACGACTAATTGCCATGGTCTTAGTCTCACACGATATAGAATATACAACATAACTGCGTGGTCTTGGTCTCACACGACTAGTTTCCATGATCTTGACCTCACACGATATAACCGCGTGGTCTTGGTCTCACACGACTAGTTGCCATGATCTTGACCTCACACGATATAACCCCCATTCCATACCGGTTTTACCCATTTACCGAGTAGAGCATATATAACATTTCATATATACCCATTCACTTCGTATATATATACCACATATTCTCCATGTATCTACAATATATATACTTACACAAATACCACATATATTCACATATGTATCATATGTATTCACATATATACTTATACACGCATATATATACCATATAAACAATAAACTCTGGTTCTTAACCCAACTTGATTCTTGTTTTAGAAAATTTGTATAAAATAACAATTTCAAGAAAATGAACAAACAATTAGTTAAAGTACCAAACCTTGCTTTTCCTTAGTCCTTATTCTATATCACTTCCTTTCCTTCCTTGTCTCCTTGATTTCCTATGAAATTTAACATCACATATACAAAGGTAAGAACCCTAGGTATAGACATAGTCTTATCTTATGATTTTTCTAATGATTGCTAGCTTATTTTCACCATTAAGCACCATTATTTCCTTCATCAAATCCTTCAATTAATTATTTCTTGAATTTTCTCCAAATCTAACTACATAAACCCTAATTTCAATCTCTTAAATTAACCATTAATCCATGAAATTAAAACTAGAGATAGGTTTATCTTACCTTATAATCTTGTTTGTCACCAAACTTTTTAAATCAAAAGCCTTAAACTTTGGAAAAATCACCTCCTTCTTCCTTCTCTTATGGTTTGGACGAATTCACAATGCAAGAGAGGGCTTTTATACTTTCTTTCCTTAGTTTATTTTGATCCAAATGGCAGCCATAAGTGGTGAATAGATGTTGACTTCCAATTGGTACACCTTATAGCAAAAATGGCCACTTTTAGTTGGTCCATTTGCCTTCTTCCAATTGGTACACCTTATAGCAAAAATGGCCACTTTTAATTGGTCCACTTGCCTTCTTCTTTTAATAAATGTTATATGGCTAATTATGATCCACTTTTGGGGTGGACGAATGCCTTAGGGCCATTTGTCCATCCCTTTTTCTTTTCTTCTTTTAATAAATGCTATATGGCTACTTATGATTGGCCCACTTGCCTCCTTCTTTTATATATTTATTTGGCAAGCCCTTAGGCTTCCTTTTATTCATATTTTGACCCCCCTAAACTTTCTTGTATTGTAATTTTATAGTCTAGGGTGTGAAAATATCAAAATATCCTCCAGCGATTAATCGATTGTAACTTTTAAACCGTGCGTTTTCGGGCAAAATTGAAACCTATGGTTATGACCCAATTAATCTCGAGAATATTCTTCTGGGGTCGGATATGGGCACTATTAAGAACTTCCGACACTTAATTTTTAAGTTTACGTAGTTGCCCCTAACTTTTGAAAAATTTCCACTTAGGTCCTTTTGATATCCCTTCCTGACCTTGCTGTCTTTCTTTATTAATATCTTTTTACTAACAACTCTGAATTAAGTAATTCTTATTCCCACTAAAACTAAACTTCCGGGGCTATATTTTGTCAAAATTTCAGGTCGATCCGAGCTATATCTGATTTTTGAAGGTCCTTCGAAGTCAAGCCTACTATGCTGTCCTGAGGCAGCTTGCACATTGTCTACTAAATCCATCATATCTTATTTTTTACAACTCCAAATTGAGTAATTTCAAGTTATACATCTATCTAAGACACAAATAAACAATTAAGTCTTCTTTGAGACTCTCTAATTCTATCATTAACTTGGATGAAATTTGAGCTCAAGTTATAGGTCATGTTCTAAGCTCCTTTGTTCTAAGCCTAAATCATATCCTCTATGTCTGTTTCTTACCAATCTAGAATTCGGGATGTTACAATTTGCACTACGTAGTTAAAAAAAAAAGGACTTTGGCTCTACTGGTATATAGGGAACCATGGCGATAAGGCTATGGCCCTCACCACTGTAACATAGGTGGCCCTCACCACCATTATCATATCACAGGAATGGCCCTCACCATCCTTGTTATAACCAATGGCCCTCACCACTGGCTTCAGTGGCCCTCACCACTGAATAAAATATCATATCAGTATCAAATCAATCACAATAATGAGCAGTACAGCATGCGTTAGTATAGTGCACCATACCCTTATCTACCACCCCTAACTATCCAGCAGAGCATAAAGGTTAAAATGATTCAATTTAAGTCTCAAACTTCATTTTAGAATGACTCGAGAAATCATTTTAATTCTCGTCGCGCTTTGCCAATTACGCCGCGCACCACATTCTTTAGTCAAACCATTACCCTTTTTCACATATTTAACATCCACAATAAACATATCAAACATTTCAAAGCATTCCTCAAAAGGTCACAAATTGACCAAATGAAGAGTGTCGCGGCGCGTAAAATCGGCAAGCGCCAAATGAATAGTAAAATCTAGGTTTTCGTCAAATTTCAGTCCACTTCAGTCTTATATTTGACCAAGTAAATGAATTTTTTTTTGTCTAAAATTTTGCAGGAAACTTATTTCATATGTTGACTAATTACACATAAAATTTCGTTTAAAAATTCATTCATTTGCTACCTCAAACAACTGCCCCAAAAAGGGTCCAGAAAGCTTCCATTTTAGGGACCATTTCGGCCCAAACTAACACATTGTGCAAAAGTACTTTTTTTTTCTAAACCCATTTCAAGACTTCTTTAATAATGTAATAAAGGTTTAGACACTTCCCTTGAAAATACTTGCATGTTTAAATCAATTTGAACTAAATGGGGTTCATAAATCATTTTACTAAAATCATTGTAAACATTAGATTTTATTTGAATTCAACCAACTAAAACACCATATAGATTCAATAACACACTTCAAACATTTAATATAAGTGAAAATAATTCAATTGGGCAACAATTCAAAAATGGCATAAACATGATTTTCACAAAAATAAATAATTCTCATTAGTAAAGTACCAAACCTTGTTCTTTTAATTCCCCTTTGCCTTTCCTTCTTCTCCTTCCTTAATCTTTGTTTCTCCTTCAAGAAATTCAAGAACACAACCTTAAACATAAACCTTAGAAATTTAGAATAATAAGCTACCCTCCAAATTCATATGAATTTCTACCTAAATTAACCATCTCTCATCATTAATCAACATATTTTTCCATTAAATTCATTTTCTAACCATCCTACAAACTTTCCCCAAATTCAACCTTTATGTACCCTAATTTAGATCTCTTAAAATAGTCAACAATTTATGAAATTAAAGCTACAAATAAAACCCCTTACCTTAAAGTCTTATTCTCCACCAAAGTTTGCAACCAAAAATAGCTAACTTGAAAAATCACTCTCTCTTTTCCCTTCCTCTCCTATTTGGCCAAAGCAAGAACAAAGGAGAGCTCTTGAATTTTATATTTTTGCTGTTCTCTCATCCAAATGGCGGCTAAGAGAGGTTAAGATGTGTTGGTGTAAGTGTTGGTTTCCCATTGGTACACTTAAGTGGGAAAATGGCTAATTTTCATTGGTCCAATTGTCTCTTTCTTTTATTTATTTAAAACCCAAGCCATTGGGCTTTCTTTTAATTATATTTTGGCCCCTCAACCTCCTTGTGCTGTAATTTTATGGTCTAGGGTGTGAAAAGACCAAAATACCCTCCGGCGATTACTCGTTCGTAACTTTTAAACCGCGCACTTCCGCTGAATGCCGTGGTACACTTTTTGACTCAGTTTTTCCTCTACTTTTCATTTTTGAGATCCATTATTACTTTCGAGACACTTTTGAAAATGATCATAATGCCCCTGGTCAAAATCCCCTATATCTTCCAAGCCGTGCGTTTTCGGGAAAAACCGTGTCGCGCCGTTGCTACCCGATTTTTCTCTACTTTCCATTTCTGGAGTTTGTTATATGCACTATTAAGGACCTCCAGAATAACTTTTGGTAATTACAGCCACCTCCTCAAAACTTTGCTGTCTTTCAGTTAAGCCCCGTTGGTCCTGCGACCTTCTCTAGGAACCGCCATCAGAGATGACCTCTCCAGATCCTTTCTCTTGCTGTGCACATGACTGCTAGACATAAATACAGTGGGCGGATGTGACAGCTTCAGCCATTATCAGTGCTAGAGTGGAAATGGGAGCAAGTAATGATGAATTTTGTGACTGGATTGCCTTTGACCCAGAAGAAGCATGATGCGATCTGGTTGATAGTTGATCGAATGATGAAGATAACTCATTTTTTTCTAGTTCGGATGGATTATTCTCTTGTGAGATTAGTTGAGTTGTATATCAGTGAGATAGTGAGGTTGCATGGAGTCCCAGTTTCTTTGGTATCTAACCGAGATCCCTAGTTCACATCGAGATTATGGAGGAGTTTGCAAGATGCTTTAGGCTCTCATTTAAATTTTAGCACTGCTTTCCATCCTCAGACAGATGGGCAGTCAGAGAGAGTGATACAGATTCTACAGGATATGTTGAGGAGCTGTATCATTAATTTCACTGAGAGCTGGGGCAGATTCTTGCCACTGATTGAGTTTGCTGATAACAACAGTCATCAATCCAGTATTGGGATGGCACCTTATGAGGCATTGTATGGCAAGAGGTGTAGGACACCTATGTGTTGGGATGAGGTTAGAGAAGGTAAATTGGTTAGTCCCGATTTGATTAAAGAAACATAAGAGAAAGTAAAGGTGATTTGGGGTCATCTGAAAGTAGCCTCAGACCAACAGAAATCCTATGTAGATTTAAAGAGAAGAGTCATAGAGTTTAGTGAGGGAGATAAAGTGTTTTTAAAGGTGTCTCCTTGGAAGAAGATTTTGAGATTTGGCCACAAAGAGAACTTGAGTCCTCATTTCATAAGACCATATGAGGTACTGGAGAGAGGTGGCCAATGGCCTATAGACAACCTTTATTGCCTAAGTTGGATCAGATTCATAATGTCTTCTATGTCTCTATGCTTTAGAAATACAGGTCTGACCCATCTCACATCTTGTCAGTAGAGTCGATTGAGGTGAGTCTAAATATGACTTATGAGGAGGAACCAGTGGCAATCTTGGCACGGAAAGTGTAAAAGTTGAGAAATAAAAAGGTACCACTTGTGAAAGTTCTTTGGAGGAATCATGCCACTGAGGAGACAACATGGGAGAGTGAGCAGACAAAGCAGAGTCAGTATCCCCAGTTATTTCAGACTTGAAAGCAGGTAATTTTGAGGGTGAAATTATTTTTAAGGGGAGAGAATTGTAATATTCCAAAATTTTAAAAATTTTAAAATTAAATAAATAAATTATAAGTTAATAAATTAAATAAATGTTTTAATAAAAAAATTAAGTGAAAAAGTAAAATGTATATATGATATATATGTAAATATACATAACATATACAAGTCAATATTTTAAATTATTCAAAGTTTATTTTAATAATTTAAAATTAAATTGTATAGTTAGTGGAAGATGATATTACTTGGTAGATAATTAAAGTGAAAATTTATATGGTTAAAAGTGAAGTGGTTGGATAGAGATGATTGTGGATTATCATCTTCTTCTTCTTCTTCTTTCTCCATTGAAGGTCAGTCTTCTCCATTAGAGGGAAGGAAGGATTTGCTTTTTCCAAGCTCTAGTAATTGAAGGATTTCAAGTGTTCAAGTTGGATTTTTGGGGATTTCCTCCATATTTGTTATGTTTCCAACTTGTTTCCTTGAATTTCCATGAAATTTTATATATGTGTGAATTGGAAGTTTGATGTAGTATGTTTTAATGGCTGGAATTGGTATGTATGAAGTTGTTTTGAGTGGTTAACTATGATTTTAAGGTTGGATTTAACAAATGGTTAAGTTTGAGTTAAGTTTGGTAAAGAGAAAGAGTTTTGGGTTATGTAACTTTTTAGTTATGAAGTCATGGTTTTAAATTATGTATTTTGCTTTTAATTGAGTTATTTTGATCCATATAAAAGTATTTTATAGTTAAAAGATGGATTTGTTTGAGTTTGGATAGAGTTGGAAAGGGAAAAGAAAGATAACTTTGGATGTGACAATTATGTGTTGATATCAGGAATTTGGCCTGACACGCCCAATGACACGGCCATGTCATTGGGTGTATCGATGGTTTTGTTTTCTGTATTGGTGATACGTGCAGTGACACGCCCATGTCACTGAGCATGTTACAACTTTTGTAATGTTATAGTATTGACACATGCAGTGACACGCCCATGTTACTGAGCATGTCAAAGCTACTATGATGTAAGAGTAATAGCATGGACAGGGACATGCCCATGCCTCTAGGTGTGTCATAGCTACTGTAATGCAAAGCTAAGGACATGGTCATTGGCATGCCCATGTCACTGAGCGTGTCAAAGCTTCTGTGTTATGGGTTTAAGGCACGGCCATTGACACGTCGGTGTTGTTGAGCGTGTCATTTGTAGATTTTGCCATAGATAGTTCTTTTCTTCATTTTCCTTTGTGTTTCTTATCATTGTGATGAGAGATTATGTATATGCCTTTATTTATAATCACATTTGGTTTAGGCATTAAGGAGATTTGAGTTTCCAATCCAAGTGTTGAAGGATATCTTAGGAGAGAAGGTTGAAAGTGGTGTTTGTGCTTGCTTTTGGTTGTCCTTTGAGGTAAGTACAAACTTTTAATAAATTGGATATGTTTGCATTACATTGGGCTTAACACATTTTGATTGGAAAATATGTTAAGCTACTTGATACATTGAACATTCATAAACAATGTGCTATGGCATGTGATTTGTTATGAATGCATTATATGTAATGTGAAAAGCCATTGATAATGGCTAAATTGAGTAAAAGTGGAAAAGTATACAAAATGTGAAAATGACCCAAAATGTTTGGGTAATGTGGTTTGTTGTGTATACATTAAAGATATTATATAAAGCCATTGGTAATGGCTAGATTGTATAAAATATGATACATTATGATTATATGATGATGTTGGTATAAATGAGATAAATGAGGCAATGTGCCTAGCTTGATCATGAGAAAATGAGAAAGAGATTGATAATGGAAATATGAAATAATTGTGTGCCTAGTATGTTATTCAATTTCCAGAGTTCTATATTTGGCGGCATGCCTATGAGGTTATCCTCATTATTTGCCTCTGGAAATAGCTTTTGAGCAATTATTTAATTTGCCTTCGGGGCTAGACTCTTGGTGTCACTGTGATATGATCTGCCTTCGAGGCTAGCTTTTGAGCAATTACTTGATTTGCCTTCGGGGCTAGTCACATGGTGTCAACTTAGACTAAAATAGTAACTCTGGGATTTGAATAGCATATTAGATCCTTTGGACCCATGCTTGTATTCATTTTTATGTGAATTGTGAGTTGTGGAACAATTGAGAAATATGTTAAGATAAAGTGATATGAGATATGATATCCATATCCATTGTGCATTGGCATTGCATTTGAACTTTATTGTTATCAAAGTTTGTACCGCTAGGCTTTTGGTTTAGCACGATTGTGATTCATAGCACAGGTGGTAGGATAGATGTGGTAGAGCTGGAGAATTCGTCTATATCGAGCCAGGTCTAGACTTGAGATCTTAAGTGTAAAGTTGATTGTTGGACATCAAGATCAGAGACACACTGCCAACATGTACATATTTTATATTTTTGTACATTTTGACATCATGTAGATTATATTATATTTTGATATATATATATATATAGTAAACTATAAAGTATGTTTTGGATAAAAAAAATTTATAATGGGGGCATGTATGTATTTTAACAAGTAATATTTTGTTTGTTATTTAAATTATATCCATCAAAATTGTTTAAGATTATAAAGATTCAAAAGGTAAGGTTTTTATTAAAATGGGTCGTGGCATTCTTGTATCAGATATGCATATATTACATATGTTGGGTGTATGTATTGTACGTATATAGAGTATAATGGTGCTACAGGACAAAGTGAGGGCCCAGAAGAAAGCCAGAACTCTCAAGGAAAGGACGAGGAGTCAAGGGTTGTAACAATCCCTTCTTTTGTAGCTTATTGAGAACCCAAGACAATGGCTTCCCTAATTCTGAAAACTGCCTCATTCCTCCTTGATTAGTGGCATTAACATCAACTTCTTTTTATGTGCTTTGATTGCCTGACTGGTAGTTCCCTTTCTCATTCCTTTTTATTGAAAAGCAATTTTTCTCCCTTTCCCACTCTTCAATTTGTAGGCCAGCTTGGAGGAGATCTTTGAAGTCACGGATGAGTGTATGAGACATCCTTTCACGGAGATTGGGTAGGACCCCCCTCATAATCATCCTTATTTGATCAGATTCATCGGGCCTCTTCTTGAGCAAAGCAGCCTTATTTCTCCACCTTTTCACATAGTCCACAAAATTCTCATTTGGCCTTTGTCTAATGGACTCAACTTCCATTAAGGTAACTTCCAACTCGACATTGTACCCATATTGCTGGATAAAGGCCTTGTACAGCAAATCCCAATTCTTTTGTGTTCCACCATCTAAGGTATTGAACCAATTTTGTACAACAGGATCCAATGAGAGCATGAAGTACCTTAGAGTTTGAGCCTTAGTAGCTCGGGCAGACTGCATAGCAGTGATATACTGCTTCACATGGAGATGAGGATTTCCAGTACCATTGTATCTAGCAAAGGATGGCAGCTTGAATTTGTATGGAACTTCTTCATCTAGCTCAAATAATTTGTCAACTTTGGACATTTCTTCGGTTTTCAGTTTCTTCTCAAATTTCTTTTCTAAATCAGCAATCATCTTTTCAACATCAGAAATTTTGGTCTTCTCCATAGTTGATCTTTCAACAATCTTCAGTTCCTTTTTGTCTTGAGGATCTTGGTAGTATTGAGCCCAATCATCATCATCAATGATCACCTTATCATCATCAAAAGCTACTTCATCAACTTTAGCCTTCCCCTTGACTTTCTTGGTGCTAGCAGATGCTTCGGCATTGTTTCCTAAGATTGCAGTCAATTGGTTCTTCATGGTCTCAGCTAGGGCCTCTTTTATTTCTTCCATTTTGGCATTGAGGGCTTCATCCACCATTCTTTGAATTTGTTTGGGTTCCATTGCTTTTGGCGAGAAAGTGATTGAGTCGTTGCTAGATACTTCGTCTCCGGCGTAGGTTAGATTATTGTAAGCTTTTGAACTATCATAATCCAGGCCTGTGAGCCAGAGAGGATCAATGATATGAGATACAAATGTATGCATGTATGCATGTATGCACGACCAATCAACAAAGAAATATAATTAGGACGTTCCTTCCAACCTTATAACATCCACACACGAATGGCGAGTCTCTTTTCCTAGGTAGGTGGTTTATAAAATGGGGTACTTTGCTTTCGAATAATTCCCTCGGACATTTCAACCAATAGTTATATTTTCGAAAGTGGAAATCAGTTCATAATAATTCCCATTAATTAGGTTTTAATCCATTCAACCAACTAAAGTAGCTTTTATTCTATATTGGATTAAAACTAAATTAAGAGGTTTATTATAGATAGATTTCTCACTTGAAAAAGGTAACTAATGGTTCATGCCAAAAACAAGCCCATGGTTAATTTATTCTTAGTGTAAACTAGGCCCACAATTGATTTTTGCTATTTCATAATTGACATAAATATTTTTTGCAAGCCCTTTGTAAGAAAAGGTTGGATAAAAACAATTTTGTTTCTAAGCCCATTGTAAAAAGATCTTAGAAAAAATGGATTTTGGGCTTAGTATTTGGGCCATAAGCCAAAAGAATTTTTGATTTATTTTTAGAAAAGTTTTATGTCCAAAGACCATCTTGAAAAGTTTTGAAAATAGCTTTGGTCTTTTGGACTTTAAAGAAAAATTTATTTTGAGCTTACAATATACTTAGGTCATATTAGAAAAAGAGCAAACCAAATAAGCCATGATTTAAGCTAAGATAAATTAACCATAGTCAAACAACATGCATTTGGGGTAAAACCTAAGGAAAGTAACTAGGCCAATTACATGAGCTTTAGTCTTTGGGTAAAAAGGCTTAGGTTCCCATAGCAAGTATACACCAAATGGTATGAGGCCATGAGTGGTTATGCCATGCTTGATCTCTATACCTTGAGTGAAAGTATGGTATCCCTTACATAACACAACACGGGTAACACGGGCGTCCTAACTCACACACACGATGCAATCTAATATGATGCAATGGATAATATCATTATAAGAAAGAATAGAATAATATAAAGACCAATGGAATTAACTTCTCTTATCCCTAGTGGAGTCGCCACTGTGAGCGGGAATTTTTGCCCCCACTCCCGGTGGAATGGTTCTTGCGACTTCGGCACTATTTAGGCTCGGGGCCTTAGAGAACACGAACCTAAGTCCAGAGAAAATGGAGTCGCCACCCGGACGGGCCGGGAAAAAAGAAAGGGGTGGATGACTCGATTCCTAAGGAATCCCCAACCCCCTAATGGGTTCGGAAAGTTGGGTACGTGTGGGGAAGGTGAGAAATGGCCCAGCACCCCCACAACACTCGGTTCATTGGAACTGGCCTCCTTTACAGGTCTTAATATTATAAAATTCTTAAATATAACAATATTATCCATATTACACGCAATAAAAAGAAAGCATCATTATATTAAGATCAAAGCAATGTCCAAGGAAAACAAAATGAATAAATGGACACCCATCGGAAGATGGAAACATGCCCTTTAAATCACATGCCTAAATAGGACACCCACCGAAAGGTAGAAACATGCCCTTTACATAAGTTCTAAAATAGAAAAGCAAATTAAATTACATGATATTTAACTAATGAGGTACCCACCAAGTGGAAACATACCTCTTACAACATTTGAAAGAATAAATAAATTGATAAAAGTAAATAACCATTCATAATAAATAAATCATTCATTAAATATCAATAGAAAGTAAACATCCACCCATGATAAATTAAATAAACCAAGCATTGAACTTAAATAAATTAAAGCATATAAAATAAATCAAAGCATAATCAAATATAGAATTGAATAAAGCAAATAAAAATCTAAATTATGGCTACTGTGAGTTTTTTTAAGAAATTAAAATAGATTAAGGTTTTATGTTTTAAAAGGTTGATAAAGCTCTTTGATTAACTAAATTAATATTTGAATGGTGAAATCATGAAACTAGGGTTTGGACACTTTAAAACATTTTTTATTTGTGGTTTATGGCTATTCATTGAATTATGGTTTCAAGCTTACTGTGTAAAATTAAATATTTGTGTTTATATGGTTTTTTAAAGTTTTAAAGGATTAGGGTTTATAAAAAATTAAGGTTCAAGGTTTTAAAGGGGTTAGTGTTCACTATTTTAGGTTTGGAGTTGAGTTAGGGTTTAGTGATTTTTGGATTTAGGGTTTCGGGTGATGAATTGATTTTTAGAATTTGGAAATCAATTTGATAATTTTATGAAGTTTTATGAAGTTTTAAACAAACGATTTAAAGTTTATAAAAATAGAAAAGATATTTGTTAAGGTTTGTTGCAAGAAACAGAACCAAGTTTAAAATTTTGAAGGAAACATAATCAAATTTTGGTTTTGTTGAAAAATATGTTCAATTAGGGTTTTAATATTTTAAAGAAGTAAAAATAACAATTTTAAGCCTTTTGGAAAATAAACCAACGAAATAAGGTTTTTAACTTTAGAAAAACTAAATTAAAGTTCTAAGGTTTTAAATTTTGAAAAACACAAATTGTATAATCTAAGCTACTGTGAAAAGCAAAAAAAGAATTAATTCATACCTCCTTTTGATGATTTCTCCAAAAATCATTTTTCTTGGATGAATTAAAACAAAGACAATTGCTGCCTTTGATGGTTTCTTTCTCTTCTTCGTCTCTCAAAAAGTCAGATTTAATTTCACTGCTTTCCTTCACAGATTCGGTTTCAAAGTTCCCTCTAATTTCCTCCTTAATTTATGATCCCTTTTCCTCCCTTTTGTGTTGTTATTTATAGAGGTTTTTTTTATTGGTTTTTCCTAGTTACTCACGGCATACCATATTTAATAAGAAAAGGAAACCGAAACCTAATTGAATTAGGTTTCGAAAAATTTGAGTCGGAAAATTTCGCTGGCGAAAAAATCTGCCGTAGTTGGCTGCGGCAGTGGGTGGGGAAAATTCTGCGGGCAAAATGGCATGAGCGAAATGGCCCACGGCCAAGCCCACTGGAATTTTCGGCGACGATTTTTTCGTCGCCGATTTTTATTTTTATTTTTTGATTTTTAATTGTTTATTTTTATTTTTTATTAATAAAAATTAGATAATAAAGCAAAAATTATTTAATTAAGATAACAAAAATTATTTTGGACCAATTAAAATATATTAGACAATACAAAAATTATTTTGGACTAAACCGGACTGGGTCAAAAATTAAGGGTCTACACAAACTCTAACCAAACTCAAACTTTTCTTTAATCTTACTTTAAAATCATTGTATACTCATCAAAATAGCATCATTTCTATCCATCCAAATAATTATATCATACCCACTTAAAATTCCAAATTATACATATTCATAAACTTGAAGGAATTCAATAAATTTGAAAAGAAAGCTTACCAATTAGTTGCTATTCCACCAAAACTTCCTTTGATTCAAGTAATTCCTCTCAAAATTGAGCGTTGGATGAAGAAAAATTTCCTCCTTGTTCAGCCATGGAGTTCGGCCACTAGAGGAAGAAGAAGAAGAAAGAAATTTCTTTTAATTTTGATATTTTTCTTTTCTTTCATTTAAGACCATATATATTATTTTATTATTTTAATTAATCAATTATTTAATTATTTTTAAATTTAAATTTTACTCTTCTATCCAAAATCATTTTCTTTTTAAATTATTTAATTAATTTTAATGTTTATCAAGTTTATTTACCATTTTGCCATTTGACTTTACCATCCACTTTGACTTTTATATATTTTATATAGTTAACATATATGCAACATATACACTTCATTATTCACACTACCAAATCCTCATTTTTTCTTAAAATATTTATTTTAATTCAATTAAATTTTATTTTAGCAATTATGTGGATGTTACAATACATGCAAAGATGTATACAAACCATGTAGTAGAACCCTAAACTTAGGTTGTCTACATGCAAGACATCTAGCATAACATCTTTCAACATCTTTTTCTCATGTTTGGCCAACAAAAATGCTCTTGCAAAATTTCTAAGGTCTTGGTCACCCCAAAATGTCCTATCAACCCTCCACTATGAGATTCTTTTACAAGTACTTCCCTCAATGAACACTTAGGTATACAAAATTTCTTTTCTTTCATTAAAATTCCTTCATGTTTATAATATTTTTAAAATGTAACCTTTTCACATGCATCATAGACATTACAAAAATCAGAATCTTTAGCATATAAATCTTTAATGTGTTCAAACCCTGTGAATTTAGAAGACAAGGTAGAGATTAGAGTGTACCTTATAAATAAAGCATTCGCTACCACATTCTCCTTATCTTGCTTGTGTTGTATCACATGATCAATCTTTGAAACCGCTTGAACCTCATAGGATTGAAAGTAATGCCTAAGTTTCCTAGATGCCTAAACAACTGCGACATAAGTCTTCTCAACTATAGTATATTTTTATCTCATAAGGTAGCAATTTGTAACTCAAGTAGTAAATCCTGAATTCTACCCCATGGTCATCTGCTTGTGCCAACATGGCACCAACAGATTCTTCCTCAATTGTCAAATACAAAATCAACACTCTATTTGGTTTAGGTGGTCTCAACACTAGTGGGTTGTGCAAATACCACATAATTCAATCAAAGGCTTTCTAACATACCTCTATTTATACTATGGGCTGGTTCCTCTTTAATAGATGGAAGATAGGTTCATATATAATGGTCAACCAGCAATAAACCTCCTTATATACTGAAGTTGATCATGACCCCTCTTACTTCCTTCTCTTGAATGAAGTTTTACAATGTTTGACATAATTCTTAAGTGAGTTGTGTGCACACAGATCCAAATGGCATGAGGAAAGTTGAATGTCATGGATAAAAGTTGACAAAAAGCGTAACGACCCCACCTGCATGGTCTTAAGATAGCTGGTCTATTGGGCTTTTTCTCCCGTAGGTGGACCATAGTCCCAGCCCTCAACTCAGCAGGCCGCCACAGTACTGGACTGCCCTCGCGGGCCCTCCAGCAGGATTTGCTTATTTGGCTCCCAAAAGAGTCGCCTCCCCGGATCGAACACCTGACCTCTCCCTTAAGAGAGCCAGTGAGCACAATCTAGTACCATTTCTACCACTATGAAGGATGTTATAATTGTTGGAATTGGTGTGTATGATGTTATTTTGGGTAGTTAACAATGATTCTAAGGTTAGATTGAAGAGATGATGGAGTTTGGTTAAAGAATGGTGAAGAGAGAATTTAGGGTTATGGATTTTTGGGGTTTTGAAAACATGAACTTTAATTGTGCAAATTAATGAGTTGTTTTGATTCATAAACAAGTATTTTAAAGTCAAATATTGGATTTGGTGGTGTTGGGTTGGAGTTTGAGAATGGAAGTGGAGATTTAGGGTTTTGAAAAAGTGATTTTCCAAAGTGGTTGAATTGTGTGATTTTATTTGTTTAAGCATGTTGTTTAGTGTTAAAAGTGATGAATATAAGCTTGGAATGAGTAATGGATTGTGTTGGAATGAAAAACCTTCAATGGGGGAAGGTTATGCCATTTTTGAGATTTTGTATATACGAGTGTATTTTTATAATGTAAATGATTTAAATGTATTAAAATATGTTTTTAATAATATAAATAAACTTAAAATACTAATTTAATTGTAGTAGAATGGAATTCCAATGTTGAAGTAAGGAAAGGCTAAATTTTTGGAAATTTGTAGGAGTGATGTGTAATTATGATTTAATGTTGGAAATGCCATTAAATGTGATACTAAATGATTATTTGCTATCACATTTGGTTTAGGCATTGAGGGAGATTGATTTGCTTCATCTAAGTGGTGAAGGGCAAGTTAGAAAGATTGGATTGAAGGTTGCTTTGAGCTTGCTTTGGGTTGCTAGTGGAGGTATGTACAAACTTTGAATATAATGTTTATATTTGCATAACATTTGGACTTAACACATTTTGGTTGAAAAATGTGTTAAGCTACTTGGTTCAATGATTGTGTATGAATAATATGCTATGACATTTGTAATGTCATATATGTGTTAAATGCATTGTGAAAAGCCATTGATAATAATTTGTGTAACATGTGAAATATGCATATTATGTGAAAATACCCAAAATAATTGGGTAATGTGTTGTGAATGCGAAAATGAGATATGTGTAATAATGAAATGAATTGATATTGATAAAAATGAGAAAAATGAGAAAGATGTGAAAAATGAGAAAAGTGAGAAAAAAAATGTGAAAATAAGGCAATGTGCCTAGATTGAATATGTAAAAATGAGAAAGAGATTAATAATGAGAAATATGAATAAATTGTGTGACTAGTATGTTATTCAATTTTTAGAGTTCTAGGTTTGGCGGCATGCCTATGATTGCCTACGGGCTATACGCTGGAATGATGAAAAGACTGGGTCGTAAGCCAGGCCAGCTGATAAATATGATGTTTTTGGGGTGAAAATACTGGGTCGTAAGCCTCAAAAACTGTAGCAGTCTAGCTGAGTTGAGGACCAAGATACTGGGGACTAAGGGTCTAGCCGGGTTGAGGTCCAAAAGACTGAGGCTGTTACATTATCCATGGATATATATATTGCCTACGGGGCTAGACACATGGTGTCATTATGGACCAAAGCAGTAACTCTGAAATTTGAATAGCATATTAGATCCTTTTTGGGCCCATGCTTGTCTTTGTTTTACTGTGAATTATGAATTATGATACAATTGAGTAATATAATGTTATGAGTTGTGCTTATGAATTAATTGAAAAATATAAGAAAGTGGATTGATGTGACATCTATATGCATTGTGCATTTGGTATTGCATTGAGTTATATTATTATTATCAAAGTTTGTACCACTAGCCTTCGGCTTAGCGCGATTGTTTCCATCGCGCAGGTGACAGGGTAGACCCAGTTGAGCCAGAGAGTTCTTCTAGACCAGGTCGGGTCTAGACTTGTAGTTGAGCTTGTAGAGTTGCTATCGAGATCAGAAACACTGCCAGCAACATTTATATATTTTTATGTTATTGTACATTTTGAGTTTTATGCATAATATATTATGTTTTGAATTTTACATTTTGTATATTATAAAGAATGTTTTGGTCAATGTATTTGAAATGGGAAAGTAAGTGTGTTTTAAATTATATATATCTATAAGTATAAATGTTTGAGAAAATTGGTGAAATTGAGAAGTATGGTTGAGAGGGTGATTGGAAATTATTGGGAGTGTTTTCTTTTTTCAGGTTGAGTAATTGCTAAATTTTGGGATATCCAAAATACAGATAAAACTCTAGCGAATTTTTCCCAGAGATTTATATATATATTATTTATTTTGGGTTCTTATAACAAGTAAATAATAATTATATTCTATTTAATTTTTATATATTTAGAATTTTAAATTTTAAATTGGAAATGTAAAAAAAAATTAGTAAATCCGTCTGTGACATTTTTGTACCGTATATGCATATTTTACATATGCTAGAAATATGTTTTGTATGTATATAGGGTATAAGGGTGTTACATTTATTTTGGTATCAGAGCCTAGGTTTGAGATTCTCGACCTAGGTGGGGATGATAGAGAGAGAAAATGGGGGATTTGAAAAATAGTTTTTAATTGTAATACATGCATTGGCACTGGCAGTTTCTAATCTCTGATATAGTATTTTCTGCTTTGTTTGCAGATATAGGTAGTTATGGTGTCTCAGCCGCATCAGGCTGCTGAGGGTAGTGCAGAGAGTGTGGCTCCAGATGAGGGTAGAGATGGAGCTAGAGTTGTATCTGCTGGTGAGGCGTCTGTTTCTGTGCCTGTGAGACCAGCAGCTGATGAGGTTTCACTTGGCTGGGTATGGCATATGGTAGAGTTGTTGAGGTAGGCTCCAGTTCCCAGCCACCACAGCCACAACCACGGCCGCAGTTACCGGTAAGGCAGTATGACAAACTGAGAAAGTATGGGGCTGAGGACTTTGTTGGTACTATAGACCCTGCTGTAGCAGAGAAGTGGCTAGACCGGGTTCAGAGGATATTTATTCAGTTATAGGCTAGTCCAAAAGAGAAGTTTGATTATGCCAGATCTCTTCTACAGAGAGATGCATATGATTGGTGGAAGACGGTTCCACATGCTCTGGATGATCCACCAGTCCTGACCTATGATGATTTCCTGTGGGAATTTGAGCAGAAGTATACTCCGAGAGAGTATAAAGATGCAAAGAAGATGGAGTTCCTGAGTCTGAGACAGGATACTAGGACAGTGACCGAGTATGAGATCGAGTTTATCCGGTTGAGTCACTATGCTAGTGGGATCATTTCTGATGAGTTTGACAGGTGTAGGAGCTTTTTGGAGGGACTGAGACCCTCTATCATGTGCATCATTGTAGGCTCTCAGTATCAGGATTTCTCCCAGTTAGTTGCAGCTGCCATGAGTGTTGAGAGGGCACAGAATCTTGTAGCAGCTTCCAGGGTTGAGGAGACCAAAGTTAGGAGACCCCAGAGTAAGGCAGGGTCTTCATCAGTGAAGAGAGGCCGAGGGGGACATTTTCAGAGGTTTAGTAGGAGTCAGGGGCAGTTTGGCAGGTCAGTACAGCAGCAGAGATAGAGACAGAGACCTGTAATTTCAGTGGCTAGTGCTCCGACTCCAGTGGCTCAGAGACCTACTCCACCTAATTATGTTCATTGTGGTAGAGTACACGGAGGTGTCTGCTGGTGGAGAGGTGCTTTGGGAGTGTGTTTTAGATGTGGGTCGTCAGAGCATTTTATCAGAGATTGTCCCGAGCCACCAGAGATTAGGCAGGCAGATACTGCATCTTCTAGACCCAGTGTCAGAGGGGGTCGTGGTGGCAGAGGTTTTAGTAGAGGCGGTCACCCTGGGTTTAGTCAGAGAGGAGGCTTTACATCCAGAGGTAGTAGGCCAGATGAGGCTGGGCCATCTCAGCAGGTTTATGTGATGCAGAGGCAACCGGATGCTTCAGCCGTCATTGCGGGTACATTTTCTTTATTTGGTATTTCAGTCCTTGCTCTATTAGATCCTGGATCTACGCATTCATACATAAAGTGCATCCATCTTACCTGTGTATGAATTGCATTTTGAGTCCCTAGGATTTGATGTCTTGGTGACAAATCCTTTAGGTCATAGTGTTGTGGTGAGCAGGGTGCACCGAGATAGTCCAGTTGTTGTTCAAGATGAGGAGTTTCTCGGTGACCTGATTGAGATGCCTTTTAGGGAATATGATCTGATTTTGGGCATGGATTGGTTATCCAAGCATGGGGCTGTGGTAGACTATAAGAAGAAATGTGTTACTTTGAGAACACGGGATGGTAGGGATGTTCTAGTATCTAGTGAGCAGAGGTATCTTTCATCTATGTTTGTTTTAGCTGTTTCAGCTGGGAGGATGATTCAAAAGGGATGCGAGGCTTATCTTGCTCATGTTGTAGATACTAGAGTAGTGGGATATGTCACGACCCAATTTGTACATATGTACAGTACATCCGCGTACAGTAAGAGGAGCCATCCCGAGAAATCACCAAAGAACACGAAGTGAAAGGAAGCTCTATAGGACAAAAAGGACCTAACTGAAAAGATTGTAAAGTTTTGTGGAGGTGGCCGTAATTAACAAAAGTTGTTCTGAAGGTCCTTAATAGTTCCCATAACAGACTCTAAGGATGAAAAGTAGAGAAAAATCGGGTCGAAGCGGAATGCCACAGTTTTTCCCAAAAACGCATAGTTTGAGAGATACAGTGGATTCTCGACCAAGAGTATTTTCATCATTCTTGTGATAATAATTTATACAGTGGAAAACAAGACACGTAAAGGTATCCGAAGTAAACGGAAGGACTCCGCAGTGATCGATGTTGAAGAACGAACCTAAGTGGAGACCCGAATCACGTAAGGACCTAAAGGAAATTTTTACAAAAGTCAAGGGCATGAGCGTAATTTTTATAAATTAGTTCAAAATCAAGAATGAATGTCGAAAATGGAAACTAAAGGTTGAAAGGAGGAGAACGGTACATTTTACGCGTCGTAAAACCACCCGGTTAGGAAGAAAAGGCAAAACCTTCAATTGAAGGGTATTTTGGTCTTTTCACTTTCACTCAAGCACCAAGTGGGACATGTATGATAATTTAAGGACCATTTTGGTAATTTTCCTAGGAAGGACACAGGTTGCAATCTTATCCATTTAACCTTTTGTTTTGGTAAAATCCCATCCACATGCTAAAAAGGCAAAGAAGGACACATGTTGCAATCTTATTCATTTAGTCTTTTGTTTTGGCAAAATCCCATCCATTAAAAGAAAAAGAAAAAAAAGAAATAAATTTATATGTACAAACGTGTACATATAAGATCTTCAAGAGCATGGATCTTTTTTTTGAAGATTAAGAGCGTAACACCTTCTCCTTCTCCAAGCAAAGGTCGTGGCCTCCAACAAAAACATTCAAGGAATTTCCAAGTTTCTAGGTGAAAGTTTAGAAGAAAGTTACCAATTCCAAGGTAAGGAAATTCATCTATGGTCTCATTTCTTTCATTGGTTATATTATTTGCAAGATACAAATGAAAGAATAAATATGATGATTATAGAAAAGTTAAGAAAGTGAAGAGAAATTAGATTAAATGATCCATACATGTAGAATTGATGAATAAATGGTAATTAGTAGCTTTAGATAGCAAGAATCAAGGCTTGAACATATGGTTTTTATAATGTTCTTATTATGGAAGTTATGAAAATTATAGGAAATCAAAGGGATAAAGAAGAAGAAGGGAAGAAAGAATAGGACAAGCAAGGGATAAAGCAAATAAACAAGGTTTGGTACTTAAATCATTGCCTTTTCAATTAATTCATATGTTTTGCATTATGGAACTTTTGAAATTGCTTTGAAATGACGCCATTATGTGTGGTAAATATGTGGGAAAGTACTCTTGAACCATTTGTAATCAATTGATTGTGAAAAGAATGAAAACAAAACAAACTAGCTAAATTTGCTCAATTATTCATAAACTTTGATGAACTTTTAATCACCCCTTTGGTTTGATTTTTGAAAGAGGGACCCTTAGTCCTTCAATGGTATCACAAAAGGAGTCTAAAAATCAAATTTTCAAGAAAAAAATGAATTCCCCTCAAGGTTTGAAAATTGGGCCGAATGGTCCCTTTTGGGCACCATTCTGCAGCTTTCATTTTGGCCAGTCCGTTGAAGGGACAAACGAAGGAATTTTCCGATGAAATTTTACATGCATTTAGTTAACTTATGAAAGTGTTTTCCTGCAAAAATTCAGGCAAAAATAAGTTTGTTTACTTGGTCAAAACTATTGCCAAAGTTGACTGATTTTCAGCAGTAAAAACAGATTTTACCATTTAGTTGACGCGCGCCATTGTGTTGCCGATTTTACGTGCCGCGACACTATTCATTTGGTAAATTTTTCTAAATGTGTTAAAACTTGAATATTATGATATGGATTGATATTAAATCATATAAAATGACATGAAGGAGAATTGGAAATGATCAAAAAGCCATCATGACAAGCTATTCCGACAATACATGCATTATGGAAAAATCATGGCTTATTGAATATCATGATCAAATTAATTAATAAATTGTTTACGCTCTACTTGGTTATGATAGAACCCTTGAGATAAGGGTATGATGCATCATACTATTATTTCAGTACTGCTCATGACATGACATGATATTCCAGCTGAAGGCCGATGATTACAATAACATGATCAATGATTCAATGAACAATGGCTATTAGCACATGTGCAAGAATTATGATGAAGGATGATGAAATATGCACCATGACGCATATCATCCTATAATATCTCACCATGATGAGATATATTTATCCTGACCCGTGCCTTATCCGTTGATGTTCTGTTAAACCAGTAGAGCAACCAAAATGATAAAAGCAAGAAAAATGATTTAAATTCAAATTATTCAGTCAAGCCTTTTTACCTTCTGTGTTTTGTATTTATTCCTTTCAATTATTTATAGTATATAAGTGTATGTTC
Organism: Garcia nutans; assembly: GCA_947685225.1. Classification (NCBI taxonomy): domain Eukaryota; kingdom Viridiplantae; phylum Streptophyta; class Magnoliopsida; order Malpighiales; family Euphorbiaceae; genus Garcia; species Garcia nutans. The sequence goes on from CANTUV010000040.1 coordinate 12,881,273, forward strand.
AAGTCATTCTTTCATTTTATTTATTTATTGCAGTGATTTAAGTACCAACTAAGCAATTGCTTAGAGAGTTTAGTTTCCCTCTAAACTCGTAGGTTAAACGAGGAGACGAGATTGCAGCATGTCCTGCGCAGCTGGCCTTGACTACTACTTTGGGTAGGAGTTTGGATATGATTGATTGTAGCAATATGGCATGTACATAAGCTTGCATAATCTAGCAAATAAATGTATTATACTGAAAAGCTAGAACACGTACACTGCTAGTAATCTAATAAATCTTATTTGGATTTAGCACTTATGTATGCAAGTATAGAAGTGTAAAGTTTTAGTGCAGGATTTGGTGGAGGATATAAGGGTGATGAATGTAGAAGTGTTTGAGGAGTGTTGCGATTGTTTGATTGAGATCAAAATTGTTTTCAAAAATCAAAGAAAAACAGTTTTGGCGACACTTGGGACCTCCATTTTTAGGGGAGGTTATGGCAAAAAAAATTTTAAAATCTGCACTTAAAATTGGCTAAGTAAAATATTAAGACACAACCACCATGAGATAACAGTCCATCTTGGTCTATAAACGTAGGCTAAGATGGGGTGTTACATTTAGAGGTATCAGAGCACCGGTTTAGCCAGTCCTGGAAAATTCAACATAGGAGGATACACATTTTATGTTGGGAGTGGCCATTACCAATGTAAAATGGGATATCCTATAGCAGATAAGAAATGAGAGCATATATCATTTAGGTACGAAATGTCGGTATAGTAGAAAGAATATTATAAATACATAAGTATATGGGGTACATGTTATAAAGGAAAATCTAATAGTGATTACGTACATGCCATATAGGAAAGTTAATGTGTTGAGTCAAGCCAGCTGCTAATCCTTATCACGATATATGTATACGGTATAAGGTTGCAAGAGGCAGAATCACAAAGAGTTATAGATCAAGAGAAGGAATCACACGCTTTCGTATCCATAAATGTAGAAATGGATCTTGGACTTATGCCACGACCCGCAACTGTGGCTGTGGAAGGCCCCGAAGTTTATTTAAGATAGATGATAGTACCATTGCAATAAACGGCAAGAATGGTACCTGTTGCTACCAAAAGAGAAAGGAAGTCCCCAATTGAGAAGTTAAGGAAATATGGGGCTAAAGAATTTAAGGCTAGTAGGGAAGAAGGATTTGAAGAAGTTGAGTACTGTTTGGACAGTACCAGTAGGGCATTGGAACAACTAAGATGCACGCCAGATAAAAGATTTATTTATGCCATGTCCCTTTGGGTAGAAGAAACATACACTTGATAAAACATACTTAAACGCAAGGAGAAATGAGTTTATATATCTACAGCAAGGAAGAATGACAGTATCTGAGTATGATAGAGAGTTCACCCGCCTTAGTAAGTATGCAAAGAAAATGATAGAAATAAAGCAAGAAAGACGTCAAAGGTTTTGGAAGGATTAAATAATGGAATTAAAGTACAATTAGTAGTCATGGACGTGTTTGAATTTTCAAGATTAGTTGTGAAAGTTTTAGGTATTGAGAGGGTATAATAGATTAGAGAAGTTGTAACACCCCCACATTCAATACATGCACACTACAACCACCACAATGTAGTATACATGCACTAAACATAGGGATGCTACGGATATTATTAACATTCAAATGGTTTTAAATAATACTATCTTCTTTCTCATATACATTATAGAAAATAAGTCATTAACTTATTATATAAAACAAATAGATATATATATATATACGTATACATTTACTTAATACGCAGCGGAATATAGAAAATATTTACATATATGAAAACATTTAAATTCATATTTACAAATATACATATATTCACACTATAAACAATATTTACAAAATATAAAAGAGTTATACATGATTGGCAAGTCTGCTCTGATCTTTAAGTTCCCAAAATCAACTCTTCAACGTCTACTCTCACTCGGTCTCGAAGAGCTCTCGGGTTCAACTCTATCAACTCTATCACCTGCGCGATTAAATACTATCGCGCTAAGCCAAAGGCTTAGTAAGATAATTCATGCTAATATTATGCTTTAGTACAATGCAATGTAAATTGTCAATCCATATTATACATGTAACATCATATATGCAAAGCTAACAACATACCTTACATTTCATAATTCAATATAAGTAGACATATCACATTTCAACATCTTTTCATATACCTCATTAGTTACTCATTAAACCATTCATGAACAACACTAAACAAAGACAAGCATGGGCCCAATACACACTAATATGCCATTCAATTTTCAGAGTAAATGTTTTGGTTTTGTTATCACATTTATCAATATCATATACCCAACTAGGCTTCAAGGATTAGGTTCAACCAAGCTTCAATGGGAGCAAAGCATGCTAAGCTTCAACCCAACTTGGCTTCAAGAACCAACCCAACCTAGCTTCAAGGGTTGTAACATCTCAATTAGGCTTCAAGGATTCAATCCAACCTAACTTCAAGAGATTGTTACTATCATTAGGCATGCCACCAATAACAAACTCTGAAAATGGAATAACACATTAGCCACACAATTCATTCACATTTCATTCTCAATTCTCATCAATTAGGCAAACATGCCATGTATCTTTCAATTGAATCATCATAGCCAATCACAATGGCCTTAAATCAAACAATATCTCAATTCATATTAATCATATAACATCATTGATACAACATTTCAAAGTACATACCACATTGCCATTCACAATGCATATAGCCTAACATTGTTCATATGTTTCATCAATATCAAAAAATGTGTGCTACAATCTCAACATCAATGAATGTATGTTCCACATATATTTAATTAGGTCATTCTTATCTTTGAAGTATATTTAAAGTGTTTATGTTTATGTTTAAGTATCAAAAATATCTTTGAAGAATCAAAACCATACACAAAGAACAAAAATAAAAACAGTAGCCAACACATTTGAGGGACACGGCCAAGCTTGTGGCCGTGTCTCTCAACTGAATTTTGGCAGTGACAGACACTGGCATGGGACACGGCCGTGTCTCTCAAAAACCAATCCAACACGTCCAAAATTTCATGACTTGGCCGTGTCTCTCAATGCCTTTGGCCGTGTCACCCAAGAACAACACCCTAACCAAAACCAATTCTCTTCTAATATCACTCAACACAATATACACCATATAACATGTTTCAAATGAATATAATCAAGGTTCTAAACACATATTCATCACAAAAACCACTTCACAATACATTAATATTACATTTAAACAAATACCATTTCAAAACCCTAAAATCCAACATCATTCATAATCTTTCAAAATCAACATCTACCACTTTCCACAACAACACCTATGTAACCTTTTAACTTAAAATCACTTTAACACTTGAAAACACATCATAAACACATCTCATCATCAAATCCTACAAACTCTAATTCACTTCAAACACCCCTTCAAAAGAAAAGAAGAAATCAAGGAAAAGATCTTACCTCAAATGAAGAAATTTCACAAATCTTTAACCAAATCCTTTGATTGCTTCTTCAATTTGCTTCAAGCATCAAGAATACCTCTCTTGCTCTTTCTCTTCTTGGATGGCCGGCCTCTTCATGAAAGAAAGAAGAAAATGATAAAGACACAAAGTCAAATAGCTTTTCTTCTTTAAATCTCCACCAAGAGATTTTATCCAATCAATTACCAAAATGCCCTCAACCATATAACTAACCTTTTGTCTCTTATATGCCCATATATGTAATTTCACATATCCCATAAAAATATCTCTCTTCCATTGACTCTCCCTTTGACTTATGTATATGTTATATATATTATCATATAAACAACATATACACTTTACTCTAAACCCTCTTTCTTTCCCAAAACACATATACACAAGCATTCTCTTTCAAACCTCTTTTCTTATCACATAACATATACATTCAATCCCATTTACAACAACAACAACAACAACAACATAAACAAAACTTCTAGGGCATACATGAGGATATTACAATTCTCCCCCTCTAAAAAGAAATTTCGTCCTCGAAATTACCTGATATCAAGTTCGAAATAATTGAGGGTACTGATCTCGCATAGTATGCTCACTTTCCCAAGTTGCTTCTTCTTTTCCATGATTCTTCCACAAAATCTTCACAAGTGGCACTCTCTTGTTTCTCAACTCTTTCACATCACGTACCAAGATAGCAACTGGTTCCTCTTCAAATGTCAAATCTGGGTTCACTTCGATAGATTCAGTTGGCAACACATGAGATGGATCCAATCTGTACCTCCTTAACATAGAAACATGGAATACGTTATGAATATGATCCAACTCAGGTGGCAAAGCGAGTCGATAAGCAACTGGCCCAACTCTTTCCAAAACTTTATACGGTCCAATGAAACGAGGACTCAATTTCCCTTTCCGACCGAACCTCAAAATTTTCTTCCAAGGAGATACTTTCAGAAATACCTTATCTCTAACATCAAACTCTATGTCTCTCCTTTTCAGATCCGCATAACACTTCTGTCGGTCTGAAGCTGCTTTCAACCTGCCTCGAATCAACTTCACTTTCTCTTCAGTTTCTTGAATCAAATCAGGCCCAATTAATTTACTTTCCCCAAGTTCACTCCAACAAAGAGGTGTCCTACACCGTCTGCCATACAATGCTTCGAATGGGGCCATACCAATGCTGGATTGGTGACTGTTGTTATAAGCAAACTCCATAAGCGGTAGAAATTTGTCCCAACTTCCAGAAAAATTGATGACACAGCTTCTCAACATATCCTCAATAATCTGTATCACCCTCTCTGACTGCCCATCTGACTGCGGATGGAATGCAGTGCTGAAGTGTAATCGAGAACCCAAAGCACTATGCAAACTCTTCCAAAACCTTGAAGTGAACCGGGGATCTCGATCAGACACTAAAGAAGTTGGAACACCATGCAACTTTACAATCTCATGGATATACAGCTCAGCTAACCTCTCCAAAGAGTAATCCATCCGAACTGGAAGGAAATGAGCTGTCTTAGTCAACCTATCAACAATCACCCATATGGCATCATGCTTCCTTTGTGTCAATGGCAACCCAGACACAAAATCCATTGTCACTCTTTCCCACTTCCATTCAGGCACTGACAAAGGCTGAAGTAATCCAGTTGGAACTTGATGCTCTGCTTTGACCTTCTGACATGTGAGGCATCTGGATACAAACTCCGCAATGTCTCTCTTCATACCAGACCACCAGTAATGCTGCCTCAAATCATGATACATCTTGGTATTGCCCGGATGCATAGCAAACACTGACTGATGTGCTTCTTCCAAAATGATTCTTTTCAAATTAGCATCATCGGGTACACACAATCTATTCTTAAACCAGAGACTCCCATCATCTCTCACAACAAAATCTCCACTTTTCCCATTCTGGCAAGCTGAAACAATATTCTGAATCTTCTTATCGGCTGACTGAGCCTCTTTAATCTGATCTAACAAAACTGGTTTCAAAAGCAACTGTGCCAACAATGCACCATCGTCACAAGCTATAAAACTAGCACACAATGCTCTCAACTCAACAAGCAACGAGAGCGAATAAACAGTCAAACCTGCCAAAGACTTCCGACTCAAGGCATCAGCAACAACATTTGCTTTACCTGGATGATAATCAATCAAACAATCGTAGTCTTTAATCAATTCTAACCATCTTCTCTGCCAAAGATTAAGCTCTTTCTGGACCCCCAAATATCTCAAACTTTTGTGATCAGTGTAGATAAAACATTTCTCCCCAAACAAATAGTGTCGCCAAATCTTCAATGCAAACACAATGGCTGCTAGCTCCAAATCATGGGTCGGATAATTAAGCTCATGCGGTTTCAACTGTCAAGAAGCATAAGCTATGACTTTACCTTCTTGCATTAGCACACACCCCAAACCACTATGTGAAGCATCACTGTAAATCACATATGGTTTGCCTTCCACATGTAAAGTAAGAACAGGCGCTTGAGTCAACATTTCTCTCAACTGCTCAAAGCTAGCCTGACACTGATCCGTCCACACAAATCTAACTCCCTTCCGAAGCAATCTGGTGAGTGGAGTAGCTATCAAAGAAAATCCTTTCACAAACCGTCGGTAATAGCCTGCCAAACCCAGAAAACTTCTAACTTCAGTTACAGACTTGGGTGGACTCCAATTCAGAATAGCTTCAACTTTACTTGGATAAACTCTAATGCCTTCCGCTGAAACTATATGACCGAGAAAAGCTACTTGGTCCAACCAGAACTCACACTTCGACAGTTTAGCAAACAACTGCTTCTCTCTCAAAATCTGCAACACAATCCGCAGATGCTTGTCATGTTCGTCTTTATTCCGCGAATATACCAGAATATCATCAATAAACACTACCACAAACTGATCCAAATAGGGCCTAAACACCCTATTCATCAAATCCATAAAAGCTGCCGGTGCATTCGTCAGGCCAAAAGGCATAACTAGAAACTCATAATGCCCATACCTGGTCCGAAAAGCTGTCTTGGAAATGTCTTCAGCTTTAACTCTCAATTGATGGTACCCAGATCTCAAATCAATTTTAGAAAACACAGCTGTACCCTTCAATTGATCAAAGAGATCATCGATTCTAGGCAAAGGATATTTATTTTTAATGGTCACCTTGTTCAATTGCCTATAATCGATACACAACCTCATAGTACCATCTTTCTTCTTCATAAATAGCACAGGAGCTCCCCAAGGAGAAACACTGGGGCGAATAAATCCTTTATCCAACAACTCCTGCAATTGCACTTTCAACTCCCTCAATTCTGCTGGTGCCATTCTATAGGGAGTAATAGAGATAGGAGTGGTACCAGGCAATAATTCAATACTGAACTCCACCTCTCTCTCAGGAGGTAACCCTGGCAACTCCTCTGAAAATACATCTGGGAACTCTGCAACTGTGGCAATACTATCAATGGGAGAACCCTTCACTCTAGTATCTATCACATGAGCAAGATAGGCTTCACACCCCTTTCTAATCAATCTCCGAGCTGCAACAGCTGAAACAAATAAGGAGGCTAGCTGTTCCTGCTCATTAGATACTATTACCTCTCTATCATCACTGGTTCTCAAAGTAACAACTTTCCTTTTTAGTCTACCATAGCTCCATGCCTAGCTAGCCAGTCCATGCCTAGAATCACATCATATTCCTTAAATGGCATCTCAATCAAATCTCCAATGAACTCCTCACCTTGCACCCTCACTACACTATCTCCATGCCTAGATCAATTTGTGGTGGTTTTCATTGATGATATTCTTATGAATTCACGTAATGAGGAGGATCATGACAGGTATTTGCGAATTATATTACAGTCTCTGAAAGAGAAGCAATTGTATGCTAAGCTATCTAAATGTGAGTTTTGGCTCAATTAGGTGACTTTTCTCGGTCATGTGATTTTAGCAGAGGGTATTGGAGTTGATCCGAGTAAAGTTGAGGCTATTTTGAATTGGAGTCCACCAAAGACTGTGACAGAGGTTAGAAGTTTTCTAGGTTTGGCAGGCTATTATCATCGATTTGTGAAGGGTTTTTCTATGATAGCTATACCACTCACCAGATTACTTTGGAAGGGAGTTAGATATGTGTGGACATATCAGTGTTAGGCGAGTTTTAAGTAGTTGAAAGAGATGTTGACTCAAGCTCCTATCCTTACGCTGCCTGTGGAAGTTAAACCATATGTGATATACAGTGATGCTTCACATAGTGGTTTAAGTTGTGTTCTAATTTAGGAGGGTAGAGTCATTGCTTATGCCTCTCAACAGTTGAAGCCGCATGAGCTGAATTACCTAACTCATGATTTGGAGTTAGCGGCCATAGTTTTAACTTGAAGATTTGGCGACATTACTTGTATGGAGAGAAGTATTTTATTTATATGGATCATAAGTGTTTGAAGTGCCTAGGAGTTCGGAGAGAGCTGAATCTTCGGCAGAGATAGAGCTGAATCTTCGGCAGAGATAGTGATTAGAGTTGATTAAAGACTACGACTATTTGATTGATTATCATCCTAGCAAGGCAAATGTCATTGCTGATGCCTTGAGTCGAAAGTCTTTAGTAGGTTTGACTACTTATTCACTCTTGTTGCTTGTTGAGTTGAGAGAGTTGCATGCCAAATTTGAGTCTTGTGATGATGGTGCTTTGATGGCTCAATTGCAGCTGAGACCAGTGTTGTTGGATCAGGTTAGAGAGGCTCAGTTGGTAGATGAGAAAATCCAGAAGATTGTGTTGGGTTGCCAAAAGTAGGAGAGTCAAGATTTTCATGTGAGAAATGATGGCAGTCTATGATACAGAGATAGGTTGTGTATTCCTGATGATGCATGATTGAAGAGGGTGATTTTAGAGGAAGCACATCAATCACTCTATGTTATGCACCCTGGGAGTACCAAGATGTATCAGGATTTGAAGTAGCATTATTGGTTGTCAGGTATAAAGAGGGACATAGCAAAGTTTGTATCCAAATATCTCACTTTCCAAAGAGTGAAGGCTGAGCACCAAGTTCCTTCATGATTGCTTCTGTAACACCCCTTCCCGGCCTACATGTGTAAGCCAAGTAGAGGCGCCACACTACCTAATGTTGCTACCAATTTTACTTAGTCAAATTTTAGTTCCGGTTTTTACAGAAATTTGGCCAGAGGTTCGCCTAGAAATTGGGTCCCGAGTGTTGACAAAACTGGTTTTTCTGATTTTTGAAAACATTTTTACACAAACCAATGCGAACATAATCAGTCTCAATACACTCCCAATGAATCCCCCTTATAACCTCAACTACAAACCTACAAGAAGAATTTACACTTCTAGTACAAAATAAAGTAGAGGTTTATTATTATTACATACTACTAACGTACAGTATAACATAGAAATTCTCAATCTTATATATACATATACATGCATAACTAGTTAACTCATAATGGAAACTAAGAGATCTACCCTGAGATGCTGTGGGTCTGGTCGTCGCTTCCCAAGAGTTAGCTACTGCTCCAAACATACGAGTCAAGGAAAACTTAACTCGCTGAGCAATGTCGCTCAGTGGGTACTTTACCAATGGAAATAATACTAAAACATGAAAGCATTTGAAATAAAAGGAAATAATTAAATCAAAAATCAATCAACATTAAACCAATGGAAGTTATTGTACATTCAGTGTAAATATGCTTTCAACAAATAAAAAAAACATAATTCAAACTCATTTTGTGTAACACCCCATCTTAGCCTACGTTTATAGACCAAGATGGACTGTTATCTCATGGTGGTTGTGTCTTAATATTTTACTTAGGCAATTTTAAGTACAGATTTTAAAAAATTTTGCCATAACCTCCCCTAAAAATGGAGGTCCCAAGTGTCGACAAAACTGATTTTTCATATTATTGAAAACATTTTGTTTCACAATTCAACTCAAGCACACTCCTAATAATCCACCCTTATAACCTCACTACAATCCTGCAAGAAGAATTCACACTTCTATATCCACAATCCAATTCAATTCAAAACCATATAGTTATTATACATTACTATATTTACATGCTACATCAAGTTAACTCTTTGTATTGCTCAAATAAGTACATGGCAGTTTCTAATACCAAAATACAAAATAAAGAGCACCACCTACATTTGTTGATGACCAACAAATCGCAGGACTCCTCTGCTCGCTACTGGCTCCTTGATAATAACCTACGAGTTTAGAAGAAACTAAACTCGCTAAGCATTGCTTAGTGGGTACTTTAACCATTGCCGAATATAAATAGTGCAAGGAATGTTTGTTGAAACACATGTAAAAGTAGAACACTGCATAATTAAACTATTTTCATACAATCATCATATTTATATTTTCTAATTAAGTTAAGATTCACATTTTGTATGTAAACAACATGTAATATAACTTCATTATAATTACGAGTTAATCTGCTCCACTAGGTAATTATGAATACACCGATCTCAAAATGAGGCCTCGTATAGAGTTACGCGTGGTCTTGACCTCACACGACTAATTGCCATGGTCTTAGTCTCACACGATATAGAATATACAACATAACTGCGTGGTCTTGGTCTCACACGACTAGTTTCCATGATCTTGACCTCACACGATATAACCGCATGGTCTTGGTCTCACACGACTAGTTGCCATGATCTTGACCTCACACGATATAACCCCCATTCCATACCGGTTTTACCCATTTACCGAGTAGAGCATATATAACATTTCATATATACCCATTCACTTCGTATATATATACCACATATTCTCCATGTATCTACAATATATATACTTACACAAATACCACATATATTCACATATGTATCATATGTATTCACATATATACTTATACACGCATATATATACCATATAAACAATAAACTCTGGTTCTTAACCCAACTTGATTCTTGTTTTAGAAAATTTGTATAAAATAACAATTTCAAGAAAATGAACAAACAATTAGTTAAAGTACCAAACCTTGCTTTTCCTTAGTCCTTATTCTATATCACTTCCTTTCCTTCCTTGTCTCCTTGATTTCCTATGAAATTTAACATCACATATACAAAGGTAAGAACCCTAGGTATAGACATAGTCTTATCTTATGATATTTCTAATGATTGCTAGCTTATTTTCACCATTAAGCACCATTATTTCCTTCATCAAATCCTTCAATTAATTATTTCTTGAATTTTCTCCAAATCTAACTACATAAACCCTAATTTTAATCTCTTAAATTAACCATTAATCCATGAAATTAAAACTAGAGATAGGTTTATCTTACCTTATAATCTTGTTTGTCACCAAACTCTTTAAATCAAAAGCCTTAAACTTTGGAAAAATCACCTCCTTCTTCCTTCTCTTATGGTTTGGACGAATTCACAATGCAAGAGAGGGCTTTTATACTTTCTTTCCTTAGTTTATTTTGATCCAAATGGCAGCCACAAGTGGTGAATAGATGTTGACTTCCAATTGGTACACCTTATAGCAAAAATGGCCACTTTTAGTTGGTCCATTTGCCTTCTTCCAATTGGTACACCTTATAGCAAAAATGGCCACTTTTAATTGGTCCACTTGCCTTCTTCTTTTAATAAATGTTATATGGCTAATTATGATCCACTTTTGGGGTGGACGAATGCCTTAGGGCCATTTGTCCATCCCTTTTTCTTTTCTTCTTTTAATAAATGCTATATGGCTACTTATGATTGGCCCACTTGCCTCCTTCTTTTATATATTTATTTGGCAAGCCCTTAGGCTTCCTTTTATTCATATTTTGACCCCCCCTAAACTTTCTTGTATTGTAATTTTATAGTCTAGGGTGTGAAAATATCAAAATATCCTCCAGCGATTAATCGATTGTAACTTTTAAACCGTGCGTTTTCGGGCAAAATTGAAACCTATGGTTATGACCCGATTAATCTCGAGAATATTCTTCTGGGGTCGGATATGGGCACTATTAAGAACTTCCGACACTTAATTTTTAAGTTTACGTAGTTGCCCCTAACTTTTGAAAAATTTCCACTTAGGTCCTTTTGATATCCCTTCCTGACCTTGCTGTCTTTCTTTATTAATATCTTTTTACTAACAATTCTGAATTAAGTAATTCTTATTCCCACTGAAACTAAACATCCGGGGCTATATTTTGTCAAAATTTCAGGTCGATCCGAGCTATATCTGATTTTTGAAGGTCCTTCGAAGTCAAGCCTACTATGCTGTCCTGAGGCAGCTTGCACATTGTCTACTAAATCCATCATATCTTATTTTTTACAACTCCAAATTGAGTAATTTCAAGTTATACATCTATCTAAGACACAAATAAACAATTAAGTCTTCTTTGAGACTCTCTAATTCTATCATTAACTTGGATGAAATTTGAGCTCAAGTTATAGGTCATGTTCTAAGCTCCTTTGTTCTAAGCCTAAATCATATCCTCTATGTTTGTTTCTTACCAATCTAGAATTCGGGATGTTACAATTTGCACTACGTAGTTAAAAAAAAAGGACTTTGGCTCTACTGGTATATAGGGAACCATGGCGATAAGGCTGTGGCCCTCACCACTGTAACATAGGTGGCCCTCACCACCATTATCATATCACAGGAATGGCCCTCACCATCCTTGTTATAACTAATGGCCCTCACCACTGAATAAAATATCATATCAGTATCAAATCAATCACAATAATGAGCAGTACAGCATGCGTTAGTATAGTGCACCATACCCTTATCTACCACCCCTAACTATCCAGCAGAGCATAAAGGTTAAAATGATTCAATTTAAGTCTCAAACTTCATTTTAAAATGACTCGAGAAATCATTTTAATTCCCGTCGCGCTTTGCCAATTACGCCGCGCACCACATTCTTTAGTCAAACCATTACCCTTTTTCACATATTTAACATCCACAATAAACATATCAAACATTTCAAAGCATTCCTCAAAAGGTCACAAATTGACCAAATGAAGAGTGTCACGGCGCGTAAAATCGGCAAGCGCCAAATGAATAGTAAAATCTAGGTTTTCGTCAAAATTTCAGTCCACTTCAGTCTTATATTTGACCAAGTAAATGAATTTTTTTTTGTCTAAAATTTTGCAGGAAACTTATTTCATATGTTGACTAATTACACATAAAATTTCGTTTAAAAATTCATTCATTTGCTACCTCAAACAACTGCCCCAAAAAGGGTCCAGAAAGCTTCCATTTTAGGGACCATTTCGGCCCAAACTAACACATTGTGCAAAAGTACTTTTTTTTTCTAAACCCATTTCAAGACTTCTTTAATAATGTAATAAAGGTTTAGACACTTCCCTTGAAAATACTTGCATGTTTAAATCAATTTGAACTAAATGGGGTTCATAAATCATTTTACTAAAATCATTGTAAACATTAGATTTTATTTGAATTCAACCAACTAAAACACCATATAGATTCAATAACACACTTCAAACATTTAATATAAGTGAAAATAATTCAATTGGGAAACAATTCAAAAATGGCATAAACATGATTTTCACAAAAATAAATAATTCTCATTAGTAAAGTACCAAACCTTGTTCTTTTAATTCCCCTTTGCCTTTCCTTCTTCTCCTTCCTTAATCTTTGTTTCTCCTTCAAGAAATTCAAGAACACAACCTTAAACATAAACCTTAGAAATTTAGAATAATAAGCTACCCTCCAAATTCATATGAATTTCTACCTAAATTAACCATCTCTCATCATTAATCAACATATTTTTCCATTAAATTCATTTTCTAACCATCCTACAAACTTTCCCCAAATTCAACCTTTATGTACCCTAATTTAGATCTCTTAAAATAGTCAACAATTTATGAAATTAAAGCTACAAATAAAACCCCTTACCTTAAAGTCTTATTCTCCACCAAAGTTTGCAACCAAAAATAACTAACTTGAAAAATACTCTCTCTTTTCCCTTCCTCTCCTATTTGGCCAAAGCAAGAACAAAGGAGAGCTCTTGAATTTTATATTTTTGCTGTTCTCTCATCCAAATGGCGGCTAAGAGAGGTTAAGATGTGTTGGTGTAAGTGTTGGTTTCCCATTGGTACACTTAAGTGGGAAAATGGCTAATTTTCATTGGTCCAATTGTCTCTTTCTTTTATTTATTTAAAACCCAAGCCATTGGGCTTTCTTTTAATTATATTTTGGCCCCTCAACCTCCTTGTGCTGTAATTTTATGGTCTAGGGTGTGAAAAGACCAAAATACCCTCCGGCGATTACTCGTTCGTAACTTTTAAACCGCGCACTTCCGTTGAATGCCGTGGTACACTTTTTGACTCAGTTTTTCCTCTAATTTTCATTTTTCAGATCCATTATTACTTTCGAGACACTTTTGAAAATGATCATAATGCCCCTGGTCAAAATCCCCTATATCTTCCAAGCCGTGCGTTTTCGGGAAAAACCGTGTCGCGCCGTTGCTACCCCGATTTTTCTCTACTTTCCATTTCTGGAGTTTGTTATATGCACTATTAAGGACCTCCAGAACAACTTTTGGTAATTACAGCCACCTCCTCAAAACTTTGCTGTCTTTCAGTTAAGCCCCGTTGGTCCTGCGACCTTCTCTAGGAACCGCCATCAGAGATGACCTCTCCAGATCCTTTCTCTTGCTGTGCACATGACTGCTAGACATAAATACAGTGGGCGGATGTGACAGCTTCAGCCATTATCAGTGCTAGAGTGGAAATGGGAGCAAGTAATGATGAATTTTGTGACTGGATTGCCTTTGACCCAGAAGAAGCATGATGCGATCTGGTTGATAGTTGATCGAATGATGAAGATAACTCATTTTTTTCCAGTTCGGATGGATTATTCTCTTGTGAGATTAGTTGAGTTGTATATCAGTGAGATAGTGAGGTTGCATGGAGTCCCAGTTTCTTTGGTATCTAACCGAGATCCCTAGTTCACATCGAGATTATGGAGGAGTTTGCAAGATGCTTTAGGCTCTCATTTAAATTTTAGCACTGCTTTCCATCCTCAGACAGATGGGCAGTCAGAGAGAGTGATACAGATTCTACAGGATATGTTGAGGAGCTGTATCATTAATTTCACTGAGAGCTGGGGCAGATTCTTGCCACTGATTGAGTTTGCTGATAACAACAGTCATCAATCCAGTATTGGGATGGCACCTTATGAGGCATTGTATGGCAAGAGGTGTAGGACACCTATGTGTTGGGATGAGGTTAGAGAAGGTAAATTGGTTAGTCCCGATTTGATTAAAGAAACATAAGAGAAAGTAAAGGTGATTTGGGGTCATCTGAAAGTAGCCTCAGACCAACAGAAATCCTATGTAGATTTAAAGAGAAGAGTCATAGAGTTTAGTGAGGGAGATAAAGTGTTTTTAAAGGTGTCTCCTTGGAAGAAGATTTTGAGATTTGGCCACAAAGAGAACTTGAGTCCTCATTTCATAAGACCATATGAGGTACTGGAGAGAGGTGGCCAATGGCCTATAGACAACCTTTATTGCCTAAGTTGGATCAGATTCATAATGTCTTCTATGTCTCTATGCTTTAGAAATACAGGTCTGACCCATCTCACATCTTGTCAGTAGAGTCGATTGAGGTGAGTCTAAATATGACTTATGAGGAGGAACCAGTGGCAATCTTGGCACGGAAAGTGTAAAAGTTGAGAAATAAAAAGGTACCACTTGTGAAAGTTCTTTGGAGGAATCATGCCACTGAGGAGACAACATGGGAGAGTGAGCAGACAAAGCAGAGTCAGTATCCCCAGTTATTTCAGACTTGAAAGCAGGTAATTTTGAGGGTGAAATTATTTTTAAGGGGAGAGAATTGTAATATTCCAAAATTTTAAAAATTTTAAAATTAAATAAATAAATTATAAGTTAATAAATTAAATAAATGTTTTGATAAAAAAATTAAGTGAAAAAGTAAAATGTATATATGATATATATGTAAATATACATAACATATACAAGTCAATATTTTAAATTATTCAAAGTTTATTTTAATAATTTAAAATTAAATTGTATAGTTAGTGGAAGATGATATTACTTGGTAGATAATTAAAGTGAAAATTTATATGGTTAAAAGTGAAGTGGTTGGATAGAGATGATTGTGGATTATCATCTTCTTCTTCTTCTTCTTTCTCCATTGAAGGTCAGTCTTCTCCATTAGAGGGAAGGAAGGATTTGCTTTTTCCAAGCTCTAGTAATTGAAGGATTTCAAGTGTTCAAGTTGGATTTTTGGGGATTTCCTCCATATTTGTTATGTTTCCAACTTGTTTCCTTGAATTTCCATGAAATTTTATATATGTGTGAATTGGAAGTTTGATGTAGTATGTTTTAATGGCTGGAATTGGTATGTATGAAGTTGTTTTGAGTGGTTAACTATGATTTTAAGGTTGGATTTAACAAATGGTTAAGTTTGAGTTAAGTTTGGTAAAGAGAAAGAGTTTTGGGTTATGTAACTTTTTAGTTATGAAGTCATGGTTTTAAATTATGTATTTTGCTTTTAATTGAGTTATTTTGATCCATATAAAAGTATTTTATAGTTAAAAGATGGATTTGTTTGAGTTTGGATAGAGTTGGAAAGGGAAAAGAAAGATAACTTTGGATGTGACAATTATGTGTTGATATCAGGAATTTGGCCTGACACGCCCAATGACACGGCCATGTCATTGGGTGTATCGATGGTTTTGTTTTCTGTATTGGTGATACGTGCAGTGACACGCCCATGTCACTGAGTATGTTACAACTTTTGTAATGTTATAGTATTGACACATGCAGTGACACGCCCATGTTACTGAGCATGTCAAAGCTACTATGATGTAAGAGTAATAGCATGGACAGGGACATGCCCATGCCTCTAGGTGTGTCATAGCTACTGTAATGCAAAGCTAAGGACATGGTCATTGGCATGCCCATGTCACTGAGCGTGTCAAAGCTTCTGTGTTATGGGTTTAAGGCACGGCCATTGACACGTCGGTGTTGTTGAGCGTGTCATTTGTAGATTTTGCCATAGATAGTTCTTTTCTTCATTTTCCTTTGTGTTTCTTATCATTGTGATGAGAGATTATGTATATGCCTTTATTTATAATCACATTTGGTTTAGGCATTAAGGAGATTTGAGTTTCCAATCCAAGTGTTGAAGGATATCTTAGGAGAGAAGGTTGAAAGTGGTGTTTGTGCTTGCTTTTGGTTGTCCTTTGAGGTAAGTACAAACTTTTAATAAATTGGATATGTTTGCATTACATTGGGCTTAACACATTTTGATTGGAAAATATGTTAAGCTACTTGATACATTGAACATTCATAAACAATGTGCTATGGCATGTGATTTGTTATGAATGCATTATATGTAATGTGAAAAGCCATTGATAATGGCTAAATTGAGTAAAAGTGGAAAAGTATACAAAATGTGAAAATGACCCAAAATGTTTGGGTAATGTGGTTTGTTGTGTATACATTAAAGATATTATATAAAGCCATTGGTAATGGCTAGATTGTATAAAATATGATACATTATGATTATATGATGATGTTGGTATAAATGAGATAAATGAGGCAATGTGCCTAGCTTGATCATGAGAAAATGAGAAAGAGATTGATAATGGAAATATGAAATAATTGTGTGCCTAGTATGTTATTCAATTTCCAGAGTTCTATATTTGGCGGCATGCCTATGAGGTTATCCTCATTATTTGCCTCTGGAACTAGCTTTTGAGCAATTATTTAATTTGCCTTCGGGGCTAGACTCTTGGTGTCACTGTGATATGATCTGCCTTCGAGGCTAGCTTTTGAGCAATTACTTGATTTGCCTTCGGGGCTAGTCACATGGTGTCAACTTAGACTAAAATAGTAACTCTGGGATTTGAATAGCATATTAGATCCTTTGGACCCATGCTTGTATTCATTTTTATGTGAATTGTGAGTTGTGGAACAATTGAGAAATATGTTAAGATAAAGTGATATGAGATATGATATCCATATCCATTGTGCATTGGCATTGCATTTGAACTTTATTGTTATCAAAGTTTGTACCGCTAGGCTTTTGGTTTAGCACGATTGTGATTCATAGCACAGGTGGTAGGATAGATGTGGTAGAGCTGGAGAATTCGTCTATATCGAGCCAGGTCTAGACTTGAGATCTTAAGTGTAAAGTTGATTGTTGGACATCAAGATCAGAGACACACTGCCAACATGTACATATTTTATATTTTTGTACATTTTGACATCATGTAGATTATATTATATTTTGATATATATATATATATAGTAAACTATAAAGTATGTTTTGGATAAAAAAAATTTATAATGGGGGCATGTATGTATTTTAACAAGTAATATTTTGTTTGTTATTTAAATTATATCCATCAAAATTGTTTAAGATTATAAAGATTCAAAAGGTAAGGTTTTTATTAAAATGGGTCGTGGCATTCTTGTATCAGATATGCATATATTACATATGTTGGGTGTATGTATTGTACGTATATAGAGTATAATGGTGCTACAGGACAAAGTGAGGGCCCAGAAGAAAGCCAGAACTCTCAAGGAAAGGACGAGGAGTCAAGGGTTGTAACAATCCCTTCTTTTGTAGCTTATTGAGAACCCAAGACAATGGCTTCCCTAATTCTGAAAACTGCCTCATTCCTCCTTGATTAGTGGCATTAACATCAACTTCTTTTTATGTGCTTTGATTGCCTGACTGGTAGTTCCCTTTCTCATTCCTTTTTATTGAAAAGCAATTTTTCTCCCTTTCCCACTCTTCAATTTGTAGGCCAGCTTGGAGGAGATCTTTGAAGTCACGGATGAGTGTATGAGACATCCTTTCACGGAGATTGGGTAGGACCCCCCTCATAATCATCCTTATTTGATCAGATTCATCGGGCCTCTTCTTGAGCAAAGCAGCCTTATTTCTCCACCTTTTCACATAGTCCACAAAATTCTCATTTGGCCTTTGTCTAATGGACTCAACTTCCATTAAGGTAACTTCCAACTCGACATTGTACCCATATTGCTGGATAAAGGCCTTGTACAGCAAATCCCAATTCTTTTGTGTTCCACCATCTAAGGTATTGAACCAATTTTGTACAACAGGATCCAATGAGAGCATGAAGTACCTTAGAGTTTGAGCCTTAGTAGCTCGGGCAGACTGCATAGCAGTGATATACTGCTTCACATGGAGATGAGGATTTCCAGTACCATTGTATCTAGCAAAGGATGGCAGCTTGAATTTGTATGGAACTTCTTCATCTAGCTCAAATAATTTGTCAACTTTGGACATTTCTTCGGTTTTCAGTTTCTTCTCAAATTTCTTTTCTAAATCAGCAATCATCTTTTCAACATCAGAAATTTTGGTCTTCTCCATAGTTGATCTTTCAACAATCTTCAGTTCCTTTTTGTCTTGAGGATCTTGGTAGTATTGAGCCCAATCATCATCATCAATGATCACCTTATCATCATCAAAAGCTACTTCATCAACTTTAGCCTTCCCCTTGACTTTCTTGGTGCTAGCAGATGCTTCGGCATTGTTTCCTAAGATTGCAGTCAATTGGTTCTTCATGGTCTCAGCTAGGGCCTCTTTTATTTCTTCCATTTTGGCATTGAGGGCTTCATCCACCATTCTTTGAATTTGTTTGGGTTCCATTGCTTTTGGCGAGAAAGTGATTGAGTCGTTGCTAGATACTTCGTCTCCGGCGTAGGTTAGATTATTGTAAGCTTTTGAACTATCATAATCCAGGCCTGTGAGCCAGAGAGGATCAATGATATGAGATACAAATGTATGCATGTATGCATGTATGCACGACCAATCAACAAAGAAATATAATTAGGACGTTCCTTCCAACCTTATAACATCCACACACGAATGGCGAGTCTCTTTTCCTAGGTAGGTGGTTTATAAAATGGGGTACTTTGCTTTCGAATAATTCCCTCGGACATTTCAACCAATAGTTATATTTTCGAAAGTGGAAATCAGTTCATAATAATTCCCATTAATTAGGTTTTAATCCATTCAACCAACTAAAGTAGCTTTTATTCTATATTGGATTAAAACTAAATTAAGAGGTTTATTATAGATAGATTTCTCACTTGAAAAAGGTAACTAATGGTTCATGCCAAAAACAAGCCCATGGTTAATTTATTCTTAGTGTAAACTAGGCCCACAATTGATTTTTGCTATTTCATAATTGACATAAATATTTTTTGCAAGCCCTTTGTAAGAAAAGGTTGGATAAAAACAATTTTGTTTCTAAGCCCATTGTAAAAAGATCTTAGAAAAAATGGATTTTGGGCTTAGTATTTGGGCCATAAGCCAAAAGAATTTTTGATTTATTTTTAGAAAAGTTTTATGTCCAAAGACCATCTTGAAAAGTTTTGAAAATAGCTTTGGTCTTTTGGACTTTAAAGAAAAATTTATTTTGAGCTTACAATATACTTAGGTCATATTAGAAAAAGAGCAAACCAAATAAGCCATGATTTAAGCTAAGATAAATTAACCATAGTCAAACAACATGCATTTGGGGTAAAACCTAAGGAAAGTAACTAGGCCAATTACATGAGCTTTAGTCTTTGGGTAAAAAGGCTTAGGTTCCCATAGCAAGTATACACCAAATGGTATGAGGCCATGAGTGGTTATGCCATGCTTGATCTCTATACCTTGAGTGAAAGTATGGTATCCCTTACATAACACAACACGGGTAACACGGGCGTCCTAACTCACACACACGATGCAATCTAATATGATGCAATGGATAATATCATTATAAGAAAGAATAGAATAATATAAAGACCAATGGAATTAACTTCTCTTATCCCTAGTGGAGTCGCCACTGTGAGCGGGAATTTTTGCCCCCACTCCCGGTGGAATGGTTCTTGCGACTTCGGCACTATTTAGGCTCGGGGCCTTAGAGAACACGAACCTAAGTCCAGAGAAAATGGAGTCGCCACCCGGACGGGCCGGGAAAAAAGAAAGGGGTGGATGACTCGATTCCTAAGGAATCCCCAACCCCCTAATGGGTTCGGAAAGTTGGGTACGTGTGGGGAAGGTGAGAAATGGCCCAGCACCCCCACAACACTCGGTTCATTGGAACTGGCCTCCTTTACAGGTCTTAATATTATAAAATTCTTAAATATAACAATATTATCCATATTACACGCAATAAAAAGAAAGCATCATTATATTAAGATCAAAGCAATGTCCAAGGAAAACAAAATGAATAAATGGACACCCATCGGAAGATGGAAACATGCCCTTTAAATCACATGCCTAAATAGGACACCCACCGAAAGGTAGAAACATGCCCTTTACATAAGTTCTAAAATAGAAAAGCAAATTAAATTACATGATATTTAACTAATGAGGTACCCACCAAGTGGAAACATACCTCTTACAACATTTGAAAGAATAAATAAATTGATAAAAGTAAATAACCATTCATAATAAATAAATCATTCATTAAATATCAATAGAAAGTAAACATCCACCCATGATAAATTAAATAAACCAAGCATTGAACTTAAATAAATTAAAGCATATAAAATAAATCAAAGTATAATCAAATATAGAATTGAATAAAGCAAATAAAAATCTAAATTATGGCTACTGTGAGTTTTTTTAAGAAATTAAAATAGATTAAGGTTTTATGTTTTAAAAGGTTGATAAAGCTCTTTGATTAACTAAATTAATATTTGAATGGTGAAATCATGAAACTAGGGTTTGGACACTTTAAAACATTTTTTATTTGTGGTTTATGGCTATTCATTGAATTATGGTTTCAAGCTTACTGTGTAAAATTAAATATTTGTGTTTATATGGTTTTTTAAAGTTTTAAAGGATTAGGGTTTATAAAAAATTAAGGTTCAAGGTTTTAAAGGGGTTAGTGTTCACTATTTTAGGTTTGGAGTTGAGTTAGGGTTTAGTGATTTTTGGATTTAGGGTTTCGGGTGATGAATTGATTTTTAGAATTTGGAAATCAATTTGATAATTTTATGAAGTTTTATGAAGTTTTAAACAAACGATTTAAAGTTTATAAAAATAGAAAAGATATTTGTTAAGGTTTGTTGCAAGAAACAGAACCAAGTTTAAAATTTTGAAGGAAACATAATCAAATTTTGGTTTTGTTGAAAAATATGTTCAATTAGGGTTTTAATATTTTAAAGAAGTAAAAATAACAATTTTAAGCCTTTTGGAAAATAAACCAACGAAATAAGGTTTTTAACTTTAGAAAAACTAAATTAAAGTTCTAAGGTTTTAAATTTTGAAAAACACAAATTGTATAATCTAAGCTACTGTGAAAAGCAAAAAAAGAATTAATTCATACCTCCTTTTGATGATTTCTCCAAAAATCATTTTTCTTGGATGAATTAAAACAAAGACAATTGCTGCCTTTGATGGTTTCTTTCTCTTCTTCGTCTCTCAAAAAGTCAGATTTAATTTCACTGCTTTCCTTCACAGATTCGGTTTCAAAGTTCCCTCTAATTTCCTCCTTAATTTATGATCCCTTTTCCTCCCTTTTGTGTTGTTATTTATAGAGGTTTTTTTTATTGGTTTTTCCTAGTTACTCACGGCATACCATATTTAATAAGAAAAGGAAACCGAAACCTAATTGAATTAGGTTTCGAAAAATTTGAGTCGGAAAATTTCGCTGGCGAAAAAATCTGCCGTAGTTGGCTGCGGCAGTGGGTGGGGAAAATTCTGCGGGCAAAATGGCATGAGCGAAATGGCCCACGGCCAAGCCCACTGGAATTTTCGGCGACGATTTTTTCGTCGCCGATTTTTATTTTTATTTTTTGATTTTTAATTGTTTATTTTTATTTTTTATTAATAAAAATTAGATAATAAAGCAAAAATTATTTAATTAAGATAACAAAAATTATTTTGGACCAATTAAAATATATTAGACAATACAAAAATTATTTTGGACTAAACCGGACTGGGTCAAAAATTAAGGGTCTACACAAACTCTAACCAAACTCAAACTTTTCTTTAATCTTACTTTAAAATCATTGTATACTCATCAAAATAGCATCATTTCTATCCATCCAAATAATTATATCATACCCACTTAAAATTCCAAATTATACATATTCATAAACTTGAAGGAATTCAATAAATTTGAAAAGAAAGCTTACCAATTAGTTGCTATTCCACCAAAACTTCCTTTGATTCAAGTAATTCCTCTCAAAATTGAGCGTTGGATGAAGAAAAATTTCCTCCTTGTTCAGCCATGGAGTTCGGCCACTAGAGGAAGAAGAAGAAGAAAGAAATTTCTTTTAATTTTGATATTTTTCTTTTCTTTCATTTAAGACCATATATATTATTTTATTATTTTAATTAATCAATTATTTAATTATTTTTAAATTTAAATTTTACTCTTCTATCCAAAATCATTTTCTTTTTAAATTATTTAATTAATTTTAATGTTTATCAAGTTTATTTACCATTTTGCCATTTGACTTTACCATCCACTTTGACTTTTATATATTTTATATAGTTAACATATATGCAACATATACACTTCATTATTCACACTACCAAATCCTCATTTTTTCTTAAAATATTTATTTTAATTCAATTAAATTTTATTTTAGCAATTATGTGGATGTTACAATACATGCAAAGATGTATACAAACCATGTAGTAGAACCCTAAACTTAGGTTGTCTACATGCAAGACATCTAGCATAACATCTTTCAACATCTTTTTCTCATGTTTGGCCAACAAAAATGCTCTTGCAAAATTTCTAAGGTCTTGGTCACCCCAAAATGTCCTATCAACCCTCCACTATGAGATTCTTTTACAAGTACTTCCCTCAATGAACACTTAGGTATACAAAATTTCTTTTCTTTCATTAAAATTCCTTCATGTTTATAATATTTTTAAAATGTAACCTTTTCACATGCATCATAGACATTACAAAAATCAGAATCTTTAGCATATAAATCTTTAATGTGTTCAAACCCTGTGAATTTAGAAGACAAGGTAGAGATTAGAGTGTACCTTATAAATAAAGCATTCGCTACCACATTCTCCTTATCTTGCTTGTGTTGTATCACATGATCCATCTTTGAAACCGCTTGAACCTCATAGGATTGAAAGTAATGCCTAAGTTTCCTAGATGCCTAAACAACTGCGACATAAGTCTTCTCAACTATAGTATATTTTTATCTCATAAGGTAGCAATTTGTAACTCAAGTAGTAAATCCTGAATTCTACCCCATGGTCATCTGCTTGTGCCAACATGGCACCAACAGATTCTTCCTCAATTGTCAAATACAAAATCAACACTCTATTTGGTTTAGGTGGTCTCAACACTAGTGGGTTGTGCAAATACCACATAATTCAATCAAAGGCTTTCTAACATACCTCTATTTATACTATGGGCTGGTTCCTCTTTAATAGATGGAAGATAGGTTCATATATAATGGTCAACCAGCAATAAACCTCCTTATATACTGAAGTTGATCATGACCCCTCTTACTTCCTTCTCTTGAATGAAGTTTTACAATGTTTGACATAATTCTTAAGTGAGTTGTGTGCACACAGATCCAAATGGCATGAGGAAAGTTGAATGTCATGGATAAAAGTTGACAAAAAGCGTAACGACCCCACCTGCATGGTCTTAAGATAGCTGGTCTATTGGGCTTTTTCTCCCGTAGGTGGACCATAGTCCCAGCCCTCAACTCAGCAGGCCGCCACAGTACTGGACTGCCCTCGCGGGCCCTCCAGCAGGATTTGCTTATTTGGCTCCCAAAAGAGTCGCCTCCCCGGATCGAACACCTGACCTCTCCCTTAAGAGAGCCAGTGAGCACAATCTAGTACCATTTCTACCACTATGAAGGATGTTATAATTGTTGGAATTGGTGTGTATGATGTTATTTTGGGTAGTTAACAATGATTCTAAGGTTAGATTGAAGAGATGATGGAGTTTGGTTAAAGAATGGTGAAGAGAGAATTTAGGGTTATGGATTTTTGGGGTTTTGAAAACATGAACTTTAATTGTGCAAATTAATGAGTTGTTTTGATTCATAAACAAGTATTTTAAAGTCAAATATTGGATTTGGTGGTGTTGGGTTGGAGTTTGAGAATGGAAGTGGAGATTTAGGGTTTTGAAAAAGTGATTTTCCAAAGTGGTTGAATTGTGTGATTTTATTTGTTTAAGCATGTTGTTTAGTGTTAAAAGTGATGAATATAAGCTTGGAATGAGTAATGGATTGTGTTGGAATGAAAAACCTTCAATGGGGGAAGGTTATGCCATTTTTGAGATTTTGTATATACGAGTGTATTTTTATAATGTAAATGATTTAAATGTATTAAAATATATTTTTAATAATATAAATAAACTTAAAATACTAATTTAATTGTAGTAGAATGGAATTCCAATGTTGAAGTAAGGAAAGGCTAAATTTTTGGAAATTTGTAGGAGTGATGTGTAATTATGATTTAATGTTGGAAATGCCATTAAATGTGATACTAAATGATTATTTGCTATCACATTTGGTTTAGGCATTGAGGGAGATTGATTTGCTTCATCTAAGTGGTGAAGGGCAAGTTAGAAAGATTGGATTGAAGGTTGCTTTTAGCTTGCTTTGGGTTGCTAGTGGAGGTATGTACAAACTTTGAATATAATGTTTATATTTGCATAACATTTGGACTTAACACATTTTGGTTGAAAAATGTGTTAAGCTACTTGGTTCAATGATTGTGTATGAATAATATGCTATGACATTTGTAATGTCATATATGTGTTAAATGCATTGTGAAAAGCCATTGATAATAATTTGTGTAACATGTGAAATATGCATATTATGTGAAAATACCCAAAATAATTGGGTAATGTGTTGTGAATGCGAAAATGAGATATGTGTAATAATGAAATGAATTGATATTGATAAAAATGAGAAAAATGAGAAAGATGTGAAAAATGAGAAAAGTGAGAAAAAAAAATGTGAAAATAAGGCAATGTGCCTAGATTGAATATGTAAAAATGAGAAAGAGATTAATAATGAGAAATATGAATAAATTGTGTGACTAGTATGTTATTCAATTTTTAGAGTTCTAGGTTTGGCGGCATGCCTATGATTGCCTACGGGCTATACGCTGGAATGATGAAAAGACTGGGTCGTAAGCCAGGCCAGCTGATAAATATGATGTTTTTGGGGTGAAAATACTGGGTCGTAAGCCTCAAAAACTGTAGCAGTCTAGCTGAGTTGAGGACCAAGATACTGGGGACTAAGGGTCTAGCCGGGTTGAGGTCCAAAAGACTGAGGCTGTTACATTATCCATGGATATATATATTGCCTACGGGGCTAGACACATGGTGTCATTATGGACCAAAGCAGTAACTCTGAAATTTGAATAGCATATTAGATCCTTTTTGGGCCCATGCTTGTCTTTGTTTTACTGTGAATTATGAATTATGATACAATTGAGTAATATAATGTTATGAGTTGTGCTTATGAATTAATTGAAAAATATAAGAAAGTGGATTGATGTGACATCTATATGCATTGTGCATTTGGTATTGCATTGAGTTATATTATTATTATCAAAGTTTGTACCACTAGCCTTCGGCTTAGCGCGATTGTTTCCATCGCGCAGGTGACAGGGTAGACCCAGTTGAGCCAGAGAGTTCTTCTAGACCAGGTCGGGTCTAGACTTGTAGTTGAGCTTGTAGAGTTGCTATCGAGATCAGAAACACTGCCAGCAACATTTATATATTTTTATGTTATTGTACATTTTGAGTTTTATGCATAATATATTATGTTTTGAATTTTACATTTTGTATATTATAAAGAATGTTTTGGTCAATGTATTTGAAATGGGAAAGTAAGTGTGTTTTAAATTATATATATCTATAAGTATAAATGTTTGAGAAAATTGGTGAAATTGAGAAGTATGGTTGAGAGGGTGATTGGAAATTATTGGGAGTGTTTTCTTTTTTCAGGTTGAGTAATTGCTAAATTTTGGGATATCCAAAATACAGATAAAACTCTAGCGAATTTTTCCCAGAGATTTATATATATATTATTTATTTTGGGTTCTTATAACAAGTAAATAATAATTATATTCTATTTAATTTTTATATATTTAGAATTTTAAATTTTAAATTGGAAATGTAAAAAAAAATTAGTAAATCCGTCTGTGACATTTTTGTACCGTATATGCATATTTTACATATGCTAGAAATATGTTTTGTATGTATATAGGGTATAAGGGTGTTACATTTATTTTGGTATCAGAGCCTAGGTTTGAGATTCTCGACCTAGGTGGGGATGATAGAGAGAGAAAATGGGGGATTTGAAAAATAGTTTTTAATTGTAATACATGCATTGGCACTGGCAGTTTCTAATCTCTGATATAGTATTTTCTGCTTTGTTTGCAGATATAGGTAGTTATGGTGTCTCAGCCGCATCAGGCTGCTGAGGGTAGTGCAGAGAGTGTGGCTCCAGATGAGGGTAGAGATGGAGCTAGAGTTGTATCTGCTGGTGAGGCGTCTGTTTCTGTGCCTGTGAGACCAGCAGCTGATGAGGTTTCACTTGGCTGGGTATGGCATATGGTAGAGTTGTTGAGGTAGGCTCCAGTTCCCAGCCACCACAGCCACAACCACGGCCGCAGTTACCGGTAAGGCAGTATGACAAACTGAGAAAGTATGGGGCTGAGGACTTTGTTGGTACTATAGACCCTGCTGTAGCAGAGAAGTGGCTAGACCGGGTTCAGAGGATATTTATTCAGTTATAGGCTAGTCCAAAAGAGAAGTTTGATTATGCCAGATCTCTTCTACAGAGAGATGCATATGATTGGTGGAAGACGGTTCCACATGCTCTGGATGATCCACCAGTCCTGACCTATGATGATTTCCTGTGGGAATTTGAGCAAAAGTATACTCCGAGAGAGTATAAAGATGCAAAGAAGATGGAGTTCCTGAGTCTGAGACAGGATACTAGGACAGTGACCGAGTATGAGATCGAGTTTATCCGGTTGAGTCACTATGCTAGTGGGATCATTTCTGATGAGTTTGACAGGTGTAGGAGCTTTTTGGAGGGACTGAGACCCTCTATCATGTGCATCATTGTAGGCTCTCAGTATCAGGATTTCTCCCAGTTAGTTGCAGCTGCCATGAGTGTTGAGAGGGCACAGAATCTTGTAGCAGCTTCCAGGGTTGAGGAGACCAAAGTTAGGAGACCCCAGAGTAAGGCAGGGTCTTCATCAGTGAAGAGAGGCCGAGGGGGACATTTTCAGAGGTTTAGTAGGAGTCAGGGGCAGTTTGGCAGGTCAGTACAGCAGCAGAGATAGAGACAGAGACCTGTAATTTCAGTGGCTAGTGCTCCGACTCCAGTGGCTCAGAGACCTACTCCACCTAATTATGTTCATTGTGGTAGAGTACACGGAGGTGTCTGCTGGTGGAGAGGTGCTTTGGGAGTGTGTTTTAGATGTGGGTCGTCAGAGCATTTTATCAGAGATTGTCCCGAGCCACCAGAGATTAGGCAGGCAGATACTGCATCTTCTAGACCCAGTGTCAGAGGGGGTCGTGGTGGCAGAGGTTTTAGTAGAGGCGGTCACCCTGGGTTTAGTCAGAGAGGAGGCTTTACATCCAGAGGTAGTAGGCCAGATGAGGCTGGGCCATCTCAGCAGGTTTATGTGATGCAGAGGCAACCGGATGCTTCAGCCGTCATTGCGGGTACATTTTCTTTATTTGGTATTTCAGTCCTTGCTCTATTAGATCCTGGATCTACGCATTCATACATAAAGTGCATCCATCTTACCTGTGTATGAATTGCATTTTGAGTCCCTAGGATTTGATGTCTTGGTGACAAATCCTTTAGGTCATAGTGTTGTGGTGAGCAGGGTGCACCGAGATAGTCCAGTTGTTGTTCAAGATGAGGAGTTTCTCGGTGACCTGATTGAGATGCCTTTTAGGGAATATGATCTGATTTTGGGCATGGATTGGTTATCCAAGCATGGGGCTGTGGTAGACTATAAGAAGAAATGTGTTACTTTGAGAACACGGGATGGTAGGGATGTTCTAGTATCTAGTGAGCAGAGGTATCTTTCATCTATGTTTGTTTTAGCTGTTTCAGCTGGGAGGATGATTCAGAAGGGATGCGAGGCTTATCTTGCTCATGTTGTAGATACTAGAGTAGTGGGATATGTCACGACCCAATTTGTACATATGTACAGTACATCCGCGTACAGTAAGAGGAGCCATCCCGAGAAATCACCAAAGAACACGAAGTGAAAGGAAGCTCTATAGGACAAAAAGGACCTAACTGAAAAGATTGTAAAGTTTTGTGGAGGTGGCCGTAATTAACAAAAGTTGTTCTGAAGGTCCTTAATAGTTCCCATAACAGACTCTAAGGATGAAAAGTAGAGAAAAATCGGGTCGAAGCGGAATGCCACAGTTTTTCCCAAAAACGCATAGTTTGAGAGATACAGTGGATTCTCGACCAAGAGTATTTTCATCATTCTTGTGATAATAATTTATACAGTGGAAAACAAGACACGTAAAGGTATCCGAAGTAAACGGAAGGACTCCGCAGTGATCGATGTTGAAGAACGAACCTAAGTGGAGACCCGAATCACGTAAGGACCTAAAGGAAATTTTTACAAAAGTCAAGGGCATGAGCGTAATTTTTATAAATTAGTTCAAAATCAAGAATGAATGTCGAAAATGGAAACTAAAGGTTGAAAGGAGGAGAACGGTACATTTTACGCGTCGTAAAACCACCCGGTTAGGAAGAAAAGGCAAAACCTTCAATTGAAGGGTATTTTGGTCTTTTCACTTTCACTCAAGCACCAAGTGGGACATGTATGATAATTTAAGGACCATTTTGGTAATTTTCCTAGGAAGGACACAGGTTGCAATCTTATCCATTTAACCTTTTGTTTTGGTAAAATCCCATCCACATGCTAAAAAGGCAAAGAAGGACACATGTTGCAATCTTATTCATTTAGTCTTTTGTTTTGGCAAAATCCCATCCATTAAAAGAAAAAGAAAAAAAAAGAAATAAATTTATATGTACAAACGTGTACATATAAGATCTTCAAGAGCATGGATCTTTTTTTTGAAGATTAAGAGCGTAACACCTTCTCCTTCTCCAAGCAAAGGTCGTGGCCTCCAACAAAAACATTCAAGGAATTTCCAAGTTTCTAGGTGAAAGTTTAGAAGAAAGTTACCAATTCCAAGGTAAGGAAATTCATCTATGGTCTCATTTCTTTCATTGGTTATATTATTTGCAAGATACAAATGAAAGAATAAATATGATGATTATAGAAAAGTTAAGAAAGTGAAGAGAAATTAGATTAAATGATCCATACATGTAGAATTGATGAATAAATGGTAATTAGTAGCTTTAGATAGCAAGAATCAAGGCTTGAACATATGGTTTTTATAATGTTCTTATTATGGAAGTTATGAAAATTATAGGAAATCAAAGGGATAAAGAAGAAGAAGGGAAGAAAGAATAGGACAAGCAAGGGATAAAGCAAATAAACAAGGTTTGGTACTTAAATCATTGCCTTTTCAATTAATTCATATGTTTTGCATTATGGAACTTTTGAAATTGCTTTGAAATGACGCCATTATGTGTGGTAAATATGTGGGAAAGTACTCTTGAACCATTTGTAATCAATTGATTGTGAAAAGAATGAAAACAAAACAAACTAGCTAAATTTGCTCAATTATTCATAAACTTTGATGAACTTTTAATCACCCCTTTGGTTTGATTTTTGAAAGAGGGACCCTTAGTCCTTCAATGGTATCACAAAAGGAGTCTAAAAATCAAATTTTCAAGAAAAAAATGAATTCCCCTCAAGGTTTGAAAATTGGGCCGAATGGTCCCTTTTGGGCACCATTCTGCAGCTTTCATTTTGGCCAGTCCGTTGAAGGGACAAACGAAGGAATTTTCCGATGAAATTTTACATGCATTTAGTTAACTTATGAAAGTGTTTTCCTGCAAAAATTCAGGCAAAAATAAGTTTGTTTACTTGGTCAAAACTATTGCCAAAGTTGACTGATTTTCAGCAGTAAAAACAGATTTTACCATTTAGTTGACGCGCGCCATTGTGTTGCCGATTTTACGTGCCGCGACACTATTCATTTGGTAAATTTTTCTAAATGTGTTAAAACTTGAATATTATGATATGGATTGATATTAAATCATATAAAATGACATGAAGGAGAATTGGAAATGATCAAAAAGCCATCATGACAAGCTATTCCGACAATACATGCATTATGGAAAAATCATGGCTTATTGAATATCATGATCAAATTAATTAATAAATTGTTTACGCTCTACTTGGTTATGATAGAACCCTTGAGATAAGGGTATGATGCATCATACTATTATTTCAGTACTGCTCATGACATGACATGATATTCCAGCTGAAGGCCGATGATTACAATAACATGATCAATGATTCAATGAACAATGGCTATTAGCACATGTGCAAGAATTATGATGAAGGATGATGAAATATGCACCATGACGCATATCATCCTATAATATCTCACCATGATGAGATATATTTATCCTGACCCGTGCCTTATCCGTTGATGTTCTGTTAAACCAGTAGAGCAACCAAAATGATAAAAGCAAGAAAAATGATTTAAATTCAAATTATTCAGTCAAGCCTTTTTACCTTCTGTGTTTTGTATTTATTCCTTTCAATTATTTATAGTATATAAGTGTATGTTCAAGTCATTCTTTCATTTTATTTATTTATTGCAGTGATTTAAGTACCAACTAAGCAATTGCTTAGAGAGTTTAGTTTCCCTCTAAACTCGTAGGTTAAACGAGGAGACGAGATTGCAGCATGTCCTGCGCAGCTGGCCTTGACTACTACTTTGGGTAGGAGTTTGGATATGATTGATTGTAGCAATATGGCATGTACATAAGCTTGCATAATCTAGCAAATAAATGTATTATACTGAAAAGCTAGAACACGTACACTGCTAGTAATCTAATAAATCTTATTTGGATTTAGCACTTATGTATGCAAGTATAGAAGTGTAAAGTTTTAGTGCAGGATTTGGTGGAGGATATAAGGGTGATGAATGTAGAAGTGTTTGAGGAGTGTTGCGATTGTTTGATTGAGATCAAAATTGTTTTCAAAAATCAAAGAAAAACAGTTTTGGCGACACTTGGGACCTCCATTTTTAGGGGAGGTTATGGCAAAAAAAATTTTAAAATCTGCACTTAAAATTGGCTAAGTAAAATATTAAGACACAACCACCATGAGATAACAGTCCATCTTGGTCTATAAACGTAGGCTAAGATGGGGTGTTACATTTAGAGGTATCAGAGCACCGGTTTAGCCAGTCCTGGAAAATTCAACATAGGAGGATACACATTTTATGTTGGGAGTGGCCATTACCAATGTAAAATGGGATATCCTATAGCAGATAAGAAATGAGAGCATATATCATTTAGGTACGAAATGTCGGTATAGTAGAAAGAATATTATAAATACATAAGTATATGGGGTACATGTTATAAAGGAAAATCTAATAGTGATTACGTACATGCCATATAGGAAAGTTAATGTGTTGAGTCAAGCCAGCTGCTAATCCTTATCACGATATATGTATACGGTATAAGGTTGCAAGAGGCAGAATCACAAAGAGTTATAGATCAAGAGAAGGAATCACACGCTTTCGTATCCATAAATGTAGAAATGGATCTTGGACTTATGCCACGACCCGCAACTGTGGCTGTGGAAGGCCCCGAAGTTTATTTAAGATAGATGATAGTACCATTGCAATAAACGGCAAGAATGGTACCTGTTGCTACCAAAAGAGAAAGGAAGTCCCCAATTGAGAAGTTAAGGAAATATGGGGCTAAAGAATTTAAGGCTAGTAGGGAAGAAGGATTTGAAGAAGTTGAGTACTGTTTGGACAGTACCAGTAGGGCATTGGAACAACTAAGATGCACGCCAGATAAAAGATTTATTTATGCCATGTCCCTTTGGGTAGAAGAAACATACACTTGATAAAACATACTTAAACGCAAGGAGAAATGAGTTTATATATCTACAGCAAGGAAGAATGACAGTATCTGAGTATGATAGAGAGTTCACCCGCCTTAGTAAGTATGCAAAGAAAATGATAGAAATAAAGCAAGAAAGACGTCAAAGGTTTTGGAAGGATTAAATAATGGAATTAAAGTACAATTAGTAGTCATGGACGTGTTTGAATTTTCAAGATTAGTTGTGAAAGTTTTAGGTATTGAGAGGGTATAATAGATTAGAGAAGTTGTAACACCCCCACATTCAATACATGCACACTACAACCACCACAATGTAGTATACATGCACTAAACATAGGGATGCTACGGATATTATTAACATTCAAATGGTTTTAAATAATACTATCTTCTTTCTCATATACATTATAGAAAATAAGTCATTAACTTATTATATAAAACAAATAGATATATATATATATATACGTATACATTTACTTAATACGCAGCGGAATATAGAAAATATTTACATATATGAAAACATTTAAATTCATATTTACAAATATACATATATTCACACTATAAACAATATTTACAAAATATAAAAGAGTTATACATGATTGGCAAGTCTGCTCTGATCTTTAAGTTCCCAAAATCAACTCTTCAACGTCTACTCTCACTCGGTCTCGAAGAGCTCTCGGGTTCAACTCTATCAACTCTATCACCTGCGCGATTAAATACTATCGCGCTAAGCCAAAGGCTTAGTAAGATAATTCATGCTAATATTATGCTTTAGTACAATGCAATGTAAATTGTCAATCCATATTATACATGTAACATCATATATGCAAAGCTAACAACATACCTTACATTTCATAATTCAATATAAGTAGACATATCACATTTCAACATCTTTTCATATACCTCATTAGTTACTCATTAAACCATTCATGAACAACACTAAACAAAGACAAGCATGGGCCCAATACACACTAATATGCCATTCAATTTTCAGAGTAAATGTTTTGGTTTTGTTATCACATTTATCAATATCATATACCCAACTAGGCTTCAAGGATTAGGTTCAACCAAGCTTCAAGGGGAGCAAAGCATGCTAAGCTTCAACCCAACTTGGCTTCAAGAACCAACCCAACCTAGCTTCAAGGGTTGTAACATCTCAATTAGGCTTCAAGGATTCAATCCAACCTAACTTCAAGAGATTGTTACTATCATTAGGCATGCCACCAATAACAAACTCTGAAAATGGAATAACACATTAGCCACACAATTCATTCACATTTCATTCTCAATTCTCATCAATTAGGCAAACATGCCATGTATCTTTCAATTGAATCATCATAGCCAATCACAATGGCCTTAAATCAAACAATATCTCAATTCATATTAATCATATAACATCATTGATACAACATTTCAAAGTACATACCACATTGCCATTCACAATGCATATAGCCTAACATTGTTCATATGTTTCATCAATATCAAAAAATGTGTGCTACAATCTCAACATCAATGAATGTATGTTCCACATATATTTAATTAGGTCATTCTTATCTTTGAAGTATATTTAAAGTGTTTATGTTTATGTTTAAGTATCAAAAATATCTTTGAAGAATCAAAACCATACACAAAGAACAAAAATAAAAACAGTAGCCAACACATTTGAGGGACACGGCCAAGCTTGTGGCCGTGTCTCTCAACTGAATTTTGGCAATGACAGACACTGGCATGGGACACGGCCGTGTCTCTCAAAAACCAATCCAACACGTCCAAAATTTCATGACTTGGCCGTGTCTCTCAATGCCTTTGGCCGTGTCACCCAAGAACAACACCCTAACCAAAACCAATTCTCTTCTAATATCACTCAACACAATATACACCATATAACATGTTTCAAATGAATATAATCAAGGTTCTAAACACATATTCATCACAAAAACCACTTCACAATACATTAATATTACATTTAAACAAATACCATTTCAAAACCCTAAAATCCAACATCATTCATAATCTTTCAAAATCAACATCTACCACTTTCCACAACAACACCTATGTAACCTTTTAACTTAAAATCACTTTAACACTTGAAAACACATCATAAACACATCTCATCATCAAATCCTACAAACTCTAATTCACTTCAAACACCCCTTCAAAAGAAAAGAAGAAATCAAGGAAAAGATCTTACCTCAAATGAAGAAATTTCACAAATCTTTAACCAAATCCTTTGATTGCTTCTTCAATTTGCTTCAAGCATCAAGAATACCTCTCTTGCTCTTTCTCTTCTTGGATGGCCGGCCTCTTCATGAAAGAAAGAAGAAAATGATAAAGACACAAAGTCAAATAGCTTTTCTTCTTTAAATCTCCACCAAGAGATTTTATCCAATCAATTACCAAAATGCCCTCAACCATATAACTAACCTTTTGTCTCTTATATGCCCATATATGTAATTTCACATATCCCATAAAAATATCTCTCTTCCATTGACTCTCCCTTTGACTTATGTATATGTTATATATATTATCATATAAACAACATATACACTTTACTCTAAACCCTCTTTCTTTCCCAAAACACATATACACAAGCATTCTCTTTCAAACCTCTTTTCTTATCACATAACATATACATTCAATCCCATTTACAACAACAACAACAACAACAACATAAACAAAACTTCTAGGGCATACATGAGGATATTACAATTCTCCCCCTCTAAAAAGAAATTTCATCCTCGAAATTACCTGATATCAAGTTCGAAATAATTGAGGGTACTGATCTCGCATAGTATGCTCACTTTCCCAAGTTGCTTCTTCTTTTCCATGATTCTTCCACAAAATCTTCACAAGTGGCACTCTCTTGTTTCTCAACTCTTTCACATCACGTACCAAGATAGCAACTGGTTCCTCTTCAAATGTCAAATCTGGGTTCACTTCGATAGATTCAGTTGGCAACACATGAGATGGATCCGATCTGTACCTCCTTAACATAGAAACATGGAATACGTTATGAATATGATCCAACTCAGGTGGCAAAGCGAGTCGATAAGCAACTGGCCCAACTCTTTCCAAAACTTTATACGGTCCAATGAAACGAGGACTCAATTTCCCTTTCCGACCGAACCTCAAAATTTTCTTCCAAGGAGATACTTTCAGAAATACCTTATCTCTAACATCAAACTCTATGTCTCTCCTTTTCAGATCCGCATAACACTTCTGTCGGTCTGAAGCTGCTTTCAACCTGCCTCGAATCAACTTCACTTTCTCTTCAGTTTCTTGAATCAAATCAGGCCCAATTAATTTACTTTCCCCAAGTTCACTCCAACAAAGAGGTGTCCTACACCGTCTGCCATACAATGCTTCGAATGGGGCCATACCAATGCTGGATTGGTGACTGTTGTTATAAGCAAACTCCACAAGCGGTAGAAATTTGTCCCAACTTCCAGAAAAATTGATGACACAGCTTCTCAACATATCCTCAATAATCTGTATCACCCTCTCTGACTGCCCATCTGACTGCGGATGGAATGCAGTGCTGAAGTGTAATCGAGAACCCAAAGCACTATGCAAACTCTTCCAAAACCTTGAAGTAAACCGGGGATCTCGATCAGACACTAAAGAAGTTGGAACACCATGCAACTTTACAATCTCATGGATATACAGCTCAGCTAACCTCTCCAAAGAGTAATCCATCCGAACTGGAAGGAAATGAGCTGTCTTAGTCAACCTATCAACAATCACCCATATGGCATCATGCTTCCTTTGTGTCAATGGCAACCCAGACACAAAATCCATTGTCACTCTTTCCCACTTCCATTCAGGCACTGACAAAGGCTGAAGTAATCCAGTTGGAACTTGATGCTCTGCTTTGACCTTCTGACATGTGAGGCATCTGGATACAAACTCCGCAATGTCTCTCTTCATACCAGACCACCAGTAATGCTGCCTCAAATCATGATACATCTTGGTATTGCCCGGATGCATAGCAAACACTGACTGATGTGCTTCTTCCAAAATGATTCTTTTCAAATTAGCATCATCGGGTACACACAATCTATTCTTAAACCAGAGACTCCCATCATCTCTCACAACAAAATCTCCACTTTTCCCATTCTGGCAAGCTGAAACAATATTCTGAATCTTCTTATCGGCTGACTGAGCCTCTTTAATCTGATCTAACAAAACTGGTTTCAAAAGCAACTGTGCCAACAATGCACCATCGTCACAAGCTATAAAACTAGCACACAATGCTCTCAACTCAACAAGCAACGAGAGCGAATAAACAGTCAAACCTGCCAAAGACTTCCGACTCAAGGCATCAGCAACAACATTTGCTTTACCTGGATGATAATCAATCAAACAATCGTAGTCTTTAATCAATTCTAACCATCTTCTCTGCCAAAGATTAAGCTCTTTCTGGACCCCCAAATATCTCAAACTTTTGTGATCAGTGTAGATAAAACATTTCTCCCCAAACAAATAGTGTCGCCAAATCTTCAATGCAAACACAATGGCTGCTAGCTCCAAATCATGGGTCGGATAATTAAGCTCATGCGGTTTCAACTGTCAAGAAGCATAAGCTATGACTTTACCTTCTTGCATTAGCACACACCCCAAACCACTATGTGAAGCATCACTGTAAATCACATATGGTTTGCCTTCCACATGTAAAGTAAGAACAGGCGCTTGAGTCAACATTTCTCTCAACTGCTCAAAGCTAGCCTGACACTGATCCGTCCACACAAATCTAACTCCCTTCCGAAGCAATCTGGTGAGTGGAGTAGCTATCAAAGAAAATCCTTTCACAAACCGTCGGTAATAGCCTGCCAAACCCAGAAAACTTCTAACTTCAGTTACAGACTTGGGTGGACTCCAATTCAGAATAGCTTCAACTTTACTTGGATAAACTCTAATGCCTTCCGCTGAAACTATATGACCGAGAAAAGCTACTTGGTCCAACCAGAACTCACACTTCGACAGTTTAGCAAACAACTGCTTCTCTCTCAAAATCTGCAACACAATCCGCAGATGCTTGTCATGTTCGTCTTTATTCCGCGAATATACCAGAATATCATCAATAAACACTACCACAAACTGATCCAAATAGGGCCTAAACACCCTATTCATCAAATCCATAAAAGCTGCCGGTGCATTCGTCAGGCCAAAAGGCATAACTAGAAACTCATAATGCCCATACCTGGTCCGAAAAGCTGTCTTGGAAATGTCTTCAGCTTTAACTCTCAATTGATGGTACCCAGATCTCAAATCAATTTTAGAAAACACAGCTGTACCCTTCAATTGATCAAAGAGATCATCGATTCTAGGCAAAGGATATTTATTTTTAATGGTCACCTTGTTCAATTGCCTATAATCGATACACAACCTCATAGTACCATCTTTCTTCTTCATAAATAGCACAGGAGCTCCCCAAGGAGAAACACTGGGGCGAATAAATCCTTTATCCAACAACTCCTGCAATTGCACTTTCAACTCCCTCAATTCTGCTGGTGCCATTCTATAGGGAGTAATAGAGATAGGAGTGGTACCAGGCAATAATTCAATACTGAACTCCACCTCTCTCTCAGGAGGTAACCCTGGCAACTCCTCTGAAAATACATCTGGGAACTCTGCAACTGTGGCAATACTATCAATGGGAGAACCCTTCACTCTAGTATCTATCACATGAGCAAGATAGGCTTCACACCCCTTTCTAATCAATCTCCGAGCTGCAACAGCTGAAACAAATAAGGAGGCTAGCTGTTCCTGCTCATTAGATACTATTACCTCTCTATCATCACTGGTTCTCAAAGTAACAACTTTCCTTTTTAGTCTACCATAGCTCCATGCCTAGCTAGCCAGTCCATGCCTAGAATCACATCATATTCCTTAAATGGCATCTCAATCAAATCTCCAATGAACTCCTCACCTTGCACCCTCACTACACTATCTCCATGCCTAGATCAATTTGTGGTGGTTTTCATTGATGATATTCTTATGAATTCACGTAATGAGGAGGATCATGACAGGTATTTGCGAATTATATTACAGTCTCTGAAAGAGAAGCAATTGTATGCTAAGCTATCTAAATGTGAGTTTTGGCTCAATTAGGTGACTTTTCTCGGTCATGTGATTTTAGCAGAGGGTATTGGAGTTGATCCGAGTAAAGTTGAGGCTATTTTGAATTGGAGTCCACCAAAGACTGTGACAGAGGTTAGAAGTTTTCTAGGTTTGGCAGGCTATTATCATCGATTTGTGAAGGGTTTTTCTATGATAGCTATACCACTCACCAGATTACTTTGGAAGGGAGTTAGATATGTGTGGACATATCAGTGTTAGGCGAGTTTTAAGTAGTTGAAAGAGATGTTGACTCAAGCTCCTATCCTTACGCTGCCTGTGGAAGTTAAACCATATGTGATATACAGTGATGCTTCACATAGTGGTTTAAGTTGTGTTCTAATTTAGGAGGGTAGAGTCATTGCTTATGCCTCTCAACAGTTGAAGCCGCATGAGCTGAATTACCTAACTCATGATTTGGAGTTAGCGGCCATAGTTTTAACTTGAAGATTTGGCGACATTACTTGTATGGAGAGAAGTATTTTATTTATATGGATCATAAGTGTTTGAAGTGCCTAGGAGTTCGGAGAGAGCTGAATCTTCGGCAGAGATAGAGCTGAATCTTCGGCAGAGATAGTGATTAGAGTTGATTAAAGACTACGACTATTTGATTGATTATCATCCTAGCAAGGCAAATGTCATTGCTGATGCCTTGAGTCGAAAGTCTTTAGTAGGTTTGACTACTTATTCACTCTTGTTGCTTGTTGAGTTGAGAGAGTTGCATGCCAAATTTGAGTCTTGTGATGATGGTGCTTTGATGGCTCAATTGCAGCTGAGACCAGTGTTGTTGGATCAGGTTAGAGAGGCTCAGTTGGTAGATGAGAAAATCCAGAAGATTGTGTTGGGTTGCCAAAAGTAGGAGAGTCAAGATTTTCATGTGAGAAATGATGGCAGTCTATGATACAGAGATAGGTTGTGTATTCCTGATGATGCATGATTGAAGAGGGTGATTTTAGAGGAAGCACATCAATCACTCTATGTTATGCACCCTGGGAGTACCAAGATGTATCAGGATTTGAAGTAGCATTATTGGTTGTCAGGTATAAAGAGGGACATAGCAAAGTTTGTATCCAAATATCTCACTTTCCAAAGAGTGAAGGCTGAGCACCAAGTTCCTTCATGATTGCTTCTGTAACACCCCTTCCCGGCCTACATGTGTAAGCCAAGTAGAGGCGCCACACTACCTAATGTTGCTACCAATTTTACTTAGTCAAATTTTAGTTCCGGTTTTTACAGAAATTTGGCCAGAGGTTCGCCTAGAAATTGGGTCCCGAGTGTTGACAAAACTGGTTTTTCTGATTTTTGAAAACATTTTTACACAAACCAATGCGAACATAATCAGTCTCAATACACTCCCAATGAATCCCCCTTATAACCTCAACTACAAACCTACAATTAGAATTTACACTTCTAGTACAAAATAAAGTAGAGGTTTATTATTATTACATACTACTAACGTACAGTATAACATAGAAATTCTCAATCTTATATATACATATACATGCCATAACTAGTTAACTCATAATGGAAACTAAGAGATCTACCCTGAGATGCTGTGGGTCTGGTCGTCGCTTCCCAAGAGTTAGCTACTGCTCCAAACATACGAGTCAAGGAAAACTTAACTCGCTGAGCAATGTCGCTCAGTGGGTACTTTACCAATGGAAATAATACTAAAACATGAAAGCATTTGAAATAAAAGGAAATAATTAAATCAAAAATCAATCAACATTAAACCAATGGAAGTTATTGTACATTCAGTGTAAATATGCTTTCAACAAATAAAAAAAACATAATTCAAACTCATTTTGTGTAACACCCCATCTTAGCCTACGTTTATAGACCAAGATGGACTGTTATCTCATGGTGGTTGTGTCTTAATATTTTACTTAGGCAATTTTAAGTACAGATTTTAAAAAATTTTGCCATAACCTCCCCTAAAAATGGAGGTCCCAAGTGTCGACAAAACTGATTTTTCATATTATTGAAAACATTTTGTTTCACAATTCAACTCAAGCACACTCCTAATAATCCACCCTTATAACCTCACTACAATCCTGCAAGAAGAATTCACACTTCTATATCCACAATCCAATTCAATTCAAAACCATACAGTTATTATACATTACTATATTTACATGCTACATCAAGTTAACTCTTTGTATTGCTCAAATAAGTACATGGCAGTTTCTAATACCAAAATACAAAATAAAGAGCACCACCTACGTTTGTTGATGACCAACAAATCGCAGGACTCCTCTGCTCGCTACTGGCTCCTTGATAATAACCTACGAGTTTAGAAGAAACTAAACTCGCTAAGCATTGCTTAGTGGGTACTTTAACCATTGCCGAATATAAATAGTGCAAGGAATGTTTGTTGAAACACATGTAAAAGTAGAACACTGCATAATTAAACTATTTTCATACAATCATCATATTTATATTTTCTAATTAAGTTAAGATTCACATTTTGTATGTAAACAACATGTAATATAACTTCATTATAATTACGAGTTAATCTGCTCCACTAGGTAATTATGAATACACCGATCTCAAAATGAGGCCTCGTATAGAGTTACGCGTGGTCTTGACCTCACACGACTAATTGCCATGGTCTTAGTCTCACACGATATAGAATATACAACATAACTGCGTGGTCTTGGTCTCACACGACTAGTTTCCATGATCTTGACCTCACACGATATAACCGCATGGTCTTGGTCTCACACGACTAGTTGCCATGATCTTGACCTCACACGATATAACCCCCATTCCATACCGGTTTTACCCATTTACCGAGTAGAGCATATATAACATTTCATATATACCCATTCACTTCGTATATATATACCACATATTCTCCATGTATCTACAATATATATACTTACACAAATACCACATATATTCACATATGTATCATATGTATTCACATATATACTTATACACGCATATATATACCATATAAACAATAAACTCTGGTTCTTAACCCAACTTGATTCTTGTTTTAGAAAATTTGTATAAAATAACAATTTCAAGAAAATGAACAAACAATTAGTTAAAGTACCAAACCTTGCTTTTCCTTAGTCCTTATTCTATATCACTTCCTTTCCTTCCTTGTCTCCTTGATTTCCTATGAAATTTAACATCACATATACAAAGGTAAGAACCCTAGGTATAGACATAGTCTTATCTTATGATTTTTCTAATGATTGCTAGCTTATTTTCACCATTAAGCACCATTATTTCCTTCATCAAATCCTTCAATTAATTATTTCTTGAATTTTCTCCAAATCTAACTACATAAACCCTAATTTTAATCTCTTAAATTAACCATTAATCCATGAAATTAAAACTAGAGATAGGTTTATCTTACCTTATAATCTTGTTTGTCACCAAACTCTTTAAATCAAAAGCCTTAAACTTTGGAAAAATCACCTCCTTCTTCCTTCTCTTATGGTTTGGACGAATTCACAATGCAAGAGAGGGCTTTTATACTTTCTTTCCTTAGTTTATTTTGATCCAAATGGCAGCCACAAGTGGTGAATAGATGTTGACTTCCAATTGGTACACCTTATAGCAAAAATGGCCACTTTTAGTTGGTCCATTTGCCTTCTTCCAATTGGTACACCTTATAGCAAAAATGGCCACTTTTAATTGGTCCACTTGCCTTCTTCTTTTAATAAATGTTATATGGCTAATTATGATCCACTTTTGGGGTGGACGAATGCCTTAGGGCCATTTGTCCATCCCTTTTTCTTTTCTTCTTTTAATAAATGCTATATGGCTACTTATGATTGGCCCACTTGCCTCCTTCTTTTATATATTTATTTGGCAAGCCCTTAGGCTTCCTTTTATTCATATTTTGACCCCCCCTAAACTTTCTTGTATTGTAATTTTATAGTCTAGGGTGTGAAAATATCAAAATATCCTCCAGCGATTAATCGATTGTAACTTTTAAACCGTGCGTTTTCGGGCAAAATTGAAACCTATGGTTATGACCCGATTAATCTCGAGAATATTCTTCTGGGGTCGGATATGGGCACTATTAAGAACTTCCGACACTTAATTTTTAAGTTTACGTAGTTGCCCCTAACTTTTGAAAAATTTCCACTTAGGTCCTTTTGATATCCCTTCCTGACCTTGCTGTCTTTCTTTATTAATATCTTTTTACTAACAATTCTGAATTAAGTAATTCTTATTCCCACTGAAACTAAACATCCGGGGCTATATTTTGTCAAAATTTCAGGTCGATCCGAGCTATATCTGATTTTTGAAGGTCCTTCGAAGTCAAGCCTACTATGCTGTCCTGAGGCAGCTTGCACATTGTCTACTAAATCCATCATATCTTATTTTTTACAACTCCAAATTGAGTAATTTCAAGTTATACATCTATCTAAGACACAAATAAACAATTAAGTCTTCTTTGAGACTCTCTAATTCTATCATTAACTTGGATGAAATTTGAGCTCAAGTTATAGGTCATGTTCTAAGCTCCTTTGTTCTAAGCCTAAATCATATCCTCTATGTTTGTTTCTTACCAATCTAGAATTCGGGATGTTACAATTTGCACTACGTAGTTAAAAAAAAAGGACTTTGGCTCTACTGGTATATAGGGAACCATGGCGATAAGGCTGTGGCCCTCACCACTGTAACATAGGTGGCCCTCACCACCATTATCATATCACAGGAATGGCCCTCACCATCCTTGTTATAACCAATGGCCCTCACCACTGAATAAAATATCATATCAGTATCAAATCAATCACAATAATGAGCAGTACAGCATGCGTTAGTATAGTGCACCATACCCTTATCTACCACCCCTAACTATCCAGCAGAGCATAAAGGTTAAAATGATTCAATTTAAGTCTCAAACTTCATTTTAAAATGACTCGAGAAATCATTTTAATTCCCGTCGCGCTTTGCCAATTACGCCGCGCACCACATTCTTTAGTCAAACCATTACCCTTTTTCACATAT
The DNA here is from genome assembly GCA_947685225.1 of Garcia nutans. Lineage (NCBI taxonomy): Eukaryota > Viridiplantae > Streptophyta > Magnoliopsida > Malpighiales > Euphorbiaceae > Garcia > Garcia nutans. The sequence goes on from CANTUV010000040.1 coordinate 12,924,807, forward strand.
TTAACATCCACAATAAACATATCAAACATTTCAAAGCATTCCTCAAAAGGTCACAAATTGACCAAATGAAGAGTGTCACGGCGCGTAAAATCGGCAAGCGCCAAATGAATAGTAAAATCTAGGTTTTCGTCAAAATTTCAGTCCACTTCAGTCTTATATTTGACCAAGTAAATGAATTTTTTTTTGTCTAAAATTTTGCAGGAAACTTATTTCATATGTTGACTAATTACACATAAAATTTCGTTTAAAAATTCATTCATTTGCTACCTCAAACAACTGCCCCAAAAAGGGTCCAGAAAGCTTCCATTTTAGGGACCATTTCGGCCCAAACTAACACATTGTGCAAAAGTACTTTTTTTTCTAAACCCATTTCAAGACTTCTTTAATAATGTAATAAAGGTTTAGACACTTCCCTTGAAAATACTTGCATGTTTAAATCAATTTGAACTAAATGGGGTTCATAAATCATTTTACTAAAATCATTGTAAACATTAGATTTTATTTGAATTCAACCAACTAAAACACCATATAGATTCAATAACACACTTCAAACATTTAATATAAGTGAAAATAATTCAATTGGGAAACAATTCAAAAATGGCATAAACATGATTTTCACAAAAATAAATAATTCTCATTAGTAAAGTACCAAACCTTGTTCTTTTAATTCCCCTTTGCCTTTCCTTCTTCTCCTTCCTTAATCTTTGTTTCTCCTTCAAGAAATTCAAGAACACAACCTTAAACATAAACCTTAGAAATTTAGAATAATAAGCTACCCTCCAAATTCATATGAATTTCTACCTAAATTAACCATCTCTCATCATTAATCAACATATTTTTCCATTAAATTCATTTTCTAACCATCCTACAAACTTTCCCCAAATTCAACCTTTATGTACCCTAATTTAGATCTCTTAAAATAGTCAACAATTTATGAAATTAAAGCTACAAATAAAACCCCTTACCTTAAAGTCTTATTCTCCACCAAAGTTTGCAACCAAAAATAACTAACTTGAAAAATACTCTCTCTTTTCCCTTCCTCTCCTATTTGGCCAAAGCAAGAACAAAGGAGAGCTCTTGAATTTTATATTTTTGCTATTCTCTCATCCAAATGGCGGCTAAGAGAGGTTAAGATGTGTTGGTGTAAGTGTTGGTTTCCCATTGGTACACTTAAGTGGGAAAATGGCTAATTTTCATTGGTCCAATTGTCTCTTTCTTTTATTTATTTAAAACCCAAGCCATTGGGCTTTCTTTTAATTATATTTTGGCCCCTCAACCTCCTTGTGCTGTAATTTTATGGTCTAGGGTGTGAAAAGACCAAAATACCCTCCGGCGATTACTCGTTCGTAACTTTTAAACCGCGCACTTCCGTTGAATGCCGTGGTACACTTTTTGACTCAGTTTTTCCTCTAATTTTCATTTTTCAGATCCATTATTACTTTCGAGACACTTTTGAAAATGATCATAATGCCCCTGGTCAAAATCCCCTATATCTTCCAAGCCGTGCGTTTTCGGGAAAAACCGTGTCGCGCCGTTGCTACCCGATTTTTGTCTACTTTCCATTTCTGGAGTTTGTTATATGCACTATTAAGGACCTCCAGAACAACTTTTGGTAATTACAGCCACCTCCTCAAAACTTTGCTGTCTTTCAGTTAAGCCCCGTTGGTCCTGCGACCTTCTCTAGGAACCGCCATCAGAGATGACCTCTCCAGATCCTTTCTCTTGCTGTGCACATGACTGCTAGACATAAATACAGTGGGCGGATGTGACAGCTTCAGCCATTATCAGTGCTAGAGTGGAAATGGGAGCAAGTAATGATGAATTTTGTGACTGGATTGCCTTTGACCCAGAAGAAGCATGATGCGATCTGGTTGATAGTTGATCGAATGATGAAGATAACTCATTTTTTTCCAGTTCGGATGGATTATTCTCTTGTGAGATTAGTTGAGTTGTATATCAGTGAGATAGTGAGGTTGCATGGAGTCCCAGTTTCTTTGGTATCTAACCGAGATCCCTAGTTCACATCGAGATTATGGAGGAGTTTGCAAGATGCTTTAGGCTCTCATTTAAATTTTAGCACTGCTTTCCATCCTCAGACAGATGGGCAGTCAGAGAGAGTGATACAGATTCTACAGGATATGTTGAGGAGCTGTATCATTAATTTCACTGAGAGCTGGGGCAGATTCTTGCCACTGATTGAGTTTGCTGATAACAACAGTCATCAATCCAGTATTGGGATGGCACCTTATGAGGCATTGTATGGCAAGAGGTGTAGGACACCTATGTGTTGGGATGAGGTTAGAGAAGGTAAATTGGTTAGTCCCGATTTGATTAAAGAAACATAAGAGAAAGTAAAGGTGATTTGGGGTCATCTGAAAGTAGCCTCAGACCAACAGAAATCCTATGTAGATTTAAAGAGAAGAGTCATAGAGTTTAGTGAGGGAGATAAAGTGTTTTTAAAGGTGTCTCCTTGGAAGAAGATTTTGAGATTTGGCCACAAAGAGAACTTGAGTCCTCATTTCATAAGACCATATGAGGTACTGGAGAGAGGTGGCCAATGGCCTATAGACAACCTTTATTGCCTAAGTTGGATCAGATTCATAATGTCTTCTATGTCTCTATGCTTTAGAAATACAGGTCTGACCCATCTCACATCTTGTCAGTAGAGTCGATTGAGGTGAGTCTAAATATGACTTATGAGGAGGAACCAGTGGCAATCTTGGCACGGAAAGTGTAAAAGTTGAGAAATAAAAAGGTACCACTTGTGAAAGTTCTTTGGAGGAATCATGCCACTGAGGAGACAACATGGGAGAGTGAGCAGACAAAGCAGAGTCAGTATCCCCAGTTATTTCAGACTTGAAAGCAGGTAATTTTGAGGGTGAAATTATTTTTAAGGGGAGAGAATTGTAATATTCCAAAATTTTAAAAATTTTAAAATTAAATAAATAAATTATAAGTTAATAAATTAAATAAATGTTTTAATAAAAAAATTAAGTGAAAAAGTAAAATGTATATATGATATATATGTAAATATACATAACATATACAAGTCAATATTTTAAATTATTCAAAGTTTATTTTAATAATTTAAAATTAAATTGTATAGTTAGTGGAAGATGATATTACTTGGTAGATAATTAAAGTGAAAATTTATATGGTTAAAAGTGAAGTGGTTGGATAGAGATGATTGTGGATTATCATCTTCTTCTTCTTCTTCTTTCTCCATTGAAGGTCAGTCTTCTCCATTAGAGGGAAGGAAGGATTTGCTTTTTCCAAGCTCTAGTAATTGAAGGATTTCAAGTGTTCAAGTTGGATTTTTGGGGATTTCCTCCATATTTGTTATGTTTCCAACTTGTTTCCTTGAATTTCCATGAAATTTTATATATGTGTGAATTGGAAGTTTGATGTAGTATGTTTTAATGGCTGGAATTGGTATGTATGAAGTTGTTTTGAGTGGTTAACTATGATTTTAAGGTTGGATTTAACAAATGGTTAAGTTTGAGTTAAGTTTGGTAAAGAGAAAGAGTTTTGGGTTATGTAACTTTTTAGTTATGAAGTCATGGTTTTAAATTATGTATTTTGCTTTTAATTGAGTTATTTTGATCCATATAAAAGTATTTTATAGTTAAAAGATGGATTTGTTTGAGTTTGGATAGAGTTGGAAAGGGAAAAGAAAGATAACTTTGGATGTGACAATTATGTGTTGATATCAGGAATTTGGCCTGACACGCCCAATGACACGGCCATGTCATTGGGTGTATCGATGGTTTTGTTTTCTGTATTGGTGATACGTGCAGTGACACGCCCATGTCACTGAGCATGTTACAACTTTTGTAATGTTATAGTATTGACACATGCAGTGACACGCCCATGTTACTGAGCATGTCAAAGCTACTATGATGTAAGAGTAATAGCATGGACAGGGACATGCCCATGCCTCTAGGTGTGTCATAGCTACTGTAATGCAAAGCTAAGGACATGGTCATTGGCATGCCCATGTCACTGAGCGTGTCAAAGCTTCTGTGTTATGGGTTTAAGGCACGGCCATTGACACGTCGGTGTTGTTGAGCGTGTCATTTGTAGATTTTGCCATAGATAGTTCTTTTCTTCATTTTCCTTTGTGTTTCTTATCATTGTGATGAGAGATTATGTATATGCCTTTATTTATAATCACATTTGGTTTAGGCATTAAGGAGATTTGAGTTTCCAATCCAAGTGTTGAAGGATATCTTAGGAGAGAAGGTTGAAAGTGGTGTTTGTGCTTGCTTTTGGTTGTCCTTTGAGGTAAGTACAAACTTTTAATAAATTGGATATGTTTGCATTACATTGGGCTTAACACATTTTGATTGGAAAATATGTTAAGCTACTTGATACATTGAACATTCATAAACAATGTGCTATGGCATGTGATTTGTTATGAATGCATTATATGTAATGTGAAAAGCCATTGATAATGGCTAAATTGAGTAAAAGTGGAAAAGTATACAAAATGTGAAAATGACCCAAAATGTTTGGGTAATGTGGTTTGTTGTGTATACATTAAAGATATTATATAAAGCCATTGGTAATGGCTAGATTGTATAAAATATGATACATTATGATTATATGATGATGTTGGTATAAATGAGATAAATGAGGCAATGTGCCTAGCTTGATCATGAGAAAATGAGAAAGAGATTGATAATGGAAATATGAAATAATTGTGTGCCTAGTATGTTATTCAATTTCCAGAGTTCTATATTTGGCGGCATGCCTATGAGGTTATCCTCATTATTTGCCTCTGGAACTAGCTTTTGAGCAATTATTTAATTTGCCTTCGGGGCTAGACTCTTGGTGTCACTGTGATATGATCTGCCTTCGAGGCTAGCTTTTGAGCAATTACTTGATTTGCCTTCGGGGCTAGTCACATGGTGTCAACTTAGACTAAAATAGTAACTCTGGGATTTGAATAGCATATTAGATCCTTTGGACCCATGCTTGTATTCATTTTTATGTGAATTGTGAGTTGTGGAACAATTGAGAAATATGTTAAGATAAAGTGATATGAGATATGATATCCATATCCATTGTGCATTGGCATTGCATTTGAACTTTATTGTTATCAAAGTTTGTACCGCTAGGCTTTTGGTTTAGCACGATTGTGATTCATAGCACAGGTGGTAGGATAGATGTGGTAGAGCTGGAGAATTCGTCTATATCGAGCCAGGTCTAGACTTGAGATCTTAAGTGTAAAGTTGATTGTTGGACATCAAGATCAGAGACACACTGCCAACATGTACATATTTTATATTTTTGTACATTTTGACATCATGTAGATTATATTATATTTTGATATATATATATATAGTAAACTATAAAGTATGTTTTGGATAAAAAAAAATTTATAATGGGGGCATGTATGTATTTTAACAAGTAATATTTTGTTTGTTATTTAAATTATATCCATCAAAATTGTTTAAGATTATAAAGATTCAAAAGGTAAGGTTTTTATTAAAATGGGTCGTGGCATTCTTGTATCGGATATGCATATATTACATATGTTGGGTGTATGTATTGTACGTATATAGAGTATAATGGTGCTACAGGACAAAGTGAGGGCCCAGAAGAAAGCCAGAACTCTCAAGGAAAGGACGAGGAGTCAAGGGTTGTAACAATCCCTTCTTTTGTAGCTTATTGAGAACCCAAGACAATGGCTTCCCTAATTCTGAAAACTGCCTCATTCCTCCTTGATTAGTGGCATTAACATCAACTTCTTTTTATGTGCTTTGATTGCCTGACTGGTAGTTCCCTTTCTCATTCCTTTTTATTGAAAAGCAATTTTTCTCCCTTTCCCACTCTTCAATTTGTAGGCCAGCTTGGAGGAGATCTTTAAAGTCACGGATGAGTGTATGAGACATCCTTTCACGGAGATTGGGTAGGACCCCCCTCATAATCATCCTTATTTGATCAGATTCATCGGGCCTCTTCTTGAGCAAAGCAGCCTTATTTCTCCACCTTTTCACATAGTCCACAAAATTCTCATTTGGCCTTTGTCTAATGGACTCAACTTCCATTAAGGTAACTTCCAACTCGACATTTTACCCATATTGCTGGATAAAGGCCTTGTACAGCAAATCCCAATTCTTTTGTGTTCCATCATCTAAGGTATTGAACCAATTTTGTACAACAGGATCCAATGAGAGCATGAAGTACCTTAGAGTTTGAGCCTTAGTAGCTCGGGCAGACTGCATAGCAGTGATATACTGCTTCACATGGAGATGAGGATTTCCAGTACCATTGTATCTAGCAAAGGATGGCAGCTTGAATTTGTATGGAACTTCTTCATCTAGCTCAAATAATTTGTCAACTTTGGACATTTCTTCGGTTTTCAGTTTCTTCTCAAATTTCTTTTCTAAATCAGCAATCATCTTTTCAACATCAGAAATTTTGGTCTTCTCCATAGTTGATCTTTCAACAATCTTCAGTTCCTTTTTGTCTTGAGGATCTTGGTAGTATTGAGCCCAATCATCATCATCAATGATCACCTTATCATCATCAAAAGCTACTTCATCAACTTTAGCCTTCCCCTTGACTTTCTTGGTGCTAGCAGATGCTTCGGCATTGTTTCCTAAGATTGCAGTCAATTGGTTCTTCATGGTCTCAGCTAGGGCCTCTTTTATTTCTTCCATTTTGGCATTGAGGGCTTCATCCACCATTCTTTGAATTTGTTTGGGTTCCATTGCTTTTGGCGAGCAAGTGATTGAGTCGTTGCTAGATACTTCGTCTCCGGCGTAGGTCAGATTATTGTAAGCTTTTGAACTATCATAATCCAGGCCTGTGAGCCAGAGAGGATCAATGATATGAGATGCAAATGTATGCATGTATGCATGTATGCACGACCAATCAACAAAGAAATATAATTAGGACGTTCCTTCCAACCTTATAACATCCACACACGAATGGCGAGTCTCTTTTCCTAGGTAGGTGGTTTACAAAATGGGGTACTTTGCTTTCGAATAATTCCCTTGGACATTTCAACCAATAGTTATATTTTCGAAAGTGGAAATCAGTTCATAATAATTCCCATTAATTAGGTTTTAATCCATTCAACCAACTAAAGTAGCTTTTATTCTATATTGGATTAAAACTAAATTAAGAGGTTTATTATAGATAGATTTCTCACTTGAAAAAGGTAACTAATGGTTCATGCCAAAAACAAGCCCATGGTTAATTTATTCTTAGTGTAAACTAGGCCCACAATTGATTTTTGCTATTTCATAATTGACATAAATATTTTTTGCAAGCCCTTTGTAAGAAAAGGTTGGATAAAAACAATTTTGTTTCTAAGCCCATTGTAAAAAGATCTTAGAAAAAATGGATTTTGGGCTTAGTATTTGGGCCATAAGCCAAAAGAATTTTTGATTTATTTTTAGAAAAGTTTTATGTCCAAAGACCATCTTGAAAAGTTTTGAAAATAGCTTTGGTCTTTTGGACTTTAAAGAAAAATTTATTTTGAGCTTACAATATACTTAGGTCATATTAGAAAAAGAGCAAACCAAATAAGCCATGATTTAAGCTAAGATAAATTAACCATAGTCAAACAACATGCATTTGGGGTAAAACCTAAGGAAAGTAACTAGGCCAATTACATGAGCTTTAGTCTTTGGGTAAAAAGGCTTAGGTTCCCATAGCAAGTATACACCAAATGGTATGAGGCCATGAGTGGTTATGCCATGCTTGATCTCTATACCTTGAGTGAAAGTATGGTATCCCTTACATAACACAACACGGGTAACACGGGCGTCCTAACTCACACACACGATGCAATCTAATATGATGCAATGGATAATATCATTATAAGAAAGAATAGAATAATATAAAGACCAATGGAATTAACTTCTCTTATCCCTAGTGGAGTCGCCACTGTGAGCGGGAATTTTTGCCCCCACTCCCGGTGGAATGGTTCTTGCGACTTCGGCACTATTTAGGCTCGGGGCCTTAGAGAACACGAACCTAAGTCCAGAGAAAATGGAGTCGCCACTCGGACGGGCCGGGAAAAAAGAAAGGGGTGGATGACTCGATTCCTAAGGAATCCCCAACCCCCTAATGGGTTCGGAAAGTTGGGTACGTGTGGGGAAGGTGAGAAATGGCCCAGCACCCCCACAACACTCGGTTCATTGGAACTGGCCTCCTTTACAGGTCTTAATATTATAAAATTCTTAAATATAACAATATTATCCATATTACACGCAATAAAAAGAAAGCATCATTATATTAAGATCAAAGCAATGTCCAAGGAAAACAAAATGAATAAATGGACACCCATCGGAAGATGGAAACATGCCCTTTAAATCACATGCCTAAATAGGACACCCACTGAAAGGTAGAAACATGCCCTTTACATAAGTTCTAAAATAGAAAAGCAAATTAAATTACATGATATTTAACTAATGAGGTACCCACCAAGTGGAAACATACCTCTTACAACATTTGAAAGAATAAATAAATTGATAAAAGTAAATAACCATTCATAATAAATAAATCATTCATTAAATATCAATAGAAAGTAAACATCCACCCATGATAAATTAAATAAACCAAGCATTGAACTTAAATAAATTAAAGCATATAAAATAAATCAAAGCATAATCAAATATAGAATTGAATAAAGCAAATAAAAATCTAAATTATGGCTACTGTGAGTTTTTTTAAGAAATTAAAATAGATTAAGGTTTTATGTTTTAAAAGGTTGATAAAGCTCTTTGATTAACTAAATTAATATTTGAATGGTGAAATCATGAAACTAGGGTTTGGACACTTTAAAACATTTTTTATTTGTGGTTTATGGCTATTCATTGAATTATGGTTTCAAGCTTACTGTGTAAAATTAAATATTTGTGTTTATATGGTTTTTTAAAGTTTTAAAGGATTAGGGTTTATAAAAAATTAAGGTTCAAGGTTTTAAAGGGGTTAGTGTTCACTATTTTAGGTTTGGAGTTGAGTTAGGGTTTAGTGATTTTTGGATTTAGGGTTTCGGGTGATGAATTGATTTTTAGAATTTGGAAATCAATTTGATAATTTTATGAAGTTTTATGAAGTTTTAAACAAACGATTTAAAGTTTATAAAAATAGAAAAGATATTTGTTAAGGTTTGTTGCAAGAAACAGAACCAAGTTTAAAATTTTGAAGGAAACATAATCAAATTTTGGTTTTGTTGAAAAATATGTTCAATTAGGGTTTTAATATTTTAAAGAAGTAAAAATAACAATTTTAAGCCTTTTGGAAAATAAACCAACGAAATAAGGTTTTTAACTTTAGAAAAACTAAATTAAAGTTCTAAGGTTTTAAATTTTGAAAAACACAAATTGTATAATCTAAGCTACTGTGAAAAGCAAAAAAAGAATTAATTCATACCTCCTTTTGATGATTTCTCCAAAAATCATTTTTCTTGGATGAATTAAAACAAAGACAATTGCTGCCTTTGATGGTTTCTTTCTCTTCTTCGTCTCTCAAAAAGTCAGATTTAATTTCACTGCTTTCCTTCACAGATTCGGTTTCAAAGTTCCCTCTAATTTCCTCCTTAATTTATGATCCCTTTTCCTCCCTTTTGTGTTGTTATTTATAGAGGTTTTTTTTATTGGTTTTTCCTAGTTACTCACGGCATACCATATTTAATAAGAAAAGGAAACCGAAACCTAATTGAATTAGGTTTCGAAAAATTTGAGTCGGAAAATTTCGCTGGCGAAAAAATCTGCCGTAGTTGGCTGCGGCAGTGGGTGGGGAAAATTCTGCGGGCAAAATGGCATGAGCGAAATGGCCCACGGCCAAGCCCGCTGGAATTTTCGGCGACTATTTTTTCGTCGCCGATTTTTATTTTTATTTTTTGATTTTTAATTGTTTATTTTTATTTTTTATTAATAAAAATTAGATAATAAAGCAAAAATTATTTAATTAAGATAACAAAAATTATTTTGGACCAATTAAAATATATTAGACAATACAAAAATTATTTTGGACTAAACCGGACTGGGTCAAAAATTAAGGGTCTACACAAACTCTAACCAAACTCAAACTTTTCTTTAATCTTACTTTAAAATCATTGTATACTCATCAAAATAACATCATTTCTATCCATCCAAATAATTATATCATACCCACTTAAAATTCCAAATTATACATATTCATAAACTTGAAGGAATTCAATAAATTTGAAAAGAAAGCTTACCAATTAGTTGCTATTCCACCAAAACTTCCTTTGATTCAAGTAATTCCTCTCAAAATTGAGCGTTGGATGAAGAAAAATTTCCTCCTTGTTCAGCCATGGAGTTCGGCCACTAGAGGAAGAAGAAGAAGAAAGAAATTTCTTTTAATTTTGATATTTTTCTTTTCTTTCATTTAAGACCATATATATTATTTTATTATTTTAATTAATCAATTATTTAATTATTTTTAAATTTAAATTTTACTCTTCTATCCAAAATCATTTTCTTTTTAAATTATTTAATTAATTTTAATGTTTATCAAGTTTATTTACCATTTTGCCATTTGACTTTACCATCCACTTTGACTTTTATATATTTTATATAGTTAACATATATGCAACATATACACTTCATTATTCACACTACCAAATCCTCATTTTTTCTTAAAATATTTATTTTAATTCAATTAAATTTTATTTTAGCAATTATGTGGATGTTACAATACATGCAAAGATGTATACAAACCATGTAGTAGAACCCTAAACTTAGGTTGTCTACATGCAAGACATCTAGCATAACATCTTTCAACATCTTTTTCTCATGTTTGGCCAACAAAAATGCTCTTGCAAAATTTCTAAGGTCTTGGTCACCCCAAAATGTCCTATCAACCCTCCACTATGAGATTCTTTTACAAGTACTTCCCTCAATGAACACTTAGGTATACAAAATTTCTTTTCTTTCATTAAAATTCCTTCATGTTTATAATATTTTTAAAATGTAACCTTTTCACATGCATCATAGACATTACAAAAATCAGAATCTTTAGCATATAAATCTTTAATGTGTTCAAACCCTGTGAATTTAGAAGACAAGGTAGAGATTAGAGTGTACCTTATAAATAAAGCATTCGCTACCACATTCTCCTTATCTTGCTTGTGTTGTATCACATGATCCATCTTTGAAACCGCTTGAACCTCATAGGATTGAAAGTAATGCCTAAGTTTCCTAGATGCCTAAACAACTGCGACATAAGTCTTCTCAACTATAGTATATTTTTATCTCATAAGGTAGCAATTTGTAACTCAAGTAGTAAATCCTGAATTCTACCCCATGGTCATCTGCTTGTGCCAACATGGCACCAACAGATTCTTCCTCAATTGTCAAATACAAAATCAACACTCTATTTGGTTTAGGTGGTCTCAACACTAGTGGGTTGTGCAAATACCACATAATTCAATCAAAGGCTTTCTAACATACCTCTATTTATACTATGGGTTGGTTCCTCTTTAATAGATGGAAGATAGGTTCATATATAATGGTCAACCAGCAATAAACCTCCTTATATACTGAAGTTGATCATGACCCCTCTTACTTCCTTCTCTTGAATGAAGTTTTACAATGTTTGACATAATTCTTAAGTGAGTTGTGTGCACACAGATCCAAATGGCATGAGGAAAGTTGAATGTCATGGATAAAAGTTGACAAAAAGCGTAACGACCCCACCTGCATGGTCTTAAGATAGCTGGTCTATTGGGCTTTTTCTCCCGTAGGTGGACGTAGTCCCAGCCCTCAACTCAGCAGGCCGCCACAGTACTGGACTGCCCTCGCGGGCCCTCCAGCAGGATTTGCTTATTTGGCTCCCAAAAGAGTCGCCTCCCCGGATCGAACACCTGACCTCTCCCTTAAGAGAGCCAGTGAGCACAATCTAGTACCATTTCTACCACTATGTAGGATGTTATAATTGTTGGAATTGGTGTGTATGATGTTATTTTGGGTAGTTAACAATGATTCTAAGGTTAGATTGAAGAGATGATGGAGTTTGGTTAAAGAATGGTGAAGAGAGAATTTAGGGTTATGGATTTTTGGGGTTTTGAAAACATGAACTTTAATTGTGCAAATTGTTTCCAAATGAGTTTTTTTGATTCATGAACAAGTATTTTAAAGTCAAATATTGGATTTGGTGGTGTTGGGTTGGAGTTTGAGAATGGAAGTGGAGATTTAGGGTTTTGAAAAAGTGATTTTCCAAAGTGGTTGAATTGTGTGATTTTATTTGTTTAAGCATGTTGTTTAGTGTTAAAAGTGATGAATATAAGCTTGGAATGAGTAATGGATTGTGTTGGAATGAAAAACCTTCAATGGGGGAAGGTTATGCCATTTTTGAGATTTTGTATATACGAGTGTATTTTTATAATGTAAATGATTTAAATGTATTAAAATATGTTTTTAATAATATAAATAAACTTAAAATACTAATTTAATTGTAGTAGAATGGAATTCCAATGTTGAAGTAAGGAAAGGCTAAATTTTTGGAAATTTGTAGGAGTGATGTGTAATTATGATTTAATGTTGGAAATGCCATTAAATGTGATACTAAATGATTATTTGCTATCACATTTGGTTTAGGCATTGAGGGAGATTGATTTGCTTCATCTAAGTGGTGAAGGGCAAGTTAGAAAGATTGGATTGAAGGTTGCTTTTAGCTTGCTTTGGGTTGCTAGTGGAGGTATGTACAAACTTTGAATATAATGTTTATATTTGCATAACATTTGGACTTAACACATTTTGGTTGAAAAATGTGTTAAGCTACTTGGTTCATTGATTGTGTATGAATAATATGCTATGACATTTGTAATGTCATATATGTGTTAAATGCATTGTGAAAAGCCATTGATAATAATTTGTGTAACATGTGAAATATGCATATTATGTGAAAATACCCAAAATAATTGGGTAATGTGTTGTGAATGCGAAAATGAGATATGTGTAATAATGAAATGAATTGATATTGATAAAAATGAGAAAAATGAGAAAGATGTGAAAAATGAGAAAAGTGAGAAAAAAAATGTGAAAATAAGGCAATGTGCCTAGATTGAATATGTAAAAATGAGAAAGAGATTAATAATGAGAAATATGAATAAATTGTGTGACTAGTATGTTATTCAATTTTTAGAGTTCTAGGTTTGGCGGCATGCCTATGATTGCCTACGGGCTATACGCTGGAATGATGAAAAGACTGGGTCGTAAGCTAGGCCAGCTGATAAATATGATGTTTTTGGGGTGAAAATACTGGGTCGTAAGCCTCAAAAACTGTAGCAGTCTAGCTGAGTTGAGGACCAAGATACTGGGGACTAAGGGTCTAGCCGGGTTGAGGTCCAAAAGACTGAGGTTGTTACATTATCCATGGATATATATATTGCCTACGGGGCTAGACACATGGTGTCATTATGGACCAAAGCAGTAACTCTGAAATTTGAATAGCATATTAGATCCTTTTTGGGCCCATGCTTGTCTTTGTTTTACTGTGAATTATGAATTATGATACAATTGAGTAATATAATGTTATGAGTTGTGCTTATGAATTAATTGAAAAATATAAGAAAGTGGATTGATGTGACATCTATATGCATTGTGCATTTGGTATTGCATTGAGTTATATTATTATTATCAAAGTTTGTACCACTAGCCTTCGGCTTAGCGCGATTGTTTCCATTGCGCAGGTGACAGGGTAGACCCAGTTGAGCCAGAGAGTTCTTCTAGACCAGGTCGGGTCTAGACTTGTAGTTGAGCTTGTAGAGTTCCTATCGAGATCAGAAACACTGCCAGCAACATTTATATATTTTTATGTTATTGTACATTTTGAGTTTTATGCATAATATATTATGTTTTGAATTTTACATTTTGTATATTATAAAGAATGTTTTGGTCAATGTATTTGAAATGGGAAAGTAAGTGTGTTTTAAATTATATATATCTATAAGTATAAATGTTTGAGAAAATTGGTGAAATTGAGAAGTATGGTTGAGAGGGTGATTGGAAATTATTGGGAGTGTTTTCTTTTTTCAGGTTGAGTAATTGCTAAATTTTGGGATATCCAAAATACAGATAAAACTCTAGCGAATTTTTCCCAGAGATTTATATATATATTATTTATTTTGGGTTCTTATAACAAGTAAATAATAATTATATTCTATTTAATTTTTATATATTTAGAATTTTAAATTTTAAATTGGAAATGTAAAAAAAAAATTTAGTAAATCCGTCTGTGACATTTTTGTACCGTATATGCATATTTTACATATGCTAGAAATATATTTTGTATGTATATAGGGTATAAGGGTGTTACATTTATTTTGGTATCAGAGCCTAGGTTTGAGATTCTCGACCTAGGTGGGGATGATAGAGAGAGAAAATGGGGGATTTGAAAAATAGTTTTTAATTGTAATACATGCATTGGCACTGGCAGTTTCTAATCTCTGATATAGTATTTTCTGCTTTGTTTGCAGATATAAGTAGTTATGGTGTCTCAGCCGCATCAGGCTGCTGAGGGTAGTGCAGAGAGTGTGGCTCCAGATGAGGGTAGAGATGGAGCTAGAGTTGTATCTGCTGGTGAGGCGTCTGTTTCTGTGCCTGTGAGACCAGCAGCTGATGAGGTTTCACTTGGCTGGGTATGGCATATGGTAGAGTTGTTGAGGTAGGCTCCAGTTCCAGCCACCACAGCCACAACCACGGCCGCAGTTACCGGTAAGGCAGTATGACAAACTGAGAAAGTATGGGGCTGAGGACTTTGTTGGTACTATAGACCCTGCTGTAGAAGAGAAGTGGCTAGACCGGGTTCAGAGGATATTTATTCAGTTATAGGCTAGTCCAAAAGAGAAGTTTGATTATGCCAGATCTCTTCTACAGAGAGATGCATATGATTGGTGGAAGACGGTTCCACATGCTCTGGATGATCCACCAGTCCTGACCTATGATGATTTCCTGTGGGAATTTGAGCAGAAGTATACTCCGAGAGAGTATAAAGATGCAAAGAAGATGGAGTTCCTGAGTCTGAGACAGGATACTAGGACAGTGACCGAGTATGAGATCGAGTTTATCCGGTTGAGTCACTATGCTAGTGGGATCATTTCTGATGAGTTTGACTGGTGTATGAGCTTTTTGGAGGGACTGAGACCCTCTATCATGTGCATCATTGCAGGCTCTCAGTATCAGGATTTCTCCCAGTTAGTTGCAGCTGCCATGAGTGTTGAGAGGGCACAGAATCTTGTAGCAGCTTCCAGGGTTGAGGAGACCAAAGTTAGGAGACCCCAGAGTAAGGCAGGGTCTTCATCAGTGAAGAGAGGCCGAGGGGGACATTTTCAGAGGTTTAGTAGGAGTCAGGGGCAGTTTGGCAGGTCAGTACAGCAGCAGAGATAGAGACAGAGACCTGTAATTTCAGTGGCTAGTGCTCCGACTCCAGTGGCTCAGAGACCTACTCCACCTAATTATGTTCATTGTGGTAGAGTACACGGAGGTGTCTGCTGGTGGAGAGGTGCTTTGGGAGTGTGTTTTAGATGTGGGTCGTCAGAGCATTTTATCAGAGATTGTCCCGAGCCACCAGAGATTAGGCAGGCAGATACTGCATCTTCTAGACCCAGTGTCAGAGGGGGTCGTGGTGGCAGAGGTTTTAGTAGAGGCGGTCACCCTGGGTTTAGTCAGAGAGGAGGCTTTACATCCAGAGGTAGTAGGCCAGATGAGGCTGGGCCATCTCAGCAGGTTTATGTGATGCAGAGGCAACCGGATGCTTCAGCCGTCATTGCGGGTACATTTTCTTTATTTGGTATTTCAGTCCTTGCTCTATTAGATCCTGGATCTACGCATTCATACATAAGTGCATCCATCTTACCTGTGTATGAATTGCATTTTGAGTCCCTAGGATTTGATGTCTTGGTGACAAATCCTTTAGGTCATAGTGTTGTGGTGAGCAGGGTGCACCGAGATAGTCCAGTTGTTGTTCAAGATGAGGAGTTTCTCGGTGACCTGATTGAGATGCCTTTTAGGGAATATGATCTGATTTTGGGCATGGATTGGTTATCCAAGCATGGGGCTGTGGTAGACTATAAGAAGAAATGTGTTACTTTGAGAACACGGGATGGTAGGGATGTTCTAGTATCTAGTGAGCAGAGGTATCTTTCATCTATGTTTGTTTTAGCTGTTTCAGCTGGGAGGATGATTCAGAAGGGATGCGAGGCTTATCTTGCTCATGTTGTAGATACTAGAGTAGTGGGATATGTCACGACCCAATTTGTACATATGTACAGTACATCCGCGTACAGTAAGAGGAGCCATCCCGAGAAATCACCAAAGAACACGAAGTGAAAGGAAGCTCTATAGGACAAAAAGGACCTAACTGAAAAGATTGTAAAGTTTTGTGGAGGTGGCCGTAATTAACAAAAGTTGTTCTGAAGGTCCTTAATAGTTCCCATAACAGACTCTAAGGATGAAAAGTAGAGAAAAATCGGGTCGAAGCGGAATGCCACAGTTTTTCCCAAAAACGCATAGTTTGAGAGATACAGTGGATTCTCGACCAAGAGTATTTTCATCATTCTTGTGATAATAATTTATACAGTGGAAAACAAGACACGTAAAGGTATCCGAAGTAAACGGAAGGACTCCGCAGTGATCGATGTTGAAGAACGAACCTAAGTGGAGACCCGAATCACGTAAGGACCTAAAGGAAATTTTTACAAAAGTCAAGGGCATGAGCGTAATTTTTATAAATTAGTTCAAAATCAAGAATGAATGTCGAAAATGGAAACTAAAGGTTGAAAGGAGGAGAACGGTACATTTTACGCGTCGTAAAACCACCCGGTTAGGAAGAAAAGGCAAAACCTTCAATTGAAGGGTATTTTGGTCTTTTCACTTTCACTCAAGCACCAAGTGGGACATGTATGATAATTTAAGGACCATTTTGGTAATTTTCCTAGGAAGGACACATGTTGCAATCTTATCCATTTAACCTTTTGTTTTGGTAAAATCCCATCCACATGCTAAAAAGGCAAAGAAGGACACATGTTGCAATCTTATTCATTTAGTCTTTTGTTTTGGCAAAATCCCATCCATTAAAAGAAAAAGAAAAAAAAAGAAATAAATTTATATGTACAAACGTGTACATATAAGATCTTCAAGAGCATGGATCTTTTTTTTGAAGATTAAGAGCGTAACACCTTCTCCTTCTCCAAGCAAAGGTCGTGGCCTCCAACAAAAACATTCAAGGAATTTCCAAGTTTCTAGGTGAAAGTTTAGAAGAAAGTTACCAATTCCAAGGTAAGGAAATTCATCTATGGTCTCATTTCTTTCATTGGTTATATTATTTGCAAGATACAAATGAAAGAATAAATATGATGATTATAGAAAAGTTAAGAAAGTGAAGAGAAATTAGATTAAATGATCCATACATGTAGAATTGATGAATAAATGGTAATTAGTAGCTTTAGATAGCAAGAATCAAGGCTTGAACATATGGTTTTTATAATGTTCTTATTATGGAAGTTATGAAAATTATAGGAAATCAAAGGGATAAAGAAGAAGAAGGGAAGAAAGAATAGGACAAGCAAGGGATAAAGCAAATAAACAAGGTTTGGTACTTAAATCATTGCCTTTTCAATTAATTCATATGTTTTGCATTATGGAACTTTTGAAATTGCTTTGAAATGACGCCATTATGTGTGGTAAATATGTGGGAAAGTACTCTTGAACCATTTGTAATCAATTGATTGTGAAAAGAATGAAAACAAAACAAACTAGCTAAATTTGCTCAATTATTCATAAACTTTGATGAACTTTTAATCACCCCTTTGGTTTGATTTTTGAAAGAGGGACCCTTAGTCCTTCAATGGTATCACAAAAGGAGTCTAAAAATCAAATTTTCAAGAAAAAAATGAATTCCCCTCAAGGTTTGAAAATTGGGCCGAATGGTCCCTTTTGGGCACCATTCTGCAGCTTTCATTTTGGCCAGTCCGTTGAAGGGACAAACGAAGGAATTTTCCGATGAAATTTTACATGCATTTAGTTAACTTATGAAAGTGTTTTCCTGCAAAAATTCAGGCAAAAATAAGTTTGTTTACTTGGTCAAAACTATTGCCAAAGTTGACTGATTTTCAGCAGTAAAAACAGATTTTACCATTTAGTTGACGCGCGCCATTGTGTTGCCGATTTTACGTGCCGCGACACTATTCATTTGGTAAATTTTTCTAAATGTGTTAAAACTTGAATATTATGATATGGATTGATATTAAATCATATAAAATGACATGAAGGAGAATTGGAAATGATCAAAAAGCCATCATGACAAGCTATTCCGACAATACATGCATTATGGAAAAATCATGGCTTATTGAATATCATGATCAAATTAATTAATAAATTGTTTACGCTCTACTTGGTTATGATAGAACCCTTGAGATAAGGGTATGATGCATCATACTATTATTTCAGTACTGCTCATGACATGACATGATATTCCAGCTGAAGGCCGATGATTACAATAACATGATCAATGATTCAATGAACAATGGCTATTAGCACATGTGCAAGAATTATGATGAAGGATGATGAAATATGCACCATGACGCATATCATCCTATAATATCTCACCATGATGAGATATATTTATCCTGACCCGTGCCTTATCCGTTGATGTTCTGTTAAACCAGTAGAGCAACCAAAATGATAAAAGCAAGAAAAATGATTTAAATTCAAATTATTCAGTCAAGCCTTTTTACCTTCTGTGTTTTGTATTTATTCCTTTCAATTATTTATAGTATATAAGTGTATGTTCAAGTCATTCTTTCATTTTATTTATTTATTGCAGTGATTTAAGTACCAACTAAGCAATTGCTTAGAGAGTTTAGTTTCCCTCTAAACTCGTAGGTTAAACGAGGAGACGAGATTGCAGCATGTCCTGCGCAGCTGGCCTTGACTACTACTTTGGGTAGGAGTTTGGATATGATTGATTGTAGCAATATGGCATGTACATAAGCTTGCATAATCTAGCAAATAAATGTATTATACTGAAAAGCTAGAACACGTACACTGCTAGTAATCTAATAAATCTTATTTGGATTTAGCACTTATGTATGCAAGTATAGAAGTGTAAAGTTTTAGTGCAGGATTTGGTGGAGGATATAAGGGTGATGAATGTAGAAGTGTTTGAGGAGTGTTGCGATTGTTTGATTGAGATCAAAATTGTTTTCAAAAATCAAAGAAAAACAGTTTTGGCGACACTTGGGACCTCCATTTTTAGGGGAGGTTATGGCAAAAAAAATTTTAAAATCTGCACTTAAAATTGGCTAAGTAAAATATTAAGACACAACCACCATGAGATAACAGTCCATCTTGGTCTATAAACGTAGGCTAAGATGGGGTGTTACATTTAGAGGTATCAGAGCACCGGTTTAGCCAGTCCTGGAAAATTCAACATAGGAGGATACACATTTTATGTTGGGAGTGGCCATTACCAATGTAAAATGGGATATCCTATAGCAGATAAGAAATGAGAGCATATATCATTTAGGTACGAAATGTCGGTATAGTAGAAAGAATATTATAAATACATAAGTATATGGGGTACATGTTATAAAGGAAAATCTAATAGTGATTACGTACATGCCATATAGGAAAGTTAATGTGTTGAGTCAAGCCAGCTGCTAATCCTTATCACGATATATGTATACGGTATAAGGTTGCAAGAGGCAGAATCACAAAGAGTTATAGATCAAGAGAAGGAATCACACGCTTTCGTATCCATAAATGTAGAAATGGATCTTGGACTTATGCCACGACCCGCAACTGTGGCTGTGGAAGGCCCCGAAGTTTATTTAAGATAGATGATAGTACCATTGCAATAAACGGCAAGAATGGTACCTGTTGCTACCAAAAGAGAAAGGAAGTCCCCAATTGAGAAGTTAAGGAAATATGGGGCTAAAGAATTTAAGGCTAGTAGGGAAGAAGGATTTGAAGAAGTTGAGTACTGTTTGGACAGTACCAGTAGGGCATTGGAACAACTAAGATGCACGCCAGATAAAAGATTTATTTATGCCATGTCCCTTTGGGTAGAAGAAACATACACTTGATAAAACATACTTAAACGCAAGGAGAAATGAGTTTATATATCTACAGCAAGGAAGAATGACAGTATCTGAGTATGATAGAGAGTTCACCCGCCTTAGTAAGTATGCAAAGAAAATGATAGAAATAAAGCAAGAAAGACGTCAAAGGTTTTGGAAGGATTAAATAATGGAATTAAAGTACAATTAGTAGTCATGGACGTGTTTGAATTTTCAAGATTAGTTGTGAAAGTTTTAGGTATTGAGAGGGTATAATAGATTAGAGAAGTTGTAACACCCCCACATTCAATACATGCACACTACAACCACCACAATGTAGTATACATGCACTAAACATAGGGATGCTACGGATATTATTAACATTCAAATGGTTTTAAATAATACTATCTTCTTTCTCATATACATTATAGAAAATAAGTCATTAACTTATTATATAAAACAAATAGATATATATATATATACGTATACATTTACTTAATACGCAGCGGAATATAGAAAATATTTACATATATGAAAACATTTAAATTCATATTTACAAATATACATATATTCACACTATAAACAATATTTACAAAATATAAAAGAGTTATACATGATTGGCAAGTCTGCTCTGATCTTTAAGTTCCCAAAATCAACTCTTCAACGTCTACTCTCACTCGGTCTCGAAGAGCTCTCGGGTTCAACTCTATCAACTCTATCACCTGCGCGATTAAATACTATCGCGCTAAGCCAAAGGCTTAGTAAGATAATTCATGCTAATATTATGCTTTAGTACAATGCAATGTAAATTGTCAATCCATATTATACATGTAACATCATATATGCAAAGCTAACAACATACCTTACATTTCATAATTCAATATAAGTAGACATATCACATTTCAACATCTTTTCATATACCTCATTAGTTACTCATTAAACCATTCATGAACAACACTAAACAAAGACAAGCATGGGCCCAATACACACTAATATGCCATTCAATTTTCAGAGTAAATGTTTTGGTTTTGTTATCACATTTATCAATATCATATACCCAACTAGGCTTCAAGGATTAGGTTCAACCAAGCTTCAAGGGGAGCAAAGCATGCTAAGCTTCAACCCAACTTGGCTTTAAGAACCAACCCAACCTAGCTTCAAGGGTTGTAACATCTCAATTAGGCTTCAAGGATTCAATCCAACCTAACTTCAAGAGATTGTTACTATCATTAGGCATGCCACCAATAACAAACTCTGAAAATGGAATAACACATTAGCCACACAATTCATTCACATTTCATTCTCAATTCTCATCAATTAGGCAAACATGCCATGTATCTTTCAATTGAATCATCATAGCCAATCACAATGGCCTTAAATCAAACAATATCTCAATTCATATTAATCATATAACATCATTGATACAACATTTCAAAGTACATACCACATTGCCATTCACAATGCATATAGCCTAACATTGTTCATATGTTTCATCAATATCAACAAATGTGTGCTACAATCTCAACATCAATGAATGTATGTTCCACATATATTTAATTAGGTCATTCTTATCTTTGAAGTATATTTAAAGTGTTTATGTTTATGTTTAAGTATCAAAAATATCTTTGAAGAATCAAAACCATACACAAAGAACAAAAATAAAAACAGTAGCCAACACATTTGAGGGACACGGCCAAGCTTATGGCCGTGTCTCTCAACTGAATTTTGGCAGTGACAGACACTGGCATGGGACACGGCCGTGTCTCTCAAAAACCAATCCAACACGTCCAAAATTTCATGACTTGGCCGTGTCTCTCAATGCCTTTGGCCGTGTCACCCAAGAACAACACCCTAACCAAAACCAATTCTCTTCTAATATCACTCAACACAATATACACCATATAACATGTTTCAAATGAATATAATCAAGGTTCTAAACACATATTCATCACAAAAACCACTTCACAATACATTAATATTACATTTAAACAAATACCATTTCAAAACCCTAAAATCCAACATCATTCATAATCTTTCAAAATCAACATCTACCACTTTCCACAACAACACCTATGTAACCTTTTAACTTAAAATCACTTTAACACTTGAAAACACATCATAAACACATCTCATCATCAAATCCTACAAACCCTAATTCACTTCAAACACCCCTTCAAAAGAAAAGAAGAAATCAAGGAAAAGATCTTACCTCAAATGAAGAAATTTCACAAATCTTTAACCAAATCCTTTGATTGCTTCTTCAATTTGCTTCAAGCATCAAGAATACCTCTCTTGCTCTTTCTCTTCTTGGATGGCCGGCCTCTTCATGAAAGAAAGAAGAAAATGATAAAGACACAAAGTCAAATAGCTTTTCTTCTTTAAATCTCCACCAAGAGATTTTATCCAATCAATTACCAAAATGCCCTCAACCATATAACTAACCTTTTGTCTCTTATATGCCCATATATGTAATTTCACATATCCCATAAAAATATCTCTCTTCCATTGACTCTCCCTTTGACTTATGTATATGTTATATATATTATCATATAAACAACATATACACTTTACTCTAAACCCTCTTTCTTTCCCAAAACACATATACACAAGCATTCTCTTTCAAACCTCTTTTCTTATCACATAACATATACATTCAATCCCATTTACAACAACAACATAAACAAAACTTCTAGGGCATACATGAGGATATTACAATTCTCCCCCTCTAAAAAGAAATTTCGTCCTCGAAATTACCTGATATCAAGTTTGAAATAATTGAGGGTACTGATCTCGCATAGTATGCTCACTTTCCCAAGTTGCTTCTTCTTTTCCATGATTCTTCCACAAAATCTTCACAAGTGGCACTCTCTTGTTTCTCAACTCTTTCACATCACGTACCAAGATAGCAACTGGTTCCTCTTCAAATGTCAAATCTGGGCTCACTTCGATAGATTCAGTTGGCAACACATGAGATGGATCCGATCTGTACCTCCTTAACATAGAAACATGGAATACGTTATGAATACGATCGAACTCAGGTGGCAAAGCGAGTCGATAAGCAACTGGCCCAACTCTTTCCAAAACTTTATACGATCCAATGAAACGAGGACTCAATTTCCCTTTCCAACCGAACCTCAAAATTTTCTTCCAAGGAGATACTTTCAGAAATACCTTATCTCCAACATCAAACTCTATGTCTCTCCTTTTCAGATCCGCATAACACTTCTGTCGGTCTGAAGCTACTTTCAACCTGCCTCGAATCAACTTCACTTTCTCTTCAGTTTCTTGAATCAAATCAGGCCCAATTAATTTACTTTCCCCAAGTTCACTCCAACAAAGAGGTGTCCTACACCGTCTGCCATACAATGCTTCGAATGGGGCCATACCAATGCTGGATTGGTGACTGTTGTTATAAGCAAACTCCACAAGCGGTAGAAATTTGTCCCAACTTCCAGAAAAATCGATGACACAGCTTCTCAACATATCCTCAATAATCTGTATCACCCTCTCTGACTGCCCATCTGACTGCGGATGGAATGCAGTGCTGAAGTGTAATCGAGAACCCAAAGCACTATGCAAACTCTTCCAAAACCTTGAAGTAAACCGGGGATCTCGATCAGACACTAAAGAAGTTGGAACACCATGCAACTTTACAATCTCATGGATATACAGCTCAGCTAACCTCTCCAAAGAGTAATCCATCCGAACTGGAAGGAAATGAGCTATCTTAGTCAACCTATCAACAATCACCCATATGGCATCATGCTTCCTTTGTGTCAATGGCAACCCAGACACAAAATCCATTGTCACTCTTTCCCACTTCCATTCAGGCACTGACAAAGGCTGAAGTAATCCAGTTGGAACTTGATGCTCTGCTTTGACCTTCTGACATGTGAGGCATCTGGATACAAACTCCGCAATGTCTCTCTTCATACCAGACCACCAGTAATGCTGCCTCAAATCATGATACATCTTGGTATTGCCCGGATGCATAGCAAACACTGACTGATGTGCTTCTTCCAAAATGATTCTTTTCAAATTAGCATCATCGAGTACACACAATCTATTCTTAAACCAGAGACTCCCATCATCTCTCACAACAAAATCTCCACTTTTCCCATTCTGGCAAGCTGAAACAATATTCTGAATCTTCTTATCGGCTGACTGAGCCTCTTTAATCTGATCTAACAAAACTGGTTTCAAAAGCAACTGTGCCAACAATGCACCATCGTCACAAGCTATAAAACTAGCACACAATGCTCTCAACTCAACAAGCAACGAGAGCGAATAAACAGTCAAACCTGCCAAAGACTTCCGACTCAAGGCATCAGCAACAACATTTGCTTTACTTGGATGATAATCAATCAAACAATCGTAGTCTTTAATCAATTCCAACCATCTTCTCTGCCAAAGATTAAGCTCTTTCTGGACCCCCAAATATCTCAAACTTTTGTGATCAGTGTAGATAAAACATTTCTCCCCAAACAGATAGTGTCGCCAAATCTTCAATGCAAACACAATGGCTGCTAGCTCCAAATCATGGGTCGGATAATTAAGCTCATGCGGTTTCAACTGTCAAGAAGCATAAGCTATGACTTTACCTTCTTGCATTAGCACACACCCCAAACCACTATGTGAAGCATCACTGTAAATCACATATGGTTTGCCTTCCACATGTAAAGTAAGAACAGGCGCTTGAGTCAACATTTCTCTCAACTGCTCAAAGCTAGCCTGACACTGATCCGTCCACACAAATCTAACTCCCTTCCGAAGCAATCTGGTGAGTGGAGTAGCTATCAAAGAAAATCCTTTCACAAACCGTCGGTAATAGCCTGCCAAACCCAGAAAACTTCTAACTTCAGTTACAGACTTGGGTGGACTCCAATTCAGAATAGCTTCAACTTTACTTGGATCAACTCTAATGCCTTCCGCTGAAACTATATGACCGAGAAAAGCTACTTGGTCCAACCAGAACTCACACTTCGACAGTTTAGCAAACAACTGCTTCTCTCTCAAAATCTGCAACACAATCCGCAGATGCTTGTCATGTTCGTCTTTATTCCGCGAATATACCAGAATATCATCAATAAACACTACCACAAACTGATCCAAATAGGGCCTAAACACCCTATTCATCAAATCCATAAAAGCTGCCGGTGCATTCGTCAGGCCAAAAGGCATAACTAGAAACTCATAATGCCCATACCTGGTCCGAAAAGCTGTCTTGGAAATGTCTTCAGCTTTAACTCTCAATTGATGGTACCCAGATCTCAAATCAATTTTAGAAAACACAGCTGCACCCTTCAATTGATCAAAGAGATCATCGATTCTAGGCAAAGGATATTTATTTTTAATGGTCACCTTGTTCAATTGCCTATAATCGATACACAACCTCATAGTACCATCTTTCTTCTTCATAAATAGCACAGGAGCTCCCCAAGGAGAAACACTGGGGCGAATAAATCCTTTATCCAACAACTCCTGCAATTGCACTTTCAACTCCCTCAATTCTGCTGGTGCCATTCTATAGGGAGTAATAGAGATAGGAGTGGTACCAGGCAATAATTCAATACTGAACTCCACCTCTCTCTCAGGAGGTAACCCTGGCAACTCCTCTAGAAATACATCTGGGAACTCTGCAACTGTGGCAATACTATCAATGGGAGAACCCTTCACTCTAGTATCTATCACATGAGCAAGATAGGCTTCACACCCCTTTCTAATCAATCTCCGAGCTGCAACAGCTGAAACAAATAAGGAGGCTAGCTGTTCCTGCTCATTAGATACTATTACCTCTCTATCATCACTGGTTCTCAAAGTAACAACTTTCCTTTTACAGTCTACCACAACTCCATGCCTAGCTAGCCAGTCCATGCCTAGAATCACATCATATTCCTTAAATGGCATCTCAATCAAATCTCCAATGAACTCCTCACCTTGCACCCTCACTACACTATCTCGGTGCACCTTGCTCACAATCACACTATACCCTAAAGGATTTGTCACCAACACATCAAATCCTAGGGACTCAGCATGCATATCAGACACAGGCAAAACAGATGCACTAATATATGAATGAGTGGAACCCGGATCAATCAAAGCAAGTATTGAAATATCAAATAAAGAAAAAGTACCATCTATGACTGCCGAAGCATCTGGCTGCCTCTGCATAACATATACCCTCTGGGAAGATCCAACCTCCTCTGGTCTACTCTCCCTGGATGTAGAACCTCCTCTGGCACTGAACCCAGATCTGCCTCCCCGGTTAACACCTCTGCCTCCTCGACCTCCCCTCACACTAGGTCGAGAAGCTGCAGTATCAACTGACATCTGCTCTTGCCTCTCAGGACAATCTCTCACAAAGTGATTAGGTGATCCACATCTGAAGCATACCCCTGCTACACCAGTCTTCCAGCAAGAACCTCCATGTGGCCTACCACAATGAATGCAAATGGGTAGGGTGGATCTCTGAGTCATTAGGGTCGGAGCACTTGCCACTGAAACTGCAGGTCTAAATCTCTGCCTCTGTAACTGCACTGACCTACCAGCTGATCTCTGACTCCTACTACTCTGAGGAACAAAGCTTCCTTTACCTCTCTTAGCTGAAGAAGACCCTGCCTCAAACTGGGGCCTCCTAACCCTAACCTCTTCCTCTGAAGCAGCTGCAATAACTTGAGCTCGCTCTACACTTCGAGCTGCTGCCACTAGCTGAGAAAAATCATGATATCTAGATCCAGCCATCAAACACATGATAGAGGGCCTCAATCCCTCCTCAAATCTCCTGCATCTATCAATCTCATCAGCTATAATGCCCCCAGCATAACATATACCCTCTAGGAAGATCCAACCTCCTCTGGTCTACTCTCCCTGGATGTAGAACCTCCTCTGGCACTGAACCCAGATCTGCCTCCCTGGTTAACACCTCTGCCTCCTCGACCTCCCCTCACACTAGGTCGAGAAGCTGCAGTATCAACTGACATCTGCTCTTGCCTCTCAGGACAATCTCTCAAAAAGTGATTAGGTGATCCACATCTGAAGCATACCCCTGCTACACCAGTCTTCCAGCAAGAACCTCCATGTGGCCTACCACAATGAATGCAAATGGGTAGGGTGGATCTCTGAGTCATTGGGGTCGGAGCACTTGCCACTGAAACTGCAGGTCTAAATCTCTGCCTCTGTAACTGCACTGACCTACCAGCTGATCTCTGACTCCTACTACTCCGAGGAACAAAGCTTCCTTTACCTCTCTTAGCTGAAGAAGACCCTGCCTCAAACTGGGGCCTCCTAAGCCTAACCTCTTCCTCTGAAGCAGCTGCAATAACTTGAGCTCTCTCTACACTTCGAGCTGCTGCCACTAGCTGAGAAAAATCATGATATCTAGATCCAGCCACCAAACACATGATAGAGGGCCTCAATCCCTCCTCAAATCTCCTGCATCTGTCAATCTCATCAGCTATAATGCCCCCAGCATAATGGCTCAATCTAACAAACTCAACCTCATATTCAGTTACAGTCCTGCTGTCTTGCTTCAAGCTCAAAAACTTCATCTTCTTCATGTCCTTATACTCCCTAGGAGTATACTTCAATTCAAATTCTCTTAGAAAATCCGCATAGGACAAGGTTGGTGGATCATCCATAGAATGGGGCACTGTCCTCCACCAGTCATATGCATCCTTCTGTAGCAAAGATCTTGCATAATCAAACTTTTCCTCCGATGTGGCTTGCAACTGAATAAAAATCCTTTGTACTTTATCAAGCCATTGCTCCGCTACAGCTGGATCAACTGTACCAAGGAAATCCTCTGCTCCATACTTCCTTAGTTTATCATAGTGCCTCACTGATACCACAGGCTAAGGGGGTGGTGGTGGTTGCACTGGTGCTTGCCTCAAAGCCTCAACCACATGCCTAAGCCAAGCTGGTGGAACCTCCTCACCAACTGGTCTCCCCGACACCGAAGCAGGTGCCTCCTCAGCACTATCAGCTCTAGCTCTATCCTCCGGAGCTACACTCTCCTCACTACCCTCAACTGACTGACATAAGTGAGAGTCCATCACAACCTATGTCTGCAAACACAGCAGATTATACCTTATTAAAGATCAGAGATTGCCAATCCCAAACATGTAATTTATTTCAAAACAAACTTTTTAAAATCAAAAACATTTCTTTTTCTTACATTTTACCTAGGTTGAGAATCTCAAACCTAGGCTCTGATACCAAAACAATTGTAACACCCCCACATTCAATACATGCACACTACAACCACCACAATGTAGTATACATGCACTAAACATAGGGATGCTATGGATATTATTAACATTCAAATGGTTTTAAATAATACTATCTTCTTTCTCATATACATTATAGAAAATAAGTCATTAACTTATTATATAAAACAAATAGATATATATATATATACGTATACATTTACTTAATACGCAGCGGAATATAGAAAATATTTACATATATGAAAACATTTAAATTCATATTTACAAATATACATATATTCACACTATAAACAATATTTACAAAATATAAAAGAGTTATACATGATTGGCAAGTCTGCTCTGATCTTTAAGTTCCCAAAATCAACTCTTCAACGTCTACTCTCACTCGGTCTCGAAGAGCTCTCGGGTTCAACTCTATCAACTCTATCACCTGCGCGATTAAATACTATCGCGCTAAGCCAAAGGCTTAGTAAGATAATTCATGCTAATATTATGCTTTAGTACAATGCAATGTAAATTGTCAATCCATATTATACATGTAACATCATATATGCAAAGCTAACAACATACCTTACATTTCATAATTCAATATAAGTAGACATATCACATTTCAACATCTTTTCATATACCTCATTAGTTACTCATTAAACCATTCATGAACAACACTAAACAAAGACAAGCATGGGCCCAATACACACTAATATGCCATTCAATTTTCAGAGTAAATGTTTTGGTTTTGTTATCACATTTATCAATATCATATACCCAACTAGGCTTCAAGGATTAGGTTCAACCAAGCTTCAAGGGGAGCAAAGCATGCTAAGCTTCAACCCAACTTGGCTTCAAGAACCAACCCAACCTAGCTTCAAGGGTTGTAACATCTCAATTAGGCTTCAAGGATTCAATCCAACCTAACTTCAAGAGATTGTTACTATCATTAGGCATGCCACCAATAACAAACTCTGAAAATGGAATAACACATTAGCCACACAATTCATTCACATTTCATTCTCAATTCTCATCAATTAGGCAAACATGCCATGTATCTTTCAATTGAATCATCATAGCCAATCACAATGGCCTTAAATCAAACAATATCTCAATTCATATTAATCATATAACATCATTGATACAACATTTCAAAGTACATACCACATTGCCATTCACAATGCATATAGCCTAACATTGTTCATATGTTTCATCAATATCAACAAATGTGTGCTACAATCTCAACATCAATGAATGTATGTTCCACATATATTTAATTAGGTCATTCTTATCTTTGAAGTATATTTAAAGTGTTTATGTTTATGTTTAAGTATCAAAAATATCTTTGAAGAATCAAAACCATACACAAAGAACAAAAATAAAAACAGTAGCCAACACATTTGAGGGACACGGCCAAGCTTGTGGCCGTGTCTCTCAACTGAATTTTGGCAGTGACAGACACTGGCATGGGACACGGCCGTGTCTCTCAAAAACCAATCCAACACATCCAAAATTTCATGACTTGGCCGTGTCTCTCAATGCCTTTGGCCGTGTCACCCAAGAACAACACCCTAACCAAAACCAATTCTCTTCTAATATCACTCAACACAATATACACCATATAACATGTTTCAAATGAATATAATCAAGGTTCTAAACACATATTCATCACAAAAACCACTTCACAATACATTAATATTACATTTAAACAAATACCATTTCAAAACCCTAAAATCCAACATCATTCATAATCTTTCAAAATCAACATCTACCACTTTCCACAACAACACCTATGTAACCTTTTAACTTAAAATCACTTTAACACTTGAAAACACATCATAAACACATCTCATCATCAAATCCTACAAACCCTAATTCACTTCAAACACCCCTTCAAAAGAAAAGAAGAAATCAAGGAAAAGATCTTACCTCAAATGAAGAAATTTCACAAATCTTTAACCAAATCCTTTGATTGCTTCTTCAATTTGCTTCAAGCATCAAGAATACCTCTCTTGCTCTTTCTCTTCTTGGATGGCCGGCCTCTTCATGAAAGAAAGAAGAAAATGATAAAGACACAAAGTCAAATAGCTTTTCTTCTTTAAATCTCCACCAAGAGATTTTATCCAATCAATTACCAAAATGCCCTCAACCATATAACTAACCTTTTGTCTCTTATATGCCCATATATGTAATTTCACATATCCCATAAAAATATCTCTCTTCCATTGACTCTCCCTTTGACTTATGTATATGTTATATATATTATCATATAAACAACATATACACTTTACTCTAAACCCTCTTTCTTTCCTAAAACACATATACACAAGCATTCTCTTTCAAACCTCTTTTCTTATCACATAACATATACATTCAATCCCATTTACAACAACATAAACAAAACTTCTAGGGCATACATGAGGATATTACAGAAGTAGACACCAACGTATGCAACAAAAGAGAGTACAAACTTAAAGCTTGGGAAGATTTCGACAAGTTGAGAAGAAGTTTAGAAGTGAAGATAGTTTTGCACAGTAAAGCCGGCGATCGCAAAGCCAAGGATCCGGCCGAGGTTTAAGGCGCCAGACATCCGTAGCCAGTATACCGCTGTCCTTATAAGGGGGTTCCAGGAGAAGGTTAGATAGGCGTATATGAATGTAAAAATGAAAATGTATATAAGAAAATGAAATTTGAAGAATGGAATAAAAAGAGGAATAGAATAAGAGGATAAAAGAAAAGTACGTAAAATGTTAAGACCAGACGGTAAGAGATAAAATAGATAGAACTTAGATAACAAAGATGAGTGAACAGAAATAAGTATATGAGAAATTCTCATGTCCAGCCACTAGAGAATATGTACAGTAACCCCATGTACAATATTCACATAAGCAGATGAAGTAAGCGCACTAAGAAGATACTGCTGACCCGACACCGTCGTGTTGAAATTTAGCAGGAAACCGGAGTTAACCGTGCACGACCAATGATGATGGGTGACCATCCCGTGAGTCTTAATAAGGTAGGTGACGGACCATATGAGTAGAAACTAGATGAAATCTAATCAAAACACTGTATTGTGATTCCTCCTGAAAATGCCCCAATGTAATCATCAAAATTAAGAAATTATAAGAAGAAGATATATGAGATTTAAGAATTCAGGAAATGATGAAAAAAAAAAGAGAGAGAGAAGAGAAAGAGGGAAATTAAGAACTAAAGAGGTAGAAAGTGCAGAATTAAAATTAGATCAAAAAGGAAAGAATGAAAGAAATAACAACCCAAGGACAAGGTAAAGGAAAAAGGAAAAAGTAACAATTCAAAAATTACTGGAGGATTGGAAAGAAATATAGATTTGAAGGATATATTACTCCTCTATGCAAACACTGTGGATGAATACATAAGAGTGAATGCTGGTATTTAACAGATGGATGCTGGGAATGCGGGGCACTAGATTGTGTTAGGGTAAACTGCCAGAAAGATAAGTGAATGCACCCGCACCGACAGAAAAATCACGGCCCACTTTTGGCTGAGGCCGAAGCAGGGGAAAGGAAAGTGATTCGAATTTTCAAAGAGCACAATCAGAGACCGTTGACTAACTCAATTCAAGTACACTAGCCAGAGCCTACGCAATGAAAACTTAGAAGAATTACCAGTAGGATATGTTAAGTTTGAAACATTAGTTATAAATCCGATAAGAGACGAGGTAGTTACACACAAGTGATTAAAGAATGTTCTATAGAGTTACATGAAAATGCATTTCCAGAAAATTTAATAGAGTTACCATTCTGAGAATTTGACGTAATGTTGGTATTGGATTGGCTAACAAAGCATAAAACAGTGGTCGATTATAAGAAGAAAGAGAGTAACACTTCATACTCCCCACAAGGAGGAAGTGACGGCAGTAGGAAAGAGAGCCTATTACCTAAACAACGTAACAGCAGCAGTTACAATAAGGTGTTCCATACAAACGGATGTGAGGCACACTTGGTAAGCTATGGAAGCAAAGAAGAATGTGATAAAGATTCAAGAGGTATCAACAATGCGTAATTTTCTCAATGTTTCTTTAGACGAGCTACTTAGATTATCACCTAAGAGAAAAGTAGGATTCAATATAAATGTATATCCGGGAACTGCACCGGTGTCGGTTGCCTCATACCGAATGGTACCAGCGGAACCCAAAGAAATGAAAACGCAATTATAGGAGCTACTCGACAAGGGTCTTATACGGCTGACTATTTCTTCATGGGGCACGCCAGTACTCTTCATCAAGAAGAAAGATAAATCCTTAAGGTCATATGTGAACTATAAATAGTTGAATGATCTTACGATTAAGGATAAATATCCATTACCATCCATCGATGATGTATTCAACCAACTTAAAGGAACCAAGGTCTTTTCAAAAAAAAAATAAAAAATAATAGATCACCTACTGGGATATCAGCAGCTGCAGATCAAAGGAAAAGACATTCCAAAGACTACATCTAGAACTCGATACGGACGTTATAAGTTCCTTGTAACGCCTTTTGAGCCCACAAATGTGTCAGTAGTATTCATGGATTTAATGAATCATATCTTTCATCCATACTTTGACCAATTTACAAATGGTGTTCATAGATGACACTTTCGTTTATTTAAGGAACAAAGAAGAATACGATTGATACTTTTGCATAATATTGCAAATGTTGCAAGAGAAGCAGTTGTACGTCAAACATCACAAATGCGAGTTTTGATTGGAAAAAGTGACATTCTTAGAACACACCATATTAGCATAAGGCATTAAAGTAGGTCTTAAGAAAACAAAAGCCATTTTGGAATGGAAAACACCAAAGACAGTAATAGAAGTAAGAATCTTCTTAGGACTAGCTGGGTACTATTAATGTTTTATAAAAGGGTTTTCCATTATTATCATCCCAATGACAAGGTTGTTTCAAAGGAATGCCAAACTCCAATGGACTGATAAATGTCAGAGGAACTTTGAGAAACTAAAGGAAAAGTTAACGAATGCTTCAATACCCATACAGCCCGTGTCCAGCAAAGAATTTGTGATATATAGTGATGCTTCACACATCGGTTAAGGTTATATTTATACAGACGCAAAAGTTTAAAATATCCGCCAACCCAAGAGGATCTCAATTTATGGTAAGGAAAGTAAACCCAAGTTTTGGAAATAACAGCTAAGTTATAAATTATCATCTAGGAAAAGCTAACGTGGTGGCCGACGCACTTGGTGGAAAATCGATACCGGCCTTAGGCGCTATAAAGATCAGTTTAAGACCAATGGAAGAGGAAGTACTAGTAGTAGCAATGCAAGCATAAACTATGTTTCTTTTCAAGAAATTCATCAAGTGCAAAAGGAAAATGAACAAATACAAAAATGGATCAAGCAAGTGCAAGGAGGAAAGGATATAAAATTCTAAATTTCTAAGAGCAGTAGTTTGTATTATGACAATAGAGTAATGATACTAACAATGGGAGACATAAGAAAGAAAATTTTTTCGAAAAGCATATAGTAGTCTTTACGCAATGCATCCAGGAGTTACAAATATATCAATATCTAAAGAAGTTTTAATGGTAGCCTGGAATGAAGAGAGATATTGTTGAGTTTATGACCAAATGTTTAATATGTCAACAAGCAAAAGCGAAATATCAAATACTATCGGGACTGTTACAACTAATTCCCACTCTGGTATGGAAATGGGAACATATCACTATGGATTTCGTCATAGAACTACCAATGACACGAGGCCGGCATGACGTTGTTCGGATAATCGTTGACTGCCTAACTAAGTTAGCTCATTTTCTACTTTTGCAAATGGATTATTCAATAGATAAATTGGTGGAACACAGGATTCCAACGTCTATCATTTTAGGCAGAGGTCCACAGTTCACCATGAATTTATGGAAGAAGTCGCAAACAGCTTCTAAAACCCAAACAAATTATAGCACTGCCTTTCACCCGTAAACAGATGGACGATTTGAAAGAGTAATCCAAATTTTGGGAGAACATATTAAGAGTATGTGGTATAGAATTTAAGGGTGGCTGGAATAGTTATTTGAGTTTAATTAAATATGCATATAACAATGACTATTAATTCAGCATATGGTGACGCCCTATAAAGAATTATACGAAAGAAAACATGGAACACCAGAGTGTTGGACGGAATTAAGTAAAGACAAGATAAAATCATATGCGGGTAGGTAGGAGCAAAATCATATGCGGACTCAAAACGAAGGGACATAGAACTCTAAGTGGAAGACAAGGTTTTTCTTAAGATTTTCCCATGAAAGAAGGTATTAAGATTTAAGTAGAAAAGTAAGTTAAGCCTTACGTTTATTGGACTATACGAGATCATCAAACGCATAGATCAATAGCCTATCGATTAACTCTAATACCAGAACTGAACAAAATACATAATGTTTTTCACGTTTCAATGATAAGGCAATATCGTTTGAACTTCACACACGATATAAAGACACAAAACATCAGAGTCCAATCTGACCTAAATTATGAAGAAGAACCAATAGAAATTTTAGCATGAAAAGTCAAAGGATTAAGAAATAAGAGAATTCCTCCGGTTAAAGTGCGGCGAAGGAACCATAGAATGGAAGAGATAATTTGGGAAAGAGAAGGAATAATGAGGATGGAAGCCTAAATTTTATACCCGATTGGCTTCGGGACGAAGCCTAAATTTTAGAGGGGAAGAAATGTCACGACCCAATTTGTACATATGTACAGTACATCCGCGTACAGTAAGAGGAGCCATCCCGAGAAATCACCAAAGAACACGAAGTGAAAGGAAGCTCTATAGGACAAAAAGGACCTAACTGAAAAGATTGTAAAGTTTTGTGGAGGTGGCCGTAATTAACAAAAGTTGTTCTGAAGGTCCTTAATAGTGCCCATAACAGACTCTAAGGATGAAAAGTAGAGAAAAATCAGGTCGAAGCGGAATGCCACGGTTTTTCCCAAAAACGCACAGTTTGAGAGATACAGTGGATTCTCGACCAAGGGTATTTTCGTTATTCTTGTGATAATAATTTATACACTGGAAAACAAGACACCTAAAGGTATCTGAAGTAAATGGAAGGACTCTGCAGTGATCGATGTTGAAGAACGAACCTAAGTGGAGACCCGAATCACATAAGGACCTAAAGGAAATTTTTACAAAAGTCTAGGGCATGAGCGTAATTTTTATAAATTAGTTCAAAATCAAGAATAAATGTTGAAAATGGAAACTAAAGGTTGAAAGGAGGAGAATGGTACATTTTACGCGTCGTAAAACCACCCGGTTAGGAAGAAAAGGCAAAACCTTCAATTGAAGGGTATTTTGGTCTTTTCACTTTCACTCAAGCACCAAGTGGGACATGTATGATAATTTAAGGACCATTTTGGTAATTTTCCAAGGAAGGACACATGTTGCAATCTTATCCATTTAACCTTTTGTTTTGGTAAAATCCCATCCACATGCTAAAAAGGCAAAGAAGGACACATGTTGCAATTTTATTCATTTAGTCTTTTGTTTTGGCAAAATCCCATCCATTAAAAGAAAAAGAAAAAAAAAGAAATAAATTTATATGTACAAACGTGTACATATAAGATCCATGCTCTTGAAATCTCTAGAATACAAAAAGCCAAAACACCTTCTCCTTCTCCAAGCAAAGGTCGTGGCCTCCAACAAAAACATTCAAGGAATTTCCAAGTTTCTAGGTGAAAGTTTAGAAGAAAGTTACCAATTCCAAGGTAAGGAAATTCATCTATGGTCTCATTTCTTTCATTGGTTATATTATTTGCAAGATACAAATGAAAGAATAAATATGATGATTATAGAAAAGTTAAGAAAGTGAAGAGAAATTAGATTAAATGATCCATACATGTAGAATTGATGAATAAATGGTAATTAGTAGCTTTAGATAGCAAGAATCAAGGCTTGAACATATGGTTTTTATAATGTTCTTATTATGGAAGTTATGAAAATTATAGGAAATCAAAGGGATAAAGAAGAAGAAGGGAAGAAAGAATAGGACAAGCAAGGGATAAAGCAAATAAACAAGGTTTGGTACTTAAATCATTGCCTTTTCAATTAATTCATATGTTTTGCATTATGGAACTTTTGAAATTGCTTTGAAATGACTCCATTATGTGTGGTAAATTTGTGGGAAAGTACTCTTGAACCATTTGTAATCAATTGATTGTGAAAAGAATGAAAACAAAACAAACTAGCTAAATTTGCTCAATTAGTCATAAACTTTGATGAACTTTTAATCACCCCTTTGGTTTGATTTTTGAAAGAGGGACCCTTAGTCCTTCAATGGTATCACAAAAGGAGTCTAAAAATCAATTTTGCAAGAAAAAAATGAATTCCCCTCAAGGTTTGAAAATTGGGCCGAATGGTCCCTTTTGGGCACCATTCTGCAGCTTTCATTTTGGGCAGTCCGTCGAAGGGGCAAACGAAAGAATTTTCTGATGAAATTTTGCATGCATTTAGTTAACTTATGAAAGTGTTTTCCTGCAAAAATTCAGCGAAAAATAAGATTGTTTACTTGGTCAAAACTGTTGCCAAATTTGACTGATTTTCAGCAGTAAAAACAGATTTTACCATTTAGTTGACGCGCGCCATTGTGTTGCCGATTTTACGTGCCGCGACAATATTCATTTGGTAAATTTTTCTAAATGTGTTAAAACTTGAATATTATGATATGGATTAATGTTAAATCATATAAAATGACATGAAGGAGAATTGGAAATGATTAGAAAGGCATCATGACAAGCTATTCCGACAATACATGCATTATGGAAAAATCATGGCTTATTGAATATCATGATCAAATTAATTAATAAATTGTTTACGCTCTACTTGGTTATGACAGAACCCTTGAGATAAGGGTATGATGCATCATACTATTATTGCAGTACTGCTCATGACATGACATGATATTCCGGCTGAAAGCCGATAATTACAATGACATGATCAATGATTCAATGAACAATAGCTATTAGCACATGTGCAAGAATTATGATGAAGGATGATGAAATATGCACCATGACGCATATCATCCTGTAATATCTCACCATGACGAGATATATTTATCATGACCCGTGCCTTATCCGTTGATGTTCTGTTAAACCAGTAGAGCAACCAAAATGATAAAAGCAAGAAAATGATTTAAATTCAAATTATTCAGTCAAGTCTTTTTACCTTCTGTGTTTTGTATTTATTCCTTTCAATTATTTAAAGTATATAAATGTATGTTCAAGTCATTCTTTCATTTTATTTATTTATTGCAATGATTTAAGTACCCACTAAGCAATTGCTTAGCGAGTTTAGTTTCCCTCTAAACTCGTAGGTTAAACGAGGAGACGAGATTGCAGCATGTCTGTAACACCCTCATACTCTATATAGGTACTATACATATACCTAGTATACATACAATACGTATATAGAGTGTAAGAATGTCACTTCTAGTTTTAATTTAAAAATCTTATCCAAGTTCAAACAATACTATCTTTAAATTTTAATAACATTTAGTAAATCATTATACATATGAATATATGATTGTGAATAATATAACAAAATTAAACTTTACATGTATGCATCACCTTCTAGTTGGTCTCAGAACACTCTTACCCTTCTCGTGGCATAACTGCTTGATTTCCCGATCAACCGCATAATCACCTGCGCGATCACACAACCGCGCTAAGCCCGAGAGCTTAGTAATACAAATAAATCATATACACATACAATAGAGAAAATCATATTTTCATTTTAACTTATTATGTCATTATTTTCTTACCATGTTTTTCCCTTTTTGGCTATACTTTTCATATATATATACTTCTACTAATGTTTAACTAATATACATATTCATACATTTTATTTTAGTAATTCACAATCCAATGACTTATCAAAGTCTTCATGAAACAATATCCACTATTTCCACATTCATATACATTTCACACATCATATATCATCATATACAATTTACACATCATAAACTCATCATTTCACATAGCTTCTCAAGCTATACTCATCTTCAATAATTCACTTATGTATTGTATGCATCGCATTCCATAGTTATCACTATATATCACACAACATTAATTTCCTTCCATAGTTCACATTAAAACAAGGACAAACATATATCTCATTATTCATTTTCATTATCCAGGAATCACATATATATATATATATACAAACACACACATGGGCCCAAGAACACTAATATGCCATTCCACTTTCAGAGTTAATGGTTTGGTTTAATTATCACATTTATCATTATCCCAACTAGGCTTCAAGGATTAAGGTTCAACCAAGCTTCAAGGGGAACAAAGCATGCTAAGTATCAACCCAACTTGGCTTCAAGAACCAATCCAACCTAGCTTCAAGGGTGGTAACATCTCAATTAGGCTTCAAGGTTTTGACCCAACCAAGCTTCAAGGGGAGTAAAACATGTTAAACTTCAACCCAACTTGGCTTCAAGGATCAAACCAACCTAACTTCAAGAGATTGTTACTATTAGGCATGCCACCAACAACAAAACTCTGAAAATGAATAACATATTAGACACACAATTCATTTATGAGTTCATTATCAATTTCATTTTCAATTGAAATCATCATAGCCAATTACAATGGCTTCTCATATCATTTAGATCATCATAGCCAATCACAATGGCTTCTCATATCATTTAAATCATCATATCTCAATTCATATCATAGCTTTTCATCTTTCAAATACACAATCATTTATCTCAAATACTACACATTTCATATAACATCATTATCAATCACAATTACATCACATCTTATTTGGTCTCAATTCACATTAGAATACTTCATTATTTACATATTCATAATCAAACACATTTAACATTCATCAAGAATGATCATCATTGATATACACATATATAATTTACCTTATTCTTAGATTTGGAATCCTCAACATACATTTGTTTCATATATATTTGAAGTATAGATTCAACAAAACCCTTAGAGGATCCAACAATACAAGAATAATCAAGAATAAGAATCATTAACTAACCAATTTGAGGGACACGGCCAGCATCACTTGAGGGACACGGCCAAGCTTGTGGCCGTGTCTCTCAACCCTAATTGGCAGTAGTGAACACGGCCAGGCGACACGGCCATGTCTCTCAACACAATTTCAGGCAGTAGGTGACACGGCAAGTGACACGGCTGAGCCAGTGGCCGTGTCTCACAACAAAAATCATACAGTCACAGACACGGGCAAGGGACACGGCCGTGTCTCTCCACAAAAATCTGGCAGTGACAAACACGGGCAGAGAACACGGCTGAGACTGTGATCGTGTCTCTCCAAAATCAAACCAATTCCCTTGACTTGGCCGTGTCTCTCCTTGTTTTTGGCCGTGTCACACATGAATTTAAGCCCCTAACATTTATAAATCCCCTTTGGTTGCACTCAAACACTTCATACATAATATGACACCACACAAATGAACATAATCAATGTCCTAAACACATAATTTACATATTTCTCACATATTCACCTTGCTAAAAGACATCAACCAAACATTCAATTCCTTAACACATTTACAAATGAATATGTGTTAAGTTTCAATATCTTATTAATAGATGAATTTAGGTAGTCTACTTACCTTAAGAACCATTCTCAATCTATTCACTTTACCTTCCAAGATCTCTTCACCCATTTAATTTAAAGCAATCCATTTCCTTCACAACCTAAATCAAATCAAATAATAAGATACTTGAATTCCAATACAAATATTCAATAACCAAACTCATATATTCTATATTTTCAACTTCCTTAAACACCAACATACATCACTCATATATCAACTACTCAAATCCCCACTTCATTAACACTAAACACTTATTCAATAATCTCAACAATTCATCATCATCCTCATAACTACCCACATCAAATTCAAACTCAAACCATAGAAATCAATGTAAAGGAATGAATACTTACTTGGTTATTTGCCAAATCTTGAATAAAAATCTTCAATCTTCTCAAAATCATCATCTCTCTCTCTCTCTCTCTCTCGACCACAAAGAAGAAGAAGCAGAAGAAGAAGAAAGAAACTTCTTGCTTCTTCCGTTCTTATCTTATATATATATATATAAATAATAATAATAATAATAATAATAATAATAATAATAATACTAATACTTTAAATCTCCACCACATATTCTTTCTTTGACTTTCTTCTTCTCTTTTCTTTTTTGTCCTTATTATCATTATTATTATTACTTAATTATACAAATATATATACAATTCACTTTCCCTACACCATTTTATATCCCATGTATATATGATGTATATGTATATGTCTTATATATATTATCTTTATATTTCCCATATACACATATACATTAAATCCAAATACAACAACAATAACTCCAAAACTCTTAAGGTCTATTCCGGGATATTACAATTCTCTCCCCCTTAAGTAATTTCGTCCTCGAAATTATCTAACACCATAACAACCCATTCTTAACATAATACAATCTTTAATTTCATATGAAGATAATCATATCTTACATTATAATTTATCAAATCACTCAACTTTTACTCTCCCCCTTTAAGTCAATCATAACTCACCATTATCAATCTATTTTTATCTTATAACTTTCTCAACAGAGCCACCCAGATAGCTCATTACATTCCCAAAGAATGTTTTTCTACACAATAATCAATTCATCTTATAGTCTATATATTCCATACATCTATTACATTCAAAATATATATATCACTTCATCTCTTTATAAATAATCTCTTTACTTTAACCTTGGAAATTATTGAATTATACCATACTATTGTTTATCTTGTCATTACAATCACTTTTAAAAGTAGCCACTTATCAAACCCTGATTGGTAACAATCTTTTCATTTTGCTTACACTTAAATCTTTCACTATCATGTTTTTCACTTAATATTAATATTGATACAACCTTTGTAAACTTATTTAACAGATAATCAATTCTTTTCCCTTTTCATCACTATTTACAACTGATATGACTTCATTCATTCATATCCATCCACATTATAAAAGTTTACATCATATACATTATCATATAAATTTTATACTCTTAGTATAACTATACATATTAAATCTTAATAATGATTCACAATCTTAACGCAACTTAGATCATTGATTTATCTATTACAAAATATTCACACTTCAATCCTATTCAATTCAAACCAACAAATATTTATTTGAATTTATCATTAGATTTCACATTATATATATCCTCATTCCATTCAACCAAACTTATATCCAATTTCTGATCTCTTCCGATCCATATTTAATCAAATTATCATTTCTACCAATTCTTATGATAATCTCATATCATATTGATTATGTACAATTCATTCACTTAAACTTTAAACCCATTCACTTTACACCATACATATATTTAGCATAACTTCCAATCACCTTTTTGTAATTTCTCTCTTTCCAATATCTTTTCATATATCACACCATTGCTATCTTAACAATAAATGTTATCCATACTTAACACATTTTCATAATTCTCTTCTGTTTCCTTACGTTTCATAACTATAACCAGATTTCTAACATAAGATAATAAATTATCACTTTACCACATCATAATTATCAATCTCATCAGAACTATAATATAATCATGTCATCTCAATCCCAAATCAGAAAATAACAAGATTAATCAACCA
Source organism: Garcia nutans (assembly GCA_947685225.1). NCBI lineage: Eukaryota > Viridiplantae > Streptophyta > Magnoliopsida > Malpighiales > Euphorbiaceae > Garcia > Garcia nutans. The sequence goes on from CANTUV010000040.1 coordinate 12,966,746, forward strand.
CAATATACTAAACAAACCATAGGATTATAAAAGATTAAGGGTCATAATTGAAACTTATAAATCCATATGGTTCCTTTATTATTCTTTTTCCAACCTTTTCAATTACCATACTAAATTGGATCTCAAGAATTTTGTATTCATTTCCAAACCTTGGCTACCTCAAGAGTCAACACATTCCAACTCCGTTATCACCCAATTTGCACTAGATTATTTAATCATCACTAGCTTAATTCATGTTTCAACAATATTATTATTTTCTTGTATGAACACATATTCCATCATGTAAACATTACATAATTTCTCTTTTGTCACTTCCTTTCTATTCCATTTACAATCTCTTATAATATACAAATACATAATACTTTTCCATATGTGGATACTTTGGAACTCTAAATATTATATGATTATCAAATCTAGTGATCACTATAACAATTTCATTGTCCAATATTACACAAGTCTATTCTTACTCTCAATTCCATCATAAAATTCATCTAATTTGTTCAAGTCATAACCTAATCTTTATTAGGTTCACTAATACATACAATATCATTCTCCATATCACTAATCCAATAATTGTACCACATATACATCCATAGATCACATTCACAATGTGATGCATATTTCTTACATATCATAATTTAATTCATATTGAAAAACCCAACTCATACATCCTATACATATATACACTTAATTATATGCTCTTATTTTATTTTCCTTTTCCATACATTCCATACAAACTTAATGTTTATCACTTCCCTTTGAACACAATCATTCTCATTTTTTTTCAATATGATTTAGAATATTTATCATTACAATAAATATAAATATTCTAACCATAATAACATTTCACATACATCTTAGTCACAATCCTAATGTGACATCTCTTTCACTTTTGTCTTTAAAAGCATTTACTATATCTTCATATTCATTTTTATCTTTTTTACTCAAATAACTTAAAATAACTCATTTTTACTTGCTTACTTACTTTCTTTAATCTTCAAATAAATTCTCATATTATTAATCACACTATTCAATTCATAATATTGTCATGTGCAATATTATTCACTTCACATAGCTTATGTATTGAATATACATTAAACCATCAATATTCATATAACCTTTATCAAATTCCACTAAAACTTTAACTTTTCAACTTTAAGACATTATATATATATTACAAAGCAACATCGAACATATAATTCTCGCAAGTCTTAAGCTCATTTCAAAAATCCACATATCACATATTATCACTGTTACCATGAGCTTTCACAATATTCAAACACCTCACATTTCTAACATTGAAATCACAATGTTTACATAAAGAAAAACAACATAAACTATACCAATATCATCTCTTTTTCTTTTAAACACAACCTTAGCTTTATATACCCAAATTTTAAATAATCACACTTTGTCTATATTAATCAATTTATTCTATATTCTATCATACTCTCTTCCTTTAAATAACATATCTTTCCATATCAACAATCCCACAATATTTCCTCTTTCTAACAAACTAAACATAAACTTTGTCATAAGGATATTCAAAACATAAAGGAAAGAGTACATACTCTAATCTTGATTTTATTTTCAACTCATTTTCAACTTTATTTTCCTTAAGTAAATTCCCACTCCTGAATTTACCAATTAATCTTGTACAAATTTTCATATCATTTCTTTTTCCAATTATTACTTCCATATAAAATTTTATTCACACACTATCATTCATCTCAAATCGTTCCAATACATCACAAATCACATAATGCCACGTTCGAGACCAACCTAGATGTGAATGCATATGCATGTATTACAAATTTCATTTCAAAACTTTTCTTTTCACTTCTCTTTAAGCTTTTCAAAACTTTCTCTTTTTAATTCTACTTAGGCCGAGAATCTCGAACCTAAGCTCTGATACCAAAATAATTGTAACACCCTCATACTCTATATAGGTACTATACATATACCTAGTATACATACAATACGTATATAGAGTGTAAGAATGTCACTTCTAGTTTTAATTTAAAAATCTTATCCAAGTTCAAACAATACTATCTTTAAATTTTAATAACATTTAGTAAATCATTATACATATGAATATATGATTGTGAATAATATAACAAAATTAAACTTTACATGTATGCATCACCTTCTAGTTGGTCTCAGAACACTCTTACCCTTCTCGTGGCATAACTGCTTGATTTCCCGATCAACCGCATAATCACCTGTGCGATCACACAACCGCGCTAAGCCCGAGAGCTTAGTAATACAAATAAATCATATACACATACAATAGAGAAAATCATATTTTCATTTTAACTTATTATGTCATTATTTTCTTACCATGTTTTTCCCTTTTTGGCTATACTTTTCATATATATATACTTCTACTAATGTTTTACCAATATACATATTCATACATTTTATTTTAGTAATTCACAATCCAATGACTTATCAAAGTCTTCATGAAACAATATCCACTATTTCCACATTCATATACATTTCACACATCATATATCATCATATACAATTTACACATCATAAACTCATCATTTCACATAGCTTCTCAAGCTATACTCATCTTCAATAATTCACTTATGTATTGTATGCATCTCATTCCATAGTTATCACTATATATCACACAACATTAATTTCCTTCCATAGTTCACATTAAAACAAGGACAAACATATATCTCATTATTCATTTTCATTATCCAGGAATCACACATATATATATATATATACAAACACACACATGGGCCCAAGAACACTAATATGCCATTCCACTTTCAGAGTTAATGGTTTGGTTTAATTATCACATTTATCATTATCCCAACTAGGCTTCAAGGATTAAGGTTCAACCAAGCTTCAAGGGGAACAAAGCATGATAAGTATCAACCCAACTTGGCTTCAAGAACCAATCCAACCTAGCTTCAAGGGTGGTAACATCTCAATTAGGCTTCAAGGTTTTGACCCAACCAAGCTTCAAGGGGAGTAAAACATGTTAAACTTCAACCCAACTTGGCTTCAAGGATCAAACCAACCTAACTTCAAGAGATTGTTACTATTAGGCATGCCACCAACAACAAAACTCTGAAAATAAATAACATATTAGACACACAATTCATTTATGAGTTCATTATCAATTTCATTTTCAATTGAAATCATCATAGCCAATTACAATGGCTTCTCATATCATTTAGATCATCATAGCCAATCACAATGGCTTCTCATATCATTTAAATCATCATATCTCAATTCATATCATAGCTTTTCATCTTTCAAATACACAATCATTTATCTCAAATACTACACATTTCATATAACATCATTATCAATCACAATTACATCACATCTTATTTGGTCTCAATTCACATTAGAATACTTCATTATTTACATATTCATAATCAAACACATTTAACATTCATCAAGAATGATCACCATTGATATACACATATATAATTTACCTTATTCTTAGATTTTGAATCCTCAACATACATTTGTTTCATATATATTTGAAGTATAGATTCAACAAAACCCTTAGAGGATCCAACAATACAAGAATAATTAAGAATAAGAATCATTAACTAACCAATTTGAGGGACACGGCCAGCATCACTTGAGGGACATGGCCAAGCTTGTGGCCGTGTCTCTCAACCCTAATTGGCAGTAGTGAACACGGCCAGGCGACACGGCCGTGTCTCTCAACACAATTTCAGGCAGTAGGTGACACGGCAAGTGACACGGCTGAGCCAGTGGCCGTGTCTCACAACAAAAATCATACAGTCACAGACACGGGCAAGGGACACGGCCGTGTCTCTCCACAAAAATCTGGCAGTGACAAACACGGGCAGAGAACACGGCTGAGACTGTGATCGTGTCTCTCCAAAATCAAACCAATTCCCTTGACTTGGCCGTGTCTCTCCTTGTTTTTGACCGTGTCACACATGAATTTAAGCCCCTAACATTTATAAATCCCCTTTGGTTGCACTCAAACACTTCATACATAATATGACACCACACAAATGAACATAATCAATGTCCTAAACACATAATTTACATATTTCTCACATATTCACCTTGCTAAAAGACATCAACCAAACATTCAATTCCTTAACACATTTACAAATGAATATGTGTTAAGTTTCAATATCTTATTAATAGATGAATTTAGGTAGTCTACTTACCTTAAGAACCATTCTCAATCTATTCACTTTACCTTCCAAGATCTCTTCACCCATTTAATTTAAAGCAATCCATTTCCTTCACAACCTAAATCAAATCAAATAATAAGATACTTGAATTCCAATACAAATATTCAATAACCAAACTCATATATTCTATATTTTCAACTTCCTTAAACACCAACATACATCACTCATATATCAACTACTCAAATCCCCACTTCATTAACACTAAACACTTATTCAATAATCTCAAAAATTCATCATCATCCTCATAACTACCCACATCAAATTCAAACTCAAACCATAGAAATCAATGTAAAGGAATGAATACTTACTTGGTTATTTGCCAAATCTTGAATAAAAATCTTCAATCTTCTCAAAATCATCATCTCTCTCTCTCTCTCTCTCTCTCGACCACAAAGAAGAAGAAGCAGAAGAAGAAGCAGAAGAAGAAGAAAGAAACTTCTTGCTTCTTCCGTTCTTATCTTATATATATATATATATATATATAATAATACTAATACTTTAAATCTCCACCACATATTCTTTCTTTGACTTTCTTCTTCTCTTTTCTTTTTTGTCCTTATTATCATTATTATTATTACTTAATTATACAAATATATATACAATTCACTTTCCCTACACCATTTTATATCCCATGTATATATGATGTATATGTATATGTCTTATATATATTATCTTTATATTTCCCATATACACATATACATTAAATCCAAATACAACAACAATAACTCCAAAACTCTTAGGGTCTATTCCGGGATATTACAATGTCCTACGCAGCTAGCCTTGACTACTACTTTGGGTAGGAGTTTGGATATGATTGATTGTAGCAATATGGCATGTACATAAGCTTGTATGATCTGGCAAATAAATTTATTATACTGAAAAGCTAGAACACGTACACTGCTAGTAATCTAATAAATCTTATTTGGATTTAGCACTTATGTATGCAAGTATAGAAGTGTAAAGTTTTAGTGCAGGATTTGGTGGAGGATATAAGGGTGATGAATGTAGAAGTGTTTGAGGAGTGTTGCGATTGTTTGATTGAGATCAAAATTGTTTTCAAAAATCAAAGAAAATCAGTTTTGGCGACACTTGGGATCTCCATTTTTAGGGGAGGTTATGGCAAAAAAAATTTTTAAATCTGCATTTAAAATTGGCTAAGTAAAATATTAAGACACAACCACCATGAGATAACAGTCCATCTTGGTCTATAAACGTAGGCTAAGATGGGGTGTTACAGGATCCCTGCTTGAAAGTATACCCACAGTTGCCAAGTTTCCAGATGTTTTCACTGATGAGTTGCCAGGGGTACCTCCTGAGAGAGAAGTGGAGTTTGGTATCGATTTGTAGCCTGGTACCACTCCTATCTCTATTACCCCTTATCGGATGGCACCTACTGAGTTGAGAGAGTTGAAGGTGCAGTTGCAGGAGTTATTGGATAAAGGGTTTTTCCGCCCAAGTGTGTCCCCGTGGGGAGCGCCTGTGTTGTTTGTGAAGAAGAAGGATGGAACTATGAGATTGTGTATTGATTATAGGCAGTTGAATAAGGTGACCATCAAGAACAAGTATCCTTTGCCTCGGATAGATGATCTCTTTGATCAGTTGAAGGGAGCAGCAGTATTCTCTATGATTGATCTAAGGTCAGGGTACCATCAGTTGAGAGTAAGAGATGTGGATGTACCCAAGACAACTTTTCGTACGAGGTATGGGCATTATGAGTTTCTGGTGATGCCCTTTGGATTGACGAATGCACCAGCAGCTTTTATGGATTTGATGAATAGGGTATTCAGACCATATTTAGATCAGTTTGTGGTAGTCTTCATTGATGATATTTTGGTGTATTCACATAATGAGGTGGATCATGATAGACATTTGCGGATCGTATTGCAGACTCTGAGAGAGAAGCAGTTGTATGCTAAACTATCTAAGTGTGAGTTCTGGCTTGATCAGGTAGCTTTTCTTGGTCATGTGGTTTCAGCAGAGTGTATTAGAGTTGATCCGAGTAAAATTGAGGCTGTAATATCCCAAAGTATGCCCTAAAAGTTTTGAAGTAATTATTGTTGTATTTGGATTTAAGGTATATGTTAATTGGAAAGAGAAAAGAATTCAAGAGAGAGTGTATATGTTGTATATATGGAAATATATACAACATATACAAGTCAAGGTGATGATAGTTAAAAGAAGATTTTTATTTTTATAATTAATTAAAGTATTTAAAAAGGAAATTAAAATGAGTGGAAGAGAAATATTTGAATATTTTATTAAATAAATTGCTTGGTGGAGGTTTAAGTGGAGGTTGAGTATTTGACTTTGCATCTTTTTCTTCTTCATTCTCTTCTTCTTTCTTGGTTGGTCGAGCATCACAAAGCAAGAGAGCTAGAGAGAGGTTTTGATCTTCTAAGATCAAATTGAAGGAAGATTCAAGTGATTAAGTTGGAATTTTGTGAAGTTTCATCATCTTTGGTAAGTTCTCTCTTGATTCTCTTATTTTATTTTGAGTTGTAATTGAGTTTGATTGTTGATATGTGATAGTGTGAGTATGTTTGATAGTGGTATGTTTAAGAGTGTTGGAATTGAATTAAAGATAAGAAGTTAGGTTGGTGTTGGTGTTGGAAGAGTATGAGTTGTGTTGTGTTAGGGTTTTGAATTGGTGATTGTTGTAGATGTTGAGTTTGATTAATTATTCTTGTGAATCTTCATGATAATTATGTTTGATGAAGTTTTAAGCATAGAATACATGAATTTGGTCCGAAATAGAAGCATCTTGGATGCCACACCCGTGGCCCTTGGCTGCCACGACCGTGGCCATTGGAATCCATGGCCGTGGGGGTTTTGAGCAAAGGAGGCAGAACCGTTTGTTAACCCACGCCCGTGGGGGTTGGGAGGCCACTACCGTGGGGTCCTAGAGAGAGATGTTGGCTTGTAATTTATGATCTATGGGTCTAGTATGAGACTAATAGGTGTATAATTATATTGGAATTCATGTGAATTTGTAATTAAGTGTGTATTATTCCTTTTGGATTAGGTTGTGAGGAGGTTGGATTGCCCTAACCTAAGTGTTGAGGATTCTTGGAGGAGGAAGTGTATAGATTGGTGTGAGTTGGTTTTGAGGTAAGTACAAACTCTATATTCTTGTATACTATTGTATGACATTGAGATTTAACACATTTGGTTGTAAATGTGTTAAGTGATCTATTGCATTGTTGATATACTTGATAAATGTTATGATTTGTATAATGTGAATGACATGATGAGCATTCAAAATGTATGTTAATGTATTTGGTTATGTACACTTGAATGATGAATTGATTTCATGTGATATGAGACATGATGAGAAATGAAACCCTTGTTGTTGACTAAGAGAATGTAATTGAAATAAGTGGAGCATGATTGCCTATTTGATTATGATATATGAAATGAATTGAGAAAGAGAATGATAAAGAAATAAATGAAATAATTGTGTGCTTAATATGTTATTCAATTTTCAGAGTTCTAGGCTTGGCGGCATGCCTATGAATTGCTGGATAGGTGAAAAGACCGGGTCGTAAGCCGAATCCAGCAGAAAAATGTGAAATATGATGTTTTTGGGGTGAAAAGACTGGGTCGTAAGCCGAATCCAGCAGAAAAATGTGAAATATGATTTTTTGGGGTGAAAAGACTGGGTCGTAAGCCTCAAAAACAGTAACAGTCTAGCTGGGTTGAGGACCAAGATACTGGGGCCCTCGGGTCTAGCCGGGTTGAGGTCCAAGAGACTGGGTCTGTTACACTATCCATGGATAGAGATATATATATCGCCTACGGGCTTGATGATTATGATTATGGACCAAAGCAGTAACTCTGAACTTTGAATAACATATTAGTGTCTTTTGGGCCCATTCTTCTCTTTACTTTAATATGAACTATGGAATGAGATATAATGTTATGAGATGATTATAATACATAAGTAACTTCATGAAAATGAATGTGGCTTGGAAAGCTATGTTGAGTAATGAAAATATGAAGATACAACATGATGTGTAATAAGTTTATGGATGTGGAAAAATTGTGAGTATTACCTTATGAATGTTTTGATTAATTATTGAATAATGTAAAATTGTGAAATATAATATTCTTTTGAATTGTTTATGAAACTTGATTGTGTGACATTGGCATTGCATTGAAGCATAATATTATTGTAGTTTGTACCACTAAGCCGTTGGCTTAGCGCGAATGTGATTCATCGCGCAGGTGACAGGGTGGAACCGGAGAGTTCCTCTAAGCCGAGTAGAGTTTAGACTCTGAAGTGTGGATAGTGGGCTTAAAGATCAAAGACTGACTACCAAACATGTATAAACTTTATGTTTTGTAAAATTTGTTTTTGATGTACATATATTTGTAAATACTGCTATATTTTCCTCTGCATATTGAATAAATATTTTATCTGCTGTGTTTCATAATATAACTTAAATGTTTTAAAGTTGCTCATATTATTGTAAAAGGAATAATTTGTGTGTTTAGTAAACCGTAGCATTTCTATATTCAGTATACATATATTACGGATGTGATGGTATGTAGTGTGCGTATACGGGGTATAGGGGTGTTACAGAGGCTATCTTGAATTGGAGTCCACCGAAGACTGTGACAGAGGTTAGAAGTTTTCTGGGATTGGCAGGCTATTATCGTCGATTTGTGAAGGGTTTTTCTATAATAGCTACACCACTCACCAGATTACTTCGGAAAGGAGTTAAATTTGTGTAGACAAATCGGTGTCAGGCGAGTTTTGAGCAGCTGAGGGAGATGTTGACTCAAGCTCCTATCCTTACCCTGCCTGTGGAAGGTAAACCATATGTGATATATAGTGATGCTTAACACAATGGTTTAGGTTGTGTTTTGATGCAGGAGGGTAGAGTCATTGCTTATGCCTCTCGACAGTTGAAACCGCATGAGCTGAATTATCCAACGCATGATTTGGAATTAGCAGCAATAGTCTTTGCCTTGAAGATTTGGCGGCATTATTTGTATGGGGAAAAGTGTTTCATTTATATAGATCACAAGAGTTTGAAATACCTGGGTGTTCAGAGAGAGCTGAATCTTCGACAAAGGCGATGGTTAGAGTTGATTAAAGACTACGACTGTTTGATTGATTATCATCCTGGTAAGGCAAATGTTGTTGCTGATGCCTTGAGTCAGAAATCTTTAGCAGGTTTGACTGCTTATTCGCTCTCGTTGCTTGTTGAGTTGAGAGCATTGCATGCTAGATTTGAGTCTTTTGATGATGGTGCTTTGATGGCTCAGTTGCAGTTGAGGCCAGTCTTGTTGGATCATATTAGGGAGGCTCAATTAGCAGATGAGAGAATTTAAAAAATTGTGTTGGTTTGTCAGAAAGGGGAAAGTTGAGACTTTTATGTGAGGGATGATGGCAGTCTATGGTATAGAGATAGATTGTGTATTCCTAATGATGCATAATTGAAAAGAATGATATTAGAGGAAGCACATCAGTCACTTTTTGCTATACATCCTGGGAGTACCAAGATGTATCAAGACTTGAAGCGACATTATTGGTGGTCAGGTATGAAGAGGGACATAGCAGAGTTTGTATCCAGATGTCTCACTTGCCAGAAAGTGAAGGCTGAGCACCAAGTTCCTTCAGGATTGCTCCAACCTTTATCAGTGCCAGAGTGGAAATGGGAGCGAGTGATAATGGATTTTGTGACTGGACTGCCTTTAACTCAGAAGAAGCATGATGCAATCTGGGTGATAGTTGATCGGATGACGAAGACAACTCATTTTCTTCCAGTTCGGATGGATTATTCTCTTGAGAGGTTGGCTGAGCTGTATATCAATGAGATAGTCAGGTTGCATGGAGTCCTAGTTTCTTTCGTGTCGGATCGAGATCCCCGGTTCACTTCGAGGTTTTGGAAGAGTTTAGATAATGCTCTAGGTTCTCGATTGCATTTTAGTACTGCTTTCCATCCTCAGACAGATGGACAGTCAGAGAGAGTGATACAGATTCTGGAGGATATGTTGAGGAGCTGTATCATTGATTTTGCCGGGAATTGGGATAGATTTTTGCCATTAATTAAATTTGCTTATAACAATAGTCATCAGTCGAGTATTGGGATGACTCCTTGTGAGGCTTTATATGGCAGGAGATGCAGGACACCTTTGTGTTGGGATGAAGTTGGAGAAGGTAAACTGGTTGGTCCCGATTTGATTAAGGAAACAAAGGAGAAAGTGAAGGTGATTTGGGGTCGTTTGAAAGCAGCTTTAGACCGACATAAATCTTATTCAGATTTAAAGAGAAGAGACATAGAGTTCAGTGTGGAAGATAAAGTGTTTCTGAAGGTGTCTCCATGGAAGAAGATTTTGAGATTTGGTCGCAAAGGGAAGTTGAGTCCTCGTTTCATAGGACCATATGAGGTGTTGGAGAGAGTTGGTCCAGTGGCTTATAGACTAGCTTTGTCGCCTGAGTTGGATCGAATACATAATATTTTCCATGTCTCGATGCTTCGGAGATATAAGTCTGACCCATCTCATATTTTGTCAGTGGAGTCCATTGAGGTGAGTCCAGATCTAACTTACGAGGAAGAACCAGTGGCGATTTTGGCACGAGAGGTTAAAGAATTGAGGAATAAGAAGGTGCCACTTGTGAAAGTCCTTTAGAGGAATCATGTCACTGAGGAGGTGACCTGAGAAAGTGAGAAGGCGATGCAGAGTCAGTTTTCCCCATTTGTTCCAGACTTGAGGACAGGTAATTTCGGGGATGAAATTTGTTTTAGGGGGAGAGAATTGTAACATCCAAAAATTTTTGAAAATTTCTAATTTTTAGAAAATTTGATAAAAATAAATTATAATTTAAAAGGATAAATTAAATTAATAGTTTTAAATGAAAAATGAAGGGATTTTAAATGAAAAAGTGGAATATATATATGATATATATGCAAAATATACATAAATATGTAAAAGTCAACACTTTTTAAAAGAAAAGGGTATTTTGGTAATTAAATCTTATATATTCAAAATTAATAAAATAATTCAAAAATAAATTAATTTTGAATGGAAGAGGGAAATTAGGACTTTTAATTTATTAAAAAATAATCAAAAAATTAAATATTAAATTATTTTAATATATATGTGGTTAAAAAAAAGATGAAAAGGAAAAAATATTAAAAGTCTTCTTCTTCTTCTCAAGAATGTGGCTTCCATGGATGTTTGAAGATCAAGGATTTTGCTTCTTTCATACTCCATAAATTGAAGGAATTAACATGTTTCAAGTGGATTTTTAGTGATTTCCACTAAAATTAGTAAGTTTCCATCTCTTTTCTTTGAATTCCTTGGAAATTTAGATTATGTGAGAATTTGGATTTTTATGTAGGATGTTATAATTGTTGGAATTGGTGTGTATGATGTTATTTTGGGTAGTTGACAATGATTCTAAGGTTAGATTGAAGAGATGATGGAGTTTGGTCAAAGAATGGTGAAGAGAGAGAATTTAGGATTATGGAATTTTAGGGTTTTGAAAACATGAACTTTAATTGTGCAAATTGTTTCCAAATGAGTTGTTTTGATTCATAAACAAGTATTTTAAAGTCAAATATTTGATTTGGTGGTGTTGGGTTGGAGTTTGAGAATGGAAGTGGAGATTTAGGGTTTTGGAAAAGTAATTTTCCAAAGTGGTTGAATTATGTGATTTTATTTGTTTAAGCATGTTGTTTAGTGTTAAAAGTAATGAATATAAGCTTGGAATGAGTAATGGATTGTGTTGGAATGGAAAACCTTCAATGGGGGAAGGTTATGCCATTTTTGAGATTTTGTATATAAGAGTGTATTTTTATAATGTAAATGATTTAAATGTATTAAAATATGTTTTTAATAATATAAATAAACTTAAAACACTAATTTAATTGTAGTAGAATGGAATTCCAATGTTGAAGTAAGGAAAGGCTAAATTTTTGGAAATTTATAGGAGTGATGTGTAATTATGATTTAATGTTGGAAATGCCATTAAATGTGATACTAAATGATTATTTGCTATCACATTTGGTTTAGGCATTGAGGGAGATTGATTTGCTTCATCTAAGTGGTGAAGGGCAAGTTAGAAAGATTGGATTGAAGGTTGCTTTTAGCTTGCTTTGGGTTGCTAGTGGAGGTATGTACAAACTTTGAATATAATATTTATATTTGCATAACATTTGGACTTAACACATTTTGGTTGAAAAATGTGTTATGCTACTTGGTTAATTGATTGTGTATGAATAATATGCTATGACATTTATAATGTCATATATGTGTTAAATGCATTGTGAAAAGCCATTGATAATGGCTAATTTGTGTAACATGTGAAATATGCATATTATGTGAAAATACCCAAAGTAATTGGGTAATGTGTTGTGAATGCAAAAATGAAATATGTGTAATAATGAAATGAATTGATATTGATAAAAATGAGAAAAGTGAGAAAAATGAGAAAGATGTGAAAAATGAGAAAAGTGAGAAAAAAAATGTGAAAATAAGGCAATATGCCTAGATTGAATATGTAAAAATGAGAAAGAGATTAATAATGAGAAATATGAATAAATTGTGTGCCTAGTATGTTATTCAATTTTCAGAGTTCTGGGTTTGGCAGCATGCCTATGATTGCCTACGGGCTATACGCTGGAATGGTGAAAAGACTAGGTCATAAGCCAGGCCAACTGATAAATATGATGTTTTTGGGGTGAAAAGACTGGGTCGTAAGCCTCAAAAACTGTAGTAGTCTAGCCGGGTTGAGGACCAAGATACTGGGGCCTAAGGGTCTAGCCGGGTTGAGGTCCAAGAGACTGGGGCTGTTACATTATCCATGGATATATATATTGCCTACGGGGCTAGAGACATGGTGTCATTATGGACCAAAGCAGTAACTCTGAAATTTGAATAGCATATTAGATCCTTTTTGGGCCCATGCTTGTCTTTGTTTTACTGTGAATTATGAATTATGATACAATTAAGTAATATAATGTTATGAGTTGTGCTTATGAATTATTTGAAAAATATAAGAAAGTGGATTGATGTGACATCTATATGCATTGTGCATTTGGTATTCCATTGAGTTATAATGTTATTATCAAAGTTTGTACCACTAGGCTTTGGCTTAGCTCGATTGTTTCCATCGGGCAGGTGACAAGGTAGACCCAATTGAGCCAGAGAGTTCTTCTAGACCAGGTCGGGTCTAGACTTGTAGTTGAGCTTGTAGAGTTGCTATCGAGATCAGAAACACTGCCAACAACATGTATATATTTTTATGTTATTGTACATTTTGAGTTTTATGCATAATATATTATGTTTTGAATTTTATGTTTTGTATATTATAAAGAATGTTTAAGTCAATGTATTTGAAATGGGAGAGTAAGTGTGTTTTAAATTATATTACTAGATACTAGAACATCCCTACCATCCCGTGTTCTCAAAGTAACACATTTCTTCTAACAGTCTACCATAGTCCCATGCTTGGATAACCAATCCATGCCCAAAATCAGATCATATTCCCTAAAAGGCATCTCAATAAGGTCACTGAGAAACTCCTCATCTTGAACAACAACTGGACTATCTCGGTGCACCCTGCTCACCATAACACTATGCCCTAAAGAATTTGTCACTAAGACATCAAATCCTAGGGACTCAGAATGCAATTCAGACACAGGCAAGATGGATGCACTTATGTATGAATGCGTAGATCCAGGATCTAATAGAGCAAGGATTGAAATACCAAATAAAGAAAATGTACCCGCAATGACGGCTGAAGCATCCGACTGCCTCTACATCACATAAACCCGCTAAGATGGCCCAGCCTCATCTGGCCTACTGCCTCCGGATGTAGAGCCTCCTCTCTGACTAAACCCAGGGCGACCACCTCTACTAAAACCTCTGCCACCACGACCTCCTCTGACACTGGGTCGAGAAGATGCAGTATCTGCCTGCCTAACCTCTGGTGGCTCGGGACAATCTCTGATAAAATCGTCTGACGACCCACTTCTAAAACACACTCCCGAAGCACCTCTCCACCAGCAGACACCTCCGTGTACTCTACCACAATGAATGCAAGTAGGTGGAGTAGGTCTCTGAGCCACTAGAGTCGAAGCACTAGCCACTGAAATTGCAGGCCTCTGTCTCTGTCTCTGCTGCTGTATTGACCTGCCAAACTGCTCCTAACTCCTACTAAACCTCTGAAAATGTCCCCCTCGGCCTCTCTTCACTAATGAAGACCCTGCCTCACTCTAGGGTCTCCTAACTCTGGTCTCCTCAACCCTGGCAGCTGCTGCAAGATTTTGCACCCTCTCAACACTCCTGGCAGCTGCAACTAACTAGGAGAAATTTTGATACCGAGAGCCTGCAATGATGAACATGATAGAGGGTCTCAGTCCCTCCTCAAACCTCCTGCACCTCTCAAACTCGTCGGAATTGATCCCACTAGCATAGTGACTCAACCGGATAAACTCAATCTCATACTCGGTCACTGTCCTGGTATCCTGTCTCAGACTCAGGAACTCCATCTTCTTTGCATCTTTATACTCTCTCGGAGTATACTTCTGCTCAAATTCCTGCAGGAAATCATCATAGGTCAGGACTGGTGGATCATCCAGAGCATGTGGAACCGTCTTCCACCTATCATATGCATCTCTCTATAGAAGAGATCTGGCATAATCAAACTTCTCTTCTGGACTAGCCTGTAACTGAATAAATATCCTCTGAACCCGGTCTAGCCACTGCTCTGCTACAGCAGGGTCTGTAGTACCAACAAAGTCCTCAGCCCCATACTTTCTCAGTTTGTCATACTGCCTCACCGGTAACTGCGACCGTGGCTATGGCTATGGTGGCTGTGGAACTGGAGCCTGCCTCAACAACTCTGCCATATGCCATACCCAGCCAGGCGGAACCTCATCAGCTGCTGGTCTCACAGGCACAGAAACAGACGCCTCACCAGCAGATACAACTCTAGCTCCATCTCTACCCTCATCTGGAGCCACACTCTCTGCACTACCCTCAACAGCCTGATGCGGCCGAGACGACATAACTACTTATATCTGCAAACAAAGCAGAAAATACTATATCAGAGATTAGAAACTGCCAGTGCCAATGCATGTATTACAATTAAAACTATTTTTCAAATCTCCCATTTTCTCTCTCTATCATCCCCACCTAGGTCGAGAACCTCAAACCTATGCTCGGATACCAAAACAAATGTAACACCCTTAAACCCTATATACATACAAAACATATTTCTAGCATATGTAAAATATGCATATACGGTACAAAAATGTCACAAACGGATTTACTAAAATTTTTTTTAACTGTAACGACCCCACCTGCACGGTCTTACGACAGCTGGTCTATTGGGCCTTTTCTCCTATAGGTGGACCGTAGTCTCAACCCTCAACCCGGCAGGCCGCCACAGTACTAGACTGCCCTCGCGGGCCCTCCAGCAGGACTTGTTTATTTGGCTCCCAAAGGAGTCACCTCCCCGGATCGAACACCTGACCTCCCACTTAAGAGAGCCAGCGAGCACAATCCAGTACCATTTCTACCAAGGGAGGCTGAAATTTTAGAGAGAGAAAATAAGGATTTTTGGTTCTTCAATCTCTAAATTATATAAGAATTTCAAAGAAATCAATTAAATTTTGAAGAGAAATCAAGAAAATCAAGTAAGTAATTTTTCCAAAGCTTGTTGTTTTGAGATTTTAAGACTATGTTTTGATTGTTTATAGAGAGAAAGTATGTTTAATTGGTAAGATTGATAGTAAATGAATTAAACTAATGGATATGTGATGATTTATTGATTGATTTGTTGAGATGAGTGTAATTGTGAATTTAGGGTTTATGACAAGATTATGTGTAACTAGGGTTCCTAATATGGTTAGTTATAATAATGGTAATGGATGAATTTAGTGTTGTTTTAACATGTATGTGATAGTATTATAGTTAGAAATTGAATATGGGTAAGCTTGGATGAAGTTAAGGTTATGACTATGTTATGTGAAATTAGGGCTTGTGATGGAGGTTATTATACTTGCTAAAATTGTTTATGATGATGTTATTTTGATGTATAAGTAAAGATTTTATGGTTGAATAATTAAAATGAATGGGTTTGATGGAAGATTGAAAGAAGTAGTAGTGTGAATTAGGATTTTGGGTGGAATGGGTGTAATTGGTATTTAATTGAATGAAATATGTTGGAATAAGTTATTAATACTATTTTTACACTTATAATATGGTTTAGGAGTGAGTATAGTGGAAATGTTAAATTAAAGAGAGCAAGTGCATGTGAAGAAATAAGACTTGGAGAGAGCTTTTAGCTTGGTTTTGGAGTTACATAAGGTTAGTATACATTTTAAAAATTATTGTTTTAATATCATTGTTTTTGGCATAACACATTATGAATGGATGAATGTGTTATGCTACTTTACTGTTGGTATTCATGTGCGAAATGCATGAATTGTAAAATGTTAAGCCATTGGAGAATGGCTAGTGATATTTGTGTGTGTCATGAGACCAACTTGAAAGGTGTGCATACATGTATAAGTTTATAAATATGTATTTTGGTTTTTGTATAATTAAATCATCTCAAATGTATATTAAATGGATTATGGATATGTTATTCAAGTACTTATGATGGGAGATGCTTAAATTTTGCAATCTTGGTATATAAATTAATAAAGTGATAATTTGGAGAATTAGTGATAAATATTATTTTTGGGAGTGTAATTAATTTTTATTTGTAGGATGGGTTTTTGTTGTATATGATTTACTAAAATTATAGATAAAACACTGGCGAATATTTCTCGTAGATTTTATTTTAAAGTAATTTTGATTTACTAAATATTAATGTATTTGTTTACTGAATTAAACTAATTATGCTCTCACCGCAAATATGTTTTAAAAAAGGGATTCTATAGTATGATATCATACCACTTTTGTATTCTATATATGTACTTTACATATATGGGATATATGTATTACACATATATAGCGTATAAGGGTGTTATTAACTATATAATTCAATAAGTGAATATAGTAGTGAATTATTGAGTTATTTGGTTAGATATTATATATATATTGGCTGTGAAAAGGAATTTATAGATACACAAATTATTTGTTATGCAACTATGAATGGATGGAAATTTACGGATTGATTAAAATTGTGCATGTTGGAAGGAAAGATGAGGAAAATTGAAGTGAGTTTAATTATATACATGTTAGGAGTGTACTATTTATGAGTTGTGTAAACAAATAAGATATAAATAATGATGGTCCAAAATTATATGGGCGACTTGTGAATTGGTGACATTATATTGAGGCAGAAGAAATTTATTATATACATGCGTATTTTATCAACAAAATCTGATTTGAATATTGCAGTACAAGAGATTAGGTTTTCTAATAATTTATATATAGGGTGATTGAATTGTAAATGGTGGTTTTGATCTAAAAGAATTCTGAGTAAAGTTAATTATTGTTAAAAAAATGTATATAAGATATATTGATTGGTGATGAAGTTACTAATATTTTGCAATATTACAAATATTTATTTGTGAATATGGAATGGAAATAATTAAACAAAGATATAAATATAAGAGATAAATTTTGATGAATCAATATTTAATTTTGAAGACGTAATTTGATATTTCCTAATTTTATGGTTGTATAATTATTGGGGTCAGAAAAAAAATTGGCACCAGTGAGTAGATGAGAAGTGAATAGAATTTTAAGTGTTAACGTAAAGATTGCAAAAATGGTATTATGACAATATAAATGTAAGTTAAATTAGTATTATTTAATTATATAAAAAGTGACTAAGGAGGAATTGAGATTTCAAGGGATAATTAAGGATATCCGTAAGGGGGAGAGTAGAGATTATGTGGTAAGTTATGGTGATAAGTTTTGCAAGAAGATGGAATTTGTGTCTGGTTTAACGATTGATTTTGGACTATGGAAGAAAATTTTGAAGATAAAATTATTTAAGGGGGAGAGAATTATAACACTCGGAGATTTTATATATTATTAAATAATTGATTTGGACGGTAGTAGTATATTGGATGAGATAAATATAATATATATCTATAATATACATGATATACCCATAATGTATACTTGACGTAGATATGAAATACATATTACATGTGTTACATATACATATACATAAGATATATATGACATATATATAAAGTATAATATATATATATATATATTTATGGATAGGAGATGGTAATTAAAATAAAGAAAAAGAAAGTCGAAGGAAGAAGAAAAAAATATGTGGTTGGAAAAAATAATAAAATAAATAAATAATTATTTAATATTTATGGTTGGGAAAAAAGAAGAAAAACTAAAAAAAAATCTTCATCTTCTTCTTCAGCCAAGGGAGGCCAAAATTTTAGAGAGAGAAAGGGAGGATTTTTTGTTCTTCAATCTTTAAATTTTATAAGAATTTCAAAGAAATCAAGTGAATTTTGAAAAGAAATCAAGAAAATCAAGTAATTTTTCCAAAGCTTGTTGTTTTGAGATTTTAAGGTTATGTTTTGATTGTATAGAGAGATAGAGAGTATGTTTAATTGGTGAGATTGATAGTAAATGAGTTAAAATAATGGATATGTGATGATTTGTTGATTGATTTATTGCAATGAGTGTAATTGTGAATTTAAAGTTTATGGCAAGATTATGTGTAACTAGGGTTCCTAATATGGTTAGTTATAATTATGGTAATGGATGAATTTAGTGTTATTTTAATATGTATGTGATGATATTATAGTTAGAAATTGAATATGGGTAAGCTTGGATGGAGTTAAGGTTATGACTATGTTATGTGAAATTAAGGCTTGTGATAGAGGTTATTATAATTGCTAAAATTATTTGTGATGGTGTTATTTTGATGTATAAGTAAATATTTTATGGTTGAATAATTGAAATGAATAGGTTTGATGGAAGTTTGAAAGCAGTAGTGTGAATTAGGATTTTGGGTGGAATGGGTGTAATTGGTATTTAATTGAATGAAATATGTTGAAATAAGTTACTAATACTATTTTTACACTTATAATATGGTTTAAGAGTGAGTATAGTGGAAATGTTAAATTAAAAAGAGCAAGTGCATGTGAAGAAATAAGACTTGGAGAGAGCTTTTAGCTTGGTTTTAGAGTTACATAAGGTTAGTATACATTTTAAAAATTATTGTTTTAATATCATTGTTTTTGGCATAACACATTATGAATGGATGAATGTGTTATGCTACTTTATTGTTAGTATTCATGTTTGAAATGCATGAATTGTAAAATGTTAAGCCATTGGAGAATGGCCGGTGATATTTATATGTGTCATGAGACCATTTTAAAAGGTGTTGCATACATGTATAAGTTTGTAAATATGTATTTTGGTTTTTGTATAATTAAATCATCTCAAATGTAGATTAAATGGATTATGGATATGTTATTTAAGTACTTATGATGGGAGATGCTTAAATTTTGCAATCTTGGTATATAAATTAATAAAGTGATAATTTGGAGAATTGGTGATAAATATTATTTGGGAGAGTAATTAATTTTATTTGTGGGATAGGTTTTTGTTGTATGTGATTTACTGAAATTATAGATAAAATTCTGATAAATTTTTATTTGAGATTTTATTTTAAAGTAATTTTTTTATTAAATATTAATGTATTTATTTAATGAATTAAACTAATATAATATATATAATATTATAATATTATATAATATAATATATATATATTATATATATATTATATATACGGAATATATATATTATACATATATAGAGTATAAATATATAGAGTATAATGATGTTATGATATTTTTGAGTAAAAACACTAAAACAAAAGATTTGTCCCTTATCTTTCTTTCTATATACTTTTTGAATGATTTGCATGCACATTAAGTTTAATTTGTGCATTTCCAACACTTACTCATCTAAACATCTACTTGCATGTAACTCGGTGATAATATTTAAATTTTTACATTCAGTATACCTATTAAAAAAGAGTATTGTTTACTCCATAATCGGTATCCAACTTGAAGTTACGTTTGATTAAAACTTCAGAATTAAAATTGAAACTATAATCAGAATCGAAATGATTATATATTTTTTATTAGTTTATTCTGAAATTAAAATTCAAAAAATTAATTTAATTTTATTAAGAAAAATAAATTTATTTATTTAAAAATTTAAAAATATTATAATTTAAAAATGATGAAAAAATTTATATTGATTATATTTCATTTTAAATTTTAATTTTATTAAAAAAATAAATTTATTTGATTTTAAAGTTTTAGAGATTCATAATTAAAAAAATAAATTAAATATATATTTTTTTCAAAAAGTAAAAAATAAAATTTGATTTCATTCTCTTAAATATAGATGTTTTTCAATTTTTAATTTCAATCGGAAATCAAAATTGATTAATAGTGAAGAGATAAAGAATCAATTAATCATTTTTCTGAAATAATAAGATTATCATTATCACATCTATTTTATCCAATCAAACAATATTAATGAAAATAACTCATTCTCATTCTTATTCCCACTCTCAACCAAATGCTACCTCAGAGGAAACAATCAAGTCTCTCAACTATTGCACTTCCACCTTTCCGGGAATTTAAAAAAAAAAGTAAAAAAAAAATACGGTTAAAAATAATTATCATTATAATATTGAATCTAGACCATTCATTTTCAAATTAAAGCTAATATATAGAATTAAATGAAAGTTATATTAGAGAATAAAAGATATCATTCTCTTGATCAAAAGTCCGAAACTATCATCTCAAAATTAAGCTTGATTTCTTCAATAGCCAATTGATACATGACATTATTTTGTTTCTGACACTATTTTGTTTTAATAACAGGATATCACCATAACTGAAAACCTGTTAAATTATACAAAAATGAGATTCTAAAAACAATATACATCTACATGAGTTGAGGGTATATTATTGGGACCCTTCAAAACACAAGGAAAAGCGGGCGAAAAAATTAGACAGGTTACATCATATAACCAACTTTTTATCCTATATAAGAGGCTTTTTTTTCTCTAGTATAGGGCATGTATATTAGTTAAACATGGTACAATAACAAATTTGTTTACTCTACCAAAATTTGACTCCAATGCAAACAGTAATCACATTCACTGGTTACGATTACCTGTGGTAAGATTGCAACAATACCTTGGAGAAAAACAAAAGCCCAAGGATGGATTCCAACACTTCGTGTAAGATCAGAAGTAGAGACATATTTTACCAATTTAGAGACATATTTTACCAATTATTTAACTGAGCACTTATGCTTTTTACTACAGGATGATATTCTGTATGCATGAATCTTTTAGCTTTCTCTGAACCAGGCTCTTCAAGCCACTCATCATATAAGCCTTTAACAAGGGGGTTGTCAAAGGGATCCACCGCCAAAACCTATAAATGATTCACATTGTGATCAGTTAAATCACGAATACACAGCTAGGCAAAAAGCAAGCCTAACGATAAAGATTAAAAACAGAGTATAAGCAAGTCACGGATATATGTAACCCCACAAAGTCAATTTTAAGCAGCTACAAGATGTAGGCATCAGATCTATATGCTGTAGGAATGGGAAAGGGGTAAGGACAGACATCCCAGTTATATTTTTCATAATTTTTAATTATGCAAAATCATATTTTTATAATATTATTTTTAAAATACATCAAATTTTGTATATCAATAGTTAATACTTGAGACAGGAATAACATCATTTAAGTGATAAATTACGTAAATTCAACACATACTTACATTTTCCATGTAAACAGTTTCTAATGACTGAAGCAAAGCCTTTGGAGATTGCCCTGGCATTGGTTTGATTTGACCTCCACCATTCAGGCAGCCTGTTTCATTGAGAAGGTTACAACTAATGCCTACACAAAATCTTATGGACTGCATATCTATGGCAAAGTAGATTTTATGGAGGGAGAGAGGAAGAAGAAAAACACCTGATGGACATGCCATGACCTCCACAAAATGATAATCACATTTTTGCATTTTAACTTTTCTAACAATATTTTGCAGATTCTGGAATCCATAACACACAGCAAATTTCAACACAACTTGCCCATCTACCTGCAGAACATGATGGCACAAGAATATACATGCAATATTAGAAGTGATTATATCTAAACAATTAAACTATGCCCCTCTGACTATCAAGTCTATGGTTTGATTACTCAGCGTCAACTAGGACATGCAAACTTTTAGCAGAAGTAAAATATGACAATATATATGTTCATCTTAAAACTACTGAGACAAGAGAGAAAAGGAATAGCATGCTGTAGTCAATGTCTACTGCCTGTCCCTGTTAATGATGAACAATGTTTCATGAGAAAATCTTCTTCTTCACATGCCTTAGAATATGATTAAATTTTTGAAAGACAAATTATAAAACACAAAACTCACTTCTAGAGTCACTTCACGGAAATCCATATTTCTTATAGTTTTGAATGCCATAGGTCCTGTAATTTCTCTTCCAAATAGTGTTTTAGCAGCATAGCGAAACACTGTTTCTGCATAGCCACCTGAGCTTCCACTCACTCCATAAAGATGTCCCTCTTCATTAACATTTGTCAACCTGCAGGAAAGTCAACAAATAATTCATCTTGTGATTGGCTCTCCCCTTATATGTGGATAAAGCAATAGAAGGCTAACTGAGTTCTTACATTCTATCTAATGGTGAGTCGTCCATGGCAGCGAAATCAACTGCTTTTAACTGCAACAGTTGTTGGCATATAATTTAATCATGTAACACCGTTTTTTAACCAGATAAAAGTATACATAATTTACAAGAAAACTTAGAAATGTTACTGCAATAGAAAAGGTCACTCACCTTTATCAAATCTAAAACTTCTCCAGATGTCAAAACAGAATCTACCTCTGTAAACCTGATACCACTGCCATTACTTTCTTCACAAGATTCCATTTCAGAAACAAAGTCATCCCTTGCAGCCTCAAGCTTCTTATCATAACAAGGCATCACAGTCACATGGTAAACCTCATCTGGCCTATCAAACAAGTTTCACCAACAAAATCATAAAAATATAGATGAAGACCAATACCGTGTCTTAACTTTTTTCATTGTTCCCAACTCCGACAGACATAATATACCACGCTATGATGCACCATAATAATATACCACAAAATGATAATTCATGGGAATAATATATCAATAATCATAGACTTGAAACAAAAATTAGAATTAGAAAGAAGACAAAGAAAAATGACCGAAGACAAAGAAAAATGACCATAATTAGTTCCTGGTCTTATGCTTTGAGTAGAATATTACATTTTGAAACAAAATAAAGCATCAACAGATTGAAATTACTGTTGTTATTACCATTAATGATAGTAATATATATATATATATATTGTAACAAAAAATAACACTATGTTAATAGAAGCCCTAAAGCCCTTGGTTGTGAGTACAACACTTGATTGCCATGACTGATAATTAGCAGCAGTTATTACCTAAGACCAATCTTTTGACATATGTGATGCTTAATGGTGGTTCCAATTGTTTGTTGAGGGCTCTTCACGGAAGATATATAAGGAAGAATATAGGATCCTAGTTGTTTTTCAGCATAGCATATCCAACCTGAAATTACAGAAAAACATTAACATGGCAAACTTTCTCCACTGCATTCCAAGTCCCTTTCCTACATTTTTGCCAAGATTAAGGTTTCTGAACCATTCCCATCTTATTCTGTTTGCTAGCAGGGAGATAGCAATATGGGAACAAAGATGGAAAGGATGATACACTATCATTGAACTATCACAAGATAAGAAAGAAACCTGGACATGCTGACGAAAGCATAGGCAGGGCTGATTTAGATTTGTCATCATTATTTGATTGGGTTTGCTTGTAGCGGGAAATGAACTCGTTACAAGTTTCTATAAGAGTTAAATCTCTACTGCAACTAGTATCAAGTACAGCCTTTACTCCCACGGACTTGAAAAATGTCGTAAGTTTCTTAAAACACTGCAAATTGCAAGAATTTGTTAGAAATTTGGACTTAAAAAAAAAACTCTTTAGCGTGAATAAGGAAAACCTAGCTACTACCTGAAGTGGAGAGATGCCACAATGAACTGCAAGAGAAGATCTAGATTGCGGAGAAAGTGAAACAACAATTGTTTTTCCTCTATCAATATTAGAAAGGAATTCATCCAAACTTTGTTTCTCAAGCATAACTGTCTCTGCTGATGTTATGCATCCACTGCATTGTCAAAAGAAACAGAAAAATTTTAAAGCCTAACAAAAGAAAGTTGCAAACTATCCCAGGAAGGCTTGCATACAAGATATCAAAAGCATGTTTAGTAATCAGTTCAAAGTGCTTTTATAAAACTCCATTAGGGATAAGGAAATCACCGAACTATAATTTGTACAAAGCATCTAAATTTAAAAAAAAAAAAAAAAAAATCAATGTGCAACTTTCAGATGCAGTTAGAACTCAATCCCAAACATACACCAAGCCAAATTTGGAAAAGCATCAATTTATTTTTCCCTAAAAATTAAGCTGATACTCATTTCCAACTCAAAAAGACCATTATACACTTCACTGCTATAAAATTTCATTTCCGAGCTCCATGCGAGATAATTATTATGATCAAATGTCATTAGTAGACCTTAAAATAATCCAAAAGCCCCAATAACCCAACAAGACAAAAGCAATACCCATCTATTTTTAACCTACAAAAAGAATTGAATTTACCTGCAAGCCAAACAGTCCTTAAGCGAGATTTTAACTGGTTCAGTTTGATTCGTCTTAGTAATTGAAACCTTTAATCATAATTCAAAGAACCAAGAAAGAAATTAAATAAACTAAAAATTAAAATTTTAATAAAAAAATTAAAGAAAAAGAATCTTACTTGGGCTTTATCGGGTTGTTTGTTTGTGTTTGATCTCAATCCTTTTAAAGAAACAACACAGGCCTGAGATGGTGCTATGAAATCGCTGAGATCTCCGACTCTTAACGTTGGAGAGAACTTCTCTGACATCTTTAACTTCTCAAACAATTCGATTCTTTTTTTTTTTTTAATTTAGGGTTTGTTTTTTGGTTATTTATTCAAGTCTTCAAAAACTGGCGGTGGTGAATTTTATTCTTCTGTTTAGACTTCAGAAACCGTCTTTCGAGCGAAGCAAAACAGAAATTAGGACTCGTCACTTTCTTCCTCGTGTAATGCCATTGAATTGCAGAAAAAAAAAATTTTTCTTGATAAAATTATTATTTTTTTTTGTCGTAATTAGGCATAACTAGTTAGACAGATAATTAGTTTTGATAAAATTAAATAATAAAAAATAATATTTAATTTCGATTTAAAAAAAATAAATATTTTTTTATCAGAAAAAATTATATTTATTGCAAGTGATTGGTCAATAATTTTTTTATTTAATTTATTTATAAATTAATTTTGCCTAGACAAAAATTTTAAACTACGAGATAAATATTTAACTAATTAGAGCATATTTGGTTATATATAGTTAAATAATTTAAGATATTTTATACTATTTTAAAAAGAAATAATTTATGCATAATATAATTAGCATAAAAAATTAGTATAATAAAATATAATTAATATATTAAGATATTTTTAAGTTAATTCGAGAATTTATTTACTAAAATAAATGATTAAAATATTATTTTTAATTATAATACTTTAATTGAAAAGAAAAATTTTAGAAATAATTTAAATTAATAATTTGAATACAAAAGAATAAGTGAAAATTTTTATTACAGTGAAAATTTTTTATCACTTGTTCAATTTCTTATAAAAAGAAATAATTATAAATTTACTTAAAAGTGATATGGGTGAAGAGAAATGAAAAATTAATTGATAAATAAATAAAAATATTAAGATTTAAACTAAACTGATAAAATAAAAATATTTTAAAGTAAACTAAAAAAAATATTTTCTTGGAATTAGAAGCATTGGCAATTTAAAAAATTATGTCTTAAAAATTAATTAAAAGTTAAAATAAAAAAAATTGAGAAGTCATTCTTATTTATCAATTCTTATTTATCAGTGACATCTAATAATAATAATGATGATGATGATTACCATAATAATAATAATAATAGTAATAAGTTAAAAGGAAAAATATGGCTCATGAATTAAAAGAAAAAATAAAAAATTAGTTAAATAATTAATTACTTTCATACAATACATTTACATAGAAAAAGATTATAAAATAAGAGGAAAACATTCTATATTTAAATTATTATATTGTTCACCTCATAAAAAAAGAGATTAAAAAAAAGAAAAAAAACATAAAAAGAGAGCAACAGGAGATTTTTTTAAATATTCTTCGATTAAGAATATGATTATATATATATATATATATATCATTCCTGCTATGCATTAATTATATTACAATCTATCAATCTTAGATTGATGAATAATAATTTTGGCATGACTTAATTTTAGAGGCTTATGATGTGGGAAAACTTAAGACTTTCATAATCCTAGTCAACTTGAATTATCAAAACCAATTAGAAATAATCAAGTAAAATATTTAATCAAGTTGACTTAGTGTTGACAATTAAACTCTATTTTGATCATTGACCAAATTGATGACTACTAATGAGTTCAACAAGTTTTCATTTATAGGTAAATTATTTCATCAATTGTGTGATCACATAAAAAGACAGAGCGACCGCACACTAGCAAGAGTACAGGAATCACTTGAAACACGTAAGATATCATGATCTATGATGTAGTGATAAATTGATTGTTATGACGTGTGTGATTGCCCCACATATTAGTGCGACTGCACAAATGAATGGAGAAAAATTGCACAACTCACAGAAGCGATAGCGGCCAGGGTGTACGGTGCAACGTTGGCCACCTAACAATTTGTGCTTCCGCTCCTCTCATTGTGTGACTACACAAGACCTAAAGCATAATGACACAAAGACACATAATATATAGCGGTGGTGTTGAGCGGTGAAAAATCGAAATTGTGCAACTACACAACATCAACAAATTTGAATTTTAGCGTCAAACATCATGGATGAATAATGTATCAATACATGGAACAAAAGTTGGTGTTCAAACGGTCACTTGGCATTTGTACGACTGCACAACACATTTGTGTGACCGCTAGATATAACATGCTAGCAAGGTATGGAGACCAACGCTCCCGTCGGGCAACTTAAGTCTACTGTTGGAAATAGGTATTAGAGAAAATTTAAATTGTGCGACCGCTCTTGGTGAAGAATGCTCACACAACTTGTACTGCGACCGCACAAAGCATATGGCTACCACTATACTTGATTAAGCAATAATGTAATATTCCAAAGTATGCCCTAGAAGTTTGGTATAATAATTGTTGTAATTGATTTAAGTGTATATGTGTATTTGGAAAGAAAAAGGAAGTGAAAAGAGAGTTTATATGTTGTATATATGGAAATATATACAACATATATAAGTCAAGTTAGTGGAGGTCAAAGATGATTAGTTAATGATTTTAATTAATTAAGTTAATTAATTGAAATGGAAAATTAAGTGAGTGGAATGAGATATTTGGATTATTTTAATATAAAAGCTTGGAGGAGAGGATTTTGAGGAAAAAGTGGTTGAGATTTGACTTTGTTTCTTCTTTCTTTCTTCCTTCACGTGGATCACTTGCTTTTCATTGTCTTTTCTTTCCTTTTCTTTCATTTGGCCGGCTATCAAAGGAACAAGAGAGCAAGGGAGAGATTTGAACATTCAAACTCAAGATTGAAGGAAGATTCAAGTAATCAAGTTGGAAATTTAAGAGTTTCTTCATCCTTGGTAAGTTTTCTCTTGATTCCTTGATTTTATTTTAAGATGTGTTTGAGTTTGTTGGTTGATTGTTGATGGTATGTGAATATGTTTGATTAAGATGTGTTTAAGAGTGTTTGGTTCAAGTGATTTTGGGATTTTGGGGTTGGATTGAAGGAAAAAGTAAGCTGTTGGAAGTGAAAGTATTGTGGTTGTGTTTTGGGTTTGTGGTGATAATCTTGATTTGTGTTGATGTATGTTTTGAAGTGTTTTGGGGTTTTTGCAAGTTTTTATGGTTTTTGGGTATGTTTAGTTAAGTTTGTTTGAAGTGGATTTTGGTGAAAGGAAGTGATTTGTTGGTTGTGTTGTTGTTGTTGCTGGAATCTGGATTTTTGGCCTGACACGCCCACGAGCACGGCCAAGTCTTTGGGCGTGTCGATGATTCTGTGTTCTTGGATGGGGGACACGAGCAGTGACACGCCCATGTCACTGAGCGTGTCATAGCTACTGTGTTGTTGGTAGATTTACACGGCCAGTAACACGCTCGTGTTGCTGAGCGTGTCATAGCTACTGTGTTGGTGAGGAATTGACACGGCCATTATGTAATATCCTCATTTATGCCCTAGAAGTTTTGCATGTTGTTGTTGTTGTTGTTATTGGATTGTTGGTTTAAATTGAGAAAGAAAAGTATAAGTGTTTTGGGAAAGAATTTAGGGTTTAGAGAGAATGGTATATGTTGTGTATATGTTGATATATATAACATATAAATGGGTCAAAGAAGAGTCAAAGTGTTGGTTAGTGGAAGAAGATATTTTCTTGTTGAGTGTGAAAGTTCATTTATGGGCTCATATAAGACAAAAGGTTAGTTATATGGTTAAGGGCCTTGAGGTAATTTACTTTTGGAAATTTTATGGTGGAGATTAAGAAGGAAAGAGAGGTTGACTTGTGCATTTTCTTTTCTTCTCATGTTTGTGCCGGCCATTGAAGAAGACAAAGGAAAGGAGAAGTGTTCTTGATAGTAAGATCAAGATTGAAGGGAGAATTGAAGAATCAAGTTGAAGATTTGTGGAATTTCTTCACTTTAGGTAAGTAATTTCTTGTTTTCTTTTATTAATTTGAAAATTGTGGTTAAGGTGTATTGAGAATTGTTGAGATGATGATTTAGTGTGTTGATGTGTGTTTATAAGTGTTAGAGTTGATTGTAAGTTAAAAATTGGAGGTTGTGTTGGTTTGGTTGTGATTATGGAAAAATAAGTGAAGATTGATAGTGGAAAATCAAGAGTAGAGTTTGAGTTAGGGTTTTGAGATGGTGTTTGTTTAATTGTGATATTAAGGTGTTTTAAAGTGATTATTGTAATGAATATGTATTTAGAACATTGATGATGTTCATTTGAAGCATGTGGTATGATGTATATTGAGTTTTAATGCATTTGGAAGAGAGTTGGTTAGAATTAGGGTTTTGGTTTGGGTGACACGGCCAAAGGCCATGTGAGACACGGCCAAGTCATATGATTTTGGACGTGTTGGATTAAATTTTTGGGTGACACAGCCGTGTTCCCAAGCCGTGTGAGCTACTGTGAGTTTTGGTTGAAGAGACACGGCCGTGTCCCTAAGCCGTGTTTGCTACTGCCAAAGTTGAATTGAGAGACACGGCCACAAGCTTGGCCGTGTCCCTCATGTGTGCTGCCCGTGTCCATCAAATGAGTTGGTTAGTGTTTTGTTTCTTTGTTCTTTTTGCATTGTTTTGGTTCTTCAAAGGTGGGTTGGTTCTTAAACCTAACCCTAAAACACTTTAAACACACTTGAATCAAGGAATGAACTAATCAAATGCATATGGAAGATCCTAAAGCTATGAATCATATAAGTTGTTCTTTGCCCTAATTGCATTGTTGAGATTTAAACAAGGTTATGTTATGCATTGTGAAAGGTATTGTATTTTATGAGTAATGTACCTTGAAATGTTGTATCAAAGATGAAATGATAATTCAAATAAGATATGAGACAATGCCATTGTGTTTGGCTATGATGAATGATGATAATATTAAGAGAATGAAGGCATGTTTGCCTAAATGTTGATGAGAATTGAGAATGGAAACGATAATTGATATGTAAATGAATTGTGTGGCTAATGTGTTATTCCATTTTCAGAGTATGTTATTGGTGGCATGCCTAATGATAGTAACAATCTCTTGAAGTTAGGTTGGATTGAATCCTTGAAGCCTAATTGAGATGTTACCACCCTTGAAGCTAGGTTGGGTTAGTTCTTGAAGCCAAGTTGGGTAGAAGCTTAGCATGCTTTGCTCCCCTTGAAGCTTGGTTGAACTTAATCCTTGAAGCCTAGTTGGGTCTATGATATTGATATTGATAAATGTGATGATAGAACCAAAACATTAACTCTGAAAATTGAATGGCATATTAGTGTGTCTTGGGCCCATGCTTGTCTATGGTTAATGTGAGTCATGAATGATGTTTGTTTTGCTTTGTATTGATGATTAAATGAATACTAATGAGGTATATGAAAAGATAATAAAATGTGATATGTAATGTGAAAGTATATTGTTAATTTTGCATATATGATGTTACATATATATTATGGTTTGAGAAATGACATTGCATTGCACGAAGTCATATCATTAGCATGATTATCTTACTAAGCCCTTGGCTTAGCGCGATAGTGTTTAATCGCGCAGGTGATAGAACTGTTAGAATCGAACCCGAGAGCTCTTCGAGACCGAGTGAGAGTAGACATTGAAGAGTTGATTTTGGAGACTTAAAGATCAAAGGAGATTTGCCAATCATGTATAACTCTTTTTATATTTTGTAAAGTATTGATTAAAGGTACATATTTGTATATTTGTAAATATGGAATTAAGTGTTTTCAAATATGTAAATATTTTATGACTTCCGCTGTGAAATAACTATATGTATGTATATATATATATATATCTAATGTGTTTTATTTTAAAAGTAAATGATCTACCTTTCTATATTATATAATGATAATAATACTGTATCTATTTAAATGTTTTGAATGTTGAAGAAAACCGTAGCATCCCTATGTTTGGTGCACTTATGCTACATGGTTGTAGTTGTAGTGTGTGTGCATTGGATGTGGGGGTGTTACAATTGTTTTGGTATCAGAGCCTAGGTTTGAGATTCTCAACCTAGGTAAAATGTAATAAAAAGAATATTTTTACTTAAAAAGTGGTTTTAAATAACACATATGTTTGGGATTGGCAACCTCTGATCTTTAATAAGGTGTGTCCTTCTTTTTGTGTTTGCAGTATAGGTGTTGATGGATCCTCATTTGAGACAATCGGTTGAGGGTAGTGAGGAGAGCGTTGCTCCTGAGGATGGAGCTAGGGTTGATAGTGCTGGTGAGGCACCTGTTTCTGGGTCGGGTAGACCAGTAGGTGATGAGGTTCCGCCAGCCTGGTTTAGGAATATGATGGAAGCTATGAGACAAGCACCTGTGCAACCACAGCCACCACCCCCTCAGCCTTCAGTACCAGTAAGGCATTATGATAAACTGAGGAAATATGGAGCGGAGGATTTCTTAGGCACAGTTGATCCAGCTGTGGCAGAACAGTGGCTTGACAGAGTTCAGAGAGTATTTGTTCAGTTGCAAGCCACCTCAGAGGAAAAGTTTGACTATGCAAGATCTTTGCTACAGAAGGATGCCTACGATTGGTGGAAGACGGTGCCCCATTCTATGGATGATCCTCCAACACTGTCTTACACTGACTTCTTGAGAGAATTTGAGTTGAAGTATACTCCAAGGGAGTATAAGGATATGAAGAAGATGGAGTTCTTGAGCTTGAAGCAAGATAGCAAGACTGTAACTGAATATGAGGTTGAGTTTATTAGATTGAGTCATTACGCTGGTGGCATTATTGCTGATGAGATAGATAGATGCCGGAGGTTTCAGGAGGGATTGAGACCCTCTATCATGTGCTTAGTGGCCGGGTCTAGATATCACGATTTCTCCCAGCTAGTGGCAGCAGCTCGAGATGTAGAAAGGGCTCAAGTGATTGCAGCTGCATCAGAGGAAGAGGTCAGAGTGAGAAGGCCTCAGTTTGAGGCAGGGTCTTCTTCAGCAAAGAGGGGTAGAGGAAGCTTTGTTCCTCGGAGTAGTAGGAGCCAGAGACCAGCAGGTAGATCAGTGCAGTTCCAGAGGCAAAGATATAGACCTGCAGCTTCAGTGGCAAGTGCTCCGACCCCTATGGTTCAGAGATCCACCTTACCTATCTGCATCCATTGTGGGAGGCCACATGGTGGTTCTTGTTGGAAGGCTGGTGTTGCAGGGGTTTGTTTCAGGTGTGGGTCACCGGATCACTTTGTGAGAGACTGTCCGGAGAGACAGGAGTTTATGCCAGTTGATTCTGCCGCTTCTCGAGCCAGTGTGAGGGGAGGTAGAGGAGGCAGAAGTGCCAGCCGAGGTGGTAGAGTAGGGTTCAGTTCTAGAGGTGGTGCTACATCCAGGGAAACTAGACCGGAGGAGGTTGGTTCTTCCCAGAGGATGTATGTTATGCAGAGACAGCCGGATGCATCGGCGGTCATAGCTGGTACTTTTTCTTTATTTGATACTGCAGTACTTGCTTTGATTGATCCGGGTTCCACCCATTCTTATATTAGTGCATCTGTATTGCCTGTGTTTGATGTGCATGCTGAGTCCCTAGGATTTGATGTTTTGGTGACAAATCCGTTAGGGCATAGTGTGATTGTGAGTAAAGTGCATCGAGATAGTGCAGTGAGGGTGCAGGGTGAGGAGTTCCTTGGAGATTTGATTGAGATGCCATTTAAGGAATATGATGTGATTTTAGGCATGGATTGGCTATCTCGACATGGAGCTGTGGTGGATTGTAAAAAGAAGATTGTTTCTTTGAGAACTAGTGATGGTAGAGAGGTGATAGTATCTAATGAGCAGGAACAGTTAGCCTCTTTATTTGTTTCAGCTGTTGCAGCCAGGAGGTTGATTAGAAAGGGATGTGAAGCTTATCTTGCTCATGTGGTAGATACTAGAGTGAAGAGTTCTCCTATTGATAGCATTGCCACAGTTGCAGAGTTCCCTGATGTGTTTCCTGAGGAGTTGCCAGGATTGCCGCCTGAGAGAGAGGTGGAGTTTGGTATTGAATTGTTGCCGGGTACCACTCCTATCTCCATTACTCCTTACAGAATGGCACCAGCAGAATTGAGGGAGTTGAAAGTGCAATTACAGGAGCTGTTGGATAAAGGATTCATTCGCCCCAGTGTTTCTCCTTGGGGAGCTCCTGTGCTCTTTGTAAAGAAGAAGGATGGTACCATGAGGTTATGTATCGACTATAGGCAATTGAACAAGGTGACAATTAAGAATAAATATCCTTTGCCTAGAATCGATGATATTCTGGTGTATTCAAGGAATGAAGAGGAACATGATTTGCATCTGCGGATTGTGTTGCAGATTTTGAGAGAGAAGCAACTATTTGCCAAATTGTCGAAGTGTGAGTTCTGGTTGGATCAGGTAGCTTTTCTCGGACATATTGTTTCAGCAGAAGGCATCAGAGTTGATCCGAGTAATGTTGAAGCAATTTTGAATTGGAGTCCACCCAAGTCAGTGACAGAGGTTAGAAGTTTTCTGGGTTTGGTAGGCTATTACCGACGGTTTGTGAAAGGGTTTTCTTTGATAGCTACTCCACTCACCAGATTGCTTCGTAAGGGAGTGAGATTTGTGTGGACGGATCAGTGTCAGGCTAGCTTTGAGCAGTTGAGAGATATGTTGACTCAAGAGCCTGTTCTTACTTTACCTGTAGAAGGCAAACCATATGTGATCTACAGTGATGCGTCACATAGTGGTTTGGGATGTGTGCTGATGCAGGAAGGGAAAGTTATAGCTTATGCATCTCGTTAGTTGAAACCGCATGAGCTTAACTACCCCACCCATGATTTGGAATTAGCAGCCATTGTGTTTGCATTAAAGATTTGGCGCCATTATCTATTTGGGGAGAAATGTTTCATTTACACTGATCACAAAAGTTTGAAGTATTTGGGTGTTCAGAAAGAGCTCAACCTTCGGCAGAGGAGATGGTTGGAATTGATTAAAGACTACGACTGCTTGATTGATTATCATCCAGGTAAAGCAAATGTAGTTGCTGATGCCTTAAGTCGGAAGTCTTTAGCTGGTTTAACAGTTTACTCGCTCTCGTTGCTTGTTGAGTTGAGAGCATTGCGTGCCAGTTTTGTACCTTGTGATGATGGTGCATTATTGGCACAGTTACAATTGAAGCCTGTTTTGTTGGATCAGATCAAAGAGGCTCAGTTGACTGATAAGAAGATTCAGAAGATTATTGCAGATTGTCAGAGTAGAGAGAGTAGAGATTTTGTTGTGAGGAATGATGGGAGCCTATGGTTCAAGAATAGATTGTGTGTACCCGATAATGCTGATTTGAAGAGGGTCATTTTGGAAGAGGCACATCAGTCGATGTTTTCTATGCATCCGGGCAACACCAAGATGTATCATGATTTGAGACAGCATTATTGGTGGATTGGGTTGAAGAGAGACATTGCTGAGTTTGTATCGAAATGTCTCACTTGTCAGAAGGTTAAAGCAGAGCATCAAGTTCCAACTGGGTTGCTTCAACCGTTGTCAGTGCCAGAATGGAAGTGGGAAAGAGTGACCATGGACTTTGTGTCTGGTTTGCCATTGACACAAAAGAAACATGATGCCATATGGGTGATTGTGGATAGATTGACTAAGACAGCTCATTTCCTTCCGGTTTGGATGGATTACTCTTTGGAGAGGTTGGCTGAGCTATACATCCATGAGATTGTGAGATTGCATGGTGTTCCAACTTCTTTAGTGTCTGATCGAGATCCCAGGTTTACTTCGAGATTTTGGAAGAGTTTGCATGGTGCTTTGGGTTCTCGACTGCATTTCAGTACTGCTTTTCATCCACAGACGGATGGACAGTCTGAGAGGGTGATACAGATTGTTGAGGATATGTTGAGAAGCTGTGTCATCGATTTCTCTGGAAGTTAGGATAGATTCTTACCTCTTGTGGAGTTTGCTTACAACAACAGTCACCAATCCAGCATCGGAATGGCCCCATTCTAGGCATTGTATGGCAGACGGTGCAGAACACCTCTTTGATGGAGTGAACTTGGTGATAGCAAGTTGATTGGGCCTGATTTGATTCAAGAAACTGAAGAGAAAGTGAAGTTGATTCGGGGCAGGTTGAAAGCAGCTTCCGACCGACAGAAGTCCTATGCGGATCTGAAAAGGAGAGACATTCAGTTTGATGTTGGGGATAAGGTATTTTTGAAGGTATCTCCTTGGAAGAAGATTTTGAGGTTCGGTCGGAAAGGGAAATTGAGTCCTCGTTTCATCGGACCGTATGAAGTGTTAGAAAGAGTTGGGCCAGTGGCTTATCGGCTTGCTTTGCCACCTGAGTTGGATCGTATTCATAATGTGTTTCATGTTTCTATGTTGAGAAGGTACAGGTCGGATCCATCTCATGTGTTGCCATTTGAATCTATTGAAGTGAGCCCAGACTTGACATTTGAAGAGGAACCAGTTGCTATCTTGGCACGGGAAGTGAAAGAATTGAGGAACAAGAGAGTACCATTGGTGAAGATTCTTTGGAAGAATCATGCAAAAGAAGAAGCAACTTGGGAGAATGAGCAAACCATGCGAGAGCAATATCCTCAGCTGTTTCGGCCTTGATATCAGGTAATTTCGAGGACGAAATTTCTTTTTAGAGGGGGAGAATTGTAATATCCTCATTTATGCCCTAGAAGTTTTGCATGTTGTTGTTGTTGTTGTTATTGGATTGTTGGTTTAAATTGAGAAAGAAAAGTATAAGTGTTTTGGGAAAGAATTTAGGGTTTAGAGAGAATGGTATATGTTGTGTATATGTTGATATATATAACATATAAATGGGTCAAAGAAGAGTCAAAGTGTTGGTTAGTGGAAGAAGATATTTTCTTGTTGAGTGTGAAAGTTCATTTATGGGCTCATATAAGACAAAAGGTTAGTTATATGGTTAAGGGCCTTGAGGTAATTTACTTTTGGAAATTTTATGGTGGAGATTAAGAAGGAAAGAGAGGTTGACTTGTGCATTTTCTTTTCTTCTCATGTTTGTGCCGGCCATTGAAGAAGACAAAGGAAAGGAGAAGTGTTCTTGATAGTAAGATCAAGATTGAAGGGAGAATTGAAGAATCAAGTTGAAGATTTGTGGAATTTCTTCACTTTAGGTAAGTAATTTCTTGTTTTCTTTTATTAATTTGAAAATTGTGGTTAAGGTGTATTGAGAATTGTTGAGATGATGATTTAGTGTGTTGATGTGTGTTTATAAGTGTTAGAGTTGATTGTAAGTTAAAAATTGGAGGTTGTGTTGGTTTGGTTGTGATTATGGAAAAATAAGTGAAGATTGATAGTGGAAAATCAAGAGTAGAGTTTGAGTTAGGGTTTTGAGATGGTGTTTGTTTAATTGTGATATTAAGGTGTTTTAAAGTGATTATTGTAATGAATATGTATTTAGAACATTGATGATGTTCATTTGAAGCATGTGGTATGATGTATATTGAGTTTTAATGCATTTGGAAGAGAGTTGGTTAGAATTAGGGTTTTGGTTTGGGTGACACGGCCAAAGGCCATGTGAGACACGGCCAAGTCATATGATTTTGGACGTGTTGGATTAAATTTTTGGGTGACACAGCCGTGTTCCCAAGCCGTGTGAGCTACTGTGAGTTTTGGTTGAAGAGACACGGCCGTGTCCCTAAGCCGTGTTTGCTACTGCCAAAGTTGAATTGAGAGACACGGCCACAAGCTTGGCCGTGTCCCTCATGTGTGCTGCCCGTGTCCATCAAATGAGTTGGTTAGGGTTTTGTTTCTTTGTTCTTTTTGCATTGTTTTGGTTCTTCAAAGGTGGGTTGGTTCTTAAACCTAACCCTAAAACACTTTAAACACACTTGAATCAAGGAATGAACTAATCAAATGCATATGGAAGATCCTAAAGCTATGAATCATATAAGTTGTTCTTTGCCCTAATTGCATTGTTGAGATTTAAACAAGGTTATGTTATGCATTGTGAAAGGTATTGTATTTTATGAGTAATGTACCTTGAAATGTTGTATCAAAGATGAAATGATAATTCAAATAAGATATGAGACAATGCCATTGTGTTTGGCTATGATGAATGATGATAATATTAAGAGAATGAAGGCATGTTTGCCTAAATGTTGATGAGAATTGAGAATGGAAACGATAATTGATATGTAAATGAATTGTGTGGCTAATGTGTTATTCCATTTTCAGAGTATGTTATTGGTGGCATGCCTAATGATAGTAACAATCTCTTGAAGTTAGGTTGGATTGAATCCTTGAAGCCTAATTGAGATGTTACCACCCTTGAAGCTAGGTTGGGTTAGTTCTTGAAGCCAAGTTGGGTAGAAGCTTAGCATGCTTTGCTCCCCTTGAAGCTTGGTTGAACTTAATCCTTGAAGCCTAGTTGGGTCTATGATATTGATATTGATAAATGTGATGATAGAACCAAAACATTAACTCTGAAAATTGAATGGCATATTAGTGTGTCTTGGGCCCATGCTTGTCTATGGTTAATGTGAGTCATGAATGATGTTTGTTTTGCTTTGTATTGATGATTAAATGAATACTAATGAGGTATATGAAAAGATAATAAAATGTGATATGTAATGTGAAAGTATATTGTTAATTTTGCATATATGATGTTACATATATATTATGGTTTGAGAAATGACATTGCATTGCACGAAGTCATATCATTAGCATGATTATCTTACTAAGCCCTTGGCTTAGCGCGATAGTGTTTAATCGCGCAGGTGATAGAACTGTTAGAATCGAACCCGAGAGCTCTTCGAGACCGAGTGAGAGTAGACATTGAAGAGTTGATTTTGGAGACTTAAAGATCAAAGGAGATTTGCCAATCATGTATAACTCTTTTTATATTTTGTAAAGTATTGATTAAAGGTACATATTTGTATATTTGTAAATATGGAATTAAGTGTTTTCAAATATGTAAATATTTTATGACTTCCGCTGTGAAATAACTATATGTATGTATATATATATATCTAATGTGTTTTATTTTAAAAGTAAATGATCTACCTTTCTATATTATATAATGATAATAATATTGTATCTATTTAAATGTTTTGAATGTTGAAGAAAACCGTAGCATCCCTATGTTTGGTGCACTTATGCTACATGGTTGTAGTTGTAGTGTGTGTGCATTGGATGTGGGGGTGTTACACATTAACACGCCCATGTTGTTGGACGTGTCAATGTTTCTGTGAGACAGAATGTATTACACGTTTAGTGACATGCCCGTGTTGTTGAGTGTGTCATGTTTAGGGTTTGCCCTAGTTGATTCTTAGTCTTATTATCTCATGTGTATCTCTAAGTGAGTATGTATTATCACCTTTGGTTTAGGTATTGAAGAGGTTAAATTGTCCTAACCTAGGTGGTGAAGAATTCTTGAAAGAGAAAGGTTGTAGATTGATGTGAGTTGTTCCTAAGGTAAGTACAAACTACAGTGTTGCATACATTCACATGATTTGATACTTAACATATTTGATTATACATATGCTAAGCAATTGATTACATGGTTAAAACATTTGATGAAATATGAAAGGTATGTTAACGCAATTGATATTGTATATTATCTTGATGAGATGATTGAGGTATGATTGCCTATTTTGATTATGAGATATGAAGCCATGGTTGTTGGCTATAATAATGAGAATGAAATGAGAAAGAAATGTATAAAGACATAAATGAAAAGATTATGTGTCTAATGTGTTATTCAACCTTCAGAGTTCTGGGTTTGGCGGCATGCCTATAAAGTACTGGATAGGTGAAAAGACCGGGTCGTAAGCCAATTCCAGTTGAATAATGTGAAATGTGAATTAAAGTAACAGTCTAGCTGGGTTGAGGATTTCCTCGAGTTTATCCGGGTTGAGGTCCAAGAGACTGGGTCTGTTACAGGTAACAGTCTAGCTGGGTTGAGGATCTCCTCGAGTTTAGCGGGTTGAGGTCCAAGAGACTAGACCCTATCCATGGATAGAGATATATATATGTATCGCCTACGAGCTTGATGATTGTGATTATGGACCAAAACAGTAACTCTGAACTTTGAATAACATATTAGTGTCTTATGGGTCCATGTTTGTCCTTGTTTTCAATATGATTTATGAATGATGAGATAAATGAATAATGAGACTCTTGAGAATTGTTTATATGTTTGAGATTATGACATTTGCATTTCATTAAAGTATAAAATTTCTATAGTTTGTACCAATAAGCCGTTGGCTTAGCGCGATTGTGGTTCATTGTGCAGGTGACAGAGAAGAACCGGAGAGTTCCTCTAGGCCGAGTAGAGTTTAGATCTCAAGGTGTTGATAGTGAAGTTAAAGATCGAAGATATACTGCCAAACATGTATATATTTTATGTTTTGTAAAACTTGAGTTTGATGTATAAATATTTGTAAATATTTGTTATATTTTTCGCTGCTTTTAAATAAACATTTTTATCTTTTGTCTTTTATAATTTCCTTTAAATGATTTAAATTTGTTCATGTTTTTGAAAAGGGATGAGTCATTTGTTTAGTATACCATGGCATTTCTATATTCAGTATATATATATTACGATCGTATTAGCATGCTGTGTACGTATACGGGGTATAGGGGTGTTACAATTATTTTGGTATCAGAACCTAGGTTTGAGATTCTCAACCTATGTCAACTGTAAGAAAAAGGAAGTTTTGAGTTTTAAAATATGGTTTTTATATAAGATACATGTTTTGGTATGGCAGTCTTTGATCTTTAATGAGGAATATTCTGCTGTGTTTGCAAATATAGGTAGAGATGGCATCTCATTCACGACAGTCTGTAGAGGGTAGTGCTGAGAGTGTAGCTCCTGAAGAGGGTAGAGATGGAGCTAGAGTTGATAGAGTTAGTGAGACCCCTACTCCTGTGCCAGGGAGATCCGATGCTGATGAGGTGCCACCGGGTTGGTTTAGGCAAATGGTAGATTTGTTGAGAGGAGCTCCAGTGCAGCCACCACCACCACAGCCTCAAGTGCCGGTGAGGCATTATGACAAATTGAGAAAGTACGGAGCTGAAGATTTCTTAGGCACTACCGATCCTGCAGTGGCCGAGCAGTGGTTGGATAAGGTACAGAGGATATTCATTCAGTTGCAAGCCACTTTGGATGAGAAGTTTGATTATGCCAGATCCCTCTTACAGCAAGATGCCTATGACTGGTGGAAGACGGTTCCTCAGTTTGCAAATATGACGGTTCCTCATGTAATACCCTTATATCTTATGTACGTACAATATATATACCCATTTATGTAGAGTACATGCATAGAATATAAGAATGTCACAACCATTCATTATAGAAATCATTTTAGTTAACCTCAAAATATCTAAAATATTTAAAGAAAAAGTTTACTAATAAAACCACACATTTTATAAATTAGAAATAGTATATTTAATACAAACTCTCTCAAAAATTTTTGCCAGAGTTTTATCTATAATATTAATATTCTCCATAATCAATCAACACAACCTGCACAGAAAATTTACACTCCCAAAAATATTTGTATCATTAATCTCCAATAATTTTCAAAAACTTTGTTTCTTTAATAAACATATCATGATTTTAAAATCAAAACATTATCTACAAAATTCATATACATTTAAACACCCCCATTCTCATTTACATATGTATAAATACTACATTCTCCACAATACTTCAAAGTATTTAAATCTTAGTTAATATGAACATAAACCAATATACACAAAAATAAAGAAAAACTATACAAATATGTACTCCTGGCACGATTGGTCTTGTGGCAAAACAGACACTGCTAACTCAGCTCACACTAGACTATTCTACCATGCAGTCCTTTCACCTACACAATACATTTAATACCCCAAATAATATCCCAAAATTTTAAAATAAATATTAATTATTGAAAATTAAGTAAATGATTTAAAAGTATATATATATATATATAATTAAGTGAAAAGAAGAGAGAAAGGAAAGAGTGTATATGATGTATATATGAAGATATACACATTATATACAAGTCAACATTTTTAACTTGGACAAAAGATATTTTAATTATTAAGATATTAATTAATAGACAATGAAAGATGATTTTTGATTTTAATAAATATTATAATAATAAATATGCTTGGTGGAGATTAAAAGAGGAAAAAGTGGGGATTTGTGTGGTTAAAAGTGAAGTAGTTATTTTGATGTTTATCTTCCTCTTCTTCCTTCTCCTTTGAGGCCGACCACCACCATCATCAAAAGGGAAAGAGTTTTTGCTTCTTGCTAACACAAGAAATTGAAGGATTTCAAATGTTCAAGTTGGAGTTTTGAGGATTTTCTTCATATTTGGTAAGTTTTCAACTTGTTTCCTTGAATTTCCATGAAAGTTAGTATGTGTGAATTGGATGTTTGGTGTAATTTGTGTTTAAGGTTGATTTTGGTATGTTTGAAGTTATTTTGTTTAGTTAACTGTGAAATTTGCGGTTGGATTGAAGAAAAGGTTAAGTTTAGTGAAGAGAATTAGAGTTTTGGGTTATGTAACTTTTGGGTTGAGAAGTCATGATTGTATTTGTGTATTTTGCTTCTAATTGAGTTGTTTTGATGTTTATACAAGTATCATGTGGTATTATGGTGGAATTGGTTGAGTTTGTATGGAGTTAGAAAGGTTAATGAAAGATAATAGTTGGATGTGGCATTTTTGTGTTGATATCAAATTTTTGGACTGACACACCCGGTGGCACGGCCATTCCTTTGAGCGTGTCAATGGTTCTATTTCCAGTGTTGGTGACACGAGCAGTGACATGCCCATGTCACTGAGTGTGTCATAGCTACTGTGATGTTGTAGAATTGACACATGCAGTGACACGTCCATGTCACTGAGCGTGTCATAGTTGCTGTGTTGGAGGAGAATTGGCACGTGCAGTGACACGACCATGTCACTGAGCGTGTCATAGCTACTGTGTTGTTGTAATATTTACACGTGCAGTGATGCGTCTATGATACTGAGCTTGTCAAAGCTTCTGTGTTGTGGGTTTAGGGCACAGTCATGGACACGCCCATGTTGTTGAGCATGCCATGTGTAGAGTTTGCCCTAGATAGTTTCTTTCCTTATTTTTCTTTGTGTATCACTTAGTGATTATTTATAATCACATTTAGTTTAGGCTTTGAAGAGATTTGAGCTACCCTAATCCAAGTGTTGAGGGGATATCTTGGAAAAGGAGGTTGGAAGTGGTATTTGTTGCTTTTAGAGGTAAGTACAAACTTTGAATAATTGTTCATATTTATATGACATTGGGACTTAACACATTTGGTTGGAAAATGTGTTAATTTACCTGCTACATTGTTGGTGCATGAGAATAATGCTATGAATTGTATATTGTGAATTATGTTGAAATACCCAAGTTAATTGAGTAATGTGTTGTAAATGAAAAGAAATGTGGTATAATGTGATGAGATATGTGGAAATATGATGTAATGAATTGATATTGATATAAATAAGAAAAGTGAG
Source organism: Garcia nutans (assembly GCA_947685225.1). Classification (NCBI taxonomy): domain Eukaryota; kingdom Viridiplantae; phylum Streptophyta; class Magnoliopsida; order Malpighiales; family Euphorbiaceae; genus Garcia; species Garcia nutans. The sequence goes on from CANTUV010000040.1 coordinate 13,009,308, forward strand.
AAAAAGATGAGAAATTAAGGCAATATGCCTAGCTTAATTATATGACAATGAGAAAGAAATTGATAATGAGAAATAAAAATAATTGTGTGCCTAGTATGTTATTCAATTTTCAAAGTTCTGGGTTTAGCGGCATACCTATGAATTGCCTACTGGCTAGATGCTGGGCGTCAATGTAAAAATATTTTTAAGATGAAATTACTGGGTCATAAGCCTCAAAAATAAATCCTTAGACTGGGTGAAATGGCCGGATCATAAACTCAAACCTAATTGGATTAATCCATGGATATATTGCCTACAAGGCTAGACATAAGGTGTCATTATAGACCAAAGTAGTAACTCTAAAATTTGAATAGCACATTAGATTCTTTTTGGGCCCATGCTTGTCTTTGCTTTAATGTGAATTATGAAATGTGGAATAATTGAACAATTTATTAAGATAAAATGATATAATCCTATGAGATATGATATTCTTATGTGTTGTGCATTAGCATTGGATTTGAACTATATTGTTAGCAAGTTTGTACCACTAAGCTTCTGGCTTAGCGCGATTATGGTGTATCGCGCAGGTGACAGGGTAGATCCGGTTGAGCCGGAGAGTTCAGCCAGACTGAGTTAAGTCTAGGCTTGAGATTGTGAGTGCAATGTTGATTATTGGACATCAAGATTAAAGACGAACTGCCAGCATGTATGTATTTCATATTTTTGTACATATTGATTTTGATGTATTTAAATATATATATTCCGTAAACTATCAAAAATATTTTGGATTAATCTTTGGTAATGAAATAATATATATGTTTTAACAAGTATTGTTTCATTTACTATTTATATGATATCAGTTGAATATTTTAAATTTATACAGATTTTATAAGTGAAGATTTATTTTGTTTAAAAATGGTTGTGACATTCTTGTATCCTCTATACGTATATTACATATGTTGGGAGTATGTAGTGCACGTATATTGGCTATAGGGGTATTATAATACATCTAACTACGCTAAGCATTTTGCTTAGTTGTACATATTTTAACAACAATAAACAATTAAATAAAAGTACATATTATAATATTAAATGCAAAATTAAAACAAATCCTCACACTCACACAATGTTAAAAAAATATCATTATTACAATGTTGGCCATAAACATATATTTTAATGGCATCTTGTTGTGCTCTATTAATTACTACTACAAAGTGACACTCTCAAGTATACAAGGTCATTGTAGCAACGGTCATCTTCTCAAGGTCGTCTCTTAAGGAAAGAATTATTTTTCAATAGTTTGATTTAAACAAAATAAATAAAATTAAGTGTGTGTTGTTGAATTGGTGAATTATAATTAAAATTTGAAAGTTAAATGACTAATGTTGTGCAAGATTAGTTCACTTCTAGGAATGGTGCCTAAGGTTGTAGATCAATTTGATTAAATCTTGATTCTCAAATTATCCATTAATATAACCTTGTATTTTAATTTGTTCCTTGAGTTTAATTAGTAATTACCAATTCATTAGTTTTCACATTCATGAATTAACAACAACCAATTGTTTAAAATTGCAAATTAATAAAACTCTAAAACTTATATTTCTAATTCATTTTTAGGGTAGCTAATTACATAGTTCCGATATCGAATTTCTCCTCTCGGTCCATCGTTCAATATTAAGTGATCAATAGGTGGCCAATCTATCAATCTAACTTTAAGTCCAATGCAATCAACCAATAACAAGGTATACTAATGGAATTATCAAATCAAGTCATTTAATATAATCTACTACAACCCAAGGCATGAGTAAATTAGCCCGTCATCAATTTAAAATAAATATTCATCTCAATATAAACCAAATCAAAATTATACATTATAACATTAATGTTCATAATAAAACAACAATAGTCTAGAAATGAATTAAAAGAGAGAATATGAAAAACCCCTTGTAAATGCCAAGAGTTGAACTAATTGTCTTCCTCCTAACTTCCACCTTGATTTATGATGAAGAACTTCCAAGCCCTTTTCAATCAAAGGCTTTCATCCTGAAAGATGGAATGGTAACTCTCTTAAGCTTACAACTACAATCAAGCTTTTTTCAAACCCTAATCTTCTAAGGAGCTTGTTCACCCAATTTAATCTCCAATCTCGATTAAGTCTTGTCTATGGAAGAAATGAAAGATGAATGGAAATGAAGATGAAGAGAGAATGATGTCTTCTCTCCCAAAACAAGAACAAAAACTAAGAACTAGATACCCCTCAATCAAGCCCAACATGTATGTATCTTCCATCCCCCTCCACTTTTAATTCTTTTTAATTTTTTAAGACACTAAGCATGTTGTGCCAACTCACACACTCCACTTTGTCTCCCTCTTTTTTCTTATTTAATATTTCATCCTATAAAACCATCCCTCTTTTACTCATTTTTATTATTTCTTTTTAAAAGATATTGCATGTTGTCTCCCACTTGTCCCTCAACCAATCATGAAAATAATTCAAGAAATCAAACAGGACACAACCAAGTCATGAGTGACATGGCCGTGTCACTCAAACTTTCATTGGACACGGCCAAGCCCTTAGGCCATGGCCATGGCTGCATTTTTTTCCTTCTTTTCTTTTCCAAGTGTGACAAGGCCAAGACCCTGGCCGTGTCATGTGACACGGCCAGTGGCTTGGCCGTGTCTTCTGCTTCTATTCACCTCTGTCATTTTTTTGCTTCCTTTATTCTTTGGTATCAAGTGGGACACGACTAGTGGCTTGGCCGTGTCTCTTGCCAGTGTCTGCCTCTACCCAATTTTCCTGAAGGACACGGCCAAGCCAAGTTGCCTCATCCCGTGTCCTGCTTCTTCCTTGCCTTTGATGAGTGACATGGCTAAGTTAAGTGGTGTCTTGGCCGTGTCTCTTGCTTTTCCATAAGCTTTGATGCATCACTTCATTATTTTACACTTCAACCTAAATCAAACACTTCAAATAATCTTTAAACACAAATTAAAAGAGAAATTAACTAAAAACCAATAAAATTACCCTAAAAATATAAACATAAATGATTGAAACAAATACTCCACACTTAATTCTTTGCTTGTCCCCAAGCAAAGTTAAAATTAAAATAAACTAAACAAGAAAATTTAGTCAAGTTCAAGAGTTATAAGGATGTACCAAAACTTCCAATTTCTTAAATCAGCAATCAATATCAAATCAAACAAAACCAATACTTATGTAATTTAGTGGTTTTCCATGCATAACCAATGTTGTCACTCCCTCACCAACTCTTTGAAGTATTTGATAAGGTAGTGTTTACACTCATAACATTCAATGAAAGATTATTGCCATAATCTTGCTTATCAATCATACTTCCACCACTAAATTCCAATCAATCATCAATCATAAGGTTTTTCATTTGGTTGTAATGTGGCTAAGGTAAGGGCATGACATTTGGGAGTGTGAGTTAATCCACTAAGTTCAAGAGCACTTCAAGAGTGAAGTAAGCAACGTAGTATGACCGACAATCCCAACGTACCTCCCAATCACTTAGCACTAGACATTAAAGAACGTTTTAGGAACTCCACTTATTAAGTTCGTAAAGATCATTCCCAAACTTATTTCAACCCTTCCAACAAGAACAACAATTTTTTTTTACCATTTTTTAATTTTATTATTATTATTATTATTATTATTATTTTTAGTAAATTATAGTTTGCAACTAAAGAACACAATAGCTTACAATCTTAAACCCACTAAATTTAACCCCACACTTATTTAACACAACGCTCAATCATTAACGCTCTTCAAATGCTCTTGACTTAATAAAATGGTAAGAGATAAAATAGCATGGCTCAAGGCTAGTAGTGTTGTGAAAAAGAAAGAAAAGGAGAAATGAAATAGGCTCAAAATTGGCTAACTAAGGTTGAATATAAGGTTGGTCTTTTAAGCTAAATGGGTTCACCTAATTGCCTTAATCATATTGATGTCTAATTGAAATTTTTAAGTAGTCTCAAAATGCATGTCAAAGCAAGTTCTGGCAATTCATCAATCAAAGATGCTCACACAATAAAAGAATATTAAGTTGGCTAAGAAATTAATAGGCTCAATTTCTCATAAGTTTAAAAGGCAATGCAAGGAATATCTACCAAATCAACAATAAGCACTAATTTTATTCAATTATCTAATTCATGCTTCAATAATTAAAAGGTCATCTACCAATAAACTTATAACAATTGAACTTAATAATATACTTCAAAACAATATGTAAAGTAAGACAAAACACTTAACAAAATGACTAAAACAACGACTAAAACAAAAACTTAAAAATAACAACTAAATTACGAAAAACAAAAGCTTTGCATTTATGAACAAAAACTTAGCACCCCGCACTTTAAGATTGACATTGGCCTCAATGGAAACTAGAATAATTTAAAAGAGTAAGAGTTAAGGTGCAACTTGATTGTCATCATTTTCTTTGTGAGGCAAGTGCCACCTTTTCATTTTGTGAGTAGAGATTTTTGCCCCCACTCCCGGTGGAATGGTTCTTGCAAATTTGGCACTGTTTAGGGTTGGGGCCTTAGAGAACACAGACCTAAGCCCAGAAAAAATAGAGTCACCACCCGGACAGGTCGGGAAAAAGAAAGGGGCGGATGGCTCAATTCCTAAGGAATCCCCAACCCCTTAATGGGTTCAAAAAGTTAGGTATATGTAGGGAAGGTGAGAAATGGCCCAGCACCCCCCACAACGCCATGTTCATTGGAATTGGTCTCCTTTGCAGGTCTTAATATTATAAAATTCTTAAATATAATGATATTATCCATACTACATGCAACAATTTAAATAAAGCATCATTATATTAAAATCAAAGCAATGTCCAAATAAAATAAATAAATGGACACCCATCCGAGGATGAAAACATGTCCTTACATCAATCATGTCTAAAATTAAATAGGACACCCACTGAAAAGTGGAAACGTGTCCTTTATATTAATTTCAAAATATAAAAATAATTGAAATTACATGAAAATTAATGAATGAGGTACCTAAAAATGGAAGCATACCTCTTACAATTTTAATACCAAATAAATAATTAAGCAAAATTAAATCATTCAAGTACTATAACTAAAATAAAACATACGTCACAAGTAAAATAAATCATTCATCATATAACAAATAGCAAACCAAATAAACAATTAAAATTTAATTTAATTCACCAAGTAAATAAAATTAGGGTTTGAGATTTGGAATTTAAGATTTTAGGTTCTGAGAATTATGGTTACTGAGTTAGAAATTAGGATTTTAAATTTACTAGATTGGGTTTTAGATTCACTGGATTAGGGCTTTAGGGTATTGATGAACTTGTCATAAGGTATTGATATTTTAAGAATTAGGGTTTAGGAAAACTAAGGTTTACTGGATTGGGTTTTAAGAAAATTAATAAGATAGTTTAGGGATTTTGATATTTTGGAAAACATATTCGATCTTAGGATTTAAGAAAATAGTTTAGAGTTTTATAGAAACAATTAAGATTAAAGTTTTTAGAAATTATAAAGAAGATTAGGGTTTGGAGAATTAAGAAGACATTTTGAAGTTTCAAAAATAAGTTAGGGTTTAGATGATTAAGAAAATAGTTCGGGGCTTTTGGATTAACAAGACGAATTAGGATTTGGAATTCTCTGGATTTTGAGCTATTGGATGAAACTATAATGAACAGAATATATAATTAGGGTTTATCAATTTAGACTATTGAATCAAAGTGATAACAAAAATAAACAAATGAAAACCAGTAAGAACAAAAATGATATAACAATTGAATGTTTAAGAAAATTCAAGATTAAGACACAAAACTTGCATTGAAGGTTCCACTAAATTGTTTATTGACTCGAAGCTACTGCCTGCATCAATATTTATTTATGGCTGAGTAAAGATCAAAGATAGTGATCACTGCCTTTGTTGGTTGATGAATGTTGGTTGTTTACTCCTCGATTGTTGATAATTTATTTTTGTTGTTTTCTGCCTTGCTGTTTTACTCCTCTAAATCTAATTCCCCCGACCCCTGTTCAAGTCTAAAACCTTATTATTTATAGGCCAAAGCCTCACTCAAAAATCCTAACCCTAATATTAATTCGTCCTTAACACAAATTCTAGTTTAATTAGGAAACAAAAAATAATTGAAGACCATATCGATTTGGTGTGCCAGTTCGACATGGCCTTTGGCTCATGTCGACTTGGGCATCTAGGTCGACATGAGCCAATGCTCATGTTGATCTAGAGCCAGATCGACATGAGATAGGCTCATGCCGACCTGGGGCCTCCAGGTCGACATGAGCCAAGGCTCATGTCACGATCCTTTAAAATAATTTTGCATTTTTTTAATTTTTTTGGATCGGATCGTCTAAAAAACTTGGTTTAGGGTTTTGCAGTTGAGTTTGTGCCTTTAAAATCGGACTGATTTATTAGAAGTTGTAAATCAGATTGAATTTATTTTGGCATTCTTTAATTAAGACCGCACTAACTTAGCTGATATGATCTATAGTGATGGAGGATGTGATGATGATGTTGCTGAAGGGTAGAGGCTAAGAATCTTGGCAAGGTTGCTATTGATTTGTTCCAACTAGTGAAGGACTTCAGCATGATTACAATCTACCTTGCTTTTCAATGCTTCTACCCTACTAATAATCTCCTGATTTTCTAAAATTGGAGCATCTTCATTCAAATCGAGTGAATCCGAGTCAGACTCCTCATCAACTCGTGGTCTCTTTTGTCGGTCCCCTGTTGCAACTTGCTCATCTGAAGCCATCACATAAGTCCCTCCCCTTTTTTGTAACCATGTGCATATTCTCAAAAGTATCAAGGTTTAATGAATCACTTCCAAAAATTCTAGTCATATGGCAATTGCTCGGGTCAAAACCATTGACAAGTGCCATAGCTAAGGTGGTCACCAATCTACCTATACAAATTGCTCCCCTTTTTCTATTTGCTACACTATCAAAAACATCGGCTAACCAATAGCCAGTACTCACGGGTATAGAATTGCTAGCACAATCTAAGAAAAATAGCTTGCTTAGTTCCACCACACATGTACTTTCTTTCTATTCAAAGAATCCACAAGATATAAACCTATGTAAATATCTCAAGGCAGAATTTACCAATTTCGTTGCCTTTGCCGATTTGGCCATATACATTCCACCCGAGTCTATTGCTCCCTATGCAAATTATTGTCTAAAACCTTTAGGCACACATTTTTCTCCTTCTTGATGGAAACAAAAAATAACATTCAATTGTTCAATATCAAGAACACATGTTTTTCCAAGCAATTTAAAGCTAAACCTAGTGTGGATCTTCTTTTCATCTCTTTCAACCTTAAGAGAGGTGAGAAATTCCATGGTAAGTTCTTGGAATTGCAAAGGTTTAAGGGAAACTAATTTCTCCCATCCAAGGTTTTGAGCATATCTAGTAAAATTTTCTCTAATTTGGAGAGTATCAAGGGATTCTTCGCTTACATACCTCGTTGGAAAGAAACCCTTTGCTAGAAGAGCCAATCTCTTTGAAGATGATGAAGAGGATGATGAAGGTTGCCTCCTCTTGTGATGGGACACCATTTTTGTTCTAAGCATCTTGATTCTTGGTGAAAATTGAAGCTTTTGATGAATTTTATTAATTTGTGATTAGAAAATTGAAATATTTAATGGGTTTAATTGATTTTTTGGTTAAGAATAATGGATGATTTGGTGGAATTTTAAGGCTTTTAGGGATGGGAATGGAGGATTGAGAGAGAGACAGATGAGAGAAAGAAGAAAGAAAATTGGAGGCTAGGTTTTGAAAATGGAGACCAAATCGGGTTAAGATTGGGTTTTAAAAAGGAGTGATGCGACCAAGCTAGGAATGGCTTGGTCGTGTTTGACTCATTAGGAGGGACATAGAACATGGCCAGTGGCTTGGCCCTATCCTTTGGCTATGTCTACCACTGTGGGATTTGCCTGCAGGAGAAAGAAATGGAGACACGGGCTGGGTAGTTTGCAGTGTTTGAGTGACACGGCCAAGCCTTCTGGTCGTGTCCACACCTAGATTTCCTGGGCTTGCTTGACACATCCAGTGGCTTGGCCGTGTCAAGTGGCAGTGTCCTTCACTGCCATTTTTACCTTTTAATTTTATTATTTTATTATTATATATGTAATATCTCAAAGTATACCCTAAAAGTTTTGGAATTTTTGTTGTATTTGGATTTAATGTTTATGTTTTATAGAAAGAGAAAAGAAGTAAAGAGAGAGTGTATATATTGTATATATAGATATATATAACATATACAAGTCAAAGAAATGGAAGTCAAAAGAAGATAAGTTAATTAAAAGGAAATATTATAAGAGATAGATGTATATGAAGGATAATATGATGTAATATATAAGACATATACATATATCAACATATACATCACATATACATGATGTATATATTGGTGTAGGAAAAGTAAGTGTAAATAATTAATTAATAATACTAATAATAATAATAATGATAATAATGATAAGAGAAAAAGAAGAAAAGAAAGTCAAAGGGAAGAATAAAAATTGCGGTGGAGGATTTTTGGGATATTTTATTATATTATTAAATATATATATATATATATAAGATAAGCTTGAATAAAGAAAGAAGATTTTCTTTCTTTCTTCTTCTTCTTCTTCTTGTTCTTGAACGTGGAAAGAGAGAGAGAGAGAGAGAGAGAGAGAGAGAGAGAGAGAGAGAGAGAGATGTGATTTTATTTACATATACATCAAATTCATAAGGGTTTTGAGAGAATTGAAGGTAGATATTGAAGATTTGGCAAAATATTCAAGTAAGTATTCATTTCCTTGTATTAATTTCTATTGATCGAGCTTATATTTGATATGGTTAGTGTGTGAAGATGATGATAATGAAAGATTGAAGTATATAGATATGTTGAATTGGTATTTAGATGATGATAAAATGGTTATTTGTGAGGATGATGATGGATTGTTGAAATTGTTTAGTAAATGTTTAATATAAATGAGTTGGGGAATTGAATAATTGATATATGGATGATGTATATAATGATTATTATTATGATATGTTGAAGTTATATAAGTGTTAGATTAATTGGTAATTGATGTATGTTATAAGTTTGATCAATTATTATCTTGGATTTTCTATATGTTTGTGTTTATTGAAGTTAAAAACACAAAATACATGAGTTTGGTCTGAAACAGAGGCAAAATGGATGCCACGGTCGTGGCAAATGAGTGCCACGGTCATGGCAAGTGAGGGACACGACCGTGGGGGTTTAGAGAAAAGTGGGCAGATTCGTTTGCTAACCCACGACGGTGGGGTTGTGAGGCCACGACCGTGGGGACTTAGATAATGGTTTTGGTTTGTAATTTGTGATCTATGGGACTAGTATGAGACTAATAGGTGAATAAGTGTATTGGAATTCATGTGTCTTTGTAAGTAAGTGTGTATTCTTCCTTTTGGATTAGGTTGTGAAGAGGTTGAGTTGCCTTAACCTAGATGTGAAGAATTCTTGGAAGAGGAAGTGTATAGATTGATGTGAGTTGCTCTTGAGGTAAGTACAAACTTACATGGATGTATTCTTTTACATGATTTTGAGACTTAACACATTTGGGTATAAATGTGTTAAGTAATCTACTATATTGTTATTACTATTTGATTAATGTTATGATTTGTATAATGTGAAAGATATGATGATCATTCAAAAGGTATGTGCAATGCAATTGGTTATGATAAATACTTTAATGATGAATTGCTTTAATGTGAATTGAGAAATGATGAGATGTGATGCCATTGTGGTTGGCTATAATGATTCAAATGAAATGAATGGGGCATGTTTGCCTAGATGATGATGAATTCAAAATATATGTCCAATGCAATTGGTTATGTATACTTTATTGATGAGATGTGAAGCCATTGTTGTTGGCTATAATGATGCAAATGAGATGATTGAGGCATGGATGCCTAAATGATGATAAGAAAATGAGAATGAAATTGATAATGAATTAATGAATGAATTGTGTTTCTAATGTGTTATTCCATTTTCAGAGTTTTGTTGTTGGTGGCATGCCTAATGGTAACAATCTCTTGAAGCTAGGTTGGATTTGATCCTTGAAGCCAAGTTGGGTTGAAGTTTAGCATGCTTAACTCCCCTTGAAGCTTGGTTGGGTCTAGTCCTTGAAGCCTAGTTGAGATGTTACAACCCTTGAAGCTAGGTTGGGTTTGGTTCTTGAAGCCAAGTTGGGTTGATATTTAGCATACTTTATTCCCCTTGAAGCTTGGTTGAACCTAATCCTTGAAGCCTAGTTGGGATAATGACAATGATAAATGTGATAATTGAACCAAAACATTAACTCTGAAAGTTGAATGGCATATTAGTGTCTTTTGGGCCATGTGTGTCTTTGTTTCAATCTGATTTGTGAATGGTGAAACAATTGAATAAAGTAATGGAATGTAATGTTATGAAGTATGTTATGATTACAATACATAAGTAACTTATTGAAAAGAAATATGGCCTGAGAAGTTATGTTGAAAGATGAGATTCTGAAAGTATAATATGACATGTAATATGTATATGGATGTGGACATTGTGAGTATTATTTTATGAATGTTCTAATAAGTTATGGAATTGTGGGTTGTGTTAATAATATATGTGTATATGTATATAATTATGAGATTAGTAAAAATATATGAAAAGTGTAATTGAAATGGGAAAACGTGATAAGAAAATAATGATACATGAAGTTAACATATGAATATGATTTTCTGTAATGTATGTTTATAATATTTATTTGTACTATTAAGCTTTCGAGCTTAGCGCGGTTGTGTAAATTGCGCAGGTGAGTAGGTGGTTGATTTGAAGTCAAGTAGTTATGCCACGAGAAGGTTAAGAGTATTTCGAGACCAACTAGAAGGTGGTGCATACATGTACAATTTAATTATGTTGTATTTTGATAAAAAAACATTCATATGTATAAATGAATTTTGGTAAAAACAAAACCATTATATATATGTAATATCATCAAAAGTATAATGGGTTTGTAAATGTTCTTTAAATAAAATGTATTATGGTTTGGAACTAGAGTGAAGTTTTTTAATCTGAAATGAAAAGTGACATTCTTATACTTTATATACGTACTGCATGTATACAAGGTATATATATAGTACTTATATAGAGTATGGGGGTGTTACAATATATATATTTTTTTGTGTCACCCAAGTCTAATGCATGCAATTTTTCTTCCTGGTTTCACCCTGTAACTCAATCAAAAATAAAAATAGATCAAATTATCCATTCTATTGTCTTAAAATAAAAAATGAAATTTAAATTGCAAAACACAAAAATTTAACTATGAAAAGAAATATAAGCCGATGGGTTGCCTCCCATTGAGTGCTTCTTTAATGTCATGTAGCTGGACATCGTTACATCACTCGTTAAAGAATACCATACTTCCTATGGTATTTGCAACTTCAATTTCTTCGAAATAGGGCTTAACCCTTTGTCCATTGACCTTAAATATCTCGTTGGTTTTCAAATTCAACAATTCAACAAATCCAAATGGAAGTGTTTGAATGACTTGAAATGGTCCACTCCAACGGGACTTCAATTTTATGGGGAACAATCTCATCTTTGGGTTAAAGAAAAGGACCTTCATTCTTGATTCAAGGGTTCTACTAAGGATTATTTTATCATGCATCGCTTTCGTTTTTTCTTTGTAGATCCTTGAGCTCATAAAGGCTTCATTCCTGAGTTCATCTTGCTCAGAATTTTTCAACACCCTGTGAAGAGTATATGTCCCAAAGGAGTAGGTGAAGGTCACCTTGGGTAGATTCTTCTCTTCTATCTTGCAGTCCTCAATTTTCACTTCAGATATTTCAACTTCTTCTCTCCAGGGCAAGGCCTTATCTAGCTTGCCTTTACTAATTTTCTGCAAGAAAACTTCTTTGACCACAGAATCAGAATAATCAATAAAAGAACAATTTTTATGGATAGCAATATTGAGAGTAGGGGAAGTGTTAAAAATTAAAAATTCTATAGTTTGTCCTATGACAGTCATGGTCAGTTTCCCATTTTTAACATCTATCAAGGTATTAGGTGTAACACCCCCACATCTAGCACATGCACACTACAAATACCACAATGTAATATACATGCACTGAACATAGGGATGCTACGGTTTTCTTTAACATTCAAATCATTTTAAAAGATACCATAACCTTTCTCATTATACATTATAGAAAGTAAGTAGTTAACGTATAATATAAAACAAAATAGATATATACATTTACTTAATACGCAGCGGAATTTATAAAATATTTACATATATGAAAACATTTAAATCCATATTTACAAATCTACAAATATACATATAGATACATTATAAACAATACTTTACAAAAAATAAAGAAGTTATACATGATTGGCAGCTCTTCTATGATCTTTAAGTCCCAAAATAGATTCTTTAATGTCTACTCTCACTCGGTCTCGAAGAGCTCTCGGGTTCAACTCTATCACCTGCGTGATCAACACTATCGCGCTAAGCCAACGACTTAGTAATACAAAGCATTCTATCAATATGCTTTAATGCAATGCAATGCCATACATGTTCTTAATAAAGACAACAACATAGATGAAAAGCTAACATCACACCTTTGCATTTCACAAATCATAATCATATAAACATATTGCATTTCAACATCCTTCCATATATCTTATTAGTCAATCATTTTCCCAATCATGACTCACATTAAACAAAGACAAGCATGGGCCCAAAACACACTAATATGTCATTCAATTTTCAGAGTTAATGCTTTGGTTTTGTTATCACATGTATCAATATCATAAACCCAACTAGGCTTCAAGGATTAAATTCAACCAAGCTTCAAGGGGAACAAAGCATGCTAAGTATCAACCCAACTTGGCTTCAAGAACCAATCCAACCTAGCTTCAAGGGATGTAACATCTCAATTAGGCTTCAAGGATTCAATCCAACCTAACTTCAAGAGATTGTTACTATTATTAGGCATGCCACCAACAACAAACTCTGAAAATGGAATAACACATTAGCCACACAATTCATTTATTATTTAATTATCATTTCCATTCTCAATTCTCATCATCATCTAGGCAAACATGCCTTATTTCTTTCAATTGAATCATCATAGCCAATCTCAATGGCTTCCCATTTCATTTCACAATATAACACTTCATTAATCAAGTACACATAACCAAATCCATTAAACATCATCACATAGACATACATGCCTCAATTATCTCAATTTACATTATGCAATTTCATCTTTCAAATACATAATCATATCTTTCACATACATTTGTTTGGATCATTATTGTTTTAAATGTGTTTAAAGTGTTTATGTTTAGGTTTAGGTATAAAAATACCTTTGAAGAATCAAAACAATGAAAAAATAACAAAGGATAGAAACATTAACTAACACATTTGAGGGACACGGCCAGCACACTTGAGGGACACGGCCAAGCTTGTGGCCGTGTCTCTCAACCACAATTTGACAGTAGCCAACACGGGCAAGGGACACGGCCGTGTCTCTTCTAAAATCAATCCAACACGTCTAAATTTCCTTGACTTGGCCGTGTCTCTCATGAATTGGCCGTGTCTCTCCATGCTTTTGAAACCCTAACATGTTCAATTCTCCTTTGGTTGCACTCAAACTCATCATACACAATATAGCATGGTTCAAATGAATGTAATCAATGTTCTAAACACAAATTCTACATATTTATCACAATATTCACCTTATTAAAACACATCAACAAAACATTTGATTAATTAACACATTTACAACTAAATGTGTGTTAAATTTCAAAATCATATGAATTTAAGTATTTTGTACTTACCTCAATACCAATTCTCACAACTCTAAACACTTCCCTTTTCCAAGATTCTTCACTTCCCAAACTAGGGCAATTCACCTTCCTTCAAAATCTAATCCAACAATAATACAATACAATTAATCACTTCAAACTCTAAAACAATCTCAATTCTAACACTTCCAATATCAACATCCACTTAACTTATCCTCAATTTCCACACTTATAAACATATCACAAACACACCTAATCATATCATCCATAACAATACATCAACCCCAAACACAACTTCAAAAGAACAAAGGAAATCAAGAGAAAGAACTTACCAAAATTGATGAATTTCACAAATCTCCAATAAAAATATCTTCTTCCCTTGACTCTCCATTTGACCAACTTATATGTTATATATATAACAATATACACAACATATACATTCTCTTAACACACTCATTTCCTTTGCAAAAACATATATACATTTAATTCCAATCAAACAACAATTATATTCAAAACTTCTAGGGCATACATTGGGATATTACATTAGGTGCAACCATGATAGGCCTTCCTAACAAAACTGTATGTTCAGCATCCTTAGGGATATCTTCCCCCATATCCAAGACTATGAAGTCCACAGGAACTATTAAACCTCCAACTTGCACTAAAACATCCTCTATGATTCCCTTAGGAAACCTAAGAGTTTTATCAGCCAATTGTAAGACCATCTTGGTTGGTTTAAGTTCTCCAAGCTCTAATTTCAAGTAAATTGAGTAAGGCATTAAATTTATGCTAGCTCCCAAATCACACATGCTGGATGCTTCTTTCCCATTTCCTATGGAAAGGTTAATTACAAAACTTCCAGGGTCTTTAAGCTTAGGAGGAAACTTGCACTGTAAAATAGCACTTGCCACCTCCGAAACCATCACCTTTTTATTTGGCTCATATCTTCTCTTTTTGATGATCAGTTCTTTGAAAAATTTGGCATAAGCCGGGATGTTCTTAATCACTTTAAGTAAAGGAAGATTTATACTTACCTTGAAGAGCATGTTATAAATTTTAGAAAATTGCTTATCTTGCTTCTCACTTTTTAACCTGCTCAAAAATGGGATTGGTGGTTTGTAAGGATTTGGAGATTTGTGCAGCTTTGGTGCAATTGATGCCTCCTCACTAACTTCCTTTGGCTCACTTGGTTGAGCTTTTCCTTCTTTCATGTCCTCACCATCTTCTTCAAATGTTCCTGCATCCAAAGAATCATCAATGTTATTATCGTCGATTTTTTTATCAAGTACCTTACCGCTTCTTAAGACAGTGATTGCTTTGGTTGACTCAAAAAATTTTCTTTTTGATAAACTTGAAGTTGATTAGCCAATTGACCCACTTGAGTTTCCACCTTCTTAAGTGATGCTTCCAAAGAGTCAAATCGCTTGTTATTCACCTCTTGATTTTAGTGCTTATTTAAATGAAAGCATTCAAATTATCTTTAAGTGAAGGTTTTGTTATTTGCTCTTGATTCAAATTTTGTCCTTGGAAGTTGGGTCATCTTTGATAAGGTTGGAATGAACGTTGAGGTGGAACTTGTTGTTAGTTCTTCCATGAAAAATTAGGGTAATTTCTCCAATCGGGGTTATAAGAATTTGAGTATGGGTCATTCCTTCCCCTTTACTGGAAAACTTCAAAAGCAAAAACTTGCTCTTGCCCTTCTTGGAATTGGTCAAAGTTTGAAGGACATACATTTGCATTGTGGCCTACCATACCACATGATGCACATGATTCTTGGCTTGGTACTGGCAAGTTTCCTCTAGCATTCAACAATTTAACTTGCCTTGTCAACTCGGCAATTTGCCTTGCCATTTTTGAGTTTGCATTTAGCTCATATGCTCCTCTTCTCCTTTCTCCAATACTCTTTTATTGAGAATTTGCTCCCAACATTTCAAATAATGCAACTGTTTCAGCAACTGTTTTCTCACCCATTGCCCCTCTTATAGCATTATCCACTGTGTTTTGACATTGTTGAGTTAGCCCATCATAGAAGAACTGATTGAGCAATTATTGTGGATAATAGTGATGAGGGAATTGAAACAATAAAGATTTGAAGCAGTCCCATGTCTCATGAAATGGTTCCCCATCAAAATGGGTGAAAGTTGCAATACTCCCTCTAAGCTCTTTTGTCTTTTGGCGTGAATAAAATTTTCCAATGAATTATACACTTCGGTCTAAATGGTTAAGGAATTCTCCGGTAAGGTCATCAACTACACTTTTCCCCTATCTTTCAAACTATATAGGAAACATCTCATTTTGAGTTCATCCTCCGTTAATGCATGCAAAGGGAAAGTATGCAATGTTGTGTAAAAATCTCGAATGAAGTTAAAAGGATCTTCATTCGTCAATCCACGGAAGGATGGAAGCAGCATATAATGAGTGTTTTTGAGTTCATAATTTCTTATTGCATTGCTCAACCGAATACATGATGTGGTTACTCCAATGATCGGTCATGCAAACTCCTAAATAGGTGGTTCCTCTACGTCACCCATTTCTACTTTCGTGTTCTCCTCAAATTGCTCGTTGGTTTCTTCTCCTTCTTGTCCTAAAGGATCCACTCTTGGTTCTTAGAAGTCTATGCATATCATCTATAAATGAAACAAGTTCGTTTCCTTGGGACCTTCATCCTTGCATAAATCACCTAGGCAATTAAAAAAGGAACACTTTAAATAATTAAATAATTAAGGTAAAAGAATCAACCTACTAACAAAAATTGCCTTCCCCGGCAATGGTGCTAAAAACTTGTTACGCTTTATTAATTAATACTACAAAGCGACACTTGCAAGTATACGAGATAATTGTAGCAGTAGTGATTGCCCCAAGGTCATCTCACAAGGAAGAAATTATTTTGCAATAGTTTGATTTAAACAAAATAAATAAAATTGAGTGTGTGTTGTTGAATTGGTGACTTGTAATTAAAATTTGAAAGTTAAATGAGTGATGTTGTGCAAGATTAGTTCACTTCTAGGAATGGTGCCTAAGGTTGTAGATCAATTTGATTAAATCTTGATTCTCAAATTATCCATTAATATAACCATGTATTTTAATTTTTTCCTTGAGTTTAATTAGTAATTACCAATTCATTAGTTTTCACATTTATGAATTAACAACAACCAATTGTTTGAAATTACAAATTAATAAAACCTTAGAACTTATATTTCTAATTTATTCTTAGAGCAGTTAATTACATAGTTTCGATATCAAATTTCACCTCTCAGTCCATCGTTCAATATTAAGTGATCAATAGGTGGCCAATCTATCAATCTAACTTTAAGTCCAATGCAATCAACCAATAACAAGGTACACTAATGGAATTATTCAATCAAGTCATTTAATAAAATCTACTACAACCCAAGGCATGAGTAAATTAGCTCATCATCAATTTAAAACAAATATTTTTTCAATATAAACCAAATCAAAATTATACATTGTAATATTAATATTCATAATAAAACAACAACAATCTAGAAATGAATTAAAACAGAGAATATGAAAAACCCCTTGTAAACACTAAGAGTTGAACTACTTGTCTTCCTCTTAGCTTCCACCATGATGTATGATGAAGAACTTCCAAGCCATCTTCAATCAAAGGCTCTCTTCTTGAAAGATGGAATGGTAACACTCTCAAGCTTACAACTCCAATGAAGCTTTCTTCAAACCCTAATCTTCTAAGGAGCTTGTTCACCCAATTTAATCCCCAAACTTGATTAAGTCTTGTCTATGGAAGAAATGAAAGATGAATGGAAATGAAGATGAAGAGAGAATGATTTCCTCTCTCCTAAAACAAGAGCAAAAACTAAGAACTAGATACCCCTCAATCAAGCCCAACATGTATGTATCTTCCATCTCCCTCCACTTCCAATTCTTTTTTAATTTTTTAGGACACCAAGCATGTCTCGCCAACTCACACACTTCTCTTTGTTTCCCTCTTTTTTATTATTTAATATTTCATCCCATAAAACCATCTGTGAGTGGGGATTTTTGCCCCCACTCCCAGTGGAATGGTTCTTGTGTTTTCAGCACTGTTTAGGCTCGGGGCCTTAGAGAACACGGGCCTAAGCCAAGAGAAAATGGAATCGCCATCCGGATGGGCTGGAAAAAAAAAGGGATGAATGACTCGATTCCTAACGAATCCCTAACCCCCTATTGGATTGGAAAGTTGGGTACATGTGGGGAAGGTGAGAAATGGCCTAGCACCCCTCACAATGCCTGGTTCATTAGAACCGGCCTCCTTTGTAGGCCTTAATACTATAAAATTCTTAAATATAATGATATTATCCATACTACATGCGATCATAAGAATAAATAAATACTTTATTAAAATCACAATAGTGTCCAAACAAAATAAATAAATGGGCACTCATCCAAGAATGGAAACATGTCCTTACATCATCCATATCTAAAACTAAATAGGATACCCACCGAAAGGTAGAAATGTGTCCTTTACATTGGTCCAAAAAACTTTAAAATAAAATAAATTACATGATGCTCATGACATGAAGTACCCAAAACATGGAAACATACCTCTTACAATGTTTTGAAATCAAAACAAATCAATAAAAATAGCCAACTATTCATTATAAATAAATCATTCATCAAAGACATCAAACATCAATCAAAATATATAATAAACATTCATCTAATTTAAATAAAATAGTAAGTATATAAATTTAGGGTTTATGCATCAATTTAGGTTTCTTTGGTTTCATGTTTAACAATTAGGGTCTTGTAATTTAGTTTACTGGATTAATCAATTTGGAAAATATTTAATATAAACGAAGTAATATAGCTACTGGATGTTTTAATGATTTAGGGTTTCAAAAGTTTTATGGAAATAATATTAAAGTTTAGGGTTTAAATAAATAAGATTGAAGATAATGAAAATTGGATTTTAATTTAGGTATCTGGAAATAATAGGCTACTGTGAATCTTTTAGGAAAATAGATTTGGTTAGGGTTTTAAGAAAATAGTCTATTGTTTTGTGCTTTTAGAAAAGTGAAATTAAGGTTTTAGATTTTAAAAATATGTTTTATGAGTATTAAGGCATTAAGGTTTTAAAAAAATAATTTTTAGGGTTTTAAATAGAGTTTGGATGGTAAGTAGAACAATTGATCAATGTGCCTAACAAAACATTATCTATTTTATGTTTAAATAATTGACCTAATTAAGTGATGAAGCTACTATAAACATAAACAAGTAAGTAGAAATTCAAATCTCCGTTGTTGGTTCCAGCACAATTTTGAATTCTGGTTGAATAATAACAAAGACAGTGTCGGCTGCTTTTGATGGATTGTTTGTTGCTTGCTATTTAGATCATTTATGATTGTATTTTTAGAGTAATATTATATGTTTTTAGTTAATGTTTTATTTGATTTTTGTTTAAAGTTTGTTTGAAGTGTTTATTTTAGGTTAAAGTGCAAAAACTCCCTTGGATGATCAAAACAGTGATGAAAGAGCATGAATCAAGAAAGACATGGCCAAGCCAAAGCAAGCTTGGCCGTGTCCCTCAAAGAAAATAAGCAGAGACTGACACACCCAAGAGACACGGCCAAGCCACTGGCCGTGTCTCACTTAAAGATCAAAACCAAAGAAACAAAATAAAGAAAAGAAAAGAAGGCAGAACTTGACACATGCAAGTGACATGGCCAAGCCAGTGGCCATGTCACATGACACGGCCAGGAGCTTGGCCGTGTCACCCCTTGAGAATAAAGAAAAGAAAATGGGCAAAAGGAGACACGGCCAGCTAGCTTGGCCGTGTCCCAAGCAAAGTGAGAGACACGACCACTAGCTTGGCCGTGTCACCCTTGGTCAACCTTGAATATTTGAATTCTTTTGCACGAAGTGGGGGATAAAGACCAAAAGTAATATTAAAGAAAAGAAAAGCTTGCCTAATTTTATGGAAAGAAATATAAAACAAAGAGAATGTGGGAGACAAGGGAGAGTGGTGTGAGTTGGAAGGCATGGGTTGAGTTTTGAATGAATTTAAAAAGAGAAGGAAAGGAAAGAAGAGAGCAACATGTTGGAGAGGGTGACACTCTCCTTGGTTCTTCATCCTCATCCTCCATTTCCATCTTCTCCATTTTCCATCCATAAGTTCTTTGATATTCTTTGGGATAAATTGGGTTAAACAAGATCTTGAAGGTTTGAAGAAGCTTCATTGAAGAATTAGTGACTTGAGAAAGCTCCATTCCATCTTCCAAAAGGTATAATCAATTGAAGGTTTGGTGACTTGAGAAGGCTCCATTCCATATTTCAAAGGGTGAATCATCAATTGAAGAGGGCTTGAGTTCTTCATCATACATCAAAGTGGAGCTAGGAGGAAGACTAGTAGTCCTACTCTTGGCATCTTCACAAGGGGTTTTTGCTATTCTCTCTTTTAATTCATTTCTATATTGTTGTTGTTTTATTAAGAGAATTGATATTACAATGAACAATTTGGATTTGATTTATTTTGAGATGAATGTTTGTTTTAAATTGATGATGTTGAGCTAAATTACCCATGCCTAGGGTTTGTAGTAGATTTGATTGAATGCCTTAATTTGATATTTTCATTAACGTACCTTGTTGTTGGTTGATTGTATTGTATTGAATTTTAGGTTGATAGATTAGCTACCTATTAATCTTTTAATATTGGATGACAGAACGAGAGGTGAAATTCGATATCAGAACTATACAATTAACCACCCTATGAATGAATTAGAAATATAAGTTCTAGGGTTTCATTAATTTGTAAATGTAAAATAATTGGTTATTGTTAATTCATGAATGTGAAAACTAATGAATTAGTAATTGAGTAATTAACCTTAAGAAACAAATTAATATACAAGGTTTTGTTGATGGATAATTTGAGAATTGAGCATTTGATTAAATGGACCTACAACCCTAGGTACCTTTCCAAGAATTGAACCAATTCTAAACCACACCGTTAACTCTTCATTTCTATTTTACTTTTGTTACAATTTCAACAACATTGCAATCATCACACACTCGTTCATTTAATTTAATTGCTTTAATCAAGCTATTACGAACAACACCTTCCTTATGAGACAACCTTGGGGTGATCACCTTTGCTGCAATAGCCTCGTATACTTGCGAGTGTCGCTTGTAGTAGTACTTAATTCGAGCGCATCAAGTTTTTGGCACCACTGCCGAGGAGGGTTGTTGAAGTAGTTATAGTTTAATTTTTTTTTATTGAATTGTTTGTTTGTTTTCTTTGAATTACTAAGTATTGTTTTTTGTAAACTAGTAATAAGTTGAGTTTTTGTTTTATTTAATTGTTTGTTTATTTTGTTTGATTTTTTTTAATTTAATTGTTTGTTTATTTTTTTTAAATTGCTAAGTATTTTGTTTTTGTAAAGATGCAGTTTTCACAGTACGAGGGAGTTTATGATAGGAACGATAATTCTGACATGGCATGGAAATTAACAGAATTAACGAATCAACTTAAGATGCTAAATGCAAGAGGAAGAGTACCAATGCCAAGCCAAGAGATATGTGCAACATGTGGCAATGTAGGACATAGTGCAAATACGTGTTCATTCGATTTCAAACGATACCATGAATGGCAAGAGGAAGAATATGCCTTTGAAAGTTTCCAGCAAATGGGTGGAAATGACCCATATTCCAATCCTTATAATTCAAGCTTGGGAAGCCACCCAAATTTTTCTTAGGAAGATCACCAGCAAATTCCATCTCAAAATTTTTTTCAACCTTACCAAAGAAGTTCTTACTCTCAAGAACAATACTCAAATCAAAATCACCTTAAGAAACCCACATTGGAAGATAGTTTGAATGTATTTATTCAAATTAGCACATATAATCAAGATCAACTTAAGGAACCCACTTTGGAAGATAGTTTGAATGCCTTCATTCAAATTAGCACACAAAATCAAGCTCAATGCAAGCAATCCATAGTGGAAGATGATTTGAATGCTTACCTTTAAATTAGCACACAAAATCAGGAAGGGAGCAATAAGAGGTTTGTTTCTTTGCAGGAATCATTGAAGAAGGTGAAAACTCAAGTTGGGCAATTGGCAAATCAACTCCAAGCACACCAAAAAAAGGAATTTCCTAGCCAATTAGAGAAAGTCAATGCAATCACAAATTTGAGGAGTGAAAAGGAAATACATAACAAAGTTTGTGATTTCTTTGATTCAGGTACTAATCAAGAAGAAAGTGGCAAGGATATCCAACCCAACATAGAGGAGCTAAGTCAATCAAATGAGGAGGAGAATTTGGAAGCATCAACTACAACAAAATTTCATGAACCTCCAAATCCTTATATGCCACCAATTCCATTCCCAAGTAGGCTGAAGGAAGAGAAACAAGGTATGCAAATTCCTAAACTCTATGATATGCCCTATAATGAAAATAGTGTAGATAAGCTTGAGATGGCCATTGCCTTGGAAGTAGAGCCTATATTTCCAATTTAGAAATTGAGGAGAGCAAATTAATCTTCAATGATGAAGTTGTTGAGAGGGGACTTCAAATTGCAGAAAAGGATGAGGAAGAGATTCAACCAAACTTGGTTGAACTTAAAAAGACCCCAAAAATTTTAAAAGATGTTTTGGTTGGGGACAATAGTATGCAACAAATGATCGCTTCTCCCACTCTCGATGGTGAGAACGAGCAAAAAAATGTATTTAACCATATTGCATGTTGAAGATTATTTTTACCAAGATCCTATAGCATTGGAGGATCACCACAAGACAACCTTCACATGTTTCCTTTGGACAATTGCTCTTCCAAGGATGCTACCTAGGCTTTGCAATACCTTGGGTACCTTTCATAGTTACATATTGTTCATCCTCTTAGACATGGGCGACAATTGCATTATGGATGGAAGGAGCACTTCATATCGCATATGGGAACGATGGAAATTAGGTTTCATCTAAACTTTCTCTTAATTTATGCATGCTCACATTGAGGATAATGTGAATCTTTAAGTGTGGGGTGCATTCGTGTTTTGTGTTTTTACTTTTAATTTATTTTTGTTTACGTTTAGTTAATGTTTTTCTTTGAATAAATGAATTTTGAAAGCTTCAATTGTTATAAGATTGTTGATAGATGACTTTTGAATTTTTGAAGCATGAATTTGAGAATTGATTAGAATTGGTGCTTATTGTTAATTTTGTTGGTTTTCTTTGCATTGCCTTTAAACTAGTGAGGTATTGAGCCATCAACTTATCATTATTTTTGTGTGTGAACATCTTTGATTAATGAATTGCTTGAACTTACTTTGACATACATTTTGAGACTACATAAAAATTTCAATTACGCATCAATATGATTAAGGCAATTAGGTGAACCCATTTTGGATTAAATAGACCAACTTTATATCCAACCTTAGTTAGCCAATTTTGAGCTTATTTTTCCTTTTCTTTCTTTTTCACAATACCATTAGCTTGAAACTTGTTGTTCTAACTATTACCCTTGCATTAGATCAAGAGCATTTTAAGAGCGCTAATGATTGAGTGTTGTGTTAAATAAAGTGTGGGGTTAAATTTAGTGGGCTCCAAATTACAATTATTATCTTATTTAGTTGCAAAACCCTAAAAAATAAAAATAAAAAATAAAAAATATATATAAATAAAAAAATCAAAAGAATAATAGAAGTTGTTCTTTTTCTTAGGGTTAGAATATGTTTGGGAATAATCATTACAAGATGTAATAAGTGAGTTCCCTTGAAAAGCTCTTTAATGTCAAGGGGTAGTTGAGAGGAAGGTGCTTTGGGATCGTTGGGTTATACATATGATCGGTTACTTCATTCTTAAAGTGCTCTTGAACTTATGATTAAGCTCACATGACCTAAATATCATGCCTTTACCTTAGCCCCATTACAACCAAAAGAAAGGCCTTATGATTGATGCTTGATTATAATTAGGTTGTGGAGAGTTAATTGATAAGCAAGCCTATGGTGATAATCTTTCATTGATTGTTATGAGTGTAAACACCACCATGATCAAACACTTTTAAGAGTTGGTTAGGGAGTGACAACATTGGTTATGCATGGAAAACCACTAAATTGCATGCGTATCAATTTTGTTCGATTTGATATTGATTGCGAATTTAGGATAGGGAAGTCTTGATGTATCCTTATAACTCTTGAACTTAACTAAATTTTTATTGTTTAGTTTGTTTTGATTTTAACCTTGCTTGGGGACAAGCAAGGAATTAAGTGTGGGGTATTTGTTTAGATAATTTATGATTGTATTTTTAGAGTAATATTATGTGTTTTTAGTTAATGTTTCATTGGATTTTTGTTTAAAGTTTATTTGAAGTGTTTGTTTTAGGTTAAAGTGCAAAAACTCCCTTGGATGATCAAAACAATGATGGAAGAGCATGAATCAAGCAAGATATGGCCAAGCCAAAGCAAGCTTGGCTGTGTCCCTCAAAGAAAATAAGCAGAGACTGACACACCTAAGAGACACGGCCAAGCCACTGGCCGTGTCTCACTTAAAGATCAAAACCAAAGAAACCAAAGAAAGAAAAGAAAAGAAGGCAGAACTTGACACAAGCAAGTGACATGGCCAAGATATTGGTCGTGTCACATGACAGGGCCAGGAGCTTGGCCGTGTCACCTACAAGAAAAGAAGGAAAGAAATAGTAGCAAGTGACATGGCCAGCAAGCTTGGCCGTGTCACCCCTTGAGAACAAAGAAAAGAATATGGGCAGAAGGAGCTTGGCCGTGTCCCAAGCAAAGTGAGAGACACGACCACTAGCTTGGCCCTGTCACCCTTTGTCAACCTTGAATATTTGAATTCTTTTGCACAAAGTGGGGGACAAAGACCAAAAATAATATTAAAGAAAAGAAAAGCTTGCCTAATTTCATGGAAAGAAATATAAAACAAAGAGAATGTGGGAGACAAGGGAGAGTGGTGTGAGTTGGAAGGCATGGGTTGAGTTTTGAATGAATTTAAAAACAGAAGGAAAGGAAAGAAGAGAGCAACACGTTGGAGAGGGTGACACTCTCCTTGGTTCTTCATCCCTATCCTCCATTTCCATCTTCTCCATCTTCCATCCATAAGTTCTTTGATATTCTTTGAGATAAATTCGGTTAAACAAGCTCTTGAAGGTTTGAATAAGCTTTATTGAAGGATTGGTGACTTGAGAAAGATCCATTCTATCTTCCAAAAGGTATAATCAATTGAAGGTTTGGTGACTTGAGAAAGCTCCATTCCATATTTTAAAGGGTGAATCATCAATTGAAGAGGGCTTGAGTTCTTCATCATGCATCAAAGTTGAGCTAGGAGGAAGACTAGTAGTCCTACTCTTGGCATCTTCACAAGGGGTTTTTCTATTCTCTCTTTTAATTCATTTCTATGTTATTGTTGTTTTATTAAGAGAATTTATATTACAATGAACAATTTGTATTTGATTTATATTGAGATGAATGTTTGATTTAAATTGATGATGTTGAGCTAAATTACCAATGCCTAGGGGTTGTAGTAGATTTGATTGAATGCCTTGATTTGATATTTCCATTAATGTACCTTGTTGTTGGTTGATTGTATTGTATAAAATGTTAGGTTGATAGATTAGCTACCTATTAATCTTTTAATATTGGATGATGGACCGGGAGGTGAAATTCGATATCGAAAATATACAATTAACCACCCTATGAATGAATTAGAAATATAAGTTCTAGGGTTTCAATAATTTGCAAATGTAAAATAATTGGTTATTGTTAAGTCATGAATGTAAAAATTAATGAATTGGTAATTGAGTAATTAACCTTAAGGAACAAATTAATATACAAGGTTATGTTGATGGATAATTTGAGAATTGAGCATTTGATTAAATGGACCTACAACCCTAGGTACCTTTCCAAGAATTGAACCAATTCTAAACCACACCGTTAACTCCTCATTTGCTATTTTACTTTTATTACAATTTCAACAACATTGCAATCATCACACACTCGTTCATTTAATTTAATTGCTTTAATCAAGCTATTACGAACAACGCCTTCCTTGTGAGATGACCTTGGGGCGATCACCTTTGCTGCAATAGCCTCGTATACTTGCGAGTGTCGCTTGTAGTATTACTTAATTCGAGCACAACACTTACTGACTGTCTCTTCCTCCTTCAAGTCCAAGATTCTGAATCTATTCTGAAAAAGTCCAGCTCCTTCCAAAAGTCCGATCTACTTTTAAAAGATCCAAGTCCTTTTCTGTGTGTTTTGATGTGGTATTTATAAGAAAAATAAAAACCTAATACTAATTGGTTAAGGAAATAAAAATCATTTAGGAAATAAAATTAAACTGCTGGCTGGGTGCACAGGTTGGGCTCAGGCCACATGCCAATTCGCCACAAGTTGGCATGTGGCCAATTTGTCGCCAGCGATTTTTGTCGTCAATTCTTCCGTCGTCAATTTTTATTTATTTATATATTTATTTATCTTTTTTTATTTTAATTAAAAATAAATATTATAAGTAATAAATATTATTATTTAATTAAAATACCACAAAAATTATTTTGGACTATTTAAAAATATCGGACTGGACTGGGTAAAAAATTAAGGGTCTACAATTTGCCCCCTGCTTGAGCGATCTAAGACTACAACAAAAGAGAGTGAAAAGCAATGCGATTTTTGACTGTGTTTAGAGCCATATTGGACTCCGTAACCAAGATTAGTTTGAGTTCTGGACTCAAAAATAAATTGGATTCTGGACCCACAGTGAGTTTTGGATTTTGGTTCTGGACCCGAGGTAAGTTCTGAAAATAATTTAGGTTCTGGACCCGAGGTAAGTTTTGGACTTTAAGATAATTTGGGTTTTGGACCCAGAATAAGTTTTGGATTTAAACATAATTTGGGTTCTAGACCCGAGATAAGTTCTGGACATTAAAAATATTTTTTATTTTGGACTGTAAGAATATTTAGGGTTCTGGACCAGGGATAAGTTTTGGACTTAAAAATAATTTGGGTTTTGGACCCGAGGTAAGTTCTGAACTTTAAAAATAATTTGAGTTCTGGACCCGAAATGAGTTCTGAATTAAAAATAATTAGGGTTTTGGACCTGAGGTAAGTTCTGGACTTAAAGATAATTTGGGTTTTGGACCTGAGGTAAGTTACGGACTTAAAAAATAATTTGGTTATCTGTAAAAATGATTGTAGTTAGTAGGATACTAAAGAAATTTACAAAAATTTAGCTATTTTTTACCATGCCTATATCCTATTGCCCCTTACGTGTAAAAATATTTTAAAAGTGCCAAAATATTTTTATACACGCAAATATCTAGATAATTGAATTGAATAATTGAATTTACTATTTAGATACTGTGTAGTCACCATTTGCTCACTATTCACCAACTATTTATTTACTATTTATCAACAGTGATATTGACTTCTTTTTTTTCTTTTTTTTTTCACGAGAATACTATTTTTCCCTTTTTGGTTTTTGTCTTCTTGCCTTAGTTTTTTCCTCTATAAACTCTCTTTTATCTTTGCATTCTCACACCATTTCATTTTCCTTTTTATTTTTCATTCAAAATCACGAAAGTTTCATCTTCATTTCCCTTTTCTTTTCCTTTGCAATTTGCCTATATAAACAGCCTATTTCTTCAATACTCATCCACACTTACATATTCTCATAATTAAAGCAGAGAGTTTAGCAAAGAGTTAAGGAGAAAATGCATGCTTCGAGATCAAGACCTCGATCCAATACTGAGTTATTGAAATTTATTCGATGGCATAAAAATGGAACTGTAAGTCTACTAGCTGGGATGCAGATTCATCGCATTTCAAGTCAAAAAACTATGGTAACAACGCAATTTGATATTTTAATAACATAAATTTATATTGATTATTTGATTTTATTGAAATATTTTATTATTATTATTTATTATTTTTTTTTTAATAATGCTAAAGTTTAGAAAAAATAAATTAGTTAGTGGACCATTTAATAAATAAATAAATAGATAAATTAAAATAGGACATAACGAATAAATGTAGTCTATGAATCAGTAGTATTGGTATGATGATATACTTACCTCTTGTTAACTTACCTGACTCCGTGTTAGCACGATCGCTGTGTTATCCGAGCGGAGGGTGTGTCTATAAAGCCCGACAATGGTATGATGTAGCACCCTCTCGAGTAAAATGGATTGTTTGAGATTGCGATTTTGAAAGCTTTATCTTGCAATTACCATCTGAGGAGTGTCAGATAGACAGAAGTGTAGTTCAAGCATTCGGTACTATGGCCTTCCGGTCCCTCTTACCCATGATATTCTGACATATGAAGAAGTCCAACAGTTAATTGGTATGGAACCGTCATTAAAAGAGCCCTTTAAGATAAAAATTGAGCCGATTCAGAGTTATTGGGCAAACTACGATGGATGGACTCATAGGGAAACAACCAAACAATATGCTCAAGGATTTTTACTGTCGACCATTTTATGCAGCACCGAATTTGCCATCCATTTGTCAGTGTTGAGGGCCCTTACTGACATGAGTATGGTATCACTTTACGGCTGGGGTGAAGCTAGCCTTGCCTGTCTATATCATGGACTAGATAAGATTTGCAGGAATAAGAAATCTTTCATTGGTCTCATGGTGGTTGTCGAGGTACTCTTCTTCTACCAATGTCAATTCCATTCTTATACTTGCATGAATTTGATTTTCATTATTGTTGTAGGTATGGGCATATGAGCATAATCTTGTGAGGGTGCCTGGCATTTCCTGAGAGAGAGTCGGGTATCCAAGATTGGAGTTTTGGTTGTCAGATCGTGTAGCAGTTCCCGGCTCTCACCATGTGCACACCCAATGCTATCTCTTGAGTTGTTTAACCTGGGGCCAGGTAAAATAATATTAGTACACTTTAAAATTTATATAAAAGTTCACTTACCTTATGTTATTTTGTAGGTCAATTTGGCTTGGTGGAACATAGAAGAGCGGATGAACTAAACTTCTTCCATGAATGCCGTATTGCCTTTTTAGCATACCCGCTGAGTCATTGCTGGCCCCATGTCTAGTGCTGGTTTCTTGGGGAGAGGGTGTATGAGTGGGTCCTCAGTGTCGAGAAATGGAGGATCCCGATAAATTTCCTGGAGTATACTTTAAATATTACATCAATGCCAGAGAATGTGTGGTGGTTAGCTCGACACGGTTATGATGTTGAAAGCTTTCTCTATCCACCGGGTGCATCATATACCCAGTTTATTCAAGTAGGACTCTTGAACTTTGATGTATCTCCTGTTGGCATCCAAGAAATTCCTGAGGAAAATGAGGATAGCAATGAAGAGGAGTATCATAGAGAGGGAGGAGGGTCTGTCCTACATCCCGGGGCTAGCACCTCTCAGGTCGACTTTTACCATTTTGCCATTGCAATTACTTCTTTCTTAACCTATTTTGACTATTTTAATGATTATTTTCAGGCCACTGGCTCATTTGGTCATGAGGCTGGACCTTCCTTTACTGCTCCTCCATTTTCTCATTCTAATCAACCGAAGATGGCATCTCATCCACAGGGCATTGACATGAATTACCTGGTAGGTTTTCCTGTTCCATGATAATTTATGCTATATGTATGCATGATTATGTATGCCCTTACCTTTTTCTTTCTGGCTCACAATGGATGCTTGAGGAACAAAACAAGAAACTTTAAGAAGAGTTATCTGCTAGTCGTCAACAGGTCGCCCATTTTGAAAAATTGTATCACCAGTCAGAGCATGATTTTTGAGACTTCCAGTTTCAGGGGATGAGAGGTCCTGGTGCTTCATCGTCTAGGGGACCCCAAACTGATGACCATGAGATTCTTTCATCTACTTCGGATGAGGACTGTTATAGATCTAAATTCCAAGGTAATAGAGGTTCAAGTGCTCCTACTTTGGGCTGACTCGGGATAGATGATATGCCTCCTCCTCCAACAGGCGAAGACTTTTTCAAGGCTTTGTTTGATCATGATCCACCACCCTCTTCTCAGTGATCTATAGAAAATATTGTATTACTAATAATAATAATAATAATGATAATTATAATTTGCACTGTTACTGCAACTTTTGACTTTTATTTTTTTATTTTTTTCTTTTTTTATCATCATTATTATTTCTATGCTACAATTATTGGTCTTTTCTCTTCACATTCAAAATTTCCACAGTAGCATTGATTCACAAAATCGAAGGTAACGCGGTAACTTAAAACTATTTTATCGCTAATTTCCTATCCTTGCGCATCTCGGTCTCAAGCTATTCCTTGTCAACTTTGGAATAGCCAATCATCCTATATAAATCTCTTTCCATGCCATGACCTCATACAGAAGCTAGGAAATTTTCCATGAATTTTCAACTTCAGCATCAAAATTCCTTTTAACAATTCCAATTTCCCTTCAATTGTCAATAATGACTGAACTCAGTTTGAAGAAAATAAAAGGTCTATTTAAAAATATGAATGCCTTTCATTGGAAACAAATATCTTGGTCTAAAATCAATACTTTGAAGTGTTTTCAAAATATTAAATTGGACCATTCTTTTTTACATGCCATGGCTTCTTTTTGGAATGTGAGTTCTAGGACATTTAAGATTAATGGCTTTGAGATATGTCCCATGATTGAAGAGTTTGAGGCCATCCTTGGATATCCAAGCAATCAACCAATGGTGTTACCTATATTGATTTCCAAGACTCAACAAATGATGCAAATGTTATTTCAACTTTCGAAGCCCGAAGTTCTACAGGTGATGAGAGGTGAGAAGATTTTGCTTGGTCCTGTAATTGACTTTTGCATTTCTCTCTTGGCTCCTACCAAGGCATGGGGACATATGCTTTGTCTATACTTTCTTGGCCAATTTTTGCTTGCTTCTTCTGATGGCGATATTGACCCACGAGTATTGGATATCATGGACCAAATGGAAGGATGCTTGTCGCCGATACCTGTGATCTTAGCTGAGACTTTAGATGGACTAGACCAAATTAAATTGGGATTGTCAAAGAGATTGGCCGTGAGTCCCTTGCTGCTTCAGGTAATTACCTAAACTGCCCTTTCGAGTTTTCAATTTAGGTCTCTTTTTCTTTTTTCTTTTTTTATTGCTCTAATTTTTGCTTCATTTGCCCTTGCGGGTTTTCAGAACTAGAGACTTGTCCTAGTTTTTTGCTTAAGTCGTCCTTGGGGATTTTTAACCTAACAGACCCTCTCTCTTTTTTTTTTGTACTTAAAGATTTGGCTTCAGGAATGTCTCTGCTTACTCGACACTATAATTTTTTACCCAATCTGGTCCGATATTTTTTACATAGTCAAAAATAAGTTTTGAGGTATTTTAATTAAATAATATTTATTTTAGTATTTATTATTTATTATTTTAATAAAAATAAAAATGGTAAAGTTAAATAAATAAAAATAAATAAATAAAAAATAAAAATCGACGAGGAAAAAATCGGTGATGAAAAAATTCATCGCCGAAGATGAATCGGCCACAGGCCAACTCGCCTGCAGGAAATTCCTCGTAGGCCGATTGGATTGGAGACTCAACCATTCGATCCGGCCAAAAGAAAAGCACTAGCAATTAAGAGACATTAGCAATCATCAACCCATCAAAGGCAGTGACACTGCCTTTGTCCTTGTTCATCCAAAAGCAAATTGTGGAAAAACCAACGAACGGAGGTTTGATTATAAATCTTTGATTTGATGTTATTTATAATATTTCTATCATTTGTTTTTGATATTAAGTCAGTAGCCTAAATTATTAAACTTAGTAATATGTTTTACATTAAAATGTACATTCATTCAGTAGCCTTAGTCAGTGATCAAAACTTCAAAACCCTAAAACTATTCTTCTCTTTCTAGAAACTTTAAAAACCTAAATTGTTTCTCTCCCGTTTCCAAAACTTCAGAAACCCTAAATTACTCTTCTGCTTCCCAAAACCTTAAAAACCATAAATTGTTTCTTCTATTTCCAAAAGCTTTAAAACCCTAAATTGTTTTCCCTGAACTATTTTCATATAAGCCCTAACTTAAGAATTTATTATATTACAAAATTTCCAAATGACTTCTTAAATCTCCAAACCCTAATCTTCTTTATAGTTTCTAAAAATTATAATTATTTTTATAAAACTCTAAACTATTTTCTTAAATCGTAAGATCAAATATGTTTTCCAAAATATCAAAAACCTTAATTTTCTCAAAACCTAATACAGTAAACCCTAGTTTTCCTAAACCCTAAATTCTTAAAGCATCAAAACTTTATTAAAAATTCTTCAACACCCTAAACCCTAATCCAATGAACTTAAAACCTAATATAGTAAATCTAAACCCTAAAGCCATAATCTAGTAAACCTAAAACCCTAATCCAGTAACCATGAATTATAAACCCTAATGTCTTAAGATTCCAAAATCCTAATTTCATGATGTTACCTCTAAATCCTAATTTGATTAATAAAAAAAACCTTACTACTTTCTTAAATTCATAAAACCCTAATCCATTCCAATTTTCCAAAATCTTTACGGTGGCCTAAATAATAATAATAATTCAAAAATCCTAAAACCCTAAATGTTAATTAAAGAACTCTAAATTGAGACATAAACCTAAATTAGTATCTTTATTTGCTTTATTTAATTTTAGATTTGATTATGTAGTTTATTATATGTTTTGATGGTTGATTTATTTAATTTCAATGCTTGATTTATTTAACTTATCATGCATGATCATTTTCTTTATTATTATGATTATTATTTGTTTGTTTTAGTATTAAAATTGTAAGAGGTATGTTTCCACTTTGTGGGTACCTCATTAGTTAAATATTATGTAATTTAAATTGCTTTTATATTTTGGACCAATGTAAAGGACATATTTCCACCTTTCGGTGGGTGTCCTATTTAGTTTAAACATGAACGATGTAAGGACATGTTTCCATCTTCGGATGGGTGTCCATTTTTTTGCTTTGTTTGGACATTGCTTTGATTTTAATATAATGATGCTTTATTTTAGTTGTTGCATGTAATATGAATAATATTATTATATTTAAGAATTTTATAATATTAAGACCTGCAAAGGAGGCCGATTCTAATGAGCCGGGCGTTGTGGGGGTGCTGGGCCATTTCTCACCTTCCCACACGTACCCAACTTTCCGAACCCATTAGGGGGTTGGGGATTCTTGAGGAATCGAGTCATCCACCCCTTTCTTTTTTTGGCCCGTCCAGGTGGCAATTCCATTTTCTCAGAGCTTAGGCCCGTGTTCTCTAAGGCCCCGAGCCTAAACAGTGCAGAAGTCACAAGAACCATTCCACCGGGAGTGGGGCTTGATTCTATTGGTCTTTTTATTATTCTATTCTTTCTTATCATGATATTATCTATTGCATCATATTAGATTGCATCGTGTGCGTGAGTTAGGATGCCCGTGTTACCTATGTTGTGTTATGTAAGGGATACCATACTTTCACTCAAGGTATGGAGATCGAGCATGGCATAACCACTCATAGCCTCATACCATTTGGTATATACTTGCTATGGGAACCTAAGCCTTTTAACCTAAAGACTAAAGCTCATGAAATTGGCCTAGTTACTTTCCTTAGGTTTTTACCCCAAATGCATGTTGTTTGACTATGGTTAATTTATCTTGGTATAAATCATGGCTTATTTGGTTTGTTCATTTCTAATATGACCTAAGTACATTGTAAGCTCAAAATAAATTTTTTCTTTAAAAGTCCAAAAGACCAAAACTATTTTCAAAACTTTTCAAGATGGTCTTTGGACATAAAACTTTTCTAAAAACAAATAAAAAATACTTTTCTCATGATCCAAATACAAAGCCTAAAATATGTTTTTTCTAAATTTTTTTTATAATGGGCTTACAAACAAAATTATTTTATCCAACCTTTTCTTACAAAGAGCTTGCAAATTATTTACGTCAATTACGAAATACCAAAAATCAATTGTGAACCTAGTTTATACTAAGAATAATTTATCATGGGCTTGTTTTTGGCATGAATCATTAGTTACTTTTAGTTTTAATCTAATATAGCATAAAAGCTACTTTAGTTGGTTAAATGGATTAAAACCTAATTAATGGGAATTGTCATGAACTAATTTCTATTTTTAAAATATAACTATTGGTTGAAACGTTCGAGGAAATTAATCAAAAATAAAATACCCCATGTTGGTATTTTTGTTAACCATATTACCTAGGAAAAGAGACTCGCCATTCGTGTGTGGAAGTTATAAGGTTAGAAGGAACGTCCTATTTGTCCTTTTTTGTTTATTGTTTGTGCATACATACATACATGCATACATGCATCACATGACATATCATTAATCCTTTCTGGCTCATAGACCTGAAGTACGGCAATTCAAGAGCATACAACGATATCACCTACAACATTGATTTTTGATTCAAGAGCTTCATTGGGAGGATGGATGCAAACCAGCTAAGGGATGTAATCGATGAAGTTGTCAAAGCTAGGATCGCCAAACTACAAGATCAATTGGTTGAAATTATGAAGATCCAGTTGATTGAAATTCTGGAGCTCATCAACAATGCTAAGGCAGCATCCATGGAGAACATGTTTACTAATAGAGATCAAATGAAAAATGAGGGACCAATCCCTATTCTACAAGACCAACCAAATCATGTGCTATCTAAGTGGGCCAATAAGGGCGGCTATCACACTAGTGGAAAAAGTCAAAGGGAAAGAGAGAAGAACCATTTTTTTGCAAAATGGAATTATCAGCCTAGCAATCAAAATACACAAAAGGAAGCTGATGTTAATGCTACAAGTCAAGAAGGAATCTGGCAGTTTTCACAATTGGGGAAGCCGCTATCTTGGGTTCTCAATAAGCTATAAAAGAAGGGATTGTTACAACCCTTGACTTCTCGTCCTTTGCCTAATCCTCTTCCACCTAACTTTGATACTAAAGCATTTTGCCAATTCCATCAAAGGCTTGGACACGAAACAAACAATTGTATGAAGTTGAGGCATGAGATCCAGAATCTAATCGACAGTGGTAAACTGCCTGAGCATGATAAGCACAACACTAAGAATAATCCTCTATCTAAATTTGGAAGGGCGCCACCGCTTACAACCTTCATGAAGAGTTTTATCTTGTCATCCTATGATGATATGGATAAAGAAGCTGCTAAAGATGATGTGCTTGGACTAACTGTGGATGATGAAGCAATGATCCTTTATGATGGAAAAAATCCTTGCCACCAAATCAACAAACTTTCCTTAGTTTGAATATTGCTCTATTTATTTTCCTTTCTTTAATATTTAATTGGAACAATTGTATTTTTTTCAAATTTAAAGTTTGAATAAATTACTTTCATTAAAATTTTTGTGGTCTTTTTTCTTTTTGGTGCTCAACCAATGAGGAATCTTGCTTGATAATTCATGAATTAATATATTTATGCATCATGACTTGAATGACTTTACTAGGTGAGGGAATTACTCTATAGTATTGAGTTGTGTATGCTTACTTAGAGAGGGCTCCTGTATAATTACCTTTGTCTAGGTCCTAGTCAGTCTTAGAACATGCTTTGACAAACTTTCGAGGCAAAATTGAACTATGCTTATTAAAGGGAGAGATGATCTAGGCATTGTTTGGTTAGCCAACAACTAGTATCCACCCTATTAAATATCAATCCCTTGTCCTTTCGAGCCTTCATAATTTTTTTTAGCTTTCTTTTCATTGGAATATAACCCCAACAACCTACCCTGAGCTGTTGTGATACTTTTGACAAGTCTTATGATCACTAAGGTGAAGAGGCAAGAAGATCAAAGAAAGGAATACATAGCCAAAACTGTAAGGATAGTTGATGCTATCAAGACCATAAGGATAGTTGATGTTTTCAAGACCATAAGGGTAGTTAAAGTTCACCTAATATCTCCAATCTATCAAGATAACATCAAAGTAACAAATGATTTATCCCTGTTGAAGGAGATTTATGTCACTCCACTCATCCATTATTAGAAACCCAAGTTGGTACAAACAAGATAACTCTTTTAAAGCTAGAACCAAAAAAAGAAAAAAGAAAAAGAAAAGAAAAGAAGAAGAAAAAAAAGAAAAAAAAAGGACAAAAAAAAGAAAAAAAAAAGAAAAATAAAGCCTAAGAAGGCGGTTTAGAAAGCCAACTGAGTTCTATTTTACCTAAAGCAGCAAAAGGCTTCCATTTGGTTTATAAGGACAATTTGACTTGAATTGGTCCAACCCAACCAAAGATTCGATCAAAATTAGAGAAAAAGGAGAAAGACCATCCAGTTCTTGAAAGTTCTGTACTTGACAGTCCTACAAGGAGGAAGGACAAAATGATAAAATGCTCAAAGAAAGGGAAGAGTAAGAAAAATAAAAAAGAAAAGAGAGAAGAAGAAAAGAAACGAATTTGGGTACCAAACTTTTTGCAAGGGCAAAGACTGCCCTAATCAAGATCCAGATTAATGCCAAGAAGATAGAAGGAATTTGGAGTCTAGCAAGATTGCTCCCAGCTGCATAAAGTTCAAACAAGGAATTTGTAACGTGAGGATTTGTCATTTGTGTCACACCAACTCCAATCTCAAAATGTCCTTCACTTAAACCTGTGTCCCTTATAGACCCCATTTCAAGCTAATCAAAGACCTGTTGATCTCTCTTGGTAGGTAGAGTCTATTAGTGGAGATAGTTTGAATAAGCATGCATATGAGATAGACAATATTCAAACTCAAATGAGACCTTTGGCCAAGTAATATGTATGTGCACTATCTGAAGTGCAACAGTTCTTGCTTAAATATAAATAATTTCCAAGTTTAGTATGGTAACTAGGGCTGTGATGTTATAGATATGTTAATTTGGAAAGTCGAGTCCTGAGGTACTATAGCACTGATTTAACAAAGCCACTGTATCTAAAAAAAAAGAAGTGTGCAAAACAAAAAATTATTATTATCATTACCATTTTTGGCTTAATTACAAGATTTATTACAAGTTTTATATTTTTGTCACTGTGAGGAAGGAGGTGGCTCATAATTAGACAAAGCCCTAAAAAAATATCACCCATTAGAGGAGGGGACATATTATCCATCCAATCTCCGCTCAAAGAAGGAATATCTAAAACTCCAGGACTTCGAAAATCAGTTCTATCATCGCCTAAATAGGGAGGAGGTATATCATGGATAATAGTTTAGGATCCTCTTGATGAAGAGGCATTTGGTTCCCTCACGCCATGAAATCGAAAGTCTCGAAAATCTTGCTCTGACTGGTGATACAATTTCTCAAAATGGGAAACCTGTTGACGACTAGCAGCCAACTCTTCTTAAAGTTTCTTATTTTGTTCTTTAAGCATCCGCTGTGAGCTAGAAAGGAAAAGAGTAAGAGCATACATAATCATGCATACATATAGTATAAATTATCATGGAACAAGAAAACCTACCAGGTAATTCATATCAATGCCATATGGATGAGATGGCATCTCTAGTTGATTAGAATGAGCAAATGGAGGAGCAGTAAAAGAAGGTCCAGTCTCATGACCAAATGAGCCAGTAGCCTGCAACAATCATTAAAAAGGTCAAAACAAGTTAAGAAAGAAGCTATTGCAATTGAAAAATGGTAAAAGTTTACCTGAGAAGTGCTAGCCCCGAGATGT
This sequence comes from Garcia nutans, assembly GCA_947685225.1. Lineage (NCBI taxonomy): Eukaryota > Viridiplantae > Streptophyta > Magnoliopsida > Malpighiales > Euphorbiaceae > Garcia > Garcia nutans. The sequence continues at coordinate 13,046,706 of CANTUV010000040.1, forward strand.
GGAACAAACTCTCCTCCCTCTCCATGATGTTCCTCTTCATCTCTATCCTTATTTTCTTCAGAAATTTCTCATACACCAACAGGAGATACGTCAAAGTTCAAAAGCCCTATTTAAATAAACTGGGTATAAGATGCACCCGGTGGATAGAGAAAGGTTTCAACATCATAACCGTGCCGAGCCAACCACCATGCATTCTTTGGCATTGATGTGATATTCAAAGTATACTCCGGGCAATGCATCGGGATCATCCACTGCTCGAGACCAAGAAATCACTCGTATACTCTCTCTCTGAGAGACCAGCCACTAGACACAGGGCCAGCAATGACTCGGTGGGTATGTTGAAAAGGCAGTGCGACATTCATGGAGGAAGTCCAGTTTGTCCGCTCTTTTGTGTTCCACCAGGACAAATTTACCTATAAAATGACATAAGGTAAGTGAACTTTTATATAAATTTTAAAGTATACTAATGTTATTTTACCTGATCCCATGATAAGCAGCTCAAGACAAAGCGTTGGGTATGCACATGGTGAGAGCCGAGAACTTCTACACAATCTAACAACCAAAAATTTAATCTTGGATACCCGACTATCTCTTGGGAAATACCAGGCACCCTCACAAGATTGTGCTCATATGCCCATGCCTACAATAATAATAAAAATCAAATTCATGCAAGAATAAGAATGGAATTGACATTGGTGGAAGACAAGTACCTCAACAATCACCATAAAGCCAACAAAGGACTTCTTATTTCTGCAAATTTTGTCAAGACCATGGTAAAGACAGGCAAGACCAGCTTCACCCCAGCCGTAAAGCGGTACCATCCTCATATCAGTAAGGGCTCTCAACACCGAAAATGGATGGCGGATTCGGTGCTGCCTAAAATGGTCGACCTGAGAAAATACAACAAAATTCTTGAGCATATTGTTTAGCTGTATCTCTGTGAACCCTTCTTTCGTAGTTCATCCAATAACTATGAATTGGCTCAATTTTTATCTTGAAAGGCCCTTTAAAAGATGGTTCCATACCAATTAATTGTTGAATTTCTTCGAATGACAGAATATCATTGGTAAGAGGGACTAGAAGGCCATAATACTGGATACCAGTTATAGATGTATAATCGACCGGGCCAATGGTCATTTCTCCTATAGGTAGGTGAAAAGTATGGGTTGTGTCCATCCACCGTTCTGAGACTTCTTGAACCACACTCTAGTCTATCGGATACTCCTTGGATGGTAATTGCAAGATGAAGCTTTCAAAACCGCAATCTCGGATAATCTGCCTTACCCGAGAAGGCATTACATCATACCATTGTCGGGCTTTGTAGACACACCTTCCGCCCTGGATAACGCAACGATCATGCTAACACGGAGCCAGGTAAGTTAACACGAGGTAAGTATATCATTATATCAATACCACCAATTTTTAGACTAAATTTATTTATAATCTATTTTTAGTCTATCTATTTACTTAAATTCTTAAATATATTCATCTAATTAATTTATTTTTTCTAAATCTTAAAAAAACAAAAAAAAAACAAACAAAAAATAAAAAATAAAAACAAAAACAAGAATATATAAAAAAAGAAGAAAAAGAAAAAAAGAAACATAAAAGGAAAATGAATACAGCAATAAAAAAACAAAAAAAGAAAAAACAAAACAATAACTCAAACTACAAAAAATAATTTGCAGTTAAAATAAATAATTACCTTGCTCTTTTAATTTAAACTATGATGAAGTAGCATTTCGGCTAGTAGACTTATATTTCCATCTTCATGCCACTGAATAAACTCCTATAACTCAGCATTAGATCGAGTTCCTGATCTTAAAGCATGCATTTTTTTTTTCACAACTATATGTCAAAACTCTCTAAACTCTCTAAAATAAAAGATGAATGAAATAAAAGAAATCTGTTGTGAATGAAATAAAGTAATTAGCTTCGTTTATATAGAGAAAAATGGCAAAAGAAAAAGATAAAAAACAAAAGAAGAACAGTATTCTCGTGAAAAAAAAAGAAAAAGTAAAATTTACTATTGATAAATAGTAAGTTACTATTTACAAATAGTAAATAAATAGTGATAAATAGTGTATAAACAGTAAATACACAGTAAATAAATAGGAAACTCAATTATTCTATTTAATCATTCAAATATTTGCATGTATATAAATATTTTTGCACTTTTAAAAATTTTTTTACACGCAGGGGCAAGGAGAAGATATGTGCACGGTAAAATTAGCTAAATTTTTTGCAAATTTCTTTAGTATACTACTGACTATAATTATTTTTTGTAGACAATTAAATCTCACTTAGCTTAGGTCCAAAACCTAAAATATCTCTTAAGTCCATAACTTAGTTCGGGTCCAGAACACAAATTACCCTTAGGTCCAGAACCCTAATGACTCTTAAGTCCAGAACTTAGCTCGGTTCCAGAACCCAAATTACCCTTAAGTCTAGAACTTATATTTGGTCTAGAACCTTAATTTCCTCTTAAGTCCAGAACTTAGCTTGGGTCTAGAACCCTAATTACTCTTAAGTCCAGAACTTAGCTTAGGTCCAGAACCCAAATTACCCTTAGGTCCAGAAACTAAATTCCTTCTTAAGTCCAGAACTTAGCTTAGGTCCAGAACCTAAAATCTCATTTAAGACCAGAACTTATCTCGGGTCCAGAGCCCAAATTACCCGTAAGTCCAGAACTTAGCTCGGGTCCAGAACTCAAATTACCCTTAGGTCCAGAACCTAAAATCTCTCTTAAGTCCAGAACTTAGCTCGGGTCTAGAGCCCAAATTATCCTTAAGTCCATAACTTAGCTCGGGTTTAGAACCCAAGTCTTTTTCGAGTCTAGAACTCGAACCGGGTCCAGAACCCAAAACCTAAACCATCTCAGAAAAATTAAGTCTTATTGCTTTTCACTCTCTTTTGCTGTGTTCTCAAATCGTTCAAGCAGGGAGCAAACTGTAGACCCTTAATTTTTGACCAGTCTGGTCTGATATTTTTTATATAGTCCAAAATAATTTTTGTGGTATTTTAATTAAATAATATTTATTTTAGTATTTAGTATTTTTAATTTTTAATAAAAATAAAAATGGCAAAGTTAAATAAAAATAAATAAATAAATAAAAATCGGTGACAAAAAAATTCATCTCCGAAGGTGAATCGGCCACAGGCCAATTCGCCCGCAGGAAATTCCTGTGGCGAAATGCCACCGGCCTGCAATTTTCCTTCACAGCTCTCGCAATTCCAGCCTGCAACAAGTTTTTTGCCAGCGCAATTTTCCAACACAGTTTTTTTCCGAAACCAAATTCTATTTGGTTTTGGTTTCTTTTCCTAATTGGTTTTAATTTCCTTAAACAATTAGAAGTAGGTTTATTATTTTTCTATAAATACCACATTAAAACACAGAATTAAGGGACTTGGATTGGGAGGAAAATTTTTTTTGATTGGATTGGAGACTCAACCATTCGATCGAGCAAAAGAAAAACCCTAGCAAGCAAGATACATTAGCAATCATCAACCCATCAAAGGTAGTGACACTGCCTTTGTCCTTATTCATCCAGAAGCAAATTGTGGAGGAACCAAGGAACGGAGGTTTGATTATAAATATTTGATTTGATGTTATTTACAATATTTCTATCATTTTTTTTGATATTAAGTTAGTAACCTAAATTATTAAACTTAGTAATATGTTTCACATTAAAACGTACATTCATTCAGTAGCCTTAGTCAGTGATCAAAACTTCAAAACCCTGAAACTGTTCTTCTCTATCTAGAAACTTTAAAAACCTAAATTGTTTCTCTCCTGTTTCTAAAACTTCAAAAATCCTAAATTAGTCTTCTGCTTCCAAAAACCTTAAAAACCCTAAATTGTTTCTTCTGTTTCCAAAAGTTTTAAAACCCTAAATTGTTTTCCCCCAACTATTTTCATATAAGCCCTAACTTTTTGTCCAAAATTTCCAAATGTCTTTTAAATTTCCAAACCGTAATCTTCTTTATAGTTTCTAAAAATCATAATTATTTTTATAAAACTCTAAACTATTTTCTTAAATCCTAAGATCAAATATGTTTTCCAAAATATCAAAAACCCTAATTTTCTCAAAACCCAATGCAGTAAACCTTAGTTTTCCTAAACCCTAAATTCTTAAAGCATCAAAACTTTATGACAAATTCCATAACACCCTAAACCCTAATCTAGTGAACTTAAAACCCAATCTAGTAAATCTAAACCCTAAAGCCATAATCCAGTAAACCTAAAACCCTAATCCAATAACCATGAATTATAAACCCTAATGTCTTAAGATTCCAAAACCCTAATTTTATGATGTTACCTCTAATTTGATTAATCCAATAACCGTGTGCGCAGCGCCTTATAGTTTGTTCTGGTGACATTATGAATGTCAACCTATTTGGTTATTTTAAGATGTTTATATGAAATATGCTATGATTATTTGATGTCTTGGCATGGTGCATAGTATGGCTTATGACCTATGTGATTGGTTTATTTATATCTTAATTTTGGGTAAATACGGCCTGCGTGTCATTTATTTTGTTGTAATTTATTTTACTAGTAGTTAGATTTTCTTTTATTGTAATAAATGAAGATTCAAGCTACAATGTTTATGATAGAGATTCATACCAAGGAGAAGATGATTCCATGGTGATGGAAGCACAAGCTCAAGTTTTGAAGATATGTAACATTGCAAGTGTTGTAATAGATAGGTTTTTCACCTAGGGTTGCCTATATGATCTTCATTTGGTCTCATGAAGATCATATCTAGTTTGGCCATACTATGTCACGTTTATTTTTATCGAATATGTATGAGATGTCATGTTTGATAGTTTATATATGCATATAGGATGTGATATATAAATGTTAATTTTAACATGTTTTCAAAATTAAATGGAATGAACCCTCACTATTAATCTAAGTTTTAATGCCATCCATATCTTAAACACTTATCAAGGCTAAGATCACCTAAATGTAGATTTTGCCAAAGCAAAGTACTTTAGGTTATCCTAGTAAGATATGATGAGTAATGGTGTTGCTCATGCGTTTAAAATTGGTTAGACTTAATTAGGCTATCAAAATGGTTTTGGGCCTAAGGCATTAGATGGGGTATAACATGCTATGACATATGATGTCATGATCCCATATTATCTAAGAGTTACATGTGATGTAATTGGTAAGGGGTTACCTACCATAATAACTTGATTTTAAGTGTCATGCCAAAGCTGACTTAATATTAAGTAAAAATTGGATCTTAGCCCACTAAAATGTCATTGTGATGATTGAGGGTTATATTTTAGTGGGATTTTAATTACTTATCACCTTTTATTAATTAAAATTTGCATATTTTGTAGATTGAAATGGCTACCAACAATAACTCCACTTCATCACTGCGATCCATCCTTGAGAAGGAAAAACTGAAAGAGAATGGGACTAATTTTGTTGATTGGTTTAGGAACCTGAGAATTATTCTCAAACAAGAAAAGAAGTCCTATGTGCTTGATGAAGCTGTCCCTGAGCCACCTCCTGCTAATGCTTCTAATGCTGATAAGAACAAGCATAAGAAGCATATGGATGATTCCAATGACATTGGATGTCTTATGCTTGATACTATGTGTCCAGAACTTCAGAAGGATCTGGAACACTTGGAGGCTTATGAGATGAGTGTCCATCTCAAACAAGCTTTCCAACAACAAGCTAGGCAGGATAGATTCGACACTGCTGTTGCATTATTTGACTGCAAGATGTCAGAGGGCGAATCGGTTAGCGCTCATGTTTTGAAAATGAAGGGCTACATTGATCACCTTGCCCGACTTGGATATCCCTTGAGTTTAGAACTCTCCATGGATTTGATCCTTCATTCTTTGCCCAGCAGTTTTTCACATTTTGTTATGAACTATAATATGAACAACATGGAAAAGTCCATTCCTGAGCTACATGGTATGCTCAAAACTGCTGAAGGGAATATCAAAAAGCCCACTAAGGCTACCCATGTATTGAATGTCAATAAGGGTAAGCCTATAAAGAAGAAAGGCAAGGCAAAGGGTAAAGCAACAGTTGCTACAAAGCCTAAGGGACAGCCCAAGCCAAAAGTACCCAAGGCACCTGTTCCTAAGGAAGGAACTTGTCACCATTGCAAGGAGCCTGGGCATTGGAAAAGAAATTGCCCACTTTATTTGGCTGAATTGAAGAAATCGAAGGGTAGTGCGACTACATCTTCAGGTATATATGTTATAGAAATTAACTTATCTGCTTCTACTTCATGGGTATTGGATACTACATGTGGTTCTCACATTTGTACAAATGTGCAGGGACTCAAAAGGAGTAGATCACTGAAAAGGGGCGAAGTTGATCTACGAGTTGGGATTAAAGCAAGAGTTGCTGCACTAGCTGTAGGATCTTATGAACTTCATACGCCTAATGGTTTTTTGTTAAATTTGAACAATTGCTATTATGTTCCTACTCTGAGTAGGAATCTTATTTCAGTTTCAGTTTTGGATGATGAAGGTTTTTCATTTTTAATTAAAAATAAGACCTGTTCTATTTTTTATAAAGATGATTTGCTTTATGGTATTGCAAGATCTTTTAATGGCCTTTATGTCCTTGACTTAGATGATTCTAGGGAGAATCATATTTATAACATAAACTCTAAGAGAATTAAGCCAAATGACCTAAACCCTACATTTTTATGGCATTGTCGTCTTAGCCATATAAATGAGAAACACATTTCTAAACTCCATCAAGATGGATTATTAGATTCATTTGATTTTGAATCATTTGATAAATGTGAATCTTGTTTGCTTGGCAAAATGACAAAGAATCCTTTCATCGGACAAGGTAAAAGGGCTAATGACTTGCTAGGACTAGTACATACAGATGTATGTGGCCCGTTAAGCATTAGTGCCAGAGGAGGATATAATTACTTCATTACTTTTACTGATGATTTCAGTAGGTATGGCTATGTCTACCTAATGAAACATAAGCATGAGGCTTTTAAAATGTTCAAAACTTTTCAAAATGAAGTACAAAATCAACTTGGTAAAACTATTAAGGCGCTTCGATCTGATCGAGGTGGTGAATTTTTGAGCCAAGAGTTTGACAAACATCTAAGAAATTATGGAATTGTTTCACAATTAACTCCTCCAGGAACTCCACAGTGGAATGGTGTTTCTGAAAGAAGAAATCGAACTTTATTAGATATGGTTCGATCTATGATGAGTCAAGCAGATCTTCCATTATCGTTTTGGGGTTATGCCTTGGAGACAGCTGCTTTTGTTTTAAACCGTGTACCATCTAAAGCGGTTGAAAAGACGCCATATGAGATATGGACTGGCAAAACACCTAGTTTGTCTTTTCTTAAGATTTGGGGTTGTGAAGCTTATGTGAAAAGACCAGTTTCAGATAAGTTAGCTCCAAAATCTGCTAAATGTATCTTTGTGGGATATCCTAAGGAAACTAAAGGATATTATTTCTATATTCCATCTGAGAACAAAGTGTTTGTTGCTCAAAATGGAACCTTTTTGGAAAAGGAATTCATTTCTAAAAGAACTAGTGGGAGTACAGTTCAATTAGATGAATTTATAGAACCACAAGAAGATATTGAACCGCTTGTAGAAACAGTTTCAGAACCACAAGCCATTGTGGAAACTGAAAATGTTACACAAGTTCTGCGCAGATCTGATAGACCACGTCATCAGCCTGAGAGATATGGATTTCTCATGACTGAAAGTCATGAAGTTTTGCTCATAGATCAAGATGAGCCAACTACCTATCTTGAAGCTGTGTCAGGTCCAGATTCAGAGAAATGGCTTGGAGCCATGAACTCTGAGATGCAGTCCATGTTTGACAACCAAGTTTGGGCCTTAATTGATCCTCCCGAAGGTATTAAGACTATTGGTTGCAAATGGGTTTTCAAGAAGAAAATTGACATGGATGGAAATGTGCAAACCTATAAAGCAAGGTTGGTTGCTAAAGGTTTCAAACAAACTCATGGTATAGACTATGATGAAACCTTTTCTCCAGTTGCTATGATTAAATCTATTAGGATTCTCCTTGCCATTGCTGCATACTATGATTATGTGATATGGCAAATGGATGTCAAAACCGCTTTCCTTAATGGAAATTTACTCTAGGATGTGTACATGACACAACCTGAGGGTTTTGTAAATCCTGAGAATTCTGGGAAGGTTTGCAAGCTTCAAAGGTCCATTTATGGATTGAAGCAAGCATCTCGAAGCTGGAATCTTTGTTTTGATGAAACAGTTAAGAACTTTGGTTTCATTCAAAATGAAGATGAACCATGTGTTTACAAGATGGTTAGTGGGAGTGCTATCGTGTTCTTAGTCCTATATTTAGATGACATATTGATCATTGGAAATGATGTCCCCACTTTACAAAAGGTTAAAGATTGGTTAGGGAATTCTTTTTCAATGAAGGACTTGGGTGAGGCTGCATATATCCTTGGTATAAGGATTTATAGAGATAGATCTAGAAGGATAATTGGCTTAAGTCAAAGTACATACATTGACAAAGTGTTGAAGAGGTTCAACATGCAAGATTCCAAGAAGGGATTTTTGCCTATGTCACATGGTATTCATCTTAGCAAGAATCAATGTCCTAAGACATCTGATGAGCGAGCTAGAATGAATAAGATCCCTTATGCTTCTGCTATTGGATCTATTATGTATGCCATGCTATGTACTAGACCTGATGTCTCATATTCTTTGAGCACAACAAGTAGATATCAAGCTGATCCTGGTGAGGGTCACTGGACAGCTGTTAAGAACATTCTTAAGTATCTAAGAAGAACTAAGGATGCTTTCTTGGTTTATGGAGGTTTGGAAGATGAGCTAGTTGTAAATGGTTACACAGATGCTAGTTTCCAAACTGATATAGATGATTACAAATCGCAGTCAGGTTTTGTATTCACATTGAATGGTGGAGCCATTACTTGGAAAAGTTCCAAGCAGAGCACAGTAGCAGATTCTACAACAGAAGCTGAGTATATAGCAGCATCAGATGCAGCTAAGGAAGTAGTTTGGCTGAAGAAATTCATCATTGAGCTTGGAGTGGTGCCTAGCATTGCTAATCCTATGGCTATCTATTGTGACAACAATGGTGCCATAGCGCAAGCAAAAGAGCCAAGGTCCCATCAGAAATCTAAGCATATACTCAGGCGATTTCACCTCATTCGAGACATCATTGATAGAGGTGATATCAAGATATGCAAAGTTGACACAAATGACAACATAGCAGATCCATTGACAAAGCCTCTCTCGCGGGTCAAGCATGATCAGCACACTAGGTCTATGGGTATGAGATATTTGTTAGACTAGGCCTAGTGCAAGTGGGAGACTGTTAGTGTATATGCCCTAGGCCATTGATTTGGACCTTAATGTTATTCATTTTTTTGTTATTAATAAAGAAGTTTTTATTATCATTGTTATGTTTGCATGTTATATATAATAATGATTATATCCCTGGTTTATTATTGTTATGGAGATAATAATAAATATAACTAGTGTAATATTGATTTGATAATCATAAGATGATTATAGGTATGAAGATACAAATCAATATTATGGATACATGTTAGAGAACAGTGTATTGGATAGACCCACATAGATATCACTTCATGGTTTAATGTCATAAGTGTATCTCATAATAGTTTTCATTTAATCCTTTGACTTGAGATTGTCATAGTTTCCAACATAAGGAATATTATGTTTTGACATGATCAAACGTTATCTGTAACTAGATAATTATAAAGGTTATGCTTGAACATGGTATAAATTATGTAGAGGAAAATGAACAATCAAGATGGAATTTGTCCCTCTCTATGAAAGAGATATCTTCTGGGCCCCTCGATAAGTGTAACTGAGAAATGCATGGCCGTGCTCAAATAAGTTGATATAAGATCAATCTTATTTGTTTATCAGTTAACTTGGAGATCGAGTAATCATAAGTTTGGACAATATAAGTATGACATTTACTATGACTTATGTTCAAACTAGATATCGTGTGACAAAGGGATTAATGCATGTACTATTTCAGGTTTTCATTTATAATGATTCTCATGATTAATTGGGTAGTTGTAATGTCTTGCTAGAGGCCAATTATGATTTGTGCATTTCAATAGAGATTGAAATACACTACCAATTAATATGAGCCTATCGGGTCACACACATAGAACGTAGGTTGTACTTAAATAATAATAATTATATTTTTATTATTGTTGTTAGTATTATTATTATTATTAGATATTAATAATAATATTATTATAATAATTATTATTAGATAATAATTATTAAAAATGTGGGTCCATATAGGATATGGACAGTTAGGGTTTTGACGAGTCTTTTAAACGGTTTTAAAAGGGCTAGAGGGATGATGATATGATCATTATTCGTTTTGAAAAAAATGGAAGAAGAAAAAAAAAACTAAAAACCCTAGTTTCATTTTTGAAAAGGTTCAGCCACTGCCGTTGGTGAGCTAGCACTCAGACCGGCGTACGTTCGTGTGGACTTCGCTAGAGGGTGTTCGTCTTCAGAAGGCAGCATCTGTTAATCGATTTGAAGCTACACAAAAGGTTAGTTTCAAATCTCTTTTATCGAACTGAATGGATCACATGGATCCTGGGAATAAATCGAAAGATATGTTTTTCCACTGCGGCAAAAGAGTTGCAGATTCTTCTCGATTTACTAACACAGCCAGTAGTAACCTTGTCGAATTATTTTCTTAACTAGGGCTAAACCACTCATGTGTGGACCGCAACTTCCCGCATGTATTTTCGACATAATATGCTCCACTTCAGGCTTCCTTAAGCATCTAGTGCACCCCATTAGGCAATCTTCGATACAACTCTCTATGAAAGGTGATGTATTGTAAGGACCATCATCTTATGGCTCTTCTTTCTTTCTTTGTTTCTCCCAATGAGTATTCTTTCTCTTCCAAAAACTGTCTTATAGTGTCATACCACGCATCATGGTCTGTATCAGTTTCCATGATTGTCTCATATTCATAGCAAGGAGTTGATGAACTAGTCAAAATCAGAGGCTTAAGGAATAAGTTGACAGGATTTTCCCATACCGAAGCCAATGTGGCAAGGGCATCAACCATCTGATTTTCTTCTCTTGGTAGGTGTATAAACCTTCACTGTTTTAGGTTCTTCTTCATCATGGTCAAGTAATGGTGGTATGGTTTTAGCTTTTCTTCTTTTTACTCCCACTCTCCATTTACTTGGGATACTACTAGTAATGAATCACTAAAGACTTGCACCTTATCCACCTTCATAATCATTAGGGGTTTCCAAACCAAAGATACATGCTTCATACTCCACCATATTATTGGTTGCCTTGAATTTCAACTTCTTGGCTAAAGGGATAAGCTCCACTTCGGGTGATTCTAGTATGACTCCCAAACCTGCTCCTTTCCTATTCACTACTCTGTCAAAATATATTTTCCATCCTTGTACTTCTATGGCCTCTATATGTTCATTAGAAAATTCCAAGACTACCTCTTCGCTATCTGGTAATGGTTGTTGGGTCAGGAATTCTACCACTGCTCTACCTTTGATTGTTTTCTTGGTTACATATTCAATCTCAAATTCTTCCAATATTATCAACCATTGTCCATATTTCCCAATCAAAGAGGGTGTCTCCCTTAAGTACTTCACCGAATCCAACCTGAAAATTGCTTGCACACTATAACATTGAAAGTAATGCCGCAACTTCTTAGAAGACCAAACCACAGCTATGTAGGTCTTTTCAATGATACTATACTTAATTTCAAAAGGTAGGAGCTTTCTACTCAAATAGTAGTGTAGACCCTTAATTTTTGACCCAGTTTGGTCCAATATATTTTATATAGTCCAAAATATTTTTTGTGTTATTTTAATTAAATAATATTTATTTTAGTATTTATTTTTTATAATTTTTAATAAAATAAAATTAAAAATAATAAAAATAATAAATAAATAAAAATAAAAATCGGCGATGAATTCAAATTGGCCAAGGCCAATTTCACCCGCAGGAATTTCCTGCGGCGAAATTGGCTGGCTGCCCAGCCAGCGCCCACAATCTCGCAAATTTTCTCGCAGCCCGCAGCAGTTTTTTCGCTAGCAAAATTTTCAAACGCAATGTTTTCCAAAACCAAATTCTATTTGGTTTTGGTAGTTTCCTTAAACAATTAGAACTAGGTTTATAATTTTTCCTATAAATAGCATATGAAAACTCAAAATGAGGAGAACTTTGTACGAGAACTTTGGACTTGGATCGGAGAATGGGACTTCAGATTTGAGAGGAGCAAGAAGAAGCAATCAATCCATCAAAGGCAGCAACCTTGCCTTTGTCTTTGTTCATCCAGAAAGCAACTTTTTGGTGGAACCAACTACACAGGTTTGATCCTTAATTATACATTACTCATGATCACAGTAGCTTTGTTTCTTTGATTCATAAGAATATACACACAAAACTTTAATCTTTAAATATGTAGTAACTTGATCTTCGTTTCAATAACCTAAATTATTTCTTCTATTTCCAAATACCTTAAAAACCCTAATTCATTTCTTCTGTTTTCAAAAACCTCAAAAACCTTAAATTGTTTCTCCTATTTCCAAAAACTTTAAAAAACCCTAAACTATTTTCCTCCAACTTTTTTCCAAAATTTCTAAATATTTTCTTAAATCTCCAAACCTTAACTTACTTTACAGTTTCTAAAAATCATAATTACTTTTATAAAACTCTAAACTGTATTCCTAAAACCAAATATGTCTTCTAAAATATCAAAACTCCTAATTCTCTCAAAACTAATACGGTAAACCCTAATTTTCCTCAACCCTAATTCTTAAACCCTTAAAATCTTATAAATCCAAACCTTAAAACTCAATACAGTAAGCCTAAAATCATAATCCAGTAAACATGAATTATAAACCTAATATCTTAAGATTCCAAAACCCTAATTTCATAATTTCATCCTCAAACCCTAATTTGATCAATCAAAGAACCTTACTAATTTCTTAAAGTTATAAAACCCTAATCCATTTCAATTTTCTTAAATCTTTATAGTAGCTAAGAATTATAAACCCTAATATACTAAAATCCCAAAACCCTAAGTATTAATTAAAGAACTTTGAATAGAAACAGTAAACCCTAATTTGTATCTTTACTTGTTTTATTTAATTTTTGATTTGATTATGTAGTCTATTATATGCTTTAGTGGTTGATTTATTTAATTTCAATGCTTGATTTATTTAATTTATCATGGATGGATGTTTTCTTTATTGTTATTATTTGTTTGTTTTAGTATTAAAAGTGTAAGAGGTATGTTTCCACTTTGTGGGTACCTCATTAGTTAAATATCATGCAATTTAAATTGCTTTTATATTTTGGACCAATGTAAAGGACATGTTTCTACCTTTTGGGTGAGTGTCCTATTTAGTTTAGACATGAACAATGTAAGGACATGTTTCCATCTTCAGATGGGTGTCCATTTATGTAACACCCCTTCCCGACCTACGTGTGTAAGCCGAGTAGAGGCACCACACTAACTTAATGTTGCTACCACTTTTACTTAGTCAAATTTTAGTTTCGGTTTTTACAGAAATTTTGCCAGAGGTTCGCCTAGAAATTGGGTCCCAAGTGTCGACAAAACTGGTTTTTCTGATTTTTGAAAATATTTTTACACAAACCAATACAAACACAATCAGTATCAATACACTCCCAATGAATCCCCCTTATAACCTCAACTATAAACCTGCAAGAAGAATTTACACTTCTAGTACAAAATAAAGTAGAGATTTATTATTACATACTACTAACGTACAGTATAACATAGTAATTCTCAAACTTATATATACATATACATGCCACAACTAGTTAACTCATAATGGAAACTAGGAGATCTACCCTGAGATGCTGTAGGTCTGGTCTTCACTTCCCAAGAGTTACCTACTGCTCTGAACCTACGAGTCAAGGAAAACTTAACTCGCTGAGCAATGTCGCTCAGTGGGTACTTTACTAATGGAAATAAAAGTAAAACATAAAAGCATTTGAAATAAAAGGAAATAATTAAATCAAAAATCAACCAACATTAAACCAATGTAAGTTATTGTACATTCAGTGTAAATATGCTTTCAACAAATGTAAAAACCATAATTCAAACTCATTTTGCATCACTTAGTTTAAAAAAATAGGACTTTGGCTCTACTGGTATATAGGGAACCATAGCGATCCACTATAACATAGGTGGCCCTCACCACCATTATCATATCACAGGAATGGCCCTCACCATCCTGGTTATAACCAATGGCCCTCACCACTGGCTTCAATGGCCCTCACCATTGAGTTCAGATCATAACAATTCAATCACAATATCAAGCAGTACTGCATAAGTTAGTATAGTGCACCATACCCTTATCTACTACCCCCCAACTACCCAGTAGAGCATAAAGGTTAAAATGATTCAATTTAAGTCTCAAACTTCATTTTAGAATGACTCGAGAAAACATTTTAATTCCCATCGCGCTTTGCCATTTACACCACGCACCACATTCTTTAGTCAAACCATTACCCTTTTTCACATTTTTAACATCCACAATAAACATATCAAACAATTCAAAGCATTCCTCAAAAGGTCACAAATTGACCAAATGAATAGTATCACGGCGCGTAAAATTCGGCAACGCAAAAGACAAGCGCCAAATGAATAGTAAAATCTGGGTTTTCATCAAAATTTCAGTCCACTTCAGTCATGTATCTGACCAGGTAAATGATCTTATTTTTGGTTGAAATGTTACAAAAAACTTATTTCATATGTTGACTAATTTCATGTAAAATTTCGTAGAACAATTCCATCGTTTGCTGCCTCAACTGGTTGCCCAAAGTTAGGTCCAGAATTGGATCCCAAAGGGCACCAATTCGGCCCCCACTTGCATTTGGTGCAAAATTTGTTTATTTTTCTGTTTTAAACCCATTTCAAAGCTTCCCTAATAATGTAATGAAGACTTAGACACTTCCCTTTTAAAATAACTTGATTGTTTAAATCAATTTGGACTAAATGGAGTTCATAAACTCTTTTACCAAAATCATTGGAAACATTAGATTTCATTTGAATTTAAACAACCCAATCACTACATGGATTTAAAAATACCACTCAACAATTGAATTCAAACTCAAACAACACATTTATGCATCCATAGCAAAAGTTCCATAGATAAAGTTTTGGTAAGAAATTGAAAGGAAAATTAATTCTTCCAAGGTAAAGTACCAAACCTTATTCTTTTAATTCCCCTTTGCTTTTCCTTCTTCTCCTTCCTTAATCTTTGTTTCTCCTTGAAGAAATTCAAGAACACAACCTTAAACATAAACCTTAGAAATTTAGAACAATAAGCTACCCTCCAAATTCATATGAATTTCTACCTAAATTAGCCATCTCTCATCATTAATCAACATATTTTTCCATTAAATTCATTTTCTAACCATCCTACAAACTTTCCCCAAATTCAACCTTTATGAACCTTAACTTAGATCTCTTAAAATAGCCAACAATTTATGAAATTAAAGCTATAAATAAAACCCCTTACCTTAAAGTCTTATTCTCCACCAAAGTTTGCAACCAAAAATAGCTACTTGAAAACAAATCTCTCTCTCTTTTCCCTTTCTCTTCTATTTGGCCAAAGCAAGAACATAGGAGAGCTCATGGCTTTTATTTTTTTTGTTGTTCTATCCTCCAAATGGCAGGTAAGAGAGGTTAAGATGTGTTGGTGTAAGTGTTGGTTTCCCATTGGTACTCTTAAGTGGGAAAATGGCTAATTTTCATTAGTCCAAATGTCTCTTTCTTTTATTTATTTAAAACCCAAGCCCTTGGACTTTCTTTTAATTATATTTTGGCCCCTCAACCTCCTTGTGCTGTAATTTTATGGTCTAAGGTGTGAAAAGACTAAAATACCCTCCGGCGATTACTCGTTCGTAACTTTTAAACCGCGCACTTTTGTCGAATGTTGTGGTACACTTTTTGACTTAGTTTTCCTCTACTTTTCATTTTTGAGATCCATTATTACTTTCGAGACACTTTTAAAAATGACCATAATGCCCCTGGTCAAAATCCCCTATATCTTCCAAACCGTGTGTTTTTGGGAAAAACCGTGTCGCTCCGTTGCTACCCGATTTTTCTCTACTTTCCATTTTTGGAGTCTCTTATATTCACTATTAAGGACCTTCAGAACAACTTTTGATAATTACAGTCACCTCCCCAAAACTTTGCATTTCTTCAATTAGGTCCCATTGGTCCTATAGCCTTATCTGGGGCCATTGTCAGGAATTGACTTCTCCTTTCCCCTTCTCTCACTATGCACGTGACTGCTATGCATAAATGCGGTGGGCAGATGTGACAGTTCCTCCCTCGTTAATTTAGGCTTCGTCCCAAAGCCTATCAGGTGGAAATAAATATGGGTACTGCTTCCACATAGTTTCTTCGCGTTCCCATGTAGCTTCTTCTACTTTGTGATTCCTCCAAAGCACTTTGACCAATGGGATCTTCTTATTCCGCAACTCTTTGATTTCCCGTGCTAGGATTTCTACCGGCTTTTCCTCGTATGTCAGGTCGGGCTGAATCTCGATGTCTTGAGCTTGTATGACGTGGGTTGGATCTGAACAATAACTCCTTAGCATTGAAACATGGAAAACATCATGTATTTTACTTAATTCGGGTGGTAACGCCAACTGGTAAGCTACCAAACCTACCCTTTTGATGATCTCATATGGTCCGATGAATCTAGGGCTTAGCTTGCCTTTCTGTTTAAATAGTAACACTTTCTTCCAAGGAGAGACTTTGAGGAATACTCTGTCACCGAACTCGAACTGTATGTCTTTCCTCTTTAGGTCCGCATATGATTTTTGCCTGTCCGCCGCTACTTTTTATCGATCTTGAATGATCTCTACCTTTTCCTTAGTTTCCTTAACTATGTCTGGCCCCAACATCTTTTCCTCACTCAATTCTGTCCAGCAAACTGAAGTTCTGTATTTTCGACCGTACAGTGCTTCGTAAGGAGCCATTTGTATGCTGGATTGATAGCTGTTGTTGTACGCGAATTCCATTAAGCTCAGGTGTTTGTCCCAGCTGCCTTTAAATTCTAAAACGCACACCCTCAGCATATCTTCCAAAACTTGAATTACTCTTTTTGACTGTCCGTCTGTCTGGGGATGGAATGCTGTATTGTGGTACGTTCGAGTCTCAAGGGCTATTTGGAATTTCTGCCAAAAATTTGACGTAAAGCGTGGATCTCGATCTGATATGATGGAAGTTGGAACTCCGTGGAGACGTACGATCTCTTTGATGTACAAGTCTGCCAATTTGTCTAGCGAGTAATCCACACGTACTGGTAAGAAATGAGCGGACTTAGTAAGCCGATCCACGATTACCCAGATCGCGTCATGTTTGTCCCTAGTCATAGGCAATCCTGTGACAAAATCCATAGTAATACGGTCCCATTTCCAGGTTGGAATCGTAATAGGTTGCAGTAGTCCTGAGGGTAGTTGATGTTCCGCTTTCACTTGATGACAAGTTAGACACTTCGTCACGTGATCCACGATGTCTCTTTTCATTCCTGGCCACCAGTAATACTCCTTCAAGTCCCGGTACATTTTTGTTGCTCCCGGATGCATTGTGTAAGGACTATTATGAGCTTCTTGCAAAATCTGTTTCTTCAGTTCCTCGGACTTAGTTACCACCATTCTCTTCTTGTAGTATAGGATACCATTTGGACGAATTTGATAATCTCCTGATGAATTCTCCTGCGCCTGTTGATTCCACTTCTTCACTTGTTCATCTTCCTTCTGAGCCTCACGTATTTGTTGATGTAAGGTAGGTCGCACGTGCATTTCTGCAAAGATAGCTCCATCTTCTGTGGGCTCTAATTCTACCCTCATAGCACATAGTGCTTACATTGACTTCCTACTAAGTGCATCTGCTACGACATTCGCTTTGCCCGGGTGATAGTTAATCGTATAGTCGTAGTTGGCTAACAATTGCATCCATTTTCACTGTCGCAGGTTTAAATCTTTCTGCGTGGGAAGGTTCTTCAGACTTTGATGATCCGTATAAATGTAACACTTTTCCCCGTATAAGTAGTGTCACCACGTCTTGAAAGCCAAAATAATCGCTGCTAGTTCTAAGTCATGCGTGGGATAATTCTTTTCGTGTGGCTTGAGCTGTCGAGAGACATACGCAATGACTTTGCCCTCCAGCATCAATACACAACCTAACCCGATGTGGGATGCATCGCTATAGATCACAAAATCTTTTCCTGATTCGGGTTGTATAAGAATGGGCGCTTCAGTAAGTTTTTGCTTCAGCCTTTCAAAGCTCCGTTGGCAAGCGTCGGTCCACTGGAATTTGGTATTCTTCTGAAGTAGCTTGGTCATAGGTGCGGCGATCATGGAAAACCCTTTGACGAATCTCCGATAATATACTGCTAACCCCAAGAAACTACGGACTTTCGTTACTGTCTTAGGTGGCTTCCATTCCAATACTGCTTCTATTTTCTTGGGATCGACCCTTATTCCTTCTACCGATACAATGTGTCCCAAGAAGGCTACTTTTTCCAACCAAAATTCACATTTGCTGAATTTAGCGTATAACTGCTTCTCTCGCAGGGTTTGCAAAATGATCCTAAGGTGGCGATCATGGTCCTCTCAATTCTTTGAATACACCAATATGTCGTCAATGAATACAACCATGAACTGATCCAAATACGGGTGAAAGATTCTGTTCATCAGATCCATGAATACTGCAGGTGCGTTCGTTAATCCGAACGGCATAATAATGAATTCATAATGTCCATAGCGAGTTCTGAATGTAGTTTTTGGTATGTCTTCGTCTTTGATCCCCAATTGATGATAACCCGATCGTAGATCAATTTTTGAAAAGACTCCAGCACCTTTGAGTTGATCAAACAAATCGTCTATGCGAGGTAGCAAATTCTTATTCTTGATGGTCAGCTTATTGAGTTGACGGTAATCCACACACAACCTTAGGGATCCGTCTTTCTTTTTCACGAACAATACTTGCGCTCCCCATGGTGACACGCTTGGCCTAATGAATCCCTTGTCTAAAAGTTCTTGTAGCTGTACCTTTAGTTCTTTTATCTCCGCTGGCGCCATTCGGTAAGGTGCGATGGATACTGGTGCAGCTCCCGGGTACACGTCTATGGTGAATTCCACCTCTCATTTAGTTGGTAATCCGGGTAAATCGTTAGGAAATACGTCAGGGAAATCGCAAATAGTAGGCATATCTTGTAGCTTCGGTGCCTCTTCTTTCGCTTCTAACGCACATAACAGATATGCCTCGCAGCCTTTTTGCACTAACCTCTTAGCCGTCATAGCGGAAATGATGTTAGTTAGATAGTCCTTCCTCTTTCCCACTAAGGTCACTTCGTCGCCGTGACGTATGCAGGGTAACTCTCTTCCGTTTACAGTCAACCAGTGCATCATGTTTGGCCAACCAATCCATCCCAAGGATAGCGTCGAATTCTTGAAATGGTAGTTCAAATAAGTCTCCCCAAAAGATACGTCCGTGTATCTCCACGGGGCAATCTTTCATTACCTTCCTCGTAATCACCTCACTCCCTAATGGGCTAGTAACTAATATTCCCTCTTCCTCTAGTTCTACCTTTAGGTTCCCAAGTTTTTCATTTTTCGTGCATATATATGAGTGTGAAGAACCCGGATCTATTAAAACGTAAAGCGAAACTCCAAACATAGACAACTGACCTGCAATCACGTCTAGTGCTTCTTCATCTTCTCGCCCCCTCATGGCATACATTCTAGCAGGAGCCCTCGCTTCTGATCGATTCACCGTCTCAGACTACACACGTGATGGATTTCCGCCCCTACCTCTGCCTCGGCCTCGCCCTGCTGCCGCTTGCGATCCCTCAGTCTCCCTAGGTAGATTCTGCATTCGCTGGGGACACTCTCGCATAAGGTGATCTAGAGATCCACATATGTAACATGCAAATGTCCGACCCCAACATTCTCCCATGTGGCGGCGTCCACATTGATCACAGCATGGATTAGTATTTTTGCCTTCATTACCTCTCGGACTGGTAGAAAAGTTACCTCCGCTTCGGTTAAATCCTCTTCCTTGCCCTCTTCCAGATCGTCCAGTACTAGCGACTGAGGTGGCTTGACTTGGGCCACTACGATTCGATCCCTGACTGTAACCCCGGCGTTGACCGCCTCCCGTGGAACCACTACCTTGGAATCGCTTCCTTGATGATTGGTAGTTTCTCGAATAGTTTTGGGTACCTCTCTTCTGTTTCATCTTCTGTCTTCTATTCTGCTCATCAGACTGACACTGCTCCACTTCAATAGCTCGGATGACTAACACAGAAAATTCCTTAATATGAGCAGTAATCAGCTGCACCTTAATCTCATTATTCAATCCGTCTAAGAATTGTTTACATCGATATTCCTCGTCTTCTATCGCTTTCTTAGCATACCTGCTTAATCTGGTGAATTCCCTTTCGTACTCTGTCACTGTCATTCGCCCCTGCTTCAAGTGTAGAAACTCTTTCCTCCTGGCATCGAGATATGCTTCAGAAATAAACTTTCTCTTAAATTCTCTCACAAAGAAGTCCCATGTCCTTTGCTCTGATGGAACTCGTTGTTGAACTGTGTCCCACCAGACATACGCTTCTTCCACTAATAAGGAAGTAGCGCACACAACTCTCTGCTCTAGAGTACACTGTAACTGATCTAAGGCTCGTACCTTTCCTTCCAGCCAATACTCGGCTGTAGAAGAATCATTGTCCCTTCGAGCCCTAAACTCCTTCGCCTCGTACTTTCTTATCTTTTCGATCGGGGGTTTCCTTTCCCCTCCTACAACAGGTATTGGTATGGGTGCTGGCACTGGTGGTGGTGCCGGGGTGCCGCCGGCTATCTGCCGTAATACGGCAGCCATTTGTTGCAATATTTCGTTGGGAATAGGAGCATCAGCTGGTGGTTGCTCAGATGCAGGTATCTCTGATACATGCGTTTCTATAGTTTGGGAGGCCTGAGACTCGACCTCCTCCTCTATATCACGCTGCGCTACTCGCGACATCTAAAGAACAGAGCAAAACGTATACAATCCCATCATCAATAACGACCCAGACCAACAGCATTATATTACCCTAAGTGGCATGTATATAAAGATAAAACTCTTAAATAACACATATACAACACAACTTTTATTTATTTCCAAGCAAAAGTATTTACATTACTAGGAAGCCCTTATGTACATTCCAAAATTTAGGACTCCTTACTACTATATCATCATGTCATACTACCATACAATATTTACACGATACCCCAATGTCACATATGTACATAACCAAAAGAACCTCCAGGATCAAATACTCTTCTATCTCAGGATCAAACTCTGGGTCATGCGATGCTTCATCAGGTAAGTGCTGGCCTAGCTCCTGGACCCTCTCCTGCAAAGCACGGATCTCTCTATGTGCTACCCCGAGGCTCCTATAGGCACTATCAAACTCCACTCTATGACTAAGTCTGTCCTCCTTTAACATCTGCACGTCTCTTATCAAGGATGTAATTATCTCATGTTTTAATCTTAGGTCTTCACGATCCTGCATACTTCGATCTGCCAGAATTTCTATGGTATCATCTTACTCCTACACTATCTGCTTTAGCCTCTCTACTTCCATCCCTTAGCTCCCTCATCTCAACATTTCAATCACCCATAATTACTCCTGTTATAATTAGAATTGTAATATCCCAATGTATGCCCTAGAAGTTTTAATACAATTGTTGTTTGATTTGAATTAAATGTATATATGTTTTTGCAAAGGAAATGATTGTGTTAATGGAATGTATATATTGTATATATGTTAATATATATAACATATATGTTGGTCAAATGGAGAGTCAAGGGAAGAAGATATTTTAATTTGGGATGAGTGAAATTACTAAAGAGGGCAAGAGTTTTAAAGGAAGTTAGAACAAGTGAGAAGAGGGTATGTTGGTAATTGTCTTTTTGGAACACTTGGTGGAGATTTAAAGAGAAGTTGACTTTGTTTCTTCATCATCTTTTCTTCTTTTCTATGTGTGTGGCCGGCTCATTCAAAGACAAAAGAGCAAGAGGAAAGTCTTGAAGTTCTAAACTCAAATTGAAGGAGTTTTCAAGGGATTAAGTGGAAATTCAAGAAGTTTTATTATTTTGGTAAGTTCTTTCTCTTGATTCCTTTTGTTATTGTGAGTTGTTTGTAAGTTTGATTGTGATTTTGATAGTAGGGTTGTGTTGATTGTTATATGTTGGAATATAATTGATTTAATTAACTATGGTGTTGGTTTTGGTTTGAAGATGATAAGTTGAGTGGATGTTGATATTAAAAGAATAAGGCTATGTTGGTTTTAGGGTTTTGAAGTGGTAAGTGATAAATTGTATTGTATTGTATCATTTTGGATTAGGTTTTGGAAGAAGGTTTTGCCCTAATTTGAGAAGTGAAGAATTCTTGGAAAAAGAAAGTGTTTAGAGTTGTATAAGTGGTGTTTAAGGTAAGTACAAGCTATATTGTTGCATATATGCATATGATGTTTAACCTTAACACACACTTGTTTGTAAATGTGTTAAGGAATCAAATGTATTGTTAATGTATATTAGTGATGTGAATATTGTGATGAGCATGTAAAATAAGTGTTAATGATGTTGATTATGTCCATTTGAATAATGCTATATTGTGTATAATGTGAGTTAATGCAACCAAAGGAGATTTGGCTTTGTTGGAAATCTTTAACTTTTGAGAGACACGGCCAAATTCTAGGAGACACGGCCAAGTTAAGGGAGTCTTGGCCGTGTTGGATCAATTTTGGAGAGACACGGCCACTGGCTTGGCCGTGTCCCTTGACTGTGTCTGCTACTGCCTGATTTCTTTCATTTTGGTTTCTTTGGATTTAAGGGAGACACGGCCAAGCTAGGGAAGTCTTGGCCATGTTGGAGCTTCTGGTTGAGAGACACGGCCACAAGCTTGGCCGTGTCCCTTGAGTGTGTTGGCTACTGTGATTGTCCTTTGCTCTTCTTGCTTTGTTGAGATTGAACATACATTTGATGATGCATATGATACTATATGAACAATGTTATGTTTTATGCATTGTGCATCTTGTGAATGGTAATGTACTTTGAAATGTTATATCAATGATGCTATATGTGTAATATGAATTGAGATATGATATGATATGAGGCCATTGTGATTGGCTATGATGATTCAATTGAAAGACATAAGGCATGTTTGCCTAATTGATGATGAGAATTGAGAATGAAATAATAAATGAATTGTGTGTCTAATTTGTTATTCATTTTCAGAGTTTTGTTGTTGGTGGCATGCCTAATGGTAACAATCTCTTGAAGTTAGGTTGGATTTGATCCTTGAAGCCTAATTGAGATGTTACAACCCTTGAAGCTAGGTTGGGTTGGTTCTTGAAGCCAAGTTGGGTTGATACTTAGCATGCTTTGTTCCCCTTGAAGCTTGGTTGAACCTAATCCTTGAAGCCTAGTTGGGTTTATGATAATGATAAATGTGATAACAAAACCAATGCATTAACTCTGAAAATTGAATGGCATATTAGTGTGTTTTGGGCCCATGCTTGTCTTTGTATTTAATGTGATTCTTGAATGGTAAAACTAATGGAATTATGAAGATGTAATATGAATATTGTTATAACATTGAACAAAGTATGAAGTTGAAATGTGATATTCTTTGAAATGATGTATGAGATTAATTGTGACATTATATCATATTAAAGCATCATGTTAGTATACTTTGTACTACTAAGCCGTTGGCTTAGCGCGATAGTGTTTGATAGCGCAGGTGACAGGGTTGAACCTGAGAGCTCCTCGAGACTAAGTGAGACTAGACATTGAGGATTTTCTTTTGGGACTTAAAGATCAGAGAAGAGCTACCAATCATGTATACATATTCTATATTTTGTAATCTTTGATTTATAACATATTTGTAATAACTTCCGCTGTGACTTAATAAATGTTTCTATATATGGTGTCTTTTGGATTTCTTTTAAAATGTTTGAGATTGGTTTCACTTATTTACAAAGATATTTGTTGTGTATTATCTTAAAACTGTGGTATTTTCTATATTCAGTATACGTATATTACGATCGTTTAAGCATGCTTGGTACATATACGGGATATAGGGGTGTTACAACTATTTTGGTATCAGAGCCTAGGTTTGAGATTCTCAACCTAGGTCAAGTGTAAGAAAAAGAATGTTTTGATTTTAAAAAGTGGATTTTTGAATAACATATATGTTGGTATTGGCAGTCTCTGATCTTTAATGAGAAGTATTCTGCTGTGTTTGCAGATATAGGTTGTGATGGATCCTCATTTGCGTCAGTCAGTTGAGGGTAGTGCGGAGAGTGTTGCTCCTGATGATGGAGCTAGAGTGGATAGTGCTGGAGAGGCACTTGCTTCTGTGTCGGGGGGACCAGCTGGTGAGGATGTTCCACCAGTTTGGCTTAGGCATGTGGTAGAGATTATGAGGCAAGCACCAGTGCAACCACCGCCACCCCCACAGCCTTTGGTATCAGTGAGACAGTATGATAAATTAAGGAAGTACGGAGCAGAAGATTTCTTGGGTACTATTGATCCAGCTGTAGTTGAGCAGTGGCTAGATAAAGTACAGAGAATATTTGTTCAGTTACAAGCCACTCCAAAAGAAAAATTTGATTATGCAAGATCCTTGTTGCAGAAGGATGCATATAACTGGTGGAAGACAGTGCCTCATGCTATGGATGATCCACCTACCTTGTCCTATGCTGATTTTCTAAGAGAGTTTGAATTGAAGTATACTCCGAGGGAGTATAAGGATGTGAAGAAAATGGAGTTTCTAAGCTTGAAGCAAGATCACCGGACTGTGACGGAATATGAGTTAGAGTTTATCCGGTTGAGCCAGTATGCTGGGGGTATTATATCTGATGAGATAGATAGATGCAGGAGATTTGAGGAGGGATTGAGGCCCTCTATCTTGTGTCTTGTGGCTGGATCTAGATATCATGATTTTTCCAAGCTTGTGGCAGCAGCTCGGAGTGTGGAAAGGGCTCAGGTTATTGCAGCTGCTTCAGAGGAAGAGATCAGGGTTAGAAGGCCCCAGTTTGAGGCAGGGTCTTCATCTGCGAAAAGAGGTAAAGGAAGTTTTGTTCCTCGGGTTAGTAGGAGTCAGAGGCCAGCTAGTAGGTCAGTACAGTTTCAGAGGCAGAGATCTAGACCTACATTTTCAGTGGCGAGTGCTCCGACCCCAGTGATGCAGAGATCCACCTTACCTATATGCATTCATTGTGGTAGGCCACATGGTGGTACTTGTTGGAAGACTGGTGTAGCAGGGGTATGTTTCAGATGTGGATCACCTGATCATTTTGTTAGAGATTGTCCTGAGAGGCAGGAACAGATGTCAGTAGATTCTGCAGCTTCTCTATCTAGTGTGAGGGGAGGTCGAGGAGGCAGAGGTTTCAGCAGAGGAGGCAGATCTGGGTTTAGTTCTAGAGGAGGTTCTACATCTAGGGAGAGTAGACCAGATGAGGCTGGATCTTCTCAGAGGATTTATGTGATGCAGAGACAACCAGATGCTTCTGCAGTTATTGCTGGTACTTTCTCTTTATTTGATACTTCAGTACTTGCTTTGATTGATCCCGGATCTAAACATTCATATATTAGTGCATCTGTTCTACCTGTGTCTGAATTGCATGCTGAATCCCTAGGATTTGATGTATTGGTGACAAATCCTTTAGGGCATAGTGTGATTGTTAGCAAAGTGCACCGAGATAGTGCAGTGGTGGTTCAAGATGAGGAGTTCCTTGGAGATTTGATTGAGATGCCTTTTAAGGAATATGATGTGATCCTAGGCATGGACTGGCTATCTAGACATGGAGCTGTGGTAGACTGTAAAAAGAAAGTTGTTACTTTGAGAACCAGCGATGGTAGAGAGGTGTTAGTATCTAGTGAGCAGGGACAGCTAGCATCCTTGTTTGTTTCAGCTGTTGCAGCTAGAAGATTGATTAGAAAAGGGTGTGATGCTTACCTTGCTCATATTGTGGATACGAGAGTGAGGGGTTCTCAAATTGATAGTATATCTACAGTTGCAGAATTTCCAGATGTGTTTCCAGAGGAGTTGCCAGGGTTGCCTCCTGAGAGAGAGGTGGAGTTTGGTATTGAATTATTGCCTGGTACCACTCCTATCTCTATTACTCCTTATAGAATGGCACTTGCTGAATTGAAAGAATTGAAGGTGCAATTGCAGGAGTTGTTGGATAAAGGGTTTGTTCGCCCTAGTGTTTCACCGTGGGGAGCTCCTGTTTTGTTTGTGAAGAAGAAAGATGGTACTATGAGATTGTGTATCGATTATAGGCAATTGAACAAGGTGACTATTAAAAATAAATATCCTTTGCCTAGAATTGATGATCTCTTTGATCAATTGAAGGGTGCAGCAGTGTTTTTCAAAATTGATTTGAGATCAGGGTACCATCAGTTGAGGGTCAGAGCTGAAGATGTTCCTAAGACAGCCTTTCATACAAGGTATGGGCATTATGAGTTTCTAGTTATGCCTTTTGGTTTGACAAATGCACCTGCAGCTTTTATGGATTTGATGAATAGGGTGTTTAGGCCCTATCTGGATCAGTTTGTAGTGGTCTTTATTGATGACATTTTGGTGTATTCGTGTAATGAGGAGGAGCATGACATGCATCTGCGGATTGTGTTGCAAATTTTGAGAGAGAAGCAATTGTTTGCTAAATTGTCGAAGTGTGAGTTTTGGCTTGATCAAGTAACTTTTCTCGGTCATATAGTTTCAGCAGAAGGCATTAGAGTTGATCCGAGTAAAGTTGAAGCTATTTTGAATTGGAGTCCACCAAAATCTGTGACTGAAGTTAGAAGTTTTCTGGGTTTGGCAGGCTATTACCGACGGTTTGTGAAAGGATTTTCTTTGATAGCTACTCCACTTACCAGATTGCTTTGAAAGGGAGTTAGATTTGTGTGGACAGATCAGTGTCAGGCTAGCTATGATCAGTTGAGAGAAATGTTGACTCGAGCACCTGTTCTTACCTTACCTGTGGAAGATAAACCATATGTGATCTACAGTGATGCTTCACATCATGGTTTGGGTTGTGTTCTGATGCAAGAACGTAAAGTTATAGCTTATGCTTCTCGACAGTTGAAACCACATGAGCTCAATTATCTGACCCATGATTTAGAGTTAGCAGCCATTGTGTTTGCATTGAAGATTTGGCGACACTATTTGTATGGGGAGAAGTGTTTTATCTATACTGATCATAAGAGTTTAAAATATTTGAGTGTCCAAAGAGAGCTCAATCTTCGACAGAGGAGATGGTTAGAGTTGATTAAAGACTACGACTGTTTGATCGATTATCATCCTGGTAGAGCAAATGTTGTTGCTGATGCCTTGAGTCGAAAGTCTTTAGCAGGTTTGACTGTTTATTCGCTCTCGTTGCTTGTTGAGTTGAGAGCGTTGCATGCTAGATTTGTATCTTGTGATGATGGTGCATTGTTGGCACAGTTGCAATTGAAACCAGTGTTGTTGGATCAGATTAAAGAAGCTCAAGTGGCTGATGAGAAGACTCTAAAGATTGTTTCAGATTGCCAGAATGGAAAGAGTCGAGATTTTATTGTGAGAAATGATGGGAGTCTTTGGTTTAAGAACAGATTGTGTGTACCTGATGATGCTAATTTGAGAAAGATCATTTTAGAAGAAGCACATCAGTCAGTGTTTTCTATGCATCCGAGCAATACAAAGATGTATCATGATTTGAAGCAGTATTACTGGTGGTCTGGTATGAAGAGAGACATAGCAGAGTTTGTATCCAAATGTCTCACATGTCAGAGAGTAAAAGCTGAGCATCAAGTTCCAACAGGGTTACTTCAACCTTTATCAGTGCCTGAATGGAAATGGGAAAGAGTGACAATGGATTTTGTATATGGTTTACCATTGACACAAAGGAAGCATGATGCTATTTGGGTAATTGTTGATAGGTTGACTAAGACAGCTCATTTTCTTCCGGTTCGGATGGATTACTATTTGGAGAGATTAGCTGAGCTGTATATCCATGAGATTGTGAAGTTGCATGGTGTCCCAATTTCTATAGTGTCTGATCGAGATCCCCGATTTACTTCCAGGTTTTGGAAGAGTTTACATGGTGCATTGGGTTCTCGATTGCATTTCAGCACTGCTTTTCATCCGCAGATAGATGGGCAGTCTGAGAGGGTGATACAGATTATCGAGGACATGTTGAGAAGCTGTGTCATTGATTTCTCTGGAAGTTGGGATGGATTCTTACCACTTGTGGAATTTGCTTACAACAACAGTCATCAATCCAGCATTGGTAAGGCACCATTTGAGGCATTGTATGGTAGGCGGTGTAGGACACCTCTATGTTGGAATGAACTTGGTGAAGGTAAGTTAATTGGTCCTGATTTGGTTAAAGAAACTGAAGAAAAAGTGAAAATGATTCGAGATAGGTTGAAAGTAGCTTCAGATCGACAGAAATCTTATTCAGATTTGAAGAGGAGAGACATTGAGTATAAGGTATATTTGAAGAGGGAGATAAGGTATTTTTGAAAGTGTCTCCTTGGAAGAAGATCTTGAGGTTTGGTCGGAAAGGGAAATTGAGTCCTCATTTTATTGGACCGTATGAAGTTTTGGAAAGAGTTGGGCCAGTTGCTTATCGGCTTGCTTTGCCACCTGAGTTGGACAAGATCCATAATGTATTCCATGTGTCTATGTTGAGGAAATACAGGTCGGATCCATCTCATGTTTTGCCAATGGAATCTATCGAAGTAAGTTCAGATCTAACATTTGAAGAAGAACCAGTTGCTATTTTGGCACGTGAAGTGAAAGAATTGAGAAATAAGAAAGTGCCACTTGTGAAGATTTTGTGGAAGAATCATGCAAAGGAAGAGGCAACTTGGGAGAGTGAGCAATCAATGCGAGATCAATATCCTCAACTATTTCATACTTGATATCAAGTAATTTCGAGGACAAAATTTCTTTTTAGAGGGGGAGTATTGTAATATCCCAATGTATGCCCTAGAAGTTTTAATACAATTGTTGTTTGATTTGAATTAAATGTATATATGTTTTTGCAAAGGAAATGATTGTGTTAATGGAATGTATATGTTGTATATATGTTAATATATATAACATATATGTTGGTCAAATGGAGAGTCAAGGGAAGAAGATATTTTAATTTGGGATGAGTGAAATTACTAAAGAGGGCAAGAGTTTTAAAGGAAGTTAGAACAAGTGAGAAGAGGGTATGTTGGTAATTGTCTTTTTGGAACACTTGGTGGAGATTTAAAGAGAAGTTGACTTTGTTTCTTCATCATCTTTTCTTCTTTTCCATGTGTGTGGCCGGCTCATTCAAAGACAAAAGAGCAAGAGGAAAGTCTTGAAGTTCTAAACTCAAATTGAAGGAGTTTTCAAGGGATTAAGTGGAAATTCAAGAAGTTTTATTATTTTGGTAAGTTCTTTCTCTTGATTCCTTTTGTTATTGTGAGTTGTTTGTAAGTTTGATTGTGATTTTGATAGTAGGGTTGTGTTGATTGTTATATGTTGGAATATAATTGATTTAATTAACTATGGTGTTGGTTTTGGTTTGAAGATGATAAGTTGAGTGGATGTTGATATTAAAAGAATAAGGCTATGTTGGTTTTAGGGTTTTGAAGTGGTAAGTGATAAATTGTATTGTATTGTATCATTTTGGATTAGGTTTTGGAAGAAGGTTTTGCCCTAATTTGAGAAGTGAAGAATTCTTGGAAAAAGAAAGTGTTTAGAGTTGTATAAGTGGTGTTTAAGGTAAGTACAAGCTATATTGTTGCATATATGCATATGATGTTTAACCTTAACACACACTTGTTTGTAAATGTGTTAAGGAATCAAATGTATTGTTAATGTATATTAGTGATGTGAATATTGTGATGAGCATGTAAAATAAGTGTTAATGATGTTGATTATGTCCATTTGAATAATGTTATATTGTGTATAATGTGAGTTAATGCAACCAAAGGAGATTTGGCTTTGTTGGAAATCTTTAACTTTTGAGAGACACGGCCAAATTCTAGGAGACACGGCCAAGTTAAGGGAGTCTTGGCTGTGTTGGATCAATTTTGGAGAGACACGGCCACTGGCTTGGCCGTGTCCCTTGACTGTGTCTGCTACTGCCTGATTTCTTTCATTTTGGTTTTTTTGGATTTAAGGGAGACACGGCCAAGCTAGGGAAGTCTTGGCCGTGTTGGAGCTTTTGGTTGAGAGACACGGCCACAAGCTTGGCCGTGTCCCTTGAGTGTGTTGGCTACTGTGATTGTCCTTTGCTCTTCTTGCTTTGTTGAGATTGAACATACATTTGATGATGCATATGATACTATATGAACAATGTTATGTTTTATGCATTGTGCATCTTGTGAATGGTAATGTACTTTGAAATGTTATATCAATGATGCTATATGTGTAATATGAATTGAGATATGATATGATATGAGGCCATTGTGATTGGCTATGATGATTCAATTGAAAGACATAAGGCATGTTTGCCTAATTGATGATGAGAATTGAGAATGAAATAATAAATGAATTGTGTGTCTAATTTGTTATTCATTTTCAGAGTTTTGTTGTTGGTGGCATGCCTAATGGTAACAATCTCTTGAAGTTAGGTTGGATTTGATCCTTGAAGCCTAATTGAGATGTTACAACCCTTGAAGCTAGGTTGGGTTGGTTCTTGAAGCCAAGTTGGGTTGATACTTAGCATGCTTTGTTCCCCTTGAAGCTTGGTTGAACCTAATCCTTGAAGCCTAGTTGGGTTTATGATAATGATAAATGTGATAATAAAACCAATGCATTAACTCTGAAAATTGAATGGCATATTAGTGTGTTTTGGGCCCATGCTTGTCTTTGTATTTAATGTGATTCTTGAATGGTAAAACTAATGGAATTATGAAGATGTAATATGAATATTGTTATAACATTGAACAAAGTATGAAGTGGAAATGTGATATTCTTTGAAATGATGTATGAGATTAATTGTGACATTATATCATATTAAAGCATCATGTTAGTATACTTTGTACTACTAAGCCGTTGGCTTAGCGCGATAGTGTTTGATAGCGCAGGTGACAGGGTTGAACCTGAGAGCTCCTCGAGACTAAGTGAGACTAGACATTGAAGATTTTCTTTTGGGACTTAAAGATTAGAGAAGAGCTGCCAATCATGTATACATATTCTATATTTTGTAATCTTTGATTTATAACATATTTGTAATAACTTCCGCTGTGACTTAATAAATGTTTCTATATATGGTGTCTTTTTGGATTTCTTTTAAAATGTTTGAGATTGGTTTCACTTATTTACAAAGATATTTGTTGTGTATTATCTTAAAACTGTGGCATTTTCTATATTCAGTATACGTATATTACGATCGTTTAAGCATGCTTGGTACGTATACGGGATATAGGGGTGTTACAAGAATAACATTACTAACAATACTACACACATGTATAGTTACATAATTAGAACCCCTAACCTAACCCTATGTGTCATACATTTAAGGTTCAGTTCAACTAACTACCCAGAATCGGCTAAACCGGAGCTCTGATACCAAAAATTGTAACACCCCTTCTCGACCTATGTGTGTAAGCTGAGTAGAGGCGCCACACTAACTTAATGTTGCTACCACTTTTACTTAGTCAAATTTTAGTTCCGATTTTTACAGAAATTTTGCCTGAGATTCGCCTAGAAATTGGGTCCCAAGTGTCGACAAAACTGGTTTTTCTGATTTTTGAAAACATTTTTACACAAACCAATGCGAACACAATCAGTATCAATACACTCCCAATGAATCCCCCTTATAAGCTAAACTACAAACTTGCAAGAAGAATTTACACTTCTAGTACAAAATAAAGTAGAGATTTATTATTACATACTACTAACGTACAGTATAACATAGTAATTCTCAAAGTTATATACATATACATGCCACAACTAGTTAACTCATAATGGAAACTAGGAGATCTACCCTGAGATGCTGTGGGTCTGGTCGTCGCTTCCCAAGAGTTAGCTACTGCTCCGAACCTACGAGTCAAGAAAAACTTAACTCGCTAAGCAATGTCGCTCAGTGGGTACTTTACGAATGGAAATAAAAGTAAAACATAAAAGCTTTTGAAATAAAAGGAAATAATTAAATAAAAAATCAACCAACATTAAACCAATGGAAGTTATTGTACATTCAGTGTAAATATGCTTTCAACAAATGTAAAAATCATAATTCAAACTCATTTTGCATCACGTAGTTTAAAAAAAAATAGGACTTTGGCTCTACTGGTAAATAGGGAACCATAGCGATCCACTGTAACATAGGTGGCCCTCACCACCATTATCATATCACAGGGATGGCCCTCACCACTGGCTTCAATGGCCCTCACCATTGAGTTCAGATCATAACAATTCAATCACAATATCAAGCAGTACTACATAAGTTAGTATAGTGCACCATACCCTTATCTACCACCCCCAACTACCCAGCAGAGCATAAAGGCTAAAATGATTAAATTTAAGTCTCAAACTTCATTTTAGAATGACTCGAGAAAAAATTTTAATTCCCATTGCGCTTTGCCATTTACACCGCGCACCACATTCTTTAGTCAAACCATTACCCTTTTTCACATTTTTAACATCCACAATAAAATATCAAACAATTCAAAGCATTCCTCAAAAGGTCACAAATTGACCAAATGAATAGTGTCGCGGCGCGTAAAATCGGCAACGCAAAAGACAAGCGCCAAATGAATAGTAAAATCTGGGTTTTCGTCAAAATTTCAGTCCACTTCAGTCATGCATCTGACCATGTAAATGATCTTATTTTTAGTTGAAATTTTACAGAAAACTTATTTCATATGTTGACTAATTGCATGTAAAATTTCGTCAAAAAATTCCATCGTTTGATGCCTCAACTGGCTGCCCAAAGTTAGGTCCAGAATTGGATCCCAAAGGGCACCAATTCGGCCCCCACTTGCATTTGTTGCAAAATTTGTTTATTTTTCTGTTTTAAACCTATTTCAAAGCTTCCCTAATAATGTAATGAAGACTTAGACACTTCCCTTTTAAAATAACTTGATTGTTTAAATCAATTTGGACTAAATGGAGTTCATAAACTCTTTTTCCAAAATCATTGGAAACATTAGATTTCATTTGAATTTAAACAACCCAATCACTACATGGATTTAAAAATACCACTCAACAATTGAATTCAAACTCAAACAACACATTTATGCATCCATAGCAAAAGTTCCATAGATAAAGTTTTGGTAAGAAATTGAAAGGAAAATTAATTCTTCCAAGGTAAAGTACCAAACCTTATTCTTTTAATTCCCCTTTGCTTTTCCTTCTTCTCCTTCCTTAATCTTTGTTTCTCCTTCAAGAAATTCAAGAACACAACCTTAAACATAAACCTTAGAAATTTAGAACAATAAGCTAGCCTCCAAATTCATATGAATTTCTACCTAAATTAGCCATCTCTCATCATTAATCAACATATTTTTCCATTAAATTCATTTTTCTAACCATCCTACAAACTTTCCCCAAATTCAACCTTTATGAACCTTAACTTAGATCTCTTAAAATAGCCAACAATTTATGAAATTAAAGCTATAAATAAAACCCCTTACCTTAAAGTCTTATTCTCCACCAAAGTTTGCAACCAAAAATAGCTACTTGAAAACAAATCTCTCTCTCTTTTCCCTTTCTCTTCTATTCGGCCAAAGCAAGAACAAAGGAGAGCTCTTGGCTTTTATTTTTTTGCTGTTCTCTCCTCCAAATGGCAGCTAAGAGAGGTAAGATGTGTTGGTGTAAGTGTTGGTTTCCCATTGGTACACTTAAGTGGGAAAATGGCTAATTTTCATTGGTCCAAATGTCTCTTTCTTTTATTTATTTAAAACCCAAGCCCTTGGACTTTCTTTTAATTATATTTTGGCCCCTCAACCTCCTTGTGCTGTAATTTTATGGTCTAAGGTGTGAAAAGACCAAAATACCCTCCGGCGATTACTCATTCGTAACTTTTAAACCGCACACTTCCGCCGAATGCTGTGGTACACTTTTTGACTCAGTTTTTTCTCTACTTTTCATTTTTGAGATCCATTATTACTTTCGAGACACTTTTAAAAATGACCATAATGCCTCTGGTCAAAATCCCCTATATCTTCCAAACTGTGTGTTTTCGGGAAAACCGTGTCGCGCCGTTGCTACCCGATTTTTCTCTACTTTCCATTTCTTTAGTCTGTTATATGCACTATTAAGGACCTCCGGAACAACTTTTGGTTATTACAGTCACCTCCCCAAAACTTTGCATTTCTTCAATTAGGTCCCATTGGTCCTATAGCCTTATTTGGGGCCGTTGTCAGGAATTGACTTCTCCTTTCCCCTTCTCTCACTGTGCACGTGACTGCTATGCATAAATGCGGTGGGCGGGTGTGACAATTTATTTGCTTTGTTTTGACATTGCTTTGATTTTAATATAATGATGCTTTATTTCAATTGTTGCATGTAATATGGATAATATTGTTATACTTAAGAATTTTATAATATTAAGACCTGCAAAGGAGGCCAGGTCCAATGAACCGGGCATTGTGGGGGTGCTGGGCCATTTCTCACCTTCCCCACACGTACCCAACTTTCTGAACTCATTAGGGGGTTGGGTATTCCTTAGGAATTGAGTCATCCACCCCTTTCTTTTTCCCAGCCCGTCCAGGTGGCGACTGCATTTTCTCCGGACCTAGGTCCGTGTTCTCTAAGGCCCGAGCCTAAACAGTGCCGAAGTCGCAAGAACCATTCCACCGGGAGTGGGGATGAAAATCCCCGCTCACAAGTAGACTGCGTGCTCAATCCTTGACTCATCTACTTGGGCTAGCATGGCTCCTATTGACTCTTCTTCTACTGCTAAGTATTGTAACAAGGGTTTACCGAGTTTAGGTGGTTTTGAAACAGGTGGATTTAGCAAATTGTAGACCCTTAATTTTTGACCCAGTCCAGTCCAATATGTTTTAATTAGTCCAAAATATTTTTTTTGTCCAATATATTTTAAGTAGTCCAAAACAATTTTTGTGTTATCTTAATTAAATAATATTTGCTTTAGTATTTAGTTTTTATAATTAATAAAAATAATAATAAACAAATAAATAAATAAAAATAAAAATAAAAATCGGCGACGAAAAATTTCATCACCAAAAAGGGGTCGGATGAAATGGCCCGCAGGCAATTTCGCCAGCCCCAGCTCATAGGCTCCTACGGCAACTTTTTCACTAGTGAAATTTTTCCACAACAGTTTTTTTTTTTCAGTGAAATTTTTCCGATGCAAATTTTTTCGAAACCAAATTCAATTCGGTTTCGGTTTTCTTTTCTTAATTAATGTTAGATTCTATGAACAATTAAGATTAATCATATAAATCTTTTATAAATAAGACCAAAAACAACACAAAAAGGGAAATCAAAATTTAGGAGGAAAATTTTAGAGGACTTTTGGAGAAAAACTTTGAAGGATCGGACTCGAATTCTTTTTGAACTCAGAACTTTGGGAGACTTTGGATTAGGTGGTTGAAACTCAGCAAACTGAAGCAATAAGCAAGCAAATCTATAATTCATCAAAGGCAGCAAAGCTTGTCTTTGTTCTTGTTTATCCAAGAAACAATTTTTGGTGGAACCAACAAACGAAGATATGAATTTCTCTATTTATTTTTCTTTACAGTAGCTTCATCACTCAAGATTGAAAATTTCTGTTTCTTCAAAATCTTAAAACCCTAATCTACTTTCTAACTTTTCAAAACCTTAAATCATTTCAAAATTTACCAAAACCCTAATCTTCTTTCCAATTTTCCAAAACCCTAAATTGAATCTTTTTCTTTCCAAAAACCCTAAAAAATATCTTTTCTGTTTCTATAAACCTTAAATCATTTTGTTTATTTTCATAAATCTTCATAAAACTATAAATTGTTTTTCAAATTCTAAAATCTAATACATTCTCCGAAACACTAAAAACCCTAATTCAACTTTAAAACCAAGACAGTAACCTCAAACCAATTATTCTAAACCCTAGTTTTCTTAAACCCTAATTCCCTTAAAACTTTAAACCCTAATTTTTCTAAATCCTAATATTTAAAAATCTAAAACCTTATAAACCTAAATATTAAAATTCAATACAATAAGTAGCTAATAATCATAAATATAATGTTTTAAAGTGTCCAAACCCTAATTTCATGATTTCACTCCTCAAACACTAATTTGGTTAATCAAAGAACTTCATCAACCTCTCAAATTATAAAACTTTAATCCATTTCAATTCCTTTAAAACTCACAGTAGCTTAAACCCATAAATTTCAAAACCCTAAACACATTAAATAAAGAATCTTAAATAGAAACAGTAGCCCTAATTTGAATCTTTATTTACTTTATTTAATTTTATATTTGATTATGTAGTCTATTGTATGCTTTAATTTATTTTCAATGCTTTGTCGGTTTATTTAATTTCAATGATTGATTTATTTAATTTATCATGGATGGATGCTTTTTATATTTTGATTGATATTTTTGATGAATGATTTATTTATGATGAATGGTTATTTACTTTTATCGATTTATTTAGATTTTCAACTATTGTAAGAGGTATGTTTCCACTTGGTGGGTACCTCATTAGTTAAATATCATGTAATTTAAATTGCTTTTATATTTTAGACCATTGTAAAGGACATGTTTCTACCTTTCGGTGGATGTCCTATTTAGACATGGATTATGTAAGGGCATGTTTCCATTGATGGGTGTCCATTTATTTGTTTTGCTTAGACATTGTTTTGATTTTCAATATATCGATGCTTTATTTTAATTATTGTGTGTAATATGGATAATATTGTTATATTTAAGAATTTTATAATATTAAGACCTATAAAGGAGGCCAGTTCCAATGAACCGGGCGCTGTGGGGGTGTTGGGCCATTTCTCACCTTCCCCACACGTACCCAACTTTTCGAACCCATTAGGGGGTTAGGGATTCCTTAGGAATCGAGTCATCCACCCCTTTCTTTTTCCCAGCTCTTCCGGGTGGTGACTCCATTTTCTCTAAACTTAGGTCCGTATTCTCTAAGGCCCCGAGCCTAAACAGTGCCGAAGTCGCAAGAACCATTCCACTGGGAGTGGGGGCAAAAATCCCCGCTAACACAAATACTCTTTTATTCACTCAAAGGCCTTTTGACACTCTTCATTCCACAGAACTGGCTGATTCTTTTTAAGCAATTTGAAGATAGGTTCACAGATTGTGGCGAGCTTTGCTATAAACCTACTAATGTACTGCAATTTGCCAATGAATCCCCAAACTTCTCTCTCTGTCATAGGGGCTAGCATATCGTTGATTGCTTTAACTTTGTCAGGGTTAATCTCAATACCATTTGGACCAATCACATGTCCTAGAATTTGCCTGAAGTAACCCCAAACACACACTTCTTTGGGTTTACCCTTAGCTTAT
Source organism: Garcia nutans (assembly GCA_947685225.1). Taxonomy (NCBI): domain Eukaryota; kingdom Viridiplantae; phylum Streptophyta; class Magnoliopsida; order Malpighiales; family Euphorbiaceae; genus Garcia; species Garcia nutans. The sequence goes on from CANTUV010000040.1 coordinate 13,084,268, forward strand.
ACTTCACTTGTAACGACCCCACCTGCACGGTCTTACGACGGCTGGTCTATTAGGCCTTTTCTCCCATGGGTGGACCATAGTCCTAGCCCTCAACTCGGCAGGCCGCCACAGTACTGGACTGCCCTCGCGGGCCCTCAGTAGGATTTGTTTATTTGGCTCCCAAAGGAGTCGCCTCCCCAGATCGAACATCTGACCTCTCCCTTAAGAGAGCCAGCGAGCACAATCCAGTACCATTTCTACCAGTGGTTTCCTCTTAAGGGAGGAGGTCACGGGTTTGAATGAGGGAGGTGACCTCATTTGAGGCCAAATAAACAAATTCCTGCTTGGGAACCTTGAGGTGAACGGGTACTATGGTGGCCTGCTGGGTTGAGGGCTGGTACTACGGTCCACCTATGGGAGAAAAGGCCTAATAGACCAGTTGTCGTAAGACTGTGCTAGTGGGGTCATTACAGTACTGGTAGAAATGGTACTGGATTGTGCTCGTTGGCTCTCTTAAGGGAGAGGTCAGGTGTTCGATATGGGGAGGCGACTCCTTTGGGAGCCAAATAAACAAATCCTGCTGGAGGGCCCGCGAGGGCAGTCCAGTACTATGGCAGCCTGCAGGGTTGAGGGCTGGGACTACGGTCCACCTACGGGAGAAAAGGCCCAATAGACCAGCTGTTGTAAGACCGTGCAGGTCGTTACATCACTGCTCTATTGAAGAAAAATTCTAAGTTTTAGAAGTGTTGTTCCCTTGTATCTGATTTCACCATCATATCATCAACATACACTTCAACTTCTTTGTGCATCATATCATGAAATAATGTGGTGGCCATCCTTTGATAGGTTGCTCCAGCATTCTTTAACCCAAACAACGTTACCCTATAACAAAATATACCCCATTGTGTGCTGCCTTTTGATGGATTGTATGTTGTTTGCTGCTTCTTGATCCTTCAAGTCAGAGGTTATGAATAAATTGCCAAAAAGAATTTCATAGTTATGATCCCAAAAGTCCTCAAAAATCCTGATCCCCTCTTAGTGTGTTTTAATATGGTATTTATAGGCAAATAAAATCAAATAACTAGTATATTAAGGAAATTAAAAACTGTTTTGGAAGTAAAATCAAAAACCAAGTAAAATAGGGTTTTGAAAAAACTGCGCGCGGGCCGGGCGAGCTGAGGGCTGGGTGTGGGCTGTGGGTAGGCTTGCGGCAAATTGGCCAGTGGCCATATCGCCACAGGCAAAACTTGTGGCAAATTGGCCAATGACCAAATTCGCCGCAGGTGTTCCTGTGGCAAATTGGCCCAAGCCAATTCGCCAATTCGTCACCGGCGACTTTCGTCGCCAATTCTGCTGTTGCTGATTTTTATTTTTTTATTATTTATTATTTATATATTATTATATATATATATTTTAATTAATAAATAAATAAATAAAAAGTAAGATAAATAAATAGGGATTAGGTTATTGTACATTGAGGGTTTACAAAGTAGGGTTAGGTACTTCTTTACTGAAAAAAAAAACGTCTGCTAGGGTTTAGGTTTTCCTTTCCTTGGCCGTCACGGTTGGGTTTTCCGGCACTATGGCGGCGGCTCCGCCTGAGCCTGCTGCCAAATCTTATGCTTCTGCACTCTCTGGTATGAATGGTATGAAGTTTTCTTCTTCGGATTTGGATGTTTCGCGTTCGTTTGCGGCTATCCTGGACAATAAACGATTAACAGTTTCTAATTCAGGAAAATTCAAGGGCTGTCCTTCCATTACTTTCTCTGAGGATGATGTATCTAAACTTGCTCTTCCGTATAAATTTGCTTTGATTGGATCCTTCAAATCTGGCCGACCTAGCATGGTGGCTCTAAGGAAATATTTTGATGCCGTAGGGTTCAAGGGATCTTTCTCCATGGGATTAATAGACTCTCATCATATTTTAATTAATTTTGATTGTGAAGTAGACTATCATAGATGCTGGCTCCGCCATGTTTGGCACTTTCAAGGTTTTGATATGATAGTTTCTAAATGGACTCCGTTTTTCCGTCCGGATGTGGATAGTCCTATTGTACCTATTTGGATTACTTTAGAAGGTCTTCCCATTCATCTTTTTGATAAAGAGGCTCTTTTTGCCATTGCGGGCTCCATTGGTGCTCCTTTGAAACTTGATGCTGCGACGGCACTGCGAACTCGTCCCTCTGCAGCCCGAGTGTGTGTTGAACTGGATTTGACTTTAGAATTTCCGTCTAAGCTTTGGATTAATAATGGTGCAAATGGCTTCTTTCAATCTATCCTGTATGAATGCTTACCATCATATTGTTCTCATTGCGGTAAAATAGGTCACTCGTTATTACAGTGTACTGGTAGCATGGTTGACAATAATGTGGGCTCTGCTGAACCTATTGTTAAGCCTGAGAACACAATGTTGGATATCTCTGCTAAGCAAACCTTGACACAGGTTCCAAAGCAGCACAAGACTTGGGTTGTTAAGAATTCTTCTCTTCCTATATCTGAAATTAATGTCAATGCTGGAACGAATATAGAGAATGGGGAAGTTCGTGAGCAACCGGGTCCCAGTTTGCATATTCCAGAGCCTACAACCAATTCCTTAACTGTACCAGAAGTTGCTACTAATCTTACGACAGACGTTAATTTTTTGGATACTCAGCCGAGTACCAAATTTAATAACTCAGAACCAGTTGTCAGTATTATACCTGAACCGATGGTTAATGCCACTTTTATTCCAGATACTGATATATTAATTGATTGTCATTCTGATACTCCTCATGTAATATCCCTAATTATGCCCTAGTAGTTTTGGTGTTATTGTTGTTGCACTTGAACTATGTATATATATGATAAGTTGATAAGAAATTGGAAGAGAATGTGTTTGTGTTGTTAGAAAGATATATGTGTGTAGAGAAAGGTGTATATGTTATGTATATGGTAATATATATAGCATATAAGTTGGTCAAAGAGTGAGTCAAGGTGTTGGAGATAGTGGAAGAAGATATTTCTTTTGATATTGTGAATTACATAATTGGGCATATAAGAGACAAAAGGTTAGTTTTATAATTAAGGGTGTTTTGGTAATTTTTCTTGTGGAATTGCATGGTGGAGATTAAAAGAAGAAATGAAGGGTTGACTTATCATTTTTCTTCTCTTTTCTATCTTGTGTGGCCGGCTCAACAAAGGAACAAGAGAGCAAGAGAACAATTGAGAGTTTTGATGATTTCAAGCTCAAAGTGAAGGAAGTTTTCAAAGTTGCAAGTTGGATTTTCAAAGAATTCCATTATTTGGTAAGTTTTCTCTTGTTTGCCTTTGTTAATTTTTAAGTTTGGTTTGAGTTGAGTTGTATTTTGATGATGGTGTGATTAAATGGGTTGTGGTGTGAAATTAAGTATTGATTTTGCTTGATAGATGAGAAGTTGAGTTGGTGAAGGTGTTGGAAGTGATTGTGTTGAGTTTGAGTTAGGGTTTTGAGTTGGTAAGTGATGTTTTTGTTATGTTTGATTGGTTATTCTTGTTAATCTTTGAGTTGTTAGTGTTTATTGGTTTTAGAATTGAAGAATACATAATTTTGGAAAGGGGCAGTAGCGTTTGGGATCCCACGCCCGTGGCCTTTTGGTAGCCATGGCCGTGGGGGAGGTGACCATTTTTGGACAGTTTGCTTCCTAAAGCCACGACCGTGGGGGGGTTGAGGTGGCCACGGCCGTGGGCTTTGCTTAGGGTTGTTGAGTTTTGTTTAGTGCTCTAAAGGTCTAAGATAAGGTTAATAAGTGAATAATGTTATAGAAATTGATGTGATGCATCATTGTTTTGGGTTAGGTTTTGGAAGAAGTGAATTGCCCTAATTGTGAAGTGAAGAATCTTTGGAAGAAAGGATTGCTTAGAGTTGTGTGAATGTTTATAAGGTAAGTACAAACTACATTGTTGCATAAATACATATGACATTGAGACTTGATGCATATTTGGTTGTAAATGTATTATGGAATGTAATGCATTACTAGTGCATATTATAAATGTTATATTGGCATATAATGAATGTGGTGAGAAGCATGTAAAGTATAAGTTAAGACTATTGATTGTGTACATTTGAGTAATGAAATGTGAAACCATTATGATTAATTATTAATGATATAAATAGAATGGTTAAAGTATGTTATTGATATGACAGTGAAATGTAAAATGATATGTAAAAGTGAAGGATGTAATATGATATGTGAAAGTGGTGATAAGTTGCTTTAATGTGGTTATGATGATCAAAAAGAAATGTGAGGCCAACATGATGGGCCAAGATAATTCAATTGAAATTGTGAGGCATGATTGCCTAATGTGTTGTGAATTGTGGAATGAGAAATAAAAGGAAATAATGTGTACTTAATATGTTGATTCAACTTTCAGAGTTCTGTATTTGGTGGCATGCCTTAAAATATTGCCTACGGGGCTAGACACTTGGTGTCATTTGATTAAAATATTGCCTACGGGGCTAGACACTTGGTGTCATTTGATTAAAATATTGCCTACGGGGCTAGACACTTGGTGTCATTTGATTAAAATATTGCCTACGGGGCTAGACACTTGGTGTCATTTGATTAAAATATTGCCTACGGGGCTAGACACTTGGTGTCATTTGATATATATTGCCTACGGGGCTAGACACATGGTGTCACTATTGACCAAAACAGTAACTCTGAACTTTGAATAACATATTAGGGTGTCTTGGGCCCAGGTCTGTCTTGGTTTTAATGTGATTTATGAAATGATTATAACACTTAAGCAAAGATACGAAGTATATTTATGGTATGAGAAACTATAAGGAGTAAGGTGAGAATAGAAATGTATTAGTTTATTGGATTGTGCACAAAACTTGATTGTATGACATGGACATTGCATCAAAGCATATTGATATTGCATTTTGTATTACTGAGCTTGTGGCTCAGCGCGAGTGTGATTTATCGCGCAGGTAACAGAGAGGATCCTGAGAGTTTCACTAGACCGAGTGAGTCTAGACATTGAAGATTTGAGTGGGACTTAAAGATCAGAGAAGAACTGCCAATAATGTATATATTTTGTATTTTGTATATTTCAATGTTGGTATATAAATATTTGTAAATATTTGATCTACTTTCCGCTGTGTTTTAAATAAACTTTGTACCTATTTTGTTTTATGAACTACTTTAAAAGTTTTAAATTTATTCATGGTTTTGAGAATGAATGTTTTGAATATTTTATCAATAGTGACAACCTATACTCAGTATACGTATATTACGATCGTTTTAGCATGCTATGTACGTATACGGAATATAAGGGTGTTACAATTATTTTGGTATCAGAGCCTAGGTTTGAGATTCTCAACCTAGGGAAATTGTAAGAAAAAGGATATTTTGATTTAAAAGTTGGTTTTTGAATAAAATATATACTTAGTATTGGCAGTCTCTGATCTTTAATAAGGAACATTCTGCTGTGTTTGCAGATATAGGTTGTAATGGATTCCCAATCACGACAGTCTGTAGAGGGAAGTGCAGAGAGTATAGCTCCTGTTGAGAGTAGGGAGGGAGCTAGAGTTGAGGTAGCCAGTGAGGTACCTGCTTCAGTGCCGGGGAGACCAGCAGGTGATGAGGTTCCACCAGCCTGGTTTAGACATATGATGGAAGTTATGAGGCAAGCACCAGTGCAACCTCCACCACCACCTCAGCCTCAGGTACCAGTGAGACAATATGATAAACTGAGGAAGTTTGGGGCAGAGGATTTTCTGGGTACGATAGATCCAGCTGTGGCAGAACAGTGGCTTGATAAAGTTCAGAGAATTTTTATTCAGTTGCAAGCCACGTCAGAGGAAAAGTTTGATTATGCTAGGTCATTATTGCAGAAGGAAGCATATGACTGGTGGAAGACCGTACCACATGCCATGGATGATCCACCCACATTGACCTATGCTGATTTTCTTCGAGAATTTGAGTTGAAATATACTCCGAGGGAGTATAGAGATATGAAGAAGATGGAGTTCTTGAGTCTGAAGCAAGACCATCGGACCGTTACAGAATATGAAGTGGAGTTTATTCGATTAAGCCATTATGCGGGAGGCATTATATCTGATGAAATTGACAGATGTAGGAAATTCGAAGAGGGGTTGAGGCCTTCTCTTGTATGTCATGTGGCTGGATTCAGATATACTGATTTCTCTCAGCTTGTGGCAGCCGCACGGAGTGTGGAAAGAGTTCAAAGCATTGCAGCTGCATCTGAAGAAGAGACTAGAGTGAGAAGACCCCAGTTTGAGATAGGGTCTTCATCAGTGAAGAGGGGCAGAGGGAGCTTTGTTCCTAGAGTGGGAAGGAGTCAGAGGCCGATGAGTAGATCAGGACAGTATCAGAGGCAGAGACCGCGATCTACAGTTTCTGTGGCAAGTGCTCCGACTCCGGTGACTCAGGGACCCACCCCACCTATTTGTGAGTATTGTACTAGGGCCCATTGGGGTAATTGTCGGAGGATTGGTGGTTCGGGGGTGTGTTTTCGATGTGGATCGCCTGACCATTTTATTAGAGAGTGTCCTGAGATGCAGGACCAGAGGTCAGTGGAATCTACAGCTTCTCGGCAGAGTTTTAGCAGAGGAGGTCGAGGAAGCAGGGGTTTCAGCCGAGGGGGTAGATCTGGGTATAGTCAGAGAGGAGGATCTGCACCCAGGGATGACAGACCAGGTGAGGCTGGGCCTTCTCAGCGGGTTTATGTGATGCAAAGACAGCCTGATGCTTCTGCAGTCATAGCTAGTACTTTTTCTTTATTTGGCATTTCTGTACTTGCTTTGATTGACCCTGGATCCACACATTCATACATTAGTGCATCAGTATTGCCTGTGTCTGAAATACATGCTGAGTCCCTAGGATTTGATGTGTTGGTGACAAATCCTTTAGGGCATAGCGTGATTGTTAGTAAAGTGCATAGAGATTGTGCAGTGATGGTACAGGGTGAGAAGTTTTGTGGTGATTTGATTGAGATGCCATTTAAAGAATTTGATTTGATTCTTGGCATGGATTGGCTGTCTAGGCATGGAGCTGTGGTAGATTGTAAGAAGAAGTGTGTTACTTTGAGAACTAGTGATGATAGAGTAGTGTTGGTATCTAGTGAGCAGAGACAGCTTGCATCTTTGTTTGTTTCAGCTGTTGCAGCTAGGAAGATGATCAGAAAAGGGTGTGAAGCTTATCTTGCTCATGTGTTGGATACCAGAGTGGTAGGTTCTCAATTGGATAGCATTCCCACAGTTTCAGAATTTCCAGATATTTTTCCAGAGGAGTTGCCAGGATTGCCTCCTGAGAGAGAGGTGGAGTTTGGTATTGAGTTGTTACCAGGTACCACTCCTATCTCTATTACTCCCTATAGAATGGCACCTGTCGAATTGAGAGAATTGAAGGTGCAGTTGCAGGAGTTACTGGATAAGGGTTTTATTCGCCCTAGTGTGTCGCCGTGGGGAGCTCCTGTTTTGTTTGTTAAGAAGAAGGATGGTACTATGAGATTGTGTATCGATTATAGGCAACTGAACAAGATAACTATTAAGAATAAATATCCTTTGCCTAGAATTGATGATCTCTTTGATCAATTGAAGGGAGCAGCTGTGTTTTCTAAAATTGATTTGAGATCAGGGTACCATCAGTTGCGGGTTAGAGCTGAGGATGTGCCAAAGACAGCTTTTCGAACCAGATATGGGCATTATGAGTTTTTGGTAATGCCATTTGGTTTGACGAATGCACCTGCCGCTTTTATGGATTTGATGAATAGGGTGTTTAGGCCCTATTTGGATCAGTTTGTGGTAGTGTTCATAGATGATATCTTGGTGTATTCGCGAAATGAGGAGGAGCATAGTGAGCATCTTCGGATTGTGTTACAAATTTTGAGAGAGAAGCAATTGTTTGCTAAGTTATCAAAGTGTGAATTCTGGCTTGACCAAGTAGCTTTTCTCGGTCATATTGTGTCAGCAGATGGCATTAGGGTTGACCCGAGTAAAGTTGAAGCTATTCTGAATTGGAGTCCACCGAAGACTGTGACTGAAGTTAGGAGTTTTCTGGGATTGGCCGGTTATTACCGACGGTTTGTGAAAGGTTTTTCTGTAATAGCTACTCCACTTACCAGACTACTTTGAAAGGGAGTGAGATTTGTGTGGACTGATCAGTGCCAGTCTAGTTTTGAGCAGTTGAAAGAAATGTTGACTCAAGCACCTGTTCTCACGTTACCTATGGAAGATAAACCGTATGTGATCTACAGTGATGCTTCACATAATGGTTTGGGTTGTGTATTGATGCAAGAAGGTAAAGTGATAGCTTATGCTTCTCGACAGTTGAAACTGCATGAGCTCAATTATCCGACTCATGACTTGGAGTTAGCAGCCATTGTGTTTGCCTTGAAGATTTGGCGACATTATCTTTTTGGAGAGAAATGTTTCATCTATACTGATCACAAAAGTTTGAAGTATTTGGGTGTTCAGAAGGAGCTAAATCTTCGGCAGAGGAGATGGTTAGAGTTGATTAAAGACTATGACTGCTTGATTGATTATCATCCAGGTAAAGCAAATGTTGTTGCTGATGCCTTGAGTCGGAAGTCTTTAGCAGGTTTGACTGCTTATTCGCTCTTGTTGCTTGTTGAGTTAAGAGCGTTGCATGCTAGTTTTATAGTTTGTGATGATGGTGCATTGATGGCACAATTGCATTTAAGGCCAGTATTATTAGACCAGATTAAGGAGGCTCAATTGACTGATGAGGAAACTCAGAAGATTGTGTCAGTTTGTCAACAGGGCGAGAGCCGAGATTTTGTTGTGAGAGATGATGGAAGCTTATGGTTCAAGAGTAGACTGTGTGTGCCTGATGATGAAAGTTTAAGAAAGATTGTTTTAGAAGAAGCACACCAATCAGCTTTTGCTATGCATCCGGGCAGTACCAAGATGTACCATGATTTGAGACAGCATTATTGGTGGTCCGGTATGAAGAGAGACATTGCAGAGTTTGTGTCTAAATGTCTCACTTGTCAGAGGGTGAAAGCTGAGCATCAAGTTCCAACTGGGTTACTTCAACCTTTGTCAGTGCCTGAATGGAAGTGGGATAGAGTAACTATGGACTTTGTGTCTGGTTTGCCTTTGACACAAAGAAAGCATGATGCCATTTGGGTGATTGTTGATAGGCTGACTAAGACAGCTCATTTTCTTCCAGTTCGGATGGATTATTCTTTGGAGAGGTTGGCTGAGCTGTATATCCAGGAGATTGTGAGATTGCATGGTGTCCCAATTTCTTTAGTGTCTGATCGAGATCCTAGGTTCACCTCGAGATTTTGGAAGAGTTTGCATGGCGCTTTAGGTTCTCGATTGCATTTCAGTACTGCTTTCCATCCCCAGACAGATGGACAATCAGAGAGAGTGATACAGATCATCGAGGATATGTTGAGAAGCTGTGTCATTGATTTCTCTGGAAGTTGGGACGGATTTTTGCCACTGGTGGAATTTACCTATAATAACAGTCATCAATCGAGCATTGGTATGGCACCATTTGAGGCACTGTATGGGAGAAGGTGTAGGACACCTTTGTGTTGGAATGAAACTGGTGAAGGTAAGATAATTGGTCCTGATTTGGTTAAGTAAACAGAAGATAAAGTGAAAATGATTCGAGATAGATTGAAAGCAGCTTCAGATCGACAAAAATCTTATGCAGATTTGAAAAGGAGAGACATTGAGTATAATGTGGGAGAGAAAGTATTTTTAAAAGTTTCTCCTTGGAAAAAGATCTTAAGATTTGGTCGGAAAGGGAAGCTGAGTCCTCGGTTCATTGGGCCATATGAAGTTTTAGAAAGAGTGGGACCAGTTGCTTATCGGCTTGCTTTGCCACCTGATTTGGAGCGGATTCATAATGTCTTCCATGTTTCTATGTTGAGAAGGTATAGATCAGACCCATCTCATGTGTTATCAGTTGAATCTATTGAGATGAGTCCGGATCTGACATTTGAAGAAGAGCCAGTTGCTATTCTGGCACATGAAGTGAAAGAATTAAGAAACAAGAGAGTGCCACTTGTGAAAGTGCTATGGAAGAATCATGGGAGAGAAGAGGCAACTTGGGAAAGTGAGCAAACAATGCGTAACCAGTATCCTCAGTTGTTTCAAAGTTAATTTCAGGTAATTTCGAGGACGAAATTTCTTTTTAGAGGGGGAGACTTGTAATATCCCTAATTATGCCCTAGTAGTTTTGGTGTTATTGTTGTTGCACTTGAACTATGTATATATATGATAAGTTGATAATAAATTGGAAGAGAATGTGTTTGTGTTGTTAGAAAGATATATGTGTGTAGAGAAAGGTGTATATGTTATGTATATGGTAATATATATAGCATATAAGTTGGTCAAAGAGTGAGTCAAGGTGTTGGAGATAGTGGAAGAAGATATTTCTTTTGATATTGTGAATTACATAATTGGGCATATAAGAGACAAAAGGTTAGTTTTATAATTAAGGGTGTTTTGGTAATTTTTCTTGTGGAATTGCATGGTGGAGATTAAAAGAAGAAATGAAGGGTTGACTTATCATTTTTCTTCTCTTTTCTATCTTGTGTGGCCGGCTCAACAAAGGAACAAGAGAGCAAGAGAACAATTGAGAGTTTTGATGATTTCAAGCTCAAAGTGAAGGAAGTTTTCAAAGTTGCAAGTTGGATTTTCAAAGAATTCCATTATTTGGTAAGTTTTCTCTTGTTTGCCTTTGTTAATTTTTAAGTTTGGTTTGAGTTGAGTTGTATTTTGATGATGGTGTGATTAAATGGGTTGTGGTGTGAAATTAAGTATTGATTTTGCTTGATAGATGAGAAGTTGAGTTGGTGAAGGTGTTGGAAGTGATTGTGTTGAGTTTGAGTTAGGGTTTTGAGTTGGTAAGTGATGTTTTTGTTATGTTTGATTGGTTATTCTTGTTAATCTTTGAGTTGTTAGTGTTTATTGGTTTTAGAATTGAAGAATACATAATTTTGGAAAGGGGCAGTAGCGTTTGGGATCCCATGCCCGTGGCCTTTTGGTAGCCATGGCCGTGGGGGAGGTGACCATTTTTGGACAGTTTGCTTCCTAAAGCCACGACCGTGGGGGGGTTGAGGTGGCCACGGCCGTGGGCTTTGCTTAGGGTTGTTGAGTTTTGTTTAGTGCTCTAAAGGTCTAAGATAAGGTTAATAAGTGAATAATGTTATAGAAATTGATGTGATGCATCATTGTTTTGGGTTAGGTTTTGGAAGAAGTGAATTGCCCTAATTGTGAAGTGAAGAATCTTTGGAAGAAAGGATTGCTTAGAGTTGTGTGAATGTTTATAAGGTAAGTACAAACTACATTGTTGCATAAATACATATGACATTGAGACTTGATGCATATTTGGTTGTAAATGTATTATGGAATGTAATGCATTACTAGTGCATATTATAAATGTTATATTGGCATATAATGAATGTGGTGAGAAGCATGTAAAGTATAAGTTAAGACTATTGATTGTGTACATTTGAGTAATGAAATGTGAAACCATTATGATTAATTATTAATGATATAAATAGAATGGTTAAAGTATGTTATTGATATGACAGTGAAATGTAAAATGATATGTAAAAGTGAAGGATGTAATATGATATGTGAAAGTGGTGATAAGTTGCTTTAATGTGGTTATGATGATCAAAAAGAAATGTGAGGCCAACATGATGGGCCAAGATAATTCAATTGAAATTGTGAGGCATGATTGCCTAATGTGTTGTGAATTGTGGAATGAGAAATAAAAGGAAATAATGTGTACTTAATATGTTGATTCAACTTTCAGAGTTCTGTATTTGGTGGCATGCCTTAAAATATTGCCTACGGGGCTAGACACTTGGTGTCATTTGATTAAAATATTGCCTACGGGGCTAGACACTTGGTGTCATTTGATTAAAATATTGCCTACGGGGCTAGACACTTGGTGTCATTTGATTAAAATATTGCCTACGGGGCTAGACACTTGGTGTCATTTGATATATATTGCCTACGGGGCTAGACACATGGTGTCACTATTGACCAAAACAGTAACTCTGAACTTTGAATAACATATTAGGGTGTCTTGGGCCCAGGTCTGTCTTGGTTTTAATGTGATTTATGAAATGATTATAACACTTAAGCAAAGATACGAAGTATATTTATGGTATGAGAAACTATAAGGAGTAAGGTGAGAATAGAAATGTATTAGTTTATTGGATTGTGCACAAAACTTGATTGTATGACATGGACATTGCATCAAAGCATATTGATATTGCATTTTGTATTACTGAGCTTGTGGCTCAGCGCGAGTGTGATTTATCGCGCAGGTAACAGAGAGGATCCTGAGAGTTTCACTAGACCGAGTGAGTCTAGACATTGAAGATTTGAGTGGGACTTAAAGATCAGAGAAGAACTGCCAATAATGTATATATTTTGTATTTTGTATATTTCAATGTTGGTATATAAATATTTGTAAATATTTGATCTACTTTCCGCTGTGTTTTAAATAAACTTTGTACCTATTTTGTTTTATGAACTACTTTAAAAGTTTTAAATTTATTCATGGTTTTGAGAATGAATGTTTTGAATATTTTATCAATAGTGACAACCTATACTCAGTATACGTATATTACGATCGTTTTAGCATGCTATGTACGTATACGGAATATAAGGGTGTTACACCTCATTATCCAGCTTCTGATAATGTATCAGTGGGCCATGCTTCAGAAGGAGATGAAGGACTTCTTTCTTCGCCATGCTCTATTACTGAGTTGCATGTTGCCAGTGATATGATTGGAAAGAAGTTACAAGCAGCGATGGACTTGGAAGATGGTTTCATTCCTGTCATCAGGAAGAAGTCAGCTCGCAAAAAAGTAAAAATAGTTGGTCCACCAATGGAGACTCGTCGTTCTAAAAAGACTCTAACTGGTATGTCCACCCTTTCCCAATGAATTTTTTATGTTGGAATACAAGAGGGATTTCCTCTTCTGTGCTTCGGCTGCAGAAACTTTGTTCAGATTATTCCATTAAAGTTTTACTGATTATTGAGCCTATGGTTTTGCCTGAGAAGATTAATGTTTTAGCTTTTTGATTGGGTTTTGATAGCTCTTCTTTTAGCTCCTCTAATAAAATTTGGGTTTTGTGGCAAAGTGCTTATTTTGTGCTGACAGATTTTGTTGATGATGGTCAATTGCTTTCGTGTAAAGGACATTCTTCTATCCTGAATCTTGACTTTATGCTTACTGCTGTTTATGGGCTTCATTCACGTAGTGCGCGTTCTGTTTTATGGAATAAACTGCGTTCTATGTCTGTTTCGTCCCCTTGGCTGGTAGGAGGAGATTTCAATGCCATTAAATGTATCTCTGAATACAAGGGTAATGCATCTCCCAATTTGGCCAGTATATCTGATTTTTGTACCTGTATGGATGATTGTGGGCTGATTGATATCCCTTTTGTGGGGAATTCTTTTACCTGGTCGGGAGCTCGACGCAGTGGTAGAGTTTGGGAGCGCCTTGATCGGTTTCTTGCTAATCAATCTTTTTATGATCTTTTTGATGAGGTTCAGGTGCGAAACATGGGTAAGTCAACTTCGGACCATTCTCCTATGCTTCTGACTTGCAGGAAAGTGGCCTTTAATTCCCCTAAACCTTTTAAGTTCCAGCATATGTGGTTAATGGATTCATCTTTCATGCCTATGTTGCAAGAAACTTGGTCTAACTCTTTTTATGGAGGTGGTATGTGTGGTTTGCATCTGAAACTCAAAGACCTCAAAACTAAAATTTGGCAATGGAACAAAGATAAGTTTGGGAACGTTTTCTCAAATATCCATTCTGCTGAGGTGGAGGCTGAAAATGCTGAAGTTGAGTTCATGGAGGATCCCAGTCCTAACAAGCGTGCTAAATGGCAGGAAAAGCAAGCAGCTCTCATTACTAAATTGCGGTTGGAAGAGGTCTACTGGAAACAAAAATCACGGGTTAAATGGCTCTCGGATGGTGATGCCAATACAAAATTTTATCACAATTTTGTGAATATGACCAGGAAGTTTCAAAGGATTTGTACTATAAAATCCACTTCAGATACCTGGCTGACTGAACAAGCTGAGATTGGTGAAGAGGCAGTGAAGTTTTATTCAGAGCTTTTCCAGAGTGATTCGCAGGTTCAAGATATTGATAGCATGTTGGCTTACATTCCACATTTGGTTACAGATTCACAAAATGCTAGTCTTGTCGATCTCCCTTCTGATGTGGAGATCAAAAATGCGATTTGGCAGCTTGATCCATGCAGTGCTCCTAGACCGGATGGGTTTGATGGAAGATTTTATAGAGAATGTTGGACTATTATCCAGTGGGATGTATGTAGTGCGGTGAAAGAATTTTTTCTGGGTCTTCCTATTCCTACTTCATTCAGTAGCTCACAGATTATTCTCATTCCGAAGGTCAGCAATGCCATTACTTTTAGTCAATTTCGGCCCATTTGTCTGACTAATTTTATTAGTAAAGTCTGCACCCGTATCCTGGCTTCTCGTATAGCTCCAATCTTAAATGATCTTATATCTCCTGAGCAAGCGGGTTTCATGAAGGGTCGATCCATTCACTCTCAGATTCTTTTGGCCAACGAGATGGCCCATGAAATGGATCGTAAAGCTAGGGGGAATAATATAGCTGTTAAACTGGACATGGCTAAAGCCTTCGATCGAGTCTCTTGGCCTTTTTTGGAAAAAGTGCTTCTGCATTTTGGCTTTGCTCCTGGTTTTGTTAATCTTATCATGTCTAACTTGGCTTCCACTCGGCTGTCGGTTTGTGTTAATGGCGCTTCATATGGTTTTTTCACTCCATCTAGAGGGGTCAAGCAAGGAGACCCACTATCGCCTCTCTTGTTCATAATAGCCTCCGAGTGTTTTTCTAGAGGTTTAAAGCAGCTTGTTTCGGATGGCAAAATTCAACCCTTCAAGCTTGCCCGTAATTGCTCTCCTATTACTCACCTTGCTTTTGCTGATGACTTGCTCATTTTTTTGAGGGGAGACATGCGAAGCATTGCCAATTTAAAGGGTTTTCTTCAATGTTATCAGAGAGCTTCGGGGCAACTTATTAATTTTGACAAAAGTTCCTTCTATGGCCCTAAAAAGATAACTGAGCAATCTATTAGGCGGATAGAACATGCACTCTCCATCAGGCATAAAAGCTTTCCATTCACTTACCTTGGCGCACCTATATATCAAGGCATTAATCGGCTATCATATTGTGGAGACATCATTCAAAAACAAAATCCAAGCTTCAAGGTTGGACTAAGAAACTTTTGTCTCAAGGTGGCAGGTTGTTATTGATTAAGCATGTCTTGAGTACTCTCCCTATTCACATTATGGGTGCAATGAAGCTTCCAACGAAAGTTATTTATATTCTTGAGCAATTGATGGCCACGTTTTTATGGGGTAGCAATGCCGCTAAAGATAATCGCCATTGGGTCAGCTTTCGACACTTGTGTTATCCTACCAATGAAGGTGGCTTAGGTATTCGATCTTTGTCCGATATTCAAAAAGTTTTTTCCATTAAACTGTGGTGGTCTTTCATGTGTCAAGATTCCCTTTGGTCTCATTATATGTATCAAAAATATTATCGAAAAGTCCAATATATGGAAACGAATTTGTCTTAGCCACTCTACTGCCTAAGTAGCTCTTGAGCTGGATAGTTCACAAGAGGTCCGACCTGGTATGGAATTTAGAAAACTTGTGTTTGCTCAGATTTATGAAAAGGTACGATCCTCTCTTAGTTCTACCATATCTTTTCAAATGATCTGGGACAATTCAATCCCCATTAAGCTTTCTGTTTTCACTTGGCGATTGTTAAAAGATGTGCTGCCTCTCCCCCATAAGCTCAATCAGATGGGTATAGCTGGTCCTAGCCGATGTCCATTCTGTTGTAATGCACCAGCCTCAGTTAATCACATTTTCTTCCTGTGTTCTTATATTCGGAGAATTTGGGCTTTTTATGAATCATATTTCTTCTCCCAGAATCATGGACAGATTCAATCCTTGCGGCACAACTTGGTTCGTTGGTGGTTTGTTTCTAAACCTCGGACTATTATGGGCATTTTAAGACGCTTAATCACGCAAGTGATTGTTTGGCATGTTTGGAAACTTTATTGTTGTTACTGCTGGGGTGCCGGCGATCAAAGAGTGTCAACATTGTCTCAGCAGATTTCCTCTTTTATTTTTAGCTGGGGAGTTGCAAACACACATCGGAAATTTGCTCGATCTCTTGATGATAGCCTCGTCGATCTGCTCCCTGATAATTTTGGAAGAATGAGACGTAAACTTACTTTGGTTAAATGGAGATGCCCGACAACAACAAGCTACAAGGTAAACATTGATGCGTCTTATACCAAAACTGGTGTTTCTGGCGGTATTATTATACGCAACTCAGCAGGTAATTTTATTGCTGGACATGGCTTTCTGTTTACAGCAACTTCTCCGTTTCAAGCTGAGTTGATTGCTCTGTTTATGGGTATAATTTGGTGTTTGAGTATGGTTCACGGTCCTTTGCATATTGAAGTGGACTCACAGAAATTGGTCTCCTTATTTCAGCAGAACTCTCCTAATATGGACTATAATGAAGCTCCCTTTATTCATTCTTTTCTGGTTTCCTCAGGCTCCTTACTTACACATATTTTTAGAGAGGGGAATCAAGTTGCCCATTCACTAGCTTTGCTGAGTCGTGTTAATAATGTTTCTTTTACTTTTTTGACATTTGATTCTCTGCCCAGATTAATCAAGGGCCTTATTATTTCTGATTGTAGTGGCTTGCCGTATTTGAGATATCAATAATAATACATATTTTTTCTGCAAAAAAAAAAGTAAGATAAATATTATATTAAAATAAATAATAAATAATAAATAAAATAAATAATATCAATAAATAATAAATAAAATAAATAATAAGTAATAAGTAAAATAAATTAAAATAAATAATAAATAATAAAATAAATAATATATACCACAAATATATTTTGGACTGTTTTAAAATCTTTGGACTGGACTGGATAAAAAATTAAGGGTCTACAATGACCCATGATATGACACCATTAAACGGTTCTTGAAAAGCAGAGACTATTCGCCTTGGGCAACAAAAGAAAAGAGAAGAGCTATAAGGCGGTGGTCTTTACAGTACGTTATTGTTCAAGGGGAGTTGTATCAAAGATGGCCAGACAAGGTACATTTGACATATTGAGGATGTCTGAAGTTGAACAGATCATGTCAGAAGTACATGCAGGAACTTATATGCCTTAAATGAATTGTCTAGCTCTGGTTAAGAAGAAATTTGTCAAGGCTACTATTGGTTGACCATTGAAAAAGATTGTTTTAATTTTATGTGGAAGGGCCAACAATGCTGGCTGTATGGAAATTTGAACCATTTACCTCCCAAGAAATAACATTTTGTGTCTTCAACCTGGCTGTTTCACTACTTGGGGAATATATATCATTGGGGAGATTCATCCAACAGCTTCAAATGACCACCGGCACATAGTTGTGGCAGTCAACTACTTTTTGAAGTGGGTTGAAGCTGAATCTTTCAATAAGTTGGAAGCAAGACAAATGGCTTAGTTTACCGAGAGAAGTCCTATCTGCAGGTATGAAGTATCAGATAATGGGGTACGATTCCAAAGGGTTGTTAAAGACTTATTTGTCAAGTATTTTATCCATCATCATCGATCCTCCCCATGCAAACCAAAAGCTAATAGTGCAATGAAGGCAACCAATAAGATGATTAAGTAGATTATCTCCAAGATGACCAAGGCATATAGGGACTGGCTAGAAATGCTCCGTATTGCTTTATGGGGGTATATGACAAGTGTTCAAACTTTGAATGGAATGAGGCCATTTTCTTTGGTTTATGGGATAGAGGTAGTGCTACCTATTTAAATCGAGATCAAATCCCTAAGGGTAGTCTTGGAAGTTAAGTTGCCAAACTAGCTATATTGGAAGAAAGGAGGCTAAAAGCATTGCATCATCACCAGCTTTACCAAAGAAAGATTGCTTGGGCTTATAATAAAGGAGTTCATGTTAGAAGACTTAAGGTTGGTGATCCAGTGCTAAAATAATGCAAAGCTAATATCCTAGATCCAAGAGGGAAATTTCGATCAAGTTGGCAAGGGCTTTGCATTGTAAAAAGTCATGAAGAAAGGCGCAATCAAGTTGTCTGACATGAATGGAAACGAGTTACCGATGAAATATTGATAGGCTAAAGAAGTTTTATGTTTGAAAAAAATAAAAATAAATAAATAAATAAATAAAGAAGCTAGCTAGGTTGAAAACCCAAAAAGATGGCCTAGGAAAAATTAGAGCAGCGTGCTAGTTTCGAAAATATGAAAGGGTGGGCTAGGAAAAAATTAGGGCTAAAATGATAGAAAAAATGCTAATTAGAAAACTCGAAAGGCTGGTTGGCGACAAGAGTAATTTTGTGAAGAAAAATTATGGTTCTTGGGGGGTAAGGTTTGGTTTAACAAAATTATTTTGGTGAAGCCAACAACATAGGTATAATTTCCATTAACTAAATCTATTTAATTCAAATGAGTATCATTGTTGTTTAACCTTATAAATTTACTGTATTTTGATTTAGTTTAAAGTGCAACCCAAGACCTTAACTTTTACTTCTAAACCCTAATTTGCATTCTGAACCCCAATCCCATCAATTTAAGCCCTAATTTGATTACAAAAACCATAGTTTTAGGATTAAAACCTATTTTCACATCAAAATCCTAAGTTCATAATCATAAACCCCAATTTCACTATTAAAACCCTAATTTGATAATAAATCCTTAATTTTGTAAATAAAATCCTAATTTGTAAATAAAACCCAAATTTTGTAATTGAAACCCTAATTTGATGATGAAACCCTAATTTCATTAGTTTAATTCTGATATATTATTGTTAGTGTGATGATTGGCAATGTATGAATTGTTTGTTTATTATGAATGTTGAATCTTTGATTAATTGTTTATGGATTTGAGGTTGTAAAATCCATGTTTCCACTTCGTGATTGTCTTATTTAGTTAGCTTCTTTCACTTAATTTATATTTGGAAATTAATGTAAGGGACATATTTTTCTTTTTTGTGGGTGTGCCATTTTACTTTACTAGTACTATGGACATTTGGGTATTGTAAGGGAATATTTTCATCTTTGTATGGGTGCCCATTTTATTGTTCGTTTGTTTACTTTATGACATGATTTATTTACCTTCAATTATTTATAATACTATATAATTTATTTTACCTTCAATTATTTGTAATATGAAAAATATCATAATAATTCATGAATTTAATAATATTTAGATCTCAAAAGGAGGTCGGTCCTAATAAACCGGATATTGTGGGGGTGCTAAGCTATTTCTCACCTTTCCTATGCATACTCATCTTTCCAAATCTAATAGGGGTTGAAGATTCCTTAAGAATCTAGTTATCCACCCCTTTCTATCTTTTTCCTGGCCCGTCCAGTGGCAACTCCTATTCTTCAATTTTAGGCCCACGTTCTTTAAGACTAAAGCCTAACAGTGACAAAATCGCAAGAACCATACCACCAGGAGTGGGGACAAAAATCTCCACTGATAGTGGCGACTCTATTTGAGATTTGAGAATTTGATTCCATTGGTCTCTATATTATTTTATTTTTTATTATTATGATTTTATTCATTGTATCATTTTGATTTGCATTGTATGTGTGAATTAGGATGCCCTGTGGAACCCCTGTTATTAGTGTGTATGTGACATCATTCTTAAATTATTATGAAATTATTCATGATACAAACAATTTAAAGTAAATAAAATAAGGAATAATCAAATCATAAATCAAACAAAATGGGCTCCCATACAAGTATTGGAAACATGCCCTTACAATGTCCAAATATCTATAATACAACTAAAGATGGGGCACCCATAAAAGAGTGTAAACATGTCCCTTACATTAATCCCCAAATATAAATTAAACAAATAAAGCAAATTAAATAAGACACCCACAGATTGAAAACATGCCTTTTACAACTTTGAAATCTAAGTAATAAAAATTGTAACTTACAAATACATAAATAATCATCATACTATAAACCTTTAATTTTGGCCTTAATTAAATCTGGTCCCAACTTTAAAAGCTTGAATATAAAAGCTTGAATTAAATTTGAATCCAATTAAAAGCCTAAATTGATTCTGGTCCATTTCAAAAAGCTAAAGCAATTAGATCAGCCTAAAACTCGTGATGAACTGGCCATGCCAATTCGTAATGGGCCTTAAGGCTAGTCCTAATTTAAAAATTCTAATTATACTTAAACTCGGATGGATTTGGATATGCAATAGCTTTTATAAGAGGATTTGGATTGTTTAAATAAAGAGGGAGCCAGATTGTTGCCCTAATTAGGCCTACAAAAAGCAATTAACATGCAGCATCAAGGGGAGCTACAATTAGAAAATTAGGGGCCACAATTAGCAAATAAAAAGAGCACAAAACAACAAAAGAAAAGAGAGACAACAACAATGAAAGCTAAACAGCATAAGGCAATTTAGAATATAGGAACAAAATTTAATTATTCCTTGCTCATCCAAAAACCCTAGTCAATCCAAGCCATCAAAACCTTTCAAGACAGTACCTATTATCAATTCTTATTAAGCGACAGTGTTGATTTGATCCACAAGGTTTGGTTTAATGTAATTATTTTGGTGGAACCAAGAATGCAGGTATAGTTTTCTATACTCTCACTTATTTAATATAATAAACTAACATATTTACTTTTCCTATAACTTTATAAATTCACTTCACTTTACTTTATCTTGTTTGAATAAACATTAAAACCCTAATTTGGTAATCTTACATGTTAAAGCCCTAGTTTTTCAATTAAAATCCTAGTTTCATAACCCAAACCCTGAATTATGATTTAAAATCCTAATATGATTAGTAACTTATATTTTGGAGGTAGTAACTCATTCATCGAGTATGGTAAATCATTTACCTTTTAGGACCGTCGCATGCGTTGCGCCTTATATTTCATTTGTAACACCCCTATATCCCGTATACGCATACTACATATCACCACTATCGTAATACACGTATACTGAATATAAGAATGACATAGTTTTCTAAATAAACAAATCATCCCTTTATACAATAATATGAGCAAATTTAAACATTTAAGTTATATCATAAAACATAATAGATAAAAACGTTCATTCAATATGCAGCGGTATTTACAAATACATAAACATCAAAAATCAAATTTTACAAAACATAAAGTTTATACATGTTTGGCAGTTTGTCTCTGATCTTTAAGCCCACACTCAAAACTTCAAAGTCTAGACTTGACTCGGTCTAGAAGAACTCTCTGGCTCTACCCTGTCACCTGCGCGATGAAACACAATCGCGCTAAGCCAACGGCTTAGTGGTACAAACCACAATAACAATATGCTTCAATGCAATGCCAATGTCACACATTTCAACAAATAAGACAATATTCACAAATGATATCTTTATATTGTTCATAACACTACATTTCATTATTTTATTCAATTATTTCATCACTTAGGATTTACATTGAAATAAAGACAAGCATGGGCCCAAAAGACACTAATATGCCATTCAACTTTCAGAGTTAATGTTTTGGTTCAATTATCACATTTATCATTATCATTATCCCAACTAGGCTTCAAGGATTAGGTTCAGCCAAGCTTCAAGGAGGAACAAAGCATGCTAAGTATCAACCCAACTTGGCTTCAAGAACCAAACCCAACCTAGCTTCAAGGGTTGTAACATCTCAACTAGTCTTCAAGGACTAGATCCAACCTAGCTTCAAGAGATTGTTACCATTAGGCATGCCACCAACAACAAAACTCTGAAAATGGAATAACACATTAGACACACAATTCATTCATTATTTCATTATCAATTTCATTCTCATTTTCTTATCATTATTTAGGCATCCATGCCTCAATCATCTCATTTGCATCATTATAGCCAATAACAATGGCTTCACATCTCATCAATAGAGTATACATAACCAATTGCATTGGACATATATTTTAAATTCATCATTATCTAGGCAAACATGCCCCACTTATTTCATTTGAATCATTATAGCCAACCACAATGGCATCACATCTCATCATATCTCAATTCACATTAAAGCAATTCATCATTAAAGTATTCATCATAATCAATTGCATTGCACATACCTTTTGAATGATCATCATATCTTTCACATTATACAAATCATAACATTAATCAAATTGTATTAACAATGTAGTAGATTACTTAACACATTTATAACCAAATGTGTTAAGTCTCAAAATCATGTAAATGAATGCAACCATGTAAGTTTGTACTTACCTCAAGAGCAACTCACACCAATCTATACACTTCTTCTTCCAAGAATTCTCAACACTTAGGTTAGGGCAATTCAACCTCTTCACAACCTAATCCAAAAAGAATAATACACACTTATTTACAAATACACATGAATTCCAATACAATTATTCACCTACTAGTCTCATACTAGACCCATGGATCACAAATTACAAACCAAAACCACTAACTAGGGCCCACGGTCGTGGCCTCACAACCCCCCACGGTCGTGGGTTAGCAAATGAACCTGTCCAATTTGCTTAATACCCCCACGGTCATGGCATCCAAGTGCCACGATCGTGGCATCCAAAATGCTTCTGTTTCCAATCAAACTCATGTATTCAATGCTTTCAACTTCATTAAACACAAACATCTTGAAGATCTACAAAAATAATTGATCAAACTCACAACATACATCAACTACCAATTCAAAACCATAACATAAAACACAACTCTTACTCTTCCATTCAACTCCAAAATCACAATCAACTAAATCCAACACTCTCAAACACACCACAATCAAACATACTCATGCTCTTGATAATCCAACACCAAACTCAAACACAACTTAAAAATAAAACAAGAGAATCAAGAAGAAACTTACCAAAGTTAATGAAACTTCTTAAATTTCCAACTTGATCACTTGAAATCTTCTTCAATTTTGAGCTTGGAAAACGAAACTCTCTTTCTCTCTATTGCCTTTGTGATGCCCGGCCAACCAAAGAAAGAAGAAGAAAATGAAGAAGAAAAGTAGCCAAGTCAAATACTCAATCTCTTTAAATCTCCACCAAGCAAAAATAATATTAAAATAATTCAAAATATCCTCTTCCACTCACTTAATTCAATTTCCTTTTAATTAATTTAATTAATTATAAATAATTAATTTATCTTCTTTTGACTTTCATTACCTTGACTTGTATATGTTGTATATATTTCTATATATACACAACATATACACTCTCTCTCTTTACTTCTTTTCTCTTTCCATATAAACATATACACTAAATCCAAATACAACAATAATTCCAAAACTTTTAGGGCATACTTTGGGATATTACAATTCTCCCCCTCTAAAAAGAAATTTCGTCCTCGAAATTACCTGATATCAAGTCTGAAACAATTGAGGATACTGATCTTGCATCACTTGCTCACTCTCCCAAGTTGCCTCTTCCTTTACATGATTCTTCCAAAGAACCATTACAAGTGGCACTTTCTTATTTCTCAACTCTTTCACTTCATGTGCCAAAATAGCAACTGGTTCTTCTTCAAATGTCAGATCCGAACTCACCTCAATAGATTCAACTGGTAAAACATGAGATGGGTCTGATCTGTACCTTCGCAGCATAGAAATATGAAAAACATTATGGATTCTATCCAACTCAGGTGGCTGGTCCAATAAAACGAGGACTTAGCTTTCCTTTTCGACCAAATCTCAAAATCTTTTTCCAAGGAGACACTTTCAAAAATACTTTATCTCCAACATTGAACTCTATATCTCTCCTCTTCAAATCTGAATAAGATTTCTTTCGATCTGAAGCTGCTTTCAACCGATCCCGAATTATCTTCACCTTCTCTTCTGTTTCTTTAATCAAATCAGGACCAACCAATCTGCCTTCTCCAACTTCATTCCAACATAGAGGCGTCCTACATCTTCTACCATACAATGCCTCATATGGTGCCATTTTAATACTAAATTGATGACTGTTATTGTAAGCAAATTCCACAAGTGGCAAAAATCTGTCCCAACTTCCAGAGAAATCAATAACACAACTTCTCAACATATCCTCTATAATCTGTATCACTCTCTCTGACTGCCCATCTGTCTGCGGATGAAAAGCAGTGCTAAAGTGCAATCGAGAACCCAAAGCACCATGCAAACTCTTCCAAAACCTTGAAGTAAACCGAGGATCTCGATTAGACACTAAAGAAATTGGGACTCCATGCAACTTCACTATTTCACTGATATACAATTCAGCCAACTTCTCAAGAGAATAGTCCATTCTAACTGGAAGAAAATGAGCTGTCTTTGTCAACCGATCAACAATCACCCAAATAGCATCATGCTTCTTCTGAGTCAATGGCAACCCAGATACAAAATCCATTGTCACACGTTCCCATTTCCATTCAGGCACTGATAAAAGTTGAAGCAACCCTGTTGGAACTTGATGCTCAGCTTTCACCCTTTGACAAGTGAGACACTTGGATACAAACTCCGCTATGTCCCTCTTCATACCTGACCACCAATAATGCTGCTTCAAATCATGATACATTTTAGTACTCCCAGGGTGCATAGAAAAAACAGATTGATGTGCCTCTTCTAAAATAATCTTTCTTAAACTAGCATCATCAGGAACACACAACCTATCTTCAAACCAAAGGCTACCATCACTTTTCACAAGAAAATCTCGGTTCTCCCCTTTTTGACAATCTAACACAACTTTCTGAAATTTCTCATCTACCAATTGAGCCTCTTTAATCTGATCCAATAACATCGGTCTCAAATGTAACTGAGATAACAAAGCTCCATCATCACAAAGCTCAAAATTAACATGCAATGCTCTCAACTCAACAAGCAACGAGAGCGAATAAACAGTCAAACTTGCCAAAGACTTTTGACTCAAGGCATCAGCAACAACATTTGCCTTGCCAGGATGATAATCAATCAAACAGTCATAGTCTTTTATCAATTCCAACCACCGTCTCTGCCGAAGATTAAGCTCTCTTTGAACCCCCAAATATTTCAAACTCTTATGATCCGTATAAATGAAACACTTCTCCCCATACAAGTAGTGTCACCAAATCTTCAAAGCAAAAACTATAGCTGCCAATTCCAAATAATGCGTCGAATAATTAAACTCATGCGGCTTCAACTGCCGAGAAGCATAAGTTATGACTTTACCCTCTTTGTCACATCCGCCTACTGCATTTATGCAGTGTAGACACGTGCATAGCGAGAGTAGGGAAAAGGAGAAGATAATTCTTGATAACAGCCCTAGATAAGGTTGTATGACAAAAGGGACCTAATTGTAATTTTTAATAAAGTTGGGGACGTAGATGTAATTTCAAAGAAAGTTGCACCGGATGTTCTTAATAGTGCATATAACAGATTCCAAAAATGGAATGTAGAGAAAAATCGGATCGCAACGACGTGTAACGGTTTTTCCAGGAAATGTCCCATTAAAGAAAAATGAAGAAATGTTGACTAAGGGCATTTTGGTCATTACCAATTAAAGTTATACATGAATTTAGGGTAGGAAATAAAGACGTGAGTACGTAGAGAATGGCGAGAAGTTAAATATGAAACGATTGTCAGTAGAAACGAAGCCGGAGAAAACCCGAGCAAAAATAGGACCAAAAGGGAATTTTGTAAAAAGTTGAGGGCTTACCGGTAATTTTTCAAAATGACTTAGAAACCTAAAATAGATCTTATAAATAGAAAGTAGAGGTCGAGAGGATCAAAACCATATATAGTTTGACTCGTGGAGCTATACGGTTTAAAAGATATGATCGATTAATCGCCGGAACGTAATGTGGGCCCGGTTTCGTGTCGGGACCGGATGAGTAACCCGGGACAACTTTATGAGATCCAATGGGAAGAGAGACAAGTGGAAAGAAGTAAAGGAAAAAGGAAGTTATAAAAATCAAAGGTTGGCCAATCAAAAGAGAACATTTAGCATATGTAATAAATGTGTAATAAATGAAGAAAGAGAAAAAGTGGACAAATGGTCAAGGTGATCATCACTTCCTTTGTATATAAATATAGGTGATATGAAGAGCAAATTCTCTCTTTTCCACTCACCAAATTTGGCCAACAAAAGAAAATACCAAGGGACTTCCAAGTTTTTCCAAACTTTGATTTTTAAGGTAAGTTCTAAGGTTTTTAAGTGTGTAGACTTTAATTTTAGTATTAGTTTTAGGTAGTTATATATATATTGGAAGATTGGGAATTAGAGTCTTATATGGAATTGAAAAAAAAATAATAATAATAAGATTAATTGATTAAATGGAAGAACCAAGATATAGAAAGATTAATAAGGTTGGATTAGGGGTTTCGGTTGGAAAAGAAATAGAGGATAATTTATTATTTTGAAATTCTAAGGTTTATGTTGTATCTTGAATTGATTGAAGGAGAAATAAAGAATTAAAGAAGGAGAAGAAAGAAAAGCCAAGAGGAATTAAAGAAATAAGGTTTGGTACTTTACCTTTGAATAATTAATTTTGGTTTGATGCTTTACAAACTTTGGTTTATGAAAGTTTTGTTGATGCTTAAATATATTGATTTGAGTTAAACATGCAAAAGTTGTCAAAGGGAAGTGTTTGAATCTTCACTTTACCATTAAAGAAGCCTTAATATTGATTTGCAAAAGAAAAATAAACTATCCTATGCATTTCATGTGTTTGGGCCGAAATGGTCCCAAAAAGACAGCTTTCTGGACCTTTTTGTGGAAATTGTTTGAGGCAGCAAACGAAGGAATTTTTCAACGAAATTTTACATGCAATTAGTCAACATATGAAATAAGTTTTCTGTAAAATTTCAGCCAAAAATAAGATCATTTACTTGGTCAAATGCATGATTGAAGTGGACTGAAATTTTGACGAAAATCCAGATTTTACTATTCATTTGGTCATGCCATTTTGCGTTGCCGATTTTTCTCGCCGCAACACTATTCATTTGGTCAATTTGTGATCCTTTGAGGAATGCTTTGAAATATTTGATATATTGTGGATGTTAAATATGTGAAAAAGAGTAACGGTTTGACCAAAGAATGTGGTGCGCGGCATAAATGGCAAAGCGTGACGGAAATTAAAATGATTTTTCGAATCATTCCAAAATGAAGTTTGAAACTTAAATTGAATCATTTTAACCTTTATGCTCTACTGGATAGTGGGAGTGGTAGATAAGGGTATGGTGCACTATACTAACGCATGCAGTACTGCTCATTATTGTGATATGATATGTTATTCAGTGGTGAGGCCACTGAAGCCAATGGGGAGGCCCATTGGTTAGAACCAGGATGGTGAGGGCCATTCCTGTGATCTGATATCGGTGGTGAGGGCCACCTATGTTACAGTGGTGAGGGCCACTGCCTTATCACTATGGTTCCCTATATACCAGTAGAGCCTGAACCAAAGACATATTTTTCGTTAAACTATGAAATGCAAATGAGTTGAATTATGATTTTACATTATTGAAAGCATATCACACTGAATGTATCAAAATTTCTATTGGTTTAAGGTTGGTTGATTTATGATTTAATTATTTCATATTTTCCAAATGTTTTCATATGTTACTTGTATTTTATTGGTAAAGTACCCACTGAGCGACATTGCTCAGCGAGTTAAGTTTTCCTTGACTCGTAGGTTCGGAGCAGTAGATAAATCTTGGGAAAGCAACGACCAGACCACAGCAAATCTCAGGGGTAGATCTTTTAGTTCCATTATGAGTTAGCTAGTTGTGGCATGTATATGAATAAATATAAAAGAGATTTTCTATGTTATAATTGTATGTTAGTAGTATGTAATAATCATAAATCTTTACTTTATGTTATATTAGAAGTGTGAACTCTTCGTGCAGGTTTGTAGTTGAGGGTATAAGGTGGATTCATTGGGAGTGCATTAAATTTGATGGTAATTATATTGGTCTGTGTAAAATGTTTTAAAAAAAATCAGAAAAACAAGTTTTGTCGACACTTGGGATCCAAATTTCTAGGCGGAACTATGGCAAAATTTCTGTAAAAATCAGAATTAAAATTTGACTAAGTAAATTGGTAGCAACATTAGGATAGTGTGGCGCCTCTACTCGACTTACACATGTAGGTTGGGAAGGGGTGTTACAATTAGTGGTATCAGAGCAAAGGTTTAGCCGGTTCTGGGTAGTTAGTCGAACTAAACCTTAAATGTATGACACATAGGGTTAGAATAGGGTTTTAATTATATAACTATACATGTGTGTGTCATTGTTAGTTATGTTATTCAACTTATCCAGGAGTAATAATGGGTGACCTAAACGAGGAGGTGAGGGAGCTAAGGATAGAAGTAGAGAGGTTGAGACAGCTAGCGCAGGAGCAAGATGAGACTATAGAAATTTTGGCCGATAGAAGTATACAAGATCGTGAAGACTTGAGAATAAAAGATGAGATGATTTCCTCCTTGATAGATGACGTGCAGATGTTAAAAGAAGACAGGTTTAGTTATAGAGCGGAGTTGGATAGTGTCGGTAGAAGTCTCGAGATAGCACATCAAGAGATTCAAACTTTACAGGAGAGGGTTCAAGAGCTAGGCCAGTACTTACCTAGTGAAGCATCACATGACCCCGATTTTGATCCTGAGATAGTAGAATATTTTTCAGACAGTGCCACTTCACCTAGGGCACCTACTCATTGAGTCTTGAGATGTATTGTGTTTGGTGGTTCTTTTAGTTATATATATGTGAGATAAAGGTATCATGTAAATATTGTATGGTAGTATAATATGGTGATATAATAGTGAGGAGTCCTAAATTTTGCAATGTATATAAGGGCTTCCTAATATTGTAAAACTTTGTGTTTGGAAATAAATAAAAGTTGTGTTGTATATGTGTTAATTAAGAATTTTATATTTATATACATGCCACCTAGGGTAAGATAATGCTGTTGGTCTGGGTCGTTAATAATGATGGGATGGTATATGTTTACTCTTTAGATGTCGCAAGCAGCGCAGCGTGATATAGAGGAGGAGGTCGAGTCTCAGGCCTCCCGAGTTGTAGAAATGCGTGTATCTGAGACATCAGCGTCGGAGCAACCACCCGCTGATGCTCCTATTCCCAATGAAATGTTGCAACAAATGGCTGCTGTATTTCGGCAGATAGCCGGCGTTGCCCCAGCACCACCCCCAGCGCCAGCACCCGTACCAGTACCTGCTGTAGGAGGGGAAAGGAAACCCCCAATAGAAAAGATAAGAAAGTATGGTGCGAAGGAGTTTAAGGCTCGAAGGGACGATGATTCTTCAACAGCCGAGTATTGGCTGGAAGGAACAATACGAGCCTTAGATCAGTTACAGTGTACGCCAGAAGAGCGAGTGATATGTGCTACTTCCTTATTAGTGGAAGAAGCATATATATGGTGGGACACAGTTCACCAACGAGTTTCACCGGAACAGAGAACATGGGATTTCTTTGTGAATGAGTTCAAGAGGAAGTTTATATCGGAGGCATACCTAGATGCCAAGAAAAAGGAGTTTCTACACTTAAAGCAAGGTCGACTGACCGTTGCTGAGTACGAGAGGGAATTTACTTGGCTGAGTAGGTATGCCAAGAAGACAATTGAAGATGAACATGATAGATGTAAGCAGTTCCAGGATGGATTGAATAATGAGATTAGGATGCAGCTAATTGCTGCTAATATCAAAGAATTTTCCGAGTTGGTCAATAGGGCTCTAGAAGTAGAGCAATGTCAGTCTGATGAGCAGAATAGACGACAGAAGATGAAACAGAAGAGAGGTACCCAGAACTATTCAGGAAACTACCAATCATCAAGAAAATGATTCCGCGGCAGTGGTTCCACGGGAGGCGGTCAACGTCGAGGTTACAGTCAGGGATCAATTCGCGGTGGCTTAAGTCAAACTACCTCAGTCGCTAGTACGGGACGATCCGGAAGAGGACAAGGAAGAGGATTCAGCCGAAGCGGAGGTAACTTCTTTATCGGTCCGAGAGGTAATGAAGGCGAAAATAATAATCCACGCTGTGATCAATGCGGACGCCGTCACACGGGAGAATGTTGGGGTCGGACATTTGCATGTTATATATGTGGATCTTTAGACCACCTTATGCGAGAGTGTCCCTAGCGAATACAGAATCTACCTAGGGATACTGAGAGATCGCAAGCGGCAGCAGGTCGAGGCCGAGGCAGAGGAAGGAGCAAAAATCCGTCGCGTGTGCAATCTGAAACAGTGAATCGACCAGAAGCAAGGGCTCCTGCTAGAATGTATGCCATGAGGGGGCGAGAAGACGAAGAAGCGCTAGACGTGATTGCAGGTCAGTTGTCTATGTTTGAAGTTCCGCTTTACGTTTTAATAGATCCAGGTTCTTCACACTCATATATATGCACGAAAAATGAAAAACTTGAGGACCTAAAGGTAGAACTAGAGAAAGAAGGAATATTAGTTACTAACCCATTAGGAAATGAGGTGATTACTAGGAAGGTAGTGAAAGATTATCCCGTAGAGATACACGGACATATCTTTTGGGGAGATTTATTTGAACTACCATTTCAAGAATTTGATGCTATCCTTGGAATGGATTGGTTAGCCAAACACGATGCATTGGTTGACTGTAAACGGAAGAGAGTTACCTTGCATACTGCAGACGGTGACGAAGTGACTCTAGTGGGAAAAAGGAAGGACTATCTAACTAACATCATTTCTGCCATGACGGCTAAGAGGTTAGTGCAAAAAGGCTGCGAGGCATACCTGGTATGTGCATTAGTAGCAAAAGAAGAGGCACCAAAGTTACAAGATATACCTACTGTATGCGATTTTCCCGACATATTTCCTGACGATTTACCCGGACTACCACCTAAACGAGAGGTGAAATTCACCATAGATGTGTACCCGGGAGCTGCACCAGTATCTATCGCACCTTACCGAATGGCGCCAGCGGAGCTAAAAGAATTAAAGGTACAGCTACAAGAACTTTTAGACAAGGGGTTCATAAGGCCAAGCGTGTCACCATGGGGAGCACCAGTATTGTTTGTGAAAAAGAAAGACGGATCCTTAAGGTTGTGTGTAGATTACCATCAACTTAATAAGCTGACCATCAAAAATAAGTATCCGTTACCTCGCATAGATGATCTGTTTGATCAACTCAAAGGTTCTGGAATCTTTTCAAAAATTGATCTACGATCGGGTTATCATCAATTGGGAATTAAAGATGAAGACATATCAAAAACCGCATTCAGAACTCGCTATGGACATTATGAATTCATTGTTATGCCTTTCGGATTAACAAACGTACCTGCAGTATTCATGGATCTGATGAATAGAATCTTCCACCCGTATTTGGATCAGTTCGTGGTGGTATTTATTGACGACATATTGGTGTATTCAAAGAATCGAGAGGATCATGATCGTCACCTTAGAATTGTTTTGCAAACCCTGCGTGAGAAGCAGTTATACGCTAAATTCAGCAAATGCGAATTTTGGTTGGAAGAAGTAGCTTTCTTGGGACATATTGTATCGGCAGAAGGAATAAGGGTCGATCCCAAGAAAATAGAAGCAGTATTGGAATGGAAGTCACCTAAGACAGTAACGGAAGTCCGTAGTTTCTTGGGATTAGCAGGATATTATCGGAGATTCGTTAAAGGGTTTTCCATGATCACCGTACCTATGACCAAGCTACTTCAGAAGAATGCCAAATTCCAGTGGACCGACGCTTGTCAACGGAGCTTTGAAAAGCTGAAACAAAAACTTACTGAAGCACCTATTCTTACACAACCAGAATCAGGAAAAGATTTTGTGATTTATAGCGATGTATCCCATATCGGGTTAGGTTGTGTATTGATGCAGGAAGGCAAAGTCATTGCGTATGTCTCTCGACAGCTCAAGCCACATGAAAAGAATTATCCTACGCATGACTTAGAGCTAGCAGCGATTGTTTTGGCTTTCAAGACGTGGAGGCACTACTTATACGGGGAAAAATGTTACATCTTTACGGATCATCAAAGCCTGAAATATTTGCCCACGCAGAAAGATTTAAACCTGCGACAGCGAAAATGGATGCAATGGTTAGCCAACTACGACTATACGATTAATTATCACCCGGGCAAAGCGAATGTCGTAGCAGATGCACTTAGTAGGAAGTCAATGCAAGCGCTAAGTGCTATGAGGGTAACGTTAAAACCTACAGAAGATGGAGCTATCTTTGCAGAAATGCACGTGCGACCTAATTTACATCAACAAATATGTGAGGCTCAGAAGGAAGATGAACAAGTGAAGAAGTGGAGTCAACAAGCGCAGGAGAACTGTTCAGGAGACTATCAAATTCGTCCTGATGGTATTCTCTACTACAAGAAGAGATTGGTGGTACCTAAGTCCAAGGAGCTGAAGAAACAGATTTTGCAAGAAGCTCATAACAGTCCTTATACAATGCATCCAGGAGTAACGAAAATGTATCGGGACTTGAAGGAGTATTATTGGTGGCCAGGAATGAAAAAGGATATCGTTGATCACGTAACGAAGTGTCTAACCTGTCAGCAAGTGAAGGCGGAACATCAACTACCCTCAGGGCTACTACAACCTATTACGATTCCAACCTGGAAATGGGATCGTATTACTATGGATTTTGTCACAGGATTGCCTATGACAAGGGACAAACATGACGCGATTTGGGTAATTGTAGACCGGCTTACTAAGTCCGCTCATTTCATACCAGTACGTGTGGATTACTCGCTAGACAAGTTGGCAGACTTGTATATCAAAGAGATTATACATCTCCACGGAGTTCCAACTTCGATCATATCCGATCGAGACCCACGTTTTACGTCAAATTTTTGGCAGAAGTTACAAACAGCCCTTGGAACTCGAACTTACCACAGCACAACATTTCATCCCCAGACAGACGGATAGTCGGAAAGAGTGATTCAAATTTTGGAAGATATGCTGAGGGCGTGCGTTTTAGAATTTAAAGGTAGTTGGGACAAACACCTAAGCTTAATGGAATTCGCGTACAACAACAGTTATCAATCCAGCATACAAATGGCACCTTACGAAGCACTGTATGGTCGAAAATGCAGAACTCCAGTTTGCTGGACATAATTGAGTGAGGAAAAGATGTTGGGGCCAGACATAGTTAAGGAAACTGAAGAGAAGGTAGAAATCATTCGAGACCGATTAAAAGCAGCAGCGGACCGGCAAAAATCATACGCGGATCTAAAAAGGAAAGACATACAGTTTGAGGTAGGTGACAGAGTGTTCCTCAAAGTCTCTCCTTGGAAGAAAGTGTTACGATTTAAACAAAAAGGCAAGCTAAGCCCTAGATTCATCGGACCATATGAAATTATTAAACGGGTAGGTCCGGTAGCTTACCAGTTGGCGTTACCACCTGAATTAAATAAAATTCATGATGTTTTCCATGTTTCGATGCTAAGGAGGTATCGTTCAGATCCAACCCACGTCATACAAGTTCAAGATATTGAGATTCAGCCTGAAATGACATATGAGGAAGAGCCGGTAGAGATCCTAGCACGTGAAATCAAAGAGTTGCGAAATAAGAAGATTCCATTGGTTAAAGTGCTTTGGAGGAATCACAAAGTAGAAGAAGCTACATGGGAACGCGAAGAAACTATGAAGAAGCAATACCCATATTTGTTTTCACCTGATGAGCTTCGGGACGAAGCTTAAATTAACGAGGAAGGAACTGTCACATCCGCCTACTGCATTTATGCAGTGTAGACACGTGCATAGCGAGAGTAGGGAAAAGGAGAAGATAATTCTTGATAACAGCCCTAGATAAGGTTGTATGACAAAAGGGACCTAATTGTAATTTTTAATAAAGTTGGGGACGTAGATGTAATTTCAAAGAAAGTTGCACCGGATGTTCTTAATAGTGCATATAATAGATTCCAAAAATGGAATGTAGAGAAAAATCGGATCGCAACGACGTGTAACGGTTTTTCCAGGAAATGTCCCGTTAAAGAAAAATGAAGAAATGTTGACTAAGGGCATTTTGGTCATTACCAATTAAAGTTATACATGAATTTAGGGTAGGAAATAAAGACGTGAGTACGTAGAGAATGGCGAGAAGTTAAATATGAAACGATTGTCAGTAGAAACGAAGCCGGAGAAAACCCGAGCAAAAATAGGACCAAAAGGGAATTTTGTAAAAAGTTGAGGGCTTACCGGTAATTTTTCAAAATGACTTAGAAACCTAAAATAGATCTTATAAATAGAAAGTAGAGGTCGAGAGGATCAAAACCATATATAGTTTGACTCGTGGAGCTATACGGTTTAAAAGATATGATCGATTAATCGCCGGAACGTAATGTGGGCCCGGTTTCGTGTCGGGACCGGATGAGTAACCCGGGACAACTTTATGAGATCCAATGGGAAGAGAGACAAGTGGAAAGAAGTAAAGGAAAAAGGAAGTTATAAAAATCAAAGGTTGGCCAATCAAAAGAGAACATTTAGCATATGTAATAAATGTGTAATAAATGAAGAAAGAGAAAAAGTGGACAAATGGTCAAGGTGATCATCACTTCCTTTGTATATAAATATAGGTGATATGAAGAGCAAATTCTCTCTTTTCCACTCACCAAATTTGGCCAACAAAAGAAAATACCAAGGGACTTCCAAGTTTTTCCAAACTTTGATTTTTAAGGTAAGTTCTAAGGTTTTTAAGTGTGTAGACTTTAATTTTAGTATTAGTTTTAGGTAGTTATATATATATTGGAAGATTGGGAATTAGAGTCTTATATGGAATTGAAAAAAAAATAATAATAATAAGATTAATTGATTAAATGGAAGAACCAAGATATAGAAAGATTAATAAGGTTGGATTAGGGGTTTCGGTTGGAAAAGAAATAGAGGATAATTTATTATTTTGAAATTCTAAGGTTTATGTTGTATCTTGAATTGATTGAAGGAGAAATAAAGAATTAAAGAAGGAGAAGAAAGAAAAGCCAAGAGGAATTAAAGAAATAAGGTTTGGTACTTTACCTTTGAATAATTAATTTTGGTTTGATGCTTTACAAACTTTGGTTTATGAAAGTTTTGTTGATGCTTAAATATATTGATTTGAGTTAAACATGCAAAAGTTGTCAAAGGGAAGTGTTTGAATCTTCACTTTACCATTAAAGAAGCCTTAATATTGATTTGCAAAAGAAAAATAAACTATCCTATGCATTTCATGTGTTTGGGCCGAAATGGTCCCAAAAAGACAGCTTTCTGGACCTTTTTGTGGAAATTGTTTGAGGCAGCAAACGAAGGAATTTTTCAACGAAATTTTACATGCAATTAGTCAACATATGAAATAAGTTTTCTGTAAAATTTCAGCCAAAAATAAGATCATTTACTTGGTCAAATGCATGATTGAAGTGGACTGAAATTTTGACGAAAATCCAGATTTTACTATTCATTTGGTCATGCCATTTTGCGTTGCCGATTTTTCTCGCCGCAACACTATTCATTTGGTCAATTTGTGATCCTTTGAGGAATGCTTTGAAATATTTGATATATTGTGGATGTTAAATATGTGAAAAAGAGTAACGGTTTGACCAAAGAATGTGGTGCGCGGCATAAATGGCAAAGCGTGACGGAAATTAAAATGATTTTTCGAATCATTCCAAAATGAAGTTTGAAACTTAAATTGAATCATTTTAACCTTTATGCTCTACTGGATAGTGGGAGTGGTAGATAAGGGTATGGTGCACTATACTAACGCATGCAGTACTGCTCATTATTGTGATATGATATGTTATTCAGTGGTGAGGCCACTGAAGCCAATGGGGAGGCCCATTGGTTAGAACCAGGATGGTGAGGGCCATTCCTGTGATCTGATATCGGTGGTGAGGGCCACCTATGTTACAGTGGTGAGGGCCACTGCCTTATCACTATGGTTCCCTATATACCAGTAGAGCCTGAACCAAAGACATATTTTTCGTTAAACTATGAAATGCAAATGAGTTGAATTATGATTTTACATTATTGAAAGCATATCACACTGAATGTATCAAAATTTCTATTGGTTTAAGGTTGGTTGATTTATGATTTAATTATTTCATATTTTCCAAATGTTTTCATATGTTACTTGTATTTTATTGGTAAAGTACCCACTGAGCGACATTGCTCAGCGAGTTAAGTTTTCCTTGACTCGTAGGTTCGGAGCAGTAGATAAATCTTGGGAAAGCAACGACCAGACCACAGCAAATCTCAGGGGTAGATCTTTTAGTTTCCATTATGAGTTAGCTAGTTGTGGCATGTATATGAATAAATATAAAAGAGATTTTCTATGTTATAATTGTATGTTAGTAGTATGTAATAATCATAAATCTTTACTTTATGTTATATTAGAAGTGTGAACTCTTCGTGCAGGTTTGTAGTTGAGGGTATAAGGTGGATTCATTGGGAGTGCATTAAATTTGATGGTAATTATATTGGTCTGTGTAAAATGTTTAAAAAAAAAATCAGAAAAACAAGTTTTGTCGACACTTGGGATCCAAATTTCTAGGCGGAACTATGGCAAAATTTCTGTAAAAATCAGAATTAAAATTTGACTAAGTAAATTGGTAGCAACATTATGATAGTGTGGCGCCTCTACTCGACTTACACATGTAGGTTGGGAAGGGGTGTTACACTCTTGCATCAAAACACAACCTAAACCATTATGTGAAGCATCACTGTAAATCACATATGGTTTATCTTCCACAGGCAAAGTAAGAACAGGAGCTTGAGTCAACATCTCCTTCAATTGCTCAAAGTTAGCTTGACACTGATCTGTACACACAAATCTAACTCCTTTTCAAAGTAATCTGGTGAGTGGAGTAGTTATCAAAGAAAAACCTTTCACAAAGCGTCGATAATAGCCTGCCAAACCCAAAAAACTTCTAACTTTAGTCACTGACTTCGATGGACTCCAATTCAAAATAGCCTCAACTTTACTCGGATCAACTCTTATACCATCTGCTGAAACTATATGACCGAGAAAAGTCACTTGATCAAGCCAAAACTCACACTTTGATAGCTTAGCATACAATTGCTTCTCTCTCAAGGTCTGCAACACAATTCGCAAATGCTTGTTATGCTCCTCTTCATTACGTGAATACACCAAACTATCATCGATAAAGACCACCACAAACTGATCTAGATAGGGCCTAAACACCCTATTCATCAAATCCATGAAAGCTGCAGGTGCATTCATCAATCCAAAAGGCATCACCAAGAACTCATAATGCCCATACCTTGTGCGAAAAGCTATCTTAGGAACATCTTTAGCTCTAACCTTCAATTGATGGTACCCTGATCTCAAATCAATCTTGGAAAACACTGCTGCTCCCTTCAACTGATCGAAGAGATCATCAATCCTAGGCAAAGGATACTTATTCTTAATAGTTACCTTATTCAATTGCCTATAATCGATGCACAACCTCAAAGTACCATCCTTTTTCTTTACAAACAAAACAGGAGCTCCCCACGGAGAAACACTAGGGTGAATAAAACCTTTATCCAACAACTCCTGCAACTGCACCTTCAACTCTCTCAACTCAGCAGGTGCCATTCGATAAGGAGTAATAGAGATGGGAGTTGTACCAGGCAACAAATCGATACCAAACTCAACCTCTCTCTCAGGGGGTAACCTTGGCAACTCCTCAGGAAACACATCTGGGAATTCCACAACTGTGGGTATACTATCAAGTTGAGAACCCACTATTCTGGTATCCACAACATGAGCAAGATAAGCATCACACCCTTTTCTAATCAATTTTCTAGCTGCAAAAGCTGACACAAACAAGGATGCAAGTTGTCTCTGTTCACTAGATACCATCACACTTCTACTATCACCACTTCTCAAAGTAACACACTTCTTTTGACAGTCTACCACAGCTCCATGCTTAGACAACCAATCCATGCCTAAGATCAAATCATACTCCTTAAAAGGCATTTCAATTAAATCACCCAAAAACTCCTCACCTTGCACCACAACTGAACTATCACGATGCACCTTACTCACCACAACACTATGTCCTAAAGGATTTGTCACCAAAACATCAAATCCTAAGGACTCTGAATGCAATTCAGACACAGGCAAGATAGATGCACTTATGTATGAATGAGTAGATCCTGGATCAATCAAAGCAAGAACTGAAATACCAAATAAAGAGAATGTACCCTCAATAACTGCTGAAGCATTAGGCTGCCTCTACATCACATACACTCTCTGAGAAGACCCAGCCCCATCTGGCCTACTGCCTCTGGATGTAAAGCCTCCTCTCTGACTGATCCCAGGTCGACCGCCTCTACTGAAACCTCTGCCCCCTCGACCTCCTCTGCTGACACTAGGCCGAGAAGCTGCAGTATCAGTCTGTCTATCATCCTGTAGCTCAGGGCAATCTTTAATAAAATGAGATGGTGACCCACATCTAAAGCATACTCCTGATCCATCCGTTTCCAACAAGCACCCCCATGGGTCCTACCACAATGAACACATATAGATGGAATGGATCTCTGAACCACTGGAGTCGGAGCACTCGCTACAGAAACTGTAGGTCTCGATATCTGCCTCTGATACTGAACTGATCTACCTAACTGTCTCTGGCTCCTACTGACCCTCAGAACAAAACTTCCTCGTCCTCTCTTCATAGATGAAGACCCTACCTCAAACTGGGATCTCCTAACTTTGGTCTCCTCCTCGGTAACAACTGTTGCAAAAGCTTGTGCTCTCTCAACACTTTTGGCTGCTACAACCAATTGAGAAAAGTCTTGGTACCGGGAACCAGCAACAATACACATAATAGAGGGCCTCAACCCCTCCTCAAATCTCCTATACCAGTCAATCTCATCTGCAATAATCCCCCCGGCATAATGACTCAACCGAATGAATTCTACCTCTTACTCTGTCACAGTCCGGTTATCTTGTCTCAAATTCAAAAATTCGATCTTCTTGACATCCTTATACTCCCTCGGAGTATATTTCTGCTTAAACTCCCTCAGAAAATCACTATAAGACAACATAGGTGGATCATCCATGGGACCAATCATAAGCATCTTTCTGCAGTAAAGAACTAGCATAATCAAATTTCTCTTCAGCAGTGGCTTGCAACTGAATAAATACCCTCTGCACTCTATCCAACCACTGCTCAGCTACTACAGGATCTGTAGTACCAAGAAAATCCTCAGCCCCATACTTCCTCAATTTATCATAATGTCTCACCGGCACTTGTGGATGTGGTGGCGGTGGCGGCTGCACTAGAGCTTGCCTCAACAATTCTACCACATGCCGTAACCAAACTGGCGGAACATCATCAACAGCTGATCTCTCTGGCACAAGAGCAGGTGCCTCACTAACTATCTCAACCCTAGCTCCATCTCTACCCTCTTCAGGAGCTACACTCTCAGCACTACCTTCTATGGACTGAAGTGACTGAGACGCCATCACTACCTATATCTGCAAACGCAGCAGAATATACCTCATCAAAGATTAGAGACTGCCAATACCAAAGCATGAATCTTATTTAAAAACCATATTTTAAAAATCAAAATTTTTCTTTTTCTTACAACTTTCTTACAATTTACCTAGGATGAGAATCTCAAACCTAGGCTCTGATACCAAAACAATTGTAACACTCCTATATCCCGTATACGCATACTACATACCACCACTATCGTAATACACGTATACTGAATATAAGAATGCCATAGTTTTCTAAATAAACAAATCATCCCTTTATACAATAATATGAGCAAATTTAAACATTTAAGTTATATCATAAAACATAATAGATAAAAATGTTCATTCAATATGCAGCGGTATTTACAAATACATAAACATCAAAAATCAAATTTTACAAAACATAAAGGTTATACATGTTTGGCAGTTTGTCTCTGATCTTTAAGCCCACACTCAAAACTTCAAAGTCTAGACTCGATTCGGTCTAGAAGAACTCTCTGGCTCTACCCTGTCACCTGCACGATGAAATACAATCGCGCTAAGCCAACGGCTTAGTGGTACAAACCACAATAACAATATGCTTCAATGCAATGCCAATGTCACACATTTCAACAAATAAGACAATATTCACAAATGATATCTTTATATTGTTCATAACACTACATTTCATTATTTTATTCAATTATTTCATCACTTAAGATTTACATTGAAACAAAGACAAGCATGGGCCCAAAAGACACTAATATG
The DNA here is from genome assembly GCA_947685225.1 of Garcia nutans. NCBI lineage: Eukaryota > Viridiplantae > Streptophyta > Magnoliopsida > Malpighiales > Euphorbiaceae > Garcia > Garcia nutans. The sequence continues at coordinate 13,124,484 of CANTUV010000040.1, forward strand.
CCATTCAACTTTCAGAGTTAATGTTTTGGTTCAATTATCACATTTATCATTATCATTATCCCAACTAGGCTTCAAGGATTAGGTTCAACCAAGCTTCAAGGGGAACAAAGCATGCTAAGTATCAACCCAACTTGGCTTCAAGAACCAAACCCAACCTAGCTTCAAGGGTTGTAACATCTCAACTAGGCTTCAAGGACTAGATCCAACCTAGCTTCAAGAGATTGTTACCATTAGGCATGCCACCAACAACAAAACTCTGAAAATGGAATAACACATTAGACACACAATTCATTCATTATTTCATTATCAATTTCATTCTCATTTTCTCATCATCATTTAGGCATCCATGCCTCAATCATCTCATTTGCATCATTATAGCCAACAACAATGGCTTCACATCTCATCAATAGAGTATACATAACCAATTGCATTGAACATATATTTTAAATTCATCATCATCTAGGCAAACATGCCCCACTTATTTCATTTGAATCATTATAGCCAACCACAATGGCATCACATCTCATCATATCTCAATTCACATTAAAGCAATTCATCATTAAAGTATTCATCATAATCAATTGCATTGCACATACCTTTTGAATGATCATCATATCTTTCACATTATACAAATCATAACATTAATCAAATTGTATTAACAATGTAGTAGATTACTTAACACATTTATAACCAAATGTGTTAAGTCTCAAAATAATGTAAATGAATGCAACCATGTAAGTTTGTACTTACCTCAAGAGCAACTCACACCAATCTATACACTTCTTCTTCCAAGAATTCTCAACACTTAGGTTAGGGCAATTCAACCTCTTCACAACCTAATCCAAAAAGAATAATACACACTTATTTACAAATACACATGAATTCCAATACAATTATTCACCTACTAGTCTCATACTAGACCCATGGATCACAAATTACAAACCAAAACCACTAACTAGGGCCCACGGTCGTGGCCTCACAACCCCACGGTTGTGGCCTCACAACCCCCCATGGTCGTAGGTTAGCAAACGAACCTGTCCAATTTGCTTAACACCCCCACGGTCGTGGCATCCAAAATGCTTCTGTTTCCAATTAAACTCATGTATTAAATGCTTTCAACTTCATTAAACACGAACATCTTGATGATCTACAAAAATAATTGATCAAACCCACAACATACATCAACTACCAATTCAAAACCATAACATAAACACAACTCTTACTCTTCCATTCAACTCCAAAATCACAATCAACTAAATCCAACACTCTCAAACACACCACAATCAAATATACTCATGCTCTTGATAATCCAACACCAAACTCAAACACAACTTAAAAATAAAACAAGAAAATCAAGAAGAAACCTACCGAAGTTAATGAAACTTCTTAAATTTCCAACTTGATCACTTGAAATCTTCTTCAATTTTGAGCTTGGAAAACAAAACTCTCTTTCTCTCTATTGCCTTTGTGATGCCCGGCCAACCAAAGAAAGAAGAAGAAAATGAAGAAGAAAAATAGCCAAGTCAAACACTCAATCTCTTTAAATCTCCACCAAGCAAAAATAATATTAAAATAATTCAAAATATCCTCTTCCACTCACTTAATTCAATTTCCTTTTAATTAATTATAAATAATTAATTTATCTTCTTTTTACTTTCATTACGTTGACTTGTATATGTTATATATATTTCTATATATATACAACATATACACTCTCTCTCTTTACTTCTTTTCTCTTTCCATATAAACATATACACTAAATCCAAATACAACAATAATTCCAAAACTTTTAGGGCATACTTTGGGATATTACATCATTAATCTTTTAATATTAAGATATTTTTATGGCTTGTAATTTTTATGATTAACTATATGTTCGGATTACTTACTTTATTATCAATGATGGAACCATAATTTCATTTATTTATTTGTTCTATTTTAAGAGATTTGTAAAAGGCATGTTTCTACCTATGGTAAGTGCCTTAGTTTATTTATGTTATTTCTTTTGTTATGTTGTTTTTGAACGATTATAAGGGACACATTTTCACTCTTTTATAGGTTTCCTATTTTATCATATATTTTGGACTCTGACATTTGTTAGTGTATATTTCCATCTTATGTGGGTGCCTATTTGATTTGATTTGTTTGATATATAATATGATGTTGTTCATTTCAATAATGTTTGTAATATGAATAGTACCATAAGAATTTAAGAATTTAATAATATTTAGACTTGAAAAGGAGGCCAGTTCCAATGAACCAGGAGTTATAGGGGTGCTGAGCTATTTTTCACCTTCTCCACACATACCCAACTTTTCAAACCTAGTGGGGGTTAGGGATTCTTTAAGAATTGAGTCATCCACCCTTCTATTTTCTTCCTGGTATGTCCGGTGGCAACTCCTATTTTCTTGGTTTAGGCCCATGTTCTCTAAGGCCTAGAGCCTAATAGTGCTAAAGTCGCAAGAACCATTCTACAGAAAGTGGGAGCAAAAATCCCTGCTTACAAATACTTTTTATTTTTTAACCTTATACAATTACTTGTCCAGAAGTTAATGTTGGTAGAGCATGTGTTGTTAGACTTGCGAAGAGCTAGGTCCTGAGATTGAGTTTAAAAATGGACCCGAGTAGAGCTGGGTAATAAAAACAATGTTGTGATAACTAGACTTGGTAATTGTATAGGAGTGTTGGGCCCAATGTGTGTGTAGATGTGTTGTTTTTTATGGATTATGAAAATAATAAAGGTGTTGCATAATAATTGCATATTACATTATGAGAAAGATCATTTAGATATAAATGTATATTATTATTAAAATATATACTACTAAGCATTTAAGCTTGGCGTGGTTGATTTTATGGCGCAAGTGATAGGGTTGGGACGAGAAGCCTTGATATACCTGACCAAGTCTAGATTTTAGGTTAGTACTAGAAGTTTATGATTTTTGCCACAAGACCAGTGTCGGCTTGCATATCATGTAAATATACAATTTTGTTTAAATTTACTAAGCTTGCATGCATTATGTTGATATGTAAGAATGTTACATTATTTATGCATAGTAAAGTTTTGTAAAATATTTGAAGTACAATATATATATATATGTGTGTTAATGGAATCTTTGGTGATTTTGGAGAATTGTTTTAGTTTATTTGATTCATCAATGTTTTGGGAGTGCAATTTTATTTACAGGTTGAGTTGTTTGATGTTTATGAAAAATATCCAATTTACAGATAAAACTCTAATAAATAAATCAAATTAGATTCTTATATGTTTTTTATTGATACAATATATAAATGTATAATATTTTATGTTTATATTACCAAACGAAGGTGTTTTCTACAGTTAATCATGGTGGCGCTCTTGTATTCTATATATGTGCTTTATGTATACGGAATATATGTATTATACGTATATGGATATAAGGGTGTTACATTACCTGCTTTAAGTTGGGGTGTTACATTCTTCCCCCTTTTAGAAATTCATCCTTGAATTTTATAGTATAGCAGATGGGTATTTTTTATCGTGCTTCCACACGCTACTCTAACATATTCTCTATATCATTCTAACTCATCTAACTATTACATAATTTGTACTATTTTCATTTGTCACTTAGTGTCTTTTCTCACTGTGTTTCCTTTTTTCCTTTCTTTCTTTCTTTCATATGCTTATTCTTTCACATGTAAATATATATTGTATACAATCTATGTTTTTCATAGATATGCAAATGTATGTGCTTGTAATATGATCACTCAAATGATGTTAAAGTTGTTGATGCATGATATGTGAATGAGTGATGTAATGCATATGCATAACATATGCTTGTACACCATATATATACACATATATTCTTTTGATTTCTTTTTATTTAACATTCCACTTTGTGTTATTATATCATTTTATGATTTTAGATATACACTATATGTATATAATTTTCCTTTTATTTAGTCTTGGTAGCTCTGGCTCTGTTGCATCCTCTACCGCTCTCTAAATAATAACAAGCCTATATTATCATCTTCGTGATATCAAATACAATTAACTCCCCAAAACTTTGGCTCTGATACCACCTTTGTCACACCACAGAATTAGGGTATGACCATCCTAGGGCTCAAGTAAAAAATGATTGCCAGAACCACATAGAACACAGTGTTACATAAAAACTACTCAAAATTATTAAAAAAAAAATTCAAAATTTTACTATATTTTATTTTTAAACATTTACCATTAAATTCATTTCGACATCACAATTCTATTTCTTTTTATTGTTCTTCTATTCTTGGATTTCTTCCTTGTTACCATTGGATACCATAGTGTCACTTTTAGTAGAGCTACCTACCTGCAATACAACATTGAAAAATAATGAAGGTGAGGGCAAGCTGCAACTCAGTGAATGTTCAGGCTTTTCATATGGCTTTAGTTCCACCTTTATTTAGGTATTTTAAAATAGCTTATTAAAACTTCTATTTTTTTGCTCACACTCTTGGCTAACCTTATTCAACATGGATGGGATGACACTCCAAGGATATGAAATATTTGTAGATATAACTGCAAAAATCAAGACCCGAAAGATGAAGGAAGATGAAGAACTAGCCTAATAAAAAGACAAGATGAAAGCGCCTACAGCCAGTGATGATTATCTAGTAGAAGACTTCACAACCGTGATCCATGATGATATTGATAGTGTCTACACCCTGACAGGCCTAATCAAATGGATGATGTATTTTTCTCTTATTTGTATGAGACCGATGACATGTTTGAAGTTAAGGTTAAAGAAATAAATGCTAATTTTGCTTATATGATGTGTCTTCTAATGAAAGCATTCTTATGCATGATCGTATGAGATTTTTAATATAAAATTTCTTAACATGCATTCAATGAACTTAGGAACTTATGAAAATCCTTAAATCATTTGCATTGCATCAAATGTTATCCCCGAAGAGAGAGAGAAATTTGAAATAATGTTGAAAAAATATGAGAAGTTGTTTGCATGGACATATGAGGATATCTTGATAATTAATAAAGACATAACAGAACATTGCATCTCGACTTATGATCACATGAAGCTACTAAAATAGAAAGTGGGACAACTCCAACCAAAATGGGCTTAGTTGATAAAAGAGGAGGTGGAGAAACTGGTTAAAGCAGGGTTTCTCGAAGTGGTAGAGTACCCAGGTTGCTAGCCAACATAGTACCAATTCCCAATAAGGATGGAAAGGTATGCATGTGTGTAGAATATTGAGACTTGAACAAAGCTTCTCCAAAAGATAACTTCCCATTTCCCCATATTGATGTATTAATATACAGTATGGTAGCTAGTGTAATACACTCCTTCATGAATGGGTTCTCAGGATATAATTAGGTAATGATGGCAAAAGAAGAAGAGATAAAACTGCCTTCATAACAGGATGGGGGACCAATGCATACAATGTAATGCCTTTTGGACTCAAGAATGTAGAAGCCACTTATCTAAGAATAGCCACAACCTTGTTTTATGACATGATCCATAAGGAAATGGAAGTATATGTGAATGATTGTGAGACCTCGCTCGAGCACCGATCAAGCCCGCTAAGGGGAGATGTAATACTCATTTGGGCCAAGTCTCATGCGATACCACCGCATATGGTTTCCAATCAGTTCAATAAGCACGGGTTTTGAATTATCTTTTATTTTGAAAAGATTTGATTTTTTTTACTAAAAAGAAACTCTTCTTTTATTTTGAAAAGGGATGATGGCTTTTATGAGTTTATTTTCTTTTGGGAAAATTAAGGGAAAACCTATATAATTGACCCTAATAAATTAAGTTAATTTTTACCCAAAAAGGACACTAGTTTGAAACCAATCACGATGGGTCCTAGGCTAAGTTTTCAGACCAATTTCAATAAAAATGGTTTTTGCCTCTCTTTAACTAAAATTTGACCTTCCTTTATAATTGATAAAAATGCAATTTTTATATATTATTATATAGTTGATGCTTATGGTATTGTTATGTTACATGAATAGGTAATAACATGACATTCACAAATGCAGAGCAGAAAAGTAAAAATTACAAATTCTTTAAAGATAATAATTTTAGGGGAGCTTCAACTCTAGCTCTTATGGGCTTTAAGCTGATTATGAATCCCCAAATCAACAAATGAATTAAAAGTAGAGAAATAAAAACAACAATGATGACTATTTGCAAAAATTACCAATTTTGGAATGGTTCCCCAAAATGTTAAAGAAGAGGAAATAATAGCAGTAATAACATAAATAATAAAATTAATTGAAGAAGAATAAAAAGAAGACCAGTTGGTTGTTTAGGTGTGGGCTCACCACTCAGAGTAATATTTTGAGTATGTCTACTTATCCCCTTTAAATAGGAATCAGAGTTGTAAGTAGCTCATGCCTTTGATTGCAAAAGGTATTTAATTAACCAATTTTATAGTTTATTAATTACCGAATTGAAAATAAGATTGGGAAGTGCATAGTACCTTGGGTAAGTGCTTTTTCTTGATAAAAGGTTGAAGAGCCTTGCCTCTTCATAGCTCTACTTGTGTGGAAAATCAAATAAGAGTAATTAATAATGATGCAAAAAGTCTAGTAACAATTCTTAAGAAAATTTAGTATTTAATTAATTTTTATCATGGGTCCAACTAGGCAGAGTTTCGAGCTCTCAAATTTTGATCCTAAAACAAGAAGAGTGGACCCCTATTTATAGAAGTCCAAATTTCAACCAAGTTGTGTATGATAAAGACAATCTGTGAATGATGCAAATGTTCACATGAGATGCAGGCCTCCGCATTCGGCATAGTGGAGTGGCCTAGCTGTGCCACACTCTTTTTTTTCCATGCAAAGGAAATTAATATATATTTTGCTAATTTTTCTAATTTGACTTTTTTTCCAATTATCTAGGCCATGTGTAAAATTAAAGATTCACAACTACTCCCATTGCATTATTTTGCTATAAAATGTTGATGCAATGGCGTCAATCAGGGGGAAATAGATAAAATAAACTTGACTGACACATCACTTTTTTTTGGAGTGCATCTGATTATGTTTGGCTCTACACCATTTGGACTGCCTTTTTGCCAGAATTCTATAAATTGAGAGGGGAGGAGCATTTGTCCATCACTCCTCTCCACACTTTATCTTGCCTTCATTTAACGCTCTCTCAAGATGTCACAATCCTTTGCTTCTTCTCCTTAATTTACTGAAACACCAGCCATTGTAACCTGGGGAACCACAACCTTCCTAATGATGTGAGGGACTTATTGCTTCCAACTGGCTTCATGGATCTCTTATCTCATGATTGCACAAGGTAGGCTAAACATGACCTATTGCAGACCACTAATTCATTCCATTTCCCTTGTAGTAAACTAACTATGATGCCTCATGATTTATATTTGTTGACCGGTATCTGTGAGTAGGGATTTTTACGACTTTGGCACTGTTTAGGCTCGGGGCCTTAGAGAACATGGACCTAAGTTCGGAGAAAATGGAGTCGCCACCTGGACGGGCCGGGAAAAAGAAAGGGGTGGATGACTGGATTCCTAAGGAATCCCCAACCCCCTAATGGTTCGAAAAGTTAGGTACGTGTGGGGAAGGTGAGAAATGGCCCAGCACCCCCACAACACCCAATTCATTGGAACCGGCCTCCTTTGTAGGTCTTAATATTATAAAATTCTTAAGTATAACAATATTATCCTTATTACACGCAATAATTGAAATAAAGCATCATTATATTAAAATCAAAGCAATTTCCAAGCAAAGCAAATAAATTGACACCCATCTGAGGATGGAAACATGTCCTTACATCGTTCATGTCTAAACTAAATAGGACACCCACCGAAAGGTAGAAACATGTCCTTTACATTGGTCCAAAATATAAAAGAAATTTAAATTACATGATATTTAACTAATGAGGAATCCACAAAGTGGAAACATACCTCTTACAATTTTAATACTAAAACAAATGAAATTAAATAAATCAACCATCAAAGCATATAATAGACTACATAATCAAATCTAAAAATAAAGCAAGTAAAGATACAAATTAGGGTTTACTGTTTCTATTTAAAGTTCTTTAATTAATATTTAGGGTTTTGGGATTTTAGTATTATTATTGTTATTTGTTTAGGCTACTGTAAATGTTAAAGAAAATTGGAATGGATTAGGGTTTTATGAATTTAAGAAAGTAGTAAGGTTTTTTTTGGTTGATCAAATTAGGGTTTATGGGTAACATTATGAAATTAGGGTTTTGGAATCTTAAGACATTAGGTTTATAATTTATATTTACTGGATTGTTATTTTAAGTTTGTTGGATCATGGTTTTAGGGTTTAGATTTACTAAATTAGGTTTTAAGTTCACTGAATTAGGGTTTAGGAAAATTTAGGGTTTTTAAGATTTTGATCAATTTGTATGATGAAACAATTAATTCAATTTAAATGATGAAGCTACTGTAAAGAAATAAATAAAGAAAATAGAGATTCAAACCTCCGTTCATTGGTTTCATCAAAAATTGCTTTCTGGATGAACAATAACAAAGGCAAGTTTGCTACCTTTGATGAATTGTTGATTGCTTGCTTGTTGGTAATGTCTCTTGCTAGGGTTTTATGTCTTTTCTTTACTCTGAGCCAATACAAGTTCAAAAGTCCAATTTTCGATCACACCAATTTTTTTCGATCCTTAATTCTGAGTTTTAAAGTGTTATTTATAGGAAAAATCATAAACCTAATTCTAATTGTTTAAGGAAACTAAAATTAATTAGGAAAAGAAACCAAAACCAAATAGAATTTGGTTTTGGAAAAAATTGAGTTGGAAAATTTTGCTGGCAAAAACTGCGAGTGTTGGCCAAGAATTGCGAGGATTTGCAAGCGCTGGCTGGGGCGGCTGGCCAATTTGCCGCAGGAAATTCCTGCGGCAAAATGCCCAAGGCAATTTTGCCTGCAGGAATTTCCTGCGGGCGAATTGGCCTTGGCTAATTCCACTTTCGGCGACGAAAAAATTCGTCGCCGATTTTTATTATTATTATTAATTTTTTATTAACTTCACCATTTTTATTTTTCTTAAAAATTATAAATAATAAATACTAAAATAAATATTATTTAGTTAAAATAACAAAAAAAATATTTTGGACTATATAAAAAAAATAACGGACCGGACTAAGTCAAAAATTAAGGGTCTACAGTTTTCCCCCTGCTTGAACGATCTGAGACTTCAGTAAAAGAGAGTGAAAAGCAATAAGACTTAATTTTTCTAAGATGGTTGAGGTTTTGGGTTCTGGACCCGATTCAAGTTCTGGACTCAAGGATAATTTTAGGTTCTGGACCTAAGGGTAATTTGGGTTCTAGACCCGAGCTAAGTTTTGGACTTAAAAGAGATTTTAGGTTCTTGGCCTAAGGATAATTTGGGTTCTGGACCCGAGCTAAGTTCTGGACTTAAAAGAGATTTTAGGTTTTGGACCTAAGGGTAATTTGGGTTCTGGACCCGAGCTAAGTTCTGGACTTAAAAGAGATTTTAGGTTCTAGACCTAAGGATAATTTGGGTTCTGGACCCGAGCTAAGTTCTGGACTTAAGGAAGATTTTAGGTTCTGGACCTAAAGGTAGTTTGGGTTCTAGACCTGAGCTAAGTTCTGGACTTAAGGAAGATTTTAGGTTCTGGACCTAAGGGTAGTTTGGGTTCTGGACCCGAGCTAAGTTCTGGACCTAAAAGAGATTTTAGGTTCTGGACCTAAGGATAATTTGGGTTCTGGACCTGAGCTAAATTATGGACTTAAGAGTAATTTGGATTCTTGACATGAAACTAGATTTGGATACTCGATCCTAAACTGGATTTGGATATTTGATCCTAAATTGGATTTGGATACTCAATCCTAAATTGGATTTGGATACTCGATCCTAAACTGGACTTGCATACTCGACCTTAAATTGGATTTGGATACCCGATCCTGAACTGGATTTGGATACTCAATCCTAAACTGGATTTGGATACTCCATCCTAACTTGATTTGGATACTTGATCCTAATTGGATTTGGATACTCGATCCTAACTGGATTTGGATACTCGATCCCTAACTGGATTTGGATACTCGATCCTAACTAGATTTGGATACTCGATCCTAAACAGGATTTGGATACTCGATCCTATCCTGGATTTGGATTCTCGATCCTAACTAGATTTAATTTGGATACTTGGACTCGTGACTGGGTACTTGGACCCGAGATTGAATTGGATTTGACTAAACTTTTATCAGTTGAGGATTCTAGCTTAACTTGTTGTTCCATTCTTTTGCTCTTCCTTTTGCAAAAATTATGCTATTTTTAGTTGGCCCTCATATCTTCTCCTTGCCCCCAAAGATTTTTTCCATGCAAGCTTTGATTGATATTTTTATTATCTAGTTCTTCGCACAAGCACGTATTTCTTCTCCTTGCAAGATTACTGGAACTTTCTCAAGTAATGAGCTTTCCATGCCCCCCTTATTTAATATCTTCTTTTGATTGTTTACTTCACAGGGTGTTTGCTGTTCACTTTGACAAAGAATAGACAATACAATACAAGAAAATGCAATGTGATATGTTCATGCATGCATGATATGCATGAATAACATTAACAGTGGTTCCATCGACTCATAGACTAAGGTGATCAGCAGAAGTATTCTCATTGACTCCTTTTTGACACTCGTTCAAGTCTTGCATTGGAATGATAGAAAGCTTTGCATTTATGGCTTTTATCTTCAAGATGTTGAGAATATGATTGGTGGAGACCCCAAGCAGTAGAGTCAGGGATGCATCCATTTCAAACTATGTTTCAGCATGTCAATTGGTAGCTTCTTCATGACTTTGCCAATAATCATTTCCTTTGCCCAATGTGTCCTTTGGAGGTTCAATGATTTGACATACTTCCCTTAACTTGAAGGCTTTGTAATTTTTTTTGATTTTTTTTGAATTTTCAATTTTCAATTTTGAATTTTGATTTTGAAATCAAATGTTGGCTTTGCCAAATTAATGTCAATGTACCTCAGGACTTGATTTTCCAAATTAACATATCTATAATATTACAACCCTAGTTACCATACTAAACTCGGGAATCATTTCTATTTAAATAAGAATTGTTACACTTCAGATAGGCACATACACATTGCTTAGCTAAAGGTCTCATTGAGTTTGAATATGGTCTATCTCATATGCATGCTTTTTCAAACTATCTCCACTAATAGACTCTACCTACCAAGAGAGATAAACAAGCTTTTGATAGGCTTGAAATGGGGTCCATAAGGGACATGGGTTAAATGAAGGCCATTTGAAAGTTGGAGCTGATGTGACACAATGGACAAACCTTCACACTACAAATTTCTTGTTTGAACTTTAGGTAGCTGGGAGCAATCTTGTTTGACTCTAAATTCTTTCTATCTTCTTGGCATTAATCTGGATCTTGATTAGGACAGTCTTTACCCTTGCAAAAAGTTTGTTACCCAAATTTGTTTCTTTTCTACTTCTCTCTTTTCTTTCATTTTTATTTTTCTTATTCTTCCCTTTCTTTGAGCATTTTATCATTTTGTCCTTCTTCCTTGTAGGACTATCAAGTACTGAACTTTCAAGAACTGGATGGTCTTTCTCCTTTTTCTCTAATTTTGATCGAATATTTAGTTGGGTTGGACCAATTCAAGTCAAACTATCCTTACAAACAAAATGGAAGCCTTTTGCTGTTTTAGGGAAAAGAGAACTCAGTTGGTTTTGTGAACCGCCTTTTTGGGTTTTATCTTTTTTTTTTTTCTTTTCTTCTTCTTTTTTTTTCTTTTTTTGTGTGTTTTTTCTTTTCTTTTTCTCTTTTTTCTTTTCCCTTTTTTTTCTCTTTTTTCTTTTCTTTTTTCTTTTTTTGTGGTTCTAGCTCTAAAAGAGTTGTCTTGTTTGTACCAACATGGGTGTCTAATAATGGATGAGTGGAGTGACATAAATCTTCTTTAATACGAATAAATCATTTGTTACTCTGATGTTATGTTGATAGATTGGAGATATTAGGTGAACTTCAACTACCCTTATGGTCTTGAGAACATCAACTTTCCGTATGATCTTGACTATTCATTCCTTTCTTTGATCTTCTTGCCTCTTCATCTTAGTGATCATAAGACTTGTCAAAAGTATCATAACAACTTAGGGTAGGTTGTTGAGGTTATATGCCAATGAAAAGAAATATAAAACTTTATGAAGGCTCAAAGGGACAACTAGGGATTGATATTTAATAGAGTGGATACTAGTTGTTGGATAACCAAACAATGCCTAGATCATCTCTCCCTTAAATAAGCAAAGTTCAATTTCACCTCGAAAGTTTGTCAAAGCATGTTCTAAGACTGACTAGGACCTAGACAAAGGTAATTATGTAGGAGCCCTCACTAAGTAAGCATACACAACTCAATGTTATGGAGCGATTCCCTCACCTAGTAAAGTCATTCAAGTCATGATGCATAAATATATTAATTCATGAATTATCAAGCTAGATTCCTCATTGGTTGAGCACCAAAATGAACAAAGACTGTCACATCCCAAAGGCTAGAGAGTCGAGTAATAGGCAAGGAGGACATGAACGAGTGGTCAAATAGAGGCTCGGGATAGTCAAATATGAAATTGGTGTACACAGTGGAGCTGACGGGACCTAATTGAAATTTTTTTTAAGAGGCTGAGGACCTAAAGGTACTTTTCCAAAAAGTTACATCGATTCTTAATAGTGCCCATAATGGATGTAATAGATGTGTTCTCGGGATTTATAGGGTCGTAACGGTGGCACACGATTTTTCCCGAATATGCACGGTTTGAAAGTTACGGATGATTTTGCAACAAGGGCATTTTGGTCATTTCCACCGGAGTGGCAATTTTGTAAATAGAATCAATTTGAGGGGCAAAATTATAAAGAAGGAAAAGTAACTTTCAAGTGGCCAAATCATGGCCATTTGTTCAATTTTGGTGGATAAATCAAGACCATTCAAGTTAAAAATAATAAATAAATAAATTAAATAATTATCTAACATCTAATTTTTTTTGTCTTAAAGCATAAGACACATGCCTAACACCTAGAAAACTTCATTATCTTCATTTTGGGACTCCATTGTTGTGGGCTTCTTCCAAAAGAGCCAAGGGAAAGTTTTAATTTCTAAGTGATTTATCAAGTTTTTTTTTAAGAGAAATTAAGGTAATTCTTCAAGCTAACTTCTTCTCTTTCATTTAATTTGAGTATTAGGCTTTGTATGGAAGGACTTAAAGTCATGTTTAATTAGGGAAAATATTAGAAAGTTGATGAATATGATGGAGAATAGCAAAATAGTTGGAGAATGAATAGAAATGGTGTTTAATGGTGAAAATAAGCTAGCAACCATTAGAAAAATCATAAAATAAGACTATGTCTATACCTAGGGTTCTTACCCTTGTATATGTGTTGTTAAATTTCATAGGAAATCAAGGAGACAAGGAAGGAAAGGAAGTGATATAGATAAAGGACTAAGAAATAGTAAGGTTTGGTACTTTAACAATTGAACTCCTTTTGAAATTTTTCTGTTTTACAATTAGTAAAATGTTGTGACTTGTATGATTTTTAATTAAATATAGAAAAATTATCTTGAGTTTCATTTTTGATATGTTGTGTCTCAATGAGTCTAAAATGACTGAAAAATATGTTGAGTTGAATTTGGAATGGTTATGATTTTGGAAAGATTATGTTTATTAGACCTGCTCCAGCAGGTACCTTGACTGAGACAGCCATTTTTCTGGATTTTTAATAAAATGTAGAAAAATAAAATCCAATTAAATTTTGGATATGTTGTTTTTTTGTGAGTCTAGTATTTGAGAAAAATAATTTGGAACCACATTGATTGAATTTAATTTACGGAATTCACAAAATTCAGAACTGCTGCCAGGATGCAGGGCAACTGGAGCAGTCTGGTTGGGTGAACTAGTTGACCAAGAATTTGTGTCTAGTTTGATATAAAATTTTAAAGGAATGATTTTAAGATGCAAAACTAAATTCTGTAAATTTTTTTGAGTTTTTAGCCAAGTGGATTATTTTATACAAATTTTCTAAGACAAGGATCAAGTTGGGTCAAGAACCAGAGTTTATTGTTCATATGGTAATTTTTCATTATTAACTTGGTCAAAAACTTGGTGTGGGTGTTTTATCATTTTATTTTTGGTATTGAGTTTAAGTATGAATATGAAGAATAAATTAGATGGAAAAGAGGAGAAAATCAATCTGAATTTCATAACCGTGATAAAAGTCACGTGATGGAATACATGTTCGTTATCATGTGAATATATAGATAAGGTATATACGTGGGGAAATACGTATATATATGGTATATATATGCGTGTATATGGTATATATGTGAATACATATGATACATATAGAGTATATGTGGTATTTGTGTAAGTATATATTGTATATACATGGAGAATATGTGGTATATATACGAAATGAATGGGTATATATGAAATGTTATATATGCTCTACTCGGTAAATGGGTAAAACCGGTTTGGAATGGGGATTTGGCATGCCATCCTACCGGCAGTACTGTCTTAACGGCTTCGGTCTGGATATTACTTATGCGTGCGCGGTTATATCGTGTGAGGTCAAGATCATGGTAACTAGTCGTGTGAGACCAAGACCACGCAGTTATGTTGTATATTCCATATCGTGTGAGACCAAGACCATGGCAATTAGTGGTGTGAGGTCAAGACCACGCGTAACTCTATACGAGGCCTCATTTCGAGATCGGTGTATTCATAATTACCTAGTGGAGCATATTAACTCGTAATGATAATGAAGTTATATTACATGTTGTTTACATACAGAATGTGAATCTTAACTTAATTCGAAAATATAAATATGATGATTGTATGAAAATAGTTTAATTATGCAGTATTCTACTTTTATATGTGTTTTAACAACCTTCCTTGCACTATTTATATTCGGCAATGGGTAAAGTACCCACTGGGCAATAAGTTGCTCTGCGAGTTATATGTCTAACTCGCAGGTTGTGGATAGAAGATCAGCATTTCTGCAGCGGCCCGCACCAGCTCGACGGCGAATAGCGTAGGACTTTTGACATAAAATAGTAGTATGGCATGTACGTTATATCTATTGTAAAGGTTTGTTAAACATATTAAGTATTATGGTGTATGTAACAAGAGAATAAACAGTAGTATGGTAATGAAACTTAGCAAATGATATGCTATCTTGAGAAACAATATAGAAGTGTGAAATTTTCTTGCAGGGTGTAGTTGAGGATATAAGGGAGATTATTATTGGGAGTGTTCTTGAGTTGAATTGTGAACAAAAGTGTTTTAAAAAAAAATCAGTTTTGGCGACACTTGGGAACCCCTTTTTTTAGGGGAAACTCCACCTAATTTTTCAAAAAATTTTTCATAAGAATTCTTAATTAAGACATTGTAACCAAAGCTCGCATCCCGATGTGACATGCCTCCCCGAGTTATTCATAGGTCGAGAAGGGGTGTTACAAAGACCAACAAAAATTTTAATGAAAGTAATTTATTCAATCAACTTTAAATTTGAAAAACATGATTGTTCCAATTAAATATTAAATAAGTAAAATTGAAAAGCAACATTCAAGCTAAGGAAAGTTTGTTGAATTAAGCTCCTTCTCCTTTCACATCTTCAACATTCCCGTCTTGAAAAGAGGATAAAACAAAATCTTCTTCCAATCCTTTTCCCACCATGAAGGTTGCTGGTGGTGGCACTCTTCCAAATTTAGGCAAAGGGTTGTTCTTTGTATTGGGCTTATCCAGCTTGGGTAGCTTACCACTATCAATCAAATCTTGGATCTCATGCCTTAGACGAGCACATTCATCTGTTTCATGCCCTTGCATTTGATGAAATTGACAAAAGGCCTTGGCATTGAAGTTTGGTGGCAGTGGATTATGTAACGGTCGAGGAGCTAACGGTTGTAACAACCCTTTCTTTTGCAGCTTGCTAAAAACCCAACATAGAGGTTTCCCCAATTTTGAGAATCATCTTTTATTTCCTTGACCAGTCACATTAACATCAACTTCTTTTTGCATGCTTTGATTGCTAGGCTGATAATTCCCTTTCTCATTCCTTCTTATTGACTCCCTTTCCCACTCTTCAATTTGTAGACCAGCTTGGAGAAGATCTTTGAAATCCCTTATAAGGGTGTGAGACATCCCTTCGCAGAGATTGGGCAGGACGCCTCTCATGATCATCCTTATTTGATCAAATTCATCGGACCTTTTCTTCAGCAAAACAGCATTATTTCTCCATCTTTTTAAATAGTCCACAAAATTCTCATTTGGCCTTAGTCTAATGGACTCAACTTCTCATTCGGCACTGTTTAGGCTCGGGGCCTTAGAGAACACAGACCTAAGTCCGGAGAAAATGGAGTCGCCACCCGGACGGGCCGAGAAAAAGAAAGGGGTGGATGACTCGATTCCTAAGGAATCCCTAACCCCCTAATGGGTTCAGAAAGTTGGGTACGTGTGGGGAAGGTGAGAAATGGCCCAGCACCCCCCACAACGCCCTGTTCATTGGAACCGACCTCCTTTACAGGTCTTAATATTATAAAATTCTTAAGTATAATAACATTATCCATGCTACACACAATAAAAAGAAAGCATCATTATATTAAAATCAAAGCAATGTCCAAACAAAACAAAACAAATAAATGGACACCCATCCAAGGATGGAAACATGTCCTTACATCACATGCCTAAGTAGGACACCCACCAAAAGGTAGAAACATGCCCTTTACATAAGTTCTAAAATAGAAGAGAAAATTAAATTACATGATGTTTAACTAATGAGGTACCCACCAAGTGGAAACATACCTCTTACAACTTTTGGAAGTCTAAATTAATTAATAAAGGTAAATAATCATCCATAATATATAAATCATTCATTAAAAGTATTAACCAAAATATAAAACAAACATCCATCCATGATAAATTAAATAAATCAAGTATTGAAATTAAATAAATTAAAGTATAAGAAATAAATCAAAGCATAAATAAATATGGAATTGAATAAAACAAATAAAAGTTCAAGTATAGCTACTATTTCTATTTAGGATTCTTTATCTCATGTGTTAAGGCTTTGGAAATTCTAAAGTTTAAGCTATGTGACTTTTTAGGTGATTAAAATAGATTAGGTTTTATGTTTTTTTAAGGTTAGCAAGACACTTTGATTAAACAAATTAAGATTTGAATGATGAAATAATAAAACTTGAGTTTTAGACACTTTTGAAATATTTTTTAATTAATGATTTTAAATAATAAATTGAGCTACTTAGCTTTTTTGAGTTTTTTATGTTTTTATGTTTTTTATGTTTTAAAGGGTTTAAAGTTCATAAAAATTAGGGTTTAAGGTTTTAAAAGGGTTAGGGTTTATTACTTTAGGTTTAAAAGATGATTTTTGGATTTTAGGCTTTCAATTTGGGGTTCTCGGCCAAGGAATTTAATTTTAGGGTTTTAAATAGCAACTTGATATTTTATGAGATTTTATGAATTTAAACACATGAATTGAAGTTTTTATAAGTAGAAAAGATATTTTTTAAGGTTTTTTGAATGAAAAAGAACCTAATTTAAAATTTTAATAGAAACAGAATTTTATTTTGGTTTTGTAGAAAAATATGTTAAATGAGTGTTTTAAGGTTTTTAAGAAGAAAAAATAACAATTTTGAGTCCTTTTAGAAAAGAAAGTCACATTTTTAATGTTCTAAACTTGGAAAAATTAAATTAAAACTCTAAGATTTTTTATTTAAAAAACTTAAATTTTATAGATTTGGCTATTGTAAAACATAAATCAAAAGAATTAAAACATACCTTCTTTTGTTGATTCTCCAAAAAATAACTCTTCTTGGATGAACTAGCTCCAAAGACAAGTTTTGATTGCCTCTTTTCTTCTCCCTTTTTCGTGCTACTGCTGCTACTGCTGCTATAAATATTAATTGAATTGATTTTTCCCTTTCCTTCTTTGATTTGGTTTCAAAACCTAAAGCTATCATGAAAAGTTTTTCCCTCCTTTGATTTTGTTTAATTGGTCCTTATTTATAGTGGTTTTTAGGTTGTTTATTCCTAATTAATTAAGGTAAGTAATAATAATAAAAAAAGAAATTAAAACCTAATTGGATTAGAATTCTAAAAATTGCAGCTGAAAAATTTGTGCTGGCGAAAAATTCTGGCGACGTGCCCGTGGGCGTGCCAGCCCGCAGGAGCCTGCGGGCGAGCCACCGTTGGCCAGACGGGCCCGCGCGACCACTTTTCCCTGCCGATTTTTTTCCGACTCCGATTTTTATTTTTATTTTTATTTTTATTTGTTTATTTTCATTTTTTACTACTAAAAATTAGATACTAAGGTAAAAAATTATTTAATTAAAATTATTTTAGACCAATTAAACAACAAAAATCATTTTGGACTAAATAAAGCATGTTGGATCGGATTGGGTCAAAAATTAAGGGTCTACAGTTTGCCCCCTGCTTGAATGATCTGAAATCTTAGTGAAAGAGAGTGAAAAGCAATAAGACTTAATTTTTGAGGTTTTGGGTTCTGGACCCGAGAGATTGGTTTAACTCATCTGACCTTTTATCAATTGAGAATTCTGGCATAACTGGTTGTTCCATTTTTACGAATGGTAGGCCTTTACCCACCAAAAATAGATCTTTATCTATTAGAAACTATGTCTTTTACCTAGGAACATGGATCTTTATCCATTGGAGATTGGGTCTTTACCCGTAAAAATGAATCTTTATCCATTGGAGGTCGGGTTTTTACCCTTGAAATATGGATCTTTATCCATTTGAAATCGGGTCTTTACCCTTGAAACAAGGATCTTTATCCTTCAAACTTTGGGTCTTTACCCTTTGAAACATGGATCTTTATCCATTGAAAATCGGGTCTTTACCTTTGAAACATGGATCTTTATCCATTGGAAATCGGGTCTTTACCCTTGGAACATGGATCTTTATCCATTGAGATCGGGTCTTTACCCTTGAAAATGGATCTTCATCCTTTGAGATCGAGTCTTTACCCTTAAAAATGGATCTTCATCCTTTGAGATCGGGTCTTCACCCTTGAAAGTGGATCTTCATCCTTGAGATCGGGTCTTTACCCTTAAAAATGGATCTTCATCCTTTGAGATCGGGTCTTCACCCTTGAAACTGGATCTTCATCCTTTGAGATCGGGTCTTTACCCTTAAAAATGGATTTCATCCTTTGAGATCGGGTCTTCACCCTTGAAAATGGATCTTCATCCTTGAGATCGGGTCTTCACCCTTGAAAATGGATCTTCATCCTTTGAGATCAGGTCTTCACCCTTGAAAATGGATCTTCATCCTTTGAGATCGGGTCTTCACCCTTGAAAATGGATTTTCATCCTTTGAGATCGGGTCTTCACCCTTGAAAATGGATTTTCATCCTTTTGAGAGTTCTAATTGTTCCATTCTTTTGTTCTTCCTTTTTGCAAAGAATTAGCTATTTTTAAATTGGACCTTATATCCTCTCCTTGCCCCCCTGTGTGGCAAAACATTTGTAAGTGAGTTTAAAACTATTTGGTATATAAACCCAAAAAATTGAAAAGGAGAAACTTTGCCCCCTGTATAGGCTCAAACTCATGATTTTTCTATGCGGACTCTGATTGATGTTGTTGTTGTCTAGTTCTTCACATAAGCACGCATTTCTTCTCTTTGCAAGATTACTGGAGGTTTCTCAAGCAATGGGCTTTCTATGCCCCCCTGATTTGATATCTTCTTTTGATTCTTTACTTCACAAGGTGTTTGTTGTTCATTTTGCCAAAGAATAGACAACACAAGACAAGAAAGTGCGATGTGATATGCTCATGTATGCATGATATGCATGAATAATACTTACAGTGGTTCCATGACTCACAGAACGAGGCGATCAGCATAAGTGTTCTCATTGGTTCCCTTTTGATGCTTGTTCAAGTCTTGCATTAGAATGATCGAAAGCTTTGTATTTATGGCTTTTATCTTCAAGATGTTGAAAACATGAGTGGTGGAGATCCCGAGTTGCAGAGTCAGGGATACATCCTTTTTATATTTCATTATGACCTTGCCAATAATCATTTCCTTTGTCCAATATGTCCTTTGGAGGTTCAATATACTTCCCTTAACTTGAAGGCTTTGTATGACAAAAATATTTTTGGTTTGATTTTTTTGAATTTTAATTTTGAAATCAAATGTTGGCTTTGCCAAATTAATGTCAATGCACCTCAGGACTTGATTTTTCAAATTAACATATCTATAACATGACAACCCTAGTTACCGTACTAAACTCGGGAATCATTTCTATTTAAGCAAGAATTGTTGCACTTCAGATAGGCACATACACATTACTTGGCCAAAGGTCTCATTTGAGTTTAAATACTGTCTATCTCATATGCGTGCTTATTCAAACTATCTCCACTAATAGACTCTACCTACCAAGAGAGATCAACAGGTCTTTGATAGGCTTGAAATGGGGTCTATAAGGGACATGGGTTAAATGAAGGCCATTTTGAGATAGGAGTCGGTGTGACACAATGGACAAACCCTCACACTATAAATTTCTTGTTTGAATTTTAGGCGGTTTGGAGGCAATCTTGCTAGACTCCAAATTCCTCTTGGAATTAATCTGGATCTTGATCAGGATAGTCTTTGCTCTTACAAAAAGTTTAAGATCCAAATTCATTTCTTTTCTTCTTTTTCCTTTTCTTTCATTTCATTTTTCTTACTCCTCCCTTTCTTTGATCATTTTATCATTTTGTCCTTCTTCCTTGTAGGACTGCAGAACTTTCAAGAACTGTGTGGTCTTCCTCTTTTTCTCCAATTTTAATTGAATCTTTGGTTGGGTTGGACCAACTCAAAAAAAAAAAGTCTTTATGAACCAAATAGAAGCCTTTTGCTACTTTAGGTAAAAGATAACTTAGTTGGCTTTATGAACCGCCTTTTTAGGTTTTATCCCCCTTTTTTTTTCTTCTTCTTCTTTTTTTTCTATTCTTTTTTTTTTCTTTTCTTTTCCGATTCTTCTCCCTTTCCCATTCTTCAATTTGTAGACCATCTTGGAGAAGATCTTTGAAGTCCCTTATAAGGGTGTGAGACATTCTTTCGCGGAGATTGGGCAGGACACCTCTCACGATCATCCTTATTTGATCAGATTCATCGGGTCTTTTCTTGAGCAAAGCAGCCTTGTTTCTCCATCTCTTGACATAATCTACAAAATTCTCATTCGGTCTTTGCCTAATGGACTCCACTTCCATCAAGGTAACTTCCAACTCAACATTATATCCATATTGTTGGATGAAGGCTTTGTAAAGTAGATCCCAGCTCTTTTGTGTTTCATCATCTAAGGTATTGAACCAATTTTGGACAACAGGGTCCAATGAGAGCATAAAGTACCTTAGGGTTTGAGCCTTAGTAGCTTGAGCAGATTGCATGGTAATGATATACTGCTTCACATGAAGATGAGGATTTCTGATGCCATTGTACGTAGCAAAGGAAGGCATCTTGAACTTATAAGGGACCTCATCATCTTGCTCAAATAACTTGTCAACTTCGGACATCTCTTCGGTCTTCAGCTTCTTCTCAAATTTCTTTTCTAAATCAGCAATCATCTTTTCAACATCGGATGTCTCGGTCTTTTCAATAGTTGCCTTCTCGATAGCCTTGGGCTCCTTTTTATCTTGAAGATCTTGGTAGTATTGAGCCCAATCATCATCATCAATGATCACCTTCTCATCATCACAAGCCACTTCATTAACTTTAGTCTTCCCTTTGTCCTTTGGTTTCTTAGTGCTAGCAGATGCCTCGACATGATTCTCTAAGATTGCAGTCAATTGGTTATTCATGGTCTTAGCTAGGGCCTCTTTGATTTCTTCCATCTTGGCATTGAGGGCTTCATCCACCATTCTTTGAATTTGTTCGGGCTCCATTTTTTTTGGTGAGCAAGTGATTGAGTCGTTGCTAGATACTTTGTCTCCGGCGTAAGTCGGATTGTTTTAAGCTTTTGAACTTTCGTAATCCAGGGCTGTGAGCCAGAGAGGACCAATGATATGAGATACAAATGTATGCATGTATGCACAAACAACAAATAAGGATAAATAGGACATTCCTTCCAACCTTATAACATCCACACACGAATGGCGAGTCTCTTTTCCTAGGTATATGGTTAACAAAATACCAACATGGGGTATCTTGCTTTCGAATAATTCCCTCGGATGTTTAAACCAATAGTTATATTTTCGAAAATGGAAATCAATCCATGATAATTTCTTTTAGAGGGGGAGAATTGTAATATCCCAAATTGTACCCTAGAAGTTTTGGTATATTTGTTATAATTGGATTTTATATATATGTTTCTTTAGTAAGAGAAAAGAATTATATAGAGAATGTATATGTTGTGTATATAAAAATATATACAACATATACACAAGTCAAAGTCAAAGAAGGTTAGTGGAAGAAGATATTTAGTTATTTTAAATTAATTAAGTTAATTAGTGGAAATGGGAAATTTAATGAATGGAAGAGGTTAATTTGTATTATTTTAATATTATTATTGCTTGGATGAGAGGGTTTTAAGGAAAAGTTTGACTTTGATTTCTTTGGTTTCTTTCTTTCTCTCTTTCTTCATCGTGGTTCTCTTTCCTTTTCTTTCTTTTTCCTTTTGTTGTCCGACCATCAAAGAAGCAAGAGAGCAAGAAGAGTTTTGATCTTCCAAGTTTAAGATTGAAGGAAGTTTTCAAGAGATCAAATTGGAGATTTAAGAGTTTCCTCATTCTTGGTAAGTCTTTCCACTTGATTCTTTGATTTGTTTGGGTTTGTGAGTTGAAGTTGTGTTTGAGAATGTGTTTGTTTGATTTTGGGTGTGTTTAAGAGTGTTTGGTTCTATTGATTTTTGGATTTTGGGGTTGGATGGAAGGAAAGAGTAAGTTTGTTGGTCTAGAAGTGTTGTGGTTGTGTTTAGGGTGGTGATGATATTTTGGATTGTGTTTGATGTATATTTTGGGTTGTTTTGTTATTTTTGCTAGTTTGATATGGTTTTGGGTATGTTTGGGCTAAGTTGGTTTGAAGTGGATGATGGTGGTAAGAAGAAAAATGTTGGTTGTGAGGTTGTTGTGGCCGGAATCTGGGTTTTTGGTCTGACACGCCCACGAGCACGTCCAGGTCTTTAGGTGTGTCAATTGTTCTATGTGGCAGTAGGTTTGACACGGCCAGTAACACGCCCGTGTTATTGAACGTGTCATAACCACTGTGTTATTGGGGAATTGACAAGGCCATGAGCACGCTCATGTTGTTGGACGTGTCAATATTTCTGAGAGACAGAATGTATTACATGCCCAGTGACACGCCCGTGGTTCTGAGCGTGTCAATGCTTCTGTGTTGTAGAGTTAGGGCACGGTCAGGGACACGCCCGTGTGGTTGAGCGTGTCATGTTTAAAGTTTGCCCTAGTTGGTTCTTAGCCTTATGATCTCATGTGGGTTTCATCATTCTTTTGGAATAGGTTGTGAAAGAGGTGATTTGCCATAATTTAAGAAGTGAAGGAGTTTTGGAAGAGGAAGTCAATAGAGTTATGTGAGTTGTTTTGAGGTAAGTACAAACCTTGCATTATTGCATACATTCATGTGATTTTGGAACTTATACATTTGAGTATGAATGTACTAAGGAATCTTATTGCATTGTTGATATATATAAATAATGTTATGTTTTATACAATGTGAACTTTGTGAAATGCAATATGATGTATGTATATTGATTATGAGTATTTGAATATGAATTGAAATAGAATGAAATGTGAAGCCATTGTGGTTGGCTATGATATTGTAAATGGTGTTGAAGACATGAATTGAGAAAGAGAATGGTAAAGAGGTAAATGAATTGATTGTATGCCTAATATGTTATTCAATTTTCAGAGTGCTGGGTTTGGTGGCATGCCTATGAAAGGTAACAGTCTTGCCGGGTTGAGGATCTCTTCAAATTGAGTTGAATTGAGGTCCAAGAGACTGGGTCTGTTACACTATATGAATTATTGATATGAAATATATGAAAAGTAACAGTCTTGCCGGGTTAAGGATCTCCTCGATTTCAATCGAGTTGATGGTCCAAGAGACTGGGTCTGTTACTAGTAACAATCTTGCCAGGTTGAGGATCTCCTCAAGCTTGTTGAGTTGATAGTCCAAGAGACTGGGTCTGTTACACTATCCATGGATAGAGATATGAGATATATTGCCTACGGGCTTGATCATTGTGATTATAGACCAAAGCAGTAACTCTGAACTTTGAATATCATATTAAATACTTGTTGCGCCCATGTGTGTCTATGTTATCATTATTGAATGTATGACATTGATATTGACATTGCATAATATCATTATGGTTTGTACCACTAAGCCGTTGGCTTAGCGCGATTGTGATTTATCGCGCAGGTGATAGGGTTGAGACGGAAGATTCCTCTAGACCTAGTTGAGTTTATGCTTGAAGAGTTGGCCTAGAGCTTAAAGATCAGAGAGTCAAGCTATCAATCATGTATATATTTCATGTTTTGTAAATTTTGATTTTTAATGTATTTGTACTTATTTGTTATAATTTCCGCTGCGTATTAATAAACGTTTTTATCTATTATGTTTTATGAATTTCTTCTAAACCTTTGACATTTGTTTTATTTCTTTTCGAGTTATGACTTGTGTATTTTATAAACTGTGGCATTTTCTATATTCAGTATACGTATATTACGATCTTATAAGCATGCTGTGTACGTATAGGGGTATAGGGGTGTTACAATTATTTTGGTATCAGAGCCTAGGTTTGAGATTCTCAACCTAGGTTAATTGTAAGAAAAAGAGTATTTTGATTTTAACAAGTGGGTTTTTGAATAAAATACATTTTTGGTATTGGCAGTCTCTGATCTTTAATGAGGTGTATTCTGTTGTGATTACAGATATAGGTTGTAATGGATTCTCATTCACGTCAGTCTGTTGAGGGTAGTGCGGAGAGTTTAGCTCCTGAAGAGAGTAGAGATGGAGCTAGAGTGGATAGAGCTGGAGAGGTACCTGTTTCTGCGTCTGGGAGACCAGCTGGTGAGGAGGCTCCGCCGGGTTGGCTTAGACATGTGATAGAATTGTTTAGGCAAGCCCCAGTACAGCCGCCACCACCCCCACAGCCATTGGTACCAGTGAGACATTACGATAAATTAAGAAAGTATGGAGCAGAAGATTTTCTGGGTACTATTGATCCAGCAGTAGCTGAACAATGGTTAGATAGAATACAGAGGATATTCATTCAGATGCAAGCCACTCCAGAAGAAAATTTTGATTATGCTAGATCACTGTTACAGAAGGATGCATATGATTGGTGGAAAACAGTTCCTCATGCCATGGATGATCCACCTACATTGTCCTACAGTGATTTTCTACGGGAGTTTGAACTGAAATATAATCCAAGGGAATATAAAGATGTGAAAAAGATGGAGTTTTTGAATTTGAAGCAAGACAGCCGGACTGTAATAGAATATGAGGTCGAGTTCATCAGGTTGAGTCACTATGCTGGGGGAATTATTTCAGACGAGATAGACCGGTGTAGAAGATTTAAGGAGGGATTGAGGCCCTCTATCATGTGTCTTGTGGCTGGTTCTAGATACCAGGATTTTTCCCAGCTTGTTGCAGCAGCTAGGAGTGTGGAGAGAGCTCAGGGTATTGCAGCAGCTGTGACCGATGAGGAGACCAGGGTTAGGAGACCCCAGTTTGAGGCAGGGTCTTCATCTGTGAAGAGAGGTAGAGGAAAATTTGTTCCCAGGATCAGTAGGAGTCAGAGGCAGACTGGTAGGTCAGTTCAGTTTCAGAGACAGAGATCGAGACCTACAGTTTCAGTAGCGAGTGCTCCGACTCTAGCAGTTCATAGATCTACTCTACCTATATGTGCTTAGTGTGGGGGTTCTCATAGAGGTGTTTGTTGGAAGAATAGTGGACCAGCTGTATGCTTCAGATGTGGATCTTCTGATCATTTTATTAGAGAGTGTCCTGAGATGCAGGAGCAGAGGCCGGCAGATTCTGCAGTTTCTCGACTTAGTGTCAGAGGTGGTCGAGGGGGCAGAGGTTTCAGCAGAGGGGGTAGACCTGGAGTTAGTCAGAGAGGAGGATCTCCATCCAGGGTTAGTAGGCCAGATGAGGCTGGGCCTTCTCAATGAGTATATGTGATGCAAAGACAACCAGATGCTTCAGCAGTCATCGCGGGTACTTTCTCTTTATTTGGCATTCCAGTTCTTGCTTTGATTGATCCAGGATCTACTCATTCATATATAAGTGC
Source organism: Garcia nutans (assembly GCA_947685225.1). Lineage (NCBI taxonomy): Eukaryota > Viridiplantae > Streptophyta > Magnoliopsida > Malpighiales > Euphorbiaceae > Garcia > Garcia nutans. The sequence continues at coordinate 13,150,764 of CANTUV010000040.1, forward strand.
ATCCATATTGCCTGTGTCTGAATTGCATTCTGAGTCCCTAGGATTTGATGTTTTGGTGACAAATCCTTTAGGGCATAGTGTGATTGTTAGCAAGGCGCACTGAGATAGTGCAGTTGTGGTGCAAGGTGAGGAGTTTCGTGGAGATTTGATTGAAATGCCTTTTAAAGAATATGATTTGATTTTGGGCATGGACTGGTTGTCTAGACATGGAGCTGTGGTAGATTGTCAACAAAAGTGTGTTACTTTGAGAACTAATGATGGTAGATTTGTGTTGGTATCTAGTGAGCATAAACAGCTTGCATCCTTGTTTGTATCAACTGTAACCGCTAGAAGGTTGATTAGAAAAGGGTGTGACGCTTATCTTGCTCATGTCGTGGATACTAGAGTAGTAGGTTCTCAACTTGATATTATAACCACAGTTGTAGATTTTCCAGATGTGTTTCCAGAGGAGTTTCCAGGGTTGCCCCCTGAGAGAGAGGTTGAGTTTGGTATCAATTTGTTGCCTGGTACCACTCCCATCTCTATCACTCCTTATCGCATGGCACCTGCTGAATTGAGAGAGTTGAAAGTGCAGTTACAGGAGTTGTTGGATAAAGGGTTTATTCGCCCTAGTGTTTCTCCTTGGGGAGCTCCTGTGCTGTTTGTGAAGAAGAAAGATGGTACCATGAGGTTATGCATTGATTATAGGCAATTGAACAAAGTGACTATTAAGAATAAATACCCTTTGCCTAGGATTGATGATCTCTTTGATCAATTAAAGGGAGCAGCAGTGTTTTCCAAGATTGATTTGAGATCTGGGTACCATCAATTGAAGGTTAGAGCTGAAGATGTTTCTAAGACAGCTTTCCGCACCAGGTATGGGCATTATGAGTTTTTAGTAATGCCTTTTGGGTTGACGAATGCACCTGCAGTTTTTATGGATTTGATGAATAGAGTATTTAGGCCCTATCTGGATCAGTTTGTGGTAGTTTTTATCGATGATATTTTGGTGTATTCGCGTAATGAAGAGGAGCATGACAAGCATTTGCGGATTGTGTTGCAGATATTGAGAGAGAAGCAATTGTATGCTAAGCTGTCGAAGTGTGAGTTTTGGCTTGATCAAGTGACTTTTCTCGGTCATATAGTTTCAGTATATGGTATTAGAGTTGATTCGAGTAAAGTTGAGGCTATTATGAATTGGAGTCCACCCAAATATGTGACCGAAGTTAGAAGTTTTCTGGCTTTGGCAGGCTATTATCGACGCTTTGTGAAAGGATTTTCTTTAATAGCTACTCCACTTACCAGATTACTTTGAAAGGGAGTTAGATTTGTGTGGACAGATCAGTGTCAGGCTAGCTTTGAAGAGTTAAAAGAGATGTTAACTCAAGCACTTGTTCTTACTTTACCCGTAGAAGATAAACCATATGTGATTTACAGTGATGCTTCACATAATGGTTTAGGATGTGTATTGATGCAAGAGGGTAAAGTCATAGCTTATGCTTCTCGACAGTTGAAGCCGCATGAGCTCAATTATCCAACCCATGATTTGGAGTTAGCAGCCATAGTGTTTGCTTTGAAGATTTGGCGACATTATTTATATGGGGAGAAATGTTTTATTTATACGGATCATAAAAGTTTGAAATATTTGGGGGTTCAGAGAGAGCTCAATCTTCGGCAAAGACGATGGTTGGAGTTGATCAAAGACTACGACTGTTTGATTGATTATCATCCTGGTAAGGCAAATGTTATTGCTGACGCCTTGAGTCGGAAGTCTTTGGCAGGTTTGGCTGTTTACTCACTCTCATTGCTTGTTGAGTTGAGAGCGTTACATGCTAGTTTTGAAGCATGTGATGATGGTGCATTATTGGTTCAGCTGCAATTGAGACCAGTATTGTTAGATCAGATAAAGGAGGCCCAATTGGTGGATGAGAAAATTCAGAAGATTGTATCAGATTGCTGAAATGGAGAAAGCCGAAATTTTCATGTGAAAAATGATGGTAGTCTTTGGTTTAAGGATAGATTGTGTGTTTCTGATGATGATAGTTTGAAAAGGATCATTTTGGAAGAAGCACATCAATGAATGTTTGCTATGCATCCGGGAAGTACAAAGATGTACCATGATTTAAGACAGCATTATTGGTGGTCTGGTATGAAGAGAGACATAGCGGAATTTGTGTCCAAATGTCTCACTTGTCAGAGGGTAAAAATGGAGCATCAAGTTCCAACAGGGTTGCTTCAACCTTTAACAGTGCCTGAATGGAAATGGGAGAGGGTGACAATGGATTTTGTTTCTGGTTTGCCATTAACTCAGAGGAAACATGATGCTATTTGGGTGATTATTGATAGATTGACAAAGATAGCTCATTTTCTTCCGGTTCGGATGGATTATTCTCTTGAGAAGTTGGCTGAGCTGTATATCCATGAGATTGTGAGGTTGCATGGAGTCCCAATTTCTTTAGTGTCGGATTGAGATCCCCGATTCACTTCGAGGTTCTGGAAGAGTTTACATGGGGCTTTGGGTTCTCGATTGCATTTTAGCACTGCTTTTCATCCGCAGACAGATGGGCAGTCAGAGAGAGTGATACAGATTATCTAGGATATGTTAAGAAGCTGTATCATTGATTTTTCTGGAAGTTGGGACAGATTCTTACCACTTGTGGAATTTGCTTACAACAATAGTCATCAATCCAGTATTGGAATGGCACAATTTGAGGCATTGCATGGTAGAAGATGCAGAACACCTTTATGTTGGAATGAAATCGGAGAGGGCAAGTTAATTGGTCCTGATTTGGTTAAAGAAACAGAAGAGAAAGTAAAGATGATTCGGGATAGGTTGAAAGCAGCTTCAGATCGGCAGAAATCTTATTCAGATTTGAAGAGGAGAGACATTGAGTATAATGTGGGAGATAAAGTATTTTTGAAAGTGTCTCCTTGGAAAAAGATATTGAGATTTGGTCAAAAAGGAAAACTGAGTCCTCGTTTTATTGGACCTTAAGAGGTATTGGAAAGAATTGGGCCAGTTGCTTATCGGCTTGCTTTGCCGCCTGAGTTGGATAAAATCCATAATGTCTTCCATGTTTCTATGTTGCGGAGGTACAGATCAGATCCATCTCATGTCTTGTCTGTTGAATCTATTGAGGTGAGTTCGGATCTGACTTTTGAAGAAGAACCAGTGGCTATTTTAGCATATGGGATGAAAGAATTGAGACATAAAAAAGTACCAATTGTAAAGGTTCTTTGGAAGAATCATGGTAGAGAAGAATCAACTTGGGAGAATGAGCAAGCGATGCTAGACCAATATCCTCAACTTTTTCAGACTTGATATCAGGTAATTTCGAGGACGAAATTTCTTTTAGAGGGGGAGAATTGTAATATCCCAAATTGTACCCTAGAAGTTTTGGTATATTTGTTATAATTGGATTTTATGTATATATTTTTTTGGTAAGAGAAAAGAATTATATAGAGAATGTATATGTTGTGTATATGAAAATATATACAACATATACACAAGTCAAAGTCAAAGAAGGTTAGTGGAAGAAGATATTTAGTTATTTTAAATTAATTAAGTTAATTAGTGGAAATGGGAAATTTAATGAATGGAAGAGGTTAATTTGGATTATTTTAATATTATTATTGCTTGGATGAGAGGGTTTTAAGGAAAAGTTTGACTTTGATTTCTTTGGTTTCTTTCTTTCTCTCTTTCTTCATCGTGGTTCTCTTTCCTTTTCTTTCTTTTTCCTTTTGTTGTCCGACCATCAAAGAAGCAAGAGAGCAAGAAGAGTTTTGATCTTCCAAGTTTAAGATTGAAGGAAGTTTTCAAGAGATCAAATTGGAGATTTAAGAGTTTCCTCATTCTTGGTAAGTCTTTCCACTTGATTCTTTGATTTGTTTGGGTTTGTAAGTTGAAGTTGTGTTTGAGAATGTGTTTGTTTGATTTTGGGTGTGTTTAAGAGTGTTTGGTTCTATTGATTTTTGGATTTTGGGGTTGGATGGAAGGAAAGAGTAAGTTTGTTGGTCTAGAAGTGTTGTGGTTGTGTTTAGGGTGGTGATGATATTTTGGATTGTGTTTGATGTATATTTTGGGTTGTTTTGTTATTTTTGCTAGTTTGATATGGTTTTGGGTATGTTTGGGCTAAGTTGGTTTGAAGTGGATGATGGTGGTAAGAAGAAAAATGTTGGTTGTGAGGTTGTTGTGGCCGGAATCTGGGTTTTTGGTCTGACACGCCCACGAGCACGTCCAGGTCTTTAGGTGTGTCAATTGTTCTGTATGGCAGTAGGTTTGACACGGCCAGTAACACGCCCGTGTTATTGAACGTGTCATAGCCACTGTGTTATTGGGGAATTGACACGGCCATGAGCACGCTCATGTTGTTGGACGTGTCAATATTTCTGAGAGACAGAATGTATTACACGCCCAGTGACACGCCCGTGGTTCTGAGCATGTCAATGCTTCTGTGTTGTAGAGTTAGGGCACGGTCAGGGACACGCCCGTGTGGTTGAGCGTGTTATGTTTAAAGTTTGCCCTAGTTGGTTCTTAGCCTTATGATCTCATGTGAGTTTCATCATTCTTTTGGAATAGGTTGTGAAGAAGGTGATTTGCCATAATTTAAGAAGTGAAGGATTTTTGGAAGAGGAAGTCAATAGAGTTGTGTGAGTTGTTTTGAGGTAAGTACAAACCTTGCATTATTACATACATTCATGTGATTTTGGAACTTATACATTTGAGTATGAATGTACTAAGGAATCTTATTGCATTATTTATATATATAAATAATGTTATGTTTTATACAATGTGAACTTTGTGAAATGCAATATGATGTATGTATATTGATTATGAGTATTTGAATATGAATTGAAATAGAATGAAATGTGAAGCCATTGTGGTTGGCTATGATATTGTAAATGATGTTGAAGACATGAATTGAGAAAGAGAATGGTAAAGAGGTAAATGAATTGATTGTATGCCTAATATGTTATTCAATTTTCAGAGTGCTGGGTTTGGTGGCATGCCTATGAAAGGTAACAGTCTTGCCGGGTTGAGGATCTCTTCAAATTGAGTTGAATTGAGGTCCAAGAGACTGGGTCTATTACACTATATGAATTATTGATATGAAATATATGAAAAGTAACAGTCTAGCCGGGTTGAGGATCTCCTCGATTTCAATCGGGTTGATGGTCCAAGAGACTGGGTCTGTTACTAGTAACAGTCTTGCCGGGTTGAGGATCTCCTCAAGCTTGTTGAGTTGATGGTCCAAGAGACTGGGTCTGTTACACTATCCATGGATAGAGATATGAGATATATTGCCTACGGGCTTGATCATTGTGATTATAGACCAAAGCAGTAACTCTGAACTTTGAATATCATATTAAATACTTGTTGGGCCCATGTGTGTCTATGTTATCATTATTGAATGTATGACATTGATATTGACATTGCATAATATCATTTTGGTTTGTACCACTAAGCCGTTGGCTTAGCGCGATTGTGATTTATCGCGCAGGTGATAGGGTTGAGACGGAAGATTCCTTTAGACCTAGTTGAGTTTATGCTTGAAGAGTTGGCCTAGAGCTTAAAGATCAGAGAGTCAAAGCTATCAATCATGTATATATTTCATGTTTTGTAAATTTTGATTTTTAATGTATTTGTACTTATTTGTTATAATTTCCGCTGCGTATTAATAAAATTTTTTATCTATTATGTTTTATGAATTTCTTCTAAACCTTTGATATTTGTTTTATTTCTTTTCGAGTTCTGACTTGTGTATTTTATAAACTGTGGCATTTTCTATATTCAGTATACATATATTACGATCGTATAAGCATGTTGTGTACGTATACGGGGTATAGGGGTGTTACACCCCTAATGGGTTCAAAAAGTTGGGTACGTGTGGGGAAGGTGAGAAATGGCCCAGCACCCCCACAACGCCCGGTTCATTGGAACCGGCCTCCTTTACAGGTCTTAATATTATAAAATTCTTAAGTATAATAACATTATCTGTAACACCCTCATATCCTATATAAGTACTGTACATATACCGGGTATGCATACAATACGTATATAGAGTATAAGAATGTCACTTTTTGTTACAATTTAAAAACCTGTAACTGAGTTCAAATCAAATTATTTTAATTTAATGAACATTAATACATATGAATACATTCTCATGAAAATGTAAAATCTTTTAACTTGTACATGTATGCATCACCCTCTAGTTGGTCTCGAACTACACTTGCTCTCTTAGTGGCATATTGGCTTAGCTCCAGCTCCATCACCTATTTACCTGCGCGATTAATATAACCGCACTAAGCCCGAAAGCTTAGTAGTACAAATTAATACTAAAATATACATTACAAAATAAACATACCTCATATTTTTAGCATCATGTTTTCTTATTCTGTTTTCCCCTTTTTCAATGCATTCTTCATATATTCCTATTAATCTCATACATTACATACATATACATATATAGCATTACAATCAACATAATTCCATAACTTGGTAGAACAATCATTAACATGGTACTTACTATTTCTATCTTATATACATATATATATGCATCATTTTCAACAAATCACCCTTCTTTGGCATATCCAAACTTTCATGGAAACAAATCTTACAAATTACACATTCACATACATGTTCCCCATTATACCACATTTTCATAAGCTCGTAACTCATCAAAGCTCATCAAGCCATGTTCACTTTCAATATATCAATACACATATTACAAAAATCATATTTCACAACATCATTTTATTCATAATTCATCAATCATGAATCACACTTCCATCAAGAGCATTCATAGATCTCATTATTCATTTATTTCAACATTGTTTCCATATATCCTATTTATTAATCATGTTACCATTCATGACTCACATTACACAAAGACAAGCATGGGCCCAAGACACACTAATATGCCATTCAATTTTCAGAGTAATGCTTTGGTTTAATTATCACATTTATCATTATCCCAACTAGGCTTCAAGGATTAAGTTCAACCAAGCTTCAAGGGGAACAAAGCATGCCAAGTATCAACCCAACTTGGCTTCAAGAACTAATCCAACCTAGCTTCAAGGGTTGTAACATCTCAATTAGGCTTCAAGGATTAGACCCAACCAAGCTTCAAGGGGAGTAAAACATGTTAAACTTCAACCCAACTTGGCTTCAAGGATCAAATCCAACCTAACTTCAAGAGATTGTTACTAATAGGCATGCCACCAACAACAAACTCTGAAAATGGAATAACACATTAGTCACACAATTCATTTATTATTTCATTATCATTTCTATTCTCAATTCTCATCATCATTTAGGCAAACATGCCTTATTTCTTTCAATTGTATCATCTTAGCCAATCACAATGGCTTAATATCTCATTTGCATCATTAGAACCAATCACAGTGGCTTCACATCATATTATAACATTTCACTATATAACACTTCATTATTCAAAAGCACATTTATATCATCAATTAGGCAATCAAGCCTCAATCATAATATTAAGGTAATTCATCACAATTTATCTCATGATATTCCACATTGTACACAATATATCATTATTCATATGCATCATCAATCTATATATATATATATCACAATACAATTCATAAGATTGACAATGCATAAAACATAACATAATTCATATACTATCAACATTATCATCAAATCATATTGATCAATTCAATTCATCACTCAAGTATACATAATCAATTGCATTCTCATATCATTCACATCTTACAATTAGTATCATCACATCTTTCACCTTTCATAACATTTATATATGTATTGTAAGCTTTCACATTTCCCATACTTTGTTATACCCTCATATATCTCATATATCATAGTATATATATTTTTCATATATATATATTTTTACCAATAATATAGTAGATTACTTAATACATTTATAATCAATGTATTAGGATTCCAAGTCATATAAATATATGTAATCAAATAAGGTTTTGTACTTACCTCCAAAGAAACTCATATCCATCCAAACTTTTCTTCCATGAATCCTTCAATACTTGGATTAGGGGCAATACAATCTCTTAAAACCTAATCCAAAAGTGAGCATACACACTTACTTAGAGATACACATGAGATAATATAAATAAGAATCAACTAGGGCAAACTCTACACATGACACGCTCACCAACACGGGTGTGTTTCTGATCGTGCCCTAACTCCACAATACAGAGACATTGACACGCTCATAACCACGGGCGTGTCACTGGGCGTGTAATACCTTCTGTATCCCAAACATATCAACACGTCCAACATCATGAACGTACTCCTGGCCGTGTAAATTCTCCAAACTCACAGTAGCTATGACACGCTCAATAACACGGGCGTGTCACTGACCGTGTCAATTCTACTGTCACACAGAACTTGTGACACGCTCAATAACACGGGAGTGTCACTGCTCGTGTCACTCATTCCAGAAAACAGAACCAACGACACGCCTAACAATCTGGCCTTGTCCCTGGGCGTGTCAGGCCAAAAATCCAGAATCCGGCCAAAACAACAACTCAACCCATAAACAACCATTTTTCCTCATCTTTTACTTTAATCAAACTCAATCAAACACACCCAAAACCATAACAAACTTACCAAAAACACCAACACCACTCAAAACACATACCAACCATCATTATAAACATCATCCATACATCAATTAAATCAAATCCCCAATTCATTAAACTAAACCCTTACTCAACAATTCATCATCAACTTCACAAATAATCATATTATCATCATCTAATTACCAAATCAACACACATATGTACTTCAATCTTTCAATATCATCATCATCACCCAACAAACATATCAAATCCAACTCAAACAATGAAAATCAACTCAAAGAAATGAATACTTACTGGAATCCTTTATCAAATCTTCATCTCTATCTTCAATCCTCAAGAAATTTGATGTATAATCACATCTCTTTCTCTCTCTCGTGCTCTCTCTCTCTCTCTCTCTCTCTCTCTCGTGCTCTCTTGTCCACGAAGAAGAAACAGAAGAAGAAGGAGAAAGAAGGTTCTCCTTCTTTCCCTTGTTCTTATCTTATATATATAATAATAATAATAATAATAATAATAATAATAATAATCATCCCAAAAATCCTCTACCACACAATCCATCTTTTAACTTTCTTTCTTCTATTTCTATTATTATTGTTGATTATCTAAATTCACCTTTCCAACACCAATTTATACTCTATGCATATGTGAGGCATATGTTGGTATATTTATATATCTTATATATTGCAATATATATATCATACACACTCTCTTCACTTCTATCCTCTTTCCAATTAAACAAATACATTGAATCCAAATACAGTAATAATTCCAAAACTTTTAAGGTAGATTCTGGGATATTACAATTCTCTCCCCCTTAAATAATTTCGTCCTCGAAATTATTCAATACCATAACACTCCATTCTTAACAATTCCACCATCTTATTTTCATATGATATTAATTGTATACCTACCTTATAATTCATCAAATCACAAAATTTTTACTTTCCCCCTTAGAGTCAATCATATTTTTCAATTCCATAACTTGTCATGACATATACCTTTATCTCTTATTACATTCAAGATATTTTATCATTTCATCTCTTTATAATTATTCTCTTAACTTTAATCTTGAAAAACATTGATTTATTTTTTTTTTTTTATTTTTTTATTTTTATTTTTATTTTTTTTAATATTGATTATGTCATCATTACAATCATTCCTTAAACAGACTTTCATCAAACCTTAATTGATAATAATATTCTTATTTTTCATACACTTAATTCCTTCTTTAGTATTTTCTCACTTAACATCAATATTAATACAATACTTTTGAACTTACCTTACAGGAAATCAATTTTTTTCCTTTTTATCATCATTTATAATTGATATAATTCAATGGATTCATGTCCGTTCATCTATCAGAATATTACATTATACACATCGTCATTTATATCTTATACTCTTAGTACAACTATACACAATAAATCTCAATAATAATTCACAATTATAACAACAATCCAGATCAATTGATCTATTTTCTATAATATACTAACATCTCAATCTTGTTTAATTCACACCAACAATTAACTTATTTAAATTTATCATTAAATTTCCCAATATATAATTATATATAACCTAATTCCATTAGGTCAACTTATTTTCAAATTTGAATCTCTTCAAATGTATATATATACTCAGCTTTTTGAAACTATGATCATCAACAACAATCCACTTCAACTTATCTTAGTACAATTCCCACCAAATTTTCATAATAATCTCATACCATACTTATTCTTCATAGTTTACTCACTTAAATTTTAAATCCATCCACTTATTCACTTTATACCATAAACACATTCAATATAACTCTCAATCACATTTTGCAATTTCTCCCCTTAAATATCTTTTCACTTTTCATATCATTATTATATTTACCATACTTATCTTATTCTCACATTATTTATAACTAAATTGCTAACACAAGAATTATAAAATACACTTCACCAATCATAACCTTTAGCCATGTTTCTAGAAACATAATTATCAATCTTACCAAGGCTGTATTACAGTCATATTTTTCCCAATTCTGTGGGTAACAAAATTAACCGGCCAATTACAATAAACAACTCATATGGCCATAGAAGGTTAATGGTTACATCTGAAACTTATAAACCAAAACTGTTCTTCTATTATTCTATTTCCAACTTTTCCAAACTTTACTACATCAAAAATTAACACATTTCAACTCTATCCCAACATAATTTACTCTTAATTATTTGATCATTATTAGCATATTTCATATACAACAATATTATCTTTAACCTCTATTATGCACATCATTCAATCATATACAAGTCTTACACAAATTTCATTCTTTATACTTTCTTCTTCCCTTATAATCTCTTATATATCTATATACATAGAACCTTTCCTCACCCAAATACTTTGGCTCATAACATTTATGATAGCCAAATTCAGTTATTGCTATAACAATACTACTGTCCACTATTTCCCAAATCAATTCTTATTTTCCATTTCATCACATGATCTGTTTTTGCATAATTCAAGGCCTAATTTATCTTAGGTCCGCTACTACATATAATATCATTCCCAATATCACTTGACCAATAGTTATACTATATATATATACATTCATAGATCACCTAAAAAAAGATGTCTCACCTTCCACATTGCTTATATGTTACTATTACATTCATATTGAAAAGTTCATTCCACATTTCTATACATGTATACACATAATCATACAATTATATTTAATTCCTCTTTTACATATTTTCAGCACAATTTAACACTTATTACTTCTCATTGAACAACATCATTCTTATCCCTTTTGACATGATTTAGATTATTTATCAACTTAACACATATATACATTCTAACCATGATAGTACTTCACAAAATTTTAGTCACCTTACTAAGGTGACATCTCACTCACATATTTGTACACATGTACATTACATCCAATCATATACACATTAAGCCCCAATAACCTCTATACACTTTCCAATTCTAGTTATTATAAATCTCAACTTCTTGAATCACCATTGGTCTATCCAATTCTCACTATCAATCACATTACCCAATTTAATAGTGATTTCATATACAGTAATATTCATTCCACATAGATCACAAGTTTAACTTATATTAAACTGCCAATGTTCAAGATAATCTTTATCCAAATTCCATTAACACTATAAATTCACAACTTACTAATTTACTTAAACTTCAATTTACTCATCTCATACTCTTCATAACCTCTTATATGCATATACCACAAAACAACATCAAAACATTTATGTTTCACAATTATTAAGCTTATTCCAAAGAAAATCTAAATGTCTCATGTCTCCACTATTAATATGAGCCTTCACAATATTCAAATATATCATATTTCTATCATTGAAATCACCATGTTTACATTAAAAATAATAATAATACAAACAACACCCATCTCACTTCATACTTAACCAACATCATCTCTTTTTCCTTTTAAACCAACCTTAACTTTACATATCCACACCTTACATTATCACACTTAATCTTTACCAATTAACTCATTCAATAATTCACTGTACTCTTTGTATTCATATATTGTATCTTTCCACATTACCCATCCAACAATATTTCCTCTTTATAGGAATCCAAACATAAAGTTTCATGGAAAATGATTCAAATATTAGAGGAAAGATTAAATACTTTAAATCTTAATTTGATTCTAATTCCTTTCCAACTTTACTCTTCTAGCCATTTCTTTATATATCAACAGATATCAATTATCAAACTTTTTACTTATTCCTTCCATATCATTTCTTTATATCATAATCACCTCTCTATTATCAACATTTCAAAATTTGCTTTCATATGAAATCTCATTTACACACTATCATTTATCTCATGTAATTCAAATACATCACATTTCACATAATGCCACGTTCGAGACCAACCTAGATGTAAATGCACATGCATGTCTTACCAATTGCATTTCAAAAATCTTCTTTTCAATTCTTAATTAACTCTTCAAAAATTTTTCTTTTAAATTTCACTTAGGCCGAGAATCTCGAAACCTAAGCTCTGATACCAAAATAATTGTAACACCCTCATATCCTATATAAGTACTGTACATATACCGGGTATGCATACAATACGTATATAGAGTATAAGAATGTCACTTTTTGTTACAATTTAAAAACCTGTAACTGAGTTCAAATCAAATTATTTTAATTTAATGAACATTAATACATATGAATACATTCTCATGAAAATGTAAAATCTTTTAACTTGTACATGTATGCATCACCCTCTAGTTGGTCTCGAACTACACTTGCTCTCTTAGTGGCATATTGGCTTAGCTCCAGCTCCATCACCTATTTACCTGCGCGATTAATATAACCGCACTAAGCCCGAAAGCTTAGTAGTACAAATTAATACTAAAATATACATTACAAAATAAACATACCTCATATTTTTAGCATCATGTTTTCTTATTCTGTTTTCCCCTTTTTCAATGCATTCTTCATATATTCCTATTAATCTCATACATTACATACATATACATATATAGCATTACAATCAACATAATTCCATAACTTGGTAGAACAATCATTAACATGGTACTTACTATTTCTATCTTATATACATATATATATGCATCATTTTCAACAAATCACCCTTCTTTGGCATATCCAAACTTTCATGGAAACAAATCTTACAAATTACACATTCACATACATGTTCCCCATTATACCACATTTTCATAAGCTCGTAACTCATCAAAGCTCATCAAGCCATGTTCACTTTCAATATATCAATACACATATTACAAAAATCATATTTCACAACATCATTTTATTCATAATTCATCAATCATGAATCACACTTCCATCAAGAGCATTCATAGATCTCATTATTCATTTATTTCAACATTGTTTCCATATATCCTATTTATTAATCATGTTACCATTCATGACTCACATTACACAAAGACAAGCATGGGCCCAAGACACACTAATATGCCATTCAATTTTCAGAGTAATGCTTTGGTTTAATTATCACATTTATCATTATCCCAACTAGGCTTCAAGGATTAAGTTCAACCAAGCTTCAAGGGGAACAAAGCATGCCAAGTATCAACCCAACTTGGCTTCAAGAACTAATCCAACCTAGCTTCAAGGGTTGTAACATCTCAATTAGGCTTCAAGGATTAGACCCAACCAAGCTTCAAGGGGAGTAAAACATGTTAAACTTCAACCCAACTTGGCTTCAAGGATCAAATCCAACCTAACTTCAAGAGATTGTTACTAATAGGCATGCCACCAACAACAAACTCTGAAAATGGAATAACACATTAGTCACACAATTCATTTATTATTTCATTATCATTTCTATTCTCAATTCTCATCATCATTTAGGCAAACATGCCTTATTTCTTTCAATTGTATCATCTTAGCCAATCACAATGGCTTAATATCTCATTTGCATCATTAGAACCAATCACAGTGGCTTCACATCATATTATAACATTTCACTATATAACACTTCATTATTCAAAAGCACATTTATATCATCAATTAGGCAATCAAGCCTCAATCATAATATTAAGGTAATTCATCACAATTTATCTCATGATATTCCACATTGTACACAATATATCATTATTCATATGCATCATCAATCTATATATATATATATCACAATACAATTCATAAGATTGACAATGCATAAAACATAACATAATTCATATACTATCAACATTATCATCAAATCATATTGATCAATTCAATTCATCACTCAAGTATACATAATCAATTGCATTCTCATATCATTCACATCTTACAATTAGTATCATCACATCTTTCACCTTTCATAACATTTATATATGTATTGTAAGCTTTCACATTTCCCATACTTTGTTATACCCTCATATATCTCATATATCATAGTATATATATTTTTCATATATATATATTTTTACCAATAATATAGTAGATTACTTAATACATTTATAATCAATGTATTAGGATTCCAAGTCATATAAATATATGTAATCAAATAAGGTTTTGTACTTACCTCCAAAGAAACTCATATCCATCTAAACTTTTCTTCCATGAATCCTTCAATACTTGGATTAGGGGCAATACAATCTCTTAAAACCTAATCCAAAAGTGAGCATACACACTTACTTAGAGATACACATGAGATAATATAAATAAGAATCAACTAGGGCAAACTCTACACATGACACGCTCACCAACACGGGTGTGTTTCTGATCGTGCCCTAACTCCACAATACAGAGACATTGACACGCTCATAACCACGGGCGTGTCACTGGGCGTGTAATACCTTCTGTATCCCAAACATATCAACACGTCCAACATCATGAACGTGCTCCTGGCCGTGTAAATTCTCCAAACTCACAGTAGCTATGACACGCTCAATAACACGGGCGTGTCACTGACCGTGTCAATTCTACTGTCACACAGAACTTGTGACACGCTCAATAACACGGGAGTGTCACTGCTCGTGTCACTCATTCCAGAAAACAGAACCAATGACACGCCTAACAATCTGGCCGTGTCCCTGGGCGTGTCAGGCCAAAAATCCAGAATCCGGCCAAAACAACAACTCAACCCATAAACAACCATTTTTCCTCATCTTTTACTTTAATCAAACTCAATCAAACACACCCAAAACCATAACAAACTTACCAAAAACACCAACACCACTCAAAACACATACCAACCATCATTATAAACATCATCCATACATCAATTAAATCAAATCCCCAATTCATTAAACTAAACCCTTACTCAACAATTCATCATCAACTTCACAAATAATCATATTATCATCATCTAATTACCAAATCAACACACATATGTACTTCAATCTTTCAATATCATCATCATCACCCAACAAACATATCAAATCCAACTCAAACAATGAAAATCAACTCAAAGAAATGAATACTTACTGGAATCCTTTATCAAATCTTCATCTCTATCTTCAATCCTCAAGAAATTTGATGTATAATCACATCTCTTTCTCTCTCTCGTGCTCTCTCTCTCTCTCTCTCTCTCTCTCTCGTGCTCTCTTGTCCACGAAGAAGAAACAGAAGAAGAAGGAGAAAGAAGGTTCTCCTTCTTTCCCTTGTTCTTATCTTATATATATAATAATAATAATAATAATAATAATAATAATAATAATCATCCCAAAAATCCTCTACCACACAATCCATCTTTTAACTTTCTTTCTTCTATTTCTATTATTATTGTTGATTATCTAAATTCACCTTTCCAACACCAATTTATACTCTATGCATATGTGAGGCATATGTTGGTATATTTATATATCTTATATATTGCAATATATATATCATACACACTCTCTTCACTTCTATCCTCTTTCCAATTAAACAAATACATTGAATCCAAATACAGTAATAATTCCAAAACTTTTAAGGTAGATTCTGGGATATTACATTATCCATACTACACACAATAAAAAGAAAGCATCATTATATTAAATTCAAAGCAATGTCCAAACCAAACCAAACAAATAAATGGACACCCATCCAAGGATGGAAACATGTCCTTACATCACATGCCTAAGTAGGACACCCACCAAAAGGTAGAAACATGCCCTTTACATAAGTTCTAAAATAGAAGAGAAAATTAAATTACATGATGTTTAACTAATGAGGTACCCACCAAGTGGAAAGATACCTCTTACAACTTTTGGAAGTCTAAATTAATTAATAAAGGTAAATAATCATCCATAATATATAAATCATTCATTAAAAGTATTAACCAAAATATAAAACAAACATCCATCCATGATAAATTAAATAAATCAAGTATTGAAATTAAATAAATTAAAGTATAAGAAATAAATCAAAGCATAAATAAATATGGAATTGAATAAAACAAATAAAAGTTCAAGTATAGCTACTATTTCTATTTAGGATTCTTTATCTCATGTGTTAAGGCTTTGGAAATTCTAAAGTTTAAGCTATGTGACTTTTTAGGTGATTAAAATAGATTAGGTTTTATGTTTTTTTAAGGTTAGCAAGACACTTTGATTAAACAAATTAAGATTTGAATGATGAAATAATAAAACTTGAGTTTTAGACACTTTTGAAATATTTTTTAATTCATGATTTTAAATAATAAATTGAGCTACTTAGCTTTTTTTTGAGTTTTTTATGTTTTTATGTTTTTTATGTTTTAAAGGGTTTAAAGTTCATAAAAATTAGGGTTTAAGGTTTTAAAAGGGTTAGGGTTCATTACTTTAGGTTTAAAAGATGATTTTTGGATTTTAGGCTTTCAATTTGGGTTTCTCGGCCACGGAATTTAATTTTAGGGTTTTAAATAGCAACTTGATATTTTATGAGATTTTATGAATTTAAACACATGAATTGAAGTTTTTATAAGTAGAAAAGATGTTTTTTTAAGGTTTTTTGAATGAAAAAGAACCTAATTTAAAATTTTAATAGAAACATAATTTCATTTTGGTTTTGTAGAAAAATATGTTAAATGAGTGTTTTAAGGTTTTTAAGAAGAAAAAATAACAATTTTGAGTCCTTTTAGAAAAGAAAGTCATGTTTTTAATGTTCTAAACTTGGAAAAATTAAATTAAAACTCTAAGATTTTTTATTTAAAAAACTTAAATTTTATAGATTTGGCTATTGTAAAACATAAATCAAAAGAATTAAAACATACCTTATTTTGTTGGTTCTCCAAAAAATAACTCTTCTTGGATGAACTAGCTCTAAAGACAAGCTTTGATTGCCTCTTTTCTTCTCCCTTTTTTGTGCTACTGCTGCTATAAATATCAATTGAATTGAGTTTTCCCTTTCCTTCTTTGATTTGGTTTCAAAACCTAAAGCTATCATGAAAAGTTTTTCCCTCCTTTGATTTGGTTTAATTGGTCCTTATTTATAGTGGTTTTTAGGTTTTTTATTCCTAATTAATTAAGGTAAGTAATAATAATAATAAAAAAAAGAAATTAAAACCTAATTGGATTAGAATTCTAAAAATTGTAGCTGGAAAATTTGCGCTGGCAAAAATTCTGGCGACGGGCCCGTGGGCGTGCCAGCTCGCAGGAGCCTGCGGGCGAGCCACCGTTGTATATACATGCTTAAATATTTATAACATGCTTCCATAAGTATATACAAATATTTATTAATATATTTAATATTGAAAATACATATTTTAATGAAAAATCTCTAAGAAAAATTTACTAGAGTTTTATCTATAAATTTGATAATCCAAAAAATATCAAATTTCACAACCTGCACAAAATCAATTTAACATTCTCAAAATATAATTTCTCAATTCCACCATACACCAAAATTCTCCTATTTACCATTTATAGAAAAATTTATCATATTAAGTTCCTATATAAATATATTTATACAATCATTTCAAGTCCTTAAAACAAAATAAAGTATTATGATTCAATTTACATAAACTAAACCCTTTCAAAAAAAAAATTTACATAAACTAAAATGCATAATACAAAACACAAATATACATGAATGTGGTTGGCCCAATTGGTCTCATGTCACCCTCAAACTCAAAAATACTAACAATCAGGATCTCTTGGATCAACAATCCTCTTACCTGTGTGATTCAAACAACCTCTCTAAGATATATATCTTAGTGGTACACAATCTCAAATACAATATATATATATATATCACAATCAATTATACTATCTCATAACATAATTTATATTACTCTTGCAACATCTACACTTTTAATTTAAAAACTCACATACATACAACACTATCACATACAAACATTTAGGCACAAATACACCTATAAAATTATCAAGTCCATTAATCCATTTATCAAATTCACGGCCTACCTCTGCTCAGGTCCATTCTCAATCTCAATCTCAATCTTATTTCATGACCTAACTCTGCTCAGGTCAAGACCTAGCCTCACTTAGGTCTATTAATGCATCAAAATCATTCTCAATATTATTGGATAAGTATTTATATAGGATCATAAACACACAATAATAGTTTTACAAGTGATCAACTTAATTTTTGACAACTTTTACTTCCCACCACATTATCACAATTCCTAAGTGATCAACCTTATCATGATCACTTTCACTTTACATTCTCATATTAATTCACATAACATCAATTTTCATATTTTTAACGCATTCACATATATAATAATAAGTCACATTCACAATGTGACTTACTTTCTATATTTTCTCATAAATCACAATAGTGTCCATGTGTAGACTCTTAATTTTGAACTTAAGTCTGCCTGAGCCTAGGTAAAAGGGGTTAGGTCAATTCTAAGGTGTAGACCCTTAATTTTTGACCCAGTCCAGTCCAATATGTTTTATTTAGTCCAAAATGATTTTTGTTGTCTAATTGGTTCAAAATAATTTTTGTTAAATAATTTTTTCTTTAGTATCTAATTTTTATTAATAAAAAATAAACAAATAAAATTTAAAAAATAAAAATAAAAATAAAAATCGGCGTCAGAAAAATCGGTGAAGAAAAAATCGTCGCACTGCGGGCGACGCCCGCTCCTCGCCCACTGCCGCAGTTGACTATAGCAGATTTTTTCCCCAGTGCATTTTTTCCTGTGGAAATTTTTTTCGGCAGCGCAATTTTTCTGACTCAAATTTTTCTAAATCTAATTTAATTAGGTTTCGGTTACCTTTTCTTATCAATATTACTTGCCATGATTAATTAGGAATAAATCATATGAAACATCTATAAATAAGGGCCAAAGATAATCAAATAAGGGGAGGCCGAAAATCAAAAAAGGGACAGTAGCTTGAAAAAGTTGAAACCAAATAAGTGAAGGAAAAGGAGCAACTCAATTTATTTTTTCTAGAACAGCAAGGACACGATTTAAGCAATTCAAAAGGTAGCAATTGTCTTTGTTTTAATCCATCGAAGAAAAATAATTTTTGGAGGAATCATCAAAAGGAGGTATGTATTAAATTCTTTGGTTATTTTTTCACAGTAGCTAAAACTAGGAATTTGTGTTTTTCAAAATTTAAAATCTTAGAAGTTTAATTTAGTTTTTCTAAAGACAAAAACCTTATTTCATTGGTTTATTTTCCAAAAAGCTTAAAATTGTTATTTTTTACTTATTTAAAATCTTAAAACCCTAATTAAACATATTTTTCAACAAAACCAAAATTTGATTCTGTTTCTTTCAAAATTTTAAACTTGGTTCTGTTTCTTTCAAAAAGCCTTAAAAAACATCTTTTCTATTTATAAAAACTTTAATCCATTTTTAAAATTCATAAAACCTCATGAAATCATCAAATTGTCTTTCTAAACCCTAATTCTAACTCATCACCCGAAATTTTAATCCAACAATCCTAAAATCCTAATTCAATTCCAAAACTCAAAATTGTAAACCCAAACCCTTTAAAACTTTAAACTCTAATTTCTTCTAAACCCTAATCCTTTAAAACTTAAAAAACCATAAAAACACAAATACTTGATCTCCATACCTTGTCTTTCTAAATCCGAAATAAATAGGACATTCCTTCCACATTGAAATCATCATCCTAGATTGCATCGTGTGCATGACTTTCACTCAAGGTATGGAGATCAAGCATGGCATAACCACTCATAGCCTCGTACCATTTGGTATATACTTGCTATGGGAACCTAAGCCTTTTAACCCAAAGAATAAATCTCATGTAATTGGCCTAGTTACTTTCCTTAGGTTTTTACCCCAAATGCATGTTGTTTGACTATGGTTAATTTATCTTGGCTTAAATCATGGCTTATTTGGTTTGCTCTTTTTCTAATACGACTTAAGTACATTGTAAGTTCAAAACAAATTTTTCTTTAAAATCCAAAAGACCAAAGCTATTTTCAAAATTGTTTTTTGAAGTTGGTCTTTGGACATAAGACTTTTCTAAAAACAAATCAAAAATTCTTTGGCCCATGGCCCAAATACTAAGCCCAAAATCCAATTTTCTAAAATCTTTTACAATGGGCTTAGAAACAAAACTATTTTCACCCAACATTTTCTTACCAGGAGCTTGCAAAAATATTTAGGTCAATTATGAGATACCAAAAATCAATTGTAGGCCTAGTTTACACTAAGAATAAATTAACCATGGACTTGTTTTTGGCATGAACCATTAGTTACCTTTTTTCAAGTGAGAAATCCATCTATAATAAACCTCTTAATTTCATTTTAAACCAATATAGCATAAAAGCTACTATAGTTGATTGAATGGATTAAATCCTAATTAATAGGAATTATCATGGATTGATTTTCATTTTCGAAAATATAACTATTGGTTGAAACGTCCGAGGGAATTATTCGAAAGCAAGATATCCCATGTTGGTATTTTGTTAACCATATACCTAGGAAAAGGGACTCGCCATTCATGTGTGGATGTTACAAGGTTGGAAGGAATGTCCTATTTATCCTTATTTGTTGATTGTTCATGCATACATGCATACATTTGCATCTCATATCATTGATCCTTTCTGGCTCACAACCCTGGATTATGATAGTTCTAAAGCTTACAACAATCTGACCTACGCCGGAGATGAAGAATCCAGCAACGACTCAATCACTTGCTCACCTAAAACAATGGAGCCCGAACAAATTCAAAGGATGGTGGATGAGGCCCTTAATGCCAAGATGGAAGAAATCAAAGAGGCCCTAGCTGAGACCATGAAGAACCAGTTGACTGCAATCTTAGAGAACCATGTTGAGGCGTCTGCTAGCACTAAGAAACCAAAGGATAATGGGAAGGCTAAAGTTAGGGAAGTGGTTTTTGATGATGAAAAGGTGATCATTGATGATGATGATGATTGGGCTTAATACTACCAAGATGTTCAAGAGAAGAAGAAAGAACCAAAGGTTGCTGAGAAAGCAACTATTGAAAAGACCGAGACATTCGATGTTAAAAGATGATTGCTGATTTAGAAAAGAAATTTGAGAAGAAGCTAAAAACCGAAGAGATGTCTGAGATCGACAAAATATTTGAACAAGATGAAGAAGTCCCGTACAAGTTCAGGATGCCATCCTTTGCAAAGTACAATGGCACCGGAAATCCTCATCTCCATGTGAAGCAGTATATCACTGCCATGCAGTCTACCCGAGCTACTAAGGCTCAAACCCTAAGGTACTTTATGCTCTCATTGGACCCTGTTGTCCAAAATTGGTTCAATACCTTAGATGATGGAACACAAAAGTGTTGGGATCTACTTTACAAAGCCTTCATCCAATAATATGGATATAATGTTGAGTTAGAAGTTACCTTAATGGAAGTGGAGTCCATTAGACAAAGGCCAAATGATAATTTTGTGGACTATGTGAAGAGATGGAGAAACAAGGGCACTTTGCTCAAGAAGAGACCGATGAATTTGATCAAATAAGGATGATTGTGAGAGGTGTCTTGCCCAATCTCCATGAAAGGATGTCTCACACCCTTATAAGGGATTTCAAAGATCTTCTCCAAGCTGGTCTACAAATTGAAGAGTGGGAAAGGGAGAAGAATCGCTTTTCAATAAGAAGGAATGAGAAAGGGAACAACCATTCTAGCAATCAAAGCATGCAAAAAGAAGTTGATGTTAATGCGACTGGTCAAGGAAATAAAAGACAATTCTCAGAATTTGGAAAACCTCTATCTTGGGTTTTTAGCAAGCTGCAAAAGAAAGGGTTGTTGCAACCGTTAGCTCCTCGACCACTACATAATCCACTGCCACCAAACTTCAATGCCAAGGCCTTCTGTCAATTTCATCAAATGCGAGGGCATGAAATAGATAAATGTGCTCATCTAAGTCATGAGATCCAAGATTTGATTGATAGTGGCAAGCTACCCGAGCCGGATAAGCCCAATACCAAGAACAACCCTTTGCCTAAATTTGGAAGAGTGCCACCACCGGCAACCTTCATGGTGGGAAAAGGATTGGAAGAAGATTTTATTTTATCATCCTTTCAAGATGGAAATACTGAAGATGTGAAGGGAAAAGAAGCTTAAACTCAATGAACTTTCCTTAACTTGAATGTTGCTTTTCAATTTTACTTTCTTTAATATTTAAATTGGAACAATCTTATTTTTCAAATTTAAAGTTGCTTTGAATAAATTATTTTCATCAAAATTTTGTTGGTCTTTGTTCATTTTGGTGCTCAACCAATGAGGAATTTAGCTTGATGTTTATAAATTAATGTGTCTAGGCATCATGACTTGAATGACTTTACTAGATGAGGGAATCGCTCTATAGCATTGAGTTGTGTATGCTTACTTAGAGATGGCTCCTACATAATTACCTTTGTCTAGATCCTAGTCAGTCTTAGAACATGCTTTGATAAATTTTCGAGGTGAAATTGAACTCTACTTATTTAAGGGAGAGATGATCTAGGCATTGTTTGTCGAGCCATCAATTAGTATCCACCTTATTAAATATCAATCCCTACTTGTCCCTTTGAGCCTTCATAAAATTTTAGCTTTCTTTTCATTGGCATATAACCCCAACAACCTACCCTGAGCTGTTGTGATACAAGGTTTATGATCACTAAGATAAAGAGGCAAGAAGATCAAAGAAAGCTGTAACACCCCTTCCCGACCTACATGTGTAAGCTGAGTAGAGGCGTCACACTAACCTAATGTTGCTACCAATTTTACTTAGTCAAATTTTAGTTCCAATTTTAATAGAAATTTTGCCATATTTTCGCCTAAAAATTGAGTCCCAAGTGTCGACAAAACTAGTTTTTTTTTTAAAACATTTTACACAAACCAATGCAAACAAAATCATTCTCAGTACACTTCCAATAAATCTCCCTTATACCCTCAACTACAACCTGCAAAAAGGATTTGTAACACCCCCATATCCAATGCCCACACACTACAACCACAACAATGTAGCATAAGTGCATCAAACATAGGGATGCTACGGTTTTCTTAACATTCAAAACATATTAGTTATATATATATATATACACATTTAAATATTACACAGCGGAAGTTATAAAATATGTACATATTTACAAACACTTGAGTACATATTTAAATATATCAATATTTTTACATTATAAACATTACTTTACAAAATATAAAGAAGTATACATGATTGGCAATTCTCTTCTGATCTTTAAGTTCCCAAAATCAACTCTTCAAGGTCTACTCTCACTTGGTCTTGATGAACTCTCGGGATCGACTCTATCAGCTCTATTACCTGCGCGATTAAACACTATCGCGCTAAGCCAAGGGCTTAGTAAGATAATTCATGCTAAAATGCAATGTCATAAATTAATTACATATATCAATCAAAAGCATATTATCTATTCAATATGTTGCTTTGTTCAATGTCACATCAATATTCATATAATAGCACCATTCATTATACTCATTTAAGTTTATCATTATAGCCAACAACTATGACTTTATATACATACCCTTTCCCAACCAGGTCGGTTGCCCTCCAATCCCAAGGGTCCGCAGGAGGCAAATAGGCACGTATAACATTATCAGTAACATACCTTTCCCCATCCAGGTCGGTTGTCCAAGTTCGGTTGCCCATTCCAATGGGTCCGCATGGTTCCGCAGGAGGCAAATAGGTACGTATAATACTGACTATATCGAACCTTCCTCCTACCAGATCGGTAGTCCAAGATCGGTTGCCCAACTCACTGGGTCCGCATGGTTCCGCAGGAGACGGATAGGTCCGTTCATTAAACTTATCAATACTTTTTCAATTCATTTCTTTTTCACAAGCAAGTTAAGCAATCATGCCTCAACATCTCACATTACAACAAAACCATTTTCTCATAACATCATATCATTCCCACTTCATTTCATCATTATATACAATATTCATTACATTATCTAAACACTCACATTATTATTCAATCCTATCATCAATGCATGCTTCAATCATATTTCATTTGAATCACTATAACATCTTTGGTATAACATTTCAATGTGCATTACTCATGAAACACATTACCATTCACAATGCATAACATAACATTATTCAATCTCAACAATGCAATTAGGGCAATTCAACCTCTTCACAACCTAATCCAAAAGGAATATTAGCAAAATGACCATATGAATAGTATATTCTGGTTTTAGACTCCATTTTATCCTTATTTTGAAAAATTGTATAAAATAATCTACTTGACTAAAAATTCTAAAATTTTTACAGAATTTATTTTTGTATCTTAAAATCATTCCTTTAAAATTTCAGATCAAACTGAACACAAAATCTTGGTCAAATAGTTCACCTAACCAGACTGCCCCAATTGCCCTGCATCCTGGCAGCAGTTCTGAACTTTGTGAATTTCATAAATCAAATTCAATCAACGTGGTTCCAAATTATTTTTCTCAAATACTAGACTCACTAAGAAACAACATATCCAAAATTCAATTGAATATGATTTTTCTACATTTTATTAAAAATCCCGAAATAGAGCTGTCTCAGTTAAGGTACCTGCTGGAACAGGTCTAATAAAAATAATCTTTCTAAACTCATAACCTATCCAAAATCGAATCAACATATTTTTCAGTCATTTTAGACTCATAGAGGCACAACATATCAAAAATTCACTTCAAGAAATTTTTTCTATAATTAATTAAAAATCATACAAATCACAGCCTTTACTAATTGTAAAACAGAAACAATTTCACTAAACACAACTCTTACTCTTCCATCACCAACACCAACCCAACTTCTCATCTATCAAGCAAAATCAATACTTAAAATCACACCATAAGCAACTTAATCATACCATCATCAAATCACAACTCAACTCAAGCATAACTTCAAAAATAACAAGAGTAAACAAGAGCAAACTTACCAAATAATGAAATTCCTTGAAACTCCAACTTGTAACTTTGAAAACTTCCTTCACTTTGAACTTGAAATCATCAAAACCATCACTTGTTCTCTTGCTCTCTTCTCTCTTTGATGAGCCGGCCACACAACAACAAGAAGAAGAAGAAATGATGAAGAAACACAAAGTCAATAGGCATTAAATACCCATCCAAAAGAAAATTACTATAATACCCTCATCCATCTAACTAAGCTTTTGTCATATCTATACCCGTTTAAGTAATTTCACAACCAACACAAAAATATCCTCTTTCCTTGACTTTCCATTTTGACCACTTTATATGTTATATATATCACCATATAAGCAACATATACAATTATCTCTAAACCCTCTTTTCTTTCCCAACCACCATACAAAAACATTCTCTTCCCATTTCTCAATTCAAACCAACAACAACAACAACAAAACTTCTAGGGCATGCATAGGGATATTACAATTCTCCCCCTCTAAAAGGAAAATTTCGTCCTCAAAATTACCTGATATCAAAGCTGAAACAACTGCGGATATTGCTCTCGCATGGATTGTTCACTCTCCCAAGTCGCTTCTTCTTTTGCATGATTCTTCCAAAGAATCTTCACCAATGGCACTTGCTTGTTTCTCAATTCTTTCACATCATGTGCCAAGATAGCAACTGGTTCCTCTTCAAATGTCAAATCTGGGCTCACTTCGATAGACTCAAATAGCAACACATGAGATGGATCCGATCTATATCTCCTCAACATAGAAACATGGAATACATTATGAATACGATCCAACTCAGGTGGCAAAGCAAGTCGATACGCCACTGGCCCAACTCTTTCTAACACTTCATACGGCCCAATGAAACGAGGACTCAATTTTCCTTTCCGACCGAACCTCAGAATCTTCTTCCAAGGAGACACTTTCAGAAATACCTTATCTCCAACATTAAACTCTATATCTCTCCTTTTCAGATCTGCATAAGATTTCTGTCGGTCTGAAGCTGCTTTTAACCTGCCTCGAATCAACTTTACTTTTTCTTCAGTTTCTTGAATCAAATCAGGACCAATCAACTTATTATCTCCAAGCTCATTCCAACAAAGAGGTGTCCTACACCGTCTGCCATACAATGCTTCAAACGGTGCCATACCAATGCTGGATTGGTGACTGTTGTTGTATGCAAACTCCACAAGAGGTAAAAATCTATCCCAACTTCCAGTGAAATCAATGACACAGCTTCTCAACATGTCTTCAAGAATCTGTATCACCCTCTCTGACTGTCCATCCGTCTGTGGATGAAAAGCAGTGCTGAAGTGCAGTCGAGAACCTAAAGCACTATGCAAACTCTTCCAAAATTTGGAAGTAAACCTGGGATCTCGATCAGACACTAAAGAAGTTGGAACACCATGCAGTTTCACAATCTCATGGATATACAGCTCAGCCAATCTCTCCAAAGAGTAATCCATTCGAACCGGAAGGAAATGAGCTGTCTTAGTCAATCTATCCACAATCACCCATATAGCATCATGCTTCTTTTGTGTCAATGGCAAACCAGACACAAAATCCATTGTCACTCTTTCCCACTTCCATTCTGGCACTGACAATGGTTGAAGCAACCCGGTTGGAACTTGATGCTCTGCTTTAACCTTCTGACAAGTGAGACATTTCGACACAAAATCTGCAATGTCTCTCTTCAAACCAATCCACCAATAATGCTGTCTCAAATCATGATACATCTTCGTATTACCCGGATGCATAGCAAACACTGACTGATGTGCTTCTTCTAAAATGACTCTTTTCAATTCAGCATCATTGGGTACACACAATCGGTTTTTAAACCAGAGACTCCCATCGTCTTTCACAACAAAATCTCTTGTCTTCCCATTCTTACAATCTGAAATAATCTTCTGAATCTTCTTATCGGCCAACTGAGCTTCTTTGATCTGATCTAACAAAATCGGCTTCAATTGCAACTATGCCAATAATGCACCATCAACACAAGGTACAAAACTGGCATGCAATGCTCTCAACTCAACAAGCAACGAGAGCGAGTAAACTGTTAAACCAGCTAAAGACTTCCGACTCAAGGCATCAGCAACAACATTTGCTTTACCTGGATCATAGTCAATCAAGCAGTCGTAGTCTTTAATCAATTCTAACCATCTCCTCTGACGAAGATTGAGTTCTTTCTGGACACCCAAATACTTCAAACTCTTGTGATCAGTGTAGATGAAACATTTCTCCCCAAACAGATAGTGGCGCCAAATCTTCAATGCAAACACAATGGCAGCCAATTCCAAATCATGGGTCGGATAGTTAAGCTCATGCGGTTTCAACTGTCGAGATGCATAAGCTATAACTTTCCCTTCCTGCATCAATACACACCCCAAACCTCTATGTGAAGCATCACTGTAGATCACATATGGTTTGCCTTCAACAGGTAAAGTAAGAACAGGCGCTTGAGTCAACAACTCTCTCAACTGCTCAAAACTAGCCTGACACTGATCTGTCCACACAAATCTCACTCCCTTTCGAAGTAATCTGGTGAGTGGAGTAGCTATCAAAGAAAACCCTTTCACAAACCGTCGGTAATAGCCTGCCAAACCCAGAAAACTTCTAATCTCTGTCACAGACTTGGGTGGACTCCAATTCAGAATAGCTTCAACTTTACTTGGATCAACTCTAATGCCTTCCGCTGAAACAATATGTCCGAGAAAAGCAACTTGATCCAACCAGAACTCACACTTCGACAATTTGGCAAATAACTGCTTCTCTCTCAAAATCTGCAACACAATCCGTAGATGCATATCATGTTCCTCTTCATTCCGCGAATACACTAGTATATCATCAATGAAGACCACTACATACTGATCCAAATAGGGCCTAAACACCCTATTCATCAAATCCATAAAAGCTGCAGGTGCATTCGTTAGACCAAAAGGCATAACTAGAAATTCATAATGCCCATACCTGGTCCGAAAGGCGGTCTTCGGAACATCCTCAGCTCTGACTCTCAGCTGATGGTACCCAGATCTCAAATCAATTTTAGAAAACACAGCTGCACCTTTCAATTGATCAAAGAGATCATCGATTCTAGGCAAAGGATATTTATTTTTAATAGTCACCTTGTTCAATTGCCTATAATCAATACACAACCTCATAGTACCATCTTTCTTCTTCACAAATAGCACAGGAGCTCCCCAAGGAGAAACACTGGGGCGAATAAATCCTTTGTCCAACAACTCCTGTAATTGCACTTTCAACTCCCTCAATTCTGCTGGTGCCATTCTGTAAGGAGTAATAGAGATAGGAGTGGTACCAGGCAACAATTCAATACCAAACTCCACCTCTCTCTCAGGAGGCAATCCTGGCAACTCCTTTGGAAAAACATCAGGGAACTCTGCAACTGTGGCAATACTATCAATGGAAGAACCCTTCACTCTAGTATCTACCACATGAGCAAGATAGGCTTCACACCCCTTTCTAATCAACCTCCTGGCTGCAACAGCTGAAACAAATAAGGAGGCTAGCTGTTCCTGCTCATTAGATACTATCACCTCTCTACCATCACCCGTTCTCAAAGAAACAATTTTCTTTTTACAATCCACCACAGCTCCATGTCGAGATAGCCAATCCATACCTAAGATCACGTCATATTCCTTAAATGGCATCTCAATCAAATCCCCAAGGAACTCCTCACCCTGCACCACTACTGCACTATCTCTATGCACCTTACTCACAACCACACTATGCCCTAACGGATTTGTCACCAACACATCAAATCCTAGGGACTCAGCATGCACATCAAATACAGGCAAAACAGATGCACTAATATATGAATGCGTGGAACCCGGATCAATCAAAGCAAGTACTGGAGTATTAAATAAAGAAAAAGTACCAGCTATGACTGCTGATGTATCTGGCTACCTCTGCATAACATACATCCTCTGGGAAGATCCAACCTCCTCTGGTCTACCCTCCCTGGATGTAGCACCTCCTCTAGCACTGAATCCTGGTCTACCTCCCCGGCTGGCACCTCTGCCTCCTCTGCCTCCCCTCACACTAGCTCGAGAAGCAGCAGAATCAACTGGCATCTGCTTCTGCCTCTCAGGACAGTCTCTCACAAAGTGGTCAGGTGATCCACACCTGAAGCATACAGCTGGTCCACCACTCTTCCAACAAACACCTCTATGATAACCCCCACACTGAGCACATCTAGGTGGAGCGGATCTCTGAGTCATAGGGATCGGAGCACTTGCCACTGAAGCTGCAGGTCTAAATCTCTGTCTCTGGAACTGCACAGACCTACCAGCTGGTTTCTGGCTCCTACTACTCCGAGGAACAAAACTTCCTCTACCCCTCTTCGCAGAGGAAGACCCTGCCTCGAACTGGGGCCTTCTAACCCTAACCTCTTCTTCTGAAGCAGCTGCAATAACTTGAGCTCGCTCTACACTTCGAGCTGCTGTCACAAGCTGTGAGAAATCCTGATATCTGGATCCAGCCACTAAGCACATGATCGAGGGCCTCAATCCCTCCTCAAACCTCTTGCATCTATCAATCTCATCAGCAATGATACCCCCAGCATACTGACTCAATCGAATAAACTCAACTTCATACTCAGTTACGGTCCGATGATCTTGCTTCAAATCTAGAAACTCTCTTTTCTTCCCATCTTTATACTCCCTAGGAGTATACTTCAACTCAAATTCCCTCAGAAAATCAGTGTAAGACAGTGTTGGAGGATCATCCATAGAATGGGGCACCGTCTTCCACCAATCGTAGGCGTCCTTCTGTAGCAAAGATCTTGCATAGTCAAATTTTTCCTCAGGGGTGGCTTGTAACTGAATAAAGATCCTCTGTACTTTGTCAAGCCACTGTTCTGCTACAGCTGGATCAGTAGTACCAAGGAAATCCTCCGCTCCATACTTCCTTAGTTTATCATAGTGCCTCACAGATACCAAAGGCTGAGGGGGTGGTGGCACTGGTTGCACTGGTGCTTGCCTCATAACTTCCATCATATGTCTAAACCAGGCTGGCGGAACCTTCTCTCCAGCTGGTCTACCCGACACCGAAGCAGGTGCC
Source organism: Garcia nutans (assembly GCA_947685225.1). Lineage (NCBI taxonomy): Eukaryota > Viridiplantae > Streptophyta > Magnoliopsida > Malpighiales > Euphorbiaceae > Garcia > Garcia nutans. The sequence goes on from CANTUV010000040.1 coordinate 13,181,181, forward strand.
TCCTCAACACTATCAACTCTAGCTCCCTCAGCAGGAGCGATACTCTCGGCACTACCCTTAATCGACTGACGTGAGTGAGAATCCATCACAACCTAAGTCTGCAAACACAACATACTACATCTTATTAAAGATCAGAGGTTGCCAATCCCAAACATGTATATTATTTCAAAACCAACTTTTTAAGTAAAATATTCTTTTTATTACATTTTACCTAGGTTGAGAATCTCAAACCTAGGCTCTGATACCAAAACAATTGTAACACCCCTTCCCGACCTACATATGTAAGCTGAGTAGAAGCGCCACACTAACCTAATGTTGCTACCAATTTTACTTAGTCAAATTTTAGTTCCAATTTTTACAAAATTTTTGCCATAGTTTCGCCTAAAAATTGAGTCCCAAGTGTTGACAAAACCGGTTTTTTTCTTATTTTTAAAAACATTTTACACAAACCAATGCAAACAAAATCATTCTCAGTACACTCCCAATAAATCCCCCTTGTAACCTCAACTACAACCTGCAAAAAGGATTTACACTTCTAGTACAACATAAAATAAAGGTTTTGGGACAACCCCCATATTTAAATATTACACAGCGAAAATTATAAAATATTTACATATTTACAAATTCATATACATCAAAACTCAAGTTTTACAACACATAAAATTTATACATGATTGGCAAGTTTGCTCTGATCTTTAAGCTCCCAAAATGGATTCTTCAAGGTCTACTCTCACTAGGTCTTGATGAACTCTCGGGTTCAACTCTATCCACTCTACTACCTGCGCGATTAAACACTATCGCGCTAAGCCAACGGCTTAGTAAGATAAAACATGCTAACGGTATGCTTTAATGAAATGCAATGCCACATATGTTATTGATAAGATCAACATCATAAATATAAAGTTAACCACACAATTATGCATTTCACAAATCATAGTCATATGAGCATACCACATTTCAACATCTTTTCACATTCAACATTAATCAATCATACTCCATAACCAACATCTCATTTCATTAAACTCATAACATTATTTAGGACATTCATATAACCTTGACACCTATGGGCCCAACAAGTATTTAATACGATATTCAGAGTTCAGAGTTACTGCTTTGGTTCATAGTCACAATAATCACGCCCGTAGGCAATGTATATACATGTATCTCTATCCATGGATAGTGTAACAGACCCAGTCTCTTGGATCATCAACTCAACACATATGAGGAGATCCTCAACCCGGCAAGACTGTTACAAATCATGTATCTCATAGTTTAACAGACCCAGTCTCTTGGACCATCAACTCAACACCTATGAGGAGGTCCTCAACCCGGCAAGACTGTTACCTTTCATCATTTCTTAGGCATGCCACCCAAATCCAGAACTCTGAAACTGAATAACATATTAAACAAACAATTCATTTCCATTCTCAATTCTCATCACATTTAGGCAAACATGCCTTCTTTCTTTCAATTACATCATCTTAGCCAATAACAATGGCTTCACATTTCATTTCATAATATAACATCTCATTATTCAAGTATATATATATATATATATATCTCATCCATGATCACATTATATCTCACATAGCATCATTCATAAATATCAACATTTCATTCCACATTACTCATGAAACACATTACCATTCACAATGCACAACATAACATTGTTCAATCTCAACAATGCAATTAGGGCAAAGAACAATTGATTATAACATTCATTGATTCAAGTGTGTTTAAAGTGTTTAGGGTTAGGTTTAAGGACCAACCTACCTTTCGAGAACCAAAGCAATGCAAGAAGAACAAAGAATTAAAACCCTAACCATAAATAGTACATTCTGGTTTTAAACTCCATTTTATCCTTATTTTGAAAAATTGTATAAAATAATCTACTTGAATAAAAATTCTAAAATTTTTACAGAATTTAGTTTTGTATCTTAAAATCATCCCTTTAAAATTTCAGATCAAACTGAACACAAAATCTTGGTCAAATAGTTCACCTAACCAGACTGCCCCAATTGCCCTGCATCCTGGCAGCAGTTCTGAACTTTGTGAATTCCATAAATCAAATTCAATCAACGTGGTTCCAAATTATTTTTATAAAATACTAGACTCACTAAGCAACAACATATCCAAAATTCAATTGAATATGATTTTTCTACATTTTATTAAAAATCCCGAAATATAGCTGTCCCAGTTAAGGTACCTGCTGGAACAGGTCTAATGAAAATAATTTTTCTAAACTCATAACCATTCCAAAATCGAATCAACATATTTTTCAGTCATTCTAGACTCATAGAGGCACAACATATCAAAAATTCACTTCAAGAACATTTTTCTAAAATTAATTAAAAATCATACAAGTCACAGCCTTTACTAATCCTAAAACAGAAACAATTTCACTAAACACCAATCTTACTCTTCCATCACCAACACCAACCCAACTTCTCATCTATCAAGAAAAATCAATACTTACAATCATACCATAAGCAACTTAATCATACCACTTCAAAAGAATTGAAGAAATTAGAGAAAAGATCTTACCTTAGTTAAAAACTTCTTAAATCAACACTTGAACACTTAATCTTTCTTCAATTTAAGCTTGAAATCATCAAAACCATCACTTGTCTCTTTCTTTCTCTTTGGCTATGGAGGGCCGGCCATCAACAAGAAGAAGAAGAAGAAATGATGAAGAAAACACAAATCAAACCTTCTTTAAATATCCACCATGTGATTTTATCCAAGCAATTACCAAAGTGCCCTTATTCACATAATTATCTTTTTGTCTTATATGTGCCCAATTAAGTAATTTACCAATCTCAAATAAATATCTTCTCTTGCATTGACCAAGCCTTTTGACCACTTTATATGTCATATATATTAACATATACACAACATATAAATTTGTCTCTAAACCCTATTTCTTCCCAAAATACATATACATATACTTTCTCTTCTCAATTTCTTTTCTCTTACAATTTAACACATATATTCAATCCAATATATAACAATAACAACAACAACAATATGCAAAACTTCTAGGGCATAAATGAGGATATTACTAGCAGAAATGGTACTGGATGGTTCTCGCTGGCTCTCTTAAGTGGGAGGTCAGGGGTTCGATCCAGGGAGGCGACCCCTTGGGGCCAAATAAACAAATTCCTGCTGGGTGGGCCGCGAGGGCTGTCCAGTACTGTAGCGATCGCTTGCCTCCTGCGGACCATGCGGACCCAGTGGGCTGGGCAACCGACCTTGGGATACCGACCTGGTTGGGGAGGGTCGTTACAGCTTGTGTTTGTATATATATGTGATTCTTGAATAATGGAATAAATGAATAATGAGATACATGATGACAGCTATGGATTGAAATATATGATGATAATCATGGAATGAGATGCATACAATACATAAGTGAATTATTGAAGATGAGTATAGCTTGAGAAGCTATGTGAAATGATGAATTTATGATGTGTAAATTGTATATGATGATATATGATGTGTGAAATGTATATGAATGTGGAAATAGTGGATATTGTTTCATGAAGACTTTGATAAGTCATTGGATTGTGAATTACTGAAATAAAATGTATGAATATGCATATTGGTAAAACACTAGTAGAAGTATATATATATATGAAAAGTATAGCCAAAAAGAGAAAAACCTGGTAAGAAAATAATGGCATAATAAGTTAAAATGAAAATATGATTTTCTCTATTATATGTGTATATGATTTAATTGTATTACTAAGCTCTCGGGCTTAGCGCGGTTATGTGATCGCGCAGGTGATTATGCGGTTGATCGGGAAATCAAGCAGTTATGCCACGAGAAGGGTAAGAGTGTTCTGAGACCAACTAGAAGGTGATGCATACATGTATGATTTAAGTATGATGTATAGTTCATAATACAATATTTATATGTAATAATGAAATTTTGGTAATTCAGATTAATATCATTGAAAGTATAATGATTTTGTTAATGTTATTCAAGTTAAGGTAATATTGTTTGAACTTGATTAAAGGTATTGAAATTTAAAACTAAAAGTGATATTCCTATATTCTATATACATATTGTATGTATACTAGGTATATGTATAATACTTATACAGAGCATGGGGGTGTTACAAAACCTTTGCTTTCTCTCTTGTTCTTTAGGTTGGCCGGCCACACGTGAAAAGAAGAAAGGAAATTGATCAAAATAAAAGTCAAACTCTGTAATATCCTCATTTATGCCCTAGAAGTTTTGCTTGTTGTTGTTGTTGTTGTTGTATTGTTGGTTTAAATTGAGAAAAGAAAAGTATAAGTGTTTTGGGAAAGAATTTAGGGTTTAGAGACAAGTTTATATGTTGTGTATATTGTGATATATATAACATATACATTGGTCAAAAGAGTTGGTCAAGGCAAGAGGAGATATTTTTTTTAGGGCATGTGAAATTACTAAAATGGGCAAGAGATAACAAAGAGAATTAAGATATGTATGAGGGCATTATAGTAATTTTCCTTTGGATGGGTATTTAATGAAGTTTGACTTTGTGATTCTTGATCATTTTCTCTTCCTCTTGATGGTAGTGGCCGGCTCTCCATTAGCAAAAGGGAAGGAGAAGTGTTCTTGATAGTAAGATCAAGATTGAAGGGAGAATTGAAGAATCAAGTTGAAGATTTGTGGAATTTCTTCACTTTAGGTAAGTAATTTCTTGTTTTCTTTTATTAATTTGGAAATTGTGGTTAAGGTGTATTGAGAATTGTTGAGATGATGATTTAGTGTGTTGATGTGTGTTTATAAGTGTTAGAGTTGATTGTAAGTTAAAAATTGGAGGTTGTGTTGGTTTGGTTGTGATTATGGAAAAAAAATAAGTGAAGATTGATAGTGGAAAATCAAGAGTAGAGTTTGAGTTAGGGTTTTGAGATGGTGTTTGTTTAATTGTGATATTAAGATGTTTTAAAGTGATTATTGTAATGAATATGTATTTAGAACATTGATGATGTTCATTTGAAGCATGTGGTATGATGTATATTGAGTTTTAATGCATTTGGAAGAGAGTTGGTTAGAATTAGGGTTTTGGTTTTGGGAGACACGGCCAAAGGCCATGTGAGACACGGCCAAGTCATATGATTTTGGACGTGTTGGATTAATTTTTGGGTGACACAGCCGTGTTCCCAAGCCGTGTGAGCTACTGTGAGTTTTGGTTGAAGAGACACGGCCGTGTCCCTAAGCCGTGTTTGCTACTGCCAAAGTTGAATTGAGAGACACGGCCACAAGCTTGGCCGTGTCCCTCATGTGTGCTGCCCGTGTCCATCAAATGAGTTGGTTAGGGTTTTGTTTCTTTGTTCTTTTTGCATTGTTTTGGTTCTTCAAAGGTGGGTTGGTTCTTAAACCTAACCCTAAAACACTTTAAACACACTTGAATCAATGAATGAACTAATCAAATGCATATGGAAGATCCTAAAGCTATGAATCATATAAGTTGTTCTTTGCCCTAATTGCATTGTTGAGTTTTAAACAAGGTTATGTTATGCATTGTGAAAGGTATTGTATTTTATGAGTAATGTACCTTGAAATGTTGTATCAAAGATGAAATGATAATTCAAATAAGATATGATATGAGACAATGCCATTGTGTTTGGCTATGATGAATGATGCTATATGATGATAATATTGAGAGAATGAAGGCATGTTTGCCTAAATATTGATGAGAATTGAGAATGGAAATGATAATTGATATGTAAATGAATTGTGTGGCTAATGTGTTATTCCATTTTCAGAGTATGTTATTGGTGGCATGCCTAATGATAGTAACAATCTCTTGAAGTTAGGTTGGATTGAATCCTTGAAGCCTAATTGAGATGTTACCACCCTTGAAGCTAGGTTGGGTTAGTTCTTGAAGCCAAGTTGGGTAGAAGCTTAGCATGCTTTGCTCCCCTTGAAGCTTGGTTGAACTTAATCCTTGAAGCCTAGTTGGGTCTATGATATTGATATTGATAAATGTGATGATAGAACCAAAACATTAACTCTGAAAATTGAATGGCATATTAGTGTGTCTTGGGCCCATGCTTGTCTATGGTTAATGTGAGTCATGAATGATGTTTGTTTTGCTTTGTATTGATGATTAAATGAATACTAATGAGGTATATGAAAAGATAATAAAATGTGATATGTAATGTGAAAGTATATTGTTAATTTTGCATATATGATGTTACATATATATTATGGTTTGAGAAATGACATTACATTGCACGAAGTCATATCATTAGCATGATTATCTTACTAAGCCCTTGGCTTAGCGCGATAGTGTTTAATCGCGCAGGTGATAGAACTGTTAGAATCGAACCCGAGAGCTCTTCGAGACCGAGTGAGGGTAGACATTGAAGAGTTGATTTTGGAGACTTAAAGATCAAAGGAGATTTGCCAATCATGTATAACTCTTTTTATATTTTGTAAAGTATTGATTAAATGTACATATTTGTATATTTGTAAATATGGAATTAAGTGTTTTCAAATATGTAAATATTTTATGACTTCCGCTGTGAAATAACTATATGTATGTATATATATATCTAATGTGTTTTATTTTAAAAGTAAATGATCTACTTTTCTATATTATATAATGATAATAGTATTGTATCTATTTAAATGTTTTGAATGTTGAAGAAAACCGTAGCATCCCTATGTTTGGTGCACTTATGCTACATGGTTGTAGTTGTAGTGTGTGTGCATTGGATGTGGGGGTGTTACAAACTCTCTATTAATCTCCACCACACAATTTCAAAAGAAGAATTACCAAAATGCCCTCTTTAACATAGTTAAACTTCTTTTCATTATGCATGCCCTTTATAGTAATTTCAATAACAACCAAAAATATCTTCTTCCACTTAACCATCACCTTGACTCTTCATTTGACCAATATATATGTTATAAATATCATCATATACACAACATATACATTTGTCTCTAAACCCTATTTCTTTCCCCAAAACACATATACACAAGCATTCACTTTCCAATATATATATATCAACAACAACAATAACAACAACATCAACAACATAATCAAAACTTCTAGGGCATATATGAGGATATTACACAACTTGATAGTATACCCACAGTTGCGGAATTTCCAGATGTTTTCCGGAGGAGTTGCCAGGGTTACCCCCTGAGAGAGAGGTTGAGTTTGGTATCAATTTGTTGCCTGGTACCACTCCCATCTCTATTACTCCTTATCGAATGGCACCTGCTGAGTTGAGAGAGTTGAAGGTGCAGTTGCAGGAGTTGTTGGATAATGGGTTTATTCTCCCTAGTGTTTCTCCATGGGGAGCTCCTGTTTTGTTTGTGAAGAAGAAGGATGGTACTTTGAGGTTGTGCATCGATTATAGGCAATTGAATAAAGTGACTATCAAGAATAAGTATCCTTTGCCTCAGATTGAAGATCTCTTTGATCAGTTGAAGGGAGCAGCAGTTTTTCCAAGATTGATTTGAGATCAAGGTACCATCAGTTGAGATTCAGAGCTGAAGATGTTCCTAAGACAGCTTTCCGCACAAGATATGGGCATTATGAGTTTTTAGTGATGCCTTTTGGATTGACGAATGCACCTGCAGCTTTCATGGATTTGATGAATAGGGTGTTTAGGCCCTATCTAGATCAATTTGTGGTGGTCTTCATTGATGATATTTTGGTGTATTTGCGTAATGAAGAGGATCATGACAAGCATCTGCGGATTGTGTTGCAGACCTTGAGAGAGAAGCAATTGTATGCTAAGCTGTCGAAGTGTGAGTTTTGGCTTGATCAAGCAACTTTTCTGGGTCATGTGGTGTCATCAGATGGTATTAGAGTTGATCCGAGTAAAGTTGAGGCCATTTTGAATTGGAGTCCACCGAAGTCAGTAACTGAAGTTAGAAGTTTTCTGGGTTTGGCAGGCTATTATCGATGATTTGTGAAGGGTTTTTCTTTGATAGCTACTCCACTCACCAGATTACTTCAGAAAGGAGTTAGATTTTTGTGGACAGATCAGTGTCAAGCAAGCTTTGAGCAGTTGAAGGAGATGTTGACTCAAGCTCCTGTTCTTACTTTGCCTGTGGAAGATAAACCATATGTGATTTACAGTGATGCTTCACATAATGGTTTAGGTTGTGTTTTGATGCAAGAGGGTAAAGTCATATCTTATGCTTTTCGGCAGTTGAAGCCGCATGAGCTTAATTATCCGACGCATGATTTGGAGTTTGCAGCTATAGTGTTTGCTTTGAAGATTTGGCGACACTACTTGTATGGGGAGAAGTGTTTTATTTATACAGATCATAAGAGTTTGAAATATTTGGGTGTTCAGAGGGAGCTGAATCTTCGGTAAAGACGGTGGTTGGAGTTGATCAAAGATTACCACTGTTTGATTGATTATCATCCTGGTAAGGCGAATGTTGTTGCTAATGCCTTGAGTCGGAAGTCTTTAGCAGGTTTGACTGTTTATTCGCTCTCGTTGCTTGTTAAGTTGAGAGCATTGCATGCTAATTTTGAGCTTTGTGATGATGGTGCTTTGTTAGCTCAGTTGCAATTGAGGCCAATGTTGTTGGACCAGATAAGGGAGGCTCAATTGGCAGATGAGAAAATTCAGAAAGTTGTGTCAGAATGCCAAAAAGGAGAGAGCCAATATTTTCTTGTAAGAGATGATGGCAACCTTTGGTTTAAAGATAGACTGTGTGTTCCTAATGATGCAAGATTGAGAAAGATTATTTTAGAGGAAGCACATCAGTCGGCTTTTGCTATGCACCCTGGGAGTACTAAGATGTATCATAATTTGAAGCAGCATTATTGGTGGTCAGGTATGAAGAGGGACATAGTGGAGTTTGTATCCAAGTGTCTCACTTGTCAGAGGGTGAAAGCTGAGCATCAAGTTCCAACAGGGTTGCTTCAACTTTTATCAGTGCCTGAATGGAAATGGGAACGTGTGACAATAGATTTTGTATCTGGTTTGCCATTGACTCAGAAGAAGCATGATGCTATTTGGGTGATTGTTGATCGGTTGACAAAGATAGCTCATTTTCTTCCAGTTAGAATGGATTATTCTCTTGAGAAGTTGGCTAAGCTGTATATCAGTGAGATAGTGAAGTTGCATGGAGTCCCAATTTCTTTAGTGTCTGATCAAGATCCTCGATTTACTTCAAGGTTTTGGAAGAGTTTACATGGTGCTTTGGGTTCTTGATTGCACTTTAGCACTGCTTTTCATCCGCAGACAGATGGTCAGTCAGAGAGAGTGATACAGATTTTAGAGGACATGTTGAGAAGCTGTGTCATTGAATTCTCTGGAAGTTGGGACAGATTTTTGCCATTAATGGAATTTGCTTATAACAATAGTTATCAGTCTAGTATTAAAATGGCACCATTTGAGGCATTGTATGGTAGAAGATGCAGAACGCCTTTATGTTGGAATGAAGTTGGAGAAGGTAAATTGGTTGGTCCTGATTTGATTAATGAATGGAAGAGAAAGTGAAGATAATTCGGGATCGGTTGAAAGCAGCCTCAGATCGGCAGAAGTCGTATTCAGATTTGAAAAGGAGAGACATAGAATTTAATGTTGGAGATAAAGTATTCTTGAAAGTATCTCCTTAGAAAAAGATTTTGAGATTTGGCAGAAAAGGGAAGCTAAATCCTCGTTTTATTAGACCTTACGATGTACTGGAGAGAGTTGGACCAGTGGTTTATCGATTAGCTTTGCCTCCTGAGTTGGATAAAATTCACAATGTCTTCCATGTATCTTTGCTACGAAGGTACAGGTTAGACCCATCTCATGTTTTGTCAGTAGAATCCATTGAGGTGAGTCCGAATCTAACTTTTGAAGAAGAACCAGTGGTCATTTTAGCACATGGAGTGAAAGAGTTGAGACATAAGAAAGTGCCAATTGTGAGGGTTCTTTGGAAGAATCATGGTAGAGAAGAGGCAACTTGGGAGAGTGAGTAAGCGATGCGAGATTAGTATCCCCAATTATTCCAGACTTGAGAACAGGTAATTTTGAGGATGAAATTTCTTTTTAGAGGGGGAGAATTGTAATATCCCAAAGTATACCTTAAAAGTTTTGGAATATTTTATTGTTGTATTTGGATTAAATGTATATGTTTAAATGGAAAGAGAAATGAGGTAAGGGAAGAGTGTATATGTTGTATATATAGTGATATATACAACATAAACAAGTCAAAGAAATGGAAGTCAAAGAAGATTAATTAATTATTTTAAATTAATTAAATTAATTAAATGGAAAATAGAATTAGTGTGTGGATGAAGATATTTGATTATTTTAATATTTAATTGCTTGGTGGAGGTTTAAAGAGAAGAAGTGGTTGACTTTGCCATTCATTCATTCTTCTTCTTCTTCTTCCATTGTTGTTGGCCAGGTATCAATAGCAAGAGAGGAAGAGAGTTTTTGATTTTCCAAACTCAAGATTGAAGGATGTTTTAAGTGATCAAGTTGGAAATCTATGAAGTTTCATCATTTTTGGTAAGTTTTCCACTTGATTCCCTTGTTTTCTTTTAAGTTTGTGTTGTGGGTTTGGTGTTTGATTATTGATGGTATGAGTATGTTTGATTGTGGTGTGTTTGAGAGTGTTGGGTTTAATTGATTTTGATTTTGGGGTTGGATTGAAGAGAAGGAGTTAGGTTTGGTGTTGGAAAAGTAAGTGTTGTGTTTGAGTTGTATGTATGTGATGGTTGTGAATTGGGCTTTGATGTATGTATTGAGTTGTTTTAGTGTTTTTGAAAGTCATATTGGTTTATGTGTGTATTTAGTTAAGTTTTTTTGAAGTGGATAATGGTGGAAGAAAGTGGTTTGTTGGATGTAGTGCTGTTGTTGCCGGAATCAGGATTTTTGGCCTGACACGCCCATGAGCACGGCCAGGTCTTTTAGCGTGTCAATGATTCTGTTTTCTGGATGGGTGACACGACCGGTGACACGCCCATGTCACTGAGCGTGTCACAGCTTCTGTGTTATAGTAGCATTGACACGGCTAGTAACACACCCGTGTTATTGAACGTGTCATAGCTACTGTGTTGGTGAAGAATTGACACGGCCATGAGCACGCCCGTGTTGTTGGACATGTCAATGTTTCTGTGAGATAGAATGTATTACACGTTCAGCGACACGCCCGTGGTTCTAAGCGTGTCAAAGCTTCTGTGTTGTGGTTTTAGGGCATGGTCAGGTACACACCCGTGTTGTTGAGCGTGTCATGTGTAGAATTTGCCCTAGTTGGTTCTTAGCCTTATTATCTCATGTGTATCTTTAAGTGAGTGTGTATGATCGCCTTTGGTTTAGATTTTGAAGAGAGTTGAGTTGCCATAATCCAAGTGTTGAAGGATTCTTGGAAGAGGAGTTTGGTGTGGAGTGAGTTGTTCTTGAGGTAAGTACAAACCCTGCATTATTGCATACATTTACATGACATTGGGACTTAACACATTGGGGTTGTAAATGTGTTAAGTAATCTATTACATTGTTGATACATTTGATTAATGTTATGATTTGCTTAATGTGAAAGATATGATGATCATTCAAAATGTATGTCCAATGCAATTGGTTATGTATACTCTAATGATGAGAGGTGAAGCCATTGTTGTTGGGTATAATGATGCAAATGAAATAATTGAGGCATGGTTGCCTAGATGATTATGAAGAAATGAGAATGGAATTGATAATGAAATAATAAAAGAATTGTGTGTCTAATATGTTAGTCAATTTTCAGAGTTTTGTTGTTGGTGGCATGCCTAATGGTAACAATCTCTTGAAGCTGGGTTGGGCTTAATCCTTTAAGCCAAGTTGGGTTGACGTTTAGCATGCTTAACTCCCCTTGAGACTTGGTTGGGTCTAGTCCTTGAAGCCTAGTTGAGATGTTACAAACCCTTGAAACTAGGTTGGGTTTGGTTCTTAAAGCCAAGTTGGGTTGATGCTTAGCATGCTTTGCTCCCCTTGAAGCTTGGTTGAGCCTAATCCTTGAAGCCTAGTTGGGATAATGATAATTGTGATAATTGAACCAAAACATTAACTCTAAAAGTTGAATGACATATTAGTTTCTTTTGGGCCCATGCTTGTCTTTGTTTAAATGTGAATCATAAATGGTGAAATAAATGAATTATAAGATTTAATGTAAGGTTTTGAAATATGATATTCTTATGTATTGTTTATTAGATATGAATGTGTAACATTAGCATTACATTAAAGGATATTGTTATTGTGGGTTGTATCACTAAGCCGTTGGCTTAGCGCGATTCTAGTTCATCGCGTAGGTGACAGGGTAGAACTAGAGAGTTCAGCTAGACCTAGTCGAGTCTAGACTCTGAAGTGTTGATTGTGGGCTTAAAGATCAGAGACGAATTGCCAAACATGTATAAAATTTATGTTTTGCAAACATTGATTTTGATGTATATATATATATGTAAATACCGCTACATTTTTCGTGGCATAATAAATAAATGTTTTATCTATTATGTTCTATAAAATAAATAAATATATTATAATATAATTTGAATGTTTTCAGTTTACTTATATTATGGTTAAATTGAAAGATTGGGTTGTTTAATATAAACCGTAGCACTCTTGTATCCGGTATACGTATATTACCGATGTAGTAGTGTGTAGTGTGCATATATGGGGTATAGGGGTGTTACACTGTTGTTATAAGCGAATTCCACAAGTGGGAAAAATCTATCCCAACTTCCAGAAAATTCAATGACACAGCTTCTCAACATATCCTCTATAATCTGTATCACTCTCTCTGACTGCCCATTTGTCTGCGGATGAAAAGCAGTACTAAAGTGCAATCAAGAACCCAAAGCACCATGTAAACTTTTCCAAAACCTTAAAGTAAATCGAGGATCTTAATCGGATACTAAAGAAATTGGGATTCCATGAAATCTCACTATCTCACTGATATACAGCTCAGCCAACTTCTCAAGAGAATAATCCATCCGAACTGGAAGAAAATGAGCTGTCTTTGTCAACCGATCAACAATCACCCAAATAGCATCATGCTTCTTCTGAGTCAATGGCAAACCAGACACAAAATCCATTGTCACACGTTCCCATTTCCATTCAGGCACTGATAAAGGTTGAAGCAACCCAGTTGGAACTTGATGCTCAGCTTTCACCCTCTGACAAGTGAGACATTTGGATATAAACTCCGCTATATCTTTCTTCATACCTGACCACCAGAAATGTTGCTTCAAATCTTGATACATCTTAGTATTCCCAGGGTGCATAGCAAAAACTGATTGGTGTGCTTCCTCTAAAATAATCTTTCTCAAACTAGCATCATCAGGAACACACAATCTGTCCTTGAACCAAAGGCTACCATCACTTCTCACATGAAAATCTCTACTATCTCCATTTTGGCAATCTGACACAACTTTCTGAATTTTCTCATCAACCAATTGAGCCTCTTGAATCTTATTCAACAATATCGGTCTCAAATGCAACTGAGCTAACAATGCTCCATCATCACATGATTCAAAACTAGCATGCAACGCTCTCAACTCAACAAGCAATGAGAGCGAATAAGCAATCAAACCTGCCAAAGACTTCTGACTCAAGGCATCAGCAACAACATTCGCCTTACCGGGATGATAATCAATCAAACAGTCGTAGTCTTTGATCAATTCTAACCACCGTCTTTGACGAAGATTAAGCTCTCTTTGAACCCCCAAATATTTCAAACTCTTATGATCTGTATAAATTAAACATTTCTCTCCATACAAGTAGTGTCGCCAAATCTTCAAAGCAAACACAATGGCTGCTAACTCCAAATCATGCGTCAGGTAATTAAGCTCATGCAGCTTTAACTGCCGAGAAGCATAAGCTATAACTTTACCCTCTTGCATCAAAACACAACCTAAACCATTATGTGAAGCATCACTGTAAATCACATATGGTTTATCTTTCACAGGCAAAGCAAGAACAGGAGCTTGAGTCAACATCTCTTTCAACTACTCAAAACTAGCTTGACACTGATCTGTCCACACAAATCTAACTCCCTTTCGAAGTAATCTGGTGAGTGGAGTAGCTATTAAAGAAAAACCTTTCACAAATCGTTGATGATAGCCTGCCAAACCCAGAAAACTTCTAACTTCAGTTACAGACTTCGGTGGACTCCAATTCAAAATGGCCTCAACTTTACTTGGATCGACTCTTATACCATCTGCTGAAACTATATGACCCAAAAAAGTCACTTGATCAAGCCAAAACTCACACTTCGACAGCTTAGCATACAATTGCTTCTCTCTCAAGGTCTGCAACACAATCCACAAATGCTTGTCATGCTCCTCTTCATTATGGGAATACACCAAAATATCATCAATAAAAACCACCACAAACTGATCCAGGTAGGGCCTAAACACCCTATTCATCAAATCCATGAAAGCTGCAGGTGCATTCGTCAATCCAAAAGGCATCACCAAGAACTCATAATGCCCATACCTTGTGCGAAAAGCTGTCTTAGAAACATCTTTAGCTCTAACCCTCAACTGATGGTACCCTGATCTCAAATCAATCTTGGAAAACACTGCTGCTCCCTTCAATTGATCGAAGAGATCATCAATCCGAGGCAAAGGATACTTATTCTTGATAGTCACTTTGTTCAATTGCCTATAATCGATGCATAATCTCAAAGTATCATCCTTCTTCTTTACAAACAAAACAGGAGCTCCCCACGGAGAAACACTAGGGTGAACAAACCCTTTATCCAACAACTCCTGCAACTGCACCTTCAACTCTCTCAACTCCGCAGGTGCCATTTGATAAGGAGCAATAGAGATGGGAGTGGTACCAGGTAACAAATCGATACCAAACTCAACCTCTCTCTCAGGGGGTAACCCTGGCAACTCCTTAGGAAACACATCTGGAAATTCCGCAACTGTGGGTATACTATCAAGTTGAGAACCCACTACTCTGGTATCCACAACATGAGCAAGATAAGCATTACACCCTTTTCTAATCAATTTTCTAGCTACAACAGCTGAATCAAACAAGGATGCAAGTTGTCTCTGCTCACCTGACACCATCACACTTCTACCATCACTGGTTCTCAGAGTAACACATTTCTTTTGACAGTATACCACAGCTCCATACTTAGACAACCAATCCATGCCTAAGATTAAATCATACTCCTTAAAAGGCATTTCAATCAAATCACCCAAAAATTCCTCACCTTGTACCACCACTGCACTATCACGATGTACCTTACTCACCACAACACTATGTCCTAAAGGATTTGTCACCAAGACATCAAATCCTAAGGACTCTGAATGCAATTCAGACACAGGCAAGATAGATGCACTTATGTATGAATGAGTAGATCCTGGATCAATCAAAGCAAGAACTGAAATACCAAATAAAGAAATTGTACCAGCAATGACTGCTGAAGCATCCGGCTGCCTCTACATCACATACACTCTCTGAGAAGACCCAACCTCATCTGGCCTACTGCCTCTGGATGTAGAGCCTCCTCTCTGACTGATCCTGGGTCGACCACCTCTACTGAAACCTCTGCCCCCTCGACCACCTCTGCTATAATTAGGTCGAGAAACTGCAGTATCAGTCTGTCTATCCTCCTGCATCTCAGGGCAATCTTTAATAAAATGAGCTGGTGACTCACATCTAAAGCATACTCCTGATCCGCCCATCTTCCAACAAGTACCCCCATGGGTCCTACCACAATGAACACATACAGGTGGAATAGATCTCTGAACCACTGGAGTTGGAGTACTCGCTACAAAAACTGTAGGTCTCGATCTCTACCTCTGATACTGAACTGACCTACTTGACTGCCTCTGGCTTATACTAACTCTCGGAACAAAACTTCCTCGGCCTCTCTTCATAGATGAAGACCCTGCCTCAAACTGGGATCTCCTAACTCTGGTCTCCTCCTTAGTAGCAGCTGTTGCAATAGATTGTGCTCTCTCAACACTTCTAGCTGCTGCAACCAATTGAGAAAAATTCTGATAACGAGATCCAGCAACAATACACATAATAGAGGGCCTCAACCCCTCCTTAAATCTCCTACACCGGTCAATCTCATTAGAAATAATCCCACCGGCATAGTGACTCAACCGGATGAACTCTACCTCATACTCTGTCACAGTCTAATTATCTTGTCTCAAATTCAGGAATTCCATCTTTTTGACATCCTTATACTCCCTCGGGGTATATTTCTGCTCAAACTCCCTCAGAAAATCACTGTAAGACAACGTAGGTGGATCATCCATAGCATAAGGAACCGTCTTCCACCAATCATAAGCATCATTCTGAAGAAGGGATCTAGCATAATCAAATTTCTCTTCATGAGTAGCTTGCAACTGGATAAATATCCTCTGCACTCTATCCAACCACTACTCAGCCACTGCAGGATCTGTAGTGCCAAGAAAATCCTCAGCCCCATATTTCCTCAATTTATCATAATGCCTCACCGGTACCTGCAGTTGTGGTGGCGATGACGGCTACACTGGAGCTCGCCTCAACAATTCTACCACATGTCGTAACCAACCCGGCGGAACCTCATCAGCAGATGATCTCCCTGGCACAGGAGCAGGGGCCTCACTAACTCTCTCAACCCTAGCTCCATCTCTACCCTCTTCAGGAGCTACACTCTCAGCACTACCTTCTACCGACTGACGTGACTGAGACGCCATCACTACCTATATCTGCAAACAAAGCAGAATATACTTCATCAAAGATCAGAGACTGCTAAAGCATGTATCTTATTTAAAAATCACATTTTAACATCCAAAATTTTCTTTTTCCTTACAATTTACCTAGGTTGAGAATCTCAAACCTAGGCTCTGATAGCAAAACAATTGTAACACCCCTATATCCCGTATACATACACTACATACCATCATATCTGTAATATACGTATACTGAATATAGGAAGGCTACGGTTTACTAAACAAACAACTCATTCCTTTTAATAATAATCTGAGCAAACTTAAAACATTTAGGTTATATCATAAAAGATAATAAATAAAACGTTCATTTCATACGCAGTGGAAAATGTAGAGATATTTACAAATACTTAAACATCAAAATCAAATTTTTACAAAACATAAAGTTTATACATGTTTGGCAGTCAGTCTTTGATCTTTAAGCTCACAATCAACACTTCAGAATCTAGACTCAACTCGGTCTAGATGAACTCTCTGGCTCGATCCTGTCACCTGCGCGATGAACCACAATCGCGCTAAGCCAACGGCTTAGTGGTACAAACCCCAATAACAATATGTTTCACTGCAATGCCAATATCATATGTTCCAACATTATAAACAATACATGTCATATGTTCAAACATTATAAACAATACATAAGAATATTACATTTCAAAGTCTTACATTGAATCTCATTATTCATTTATTTCACCATTCATGAATCACCTTTAAACAAAGACAAGCATGGGCCCAAAAGACACTAATATGCCATTCAACTTTCAGAGTTAATGTTTTGGTTCAATTATCACATTTATCATTATCATTATCCCAACTAGGCTTCAAGGATTAGGCTCAACCAAGCTTCAAGGGGAATAAAGCATGCTAAGTATCAACCCAACTTGGCTTCAAGAACCAAACCCAACCTAGCTTCAAGGGTTGTAACATCTCAACTAGGCTTCAAGGACTAGACCCAACCAAGCTTCAAGGGGAGTTAAGCATGCTAAACTTCAACCCAACTTGGCTTCAAGGATCAAATCCAGCCTAGCTTCAAGAGATTGTTACCATTAGGCATGCCACCAACAACAAAACTCTGAAAATGGAATAACATATTAGACGCACAATTCATTCATTATTTCATTATCAATTTCATTCTTATTTCTTCATAATCATCTAGGCAACCATGCCTCAATTATCTCATTTGCATCATTATAGCCAACAACAGTGGCTTCACATCTCATCAATAGAGTATACATAACCAATTGCATTGGACATACATTTTAAATTCATCATCATCTAGGCAAACATGCCCCACTTATTTCATTTGAATCATTATAGCCAACCACAATGGCATCACATCTAATCACATCTCAATTCACATTAAAGCAATTCATCATTAAAGTATTCATAACCAATTGCATTGAGCATACATTATGAATGATCATCATATCTTTCATATTATACCAATCATAACATTAATCAAATATATCAACAATGTTAGGGAAATTCAACCTCTTCACAACCTAATCCAAAAAGGAATAATACACACTTAATTACAAAATTCACATGAATTGCAATACAATTATTCACTTATTAGTCTCATACTAGACCCATGGATCATAAATTATAAGCCAACATCTCTCTCTAGGACCCCACGGTCGTGGCCTCCCAACCCCCATGGGCGTGGGTTAGCAAATGGATCTGCCTCCCTTGCTCAAAACCCCCACGGCCATGGCTTCCAATGGCCACGGTCGTGGCAGCCAAGGGCCACGAGCGTGGCATCCAAAATGCTTCTATTTTTGACCAAATTCATATATTCTATGTTTCTAACTTCATTAAACACCAATATCATGAAGATCTACAAGAATAATTAATCAAACTCAACATCTACAACAATAATCACCAATTCACAACCCTAACACAAACACAACTCATACATTTCCAACACCAACATCAACCTAACTCCTTATTTCAATTCAAATCCAACACTCTCAAACACACCACAATCAAACACACTATTACTATCAACAACAATCTATCAAACTCAAACACAACTTCAAATAAAACAAGAGAATCAAGAGGGAACTTACCAAAAATGATGAAACTTCTTGGATTTCCAACTTAATTACTTGAAATCTCCTTAAATTTTGATCTTGGAAAATCAAAACTCTCTCTTGCTCTCTTGCTTTGGAAAGAGCCGGCCAACAAAGGAAAAGAAGAAGAG
Organism: Garcia nutans; assembly: GCA_947685225.1. Lineage (NCBI taxonomy): Eukaryota > Viridiplantae > Streptophyta > Magnoliopsida > Malpighiales > Euphorbiaceae > Garcia > Garcia nutans. Next base: position 13,200,060 of record CANTUV010000040.1, read on the forward strand.
AAGAAGAAAAATGAGAAGCAAAGTCACATACTCAATCTCTTTAAACCTCCACCAAGCAAAAATAATAATAAAATAACCAATTATTTTCCTCTTCCACTCATATTAAATTTTTTTAATTACTTAATTAAATTTAAAAAAAATAAATATCTTCTTTTGACCATATAATAATTTGACTTGTATATGTTGTATATATCTCTATATATACAACATATACACATCTCTCTTTACTTCTTTTCTCTTACCATTAAACATATACTTCAAATCGAAATACAACAATAATTCCAAAACTTCTAGGGCATACTTTGGGATATTACAAATTGGCCAGGCCAATTTGCCGTAGGAATTTCTTGCGGTGAATTGGCTGGCCGCCCAGTGCTGGCCCTCGTAGATTGTGATCCTCGCAGTTTTTGCCAGCAAGTTTTTTGCCTGTGCAATTTTCCAACGCAGTTTTTTCCAAAACCAAATTCTATTTGGTTTTGGTTTCTTTTCATAATTGGTTTTAATTTCCTTAAACAATTAGAAGTAGGTTTATGATTTTTCCTATAAATAACACATTAAAACTCAGAATTAAGGAATCAAAAAATTAGTTTTTACTGGTTGAAATCTTTGGACTTTTGACTAAGGAAAAAAGAGACAGAAAAACCCTAGCAAGCAAGAGACATTAGCAACAAGAAGCAATCAACAATCCATCAAAGGCAGCAGCACTGCCTTTGTCATTGTTCATCTACAAATCAGTTTTGGTTGAACCAATGAACGGAGGTTTGATTATAAATCTTTGCTTCAATTATATTTACAATGTTATTACCATATTTTCTTTTAAATACATCTATCATTGATTTTTGTTTCAGTAACCTAAATCATTAAACTTGGTAATATGTTCATCCAGTAGCCTTAATCAGTGATCAAAACTTCAAAAACCCTAAACTACTCTTCTATTTCCAAAAACCTTAAAACCCTAAATTGTTTCTTATGTTTCTAAAAACCTTAAAAACCTTAAATCATTTCTTCTATTTCTAAAAACATTAAAAACCCTAAACTTTTTTCCTCGAACTATTTTCATCTAAACTCTAACTTTTTTTTTCTAAAATTTCTAAATGTTTTATTAAATCTCCAAACCCCAACCTTCTTTATGTTTTCTAAAAATCATAATTATTTTTATAAAACTCTAAACTGTTTTCTTAAATCCTAAAATCAAATATGTTTTCCAAAATACCAAAAATCCCTAACTTTGCCCAAAGCCATAATCCAATAAACCTAAAATCACAATCCAGTAACCGTGAATTATAAACTCTAAAGTCTTAAGATTCCAAAACCCTAATTTCATGATGTTACCCCTAAACCCTAATTTGATTAACCAAGAAAAAACCTTACTACTTTAATAAATTCATAAAACCCTAATCCATTCCAATTTTCCAAAATCTTTACAATAGCCTAAATAATAACAATAATAATTCTAAAATCCCAAAACCCTAAATCTTAATTAAAGAACTCTAAATTGAGACATAAACCTAAATTCATATCTTTATTGCTTTATTTAATTTTAGATTTAATTATGTAGTTTGTTATATGTTTTGATGGTTGATTTATTAATTTCAATGCTTGATTTATTTAATTTACCATGGATGATTATTTTCTTTATTGTTATGATTGTTATTTGTTTGTTTTAGTATTAAAATTGTAAGAGGTATGTTTCCACTTTGTGGGTACCTCATTAGTTAAATATCATATAATTTAAATTGTTTTTATATTTTGGACCAATGTAAAGGACATGTTTCCACCTTTTGGTGGGTGTCATATTTAGTTTAGACATGGATGATGTAAGGACATGTTTCTATATTCGGATGGGTGTCCATTTATTTACTTTGATTGGACATTGCTTTGATTTTAATATAATGATGTTTTATTTTAATTGTTGCATGTAATATGGATAATATTATTATACTTAAGAATTTTATAATATTCATAACCTAAGCCAACTCAGGTCCAAAACCCAAATCATTTTCTAGTCCAGAACTCAATCTGGGTCTAGAACCCAAATCCTTTTTTAGTCCAGAACTCAGTCTGGGTCCATAACCCAAACCAACTCAGGTCTAAAACCCAGCTTTATCCAAAATTAGCTCGAAGTTGTGTTCCTTTTCACTCTCTTATATTGAAGTTTCAGATTCCTCAAGCATGGGGCAAATTGTAGACCCTTAATTTTGGTCTTCTTAAGTCTGCCCGACCTAGGTAAAAGGGGTTAGGTCAATTCTAAGGATTTAAAATAGTTTGGAATAATTTAAAAAGTTAAAATGGGTCCAATAAAATGACAAAGTCCAAGACATGTGGATCCAAAGCCCAATAATTTTGATTTTTGGCATGCAAGAATTTGCCACAGGGCTAATTGGCATCCCAATTTGCTTTGGGCCTCGACCGCAGCCAATTGGCATGTCCAATTCCTTGTGGCAAATTGACACGTCTAATTCGCCATAAGCCTTGGCTGTAGGCCTAGGCCATGGGTGAATTGTCCATGCCAATTCACCACAGGCCCATGCCTCAGCGAATTGGCATTGCCAATTCGCCACAAGGGCCACAGGTCTTGAGTTTCGACTTTAATTTGGAATTTCAGGGCTGTTTGCATCTAGATTAAGTTTGAATTAACTCTCAATTCTAATTGTAATACGATTAGCTTGGGGATTTCTCAAGGATTTAACCCAACATATTTTCATATAAATCCAGGATTAAAAGACAGATAGAGGGATCGACAATTATCAATTATCAAACAGCATACAAAGTAGTTTGTAAGGATTAACGAAACATGATCATGAACACACTAAAGGCAGTAACCACTGTCTTTATCTTTGCTCGACCAAAATTAACAATTGGTTTAGGCAGTAGCTTAGAATCAACAAATAATTTGGTGGAGCCTTCAGAGCAAGTTTTGTTTTCTAAACTTTTTAAAATAATAACAAGTTCCATTTGTTAATATTATGAAATTCATGCTTTATGTGCTTTTGATTGAATATGTTCAATGAAGTTTTATTTTATAATGCAATCAATTGATACTTATTAAACACATCCAGTAGCCATATCCCATGCAATTATTTATAAAGAGTCCACGTTAATGTGACCTTAAAGTTTTTACAATAATCATATTTTGATAAAACTATAATCTATTTCCTAATTTCCAAAACCATAAATTGTTTTCTAATTTCCAAAACCCTAATCCAATAAACCTAAAACCCTAATATCCAATAATGCCAAAACCCTAATCCAATAAACCTAAAACCCAAATATCCAACAATACCAAAACCCTAATCCAGTAAACCCAAAACCCTAATTTTAGTAGCCTAATTCTAAAACCCTAGTTGAAACCCTAATCCAAAAATCTAATTTCCCAAACCTTAACCTTGAAACAAAAATTTCAAAACCCTAGTTATTAAATAAAATAAAAAAACCTAATTTTACCTTTTTAATTATCCAAAACCTTAATTTTCTAAACCATAAATTTCTAAATTCATTCTGCAGCCATAACCTTGGTCCCCTCAACTTCATCCAGTAACCCAAAACCAATATCTCAATACTTAAAATTTGAATTCCCAACCATCAAACCAAAACCCTAATTTTAAAAATGAAAACCTAAATATGTCTATTTAATAGTTTAGACCCTAGTTTTAATTATTTAATTTATTATATGATTTTATGTTGGATGATTTATTTTATTTTGTTTGTAATTATCAATTTTAAACTGTAAAAGGGCATGTTTCCACATTGTGGGTGCCTTATTTTTTTAGTTTATTTATTTTATGTAATTTAATTTATTTGAGGACTTTAGATTAATGAAAGAGACATGTTTTCACCATTCGGTGGGTGTCTCAATTTATTTATTTATTTTTCTTTTTGGGACATTTGTAAGGGCATGTTTTTATCTATAGATGGGTACCTATTTTGTTTATTTTATTTTAATAAAGATGTCAAATGCTTATTTATTTTGAATCACATGTAGTATGGGTAATATTATAATATTTAAGAATTTTATAATATATATACCTAAAAATGAGGCTAGTTCCAATGAACTGGGTATTATAGGGGTGCTGGGTCATTCTCACATTCCCCATGCGTACCTAACTTTTTGAAGCTATTAAGGGGTTGGGGATTCTTTAGGAATCGAGTCATCCACCCCTTTCTTTTTTCCAGCCTGTCCGAGTGGTGACACCATTTTTTTGGGCTTAGGCCTATGTTGTTTAAGACCCTAAGCCTAATAGTGCCGAAGTCAAAAGAATCATTCGACATGGGAGTGGGGCGAAAATTCCCGCTCACACCATGTTGGACAACTCACCACACATATCACATATATGTATACACACAATCTCACAATTATACTCAATTCTTCATTTACACACAATATATACAAATTAACATTTATCACATTTCACAGAATATTATCATGTCTCATTCTTATGATGTTGTTTATGTCATTTTCCCAATCTCACATTCTATAAAACCTACTATACAAATCATCCTTATTATTTTTTTTATCTTTTTTTTTTCACATTTCACATAATTCTTAGTCACATTTCAAATGTGATATCTTTCTCACATTTGTTATGCATTTATCATACTTTTCATATCTGTTTTCATCATTTTCAATTAAATTACTTAATGTAGTTCATTTTCACCTTCTTAATCATTCCTCTTTATTTTCTAACCAACTTCTATATTGTCAACATATTACACATTACATGGCACTTTCATAAGCAATATTATTCATTCAAAATCACTCACATGCTCATTAAACATTCAACCCTCAATATCTAATCAATCATCATCAAAATTCCATTAAAACTATAAATTCTCAACTTGCTACTTTAGTTAAACTTCATTCTACTAATCTCATTTTCAACATTTAACTTTAAAAATATTACCTATATATTAATATAACATCAAAACACATCACCTTCATAATTATGGAATCTTATTTCAAAAATCCAAATTTAACATAATGCAACCATCAACATGATCTTCACTAAACATACCCATATCACATTTCCAATCTTAAAATCACAACATTTACATTAAAACAACACTAATTCCTTTCATTACACTAATTAGCATTATCCATTTTAGGGACCCTAATTTTACATACTCAAACCCTACATCCAAACTTGCTCATATTTAATTTTTTGAACTATGTAATCATTACATGCATATATAAATAACACTAATTTCATGCATTCCAATATTTTTAACCAACCACACCCAAAACCCTAAATCATACATCACTTTTTCATAACCCTAAATTTTCACAACTTGTCCAAATCAACCAACCAACCAATATTCCACCATATTTTCTTCATTTAAAAATCAATTCTACTTATTCTAACAATCAAACATAATTTTCTCTCTTTAGCAATCCAAACATAATCTTAAAAAAAAATGAAGCTTTAGAGAATAGGTACTTACATGAATATTTGATAAATCTTCAAAATCCTCTTAATTCTCTTGATAAGTAAACCAATAAGAGACATTCATCATGAAAGTAAACCATTCATTATAAGCCAAATAAAGATCAAGATATGAAGATGTAAACTAAGATGTAAAGCAGGATTCAAATAACAATTAAAGCCTAAATATACAAGCTAGGATTTTATGAATCATGGTTTAGGAAACTAGGATTTATGGTTTTAAATTATTGGAATTAGGGTTTGGACCTAAATTTGAGAATTGAGCCATTGGAATTAGGGTTTTAGGTTTTGGAGTCTTGGTTTTAGGAATTATATCTTAAGAATTTTAAGACTCCTTGATTAGGGTTTGGGAGAATTGGGTTTTGATACTTTGGAAATAAATTATGGTTTTCTTAGATTTTTTTATTAGGTTACAGTTTAGGTGTTTTGGGTAGAATAATTTAAAGGTAGGGTTATTGGATGATAAGTTTTAAAAGAGATTAGGGTTTTAATTTATTATTTTAGAAAAATAGTGATTTGGGGAAATAAATTAAGATTTTAGAAAAATGATTAGGGTTTTGGGATTTGATGAAATGGTGTAAGATTTTGGACAAAAATAGTTTAGGGCTTTGAGTTTTAACAAAATAATTTGGGGTTTTTGGGATTATTTAGCTACTGGAACATTAAGGTTTAAGAGTTTTTAGGAATTAGATGAGGGTTTAAGGATTTAATGAATTAGGGTTTTGATTTATAAAGTATATAATTCAGATTTAACAACATTATGCTACTAAAAAATTAATATCAAAACATATCAACAAAACATTTAAAAGGAAGCATGCTATGGCTACTATGAATACAAGAAATTATTGATTAAGTCAAACCTTCGTTGTTGGTTCCACTACAATTGCACCATTGGAATTCTGGAGAAACCTTGATCAAGACAACACTACCTTGTTGCCTTATGGTTGGAAGGGTATTGCATTAAAATTTAAAAGTCCAATTGTAATTCTTTATTAATTTTGGCCATCCTCCATTATGTGTTTTAATGCTAGTATTTATAGAAGTTTTAAAGTAAAACCTAATATCTTAAGGAAGTTCAAGCTATTTAGAAAATTAATTGACCTTTCAGAGTGAAAATCAAATTTTAGCAAAAATTGGCCAACGCACTGGCACGGGCTGCTAAGACGTGAGCAACGGGCTGGGACTCTAACATTTGAGCGAGGGCCTGCAAGGCACTGCCCCAATTCACCGCAACATGCAGCTGCGACGAATTGGGGCAGGCCAATTCATTGCAGCAAAACATGACGAATTGGCCTAGGCCAATTAGACCACCGATTGGTCCATTCAATTTTTTATTATTTTTATTTTTATATACATATTTTTAAAAAAATAATAAAATAAATAATAAATATTAAAATAAATATTAAAATAAATAATAAATACTAAAATAAATAATAAATACCACAAAATTATTTTGAACTTATTTTAAAATATTGGACTGGACTTGGTCAAAAATTAAGGGTCTACAGTTTGCCCCCTGCTTGAACGATCTGAGACTTTTAGCAGAAGATAGTAAAAAGCAACATGACTTTGAGCATATTTTGGATGAGGATGGGTTCTAGACCCAAGATTTGGGTACTTGGACCCGAGATGGGTACTGGACTCAAAAATATTTTTGGTTTGGGTACTTGGATCCGAAATGGGTACTTGGACCCGAGACTAAATTAATTTGGGTACTTGGACTCAAGACTGGGTACTTGGACCTAAAATTAAATTTCATTTGGGTACCTGGACCCAAGATTGAGTTTGATTTAGGTACTTGGACCCGACTCGAGATTTAGGTACTTGGACCTAAGACTATGTACTTGGACTTGAGACTGAATTTGATTTGGGTATATGGACCAATATTTGGGTACTTGGAACCGAGACTGAATTTGATTTGGTTACTTGGACCCGAGTCTGGGTACTTGGACCCTAGATTGAATTTGATTAGTGATCTAAATCCGAGATGAGTTCTGGCCTCAAAAATAATTTAGGTTTTGGACCCGGGGGTGAGTTCTAGACCCAAAAATGATTTGGGCTTTGGACCCGGTGGTGAGTTCTGGACTTAAAAATTATTTGGCTTTTGGACCCGGAGTGAGTTGTAGACTCAAATATGATTTGGGTTCTGGACCCAGTGGTGAGTTCTAGACTCAAAAAATGATTTGGGTTCTGAACCCAAAATGAGTTTTGGACTAAAAAAAAATATTTGGATTCTAGACCCGGGGTGAGTTCTGGACTCAAAAAAACATATTTGGGTTCTGAACCTGGTGGTGAGTTCTGGACTAAAAAATGATTTGGGTTTTGAATCCGTTGGTGAGTTCTAGACTAAAAAATGATTTGTGTTTTGGACCTTGTGGCTGCAAAAGATAATTTTAGTTAGTAGAGTATTAATAATAAACTTGCAAAATTACAAAAAATTTATCTATTTGTTACCATACCTATATTGTAATATCCCAAGTGATACCCTAAAATTTTGGAATGTTAATTGTTGAAATTGGATTAAATGATTTTAAGTGTATATTTTATTAAGTGATAAAGATAAGATGATAGGAAGATGTGTATATGTTGTTTATATGAAGAGATATAAATTATAACAAAATTAAGGTCTTATTATGGTCAAGAGATATTTTTATTTGAAGTGATTAAATTAAAGTTAGTGGAAGATGATGTAATTAAGTTTATTATTATATTAGTATAATACTTGGTGGAGAGTATTTTGGGGGAAGTGTTTGGTTTGAGAGGTTGACTTTCTTTCTTTCTTCTTCTTTCATTTTCATTTTCTTCTTTTCTTCTTTGGCCAGCCATCACCACCATCTTCAAGAGGGAGAGATTTTATTGCTTCCAAACTCAAGAAATTGAAGGTTTTCAAGAGATCAAGTTAGAGTTTTAAGGATTTTCTTCATTTTTGGTAAGTTTCCAACTTATTTCTTTGTTTTCTTTTGAGTTGTGTTCATGAGTTTGGTGAATGGTTGTTGTAGATGTGTTTATGGTTGTTATGGTATATTTGGGGTTGTGTTGTTTTGCTAACTTTGATTATTAGGGTTGGATTGAAGAGAAAAGGGTTAAGTTTGGTGATAGAGACAAGTGTTGCGGATTGTGTAACTTTGAGTTGTGATATATGGTTGTGATTGTGATGTGATGTTTGTTATTGATTTGTTTTGATGTTTATTCCAGTTCATATGGTATATTGATTATTTTGGTTAAGTTTGGTTGGAGTGAAAAAGGGTAAAAGGAAGATGATTGTGGGCTGTGGCGTTTTGGTGTCGATTTTAGGGTTTTTGGCCAGACACACCCATTAATACAGCCATGCCTTTGGGCGTGTCATTGGTTCTATTTTCTGGGTTGGTGACACGTCCACTGACATGCCCATGTCACTGAGTGTGTCACAGCCTCTGTGTTGTGGTAGTTTGACACACCCATGTCACTGAGCGTGTCACAGCTACTGTGTTGTTGGAAGATTGACACGTCCAGTGACACACCCATGTCACTGAGCATGTCATAGCTTTTGTGTTGGAGGAGAATTGACACGTGCAGTGACACGCCCATGTCACCGAGCATGTCAAAGCTTATGTGTTGTGGATTTAGGGCACAGTCAAGGACATGCCCGTGTTGTTGAGCGTGTCAAGTGTAGAGTTTGCCCTAGATAGTTCTCTTCCTTATTCTCTTATGTGTATCACTAAGTGAGTGTTGTTAATCACCTTTGGATTAGGTTTTGAAGAGATTTGAGCTACCTTAATTCAAGTGTTGAGAGTTATCTTGGAAGAGGAGTTTGTTAGAGTGGTGTTGTTGCTCTTAAAGTAAGTACAAACTTTGAATAATTGCATACATTTACATGACATTAGGACTTAACACATTTAGTTGAGAAATGTGTTAAGTTACTTGATAAATATTATTGATGAATGAGTTATATGTTATGATATGCATAATGTGAATTATGTTGATGTATCAAAGCAATTGAGTAATGTATTGTATATAAAAAGAAATATGGAATAATGTGGCAAGATATGTGAATTTAGAATGTAACAAATTGATATTGATACAAATTAGAAGAATGAGAAAAGATGAGAAAATGAGGATATAATAAGGCAATGAGCCTAGTTTGATTATGAGGAATGAAATGAAAAATGAATTGTGAAAGTAATTGATAATGAGATAAATGAATTAATTGTGTGCCTAGTATGTTCTTCAATTTTCAGAGTTCTGAGTTTGGCGGCATGCCTATGAATTGCTGGGCAGGTGAAAAGACCGGGTCGTATGCCGAGCCCAGCTGACAAATGATAAATGTGATGTTTTTGGGGTGAAAAGACTGGGTCATATGTCTCAAAAACTGTAACAGTCTAGCCGGGTTGAGGACCAAGATACTGGGGCCCAAGGATCTAGCTGGGTTGAGGTCCAAGAGACTGGGACTATTACATTATCTATGGATATATATATATATTACCTACGGGGCTAGACACAAGGTGTCAATATGGACCAAAGCAGTAACTCTGAACTCTTAATAGCATATTAGATCCTTTTGAGCCCATGTTTGTCTTTGCTTTAATGTGAATTATGAAATGTGATGCAAATGATTAATATATTGAGATAAAATGTAATGAGTTGATATATTCATATGTATTGTACATTAGTATCACATTGATCTATATTGAATCAAAGTTTGTATCACTAAGCTTTCTGCTTAGCACGATTGTGGTTCATTGCGCAGGTGACAGGGTAGATCCGGTTGTGCCAGAGAGCTCGTCTAGACCAAGTCGAGTCTAGACTTGAGTTTGTGAGAGCAGTGTTGAGTTGTGGACATCAAGATCAGAGATTAACTGCCAGCATGTATAAATTTCATATTTTTGTACTTATTGATTTTGATGTAAGCTTATGTATAATGATTTGAATTTACTATTTAGATATTGTTCAATACTATTTGCTCACTATTCACTAATGGTATTTCTTTTTAGTTCACGGAATTACTATTTCTTTTTGTCTTTTTGTCTTGCAATTTGCCTATATAAAGGCTCTCATTTTTCCTCCATTTCATTCACTTTTATTCAGTAAAAAGTTATATATATATATATATTTGAGTACAGAGAGTTTAGCCATCAAATGGAAGGAAGGTATGCTTCAAGATCCGGACCACGATTTAATGCTGAGTTGCTAGAATTTATTCAACAATATGAACATGGGACTATCAATCCACTAGCTAGAATGCAACTTCATCGTAGTTCTAGTCTAAAAACTGAGGTAACGCTGCAACTTTAGCAGCATAAACATTTATCATTTTATTATTATTTTTTATCATTTTTATTATTTTTATTATTTTTTATTTTTATTATTTTTAATTATAATTTAGTATATTAGCAATGAATAGTAGAAAATATTCTAATGCTAAAAATAATAAAATAAAATACAGTAATGAGTAATTCAAGACATGGAAACAATAGGAGTTGTAAGATGATATACTTACCTCATATTGGCTTACCTTGTTCCATTTTAGTGTGATCGTTGCATTGTCCGGGGTTGAGGGTGTGCCTATAAAGCTTGGCAACGGTATGATGTAGCACCTTCTCTTGTAAAACGGATCATCCGAGAGTGTGGTTTTGAAAGCTTTGTTCTGTAATTACCATCCTAGATATGTCCAATAGACCGTAGTGTAGTTCAAGAGTTATCGGAGCGGTAGATAGACACAACCCATACTTTCCACCTACTTATGGGAGAAATAACTATTGGCCCAGTCAATTTTTTAGCCATAACTGGTATCCAGTACCATGGCCTTCCGGTTCCTCTTACCAACGATATCCTGATACATGAAGAGATTCAACAATTAATCGGTATGGAACCTTCACTCAAAGAGCCCTTGAAGATAAAAATTGAACCGATTCAGAGTTATTGGATGAGCTATGATGGATGGGTTTGTAGAGAAATAGCCAAACAATATGCTCAGGGATTTTTGTTGTATTTGCTTGGGTTGACCATTTTATGCTGCACCGAATCTGCCATCCATTTGTTGGTGTTGAGAGTCCTTGCTGAAATGGATATGGTACCGCTTTATGGCTGGGGTGAAGCTGGCCTTGCCTCTCTCTATCATAGCCTAGACAAGATTTGCACGAATAAGAAGTCTTTCATTGGCTTCATGGTGATTGTCGTGGTACTGTCTCCTGCCATTGCTAATTCAACTCATATATTTGCATGAATTTGATTTCCATTGTTATTACTGGTATGGGCTTATGAACATAAACTCGTGAGGGTGCCTGATATTTCATGAGATATAGTTGGATATCCAAGGTTAGGTTTTTGGTTGTCCGATCGTACAGCAGTTCTCGGCTCTCATCATGTGCACACCCAGCATTATCACTTGAGTTGCCTAACCTAGGACTAGGTAAAATAGTATTATTATGCTTTATAGTTTATGTAAAAAGTTTACTTACCTTTTGTCATCCTACAGGTTTGACTTGGCTTGGTGGAAAGCTGAAGAGCAGGCAAATTGGACCCCTTTTATCAATGCTGCACTACCTTACTAGCATTCCCGGCAAATCATTGCCAGTCCTGTGTCTACTGGTTGATTTCTTGAAGAAAGGGTATATGAATGGTTCCTTGGTCCTGAGCGGCAGAGGGTCCCGATGAACTGCCCAATGTATACCTTGAACATTACATCAATGCTGAAAAATTCATGGCGGTTAGCTCAAAATAGCTATGATGTTGAAGATTATATTTGTGTATCGGGCGCATCATATACGCAATTCATTCAAACACAGCTCTTGAATTTTGATGTGTCTCCTGTTGACATTTGGGGATTTCCTGAGGAGGAAGACAAAAATAATGAGGAAACCAGTTATGGAGAGGAGGAGAGAGAATCTATCTCTTATTCTAAGGCTAGAACTTCTCAGGTAAATACGCGTCATTCTATCCTTGAAATTGCTTCTTTTTCAACTTATTTTTATTGTTCTCATTATTATTGCAGGCTTCCAGTTCATTTGATCACGAGACTGGCCTTCCTCTATTGTTCCTTCATTTGCTCCTTCTCACCAACTGGAAGTGCCATCTCATCCGCAAGGCTCTGATACGAGTTACCTGGTAGGTCATCCTTTTTCATGATGATTTATGCTATATGTATGCATGTTCTTACCCTTTCCTTTTCTGACTCACAGTGAATGCTTGAAGAACAAAACAATAAATTGCAGGAAGAGTTAGCCGCTAGCCGCCAACAGATCTCCCATCTCAAAAGATTGTATCATTAGTCGAAGCAAAACTTTTAAGACTACGTCTACTTCAGATGATTACTGCTATAGGCCTGAATTCCAGGGTAGAGATTCAAGTGCTCCTTCTTCAACTGGTCTTGGGATAGACGATATGCCTCCTCCTTCAACAGGCGATGACTTTCTTAGAGCTTTGTTTGATTATGGACTACCTCCTCCTTCTCAGCGATCCTTGTATTAATTGAGGAGATACTGTATTATTATTAATAATAACAATAATGATAATGATAATAATAATAATAACAATAATTTTTACTTTTACTGCAACTTTAACTTTTCTTCTTCTCTTTTTTTTATCATTTTGCATTACCATTATTATTATTATTATAGTATATATGGAAGTTTCCCTCATAATTCAAGATCCTAAAGCACCCCTGATTTGCAAATCCAAACATAATGCGGCAACTCAAAATCTTTTAAATTTCCTTTCCTTGCGCATCTTGGCCCAAATTATTGCTCTTTCCTTATCAAACTCGGTGAACAAAGTAATCCCTTATATAAAGCAGCTTTCAATGCTATATTTCCCAATGAAAACCAAGACAGTTTCCATGAAATTTTGTTTCAGTATTCAAAAATCCCTTTCGACAATTTTAAAAATTTTCTTTAATTTCAACAATGATAGAACTCAATTTGAAGAAAATTAAAGATTTATTTAAAAATATGAAAGCTATTCATTGGGAGCAAATATCTTGGTCTCAAATTAATACTTTGAAGTGCTTTCAAAATGTTAAATTAGACTATTCTTTTCTTCATGCCATGGTTTTCTTTTGGGATGTGAATTCTAAGACATTCAAGGTAAATGACTTTGAGATATATCCCATGATTGAAGAATTTAAGGCAATCCTTGGATATCCAAAAAATCAACCAATGGTGTTGCCCATGTTGATTTTCAAAACTCAACAAAAGATGCAAATGTTGTTCCATATTTCAAAGCCCGAAGTCTTTCAATTGACTAGAGGCGAGAAAATTCTGCTTGGTCCCATGATTGACTTTTGTATTTCTCATTTGGCTCCCACTAAGGTATGGGGATGCATGCTTTGTCTATGTCTTCTTGGACAATTCTTGCTTGTTTCTTCCGATGGGGACATCGATCCACAAATATTGGATATCAAAAACAAAATGGAAGGAGGCTTATTGCCGATACCTTAGATCTTGGCTGAGACCTTAGAGGGATTGGTTGGAAGTCCCTTAATGCTATAAGTAATTACCTAAACTACTCTTTCAAGTTTTCAATTTAGGCCTTTTTCTTTTTATTTTTATAGCTCTAATTTTTGCCTAGTCCGCCCTTGTGGATTTTGGGAACTAGCGAGTTGTCCTAACTTTTGCCTAAGTCGCCCTTGTAGGTGTTCAACTTAGCGAACCATTTTTCTTATTATTTTATTATTGGTTCTAATTTTTTCCTAGTTCACCCTTGCGGATTTTCGGAACTAGCGAACCGCCCTAATTTTTGCTTTGGCTGTCTGTAAACCCTTAATTTTTGACCCAGTCCAGTATGATATTTTTAATTATTCCAAAATAATTTTTATGGTATTTTAATTAAATAATAATATTTATTACTTATAATATTTATTTTTAATTAAAATAATAAAATAATAAAAAAAGGTAAAAATATGTATAAATAAATAAAAATCAGCGATGGAAGAATCGACAAAGAAAATCGCTAGCGACGAATTGGCTTGGGCCAATTCACCGCAGGAAAGACCTGCGACGAATTGGACACAAGCCAATTTGCCGCAAGTTTTACTTACGGCAAATTGGCCTGTGGCCCTCGCCCAGCCCACGCGCCTAGCCCGTGAGCCCAGCCTGCAGGAAAATTTTGCCAGCGCAATTTTTTCAAAACCCTATTTGACTTGGTTTTTGATTTTATTTCCAAAATGGTTTTTATTTCCTTAACCAATTAGTATTAGGTTTTTATTTTTTCTTATAAATACCACATTAAAACACACAAAAGGGACTTTGATCTTTAAAAAGGAGATCATACTTTGGAAGAAACTGGACTTTTTGGAGAATAGATTCAGAACCTTGGACTTGAAAAGAGGAAGAGGCAGTCAACAAGCAACAAACAATCTATCAAAGGCAGCCCATACTGTCTTTGTTATTGTTCAACCAGAATTCAAAATTGTGGTGGAACCAATAATGAAGCTTTGAATTTCTACTTACTTCTTTATGTTAAAAGTAGCTTCAACACTCAATTAGATCAATTATTTAAACATACAATAGATGATGTTTTTGTTAGGCACATTGATCAATTGTTCTACTTACCATCCAAACTCTATTTAAAATCCAAAAAATTAATTTTCAAAATCCTAATGCCTTAATACCCGTAAAACATATTTTTGAAATCTAAAACCATAATTGCACTTTTTTCTAAAACCAAAAAACAATAGACAATTTTCTTAAAACCCTAACCAAATTTATTTTTCTGAAAAATTCAAAATAGCCTATTCTTTCCAAATAACTAAATTAAAATACAATTTTCATGATCTTCAACCTTATTTATTTAAACCCTAAACTTTAATATTATTTTCATAAAACTTTCGAAACCCTAAATCTTTAAAACATTCAGTAGCTATATTACTTCTTTTATATTAAATATTTCCCAAATTGATTAATCCAGTAAACTAAATTACAAGACCCTAATTGTTAAACTTGAAACTAAAGAAACCTAAATTGATGCATGAACAGTAAATTTATATACTTACTATTTTCTTTAAATTAGATGAATATTTATTATATATTTTGATTGATGTTTGATGTCTTTGATGAATGATTTATTTATAATGAATGGTTGGCTATTTTTATTGATTTGTTTTGATTTCAAAACATTGTAGGAGGTATGTTTCCATATTTTAGGTACCTCATGTTTTGAGTATCATGTAATTTATTTAATTTTAAAGTTTTTTGGACCAATGTAAAGGACACATTTCAACCTTTCGGTGGGTGTCCTATTTAGTTTTAGATATAGATGATGTAAGAACATGTTTCCATCCACGGATGGGTGTCCATTTAATTACTTTGTTTGGACATTATTGTGATTTTAATAAAGTATTTATTTATTCTTATAAACGCATGTAATATGGATAATATTGTTATATTTAAGAATTTAATAATATTAAGACCTACAAAGGAGGCCGGTTCCAATGAACCGGACGTTGTGGGGGTGCTGGGCCATTTCTTACCTTCCCCACATGTACCCAACTTTTCGAACCCATTAGGGGGTTGGGGATTCCTTAGGAATCGAGTCATCCATCCCTTTCTTTTTTTCAGCCCTTCCGGGTGGCGACTCATTTTTCTCCGAGCTTAGGCCCATGTTCTCTAAGGGCCCGAGCCTAAACAGTGCCAAAGTTGCAAGAACCATTCCATTGAAAGTGGGGGCGAAAATCCCCGCTCACAGTGGGCAACTCCACTGGGGATAAGAGAAGTTGATTCTGTTGGTCTTTATATTATTTTATTCTTTCTTATAATGATATTATCCATTGCATCATATTAGATTGCATCGTGTGCACGAGTTAGGATGCCCGTGTTACCCGTGTTATGTAATGTAAGGGATACCATACTTTCACTCAAGGTATGGAGATCGAGCATAGCATAACCACTCTTAGCCTCGTACCTTTTGGTATATACTTGCTATGGGAACCTAAGCCTTTTAACCCAAAGACTAAAGCTCATGTAATTGGCCTAGTTACTTTCCTTAGGTTTTTACCTCAAATGCTTGTTGTTTGACTATGGTTAATTTATCTTGGCTTAAATCATGGCTTATTTGGTTTGTTCTTTTTCTAATATTACCTAATTACATTGTGAGCTCAAATAATTTTTTCCTCTAAATCCAAAAGACCAAAGCTATTTTCAAAACTTTTCAAGATGGTCTTTGGACATAAAACTTTTTTAAAAAAACAAATCAAAATTTCTTTTATCATGACCCAAATATAAAGCCCAAAATACATTTTTTCTAAAATCTTTTTACAAATGGCTTAGAAACAAAATTATTTTCATAATCTTTTGAAAGAGCTTACAAATATTTAGGTTAATTATGAAATACCAAAAATCATTTGTGAGCCTAGTTTATAGTAAGAATTATTAATCATGGGCTTATTTTTGGCATGAATCATTAGTTACTTTTTTAAGTGAGAAATATGTTTATAATAAACTTCTTAATTTAGTTTTAATCTAATATTGCATAAAAGCTACTTTAGTTGGTTGAATGGATTAAAACCTAATTAATGGGAATTTATCATGAACTGATTTCCATTTTTAAAATATAACTATTGGTTGAAATGTCTGAGAGAATTTTTCAAAAACAAGATACCCCATGTTGGTATTTTGTTAACCATATACCTAGGAAAAGAGACTCATCATCCGTATGTGGAAGTTATAAGGTGGGAAGGAACGTCTTATTTATTTTATTTGTTTATTGTTTGTGCATACATGCATACATGCATCACATCAAATATCATTAATCCTTTATGGCTTACAGCCCTAGATTATGATAGTTCAAATGCTTACGACAATCCAACCTATGCTGAAGACAAAGAATCTAGCAGCGACTCAATCACTTTTTCATCAAAAGCAATGGAGCCTGAACAAATTCAAGGATGGTGGACGATGCCCTCAATGCTAAAATGGAAGAACTAAAGGGGGATCTAGCTGAGATCATGAAGAATCAAATGACTACAATATTTGGGAATAATGTCGAAGCATCCGCAAGCACCAAGAAAGATAAGGGGAAGGCTAAAGTTGGTGAAGAGGCTTTTGATGATTGTAGACCCTTAATTTTTGACCGAGTCTGGTCCGATATTTTTTTTAGTCCAAAATAATTTTTGTGGTATTTTAATTAAATAATATTTATTTTAGTATTTATTATTTATTATTTTTAATAAAAATAAAAATGGTAAAGTTAAATAAATAAATAAATAATAAATAAAAATAATACAAATAAAAAATAAAAATAAGAATTGGCGACGAAAAATCTGCGACGAAAAAAATTCGTCGCCAAAGGTTGAATCAGCCAAGCCAATACGCCTGTAGGAATTTCCTATGGGCGAGTGCCATTTCGCCGCAGGAAATTCCTGTGGCAGCAAACTTTCGCTCGCTTGTAATTCTTGGCCAGCAGCAGATTTTTCACTAGCTCAATTTTCCAGCACAGTTTTTTCTGAAACCAAATTCTATTTGGTTTTGGTTTCTTTTCCTAATTAGTTTAGTTTCCTTAGACAATTAGAAGTAGGTTTATGGAATTTCCTATAAATACGACATTAAAACACAGAATTAAAGGGAGGAGAAAATTATTTTACTGATCGAAAATTTTGGACTTGAGCATGGGACTTTTGGATTTCTTCGGCCAACCTCAAGCTTGAAAGATCAAGAGGCAGCAAACAATCATCAATCCATCAAAGGCAGCAACATTGCCTTTGTCATTGTTCATCTAGAAGTCAATTGTGGAGAAACCAATGAACGGAGGTTTGAATATCTATTTTCTTTATTTATTTCTTTATAGTAGCTTCATCATTCAAATTGGATTAATTGTTTCATCATACAATTTGATTAAAAACTTCAAAACTTCAAAAACTATTTTTCAAAACCCTAATTCCTTAATACCCGTAAAACATATTTTTGAAATCTAAAACCCTAATTACACTTTTCTAAAACCATAAACTATTTTCCTAAAACCCTAACCTAATCTCTAATTAAAATATCCAGTAACCTTATTTTTCAAATATCAAAATCTTTAACCCTAATTAATTCGTCTTTCCAAAATCACACAGTAAGCATTATTCTTTTAAAAGTAACATTAGTTTCTTTCAATTTTGAAACCCTATTTTCTAAATCTTAAACCCTAAAATCTTAATTTTCAACACCAAAACTACAACCCTAAAATCCAATTTTCAAAATTTTTTAGGGCGTTGCCCCTTTGACGCCCACCCTCTAACAGGCTAGCGGACCACCGTATGGGCTCGTCGAAGGGGTCAATATTCATTTGTTAATATTGAGTCTGTGTATTTAACTTTCCTTTTTCCAAAGCCCTAATTGTTAAACATAAAACCCTAGAAAACCCTATTTCATAATGTTAGTCCCAAACCCTAATTAAATTAAATTTTCAAAATCTTCACAGTAGCCTAAATAATAAATATAATAATTTCAAAATTCCAAAACCCTAAATGTTAATTAAAGAACCCTAAATTGAGACAAACTCTAAACTTATATATTTATTGCTTTATTTAATCTTAAATTTGATTATGTAGTTTATTATATGCTTTGATGGTTGATTTATTAATTTTAATGCTTGATTTATTTAATTTATCATGGATGGATATTTTCTTTATTATTATGATTATTATTTGTTTGTTTTAGTATTAAAATTGTAAGAGGACCTTGTGGGCATCTCATTAGCTAAGTATTATGTAATTTAAATTGCTTTTATATTTTGGACCAATGTAAAGGACATGTTTCCACCTTTTCGTGGGTGTCCTATTTAGTTTAGACATGAATGATGTAAGGACATGTTTCCATCCACGGATGGGTGTTCATTTATTTATTTTGTTTGGATATTGCTTTGATTTTAATATAATGATGCTTTATTTTAATTGTTGCATGTAGTATGGATAATATTGTTATACTTAAGAATTTTATAATATTAAGACTTGCAAAGGAGGCTGGTTCCAATGAACCAGACATTGTAGGGGTGCTGGGTTATTTCTCACCTTCCCCACACGTACCCAACTTTCCGAACCCATTAGGGGGTTAGGGATTCCTTAGGAATCGAGTCATCCACCCCTTTTTTTCCCTGCCAGTCCGAGTGGTGACTCATTTTCTCCAGGCTTAGGCCCGTGTTCTCTAAGGCCCCGAGCCTAAACAGTGCCGAAGTCACAAAAACCATTCAATTGGGAGTGGGGGCGAAAATCCCCGCTCACAGTGGGTGACTCCATTGGGGATAAGAGAAGTTGATTTCATTGGTCTTTATATTATTCTATTCTTTCTTATAATGATATTATCCATTGCATCATATTAGATTGCATCGTGTGCATGAGTTAGGATGCCCGTGTTACCCGTGTTGTGTTATGCAAGGGATACCATACTTTCACTCAAGGTATGGAGATCATGCATGGCATAACCACTCATACCCTCGTACCTTTTTGTATATACTTGCTATGGGAACCTAAGCCTTTTAACCCAAAGACTAAAGCTCATGTAATTGGCCTAGTTACTTTCCTTAGGTTTTTACCTCAGATGCTTGTTGTTTGACTATGGTTAATTTATCTTGGCTTAAATCATGGCTTATTTGGTTTGTTCTTTTTCTAATATGACCTAATTACATTGTGAGCTCAAATAATTTTTTCCTCTAAATCCAAAAGACCAAAGCTATTTTCAAAACATTTCAAGATGGTCTTTGGACATAAAACTTTTTCTAAAAGTAAATAAAAAAAATATTTTCTCAAGACCCAAAATCAATTTTTTCTAAAATCTTTTTATAATGGGCTTAGAAACAAAATTATTTTCATCCAACCTTTTCTTACAAAGAGCTTGCAAATTATTTAGGTCAATTACAAAATATCAAAAATCAATTGTGAGCCTAGTTTATACTAAGAATAATTAATCATGGGCTTGTTTTTGGCATGAATCATTGGTTACTTTTTCAAGTGAGAAATCTATTAATAATAAACCTCTTAATTTAGTTTTAATCCAATATAGCATAAAAGCTACTATAGTTGATTGAATGGATTAAAGCCTAATTAATAGGAATTATCATGAACTGATTTCCATTTTTGAAAATATAACTATTGGTTGAAACATCCGAGGGAAATATTAAAAAATAAGATACCCCATGTTGGTATTTTGTTAACCATACACCTGGGAAAAGAGACTTGCCATTCGTGTGTGGATGTTATAAGGTTGGAAGGAACATCCTATTTGTCCTTGTTTGTTGATTATTTGTGCATATATGCATACATGCATACATTTGCATCTCATATCATTGATCCTTTCTGGCTCACAACCCTAGATTACGACAATTCAAAAGCTTACGACAATCTGACCTACACCGGAGATGAAGAATCTAGCAATGACTCAATCTCTTTTTCACCAAAAGCAATGAAGCCCAAATAAATTCAAAGAATGGTGGATGATGCCTTCAATGCCAAGATAGAAAAAATAAAAGAGGCCCTAGCTGAGACCATGAAGAACCAATTGGCTGCGATTTTAGGAAATCATACGAAGCATCTGCTAGCACTAAGAAGCCAAAGGACAAAGGGAAGACTAAAGTTGGTGAAGTGGTTTTTGATGATGATAAGGTGATCATTGATGATGATGATGATTGGGCTCAATACTTCCAAGATTCTCAAGACAAGAAGAAAGAATAGAAGAGTGTTGAAAGATCAACTATGGAGAAAATCGAAACTTCTAATGTTGAAAAGATGATTGCGAACTTAGAAAAAAAATTTGAGAAGAGGCTGAAAACCGAAGAAATGTCTGAAGTTGACAAATTATTTGAGCTAGATGAAGAAGTTTCATACAAGTTCAAGATGCTATCTTTTGCGAAGTTTGATGGATTCGAAAATCCTCATCTCCATGTGAAGCAGTATATCATTGCTATGCAGTCTGCCCGAGCTACTAAGTCTCAAACTCTAAGGTACTTCATACTCTCATTGGATCTTGTTATCCAAAATTGGTTCGATACCTTAGAAGAAGGAATACAAAAGAGTTGGAATATGCTATACAAGGCCTTTATTCAATAATATGGATACAATGTCGAAATGAAAGTTACCATAATAGAAGTTGAGTCCATTAGACAAAAGCCAAATGAGAATTTTATGGACTATGTGAAAGATGGAGAAATAAGGCCGCTTTGCTCAAGAAAAGGCCCAATGAATCTGATCAAATAAGGATGATTATGAGAGGGGTGTTGCCTAGTCTTCGTGAAAGGATGTCTCATACACTCAGCCATGATTTCAAAGATCTTCTCCAAGTTGGTCTGCAAATTGAAGAATAGGAAAGAGAGAAGAATCGCTTTTCAATAAAAAAGAATGAGAAAGGGAACTACCAGTCGGGCAATCAAAGCACAAAAAAAGAAGTTGATGTTAATGCCACTAGTCAAGGATGAATAAGGCAGTTTTCAAAATTAGGAAAGCCGCTATCTTGGGTTCTCAATAAGCTACAAAAGAAGGGATTGTTACAACCCTTGACTCCTCGTCTTTTGCCTAATCCTCTTCCACCTAACTTTGATACTAATGCATTTTGCCAATTCCATCAAAGGCTTGGACACGAAATGGACAATTGTGTGAAGTTGAGGCATGAGATCCAAAATTTAATCGACAGTGGTATGCTACCTGAGCCAGACAAGCCCAATACCAAGAACAACCCTTTGCCTAAGTTTAGAAGAGTACCTCCACCGACAACCTTCATGGTAGGAAAAGGATTGGAAAAAGATTTTGTTTTATCATCCTTTCAAGATGAAGATATTGAAGATGTGAAAGGAAAAGAAGCTTAACTCAACAAACTTTCCTTAGCTTGAATGTTGCTTTTCAATTTTAGTTTCTTTAATATTTAATTGGAACAATCATATTTTTCAAATTTAAATTTGTTTGAATAAATTACTTTCATCAAAAATTTTGTTGGTCTTTGTTCATTTTGGTGCTCAACCAATGAGGAATCTAGCTTGATGTTCATAAATTAATATATCTAGGCATCATGATTCGAATGACTTTACTAGGTGAGAAAATTGCTCTATAGTATTGAGCTGTGTATGCTTACTTTGAGAGGGCTCCTGCATAATTACCTTTGTCTAGGTCCTAGTTAGTCTTAGAACATGCTTTGACAAACTTTTGAGGTGAAATTGAACTCTGCTTATTTTAAGAGAGAAATGATCTAGGCATTGTTTGACGAGCCAACAACTAGTATCCACCCAATTAAATATCAATCCCTAGTTGCCCCTTTGAGCCTTAATAAAATTTAAGATTTCTTTTCATTGGCATATAACCTCAACAACCTACCCTGAGTTGTTGTGATACTTTTGACAAGTCTGATGATCACTAAAATGAAGAGGCAAGAAGATCAAAGAAAGGAATGAATAGTCAAGAACATGAAGATAGTTGAAGTTCTCAAGACCATAAGGGTAGTTGAAGTTCAACTGAATTAGACCAAATATCACAAATCAAGTCAAGACTGAAGCAGATTAATACCACTCCACTCATCCATTATTAGAAATACAAGTTGGTACAAACAAGACAACTCTATTAGAGCTACCCCAAAAAAACATAAAAAAAACATAAAAAAAGAAAAAAAAAAAGAGAAAAAAAAAAGAAGAAAACAAGATAAAACTTAAAAAAGGCGGTTCAGAAAGCCAATTGAGTTCTCTTTTTCCTAAAGCAGCAAAAGGCTTCCATTTGGTTTATAAGGACAGTTTGACTTGAATTGGTCCAACCCAACTAAAGATTCAATCAAAATCAGAGAAAAGGGAAAGATCATCCAGTTCT
This sequence comes from Garcia nutans, assembly GCA_947685225.1. Classification (NCBI taxonomy): domain Eukaryota; kingdom Viridiplantae; phylum Streptophyta; class Magnoliopsida; order Malpighiales; family Euphorbiaceae; genus Garcia; species Garcia nutans. The sequence goes on from CANTUV010000040.1 coordinate 13,223,229, forward strand.
TGAAAGTTCTGTACTTGACAGTCCTACAAGGAAGAAGGACAAAATGATAAAATGCTCAAAGAAAGGGAAGAGTAAGAAAAATAAAAAGAAAGAAAAGGGAGAAGAAGTAAAGGGAATGAATTTGGGTATCAAACCTTTTGCAAGGGCAAAGACTGTCCTAATCAAGGTCCAGATTAATGCCAAGAAGGTAGAAGGAATTTGGAGTCTAGCAAGATTGCTCCAAGCTGCCTAAAGTTCAAACAAGAAATTTATAGTGTAAAGGTTTGTCCATTGTGTCACATCGGCTCCAACTTACAAATGGCCTTCATTTAATCCGTGTCCCTTATAGACCCCATTTTAAGCCTATCAAAGACATGTTGATCTTTCTTGGTAGGTAGAGTCTATTAGTGGAGATAGTTTGAATAAGCATGCATGTGAGATAGACAATATTTAAACTCAATGAGACCTTTGGCCAAGTAATGTGTATGTGCCTATCTGAAGTGCAACAATTCTTGCTTAAATAGAAATGATTATCAAGTTTAGTACTGTAACTAGGGTTGTCATGTTAAGATATGTTAATTTGGAAAAATCAAGTCCTGAGGTACATTGACATTAATTTGGCAAAGCCAACATTTGATTTCAAAATCAAAATTCAAAAAAAAAATTACGAAGCCTTCAAGTTAAGGGAAGTATGTCAAATCATTGAATCTCCAAAGGACACATTGGGCAAAGTAAATGATTATTGTCAAGGTCATGAAGAAGCTACCAACTGACATGCTGAATCATAATTTAAAATGGATGTTTCTCTACTATTTAGGGCCTCCATTATTCATATTTTCAACATCTTGAAGATAAAAGCCATAAATGTGAAGCGTTGTGTCATTCCAATGCAAGACCTGAACGAGCATCTGAAAGGAACCAATGAGAAAACTTCTGCTGATCACCTCAGTCTGTGAGTTGATGGAACCACTGTAAGTATTATTCATGCATATCATGCATACATGAACATATCACATCGCACTTTCTTGTCTTGTATTGTCTATTTTTTGTCAAAGTGAACAGCAAACACCCTGTGAAGTAAAGAATCAAAAGAAGATATTGAATCAAGGGAGCATGGAAAGCCTATTGCTTGAGGAAGATCCATTCATTTTGCAAAAGATGAAATACATGTTTATGAAAGAACCAAGACAAAATACAAACGTCAATCAAAGCTTGCATGGAAAAAATCTTTGGTTTGAGCCTACACAGGGGGCAAAGTTTCTCCTTTTCAATTTTTTTGAGTTTATATACAAAACATTTTCAAACTCACTTGAAAATATTTCTCCACACAGGGAGCAAGAAGAAGATATGAGAGCCAACTAAAAATAGCTGAATTTTTACAAAAGGAAGAACAAAAGAATGGAACAACAAGTTAAGCCAGAATCCTCAACTGATAAAAGGTCAGTCAAATCCAATCTAGTCTTGGGTCCAAGTACCCAATTTATTCTTGAGTCCAAGTACCTAAATTCAATTTAGTCTCGGGTCCAGGTACCCAATCTTGGGTCCAAGAACCCAATCTCGGGTCCAAGTTGTAACACCCCATCTTAGCCTACATTTATAGACCAAGATGGACTGTTATCTCATGGTGGTTGTGTCTTAATATTTTACTTAGCCAATTTTAAGTGCAGATTTTAAAAAAAATTTGCCAGAGTTTCCCCTTTAATTGGGGGTCGCAAGTGTCGACAAAACTGATTTTTCTTATTTATGAAAAACATTTTGTTTCACAATTCAATACAAGCACACTCCCAATAATCCACCCTTATAACCTCAACTACAAATCCTGTAAGATGAATTTACACTTCTATATTCACAACACAACTCAATTCAAAACCATACAGTTATTATACATTACTAGATTTACATGCTACATCAAGTTATTTCTTTGTATTGTTCAAATAAGTACATGCCAGTTTCTAATGCCAAAATACAAAATGAAGAGCACCACTTAAGTTTATTGATGACCGGTAGATTGCAGGACTCCTCTGCTCGCTACTGGCTTCTTGCTAATAACCTACGAGTTTAGAAGAAACTAAACTCGCTAAGCATTGCTTAGTGGGTACTTTAACCATTGCCGAATATAAATAGTGCAAGGAAGGTTTGTTGAAACACATGTAAAAGTAGAATACTACATAATTAAACTATTTTCATACAATCATCATATTTATATTTTCTAATTAAGTTAAGATTCACATTCTGTATATAAACAACATGTAATATAACTTCATTATAATTACGAGTTAATATGCTCCACTAGGTAATTATGAATACACCGATCTCGAAATGAGGCCTCATATAGAGTTACGCGTGGTCTTGACCTCACACGAATAATTGTCATGGTCTTGGTCTCACACGATATAGAATAACTGCGTGGTCTTGGTCTCACACGACTAGTTGCCATGATCTTGACCTCACACGATATAACCGCGTGCGCAGAAGTAATATCCTGACCGAAGCCATTAAGACAGTACTGCCGGTAGGATGGCATGCCAAACCCCCATTCTAGACCGGTTTTACCCATTTACCGAGTAGAGCATATATAACATTTCATATATACCCATTCACTTCGTATATATACCACATATTCTCCATGTATATACAATATATATTTACACAAATATCACATATGTATCATATGTATTCACATATTTTCCATCTTAATTTATTCTTCATATCATAATTAAACTCAATACTAAAAATAAAATGATAAAACACCCACACCATGTTTTTGACCAAGTTAATAATGAAAAATTTCCATATGAACAATAAACTCTGGTTCTTGACCCAACTTGATCCTTGTTTTAGAAAATTTGTATAAAATAATCCACTTGGCTAAAAACTCTAAAATTTTTACAGAATTTATTTTTGCATCTTAAAATCATTCCTTTAAAATTTCAGATCAAACTGGACACAAAATCTTGGTCAAGTAGTCACCCAACCAGACTGCTCCAGTTGCCCTGCATCCTGGCAGCAGTTCTGAATTTTATAAATTCCGTAAATTAAATTCAATCAATGTGGTTCCAAATTATTTTTCTCAAATACTAGACTTATTAAAAAACAACATATCCAAAATTCAACTCAAGATAATTTTTCTATATTTAATTAAAATCATACAAGTCACAACATTTTACTAATTGTAAAACAGAAAAATTTCAAAAGGAGTTCAATGGTTAAAGTACCAAACCTTGCTCTTTAATTCCCTTTTGCTTTTCCTATTGTGGCCGAAATTTGTAAGTGGAAAAGAGAGAAATTGGTTCTTCATATCATGATATATGTATATATAAGGGAAAAAATGATGATCACCTTATGTGTTGGATAAATCCTTAAAGACCACTTGTCCACCTTTCTCTTTCTTCATTTAATACTCATGCTAAATGGTTACTTTTGATTGGCCAACAAGAGATTTTTATAGTTTTCTTTCCCATTACTTCTTCCCACTTGTCCCTCTTTCCATTGGATACCCTAAAGTTGTCCCGTGTTACCCATACGGTCCCAACACGAAACCGGGCCCACTTTACGTTCCGGCGATTAATCGATTGTAACTTTTAAACCGTGCGCTTTTGGAAAAAATTGAAACCCACGGTTATAATCCAATTAATCTCGAGAATATTATTCCGGTGTCGGATATGGGCACTATTAAGAACTTTCGACACTTAATTTTTAAATTTACATAGTTGCCCCTAACTTTTGAGAAATTCTCACTTAGGTCCTTTTGATATCCCTTCCTGACCTTGCTGTCTTTCTTTATTAATATATTTTTACTCACGACTCCAAATTAAGTAATTATTATTCCCACTGAAACTAGACATCTGGGGCTACATTTTGTCAAAATTTCAGGTCGATCCGAGCTATATCTGATTTTTGACGGTCCTTTGAAGTCAAGCCTACTATGCTGTCCTGAGGCAGCTTGCACATTTTCTACTAAATCCATCATATCTTATTCTGTACAACTCCAAATTGGGTAATTTAAAGTTATACATCTATCTAAGACACAAATAAACAATTAAGTCTTCTTTGAGACTCTCTAATTCTGTCAATAACTTGGTGAAATTCGAGCTCAAGTTATAGGTCATGTTCTAAGTTCCTTTGTTCAAAGCCTAAATCATATCCTCTATGTCTGTTTCTTACCAATCTGGAATTCGGGATGTTACACAAGTACCCAAATCAAATTCAATCTTAGGTCCAAGTACCCAGTCTCGAGTCTAGGTACCCAAATAAAATTCAATCTCGGGTCCAAGTACCAGTCTCAGGTCCAAGTACCCAAATCAAATTCAATCTCAGGTCCAAGTACCCAATCTCGAGTCCAAGTACGCAAATTTAATTCAATCTCAGGTCCAAGTACCTAATCTCGGGTCCAAGTACCCAAATCAAATTCAATCTCGGATACAAGTACCCAATTTCGGATCCAAGTACCCAAATCAAATTCAGTCTCGGGTCCAAGTACCCAGTCTCGGGTCCAAGTACCCAAACTAAATTTAGTCTCGGGTCTAAGAACCGAAATCAAATTCAATCTCAGGTCCAAGTACCCAGTCTCGGGTCCAAGTACCCAAATCTAATTAAATCTCAAGTCCAAGTACACAATCTTGGGTCCAAGTACCCAAGTCAAATTCAGTCTTGGGTCCAAGTACCCAATTCAATCTCGAGTCCAAGTACCCAAATTCAATTCAGTCTCGGGTCCAAGTACCCAATCTTAGGTCCAAGAACCCAATCTCGGATCCAAGTTGTAACACCCCTATACCCCGTATATGCACACTATGTACCATCATATCCGTAGTATACATATGCTGAATATAGAAATGCTACGGTTTACTAAACCCACAAATCATTCCTTTATAATAATATGAGCAAAATTTAAAGCATTTAAGTTATATTATGAAACACAGTAGATAAAATATTTATTCAATACGCAGCAGAAAATACAGCAGTATTTACAAATACATATACATTAAGACTCAAGTTTTACAAAACATAAGGTTTATACATGTTTGGCAGTCAGTCTTTGATCTTTAAGCCCACTACCCACACTTTAGAATCTAAACTCAACTCGGCCTAGAGGAACTCTCCGGTTCTACCCTGTCACCTGCGCGATGAACCACAATCGCGCTAAGCCAACGGCTTAGTGGTACAAACTACAATAATATTATGCTTCAATGCAATGCCAATGTCATACAATCAAGTTTGAAAAATAATTCAAATGAATATTATATTTCACAAACTTGCATTATTCAATAACTTATCGAAACATTCATGAGGTAATACTCACCATTTTCCACATCCATAAACATATTACACATCATGTTGTATCTTCATAGTTTCATTACTCAACATAGCTTTCCAAGCCACATTCATTTTCATTAAGTTACTTATGTATTATAATCATCTCATAACATTATATCTCACTCCATAGTTCATATTAAAGCAAAGACAATCATGGGCCCAAAAGACACTAATATGCCATTCAACTTTCAGAGTTAATGTTTTGGTTTAATTATCACATTTATCATTATCATTATCCCAACTAGGCTTCAAGGATTAGGCTCAACCAAGCTTCAAGGGGAACAAAGCATGCTAAGTATCAACCCAACTTGGCTTCAAGAACCAAACCCAACCTAGCTTCAAGGGTTGTAACATCTCAATTAGGCTTCAAGGACTAGACTCAACCAAGCTTCAAGGGGAGTTAAGCATGCTAAACTTCAACCCAACTTGGCTTCAAGGATCAAGCCCAACCTAACTTCAAGAGATTGTTACTATAGGCATGCCATCAACAACAAAACTCTGAAAATGGAATAACACATTAGACACACAATTCATTCATTAATTCATTATCAATTTCATTCTCATTTTCTCATCATCATTTAGGCATCCATGCCTCAATCATCTCATTTGCATCATTATAGCCAACAACAATGGCTTCACATCTCATCAATAGAGTATACATAACCAATTACATTGAACATCATCATCTAGGCAAACATGCCTCAATTATCTCAATTCACATTAAAACAACTCATCATTGAAGTATTCATCATAACCAATTGCATTGTACATACATTTCATATTTCATCATATCATCATATATTTAGAATCTTCAACATATATTCCACAAAGTTCACATTATGCAAAACATAACATTATTAATATGCATCAACAATGCAATAGATTACTTAACACATTTACCATCAAATGTGTTAAGTCTCAAGATCATATAAAGGTATGCAATAATGTAGGGTTTGTACTTACCTCATGAGCAACTCACTCCACACCAAACTCCTCTTCTAAGAATCCTCAACACTAGGATTAGAGCAACTCAACTCTCTTCAAAACCTAACCCAAAGGTGATCATACACACTCATTTAGAGATACACATGAGATAAAATAGATAAAACCAACTAGGGCAAACTCTACACATGACACGCTTAACAACACGAGCGTGTCCCTGACCGTGCCCTAACTCCACAACACAGAAGCTTTGACACACTTAGAACCACGGGAGTGTCACTGAACGTGTAATACATTCTGTCTCACAGAAACATCAACACGTCCAACAACATGGGAGTGCTCATGGCCATGTCAATCCTCCCTCAACACAGTAGTTATGACACGCTCAGTGACATGGGCGTGTCACTGCTCGTGTCACCCATCCAGAAAAATAGAACCATTGACACGCCCAAAGACCTGGCCGTGCTAATGGGTGTGTCAGGCCAAAAATACAGATTCTGGCAACAACAACAACACAACTAACAAATCTCTTACTTCCACCATTATCCACTTCAAACAAACTTAATTAAACCCATCCATAAACCAATATAATTTACAAAAACACCAAAACACTCATAACATACATCAAACACAAATCATAATCATCATCACAAACTCAAAACACAACCACAACACTTTCTCTTCCAACAAACTTACTCTTTCCTTCAATCAAACCCCAAAATCCAAAATCTATTGAACCAAACATTCTTAAATACACCACAAACAGACAAACACATATCAACCACAACCTCAACTCACAAACTCAAAGAAAATCAAAGAATCAAGTGGAAAACTTACCAAAGATGATGAAACTTCACAAAATTCCAACTTAATCACTTGAATCTTCCTTCAATTTGATTTTAGCAAATCAAAACTCTCTCTTGCTCTCTTGTCTTTGGGATACCCGGCCAACCAAATGGAAAAGAAGAAAAGAAGAAGAAAAAGATGCAAAGTCAAATACTCAACCTCCACTTAAACCTCCACCAAGCCATTTATTTAATAAAATATTCAAATATTTCTCTTCCACTCATTTTAATTTCCTTTTTAAATACTTTAATTAATTATATAAAAAAATAAAAATCTTCTTTTGTCTATCATCACCTTGACTTATATATGTTGTATATATTTCCATATATTCAACATAATATTCAACATATACACTCTCTCTTTAATTCTTTTCTCTTTCCAATTTAACATATACATTAAATCCAAATACAACAATAATTACTTCAAAACTTTTAGGGCATACTTTGGGATATTACAATTATCCCCCTCTAAAATGAAATTTCATCCTCGAAATTACCTGATATTAAGTCTGAAACAGTTGAGGATACTGATTCCGCATCGCTTGTTCACTTTCCCAAGTTGCCTCTTCCTTCGTATGATTCTTCCAAAGAACTTTCATAAGTGGCACTTTCTTATTTCTCAACTCTTTCACTTCATGTGCCAAAATAGCAATTGGTTCTTCTTCAAATGTCAGATCTGGACTCACCTCAATAGATTCAACTAGTAAAACATGAGATGGGTCTGATCTGTACCTTCGCAACATAGAAACATGGAAGACATTATGGATTCTATCCAACTCAGGCGGCAAAGCAAGACGATAAGCAACTGGTCCAACTCTTTCTAATATCTCATACGGTCCAATAAAACGAGGACTCAGCTTCCCTCTTAGACCAAATCTTAAAATCTATTTCCAAGGAGACACTTTCAGAAATACTTTATCTCCAACATCAAATTCTATGTCTCTCCTCTTCAAATCTGAATAAGATTTCTGCTGATCTGAAGCTGCTTTCAACCGATCCCGAATTATCTTTACTTTCTCTTCCGTTTCTTTAATCAAATCGGGACCAACTAACTTGCCTTCTCCAACTTCATTCCAACATAATGGTGTCCTACATCTTCTACCATACAATGCCTCAAATGGTGCCGTAGCAATACTGGATTGATGACTGTTGTTATAGGCAAATTCCACAAGTGGCAAAAATCTGTCCCAACTCCTAGAAAAATCAATAACACAGCTTCTCAACATGTCCTCTATAATTTGTATCACTCTCTCTGATTGCCTATCTGTCTGTGGATGAAAAGCAGTGCTAAAGTGCAATTGAGAACCTAATGCACCATGTAAACTCTTCCAAAATCTCAAAGTAAACCTAGGATCTCGATCAGATACTAAAGAAATTGGGACTCCATGCAACTTCACTATCTCACTGATATACAGCTCAACCAACTTTTCAAGAGAATAGTCCATTCGAACTGGAAGGAAATGAGCTGTCTTTATTAACCGATCAACAATCACCCAAATAGCATCATGCTTCTTCTGAGTCAATGGCAAACCAGACACAAAATCCATCGTTACTCGCTCCCATTTCCATTCAGGCACTGATAAAGGTTGAAGCAACCTAGTTGGAACTTGGTGCTCAGCTTTCACCCTCTGACACGTGAGACACTTGGATACAAACTCCGCTATGTCTCTCTTCATACCTAACCACCAGTAATGTTGCTTCAAATCCTGATACATCTTTGTACTCCCAGGGTGCATAGCAAAAATCGATTGATATGCTTCCTCTAAAATAATCTTTCTCAAACTAGCATCATCAGGAACACACAACCTATCTTTAAACCAAAGGCTACCATCAATTTTCACATGGAAATCTCGGCTCTCCCCATATTGGCAATCTGACACAATCTTCTGAATTTTCTCATCAGCCAATTGAGCCTCTTTAATTTTATCCAACAACACTGGTCTCAACTGCAATTGAGCCAAGAATGCACCATCATCACATGATTCAAAACTAGCATGCAATGCTCTCAACTCAACAAGCAACAAGAGCAAATAAGCAGTCAAACCTGCTAAAGACTTTCGACTCAAGGCATCAGCAACAACATTTGCCTTGCCAGGATGATAATCAATCAAACAATCATAATCTTTAATCAGCTCCAACTATCATCTTTGTCGAAGATTAAGCTCTCTCTGAACCCCCAAATATTTCAAACTCTTATGATCTGTGTAGATAAAACACTTCTCCCCATACAAGTAGTGTCGCCAAATCTTCAAAGCAAACACTATGGCTGCCAACTCCAAATCATGCGTCGGATAATTAAGTTCATGCGGCTTCAACTGCCGAGAAGCATAAGCTATAACTTTACTCTCTTGCATCAAAACACATCCTAAACCATTATGTGAAGCATCACTGTAAATCACATATGGTTTATCTTCCACAGGTAAAGTAAGAACAGGAGCTTGAGTCAACATTTCCTTCAACTGCTCAAAACTAGCTTGACATTGATCTGTCCACACAAATCTAACTCCCTTTCGAAGTAATCCGGTAAGTGGAGTAGCTATCAAAGAAAAACCTTTAACAAAGCATCGATAAGCCTGCCAAACCCAGAAAACTTCTAACTTCAGTTACAGACTTTGGTGGACTCCAATTCAAAATAGCTTCAACTTTACTTGGATCGACTCTTATACCATCTGCTGAAACTATATGACCAAGAAAAGTCACTCGATCCAGTCAAAACTCACACTTTGATAGCTTAGCATACAACTGCTTCTCTCTCAAGGTCTGCAACACAATCCGCAAATCCTTGTCATGCTCCTCTTCATTATGTGAATACACCAAAATATCATCAATGAAGACCACAACAAACTGATCCAGATAGGGCCTAAACACTCTATTCATCAAATCCATGAAAGCTGCAGGTGCATTCGTCAATCCAAAAGGCATCACCAAAAACTCGTACTGCTCATACCTTGTGCGAAAAGCTATCTTAGAAATATCGTCAACTCTAACCCTTAACTGATGGTACCCTGATCTCAAATAAATCTTGGAAAACACTGCTGCTCCCTTCAACTGATCAAAGAGATCATCAATCCTAGGCAAAGGATACTTATTCTTGATAGTCACTTTGTTCAATTGCCTATAATCAATGCACAACCTTAAAGTACCATCCTTTTTCTTCACAAACAAAACAGGAGCTCCCCATGGAGAAACACTAGGGCAAACAAACCCTTTATCCAACAACTCCTGCAACTGCACCTTCAACTCTCTCAATTCAGCAGGTGCCATTCGATAAGGAGTAATAGAAATGGGAGTGGTACCAGGCAACAAATAGATACCAAACTCAACCTCTCTCTCAGGGGGTAACCCTGGCAATTCCTTAGGAAACACATCTGGAAATTCAACAACTGGGGGTATACTATCAAGTTGAGAACCCACTACTCTGGTATCCACCACATGAGCAAGATAAGCATCACACCCTTTTCTAATCAACTTCCTAGCTGCTACAGCTGACACAAACAAGGATGCAAGTTGTCTCTGCTCACTAGATACCATCACACTTCTACCATCACTGGTTCTCAGGGTAACACACTTCTTTTGACAGTCTACCACAGCTCCATGCTTAGACAACCAATCCATGCCTAAGATCAAATCATACTCCTTAAAAGGCATTTCAATCAAATCACCCAAAAACTCCTCACTTTGCACCATAACTGCACTATCACGATGCACCTTACTCACCACAACACTATGTCCTAAAGGATTTGTCACCAAGACATCAAATCCTAAGGACTCTAAATGCAATTCAGACACAGGTAATATGGATGCACTTATGTATGAATGAGTAGATCCTGGATCAATCAAAGCAAGAACTGGAATATCAAATAAAGAAAATGTACCCGCTATAACTGCTGAAGCATCCGGCTGCCTCTACATCACATATACTCTCTGAGAAGATCCGGCCTCATCTGGCCTACTGCCTTTGGATGAAGATCCTCCTCTCTGACTAAACCCAGGTCTACCACCTCTACTGAAGCCTCTGCCCCTCGACCACCTCTGCTGACACTAGGTCAAGAAGCTGCAGTATCAGTCTGTCTATCATCCTGCATCTCAGGGCAATCTTTAATAAAATGAGCTGGTGACCCACATCTAAAACATACTCCTGATCCACCCATCTTCCAACAAGTACCCCCATGGGTCTTACCACAATGAACACATACAGGTGGAGTAGATCTCTGAACCACTGGAGTCGGAGCACTCGCTACAGAAACTGTAGGTCTCGGTCTTTGTCTCTGATATTGAACTGACCTACCAGACTGCCTCTGGCTCCTACTGACCCTCGGAATAAAACTTCCTCTGCCTCTCTTCATAGATGAAGACCCTACCACAAACTGGGGTCTCCTAACTCTAGTCTCTTCCTCGGTAGTAGCTGCTGCAATGCCCTGTGCTCTCTCAACACTTCTAGCTGCTGCAACCAATTGAGAAAAATCTTGGTACCGAGAACCAGCAACAATGCACAAAATAGAGAGCCTCAACCCCTCCTCAAACCTCCTGCACCGGTCAATCTCATCGGAAAAATCCCACCGTCATAGTGACTCAACCGGATGAACTCTATCTCATACTCTGTCACTGTCTGATTATCTTGTCTCAGATTCAAAAATTCCATCTTCTTGACATCTTTATACTCCCTCGGAGTATATTTCTGCTCAAACTCCCTCAGAAAATCATTATAAGATAATGTAGGTGGATCATCCATGGCATGAGGAACTGTCTTCCACCAATCATAAGCATCTTTCTGAAGAAGAGATCTTGCATAATCAAATTTCTCTTCAGGAGTAGCTTGCAACTGGATAAATATTCTTTGTACTCTATCCAACCACTGCTCAGCTACTGCAGGATCTGTAGTGCCAAGAAAATCCTCAGCCCCATATTTTCTCAATTTATCATAATGCCTCACCGGCACTTGAGGCTGTGGTGGCGGTGGTGGCTGCTGTACGGGAGCTTTCCTCAATAATTCTACCATATGCCGTAACCAACCCGACGAAACCTCATCAGCAGCTGATCTCCCTGGCACAGGAGCAGGGGCCTTACTAACTCTCTCAACTCTAGCTCCATCTCTACTCTCTTCAAGAGCTACGCTCTCAGCACTACCTTCTATAGACTGACGTGACTGAGACGCCATCACTACCTCTATCTACAAACAAAGCAGAATATACTTCATTAAAGATCAGAGATTGCCAATACCAAAACATGTATCTTATTTTAAAACCAACTTTTAAAATCAAAATGTTCTTTTTCTTACAATTTACCTAGGTTGAGAATCTCAAACCTAGGCTCTGATACCAAAACAATTGTAACACCCCTATACCCCATATATGCATACTATATACCATCATATCCGTAGTATATGTATACTGAATATAGAAATGCTACGGTTTACTAAACCCACAAATCATTCCTTTATAATAATATGACCAAAATTTAAAGCATTTAAGTTATATTATGAAACACAGTAGATAAAATATTTATTCAATACGCAGCGGAAAATATAGCAGTATTTACAAATACATATACATCAAGACTCAAGTTTTACAAAACATAAGGTTTATACATGTTTGGCAGTCAGTCTTTGATCTTTAAGCCCACTACCCACACTTCAGAATCTAAACTCAACTCGGCCTAGAGGAACTCTCCGGTTTTACCCTATCACCTGTGCGATGAACCACAATCGCGCTAAGCCAACGGCTTAGTGGTACAAACTACAATAATATTATGCTTCAATGCAATGCCAATGTCATACAATCAAGTTTCAAAAATAATTCAAATGAATATTATATTTCACAAACTTGCATTATTCAATAACTTATCAAAACATTCATGAGGTAATACACATGGACTCAATATTGCCCCCGACCCTGCAAGGGATACTTCCCCTTTGACCCCCGCCCGCTAGCCGGATAGCGGAACAGCTGTATGGGCTCGTCGAAGGGGTCAATATTTATTTGTGAATATTGAGTCCGTGTGTGAGTGGGAATTTTTGCCCCCACTCCCGGTGGAATGATTCTTGCGACTTCGGCATTGTTTAGGCTCGGGGCCTTAGAGAACACGGACCTAAGTCCGGAGAAAATGGAGTCACCACCCAGACGGGCCGGGAAAAAAGAAAGGGGTGGATGACTCGATTCCTAAGGAATCCCTAACCCCCTAATGGGTTCGAAAAGTTGGGTACATGTGGGGAAGGTGAGAAATGGCCCAGCACCCCCACAACGCCCAGTTCATTGGAACCGACCTCCTTTACAGGTCTTAATATTATAAAATTCTTAAATATAACAACATTACCCATATTACACACAATAATTAAAAGAAAACATCAATATATTAAAATCAAAGCAAGGTCCAAGCATAACAAATAAATGGACACCCATCCGAATATGGAAACATGTCCTTACATCACATGCCTAAATAGGACACCCACCAAAAGGTAGAAACAATGCCCTTTACATAGTTTCTAAAATGGAAAAGCAATTTAAATTACATGATATTTAACTAATGAGGTACCCACCAAGTGGAAACATACCTCTTACAACATTTAGAAACCTAAATAGATTGATAAAAGTAAATAATCATTCATCATAAATAATTCATTTATCAAAGGTATTAAACATCACTAGAAAGTAAACATCCATCCATGATAAATTAAATAAACCAAGCATTGAACTTAAATAAATTAAAGAATATAAAATAAATCAAAGCATAATTAATATAGAATTGAATAAGGCAAATAAAAATCTAAATTATAGCTATTGTTTCCATTTAGGGTTCTTTATTTCATATGTTTAGGGTTTTGGATTTTCATAAGTTTAAGCTACTGTGACTTTTAAAGAATTAAAATAAATTAAGGATTTTATGTTTTAAAAGATTGGTAAGACATTTTGGTTAAACAAATTAAGGTTTGAATGGTGAAATCATGAAACTAGGGCTTTGGACACTTTAAAACACTTTGATTTATGATTTTCGGTTATTGCATTGTGTTTTTAAGCTACTTTGTAAAGTTAAAATATTTGTGTTTATATGATTTTTAAGGTTTTAAGGATTATGGTTCATAAAAAATTAGGGTTTAAGGTTTTAAAAGGGTTAGTGCTCACTATTTTAGGTTTTGGAGTTGAATTAGGGTTTTAGGATTTAAAATTAGGGTTTCGGGTGATGAATTGGTTTTTAGAATTTGGAAATCAATTTGATAATTTTATGAAGTTTTATGAATTTAAACAACCGATTTAAAGTTTATAAGAATAGAAAAGATATTTTTTAAGGTTTGTTGAAAGAAACAGAACCAAGTTTAAAATTTTGAAAGAAACAGAATCAAATTTTGGTTTTATTGAAAAATATGTTCAATTAGGGTTTTAAGATTTTGAAGAAGTGAAAAATAATAATTTTAAGCCTTTTTGGAAAATAAAGCAACGAATTAGTGTTTTTAACTTTAGAAAAACTAAATTAAAGTTCTAAGGTTTTTTAATTTTGAAAAACACAATTTCCTAGTTTTAGTTACTGTGAAAAATAACCAAAGAATTTAATACAGACCTCTTTTTGTTGATTCCTCCAAAAATATTTTTTCTTGGATGAACAAGGTCAAAAACAAGCCTTTTTGCCTTTGAATTGCGTAAATCATTTTTTTGCTCCCTCAAAAAAAATTTGATTCATGCTGATTCCTTCACGGATTTGGATCCACTATTGTTCAAGCTTCTGTCCCAATTTCTGAATACCTTTCTTCTCTTTTTGTGTTGTTATTTATAGAGGCTTTTTTATTGCTTTTTCCTAGTTACACACAGCATACCATATTTAATCAGAAAAGGAAGCCAAAACCTAATAGTATTAGGTTTCGGAAAATTTGCGTCGAAAAATTTCGCTGGCGAAAAAATTTGCCGCAGGAAAAATTGCGCTGGCAAAAACAAATCTGCCGCAGTTGGCTGTGGCAGGGGACGGGGAGTAGGCCTGCAGGCCATTTTGCCCGTAGGAAACTCCTGCGAGCGAAATGGTCCACGACCAAGCTTGCTGGAATTTTCAGCGATGATTTTTTCATCGCCGATTTTTATTTTATTTTTTGATTTTTATTTGTTTATTTTTTTATTAATAAAAATTAGATAATAAAGAAAAAATTATTTAATTAAAAAATTATTTTGGAACAATTAAAATATATTAGATAACAAAAAAATTATTTTGGACTAAACCAGACTGGGTCAAAAATTAAGGGTCTATAGTTTGCCCCCTGCTTGAATGATCTGAAACTTTAGTGAAAGAGAGTGAAAAGCAACAAGACTTAATTTTTGAGATGGTGGAGGTTTTGGGTTCTGGACCCGGTTTGAGTTCTGGACTCAAGGATAATTCTAGGTTCTAGACCTAAGAAAAATTTGGGTTCTGGACTCGAGCTAAGTTCTGGACTTAGAAACAAATTCTAGGTTCTGTACCTAAGGAAAATTTGGGTTCTGGACCCGGTTCGAGTTCTGGACTCAAGGATAATTCTAGATTCTGGACCTAAGGAAGATTTGGGTTCTGGACCCGGTTCAAGTTTTGGACTCAAGGATAATTCTAGATTTTGGACCTAATGAAGATTTGGGTTCTGGACCCGGGCTAAGTTCTGAACTTAGAAATAATTCTAGGTTTTGGACCTAAGGAAAAATTGGGTTCTGGACCCGGTTCAAGTTAAGGATAATTCTAGGTTCTGGATCTAAGGAAGATTTGGGTTCTGGACCCGAGCCAATAATTTTTTATTTCAAAAAGTTTGGCTAATTTTTATGCATATGTCTTCTTCTTGCCCCTGGGTGTAAGAATATTTATATACCCACAATTATTTGAATGATTAAAGTGAATAATTGAATTTACTCTCTATTTACTGTGCAGTCACTGTTCATGTACTATTTACTATTTATAAATAGTAAATTTTCTATTTACAAATAGTATCAAATAGTATTTACAATTAGAAATAGTACTTTTACTATTCATCAATAGTAACACCATTCACAAATAGTAAAATTTATTATTTATCAATAGTGAAGTTTACTATTCATGAATAGTAAATTTTACTATTCATTAATAGTGATACTATTTATAAATAGTAAAATTTACTATGCTTACTATTTATGAATAGTAAAACTTACTATTCATGAACAGTGTTGAATTTTATTTTTTTTCTTGCCGTTCCTCTATAAAAGGCCACCATTCCTTTATTTCATTTCACAATTTCAATTTCAATTTCGTAAATCTCTCAAATTTCTTTTCAATTTTAGCATATATTTTTCAAAAACAATTCATGCTTCGAGGTCAGAGACTCATTCTAATGCTGAGTTATTGGAGTTTATTCGGCATCATGAAGATGAAAATTTAGATATGCTGGTCGGGATGCCGCTCCATCGCAGTTCCAATCCAAAGAGCGAGGTAATTATTTTTTTTTGTCTTTCTGTTTTGCGCTCTTTTCTTTCTTTCTTTCTTTTCATATATATTTTTATACTTTGTTGTTATTATTTGTTATTGTGAAAAATAAATTAATCTAAGTAGATAGAATAATATGTACTTACCTAGTATTAAACTACCTGGGTCTGTGTTAGCATGATCGTTGCGTTGTTCGGGCTGGAGGGTGTATTTACAAAGCCTGACAATGGTATGATGTAGTGCCTTCTCAGGTAAGGCGGATTATCAGAGATTGCGGCTTTGAGCAGTTCATCTTACAATTGCCATCCGAAGAATATCAGATAGATACGAGTGTAGTCCAGGCGCTTGCAGAGCAATGGCTGGATACAACTCACACTTTTCACTTGCCCATTGGGGAGATGACAATTGGTCCGGTCGATTTTACTGCCATAACCGGCCTTTGATATGATGGTGCTTCAGTTCCTCTGACCAATGAAATTTAACATTTGAAGAAATTCAGGAATTAATTGATATGGAACCGTCATATAAAGGGCCTTTTAAGATAAAAATCAAGCCGATTCGTAGTTATTGGATGAACTACGAAGGACGGATTGGCAGAGACACAGCCGAACAGTATGCTCGAGGATTTTTATTATTTCTGCTTGGATCGACCATCATTGGCAACACTGAATCCTCCATTCACTTGTCAGTGTCGAGTGCCCTTTCTTATCTCAGAATGGTACCATCTTCTGGTTGGGGTGAAGCTGATCTCGCGTGTCTTTATCATGGTCTCGATAAGCTTTGCCGAAAGAAGAAGTCTTTTGTCGGCTTGATGGCGGTTGTCGAGGTATTCTTTCTTCCACCAATGTCATTTCCACTCTTTTCTTGCATGAATGTGATCTTTATTGTTATTGTAGGTATGGGCATAAGAACATAACCTCGTGAGGGTACCCGGTATTTCCTGAGAGAGAGTTGGATATCCGAGATTAAATTATTGGTTGTCCTATCGTGTGGACGTTCCCGGCTCTCATCATGTGCATACTCACCATTATGTGTTGAGTCGCTTAACCTGGGGCCAGGTAAAATAATATTAGTATGCTTTAAATTTTATGTGAAAGTTTTACTTACCTTATGTTATTTTGCAGGTGCATTTGGCCTGGTGGAGCCCAGAAGAGTGATCAAACTGGTCTCCTTTGATGAGGGCTGCACTGTCTTTCTAACATTCTCGCCGAATTATTGCTGGCCCAGTGTCTAGTGGCTAGTTCCTTAGGGAGAGAGTTTATAAATGGTTTCTCGACCCAGAGAAGCAGAGGTTTCCGATGCAAATCTCAGAATATACTTTAAATATTATGTCAATCCGGAGGATGCATGGTGGTCGGCCCGGTATGGTTATGATGCTGAGTCATTTCTCCATTTACTGGGTCCATTTTACGCCTATTTCATTCAAAGAAGACTCTTGAACTTTGATGTATCTCCTGTTGGTGTGCAAGAGATTTCTGACGAAAATGAGGGTAGAGATGATGAGGAACATCACAGAGATGCAGGAGAGTCTGTTCCACATCTCGGTGTCAGTACTTCTCAGGTAAATGGCCGTGTCACCTGAGTGTGTCGGCTTCTATTTCTCCTTTGGTCTTTTGTTCTTTGAAGATGAGAGTGACACGGCCAATGGCTTGGCCGTGTCTCCTTGGTGTGTCAGCTTCTATATTTTTTCCTTAGTTCGTCTTTGTTCTTTGAAGATGAGAGTGACACGGGCAGTGGCTTGGCCGTGTCTCCTGGGTGCGTCAGCTTCTGTATTTTTTTTGTTTGGTTCTTCTTTGCTTAGGACGGGACACGGCCAAGCTTGTGGTTGTGTCATGTGACACGGCCAGTGACTTGGCCGTGTTGCCTACCAGTGTCACCTACTGTTTCTTTTCTTTCTTTGCTTGGTCTTTCTCGACTTTACCCTTTAGGTGAGACACGACCAGTGGCTTGACCGTGTCTCCTGCCCGTGTCATGTTCTGCCATGATTTCATTTGAAGTGACACCGCCAAGCTTGATTTGGCTTGGCCATGTCTTGCTTGATTCATGCTCTTCTTTCCTTGTTTTGATCTTCCAAAGAAATTTTTGCATTTTAACCACTTTTCCCTTGCAACTTTTTCTTTCTTTGATTTTTTTTCAATGATTGTTGCAAGCTGTCGGCTCATTTGATCATGAGGCTGGACCTTCCTTTACTGCCCCTTCATCTGCTAGCTCTAGCCCGCCAGATATGCTATCTCATTCGCAGGATATTGATTTGAACTACCTGGTACATTTCTTATTTCAAAATAGTTTATGCTATATGTATGCATGATTATGTATGCTCTTACCTTTTTCCTTCTTGGCTCGCAGCGAATACTCGAAGAACAAAGTAAGAAACTTCAAGAAGAGTTAGCTGCAAGTCATCAGCAGGCTTCTCATTTTGAGAGTTTATATCATCAATCTGAACAACATTTCTGAGACTTCCGATTTCAGGGAATGAGGGATCCCGGTGCTTCTTCATCAAGAGGCCCCCAGACCGATGACCATGAGATCCTTTCGTCTGCTTCTGATGAGGACCATGACGGATCGAAACTTTAAGGTAATAGGGATTTTGGTGCCCCTGCTTCGGGTGATCTCGGGATGAGTGATTTGCCCCCTCCTCCAACAGGCGACGATTTTTTCAAGTCTTTATTCGGTGACCTACCACCACCCTCTTAGTGATATGTAAATATTGTAGCAATTGTAAAATATTGTACAAAAATGAAAAATATACAATTTTCCTCTTTACTGTAAACCTTCTTCTTTTTCTCTTTTTTTTTTGTTACATTACTGCACCATTTTTTTTTGTTACAGTACACCATTAATTTACATTCACTTCTTTTGTTAAACCAAATCCAACGTGGTAAAGGAAATTCATTGCCACTTCCTTTCCTTATGCCATGTGGACTTATTCTTTCCCATCATATTTTCCTTTTCACTTTTGGAAAAGGTTTGTTCTTCTATATAAATCACCCTTCATGCCATATTTTAATACATAAACCAAAATTCTTTCTCTTTCAACGTGAAGACTCCCTTTAACAATTTTAAATTTTTCTTCATTCATTCATCATGACCTAGCATCATTTAAAGAGAATAAAAATTTTATTTAAGAATATGGATGCCATTCATTGGAAGCAAATTTCATGGTCAAAACTTGATGTTATTTTAAAATGTTTTCAAAATGTCAAATTGGACCACTCCTTACATGCCGTGGCTTCCTTTTGGGATACGGATTCTAGGGAATTTAGAATTAATGGCTTTGAAATATGTCCCTTGATTGAAGAATTTGAGGCCATCCTTGGATATCCCAATAATCAACAAATGGCATTACCCACATTGATTTCCAAGACTCAACAGAAGATGCAGATGTTATTTCAAATTCCAAAACCGGAAGTTCTTCGGTTAATGAGAGGTGAAAAAATTCTACTTGCTCCTTTGATTGACTTTTGTTTCCCTCATTTGGCCTCTACTAAGGCATGGGGATGCATGCTTTGTCTTTGCTTGCTCAGCCAATTCTTGCTTGTTTCTTTCGACGACGATATTGATCCACGGGTATTGGATGTCATGGACCAAATGGAAGGAGGCTTATCGCCAATACCTGTGTTCTTAGCCAAGACCTTAGTTGGATTAGACCGATTTAAATCAGGATTGTCAAAGAGACTGACTGGGAGTCCGTTGCTGCTTCAGGTAATTACCTAAACTGCCCTTTTGGGTTTTCAATTTAGGTTTTCTTTTTTCTTTTTATTGCTCTAACTTTTCCCTAGTCCGCCCATGCTAGTTTTTGGAACTAGCAAGCTATCCTAATTTTTGCCTAAGCTGCCCTTGTGGGTTTTCAAGTTAGCGGACTTTTCTTTTAAACTTAATTCTTTCTTCACAGATTTGGCTTCAGGAGCGTCTTTGTTTGCTTGATACTCCCTCCATGGATTTTGCCAGATACCTGCCATGTCATCATTCTGCTAGGAAGCTACTCCATTCTGCTTCTTCATATGCTGACTGGATCCACTCACGCTCCGAAGTCAATATCCGTTGGTTGGTAACTTGGTGGAAGATTTCTCGTATCACCATGTGGACTTACTTAATGTATGTTCCCCTTGCTGCTCTTCAACAAGGTACATGCTATGATACTCACCGACTTGGGCGTCAGTATGGAGCTGAGCTTTGTGATTCTGACTTTGCTCCCAACATAGACATGCCTTGCTTGACTGAAGCGTACTTGGATCGGCTTAGGCAAAGCTGGCCTGCGCATTACACTTATCGATTGCCATAGATTTTACATTTGTCAATTTAGAAAGTGTATTGTTAGGATGAAAAAAATAATTAAAGTAATAAGGGATGCTTCTTTTCCATTTATAATTTGTCATCACCTTTTACTATTGTGCTTATTTGTTTCATCTATATCTGGTCAAATACTTATAACAGTGCACATAGAACAATTTTAACATTAATTCTATTTTATTATATTGGGGAACAACCAAACATAAAGCCAGCATACATAAGATCACTCCTGTTGCCAATTACCCCTTTCAGGTTTTCTAATTGATGATTTTCTCTCATTTAGCCCTAATGGTTGCCTAGCCCGCCCTTTCGGGTTTTCGGAACTAGCAGACTGCTCTAACTTTTGCCTAGGCCGTCCTTTTTGGGTTTTCAACCTAGCGAGCTCATTTCTTTTTTTTTCCTATCATACATAAAACTTCTTCAACCTGTCAATGTTTACTGGCTCACTAAATTCATTCCCATCCATGTCTGATAACTTCACCGCACCTTTGTTCATGACTTGTTTCATGACATATGGCCCTTCCCAGCTAGGCCTAAACTTCCCTCTTGGATCAGATACATTAGGCTTACATTGTTTCAACACTAAATCCCCGACTCTGAATTTTCAGATTTTAACCCTTTTATTGTAGGCCCGAGCTATCTTCTTTTGATACAGTTGATGATGATACAGTGCTTTTAACGTTCTCTCTTCTAGTAAAGCTAACTGAGTGTATCTGCTCGCTACCCATTCCATTTCTGGCAATTATGCTTCCAAGACTACTCTTAACAACTTGATCTTAATTTCAATTGGTAATACTGCTTCCATCCCATAAACCAAAGAGAACGGTGTCATTCCAGTAGGTGTTCGCACACTTGTCCTATATCCCCATAAAGCAAAGGAAAGCATCTCTGACCAATCCCTGTAAGTCTTGGTCATCTTGGATAGAATTTGCTTAATTGTCTTGTTTGTTGCTTCTACTGCACCATTAGCCTTTGGTCTATAAGGAGAGGATCGATGATGATGGATGTGGTACTTGGAGAATAAATCCTTAACTGCTCCTTAAAACTGTACTCCATTGTCTGATATCACAATATACGGGACCCCATATCTGTAGATGAGGTTCTTTTCAATAAACCTAACCATTTGGCTTGCACCCTTTTTGACCCATTTTGAAAGATTCGGCTTTGACCCATTTTGAAAAATAATCTACTACTACTACAATGAATCGGTGACCGTTTGAAGCTGTAGGATGTATCCTATAATGTCAATACCCCAGGTGGCAAATGGCCAGGGTGAAGACATTGAATGCAGTTCTTCAGGAGGCATGTGATTCAAGTTACCATACATTTGACATTGTTGGCACTTCTTGACAAACTCAATACAGTCTCTCTTCATGGTCAACCAATAGTAACCTTGTCGAATAACCTTCTTAACTAGGGCCAAACCACTCATGTGCGGACCACAACTTCCCGCATGTATTTCTGACATGATGCACTCCACTTCAGGTTTTCTGAAACATCTTAAATGCACTCCATCAGGCCTTCTTCGATATAACTCTCCATGGAAGGTGATGTATTGCAATGACCACCGCCTTATGGCTCTTCTCTCTTTCTTTGTTGCCCCCGGTGGGTATTCTCTTTCTTCCAAAAATTGCCTTATAGTATCATACCAGGCATCATGGTCCATATCAATTTCCATGATTGTTTCATATTCATAGCAAGGAGTTGATGAACTGGTCAAGATCAGATGCTTAAGGAATAAGCTAACAGGGTTTTCCCATACCGAAGCCAATGTGGCTAGGGCATTAGTCATCTGATTTTCTTCTCTTGATAGGTGTATAAACCTACACTCCTTAAAGTTCTTTTTCATCATGGTCAAGTAATGGTGGTATGGTTTCAATTTTTCTTCTTTCAACTCCCATTCTCCGTTTACTTGGGATACAACTAGCAACAAATCGCCAAAAACTTCCACCTTATCCACCTTCATAATCACTAGGGTTTCCAAACCAAAAATACAAGCTTCGTATTCCACCATATTATTGGTTGCCCTAAATTTTAATTTTTTGGCTAAAGGGATGAGTTCCCCTTCGGGCAATTCTAGTATAACTCCCAAACCTACTCCTTTCCTGTTTACTGCTCCATCAAAATACATTTTCCACCCTTGTACTTCAATTTCTTCTAAATGTTCATCTGGAAATTCCAAGATTACCTCTTCACTTTCTGGTAATGGTTGTTGGGCCAGGAATTCTGCCATCGCTCTACCTTTGATTGTTTTCCTGGTTACATACTCTATTTCAAATTCCTCTAATATTATCAACCATTGACCATATTTTCCAATCAAAGAAGGTGTATCCCTTAAGTACTTCATTGGGTCCAACCTGAAAATTGCTTGCACACTATATGATTGAAAGTAATGCTGCAACTTCTTAGAAGACTAGACCATGACTATACATGTCTTTTCAATGATGCTATACTTAATTTCATAAGGTAGGAGCTTTCTACTCAAATAGGAAACTGCATGCTCAATCCTTGATTCATCTGCTTAGGCTAGCATGGCTCCTATCGACTCTTCTTCTACTGCTAAGTATAGTAATAGAGTTTTGCTGGGTTTAGGTGGTCTTAAAATAGATGGATTCAACACATACTCTTTTATTCGCTCAAAGGCCTTTTGACATTCTTCATTCCATATGACCGACTGATTCTTTCTAAGAAATTTTAAGATAGGCTCACAAATTGTTGTGAGCTTTGCTATAAATTTGCTAATGTACTGCAGTTTACCAATGAATCCCTAAACTTCTATCTCCGTCTTTGGGGCTAGCATATCCCTGATTGCTTTGACTTTGTCAAGATCTATCTCAATGCCATTCGGACCAATCACATGTCCCAACAATTTACCTGAGGTAACACTGAATACACACTTCTTCAGGTTCAATCTTAGCTTATATTTCAAAGCTCTATCAAAGAATAATTCTAAGTTTTGGAAGTGTTGCTCCCTTGTGTCCGATTTCACCATCATATCATCAACATATACTTCAACTTCTTTGTGCATCATGTCATGAAATAGTGTGGTGGCCATCCTTTGGTAGGTTGCTCCAGCATTCTTTAAATCAAAAGGCATCACCCTATAACAAAATATACCCCATGTAGTAATGAAAGCAGTTTTGGCTTTATCCTTTTGGGCCAGTAACACTTGATTGTATCTGGAAAATCCATCTACAAATGAGTGTAGCATGCTAGAGGCTGCACTATCAATGAGAACATCTATATGAGGTAAAGGAAAATCATCTTTAGGGGAAGCCTTGTTTAAATTTCTATAGTCCACGCAAACCCTTATTCTTCCATCTTTCTTTGGCACGGGTACTATGTTGGTTAACCAATCTAGATATTCTATTACTTTAAGGAACTTCACTTGTATTTGCTTAGTGACCTCTTCTTTAACCAATTCAGCCCACTCAGGTCTTAATCGCCTAAGCTTTTGTTTGACAGGTTTAATGTGAGTGTAAGTAGGAATATGATGCTCGGCTATGTCTTGATCTATCCCCGACATATCTTCATAAGACCAAGCAAACACTTCTTCATATTTTTTGAATATTTTTTCAAATCTCTCTCTTTCACCAGGAGTAAGGTCGGATGCTATGCTAATGTTTTTAGGATTTTCAGTTGTTCCCAAATTTAATGATTGTGTATTAACAGAATTAATATTAAAGATGCTCATGTAACTGTTATTTGAATGTATGCAACCATCAGGAGAAACATCACACAAGTAAGCAAAATCAGACTTTATTACATTCATTTTGGAAAAGAAAACATCATCATCCTCATACAAAGTAGACAAATTAAAATCAAAATCAAAACCATTGTTCTCAGAATTATAAAGCAGGATGTCTTCAAACTTCTCTTCAACCAGGGCAGCAATCTCTTCCGGAGTCTTCTCGGCTTTCAGGGCAGCTTCATTCTTCTCTTTTGGATTGGATTCTTTGTTGGTTGACAGGGTGAGCTCTTTTTCACTTGCTCCACTAGCTCAGCAACATCTGCAAAAATTTCAAAGCCTGGGATTAACTTGCCCATGAACATGATTGGCTCAAGCCTTCCTTGGAGTGGTTCCATATCTGGAGCTTTGACAAAGATCTCTTCAAGTGGTGGGAAGCTCATCTTCTCACTCTTCTTTGGCTAGACATCATTGTCTTCATCATATCCCAACCCTTTCTTGGAAGTTTGAGTTCTAAAATCTAGTAACATTGTCAAACCGGCCTTACCTTTTCCAAGACCAGCTCCAGGAAGGTAGTTCATGTTCTTCATCATATTCAAGACTTTGGAATCCACTACTTCATCATCAGAAATTGCAGCTACTTGAAAGCCATTGAGAGGCCTCTCAATCATTAAAGCATTAACAATCTCATTATCTTCAGCTTCAATGACCACGGTCTCATCTCCATTGGGGAACTTGATCTTTTGATGAAGGGTGGAAGGAACTCCACCAAGAGGATGGAACCATGGTCGCCCCAAGAGTAAGGCAAAGGTAACCAGTATGTCTAAAACAACAAACTCAACAATAGATTCAATTGGACCAACCTTGACAGCGGCTTTGAAAGTCCCTTCGGCATGCCTCTTAGTGTTGTCATAAGCATGAATCGTTACCTCGGTCGAGTTTAGATCTCTTATTGACATAGCTAGCTTTGGTAATATCTTAAGTGGACAAACATTTATGGCAGACCCATCATCGACCATTACACATGGAGTCCTCTTTCCCTTGACTTCTATTTTGATAAAGAGAGGGCGGATGTGGTCTCTCCCTTCCTCCGGTAAGTCCGCAACCGAAAAAGAAACTGCTCCCATATTAACTTCACTCTTTTCTTGAACCTCTTCACATTTCATTACTTCCCTAATTTTTATGAAGTTGATCAACTCCTCCGGTGTTGTGGAGGTAGAAATTGGCATGCTAGCTAAGGTTTTGGCCATAGTTTCTCGGTGCTTTTTAGAAGTAGCTAATAAGTCCCAAATACTA
This sequence comes from Garcia nutans, assembly GCA_947685225.1. Classification (NCBI taxonomy): domain Eukaryota; kingdom Viridiplantae; phylum Streptophyta; class Magnoliopsida; order Malpighiales; family Euphorbiaceae; genus Garcia; species Garcia nutans. Next base: position 13,248,978 of record CANTUV010000040.1, read on the forward strand.
ACACTTTCTTGGGTTCTTTTTAATTGCTTGAGCACAGCATCATCTTCTTCTATTTTAACTTCCTTCCCCTTATTAGTTTCTACCTCCTTAGGTGGTGGCCTTGCATAAGGCTTACCGGATCTAGTGTTCATTACCTCATCTTCTTCGGGCTTGGACCACGTCCACTCCCCCTTCTTGGATACTATATCATCATCACTATCACTTGACTCCCAAAACCCGTTGACAACACAAATTGTTACTTCTTCACCCATCATAGCTTGTTTAATCTCACCAAATACCTCTTCTCCTTTGGTTGCTTCTCCACCCACATCTTGAAAAGAAGACATGACAAAATCCTCATGCAAACCTCCTCCAATCATCAAGGTTGCTGGTGGTGGAACCCTATTGAATTTTGGTAATGGGTTGTCTTTGGTGTTTGGCTTATTGGGCTCGGGTAGCTTCCCATTATCAATTAGATTTTGGATTTCATGTCTCAACCTTACACATTTATCCGTGTCATGCCCTTGCATTTGGTGAAACTGACAAAATGCTTTGGTGTCAAAATTAGGTGGGAGAGGGTTAGGCAAAGGGCGAGGATTTAAGGGTTGTAGCAATCCCTTCCTTTGAAGCTTATTGAGAACCCAAGACATTGATTTTCCCAATTCTAAAAATTATCTCCTCGTTCCTTGCTTAGTAGCATTAAAACCGATGGCCTTTTGCATGCTTTGGCTACCAGGTTGATAGTTCCCTTTCTCGTTCCTTTTTGTGGAAAATGGCTCTTCTCCCTTTCCCATTCTTCAATTTGCAAACCAGCTTGAAGAAGGTCTTTGAAATCACGGATGAGTGTATGAGACATCCTCTCACGAAGATTAGGCAACACTCCTCTTACAATCATCCTTATTTGATCGGATTCATCAAGCCTCTTCTTGAGTAAAGCGGCCTTGTTCTCCACCTTTTCACATAGTCCACAAAATTCTCATTCGGCCTTTGCCTAATGGACTCCACCTCCATTAAGGTAACTCTAACTCAACATTATATCCATATTATTGGATGAAGGCTTTGTAAAGTAGATCCCAACTCTTTTGTGTTCCATCATCTAAGGTATTGAACCAATTTTGGAGCATAAAGTACCTTAGGGTTTGAGCCTTAGTACCTCGGGCAGATTACATGGCAGTGATATACTGCTTCACATGGAGATGAGGATTTCTAGTGCCATTGTATTTAGCAAAGGAAGGCATCTTGAACTTATAAAGGACCTCTTCATCTTGTTCGAATAGTTTGTCGATCTCAGACATCTATTCAGTTTTCAACTTCTTCTCAAATTTCTTTTCTAAATCAGCAATCATCCTTTCGACATCGGATGTCTCGGTCTTTTCAATAGTTGCTTTCTCAATAACCTTCGATTCTTTCTTCTTCTCTTGAACATCTTGGTAGTATTGAGCCCAATCATCATCGTCATCAATGATCACTTTTTCATCAACAAAAACCACTTCACCAACTTTGGTCTTCCCTTTGTCCTTTGGCTTCTTAGTGCTAGCAGATGCCTCGGCATGATTCTCTATGATTGCAGTCAATTGGTTCTTCATGGTCTCAGCTAGGGCCTCTTTTATTTCTTCCATCTTGGAGTTGAGGGCCTCATCCACCATCCTTTGAATTTGCTCGGGCTCTACTGTTTTTGGTGAGCAAGTGATTGAGTTGTTGCTAGATACTTCATCTCCGACGTAGGTCGAATTGTTGTAAGCTTTTGAGCTATCATAATCCAGGGCTGTGAGCCAGAGAGGGTCAATGATATGAGATGCAAATGTATGCATGTATGCATGTGTTTTATTAGTTTTTGTTATAGATTTGTGTCTTGTTTATTATAATAATTATTATTTTATTTAGGTATTTTGTTAGTTTTAATCGGTTTGTTTAGTGTTTTCATTAATTTTGGTAGTCTTAATTTATTTCAGTGTTTATGTCTTTTTTGATCTAGTTTTTAGTATGGTTTTATATTTTGTTGGTTATTGTTTATTTACTTCTTGTTTATAGTTTGTTTGAGTTTTGTTTTAGGTTAAAGAAAAAGCAAGGAAGCAAATTGAAGGAAAAAAAGGACAGTAGCTGACACAGGCAGAGGACACAGCCAAGTCACTGGCCGTGTCCCATACCAAGTTAAAAAGGAAGTTCAAGACATAGAGAGGGACACACTCAAGGGACATGGCCAAGTCAGTGGCCGTGTCCCTCCAAAGATGCTCCAACACGGCCAAGTCACTCCAACTTGGCCGTGTCTCACCTAGTTCCAAAGGAAAAGAAGAAGAAATCATCACAGTAGGTGACACATGCATGGGACACGGCCAAGTCAGTGGCCGTGTCCCTCCAAAGAAGCCCCGACACGGTCAAGTTGCTCTGACTTGGCCGTGTCTCACTTACATCCAAGGAAAAGAAGTCTAAAATCTCACAGAAGCAAACACATGCAAGGGACACGGCCAAGTCACTGGCCGTGTCCCTCCAAAGAGCACCCACACGGCCAAGTCACATCCAACTTGGCCATGTCTCTCATGAACCAAAGCCATAGCGGATTTTTAAGCAGACGTTTCATATAAAAGGAAAAAAGAAGCTAGGGTTTAGAGGACTGTTGAAAGTTTGAGAGCTGATTGAGCCGTCAAAGAGATTTTAGGGTTTTCATAACTTGTTTTCTTTGATTTTATATTACATTTTGATTGATCTAGCTTAGATTAGATTGTTCTAGCCATTGATACATCCTTCTTGCAAGATTTGAACAAGAGATTCTTCAGAAGCTTCAAGGAGTTTGTACTTGGTTTTGTTCTCGAACTTATTCTCTTTATTTTCATTGAAATTGTATTAATGGATACTATCATGTCTAATTTGATTTCTTTGAACATTAATGAGATGAGTATGTTTGATAGCATGATGAAATAATTTGATCTAGTCTAGGGTTTGTATGGATCTGTTATGATTGTATGAATTGGTTATTCCCTTAGCTAATAATTTCTTTAGCCTTGATTGAATGAAATATTGTTAATATATAATTGATTGGCCACAAATTATGTGTTTTAGGTATTAGATGATGGATTGAGAGATGAAGTCTAATACTGGAATAATTCAATTAAGGACTTAGGTGAATTAGAGATATAACCTATTAAAAAGATTATTTCAATTATAACAAGATTAGTTGAAAGAGGTTTGAATGCGAGAGCTTATTTCCTTGACTTGATTAATTGAGTTGTTTGAGATTTAATCTTTGAAATTAAATTAGTTAAGAGGAATAACCATTCATACATATAAGTAGTAGAGAAGTGCAAACCCTAGACCTTTCTATCAAGTGAATCAAAACATTAGCTTAATTTACTTTTATTCGTTTTAAACTTCAATCAATCTTTTTCATTAGTTGTTAGCAATTTCAATTTCTTCATTACTTTTTATTTATAATCTGATAATCAATTAGTCACTTTAGCTTCCTTGTGAGACGACCTTGGGGCGATCACCTTTGCTACAGCTACCTCGTATACTTGCGAGTGACGCTTTGTGGTAGAGTTAATTCGAGCGCAACAGCATGTATACACGAACAATTAACAAACAAGGACAAATAGGACATTCCTTCCAACCTTATAACATCCACACACGAATGGCGAGTCTCTTTTCCTAGGCATATGGTTGACAAAATACCAACATGGGGTACCTTGCTTTCGAATAATTCCCTCGGACGTTTCAACCAATAGTTATATTTTCGAAAATGGAAATCAATCAATGATAATTCTCATTAATTAGGTTTTAATCCATTCAACCAACTAAAGTAGCTTTTATGCTATATTGGATTAAAACTAAATTAAGAGGTTTATTATAGATAGATTTCTCACTTGAAAAAGTAACTAATGATTCATGCCAAAAACAAGCCCATGGTTAATTTATTCTTAGTGTAAACTAGGCCCACAATTGATTTTAAGTATTTCATAATTGACCTCAATATTTTGCAAGCTCTTTGTAAGAAAAGATTAGGTGAAAATAGTTTTCCGTCGCCGATTTTTATTTCTTGATTTTTATTTGTTTATTTTTATTTTTTATTAATAAAAATTAGATAATAAAGCAAAAATTATTTAATTAAAAAATTATTTTGGACCAATTAAAATATATTAGACAACACAAAAATTATTTTGGACTAAACCGGACTGGGCCAAAAATTAAGGGTCTACACCGTGTATTTAACTTTCCTTTTTCCAAAGCCCTAATTGTTAAGCATAAAACCCTAGAAATCCTATTTCATGATGTTAGTCCCAAAACCTAATTAAATCAAATTTTCAAAATCTTTACAGTAGCCTAAATAATAAATATAATAATTTCAAAATTCCAAAACCATAAATGTTAATTAAAGAACCCTAAATTGAGACATAAACTCTAAACTTATATATTTATTGCTTTATTTAATCTTAGATTTGATTATGCAGTTTATTATATGCTTTGATGGTTGATTTATTTAATTTCAATGCTTGATTTATTTAATTTATCTTGGATGGATATTTTCTTTATTATTATGATTATTATTTATTTGTTTTAGTATTAAAATTGTAAGAGGTATGTTTCCACCTTGTGGGTACCTCATTAGCTAAGTATTATGTAATTTAAATTGCTTTTATATTTTGGGCCAATGTAAAGGACATATTTCTACCTTTCGGTGGGTGTCCTATTTAGTTTAGACATGAACGATGTAAGGACATGTTTCCATCCTCGGATGGGTGTCCTTTTATTTGTTTTGTTTGGACATTTCTTTGATTTTAATATAATGATGCTTTTTTTTAATTGTTGCATGTAGTATGGATAATATTATTATACTTAATATTAATACCTGCAAAGGAGGCCGGTTCAAATGAACCGGGTGTTGTGGGGGTGTTGGGCCATTTCTCACCTTCCCCACACGTACCCAACTTTTCGAACCCATTAGGGGGTTGGGGATTCCTTAGGAATCGAGTCATCCATCCCTTTCTTTTTCTTGGCCCTTTCAAATGGTGACTCCATATTCTCTGGGCTTAGGCTCATATTCTCTAAGGCCCAGAGCCTAAACAGTGCACCGGGAGTGGGGGCAAAAATCCACGCTCACAATGATGACAAGGTAGTTATTGATGATGATAATGACTAGACTCAATACTTCCAAGATCCTCAAGATAAAAAGAAGGAGCCAAAGGTTGTTGAAAAGACAATTATTGAAAAGATCGAGACGTCTGATGTTGAGAAGATGATTGTTGATTTAGAAAAGAAGTTTGAAAAGAAGCTAAAAATGGAAGAGATGTATGAGATCGACAAACTGTTTGAACAAGATGAGGAGGTCCCTTACAAGTTCAAGATGCCTTCCTTTGCTAGGTACAATGGTACTAGAAACCCTCATCTCTATATGAAGTAGTACATCACTGCTATGCAGTCTGCCCGAGCTACTAAAGCTCAAACTCTAAGGTATTTCATGCTCTCATTGGACCCTGTTGTCCAAAATTTGTTCAACACCTTAGAGGAAAGTACTCAAAAAGATTGGGACATGTTATACAAGGCTTTCATTAAGTAATATGGGCATAATGTCGAGCTAGAAGTAACCTTGATGGAGGTGGAAACCATTATTCAAAGACCAAATGAGAATTTGGTGGACTATATGAAAAGATGGAGAAATAAGGTTGCACTTCTCAAAAGGAGGCCTGATGAGTTAGACCAAATCAGGATGATAGTCAGAGGTGTCCTGCCCAACCTCTGTGAAAAGCTATCTCACATTGTTATAAGGGACTTCAAAGACCTTTTGCAAGCTGGATTGCAAATCGAAGAGTGGAAAAGGGAGAAGAACCACTTTTCGGCAAGAAGGAATGAGAAAGGGAATTATTAGCCTAGCAATCAAAGTACACAAAAGGAAGCTAATGTTAATGCCATTAGTCAAGGAGGAATGAGGCAGTTTTTGGAATTAGGGAAGTTGCTGTCTTGGGTTCTCAATAAGCTACAAAAGAAGGGATTGTTACAACCCTTGACTAAGGCATTTTGCTAATTCCATCAAAGGCCTAGACACGAAATGAACAACTGTATGAAGTTGAGACATTATATCCAGAATTTAATTGATAATGAAAAGTTACATGAGTCAGATAAGCCCAATAGCAAAAACAATCCTCTGCCTAAGTTTAACAGAGTGCCACAACCAGCAGCTTTCATGGTAGGAGGAGGATTGGAGGAAGATATTGTCTTATCCTCCATTCAAGATGGGAATATTGAAGATGTAGAATAAGGAGAAATTTTATTCAACAAACTTCCTTTATCTTGGAGTGTTGCTCTATTTATTTTCTTTAATATTTAATTGGAAAAATTATGTTTTTCAAATTATGTTCGTTTGAATAAATTATTTTCATCAAAATTTTCCTGGTCTCTGTTCATTATGGTGTTCAACCGATGATGAATCTATCTTGATGTTCATAAATTAGTGTATCTATGCATCATGACTCAAATGACTTTACTAGGTGAGGGAATTGCTCTATAGCATTGAGTTGTGTATGCTTACTTAGAGAAGGCTCCTGCATAATTATCTTTGTCTAGGTCCTAGTCAGTCTTGGAACATGCTTTGACAAATTTTTGAGGTAAAATTGAACTCTACTTATTTAAGGGAGAAATGATGTAGGCATTATTTGGTTAGCCAACAACTAGTATCAACCCTATTGATATCAATCCCTAATTGTCCCTTTGAGCCTTCATAAAATTTTAGCTTTCTTTTCATTGGCTTACCAACCCCAACAACCTACCCTAAGCTATTGTTACACTTTTGACAAGTCTTATGATCACTAAGGTGAAGAGGCAAGAAGATCAAAAAAGAAAGGAATGCATAGCCAAGACCGTAAAGATAGTTGATGTTCCCAAAACCATAAGGGTAGTTAAAATTCACCTGAATTAGACCAAATATCACAGATAAAGTTAGGACTGAAGCAAACTAATACCACTCCACTCATCCATTACCAGAAATATAAGTTGGTATAAACAAGACAACTCTTTTGGAGCTAGGACTAAAAAAAAGAAAAAGAAAAAAAACCAAAACGGTTCAGAAAGCCAACCAAGTTCTCTTTTACCTAAAACAGCAAAAGACTTCCATAAGGACAGTTTGACTTCAATTTGTTTAACTCAACCAGAGATTCAATCAAAACTAGAGAGAAAGGAGAGAATTCATCTAGTTCTTAAAAGTCCTGTACTTGACAGTCCTATGGGGAGAAGGATAAAATGATAAAATGCTCAAAGAAAAGAAGGAGTAAGAAAAGAAAAACAAAGAAAAGGGAAAAGAAGGAAGAAAAGGAATGTGGGTATCAACCTTTTTATAAGGGAAAAGACAATCCCAATCAAGATCAAGATTAACGTCAAAAAGAATGTTCAAAGCTATCTTTTCATGTTTTCAACTGCCTAGGGCTCTAATAGAAAATCATAGTGTCAGGGTTTGGCCATAGTGTCACAACGGCTCCAATTTACAAAAGGCCTTCATTTAACCTGCATCCTTTATAGTCCCCATTTCAAGCCTATCAAAGACCTGTTGATCTCTCTTGGTAGGTATAGTCTAGTAGTGGAGATAGTTTGGATAAGTATGCATATGAGATAGACAATATTTAAACTCAAATGAGACCTTTGACCAAGTAATGTGTATGTGCCTATCTGAAGTACAACAATTCTTGCTTAAATAGAAATGATTCTCGATTTTAGTATGGTAACTAGGGTTGTCATGTTATAGATATGTTAATTCTAAAAATTGAGTCCTGAGGTACAATGACATTGAATTGACAAAGTCAACATTTGATATAAAAAAAACTATTTTCTGTTATAAAAACCATTAAGGGAAATATGCTGAACAGTTGAACCTCGAAGGGCACATTGGGTAAAGTAAATGATTATTGGAAAGGTTGTGGATGTATCTATGCTGCTTGGGCCTCGCCACTCATGTTCTCAACATCTTGAAGATAAAAGCCATAAATGTGAAGTATTCTGTCATTCCAAAGCAAGACCTGAATGGGCATCTAGAAGGAGTCAATGAGAACATTTCAGCTGATCACTTCGGTCTGTGAGTTGATGGAACCACTGTAAGTATTACTCATGCATATCATGCATACATTGTTAGTGTATGTGCCCTAGGCCATTTGTTTGGATCTTTATGTTATACATTCATTATTAATAAATGAGGTTTTATTATCATTATTGTTGTTTGCATGTTACACAATTTTGATATTTGTCCCTGGTTTATTATTGTTATAGAGATAAAAAAAAATAAATAATTCTTAACCAGTATGAACATTGATTTGATGATCATCAGATGGTTATGTGTATAGTGATACAAATCAATTTCATAAATACTTGTTAGAGAACAATGTATTGGATAGACCCATCATGAGATTACTACATGGGTTAGTGTCATAAGTAAATCTCATGATAGTTATGTAATAATTCTTTGACTTGAGATTGTCATAGTTTCCAATATAAGGACTATTATATTTTGACATGATCAAACATTATCCGTAACTGGATAGTAATAAAGGTTATGTTCATATATGATAGAAATTATGTAGAGGATAATGAACAATCAAGATAGAATTTGTCCCTCTCTTTGAGAGAGATATCTTTTGGGCCCCTCGATAAGTGAGACTGTGAAATGCATGGCCGTGCTCAAATGAATTGATAATGTGATCAATTTCATTTGTTTTTATCAGTCTACTTGGAGATCGAGTAATCATAAGTTTGGACAATATAAGTATGACGTTGACCATGACTTATGTTCAAGCTAGATATCGTGTGACAAAGGGATTAATGCATATACTATTATTAGGCAAATTGGACATTCCTTATATTAATTGGGTAGTTGTAACGCCTTGCTAGAGGCCAATTATGACTTGTTGATTTAATAGAGATTAAATTGACTGCCAATTAATATGGGCCTATCGGGTCACACACAAGAATGCGTTTTGGGCTGGATATAATATTAATAATATTAATATTAGATATTAATATTTATTATTATTATTATTTTCGTTTATATATATATATATATTATTAGATAATATATTCAGAATCCTAATTAGATTTGGATTCTGAATTTGACTTACCTTATCCAATTATATTTATTATTAGATAATGTATTCAGAATCCTGATTAGACTTGGATTCTGAATTTGACTTTCCGTATCCAATTTTGAATTGGATTCTGGAGTGATTATATTCACTCCAGACGTTAAGTCTTCTCGGAGGTAACAATAAAAACAAAGAGGAACGAAAAAAGTAACCCTAATACGTTTTTAGAGAAAACGTTTTTCCAGCCTTCGCTGTTGCAGAGAGCTAGCACTCCAAACGGTAGCATTCGTGTGGATACGCGATAGAGGGTGTTTCGCGATCGAGGCATCTCTTCAAAACTGTGATTTCGAATCATCAACAGGTTAGTTCTTTGAACACTTTTGTCGAATTAAACGAACAGCATGGATCCTGGTGGGAAATCAGAGATCAAATATTTTTCCGCTGCGTGTTTTTGTTTGCAGTGATCTCCTTAATTTCCTAACATACATGATCATATCACACTGCATTTTCTTTGTCAAAAGTAAACAACAATACTCTATGAAGCAAACATGAAGAAGATATGGAATTAGGGGGCATGGAAGGCCTATTGTTTGAGGAAGCTCTAGTAATTTTGCAAAAAGAAGAAATGCATGCTTGTGCAAAGAACTAGACAACAAAAACATCAATCAAAGCTTACATAAAAAAATCTTTAGTTGGAGCCTACACAGGGAGCAAGAGTATATAGGTACCTCGGGTCCATAACTAAAATCATTTTTGAGTCCAAAACTCAATCGGGTCTAGAACCGAAATCAATTTAGAGTCCAAAACTTGCTCGAGTACAAGTACCCAAATAAAATTCAGCCTCGGGTCCAAGTACCCAGTCTTGGGTCCAAGTACCCGAATAAAATTCAGTCTCGAGTCCAAGTACCCAGTTTCAAGTCTAAGTACCCAAATCAATTCCAGTCTTGGGTCTAAGTATCCAAATTTAATTCAATCTCAGGTCCAAGTACCAAATCTCGGGTCCAAGTACCCAAATTATATTCAATCATGGGTCCAAGTACCCAATCTCGGGTCTAAGTACGCAATCTCCGGTCCAAGTATCTAATCTCAGGTCCAAATATCCAAACTCAATTCAGTCATGAGTTGAAGTACCCAATCTCGGATCCAAGTACCTAAACTCAACCCAATCTCGGGTCCAAGTACCCAGTCTCGGGTTCAAGTATCCAAATTAGATTCAATCATGGGTCCAGATACCCAATCTCTAGTCCAAGTACCCAATCTTGGGTCCAAGTACCCAATCTCGGGTCCAAGTACCCAAATCCAATTCAGTCACAAGTCCAAGTACTCAATCTAGGGTCCAGTACCCAAACTCAACTCAATCTCAGGTCTAAGTACCCAATCTCAGGTCCAAGTACCCAGTCTCGGGTCCAAGTATCCAAATTAGATTCAATCATGGGTCCAGGTACCCAATCTCTAGTCCAAGTACCCAATCTCGGGTTCAAGTACCCAATCTTGGGTTCAAGTACCAAAATCCAATTCAGTCACGAGTCCAAGTACTCAATCCAGGGTCCAGTACCCAAACTCAACCCAATCTCGGGTCTAAGTACCCAATCTCGGGTCCAAGTATCCAAGCTCAACCCAATCTCATGTCCAAGTACCCAATCTCGGGTCCAAGTACCCAAACTCAATTCAGTCTAGGGTCCAAGTACCCAGTCTAGAGTCCAAGTACACAAATAAAATTTAGCCTCGGGTCTAAGTACCAGTTTTTGGTCCAAATACCCAACTCAATTCAGGGTCCAAGTACTCAATTTCAGGTTCAAGTACCCAAATAAAATTTAGTCTTGGGTTCAAGTACCCAGTTTTGGATTCAAGCATCCAAATCAAATACAGTCTCACGTCCAAGTACCCAGTCTCGGGTCCAAATACCCAAATTCAATGCAGTCTCTGATCCAAGTACCCAAATCAAATTAAGTCTCGGGTCCAAGTACCAAGTCTCCAGTCTAAGTATCCAATCTAATCACGGGTCCAAGTACCCAAATCAGATTCAATCTCGAGTCCAAGTACCCAATCTCTGTTCCAAGTACCCAAACTCAACCTAGTCTCGGGTCCAAGTACCCAAATCAAATCTAAGAACCCATCCTCATGCAAAATATGGTCAAAGTCATGTTGCTTTTCACTCTCTTCTACTAAAAATCTCAGATCATTCAAGCAGGGGGCAAACTGTAGACCCTTAATTTTTGACCCAGTCCAGTCAGATATTTTTAAATAATCTAAAATAATTTTTGTGGTATTTTAATTAAATAATATTATTTGTTACTTATAATATTTATTTTTCATTAAAATAATAAAATAATAAAAAAGATAAAAATATATATAAATAAATAAAAATCGACGATAGAAGAATTAGCGATGAAAATCGCTAGCGGCGAATTGGCTTGGGCCAATTCTCCACAGGAAAAACCTGCGACAAATTGACCATAGGACAATTTGCCGCAGGTTTTACCTACGACTAAATGGCCATAGGACAATTCGCTGTAGGAAAAACCTGCGGCGAATTGGCCACAAGCCAACTTGCTACGAATTGGCCTGTGGCCCTTGCCCAGCCCGTGCCCAGCCCGCAGGAAATTTTTGCCAGCACAATTTTTGCCAGCGTAATTTTTTTGAAACCATATTTTACTTGCTTTTTGATATTATTTCCAAAACAGTTTTTATTATCTTAACCAATTAGTATTAGGTTTTTATTTTTTCTTATAAATACCACATTAAAACACAGAAAGGGACTTTGATCTTTAAAAAGGAGATCAGACTTTTGGAAGGATCTGGACTTTTTGGAGTATAGATTCAGAACCTCAGACTTGAAAGAGGAAGAGGCAGTCAGCAAGTAGCAAACAATCCATCAAAGGTAGCCCACTCTGTCTTTGTTATTGTTCAACCAGAATTTAAAATTGTGGTGGAACCAACAACAAAGGTTTGAATTTCTCCTTGTTTATGTTTACAGTAGCTTCATCACCCAATTAGATTAATTATTTAAACAAACAATAGATGATGTTTTTGTTAGGCAAATTGATCAATTGTTCTAATTACCATCCAAACTCTATTTAAAACCCTAAAAATTATTTTTCAAAACCCTAATGGGTTAATACCCGTAAAACATATTTTAAAAATCTAAAACCCTAATTGCACTTTTCTAAAAATGCAAAACAATAAACCGTTTTCTTAAAATCCTAACCAAATCTATTTTTCTAAAAAAATTCACAGTAGCCTATTCTTTCCAAATACCTAAATTAAAATCCAATTTTCACGATCTCCAATCTTATTTATTTAAATGCTAAAATTTAATATTATTTTCATAAAACTTTTGAAACCCTAAATCTTTAAAACATCCAGTAACTATATTACTTTTTTTATATTAAATATTTCCCAAATTGATTAATTAGTAAACTAAATTACAAGACCCTAATTGTTAAACATGAAACCAAAGAAACCTAAATAATGCATGAACCTTAAATTTATATATTTACTGTTTTATTTAAATTAGATGAATATTTATTATATATTTTGATTGATGTTTGATGTCTTTGATGAATGTTTTATTTATAATGAATGATTGGCTATTTTTATTGATTTATTTCAATTTTAAAACATTGTAAGAGGTATGTTTTCATGTTTTGGGTACCTCATGTTTTGAGCATCATGTAATATATTTTAATTTAAATTTTTTTAAACCAATGTAAAGGACACATTTCCACCTTTCGGTGGGTGTTCTATTTAGTTTTAGATATGGATGATGTAAGGTCAGGTTTCCATCCTCGGATGGGTGTCCATTTATTTACTTTGTTTGGACATTGTTGTGATTTTAATAAAGTATTTATTTATTCTTATAAACACATGTAATATGGATAATATTGTTATATTTAAGAATTTAATTAAGACCTAAAGAGGAGGCTGGTTCTAATGAACCGGGCATTGTGGGGGTGCTGAGCCATTTCTCACATTCCCCACACGTACCCAACTTTTCAAACCCAATAGGAGGTTGGGGATTCCTTAGGAATCGAGTCATCCACCCCTTTCTTTTTCCTGGCCCATCCAAGTGGCGACTCTATTTTTTCGAGCTTAGGCCATTGTTCTCTAAGGCCCCGAGCCTAAATAGTGTCGAAGTCGTAAAAACCATTCCACCGGGAGTGGGGGCAAAAATCCCCGCTCACACTGTCCTTGGGAATTTTTGACCTAATGGGCTTTTTTTATATCGGTTCTAATTTTTGCCTAGACCATCCTTGCGGGTTTTTGGAACTAGCAAAGCACCCTAATTTTTGCTTAGGCTGTCCTTGCATATTTTTGACCTAACGGGCTTTTTTATATATATAGATTTGGCTTCAAGAGCATCTCTGCTTGCTCGACACTCCATCCATGGATTTTGCCATGTAATATCCCAAAATATACCCCAAAAGTTTTGGAGTTATTGTTGTATTTGGATTTAAGGTATATGTTTTATGGAAATAGAAAGATAGATAAATTAATTAAAAGGAAATAGTATAAGGAATGGATGTATATGGAGGATAATATGTATACATATGGTATTTGGGAAATATAAATGCAATATATATATAAGACATATACATAATGTATAAAGTGGTGTAGGGAAGAGTAAGTTTATATAGTTAAATAATAATAATAATAATAATAAAAGAAAGAAGGAAAGAAAGTCAAAAGGAGTAAGAAGATATTTTGGAAATAATAATATTATATTATTATTATTATTATTATTATATATATATATAAGAGATAAGAACAAAGAAAGAAAAGATTCTTTCTTTCTTTCTTCTTCTTCTTCTTCGTGGATGAGAGAGAGAGAGAGAGAGAAAGAGAGAGAGAGAGAGAGAGAGAGAGAGAGAGAGATGTGATTTTTGATCTTCACATCAAATTGCTTAAGGATTTTAAGAAGATTGAAGATGAAGTTTGAAGATTTGGCAAGAAATTCAAGTAAGTCATCTTTTGATTTCTTGGTTTAATTGAAGTTGTGTTTGAGTTTGATAGATTGTTTAAGAGTGTATTGTTTGATTTTGATATGTTTAAGAGTATGTGAGTAAATTGATTATGGATTTTAAGGATGGATTGAAGAAAAGAGTAAGTGTGTTGAAAGAGATGGTGTTGTAATTGTGTTTAAGGTTTGTAATGATGTTTGTGATTTGTGATTGATGTATGTGGGAGTTGTTTTGATGTTTTGTAAGTTTAAGATGGTTTTTGGGTATGTTTTGGTAAGTTTGTTTGAAGTGGATGTTGGTGATAAGGGGTGTTTTGTTGGGTGTCTTGTTGTTTTGGCCGGAATCTGGATTTTTGGCCTGACACGCCCATGAGCACGTCCAGGTTCTTAGGCGTGTCAATTATGTTGGTGGCAGTAGGTTCGACACGACCAGTAACACGCCCGTGTTGGTGAGCATGTCATAGCTACTGTGAGATTTGAGAATTTACACGGCCATGAGCACGCTCATGTTGTTGGACGTGTCGATGTTTTGTGTGAGGCAGAATGTATTACACGCCCAGTGACACGCCCGTGGTATTGAGCGTGTCAAAGCTTCTGTATTGTTGGTTTAGGGCACGATCAAGGACACGCCCGTGTTGGTGAGCGTGTCATGTGTGTGGAGTTTGCCCTAGTTGATTCTTACCTATATTATCTTATGTGTATCTCTAAGTAAGTATGTATGATCACTTTTGGGATTAGGTGTTGAAGAGATTGAGTTGCTTTAATCCAAGTACTGAAGGATTTACGAAAGAAAAGTAGATGGATGTGAGTTTCTCTTGAGGTAAGTACAAAACTTCATTTGATTTCATATATTTATATGATTTAGGACCTTAACACCTTCAGCTATAAATGTGTTAATGTATTATAGTGTTGATGTATATATATATGGATAATGTATATGTTATGGAAGGTGAAAGATGTGATGATATAATTTGTATGATGTGAAAGTAATGTTATGATTGATGTATGCCTAGATAATGTTCAATGCCATTGAGTGATGATAGAAATGATATGGTAGATTTGCCTAATTGATGTTTAATGTAATTGATGTTAGACATGTATACTTGAATAATAAAGTGTATTATTGTGAATAAGAATGTGATATGAAGCCATTGTGATTGGCTATGATGAATCAAATGTGATATGAAGCCATTGTGATTGGCCATGATGAATCAAATGAGATGTGAAGCCATTGTGATTGGCTATAATGATAATTGAGAATGATATTGATAAAGAAATAATAAATGAATTGTGTGACTAATGTGTTATTCCATTTTCAGAGTTTGTTGTTGGTGGCATGCCTATAGTAACAATCTCTTGAAGTTAGGTTGGGCTTGATCCTTGAAGCCAAGTTGGGTTGAAGTTTAACATGTTTTACTCCCCTTGAAGCTTGGTTGGGTCTAGTCCTTGAAGCCTAATTGAGATGTTACAACCCTTGAAGCTAGGTTGGATTGGTTCTTGAAGCCAAGTTGGGTTGATACTTAGCATGCTTTGTTCCCCTTGAAGCTTGGTTGAGCCTAATCCTTGAAGCCTAGTTGGGATAATGATAAATGTGATAATTAAACCAAAGCATTAACTCTGAAAATTGAATGGCATATTAGTGTGTTGTTTGGGCCCGAGTCTGTCTTTGTTGTCAATGTGATATTCAAATGTTGAAATAAATGAATAATGGGATTTATGGCTGACTTTGTTGAAAGTGTGATTCATGATTAATGAATTGTGAATAAAATGATGTTATGAAGTATGATTTTGTAATGTATGTAATAATATATTGAAAGTGAATATGGCTTTAGGAGCTTTGTTGAGATATGATTTTATGAAAATATAGTATGATGTGTAAAATGTATATGAATGTGGAATTTGTGAGTATTGTTTTCATGAAGGTTTGGATAGGTCATTGAATGGTGATTTATTGAAATGATGTATATGTTTATGTATATGAGATAGGAAGGGTAAGTATCGTGTTGTGAATGTTCCATGTAAATATGTATATAATTTATGAGATTTGTGGGAATATATGAAGAATACATTGAGAAAGGAAAACGGGGTAAAAGAACAATAAAACATGATGCTAAAAATATGAGGTATGATTCTTTGGTAAAGCATATATTTTATATTTTATATTTATTTGTACTTCTAAGCTCTCGGGCTTAGCGCGGTTGTGTAATCGCGCAGGTGATTATGCGATTGATCTGGAAGTTCAGCTGTTATGCCACGAGAAGGGTAAGAGTGTCTCGAGACCAACTAGAAGGTGATGCATACATATGTGATTTTAATTATGTTGTATTTTTATAAGAATCATGATATTTGTAAATGTTCTTTAAATTAATGTAATATTGCTTGAACTTGGATAAAGGTTTTAAAATAATTGAAACGAAAAGTAACATTCTTATACTTTATATACGTATTGTATGTATACCAGGTATATGTATAGTACTTATATAGAGTATGGGGGTGTTACATGCCAGATACCCATTGTGACATCATTCTGCTAGAAAACTATTCCATTTTGCTTCTTCATATGCTGACTGGCTTGACTGGATCGCTTCACGTACTGCAGTCAACATTCGTTAGTCAGTACCTTGATGGAAGATTTCTCGTATCACTATTCGGATGTATTTGATGAATGTTCCTCTCGCTACTCTTCATTGAGGCACAAGCTTTGATCCTTGCAGGCTTGATCGTCAGTATAGAGCCGAGACTCAAGATTCTGAGTTTACTCCTAACTTGGACATGTCTTGTTTGACTAAAGCCTTCTTGGATTGGCAGAAGCAAAGCTAGCCTGCACACTACACTTATCGTCTGCCATAGATTTTACATTTTGTTAATACTTTAGAAAGAATAATGTTAGGATGAAAAATAATGAACATAATAAAAGATGTTTCTTTTCCCTTTTATAATTTGTCATCACCTTTTGCTATTGTGTTATTTATTTTACAATTTTTGGTTAAATACTTAAAATAGTGCACATAGAATAATTTTAATATTAACTCTATTTTATTAAATTGGGGAATAATCAAACAAAAATAGCATACACAAGATCACTCCTATCGCCAACCAGCCCTTTCGGGTTTTCTAATTGACAATTTTCTCTCTTTTAGCCCTAATTGTTGCCTAGTCTGCCCTTTCAAGTTTTCGAAACTAGCAGACTACTCTAACTTTTGCCTAGGCCGCCCTTTTTAGGTTTTCAATCTAGTGAGCTCTTTTCTCTTTTTTTTTTTATTTACACATAAAATCTCTTCAACCTATCCATGTTCATCGACTCACTAAACTCGTTTCCGTCCATGTCTGATATTTTAACTGCACCTTTGCTCATGACTTGTTTCACAATATATGTTCCTTCCCAACTAGGCCTAAATTTTCCTCTTGGATCAGAGACATTAGGTTTACACTGCTTCAAGACTAAGTCGCTGATTCTGAACTTTCTAACCTTAACCCTTCTATTGTAGGCTCGAGCTATCTTTCTTTGGTAGATACAATGCCTTCAACCTCCTATCTTCTAATAAGGCTAACGGTGTGTATCTGCTTACTACCTACTCCGTCTTAGGCAGTTCGGCTTCTAGGACCACTCTTAATGACTTAATCTCTATTTCAATTGGTAACACTACTTCCATCCTATAAAATAAGGAAAATGGTGTCATTTTAGTAGGCATTCATACACTTGTTCTATATCCCTAATAAGTAAAAGGAAGCATTTCTAACCAATCTTTGTATGTCTTGGTCATCTTAGTCAGAATTTGCTTAATTATTTTGTTTGTCACTTCTATTGAACCATTAGCCTTCGGTCTATAAGGAGAGGATCAATGATAATGAATTTGGTACTTCGAGAATAAGTCCTTAATTGCTCCTTGAAACTGTACCCCATTGTCTGATATCATACTGTGTCGAACCCCGTATCTGCAGATGAGATTCTTTTTAATAAATCTTGCCATTTGCCTTGCCCCTAGCTTGTTGAAAGATTCAGCTTCAACCCATTTTGAAAAATAATCCACTGCTACCATGATAAAGTTGTGGCCGTTTGAAGTTGTCAGATGTATCTCTCCTATAATGTCAATTCCCCAAGTTACAAAGGGCCATGGTGAAGACATAGAATACAATTCTTCAGGAGGCATGTGATTCAAATTACCATACATCTGACATTACTGGCACTTCTTCACAAACTCAATGCAATCTCTCTCCATGGTTAACCAGTAGTAACCTTGTCGAATTATCTTCTTAACTAGGACTAAACCACTCATGTGTGGACCACAACTTCCTGCATGTATTTCTGACATGATATGCTTAGCTTTAGGCTTTCTCAAGCATCTCAAGTGCACCCCATCAGGCCATCTTCTATACAACTCTCCATGAAAGGTGATGTATTGTAAGGACCATTTCCTTATGGCTCTTATCTCATCCCTTGTTGCCCCTAACAAGTATTCCTTATTCTCCAAAATTAGTATAATGGTGTCATACCACGAATCATAGTCTGTATTAGTTTCCATGATTGTCTTATATTCATAGCAAGGAGTTGATGAACTGGTCAAAACCAGTGGTTTAAGAAATAAATTTTCAAAATTCTCCCATACTGAAGCCAATGTGGCTAGGGCATCGGCCATTTGGTTTTCTTCTCTTGGTAGGTGTATAAACTTGCACTCCTTAAAATTCTTCTTCATCATGGTCAAGTAATGGCAGTATGGTTTTAGCTTCTCTTTTTTCAACTCCCATTCTCCATTTACTTGGGATACTACTAGAAATGAATCACCAAAGACTTGTACTTTATCTACCTTCATAATCATTAAGGTTTCCAAACCAAAAATACATGCTTCATACTCCACCATATTATTGGTTGCCTTGAATTTCAACTTCTTAGCTAAAGGGATAAACTGCCCTTCGGGTGAATCCATTATGACTCCCAAACCTGCTCCTTTTCCTATTTAATGCTCCATCAAAATACATCTTCCATCCTTGTATTTCTATGGCCTCTAAATGTTCATCAGGAAATTCCAAGACTACCTCTTCAATATCCGGTAATGGTTGTTGAGCCAAGAATTCTACGACTGCTCTACCTTTGATTGTTTTCCTAGTTACATACTCAATCTCAAATTCTTCCAAACTTATTAACCATCGACCATATTTCCCGATCAAGAAGGGTGTCCCTTAAGTACTTCACTGGATTCAACCTGGAAATTGCTTGCACACTATAAGATTGAAAGTAATGTCGTAATTTCTTAGAAGACCAAACCACAAGTATACAAGTCTTTTCAATGATACTATACTTAATTTTATAAGGTAGGAGATTTTTACTCAAATAGTAGACTGCGTGCTCAACCCCTGACTTGTCTGCTTGGGCTAGCATAGTTCCTATTGTGACTTTAGGTGGTTTCAAAATTGGTGGATTTAGTAAATACTCCTCCAAGTGCAATGGTTCTTGTGACTTCGGTACTGTTTAGGCTCAGGGACTTAGAGAACACAGGCCTAAGCTCGGAGAAAATGGAGTCGCCACTCGGACGGACTGGGAAAAAGAAAGGGGTGGATGACTCAATTCCTAAGGAATCCCTAATCCCCTAATGGGTTCGAAAAGTTGGGTACGTGTGGAGAAGGTGAGAAATGGCCCAGCACCCCCACAACGCCCGATTCATTGGAACCGACCTCCTTTGCTGGTCTTAATATTATAAAATTCTTAAATATAACAATATTATCCATATTACATGCAACAATTAAAATAAAGCATCATTATATTAAAATCAAAGCAATGTCTAAACAAAGCAAATAAATGGATACCCATCCGAGGATGGAAACATGTCCTTACATCGTCCATGTCTAAAACTAAATAGGACACCCACTGAAAGGTGGAAACATGTCCTTTACATTGGTCCAAAAAGAAATTTAAATTACATAAAATTTATCTAATGAGGCACCTACAAAGTGGAAACATACCTCTTATAATTTTAATACCAAAACAAACAAATAATAATCATATAATAAAGAGAATATCCATCCATGATAAATAAAATAAATCAAGCATTGAAATTAAATAAATCAAAACATATAATAAACTACATAATCAAATCTAAAATTAAATAAAGCAAATAAAGATACAAATTTAGTTTTATGTCTCAATTTATGGTTCTTTAATTAACATTTAGGGCATTGGGATTCTTTGTGCATCAACGTAGACCTCGACTTCTTTGTGCATCATATCATGAAATAAAGTGGTAGCCATCCTTTGGTAGATTGCTCCAGAATTCTTTAACCAAAACGACATCACCCTAAAATAGAATATACCCCATGTAGTAATGTAGGAAGTTTTGGCTTTATCCTCTTGGGCTATTAACACTTGGTTGCATCCGGAAAATCCATCTACAAACGAGTATAGCATGCTAGAGGCTGCACTATCAATAAGGACATATATATGGGGTAAAGGAAAATCATCTTTAGGGAAAGCTTTGTTCAAGTCTCTATAGTCTACACATACCCTAATTCTTCCATCTTTCTTTGGCGCGGTGTAGAACCTTAAATTTGGATTGGTTTAAATTTAAAGGGTTTATGTTGGTCCATTATGAATTTAGATTTCATAAACCTAATTTTAGAATTAAATTGGAGGATATATCAAAATTGCAAAAATATTGGCTAAAAGTTTAATTATTTTAGACCGGTTTGAGCAAAATTAATGGTTCTGGTCGAGTTGGTTCTCCTAAATTTATACGGGTACTACCCATATCGATTTGGGAGGGCCAAATCGATATGGGTGCTGCCCATATCGATTTGAGCTTGCCAAATCGATATGGGTACTGCCCAAATCGATATGAAGCAATTTCATATCGATTTGGTTGGCCAAATCGATATGTAATTTGTCTCAAATTGATTTGAACAGCCCAAATAGATATGAGGTGCACTCCATGTCAATTTCGGCCTTTAATCCGAGTCCTAAACACAATTGTATCAGCCATTTAACTTCCTATGTAATATATCCCAAACTATACCCTAAAATTTTTGGAATGCTTATTGTTGTATTTGGATTAAATGTTTTAAGTGTATATATGTTTAAGTGGGAAGATAAGAAAGGATAGAGGAGTGTGTATATGTTGTATATATAGAGATATATACAACATATACAAGTCAACATTTTATTGAGGTCAAAGGAGATATTTTGGTTATTTTAAATGGAAATTTAAAATAAGTGGAAGATGATATTTTGGTTATTTATATTATTATATTATTAAAATTGTTTGGTAGATATTTAAAGAAGGCTTTAATGGTTAAGAGAGGTTGTGAGTGGTTGACTTTCATTTTTTCATCTTCATCTTCTTCTTTCTTTGTTTTGGCCAGCTATCACTATAGCAAGAGAGGAAAGAGAGATTTTGCTCATCCAAACTCAAGATTAAACGGTGTTTCAAGTGATCAAGTTGGAATTCTAAGGGTTTTCATCACTTTTGGTAAGTTTTCCACTTGTTTCTATGGTTTTCTTTTGAGTTGGTGTGTTGAGCTTGGTGTTTGGTTGTTGATGATATGTGTATGGTTATTTTGATGTGTTTGAGAGTGTTTTGTTTTATTGACTTTGATTTTGGGGTTGGTTTGAAGGAAAGGTTAAATTTGGTGAAAGAAAATAAGTGTTGTGTTTTGTGTATGTGATGAGTTGTGATTATGATTGTGATTTGTGTTGTGATGTATGTATTGAGTTGTTTTGGTATTTTTGCAAGTTTATTATGATTTATTGATTTGTTTGGTTATGTTTTTTTGGAGTGGAAGATGGTAAAAGAAAGAGATTTGTTGGATGTAAAGTTGTTGGTGTCGGAATAAGGATTTTGGCCTGACACGCCCATGAACATGACCAAGTCTTTGGGCGTGTCAATGGTTCTATTCTCTGGATGGGTGATTTTAAAACAGGTGGATTCAACAAATACTCTTTTATTCGCTCAAAGGCCTTTTGACATTCTTCATTCCAAATGACCGGCTGATTCTTTCTAAGCAATTTGAAGATAGGCTCACAAATTGTTGTGAGTTTTGCTATGAATCTGCTAATGTATTGCAATTTACCAATAAATCCCCAAACTTCTCTCTCTGTCTTAGGGGCTGTCATATCCCTGATTTCTTTAACTTTGTTAGGATCAATCTCAATGCCATTTGGACCAATCATATGTCCCAATAATTTACCTGAGGTAACCCCGAACACACACTTCTTCGGGTTCAATCTTAGCTTATATTTTAAAGCTCCATCGAAGAATAATTCCAAGTTTTGGAAGTGTTGTTCTCTTGTATCTGATTTAACCATCATATCATTAACATATACTTCAACTTCTTTGTGCATCATGTCATGAAATAATGTGGTGGCCATCCTTTGATAGGTTGCTCCAGCATTCTTTAAGCCGAACGACATCACCCTATAACAAAATATACCCCATGTATTAATGAAAGTAGTTTTGGCTTTATCCTCTCGGGCCATTAACACTTGATTGTATCTAGAAAATCCATCTACAAATGAGTGTAGCATGCTAGAGGCTACACTATCAATGAGAATATCTATATGAGGTAAAGGAAAATTATCTTTAGGGGAAGCCTTGTTCAAATCTCTATAGTCCACACAGACCCTTATTCTTCCATCTTTCTTTGGCACGGGTACTATGTTGGCTAACCAATCTGGATATTCTATCACTTCAAGGAACTTCACTTGTATTTGCTTAGTGACCTCTTCTTTAACCAATTCAGCCCACTCAGGTCTTAATCATCTAAGCTTTTGTTTGACAGGTTTCATGTGAGTGTCAGTAGGAATATGATGCTCGACTATGTCTCGATCTATTCCAGGCATATCCTCATAAGACCAAGCAAACACTTCTTCATATTTTTTGAATATTTTTTCAAATCTCTCTCTCTCATCAGGAGTAAGGTCGGATGCTATGCTAATGTTTTTAGGATTTTTGGTTGTTCCCAAATTTAATGGTTGTGTGTTAACAGAATTAATATTAAAGAAGCTCATGTAACTGTTATTTGAATGTATGCAACCATCAGGAGAAACATCACACAAGTAAGCAAAATCAGACTTTATTGCATTAATTTTGGAAAAGAAAACATCATCATCCTCATACAAAGTAGATAAATTAAAATCAAAATCATTGTTCTCAAATTCATAAGGCAGAATGTGTTCAAACTTTTCTTCAACCAGGGCAGCAATCTCCTCTTGAGTCTTCTCGGCTTTCAGGATAGCTTCATTCTTCTCTTTTGGAATGGATTCTTCGCTGGTTGGTAGGGTGAGCTCTTTCTTCACTTGGTCAACTAGCTCGGCCATATCTGCAAAAATTTTAAAACCTGGGATCAATTTACCCATGAACATGATCGGCTCAGGCTTTCCTTGGAGTGATCCCATATCTGGAGCTTTGATAAAAAATCTCTTCAAGTGGTGGAAAGCTCATCTTCTCACTCTTCTTTGGCTGGACATCATTGCCTTCATCATATCCCAACCCTTTCTTGGAAGTTTGAGTTCTAAAGTCCGACAGCTTTGTCAAACCAGCCTTACCTTTTCTAAGACCAGTTCCGGGAAGGTAGTTCATGTTCTTCATCATATTCAAGACTTTGGAGCCCGTTATTCATCATCAAAAATTACAACTACTTGGAAACCATTGAGAGGCCTCTCAATCATTAGAGCATTAACAATCTCATTATCTTCGGCTTCAATGACCACTGTCTCATCTCCGTTGGGGAACTTAATCTTTTAATGAAGGGTGGAAGGAACTCCACCCAGAGGATGAAACCATGGTCGCCCCAAGAGTAAGGCGAAGGTAACCAGTATGTCTAAAACAACAAACTCCACAATAGATTCAATTGGACCAACCTTGACAGCAGCTTTGAAAGTCCCTTCGGCGTGTCTCTTAGTGTTGTCATAAGCCTGAATTGTTACTTCGGTTTAGTTTAGATCTCTTGTTAACATGGCTAGCTTTGGCAATATCTTAAGTGGACAACCATTTATGGCAGACCCATCATCGACCATTACACATGGAGTCCTCTTCCCTTTGACTTCTATTTTGATAAAGAGAGGGCGGATGTGGTCTCTCCCCTCCTTTGGTAAGTCCGCATCCGAAAAAGAAACTACTCCCACATTAACTTCACTCTTTTCTTGAACCTCTTCACATTTCATTACCATTCCAATTTTTATGAAGTTGATCAGCTCCTCTGGTGTCATGGAAGTAGAAATTGGCATGCTAGCCAAGGCTTTGGCCATAGTTTCTCGGTGCTTTTTAGAAGTAGCTAATAAGTCCCAAATGCTAACACTTGCTTGGGTTCTTTTCAATTGCTTGAGTACAACATCATCTTCCTCTTCTTTATTTCCTATCTCAACTTCATTTCCCTTATTAGTTTCTACCTCCTTAGGTGGTGGCCTTACATAAGGCTTACCGGATATAGTGTTCATTACTTCATCTTCTTCGGACTTGGACCAAGTCCACTCCTCCTTCTTGGATACAAGATCATCATCACTATCGCTTGAATCCCAAAACCCATTGACAACACAAATTGTTACTTCTTTACCCACCATAGCTTGTTTAATTCCACCAAATACCTCTTCTTCTTTGGTTGCTTCTCCACCCACATCTTAAAAAGAAGACATGACAAAGCTCTCATGCAAGCCTCCTCCAATCATGAAGGTTGCCAATGGTGGTACTCTATTGAACTTTGGTAATGGGTTGTCTTTAGTGTTTGGCTTATTGGGCTCGGGTAGCTTCCCATTATCAATTAGATTTTGGATCTCATGTCTCAACCTCACACATCTATCCGTGTCATGCCCTTGCATTTGGTGAAATTGACAAAATGCTTTAGTGTCGAAATTAGGTGGGAGAGGGTTAGGCAAAGGACGAGGATTTAAGGGTTGTAGCAATCCCTTTCTTTGAAGCTTATTGAGAACCCAAGACATCGATTTCCCCAATTCCGAAAATTGTCTCCTTATTCTTTGGTTGGTAGCATTAACACCGACTCCCTTTTGCATGCTTTGGCTAACAGACTGATAGTTTCCTTTCTCGTTCCTTCTTGTTGAAAAATGGTTCCTCTCTTTCCCATTCTTCAATTTGTAAACCAGCTTGGAGAAGGTCTTTGAAATCATGGATGAGTGTATGAGACATCCTTTCACGAAGATTAGGCAACACTCCTCTCACAATCATCCTTATTTGATCGGATTCATCTGGTCTCTTCTTGAGCAAAGCAGCCTTGTTTCTCCATCTCTTCACATAATCCATAAAATTCTCATTCGACCTTCGCCTAATGGACTCCACTTCCATTAAGGTAACTTCCAGCTCGACATTATATCCATATTGTTTGATGAAGGCTTTGGAAAGCAGATCCCAACTCTTTTGTGTTCCATCATCTAAAGTATTAAACCAATTTTGGACAACAGGGTCCAATGAGAGTATAAAGTACCTTAGAATTTGAGCCTTAGAAGCTCGGGCAGACTGCATGGCAGTGATATACTGCTTCACATGGAGATGAGCATTTCCGGTTCCATCAAACTTTGCAAAAGATGGCATTTTGAATTTGTATGGAACTTCTTCGCCTAGCTCAAATAGTTTGTCGACTTCAGACATTTCTTCGGTTTTCAATTTCAACTTAAATTTCTTTTCTAAATCAGCAATCATCTTCTCAACATCAGAAGTTTCAGTCTTCTCCATATTTGATCTTTCAACAATCTTCGGTTCTTTCTTCTTGTCTTGAGCATCTTGTTAGTATTGAGCCCAATCATCATCATCATCAATGATCACTTTTTCATCATCAAAAACCACTTCACCAACTTTTGTAATATCCCAAAATATACCCTAGAAGTTTGGTATATAATTGTTGTTTTATTTGGATTAAGTGTATTTGTGTTTAATTGGAAAGAGATATGTGGTAAGAGTTGAGTGCATATGTTATTTATATTGTGATATACACAACATATACCATTCTAAGGGTGAAGGGTATAAAGGAAAGTAATTTGAAATTGAGTTAGTGGAATAAGATGAGTGGATGGAGATATTTTGAATAGTATATTATTATTTGTGTGGAGGAGATTGTTTTGAGGAGAGAGAGGGTTGACTTTTGCCTCTTTCTTTCTTTTCCTTTTCTTCTTTCTTCCTCCTTCTTCGTGCCTTTCATTTTCTTTCTTTCCTTTGTTTTTGTTGGCCGGCTGTTACAAGAGAGAGAGCAAGAAAGAGAGGTTTGATTCTACCAAGCTCAAGATTGAAGAAGTTTTCAAGAGATCAAGTAGGAATCCAAGAGTTTTTTTCTTATTTGGTAAGTTTCCTCTTGATTCCCTTGCTTTCTTTGAGTTTGTATTGTGAGTTTGGTGATTGATGGATTGTTGGTATGTTATGGTTGAGTGTGTTGTGTTTAAGAGTGTTGGATTTAAGTGATTTTGGGATTTTTGGGTTGGATTGAAGGAAAGAGTAAGTTGGTTGGTATAGATTGAGTTGTGGTTGTGTTTAGAGTTTTTGATGAAGTTTGTGATTGTGTTTGATGTGTGTTTTGGCTTGTTTTGGTGTTGTTGTAAGTTTGAGAGGGTTTTTGGGTATGTTTTGTTAAGTTGGGTTGTAGTGGATGTTGATGGATAGAAGTGCTTTGTTGGTAGTGGTGTTGTCTTGGCCGGAATCTGGGTTTTTGGCCTGACACGCCCAGGAGCACGTCCAGGTCCTTAGGCGTGTCAATTGTTCTGAGTGGCAGTAGGTGTGACACGGCCATTAACACGCCCGTGTTGTTGAGCGTGTCATAGCTACTGTGAGTTTTGAGAATTTGCATGGTCATGAGCATGCCCATGATGTTGAACGTGTCGATATTTCTGAGACACAGAATGTATTACACGCCCAGTGACACGCCCGTGGTCCTGAGCGTGTCAATGCTTCTGTGATTGTGGAGTTAGGGCACGGTCAGGGACACGCCCGTGTGTGTGAGCGTGTCAAGTTTAGAGTTTGCCCTAGTTGATTCTTAACCTTATGATCTTATAAGAGTTTCCTCATTCTTTTGGAATAGGTTGTGAAGAAGGTGAATTACCCTAACTCAAGTGGTGATAGATTCTTGAAAGGTAAGTGATTAGAGTTGTGTAGGTTGCTTTGAAGTAAGTACAAACCTTGCATTGTTGCATACTTTCATATAGTGTTGAGATTGAAGATGCATTTAATGATATTGCTGATGCTTATTAATGATGGAATATAATATGTTTACTCAATGAAATTGATTATGAATACATTAATGTAAATTGAGATATGTTGTGACATGAAGCCATTGTGGTTGGCTATGACAATGTAAATGGAACAATTGAGGCATGGTTGCCTATGTGATTATGGAATATGAAAGGAGATATGAATTGAGAAACATATTGATAAAGAAATAAATGAAATCATTGTGTGACTAATATGTATATTCAATTTTCAGAGTTCTGGGTTTGGCGGCATGCCTATGAATCACTGGATAGGCGAAGTGGGATGACCCGTAAGCCGAATCCAGTTGATAAATGTGAAATGTGATGTTTTTGGGGTGAAATGACCGGGTCGTAAACCTCAAAAACATATTATTGAAACTAGATTGAGTGAAATGAATGGGTCATAATGTAACACCCCTACATTTAATACATGCACACTACAAACACCACAATGTAGTATACATGCACTAAACATAGAGATGCTACGGATTTTCTTAACATTTTAAACATTTTAAACCATACCTTAATCTTTCAATTGTATACATTATAGAAAGATAAGTAGTTAACTAGTAATACAAAACTAAATAGATATATATAGATACATTTAGTTGTTACGCAGCGGAATTTATCAAATATTTACATATATGAAAACATTTAATTTCATATTTATGAATATACACATATGTACATTAAAATCATTACTTTACAAAATATAAAAGAGTTATACATGATTGGCAAGTCTCCTCTGATCTTTAAGTTCCCAAAATCAACTCTTCACTGTCTACTCTCACTTGGTCTCGAAGAACTCTTGGGTTCAACTCGGTTACCTGCACGATCAAACACTATCGCGCTAAGCCAACGGCTTAGTAAGACAAAATGTGCTAGTGTTATGCTTCAGTGCAATGCAATGCCAATTCTCAATCCATATTATACATGTAACATCATATATGCAAGGCTAACAACATACCTTTACATTTCATATGCCTCATTAGTTATTCATTTAACCATTCATGAACAACATTAAACAAATCATGACTCACATTAAACAAAGACAAGCATTGGGCCCAAGACACACTAATATGCTATTCGATTTTCAGAGTTAATGCTTTGGTTTTGTTATCACATCTATCATTATCATATACCCAACTAGGCTTCAAGGATTAAGTTCAACCAAGCTTCAAGGGGAGCAAAGCATGCTAAGCTTCAACCCAACTTGGCTTCAAGAACCAACCCAACCTAGCTTCAAGGGTTGTAACATCTCAATTAGGCTTCAAGGATTCAATCCAACCTAACTTCAAGAGATTGTTTGTAATATCCTCATGTATGCCTTAGAAGTTTTGATTATGTTGTTGTTGTAAGTTGGATTGAATGTATATGTTTTGTGAAGAGAAAAGAAATGGGAAGAGAAGGTTTATGTTTATGTGTTTTGGGAAAGAAAAGAGGGTTAGAGAGAAATGTATATGATGATTATATGGTAATATATATATAACATATAAGTTGGTCAAAAGGGAGAGTCAATGCAAGAAGATATTTTCATTTATGATATGTGAAATTACTATAAAGGACATGTGAGTTAAAAGAGAGCTAAAGTAAATGGTTAAGGGCATTGAGGTAATTCTCTTTTGGAAATCTCTTGGTGGAGATTAAAAGAAGGAAAGAAAGGTTGACTTGTTATTTCTTTTCTTTGCTTGAAGTGGTGGCCGGCTATCCAAAGAAAAGAGAGGGCAATTGAAGTGTTTTGGTTTCTAACATCAAGATTGAAGGGAGAATCAAGGAATTAAGTTGAAGATTTGTGGAATTCAACAACTTTGGTAAGTTCTTTTCCTTGATTTCTTCTATTCTTTTGAAGTGGTGTTTTAAGTGAATTAGGATTTGTTGATTTGATGATTAAATGTGTTTGTGATGTGTTTATAAGTTTTAAAATGGATTATAAGTTATAAGATTGAATTGGTGTGGGTTTGGTTTTAAATATGGTAAGTTAAGTGGAGGATCAAGAGTGGAATTTGGTTTTAGGGTTTTGAGATGGTTTGTGTTTAAAGTGTAATGTTAATGTGTTGGTTAAGTGATTAATATAATGAATATATAAGATATGTGTTAACAACATTGATTAGAACCAATTGAATGAGATTATTGTTGTGCAAAAAGTGTGAAAGTGCAAGTGAAAGAGCTTTGGCCAAATTAGGGTTTGTGTTCTTGAGTGACACGGCCATAAGCAAGATGAGACACGGCCAAGACTTATTATTTTTGAGAAACACGGCCAAGTTTAGAGAATTTTGGCCGTGTTGGATAGGTTTTGGGGTGACACGGCCACTGGCTTGGCCGTGTCCCTTGAATGTGTTTGCTACTGCCTGAGTTGTGTTGAGAGACACGGTCGTGTCCTTGCCCGTGTCTGCCTCGGGAAGTTTTGGTCTTGAGAGACACGGCCACAAGCTTGGCCGTGTCCCTTGGGTGTGTTTGCTATTGTGATGGTTTTTGGTTCTTCATGCATTGTTTGATTCTTCAAAAGTCTTTTGTTCCTAAACATTTTATATACACTCTAAATACTTTGCAATCAAAGAATGACCTAAACAAATGTATGTGGATGATTCTAAACCTATGAATAATGAACTTTGAATTAGGTTTTGAAGAGATTGTGTTGCATTAACCTAAATGTTGAGAATTCTTGGAAGAGGAAATGTATAGATGGATGGGAATAGTTCTTGAGGTAAGTACCAATACATATGATTGTATTTAATTACATAATTTGAGACTTAACACATTTGTTTGCAAATGTGTTAAGTGATCTATTATATTGTTAATATAATTGGACTAAGGTGATGATTGAATGATGTGAAGGATGTGAAGATCATTAACAAGGTAAGCATAAACCCTATGTGATTGTATATCCTTATATGTCTTTGAACATTAACACATTGGGATGAAAGTGTTAAATAAACTATTATATTGTGAATGTAAATGAAGAATGTAAGTTGCTATATATATATATTTATATAAAGGATGAAATATGAAATGGGAAAAGTAGGAAGAAATGAGGATCATTCTTAAGGTATGTGCAATTTGTTATGATAAATGCTCTAGTAATGAAAGGTGTTAATGTGTTTTGAGAAATGATGAAATGCGATGTTATCATGATTGATAATGATGATCAAAATGAAATAAATGGACATATGGATTATATGACAATGAATTTAAGATACATGTGCAATGAAATGGAGTATATGTGCTTGAATGATATGTTTGTTTAGTTAATGTAATTAATGTTGCATATATCAATGATAAAATATGAAATGTGATTTGGGATATGATGTGATGTGAAGCCATTGTGATTGGCTATGATAACTCAAATGTAATGTGAAGCCATTGTGATTGGCTATGATGATTCAATTGAAAGAGATAAGGCATGTTTGCCTATTTGATAATGATAGAAATGGGTTGAGAAAGTAATGTTAAAAGATATAAATGAGCAAACCTATCTGCCTCCTGCGGAACCATGCGGACCCTGTGGTTGGGCAACCGAACTTGGACTACCGACCTGGTTGGGGAAAGGTACATTACTGATAGTCTTATACGTTCCTATCTGCCTCCTGCGGAACCATGCGGACCCTGTGAGTGGGCAACAGATCTTGGACCACCGACCTGGTTGGGGAAAGGATCGTATTTGGTAGTTTTATACGTACTTATCTGCCTCCTGCGGACCCCTGGGATTGGCAGTGGCCTGAGGCCAGTGGGCAACCGACCTGGTTGGGGAAAAGTTCGTATATGCTGTTATAGTTGTTGGCTATATTGAGAAACTTTGAATGTGTATAATAGATGATGATATAAATATTGAAATAATGATATGAAGTATAATATGTAAATGAATTGTGATTGATGATAATGATTATCTTCATTGGAATGTGATTTATGATTAGTATGATATGTATTGTGTGTATAGCAATATCGATTGTGAGTATAAATGATGAATCAGGATTGGTGAATTGTGAATAAAATAATGTCATGAGATATAATATATCATGTGTGTATTGATATAGTGATTGTAAGAATTAGTAATGGATTATGGTTAGTGAGATAAATGTGTATATATGCATATATTATATGAAATTAGTCAAGATATATAAAAGGTGTAATCAAAAAGGGAAAACGTGATAAGAAACTAATGGTACATGAAATTGGTATATTATTATATGTTAGCATGTTTATAATATAAGTTTATATTTTATATTTGTACTACTAAGCTCTCGGGCTTAGCGCGGATGTGTACTTGCGCAGGTAACTAGGTGGAAGATATGAAGTCTTTTGTTATGCCACAAGAAGAGTAAAGTTTGTCGAGACCAACTAGAGGGTAATGCATACATGTATAAATTTTAATTATGATGTATTTCTGACGAGAGAGTATTTATATGTATAAATGAAGTTTTGATAAAGATAATGATTTTGTAAATGTATTTAAATTAATGTATTATGGTTTGAACTCTGTTACAGGTTTTTAAAAGGTAACGAAAAGTGACATCCTTATACTTTATATATTTACTGTATGTATACTAGGTATATGCATAGTACTTATATAGGGTATCGGGGTGTTACATTGTTACTATCATTAGGCATGCCACCAATAACATACTCTGAAAATGGAATAACACATTAGCCACACAATTTATTTACATATCATTCTCAATTCTCATCAATTAGGCAAACATGCCATATATCTTTCAATTGAACCATCATAGCCAATCACAATGGCTTTTATAGCATTTCATATCTCAATTCATATTGTGTATATAGCATTAATAGTATCATATTTCAAAGTACATTATTCATAATACACATCACCATTCACAAGACTCACAATACACAATACATAACCTTGTTCATGTAATATCATATGCATTATCAATTCCATATCATCTCACATTTCATGATTCAACAATGATGTTAGACAAATGATCTCTATTTTGATCCTTGACAACTCAAATGGATGATCTATTTAACATGTATTTGAGAATCTTGTTGTAGGATTAGATTGCTTCCAATAAGGTGAACAGAACCTTTCTAGCAGTCGCACCTCACCTGAATACGACCGCGCCATACAATTACAAGATGAAACCTTATTACAGTAGGTTTCGCGGCCAGAAGCCCGACCTAAGTCGCGACCGCACTTCACAATCAAAAGATGAAACCTTATTACAATAGGTTTCGCGGCCAGAAGCCCGACCTAAGTCGCGACAGCACATGAATAATAGCGACCGTCCCAAATTACGTGTCTCTCATGCATAAACCCTAAATGTAGCCAAATTTCTTTCGGTTAACTTAACACACATTGTACACAACATTACCTCATTCAAATAGACATAATCAACATCATTAGCAATTATTTTACATGCTCATCACAATATTTTCATCACCAACATTCATTAACAATACATTTGATACCTTATCACATTTACAAACAAAAGTGTTTTAAGATTAAACAATATATGCGTGTTTGTAACCATATAGTTTGTACTTACCTTTAGCACCAATTATACAACTCTAAACACTTCTTTTCTCCAAGAATTCTTCACTTCTCAAATTAGAGCAAATCACTTTCTTCTAAAACCTAATCCAAAATAACACAATATAATTTATCACTTACCATTTCCAAAACCCTAAACCAACATCACTCTTAACTTATCATCTTCAAATCCAAAACCAACACCACAACCAATTAAATCCAACATATAACAATCAACACAACCCCACTTTAAAATCCACAATCAACTCACAAACAACTTAAATAACTTAAAAGAATCAAGAGAAACTTACCAAATATAGTAAATCTTCTTGGATTTCCACTTAACCACTTAGAACTTCTTCAATTTGAGCTCAAAATATCATCAAACCTTTGCTTTCTCTCTTGTTCTTTAGGTTGGCCAGCCACACGTGAAAAGAAGAAAAGAAATTGATCAAAATAAAAGTCAAACTCTCTATTAATCTCCACCACACAATTTCAAAAGAAGAATTACCAAAATGCCCTCTTTAACATAGTTAAACTTCTTTTCATTATGCATGCCCTTTATAGTAATTTCAATAACAACCAAAAATATCTTCTTCCACTTAACCATCACCTTGACTCTTCATTTGACCAACATATATGTTTTATATATTGTAATATACACTACATATACCATTCTCTCTAAACCCTATTTTCTTTCCCAATTTCTTTTCTCTTGCAATTAACACATATATTCAATCCAATATAACAACAACAACAATAACAACAACATAATCAAAACTTCTAGAGCATATATGAGGATATTACAATTCTCCCCCTCTAAAAAGAAAATTTCGTCCTCGAAATTACCTGATATCAAAGCTGAAACAACTGAGGATATTGCTCTCGCATGGATTGTTCACTTTCCCAAGTTGCTTCTTCTTTTCCATGATTCTTCCATAGAACTTTCACCAATGGCACACTCTTGTTCCTCAACTCTTTCACTTCACGTGCCAAAATAGCAACTGGTTCCTCTTCAAATGTCAAATCTTGATTCACCTCGATAGATTCAATCGGCAACACATGAGATGGATCCGATCTGTATCTCCTCAACATAGAAACATGGAATACGTTATGAATAC
This sequence comes from Garcia nutans, assembly GCA_947685225.1. Taxonomy (NCBI): domain Eukaryota; kingdom Viridiplantae; phylum Streptophyta; class Magnoliopsida; order Malpighiales; family Euphorbiaceae; genus Garcia; species Garcia nutans. The sequence goes on from CANTUV010000040.1 coordinate 13,282,750, forward strand.
GATCCAACTCAGGTGGCAAAGCGAGTCGATAAGCAACTGGCCCAACTCTTTCCAAAACTTCATACGGTCCAATGAAACAAGGACTCAATTTCCCTTTTCGACCGAACCTCAATATCTTCTTCCAAGGAGACACTTTCAAAAATACCTTATCTCCAACATCAAACTCTATGTCTCTCCTTTTCAGATCTGCATAAGACTTCTGTCGATCTGAAGCTGCTTTCAATCTATCTCGAATCATTTTCACTTTCTCTTTAGTTTCTTGAATCAAATCAGGCCCAATTAACTTACCTTCACCAATCTCATTCCAACACAAAGGTGTCCGACACCGTCTACCATACAGTGCTTCGAATAGTGCCATACCAATGCTAGATTGGTGACTGTTATTGTAAGCAAACTCCACAAGAGGTAAAAATCTATCCCAACTTCCATTCTGGTACTGATAATGGTTGAAGCAACCCGGTTGGAACTTGATGCTCTGCTTTTACCTTCTGACAAGTGAGACATTTCGATACAAACTCAGCAATATCTCTCTTCAAACCTATCCACCAGTAATGCTGTCTCAAATCATGATACATCTTTGTATTACCCGGATGCATAGCAAACACTGACTGATGTGCTTCTTCTAAAATGACTCTTTTCAAATCAGCATCATCGGGTACACACAATCGGTTCTTAAACCAGAGACTCCCATCACCTTTCACAACAAAATCTCTAGTCTTCCCATTCTTGCAATCTGAAATAATCTTTTGAATCTTCTCATCAGCCAACTGAGCCTCTTTGATCTGTTCCAATAAAATTGGTTTCAATTGCAACTGTGCCAATAATGTACCATCATCACAAGATACAAAACTGGCATGCAATGCTCTCAACTCAACAAGCAACGAGAGCGAATAAACAATTAAACCAGCTAAAGACTTCCGACTCAAGGCATCAGTAACAACATTTGCTTTACCTGGATGATAATCAATCAAACAGTCGTAGTCTTTAATCAATTCCAACCATCTCCTCTGCCGAAGATTAAGCTCTTTCTGGACACCCAAATACTTCAAACTCTTGTGATCAGTGTAGATAAAACATTTCTCCCCAAACAAATAATGTCGCCAAATCTTCAATGCGAACACAATTGCTGCTAGCTCTAAATCATGGGTCGGATAATTAAGCTCATGCGGCTTCAACTGTCGAGAAGCATAAGCTATCACTCTACCTTCTTGCATCACTACACAACCCAAACCATTATGTGAAGTATCACTGTAGATTACATATGGTTTGCCTTCCACAGGTAAAGTAAGAACAGGCGCTTGAGTCAACATTTCTCTTAACTGCTCAAAGCTAGCCTGACACTGATCTGTCCACACAAATCTAACTCCCTTCCGAAGCAATCTGGTGAGTGGAGTAGCTATCAAAGAAAATCCTTTCACAAACCGTCGATAATAGCCTGCCAAACCTAGAAAACTTCTAACTTCAGTCACAGACTTGGGTGGACTCCAATTCAAAATAGCTTCAACTTTACTTGGATCAACTCTAATACCTTCTGCTGAAACTATATGACCAAGAAAAGCTACTTGGTCCAACCAAAACTCACACTTCGACAGTTTAGCAAACAACTGCTTCTCTCTCAAAATCTGCAACACAATCCGCAGATGCTTGTCATGCTCTACCTCATTACGCGAATACACCAAAATATCATCTATAAACACTACCACAAACTGATCCAAATAGGGCCTAAACACCCTATTCATCAAGTCCATAAAAGCTGCAGGTGCATTCGTTAGACCAAAAGGCATAACTAGAAATTCATAATGCCCATACCTGGTCCGAAAGGCTGTCTTAGGAACATCTTCAGCTCTGACTCTCAACTGATGGTACCCTGATTTCAAATCAATTTTAGAAAACACAGCTGCACCCTTCAATTGATCAAAGAGATCATCGATTCTAGGCAAAGGATATTTATTTTTAATAGTCACCTTGTTCAATTGCCTATAATCGATACACAACCTCATAGTACCATCTTTCTTCTTCACAAATAGCACAGGAGCTCCCCAAGGAGAAACACTGGGGCGAATAAATCCTTTGTCCAACAACTCCTGCAATTGCACTTTCAATTCCCTCAATTCTGCTGGTGCCATTCTATAAGGAGTAATAGAGATAGGAGTGGTACCAGGCAACAATTCAATACCAAACTCCACCTCTCTCTCAGGAGGCAATCCTGGCAACTCCTCTGGAAACACATCTGAGAACTCTGCAACTGTGGCAATGCTATCAATAGGGGAACCCTTCACTCTAGTATCTATCACATGAGCAAGATAAGCTTCACACCCCTTTCTAACCAATCTCCTAGCTGCAACAGCTGAAACAAATAAGGAGGCTAGCTGTTCCTGCTCATTAGATACTATCACTTCTCTACCATCAGCAGTTCTCAAAGAAACAATTTTCCTTTTACAGTCTACCACAGCTCCATGTCTAGATAGCCAATCCATACCTAGGATCACATCATATTCCTTAAATGGCATCTCAATCAAGTCTCCAAGGAACTCCTCACCTTGCACCCTCACTGCACTATCTCGGTGCACCTTACTCACAACCACACTATGCCCTAAAGGATTTGTCACCAACACATCAAATCCTAGGGACTCAGCATGCATATTAGACACAGGTAAAACAGATGCACTAATATAAGAATGGGTGGATCCGGGATCAATCAAAGCAAGTACTGAAGTATCAAATAAAGAAAAAGTACCAGCTATGACTGCCGAAGCATCTGGCTGCCTCTGCATAACATACATCCTCTGGGAAGACCCAACCTCCTCTGGTCTACTCTCTCTGGATATAGAACCTCCTCTAGCACTGAACCCAGATCTGCCTCCCCGGCTAACACCTCTGCCTCCTCGACCTCCCCTCACACTAGGTCGAGAAGCTGCAGTATCAACTGACATCTGTTCTTGCCTCTCAGGAAAATCTCTCACAAAGTGATTAGGTGATCCACATCTGAAGCATACCCCTGCTACACCAGTCTTCCAGCAAGGACCACCATGTGGCCTACCACAATGAATGCAGATGGGTGGAGTGGATCTCTGAGTCATTGGGGTCGGAGCACTCACCACTGAAGCTGCAGGTCTAAATCTCTGCCTCTGTAACTGCACTGACCTACCAGCTGACCTCTGACTCCTACTAACTCTAGGAACAAAGCTTCCTTTACCTCTCTTTGCTAATGAAGACCCTGCCTCCCACTGGGGCCTCCTAACCCTAACCTCTTCCTCTGAAGCAGCTGCAATAACTTGAGCTCGCTCCACACTCCTAGCTGCTGCCACAAGCTGAGAAAAATCGTGATATCTAGATCCAGCCACTAAGCACATGATAGAGGGCCTCAATCCCTCCTCAAATCTCCTGCATCTATCTATCTCATCAGCTATAATGCCCCCAGCATACTGGCTCAATCGAATAAACTCAACCTCATATTCAGTTACAGTCTTGCTGTCTTGCTTCAAGCTCAAGAACTCCATCTTCTTCATGTCTTTATACTCCCTCGGAGTATACTTCAATTCAAACTCTCTCAGAAAGTCAGCATAGGACAAGGTTGGTGGATCATCCATAGAATGGGGCACTGTCCTCCACCAGTCGTATGCATCCTTCTGTAGCAAAGATCTTGCATAATCAAACTTTTCTTCCGATGTGGCTTGCAACTGAATAAAGATCCTCTGTACTTTATCAAGCCACTGCTCCGCTACAGCTGGATCAACTGTACCAAGGAAATCCTCTGCTCCATACTTCCTTAGTTTATCATAGTGCCTCACTGATACCACAGGCTGAGGGGGTGGTGGTGGTTGCACTGGTGCTTGCCTCAAAGCCTCTACCATATGCCTAAGCCAAGCTGGTGGAACCTCCTCACCAACTGGTCTCCCCGACACCGAAGCAGGTGCCTCCTCAGCACTATCAACTCTAGCTCTATCCTCCGGAGCTACACTCTCCTCACTACCCTCAACTGACTGACGCAAATGAGGATCCATCACAACCTATGTCTGCAAACACAGCAGAATACTTCTTATTAAAGATCAGAGACTGCCAATCCCAAACATATATGTTATTCAAAACCACTTTTTAAGTAAAAATATTCTTTTTATTACATTTTACCTAGGTTGAGAATCTCAAACCTAGGCTCTGATACCAAAACAACTGTAACACCCCTACATTTAATACATGCACACTACAAACACCACAATGTAGTATACATGCACTAAACATAGAGATGCTACGGATTTTCTTAACATTTTAAACATTTTAAACCATACCTTAATCTTTCAATTGTATACATTATAGAAAGATAAGTAGTTAATTAGTAATACAAAACTAAATAGATATATATAGATACATTTAGTTATTACGCAGCGGAATTTATCAAATATTTACATATATGAAAACATTTAATTTCATATTTACGAATATACACATATGTACATTAAAATCATTACTTTACAAAATATAAAAGAGTTATACATGATTGGCAAGTCTCCTCTGATCTTTAAGTTCCCAAAATCAACTCTTCACTGTCTACTCTCACTCGGTCTCGAAGAACTCTCGGGTTCAACTCGGTTACCTGCGCGATCAAACACTATCGCGCTAAGCCAACGGCTTAGTAAGACAAAATGTGCTAGTGTTATGCTTCAGTGCAATGCAATGCCAATTCTCAATCCATATTATACATGTAACATCATATATGCAAGGCTAACAACATACCTTTACATTTCATATGCCTCATTAGTTATTCATTTAACCATTCATGAACAACATTAAACAAATCATGACTCACATTAAACAAAGACAAGCATTGGGCCCAAGACACACTAATATGCTATTCGATTTTCAGAGTTAATGCTTTGGTTTTGTTATCACATCTATCATTATCATATACCCAACTAGGCTTCAAGGATTAAGTTCAACCAAGCTTCAAGGGGAGCAAAGCATGCTAAGCTTCAACCCAACTTGGCTTCAAGAACCAACCCAACCTAGCTTCAAGGGTTGTAACATCTCAATTAGGCTTCAAGGATTCAATCCAACCTAACTTCAAGAGATTGTTACTATCATTAGGCATGCCACCAATAACATACTCTGAAAATGGAATAACACATTAGCCACACAATTCATTCACATATCATTCTCAATTCTCATCAATTAAGCAAACATGCCATATATCTTTCAATTGAACCATCATAGCCAATCACAATGGCTTTATAGCATTTCATATCTCAATTCATATTGTGTATATAGCATTATTAGTATCATATTTCAAAGTACATTATTCATAATACACATCACCATTCACAAGCCTCACAATACACAATACATAACCTTGTTCATGTAATATCATATGCATTATCAATTCCATATCATCTCACATTTCATGATTCAACAATGATGTTAGACAAATGATCTCTATTTTGATCCTTGACAACTCAAATGGATGATCTATTTAACATGTATTTGAGAATCTTGTTGTAGGATTAGATTGCTTCCAATAAGGTGAACAGAACCTTTCTAGCGGTCGCACCTCACCTGAATATGACCGCGCCATACAATTACAAGATGAAACCCTATTACAGTAGGTTTCGCGGCCAGAAGCCCGACCTAAGTCGCGACCGCACTTCACAATCAAAAGATGAAACCTTATTACAGTAGGTTTCGCGGCCAGAAGCCCGACCTAAGTCGCGACCGCACATGAATAATAGCGACCGTCCCAAATTACGTGTCTCTCATGCATAAACCCTAAATGTAGCCAAATTTCTTTTGGTTAACTTAACACACATTGTACACAACATTACCTCATTCAAATAGACATAATCAACATCATTAGCAATTATTTTACATGCTCATCACAATATTTTCATCACCAACATTCATTAACAATACATTTGATACCTTATCACATTTACAAACAAAAGTGTTTTAAGATTAAACAATATATGCATGTTTGTAACCATATAGTTTGTACTTACCTTTAGCACCAATTATACAACTCTAAACACTTCCTTTTCTCCAAGAATTCTTCACTTCTCAAATTAGAGCAAATCACTTTCTTCCAAAACCTAATCCAAAATAACACAATATAATTTATCACTTACCATTTCCAAAACCCTAAACTAACATCACTCTTAACTTATCATCTTCAAATCCAAAACCAACACCACAACCAATTAAATCCAACATATAACAATCAACACAACCCCACTTTAAAATCCACAATCAACTCACAAACAACTTAAATAACTTAAAAGAATCAAGAGAAACTTACCAAATATAGTAAATCTTCTTGGATTTCCACTTAACCACTTAGAACTTCTTCAATTTGAGCTCAAAATATCATCAAACCTTTGCTTTCTCTCTTGTTCTTTAGGTTGGCCGGCCACACGTGAAAAGAAGAAAAGAAATTGATCAAAATAAAAGTCAAACTCTCTATTAATCTCCACCACACAATTTCAAAAGAAGAATTACCAAAATGCCCTCTTTAACATAGTTAAACTTCTTTTCATTATGCATGCCCTTTATAGTAATTTCAATAACAACCAAAAATATCTTCTTCCACTTAACCATCACCTTGACTCTTCATTTGACCAACATATATGTTTTATATATTGTAATATACACTACATATACCATTCTCTCTAAACCCTATTTTCTTTCCCAATTTCTTTTCTCTTGCAATTAACACATATATTCAATCCAATATAACAACAACAACAATAACAACAACATAATCAAAACTTCTAGAGCATATATGAGGATATTACACGTAAGCTTCAATCTAGTTGATTATCCATGGATATATATATATATATATATATATTGCCTACGGGGCTAGACACAAGGTGTCAATATGGACCAAAGCAGTAACTCTGAACTTTGAATCACATATTAGTGAGTTTTGGGCCCGTGTCTGTCTTATTTGTAATATGTGAATTATGAATGAAGAAACAATGGAATAATGAAATCTAATGCATAATTACGAAATGTGATATGATTATGTATGGTTTATGAAATGTATAATGGTGACATGTGCATCGCATTAAAGCATAATGTTTGTATAAGTTGCACCACTGAGCTGTTAGCTCAGCGCGATTGTGGTTCATTGCGCAGGTAACAGGGTGGAACCCGAGAGTTCTTCGAGACCGAGTGAGTCTAGACATTGAAGAGTTGACTTTTGGACTTAAAGATCAGAGAAGAGCTGCCAGTCATGTATATATTTTATGTTTGTATATTATGATATTTTGATGTATAAGTATTTGTAAACATTTGTTCTATTTTCCGCTGCGTTTTAAATGAACTTTCTATTTATTTGGTTTTATAAACTCTTTCAAAAGTTTTCAATTGTTTACATTATATAAGTGTGATAACATGAGTGATTTGTAAAAATGTGGCATTTCTATATTCAGTATACGTATATTACGATCGTATTAGCATGCTGTGTACGTATACAGGGTATAGGGGTGTTACAATTGTTTTGGTATCAGAGCCTAGGTTTGAGATTCTCAACCTAGGTATATTGTAAGGAAAAAGGATATTTTGATTTTAAAAGTTGGTTTTTGATTAAGATATATACTTGATATTGGCAGTCTCTGATCTTTAATGAGGTGTATTCTGCTGTATTTGCAGATATAGGTTGTGATGGATTCTCATTTACGTCAGTCAGTTGAGGGTAGTGTGGAGAGTGTAGCTCCAGATGAGGCTAGAGAGGGAGCTAGAGTGGTTAGTGCTGGAGAGATACCTGCTTCTGTGTCAGGGAGACCAGCTGGTGATGAGGTTCCGCCAGTTTGGTTTAGGCATATGATGGAATTGATGAGGCAAGCCCCAGTACAGCAGCCACCACCACCACCCCAGCCTTTAGTATCAGTGAGACAGTATGATAAATTAAGGAAGTTTGGGGCAGAGGATTTCTTGGGTACAATTGATCCAGCTGTAGCTGAACAGTGGCTAGATAAAGTACAGAGGATATTTGTTCAGTTACAGGCCACTCCAGAAGAAAGATTTGACTATGCTAGATCATTGTTGCAGAAGGATGCATTTGACTGGTGGAAGACAGTGCCCCATGCTATGGATGATCCACCTACCTTGACCTATGCTGATTTTCTCAGGGAGTTTGAATTGAAGTATACTCCGAGGGAGTATAAAGATGTGAAAAAGATGGAATTTCTGAGTTTGAGGCAAGACCACCGGACGATGACACAATATGAGTTAGAGTTCATCCGGTTGAGCCATTATGTTGGGGGTATCATATCTGATGAGATTGATAGATGCCGGAGATTTGAGGAAGGATTAAGACCCTCTCTTATGTGTCATGTGGCTGGTTCTAGATATCATGATTTTTCCCAGCTTGTTGCAGCAGCTAGAAGTGTGGAGAGAGCTCAGGGTATTGCAGCAGCTGCTACAGAGAAAGAGACCAGGGTTAGGAGACCCCAGTTTGAGGCAGGGTCTTCATCTGTGAAGAGAGGCAGGGGAAGCTTTGTTCCCAGGACTAGTAGGAGTCAGAGGCCAGCTGGTAGGTCAGTTCAGTTTCAGAGGTAGAGATCGAGACCTACAGCTTCAGTGGCGAGTGCTCCGACCCCAGTAATTCAGAGATCTACTCCTCCGGTATGTGAGTATTGTGGTAAGACCCATTGGGGTGTTTGTTGGAGGATCAGAGGATCAGCTGGATGCTATAGATGCGGATCGCCGGATCATTTTGTTAGAGAGTGTCCTGAGTTGCAGGAGTAGAGGTCAGTAGATTAAGCAGTTTCTCGACCTGTTGTGAGGGGAGGTAGAGGAGGCAGAAGTTTCAGCAGAGGAGGTAGATCTGGGTTTAGTCCTAGAGGAGGTTCTACATCCAGGGAGAATAGACCAGAGGAGGTTGGATCTTCTCAGAGGATGTATGTGATGCAGAGGCAGCCAGATGCTTCAGCAGTTATAGCTGGTACTTTCTCTTTATTTGGTATTTCAGTACTTGCTTTGATTGATCCAGGATCTACTCATTCATATATTAGTGCATCTATATTGCCTGTGTCTGAACTGCATGCTGAATCCCTAGGATTTGATGTGTTGGTGACAAATCCTTTAGGGCATAGTGTGATTGTTAGCAAGGTGCATTTGCAGGAGTTGTTAGATAAAGGGTTTGTTCGCCCTAGTGTTTCACCGTGGGGAGATCCTGTGTTGTTTGTGAAGAAGAAGGATGGTACTATGAGATTGTGCATCGATTATAGGCAATTGAACAAGGTGACTATCAAGAATAAATATCCTTTGCCTAGAATTGATGATCTCTTTGATCAATTGAAGGGAGCAGCAGTGTTTTCCAAGATTGATTTGAGATCAGGGTACCATCAGTTGAGAGTCAGAGATGAAGATGTTCCTAAGATAGCCTTTTGTACAAGGTATGGGCATTATGAGTTTCTAGTGATGCCTTTTGGTTTGACGAATGCACCTGCAACTTTTATGGATATGATGAATAGGGTGTTTAGGCCCTATCAGGATCAGTTGGTAGTGGTTTTCATCGATGATATTTTGGTGTATTCACGCAATGAGGAGGAGCATGACAAACATCTGCGGATTGTGTTACAGATTTTGAGAGAGAAGCATTTGTATGCTAAGCTGTCGAAGTGTGAATTTTGGCTTGATCAAGTGACTTTTCTCGGTCATATAGTTTCAGCAGATGGCATTAGAGTTGATCCGAGTAAAGTTGAAGCTGTTATGAATTGGAGTCCACCAAAGTCTGTAACTGAAGTTAGAAGTTTTCTGGGATTGGCAGGCTATTATCGACGCTTTGTGAAAGGATTTTCTTTGATAGCTACTCCACTTACCAGATTACTTCAAAAGGGAGTTAGATTTGTGTGGACAGACCAATGTCAGGCTAGCTTTGAACAGTTGAGAGAGATGTTGACTCAAGCACCTGTTCTTACTTTGCCTGCGGAAGATAAACCATATGTAATCTACAGTGATGCTTCACATAGTGGTTTGGGTTGTGTCTTGATGCAAGAAGGCAAAGTTATAGCTTATGCTTCTCGACAGTTGAAGCCGCATGAGCTTAATTATCCGACCCATGATTTGGAGTTAGCAGCCATAGTGTTTGCTTTGAAGATTTGGCGACACTACTTGTATGGGGAGAAGTGTTTTATCTATAATGATCATAAAAGTTTGAAATATTTGGGGGTTCAGAGAGAGCTTAATCTTCGGCAGAGACGTTGGTTGGAGTTGATTAAAGACTACGACTGTTTGATTGATTATCATCCTGGTAAGGCAAATGTTGTTGCTGATGCCTTGAGTCGGAAGTCTTTAGCAGGCTTGGCTGTGTATTCGCTCTCGTTGCTTGTTGAGTTGAGAGCGTTGCATGCTAACTTTGTATCTTGTGATGATGGTGCATTGTTGGCACAATTACAGTTGAGGCCGGTATTGTTAGATCAGATTAGAGAGGCCCAGTTGGTTGATGAGAAAGTTCAGAAGATTATTTTAGATTGCCAGAATGAAGAGAATTGAGATTTTATTGTAAGAAGTGATGGGAGTCTTTGGTTTAAGAACAGATTGTGTGTACCTGATGATGCTAATTTGAGAAGGATTATTTTGGAAGAAGCACACCAGTCAGTTTTTGCTTTGCATCCGGGCAGTACTAAGATGTATCATGATTTGAGACAGCATTACTGGTGGTCAGGTATGAAGAGAGACATAGCGGAGTTTGTGTCCAAATGTCTCACATGTCAGAGGGTAAAAGCTAAGCATCAAGTTCCAACAGGGTTACTTCAACCGTTATCAGTGCCTGAATGGAAATGGGAAAGAGTTACAATGTATTTTGTGTCTGGATTGCCATTGACTCAGAGGAAACATGATGCTATTTGGGTAATTGTTGATAGGTTGTCAAAGACAGCTCATTTTCTTCCGGTTCGAACGGATTATTCTCTTGAGAGGTTGGCTGAGCTGTATATCCAGGAGATTGTGAAGTTGCATGGTGTCCCAATTTCTTTAGTGTCTGATCGAGATCCCCGGTTTACTTCAAGATTTTGGAAGAGTTTACATGGTGCTTTGGGTTCTCGATTACACTTTAGTACTGCTTTTCATCCGCAGACAGATGGGCAGTCAGAGAGAGTGATACAGATTATTGAAGATATGTTAAGAAGCTGTGTCATTGATTTCTCTGGAAGTTGGGATAGATTTTTGCCACCTGTGGAATTTGCTTACAATAACACTCATCAGTCCAGCATTGGAATGGCACCATTTGAGGAATTGTACGGTAGACGGTGTAGGACGCCTCTATGTTGGAATGAAGTTGGAGAAGGTAAGCTAATTGGTCCTGATTTGGTTAAAGAAACAGAAGATAAAGTGAAGTTGATTCGAGAAGGTCATCAGTCCTGATTTGATAACAGTCGATGTTTGCTATGCATCCGGGTAATACAAAGATGTATCATGATTTGAGACAGCATTATTGGTGGATTGGGTTGAAGAGAGACATTGCTGAGTTTGTATCGAAATGTCTCACTTGTCAGAAGGTTAAAGCAGAGCATCAAGTTCCAACCGGGTTGCTTCAACCGTTGTCAGTGCCAGAATGGAAGTGGGAAAGAGTGACAATGGATTTTGTGTCTGGTTTGCCATTGGCACAAAGGAAACATGATGCCATATGGGTGATTGTGGATAGATTGACTAAGACAGCTCATTTCCTTCCAGTGCGGATGGATTACTCTTTGGAGAGGTTTGGCTGAGCTGTATATCCATGAGATTGTGAAGTTGCATGGTGTTCCAACTTATTTAGTGTCTGATCGAGATCCCAGGTTTACTTCAAGATTTTGGAAGAGTTTGCATAGTGCTTTGGGTTCTCGACTGCACTTCAGTACTGCTTTTCATCCACAGACAGATGGACAGTCAGAGAGGGTGATACAGATTCTTGAAGACATGTTGAGAAGCTGTGTCATTGATTTCATTGGAAGTTGGGATAGATTTTTACCTCTTGTGGAGTTTGCTTACAACAACAGTCACCAATCTAGCATTGGTATGGCACCATTTGAAGCATTGTATGGTAGACGGTGCAGGACACCTCTTTGTTGGAGTGAACTTGGTGAAGGTAAACTAATTGGGCCTGATTTGATTCAAGAAACTGCAGAAAAAGTAAAGTTAATTCGAGGCAGGTTAAAAGCAGCTTCAGACCGACAGAAGTCTTATGCAGATCTAAAGAGGAGAGATATAGAGTTTGATGTGGGAGATAAGGTATTTTTGAAAGTATCTCCTTGGAAGAAGATTTTGAGGTTCGGTCGGAAAGGTAAATTGAGTCCTCGTTTCATTGGGCCGTATGAAGTGTTAGAAAGAGTTGGACCAGTGGCGTATCGACTTGCTTTGCCACCTGAGTTGGATCGTATTCATAACGTATTTCATGTTTCTATGTTGAGGAGGTATAGGTCGGATCCATCTCATGTGTTGCCGATTGAGTCAATTGAAGTAAATCCTGATCTGACATTTGAAGAGGAACCAGTTGCTATTATGGCACGTGATGTGAAAGAGTTGAGAAACAAGAGAGTGCCATTGGTGAAGATTTTATGGAAGAATCATGGAAAGGAAGAGGCAACTTGGGAAAGTGAACAATCCATGCGAGAGCAATATCCGCAATTGTTTCAGAGTTGATATCAGGTAATTTCGAGGACGAAATTTCTTTTTAGAGGGGGAGAATTGTAATATCCTCATGTATGCCCTAGAAGTCTTGGTTATATTGTTGTTGTTGTTATTGTTATAAATTGGATTGAATGTATATGATGTGTTAAGAAAAGAAATTGGGAGGAGAATGCTTGTGTATATGTGTTTTGGAAAGAAAATAGGGTTTAGAGAGAATGGTATATGTTGTGTATATGATGATATATATAACATATAAAATGGTCAAAGGGAGAGAGTCAATGCAAGAGGAGATTTTTATATGGCATGTGAAATAACTTAATTGGGTTTATAAGAGACAAAAGCTAAGTTAAATGATGAGGGGTATTTGAGTAATTGCTTGAAGTGGAATGCATGGTGGAGATTAAAAGAAGAAAAGGTGTTTGACTTGTGCATTTTCTTCTTTCTTTCTTGAAGAGGCCGGCCATTGAAGAGAAGAGAGAGCAAGAGAGGTATTCATGGTGCTAGAAGCAAATTGAAGAAGCAATCAAAGGATTTGACAAGAGAATTGTGGAATTTCTTCATCTTAGGTAAGAAATCTCTTGAATTCCTTTGGTAATTTTAAGGTTATGTCTATATTGAATTGTGATTTGTTGATGTGATGATTTGGTGTGTTTGATATGTGTTTACAAGTGTTAAAGTTGATTGTTAGTTAAAAGATTGAATTGAGGTTGGTTTGGGTTGTAAGTTTAAATGGATTTTGATAGTGGAAGTTCAAGTGTAAAGTTGGTTTTAGGGTTTGAGATGGTATGTGTTTAAATGTTTTGGTTGATGTGTTTTAATAAGGAATATTGTGTTAAACATGTAGAATTTGTGTTTAGAACATTGATTCCATTCATTTGAAACATGTTATATGGTGTTTGATGAGTTTGAGTGCAATTGGAGGAGAGTTGTGCATATTAGGGTTTGTGTTTTGGGAGTCACGACCAAAAGCAATGTGAGACACGGCCAAGCCAAGGGATTTTGGGCGTGTTGGATTAGTTTTTGGGTGACATGGCCGTGTTCCCAAGCCGTGTTAGCTACTGTGAATTTTGGTTTAAGAGACACGGCCACAAGCTTGGCCGTGTCCCTTGCCCGTGTTGCTTACTGTCCAAGTGGGTTGAGTGACACGGCCACAAGCTTGGCCGTGTCCCTCAAGTGGGCTGCCCGTGTCCCTCAAGTGTGATAGTTAGTGTTTTCATTCTTTGATCTTATTGCATTGCTTTGGTTCTCCAAAGGTAGGTTGGTCCTTAAACCTAACCCTAAACACTTTAAACACACTTGAATCAATGAATGATATAATCAAATGCATGTGTAAGGTCCTAAAGCTATGAATCATATCAATTGTTCTTTGCCCTAATTGCATTGTTGAGATTGAACAATGTTATGTTATGCATTGTGAATAGTAATGTGTTTCATAAGTAATATACATTGAAATGTATATCAAAGATGCAATGATAATTCAAATAAGACATGATATGAGACAATGCCATTGTGTTTGGCTATGATGATGTGATTGAAAGAAATAAGGCATGTTTGCCTAAATGTTGTTGAGAATTGAGAATGAAAATGATAATTGAATAATAAATGAATTGTGTGGCTAATGTGTTATTCCATTTTCAGAGTTGGTTGTTGGTGGCATGCCTAATAAGTGTAACAATCTCTTGAAGTTAGGTTGGATTGAATCCTTGAAGCCTAATTGAGATGTTACCACCCTTGAAGCTAGGTTGGGTTAGTTCTTGAAGCCAAGTTGGGTAGAAGCTTAGCATGCTTTGCTCCCCTTGAAGCTTGGTTGAACTTAATCCTTGAAGCCTAGTTGGGTATATGATATTGATAAATGTGATAACAAAACCAAAGCATTAACTCTGAAAATTGAATGGCATATTAGTGTGTCTTGGGTCCATGCTTGTCTTTGTTCAGTGTTGATTATGAATGGTTAAATGAATACTAATGAGGTATATGAAAAGATATTGAAATGTGATATGTAATGTGAAAATATGTTGTTAGTTTTGCATATATGATGTTATATGTATAATATGGATTGAGAAATGACATTGCATTGCACTAAGTCATATCATTTGCATGATTATCTTACTAAGCCGTTGGCTTAGCGCGATAGTGTTTAATCGCGCAGGTAATAGAGTTGATAGAGTTGAACCCGAGAGTTCATCAAGACCAAGTGAGAGTAGACCTTGAAGAATCTATTTTGGGAGCTTAAAGATCAGAGCAAACTTGCCAATCATGTATACTTCTTTATATTTTGTAAAGAAATGTTTAATATGTAAATATGTACATATTTTATAACTTCCGCTGTGTAATATATATATATATAACTAATATGTTTTGTTTTATAAGTAAATGATATACTTTTCTATAATGTATAATGATAAGGGTATTGTATCAAGTTTTAAAGTGTTTTGAATGTTAAGAGAACCGTAGCATCCCTATATTTAGTGCACTTATGCTACATTGTTGTGATTGTAGTGTGTGTGCATTGAATATGGGGGTGTTACAATTGTTTTGTATCAGAGCCAGGTTTGAGATTCTCAGCCTAGGTAAAATGTAATAAAAATAATATTTTTACTTAAAAAGTTGGTTTTGAAATAAAATACATGTTTGGGATTGGCAACCTCTGATCTTTAATAAGAAGTATTCTGCTGTGTTTGCAGACATAGGTTGTGATGGACTCTCACTTACGCCAGTCGGTTGAGGGTAGTGAGGAGAGCGTTGCTCCTGATGAGGGAGCTAGGGTTGATAGTGTTGAGGAGGCACCTGCTTCGGTGTCGGGTAGACCAGTTGGTGAGGAGGTTCCGCCAGCCTGGTTTAGGCATATGATGGAAGTTATGAGACAAGCGCCAGTACAACCAGTGCCACCACCCCCTCAGCCTTCAGTACCAGTGAGGCACTATGATAAGCTAAGGAAATATGGAGCAGAGGATTTCTTTGGTACAGTTGATCCGGCTGTAGCAGAACAGTGGCTTGATAGAGTTCAGAGGGTATTTGTTCAGTTGCAAGCCACCTCAGAGGAAAAGTTTGATTATGCAAGATCTTTGCTATAGAAGGACGCCTACGATTGGTGGAAGACGGTGCCCCATTCTATGGATGATCCTCCAACACTGTCTTACACTGATTTTCTGAGGGAATTTGAGTTGAAGTATACTCCTAGGGAGTATAAGGACATGAAGAAGATGGAGTTCTTAAGCTTGAAGGAAGACAGCAAGACTATTACTGAGTATGAAATTGAGTTTATTCGACTGAGTCAATATGCTGGCGGTATCATTGCTGATGAGATTGATAGATGTCGGAGGTTTGAGGAGGGATTGAGGCCCTCGATCATGTGCTTAGTGGCTGGATCCAGATATCAGGATTTCTCACAGCTTGTGGCAGCAGCTCGAAGTGTAGAGCGAGCTCAGGGTATTGCGGTTGCTTCAGAAGAAGAGGTTAGGGTTAGAAGGCCCCAGTTCGAGGCAGGGCCTTCTTTTGCGAAGAGAGGTAAAGGAAGCTTTGTTCCTAGAGTTAGTAGGAGTCAGAGGTCAGCTGGTAGGTCAGTGCAGTTACAGAGGCAGAGATTTAGACCTGCAGCTTCAGTGGCGAGTGCTCCGACCCCTATGGTTCAGAGATCCACCTTACCCATCTGCATCCATTGTGGTAGGCCGCATGGTGGTCCTTGTTGGAAGGCTGGTGTTGCAGGGTTATGTTTCAGGTGTGGGTCACCTGATCACTTTGTGAGAGCTTGCCCTGAGAAGCAAGAGCAGATGTCAGTTGATACAGCAGCTTCTCGACCTAGTGCGAGGGGAGGCCGAGGAGGCAGAGGTGTCAGCCGAGGAGGTAGACCGGGGTACAGTTCTAGAGGAGGTGCTACCTCCAGGGATAGTCGACCAGAGGAGGTTGGTTCTTCCCAGAGGATGTATGTTATGCAGAGGCAGCCAGATGCTTCGGCAGTCATTGCTGGTACTTTTGCCTTATTTGGTTTTTCTGTACTTGCTTTGATTGATCCGGGTTCCACGCATTCATATGTTAGTGCATCTGTATTGCCTATATTAGATGTGCATGCTGAGTCCCTAGGATTTGATGTGTTGGTGACAAATCCGTTAGGGCATAGTGTGGTTGTGAGTAAGGTGCACCGAGATAGTGCAGTGAGGGTGCAAGGTGAGGAGTTCCTTGGAGACTTGATTGAGATGCCATTTAAGGAATATGATGTGATCTTAGGTATGGATTGGCTATCTCGACATGGAGCTGTGGTGGATTGTAAAAAGAAAATTGTTTCTTTGAGAACTGCTGATGGTAGAGAGGTGATAGTATCTAATGAGCAGGAGCAGCTAGCCTCCTTATTTGTTTCAGCTGTTGCAGCCAGGAGGTTGATTAGAAAGGGGTGTGAAGCTTATCTTGCTCATGTGGTGGATACTAGAGTGAAGGGTTTCCCTATTGATAGCATTGCCACAGTTGCTGAGTTTTCGGATGTGTTTCCAGAGGAGTTGCCAGGGTTGCCTCCTGAGAGAGAGGTGGAGTTCGGTATTGAATTGTTGCCTGGTACCACTCCTATCTCTATTACTCCTTATAGAATGGCACCAGCAGAATTGAGGGAATTGAAAGTGCAATTACAGGAGTTGTTGGACAAAGGATTCATTCGCCCCAGTGTTTCTCCTTGGGGAGCTCCTATGTTATTTGTGAAAAAGAAAGATGGTACTATGAGGTTGTGTATCGATTATAGGCAATTGAACAAGGTGACTATTAAAAATAAATATCCTTTGCCTAGAATCGATGATCTCTTTGATCAATTGAAGGGTGCAGCTGTGTTTTCTAAAATTGATTTGAGATCTGGGTACCATCAGCTGAGAGTCAGAGCTGAAGATGTTCCGAAGGCCGCCTTTCGGACCAGGTATGGGCATTACGAATTTTTAGTTATGCCTTTTGGTCTGACAAATGCACCTGCAGCTTTTATGGATTTGATGAATAGGGTGTTTAGGCCCTATCTGGATCAGTTTGTAGTGGTCTTCATCGATGATATTCTAGTGTATTCAAGGAATGAAGAGGAACATGACAAGCATCTGCGGATTGTGTTGCAGATTTTGAGAGAGAAGCAGTTATTTGCCAAATTATCGAAGTGTGAGTTTTGGTTGGATCAAGTAGCTTTTCTCGGACATATTGTTTCTGCAGAAGGCATTAGAGTTGATCCGAGTAAAGTTGAAGCTATTTTAAATTGGAGTCCACCCAAGTCTGTGACTGAGATTAGAAGTTTTCTGGGTTTGGCAGGCTATTACCGGCGGTTTGTGAAAGGGTTTTCTTTGATAGCTACTCCACTCACCAGATTGCTTCGTAAGGGAGTGAGGTTTTTGTGGACAGATTAGTGTCAGGCGAGCTTTGAGCAGTTGAAAGAAATGTTAACTCAAGCGCCTGTTCTTACTTTACCTGTTGAAGGCAAACCATATGTGATCTACAGTGATGCTTCACATAGAGGTTTGGGGTGTGTATTGATGCAAGAAGGGAAAGTTATAGCTTATGCATCTCGACAGTTGAAACCGCATGAGCTTAACTATCCGACCCATGATTTGGAATTGGCTGCCATTGTGTTTGTATTGAAGATTTGGCGCCACTATCTGTTTGGGGAGAAATGTTTCATTTATACTGATCACAAGAGTTTGAAGTATTTGGGTGTCCAGAAAGAACTCAATCTTCGTCAGAGGAGATGGTTAGAATTGATTAAAGACTACGACTGCTTGATTGACTATCATCCAGGTAAAGCAAATGTTGTTGCTGATGCCTTGAGTCGGAAGTCTTTAGCTGGTTTAACAGTTTACTCGCTCTCGTTGCTTGTTGAGTTGAGAGCATTGTGTGCTAGTTTTGTACCTTGTGTTGATGGTGCATTATTGGCACAGTTGCAATTGAAACCGGTTTTGTTAGATCAGATAAAAAAAGCTCAGTTGGCCGATAAGAAGATACAGAAGATTGTTTCGGATTGTCAGAGTGGAAAGGGTAGAGATTTTATTGTGAAGAGTGATGGAAGTCTCTGGTTCAAGAGCAGATTGTGTGTACCCGATGATGCTGATTTGAAAAGGGTCATTTTGGAAGAAGCTCATCAGTCGATGTTTGCTATGCATCCGGGTAATACAAAGATGTATCATGATTTGAGACAGCATTATTGGTGGATTGGGTTGAAGAGAGACATTGTTGAGTTTGTATCGAAATGTCTCACTTGTCAGAAGGTTAAAGCAGAGCATCAAGTTCCAACCGGGTTGCTTCAACCGTTGTCAGTGCCAGAATGGAAGTGGGAAAGAGTGACAATGGATTTTGTGTCTGGTTTTCCATTGACACAAAGGAAACATGATGCCATATGGGTGATTGTGGATAGATTGACTAAGACAGCTCATTTCCTTCCAGTGCGGATGGATTACTCTTTGGAGAGGTTGGCTGAGCTGTATATCCATGAGATTGTGAAGTTGCATGGTGTTCCAACTTCTTTAGTGTCTGATCGAGATCCCAGGTTTACTTCAAGATTTTGGAAGAGTTTGCATAGTGCTTTGGGTTCTCGACTGCACTTCAGTACTGCTTTTCATCCACAGACAGATGGACAGTCAGAGAGGGTGATACAAATTCTTGAAGACATGTTGAGAAGCTGTGTCATTGATTTCATTGGAAGTTGGGATAGATTTTTACCTCTTGTGGAGTTTGCTTACAACAACAGTCACCAATCTAGCATTGGTATGGCACCATTTGAAGCATTGTATGGTAGACGGTGCAGGACACCTCTTTGTTGGAGTGAACTTGGTGAAGGTAAACTAATTGGGCCTGATTTGATTCAAGAAACTGCAGAAAAAGTAAAGTTAATTCGAGGCAGGTTAAAAGCAGCTTCAGACCGACAGAAGTCTTATGCAGATCTAAAGAGGAGAGATATAGAGTTTGATGTGGGAGATAAGGTATTTTTGAAAGTATCTCCTTGGAAGAAGATTTTGAGGTTCGGTCGGAAAGGTAAATTGAGTCCTCGTTTCATTGGGCCGTATGAAGTGTTAGAAAGAGTTGGACCAGTGGCGTATCGACTTGCTTTGCCACCTGAGTTGGATCGTATTCATAACGTATTTCATGTTTCTATGTTGAGGAGGTATAGGTCGGATCCATCTCATGTGTTGCCGATTGAGTCAATTGAAGTAAATCCTGATCTGACATTTGAAGAGGAACCAGTTGCTATTATGGCACGTGATGTGAAAGAGTTGAGAAACAAGAGAGTGCCATTGGTGAAGATTTTATGGAAGAATCATGGAAAGGAAGAGGCAACTTGGGAAAGTGAACAATCCATGCGAGAGCAATATCCGCAATTGTTTCAGAGTTGATATCAGGTAATTTCGAGGACGAAATTTCTTTTTAGAGGGGGAGAATTGTAATATCCTCATGTATTCCCTAGAAGTCTTGGTTATATTGTTGTTGTTGTTATTGTTATAAATTGGATTGAATGTATATGATGTGTTAAGAAAAGAAATTGGGAGGAGAATGCTTGTGTATATGTGTTTTGGAAAGAAAATAGGGTTTAGAGAGAATGGTATATGTTGTGTATATGATGATATATATAACATATAAAATGGTCAAAGGGAGAGAGTCAATGCAAGAGGAGATTTTTATATGGCATGTGAAATAACTTAATTGGGTTTATAAGAGACAAAAGCTAAGTTAAATGATGAGGGGTATTTGAGTAATTGCTTGAAGTGGAATGCATGGTGGAGATTAAAAGAAGAAAAGGTGTTTGACTTGTGCATTTTCTTCTTTCTTTCTTGAAGAGGCCGGCCATTGAAGAGAAGAGAGAGCAAGAGAGGTATTCATGGTGCTAGAAGCAAATTGAAGAAGCAATCAAAGGATTTGACAAGAGAATTGTGGAATTTCTTCATCTTAGGTAAGAAATCTCTTGAATTCCTTTGGTAATTTTAAGGTTATGTCTATATTGAATTGTGATTTGTTGATGTGATGATTTGGTGTGTTTGATATGTGTTTACAAGTGTTAAAGTTGATTGTTAGTTAAAAGATTGAATTGAGGTTGGTTTGGGTTGTAAGTTTAAATGGATTTTGATAGTGGAAGTTCAAGTGTAAAGTTGGTTTTAGGGTTTGAGATGGTATGTGTTTAAATGTTTTGGTTGATGTGTTTTAATAAGGAATATTGTGTTAAACATGTAGAATTTGTGTTTAGAACATTGATTCCATTCATTTGAAACATGTTATATGGTGTTGTCCTAAGATGGCAACCAAGAGGGGGGGGTGAATTGGTTTCCACAAGAAGTAATGACAATTTAAAAAACTCAACAAACAAGAAGTGCGGAATATGAAGATTGTTGAGTGATGAAGGAAGAAAGAACACACAAGATTTATAGTGGTTCGGATTTACTTCAATCCTACATCCACTTCCTTAACAACTTGTTAAGGTTCCACTAGACTTTGAAGTTTTTACAAGCTCACTTCCAACTTTGGTGTTTTTACAAGTTCACACCTAACTTTACAAGTGTTTTTCTAAGGCTCACACTTACAACCCAAACAAGAGTTTTACAAGGCTCACTCTCTCAACCTAAGTGTTTCCCAAGCTTACACTCAAACTTATACAATGGTGTTTTCAATGCTAACACCTAACATTCATAACAATTCAAATACAAGTTTAAGCAAAAGGAAATTTGTTGCTTGGCTATGAAAATCTTTTCTTAATAATGTTATCTTTTTGTTTTCTCATGGAAACATTGTATTTATAGCCAATGTGGTCTTACTAGCCGTTATTGATGTTTTAATAATGTCTTGGCAGATTAGACCTTCTTTACTTAAACTGTCCGAAGCACTTCGCGGTCGCCCTTCATGCAAGGATGGTCGCGCTCATGCTTCTCGCGGTCGTCCTTTTAACCTGGGACGGTCGCTACTTTTGAAAAAGCTACAACGGTCGAATTTTAGTGCTCTGCAGCTGGAATCTTGTCCATGCTGTGTTTGTCGGACCGTTTCTTGCCCATGCTTTGTTTGTCGGGACGGTCGCGCCAAGCATAGGTGCGGTCGCCCTTTTTGAATATTGAAGTGGGTTTACAACGGTCATGTCACGTGTCACTTTCTGACAGAGCAAAAGAGATGTCCGCCATAATTTGAATCTTCGCGGTCGCCCTTGGTAGGTTTTCGCGGTCGAACTCACATTCTCGCGTCGAACTTCTGGACGCACCTGAGGACGCGAACACTACTGTCTCTTTGAGCAATTTCTTCTTGAATTGTTGGGCGGTCGCGACTCTGAATGGGGCGGTCGTTAAAGTGGTAAGCGAGGTCGAATCATTCACCGTTCTTGTCACCGCGAACCTTACTGTGATTGTAATGATTTAAGTTCCTTGAGTAGCGGTCGGGCAAATATTAGGACGGTCGCTATTATGTATGAGCGGTCGCGACTGAGGTCGAACTTCTGACCGCGAAACCTACTGTGACAAGGTTTCATTCTGTAATTGCTTGGAGCGGTCGTATTCAGGTGAGGTGCGACCGCTATAATTGTTCTGTTTACTTTTAATTGAAGCAACCTAATCCTGCAACAAGATTTCTCAAACACAAGTTAAATAGATCATCCATTTGAGTTGTCAAGGATCAAAATTAAGATCATTTGTCTAACAATCTCCCCCATTTTGACTTTGACAATTCAAATGGAATGATGAGAAAAATAATAAGTCTAAAATACTCCCCCTTAACATATGCAACAATCATCGTTAAGAGCATTGTGATTAATAGTTTATCTTGGTGCAAAGGTTATTGTTTGATGCAAACATTTCTCCCCCATAAACATTTCTCCCCTATTGCAAATATTCAACATTATTGTTCTTATTCTTGTTTTCCCATTTTTGTATACTGTTACTTGGTTCATTCTACTTGGTTCGTTCTATTTTGGTATTGTTCTCCCCCATTGGCATAGGCAAAATGAAACAAATGTTAAGCAAAACAAGCATATAAAAGTGCAAACAATGAAAGGGAATATAAACATTATATATATGAAAGTGGAGGAAAGTACAAAGAAGGATTAAAACAAGCATTTTAAAATGCAAACAATAAGAAAAATCTAAGCTATTCTGAGTCATCATCTAACTCTAACTCTTCTTCAACTAAAGGAGCTTTCCCTTTATCTTGAGGTGCAACAGAGGCAGAGCTAGTACTAATGGACTCTTCTTCTTCAGCAACGCTTTGGGTGTGATCACTTATATCCCAATCTTCAAGATTGCATTGAGGCAAGTCCAATTTGCCTTGCATGTCATAAAGATCATGGTGCATGTGGGATATAAGGTCTATCCTCTTGTTTAAGTGCTGGAATCTCTTGGAAACACTTTTCTTGAACTTAGAGAGTTTCCTTGAGAGAGTCTTGATTGCTTGGAGGATGAGTTGTGTGGAGGATGAAGCAGTTTCTTGAGCAGCTTTTGATGAAGCAGCTTTTGAAGGTAGTTCTACTGCAACTTCTACAGAATCTCCCTCTTCCTCAATTGTATACCTTGGCCTTTTCTTTTGTTTATCCATAACTCCTTTCTTGCCATAGCAGTATACATATGACCCTTCTATCTTCCTTACACAACCAGCATGCTCTAAGTAATCCATTGTGATAGCATTGGAGGCTAGAGTGAAAGGGTTCCTCAAAGTGGCTAAGTTCAAATCATTCAGAAGGTTTAGGTGCCTAGCTATTTGAGTAACTTGAGAGGATAGGAAGAAGGTACCAGTTCTTGTAACAGCATGATGATAAAAGGTATCAATCAAGAACTTGGTTGTGTTCATTTTGATGTTGTGGGTGAAAGCATAGAGAAAGATAAGGTCTCTCTTGGTTACTTTCTCATTCCCATCTGCTCTTTGGTGAATGGTATAGGTGATAATCCTATGGAGCATCCAGTGGGTGAGAGATTTGATGTGCCTGGCTTTAGATTCCTTTTCAAAGGAAGTTTCAATGGAAATTTCTCGCCAGAAATCAGAAAGGGTTGGGTTTGAGAAGATTTGGTCATTGTAGGAGGTTATACCTTCAGAAGGGAAGTTCCAAATTCTGCCAAAATCTTCAAGGGTTAAGAATTGATACTGATCAAAGAGTTTGAACCTAACCCCATACCACCCTAGTGCAGAGTTTGCACTCTTCTCTATCTGGAATGACATTAGAAACTCCTTACTTAGACTAGAGTAACCTACTTCTTCTGGAAAGACAAAATTTCTCCATCCAAGGACATCCAACAATCCTTCAATTTCGTCCTTGATGCCCAAGACAGACAGCATCCCACCAAAAGGTGATTTGGTGCCTTCAACCTTCTTCTTCTTTAGCATGGCATACCTAATGTCTTCCTCAGTGGTTTGGTGATGAGGTTTGTGAATTTTCTCACCCCTTTTTGATTGTGGAGGAGATGGAGGTTCAACAACAGGTTCTCTAATGGTGATCCCTGGAACTCTCTTAGCTTGACCCTTAATTTTGGAAGTGGTTTTTCTTTTGGGAGCCATTAGATTAGAAGGAGTAGAAGTAAACTGGAAAACAGAGGGTGATTGAGATGTAGAAGTTTTTTAGGGTTTCAGAAGTAAGTTTGTGTGCTTTGATAGGCAAAATATCAGATAAACTGTTGCAAAACACTTTTAAATAGATGAAGTAAAGAAAATAGCCGTTTATGACTGTTGAGAGTTAAGAGTTGCGACCTGTCACACAGCCAACGGTTATAAATTTTCGAGCAGAGTGTACAGGGTGCGGTCGCAGATTTAACAAGGTGCGATCGCGAAATGGTGTACAGCGACCATTATTATGATCAGTACGCTCGCGAGTGAAGAAAACATCTGTAACGGTCGAAACTATTCAAATTGGTGCGATCGCGCACAAATTGTCTCGACCGCGCTCAGAGAATTTTATTGAATGAAACTAGCAGACGAAGTAGCGAGCGCGAAAGAACACTGGAGCGACCGCTACATACTCAAAAATAAAAGATTCAAGGAAAGATGGAAGATATTCTAAGTGTGTTAAGAAAAATTAATTTCATGCACATAGAAACTTTATTTTAAGGCAAAAAATTCTAATTAACTCAAAGTGATTCCATCAATCATTCCTAAATTGAGTTTGATGAAGTTAAGTCTATCTTCATTCAAGGGTTTTGTAAAGACATCAGCAAGTTGATTTTCTGTATCTATGAATTCTAAGGTTATATTCTGATTTTGTACATTTTCTCTTAAGAAATGATGTCTAATATCTATGTGTTTGGATCTAGAATGTTGGATAGGATTCTTAGACAAATTGATAGCACTAGTGTTGTCACATTTAATGGAGATATTGTTAAACATTTTACCATAGTCAAGCAATTGTTGTTTCATCCATAATACTTGTGTGCAACAAAAACATGCTGCAACATATTCAGCTTCCGTTGTGGATAAAGCAACTGATGCTTGTTTCTTACTATGCCAAGAAACTAGACAATTACCAAGAAAGTGACATGCTCCTGTTGTGCTTTTCCTATCTAATATACTACCAGCATAATCTGCATCTGAAAATCCTATAATATGAAATGATGTGTTTTTAGGATACCAAAGTCCTAAATGTATTGTACCGCTCAAATATTTCAAGATTCTCTTAGTGGCATTCAAGTGTGATTCTTTAGGACTAGTTTGAAATCTAGCACAAAGACATACACTATACATTATATCAGGCCTAGAAGCAGTTAAGTAAAGTAGTGATCCGATGATACCTCGATATTTCTTCTCATCTACTGCTTTACCATTATCATCTTTACCTAATTTCAATGATGTGCTTATAGGAGTTTTGCTAGTTTTGCAGCCATCCATTCCAAATTTCTTGATGAGTTCTTTTGTATATTTGGATTGGTTGATGAAGATCCCATCTTTACATTGCTTGACTTGCAGTCCAAGGAAAAACTTGAGTTCACCCATCATGCTCATTTCAAATTCCCTAGTCATACAAGAAGCAAATTCTTTGCACAGGGCTTCATTAGTAGCTCCAAATATTATGTCATCCACATAAATTTGTACAATCAAAATGTTGTGCTTATTCTTTTTAACAAAAAGAGTTGTGTCTACTTTTCCTTTTGAAAAACCATTTTCAAGCAAATATGCACTAAGTTTATCATACCAAGCTCTAGGTGCTTGCTTTAATCCATATAAAGCTTTGGTAAGTTTGAAAACATGATCAGGAAATGTGTAGTTTTCAAAACCAGGAGGTTGTTCAACATAAACTTCTTCATTTATGAGTCCGTTTAGAAATGCACTTTTAACATCCATTTGATAAAGCTTAAAATTCATATGACATGCAAAAGCAAGTAATATTCTAATAGCTTCCAATCTAGCTACGGGGGCAAAGGTTTCATCATAGTCAATACCTTCTTCTTGATTATAACCTTTGGCTACCAATCTTGCTTTATTTCTAATGATGTGACCATTTTCATCAAGCTTATTCCTATAAACCCATTTGCATCCTATTATAGAATGATTAATAGGTCTAGGAGTAAGTTGCCAAACATTATTTCTTTCAAATTGATTAAGTTCATCTTGCATTGCAATTATCCAATTTTCATCATTTAAAGCTTCCTCAATAGTTTTTGGTTCAATTTGAGAAACAAAAGCAACATTAACATCAACATGATTAATTTTAGATCTAGTAGTTACTCCCTTTGATGTTTCTCCAATGATGAGTTCCTTTGGATGATCTTTCTTGTATTGCAATCCTTAGGTAGATCTTGAGCCTTTTCTTCAAGTTGATTGATCTTTGGAGCATCAATAGATTCAAGAGGTTCAAGAGTGCCTGCAGGGTCATTGAAAGTAATACCTTTCTTTTGATCAAGTTTAGATGATTCATCAAATACAACATGCATTGATTCTTCTATAACTAGAGTTTTCATATTAAATACTCTATATGCTTTGCTATATGATGAATATCCTAAGAATATGCCTTCATCTGATTTGGATGAGAATTTTCCAAGATTATCCTTGGTATTCAATATGAAGCATTTGCATCCAAATACTCTAAAATATCCAATTCTGGGTATTCTTCCATTCCATAGCTCATAAGAAGTTTTATTAGTTAAATGCCTTTTATAAACACGATTTGCAATGTAACAAGCTGTATTAACGGCTTCCGCCCAAAAATAAGATGGTAAATCATATTCATTGAGCATTGTTCTAGCCATTTCAATTAAAGTTCTATTTTTCCTTTCAACTACACCATTTTGCTGTGGAGTTCTAGGAGCAGAAAAATTGTGTGAAATGCCAATTTCATTGCAAAAGTTTTCAAAGTTTTCATTTTCAAATTCTTTGCCATGATCACTTCTAATAGATGTGATCACATATCCTTTTTCATTTTGAACTCTTTTTGCAAAGGTTTTGAAGTAATTAAAGGCTTCATTCTTTTGAGCTAAGAAATTAACCCATGTGAATCTAGAGTAGTCATCAACAAGAACAAATGCATATGATTTGCCTCCTAAACTTGTAACTCTATTTGGTCCAAACAAGTCTAAATGAATGAGCTCTAAAGGTCTAGAGGTGCTTATAACATTCTTTGTTTTAAATGAGCTTTTATGTTGCTTACCATGTTGATAAGGTTCACAAATCCTATCTTTATCATATTTTATCTTAGGTAAGCCATCAACTAAATTCTCATTACAAATATATTTCAATTGATCCATACCAGCATGTCCTAGTCTTCTATGCCATAACCATGCATCATTATTAGTGGACATTAAACATGTATGATCAGAATGTGTGCTTACATTGTAAGTGTTGTTTGTTCTAGTACCCTTAAATATGATAACATCATTTGAATTTGTGATTTTGCATTCCTTGGAATCAAACTTAACACAGTATGCTTTATCACAAAGTTGACTAACACTTAGCAAGTTATGTTTCAAACCATCAACAAGCCATACATCTTCAATTAAATCCTTACCAATAGAACCAATGGAGCCAACACCAAGAATTTTACCTTTAGCATTGTTTCCAAAAGTTACGTTACCTCCATGTTTATAGGTAATACTTGTAAAGAGCTTTGCATTTCCAGTCATATGCCTTGAGCATCCACTATCCACAAGCCATGTGCTTTCATTGGTAGTAGATTTTAGGCATACCTGCAAGCCAATTGTGATCATCCTTTTTTAGGTACCCACATATAGTTGGGTCCTTGATGGTTAGTAGAAAGAGTGCCTTCTAAATTTAGATGAGCTTTTCTTATATAGCAATAGAAATTTTTGTGACCAAATTTCATGCAATATGTGCATTGCCATGGTATCCTATGCTTCTGCATTTTTCTTTTTGCATTACAACTACAAGTATGTGATTTCTTTTGTACAAGTTTAGTAAACAACAATGCATAATTGTTTTTGGCTTTATCTCCTAGTGAACCGTAAGAAGTTCTTTTAGACTTGGTGCAAGCATCTTTGATATGAACATCAGAAATTTTAGTTGTAGATGCTTTCACAAAAGTTGGTTTACTAGGTGCAATGTTGGTTGAGCCATTGAATCCTAATCCATATTTCAAGGAAGGTGATCTTTGATTATTAATTAATGTGTTCAATGCTTCCTTTCCTTTATGAAATCTGGAAATTGATTCTTTTAGTTCTTTTAGTTCATGCTTCAATGCCTCATTCTCTTTAATCACTTTTTCTAAGTCATGTGAGCTTTTATTTAATTCTCCTATTGTATTCATCAAATGTTCATTTGAGGTTTTCAATTCTAAGGTAGAGTTCTTTAAGCATATAAAATCCTTTTCTAACTTAGAGTTTTTCTCTTTATAGAGCATCATTTTGGAGAAATATTTTTCTATTTTAGAATTCATGTGCTCAATCAAATCACTATCATCTATATCACTTATATCATCATGTGCTACAAGATCAAAGGATTGAGTACTTACCTCATTGGAGTCATCTTCAATAGCCATGAGACAAAGATTTGCAATTCCTTCCTCTTCTTCTTCTTTACTTGAGGAAGAGTCATCCCATGTGGCTTTGAGAGACTTTTTCTTTTCTTTATCCCATTTCCTTTTGTTCTTTAATTTGTAGCAATCCGACTTGATGTGACCGGTTTTTCCACATTCATAGCATTTTACCTCATTTTTCTTTTCTTTATCTTTGAAGGAGAATTTAGGAGGTGTACCTTTGTTTGCTTGTAATCTTTTCTTCCTTTTCCATTCATTGATTCTTTTAGAGAACATTGCCATTTCATCTTCATCATCAGTACCTTCATTGCTTGAGCTCTCAGCTTCTTTGATTGCTTTGAGTGCAATTGGTTTTCTCTTTTCTTTCTCACCTTGATCTTCTTCTTTTTCACTGTGCAGCTCAAAAGTGAGTAATTTACCAACTAGCTCGTCGGTTCTTAATGTGCTGAGATCATGAGCTTCTTCTATGGATGATACTTTGGATTCAAAGTTCTTTCTAGCTCTTAGGGCTCTCAAGATTTTACTGTTTACATCACCTTGATCATATACCTTGCCATACTTCTTCAGTTCATTGACAATAGCAAGCAAGCGATTTGTCATGTCGGTGACATTTTCATTTGGTTTCATCTTGAATAGCTCATACTCATGAACATGCATTTGTTTCTTGGTAAATCTTACTTGAGTTGTACCTTCATGGTAGTTTTCAAGTGTTTTCCAAATACAATGTGCACAAGTTAAATGTTGAACTCTTCCACCTTCTTCTCTTGAAATGGAGTTCATCAAGATGGAAGCAGCTCTATTGTTTTTGAATCGATCTCTGATATTGCTAGTTGACCATTGAGCTTTGGGAAGTGGAACTTGAATACCGTCAACCTCATGAGTAGGAGATTTCCACTCATTTTCCACGAAATCCCATAGTTCAATCCCTTCACTGTCTAGAAACAAATACATTTTGTGTTTCCAGTATGAGTAATCCGTTCCATCAAAGTAGGGTCTAAGAATAGAGTTAAGATTTCCATGAGAGCTTGATGAAGAAGAAGTTGCCATTGTGGATCAGATTTCACAATTAAGTTTAAGAAATCTCAGGGCTCTGATACCAATTGTTGTCCTAAGATGGCAACCAAGAGGGGGGGGTGAATTGGTTTCCACAAGAAGTAATGACAATTTAAAAAACTCAACAAACAAGAAGTGCGGAATATGAAGATTGTTGAGTGATGAAGGAAGAAAGAACACACAAGATTTATAGTGGTTCGGATTTACTTCAATCCTACATCCACTTCCTTAACAACTTGTTAAGGTTCCACTAGACTTTGAAGTTTTTACAAGCTCACTTCCAACTTTGGTGTTTTTACAAGTTCACACCTAACTTTACAAGTGTTTTTCTAAGGCTCACACTTACAACCCAAACAAGAGTTTTACAAGGCTCACTCTCTCAACCTAAGTGTTTCCCAAGCTTACACTCAAACTTATACAATGGTGTTTTCAATGCTAACACCTAACATTCATAACAATTCAAATACAAGTTTAAGCAAAAGGAAATTTGTTGCTTGGCTATGAAAATCTTTTCTTAATAATGTTATCTTTTTGTTTTCTCATGGAAACATTGTATTTATAGCCAATGTGGTCTTACTAGCCGTTATTGATGTTTTAATAATGTCTTGGCAGATTAGACCTTCTTTACTTAAACTGTCCGAAGCACTTCGCGGTCGCCCTTCATGCAAGGATGGTCGCGCTCATGCTTCTCGCGGTCGTCCTTTTAACCTGGGACGGTCGCTACTTTTGAAAAAGCTACAACGGTCGAATTTTAGTGCTCTGCAGCTGGAATCTTGTCCATGCTGTGTTTGTCGGACCGTTTCTTGCCCATGCTTTGTTTGTTGGGACGGTCGCGCCAAGCATAGGTGCGGTCGCCCTTTTTGAATATTGAAAAGGGTTTACAACGGTCATGTCACGTGTCACTTTCTGACAGAGCAAAAGAGATGTCCGCCATAATTTGAATCTTCGCGGTCGCCCTTGGTAGGTTTTCGCGATCGAACTCACATTCTCGCGTCGAACTTCTGGACGCACCTGAGGACGCGAACACTACTGTCTCTTTGAGCAATTTCTTCTTGAATTGTTGGGCGGTCGCGACTCTGAATGGGGCGGTCGCTAAAGTGGTAAGCGAGGTCGAATCATTCACCGTTCTTGTCACCGCGAACCTTACTGTGATTGTAATGATTTAAGTTCCTTGAGTAGCGGTCGGGCAAATATTAGGACGGTCGCTATTATGTATGAGCGGTCGCGACTGAGGTCGAACTTCTGACCGCGAAACCTACTGTGACAAGGTTTCATTCTGTAATTGCTTGGAGCGGTCGTATTCAGGTGAGGTGCGACCGCTATAATTGTTCTGTTTACTTTTAATTGAAGCAACCTAATCCTGCAACAAGATTTCTCAAACACAAGTTAAATAGATCATCCATTTGAGTTGTCAAGGATCAAAATTAAGATCATTTGTCTAACATATGGTGTTTGATGAGTTTGAGTGCAATTGGAGGAGAGTTGTGCATATTAGGGTTTGTGTTTTGGGAGACACGGCCAAAAGCAATGTGAGACACGGCCAAGCCAAGGGATTTTGGGCGTGTTGGATTAGTTTTTGGGTGACATGGCCGTGTTCCCAAGCCGTGTTAGCTACTGTGAATTTTGGTTTAAGAGACACGGCCACAAGCTTGGCCGTGTCCCTTGCCCGTGTTGCTTACTGTCCAAGTGGGTTGAGTGACACGGCCACAAGCTTGGCCGTGTCCCTCAAGTGGGCTGCCCGTGTCCCTCAAGTGTGATAGTTAGGGTTTTCATTCTTTGATCTTATTGCATTGCTTTGGTTCTCCAAAGGTAGGTTGGTCCTTAAACCTAACCCTAAACACTTTAAACACACTTGAATCAATGAATGATATAATCAAATGCATGTGTAAGGTCCTAAAGCTATGAATCATATCAATTGTTCTTTGCCCTAATTGCATTGTTGAGATTGAACAATGTTATGTTATGCATTGTGAATAGTAATGTGTTTCATAAGTAATATACATTGAAATGTATATCAAAGATGCAATGATAATTCAAATAAGACATGATATGAGACAATGCCATTGTGTTTGGCTATGATGATGTGATTGAAAGAAATAAGGCATGTTTGCCTAAATGTTGTTGAGAATTGAGAATGAAAATGATAATTGAATAATAAATGAATTGTGTGGCTAATGTGTTATTCCATTTTCAGAGTTGGTTGTTGGTGGCATGCCTAATAAGTGTAACAATCTCTTGAAGTTAGGTTGGATTGAATCCTTGAAGCCTAATTGAGATGTTACCACCCTTGAAGCTAGGTTGGGTTAGTTCTTGAAGCCAAGTTGGGTAGAAGCTTAGCATGCTTTGCTCCCCTTGAAGCTTGGTTGAACTTAATCCTTGAAGCCTAGTTGGGTATATGATATTGATAAATGTGATAACAAAACCAAAGCATTAACTCTGAAAATTGAATGGCATATTAGTGTGTCTTGGGCCCATGCTTGTCTTTGTTCAGTGTTGATTATGAATGGTTAAATGAATACTAATGAGGTATATGAAAAGATATTGAAATGTGATATGTAATGTGAAAATATGTTGTTAGTTTTGCATATATGATGTTATATGTATAATATGGATTGAGAAATGACATTGCATTGCACTAAGTCATATCATTTGCATGATTATCTTACTAAGCCGTTGGCTTAGCGCGATAGTGTTTAATCGCGCAGGTAATAGAGTTGATAGAGTTGAACCCAAGAGTTCATCAAGACCAAGTGAGAGTAGACCTTGAAGAATCTATTTTGGGAGCTTAAAGATCAGAGCAAACTTGCCAATCATGTATACTTCTTTATATTTTGTAAAGAAATGTTTAATATGTAAATATGTACATATTTTATAACTTCCGCTGTGTAATATATATATATATATAACTAATATGTTTTGTTTTATAAGTAAATGATCTACTTTTCTATAATGTATAATGATAAGGGTATTGTATCAAGTTTTAAAGTGTTTTGAATGTTAAGAGAACCGTAGCATCTCTATATTTAGTGCACTTATGCTACATTGTTGTGATTGTAGTGTGTGTGCATTGAATATGGGGGTGTTACAGATATTGAGATTTGGTCGAAGAGGGAAGCTGAGTCCGCGTTTTATTGGACTGTATGAAATTTTAGAAAGAATTGGGCCAGTTGCTTACTGGCTTGCTTTGCCACCTGATTTGGATAGGATCCATAATGTCTTCCATGTTTCTATGTTGAGGAGATATAGATCGGATCCATCTCATGTGTTATCAGTTGAATCTATTGAGGTGAGTCCGGATCTGACATTTGAAGAAGAACCAGTTGCTATTTTGGCATATGGGATGAAAGAGTTGAGACATAAGAAAGTGCCAATTGTGAAGATTCTTTGGAAGAATCACGGTAGAGAAGAGTCAACTTGGGAGAATGAGCAAGCAATGCGAGATCAGTATCCTCAATTGTTT
This sequence comes from Garcia nutans, assembly GCA_947685225.1. NCBI lineage: Eukaryota > Viridiplantae > Streptophyta > Magnoliopsida > Malpighiales > Euphorbiaceae > Garcia > Garcia nutans. The sequence goes on from CANTUV010000040.1 coordinate 13,315,743, forward strand.
CGGACTTGATAACAGGTAATTTCGAGGACGGAATTCTTTTTAGAGGGGAAGAATTGTAATATCCCAAAATATACCCTAGAAGTTTGGTATATAATTGTTGTTTTATTTGGATTAAGTGTATTTGTGTTTAATTGGAAAGAGATATGTGGTAAGAGTTGAGTGCATATGTTATTTATATTGTGATATACATAACATATACCATTCTAAGGGTGAAGGGTATAAAGGAAAGTAATTTGAAATTGAGTTAGTGGAATAAGATGAGTGGATGGAGATATTTTGAATAGTATATTATTATTTGTGTGGAGGAGATTGTTTTGAGGAGAGAGAGGGTTGACTTTTGCCTCTTTCTTTCTTTTCCTTTTCTTCTTTCTTCCTCCTTCTTCGTGCCTTTCATTTTCTTTCTTTCCTTTGTTTTTGTTGGCCGGCTGTTACAAGAGAGAGAGCAAGAAAGAGAGGTTTGATTCTACCAAGCTCAAGATTGAAGAAGTTTTCAAGAGATCAAGTAGGAATCCAAGAGTTTTTTTCTTATTTGGTAAGTTTCCTCTTGATTCCCTTGCTTTCTTTGAGTTTGTATTGTGACTTTGGTGATTGATGGATTGTTGGTATGTTATGGTTGAGTGTGTTGTGTTTAAGAGTGTTGGATTTAAGTAATTTTGGGATTTTTGGGTTGGATTGAAGGAAAGAGTAAGTTGGTTGGTATAGATTGAGTTGTGGTTGTGTTTAGAGTTTTTGATGAAGTTTGTGATTGTGTTTGATGTGTGTTTTGGCTTGTTTTGGTGTTGTTGTAAGTTTGAGAGGGTTTTTGGGTATGTTTTGTTAAGTTGGGTTGTAGTGGATGTTGATGGATAGAAGTGTTTTGTTGGTAGTGGTGTTGTCTTGGCCGGAATCTGGGTTCTTAGCCTGTCATGCCCAGGAGCACGTCCAGGTCCTTAGGCGTGTCAATTGTTCTGAGTGGCAGTAGGTGTGACACGGCCATTAACACGCCCGTGTTGTTGAGCGTGTCATAGCTACTGTGAGTTTTGAGAATTTGCACGGTCATGAGCATGCCCATGATGTTGAACGTGTCGATATTTCTGAGACACAGAATGTATTACACACCCAGTGACACGCCCGTGGTCCTGAGCGTGTCAATGCTTCTGTGATTGTGGAGTTACGGCACGGTCAGGGACACACCCGTGTGTGTGAGCGTGTCAAGTTTAGAGTTTGCCCTAGTTGATTCTTAACCTTATGATCTTATAAGAGTTTCCTCATTCTTTTGGAATAGGTTGTGAAGAAGGGGAATTACCCTAACTCAAGTGGTGATAGATTCTTGAAAGGTAAGTGATTAGAGTTGTGTAGGTTGCTTTGAAGTAAGTACAAACCTTGCATTGTTGCATACTTTCATATAGTGTTGAGATTGAACATACATTTAATGATATTGCTGATGCTTATTAATGATGAAATATAATATGTTTACTCAATGAAATTGATTATGAATACATTAATGTAAATTGAGATATGTTGTGTGTAACACCCCTTCCCGACCTACATGTGTAAGCTGAGTAGAGGCGCCACACTAACCTAATGTTGCTACCAATTTTACTTAGTCAAATTTTAGTTCCGATTTTTTTTTTCAAAAATTTTGCCATAGTTTCGCCTAAAAATTGAGTCCCAAGTGTCGACAAAACCAGTTTTTTTCTTATTTTTAAAAACATTTTACACAAACCAATGCAAACAAAATCATTCTCAGTACACTCCCAATAAATCCCCCTTGTAACCTCAACTACAACCTGCAAAAAGAATTTACACTTCTAGTGCAACATAACATAAAGGTTTTGTGACAATCCCTATATTTAAATATTACACAGCGGAAGTTATAAAATATTTACATATTTACATACTAAACATTTCTTTACAAAATATAAAGAAATATACATGATTGGCAAGTCTACTCTGATCTTTAAGCTCCCAAAATGGATTCTACAAGGTCTACTCTCACTTGGTCTTGATGAACTCTCGGGTTCAACTCTATCAACTCTATTACCTGCGCGATTAAACACTATCGCGCTAAGCCAAGGGCTTAGTAAGATAAAACATGCTAATGGTATGCTTTAATGTAATGCAATGCCACATATGTTATTGATAAGATCAACATCATAAATATAAAGTTAATCACATAATTATGCATTTCACAAATCATAGTCATATGAGTATACCCCATTTCAACATCTTTCCACATTCAACATTACTCAATCATACTCAATAACCAACATCTCATTTCATTAACTCATAACATTATTTAGGACATTCATATAACCTTGACACCTATGGGCCCAACAAGTATTTAATACGATATTCAGAGTTCAGAGTTACCGATTTGGTTCATAGTCACAATAATCACGCCCGTAGGCAATGTATATACATGTATCTCTATCCATGGATAGTGTAACAGACCCAGTCTCTTGGACCATCACTCAACACATATGAGGAGATCCTCAACCCGGCAAGACTGTTACAAATCATATATCTTATATTCACAATTCTCATAGTGTAACAGACCCAGTCTCTTGGACCATCAACTCAACACATATGAGGAGATCCTCAACCCGGCAAGACTGTTACCTTTCATCATTTCTTAGGCATGCCACCCAAATCCAGAACTCTGAAACTGAATAACATATTAAACAAACAATTCATTTATTACATAGTTGCCATTTCCATTCTCAAATTCTCATCACATTTAGGCAAACATGCCTTCTTTCTTTCAATATCATCATCATAGCCAATCACAATGGCATTGTCTCATATCATGTCTTATTTGAATTATTATTTCAATTTCAATGTATATTATTCATGAAACACATAACCATTCACAATGCATAACATAACATTGTTCAATCTCAACAATGCAATTAGGGCAAAGAACAATTGATATGATTCATATGAATAATACATTCTGGTTTTAGACTCCATTTTATCCTTATTTTGAAAAATTGTATAAAATAATCTACTTGATTAAAAATTCTACAATTTTTACAGAATTTAGTTTTGTATCTTAAAATCATTTCTTTAAAATTTCAGATCAAACTGAACACAAAATCTTGGTCAAATAGTTCACCTAACCAGACTGCCCCAATTGCCCTGCATCCTGGCAGCAGTTCTGAACTTTGTGAATTCCATAAATCAAATTCAATCAACGTGGTTCTAAATTATTTTTCTCAAATACTAGACTCACTAAGAAACAACATATCCAAAATTCAATTGGATATGATTTTTCTACATTTTATTAAAAATCCCGAAATATAGCTATCTCAGTTAAGGTACCTGCTGGAACAGTTCTACTAAAAATAATCTTTCTAAACTCATAACCATTCCAAAATCGAATCAACATATTTTTCAGTCATTCTAGACTCATAGAGGCACAACATATCAAAAATTCACTTCAAGAACATTTTTCTATAATTAATTAAAAATCATACAAGTTACAGCCTTTACTAATTGTAAAACAGAAAAAGAATTCACTAAACACACTCTTACTCTTCCATCACCAACACCAACCTAGCTTCTTATCTTTAATTCCATTTCAACACTTGAGAATAAATCATAAACACATCTCATCATCAAATCATCAAACCCTAATTAACTTCCCATACCACTTCAAAAGTAGGAAAGAAATCAAAGGAAAGATCTTACCTTAGTTAAAACTTCTTGAATCAACACTTAAACACTTAATCTTCCTTCAATTTGAGCTCAACACATCAAGATCCTCTCTTCACCACTTGCTTTCCTTTCTCTATGGAGGAGCCGGCCACACACATGAAGAAGAAGAAGAAATTATGAATAAACCAAAGTCAACTCTTCTTTAAATCTCCACCAAGAGTTCCAATTCAAGCAATTACTTAATTACCCTTAATCATTTAATTTAACTTTTGTCTCATGTATGCCCATGATAGTAATTACACATATCACATAAAAATATCTCTCTTCCTTTGACTCTTCCTTTGACCCATTTATATGTTATATATATCCTCATATACACAATATATACCATTCTCTCTAAACCCTAATTCTTTCCCAATACACATATACACAAGCATTCTCCTCCCAATTTCTTTTCTTATCCCATCATATACATTCAATCCAATTTATAACAATAACAACAACAACAATATGCAAAACTTCTAGGGCATAAATGAGGATATTACAATTCTCCCCCTCTAAAAAGAAAATTTCATCCTCGAAATTACCTGATATTAAAGCTGAAACAATTGCGGATATTGCTCTTGCATGGATTGTTCACTTTCCCAAGTTGCTTCTTCTTTTCCATGATTCTTCCACAAAATCTTCACAAGTGGCACTTTCTTGTTTCTCAACTCTTTCACATCACGTGCCAAAATAGCAACTGGTTCCTCTTCAAATCTCAAATCAGGATTTACTTCAATTGACTCAATCGGCAACACATGAAATGGATCTGACCTATACCTCCTCAACATAGAAACATGAAATACGTTATGAATACGATCCAACTCAAGTGGCAGAGCAAGTCGATACGCCACTGGCCCAACTCTTTCTAACACTTCATACGGCCCAATGAAACGAGGACTCAATTTTCCTTTCCGACCGAACCTCAAAATCTTCTTCCAAGGAGACACTTTCAGAAATACCTTATCTCCAACATCAAACTCTATATCTCTCCTTTTCAGATCTGCATAAGATTTTTGTCGGTCTGAAGCTGCTTTTAACCTGTCTCGAATTAACTTTACTTTTTCTTCAGTTTCTTGAATCAAATCAGGACCAATCAACTTATTATCTCCAAGCTCATTCCAACAAAGAGGTGTCCTACACCGTCTGCCATACAATGCTTCAAATGGTGCCATACCAATGCTGGATTGGTGACTGTTGTTGTATGCAAACTCCACCAGAGGTAAAAATCTATCCCAACTTCCAGTGAAATCAATGACACAGCTTCTCAACATGTCCTCAATAATCTGTATCACCCTCTCTGACTGTCCATCCGTCTGTGGATGAAAAGCAGTGCTGAAATGCAGTCGAGAACCCAAAGCACTATGCAAACTCTTCCAAAATCTTGAAGTAAACCTGGGATCTCGATCAGATACTAAAGAAGTTGGAACACCATGCAACTTCACAATCTCATGGATATACAGCTCAGCCAACTTCTCCAAAGAGTAATCCATCCGCACCGGAAGGAAATGAGCTGTCTTAGTCAATCTATCCACAATCACCCATATGGCATCATGTTTCCTTTGTGTCAATGGAAACCCAGACACAAAGTCCATTGTCACTCTTTCCCACTTCCATTCTGGCACTGACAACGGTTGAAGCAACCCGGTGGGAACTTGATGCTCTGCTTTAACCTTCTGACAAGTGAGACATTTTGATACAAACTCAGCAATGTCTCTCTTTAACCCAATCCACCAATAATGCTGTCTCAAATCATGATACATCTTGGTATTGCCTGGATGCATAGCAAACATCGACTGATGAGCTTCTTCCAAAATAATCTTCTTCAAATCAGCATCATCGGGTACACATAATCTGTTTTTAAACCATAGGCTCCCATCACTCTTCACAACAAAATCTCTACTCTTTCCACTCTGACAATCTGAAATAATCTTCTGAATCTTCATATCAGTCATCTGAGCCTCTTTAATCTGATCTAACAAAACTGGCTTCAATTGCAACTGTGCCAACAATGCACCATCATCACAAGGTACAAAACTGGCATGCAATGCTCTCAACTCAACAAGCAACGAGAGCGAGTAAACTGTTAAACCAGCTAAAGACTTCCGACTCAAGGCATCAGCAACAACATTTGCTTTACCTGGATGATAGTCAATCAAGCAGTCGTAGTCTTTAATCAATTCTAACCATCTCCTCTGACGAAGATTGAGTTCTTTCTGGACACCCAAATACTTCAAACTCTTGTGATCAGTGTAGATGAAACATTTCTCCCCAAACAGATAGTGGCGCCAAATCTTTAATGCAAACACAATGGCAGCCAATTCCAAATCATGGGTCGGATAGTTAAGCTCATGCGGTTTCAACTGCCTAGATGCATAAGTTATAACTTTACCTTCCTGCATCAATACACACCCCAAACCTCTATGTGAAGCATCACTGTAGATCACATATGGTTTGCCTTCCACAGGTAAAGTAAGAACAGGCGCTTAAGTCAACATATCTCTCAACTGCTCAAAGCTAGCCTGACACTGATCCGTCCACAAAAACCTCACTCCCTTACGAAGCAATCTGGTGAGTGGAGTAGCTATTAAAGAAAACCCTTTCACAAACCGCCGGTAATAGCCTGCCAAACCTAGAAAACTTCTAATCTCTGTCACAGACTTAGGTGGACTCCAATTCAGAATAGCTTCAACTTTACTTGGATCAACTCTAATGCCTTCTACTGAAACAATATGTCCGAGAAAAGCTACTTGATCCAACCAGAACTCACACTTCGACAATTGAGCAAACAACTGCTTCTCTCTCAAAATCTGCAACACAATCCACAGATGCATATCATGTTCCTCTTCATTCCGCGAATACACCAGAATGTCATCAATGAAGACCACTACAAATTGATCCAAATAGGGCCTAAACACCCTATTCATCAAATCCATAAAAGCTGCAGGTGCATTCGTTAGACCAAAAGGCATAACTAGAAATTCATAATGCCCATACCTGGTCCGAAAGGCGGTCTTCGGAACATCCTCAGCTCTGACTCTCAGCTGATGGTACCCAGATCTCAAATCAATTTTAGAAAATACAGCTGCACCCTTCAATTGATCAAAAAGGTCATCAATTCTAGGCAAAGGATATTTATTTTTAATAGTCACCTTGTTCAATTGCCTATAATCGATACACAACCTCATAGTACCATCTTTCTTTTTCACAAATAGCACAGGAGCTCCCCAAGGAGAAACACTGGGGCGAATAAATCCTTTGTCCAATAACTCCTGTAATTGCACTTTCAACTCCCTTAATTCTGCTGGTGCCATTCTGTAAGGAGTAATCGAGATAGGAGTGGTACCAGGCAACAATTCGATACCGAACTCCACCTCTCTCTCAGGAGGCAATCCTGGCAACTCCTCTGGAAAAACATCAGGGAACTCTGCAAATGTGGCAATACTATCAATAGGAGAACCCTTCACTCTAGTATCCACCACATGAGCAAGATAGGCTTCACACCCCTTCCTAATCAATCTTCTAGCTGCAACAGCTGAAACAAATAAGGAGGCTAGCTGTTCCTGCTCATTAGATACTATCACATCTCTACCATCAACAGTTCTCAAAGAAACAATTTTCTTTTTACAATCAACTACAGCTCCATGTCTAGCTAACCAATCCATGCCTAGGATCACATCATATTCCTTAAATGGCATCTCAATCAAATCTCCAAGGAACTCCTCACCCTGCACCCTCACTGCACAATCCCGGTGCACTTTACTAACCATCACACTATGCCCTAACGGATTTGTCACCAACACATCAAATCCTAGGGACTCAGCATGCACATCAAACACAGGCAAAACAGATGCACTAATATATGAATGTGTGGAACCCGGATCAATCAAAGCAAGTACTGAAATATCAAATAAAGAAAAAGTACCAGCTATGACTGCCGATGCATCTGGCTGCCTCTGCATAACATACATCCTCTGGGAAGATCCAACCTCCTCTGGTCTACCCTCCTTGGATGTAGCACCTCCTCTAGAACTGAACCCTGGTCTACCTCCTCGACTGGCACCTCTGCCTCCTCGGCCTCCCCTCGCACTAGGTCGAGAAGCTGCTGTATCAACTGACATCTGTTCCTGTCTCTCAGGACAGTCTCTCACAAAGTGATCAGGTGATCCACACCTGAAGCATACCCCTGATCTACTATACCTCCAACAAACGCCCCCATGTCTTCCACCACACTGGTTACACACAGGTAAGGTGGATCTCTGAACTCCAGGAGTAGGAGCACTCGCTACTGAAGCCGCAGGTCTAAATCTCTGTCTCTGTAACTGCACTGACCTACCCACTGGTCTCTGGCTCCTACCACCCCGAGGAACAAAACTCCCTTTTCCTCTCTTTGCAGAAGAAGACCCTGCCTCAAACTGGGGCCTCCTAACTCTAGTCTCTTCCTCTGAAGCAGCTGCAATAACTTGAGCTCTCTCCACACTGCGAGCTGCTGCCACAAGCTGAGAAAAATCATTATATCTTGAACCAGCCACATGACATATAAGAGAAGGCCTTAACCCCTCTTCAAATCTCCTGCATCTATCTATCTCATCAGCAATGATACCCCCAGCATACTGACTCAGTCGAATAAACTCAACTTCATACTCAGTAACAGTCTTGCTGTCTTGCTTCAAGCTCAAGAACTCCATCTTCTTCATGTCTTTATACTCCCTAGGAGTATACTTCAACTCAAATTCCCTCAGAAAATCAACATATGACAAAGTTGGTGGATCATCCATAGAATGGGGCACTGCCTCCACCAATCGTAGGCATCCTTCTGCAGCAAAGATCTTGCATAGTCAAACTTTTCCTCAGGGGTGGCTTGCAACTGAGCAAATATTCTCTGAACTTTGTCTAACCATTGCTCAGCCACAACTGGATCAGTAGTACCTATAAAATCCTCTGCTCCAAACTTCCTTAGTTTATCATATTGCCTCACTGCTACCAAAGGCTGTGGGGGTGGTGGTGGTGGCTATGGTTGCATTGATGCTGGCCTCAAAGCCTCTATCACATGCCTAACCCAAGCTGGCGGAACCTCCTCCCCAGCTGATCTCCCTGACACCGAAGTAGGTGCCTCCTCAACACTAACAACCCTAGCTCCATCATCAGGGGCAATACTCTCGGCACTACCCTCAACTGACTGTCGTGAGTGAGAATCCATCACAACCTAAGTCTGTAAACACAACATACTACATCTTATTAAAGATCAGAGGTTGCCAATCCCAAACATATATGTTATTCAAAAACCATTTTTTTTAAAAATCAAAATAGTCTTTTTATCACATTTTACCTAGGTTGAGAATCTCAAACCTAGGCTCTGATACCAAAACAATTGTAACACCCCTTCCCGACCTACATGTGTAAGCTGAGTAGAGGCGCCACACTAACCTAATGTTGCTACCAATTTTACTTAGTCAAATTTTAGTTCCGATTTTTTTTTCAAAAATTTTGCCATAGTTTCGCCTAAAAATTGAGTCCCAAGTGTCGACAAAACCGGTTTTTTTCTTATTTTTAAAAACATTTTACACAAACCAATGCGAACAAAATCATTCTCAGTACACTCCCAATAAATCCCCCTTGTAACCTCAACTACAACCTGCAAAAAGAATTTACACTTCTAGTGCAACATAACATAAAGGTTTTGTGACAATCCCTATATTTAAATATTACACAGCGGAAGTTATAAAATATTTACATATTTACATACTAAACATTTCTTTACAAAATATAAAGAAATATACATGATTGGCAAGTCTACTCTGATCTTTAAGCTCCCAAAATGGATTCTTCAAGGTCTACTCTCACTTGGTCTTGATGAACTCTCGGGTTCAACTCTATCAACTCTATTACCTGCGTGATTAAACACTATCGCGCTAAGCCAAGGGCTTAGTAAGATAAAACATGCTAATGGTATGCTTTAATGTAATGCAATGCCACATATGTTATTGATAAGATCAACATCATAAATATAAAGTTAATCACATAATTATGCATTTCACAAATCATAGTCATATGAGTATACCCCATTTCAACATCTTTCCACATTCAACATTACTCAATCATACTCAATAACCAACATCTCATTTCATTAACTCATAACATTATTTAGGACATTCATATAACCTTGACACCTATGGGCCCAACAAGTATTTAATACGATATTCAGAGTTCAGAGTTACCGATTTGGTTCATAGTCACAATAATCACGCCCGTAGGCAATGTATATACATGTATCTCTATCCATGGATAGTGTAACAGACCCAGTCTCTTGGACCATCACTCAACACATATGAGGAGATCCTCAACCCGGCAAGACTGTTACAAATCATATATCTTATATTCACAATTCTCATAGTGTAACAGACCCAGTCTCTTGGACCATCAACTCAACACATATGAGGAGATCCTCAACCCGGCAAGACTGTTACCTTTCATCATTTCTTAGGCATGCCACCCAAATCCAGAACTCTGAAACTGAATAACATATTAAACAAACAATTCATTTATTATATAGTTACCATTTCCATTCTCAAATTCTCATCACATTTAGGCAAACATGCCTTCTTTCTTTCAATATCATCATCATAGCCAATCACAATGGCATTGTCTCATATCATGTCTTATTTGAATTATTATTTCAATTTCAATGTATATTATTCATGAAACACATAACCATTCACAATGCATAACATAACATTGTTCAATCTCAACAATGCAATTAGGGCAAAGAACAATTGATATGATTCATATGAATAATACATTCTGGTTTTAGACTCCATTTTATCCTTATTTTGAAAAATTGTATAAAATAATCTACTTGATTAAAAATTCTACAATTTTTACATAATTTAGTTTTGTATCTTAAAATCATTCCTTTAAAATTTCAGATCAAACTGAACACAAAATCTTGGTCAAATAGTTCACCTAACCAGACTGCCCCAATTGCCCTGCATCCTGGCAGCAGTTCTGAACTTTGTGAATTCCATAAATCAAATTCAATCAACGTGGTTCTAAATTATTTTTCTCAAATACTAGACTCACTAAGAAACAACATATCCAAAATTCAATTGGATATGATTTTTCTACATTTTATTAAAAATCCCGAAATATAGCTATCTCAGTTAAGGTACCTGCTGGAACAGTTCTACTAAAAATAATCTTTCTAAACTCATAACCATTCCAAAATCGAATCAACATATTTTTCAGTCATTCTAGACTCATAGAGGCACAACATATCAAAAATTCACTTCAAGAACATTTTTCTATAATTAATTAAAAATCATACAAGTTACAGCCTTTACTAATTGTAAAACAGAAAAAGAATTCACTAAACACACTCTTACTCTTCCATCACCAACACCAACCTAGCTTCTTATCTTTAATTCCATTTCAACACTTGAGAATAAATCATAAACACATCTCATCATCAAATCATCAAACCCTAATTAACTTCCCATACCACTTCAAAAGTAGGAAAGAAATCAAAGGAAAGATCTTACCTTAGTTAAAACTTCTTGAATCAACACTTAAACACTTAATCTTCCTTCAATTTGAGCTCAACACATCAAGATCCTCTCTTCACCACTTGCTTTCCTTTCTCTATGGAGGAGCCGGCCACACACATGAAGAAGAAGAAGAAATTATGAATAAACCAAAGTCAACTCTTCTTTAAATCTCCACCAAGAGTTCCAATTCAAGCAATTACTTAATTACCCTTAATCATTTAATTTAACTTTTGTCTCATGTATGCCCATGATAGTAATTACACATATCACATAAAAATATCTCTCTTCCTTTGACTCTTCCTTTGACCCATTTATATGTTATATATATCCTCATATACACAATATATACCATTCTCTCTAAACCCTAATTCTTTCCCAATACACATATACACAAGCATTCTCGTCCCAATTTCTTTTCTTATCCCATCATATACATTCAATCCAATTTATAACAATAACAACAACAACAATATGCAAAACTTCTAGGGCATAAATGAGGATATTACATTGTGACATGAAGCCATTGTGGTTGGCTATGACAATGTAAATGGAACAATTGAGGCATGGTTGCCTATGTGGTTATGGAATATGAAAGGAGATATGAATTGAGAAAGATATTGATAAAGAAATAAATGAAATCATTTTGTGACTAATATGTATATTCAATTTTCAGAGTTCTGGGTTTGGCGGCATGCCTATGAATCACTGGATAGGCGAAGTGGGATGGCCCGTAAGCCGAATCCAGTTGATAAATGTGAAATGTGATGTTTTTGGGGTGAAATGACCGGGTCGTAAACCTCAAAAACATATTATTGAAACTAGATTGAGTGAAATGACTGGGTCGTAAGCTTCAATCTTGTTGATTATCCATGGATATATATATATATATATTGCCTACGGGGCTAGACACAAGGTGTCAATATGGACCAAAGCAGTAACTCTGAACTTTGAATCACATATTAGTGAGTTTTGGGCCCGTGTCTATCTTATTTGTAATATGTGAATTATGAATGAAGAAACAATGGAATAATGAAATCTAATGCATAATTACGAAATGTGATATGATTATGTATGGTTTATGAAATGTATAATGGTGACATGTGCATCGCATTAAAGCATAATGTTTGTATGAGTTGCACCACTGAGCTGTTAGCTCAGCGCGATTGTGGTTCATCGCGCAGGTAACAGGGTGGAACCCGAGAGTTCTTCGAGACCGAGTGAGTCTAGACATTGAAGAGTTGACTTTTGGACTTAAAGATCAGAGAAGAACTGCCAGTCATGTATATATTTTATGTTTGTATATTATGATATTTTGATGTATAAGTATTTGTAAACATTTGTTCTATTTTCCGTTGCGTTTTAAATGAACTTTCTATTTATTTGGTTTTATAAACTCTTTCAAAAGTTTTCAATTGTTTACATTATATAAGTGTGATAACATGAGTGATTTGTAAAAATGTGGCATTTCTATATTCAGTATACGTATATTAAGATCGTATTAGCATGCTGTGTACGTATACAGGGTATAGGGGTGTTACAACTTTAGTCTTCCCTTTTTCCCTTGGCTTCTTAGTGCTAGCAGATGCGTTGGCATGATTTTCTAAGATTGCAGTCAATTGGTTCTTCATGGTCTCAGCTAGGGCCTCTTTTATTTCTTCCATTTTGGCATTAAGGGCTTCATCCTCTATCCTTTGAATTTGTTCAGGATCCATTATTTTTTGTGGGAAAGTGATTGAGCCATTGCTAGATACTTTGTCTCCGGCGTAGGTCAAATTGTCATAAGCTTTTAAACTATCATAATCCAGGGCTGTGAGTCAGAAAGGACTAATGATATGAGATGCAAATGTATGCATGTATGCATGTATGCACAAACAATTGACAAACAAGGATGTATAGGACATTCCTTCCAATCTTATAACATCCACACACGAATGGCGAGTCTCTTTTCCTAGGTATATGGTTAAAAAAAATACCAATATGGGGTACCTTGTTTTTGAATAATTCCCTTGAACATTTTAACCAATAGTTACATTTTCGAAAATGGAAATCCATTCATAGTAATTCCCATTAATTAGGTTTTAATCCATTCAACTAACTATAGTAGCTTTTATGATATATTGGATTAAAACTAAATTAAGAGGTTTATTATAAGTAGATTTCTCACTTGAAAAAGTAACTAATGATTCATGCCAAAAACAAGCCCATGATTAATTTATTCTTAGTATAAACTAGGCTCACAATTGATTTTTGGTATTTCGTAATTAACCTAAATAATTTGCAAGCTCTTGATAAGAAAATGTTGGATGAAAATACTTTTGTTTCTAGGCCCATTGTAAAAAGATCTTAGAAAAAATGTATTTTGGGCTTAGTATTTGGGCCATGAGCAAAAGAATTTTAGAAAGGTTTTATGTCCGAAGACCGTCTTGAAATGTTTTGAAAATAGCTTTGGTCTTTTGGGCTTTAAAGAAAAATTTATTTTGAGCTTACAATATACTTAGGTCATATTAGAAAAAGAACAAACAAAATAAGCCATGATTTAAGCCAAGATAAATTAACCATAGTCAAACAACATGCATTTGGGGTAAAACCTAAGGAAAGTAACTAGGCCAATTACATGAGCTTTAGTCTTTAGGTAAAAAGGCTTAGGTTCCCATAGCAAGTATATACCAAATGGTATGAGGCTATGAGTGTTTATGCCATGCTTGCTCTCCATACCTTGAGTGAAAGTATGGTATCCCTTACAAAACACAACACGGGTAACACGGGCGTCCTAACTCACGCACATGATGCAATCTAAGATGATGCGATGGATAATATCATTATAAGAAAGAATAGAATAATATAAAGACCAACGGAATCAACTTCTCTTATCCCCAGTGGAGTAGCCACTGTGAGCGGGGATTTTTCCCCCACTGGCGGTGGAATAGTTCTTGTGACTTTGGCGCTATTTAGGCTCAGGGCCTTAGAGAACACGGACCTAAGTACGGAGTAAATGGAGTCGCCACCCGGATGGACCGGGAAAAAGAAATGGGTGGATGACTCGATTCTTAAGGATTCCCCAACCCCCTAATGGTTTAAAAAGTTGGGTACGTGTGGGGAAGGTGAGAAATGGCCAAGCACCCCCACAACGCCCGATTCATTGGAACCGGCCTCCTTTACAGGTCTTAATATTATAAAATTCTTAAATATAACAACATTATCCATATTACACACAATAAAAATAAAGCATCAATATATTGAAAATTAAAACAATGTCCAAACAAAACAATTAAATGGACACCCATCCAAGGATGGAAACATGTCCTTACATCCCATACCTAAATAGGACACCCACCGAAAGGTAGATACATGTCCTTCACATTGGTTCTAAAATAGAAAAACAATTTAAATTACATGATATTTAACTAATGAGGTACCCACCAAGTGGAAACATACCTCTTACAACATTTGGAAATCTAAATAAATCGATAAAAGTAAATAACCATTCATCATAAATAAATCATTCATCAAAGGTACTAAATATCAATAGAAAGTAAACATCCATCCATGATAAATTAGATAAACCAAACATTGAACTTAAATAAATTAAAGCATATAAAATAAATCAAAGCATAATCAAATATAAAATTGAATAAGGCAAATAAAGATTCAATTTAGGTCTACTGTTTCTATTTAAGTTTCTTTATTTCATGTGTTTAGGGTTTTGGAATTCATGAGTTTAAACTATTGTGAGTTTTAATGGAATTGACATGGAGCAAAAGTTTTATGATTTAAAAAGTTGGTAAAGTTCTTTGATTCACCAAATTAGGGTTTGAGATGTATAATCATGAGATTAGGTTTTGGACACCTTAAAAAATTTAGATTTATGATTTATGGTCACTGGATTGTGTTTTCTAAGATTACTGTGTAGAATTAGATTTATATGGTTTTAAAGTTTTAAAGAATTAGGGTTTGGAAAACTTTAGGGTTTAGGTTTTAAGGGAGTTAGGGTTCACTGTTTTGGGTTTTGGAGTTAAATTAGGGTTTAGTGTTTTAGAATTTTAAGAAACAATTGATAATTTTATGAAACTTTATGAAAATAAATAAAATGATTTAAGGTTTATATAAATAGAACAAATGTTTTTAGGGTTGGTGGAAGGAAACAGAATCGAGTTTAGGATTTTGAAAAGAAACAGGTTCAATTAGGGTTTTAAGATTTTGAAGAAGTAAAAATAACAATTTGAAGATTTTTGGGGGAAAAAAGCAACAAATTAAGGTTTTTAAACTTTAGAAAAGGCAAATTAAGGTTCTAGGGTTTTTGAATTAAAAGAAACAATGGGATTATTTAAGCTACTGTGAAGAAATTAGACAATTGATGCATACCTCCATTTGTTGGTTCCACCAAAAATTTCTTATTGGATGAACAAAAACAAAGACAAGCTTTGCTGCCTTTGAATTGCTTGAACTGTTTGTCTACTCTCTCAAAAAAACCAGATTGATTTAAAGCTTTTCCTCCTCAGTTTCGGTCTCCAATTTCTCCTCCAAATTTCCTCCGATCGATTTCTTTTTTTTTCCTCCCCAAATTTGATCGATTTCCTTTTTTTTTCCTCCACTTTTTGTGTTGTTTTTGTCTTATTTATAGAAGAATTTCATGGTTCTTCCTAGTTATTCACGGAATCTAATATTGATTAAGAAAAGGAAACCAAAACCTAATTGTATTAGGTTTCGAAAAAATTTGCGTCGGAAAAATTTCGCTGGCGAAAAAAAAACAGCTGCGGAAAAAATGCCCTGGCAAAAAATTGCCGTAGTTGGCTGCGAGCTGTGGGTGAGGACTGGCCTGCAGGCCATTTCGCCCGCAGGAAAGTCCTGCGGGCGAAATATCCCACGACCATTCGAAACCGCGCTGATTTTATTTTTATTTTTTATTAATAAAAAATACATACTAAAGCAAAAATTATTTAATTAAGATAATAAATTTTATTTTGGACTAATTAAAATATATTGGACAACACAAAAATTATTTTGGACTAATTAAAATATATTGGACCAGACTAGGTCAAAAATTAAGGGTCTACAGTTTGCTCCCTGCTTGAATGATCTGAGACTTTAGTGAAAGAGAGTGAAAAGCAATAAGACTTAATTTTTGAGATGGTTGAGTTTTTAGGTTCTGGACTTAAGGATAATTTTAGGTTCTGGACCTGAGTGTAATTTTGGGTTCTGGATCTGAGCTAAGTTCTTGACTTAGAAAAGATTCTAGGTTCTAGACCTAAGGAAAATTTGGGTTCTGGACCCGATCTATTATGTTTTATAATAACACTTGAATGTTTTCAGTTTTCTCATATTGCTAAATTGAAAGATTGGTTTGTTTAATATAAACCGTGACACTTTTGTATATGATATGCGTATATTACATATGTGGTTGTATGTAGTGTGTGTATATAGGGTATAGGGGTGTTACATCCTAATTAACAAATGAGAGTAGGATTAGGTTTAGGGTCAAGGTAAGTTTTCGTATAAATATGTGATTAAAACAAATAAAAAGGGGGAACAGATCGGAAGGCAACTAGAATTAATAGATTGGCAGTAAAAGAGAGAGAGCAATATCAAAAATCAAGGGAGCAACTGGGATTAATTAATAAACTGGTAGTAAAGGAAAGCAAGGATAAGAGTCTTATGAAACCCTAATTATCAAGAAGCAATTGAGTGAACAGTAACCATATAACAATTGCCTCAAGCAATTTTTTCCCTCCACCAATAACAAGAGCTGATTCAGCATGTAATAAACATCAGATTTGATTCAATGCATTGAAAATTGGAGGAGCCTACGACACAGGTACATCTTCATTATTTCATTAATTCATTTAGCTTAAATTTTCATTCCTCTTATTTTGTTAATTGAGCATACTATTCTTATTTACATCAAATATAACTTTGGAAATTTCATTCAATAAGTCTTACCTTTAGTATTCAATTTGTTCCAAAATTTAAATCATAGAATGTAATATCCCAAGTAATACCCTAAATTTTTGGAAATGCTTATTGTTGAAATTGAATTAAATGATTTAAAATGTATGTTTAATTAAGTGAAAAGATAAGAGGAAGGAAGATGTGTATATGTTATATAAATAGAGATATATATACATTATATACAAATCTATGTCTTATTACAGGTCAAAAGAGATATTTTAATTATATAAGATAGCGGTAGTGGATATTTGCTTTATTTTATTATATTAAGGATAGTGGAAGATGACATAAGTGGGTTTAATATTATATTGTTAAATTGCTTGGTGGAGAGTGATTTGGGAAGTTGTTTGGTTAAAAGAGAAGAGCGAGGTTTGACTTTGCGTTTCTTCTTCTTTCTTCTTTGGTCGGCCACCACCATCTTCTTCAAGAGAGAGAGATTTTGTTGCTTCCAAACTCAAGAGACTGAAGGATTTCAAGAGATCAAGTTGGGGTTTTAAGGATTTTCTTCACTTTTGGTAAGTTTCCAACTTGTTTCTTTTTTTTCTTTTGAGTTTGTGTTTATGAGTTTGGTGAGTGGTTGTTGTAGATGTGTTTATGGTTTTTTTGGTATGTTTGAAGTGTTTTGTCTTGTTAAATTTGATATTTGGGGTTGGATTGAAGAAAAAAGGCTAAGTTTGGTGAAAGAGACAAGAGTTGTGATTGTGTTTTGATGTTTGTAATTGAGTTATTTTGATGTTTATGCAAGTTTATATTGTATATTGATGGTTTTGGTTAAGTTTGTTTGGAGTGGAAAAGAGTAAAGAAAGAGGATTGTTGGATGTGGTGTTTTTGGTGTCGTTTTTAGGATTTTTGGCTTGACACACCCATTAACACGGCCATGTCTTTGGGCGTATTGTTGGTTCTATTTTCTGGGTTGGTGACACGTCCATGTCACTGAGCATGTCATAGCTACTGTATTGTTGGTTGATTGACATGTCCAGTGACACGCCCATGTCATTGATTGTGTCATAGCTTTTGTGTTGGAGGAGGATTGACACGTGCAGTGACATGCCCATGTCACTGAGTGGGCCAAAGCCTTTGTGTTTTGGGCTTAGGGCACGATCAGGGATATGCCCGTGTTGTTGAGCATGTCAAGTTTAGAGTTTACCCTAGATAGTTCTCTTCCTTGTTTTCCTATGTGTATCACTAAGTGAGTATGTATCATCACATTAGGATTAGGTTTTGAAGAGATTTGAGTTACCCAGTCCAAGGATTGAGGGACATCTTGGAAGAGGAAGTTGATAGAGTGGTGTTGTTGCTCTTAAAGGTCAGTACAAAATTTGAATGATTGCATACATTTACATGACATTGGAACTTAACACATTTAGTTGAGAAATGTGTTAAGTTGATATATTGCTGATGAATGAGTTATATGTTTTGATATGCATAATGTGAATTATGATGATGTATCAAAGCAATTGAGTAATGTGTTGAAAATGAAAAGAAATGTGGAATAATGTGATAAGATATGTGAAATCACAATGTAACAAAATGATGTTGATACAAAAGAGAAGAATGAGAAAGGTGAGAAAATGATGATATAATAAGGCAATGTGCCTATTTTGATCATGAGAAAATGAGAATGGAATTATGAAAATATTTGAAAATGAGAAATATGAATAAATTGTGTGTCTAGTATGTTATTCAATTTTTATAGTTCTAGGTTTGGCGGCATGCCTATGATTGCCTACGGGCTAAATGCTGGAATGGTGAAAAGACTGGGTCGTAAGCCAGGCCAGCTGATAAATATGATGTTTTTGGGGTAAAAAGACTGGGTCGTAAGCTTGAGAGTTACTATAGCAGTCTAGCTAGGTTAAGGACTAAGATACCGGGGCCTAAGGTTCTAGCCGGGTTGAGGTCCAAGAGACTGGGGCTGTTACATTATCCATGGATATATTACCTAAGGGGCTAGACACATGGTGTCATTATGGACCAAAGCAGTAACTCTGAAATTTGAATAGCATATTAGATCCTTTTTGGGCCCATGTTTGTCTTTGCTTAAATGTGAATTATGAAATGCGATGCAAATGATTAATATGTTGAGATATAATGTAATGAGTTGATATATTCATATCCATTATGCATTAGCATTGCATTGATCTATATTGAATCAAAGCTTGTACTACTAAGCTTTTTGCTTAGCGCGATTGTGGTTCATCGCGCAGGTGACATGGTAGATCCGGTTTTGCCAGAGAACTCGTCTAGACTGAGTCTTTAAGATTAGAGTTGTTAGTGGACATCAAGATCAGAGATGAACTGCCAGCATGTATAAATTTCATATTTTTTTACTTATTGATTTTGATGTAACATATGTATATTATGCTCCATTTTTCCATTGCTTATTGAATGTTTTCTCTATTGATTTCTATAATATAAGTTAAAAATTTTTAGTTTATTCAGATTTTAGCAATGATGATTTGATTTTATAGCTAGAGATTGTTTTGTTTCTAAATGAACTGTGACATTCCTGTATCCAGTATATGTATATCGCATATAGTGTGTGTGTATGTGGTGTACGTATATTGGGTATAGGGGTGTTACATAGAATCTAATATCAATTGAATAATTCAAGTTCCTGATTTTTACTTATAAACCTAAATCAAATTTTCCAAAACCTTAAAGTCTTAATTTAAGAATTCTATACATTGTAAAACCCCTAATCCGAAAATCCAAAACCATAATTTAATTTTCTCAATCCAAAAACCCTATAACTCTAATGTTATTTTCTAAAGTCCTAAAAACCTAGTTTGATTCCAAATACCCATGAAATCACAATTTCCCATCTAAAATCCTAAAAAACCATATTTCATGTTTTAAACCCTAGTTTCCCTTCTAAAACAATATTTTATGTTTGAAACCCTAGTTTCCCATCTAAAACCCTAAAAAACCCTAGAATCCCTAATTCAAGATGTAAACCTAAATTTATATATTTATTGCTTTATCTAATTTTAGATTTTATTATGTAGTTTATTATATCTCTTGATGATTGATTTATTTAATTATGACGTTTGGCTTATTTAATTTATCATGGATGAATATTTTTCAATTATTATTTGTTTATTAAAATTGTAAGAGTTATGTTTCCATGATTGGGTACCTCATTAATTAATTTTCATATAATTTAAATTGTTTTCATATTTTTGGATTAATGTAAAGGACACGTTTCCACATTTCGGTGGGTGTCCTATTTAGTTTTAGATAGTGGACGATGTAAGGACACATTTCAATCCTCGGATGGGTGTTCATTTATTTATTTTGTTTGAACATTGCCTTGATTTTAATATAATGATGCTTTATTTTAATTATTGCATGTAGTATGGATAATATCGTTATATTTAAGAATTTTATAATATTAAGATCTGAAAAGGAGGCCGATTCCAATGAACTGGGAGTTGTGGGGGGTGCTGGGCCATTTCTCACCTTCCCTACATGTACCCAACTTTCTGAACTCATTAAGGGGTTGGAGATTCATTAGAAATTGAGTCATCCATTGCTTTCTTTTCTCGGCCCATCCGGGTGGTGACTCTATTTTCTCTGGGCTTAGGCCCGTATTCTTTAAGGCCGCGAGCCTAAATAGTGTCGAAGTCACAAGAACCATTCCACATGATAGTGGAGGCAAAAATCCCCACTCACAGTGGCGACTCCACTGAGGATAAGAGAAGTTGATTTCGTTGGTCTTTATATTATTCTATTCTTTCTTATCATGATATTATCCATTGCATCATATTAGATTGCATCATGTGCATGAGTTAGGATGCCCGTGTTACCCATGTTGTGTCATGTAAGGGATACCATACTTTCACTCAAGGTATAGAGATCGAGCATGGCATGACCACTCATAGCCTTTTACCTTTAGGTATATACTTGCTATGGGAATCTAAGCCTTTCAACCCAAAGACTAAAGCTCATGTAATTGGCCTAGTTACTTCTTTATGTTTTTACCCCAAATGCTTGTTGTTTGACTATGGTTAATTTATCTTGGCTTAAATCATGGCTTATTTGGTTTGTTCTTTTTCTAATATGACCTAAGTACATTGTAAGCTTAAAATAAATATTTCTTTAAAATCCAAAAGACCAAAGCTATTTTCAAAACTTTTCAAGATGGTTTTTGGACATAAAACTTTTCTAAAAATAGAACAAAAAAATTCTTTTCTCATGACTCAAATACAAAGTCAAAAATCCATTTTTTCTAAAAATCTTTTTTACAATGGGTTTTTCAAATAAAACTATTTTTGCATTTCATCCAACCTTTTCTTATAAAGAGCTTGCAAATTATTTAGGTCAATTACGAAATACCAAAAATCAATTATGAGCCTAGTTTATACTAAGAATTATTAACCATGGGCTTATTTTTGGCATGAATTATTAGTTACTTTTTCAAGTGAGAAATCTATTTATAATAAACCTCTTAATTTAGTTTTAATCCAATATAGCATAAAAGCTACTATAGTTAGTTGAATGTATTAAAACCTAATTAATGGGAATTATCATGAACTGATTTCTATTTTTGAAAATATAACTATTGGTTGAACCATCTGAGGGAATTTTTTGAAAATAAAATATCCCATGTTGGTATTTTTGTTAACCATATACCTAGAAAAAGAGACTCGTCATTCGTGTGTGAAAGTTATAAGTTGGAAGGGACGTTGTACCTATCTTTTTTTATTGTTTGTGCATACATGCATACATGCATACATATATTTGCATCTCATATCATTAATCCTCTATGGCTCACAGACCTGGATTACAATAGCTCAAGAGAGAATGACAACCCCACCTGCGCCAGTGACATTGAATCCAGCAGTGACTCAATTACCTTCTCACCAAGAGCAATGGAGCCCGAACAAATTCAAAGAATGGTGGACAATGCCATCATTGTTAAGATGGAAGAAATAAAGGAGGCCCTGGCCGAGACTATAAAGAATCAATTGGCTATAATTTTAAGGAGCAATGTTGAAGTATCTGCTAGCACTAAAAAGCCAAAGGCCAAAGGGAAGGCTAAGGTTGGTGAAGTGGCCTTTGATGATGACAAGGCAGTCGTCGATGTTAATGACGACTGGGCTCAATTCTTCCAATATCGTCAAGATAAAAAGAAGGAGACAAAGGTTGTTGAGATGACAACTTTTAAAAAGATCAAAACTTCTGATTTTGAGAAGATGATGGCTGATTTAGAAAAGAAATTTGAGAAGAAGCTGAAAACCAAAGAGATGTCCGAGATAAACAAACTATTTGAACAAGATGAGTAGGTCCCTTATAAGTTCAAAATGCCTTCCTTCGCCAGGTACAATGGTACTGGAAACCCTCATCTCCATGTGATGCAGTACATCACTGCTATACAGTCAGCCCGAGCCACTAAGGCTCAAATGCTAAGATATTTCATACTCTCATTGGACCCTATTGTCAACAATTTGTTCAACACCTTAGAGGAAAGTACTCAAAAAGATTGGGACATGTTGTACAAGACTTTCATTTAGCAATATGGGTACAATGTCGAGCTAGAAATTACCTTAATGGAAGTTGAGTCCATTAGGCAAAGGACAAATGAGAATTTTATAGACTATGTGAAAAGGTGGAGGAATAAGGATGCATTGCTTAGGAAGAGGCACGATGAATCTGTTCAAATAAGGATGATTGTGAGAGGGGTGTTGCCTAGTCTTCATGAAAGGATGTCTCATACACTCATCCAGGATTTCAAAGATCTTCTCCAAGCTAGTCTGCAAATTGAAGAATGGGAAAGGGAGAAGAATCATTTTTCAGTAAGATGGAATGATAAAGGGAACTACCAGTCGAGCAATCAAAGCACGCAAAAAGAAGTTAATGTTAATGTAACTGGTCACGGAAATAAAAGACAGTTCTCAGAGTTGGGGAAACCTCTATCTTAGATTTTCAACAAGCTATAAAAAAGGGACTATTACAACCATTGGCCCCTCGACCTTTGATAAATTTATTACCCCCAAAATTTGATACTAAAGATTTTTGTCAATTTCATCAGACTCAAGGACATGAAACAGATAGATGTACCCGATTGAAGCATGATATCTACTTTCAAGGGTGAAAACCCAATTTCCAAGGATGAAGATCCTGCTTAAAGGATGAAGATTCACTTTCAAGGGTGAAGACTTGATCTCTAAGGATGAAGATCCATTTTAAAGGGTGAAGACCCTGCCAAGGATGAAGATCCAGCTTAAAGGATGAAGATCCGATTTCAAGGGTGAAGACCCAATTTTCAAGGATGAAGATCCATTTTCAAGGGTGAAGACCTGATACCGAGGATGAAAATCCATTTTCAAGGGTGAACACCCGATCCCCAAGGATGAAGATTCATTTTCAAGGGTGAAAACCCAATGCTAAAGTTGAAGATACAAGGTCCAACGATGAAGATCCATTTTGAGGGTGAAGACCCACAATCCATTAAAGAATGGAATAGTCGGAGCAGCCATAATTCTCAACTGATGAAAGGTCAGTCAAATCCAATTCAATCACGAGTCCAAGTACCCAATCATGGGTTAGAATACCTAATCTCGAGTCCATACCCAAACTCAATTCAGTCTCAGTCCAAGCACCCAAAATCAATCCAGTCTTAGTCCAAGTATCCAATCTCGGGTCCAAGTACCCAAACTCAATCCAATCTAGGGTTTAATTACCCAATCTCGGGTCCAAGTACCCAAATCCAATTTAGTCTTGGGTCCAAGTACCCAAATTAAATTCAATGTTGGGTCTAAGTACCAGTCTCGGGTCCAAGTACCCAAATCTTGAGTCCAAAACCTACCCTTATCTGCTCAAAGTCATGTTGCTTTTAACTCACTTCTACTGAAAGTCTCAGATCATTCAAGCAGGGGGCAAACTGTTGACCCTTTGTAACACCCCTTCCCGACCTATGAATAAGCTGGGGAGGAATGTCACATCGGGATGCGAGCGCTGGTTACAATGTCTTAATTAAGAATTCTTATGAAAATTTTTTTTTGAAAAATTGGGCGGAGTTTCCCCTAAAAAGCGGGGTTCCCAAGTGTCGCCAAAACTGATTTTTTTAAAAAAACACTTTTGTTCACAATTCAACTCAAGAACACTCCTAATAATAATCTCCCTTATATCCTCAACTACAACCTGCAAGAAAATTTCACACTTCTATATCATTTCTCAAGATCACATATCATTTGCTAAGTTTCATTACCATACTACTGTTTATTCTCTTGTTACATACACCATAATACTTAATATGTTTAACAAACCTTTACAATAGATATAACGTACATGCCATACTACTATTTTATGTCAAAAGTCCTACCCTATTCGCCGTCGAGCTGGTGCGGGCCGCTGCAGAAATGCTGATCTTCTATCCACTACCTGCCAGTTAGACATATAACTCGCTGAGCAACTTATTGCCCAGTGTGTACTTTAACCATTGCTGAATATAAATAGTGCATGGAAGGTTGTTGAAACACATATAAAAGTAGAATACTATATAATTAAACTATTTTCATACAATCATCATATTTATATTTTCTAATTAAGTTAAGATTCATATTCTGTATGGAAACAACATGTAATATAACTTCATTATCATTTCCTATAAAATTTAACATCACATATACAAAGGTAAGAACCCTAGGTATAGACATAGTCTTATCTTATGATTTTTCTAATGGTTGCTAGCTTATTTTCACCATTAAACACCATTTCTATTCATTCTCCAACTATTTTGCTATTCTCCATAATATTAATCAACTTTCTAATATTTTCCCTAATTAAACATGACTTTAAGTCCTTCCATACAAAGCCTAATACTCAAATTAAATGAAAAAGAAGAAGTTAGCTTGAAGAATTACCTTAATTTCTCTTAAAAAAAACTTGGTAAATCACATAGAAATTGAAATTTTCCCTTGGCTCTTTTGGAAGAAGCCCACGGCAATGGAGTCCCAAAATGAAGATAATGGAGTTTTCTAGGTGTTAGGCATGTGTCTTATGCTTTAAGACAAAAATTAGATGTTAGATAATTATTTAATTTATTATTTTTAACTTGAATGGTCTTGATTTATCCACCAAAATTGAACAAATGGCCATGATTTGACCACTTGAAAGTTACTTTTCCTTCTTTATAATTTTACCCCTCAAGTTGGTTCTATTTACAAAATTTCCACTCCGGTAGAAATGACCAAAATGCCCTTGTTGCAAAATCATCCGTAACTTTCAAACCGTGCGTATTCAGAAAAAATTGTGCGCCACCGTTACGACCCGATAAATCTCTAGAACACATCTATTACATCCATTATGGGCACTATTAAGAATCGACATAACTTTTTGGAAAAGTATCTTTATGTCCTCAGCCTCTTAAAAAATTTCAATTAGGTCTCGTCAGCTCCACTGTGTACACCAATTTCATATTTGACTATCATGAGCCTCTATTTGACCACTCATTCATGTCCTCCTTGCCTATTACTCGATTATCTAACCTTTGGGATGTGACAGTTCTACCCTCCTTAATTTAAGTCTCGCCCCGAAACTTGCTTGTTCATACATGTAAATACATTGCTCATATAACTAATAGCAGTCATAAATATATATATATATACTTAAAACACAAATTTTAAATTTACATACCTTCCTTTTTTTCTTTTGTTTTATTCTTTTATGCCCTCATATAATATACTCTAGCTGGTGCTCTTGATTTGGGGCGATCTACTGATTCCGAGTACGTTCCTGCTTGGTTGTTACTACTTGCTCTAACTCTGCCTCTGCCTCTGCCTGTAACTCTACTTCCAATTACATATGGTTGTTCCTGTGCAATTGGTACTGTTGTAACTTTCTTTGGGCAAATCCCTTCTCAAATGGCCCCTTTCACCCCAGCCCCAACATACTCCATCTATTGCAAACCAACAATCTCCAAGATGTTTCTTTCCACAAATTTCACAGGTTGGATATTCCACTCTACTAGTTCCTACCGAACTCGCCATTGGTGAAGTTGAATAACCCGACCTCTGTACTTTTCCCTGGCTTTGTATTTGTCTTAGGGGTCTAGAAAATCCACTCCTAGATTTCTTACTAGCAGGCTGATAATTACTTGGGGTACTCTGAACCTGTTCCCTTTTTTGCTGGATGTTTTGTTGACAACTCTTCAGATTCACTTGTACCTTGTCAACATCTAGTGCTTTAGCTACTAATCTTGAAAATTCAGTATTCTCCAGCACTACTAATTGCATCTTAATTTCATTATTAAGTCCTTTCAAAAATTTCTCACATCGTTCAGCTTTAGTTTCTATTAACTTCCTCCCATACTTACTGAGGCACGTAAATTCTTTCTCATACTCTAATACCGTCATTCTACCTTGCTTCAAATGGATGAACTCATTGCGCCTTGCAGCTAAATATGTATCAGTGATATATCTCTTTTTGAACTCACTTCTGAAAAATTCCCAAGTCCGTTGTTCCAATGGAACCCATTGCTGAGTGGTATCCCACCATATGTATGCCTCCTCCGTCAAGAGTGACGTAGCACAAATTACTCTTTCTTCTGGAGTGCATCGAAGCTGGTCAAGAACTTTAATGATACTATCTAACCAATATTCCGCTTCCTCAAATCCCTCTTCATGACCAGCCTTAAACTCTTTTGCACCATATTTCCTCAGCTTCTCAATCGGGGGTTTCCTATCCCCCTCAGCAGCAGGGCCCCTTCCGGCCATTTGTAGGAATGCTGCTGTTATCTGCCTAAGGTAAGTTTCCGGATCAGGTACTTCAGCTACTGCTGGCCCTAGTCCTGGTCCATGGGCTTCCTCAACACTTATTACGGAGGCTTGGTATTCTGTCTCATGTTCCATAGCTTGTTGCGAGCCTAGAGACATCCTACAATATAAAAGTAATCAGCAGTCTGCACAGCTCGACATATAACCTTTTTCCTATATGGCATGTACATTAGACTTAATTATTCTCGACTCTTTCTTATTTCACAAACATAATTTCATATATAATTGTTTCACAAATACCATAACTACTATAGGGTATCTCGTTTTACGTTGGTAATGGCCACTCCCAACATAAAACGTATATCCTCCTATATGTTCCTCTTCCTATCTAAAGTCTTTCTAACTCACTTCATTTACTATCTCTCGATATCCTAATTATCATACACTTTCTTATGTCTAACCGCCCAGGAACGGCTAAACCAATGCTCTGATACCACAAATTGTAACACCCCTTCCCGACCTACGAATAAGCCGGGGAGGAATGTCACATCGGGATGCGAGCTCTGGTTATAATGTCTTAATTAAGAACTCTTATGAAAAAAAATTTTCAAAAAATTGGGCGGAGTTTCCCCTAAAAAGCGGGGTTCCCAAGTGTTGCCAAAACTGATTTTTTTTAAAACACTTTTGTTCACAATTCAACTCAAGAACACTCCCAATAATAATCTCCCTTATATCCTCAACTACACCCTGCAAGAAAATTTCACACTTCTATATCGTTTCTCAAGATCACATATCACTTGCTAAGTTTCATTACCATACTACTGTTTATTCTCTTGTTACATACACCATAATACTTAATATGTTTAACAAACCTTTACAATAGATATAACGTACATGCCATACTACTATTTTATGTCAAAAGTCCTACCCTATTCGCCTTCGAGTTAGTGCGGGCCACTGCAGAAATGCTGATCTTCTATCCACTACCTGCGAGTTAGACATATAACTCGCTGAGCAACTTATTACCCAGTGGGTACTTTAACCATTGCCGAATATAAATAGTGCAAGGAAGGTTGTTGTGTAATATCCTAAAGTATACCCTAAAAGTGTTGGGATTACTGTTGTATTTGGATTCAATGTGTGTGTTGAAGAGAAAAGAAGAAGAAAGTCAAAAAGAAATTGTGTGTGGTGGAGATTTAAATGGTATAATTGTTATTATTATTATTATTATTATTATTATTATTATTATTATTATTATTATTATTATTATTATAAGATAAGAACGAAGGAAGGATGGAGAACCTTCCTTCTTCCTCTTCTTCTGTTTGTTCTTCGTGGACAAGAGAGCACGAGAGAGAGAGAGAGCACGAGAGAGAGAGAGAGAGATTGATCTTCATCAAATTTCTTAAGGATTTTAAGAGTATTGAAGATGGAGATGAAGATTTGGCAAGCTATATAGGTAAGTACACATTTCTTGAATGAATTTTATTGATTATACATATATATAAGTATATACCTTCTTGTGTGGTTTTCTTTTGGATTGAGGTTATGTTGGGTATGATTGGTGTGTAAAATGATGATAACAAGAGATTTAAGTATGTAAATGTGTGGAATTGATATCTAAGTGATGATGAGTTGAGAAAATTGTGAGGAAAATGATGAAATGTTGAATTAGAGTTTGGTTTAGATGAATTTCGAAGTGTTTGGTCTATGAATTATTGAAGGACACGGCCAAGTTATGGGAGACACGGCCAAGTTAGGGCAAATTTGGTCGTGTTGGATGAGTTTTGGAGAGACACGGCCACTGGCTTGGCCGTGTCCCTTGCCTGTGTTTGTTACTGTCTGATTTATGTTGAGAGACACGGCCGTGTCCCTTGCCCGTGTCTGGTACTGGATTGTTGTGTTGAGAGACACGGCCACTGGCTTGGCCGTGTCCATTGCCCGTGTTTGCTACTGCTTGTATTGGTGTTGAGTGACACGGCCACAAGCTTGGCCGTGTCCCTTGGGCGTGTTGGCTACTGGATGTTTATATTGGGAGACACGGCCACATGCTTGGCCGTGTCCCTTGAGGGTGTTTGCAAATGTGTTTGTTATTTGGTCTTCAACATTGTTGGATCTTCAAATGTCTTTTGTACCTAAACACACTTAAAACAATAATGATCCAACCAAATGTATATGGAGGATTCTAAGTTCTTGAATAAGGTAAATTGTTATGTATGAATATATCAATGATAATATAGGAAATGTGGAAGATATAATGATCAATGAAAAAGTATGTGCAATGTCATTGATTATGTATACTTGAGTGATGAATTGAATTGATCAATATGATTTGATGATAACGTTGATATTATATGAACCATGTTAGGTTTTATGCATTGTCAATCTCATAAATTGTATTGTACTATATGTAGATTGAGGATGCATATGAATAATGGCATGTTGTGTATAATGTGGAATATCATGAGATCATTGATGATGAATTACTTTAATGTTATGATTGAAGCATGCCTATATGGTATGATTGATTCATGATATGTTTGTGTAGTAATGTAATTGATGTTGCATATATCAATGATGAAACTTGAAATGTGATTTGAGATATAATGTGATATAAAGCCATTGTTCTTGGCAATGATGACTCAAATGTAATATAAAGCCATTGTGATTGGCTATGGTGATGCAATTGAAAGAAATAAGGCATGTTTGCCTAAATGATGATGAGAATTGAGAATAGAAATGATAATGAAATAATAAATGAATTGTGTGACTAATGTGTTATTCCATTTTCAGAGTTTGTTGTTGGTGGCATGACTATTAGTAATAATCTCTTGAAGTTAGGTTGGATTTGATCCTTGAAGCCAAGTTGGGTTGAAGTTTAACATGTTTTACTCCCCTTGAAGCTTGGTTGGGTCTAATCCTTGAAGCCTAATTGAGATGTTACAACCCTTGAAGCTAGGTTGGGTTTGGTTCTTGAAGCCAAGTTGGGTTGATACTTAGCATGCTTTGTTCCCCTTGAAGCTTGGTTGAGCCTAATCCTTGAAGCCTAGTTGGGTCTATGATAATGATAAATGTGATGAATAAACCAAAGCATTACTCTGAAAATTGAATGGCATATTAGTGTGTCTTGGGCCCATGCTTGTCTTTGTGTAATGTGAGTCATGAATGGTAACATGATTGATAAATAAGATATATGGAAACAATGTTGAAACAAATGAATAATGAGATCTATGAATGCTTTTGATGGAAATGTGTTTCATGATTAATGAATTGTGAATAAAGTGATGTTATGAAGTATGAGTTTGTAATATATGTATTGATTTTGTTGAGATATGAGGTTATGGAATTGTTGTATCATGTGTAACATGTTTGTGAATGTGGAATTTGTGAGAATTGTTCTTTTAAAGGTTTGAATGGTGTTTTGTTGTGATTATATATACATATATATGTGTATATGAAATAGAAAGGGTAGGTATTGTGTTGTGAATATGCTATGTAATGATGTATTTAATTTATGAGATTAGTGGCAATATATGAAGAATCCATTGAGAAAGGAAAAAGTGGTAAGAAAACAATAAAACATGATGCTAAAACTATAAGGTATGATTATTTTGTAATGTATATTTTATTATTTATATGTACTACTAAGCTCTCGGGCTTAGCGCGGTTGTGTAATCGCGCAGGTATTTATGCGGATGATCTGGATGCTTAGCTGCTATGCCACGAGAAAAGTATGAGTGTCTCGAGACCAACTAGAAGGTGATGCATACATGTATGATTTTAATTATGTTTTATTTTTTATAACAATAATGATTCTTATAAATGTTTCTTAAATTAATATAATATTGCTTGACCTTGGATAAAGATTTTTTTAAATAGAAACTAAAAGTGACATTCTTATACTTTATATACGCATTGTATGTATACCAAGTATATGTATAGTGCTTATATAGAGTATGGGGTGTTACAGTTATTTTGGTATCAGAGCTTATGTTCGAGATTCTCGGCCTAAGTGAAATTTAAAAGAAAATTTTTTGAAGAGTTTAAATAAGAAGTGAAAAGAAGATTTTTGAAATGCAATTGGTAAGACATGCATATGCATTCACATCTAGGTTGGTCTCGAACGTGGCATTATGTGAATTGTGATGTATTTGAATTACATGAAATAAATGATAGTGTATAAATGAGGTTTCATATAAAAGCAAATTTTGAAATGTTGATAATTAAGAGATGAGTGTGATACAAAGAAATGATATGGAAGGTATAAGTAAAAAGTTTGATTATTGACATGTGTATGATATTTAAAGAAATGGCTAGAAGAATTAAGTGGGAAATGAGTTAGAAACAAATTAAGATTAAAGTATGTGATCTATCCTCTATTGTTTGAATCTCTTTCTAATAAACTTTATGGTTGGATTTATAGAAAGAGGAAATATTGTTGGATGGGTAATATGAAAAGATATATTATGTAAATGCAAAGAGTACAGTGAACTATTGAATGAGTTGATTGGTATAGATTAATTGTGATAATGTAAGGTGTCGATATGTAAAGTTAAGGTTATGTTCAAAAGAAAAAGAGATGACGTTGGTTAAGTACAAATATACATTGGTGTTATTTGTATTGCTATTTTAATGCAAACATGGTGATTTCACTATTAGAAATGTGATATGCTTGAATTTTGTGAAAGCTCATGTTAATGGTGGAGATATGAGATATTTAGATTTTCTTTGGAATAAGTTTAATAATTGTGAAACGTATATGTTTTGATGTTACTTTGTGGTATATACATATAAGATGTTTTAAAGTTAATATGAATAGTAGGAGATGAATAAATTGAAGTTTGAGTAAATTAGTAAGTTGGAAATTTATAGTTTTCATGGAATGTGGATGAAGATCAATGAAGTATTGATAGTTTAATGTATTTAATACATGAGATATATGAAATGAATATTAGTGCTCATGAAAGTATTATGAATTGGGAGATGTGATTGATAGTAGGAAAATTTGGTGTGAAATGAAAGAAAAGGAATTGAGCAAAAGAAAATGAGTTACTTTAAGTAATTTGATTGGGAAGGATGAAAAATGACTATGAAAGATGTGTTAAAGATATTTATAAACAAATGTAAGAGAGATATCACATTGGAAATGTGATTAAGTTCCTTGTGAAATAATATTATAAGTACAGTATGTATATTTATTGAAGTTAATGAATAACTTAAGTTATGGTAAACAAATGAGAATGATAATAGTTAAAGGAAAGTGATAAATATTAAATTCGTATAAATTATATGCAGAAGGGAAATTCAGTAAATTGCATAATTATGTGTTTGTATAAAGAGGATTGTGAAATGAACTTTTCGATATGAATGTGACCTATGAAGGTGTATATAATATGTTTATTATTTTATATCATTAAATGTTTAATGGTATTAGAAGTAAGAATGGACCTGGGTAATATTGAACAGTGAAATTGTTATGGCAATAATTAAATGAGGTTATTATAAGATGTTGTGGAACTCAAAGTATTTGAGTGTGAAAATGTTTTATGTATAAATGTATAATAAGAATTGTAAGGAAGGAATTATGTATTTGAAAATTTCTAGAAGAGATGGATTGGAAATGGAGTAATGAAAGATACTTGTGTAAGATTTGTATCTAGTTGAAGGTTGGGTATTGGAAATGTTAAAGATAATATTATTGAACATGAGTTGGGTTAATGATGATTAAATAATCAAAAGCAAACTGTTTTGAAATAGAATTAAAATGTGTTAATTCTTGGTGTAATACAAGTTTGGAGAATACATATATATAATTTTTGTGATATAATCTAATATTATAATTGTAAAGGTTGGAAATCGAATAATAGAAGAACGGGATTGATTTACAAACCCCAAATGTGATTGCTTATATATTATGGTCATATGACTTGGTTAGTGTGATTAGTGGTTAGTTTTATTATCTTCAGATTTAGAACTGAGATTGATAACTATGTTTCTAGAAACATGGTTAAAAGATATGATTGGGGAAGTTATATTTTATAATTTCGATGTTAAAAAGTTAATTATACTTATGAGAAGTAAAGCAAGGGAAGAGAATTGTGATAATGTTTTAAGTTATGAATTGTGTAATAGAACAATAATTATATAAATATAGTAATATTGAGTGAAGAAATAATAACATGAAAGAAATTGTAATCATGATTGAAAGTTATACTGAATATATTTATAGTATAAAGTGATTAAGTGATTAAACTTAAAATTTATGGGAGTATGAATAATGTAAATTAATATGTGTATATCAATAATGTTGGAAATGATATGATTGAATAATGAGGTGTTCAAAATAGTCGATGATATATAAGTATACTATTTTGATATGATGGGAAATCATAATTGTTGGCAATGATGTTAGAAATAAATTATATTGAGGTATAATGCCTAAATGATTATGAAAAATGAATTGTGAAAAGATAAATGAACGGACTTATCTGCCTCCTGTGGAACCATGCAGACTCAATGTGTTGGGCAATTGAACTTGGATTACTAATTTTGGTTGGAGGAAAAGTACGTTTATGAAGATATAGTTGTTGGCTATATTGATAAATTTTGAATGAGTATAAGAAATGATGAAATAATTATTGAAATAAGGAAATGTATATGTATAAGCATGATTCATATTGATTGAATATATGAATTTGGAAAGATTAGAATTTGAATATAAGTTTGACCTAATGAACTTAGGTTATATATAAGCATATATGGTAAAATCCAATGATAAATTCCAATAAGTTAATTGTTGGTTTGAATTAAATAAAGTTGAAATGTTAGTATATTGTGATGGATAAATCGATTGATCTAGGTTTCGTTAAAGTTGCAAGGCAACATTGAGATTTAATATGTGCAATTGTATTGGGAGTGTAAGATTTAATGGTAATGTGTATGATATAATATTCTGATTTATGAATGAACATAAATAAATTGAGGTATATTAATTGTACATGGTGAGAAACAAGCTTAAGAGAGTAAGAATTTAGTTATCCATTGAAGTTGTTTATTTTGAAAGTGATGATAAGAATGGAATAAACAATGCTAAGATATTGATTAATGATTTTTGAGGTTAAAGTTAAGAGAATATCTATAAAGAGTTAAAGTGATAATCTGACTTTAGTACAAAGATAAAATGTATTGGAGATGTTATGAGATATCTTGATTGCTTTGTTGAGAAAGTAATAAGAGGTAAAGATATATATATATATATATATATACCTATACAATGATGAATTATGAATTTCAGAGAAGATACGATTATCTTCATATGGAAATTAAGATGGTAAATTGTTCTAAATGGGTTGTTATTATACTGGATAATTTCGAGGACGAAATTATTTAAGGGGGAGAGAATTGTAATATCCTAAAGTATACCCTAAAAGTGTTGGGATTACTGTTGTATTTGGATTCAATGTGTGTGTTGAAGAGAAAAGAAGAAGAAAGTCAAAAAGAAATTGTGTGTGGTGGAGATTTAAATGGTATAATTGTTATTATTATTATTATTATTATTATTATTATTATTATTATTATAAGATAAGAACGAAGGAAGGATGGAGAACCTTCCTTCTTCCTCTTCTTCTGTTTGTTCTTCGTGGACAAGAGAGCACGAGAGAGAGAGAGAGCACGAGAGAGAGAGAGAGAGATTGATCTTCATCAAATTTCTTAAGGATTTTAAGAGTATTGAAGATGGAGATGAAGATTTGGCAAGCTATATAGGTAAGTACACATTTCTTGAATGAATTTTATTGATTATACATATATATAAGTATATACCTTCTTGTGTGGTTTTCTTTTGGATTGAGGTTATGTTGGGTATGATTGGTGTGTAAAATGATGATAACAAGAGATTTAAGTATGTAAATGTGTGGAATTGATATCTAAGTGATGATGAGTTGAGAAAATTGTGAGGAAAATGATGAAATGTTGAATTAGAGTTTGGTTTAGATGAATTTTGAAGTGTTTGGTCTATGAATTATTGAAGGACACGGCCAAGTTATGGGAGACACGGCCAAGTTAGGGCAAATTTGGCCGTGTTGGATGAGTTTTGGAGAGACACGGCCACTGGCTTGGCCGTGTCCCTTGCCTGTGTTTGTTACTGTCTGATTTATGTTGAGAGACACGGCCGTGTCCCTTGCCCGTGTCTGGTACTGGATTGTTGTGTTGAGAGACACGGCCACTGGCTTGGCCGTGTCCATTGCCCGTGTTTGCTACTGCTTGTATTGGTGTTGAGTGACACGGCCACAAGCTTGGCCGTGTCCCTTGGGCGTGTTGGCTACTGGATGTTTATATTGGGAGACACGGCCACATGCTTGGCCGTGTCCCTTGAGGGTGTTTGCAAATGTGTTTGTTATTTGGTCTTCA
Organism: Garcia nutans; assembly: GCA_947685225.1. Lineage (NCBI taxonomy): Eukaryota > Viridiplantae > Streptophyta > Magnoliopsida > Malpighiales > Euphorbiaceae > Garcia > Garcia nutans. The sequence continues at coordinate 13,351,039 of CANTUV010000040.1, forward strand.
ACATTGTTGGATCTTCAAATGTCTTTTGTACCTAAACACACTTAAAACAATAATGATCCAACCAAATGTATATGGAGGATTCTAAGTTCTTGAATAAGGTAAATTGTTATGTATGAATATATCAATGATAATATAGGAAATGTGGAAGATATAATGATCAATGAAAAAGTATGTGCAATGTCATTGATTATGTATACTTGAGTGATGAATTGAATTGATCAATATGATTTGATGATAACGTTGATATTATATGAACCATGTTAGGTTTTATGCATTGTCAATCTCATAAATTGTATTGTACTATATGTAGATTGAGGATGCATATGAATAATGGCATGTTGTGTATAATGTGGAATATCATGAGATCATTGATGATGAATTACTTTAATGTTATGATTGAAGCATGCCTATATGGTATGATTGATTCATGATATGTTTGTGTAGTAATGTAATTGATGTTGCATATATCAATGATGAAACTTGAAATGTGATTTGAGATAAAATGTGATATAAAGCCATTGTTCTTGGCAATGATGACTCAAATGTAATATAAAGCCATTGTGATTGGCTATGGTGATGCAATTGAAAGAAATAAGGCATGTTTGCCTAAATGATGATGAGAATTGAGAATAGAAATGATAATGAAATAATAAATGAATTGTGTGACTAATGTGTTATTCCATTTTCAGAGTTTGTTGTTGGTGGCATGCCTATTAGTAATAATCTCTTGAAGTTAGGTTGGATTTGATCCTTGAAGCCAAGTTGGGTTGAAGTTTAACATGTTTTACTCCCCTTGAAGCTTGGTTGGGTCTAATCCTTGAAGCCTAATTGAGATGTTACAACCCTTGAAGCTAGGTTGGGTTTGGTTCTTGAAGCCAAGTTGGGTTGATACTTAGCATGTTTTGTTCCCCTTGAAGCTTGGTTGAGCCTAATCCTTGAAGCCTAGTTGGGTCTATGATAATGATAAATGTGATGAATAAACCAAAGCATTACTCTGAAAATTGAATGGCATATTAGTGTGTCTTGGGCCCATGCTTGTCTTTGTGTAATGTGAGTCATGAATGGTAACATGATTGATAAATAAGATATATGGAAACAATGTTGAAACAAATGAATAATGAGATCTATGAATGCTTTTGATGGAAATGTGTTTCATGATTAATGAATTGTGAATAAAGTGATGTTATGAAGTATGAGTTTGTAATATATGTATTGATTTTGTTGAGATATGAGGTTATGGAATTGTTGTATCATGTGTAACATGTTTGTGAATGTGGAATTTGTGAGAATTGTTCTTTTAAAGGTTTGAATGGTGTTTTGTTGTGATTATATATACATATATATGTGTATATGAAATAGAAAGGGTAGGTATTGTGTTGTGAATATGCTATGTAATGATGTATTTAATTTATGAGATTAGTGGCAATATATGAAGAATCCATTGAGAAAGGAAAAAGTGGTAAGAAAACAATAAAACATGATGCTAAAATTATAAGGTATGATTATTTTGTAATGTATATTTTATTATTTATATGTACTACTAAGCTCTCGGGCTTAGCGCGGTTGTGTAATCGCGCAGGTATTTATGCGGATGATCTGGATGCTTAGCTGCTATGCCACGAGAAAAGTATGAGTGTCTCGAGACCAACTAGAAGGTGATGCATACATGTATGATTTTAATTATGTTTTATTTTTGATAACAATAATGATTCTTATAAATGTTTCTTAAATTAATATAATATTGCTTGACCTTGGATAAAGATTTTTTTAAATAGAAACTAAAAGTGACATTCTTATACTTTATATACGCATTGTATGTATACCAAGTATATGTATAGTACTTATATAGAGTATGGGGTGTTACATGTTGAAACACATATAAAAGTAGAATACTACATAATTAAACTATTTTCATACAATCATCATATTTATATTTTCTAATTAAGTTAAGATTCACATTTTGTATGGAAACAACATGTAATATAACTTCATTATCATTACGAGTTAATCTACTCCACTAGGTAATTATGAATACATCGATCTCAAAATGAGGCCTCTTATAGAGTTATGCGTGGTCTTGACCTCACACAACTAATTGCCATGGTCTTTGTCTCACACGATATGGAATATACAACATAACTGCGTGGTCTTGGTCTCACACGGCTAGTTGCCATGATCTTGACCTCACACGATATAACCGCGTGTGCGTAATAATATCCAGACCGAAGCCGTTAAGACAGTACTGCCGGTAGGATATCATGCCAAACCCCCATTCCAGACCGGTTTTACCAATTTACCGTGTAGAGCATATATAACATTTCATATATACCCATTCACTTCGTATATATATACCACATATTCTCCATGTATATACAATATATACTTGCACAAATACCACATATACTCACATATGTATCATACGTATTCACATATATACCATATACATGCATATATATACCATATATACACATATTCCCCACGAATATACCTTATCTATATATTCACATGATAACGAACATGTATTCCATCACGTGACTTTTATCACGGTTATGAAATTCAGATTGATTTTCTCCTCTTTTCCATCTAATTTATTCTTCATATTCATACTTAAACTCAATACCAAAAATAAAATGATAAAACACCCACACCAAGTTTTTGACCAAGTTAATAATGAAAAATTACCATATGAACAATAAACTCTAGTTCTTGACCCAACTTGATCCTTGTTTTAGAAAATTTGTATAAAATAATCCACTTGGCTAAAAACTCAAAAAATTTTACAGAATTTATTTTTGCATCTTAAAATCATTCCTGTAAAATTTTATATCAAACTGGACATCAAATCTTGGTCAACTAGTTCACCCAACCAGACTGCTCCAAATGCCCTGCATCCTGGCAGCAGTTCTGAATTTTTTGAATTTCGTAAATTAAATTCAATCAATGTGGTTCCAAATTATTTTTCTCAAATACTAGACTCACTAAAAAATAACATATCTAAAATTCAATTGGATATTATTTTTCTACATTTTATTAAAAATCCATAAAGATGGCTGTCTCAGTCAAGGTACCTGCTGGAGCAGGTCTAATAAAAATAATCTTTCCAAAATCATAACCATTCCAAATTCAAATCAACATATTTTTCTGTCATTCTAGGTTCGTTGAGACACAACATATCAAAAATTCAACTCAAGATAAGTTTTCTATATTTAATTAAAAATCATACAAGTCACAGTATTTTACTAATTGTAAAACAGAAAAATTTCAAAAGGAGTTCAATGGTTAAAGTACCAAACCTTACTATTTCTTAGTCCTTTATCTATATCACTTCCTTTCCTTCCTTGTCTCCTTGATTTCCTATGAAATTTAACATCACATATACAAAGGTAAGAACCCTAGGTATAGACATAGTCTTATCTTATGATTTTTCTAATGGTTGCTAGCTTATTTTCACCATTAAGCACCATTTCTATCCATTCTCCAACTATTTTGCTATTCTCCATCATATTCATCAAATTTCTAATATTTTCCCTAATTAAACATGACTTTAAGTCCTTCCATACAAAGCCTAATACTCAAATTAAATGAAAAAGAAGAAGTTAGCTTAAAGAATTACCTTAATTTCTCTTTAAAAAAACTTGATAAATCACTTAGAAATTGAAATTTTCCCTTGGCTCTTTTGGAAGAAGCCCACGGCAATGGAGTCCCAAAATGAAGATAGTGGAGTTTTCTAGGTGTTAGGCATGTGTCTTACGCTTTAAGACAAAAATTAGATGTTAGATAATTATTTAATTATTTAATTTATTATTTTTAACTTGAATGGTCTTGATTTATCCACCAAAATTGAACAAATGGCCATGATTTGGCCACTTGAAAGTTACTTTTCCCTCTTTATAATTTTTCCCCTCAAATTGGTTCTATTTATAAAATTGCCACTCCGGTGGAAATGACCAAAATGCCCTTGTTGCAAAATCATCCGTAACTTTCAAACCGTGCGTATTCGGAAAAAATCGTGCGCCACCGATATGACCCGATAAATACCGAGAACACATCTATTACATCCATTATGGGCACTATTAAGAGCTGACGTAACTTTTTGGAAAAGTACCTTTAGGTCCTCAGCCTCTTAAAAAATTTCAATTAGGTCGCGTCAGCTCCACTGTGTACACCAATTTCATATTTGACTATCTCGAGCCTCTATTTGACCACTCGTTCATGTCCTCCTTGCCTATTACACGATTATCTAGCCTTTGGGATGTGACACCCTTAAATTTGGATCAGCTTAAATTTAAAGGGTTTATGTTGGTCCATTATGAATTTAGGTTTCTTAAACCTAATTTTAGAATTAAATTGGAGGTAATATCAAAATTGCAAAAATATTGGCTGAAAGTTTAATTATTTTGGGCCGGTTTGAGCGAAATTAATGGTTCTGGTCGAGTTTGTTCTCCCAAATCGATATGGGTACGGCCCATATTTATTTGGGAAGGCCAAATCGTTATGGGTACTGCACATTTCAATTTGAGCTTGCTAAATAGATATGGGAAGTGCCTCGTATCGATTTGGCTAGCCTAAATCGATATGAGGCAGATTCCATATCGATTTAGTTTCCAAATAGATATGGAATCTGCCTCATATCGATTTGGATAGTTCAAATCGATATGAGGTGCACTCCATGTTGATTTTGGCCTTTAATTCGAGTCCTAAACACAATTATACCATCCAATTAACTTCCTAGTTAACTTATGAGAGTCGAATTAGGTTTAGGGTCAAGGTAAGTTTTCCTATAAATATGTGATTAACACAAATAAAAAGGGGGAACAGATTCGAAGGCGACTGGAATTAATAGATTGGAAGTAAAAGAGAGAGAGCAATATAAAAAATCAAGGGTGCAACTGGGATTAATTAATAAATTGGCAGTAAAGGAAAGTGAGGATAAGAGTCTTATGAAACCCTAATCATCAAGAAGCAATTAAGTAAATAGTAACAATATAACAATTACCTCAAGCAGTTGTTTCCCTCCACCAATAACAAGAGTTGATTCATGTTGTAATAAACATCAGATTTGATTCAACGTATTAAAAATTGGAGGAGCCTATGACATAGGTACATCTTCATTAATTCATTAATTCATTTAGCTTAAATTTTCATTCCTCTTGTTTTGTTAATTGAATATACTGTTATTATTTACTTAAAATATAACTTTAGGAATTTCATTCAATAAGTCTTACCTTCAGTATTCAATTTGTTCAAAATTTTAAATCATAGGATCTAATCTCAATTGAATAATTCAAGTTCCTGATTTCTATTTATAAACCTCAATCAATTTTCCAAAACCTTAAAGTCTTAATTTAAGAATTCTATACTTTGTAAAACCCTTAATCTAAAAATCCAAAACCATAATTTAATTTTCTCAATCCAAAAACCCTATAACTCTAATGTTATTTTCTAAAGTTCTAAAATCATAGTTTGATTCCAAATACCCATGAAATCACAATTTCCCATCTAAAACCCTCAAAAATCATATTTCATGTTTGAAACTAGGGTTTCCAATCTAAAACCATATTTCATGTTTGAAACCCTAGTTTCCCATCTAAAACCCTAAAAAACTCTAGAATCCCTAATTAAAGATGTAAACCTAAATTTATATATTTATTGCTTTATCTAATTTTATATTTGATTATGTAGTTTATTATATGCCTTGATAATTGATTTATTTAATTATGATGTTTGGTTTATTTAATTATCATGGATGAATATTTTTTCAATTATTTTTTGTTTATTAAATATGTAAGAGGTATGTTTCCATGATTGGGTATCTCATTAATTAATTTTCATATAATTTAAATTATTTTCATATTTTGGGATTAATGTAAAGGACACGTTTCCACCTTTCAGTGAGTGTCCTATTTAGTTTTATATAGTGGACGATGTAAGGACATGTTTCCATCCTCGGATGGGTGCCCATTTATTTATTTTGTTTGAACATTGCTTTGATTTTAATAAAATGATACTTTATTTTAATTATTGCATGTAGTATGAATAATATCATTATATTTAAGAATTTTATAATATTAAGACCTAAAAAAGAAGGTCGGTTCCAATGAACTGGGCGTTGTGGGGGTGCTGGGCCATTTCTCACCTTCCCCACACGTACCCAACTTTCTGAACCATTAAGGGGTTGGGGATTCCTTAGGAATCTAGTCATCCACCCCTTTCTTTTTCCCCGCCCATCCGGGTGGTGACTCCATTTTCTCTAAGCTTAGGCCCGTATTATATAAGGCCCCGAGCCTAAATAGTGCCGAAGTCGCAAGAACCATTCCATATGGGAGTGGGGGTGAAAATCCCCGATCATACATGGGTACTATATTGGCTAGCCAATCTAGAAAATCTGTCACTTCAAGGAACTTGTATTTTTTTAGTGACCTCTTCTTTAACTAATTCAACCCATTCTGGTCTTAACTATCTAAGTTTTTGTTTAACAGGTTTTATGTGAGTGTAGGTAGGAATCAGATGCTCGGCTATATCTCGTAATCTATTCTAGGCATATCCTCATAAGACCAAGCAAAAACCTCTTCAAATTTTTTAAATATTTTTCAAATCTCTCCCTCTCATTAGGAGTAAGGTCGGATGCTATGATAATATTTTTAGGATTATCAATTATTCCCAAATTTAATGACTGTGTATCAACAGAGTTAATATTAAAAATTCTCATGTAACCGCTATTTGGATGTATGAAACCATTAGGAAAAACATCACACAAGTAAGCAAAATCAGACTTTATGGCATTCATTTTGGAAAATAAGACATCATCATCCTCATACAAAGCAGATAAATTAAAATCAAAATAAATTGTTCTCAAAATGATAAAGCAGAACATCTTTGAACTTTTCTTCCACCAGAGCAGTAATCTCCTTAGGAGTCTTCTCGGCCTTCAGGACAGCTCCCTTCTTTCTTCCAAATTGGGCTCCTTGTTAATTGGCAGGATGAGCTCTTTCTTCACTTATTCCACCAATTCAGCAACATCAGCAAAAATCTCAAAACTCGGGATTAACTTTTCCATGAACATGACTGGCTTGAGCTTCCTTTGGAGTGGTCCCATGTCTGGAGCTTTGAAAAAAATTTCTTCAAGTGGTGGGAAGCTCATCTTCTCATTCTTCCTTAGTTGAACATCTTCGCTAGCTTCTTCATATCCCAACTTCCTTGGAAACTTGAGTCTTGAAGTCTAGAAGCTTTGTCACACCGACCTTACCCTATCCAAGACCAACACCAAGAAGGTAGCTCATATTCTTCATCATGTTTAGGACCTTGCAATCAACTATTCTATCATTAGAAATTGTGGCTACTTGGAAACCATTGAGAGGTCACTCAATCATTAGAGCATTGACCACTTCATTATCCTCGGCCTCGATGACCACTGTCTCATCTCCGTTTGAGAACATGATCTTTTGATGGAGTGTTGAAGGAACTCCACCAAGAGGATGAAACTAGGGTCATCCAAATAGCAATTCAAAAGTAATAGGTATGTCCAAAACCATAAATTCTACCATATACTCAATTGGACCAACCTTCACAACAGCTTTGAAAGTCCCTTCAGCGTGCCTTTTAGTATTGTCATAAGCCCTAATAGTCACTTAAGTTGGGCTAAGGTACTGTGAGTGGGGATTTTTACCCTCACTCCAGGTGGAATGGTTCTTGCAACTTCAGCACTATTTAGGCTCGGGGCCTTAGAGAACACGGACCTAGGTTCGGAGAAAATGGGGTCGCCACCCGGACGGGCCGGGAAAAAGAAAGGGGTGAATGAATCAATTCCTAAGTAATCCCCAACACCCTAATGGGTTCAAAAAGTTGGGTACGTGTGGGGAAGGTGACAAATGGCCCAACACCCCCACAATGCCCAGTTCATTGGAATCGGCCTCCTTTACAGGTCTTAATATTATAAAATTCTTAAATATAATAATATTATCCATATTGCATGCAGCAAATGAAATAAAGCATCGTTATATTAAAATCAAAGCAATGTCCAAGCAAAACAAATAAATGGACATCCATCCCAGGATGGAAACATGTCCTTACATCATTCATGTCTAAACTAATAGGACACCCACCAAAAGGTAGAAACATGTCCTTTACATTGGTCCAAAATATAAAAGCAATCTAAATTACATAGAAATTAATTAATGAAGTACCCACAAAGTGGAAACATACCTCTTACAACATTTGGAAATCAAAATAAATCGATAAAAGTAAACAACCATTCATCATAAATAAATCATTCATAAAAGATATTAAGCATCAATCAAAATATAAACATTCATCCATGATAAATTAAATAAATCAAGCATTGAAATTAAATTAACCATCAAAGCATATAATAAACTACATAATCAAATCTAAAAATATAGCAAGTAAAGATACAAATTAGGGTTTACTGTTTCTATTTAAAGTTCTTTAATTAACATTTAGGGTTTTGGGATTTTAGCATTATTATTATTTGTTTAGGCTCCTGTAAAAGTTTAAGAAAATTGAAATGGATTAGAGTTTTATAACTTTAAGAAATTAGTAAGGTTCTTTGATTGATAAAATTAGGGTTCGAGGGGTAAAATTATGAAATTAGGGTTTTGGAATCTTAAGATATTAGGTTTATAATTCATGTTTATTGGATTGTGATTTTAGTTTTATTAGATTATGGCTTTAGGGTTTAGATTAACTAGTTTGGGGTTTTAGATTCAATGAATTAGTGTTTAGGAAAATTTAGGATTTACTGTTTTAGTTTAGAGAGAATTAGGGTTTTTGATATTTTAGAAGACATATTTGGTTTTAGGATTTGAGGAAATAGTTTAGAGTTTTATAAAAGTAATTGTGATTTTTAGAAACTGTAAAGTAAGTTAGGGTTTGTAGATTTAACAAAACATTTGGAAATTTTGGAAAGAAGTTAGAGGAAAACAGTTTAGGGTTTTTAAAGTTTTTGGAAATAGGAGAAATGATTTAAGGTTTTTAAATTTTTTGAAAATAGAAGAAATGAATTAGGGTTTTAAGGTATTTGGAAACAGAAGAAATAAGTTAGGTTATTGAAACGAAGATCAAGTTACTACATATTTAAAGATCAAAGTTTTATGTGTATATTCTTATGAATCAAAGAAACAAAGCTACTATGATCATGAGTAATGTATAATTAAGGATCAAACGTGCGTAGTTGGTTCCACCAAAAGGTTACTTTTTGGATGAACAAAGACAAAGGCAAGGTTGCTGCCTTTGATGGATTGATTGCTTCTTCTTGCTCCTCTCAAATCCGAAGTCCCAAGTTCAAAGTTCTAGTCCTAATTTCCTCCCCCCGATTCTCTGTTTTTCATTTGTTATTTATAGAAAAAATTATAAGACTAGTTCTAATTGTTTAAGGAAACTAAAATTAATTAAGAAAAGAAACCGAAACCACATAGAATTTGGTTTCGGAAAAAAAAATTGCGTTGGAAAATTTCGCTGGCAAAATTGTGAGTGTTGGTGAGAAACTGTGAGCTGCGAGGCACTGGCTCCGAGGAATGGTGTGAGATTGCGAGAACTGGCCAAGGAAGATTGGCCTGGCTAGCCAATTTCACCGCAGGAATTTACTGCGGCGAAATTGGCCTTGGCCAATTTGACTTTCTGCAACGAATTTTTTGTCGTCGATTTTTTCCTCGCCCAATTTTTATTTTTATTTTTATTTTTTATTTATTTTTTATTATTTTTATTTTAAAAATTATAAAAAATAAAGACTAAAATAAATATTATTTAATTAAAATAACACAAAAATTATTTTGGACTATATAAAAAAATAACGGACTTGACTAGTCAAAAATTAAGGGTCTACAGTTTGCCTCCTGCTTAAATGATCTGAGATTTTAGTAAAAGAGAGTGAAAAGCAATAAAACTTAATTTTTATGAGATGGTTGAGGTTTTGGGTTTTGGACCCGGTTCGAGTTATGGACCCAAGGATAATTTTAGGTTTTGGACCTAAGGGTAATTTTGGGTTTTGGACCCGAACTAAGTTCTGGACTTAAAAGAGATTTTAGGTTCTGGACCTAAGGATAATTTTGCGTTCTGGACCCGAGCTAAATTTGATATGGGTACTTGGACTCGAGATTGAATTGAATTTGGGTGCTTGGACCCGAGACTGAGTTTGACTGACCTTTTATCAATTGAGAAGCCTGACTGCTCCGGCTGTTCTATGCATTGTGGTTCTTCACCGTCAAAATGGATCTTCATCGTTGGACCTTGGATCTTCATCCCTAGCATCAGATCTTCACCTTTGAAAACGGATCTTCATCCTTGGAGATCGGGTCTTCACCCTTGTAAAATGGATCTTCATCCTTGGAGATCGGGTCTTCACTCTTGTAAATGGATCTTCGTCCTTGGAGATCAGGTCTTCACCCTTGAAAATGGATCTTCATCCTTTGGACATCGAGTCTTTACCCTTGAAAATGGATCTTCATCCTTGGAGATCGGGTCTTCACCCTTGAAAATGGATCTTCATCCTTTGAGATCGGGTCTTCACCCTTAAAAATGGATCTTCATCCTTTGGACATCGGGTCTTTACCCTTGAAATTGGATCTTCATCCTTTGGACTTTGGGTCTTCACCCTGGAAAAATGATCTTCATCCTTTGAGATTTGTCCTATATTGGCTTCAGCTCTTCTAGCTGGACTGATCTTTTTGTCATTTGTGTTTTCATTCTTTTGATAGTTCTAATGTTCCATTCTTTTGTTCTTCCTTTTTGTAAAAATTCAGCTATTTTTAGTTGGCCCTCATATCTTCTCCTGCCCCCATGCAAGCTTTGATTGATGTTTTTGTTGTCTAGTTCTTCGTACAAGCACGCATTTCTTCTCTTTGCAAAATTACTGGAACTTTCTCAAGCAATGGGCTTTCCATGCCCCCTAATTTGATATCTTCTTTTGATTGTTTACTTCACAGGGTGTTTCCTGTTCACTTTGATAAAGAATAGACAATACAAGACAAGAAAGTGCGATGTGATATGCTCATGTATGCATGATATGCATGAATAATACATATAGTCGTTCCATCGACTCACAGACCAAGGTGATAGCAGAAGTATTCTAATTGGTTCCTTTCAGATGCTCATTTAGGTCTTGCATTGGAATAAAAGAATGATTCCCATTTATGACTTTTATTTTCAAGATGTTGAAAACATGAATAATGGAGGCCCCAAACAGCAGAGATACATCCATTTCAAATTATGATTCAGTATGTCAATTGGTAGCTTCTTCATAACCTTGTCAGTAATCATTTCCTTTGCCCAATGTGTCCTTTGAGTTTTGATGATGCAACAAACTTCTCTTAACTTGAAGGCTTCGTGTGACAAAAATATTTTTTATTTTTGATTTTGAAATCAAATGTTGGCTTTGACAAATCAATGTCAATGTACCTTAGGACTTGATTTTTTAAATCAACATATCTATAACATGACAACCCTAGTTATCGTACTAAATTCGGCAATCATTTATATTTAAGCAAGAATTGTTGCACTTCAGATAGGCACATACACATTACTTGGTTAGAGGTCTCATTTGAGTTTAAATATTTTCTATCTCATATGCATACTTATTCAAACTATCTCCACTAATAGACTCTACCTACCAAGAGAGATCAACAAGTCTTTGATAGGCTTGAAATGGGGTCTATAAGGGACATGAGTTTAAATGAAGGCCATTTGTAAGTTGGAGCAACTGTGACACAATGGACAAACCTTCACTCTACAAACTTCTTATTTGAACTTTAGATAGCTTAGAGGCAATCTTGCTAGACTCCAAATTCCTTCTATCTTCTTGGCATTAATCTGGATCTTGATTAGGACAATCTTTGCCCTTGTAAAAAGTTTGTTACACAAATTTGTTTCTTTTCTTCTTCTCCCTTTTCTTTCTTTTTATTTTTCTTACTCTTCCCTTTCTTTGAGCATTTTATCATTTTGTCCTCTTCCTTGTAGGATTGTCAATTACAAAACTTTCAAGAATTGGATTGTCTTCCTCCTTTTTCTCTGAATTTGATCACTTCATTATCCTCGGCCTCGATGACCACTGTCTCATCTCCGTTTGGGAACATGATCTTTTGATGGAGTGTTGAAGGAACTCCACCAAGAGGATGAAACTAGGGTCATCCAAATAGCAATGCAAAAGTAATAGGTATGTCCAAAACCATAAATTCTACCATATACTCAATTGGACCAACCTTCACAACAGCTTTGAAAGTCCCTTCGGCGTGCCTTTTAGTATTGTCATAAGCCCTAATGGTCACTTCAGTTGGGCTAAGGTCCTGTGAGTGGGGATTTTTGCCCTCACTCCCGGTGGAATGGTTCTTGCGACTTCAGCACTATTTAGGCTCGGGACCTTAGAGAACACGGACCTAGGTCCGGAGAAAATGGGGTCGCCAACCGGACGGGCCGGGAAAAAGAAAGGGGTGAATGACTCTATTCCTAAGTAATCCCCAACACCCTAATGGGTTCAAAAAGTTGGGTACGTGTGGGGAAGGTGACAAATGGTCCAGCACCCCCACAAAGCCTAGTTCATTGGAATCGGCCTCCTTTACAGGTCTTAATATTATAAAATTCTTAAATATAACAATATTATCCATATTGCATGCAGCAAATGAAATAAAGCATCGTTATATTAAAATCAAAGCAATGTCCAAGCAAAACAAATAAATGGACACCCATCCGAGGATGGAAACATGTCCTTACATCATTCATGTCTAAACTAATAGGACACCCACCAAAAGGTAGAAACATGTCCTTTACATTGGTCGAAAATATAAAAGCAATCTAAATTACATAGAAATTAATTAATGAGGTATCCACAAAGTGGAAACATACGTCTTACAACATTTGGAAATCAAAATAAATCGATAAAAGTAAATAACCATTCGTCATAAATAAATCATTCATAAAAGATATTAAGCATCAATCAAAATATAAACATTCATCCATGATAAATTAAATAAATCAAGCATTGAAATTAAATCAACCATCAATGCATATAATAAACTACATAATCAAATCTAAAAATAAAGCAAGTAAAGATACAAATTAGGGTTTACTGTTTCTATTTAAAGTTCTTTAATTAATAGTTAGGGTTTTGGGTTTTTATCATTATTATTGTTATTTGTTTAGGCTACTGTAAAAGTTTAAGAAAATTGAAATGGATTAGGGTTTTATAACTTTAAGAAATTAGTAAAGTTCTTTGATTGATCAAATTATGTTTTGAGGGGTAAAATTATGAAATTAGGGTTTTGGAATCTTAAGATATTAGGTTTATAATTCATGTTTATTGGATTGTGATTTTAGTTTTAGTAGATTATGGTTTTAGGGTTTAGATTAACTAGTTTGGGGTTTTAAATTCAATGAATTAGAGTTTAGGAAAATTTAGGATTTACTGTTTTAGTTTTGAGAGAATTAGGGTTTTTGATATTTTAGAAGACATATTTGGTTTTAGGATTTGAGGAAATAGTTTAGAGTTTTATAAAAGTAATTGTGATTTTTAGAAACTGTAAAGTAAGTTAGGGTTTGTAAATTTAACAAAACATTTGGAAATTTTGTAAAGAAGTTAGAGGAAAACAGTTTAGGGTTTTTTAAAGTTTTTGGAAATAGGAGAAATGATTTAAGGTTTTTGAGGTTTTTGAAAACAGAAGAAACGAATTAGGGTTTTTAAGGTATTTGGAAATAGAAGAAATAATTTAGGTTATTGAAATGAAGATCAAGTTACTACATATTTAAAGATCAAAGTTTTCTGTGTATATTCTTATGAATCAAAGAAACAAAGCTATTGTGATAATGAGTAATGTATAATTAAGGATCAAACCTGCGTAGTTGGTTGCACCAAAAAGTTGCTTTCTGGATGAACAAAGACAAAGGCAAGGTTGCTGCCTTTGATGGATTGATTACTTCTTCTTGCTCCTCTCAAATTCGAAGTCCCAAGTTCAAAGTTCTAGTCCTAAGTTCCTCCCCCCTCTTTTCTGTGTTTTCATTTGTTATTTATAGGAAAATTTATAAGGCTAGTTCTAATTGTTTAAGGAAACTAAAATTAATTAAGAAAAGAAACCGAAACAAAATAAAATTTGGTTTCGGAAAAAAAATTTGCGTTGGAAAATTTCGCTGGCAAAATTGCTAGCGTTGGCGAGAAACTGCGAGCTGCGAGGCATTGGCTGCGAGGATTGGTGCGAGATTGCGAGAACTGGACATGAGGATTGGCTTGGCCAGCCAATTTCACAGTAGGAATTTCCTGTGGGGAAATTGGCCTTGGCCAATTTGACTTTCGGTGATGAATTTTTCGTCCGTTGCCCAATTTTTATTTTTATTTATTTATTTATTTATTATTATTTATTATTATTTTTATTTTAAAAATTATAAAAAAATAAATACTAAAATAAAAATTATTTAATTAAAATAACACAAAAATTATTTTGGACTATATAAAAAAATAACGGACCGGACTGGGTAAAAAATTAAGGGTCTATAGGTCTCTTGTTGACATAGCTAGCTTCGGCAAGATTTTAAGTGGACAAACATTTATGGAAGACCCATCATAAACCATCACACATGGAGTCCTTTTTCCTTTGACTTTTACTTTGATAAAGAGAGGGTGGATGTGATCTCTCCCGTTTTCCGGCAAATACGCATTTAAGAATGATACCATTCCCATATCAGCTTTGCTTTTCTTTTGAATATCTTTGCATTTCATCACTCCTTCAACTTTCACGAAGTTAACCAGCTCATCTGGTGTTATAGAAGTGAAAATTGGCATGCTAGCCAAAGCCTTAGCCACAGTTTCATGATGCTTCTTGGTAGTGGCCAATCGGTCCCAAATACTAACACTTACTTGGGTCCTCTTCAATTGCTTAAGTACAATGTCATCTTCTTCTTCTTTATTCCCAATTTCTACTTCCTTTCCTTTATTAGCTTCTACTTCATTAGGAGGTGGCCTTGCATAAGGCTTACTAGATCTAGTGTTCATCACCCATCATCTTCAGGTTCAGACCACGTCCATTCCTCCTTTTTGGGTTCAAGATCATCATCACTATTGCTTGAGTCCCAAAATTCATTCACAAAATAGATTGCTACTTCTTTACCAACCATAGCTTGCTCAATTTTGATAAACACCACTTCTTCTTTGGTTGCTTCTCCATCTACATCTTGGAAAGAAGACATGAAAAAAATTTCATGCAAAGCTCCTCCAATCATGAAGGTTGCCGGTGGTGGTACTCTATTAAATCTTTATAATTGATTGTCTTTGGTGTTTGGCTTGTTGGGCTCGGGCAATTTCCCATTATCAATCAAATTCTAGATTTCATGCCTCAACCTCAAACATTTATCTATGTCGTGTCCTTGCATTTGATAAAATTGGCAGAATGTTTTAGTGTCAAAGTTAGGTGGAAGAGGGTTAGGCAAAGGACGAGGATTCAAGGGTTGTAACAATCCCTTCTTTTGTAGTTTATTGAGAAACCAAGACAGTGGTCTTCCCAATTTTGAAAACTGCCTTCTTCCTCCTTGGCCAGTGGCATTAACATCAACTGCCTTTTGCATGCTTTGGTTACCAGACTGGTAGTTTTCTTTCTCATTCCTTCTTACCGAAAAGCGATTCTTCTCCCTTTCCCATTCTTCAATTTCCAAGCCCACTTGCAAAAGATCTTTGAAATCCTGGATAAGTGTATGAGACATTCTTTCACGAAGGCTAGGCAGCACCCCTCTCACAATCATTCTAATTTGATCCGATTCATCGAGCCTCCTTTTGAGCAATGCGGCCATATTCATCCACCTCTTCACATTGTCCACGAAGTTCTCATTCGGCCTTTATCTAATGGACTCCACCTCCATTCTTCCAATTTAGCATTGTATCCTTATTGTTGGATAAAGGCCTTGTATAGTAAATCCCAGCTCTTTTGAGTGCCATCATCTAAGGTATTGAACTAATTTTGGATAATAGGATCCAATGAGAGCATGAAGTATCTTAAAAGTTTGAGCCTTAGTAGCTCGGGCAGACTACATAGCAGTGATATATTGCTTCACATGGAGATGAGAATTTCCAGTTCCATCAAACTTTGCAAAGGATGGCATCTTGAACTTGTACGAAACCTCTTCATCTAGCTTAAACAACTCGTTGACCTTCGACATTTCTTCAGTTTTTGGCTTCTTTTCAAACTTCTTTTCCAAGTTAGCGATCAACTTCTCAACATCTGAAGTTTCAGTCTTTTCCTCAACTGATCTTTCAACAACCTTCGGCTCCTTCTTCTTGTCTTAAGGATCTTGAAAGTATTGAGCCCAGTCGTTGATGCAAGAAAGGATCCCTTGAAGCTAGCAAGTGGACCAATCACTAGGATCAAGGCAAAGAAATATCAAGCTAGTATGGCTTTGCATATTCAAGAAGAGATTTCCAAAGAGCTTTAAGAATTATCATTCAAGAAGATGGAGATAGAGCTTGAAGAAGGCACACCAAAGTTGATTATGATACTTAGTGTGAAAATGGAAGCTAAAGGCTAGCTAAAGAGGTCCAACGTGCAAGAAAGGTCCATGGGGATTCATATAAAGCCTTGGGAAGTAATTTAAGGCCTTAGTAAGATGATGGAAGTGATTGGAAGAAAAGCTTGGAGTGCAGCCAGTTTCACACGCACCTGTGAGATTTCTGAAGCCCTGTGAGAATAGCTAGATGGACCCACTGCTTAAAGATTATTAATTTTGTTTAATGGGCCACGTTTTATATCATTATGGAAGGCTTAAAAATAGGATTTGTTTCCATACTTTTATATTTTCCTTAGTGGATTAGGATTTTGTTTCCATACTTTATATTTTCCTTAGTGGATTAGGATTACTTTATATTTTCCTTATGCAATTAGGAATGTTTTTCCTTATGCAATTAGGAATGTTTTCCTTATGCAATTAAGAATGTTTTTCCTTAATGTAATTAGGAATGTTTTCCTTATACAATTAGGAATGTTTTCCTTATTCAATTAGGCCGAATTTGATATAAAACATTTAATAAAAAATTTTTGAATTCTTCTGCAAGTTCTTCTTGTGAATTTTCATGTGAGAGAGATTAGAGTGGATTCTTTAATTCTTTCTTTGCATCAAGAATTAGGTTTACTTATCAACAGAGTTGTGGCATTTTCCTTCTTCTTACCAACTAAATCCTTCAATCATAGTGAGTTCGCGTCTTTTTATAGGCGTTGGGTTCCTTAGGAGGTGATTATCAAGTTTCAAGGAGTTCTCTACCATTGTTATACGTTGGGTTTGCTGCCATCGTTCCTAAGGGTCCGCGTCATTTGGTATCAGAGCCTTGCTACAAGGTAATTTTTATCAACTTTGTCTTTCTTGGATTTGTTAATTTAGGTCTTTTAAATTTCTACGATTTAGGGTTCTTAGAGAGTCTAGTCTTTAATTTTCGAAAAAGAGTCATATATCAAAATTCAAAAAGTCTAAAGATTATTCAAAGAGTAATTCGAAACCTAGGAAAAGGAGTCTGATTGAATTTCGAAACCTAAGCCTTGCATCTGAATTGGATTCGAAACCAAGATTAGGGTTCTTGAAAGAAAGTAAAAGCTAGAGTTTTTGTTCAAGTTTAATTTCGATTTGATTTTAAGTGAATCTGGGGTTGCGAATTAAGTCCAGATTTCGAAAAGCTCTTGGGAGTAAATTAAGTCCCGAATCAAGGGGATAGTGAGAGGAAGCAAAAAAAAAAAAGAGTACAAAATCACCTCAACAAAAATTGTTTGATATTCTTGCTATTTGGGTGCTAAGGATCAGATCTAGGTGGGTGAGAAGTAATAAAATTTTTGGGCGAAAAATTTCACCTTTTGAGGGGCTTTTGGAATTCAAAAATCAGACCTTAATATTCATGTTATTTGAGTGTTATAGGTGGGAAATAGAGTCTAGAAGCTAGCGTTTTGGGTAGAATTGATTAGGTCAATAAAGCAGCTTGCCAAGTGTGGGTTGTTTTTGATTCATTATATCCAAATTTGTCTTCTTTATTGTCTTTATTGTTTCTGATTTCTTTATCTAGCTTTTAATTCCATTACATTGCTAAGTATCATTTGCTTGTGTCGATACTTGGTTCTATATCGAGTAGTGCAAATTACCTTGCATTGCCTCCAGATACTTGTCTTGTTTTCTATCTAGTTCTAGGATTTAGGTTCTAGTTTCTTGAACGACTTGACAATTGTTGGTTGGTGAGCTTGGTTCTGAAGTGCAATCAAGGAAGACAAGAAAAGTGAGGTAATTCTAAACACTTGAGTGAATTTCGATTATTACTAATCTTGTTTCTTTGAGTTTGTTTGTTTGTTAACATGGCTGGAAAAGGAGAAGAGACTAGCAAAGAAGGAGCTATGGCCGAAAGCTTGGCTAGGCTTAATGAGACTTTGGCAGCAATGCTTGGTCGAATGGAGATGATGGATACTAGATTGCAAGAGAATGCAGCACGACAAGCACAACAAATTCAGCAAGTTCAACAAGGGCAGCCAGCCGCACATCCAAATCCCATAATGCGAGCTAGAAGAGTGCTTAGGAGAGAAGGGCAAGGAAATCTTGAAGCCCTAGAAGCAGCCAAAAGGGTAGAAGATGAAGATGAAGGTGGAAATCAACCTACCACTGATGGTGACCTTACTTCCATCAAGATGAAGATTCCTTCCTTTGAAGGGAAGAACAATGTAGAAGAGTTCATAGAATGGGAGAGGAAAGTTGAGTAGATTTTTGAATGCCATAACTACACCGAAGAGAAGAAATCAGTTTTGGCAGCCGTAGAGTTCAAAGGGTATGCTACCTTTTGGTGGGATCAATTGAAAGCTAATAGAAGAGGGAAAGGTATGAGGCCTATTCTTGAATGGTCAACCTTGAAAGAACTAATGAGAAGCCGATTTGTACCATCTCACTACATTCGGGATTTGTACAATCGACTAGCAAGACTAGTTCAAGGAGGAAGAAGTGTGGAAGAGTACCACAAAGAGATGGAGATGATCATGGCTAGGGCAAATATTGATGAAGATGAAGACAAGAAGATGTCACGAATTCTTGGGGGATTGAATTTGGACATAGCCAATGAATTGGAGATGTATGAATTCAACACAATGGAAGAGTTAGTTCAAAAGGCCATGAAGATAGAGAGAAGATTGAAGAATAAAGCTATTTCAAAAACTGGCTACTCTAAAGCTAGTGGAAATTTTTCAAACTTCAAGGGTTCAAGTTCGAGTGGAGGTTCCTACAAAGGCGATTACAAGGGTTCTTTCCAAAAGAATTCTTCCTACAATCCTAATTTCAAGAATCTGAATGATGGGGATGCAAAAACAGCCAAGGAAACACCTTCTAGACCTACTCCAAGTAGGGAAATTAAATGCTACAAGTGTTTGGGAAGTGGACACATTGCTTCTCAATGTCCGAATAAGAGGGTGATGATTGCAACCCATGAAGGGGAAATTGAATCAGAATCTGAACATGAAGAAGAAGAGGAGGCCGAATGTGGTGATAGGGCAAAATATGATGAAGAGGCTTGGGAGAATCAAGTCTTGAATGCTGAACATGGTGAGATGCTTGTTACTAGAAGAGCCTTGAATATTCAAGTCAAGGAAGAAGGCTTGGATCAAAGGGAGAATCTTTTCCACTCTAGGTGTTTGGTGAATGGTAAGGTTTGTACACTTATCATTGATGGTGGAAGTTGTACCAATGCTGCTAGTACTACAATGGTGGATAAATTGGGGTTAACTTATTTTAAACATCCCAATCCTTACAAGTTGCAATGGTTCAATGACGCTGGGGAAGTAAAAGTGTTGAAACAAGTCAAGATAACATTCTCCATTGGGTGGTATAAAGATGAGGTTTTGTGTGATGTAGTGCCAATGCAAGCTGGACATTTGCTATTAGGAAGACCATGGCAGCATGATAGAAAAGCACAACATGATGGCTTTTCTAATAAGTATACCTTTACTTATGAAGGAAAGAAGGTTGTTCTAGCACCATTATCACCTCAAGAGGTGTATGAAGATCAAAAGAGGATGCTAGAGAGGGAGAAAGAAGTTTCAGCCAACATGAACCAAGGGTGTTCAAATTCGGTCAATGATGTTTCTTCAACACCCAAGGGTAATTCTAAGGGTAGGGAGAGAGAAAATAATAAAGTGAGTGAGTGTAGAAAGGGAAAAGAGGCCGAGAGTCAAAAGAAAGTAAGCAAACAAATAAATGGCCCATTGGTGAGAGAAAATAAGCAAGGAGAAAAAGCAAAACATACTTTTTATGCAAGAGCAAGAGAGATAGATGTAGGACAGCCTGTACTCATTATTATGTATAAAGAATCGTTACTTGCTGACAGTGAAGAATCTCTTGATTCTTTACCTTCTAGTTTTGTGTCTTTGTTGCAGGATTTTGAGGATGTGTTTCCTGAAGACCTTCCTAGTGGTTTGCCACCATTAAGAGGGATTGAACATCAAATTGACTTCATACCCGGTTCTACAATTCCAAACTGGCCAGCATATAGGAGCAATCCTATGGAGACAAAAGAGATGCATGAGAAAGCAAGGGCGAATATTGAGAAAAGGAATAAGAGATATGCTGATTCTGTAAATAGAGGGAGACATGAGATGAAGTTTCAAGTAGGAGATTGGGTTTGGGTGCATTTTCAAAAAGAGAGGTTTCCTAACCAAAGGAAGAGCAAGTTGCAAGCAAGGGGAGATGGCCCATTCCAAGTGCTGGAGAAGATTAATGACAATGCCTACAAGATCGACTTACCAGGTACGTATAATATTAGTGCTACTTTCAATGTAAGTAATCTTTCTCCTTTTGATGATGCAGATTTGAGGACAAATCTTTTTGAAGAGGGGGAGAATGATGCAAGAAAGGATCCCTTGAAGCTAGCAAGTGGACCAATCACTAGGAGCAAGGCAAAGAGATATCAAGCTAGTATGGCTTTGCATATTCAAGAAGAGATTTCCAAAGAGCTTCAAGAATTATCATTCAAGAAGATGGAGATAGAGCTTGAAGAAGGCACACCAAAGCTGATTATGATGCTTAGTGTGAAAATGGAAACTAAAGGCTAGCTAAAGAGGTCCAACAAGCAAGAAAGGTCCATGGGGATTCATATAAAGCCTTGGGAAGTAATTTAAGGCCTTAGTAAGATGATGGAAGTGATTGGAAGAAAAGCTTGGAGTGCAGCCAGTTTCACACGTACCTGTGAGATTTCTAAAGCCCTGTGAGAATAGCTGGATGGACCACTGCTTAAAGATTATTAATTCTGTTTAATGGGCCATGTTTTATATCATTATGGAAGGCTTAAAAATATATTTTGTTTCCATACTTTATATTTTCCTTAGTGGATTAGTATTTTGTTTCCATACTTTATATTTTCCTTAGTGGATTAGGATTACTTTATATTTTCCTTATGCAATTAGGAATGTTTTTCCTTATGCAATTAGGAATGTTTTCCTTATGCAATTAAGAATGTTTTTCCTTAATGTAATTAGGAATGTTTTCCTTATACAATTAGGAATGTTTTCCTTATTCAATTAGGAATGTTTTAGTCTTAATTTTCCATATGTAATTAGGAATTTTGTAACCCTTATTTAAGGGCACTATTAGGCCGAATTTGATATACAACATTTAATAAAAAAATTTCGAATTCTTCTACAAGTTCTTCTTGTGAATTTTCGTGTGAGAGAGATTAGAGTGGATTCTTTAATTCTTTCTTTGCATCAAGAATTAGGTTTACTTATCAACAAGAGTTGTGGCATTTTCCTTCTTCTTACCAACTAAATCCTTCAATCATAGTGAGTTCGCATCTCTTTATAGGCGTTGGGTTCCTTAGGAGGTGATTACCAAGTTTCAAGGAGTTCTCTAACATTGTTATACGTTGGGTTTGCTGCCATCGTTCCTAAGGGTCCGCGTCAGTCGTCATCGTCATCAACGACTACCTTGTCATCATCAAAAGCTACTTCACCAACTTTAGCCTTTCCCTTGTCTTTCTTGGTGCTTGTGGATGCTTCAGCAGTGTTCCCAAACATTATAGCCATTTGACTCTTCATCATCTCAGCTAGAGGCCCCTTTAATTCTTCCATCTTGACTTTGAGGCCATCATCCAACATCTTTTGAATCTGCTCAGGTTCCATTGCTTTTGGTGAGAAGCTAATTGAATTGCTGCTGGATTCTTTGTCACCGGTGTAGATTGGATTGTCGTAGGCTTTTGAACTGTTGTAATCCATGGTTGTGAGCCATAAAGGATTAATGATATGAGATGTAAATGTATGTATGCTTGTATGCACAAACAACAAACAAAGATAGATAGAACGTCCCTTCCAACCAAATAACTTCCATACACGGATGACAAGTCTCTTTTCCTAGGTATATAGTTAACAAAATACCAACATGGGGTATCTTATTTTCGAATAATTCCCTCAGATATTTCAACCAATAGTTATATTTTCAAACATGGAAATCAATTCATGATAATTCCCGTTAATTAGGTTGTAATTCATCCAATCAACTAACGCAGCTTTTATGCTATATTGGATTAAAACTAAATTAAGAGGTTTATTATAAATAAATTTCTCACTTGAAAAAGTAACTAATGATACATGCCAAAAACAAGCCCATGATTAATAATTCTTAGTATAAACTAGGCTTATAATTGACTTTTGGTATTTCCATAATTGACCTAAATATTCGTAAGCTCTTTTGAAAAGATTGTGAAAATAATTTTGTTTCTAAGCCCATTGTAAAAAGATTTTAGAAAAAAATGGATTTTGAGCTTTGTATTTGGGTCCTGAGTATAACCCTTCATTTTTGACCCAGTCTGGTCCAATATATTTCAATAAGTCCAAAATAATTTTTGCGTGTTCCAATATATTTTAATTAGTCCAAAACAATTTTTGTGTTATCTTAATTAAATAATATTTGCTTTAGTATTTAGTTTTTATAATTAATAAACAAATAAAAAACAATAATAAATAAATAAAAATAAAAATAAAAATCGGCGATGAAAAATTTCGTCGGTCGGACGAAATGGCCAGGGCCATTTCACCTGCAGGAATTTCCTGTGGGTGAAATTGGCCGCAGGCATGTTTCGCCCCGCAGCCCGCAAGCTCCTGTGGCAACTTTTTCGTCAGCAAAATTTTTCCACAGCAGTTTTTTTCGCCAGTAAAATTTTTTCGACATATATTTTTTTGAAACCAAATACAATTCGGTTTGGTTTCCTTTTCTTAATAAATGTTAGATTCTGTGGACAATTAAGATTAATCATATAAATCTTCTATAAATAAGACCAAAAACAACAAAAAGAGAAAAAGATCAAAATTTAGGAGGAAAATTTTAGAGGACTTTTGGAGAAAAACTTTGAGGGATCGGACTCGAATTCTTTTTGAACTCAGAACTTTGGGAGACTTTTGATTAGGTGGTCAAAACTCATCAAACCGATGCAATAATCAAGCAAATCTATAATTCATCAAAGGCAGCAAAGCTTGTCTTTGTTCTTATTCATCCAAGAAACAATTTATGGTGGAACCAACAAACGAAGGTATGAATTTCTTTATTTATTTTTCTTTACAGTAGCTTCATCACTCAAGATTGAAAATTTTTGATTCTGTAAAATCTTAAAACCCTAATCTACTTTCTAACTTTTCAAAACCTTAAATCGTTTCATTAATTTACCAAAACCCTAATCTACTTTCCAATTTTCCAAAACCCTAAATTGAATTCTTTTCTTTCCAAAAATCCTAAAAAATATCTTTTATGTTTCTATAAACCTTAAATTATTTTGTTTATTTTCATAAAGCTTCATAAAACTATAAATTGTTTTTCCAAATTCTAAAATCTAATATATTCTCTGAAACACTAAAAACCCTAATTCAATTTTAAAACCAAGACAGTAACCTCAAACCAATTATTCTAAACCCTAGTTTTCTTAAACCCTAATTCCTTTAAAACCTTAAACCCTAATTTTTCTAAATCCTAATCTTTAAAACTCTAAAATCTTATAAACCTAAATATTAAAATTCAACACAGTAAGTAGCTATTAATCATAAATATAATGTTTTAAAGTGTCCAAACCCTAATTTCATGATTTCACTCCTCAAACACTAATTTTGTTAATCAAAGAACTTTATCAACCTCTTAAATTATAAAACTTTAATCAATTTCACATCCTTTAAAACTCACAGTAGTTAAACCCATAAATTCCAAAACCCTAAACACATTAAATAAAGAATCTTAAATAGAAACAATTTTGAATCTTTATTTGCTTTATTTAATTTTATATTTGATTTTGTAGTCTATTATATGCTTTAATTTATTTTCAATGCTTTGTTGGTTTATTTAATTTCAATGATTGATTTATTTAATTTATCATGAATGGATTTTATTTTATATATTGATTGATATCTTTGATGAATGATTTATTTATGATGAATGGTTATTTACTTTTATAGATTTATTTAGATTTCCAAATATTGTAAGAGGTATGTTTCCACTTGGTAGGTACCTCATTAGTTAAATATCATGCAATTTAAATTGCTTTTATATTTTAGACCAATGTAAAGGACATGTTTCTACCTTTCGGTGGGTGTCCTATTTAGGCATTGATTATGTAAGGGCATGTTTCCATCTTCGGATGGGTGTCCATTTATTTTTTTTTCTTGGACATTGTTTTGATTTTCAATATATCGATGCTTTATTTTAATTATTGCGTGTAATATGGATAATATTGTTATATTTAAGAATTTTATAATATTAAAACCTGTAAAGGAGGCCGGTTCCAATGAACCAGGTGTTGTGGTGGTGCTGGGCCATTTCTCACCTTCCTCACACGTACCCAACTTTCCGAACCCATTATGGGGTTGGGAATTTTTTAGGAATTAAGTCATCCACCCCTTTCATTTTCCTGCCCCATCCGGGTGGGGACTCCATTTTCTCCGGACTTAGGTCCGTGTTCTCTAAGGCCCCGAGCCTAAACAGTGCCAAAGTCTCAAGAACCATTCCACCGGGAGTGGGGGCAAAAATCCCCGCTCACAATGAGAAAAGAATTTTTGACTTGTTTTTAGAAAAGTTTTATGTCCAAAGACCATTTAGAAAATTTTGAAAATAGTTTTGGTCTGTTGGATCTAGAGGAAAAAATTATTTGAGCTCACAATGTAATTAGGTCATATTAGAAAAAGAATAAACCAAATAAGCCATGATTTAAACTAAGATAAATTCACTATAGTCAAACAACAAGCATTTGGGATAAGAACGTAAAGAAAGTAACTAGGCCAATTACATGAGCTTAAGTCTTTACGTTGAAAGGTTTAGGCTCCCATAGCAAGTATATACCAAAAGGTACAAGCTATGAGTGGTTATACCATGCTCGATCTCCATATCTTGAGTGTAAGTATGCTATCCCTTACATAACACAACATGGGTAACACGGGTGTCCTAACTCATGCACACGATGAAATCTAAATGATGCAATGGATAATATCATGATAAGAAAGAATAGAATAATACAAAGACCAATGGAATCAACTTCTCTTATCCTAGTGGAGTCGCCACTGTGAGCGGGAATTTTTGCCTCCACTCCCACGTGGAATAGTTTTTGTGACTTTGGCACTGTTAGGCTTACGGTCTTAGAGAACACGAGCCTAAATTCGGAGAAAATGGAGTCGCCACCCGAATAGGCCGGGAAAAAGAAAGGGGTGGATGACTCAATTCCTAAGGAATCCCCAACTCCTTGTTAGGTTCAGAAAGTTGGGTACATATGGGGAAGGTGAGAATGACCCAGCATCCCCACAACACCCGGTTCATTAGAACCGGCCTCCTTTTCAGGTCTTAATATTATAAAATTCTTAAATATAATGACATTACCCATACTACATGCGATCATAAGAATAAATAAATATTTTATTAAAAATCATAGTAATATCCAAATAAAACAAATAAATGGACACCCATCCAAGGATGGAAACATGTCCTTACATTGTCCAATGTCTAAAACTAAATAGGACACCCACCAAAAGGTGGAAATGTATCCTTTATATTTATCCCAAAAAATGAAAATAATTTAAATTACATGAAACTTAATTAATGTGGTACCCATAAGGTGGAAACATACCTCTTACATAATAAAAATAAAGTAAACCAATAAGAGACATTCATCATGAAAGTAAATCATTCATTATAAGCCAAATATAGATCAAGATATGAAGATGTAAACTAAGTATGTAAAACAAGATTCAAATAACAATTAAAGACTAAATATACAAACTAGGGTTTTATGAATCATGGTTTAGGAAACCATGGGGACCTAAATTCGGGAATTGAGCCATTGGAATTAGGGTTTTAGGTTTTGGGGTCTTGGTTTTGGGAATTATAGTTTAAGAATTTTAAGACTCCTTGATTAGGGTTTGGGAGAATTGGTTTTTGATACATTGGGAACAAATTAGGGTTTTCTCAGATTTTTTTACTAGGTTACAGTTTTGGTGTTTTGTGTAGAATAATTTGAAGGTAGGGTTATTGGATGACAAGTTTTAAAAGAGATTAGGGTTTTAATTTATTATTTTAGAAAAACAAGTTTTAAAAGAGATTAGGGTTTTAATTTATTATTTTAGAAAAACAGTGATTTGGGGAAATAAATTAAGGTTTTAGAAAAATGATTAGGGTTTTGGGATTTGATGAAACAGTGTAAGGTTTTGGACAAAAATAGTTTAGGGCTTTGAGTTTCAACAAAAAATTTAGGGTTTTTGGGATTGTTTAGCTACTGGAACATTAGGGTTTAAGAGTTTTTAGGAATTAGATGAGGGTTTAAGGATTTAATTGATTAGGGTTTTGATTTATAAAGCATATAATTCAGATTTAACAACTTTATGCTACTAAAAAAAATTTAATATCAAAGCATATCAACAAAACATTTAAAAGGAATCATGTTATGGTTACTGTGAATGCAAGAAATTATTGATTAAGATCATACCTTCATTGTTGGTTCCACCACAAATTGCACCCTTGGAATTCTGGAGAAAACTTAATCAAGACAACACTGCCTTGTTGCCTTGTGGTTGGAAGGGTTCTTTTTGCTCTTGTCTGCTTATTGATTGCTTTAAAAATTGAAAGTCCAATTGTAATTCTTGATTAATTTTGGCCATTCTCCATTTTGTGTTTTAATGCTAGTATTTATAGAATTTTTAAGTAAAACCTAATATCTTAAGGAAGTTTAAGCTATTTAGGAAATAAATTGACCTTTTTCGAGTGAAAATCTACTTTTAGAAAAAAAAAATTGGCTAATGCACTGGCACGGGCTGCTGAGACGCCAGCAATGGGCTGGGACGCAAACATTTGGGTGAGGGCCTACGAGGCGCTGCCCCAATTCGCCGCAGCATGCAGCTGTGGCGAATTGGGGCAGGCCAATTCATCGCAGCAAGTAGCTGCGGTGAATTGGCCCAAGCTAATTCGCCGCAGATTATGCCTGTGCCGAATTGGCCCAGGCCAATTCGCCCACCGATTGGTTCGTCTGATTTTTTAATTTTTTATTATATATATATTTTTTAAAAAAATAATAAAATAAATAATAAATAATAAAATTAATATTAAAATTAATAACAAATACTAAAATAAATAATAAATACGATAAAAATTATTTCAGACTTATTTTAAAATATTGGACTAGACTTGGTAAAAAATTAATGGTCTACAGTTTAAAGCTCTTTATACTGTGAAGATGTGTCATTTGTGTCATGCTAGTTCCAATTTAGATGTGGCCTTCATCTAACCCATGCCCCTTATAGATCCTATTTCAAACCTGTTAAAGACTTGTTGATCTCTCTTGGTAGGTATAGTCTATTAGTGGAGATTGTTTGAATAAGCATGCATATGAGATAGACAATATTTAAACTCAATAAGACCTTTGGCCAAGTAATGTGCATGTGCCTATCTGAAGTACAACAGTTCTTGCTTAAATGCAAATGATTCTCGAGTTTAGTATGGTAACTAGTGTTGTCATGTTATAGGTACGTTAATTTGGAAAATCGAGCCCTAAGGTATATTGACACTAATATGACAAAGCCGAAATAAGATTTGAAAATTTAAAAATTGACACATAAGCCTTCAAGCTTAGGGAGGTATGTTGTAGGAAATATTAGGCAAGGTGGTCTAATGAAGGGCCTATTTGCAAAGTCATGAAGAAGTTACCAACCGATGTGTTGAATAATGGGTTGAAATGGCATCTCTTATGCTTCTCACTACCCTGCTGGGGTCTCCACTACTCATGCTTTGTACATGTGGAAGATAAAGTCATAGCTATGAAGTCTTTTATTATTCTGAAGAAGCATCTGAAAGGAATCAATGGGAGTACTTCAATTGATCACCTCAGTCTGTGAGTCAGTAGAACCACTTTAATTATCACACATGCATATCATGAATACATGAGCATATCACACTGTATTTTTTTCTTGTATTACTTATTTCTTGTCAAGGTGAACAATAGGCATAGTGAAGTAAACAATCATAATCATGAGGGGGGCATGAAAAGGCCATTGTAAAAAAGAAAGAGAAGATGCTTGCTTATGCAAATAACCAGATAAAATATAGACATCTGCTAGAGCCTGCATTGGTTTAAGCCTACACAGGGGGCAAAACTTATCCTTGTCAATTTTTGAATTTATATATAAAACATTTTCAAACTCACCTTTATTGTTTTTCCAAATAGAGAGCAAAGCGATGGTATGATGGCCAAAATAGTTGAATAGCCGAATTTTTTGCAAAAGTGCAAAGTGAAGAATCCATTTAAGAATGGAACAAGAAGAAAATTAGAACTCTTAGAAGAATAAAGATACAAAAGATAAAAGATTAGTCCAGCTAGAAGTGCTGAAGTTAATGAAGACCCAATGTCCAAGGATGAAGATCTAATTTAAAGTGTGAAGACCCAATGTCTGAAGGATGAAGATCCATTTTTGAAGGGTGAAGACCTAATGTCTGAGTATGAAAATCCATTTCAAAGGTTGAAGGCCCAATGTCCCAAGGATAAAGATCCGTTTTGAAGGGTGAAGTCCCACTATCCAAAGGATGAAGATCCATTTTGAAGGGTGAAGACCCAATGTCCAAGGATGAAGATCCATTATGAAAGGTGAAAACCTGAAGCAATCAGCTAGAAGAAAGTCGAAACTCTCAAATGACAGAAAGTCAGTCCACTAGAGAGTTGAAGTCGATCCACTGAAGAATTGAACCCATTGGCTAGAAGAAAGCCAAAACTCTCAAACAACAAATGGACGATCAAGCTAGAAGAGCTAAAACCTAGCCTATATTAGATTTGTTGAAGTATCCTAACGGCACAACTTTCCTCGATATGATTGAAGTATCCATGTTTGTTTCTAGTGAGATATTAGAGTTTCTCACTATCCTACCAAGATATTAGAGTCTCTTTGTAATATCCTCATTTATGCCCTAGAAGTTTTGCATATTGTTGTTGTTGTTATTGTTATATATTGGATTGAATATATGTGTTAAATTGTAAGAGAAAAGAAATTGAGAAGAGAAAGTATATGTATATGTGTTTTGGAGAAGAAATTTAGGGTTTAGAGACAAATGTATATGTTGTTTATATGATGATATAATTAACATATACATTGGTCAAATGAAGAGTCAAGGTGATGGTTAAGTGGAAGAAGATATTTTTGGTTGTTAATGAAATTACATATAAGGGCTTAGATGAGACAAAAGGTTAGTTAAATGGTGAAGGGTGTTTTAGTAATTGCAAGGTTAAAAACACTTGATGGATATAAGAAGCCAAATTTGACTTTGCTCTTCATATTTTCTTCTTCTCTTCATGTGTGGCCGGATTCCCCATAGACAAAGAGAGAAAGAGAGGTGATCTTGAGGTTTGAAGCAAATTGAAGAAGGAATCAAGGGTGTTGGTTAGAGATTTGTGCAAATTCTTCATTTAAGGTAAGTTTTCTCTTGATTTCTCTTGTTCTATTTGGAATTTTGTTTGAGTTTGATGGAGTGTGTTTGTGTAAAAGTGTTGAAATGGAATTATAGATAAGAAGCTAGGTTGGTGTTGGTGATGGAAGAGTAAGAGTTGTGTTTAGTGAAATTGTTTCTGTTTTACAATTAGTAAAGGCTGTGATTTGTATGATTTTTAATTAATTATAGAAAAATGTTCTTGAAGTGAATTTTTGATATGTTGTGCCTCTATGAGTCTAGAATGACTGAAAAATATGTTGATTCGATTTTGGAATGGTTATGAGTTTAGAAAGATTATTTTTATTAGACCTGTTCCAGCAGGTACCTTAACTGAGACAGCTATATTTCGGGATTTTTAATAAAATGTAGAAAAATCATATCCAATCGAATTTTGGATATGTTGTTGCTTAGTGAGTTTAGTATTTGAGAAAAATAATTTGGAATCACGTTGATTGAATTTGATTTATGGAATTCACAAAGTTCAGAACTGCTGCCAGGATGCAGGGCAATTGGGGCAGTCTGGTTAGGTGAACTATTTGACCAAGATTTTGTGTTCAGTTTGATCTGAAATTTTAAAGGGATGATTTTAAGATACAAAACTAAATTCTGTAAAAATTTTAGAATTTTTAGTCAAGTAGATTATTTTATACAATTTTTCAAAATAAGGATAAAATGGAGTTTAAAACCAGAATGTACTATTTATGGTTAGGGTTTTAATTCTTTGTTCTTCTTGCATTGCTTTGGTTCTCCAAAGGTAGGTTGGTCCTTAAACCTAACCCTAAACACTTTAAACACACTTGAATCAATGAATGTTATAATCAATTGTTCTTTGCCCTAATTGCATTGTTGAGATTGAACAATGTTATGTTGTGCATTGTGAATGGTAATGTGTTTCATGAGTAATGTGGAATGAAATGTTGATATTTATGAATGATGCTATGTGAGATATAATGTGATCATGGATGAGATATATATATATATATACTTGAATAATGAGATGTTATATTGTGAAATGAAATGTGAAGCCATTGTTATTGGCTAAGATGATGTAATTGAAAGAAAGAAGGCATGTTTGCCTAAATGTGATGAGAATTGAGAATGGAAATGAATTGTTTGTTTAATATGTTATTCAGTTTCAGAGTTCTGGATTTGGGTGGCATGCCTAAGAAATGATGAAAGGTAACAGTCTTGCCGGGTTGAGGACCTCCTCCTAGGTGTTGAGTTGATGGTCCAAGAGACTGGGTCTGTTACACTATGAGATATATGATTTGTAACAGTCTTGCCGGGTTGAGGATCTCCTCATATGTGTTGAGTTGATGATCCAAGAGACTGGGTCTGTTACACTATCCATGGATAGAGATACATGTATATACATTGCCTACGGGCGTGATTATTGTGACTATGAACCAAAGCAGTAACTCTGAACTCTGAATATCGTATTAAATACTTGTTGGGCCCATAGGTGTCAAGGTTATATGAATGTCCTAAATAATGTTATGAGTTTAATGAAATGAGATGTTGGTTATGGAGTATGATTGATTAATGTTGAATGTGAAAAGATGTTGAAATGTGGTATGCTCATATGACTATGATTTGTGAAATGCATAATTGTGTGGTTAACTTTATATTTATGATGTTGATCTTATCAATAACATATGTGGCATTGCATTTCATTAAAGCATACCGTTAGCATGTTTTATCTTACTAAGCCGTTGGCTTAGCGCGATAGTGTTTAATCGCGCAGGTAGTAGAGTGGATAGAGTTGAACCCGAGAGTTCATCAAGACCTAGTGAGAGTAGACCTTGAAGAATCCATTTTGGGAGCTTAAAGATCAGAGCAGACTTGCCAATCATGTATAAATTTTATGTGTTGTAAAACTTGAGTTTTGATGTATATGAATTTGTAAATATGTAAATATTTTATAACTTCCGCTGTGTAATATTTAAATATGGGGGTTGTCACAAAACCTTTATTTTATGTTGTACTAGAAGTGTAAATCCTTTTTGCAGGTTGTAGTTGAGGTTACAAGGGGGATTTATTGGGAGTGTACTGAGAATGATTTTGTTTGCATTGGTTTGTGTAAAATGTTTTTAAAAATAAGAAAAAAACCGGTTTTGTCGACACTTGGGACTCAATTTTTAGGCGAAACTATGGCAAAAATTTTGTAAAAATCGGAACTAAAATTTGACTAAGTAAAATTGGTAGCAACATTAGGTTAGTGTGGCGCCTCTACTCAGCTTACATATGTAGGTTGGGAAGGGGTGTTACAATTGTTTTGGTATCAGAGCCTAGGTTTGAGATTCTCAACCTAGGTAAAATGTAAGAAAAAGACTATTTTTACTTAAAAAGTGAGTTTTTGAACAAAAATACATGTTTGGGATTGGCAGTCTCTGATCTTTAATAAGAGGTATTCTGTTGTGTTTGCAGACTTAGGTTGTGATGGATTCTCACTCTCGTCAGTCGATTGAGGGTAGTGCCGAGAGTATTGCTCCTGCTGAGGGAGCTAGAGTTGATAGTGTTGAGGAGGCACCTGTTTCGGTGTCGGGTAGACCAGCTGGGGAGGAGGTTCCGCCAGCCTGGTTTAGGAATATGATGGAAGCTATGAGACCAGCACCTGTGCAACCACAGCCACCACCCCCTCAGCCTTTAGTTTCTGTGAGGCATTATGACAAACTGAGGAAGTATGGAGCTGAAGATTTTGTAGGCACTACTGATCCAGCTGTGGCAGAGCAGTGGCTTGACAGAGTACAGAGGGTATTTGTTCAGTTACAAGCCACTTCAGAGGAAAAGTTTGACTATGCAATATCTTTGCTACAGAAGGACGCCTACGATTGGTGGAAGACGGTGCCACATTCGATGGATGATCCACCAACCCTGTCTTATGCGGATTTTCTGAGAGAATTTGAGTTGAAGTATACTCCTAGGGAGTATAAAGATGGGAAGAAAAGAGAGTTTCTAGATTTGAAGCAAGATCATCGGACCGTAACTGAGTATGAGGTTGAGTTTATTCGACTGAGCCAGTATGCTGGAGGTATCATTGCTGATGAGATTGATAGATGTCGGCGATTTGAGGAGGGATTGAGGCCCTCGATCATGTGCTTAGTGGCTGGATCCAGATATCAGGATTTCTCACAGCTTGTGGCAGCAGCTCGAAGTGTAGAGTGAGTTCAAGTTATTGCAGCTGCTTCAGAGGAAGAGGTTAGGGTTAGGAGGCCCCAGTTTGAGGCAGGGTCTTCTTCTGCAAAGAGGGGTAGAGGAAGTTTTGTTCCTCTGAGTAGTAGGAGCCAGAGACCAGCGGGTAGGTCAGTGCAGTTCCAGAGGCAGAGATTTAGACCTGCAGCTTCAGTAGCGAGTGCTCCTACTCCTGGAGTTCAGAGATCCACCTTACCTTTGTGTAACCAGTGTGGTGGAAGACATGGGGGCGTTTGTTGGAGGCATAGTAGATCAGGGGTATGCTTCAGGTGTGGATCACCTGACCACTTTGTGAGAGACTGTCCTGAGAGGCAGGAGCAGATGTCAGTTGATTCTGCTACTTCTCGAGCTAGTGTGAGGGGAGGCAGAGGAGGCAGAGGTGCCAGCCGGGGAGGTAGACCAGGATTCAGTTCTAGAGGAGGTGCTACATCCAGGGAGGGTAGACCAGAGGAGGTTGGATCTTCCCAGAGGATGTATGTTATGCAGAGGCAGCCGGGTGCATCGGCAGTCATAGCTGGTACTTTTTCTTTATTTAATACTCCAGTACTTGCTTTGATTGATCCGGGTTCCACACATTCATATATTAGTGCATCTGTTTTGCCTGTGTATGATATGCATGCTGAGTCCCTAGGATTTGATGTGTTAGTGACAAATCCGTTAGGGCATAGTGTGGTTGTGAGTAAGGTGCACCGGGATAGTGTAGTGAGGGTGCAGGGTGAGGAGTTCCTTGGAGATTTGATTGAGATGCCATTTAAGGAATATGATGTGATCTTAGGCATGGATTGGCTATCTCGACATGGAGCTGTGGTGGATTGTAAAAAGAAAATTGTTTCTTTGAGAACTGGTGATGGTAGAGAGGTAATAGTATCTAATGAGCAAGAACAGCTAGCTTCCTTATTTGTTTCAGCTGTTGCAGCCAGGAGATTGATTAGGAAGGGGTGTGATGCCTATCTTGCTCATGTGGTAGATACTAGAGTAAAAGGTTCTCAAATTGATAGCATTGCCACAGTGGCAGAGTTCCCAGATGTTTTTCCAGAGGAGTTGCCAGGATTGCCTCCTGAAAGAGACGTGGAGTTTGGTATTGAATTGTTGCCTGGTACCGCTCCTATCTCCATTACTCCTTATAGAATGGCACCAGCAGAATTGAGGGAGTTGAAAGTGCAATTACAGGAGTTGTTGGACAAAGGATTTATTCGCCCCAGTGTTTCTCCTTGGGGAGCTCCTGTGCTTTTTGTGAAGAAGAAAGATGGTACTATGAGGTTGTGTATCGATTATAGGCAATTGAACAAGGTGACCATTAAGAATAAATATCCTTTGCCTAGAATCGATGATCTCTTTGATCAGTAGAAGGGAGCGTCAGTGTTCTCCAAAATTGATTTGAGATCTGGGTACCATCAGCTGAGGGTAAGAAGTGAAGATGTTCCTAAGACTGCTTTTCGGACCAGGTATGGGCATTATGAATTTCTAGTTATGCCTTTTGGTCTGACGAATGCACCTGCAGCTTTTATGGATTTGATGAATAGGGTGTTTAGGCCCTATTTGGATCAGTTTGTAGTGGTCTTCATTGATGATATACTGGTGTATTCGCGGAATGAAGAGGAACATGATATGCATCTGCGGATTGTGTTGCAGATTTTGAGAGAGAAGCAGTTATTTGCCAAATTGTCGAAGTGTGAGTTCTGGTTGGATCAAGTTG
Organism: Garcia nutans; assembly: GCA_947685225.1. Lineage (NCBI taxonomy): Eukaryota > Viridiplantae > Streptophyta > Magnoliopsida > Malpighiales > Euphorbiaceae > Garcia > Garcia nutans. Next base: position 13,385,846 of record CANTUV010000040.1, read on the forward strand.
CTTTTCTCGGACATATTGTTTCTGCAGAAGGCATTAGAGTTGATCCAAGTAAAGTTGAAGCTATTCTGAATTGGAGTCCACCCAAGTCTGTGACAGAGATTAGAAGTTTTCTTGGTTTGGCAGGCTATTACAGGCGGTTTGTGAAAGGGTTTTCTTTGATAGCTACTCCACTCACCAGATTACTTCGAAAGGGAGTGAGATTTGTGTGGACAGATCAGTGTCAGGCTAGTTTTGAGCAGTTGAGAGAGTTGTTGACTCAAGCGCCTGTTCTTACTTTACCTGTTGAAGGCAAACCATATGTGATCTACAGTGATGCTTCACATAGAGGTTTGGGGTGTGTATTGATGCAGGAAGGGAAAGTTATAGCTTATGCATCTAGACAGTTGAAACCGCATGAGCCTAATTATCCGACCCATGATTTAGAATTGGCTGCCATTGTGTTTGCATTGAAGATTTGGCGCCACTATCTGTTTGGGGAGAAATGTTTCATCTACACTGATCATAAGAGTTTGAAGTATTTGGGTGTCCAGAAAGAACTCAATCTTCGTCAGAGGAGATGGTTAGAATTGATTAAAGACTACGACTGCTTGATTGACTATCATCCAGGTAAAGCAAATGTTGTTGCTGATGCCTTGAGTCGGAAGTCTTTAGCTGGTTTAACTGTTTACTCGCTCTCGTTGCTTGTTGAGTTGAGAGCTTTGCATGCCAGTTTTGTACCTTGTGTTGATGGTGCATTGTTGGCACAGTTGCTTTTGAAACCAGTTTTGTTAGATCAGATCAAAGAAGCTCAGTTGATGGATAAGAAGATTCAGAAGATTATTTCAGATTGTCACGATGGAAAGACTAGAGATTTTGTTGTGAGAGATGATGGGAGTCTCTGGTTCAAGAGCAGATTGTGTGTACCCGATGATGCTGATTTGAAGAGAGTTATTTTGGAAGAAGCACATCAGTCGATGTTTGCTATGCATCCGGGTAATACCAAGATGTATCATGATTTGAGACAGCATTATTGGTGGATTGGGTTGAAGAGAGACATTGCTGAGTTTGTATCTAAATGTCTCACTTGTCAGAAGGTTAAAGCAGAGCATCAAGTTCCAACCGGGTTGCTTCAAACATTGTCAGTGCCAGAATGGAAATGGGAAAGAGTGACAATGGATTTTGTGTCTGGTTTTCCATTGACACAAAAGAAGCATGATGCCATATGGGTGATTGTGGATAGATTGACTAAGACAGCTCATTTCCTTCCGGTGTGGATGGATTACTCTTTGGAGAGATTGGCTGAGCTGTATATTCAGGAGATTGTGAAATTGCATGGTGTTCCAACTTCTTTAGTGTCTGATCGAGATCCCCGGTTTACTTCAAGATTTTGGAAGAGTTTGCATAGTGCTTTGGGTTCTCGACTACACTTCAGTACTGCTTTTCATCCACAGACGGATGGACAGTCAGAGAGGGTGATACAGATTATTGAGGATATGTTGAGAAGCTGTGTCATCGATTTCACTGGAAGTTGGGATAGATTCTTACCTCTTGTGGAGTTTGCTTACAACAACAGTCACCAATCTAGCATTGGTATGGCACCGTTCGAGGCATTGTATGGTAGACGGTGCAGAACACCTCTTTGTTGGAGTGAACTTGGTGAAGGTAAAATAATTGGACCTGATTTGATTCAAGAAACTGAGGAAAAAGTGAAGTTGATCCGAGGTAGGTTAAAAGCAGCTTCAGACCGACAGAAGTCTTATGCAGATCTGAAGAGGAGAGACATTCAGTTTGATGTTGGAGATAAGGTGTTTTTGAAAGTATCTCCTTGGAAGAAGATTTTGAGGTTCGGTCGGAAAGGAAAATTGAGTCCTCGTTTCATTGGGCCGTATGAAGTGTTAGAAAGAGTTGGGCCAGTTGCATATCGACTTGCTTTGCCACCTGAGTTGGATCGTATTCATAATGTATTCCATGTTTCTATGTTGAGGAGGTACAGGTCAGATCCATCTCATGTGTTGCCGTTTGAGTCTATCGAAGTGAGCCCAGATTTGACATTTGAAGAAGAACCAGTTGCTATCTTGGCACGTGATGTGAAAGAATTGAGGAACAAGAAAGTGCCATTGGTGAAGATTCTTTGGAAGAATCATGCAAAAGAAGAAGCAACTTGGGAAAGTGAGCAAACTATGCGAGAGCAATATCCTCAACTATTTCAGAGTTGATATCAGGTAATTTCGAGGACGAAATTTCTTTTTAGAGGGGGAGAATTGTAATATCCTCATTTATGCCCTAGAAGTTTTGCATATTGTTGTTGTTGTTATTGTTATATATTGGATTGAATATATGTGTTAAATTGTAAGAGAAAAGAAATTGAGAAGAGAAAGTATATGTATATGTGTTTTGGAGAAGAAATTTAGGGTTTAGAGACAAATGTATATGTTGTTTATATGATGATATAATTAACATATACATTGGTCAAATGAAGAGTCAAGGTGATGGTTAAGTGGAAGAAGATATTTTTGGTTGTTAATGAAATTACATATAAGGGCTTAGATGAGACAAAAGGTTAGTTAAATGGTGAAGGGTGTTTTAGTAATTGCAAGGTTAAAAACACTTGATGGATATAAGAAGCCAAATTTGACTTTGCTCTTCATATTTTCTTCTTCTCTTCATGTGTGGCCGGATTCCCCATAGACAAAGAGAGAAAGAGAGGTGATCTTGAGGTTTGAAGCAAATTGAAGAAGGAATCAAGGGTGTTGGTTAGAGATTTGTGCAAATTCTTCATTTAAGGTAAGTTTTCTCTTGATTTCTCTTGTTCTATTTGGAATTTTGTTTGAGTTTGATGGAGTGTGTTTGTGTAAAAGTGTTGAAATGGAATTATAGATAAGAAGCTAGGTTGGTGTTGGTGATGGAAGAGTAAGAGTTGTGTTTAGTGAAATTGTTTCTGTTTTACAATTAGTAAAGGCTGTGATTTGTATGATTTTTAATTAATTATAGAAAAATGTTCTTGAAGTGAATTTTTGATATGTTGTGCCTCTATGAGTCTAGAATGACTGAAAAATATGTTGATTCGATTTTGGAATGGTTATGAGTTTAGAAAGATTATTTTTATTAGACCTGTTCCAGCAGGTACCTTAACTGAGACAGCTATATTTCGGGATTTTTAATAAAATGTAGAAAAATCATATCCAATCGAATTTTGGATATGTTGTTGCTTAGTGAGTTTAGTATTTGAGAAAAATAATTTGGAATCACGTTGATTGAATTTGATTTATGGAATTCACAAAGTTCAGAACTGCTGCCAGGATGCAGGGCAATTGGGGCAGTCTGGTTAGGTGAACTATTTGACCAAGATTTTGTGTTCAGTTTGATCTGAAATTTTAAAGGGATGATTTTAAGATACAAAACTAAATTCTGTAAAAATTTTAGAATTTTTAGTCAAGTAGATTATTTTATACAATATTTCAAAATAAGGATAAAATGGAGTTTAAAACCAGAATGTACTATTTATGGTTAGGGTTTTAATTCTTTGTTCTTCTTGCATTGCTTTGGTTCTCCAAAGGTAGGTTGGTCCTTAAACCTAACCCTAAACACTTTAAACACACTTGAATCAATGAATGTTATAATCAATTGTTCTTTGCCCTAATTGCATTGTTGAGATTGAACAATGTTATGTTGTGCATTGTGAATGGTAATGTGTTTCATGAGTAATGTGGAATGAAATGTTGATATTTATGAATGATGCTATGTGAGATATAATGTGATCATGGATGAGATATATATATATATATATACTTGAATAATGAGATGTTATATTGTGAAATGAAATGTGAAGCCATTGTTATTGGCTAAGATGATGTAATTGAAAGAAAGAAGGCATGTTTGCCTAAATGTGATGAGAATTGAGAATGGAAATGAATTGTTTGTTTAATATGTTATTCAGTTTCAGAGTTCTGGATTTGGGTGGCATGCCTAAGAAATGATGAAAGGTAACAGTCTTGCCGGGTTGAGGACCTCCTCCTAGGTGTTGAGTTGATGGTCCAAGAGACTGGGTCTGTTACACTATGAGATATATGATTTGTAACAGTCTTGCCGGGTTGAGGATCTCCTCATATGTGTTGAGTTGATGATCCAAGAGACTGGGTCTGTTACACTATCCATGGATAGAGATACATGTATATACATTGCCTACGGGCGTGATTATTGTGACTATGAACCAAAGCAGTAACTCTGAACTCTGAATATCGTATTAAATACTTGTTGGGCCCATAGGTGTCAAGGTTATATGAATGTCCTAAATAATGTTATGAGTTTAATGAAATGAGATGTTGGTTATGGAGTATGATTGATTAATGTTGAATGTGAAAAGATGTTGAAATGTGGTATGCTCATATGACTATGATTTGTGAAATGCATAATTGTGTGGTTAACTTTATATTTATGATGTTGATCTTATCAATAACATATGTGGCATTGCATTTCATTAAAGCATACCGTTAGCATGTTTTATCTTACTAAGCCGTTGGCTTAGCGCGATAGTGTTTAATCGCGCAGGTAGTAGAGTGGATAGAGTTGAACCCGAGAGTTCATCAAGACCTAGTGAGAGTAGACCTTGAAGAATCCATTTTGGGAGCTTAAAGATCAGAGCAGACTTGCCAATCATGTATAAATTTTATGTGTTGTAAAACTTGAGTTTTGATGTATATGAATTTGTAAATATGTAAATATTTTATAACTTCCGCTGTGTAATATTTAAATATGGGGGTTGTCACAAAACCTTTATTTTATGTTGTACTAGAAGTGTAAATCCTTTTTGCAGGTTGTAGTTGAGGTTACAAGGGGGATTTATTGGGAGTGTACTGAGAATGATTTTGTTTGCATTGGTTTGTGTAAAATGTTTTTAAAAATAAGAAAAAAACCGGTTTTGTCGACACTTGGGACTCAATTTTTAGGCGAAACTATGGCAAAAATTTTGTAAAAATCGGAACTAAAATTTGACTAAGTAAAATTGGTAGCAACATTAGGTTAGTGTGGCGCCTCTACTCAGCTTACATATGTAGGTTGGGAAGGGGTGTTACACTCTTGGTGGTTTTCATTGAGATATTAGAGTCGATCAATGGCTATTTTGATTTACCAAGATATTAGAATCACTTGGTGGATTTAATTGAGATATTAGAGTCACTCAGTAGTATTTTGTGACTTGGTAGATTTTATCAAGATATTAATGTCACCCAATAATCAAATCTAGTCTCAGATCCAAGTAACCAAACCAATCTTGGGTCCAGAACCAAAATCAAATCTAGTCTCAGGTCTAAGTACCAAAACCAATCTCGGGTCTAGAACCCAAATCAAATCTAGTCTTCGGTCCAGAACCCAATCCAATCTCGAGTTCAGAAACCAAACCAATCTCAGGTCTAGAACCTAAATCCAATCTATGATCCAAAACCCAACAAAATCATATCTTGAGTCTAAAACCCAACCAATCCAATCTCGGATCCAAAACCTAACTAATCATATTTTAGGTTTAGAACCCAAACCAGTGTCAGGTCTAGAACATAAACTAATCATATTTCGGGTCTACAACTTAAACCAATCTTGAGTCCATAGCCCAAACCAATCATGTCTAGGGTCTAGAACCCAGTCAATCCAGTCTCGAGTCCAGAACCCAACCAAATCATATCTCGGGTCAAGAATCCAACCAATCCAATCTTTGGTCCAAAACCCAACCAATCATGTTTTGTGTATAGAACCCAAACCAATCTCATGTCTAGAACCCAAATTAATAAATTCTTGGGTCCAGAACCCATCCTTATCCAAAATTAGCTCAAACTCATTTTTCTTTTCACTCTCTGAATAAATTCAAGATCGTTCAAATAGGGGGCAAACTGTAAACCCTTGATTTTGGCCCCAACTAATTTTGTCCTAATTAAAGAAGGTCTAAGTCACGATCGGTCAAATTTAGTCAAAACTATTCTGATGAATCTAAATAGATGAGATCATAAAGATATATCTATGAATGTTGATATTTATTGACACGGGTATATAAGTCATGTTATACTATTGAATAACAAGCCCTCAATTATCTCTGTTTGGATTTATAGAGAATTCATGTGCTTAGGAGTCCCTAATGATTAAATAAGCCAAGATTTTACCATGAATGCAATTTTAGAGAGACATGAAAGTGAAAGCCTAATGGGTCATTTCTGTAACTGGATAACCAACACTGAAAACCATCTTTACATTGGATGGTTTGGTGTTTTGATGATCTCTACTTTATTGACCACAACTTCTATATTTATTATCACTTTCATTGTTGCCCCTCTGGTAGATATTGATGGTATTCATGAACCTATTTCTGGATCTCTACTTTATGGAAACAATATTATTTTTGGTGCCATTATTCCTACTTTTGCAGCTATAGGTTTGCATTTATACCTAATATGGGAAGCAACATCCGTTGTTGAATGGTTATACAATTGTTGTCCTTATGAGCTAATTGTTCTACACTTCTTACTTGGTGTAGCTTGTTATATCAGTTGTGAGTGGGAACTTAGTTTCTGTTTGGGTATGCTTCCTTGGATTGTTGTTGCATATTCAACTCCTGTTCTAGAGGAGCACGCTTGCAAGAAGGAAGTTTGAGTTTGATGCAAATGGCTAAAATATCTTCTACTTTATATGATTATCAATCAAATAAAAAGTTATTTTATGTATCAATCCTTACAACTCCTACGATTGGTGGGGTGATAACTTGTTTTGGTATGTTGGGGATATCATTATTGCTGAACCTAACACTTATATTGCATTTGCAGGTAAAAGAGTAATTGAACAAACATTGAATGGGGTATTATGAAAGGAAGATGATCATGGATTATTAATAAGTTTGGAATTGATTCTTCCTAGGTCGATGCCCAAGCGGTTAATGGGGATGGACTGTAAATTCATTGGCAATATGTCTACACTGGTTCAAATCAAGTTAGAATTACTAATTTGATGTGGACTTTGACGCATATTGGATTAAGCTTGTTTTAATCTGATATGGTCACAGTTTCCCTAGAATTTAAAAGAGTTTAATTCAATATGCTTAAGAGGAACCGTGCTTGAATAGAAAATTAAGACTCGATTATAAGATTTTTAACCTAATGTGTTTTTAATTAAAATTTAATTAAACCCTAGTAGCACCAAGGAGAATTAGCAGCAAACATTAGCAAAAAGTAATAAAAAAAATACGCAAAACCGCAACAAACCACAATGCAGTGGACATGGCCTTCACTTTGTTCAACCAAGATTCTACAACTGATGCAAATATAAAGTTTGGATTAACATGAAATATCGGTGGAACCAATAAACCAAGGTTTGAAATTTGATATTTAATCGGTTTAAATCCATAGTAGCTCATTCATTATTGTTTAATTCATTAAATTATTTTTAGTTAGTTTTGCATTTTTATAAAGTATCCAGTAGACTATCTGAGTATAGTTTATGTCCAAAAAACTTATTTTGAATATCCAGTAAACTACTTTATCCATGGTATTGTGAGCAGGGATATTTGCCCCCACTCCCGGTGGAATGGTTCTTGCGACTTCGGCACTGTTTAGGCTCAGGGTCATAGAGAACACGAGCCTAAGCCTGGAGAAATGGAGTCCCCACCCGGACGGGCTGGGAAAAAAGAAAGGGGTGGATGACTCGATTCCTAAGAAATCTCCAACCCCCTAAAGGGTTTGAAAAGTTGGGTACGTGTGGAGAAGGTGAGAAATGGCCCAGCACCCCCACAATGCCTGGTTCATTAGAACTGGCCTCCTTTGTATGTCTTAATATTATAAAATTCTTAAATATAATGATATTATCCATACTACATGTGATCATAAGAATAAATAAATACTTTATTAAAACCACAATAATGTCCAAACAAAACAAATAAATGGACACCCATCCAAGGATGGAAACATGTCCTTACATCATCCATATCTAAAACTAAATAGGATACCCACCAAAAGGTGAAAACGTGTCCTTTACATTAATTTCAAAATATAAAAATAATCTAAATTATATAAAGATTAAATAATGAGGTACCCAATCATAGAAACATACCTCTTAAAATTTTTAATACCAAAATAAAAATAATAAAGAAGTCATCCATCCATGATAAACAAATCAAATATCAAAATTAAATAAATCATTCATCAAAACATATAATTAACTACATAATTAAATTTAAAATTAAATAAAGTAATAAATGTATAAATTTAGGGTTTTAGAATATTAATAACCAAATTAGGGTTTTTAAATAAAGGAAGCTAAACAAAAAGGCTTATCATATACAAATAAATATTGACCCCTTCGACTAGCCCATACTGCGATCTTGCTAGCCGGTTAGCGGGCGGGGGTCAAGGGGGCAGTGCCCCTTGCTGGGTGGGGGCCCACGCCCCAAAAGATTTTGAAAACTGGCTTTTAGGGTTGTAGGTTTTAGTGTTGAAAATTAAGATTTTAGGATTTAAGATTTAGAAAATAGGGTTTTGAGATTTTAAGGAACTAATGTTATTTTTAAAAGAATAATGCTACTGTGTGATTTTGGAAAGAATAATTAATTAGGGTTAAAGCTTTTGATACTTGAAAAAAATAAGGAAACTGGAACATTTTTATAATTAATTAATCATGTATTAAAAATATTAATTTAACACATATAAGTAACCGTAACTTAAACTTAATAGGTTATAGATTTATTTTGTATGATTAACAAAACAACACCATTAAACTATGCTCTATGTAAATTGCTATGAGCTAAAATTAAAAGATATAATCTACTATAATTAAAATAGACACATAATAGGTTATTTTAAATATGTTTAGAATTTACCATCGTTTGTTGGCTCCACTAATAATTAAACGTTGATGCAAAGTATTTACTTGCACCACATTTGTTCTTCTTGGTTGGAAGGAAATCAAGACAGTGAGAGTTTGCTACTGCCTTGTTTGATGGTGTTTGACAATTTATGGCTTTCTCCTTATTTGTTTGATGCTTCTATTCATTCAATCTCTGAATTAATTCCTAAAAAGTCCGAAGAAATAAAAGTCCAAAAGTCCCCAATAATTGTGCCGTCCCAAAATTTTTCTCCTGGCCGAAATAAAATTCTTTCCCCTTTCCCTATTTCTTTTAATGTGGTATTTATAGGCAATTAAAATAAAAAAACCTAGTATGTTAAGGAAATAAAAATTATTTTGGAAATAAAATGCAAACCGAGTGAAATAAGGTTTTGGCAAAAATCGACAGCACGCGCGGGCTGGGCTACTGGCTTGCGAAACTACGCTGGCAAAAAAATTCCTACGGGGCATTGTGGGCTGAGCGCGGGCCACAGGCCAATTTGCCACAAGTTTTTCCTGAGGTGAATTTGCCCAAGCCAAATCGTCGCCAGTAATTTTTGTCGCCGATTCTTTCATCGCCGATTTTTATTTATTTATTTATTTTTATTCTTTTTATATATTTTTTATTTTTTATTTTCAATATTAAAAATAAATATTATAAGTAATAAATATTATTAAAATAAATATTAAATATTAAAATACCATAAAAATTATTTTGGACTATTTAAAAATATCAGACTGGACTAGATCAAAAATTAAGGGTCTTAATAAAATAAATAATAAATATTAAAATACCACAAAAAATATTTTGGACTGTTTCAACATATCATACTGCACTGGGTAAAAAATTAAGGGTCTACAGGTAGCTTATTTAGCCCTAATTTAATATCACGGTAGCTTGCTCAATATCATAGCAACAATAAAAATCAATCTCATGCAATATTAATTTGAATTAAATATATTCTAGTGGTCCAAAATTTATAAATATAGTCACAACAACTAAGTTTTTCTAAAACCAAAAACCTAATCATGTTTTTCTAAAATCCTAAACCCTAATCATGTTTTTTTCTAAAACCCTAAAACACTAATCTTATTTTCATAAAACCCTAATTCATAAATTAAAACCCTAGTTTTGTACATCTATTATTTTAATGTGACTGTGACATTAAAACCTAAAATGATTATGTGATTTATTATATATTCATGATGGATGACTTATTTTATTCATTTTGTGATGGATGGTTTACTTTTATTTATGATGGATGATTGAATGATTTTTATTGGTTTATCTTAGCTTTAAAAATATAAAGGATATATTTCCACCTAATTATGGGTGTCCTATTTTATTTTATTTTTGACATTGGACATTGTTGTAAGGGCATGCTTTCATCTTATATGGGTGCCCATTTATTGTTTTGTTTGAACTTGTTTTGATTTTAATATAATGATTATTTATTTTGATAATTGCATGTAGTATGGATGATTTTATAATATTTAAGAATTTAAAAATATATAGACCTGAAAAGGAGGCTGGTTCCAATGAACCGCGTGTTATGGGGGTGTTGGGTCATTCTCACCTTCTCCATATGTACCCAACTTTCCGAACCCATTAGGGGGTTGGGGATTCCTTAGAAATTGAGTCATCTAGCCCTTTCTTTTTCTCGGCCTGTCCGCATGGTGACTACATTTTCTCCAGTTTTAGGCCTATGTTCTTTAAGGTCTTGAGCCTAATAGTGCCAAAGTCGCAAGAACCATTCCATATGGGAGTGGGGGTGAAAATCCCTGCTCACACGTATCATTATCAAACAAATAAATAATAAAATTGGCACCCATACAAAGATAGAAACATGCCCTTATAATTTCCAAATGTCCATAATACAAATAAAACAAGATGGGACACCCACAAAAGAGTGGAAACATGTCCCTTACATTAATTCCCAAATATAAATTAAATAAAAGAAGCAAATTAAATAAGGCACCAAAAAGTGAAAACATGCCTTTTATATCTTTGAAATCAAAATGATAAAAATTACAATCCACAAAATATCTAAATAATCATCATACAAAGAATTATAAAATCATGGCTTAATTAAAAAGGAAATTAAGATAATTACAAAAATTATAATCCACAAGCATATCTTAATATTAACCTGTTAATCGCACTGTGGATCCTTAATTTTGGGCCTAAGCTAGTCTGATCCAAATAGAAGAAGGCCAAGCTAAATTTGGTCCAATTTTAAAAGCTTAAACCTAGTTTATAGCTTTGAAATAAGTTGGTCCAGTTTTAAAAGGCCTAAAATAAATTGGTTTGATTTTAAAGCCTTAAACCTAGTGTGATTTATTATTTAAAGATCAAAACAGGTTTGATTCAGCATTTATATACAAAATTAAGCCAGACCGGACCCAAAATGTACATGACCAATTGGCTTAGCCAATCCATTATAGATGGTCATCCATGGTGAATTGGCCTTCCTAATTAGCCATGGTATAGTGTTCATGGCGAATTGGCAATGCCTATTAGCCAATTCACCATGCCAATTCGCCATGGTCCCTTAATCTGGCTTTAATTCAGTTTGTTATGTTTTTTTTAATTAAGATCAGACTTTGTTTGACCTTTGGATTAGCATATTAGGATTTTGTTTTAAACTTTCTTTGTCAATAAATAGCAATAATTAATATAAAAAGGGGGATTGGAACACATAAGCAGTAAAAAAAAATAGCAAGTAGAAATCAGCACTTAGCAATTGTCCCAGCAATTGGTTTGGCTCATCAAAACCTAAAATTGATTCAGGCAGTAAAGTAGTAGCTTGGATCAATACTCTTTGAATTTGGTGTAGCCAATAATGGAGGTTTGATCCCTATATTCAACTCATTTAAAACTCTTTAGTTATTTGAATTTATCATTTAGTGACTGATTTTATTATATCATTTAGTGATTCATAGTTATTCTAATTTCCCGTAGCAGCTTGCATTCTTTAAATTCTTTTATCATCCAACATGCTCGTTTCATCCAGAATCATTTATAAATCAATATATTTCATGCAATATTTATCTGAAGCAACATACAGCAGCTCCAAGTTTATGAACATAAATCACAGTAATCAAACCTTAATCATCATTAAACCTTACTAGCATGATTTAAATGATCAAAAACCATAATTTAACACAAAAAACCCTAATTGCATATTTTGTAACTAAAGCCCTAATATCACATAGCTAAACCCTAATTCACATGTAAACCCTAGCTTAGGAAAAAAACCTCAATTAGATCATCCAAAACCCTTTTTTCCGTGTTCATAAAACCTAAAAACCCTAATTTTGTTTTAGAATAAAACTTTAATTTTATCCACAAAAAAAACCCTAATTTTTTTTAAGAAACCCTAATCATGTTTTCAAAACCCTAAAATCTAAATTTAGCATTCTAAACTTTAAGAAACCCTAATTCATTTATTAAAATCCTAGTTTTACATATTGATTGATCAATATAAGATTAAACCTAGGTTTGATGACTTAATTTATTATTATATACTTATGATGAATGATTTATTTTATTTGATTTATAATGGATGGTTTGCTTTTATTTAATGTGAATGTTTGAATGGTTTAATTATATTTGGTTAATTGTTTTAATTTGATTATTCTTATTCTAAGGATGTAAAAGGCATGTTTCAACACTATGTGGGTGTCGTATTTGTTTAGATTGTAATTTAACTTGTTTAAAGACTTTGGGACAATTGTAAGGGGCACGTTTCCACCTTTTGGTGGGTGTTCGATTTTATTTATTTTCTTCATGAATATTTAAGGATTGTAAGGGTATGTTTCCATCTATGGATGGGTACCCATGTTGTTTTATGATGCACTATTTTATCTTATTTTATGAATGAATCCATTTTATTAATAATTCCATGTAGTATGGATGATATCATAATGCTTAAGAATTTACTAATATTTGGAAATAAAAAGAAAGTCAGTTCTAATAAACCGATAGCTATGGGGGTGTTGGGTCATTCTCACCTCTCTCATGCGTACCCAACTTTTCAAACTCGTTAGGGGATTGGGGATTTGTAGACCCTTATTTTTTGACCCCAATTTGATACGATCCTTATTAAAGGATGCCAAAATAAATTTGATCCGACTTTAAATATTTAAACCTAGTTTATAATTTTTAAAGGAGTCGGTTCGGATTAAAGAGGCATGAGAATGCTTCATGTCGACCTTGGCAGGCTAGGTCGACATGAGCATGCTTCATGTCGACCTTGGCAGCCCAAGGTCGACATGACCATGCCTCATGTAAACTGGGCAGCCCAAGGTCGACATGAGGTTGGATAAGTTTCCTAATTCAACTAGAATTCATTTTAGGGACTGATTAATATTAGTTTAAGGATTCTAAGTGAGATTTGGCTATAAATATTAATATTTCAAAATTAACTAGGAGGCAAGGAACATTAAAGAGGGACGGCAATGAATATTAAGAGACATTAAAACCATAAAATAGAAGAGACGGCAACAAAGAGAGAAGAACAACAGACCACAAACAGAAAAATCAAAACAACTAAAGAAGAAGGCAGAATCCATACTGTCTTCACATTGTTCATCCAGAAATTAATTTTTTTGGTGGAACCAACAATGGAGGTTTGATGTTTAATCATAACTTATTCATGCTCATAGTAGCTTCGTTTCTTTGATTAATAAGAGCATGCATGTAGTAACATGATCCTTGAATGAGCAGTAACTCGATCTTTGAACATGCAATAAATTTATCTTTATTTCGATAACTTTAATCATTTGCTTTATTTAACACATTGATCTGTTGGTATTGATAACCCCACATGTATGTTTCATAAAAAATATAAAACTATCCAATATCCATCGAGGATTTAAATTAATTGTTAGAATCTATTTTGTTTACTTTACATCAAGAACCGTAAATTATTTTATTGAGACTCAAAACCTTAAACTATTTTTATCCAAAAGCTTAAACCATTTCATTATTAAACTCCAAAATATTGATAATTTCTCCAAAATCGTAATTTATCTTTCCAAACCCAAAATTATGTTTTTAAGGCAGTAAGTTGAACCCTAATTCCAAATTCTGAATTCCAAAACCCTAGTTTCAAAAACCATAATTTTAAAACCCTAATTCCAAACTCTGAATTCCATAACCCTAGTTTTAAAAACCCTCAAAACCCTAATTCAAAACCCTAATTACAAAACCCTAATTTTAAAACCCTAAGTTCCAAAAAACCCTAAATTCTTTAAAACCCTAAACTTATATATTTATTGATTTATTTTATTTTAGATTTGATTATGTAGTTTATTATATGTTTTAATGGTTAATTTATTTAATTACAATGTTTGATTTATTTAATTTATCATGGATGGATTTTTTCTTTATTATTATGATTATTATTTGTTTGTTTTAGTATTAAAATTGTAAGAGGTATGTTTTCACTTTGTGGGTAACTCATTAGTTAAGTATTATGTAATTGAAACTGCTTTTATATTTTGGACCAATGTAAAGGACATGTTTCTACCTTTCGGTGGGTGTCCTATTTAGTTTAGACATGGATGATGTAAGGACATGTTTCCATCTTCGGATGGGTGTCCATTTATTTGCTTTGTTTTGACATTGCTTTGATTTTAATATAATGATGCTTTATTTTAATTGTTGCATGTAATATGGATAATATTGTCATATTTAAGAATTTTATAATTTTAAGACCTGCAAAGGAGGCCGGTTCCAATGAACCGGGCATTGTGAGGGTGCTGGGCCATTTCTCACCTTCCCCACACGTACCCAATTTTTCGAACCCATTAGGGAGTTGGGGATTCCTTAGGAATCGAGTCATCCACCCCTTTATTTTTCTCGGCCTGTCCGAGTGGCGACACCATTTTCTCTGAGATTAGGCCCGTGTTCTTTAAGGCTCCGAGCCTAAGCAGTGCCGAAGTCGCAAGAACCATTCCATCGGGAGTGGGGACAAAAATCCCCGCTCACAGTGGTGAATCCATTAGGGATAAGAGAAGTTGGTTCCTTTGGTCTTTATATTATTCTATTCTTTCTTATAATGATATTATCCATTGCATCATATTAGATTGCATCGTGTGCGTGAGTTAGGTTGCCCGTGTTACCCGTGTTGTGTTATGTAAGAGATACCATACTTTCACTCAAGGTATGAAGATCAAACATGGCATAACCACTCATAGCCTCGTACCATTTGGTATATACTTGCTATGGGAACCTAAGCCTTTTAACCCAAAGACTAAAGCTCATGTAATTGGCCTAGTTACTTTCCTTAGGATTTTACCCCCAATGCTTGTAGTTTGACTATGGTTAATTTGTCTTGGCTGTGAGCGGGGATTTTTGCCCCCACTACCGGTGGAATGGTTCTTGTGACTTCGGCATTGTGTAGGCTCGGGGCCTTAGAGAACACGGACCTAAGTCCGGAGAAAATGGAGTCACCACCCGGACGAGCCGGGAAAAAGAAAGGGGTGGATGACTCTATTCCTAAGGAATACCCAACCCCCTAATGGGTTCGGAAAGTTGGGTACGTGTGGGGAAGGTGAGAAATGGCCTAGCACCCGCACAATGCCCGGTTCATTGGAACCGGCCTCCTTTACAGGTCTTAATATTATAAAATTCTTAAATATAACAACATTATCCATATTACACACAATAATTAAAAGAAAGCATCAATATATTAAAATCAAAGCAAGGTCCAAGCAAAACAAATAAATGGACACCCATCGGAAGATGGAAACATGTCCTTACATCATATACCTAAATAGGACACCCACCGAAAGGTAGAAACATGTCCTTTACATAGGTTCTAAAATAGAAAACAAATTAAATTACATGATATTTAACTAATAAGGTACCCACCAAGTGGAAACATACCTCTTACAACATTTGAAAATCTAAATAAGTTGATAAAAGTAAATAACCATTCATCATAAATAAATCATTTATCAAAGGTATTAAACATCAATAGAAAGTAAACATCCATCCATGATAAATTAAGTAAACTAAGCATTGAATTTAAATAAATTAAAGCATATAAAATAAATCAAAGCATAATCAAATATAGAATTAAATAAGGCAAACAAACACCTAAATTATAACTACTATTTCCATTTAGGGTTCTTTATTTCATGTGTTTAGGGTTTTGGAATTTATAGAATTAGGCTACTGTGATTTTAAGGAAATTAAAAATAGATTAAAGTTTTATTTTTAAATGGTTGATAAAGTTCTTTGATTAGCCAAATTAGTGTTTGAATGGTGAAATCATGAAACTAGGGTTTGGACACTTTGAAATATTTAGATTTGTGATTCAGGGTCATTGAGTTAAGGTATTTAAGCTTACTGTGTCTAAATATGGTTTTAAAGTTTTAAAGAATTAGGGTTTAGAAAAATTAGGATTTAGGTTTTAGAGGAGTTAGGGTTCACTTGTTTTGATTCTAAAGTTGAATTAGGGTTTAGTGTTCTAGAATTAGGGTTTAGTGTTCTTAGAATTAAATTTTTAGAATTTGTAAATCAATTAATAATTTTATGAAGTTTATGAAAGTAAACCAAATGAATTAAAGTTTTTATAAATAGAAAAGATGTGTTTAGGGCTTTTTGAAAAGAAACAGAACCTAATTTGGAAAGTAAATTAGAGTTTTGGGATTTTGAAGAAATAAAACTAATAGCTTTAAACTTTTGGAAAATAAAGCCACGATTTAAGATTTTTAAACTTTGAGCAAAGGGAATTGGGTTCTAGGATTTTTGAATTAAAAGAACACAATTTCATGAATTAAGCTACTGTGAAAATAAAAAACAAAAAGAATTTAAGAGCTCAAACCTTGATTCGTGATTTACACCCCAAAAATTGCTTCTTGGATGAATAATGTAATATCCCAAAGTGTGCCCTAGGAGTTTTGATATAATTGTTGTTTTCTTTGAATTAAAATGTATATGTGTATTGGAAAGAGAAGAATTTAAAAGAGAGTGTATATGCTGTATATATGAAAATATATATAACATATACGCAAGTCAAATAGATGGTCAAAGGAAGAAGATATTTATTTTGTTAATTATGAAATTACCAAAAAGGGAAAGTAAGTGAAAGGGAATTAAAACAAATAGAAGAGGGTATTTAAGTAATTTCTTATTTTGGAATGCTTGGTGGAGGTTTAAAGAGATGAAAAGTTTGACTTTGTTTCTTCATTTTCTTTTCTTCTCCTTTGGTGGCCGGCTCATCAAGTCACAAGAGAGTAAGAGAGAGGTTTTGAATTCTAAGAGCAAAGTGAGGGAAGAATCAAGTGATTGAGTTGGAAAATTGTGAAGTTTCTTCAACTTTGGTAAGTTCTCTCTTGATTTCTATTGTTTTATTTGAAGTTGTGTGTGAGTTTGATTGTTGATATTTGAAAGTAGGGTTGTGTTGATGGTAGTATGTTGGTGTGTGTTTGATTAAATTGATTGTAGTGTTGGTTTTGAATTGGAAATAAAAAGATAGTTTGATGTTGGTATTTGAAGAGTAAGAGTGATGTTGGTTTTAGGGTTTTGAAGTGTTAAGTGATGTTTAACTTGAGTTTGATCAATTATTCTCATAGATTTTCATGTTGTTGATGTTTTTTGGAGTTTTAAGCATAGAATATGTGAATTTGGTCAGAAACAGAAGCATCTTGGATGCCACGCTCGTGGCCCTTGGTTGCCATGGCCGTGGAGGTTTGGAGCAAGGGAGACAGAATCATTCTCTAACCCACGCCCTTGGGGGTTGGGGTGGCCACGGCCGTGGGCTCTAGTATGTGGTGTTGATTTGTAATTTGTGTTATAAGGGTCTAGTAAGAGGTTATTAAGTGAATATTTGCATTGGAATTGATGTATTTTATCATTTTTGGATTAGGTCTTGAAGAAGATAATTTTTCCTAACTTAAGTGGTGAAGAAGTGTTGGAAGAGGAAGTGTATAGATTTGTATAAGTGGTGCTTAAGGTAAGTACAAACTACATTATTGCATACATTCATATGATGTTGAAACTTAACACACATTTGATTGTAAATGTGTTAAGAAAACTAATGCATTGTTGATGCATACTAATAATGTATTGTTTGGTATAATGTGTATGTTTTGGTGAGCATGTAAAAGGTGTGTTAAGGTCATTTGTTGTATATACACCTGAATGATGAATTGATTAATGTGATTTGAGATATAATGATTGAAATGAAATGAATAGGGCATGTTGCCTATATGATGATGAATTTAGGATATATGTTCAATGTAATTGATTATGTATACTTGAATAATGAAGTGTTATAATGTGAATTGAGATATGATTAGATGTGAAGCCATTGTGATTGGTTATGTAACATCCCGAATTCCAGATTGGTAAGAAACCGACATAGAGGATATGATTTAGGCTTAGAATAAAGGAGTTTAGAACATGACCTATAACTTGAGTTCGAATTTCATCAAAGTTAATGACAGAATTAGAGAGTCTCAAAGAAGACTTAATTGTTTATTTGTGTCTTAGATAGATGTATAACTTGAAATTACTAAATTTTGAGTTGTACAGAATAAGATATGATGGATTTAGTAGACAATGTGCAAGCTGCCTCAAGACAGCATAGTAGGCTTGATTTCAAAGGACCGTCAAAAATCAGATATAGCTTGGATAGACCTGAAAGTTTGACACAGTATAGCCCCAGATGTCTAGTTTCAGTGGGAATAAGAATTACTTAATTTGGAGTTGTGAGTAAAAAGATATTAATAAAGAACGACAGCAAGGTCTGGAAGGGATATCAAAAGGACCTAAGTGGAAATTTCTCAAAAGTTAGGGGCAACTATGTAAACTTAAAAATTAAGTGTCGAAAGTTCTTAATAGTGCCCATATCTGACCCCGGAAGAATATTCTCAAGATTAATCGGGTCATAACCGTGGGTTTCAATTTTTCCCGAAAATGCACGGTTTAAAAGTTACAATCGATAAATCGTTGGAGGGTATTTTGATATTTTCACACCCTAGACTATAAAATTACAGCACAAGAAAGTTGAGGGGGTCAAAATATGAATAAAAGGAAGCCTAATGGGCTTGCCAAATAAATAAGATAAAAGAAGGCGGCAAGTGGGCCAATCATAATTAGCCATCTAGCATTTATTAAAAGAAGAAGGCAAGTGGACCAATTAAAAGTGGCCATTTTTGCTATAAGGTGTACCAATTAGAAGAAGGCAAATGGACCAATTAAAAGTGGCCATATTTTGTTATAAGGTGTACCAATTAGAAGAAGGCAAATGGACCAATTAAAAGTGGCCATGTTTTGTTATAAGGTGTACCAATTAGAAGAAGGCAAATGGACCAATTAAAAGTGGCCATGTTTTGTTATAAGGTGTACCAATTGGAAGAAGGCAAATAGACCAATTAAAAGTGGCCATTTTTGCTATAAGGTGTACCAATTAGAAGTCAACATCTATTCACCACTTATGGCTGCCATTTGTATCAAAATAAGCTAAGGAAAGAAAGTATAAAAGCCCCCTCTTGCATGGTGAATTTGTCCAAACCATAAGAGAAGGAAGAAGGAGGTATTTTTAAGTTTAAGGCTTTTGATTTAAAGAGTTTGGTGACAAACAAGATTATAAGGAAATCAAGGAGACAAGGAAGGAAAGGAAGTGATATAGAATAAGGACTAAGGAAAAGCAAGGTTTGGTACTTTAACATAAAAGAAATTTTATTTTCTTACAAACTTTTGTTCATATGGTATATATATGCATATATATGGTATATATGTGAATACATATGATACGTATGTAAGTATATGTGGTATTTGTGTAAGTATATATTGTAAATACATGGAGAATATGTGGTTTATATATATGAAGTGAATGGGTATATTTGAAATGTTATATATGCTCTACTTGGTAAATGAGTAAAATCGGTCTGGAATGGGGGTTATATCGTGTGAGGTCAAGATCATGGCGACTAGTCGTGTGAGACCAAGACCGCGAGGTTATATCGTGTGAGGTCAAGATCATGGCAATTAGTCGTGTGAGACCAAGACCACGCAGTTATATCATGTGAGACCAAGACCATGGCAATTAGTCGTGTGAGGTCAAGACCACGCGTAACTCTATACGAGGCCTCATTTCGAGATCGGTGTATTCATAATTACCTTTTGGAGCGAAATGATAAAATGATAATAACTGAATATATGACATGTATGGATTGTTTTTACTGTGATATTATTTTTCAATACGACTCATTGCTTTTAAAAGTGCATTATGCTTTTATCATTTATTTTCCGTAATTAGTTAAAGTACCCACTAAGCAATGCTTAGTGAGTTTAGTTTCTTCTAAACTCGTAGGTTATTAGCAAGGAGCTAGTAGCGAGCAGAGGAGTCTTGCGATTTGCCGGTCATCAACAAACTTAAGTGGTGCTCTTCATTTTGTATTTTGGTATTAGAAACTGGCATGTACTTATTTGAACAATACAAAGAGATAACTTGATGTAGCATGTAAATCTAGTAATGTATAATAACTGTATGATTTTGAATTGAGTTGGGTTATGAATATAGAAGTGTGAATTCTTCTTGCAGGATTGTAGTTGAGGTTATAAGGGTGGATTATTGGGAGTGTGCTTGAGTTGAATTGTGAAAGAAAATGTTTTTCAAAAATAAGAAAAATCAGTTTTGTCGACACTTGGGACCTCCATTTTTAGGGGAGGTTATGGCAAAATTTTTTTAAAATCTGTACTTAAAATTGGCTAAGTAAAATATTAAGACATAACCACCATGAGATAACAGTCCATCTTGGTCTATAAACGTAGGCTAAGATGGGGTGTTACAGGCTATGATGATTCAAATGAGATGTGAAGCCATTGTGATTGGCTATGATGACTCAATTGAAATAATTGGGGCATGTTTGCCTAGATGATGATGAGAATTGAGAATGAAATTGATAATAAATAATAAATGAATTGTGCGGCTAATGTGTTATTCCATTTTCAGAGTTTGTTGTTAGTGGCATGCCTATAGTAACATTCTCTTGAAGTTAGGTTGGGCTTGATCCTTAAAGCCAATTTGGGTTGAAGTTTAACATGTTTTACTCCCCTTGAAGCTTGGTTGGATCTAGTCCTTGAAGCCTAATTGAGATGTTACAACCCTTGAAGCTAGGTTGGGTTTGGTTCTTGAAGCCAAGTTGGGTTGATACTTAGCATGCTTTGTTCCCCTTAAAGCTTGGTTGAACCTAAATCCTTGAAGCCTAGTTGGGATAATAATGATGATAAATGTGATAATTAAACCAAAACATTAACTCTGAAAGTTGAATGGCATATTAGTGTCTTTTGGGCCCATGCTTGTCTTTGTTTTCAATGTGATTCTTGAATGGTGAAACTAATGAAACTATGAAGATACAATATGAATGTTTGATATGACATTGAACAAAGTAAAATGTTGAAATGTAATATTCTTTTGAATGGTGTATGAAATTGATTGTGACATTGGCATTGCATCGAAACATAGTAATTATTGTAGTTTGTACCACTAAGTCGTTGGCTTAGCGATTATGTTTTATCGTGCAGGTAACAGGGAAGAACCGGAGAGTTTCTCTAGGCCGAGTAGAGACTAGATCTTGAGGTGTTGATAGTGAAGCTTAAAGATCAAAGACATACTGCCAAACATGTATATCTTTTATGTTTTTGTAAAACTTGAGTTTTGATGTATATGTATTTGTAATATTTGTTATATTTTCTGCTGCATTTTGTTTTTAGTTAAACATTTTAAAGTTATTCATATTTTTGAAAAGAGATTATTTGTATGTTTTATAAACAGTGGCATAACTATATTTTGTATACGTATATTACGATCGTACTAGCATGTTGTGTACGTATACGAGGTATAGGGGTGTTACAATTGTTTTGGTATCAGAGCCTAGGTTTGAGATTCTCAACCTAGGTCAATTGTAAGAAAAAGAATATTTTGATTTTTAAAGTGAGTTTTTGAGTAAAATACATGTTTTGGTATGGCAGTCTTTGATCTTTATTGAGGTATATTCTGCTGTGTTTCCAGATATAGGTAGTAATGGAGTCTCATTCACGTCAGACTGTAGAAGGAAGTACTGAGAGTGTAGCTCCAGGAGAGAGTAGAGATGGAGCTAGAGTTGATAGAGTTAGTGAGGCACCTGTTTCTGTGCCAGAGAGACCAGCTGTAGAGGAGGGTCCGCCAGGTTGGTTAAGGCATGTGATAGAACTATTGAGGCCAGTTCCAGTGCAGCCCCCACCACCACAGCCTCAGATGCCAGTAAGACATTATGACAAGTTGAGAAAATATGGAGCTGAAGATTTCTTGGGCACTACCGATCCTGCAGTGGCTGAATAGTGGTTGGATAAAGTGCAGAGGATATTCATTTAGTTGCAAGCCACTTCGGATGAGAAATTTGACTATGCCAGATCCCTCCTTCAAAAAGATGCCTATGACTGGTGGAAGACAGTTCCTCATGCCATGGATGATCCACCTACACTATCCTATAGTGATTTTCTGAGGGAGTTCGAGCAAAAATATACTCCGAGGGAGTATAAAAATATTAAGAAGATGGAATTCCTGAATTTGAGGCAAGACAATCAGACGGTGATAGAATACGAGATTGAGTACATCCAGTTGAGTCGCTATGCCGGGGGAATTATCTCTGATGAAATAGACTGGTGCAGAAGGTTTGAGGAGGGATTGAGGCCCTCTATCATGTGTATTGTGGCTGGTTCTAGATACCAGGATTTCTCTCAGCTTGTTGCAGCAGCTAGAAGTGTTGAGAGAGCGCAGAGCATTGCAGCAGCTGCTACTGAGGAGGAGACCAGGGTAAGGAGACCCCAGTTTGAGGCAGGGTCTTCATCTATGAAGAGGGGTAGAGGAAGTTTTGTTCCGAGGATTAGTAGGAGTCAGAGACAGCCGGGTAGGTCAGTGCAGTATCAGAGACAGAGACCGAGACCTACAACTTCTGTAGCTAGTGCCCTGACTCCCGTGATGCAAAGATCTACTCCACCTGTATGTGTTCACTGTGGTAGGCCCCATGGAGGTGTTTGTTGGAGGACTGGTGTATCCGGAGTATGTTATAGATGTGGGTCACTAGATCATTTTATTAAAGATTGCTCTGATATACAAGATGATAGGCAGACTAATACTGCAGTTTCTCAACCCAGTGTCAGCAGAGGTGGTCGAGGGAACAGAGGTTTCAGTAGAGGTGGTAGACCCGGGTTTAGTCAGAGAGGGGGATCTTCATCCAGAGGCAGTAGGCTAGATGAGGCCGGATCTTCTCAGAGAGTATATGCGATGCAGAGGCAGCCGGATGCTTCAGCAGTTATAGCGGGTACATTTTCTTTATTTGGCATTTCAGTACTTGCTTTAATTGATCCAGGATTTACTCAATCATACATAAGTGCATCCATATTGCCTGTGTCTGAATTGCATCCAGAATCCTTAGGATTTGATGCTTTGGTGACAAATCCTTTAGGACATAGTGTGGTTGTTAGTAAGGTGCACCGTGATAGTGCAGTTGTAGTGCAAGGTGAGGAGTTTCTTGGTGATCTGATTGAAATGCCTTTTAAAGAATATGATTTGATCTTAGGCATTGATTGGCTGTATAAGCATGGAGCTGTGGTAGATTGTCAAAAGAAGTGTGTCACCTTGAGAACCAGTGATGGTAGGGATGTGATAGTATCTAGTGAGCAGAGACAACTTGCATCCTTGTTTGTATCAACTGTAACAGCTAGAAGGTTGATTAAAAAGGAGTGTAATGCTTATCTTGCTCATGTGGTGGATACTAGAGTAGCGGGTTCTCAACTTAATGATATAACCACAGTTGCAGATTTTCCGGATGTGTTTCCTGAGGAGTTGCCAGGGTTACCCCCTGAGAGAGAGGTTGAGTTTGGTATCAATTTGTTGCCTAGTACCACTCCCATCTCTATCACTCCTTATCGAATGGCACCAGCTGAATTGAGAGAGTTGAAGGTGCAGTTACAGGAGTTGTTGGATAAAGGGTTTATTTGCCACAGTATTTCTCCTTGGGGAGCTCCTGTGTTGTTTGTGAAGAAGAAGGATGGTACTATGAGGTTATGCATTGATTATAGGCAATTGAACAAAGTGACTATTAAGAATAAATATCCTTTGCCTAGGATTGATGATCTCTTTGATCAATTGAAGGGAGCAACAGTGTTTTCCAAGATTGATTTGAGATTCGGGTACCATCAGTTGAGGGTTAAAGCTGAAGATGTTTCTAAGACAGCTTTTCGCACCAGGTATGGGCATTATGAGTTTTTAGTAATGCCTTTTGGGTTGACGAATGCACCTGCAGCTTTTATGGATTTGATGAATAGGGTGTTTAGACCCTATCTGGATCAGTTTGTGGTGGTTTTCATCGATGATATTTTGGTGTATTCACGTAATGAGGAGGAGCATGACAAGTATTTGAGGATTGTGTTACAGGTCTTAAGAGAGAAGCAGTTGTATGCTAAACTGTCGAAGTGTGAATTTTGGCTTGACCAAGTTACTTTTCTAGGTCATATAGTTTCAGCGGATGGTATAAGAGTCGATCCAAGTAAAGTTGAAGCTATTTTGAATTGGAGTCCGCCAAAGTCTGTAGCTGAAGTTAGAAGTTTTCTGGGTTTGGCAGGCTATTACCGACGGTTTGTGAAAGGTTTCTCTTTGATAGCTACTCCACTCACCAGATTGCTTCGGAAGGGAGTTAGCTTTGTGTGGACGGATCAGTGTCAAGCTAGCTTTGAGCAGTTGAAAGAAATGTTGACTCAAGCATCTGTTCTAACTTTACCCGTAGAAGATAAACCATATGTGATTTATAGTGATGCTTCACATAATGGTTTAGGATGTGTTTTGATGCAAGAGGGTAAAGTGGTAGCCTATGCTTCTCGGCAGTTGAAGCCGCATGAGCTTAATTATCCAACTCATGACTTGGAGTTGGTAGCTATAGTATTTGCTTTGAAGATTTGGCGACACTATCTATATGGAGAGAAATGTTTTATCTATATGGATTATAAAAGTTTGAAATATTTGGGTATTCAGAAGGAGCTAAATCTTCTGCAAAGGCGATGGTTAGAACTAATTAAAGACTACGACTGCTTGATTGATTACCATCCTGGTAAGGTGAATATTGTTGCTGATGCCTTAAGTCAGAAGTCTTTGGCAGGTTTGGCTGTTTATTCGCTCTTGTTGCTTGTTGAGTTGAGAGCGTTGCATGCTAGTTTTGAAGTATGTGATGATGGTGCATTATTAGCTCAGCTGCAGTTGAGACCAGTATTGTTAGATCAGATTAAAGAGGCTCAATTGGCTAATGAGAAAATTCAGAGGATTGTATTAGATTGCCAAAAGGGGGAGAGCCGAGATTACTATGTAAAAAGTGATGGCAGCCTTTGGTTCAAGGATAGGTTGTGTGTTCCTGATGATGATAGTTTGAGAAAGATTATTTTAGAGGAAGCACACCAATCGGTTTTTGCTATGCATCCGAGTAGTACAAAGATGTATCATGATTTGAAACAGCACTACTGGTGGTCGGGTATGAAGAGAGACATAGCGGAATTTGTGTCCAAATGTCTCACTTTTCAGAAGGTGAAAGCTGAGCATCAAGTTCCAACAGGGTTGCTTCAACCTTTAACAGTGCCTGAATGGAAATGGGAGAAAGTGACAATGGATTTTGTGCCTGGGTTGCCATTGACACAGAGGAAGCATGATGCGATTTGGGTGATTATTGATCGGTTGACAAAGACAGCTCATTTCCTTCCTGTTAGAATGGATTATTCTCTTGAAAGGTTGGCTGAGCTGTATATTAGTGAGATAGTGAAGTTGCATGGAGTCCCAATTTCTTTAGTGTCTGATCGAGATCCCCGGTTTACTTCGAGGTTTTGGAAGAGTTTACATGGTGCTTTGGGTTTTCGATTACACATTAGTATTGCTTTTCATCCACAGACAGATGGGCAGTCAGAGAGAGTGATACAGATTATTGAGGATATGTTGAGAAGCTGTGTTATTGATTTCTCTGGAAGTTGGGACAGATTTTTGCCACTTGTGGAATTTGCTTACAACAACAGTCATCAATCCAGTATCGGTATGGCACCATTTGAGGCATTGTATGGTAGAAAATGCAGAACGCCTTTATGTTAGAATGAAATTGGAGAGGGCAAGATAATTGGTCCTGATGTGGTTAAAGAGACTGAAGAAAAAGTAAAGATAATTCGGGATCGGTTAAAAGCAGCTTCAGACCGACAGAAATCTTATTCAGATTTAAAAAGGAGAGACATAGAATTTGATGTTGGAGATAAAGTATTTTTCAAAGTGTCTCTTTGGAAGAAGATATTGAGATTTGGTCGGAAAGGGAAACTGAGTCCTCGTTTCATTGGACCATATGAAGTTCTAGAGAGAGTTGGGCCAGTTGCTTATCGTCTTGCATTGCCACCTGAATTGGATAGGATCCATAATGTCTTCCATGTTTCTATGTTGCGAAGGTATAGATCGGATTCATCTCATATCCTGCCAGTTGAATCCATTTAAGTGAGTTCAGATTTGACATTTGAAGAAGAACCAGTTGCTATTTTGGCATATGAAGTGAAAGAGTTGAGAAATAAGAAAGTGTCATTGGTGAAGGTTCTATGGAAGAATCATGGAAGAGAAGAGGCAACTTGGGAGAGTGAACAAACAATGCGAGATCAACATCCTCAACTGTTTCAGACTTGATATCAGGTAATTTCAAGGACAAAATTTCTTTTTAGAGGGGGAGAATTGTAATATCCCAAAGTGTGCCCTAGGAGTTTTGATATAATTGTTGTTTTATTTGAATTAAAATGTATATGTGTATTGGAAAGACAAAAGAATTTAAAAGAGAGTGTATATGTTGTATATATGAAAATATATATAACATATACACAAGTCAAATAGATGGTCAAAGGAAGAAGATATTTATTTTGTTAATTATGAAATTACTAAAAAGGGCAAGTAAGTGAAAGGGAGTTAAAACAAATAGAAGAGGGTATTTAAGTAATTTCTTATTTTGGAATGATTGGTGGAGGTTTAAAGAGATGAAAAGTTTGACTTTGTTTCTTCATTTTCTTTTCTTCTCCTTTGGTGGCTGGCACATCAAGACACAAGAGAGTAAGAGAGAGGTTTTGAATTCTAAGAGCAAAGTGAGGGAAGAATCAAGTGATTGAGTTGGAAAATTATGAAGTTTCTTCAACTTTGTTAAGTTCTCTCTTGATTTCTCTTGTTTTAATTGAAGTTGTGTGTGAGTTTGATTGTTGATATTTGAAAGCAGGGTTGTGTTGATGGTAGTATGTTGGTGTGTGTTTGATTAAATTGATTGTAGTGTTGGTTTTGAATTGGAAATAAAAAGATAGTTTGATGTTGGTATTTGAAGAGCAAGAGTGATGTTGGTTTTAGGGTTTTGAAGTGTTAAGTGATGTTTAACTTGAGTTTAATCAATTATTCTCATAGATTTTCATGTTGTTGATGTTTGTTGGAGTTGTAAGCATAGAATATGTGAATTTGGTCAGAATTAGAAGCATCTTGGATGCCACGCCCGTGGCCCTTGGTTGCCATGGCCGTGGCCATTTGTAGCCATGGCCGTGGAGGTTTGGAGCAAGGGAGACAGAATCATTCTCTAACCCACGCCCATGGGGGTTGGGGTGGCCATGGCCGTGGGCTCTAGTATGTGGTGTTGATTTGTAATTTGTGTTATAAGGGTCTATTAAGAGGTTATTAAGTGAATATTTGCATTGGAATTGATGTATTTTATCATTTTTGAATTAGGTCTTGAAGAAGATAATTTTCCCTAACTTAAGTGGTGAAGAAGTGTTGGAAGAGGAAGTGTATAGATTTGTATAAGTGGTGCTTAAGGTAAGTATAAACTGTAACACCCCTATACCCCGTACACGCACACTACACAACACCACAATGTAGTATACGTACACTGAATATAGAGATGCTACGGTTTTCTCTATCACTTACTTCATTTTAAATGATAAAATATTCTTTCTCAATACACATTATAGAGAATAAGTAATTAACTTGTAATATAAAACAAAATAGATATATATATATATACATTTATTTAATACGCAGCGGAATTTATAAAATATTCACATATATGAACATTTTCAAATCCATAGTTACAATTATACATATATTTACATTAAAATCAATACTTTACAAAATATAAAGGAGTTATACATGATTCGCAGCTCTTCTCTGATCTTTAAGTCCCCAAAATAAACTCTTCAATGCCTAGACTCACTTGGTCTCGAGGAACTCTCGGGTTCAACTCTGTCACCTGCGCGATCAACCACTATCGCGCTAAGCCAACGGCTTAGTAATACAAAGTATGCTAGCATTATGCTTTAATGCAATACAATGTCACACATTTTATATTTCATAAACCATACACATATATAAATATCACATTTCAAAGTCCTTCCATAGATCTCATTATGCAAACATTTTACCATTATTGAATCACATTTGAACAAAGACAAGCATGGGCCCAAAAGACACTAATATGCCATTCCACTTTTCAGAGTTAATGTTTTGGTTCAATTTTCACATTCATCAATATCATAATCCCAACTAGGCTTCAAGGATTAGGTTCAACCAAGCTTAAAGGGGAACAAAGCATGCTAAGTATCAACCCAACTTGGCTTCAAGAACCAACCCAACCTAGCTTCAAGGGTTGTAACATCTCAATTAGGCTTCAAGGATCAATTCCAACTAACTTCAAGAGATTGTTACTAATAGGCATGCCACCAATAACAAACTCTGAAAATGGAATAACACATTAGCCACACAATTCATTCATTATCTTATTATCAATTCCATTCTCAATTAGGCAAACATGCCTCATTAGAGTCATTAGAGCCAATCACAATGGCTTTATATTCCATCACATCTCAATTCATCTTTCAAATACACAATCATTTACATCATATCCTTCACATTATACATATGTCATCATTGATATAAACATAACAATGTACATTATTCTCATGTATCATCAATATCATCAAATGTATGTTCCACATTGTACACAACATAACATTATTCATATGAATTAACAATGCAATAATGCAAGATTTGTACTTACCTCAATAATAATTCACACAACTCTAAACACTTTCTTTTTCCAAGATTCTTCATGTAACATCCCTATATCCAATGCACACACACTACAACCACAACAATGTAGCATAAGTGCACCAAACACAGGGATACTACGGTTTTCTTAACATTCAAAACCCCTTTAAATTTGATACAATATCCTTATCATTATACATTATAGAGAAATAAATCATTTACTTATAAAACAAAACATATTAGTTGTATATATACATTTAAATATTACACAGCGGAAGTTATAAAATATGTACATATTTACATATTAAACATTTCTTTACAAAATATAAAGAAGTATACATGATTGGCAAGTATGCTCTGATCTTTAAGCTCCCAAAATGGATTCTTCAAGGTCTACTCTCACTGGGTCTTGATGAACTCTCGGGGTCAACTCTATTAACTCTATTACCTGCGCGATTAAACACTATCGCGCTAAGCCAACGGCTTAGTAAGATAAAGCATGCTAATGATATGACTTAGTGCAATGCAATGTCATTTCGCAATCCACATTATACATGTAACATCATATATGCAAAACTAGCAACATATTTTCACATTACATATCACATTTCAATATCTTTTCATATACCTCATTAGTATTCATTTAACCATTCATAATCAACACTAAACAAAGACAAGCATGGGCCCAAGACACACTAATATGCCATTCAATTTTCAGAGTTAATGCTTTGGTTTTGTTATCACATTTATCATTATCATATACCCAACTAGGCTTTAAGGATTAAGTTCAACCAAGCTTCAAGGGGAGCAAAGCATGCTAAGCGTCTACCCAACTTGGCTTCAAGAACTAATCCAACCTAGCTTCAAGGGTGGTAACATCTCAATTAGGCTTCAAGGATTCAATCCAACCTAACTTCAAGAGATTGTTACACTTATTAGGCATGCCACCAACAACCAACTCTGAAAATGGAATAACACATTAGCCACACAATTCATTTATTATTCAATTATCATTTTCATTCTCAATTCTCAACAACATTTAGGCAAACATGCCTTATTTCATTACAATCCTCATAGCCAATCACAATGGCCTCATATATCATTTAAATCATCATAATCAATCAAAAATAACATAAACAACTCTTACCAATTCAAAACCCTAACTCAAACTCAACACAATCACTTCCAACACTTTCACCTGCTCAACTTCTCATCTATCAAGCAATATCAATACTTAAAATCACACCATAAGCAATTGAATCATATCATCATCAAACCACAACTCAACTCAAGCATAACTTCAAAATAACAAGGGTAAACAAGAGAAAACTTACCTTAAATTATAACACTTCTTGAATCAACACTTGATCACTTCAATCTTCCTACAATTGGAGCTTACTCTTCAAAGTCTTCTCTTTGCCTCTTTTCTTTCCCTTTGTCTACGAGAAAACAGCCAAAAATGGAGAAGAAGAAGAAAATACATGGAGGAAATAAAGTCAACTCCACTTTAAATCTCCACCAAGAGATTTTATCTAAACAATTACCAAAATGCCCTCAATCATATAACTAACCTTTTGTCTCATCTAAGCCCTTATATGTAATTACACAATCCACAAAAATATCTTCTCTTGCATTGACTCTATTTCTCTTTGACCATTTTATATGTTATATATGTCATCATATACACAACATATAAACTTGTCTCTAAACCCTAAATTTCCCCAAAACACATATACATAAACTTTTCTTTTCTCAATTTAAACCAACAACAACAACAATAACCACAACAACAACCACATACAAAACTTCTAAGGCCTGCATAGGGATATTACAATTCTCCCCCTCTAAAAAGAAAATTTCGTCCTCGAAATTACCTGATATCAACGCTGAAACAACTGCGGATACTGTTCTTGCATGGATTGTTCACTTTCCCAAGTTGCTTCTTCTTTTCCATGATTCTTCCATAGAACTTTCACCAATGGCACACTCTTGTTCCTCAACTCTTTAACTACTCGTGCCAAGATAGCAACTGGTTCCTCTTCAAAAGTCAAATCTGGGCTCACTTCAATAGATTCAATTGGCAACACGTGAGATGGATCCGATCTATATCTCCTCAACATAGAAACATGAAATACATTATGAATACGATCCAACTCAGGTGGCAAAGCAAGTTGATACGCCACTGGCCCAACTCTTTCCAACACTTCATACGGCCCAATGAAACGAGGACTCAATTTTCCTTTCCGACCGAACCTCAAAATCTTCTTCCAAGGAGATACTTTCAAAAATACCTTATCTCCAACATCAAACTCTATGTCTCTCCTTTTCAGATCTGCATAAGACTTCTGTCGGTCTGAAGCTGCTTTTAACCTGCTTCGAATCAACTTCACTTTCTCTTCAGTTTCTTGAATCAAATCAGGGCCAATTAACTTACCTTCCCCAAGTTCACTCCAACAAAGAGGTGTCCTGCACCGTCTACCATATAATGCTTCAAACGGTGCCATACCAATGCTGGATTGGTGACTGTTGTTGTAAGCAAACTCCACAAGTGGTAAAAACCTATCCCAACTTCCAGAGAAATCGATGACACAGCTTCTCAACATGTCCTCAATAATCTGTATCACCCTCTCAGACTGTCCATCTGTCTGTGGATGAAAAGCAGTGCTGAAATGCAGTCGAGAACCCAAAGCACTGTGCAAACTCTTCCAAAACCTTGAAGTAAACCTGGGATCTCGATCAGATACTAAAGAAGTTGGAACACCATGCAACTTTACAATCTCATGGATATACAGCTCAGCCAACCTCTCCAAAGAGTAGTCCATCCGAACCGGAAGGAAATGAGCTGTCTTGGTCAATCTATCCACAATCACCCATATGGCATCATGCTTCTTTTGGGTCAATGGTAAACCAGACACAAAGTCCATCGTCACTCTATCCCACTTCCATTCTGGCACTGACAACGGCTAAAGCAATCCAGTTGGAACTTGATGCTCTGCTTTTACCTTCTGACAGGTGAGACATCTGGATACAAACTCAGCAATGTCTCTCTTCAATCCAATCCACCAGTAATGCTGTCTCAAGTCATGATACATATTCGTATTACCCGGATGCATAGCAAACACTGACTGATGTGCTTCTTCTAAAATGACTCTTTTCAAATCAGCATCATCGGGTACACACAATCTGCTCTTGAACCAGAGACTCCCATCACTCTTCACAATAAAATCTCTACCCTTTTCATTCTGACAATCCGAAACAATCTTTTGAATCTTCATATCAGTCAACTGAGCTTCTTTGATCTGATCCAACAAAACTGGTCTCACTTGCAATTGTGCCAACAATGCACCATCATCACAAGGTACAAAGCTAGCACACAATGCTCTCAACTCAACAAGCAACGAGAGCGAGTAAACTGTTAAACCAGCTAAAGACTTCCGACTCAAGGCATCAGCAACAACATTTGCATTACCTGGATGATAGTCAATCAAACAGTCGTAGTCTTTAATCAATTCTAACCATCTCCTCTGACGAAGATTGAGTTCTTTCTGGACACCCAAATACTTTAAACTCTTGTGATCAGTGTAGATGAAACATTTCTCCCCAAACAGATAGTGGCGCCAAATCTTCAATGCAAACACAATGGCAGCCAATTCCAAATCATGGGTTGGATAGTTAAGCTCATGCGGTTTTAACTGTCGAGATGCATAAGCTATAACTTTCCCTTCCTGCATCAATACACACCCCAAACCTCTATGTGAAGCATCACTGAAAATCACATATGGTCTGCCTTCAACAGGTAAAGTAAGAACAGGCGCTTGAGTTAACATATCTCTCAACTGCTCAAAGCTGGCCTGACACTGATCCGTCCACAAAAACCTCACTCCCTTACGAAGCAATCTGGTGAGTGGAGTAGCTATCAAAGAAAACCATTTCACAAACAGCCGGTAATAGCCTGCCAAACCCAGAAAACTTCTAATCTCTGTCACAGACTTGGGTGGACTCCAATTCAATATAGCTTCAACTTTACTCGGATCAACTCTAATGCCTTCTGCTGAAACAATGTGTCCAAGAAAAGCTACTTGATTCAACCAGAACTCACACTTCGATAATTTGGCAAACAACTGCTTCTCTCTCAAAGTCTGCAACACAATCCGCAGATGCATATAATGTTCCTCTTCATTCCGCGAATACACCAGAATATCATCGATGAAGACCACTACAAACTGATCCAGATAGGGTCTAAACACCCTATTCATCAAATCCATAAAAGCTGTAGGTGCATTCGTCAGACCAAAAGGCATAACTAAAAATTCATAATGCCCATACCTGGTCCGAAAAGCGGTCTTCGGAACATCCTCAACTCTGACTCTCAGCTGATGGTACCCAGATCTCAGATCAATCTTAGAAAACACAGCTGCACCCTTCAATTGATCAAAGAGATCATCGATTCTAGGCAAAGGATATTTATTTTTAATAGTCACCTTGTTCAAT
Source organism: Garcia nutans (assembly GCA_947685225.1). Lineage (NCBI taxonomy): Eukaryota > Viridiplantae > Streptophyta > Magnoliopsida > Malpighiales > Euphorbiaceae > Garcia > Garcia nutans. The sequence continues at coordinate 13,419,253 of CANTUV010000040.1, forward strand.
TGCCTATAATCGATACACAATCTCATAGTACCATCTTTCTTCTTCACAAATAACACAGGAGCTCCCCAAGGAGAAACACTGGGGCGAATGAATCCTTTATCCAATAACTCCTGTAATTGCACTTTTAACTCCCTCAATTCTGCTGGTGCCATTCTATAAGGAGTAATAGAGATAGGAGTGGTACCAGGCAACAATTCGATACCAAACTCCACCTCTCTCTCAGGAGGCAATCCTGGCAACTCCTCTGGAAAAACATCAGGGAACTCTGCAACTGTGGCAATGCTATCAATAGGAGAACTTCTTACTCTAGTATCTACCACATGAGCAAGATAGGCTTCACACCCCTTTCTAATCAACCTCCTAGCTGCAACAGCTGAAACAAATAAGGAGGCTAGCTGTTCCTGCTCATTAGATACTATCACCTTTCTACCATCAACAGTTCTCAAAGAAACAATTTTCTTTTTACAATCCACCACAGCTCCATGTCGAGATAGCCAATCCATACCTAAAATCACATCATATTCCTTAAATGGCATATCAATCAAGTCTCCAAGGAACTCCTCACCTTGCACTCTCACGGCACTATCTCGGTGCACCTTACTCACAACTACACTATGCCCTAACGGATTTGTCACCAACACATCAAATCCTAGGGACTCAGCATGCACATCAGATACAGGCAAAATAGATGCACTAATATAAGAATGGGTGGAACCTGGATCAATCAAAGCAAGTACTAAAGAAAAAGTACCAGCTATGACTGCCGATGCATCTGGCTGCCTCTGCATAACATACATCCTCTGGGAAGAACCAACCTCCTCTGGTCTACCCTCCCTGGATGTAGCACCTCCTCTAGAACTGTACCCCGGCCTACCTCCTCGGCTGACACCTCTGCCTCCTCGACCTCCCCTCACACTAGGTCGAGAAGCTGCAGTATCAACTGACATCTGCTCTTGCCTCTCAGGGCAATCTCTCACAAAGTGATCAGGTGATCCACACCTGAAGCATACCCCTGCAACACCAGCCTTCCAACAAGGACCACCATGCGGCCTACCACAATGGATGCAGATGGGTAAGGTGGATCTCTGAACCATAGGGGTTGGAGCACTCGCCACTGAAGCTGCAGGTCTAAATCTCTGTCTCTGTGACTGCACTGACCTACCCACTGGTCTCTGGCTTCTACTACTCCGAGGAACAAAACTTCCTCTACCCCTCTTCGCAGAAGAAGACCCTGCCTCGAACTGGGGCCTCCTAACTCTAGTCTCTTCCTCTGAAGCAGCTGCAATAACCTGAGCTCTCTCCACACTACGAGCTGCTGCCACAAGCTGGGAAAAATCAGTATATCTTGAACCAGCCACATGACACATAAGAGAAGGCCGCAATCCCTCCTCAAACCTCCTGCATCTATCTATCTCATCAACTATAATACCCCCAGCATATTCACTCAACCGGATAAATTCAACCTCATACTCCGTCACGGTCCGGTGATCCTGCTTCAAATCTAAAAACTCTCTTTTCTTCCCATCCTTATACTCCCTTGGAGTATACTTCAATTCAAATTCTCTCAGAAAGTCAGCATATGACAAAGTTGATGGATCATCCATAGAATGGGGCACTGTCTTCCACCAACTATATGCATCCTTTTGTAGCAAAGATCTTGCATAGTCAAACTTTTCCTCAGGGGTGGCTTGCAACTGAATAAAAATCCTCTGAACTTTGTCAAGCCAATGCTCTGCTACAGCTGGGTCAGTAGTACCAAGGAAATCCTCCGCTCCATACTTCCTTAGTTTATCATAGTGCCTCACAGATACCAAAGGCTGAGGGGGTGGTGGCTGTGGTTGCACAGGTGCTTGTCTCATAACTTCCATCATATGTCTAAACCAGGCTGGCGGAATCTCCTCACCAACTGGTCTACCCGACACCGAAGCAGGTGCCTCCTCAACACTATCAATCCTAGCTCCCTCAGCAGGAGCAATACTCTCGGCACTACCCTCAATCGACTGACGTGAGTGAGGATCCATTACAACCTAAGTCTGCAAACACAACATACTACATCTTATTAAAGATCAGAGGTTGCCAATCCCAAACATATATGTTATTCAAAAACCACCTTTTTAAAATCAAACATAGTCTTTTCATCACATTTTACCTAGGTTGAGAATCTCAAACCTAGGCTCTGATACCAAAACAATTGTAACACCCCTATATCCAATGCACACACACTACAACCACAACAATGTAGCATAAGTGCACCAAACACAGGGATACTACGGTTTTCTTAACATTCAAAACCCCTTTAAATTTGATACAATATCCTTATCATTATACATTATAGAGAAATAAATCATTTACTTATAAAACAAAACATATTAGTTGTATATATACATTTAAATATTACACAGCGGAAGTTATAAAATATGTACATATTTACATATTAAACATTTCTTTACAAAATATAAAGAAGTATACATGATTGGCAAGTATGCTCTGATCTTTAAGCTCCCAAAATGGATTCTTCAAGGTCTACTCTCACTGGGTCTTGATGAACTCTCGGGGTCAACTCTATTAACTCTATTACCTGCGCGATTAAACACTATCGCGCTAAGCCAACGGCTTAGTAAGATAAAGCATGCTAATGATATGACTTAGTGCAATGCAATGTCATTTCGCAATCCACATTATACATGTAACATCATATATGCAAAACTAGCAACATATTTTCACATTACATATCACATTTCAATATCTTTTCATATACCTCATTAGTATTCATTTAACCATTCATAATCAACACTAAACAAAGACAAGCATGGGCCCAAGACACACTAATATGCCATTCAATTTTCAGAGTTAATGCTTTGGTTTTGTTATCACATTTATCATTATCATATACCCAACTAGGCTTCAAGGATTAAGTTCAACCAAGCTTCAAGGGGAGCAAAGCATGCTAAGCTTCTACCCAACTTGGCTTCAAGAACTAATCCAACCTAGCTTCAAGGGTGGTAACATCTCAATTAGGCTTCAAGGATTCAATCCAACCTAACTTCAAGAGATTGTTACACTTATTAGGCATGCCACCAACAACCAACTCTGAAAATGGAATAGCACATTAGCCACACAATTCATTTATTATTCAATTATCATTTTCATTCTCAATTCTCAACAACATTTAGGCAAACATGCCTTATTTCATTACAATCCTCATAGCCAATCACAATGGCCTCATATATCATTTAAATCATCATAATCAATCAAAAATAACATAAACAACTCTTACCAATTCAAAACCCTAACTCAAACTCAACACAATCACTTCCAACACTTTCACCTGCTCAACTTCTCATCTATCAAGCAATATCAATACTTAAAATCACACCATAAGCAATTGAATCATATCATCATCAAACCACAACTCAACTCAAGCATAACTTCAAAATAACAAGGGTAAACAAGAGAAAACTTACCTTAAATTATAACACTTCTTGAATCAACACTTGATCACTTCAATCTTCCTACAATTGGAGCTTACTCTTCAAAGTCTTCTCTTTGCCTCTTTTCTTTCCCTTTGTCTACGAGAAAACAGCCAAAAATGGAGAAGAAGAAGAAAATACATGGAGGAAATAAAGTCAACTCCACTTTAAATCTCCACCAAGAGATTTTATCTAAACAATTACCAAAATGCCCTCAATCATATAACTAACCTTTTGTCTCATCTAAGCCCTTATATGTAATTACACAATCCACAAAAATATCTTCTCTTGCATTGACTCTATTTCTCTTTGACCATTTTATATGTTATATATGTCATCATATACACAACATATAAACTTGTCTCTAAACCCTAAATTTCCCCAAAACACATATACATAAACTTTTCTTTTCTCAATTTAAACCAACAACAACAACAATAACCACAACAACAACCACATACAAAACTTCTAAGGCCTGCATAGGGATATTACACTTCACTTCCCAAATTAGGGCAACTCACCTTCTTTCAAAACCTAATCCAAAAATTGATACAATACATGAATTTCAATACAATTTATCACTTATTAATTTCATCTTAGACCTTTAGATTACAAAGTATCACTTAACATCACATTTAAAAGCACACGGCCGTGGCCACCTCAACCCCCACGGGCGTGGGTTAAAGAATGGTTCTGCCACCCTTGCTCCAATCCTCCACGGCCATGGCTACAAATGACCACGGCCATGGCAACCAAGGCCACGGGCGTGGCATCCACAATGCTACTGCCTTCGGTCAAATTCTCATATTTTGAGCTTACAACTCCAACAAACATCAACCACATGAAAATCTATGAAAATAATTAAGCAAACTCAAGTTAAAACATCATTTATCACTTCAAAACCCTAAAACAACCTCAATTCCAACACTTCCAATATCAACACCAATTTAACTTCTTAACTTACAATCAATTTCAACACTTAAAAACACACCACAAACAAACCTAATCATACCATCCATAATAATTCATCAACCCCAAACACAACTTCAAAAGAACAAAGGAAATCAAGAGAAAGAACTTACCAAAGTTGATGAATTTCACAAATCTCCAACTTAATCACTTAATTCTTCCTTCAATTTGAGCTTAGAACTTCAAGATCCTCTCTTGCTCTCTTGCTTTCTTTTGTCTTTGGATGAGCCGGCCACACACATGGAAAAGAAGAAAAGATGATGAAGAAACAAAGTCAACTTCTCTTTAAATCTCCACCAAGTGTTTCAAAAAGACAATTACCAACATACGCTCTTCTCACTTGTTCTAGCTTTCTTCTTAATCAAGTGCCCTTTATAGTAATTTCACATACAACAATTAAAATATCTTCTTCCCTTGACCACTCATTTTGACCAACATATATGTTATATATATTACCATATACCCAACATATACACTTACTCTCTACACATTACTTTCCTTTTTAAACAATACATAAACATTCTCTTTCAATTTCTATTCTTATCAACATAACATATACATTTAATCCAATTTAAAACAACAACAATATTCAAAACTTCTAAGGCATACATTGGGATATTACAATTCTCCCCCTCTAAAAAAAGAAATTTCGTCCTCGAAATTACCTGTCATCAAGTTCGAAACAACTGAGGATGTTGATCTCGCATTGCTTGCTCACTCTCCCAAGTTGCTTCTTCTCTTCCATGATTCTTCCATAGAACCTTCACCAAAGCCACTTTCTTATTCCTCAACTCCTTCACTTCATGTGCCAAAATAGCAACTGGTTCCTCTTCAAATGTCAGATCTGAACTCACTTCAATAGATTCAATTGTCAAAACATGAGATGGATCCGACCTGTATCTCCTCAACATAGAAACATGGAATACATTATGGATCCTATCCAACTCAGGTGGTAAAGCAAACCGATAAGCAACTGGCCCAACTCTTTCCAAAACTTCATATGGTCCAATGAAACGAGGACTCAATTTTCCTTTCCGACCAAATCTCAATATCTTCTTCCAAGGAGACACTTTCAAAAATACCTTATCTCCAACATCAAACTCTATGTCTCTCCTTTTCAAGTCTGAATAAGATTTCTGTCGGTCTGAAGCTGTTTTCAACCTATCTCGAATCATTTTCACTTTCTCTTCCGTTTCTTTAACCAAATCAGGACCAATTAACTTACCTTCTCCAAGTTCATTCCAACATAGAGGTGTCCTACACCGTCTACCATACAATGCTTCAAATGGTGCGATACCAATGCTGGATTGATGACTATTATTGTAAGCAAATTTCACAAGTGGCAAAAATCTATCCCAACTTCCAGAGAAATCAATGACACAGCTTCTCAACATGTCCTCGATAATCTGTATCACTCTCTCTGACTGCCCATCTTTCTGTGGATGAAAAGCAGTACTGAAGTGTAATCGAGAACCCAAAGCACCATGTAAACTCTTCCAAAACCTTAAAGTAAATCGGGGATCTCGATCAGACACTACAGAAATTGGGATACCATGCAACTTTACAATCTCATGGATATACAGCTCAGCTAACCTTTCTAGAGAATAATCCATCCGAACCGGAAGAAAATGAGCTGTCTTAGTCAACCTATCAACAATCACCCAAATAGCATCATGCTTCCTTTGTGTCAATGGTAAACGAGATACAAAATCCATGGTTACTCTATCCCATTTCCATTCAGGCACTGATAACGGTTGAAGTAATCCTATTGGAACTTGATGCTCAACTTTTACCCTCTGACATGTGAGACATTTGGACACAAAATCTGCAATGTCTCTCTTCAAACCAGACCACCAGTAATACTGCTTCAAATCATGATACATCTTTGTATTGCCCGGATGCATAACAAATACTGATTGATGTGCTTCTTCTAAAATGATCCTTCTCAAATTAGCATCATCAAGTACACACAATCTGTTCTTAAACCAAAGACTCCCATCACTTCTCACAATAAAATCTCGACTTTTTCCATTCTGGCAATCTGAAACAATCTTTTGAATCTTCTCATCAGCCAATTGAGCTTCTTTAATCTGATCCAATAATACTGGTTTCAATTGCAACTGTGCCAACAATGCACCATCATCACAAGATATAAAACTAGCATGCAATGCTCTCAATTCAACAAGCAACGAGAGCGAATAAACAGTCAAACTTGCTAAAGACTTCCGACTCAAGGCATCAACAACAACATTTGCTTTACCAGGATGATAATCAATCAAACAGTCGTAGTCTTTAATCAACTCCAACCATCTCCTCTGTCGAAGATTGAGCTCTCTTTGGACACCCAAATATTTTAAACTTTTATGGTCTATATAAATAAAACACTTCTCCCCATACAAATAGTGTCTCCAAATCTTCAATGCAAACACAATGGCTGCTAACTCTAAATCATGGGTCGGATAATTGAGCTCATGCGGTTTCAACTGTCGAGAAGCATAAGCTATAACTTTACCTTCTTGCATCAGCACACAACCCAAACCACTATGTGAAGCATCACTGTAAATCACATATGGTTTATCTTCCACAGGTAAAGTAAGAACAGGCGCTTGAGTCAACATTACTTTCAACTGTTCAAAGCTAGTCTGACACTGATCTGTCCACACAAATCTAACTCCCTTTCGAAGTAATCTGGTAAGTGGAGTAGCCATCAAAGAAAATCCTTTCACAAACTGTCGGTAATAGCCTGCCAAACTCAGAAAACTTCTAACTTTAGTCACAGACTTTGGTGGACTCCAATTCAAAATAGCTTCAACTTTACTCGGATCAACTCTAATACCCTCTGCTGAAACTATATGACCGAGAAAAGTTACTTGGTCAAGCCAAAATTCACACTTCGATAGTTTAGCAAACAATTGCTTCTCTCTCAAAATTTGCAACACAATTCGCAGATGCTTGTCATGCTCCTCCTCATTACGCGAATACACCAAAATATCATCGATGAAGACCACCACAAATTGATCCAAATAGGGCCTAAACACCCTATTCATCAAATCCATAAAAGCTGCAGGTGCATTCGTCAAACCAAAAGGCATAACTAGAAACTCATAATGCCCATACCTTGTACGAAAGGTTGTCTTAGGAACATCTTCAGCTCTGACTCTTAACTGATGGTACCCTGATCTCAAATCAATCTTGGAAAACACCGCTGCACCCTTCAATTGATCAAAGAGATCATCAATTCTAGGCAAAGGATATTTTTTTTAATAGTCACCTTGTTCAATTGCCTATAATCGATACACAATCTCATAGTACCATCTTTCTTTTTTACAAATAAAACAGGAGCTCCCCACGGTGAAACACTAGGGCGAACAAACCCTTTATCCAACAACTCCTGCAACTGCTCCTTGCAGGTGCCATTCTATAAGGAGTAATAGAGATAGGAGTGGTACCAGGCAATAATTCAATACCAAACTCCACCTCTCTCTCTGGAGGTAACCCTGGCAACTCTTCTGGAAATACATCTGGAAACTCTGCAACTGTAGGTATACTATCAATTTGAAAACTCACTACTCTAGTATCCACAATATGAGAAAGGTAAGCATTACACCCTTTTCTAATCAATCTCCTAGCTGCAACAGCTGAAACAAACAAGGATGCTAGCTGTCCTTGCTCACTAGATACTATCACCTCTCTACCATCACCAGTTCTCAAGGTAACAACTTTCTTTTAACAGTCTACCACAGCTCCATGTCTAGATAACCAGTCCATGCCTAGGATCAAATCATATTCCTTAAAAGGCATTTCAATTAAATCTCCAAGGAACTCCTCACCTTGCACCACTACTGCACTATCTCGATGCACCTTACTAACAACCACACTATGCCCTAAAGGATTTGTCACCAATACCTCAAATCCTAGGGATTTAGCATGCAATTTAGACACAGGCAAAACAGATGCACTAATATATGAATGTGTAGATCCTGGATCAATCAAAGCAAGTACTGAAATACCAAATAAAGAGAAGTACCAGCTATGACTTCCGAAGCATCTGGTTGCCTCTGCATCACATATATCCTCTGAGAAGATCCAGCCTCCTCTGGTCTACTCTCCCTAGATGTAGAACCTCCTCTAGGACTGAACCCAGATCTACCTCCTCTGCTGAAACTTCTGCCTCCTCGACCTCCCCTCACACTCAGTCGAGAAGCTGCAGAATCTACCGACATCTGCTCCTGCCTCTCAGGACACTCTCTAACAAAATGATCAGGTGATCCACACCTGAAACATACCCCTGCCACACCAGTCCTCCAACAAGTACCACCATGTGGCCTACCACAATGAATACATATGGATAGAGTAGATCTCTGAATCACTGGGGTCGGAGCACTCGCCACTGAAACTATAGGTCTAGATCTTTGCCTCTGAAACTGCATTGACCTACCAGCTGATCTCTGACTCCTACTAACCCGAGGAACAAAACTTCCTTTCCTCTTTTCACAGATGAAGACCCTGCTTCAAACTGGGGTCTCCTAACCCTGATCTCTTCCTCAGAAGCAGCTGCTATACCCTGAGCTCTCTCCACACTCCTAGCTGCTGCAACAAGATGGAAAAATCATGATATCTAGATCCAGCTACCAGGCACATGATAGAGGGCCTCAATCCCTCCTCAAATCTCCTGCATCTATCTATCTCATCAGATATAACACCCCCAGCATACTGGCTCAACCGGATAAACTCTAGCTCATATTCTATCACAGTCCGGTGATCTTGCTTCAAGATTAGAAAATCCACTTTCTTCACATCTTTATACTCCCTTGGAGTATACTTCAATTCAAACTCTCTTAGAAAATCAGCATAGGACAAGGTAGGTGGATCATAAATAGCATGGGGCACTGTCTTCCACCAGTCATATGCATCCTTCTGCAACAATGATCTTGCATAATCAAAATTTTCTTCTGAAGTGGCTTGCAACTGAATAAATATTCTCTGTACTTTATCTAACCACTACTCAGCTACAGCTGGATCAATAGTGTAACACCCTCATACCCTATATAAGTACTATACATATACCTCGTATACATACAGTAAGTATATAAAGTATAAGAATGTCACTGTTCATTATAATTAAAAATAAAATCCTTACTTCTCAAAACAATCCAAATATATAGTAACAAAACATTTTAGTCAATATACAATATTAAAAATTTTTACATGCATGCATCACCTTCTAGTTGGTCTCGACAAACTCTTACTCTTCTTGTGGTAAAACGAAAGACTTCAGATCTACCATCTACTCACCTGCGCGATTAACACATCCGCGCTAAGCCCGAGAGCTTAGTAGTACAAATGAATAATATAAACATACAATACAGAAATTCTAACGTATATCCATATACTAACTTTAAGTACTGTTAGTTTCTTATCGTAGTTTCCCTTTTCAATTACACTTTACACATGTCTCAACTAATCTCATATATTACATACATGCATACATATCAATAACACCAACCACAATTCCATCACTACTACTCACAAGGAACATATCAATATACATATTACATAACATATTTCATAACATTTCATTTCCAATTAAGGCAACTATAGATTTCATTATTCATTCATTTCACGTTTCATAAACTACATCGAAAATCAAGACAGACCTGGGCCCAGAACACACTAATATGTTATTCAAAGTTCAGAGTTATTGCTTTGATCCATAATCACAATAATCAAGCCCTTAGGCAACATATATCATATCTCTATCCATGGATAGTGTAACAGACCCAGTCTCTTGGACCATCAACCCGACTAATCGAGAAGATCCTCAACCCGGCAAGACTGTTACTTTTCATATATTTCACATTTATAATTCATATAGTGTAACAGACCCAGTCTCTTGGACCATCAACTCAACAACTTGAGGAGATCCTCAACCCGGCTAGACTGTTAACACTTGTAACAGACCCAGTCTCTTGGACCATCAACTCAACAACTTGAGGAGATCCTCAACCCGGCTAGACTGTTACATTTCATATGTTATAGGCATGCCGTCAAATCCAGAACTCTGAAAGTTGAATTAACATATTAGACACAACTCTTTTCATTTATATCTTTGTACATTTCTTTCTCAATTCATTTCATATTCAAAACAGGCAACCATGCCTCAATTATAATTCATTTACATTCTCATAGCCAACACAATGGCTTCACATCTCATTTGATTCATCATAGCCAATCACAATGGCTTCACCTCTTATCATATTTCAATTCACATTATAGCACCTCATCATTCAAGTATACATAAACAATTATATTGAGCATATATCTTAAATTCATCATCATATAATCAACATGTCTATTTATTTCATTTCAATCATTATTACCAACCACAATTACAATACATTTCATCATTTCTCAAAACACATTAGCACAATTCATCATTACAATATTTATCATAACAAATTGCATTGTACATACCTATTTGAATGATCTTCATATCTTTCACATCATCCAATCATAACCTTAATAAAATTATATTGACAATATAGTAATTCACTTAACACATTTACAAACAAATGTGTTAAGTCTTAATTCATGTAAATAAGTGCAATCATATAAACTTTGTACTTACCTTAAAACCAACTTACACCACTCTATACACCTACTCTTCCAAGAATCCTCAACACTTAGATTAGGGCAATTCAACCTCTTCACAACCTAATCCAAAAGGAATATTAGCAAAATGACCATATGAATAGTAAATTCTGGTTTTAGACTAAATTTTATCCTTATTTTGAAAATTTGTATAAAATAATATACTTGACTAAAAACTCTAAAATTTTTACAGAACTTAATTTTACATCTTAAAATCATTCCTTTAAAATTTCAGATCAAACTGAACACAAAATCTTGGTCAAATAGTTCACCCAAACAGACTGCCCCAATTGCCCTGCATCCTGGCAGCAGTTCTAAACTTTGTGAATTCCATAAATTAAATTCAATCAACTTGGTTCCAAATTATTTTTCTCAAATACTAGACTCATTAAGCAACAACATATCCAAAATTCAATTGAATATAATTTTTCTACATTTTATTAAAAATCCCGAAATATGGCTGTCTCAGTTAAGGTACCTGCTGGAACAGGTCTAATAAAAATAATCTTTCCAAAATCATAACCATTCCAAAATCGAATCAACATATTTTTCAGTCATTCTAGACTCATATAGGCACAACATATCAAAAATTCACTTCAGGAACATTTTTCTATATTTAATTAAAAATCATACAAGTCACAGCCTTTACTAGTTGTAAAACAGAAAGAAATTCCACTAAACACAACTCTTGCTCTTCAATCACCAACACCAACCTAATTAAATCAAACATACTCCAACATACTACAATAATACAACCCTAATTTCAATTATCAACAATCAAACCTTCATACAACTTCAAATAAACCAAAGAAATCAAGAAAGAGAACTTACTTGGATTCTTAGCCAAATCTTCACTATCCACTTGAAATCCTTAAGTATTTGGTGTAAATAAAAGCAAAATCACCTCCTTCTCTCTCTAGCTTCTCTCTCTCTCTCTCTCCCTCGACCAAAAAGAAGAAGAAGAAGAAGAACACGTTTTTCCTTTTCTTCTCTTCTTATTCTTATCTCAAATATATATATAATAATAATAATAATAATAATAACAATAATAATAAAAACAATAAATCTCCACCACACACTCTCTTCCAACCTTTGACTTTCTTTTCTCTTTTTCTTTTTGTCCTTATCATCATAATTATTAATTAATTAATTATAAAAATATATACATAACTCACTTTCCCTACACCACTTTATATCCCATGTATATGTGATGTATATGTATATATCTTTTATATGGTATTTATATTCCCATATTTCCTTATATATATCATCTTATAATATTTCCCCTTTTTACTTCCATTAAACATATACATTAACTCCAAATATAACAATAACTCCAAAACTTTTAGGGTATATTTTGGGATATTACAAATAGTACTTAGAAAATCTTCTGCTCCATACTTCCTTAATTTATCATACTGTCTCACTGATACTAAAGGCTGTGGGGGTGGTGGCGGTGGTTGCACTGGTGCTTGCCTCAACAAATCAACCACATGCCTAAGCCAAACTGGTGGAACCTCCTCACCAGCTGGTCTCCCTGACACAGAAGCAGGTACCTCTCCAGCACTATCCACTCTAGCTCCCTCTCTAACATCATCAGGAGCTACACTCTCCGCACTACCCTCTACCGATTGACGCAAGTGAGAATCCATCACAACCTATATCTGCAAACACAGCAGAATACATCTCATTAAAGATCAGAGACTGCCAATACCAAACATGTATGTTATTCAAAAACTAACTTTTAAAGTCAAAATATTATTTTTCTTTCATTTTACCTAGGTTGAGAATCTCAAACCTAGGCTCTGATACCAAAACAATTGTAACACCCCTATACCCCGTACACGCACACTACACAACACCACAATGTAGTATATGTACACTGAATATAGAGATGCTACGGTTTTCTCTATCACTTCATTTTAAATGATAAAATATTCTTTCTCAATACACATTATAGAGAATAAGTAATTAACTTGTAATATAAAAAAAATAGATATATATATATATACATTTACTTAATACGCAGCGGAATTTATAAAATATTCACATATATGAACATTTTCAAATCCATAGTTACAATTATACATACATTTACATTAAAATCAATACTTTACAAAATATAAAGGAGTTATACATGATTGGCAGCTCTTTTCTGATCTTTAAGTCCCCAAAATAAACTCTTCAATGCCTAGACTCACTTGGTCTCGAGGAACTCTCGGGTTCAACTCTGTCACCTGCGCCATCAACCACTATTGCGCTAAGCCAACGGCTTAGTAATACAAAGTATGCTAGCATTATGCTTTAATGCAATACAATGTCACACATTTTATATTTCATAAACCATACACATATATAAATATCACATTTCAAAGTCCTTCCATAGATCTCATTATGCAAACATTTTACCATTATTGAATCATATTTGAACAAAGACAAGCATGGGCCCAAAAGACAATAATATGCCATTCCACTTTTCAGAGTTAATGTTTTGGTTCAATTTTCACATTCATCAATATCATAATCCCAACTAGGCTTCAAGGATTTAGGTTCAACCAAGCTTCAAGGGGAACAAAGCATGCTAAGTATCAACCCAACTTGGCTTCAAGAACCAACCCAACCTAGCTTCAAGGGTTGTAACATCTCAATTAGGCTTCAAGGATCAATTCCAACCTAACTTCAAGAGATTGTTACTAATAGGCATGCCACCAACAACAAACTCTGAAAATGGAATAACACATTAGCCACAGAAATTCATTCATTATCTTATTATCAATTCCATTCTCAATTAGGCAAACATGCCTCATTAGAGTCATTAGAGCCAATCACAATGGCTTTATATTCCATCACATCTCAATTCATCTTTCAAATACACAATCATTTACATCATATCCTCCACATTATACATATGTCATCATTGATATAAACATAACAATGTACATTATTCTCATGTATCATCAATATCATCAAATGTATGTTCCACATTGTACACAACATAACATTATTCATATGAATTAACAATGCAATAATGCAAGATTTGTACTTACCTCAATAATAATTCACACAACTCTAAACACTTTCTTTTTCCAAGATTCTTCACTTCCCAAATTAGGGCAACTCACCTTCTTTCAAAACCTAATCAAAAAATTGATACAATACATGAATTTCAATACAATTTATCACTTATTAATTTCATCTTAGACCTTTAGATTACAAAGTATCACTTAACATCACATTTAAAAGCCCACGGCCATGGCCACCTCAACCCCCACGGGCGTGGGTTAAAGAATGGTTCTGCCACCCTTGCTCCAATCCTCCACGGCCATGGCTACAAATGACCACGGCCATGGCAACCAAGGCCACAGGCGTGGCATCCACAATGCTACTGCCTTCGGTCAAATTCTCATATTTTGAGCTTACAACTCCAACAAACATCAACCACATGAAAATCTATGAAAATAATTAAGCAAACTCAAGTTAAAACATCATTTATAACTTCAAAACCCTAAAACAACCTCAATTCCAACACTTCCAATATCAACACCAATTTAACTTCTTAACTTACAATCAATTTCAACACTTAAAAACACACCACAAACAAACCTAATCATACCATCCATAATAATTCATCAACCCCAAACACAACTTCAAAAGAACAAAGGAAATCAAGAGAAAGAACTTACCAAAGTTGATGAATTTCACAAATCTCCAACTTAATCACTTAATTCTTCCTTCAATTTGAGCTTAGAACTTCAAGATCCTCTCTTGCTCTCTTGCTTTCTTTTGTCTTTGGATGAGCCGGCCACACACATGGAAAAGAAGAAAAGATGATGAAGAAACAAAGTCAACTTCTCTTTAAATCTCCACCAAGTGTTTCAAAAAGACAATTACCAACATACGCTCTTCTCACTTGTTCTAGCTTTCTTCTTAATCAAGTGCCCTTTATAGTAATTTCACATACAACAATTAAAATATCTTCTTCCCTTGACCACTCATTTTGACCAACATATATGTTATATATATTACCATATACCCAACATATACACTTACTCTCTACACATTACTTTCCTTTTTAAACAATACATAAACATTCTCTTTCAATTTCTATTCTTATCAACATAACATATACATTCAATCCAATTTAAAACAACAACAATATTCAAAACTTCTAAGGCATACATTGGGATATTACATAAACTACATTATTGCATACATTCATATGATGTTGAATCTTAACACACATTTGATTGTAAATGTGTTAAGAAAACTAATGCATTGTTGATGCATACTAATAATGTATTGTTTGGTATAATGTGTAAGTTGTGGTGAGCATGTAAAAGGTGTGTTAAGGTCATTTGTTGTATATACACTTGAATGATGAATTGATTAATGTGATTTGAGATATAATGAATGAAATGAAATGAATAGGGCATGTTGCCTAAATGATGATGAATTTAAGATATATGTTCAATGTAATTGATTATGTATACTTGAATAATGAAGTGTTATAATGTGAATTGAGATATGATTAGATGTGAAGCCATTGTGATTGGCTATGATGATTCAAATGAGATGTGAAGCCATTGTGATTGGCTATGATGGCTCAATTGAAATAAGTGGGGCATGTTTGCCTAGATGACGATGAGAATTGAGAATGAAATTGATAATAAATAATAAATAAATTGTGTGGCTAATGTGTTATTCCATTTTCAGAGTTTGTTGTTGGTGGCATGCCTATAGTAACATTCTCTTGAAGTTAGGTTGGGCTTGATCCTTGAAGCCAAGTTGGGTTGAAGTTTAACATGTTTTACTCCCCTTGAAGCTTGGTTGGATCTAGTCCTTGAAGCCTAATTGAGATGTTACAACCCTTGAAGCTAGGTTGGGTTTGGTTCTTGAAGCCAAGTTGGGTTGATACTTAGCATGCTTTGTTCCCCTTGAAGCTTGGTTGAACCTAAATCCTTGAAGCCTAATTGGGATAATAATGATGATAAATATGATAATTAAACCAAAACATTAACTTTGAAAGTTGAATGGCATATTAGTGTCTTTTGGGCCCATGCTTGTCTTTGTTTTCAATGTGATTCTTGAATGGGAAACTAATGAAACTATGAAGATACAATATGAATGTTTGATATGACATTGAACAAAGTAAAATGTTGAAATGTAATATTCTTTTGAATGGTGTATGAAATTGATTGTGACATTGGCATTGCATCGAAACATAGTAATTATTGTAGTTTGTATCACTAAGTCGTTGGCTTAGCGCGATTATGATTTATCGTGCAGGTAACAGGGAAGAACCGGAGAGTTCCTCTAGGCCGAGTAGAGACTAGATCTTGAGGTGTTGATAGTGAAGCTTAAAGATCGAAGACATACTGCCAAACATGTATATCTTTTATGTTTTTGTAAAACTTGAGTTTTGATGTATATGTATTTGTAATATTTGTTATATTTTCCGCTGCATTTTGTTTTTAGTTAAACGTTTTAAAGTTATTCATATTTTTGAAAAGAGATTATTTGTATGTTTTATAAACAGTGGCATACCTATATTTTGTATACGTATATTACGATCGTACTAGCATGCTGTGTACGTATACGAGGTATAGGGGTGTTACAAATAAAAACAAAGGCAATTTATGCCTTTGATGATTTGTTAATGCTTTTCTTCTTCGTCTCTCAAAAAGTAAGATTTGATTAAAGTTTTCCTTGTAATATCCCTATGCATGCCCTAGAAGTTTTGTTGTTGTTGTTGTTGTTGTTGTTGTTGTTGGTTTGAATTGAGAAATGGGTATAGATATGACAAAAGCTTAGTTAAATGGATGAGTATTATAGTAATTTTCTTTTGGATGGGTATTTAATGCCTATTGACTTTGTGTTTCTTCATCATTTTCTTCTTCTTCTTCTTGTTGTGTGGCCGGCTCATCAAAGAGACAAGAGAGCAAGAGAACAAGTGATGGTTTTGATGATTTCAAGTTCAAAGTGAAGGAAGTTTTCAAAGTTACAAGTTGGAGTTTCAAGGAATTTCATTATTTGGTAAGTTTGCTCTTGTTTACCCTTGTTATTTTTGAAGTTATGCTTGAGTTGAGTTGTGATTTGATGATGGTATGATTAAGTTGCTTATGGTGTGATTTTAAGTATTGATTTTGCTTGATAGATGAGAAGTTGGGTTGGTGTTGGTGATGGAAGAGTAAGAGTTGTGTTTAGTGAAATTGTTTCTGTTTTACAATTAGTAAAGGCTGTGATTTGTATGATTTTTAATTAATTATAGAAAAATGTTCTTGAAGTGAATTTTTGATATGTTGTGCCTCTATGAGTCTAGAATGACTGAAAAATATGTTGATTCGATTTTGGAATGGTTATGAGTTTAGAAAGATTATTTTTATTAGACCTGTTCCAGCAGGTACCTTAACTGAGACAGCTATATTTCGGGATTTTTAATAAAATGTAGAAAAATCATATCGAATTGAATTTTGGATATGTTGTTTCTTAGTGAGTCTAGTATTTGAGAAAAATAATTTGGAACCACGTTGATTGAATTTGATTTATGGAATTCACAAAGTTCAGAACTGCTGCCAGGATGCAGGGCAATTGGGGCAGTCTGGTTAGGTGAACTATTTGACCAAGATTTTGTGTTCAGTTTGATCTGAAATTTTAAAGGAATGATTTTAAGATACAAAACTAAATTCTGTAAAAATTTTAGAATTTTTAGTCAAGTAGATTATTTTATACAATTTTTCAAAATAAGGATAAAATGGAGTCTAAAACCAGAATGTACTATTCATATGGTCATTTTGCTAATATTCCTTTTGGATTAGATTGTGAAGAGGTTGAATTGCCCTAATTGCATTGTTGAGATTGAATAATGTTATGTTATGCATTGTGAATGGTAATGTGTTTCATGAGTAATGCACATTGAAATGTTATACCAAAGATGTTATAATGATTCAAATGAAATATGATTGAAGCATGCATTGATGATAGGATTGAATAATAATGTGAGTGTTTAGATAATGTAATGAATATTGTATATAATGATGAAATGAAGTGGGAATGATATGATGTTATGAGAAAATGGTTTTGTTGTAATGTGAGATGTTGAGGCATGATTGCTTAACTTGCTTGTGAAAAAGAAATGAATTGAAAAGTATTGATAAGTTTAATGAACGGACCTATCCGTCTCCTGCGGAACCATGCGGACCCAGTGGGTTGGGCAACCGATCTTGGACTACCGATCTGGTAGGAGGAAGGTTCGATATAGTCAGTATTATACGTTCCTATTTGCCTCCTGCGGAACCATGCGGACCCATTGGAATGGGCAACCGAACTTGGACAACCGACCTGGATGGGGAAAGGTATGTTACTGATCATGTTATACGTGCCTATTTGCCTCCTGCGGACCCTTGGGATTGGAGGGCAACCGACCTGGTTGGGAAAGGGTACGTATATAAAGTCATAGTTGTTGGCTATAATGATAAATTTAAATGAGTATAATGAATGGTGCTATTATATGTATATTGATGTGACATTGAACAAAGCAACATATTGAATAGATACTATGCTTTTGATTGATATATGTAATTAATTTGTGACATTGCATTTTAGCATGAATTATCTTACTAAGCCCTTGGCTTAGCGCGATAGTGTTTAATCGCGCAGGTAATAGAGCTGATAGAGTTGAACCCGAGAGTTCATCAAGACCAAGTGAGAGTAGACCTTGAAGAGTTGATTTTGGGAACTTAAAGATCAGAAGAGAATTGCCAATCATGTATACTTCTTTATATTTTGTAAAGTAATGTTTATAATGTAAAAATATGAATATTTTTAAATATGTACTCAAGTGTTTGTAAATATGTACATATTTTATAACTTCCGCTGTGTAATATTTAAATGTATATATATATAACTAATATGTTTTGTTTTATAAGTAAATGATCTACTTTTCTATAATGTACAATGATAAGGGTATTGTATCAAGTTTAAAGTGTTTTGAATGTTAAGAAAACCGTAGCATCCCTATGTTTGATGCACTTATGCTACATTGTTGTGGTTGTAGTGTGTGGGCATTGGATATGGGGGTGTTACAATTGTTTTGGTATCAGAGCCTAGGTTTGAGATTCTCAGCCTAGGTAAAATGTAATAAAAAGAATATTTTACTTAAAAAGTTGGTTTTGAAATAATATATATGTTTGGGATTGGCAACCTCTGATCTTTAATAAGATGTAGTATGTTGTGTTTGCAGACTTAGGTTGTGATGGATTCTCACTCACGTCAGTCGATTGAGGGTAGTGCCGAGAGTATTGCTCCTGCTGAGGGAGCTAGGATTGATAGTGTTGAGGAGGCACCTGCTTCGGTGTCGGGTAGACCAGTTGGTGAGGAGGTTCCGCCAGCCTGGTTTAGACATATGATGGAAGTTATGAGACAAGCACCAGTGCAACCAGTGCCACCACCCCCTCAGCCTGTGGTACCAGTGAGGCACTATGAGAAACTAAGGAAGTATGGAGCGGAGGATTTCCTTGGTACTACTGATCCAGCTGTAGCAGAACAGTGGCTTGACAAAGTACAGAGGATCTTTATTCAGTTACAAGCTACCCCTGAGGAAAAATTTGACTATGTAAGATCTTTGCTGCAGAAAGATGCCTACGATTGGTGGAAGACGGTGCCCCATTCTATGGATGATCCTCCAACATTATCTTACACTGATTTTCTGAGGGAATTTGAGTTGAAGTATACTCCTAGGGAGTAAAAAGATGGGAAGAAAAGAGAGTTTCTAGATTTGAAGCAAGATCATCGGACCGTAACTGAGTATGAAGTTGAGTTTATTCGACTGAGTCAGTATGCTGGGGGTATCATTGCTGATGAAATTGATAGATGCAGGAGGTTTGAGGAGGGATTGAGGCCCTCGATCATGTGCTTAATGGCTGGATCCAGATATCAGGATTTCTCACAGCTTGTGACAGCAGCTCGAAGTGTAGAGCGAGCTCAAGTTATTGCTGCTGCTTCAGAAGAAGAGGTTAGGGTTAGAAGGCCCCAGTTCGAGGCAGGGTCTTCCTCTGCGAAGAGGGGTAGAGGAATTTTTGTTCCTCGGAGTAGTAGGAGCCAGAGACCAGCTGGTAGGTCTGTGCAGTTCCAGAGACAGAGATTTAGACCTGCAGCTTCAGTGGCAAGTGCTCCGATCCCTATGACTCAGAGATCCACTCCACCTAGATGTGCTCAGTGTGGGGGTTATCATAGAGGTGTTTGTTGGAAGAGTGGTGGACCAGCTGTATGCTTCAGGTGTGGATCACCTGACCACTTTGTGAGAGACTGTCCAGAGAGGCAGGAGCAGATGCCAGTTGATTCTGCTGCTTCTCGAGCTAGTGTGAGGGGAGGCAGAGGAGGCAGAGGTGCCAGCCGGGGAGGTAGACCAGGATTCAGTTCTAGAGGAGGTGCTACATCCAGGGAGGGTAGACCAGAGGAGGTTGGATCTTCCCAGAAGATGTATGTTATGCAGAGGCAGCCAGATACATCGGCAGTCATAGTTGGTACTTTTTCTTTATTTAATACTCCAGTACTTGCTTTGATTGATCCGGGTTCCACGCATTCATATATTAGTGCATCTGTTTTGTCTGTATTTGATGTGCATGCTGAGTCCCTAGGATTTGATGTGTTGGTGACAAATCCGTTAGGGCATAGTGTGGTTGTGAGTAAGGTGCATAGAGATAGTGCAGTAGTGGTGCAGGGTGAGGAGTTCCTTGGGGATTTGATTGAGATGCCATTTAAGGAATATGACGTGATCTTAGGTATGGATTGGCTATCTCGACATGGAGCTGTGGTGGATTGTAAAAGGAAAATTGTTTCTTTGAGAACGGGTGATGGTAGAGAGGTGATAGTATCTAATGAGCAGGAACAGCTAGCCTCCTTATTTGTTTCAGCTGTTGCAGCCAGGAGGTTGATTAGAAAGGGGTGTGAAGCCTATCTTGCTCATGTGGTGGATACTAGAGTGAAGGGTTCCCCTATTGATAGCATTGCCACAGTTGTTGAGTTCCCGGATCTATTTCCAGAGGAGTTGCCAGGGTTACCTCCTGAGAGAGAGGTGGAGTTCGGTATTGAATTGTTGCCTGGTACCACTCCTATCTCTATTACTCCTTACAGAATGGCACCAGCAGAATTGAGGGAGTTGAAAGTGCAATTACAGGAGTTGTTGGACAAAGGATTTATTCGCCCCAGTGTTTCTCCTTGGGGAGCTCCTGTGCTATTTGTGAAAAAGAAAGATGGTACTATGAGGTTGTGTATCGATTATAGGCAATTGAACAAGGTGACTGTTAAAAATAAATATCCTTTGCCTAGAATTGATGACCTCTTTGATCAATTGAAGGGTGCAGCTGTATTTTCTAAAATTGATTTGAGATCTGGGTACCATCAGCTGAGAGTCAAAGCTGAGGATGTTCCGAAGACCGCCTTTCGGACCAGGTATGGGCATTATGAATTTCTAGTTATGCCTTTTGGTCTAACGAATGCACCTGCAGCTTTTATGGATTTGATGAATAGGGTGTTTAGGCCCTATTTGGATCAGTTTGTAGTGGTCTTCATTGATGATATACTGGTGTATTCGCGGAATGAAGAGGAACCAATTGCTATCTTGGCACATGATGTGAAAGAATTGAGAAACAAGCAAGTGCCATTGGTGAAGATTCTTTGGAAGAATCATGCAAAAGAAGAAGCGACTTGGGAGAGTGAACAATCCATGCGAGAGCAATATCCGCAGTTGTTTCAGCTTTGATATCAGGTAATTTCGAGGACGAAATTTTCTTTTTAGAGGGGGAGAATTGTAATATCCCTATGCATGGCCTAGAAGTTTTGTTGTTGTTGTTGTTGTTGTTGTTGTTGTTGGTTTGAATTGAGAAATGGGTATAGATATGACAAAAGCTTAGTTAAATGGATGAGGGTATTATAGTAATTTTCTTTTGGATGGGTATTTAATGCCTATTGACTTTGTGTTTCTTCATCATTTTCTTCTTCTTCTTGTTGTTGTGTGGCCGGCTCATCAAAGAGACAAGAGAGCAAGAGAACAAGTGATGGTTTTGATGATTTCAAGTTCAAAGTGAAGGAAGTTTTCAAAGTTACAAGTTGGAGTTTCAAGGAATTTCATTATTTGGTAAGTTTGCTCTTGTTTACCCTTGTTATTTTTGAAGTTATGCTTGAGTTGAGTTGTGATTTGATGATGGTATGATTAAGTTGCTTATGGTGTGATTTTAAGTATTGATTTTGCTTGATAGATGAGAAGTTGGGTTGGTGTTGGTGATGGAAGAGTAAGAGTTGTGTTTAGTGAAATTGTTTCTGTTTTACAATTAGTAAAGGCTGTGATTTGTATGATTTTTAATTAATTATAGAAAAATGTTCTTGAAGTGAATTTTTGATATGTTGTGCCTCTATGAGTCTAGAATGACTGAAAAATATGTTGATTCGATTTTGGAATGGTTATGAGTTTAGAAAGATTATTTTTATTAGACCTGTTCCAGCAGGTACCTTAACTGAGACAGCTATATTTCGGGATTTTTAATAAAATGTAGAAAAATCATATCGAATTGAATTTTGGATATGTTGTTTCTTAGTGAGTCTAGTATTTGAGAAAAATAATTTGGAACCACGTTGATTGAATTTGATTTATGGAATTCACAAAGTTCAGAACTGCTGCCAGGATGCAGGGCAATTGGGGCAGTCTGGTTAGGTGAACTATTTGACCAAGATTTTGTGTTCAGTTTGATCTGAAATTTTAAAGGAATGATTTTAAGATACAAAACTAAATTCTGTAAAAATTTTAGAATTTTTAGTCAAGTAGATTATTTTATACAATTTTTCAAAATAAGGATAAAATGGAGTCTAAAACCAGAATGTACTATTCATATGGTCATTTTGCTAATATTCCTTTTGGATTAGATTGTGAAGAGGTTGAATTGCCCTAATTGCATTGTTGAGATTGAATAATGTTATGTTATGCATTGTGAATGGTAATGTGTTTCATGAGTAATGCGCATTGAAATGTTATACCAAAGATGTTATAATGATTCAAATGAAATATGATTGAAGCATGCATTGATGATAGGATTGAATAATAATGTGAGTGTTTAGATAATGTAATGAATATTGTATATAATGATGAAATGAAGTGGGAATGATATGATGTTATGAGAAAATGGTTTTGTTGTAATGTGAGATGTTGAGGCATGATTGCTTAACTTGCTTGTGAAAAAGAAATGAATTGAAAAAGTATTGATAAGTTTAATGAACGGACCTATCCGTCTCCTGCGGAACCATGCGGACCCAGTGGGTTGGGCAACCGATCTTGGACTACCGATCTGGTAGGAGGAAGGTTCGATATAGTCAGTATTATACGTACCTATTTGCCTCCTGCGGAACCATGCGGACCCATTGGAATGGGCAACCGAACTTGGACAACCGACCTGGATGGGGAAAGGTATGTTACTGATCATGTTATACGTGCTTATTTGCCTCCTGCGGACCCTTGGGATTGGAGGGCAACCGACCTGGTTGGGAAAGGGTACGTATATAAAGTCATAGTTGTTGGCTATAATGATAAATTTAAATGAGTATAATGAATGGTGCTATTATATGAATATTGATGTGACATTGAACAAAGCAACATATTGAATAGATACTATGCTTTTGATTGATATATGTAATTAATTTGTGACATTGCATTTTAGCATGAATTATCTTACTAAGCCCTTGGCTTAGCGCGATAGTGTTTAATCGCGCAGGTAATAGAGCTGATAGAGTTGAACCCGAGAGTTCATCAAGACCAAGTGAGAGTAGACCTTGAAGAGTTGATTTTGGGAACTTAAAGATCAGAAGAGAATTGCCAATCATGTATACTTCTTTATATTTTGTAAAGTAATGTTTATAATGTAAAAATATGAATATTTTTAAATATGTACTCAAGTGTTTGTAAATATGTACATATTT
The DNA here is from genome assembly GCA_947685225.1 of Garcia nutans. NCBI lineage: Eukaryota > Viridiplantae > Streptophyta > Magnoliopsida > Malpighiales > Euphorbiaceae > Garcia > Garcia nutans. Next base: position 13,443,306 of record CANTUV010000040.1, read on the forward strand.
TATAACTTCCGCTGTGTAATATTTAAATGTATATATATATATATAACTAATATGTTTTTTTTTATAAGTAAATGATCTACTTTTCTATAATGTACAATGATAAGGGTATTGTATCAAGTTTAAAGTGTTTTGAATGTTAAGAAAACCGTAGCATCCCTATGTTTGATGCACTTATGCTACATCGTTGTGGTTGTAGTGTGTGGGCATTGGATATGGGGGTGTTACAATTGTTTAGCAGAAATGGTACTGGATGGTTCTCGCTGGCTCTCTTAAGTGGGAGGTCAGGGGTTCGATCCAGAGAGGCGACTCCTTTGGGAGCCAAATAAACAAATTCCTGCTGGGTGGGCCGCGAGGGCTGTCCAGTACTGTAGCGATCGCTTGCCTCCTGCGGACCATGCAGACCCAGTGGGCTGGGCAACCGACCTTGGGATACCGACCTGGTTGGGGAGGGTCGTTACATTCCTTCACAGATTCGGTTTCAAACTTTCCAAAGTTTCTCTCCCAATTCCTCCTTATTTCTCCTTAATTGTAGAAGAATTATATTCTTAAAATCCTAGTTACTCACGGCATACAATATTAAATAAGAAAAGAAAACCGAAATCTAATTGTATTAGGTTTCGGAAAATTTGCATCGAAAAATTTCGCTGGCGAAAAAAATTGCCGCAGGAAAAATTGCGTTGGCAAAAAAGCTGCCGTAGTGGGCAAAATGGGCCCGCAGGTGACTTTTTTTTCTTTTTCTTTTTTTTAATTATTATTATAATTAATTTTTATTAATAAAAATTAAATAGTAAAGCAAAAATTATTTAATTAAGATAACATTAAAAAAAATCGGCAGCGCACGAGCTTTCGGGCCCGTGGGCTGTGCTGGCAGCAATTGCGCTGGCAAAAATGGGCGCAGCAGGCCAATTCGCAGCCAGTGACATCTGGCTGCGAAATTGGTGTCCCAATTCGCAGCCAGTTGCATCTGGCTGCGAAATTTGTGTCCCACACTGGCTGCGAATTGGGCTGCCGCGCGACGCCTGTTGATCCGTCCGATTTTTTATTTTTTTTTATTTTTTTTATATTTTTTATATTTTTAAAAATAACTAGGAAATAATATTAGTAATTAAGATATTATTAAAATAAATAAAATACCACAAAAAATTATTTTAGACTATCGAATTTGAATGGGTCAAAAATTAAGGGTCTACAGTTTGCCCCTTGCTTGAACGATCTGAGACTTTAGAGAGTGAAAGGCAACAAGATTTAATTTTTGATGAGATAGTTATTTGAATTTATTTTGGGTACTTGGACCCGAGACTGAACTTGATTTGGGTACTTGGACCTGAGATTGGATTGAATTTGGGTACTTGGACCCGGGATTGGATACTTGGACCCGAAATTGGGTATTTAGACCCGTGATTGGGTACTTGGACCCAAGATTGAATTTGATTTGGGTACTTGGACCCGAGATTGATTTGATTTGGGTACTTGGACCTGAGATTGGGTACTTAGACCCGAGATTGAATTGAATTTGGGTACTTGGACCCGAGATTGGTTTAATTTGGGTACTTGGACCCAAGATTGGATTGAATTTGGGTACTTGGACCCAGAATTGGGTACTTGGGCCCGAGATTGATTTGATTTGGGTACTTGGACCCAAGATTGGGTACTCAAACCCGAGATTAGATTAAATTTGATTTGGGTAATTGGACCCGAGAATGGGTGCTTGGACCCGAGATTGGGTACTTGGACCCGAGCTTGAATTGATTTGGGTACTTGAACCCAAGATTGGATTGAATTTGGGTACTTGGACCTTGGATTGGGTACTTAGACCCAAGATTGATTTGATTTGGGTACTTGGACCCGAGATTGGGTACTTGGACCCGAGCTTGGATTGAATTTGGGTTCTTGACCCGAGCCCTTTGAACTGGATCTTCATCCTTTAAGATCGGGTCTTTACCCTTGAAAATGGATCTTCATCCTTTGAGATCGGGTCTTCATCCTTGCAAATGGATCTTCATCCTTTGAGATTGGGTCTTCACCCTTGCAAATGCATCTTCATCCTTGGAGATTGGGTCTTCACCCTTGAAAATGGATCTTCATCCTTGGAGATCAGGTCTTCACCCTTGTAAGTGGATCTTCATCCTTTGAGATCGGGCCTTCACCCTTAAAAATGAATCTTCATCCTTGGAGATCGGGTCTTAACCCTTGTAAGTGGATCTTCATCCTTGGAGATCAGGTCTTTACCCTTGCAAATGGATCTTCATCCTTTGAGATCGGGTGTTCACCTCGGCTTCAGCTCTTTTGGCTGGATTAATCTTTTGCCTTTTGCATCTTCATTCTTTTGAGAGTTCTAATTTTCTTTTTTTTTTATTCCATTCTTTTTTGTTCTTCCTTTGCACTTTTACAAAAAATTCAGCCCATTTTAGCTAGCCTTCATATCCTCTTCTTTTCCCCCTGCATGGCAAAATATTTGTAAGTGAGTTTGAAAACATTTTATATATAGATTCAAAAAAAATTGAAAAAGGAGAAACTTTGCCCCCTATGTAGGCTCAAACCCATGATTTTTTTATGCAGGCTCTAATTGATGTTTTTGCCGTCTAGTTCTTCGCACAAGTACGCATTTCTTCTCTTTGCAAAATTACTGGAGCTTTATCAAGCAATGGGCTTTCTATGCCCCCCCCTGATTTGATATCTTCTTTTGATTGCTTGCTGTTCATTTTGACAAGGAATAGACAACACAAGACAAGAAAGTGTGATGTGATATGCTCATGTATGCATGATATGCATGAATAATACACACAGTCATTTCATCGACTCACAGACCGAGGTGATCATTAGAAGTGTTCTCATTGGTTCCATTTTGATGCTTGTTCAAGTCTTGCATTGGAATGATTGAAAACTTTTGCATTTGTGGCTTTTATCTTCAAGACGTTGAAAACATGAGTGGTGGAGATCCTAAGCAACAGAGTCAGGGATTGTAATATCCTCATTTATGCCCTAGAAGTTTTGCATATTGTTGTTGTTGTTATTGTTATATATTGGATTGAATATATGTGTTAAATTGTAAGAGAAAAGAAATTGAGAAGAGAAAGTATATGTATATGTATTTTGGGAAGAAATAGGGTTTAGAGATAAATTTATATGTTGTGTATATGTTAATATATATGACATATAAAGTGGTCAAAAGGCTTGGTCAATGCAAGAGAAGATATTTATTTGAGATTGGTAAATTACTTAATTGGGCACATATAAGACAAAAAGATAATTATGTGAATAAGGGCACTTTGGTAATTGCTTGGATAAAATCACATGGTGGATATTTAAAGAAGGTTTGACTTGTGTTTTCTTTATCATTTCTTCTTCTTCTTCTTGTTGATGGCCGGCCCTCCATAGCCAAAGAGAAAGAAAGAGACAAGTGATGGTTTTGATGATTTCAAGCTTAAATTGAAGAAAGATTAAGTGTTCAAGTGTTGATTTAAGAAGTTTTTAACTAAGGTAAGATCTTTTCTCTAATTTCTTCAATTCTTTTGAAGTGGTATGATTAAGTTGCTTATGGTATGATTGTAAGTATTGATTTTGCTTGATAGATGAGAAGTTGGGTTGGTGTTGGTGATGGAAGAGTAAGATTGGTGTTTAGTGAAATTGTTTCTGTTTTAGGATTAGTAAAGGCTGTGACTTGTAGGATTTTTAATTAATTTTAGAAAAATGTTCTTGAAGTGAATTTTTGATATGTTGTGCCTCTATGAGTCTAGAATGACTGAAAAATATGTTGATTCGATTTTGGAATGGTTATGAGTTTAGAAAGATTATTTTTATTAGACCTGTTCCAGCAGGTACCTTAACTGAGACAGCTCTATTTCGGAATTTTTAATAAAATGTAGAAAAATCATATTCAATTGAATTTTGGATATGTTGTTTCTTAGTGAGTCTAGTATTTTAGAAAAATAATTTGGAACCACGTTGATTGAATTGGTTTATGGAATTCACAAAGTTCAGAACTGCTGCCAGGATGCAGGGCAATTGGGGCAGTCTGGTTAGGTGAACTATTTGACCAAGATTTTGTGTTCAGTTTGATCTGAAATTTTAAAGGGATGATTTTAAGATACAAAACTAAATTCTGTAAAAATTTTAGAATTTTTAGTCAAGTAGATTATTTTATACAATTTTTCAAAATAAGGATAAAATGGAGTTTAAAACCAGAATGTACTATTTATGGTTAGGGTTTTAATTCTTTGTTCTTCTTGCATTGCTTTGGTTCTCCAAAGGTAGGTTGGTCCTTAAACCTAACCCTAAACACTTTAAACACACTTGAATCAATGAATGTTATAATCAATTGTTCTTTGCCCTAATTGCATTGTTGAGATTGAACAATGTTATGTTGTGCATTGTGAATGGTAATGTGTTTCATGAGTAATGTGGAATGAAATGTTGATATTTATGAATGATGCTATGTGAGATATAATGTGATCATGGATGAGATATATATATATATATATACTTGAATAATGAGATGTTATATTGTGAAATGAAATGTGAAGCCATTGTTATTGGCTAAGATGATGTAATTGAAAGAAAGAAGGCATGTTTGCCTAAATGTGATGAGAATTGAGAATGGAAATGAATTGTTTGTTTAATATGTTATTCAGTTTCAGAGTTCTGGATTTGGGTGGCATGCCTAAGAAATGATGAAAGGTAATAGTCTTGCCGGGTTGAGGACCTCCTCATAGGTGTTGAGTTGATGGTCCAAGAGACTGGGTCTGTTACACTATGAGATATATGATTTGTAACAGTCTTGCCGGGTTGAGGATCTCCTCATATGTGTTGAGTTGATGATCCAAGAGACTGGGTCTGTTACACTATCCATGGATAGAGATACATGTATATACATTGCCTACGGGCGTGATTATTGTGACTATGAACCCAAGGCAGTAACTCTGAACTCTGAATATCGTATTAAATACTTGTTGGGCCCATAGGTGTCAAGGTTATATGAATGTCCTAAATAATGTTATGAGTTTAATGAAATGAGATGTTGGTTATGGAGTATGATTGATTAATGTTGAATGTGAAAAGATGTTGAAATGTGGTATGCTCATATGACTATGATTTGTGAAATGCATAATTGTCTGGTTAACTTTATATTTATGATGTTGATCTTATCAATAACATATGTGGCATTGTATTTCATTAAAGCATACCGTTAGCATGTTTTATCTTACTAAGCCGTTGGCTTAGCGCGATAGTGTTTAATCGCGCAGGTAGTAGAGTGGTTAGAGTTGAACCCGAGAGTTCATCAAGACCTAGTGAGAGTAGACCTTGAAGAATCCATTTTGGGAGCTTAAAGATCAGAGCAGACTTGCCAATCATGTATAAATTTTATGTGTTGTAAAACTTGAGTTTTGATGTATATGAATTTGTAAATATGTAAATATTTTATAACTTCCGCTGTGTAATATTTAAATATGGGGGTTGTCACAAAACCTTTATTTTATGTTGTACTAGAAGTGTAAATCCTTTTTGCAGGTTGTAGTTGAGGTTACAAGGGGGATTTATTGGGAGTGTACTGAGAATGATTTTGTTTGCATTGGTTTGTGTAAAATATTTTTAAAAATAAGAAAAAAACCGGTTTTGTCGACACTTGGGACTCAATTTTTAGGCGAAACTATGGCAAAAAATTTGTAAAAATCGGAACTAAAATTTGACTAAGTAAAATTGGTAGCAACATTAGGTTAGTGTGGCGCCTCTACTCAGCTTACATATGTAGGTCGGGAAGGGGTGTTACAATTGTTTTGGTATCAGAGCCTAGGTTTGAGATTCTCAACCTAGGTAAAATGTAATAAAAAGAATATTTTTACTTAAAAAGTGGTTTTGAATAACATATACGTTTGAGATTGGCAGTCTCTGATCTTTAATGAGATATAATCTGCTGTGTTTGCAGTGTTAGGTTGTGATGGATTCTCACTCACGTCAGTCGATTGAGGGTAGTGCCGAGAGTATTGCTCCTGCTGAGGGAGCTAGGGTTGATAGTGTTGAGGAGGCACCTGCTTCGGTGTCGGGTAGACCAGCTGGGGAGGAGGTTCCGCCAGCCTGGTTTAGGCCTATGATGGAAGCTATGAGACAAGCACCTGTGCAACCACAGCCACCGCCACCACCCCCTCAGCCTTCAGTACCAGTAAGGCACTATGATAAGCTAAGGAAATATGGAGCAGAGGATTTCTTTGGTACAGTTGATCCGGCTGTAGCAGAACAGTGGCTTGATAGAGTTCAGAGGGTATTTGTGCAGTTGCAAGCCACTTCAGAGGAGAAGTTTGACTATGCAAGATCTTTGCTATAGAAGGATGCCTACGACTGGTGGAAGACAGTGCCCCATTCTATGGATGATCCACCAACCTTGTCTTATGCGGATTTTCTGAGAGAATTTGAGTTGAAGTATACTCCTAGGGAGTATAAAGATGGGAAGAAAAGAGAGTTTTTAGATTTGAAGCAAGATCATCGGACCGTAACTGAATATGAAGTTGAGTTTATTCGACTGAGTCAGTATGCTGGGGGTATCATTGCTGATGAGATTGATAGATGTCGGCGATTTGAGGAGGGATTGAGACCCTCGATCATGTGCTTAGTGGCTGGATCCAGATATCAGGATTTCTCACAACTTGTGGCAGCAGCTCGAAGTGTAGAGCGAGCTCAAGTTATTGCAGCTGCTTCAGAGGAAGAGGTTAGGGTTAGGAGGCCCCAGTTTGAGGCAGGGTCTTCTTCTGCAAAGAGGGGTAGAGGAAGTTTTGTTCCTCGGAGTAGTAGGAGCCAGAGACCAGCGGGTAGGTCAGTGCAGTTCCAGAGGCAGAGATTTAGACCTGCAGCTTCAGTAGCGAGTGCTCCTACTCCTGGAGTTCAGAGATCCACCTTACCTTTGTGTAACCAGTGTGGTGGAAGACATGGGGGCGTTTGTTGGAGGCATAGTAGATCAGGGGTATGCTTCAGGTGTGGATCACCTGACCACTTTGTGAGAGACTGTCCTGAGAGGCAGGAGCAGATGTCAGTTGATTCTGCTGCTTCTCGAGCTAGTGTGAGGGGAGGCAGAGGAGGCAGAGGTGCCAGCCGAGGAGGTAGACCAGGATTCAGTTCTAGAGGAGGTGCTACATCCAGGGAGGGTAGACCAGAGGAGGTTGGATCTTCTCAGAGGATGTATGTTATGCAGAGGCAGCCAGATACATCGGCAGTCATAGCTGGTACTTTTTCTTTATTTAATACTCCAGTACTTGCTTTGATTGATCCGGGTTCCACGCATTCATATGTTAGTGTATCTATTTTGCCTGTCTCTAATTTGCATGCTGAGTCCCTAGGATTTGATGTGTTGGTGACAAATCCGTTAGGGCATAGTGTGGTTGTGAGTAAGGTACATAGAGATAGTGCAGTAGTGGTGCAGGGTGAGGAGTTCTTAGGGGATTTGATTGAGATGCCATTTAAGGAATATGATGTGATCTTAGGTATGGATTGGCTATCTCGACATGGAGCTGTGGTAGATTGTAAGAAGAAAATTGTTTCTTTGAAAACTGTTGATGGTAGAGAGGTGATAGTATCTAATGAGCAGGAACAACTAGCCTCCTTATTTGTTTCAGCTGTATTGAATTGGAATCCACCTAAATCAGTGACAGAGATTAGAAGTTTTCTGGGTTTGGCAGGCTATTACCGGCGGTTTGTGAAAGGGTTTTCTTTGATAGCTACTCCACTCACCAGATTGCTTCGTAAGGGAGTGAGATTTGTGTGGACGGATCAGTGTCAGGCTAGCTTTGAGCAGTTGAGAGAAATGTTGACTCAAGCGCCTGTTCTAACTTTACCTGTTGAAGGCAAACCATATGTGATCTACAGTGATGCTTCACATAGAGGTTTGGGGTGTGTATTGATGCAGGAAGGGAAAGTTATAGCTTATGCATCTCGACAGTTGAAACCGCATGAGCTTAACTATCCGACCCATGATTTGGAATTGGCTACCATTGTTTTTGCATTGAAGATTTGGCGCCATTATCTATTTGGGGAGAAATGTTTCATCTACACTGATCACAAGAGTTTGAAGTATTTGGGTGTCCAGAAAGAACTCAATCTTCGTCAGAGGAGATGGTTAGAATTGATTAAAGACTACGATTGCTTGATTGACTATCATCCAGGTAAAGCAAATGTTGTTGCTGATGCCTTGAGTCGGAAGTCTTTAGCTGGTTTAAAAATTTACTCGCTCTCGTTGCTTGTTGAGTTGAGAGCATTGCATGCCAGTTTTGTACCTTGTGTTGATGGTGCATTATTGGCACAGTTGCAATTGAAGCCGATTTTGTTGGATCAGATCAAAGAGGCTCAATTGGCTGATAAGAAAATTCAGAAGATTATTTCAGATTGTCAGAATGGGAAGACTAGAGATTTTGTTGTGAAAGATGATGGGAGTCTCTGGTTTAAGAACCGATTGTGTGTACCCGATAATGTTGATTTGAAAAGAGTCATTTTAGAAGAAGCTCATCAGTCAATGTTTGCTATGTATTCGGGTAATACGAAGATGTATCATGATTTGAGACAGCATTATTGGTGGATTGGTTTGAAGAGAGACATTGCAGATTTTGTGTCGAAATGTCTCACTTGTCAGAAGGTTAAAGCAGAGCATCAAGTTCCAACCGGGTTGCTTCAACCATTGTCAGTGCCAGAATGGAAATGGGAAAGAGTGACAATGGATTTTGTGTCTGGTTTGCCATTGACACAAAAGAAGCATGATGCTATATGGGTGATTGTGGATAGATTGACGAAGACAGCTCATTTCCTTCCGGTGCGGATGGATTACTCTTTGGAGAGATTGGCTGAGCTGTATATTCAGGAGATTGTGAAATTGCATGGTGTTCCAACTTCTTTAGTGTCTGATCGAGATCCCCGGTTTACTTCAAGATTTTGGAAGAGTTTGCATAGTGCTTTGGGTTCTCGACTACACTTCAGTACTGCTTTTCATCCACAGACGGATGGACAGTCAGAGAGGGTGATACAGATTATTGAGGACATGTTGAGAAGCTGTGTCATCGATTTCTCTGGAAGTTGGGATAGGTTTTTACCTCTTGTGGAGTTTGCTTACAACAACAGTCACCAATCCAGCATTGGTATGGCACCGTTTGAAGCAGTGTATGGCAGACGGTGTAGGACACCTCTTTGTTGGAATGAGCTTGGAGATAATAAGTTGGTTGGTCCTGATTTGATACAAGAAACTGAAGAAAAAGTAAAGTTGATTCGAGGCAGGTTAAAAGCAGCTTCAGACCGACAGAAGTCTTATGCAGATCTGAAGAGGATAGATATAGAGTTTGATGTTGGAGATAAGGTGTTTTTGAAAGTATCTCCTTGGAAGAAGATTTTGAGGTTCGGTCGGAAAGGAAAATTGAGTCCTCGTTTCATTGGGCCGTATGAAGTGTTAGAAAGAGTTGGGCCAGTTGCATATCGACTTGCTTTGCCACCTGAGTTGGATCGTATTCATAATGTATTCCATGTTTCTATGTTGAGGAGGTACAGGTCAGATCCATCTCATGTGTTGCCATTTGAGTCTATCGAAGTGAGCCCAGATTTGACATTTGAAGAAGAACCAGTTGCTATCTTGGCACGTGATGTGAAAGAATTGAGGAACAAGAAAGTGCCATTGGTGAAGATTCTTTGGAAGAATCATGCAAAAGAAGAAGCAACTTGGGAAAGTGAGCAAACTATGCGAGAGCAATATCCTCAACTATTTCAGAGTTGATATCAAGTAATTTCGAGGACGAAATTTCTTTTTTGAGGGGGAGAATTGTAATATCCTCATTTATGCCCTAGAAGTTTTGCATATTGTTGTTGTTGTTATTGTTATATATTGGATTGAATATATGTGTTAAATTGTAAGAGAAAAGAAATTGAGAAGAGAAAGTATATGTATATGTATTTTGGGAAGAAATAGGGTTTAGAGACAAATTTATATGTTGTGTATATGCTAATATATATGACATATAAAGTGGTCAAAAGGCTTGGTCAATGCAAGAGAAGATATTTATTTGAGATTGGTAAATTACTTAATTGGGCACATATAAGACAAAAAGATAATTATGTGAATAAGGGCACTTTGGTAATTGCTTGGATAAAATCACATGGTGTATATTTAAAGAAGGTTTGACTTGTGTTTTCTTTATCATTTCTTCTTCTTCTTCTTGTTGATGGCCGGCCCTCCATAGCCAAAGAGAAAGAAAGAGACAAGTGATGGTTTTGATGATTTCAAGCTTAAATTGAAGAAAGATTAAGTGTTCAAGTGTTGATTTAAGAAGTTTTTAACTAAGGTAAGATCTTTTCTCTAATTTCTTCAATTCTTTTGAAGTGGTATGATTAAGTTGCTTATGGTATGATTGTAAGTATTGATTTTGCTTGATAGATGAGAAGTTGGGTTGGTGTTGGTGATGGAAGAGTAAGATTGGTGTTTAGTGAAATTGTTTCTGTTTTAGGATTAGTAAAGGCTGTGACTTGTAGGATTTTTAATTAATTTTAGAAAAATGTTCTTGAAGTGAATTTTTGATATGTTGTGCCTCTATGAGTCTAGAATGACTGAAAAATATGTTGATTCGATTTTGGAATGGTTATGAGTTTAGAAAGATTATTTTTATTAGACCTGTTCCTGCAGGTACCTTAACTGAGACAGCTCTATTTCGGAATTTCTAATAAAATGTAGAAAAATCATATTCAATTGAATTTTGGATATGTTGTTGCTTAGTGAGTCTAGTATTTGAGAAAAATAATTTGGAACCACGTTGATTGAATTTGATTTATGGAATTCACAAAGTTCAGAACTGCTGCCAGGATGCAGGGCAATTGGGGCAGTCTGGTTAGGTGAACTATTTGACCAAGATTTTGTGTTCAGTTTGATCTGAAATTTTAAAGGGATGATTTTAAGATACAAAACTAAATTCTGTAAAAATTTTAGAATTTTTAGTCAAGTAGATTATTTTATACAATTTTTCAAAATAAGGATAAAATGGAGTTTAAAACCAGAATGTACTATTTATGGTTAGGGTTTTAATTCTTTGTTCTTCTTGCATTGCTTTGGTTCTCCAAAGGTAGGTTGGTCCTTAAACCTAACCCTAAACACTTTAAACACACTTGAATCAATGAATGTTATAATCAATTGTTCTTTGCCCTAATTGCATTGTTGAGATTGAACAATGTTATGTTGTGCATTGTGAATGGTAATGTGTTTCATGAGTAATGTGGAATGAAATGTTGATATTTATGAATGATGCTATGTGAGATATAATGTGATCATGGATGAGATATATATATATATATATACTTGAATAATGAGATGTTATATTGTGAAATGAAATGTGAAGCCATTGTTATTGGCTAAGATGATGTAATTGAAAGAAAGAAGGCATGTTTGCCTAAATGTGATGAGAATTGAGAATGGAAATGAATTGTTTGTTTAATATGTTATTCAGTTTCAGAGTTCTGGATTTGGGTGGCATGCCTAAGAAATGATGAAAGGTAATAGTCTTGCCGGGTTGAGGACCTCCTCATAGGTGTTGAGTTGATGGTCCAAGAGACTGGGTCTGTTACACTATGAGATATATGATTTGTAACAGTCTTGCCGGGTTGAGGATCTCCTCATATGTGTTGAGTTGATGATCCAAGAGACTGGGTCTGTTACACTATCCATGGATAGAGATACATGTATATACATTGCCTACGGGCGTGATTATTGTGACTATGAACCCAAGGCAGTAACTCTGAACTCTGAATATCGTATTAAATACTTGTTGGGCCCATAGGTGTCAAGGTTATATGAATGTCCTAAATAATGTTATGAGTTTAATGAAATGAGATGTTGGTTATGGAGTATGATTGATTAATGTTGAATGTGAAAAGATGTTGAAATGTGGTATGCTCATATGACTATGATTTGTGAAATGCATAATTGTGTGGTTAACTTTATATTTATGATGTTGATTTTATCAATAACATATGTGGCATTGTATTTCATTAAAGCATACCGTTAGCATGTTTTATCTTACTAAGCCGTTGGCTTAGCGCGATAGTGTTTAATCGCGCAGGTAGTAGAGTGGTTAGAGTTGAACCCCGAGAGTTCATCAAGACCTAGTGAGAGTAGACCTTGAAGAATCCATTTTGGGAGCTTAAAGATCAGAGCAGACTTGCCAATCATGTATAAATTTTATGTGTTGTAAAACTCGAGTTTTGATGTATATGAATTTGTAAATATGTAAATATTTTATAACTTCCGCTGTGTAATATTTAAATATGGGGGTTGTCACAAAACCTTTATTTTATGTTGTACTAGAAGTGTAAATCCTTTTTGCAGGTTGTAGTTGAGGTTACAAGGGGGATTTATTGGGAGTGTACTGAGAATGATTTTGTTTGCATTGGTTTGTGTAAAATGTTTTTAAAAATAAGAAAAAAACCGGTTTTGTCGACACTTGGGACTCAATTTTTAGGCGAAACTATGGCAAAAATTTTGTAAAAATCGGAACTAAAATTTGACTAAGTAAAATTGGTAGCAACATTAGGTTAGTGTGGCGCCTCTACTCAGCTTACATATGTAGGTCGGGAAGGGGTGTTACAGGGATGCATCCATTTCAAACTATATTTCAGCATGTCGGTTGGTAATTTCTTCATAACTTTGCCAATAATCATTTCCTTTGCCCAATGTGTCCTTTGGAGGTTCAACATACTTCCCTTAACTTGAAGGCTTTGTATGATAAAACACTTTTTTTTTCTTTTCCTTTTTTTTGAATTTTTGAATTTTAATTTTGAAATCAAATGTTGGCTTTTTCAAATTAATGTCAATGTACCTCAGGACTTGATTTTTCAAATTAACATATCTATAACATGACAACTCTAGCTACCGTACTAAACTCGGGAATCATTTCTATTTAAGCAAGAATTGTTGCACTTCAGATAGGCACATATACATTACTTAGTCAAAGGTCTCATTTGAGTTTAAATATTGTCTATCTCATATGCATGCTTATCCAAACTATCTCCACTAATAGACTCTACCTACCAAGAGAGATCAACAGGTCTTTGATAGGCTTGAAATGGGGTCTATGAGGGACACGGGTTTAAATGAATGCCATTTTGAGATTGGAGCTGGTGTGACACAATGGACAAACCCTCACACTACAAATTTCTTGTTGGAACTTTAGACAGTTGGGAGAAATCTTGCTAGACTCCAAATTCCTTCTATCTTCTTGGCATTAATCTGGATCTTGATTAGGATAGTTTTTGCCCTTGCAAAAAGTTTAAGACCCAAATCCGTTTCTTTTCTTCTTTTCCCTTTTCTTTCCTCTTTATTTTTCTTACTCTTCCCTCTTCTTTCTCTTTATTTTCCTTACTCTTCCCTTTCTTTGAGCATTTTACCATTTTGTCCTTCTTCCTTGTGGGACTGTTAAGTACAGAACTTTTAAGAACTGAATGGTCATTCTCTTTTTCCTTTGATTTTAATTGAATCTTTGCTTGGGTTGGGACTAATTTAAGTCAATCCGTCCTTATAAACCAAATGGAAGCCTTTTGTTGTCTTAGGTAAAAGAGAACTCAGTTGGCTTTCTGAACCGCCTTTTTATTATATTATTTTTTTTCTCTTTTCATTTTTTCTTCTTTTTTTTTCTTTTATTTTTCTTCTTCTTTTCTTTTTTTGTTTGTTTGTTTGTTTTTTTTTGTTAGTTTTTTTGTTTGCTTGGTTCTAGCTCTAAAAGAGTTGTCTTGTTTGTACCAACTTGGGCTTCCAATAATGGATGAGTGGAGTAACATAAATCTTCTTTAACATGGATAAATCATTTGTTACTCTGATGTTGTCTTGATATATTGGAGATACTAGGTGAACTCCAACTACCCTTATGGTTTTGAGAACATCAACTATCCTTATGGTCTTGAGAACTTCAACTATCTTTATGGTCTTGAGAACTTTAACTATCCTTATGGTCTTGAGAACATCAACTACCCTTATGGTCTTGAGAACTTCAACTATCTTCATGGTATTGACTAATCATTGCTTTCTTTGATCTTCTTGCCTCTTTATCTTAGTGATCATAAGACTTGTCAAAAGTACAAAAGCTCAGGGTAGGTTATTGAGGTTTGTAAGCCAATGAAAAGAAAGCTAAAATTTTATGAAGGCTTAAAGGGACAACTAGGGATTGATATTTAATAGGGTGGATACTAGTTGTTGGCTAATCAAACTGTAACACCCCCATACTTTATATAAGTACTATACATATACCTTGTATACATGCAGTACACATATAAAGTATAAGAATGTCACTTTTCATCACAGATTAAAAACCTTTACTCTAGTTCTAAACAATAGTACATTTTATTTAAAGAACTTTTACAAAATCATTATACTTTCGATGATCTTACATATATATAATGATCTTGTCTTTACCAAAATTTATTTATACATATGAATACATTTTTTTTTATCAAAATACAACATAATTAAATTGTGCATGTATGCACCACCTTCTAGTTGGTCTCGAAATACTCTTACCCTTCTCGTGGCATAACGGTTTGACTCCCAGATCAACATCTACTCACCTGCGCGATTTACACAACCGCGCTAAGCTCGAAAGCTTAGTAGTACAAATAAATATTATAAACATACTCATATATTAACTACATGTATCATTATTTTCTTATCATGTTTTCCCATTTCAATTACACTTTTCATATATTTCTACTAATCTCATAATTATATACATATACACATATCATTAACACAAACCACAATTCCATAACTTATTAGAACATTCATAAAATAATATTCACAATGTCCACATCTATATACATATTACATGTGATATTATACTTTCAGAATCTCATCTTTCAACATAGCTTATCAGGCTATATTTCTTTTCAATAATTTACTTATGTATTGTAATCATATCATACTTCATAACATTACATATCATTATATTATTCATTTAATTCATGATTCATAATTCACCTCTAAGCAAAGACAAGCATGGGCCCAAACGACACTAATATGCCATTCAACTTTCAGAGTTAATGTTTTGGTTCAATTTTCACATTTATCATTATCATTATCCCAACTAGGCTTCAAGAATTAGGCTCAACCAAGCTTCAAGGGGAACAAAGCATGCTAAGTATCAACCCATCTTGGCTTTAAGAACCAAACCCAACCTAGCTTCAAGTGTTGTAACATCTCAACTAGGCTTCAAGGATTAGACCAACCAAGCTTCAAGGGGAGTTAAGCATGCTAAACTTCAACCCAACTTGGCTTCAAGGATCAAATCCAACCTAGCTTCAAGAGATTGTTACCGTTAGGCATGCCACCAACAACAAAACTCTGAAAATGGAATAACACATTAGACACACAATTCATTCATTCATTCATTATCAATTTCATTCTCATTTTCTCATCATCATTTAGGCAACCATGCCTCAATTATCTCATTTGCATCATTATAGCCAACATCTCATCAAGAGAGTATACATAACCAATTGCATTGGACATATATTTTAAATTCATCATCATTTAGGCAAACATGCCCCACTTATTTCATTTGAATCATTATAGCCAACCACAATGGCATCACATCTCATCATATCTCAATTCACATTAAAGCAATTCATCATTAAAGTATTCATCATAATAAATTGCATTGCACATACCTTTTGAATGATCATCATATCTTTCACATGATACAAATCATAACATTAATCATATTGTATTAACAATATAGTAAATTACTTAACACATTTATAACCAAATATGTTAAGTCTTAAAATCATGTAAATAAATGCAACCATGTAAGTTTGTACTTACCTCAAGAACAACTCACACCAATCTATACACTTCCTTTTCCAAGAATTCTTCACTATATGGATTAGGGCAACTCAACCTCTTCACAACCTAATCCAAAAGGAATAATACACACTTATTTACAAATACACATGAATTCCAATACAATTATTCACCTATTAGTCTCATACTAGACCCATAGATCACAAATTACAAACTAAAACCATTATCTAAATCCCCACGGTCGTGGCCTCACAACCCCACGGCCGTGGGATAACAAACGAGTCTGCTCACTTTTCTCCAAAACCCCCCACGGGCGTGTCCCTCACTTGCCACGACCGTGGCATCCATTTTGCCTCTGTTTCGGACCAAACTCATGTATTCTGTATTTTTAACTTCAATAAACACAAACATATAGAAAATCCAAGATAATAATTGATCAAACTCACAACATACATCAATTACCAATTAATTTAACACTTATATAACTTCAACATATGATAATAATAATCATTATATACATCATCCATATATCAATTATTCAATTCCCCAACTCATTTATATTAAACCCTTACTAAACAATTTCAACAATCCATCATCATCCTCACAAATAACCATATTATCATCATCTAAATACCAATTCAGCATATCTATATACTTCAATCTTTCATTATCATCATATTCACACACTAACCATATCAAATATAAACACAATCAATACAAAATCAACACAAAGAAATGAACACTTACTTGAATTCTTTGCCAAATCTTCAATATGTACCTTCAATTCTCTTAAAGCCCTTAAGAATTTGATGTGTATGCCAACAAAATCACATCTCGCTCTCTCTCTCTCTCTCTCGTTCAAGAAGAAGAAGAAGGAAGAAATAAAGAAAATCCTCTCTTTTCCCTTTCAAACTTATCTTATATATATATATATAATAATAATAATATAATTAAATATCCCTAAAAATTCACCACCACAAGATTTATTCTTCCCTTTGACTTTCTTTTCTTCTTTTTCTCTTGTCATTATTATTATTATTATTATTATTATTATTATTATTATTATTATTATTATTATTATTATTACTACTTACTTTTCCTACACCAATATATACATCATATATATGTGATGTATATGTTGCTATATGTATATCTCTTATATATTGTATTTATATTTTCCATATTTTTCAAATACTGTATATACATATCATCCTTCATATACATCTATCTCTTATAATATTTCCTTTTAATTAATTTATCTTCTTTTGACTTCCATTTCTTTGACTTGTATATGTTATATATATATCTATATATAGAACATATACACTCTCTCTTTACTTCTTTTCTCTTTCCATTAAACATATATATTAAATCCAAATACAACAATAATTCCAAAACTTTTAGGGTATACTTTGGGATATTACAATTCTCCCCCTCTAAAAAGAAATTTCGTCCTCGAAATTATCAAGTACAGTAACAATCCATTCTTAACAAAATACCATCTTAACTTTCATATGAAGTTACTTATATTATTACGTTATTATGTCATCAAATCACATAACTTCTACTCTCCCCCTTGGAGTCAATCATCTTGTCTAAATTTCATAACTCATCATTATATATATATATATATATATCTTATTACTTTCTTAACCAAACATTCAAAATAACTCATTACATTCCCAATTAATTTATCTTTATACAAGAATCAGATCATCTTATAATATACTTATACTTCGTCCAATTATTACATTCAAGATATTTTATTACTTCATCTCTTTATAAATACTCTCTTAACTTTAATCTTAAAAATCATTGATTTATATCTTAATATTGATTATCCCGTCATTACAATCACTTTCAGAATAGACATTTATCAAACCTTAATTGATAATAATATCCTTATTTTTCATGCACTTAATTCCTTCTTTAGCATGCTTCTCACTTAACATAAGTATTAGTACAATGCCTTTAAACTTACTTTACAGGTAATCAACCTTTTCCCTTTTATCATCATTTACAACTGATATAACTCAATTTATTCATGTCCATTTATTTGTCAGAATATTACATCATATACATTATCATTTATATCTTATACTCTTAGTACAACTATACATATTAAATTTCAATAATGATTCGCAACCTTAGCGAAATCTAGATCAATAGATCTATCTGTCACAATATACCCACTTTTCAATCTTGTTCGATTCAAACCAACAATTAACTTATTTAAACTTATCATTAGATTTCACATTATATATATATATATGACCTAATTCCATTAGGTCCAACTTATATTCAAATTCTAATTTCTTTGAATCCATTTTTCAACTTTTTGAAATTATGATTATTAATAACAAATCACTTCAAATTATCTTTCAATATACACATAGTTTATTTTCTATTATCTTAGTACAATTTCCATAAAATTCTCAAGATTATCTCTTACCATATTTATTACCCATAGTTCACTCACTTAAACCTTCATCCTTTTAATTAATATTTCCTTATAATATTTCCTTTTATACATATCATCCTTCATATACATCTATCTCTTATAATATTTCCTTTTAATTAATTTATCTTCTTTTGACTTCCATTTCTTTGACTTGTATATGTTATATATATATCTATATATACAACATATACACTCTCTCTTTACTTCTTTTCTCTTTCCATTAAACATATATATTAAATCCAAATACAACAATAATTCTAAAACTTTTAGGGTATACTTTGGGATATTACACAAACAATGCCTAGATCATTTTTCTCTTAAATAAGCAGAGTTCAATTTTGCCTCGAAAGTTTGTCAAAGCATGTTCTAAGATTGACTAGGACCTAGACAAAGATAATTATGTAGGAGCCCTCTCTAAGTAATCATACACAACTCGATGCTATAGAGCAATTCCCTCATCTAGTAAAGTCATTCAAGTCATGATGCCTAGACACATTAATTTATGGACATCAAGCTAGATTCTTCATTGGTTGAGCACCAAAATGAACAAAGACCGACAAAAATTTTGATGAAAGTAATTTATTCAAACAAATTTAAATTTGAAAAACACGATAGTTCCAATTAAATATTAAAGAAAGTAAAATTGAAAAGCAACATTCAAGATAAGGAAAGTTCGTTGAGTTTAAGCTTTTTTTCCCTTCACATCTTCAATATTTCCATCTTGAAAGGATGATAAAACAATATCTTCTTCCAATCCTTTTCCTACCATGAAGGTTGCCGGTGGTGGCATCCTGTTGAACCTTGGAAATGGATTACCTTTGGTATTGGGCTTGTCCGGCTCAGGCAACTTTCCATTATCAATTAAATTCTAGATCTCATGCCTCAATTTCATACAATTGTCCATTTTGTGTCCAGGCCTTTGATGGAATTGGCAAAATTCATTAGTATCAAAGTTAGGTGGAAGAGGATTAGGCAAAGGACGAGGGATAAGGGTTGTAATAGTCCCTTATACTATAGTTTATTGAGAACCCAAGACAAAGGTTTCCCCAGATTTGAAAACTGCCTTATTTCTCCTTAACTAGTGACATTAACATCAGCTTCCTTTTGTATACTTTGATTGCTAGGCTGATAATTCCCTTTCTCATTCCTTTTGATTGAAAAGCGATTCTTCTCCCTTTCCCACTCTTCAATTTGCAAACCTGCTTAGAGAAGGTCTTGGAAATCCCGGATGAGTGTATGAGACATCCCCTCACGAAGACTAGGCAACACCCCTCTCACAATCATCCTTATTTGATCAGATTCATCAGGCCTCTTCTTGAGTAAAGCAACCTTGTTTCTCCATCTCTTCACATAATCTAGAAAATTCTCATTTGGCCTTTGCCTAATGGACTCCACTTCTATTAAGGTAACTTCCAACTCGACATTATACCCATATTGCTGGATGAAGGCCTTGTATAGTAAATCCCAAATCTTTTGTGTTCCATCATCTAAGGTATTGAACCAATTTTGGACAGCAGGATCCAATGAGAGCATGAAGTACCTTAGAGTTTGAGCCTTAGTAGCTTGGGCAGATTGCATAGCAGTGATATACTGCTTCACATGGAGATGAGGATTTCCAGTACCGTTGTATCTAGCAAAGGATGGCATCTTGAATTTGTATGGAACTTCTTCATCTAGCTCAAATAATTTGTCAACTTCGGACATTTCTTCTATTTTTAGTTTCTTCTCAAATTTCTTTTCTAAATTAGCAATCATCTTTTCAATATCAGAAGTATCGGTCTTTTCAATAGTTACCTTCTCAACAACCTTCGGCTCCTTTTTGTCTTGAGGATCTTGGTAGTATTGAGCCCGATCATCATCATCAATGATCACCTTATCATCATCAAAAGCTACTTCATCAATTTTAGCTTTCCCCTTGACTTTCTTGGTTCTAGCAGATGCTTTGGCATTGTTTCCTAAAATTGCTGCTAGTTGATTTTTCATGGTCTCGGCCATGGCCTCTTTTATTTCTTCCATCTTGGCATTGAGGGCTTCATCCACCATTCTTTGAATTTGTTCAGGATCCATTGTTTTTGGTGAGCAAGTGATTGAGTCGTTACTAGATATCTCATCTCCGGCGTAGGTCAGATTGTCATAAGCTTTTGAACTGTCGTAATCCAGGGCTGTGAGCCAAAGAGGACCAATGATATGAGATGCAAATGTTTGCATGTATGCATAAACAATCAACAAACAAGGATAATTACGACGTTCCTTCCAACCTTATATCATCCATACACGAATGGCAAGTCTCTTTTCCTAGGTATATGGTTAACAAATACCAACATGGGGTACCTTGTTTATGAATAATTCCCTCGGACGTTTCAACCAATAGTTATATTTTCGAAAATGGAAATCAATCCATGATAATTCCCATTAATTAGGTTTTAATCCATTCAACCAACTAAAGTAGCTTTTATGGTATATTGGATTAAAACTAAATTAAGAGGTTTATTACAGATAGATTTCTCACTTGTAAAAGGTAACTAATGATTCATGCCAAAAACAAGCCCATGGTTAATTTATTCTTAGTATAAACTAGGTCCACAATTGATTTTAGGTATTTCATAATTGACCTAAATATTTTTGCAAACTCTTTAAAACAATTTTGTTTCTAAGCCCATTGTAAAAAGATCTTAGAAAAAAATGGATTTTGGGCTTAGTATTTGGGTTGTGAGCAAAAGAATTCTCGATTTGTTTTTAGAAAAGTCTTATGTCCAAAGACCATCTTGAAAAATTTTGAAAATAGCTTTGGTGTAACACCCCCATACCCCGTATACATACACAGCATGCTTATACGATCATAATATACGTATACCGAATATAGGTATGCCAGCGTTTATAAAACATACAAATAATCCTTTCAACAAAAGTATAAATAAATTCAAAACATTTAAAGGAATTTATGAAACACAATAGACTCAATGTTTATTAAATACACAGCAGAACATGTAACAAATATTTACAAATACATATACATTAAAACTCAAGTTTTACAAAACATAAATATATACATGTTTGGCAGTATGTCTTCGATCTTTAAGTTCACTAGCAACACCTCAAGATCTAGCCTCTACTCGGCCTAGAGGAACTCTCCGGTTCTTCCCTGGTACCTGCGCGATAAATCATAATCGCGCTAAGCCAACATCTTAGTGGTATAAACTATAATAATACTATGTTTTGATGCAATGGGATGCCAATATAATATGTTCAAACATTATACTTATACATAAGGATATCACCTATCAAAATCTTACATTGAATCTCATTATTCATTAGTCACATTTAAACAAAGACAAGCATGGGCCCAAAGACACTAATATGCCATTCAACTTTCAGAGTTAATGTTTTTGTTTAATTCTCCCATTTATCATTATCCCAACTAGACTTCAAGGATTTAGGTTCAACCAAGCTTCAAGGGGAACAAAGCATGATAAGTATCAACCCAACTTGGCTTCAAGAACCAAACCCAACCTAGCTTCAAGGGTTGTAACATCTCAATTAGGCTTCAAGGACTAGATCCAACCAAGCTTCAAGGGGAGTAAAACATGTTAAACTTCAACCCAACTTGGCTTCAAGGATCAAGCCCAACCTAACTTCAAGAGATTGTTACTATAGGCATGCTACCAACAACAAACTCTGAAAATGGAATAACACATTAGCCACACAATTCATTTATTATTTCATTCTCAATTCCATTCTCAATTCTCATCATTATCTAGGCAAACATGCCCCACTTATTTCAATTCAATCATCATAGCCAATCACAATGGCTTCTCATCACATTTGAATCATCATGGCCAATTACAATGGCTTCACATCTCAATATTCAAGTATACATAATCAATTACATTGAACATCATCATATAGGCATACATGCCTCAATTATCTCAATTCACATTATGCAAAACATAATATTATTAATATGCATCAACAATGCAATAGAGTACTTATCACATTAATAATCATATGGATTAAGTCTCAAGATCATATGAATGTATGCATTAATTTAGGGTTTGTACTTACCTTGAACACCACTTATACAAATCTATATACTTCCTTTTCCAACACTTCTTCACCACTTAAATTAGGGCAAATCAACCTCTTCACAACCTAATCTAAAAGAATCATTCATATGAGATAAAATAGATTAGGTTAACTAGGGAAAACTCTACACATGACACGCTCAACAACACGGGCGTGTCCCTGACCGTGCCCTAAACTCACAACATAGAAGCTTTGACATGCTCAGAACCATGGGCGTGTCACTGAACGTGTAATACATTCTGTCTCACAGAAACATTGACACGTCCAACAACATGGGCGTGTTCATGGCCGTGTCAATTCCTCACCAACACAGTAGCTATGACACGCTCAGTGACATGGGCGTGTCACTGGACGTGTAAATACTACTACTACACAGAAGTTGTGACATGCTCAGTGACATGGGCGTGTCACTGCTCATGTCACCCATCAAAAACACATAATCATCAACACGCCCAAAATCCTGGTCGTGCTCATGGGCGTGTCAGGCCAAAAATACAGATTCTGGCCACAACAACACTTCCTCCAACAAAACCCTTCCTTTCACCAACATCCACTTCAAATAAACTTAACCCAACATACCCAAAACTCATAACAAACTTGTAAAAACACTAAAACAACTCAAAACATATATCAATCACAAATCATAAACACAATCACACGCTTTCTCTTCCAATCAACTTACTCTTTTCTTTAATCCAAACTCAAAAATCCAAGAATCAAATGAATCAAACACTCTTAAACACAACACAACCAAAACACACTCCTATCATCAACAATAATCTATCAAACTCAAACACAACTTCAAAATAAACAAGAGAAATCAAGAGAGAACTTACCAAAGTTGATGAAACCTCAAAATTTCCAACTCAATCACTTGATTCTTCCTTCAATTAGCTCTTAGAATTCAAGAACCCCTCTTGCTCTCTTGTGACTTTGATGAGCTGGCCAAGCAAAGGAAAAGAAAAGAAAATGAAGAAACAAAGTCAAACTTTTCTTCTCTTTAAACCTCCACCAAGCAATCTAAAAAGAAAATTACTTACACACCCTCTTCTATAAAATTTTAATTCTCTTTCACCTTATTGCCCTTTTTAGTAATTTCACAAATAACAAAATAAATATCTTCTTCCTTTGACCAACACATTTGACTTGTATATATGTTGTATATATTTCCATATACACAACATATACACTTCCCTTTAAAGTTCTCTTCTCTTTAAAATTTAACATATACATTCAATACAATTACAACAATAATATCAAAACTTCTAGGGCATACTTTGGGATATTACATTTAGTCTTTTGGATTTTAAAGAAAATTTTATTTTGAGCTTACAATACACTTAGGCCATATTAGAAAAAGAAAAAAACAAATAAGCCATGATTTAAGCCAAGATAAACTAACCATAGTCAAACAACATGCATTTGGGGTAAAACCTAAGGAAAGTAACTAGGCCAATCACATGAGCTTTAGTCTTTGGGTTAAAAGGTTTAGGTTCCCATAGCAAGTATATACCAAATGCTACGAGACTATGAGTGATTATGCCATGCTCGATCTCCATACCTTGAGTGAAAGTATGGTATCCCTTACATAACACAACACGGGTAACATGAGCGTCCTAACTCACGCACGCAATGCAATCTAATATGATGCAATGGATAATATCATTATAAGAAAGAATAGAGTAATAAAAAGACCAACGGAATCAACTTCTCTTATCCCCAGTGGAGTCGCCACTGTGAGCAGGGATTTTCACCCCCACTCCCGGTGGAATGGTTCTTGCGACTTTGGCACTGTTTAGGCTCGGGGCCTTAGAGAACATGGACCTAAGTCCGAAGAAAATGGAGTCGCCACCCGGACGGGCCAGGAAAAAGAAAGGGGTGGATGACTCGATTCCTAAGGAATCCCCAACCCCCTAATGGGTTCGAAAAGTTGGGTACGTGTGGGGAAGGTGAGAAATGGCCCAGCACCCCCACAACGCCCGGTTCATTGGAACCGGCCTCCTTTACAGGTCTTAATATTATAAAATTCTTAAATATAACAACATTATCCATATTACAAACAATAATTAAAAGAAAGCATCAATATATTAAAATCAAAGCAAGGTCCAAGCAAAACAAATAAATGGACACCCATCCGAAGATGGAAACATGTCCTTACATCATATACCTAAATAGTACACCCACCGAAAGGTAGAAACATGTCCTTTACATAGGTTCTAAAATAGAAAAGCAAATTAAATTACATGATATTTAAAAAATGAGGTACCCACCAAGTGGAAACATACCTCTTACAACATTTGGAAATCTAAATAAGTTTATAAAAGTAAATAACCATTCATCATAAATAAATCACTCATCAAAGGTATTAAACATCAATAGAAAGTAAACATCCATTGTTGCGCTCAAATTAAGTACTACTACAAGCGTCACTAGCAAGTATACGAGGTAGCTGTAGCAAAGGTGATCGCCCCAAGGTCGTTTCCCCAAGAAGGTGTGGTTCGTAATAGCTTGATTGACGAGTTATGTAAATGCGAAGGTTTGTTGTGTTGGAATGGTGCAAGAATAATTTAAACCTAAAATTAATGTGCATAGAGTTGGTGTGTGATGGTTGTACAAGATCAAATAGATTCTTGAGAAGGTGCCTAGGGTTATAGGTCCATTCAGTCAAAGCTCAATTCTCAATTGTCCATTAACATAACCTTGTAATTAATTTATTCCTTAAGGTTAATTAGTCAATTACCATTCCATTAATTATCACATTCATGAATTAACAATGACCAATTCTTTTACAATACCAAATTAATAAACCCTAGAACTTATATTTCTAATTCATTCATAGGGTGTTTGATTATATAGTTCCGATATCGGATTTCACCTCTCGGTCCGTTATCCAATATTCAAAGATTAATAGGTAGCTAATCTATCGACCTAGCATTTAATACAATACAATCAACCAATCAACAAGGAACATCAATGGAAATATCAAATCAAGACATTCAACCAAATATACTACAAGCCCTAGGCATGGGTATTTAGCTCAACTTCATCAATTTAAAACATTCATTCAACTCAATATAAAACAAATACAAATTGTCCATTGCAATATCAATCTCTTAATATAACAACAACAATAAGAAATGAATTAAAAGAGAGAATAGAAAAACCCCTTGTGAAGATGCCAAGAGTAGGATTACTAGTCTTCTTCCTTGCTCCACTTGATGTATTTGATGAAGAACTCAAGCCCTCTTCAATGGTTGATTTCCCTTTGCTATATGGAATGGAGCTTTCTCAAGTCACCAAACCTTTGGATGGAGATTTCTCAAGTCAACAAACCTTCAATGGATTATGCCTTTGGAAGATGGAATGGAGCTCTCTCAAGTCACTATTCCCTTCAATGAAGCTTCTTCAACCTTCAAGAGCTTGTTAAACCCAATTTATCCCAAAGAACCTCAAATATCTTATCAATGGAAGATGGAGAAGGTGGAGAGGATGGAAATGGAGATGATGATGACAATGTTCTTTTTACCTAAAGCAACAAAAGACTTCTACTCAGTTTATGAGAATAGATTGACTTGAATTGGTCCAACTCAGCCAAAGACTCGAATAAAATCAGACAATAAGAGAAGGACTATCTTTCATTCCACACAGGTCCAAATATGCAATTTTGAAAATCTAAGATTTGATATTCTAAAAAGAGAAAAGGGCAGAATGATGGTCCTAAGTTTCTGCAAAAGAAAGAGATCAAGATTGTACTATATAAATCTAGATTTCTACCAAGAAGATAAGCTCTGTCCTTCATAAAGCAAGATATCAAGTTTTGTCTTTCCATGAAGCAAGATAACAAGATGTCTGAGAGGTGGAAATGAAGTATAGAGTTTAATGTTTCTAACTATATACAGTTCCAGCATAAAGTCTATAGCATGAAGGCTTGTCTATAGTGTTACATTAGCTCCAATCTAAAGATAACCTCCACGTCTTGAAAGCCAAAATAATCGCTGCTAGTTCTAAGTCATGCGTGGGATAATTCTTTTCGTGTGGCTTGAGCTGTCGAGAGACATACGCAATGACTTTGTCCTCCTGCATCAATACGCAACCTAACCCGATATGGGATGCATCGCTATAGATCACAAAACTTTTCCTGATTCGGGTTGTGTAAGAATAGGCGCTTCAGTAAGTTTTTGCTTTAGCCTTTCAAAGCTCTGTTGGCAAGCGTCGGTCCACTGAAATTTGGCATTCTTCTGAAGTAGCTTGGTCATAGGTGCGGCGATCATGGAAAACCCTTTGACGAATCTCCGATAATATCCTGCTAATCCTAAGAAACTACGAACTTTCGTTACTGTCTTAGGTGGCTTCCATTCTAATACTACTTGTATTTTCTTGGGATCGACCCTTATTCCTTCTGCTGATACAATATGTCCCAAGAAAGCTACTTCTTCCAACCAAAATTCGCATTTGCTGAATTTAGCGTATAACTGCTTTTCTCGCAGGGTTTGCAAAACAATCCTAAGGTGACGATCATGGTCGTCTCGATTCTTTGAATACACCAATATGTCGTCAATGAATGCAACCACAAACTGATCCAAATACGGGTGGAAGATTCAGTTCATCAAATCCATGAATACTGCAGGTGCATTCGTTAATCTGAAAGGCATAACGATGAATTCATAATGACCATAGCGAGTTCTGAATGCGGTTTTTGGTATGTCTTCGTCTTTGATTCCCAATTGATGATAACCTGATCGTAGATTGATTTTTGAAAAGACTCCAGCACCTTTGAGTTGATCAAACAGATCGTCTATGCGAGGTAGCGGATACTTGTTCTTGATGGTCAGCTTATTAAGTTGACGGTAATCTACACACAACCTTAAGGATCCATCTTTCTTTTTCACGAACAATACCGGCGCTCCCCATGGTGACACGCTTGGTCTAATGAATCCCTTATCTAAAAGTTCCTGTAGCTGTACCTTTAGTTCTTTTAGCTCTGCTGGCGCCATTCGATAAGGTGCGATAGATACTGGTGCAGCTCCCGGGTACACGTCTATGGTGAATTCCACCTCTCATTTAGGTGGTAATCCGGGTAAATCATCAGAAAATACGTCGGGGAAATCACACACAGTAGGTATATCTTGTAACTTTGGTGCCTCTTCTTTCGCTCCTAACGCGCATACCAGGTATGCCTCGCAGCCTTTTTGCACTAACCTCTTAGCCTTCATGGCAGAAATGATATTAGTTAGATAATCCTTCCTCTTTCCCACTAAGGTCACTTCATCGCCATCTGACGTATGTAGAGTAACTCTCTTACATTTACAGTCAACTAGTGCATCGTGTTTGGCCAACCAATCCATCCCAAGAATAGCGTCGAATTCTTGAAATGGTAGTTCAAATAAGTCTCCCCGAAAAATATGTCCGTGTATCTCCACGGGGCAATCTTTCACTACCTTCCTCGTAATCACCTCACTCCTTAATGGACTAGTAACTAATATTCCCTCTTCCTCTAGTTCTACCTTTAGGTTCCCAAGTTTTTCATTTTTCGTGCACATATATGAATGGGAAGAACCTAGATCTATTAAAACGTAAAGCGGAACTCCAAACATAGACAACTGACCTGCAATCACGTCTAGCGCTTCTTCATCTTCTCACCCCCTCATGGCATACATTCTAGCAGGAGCCCTCGCTTCTGGTCGATTCACCGTCTCAGACTACATACGTGATGGATTTTCGTTCCTACCTCTGCCTCGGTCTCGACCTGCTGCCGCTTACGATCCCTCAGTATCCCTAGGCCGATTCTGCATTTGCTGGGGACACTCTCGCATAAGGTGGTCTAAAGATCCACATATATAGCATACAAATGTCCAACCCCAATATTTTCCCGGGTGACGGCGTCCGCATTGATCACAACGTGGATTAGTATTTTTGCCTTCATTACCTCTCGGGCCGGTCGAAAAGTTACCTCTGCTTTGGTTGAATCCTCTTCCTTGCCCTCTTCCGGATCGTCCGGTACTAGCGACTGAGGTGGCTTGACTTGGGCCATTGCGATTTGATCCCTGACTGTAAACTCGGCGTTGACCACCTCCCGTGGAAGCACTACCTCGAAATTGCTTCATTGATGATTGGTAATTTCCCGAATAGTTTTGGGTACCTCTCTTCTGTTTCATCTTCTGTCTTCTATTATGCTCATCATACTGACATTGCTCTACTTCCAGAGCCCTAGTGACCAACTCGGAAAATTCCTTGATATTAGCAGCAATTAGCTGCATCCTAATCTCATTATTCAAACCATTTTGGAACTGCTTACACCTATCATGTTCGTCTTCAATTGTCTTCTTGGCATACCTACTCAGCCTAGTAAATTCCCTCTCGTATTCGGCAACGGTTGGTCGACCTTGCTTTAAGTGTAGAAACTCCTTTTTCCTGGCATCTAGGTATGCCTCCGATATAAACTTCCTCCTGAACTCATTCAGAAAGAAATCCCATGTCCTCTGTTCCAGTGGAACTCATTGTTGAACTGTGTCCCACCATATATATGCTTCTTCCACTAATAAGGAAGTAGCACATACCACTCGCTCTTCTGGCGTACACCGTAACTGATCTAAGGCTCGTACCGTCCCTTCTAGCCAATACTCGGCTGTAGAAGAATCATCGTCCCTTCGAGCCCTAAACTCCTTCACCCCGTACTTTCTTATTTTTTCGATCGGGGGTTTTCTTTCCCCTCCTACAGCAGGTACTGGTACGGGTGCTAGCGCTGGTGGTGGTGCTGGGGCGGCACTGGCTATCTGCCGTAATACGGTAGCCATTTGTTGCAACATTTCATTAGGAATAGGAGCATTAGCTGGTGGTTGCTCCGACGCAGGTATCTCTGATACATGCGTTTCTACAGTTCGGGAGGCCTGAGACTCGACCTCCTCATCTATATCACGCTGTGCTATTTGCGACATCTAAAGAACAGAACAAAACGTATACAATCCCATCATTAGTAACTACCCAGCCCAACAACATAATATTACCCTAGGTGGCATGTATATACATATAAAATTCTTAAATAACACATATACAGCACAACTTTTATTTATTTCCAAGCAAAAGTTTTTACATTACTAGGAAGCCCTTATGTACATTCCAAAATTTAGGACTCCTTACTACTATATAATCATGTCATACTACCATACAATGTCTACTCGATATCACATATATACATAACCAAAAGATCCTCCAAAAAAGCAACACATCCCGAAGCTCAGTGAGTAGGTGCCCTAGGTGAGGTGGCACTATCAGAAGAATACTCTTCTATCTCAGGATCAAAGTCTGGGTCATGCGACGCTTCACCAGGTAAGTACTGGCCTAGCTCCTGGACCCTCTCCTGTAAAGCACGGATCTCTCTATGTGCTACTTCGAGGATCCTACAGGCACTATCAAACTCCACTCTATGACTAAGCCTGTCCTCCTTTAACATCTGCATGTCCCTCATCAAGGTGGTAATCATCTCATGTTTTTCTCTCAGGTCTTCACGATCCTGTATACCTCGATCTACCAGAATTTCTATGGTTTCATCTTGCTCTTGTACTATTTGCTTTAGCCTCTCTACTTCCATCCTCAGCTCCCTCATCTCATCATTTTGATCACCCATAATTACTCCTGTTATAATTAGAATAACATAACTAACAATACTCCGCACATGTATAGTTACATAATTAAAACCCCTATCCTAACCCTATGTGTCATACATTTAAGATTTAGTTCAACTAACTACCCAGAACCGGCTAAACCAGCGCTCTGATACCACAAATTGTAACACCCCTTCCCGGCCTACATGTGTAAGCCGAGTAGAGGCGCCACACTATCCTAATGTTGCTACCAATTTTACTTAGTCAAATTTTAGTTCTGATTTTACAGAAATTTTGCCAGAGTTTCGCCTAGAAATTTGGGTCCCAAGTGTTGACAAAACTGATTTTTCTGATTTTTGAAAACATTTTTAAGCAAACCAATGCGAATATAAACAAATTCAATACACTCCCAATGATTTCACCTTATACCCTCAACTACAGCCTGTAAGAAAAATTCACACTTCTAATCCAGAATAAAGTAGAGATTTATTATTATTACATACCAATAACGTACAGTATCATATACTGATTCTCAATCTTATATATACATATACATGCCACAACTAGATAACTCATAATGGAATCTAAAAGATCTATCCTGAGATATGCTGTGGGTCTGTCATCACTTTCCAAGAATTTGCTACTGCTCCGAACCTACGAGTCAAGGAAAACTTAACTCGCTGAGTGTTGTCGCTCAGTGGGTACTTTACCAATAAAAATAAAAGTAACATATGAAAGTATTTGAAATAAAAGGAAATAATGAAATCATAATTTAACCAACCTTAAACCAATAGAAATTATTGTACATTCAGTGTAATATGCTTTCAATAATGTAAAATCATAATTCAAACTTATTTTTTTGCATTACATAATTTAACGAAAAATATGACTTTGGCTCAGGCTCTACTAGTATATAGGGAACCATAGCGATAAGGCAGTGGCCCTCACCACTGTAACATAGGTGGCCCTCACCACCGATATCAGATCACAGGAATGGCCCTCACCATCCTGGTTATAACCAATGGGCCTCCCCATTGGCTTCAGTGGCCTCACCACTGAATAAAATATCATATCAAAATAATGAGCAGTACTACATGCGTTAGTATAGTGCACCATACCCTTATCTACCACTCCCACTATCCAGTAGAGCGTAAAGATTAAAATGATTCACTTTAAGTCTCAAACTTCATTTTAGAATGATTTGAGAAATCATTTTAATTCTCATCGCACTTTGCCATTTATGCCGCGCACCACATTCTTTAGTCAAACCATTACCCTTTTTGTCATATTTATTACCCTCAATAAACATATTAAACATTTCAAATCATTCCTCAAAAGATCACAAATTGACCAAATGAATAGTATCGCGGCACGAAAAATAGGCAACGCAAAATGGCATGACCAAATGAATAGTAAAATCTGGATTTTCGTCAAAATTTCAGTCCACTTCAGTCATGCATTTGACCAAGTAAATGATCTTATTTTTGGCTGAAATTTTACAAAAAACTTATTTCATATGTTGAATAATTACACGTAAAATTTCGTTGAAAAATTCATTAATTTGCTACATCAAACAGCTGCCACAAAAAGATCCAGAAAGCTGTCATTTTGGGACCATTTCGGCCCAAACATATGAAATTCATGGAATAGTTTATTTTTCTTTTGCAAATCAATATGAAGGCTTCTTTAATAGTAAAGTGAAGATTCAAACACTTCGCTTTAATAACTTTTGCATGTTTAACTCAAATCAAACTAATTAAAGTTCATCAACATAAAAAATTCCATAAACCAAAGTTTGTAAGAAAAATAAAATATCTTTTATGGTAAAGCACCAAACCTTATTCTTTTACTTCCCCTTTTGCTTTTCCTCCTTCTCCTTCCTTAATCTTTGTTTTTCCTTTAAGAAATTTAAGAACACACCCTTAAACATAAACCTTAATAATTTAGAATAATAAGCTATCCTCCATTTCTTTTCAAACTAAACCCTAATCTAACCTTATTAAACCTTAAAAACCTTGATTCTTTCATTTAATTGATTAATATCATAACTACTTAAAATATTCCCAAATCCACCATAAGAACCCTAATCTCCAATCTTCCAATAATTATATAAATACCTAAAATTGATACTAGAATTGAATTCTACATACTTGAAAACCTTAAAACTTACCTTGAAAATCAAACTTGCCAAAACTTGGAAATCTTTTGATATTTTCCTATGGTGGCCGAATTTGGAAGTGGGAGAGAGAGAGAGAGTTTGTTCTTCATCTCATTATATATATATATATAAGGAAAAGTGATGATCACTTTTGAATGAATAAGTGTTTTCAAACCAAATGTCCACACTTTTCTCTTTCTTCTTTATTATAACTTTTAAATGTCCACTTTTCATTAGCCCAAATGTCTCCTCCTTTTATTTATTTAAAAACCCAAGTCCTAAACTTTCTTTTAATTATATTTTGGCCCCTCCACCATCTTGTGTTGAAATATCTATGGTCTAAGGTTTGAAAAGAACAAAATACCCTCTGGCGATTATTTGTTCGTAACTTTTAACCCGTACAATTCCACGAGGCAAACTATTTATAGTTTTGATCCTCTTGACCTCTACTTTCTATTTTTAAAGTCTATTTTAAGTTTCCAAGTCATTTTGAAAAATTACCAATAAGCCCTCAACTTTTTATAAAATTCCCTTTAGGTCCTTTCTTTGCTCGGGTGTTACCCGGGCCCCGTTTCTACTGACGATCATTTCATATTTACCCCCTTAACGTCCTCTACTCACTCTTGTGTTTATTTCCTACTTCGGATTCATGTATAATGACCAAAATATCCCTAGTCAAAATCCCCTATATCTTCCAAACCGTGCGTTTTCTGGAAAAATCGTTACGCGTCGTTGTGACTCGATTTTTCTCTATTTTCCATTTTTGAAATCTGTTATGTGCACTATTAAGAACATCCAGTATGACTTTTGGAAATTACATTTACCTCTCCAAAACTTTTAAAAATTACAGTCACCTCCCCAACACTTTTTGAAATTACAATCACCTCCCCAACACTTTGCATTTTTCTTCAATTAGGTCCCAGTAGTCCTATAGCCTTATCTGGGGCCGTTGTCAGGAATTATCTTCTCCTTTCCCCTTCTCTCACTGTGCACATGACTACTATGCATAAATGCGGTAGGCGGATGTGACAAGATAGTTCTTAGAATTGGAGAAACCTCTATCTTGGGTTTTCAACCAGCTATAAATGCAGGGGTTGTTACAACCGTTGGCTCCTCGGCCGCTATATAATCTCCTACCACCAAACTTCAATGCGAGGCCTTTTGTCAATTTCATCAAATGCAAGGGCATGAGATTGATATATGTGCTGTCTAAAACATGAGATCTAAAATTTAATTGACAGTGGTAAGCTTCCTGAGCCTGATAAGCTCAGCACAAAAGACAATCCTTTGCTAAGGTTCAACAGAGTGCCACCACCAGCAACTTTCATGGTAGGAAAATGATTAGAGGAAGATTTTGTTTTATCCTCTTTTCAAGATGAGAGTATTGAAGATGAGGAATAAGGAGAAATTTTATTCAACAAACATCCCTTAGCTTGAAGTGTTGCTCTTTTTATTTTATTTCAGTACTTATTTTGAATAATTATGTTTTTAAAATTAAGATTATTTGAAGATATTATTTTTGTTAAATTTTTATTGGTCTTTGTTCATTTTGGTGCTCTACCAATGACGAATTTGGCTTGATATTTATGAATTAGTAAATCTATACATTATAATTCGAATAACTTTACATGGTGAGGGAATTATTCTATAGCATTGAGTTATGTATGCTCACTTAGAGAGGGCTCCTCCATAATTACCTTTGTCTAGTCAATCTTAGAACATGCTTTGACAAACTTTCGAGGCGAAATTGAACTCTGCTTATTCAAGGGAGAGATGATCTAGGCATTGTTTGATTAGCCAACAACTAGTATTCACCAAATTAAATAGCAATCCCTAATTGTCCCTTTGAGCCTTCATAAGATTTCAACCTTCTCTTTATTGACTTATAAGACCGATAACCTGTCCTGAGTTGTTGTTACACTTTAACAAGTCTTATGATCACTAAGGTAAAGAGGTAAGAAAATCAAAGAAAGGAATGCATATTCAAGACCATATGGATAGTTGAAGTTCTCGAGACAATAAGGGTAGTTGAAGTTCATCTGATATTAGACCTAATATCTCCAATTCACTAAGATGATATCAGAACAACAAATAATTTATCGTCGCTGAAGTAGACTGATTCTATTCCACTCATCTATAGTCAAGACCTTCCTCTCTTTTTTTTTTTTCAATTTTCTCCCAATTTTTTCACACTCTCACACTTGAAATCACATACCCATTCATCCTAGAGAATATTTTGACTCCCATTTCATTATTTGGAGAGGATTTCATCCATTTTCCCTCGCTTTTATCGCATTTTTTTTCACGCTATTAAGGTACATACTCTTAACTTTTGAAATGTTATTTTGTTGTTTATGATTTTTTTTGTGATTTGTTTGGAGATTCTTATGAGTTGTTTGGAGAGTCTTTGAGATCTATTGATTATTGGCTTTGTTTTTGTTTAGTTGGATTCTAGAAACTTGAAAACTTTATTATTGATTTGTTTATTTTCCATAGCTAGTTTCTAGGGATTTTGAATTTTTTTTACTATAGGCTTTCGAGTTTTATTTGAGTTTTATGGATGTTTTATGATTTACTCATTATGTTTTTGACTCTATGGTTAGAATCGAGTTGCGTATATTGACACATTATTTTTTATTGTTTATGCATAATGAGTCGACATCCTATGTTTTGTTGCATTGGGCTATGGCGATATTGAATTGGGGTGATGCTTGGCAATTGATTATTCCCTGTTGAGAAAAATTTCATTGTTCTCTCATTGGTTTAGTGCCATTATTGTTATTATTTGACAATGCCTTACTATTGTTGGTTTCGTTGTGTTGGTATATTACGTCGCTCTTTTTGGATTGTTTGGTGTACTTTATTTTGAGGCTATTCTTATTTGTTTTGTAGATCATGGGTCCTTGCAAACAAATACCATCTAAATTACCAACTAAACGGGCTAGAGGTGAAGGTAGCTCAAGCCAACCTGCTACCAATCCCATCTCAAAATTTTTGGCTGCCCACAAATGCCTTCGATTCTCAACTGTGGAGGAGCGAAGACTGCTTTAACTTTTAGGGAACAAGGGCTGGTCGCCACCTAGGGTTTTGGATTGGGGTTCCATGGAGCGAGCCAACATAATGGCTGAATTGATCAACCAGTTAGGATGGTAATAGCTCTTCTCCATTAGTGAGCCTTCCCGCAGAGAGTTAACCTTGGAGTTCTTCTGCACTTTTCAATTTGATAAAAACAAGATATCCATCATTGAGCCGATGATGAAATTCCAATTGGGCGGCCAGCGATTTCACATGAGCATTAACAAACTTGGCATACATTTGGGTTTATTTATTATGGAGGAGGTGTAGACCGTAGAGTATCTTAACTATGAGGTGGACTTTGCAGAGTATGATGTCATTCTTCCCAGGGTTTGGAGCACGTTTGCACCAAATGTAGCCATGTATCAGCCAAAGGTATCCAAGGCATCAAATTTTGAGTCCTTCCCCTATAGAGCAGTGCATAATCTTTTGGTTCACACCATTGTGGCTCAGCTTAACAGTACGAGAGTTGTTGGACTGAGGGAGTTGTTCTTCTTGAACTGCATGGTCCATAAGATCTGGTGCAACGTAGCTCATGCTATCATGCATTTTTTCTATGAGCAATCTAAGAAAGGGGCACCAGGTAACTTGCACGGTGGCATGTATGTTACGAGACTCGCTCGCAGCTTGGGGGTGTTGGATGGATGCCTCCCGATGACTTTAGATGGGCTCCCCAAACTGTTGGGCATGGATACTTTGAAACAACTGAACCGAAAAAGGTGGTGAAACTGCAAGCGCCACCCATAGATTTTGAGCTAGTTCCACCCACGAATTTTGAACTAGTTCCTCCTGCTCCCACTTCTGACATACCTCCACCTCCATCGACAGACATCCCTAGGCCATCCACCACTGCCCAACCTTCTTCCTCAGTTGCCCTATCTTTTACTCCAGCCCTTACTTTCAGAGAGTGGCGTCATTCTGAGAATATTGAGTGGGATGATGATAAAAAACCAATGGATTTTGAGTGCCAGATATGCAAGGTAGAACGAAAGATCAAAAACATCGAGCTAAACTAGAATAAGTTATTGACTCAGCAGAATCAGATCCAGCGTTCTATCGAGCAGCACTACTCATCCTTCCAAGCGCAACTAGATCATGAGTTACTGAGAAGGGAATGGCTTGAGCAATCTATGCTCGAGTTCTAGAGGCATCAGGGATTTAGCCCTTTGTAGCCACTGCCGCCATAGTACTAGCCTTCAATGCCTCATGTTGACATCTGTTGCGCTCTAATTAAGTACTACTACAAAGCGTCACTCGCAAGAATACGAGGTAGCTGTAGCAATGGTGATCGCCCCAAGGTCGTTTCTCCAAGAAGGTGTGGTTCGTAATAGCTTGATTAAAGCAGTTAAATTAAAAGCGAGAGTTTGTTGTTTGGAATGCAAAATAACAATTTAAACCTAAGACTAACGTACGTAGGGTTTGATGTGTGTAATGGGTGCACAAGATCAAATCAGTTCTCGGGAAAGTGCCTAGGGTTATAGGTCCATTCAACCAAAACTCAATTCTCAATTATCCATTAACATTGCCTTGTAATTAATTTGTTCCTTAAGGTTAATTAGTCAATTACCAATCCATTAGTTCTCACATTCATGAATTAGCAATGACCAATTATTTCACATTATCAAATTAATGAAACCCTAGAACTTATATTTCTAATTCAT
This sequence comes from Garcia nutans, assembly GCA_947685225.1. Taxonomy (NCBI): domain Eukaryota; kingdom Viridiplantae; phylum Streptophyta; class Magnoliopsida; order Malpighiales; family Euphorbiaceae; genus Garcia; species Garcia nutans. The sequence goes on from CANTUV010000040.1 coordinate 13,480,138, forward strand.
TCATTGGGTAGTCAATTGCATAATTCCGATACCAAATTTCACCTCTCGGTCCTTCATTCAATATCTAGAGATCAATAGGTAGCTAATCTATTAACCTAGCAGACAATCCAATGCAATCAACCAAAAACAAGGTACATCAATGGAAATATCAATTTAAAGCATTCAATCAAATATACTACAAACCCTAAGCATGGGTTTTTAGCTCAACATCATCAATTTAAAACATTCATTCAACTTAATATAAATCAAATACAAATTGTTCAATTGCAATATCAATCTCTTAATACAGTAAAAACAATATTGAAATGAATTAAAAGAGAGAATAGAAAAACCCCTTGTGAAGATGCCAAGAGTAGGATTACTAGTCTTCCTCCTTTCTGTACTTTGATGTTTGATGAAGAACTCAAGCCTCTTCAATGGTTGATTCCCTTTGCAATGTGGATGGAGCTTTCTCAAGTAACCAATCCTTCAATTGATTGTGCCTTTGGAAGATGGAATGGAGCTTTCTCAAGTCACCACTCCTTCAATTGAAGCTTCTTCAACCTTTGAGAGCTTATTGACCCACTTGATCCCAAAGAACCAAATTGAAGCTTGTCAATGGAAGATTAAGAAGATGAAGATGGAGGATGAAGATGAGGGACAAGGAGAGTGTCACTCTCTCCTCATCCCAAGTTAGGAGTGCCCTCTCTTCTCTTTTCTTTTCTTTTTGCTCCAAACCCTAGCCGCTCTCTCCCCCTTTTTTTCTTTGTCATGGGATAGCTTTTATAGAAATTCAGGTGACACGGCCAAGCTTGGGTGAGCTTGGCCGTGTCTCTTGCCCTTTTGCTCACTTTCCTTTAGGTGACACGGCCAAGCTTTGGTTGGCTTGGCCGTGTCCCTTAATTTCCATGGGACACGGCCAAGTCAACTGGTCGTGTCCCTCACTGTGACTCTTCCTTTCTTTCTTTCTTTTCTTTGGTGAGAGATGAGTGACACGGCCAAGCCTTGGATTGCTTGGCCGTGTTTGAGCTTTTTTGGAGGTACACGGCCAAGGACATGGCCGTGTCCCCTGGGTGTGTCCTCTCCTGCTTGATTTTCCTTTCTTCTTCTTTGGAGTGTGACACGGCCAAATCAGGATGAACTTGGCCGTGTCTGGCATTTTTGGAGGGACACGGCCAAGGACACGGCCGTGTCCCCTGGGTGTGTCCTCTCCTGCTTGATTTTTGCTCTTTCTTGCTCTGTTCTTTGGTTTTGCTCATCAGGTGAGACAGGGCCAGAGACTTGGCCGTGTCTCTGGGTGTGTCTCTTCCTGTTTCTTCATTTTTACTCTGTTTTTCACTGTTTTGATCTTCTAAGGGTGTTTTTGCTCTCAAACCTAAAAACAAATGCAATAAACAAACTTAAAACAAAAATCAATCAAAACATTAACTAAAGCACACATAAAATCATACTAAAAACTAGTATAAAAATGACCTAAACAACTACCCCACACTTAACTCCTCGCTTGTCCTCAAGCAAGACTAAAATAAAAACACACTAACTAGATGAATTTTGTTAAGTTCAAGAGTTATAAAGATGCATTAAGACTTCCTTATCCCTAATCCACAATCAATGTCGAATCAAACAAAATTGACACTCATGCAATTAAGTGGTTCTCCATGCATAACCAATTTTATCACTCCCTCACCAACTCTTGCAAGTGTTTGATCATGGTGGTGTTTACACTCATAACAATCAATGAAAGATTATTACCATAGGCTTGCTTATCAATCAAATCTCCACCACCAAATTTCAATCAAGCATCAATCAAAAGGTCTTTCTTTTGGTTGTAATGGGGTTAAGGTAAAGGCATGACATTTAGGAAATGTAAGCTTAATCATTAAGTTCAAGAGCACTTCAAGAATGAAGTAACCGATCATATGTATAACTAACAACCCCAAAACACCTTCCTCTAATATACCGATTGACATTCAAGAGCTTTTCAAGGGAACTCACTTATTACATTTTGCAATAATTATTCCCAAACAAATTCCAAACCCTATCAACAAGAACAACAAATTTTTTTTCTCTTTTATTTATTTTTTTATTTTTATATATATATTTTTTTCCTTTTTCTTGTACACAAGTTTTTGTACAAGTTTTTATTTTTCTTTGCAATCTTAAACCTACTAAATTTAACCCCACACTTAATTCAACACAACACTCGGTCATAAACGCTCTTAAAATGCTCTTGACCTAATGAAAGGATAAGGGTTAAACAACAAGGTTCAAGCTAATGGTGTTGTGAAAAAGAAAGGAAAGGAAAAATAAAATAGGCTCAAAATTGGCTAACTAAAGTTGAATATAGGGTTGGTCTTTTAAGCCAAAGTGAGTTCACCTAATTGCCTTAATCATCTTGATGCCAAATTGAAATTTTTATGTAATCTTAAAATGTATTTCAAAGTAAGTTCTAGCAATTCATCAATCAAAGATGTTCGCCCACAACAAGAATAATAAGTTGATGGCTCAATTCCTCACTAGGTTAATGGCAATGCAAAGAAAAACCAACAAAATTGACAATAAGCACCAAATCTACTCAATTCTCCAAATCATGCTTCAAAAATTCAAAGGTCATCTATCAACAATTTTTATAACAATTGAACTTTCTAAAACTCATTTATTCAATGAAAAACATTAAAAACAGTAACTAAAACCTAAACAAAATGCAATTAAAAGTAAAAACATAAAACACCAAATGCACCCCACACTTAAAAATTCACATTGTCCTCAATGTGAGAATGCAGACTACAGGGAGAGTTTAGATGATACCTGATTTCCATCGTTCCCATATACGATGTGTGGGGCTCCTTCCACCCATAATGCAATTGGAGCCCATGACTGAGATGATGAACACCATGCAACTTGGAAAAGTGCCCAATGTATTGAAAAACCTAGGTAGCATTCTTAGGGGAGCAATTGTCCAAAAAGAATATGTGAGGGTTGTTTTAGCTTGATTTTTTAATGCTATAGGGACGTAGTAAAAACCTTTTTCAGTTTGCAACATGGTTTTGTATGGTTTTTGCTCATTCTCACCACCAAGAGTGGGAGAGATGATAATTTGCTGCATATTGCATTCCCCAACCAAAACATCTTTCAAAATTCCTGGGGTCTTTTTAAGTTCAACCAAGTTTGGTTGAATGTGTTCTACATTCTCTTTAGCATGTGGATGGAGCTTTCTCAAGTCACCAATCCTTCAATTGATTGTGCCTTTGGAAGATGGAATGGAGCTTTCTCAAGTCACCACTCATTCAATTGAAGCTTCTTTAACCTTTGAGAGCTTATTGACCCACTTGATCACAAAGAACCAAATTGAAGCTTGTCAATGGAAGATGAAGAAGATGAAGATGGAGGATGAAGATGAGGGACAAGGAGAGTGTCACTCTCTCCTCATCCCAAGTTAGGAGTGCTCTCTCTTCTCTTTTCTTTTCTTTTTGCTCCAAACCTTTTTTTCTTTGTTGTGCGACAACTTTTATAGAAATTCAGGTGACACGGCCAAGCTTGGGTGAGCTTGGCCGTGTCTCTTGCCCTTTTGCTCGCTTTCCTTTAGTTGACACAGCCAAGCTTTGGTTGGCTTGGCCGTGTCCCTTAATTTCCATGGGACACGGCCAAGTCAACTGGCCGTGTCCCTCACTGTGACTCTTCCTTTCTTTCTTTCTTTTCTTTGGTGAGAGATTTTTTGGAGGGACACGCCAGTTGACTTGTCCCCTGGGTGTGTCCTCTCCTGCTTGATTTTCCTTTCTTCTTCTTTGGAGTGTGACACGGCCAAGTCAGGATGAACTTGGCCGTGTCTGGCATTTTTGGAGGGACACGGCCGTGTCCCCTGGGTGTGTCCTCTCCTGCTTGATTTTTGCTCTTTCTTGCTCTTTTCTTTGGTTTTACTCATCAGGTGAGACACGGCCAGAGACTTGGCCGTGTCTCTGGGTGTGTCTCTTCCTGTTTCTTTATTTTTGCTCTGTTTTTCACTGTTTTGATCTTCCAAGGGTGTTTTTGCTCTCAAACCTAAAAACAAACACAATAAACAAACTTAAAACAAAAATCAATCAAAACATTAACTAAAACACACATAAAATCATACTAAAAACTAGTATAAAAATGACCTAAACAACATCTTCGACGATGATGATAGTGATGATGCTAGTGTCAGCGGTTATAATACCAGCGCTAGTAACGATTCCAGTGCCGAGCCCATGACCAAGTAGTTCATTTTGTTTATTTATTTTATTTTCTTTTATTTTCTTATGAATTCCTATACGTTTCATTTTTAATATTTTCATGTTTTGTTTTTTTATTATTCTTTTTTTTATATATGTCTTTGAACCTTCACCATTCTCTATGTAGACTCTTAATTTTTGACCCAGTCTGGTCCAATATTTTTTTATAATCCAAAATAATTTTTATGATATTTTAATTAAATAATATTTATTATTTTTAATTTTTAATAAAAATAAAAAAGGTATATTAGTAAAGTTAAAAAATAAAAAAAATCGACGACGGAAGAATCGGCGATGAAAAATTTTCGTCGTGGAAATTCCTATAGTGGAATGGCCTTGGGCCACCCGCGCCCCAGTTCGCTCACAAAAATTGTGCTGGCCCGCAGCAGTTTTTGGCAGCGAAGTTTTTTCTGAAACTGAATTCTACTTGGTTTTTATTTCTTTTCCAAAATAGTTTTGATGTCCTTAGACAATTAGAATTAGGTTTAATTTTTTTCCCTATAAATACCGCATTAAAACATATAGAAAGGGACTTTTGATTTTTGATTTTAAAAGAGGATCTGGACTTTTTGGAGATGGAACTTGGATCTTTTAAAAAGTTGATTTTGAACCAAACTTGATACTCTTGAATTCTTTCAGCCAAAAGAAAACCCTAGCAAGCAAGGAGAAATCCAAGACATAGCAACCAAAGGAGACAACAAGCAATCGTCTCCAGATTGCTTTGCTCAACCAAAACCAAATCTGAAGCAGGCAACAACTTGGTTCAATTTCTTCAAATTTGGTGGAGCCTTCAAATGTATGCAAATTGCTCTAACTTCATTTTATTCAATCATTAATCATCTTCATCTTTTAAGCCATTATCACACTGTCTCCATTATTTAATTCTTCCTTCAATTTAGTTTAGGCAGTAGCATAAATTAATTCATACAATACTTAAGGTCTAAATTAAAGTAAATAATATAATAATTCAAAACATAAATCTAATTTCATAAACCCTAAGTTATTCAAACCCTATTTCTTAATTAATTTTGATTCCAAACCTTCATAGTAGCTATTTTGTTATAATTTTATTCAATGAGTTATTTTAGTCATTCAACAATAAATTTGGCTTTCTTTATTAGTTTCACCTAAAAATACATAAGTAGTTGATATAGTCAATGTTAAAATCACACTCAACTTTATCATGGAAAAGCATCAAATTCTAAATTCAAAATCATAATCTATAGAATCAAGATTTCAAACCATAAAATCCTAATATCTTAACCGTAAAACCCTAAAACTTTAATAGCCTTAAAACATGTTTTTCAAACCTAAAATCCTAATTACACCTTTCTAAAAATCAAAACAACAATCTGTTTGCTTAAAACCCTAATCAAACCTATTTTTTAAATCACAGTGGCATTATTTTCATAAAAACATCCAAAACCCTAAATCTTTAAAACATCCAGTAGCTATGTTATTACTTCAAAATATTTCTCAACTAATTAAACTAGTATATGCAAAACCCTAGTTATTAAACATAAAATCCTAGAAACCCTAATTGATGTATGAACCCCTAAAATTAATATATTTACTATTTTATTTAAATTGGATAAATGTTTATTATATATTTTGATTGATGTTTGATGACTTTGATGAATGATTTATTTATGATGAATGGTTGTTTACTTTTACTGATTTATTTTGATTTCAAAATATTGTAAGAGGTATGTGTTTATATCAATTTTGTATATATTTTTTAGGATGTTTTTGTTGATTTTAAGTTAATTTTCATGTTAATTTGTACTTAAGTTTGTTTGAAGTTGTTGATTTAGGTTGAAGTACATTTGATGGAGCTTTTTGAACAAAATTTGGTGGACTTGTTGGAGAAAAAACATGTGACACGGCCAAGCTTGTCATGGCTTGGTTGTGTCTCTCATCAAAAGAAGAAGAAATCAAAGACAAGGCATGACAAGGCCAGGATTAACCAAGCTTGGCCGTGTCCCTCAAGCAAACATGTCCAGAAGCAGACACGGCCATGAGACATGGCCAAGCCACTGACCGTGCCTCACCAAAAGAACAAAAGGCAAAGAAAGAAAAGAAAGAAGCAGAGACTGACACCATGAAGAGACACGGCCAAGCCACTAGCCATGTCACATGACATGGCTAGGAGCTTGGCCGTGTCACCCATTTGACACAAAGAGGAGTATAAGGCAGCAAGGGACACGGCTAGAAGCTTGGCCGTGTCCCAAGAAAGAAAAGACAAAACCAAGAGACACAGCCAGCAAGCTTCGCCATGTCACCCTGGATCAATTGTTAGGCTTGCACGAGGTGAGATTAGTGGGGAACAAAAAGGATAAAAAGGAGTGAAATGTGGAAGGATTTATGGAAGAAATATATAAATAAATTGCAAAGTGGGAGACAAAGAGTGATGGATGTCTTAAAAATTCAAATTGGAAGAGCATGGGGGGAATAGAAAATAGATTGAATATATTGAGTGGACATTCTCTACACCATCATCATCTTCTTCCTTGGTTCTTGCTTGAGAGAGTAAGACACCATTCTCCCATTCTTCATTCACCATTTTCCTTTCACACACCAAGAGCAAAGACAATCATTGGAAGTGAAGTGAGTAGCTAGTTCTTGAGGATTAGGGTTTTAAGAGGCTTGAGTGGAGAGTTGAGAACTTGAGAGAGCTATCATTCATCCTTCAAGAAGAGAGCCATTGGTTCAAGAGAGCTTGGAAGTTCATCATCACACATCGAAGAGGGAGCTACGAAAGAGACAAGGAGTCCAATTTTCAGCATCTCCAAAAGGGGTTTTTCAAACTCTTTCTTTTAATCCATTTCTTATATGTTGTTGTTGTATTAAGGATATTAATATTGCAATGAATAACTTTGATTGGGTTTATATTGAAATGAGCATTTGTTTAAAGAATATGATGATCTAATTTACTCATGCTCTGGGTTGTAGTATATTTGATTGAATGATTTGATTTGATGATTCCATTGATATACCTTGTTATTTGTTGATTGCATTGAAATTAAAGGTAAATTGATAGATTGGCCACCTATTGATTACTTAATATTGAATGACGGACCGAGAGGAGAAGTTTAATATCGGGACTATACAATTGACTACCCTAAGAATGAATTAGAAATATAAGTTCTAGGGTTGCTAATGTAAAATAGTTGGTTGTTGTTGATTCATAAATGTGAAAACTAGTGAATTCATAATTGACTAATTAACCTAAAGGAACAAATTAAGGTACAAGGTTATATTGATGGATAATTTAATAATTAAACATTTGATTAAATGGACCTACAACCTTTGGCATTATTTCCATAATTGAATTCATTTTACACAAAATCATTCATTTTCATTTCTAAGGTTAATTACAATTCACCAATCCAATCACACACTTAAGTTCATTATTTCATGTTAATCGAACTATTACACGCAATTCCTTCCTTGTGAGACGACCTTGGGGCGATCACCGTTACTGCCTCGTATACTTGCGAGTGCCGCTTTGCAGTAGTGTTGATTTTAGCGCAATAAGTTTTTAGCGCCGCTGCCAGGGAAGGCAATTTTTGTTAATAGTTTGATTCTTTTAATTTATTTGTTAAATCGTTTAAAGTGTTCTTTTTGAATTGCTTAGGTACTTTATGCACGGACGAAGGTCTCAAGGAAACGAACTTGTTCCATTTATAGACAACATCCATAGACTTCCAAAACCCGAGGGACCGAATCCTATTGAGCAAGAAAGGGAAAATACCAATGAGCAGTTTGAGAAGAACGTAGAAACAGAGATGGGTGATGCACAAGAACCACCTATGAAGGAGTTTGCCCGACCGATCATTGGAGTGACCACATCTTGTATCCGGTTGAGCAATGCAGCGAGAAATTATGAACTCGGAAATACTCACTATAGTATGCTGCCATCCTTCCATGGACTGCCGAATGAAGATCCTCTCAACTTCATTCGGGATTTTTACTCAACATTGCATGCATTCCCTTTGCAAATACTAACAGAAGATGAACTCAAGTTGAGATGTTTCCCATATAGTTTGAAGGACAGAGCAAAAGCATGGTTGATGACCCTACCAGAGAATTCTTTAACCACATGGATAGAGGTTTACAACAAATTTATGGGAAAGTTTTATTCACACCAAAAGACCAAGAAGCTTAGGGGGAGTATTGCAACTTTCACCCAATTCGATGGAGAACCATTTCATGAGACGTGGGATCGCTTCAAATCCTTATTATTTCAGTACCCTCATCATTACTATCCACAACAGTTGCTCAATCAATTCTTCTATGATGGGCTAACTCAACAATGTCAAAACACAGTGGATAATGCAGCAGGGGGAGCAATGGGTGAAAGAACAGCTGCAGAAATAGTTGCATTATTCGAAATGTTGGGGGCAAATTCCCAACAAAAGAGTATTGGAGAAAGGAGAAGAGGAGCACACGAGATAAGTGCAAACTCAGAAATGGCTAGGCAAATTGCAGAACTGACAAAACAAGTAAAATTGTTGAATGCCAAAGGGAACTTGTCGGGACCAAGCCAAGAGTCATGCGCATCGTGCGGTCTTATAGGCCATCAAGAAAATGTGTGCCCCTCAAATTTTGATACATTCCAAGAGGAGAAAGAACAAGCTTTTGCTTTTGAAGGGTTCCAACAAAGGGGTAGGAATGACCCATATTCAAATTCTTATAACCCCGGTTGGAGGAATCACCCTAATTTTTCATGGAAAAATCAACAACATGCTCCACCTCAACAACCTTTCCAACCATATCAAAGAGGTCCCCAATTTCAAGGGCAACCCTCAAATCAAGAGCAGGTCAAGAAACCTTCATTTGAAGACAATTTGAATGCTTTCATTCAAGTAAGCACTCAAAATCAAGAATTGAACAATAAGCGGTTTGACTCTTTAGAAGCATCGCTTAAGAAGGTTGAAACTCAAGTGGGTCAATTGGCTAATCAACTTCAAGCCAATCAAAAAGGGAAATTTCCAAGCCAACCAGAGCAGGCCAAAGCAATCACCGTTTTGAGAAGTGGTAAGGTACTAGATAATAAAATCGGTGATAATAACATTGATAATTCATTTGATGCAGGTACAATGCAAAATAATGGCGAGGAAATGCAAGAAGAAAAAGCTGAACCAAATGAGCTTAAGAAGGATAGAGAGGAGGCATCCGTCGTACCAAAGCTGCACAAATCTCCAAATCCATATAGACCACCAATTTCGTTTCCCAGCAGTTTAAAAAATGAAAAGCATGATAAGCAATTTTCTGAAATTTATAACATGCTTTCGAAGGTAAGTATCAACCTACCCTTACTAAAGGTAATAAAGAATATGCCATCTTATGCCAAAATTTTAAAAGAGCTAAATACTAAGAAGATAAGGTATGAGTTAGATGAGAAGGTGATAGTTTCGGAAGTAACAAGTGCTGTTTTACAATATAAGTTACCTCCTAAGCTAAAAGATCCTGGGAGCTTTATAGTTAAAATCTCTATGGGGAATGGGAAAGAAACCATTGGCATGTGTGATCTCAGAGCTAGTATTAATTTCATACCATACTCAATTTATTTGAAACTAGAGCTCGGGGAACTCAAACTGACCAAAATGGTTTTGCAACTAGAAGATAGAACTCTTAGATACCCTAAGGGAATCATAGAAGATGTTCTAGTTAAGGTAGAAGGTTTGATTGTACCCATTGATTTCATTGTTTTAGATATGGGGGGAGAAATCCCAAGGGATGCCGAGCATGCAATTTTGTTAGGGAGGCCTTTTATGGCAACAACTAACACTTTCCCACTAGTGCTTTATATGAAGATTGCTCTTTCATTGATTTTACTGATACACATTAAAGAAGTTTTCTTGCAGGATAATGGCGAACACAAGCTAGAAAGGGCTCTAAAATTGGAGGAAGAAGCAGAGATTTCCAATGAGGAGAATAAAGAAGACAAATCCATCTTGGACGATGAGAATGTTGAGGAGGAATTTAAAGTTGAAGAAGAGAAGATTCAACTACAAGGGGTTGAACTTAAGGAACTTCCTAAGCATTTGAAATATATTTTTCTTGGGGAGAATAACTCTCTACCAGTGATAATTTCTACTACCCCTACCAGTGAGGAAGAAGATAAGCTTGTAACGATGTTGAAAAAAATGCAAGAAAGCTATAGGTTGGGGATTGAGTGACATTAAAGGTATTAGTCCCTCTATGTGCATGCATAAGATCATCTTAGAGGAAGGGGCTAAACTGGTGAGAGAGTCTCAAAGGAGGCTAAACCCTAACATGAGCGAGGTTGTCAAGAAGGAGGTCCTTAAACTACTGGATGAAGGGGTAATTTACCCTATTGCTGATAGTGAATGGGTTAGTCCTGTTCATGTTGTGCCTAAGAAAACAAGGTTGACAGTTGTCTAGAATGATAAAGGAGAGTTGGTACCGACACGAACACAAACTGGGTGGCGGATGTGCATAGATTATATTAAATTAAATAATGTTACCAAGAAAGATCACTTTCCTTTGCCATTTATTGATCAAATGCTTGATAGGTTATCTGGACACGCTTTTTACTGTTTTCTTGATGGTCTTTCAGGTTACTACCAAGTCCCGATAGCACCGGAAGATCAACCAAAGACTACATTTACTTATCCCTTTGGGACATTTGCATTTCAAAGGATACCATTCGGACTTTACAATGCACCGGGAACATTTCAAAGGTGTATGCTTTCCATCTTTTCTGATATGTTGGATAAGTGCATTGAGGTATTCATGGATGACTTTTCTGTTTTTGGTAATTCCTTTGATGATTGTTTGAAAAGTTGACTCTAGTACTTGAAAGGTGTATTGAATGTAATCTTACCTTGAGTTGGGAAAAGATTCACTTTATGGTTGATCACAGAATTGTTTTAGGGCATGTTATTTCCCATGAAGGGATTGAGGTAGACAAGACTAAGGTTGAATTAATTGTGAACCTACCTCCACCCACATCAGTCAAGGGAATTAGATGTTTTTTGGGACATGCAGGATTTTATAGGAGGTTCATAAAATATTTTTCCAAATTTCATGCCCTTTGTGTCAATTGTTAGGAAAAGATGTCCCATTTGTTTTTGATGAAAAGTGCTTAGAAGCTTTTAAAATTTTGAAAGAGAAACTAACTTCTGCCCCTATAATTGTTGCCCCAAATTGGGATTTGCCATTTGAAATTATGTGCGATGCATCGAATTTTGCCATTGGAGCTGTGTTGGGCCAAAGAGTGAACAAGTTGATGTGTGTAATTTATTATGCAAGTTTATCTTTAAACGATGCACAAGTAAATTACACGATCACTGAGAGAGAAATATTAGCTATGGTGTTTGCGCTGGACAAATTTAGATCTTAATTGATAGGTTCTGTAACACCCCTATACCCCGTATACGTACACAGCATGCTATTACGATCGTAATATACGTATACTGAATATAGAAATGCCACTGTTTATTTAACAAATGACTCATTTCTTTTACAATAGAATAAGCAAACTCAAAAATTTAAATTATAACATAAAATACAATAGATAAAACATTTATTCAAAACACAGCGGAAAAGATATCAAATATTTACAAATACATATACATTAAAACTCAAGTTTTACAAAACATAAAATATATACATGTTTGGCAGTATGTCTTCGATCTTTAAGCTCCACTATCAACATCTCAAAATCTAGACTTTACTCAGCCTAGAGGAACTCTCCGGTTCTTCCCTGTCACCTACGCGATGAATTACAATTGCGCTAAGCCAACGGCTTAGTGGTACAAACCATAATACTAATGTGTTACAATGCAATGCCAATATGATATGTTCAAACATCATAATCAATATATATAAGAATATCACCTTTCAAAGTCTTACATTGAATCTCATTATTCATAGGTTTCACCATTCATAAATCACATTTAAACAAAGACAAGCATGGGCCCAAAGACACTAATATGCCATTCAACTTTCAGAGTTAATGCTTTGGTTTAATTATCACATTTATCATTATCATTATCCCAACTAGGCTTCAAGGATTTAGGTTCAACCAAGCTTTAAGGGGAACAAAGCATGTTAAGTATCAACCCAACTTGGCTTCAAGAACCAACCCAACCTAGCTTCAAGGGTTGTAACATCTCAATTAGGCTTCAAGGACTAGACCCAACCAAGCTTCAAGGGGAGTAAAACATGTTAAACTTCAACCCAACTTGGCTTCAAGGATCAAGCCCAACCTAACTTCAAGAGATTGTTACTATAGGCATGCCACCAACAACAAACTCTGAAAATGGAATAACATATTAGCCACACAATTCATTTATTATTTCTTTTCATTCTCAATTCTCATCATCATCTAGGCAAACATGCCACACTTATCTCTATTAAATTATCATAGCCAATCACAATGGCTTCATATCTTATCATGTCTCAATTCACATTATAATACTTCATTATTCAAGTAAACAAAATCAATTACATTGAACATCATCATCTAGGCATACATGCCTCAATTATCTCAATTCGCATTATGCAAAACATAACATTATTAATATGCATCAACAATGCAATAGATTACTTATCACATTTATAATCATATGTGTTAAGTCTCAAGATCATATAAAAGTATGCATTAATTTAGGGTTTATACTTACCTTAAAAGTAACTCACACTCAACACCAACTCCTCTTCCAAGAATCCTCAGAACTCGGATTAGGGTAATTCAACTCTTTTCAAAACCTCAACCAAAGTTGATTATACACATGAGATACTATAAATAAAAACCAACTAGGGCAAACTCTACACATGACACGCTCAACAACACAGGCGTGTCCCTGATCGTGCCCTAACTCCACAACACATAAGCTTTGACATGCTTAGAACCATGGGCGTGTCACTGGACGTGTAATACATTCTATCTCACAGAAACATTAACATGTCCAACAACACGGACGTGCTCATGGCCGTGTCAATTCTTCAACCACACAGTAGCTATGACACGCTCAGTGACATGGGCGTGTCACTGGACATGTAAATGCTACTGTAACATAGAACCATTGACATGCCCTAAGACTTGGCCGTGCTCATGTGAGTATCAGGCCAAAAATACAGATTCCGGCAACATCAATTCTACATCCAACAAATCAATTACTTCCACCATCTTCCACTTCAAACAAACTCAACTAAACACACCCAAAAACCATACTAACTTGCAAAAACACCAAAATAATACAAAACATACATCAAACACAATTCATAATCATCACCACAAACTCAAAACACAACCATAACACCTTCTTTTTCAACAAACTTACTCTTTCCTTCAATCCAACCTCAAAATCCATAATCAATTTACCCAAACACTCTTAAACACACCACAATCAAACAACACACTCTTACTATCAATAATAATCTATCAAACTCAAACATAACATCAATTAAAACAAGAGAAATCAAGAGAGAACTTACCAAAGTTGATGAAACTTCACACTTTTCCAACTTAATCACTTGAATCTTCCTTCAATTTGCTCTTAGAAATCAAAAACCCTCTCTTGCTCTCTTGTCTTTGTGATGTCCGGCCAAGCAATTGGAAAAGAAGAAAATGAAGAGAAAATGAGAAGGAAAAGTCAAATACTTAATCTCTTTAAAACCTCCACCAAGTGTTTTAATAATATAATATTCAAATCCCTCTCTTCCATTCACTTAATTTCCTTTAATTACTTAATTAAAAATAAAAATAACAAAATATCTTCATTTATTTGACCATCCCATTTGACTTGTGTATATGTTATATATATTTCCATATATACAACATATACACTCTCTTCATTTCTTTTCTCTTTACATATACACATATATAATAAATCCAATTAAAACAACAATTATATCAAAACTTCTAGGGCACACTTTGGGATATTACAATTCTCCCCCTTTAAAAAGAAATTTCGTCCTCGAAATTACCTGATATCAAGTCTGAAATAGTTGAGGATATTGATCCCGCATTGCTTGCTCACTCTCCCAAGTTGCCTCTTCTTTACCATGATTCTTCCAAAGAACCTTTACCAGTGACACTTACTTATTTCTCAACTCTTTCACTTCATGTGCCAAAATAGCAACTGGTTCTTCTTCAAATGTCAGATCCGAACTTACCTCAATAGATTCAACCGGCAAGATATGAGATGGATCTGATCTATACCTCCTCAACATAGAAACATGGAATACATTATGGATCCTTTCCAACTCAGGAGGCAAAGCAAGATGATAAGCAACTAACCCAACTCTTTCTAAAACTTCATACGGTCCAATGAAATGAGGATTCAGTTTCCCTCTTCTACCAAATCTTAAAATTTTTTTCCAAGGAGAAACTTTAAAAAATACTTTATCTCCAACATCAAACTCTATGTCTCTCCTCTTCAAATCTGAATAAGATTTCTGTCGGTCTGAAGCTGCTTTCAACCGATCTCGAATTATCTTCACTTTCTCTTCAGTTTCTTTAACCAAATCAGGACCAATTAACTTACCCTCTCCAATTTCATTCCAACATAAAGGCGTCCTACATCGTCTACCATACAATGCCTCGAATGGTGCCATACCAATACTGGATTGATGACTGTTGTTGTAAGCAAATTCCACAAGTGGCATAAATCTGTTCCAACTTCCTGAAAAATCAATGATACAGCTTCTCAACATATCCTCAATAATTTGTATCACTCTCTCTGACTGCCCATCTGTCTGTGGATGGAAAGCAGTACTAAAGTGTAATCGAGAACCCAATGCACCATGTAAACTCTTCCAAAACCTCGAAGTGAATCTAGGATCTCGATCAGACACTAAAGAAATCGGGACTCCATGCAACTTCACTATTTCATTGATATACAGCTCAGCTAACTTCTCCAAAGAATAGTCCATTCTAACTGGAAGAAAATGAGCTGTCTTTGTCAACCGATCAACAATCACCCAAATAGCATCATGCTTCTTCTGAGTCAATGGCAAACTAGATACAAAATCCATTGTCACTCTTTCCCATTTCCATTCAAGCACTGTTAATGGTTGAAGTAATCCTGTTGGAACTTGATGTTCAGCTTTCACCCTTTGACAAGTGAGACATTTGGATACAAATTCCGCTATGTCTCTTTTCATACCAGACCACCAATAATGCTGCTTCAAATCTTGATACATCTTTGTACTTCTAAGATGCATAGCAAAGACTGATTGATGTGCTTTCTCCAAAATGATCTTTCTCAAACTAGCATCATCAGGAACACACAATCTATCTTTAAACCACAGACTACCATCACCTCTCACATGGAAATCTCGGCTCTCCCCATTTTGGTAATCTGATACAATCTTTTGAATTTTCTCATCAGCCAATTGAGCCTCTCTTATCTGATCCAACAATACTGGTCTCAACTGCAACTGAGCCAATAATACACCATCATCACATACTTCAAAACTAGCATGCAATGCTCTCAATTCAACAAGCAACGGCAGCGAATAAACAGCCAAACCTGCCAAAGACTTTCGACTCAAGGCATCAGCAACCACATTCGCTTTACCAGGATGGTAATCAATCAAACAGTCATAGTCTTTAATCATTTATAACCATCGTCTTTGCCAAAGATTTAGCTCCTTCTGAACACCCAAATATTTCTAACTTTTATGATCTGAATAGATAAAACATTTCTCCCCATATAAGTAGTGTCGCCAAATCTTCAAAGCAAACACTATAGCTGCCAACTCCAAATCATGAGTCGGATAATTAAGCTCGTGCGGCTTCAACTGTCGAGAAGCATAAGCTATGACTTTACCCTCTTGCATCAAAACACATCCTAAACCATTATGTGAAGCATCACTATAAATCACATATGGTTTATCTTCCACGGGTAAAGTAAGAACTGGCGCTTGAGTCAACATTTCTTTCAACTGCTCAAAACTAGCTTGACACTGATCTGTCCACACAAATCTAACTCCCTTATGAAGCAATCTGGTGGGTGGAGTAGCTATCAAAGAAAAACCTTTCACAAAGCGTCGATAATAGCCTGCTAAACCCAGAAAACTTCTAACTTCAGTAACTGATTTTGGTGGACTCCAATTCAAAATAGCTTCAACTTTACTTGGATTGACTCTTATACCATCTGCTGAAACTATATGACCGAGAAAAGTAACTTGGTCAAGCCAAAACTCACATTTCGACAGCTTAGCATATAACTGCTTCTCTCTCAAGATCTGCAATACAATCCGTAGATGCTTGTCATGCTCTTCCTTATTACGTGAATACACCAAAATATCATCGATGAAAACCACCACAAACTGATCCAGATAGGGCCTAAACACCCTATTCATCAAATCTATGAAAGCTGCAGGTGCATTCGTCAACCCAAAAGGCATCACCAAAAACTCATAATGCCCATATCTGGTGCGGAAAGCTGTCTTAGAAACATCTTCAGCTCTAACCCTCAGTTGATGGTACCCTAATCTCAAATCAATCTTGGAAAACACTGCTGCTTCCTTCAATTGATCAAAAAGATCATCAATCCTGGGCAAAGGATATTTATTTTTAATAGTCACTTTGTTCAATTGCCTATAATCAATACATAACCTCAAAGTACCATCCTTCTTCTTCACAAACAACACAGGAGCTCCCCACGGTGAAACACTAGGGAGAATAAACCCTTTATCCAACAACTCTTGCAACTGCACCTTCAACTCTCTCAATTCAGCAGGTGCCATTCGATAAGGAGTGATAGAGATGGGAGTGGTACTAGGGAACAATTCGATACCAAACTCAACCTCTCTCTTAGAGGGTAACCCTGGCAACTCCTCAGGAAACACATCCGGAAAATCTACAACTGTGGTTATACTATCAAGTTGAGAACCCACTACTCTAGTATCCACCACATGAGCAAGATAAGCATCACACCCTTTTCTAATCAACCTTCTAGCTGTTACAGCTGATACAAACAAGGATGCAAGTTGTCTTTGCTCACTAGATACCATCACACTCTTACCATCACTGGTTCTCAAAGTGGCACACTTATTTTGACAATCTACCACAACCCCATGCTTTGACAACCAATCCATGCCTAAGATCAAATCATATTCTTTAAAAGGCATTTCAGTCAGATCACCAAGAAACTCCTCACCTTGCACCATAACAGCACTATCACAATGCACCTTACTCACCACAAGACTATGTCCTAAAGGATTTGTCACTAAAACATCAAATCCTAAGGACTCAAAATGCAATTCAGACACAGGCAAAATAGATGCACTTATATAAGAATGAGTAGATCCTGGATCAATTAAAGCAAGTACTGACATGCCAAATAAAGAAAATGTACCCGCTATAACTGCTGAAGCATCCGGCTGCCTCTGTATCACATATACTCTCTGAGAAGATTCGACCTCATCTGGCCTACTACCTTTGGATGAAGATCCTCCTCTCCGACTAAACCCGGGTCTACCCCCTCTACTAAAACCTCTGCCCCCTTGACCACCTCTGCTGACACTGGGTCGAGAAACTGCAGTATCAATCTGCCTATCATCTTGCATCTCTGGGAAATCTTTAACAAAATGATCTGGTGACCCACATCTAAAACATACTCCAGGTACACCAGTCTTCCGACAAACTCCCCCATGAGGCCTACCACAATGAACACATACAGGTGGAGTAGACCTCTGAACTACTGGAGTCGGGGCACTAGCTACAGAGACTGTCAGTCTTGGCCTCTGCCTCTGATACTGCACTGATCTGCCCGACTGCCTCAGACTCCTACTTATCCTCAGAACAAAACTTCCTCTACCTCTCTTCACAGATGAAGACCCTGCCTCAAACTGGGGTCTCCTTACTCTAATTTCCTCCTCAGTAGTAGCTGCTGCAATGCTCTGGGCTCTCTCAACACTTCTAGCTGCTGCAACTAGCTGAGAGAAATCCTGGTACCGAGAACCAGCCACAATGCACATAATAGAGGGCCTCAATCCCTCCTCGAATCTTCTGCACCGGTCTATTTCATCAGAGATAATTCCCCCGGCATAACGGCTCAACCGGATGTACTCAATCTCATACTCTGTTACTGTCGGGTTGTCTTGCCTCAAATTCAAGAATTCCATCTTTTTAATATCTTTATACTCCCTCGGAGTATATTTCTGCTCGAACTCCCTCAAGAAATCACCATATGATAATGTAGGTGGATCATCCATGGCATGAAGAACCATCTTCCACCAGTCATAGGCATCTTTCTGCAGGAGGGATCTGGCATAGTCAAATTTCTCATTCGGAGTAGCTTACAACTAGATGAATATCCTCTGCACTTTATCCAACCACTGCTCAGCCACTGCAGGATCGGTAGTGCCCAAGAAATCTTTTGCCCCATATTTTCTCAACTTATCATAATGTCTTACCAGCACCAGAGGCTGTGGTGGTGGTGGCTGCACTGGAGCTTGTCTGAATAGTTCTACCATATGCCTTAACCAACCCGGCGGACCCTCATCTGCAGCTGATCTCTTTGGCACAGAAGCAGGTGCCTCACTAACCCTCTCAATCCTAGCTCCATCTTTACTCTCTTCAGGAGCTACACTTTCCGCACTACCCTCAACAGACTATCGTGAATGAGATGCCATCTCTACCTATCTCTGCAAACACAGCAGAATATTCCTCATTAAAGATCTAAGACTGCCATACCAAAACATGTATTTTACTCAAAAACCAACTTTTAAAATCAAAATATCCTTTTTCTTACAATTGACCTAGGTTGAGAATCTCAAACCTAGGCTCCGATACCAAAATAATTGTAACACCCCCATACCCCGTATACGTACACAACATGCTATTACGATCGTAATATACGTATACTGAATATAGAAATGCCACTATTTATTTAACAAATGACTCATTTCTTTTACAATAGAATAAGCAAACTCAAAACATTTAAATTATAACATAAAATACAATAGATAAAACATTTATTCAAAACACAGCGGAAAAGATAACAAATATTTACAAATACATATACATCAAAACTCAAGTTTTACAAAACATAAAATATATACATGTTTGGCAGTATGTCTTCGATCTTTAAGCTCCACTATCAACATCTCAAAATCTAGACTTTACTCGGCCTAGAGGAACTCTCCGGTTCTTCCCTGTCACCTGCGCGATGAATTACAATCGCGCTAAGCCAACGGCTTAGTGGTACAAACCATAAAACTAATGTGTTACAATGCAATGCCAATATGATATGTTCAAACATCATAATCAATATATATAAGAATATCACCCTTCAAAGTCTTACAGTGAATCTCATTATTCATAGGTTTCACCATTCATAAATCACATTTAAACAAAGACAAGCATGGGCCCAAAGACACTAATATGCCATTCAACTTTCAGAGTTAATGCTTTGGTTTAATTATCACATTTATCATTATCATTATCCCAACTAGGCTTCAAGGATTTAGGTTCAACCAAGCTTTAAGGGAAACAAAGCATGCTAAGTATCAACCCAACTTGGCTTCAAGAACCAACCCAACCTAGCTTCAAGGGTTGTAACATCTCAATTAGGCTTCAAGGACTAGACCCAACCAAGCTTCAAGGGGAGTAAAACATGTTAAACTTCAACCCAACTTGGCTTCAAGGATCAAGCCCAACCTAACTTCAAGAGATTGTTACTATAGGCATGCCACCAACAACAAACTCTGAAAATGGAATAACACATTAGCCACACAATTCATTTATTATTTCATTTCATTCTCAATTCTCATCATCATCTAGGCAAACATGCCCCACTTATCTCAATTAAATCATCATAGCCAATCACAATGGATTCATATCTTATCTTGTCTCAATTCACATTATAATACTTCATTGTTCAAGTAAACAAAATCAATTACATTGAACATCATCATCTAGGCATACATGCCTCAATTATCTCAATTCGCATTACGCAAAACATAACATTATTAATATGCATCAACAATGCAATAGATTACTTATCACATTTATAATCATATGTGTTAAGTCTCAATATCATATAAAAGTATGCATTAATTTAGGGTTTATACTTACCTTAAAAGTAACTCACACTCAACACCAACTACTCTTCCAAGAATCCTCACAACTCGGATTAGGGTAATTCAACTCTTTTCAAAACCTAAACCAAAGTCGATTATACACATGAGATACTATAAATAAAAACCAACTAGGGCAAACTCTACACATGACACGCTCAACAACACGGGCGCGTCCCTGACCGTGCCCTAACTCCACAACACAGAAGTTTTGACATGCTCAGAACCACGGGCGTGTCACTGGACGTGTAATACATTATGTCTCACAAAAATATTAACACGTCAAAAAACACGGACATGCTCATGGCCGTGTCAATTCTTCAACCACACAGTAGCTATGACACGCTCAGTGACATGGGCGTGTCACTGGACGTGTAAATGCTACTGTAACACAGAACCATTGACACGCCCAAAGACTTGGCCGTGCTCATGGGCGTGTCAGGCCAAAAATACAGATTCCGGCAACATCAATTCTACATCTAACAAATCACTTACTTCCACCATCTTCCACTTCAAACAAACTCAACTAAACACACCCAAAAACCATACTAACTTGCAAAAACACCAAAATAATACAAAACATACATCAAACACAAATTCATAATCATCACCACAAACTCAAAACACAACCACAACACCTTTTTTTCAACAAACTTACTCTTTCCTTCAATCCAACCTCAAAATCCATAATCAATTTACCCAAACACTCTTAAACACACCACAATCAAACAACACACTCTTACTATCAACAATAATCTATCAAACTCAAACATAACTTCAATTAAAACAAGAGAAATCAAGAGAGAACTTACCAAAGTTGATGAAACTTCACACTTTTCCAACTTAATCACTTGAATCTTCCTTCAATTTGCTCTTAGAAATCAAAAACCCTCTCTTGCTCTCTTGTCTTTGTGATGTCCAGCCAAGCAATTGGAAAAGAAGAAAATGAAGAGAAAATGAGAAGGAAAAGTCAAATACTCAATCTCTTTAAAACCTCCACCAAGTGTTTTAATAATATAATATTCAAATCCCTCTCTTCCATTCACTTAATTTCCTTTAATTACTTAATTAAAAATAAAAATAACAAAATATCTTCTTTATTTGACCATCCCATTTGACTTGTGTATATGTTATATATATTTCCATATATACAACATATACACTCTCTTCATTTCTTTTCTCTTTACAAATACACATATACAATAAATCCAATTAAAACAACAATTATATCAAAACTTCTAGGGCACACTTTGGGATATTACAGGTTCTAAGGTCATAGTATTTTCTAATCATACGGCCTTGAAATACCTATTGACCAAACTACAATCTAAACCTAGGCTCATTAGGTGGGTGTTCATGTTACAAGAATTCGATGTTGAGATCAAAGATAGGAAAGGAAGCGAGAATGTAGTGGCCGACCATCTTTCTAGACTTAACTCTTATGACAATGATGCTGAAATTGCTTATGAAAATGCTTTCGAAAAATTTTCGGATGAACACTTGTTTTCTTTAACTCAAGCACCATGGTATGCAGATATTGCTAATTATCTTTCTTGTGGTGTAGTGAGAAAGGATTTGAGCTTCCAGGCAAAGAAGAGATTCCTGCATACATGTAAGTATTATTTTTGGGATGAGCCTTACTTGTTTAGAATTTGCAGGGATGAAGTGATAAGAAGATGTGTGCTGGAAGAGGAACAAAAGAAAGTGCTACAATTTTGCCACAATATGTGTTGCGGGGGACATTTTGGAAGAAAAAAGACCGCCGAGAAAGTTCTTCAAAGCGGTTTGTATTGGCCTACTCTTTTTAAGGATGCTTATCATTTTTGCATAAGGTGTGATAAATGCCAAAAAGTAGGAAACATTAGCAAGCGGAATGAAATGCCCCTTAATATTTTTATTGTGGTTGACATTTTTTATGTATGGGTAATTGATTTCATGGGGCCATTTCCCAAATCCTTTGGTTTTGAATATATCCTTCTAGCAGTGGATTATGTGTCCACGTGGGTTGAGGCTATCCCCACTAGGACTAATGATGCTAACATTGTGTTAAAATTCATGAAGGAAAATATTTTGAGCAGGTTTGGAACCCCCAAGGCAATAGTGAGTGATGGAGGAAGCCATTTTTGCAACAAATGGTTTGAAAAGTTGATGACCAAGATGGGCATCCGACACACAGTGGCAACTCCATACCATCCCCAAACGTCCGGGCAAGCTGAGATCTCAAACAAGCAAATCAAGGGGATTTTGGAAAAGACGGTGAGCACAACTCGGAAGGATTGGTCAATGCGACTCTCAGAAGCATTGTGGGCTTATATGACTGCTTTTAAAACCCCATTGGGAATGAGTCCCTATAGGTTAGTCTTTGGCAAAGCTTGCCACCTCCCGGTGGAATTGAAGCACAAGGCTTATTGGGCAATAAAGACCACGAATATGGACTTAGATGAAGCAAGGGAGCAAAGAATGCTTCAGATTTTCGAGCTTGATGAGCTTCCGAATGAGGCCTATGAGAGTTTGAGGATCTTCAAGGAAAAGACAAAAGCTATTCATGACAGGATGATTCTTCAAAGGACTTTTGAACCGGGAATGAAAGTCCTCTTCAATTCAAGAATGCGGTTGTTTCCCAGAAAATTGAAGTCACGTTGGAGTGGACCCTTTCAAGTTACTGAAACATTCCCATATGGGGTTGTTGAGATGCTTAATTTAAAAACCAACGAGAAGTTCAAGGTCAAAGGACAAAGGGTGAAGCCCTACTTTGAAGAAATCGAAGTTGAAAAATCGTGGAAAGCATGGTGTTCGTTGACGAATGATGCAATAATGTCCAGCTATACGGCATTAAAGAAGCGCTAAATGGGAGGCAACCCATCAGTTTGCATTTCTTTTCATAATTACAATTTTATATTTAGCAATTTTAATTTCATGTTGAGTTAAATAAAATGGAATGGGTACTTTTATTGGTTTTCATTTTTCTTGAATGGGTTTCAGGGTTAAGCAAGGAAGAAGATTGCATTTTTGTTATTTGGTGACACAAATAAACCATTAAAAAAATCAAAACCAAATTGGCAGTGTAAGACACAGCCACTTGACACGGCCAAGCCACTGGCCATGTCAAGCAAGCCCAAAATCACACAGAGGCAGACACGGCCAGTGTCCTTGGCCGTGTCTTCTCCCAGTGTCCCTTTCATTTGGCTTGCAATTTTCTTTTGTTCCAGTATCAAACAAGCTCAAGGGACATGGCCAAGCCACTAGCCGTGTCCCTCCAATCCCATCAAACACGTTCAAGGGATACAGCCAAGCCACTAGCCGTGTAACTCCAAATCCATCAAACACGGCCAAGCTTCACCATGCTTGGCCGTGTCACATCAATTTTCAAGTTTAAAAAACACGAATTCAGCCCATTTCTTCATTTTAAATCCCTAACTCCCCTTTCTCTCCTCTCTCTCTCTCTCTCGACCCACTCTCCCCAAAATCTCCATAACCACTTTCTTAAAGCTCAAAAATCATACTAAATCCCCCATTTTTCTTAACCAAAACAATTTTAAGCTCATTCAATCTTCTTCCTTTCTCATTAAAAAAGCAATTAAAACAGTTTAAGCTTCATTTTCACCAAAATATCAAAATGACAAGAACAAAGATGGTGTCTCACCACAAGAGGAGGCCACCTCCACCTTCAACTCCATCTTCATCATCATCATCTTCAAGGAGAGCGACTCTTCTCGCAAGGGGTTTTTTTTCCGACGAGGTATGTTAGCGAAGAATCCCTTAATGCTCTTCATATTAGGGATAATTTTTATAGATTTGTTCAAAACGTTGGATGGGAGAGATTAGTTTCTCTTAAACCTTTGCAATTTCAAGAGCTTACATTGGAATTTTTAACCTCTATTAAGGTTGAAAGAGATGATAAAAAGATTTGCACTAGGTTACATTTTAAACTGCTTGGGAAACCATTTGCCATTAGTATTGAGCAATTGAATGATATATTTGGTTTCCATCAATAAGGAGAACACTGTGTACCTAAGGGTTTTAGACAACAATTTGCATAGGGAGCACTGAGCTTGGGAACCTATGTGGCCAAATCGGCCAAGGCAACGAAATTGGCAAATCCCGCCCTTAGATACTTACATTGCTTCATGTCATGTGGATTCTTTGCGCGAAAGGAAAGCACAGGTGTGGTGGAAATCAGCGAACTATTTTTCTTAGACTGTGCTAGCAATGCCATACTCGTTTGTACCGACTATTGGTTAGCCGATGTGTTTGATAGTGTGGCAAATAAAAAGAGGGGTGCCATTTGCATCAGAGGATTAGTTACAACTTTAGCTGTAACACTCCTAGATCCCATATACGCACACTACATATCACCAAAATGTAATATACGTACATAGAACATAGGAATGCTACGACTTCTTTAAACCATTTAACTCTTTTATAAACCCTAATCCATTTTGTTATTTTTGTACAATATAAGAAATGTATTATAGTATTTAATTTGTAATAG
The DNA here is from genome assembly GCA_947685225.1 of Garcia nutans. Taxonomy (NCBI): domain Eukaryota; kingdom Viridiplantae; phylum Streptophyta; class Magnoliopsida; order Malpighiales; family Euphorbiaceae; genus Garcia; species Garcia nutans. The sequence continues at coordinate 13,504,927 of CANTUV010000040.1, forward strand.
AAATTGAAATGGATATCAACATTTATTTGATACGCAGCGGAAATTATAAAATATTTACATATATTAAAACATCCAAGTTCAAGTTTACAATTACATATATATATATATACATTAAAATCATTCCTTTACAAAACATAAAGAAACTATACATGGTTGGCAGCACTGCTCTGATCTTTAAGCTCTAATGCAAAACCTCAGTGTCTAGACTCACTCTGTCTAGCGGAACTCTCGGGTTCTTCTCTAACACCTGCGCGATGAACACATTCGCGCTAAGCCAACGGCTTAGTAAAGCAACTACAATATCGATATGCTATGATGCAATACTCATGTCACACAATCAAGTTCCATGCACAATGCAAGTAAATATTTCACTTCAATTCATACCATAGTCATCATAATATATTAAACCACAATCATGTTTCATAACATCATATCTTATCTTTACTCATAAGTTTCATCAAACAATAACCACATATAAACAAACACAAGCATTGGGCCCATAACACATCTAATACGTTATTCAAGGTTCAGAGTCCCTGTTTTGATTCAATATCACAATCATCAAGCCCATAGGCAATATATATCATATCTCTATCCATGGATAGCGTAACAGACCCAGTCTCTTGGACCATCAACTCATTAACATGAGGAGATCCTCAACCCGGCTAGACTGTTACAAATTTTCAATTGGAAATCAGCTTACGGGCCATCCCATTTCGCCTATCCAATGATTCATAATCATCACATTTCACATTTATCAACTGGAACCAGCTTACGGGCCATCCCATTTCGCCTATCCAGTGATTCATAGGCATGCCATCAAAACAGGACTCTGAAAGTTGAATCAACATATTAGGCACACAAACATTTCATTTATTTCTTTCTCAATTCATTTCACAATTCACAATTCATTAGGCAATCATGCCTCAACTATTCCATTTACATCGTTTTGACCTAATCACAATGGCCTCACATATCATTTAAATCATCAAAAACAATCACATTAGAGCAATTCATCACATCCTTCATATATAGTATCACATTGCATTATCATATAGGCAACTATGCATTAACCATTTTTTTTTTTACTTACATCATAAGCAATAAATCATACGGTTCCACACTTTACTACTCAAGTATACATACACAATGATCTTAACATACATTCCACATGCATAACACAATATTCACATAACATTAACAATATGCATCCACAATGCATTAATGCTCTTAACACCTTAACACTCACATGTGTTAAGTTCCAACATCTTATAAATGAATACAATGATGTAGTTGTACTTACCTTAAGAACACTCACACAACTAAGCAATCCTTCCTTCCAAAGATCCTTCACCTCACAATTAGGGCAAACCACCTCTTCCAACACCTAATCCAAAACAATGATGCAACACATTAATTTCTATAACATTCCTCACTTATTACCCTTAGCTTAGACCTTTAGAACACTAAATAAAACTTAACAACCCTAAGCAAAGCCCACGGCCGTGGCCACCTCCAACCCCCACGGTCGTGGCTTTAGGAAGCATTCTGCCCAAAAGTGATCACCTCCCCCACGGCCATGGCTCCCACAAGGCCACGGGCGTGGCATCCAAAGTGCTACTGCCCCTTTCCAAAATTATGTGTTCTTCACTTCCAAAACCAATAAACACCAACAACTCAAAGATCAACAAGAATAATCAATCAAACATAACATAAACAACACTTATCAACTCAAAACCCTAACTCAAACTCAACACAACCACTTCCAACATCACACCAACTTAACTTCTCATCTTACAAACAATATCAACACTCAAAATCACCCCATAAACAACCTTAATCAAACCATCATCAAATCAAAATCCAACTCAAGCAAAACTTCAAACATAACAAAAGAAAACAAGAGAAAACTTACCAAATAATGAAATTCCTTGAAAATCCAACTTGTAAATTTGAAACCTTCCTTCACTTTAAGCTAAAAACATCAAAATCTTCCTTTGCTTTCTTGCTTTCCCTTGTCTTTGGTGAGCCGGCCAACACCATGAAGAAGAAGAGAAGATGATGAAGAAAACACAAAGTCAACATTCATTAAATAGCCATCCAAAAGAAAATTACTATAATACCCTCAACCATTCAACTACACTTTTGTCATATATATACCCATTTAAGTAATTCCACAATAACAAAAGAAATATCTTCTTCCACTAACTCCAACACCTTGACTCTCCCTTTTGACCAACTTATATGTCATATATATTACCATATACACAACATATACATTTCTCTCTAAACCCTAATTCCTTAACAACTTAACATATACAATTAATCCAAATGAACAACAACAACAACAACAACAACAACAACCAAACTTCTAAGGCACAAATAGGGATATGACAATTCTCCCCCTCTAAAAAGAAATTTCGTCCTCGAAATTACCTGAAATCAACTCTGAAACAATTGAGGATGCTGGTCTCGCATTGCTTGTTCACTCTCCCAAGTAGCCTCTTCTCTCCCATGATTCTTCCATAACACTTTCACAAGTGGTACTCTCTTGTTCCTCAACTCTTTCACTTCATGTGCCAAAATAGCAACTGGCTCTTCTTCAAATGTCAGATCCGGACTCACCTCGATAGACTCAACTGACAACACATGAGATGGATCGGATCTGTACCTCCTCAACATAGAAACATGGAAGACATTATGGATCCTATCCAAATCAGGTGGCAAAGCAAGCCGATACGCAACTGGTCCCACTCTCTCTAATACCTCATACGGCCCGATGAACCGAGGACTCAACTTTCCTCTCCGACCAAATCTTAAGATCTTTTTCCAAGGAGACACCTTCAAAAATACTTTATCTCCCACCTTATACTCAATGTCTCTCCTCTTCAAATCTGCATAAGATTTCTGTCGATCCGAAGCTGCTCTCAATCTACCTCGAATCATCTTTACTTTCTCTTCAGTCTCTTGAATCAAATCAGGACCAATTATCTTACTTTCACCAGCTTCACTCCAACACAAAGGTGTCCTACACCTTCTCCCATACAGTGCTTCGAATGGTGCCATACCAATGCTCGATTGATGGCTGTTGTTATAGGCAAACTCCACAAGTGGCAAAAATCCGTCCCAACTTCCAGAGAAGTCAATAACACAACTTCTCAACGTATCCTCGATAATCTGTATCACTCTCTCTGACTGTCCATCTGTCTGAGGATGGAAAGCAGTACTAAAGTGTAATCGAGAACCTAAAGCTCCATGCAAACTCTTCCAAAATCTCGAAGTGAACCTAGGATCTCGATCAGACACTAAAGAAATTGGGACTCCATGCAACTTCACAATCTCATGGATGTACAGCTCAGCCAACCTCTCAAGCGAATAATCCATCCGAACTGGAAGAAAATGAGCTGTCTTAGTCAGCCTATCAACAATCACCCAAATAGCATCATGCTTCTTCTGTGACAAAGGCAAACCAGACACAAAGTCCATAGTCACTCTCTCCCACTTCCATTCAGGCACTGACAAAGGTTGAAGCAACCCCGTTGGGACTTGATGCTCAGCTTTCACCCTCTGACATGTGAGACATCTAGATACAAACTCTGCAATGTCTCTCTTCATACCGGACCACCAATAATGCTGTCTCAAATCATGGTACATCTTTGTACTGCCCGGATGCATAGCAAAAGCTGATTGGTGTGCTTCTTCTAAAATAATCCTTCTCAAACTATCATCATCAGGCACACACATTCTATCCTTAAACCACAAACTCCCATCAACTCTCACAACAAAATTTCGGCTCTCTCCCTGTTGACACTCTGAAACAATCTTCTGAATCTTCTTATCAGTCAACTGAGCCTCCTTAATCTGATCTAACAGCACTGGCCTCACTTGCAATTGTGCTAACAATGCACCATCATCACAAAGTGTAAAGTTAGCATGCAACGCTCTCAACTCAACAAGCAACAAGAGCGAATAAGCATTCAAACCTGCTAAAGACTTCCGACTTAAGGCATCTGCAACAACATTAGCCTTACGTGGATGATAATCAATCAAACAGTCGTAGTCTTTAATCAATTCCAACCATCGCCTCTGCCGAAGATTAAGCTCCTTCTGAACACCCAGATATTTCAAACTCTTGTGATCTGTATAGATAAAACACTTCTCTCCATACAGATAATGTCGCCAAATCTTCAAAGCAAACACAATGGCTGCCAACTCCAAATCATGTGTCGGATAGTTGAGCTCATGCGGCTTCAACTGACGAGAAGCATAAGCTATCACTTTACCCTCTTGCATCAACACACAACCTAAACCACTATGTGAAGCATCACTATAAATCACAAATGGTTTGTCTTCCACAGGTAAAGTGAGAACAGGTGCTTGAGTCAACATCTCTTTCAACTGCTCAAAACTAGCTTGACACTGATCCGTCCACACAAATCTCACTCCCTTCCGAAGTAATCTGGTAAGTGAAGTAGCTATCAAAGAGAATCCTTTCACAAAGCGTCGATAATAGCCTGCCAAACCCAGAAAACTTCTAACTTCAGTTACAGACTTCGGTGGACTCCAATTCAGAATAGCTTCAACTTTACTCGGGTCAACTCTAATGCCATCTGCTGAAACAATATGACCGAGAAAAGCTACTTGATCAAGCCAGAATTCGCACTTTGACAGCTTAGCAAACAACTGCTTCTCTCTTAAGATTTGCAACACAATCCTCAAATGCATGTCATGCTCTTCCTCATTCCGAGAATACACCAAAATATCATCTATAAACACCACTACAAACTGATCCAAATAGGGCCTAAACACCCTATTCATCAAATCCATGAAAGCGGCAGGTGCATTCGTCAAACCAAATGGCATCACCAAAAACTCATAATGCCCATACCTGGTTCGAAAAGCTGTCTTCGACACATCCTCAGCTCTGACCCGCAACTGATGGTACCCTGATCTCAAATCAATCTTAGAAAACACAGCTGCTCCCTTCAATTGATCAAAGAGATCATCAATTCTAGGCAAAGGATATTTATTCTTGATAGTAACTTTATTCAATTGCCTATAATCGATACACAATCTCATAGTACCATCCTTCTTCTTAACAAACAAAACAGGAGCTCCCCACGGTGAAACACTAGGGCGAATGAACCCTTTATCCAACAACTCCTGCAACTGCACCTTCAATTCCCTCAATTCAACAGGTGCCATTCTATAAGGAGTAATAGAGATAGGAGTGGTACCTGGCAACAACTCAATACCAAACTCCACCTCTCTCTCAGGAGGCAATCCTGGCAACTCCTCTGGAAAAACATCAGGAAACTCAGAAACTGTGGGAATGCTATCCAATTGAGAACCTACCACTCTGGTATCCAAGACATGAGCAAGATAAGCTTCACACCCTTTTCTGATTAACTTCCTAGCTGCAACAGCTGAAACAAACAAAGATGCAAGCTGTCTCTGCTCACTAGATACCAACACTACTCTATCATCACTAGTTCTCAAAGTAACACACTTCTTCCTACAATCCACCACAGCTCCATGCCTAGACAGCCAATCCATGCCTAGAATCAAATCAAATTCTTTAAATGGCATTTCAATCAAATCACCACAGAACTTCTCACCCTGTACCACCACTGCACAATCTCTATGCACCTTACTAACAATCACACTATGCCCTAAAGGATTTGTCACCAACACATCAAATCCTAGGGACTCAGCATGCATTTCAGACACAGGCAATACTGATGCACTAATGTATGAATGTGTGGATCCAGGGTCAATCAAAGCAAGTACAGAAATGCCAAATAAAGAAAAAGTACCAGCTATGACTGCAGAAGCATCAGGCTGTCTCTGCATCACATAAACCCGCTGAGAAGGCCCAGCCTCACCTGGTCTGTCATCCCTGGGTGCAGATCCTCCTCTCTGACTATACCCAGATCTACCCCCTCGGCTGAAACCCCTGCTTCCTCGACCTCCTCTGCTAAAACTCTGCCGAGAAGCTGTAGATTCCACTGACCTCTGGTCCTGCATCTCAGGACACCCTCTAATGAAATGGTCAGGTGATCCACAACGAAAACATACTCCTGATCTACCAATCCTCTGACAATTACCCACATGAACCTTACCACAAAGCTCACATGCCGGTGGAGTGGATCTCTGAATAAAGGGAGTAGGTGCACTAGCCACAGAAGCTGTAGGTCTCGATCTCTGTCTCTGGAACTGCACTGACCTACTCATCGGCCTCTGACTCCTTCCCACTCTAGGAATAAAGCTCCCTCTACCTCTCTTAACATATGAAGACCCTGCCTCAAACTGTGGTCTTCTCCCTCTAGACTCCTCTTCAGAAACAGATGCTGCAATGCCTTGGGCTCGCTCTACACTCCTAGCTGCAGCAACTAACTGGGAGAAATCTTGATATCTAGAGCCCGCCACAAGGCACATAATAGAGGGCCTCAATCCCTCTTCAAACCTTCTGCATCTGTCTATCTCGTCTGATATAATGCCTCCCGCATAATGGCTCAACCGGATAAACTCCACTTCATACTCAGTTACTGTCCGGTGCTCCTGTTTCAGACTCAAAAACTCCATTTTCTTCACATCCTTATACTCCCTAGGAGTATACTTCAATTCAAATTCTCTGAGAAAATCTGCATAGGTCAATGTAGGTGGATCATCCATAGCATGTGGGACTGTCTTCCACCAGTCGTAAGCATCCTTCTGCAGCAGTGACCTGGCATAATCAAATTTTTCCTCTGGTGTGGCTTGCAACTGAATAAAGATTCTCTGAACTTTATCAAGCCAATGTTCAGCCACTGCCGGGTCAATGGTACCCAAGAAATCTTCTGCCCCAAACTTCCTCAATTTATCATATTGTCTCACTAGTACCTGAGGCTGAGGTGGTGGTGGAGGCTGCTGCACTGGTGCTTGTCTCATTGCTTCCATCATATGCCTAAACCAGGCTGGAGGAACCTCATCACCTGCTGGTCTCCCAGATACCGAAGCAGGCACCTCACTAGCTACCTCCACTCTAGCACCCTCCCTACTCTCAACAGGGGCTATACTCTCTGCACTCCCCTCAACAGACTGACGTGAGTGGGGATCCATTACTACCTATATCTGCAAACACAACCGAATATACCTTATTAAAGATCAGAGGCTGCCAATACCAACATGTATTTTATTTAAAATCAACTTTATAATCAAAATATTCTTTTACTTTATAAGTTACCTAGGTTGAGAATCTCAAACCTAGGCTCTGATACCAAAACAATTGTAACACTCCTAGATCCCATATACGCACACTACATATCACCAAAATGTAATATACGTACATAGAACATAGGAATGCTACGACTTCTTTAAACCATTTAACTCTTTTATAAACCCTAATCCATTTTGTTATTTTTGTACAATATAAGAAATGTATTATAGTATTTAATTTGTAATAGAAATTGAAATGGATATCAACATTTATTTGATACGCAGCGGAAATTATAAAATATTTACATATATTAAAACATCCAAGTTCAAGTTTACAATTACATATATATATATATACATTAAAATCATTCCTTTACAAAACATAAAGAAACTATACATGGTTGGCAGCACTGCTCTGATCTTTAAGCTCTAATGCAAAACCTCAGTGTCTAGACTCACTCTGTCTAGCGGAACTCTCGGGTTCTTCTCTAACACCTGCGCGATGAACACATTCGCGCTAAGCCAACGGCTTAGTAAAGCAACTACAATATCGATATGCTATGATGCAATACTCATGTCACACAATCAAGTTCCATGCACAATGCAAGTAAATATTTCACTTCAATTCATACCATAGTCATCATAATATATTAAACCACAATCATGTTTCATAACATCATATCTTATCTTTACTCATAAGTTTCATCAAACAATAACCACATATAAACAAACACAAGCATTGGGCCCATAACACATCTAATACGTTATTCAAGGTTCAGAGTCCCTGTTTTGATTCAATATCACAATCATCAAGCCCATAGGCAATATATATCATATCTCTATCCATGGATAGCGTAACAGACCCAGTCTCTTGGACCATCAACTCATTAACATGAGGAGATCCTCAACCCGGCTAGACTGTTACAAATTTTCAATTGGAAATCAGCTTACGGGCCATCCCATTTCGCCTATCCAATGATTCATAATCATCACATTTCACATTTATCAACTGGAACCAGCTTACGGGCCATCCCATTTCGCCTATCCAGTGATTCATAGGCATGCCATCAAAACAGGACTCTGAAAGTTGAATCAACATATTAGGCACACAAACATTTCATTTATTTCTTTCTCAATTCATTTCACAATTCACAATTCATTAGGCAATCATGCCTCAACTATTCCATTTACATCGTTTTGACCTAATCACAATGGCCTCACATATCATTTAAATCATCAAAAACAATCACATTAGAGCAATTCATCACATCCTTCATATATAGTATCACATTGCATTATCATATAGGCAACTATGCATTAACCATTTTTTTTTTACTTACATCATAAGCAATAAATCATACGGTTCCACACTTTACTACTCAAGTATACATACACAATGATCTTAACATACATTCCACATGCATAACACAATATTCACATAACATTAACAATATGCATCCACAATGCATTAATGCTCTTAACACCTTAACACTCACATGTGTTAAGTTCCAACATCTTATAAATGAATACAATGATGTAGTTGTACTTACCTTAAGAACACTCACACAACTAAGCAATCCTTCCTTCCAAAGATCCTTCACCTCACAATTAGGGCAAACCACCTCTTCCAACACCTAATCCAAAACAATGATGCAACACATTAATTTCTATAACATTCCTCACTTATTACCCTTAGCTTAGACCTTTAGAACACTAAATAAAACTTAACAACCCTAAGCAAAGCCCACGGCCGTGGCCACCTCCAACCCCCACGGTCGTGGCTTTAGGAAGCATTCTGCCCAAAAGTGATCACCTCCCCCACGGCCATGGCTCCCACAAGGCCACGGGCGTGGCATCCAAAGTGCTACTGCCCCTTTCCAAAATTATGTGTTCTTCACTTCCAAAACCAATAAACACCAACAACTCAAAGATCAACAAGAATAATCAATCAAACATAACATAAACAACACTTATCAACTCAAAACCCTAACTCAAACTCAACACAACCACTTCCAACATCACACCAACTTAACTTCTCATCTTACAAACAATATCAACACTCAAAATCACCCCATAAACAACCTTAATCAAACCATCATCAAATCAAAATCCAACTCAAGCAAAACTTCAAACATAACAAAAGAAAACAAGAGAAAACTTACCAAATAATGAAATTCCTTGAAAATCCAACTTGTAAATTTGAAACCTTCCTTCACTTTAAGCTAAAAACATCAAAATCTTCCTTTGCTTTCTTGCTTTCCCTTGTCTTTGGTGAGCCGGCCAACACCATGAAGAAGAAGAGAAGATGATGAAGAAAACACAAAGTCAACATTCATTAAATAGCCATCCAAAAGAAAATTACTATAATACCCTCAACCATTCAACTACACTTTTGTCATATATATACCCATTTAAGTAATTCCACAATAACAAAAGAAATATCTTCTTCCACTAACTCCAACACCTTGACTCTCCCTTTTGACCAACTTATATGTCATATATATTACCATATACACAACATATACATTTCTCTCTAAACCCTAATTCCTTAACAACTTAACATATACAATTAATCCAAATGAACAACAACAACAACAACAACAACAACAACCAAACTTCTAAGGCACAAATAGGGATATGACATTAGCAATGACGCTTCTTGATGATTTTGACCCGAGCAACTGCCGAATGACTAAGATCTCGGGTAATGATTCATTACATCTTGCCACACTCGAGAAGATGTGTATGGTTTTAAGAAAAGGAGGGGCCTATGTTATGGCTTCAGCTGAGCCAGAGGTACAGGAGGGCCGTCAAAAGAGAACACGAGTCGAGGAGGAGTCTGACTCGGATTCTCTAGATTTGGATGAAGATGCTCCAATCCCAGATAATCAGGAGATCCTTAATAGAATTGAAGCACTGGAAAGCAAGGTCGATCGTAACCATGCTGCAGTCATGGAACAGTTGGACCAAATCAATAGCAACCTTGCTAAGATCCTGAGCCTCCATCCTTCAGCTGCATCATCGTCCCATCCTCCATCACCATAGATCCACTCAGCTCCAACCTTTTTAAAACACTTGTTACTTCCTTATTTTTAGTTATTGCATATTTTTGTTGTTATTGTTTTTAATGTTAACTCTTTATATTGTGTTTATTTTATATATATTGTATTTTGTTCTTGAACAATTATTGTTTGTGGATGAAAAGGTAGCACTTGCGTCATAAGAAAATGATGGCAAACAGGTTGTACCTTAATTTTTTTTTCTTTCTTTATTAACCTTGTTTCCATTAAGGATAATGTAAAAGTTCAAGTGTGGGGTGTGTGCTATGCCTTTTGTTCATGAATATAAATTGTCTATTTTCGTAAGTGTTTTGTTATAGTCATTTTATTACGTTTTGTGTTTTGTTTTATATTTGATTTTGATGGATATTGATAAGTTCAATTGTTATAAGATTGTTGATAGATGACTTTTGAATTTTTGAAGCATGAATTTGAGAATTGATTAGAATTAATACTTATTGTCAATTTTGATGGTTATTCTTTGCATTGCCATTAAACTAGTGAGTAATTGAGCCATCAACTTAACATTCTTTTTATGTGTGAACATCTTTGATTGATGAATTACTAGAACTTGCTTTGACATGCATTTTGAGACTACATAAAGATTTCAATTAGGCATCAATATGATTAAGGCAATTTAGGGTAACCCATTTTGGCTTAAAAAGACCAACCTTACATCCGACCTTAGTTCGCCAACTTTGAGCTTATTTCATTTTTCCCTTTCTTTCTTTCTTTTTCACAACGCCATCAACTTGAACCATTTCATTTTAACTCTACCCATTCATTACATCAAGAGCATTTCAAGAGCATTAATGGAGTGTTGTGCTGAATAAAGTGTGGGGTTGAATTCAATGGGCTTTAAATTACAAATTGTTGTATTCTTTAGTTGGATACCTTATTATATAAAAAAAATAAAAAAATGAAATGAATAATGAAAATCAAAATAATAGTTGTTGTTCTTGTCTGAATGGTTGTAATGAGTTTGGAAATTATCTTTGCTAATTAAACAAATGGAGTTCCTTAAAAGCACTTAATTGCTTAGTGCTAAGTGATTGAGAGGAATTTTGGGATTGTTGATCATGCTACATTGCTTGCTTCACTCTTGAAGTACTCTTGACCTAAATGAACAAACTCACTCTCCCAAATGTCATGCCTTTCCCTTAGCCCCGTTACAACCAAATAAAAGACCTTATGATTGATGCTTGATTGTGATAAGGTGGTGGAGATTTGATTGATAAGCAAGCCTATAGTCCTAATCTTTGATTGAATGTTGAGAGCTTAAACACTACCCAATTAAACACTTAAGAGGTTTGTGAGGGAGTGACAATTTTTGGTATGCATAGATTGACCATTAAGTTGCTTGAGTACCGATTATTCTTGATTCGATTATGATTGTGGATTTAATAAGATGGGAGTCTTAATGCATCCTTATAACTCTTGAAATTGACAACATTAATCTTGTTTATTTGTTTTGATTTTAACTTTGCTTGGGGACAAGCAAAGGATTAAGTGTGGGGTAATTGTTTAGATCAATTTTGTATATATTTTTTAGGATGTTTTTGTTGATTTTAAGTTAATTTTCATGTTAATTTGTACTTAAGTTTGTTTGAAGTTGTTGATTTAGGTTGAAGTACATTTGATGGAGCTTTTTGATCAAAATTTGGTGGACTTGTTGGAGAAAAAACATGTGACATGCCCAAGCTTGTCATGGCTTGGCCGTATCTCTCATTAAAAGAAGAAGAAATCAAAGACAAGGCAGGACACGGCTAGGATTAACCAAGCTTGGCCTTGTTCCTCAAGCAAACATGTCCAGAAGTAGACACGGGCATGAGACACGGCCAAGCCACAGGCCGTGTCTCACCAAAGGAACAAAAGGCAAAGAAAGAAAAGAAAGAAGCAGAGACTGACACCATCAAGAGACACGGCCAAGCCACTGGCCGTGTCACATGACACGGCCAGGAGCTTGATCGTGTCACCCCTTGGACACAAAGAGGAGCATAAGGAAGTAAGGGACATGGCCAGAAGCTTGGCCGTGTCCCAAGAAAGAAAAGACAAAACCAAGAGACACGGCCAGCAAGCTTGGCCGTGTCACCCTGGATCAATTGTTAGGCTTGCACAAGGTGAGATTAGTGGGGAACAAAAAGGATAAAAAGGAGTGAAATGTGAAAGGATTTATGGAAGAAATATATAATGAAATTGCAAAGTGGGAGACAAAGATGTCTTAAAAATTCAAAATGGAAGAGCATGGGGGGAATAGAAAATAGATTGAATATATTGAGTGGACATTCTCTACACCATTATCATCTTCTTCCTTGGTCCTTGATTGAGAGAGCAAGACACCATTCTCCCATTCTTCATTCACCATTTTCCTTTCACACACCAAGAGCAACGACAATCATTGGAAGTGAAGTGAGTAGCTAGTTCTTGAGGATTAGGGTTTTAAGAGGCTTGAGTGGAGAGTTGAGAACTTAAGAGTGCTATCATTCATCCTTCAAGAAGAAAGCCATTGGTTGAAGAGAGCTTGGAAGTTCATCATCACACATCAAAGAGGGAGCTACGAAAGAGACAAGGAGTCCGATTTTTAGCATCTCCAAAAGGGGTTTTTCAAACTCTTTCTTTTAATCCATTTCTTATATGTTGTTGTTGTATTAAGGATATTAATATTGCAATGAATAACTTTGATTTGGCTTATATTGAAATGAGCATTTGTTTAAAGAATATGATGAGCTAATTTACTCATGCTTTGGGTTGTAGTATATTTGATTGAATGATTTGATTTGATGATTCCATTGATATACCTTGTTATTTGTTGATTGCATTGAAATTAAAGGTAAATTGATAGATTGGCCACCTATTGATTACTTAATATTGAATGACGGACCGAGAGGAGAAGTTTAATATCGGGACTATGCAATTGACTACCCTAAGAATGAATTAGAAATATAAGTTCTACGGTTTATTAATTTGCTAATGTAAAATAGTTGGTTGTTGTTGATTCATAATTGTGAAAACTAGTGAATTGATAATTGACTAATTAACCTAAAGGAACAAATTAAGGTACAAGGTTATATTGATGGATAATTTGATAATTAAACATTTGATTAAATGGACCTACAACCTTAGGCATTATTTCTATAATTGAATTCATCTTGAACAAAATCATTCATTTTCATTTCTAAGGTTAATTACAATTCACCAATCCAATCACACACTTAAGTTCATTATTTCATGTTAATCAAACTATTACACGCAATTCCTTCCTTGTGAGATGACCTTGGGGTGATCACCGTTACTGCAATAGCCTCGTATACTTGCGAGTGCCGCTTTGTAGTAGTATTAATTTTAGCGCAACAGTATGTTTCCATATTTTTGGGTACCTCATGTCATGAGCATCATGTAATTCATTTTATCTTAAAATTTTTGGACCAATGTAAAGGACAAGTTTCGACCTCCTGGTGGGTGTCCTATTTAGTTTTAGACATGGACAATGTAAGGACATGTTTCCATCCTCGGATGGGTGTCCATTTATTTACTTTGTTTGGACATTTCTTTAATTTTAATATAATGATGTTTTATTTTAATTGTTGCATGTAATATGGATAGTATTGTTATACTTAAGAATTTTATAATATTAAGACCGGCAAAGGAGGCAGGTTCTAATGAACCGGGCGTTGTGGGAGTGCTGGGCTATTTCTCACTGTAGACCCTTAATTGTTGACCCAGTCCGGTCCAATATATTTTAATAAGTCCAAAATAATTTTTGTGTTGTCCAATATATTTTTATAAGTCCAAAATAATTTTTGTGTAATCTTAATTAAATTTGCTTTAGTATTTAGTTTTTATTATTAATGAAAAATAAAAATAAAAATAAACAAATAAATAAAATAAAAATAAAAATAAAAATCGGCGATTGAAAATCGGAGACGAAAAATTTTGTTGCTGAAAAGGGGTCGGACGAAATGGTCCGCAGGCAATTTAACTCCCGTAGCCCGCAAATTCCCATGGCAGTTTTTTTCTCCAGTGAAATTTTTTAGCAGCAGTTTTTTTTTTTCCAACAAAATTTTTCCGATGCAATTTTTTTCGAAACTAAATTCAATTTGGTTTTGGTTTCCTTTTCTTAATTAATGTTAGATTCCATGAACAATTAAGATTAATCATTAAAATCTTCTATAAATAGGACTAAAAACAACATAAATAGGGGGAGGAAAAAAGGAGGACAATCGAGTGAAGGAAAAACTTAGAAAAGTGATCGGACTTTAAAACTTTTTCGCAGAGATTAACGATCGGACTTTTGAGAGAAGCAAACAAGCAATTCAATCCATCAAAGGCAACCATCTTGCCTTTGTCCTTGTTCATCCAAGAAGTAATTTTTGGTGGAACCAACAAACGAAGGTATGAATATCAAATCTTTTTTTCTTTACAGTAGCTTGAATCATTAAACTCTTTCTTTTGATTCTAAAAACCTTAGAACCTTAAATCGTCTCCTCTATTTTCAAAAACCCTAAATTACTTTTTTTGTTTCTTCAAAATTTCAAAACCCTAATCTACTTTCCAACTTTCCAAAACCTTAAATCATTTTATTAATTCCTCAAAACCCTAATTCAACTTCAAAACCAAGACAGTAACCCCAAACTAGCTAACCTTAAACCCTAGTTTTCTTAAACCCCAATTCCCTTAAAACCTTAAACCCTAATTTTTCTAAATCCTAATACTTAAAACTCTAAAACCTTATAAACCTAAAAAATTCAACACAGTAAATCCAAACTAATAATCCAGTAACCGTAAATCATAAACCTAATGTTTTAAAGTGTCCAAACCCTAATTTTATGATTTCACTCCTCAAACACTAATTTGGTTAATCAAAGAACTTTATCAACCTCTTAAATTATAAAACTTTAATCCATTTCAATTCCTTAAAAACTTACAGTAGCTTAAACCCATAAATTCCAAAACCCTAAACATATTAAATAAAGAATCTTAAATAGAAACAGTAACCCTAATTTGAATCTTTACTTGCTTTATTTAATTTTGTATTTGATTATATAGTCTATTATATGCTTTAATTTATTTTCAATGCTTTGTTGGTTTATTTAATTTCAATGATTGATTTATTTAATTTAGCATGGATGGATGCTTATTTTATATTTTGATTGATATCTTTGATGAATGATTTATTTATTATGAATAGTTATTTACTTTTATCGATTTATTTTTGATTTCCAAATGTTGTAAGAGGTATGTTTCCACTTTGTGGGTACCTCATTAGTTAAATATCATGTAATTTAAATTGTTTTTATATTCTAGACCAATGTAAAGGGCATGTTTCTACCTTTCGGTGGGTGTCCTATTAGTTTAGGCATGGATTATGTAAGGGCATGTTTCCATCTTCGGATGGGTGTCCATTTATTTATCTTGCTTGGACATTGTTTTGATTTTAATATAATGATACTTTCTTTCAATTGTTGCGTGTATGGATGATGTTGTTATACTTAAGAATTTTATAATATTAAGACCTGTAAAGGAGACCCGTTCCAATGAACCAGGCGTTGTGGGGGTGTTGGGCCATTTCTCACCTTTCCCACACGTACCCAACTTTCTGAACCCATTAGGGGGATGGGGATTCATTAGGAATTGAGTCATCCACCACTTTCTTTTTCCCGGCCCATCCGGGTGGCGAATCCATTTTCTCCGGACTTAGGTCCATGTTCTCTAAGGCCCCGAGCCTAAACAGTGCCGAAGTCGTAAGAACCATTCCACCGGGAGTGGGAACAAAAATCCCCATTCACACTCTATGTCAATTTCTTTTGTCATGTAGCTCCTTAGACATCGCAACACTTTTGGAACCCTATCCATATATGTCAATTCAGGACATGTCAGGGTAGTTTTCTCTCTTCTGTTCTTTTTATTATTTTACACACATTGGGGACAATGTGAGTCTTAAGTGTGGGGGAGGGCATCTTTTATAAATTGATCTTTTATTTTCATTTTTTGCCATTGGTTGCATTTGTCTCAATTAGTTTCTTTAATTTTAATTTTGGATTCAAGTAAACTAGATTGCTATAATAATATGAAGTGAAATGGTTCCTCTTTTCATTAAAATAAAGATTGATTTAGCGAACGACAATCTCTTGTCGAGGTTGACTCAGTTTTCTTAATTGATTTAAATGTGATAGTTTGAATTAGGTATTTGATTGATGAGAGTTGCACATATAAAGTTTAAAACCTTAGTTATATTTTTTAGCATAGCCCAATTCTTTAGATACTTGAGTCGAACTTAGTATGATATCTTTATTATCTTAAGTTCTTGACCACTTTGCTATAAATAAATAAATAAATTAATTAAACTAAATTTCCAAGAGCTATGAAATTTTATGTAATATCCAAAAATGTGCCCTAGAAATTTTAGTATAATTGTTGTTTTATTGAAATTAAAATGTATATGTTATTGGAAAGAGAAAATAATTAAAAAAGGAGTGTATATGTTGTATATATGGATATATATATAACATATACACAAGTCAAATGGATGGTCAAAGGAAGAAGATATTTATTTTGGTTATGTATGAAATTACTAAAAAGGGCAAGTAAGTGAAAGGGAGTTTAATTGTATAGAAGAGGGTAGTTAGGTAATTTTCTTTTTAAATTGCTTGGTGGAGGTTTAAAGAGAGGGGAAATTTGACTTTGCTTCTTTTGTCTCTTTCATTTTTCTTCTTTTCTTTTGGGTGGCCGGGTATCACCTAGACAAGAGAGCAAGAGGTTGTTTTGAGTTCCAAGTTTCAAATTGAAGGAAGACTTCAAGAAAACAAGTTAGAAATTCAAGAAGTTTATCATTTTTGGTAAGTTTTCTCTTGATTTCTCTTGTTCTATTTGGAATTTTGTTTGAGTTTGATGGAGTGTTGTTGATGGTTTGAGTGTGTTTGTGTATGGTGTGTGTAAAAGTGTTGAAATGGAATTAAAGATAAGAAGTTAGGTTGGTGTTGGTGATGGAAGAGTAAGAGTTGTGTTTAGCGAAAATTTTTCTGTTTTACAATTAGTAAAGGCTGTGACTTGTATGATTTTTAATTAAATATAGAAAAATGTTCTTGAAGTGAATGTTTGATATGTTGTGCCTCTATGAGTCTAGAATGACTGAAAAATATGTTGATTCGATTTTGGAATGGTTATGATTTTGGAATGATTATTTTTATTAGACCTGTTCTAGCAGGTACCTTAACTGAGACAGCTATCTTTCAGAATTTTTAATAAAATGTAGAAAAATCATATCCAATTGAATTTTGGATATGTTGTTTCTTAGTGAGTCTAGTATTTGAGAAAAATAATTTGGAACCACGTTGATTGAATTTAATTTACAGAATTCACAAAGTTCAGAATTGCTGCCAGGATGCAGGGCAATTGGGGCAGTCTGGTTGGGTGAACTATTTCACCAGGATTTTGTGTTCAGTTTGATCTCAAATTTTAAAGGAATGATTTTAAGATGTAAAACTAAATTCTGTAAAAATTTTAGAATTTTTAGTCAAGTAGATTATTTTATAAAAATTTTCAAATTAAGGATAAAGTGGAGTCTAAAACCAGAATTTACTATTCATATGGTCATTTTGCTAATACTCCTTTTGGATTAGGTTGTGAAGAGGTTGAATTGCCCTAACCTAAGTGTTGAGGATTCTTGGATGTAATATCCTCATTTATGCCCTAGAATTTTTGCATATTGTTGTTGTTGTTATTGTTATATATTGGATTGAATATATGTGTTAAATTGTAAGAGAAAAGAAATTGAGAAGAGAAAGTATATGTATATGTATTTTGGGAAGAAATAGGGTTTAGAGACAAATTTATATGTTGTGTATATGTTAATATATATGACATATAAAGTGGTCAAAAGGCTTGGTCAATGCAAGAGAAGATATTTATTTGAGATTGGTAAATTACTTAATTGGGCACATATAAGACAAAAAGATAATTATGTGAATAAGGGCACTTTGGTAATTGCTTGGATAAAATCACATGGTGGATATTTAAAGAAGGTTTGACTTGTGTTTTCTTTATCATTTCTTCTTCTTCTTCTTGTTGATGGCCGGCCCTCCATAGCCAAAGAGAAAGAAAGAGACAAGTGATGGTTTTGATGATTTCAAGCTTAAATTGAAGAAAGATTAAGTGTTCAAGTGTTGATTTAAGAAGTTTTTAACTAAGGTAAGATCTTTTCTCTAATTTCTTCAATTCTTTTGAAGTGGTATGATTAAGTTGCTTATGGTATGATTGTAAGTATTGATTTTGCTTGATAGATGAGAAGTTGGGTTGGTGTTGGTGATGGAAGAGTAAGATTGGTGTTTAGTGAAATTGTTTCTGTTTTAGGATTAGTAAAGGCTGTGACTTGTATGATTTTTAATTAATTTTAGAAAAATGTTCTTGAAGTGAATTTTTGATATGTTGTGCCTCTATGAGTCTAGAATGACAGAAAAATATGTTGATTCGATTTTGGAATGGTTATGAGTTTAGAAAAATTATTTTTATTAGACCTGTTCCAGCAGGTACCTTAACTGAGACAGCTCTATTACGGGATTTTTAATAAAATGTAGAAAAATCATATTCAATTGAATTTTGGATATGTTATTTCTTTGTGAGTCTAGTATTTGAGAAAAATAATTTTGAACCACGTTGATTGAATTTGATTTATGGAATTCACAAAGTTCAGAACTGCTGCCAGGATGCAGGGCAATTGGGGCAGTCTGGTTGGGTGAACTATTTCACCAGGATTTTGTGTTCAGTTTGATCTCAAATTTTAAAGGAATGATTTTAAGATGTAAAACTAAATTCTGTAAAAATTTTAGAATTTTTAGTTAAGTAGATTATTTTATAAAAATTTTCAAATTAAGGATAAAGTGGAGTCTAAAACCAGAATTTACTATTCATATGGTCATTTTGCTAATACTCCTTTTGGATTAGGTTGTGAAGAGGTTGAATTGCCCTAACCTAAGTGTTGAGGATTCTTGGATGTAATATCCTCATTTATGCCCTAGAATTTTTGCATATTGTTGTTGTTGTTATTGTTATATATTGGATTGAATATATGTGTTAAATTGTAAGAGAAAAGAAATTGAGAAGAGAAAGTATATGTATATGTATTTTGGGAAGAAATAGGGTTTAGAGACAAATTTATATGTTGTGTATATGTTAATATATATGACATATAAAGTGGTCAAAAGGCTTGGTCAATGCAAGAGAAGATATTTATTTGAGATTGGTAAATTACTTAATTGGGCACATATAAGACAAAAAGATAATTATGTGAATAAGGGCACTTTGGTAATTGCTTGGATAAAATCACATGGTGGATATTTAAAGAAGGTTTGACTTGTGTTTTCTTTATCATTTCTTCTTCTTCTTCTTGTTGATGGCCGGCCCTCCATAGCCAAAGAGAAAGAAAGAGACAAGTGATGGTTTTGATGATTTCAAGCTTAAATTGAAGAAAGATTAAGTGTTCAAGTGTTGATTTAAGAAGTTTTTAACTAAGGTAAGATCTTTTCTCTAATTTCTTCAATTCTTTTGAAGTGGTATGATTAAGTTGCTTATGGTATGATTGTAAGTATTGATTTTGCTTGATAGATGAGAAGTTGGGTTGGTGTTGGTGATGGAAGAGTAAGATTGGTGTTTAGTGAAATTGTTTCTGTTTTAGGATTAGTAAAGGCTGTGACTTGTATGATTTTTAATTAATTTTAGAAAAATGTTCTTGAAGTGAATTTTTGATATGTTGTGCCTCTATGAGTCTAGAATGACAGAAAAATATGTTGATTCGATTTTGGAATGGTTATGAGTTTAGAAAAATTATTTTTATTAGACCTGTTCCAGCAGGTACCTTAACTGAGACAGCTCTATTACGGGATTTTTAATAAAATGTAGAAAAATCATATTCAATTGAATTTTGGATATGTTGTTTCTTTGTGAGTCTAGTATTTGAGAAAAATAATTTTGAACCACGTTGATTGAATTTGATTTATGGAATTCACAAAGTTCAGAACTGCTGCCAGGATGCAGGGCAATTGGGGCAGTCTGGTTGGGTGAACTATTTCACCAGGATTTTGTGTTCAGTTTGATCTCAAATTTTAAAGGAATGATTTTAAGATGTAAAACTAAATTCTGTAAAAATTTTAGAATTTTTAGTCAAGTAGATTATTTTATAAAAATTTTCAAATTAAGGATAAAGTGGAGTCTAAAACCAGAATGTATTATTTATATGAATCATATCAATTGTTCTTTGCCCTAATTGCATTGTTGAGTTTGAGCAACGGTATGTTATGCATTGTGAATGGTTATGTGTTTCATGAATGATATACATTGAAATTGAAATGATAATTCAAATAAGACATGATATGAGACAATGCCATTGTGATTGGCTATGATGATGATATTGAAAGAAAGAAGGCATGTTTGCCTAAATGTGATGAGAATTTGAGAATGGAAATGGTAAGTATATAATAAATGAATTGTTTGTTTAATATGTTATTCAGTTTCAGAGTTCTGGATTTGGGTGGCATGCCTAAGAAATGATGAAAGGTAACAGTCTTGCCGGGTTGAGGATCTCCTCAAATGTGTTGAGTTGATGGTCCAAGAGACTGGGTCTGTTACACTATGAGAATTGTGAATATGAAATATATGATTTGTAACAGTCTTGCCGGGTTGAGGATCTCCTCAAATGTGTTGAGTTGATGGTCCAAGAGACTGGGTCTGTTACACTATGAGAATTGTGACTATGAACCAAAGCAGTAACTCTGAACTCTGAATATCGTATTAAATACTTGTTGGGCCCATAGGTGTCAAGGTTATATGAATGTCCTAAATAATGTTATGAGTTTAATGAAATGAGATGTTGGTTATGGAGTATGATTGATTAATGTTGAATGTGAAAAGATGTTGAAATGTGGTATGCTCATATGACTATGATTTGTAAAATGCATAATTGTGTGGTTAACTTTATATTTATGATGTTGATCTTATCAATAACATATGTGGCATTGCATTTCATTAAAGCATACCGTTAGCATGTTTTATCTTACTAAGCCGTTGGCTTAGCGCGATAGTGTTTAATCGCACAGGTAGTAGTGTGGATAGAGTTGAACCCGAGAGTTCATCAAGACCTAGTGAGAGTAGACCTTGAAGAATCCATTTTGGGAGCTTAAAGATCAGAGCAGACTTGCCAATCATGTATAAATTTTATGTGTTGTAAAACTTGAGTTTTGATGTATATGAATTTGTAAATATGTAAATATTTTATAACTTCCGCTGTGTAATATTTAAATATGGGGGTTGTCACAAAACCTTTATTTTTTGTTGTACTAGAAGTGTAAATCTTTTTTTGCAGGTTGTAGTTGAGGTTACAAGGGGGATTTATTGGGAGTGTACTGAGAATGATTTTGTTTGCATTGGTTTGTGTAAAATGTTTTTAAAAATAAGAAAAAAACCGGTTTTGTCGACACTTGGGACTCAATTTTTAGGCGAAACTATGGCAAAAATTTTGTAAAAATCGGAACTAAAATTTGACTAAGTAAAATTGGTAGCAACATTAGGTTAGTGTGGCGCCTCTACTCAGCTTACATATGTAGGTTGGGAAGGGGTGTTACAATTGTTTTGGTATCAGAGCCTAGGTTTGAGATTCTCAACCTAGGTAAAATGTAAGAAAAAGACTATTTTTACTTAAAAAGTGAGTTTTTGAACAAAAATACATGTTTGGGATTGGCAGTCTCTGATCTTTAATAAGAGGTATTCTGTTGTGTTTGCAGACTTAGGTTATGATGGATTCTCACTCTCGTCAGTCGATTGAGGGTAGTGCCGAGAGTATTGCTCCTGCTGAGGGAGCTAGGGTTGATAGTGTTGAGGAGGCACCTGCTTCGGTGTCTGGTAGACCAGCTGGGGAGGAGGTTCCGCCAGCCTGGTTTAGGCCTATGATGGAAGCTATGAGACAAGCACCTGTGCAACCACAGCCACCGCCACCACCCCCTCAGCCTTCAGTACCAGTAAGGCACTATGATAAGCTAAGGAAATATGGAGCAGAGGATTTCTCTGGTACAGTTGATCCGGCTGTAGCAGAACAGTGGCTTGATAGAGTTCAGAGGGTATTTGTGCTGTTGCAAGCCACGTCAGAGGAGAAGTTTGACTATGCAAGATCTTTGCTACAGAAGGATGCCTACGATTGGTGGAAGACAGTGCCCCATTCTATGGATGATCCTCCAACACTGTCTTACACTGATTTTCTGAGGGAATTTGAGTTGAAGTATACTCCTAGGGAGTATAAAGATGGGAAGAAAAGAGAGTTTCTAGATTTGAAGCAAGATCATCGGACCGTAACTGAATATGAAGTTGAGTTTATTCGACTGAGTCAGTATGCTGGGGGTATCATTGCTGATGAGATTGATAGATGTCGGCGATTTGAGGAGGGATTGAGACCCTCGATCATGTGCTTAGTGGCTGGATCCAGATATCAGGATTTCTCACAGCTTGTGGCAGCAGCTCGAAGTGTAGAGCGAGCTCAAGTTATTGCAGCTGCTTCAGAGGAAGAGGTTAGGGTTAGGAGGCCCCAGTTTGAGGCAGGGTCTTCTTCTGCAAAGAGGGGTAGAGGAAGTTTTGTTCCTCGGAGTAGTAGGAGCCAGAGACCAGTGGGTAGGTCAGTGCAGTTCCAGAGGCAGAGATTTAGACCTGCAGCTTCGGTAGCGAGTGCTCCTACTCATGGAATTCAGAGATCCACCTTACCTGTGTGTGACCAGTGTGGTGGAAGACATGGGGGCGTTTGTTGGAGGCATAGTAGATCAGGGGTATGCTTCAGGTGTGGATCACCTGACCACTTTGTGAGAGACTGTCCTGAGAGGCAGGAGCAGATGCCAGTGGATTCTGCTGCTTCTCGAGCTAGTGTGAGGGGAGGCAGAGGAGGCAGAGGTGCCAGCCGAGGAGGTAGACCAGGATTCAGTTCTAGAGGAGGTGCTACATCCAGGGAGGGTAGACCAGAGGAGGTTGGATCTTCCCAGAGGATGTATGTTATGCAGAGGCAGCCAGATACATCGGCAGTCATAGCTGGTACTTTTTCTTTATTTAATACTCCAGTACTTGCTTTGATTGATCCGGGTTCCACGCATTCATATGTTAGTGTATCTGTTTTGCCTGTCTCTGATTTGAATGCTGAGTCCCTAGAATTTGATGTGTTGGTGACAAATCTGTTAGGGCATAGTGTGGTTGTGAGTAAGGTGCATAGAGATAGTGCAGTAGTGGTGCAGGGTGAGGAGTTCTTAGGGGATTTGATTGAGATGCCATTTAAGGAATATGATGTGATCTTAGGTATGGATTGGCTATCTCGACATGGAGCTGTGGTAGATTGTAAGAAGAAAATTGTTTCTTTGAAAACTGTTGATGGTAGAGAGGTGATAGTATCTAATGAGCAGGAATAGCTAGCCTCCTTATTTGTTTCAGCTGTTGCAGCCAGGAGGTTGATTAGAAAGGGATGTGAAGCCTATCTTGCTCATGTGGTAGATACTAGAGTAAGAAGTTCTCCCATTGATAGCATTGCCACAGTTGCAGAGTTCCCAGATGTGTTTCCAGAGGAGTTGCCAGGATTGCCTCCCGAGAGAGAGGTGGAGTTCGGTATTGAATTGTTGCCTGGTACCACTCCTATCTCTATTACTCCTTATAGAATGGCACCAGCAGAATTGAGGGAGTTGAAAGTGCAATTACAGGAGTTGTTGGACAAAGGATTTATTCACCCCAGTGTTTCTCCTTGGGGAGCTCCTGTTCTATTTGTGAAGAAGAAAGATGGTACTATGAGGTTGTGTATTGATTATAGGCAATTGAACAAGGTGACTATTAAAAATAAATATCCTTTGCCTAGAATCGATGATCTCTTTGATCAGTTGAAGGGAGCGTCAGTGTTCTCCAAAATTGATTTGAGATCTGGGTATCATCAGTTGAGAGTCAAAGCTGAAGATGTTCCTAAGACCGCTTTTCGGACCAGGTATGGGCATTATGAATTTTTAGTTATGCCTTTTGGTCTGACGAATGCACCTGCAGCTTTCATGGATTTGATGAATAGGGTGTTTAGGCCCTATTTGGATCAGTTTGTAGTGGTCTTCATTGATGATATACTGGTGTATTCGCGGAATGAGGAGGAACATGATATGCATCTGCGGATTGTGTTGCAGATTTTGAGAGAGAGGCAGTTGTTTGCTAAATTGTCGAAGTGTGAGTTCTGGTTGGATCAGGTAGCTTTTCTCGGACATGTTGTTTCAGCAGAAGGCATTAAAGTTGATCCGAGCAAAGTTGAAGCTGTATTGAATTGGAATCCACCTAAATCAGTGACAGAGGTTAGAAGTTTTCTGGGTTTGGCAGGCTATTACCGGCGGTTTGTGAAAGGATTTTCTTTGATAGCTACTCCACTCACCAGATTGCTTCGTAAGGGAGTGAGATTTGTGTGGACGGATCAGTGTCAGGCTAGCTTTGAGCAGTTGAGAGAAATGTTGACTCAAGCGCCTGTTTTAACTTTACCTGTTGAAGGCAAACCATATGTGATCTACAGTGATGCTTCACATAGAGGTTTGGGGTGTGTATTGATGCAGGAAGGGAAAGTTATAGCTTATGCATCTCGACAGTTGAAACCGCATGAGCTTAACTATCCGACCCATGATTTGGAATTGGCTGCCATTGTTTTTGCATTGAAGATTTGGCGCCATTATCTGTTTGGGGAGAAATGTTTCATCTACACTGATCACAAGAGTTTGAAGTATTTGGGTGTCCAGAAAGAACTCAATCTTCGTCAGAGGAGATGGTTGGAGTTGATTAAAGACTACGACTGTTTGATTAACTATCATCCAGGTAAAGCAAATGTTGTTGCTGATGCCTTAAGTCGGAAGTCTTTAGCTGGTTTAACAATTTATTCGCTCTCGTTGCTTGTTGAATTGAGAGCTCTGCGTGCTAACTTTGTATCTTGTGATGATGGTGCATTGTTGGCACAATTGCATTTGAAACCAGTTTTATTGGATCAGATCAGAGAGGCTCAGTTGACTGATATGAAGATTCAGAAGATTATTTCAGATTGTCACGATGGAAAGACTAGAGATTTTGTTGTGAGAGATGATGGGAGTCTCTGGTTCAAGAGCAGATTGTGTGTACCCGATGATGCTGATTTGAAAAGGGTCATTTTGGAAGAAGCTCATCAGTCAATGTTTGCTATGCATCCGGGTAATACGAAGATGTATCATGATTTGAGACAACATTATTGGTGGATTGGTTTGAAGAGAGACATTGCAGATTTTGTGTCGAAATGTCTCACTTGTCAGAAGGTTAAAGCAGAGCATCAAGTTCCAACCGAGTTGCTTCAACCATTGTTAGTGCCAGAATGGAAGTGGGAAAGAGTGACAATGGATTTTGTGTCTGGTTTGCCATTGACACAAAAGAAGCATGATGCTATATGGGTGATTGTGGATAGATTGACGAAGACAGCTCATTTCCTTCCGGTGCGGATGGATTACTCTTTGGAGAGATTGGCTGAGCTGTATATTCAGGAGATTGTGAAACTGCATGGTGTTCCAACTTCTTTAGTGTCTGATCGAGATCCCAGGTTTACTTCCAGATTTTGGAAGAGTTTGCATAGTGCTTTGGGTTCTCGACTGCACTTCAGCGCTGCTTTTCATCCACAGACGGATGGACAGTCAGAGAGGGTGATACAGATTATTGAGGACATGTTGAGAAGCTGTGTCATCGATTTCTCTGGAAGTTGGGATAGGTTTTTACCTCTTGTGGAGTTTGCTTACAACAACAGTCACCAATCCAGCATTGGTATGGCACCGTTTGAAGCATTGTATGGCAGACGGTGTAGGACACCTCTTTGTTGGAATGAGCTTGGAGATAATAAGTTGGTTGGACCTGATTTGATTCAAGAAACTGAGGAAAAAGTGAAGTTGATTCGAGGTAGGTTAAAAGCAGCTTCAGACCGACAGAAGTCTTATGCAGATCGGAAGAGGAGAGACATTCAGTTTGATGTTAGAGATAAGGTGTTTTTGAAAGTATCTCCTTGGAAGAAGATTTTGAGGTTCGGTCGGAAAGGAAAATTGAGTCCTCGTTTCATTGGGCCGTATGAAGTGTTAGAAAGAGTTGGGCCAGTTGCATATCGACTTGCTTTGCCACCTGAGTTGGATCGTATTCATAATGTATTCCATGTTTCTATGTTGAGGAGATATAGGTCGGATCCATCTCATGTGTTGCCATTTGAATCTATTGAAGTGAGCCCAGACTTGACATTTGAAGAGGAACCAGTTGCTATCTTGGCACGGGAAGTAAAAGAGTTGAGAAACAAGAGAGTGCCATTGGTGAAGATTTTGTGGAAAAATCATGGAAAAGAAGAAGCAACTTGGGAAAGTGAACAATCCATGTGAGAACAGTATCCGCAGTTGTTTCAGAGTTGATATCAGGTAATTTCGAGGACGAAATTTTCTTTTTAGAGGGGGAGAATTGTAATATCCTCATTTATGCCCTAGAAGTTTTGCATATTGTTGTTGTTGTTAGTGTTATATATTGGATTGAATATATGTGTTAAATTGTAAGAGAAAAGAAATAGAGAAGAGAAAGTATATGTATATGTATTTTGGGAAGAAATAGGGTTTAGAGACAAATTTATATGTTGTGTATATGTTAATATATATGACATATAAAGTGGTCAAAAGGCTTGGTCAATGCAAGAGAAGATATTTATTTGAGATTGGTAAATTACTTAATTGGGCACATATAAGACAAAAAGATAATTATGTGAATAAGGGCACTTTGGTAATTGCTTGGATAAAATCACATGGTGGATATTTAAAGAAGGTTTGACTTGTGTTTTCTTTATCATTTCTTCTTCTTCTTCTTGTTGATGGCCGGCCCTCCATAGCCAAAGAGAAAGAAAGAGACAAGTGATGGTTTTGATGATTTCAAGCTTAAATTGAAGAAAGATTAAGTGTTCAAGTGTTGATTTAAGAAGTTTTTAACTAAGGTAAGATCTTTTCTCTAATTTCTTCAATTCTTTTGAAGTGGTATGATTAAGTTGCTTATGGTATGATTGTAAGTATTGATTTTGCTTGATAGATGAGAAGTTGGGTTGGCGTTGGTGATGGAAGAGTAAGATTGGTGTTTAGTGAAATTGTTTCTGTTTTAGGATTAGTAAAGGCTGTGACTTGTATGATTTTTAATTAATTTTAGAAAAATGTTCTTGAAGTGAATTTTTGATATGTTGTGCCTCTATGAGTCTAGAATGACAGAAAAATATGTTGATTCGATTTTGGAATGGTTATGAGTTTAGAAAAATTATTTTTATTAGACCTGTTCCAGCAGGTACCTTAACTGAGAAAGCTCTATTTCGGGATTTTTAATAAAATGTAGAAAAATCATATTCAATTGAATTTTGGATATGTTGTTTCTTAGTGAGTCTAGTATTTTAGAAAAATAATTTGGAACCACGTTGATTGAATTTGATTTATGGAATTCACAAAGTTCAGAACTGCTGCCAGGATGCAGGGCAATTGGGGCAGTCTGGTTAGGTGAACTATTTGACCAAGATTTTGTGTTCAGCTTGATCTGAAATTTTAAAGGGATGATTTTAAGATACAAAACTAAATTCTGTAAAAATTTTAGAATTTTTAGTCAAGTAGATTATTTTATACAATTTTTCAAAATAAGGATAAAATGGAGTCTAAAACCAGAATGTATTATTTATATGAATCATATCAATTGTTCTTTGCCCTAATTGCATTGTTGAGTTTGAGCAATGGTATGTTATGCATTGTGAATGGTTATGTGTTTCATGAATGATATACATTGAAATTGAAATGATAATTCAAATAAGACATGATATGAGACAATGCCATTGTGATTGGCTATGATGATGATATTGAAAGAAAGAAGGCATGTTTGCCTAAATGTGATGAGAATTTGAGAATGGAAATGGTAAGTATATAATAAATGAATTGTTTGTTTAATATGTTATTCAGTTTCAGAGTTCTGGATTTGGGTGGCATGCCTAAGAAATGATGAAAGGTAACAGTCTTGCCGGGTTGAGGATCTCCTCAAATGTGTTGAGTTGATGGTCCAAGAGACTGGGTCTGTTACACTATGAGAATTGTGAATATGAAATATATGATTTGTAACAGTCTTGCCGGGTTGAGGATCTCCTCAAATGTGTTGAGTTGATGGTCCAAGAGACTGGGTCTGTTACACTATGAGAATTGTGACTATGAACCAAAGCAGTAACTCTGAACTCTGAATATCGTATTAAATACTTGTTGGGCCCATAGGTGTCAAGGTTATATGAATGTCCTAAATAATGTTATGAGTTTAATGAAATGAGATGTTGGTTATGGAGTATGATTGATTAATGTTGAATGTGAAAAGATGTTGAAATGTGGTATGCTCATATGACTATGATTTGTAAAATGCATAATTGTGTGGTTAACTTTATATTTATGATGTTGATCTTATCAATAACATATGTGGCATTGCATTTCATTAAAGCATACCGTTAGCATGTTTTATCTTACTAAGCCGTTGGCTTAGCGCGATAGTGTTTAATCGCACAGGTAGTAGTGTGGATAGAGTTGAACCCGAGAGTTCATCAAGACCTAGTGAGAGTAGACCTTGAAGAATCCATTTTGGGAGCTTAAAGATCAGAGCAGACTTGCCAATCATGTATAAATTTTATGTGTTGTAAAACTTGAGTTTTGATGTATATGAATTTGTAAATATGTAAATATTTTATAACTTCCGCTGTGTAATATTTAAATATGGGGGTTGTCACAAAACCTTTATTTTTTGTTGTACTAGAAGTGTAAATCTTTTTTTGCAGGTTGTAGTTGAGGTTACAAGGGGGATTTATTGGGAGTGTACTGAGAATGATTTTGTTTGCATTGGTTTGTGTAAAATATTTTTAAAAATAAGAAAAAAACCGGTTTTGTCGACACTTGGGACTCAATTTTTAGGCGAAACTATGGCAAAAATTTTGTAAAAATCGGAACTAAAATTTGACTAAGTAAAATTGGTAGCAACATTAGGTTAGTGTGGCGCCTCTACTCAGCTTACATATGTAGGTTGGGAAGGGGTGTTACATTGGAAGTGTAAGTGTATTGATTGGTGTGACTTGGTTTTAAGGTAAGTACAAACTACACTATTGCATACATTCAAGTGATGTTGAGACTTGACACACATTTGATTGTAAATGTGATAAGGAACCTAATGCATTGTTGATGGATATTAAAAAAAATCACATTATGTTTGGTAATATGTGAATGTTGTGATGAGCATGTAAAATATGTGTTAATGCCATTGATTATATCCATTTGAATAATGAATTGATTAATGTGATTTGAAATATAATATGAGATGGTTGAAACATATTTGCTTATATGATGATGAAATGAAAAATGGAAATGAAATGTGAAAGATATAATATTATGAAGAATTGTTTTATTGTGATTTGAGATCATATGAGATATAATGCCATGGTTGTTGGCTATGATGATGCAAATGAGATATATAATGGAGGCATGGTTGCCTAATTAATTATGAGAAATGAAATGAAAAGAGATTGAAAAAAAAGATAAATAAAATGATTGTGTGCCTAATATGTTTATTTAATTTTTAGAGTTCTTGTTTTGGCGGCATGCCTAAGAATCACTGGATAGGTGAAATGACCGGGTCGTAAGCCGATTCCAGTTAGTAAATGTGAAATGTGATTTTTTTGGGGTGAAATGACCGGGTTGTAAACCTCAAAAACAAATTATTGAAACTAGATTGAGTGAAATGACTGGGTCGTAAACTCAAATCTAGTTAATTATCCATGGATAAATGTATTGATGATTATGATTATGGACCAAAGCAGTAACTCTGAACTTTGAATAACATATTAGTGTATTTTGGGCCCATGCTTGTCTTTGTTTTCAATGTGAATCATGAATATTTTGATTAATTATTAAATAATGTAAGATTGTGAAATATAATATTCTTTTGAATTGTTTATGAAACTTGATTGTGTGACATTGGCATTGCATTGAGGCATAATATTATGGTTGTTTGTATCACTAAGCCGTGGGCTTAGCACGATTGTGGTTCATCGCGCAGGTGATAGGGAAGAACCAGAGAGTTCCTCTAGGTCGAGTCGAGTCTAGATTTTGAGGTGTTGATAGTGGGCGTAAAGATCAAAGACTGACTGCCGAACATGTATAAATTTTATGTGTTGTAAAACTTGAGTTTTGATGTATATGAATTTGTAAATATTGTTACTTTCCGCTACATAGTGAACAAATATTTTATCTACTGTATTTCATAATAAACCTTTACTTTATTTTGTACTAGAAGTATAAATCCTTTTTGCAGGTTGTAGTTGAGGTTATAAGGGGGATTTATTGGAAGTGTACTGAGAATGATTTTGGTTGCATTGGTTTGTGTAAAAAAAATTGTTTTCAAAAATCAGGAAAAAACCAGTTTTGTCGACACTTGGGACTCAATTTTTAGGTGAAACTATGGCAAAATTTTTCTGTAAAAAAAATCGAAACTAAAATTTGACTAAGTAAAATTGGTAGCAACATTAGGATAGTATGGCGCCTCTACTCAGCTTACACACGTAGGTCGGGAAGGGGTGTTACAATTTTTGGTATCAGAGCCTAGGTTTGAGATTCTCAACCTAGGTCAATTGTAAGAAAAAGAATATTTTGATTTTTAAAGTGGGTTTTTGAGTAAAATACATGTTTTGGTATGGCAGTTTTTGATCTGTAATGAGGAATATTCTGCTATGTTTGCAGATATAGGTAGAGATGGCATCTCATTCAGGACAGTCTGTTGAGGGTAGTGCGGAAAGTGTAGCTCCTGAAGAGAGTAGAGATGGAGCTAGGATTGAGAGGGTTAGTGAGGCACCAGTTTCTGTGCCAGAGAGATCAGCTGCTGAGGAGGCTCTGCCGGGTTGGTTAAGGCATATGGTAGAACTGTTGAGGGGAGCTCCAGTGCAGCCGCCACCACCACCACCACCACAGCCTCAGATGCCGGTAAGACATTATGACAAGTTAAGAAAATATGGGGCTGAGGATTTCTTGGGCACTACCGATCCTGCAGTGGCTGAGCAGTGGTTGGATAAGGTGCAGAAGATATTCATTCAGTTGCAAGCCACTTCGGATGAGAAATTTGACTATGCCAGATCCCTCCTGCAGAAAGATGCCTATGACTGGTGGAAGACGGTTCCTCATGCCATGGATGATCCACCTACATTATCTTATGGTGATTTTCTGAGGGAGTTCGAGCAGAAATATACTCCGAGGGAGTATAAAGATATTAAGAAGATGGAATTCCTGAATTTGAAGCAAGACAACCGGACGGTAACAGAGTGTGAGATTGAGTATATCCGGTTGAGTCGAAATGCAGGGGGAATTATCTCTGATGAAATAGACCGATGTAGAAGATTTGAGGAGGGATTGAGGCCCTTTATCATGTGCATTGTGGCTGGTTCCCGGTACCAGGATTTTTCTCAGCTTGTTGCAGCAGCTAGAAGTGTTGAGAGAGCACAGGGCATTGCAGCAGCTTCTACTAAGGAAGAGACCAGGATAAGAAGATCCCAGTTTGAGGCAGGGTCTTCATCTATGAAGAGGGGTCGAGGAGGTTTTGTTTCGAGAACCAGTAGAACGCAGAGACAGTCGGGCAGAATAGTTCAGTATCAGAGGTAGAGGCCGAGACTGACAGTTTCTGTAGCTAGTTCCCCGACTCCAGTGATTCAGAGGTCTACTCCACCTGTATGTGAGCATTGTGGTAAGACCTATGGGGGTGTTTTTTGGAAGATTGGTGGACCAGCTGGGTGTTTTAGATGTGGGTCACCAGCTCATTTTGTTAGAGATAATCCTGAGATGCAGGAGTATAGGCAGGCTGATACTGCAGCTTCTCGACCTAGTGTCAGCAGAGGTGGTCGAGGGGGCAGAGGTTTCAGTAGAGGTGGTAGACCTGGGTTTAGTCAGAGAGGAGGATCTTCATCCAGGGGCAGCAGGCCAGGTGAGGCCGGATCTTCTCAGAGAGTATATGTGATGCAGAGGCAGCCAGATGCTTCAGCAGTTATAGCGGGTACATTTTCTTTATTTGGCATTTCAGTACTTGCTTTGATTGATCCAGGATCTACTCATTCATACATAAGTGCATCTATCTTGCCTATGTCTGAATTGCATTCAGAGTCCTTAGGATTTGATGTCTTAGTGACCAATCCTTTAGGACATAGTGTTGTGGTGAGTAGGGTGCATCGTGAGAGTGCTGTTGTGGTTCAAGGTGAGAAGTTTCTTGGTGATTTAATTGAAATGCCTTTTAAAGAATATGATTTGATCTTAGGCATGGATTGGTTGTCTAAGCATGGAGTTGTGGTGGATTGTCAAAAGAAATGTGTTACTTTGAGAACTGGTGATGGTAGAAGTATATAAGTATCTAGTGAGTAGAGACAACTTACATCCTTGTTTGTATCAGTTGTAACAGCCAGAAAGTTGATTAGAAAAGGGTGTGTTGCTTATCTTACTCATGTTATGGATACTAAAGTAATGGGTTCTCAACTTAATAGTATACCCACAGTTGCGGAGTTTCCATATGTTTTTCCTAAGGAGTTGCCAGGGTTATCCCCTGAGAGAGAGGTTGAGTTTGGTATCGATTTGTTGCCTGGTACCACTCCCATCACTATCACTCCATATCGAATGGCACCTGCTAAATTGAGAGAGTTGAAGGTGCAGTTGCAGGAGTTGTTGGATAAAGGGTTTATTCACCCTAGTCTTTCTCCGTGGGGAGCTCCTGTGTTGTTTGTGAAGAAAAAGGATGGTACTTTGAGATTGTGCATCGATTATAGGCAATTGAACAAAGTAACTATCAAGAATAAGTATCCTTTGCCCCGAATTGATGATCTCTTTGATCAGTTGAAGGGAGCAGCGGTGTTTTCCAAAATTGATTTGAGATAAGGGTACCATCAATTGAGGGTTAGAGCTGAAGATGTTTCTAAGACAGCTTTCCGCACAAGATATGGGCATTATGAGTTCTTGGTAATGCCTTTTGGATTGACGAATGCACCTGCAGCTTTCATGGATTTGATGAATAGGGTGTTTAGGCCCTATCTGGATCAGTTTGTGGTGGTTTTCATCGATGATATTTTGGTGTATTCACGTAATGAGGAAGAACATGTCATGCATCTGCGAATTGTGTTACAGATCTTGAGAGAGAAGCAGTTGTATGCTAAGCTATCAAAGTGTGAGTTTTGGCTTGACTAAGTAACTTTTCTCGGTCATATATTTTCAGCAGATGGTATAAGAGTTGATCCGAGTAAATTTGAGGCCATTTTGAATTGGAGTCCACCAAAGTCAGTGACTGAAGTTAGAAGTTTTCTGGGTTTGGCAGGCTATTATCAAAGGTTTGTGAAAGGTTTTTCTTTGATAGCTACTCCACTCACCAGATTGCTTCGAAAGGGAGTTAGATTTGTGTGGACAGATCAGTGTCAAGCTAGTTTTGATCAGTTGAAAGAAATGTTAACTCAAGCTCCTGTTCTTACTTTACCCGAGGAAGATAAACCATATGTGATTTACAGTGATGCTTCACATAATGGTTTAGGATGTGTCTTGATGCAAGAGGGTAAAGTTGTAGCTTATGCTTCTCGGCAGTTGAAGCCGCATGAGCTTAATTATCCGACACATGATCTGGAATTGGCAGCTATAGTATTTGCTTTGAAGATTTGGCGACACTACTTGTATGGGGAGAAATGTTTTATCTATACGGATCATAAAAGTTTGAAATATTTGGGTGTCCAGAGAGAGCTGAATCTTCGGCAAAGGCGATGGTTAGAGCTGATCAAAGACTTGTTTGATTGATTATCATCCTGGTAAGGCAAATGTAGTTGCTGACGCCTTGAGTTGGAAGTCTCTGGCAGGTTTGGCTGTTTATTCGCTCTCGTTGCTTGTTGAGTTGAGAGCGTTATGTGCTAGTTTTGAAGCATGTGATGATGGTGCATTGTTGGCTCAGTTGCAATTGAGACCAGTATTGTTGAATCAGATTAAGGAGGCTCAATTGACAGATGAGAAAATTCAGAAGATTATTTCAGATTGCCAAAATGGAGAGAGCCGAGATTTCTTTGTGAGAAGTGATGGTAGCCTTTGGTTTAAGGATAGATTGTGTGTTCCTGATAATGATAGTTTGAAAAAGGTTATTTTTGAGGAAGCACACCAATCGGTTTTTGCTATGCATCCGGGAAGTACAAAGATGTACCATGAATTGAGACAGTATTATTGGTGGTCTGGTATGAAGAGAGACATAGCAGAATTTGTGTCCAAATGTCTCACTTGTCAGAGGGTGAAAGCTGAGCATCAAGTTCCAATAGGGTTGCTTCAACCTTTAACGGTGCCTGAATGGAAATGGGAGAGAATCACAATGGATTTTGTGTCTGGTTTGCCTATGACAAAGAGGAAGCATGATGCCATTTGGGTGATTGTTGATAGGTTGACAAAGACAACTCATTTTCTTCCGGTTCGGATGGAATTTTCACTTGAGAAGTTAGCTGAATTGTACATCAATGAGATAGTAAAGTTGCATGGAGTCCCAATTTCTTTAGTGTCTGATCGAGATCCTAAATTTACTTCAAGATTTTGGAAGAGTTTACATGGTACTTTGGGTTATCGATTGCATTTTAGCACTGCTTTTCATCCACAGACAGATGGGCAGTCAGAGAGAGTGATACAGATTATTGAGGATATGTTGAGAAGCTGTGTCATTGATTTCTCTGGAAGTTGGGATAGATTTTTGCCACTTGTAGAATTTGCTTACAACAACAGTCATCAATCCAGTATTGGAATGGCACCATTTGAGGCATTGTATGGAAGAAAATGTAGAACGCCTCTATGTTGGAATGAAGTTGGGGAAGGCAAATTGGTTGGTCCTGATCTGATTAAAGAGACTGAAGAAAAAGTGAAGATGATTCGGGATAGGTTGAAAGCAGCTTCAGACCGACAGAAGTCTTATTCAGATTTGAAGAGGAGAGACATAGAGTTTGATGTTGGAGATAAAGTATTTTTGAAAGTGTCTCCTTGGAAAAAGATATTGAGATTTGGTCAAAAAGGGAAGCTAAGTCCTCGTTTCATTGGACCGTATGAGATATTAGAAAGAGTTGGGCCAGTTGCTTATCTTCTTGCTTTACCGCCTGAGTTGGATAGAATCCATAATGTATTCCGTGTTTCTATGTTGTGGAGGTATAGATCAGACCCATCTCATATCTTGCCAGTTGAATCCATTGAAGTGAGTCCGGATTTGACATTTGAAGAAGAACCAATTGCTATTTTTGCACATGAAGTGAAAGAGTTGAGGAATAAGAAAGTGCCATTAGTGTAGGTTCTATGGAAGAATCATGGGAGAGAAGAGGCAACTTGGGAGAGCGAGCAAGCAATGCAAGATCAGTATCCTCAACTGTTTCAGACATAATATCAGGTAATTTCGAGGACGAAATTTCTTTTTAGAGGGGGAGAATTGTAATATCCCAAAATGTGCCCTAGTAGTTTTAGTATAATTGTTGTTTTATTTGAATTAAAATGTATATGTTATTGGAAAGAGAAAATAATTTAAAAAGGAGTGTATATGTTGTATATATGGATATATATATAACATATACACAAGTCAAATGGATGGTCAAAGGAAGAAGATATTTATTTTGGTTATGTATGAAATTACTAAAAACAACAAGTAAGTGAAAGGGAGTTTAATTGTATAGAAGAGGGTATTTAGGTAATTTTCTTTTTAAATTGCTTGGTGGAGGTTTAAAGAGAGGGGAAATTTGACTTTGCTTCTTTTGTCTCTTTCATTTTTCTTCTTTTCTTTTGGGTGGCCGGGTATCACCTATACAAGAGACCAAGAGGTTGTTTTGAGTTCCAAGTTTCAAATTGAAGGAAGATTTCAAGAAAACAAGTTAGAAATTCAAGAAGTTTATCATTTTTGGTAAGTTTTCTCTTGATTTCTCTTGTTCTATTTGGAATTTTGTTTGAGTTTGATGGTGTAACACCCCAATACTCCATATAAATACTATACATATACCTAGTATACATACAGTAAGAATATAAAGTATAAGGATGCCACTTTTCTTTTTACCTTTCAATACCTGTAACAAAATTCAAACCATAATAGGTCAATTTAAAGAACACTTACAAATTATTGTCTTTATTAAAACTTCATTTATACCTATAATATAACATACTTAAAGTGGATACATGTATGCATTACCCTCTAGTTGGTCTCGACAAAATCTTACTCTTCTCGTGGCATACCAAAAGACTTCATATCTTCCACCAAGCTACCTGCGTGATAATACATCCGCGCTAAGCTCGAAAGCTTAGTAGTACAAATATAAAATACAAACATATATCATGGAAACACTAACATATAAAGATATCTCAATTCCATATACTTTTAGTTCTTATTAAGTTTATCCCTATTCATTTGCGCCTTTCATATCTTTCAACTAATCTCATATCTTATACACATATAAACATAACATTTCTACCAAGTCCAACCCATCACTAATATTCACAATCAACATCTCAATACACACATTATACATCATACTAATCATAAGTCACATTTCCAATTAAGACAATCATTGTCATCAACCACAATTCATCAATTGAATTCACAATCAATGCTAATACACACATTATACATCATACCAATCATAACATTTCTTTATTCACAATTCAACATTGATGATTCATCACTAGTGCTCATAATCAATATTTCAATGCACATATTACATATCATCAATCACATGTCCAATGAAGTATACCAAAGATTTCATTATCCACTTCTTTCAACATTTGTATATCACATTGACAACAAAGACAGACTCGGGCCCAACAGACACCACTATGTTATTCAGAGTTCAGAGTTACTGCTTTGGTCTATAATCATAATCATCAAGCCCATAGGCATCATATATCAATATTTCTATCCATGGATAGTGTAACAGCCCCAGTCTCTTGGACCATCAACTCATCATGAGGAGATCCTCAACCCGGCAAGACTGTTACCAATCATATATTTCATATTCACAATTCTCATAGTGTAACAGACCCAGTCTCTTGGACCTCAATTCAACTCAATTTGAAGAGATCCTCAACCCGGCAAGACTGTTACCTTTTTCATTTTATAGGCATGCCTCCAAACCCAGAACTCTGAAGACTGAATAACACATTAAACACATATTTCACTTATTGTTTCATTATCAATTTCAA
Source organism: Garcia nutans (assembly GCA_947685225.1). NCBI lineage: Eukaryota > Viridiplantae > Streptophyta > Magnoliopsida > Malpighiales > Euphorbiaceae > Garcia > Garcia nutans. Next base: position 13,542,446 of record CANTUV010000040.1, read on the forward strand.
TCTCAATGTTCATTATCATCTAGGCAAATATGCCTTATTTCTTTCAATTAGATCATCATAGCCAATCACAATGGCTTCATCTCACATTTGAATCATCATGGCCAATTACAATGGCTTCACAACATATCATATCTCAATCCATATGATACATATAACATCATTGCTATAACATTACAAAGTACCTTATTCATATAGCACAATACAATTCACAAGATTCATAATACACAAAACATAGTATTGTTCATATAGTATCATGTGCATCATCATTATAATACTCAACATCAATTACATTAACCAAATGAACATATCATTATTCAATCACATGATTCACATTATACATATAGCATCATTGCTATAACATTACAAAGTACATTAAAGTAATTCTTCATAAAAGTGTTTATCATAATAAATTTGCATAGCTCATACCTTGTTGAATGATCCTCTTCTCTTTCACACTATACAAGTCACAATAGATTAACAATGTAATAATTTACCTAACATTATTTAATTATACTCAATCAATTGTATTTTCATACATTAATATTCATCAAATCATTCACATCTTTCATTTTCCCATAACACAATTATATATATACATATCATTAATGATATAAACACATCAAAATACATTAGTGATATGCATTAACAATGCAATCATGCAACATTGGTACTTACCTTAATAACATTTCACACCACTCTAACTCTTCTCCACTCACTAGTTCTTCACTTCACAAATTAGGGCAATTCAACCTCTTCACAACCTAATCCAAAAGGAATATTAGCAAAATGACCATATGAATAGTACATTCTGGTTTTAGACTCCATTTTATCCTTATTTTGAAAAATTGTATAAAATAATCTACTTGACTAAAAATTCTAAAATTTTTACAGAATTTAGTTTTGTATCTTAAAATCATTCCTTTAAAATTTCAGATCAAACTGAACACAAAATCTTGGTCAAATAGTTCACCTAACCAGACTGCCCCAATTGCCCTGCATCCTGGCAGCAGTTCTGAACTTTGTGAATTCCATAAATCAAATTCAATCAACGTGGTTCCAAATTATTTTTCTCAAATACTAGACTCACTAAGAAACAACATATCCAAAATTCAATTGGATATGATTTTTCTACATTTTATTAAAAATCCCGAAATATAGCTGTCTCAGTTAAGGTACCTGCTGGAACAGGTCTAATATAAATAATCTTTCTAAACTCATAACCATTCCAAAATCGAATCAACATATTTTTCAGTCATTCTAGACTCATAGAGGCAAAACATATCAAAAATTCACTTCAAGAACATTTTTCTATAATTAATTAAAAATCATACAAGTCACAGCCTTTACTAATTGTAAAACAGAAAAATATTCACTAAACACAACTCTTACTCTTCCATCACCAACACCAATTTAACTTCTTATTTTAAAATCAATTTCAACTCTAATCAACAAATCATCAACACACTTAATCATACTATCAATAACCCTAACTCAACTCACACACATCTTCAAAAATAACAAAGGCAAACAAGAGAAAACTTACTAAAATCATGAAATTCTTGAAATTCCAACTTGTATACTTGAGATCTTCCTTCACTTTTGAGCTTAAAATTCCAAAATCATCACTTGCTCTCTTGCTTTCCTTTGTCTTTGAGTGAGCCGGCCATCAACAACAAGAAGAAGAAGAAATGATGAAGAAAACACAAAGTCAATAGGCATTAAATACCCTTCCAAAAGAAAATTACTAAACTACCCTCAACCATATAACTAAACCTTTGTCTTTTACAAGCCCATGTTGGTAATTTCACAATCACAAATAAAATATCCTCTTCCCTTGACCAAGCCCTTTGACCAACTTATATTATATATATATGACCATATACACAACATATACACTTCACTCTACACAATGCTTTTCTTCAAACAACATAATTACCACTTATCAATCACACACTCAATTCAATAATAACAACATTATCATAACTTCTAAGCACACTTAGGGATATTACAATTCTCCCCCTCCAAAAAGAAAATTTCGTCCTCGAAATTATCAATATCGTAACAATTGATTCTTAACAACATACTATCTTAACTTCCATATGAAGTTAATTATATGTTTAAGTTACTATGTCACCAAATCATATAACTTCAACTCTTTCCTATAGAATCAACAATCTTCTTTAAATTCCATAACTCATCATTCTATAGGTTTATATATCTTGTTACTTCATTGATCAAACATTCAAAAGAACTTATTACACTTCCTATTACTATCTTTATACCAGAATCAAATCATTTTATAGTACACTTATACTTCATCCAATCTTTATATTTAATATATATTGTTCCTTCATCTCTTTATGATTACTCTTTTAACTTTAACCTTAAAAATCATTGGTTATGTCTTAGCATTAATTATCCCATCATTACAATCACTGTCTAAATAGACATTTATCAATCCCTCAATGGATAACAAGATCCTTATTTTCCACAAATGGAGTTACCTCTTTAGCATGCTTTTCTCTTAACTTACATATTAATACATTACCTTTCAACTTATTTTATAAATAAGCAATCTTTTCCCTTTTTATCCTGATTTATAACTACTATGACTCCATTCATTCATGTCCATTCACACTTTAATATTTTACATCATATACATTGCCATGTAAATAATTACATTCTTAATACAACTATAGATATTAAATCTCAAGAATAATTCATAATCTTAATCCAATCCAGATCAATTGATTTATCTTACACAATATATCCACTTTCCCATCTTGTTCAATTCCATCCAATGATTAATTTATTTAACTTATCATGAAATTGCACCATATTCATATATGTATATGATCTAATTCAATTAGGGCAAACTTATATACAATTTCTTGATCTCTTCCAATCCATATTCAATCAAATTATTGTGATAACAAATCACTTCAAATCATATTAGTATAGTTCCCACCAAATCTTATAATAACTTTTTAACTATGCTTCTTAAACAAAATTTTCAATCTCACCAATTTGTACTACAGTCATATTGTCTCAGTCCCAAATTTATGGATACTAAAATTAACCGGCTACACATACTAACCAAATCATATAGCCATAGGAGATGAATGGTCACACACCTGTAACTCATAAATCAATACTGTTTCTCGATTATTCTGTATCCAAAATTTTTAATTACACTATTTAGTTGTATCACAAGAATTATATATCCATTCTCCACACTTTTACTACACCAAGAGTTAACACATTTCAACTCCATCTCCATAAATTTTCTCTTGAACATACGATTATCATTAGTCTAACTCACATCAACAATATTATCTATAACATCTTTATACACAACATTTAATCATATACAAATTCCATTTATTACTCCACTTCTAATTTATCTCTTGTAACACTTTTCATACAGTATACTTTCCTTTTTATTATATACTTATACATATAGAATTTCTACAAACAAAATCCTTAATCCAGGAAACATTATATGATAGTTTAACTCAGTTATTATCATAACAATTTCATCTTCTAGTGTTACTTGAGTCCTTTTTCACTCTCCATTTCATCCCATAATCTAACTCTACATAGGTTAAAACCTATTCTCTCATAGATTCACTGATACATGCCCTATTATTCTCCACACCACTAAACAAATAATTATATCACATTCACATACTTAGGCCACATTCACAATATGACTTGCTTTCCACATTTCTTACATTTTCATTTACATTCATATCGAAAAGCTCATTCCACATTTTCCATACATGTATACACATAGTCATACAATTATATATAATTCCTCTTTTACATATCTTTAACACAATTTAACATTTATTACTTTTCCTTAATCAACATCATTCTTACCCCTTTTTGACATAACTTAAATTATTTATCAACTCAACACATATATATTTCCTAACCATAATAATACTTCACAAATTCTTAGTCACCTTACTAAGGTGACATCTCTCTCACCTTTATTTTGAAATGCATTTAATATATCATCTTTATATCCGTTTGTTTACCATTCAACGTATATATATATATTACTCATATATTTATACATATGTACATTACACCTAATAATATACACATTGAGCCTAATAGCTCCTATACACTTAATTATATGCTCTGATTTTTATTTTCCTTTTTCATACATTCACTACAAATTTAGTGTTTATCACTTTCTTTTAAATACTATTATTCTCATTTTTCCAATATGATAAAAAATATTTAATCACACTACAAATATATATTCTGACTATAATAACACTTCACATCCATCTTGGTCACATTCCCAATGTGACATCTCTTTTACTTTCATCTTAAAAAAAAACATTTAATATACTTCCATATCCATTTTTTTTTTTACAATAAAATGACTTAAAATAGCTCCTTTTCATTTGCTTATCTATTTCTCTTTTTACTTCAAAACAAATTCTCATACCATCAATCACATTACTTAATTCATAATACTTTCATGTGCAATATTAATCATTTCACCTGGCTCAGGTATTGAATATACATTAAACCATCAATATCCAATCAATCTTTATCAGTTTCTAGTAGAACTTTAACTTTTCAACTTACTACTTCGCTTAAACCTTCAATTTACCAAACTCATCTTTTCTTAAAATCAACTTTAAAAACATCTCGGATATATATATATATATATCATAAAGCAATATCAACACATATTTCTTCCCCAATTATTAAGCTCATTTCGAAAAATCTCAAATATCACATATTATTACCATTACCATGAGCTTTCACAATATCCAAGCATCTCACATTTCTAACCTTGAATTCACAATGTTTACATTAAAATAACCATACCAATTTATATTCTTACATAACCAATATCATCTCTTTTTCCTTTAAACAATACCTTAACTTTATATATATACCCCAAACTTTAAATAATCATACCTTGTCTTTACTAATCAACTCATTCAATATTATTTTCCTTTTCATTTCTTTATGCTTCAACACATTTAACACTTCACTTTACTTGCATAAATTTCCATTTTTAATTATCAATTAGACTTATATAAATTCATATCATTCATTATACTCATTTAAATTTATCATTATAGCCAACAACTATGACTTTATATACGTACCCTTCCCCAACCAGGTCGGTTGCCCTTCAATCCCAAGGGTCCGCAGGAGGCAGATAGGCACGTATAACATTATCAGTAACATACCTTTTCCCATCCAGGTCGGTTGTCCAAGTTCGGTTGCCCATTCCAATGGGTCCGCATGGTTCCGCAGGAGACATATAAGTCCGTTCATTAAACTTATCAATATATATATATTTTTTTAAATTCATTTCTTTTTTTTTCACAAGCAGGTTAAGTAATCATGCCTCAACATCTCACATTACAACAAAACAATTTTCTCATAACATCATATCATTCACACATTAACATCCATCTCATATAACACAGATATACTATAAACCATATAATGCCACCTCCGAGACCAACCTAGGTGTGAATGCATATGCATGTATTACAAATTTCATTTTCAAAACTCTTCTTTTTAATTCATTTTAAGCGTTTCAAAACTTTTTCTTTTTAATTTTACTTAGGCCGAGAATCTCGAACCTAAGCTCTGATACCAAAATAATTGTAACACCCCAATACTCCATATAAATACTATACATATACCTAGTATACATACAGTAAGTATATAAAGTATAAGGATGCCACTTTTCTTTTTACCTTTCAATACCTGTAACAAAATTCAAACCATAATAGGTCAATTTAAAGAACACTTACAAATTATTGTCTTTATTAAAACTTCATTTATACATATAATATAACATACTTAAAGTGGATACATGTATGCATTACCCTCTAGTTGGTCTCGACAAAATCTTACTCTTCTCATGGCATACCAAAAGACTTCATATCTTCCACCAAGCTACCTGCGCGATAATACATCCGCGCTAAGCTCGAAAGCTTAGTAGTACAAATATAAAATACAAACATATATCATGGAAACACTAACATATAAAGATATCTCAATTCCATATACTTTTAGTTCTTATTAAGTTTATCCCTATTCATTTGCGCCTTTCATATCTTTCAACTAATCTCATATCTTATACACATATAAAGATAACATTTCTACCAAGTCCAACCCATCACTAATATTCACAATCAACATCTCAATACACACATTATACATCATACTAATCATAAGTCACATTTCCAATTAAGACAATCATTGTCATCAACCACAATTCATCAATTGAATTCACAATCAATGCTAATACACACATTATACATCATACCAATCATAACATTTCTTTATTCACAATTCAACATTGATGATTCATCACTAGTGCTCTTAATCAATATTTCAATGCACATATTACATATCATCAATCACATGTCCAATGAAGTATACCAAAGATTTCATTATCCACTTCTTTCAACATTTGTATATCACATTGACAACAAAGACAGACTCGGGCCCAACAGACACCACTATGTTATTCAGAGTTCAGAGTTACTGCTTTGGTCTATAATCATAATCATCAAGCCCATAGGCATCATATATCAATATTTCTATCCATGGATAGTGTAACAGACCCAGTCTCTTGGACCATCAACTCATCATGAGGAGATCCTCAACCCGGCAAGACTTTTACCAATCATATATTTCATATTCACAATTCTCATAGTGTAACAGACCCAGTCTCTTGGACCTCAATTCAACTCAATTTGAAGAGATCCTCAACCCGGCAAGACTGTTACCTTTTTCATTTTATAGGCATGCCTCCAAACCCAGAACTCTGAAGACTGAATAACACATTAAACACATATTTCACTTATTGTTTCATTATCAATTTCAATCTCAATGTTCATTATCATCTAGGCAAATATGCCTTATTTCTTTCAATTAGATCATCATAGCCAATCACAATGGCTTCATCTCACATTTGAATCATCATGGCCAATTACAATGGCTTCACAACATATCATATCTCAATCCATATGATACATATAACATCATTGCTATAACATTACAAAGTACCTTATTCATATAGCACAATACAATTCACAAGATTCATAATACACAAAACATAGTATTGTTCATATAGTATCATGTGCATCATCATTATAATACTCAACATCAATTACATTAACCAAATGAACATATCATTATTCAATCACATGATTCACATTATACATATAGCATCATTGCTATAACATTACAAAGTACATTAAAGTAATTCTTCATAAAAGTGTTTATCATAATAAATTTGCATAGCTCATACCTTGTTGAATGATCCTCTTCTCTTTCACACTATACAAGTCACATTAGATTAACAATGTAATAATTTACCTAACATTATTTAATTATACTCAATCAATTGTATTTTCATACATTAATATTCATCAAATCATTCACATCTTTCATTTTCCCATAACACAATTATATATATACATATCATTAATGATATAAACACATCAAAATACATTAGTGATATGCATTAACAATGCAATCATGCAACATTGGTACTTACCTTAATAACATTTGACACCACTCTAAACTCTTCTCCACTCACTAGTTCTTCACTTCACAAATTAGGGCAATTCAACCTCTTCACAACCTAATCCAAAAGGAATATTAGCAAAATGACCATATGAATAGTACATTCTGGTTTTAGACTCCATTTTATCCTTATTTTGAAAAATTGTATAAAATAATCTACTTGACTAAAAATTCTAAAATTTTTACAGAATTTAGTTTTTTATCTTAAAATCATTCCTTTAAAATTTCAGATCAAACTGAACACAAAATCTTGGTCAAATAGTTCACCTAACCAGACTGTCCCAATTGCCCTGCATCCTGGCAGCAGTTCTGAACTTTGTGAATTCCATAAATCAAATTCAATCAAAGTGGTTCCAAATTATTTTTCTCAAATACTATACTCACTAAGCAACAACATATCCAAAATTCAATTGGATATGATTTTTCTACATTTTATTAAAAATCCCGAAATATAGCTGTCTCAGTTAAGGTACCTGCTGGAACAGGTCTAATATAAATAATCTTTCTAAACTCATAACCATTCCAAAATCGAAATCAACATATTTTTCAGTCATTCTAGACTCATAGAGGCAAAACATATCAAAAATTCACTTCAAGAATATTTTTCTATAATTAATTAAAAATCATACAAGTCACAGCCTTTACTAATTGTAAAACAGAAAAATATTCACTAAACACAACTCTTACTCTTCCATCACCAACACCAATTTAACTTCTTATTTTAAAATCAATTTCAACTCTAATCAACAAATCATCAACACACTTAATCATACTATCAATAACCCTAACTCAACTCACACACATCTTCAAAAATAACAAAGGCAAACAAGAGAAAACTTACTAAAATCATGAAATTCTTGAAATTCCAACTTGTATACTTGAGATCTTCCTTCACTTTTGAGCTTAAAATTCCAAAATCATCACTTGCTCTCTTGCTTTCCTTTGTCTTTGAGTGAGCCGGCCATCAACAAGAAGAAGAAGAAGAAATGATGAAGAAAACACAAAGTCAATAGGCATTAAATACCCTTCCAAAAGAAAATTACTAAACTACCCTCAACCATATAACTAAACCTTTGTCTTTTACAAGCCCATGTTGGTAATTTCACAATCACAAATAAAATATCCTCTTCCCTTGACCAAGCCCTTTGACCAACTTATATTATATATATATGACCATATACACAACATATACACTTCACTCTACACAATGCTTTTCTTCAAACAACATAATTACCACTTATCAATCACACACTCAATTCAATAATAACAACATTATCATAACTTCTAAGCACACTTAGGGATATTACAGATGGAGTGTTGTTGATGGTTGGAGTGTGTTTGTGTATGGTGTGTGTAAAAGTGTTGAAATGGAATTAAAGATAAGAAGTTACGTTGGTGTTGGTGATGGAAGAGTAAGAGTTGTGTTTAGTGAAATTTTTTCTGTTTTACAATTAGTAAAGGCTGTGATTTGTATATTTTTAATTAAATATAGAAAAATTTTCTTGAAGTGAATGTTTGATATGTTGTGCCTCTATGAGTCTAGAATGACTGAAAAATATGTTGATTCGATTTTGGAATGGTTATGATTTTGGAATGATTATTTTTATTAGACCTGTTCCAGCAGGTACCTTAACTGAGACAGCTATCTTTCAGGATTTTTAATAAAATGTAAAAAAATCATATCCAATTGAATTTTGGATATGTTGTTGCTTAGTGAGTCTACTATTTGAGAAAAATAATTTGGAACCACTTTGATTGAATTTAATTTACAGAATTCACAAAGTTCAGAACTGCTGCCAGGATGCAGGGCAATTGGGGCAGTCTAGTTGGGTGAACTATTTGACCAAGATTTTGTGTTCAGTTTGATCTGAAATTTTTAAGGAATGATTTTAAGATGTAAAACTAAATTCTGTAAAAAGTTTAGAATTTTTAGTCAAGTAGATTATTTTATACAATGTTTCAAATTAAGGATAAAGTGGAATCTAAAACCAGAATTTACTATTTATATGGTCATTTTGTTAATGCTCCTTTTGGATTAGGTTATGAAGAGGTTGAATTGCCGTAACCTAAGTGTTGAGGATTCTTGGAAGTGTAAGTGTATACATTGGTGTGAGTTGGTTTTAAGGTAAGTACAAACTACACTATTGCATACATTCATGTAATGTTGAGACTTGACACACATTTGATTGTAAATGTGATAAGGAACCTAATGCATTGTTGATGGATATTAAAAAAATCACATTATGTTTGGTAATATGTGAATGTTGTGATGAGCATGTAAAATATGTGTTAACGCCATTGATTATATCCATTTGAATAATGAATCGATTAATGTGATTTGAAATATAATATGAGATGGTTGAAACATATTTTCTTATATGATGATGAAATGAAATATGGAAATGAAATGTGAAAGATATAATATTATGAAGAATTGTTTTATTGTGATTTGAGATCATATGAGATATGATGCCATGGTTGTTGGCTATGATGATGCAAATGAGATATATAATGGAGGCATGGTTGCCTAATTAATTATGAGAAATGAAATGAAAAGAGATTGAAAAAAAGATAAATAAAATGATTGTGTGCCTAATATGTTTATTCAATTTTTAGAGTTCTGGTTTTGGCGGCATGCCTATGAATCATTGGATAGGTGAAATGACTGGGTCGTAAGCTGATTCCAATTAGTAAATGTGAAATGTGATGTTTTTGGGGTGAAATGACCGGGTCGTAAACCTCAAAAACAAATTATTGAAACTAGATTGAGAGAAATGACTGGGTCGTAAACTCAAATCTAGTTAATTATCCATGGATAAATGTATTGATGATTATGATTATGGACCAAAGCAGTAACTCTGAACTTTGAATAACATATTAGTGTATTTTGGGCCCATGCTTGTCTTTGTTTTCAATGTGAATCATGAATGTTTTGATTAATTATTAAATAATGTAAGATTGTGAAATATAATATTCTTTTGAATTGTTTATGAAACTTGATTGTGTGACATTGGCATTGCATTGAGGCATAATATTATGGTTGTTTGTATCACTAAGCCGTGGGCTTAGCGCGATTGTGGTTCATCGCGCAGGTGACAGGGAAGAACCAGAGAGTTCCTCTAGGCTGAGTCGAGTCTAGATTTTGAGGTGTTGATAGTGGGCGTAAAGATCAAAGACTGACTGCCAAACATGTATAAATTTTATGTGTTGTAAAACTTGAGTTTTGATGTATATGAATTTGTAAATATTGTTACTTTCCGCTGCATAGTGAACAAATATTGTAACACCCCCACATCCAATTCACACACACTACAACCACAACAATGTAGCATAAGTGCACCAAACATAGGGATGCTACGGTTTTCTTCAACATTCAAAACATTTGAATAGTTACAATACTATTATCATTATATAATATAGAAAAGTAGATCATTTACTTTTAAATTAAAACACCTTAGATATATATATATATATACATACATATAGTTATTACACAGCGGAAGATATAAGATATTTACAAATAGGAAACATTTGAATACATAATTACCATTATACATATATTTACATTATAAACAAAACTTTACAAAATACAAAAGAGTTATACATGATTGGCAATTCTCCTTTGATCTTTAAGACTCCAAAATCAACTCTTCACTGTCTACTCTCAGTCGGTCTTGAAGAGCTCTCGGGTTCGATTCTAACAGTTCTATCACCTGCGCGATTAAACACTATCGCGCTAAGCCAACGGCTTAGTAAGATAAATCATGCTAATGTTATGACTTGGTGCAATGCAATGTACTTTCTCAATCCATAATATATATATGTAACATCATATATGCAAAACTAACAACATACTTCCACATTACATATCACATTTCAATATCTTATCATTTGCCTCATTAGTATTCATTTAATCATCAACACAAAGCAAAACAAGCATCATTCATGACTCACATTAACCATAGACAAGCATGGGCCCAAGACACACTAATATGCCATTCAATTTTCAGAGTTAATGTTTTGGTTCTATCATCACATTTATCAATATCATATACCCAACTAGGCTTCAAGGATTAGGTTCAACCAAGCTTCAAGGGGAGCAAAGTATACTAAGCTTCAACCCAACTTGGCTTCAAGAACCAATCCAACCTAGCTTCAAGGGTGGTAACATCTCAATTAGGCTTCAAGGATTCAATCCAACCTAACTTCAAGAGATTGTTACACTTACTAGGCATGCCACCAACAACAAACTCTGAAAATAGAATAACACATTAGCCACACAATTCATTTATTATTCAATTATCATTTCCATTTCCAATTATCATCAACATTTAGGCAAACATGCCTTCTTTCTCTCAATATCATCATCATAGCCAATAACAATGGCTTTGTATCACATTTCACTTTTCAATTCTTATTATGCATATAACATCATTGATATCACATCTTTGATATAACATTACAATTACAATTCATAAAGCATCACATTATTCAAATACACATAACCAAATCCAATACACATCATCACATAGTCATACATGCCTCAATTTACATTATGCAATTTCATCTTTCAAATACACAACCATTTACATCATATCCTTCATACCCTACATATGACATCATTGATAAACATATAACACACTATATGTCACAAGAGTTACAATATGCACACATAACATTACTCATATGCATTAACAATGCAATATCAATATAAGCAAATGTAGGTTAAATCTCCACATCATATGAGTGTATGCAATTATGTACTTTGTACTTACCTTAATCACACTTCACACAACTCCAAACACCTTCCTTCTACCAAAGTTCTTTACTTCTCAACTTAGAACAAATCATCTTCAATCAAACCCTAATCCAAGAATGATACAATCAATCAATTCCAATACCATTTAATCACTTAACAACCTTATCTAAGACCTTAAATCACACAATTACACTTCAACATCATTCAATATAGGCCACGGTCGTGGCCATCACAACCCCCACGGGCGTGGGATACAAACCACTACTGCCACCCTTGCTTTCAGCCTCCACGGCCATGGCACAAAATGCCTACTATTGGCCACGGCCATGGCCAACCAAGGCCACGGGCGTGGCATCCAGAAGGCTACTGCCTTCGGCCAACTTTCCATTTCCAAGCCCAAAATTCCAACAAACACCAATAACAAGAAGATCTTTGAAAATAATAAAGCAAACACAAGGAAAACATCATGTAACACTTCAAAATCCTAAAACAAAACCATCTCCAACCCTTCCAACAACAACACCTCTTAAACCTCTTCACTTAACATCAAAAATAACATTAGAAAACACATCACAAACACAATTAATCATCATCTCAACAAACCAAAATTCATTTCAAACTCCACTTCAAAAGAATAAAGGAAATCAAGAAAAGAGCTTACCAAATTTGTTGAATTCCACCAAGCTTCAACTTAATTCCTTGAATCTCCTCTCAATTTGAGTTTAAACCCTCAATTTACTCTTGCTCTCTCTCTTGTCTATGATGGCCGGCCACACACATGGAGAAGAAGCCAAATTAATCAAGAAATCACAAAGTCAATCCTCATTAAATACCCATCGAAAAGAAAATTACCAAAAGACCCTCATGCACATCACTTAGCTTTTGTCTTATATATATCCATTTAAGTCATTTCACAATTCCATAAAAATATCTCTCTTCCATTGACTAAACACTTTGACCAATTTATATGTTATATATATCAACATATACACAACATATACATAAATCTCTAAACCCTAAATTCTTCTCAAAACACATATACTTTTCTTTTCTCATTTCTTTTTCTTATCACAACACACACATTCAATCCAATTATAATGACAACAACAACAACAACAACAACAACAATATAACCAAGACTTTTAGGCATATATGAGGATATTACAAATATTTTATCAACTGTATTTCATAATAAACCTTTACTTTATTTTGTACTAGAAGTGTAAATCCTTTTTGCAGGTTGTAGTTGAGGTTATAAGGAGGATTTATTGGAAGTGTACTGAGAATGATTTTGGTTGCATTGGTTTGTGTAAAAAAAATGTTTTCAAAAATCAGGAAAAAACCAGTTTTGTCGACACTTGGGACTCAATTTTTAGGCGAAACTATGGCAAAATTTTTCTGTAAAAAAAAATCGGAACTAAAATTTGACTAAGTAAAATTGGTAGCAACATTAGGATAGTGTGGCACCTCTACTCAGCTTACACACGTAGGTCGGGAAGGGGTGTTACAATTTATCCCTATTCCGCTGAATTTAACTCTTAAATTAAAACAAATGAGTTGGAATCATGAATAGTGCTAGTAGCCATTTGAATGATGATTCTAACTGAGTAACCGGGGGTCGACATCACAAAAGTTTACTTTCACGTCAAAAAGTTAGTATCAGTTCAAACAAGTCAGGCTCCTTTTGAAAAAAAAAATAATATTTCACGCAATGCATTTTATGAAGGGGTCAAAGAACTTAAGAGAAAACTTACTTCCTTACTTTGTTCATGACTTTTGAGTTCTTGGAATTTTATGCTCAATCTTTTAACTTTGAACTTTTAAATTATAGATCTGTTAGATTTTTGTTTTGAAACTTCTTAATTCATCTACCATGTTTGAGATTTAGTTTTTGGTTGAGAATGTTGGGTTTTCTAATTCAAATATTGTAAAAACTTTTTTTTTCTTTGGATATAGAGGGGTCTTTCATTTCTACCTATTATAGTGATTTTGTTTGCTTGAGGACAAGCAAAAATTCAAGTATGGAGGAATTTGATAAGTGTATAATTGATGATATTTTTGTCCATATTTCTTAATATGTTTATTGTCAAATTGAGTTTAATTTGTTTGTTCAAGTGGTTATTTGGGTTGATTCTAGGAACTTTTAACACGTTGAGACCTTAAGGTTATCTAGGCTAGAATCGTGGATGAAAGACAGGGGAAGAAGCTATTTTGGGCATATTCTTCAAGTGACACGCCTAGTGACATGGGCGTGTCCATGGCAGTGTCATTCAACTACTTTACAGAATCTTTGACATGCTCAAAGACATGGGCGTGTCACTGAATGTGCCATTACTCCTGACTTATAGAAGCTGTGACATACCCAATGGTATGGGCATGTCCATGACTGTGTCCCTAACTCAACATTGCAGCATCAACAACACACCCAAGGACATGGGCGTGTCACTGCCCATGTCATTAAAGTTTAAAACATCGTTGACACCCCACAGACATGGGCGTGTTAGGCAAAAATATCTAGGCTATAAAATCTGAGCTAAAGAGTGAATTAGGGATATAGAGTTTATTTTTTAGAGCTGACCTCCAAAGAAAAAGAGAGTTTTTAGCAGCCAAAAGTTAGGGTGAAGACCCAATTCCTGCGAGATTTAATCCAAGATCCGAGGATTGAAGTGAAGAAACACAAATCATTCATTATGGATTGTTTGAATTCTTTTACTTATTTCCTCTATTTTGGTTTTTTGGTTATGAACATGAGCTAAACATTTTATCTCTCCAGATATTGATGAACCCTAGCTTTATTGTATGGATTGAATAGTTTTTATTAAATTAAATCATCTGATTGAGTTCTTTTATCCTTTTGATTCTTAATTTCTTATTTCCAATTGATAATAGCATGCTTATTAATTGGTTGCAATTTTCATATTACTGACTTGACAAAGCTTGATATGAACAAAATGCTCATTAGGATTAAAGGTTGATTGGAGTGATAGAGATAGACTCACAGGACCCTTTTGTTTAAAGTTCCTTGTTCTTAATGCAAGATCAATTTAATTATGCTTGAGAAGAGATTCTTAGCATTCTACTTAGTGATTAGGGATTAATTTACTTGAGAGAGGTTTTAATCTAATTTAGGGGAATGCTAATTCAGCTCTATTATTTGATTTAATTGAATTGATATTCATAAATACTTTTCATGGCTAGGGGGATTTAATATCTAGATAGTATTTTCATAACCAACTTTTATTGCATTATTGAGTAATTTGTCTTTTATTTTAATCATCACACAAACTATTGATTCACTAAATAATAGTTAAAATTTGCACTAATATTTGACCATGTACCCAATGGAATGATATCTTACTCACTAATTTATTACTTGAGCAACCCATGCACTTGTAGTAACACTGCGATAGCATAGATCTGTTGTCAAGTTTTTGGTGTTGTTGCAGGGGACAACGGTTTTCAATATTAGTAATATAATCAAGACTATTGATTTATTTTATATTTTATTTATTTTAACATTAGTTCTTGCTTGTTGATTGTCATTCTAGGTATTTCTTCCCTTTTATGACCCGAGCTAGCTCTTTCCAACTACTTGAATTAGATCAAGAGCTAGAGAGAATGTTAAGGAGAAAGCGAAAGGAAGAAGAGGAAGCAGTTCTGGCATAAACAGAACCAAACTTTGAAGATCTCAGCTCAGAAGAAGAACTGGAAATGATGGCAGGAAATGAGCCAAGGACAATGCAGGAATTTTCTAGTCCTACTCTTAATGGGACCAATTCAAGCATACAAAGACCAGTAGTTACTGCAAATAAATTTGAGATAAAGATAAATGTAATTCAAATGGTGCAGCAGACTTGTCAGTATGATGGGTTCCCAGATGAAGATCCTAATGCACATATTGAGACTTTTCTGAAAATATGTGACACATTCAAGATACAGAATGTCTCCAAAGATGCAATTAGACTGAGGTTGTGCCCATTCACGCTTAGAGATCGACCAAAGAAATGGCTGAAATCTTTCCCCCCAAACACTTTCACCACATCGGGTCAATTACAGAAAAATTCTGAGAGAAATATTTTCCACCATCCAAGACTACCAAGTTGAGGAATGATATTTCATCTTTTCTCTAGCTAGATGGTGAATCTCTTTATGATTCTTGGGAAAGATTCAAAGATTTATTGAGAAGGTGTCCTCACCATGGGCTTCTGTTGTGGTAACAGATTCAAACTTTCTATAATGGATTGAATTATGCAAGTAAGTAGTCCATCAATGCAGTTGGCGAAGGTACCATAAATAATAAAACACTTGAACAAGCAAGGGATTTGATTGAAGATATGGACCTTACCAATTATCAGTGGCAAACTCCAAGGGAACAAGGAAAATTAAGAATTATTGGTTCACATCAATTGGATCCCGTAATTGCTTCGACAGCACAGTTGGAGGCAATGAATAAAAAGATTGATTTTTAGCTTCATCTTTAAGGAATCAATGCAAGTAATGTCTTGTGAATGTTATAGGGGTGGACATCAAAGTCAAGATTGCTAAAGTGTCAATATGTGAGCGGGGATTTTTGCCTCCTCTCCAGGTGGAATGGTTCTTGCAACTCCGGCACCTTAGAGAACATGGACCTAAGTCCAGAGAAAATAGAGTCACCACCCGCACAGGCTGGGAAAAAGAAAGGGGTGGATGACTCAATTCCTAAGGAATCCCCAACCCCCTAATGGGTTCGAAAAGTTGGGTACGTGTGGGGAAGGTGAGAAATGGCCCAGCACCCCCACAACGCCCGGTTCATTGGAACCGGCCTCCTTTACATGTCTTAATATTATAAAATTCTTAAATATGACAATATTATCCATATTACATGCAACAATTAAAATAAAGCATCATTACATTAAAATCAAAGCATTGTCCAAGCAAAGAAAATAAATGGACACCCATCCGAGGATGGAAACATGTCCTTACATCATCTACGTCTAAACTAATAGGACACCCACCAAAAGGCAGAAACATGTCCTTTATATTGTGTAAAATATAAAAGCAATTTAAATTACATAGAACTTAATTAATGAGGTACCCACAAAGTGAAAACATACCTCTTACAACATTTGGAAATCTAAAATAAATCGATAAAAGTAAATAAACATTCATCATAAATAAATCATTCATCAAAGATATTAAACATTAATCAAAATATATAATCAACATTCATCCATGATAAATTAAATAAATCAAGCATTGAAAATAAATTAAAGCATTTAATGAACTACATAATTAAATAAATCAAGTAAAGATACAAATTGAGGTTTACTTTTTCCATTTAAAGTTCTTTAATTAATTTATTAGGGCTTTGGAATTTTAGTATTATTATTGTTATTTGTTTAACCTACTGTAAAGGTTTTGGAAAATTGGAATGAATTAGGGTTTCATGAATCAAATTAGGGTTTAGGGGTAACATTATGAAATTAGGGTTTTAGAATATTAAAACCTTAGGTTTATAGTTCTTGGTTACTGGATTGTTATTTTTAGGCTTACTGTGTTGAGTTTTAATATTTAGGTTTATAAGGTTTTAAGGTTTTAAGGATTAGGGTTTAGGAAAACTAGGGTTTACAATTTTGAAGGAATTAAGGTTTAAGAAAACTTACGGTTTAGATTAACTTGTTTGAGGTTTACTGTTTTGGTTTTGGAGTTGAAGAAAATAGTTTAGTTTTATAAAGTAATTATGATTTTTTTTAGCAACTGTAAAGTTAGTTTAGCGTTTGGATATTTAACAAAACATTTGGAAATTTTGGAAAAAATTGAGAGGAAAACGGTTTAGGGTTTTTAAAAGCTTTTGGAAATAAGAAAAAATGATTTAAGGTTTTTGGAAACAAAGGAGTATTTTTTTTAGGGTTTTTAAGGTATTTGAAAACAGAAGAAATCATTTAGGGTTTTTGGAAACAAAAGAAGTGAATTAGGGTTTTTAAGGTATTTGTAAACAGAAGAGTGTTTTTAGGGCTCTTAAGGTTTTTGGAAACATAAGAATACATTTTAGGGTTTTTGAAACGAAGATCAATGTTACTACATATTTATAGATCAAGGTTTTGTGTGTATAATCTTATGAATCAAAGAAACAAAGCTCTGTAAGAAAATAAAAAGAAATTAGAGATTCAAACCTTCGTTCATTGGTTCCACCAAAAATTGCTTCTTGGATGAACAAGGACAAAGACAAGCTTGTTGCCTTTGATGAATCATTGATTTGCTTGCTTATTGCTAGAGTTTTCTGTAATCCCAGTTTCAAAGTTTTCTCTTTTTCCAATAGTTTTTCCCTAGTTTGATCCCCCACTGCCAAGTCCGATCCCAAAAGAAGATCAAGATCCCCCCTTTCTGTGTAATTTTTAGTGTTATTTATAGGTAATTTTGGAAGCTTAATTCCAATTGTTTAAGGAAATTATCATTAATTAGGAAAAGAAAACCGAAACCAAATAGAATTTAGTTTCGAAAAAAATTGCGTTGGAAAAATTTTGCTAACGAAATTTGCGACGACTGCGAGGAATTGTGTGCGAGAATTGGCATTGGCGGGCAGCAGGCCATTTCGCCTGCGGGCAAAATGGCCTAAGGCCATTTCGTCCAATGACTTTCGGCGCCAAAATTTTTTGTCACCAATTTTTATTTTTATTTATTCATTTATTATTATTATTATTACTATAATTATAAAAAATAAATATTGAAACAAATATTATTTAATTAAGATAACACAAAAATTATTTAGGACTAAATAACTTATATTGAACCGGACTGGGTCAAAAATTAAGGGTCTACAGTTTGCCCCCTGCTTAAACAATCTAAGACTTTAGTAAAAGAGAGTGAAAAGCAATAAGACTTAATTTGTTAAGATGGTTACTTGAATTTGTTTTTGGTACTTGGACCCGAGACTGAACTTGATTTGGGTACATGGACCCGAGACTAGATTGAATTTGGGTATTTGGACCCGGGATTGGGTACTTGGACCTGAGATTTATTTGATTTGGGTACGTGGACCTGAGATTGGATACTTGGACCCAAAACTGAATTTGATTTGGGTACTTGGACCCTAGATTGAATTTTATTTGAACCCTTGGACCCGAGATTGGGTACTTGGACCTGAGTTTGATTTGATTTAGGTACTTGGACCCGAGACTGATTTCATTTGGATACTTGGACCTGAGAATGGGTACTTGGACCAGAGACTGAATTGAATTTGGGTGCTTGGACCCAAGACTGAGTTTGACTAACCTTTTATCAGTTGAGAAGTCTGACTGCTCCGGCTGTTCTATGCATTATGGTTCTTCACCCTCAAAATGGATCTTCATCCTTTGAGATCGGGTCTTCACCCTTGTAAATGGATCTTCATCCTTGTAGATCAGGTCTTCACCCTTGAAAATGGAACTTCAGCCTTTGAACTGGATCTTCATCCTTGGCATCGGGTCTTCACCCTTTGGAAACGGATCTTCATCCTTTGGACTTTGGGTCTTCACCCTTTGAAATTGGATCTTTATCCATTAGAGATTGGGTCTTTACCCTTGAAATATGGATCTTCATCCATTGAAAATCGGGTCTTTACCCTTGAAATATGGATCTTTATCCATTAGAAATCGGGTCTTTACCCTTGCAATATGCATCTTTATCCATTGGAAATTGGGTCTTTACCCTTGAAACATGGATCTTTATCCATTGGAAATCGGGTCTTTACCTTTGCTTCAGCTCTTTTAGCTGGACTGTTCTTTTGTCTTTTGCATATTCATTCTTTTGAGAGTTCTAATGTTCCATTCTTTTGTTCTTCCTTTTCGCAAAAATTTAGCTATTTTTAATTGAACCTTATATCCTCTCCTTGCCCCCCTGCGTGGTAAAATATTAGAAGTGAGTTTGAAAATGTTTTGTATGTAAACTCAAAAAATTGAAAAGGAGAAACTTTGCCACTGTGTAGGCTTAAACCAAAGATTTTTTTCATGTAAGCCTTGATTGATGTTTTTGTTGTCTAGTTCTCTGCACAAGCACACATTTCTTCTCGTTGCAAAATTACTGGAGCTTTCCCAAGCAATGGGCTTTCCATGCCCCCCTAATTTGATATCTTCTTTTGATTGTTTACTTCACAGGGTGTTTGCTATTCACTTTAATAAAGAATAGACAATACAAGACAAGAAAGTGCAATGTGATATGCTCATATATGCATGATATGCATGAATGATACTTACAGTCATTCCATTGACCCACAGACCGAGGTGTTAAGCAGAAGTGTTCTCATTGACTCCTTTGAGATGCCCATTCATTTCTTGCATTGGAATGACAGGCTGCTTCACATTTATGGCTTTTATCTTCAAGATGTTGAAAATATGAATAATGGAGGCCCCAAACAGCAGAGATTCATCCATTTTAAATTATGATTCAGCATGTCAGTTGGTGGCATCTTCATGACCTTGCTAGTAATCATTTATTTTGTCCAATGTGTTCTTCGATATTCGACAGTTCAACATACTCCCCTTAACTTGAAGGCTTCGTGTGACAAAAACATTTTTGAATTTTTTTGAATTTTGATTTTGAAATCAAATGTTGGCTTTGCCAAATCAATGTCAATGTACCTTAGGACTTGATTTTTCCAAATTAACATATCTATAACATGACAACCCTAGTTACCATACTAAACTCGGGAATCATTTCAATTTAAGCAACAACTGTTGCACTTCAGATAGGCACATGCACATTACTTGGCCAAAGGTCTCATTGAATTTAAATATCGTCTATCTCATATGCATATTTATTCAAACTATCTCCACTAATAGACTCTACCTACCAAGAGAGATCAACAGGTCTTTGATAGGCTTGAAATGGGGTCTATAAGGGACACAGGTTTAAGTGAAGGCCATTTTGAGATTGTGTAGACCCTTAATTTTTTACCCAGTCCGGTTCGTTATTTTTTATAGTCCAATTTAATTTTTGTGGTATTTTAATATTTATTTTAGTTAAAAATGGCAAAGTGAATAAAAAAAATAAACAAATAAAAAAATAATAATAATAAACAAATAAATAAATATAAAAATCGGCGACGAAAAAAATTCATCGCCGAAAGCGTTGGAGGAAATGGCCTTATGCCATTTTGCCTGCAGAAATGGCCAAAGCCATTTCACCAACAGGATTTTCCTGCGAGCAAAATGGCAATTTCGCCTGCGGATGAAATGGCCCGCAGCCAATTTTGCTCATAGCCCTCGATCGCCCTCGCAAGTTTCCACTTAGTTTCTCGCAGCGGCCCGCAGTAGTTTTTTTCGCCAGTAAATTTTTCCAACGAAAATTTTTTTCGAAACCAAATTCTATTTGGTTTCTATTTTCTTTTCCTAATTAAATACAGTTTCCTTAAACAATTAAAATTAAACATCAAAATTTCTTATAAATAAGACTAAAATGACACAGAAGAGGGGGATTGAACTTGAAAAAGAGAAGGAACTTGGCAGTAAAATGATGGGACTTGAGATTTTAGAGGAGAATAAGCAAGCAAGCAATCAATCCATCAAAGGTAGCCATCTTGCCTTTGTATTTGTTACTACCCCACACTTAATTCCTTGCTTGTCCCCAAGCAAGGCTCAAATCAAAATACACTAACATGATAAATGTTTTTGTGAAGTTCAAGAGTTATAAAGATGCATCAAGACTTCCCTATCCCTAAATCCGCAATCAATATTGAATCAAACAAAATCGACACCCATGCAATGAAGTGGTTTTCCATGCATAACCTATGTTGTCGCTCCCTCACCAACTCTTAAAAGTGTTTGTTCATGGTGGTGTTTACACTCATAACAATCAATGAAAGAATATTACCATAGGCTTGCTTATCAATCAAATCTCCACCACAAAATTACAATCAAGCATCAACCAAAAGGTCTTTCTTTTGGTTGTAATGGGGCTAAGGTAAAGGCATGACATTTAGGAAATGTGAGCTTAATCAATAAGTTCAAGAGCACTTCAAGAATGAAGTAACCATTCATATATATATACCCCAACAATTCCAAAACACCTTACACTCATCTCCCTTTTGTCATTAAAGAGCTTTTTAAGGGAACTCACTTATTAAATCTTTCAATGATTATTCCCAAACATATTCCAACCCATTCAATAAGAGCATCAATTATTCTTATTCTTATTATTTTTTTATTTTTCTCTTCTATTTTTTTTATTTGTATTTATTTTTTTGTTTTTTGTTTTTTGTTTTTTATTTTTTATTTTTTTATTTTTAGGGTTTGCAACTAAATAACATAATAGTTTGCAATCTTAAACCTACTAAATTTAACCCCACACTTAATTCAACACAACGCCCGGCCATAAACACTCTTAAAATACTCTTGACCTAATGAAAGGGTAAGAGACAAAATAGCATGAATATAAGTTAGTAGTGTTGCGAAAAAGAAATAAAAGGGAAAATGAAATAGGCTCAAAATTGGCTAACTAAGGTTAAAAATAGGGTTGGTCTTTTTAAGCTAAATTGGGTTCACCTAATTGCCTTAATCATCTTGATGCCTAATTGCAATTTTTATGTAGTCTCAAAATGTATTTCAATGCAAGTTCTAGCAACTCATCAATCAAAGATGTTCACCCACAAAAAGAATAAAAATTTGATGGCTTAATTTCTCACTAGTTTAAAGGCAATGCAAGGAAAAACCAACAAAATTGACAATAAGCACCAATTCTACTCAATTCTTAAATTCATGCTTCAAAAATTCAAAGGTCATCTATCAACAAATTTATAACGATTGAACTTTCCAAAATTCATTTATTCAAAGAAAAATAAGAAAAAGATTAACTAAAACTTAAACAAAAATAAGTTAAAGTAAAAACACAAAAACACATAATGCACCCCACACTTAAAGATTCACATTGTCCTCAATGTGAGCATGCATCAACTAAAAGAGAGGGTTTAGATGAAACCTGATTTCCATCGTTCCCATATGCGATGTACAATGCTCCTTCCACCCATAATGCAATTGTCGTTCATTTCTGTAGAGATGGATAGCATACAACTCTGAAGGATACCCGATGTATTGCTACGCCTAAGTAGCATTATTTGAAAACATGTGAAGTTCATCCTAGGGTAATCCTCCAGTGCAATAGGAACTTTGTAAAACCCTTTTTCATTGTGCAACATGGTTCTATCCGTTGTATGCTCTTATTCACCACCAAGAGTAGAAGAGATGATTTTTGGGGACTCTTTAAGTTCAACCAAGTTTGGTTGAATCACTTCTTCATCCACTCTAACAATGTCAAGTCCCCTCTCAACAACCTCGGCATCTAAAATTAGCTTACACTCCTCAAGTTCTAAATTGGGCATTTCATGTTCTTCTTCTAAGGGCATACCCATCTCAAGCTTATTTCCACTTTCTCCTTGGGAGTGAATATCATAGATGTTAGAAAGTTGCTTACCTTGCTCTTCACCATTCAAGCTACTTGGAAATGGATTTGGTGGCCTATCAAGATTGGAAGATTCATGCAACTTTGGTGAGGTTGATACCTCCAAACTCTCCTCCTCAGTTGATTGGCTTGGTTTCTCTATGTTAGGTTGTATCTCCTCGCCATTTTCTTCTTGATTAGTCCCTACATCAAAGGAATCATAAAAATTGTTATATATTACCTGTTCACTCATCAAATTTGTGATTACCTTGACTTGCTCCAATTGGCTAGGAAATTCCTCCTTTTGGTGTGCTTGGAGTTGATGTGCCAGTTGCCCAACTTGAATTTCTACTCTCTTCAATGATTCCTCTAAAGAATCAAACCTCTCATTGCTCCCTTCCTGATTTTGTGTGCTATTTTGAAGGTAAGCATTCAAATCATATTCCACTGTGGATTTCTTGCATTGATTCTAATTTTGTGCACTAATTTGAATGAAAGCATTCAAACTATCTTTCAAAGTGGGTTCCTTAAGTCGATCTTGATTTTGTGCGCTAGTTTGAATGAAGGTATTCAAACTATCCTCCAATGAGGGTTTCTTAAGGTGATCTTGATTTGAATATTGTTCTTGAGAGTAAGAACTTCTTTGGTAAGGTTGAAAACAATTTTGAGGTAGAATGTGTTGCTGATTTTTCCAAGAAAAATTTAGTTGGCTTCCCTAGCTTAGGTTGTAAGGATTAGTGTAATATCCCAAAGTATGCCCTAGAAGTTTTGATATAATAATTGTGGTAATTGGATTGATTGTATATGTGTTTAATTGAAAATAGAAAAGAAGTGAAGAGAGTGTATATGTTGTATATATGGAAATATATACCACATATAACAAGTCAAAATGTGAAGTCAAAAGATGGTTAGTTAATAATTTTAAATTAATTAAGTTAATTAAGTGGAATTTGAGTGAGTGGAAGTGGATGGAGATATTTAGAATATTTTAATAATAAATGCTTGGAGGAGAGTGTTTTGAGGAGTTAGTGGGTGAGAATTTGACTTTGTCTTCTTTGCTTTCTTCTTTCTTCCTTTCTTCTTCATGGTTCACTTTCCTTTTCTTTTCTTTTCTTTTCTTTGTTTGGCCGGTCCTCCATAGCAAGAGAGCAAGAGAGAGAGATTTGATCTTTCAAACTCAAGATTGAAGAAAGTTTTCAAGTGATCAAGTTGGAAATTTAAGAGTTTCTTCATCTTTGGTAAGTTTTCCACTTGATTCTTTGATTTTCTTTGAGTTTGTGAGTTGAGATTGTGGTTGATATGTGTTTGTGTGATTGTGGTATGTTTAATAGTGTTTGGTTCTATTGATTTTGGATTTTGGGGTTGGATTGAAGGAAAGAGTAAGTTTATTGGAAGAGAAAGTGTTGTGGTTGTGTTTTGGGGTTTGTGGTGATGATTATGATTTGTGTTTGATGTATGTTTTGAGTTATTTTGGTGTTTTTGCAAGTTTGTTATGGTTTTGGGTGTGTTTAGCTAAGTTGGTTTGAAGTGGGAAATGGTGGAAGAAAGTGGTTTGTTGGATGTAGTGTTGTTGTTGCCGAAATCTGGATTTTTGGCCTGACACTCCCATTAAAATGACCAAGTCTTTAGGCATGTCAATGGTTATGTGTTGCGGTAGCATTTACGCGTCCAGTGACACGCCTATGTCACTAAGCATGTCATAGCTACTGTGTGGTCAAAGAATTGACACGGCCATGAACACGCCCGTGTTGTTGGACGTGTCAATGTTTCTGTGAGACAGAATGTACTACAAGTTCAGTGACACGCCTGTGGTTCTGAGCATGTCAAAGCTTCTGTGTTATGGAGTTAGGGCACGGTCAGGGACACGCCCGTGTTGTTAAGCGTGTCATGTGTAGAGTTTCCCCTAGTTGGTTCTTAGTCTTATTATCTCATGTGTATTTCTAAGTGAGTGTGTATTATTCCTTTTTGAATTAGGTTGTGAAGAGGTTGAGTTAACCTAACCTAAGTGTGAAGGATTCTTGGAAGAGGAAGTGTATAGATTGGTGTGAGTTGGTTTGGAGGTAAGTACAAACTACATGGTTGCATACATTTACATGATTATGATACTTAATATATTTGATTGTACATATGTTAAGTAATTGATTACATTGTTCAAACATTTGATGAATGATATAATTTGTATAATGTGATTGATTGATGAGCATTTAAAATGTATGTTAACACAATTGGTTGTGTACACTTGATTGATGAATTGATTTAATGTGAATTAGGATATGATGAGATGTGGAGCCATTGTTGTTGGCTATGATGATGATGTTTAATGCAATTGATTATGTATACTATCTTGATGAGATATGAAGCCATTGTTGTTGGCTATAATGATGCAAATGAAATGGATTGAGAAAGAGATTGTTAAAGAGAAAATTGAAATAATTGTGTGCTTAATATGTTATTCAATTTTCAGAGTGCTGGGTTTGGCGGCATGCCTATGAATCACTGGATAGGTGAAAAGACCGGGTCATAAGCCGATTCCAGTTGAAAAATGTGAAATATGTGAAATATGATGTTTTTGGGGTGAAAAGACTGGGTCGTAAGCCTCAAAAACAGTAACAGTCTTGCCGGGTTGAGGATTTCCTCGGGTTTAGCCGAGTTGAGGTCCAAGAGACTGGGTCTATTATACTATCCATGGATAGAGATATATATCTGTATCACCTACGGGCTTGATGATTGTGATTATGGACCAAAGCAGTAACTCTGAACTTTGAATATCATATTAAATTCTTTTTGGGCCCATGCTTCTCTTTGTTTTCAATGTGATTTATGAATGATGAAACAATTGAATGATAAAAGGAAAGGTAATGTCATGAAATATGAGATTCTTGAAAATTATTTATTTGTTTGAAAGTATGACATTGGCATTGCATAGAAGCATATTGTTATTGTGTTTGTACCACTAAGTCGTTGGCTTAGCGCGATTGTGGTTCATCGAGCAGGTGACAGAGAAGAACCGGAGAGTTCCTCTAGGCCGAGTCGAGTCTAGATTTTGAGGTGTTGATAGTGGATCTTAAAGATCAAAGACATACTGCCAAACATGTATATATTTTATGTTTTGTAAAACTTGAGTTTTGATGCATATGTATTTGTAAATATTTGTTATATTTTCCGCTGCGTTTTGAATAAACATTTTATCTACTATGTTTTATAACATAACTTAAATGTTTTGAGTTTGCTTATATTATTGAAAAAGAAGTAAGTCATGTGTTTAGTAAACCGTGGCATTACTATATTTAGTATACGTATATTACTATCGTAATAGCATGTTGTGTACGTATACAAAGTATAGGGGTGTTACAATTAGAATATTGTTCATTTCTACCCATTTGCTAGGAACTATCAAAATCATCTTCTTCCTCTTGCCATTCTTAGTATCGTGCGAAACCGAATGAGCATGTATTTGCACTATGCCCTGCATTGCCACATGCTGCACATATCTCTTGGCTTGGCATAGGTGCTCTTCCTCTTGCATTTAGCACCTTAAGTTGATTCGTCAATTCTGCTAATTGCCATGCCATTTCAGACTCATCGTTCCTATCATAAACTCCTCGTGCCTTGAAAACTACATCTTTACAAAAGGCACTTAGCAACTTAAAGAAAACAAACAAATAATTAAATTGAAAGAAAATCAAACAAAACAAAAAAACAATTCAAAGAAAACAAACAAACAATTAAATAAAAAAAATCAAACTATCACTACTTAAACAGCCTTCCCTGGCAGCGGTGCCAAAAACTTGTTGCGCTCGAATTAAGTACTACTACAAGCGTCACTCGCAAGTATATGAGGTAGTTGTAGCAAAAGTGATCGCCTCAAGGTCATCTCACAAGGAAGGTGTAGTTCGTAATAGCTTGATTGACCACTAATTTAAAAATGAGAGTTTATTGTTTGGGATTGTGCAGGAGTAATTTAAACCTAAGAGTAATGAGTGTAAGGGTTAATGTGTGTGATGGTTGTACAAGATCAAATCGATTCTTAGAAGGTGCCTAGGGTTATAGGTCCATTTAATCAAAGCTCAATTCTCAATTATCCATTAACATAACCTTGTAAATTAATTTGTTTCTTAAGGTTAATTAATAAATTACCAATTTATTAGTTCTCACATTCATGAAATAGCAATAACCAAATATTTTACATTTGCAAATTAATGAAACCCTAGAACTTATATTTCTAATTCATTCATAGGGTAGTCGATTGCATAATTCTGATATCAAATTTCACCTCTCGGTCCTTCATTCAATATCTAGAGATCAATAGGTAGCTAATCTATCAACCTAGCATACAATCCAATGCAATCAACCAACAACAAGGTACACCAATGGAAATATCAAGTCAAAGCATTCAATCAAATATACTACAAACCCTAGGCATGGATATTCAGCTCAACATTATTAATTTAAAACATTCATTCAACTCAATATAAATCAAATACAAATTGTTCATTGCAATATCAATTCTCTTAATACAACAAAAACAATATTGAAATGAATTAAAAGAGAGAATAGAAAAACCCCTTGTAGATACCAAGAGTAGGATTACCAGTCTTCCTCCTAGCTCCACTTTGATATATGATGAAGAACTCAAGCCCTCTTCAATGGTTTATTCCCCTTTGCATTATGGAATGGAGCTTTCTCAAGTCACCAAACCTTCAATTGATTATGCCTTTGTAAGATGGAATGGAGCTTTCTCAAGTCACCAAACCTTTCAATAAAGCTTCTTCAACCCGCAAGAGCTTGTTAACCCAATTTATCCCAAAGAACCAAATTGAAGTTTGTCAATGGAAGATGGAGAAGATGGAGAGGATAGAAATGGAGGAGGAAGATGAAGGGACAAGGAGAGTGTCACTCTCTCCTCTCCCCAAATCGTTTTTCTCCACTCTTTTTCTTTATTTTTTCTCTTTCTTCTTTCTTTTTTTTTTGCAAAATCCTAGGCCTCCTCTCTCTCTTCTCCACCTCCTTTCTCTTTCGTGTGAAAGAACTTAAATAGATATTAAGGGTGACACAGCCAAACTTGATTTGGCTTGGCCGTGTCTCTCATTTTTCTTTGGGACACGACCAAGCTTGTTGGTCGTGTCCTTCACTGCCTTCTTCTTTCTTTCTTTCTTTTATTTGTTCTCAAGATGTGACACGGCCAAGCTTGTGGCCGTGTCATGTGGGTGTCACCTACTGTGTAACACCCCCACATTCAGTACACACACACTACAACACCACAATGTAGCATATGTGCACCGAATATAGGAGTGCTACGGCTTTTCATCAACATTCAAAACATTTTTATATAATACCATCATCTTTCTCAATATACATTATAGATATATTAATACATTTAAGTAGTACACAACGGAAGTTATGAAATATTTACACATATGAAAACATTTGAGTACTTATTTATCATTACATATATATATTTACAATATAAACAAAATCTTTACAAAATATAAAAGAGTTATACATGATTGGCAAATCTCCTCTTATCTTTAAGTTCCCAAAATCAACTCTTCAATGTCTACTCTCACTCGGTCTAGAAGAGCTCTCGGGTTCAACTCTATTACCTGCGCGATTAAACACTATCGCGCTAAGCCAAGGGCTTAGTAAGACAATTCATGCTAATGTTATGCTTTAGTGCAATGCAATGTTTCACATTTGTATTAATAAATCAACATCAATGATACACACACAATTAGTAAAGATCATACTCAATAAACAATATTCCGTGAATAGTCCGTTTCATCATATAAGTAATATTAACATTTCATTACATTAGAACAACATTTATGTTATACATAAAACTTAGACACCTATGGGCCCATCAAGTATTTAATACGATATTCAGAATTCAGAGTTACTGCTTCAGTTCATAAACACCATTATCACGCCCGTAGGCAACATATACATATATATCTCTATCCATGGATAGTGTAACAGACCCAGTCTCTTGGATCATCAACTCATCTAACTCGAGGAGATCCTCAACCCGGCAAGACTGTTACAAATCTAATATTTCATAATATCAATTATCATAGTGTAACAGACCCAGTCTCTTGGACCTCAATTCAACTCAATTTGAAGAGATCCTCAACCCGGCAAGACTGTTAACTTTCATTAAATAGGCATGCCTCCAAAAAACCAGAACTCTGAAACTGAATATCATATTAAACATACACTTATTTCAAACTCTTTATCAATCTTTCTCATCAATTAGGCAAACATGCCATACATCATTCAATTATATCATCATAGCCAATCACAATGGCTTTATAGCATTTCATATCTCAATTCATATTGTGTATATAGCATTATTAGTATCACATTTCAAAGTACATTATTCATAATACACATCACCATTCACAAGCCTCACAATACACAATACATAACCTTATTCATGTAATATCATATGCATTATCAATTCCATATCATCTCACATTTCATGATTCAACAATGATGTTAGACAAATGATATCTATTTTGATCCTTGACAACTCAAATGGATGATCTATTTTAACATGTATATGAAAATCTTGTTGTAGGATTAGATTGCTTCCAATAAGGTGAATAGAACCTTTCTAGCGGTCGCGCCTCACCTGAATACGACCGCCCCATACAATTATAAGATAAAACCTTATTACAGTAGGTTTCGCGGCCAGAAGCCCGACCTAAGTCGCGACCGCACCTCACAATCAAAAGATAAAACATTATTACAGTAGGTTTCGCGGCCAGAAGCCCGACCTAAGTCGCGACCGCACTTGAATAATAGCGACCGCCCCAAATTACGTGTCTCTCATGCATAAACCCTAAATGTAACCAACCCTCTTCCAAATGCATTTTAACATATAATTCCCAACACAAACTCACTCAAATGGATATAACTCATGTCATAACACATATTCATCACAATAACCACTTAAACAACACATTTGAACACAAACCATCTCAAAATCCTAACTCAAACTTTACTCTTGATTTTCCACTATCAATCTTCACTTATTTTTCCATAATCACAACCAAACCAACACCAATTCCAATTTTTTTTACTTTAAATCAATTCTAACACTTGCAAACACATATCAAATACACCAAATCATTACATCAACAAATCACACTTCACTTTAAACATAACTTCAAAATTTACAAAGGAAAAACAAGAGATTTCTTACCTTAGATGAATAAATTTCACAAATCTCTAACCAAACTCTTTAATTGCCTCTTCAATTGAACTCTAGCATCAAGAACACTTCTCTTCCTCTTTCTCTCCTTCAATCACCGGCACCCAAAATGAAAAGAAAACAAAATAGCCACAAGTCAAACACTTTTCCATCTTTTAATCTCCACCAAGAGATTTCTAAAGGTAAATTACCTCAATACCCTTAACCATATAACTCACCTTTTGTCTCATATAAGCCCATTTAAGTAATTACACACTCAACACAAAAATATCTCTTTTCCTTTGACTCTTCCTTTGACCCATTTATATGTTATATATATCATCATATACACAACATATACCATTCTCTCTAAACCCTATTTTCTTTCCCAATTTCTTTTCTCTTGCAATTATCATATATATACAATCCAATATAACAACAACAACAATAAAAACATCATAACCAAGACTTCTAGGGCATATATGAGGATATTACAATTCTCCCCCTCTAAAAAGAAAATTTCGTCCTCGAAATTACCTGATATCAACTCTGAACCAACTGAGGATATTGCTCTCACATGGATTGTTCACTTTCCCAAGTTGCTTCTTCTTTTGCATGATTCTTCCATAGAACCTTCACCAATGGCACTCTCTTGTTTCTCAGCTCTTTCACATCATGTGCCAAGATAGCAAATGGTTCCTCTTCAAAAGTCAAATCTGGGCTCA
The DNA here is from genome assembly GCA_947685225.1 of Garcia nutans. Classification (NCBI taxonomy): domain Eukaryota; kingdom Viridiplantae; phylum Streptophyta; class Magnoliopsida; order Malpighiales; family Euphorbiaceae; genus Garcia; species Garcia nutans. The sequence continues at coordinate 13,574,097 of CANTUV010000040.1, forward strand.
CTTCGATTGATTCAATTTGAAATACATGAGATGGATCCGATATGTACCTCCTCAACATAGAAACATGAAATACATTATGAATACGATCCAACTCAGGTGGCAAAGCAAGTCGATACGCAACTGGCCCAACTCTTTCCAAAACTTCATACGGTCCAATGAAACGAGGACTCAATTTCCCTTTCCGACCGAACCTCAAAATCTTCTTCCAAGGAGACACTTTCAGAAATACCTTATCCCCAACATCAAACTCTATGTCTCTCCTTTTCAGATCTGCATAAGACTTCTGTCGGTCTGAAGCTGTTTTCAACCTGCCTCGTATCACTTTTACTTTCTCTTCAGTTTCTTGAATCAAATCAGGACCAATCAACTTATTATCTCCAAGCTCATTCCAACAAAGAGGTGTCCTACACCGTCTGCCATACAATGCTTCGAATGGTGCCATACCAATGCTAGATTGGTGACTGTTGTTGTAAGAAAACTCCACAAGAGGTAAAAATCTATCCCAACTTCTAGAGAAATCAATGACACAACTTCTCGACATATCTTCAATAATCTGTATCACCCTCTCTGACTGTCCATCCGTCTGTGGATGAAAAGCAGTGCTGAAGTGTAATCGAGAACCCAAAGCACTATGCAAACTCTTCCAAAATCTTGAAGTAAACCTGGGATCTCGATCAGACACTAAAGAAGTTGGAACCCCATGCAACTTCACAATCTCATGGATATACAGCTCAGCTAACCTTTCCAAAGAATAATCCATCCGAACCGGAAGGAAATGAGCTGTCTTAGTCAATCTATCCACAATTACCCATATGGCATCATGCCTCTTTTGTGTCAATGGCAACCCAGACACAAAATCCATCGTCACTCTATCCCACTTCCATTCTGGTACTGATAATGGTTGTAGCAATCCAGTTGGAACTTGATGCTCTGCTTTAACCTTCTAACAGGTGAGACATTTCGACACAAAATCTGCAATATCTCTCTTCAAACCAATCCACCAGTAATGTTGTCTCAAATCATGATACATCTTTGTATTACTCGGATGCATAGCAAACACTGACTGATGTGCTTCTTCTAAAATGACTCTTTTCAAAACAGCATCATCGGGTACACACAATCGGTTCTTAAACCAGAGACTCCCATCACCTTTCACAATAAAATCTCTAGTCTTCCCATTCTTGCAATCTGAAATAATCTTCTGAATCTTCATATCAATCAACTGAGCCTCTTTTATCTGATCTAACAAAACTGGTTTCAAAAGCAACTGTGCCAACAATGCACCATCATCACAAGGTACAAAACTGGCATGCAAAGCTCTCAACTCAACAAGCAACGAGAGCGAGTAAACAGTTAAACCAGCTAAAGACTTCCGACTCAAGGCATCAGCAACAACATTTGCTTTACCTGGATGATAATCAATCAAACAGTCGTAATCTTTAATCAATTCCAACCATCTCCTCTGCCGAAGATTGAGCTCTTTTTGAACACCCAAATATTTCAAACTTTTGTGATCAGTGTAGATAAAACATTTCTCCCCAAACAGATAGTGTCGCCAAATCTTCAATGCAAACACAATGGCTGCTAGCTCCAAATCATGGGTCGGATAGTTAAGCTCATGCGGTTTCAACTGTCGAGATGCATAAGCTATAACTTTACCTTCTTGCATTAGAACACACCCCAAACCACTATGTGAAGCATCACTGTAGATCACATATGGTTTGCTTTCAACAGGTAAAGTAAGAACAGGCGCTTGAGTCAACATATCTCTCAACTGCTCAAAGCTAGCCTGACACTGATCTGTCCACATAAATCTCACTCCCTTACGAAGCAATCTGGTGAGTGCAGTAGCTATCAAAGAAAACCCTTTCACAAACCGCCGGTAATAGCCTGCCAAACCCAGAAAACTTCTAACCTCTGTCACAGACTTGGGTGGACTCCAATTTAAAATGGCTTCAACTTTACTCGGATCAACTCTAATGCCTTCAGCTGAGACAATATGTCCGAGAAAAGCGACTTGATCCAACCAGAACTCACACTTCTACAATTTGGCAAACAACTGCTTCTCTCTCAAAATCTGCAACACAATCCGCAAATGCTTGTCATGTTCCTCTTCATTCCGCGAATACACCAGAATGTCATCGATGAAGACCACTACAAACTGATCCAGATAGGGCCTGAACACCCTATTCATCAAATCCATAAAAGCTGCAGGTGCATTCGTCAAGCCAAAAGGCATAACTAGAAACTCATAATGTCCATACCTGGTCCGAAAGGCGGTCTTGGAAATGTCTTCAGCTTTAACTCTCAATTGATGGTATCCAGATCTCAAATCAATTTTAGAAAACACAGCTGCACCCTTCAATTGATCAAAGAGATCATCGATTCTAGGCAAAGGATATTTATTTTTAATAGTCACCTTGTTCAATTGCCTATAATCGATACACAACCTCATAGTACCATCTTTCTTCTTCACAAATAGCACAGGAGCTCCCCAAGGAGAAACACTGGGGCGAATAAATCCTTTATCCAACAACTCCTGTAATTGCACTTTCAATTCCCTCAATTCTGCTGGTGCCATTCTATAAGGAGTAATAGAGATAGGAGTGGTACCAGGCAACAATTCAATACCAAACTCCACCTCTCTCTCAGGAGGCAATCCTGGCAACTCCTCTGGGAATACATCTGGGAACTCTGCAACTGTGGCAATACTATCAATGGGAGAACCCTTCACTCTAGTATCTATCACATGAGCAAGATAAGCTTCACACCCCTTTCTAATCAACCTCCTGGCTGCAACAGCTGAAACAAATAAGGAGGCTAGCTGTTCCTGCTCATTAGATACTATCACCTCTCTACCATCAGCAGTTCTCAAAGAAACAATTTTCCTTTTACAGTCTACCACAGCTCCATGTCTAGATAGCCAATCCATACCTAGGATCACATCATATTCCTTAAATGGCATCTCAATCAAATCTCCAAGGAACTCCTCACCTTGCACCCTCACTGCACTGTCTCGGTGCACCTTACTCACAATCACACTATGCCCTAACGGATTTGTCACCAAAACATCAAATCCTAGGGACTTAGCATGCATATCAGACACAGGCAAAACAGATGCACTAATATAAGAATGTGTGGAACCCGGATCAATCAAAGCAAGTACTGAAGTGTAATATCCTCATGTATACCTTAAAAGTTTTGATTATGTTATTGTTATATATTGGATTGAATATATGTGTTAAATTACAAGAGAAAAGAAGTTGGGAAAAGAATGTATAGGTATTTGTGTTTTGAGAAGAAAAGAGGGTGTAGAGAGAAGTGTATATGTTGTTTATATGGTTGTATAACTAACATATACATTGGTCAAAAGAGTTGGTCAATACAAGATGATATTTATTTGTGGCATGTGAAATTATATATATGGGTATATATGAGACAAAAGATTAATTAAATGGATGAAGGGCATGGAGGTAATTTTCTTTGGTTAAGTTGCATGGTGGAGATTAAAAGAAGAAAAGTGGTTGACTTGTTGGTATTTTCTTCTTTCTTTCTTGAAGAGGCCGGCCATTGAAGAAGAGAAAGAGCTAGGGAGGTGTTTGAAGTTCTATAATCAAATTGAAGAAGGAATCAAGGGTTTTGGTTAGAGATTTGTGGAATTTCTTCATTTAAGGTAAGTTTTCTCTTGATTTCTCTTGTTCTATTTGGAATTTTGTTTGAGTTTGATGGAGTGTGTTTGTGTATGGTGTGTGTAAAAGTGTTGAAATGGAATTAAAGATAAGAAGCTAGGTTGGTGTTGGTGATGGAAGAGTAAGAGTTGTGTTTAGTGAATTTTTTTCTGTTTTACAATTAGTAAAGGCTGTGACTTGTATGATTTTTAATTAATTATAGAAAAATGTTCTTGAAGTGAATTTTTGATATGTTGTGCCTCTATGAGTCTAGAATGACTGAAAAATATGTTGATTCGATTTTGGAATGGTTATGAGTTTAGAAAGATTATTTTTTATTAGACCTGTTCCAGCAGGTACCTTAACTGAGACAGCTATATTTCGGGATTTTTAATAAAATGTAGAAAAATCATATCCAATTGAATTTTGGATATGTTGTTTGTTAGTGAGTCTAGTATTTGAGAAAAATAATTTGGAACCACGTTGATTGAATTTGATTTATGGAATTCACAAAGTTCAGAACTGCTGCCAGGATGCAGGGCAATTGGGGCAGTCTGGTTAGGTGAACTATTTGACCTCGATTTTGTGTTCAGTTTGATCTGAAATTTTAAAGGAATGATTTTAAGATACAAAACTAAATTCTGTAAAAATTTTAGAATTTTTAGTCAAGTAGATTATTTTATACAATTTTTCAAAATAAGGATAAAATGGAGTCTTAAACCAGAATGTACTATTCATATGGTCATTTTGCTAATATTCCTTTGGATTAGGTTTTGAAGAGATTGGGTTGCATTAACCTAAATGTGGAGAATTATTGGAAAGAAAAGAAATGTATAGATTGATGGGACTAGTTCTTGAGGTAAGTACCAATACATATGATTGTATTTAATTACATAATTTGAGGCTTAACACATTTGTTTGCAAATGTGTTAAGTGATCTATTATATTGTTAACATAATTGGACTAAGGTGATGATTGAATGATGTGAAGGATGTGAAGATCATTAACAAGGTAAGCATAAACCCTATTTGATTGTATATCCTTATATGTCTTTGAACATTAACACATTGGGATGAAAGTGTTAAATAAGCTATTATATTGTGAATGTAAATGAAGAATATATATAAAGGATGAAATATGAAATGGGAAAGGTAGGAAGAAATGAGGATCATTCTTAAGGTATGTGCAATTTGTTATGATAAATGCTCTAGTAATGAATGATGTTAATGTGTTTTGAGAAGTGAGAAAATGTTATGTTATATGCATTGTGAATCTTGTGTATGGCAATGTATTATATGAATAATACACTTTGAAATGTGATATCAATGATGCTATATGTATCATATGGATTGAGATATGATATGATATGAAGCCATTGTGATTGGCTATGATAATTCAATTGAAAGAGATAAGGCATGTTGGCCTAATTGATGATGAGATTGATAATGAAATAATAAATGAATTGTTTGTTTAATATGTTATTCAGTTTCAGAGTTCTGGATTTGGGTGGTATGCCTAAGAAATGATGAAAGGTAACAGTCTTGCCGGGTTGAGGATCTCCTCATATGTGTTGAGTTGATGGTCCAAGAGACTGGGTCTGTTACACTATGAGAATTGTGAATATGAGATATATGATTTGTAACAGTCTTGCCGGGTTGAGGATCTCCTCATATGTGTTGAGTTGATGGTCCAAGAGACTGGGTCTGTTACACTATCCATGGATAGAGATACATGTATATACATTGCCTACGGGCGTGATGATTGTGACTATGAACCAAAGCAGTAACTCTGAACTTTGAATAACATATTAGTGTTTTGGGCCCGAGTCTGTCTTTATTGTCAATATGAAATGCAAGTATTGAAATATTGATTGTGAGTATTAATAATGAATTATGCTTGGTGAATTGTGAATAATATAATGTTATTAAGTGTAATATGTAAATGAATTGTGGTTGATGATAAAGGTTGTCTTTATTGGAAATATGATTTATGATTTGTATGATATGTAAATTGTGTATTGCAATAATGAGTGATATGATGTGTAATGTGTGTATTGCAATAATGAGTGTATGATATGTAATGTGTGTATTGCAATAATAATTGGTATGATATGTAAAGTGTGTATTGCAATAATGGTTGGTGTGGTATATATATAATGTAGGGGTATTAATATATTGGTTTTGAGTATTGGTGATGCATTGGGGTTGGTGATAATATTATGTATATATATACATCATATATGAAATTAGCTAGGATATATTAAAGATAAAATTAAAAAGAAAAGAAGATATGATAAGAACTAATTATATATTGAATCGATGTATCATTATATATCAATACTTCTATACTATATGTTTATATTTTATATTTGGACTACTAAGCTCTCGGGCTTAGCGCGGGTGTTTATTCGCGCAGGTATATAGATGGAAGATATGAAGTCTTTTGTTATGCCACAAGAAGAGTAAAGTTTGTCGAGACCAACTAGAGGGTAATGCATACATGTATAAATTTTAATTATGATGTATTTCTGACGAGAGAGTATTTATATGTATAAATGAAGTTTTAATAAAGATAATGATTTTGTAAATGTTATTTAAATTAAGGTATTATGGTTTGAACTCTGTTACAGGTTTTTAAAAGGTAACGAAAAGTGACATCCTTATACTTTATATATTTACTGTATGTATACTAGGTATATGCATAGTACTTATATAGGGTATCGGGGTGTTACAATTATTTTGGTATCAGAGCTTAGGTTCGAGATTCTCGGCCTAAGTGAGATAAAAAAAAAATTTTTTTTGAAAAGTTTAAATAGAAATAAAAAGGAAAAGTTTTGAAATGAAATTTGTAATACGTGCATATGCATTGACATCTAGGTTGGTCTCGGATGTGGCATAATATAAATTGTAGAATATTTGTGTTATATGAGATGTTCAATATAGTTGATGATATATGTGTATACTATTTTGATGTGATGAGAAATTATGATTGTTGACAATGATGTTGGAAATGAATTATAATTGAGGCATAGTGCCTAATTGATTATGAGAAACGCATTGTGAAATGTAATGTGATATTTGTATATTAATGATGCATATGAAGAATGTCATGTTGTGTGCAACATGAAATGTAATGTTGATATTTATGAGCAATATTATGTAGGGCATAATGTGAATTGAAACATAAAGAAATAAAAAGGAGAATAAAGTTGAAAATAAGTAGCAATCAAAATCAAGATTAAAATATGTATTCTTTCCTTTATACTTTGAACCTCTTTATAATAATGTTTATGTTGAGGTTGTTAGACAGAGAAAATATTATTGGATTGTTATTATTGAAAGATATGTTACTAAAATGAGGAAAGAATGGTGGAATAGTGAATGAGTTAGTTAGTATAGACAAAGTGTGATTTTTTAAAGTTGGGATATATGTATATAAAATTAAGGTTTTGTTTAAAGGAAAAAGAGATGATATTGGTTAAGTAAGAAAATAAGTTGATATTGTTATTTTAATGCGAACATGGTAAATTCAATGTTAGAAATGTGAGATGCTTGGATATTGTGAAAGCTCATGGTAATGGTGATAATATGTGATATTTGAGATTTTTGAAGTGAGCTTTATGATTGTGGAAATTATATGTTTTAATATTGCTTTGTGATATATATTTGTAAGATGTTTTTAAAGTGATGATAGAAAAGATGAGTTTGACAAATTGAAGCTTAAACGAAGTAGTAAATTGAGAAGTTAAAGTTTTAGTGGAATTTGATAAAGATTATTGGGATATTGATAGTTAACTGTATATGCAATGCATAAGCTAAGTGAAATGACTAGTATTGCATATGGAAGTATTATGAATTGAGTAATGTGATTGATAGTATGAGAATTTGTTTTGAAATAATCAAGGAAGTGGATAAGTAAATAGAAATGAGTTATTTTAAGTCATTTTACTGAACAAGGTAAGAATGAATATGGGAGTGTATTAAATATTTTTAAAGACGAAAGTGAAAGAGATGTCACATTGGGAATGTGACTGAGATGAATATGAAGTGTTACTATAGTCGGAATATATATGTTTGTAGTGTGAATAAATACTTTATATCATATTGGAAGAATGAGAAGGATAGTGTTTAAAAGAAAATGATAAACACTAAATTTGTATTGAATGTATGAAAAAGGAAAATACTATAAGAGCATATAATTAAGTGTATACATGTATATGATATGTGAATTGAGTTTTCCAATATGAATGAAATTATGATATATAAACACATTTGTGAATCACATTATGAGGATGGCTTATGAAGATATATGTGGTATAATTATAGAATTAGTGATATGGAAAAACAATGTTATATGTATTAGTGGACCTAAGAGAGATTAGGTCTTGAACTGTGTAAAGCTAGATGGATTATGTGATGGAAGTGAGAATGGAAAGAACTTGAGTAATATTGGACAGTGGAAATTGTTATAATGAGTATTGAACTTGATGATTATATTATATTTAGAGTTTCAAAGTATTCGCATATGAAAAGTTCTATATAATTATATTATAAGAGATTGTAGATGGATTAGAAATGAAGTGATGAATAGAAATTGTATAAGAACTGTATATGATTGAATATGTATATAGTAATATTGTTAAAGCATGAGTTAAGTTGATAAGGATCATATAAGCGAATACAAATTGGTTGAAACGAAGTTGGAATGTGTTAACTTCTGTTATACTAAAAATGTTAAGATTGAGAATAGAATTATAAAAGAACAATATTGAATTGAAAGTTTTAGGTTTGAATATTAATCTCTTAAAGTCATGTGTTTTGTTCAGTATTTTGGATCGGTTAATTTGTTATCCATGGATTTGGATCTTAGATATAATGATTGTAATACGGATTTGGTGAGGTTGACAATTTTGTTTGAGAAGTATAGTTAAAAATTATGATGGTTAAAGTTGTACCTTATTATTATTATTTTTTTTTATGTTAAGAATTTGGGTATAACTGTGAAAAAAAAATTAAAAAATTAAAAAATTTTGAAATGTGTTGAGTTATGGATAATATGACAAAAAGGTAATCAAAATAAATATACCAATGATAGGAAATGTGAAGAGTTAGTAAAAGGGAGAAATTATATTATATGAATGAAAGTTATACTGAATATGTTTATGGTATGTAACTTGAGGTTTAAGGGAATGAACTCAAAGTTTGAGTGAATGAATTATAGATATTAAGTATGATATAACATTTTTATGAGAATTGGTGGAAATTATACTAAGATAATAAAGAATAAACTATGTGTATATTAAAAGATATTAGAAGTGATTTGTTATCATGATGATTTGACTGAAAATAGATTGAAAGAGAGCAGAAATTGAATATAAGTTTGCTCTTATGGAATTAAGTTATATTTATACTTATATGAAAATTGTGAAATTTCATGATAAGTTAGATTACTTAATCGTTGGTTGGAATTGAACAAGATTGGAACGTGGGTATATTGTGACAAATAGATTAATTGATCTGGATTTGGCTAAGATTATGGATCATTAATAAAATTTAATGTGTATAGTTGTATTAAGAAAATAGGTATTTACATGATAATGTATATGATGTAAATTTTAAAGTATGATTGGACATGAATGAGTGGAGTATAGTAGTTGTTAATCATGATAAGAAGAGAAAAAGATTGGTTATTTATAAAATAAGTTGAAAGATAATGTATTAATATGTAAGTTAAGTGAAAAGCATGCTAAAGAAATAACTCCATTTATGAAAAATCAGGATTTTGTTATCTATTGAGGGTGATAAATGTCTATTTAGACAGTGATTGTAATGAAGGGATAATTAATGTTCAGATATAAGTCAATGATTTTTAATGTTAAAGTTAAGAGAGTAATTATACAGAAGTGAAATAACAAAATATATTAAATATAAAGATTAGATGGAGTATAAGTGTACTATAGAATGATCTGATTCTTATATAAAGACATTAACAAGAAATGTAATGAGTTCTTTTGAATGTTTGATTAAGGAAATAACAAGATGTATAAACATATAGAATGATGAGTTATGGAATTTAAAGAAGGTGGTTGATTCTAAAGAGGAGAGTTGAAGCTATATAATTTGATGATATAATGACTTAAGCGTATAATTAACTTCATATGGAAGTTAAGATGGTATAGTATTATGAATGGATTACAATTATGCTAGATAATTTCGAGGACGAAATTATTTAAGGGGGAGAGAATTGTAATATCCTCATGTATACCTTAAAAGTTTTGATTATGTTATTGTTATATATTGGATTGAATATATGTGTTAAATTACAAGAGAAAAGAAGTTGGGAAAAGAATGTATAGGTATTTGTGTTTTGAGAAGAAAAGAGGGTGTAGAGAGAAGTGTATATGTTGTTTATATGGTTGTATAACTAACATATACATTGGTCAAAAGAGTTGGTCAATACAAGATGATATTTATTTGTGGCATGTGAAATTATATATATGGGTATATATGAGACAAAAGATTAATTAAATGGATGAAGGGCATGGAGGTAATTTTCTTTGGTTAAGTTGCATGGTGGAGATTAAAAGAAGAAAAGTGGTTGACTTGTTGGTATTTTCTTCTTTCTTTCTTGAAGAGGCCGGCCATTGAAGAAGAGAAAGAGCTAGGGAGGTGTTTGAAGTTCTATAATCAAATTGAAGAAGGAATCAAGGGTTTTGGTTAGAGATTTGTGGAATTTCTTCATTTAAGGTAAGTTTTCTCTTGATTTCTCTTGTTCTATTTAGAATTTTGTTTGAGTTTGATGGAGTGTGTTTGTGTATGGTGTGTGTAAAAGTGTTGAAATGGAATTAAAGATAAGAAGCTAGGTTGGTGTTGGTGATGGAAGAGTAAGAGTTGTGTTTAGTGAATTTTTTTCTGTTTTACAATTAGTAAAAGCTGTGACTTGTATGATTTTTAATTAATTATAGAAAAATGTTCTTGAAGTGAATTTTTGATATGTTGTGCCTCTATGAGTCTAGAATGACTGAAAAATATGTTGATTCGATTTTGGAATGGTTATGAGTTTAGAAAGATTATTTTTTATTAGACTTGTTCCAGCAGGTACCTTAACTGAGACAGCTATATTTCGGGATTTTTAATAAAATGTAGAAAAATCATATCCAATTGAATTTTGGATATGTTGTTTGTTAGTGAGTCTAGTATTTGAGAAAAATAATTTGGAACCACGTTGATTGAATTTGATTTATGGAATTCACAAAGTTCAGAACTGCTGCCAGGATGCAGGGCAATTGGGGCAGTCTGGTTAGGTGAACTATTTGACCAAGATTTTGTGTTCAGTTTGATCTGAAATTTTAAAGGAATGATTTTAAGATACAAAACTAAATTCTGTAAAAATTTTAGAATTTTTAGTCAAGTAGATTATTTTATACAATTTTTCAAAATAAGGATAAAATGGAGTCTTAAACCAGAATGTACTATTCATATGGTCATTTTGCTAATATTCCTTTGGATTAGGTTTTGAAGAGATTGGGTTGCATTAACCTAAATGTGGAGAATTATTGGAAAGAAAAGAAATGTATAGATTGATGGGACTAGTTCTTGAGGTAAGTACCAATACATATGATTGTATTTAATTACATAATTTGAGGCTTAACACATTTGTTTGCAAATGTGTTAAGTGATCTATTATATTGTTAACATAATTGGACTAAGGTGATGATTGAATGATGTGAAGGATGTGAAGATCATTAACAAGGTAAGCATAAACCCTATTTGATTGTATATCCTTATATGTCTTTGAACATTAACACATTGGGATGAAAGTGTTAAATAAGCTATTATATTGTGAATGTAAATGAAGAATATATATAAAGGATGAAATATGAAATGGGAAAGGTAGGAAGAAATGAGGATCATTCTTAAGGTATGTGCAATTTGTTATGATAAATGCTCTAGTAATGAATGATGTTAATGTGTTTTGAGAAGTGAGAAAATGTTATGTTATATGCATTGTGAATCTTGTGTATGGCAATGTATTATATGAATAATACACTTTGAAATGTGATATCAATGATGCTATATGTATCATATGGATTGAGATATGATATGATATGAAGCCATTGTGATTGGCTATGATAATTCAATTGAAAGAGATAAGGCATGTTGGCCTAATTGATGATGAGATTGATAATGAAATAATAAATGAATTGTTTGTTTAATATGTTATTCAGTTTCAGAGTTCTGGATTTGGGTGGTATGCCTAAGAAATGATGAAAGGTAACAGTCTTGCCGGGTTGAGGATCTCCTCATATGTGTTGAGTTGATGGTCCAAGAGACTGGGTCTGTTACACTATGAGAATTGTGAATATGAGATATATGATTTGTAACAGTCTTGCCGGGTTGAGGATCTCCTCATATGTGTTGAGTTGATGGTCCAAGAGACTGGGTCTGTTACACTATCCATGGATAGAGATACATGTATATACATTGCCTACGGGCGTGATGATTGTGACTATGAACCAAAGCAGTAACTCTGAACTTTGAATAACATATTAGTGTTTTGGGCCCGAGTCTGTCTTTATTGTCAATATGAAATGCAAGTATTGAAATATTGATTGTGAGTATTAATAATGAATTATGCTTGGTGAATTGTGAATAATATAATGTTATTAAGTGTAATATGTAAATGAATTGTGGTTGATGATAAAGGTTGTCTTTATTGGAAATATGATTTATGATTTGTATGATATGTAAATTGTGTATTGCAATAATGAGTGATATGATGTGTAATGTGTGTATTGCAATAATGAGTGTATGATATGTAATGTGTGTATTGCAATAATAATTGGTATGATATGTAAAGTGTGTATTGCAATAATGGTTGGTGTGGTATATATATAATGTAGGGGTATTAATATATTGGTTTTGAGTATTGGTGATGCATTGGGGTTGGTGATAATATTATGTATATATATACATCATATATGAAATTAGCTAGGATATATTAAAGATAAAATTAAAAAGAAAAGAAGATATGATAAGAACTAATTATATATTGAATCGATGTATCATTATATATCAATACTTCTATACTATATGTTTATATTTTATATTTGGACTACTAAGCTCTCGGGCTTAGCGCGGGTGTTTATTCGCGCAGGTATATAGATGGAAGATATGAAGTCTTTTGTTATGCCACAAGAAGAGTAAAGTTTGTCGAGACCAACTAGAGGGTAATGCATACATGTATAAATTTTAATTATGATGTATTTCTGACGAGAGAGTATTTATATGTATAAATGAAGTTTTAATAAAGATAATGATTTTGTAAATGTTATTTAAATTAAGGTATTATGGTTTGAACTCTGTTACAGGTTTTTAAAAGGTAACGAAAAGTGACATCCTTATACTTTATATATTTACTGTATGTATACTAGGTATACGCATAGTACTTATATAGGGTATCGGGGTGTTACATGAAGTATCAAATAAAGAAAAAGTACCAGCTATGACTGCCGAAGCATCTGGCTGCCTCTGCATAACATACATCCTCTGGGAAGATCCAACCTCCTCTGGTCTACTCTCCCTGGATGTAGCACCTCCTCTAACACTGAACCCAGATCTGCCTCCCCGGCTGCTACCTCTGTCTGCTCGACCTCCCCTCACACTAGGTCGAGAAGCTGCAGTATCAACTGACATCCGCTCCTGTCTCTCTGGACAATCTCTAATAAAATGCTCAGGAGATCCACATCTGAAGCACACAGCTGACCCACTATACCTCCAACAAGCACCCCTATGTGATCCACCACACTGAGCACACACAGGTAGAGCGGATCTCTGAGTCACTGGGGTTGGAGCACTCGCCGCTGAAGCTGCAGGTCTAAATCTCTGCCTCTGGAACTGCACTGACCTACCAGTTGACCTCTGACTCCTACTAACTCTAGGAACAAAGCTTCCTTTACCTCTCTTAACAGAAGAAGACCCTGCCTCAAACTGGGGCCTCCTAACCCTAACCTCTTCCTCTGAAGCAGCTGCAATAACTTGAGCTCGCTCCACACTCCGAGCTGCTGCCACTAGCTGGGAGAAATCGTGATATCTAGATCCAGCCACTAGACACATGATAGAGGGCCTCAATCCCTCCTCAAATCTCCTGCATCTATCTATCTCATCAGCTATAATGCCCCCAGCATACTGGCTCAATCGGATAAACTCAACCTCATACTCAGTTACCGTCTTGCTATCTTGCTTCAAGCTTAAGAACTCCATCTTCTTCATGTCTTTGTACTCCCTAGGAGTATACTTCAATTCAAACTCTCACAGAAAATCCGCATATGACAAGATCGGTGGATCATCCATAGAATGGGGCACTGTCCTCCACCAGTCGTATGCATCCTTCTGTAGCAAAGCTCTTACATAATCAAACTTTTCCTCCGATGTGGCTTGCAACTGAATAAAAATCCTCTGTACTTTGTCAAGCCACTGTTCTGCTACAGCTGGATCAGTAGTACCAAGGAAATCCTCCGCTCCATACTTCCTTAGTTTATCATAGTGCCTTACTGGTACCACAGGCTGAGGGGGTGGTGGCACTGGTTGCACTGGTGCTTGCCTCATAACTTCCATCATATGTCTAAACCAGGCTGGCGGAACCTCCTCTCCAGCTGGTCTACCCGACACCGAAGCAGGTGCCTCCTCAACACTATCAACTCTAGCTCCCTCAGCAGGAGCAATACTCTCGGCACTACCCTCAATCGACTGACGTGAGTGAGAATCCATCACAACCTAACACTGCAAACACAGTAGAATACTTCTTATTAAAGATCAGAGGTTACCAATCCCAAATATATATGTTATTCAAAACCACTTTTAAAGTCAAAATAGTCTTTTTCTTACATTTTACCTAGGTTGAGAATCTCAAACCTAGGCTCTGATACCAAAACAATTGTAACACCCCCACATTCAGTACACACACACTACAACACCACAATGTAGCGTATGTGCACCGAATATAGGAGTGCTACGGCTTGTCATCAACATTCAAAACATTTTTATATAATACCATCATCTTTCTCAATATACATTATAGATATATTAATACATTTAAGTAGTACACAGCGGAAGTTATGAAATATTTACACATATGAAAACATTTGAGTACTTATTTATCATTACATATATATATTTACAATATAAACAAAATCTTTACAAAATATAAAAGAGTTATACATGATTGGCAAATCTCCTCTGATCTTTAAGTTCCCAAAATCAACTCTTCAATGTCTACTCTCACTCGGTCTAGAAGAGCTCTCGGGTTCAACTCTATTACCTGCGCGATTAAACACTATCGCGCTAAGCCAAGGGCTTAGTAAGACAATTCATGCTAATGTTATGCTTTAGTGCAATGCAATGTTTCACATTTGTATTAATAAATCAACATTAATGATACACACACAATTAGTAAAGATCATACTCAATAAACAATATTCCGTGAATAGTCCGTTTCATCATATAAGTAATATTAACATTTCATTACATTAGAACAACATTTATGTTATACATAAAACTTAGACACCTATGGGCCCATCAAGTATTTAATACGATATTTAGAATTCAGAGTTACTGCTTCAGTTCATAAACACCATTATCACGCCCGTAGGCAACATATACATATATATCTCTATCCATGGATAGTGTAACAGACCCAGTCTCTTGGATCATCAACTCATCTAACTCGAGGAGATCCTCAACCCGGCAAGACTGTTACAAATCTAATATTTCATAATATCAATTATCATAGTGTAACAGACCCAGTCTCTTAGACCTCAATTCAACTCAATTTGAAGAGATCCTCAACCCGGCAAGACTGTTAACTTTCATTAAATAGGCATGCCTCCAAAAAACCAGAACTCTGAAACTGAATATCATATTAAACATACACTTATTTCAAACTCTTTATCAATCTTTCTCATCAATTAGGCAAACATGCCATACATCATTCAATTATATCATCATAGCCAATCACAATGGCTTTATAGCATTTCATATCTCAATTCATATTATGTATATAGCATTATTAGTATCACATTTCAAAGTACATTATTCATAATACACATCACCATTCACAAGCCTCACAATACACAATACATAACCTTATTCATGTAATATCATATGCATTATCAATTCCATATCATCTCACATTTCATGATTCAACAATGATGTTAGACAAATGATATCTATTTTGATCCTTGACAACTCAAATGGATGATCTATTTTAACATGTATATGAAAATCTTGTTGTAGGATTAGATTGCTTCCAATAAGGTGAATAGAACCTTTCTAGCGGTCGCGCCTCACCTGAATACGACCGCCCCATACAATTATAAGATAAAACCTTATTACAGTAGGTTTCGCGGCCAGAAGCCCGACCTAAGTCGCGACCGCACCTCACAATCAAAAGATAAAACATTATTACAGTAGGTTTCGCGGCCAGAAGCCCGACCTAAGTCATGACCGCACTTGAATAATAGCGACCGCCCCAAATTACGTGTCTCTCATGCATAAACCCTAAATGTAACCAACCCTCTTCCAAATGCATTTTAACATATAATTCCCAACACAAACTCACTCAAATGGATATAACTCATGTCATAACACATATTCATCACAATAACCACTTAAACAACACATTTGAACACAAACCATCTCAAAATCCTAACTCAAACTTTACTCTTGATTTTCCACTATCAATCTTCACTTATTTTTCCATAATCACAACCAAACCAACACCAATTCCAATTTTTTTTACTTTAAATCAATTCTAACACTTGCAAACACATATCAAATACACCAAATCATTACATCAACAAATCACACTTCACTTTAAACATAACTTCAAAATTTACAAAGGAAAAACAAGAGATTTCTTACCTTAGATGAAGAAATTTCACAAATCTCTAACCAAACTCTTTGATTGCCTCTTCAATTGAACTCTAGCATCAAGAACACTTTTCTTCCTCTTTCTCTCCTTCAATCACCGGCACCCAAAATGAAAAGAAAACAAAATAGCCACAAGTCAAACACTTTTCCATCTTTTAATCTCCACCAAGAGATTTCTAAAGGTAAATTACCTCAATACCCTTAACCATATAACTCACCTTTTGTCTCATATAAGCCCATTTAAGTAATTACACACTCAACACAAAAATATCTCTTTTCCTTTGACTCTTCCTTTGACCCATTTATATGTTATATATATCATCATATACACAACATATACCATTCTCTCTAAACCCTATTTTCTTTCCCAATTTCTTTTCTCTTGCAATTATCATATATATACAATCCAATATAACAATAACAACAATAAAAACATCATAACCAAGACTTCTAGGGCATATATGAGGATATTACATACTGCTTCTTCATTTTGCTTCTTCCTTGCTTGTCTTTTGTTCTTGGGCATGAGGTGGGACACGGCCAAGCTCCTGGCCGTGTCATGTGACACGGCCAGTGGCTTGGTAGTATCATTTGCATGTGTCAGCTTCTGCCCTTCTTTTCTTTCATTTCTTTGGTTTCTTTGGTTTTAGTCTTTAAGTGAGACACGACTAGTGGCTTGGCCATGTCTCATGGCCATGTCAAGCTCTGCATCATCATTCTTTGAGGGACACAACCAAGCTTGATTTGGCTTGGCCATGTCTTGCTTGATTCATGTTTTTTCTTCAATATTTTGATCTTCGAAGGGAGTTTTTACACTTTAACCTAAAACAAACACTTAAAACAAACTTTAAACAAAAATCAAATGAAACATTAACTAAAAACACATAAAATCACACTAAAAACAAGTACAAAAATGATCTAAACAATTTGTTCATCCAGAAAGCAACTTTTTGGTGGAACCAACAAAAGGAAGGTTTGAATCTTTATTTTCTTTATTTATTTCTCCACAGTAGCTTTTTTTCTTTGATTCATAAGAATATACACACAAAGCTTTGATCTATAAATATGTAGTAACATTGGTCTTCGTTTTAATAACATAAATAATTTCTTCTGTTTCTAAATAAATTAAAAACCCTAAATCGTCTTTTCTATTTTCAAAAACCCTAAAGATTATTTTTCTGTTTCTTATAAAACAAGAGCACTAATTTGTTTCTTCAAAACCTTAGAACCCTAAATTGTTCCTTCTATTTCCAAAACCCTAAAAAAAATACTTTTCTATTTCTAAAAACCTTAAATTGTTTTGCTTATTTCCAAAAACTTTACAAAAACTCTAAACTGTTTTCTCAAATACTAAAATCAAACATAATTTTTGAAACACCAAAAAACCCTAATTCTCTCAAAATCAAAACAGTAAACTCTAAATTTTGCTAAACCCTAATTCATTGAATTTAAAACCCCAAACTAGTTAATTTAAACCCTAAAATCTTAATTTTCAACACCAAAACCTACAACCCTAAATACCAATTTCCAAAATTTTCTGTGGCGCTGCCCTCTTGACCCCCGTATGGGCTCATCGAAGGGTTCAATATTTATTTGTTTATTATGAGTCCGCGTATTTAACTTTTCTTTTTCCAAAGCCCTAATTTAGTAACTAAAATTCTAAAATCCTATTTTAAGATGCGAATCCTAAATTATATATTTATTGCTTTATTTAATTTTAGATTTGATTATGTAGTATATTATATGCTTTGATTTATTTAATTTCAATGCTTGATTTATTTAATTTATCATGGATGAATGCTTATTATATATTTTTTTTATTGATGTTTAATATCTTTGATAATGATTTATTTATTATGAATGCTTTTTTTTTTTATTTCTATCGATTTATTTTGATTTCCAAATGTTGTAAGAGGTATGTTTCCACTTTGTGGGTACCTCATTAATTAAGTTCTTTGTAATTTGAATTGCTTTTTTTATTTTAGACCAATGTAAAGGACATGTTTCTACCTCATGGTGGGTGTCCTATTTAGCTTAGACATGGATGATGTAAGGGCATATTTCCATCTTCGATGGGTGTCCATTTATTTATTTTGCTTTGACATTGCTTTGATCTTAATATAACGATACTTTGTTTTAATTTTTGTGTGTAATATGGATAATATTATTATATTTAAGAATTTTATAATATTAAGACCTATAAAGGAGGTCGGTTCCAATGAACCGGGCGTTGTGGGGGTGCTGGGCCATTTCTCACCTTCCCCACACGTACCTAACTTTCCGAACCCATTGGGGATTCCTTAGGAATCGAGTCATCCACCCCTTTCTTTTTTCCCAACCAGTCCGGGTGGCGACTCCATTTTTTCCAGACTTAGTTCCATGTTCTCTAAGGCCCCGAGCCTAAACAGTGCCGAAGTCAAAAGAACCATTCCACCGGGAGTGTGGGCAAAAATCTTCGCTCACAGTGGCGACTCCACTAGGAATAAGAGAAGTTGATTCCGTTGGTCTTTATATTATTCTTTTCTTTCTTATAATGATATTATCCATTGCATCATATTAGATTGCATTGTGTGCATGAGTTAGGACGCCCGTGTTACCCATGTTGTGTTATGTAAGGGATACCATACTTTCACTCAAGGTATGGAGATCGAGCATGGCACAACAACTCATAGCCTCGTACCTTTTGGTATATACTTGCTATGGAAACCTAAGCTTTTTTACCCAAAGACTAAAGCTCTTATAATTGGCCTAGTTACTTTCCTTAGGTTTTTACCCCAAATGCATGTTGTTTAACTATGGTTAATTTATCTTGGCTTAAATCATGGCTTATTTGGTTTGTTCTTTTTCTAATATGACCTAAGTACATTGTAAGCTCAAAATAAAATTTTCTTTAAAGTCCAAAAGACCAAAGCTATTTTCAAAACATTTCAAGATGACCTTTAGACATAAAACTTTTCTAAAATCAAATAAAAAATTCTTTTGCTCATAACCCAAATACAAAGCCCAAAATATGTTTTTTCTAAAATCTTTTTACAATGGGCTTATAAACAAAATTATTTTACAAAGAGCTTGCAAATTATTTAGGTCATTTACGAAATACCAAAAAATCAATTGTGCGCCTAGTTTATACTATGAATAATTAATCATGGGATTGTTTTTGGCATAAATCATTAGTTACTTTTTCAAGTGAGAAATCTATTTATAATAAACCTCTTAATTTAGTTTTAATCCAATATAGCATAAAAGCTACTTTAGTTGGTTGAATGGATTAAAGCCTAATTAATGGGAATTATTATGAACTGATTTCCATTTTTGAAAATATAACTATTGGTTGAAACGTCTGAGGGAAATATTCGAAAATAAGATACCCCATGTTGGTATTTTGTTAACCATATACCTAGGAAAAGAGACTCGCCATTCGTGTGTGGATGTTATAAATTTGGAAGGGACATTCTACTTATCTTTGTCGATTGTTTATGCATACATGCATACATACATTTGCATCTCATATCATTGATCCTTTCTGGCTCACAGCTCTGGATTATTATGATAGTTCAAAAGCTTATGATAATCTGACCTACATCGGAAGTGAAGAATCTAGCAACGACTCAATTACTTGCTCACCAAAAGGAATTGAGCCCGAACAAATTCAAAGAATGGCGAATGAAGCCCTTAATGCCAAAATGGAAGAAATAAAAGAGGCCATGACAGAGACCGTGAAGAACCAATTGGCTGCAATTTTAGAAAATCATGCCGAAGCATCTGCTACCACTAAAAAGCCAAAGGACAAAGGGAAGATGAAAGTTGGTGATGTAGATTTTGATGATGATAAGGTGATCATTGATGATGATGATTGGGCTCAATACTACCAAGATCCTCAAGAAAAGAAGAAAGAACTAAAGATTGTTGAAAGATTAGTTATGGAGAAAACCGAAACTTTTGATGTTGAAAAGATGATTGCGGACCTAGAAAAGAAATTTGAGAAGAAACTAAAAACCAAAGAAATGTCCAAAGTTGACAAATTATTTGAGCTAGATGAAGAAGTTTCATACAAGTTCAAGATGCCATCTTTTGCGAAGTTTGATGGAACCGAAAATCCTCACCTCCATGTGAAGTAGTATATCACTGCTATGCAGTCTGCCCGAGCTACTAAGGCTCAAACTCTAACATACTTTATGCTCTCCTTGGATCCTGTTATCCAAAATTGGTTCAATACCTTAGATGATGGAACATGAAAGAGTTGGGATCTGCTATACAAGGCCTTCATCCAACAATATGGATATAATGTTGAAATGGAAGTTACCTTAATGGAAGTTGAGTCCATTAGGCAATGACCAAATGAGAATTTTGTGGACTATGTGAAAAGATGGAGAAATAAGGTTGCTTTGCTCAAGAAAAGGCCCGATGAATCTGATCAAATAAGGATGATCGTGAGAGGCATCCTGCCCAATCTCCATGAAAGGATGTCTCACACCATTATAAGGGATTTCAAAGATCTTCTACAAGTTGGTCTACAAATTGAAGAGTGGGAAAGGGAGAAAAATCACTTTTCAATAAGAAGGAATGAGAAAGGGAACTACCAGTCAGGCAATCAAAGCACACAAAAAGAAGTTGATGTTAATGCCACTAGTCAAGGAGGAACGAGGCAGTTTTCAGAATTAGGGAAGCCACTGTCTTAGGTTCTCAATAAGCTACAAAAGAAGGGATTGTTACAACCCTTGACTCCTCATCCTTTGCCTAATCCTCTTCCACCTAACTTTGATACTAATGCATTTTGCCAATTCCATCAAAGGCCTGGACACGAAATAGACAATTGCATTAAATTGAGGCATGAGATCCAGAATTTAATTGATAATGGAAAGTTACCTGAGCCAAATAAGCCCAATACCAAAGGTAATCCATTTCCAAGGTTCAACAAGGTGCAACCACCAACAACCTTCATGGTAGGAAAAGGATTGGAAGAAGATTTTGTTTTATCATACTTTGAAGATGGGGATATTGAAGATGTGAAAAGGAAAAGAAGCTTAACTCAACAAACTTTCCTTAGCTTGAATGTTGCTTTTCAATTTTACTTTCTTTAATATTTAATTGGAACAATCTTGTTTTTCAAATTTAAATTTGTTTGAATAAATTACTTTCATCAAAATTTTGTTGGTCATTGTTCATTTTGGTGCTCAACTAATGAGGAATCTAGCTTGATAATTCATGAATTAATATATTTATGCATCATGACTTGAACGACTTTACTAGGTGAGGGAATTGCTCTATAGCATTGAGTTGTGTATGCTTACTTAGAGAGGGCTCCTATATAATTACCTTTGTCTAGGTCCTAGTCAGTCTTAAAACATGCTTTGACAAACTTTCGAGGCGAAATTGAACTCTGCTTATTTAAGAGAGAGATGATCTAGGCATTGTTTGGTTAGCCAACAACTAGTATCCACCCAATTAATTATCAATCCCTAGTTTTCCCTTTGAGCCTTCATAAAATTTTAGCTTTCTTTTCATTGGCTTACAAACCCTAATAACCTACCCTAAGCTGTTGTGATACTTTTGATAAGTCTTATGATCACTAAGGTGAAGAGGCAAGAAGATCAAAGAAAGGAATGAATAGTCAAGATCATAAGGATAGTTGATGTTCTCAAGACCATAAGGGCAGTTAAAGTTCACCTAGTATCTCCAATCTATCAAGATAACATCAGAGTAATAAATGATTTATCCCTGTCAAAGGAGATTTATGTCACTCCACTAATCCATTATTAGAAACCCAAGTTGGTACAAACAAGACAACTCTTTTAGAGCTAGAACAAACAAAAAAAAAAAGAAGAAGAAGAAGAAGAGAAAAAGAAAAGAAAAGAAAAAGGGAAAAAAAGAGAAGAGAAAAGAAAAAGGAAAAAGAAGAGAAAAGAAAAAGGAAAGAAAAAAAGAGAAAGATAAAACCTAAAAAGGTGGTTCAGAATGCCAACTAAGTTCTCTTTTACCTAAAGCAGTGAAAGGTTTCCATTTGGGTTATAAGGACATTTTGACTTGAATTGGTCCAACCCAACTAAAGATTCAATGAAAATAAGAGGAAAAGGAGAAAGACCATCCAGTTCCTGAAAGTTCTGTATTTGACAGTCCTACAAGGAAGAAGGACGAAATGATAAAATGCTCAAAGAAAGGGAAGAGTAAGAAAAATAAAAAGAAAGAAAAGTGAGAGGAAGAAAAGAAAAAAATTTGGGTAACAAACTTTTTGTGGGGGCAAAGACTGTCCTAATCAAGATCCAGATTAATGACAAGAAGATAGAAAGATTTTAGAGTCTAGTAAGATTGCTCCCAGCTGCCTAAAGTTCAAACAAGAATTTTGCAGTGTGATGGTTTGTCCATTGTGTCACATCGGCTCCTACTTACAAATGGCCTTCACTTAAACATGTGTCCCTTATAGACCCTATTTCAAGCCTATCAAAGACGTGTTGATCTCTCTTGGTAGGTAGAGTCTATTAGTGGAGATAGTTTGAATAAGCATGCATATGAGATAGACAATGTTTAAACTCAATGAGACCTTTGTCCAAGTAATGTGTATGTGTCTATCTGAAGTGCAACAATTCTTGCTTAAATAGAAATGATTCCCGAGTTTAGTATAGTAACTAGGGTTGTCATATTATAGATATGTTAATTTGAAAATTCAAGTCCTGAGGTACATTGACATTGATTTGGCAAAGCCAACATTTGATTTCAAAATCAAAATTCAAAAAATTCAAAAATGTTTTTGTCATACAAAGCCTTCAAGTTAAGGGAAGTATGTTGAGCTATCAAACCTCGAAGAACACATTGGGAAAAGTAAATGATTATTGGCAAGGTCAAAAAGAAGCTACCAATTGGTATACTGAAACATAGTTTGAAATGGATGTATCCCTAACTATGCTGCTTAGAGTCTCCACCACTCGTGTTTCTAACATCTTGAAGATAAAAGCCACAAATGCAAAGCTTTCGATCATTCCAATACAAGACTTGAACGACCGTCAAAAAGGAACCAATGAGAACACTTCTGTTGATCACCTCAGTCTGTGAGTCAATGGAACGACTATAAGTATTATTCATGCATATCATGCATACATGAGCATATCATATCGTACATTCTTGTCTTGTATTTGTCTATTATTTGTAAATGTAAACAGCGAATACCCTGCGAGGTAAAGAATCAAAAGAAGATATTGAATCAAGGGGGCATAGAAAGCCTATTGCTTGAGGAAGCTCCAATAATTTTGCAAAGAGAAGAAATGCGTGCTTGTGCGAAGAACTAGATAACAAAAACATCAATCAGAGCCCGCATAGAAAAATCATGGGTTTAGGCCTACACAAGGGGCAAAGTTTCTCCTTTTCAATTTTTTGAGTTTATATATAAAATATTTTCAAACTCATTTGCAAATATTTCATCACGTAGGGGGCAGGAGACGATATGAGAGCCAACTAAAAATAGCTGAATTTTTCCAAAAAGGAAGAACAAAAGAATGGAACATTAGAACTATCAAAAGAATGAAGATGCAAATGATAAAAGATCAGTCCAGCTAGAAGAGCTAAATCCATTATAGGACTGATCTTAAAGGATGAAGATCTATTTACAAAGGGTGAAGACCCGAAGTCCAAAGGATGAAGATCCATTTTTAAGGGTGAAGACCTGATCTCCAAGGGTGAAGATCCATTTACAAGGGTGAAGACCTAATCTCCATGGATGAAGATCCATTTTCAAGGGTAAAGACTTGATCTCCAAGGGTGAAGACCCAATCTCAAAGGATGAAGATCCATTTTCAAGGGTGAAGACCCGATCTCAAAGGATGAAGATCCATTTTCAAGGGTGAAGACCCGATCCCATTGGATGAAGATCCATTTTCAAGGGTGAACACCTTATCTCAAAGGATGAAGATCCATTTTCAAGGGTGAAGACCCGATCTCAAAGGATGAAGATCCATTTTCAAAGGTGAAGACCCGATCTCAATGGATAAAGATCCATGTTTCAAGGGTGAAGACCCGATCTCAAAAGATGAAGATCCATTTTGAGGGTGAAGAACCGCAATGCGTAGAACAGCAGGAACAGCCAAACTTCTCAACTGATAAAAGGTTTGTCAAACTCAGTCTCGGGTCCAAGCACCCAAATTTAATTCAGTCTCGGGTCCAAGTACCCAAATCAAATCAGTCTTGGGTCCAAGTACCCATTCTCGGGTCCAAGTACCAAAATCAAATCAGACTCGGGTCCAAGTACCCAATCTCGAGTCCAAGTACCCAATCTCGAGGCCAAGTACCCAATCTCGGGTCCAAGTACCCAAATAAAATTCAGTCTTGGGTCCAAGTACCCAATCTCAGGTCTAAGCACCCAAATAAAATTCAATCTCAGGTCCAGGTACCCAATCTTGGGTCCAAGCACCCAAATCAAATTCAGTCTCAGGTCCAAGTAGCCAATCTCGGGTCCAAGAACCCAAATCAAATTCAATCTCGGGGCCAAGTACCTAATCTCGGGTCCAAGTACCCAAATCAAATTTAGTCTCGGGTCCAAGTACCCAATCTCGGGTCCAAGCACCCAAATCAAATTCAATCTCAAGTCCAAGTACCCAATCTAGGGTCCAAGTACCCAATCTCGGGTTTAAGTACCCAATCTCAAGTCCAAGTACACAAATTAAATCAATCTCGGGTCCAAGTACCCAATCTCGGATCCAAGTACCCAAATCAAATTCAGTCTTGGGCCCAAGTATCGAATCTCGGGTCTAAGTATCCTAATCAAGTTCAGTCTCAGGTCCAAGTACCCAAATCAAATCTAAGTACCCTCTCATCAAAAATTAAGTCTTATTTCTTTTCACTCTCTTTTACTAAAGTCTCAGATCGTTCAAGCAGGGGGCAAACTATAGACCCTTAATTTTTGACCCAGTCCTGTCTGTTATTTTTTTATAGTCCAAAATAATTTTTGTGGTATTTTAATATTTATTTTAGCTAAAAATGGTGAAGTGAATAAAAATAAAAATCGGCGATGGAAAAATCAGCGACGAATTTTTTTCGTCGCCAAAAGCGTTGGACGAAATGGCCTTGGGCCATTTCGCCTGCACGATTCGCAGGAAAATCTTTTGAATGAAATGACCTAGGCCATTTCACCTCGAAAGTTTGTCTAAGCATGTTCTAAGACTGACTAGGACCCAGACAAAGGTAATTATACAGGAGCTCTCACTAAGTAAGCACACACAACTCAATGCTATAGAGCAATTCCCTAACCTAGTAAAGTCATTTAAGTCATGATGTATAAATATATTAATTCACAAATTATCAAGCTAAATTCCTCATCAGTTGAGCACCAAAATGAGCAAAGACCAACAAAAATTTTAATGAAAATAATTTATTCAAACAACTTTAAATTTAAAAAAAAGCACGACTGTTCCAATTAAATATTAAAGAAAGTAAAATTGAAAAGCAACATTCAAGCTAAGGAAAGTTTGTTGAGTTAAGCTGCTTCTCCTTTCACATCTTTAATATTTCCATCTTGAAAGGGTGATAAAACAAAATCTTCTT
Organism: Garcia nutans; assembly: GCA_947685225.1. Taxonomy (NCBI): domain Eukaryota; kingdom Viridiplantae; phylum Streptophyta; class Magnoliopsida; order Malpighiales; family Euphorbiaceae; genus Garcia; species Garcia nutans. The sequence continues at coordinate 13,600,222 of CANTUV010000040.1, forward strand.
CAAAACCTTTTCCTACCATGAAGGTTGCTGGTGGTGGTAGTCTGTTGAACCTTGGAAAAGGAATACTTTTGGTATTGGGCTTATCCAGCTCAGGAAACTTGCCATCATCAATTAAATTCTGGATCTCATTCCTCAACTTCATACAACTGTCCATTTCGTGTCTAGGCCTTTGATGGAATTGGCAAAATGCATTAGTATCAAAGTTAGATAGAAGAGGATTAGGCAAAGGATGAGGAGTCAAGGGTTGTAACAATCCCTTTGGTGCGCGCGAGCTGCACTATAGCAATACCGTGTAATATCCCAAATTATGCCTTGGAAGTTATGATATTATTGTTATTATGGGATTGAATGTATATATATGTTAAGTTGATAAGCAAAGAAAATTTAAGAGAGAATGTTATGTGTTGTTTGAAAGGAAAGCAATGTGTGGAAAGAGTGTATATGTAGAGTATTTGGCAATATATATGATATATATATATTGGTCAAATGGAAAAGTCAAAGAAAGAATATGTGGTGGAGATTTAAAGTATTATTATTATTATTATTATTATTATTATTATTATTATTATTATATATATAAGATAAGGATGAAGGAAAGAAGTAGAAACTTCTTTCTTCTTCTGCTCCTTCTTCGTGTTCTTCTTTTCTGTTTGGCCGAGAGAGAGAGAGAGAGAGAGAGAGAGAGAGAGAAAAAGAGAGAGATGTAATTTATATATCAAATTTCTTAAGGAATTTAAGAGGATTGAAGATAGAGATGAAGATTTGACAAAGGATTCAAGTAAGTATTTATTTCTTTAAGTTGATTTTCATTGTTTGAGTTGGGTTGGTATGATTGATGTGTGATGATGATGATATTGAAAGATTGAAGTGTATATGTGTGTTGATTTGGTAATTGGATGATGATAATATGATTATTTGTGAAGTTGATGATGAATTGTTGAATAAGGGTTTAAGTTAATGAATTGGGGATTTGATTAATTGATGCATGGATGATGTTTATAATGATGATTAGTATGTGTTGTAAGTGGTGTTGGTGTTTTTGGTAAGTTGCTATGGTTTTGTGTGTGTTTGGTTGAGTTTGATTAAGGTAAAAGATGAGGAAAAATGGTTGTTTTTGGGTTGAGTTGTTGTTTTGGCCGGATTCTGGGTTTTTAGCCTGACACGCCCAGGAACACGTCCAAAACTTTGGGCGTGTCAATTGTTTGTAAGGCAGTAGATGTGACACGGCCATTAACAAGCCCGTGTTAGTGAGCGTGTCATAGCTACTGTGAGTTTGGAGAATTTACACGGCCAGGAACACGTTCATGTTGTTGAACGTGTCAATGTTTCTGTGATACAGAATATATTACACGCCCAGGGACACGCCCGTGGTCATGAGGGTGTAAATGTTTCTGTGTTGTGGAGTTAGGGCACGATCAGGAACACGCCCGTGTTGGTGAGCGTGTCTTGTGTTGAGTTTACCCTAATTGATTCTTATGTGTATTATCTCATGTGTATCTCTAAGTAAGTATGTATGATTACTTTTGGATTAGGTTTTAAGAGATGGAATGGCCCTAATCCAAATATTGAAGAATCTAAGGAGAAGAAATCTAAATGAGTGTGAGTTTCTTTAAAGGTAAGTACAAAATCTATTTGATTACATATAGTTATATGGCTTGGAACCTTAATACATTTGATTATCAATGTATTAAGTAATCTATTATATTATTGATAAATATATATATATGAATAATGTATATGTAATGAAATAAGTGAAATGTGAAAGCAATATATATATATATATAAGTGTTATGAAAAGTGAATGATGTGAATGATATGATGGGTATTCAAAATATATGATAATGCAATTGATTGTGTATACTTGAATGATGAATAGTTATGTATATATATATGTATATATATATATATAAAAGATGAAGTATGAAATGTATGTGATATGTAATATGAAATGTGAAAGAAATGTGATATTGTGGTGAAATATGAAATGTGAAAGAGATGTGATATTGTGATGAAATATGAAATGTGAAAGAGATGTGATATTGGGATGAAAAATGAGTTGTGAATTGAGATATGATGATGTATGAAGCCATTGTTATTGGCTATAATATTGAAAATGAGACAAATGAGGCATGTTTGCCTAAATGATGCCATTGTGGTTGGCTATGATGATGTAAATGATGATTGAGGCATGTTTGCCTAAATAATGATAAGAATGAAAATGAAATTGATAATGAAATAATGAATGAATTGTGTGTCTAATATGTTATTCATTTTCAGAGTTGTGTTGTTGGTGGCATGCCTAATAATAGTAACAATCTCTTGAAGTTAGGTTGGATATGATCCTTGAAGCCTAATTGAGATGTTACAACCCTTGAAGCTAGGTTGGATTGGTTCTTGAAGCCAAGTTGGGTTGAAGTTTAACATGTTTTACTCCCCTTGAAGCTTGGTTGAACCTAAATCCTTGAAGCCTAGTTGGGTCAATGGTAATGATAAATGTGATAAATAAACCAAAACATTAACTCTGAAAGTTGAATGGCATATTAGTGTCTTTGGGCCCATGCTTGTGCTTGTTTAAATATGATTCATGAATAGTGAATTATGGATGAGAAATTAATGGAATGAGATAATAAGAAACAAATAATATTATGAAGCATGACATATGATATGTGTATTGATATGTTGATTGAGAGTATTAGTGATGGATTATGGTTGATGGTAATGATTGCCTTTGTTGGGAACGTGATTTATAATTGATGATATGTGATTAAAATGATGTTATGGAGTATGACATGGTTGTATCATGCAAATGAATTATTAGAAAGAGAAATATGTTATTGTGCATTGTAATATGACACATAATATGTATATGAGGTGAAAGTGGTAAGTATCATGTGAATGATGGTTCTACCAGGTTATGGAATTATGTTGATTGTAATGCTATATATATGTATATGTATGTAATGTGAGAGATTAATAGGAATATATGAAGAATGCATTGAAAAAGGGGAAAATCGAATAAGAAAACATGATGCTAAAAATATGAGGTATGTTATCTTGTAATGTATATTTTAGTATTTATTTGTACTACTAAGCTTTCGAGCTTAGCGCGGTTATATTAATCGCGCAGGTAAATAGGTGATGGAGCTGAAGTTATGCCACTATGTCACGAAGAGAGCAAAGGTAGTTCGAGACCAACTAGAGGGTGATGCATGCATGTACAAGTTAAAGATTTTGCATTTTCATAAGAATGTATTCATAAGTATAAATGAATCTTTGAAAGAGACAATGTAACTTATATATATATATGTATTACCATCAAAAGGATCATGATTTTGTAAATATTTACATATGATTTAAATGTATTATTGTTCTAGAAATAAAGTAAAGATTTTAATTTGGTAATAACTAGTGACATCCTTATATCTTATATACTTATTGTATGTGTGCTCGGTATATGTACAGTACTTATATGGGGTATGAGGGTGTTACAATTATTTTGGTATCAGAGCTTAGGTTTCGAGATTCTCGGCCTAAGTAAATTTAAAAAAAAAATAACAAGAAAAATGATGATAAATGAAAATGGAAAGAATGAAATTTTTGATACATGCATATGCATTAACACCTAGGTTGGTCTCGGATGTAGCATAATATGAATTATAAAATATTTGTGTTACATGAGATGTTTAATATAGTTGATGATATATGTGTATACTATGTTGATGTGAGGAGAAACCATGATTGTTGGTAATGATGTTAGAAATGAATTATAATTGAGGCATAGTGCTTAATTATTTATGAGAAACGAATTGCGAAATGTAATGTGAAATATGCATATTGATGAGATATAGAAAAAAATATTATGTCATGTGCAACATAGAGTGTAATATGGATGTTTATGAGCAATATTATGTATGACATAATATGAATTGAAACATAAAGAAATGAACAGGAGAATAAAGTAAAAGTAAGTTGAAAATCAAATCAAGATAAGAGTATGTACTCTTTCTTCTATACTTTAAACTTCTTTATAATAAAGTTTATGTTGGGTTTGCTAATGTTGAGTTTCCTAGATAGAGGAAATAATGTTGAATTGTGAATATTGAAAGTTATGTTATGTAAATGAAGAGAATATGATGGTATATTGAGTGAGTTGATGGGCATAGGCAAAGTTTGATCCTTTAAGGTTGGAATATGTAAAGTTAAAGTCTCTAAAAAGGAAAAGAGATGATGTTGGTTAAATAAGGAGATATAATGGTGTTGTTTACATTGTTGTTTTAAATGCAAACATTGTGGTTTTAAATGTTAGAAATGTGATATGCTTGAGTGTTGTAAAAGCTCATGTTAATGGTGGTAAGATGTAACATTTGACTTTGATTGTAATGAGCTTTCATAAGTGTGAAAGAATATAGTTTGAGGTTGTTTTGTAATATGTATATATAAGATGTTTTCTTAAGTTGATACTAAGAAAATAAGATGAGTAACTGGAAGTTTGAGTAAAACAGCAAGTTGGGAGTTTATAATATTAATGGAACTTGGATAAAGGTTATTTATACATCGATAGTTAAAAATAAGTTAAATTTATGAACTATGGGGAATGAGTATTATTGAATATGAGAATGATTATACTTGCATTGACAAACTTGTACAAAGTTAGGTCATGTGCTTAGATTGATAGTGGGAAGTGGATGAATCAATGTTGGTTCAAGAAATTGAGATTTGTGATAACAAGACTTGGAAAATGTATAGAGGTTATTGGACTCTATGTGTACATGATTGGATGTAATGTACATATGTATAATATGTGAGTAATATATATATGTTGAAAGGTAAATAAATGGAGGTAAAGATGGTATACAAATGCTTTTAAATAAATGTGAGAGGGATATCATCTTAGTTATGTGATTAAGATGTTGGTGAAGTATTATCATGGTTAGAATATATAATTATATATGTGTTGAGTTAATAAATAATTTATGTTATGTCAAAAAGGAATAAGAATGGGATTGTTTAATGAGAAATAATGAATGTTAAATTGTGTTGAAAATATGTAAAAGAGAAATTAAATAAAATGGTATGATTATATGTATACATGTATAGAAAGTGTGGAAGGAGCTTTTTGATATGAATGTAAGAAATGTGAAAAGTAAATCACATTATGAATGTGATCTATGGAGGTGTTATACAATTATGGGTTTGATGATATTGGAAATGAGAATTGATTTGGGAAATAGTGGATAGTAATATTGTTATGGAAATAACTTAGTTGGAGTATCATAAATGTTATGAACTTAAAGTTTTGGTATGAGGAAATGTTTTATGTTCATTGATATTATAAGAGAAATTATAAGAGGAAGAAGAAAGTATACCGAATGGAATTCGTGTAATATTTGTATATGATTGAATGATGTGCGAAGGAGAAGTTAAAGATAATATTGATGTATATGAGATATGCTTATGATGATTAAATAATTAAGAGTAAATTGTGTTGAGATAGAGTTGAAATGTGTTAATTTTGATGTAGTAAAATTTGGAGAATGGAGATATAATATGTGTGATGCAACTTAGTGTTAAAATTGGAAATAGAATAATAGAGGAACAGTATTGATGTATAAATTTCCAATGTAACCATTAATCTCTTATGGCCATATGAATTGTATATTGAGTTGGCTGAATAGTTGGGTTATCTATAGAATTGGAATTGAGAAAATATGACTGTGATACAGCCTTGGTAAGATAGATAATTGTGTTTTTGGAAACAAGGCTAAAGATTATGATTAATGAAGTGTATTTTATAGTTTTTATTTTAGCAATTTGGTTATAATTTTGGAAAAAGAGAAGAAAGGAAGAGAATTATGGAAATACATTAAGTTATGAATAATATGAGAAAAAGGTAATTATTGTAAATATAGTAATGATATGAAAGGTGAGGAGAGGATAATGAAAGAAGATTGCAGAATGTGATTGAAAGCTATATTGAATATGTTTAGGGTATAAATTGAATAAGTGGATGGGTTTAAGAATTTAAGTGAGTAAACTATGAATCATAAGCATGGTATGAGATAATTATGAAATTTGGTAAGAATTGTTTTGAGATAATGAAAGATAAACTATGTGTATATTGAAAGATAAGTGGAAATGGATGGTTATTCATGATAAATTTAGAAAAGTGAATTATTGATTTGAATCAAACAAAATTGTGATGTTAGTATATTGTGAAGAATAGATCATTTGATCTGGGTTTTTGCTATAATTGTGGATTATTATTGAGATTTAATATGTATAGTTGTACTAAAGGTATAAAAGATAGATAATGATGTATACAATGTAATATTTTGATGGATGAGTGGACATGAATCAATGGAATTATATCAATTATTAATGATGAGAAAAGGGAAGAAGTTGATTTTCCTGTAAGGTAAGTTCAAAAGCATTGTATTAATATTGATGTTAAGTGAGGAAATACTAAAGGAGGAATGAAGTGTATGAGAAATAAGAAAATTATTATCAATGAAAGTTTGATAAATGGTTGTGTTAAGGATTATTATAATAATGGGATAATTAATATTAAGATATAAGTCAATGATTTTTAAGGTTGAAGTTAAGAGAATAGTTATAAAGAGATGAAGTGATAAATATTTTGAATGTAATAATGGTATGTAACGTATATATATATTGTAAGATGATGGAATTTTTGTATATAGATAAGGTATTTGAGAAATAATGAGTTGTTTTGAATATTGAATGAGAATGTAGTATGATATAAAGATTTATATCATGACAAGTTATAGAATTGTATGAGATAATTGACTCTAAGGGGGAGAGTGCAACTATGTGATTTGATGAAATCAGAATATAAGAATACAATTAATGTTATATGAATATTGAAAGTGGAGTATTGTTAAGAATGGAATGTTATTATACTGAGTAATTTCGAGGACGAAATTATTTAAGGGGGAGAGAATTGTAATATCCCAAATTATGCCTTGGAAGTTATGATATTATTGTTATTATGGGATTGAATGTATATATATGTTAAGTTGATAAGCAAAGAAAATTTAAGAGAGAATGTTATGCGTTGTTTGAAAGGAAAGCAATGTGTGGAAAGAGTGTATATGTAGAGTATTTGGCAATATATATGATATATATATATATTGGTCAAATGGAAAAGTCAAAGAAAGAATATGTGGTGGAGATTTAAAGTATTATTATTATTATTATTATTATTATTATTATTATTATTATATATATATATATAAGATAAGGATGAAGGAAAGAAGTAGAAACTTCTTTCTTCTTCTGCTCCTTCTTCGTGTTCTTCTTTTCTGTTTGGCCGAGAGAGAGAGAGAGAGAGAGAGAGAGAGAGAGAGAGAAAGAAAGAGATGTAATTTATATATCAAATTTCTTAAGGAATTTAAGAGGATTGAAGATAGAGATGAAGATTTGACAAAGGATTCAAGTAAGTATTTATTTCTTTAAGTTGATTTTCATTGTTTGAGTTGGGTTGGTATGATTGATGTGTGATGATGATGATATTGAAAGATTGAAGTGTATATGTGTGTTGATTTGGTAATTGGATGATGATAATATGATTATTTGTGAAGTTGATGATGAATTGTTGAATAAGGGTTTAAGTTAATGAATTGGGGATTTGATTAATTGATGCATGGATGATGTTTATAATGATGATTAGTATGTGTTGTAAGTGGTGTTGGTGTTTTTGGTAAGTTGCTATGGTTTTGTGTGTGTTTGGTTGAGTTTGATTAAGGTAAAAGATGAGGAAAAATGGTTGTTTTTGGGTTGAGTTGTTGTTTTGGCCGGATTCTGGGTTTTTAGCCTGACACGCCCAGGAACACGTCCAAAACTTTGGGCGTGTCAATTGTTTGTAAGGCAGTAGATGTGACACGGCCATTAACAAGCCCGTGTTAGTGAGCGTGTCATAGCTAATGTGAGTTTGGAGAATTTACACGGCCAGGAACACGTTCATGTTGTTGAACGTGTCAATGTTTCTGTGATACAGAATATATTACACGCCCAGGGACACGCCCGTGGTCATGAGCGTGTAAATGTTTCTGTGTTGTGGAGTTAGGGCACGATCAGGAACACGCCCGTGTTGGTGAGCGTGTCTTGTGTTGAGTTTACCCTAATTGATTCTTATGTGTATTATCTCATGTGTATCTCTAAGTAAGTATGTTTGATTACTTTTGGATTAGGTTTTAAGAGATGGAATGGCCCTAATCCAAATATTGAAGAATCTAAGGAGAAGAAATCTAAATGAGTGTGAGTTTCTTTAAAGGTAAGTACAAAATCTATTTGATTACATATAGTTATATGGCTTGGAACCTTAATACATTTGATTATCAATGTATTAAGTAATCTATTATATTATTGATAAATATATATATATGAATAATGTATATGTAATGAAATAAGTGAAATGTGAAAGCAAAATATATATATATATATATAAGTGTTATGAAAAGTGAATGATGTGAATGATATGATGGGTATTCAAAATATATGATAATGCAATTGATTGTGTATACTTGAATGATGAATAGTTATGTATATATATGTATATATATATATAAAAGATGAAGTATGAAATGTATGTGATATGTAATATGAAATGTGAAAGAAATGTGATATTGTGGTGAAATATGAAATGTGAAAGAGATGTGATATTGTGATGAAATATGAAATGTGAAAGAGATGTGATATTGGGATGAAAAATGAGTTGTGAATTGAGATATGATGATGTATGAAGCCATTGTTATTGGCTATAATATTGAAAATGAGACAAATGAGGCATGTTTGCCTAAATGATGCCATTGTGGTTGGCTATGATGATGTAAATGATGATTGAGGCATGTTTGCCTAAATAATGATAAGAATGAAAATGAAATTGATAATGAAATAATGAATGAATTGTGTGTCTAATATGTTATTCATTTTCAGAGTTTTGTTGTTGGTGGCATGCCTAATAATAGTAACAATCTCTTGAAGTTAGGTTGGATATGATCCTTGAAGCCTAATTGAGATGTTACAACCCTTGAAGCTAGGTTGGATTGGTTCTTGAAGCCAAGTTGGGTTGAAGTTTAACATGTTTTACTCCCCTTGAAGCTTGGTTGAACCTAAATCCTTGAAGCCTAGTTGGGTCAATGGTAATGATAAATGTGATAAATAAACCAAAACATTAACTCTGAAAGTCGAATGGCATATTAGTGTCTTTGGGCCCATGCTTGTGCTTGTTTAAATATGATTCATGAATAGTGAATTATGGATGAGAAATTAATGGAATGAGATAATAAGAAACAAATAATATTATGAAGCATGACATATGATATGTGTATTGATATGTTGATTGAGAGTATTAGTGATGGATTATGGTTGATGGTAATGATTGCCTTTGTTGGGAACGTGATTTATAATTGATGATATGTGATTAAAATGATGTTATGGAGTATGACATGGTTGTATCATGCAAATGAATTATTAGAAAGAGAAATATGTTATTGTGCATTGTAATATGACACATAATATGTATATGAGGTGAAAGTGGTAAGTATCATGTGAATGATGGTTCTACCAGGTTATGGAATTATGTTGATTGTAATGCTATATATATGTATATGTATGTAATGTGAGAGATTAATAGGAATATATGAAGAATGCATTGAAAAAGGGGAAAATCGAATAAGAAAACATGATGCTAAAAATATGAGGTATGTTATCTTGTAATGTATATTTTAGTATTTATTTGTACTACTAAGCTTTCGAGCTTAGCGCGGTTATATTAATCGCACAGGTAAATAGGTGATGGAGCTGAAGTTATGCCACTATGTCACGAAGAGAGCAAAGGTAGTTCGAGACCAACTAGAGGGTGATGCATGCATGTACAAGTTAAAGATTTTGCATTTTCATAAGAATGTATTCATAAGTATAAATGAATCTTTGAAAGAGACAATGTAACTTATATATATATGTATTACCATCAAAAGGATCATGATTTTGTAAATATTTACATATGATTTAAATGTATTATTGTTCTAGAAATAAAGTAAAGATTTTAATTTGGTAATAACTAGTGACATCCTTATATCTTATATACTTATTGTATGTGTGCTCGGTATATGTACAGTACTTATATGGGGTATGAGGGTGTTACAAACCGCAAGTGCACGGGTCACCCAAGTAATATAGTAGTGAGTGAGTTATCGTTCCACTGGGGATAAGGCCAAATACTAGTTCAAACCTTAACCGTTGTTTAGCAAATTAATAGTTGTGTGATGATTTGTAATTAAAAACAACTAATTTAATAACTGGAAGTAAGGGAAAATTAAAGGTTATGCAAAAAGGATTGATAATAACAAAATTATCTAGATATTGAATCCCCCTAGCCTCAATGATATTTATGAAAAATCAATCCAGTTAAATCATTCAATAGAGTTGAGTTGGCATTCCTCTAAATTAGACTAAAACCTCTCTTGAGTGAATTAGTCCCTAATCACTAAGTAGAGTACCAGAATCTCTTCTCAAACACAATTAAATAGGTCATGAATTAAGAACAAGGAACTATAAACCAAAGGATCTTGTAAGTCTATCTCTAGCACCCCAATCAATCCTCAACCCTTATGAGTAATCAATTCATATCAAGCTTTGTCAAGTCAATAATATGAAAATGGCAACCAATCAATAAGCATGCTATTATCAATTGGAAATAAATCATTAGGCATCATAAGAATAAAATAACTCAATCAAATGATTGAACTAAATATAGTTATTCAATCCATACAAATAAGCTAGGGTTCATCAATATCTAGATAGAGAAGGAATTAGTTCATGTTCAAAACCAGAAAAATAGAGCAAGATAAATGAGTAAAAGAAACCAAACAATCCATGGCGAATAATTTGTATTTCTTCACTTCAATCCTTGATTCTTGGTTTAGGGCTTGTACAAGATGTATCTCCTTCCTTAAACTCAGCTCAAAACCCTCCTCTTTGCTTCAGTTGTTGGCTCCTTCTCCTTTGTTCCAGCTCTCATGTTTCAAGCTCCAGAATCCCCTAAAAACTCCCTCTTCTTCTCTTTTTATTACCCTCCAAAGCTTAAGTCATGCTTCCAACTCACTTCCAACTCACTTTGTCTCCCACATTCCCTTTGCTCAATCTTTCTTTTCCTTAAATTAGGCAATCTTTTCTTTAGTCTAATATTACTTTTGACTAAAACGAGTCTTTGTTCCCCACTTGTCTGCAGAAAAATTTGAACATTTCAAAGTTGCCCTAGGTGACATGGCCAAGCTTGCTGGCCGTGTCACCTTCTGCCCTTTCTTTCCTTGTTTTCTTCTAGGTGACACGGCCAAGCTCCTGGCCATGTCATGTGACACGGCCAGTGGCTAGGCCGTGTCATGTGGGTGTGTCACTTTCTTCTTCTAGCTTCGTCAACTTGTCTTCTTTGCTTCCAAGGGTGACACGGCCACTGGCTTGGGCGTGTCACCTGGGTGTGTTGGCTTCTGGTTCATTTCTTTTCTTTCCTTAGTTCTTTAGTTTGGATGGGACATGGCCAAGCTTGTGACCGTGTCATGTGACACGGCCACTGGCTTGGCCGTGTCACTTGCCAGTGTCTTCTTCTGCCAAAATTTCTTTCCTTTCTTGGTCTCTTTGATTTTTGCTCTTTGGGTGAGACATGGCCAGGGGCTTGGGCGTGTCAGCTGGCCTTGTAGCCCCTGGCCATGTCATCTACTGCCTTCAAGAAATTTTGAGGGACATGGCCAAGGCCAAGCTTGCTTTGGCTTGGCCATGTCTTGCTTGCTTCATGCTTTTTCTTCATTGTTTTGATCATCCAAGGGAGTTTTTGCACTTTGACCGAAAATAAACATTTAAAACAAACTTTAAACCAAAATCAAATGAAACTTTAACTAAAAACAGATAGAAATCATACTAAAAACAAGTATAAAAACACTCTTATCAAATACCCCACACTTAAATCCTTGCTTGTCCCCAAGCAAGGCTAAACTCAAAAGAAACTAAACATAAAATTTTTTTGTCAAGTTCAAGAGTTATAAAAATTGCATCAAAACTTCCCTATCCTTAAATCCGCAATCAATATTAAATCAAACAAAATCGATACCAATGCAATTAAGTGGCTTTCCATGCATAACCTATGTTGTCACTCCCTCACTAACTCTTAGAAAGTGTTTGATCAAGGTGGTGTTTACACTTATCACAATCAATGAAAGATTATTGCCATAGGTTTGCTTATCTATCAAATCTCCACCACTTAATTTCAATCAAGCATCAATCAAAAGGTCTTTTATTGGGTTGTAATGGGCTAGGGTAGAGGCAAGGCATTTAGGAAAATGTGAGCTTAATCATTAAGTTCAAGAGCACTTTAAGAATGAAGTAACCGATCATACGTATAACCCAACGATCCCAAAAACTAGTTCCTCTTATCTATCCCTTGAAATTTAAAGAACTTTTCAAGGGAACTCACTTATTATATCTCGTAACATATTCCAACTCTTTTAACAAGAACAATTATTCTTATTTTTCTTCTTTTTTATTTGATTTTGATTTTTTTTATTTTTATTTTGCAATCTTAAACTTACTAAATTTAACCCCACACTTAATTCAACACAACACTTGGTTGTAAACGCTCTTAAGATGCTCTTGACCTAATGAAAGGGTAAGAGTTAAAACAACAAGGTTCAAGCTAATGATCTTGTGAAAAAGAAAGAAAAGGAAAAATGAAATAGGCTCAAAATTGGCTAACTAAGGTTAAAATTAGGGTTGGTCTTTTTAAGCCAAAGTGTGTTCACCTAATTGCCTTAATAATCTTGATGCCAAATTGAAATTTTTTATGCAGTCTTAAAATGTATATCAAAGCAAGTTCTAGCAAGTCATCAATCAAAGATGTTTTTCCACATAAAGAATAATAAGTTGATGGCTCAATTTCTCACTAGGTTGATGGTGATGCAAGGAAAAACCAACAAAATTGACAAAAAGTATCAATTCTACTCAATTCTCAAATTCATGCTTCCAATGTTTATAACAATTGAACTTTCCAAAATTAAGTTATTTAAAGAAAACATTAACTAAACAAGGATAACTTAAAACACAAAATGTACCCCACACTTAAAAATTCACATTGTCCTCAATGTGAGCATGCATACACTAAAAGAGAATTTAGATGAAACATATTATTATTATTATTATTATTTATTTTAACCAAAAATGCAGAAATTAAAGACATAATAATTAAAGAACGAATAAAATGGTGGGGTGCCTCCCACCCAGCACTTCTTTAACGTCATATTAGTTGGGCGTTCAGGGCAATTGTTCCTAGTCTTGGAGGTGTAAAACCTCCTTTAATCCTGTATTTCACCTCCAAAATAAAGTTTGAGCCTGTGGCCATTGACTTTAAAATCTCCTTTTCCGGGTGAGTTATTTCAACCACTCCGTAGGGGAAAACTTCCTTGACAGTAAAAGGACCAGACCATCGAGATTTCAACTTACCTGGAAAGAGTCAAAGCGTTGAATTGTACAGTAATACCTGATCTCCCGCTTGAAACTCTTTCCATTCCTTAATGCGAGCATCGTGCCATCTCTTGGTACGTTCCTTATACATTCTCGCATTGTCATAAGCTTGTAATCTCCACTCGTCTAACTCGTTTACCTATAATTTTCGCCTTTCGCCTGCACAAGATAGATCAAGGTTAATGTGTTTTATGGCCCAATATGCATTATGCTCTATTTCAACAGGTAAATGGTGTAGTGCCCAAGGGACTTTTGAATGCAGTCCTGAAAGCCCATAGAACATTGTCTAATTTCTCAGACCAATCCTTTCGGGATCGATCTACAGTTTTTTCCAAAATTCTTTTAATCTCCCTATTCATGTTCTCAACTTGGCCACTAGTTTGGGGATGATAGGGAGTAGCAAACCTATGTGTAACTCCTAATCTTTTGAAAACTTTCACAAGCTGAAAGTTACAAAAGTGAGTACCCCTATCACTTATAATTGCATTTGGTGTACCAAATCGAGAAAATAATTTCTTCAAAAATTTCACCATAACCTTAGCATCATTGGTTGCCAAGGCTTGGGCTTCACGCCATTTAGATTCATATTCTATAGCTACAAGAATGTATTTGTTACCAATGAATTGGGAAAGGGTCCCATAAAGTCGAGCCCCCATACATCAAAGATTTCAAAAACTAAAATCCCATTTTGGGGCATCTCATTACGAGATGAAATGTTTCCAGTCCTTTGGCATCGATCACAGCAGTTTACAAATTTGTAGCTATCCCTAAACAAAGTGGGCCAATAAAATCTTGATTCTAGTACCTTTTGAGCAGTTCTATTGGCTTCCGTATGACCACCAGCTGGTCCAGCATGGCATTGACTAAGAATGTTCATTGTTTCGGGCCATGCCACACATCATCGGATCATGTGATCCTTACATAATCTAAACAAAAAGGGATCCTCCCAAAAGCAATATTTCAAATCAGAAAAGAATTTCTTCTTTGTTTGATAAGTTAAGTCTTTAGGAAGTTCCCTAACAGCTAAATAGTTAGCAAAATCTGCAAACCAAGGTGTTTCAAAATTTAAGTTACTTACCTCACTTACCATGGCATACAGCTGCTCATCGGGGAAATGATCATCAATGTCTCCTTCTTCAAACCTCTCCAAGGTTGGATTCTCCAAGCCTGCTGCCAGATTTTCAGCTCCCTTCTTATCTTGAATCGTCAAGTCAAATTCCTGTAACAACAAAACCCAACGGATTAGCCTCGGCTTTGCATCAATTTTCACAAATAAATGCCTCAAAGCCGAATGATCTGTATAAACAATCACTTTTGACAAGATTAGATATGATCTAAACTTGTCAAAAGCAAAAACCACAGCCAGCAGCTCTTTCTCTGTAGTTGTGTAATTAGCTTGAGCTGTGTTCAAGGTCTTGCTTGCATAGTAGATAGGCTGGAAGTATTTCTCCTTGCGTTGACCCAAGACCGCTCCCACTGCAAAGTCACTTACATCGCACATTAGTTCAAACGGTAGACTCCAATTGGGAGCTACCATGATTGGAGCATGGGTCAATTTCTCCTTAAGAGTTGTGAATGCTCTCAAGCATTCCTCATCAAAAACAAAGTTCACATCTTTCTCAAGGAGTCTTGTCAATAGACGGGCTATCTTAGAAAAGTCTCTAATGAACCTCCGATAAAAACCCGCATGTCCTAGAAAACGTCTGATGGCCTTCACAGATGTGGGTGGTGGTAACTTCTCAATTATGTCTAACTTTGCCTGATCCACCTCAACGCCCTTGCTTGAAATTTTATATCCCAACACGATTCTTCTTGAACCATGAAATGACACTTTTCCCAATTAAGCACTAGATTGGTTTCCTCACATCTCATCAAGACTCTTTCAAGGTTTTCCAAACATCTTTCAAATGAGCTGCCATAGACCGAGAAATCATCCATAAACACCTCCATAATATCCTCTATAAGCTCATCAAAGATTGCTACCATGCACCTTTGGAAAGTTATAGGTACATTGCACAACCCGAATGGCATTCTTCGATATGCGAATGTCCCATATAGGCAGGTGAATGTAGTTTTCTCTTGGTCTTCTGGGGCAATAGGAATTTGGAAATAGCCTGAAAGGCCATCCAAAAAGCAGTAGTACTCATGGCCGGATAACCCCTCCAACATCTGATCAATGAAGGGTAAAGGAAAGTGATCCTTTCTTGTTGCATCATTCAATTTTCTGTAGTCAATGTAAACCCTCCAACCGGTAACTGTTCTTGTTGGAATCAACTCATCATTTTAATTAGGGACCACTGTCATCCCTCCTTTCTTTGGTACTACCTGAACTGGGCTCACCCAAGAGCTATCCGAGATCAGATAGATAATCCCTGCATCAAGTAGTTTTATCACTTCAGTCTTCACTACATCTTTCATCTTTGGGTTTAGTCTCCGTTGTGGTTGCACTACTGGTTTGAATTCATCTTCCATCAGTATCTTGTTAGTGTAATAGGATGGACTAATACCCTTTATGTCTGCTATCTTCCAGGCTATCACTTGCTTATGTTTCTGCAATAACTGAATAAGCTTCTCCTTTTGCTCAAAAGATAGATGGGAACTCAGAATTATTGGCAGTTTCTTTTTCTCCGCCAGAAACCCATACTCAAGGTGATCCAGAAGAGGTTTTAGTTCCAAGTTGGGTGGATCAATCACCGATGGTTGTGGTTTTCTTCCTTTGGCATCTCAATAGTTTCATATGCCCTACATTTGAATGATTTGCTTGCTTCAAGAAAAGCAAGTTGCTCCATTGCTTCACGATCCTCAACATTTTCCTACAATAAACACAACTCAAGGGGATCCTTGGAAACAATGTTAGTAACACAATTTATGGTCTCATGCTCAATAACATCATTGCATGATTCCGCCTCATCAAGTGAAAGTGAATGTTTCATGGCATCATGTATCCTAAAAATAAATTTTTCATCACCCACTCTTAAAGTTAATGTGCCATCATGAACATCGATAAGGGCATGGGCTGTATTTAAAAATGGCCTACCATGAATAAGTGAAACATCCGCATCCTCATCAATATCAACGACAACAAAATCATTGGGAAAAATGAAATCCCCGAATTTTACCAACACATCCTTTATAATGCCACGAGGGTGGACTACTGATTTATCAGCAAGTTGGATGGTCATGAGTGTTGGTTTAGGTTTACCAATGCCTAACTATTTAAACTTTTTATAGGGCATAACACTTATGCTAGCCCCCAAATCAGCTAATGCACTTTTAACCTCAAGATTACCTATCAAACATGGAATGGTAAAACTACCTGGATCTTTTAACTTCTTAGGTAACCTTCTTTGCAAAATTGCCGAACTCTTTTCAGATAAATGCACTAAAGACACTTCCTCAAGTTTCCTTTTGTTAGAAAGGATATCTTTTAAAAATTTAGAATACTTAGGCATTTGTGACAAGGCTTCAGCAAATGGAATATTAATGTGCAATTGTTTAAAAAGTTCAAGAAACTTACTGAACTGAGCATCAATCTTGTCTTTGCTCAACCTTGCCGGATAGGGTACTCTAGGTCGGTATTCCTTCAATATGGGGCTGCTTTCTTGCGGCTGCTTATTTTTCTCACTGTCTAGTGCAGCTTTCTCTTCCAAAGTGACAGTAGTATCGCCTTCTTTTTCTTGTACTTCAGCCCCTTTGTCTGCCACTTTTTCTCTTTTCTCAACCACATTGCCCTTGATCTCTTTTCCACTCCTTAGTGTAATTGCCTTGAGTTACTCTTAAGGATTTTCCTCTATGTTGCTAGGCAGACTTCCTTGTGGTCTCTCACTGAGCAACTTGGCAATTTAATAGAGGCTTGCTGATTTCTTATGGTGGTTTCAGTTGATTGGAACCTAGTTTTAGAAGCTGCTATAAATTTCTCCGTCATGTCCTCCAAATTACTCTTTCTAGGAGGGGCAGCTTATTGATGTTGGGGCTGTTGGAATCTAGGGGAAAGTCTTGGATTATTTTGATTATTCCATGAGAAATTTGGATGATTTCTCCACCCCAGATTGTATGTGTTGCTGTAGGGGTTATTCTGCTATTGCCTTGGCATATTTCCAACATAATCTACTTGCTCTTTCCTAGCAAACATGTTGCCATTTTGGCAATCATGACTTTGATGTCCACCCCCACACCATTCATAAGACATCACTTGCATTACTTTCCCAGAAGAAGAGGCCAAGGAATAAAATTTTTTATTCAATGCTTCCAATTGTGCTGTCAAAGCCACCACAGGATCTAATTGGTGTGAACCCATGACCTTTAGCTTTCCTTGCTCCCTTGGGGCTTGCCACTGATAATTGGTGATAGCCATGTCTTCAATTAAATCCCTTGCTTGTTCAGGTGTCTTGTTGTTTTTGGTACCACTAGCTGCTGCATTAATAGATTGCTTACTCACATAATTCAACCCATTGTAAAATGTTTGAATTTGAAGCCATAGTGGAAGTCCATGATGAGGACACCTTCTCAGCAAATCTTTAAATCTTTCCCAGGCATCATAAAGGGTTTCACTATCTTGCTGCAGAAAGGATGATATATCATTCCTCAACTTAGCATTTTTGGATGGTGGGAAGTATTTATCTAGGAATTTCTCTGCCAACTGACCCCATGTGGTGAAGGTCCCTGGAGGAAAAGATTTTTCCACTTCTTTGGTCTATCTCTAAGGGAAAATGGGAACAACCTCAGCCTAATTGCATCATTTGAGACATTATTTATCTTGAATGTGTCACATATCTCCAGAAAATTCTCAATATGTGCATTAGGATATTCATCAGGAAACCCATCGAACTGACAAGTCTGCTGCACCATTTGAATTACATTTGCTATTATTTCGAAGTTGTTTGCAGCAACTGTAGGCCTCCAGATACTAGATTAAGCCGCATTTAGATTGGGCTTAGCAAACTCCTGCATTGTTCTTGGTCCAGCTCCTTCCATCACTTCAAATACTTCTTCTTGCTCTGTTTCTGCGTCTTCCAGAACTGCCTCCCCTTCTCCCTTTCGCTTTCTCCTCAACGTTCTCTCTAGCTCTGAGTCTAACTCAAGTAGTTGGGATGAGCCAACTCTGGTCATAAATGGTAAGAAACACCTAAAATGATAGTAAATACGCAAGAACCAATATTAGAAACAAATGAAAATAAAACTAAATCAACAGTACTAATTATATTACTAATATTGAAACGTTGTCCCCGGCAGCGGCGCCAAAATCTTAGTGCGTTCGAGCTGCACTATAGCAATACCGCAAGTGCACGGGTCGCCCAAGTAATATAGTAGTGAGTGAGTTATCGTTCCATTGGGGACAAGGCCAAGTACTAGTTCAAACCTTAACCATTGTTTAGCAAATTAATAGTTGTGTGATGGTTTGTAATTAAAACCAACTAATTTAATAGCTGGAAGTAAGGGGAAATTAAAGGTTATTCAAAAAGGATTGATAATAACAAAACTATCCAGATATTGAATCCCCCTAGCCTCAATGATATTTATGAAAAATCAATCCAGTTAAATCATTCAATAGAGTTGAGTTGGCATTCCTCTAAATTAGACTAAAACCTCTCTCGAGTGAATTAATCCCTAATCACTAAGTAGAGTACAGGAATTTCTTCTCTAACACAATTAAATAGGTCATGCATTAAGAACAAGGAACTATAAACCAAAGGATCTTGTAAGTCTATCTCTAGCACCCCAATCAATCCTCAACCCTTATGAGTAATCAATTCATATCAAGCTTTCTCGAGTCAATAATATGAAAATGGCAACAAATCAATAAGCATGCTATTATCATTTGGAAATAAATCATAAAGCATCATAAGAATAAAACAACTCAATCAAATGATTCAACTAAATATAATTATTCAATCCATACAAATAAGCTAAGGTTCATCAATATCTAGAGAGAGAAGGAATTAGTTCATGTTTAAAACCAGAAAAACAGAGCAAGATAAATGAGTAAAAGAAACCAAACAATCCATGGCGAATAATTTGTATTTCTTCACTTCAATCCTTGATTCTTGGTTTAGGGCTTTTACAAGATGTATCTCCTTCCTCAAACTCAGCTCAAAACCCTCCTCTTTGCTTCAGTTGTTGGCTCCTTCTCCTTTGTTCCAGCTCTCACGTTTCAAGCTCCAAAATCCTCTAAAAACTCCCTCTTCTTCTCTTTTTATTACCCTCCAAAGCTCAAGTCATGCTTCTAACTCACTTCCAACTCACTTTATTCCCACATTCCCTTTATTCAATCTTTCTTTTCTTCAAATTAGGCAAGCTTTTCTTTAGTCTAATATTACTTTTGACTAAAACTAGTCTTTATTCCCCACTTGTCTGCAAAAAAATTTGAACATTTCAAAGTTGCCCTAGGTGACACGGCCAAGCTTGCTGGCCGTGTCACCTTCTGCCCTTTCTTTCCTTGTTTTCTTCTAGGTGACACGGCCAAGCTCCTGGCTGTGTCATGTGACACAGCCACTGGCTTGGCCGTGTCATGTGGGTGTGTCACTTTCTGCTTCTAGCTTCCTCAACTTGCCTTCTTTGCTTCCAAGTGTGACACGGCCACACGGCCACTGGCTTGGGCGTGTCACCTGGGTGTGTTGGCTTCTCGTTCATTTCTTTTCTTTCCTTGGTTCTTTGGTTTGGATGGGACACGGCCAAGCTTGTGGTCGTGTCATGTGACACGGCCAAGCTTGTGGCCGTGTCATGTGACACGGCCACTGGCTTGGCCGTGTCACTTGCCAGTGTCTCCTTCTGCCAAATTTTCTTTCCTTTCTTGGTCTCTTTGATTTTTGCTCTTTTGATGAGACACGACCAGGGGCTTGGACGTGTCACCTAGTCGTGTCATCTACTGCCTTGAAGAAATTTTGAGGGACACGGCCAAGCTTGCTTTGGCTTGGCCATGTCTTGCTTGCTTCATGCTTTTTCTTCATTGTTTTGATCATCCAAGGGAGTTTTTGCACTTTGACCTAAAATAAACACTTAAAACAAACTTTAAACCAAAATCAAATGAAACATTCACTAAAAACACATAGAAATCATACTAAAAACAAGTATAAAAACACTCTTATCACCCTTCTTTTATAGCTTATTGAGAACCCAAGATAGCGGCTTCCCTAATTCTGAAAACTACCTCATTCCTCCTTGACTAGTGACATTAACATCAACTTCTTTTTGTGTACTTTGATTTCTAGGCTGATAATTTCTTTTCTCATTCCTTCTTGCAGAAAAGTGATTCTTCTCCCTTTCCCACTCTTCAATTTATAGACTAGCTTGGAGAAGATCTTTGAAATCCCTTATAAGGTTGTGAGACATCCTTTAACGAAGATTAGGTAGGATGCCTTTCACGATCATCCTCATTTGATCAGATTCATCAGGCCTTTTCTTGAGCAAAGCAGCCTTATTTCTCCATCTTTTCACATAGCCCACAAAATTCTCATTTGGCCTTTGTCTAAAGGACTCCACTTCCATTAAGGTAACTTCCATTTCAACATTGTATCCATATTGTTGGATGAAAGCCTTGTATAACATGTCCCAATCTTTTTGAGTACTTTCCTCTAAGGTGTTAAACCAATTTTGGACAACAGGGTCCAATGAGAGCATGAAATATCTTAGAGTTTGAGCTTTAGTTGCTCGGGCAGACTGCATGGTTGTGATGTACTTCTTCACATGGAGAGGAGGATTTCCAGTACCATTGTATCTAGCAAAGGATGGCATCTTGAATTTGTATGGAGCTTCTTCATCTAGCTCAAATAATTTGTCGACTTCGGACATTTCTTAAGTTTTAAGTTTCTTCCCAAATTTCTTTTCTAAATCAGCAATCATCTTTTAAACATCAGAAGTTTTGGTTTTCTCTATAGCTGATCTTTCAACATCTTTGGTTCTTTCTTACTGAATTGAGGATCTTGGTAGTATTGAACCCAATCATCATCATCATCAATGATCACCTTTTCATCATCAAAAACCACTTCACCAATTTTAGTCTTCCCTTTGTCCTTTGGCTTCTTAGTGCTAGCGGATACTTCGGCATGATTTTATAAAATTGCAGTCAATTGGTTCTTCATGATCTCAGCTAGGACCTCTTTTATTTCTTCCATCTTTGCATTGAGGGCTTCATCCACCATTCTTTGAATTTGTTCGGGCTCCATTGTTTTTGGTGAAAAAGAGATTGAGTTGTTGCTAGATTCTTCATCTCCGGCATAGTTTGGATTGTCATAAGCTTTTGAACTGGCATAATCCAGGGCTGTGAGCCAGAAAGGATCAATGATATGAGATGCAAATGTATGTATATATGCATGTATGCACAAACAATCAACAAACAAGGACAAATAGGAAGTTCCTCCTAACCTTATAACATCCATACACGAATGGCGAGTCACTTTTTCTAGGTATATGGTTAACAAAATACCAACATGGGGTATCTTATTTTTGAATCTTTCCCTCGAACGTTTCAACAAATAGTTATATTTTCAAAAATGGAAATCAGCTCATGATAATTCCCATTAATTAGGTTTTAATCCATTCAACCACCTAAAGTAGCTTTTATGCTATATTGGATTAAATCAAAATTAAGAGGTTTATTACAAATAGATTTCTCAGTTAAAAAAGTAGCCAATGATTCATGCCAAAATCAAGCCCATGATCAATAATTCTTAGTATAAATTAGGTTCACAATTGATTTTTTGTATTTCATAAATGACCTAAATAATTTGCAAGCTCTTTGTAAGAAAAAAGGTTGGATGAAAATAATTTTGTTTCTAAGCCCATTGTAAAAAGATTTTAGAAAAATGGATTTTGGCTTAGTATTTAGGTTATGAGCAAAAGAATTTTTGATTTGTTTTTAGAAAAGTTTTATGTCCAAAGACCATTTTAAAAAGTTTTGAAAATAGCTTTGGTCTTTTGGATTTAGAGAAAAATTTATTTTAAGCTTACAAATGTACTTGGGTCATATTAGAAAAAGAACAAACCAAATAAGCCATGATTTAAGCTAAGATAAATTAACCATAGTCAAACAACAAGCATTTGGGGTAAAATCCTAAGGAAAGTAACTAGGCCAATTACATGATCTTTAGTCTTGGGTTAAAAGGCTTAGGTTCCCATAGCAAGTATATACCAAAAGGTACGAGGCTATGAGTGGTTATGCCATGCTCGATCTCCATACCTTGAGTGAAAGTATGGTATCCCTTACATAACACAACACGGGTAACACGGGCGTCCTAACTCATGTACATGACGCAATCTAATATGATGCAATGGATAATATCATTATAAGAAAGAATAGAATAATAAAAAGACCAACGGAATCAACTTCTCTTATCCCTAGTGGAGTCGCCACTGTGAGCGGGGATTTTTGCCCCCTCTCCCAGTGGAATGATTCTTGCGATTTTGGCATTGTTTAGGCTCAGGGCCTTAGAGAACACGGACCTAAGTTTGAAGAAAATGGAGTCACCACCCGGACGAGCCAGGAAAAAGAAAGGGGTGGATGACTCGATTCCTAAGGAATCCCCAGCCCCCTAATGGGTTTGGAAAGTTGGGTACATGTGGGGAAGGTGAGAAATGGCCTAGCACCCCCACAACGCTCGGTTCATTAGAACCGGCCTCCTTTAAAGGTCTTAATATAATAAAATTCTTAAATATAACAATATTATCCATATTACACCCAACAATTAAAATAAAGCATCATTACATTAAAATCAAAGCAATGTACAAGCAAAGAAAATAAATGGACACCCATCCGAGGATGGAAACATGTCCTTACATCACCCACGTTTAAACTAATAGGACACCAACCAAAAGGCAGAAACATATCCTTTACATTGGTCTAAAATATAAAAGCAATTTAAATTACATAGAACTTAATTAATGAGGTACCCACAAAGTGGAAACATACCTCTTACAACATTTGGAAATCCAAAATAAATCGATAAAAGTAAATAACCATTCATCATAAATAAATCATTCATTAAAGATATTAAACATTAATCAAAATATATAATAAACATTCATCCATGATAAATTAAATAAATCAAGCATTTAAAATAAATTAAAGCATATAATGAACTACATAATCAAATAAAGCAAGTGAAGATACAAATTTAGGTTTACTGTTTCCATTTAAAGTTCTTTAATTAATTTATTATTGTTTTGGAATTTTAGTATTTTAGTAATATTATTGTTATTTGTTTAACCTACTGTAAAGGTTTTGGAAAATTGGAATGAATTAGGGTTTCATGAATCAAATTAGGGTTTAGGGGTAACATTATGAAATTAGGGTGTTAGAATATTAAAACATTAGGTTTATAGTTCTTGGTTACTGGATTGCTGTTTTTAGGCCTATTGTGTTGAGTTTTAATATTTAGGTTTATAAGGTTTTAAGGTTCTAAGGATTAGGGTTTAGGAAAACTAGGGTTTACGATTTTGAGGGAATTAGGGTTTAAGAAAACTTAGGGTTTAGATTAACTTGTTTGAGGTTTACTATTTTGGATTTGGAGTTGAAGAAAATGGTTTAGTTTTATAAAGTAATTATGATTTTTTTTAAAAACTTTAAAGTGAGTTTAGAATTTGGATATTTAACAAAACATTTGGAAATTTTGGAAAAAAGTGAGAGGAAAATAGTTTAGGGTTTTTAAAAGCTTTTGGAAATAAGAAAAAATGATTTAAGGTTTTTGGAAACAAAAAATTATATTTTTAGGGTTTTTAAGGTATTTGAAAACAGAAGAAATCATTTAGGGTTTTTGGAAACAAAAGAAGTGAATTAGGGTTTTTAAAGTATTTGGAAACAGAAGAGTGTTTTTAGGGGTCTTAAGGTTTTTGGAAACATAAGAATACCTTTTAGGGTTTCTGAAACAAAGATCAATGTTACTACATATTTATAGATCAATGTTTTGTGTGTATAATCTTATGAATCAAAGAAACAAAGCTACTGTAAGAAAATAAAAAGAAATTAGAGATTCAAACCTTCGTTTGTTGGTTTCACCAAAAATTGCTTCTTCGATGAACAAGGACAAAGACAAGCTTGTTGCCTTTGATGAATCGTTGATTTGCTTGCTTATTGGTAGAGTTTTCTATAATCCCAATTTCAAAGTTTTCTTTTTTTCCAATAGTTTTTCCCCAGTCTGATCCCCCACTGCCAAGTCCGATCCCAAAAGAAGATCAAGATCCCCCCTTTCTGTGTATTTTTTAGTGTTATTTATAAGAAATTTTGGAAGCTTAATTCCAATTGTTTAAGGAAATTATAATTAATTAGGAAAAGAAAACCGAAACAAAATAGAATTTGGTTTTGGAAAAAATTGCGTTAGAAAAATTTCATTGGCAAAATTTGCAACTGCTGCGAGGAATTACGTGCGAGAATTGGCCCTTGCGGGCTGCAGGCCATTTCGCCCGTAGGATAAAATGGCTTTGGCCATTTTCCCACAGGAAACTCCTGCGGGCGAAATGGCCCAAGGCCATTTCATCCAATGACTTTCGGAGATGAAATTTTTTGTCGCTGATTTTTATTTTTATTTATTCATTTATTATTATTATTTTATTACTATAATTATAAAAACATAAAAACTAAAACAAATATTATTTAATTAAGATAATACAAAAATTATTTTGGACTAAATAAAATATATTGGACCGGACTGGGTCAAAAATTAAGGGTCTACACAATATGTTTGCTAGACAAGAGTAGTTGGATTATGTTGGAAACATACTGTGAATGGGGATTTTCACCTCTACTCCCGGTAGAATGGTTCTTGCTACTTCGGCACTATTTAGGCTTGGGGCCTTAGAGAACTGTTTAGTTCATTTTTGTACTTTTTTTTGTATGATTTTATGTGTGTTTTAGTTAATGTTTTGATTGGTTTTTGTTTTAATTGTGTTTTAAGTGTTGTTTTTAGGTTTAGGTGGAAAAACACCCTTTGGAAGATCAAAACAGTGAAAAACAGAGTAAAAATGAAGAAACAGGAAGAGACACACCCAGAGACACGGCCAAGTCTCTGGCCGTGTCTCACCTAATGAGCAAAACCAAAGAACAACAAAGCAAGAAAGAGCAAAAATGAAGATCAGAAGGTGACACACTCAGGGGACACGGCCAAGCCTCTAGCTGTGTCCCTCCAAAAATGTCAGACACGGCCAAGTTCACCCTGGCTTGGCCATGTCACACTCCAAAGAAGAAGAGAGGAAAATCAAGCAGGAGAGGACACACCCAGGGGACACGGCCGTGTCCTTGGCCATGTCACCCTCTGGAGACCAAAAGAAAACAAAGCAAGCAAAGAAGGAAAGAACACACAGTGAGGGACACGGCTAAGCTCAAAATGGCTTGGCCGTGTCACCCCTCACTACCAAAGAAAGAAAGAAAAGAAAGAAAGAGAAAGAAAGCCAGTGAGGGACACGGCTAGTTGGCTTGGCCGTGTCCCATGGAATTCAAGAGACACGGCCAAGCCAACCAAGGCTTGGCCGTGTCACCTCATGGAAGGAAGAAAAGATTGCAAGAGACACGGCCAAGCTTGTCATGGCTTGGCCGTGTCCCACCTGAAAAGTCCGATTTCTTTTGCACGAAGTGGGAGACAAAGTGGGGGACAATGGCTTTTACTTGCAAAAAGAAATACTAAACAAAGAGAAAGTGGGGGACAAAGGGAAATGGCATGAGTTGGAAGGCATGGGTGTTGAATTTTGAAGGAATTAAATAGAGAAGAAGAGGGAAATGGAGGGAGTTCTTGGCTTCTTTTAGCCAAATTTTTGAAAAAATGTGGGAGAGGAAGAGAGTGACACTCTCCCTTATCCCTTCACCTCCAACCTCCATTTCCATCCTCTCCACCTTCTCCATCTTCCATTGATAGGATCTTTGAGGTTCTTTGGGATAAATTGGGTTAACAAGCTCTTGAAGGTTGAAGAAGATTAATTGAAGGGAGTGGTGACTTGAGAAAGCTCCATTCCATCTTCCAAAGGCACAATCAATTGAAGGGTTGGTGACTTGAGAAAGCTCCATCCAAAGGTTTGGTGACTTGAGAAAGCTCCATTCCACATTGCAAGGGGAATTACCATTAAAGAGGGCTTGAGTTCTTCATCAAATACATCAAGTGGAGCTAGGAGGAAGACTAGCAATCCTACTCTTGGCATCTTCACAAGGGGTTTTTCTATTCTCTCTTTTAATTCATTTCTTATTGTTGTTGTTGTATTAAGAATATTGATATTGCAATGGACAATTTGTATTTGTTTTATATTGAGATGAATATTTGTTATAAATTGATGATGTTAAGCTAAATACCCATGCCTAGGGTTTGTAGTATATTTGGTTGAATGTCTTGATTTGATATTTTTATTGATTTTCCTTGTTGATTGGTTGAATGTATTGCATTAAATGCTAGGTTGATAGATTAGCTACCTATTGACCTTTGAATATTGGATGATGAACCGAGAGGTGAAATTCGATATCGGAACTATATAATCGACCACCCTATGAATGAATTAAAAAATATAAGTTCTAGGGTTTATTAATTTAGTAATTTAAAAGAATTGGTTATTGCTAATTCATGAATGTGAGAACTAATGGATTGCTAATTGGCTAATTAACCTTAAGGAACAAATTAATTACAAGGTTATGTTAATGGATATTTGAGAATTGAGTTTTGATTGAATGGACCTATGAGTCTAGGCACCTTCCCAAGAATCGATTTGATCTTATACACCCACACACATTACTCTCTACGCACGTTAAATTTAGGTTTAAATTATTCTCGCACCACTCCAAACAACAGACTCTCGCATTTAAATAAATTGTCAATCAAGCTATTACGAACCACACCTTCTTTGGGAAACAACCTTGGGGCGATCACTTTTGCTACAGCTACCTCGTATACTTGCGAGTGACGCTTTGTAGTAGTACTTAATTCGAGCGCAACAAGAACATGGGCCTAAGCTCTTAGTACATGGAGTCGCCACCTGGACGGGCCGAGAAAAAAAAGGGGTGGATGATTCGATTCCTAAGGAATTCCCAACCCCCTAATGGGTTTGAAAAGTTGGGTACATGTGGGGAAGGTAAGAAATGGCCCAGCACCCCCACAACGCCCGGTTTATTAAAATCGGCCTCCTTTGCAGGTCTTAATATTATAAAATTTTTAAATATAACAATATTATCCATATTACATGCAACAATTAAAATAAAGCATCATTATATTAAAATCAAAGCAATGTCCAAACAAAGCAAATAAATGGACACCCATCCGAGGATGGAAACATTTTCTTACATCGTCCATGTCTAAAACTAAATAGGACACCCACCGAAAGGTGGAAACATGTCCTTTACATTGGTCCAAAATATAAAAGCAATTTAAATTACATGAAAATTAATTAATGAGGTGCCCACAAAGTGAAAACATACCTATTACAATTTTAATACCAAAATAAATAAATAATAATCATAATAATAAAGAAAATATCCATCCATGATAAATTAAATAAATCAAGCATCAAAATTAAATAAATCAATCATCAAAACATATAATAAACTACATGATCAAATCTAAAATTAAATAAAGCAATAAATATATAAATTTAGGGTCCGCATCTTAAAATAGGGTTTTAGAATTTTAATTACTAAATTAGGGCTTTGGAAAAAGGAAAGTTAAATACACGGATTCATAATACATAAATGAATATTGACCCCTTTGACGAGCCCATACGGCGGTCCCATACACGGACTCATATTACACAAATGAATATTAAAATAAATTTTAGAAATTGGCTTTTAGGTTTGTAGGTTTTCGTGTTGAAAATTAAGATTTTAGGGTTTAGGATTCAGAAAATATGATTTTGGGATTTTGAGGAACTAATATTATTTTTTAAAAGAATAATGCTACTGGATGTTTTAAAGATTTAGGGTTTTGAATGTTTTTATGAAAATAATGCTACTGTGATTTAAAAAAAAAGGTTTAGTTAGGGTTTTAAGCAAATAGATTGTTGTTTTGGTTTTTAGAAAGGTGTAATTAGGGTTTTAGATTTGAAAAAAACATGTTTTAATTCTATTAAGGGTTTAGGATTTTAACTTACTGCCTTTGAAAAATAATTTTGGATTTGGAGAAATAAATTAAAGTTTTGGAAAATAATTAGAGTTTCGAGACTTTAATGGAATAATTTAAGGTTTTAAGCAATTCCTTGACTAGTGGCATTAACATCAGCTTCCTTTTGTGTACTTTGATTGCTAGACTGATAATTTCCTTTCTCATTCTTTCTAGCCAAAAAGCAATTCTTTTCCCTTTCCCATTCTTCAATTTGCTGACCAGCTTGGAGAAGATCTTTGAAATCCCTTATAAGTGTGTGAGACATCCTTTTCACGGAGATTGGGCAGGACACCTCTCACGATCATCCTTATTTGATAAGATTCATCGAGCCTCTTCCTGAGCAATGAAGCCTTATTCCTCCACCTTTTCACATAGTCCACAAAATTCTCATTTGGTAGTTGCCTAATGGCTTCCACCTCCATCAAGGTTTCTTCTAGCTCGACATTGTACCCATATTGTTGAATGAAAGCCTTGTATAACATGTCCCAATCTTTTTGAGTACTTTCCTCTAAGGTGTTGAACCAATTTTGGACAACAGGGTCCAATGAGAGCATGAAATACCTCAGAGTTTGAGCTTTAGTAGCTCGGGCAGACTGCATAGTAGTGATGTACTGCTTCACATGGAGATGGAGGTTTCCAATACCATTATACCTAGCAAAGGAGGGCATCTTGAACTTATAAGAGACCTTCTCATCTTGTTCAAATGTTTTGTCAAACTCGAACATCTCTTCGATTTTCAGCTTCTTTTCAAATTTCTTTTCTAGGTTAGCAATCATCTTCTCAACATCAGAAATTTCTGTCTTTTCAAAAGTTGTCTTCTCAACAACCTTTGGCTCCTTCTTTTTGTCTTGAGGATCTTGGAAGTACTGAGCCCAGTCTTCATCATCATCAAGGATTACCTTCTCTTCATCAAAAGCCACTTCACCAACCTTAGCCTTCCCTTTGTCCTTTGGCTTCTTGGTGCTAGCAGATACTTCAACATTGTTCCCTAAAATTGTAGCTAATTAATTCTTTATGGTCTCAGCCAGGGCATCTTTTTTTTCTTCCATCTTGGCATTGAGGGCATCATCCACCATTCTTTGAATTTGTTCGAGCTCCATTGCTTTTGGTGAGCACGTGATTGAGTCGTTGCTAGATTCTTCATCTCCGGCGTAGGTCAAATTATCATAAGCTTTTGAATTATCGTAATCCAGGGCTGTGAGCAAGAAAGGATTAATGATATGTAATGTGATGCATGTATGCATGTATGCACAAACAATAAACAAACAAGGATAAATAGGATGTTCCTTCCAACCTTATAACTTCCACACATGAATGGTGAGTCTCTTTTAAATACCAACATGGGGTATCTTGTTTTTGAATAATTCCCTCAGATGTTTCAACCAATTGTTATATTTTAAAAATAGAAATCTATTCATGATAATTCCCATTAATTGGGTTTTAATCCATTAACCAACTATAGTAGCTTTTATGTTATATTGGATTAAAACTAAATTAAGAGGTTTATTATAAATAGATTTCTCACTTGAAAAAGTAACTAATGATTCATGCAAAAAAGAAGCCCATGATTAATAACTCTTAGTATAAACGTGGCTCACAATTTATTTTTGGTATTTCATAATTGACCTAAATATTTGTAAGCTCTTTTAAAGGTTGGATAAGAATAATTTTGTTTCTAAGTCCATTGTAAAAAAGATGAATTTTTGACTTTGTATTTGAATTTTGAGCAAACAATTTTTTGATTTATTTTTAGAAAAAAAGTTTTATGTCCAAAGACCATCTTAAAAAGTTTTGAAAATTGCTTTGGTCTTTTGGACTTTAAAGAAAAAATTTATTTTGAGCTTACAATGTACTTAGGTCATATTAGAAAAAGAACAAACCAAATAAGCCATGATTTACGGCAAGATAAATTAACCATAGTCAAACAACAAGCATTTGGGGTAAAACCTAATGAAAGTAACTAGGCCAATTACATGAGCTTTAGTCTTTAGGTTAGAAGGCTTAGGTTCCCATAGCAAGTATATACCAAAAGGTACAAGGCTATGAGTGGTTATGACATGCTCGATCTCCATTCCTTGAGTGAAAGTATGGTATCCCTTACATAACACAACACGGGTAACACGGGCATCCTAACTCATGCACACGATGCAATCTAATATGATGCAATTGATAATACCATGATAAGAAAGAATAGAATAATATAAAGACCAATGGAATCAACTTCTCTTATCCCCAGTGGAGTCACTACTGTGAGCGAGGATTTTTGCCCCCACTCCAGATGGAATAGTTCTTGAGACTTCGGCACTGTTGAGGCTCGGGGCCTTAAAGAACACAGGCCTAAGCCCAAAGAAAATGGAGTCGCCACCCGAATGGGCCCGGGAAAAAGAAAGGAGTGAATGACTCGATTCCTAAGGAATCCCCAGCCCCCTAATTGGTTCAGAAAGTTGGGCACATGTGGGGAAAGTGAGAAATGGCCCAGCACACCCACAATGCCCGATTCATTGGAACCGCCTTCCTTTGCAGATCTTAATATTATAAAATTCTTAAATATAACAATATTATCCATACTACATGCAACAATTAAAATAAAGCATCATTATATTAAAATCAAAGCAATGTCCAAAAAAAGTAAATAAATGGACACCCATCCGAGGATGAAAACATGTCCTTGCATCGTCCATGTCTATAACTAAATAGGACACCCACCGAAAGGTGAAAACATGTCCTTTACATTGGTCCAAAATACAAAAGCAATTTAAATTACATGAAAATTAATTAATGAGGTACCTACAAAGTGGAAACATAACTATTACAATTTTAATGCCAAAATAAACAAATAATAATCATAATAATAAAGAAAATATCCATCCATGATAAATTAAATAAATCAAGCATTGAAATTAAATAAATCAACCATCAAAACATATAATAAACTATGTGATCAAATCTAAAATTAAATTAAGCAATAAATATATAAATTTAGGGTTCGCATCTTAAAATAGGGTTTTAGAATTTAATTACTAAATTAGGGCTTTGGAAAAAGGAAAGTTAAATACTCGGACTCATAATACACATATGAATATTGACCCCCTTCATGATCCCATACGGCGGTCCCATACACGGACTCATAATACACAAATGAATATTAACCCCTTCGACGAGCCAATACGGTGGTCCCATACACGAACTCATAATACACAAATGAATATTAAAATAAATTTTAGAAATTTGATTTTAGGGTTGTAGGTTTTCGTGTTGAAAATTAATATTTTAGGGTTTAGGATTTAGAAAATAGGGTTTTGGGATTTTGGGTAACTAATATTATTTTTTAAAAGAATAATGATACTGGATGTTTTTGTAATATCCTCATTTATGCCCTAGAAGTCTTGGTTATATTGTTGTTGTTGTTATTGTTATAAATTGGATTGAATGTATATGATGTGTTAAGAAAAGAAATTGGGAGGAGAATGCTTGTGTATATGTGTTTTGGAAAGAAAATAGGGTTTAGAGAGAATGGTATATGTTGTGTATATGATGATATATATAACATATAAAATGGTCAAAGGGAGAGAGTCAATGCAAGAGGAGATTTTTTTATATGGCATGTGAAATTACTTAATTGGGTTTATAAGAGACAAAAGCTAAGTTAAATGATGAGGGGTATTTGAGTAATTGCTTGAAGTGGAATGCATGGTGGAGATTAAAAGAAGAAAAAGGTGTTTGACTTGTGCATTTTCTTCTTTCTTTCTTGAAGAGGCCGGCCATTGAAGAGAAGAGAGAGCAAGAGAGGTATTCATGGTGCTAGAAGCAAATTGAAGAAGCAATCAAAGGATTTGACAAGAGAATTGTGGAATTTCTTCATCTTAGGTAAGAAATCTCTTGAATTCCTTTGGTAATTTTGAGGTTATGTCTATATTGAATTGTGATTTGTTGATGTGATGATTTGGTGTGTTTGATATGTGTTTACAAGTGTTAAAGTTGATTGTTAGTTAAAAGATTGAATTGAGGTTGGTTTGGTTGTAAGTTTAAATGGATTTTGATAGTGGAAGTTCAAGTGTAAAGTTGGTTTTAGGGTTTGAGATGGTATGTGTTTAAATGTTTTGGTTGATGTGTTTTAATAAGGAATATTGTGTTAAACATGTAGAATTTGTGTTTAGAACATTGATTCCATTCATTTGAAACATGTTATATGGTGTTTGATGAGTTTGAGTGCAATTGGAGGAGAGTTGTGCATATTAGGGTTTGTGTTTTGGGAGACACGGCCAAAAGCAATGTGAGACACAGCCAAGCCAAGGGATTTTGGGCGTGTTGGATTAGTTTTTGGGTGACATGGCCGTGTTCCCAAGCCGTGTTAGCTACTGTGAGTTTTGGTTTAAGAGACACGGCCACAAGCTTGGCCGTGTCCCTTGCCCGTGTTGCTTACTGTCCAAGTGGGTTGAGTGACACGGCCACAAGCTTGGCCGTGTCCCTCAAGTGGGCTGCCCGTGTCCCTCAAGTGTGATAGTTAGGGTTTTCATTCTTTGATCTTATTGCATAGCTTTGGTTCTCCAAAGGTAGGTTGGTCCTTAAACCTAACCCTAAACACTTTAAACACACTTGAATCAATGAATGATATAATCAAATGCATGTGTAAGGTCCTAAAGCTATGAATCATATCAATTGTTCTTTGCCCTAATTGCATTGTTGAGATTGAACAATGTTATGTTATGCATTGTGAATAGTAATGTGTTTCATAAGTAATATACATTGAAATGTATATCAAAGATGCAATGATAATTCAAATAAGACATGATATGAGACAATGCCATTGTGTTTGGCTATGATGATGTGATTGAAAGAAATAAGGCATGTTTGCCTAAATGTTGTTGAGAATTGAGAATGAAAATGATAATTGAATAATAAATGAATTGTGTGGCTAATGTGTTATTCCATTTTCAGAGTTGGTTGTTGGTGGCATGCCTAATAAGTGTAACAATCTCTTGAAGTTAGGTTGGATTGAATCCTTGAAGCCTAATTGAGATGTTACCACCCTTGAAGCTAGGTTGGGTTAGTTCTTGAAGCCAAGTTGGGTAGAAGCTTAGCATGCTTTGCTCCCCTTGAAGCTTGGTTAAACTTAATCCTTGAAGCCTAGTTGGGTATATGATATTGATAAATGTGATAACAAAACCAAAGCATTAACTCTGAAAATTGAATGGCATATTAGTGTGTCTTGGGCCCAT
Organism: Garcia nutans; assembly: GCA_947685225.1. Classification (NCBI taxonomy): domain Eukaryota; kingdom Viridiplantae; phylum Streptophyta; class Magnoliopsida; order Malpighiales; family Euphorbiaceae; genus Garcia; species Garcia nutans. The sequence continues at coordinate 13,634,030 of CANTUV010000040.1, forward strand.
GCTTGTCTTTGTTTAGTGTTGATTATGAATGGTTAAATGAATACTAATGAGGTATATGAAAAGATATTGAAATGTGATATGTAATGTGAAAATATGTTGTTAGTTTTGCATATATGATGTTATATGTATAATATGGATTGAGAAATGACATTGCATTGCACTAAGTCATATCATTTGCATGATTATCTTACTAAGCCGTTGGCTTAGCGCGATAGTGTTTAATCGCGCAGGTACTAGAGTTGATAGAGTTGAACCCGAGAGTTCATCAAGACCAAGTGAGAGTAGACCTTGAAGAATCCATTTTAGGAGCTTAAAGATCAGAGCAAACTTGCCAATCATGTATATTTCTTTATATTTTGTAAAGAAATGTTTAATACGTAAATATGTACTTATTTTATAACTTCCGCTGTGTAATATTTAAGTGTATATATATATAACTAATATGTTTTGTTTTATAAGTAAATGATCTACTTTTCTATAATGTATAATGATAAGGGTATTGTATCAAGTTTTAAAGTGTTTTGAATGTTAAGAGAACCGTAGCATCCCTATGTTTGGTGCACTTATGCTACATTGTTGTGATTGTAGTGTGTGTGCATTGGATATGGGGGTGTTACAATTGTTTTGGTATCAGAGCCTAGGTTTGAGATTCTCAACCTAGGTAAAATGTAAGAAAAAGATTATTTTGATTTTAAAAGTGGTTTTTGAATAATATACATGTTTGGGATTGGCAACCTCTGATCTTTAATAAGATATAGTATGTTGTGTTTGCAGACTTAGGTTGTGATGGATTCTCACTCACGCCAGTCGGTTGAGGGTAGTGAGGAGAGCGTTGCTCCTGATGAGGGAGCTAGGGTTGATAGTGTTGAGGAGGCACCTGCTTCGGTGTCGGGTAGACCAGTTGGTGAGGAGGTTCCGCCAGCCTGGTTTAGGCATATGATGGAAGTTATGAGGCTAGCGCCAGTACAACCAGTACCACCACCCCCTCAGCCTTCAGTACCAATGAGGCACTATGATAAGCTAAGGAAATATGGAGCAGAGGATTTCTTTGGTACAGTTGATCCGGCTGTAGCAGAACAGTGGCTTGATAGAGTTCAGAGGGTATTTGTTCAGTTGCAAGCCACCTCAGAGGAAAAGTTTGATTATGCAAGATCTTTGCTACAGAAGGACGCCTACGATTGGTGGAAGACGGTGCCCCATTCTATGGATGATCCTCCAACACTGTCTTACACTGATTTTCTGAGGGAATTTGAGTTGAAGTATACTCCTAGGGAGTATAAGGATATGAAGAAGATGGAGTTTTTAAGCTTGAAGCAAGATAGCAAGACTGTAACTGAGTACGAGGTTGAGTTTATTCGATTGAGCCAGTATGCTGGGGGCATTATTGCTGATGAGATTGATAGGTGTCGGCGATTTGAGGAGGGATTGAGGCCCTCGATCATGTGCTTAGTGGCTGGATCCAGATATCAGGATTTCTCACAGCTTGTGGCAGCAGCTCGAAGTGTAGAACGAGCTCAGGGTATTGCGGTTGCTTCAGAGGAAGAGGTTAGGGTTAGAAGGCCCCAGTTCGAGGCAGGGTCTTCTTCTGCGAAGAGAGATAAAGGAAGCTTTGTTCCTAGAGTTAGTAGGAGTCAGAGGTCAGCTGGTAGGTCAGTGCAGTTACAGAGGCAGAGATTTAGACCTGCAGCTTCAGTGGCGAGTGCTCCGACCCCTATGGTTCAGAGATCCACCTTACCCATCTGCATCCATTGTGGTAGGCCGCATGGTGGTCCTTGTTGGAAGGCTGGGTTGCAGGGGTATGTTTCAGGTGTGGGTCGCCAGATCACTTTGTGAGAGATTGTCCTGAGAGGCAAGAGCAGATGCCAGTTGATTTTGCTGCTTCTCGAGCTAGTGTGAGGGGAGGCAGAGGAGGTAGAGGTGCCAGCCGAGCAGGTAGATCTGGGTTCAGTGTTAGAGGAGGTGCTACCTCCAGGGAGAGTAGACCAGAGGAGGTTGGTTCTTCCCAGAGGATGTATGTTATGCAGAGGCAGCCAGATGCTTCGGCAGTCATTGCTGGTACTTTTTCCTTATTTGGTTTTTCTGTACTTGCTTTGATTGATCCGGGTTCCACGCATTCATATGTTAGTGCATCTGTTTTGCCTGTATTTGATGTGCATGCTGAGTCCCTAGGATTTGATGTGTTGGTGACAAATCCGTTAGGGCATAGTGTGGTTGTGAGTAAGGTGCACCGAGATAGTGCAGTGAGGGTGCAAGGTGAGGAGTTCCTTGGAGACTTGATTGAGATGCCATTTAAGGAATATGATGTGATCTTAGGTATGGATTGGCTATCTCGACATGGAGCTGTGGTGGATTGTAAAAAGAAAATTGTTTCTTTGAGAACGGGTGATGGTAGAGAGGTGATAGTATCTAATGAGCAGGAGCAGCTAGCCTCCTTATTTGTTTCAGCTGTTGCAGCTAGGAGATTGATTAGAAAGGGGTGTGAAGCCTATCTTGCTCATGTGGTGGATACTAGAGTGAAGGGTTCTCCCATTGATAGTATTGCCACAGTTGCAGATTTCCCTGATGTTTTACCAAAGGAGTTGCCAGGATTGCCTCCTGAGAGAGAGGTGGAGTTCGGTATTGAATTGTTGCCTGGTACCACTCCTATCTCTATTACTCCTTATAGAATGGCACCAGCAGAATTGAGGGAATTGAAAGTGCAATTACAGGAGTTGTTGGACAAAGGATTCATTCGCCCCAGTGTTTCTCCTTGGGGAGCTCCTGTGCTATTTGTGAAAAAGAAAGATGGTACTATGAGGTTGTGTATCGATTATAGGCAATTGAACAAGGTGACTATTAAAAATAAATATCCTTTGCCTAGAATCGATGATCTCTTTGATCAATTGAAGGGTGCAGCTGTGTTTTCTAAAATTGATCTGAGATCAGGGTACCATCAGCTGAGAGTCAGAGCTGAAGATGTTCCTAAGACCGCCTTTCGGACCAGGTATGGGCATTATGAATTTTTAGTTATGCCTTTTGGTCTGACGAATGCACCTGCAGCTTTTATGGATTTGATGAATAGGGTGTTTAGGCCCTATCTGGATCAGTTTGTAGTGGTCTTCATCGATGATATTCTAGTGTATTCAAGGAATGAAGAGGAACATGATTTGCATCTGCGGATTGTATTGCAGATTTTGAGAGAGAAGCAGTTATTTGCCAAATTGTCGAAGTGTGAGTTTTGGTTGGATCAAGTAGCTTTTCTCGGACATATTGTTTCTGCAGAAGGCATTAGAGTTGATCCGAGTAAAGTTGAAGCCATTTTAAATTGGAGTCCACCCAAGTCTATGACAGAGATTAGAAGTTTTCTAGGTTTGGCAGGCTATTACCGGCGGTTTGTGAAAGGGTTTTCTTTGATAGCTACTCCACTCACCAGATTGCTTCGTAAGGGAGTGAGGTTTTTGTGGACAGATCAGTGTCAGGCGAGCTTTGAGCAGTTGAGAGAAATGTTAACTCAAGCGCATGTTCTTACTTTACCTGTTGAAGGCAAACCATATGTGATCTACAGTGATGCTTCACATAGAGGTTTAGGGTGTGTATTGATGCAAGAAGGGAAAGTTATAGCTTATGCATCTCGACAGTTGAAACTGCATGAGCTTAACTATCCGACCCATGATTTGGAATTGGCTGCCATTGTGTTTGCATTGAAGATTTGGCGCCACTATCTGTTTGGGGAGAAATGTTTCATTTATACTGATCACAAGAGTTTGAAGTATTTGGGTGTCCAGAAAGAACTCAATCTTCATCAGAGGAGATGGTTAGAATTGATTAAAGACTACGACTGCTTGATTGACTATCATCCAGGTAAAGCAAATGTTGTTGCTGATGCCTTGAGTCGGAAGTCTTTAGCTGGTTTAACAGTTTACTCGCTCTCGTTGCTTGTTGAGTTGAGAGCATTGTGTGCTAGTTTTGTACCTTGTGATGATGGTGCATTGTTAGCACAGTTGCAATTGAAGACGGTTTTGTTAGATCAGATCAAAGAAGCTTAGTTGGCCGATAAGAAGATACAGAAGATTGTTTCGGATTGTCAGAATGGAAAGGGTAGAGATTTTATTGTGAAGAGTGATGGAAGTCTCTGGTTCAAGAGCAGATTGTGTGTACCCGATGATGCTGATTTGAAAAGGGTTATTTTGGAAGAAGCTCATCAGTCGATGTTTGCTATGCATCCGGGTAATACAAAGATGTATCATGATTTGAGACATCATTATTGGTGGATTGGGTTGAAGAGAGACATTGCTGAGTTTGTATCGAAATGTCTCACTTGTTAGAAGGTTAAAGCAGAGCATCAAGTTCCAACCGGGTTGCTTCAACCGTTGTCAGTGCCAGAATGGAAGTGGGAAAGAGTGACAATGGACTTTGTGTCTGGGTTGCCATTGACACAAAGGAAACATGATGCCATATGGGTGATTGTGGATAGATTGACTAAGACAGCTCATTTCCTTCCGGTGCGGATGGATTACTCTTTGGAGAGGTTGGCTGAGCTGTATATCCATGAGATTGTGAAGTTGCATGGTGTTCCAACTTCTTTAGTGTCTGATCGAGATCCCAGGTTTACTTCAAGATTTTGGAAGAGTTTGCATAGTGCTTTGGGTTCTCGACTGCACTTCAGCACTGCTTTTCATCCATAGACAGATGGACAGTCAGAGAGGGTGATACAGATTCTTGAAGATATGTTGAGAAGCTGTGTCATCGATTTCTCTGGAAGTTGGGATAGGTTTTTACCTCTTGTGGAGTTTGCTTACAACAACAGTCACCAATCTAGCATTGGTATGGCACCATTTGAAGCATTGTATGGTAGACGGTGCAGGACACCTCTTTGTTGGAGTGAACTTGGTGAAGGTAAACTAATTGGGCCTGATTTGATTCAAGAAACTGAAGAAAAAGTAAAGTTGATTCGAGGCAGGTTAAAAGCAGCTTCAGACCGACAGAAGTCTTATGCAGATCTAAAGAGGAGAGATATAGAGTTTGATGTGGGAGATAAGGTATTTTTGAAAGTATCTCCTTGGAAGAAGATTTTGAGGTTCGGTCGGAAAGGAAAATTGAGTCCTCGTTTCATTGGGCCGTATGAAGTGTTAGAAAGAGTTGGACCAGTGGCGTATCGACTTGCTTTGCCACCTGAGTTGGATCGTATTCATAACGTATTTCATGTTTCTATGTTGAGGAGGTATAGGTTGGATCCATCTCATGTGTTGCCGATTGAGTCAATTGAAGTAAATCCTGATCTGACATTTGAAGAGGAACCAGTTGCTATTTTGGCACGTGATGTGAAAGAGTTGAGAAACAAGAGAGTGTCACTTGTGAAGATTTTGTGGAAGAATCATGGAAAAGAAGAAGCAACTTGGGAAAGTGAACAATCCATGCGAGAGCAATATCCGCAATTGTTTCAGATTTGATATCAGGTAATTTCGAGGACGAAATTTCTTTTTAGAGGGGGAGAATTGTAATATCCTCATGTATGCCCTAGAAGTCTTGGTTATATTGTTGTTGTTGTTATTGTTATAAATTGGATTGAATGTATATGATGTGTTAAGAAAAGAAATTGGGAGGAGAATGCTTGTGTATATGTGTTTTGGAAAGAAAATAGGGTTTAGAGAGAATGGTATATGTTGTGTATATGATGATATATATAACATATAAAATGGTCAAAGGGAGAGAGTCAATGCAAGAGGAGATTTTTTTATATGGCATGTGAAATTACTTAATTGGGTTTATAAGAGACAAAAGCTAAGTTAAATGATGAGGGGTATTTGAGTAATTGCTTGAAGTGGAATGCATGGTGGAGATTAAAAGAAGAAAAAGGTTTTTGACTTGTGCATTTTCTTCTTTCTTTCTTGAAGAGGCCGGCCATTGAAGAGAAGAGAGAGCAAGAGAGGTATTCATGGTGCTAGAAGCAAATTGAAGAAGCAATCAAAGGATTTGACAAGAGAATTGTGGAATTTCTTCATCTTAGGTAAGAAATCTCTTGAATTCCTTTGGTAATTTTGAGGTTATGTCTATATTGAATTGTGATTTGTTGATGTGATGATTTGGTGTGTTTGATATGTGTTTACAAGTGTTAAAGTTGATTGTTAGTTAAAAGATTGAATTGAGGTTGGTTTGGTTGTAAGTTTAAATGGATTTTGATAGTGGAAGTTCAAGTGTAAAGTTGGTTTTAGGGTTTGAGATGGTATGTGTTTAAATGTTTTGGTTGATGTGTTTTAATAAGGAATATTGTGTTAAACATGTAGAATTTGTGTTTAGAACATTGATTCCATTCATTTGAAACATGTTATATGGTGTTTGATGAGTTTGAGTGCAATTGGAGGAGAGTTGTGCATATTAGGGTTTGTGTTTTGGGAGACACGGCCAAAAGCAATGTGAGACACGGCCAAGCCAAGGGATTTTGGGCGTGTTGGATTAGTTTTTGGGTGACATGGTTGTGTTCCCAAGCCGTGTTAGCTACTGTGAGTTTTGGTTTAAGAGACACGGCCACAAGCTTGGCCGTGTCCCTTGCCCGTGTTGCTTACTGTCCAAGTGGGTTGAGTGACACGGCCACAAGCTTGGCCGTGTCCCTCAAGTGGGCTGCCCGTGTCCCTCAAGTGTGATAGTTAGGGTTTTCATTCTTTGATCTTATTGCATTGCTTTGGTTCTCCAAAGGTAGGTTGGTCCTTAAACCTAACCCTAAACACTTTAAACACACTTGAATCAATGAATGATATAATCAAATGCATGTGTAAGGTCCTAAAGCTATGAATCATATCAATTGTTCTTTGCCCTAATTGCATTGTTGAGATTGAACAATGTTATGTTATGCATTGTGAATAGTAATGTGTTTCATAAGTAATATACATTGAAATGTATATCAAAGATGCAATGATAATTCAAATAAGACATGATATGAGACAATGCCATTGTGTTTGGCTATGATGATGTGATTGAAAGAAATAAGGCATGTTTGCCTAAATGTTGTTGAGAATTGAGAATGAAAATGATAATTGAATAATAAATGAATTGTGTGGCTAATGTGTTATTCCATTTTCAGAGTTGGTTGTTGGTGGCATGCCTAATAAGTGTAACAATCTCTTGAAGTTAGGTTGGATTGAATCCTTGAAGCCTAATTGAGATGTTACCACCCTTGAGGCTAGGTTGGGTTAGTTCTTGAAGCCAAGTTGGGTAGAAGCTTAGCATGCTTTGCTCCCCTTGAAGCTTGGTTGAACTTAATCCTTGAAGCCTAGTTGGGTATATGATATTGATAAATGTGATAACAAAACCAAAGCATTAACTTTGAAAATTGAATGGCATATTAGTGTGTCTTGGGCCCATGCTTGTCTTTGTTTAGTGTTGATTATGAATGGTTAAATGAATACTAATGAGGTATATGAAAAGATATTGAAATGTGATATGTAATGTGAAAATATGTTGTTAGTTTTGCATATATGATGTTATATGTATAATATGGATTGAGAAATGACATTGCATTGCACTAAGTCATATCATTTGCATGATTATCTTACTAAGCCGTTGGCTTAGCGCGATAGTGTTTAATCGCGCAGGTACTAGAGTTGATAGAGTTGAACCCGAGAATTCATCAAGACCAAGTGAGAGTAGACCTTGAAGAATCCATTTTAGGAGCTTAAAGATCAGAGCAAACTTGCCAATCATGTATATTTCTTTATATTTTGTAAAGAAATATTTAATACGTAAATATGTACTTATTTTATAACTTCCGCTGTGTAATATTTAAGTGTATATATATATATATATAACTAATATGTTTTGTTTTATAAGTAAATGATCTACTTTTCTATAATGTATAATGATAAGGGTATTGTATCAAGTTTTAAAGTGTTTTGAATGTTAAGAGAACCGTAGCATCCCTATGTTTGGTGCACTTATGCTACATTGTTGTGATTGTAGTGTGTGTGCATTGGATATGGGGGTGTTACAGTTTTAAAGATTTAGAGTTTCGGATGTTTTTATGAAATAATGCTACTGCGATTTTAAAAAATAGGTTTGGTTAGGGTTTTAAGCAAACAGATTGTTGTTTTGGTTGTTAGAAAGGTGTAATTAGGGTTTTAGATTTGAAAAAAAACATGTTTTACGGCTATTAAGGGTTTAAGGTTTTAACTTACTGCCTTTTGAAAAATAATTTTTGATTTGGAGAAATATATTAAAGTTTTGGAAAACAATTAGAGGTTCGAGACTTTAATGGAATAATTTAGGGTTTAGAGTTTTGGGAAAAATAGTTTAGGGTTTTAAAGTTTTGGAAACACAAGAAAAGTTTAGGGTTTTAATAATTTAATCAATGACTTAAGCTACTGGATGAATGAAAATTTTGATTTATAAAACATACGATTAGGGTTTAATAATTAATAATTTAGGTTACTGAAAGGCTCAATAACAAAGCAAATAATAGGAACACTTAAACGAAAATATGGCAATACTATCATATGATTAAACAATTAATGAATCAAAACATAAGAATGTTGTAAATATAAACAAATCAAAGATTTATAATCAAACCTACATCGCGTTGGTTCCACCACAGCTGACTCTGGCTGAACAAGAACAAAGACAGCGTTGCTGCCTTTGATGGATTGATGATTGATGAGTGCAACTTGTTGCTAATTTCTTTTTGTCATTTCTGCTTTGCTGTTTAATCTCTCTTAATGTTAATTGCCGACCTCTAGGGTTTTTCTCCTTTTTTCTCTTCTCGTGTTTTAATATGGTATTCATAAGAAACAAATAAAGACCTAATCCTATTTTAATAAGGAAATACAAATTGTTTAGAAAAAATTAGAAAATTGGATAAAACAAGGTTTGGTAAAAAAAATCGGCAGCGCGCGGGCTGCCGGGCCCACGGGCTACGCTGGCAAAAATTGCTGCGAGGAGCGAGGATTGACACAGTGCCCAATTCACCTCAGATATTTGCTGCGGCAAATTAGGCAATGCCCAATTTTATTTTTTTTATTATTTTTGTAATATCCCTAAGTGTGCCTAGAAGTTATGATAATATTTTTATAATTGATTTGAATGTGTAATTGATAAGTGGTATATTTGTATAGGGTTTGGTTGAATGGTAAAAGTATTTGAGAGAAATGAATATGTGTATTTGCAAAGGAAAGAATTGTATAGAGAGAGATAGTGTATATGTTGGGTATATGGCAATATATATGACATATATGTTGGTCAAAGTGCTTAGTCAAGGGAAGAAGATATTTAAATTGTTGAATGTGAAATTACCAAAATGGGCAAGAGCTTGTAAAGAGAATTAAAATGTGTATGAGGGTAAGATAGTAATTTTCTTTTGGAGGAGTATTTAATGCCTATTGACTTTGTGTTTTCTTCATCATTTCTTCTTCTTTTTCCTTGTGTGGCCGGCTCACCTAAGACAAAGGAAAGCAAGAGAGTAAAAGAAGGGTTTGATGTTCTAAGCTCCAAAGTTGAGAGAGATTCCAAGTAACCAAGTTGGAATTTCAAGGAATTTCATCATTTTGGTAAGATTTCTCTTGTTTGCTTTGGTTCTTTTTGAAGTTGTGTATGGATTGAGTTAGGTTTATGGATAGTATGATTAAGTGTGTTTGTGTATGGTGTGTGTAAAAGTGTTGAAATGGAATTAAAGATAAGAAGCTAGGTTGGTGTTGGTGATGGAAGAGTAAGAGTTGTGTTTAGTGAATTTTTTTTCTGTTTTACAATTAGTAAAGGCTGTGACTTGTATGATTTTTAATTAATTATAGAAAAATGTTCTTAAAGTGAATTTTTGATATGTTGTGCCTCTATGAGTCTAGAATGACTGAAAAATATGTTGATTCGATTTTGGAATGGTTATGAGTTTAGAAAGATTATTTTTATTAGACCTGTTCCAGCAGGTACCTTAACTGAGACAGCTATATTTCGGGATTTTTAATAAAATGTAGAAAAATCATATCCAATTGAATTTTGGATATGTTGTTTCTTAGTGAGTCTAGTATTTGAGAAAAATAATTTGGAACCACGTTGATTGAATTTGATTTATGGAATTCACAAAGTTCAGAACTGCTGCCAGGATGCAGGGCAATTGGGGCAGTCTGGTTCGGTGAACTATTTGACCAAGATTTTGTGTTCAGTTTGATCTGAAATTTTAAAGGAATGATTTTAAGATACAAAACTAAATTCTGTAAAAATTTTAGAATTTTTAGTCAAGTAGATTATTTTATACAATTTTTCAAAATAAGGATAAAATGGAGTCTTAAACCAGAATGTACTATTCATATGGTCATTTTGCTAATATTCCTTTTGGATTAGATTGTGAAGAGGTTGAATTGCCCTAACCGTGTCCCTCAAGTGGTGCTGCCCGTGTCCCTCAAAGGTTTTGAAGAGATTGGGTTGCATTAACCTAAATGTGGAGAATTCTTGGAAAGAAAAGAAATGTATAGATTGATGGGACTAGTTCTTGAGGTAAGTACCAATACATATGATTGTATTTAATTACATAATTCGAGGCTTAACACATTTGTTTGCAAATGTGTTAAGTGATCTATTATATTGTTAACATAATTAGACTAAGGTGATGATTGAATGACGTGAAGGATGTGAAGATCATTAACAAGGTAAGCATAAACCCTATTTGATTGTATATCCTTATATGTCTTTGAACATTAACACATTGGGATGAAAGTGTTAAATAAGCTATTATATTGTGAATGTAAATGAAGAATATATATAAAGGATGAAATATGAAATGGGAAAGGTAGGAAGAAATGAGGATCATTCTTAAGGTATGTGCAATTTGTTATGATAAATGCTCTAGTAATGAATGATGTTAATGTGTTTTGAGAAGTGAGAAAATGTTATGTTATATGCATTGTGAATCTTGTGTATGGCAATGTATTATATGAATAATATACTTTGAAATGTGATATGAATGATGCTATATGTATCATATGGATTGAGATATGATATGATATGAAGCCATTGTGATTGGCTATGATAATTCAATTGAAAGAGATAAGGCATGTTGGCCTAATTGATGATGAGATTGATAATGAAATAATAAATGAATTGTTTGTTTAATATGTTATTCAGTTTCAGAGTTCTGGATTTGGGTGGCATGCCTAAGAAATGATGAAAGGTAATAGTCTTGCCGGGTTGAGGATCTCCTCATATGTGTTGAGTTGATGGTCCAAGAGACTAGGTCTGTTACACTATGAGAATTGTGAATATGAGATATATGATTTGTAACAGTCTTGCCGGGTTGAGGATCTCCTCATATGTGTTGAGTTGATGGTCCAAGAGACTGGGTCTGTTACACTATCCATGGATAGAGAGACATGTATATACATTGCCTACGGGCGTGATGATTGTGACTATGAACCAAAGCAGTAACTCTGAACTTTGAATAACATATTAGTGTTTTGGGCCCGAGTCTGTCTTTATTGTCAATGTGAAATGCAAGTATTGAAATATTGATTGTGAGTATTAAAAATGAATTATGCTTGGTGAATTGTGAATAATATAATTTTATTAAGTGTAATATGTAAATGAATTGTGGTTGATGATAAAGGTTGTCTTTATTGGAAATATGATTTATGATTTGTATGATATGTAAATTGTGTATTGCAATAATGAGTGATATGATGTGTAATGTGTGTATTGCAATAATGAGTGTATGATATGTAATGTGTGTATTGCAATAATAATTGGTATGATATGTAAAGTGTGTATTGCAATAATGGTTGGTGTGGTATATATATAATGTAGGGGTATTAATATATTGGTTTTGAGTATTGGTGATGCATTGGGGTTGGTGATAATATTATGTATATATATACATCATATATGAAATTAGCTAGGATATATTAAAGATAAAATTAAAAAGAAAAGAAGATATGATAAGAACTAATTATATATTGAATCGATGTATCATTATATATCAATACTTCTATACTATATGTTTATATTTTATATTTGGACTACTAAGCTCTCGGGCTTAGCGCGGGTGTTTATTCACGCAGGTATATAGATGGAAGATATGAAGTCTTTTGTTATGCCACAAGAAGAGTAAAGTTTGTCGAGACCAACTAGAGGGTAATGCATACATGTATAAATTTTAATTATGATGTATTTCTGACAAGAGAGTATTTATATGTATAAATGAAGTTTTAATAAAGATAATGATTTTGTAAATGTTATTTAAATTAATGTATTATGGTTTGAACTCTGTTATAAATATTTTAAAAGGTAACGAAAAGTGACATCCTTATACTTTATATATTTACTGTATGTATACTAGGTATACGCATAGTACTTATATAGGGTATCGGGGTGTTACAATTTTTGATATTTTTGATATATCATTTTTATTAAAAATAACTATTAAATATTATTAGTAATTAAAATATTATTTAAATAATTAAAATACCACAAAAATTATCTTGAACTATCGGATTGGACTGGGTCAAAAATTAATGGTCTACACATGCCTAGGCAACTGCAGAACAACCCCTATAGAAACACATATAATCCAGGGTGGAAAAATCATCCCAATTTCTCATGGAATAATTAAAATAATCCAATGCTTCCTCCTAGATTTCAGCAGCTTGAACATCAATAAGTTGTCCCTCCAAGAAAGAACAATTTGGAGGAAATGATGGAGAAGTTTATAGCAGCTTTGGAAACCAGATTTCAATCAACAGAAACTACCCTTAGAAATCAGCAAGTCTCCATTCACAATTTGGAAAATCAAGTGGGGCAAATTGCCAAGTTACTCAGTGAATGACCACAAGGGAGTTTACCTAGCAATACTGAGGCAAAGTCGAAGGAGCAACTAAAGGCAATTACTCTAAGGAGTGGAAAGGAAATTAAGGGTTGTATAGTTGAAAAAGAAGCGGAGTCAAAAGAAAAAGAGGTTGAGACACAGAAATAAGAAGAAGATAACTCTATTGTCTCTTCGGGAGAGACGGCTGCAGTGGGAAATGAAAAAGAAAATCAACCTCAAGAACCCAATCCAGTAGTGAAGGAATGCCGACCTCGAGTTCCATATCCAGCAAGGTTAAACAAGGACAAGATGGATGCTCAATTCGGTAAGTTCCTTGAACTCTTTAAACAACTGCACATTAATATTCCATTTGCTAAAGCTTTATCGCAGATGCCCAAATATGCTAAATTTTTAAAAGATATGCTTTCTAACAAAAGGAAACTTGAGGAAGTATCTTTGGTGCAATTGTCAAAAAATAGTTCAGCAATTTTGAAGAAGAGATTACCTAAGAAATTAAAAGATCCTAGTAGTTTTACTATTCCATGTTTGATAGGTAATCTTGAAGTTCAAACTGCATTGGCTGACTTAGGGGCTAGCATAAGTGTTATGCACTACAAGATATTTAAAGAGTTAGGAGTCAGAGAACCTAAACCAACACTCATGACCATTCAACTTACTGATAAGTCAGTAATTCACCCTTGTGGCATTATAAAGGATGTGTTGGTAAAACTTGGGGAATTATGTTTCCCCAATGATTTTGTTGTCATTGATGTAGATGAGGATACATATGTTTTACTTATACTTGGTAGGCCATTTTTGAATACAGCCCGTTCTCTTATTGATGTCCATGATGGCACATTGGCCTTAAGAGTGGGAAACGAGAAAGTTGTTTTTAATATACATTATGCTATGAAGCACCCACTTACACTCAATGAGGTGGATTCATGAAATGATATCATTGAGCATGAAACATTAAATTGTGTTACTAAAATTGTTTCCAAGGATCTCCTTGAGTTGTGTTTATTGCAGGATAATGTTGAGGATCAGGAAGCACTGGAGGACCTTGCTTATCTTGAAGTAAGCAAGTCATTTCAGAGTCGGGCATATGAAACCATTGAAATGCCAAAAGAACAGAAGGCGTGGCCATCTGTGATTAATCCACCTAATTTAGAACTCAAGATCCTTCCCGATCATCTTGAGTATGGATTTCTGTGAGAAGAGAATAAATTGCCAATTATTTTAAGTTCCCACCTATATTCTGAGTAGAAGGTAAAACTCATTGAGCTATTACAAAAACATAACCAGGTTATAGCTTGGAAGATAGCAGACATCAAGGGTATTAGTCCATCCTATTGCACTCACAAAATACAGATGAAGGATGAGTTTAGGCCAGTGGTGCCGCCACAATGGAGACTAAACCCTAAGATGAAAGAAGTAGTTAAAGCTGAAGTGATCAAGCTACTTGATGCTGGAATTATATATCCAATTTTGGATAGGTCTTAGGTGAGTCCGGTTCAAGTAGTACCAAAGAAAGGAGGGACAATGGTGGTTTTTAATGACAATAATGAGCTAATTCCAACAAGAATAGTTACAGGTTGGAGGGTTTGCATTGACTACCGAAAGTTGAATGATGCAACTAGGAAGGACCATTTTCCTTTGCCCTTCATTGATCAGATGTTGGAAAGATTGTCCAGACATGAGTATTACTGCTTTTTGGATTGCCTTTTAGGCTACTTCCAAATTCATATTACCTCGAAAGACTAAGAGAAAACTACGTTCACCTGCCCATATGGGACATTTGCATATCAAAGGATGCCATTTGGATTATGCAACACGCCTGCAACTTTTCAATAGTGCATGGTGGAAATCTTTGATGTCCTCATTGAGGATATTATGGAAGTGTTCATGGATGATTTCTTGATTTATGGTAGCTCGTTCGAAGGTTGTTTGAAAAACCTTGAGAGGGTCTTGATAAGATGTGAGGAAACAAACCTGGTACTTAATTGGGAAAAATGTCATTTCATGGTTCAAGAAGGAATCATGTTGGGACATAAGATTTCAAGTAAAGGTATTGAGGTGGACCGGGTATGAACGGGGATTTTCACCCCCACTCCCAGTGGAATGGTTCTTGCAACTTCAACACTGTTTAGGCTCGGAGCTTTAGAGAACACGGGCCTAAGCCAGGAGAAAATGGAGTCATCACCCGGATGGGCTGGGAAAAAGAAAGGGGTGGATGACTCGATTCCTAAGGAATCCCCAACCCCCAAATGGGTTCGAAAAGTTGGGTACATGTGGGGAAGGTGAGAAATGGCCCAGCACCCCCAAAACACTCGGTTCATTGGAACCGACCTTCTTTTCAAGTCTTAATATTATAAAATTCTTAAATATAATGATATTATCCATACTACATGCAACAATTAAAATAAAGCATCATTATATTAAAATCAAAATGATGTCCAAATATAGCAAATAAATGGACACCCATCTGAGGATGGAAACATGTCCTTACATTGTTCATGTCTAAAACTAAATAGGACACCCACCAAAAGGTGGAAATGTGCCCTTTATATTAATCCCAAAAGTATAAAATAAATTAAATTACATAAGGTTCAACTAATGGAGCACCCATAAAAGGAAACATACCTCTTACATGGTTAATTCCAAAATAAACAAATAATAATCTTAATAATAAAGAAAATATCCATCCATGATAAATTAAATAAATCAAGCATTGAAATTAAATAAATCAACCATCAAAACATATAATAAACTACATAATCAAATCTAAAATTAAATAAAGCAATAAATATATAAATTTAGGGTCATGTCTTAATTTAGGATTCTTTAATTAACATTTAGGGTTTTGAGATTTTGAAATTATTATATTTATTATTTAGGCTACTGTGAGGATTTTTGGAAAAATGGAATGGATTAAGGTTTTATAAATTTAAGAAAGTAGTAAGGTTTTTGTTTAATCAAATTATAGTTTAGGGCTAACATCATGAAACTAGGGTTTTGGAACCTTAAGACATTAAGGTTTAGGACTCACGGTTATTGGATTGGGTTTTAAGAAGATTAGGGTTTAGGAAAACTAAGGAATTAAGATACTGGGGTTAGGGTTTAGTTGATTAAGAAAATAGTTCAAGGAAAAATAGTTTAGGGTTTTAAAGTTTTGGAAACAGAAGAACAGTATAGGGTTTTAAAGTTTTGGAAACAGAAGAACAATTTAGGGTTTTGATAATTTAATCAACGATTTAGGCTACTGGATGGTTTTAAGTTTTTAGTTTTTATAAAACATGCAAGTGAAGTTTTGAAAACCAACTAATTAATGTATTAACTAAAGTAAACAATTAAAGTTATTAAAATAAAGATCAAGTTACTGCATATTCTTATTAATCAAAGAAAACGAAGCTACTGTGAACATATAATTTATGATTAAAGATCAAACCTGGGGTAGTCAGTTCCACCAAAAAATTAATTTCTAGATGAACAATAATAATGGCAATGTTGCTGCCTTTGATGGATTGATGATTGATGAATGATTACTTGCTGCAAATTCCTTTTTGCTGGCTCTTACTTTGCTATTTAATCCTTTTAATGTTAATTGCAAACCTCTAGGGTTTTCTCCGTTTTTCTCCTATAGGGTTTTATGTGTTTTTTTCCTCTAGGGTTTTATGTCCCCTTTTTCTCATCCCTTTTTTTTGTATTTTAATATGGTATTTATAGGAAAAATAAATTCCTAATCCTATTTTAATAAGGAAATACTATCTATTTAGGAAAAACTACAAAACTGGGTAAAACAAGATTTGGTCAAAAAATCAGCAGCGCGCGGGCTCTTGGGCTTGTGGGCTGCGCTGGCAAAAAGGCTGCTGCTGGCTATGGGTACGAGCCAAGCTAGTTAGGCAAGCCAGTTCATTGCAGAACTGGGCAAGCCCAGCTGCGGAGAATTGGGCATTGCTTAATTCGCCGCTAATTGTTATCTGCGGCAAAATGCGCTGTCGCGCGTCGCTCACCGATTTGTCCGATTTTTATTTTTTCATTTATTATTATTATTATTTTATATATTTTTGTTATTGCAAGCCTAGGCTAATTCATTGAGTTTTGTTATTGTAGGTGTTTGATTTGAAGATTTAAGGCCAAAAGAGAGCTGAAAATCTAGCAACAGATCACCTTTCTCGCTTAGAGAACCCAACGTTGAAGAAATTCGAAGAAGGAAACATTAATGATTATTTCCCTGATGAGTAGCTTTACGCCATGGTAAGTGTTTCAACTTTTGATGTACCTTGGTTTGCAGATTTTACTAATTACTTGGCTGCTAGGGAACTCCTTAAAGATATGACGTATCAAGAGAAGAAGAAATTCTTTTCTGACTTGAAATATTACTTCTAGGAGGATCCTTTCTTGTTTAGATTATATAAGGACCACATGATCCGGCGTTGCATTGCATGGCCCAAAACATTGAATATTCTCCATCATTGTCATGCTGGACTAGCTGGTGGTCTAATGGGAGCTAATAGGACTGCTCAAAAAGTGCTAGAATCAGGATTTTATTGGCCCACACTATTTAGGGTAGCTATGATTTTGTGAAATGTTGTGATCATTGTCACAGACCTGGAAACATCTTCTCTCGTGATGAGATGGCGCAAAATGGAATTCTAGTGTGTGAAGTCTTTAATGTATGGGGGATGAATTTTATGGGACCATTTCCTAGTTCTTTTGGTAACAAATATATTCTTGTAGCTATAGACTGTTTTCAAATTCCCGAAGCCCAAGCTTTAGCAACAAATTATGCCAGCATAGTGATGAGGTTTTTGAAAAAGTTGTTTTCAAGATTTGGTACACCAAAAGTGATCATAAGTGATAGGGGTACTCACTTTTGTAACACTCAGCTTCAGAAAGTTTTCAAAAGGCTAGGTTTTACACATAGGTTCTCTACTCCTTACCATCCACAAACTAGTGGCCAAGTTGAGAACACGAATAGAGAAATAAAAAGGAGGCTTGAAACAACTGCAGAGCGATCCCGAAAAGATTGGTCTGAGAAATTAGACAATGCTCTATTCGCCTTTATGACTGCATTCAAAACTCCACTGGATACTTTGCCATTTTAGGCTAGTATATGGAAAGGCTTGTCACTTAGCTGTGGAGATTGAACATAATGCTTATTGGGCTATAAAACAGATTAACCTTGACCTAGCTAGTGCAGGTGACAGGAGGAAATTGCAGATCAATGAGCTGGATGAATGGAGATTACAAGCTTATGACAATGCAAGGATGTATAAGGAGCAGAATAAAAGATGGCATGATGTTCACATTAAGGAACAGAAAGAGTTTCAAGTTGGTGATCAGGTAATACTATACAATTCCAGGCTTCAACTTTTTCCTGGTAAGTTAAAATCAAGATGGTCTAGTCCATTTACAGTCAAAGACGTTTTTCCCCATGGGACAATTGAAATTACTCACCCAGAGAAAGGGACTTTTAAGGTTAATGGGTAAAGGCTTAAACTGTATTTAGGGGGGGACTTGAGTGAGTTGAAGGAGGTTTTATACCTCTAAGACTAAAGACAAACCAATCTCAAACGTCCAACTAATACGACGTTAAAGAAGTGTTGTGTGGGAGGCAACCCACTATTTTATTTGTTTTGATATTTGTTTCTTAATTTTCAAGTTTTTAGTTTGTTCTGTTGTTTTTATTTATTTTTATTCTTCTATCATTGGTTGGTGGTGTGTTTTCCTTGAATTCATTTGAATTTGTAGAGGAAATTTTCTTTTGAGGGGGTAACTTGAGCATATTTGGGGACATGCCCGTGTGAGTGGGCGTGCCATTAATTTTATGAGACAGTAGCTAGGACATGACTAGTGACACACCCATGTCACTAGACGTGTCATTTAGATGACACCACAGTAGCTATAACATGCCCTATGACATGCCCGTGTCATTGGTCGTGTCGATTTGGTTAAATTTGAGATTCACAGTAGCTACAACATGCCCAGTGACGCCCATGTCACTGGCCGTGTTGATTTAAATGAGTCACAGTAGCTACAACATGCCCACTGACATGCCTATGTCATTAAGCATGACATCTTATTCATAAATAGTAGTTATGACACGTCCACAGGCACGGCTATGTCAATGGGAATGTCCATGAGTTTTTAAGTTGTGCCAATTTTGAATCAAACATAATTTGCTCTCCTCTTCTTCTTTTTTTCAATTTTCTCTCAATTTTTTCACACTCTCACACTTAAAATCACATACCCATTCATCCTAGAGGAGATTTTAACTCCCATTTCATGATTTCGAGAGGATTTCATCCTTTTTCGCTTACTTTTATCTCATTTTTTTCATGCTATTAAGGTACACACTCTTAACTTTTGAAATGTTATTTTTTAATTTGCAATTTCTTGCGATTTGTTTGGAGATTCTTGTGAGTTGTTTGGAGAGGCTTTGAGATCTATTGATTGTTGGATTTGTTTTTGTTTAGTTGGATTCTAGAAACTTGAAAACTTTATTATTGATTTGTTTATTTGCCATAGCTAGTTTCTAGGGATTATGAATTTTTTTTACTATGGCCTTTCGAGTTTTATTTGAGTTTTGTGGATGTTTTGTGATTTACTCATTATGTTTTTTACTCTATGATTAGAATCAAGTTGCGTATATTGACACACTATTTTTGATTGTTTATGCATAATGAGTCGACATCCTATGTTTTTTTGTATTGGGCTATGGATGTAATATCCCAAATGATATCCTAAAATTTTGGAAATGCTTATTGTTGTAATGGAAATGCTTATTGTTGTAATGGAAATGCTAAATGTATATATGATTAAGTGGAAATAAAAGAAAAGGGAAGTGTGTATATATTGTATATATAGAGATATATACAACATATACAAGTCAATGTTTTAATTATGGGCAAATGAGATAATTAATTATTAGTGGAAGATGATATTTATTATATTATAATATATTAATACTTGGTTGAAATTAAAAGAGAGTGTTTATGTGGTTTAAGAGGTTTGTGAGTGGTTTGACTTTTATTATCTTCTTCTTTCTTCTCCAAGACCCGACCATCACCATTACTAAAGGGAAAGAGAGGTTTTGTTGATTCCTCACTCAAGCAATTGAAGGATTTCAAGTGATCAAGTTGGAGTTTTAAGAATTTTCTTCACTTTTGGTAAGTTTCTAACTTGTTTCTTTGATTTCTTTTGAAGTTTGTGTATTTGAGTTTGGTGGATGGTTGGTTTAGTTGTGTGTATGGTTTATTTTGATATGTTTAAGGTTGTTTGGTCAAATTGACTTTGATTTTGGGGTTGGATTGAGAAAATGTTAAGTTTGGTGAAGAAAACAAGAGTTGTGGATTGTGTATGTGTTGAGCTGTAAAATATGGTTGTGATTGTGTGTTGATGCATGTAATTGAGCTATTTTGATGTTATGCAAGTTTATTATGGTATATTGATGGTTTTAGTTAAGTTTGTTTGGAGTGGAAAAGGGTAAAAGAAAGAGGTTTGTTGGATGTGGCATTTTTGGTGTCGTTGGTTCTGTTTTTTGTGTGGGTGACATGAGCAGTGACACGCCCATGTCACTGAGCGTGTCACAGCTTCTGTATTGGAGTAGTATTGACACGTCCAGTGACATGCCCATAAAAAATAAAATTTGATTTTTTTTCTTCAAAAGTTTAAACTAGGTTCTGTTTCTTCCAAAAAGCATAAAAAAATCTTTTCTATTTATAAAAACTTCAATCCGTTTGTTTAAATTCATAAAACCTCATGAAATCATCAAATTGTCTTTCTAAATCCTAATTCAAATTCATCACCCGAGACCTTAATTCTAAAACACTAAAACCCTAATTCAACTTCTAAACCTAAAATATTAAACTGTAACTCCTTTAAAACCTTCAACCCTAACTTTTTCTAAACCCTAATCCTTTAAAATATTAAAAACCATAAAACATAAATACTTTAAATTTTACACAGTAGCTTGAAAATCATCATTTAAAACCATGAATCAAAAGTATTTTAAAGTGTCTAAAACCCTAGTTTCATGAATTCACCATTCAAATATTAATTTATTTAGTTAATCAAAGAGTCTTACCAACCTTTTAAAACATAAAACCCTAATCTATTTTAATTCAATAAAAAGTCACAGTAGCTATAATTGGACTTTTATTTGCTTTATTTAATTCTATACTTGATTATGCTTTGATTTATCTCTTATGCTTTAATTTATTTAATTTCAATATTTGATTTATTTAATTTATCATGGATGGATGTTTATTTTATATTTTGATTAAAAGCTTTAATGAATGATTTATTTATGATGAATGCTTATTTATTTTTTTCAATTAATTTAGATTTCCAAAAGTTATAAGAGGTATGTTTCCACTTGGTGGGTACCTCATTAATTACACATCATGTAATTTAATTTGCTTTTCTATTTTAGAACCTATGTAAAGGGCATGTTTCTACCTTTCGGTATGAGAAAGAATTTACGCGCCTCAGTAAGTATGGGAGGAAGTTAATAGAAACTGAAGCTGAACGATGTGAGAAATTTTTGGAAGGACTTAATGATGAAATTAAGATCCAATTAGTAGTGTTGGAGAATACTGAATTTTCAAGATTAGTAGCAAAAGCACTAGATGTTGAGAAGGTACAAGTGAATCTGAAGAGTAGTCAACAGAAAATCCAGCAAAAAAGGGAACAGGTTCAGAGCACCCCAAGTAGTTATCAGCCTGCTAGTAAGAAATCTAGGAGTGGATTTTCTGGACCCCTAAGACAAATACAAAGCCAAGGAACAGTACATAGGTCAGGTTATTCAACTTCACCAATGGTGAGTTCGGCAGGAACTAATAGAGTGGAATATCCAACCTGTGAAATTTGTGGAAAGAAACATCTTGGAAATTGTTGGTTTGCAATAGATGGAGTATGTTGGGGCTGTGGTGAAAGGGGCCATTTGAGAAAGGATTGCCCAAAGAAAGTTATAACAGTACCTAGTGCACAGGAACAACCATCTGTAATTGGAAGTAGAGTTACAGGCAGAGGCAGAGGTAGAGCAAGTAGTAACAACCAAGCAGGAACGTACTCGGAATCAGTAGATCACCTCGAACCAAGAGCACCAGCTAGAGTATATTGCATGAGGGCAGAGGAGAATAAAACAAGAGAAGAAAAGGAAGGTATTTAAATTTAAAATTTGTGTTTTAAGTATATATATATATGTATGACTATTATTAGCAATGTATTTACATGTATGAACAAGCAAGTTTTGGGGCGAAACTTAAATTAAGGGAGGTAGAACTGTCACATCCCAAAGTTTAGGTAGTCGAGTATTAGGCCAGAAGGACATAAATAAGTGGTCAAATAGAGGCTCGAGATAGTCAAAAACAAAAATCGGTGTGCAAAGGAGGCCCGTGAAGTCGACGGGACCTAAAGGTAATTTTTCAAAAGGCTAAGGACCTAAGAGTAATTTCCAAAAGTCGTACTGGATGTTCTTAATAGTGCACATAACATATTCTAAAAATGGAAAGTAGAGAAAAATCGGGTCACAACTACGCGTAACGGTTTTTCCAGAAAATGCCCCGTTAAAGAGAAATGAAGACATGTAGACTAGGGGCATTTTGGTCATTTTTATTAAGATTTATACATGAATTCAAAGTAGAAAATAAACATAAGAGTAAGTAGAGGACGTCGAGGGGTTGAATATGAAACGATCGTCAGTAGAAACGGAACCCGGGCAAAACCCGAGCAAAGAAAGGACCTAAAGGGAATTTTGTAAAAAGTTGAGGGCTTATTGGTAATTTTTCAAAATGACTTGGAAACCTAAAATGGACCTTACAAATAGAAAGTAGAGGTCGAGAGGATCAAAACTATATGTAGTTTGACTCGTGGAACTGTACAGTTTAAGAGATATGATCAATTAATCGCCGGAACGTAAAGTGGACCCGGTTTCGTGTCGGGACCGTATGGGTAACACGGGACAACTTTAGGGTATCCAATGAGAAGAGGGACAAGTGGGAAGAAGTAATGGGAAAGAAAACTATAAAAAAATCTCTTGTTGGCTAATCAAAAGTAACCATTTAGCATGAGTATTAAATGAAGAAAGAGAAAGGTGGACAAGTGGTCTCAAAGGATTTATCCAACACATATGGTGATCATCATTTTCCTTATATATATATATATATATATATCATAAAATGAAGAACAAACTCTCTCTTTTCCACTTGCAAATTTCGGCCACAATAAGAAAATACCAAAGGACTTCCAATTTTTTTTCCAAGTTTGATTTTTCAAGGTAAGTTTTAAGGTTTTCAAGTATGTAGACTTTAATTTTAGTATCAATTTTAGGTATTTATATATTTATTGGGAGATTGGAGATTAGAGTCTTTATGTGGAATTGGAAAAAAAATTAAGTAAGTGATGAGATTAATTGATTAAATGGAAGAATCAAGATGTATAAAGTTTAATAAGGTTGGATTAGGGTTTCGGTTGAAAAGAAATGGAGGATAACTTATTATTTTAAATTTCTAAGGTTTATATTTAAGATTGTGCTTTTGAATATCTTGAAGGAAAAACAAAGATTAAGGAAGGAGAAGAAGGAAAAGTAAAAGGGAATTAAAAGAGCAAGGTTTGGTACTTTAACCATTGAACTCCTTTTGAAAATTTTCTGTTTTACAATTAGTAAAATGCTGTGACTTGTATGTTTTTTAATTAAATATAGAAAAATTATCTTGAGTTGAATTTTGGATATGTTGTTTTTTAATAAGTCTAGTATTTGAGAAAAATAATTTGGAATCACATTGATTGAATTTAATTTACGGAATTTATAAAATTCAGAACTGCTGCCAGGATGCAGGGCAACTGGAGCAGTCTGGTTGGGTGAACTACTTGACCAAGATTTTGTGTCCAGTTTGATCTGAAATTTTAAAGGAACGATTTTAAGATGCAAAAATAAATTCTGTAAAAATTTTAGAGTTTTTATCCAAGTGGATTATTTTATACAAATTTTCTAAAACAAGGATCAAGTTGGGTCAAGAACCAGAGTTTATTGTTCATATGGAAATTTTTCATTATTAACTTGGTCAAAAACTTGGTGTGGGTGTTTTATCATTTTATTTTTAGTATTGAGTTTAATTATGATATGAAGAATAAATTAAGATTGAAAATATGTGAATACATATGTGAGTATATGTGATATTTGTGTAAATATATATTGTATATACATGGAGAATATGTGGTATATATACGAACTGAATGGGTATATATGAAATGTTATATATGCTCTACTCGGTAAATGGGTAAAACTGGTCTAGAATGGGGGTTTGGCATGCCATCCTACCGGCAGTACTGTCTTAACGGCTTCGGTCGGGATATTACTTACGCGCGCGCGGTTATATCGTGTGAGGTCAAGATCATGGCAACTAGTCGTGTGAGACAAAGACCACGCAGTTATTCTATATCGTGTGAGACCAAGACCATGACAATTATTCGTGTGAGGTCAAGACCACGCGTAACTCTATATGAGGCCTCATTTCGAGATCGGTGTATTCATAATTACCGAGTGGAGCAGATTAACTCGTACTTATAATGAAGTTATATTACATGTTGTTTACATACAGAATGTGAATCTTAACTTAATTAGAAAATATAAATATGATGATTGCATGAAAATAGTTTAATTATGCAGTATTCTACTTTTATATGTGATATCGAGTAGACATTGTATGGCAATGGTTAAAGTACCCACTGGGCAATAAGTTGCTCAGCGAGTTATATGTCTAACTCGCAGGTAGTGTATAGAAGATCAGCATTTCTGCAGCGGCTCGCATCAGCTCGACTGTGATTAGGATAGGACTTTTGACATAAAATAGTAGTATGGCATGTACGTTATATCTATTGTAAAGGTTTGTTAACATATTAAGTATTATGGTGTATGTAACAAGAGAATAAACAGTGGTATGGTAATGAAACTTAGCAAATGATATGTAATCTTGAGAAATGATATAGAAGTGTGAACTTTTCTTGCAGGATTGTAGTTGAGGTTATAAGGGTGGATTATTGGGAGTGTGCTTGAGTTGAATTGTGAAATAAAATATTTTTTTCAAAAATAAGAAAAATCAGTTTTGTCGACACTTGGGACCCAAATTTCTAGGCGAACCTCTGGCAAAAATATTTTTGGCTAAGTAAAATATTAAGACAACCATTTGACTAAGTAAAATTGGTAGCAACATTAGGATAGTGTGGCGCCTCTACTCGGCTTACACATATAGGCCGGGAAGGGGTGTTACATCTCACCTTCCACACACGTACCCAACTTTCCGAACCCATTAAGGGGTTGGGGATTCCTTAGGAATCGAGTCATCCACCCCTTTCTTTTTCCCGGCCCATCCGGGTGGCGACTCCATTTTCTCCGGACTTAGGTCCGTGTTCTCTAAGGCTTCGAGCCTAAACTGTGCTGAAGTTGCAAAAACCATTCCACTGGGAGTGGGGGCAAAAATCCCTACTCACAGTGGCGACTCCACTGGGGATAAGAGAAGTTGATTCCGTTGGTCTTTATATTATTCAATTCTTTCTTATAATGATATTATCAATTCCATCATCTTAGATTGCATCGTGTGCGTGAGTTAGGATGCCCATGTTACCCGTGTTGTGTTATGTAAGGGATACCATACTTTCACTCAAGGTATGGAGATCGAGCATGGCATAACTACTCATAGCCTCGTACCATTTGGTATATACTTGTTATGGGAACCTAAGCCTTTTAACCCAAAGACTAAAGCTCATGTAATTGGCCTAGTTACTTTCCTTAGGTTTTTACCCCAAATGAATGTTGTTTGACTATGGTTAATTTATCTTGGCTTAAATCATGGCTTATTTGGTTTGTTCTTTTTCTAATATGACCTAAGTATATTGTAAGCTCAAAATAAACTTTTCTTTAAAGTCCAAAAGACCAAAGCTATTTTCAAAATTTTTTCAAGATGGTCTATGGACATAAGACTTTTCTAAAAAACAAATCAAAAATTCTTTGGCCCATGGCCCAAATACTAAGCCCAAAATCCATTTTTCTAAAATCTTTTTTACAATGGGTTTAGAAATAAATTACTTTTATTCAACCTTTTCTTACAAAGAGCTTGCAAAATATTTAGGTCAATTATGAAATACCAAAAATCAATTGTGGGCCTAGTTTACACTAAGAATAAATTAACCATGGGTTTGTTTTGGCATGAATCATTAGTTACCTTTTTTAAGTGAGAAATCTATTTATAATAAACCTCTTAATTTCGTTTTAATCCAACATAGCATAAAAGCTACTTTAGTTGGTTAAATGGATTAAAACCTAATTAATGGGAATTATCATGGATTGATTTCCATTTTCAAAAATATAACTATTGGTTGAAACATTCGAGGGAATTATTCGAAAGCAAGATACCCCATGTTGGTATTTTGTTAACCATATACCTAGGAAAAGAGACTCGCCATTCGTGTGTGGATGTTATAAGGTTGGAAGGAACGTCCTAATTATCTTTCTTTATTGATTGTTTGTGCATACATGCATACATTGGCATCTCATATCATTGATCCTCTCTAGCTCACAGCCCTGGATTATGATAGTTCAAAAGCTTACAACAATCCGACCTACGCTGGAGATGAAGTATCTAGCAATGACTCAATCACTTACTCACCAAAAACAATGGAGCCCGAACAAATTCAAAGGATGGTGGATGAAGCCCTCAGTGCCAAAATGGAAGAGATCAAAGAGGTCATGGCCGAGACCATAAAGAATCAACTAGCTGCAATTTTATTAAACCATGTCGAAGCATCTGCTAGCACCAAGAAAGTCAAGGGGAAGGCTAAAGCTGATGAAGTAGCTTTTGATGATGATAAGGTGATCATTGATGATGATGATTGGGCTCAATACTACCAAGATCTTCAAGACAAAAAGGAGCCGAAGGTAGTTGAGAAGGCAACTATTGAAAAAACCGAGACATCTGATATTGAAAAGATGATTGTTGATTTAGAAAAGAAATTTGAGAAGAAACTGAAAACCGAAGAAATGTCCGAAGTTGACAAATTATTTGAGCTTGACGAAGAAGTTCCATACAAATTCAAGATGCCATCTTTTTCCAAGTATAATGGCACCGGAAATCCTCATCTCCATGTGAAGCAGTATATCACTGCCATGCAATCTGCCCGAGCTACTAAGGCTCAAACCCTAAGGGAATTATCAGTTCGAAAATCAAAGCACGCAAAAAGAGGTTGATGTTAATGTAACCAGTCAAGGAAATAAAAGACAATTCTTAGAATTGGGGAAACCTCTATCTTGGGTTTTTAGCAAGCTGCAAAAGAAAGGGTTGTTGCAACCGTTAGCTCCTCGACCACTACATAATCCATTGCCACCAAACTTCAATGCCGAGGCCTTCTGTCAATTTCACCAAATGCAAGGGCATGAAACATATAAATGTGCCCTTCTAAGGCATGAGATCCAAGACTTAATCGACAGTGGCAAGCTACCCGAGCCGGATAAGCCCAATACCAAGAACAACCCTTTGCCTAAATTTGGAAGAGTGCCACCACCGGCAACCTTTATGGTGGGAAAAGGATTGGAAGAAGATTTTGTTTTATCCTCTTTTCAAGATGGGGATTTTGAAGATGTGAAAGGAAAAGAAGCTTACCTAACTCAATGAACTTTCTTTAGCTTGAATGTTGGATAAGCATGAATATGAGATAGACAATATTTAAACTCAAATGAGACCTTTGGCCAAGTAATGTGTATGTGCCTATATGAAGTGCAACCCTTCTTGCTTGAATAGAAATGATTCCCGAGTTTAGTATGGTAACTAGGGTTGTCATGTTATAGATATATTAATTTGGAAAATCAAGTCCTGAGGTACATTGACATTAATTTGGCAAAGCCAACATTTGATTTCAAAATTAAAATTCAAAAAATTCAAAATAAATTTCAAATAAAAAATGTTTTTGTCATACAAAGCCTTCAAGTTATAGGAATTATGTTGAACCTCCAAAGGACACATTGGGCAAAGGAAATGATTATTGGCAAGGTCATGAAGAAGCTATCAACCGACATGCTACGGATGTATCCCTGTCTCTGCTGCTTAGGGTCTCCACCACTCATCTTTTCAACATCTTGAAGATAAAAGCCACAAATGCAAAGCTTTCGATCATTCCAATGCAAGACTTGAATGAGCATCAAAAAGGAACCAATGAGAATACTTCTACTAATCACCTCGGTATGTGAGTCGATGGAACGACTGTAAGTATTATTCATGCATATCATGCATACATGAGCAGATCACATCGCACTTTTTTGTCTTGTGTTGTCTATTCTTTGGCAAAATGAACAGCAAACACCCTACGAATTAAAGAATCTAAAGAAGATATTGAATCAAGGGGGCATGGAAAGCCCATTGCTTGAGAAAGCTCCAGTAAATTTGCAAAGAGAAGAAATACGTGCTTGTGCGAAGAACTAGACAGCAAAAACATCAATCAATGCTTGCATGGATAAAATATTTGGTTTGAGCCTACACAGGGGGCAAAGTTTCTCCTTTTCAATTTTTTGATTTTATATACCAAATATTTTTAAACTCATTTAAAAAAATTTTGCCACATAGAGGGGCAAGGAGAGGATATAAGGTCCAATTAAAAATAGCTAAATCTTTGCAAAAAGGAAGAACAAAAGAATGAAGATGCAAAAGACAAAAGACCAATCTAGCTAAAAGAGATGAAGCCAGGGTAAAGACCTGACCTCCAATGGATAAAGGCCCATGTTTCAAGGGTAAAGACCCAATCTCAAAGGATGAAGATCAATTTGCAAGGGTGAAGACCCGATGTCAAAAGATGAAGATCATTTTCAAGGATGAAGACCCAATCTCAAAGGATGAAGATCCATTTTGAGGGTGAAAAAACACAATGCATAGAATAACCGGAGCAGTCAGATTTCTCAAATGATAAAAGGTTAGTCAAACTCAATCTTGGGTCCAAGCACACAAATCAAATCTAATCTCGAGTCCAAGTACCCAAATCAAATTCAATCTGGGGTCCAAGTACCCAAATCAAACCCAATTTAGGATCAAGTATCCAAATCCAGTTTAGGATCAAGTATCCAAATCCCAATCCAATTTAGGATCAAGTATCCAAATCCAGTTTAGATCGAGTACCCAAATCCGATTTAGGATCGAGTATCCAAATCCAGTTAGGATCTAGTATCCAAATCAAGTTTAGGATCGAGTATCTGAACCCAATTTAGGATCGAGTGTCCCAATCCAACTTAGGATCGAGTATCCAAGTCTAGTTAGGATCGAGTATCCCAATCCAATTTAGGATTGAGTATCCAAATCCAGTTTAGATCGAGTATCCCAATCTAATTTAGGATCGAGTATCCAAATCCAGTTAGGATCGAGTATCCCAATCCAGTTTAGAATCGAGTATCCAAACCTTTCCGGTCCAGATCCCAAATTTTCCTTAGGTCCAGAACCTAGAATCATCCATTGAGTCCAGAACTCGAACCGGTTCCAGAACCCAAATTTTTCTTAGGTCTAGAACCTAGAACATCTTTGAGTCCAGAACTCGAACTGGGTCCAGAACCCAAATTTTTCTTTAGGTCCAGAACTAGAATCATCCTTGAGTCCAAAACTCGAACCGGATCCAGAACCCAAATTTTTCTTAGGTCAATAACCTAGAATTATCCTCGAGTCCAGAAATCGAACCGGGTCCAGAACCAAAAATTTTCTTTAGGTCTAGAACCTAGAATTTATCCTTGAGTCCAAAACTCAAACCGGGTCCAGAACCCAAAACCTCAACCATCTCAAAAATTAAGTCTTATTGCTTTTCACTCTCTTTCACTAAAGTATCAGATTTTTCAAGCAGTGGGCAAACTGTAGACCCTTAATTTTTTACCCAATCTGGTCCAATATATTTTATTTAGTCCAAAATGTTTTTTGTTGTCTAATTGGTCAAAAATAATTTTTGTTAAATAATTTTTTGCTTTAGTATCTAATTTTTATTAATAAAAAATAAAATAAACAAATAAAGTCAAAAAAATTAAAATTAAAATTAAAATCGGAGTCAAAAAAATCGGCGACAAAAAAATTGTCGTCCGGGCCCGTGGGCATTTCGCCTGCAGAAAAAATCTGCGGGTGAAATAGCTTTTCTAGTTCCCCCGCAGGAAAATCTTGCAGGCGACGCCCGCATTCCGCCCTCTGCCGTAATTTCCTGAGGCAGATTTTTTTCGCCAGCCCAATTTTTCCTACGCAAATTTTTCAAAACCTAATTCAATTAGGTTTTGGTTTCTTTATTATTGAAATATTACTTACCGTGACTAATTAGGAATAAAACTATATCAAACCATTATAAATAAGGACAAAACACAAAGAAAAAGGGGAGGCCGAAAAGCAACAGAAGCTTGAAAATTTGAAATCAAATAGTGATGGAAAAGGAGCAATTCAATTTCTTTTTTTTCTAGAACAGCAGGGACACGATTTAAGCAATTCAAAGGTAGCAATTGTCTTTGTTCTTGTTCATCCAAGAAGAATTATTTTTGGAGAATTTACAAAAGGAGGTATGTTAAATTCTTTTCGTTTTATTTTTTCATAGTAGCGTAATCTATGAAATTTTATTTTTTTAAATCAAAAACCTTAGGAGTTTAATTTAGTTTTTTCCAAAAGTTAAAAACACTAATACGTTACTTTATTTTCCAAAAAGACTTAAAATTGTTATTTTTACCTCTTCAAAATCTTAAAACCTTAATCAAACATATTTTTCAACAAAAACAAAATTTGATTCTATTTTCTTCAAAAGTTTAAACTAGGTTCTGTTTCTTCCAAAAAATCATAAAAAACATCTTTTCTATTTATAAAAACTTCAATTCGTATGTTTAAATTCATAAAACCTCATGAAATCATCAAATTGTCTTTCTAAATCGTAATTCAAATTCATCACCCGAGACCCTAATTCTAAAACACTAAAACCCTAATTCAACTTCTAAACCTAAAATATTAAACTCTAACTCCTTTAAAACCTTAAACCCTAACTTTTTCTAAACCCTAATCCTTTAAAACATTAAAAACCATAAAACATAAATACTTTAAAATTTACACAGTAGCTTGAAATCATCATTTAAAACCATGAATCAAAAGTATTTTAAAGTGTCTAAAATCCTAGTTTCATGATTTCACCATTCAAATATTAATTTAGTTAATCAAAGAGTCTTACCAACCTTTTAAAACATAAAACCCTAATCTATTTTAATTCCATAAAAAGTCACATTAGTTATAATTGGACTT
Source organism: Garcia nutans (assembly GCA_947685225.1). Taxonomy (NCBI): domain Eukaryota; kingdom Viridiplantae; phylum Streptophyta; class Magnoliopsida; order Malpighiales; family Euphorbiaceae; genus Garcia; species Garcia nutans. The sequence goes on from CANTUV010000040.1 coordinate 13,665,068, forward strand.
TTATTTGCTTTATTTAATTCTATACTTTATTATTCTTTGATTTATCTCTTATGCTTTAATTTATTTAATTTCAATATTTGATTCATTTAATTTATCATAGATGGATGTTTATTTTATATTTTGATTAATAGCTTTGATGGATGATTTATTTATGATGAATGATTATTTACTTTTATCAATTAATTTAGATTTCTAAAAGTTGTAAGAGGTATGTTTCCACTTGGTGGGTACCTCATTAGTTAAACATCATGTAATTTAATTTGCTTTTCTATTTTAGAACCTATGTAAAGGGCATGTTTCTACCTTTCGGTGGGTGTCCTATTTTAGGCATATGATGTAAGGACATGTTTTCATCCTTGGATGGATGTCCATTTTATTTGTTTTGCTTGGACCTTGCTTTGATTTTAATATATTGATGTTTTCTTTTAATTATTGTGTGAAATATGGATAATGTTGTTATATTTAAGAATTTTATAATATTAAGACTTGTAAAAGGAGGCTGGTTCCAGTGAACCGGGCGTTGTGGGGGTGCTGGGCCATTTCTCACCTTCCCCACACGTACCCAACTTTCTGAACCCTTTAATGGGTTGGGGATTCCTTAGGAATCGAGTCATCCACCCCTTTCTTTTTCCCGGCCCATCCGAGTGGTGACTCCATTTTCTTCGGACTTAGGTCCGTGTTCTCTAAGGACCCGATCCTAAACAATGCCAAAGTCATAAGAACCATTCCACCGGTAGTGGGGGCAAAACTCCCCGCTCACAGCGTGTCATAGCTTTTGTGTTGGAGGAGAATTGACACTGTAGTGACATGCCCATGTCGCTAAGTGTGTCAAAGCTTCTGTGTTGTGGGTTTAGGGCACGATCAGGGCCATGCTCGTGTTGTTGAGCGTGTCAAGTGTAGGGTTTTCCCTAGTTAGTTCTCTTCTTTATTTTCTTTTGTGTATCACTAAGTGAGTGTGTATAATTACATTTGGATTATGTTTTGAAGAGATTTGAGGTAACCAATCCAAGTGTTGAAGGAGATCTTGGAAGAGGAGATTGATAGATTGGTGTTTGTTGCTCTCAGAGGTAAGTACAAACCTTACATCATTGCATACATTTACATGACTTTGGAACTTAACACATTTGGTTGGAAAATGTGTTAGGTTACCTATTATATTGTTCATATATGAGAATGGTGCTATGATTTGCATTATGTGAACTATGTGAATTATATGTTGAGGATTCAAAATTTATGAACAATGTAATTTGTTATGCATACCCTAATGATGATATGTGAAGCCATTGGTGATGGCTATAATGATATAAATGAAATATTTGGGGCTTTGTGCCTAGATGATCATGAGAAAATGAGAATGGATATGATAATGAAATAATGAAAGAATGAAAGAATTGTGTGCCTAGTATGTTATTCAATTTTCAGAGTTTTGTTATTGGTGGCATGCCTAGAAGTAACAATCCCTTAAAGCTGGGTTGGGCTTGGTCCTTGAAGCCAGGTTTGGTTGATGCTATACTCCACTTGAAGCTTGGTTGGGTCTAGTCCTCGAAGCCTAGTTGGGATGTTACATATGAGGTCATCCTCATTGTGATAATGATTCACCTATGGGCTTGATAAATGTGAATATTGGACCAAAACAATAACTCTAGAATTTGAATGGCATAATAGTTTATTTTGGGCCCATGCTTGTCTTTGTTTTAATGTAAATTATGAATGATTAAGAAATTGAACAATATAATTAGATTTAATGTTATGAAATATGATATCCTTGTATATTTTTTCTAATTCTTGAAAGCTTGATATTAGCATTACATTGAATCATATTTTTATCATGGTTAGTATCACTAAGCCTTTGGCTTAGCTCGATTGTGATTTATCACGCAGGTGACAGGGTATATCTGGTTGAACCGAAGAGTTCAGCTGGACCGAGTCGAGTCTAGATTTGTGATTCCTTATGAAGTGTTGATTTTGTACTTCAAGATCAAAGACTAACTGCCAAGCATGTATAAACTCTATATTTTTGTAAATATTGATTTTAATGTATACATATATATATTCCACTACATTTTTTGCTGTTTATTAAACAAATGTTTTGGATAAACTTTGGGTGTAATGAAGATACATGTATATGTATTTTAACAAGGAATGTTTTATCTATTATTATTTATAATGATGATTTGATGTTAAAGTTTTAATGATTGGTTTGCTTCAAATAGACTGTGACATTTCTTGTATCCGGTATATGTATATTACATATGTGGGTATATGTGGTGTACGTATATGGGGTATAGGGGTGTTACAATTGTTTTGGTATCAGAGCCTAGGCTTGAGATTCTCAACCTAGGTGAATTGTAAGAAAAAGAAAATTTTGGTTTTTAAAATATGGATTTTGTAATATCCTCATATGTGGCTTAGAAGTTTTGATTATATTGTTGTTGTTGTTGTTGTTGTTATTGTTAAATTGAATTGAATGCATATGATGGGGTAAGAAAAGAATTGGGATGAGAATGCTTGTGCATATGTGTTTTGGAGAAAGAATTAGGGTTTAGAGACAAATGTATATGTTGTGTATATGATGATATATATAACATATAAAGTGGTCAAATGAAGAGTCAAGGTGATGGTTAAGTGGAAGAAGATATTTTTGGTTGTTAATGAAATTACATATAAGGACTTATATGAGACAAAGGTTAGTTATATGATTGAGGGTGTTTTAGTAATTGCTTGGATAAGAACACTTGGTGGAGATTAAAAGCAAAATTTGACTTTGTATCTTGATCATTGTCTTCTTTCTTCATGAAGTGGCCGGCTCTCCATTAGCAAAAGGAAAAGAGAAGTGTTCTTGAGGCAAGAAGCAAGTTGATGAAGCAATCCAAGGTTTTGACAAAGGATTTGTGGAATTTCTTCTTTTCAAGTAAGTATTTTCTTGTTTTCTTTACTTATTTGGAAGTTGTGTTGGAAGTAAAGTAGGGTTTGATGATTTTGTGATTTGGTGGATTTGAGATGTGTTTGGTTGTGTTTTCAAGTGTTAAATTGATTTTAAGTTATGAGTTTAATTGAAGGTTGTTGATTTGGATGGATGGAGAAGGATGTTGATTTTAGGGTTTTGAGTTAATATGTGTTTAATTGTGATATTAATGTGTGGTGAAGTAGTTCTTGTGATGAATATGTGTTTAGAACATTGATTATGTTCATGTGAAATATGTTATATGATGAATATTGTGTTTGAGTGCAATTGAGAAAGGGTTGGTTTTAGTTAAGGTTTTGTGAATTGGTGACACGGCCAAAATCAATTTTAGGGGAGTGGGCGTGTCAATTATTTGGATTGGCTACTGTCTCTTTTGGTTTTAGTGACACGGGCGTGTCCATCAAAGGTGCTGGGCGTGTCAATTATTTGAATTGGCTACTGCCTCTTTTATTGTTAAAGACACGGGCGTGTTCCTCAACTAGGTTGGGCGTGCCCTACAAGTGAGTTGGGCGTGTCCCACAAATGAATTGAATGTTGCTTGATTTCTTTGTTCTTGTTTGCATAGTTTAGATTCTTCAAAGGTAGTTTGGCCTCTAAACCTAAACATAAACATACTTAAACCAAGGGATGAATTAAAAACACTTGTGAATGGTCCTAAAGCTATGAATCATGTCAATTGTGTTTTGCCCTAATTGCATTGTTGAGAATTAACAATGTTATGTTATGCACTTTGAATGGTAATGTGTTTTATGAGAAATGTGGAATGAAATGTTAATATTTATGAATGATGCTATGTGAGATAAAAATACACTTGAATAATGAAGTGTTATATTGTGAAATGAAATGTGGAGCCATTGTTATTAGCTAAGGTGATTTAATGGAGATAAATGAGGCATGTTTGCCTAAATGATAATGAGAATTGAGAATGAAATCTAAATGAATTGTGTGGCTAATGTGTTATTCCATTTTCAGAGTTTGTTGTTGGTGGCATGCCTAATGAGTGTAACAATCTCTTGAAGTTAGGTTTTGAAGCCTAATTGAGATGTTACAACCCTCGAAGCTAGGTTGGGTTAGTTCTTGAAGCCAAGTTGGGTTGATGCTTAGCATGCTTTGCTCCCCTTGAAGCTTGGTTGAACTTAATCCTTGAAGCCTAGTTGGGTATATGATATTGATATTGATAAATGTGATAACAAAACCAAAGCATTAACTCTGAAAATTGAATGACATATTAGTGTGTCTTGGGCCCATGCTTGTCTTTGCTTAGTGTTGTTCATGAATGATTAAATGATTAACTAATAAAATATATGCAAAGATGTTGAATTCTGATATACATATATGTATGTTAGGTTATGAAATGTAAAAGTATGTTGTTAGCTTTGCATTTATGTTGTTACATGTATGATAAATTAGAATTGGCATTGTATAGCATTTAAGCATGTCTATTGCATGTTTTATCTTACTAAGCCCTTGGCTTAGCGCGATAGTGTTTAATCGCGCAGGTGATAGAACTGATAGAATCGAACCCGAGAGCTCTTCGAGACCGAGTGAGAGTAGACATTGAAGAGTTGATTTTGGAAGCTTAAAGATCAGAGCTGACTTGCCAATCATGTATAAATCTTTTATATTGTGTAAAGTTTTGTTGATAATGTAAATATATGTATAATAGTAAATATGTATTCAAATGTTTTCATATATATATACATATTTTATAACTTCCGCTGTGTAATATATAAATGTATATATATATATATAGATAACTAATATGTTTTGTTTTATAAGTAAATGATCTATTTTGTTAATAAGATATAATGATATGGATATGGTATCAAGTTTTAAAATGTTTTGAATGTTAAGGAAACCGTAGCATCCCTATGTTTGGTGCACTTATGCTACATTGTTGTGCTTGTAGTGTGTGTGCATTGGATATGGGGGTGTTACAGTTTTTTTGGTATCAGAGCCTAGGTTTGAGATTCTCAATCTAGGTAAAATATAATAAAAAGAATATTTTTTTTACTTAAAAAAATGGTTTTGAATAACATATACGTTTGAGATTGGCAGTCCCTGATCTTTAATAAGATGTAATCTGCTGTGTTTGCAGTATTAGGTGTTGATGGATCCTCACTCAAGACAGTCAGTTGAGGGTAGTGCCGAGAGCATTGCTCCTGCCGAGGGAGCTAGGGTTGATAGTGTTGAGGAGGCACCTGCTTCGGTGTCGGGTAGACTAGCTGGATAGGAGGTTCCGCCAGCCTGGTTTAGACATATGATGGAAGTAATGAGGCAAGCACCAGTACAGCCACCTCCACCACCTCCCCAGCCTCAGGTTCAGATGAGACAGTATGATAAATTGAGGAAGTTTGGGGCGGAAGATTTTATGGGAACCACTGATCCAGCAGTGGCTGAGCAATGGTTAGGCAAAGTGCAGAGAATCTTTATTCAGTTACAAGCCACCCCTGAGGAAAAGTTTGATTATGCCAGGTCATTACTGCAGAAGGACGCATATGACTGGTGGAAGATAGTGCCACACTCTATGGATGATCCTCCAACACTGTCTTACACTGATTTTCTGAGGGAATTTGAGTTGAAGTATACTCCTAGGGAGTATAAGGATATGAAGAAGATGGAGTTCTTAAGCTTGAAACAAGACAGCAAGACTGTTACTGAGTATGAAGTTGAGTTTATTCGACTGAGTCAGTATGCTGGGGGTATCATTGCTGATGAGATTGATCGATGTCGGCGATTTGAGGAGGGATTGAGGCCCTCAATTATATGTCATGTGGCAGGCTCCAGGTATCAGGATTTCTCCCAGTTAGTTGCAGCAGCTAGGAGTGTAGAGAGAGCCCAGGCCATAGTTGCAGTTGCTTCTGAAGAGGAGGTTAGAGTGAGAAGGCCCCAGTTCGAGGCAGGGTCTTCTTCTGCTAAGAGGGGTAGAGGAAGTTTTGTTCCTCGGAGTAGTAGAAGTCAAAGATCAGCTGGTAGGCCAGTGCAGTTCCAGAGGCAGAGATTTAGACCTGCAGCTTCAGTGGCAAGTGCTCCGACCCCGATGATTCGGAGATCCACTCTTCCCATCTGCATCCATTGTGGGAGGCCACATGGTGGTCCTTGTTGGAAGGCTGGTGTTGCAGGGGTATGCTTCAGGTGTGGATCACCAGACCACTTTGTGAGAGATTGCCCTGAGAGGCAAGAGCAGATGCCAGTTGATTCTACTGCTTCTCGAGCTAGTGTGAGAGGAGGTAGAGGAGGCAGAGGTGTCAGCCGAGGAGGTAGGCCAGGGTTCAGTTCTAGAGGAGGTGCTGCATCCAGAGAGGGTAGACCAGAGGAGGTTGGTTCTTCCCAGAGGATGTATGTTATGCAGAGGCAGCCAGATGCATCGGCAGTCATAGCTGGTACTTTTTCTTTATTTAATACTCCAGTACTTGCTTTGATTGATCCGGGTTCCACGCATTCTTATGTTAGTGTATCTGTCTTGCCTGTATCTGATGTGCATGCTGAGTCCCTAGGATTTGATGTGTTGGTGACAAATCCATTAGGGCATAGTGTGGTTGTGAGTAAGGTGCACCGGGATAGTGTAGTGAGGGTGCAGGGTGAGGAGTTCTTTGGAGATTTGATTGAGATGCCATTTAAGGAATATGATGTGATCTTAGGTATGGATTGGCTATCTCGACATGGAGCTGTGGTGGATTGTAAAAAGAAAATTGTTTCTTTGAGAACCGTTGATGGTAGAGAAGTGATAGTATCTAATGAGCAGGAACAGCTAGCCTCCTTATTTGTTTCAGCTGTTGCAGCCAGGAGGTTGATTAGAAAGGGGTGTGAAGCCTATCTCGCTCATGTGATAGATACTAGAATGAAGGGTTTTCCCATTGATAGCATTGCCACAGTTGCTGAGTTCCCTGATGTGTTTCCAGAGGAGTTGCCTGGATTGCCTCCAGAGAGAGAGGTGGAGTTTGGTATTGAATTGTTACCTGGTACCACTCCTATCTCTATTACTCCTTATAGAATGGCACCAGCAGAATTGAGGGAGTTAAAAGTGCAATTACAGGAGTTGTTGGACAAAGGATTTATTCGCCCCAGTGTTTCTCCTTGGGGAGCTCCTGTGCTATTTGTGAAGAAGAAAGATGGTACTATGAGGTTATGTATCGATTATAGGCAATTGAACAAAGTGACCATTAAGAATAAATATCCTTTGCCTAGAATCGATGATCTCTTTGATCAGTTGAAGGGTGCAGCTGTGTTTTCCAAAATTGATCTGAGATCTGGGTACCATCAGCTGAGAGTCAGAGCTGAAGATGTTCCGAAGACAGCTTTCAGGACCAGGTATGGGCACTATGAATTTTTAGTTATGCCTTTTGGTCTGACGAATGCACCTGCAGCTTTCATGGATTTGATGAATAGGGTGTTCAGGCCCTATCTGGATCAGTTTGTTGTGGTCTTCATCGATGACATTCTAGTGTATTCGCGGAATGAAGAGGAACATGATATGCATCTGCGGATTGTGTTGCAGATTTTGAGAGAGAAGCAGTTGTTTGCCAAATTGTCGAAATGTGAGTTCTGGTTGGATCAAGTAGCTTTTCTCGGACATATTGTTTCAGCAGAAGGCATTAGAGTTGATCCAAGTAAAGTTGAAGCTATTCTGAATTGGAGTCCACCCAAGTCTGTGACTGAGATTAGAAGTTTTCTGGGTTTGGCAGGCTATTACAGGCGGTTTGTAAAAGGGTTTTCTTTGATAGCTACTCCACTCACCAGATTGCTTCGTAAGGGAGTGAGATTTGTGTGGACGGATCAGTGTCAGGCTAGCTTTGAGCAGTTGAGAGAAATGTTGACTCAAGCGCCTGTTTTAACTTTACCTGTTGAAGGCAAACCATATGTGATCTACAGTGATGCTTCACATAGAGGTTTGGGATGTGTATTGATGCAGGAAGGGAAAGTTATAGCTTATGCATCTCGACAGTTGAAACCGCATGAGCTTAACTATCCGACCCATGATTTGGAATTAGCTGCCATTGTGTTTGCATTAAAGATTTGGCGCCATTATTTATTTGGGGAAAAATGTTTCATCTACACTGATCACAAGAGTTTGAAGTATTTGGGTGTCCAGAAAGAACTCAATCTTCGTCAGAGGAGATGGTTAGAATTGATTAAAGACTACGATTGCTTAATTGACTATCATCCAGGTAAAGCAAATGTTGTTGCTGATGCTCTGAGTTGAAAGTCTTTAGCTGGTTTAACAGTTTACTCGCTCTCGTTGCTTGTTGAGTTGAGAGCATTGCATGCCAGTCTTATACCTTGTGTTGATGGTGCATTGTTGGCACAGTTGCAATTGAAGCCAGTTTTGTTAGATCAGATCAAAGAGGCTCAGTTGGTTGATATGAAGATTCAGAAGATTATTTCAGATTGCAAGATTGGGAAGACTAGAGATTTTGTTGTGAGAGATGATGGGAGTCTCTGGTTTAAGAACCGATTGTGTGTGCCCGAGGATGCTGATTTGAAAAGAATCATTTTAGAAGAAGCTCATCAGTCAGTGTTTGCTATGCATCCGGGTAGTACGAAGATGTACAATGATTTGAGACAACATTATTGGTGGATTGGTTTGAAGAGAGACATTGCAGATTTTGTGTCGAAATGTCTCACCTGTCAAAAGGTTAAAGCAGAGCATCAAGTTCCAACTGGGTTGCTTCAACCATTGGCAGTGCCTGAATGGAAGTGGGATAGAGTGACAATGGACTTTGTGTCTGGTTTGCCATTGACATAAAGGAAACATGATGCCATTTGGGTGATTGTGGATAGATTGACTAAGACAGCTCATTTCCTTCCGGTGCGGATGGATTACTCTTTGGAGAGATTGGCTAAGCTGTATATCCAGGAGATTGTGAAACTGCATGGTGTTCCAACTTCTTTAGTGTCTGATCGAGATTCCAGGTTTACTTCAAGATTTTGGAAGAGTTTGCATTATGCTATGGGTTCTCGACTGCACTTCAGTACTGCTTTTCATCCACAGACGGATGGACAGTCAGAGAGGGTGATACAGATTCTTGAAGACATGTTAAGGAGCTGTGTCATCGATTTCTCTGGAAGTTGGGATAGATTTTTACCTCTTGTGGAATTTGCTTACAACAACAGTCACCAATCCAGCATTGGTATGGCACCATTCGAAGCATTGTATGGCAGACGGTGTAGGACACCTCTTTGTTGGAATGAGCTTGGAGATAATAAGTTGGTTGGTCCTGATTTGATTCAAGAAACTGAAGAGAAAGTAAAATTGATTCGAAGCAGGTTAAAAGCAGCTTCTGACCGACAGAAGTCTTATGCAGATCTGAAGAGGAGAGACATTCAGTTTGATGTTGGAGATAAGGTATTTTTGAAAGTGTCTCCTTGGAAAAAGATTTTGAGGTTCGGTCGGAAAGGAAAATTGAGTCCTCGTTTCATTGGGCCGTATGAAGTGTTAGAAAGAGTTGGGCCAGTTGCTTATCGACTTGCTTTACCACCTGAGTTGGATCGTATTCATAATGTATTCCATGTTTCTATGTTGAGGAGGTACAGGTCGGATCCATCTCATGTGTTGCCATTTGAATCAATTGAAGTGAACTCAGACTTGACTTTTGAAGAGGAACCAGTTGCTATCTTGGCACGTGATGTGAAAGATTTGAGAAACAAGAGAGTGCCATTGGTGAAGATTCTTTGGAAGAACCATGGGAAAGAAGAAGCAACTTGGGAAAATGAGCAAACGATGCGAGAGCAATATCCTCAGTTGTTTCAGAGTTAATTTCAGGTAATTTCGAGGACGAAATTTTCTTTTTAGAGGGGGAGAATTGTAATATCCTCATATGTGGCTTAGAAGTTTTGATTATATTGTTGTTGTTGTTGTTGTTATTGTTAAATTGAATTGAATGCATATGATGGGGTAAGAAAAGAATTGGGATGAGAATGCTTGTGCATATGTGTTTTGGAGAAAGAATTAGGGTTTAGAGACAAATGTATATGTTGTGTATATGATGATATATATAACATATAAAGTGGTCAAATGAAGAGTCAAGGTGATGGTTAAGTGGAAGAAGATATTTTTGGTTGTTAATGAAATTACATATAAGGACTTATATGAGACAAAGGTTAGTTATATGATTGAGGGTGTTTTAGTAATTGCTTGGATAAGAACACTTGGTGGAGATTAAAAGCAAAATTTGACTTTGTATCTTGATCATTGTCTTCTTTCTTCATGAAGTGGCCGGCTCTCCATTAGCAAAAGGAAAAGAGATGTGTTCTTGAGGCAAGAAGCAAGTTGATGAAGCAATCCAAGGTTTTGACAAAGGATTTGTGGAATTTCTTATTTTCAAGTAAGTATTTTCTTGTTTTCTTTACTTATTTGGAAGTTGTGTTGGAAGTAAAGTAGGGTTTGATGATTTTGTGATTTGGTGGATTTGAGATGTGTTTGGTTGTGTTTTCAAGTGTTAAATTGATTTTAAGTTATGAGTTTAATTGAAGGTTGTTGATTTGGATGGATGGAGAAGGATGTTGATTTTAGGGTTTTGAGTTAATATGTGTTTAATTGTGATATTAATGTGTGGTGAAGTAGTTCTTGTGATGAATATGTGTTTAGAACATTGATTATGTTCATGTGAAATATGTTATATGATGAATATTGTGTTTGAGTGCAATTGAGAAAGGGTTGGTTTTAGTTAAGGTTTTGTGAATTGGTGACACGGCCAAAATCAATTTTAGGGGAGTGGGCGTGTCAATTATTTGGATTGGCTACTGTCTCTTTTGGTTTTAGTGACACGGGCGTGTCCATCAAAGGTGCTGGGCGTGTCAATTATTTGAATTGGCTACTGCCTCTTTTATTGTTAAAGACACGGGCGTGTTCCTCAACTAGGTTGGGCGTGCCCTACAAGTGAGTTGGGCGTGTCCCACAAATGAATTGAATGTTGCTTGATTTCTTTGTTCTTGTTTGCATAGTTTAGATTCTTCAAAGGTAGTTTGGCCTCTAAACCTAAACATAAACATACTTAAACCAAGGGATGAATTAAAAACACTTGTGAATGGTCCTAAAGCTATGAATCATGTCAATTGTGTTTTGCCCTAATTGCATTGTTGAGAATTAACAATGTTATGTTATGCACTTTGAATGGTAATGTGTTTTATGAGAAATGTGGAATGAAATGTTAATATTTATGAATGATGCTATGTGAGATAAAAATACACTTGAATAATGAAGTGTTATATTGTGAAATGAAATGTGGAGCCATTGTTATTAGCTAAGGTGATTTAATGGAGATAAATGAGGCATGTTTGCCTAAATGATAATGAGAATTGAGAATGAAATCTAAATGAATTGTGTGGCTAATGTGTTATTCCATTTTCAGAGTTTGTTGTTGGTGGCATGCCTAATGAGTGTAACAATCTCTTGAAGTTAGGTTTTGAAGCCTAATTGAGATGTTACAACCCTCGAAGCTAGGTTGGGTTAGTTCTTGAAGCCAAGTTGGGTTGATGCTTAGCATGCTTTGCTCCCCTTGAAGCTTGGTTGAACTTAATCCTTGAAGCCTAGTTGGGTATATGATATTGATAAATGTGATAACAAAACCAAAGCATTAACTCTGAAAATTGAATGACATATTAGTGTGTCTTGGGCCCATGCTTGTCTTTGCTTAGTGTTGTTCATGAATGATTAAATGATTAACTAATAAAATATATGCAAAGATGTTGAATTCTGATATACATATATGTATGTTAGGTTATGAAATGTAAAAGTATGTTGTTAGCTTTGCATTTATGTTGTTACATGTATGATAAATTAGAATTGGCATTGTATAGCATTTAAGCATGTCTATTGCATGTTTTATCTTACTAAGCCCTTGGCTTAGCGCGATAGTGTTTAATCGCGCAGGTGATAGAACTGATAGAATCGAACCCGAGAGCTCTTCGAGACCGAGTGAGAGTAGACATTGAAGAGTTGATTTTGGAAGCTTAAAGATCAGAGCTGACTTGCCAATCATGTATAAATCTTTTATATTGTGTAAAGTTTTGTTGATAATGTAAATATATGTATAATAGTAAATATGTATTCAAATGTTTTCATATATATATACATATTTTATAACTTCCGCTGTGTAATATATAAATGTATATATATATATATAGATAACTAATATGTTTTGTTTTATAAGTAAATGATCTATTTTGTTAATAAGATATAATGATATGGATATGGTATCAAGTTTTAAAATGTTTTGAATGTTAAGGAAACCGTAGCATCCCTATGTTTGGTGCACTTATGCTACATTGTTGTGCTTGTAGTGTGTGTGCATTGGATATGGGGGTGTTACAGTTTTTGAATAAGATACATGTATTGGCACTAGCAGTTTCTGATCTTTCATGAGGTAATTTATGCTGTGTTTGCAGATATAGGTAGTGATGACATCTCAGTCATGTTAGTCCATAGAAGGTAGTGCTGAGAGTGTAGCTCCTGTTGAGGGTAGAGATGGAGCTAGAGTTGAGAGAGCTGGTGAGGCACCTACTCCTATGCCAGAGAGACCAGCAACTGATGAGGTTTCACTAGTTTGGTTATGACATATTGTAGAATTGTTGAGGTAGGTTCCAGTGCAGCAGCCGCCACTGCAACCATAGCCACAAGTACCAATGAGGCAGTATGATAAATTGAGGAAGTTCAAAGCTGAGGATTTCTTTGGTACTACAGATCCTGCAGTAGCTGAGCAATGGTTAGATAGAGTTCAGAGGGTATTCATCTAGCTGCAGGCTACTCCTGAAGAAAAATTTGATTATGCTAGATCACTTATGCAAAGAGATGCTTATGATTGGTGGAAGACGGTTCCACATGCATTGGATGATCCACCGACCCTGACTTATGGTGATTTTCTGCTTGAGCAGAAGTATACTCTGAGGGAGTATAAAGATGCAAAGAAGATGGAGTTTCTAAATCTGAGATAGGATAACCGGACAGTGACAGTATGAGATAGAATTTATCTAGTTGAGTCATTATACTGGTGGGATTATTTCAGATGAGATAGACTGGTGCCGAAGATTTGAGGAGGGGTTGAGACTCTCTATCATGTGTATTGTTGCAGGCTCCTGGTACCAAGATTTTTCTCAGTTGGTTGCAGCTGCCAAAAGTGTTGAGAGAGCACAGGGTATTGCAGTAGCTGCTACTGAGGAGGAGACTAGAGTTAGGAGACCCCAGTTTGAGGCAGGGTCTTCATCTATGAAGAGAGGCAGAGGAAGCTATTTTTCAAGGCTCAGTAGGAGCCAGAGGCAGTCTGATAGGTCAATTCAGTATCAGAGGCAAAGATCGAGACCTATAGTTTCTATAGCTAGTGCTCCAACTCCAGTGGTTCATAGGTCTACTCCACTTACATGTGTTCATTGTGGTAGGAAACATGGGGGTGGTTGCTGGAAGACAGGTGGTCCAAGAGTATGTTTTAGTTCTGGATCACCAGATCATTTCATCAAAGATTGCCCTGAGCTACCGGAAGATAGATAGACTGATGCTGTAGCTTCTCGACCCAATGCTAGCGGAGGTCAAGGGGGGCAGAGGTTTTAGTAGAGGTGATTGACCCAGGATTAGTCAGAGAGGAGGCTCTACATCTGGAGGCAGTAGGCCAGATGAGGCTGGGCCATCTCAGCGAGTGTATGTGATGCAGAGGCAGCTAGATGCTTCAGCCATCATTGCAGGTACATTTTCTTTATTTGGCATTTCAGTTCTTGCTCTAATTGATCCAGGATCTACTCATTCATATATAAGTGCATCTATTTTGCATGTGACTGAATTGCATTTTGAGTCCCTAGGATTTGATGTCTTTGTGAAAAATCCTGTAGGGCATAGTGTGGTAGTTAGCAAGTTGCACCGAGATAGTTCAGTTGTGGTACAGGATGAGGAGTTCTTGAGTGATTTGATTGAAATGCCTTTTAAAGAGTATGATCTGATCTTAGACATGGATTGGTTGTCTAAGCATGGGGCTATGGTAGACTGTCAAAAGAAGTGCGTTACCCTAAGAACCGGTGATGGTAGAAGTGTGATGGTATCTAGTGAGTAGAGATAACTTGCATCTATGTTTGTTTTAGCCGTTGCAGCTAGGAGGTTGATTCGAAAAGGGTGTGATGCTTATCTTGCTCATGTTGTAGATACCATGGTAGTGGGTTCTCAACTTGATAGTATACCCACAGTTGCTGAATTCCCAGATGTTTTTCCTGAAGAGTTGCTAGGAATACCCTCTAAGAGAGAGGTTGAGTTTGGTATCAATTTGTTTCCTGGTACCACTCCCATCTCTATTACTCCATATCGAATGGCACTTGCTGAGTTGAGAGAGTTGAAGGTGCAGTTGCAGGAGTTGTTGAATAAAGGGTTTGTTCGCCCTAGTGTGTCTCTATGGGGAGCACCTGTTTTGTTTGTGAGGAAGAAGGATGGTACTTTGAGATTGTGCATTTATTATAGGCAGTTGAATAAGGTGACCATAAAGAACAAGTATCCTTTGCCTAGGATAGATGATCTCTTTGATCAATTGAAGGAAGCAGCAGTCTTCTCTAAGATTGATTTGAGATCAGGGTACCATCAGTTGAGAGTCAGAGTTGAAGATATATCTAAGACAGCTTTCCGCACAAGGTATGGGCATTATGATTTTTTGTGATGCCTTTTGGATTGACGAATGCACCAACAACTTTTATGGATTTGATGAACAGAGTGTTTAGACCCTATCTAGATCAATTTGTGGCGGTCTTTATCGATGATATTTTGGTGTATTCGCATAATGAGGAGGATCATGATAAGCACCTGCGGATTGTATTGTAGACCTTGAGAGAGAAGCAGATGTATGCTAAGCTATTTAAGTGTGAGTTTTGGCTTGATCAAGTGACTTTTCTCGGTCATGTGGCTTCAGCAAATGGTATAGGAGTTGATCCGAGTAAAGTTGAGGCCATTTTGAATTGGAGTCCACCGAAGACTGTGACAGAAGTTAGAAGTTTTCTGGGTTTGGCAGGCTATTATCGACGGTTTGTGAAGGGTTTTTCTTTAATAGCTACTCCACTCACCATATTACTTCAGAAGGAAGTTAGATTCATGTGGATAAATCAGTGTTAAGCAAGCTTTGAACAGTTTAAAGAGATGTTGACTCAAGCTCCTGTTCTTACTTTGCCTGTGGAAGATAAACCATATGTGATTTACAGTGATGCTTCACATAGTAGTTTAGGTTGTGTTTTGATGCAGGAGGGTAGAGTCATATCTTATGCTTCTCGATAGTTGAAGCTGCATGAGTTTAATTATCTGACGCATGATTTGAAATTGGCAGCCATAGTTTTTTCTTTGAAGATTTGGCGATATTATCTTTATGGGGAGAAGTGTTTCATTTATATAAATCACAAGAGTTTGAAATAGAGAGAGCTGAATCTTCGGCAGAGACGGTGGTTAGAGTTGATTAAAGACTATGACTATTTGATTGACTATCATCCTGGTAAGGCAAATGTTGTTGCTGATGCCTTAAGTCAAAAGTCTTTGGCAAGTTTGACTGCTTATTCGCTCTCCTTGCTTGTTGAGTTGAGAGCGTTACATGCTAGTTTTAAAACATGTGATGATGGAGCTTTATTGGCTCAGTTGCAATTGAGACAGGTATTCTTGGATCATATTAGAGAGTCTCAGTTGGCATATGAGAAAATTCAGCAAGTTTTTTTGGATTTCAAAAAGGGGAAGAGCCAAGATTTTCTTATGAAAGATGATGGCAGCCTTTAGTATAAAGATAGATTGTGTGTTCCTAATGATGCAAGATTGAAAAAGATTATTTTAGAGGAAGCAAATCAGTAGGCTTTTGCTATGCACCCTAGGAGTACTAAGATGTATCATGATTTGAAGCAACATTACTGGTGGTGAGGTATGAAGAGGGACATAGCGGAGTTTGTATCCAAATGTCTCACTTGTCAGAGAGTGAAGGCCGAGCACCAAGTTCTAACAGGGTTGCTCCAACCTTTATCAGTGCCTGAGTGGAAATGGGAGCGAGTAACGATGGATTTTGTGACTGATTTGCCTTTGACTCAGAAGAAGCATGATGCCATCTAGGTGATTGTTGATTGGTTGATGAAGACAACTCATTTCTTCCAGTTAGAATGGACTATTCTCTTGAGAAGTTGGCTGACTTGTATATTAGTGAGATAGTGGGATTGCATGGAGTCCCAATTTCTTTGGTGTAGAATCGAGATCCCCAATTTACTTTAAGGTTTTGGAAGAGTTTGCAAAATGATTTGGGTTCTCGATTGCATTTTAGCACTGCTTTTATCCTCAGACAGATGGGCAATCAGAAAGGGTGATACAGATTCTAGAAGATATGTTGGGAAGCTGCATCAATGATTTCTCTGGGAGTTGGGACAAATTTGTGCCACTGATGGAATTTGCCTATAACAACAGTCATCAATCTAGTATTAGAATGGCACCTTATGAGGCATTGTATGGTAGAAGATGCAGGATGCCTCTATGTTGGGATGAGGTTGGAGAAGGTAAGTTGGTTAGTCCCAATTTGATTAAAGAAACGGAAGAGAAAGTGAAGATAATTCGGGATCATTTGAAAGCAGCTTCAAATCGACATAAATCATATTCAAATTTGAGGAGGAGAGACATAGAGTTTAGTGTTGAAGATAAAGTATTTTTGAAAGTGTCTCCTTGGAAGAAAATTTTGAGATTTGGCCGCAAAGGGAAGTTGAGTCCTTCTTTCATTGGACCTTATGAGTGTGAGTGGGGATTTTTGCCCCCACTCCCGGTGGAATGGTTCTTGCGACTTCGGCACTATTTAGGTTCGGGGCCTTAGAGAACATATACCTAGGTCTGGAGAAAATGGAGTCGCCACCTGGACGGGCCGGGAAAAAGAAAGGGGTGGATGACTCGATTCCTAAGGAATCCCAACCCCCTAATGGCTTCGAAAAGTTGGGTACGTGTGGGGAAGGTGAGAAATGGCCCAGCACCCCCACAACGCTCGGTTCATTGGAACCGGCCTCCTTTTCAGGTCTTAATATTATAAAATTTTTAAATATAACAATATTATCCATATTACACACAATAATTAAAATAAAGCATCGGTATATTGAAAATTAAAACAATGTCCAAGCAAAACAAATAAATGGACACCCATCTGAAGATGGAAACATGCCCTTACATAATCCATGCCTAAATAGGACACCCACCGAAAGGTAGAAACATGTCCTTTACATTGGTCTAAAATATAAAAGCAATTTAAATTACATGATATTTAACTAATGAGGTACCCACCAAGTGGAAACATACCTCTTACAATATTTGGAAATCTAAATAAATCGATAAAAGTAAATAAATATTCATCATAGATAAATCATTCATAAAAGATATTAATCAAAATTTAAAATAAACATTCATCCATGATAATTTAAATAAACTAATCATTGAAATTAAATAAACCAACAAAGCATTGAAAATAAATTAAAGCATATAATAGATTGCATAGTCAAATATAAAATCAAATAAATCAAATAAAGATTCCAATTAGGGCTACTGTTTCTATTTAAGATTCTTAGTTTAATGTGTTTAGGGTTTTGGAATTTATGGATTTAAGCTACTGTATGTTTTAAAGGAATTGAAATGTGTGAGCGGGGATTTTCGATATTTATTTTATAAGGTTTAAAGGTTTAAAGGATTATGGTTTTTAGGCTTATGGTTTTTGAATTTTAATTTTTATTTTATAAGGTTTAAAGGTTTAAAGGATTAGGGTTTAGAATAATTAGGGTTTAAGGTTTTAAGGGAATTAGGGTTTAAGAAAATTAGGGTTTAATGTTAGCTAGTTTGAGTTTACTATTTTAGTTTTAAAGTTGAATTAGGGTTTTTAGTGTTTCAGAGAATGCATTAGATTTTAGAATTTGGAAAAACAGTTTATAGTTTTATGAAGCTTTATGAAAATAAATAAAATGATTTAAGGTTTATAAAAACAGAAAAGATATTTTTTAGGGTTTGTGGAAAGAAAATGATTCAATTAGGGTTTTGGAAAATTGGAAGGCAGATTAGAAACAAAAGCAACAATTTTAAGATTTTTGAAAAACGAAGAGATGAATTAAGGTTTTTAAGCTTTAGAAAGGTAAATTAAGGTTCTAGGGTTTTTTGTATCAAAAGAGACAATTGGATGATTCAAGCTACTGTGAAGAAAAATAAATAAAGAAATTCATACCTTCATTTGTTGGTTCCACCAAAAATTACTTCTTGGATGAACAAGAATAAAGACAAGCCTTGTTGCCTTTGATGGATTGAATTGTTTGTTTGTTCTCTCAAAAGTCTAATCGATTTCACTACCAAAGGTTTCTCCTAAATCTCCAATTTTTTTTTCCAAATTTCAATTCCCCTTTTTGTGTTGTTTTAGTCCTTATTTATAGAAGATTTTTAGGATTAATCTTAGTTATTCACTGAATCTAACATTAATTAAGAAAAGGAAACCGAAACTGAATTGTATTTGGTTTCGGAAAAATTTACGTCGAAAAATTTTGCTGGAAAAAAAAAACTCCTGCGGAAAAATTGCGCTGACAAAAAAGTTGCCACAAGGGGCTGCGGGGCAAAAATTCGTCTGCTGGCTATTTCGCCCGCAGAAAATTTCTGCAGGCGAAATGGCCCAAGGCCATTTCGTCCCAACTCTTAGGCAACGAATTTTTTCGTCGCTGATTTTCTTTTTATTTTTTTTGTTTATTATTTATTATTTATTAATTATTAATTATAAAAAACTAAATACTAAAGAAAATATTATTTAATTAAGATAACACAAAGATTATTTTGGACTAATTAAAATATATTGGACAAAAAAATTTATTTTGGACTAATTAAAATATATTGGAGCGGACTGGGTCAAAAATTAAGGGTCTACATTTTGCCCCCTGTTTGAATAAAATCTGAGACTTTAGTGAAAGAGAGTGAAAAGCAATAAGACTTAATTTTTAAGATGGTTAAGGTTTTGGATTCTGGACCCGGTTCGAGTTCTGGACTCAAGAATAATTTTAGGTTCTGGACCTAAGTGTAATTTTAGGTTCTGGACCTAAGAAAAATTTAGTTTTTGGACCCGAGCTAAGTTCTGGACTTAGAAAAGATTCTAGGTTCTAGACCTACGGGTAATTTGGGTTCTGGACCCGAGCTAAGTTCTGGATTTAGAAGAGATTCTAGGTTCCGGATCTAAGGGTAATTTGGGTTCTGGACCAGAGCTAAGTTCTGGACTTAGAAGAGATTCTAGGTTCTGGACCTAAGGCTAAATTAGGTTTTGGACCCGAGCTAAGTTCTGGACTTAGAAGAGATTCTAGGTTCTGGACCTAAGGGTAATTTTGGGTTTTGGACCCGAGCTAAGTTCTAGACTTAGAAGAGATTCTAGGTTCTGGACCTATGGGTAATTTGAATTCTGGACCCGAGTTAAGTTCTTGACTTAGAAGAGATTCTAAGTTCTGGACCTAAGGGTAATTTGGGTTCTGGACCTGAGCTAAGTTCTGGACTTAAAATGATTCTAGGTTCTGGACCTAAGAAAAATTTGGGTTCTGGACCCGAGCTAAGTTCTGGACTTAGAAGAGATTATAGGTTTTGGACCTAAGAAAAATTTGGGTTCTGGACCGGAGCTAAGTTCTGGACTTAGAAGAGATTCTAGTATCTGGACCTAAGGAAAATTTGGGTTCTGGACCTAAGGAAAATTTGGGTTCTGGACTTAAAAGAGATTCTAGGTTCTGGACCTAAGGAAAATTTGGGTTCTGGACCCGAGCTAAGTTATGGACTTAGAAGAGATTCTAGGTTCTGGACCTAAGGAAAATTTAGGTTCTGGACCCGAGCTAAGTTTTAGACTTAGAAAAGATTATAGGTTCTGGACCTAAGGAAAATTTGGATTCTGGACCCAAGCTAAGTTCTGGACTTAAAAGAGATTATAGGTTTTGGACCTAAGGAAAATTTGGGTTCTGGAGCCGAGCTAATAAAGATTTAATTATCTGCATAAAATAATAATTTTTTGGTTTCAAAAAGTTTGACTAATTTTTATGCACATGTCTTCTCCTTTGCCCCCTGCGTGTAAAAATATTTATATACACGCAAGCATTTGAATGATTAATTGAATTTACTGTTTATTTACTGTGTAGTCAATGTTCATGCACTATTTACTATTTATAAATAGTAATTTACTATTTGTAAATAGTAGTAAATAATATTTACTATTGAAAATAGTAATTTACTATTCATCTATAGTAATTTACTATTCATCAATAGTAAAGTTTACTATTCATAAACAATAAACTTACTTTTGAATTTTTTTCCTTGTCGTTTCTCTATATAAACGAAGGAATTCCTTCATTTCATTCACAGATTAATCCTCAATTTCTATAATTCTCTCAAATTCTTTCAATTTTAGCACATAATTTAAAAAAAAAATGCATGCTTCAAGGTCAGGAACTCATTCTAATGCTGAGTTATTAGAGTTTATTCTGCATTATAAAGACGGAAATATAGATCTACTAGCCGGGATGCCGCTTCATCGTAGTTTAAACCAAAAGAGCGGGGTAATTTTTCTTTCTTTTTTCTTCTTCTTTTTTCTTTCTTTCTGTTATTTATTATTTATTATTTTTATTTCTGTTATTTGTTTATATTTTATCTTTTATTATATTATGTTATTTGTTTATATTTTATATTTTATTATATTTTATTATATTTTATTTTTTTTTATTTTTTGATTTTTGATTTATGTTTTTATATCATGCTCTTTTATTATTATTGTATTTGCCTTTATATTTTTTATTTATATTTTTATATTACTATCTTTTTTAGAAAATTTAGGAAAAATATATTAATTTAAGCAGATAAGATAATATGTACTTATCTGGTATGAACTTACCTGGCTCTGCGTTAGCATGATCGTTGCGTTGTTCGGGCCGGAGAGTGTATCTACAAAGCCCGACAATGGAACGATGTAGTGCTTTCTCGGGTAAGGCAAATTATTCGAGACTGCGGCTTTGAAAGCTTCATCTTACAATTACCATCCAAGGAGTATCAGATAGACCAGAACGTTGTCCAGGTGCTTGCAGAATGATGGTTGGACACAACCCACACTTTTCACTTGCCCATTGGAGAGATGACAATTGGTCCAGTCGATTTTACTTCTATAACCGGCCTTCGATATGATGGTGTTTCGGTTCCTCTGACCAATGATATTTTAACATTTGAAGAAATTCAGGAATTAATTGGTATGGAACCATCATATAAAGGGCCTTTTAAAATAAAAATTGAACCGATTCGTAGCTAGTGGATGAACTACGAAGGATGGGTTCACAGAGACACGACCCAACAGTATGCTCGAGGATTTTTGTTATATTTTCTTGGGTCGACCATCTTAGGCAGTACTGAATCCTCCATCCACTTGTTAGTGTTGAAGGCCCTTTCTTATTTCAGAATGGTACCATCTTCTGGCTGGGGTGAAGCTGGTCTCGCCTGTCTTTACCATGGTCTTGATTAAATTTGTCAAAATAAGAAGTCTTTTGTCGGCTTGATGGAGGTTGTCGAGGTACTCTTCTTCCACCAATGTCATTTCCACTCTTTTCTTGCATGAATTTGATCTTTACTATTATTGTAGGCATGGGCATATGAACACAACCTCGTGAGGGTACCTGGTATTTCCTGAGAGAGAATCGGGTATCCAAGATTAAATCTCTGGTTGTCAGATCGTGAGTACGTTCCCGGCTCTCACCATGTGCACACTCACCGCTTTTTGTTGAGCCACTTAACCTGGGACTAGGTAAAATAGCATTAGTATGCTTTAAATTTTAGGTGAAAGTTTACTTACCTTATGTTATTTTGCAGGTGAATTTGGCCTGGTGGAACCCAGAAGAGCAGACAAACTGGTCTCCCTACATGAAGGCTGTGCTATCTTTCCAACATTCTCATCGAGTCATCGCTGGCCCAGTGTCTAGTGGCTGGTTTCTCGGAGAGAGAGTTTATGAGTGGTTTCTCAGTCCAGAGTAGCGAAGGATTCCAATGCCTTGCCCGGAATACACTTTAAATATTATATCAATGCCGGAGGATTCATGGTGGTCGGCTCTGTACGGTTATGGTATTGAAGCATTTCTCTATTCGCCGAATACATCTTATGCCCATTTTATTCAAAGAAGACTCTTGAACTTTGATGTATCTCCTGTTGGCATACAGGAGATTCCCTAAGAAAATGAGGGTACAGATGAAGAGGAACATCATGAAGATGTAGGAGAGTTTGTTCCACATCTCGGGGCTAGTACTTCTCAAGTAAAACTTTTACCATTTTTCCCTTGCAACTGCTTCTTTCTTTTTTTGATTCTTTAATGATTGTTGTAGGCTGTTGGCTCATTTGATCATGAGGCTAGACCTTCTTTTACTGCCCCTTCATTTGCTCATTCTAGCCCGCCAGATATGCCATCTCATCCGCAGGGCATTGATATGAATTACCTGGTGAGTTTTCTTATTTCATGGTAATTTATGCTATATGTATACATGATTATGTATGCTCTTACCTTTTTTTTCTTTCTAGCTCACAGCGGATGCTTGAAGAACAAAATAGGAAACTTCAAGAAGAGTTGGCAGCAAGTCATCAACAGGCTTCTCATTTTGAAATTTTGTATCATCAATCAGAATAAAATTTTTGAGACTTTCGATTTCAGGGGATAAGGGATCCTGGCGTTTCTTCATCAAGAGGCCCCCAAACTAATGACCATGAGATCCTTTCGTCCACTTCCGATGAAGACCATGACAGATCGAAACTCCAAGGTAATAGGGATTTTAGTGCTCCTGCTTTGGGTTATCCCAGGATGAGTAATTTGCCCCCTCCTCCAACAGGCGATGACTTTTTCAAGGCTTTATTTGATGAGCTACCTCCACATTCTTAGTGATATATAAATATTGTATCCATTGTATAAACATTGTATAATAAGCATACATAATATATAATTTCCATCTTTATTGTAACTCTCTCTCTCTCTTCTTCTTTCTCTCTTTTTTTTTATCTAGTCTTCATATCTTTGCATTTGTTTAAGCTACATAATATATGATTTATTTATTATGAATGGTTTTTTCCAAATTAACATATCTATAACATGACAACTCTAGCTACCGTACTAAACTCGGGAATCATTTCTATTTAAGCAAGAATTGTTGCACTTCAGATAGGCACATACACATTACTTTGCCAAAGGTCTCATTGAGTTTAAATATTGTCTATCTCATATGCATGCTTATTCAAACTATCTCCACTAATAGACTCTACCTACAAAGAGAGATCAACAGGTCTTTAATAGGCTTGAAATGGGATCTATAAAGGACACGGGTTTAAATGAAGGCCATTTTGAGATAGGAGGTGTTGTGACATGATGGACAAACCTTCACACTACAAATTTCTTGTTGGAACTTTAGACAATTGGGAGCCATCTTGCTAGACTCCAAATTCCTTCTATCTTCTTGGCATTAGTCTGGATCTTGATTGGAACAGCCTTTGCCTTTGCATAATGTTTGGTACCCTAATTCATTTCTTTTCTTCTTCTCCCTTTTCCTTCTTTTTATTATTCTTACTCTTCCCTTTCTTTGAGCATTTTATCATTTTGTCCTTCTTCCTTGTAGGACTGTTAAGTACAAAATTTTCAAGAACTGAATAGTCTTTCTCCCTTTTCCTTTGATTTTGATTGAATCTTTGGTTGGGTTGGACCAATTCAAGTCAATCCGTCGTTATAAACCAAATGGAAGCCTTGTGTTGTCCTAGGTAGAAGGGAACTCGGTTGGCTTTTTGAACCGCCTTTCTTGGTTTTATTTTTTCTTCTTTTTTCCCTTTTTTTTCTTCTTTTTTTCTTCTTTTTTTTCTTTTTCTTTTTTTTCTTTTTTTTTTCTTTTTTTTATTTGGTTCTAGCTCTAAAAGAGTTGTCTTGTTTGCACTAACTTGGGCTTTCAATAATGGATGAGTAGAGTAACATAAATCTTCTTTAACAGGGATAAATCATTTGTTACTTTGATCTTGTCTTGATATATTGGAGATATTAAGTGAACTTCACCTATCCTTATGGTCTTAAAAACTTCAACTATCTTCATGGTATTGAGAACTTCAACTGTCTTCATGATCTTGACTAATCATTGCTTTCTTTGATCTTCTTACCTCTTCATCTTAGTGATCATAAGACTTATCAAAAGTATCACAATAGCTCAGAGTAGGTTGTTGGGGTTTGTAAGCCAATGAAAAGAAAGCCAAAAAATCTTATGAAGGCTCAAAGGGACAACTAGGGATTGATATTTAATTGGGGGGATACTAGTTGTTGGCTATCCAAACAATGCCTAGTTCATTTCTCTCTTAAATAAGCAGAGTTCAATTTCGCCTCGAAAGTTTGCCAAAGCATGTTCTAAGACTGACTAGGACCTAGACAAAGGTAATTATGCAGGAGATGAGGATTTCCGGTTCCATCAAACTTCGCAAAAGATGGCATCTTGAACTTGTACGGGACTTCTTCATCTAGCTCAAATAATTTGTCAACTTCAGACATTTCCTCGGTTTTCAGTTTCTTCTCAAATTTCTTTTCTAAATCAGCAATCATCTTTTCAACATCAGAAGTTTCGGTCTTCTCCATAGTTGATCGTTCAACAATCTTCGGTTCTTTTTTCTTCTCTTGAGCATCTTTGTAGTATTGAGCCCAATCATCATCATCAATGATAACCTTTTCATCATCAAAAACCACTTCACCAACTTTAGTCTTCCCTTTGTCCCTTGGCTTCTTAGTGCTAGCAGATGCTTCGGCATGATTTTCAAAAATTGCAGTCAACTCTAGACACTTAATTTTTTACCCAGTCCGGTCCAATATATTTTAATTAGTCCAAAATTATTTTTGTGTTGTCCAATATATTTAATTAGTCCAAAATAATTTTTGTTATCTTAATTAGATAATATTTTCTTTAGTTTTTATAAAAAAAATAATAATAGTAAACAAAAAATAAAAATAAAAATCGGCGACAAAAAAATCGTCGCCGAAAATCAGCGTGGATGAAATGGCCGTGAGCCATTTCGCCCGCAGGAGTTTCCTGTGGGCGAAATGGCCGCAAGCCAATTCTCGCCCGCAGCCCATAGCAAGCTGCGACAGTTTTTTTGCCAGCGCATTTTTTCCGCAGCAGTTTTTTTTCCTGCGTAATTTTTCCGCAGCAGTTTTTTTTCATGCGTAATTTTTCCGCAGCATCTTTTTTGGCCAACAAAATTTTTTCGACGCAAATTTTTCATAAACCAAATATAATTAGGTTTCAGTTTCCTTTTCTTAATCAATGTTAGATTCCGTGAATAACTAAAATTAATCATAAAATTATTCTATAAATAAGGACAATAACAACACAAAATGGGGAGGGGGATCGGATTTGAGAGGAGAAATTTTGAAGATCGAAATTGAGGAGGAAAACTTTGAATCAATCTGACTTTTTTTTGAGAGGGAAAACAAGCAATTCAATCCATCAAAGGCAGCAAAGCTTGCCTTTGTTGTTGTTCATCCAAGAAGTGATTTTTGGTGGAACCAACAAATGAAGGTATGAATTTCTTTATTTGTTTCATTAATTCACAGTAGCTTCATCATTCAAGAATCTTAAAATTGTTGTTTCTGTTTCTTCAAAATCAAAAACCCTAGAACCTCAATTCACCTTTTCTAAAGTTTAAAAACCTTAATTCATTTATTTGTTTTTCAAAAATCTTAAAATTTTTATTTTTGTTTCTTCAAAATCTCAAAACCCTAATTTGCCTTCCAATTCTTCAAAACCATAAATTGAATCTGTTTCTTTCCACAAACCCTAAAAAATATCTTTTTTGTTTCTATAAACCTTAAATTGTTTTCTTTATTTTCATAAAGTTTCATAAAATTATCAATTGTTTTTCCAAATTCTAAAACCTAATGCATTCTTCGAAACCCTAATTCTAAAATTCTAAAAGCCTAATTCAACTCCAAAATCCAAAACAGTAAACCCTAAACTAGCTAACCTAAACCCTAACTCCCTTAAAACCTTAAACCCTAAAGTTTTTTAAACCCTAATCCTTTAAACCATAAAACCCTATAAACATATTCAAACACATTAAGCATAAAAACCATAATTCAGTAAACGTAAATCATAAATCTAAATGTTTTAAAGTGTCCAAACCCTAGTTTCATGATTTCACTTCTCAAACACTAATTTTGTTAATCAAAGAACTTTATCAACCTCTTAAATTATAAAACTTTAATCCATTTCAATTCCTTTAAAACTCACAGTAGCTTAAACTCATAAATTCCAAAAACCCTAAACACATTAAATAAAGAATCTTAAATAGAAACAGTAGCCCTAATTTGAATCTTTATTTGCTTTATTCAAATTTATATTTGATTATGCTTTGATTTATTTCCAATGCTTGATTTATTTAATTTATCATTGGTGCATGTTTACATTCTATTGATGTTTAATATCTTTGATGAATGATTTATTTATTATGAATGGTTATTTACTTTTATTGATTTATTTCTTATTTCCAAATGTTGTAAGAGGTATGTTTCCACTTGTTGGGTACCTCATTAGTTAAATATCATGTAATTTAAATTGCTTTTCTATTTTAGAACCAATGTAAATGACATGTTTCTACCTTTCGGTGGGTGTCCTATTTAGGCATGGATTATGTAAGGGCATGTTTCCATCTTCGGATGGGTGTCCATTTATTTATTTTGCTTGGACATTGTTTTGATTTTAATATAATGATGCTTTATTTCAATTGTTGCATGTAATATGGATAATATTGTTATATTTAATAATTTTATAATTTTAAGACCTGTAAAGGAAGCCGGTTCCAATGAACCAGGCGTTGTGGGGGTGCTGGGCCATTTCTCACCTTCCCCACACGTACCCAACTTTCTGAAGCCATTAGGGGGTTGGGGATTCCTTAGGAATTGAGTCGTCCACCCCTTTCTTTTTCTTGGCCCGTCCGGGTGGTGACTCCATTTTCTCTGGACTCAGGTCCGAGTTCTCTAAGGCCCCGAGCCTAAACAGTGCAGAAGTCGCAAGAAACATTCAACCGGAGTGGGGGGCAAAAATCTCCGCTCACATTGGCGACTCCACTAGGGATAAGAGAAGTTGATTCCGTTGGTCGTTTTATTATTCTATTCTTTCTTATAATGATATTATCCATTGTATCATATTAGATTGCATCGTGTGCGTGAGTTAGGATGCCCATGTTACCCGTGTTATGTTATGTAAAGGATACCATACTTTCACTCAAGGTATGGAGATTAAGCATCGCATAACCTCTCATAGCCTCGTACCATTTGGTATATACTTGCTATGGGAACCTAGGCCTTTTTACCCAAAGAATAAAGCTCATGTAATTGGCCTAGTTACTTTCCTTAGGTTTTTACCCCAAATGCATGTTGTTTGACTATGGTTAATTTGTCTTGGCTTAAATCATGGCTTATTTGGTTTGATCTTTTTCTAATAAGACCCAAGTACATTTGCAATCTCAAATAAATTTTTTCTTTAAAGTCCAAAAGACCAAAACTATTTTTAAAACTTTTCAAAATGGTCTTTGGACATTGAACTTTTCTAAAAACAAATCAAAAATTCTTTTGCTCATGGCCCAAATACTAAGCCCAAAATCCATTTTTTCTAAGATATTTTTACAATGGGGTTAGAAACAAAATTGTTTTTATCCAACCTTTTCTTACAAAGAGCTTGCAAATTATTTAGGTCAATTAAGAAATACCAAAAATCAATTGCGAGCCTAGTTTATACTAAGAATAATTAATAATGGGCTTGTTTTTGGCATGAACCATTAGTTACTCTTTTCAAGTGAGAAATCTATCTATAATAAACCTCTTAATTTAGCTTTAATCCAATATAGCATAAAAGCTACTATAGTTGGTTGAATAGATTTAAACCTAATTAATGGGAATTACTATGAATGGATTTCCATTTTTGAAAATATAACTATTGGTTAAAAGGTTCGAGGGAAATATTCAAAAATAAGATACCCCATGTTGGTATTTTGTTAACCATATACCTAGGAAAAGAGACTCGCCATTCATGTGTGGATGTTATAAGGTTAGAAGGAACGTCCTATTTGTCCTTGTTTGTCTATTGTTTGTGCATACATGCATACATTTGCATCTCATATCATTAATCCTTTCTGGCTCACAGCCCTGGATTACGAAAGTTAAAAAGCTTACGACAATCTGACCTATGCCGATAGCGAAGAATCTAGCTATGACTCAATCTCTTTTTCACCGAAAGCAATGGAGCCCGAACAAATTCAAAGAATGGTGGATGATGCCCTTAATGCCAATATGGAAGAAATAAAAGAGGCCATGGCCGAGACCATAAAGAATTAACTAGCTTCAATTTTAGGAAATCATTCCGAAGCATCTGCTAGCACTAAGAAAGACAAGGGGAAGGCTAAAGTTGGTGAAGTAGCTTTTGATGATGATAAGGTGATCATTGATGATGATTGGGCTCAATACTACTAAGATCCTCAAGACAAAAAGGAGCCGAAGGTTGTTGAGAAGGCAACTGTTGAAAAGATCGAGACATCTAATGTTGAGAAGATGATTACGGACTTAGAAAAGAAATTTGAGAAGAAGCTAAAAACCGAAGAAATGTCTAAGTTGACAAATTATTTGAGCTAGATGAAGAAGTTTCATACAAGTTCAAGATGCTATCTTTTGTGAAGTTTGATAGAACCGAAAATCCTCATCTCCATGTGAAGCAATATATCACTGCCATGCAGTCTACCTAAGCTACTAAGGCTCAAACTCTAAGGTACTTTATGCTCTCATTGGACCCTGTTGTCCAAAATTGGTTCAATACCTTAGATGATGGAACACAAAAGAGTTGGGATCTGCTTTACAAAGCCTTTATCCAACAATATGGATATAATGTCGAGATGGAAGGTACCTTAATGGAAGCAGAGTCCATTAGGCAAAGGTCGAATGAGAATTTTGTAGGTTATGTGAAGAGATGGAGGAACAAGGTCGCTTTGCTCAAGAAGAGGCCTGATGAATCCGATCAAATTAGGATGATTGTGAGAGGGGTGTTGCCTGGTCTCCGTGAAAGGATGTCTCACACCCTTATAAGGGATTTCAAAGATCTTCTCCAAGCTGGTCTATAAATAGAAGAGTGGGAAAGGGAGAAAAATCGCTTTTCAATAAGAAGGAATGAGAAAGGGAACTACCAGTCGGGCAATCAAAGCACACAAAAAGAAGTTGATGTTAATGCCACTAGTCAAGCAGGAATGAGGCAATTTTCAGAATTAGGGAAGCCACTGTCTTGGGTTCTCAATAAGCTACAAAAGAAGGGATTGTTACAACCCTTGACTCCTCATCCTTTGCCTAACCCTCTTCCACCTAACTTTGATACTAGTGCATTTTGCCAATTCCATCAAAGGCCTGACACGAAGCGGACAATTGTATGAAGTTGAGGCATGAGATCCAGAATTTAATTGATAATAGCAAGTTGCCTGAGCCGGACAAGCCAAATACCAAAGGTAATCCATTTCCAAGGCTCAAGAGGGTGCCACAACCAACAACCTTCATGGTAGGAAAAGGATTAGAAGAAGATTTTGTTTTATCATCCTTTCAAGATGGGGATATTAAATATATGAAAGGAAAAGAAGCTTAAACTCAACAAACTTTCCTTAGCTTGAATGTTGCTTTTTAATTTTATTTTTTTTAATTTTTAATTGGAACTATCGTGTTTTTCAAATTTAAATTTGTTTGAATAAATTACTTTCATCAAAATTTTGTTGGTCTTTGTTTATTTTGGTGCTCAACCAATGAGGAATCTAGCTTGATAATTCATGAATTAATATATTTATGCATCATGACTCAAATCACTTGACTAGGTGAGGGAATTGCTCTATAGCATTTAGTTGTGTATGCTTACTTAGAGAGGGCTCCTACATAATTACCTTTGCCTAGGTCCTAGTCAGTCTTAGAATATGCTTTGACAAACTTTCGAGGTGAAATTGAACTCTACTTATTTTAAGGGAGAGATGATCTAGGAATTGTTTGCTTAGCCAACAACTAGTATCTGCCCTATTAAATATCAATCCCTAGTTGTCCTTTTGAGCCTTCATAAAATTTTAGCTTTCTTTTCATTGGCATATAACCTCAATAACCTACCTTGAGCTGTTGTGATACTTTTGACAAGTCTTATGATCACTAAGATGAAGAGGCAAGAAGATCAAAGAAAGAAATGAATACCATGAAGATAGTTGAAGTTCTCAAGACCATAAGAGTGGTTGAAGTTCTCAATACCATAAGGATAGTTGAAGTTTTCCTAATATCTCCAATATATCAGGACAACATCAGAGTATCAAATGATTTATCCCTGTTAAAGAAGATTTATGTCACTCCACTTATCCATTATTGGAAGCCCGAGTTAGTACAAACCAAGACAACTCTGTTTGAGCTAGAACCAAAAGAAAACAAAAAACAAAAAACAATCAAAAAAAAGAAAAAAAAAGAAAAAGAAGAAAAAAAAAGAAAAGAAGAAAACAAAAAGGAAAAAAGAAAGATAAAACCTAAAAAGGTGGGTCAAAAAGCCAACTGAGTTCTCTTCTACCTAAGACAACAAAAGGCTTCCATTTGGTTTATAAGGATATTTTAACTTGAATTGATCCAACCCAACTAAAGATTCGATCAAAATCAGAGGAAATGGAGAAAGACCATCCAGTGCTTAAAAGTTATGTACTTGACAGTCATATAAGGAAGAAGGACAAAATGATGCTCAAAGAAAGGGAAGAGTAAGGAAGATAAAGAGAAAGAAAAAGGAAGAGTAAAAAAAATAATAACGAAAAGGGAGAAGAAGAAAAGAAATGAATTTGGGAACCAAACATTTTGCAAGGGCAAAGACTGTCCTAATCAAGATCCAGATTATTGCCAAGAAGTTAGAAGGAATTTGGAGTCTAGCAAGATTGCTCCCAGCTGCCTAAAGTTCAAACAAAAAATTTATAGTGTGAAGGTTTATCCATTGTGTCACGTCGGCTCCCACTTACAAATGGCCTTCATTTAACCCATGTCCCTTATAGACCCCATTTCAAGCCTATCAAAGACCTGTTGATCTCTCTTGGTAGGTAGAGTCTATTAGTGGAGTTAGTTTGAATAAGCATGCATATGAGATAGACAATATTTAAACTCAAATGAGACCTTTGGCCAAGTAATGTGTATGTGCCTATCTGAAGTGCAACAGTTCTTGCTTAAATAGAAATAATTCCTGAGTTTAGTACGGTAACTAGGGTTGTCATGTTATAGATATGTAAATTTGAAAAATCAAGTCCTGAGATAAATTGTCATTGATTTGGCAAAGCCAACATTTGATTTCAAAATCAAAATTCAAAAAAAAAGAAGAAAAGAATAAAAAATAAAAATATTTTTGTCATACAAAGCTTTCAAGTTAAGGGAAGTATGTTGAACTTCCAAATGACACATTGGACAAAGGAAATGATTATTGGCAAGGTCATAGTTTAAAAAGGATATATCCCTGACTCTGCTGCTTGGGGCCTCCATTACTCATGTTTTCAACATTTTGAAGATAATAGCCACAAATGCAAAGCTTTTGATCATTCCAATGCAAGACTTGAACAAGCGTCAAAAAGGAACCGATGAGAACACTTCTGCTAATCACCTCGATCTGTGAGTCGATGGAATGAATGTAAGTATTATTCATACATATCATGCATACATGAGCATATCACATTGCGCTTTCTTGTCTTGTATTGTCTATTCCTTGTCAAGGTGAACGGCAAACACTCTATGAAGTAAACAATCAAAAGAAGATATCAAATCAGGGGGGCATAGAAAGCCCATTGCTTGAGAAAGCTCCAGTAATCTTGCAAAGAGAAGAAATATGTGCTTGTGCAAAGAATTAGACAACAAAAACATCAATCAAAGCTTGCATGGGGGCAGGAGAAGATATGAGAGCCAGCTAAAAATAGCTGAATTTTTGCAAAAAGGAAGAATAAAAGAATGGAACATTAGAACTATCAAAAGAATGAAGATGCAAAAGACGAAAGATTAGTTCAGCTAAAAGAGCTGAAGCCAGGGTAAAGACCCGACCTCCAATGGATAAAGATCCATGTTCCAAGGGTGAAGACCCAATCCCAAAGGATGAAGATCCGTTTTCAAAGGTGAAGACCTAATCTCAAAGGATGAAGATCCATTTTCAAGGGTGAAGACCTAATCTCAAAGGATGAAGATCCATTTTCATGGGTGAAGGCCCGATCTCAAAGGATGAGGATCCATTTTCAAGGGTGAAGATCCGATCTTAAAGGATGAAGATCCATTTTCAAGGGTGAAGACCCGATCTCAAAGGATGAAGATCCATTTTTAGGGTAAAGAACCATAATGCATAGAATAGCCAGAGCAGTCAGAATCCTCAACTGATAAAAGGTCAGTCAAATCCAATTCAATCCGAGTCCAAGTACCCAGTCGCAAGTCCAAGTACCCAAATTTAATCCAATCTCGGGTCTAAGTGCCCAAATCAAATTCAAATATCGAGTCAAAGTACCCAGTTTAGGATCGAGTATCCAAATCCAATTTAGGATCGAGTATCCCAATCCATGTTAAGATCGAGTATCCCAATCCAATTTAGGATCGAGTATCCAAATCCAGTTTAGGATCAAGTATCCGAATCCAGTTTAGGATCCAGTATCCAAGTCAAGTTAGGATCAAGTATCGAAATCCAATTTAGTATCAAGTATCCAAATCCAGTTTAGGATCGAGTATCCCAATCCAAGTTAGGATTGAGCATCCCAATCCAATTTAGGATCGAGTATCCAAATCCAGTTTAGGATCGAGTATCCGAATCCAGTTTAGGATCGAGTATCCAAGTCAAGTTAGGATCGAGTATCCCATTCCAATTTAGGATCGAGTATCCAAATCCAGTTTAGGATTGAGTATCCAAATCCAATTTAGGATCGAGTATCCAAGTCAAGTTAGGATCGAGTATCCCAATCCAATTTAGGATCGAGCATCCAATTCCAGTTTAGGATCGAGTATCCCAATCCATGTTAGGATCGAGTGTCCAAATCCAGTTTAGGATCGAGTATCCCAATCCAGTTAGGATCGAGTATCCAAATCCAGTTAGGATCGAGTATCCGAATCCAGTTTAGGATCGAGTATCATAATCCAGTTAGGATCAAGTATCCAAGTCTAGTTTAGGATCTAGTATCCAAATCTCTCAGGTCCAGAACCCAAAACCTCAACCGTATTAAAAATTAAGTCTTATTGCTTTTCACTCTCTTTCACTAAAGTCTCAGATCATTCAAGCAGGGGGCAAACTGTAGACCCTTAATTTTTTACCCAGTCCGGTCAAATATATTTTAATTAATCCAAAATCATTTTTTTGTTGTCCAGTTTAGGATCAAGTATCCGAATCCAGTTTAGGATCGAGTATCCAAGTCAAGTTAGGATCGAGTTTCTAAATTCAATTTAGGATCGACTATCCAAATCCAGTTTAGGATTGAGTATCCCAATCCAAGTTAGGATTGAACATCCCAATCCAAATCAGGATCGAGTATCCGAATCCAGTTTAGGATCAAGTATCCGAATCCAGTTTAGGATCGAGTATCCAAGTCAAGTTAGGATCGAGTATCCCAATCCAATTTAGGATCGAGTATCCAAATCCAGTTTAGGATCGAGTATCCAAATCCAATTTAGGATCGAGTATCCAAGACAAGTTAGGATCGAGTATCCCAATCCAATTTAGGATCGAGTATCCAAATCCAGTTTAGGATTGAGTATCCCAATCCATGTTAGGATCGAGTATCCCAATCCAATTTAGGATCGAGTATCCAAATCAAGTTTAGGATCGAGTATCCAAATCCAGTTAGGATCGAGTATCCGAATCAGTTTAGGATCGAGTAACCAAATCTCTCAGGTCCAGAACCCAAAACCTAAACCGTGTCAAAAATGAAGTCTTATTGCTTTTCACTCTCTTTCACTAAAGTCTCAGATCATTCAAGCAGGGGGCAAACTGTAGACCCTTAATTTTTTACCCAGTCCGGTCAAATATATTTTAATTAGTCCAAAATCATTTTTGTGTTGTCCAATATATTTTAATTAGTCCAAAATAA
Organism: Garcia nutans; assembly: GCA_947685225.1. Taxonomy (NCBI): domain Eukaryota; kingdom Viridiplantae; phylum Streptophyta; class Magnoliopsida; order Malpighiales; family Euphorbiaceae; genus Garcia; species Garcia nutans. The sequence goes on from CANTUV010000040.1 coordinate 13,699,103, forward strand.
TTTTTGTTATCTTAATTAAATAATATTTACTTTAGTTTTTATTAATAAAAATAAAATAATAATAATAATAAACAAAAAATAAAAATAAAAATCGGCTACGGAAAAACCGGCGATGAAAAAATCATCGCCGAAAATCAGCGTGGATGAAATGGCCATGGGGCATTTCGCCCTCAGGAGTTTCCTGCGGGCGAAATGGCCAGCAGGCCAATTTTTGCCAGCAGCCCGCAGCTAATTGCAGCAGTTTTTTCGCCTGCGCATTTTTTCCACAGCATTTTTTTTTGCCAGCGCAATTTTTCCGCAGTAGTTTTTTTGTCCATCAAATTTTTTCCGACGTAAATTTTTCTGAAACCAAATATAATTATGTTTCGGTTTCCTTTTCTTAATCAATTTTAGATTCCGTGAATAACTAAAATTAATCATAAAATTCTTCTATAAATAAGGACAATAACAACACAAAAAGGGGAGGGGGATAGGATTTGAGAGGAGAAATGTTGAGACCGAAATTGAGGAGGAAAACTTTGAATCAATCAGACTTTTTTTTTGAGAGGGAAAACAAGCAATTCAATCCATCAAAGGGAGCAATGCTTGTCTTTGTTCTTGTTCATCCAAGAAGTGATTTTTGGTGGAACCAACAAACGAAGGTATGAATTTCTTTATTTGTTTCAATAATTCACAGTAGCTTCATCATTCAAGAATCTTAAAATTGTTGTTTTTGTTTCTTCAAAATCAAAAACCCTAGAACCTCAATTCACCTTTTCTAAAGTTTAAAAACCTTAATTCGTTTATTTGTTTTCCAAAAATCTTAAAATTGTTATTTTTGTTTCTTCAAAATCTCAAAACCCTAATTTGCCTTCCAATTCTTCAAAACCATAAATTGAATCTGTTTCTTTCCACAAACCCTAAAAAATATCTTTTTTGTTTCTATAAACATTAAATCGTTTTGTTTATTTTCATAAAGTTTCATAATATTATCGATTGTTTTTCCAAATTCTAAAACCTAATTCATTCTCTGAAACCCTAATTTTAAAATTCTAAAACCCTAATTCAACTCCAAAATCCAAAATAGTAAACTCTAAAACCCTAACTCCCTTAAAACCTTAAACCCTAAAGTTTTTTAAACCCTAATCCTTTAAACCTTAAAACCCTATAAACATATTCAAACACAGCAAGCTTAAAAACCATAATTCAGTAAACTTAAATGATAAATCTAAATGTCTTAAAGTGTCTAAACCCTAGTTTCATGATTTCACTTCTCAAACACTAATTTGGTTAATCAAAGAACTTTATCAACCTCTTAAATTGTAAAACTTTAATCCATTTCAATTCCTTTAAAACTCACAGTAGCTTAAACTCATAAATTCCAAAAACCCTAAACACATTAAATAAAGAAATCTTAAATAGAAACAGTAGCCCTAATTTGAATCTTTATTTGCTTTATTCAAATTTATATTTGATTATGCTTTGATTTATTTCCAATGCTTGATTTATTTAATTTATCGTGGGTGGATGTTTACATTCTATTGATGTTTAATATCTTTGATGAATGATTTATTTATTATGAATGGTTATTTACTTTTACTGATTTATTCCTTATTTCCGAATGTTGTAAGAGGTATGTTTCCACTTGGTGAGTACCTCATTAGTTAAATATCATGTAATTTAAATTGCTTTTCTATTGTAGAACCAATGTAAAGGACATGTTTCTACCTTTCGGTGGGTGTCCTATTTAGGCATGGATTATGTAAGGGCATGTTTCCATCTTCGGATGTGTGTCCATTTCTTTATTTTGCTTGAACATTGTTTTAATTTTAATATAACGATGCTTTATTTCAATTGTTGCATGTAATATGGATAATATTGTTATATTTAAGAATTTTATAATATTAAGACTTGGAAAGGAGGCCGGTTCCAATGAACCAGGCGTTGTGGGGGTGCTGGGCCATTTCTCACCTTCCCCGCACGTACCCAACTTTCCGAACCCATTAGGGGGTTGGGGATTCCTTAGGAATCCAGTCATCCACCCCTTTCTTTTTCCCAGCCCATCCGGGTGGCGACTCCATTTTTTTCAAACTTAGGTCCGTGTTCTCTAAGGCCCCGAGCCTAAACAGTGCAGAAGTCGCAAGAACCATTCTACCGGGAGTGGGGGCGAAAATCCCCGCTCACACTGGTTCTTCATGGTCTCAGCTAGGGCCTCTTTTATTTCTTCCATCTTGGCGTTGAGGGCATCATCCACCATTCTTTGAATTTGTTCGGGATCCATTATTTTTGTTGAGCAAGTGATTGAGTCCTTGCTAGATACTGCGTCTCCTGCGTAGGTCGGATTGTCGTAAGCTTTTGAACTATCGTAATCCAGGGCTGTGAGCTAGAAAGGATCAATGATATGAGATACAAATGTATGCATGTATGCATGTATGCACAAACAATAGACAAACAAGGACAAATAGGATGTTCCTTTCAATCTTATAACATCCACACACGAATGGCGAGTCTCTTTTCCTAGGTATATGGTTAACAAAATACCAACATGGGGCATCTTGTTTTCGAATAATTCCCTTGGGCATTTCAACCAATAGTTATATTTTCAAAAATGGAAATCATCTTATGATAAATTCCCATTAATTAGGTTTTAATCCATTTAACCAACTAATGTAGCTTTTATGCTATATTAGATTAAAATGAAATTAAGAGGTTTAATATAAATAGATTTCTCACTTGAGAAAGGTAACTAATGATTCATTCCAAAAACAACCCCATGATTAATTATTCTTAGTATAAACTAGGCTCACAATTGATTTTTGGTGTTTCGTAATTGACCCAAATAATTTGCAAGCTCTTTAAAACATAATTTTGTTTATAAGCCCATTGTAAAATTATTTTTAGAAAAAATGGAATTTGGGCTTTACATTTGGGTTATAAGTAAAATAATTTTTGATTTATTTTTAGAAAAGTCTTATGTCCAAAGAAAAATTTTGGAAAATAGCTTTGGTCTTTTGGATTTTAAAGAAAAATTTATTTGAGCTCGCAATGTACTTGGGTCATATTAGCCATGATTTAAGCAAAGATAAATTAACCATAGTCAAACAACATGTATTTGGGTTAAAACCTAAGGAAAGTAACTAGGCCAATTACATGAGCTTTAGTCTTTGGGTTAAAAGGCTTAGGTTCCCATAGCAAGTATATACCAAATGGTACGAGGCTATGAGTGGTTATGCCATGCTCGATCTCCATATCTTGAGTGAAAGTATGGTATCCCTTACATAACGTAACACGGGTAACACAGGTGTCCTAACTTAAGCACACGATGCAATATAATATGATGCAATGGATAATATTATATTAAGAAAGAATAGAATAATATAAAGACCAACGGAATCAACTTCTCTTATCCCCAGTGGAGTCACCACTGTGAGCGTGGATTTTTGCCCCCACTCCCGGTGGAATGGTTCTTGCGACTTTGGCACTATTTAGGTTCGGGGCCTTAGAGAACATGTACCTAGGTCTGGAGAAAATGGAGTCACCACCTGGACGGGCCGGGAAAAAGAAAGGGGTGGATGACTCGATTCCTAAGGAATCCCCAACCCCCTAATGGCTTCGAAAAGTTGGGTACATGTGGGGAAGGTGAGAAATGACCTAGCGCCCACACAACGCCCGGTTCATTGGAACCGGCCTCCTTTTCAAATCTTAATATTATAAAATTCTTAAATGTAACAATATTATCCATATTACACACAATAATTAAAATAAAGCATCGGCATATTGAAAATTAAAACAATGTTCAAGCAAAACAAATAAATGGACACCCATCCGAAGATGGAAACATGCCCTTACATAATCCATGCCTAAATAGGATACCCACCGAAAGGTAGAAACATGTCCTTTACACTGGTCTAAAATATAAAAGCAATTTAAATTACATGATATTTAACTAATGAGGTACCCACCAAGTGGAAACATAGCTCTTACAATATTTGGAAATCTAAATAAATCGATAAAAGTAAATAAATATTCATCATAGATAAATCATTCATCAAAGATATTAATCAAAATTTAAAATAAACATTCATCCATGATAATTTAAATAAACTAATCATTGAAATTAAATAAACCAACAAAGCATTGAAAACAAATTAAAGCATATAATAGACTACATAATCAAATATAAAATTAAATAAAGCAAATAAAGATTCAAATTAGGGCTACTGTTTCTATTTAAGATTCTTTATTTAATGTGTTTAGGGTTTTGGAATTTATGGGTTTAAGCCACTGTAAGTTTTAAAGAAATTGAAATGGATTAAAGTTTTATAATTTAAGAGGTTGATAAAGTTCTTTGATTAACCAAATTAGTGTTTGAGGAGTGAAATCATGAAATTAGGATTTGGACACTTTAAAACATTATATTTATGATTTTTGGTTACTTACTGTGTTGAATTTTAATATTTATGTTTATAAGGTTTTAGAGTTTTAAAGATTAGGATTTAAAAAATAGGGTTTAAGGTTTTAAGGGAATTAGGGTTTAAGAAAACTAGAGTTTAGAATAATTGGTTTGAGGTTACTGTCTTGGTTTTAAAGTTGAATTAGGATTTTTAGTGTTTCGGAGAATGTATTAGATTTTAGAATTTGGAAAAACAATTTATAGTTTTATGAAGCTTTATGAAAATAAACAAAATGATTTAAGGTTTATAGAAACAGAAAAGATATTTTTTAGGATTTTTGGAAAGAAAAAGATTCAATTTATGGTTTTGGAAAATTAGAAAGCAGATTAGGGTTCTGGTAAATTTTGAAACGATTTAAGGTTTTGAAAAGTTAGAAAGTAGATTAGGCTTTTAAGATTTTGAAGAAACAGAAATTTTCAATCTTGAGTGATGAAGCTACTGTAAAGAAAAATAAATAAAGAAATTCATATCTTCGTTTGTTGGTTCCACCAAAAATTATTTCTAGGATGAGCAAGAACAAAGGCAAGATGGTTGCCTTTGATGGATTGAATTTTCTTATTTGCTTCTCTCAAAAGTCCGATCGTTAATCTCTGCCAAAAAGTTTCTCCTAGTCTAATCGATTCTCTTAAATTTTTCCTTAGCTCAATTGTCCTCTGAAATTTTCCTCCTAAATTTTGATCGCCTCTGTGTTGTTTTTTAGTCCTTATTTATAGAAGATTTTAATGATTAATCTGAATTGTTCATGGAATCTAACATTAATTAAGAAAAGGAAACATAAACCGAATTGAATTTTGGTTTCGAAAAAATTTGCTTCGGAAAAATTTTGCTGGTGAAAAAAACTGCTGTGAAAAAATTTTGTTGGAAAAAAAGTTGTCGCGGTAACCACGAGCAAAAATTGGCGAGTTGGGCGGCCAGGCCATTTCATCCAATCAAACCTTTTCGGCGATGAATTTTTCGTCGCTAATTTTTTCGTCGCTGATTTTATTTTTATTTTTATTTATTTATTTGTTTATTATTATTTGTTTATTTTTTATTAATTATAAAAACTAAATACTAAAGCAAATATTATTTAATTAAGATAACAAAAAAATTAATTTGGACTAATTAAAATATATTGGACAATACAAAAATTATTTTGGACTTATTAAAATATATTGGACCGGACTGGGTCAAAAATTAAGGGTCTACAATGAGGTACTGGATAGAGTTGAACTAGTTGCCTATAGACTCCCTTTGCTGCCTGAATTAGATCGAATTCACAATGTCTTCCATGCCTCTATGCTGCAAAAGTACTGGTCAGACCCATCTCATATTTTGTTAGTGGAATCTATTGAGGTGAGTTCGGATCTGACTTTTGAGGAAGAACCAATGGCTATTTTGGCACATGAAGTGAAAGAGTTGAGAAATAAGAAAGTGCCATTTGTGAAGGTTCTTTAGAAAAATCATGCTAAGGAAGAGGCAACTTGGAAGATTGAGCAAGTGATGCGAGATCAGTATCCCTAGTTATTCCAGACTTGAGATTAGGCAATTTCGAGGATGAAATTTATTTGTAGAGGGGGAGAATTGTAATATCTTAAATGATACCCTAAAATTTTAGAAATGCTTATTGCTGTAATGGAATTAAATGCTAAATGTATGTATGATTAAGTGGAAAGAAAAGAAAAGGGAAGTGTGTATATGCTGTAAATTTGGAGATATATACAACATATGCAAGTCAATGTTTTAATTATGGTCAAATGAGATAATTAATTATTAGTGGAAGATGATATTTATTATATTATAATATATTAATACTTGGTTGAAATTAAAAGAGAGTTTTTATGTGGTTTAAGAGGTTTGTGAGTGGTTTGACTTTTATTATCTTCTTCTTTCTTCTACAAGACCATTGCTAAGGGAAAAGAGAGGTTTTGTTGATTCCTCACTCAAGCAATTGAAGGATTTCAAGTGATCAAGTTAGAGTTTTAAGGATTTTCTTCACTTTTGGTAAGTTTCTAACTTGTTTCTTTGATTTCATTTGGAGTTTGTGTTTTTTAGTTTGTTGGATGGTTGGTGTAGTTGTGTGTATGGTTGATTTTGATATGTTTGAGGTTTTTTGGTCTAATTGACTTTGATTTTGGGGTTGGAATGAGAAAATGTTAAGTTTGGTGAAGAAAACAAAAGTAGTGGACTGTGTATGTGTTGAGTTGTAAAATATGGTTGCGATTGTGTGTTGATGCATGTAATTGAGTTGTTTTGATGTTATGCAAGTTTATTATGGTATATTGATGGTTTTGGTTAAGTTTGTTTGGAGTGGAAAAGTGAAAAAGAAAGAGGTTTGTTGGATGTGGCATTTTTGGTGTCGTTAGTTCTATTTTCTATGTGGGTGACACGAGCAGTGACACGCCCATGTCACTGAGCATGTCACAGCTTCTGTGTTGGAGTAGTATTGACACGTCCAATGATACGCCTATGTCACTGAGTGTGTCATAGCTACTGTATTGTTGGAGGATTAACACTTCCAGTAACACGCCCATGTCACTGAGCATGTCATAGCTTTTGTGTTGGAGGAGAATTGACACGTGTAGTGACATACCCATGTCACTGAGTGTGTCAAAGCTTCTGTGTTGTGGGTTTAGCACACAATCAGGGACACGCCCGTGTTGTTGAGCGTGTCAAGTGTATGTTTTGCCCTAGTTAGTTCTCTTATTTTTTTATTATGTGTATTTGTGAGTAGGGATTTTTAACCCCACTCCTAGTGGAATGGTTCTTGCGACTTCGGCACTATTTAGGCTTGAGGCCTTAGAGAACATGGACTTAAGCCCGAAGAAAATGGAGTCACCACTCGGACGGGCTGGAAAAAAGAAAGGGGTGGATGACTCAATTATTAAGGAATCCCCAACCACCTAATGGGTTCGAAAAGTTGGGAATGTGTGGGGAAGGTGAGAAATGGCCCAGCACCCCCCACAACGCCCAGTTCATTGGAATCGACCTCCTTTGCAGGTCTTAATATTATAAAATTCTTAAATATGACAATATTATCCATGCTACATACAACAATTAAATTAAAGCATCATTATATTAAAGTCAAAGCAATGTCCAAACAAAGCAAATAAATGGACACCCATCCGAGGATGGAAACATATCCTTACATCAACCATATCTAAAATAAATAGGACACCCATCGAAAGTTGGAAACTTGTCCTTTAATTGGTCCAAAATATAAAAGCAATTTAAATTACATAATACTTATTTAAATTACATAATACTTAACTAATGAGGTACCCACAAAGTGGAAACATACCTCTTACAATTTGAATACTAAAATAAACAAATAATAATCATAATAATAAAGAAAATATCCATCCATGATAAATTAAATAAATCAAGCATTGAAATTAAATAAATCAACCATCAAAACATACAATAAACTACATAATCAAATCTAAAATTAAATAAAGCAAGAAAGATACGAATTTAGGTTTATGTCTCAATTTAGAGTTTTTTAATTAACATTTAGAGTTTTGGGATTTTAGAATTATTATTGTTATTATTTAGGCTACTGTAAAGATTTTGGAAAATTGGAATGGATTAAGGTTTTATAAATTTAAGAAAGTAGTAAGGTTTTTTGGTTAATCAATTTAGGGCTTAGGAGTAACATTATGAAATTAGGGTTTTGGAATTTTAAAACATTAGAGTTTGTAATTCACAATTTATTGGATTGTGATTTTAGTTTTATTGGATTATGGCTTTAGGGTTTAGATTTATTAGTTTGGGTTTTAAGCTCACTGGATTAGGGTTTAGGGAAAGTTAGGGGTTTTTGGTATTTTGGAAAACATATTTGATTTTAGGATTTAAGAAAACATTTTAGAGTTTTATAAAAATAATTATGATTTTTAGAAAACGTAAAGAAGGTTAGGGTTTGGAGATTTAAGAAAACATTTGGAACGTTTGGACAAAAAGTTAGGATTTAGATGAAAATAGTTCGGGGAAATAATTTAGGGTTTTAAAATTTTTGGAAACAGAAGAAACGATTTAAGGTTTTTAAGGTTTTTGGAAATAGAAGAAACAATTTAGGATTTTTAAGATTTTTGGAAACAGAAGAAACAATTTAGGGTTTTAAGGTTTTTGGAAACAGAAGAGTAGTTTAGGGTTTTTGAAGTTTTGGAAACGGGAGAGAAATACTTTAGGGTTTTAAGGTTTCTGAAAAGAGAAGGACAATTTTAGGGCTTTGAAGCTTTGATCACTGACTAAGGCTACTGGATGAACATATTACCAAGTTTAATGATTTAGGTTACTGAAACAAAAATCAATGATAGATGTATTTAAAAGAAAATATGGCAATAACATTGTGAATATAATCGAAGCAAAGATTTATAATCAAACCTCCATTCGCTAGTTCCACCAAAACTGATTTTTGGATGAACAATGACAAAGGCAATGTCACTGCCTTTGATGGATTGCTGATTGCTTCTTATTGATAATGTCTCTTGCTTGTTAGGGTTTTTCTATCTCATTTTTCCTCAGTCAGAATTCCAAAGTTTTCCTCCAGTAAAAACTAATTTTCCCTCCCTTAATTCTGAGTTTTAATGTGTTATTTATAAGAAAAATCATAAACCTACTTCTAATTTTTTAAGGAAATTAAAACCAATTAGGAAAAGAAACCAAAACCAAATAGAATTTGGTTTAGGACAAAATGCATTGGAAAATTGCACTGGCAAAAAAATTGCTGGCGAAAGCTGCGAGGATTGCAAGATGCGAGGGCCAGCGCTGGGCAGGTGGCCAATTTGCCTTCGGCGATGAATTTTTTTATCGCCGATTTTTCATCGTCGATTTTTATTTATTTATTTATTTATTTTTATTTATTTAACTTTACCATTTTTATTAATATTAAAAATTATAAATATTAAATATTAAAATAAATATTATTTAATTAAAATGCCACAAAAATTATTTTAGACTATATAAAAAAAATATCGGACCAGACCGGGTCAAAAATTAAGGGTCTACAGTTTGCCCCTTGCTTGAACGATCTGAGACTATAGCAAAAGAGAGTGAAAAGCAATAAGTCTTAAATTTTCTGAGATGATTGAGGTTTTGGGTTCTGGACTCAGTTCAAGTTCTGGCCTCAAGGATAATTTTAGGTTCTGGACCTAAGGGTAATTTGGGTTCTGAACCCGAGCTAAGTTCTGAACTTAAAAAAGATTTTAGGTTCTGAACCTAAGGGTAATTTGGATTCTAGACCCTAGCTAAGTTCTGAACTTAAAAAAGATTTTAGGTTCTGAACCTAAGGGTAATTTGGGTTCTAGACCCGAGCTAAGTTTTGGACTTAAGAATAATTAGGGTTCTGGACCCGAGCTAAGTTCTAAACTTAAGAATAATTAGGGTTCTGGACCCGAGCTAAGTTTTGGACTTAAAAGGAATTTTAGGTTCTGGACTTAAGTGTAATTTAGGTTCTGGACCCGGGCTAAGTTCTGAACTTAAGGATAATTTGGGTTTTGGACTCGAGCTAAGTTCTGCACTTAAGGGAGATTTAAGGCTCTGGACATAAGGGTAATTTAGGTTTTGGACCCGAGATAAGTTCTTGACTTAAGAATAATTTGGGTTCTGGACCTAAGCTAAGTTCTAGATCCAAGCTAAGTTCTGGACTTAAGAATAATTTGGGTTCTGGATCCAAGCTAAGAGAGATCTAATTGTCTGCAAAAAATAATTATAGTCAGTAGTATACTAAAGGAATTTGCAAAACATTTAGCTAATTTTTACCATGCACATGCACATATCTTCTCCTTGACCCCTGCGTGTAAAAATATTTTAAAAGTCCAAAAATATTTATATGCACACAAGTATTTGAATGATTAAATTGAATAATTGAGTTTATTATTTATTTACTGTGTAGTCACTGTTCATGCACTATTTACTATTTGTAAATAGTAACCTACTATTTGTAAATAGTAATATACTATTTATCAATAGTGAAATTTTCTTTTTGAATTTTCTTTTTTTCTTTGCCATTCCTCTATATAAGCACAACACTCAGCTCTTCATTTCATTCCAAGCAAACTTCTTTATTTCATAACTATAAATCTTTCATAAGAGAGTTTAACATAGAGTTTTGAAAAAAAATGTATGCTTTAAGATCAGGAACTCGATCTAATGCTGAGTTATTAGAGTTTATTCGACGGCATGAAGATGCAAATACAAGTCTACTAGCCGGGATGCCGCTTCATTATAGTTCAAATCAAAAGAGCAAGATAATAATTTAATTATTTATTTTAACAGCAAATTATTTTTTGTAGTTTGTTTTTTTTTCTTTTGTGTTTTTATTATTTATTTTTTTTCCTTTTTGTTTGTTTGTTATTTTTTTGGTTTTATATTTTTTCATATTTTTTTCTTTTCTGTTTCTTTTTCTATTTTTTCTTTTATGTTTCTTTTTATTTTTTTGTTTCCTTTTTGTTTGTTTCTTTTTTTTAAAGAAAATTTAGAAAAAATAAATTAATTAGATGAATATATTTAAGAAATTAAGTAAATAGAATATAAATTAATTTAGCCTAAAAATTGGTGGTATTGATATAATGATGTACTTACCTCGTGTTAACTTACCTGTCTCCATGTTAGCATGATCATTGCGTTATTCGGGGCGGAGAGTGTGTCTACAAAGCGCGACAATGGTATGAGGTAGCGCCTTCTCTGGTATGGCAGATTATCCGAGATTGCAGTTTTGAGAGCTTCAACTTGCAATTACCATCTGAGGAGTATCCAATAGACCGGAGTGTGGTTCAAGCATTGTCAGAATGGTGGACGGACAACCCATACTTTTCATTTGCCCATTGGATAGATGACAATTGGTCCGGTTGAGTTAGCTGCTATAATCAGCATTCGGTATTGCTGCCTTTCGGTACCTCTTAATAATGATATTCTGACATTTGAAGAAATTCAATAGTTAATTGGTATGAAACCATCATTTAAGGGGCCTTTCAAGATAAAAAATTGAGCCAATTCATAGTTATTGGATGAACTACAAAGGATGGGATCACAGAGACACAGCCAAACAGTATGCCCGAGGATTTTTACTGTAGTTGCTCGGGCCGACAAATTTAGACAGCATAGAATTTGCCATCCATTTGTCGGTGTTGAGGGCCCTTACTAATATGAGGATGGTACCGGTTTACGGCTGGGGTGAAGCTGGTCTTGCCTGTCTTTACCATGGTCTTGACAAAATTTGCAGAAATAAAAAGTCTTTTATTGGCTTTATGGTGGTTATCGAGGTACTTTTCTTCCACCAATGTCAATTCCATTCTTTTCTTATATGAATTTGATTTTTATTATTGTTGTAGGCATGGGCATATAAGCACAATCTTGTGAAGGTGTCTGGCATTTTCTGAGAGAGAGTCGAGTATCCGAGATTAAATTTTTGATTGTCAGATCGTATAGAAGTTCCCGGCTCTCACCATGTGCACAGCCAATGCTATTTCTTGAGTTGCTTAACCTGGGACTAGGTAAAATGCCATTAGTATACTTTAAGATTTATATAAAAGTTTACTTACCTTATGTCATTTTGTAGGTAAATTTATCCTAGTGGAATACAGAAGAGCGGACAAACTGGACTTCCTCCATAAATGCCGCACTGCCTTTTCAACATACTCGCCGAGTCATCGTCGACCCTATGTCTAGCGGCTGGTTTCTCGAAGAGAAAGTATATGAGTGGTTTCTTGGTCCAGAGCAATGGAGGATCCTGATGCGCTGCCCGAAATAAACTTTAAATATCACATCAATGCCGGAGAATCCTGATGCGCTGCCCGAAATAAACTTTAAATCTCATATCATAACCATTCCAAATTCAACTCAAAATATTTTTTCAGTCATTCTAGACACATTGGGGAACAGCATATCAAAAATTCACTTCAAGAACATATTTCTATATTTAATTAAAAATCATACAAGTCACAGCATTTCACTAATTGTAAAACAGAAAAATTTAAAAAGGAGTTCAATGGTTAAAGTACCAAACCTTACTATTTCTTAGTCCTTTATCTATATCACTTCCTTTCCTTCCTTGTCTCCTTGATTTCCTATGAAATTTAACATCACATATACAAAGGTAAGAACCCTAGGTATAGACATAGTCTTATCTTATGATTTTTCTAATGGGTACTAGCTTATTTTCACCATTAAACACCATTATTTCTTTCATCATATATACAAAGGTAAGAACCCTAGGTATAGACATAGTCTTATCTTATGTCATAATACTTAGAAAGTTCTTGTGCTGTAATTTTATAGTCTAGGGTGTGAAAATACCAAAATACCCTCCAGCGATTAATCGATTGTAACTTTTAAACCGTGCATTTTTGGGGAAAATTGAAACCCACGGTTATGACCCGATTAATCTCGAGAATATTCTTCCGGGGTCAGATATGGGCACTATTAAGAACTTTCGACACTTAATTTTTAAGTTTACATAGTTGCCCCTAACTTTGGAGAAATTTCCACTTAGGTCGTCGGCCTTTCAAAAAATTACCTTTAGGCCCCGTCGACTTCACGGGCCTCCTTTGCATACTGATTTTGTTTTTGACTATCTCGAGCCTCTATTTGACTACTTATTTATGTCCTTCTTGCCTAATACTCGACTACTTAAACTTTGGGATGTGACAGATCAACGAGTATTGGATATCATGGACCAAATGGAAGGAGGCTTGTCGCCGATACCCATGATCTTAGCTGAGATTTTAGTCGAATTAGACCAACTTAAATCAGGATTGTCAAAGAGACTAACTGGGAGTCCATCGTTGCTTCAGGTAATTACCTAAATTTCCCTTTTGGGTTTTCAATTTAGGTTTTCTCTTTCTTCCTCTTTTTTTTTTATTTTATTGCTCTAATTTTTGCCTAGTCCACCCATGCGGGTTTTCGGAACTAGCGAGCTGTCCTAATTTTTGCCTAAGCTGCCCTTGCGGGTTTTCAACTTAGCGAACTCTTTTTTTTTTAATTTAATTTTCCCTCACAGATTTGACTTCAGGAGCGTCTCTGCTTGCTTGATACTCCATCCATGGATTTTTTTAGATATTTGCCACGACATCATTCCTCTAGGAAACTACTCCATCCTACTTCTTCATATGCTGACTAGGTTGAATAGATCCACTCACGTGCTGAAGTCAACATCCGTTAGTTGGTACCATGGTGGAAGATTTCTCGTATCACCATGCGGACATACTTGATGTATGTTCCTCTTGCTGCTCTTCATCAAGGTACTTGCTATGATCCTCGCCGACTTAGCCGTCAGTATGGAGCTGAGCCTCACGGTTCTGAAGTCACTCCCAATTTAGACATGCCTTGCTTGACTAAAGCCTACGTGGATCGGCTAAGGCAAAGCTGGCCTGCACAGAACACTTATCATCTGCCATAGATTTTACATTTGTCAATTTAGAAAGTGTATTGTTAGGATGAAAAAATAATTAAAGTAATAAAAGATGCTTCTTTTCCTTTTATAATTTGTCATCACTTTTTGCTATTGTGTTCATTCATTTCCTCCATATCTGGTTAAATACTTATAACAGTGCACATAAAATAATTTTAATATTAATTCTATTTTATTAAATTGGGGAACAACCAAACATAAAGCCAGCATACACAAGATTACTCCTATTGCTAACTAGCCCTTTCGGGTTTTCTAATTGATGATTTTCTCTCATTTAGCCCTAATTATTGCCTAGCTCGCCCTTTCGGGTTTTCGAAACTAGCAGACTGCTCTAACTTTTGCCTAGGCCACCCTTTTTGGGTTTTCAACCTGGTGAGCTTTTTTTTATATACATAAAACCTCTTCAGCCTGTCAATGTTCACTGGTTCACTAAATTCGTTCCCGTCCATGTCTGATAACTTCACTGCACCCTTGTTCATGACTTGTTTCACAACATATGGCCCTTCCCAACTAGGCCCAAACTTCCCTCTTGGATCAGATACATTAGTCTTACATTGTTTCAACACAAAATACCCTACTCTGAGTTTTCTGATCTTAACCCTTCTATTGTAGGCTCGAGCTATCTTTCTTTGAAACAGTTGATGATGATACAGTGCCTTTAACCTTCTCTCCTTTAATAAAGCTAACTGCTTGTATCTGCTCACTACCCATTATGTTTCAAGTAGTTCAGCTTCGAAGACTACTCTTAACAACTTGATCTCAATTTCCAACTGGCAAAGGGCCAGAGTGACCATTTGAATCTGACGGATGTATCTCTCCTATAATGTCAATACCCCAAGTGGCAAAGGGCCAGAGTGATGCAAGAAAGTGAAGACATAGAATGCAATTTTTCAGGAGGCATGTGATTCAATTTTCCATACATCTAACATTGTTGGCACTTCTTTACAAACTCTATATAATCTTTCTCCATGGTTAACCAGTAGTAACCTTGTTGAATTATCTTCTTAACTAGGGCCAAACCACTTATGTGCGGACCGCAACTTCCCGCATGTATTTTTGACATGATGTGTTCCACTTCAGGCTTCCTCAAGAATCTCAAATGCACCCCATCAGGCCATCTTTGATATAACTCTCCATGAAAAGTGATGTATTGTAAGGACCACTGCCTTATGGCTCTTCTTTCTTTCTTTGTTGCCCTCGACGGGTATTTCCTTTCCTCCAAAAATCATCTTATAGTATCATACTACCTATCATGGTCTATATCAGTTTCTATGATTGTCTCATATTCGTAGCAAGGAGTTGACGAACAGGTCAAAATCAGAGGCTTAAGGAATAAGCTGACAGGATTTTCCCATATCGAAGCCAATGTGGCTAGGGCATCAGCCATCTGGTTTTCTTCTCTTGATAGGTGTATAAATATGCACTCCTTAAAGTTCTTCTTCATCATGGTCAAGTAATGGTTGTATGGTTTTAATTTCTCTTCTTCAACTGCCACTCTCCATTTACTTGGGATACTACTAGCAATGAATCGCCAAAAACTTTTACCTTATCCACCTTCATAATCATTAGGGTTTCCAAACCAAAGATACATGCTCCGTACTCCACCATATTATTGGTTGCCCTGAATTTCAACTTTTTGGCTAAAGGGATAAGTTCCTCTTCGGGCGATTCTAGTATGACTCTGAAACCTGCTCCTTTCCTGTTTACTGCTCCATCAAAATACATCTTCCAACCTTGTACTTCAATTGCCTCTAAATGTTCATTCAGAAATTCCAAGACTACCTCTTTACTATCCGATAATGGTTGTTGGGCCAGGAATTCTGCCACTGCTCTACCTTTGATTGTTCTGGTTACATACTCAATCTCAAATTCTTCCAATATTATCAACCATCGACCATAATTCCTAATCAAAGAGGGTGTCTCCCTTAAGTACTTCAGTGGATCCAACCTGGAAATTAATTGCACACTATAAGATTGAAAGTAAGGCCTCAACTTCTTAGAAGACCAAACCACAGCTATACAGGTCTTTTTAATGATACTATACTTAATTTCATAAGGTAGGAGCTTTCTACTCAAATAGTAAACTGCATGCTCAATCCCTGACTCATCTGCTTGGGCTAGCATGTCTCCTATTGACTCTTCTCCTACTGCTAAGTTTAGCAACAAGGGTTTACCGGGTTTGGGTGGTTTCAAAATATATGGATTTAGTAGATACTCCTTTATTCGCTTAAAGGCCTTTTGACACTATTCATTCCACAGGACTAGCTGATTCTTTTTAAGCAATTTGAAGATAAGCTCACAGATTGTTGTGAGCTTTGCCATAAACCTGCTAATGTATTGTAATTTACCAATGAATCCCCTAACTTCTCTCTCCGTCTTAGGGGTTGGCATATCCCTAATTTCTTTAACTTTTTTAGGATCAATCTCAATGCCATTAGGACCAATCACATATCCCAACAATTTGCCTGAGGCAACACCAAACGCACATTTCATCGGGTTTAATCTTAGCTTATATTTCAATTCTCTATTGAAGAATAATTCTAAGTTTTAGAAGTGTTGTCCCCTAGTATCCGATTTCACCATCATATCATCAACATATATTTCAACTTCTTTGTGAATCATGTCATGAAATAGCATGGTGGCCATCCTTTGGTAGGTTGCTCCAGCATTCTTTAAGCTAAACAACATCACTCTATAACAAAATATACCCCATGTAGTAATGAAAGCAGTTTTGGCTTTATCCTCTTGGGCCATTAACACTTGGTTGTACCCGAAAAATCCATCTACAAATGAGTGTAGCACGCTAGAGGCTGCACTATCAATGAGAACATCTATATGAGGTAAAGGAAAATAATCTTTAAGGGAAGCTTTATTTAAATCTCAATAGTCCACACAGACCCTTATTCTTCCATCTTTCTTTGGCACGGGTACTATGTTTGCTAGCCAATCTGGATATTCTATCACTTCAAGGAACTTCACTTGTATTTATTTAGTGACCTCTTTTTTAACCAATTCAGCCCACTTAGGTCTTAATTACCTAAGCTTTTGTTTGACAAGTTTCATGTGATTGTAAGTAGGAATAAGATGTTCGACTATGTCTTGATCTATTCTAGGCACATCCTCATAAGACTAGGCAAATACTTCTTCATAGTTTTTGAATATTTTTTCAAATCTCTCTCTCTCTCATCAGGAGTAAGGTCAGATGCTATGCTAATGTTTTTAGGATTTTCAATTGTTCCCAAATTTAATGATTGTGTGTCAACATAATTAATATTAAAGATGCTCATGTAACTGCTATTTGAATGTATGCAACCATCAAGAGAAACATCACATAAGTAAGCAAAATCAGACGTTTTTGCATTCATTTTGGAAAAGAAAACATCATCATCCTCATACAAAGCAGTCAAACTAAAATCAAAATCAAAATCATTGTTCTCAAAATCATAAGGTAGAATGTCTTCAAACTTCTCTTCAACCAGGGCACCAATCTCCTTCGAAGTCTTCTCAGCTTTTAGGACAGCTTTCTGGATTGGACTCCTTGTTGGCTGGCAGGGTGAGCTCTTTCTTCATTTGCTCTACTAGCTTGGCAACATCTGCAAATTTTTCAAAACCCGGGATCAACATTCCCATGAACATGATTCGTTGGGGCTTTCCTTAGAGTGGTCCCATGTTTGGAGCTTTGACGAAGATTTTTTCAAGTGGCAGAAAGCTCATCTTCTCATTCTTCTTTGGCTGGACATCTTTGTTGACTTCATCATACCCCAACCCTTTCTTGGAGTTTTGAGTTTTGAAATCTAGAAGCTTTGTCAAACCGGCCTTGCCCTTTCCAAGACCAGCTCCGGGAAGGTAGTTCATGCTTTTCATCATGTTCAAGACCTTAGAGTCCATTACTTCATCATCAGATATTGCAGCTACTTGGAAACCATTGAGAGGTCTCTCAATCATTAGAGCGGTAACAACCTCATTATCTTTGGCCTCAATGACCACTGTCTCATCTCCGTTAGAGAACTTGATTTTTTGATGAAGGGTGGAAGGAACTCCACCAAGAGGATGAAACAATGGTCGTCCCAAGAATAAGGCAAAGGTAACAGGTATGTCCAAAACAACAAATTCAACAATAGATTCAATTGGATCAACCTTGAAAGTGGCTTTAAAAGTTCCTTCAGCATGTCTCTTAGTGTTGTCATAAGCCCGAATGGTTACCTTGGTCGGGTTTAGATCCCTTGTTGACATGGCTAGCTTTGGCAATATTTTAAGTGGACAAGCATTTATGGCGGACCCATCGTCGACCATTACACATGGAGTCCTTTTCCCTTTGATTTCTATTTTGATAAAGAGAGGGCAGATGTGATCGCTCCCCTCTTCCGGTAAATCCTCATCTGTGAAAGAAACCGCTCCCATATTAACTTCACTCTTCTCTTGAATATCTTCACATTTCATTACTCCTCCAATTTTTATGAAGTTGATCAGCTCCTCCGGTGTTATGGTGGTGGAAATTGTCATGCTAGCAAAGGCCTTGGCCATAGTTTCTCGATGCTTTTTAGAAGTAGCCAATAAATCCCAAATGCTAACACTTGCTTGGGTTCTTTTCAGTTGCTTAAGCATGGTATCATCTTCCTCTTCTTTATTCCCTACTTCGACTTCCTTTCCTTTATTAACTTCTACCTCCTTGGGTGGTGGCCTTGCATAAGGCTTACTGAAACTAATGTTCATAACTTCATCTTCTTCGGGCTCGGACCAGGTCCATTCCTCCTTCTTGGATACAAGATCATCATCACTATTGCTTGAAGCCGAAAACCCATTGACAACACAAATTGCTACTTCTTTACCCACCATGTAATATCCCAGAATCTACCTTAAAAGTTTTGGAATTATTACTGTATTTGGATTCAATGTATTTGTTTAATTGGAAAGAGGATAGAAGTGAAGAGAGTGTGTATGATATATATATTGCAATATATAAGATATATAAATATACCAACATATGCCTCACATATGCATAGAGTATAAATTGGTGTTGGAAAGGTGAATTTAGATAATCAACAATAATAATAGAAAAAGAAGAAAGAAAGTTAAAAGATGGATTGTGTGGTAGAGGATTTTTGGGATGATTATTATTAGTATTATTATTATTATTATTATTATTATTATTATTATATATATATATAAGATAAGAACAAGGGAAAGAAGGAGAACCTTCTTTCTCCTTCTTCTTCTGTTTCTTCTTCGTGGACAAGAGAGCACGAGAGAGAGAGAGAGAGAGAGAGAGAGAGCACGAGAGAGAGAAAGAGATGTGATTATACATCAAATTTCTTGAGGATTGAAGATAGAGATGAAGATTTGATAAAGGATTCCAGTAAGTATTCATTTCTTTGAGTTGATTTTCATTGTTTGAGTTGGATTTGATATGTTTGTTGGGTGATGATGATGATATTGAAAGATTGAAGTATATATGTGTGTTGATTTGGTAATTAGATGATGATAATATGATTATTTGTGAAGTTGATGATGAATTGTTGAGTAAGGGTTTAGTTTAATGAATTGGGGATTTGATTTAATTGATGTATGGATGATGTTTATAATGATGGTTGGTATGTGTTTTGAGTGGTGTTGGTGTTTTTGGTAAGTTTGTTATGGTTTTGGGTGTGTTTGATTGAGTTTGATTAAAGTAAAAGATGAGGAAAAATGGTTGTTTATGGGTTGAGTTGTTGTTTTGGCCGGATTCTGGATTTTTGGCCTGACACGCCCAGGGACACGGCCAGATTGTTAGGCGTGTCGTTGGTTCTGTTTTCTGGAATGAGTGACACGAGCAGTGACACTCCCGTGTTATTGAGCGTGTCACAAGTTCTGTGTGACAGTAGAATTGACACGGTCAGTGACACGCCCGTGTTATTGAGCGTGTCATAGCTACTGTGAGTTTGGAGAATTTACACGGCCAGGAGCACGTTCATGATGTTGGACGTGTTGATATGTTTGAGATACAGAAGGTATTACACGCCCAGTGACACGCCCGTGGTTATGAGCGTGTCAATGTCTCTGTATTGTGGAGTTAGGGCACGATCAGAAACACACCCGTGTTGGTGAGCGTGTCATGTGTAGAGTTTGCCCTAGTTGATTCTTATTTATATTATCTCATGTGTATCTCTAAGTAAGTGTGTATGCTCACTTTTGGATTAGGTTTTAAGAGATTGTATTGCCCCTAATCCAAGTATTGAAGGATTCATGGAAGAAAAGTTTAGATGGATATGAGTTTCTTCGGAGGTAAGTACAAAACCTTATTTGATTACATATATTTATATGACTTGGAATCCTAATACATTGATTATAAATGTATTAAGTAATCTACTATATTATTGGTAAAAATATATATATATGAAAAATGTATATGCTATGATATATGAGATATATGAGGGTATAACAAAGTATGGGAAATGTGAAAGCTTACAATACATATATAAATGTTATGAAAGGTGAAAGATGTGATGATATTAATTGTAAGATGTGAATGATATGAGAATGCAATTGATTATGTATACTTGAGTGATGAATTGAATTGATCAATATGATTTGATGATAATGTTGATAGTATATGAATTATGTTATGTTTTATGCATTGTCAATCTTATGAATTGTATTGTGATATATATATATATATAGATTGATGATGCATATGAATAATGATATATTGTGTACAATGTGGAATATCATGAGATAAATTGTGATGAATTACCTTAATATTATGATTGAGGCTTGTTTGCCTAATTGATGATATAAATGTGCTTTTGAATAATGAAGTGTTATATAGTGAAATGTTATAATATGATGTGAAGCCACTGTGATTGGCTCTAATGATGCAAATGAGATATTAAGCCATTGTGATTGGCTAAGATGATACAATTGAAAGAAATAAGGCATGTTTGCCTAAATGATGATGAGAATTGAGAATAGAAATGATAATGAAATAATAAATGAATTGTGTGACTAATGTGTTATTCCATTTTCAGAGTTTGTTGTTGGTGGCATGCCTATTAGTAACAATCTCTTGAAGTTAGGTTGGATTTGATCCTTGAAGCCAAGTTGGGTTGAAGTTTAACATGTTTTACTCCCCTTGAAGCTTGGTTGGGTCTAATCCTTGAAGCCTAATTGAGATGTTACAACCCTTGAAGCTAGGTTGGATTAGTTCTTGAAGCCAAGTTGGGTTGATACTTGGCATGCTTTGTTCCCCTTGAAGCTTGGTTGAACTTAATCCTTGAAGCCTAGTTGGGATAATGATAAATGTGATAATTAAACCAAAGCATTACTCTGAAAATTGAATGGCATATTAGTGTGTCTTGGGCCCATGCTTGTCTTTGTGTAATGTGAGTCATGAATGGTAACATGATTAATAAATAGGATATATGGAAACAATGTTGAAATAAATGAATAATGAGATCTATGAATGCTCTTGATGGAAGTGTGATTCATGGTTGATGAATTGTGAATAAAATGATGTTGTGAAATATGATTTTTGTAATATGTGTATTGATATATTGAAAGTGAACATGGCTTGATGAGCTTTGATGAGTTACGAGCTTATGAAAATGTGGTATAATGTGGAACATGTATGTGAATGTGTAATTTGTAAGATTTGTTTCCATGAAAGTTTGGATATGCCAAAGAAGGGTGATTTGTTGAAAATGATGTATATATATATGTATATAAGATAGAAATAGTAAGTATCATGTTAATGATTGTTCTACCAAGTTATGGAATTATGTTGATTGTAATGCTATATATGTATATGTATGTAATGTATGAGATTAATAGGAATATATGAAGAATGCATTGAAAAAGGGGAAAACAGAATAAGAAAACATGATGCTAAAAATATGAGGTATGTTTATTTTGTAATGTATATTTTAGTATTAATTTGTACTACTAAGCTTTCGGGCTTAGTACGGTTATATTAATCGCGCAGGTAAATAGGTGATGGAGCTGGAGCTAAGCCAATATGCCACTAAGAGAGCAAGTGTAGTTCGAGACCAACTAGAGGGTGATGCATACATGTACAAGTTAAAAGATTTTACATTTTCATGAGAATGTATTCATATGTATTAATGTTCATTAAATTAAAATAATTTGATTTGAACTCAGTTACAGGTTTTTAAATTGTAACAAAAAGTGACATTCTTATACTCTATATACGTATTGTATGCATACCCGGTATATGTACAGTACTTATATAGGATATGAGGGTGTTACAATTATTTTGGTATCAGAGCTTAGGTTTCGAGATTCTCGGCCTAAGTGAAATTTAAAAGAAAAATTTTTGAAGAGTTAATTAAGAATTGAAAAGAAGATTTTTGAAATGCAATTGGTAAGACATGCATGTGCATTTACATCTAGGTTGGTCTCGAACGTGGCATTATTTGAAATGTGATGTATTTGAATTACATGAGATAAATGATAGTGTGTAAATGAGATTTCATATGAAAGCAAATTTTGAAATGTTGATAATAGAGAGGTGATTATGATATAAAGAAATGATATGGGAGGAATAAGTAAAAAGTTTGATAATTGATATCTGTTGATATATAAAGAAATGGCTAGAAGAGTAAAGTTGGAAATGAATTAGAATCAAATTAAGATTTAAAGTATTTAATCTTTCCTCTAATATTTGAATCATTTTCCATGAAACTTTATGTTTGGATTCCTATAAAGAGGAAATATTGTTGGATGGGTAATGTGGAAAGATACAATATATGAATACAAAGAGTACAGTGAATTATTGAATGAGTTAATTGGTAAAGATTAGGTGTGATAATGTAAGGTGTGGATATGTAAAGTTAAGGTTGGTTTAAAAGGAAAAAGAGATGATGTTGGTTAAGTATGAAGTGAGATGGGTGTTGTTTGTATTATTATTATTTTTAATGTAAACATGGTGATTTCAATGATAGAAATATGATATATTTGAATATTGTGAAGGCTCATATTAATAGTGGAGACATGAGACATTTAGATTTTCTTTGGAATAAGCTTAATAATTGTGAAACATAAATGTTTTGATGTTGTTTTGTGGTATATGCATATAAGAGATTATGAAGAGTATGAGATGAGTAAATTGAAGTTTAAGTAAATTAGTAAGTTGTGAATTTATAGTGTTAATGGAATTTGGATAAAGATTATCTTGAACATTGGCAGTTTAATATAAGTTAAACTTGTGATCTATGTGGAATGAATATTACTGTATATGAAATCACTATTAAATTGGGTAATGTGATTGATAGTGAGAATTGGATAGACCAATGGTGATTCAAGAAGTTGAGATTTATAATAACTAGAATTGGAAAGTGTATAGAGGTTATTGGGGCTTAATGTGTATATGATTGGATGTAATGTACATGTGTACAAATATGTGAGTGAGATGTCACCTTAGTAAGGTGACTAAAATTTTGTGAAGTATTATCATGGTTAGAATGTATATATGTGTTAAATTGATAAATAATTTAAATCATGTCAAAAGGGATAAGAATGATGTTGTTCAATGAGAAGTAATAAGTGTTAAATTGTGCTGAAAATATGTAAAAGAGGAATTAAATATAATTGTATGATTATGTGTATACATGTATAGAAATGTGGAATGAACTTTTCAATATGAATGTAATAGTAACATATAAGCAATGTGGAAGGTGAGACATTTTTTTTAGGTGATCTATGAATGTATATATATAGTATAACTATTGGTCAAGTGATATTGGGAATGATATTATATGTAGTAGCGGACCTAAGATAAATTAGGCCTTGAATTATACAAAAACAGATCATGTGATGAAATGGAAAATAAGAATTGATTTGGGAAATAGTGGACAGTAGTATTGTTATAGCAATAACTGAATTTGGCTATCATAAATGTTATGAGTCAAAGTATTTGGGTGAGGAAAGGTTCTATGTATATAGATATATAAGAGATTATAAGGGAAGAAGAAAGTATAAAGAATGAAATTTGTGTAAGACTTGTATATGATTGAATGATGTGCATAATAGAGGTTAAAGATAATATTGTTGTATATGAAATATGCTAATAATGATCAAATAATTAAGAGTAAATTATGTTGGGATAGAGTTGAAATGTGTTAATTTTTGATGTAGTAAAGTTTGGAAAAGTTGGAAATAGAATAATAGAAGAACAGTTTTGGTTTATAAGTTTCAGATGTAACCATTAACCTTCTATGGCCATATGAGTTGTTTATTGTAATTGGCCGGTTAATTTTGTTACCCACAGAATTGGGAAAATATGACTGTAATACAGCCTTGGTAAGATTGATAATTATGTTTCTAGAAACATGGCTAAAGGTTATGATTGGTGAAGTGTATTTCATAATTCTTGTGTTAGCAATTTAGTTATAAATAATGTGAGAATAAGATAAGTATGGTAAATATAATAATGATATGAAAAGTGAAAAGATATTTAAGGGGAGAAATTGCAAAATGTGATTGAGAGTTATATTGAATGTGTTTATGGTATAAAGTGAATAAGTGGATGGATTTAAAATTTAAGTGAGTAAACTATGAAGAATAAGTATGGTATGAGATTATTATGAAAATTTGGTGGGAATTGTACTAAGATAAGTTGAAGTGGATTGTTGTTGATGATCATAGTTTCAAAAAGCTGAGTATATATATACATTTGAAGAGATTCAAATTTGAAAATAAGTTGACCTAATGGAATTAGGTTATATATAATTATATATTGGGAAATTTAATGATAAATTTAAATAAGTTAATTGTTGGTGTGAATTAAACAAGATTGAGATGTTAGTATATTGTAGAAAATAGATCAATTGATCTGGATTTTTGTTATAATTGTGAATTATTATTGAGATTTATTGTGTATAGTTGTACTAAGAGTATAAGATATAAATGACGATGTGTATAATGTAATATTCTGATAGATGAACGGACATGAATCCATTGAATTATATCAATTATAAATGATGATAAAAAGGAAAAAAAGTTGATTTCCTATAAGGTAAGTTCAAAAGTATTGTATTAATATTGATGTTAAGTGAGAAAATACTAAAGAAGGAATTAAGTGTATGAAAAATAAGAATATTATTATCAATTAAGGTTTGATGAAAGTCTGTTTAAGGAATGATTGTAATGATGACATAATCAATATTAAAAAAAAAATAATAATAAGTCAATGTTTTTCAAGATTAAAGTTAAGAGAATAATTATAAAGAGATGAAATGATAAAATATCTTGAATGTAATAAGAGATAAAGGTATATGTCATGACAAGTTTTGGAATTGAAAAATATGATTGACTCTAAGGGGGAAAGTAAAAATTTTGTGATTTGATGAATTATAAGGTAGGTATACAATTAATATCATATGAAAATAAGATGGTGGAATTGTTAAGAATGGAGTGTTATGGTATTGAATAATTTCGAGGACGAAATTATTTAAGGGGGAGAGAATTGTAATATCCCAGAATCTACCTTAAAAGTTTTGGAATTATTACTGTATTTGGATTCAATGTATTTGTTTAATTGGAAAGAGGATAGAAGTGAAGAGAGTGTGTATGATATATATATTGCAATATATAAGATATATAAATATACCAACATATGCCTCACATATGCATAGAGTATAAATTGGTGTTGGAAAGGTGAATTTAGATAATCAACAATAATAATAGAAAAAGAAGAAAGAAAGTTAAAAGATGGATTGTGTGGTAGAGGATTTTTGGGATGATTATTATTAGTATTATTATTATTATTATTATTATTATTATTATATATATATAAGATAAGAACAAGGGAAAGAAGGAGAACCTTCTTTCTCCTTCTTCTTCTGTTTCTTCTTCGTGGACAAGAGAGCACGAGAGAGAGAGAGAGAGAGAGAGAGCACGAGAGAGAGAAAGAGATGTGATTATACATCAAATTTCTTGAGGATTGAAGATAGAGATGAAGATTTGATAAAGGATTCCAGTAAGTATTCATTTCTTTGAGTTGATTTTCATTGTTTGAGTTGGATTTGATATGTTTGTTGGGTGATGATGATGATATTGAAAGATTGAAGTATATATGTGTGTTGATTTGGTAATTAGATGATGATAATATGATTATTTGTGAAGTTGATGATGAATTGTTGAGTAAGGGTTTAGTTTAATGAATTGGGGATTTGATTTAATTGATGTATGGATGATGTTTATAATGATGGTTGGTATGTGTTTTGAGTGGTGTTGGTGTTTTTGGTAAGTTTGTTATGGTTTTGGGTGTGTTTGATTGAGTTTGATTAAAGTAAAAGATGAGGAAAAATGGTTGTTTATGGGTTGAGTTGTTGTTTTGGCCGGATTCTGGATTTTTGGCCTGACACGCCCAGGGACACGGCCAGATTGTTAGGCGTGTCGTTGGTTCTGTTTTCTGGAATGAGTGACACGAGCAGTGACACTCCCGTGTTATTGAGCGTGTCACAAGTTCTGTGTGACAGTAGAATTGACACGGTCAGTGACACGCCCGTGTTATTGAGCGTGTCATAGCTACTGTGAGTTTGGAGAATTTACACGGCCAGGAGCACGTTCATGATGTTGGACGTGTTGATATGTTTGAGATACAGAAGGTATTACACGCCCAGTGACACGCCCGTGGTTATGAGCGTGTCAATGTCTCTGTATTGTGGAGTTAGGGCACGATCAGAAACACACCCGTGTTGGTGAGCGTGTCATGTGTAGAGTTTGCCCTAGTTGATTCTTATTTATATTATCTCATGTGTATCTCTAAGTAAGTGTGTATGCTCACTTTTGGATTAGGTTTTAAGAGATTGTATTGCCCCTAATCCAAGTATTGAAGGATTCATGGAAGAAAAGTTTAGATGGATATGAGTTTCTTCGGAGGTAAGTACAAAACCTTATTTGATTACATATATTTATATGACTTGGAATCCTAATACATTGATTATAAATGTATTAAGTAATCTACTATATTATTGGTAAAAATATATATATATGAAAAATGTATATGCTATGATATATGAGATATATGAGGGTATAACAAAGTATGGGAAATGTGAAAGCTTACAATACATATATAAATGTTATGAAAGGTGAAAGATGTGATGATATTAATTGTAAGATGTGAATGATATGAGAATGCAATTGATTATGTATACTTGAGTGATGAATTGAATTGATCAATATGATTTGATGATAATGTTGATAGTATATGAATTATGTTATGTTTTATGCATTGTCAATCTTATGAATTGTATTGTGATATATATATATATAGATTGATGATGCATATGAATAATGATATATTGTGTACAATGTGGAATATCATGAGATAAATTGTGATGAATTACCTTAATATTATGATTGAGGCTTGTTTGCCTAATTGATGATATAAATGTGCTTTTGAATAATGAAGTGTTATATAGTGAAATGTTATAATATGATGTGAAGCCACTGTGATTGGCTCTAATGATGCAAATGAGATATTAAGCCATTGTGATTGGCTAAGATGATACAATTGAAAGAAATAAGGCATGTTTGCCTAAATGATGATGAGAATTGAGAATAGAAATGATAATGAAATAATAAATGAATTGTGTGACTAATGTGTTATTCCATTTTCAGAGTTTGTTGTTGGTGGCATGCCTATTAGTAACAATCTCTTGAAGTTAGGTTGGATTTGATCCTTGAAGCCAAGTTGGGTTGAAGTTTAACATGTTTTACTCCCCTTGAAGCTTGGTTGGGTCTAATCCTTGAAGCCTAATTGAGATGTTACAACCCTTGAAGCTAGGTTGGATTAGTTCTTGAAGCCAAGTTGGGTTGATACTTGGCATGCTTTGTTCCCCTTGAAGCTTGGTTGAACTTAATCCTTGAAGCCTAGTTGGGATAATGATAAATGTGATAATTAAACCAAAGCATTACTCTGAAAATTGAATGGCATATTAGTGTGTCTTGGGCCCATGCTTGTCTTTGTGTAATGTGAGTCATGAATGGTAACATGATTAATAAATAGGATATATGGAAACAATGTTGAAATAAATGAATAATGAGATCTATGAATGCTCTTGATGGAAGTGTGATTCATGGTTGATGAATTGTGAATAAAATGATGTTGTGAAATATGATTTTTGTAATATGTGTATTGATATATTGAAAGTGAACATGGCTTGATGAGCTTTGATGAGTTACGAGCTTATGAAAATGTGGTATAATGTGGAACATGTATGTGAATGTGTAATTTGTAAGATTTGTTTCCATGAAAGTTTGGATATGCCAAAGAAGGGTGATTTGTTGAAAATGATGTATATATATATGTATATAAGATAGAAATAGTAAGTATCATGTTAATGATTGTTCTACCAAGTTATGGAATTATGTTGATTGTAATGCTATATATGTATATGTATGTAATGTATGAGATTAATAGGAATATATGAAGAATGCATTGAAAAAGGGGAAAACAGAATAAGAAAACATGATGCTAAAAATATGAGGTATGTTTATTTTGTAATGTATATTTTAGTATTAATTTGTACTACTAAGCTTTCGGGCTTAGTACGGTTATATTAATCGCGCAGGTAAATAGGTGATGGAGCTGGAGCTAAGCCAATATGCCACTAAGAGAGCAAGTGTAGTTCGAGACCAACTAGAGGGTGATGCATACATGTACAAGTTAAAAGATTTTACATTTTCATGAGAATGTATTCATATGTATTAATGTTCATTAAATTAAAATAATTTGATTTGAACTCAGTTACAGGTTTTTAAATTGTAACAAAAAGTGACATTCTTATACTCTATATACGTATTGTATGCATACCCGGTATATGTACAGTACTTATATAGGATATGAGGGTGTTACACACCATAGGTTGTTCAATCTTGCCAAATACGTCCTTTTCTTTGGTTGCTTCTCCACCCACATCTTGGAAAGAAGATATGACAAAACTTTCATGTAAACCTCCTCCAATCATGAAAGTTGCCGATGGTGGTACTCTATTAAACCTTGGTAATGGATTATCTTTGGTGTTCGGCTTGTTGGGCTCGGGTAACTTCCCACTATCAATCAAATTTTGGATTTCATGCCTTAACCTCACACATCTATCCGTGTCATGTCCTTGCATTTGATGAGACTGACAAAATGCTTTAGTGTCGAAGTTAGGTGGGAGAGGGTTAGGCAAAGGATGAGGATTTAAGGGTTGTAACAATCCCTTCCTTTGAAGATTATTGAGAACCCAAGACATCAGTTTGCCTAATTCTGAAAATTGTCTTCTTGTTCCTTGGTTAGTAGCATTAACACCAACTGCCTTTTACATGCTTTGGTTACCAGATTGATAGTTTCCTTTCTCGTTCAATCTTGTTGAAAAATGGTTCTTCTCTCTTTCCCATTCTTCTATTTGCAGACCAGCTTGAAGGAGATCTTTGAAATCACGGATGAGTGTATGAGACATCCTTTCACAAAGACTAGGCAACACCCCTCTCACAATCATCCTTATTTGATCAGATTCATCGAACCTTTTCTTGAGCAAAGTAGCCTTATTTCTCCATCTTTTCATATAGTCCACAAAATTCTCATTTGGCCTTTATCTAATGGACTCCACTTCCATTAAGGTAACTTCCATTTCAACACTGTATCCATATTGTTGGATGAAGGCCTTGTATAGCAGATCCCAACTCTTTTGTGTTCCTTCTTCTAAGGTATTGAACCAATCTTGGATAATAGGATCCAATGAGAGCATAAAGTACCTTAGAGTTTGAGCCTTCGTAGCTTTGGCAGACTGCATAGCAGTGATGTACTGCTTCACATGGAGATGAGGATTTCCAGTTCCATCAAACTTTGCAAAGGATGGAATCTTGAACTTGTTTGGAACTTCTTCGTCTAGCTCAAATAATTTGTTAACTTCGAACATTTCTTCGATTTTCAGCTTCTTCTCAAATTTCTTTTCTAAGTCCACATCATCTTTTCAACATCAAAAGTCTCAGTTTTCTCCATAGCTGATCTTTCAACAATCTTCGATTCTTTCTACTTGTCTTGAGGATCTTGGAAGTATTGAGCCCAATCATCATCATCATGAATGATCAACTTATAATCATCAAAAACCACTTCACCAATTTAGTCTTCCCTTTGCCCTTTGGCTTCTTAGTGCTAGCAGATGTTTCGGCATGATTTCCTAAAATTGCAGCCAATTGGTTCTTCATGGTCTCGGCCAGGGCCTCTTTTATTTCTTCCATTTTGGCATTGAGGGCTTTATCCACCATTCTTTGAAATTGTTCGAGCTCCATTGCTTTTGGTGAAAAAGAGATTGAGTCATTGTTAGATTCTTCGTCTCCGGCATAGGTCGGATTGTCGTAAGGTTTAGAATAGTCTTAATCCAGGGCTGTGAGCTAGAGAGGATCAATGATATGAGATCCAAATGTATGTATGCATGTATGCACAAATAATAAACAAACAAGGATAATTAGGATGTTCCTTCCAACCTTATAACATCCACACACGAATGGCGAGTCTCTTTTCCTAGGTAATATGGTTAACAAAATACCAACATGGGGTATCTTGTTTTTGAATAATTCCCTTGAATGTTTCAACCAATAGTTATATTTTTGAAAATGGAAATCAGTTCATGATAATTCCCATTAATTAGGTTTTAATCCATTTATCCAACTAAAGTAGCTTTTATGCTATATTGGATTAAAACTAAATTAAGAGGTTTGTTATAAATAGATTTCTCACTTGAAAAAGTAACTACTGATTCATGCCAAAAACAAGCCCATGATTAATTATTCTTAGTATAAACTAGGCTCACAATTGATTTTTGGTATTTCATAGTTGACCTAAATATTTGTAAGCTCTTTTAAAGGTTGGATAAAAATAATTTTGTTTCTAAGCCCATTGTAAAAAATATTTTAGAAAAGATAGATTTTGGGCTTAGTATTTGGGTCATGAGAAAAGAACTTTTGATTTATTTTTAGAAAAGTTTTATTTTCAAAGACCATATTGAAAAATTTTGAAAATAGCTTTGGTCTTTTAGATTTTAAAGAAAAATTTATTTTGAGCTCACATTGTATTTAGGTCATATTAGAAAAAGAACAAATCAAATAAGCCATGATTTAAGCCAAGATAAATTAACCATAGCCAAACAACAAGCATTTGGGGTAAAACCTAAGGAAAGTAACTAGACCAATTACATGAGCTTTAGTCTTCAGGTTAAAAGGCTTAGGTTCCCATAGCAAGTATATACCAAATGGTACAAGACTATGAGTGGTTATGCCATGCTCGATCTCAATACCTTGAGTAAAAGTATGGTATCCCTTACATAACACAACATGGGTAACACGAGCATCCTAACTCATGCACACGATGCAATCTAATATGATGCAATGGATAATATCATTATAAGAAAGAATAGAATAATATAAAGACCAACGGAATCAACTTCTCTTATCCTCAGTGGAGTAGCCACTGTGAGCGAGGATTTTTGCCCCCACTCTCAGTGGAATGGTTCTTGCGACTTCGGCACTGTTTAGGCTCGGGGCCTTAGAGAACACGGACGTAAGCCATGAGAAAATGGAGTCACCACCCGCACAAGCCAGGAAAAAGAAAGGGGTTGATGACTCGATTCCTAAGGAATCCCCAACCCCCTAATGGGTTTGGAAAGTTGGGTACGTGTGGGAAGGTGAGAAATGGCCCAGCACCCCCTCAACGCCCGGTTCATTGGAACTGGCCTCTTTTGCAGGTCTTAATATTATAAAATTATTAAATATGACAATATTATCCATACTACATACAACAATTAAAATAAAACATCATTATATAAAAGTCAAAGCAATGTCCAAACAAAGCAAATAAATGGACACCCATCCGAGGATGGAAACATGTCCTTACATCGTCCATATCTAAACTAAATAAGACACCCACCGAAAGGTGGAAACATGTCCTTTACATTTGTCCAAAATATAAAAGCAATTAAATTACATAATACTTAACTAATGAGTTACCCACAAAGTGGAAACATACCTCTTACAATTTGAATACTAAAACAAACAAATAATAATCATAATAATAAAGAAAATATCCATCCATGATAAATTAAATAAGTCATGCATTGAAATTAAATAAATCAACCATCAAAACATATAATAAACTACATAATCAAATCTAAAATTAAATAAAGCAAGAAAGATACAAATTTAGGTTTATGTCTCAATTTAGAGTTCTTTAATTAACTATTAGGGTTTTGGGATTTTACAATTATTATTGTTATTATTTAGGCTACTGTAAAGATTTTGGAAAATTGGAATGGATTAAGGTTTTATAAATTTAAGAAAGTAGTAAGGTTTTTTGGTTAATCAATTTAGGGCTTAGGGGTAACATTATGAAATTAGGGTTTTGGAATTTTAAAACATTAGGGTTTGTAATTCACAATTTACTGGATTATGATTTTAGTTTTATTGGATTATGGCTTTTGGGTTTCAATTTATTAGTTTGGGTTTTATGTTCACTGGATTAGGGTTTAGGGAAAGTTAGAGGCTTTTGGTATTTTGGAAAACATATTTGATTTTAGGATTTAAGAAAACAGTTTAGAGTTTTATAAAAATAATTATGATTTTTAGAAAATGTAAAGAAGGTTAGGGTTTGGAGATTTAAGAAAACATTTGGAAATTTTGGACAAAAAGTTAGGATTTAGATGAAAATAGTGCGGGGAAAATAATTTAGAGTTTTAAAGTTTTTGGAAACAGAAGAAATGATTTAAGGTTTTTAAGGTTTTTGGAAACAGAAGAAATAATTTAGGGTTTTTAAGATTTTTGGAAACAGAAGAAACAATTTAGGGTTTTAAGGTTTTTGAAAACAGAAGAGTAGTTTAGTGTTTTTGAAGTTTTAAAAATGGGAGAGAAATACTTTTGGGTTTTAAGGTTTCTAAAAAGAGAAGAACAGTTTTAGGGTTTTAAAGTTTTGATCACTGATTAAGGCTACTGGATGAACATATTACCAAGTTTGATGATTTAAGTTACTGAAACAAAAATCAATGATAGATGTATTTAAAAGAAAATATGGCAATAACATTGTAAATAATCGAAGCAAAGATTTATAATCAAACCTCCATTTGTTGGTTCCACCAAAACTGATTTCTGGATGAACAATAACAAAGGCAATGTCACTGCCTTTGATGGATTGATGATTGCTTCTTGTTTCTAATGCCTCTTGCTTGTTAGGGTTTTTTAGTCTCTTTTTTCCTCAGTAAGAAGTCCAAAGTTTTCCTCTAGTAAAAACTAATTTTCCCTCCCTTAATTCTGAGTTTTAATGTGTTAATTATAGGAAAAATCATAAACCTACTTCTAATTGTTTATGGAAATTAAAACCAATTAGGAAAAGAAACAAAAATCAAATAGAATTTGGTTTCAAAAAAACTGCGTTGGAAAATTGCGCTGGCAAAAAAATTGCAGGTGAAATCCGCGAGGATTGCGAGTTGTGAGGGCCAGCGCTAGGCGGCCAATTCCTGCAGTGATTTTCCATCGTCGATTTTTATTTATTTATTTGTTTATTTTTATTTATTTAACATTACCATTTTATTTTTATTAAAAATTATAAATATTAAATATTAAAATAAATATTATTTAATTAAAATACCACAAAAATTATTTTGGACTATATAAAAAAATATCAGACCAGACTGGGTCAAAAATTAAGGGTCTACAGTATCACTAAGTGAGTGTGTATAATTACATTTGGATTAGGTTTTTAAGAGATTTGAGGTAACCAATCCAAGTGTTGAAGGAGATCTTGGAAGAGGAGATTGATAGATTGGTGTTTGTTGCTCTTAGAGGTAAGTACAAACCTTACATGATTGCATACATTTACATGACTTTGGGACTTAACACATTTGGTTGGAAAATGTTTTAGGCTACCTATTATATTGTTCATTTACGAGAATGGTGCTATGATTTGCATTATGTGAACTATATGAATTATATGCTGAGGATTCAAAATATATGAACAATGTAATTTGTTATGTATACCCTAATGATGATATATGAAGCCATTGGTGATGGCTACAATGATATAAATGAAATATTTGGTGCTTTGTGCCTAGATCATCATGAGAAAAGGAGAATGGATTTGATAATGAAAAAATGAAAGAATTGTGTGCCTAGTATGTTATTCAATTTTTAGAGTTTTGTTGTTGGTGGCATGCCTAAAAGTAACAATCTCTTGAAGTTGGGTTGGGCTTGGTCCTTGACGCCAGGTTGGGTTGATGCTATGCTCCCCTTGAAGCTTGGTTGGGCCTAGTCCTTGAAGCCTAGTTGGGATGTTACATATGAGGTCATCCTCATTGTGATAATGATTCACCTACGGGATTGATAAATGTTATTATTGGACCAAAATAGTAACTCTGGAATCTGAATGGCATACTAGTTTCTTTTGGGCCCATGCTTGTCTTAGTTTTAATGTAAATTATGAATGATGAAGCAATAGGACAATATAATGAGATTTAATGTTATGAAATATGATATGCTTATATATTGCTTCTAATTCTTGAAAGTTTGATATTGGCACTACATTGAATCATATTGTTATCATGGTTAGTACCACTAAGCCTTTGGCTTAGAGCGATTATGATTTATCGCGCAGGTGACAAGGTAGATCTGGTTGAGCCGGAGAGTTCAACTAGACTGAGTTGAGTCTAGACTTGTGATTCCTTATGAAGTGTTGATTTTGGACTACAAGATCAGAGACGAACTGCCAAGCATGTATAAACTCTATATTTTTGTAAATATTGATTTTAATATGTACATATGTATATTCCACTACATTTTCCATTGTTTATTAAACAAATATTTTGGATAAACTTTGGGTGTAATGAAGATACATGTATATATATTTTAACAAGGAATGATTTATCTATTACTATTTATAATGATGATTTGATGATAAAGTTTTAAAGATTGGTTCGCTTCAAATAGACTGTGACATTTCTTGTATCCGGTATATGTATATTACATATGTGGGTGTATGTGGTGTACGTATATGGGGTATAGGGGTGTTACAATGGCTATATTGAATTGGGGTGATGCTTGGTAATTGATCATTGCATGAATAGGGGGTTGCCCTTATTGAGAAAAATTTCATTGTTCTCTGGTTGGTTTAGTGCCATTGCTGTTATTGTTTGATAATGCCTTACTATTGTTGGTTTTGTTGGGTTGGTATATCATATCGCTCTTTTTGGATTGTTTGGTGTACTTTGTTTTGAGGCTATTCTTGTTTGTTTTACAGATCATGGGTCCTCGCAAACAAATACCATCTAAATTATCAACTAAATGGGCCAGAGATGAAGGTAGCTCAAGCCGACCTATAACCAATCCCATCTCAAAATTCATGGTCGGCCACAAATGCCTTCAATTCTCAACTGTGGAGGAGTGAAGGTGGTTTGAATTGTTAGGGAACAAGGACTGGTCGCCACCTACGGTTTTGGATTGGGGTGCCATGGAGCCAGCCAACATAATGACTAAGGTTCAGGAATTGATCAACTAGCCGGGATGGGAACAACTCTTCTCCATCAGTGAGCCTTCCTACAAATAGTTAACCCTAGAGTTCTTCTGCACTTTTCAATTTGATAAAAACAAGATCTCCATCATCGAACCGACGATGAAATTTTGATTAGGAGGTCAGCGATTTCACATGAGCATCAACGAACTTGGCATACATTTGGGTTTATTTACTATGGAGGAGGTGCAGACTGTAGAGTATCTTAACTCCGAGTTGGACTTTACGGAGTATAATATCATTCCTGGAGCACGTTTGCACCAAATGTCGCCAAGTATCAGCCGAACGTATCCAAGGCATCATGTAATATCCCAAAATACACCCTAAAAGTTTTGGAATCATTATTGTTGTATTTAGATTTAATGTGTATGTATGATGGAAAGAGAAAAGTAGTAAAAAGAAAGTGTATATGTTGAATATATATGGATATATATATATATAACATATACATAGTATATAAAGGGGTGTAGGAAAATAAGTGTATATAATTAATAATAATAATAGTAATAATAATAATAAAGATAAAGAAGAAAAGAAAAGTTAAAGGATGAAGTGGTGCTGGAGGATATTTTAGTAAATATGTAATTATATTATTATTAATATATATATATATAAGATAAGTATGAAAAGAAACAAAGGAGGATTTTCTTTCTTCTTATCTTCTTCTTCTTCTTCTTCTTCTTCTTCTTCTTCTTCTTCTTGAACGAGAGAGAGAGAGAGAGATATGATTTTGGTTGATTTTTACACCAAATTCTTAAGGGTTTTAAGAGAGTTGAAGTTGGAGATTGAAGATTTGGCATAATATCCAAGTGTTCATTTCTTTGAATTGATTCTATTGATTGTGTATCCAAGTAAGTATTCATTTTCTTGTATTGAGTTCTTTTGATTGAGGTTATAGTTGATATGGTTGGTGTGTGAGATGATAATAATGAAAGATTGAAGTTATATAAGTGTTAAATTGATAGGTAATTGATGAATACAACCAATATGTTGATTAAGGGTGTTGTAGTATGGATTTTGGAGTGTTTGTGTTGTCAAGGATGAGAATTCGGAATACATGATTTTTGCCTGACACGGCCAGTGACACGACCGTGTTGTTGGGCATGTCATCGGTACTGAGTCTGACGTTTGTGACACGACCATTAACACGGCCATGTTACTGAGCGTTTCATAGCTACTGTGAGAAAAAGTAATTGACACGGCCATGAACATGCCCGTGTTGTTAGGCGTGTCAATGTTTCTGTAAGGCAGAATGAATGACACGTCCAGTGACATGCCCATGTTACTGAGCGTGTCAAAGCTTCTGTATTGTTGGTTTAGGGCACGATCAGGGACACGCCCGTGTTGGTAAGCATGTCATGTGTTGAGTTTGCCCTAGTTGGTTATCATTCTTATTTTCTTATATGAATAATTACCTTTGGATTAGGTTTTGAAGAGATTGTGTTACCATAACCCAAGTGTTGGAGGATTCTTGGAAAGAGTGTAATATCCTCATTTATGCCCTAGAAGTTTTGAGTATGTTGTTGTTATTGTGGTTGTTGATATATATATTGGGAAGTGAATGTTTGTGCATATATGTGTTAAATTGTAAGAGAAAAGAAATGGGAAGAGAATGTATATGTATATGTGTTTTGGAGAAGAAATTTAGGGTTTAGAGACAAATGTATATGTTGTTTATATGATGATATAATTAACATATACATTGGTCAAATGAAGAGTCAAGGTGATGGTTAAGTGGAAGAAGATATTTTTGGTTGTTAATGAAATTACTATAAAGGGCTTATATGAGACAAAGAGTTAGTTATATGGTTAAGGGTGTTTTGGTAATTTTCCTTGTAAGATGCATGGTGGAGATTAAAAGAAGAAAAGGTGTTTGACTTGTGCATTTTCTTCTTTCTTTCTTGAAGTGGCCGGATTCTCCATAGACAAAGAGAGAAAGAGAGGTGATCTTGAGGTTTGAAGCATTTTGAAGAAAGAAACAAGGGTTTTGGTTAAAGATTTGTAGATTTCTTCATTTGAGGTAAGATCTTTTCTTTAATTTCTTCAATTCTTTTGAAGTGGTGTGAGAAAGGAATTAGGGTTTGTTGGTTTGATGATGAGAAGTTGAGTTGGTGAAGGTGTTGGAAGTGATTGTGTTGAGTAAGAGTTGTGTTTAGTGAAATTGTTTCTGTTTTACAATTAGTAAAGGCTGTGATTTGTATGATTTTTAATTAATTATAGAAAAATGTTCTTGAAGTGAATTTTTGATATGTTGTGCCTCTATGAGTGTAGAATGACTGAAAAATATGTTGATTCGATTTTGGAATGGTTATGAGTTTAGAAAGATTATTTTCATTAGACCTGTTCCAGCAGGTACCTTAACTGGGACAGCTATATTTCGTGATTTTTAATAAAATGTAGAAAAATCATATCCAATCGAATTTTGGATATGTTGTTGCTTAGTGAGTCTAGTATTTGAGAAAAATAATTTGGAACCACGTTGATTGAATTTGATTTATGGAATTCACAAAGTTCAGAACTGCTGCCAGGATGCAGGGCAATTGGGGCAGTCTGGTTAGGTGAACTATTTGACCAAGATTTTGTGTTCAGTTTGATCTGAAATTTTAAAGGGATGATTTTAAGATACAAAACTAAATTCTGTAAAAATTTTAGAATTTTTAGTCAAGTAGATTATTTTATACAATTTTTCAAAATAAGGATAAAATGGAGTTTAAAACCAGAATGTACTATTTATGGTTAGGGTTTTAATTCTTTGTTCTTTTTGCATTGCTTTGGTTTTCCAAAGGTAGGTTGGTCCTTAAACCTAACCCTAAACACTTTAAACACACTTGAATCAATGAATGTTATAATCAATTGTTCTTTGCCCTAATTGCATTGTTGAGATTGAACAATGTTATGTTGTGCATTGTGAATGGTAATGTGTTTCATGAGTAATGTGGTATGAAATGTTGATATTTATGAATGATGCTATGTGAGATATAATGTGATCATGGATGAGATATATATATATATATATACTTGAATAATGAGATGTTATATTGTGAAATGAAATGTGAAGCCATTGTTATTGGCTAAGATGATGTAATTGAAAGAAAGAAGGCATGTTTGCCTAAATGTGATGAGAATTGAGAATGGAAATGAATTGTTTGTTTAATATGTTATTCAGTTTCAGAGTTCTGGATTTGGGTGGCATGCCTAAGAAATGATGACAGGTAACAGTCTTGCCGGGTTGAGGACCTCCTCATAGGTGTTGAGTTGATGGTCCAAGAGACTGGGTCTGTTACACTATGAGATATATGATTTGTAACAGTCTTGCCGGGTTGAGGATCTCCTCATATGTGTTGAGTTGATGATCCAAGAGACTGGGTCTGTTACACTTGCCTACGGGCGTGATTATTGTGACTATGAACCAAAGCAGTAACTCTGAACTCTGAATATCGTATTAAATACTTGTTGGGCCCATAGGTGTCAGGGTTATATGAATGTCCTAAATAATGTTATGAGTTAATGAAATGAGATGTTGGTTATTGAGTATGATTGATTAATGTTGAATGTGGAAAGATGTTGAAATGTGGTATGCTCATATGACTATGATTTGTGAAATGCATAATTATGTGGTTAACTTTATATTTATGATATTGATCTTATCAATAACATATGTGGCATTGCATTACATTAAAGCATACCATTAGCATGTTTTATCTTACTAAGCCGTTGGCTTAGCGCGAATGTGATTCTTCGCGCAGGTGACAAGGAAGAACCAGAGAGTTCCTCTAGGCCGAGTCGAGCCTAGATTTTGAAGATTGAATAGTGGGCTTTAAGATCGAAGACTGACTGCCAAACATGTATAAATTTTATGTGTTGTAAAACTTGAGTTTTGATGTATATGAATTTGTAAATATTGTTACTTTCCGTTGCATAGTGAACAAAGATTTTATCTGCTGTATTTCATAATAAACCTTTACTTTATTTTGTACTAGAAGTGTAAATCCTTTTGCAGGTTGTAGTTGAGGTTATAAGGGGGATTTATTGGAAGTGTACTGAGAATGATTTTGTTTGCATTGGTTTGTGTAAAAATGTTTTCAAAAATTAGAAAAAAAAAACCAGTTTTGTCGACACTTGGGATTGAATTTTTAGGCAAAACTATGGCAAAATTTCTATAAAAATCGGAACAAAAATTTGACTAAGTAAAAGTGGTAGCAACATTAGGATAGGGTGGCGCCTCTACTCAGCTTACACACGTAGGTCGGGAAGGGGTGTTACAAAGAGGAATTTAGATTTGGTGTGAGTTCTCTAGAGGTAAGTACAAACTTTCATAGATGCATTCTTTTATATGATTTTGAGACTTAACACATTTAGTATAAATGTGTTAAGTAAATTACTATATTGTTAATATAATGTGACTAATGTTATTATTTGTATAGTGTGAAAGATATGATGATCATTCAAAAAGGTATGTGCAATGCAATTTGTTATGATAAATGTTTTAATAATGAATGGTGTTAATGTGTCCTGAGAAATGGTGAAATGTGATGTCATTATGGTTGATAATAATGATTGAAATGAAATAAATAGACATGTTGTCTATATGATGATGAATTTAAGATACATGTGCAATGAAATTGATTATGTATACTTGAATGATGAAGTATTATAATGTGAATTGAGATATGATAATATGTGAAGCCATTGTGAATAGCTATGATGATTCAAATGAGATGTGAAGCCATTGTGATTGGCTATGATGATTCAATTGAGATAAGTGGGGCATGTTTGCCTAGATAATGATGAGAATTGTGAATGAAATTGATAATGAAATAATAAATGAATTGTGTGGCTAATGTGTTATTCAATTTTCAGAGTTCTGGGTTTGGCGGCATGCCTATAAAATGAAAAAGGTAACAGTCTTGCCGGGTTGAGGATCTCTTCAATTTGAGTTGAATTGAGGTCCAGGAGACTGGGTCTGTTACACTATGAGAATTATGAATATGAAATATGTGAAAGGTAACAATCTTGCCGGGTTGAGGATCTCCTCGATTTAGTCGGGTTGATGGTCCAAGAGACTGGGTCTGTTACATGTAACAGTCTAGCCGGGTTGAGGATCTCCTTGAGTTTAGCGAGTTGAGGTCCAAGAGACTGGGTCTGTTATCCTATCCATGGATAGAGATATATATATTGCCTACGGGCTTGATTATTGTGATTATAGACCAAAACAGTAACTCTGAACTTTGGAATAACATAGTAGTGTCTCGTGGGCCCATGTTTGTCTTTGTTTTCAATGTGATTTATGAATGTGAAATGGATAATGAGACCTCTGTTTGTCTTTGTTGAATATGTGATTTATGACTGGTGAATTGCGAATAATGAATTAATTGAATAAAATAAGGACATGTAATATTATGAAGTATGATATGTAATATGTGTATGGATATATTCATTGTGAGTATCAGTGATAGAATTGTGGCTGGTGTTAATGATATGTATATATATATATATAATTAGAGATATATGAAAGGTGTAATTAAAAAGGGAAAAAGTGATAAGAAACTAATGGTAAATGAAGTTATATATATATATATATGTTTATATTATTTATTTGTGCTACTAAGCTCTCTGGCTAAGCGTGGTTGTGTAATCGCGCAGGTGAGTAGGTGATAGATCTAAAGTCAATTGGTATGCCACGAGAAAGGTAAGAGTGTTCTGAGACTAACTAGAAGGTGATGCATGCACGTAAGATTTAATTACGTTGTATTTTGATAAGTAAAAATGTATTATTGTTTGGAACTCAGTTAAAGGTTTTACATTGTAATGAAAAGGTGACATTCTTATACTTTATATATGTACTGTATGTATGCTAGGTATATGTATAGTACTTATATAGAGTATGGGGGTGTTACAATTATTTTGGTATCAGAGCTTAGGTTCGAGATTCTCGGCCTAGGTGAAATTAAAAAGAAAAAGTTTTGAAATTTAATTTGTAATACATGCATATGCATTAACACCTAGGTTGGTCTCGGATGTGGCATTATGTGAATTTTACTTTGATTGAATTAGAGGAGATAGATGGTATTATGTGGATGAAGTTCTACATGAAAGTAAAAGAGTAGAAAAAGAAATGATATGGAAACATTTATACAAGTTTAATTGATAAATTAAAGAATGGGAATATATTCAAGTAAAGTAAAGTAAATTGTTAAATGTGTTGGTAGTACAAAGAAATGAATAGAAGAATAAAGTTGGAATTGAGTTAAAAATAAAATCAAGATTAAAGTATGTACTCTCTCCTCTACAGTTTGGATCTCTTTCTATTAAATCTCATGTTTGGATTATTAGAGGAAGGAAATATTGTTGGATTGTTAATATGGAAAAATATGTTATTGAAATGAAGAGAGTATGATGGAATATTGAGTGAGTTGATTGGTATAGACAAAGTGTGATTATTTAAGATTTAGGTATATAAAGCTAAGGTTTTATTTAAAAGAAAAAGAGATGATGTTGGGTAAATAAGAAGATATATTAGTGTTGTTTGTATGGTTATTTTAATGCAAACATTGTGTTTTCAATGTTAGAAATGTGATATGTTTGAATATTGGGAAAACTCATGTTAATGGTGGTAATATGTGACAGTTGAATTGTTGAAATAAGTTTAATATTTGTAGAAATTATATGTTTTGATGTAGCTTTGTGGTACATATATATAAGATGTTTTTAAAGCTGATATTAAGAAAAGATGAGATTGGTAAATCAAAGTTTAGGTGAGATAGTGATTTGAGAATTTAGAATGTTAATGGAATATTGATAAAGATTACTTATATATTGATAGTTTAATGTATGTTAAACATACGAGTTATTTGCAATGAATATTATTGTACATGAGAATACTACGAATTGGGTAATGAGATTGATAGTATAAGAATTTGTTTCGAAGTAAAAGAAAGTGAATAAGCAAGTGAAAATGAGTTATTTTAAGTTATTTGAGTGGAAAGGGTAAAAGTGGATATGGAAATATATTAAATGCTTTTAAAGACAAAAGTGAAAGAGATGTCACATTAAGAATGTGACTAAGATGTATGTGAAGTGTTATTATGGTTAGAATATATATTGGTTGTGTTGATAAATACTTTACATTATATTAAAAGAATGAGAATGATAATGTTCAAAGGAAGTAATAAATATTAAATTGGTATAGAATGTATGAAAAAGGGGAATTAAATAAGATTATATAATTAAGTGTAAACATGTATAGGATACATGCGCTGAGTTTTTCGATATGAAAGAAATTGTATTATGTAAGGAATGTGGGAAGTGAGTCACATTTTGGAGGTGGCTTATGAATGTGTATATAGTATAACTATATGATTAAAAATATTAAGAATGATATTGCATGTATCAGTGGACCTAAGAAAGATTAGGTCTTGACCTGAGTAAAGTTAAATAAATTATGTGACGGAATTGAGAATGGGAATGAACTAGAGTAATATTGAACTGTGAAATTTTTATGGTACTCATGGAACTTGATAATCATATAATATTTTGAGTCCCAAAGTATTCGCATGTGGAAAGGTTCTATGTATATGTGTAAAATAAGACTCTGTAAGGACAAAGGAAAAAGTATAAAAAAAATTTAGAAAAGATAAATTAGAAATGGAGTAACAAATGGAATTAGTATAAGATTTATATGATCGAATATGTATACGTAAGAGATGTTAATAATACTGTTGAAACATGAATTAAACTAATGATGAGCATATAATTGAGTACAAATTGGGTTGAAACAGAGTTGGAATGTGTTAACTTTTGGTGTAGCCAAAGTTTAGAAATGAATATGTAATTCTTGCAATACAACTTAGCAGGGTAATTGGAAAAGTTTGAAGCAGAATAATAGAAGGACAGTAATGATTTATAAGTCACAGGCTTGATTATTAATCTCTTAAGGCCATAGATTTTGTTTAGTATATCTGGCCGGTTAGTTTTGTTATTCACAGATTTGGGACTGAGATAATATGACTGTAATACAGATTTGGTGAGATTGATAATTATGTTTTAGATGTATAGTTAAGAGTTATGATGGGTAAAGTTGTACTTTACCATTTTATGTTAGAAATTTGGTTATATTTATGAGAAGTAAGGAAAGAGAAGAGTAATGTAAATATTTTGAGTTATGGATAATGTGGTAAAAAGGTAATTATTATAATAATAATAGTGGTATGAAATGTGAAGAGATATTATGGGAGAAATTACAAAATGTGATTGAAAATTTTAC
Organism: Garcia nutans; assembly: GCA_947685225.1. Taxonomy (NCBI): domain Eukaryota; kingdom Viridiplantae; phylum Streptophyta; class Magnoliopsida; order Malpighiales; family Euphorbiaceae; genus Garcia; species Garcia nutans. Next base: position 13,742,719 of record CANTUV010000040.1, read on the forward strand.
TGAATAAGTAGATGGGTTTAAGGTTTCAGTGAATTAACTATGGAAAATAAATATGGCATGATATAATCATGAGGATTTTGTGGAAATTGTACTAAGATAATTTAAAGTGATTTGTTATTAATGATCATAGTCTCAAAAAAAAAAAACCGAAGAGATTAGAATTTGAATATAAGATTGACCTAATGGAATTAGGTTATATATATATTGTGAAATTTGATGCTAAATTTAAATAAGTTAATTGTTGGTTTAAATTGACTAAGATTGAGATGTTAGTATATGGTGGCAGATATATCAATTGATCTAGATTTTGCTAAAGTTGCAAATCAATATTGAGATTTAATATGTATAGTTGTACTAAGAGTGTAAAATTTAAATGATAATGTATATGATGTAAAATTCTAAAATGAGAATGGACAAGAATGAATGGAGTTATATGAGTTGTAAATAATGATAGAAGGGAAAAGGTTGATTATCTATAAATAGGTTGAAAGGCATTGTATTAATATGTATGTTAAGTGAAAAACATGTTAAAGAAGGAGTTAAGTGTATGAAAAATAAGGATATTGTTATCAATTAAGGTTTGATAAATGTCTATTTTGAAAGTGATTGTAATGACGGGATAATCAATATTAAGATTTAACTCAATGATTTTTAAGGTTAGATTAAAAGAGTAATTATAAAGAGATGAAGTAATAAAATATCTTGAAGATAATGATTAGATGAAGTATATTATAAGACGATCTGATTTTTGTATAAAAGTAAATTCATTGGGAATGTGAGAAATTATCTTGATTGTTTTGTTGAGAAAGTAATAATATATATATATATACAGATATAATGATGAATTGTGAAATTTAAAGAAGATGATTAACTCTAAGGGGGAGAGTAAAAGTTATGTGATTTGATGACATAATAACTTAAGAATATAATTAACTTTATATGTAAGTTAAGATATTATTGTGTTAAGAATGGATTGTTACGGTATTAGATAATTTCGGGGATGAAATTATTTAAGGGGGAGAGAATTGTAATATCCCAAAATACACCCTAAAAGTTTTGGAATCATTATTGTTGTATTTAGTTTTAATGTGTATGTATGATGGAAAGAGAAAAGAAGTAAAAAGAAAGTGTATATGTTGAATATATATGGATATATACATAACATATACATAGTATATAAATGGGTGTAGGAAAATAAGTGTATATAATTAATAATAATAATAGTAATAATAATAATAAAGATAAAGAAGAAAAGAAAAGTCAAAGGATGAAGTGGTGGTGGAGGATATTTTAGTAAATATGTAATTGTATTATTATTAATATATATATATATATAAGATAAGTATGAAAAGAAAGAAAGAAGGCTTTTCTTTCTTCTTATCTTCTTCTTCTTCTTCTTCTTCTTCTTGAATGAGAGAGAGAGAGAGAGAGAGATGTGATTTTGGTTGATTTTTACACCAAAATCTTAAGGGTTTTAAGAGAGTTGAAGTTGGAGATTGAAGATTTGGCATAATATCCAAGTAAGTGTTCATTTCTTTGAGTTGATTCTATTGATTGTGTATCCAAGTAAGTATTCATTTTCTTGTATTGATTTCTTTTGATTGAGGTTATAGTTGATATGGTTGGTGTGTGAGATGATAATAATGAAAGATTGAAGTTATATAAGTGTTAAATTGATAGGTAATTGATGAATATAACCAATATGTTGATTAAGGGTGTTGTAATATGGATTTTGGAGTGTTTGTGTTGTCAAGGATGAGAATTCGGAATACATGATTTTTGCCTGAAACGGCCAGTGACACGACCGTGTTGTTGGGCGTGTCATCGGTACTGAGTCTGACGTTTGTGACACGACCATTAACACGGCCATGTTACTGAGCGTGTCATAGCTACTGTGAGAAAAAGTAATTGACACGGCCATGAACGCGCCCGTGTTGTTGGGCGTGTCAATGTTTCTGTAAGGTAGAATGAATGACACGTCCAGTGACACGCCCTTGTTACTGAGCGTGTCAAAGCTTCTGTATTGTTGGTTTAGGGAACGATCAGGGACACGCTCGTGTTGGTGAGCGTGTCATGTGTTGAGTTTGCCCTAGTTGGTTATCATTCTTATTTTCTTATATGAATAATTACCTTTGGATTAGGTTTTGAAGAGATTGTGTTACCATAACCCAAGTGTTGGAGGATTCTTGGAAAGAGGAATTTAGATTTGGTGTGAGTTCTCTAGAGGTAAGTACAAACTTTCATAGATGCATTCTTTTATATGATTTTGAGACTTAACACATTTAGTATAAATGTGTTAAGTAAATTACTATATTGTTAATATAATGTGACTAATGTTATTATTTGTATAGTGTGAAAGATATGATGATCATTCAAAAAGGTATGTGCAATGCAATTTGTTATGATAAATGTTTTAATAATGAATGTTGTTAATGTGTCTTGAGAAATGGTGAAATGTGATGTCATTATGGTTGATAATAATGATTGAAATGAAATAAATAGACATGTTGTCTATATGATGATGAATTTAAGATACATGTGCAATGAAATTGATTATGTATACTTTAATGATGAAGTATTATAATGTGAATTGAGATATGATAATATGTGAAGCCATTGTGAATAGCTATGATGATTCAAATGAGATGTGAAGCCATTGTGATTGGCTATGATGATTCAATTGAGATAAGTGGGGCATGTTTGCCTAGATAATGATGAGAATTGTGAATGAAATTGATAATGAAATAATAAATAAATTGTGTGGCTAATGTGTTATTCAATTTTCAGAGTTCTGGGTTTGGCGGCATGCCTATAAAATGAAAAAGGTAACAGTCTTGCCGGGTTGAGGATCTCTTCAATTTGAGTTGAATTGAGGTCCAGGAGACTGGGTCTGTTACACTATGAGAATTATGAATATGAAATATGTGAAAGGTAACAATCTTGCCGGGTTGAGGATCTCCTCGATTTAGTCGGGTTGATGGTCCAAGAGACTGGGTCTGTTACAGGTAACAGTCTAGCCGGGTTGAGGATCTCCTCGAGTTTAGCTAGTTGAGGTCCAAGAGACTGGGTCTGTTACCCTATCCATGGATAGAGATATATATATTGCCTACGGGCTTGATTATTGTGATTATAGACCAAAGCAGTAACTCTGAACTTTGGAATAACATAGTAGTGTCTCGTGGGCCCATGTTTGTCTTTGTTTTCAATATGATTTATGAATGTGAAATGGATAATGAGACCTATGTTTGTCTTTGTTGAATATGTGATTCATGACTGGTGAATTGCGAATAATGAATTAATTGAATAAAATAAGGACATGTAATGTTATGAAGTATGATATGTAATATGTGTATGGATATATTCATTGTGAGTATCAGTGATAGAATTGTGGCTGGTGTTAATGATATGTATATATATATATAATTAGAGATATATGAAAGGTGTAATTAAAAAGGGAAAAAGTGATAAGAAACTAATGGTAAATGAAGTTATATATATATATATATAAGCCAGAGAGCTTAGTAGAAAGGTAAGAGTGTTCTGAGACCAACTAGAAGGTGATGCATGCATGTAAGATTTAATTACGTTGTATTTTGATAAGTAAAAATGTATTATTGTTTGGAACTCAGTTAAAGGTTTTACATTGTAATGAAAAGGTGACATTCTTATACTTTATATATGTACTGTATGTATGCTTGGTATATGTATAGTACTTATATAGAGTATGGGGGTGTTACACATCAAATTTTGAGTCCTTCCCCTACGAGTAGTGCATAATCTATTGGTTCACACCATTGTGGCTCGGCTTAGCAGTACGGGAGTTGTTGGATTAAGGGAGTTGTTCTTCTTAAACTACATGGTCCATAAGATCTGGTGCAATGTAGCTCATGCTATCACGCATTTTTCTATGAGCAGTCCAAGAAAGGGGCACCAGGTAACTTGCTCGGTGGCATGTATGTTACGAGACTCGCTTGCAGCTTGAGGTGTTGGATGGATGCCTCCTGATGACTTTGGATGGGCTTCCCAAACTATTGGGCATGGATATTTTGAAACGGTTGAACCGGGAAAAGATGGTGGAACTGCAGGCACCGCCCATGGATTTTAAGCCAGTTCCACCCATGGATTTTGAGCCAGTTCCTCCTGCTCCCACTTTCGACATACCTCCACCTCCACCGACAGACATCCCCGGCCTATCCACCACTGCTGGTCCTTTTTCCTTAGCTGGCTGTCTTTTCCTCCAGCCCCTACTTTCAGAGATTGGTGTCATTCTGAGAATATTGAGTGGGATGGTGACCAAAAACCAACTGAGTTTGAGCACTAGATATGTAGGATAGAAGGAAAGATCAAAAACATCAAGCTGAACTAGAATAAGTTATTGACTCAGCAGGATCAGATCCAGCATTCCATAGAGCAGCACTACTCATCCTTCCAAGCGCAACTGGATCATGAGATACTGAGGAGTCAATGTCTAGAGTAATCTATGCTCGAGTTTTGGAGGCATCAGGGATTTAGCCCTTCGAAGCCACCGCCACCACCATACCAGCCTTCAGTGCCCCATATTGACGTCTCCGACGATGATGATAGCGATGATGATAGTGCCAGCGGTAATAATACCGGTGCTAGTAACGATTCTAGTGCCGAGCCCATGATCAACTAGTTCATTTTGTTTATTTATTTTATTTTCTTTTATTTTCTTAAGAATTCCTGTACGTTTCATTTTTAATATTTTAATATTTTTGTTTTTTATTATTATTATTTTTATATATGTCTTGAACCTTCACCATTCTCTATGTCAAATTTTTTTGTCCTGTCGTTCCTTCAACATCGAAACACTTTTGGAATCTTATTCTCTCTTTTATTCTTGTTATTATTTTAGACACATTGGGGACAATGTGAGTCTTAAGTGTGGGGGAGGGGCATCTTTTATAAATTGAGCTTTTATTTTCATTTTTTTCAATTGGTTGCATTTGTCTCGATTAGTTTCTTTGATTTTATTTTTCAATTCAAGTAAACTAGATTGCTATTATAATATGAAGTGAAATGGTTCCTTTTTCCATTAAAATAATGATTGATTTAATGAAAAACAATCTCTTGTTGAGGTTGACTCAATTTTCTTAATTGATTGCTAAAGACTAAATGTTATAGTTTGAATTAGGTAGTTGATTGATGAGAGTTGCACATATGAAGTTTAAAACCTTAGTTACATTCTTGAGCATAGCCCAATTCTTTAGATACTTGAGTCAAACTTAGTATGATATCTTTATTATCTTAAGTTCTTTACCACTTTGCTATAAATAAAATAAATAAATAAATAAATTAAACCAATTTTTCAGGAGCTTTGAAAATTTATCCCTGTTCCGCTTATTTTAACTCTTGAATTAAAACAATTGAGTTGGAATCATAAATAGTGCTAGTAGCCATTTGAATGATGATTCTAATTGAGTAACCGGGGGTCGGCATCACAAATATTTACTTTTGCGTCAAAAAGTTAGTATCAGTTCAAAAAAGTCGAGCTCCTTTTGAAAAAAAAAATGTTTCAAGCAATGCATTTTATTAAGGGGTCAAAGAACTTAAGAGAAAACTTACTTCCTTACTTTGTTCATGACTTTTGAGTTCTTGGAATTTTATGCTCAATCTTTTAACTTTGAACTTTTAAATTTTAGATCTGATAGATTTTTATTTTGAAACTTCTTAATTCAGCTACCATGTTTGAGATTTAGTTTTTGGTTGAGAGTGTTGGGTTTTCTAATTTAAGTATTGTAAAAACTTTTGTTTTCATTGGATATAGAGGGGTCTTTCGTTTCTACCTATTATAGTAATTTGGTTTGCTTGAGGATAAGAAAAAACTCAAGTACGAGGGAATTTGATAAGTGTATAATTGATGATATTTTTGTCCCTATTTCTTAATATATTTATTGTCAAATTGAGTTTAATTTGTTTGTTCAAGTTGTTATTAGGGTTGATTCCAAGAACTTTTGACACGTTGGGACCTTAAGGTTATCTAGGTCGGAATCACGGATGAAAGACAAGGGACGAAGCTATTTTGGGCAGATTCTTCAAGTGACATGCCTAGTAACATGGGCGTGTCCGTTGCCGTCTCATTCAACTACTTTGTAGAAGCTTCGACACTCCCAGAGACAAGGGCGTGTCACTGAACGTGCCATTTCTCCTGACTTACAGAAGTTGTGACACGCCAATGACATGGGCATGTCCATGATCGTGTCCCTAACTCAATATTGCAGCAGCAACAACAAGCCCAAGGACATGGGCATGTCACTACCCATGTCATTAAAGTTCGAAACAACACCGCTGACACGCCCAAAGACACGGGCGTGTCAGGCAAAAATATCTGGGCTATAAAATCTGAGTTAAAAAGTGAATTAGGGATATAGAGTTTATTTTTCACAGCCAACCTCCCAAGAAAAAGAGAGTTTTTGGCAGCCAATAGTGATGGTGAAGACCCATTCCTGTGAGATTTAATCCAAGATCTGAGGATTGAAGTGAAGAAACACAAATCATTCATTATGGATTGTTTGACTTCTTTTACTTATTTCCCCTAATTTGGTTTTCTAGTTATGAACATGAGCTAAACATTTTATCTATCCAGATATTGATGAACCCTAGCTTTATTGTATGGATTGAATAGTACTTATTAAATTAAATCATTTGATTAAGTTGTTTTATCCTTTTGATTCTTAATTTCTTATTTCCATTTGATAATAGCATTCTTATTGATTGGTTGTAATTTTCATATTATTGACTTGAGAAAGCTTGATATGAACAAAATGCTCATTAGGATTGAAGGTTAATTGGAGTGCTAGAGATACACTTACAAGACCCTTTGGTTTAAAGTTCCTTGTTCTTATTGCAAGATCTATTTAATTATGCTTGAGAAGAGATTCCTAGCATTCTACTTAGTGATTAGAAATTAATTCAATTGAGAGAGGTTTTAATCTAATTTAGCGGAATGCCAATTCATTTCTATTATTTGATTTAATTGAATTGATATTCATAAATACTTTTCATGGCTAGGGGGATTCAATATCTGGATAGATAAAATGTTTAGCTCATGTTCATAACTAGAAAACCAAAATAGAGGAAGTAAGTAAAAGAATTCAAACAATCCATAATGAATGATTTGTGTTTCTTCACTTCAATCCTCAGATCTTGGATTAAATCTCGCAGGAATTAGGTCTTCACCCTCACTCTTGGCTGCCAAAAACTCTCTTTTTCTTGGGAGGTCGGCTCTGAAAAATAAACTCTATATCCCTAATTTTCTCTTTAGCTCAGATTTTATAGCCCATATATTTTTTGCTTGACACGCCCGTGTCTGTGGGCGTGTCAACGGTGTTATTTTGAACTTTAATGACATGGGCAGTGACACGCTTATGTCCTTGGGCATGTTGTTGCTACTGTAATGTTGAGTTCCATTTGAGAAGATGATTGCTGATTTAGAAAAAGAAATTTGAAAAGAAGTTGAAAACTGATAAGATGTTCGAGGTTGACAAGTTGTTTGAACTAGACGAGGAGGTCCCATACAAGTTCAAGATGCCTTCCTTTGCCAAATTTGATGGAACTGGAAACCCTTATCTCTATGTGAAGCAGTACATCACTACCATGCAGTCTGCTAGAGCTACTAAGGCTCAAACTCTAAGGTACTTCATGATTTCATTGGACCCTGTTGTCCAGAAGTGGTTCAACACCTTAGAGGATAGTACTCAAAAGAGCTGGGATTTATTATACAAGACTTTCATTCAACAATATGGGTACAATGTCAGACTGGAAGTTACCTTAATGGAAGTTGAGTCCATTAGACAAAGGCCAAATGAGAATTTTGTGGACTATGTGAAAAGGTGGAGGAATAAGGCTGCATTGCTCAGGAAGAGGCCTGATGAATCGGATTAAATTAGAATGATTGTAAGAGGGGTGTTGCCTAGCCTTCATGAAAGAATGACTCACATGCTTATCCAAGATTTAAAAGATCTTCTCCAAGCTAGTCTACAAATTGAAGAGTGAGAAAGGAAGAAGAATCGCTTTTTGGTAAGAAGGAATGAGAAAGGGAACTACCAGTCGAGTAATCAAAGCACGCAAAAGGATGTTGATGTTAATGTAACAAGTTAAGGAAATAGAAGACAGTGCTCAAAATTGGGAAAACCTATACCTTGGGTTTTCAACAAGCTACAAAAGTAGGGGTTGTTACAACGTTGGCTCCTCGACCGCTATATAATCCCCTACCACCAAACTTCAATGGCCTTTTGTCAATTTAATCAAATGCAAGGGCATGAGACGGATATATGTGCTCATCTAAAATATGAGATGTAAAATTTAATTGACAGTGGTAAGCTTCCTGAGCCTGATAAGCTTAGGACAAAAGATAATCCTTTGCTAAGGTTCAACAGAGTGCCACCACCGGCAACCTTAATGGTAGGAAAAGGATTGGAGGAAGATTTTATTTTATCCTCTTTTCAAGATGAGAAATAAGGAGAAATTTTATTCAACAAACATCCTTTAGCTTGAAGTGTTGCTCTTTTTATTTTATTTCACTTTCTTTAGTACTTATTTGGAACAATTATGTTTTTAAAATTAAGATTATTTGAAGATATTATTTTCGTTAAATTTTTATTGGTCTTTGTTCATTTTGGTGCTCAAACGATGACGAATTTAGCTTGATATTTATGAATTAGTATATCTATGCATTATAATTCGAATAACTTTACTAGGTGAGGGAATTGTTCTATAGCATTGAGTTGTGTATGCTTACTTAGAGAGGGCTCCTCCATAATTACCTTTGTCTAGTCAGTCTTAGAACATGCTTTGACAAACTTTCGAGGCAAAATTGAACTCTACTTATTTAAGGGAGAGATGATCTAGGCATTGTTTGGTTAGCCAACAACTAGTATCCACCCAATTAAATAGCAATCCCTAGTTGTCCCTTTGAGCCTTCATAAGATTTCAACCTTCTCTTTATTGACTTATAAGCTCGATAACTTACCCTAAGTTGTTGTTACACTTTTGACAATTCTTATGATCACTAAGTTAAAGAGGTAAGAAAATCAAAGAAAAGAATGCATATTCAAGACCATATGGATAGTTGAAGTTCCCAAGACCATAAGGGTAGTTGAAGTTCATCTGATATTAGACCTAATATCTCCAATTCACTAAGATGACATTAGAACAATAAATAATTTGTCCTCGTTGAAGTAGACTCACTCTATTCCACTCATCTATAGTCAAGACAATTCTTCTAGAATTAAGACCCAACCAAAAAAACCAAAAAAAAGAGAAGAAGACGAAGAAAAAAATGAAAAAAGAAAAAAAAGAAAAGAAGAAAAAGAAAAGAAAATAAAACCCGAAATGGTTCAGAAATCCAACCAAGATCTCTTTTACCTAAAGCAGCTGAAGGGAAAGACAGTTTGACTTGAATTATGTCCAACCCAACCAAAGATTCAATCAAAATCAGAGAAAAAAGAGAAAGATCATCTAGTTTTTAAAAGTCCTACAAAGGAAAAGGACGAAATGATAAATTACCAAAAACAAAGCAAAAAAAGGGGAGAGAGAGAAAAAAGAAAAGAGAAAAAAGGAAAGGAATGTTAGTATCAAACTTTTTGTAAGGGCAAAGACTGTCGTAATCAAGATCTAGAGTAATGCCAAGAAGTTGAGAGAACACTCAAAGCTCTATCTTTTCATGCTCCCAACTGTCTAAAGTTCCAACAAGCATTTTGTAGTGTGAAGGTTTGTCCATTATGTCACATCAGCTCCAATCTTAAAATGGCTTTCATTTTACCCATATCCCTTATAGACCCCATTTCAAGCCTATTGTTGATCTCTCTTGGTAGGTATAGTCTATTAGTGAAGATAGTTTGAATAAGCATGCATATGAGATAGAGAATATTCAAACACAATGAGACCTTTGGCCAAGTAATGTGTATGTGCCTATCTGAAGTGCAACAATTCTTGCTTAAATAGAAATAATTTTTGAGTTTAGTATGGTAACTAGGGTTGTCATGTTATAGATATGTTAAATTTGAAAATCGAGTCCTGAAGTACAATGACACTAATTTGACAAAGTCAACATTTTATTAAAAAAATGTGTTTTCTTATTGAAAAAAAAAACCTTTAAGCAAAGGGAAGTGTGTTGCATCCTCAAAACTCGAAGAACACATTGGGCAAAGAAAATGATTATTGGCAAGGTTATGAAAAAGCTACCAATTGGCATATTGAATCATAATTTGAAATGGATGTATCTCCATTGTTTAGGGTCTCCACTACTCATGTTTTCAACATCTTGAAGATAGAAGCCATAAATGTGAAGCCTTTTATCATTCCAGTGCAAGGTCTGAACGGGCATCTGGAAGAAGTCAATGAGAACAGTTCAGCTAACCACCTCAGTCTGTGAGTCAATGGAACCACTATAAGTATTACGCATGTATATTATGTATACATGAGCATATCACACTCCATTTTTCTTTGTCAAAAGTAAATAGTAATATTCTATGAAGCAACCATAATGTGGATATGGAATCATGAGGCATGGAAGACCCATTGCTTGAGGAAGCTTTAGTCACATTTTTCAAAAGAAAGAAGAGGTGCATGCTTATGCAAGGAACCAGACAAAATACAAACAACAATCAGGGCATGCATGAGAAAAATCGTTGGCTTGAGCCTACACAGGGGGCGAAGTTTCTCCTTTTTAATTTTTTTAATTTATGCATGTACAAAGCATTTTCAAACTCACTTTCAAATATTTTACCATGCAGGGGGCAAAGTGAAGATATGAGGCTAGCTAAAAAATAACTGAATTGTTTTGCAAATTTTTTGTAAAAGGAAGAACAAAAAGAATGGACCATTAGAACTCTCAAAAGAATGAAGATGTAAAAAATAAAAAATCAATACGGCTAGAAGAGCTAAAGAAAATATAGGACAAATGTCCAAAAGGATAAAGATCTATGTTTTAAGGGTAAAGACCCAATTTCCAGTGGATAAAGATTTATTTTGGTGGGTAAAGACCCACAATGCATTAAAGAATGGAACAACTAGTTAAGCTAGAATTCTCAACTAATAAAAGGTCAGTCAAATCCAATTCAATCTCGGGTCCAAGTACCCAATCTCGGGTACAAGAACTTAATCTCAGATCCAAATATCCAAACTCAATTCAATCACGGGTCCACGTACCCAATTCAGTCATGGGTACAAGTACCTAATCTCGGGTCCAAGTACCCAAACTCAAACCAGTCTCTAGTCCAATTACCCAAATCCAATTCAATCTCGGGTCTAAGTACCCAATCTCGGGTCTAAGTACCCAAATCCAATTCAGTCTCTGGTCTAAGTATCCAAAATCAAATTCAGTCTCGGGTCTAAGTACTCAATCTCGGGTCTAAATACCCAAATAAAATTCAGTCTTAGGTCCAGGTACTCAGTCTCGAGTCCAAGTACCCAAATCAAATTCACTCTTGGATCCAGGTATCCAGTCTCTGGTCCAAGTACCCAAACTCAATCTAGTCTCGAGTCCAAGTATCCAGTCCCAGGTCCAAGTACCCAAATCAAATCCAAGTTTCCATCCTCATCCAAAATCTTCTCAAAATTATGTTGCTTTTCACTCTCTTTTATTGTAGTCTTAGATCGCTCAAGCAGGGGGCAAACTATAGACCCTTAATTTTTTATCCAGTCTAGTCTAAAGATTTTAAAACATTCTGAAATAATTTTTTGTGGCATAAATTATTTATTTTAATATTTATTTTACTTCATATTTATTATTTATTTTGATTTATTTTACTTATTACTTATTATTTATTTTATTTATTTATTTATAAATATTTATTATTTATTATTGATTTTATATTTATTTTACTTTTCATTTATTTTTAAAAAATAATATATAAATAAAAAATAAAAAAACGACAACGGTAGAATCGGCGACAAAAGTCGCTGGCGGCGAATTGGCCCAATTTGTCATAGGTTTTGCCTGCGGTGAATTGGCCATGGGCCAATTTGTCGCAGGCAAAACCTACGATGAAACTACGTCCCATGCATAGTTTTGCCTATGTCCAGCCCGTAGCTCACCCCCAGTTTGCCCAACGCCAGTCTCGCCCGGGCTCGATCGTAGATTTCACCGAAACCCAATTTTACTTGATTTTTTATTTTATTTCCAAAATAGTTTTTAATCTCCTTAATATACTAGATTTTTTTTATTTTATTTTGCCTATAAATACCACATTAAAAACTAAAAACAGGGATTGGGACTTTTGGATCATAATTTTATTCAATAACTATTCGAACTCTTTTTCAGAATTTATTCAGAACCTCGTACTTGAAGGAGCAAGATGCAGCAAACAACAAACAATCCATAAAAGGCAACACACACTATCTTTGTTATTATTCAACCAGAATTAAAACTATGGTGGAACCAACAATGGAGGTTTTAGTTTCTATTAACTTTTTCATATTTACAGTAGCCTCGTCATTCAATTTGATCAATTGTTTAAACACACAATAGATGGATTTTTATTTAAGCACATTGATCAATTATTTTATTTATCATCTAGTCTCTATTTAAAACCCTAAAAATTATTTTTAAAAACCTAAAAATTATTTTTAAAAACCCTAATATCTTAATACCCATTAAACTAATTTTTGAAAACTAAAACCCTAATTATACTTTTCTAATACCACAAAACAATAATTTGTTTTCTCAAAATCATAATCAATTCTATTTTTTTAAAAATCACAGTAGCCTATTCTTTCCAAATACCTAGCTTTTAATTTTATTTTCATGATCTCCAATTTTATTTCCTTAAATCCTAAAAATTAATATTTTTTATACAACTTTCGGAACCATAAATCCAAAATAACCATTCTTTAGATTTCAACCCTAATTTATTTCAAAACCTAATCATTAATTCAACCTATTTGTACATCCAGTGGCCACGTTATTTCTTTTATATTAAATATTTCTTAGTTAACTAATCCAGTAATTAAAAAATCTCGATTGTTAAACATAAAACCTATAAAACCCTAATTTTATTCAAGAAACCCTAATTGATGCATATCATATACTTACTGCTTTATTTAAATTAGATGTATGTTTATTATATACTTTGATTGATGTTTCATGTCCTTGATGAATAATTTACATATGATGAATGGTTGGTTATTTTTATTGATTTGCTTTAGTTCAAAACATTGTAAGAGTTATGTTTCCCATGTTTTGGGTGCTCATATTGTGAGCATCATGTAATTTAATTTATTTTTCATATTTTGGAATTAATGTAAAGGACGCATTTCCACCTTTGGTGGGTGTTCTATTTAGTTTTAGACACGGATGATGTAAGGACATGTTTCCAACCTTGGATGGGTGTCCATTTATTTATTTTGTTTGGACATTGTTGTGATTTTAAAAAAGTATTTATTTATTCTTATGATCTCATGTAGTGTGGATAATATTATTAAATTTAAGAATTTTATAATATTAAGACCTGCAAAGGAGGTCAATTCCAATAACCAGGCATTGCGGTGGTGTTGGGCCCTTTCTCACCTTCCCCACATGTACCCTACTTTTTGAACTCATTAGGGGTTGGGGATTCCTTAGGAATCGAGTGATTCACCCCTTTCTTTTTCCCAGACCGTCCGGGTGGTGACTCCATTTTCTCTTGACTTAGGCTTGTGTTCTCTAAGGCCCCAAGCCTAGCAGTGCCGAAGTCGCAAAAACTATTCCACTGGGAGTAGGGGCAAAAATCTCCTCTCACAAAAGGTGAAGACCTGAAGCAACTGGCTAGAAGAAAGCCATAATACTCAAATGACAGAAGGTCAGTCCGGCTAGAAGAGCTGAAGTTAATCCATTAAAGAATGGAACCTATTGGCTAGAAAAAAAGCCAAAATTCTTAAACTACAAAAGGATGATTAAGCTAGAAGAGCTAAAAACCAACCTATATTAGATTTGTTAAAGTATCTTGGCAGCCCAATTTTTCTTGATATGATATCCAGGTTTATTTCTAGTGAGATATTAGAATCGTTTACTACCCTACCAAGATATCAGTGTCGCTTGGTGGCTTTCATTGGGATATTAGAGTCGCTTAATGGCCATTTTGATTTACCAAGATATTAGAGTCGCTTGGTGGATTTCGTTGGGATATTAGAATCGCTCGATGGCTATTTTCACTCACCAAGATATTAGAATTGCTTGGTAATTTTATCAAGATATTATATTCGCTCGATAGACCCATTGGGATATTGGAGTTGCCCAATGATCTATTGAGATATAAGAGTCGCTCAATAGTTTTGTTGCTTGGTCTTAGGATATTAGAGCTGCCTGATGAACCCATTGGGATATTAGAGTTGCCCATTTACCCGTTGAGATATTAGAGTCACTCAATGGTTTTGTCACTTCATCCTTTCATCAGGATATTAGAGTCATCTGTTAAACCTATTGGGATACAAGAATTGCCCAAATCCAGTCTCTGGTTGAGAACTCAAAATCTAGTCTCGAGTTGAGAACTCAAATCTAGCCTTGGCTAAAGAACTAAAATTCAATCTCAGGTCAAGCATCGAGTGCCCAAATCAAATCCAATATCGGGTTAAAAATCCAAATCCAGTCTTGGGTCGAGAACCCAAATCCAACATCGGCTTGAGAACGTAAATCGAGTCTCGAGTCCAAAACCCAAACCATTTTTTAGTCCAAAACTCAATCTTGGTCCAGAACCCAAACCAACTCGGGACTAGAACCCAAACCATTTTTGAGTCTAGAACCCAAACTATTTTTGAGTCTAGAACTCAATTCGGGTCTAGAACCTAAGCCAACCTTAGGTCCAGAACCTAGACCACTCTATCATTCAAGTATAGGGCAAACCGTAGACCCTTAATTTTTTCCCTAAGCTAGTTCGATCCCAATTAAAGAAGGCCAAGCTAAATTTGGTACTATTTTTAAAGCTTAAACGTAGTTTATAGCTTTAAAATAGGTCAGTCCAATTTTGAAAGGCCTAAAATAAATTGGTTGGATTTTTAAAGCCCTAAATCTAGTCTGATTTATTATTTAAAGATCAAAATAGGTTTGATTCAACTTTTCAATACAAAATTAAGCTGAACTAGACTGGACCCTAAATCCAGCTTTAATCAAGCTTTAATTCGCCATGGTCCCTTAATCCGACTTTAATTCGATTGCTAAGTTTCCTAATTATGATCGGACTTAGTTTGACCATTGGATTAGCATATTAGGGTTTTGATTTAAAATTTCTTTGTCTATAAATAACAATAATTAATATAAAAAGGAGGATTGGAACATAAAAGCAATAAAAAAAAGATAGCAAGTAGAAATCTACACTCAGTAATTATCCCAGCAATTGGCTCGGCTCATCAAAACCTAAAATTGATTCAGGCAGTAAGGCAGTAGCTTGGATCAATACTATTTCAATTTGGTATAGGCAACAATGGAGGTTTGATCCCTATATTCAACTCATTTAAAACTCACAGTGACTGCTTTTACTATGTCATTTAGTGATTCATAGTTTTTATAATTTCCTGTAGCAGTTTGAATTCTTCAAATTCTTTTATCATCTAGCATGCTCGTTTCATCCAGTATCATTTATAAATCAATATATTTCATGCAATATTTATCTGAAGCAACATATAGGAGCTTCAAGTTTATGAACATAAATCATAGTAATCAAACCTTAATCATCATCAAACCTTAGTAGCATGATTGAAATGATCAAAAACCATATTTTAACACACAAAAACCCTAATTGCATATTTTGTAACTAAAGCCCTAATATCACATAGTTAAACCATAATTCACATGTAAACCTTAGCTTAGGAAAAACCTTAATTACATCATCCAAAACCCTTTTTGGCATGTTCATAAAACCTAAAAGCCCTAATATTGTTTTAGAATCCATAAAACCTTATTTTTATCCAAAAAAGAACCCCAATTTTTTTTAAGAAACCCTAATCATGTTTTCCAAAACCCTAAAATCCAAATTTAGCATTCTAAACTTTAAGAAACCCTAATTCATGATCAATGTAAGATTAAAACTTAGGTTTGATTATTTAATTTATCATTATATACTTATGATGACTGATATATTTTATTTGGTTTATAATGGATGATTTGCTTTTAGTTATTATGACTGTTTGAATGGTTTGATTGTATTTGGTTAATTATTTTAATTTGATTATTCTTATTCCAAGGATGTAAAAAACATGTTTCCACACTATATGCGTGTCTTATTTGTTTAGATTGTAATTTAATTGTTTGAAAACTTTAGGACAATTGTAAAAGAGACTTTTTCACCTTTTGGTGGGTGTCCTATTTTATTTATTTTCTTTATGAATATTTAAAGATTGTAAGGGTATGTTTCCATCTAAGGATGGGTACCCACATTGTTTTGTGATGCACCATTTTATCTTATTTTATGAATGAATCCATTTTATTAATAATTCCACGTAATACGAATGGTATCATAATGCTTAAGAATTTAATGATATTTAGACCTGAAAAGGAGGCCGGTTCTAATGAACTGGTCTCTATGGGGGTGCTGGGTCATTTTCACCTTCCCCATGCGTACCCAACTTTCCAAACTCATTAGGGGGTTGGGATTCCTTAGGAATTGAGTCATCCACCCTTTTTTTTTCCCAGTCTCTCCGAGTGGCGACTTTATTTTCTCCGGGTTTAGGCCCGTGTTCTCTAAGGCCCTGAGCCTAACAATGTTGAAGCCGCAAGAATCATTCCACATTGGAGTGGGGGTGAAAATCCCTGCTTACAAGTGCATATGGTGGTCCTATTAGCCGAGTCAAGGGGTCAACGCCACTAAAGATAAATGATTTACCAAACTCATTGAATGAGTTGCTACCTCTAGAATATAAATTAGGGTTTTAATTACAAAATTAGGGTTTTGGCTATAAAATTAGAGTCTTGGCATGCAATTAGGGTTTTAGATTATTAAACTAATGAGCAATTAGGGTTTCAATTAGACTTAATCCGAAAGTTATGGTTTACTATATGCATTTCACAATCAAACTCATAATTTAAAAGGGGCAATAAACTAAATGATGGAGATGATCAATTTAAATAAATTGGCCTCATATTGTAATTGAAGATGAATTAAAATAATAAAATTAAACATAACAAAATTAAACAATGAGGATGATCAAATGAATTAAATGAATTGGTCTCAGAAAAACCATACCTACGTTGTTGGCTCCACCAAAATATTTTTATTGAACCAAACTTCATTTGAATACCACAACTCATAGAGGTTAGAACTTAATGATGCTACTACTTGCTTGGATCCAAAATAAGTCTTTGCTGAGTGAAGCAATCTGAAGATTATTGCTATTTTAGCTACTAGCTATCCTTATTTTGCTTTTGTCCCTCTTTTTGTTTGATAATTGTGGTTGTTTAATTGTTGATTGTCTCTCCTTCTCCTAATTACTAATTATTTTTGTATTTACAGGAAAAATTATCGCAATCCCGGCTAATCACTCATATTCCTATTAGAAAAGCCTATTGTTTATCCAAGTCCCTGTAGACCCTTAATTTTTGACCCAGTCCGATCCGTTATTTTTTATAGTCCAAAATACTTTTTGTGGTATTTTAATATTTATTTTAGTTAAAAATGGTGAAGTGAATAAAAATAAAACTAATAATAAATAAATAAATAAAATACCTTATGATGACTAAGGTGAAGAGGCAAGAAGATCAAAGAAAGAAATGAATAGTTAAGACCATGAAGACAGTTGAAGTTCTTAAGACCATAAGAATAGTTGAAGTTTTCCTAATATCTCCAATATATCAAGACAATATCAGAGTAACAAATGATTTATCCTGTTAAAGAAGATTTATGTCACTCCACTCATCCATTATTGGAAACCCAAGTTGGTACAAACAAGACAACTCTTTTAGGGCTAGAGCCAAAAAGAAAAAAAAAGAGAAAAAGAAAAGAAAAGAAAAAGGAAAGAAAAAAAAAAGAAAAGAAAAGAGGATAAAGAAGAAAAAGAGAAAAAAGAAGAAAAATAAAACCTAAAAAGGCGATTCAGAAAGCCAATTGAGTTCTCTTTTACCTAAAGCAGCAAAAGGCTTCCATTTGGTTTATAAGGACATTTTGACTTGAATTGGTCCAACCCAACCAAAGATTCTATCAAAATCAAAGAAAAAAGAGAAAGACCATTCAGTTCTTGAAAGTTTTGTACTTGATAGTCCTACAAGGAAGAAGGACAAAATGATAAAATGCTCAAAGAAAGGGAAGAGTAAGAAAAATAAAAAGAAAGAAAAGGGAGAAGATGAAAAGAAACAAATTTGGATACCAAACGTTTTGCAAAGGCAAAGACTATCCCAATCAAGATTCAAGTTAACGTCAAAAAAGAAAGAAGAATGTTCAAAGCTCTATCTTTTCATGCTCCCAAAAGGTTCAACAAGCAGTTTGTAGTGTGAAGATTTGTCTATTGTGCCACATCAGCTCCTATCTCAAAATGGCCTTCATTTAACCAATGTCCCTTATAGACCCCATTTCAAGCCTATCAAGACTTGTTGATCTCTCTTGGTAGGTAGAGTTTATTAGTGGAGATAGTTTGGATAAGCATGCATATGAGATAGACAATATTTAAACTCGAAAGAGATCTTTGGCCGAGTAATGTGTATGTGCCTATCTGAAGTGCAACGATTCTTGCTTAAATAGAAATGATTCCCGAGTTTAGTAAGGTAACTAGGGTTGTCATATTATAGATATGTTAATTTGGAAAATCATGTCCTGACGTACATCGACATTAATTTGGCAAAGCCAACATTTGATTTCAAAATCAAAATTCAAAATTGAAAATTCAAAAAATTACAAAGCCTTCAAGTCATGGGGAGTATATTGAACTATCGAACCTCGAAGGACACATTGGGCAAAGGAAATGATTATTGGCAAGGTCAAGAAGAAGCTACCAACTGGCATGCTGAAACATAGTTTAAAATGGATGAATCTCTACTGTTTGGGGCCTCCATTATTCATATTTTCAAAGATAAAAGCCATAAATGTGGGGCATTATGTCATTCCAATGCAAGACCTGAACGAGCATCTCAAAGGAGTCAATGAGAACGCTTCTGCTGATTACCTCAGTCTGTGAGTCAATAAAACCGTTGTGATTATTATCATGCATATCACGCATACATGAGCATATCACATTGCACTTTTCTTGTCTTGTATTGTCTATTCTTTATTAAAGTGAACAACAAACACCCTGTGAAGTAAAGAATCAAAAGAAGATATTGAATCAAGGGGGCATGGAAAGCCTATTGCTTGAGAATGCTCAAACAATTTTGCAAAGAGAAGAAATGCGTGCTTGTGCGAAGAACTAGACAACAAAAACATCAATCAAGGCTTGCATAGAAAAAATCTTAGGTTTAAGCCTACACAGGGGGCAAAGTTTCTCCTTTTCAATTTTTTGAGTTTATATACAAAACATTTTCAAACTCACTTCTAATATTTTACCACGCAGTGGGGCAAGGAGAGGATATAAGGTCCAATTAAAAATAGCTGAATTTTCGAAAAAAGGAAGAACAAAAGAATGGAACATTAGAACTATCAAAAGAATAAAGACGCAAAAGACAAAAGATTAGTCTAGCTAGAAGAGCTCAAGCCAATATAGGACAAATCTCTAAGGATGAAGATCCACTTTCAAGGGTGAAGACCCTATTTCTAAGGATGAAGACCTAGCTTAAAGGATGAAGATCCATTTTCAAGGGTGAAGACCTAATTTACAAGGATGAAGATCCATTTTTCAAAGGTGAAGACCTGATTCCAAGGATGAAGATCCAATTTCAAAGGGTGAAGACCCGAAGTCCAAAAGGATGAAGATCCATTTTCAAGGGTGAAGACCCAATTTACAAGGATGAAGATCCATTTTTCAAAGGTGAAGACCTGATTCTAAGGATGAAGATCCAATTTCAAGGGTGAAGACCCAATCTCAAAGGACGAAGATCCATTTTCAATGGTGAAGACCCAATCTCAAATGATGAAGATCCATTTTCAATGGTGAAGACCCGATCTCAAAGGATGAAGATCCATTTTCAAGGGTGAAGACCAGATCTCAAAGGATGAAGATCCATTATCAAAGGTGAAAACCCGATCTCAAAGGATGAATATCCATTTTGAGGGTGAAGAACCACAATGCATAGAACAGCCGGAGTAGTCAGACTTCTCAACTGATAAAAGGTCAGTCAAATTCAATCTGGCCTCGGGTCCAAGCACCCAAATTCAATTCAATCTCGGGTCCAAGTACCCAAATCAAATCAATCTCAGGTCCAAGTACCCAATCCCGGGTCCAAGTACCCAAATATAATCTAATCTCGGGTCCAAGTACCCAAATCAAGTTCAGTCTCAGGTCTAAGTACCCAAAACAAATTCAAGTAGCCATCTCATCAAAATTAAGTCTTATTGCTTTTCACTCTCTTTTGCTAAAGTCTCAGATCGTTCAAGTAGAGGGAAAACTGTAGACCCTTAATTTTTGACCCAGTCCGATCCGTTATTTTTTAAAGTCCAAAATAATTTTTGTGGTATTTTAATATTTATTTTAGTTTAAAATTGTGAAGTGAATAAAACTAAAAATAATAAATAAATAAATAAATAAAAATGATAAAATAAATAAATAAAAATAAAAATCGGCGACGGAAAAATCGATGATGAAAAAATTCATCGCCGAAAGTGTTGGACGAAATGGCCTTGGGCCATTTCGCCCGCAGGAGCTTCCTGCGAGAGAAATGGCCTATAGCCCGCCCCTCGCAATTTTAGAAATGGTTCCTCCTAGCAGCCCGCAGCAGTTTTTTCGCCAGCAAAATTTTTTCGATGCAATTTTTTTCGAAATCAAATTCTATTTGGTTTCCGTTTCCGTTTCCTAATTAATGATAAATTCCTTAAACAATTTATGAGCGGGTATTTTCGCCCGCACTCCCGGTGGAATGGTTCTTGTGACTTCGGCACTGTTTAGGCTCGGGGCCTTAGAGAACACAGACCTAAGTCCGGAGAAAATGGAGTCGCCACCCGGATGGGCCGGGAAAAAAGAAAGGGGTGGATGACTCGATTCCTAAGGAATCCCCAACCCCTTAATGGGTTCGGAAAGTTGGGTACGTGTGGGGAAGGTGAGAAACGGCCCAGCACCCTCACAACGCCCGGTTCATTGGAACCGGCCTCCTTTACAGGTCTTAATATTATAAAATTCTTAAATATAATAATATTATCCATACTACACACAATAAAAAGAAAGCATCATTATATTAAAATCAAAGCAATGTCCAAACAAAACAAAACAAATAAATGGACACCCATCCAAGGATGGAAACATGTCCTTACATCAGATGCCTAGATAGGATACCCACCAAAAGGTAGAAACATGCCCTTTACATAAGATATAAAATAGAAAAGCAAATTAAATTACATTATGTTTAAATAATGAGGTACCCACCAAGTGGAAACATACCTCTTACAACTTTTGGAAATCTAAATTGATTGATAAAAGTAAATAATCATTCATCATAAATAAATCATTCATCAAAAGTATTTAAATATCAATAAAATAAACATCCATCCATGATAAATTAAATAAATCAAGTATTGAAATTAAATAGATTAAAGCATAAGAGATAAATCAAGGTATAAGTAAATATGGAATTAAATAAAGCAAATAAAAGTTCAATTATAGCTACTGTGAATTTTTATGGATTTAAAATAGATTAGGGTTTTATGTTTTAAAAGGTTGGTAAGACACTTTGATTAACCAAATTAAAGTTTGAAAGATGAAATCATGAAACTGGGGTTTTAGACACTTTAAAATACTTTGATTTGTGATTTTTGGTTATTGAATTTTAAGCTACTGTGTAATTTTTGAGTTTTTTATGCTTTTATTTTTTTTAATGTTTTAAAAGGATTAGGGTTCATAAAAATTAGGGTTTAAGGTTTTAAAAGGGTTAGTGTTCATTATTTTAGGTTTAAAAGTTGAATTTTGGATTTTAGGGTTTTAGAATTTAGGTCACGGGTAAAAGATTTGAATTAAGGTTTTAGAAATCAATTTGATAATTTGTGAAGTTTTATGAATTTAAACAAATGGATTGAAGTTTTTATAAGTAGAAAAGATGTTTTTTAAGGTTTTTATAATGAAATAGAACCTACTTTAAAATCTTAAAAGAAACAGAATTTGATTTTGGTTTTATTGAAAAATATGTTCAATTAGAGTTTTAAGGTTTTTAAGAAGAAAAAATAACAATTTTAAGTCTTTTTAGAAAAGAAGGTCACGTTTTAGTGTTTTAACTTTGGAAAAACTAAATTAAAGTTCTAAGATTTTAACTTTTGAAAAACACAAAAACCCTAGTTTAGCTACTGTGTAAAAAATTAGAATTTAGAATTTCATACCTTCTTTTGTTGATTCCTCCAAAAACAATTCTTCTTGGATGAACTAGCTCCAAAGACAAGCCTTTGAATTGCTTAATTCGTGCTACTGCTGCTTTTAAAAATCACTTGAATTGAGTTTCCCTTTTCCTTCACTGATTTGGTTTCAAAAAATCAAGCTACTGCCTCTTTTCTTTCCTCACTCAATTTGGTTCTATTGGTCCTTATTTATAATGGTTTTAGGTTGTTTATTTCTAATTATACACGGCAAGTAATATTAATAAAAAAAGAAATTAAAACCTAATTGGATTAGGTTTTAAAAAATTTGCGTTGAAAATTTTTGCGCTGGCAAAAACTGCCGCAGCCGAGCCCGTGGCTGGGGCCAGTGGGCGTGCCAGCCCGCAGGAAATTCCTGCGGGCGAAATAGAATCTCTATTTCGCCAGTAGGAATTTTTTGCGTGCGAAATAGTTTGTCTGCACGAAATTCCTGCGGGTGAATGGTTGGGCCTACGGGCGAAGGTTTTGCCCGCAGGATTTTCCTGCGGGGCAAAACTTCCTCGGGCACGTGCGACTGTTTTTCGCTGCCGATTTTTTTTCCAACTCCTATTTTTATTTTTATTTTTATTTTTTGATTTTTATTTGTTTATTTTTATTTTTTATTAATAAAAATTAGATAATAAATCAAAAACTATTTAATTAAAATTATTTTGGACCAATTAGATAAAAAAATCATTTTGGACTAAATAAAGCATATTGGATCGGATTGGGTCAAAAATTAAGGGTCTACAGTTTGCCCCCTGCTTGAATGATCTGAAACCTTAGTGAAAGAGAGTGAAAAGCAGTGAGACTTAATTTTTGAGATTTTGGGTTCTGGACCCAAGAGATTTGGACACTCGATTCTAAACTAGACTTGGATACTCGATCCTATCTGGATTTGGGTACTCGATCCTAAACTGGATTCGGATACTCAATCCTCACTGGATTTGGATACTCGATCCTAACTTGGATTGGGATACTTGATCCTAACTTGATTTGGATACTCGATCCTAACTTGGATTTGGATACTCGATCCTAAACTGGATTTGGATGCTGGATCCTAAACTGATTTGGATACTCGATCCTAACTTGGATTCGGATACTCGATCCTAAACTTCATTGGGATACTTGATCCTAACTGGATTTGGATACTCGATCCGAAATCAGATTTTGATACTCGATCCTAAACTGGATTTGGATACTCGATCCTAAATTGGATTTAGATACTCGATCCTAAACTGGATTTGGATACTCGATCCTAAACTGGATTTGGATACTCGATCCTAAATGGATTTGGATACTTGATCCTAAACTTGATTGGGATACTCGATCCTAAATTGGCTTTGATTTGGGTACTTGGACCCGAGATTGGGTACTTGGACCCGAGCTTGAATTGATTTGGGTACTTGGACCCGAGATTGGGTGCTTGGACCCGAGATTGGGTGCTTGGACCCGAGATTGAGTTTGACTGACCTTTTATCATTTGAGAAATCTGACTGCTCCAGTTATTCTATGCATTGTGGTTTTTCACCCTCAAAATGGATCTTCATCCTTTGAGATCGGGTCTTCATCCTTGAAAAATGGATCTTCATTCTTTGAGATCGGGTCTTCACCCTTGCAAATGGATCTTCATCCTTTGAGATTGGATCTTTACCCTTGAAACATGGATCTTCATCCTTTAAGATCGAGTCTTTACCCTTAAAAAATGGATCTTCATTCTTTGAGATCGGGTCTTTACCCTTGCAAATGGATCTTCATCCTTTAAGGTTGGGTCTTTACCCTGGCTTTAGATCTTTTAGCTAGATTGGTCTTTTGTCTTTTGCATCTTCATTCTTTTGAGAGTTCTAATGTTCCATTCTTTTGTTCTTCCTTTTTACAAAGATTTAGCTATTTTTAATAGGACCTTATATCCTCTCCTTTCCCCCCAAATATTTTATATAAGTAAGCTTTGATTGATGTTTTTGCCATCTAGTTCTTCGGACAAGCACGTATTTCTTCTCTTCGCAAAATGACTGGAGCTTTCTCAAGCAATGGGCTTTCCATGCCCCCCTGATTTGACAACTTCTTTTGATTCTTCACTTCACAGAGTGTTTGCTGTTCACTTTGATAAAGAATAGACAATACAAGACAAGAAAGTGCAATGTAATATGCTCATGTATGCATGATATGCATCAATGATACTTACAGCGGTTTTATTGACTCATAGACCAAGGTGGTCGGCAAAAATGTTCTCATTGGTTCCTTTTTGATGCTCGTTCAAGTCTTGCATTGGAATGATCAAAAGCTTTGCATTTGTAGCTTTTATCTTTAAGATGTTGAAAACATGAGTGGTGGAGACCCCAAGTAGCAGAGTTCAGGGATACATCCATAGCATGTCGGCTGATAGCTTCTTCATGACCGTGCCAATAATCATTTCCTTTGCCCAATGTGTCCTTTGGAGGTTCAACATGCTTCCCTTAACTTGAAGGCTTTGTGTGACAAAACACTTTTTGAATTTTTTTTTTGAATTTTGATTTTGAAATCAAATGTTGGCTTTGCCAAATCAATGTCAATGTACCTCAGGGCTTGATTTTCCAAATTAACATATCTATAACATGACAACCCTAGTTACCGTACTAAACTCGGGAATCATTTCTATTTAAGCAAGAACAGTTGCACTTCAGATAGACACATACACATTACTCGGCCAAAGGTCTCATTTGAGTTTAAATATTGTCTATCTCATATGCATGCTTATCCAAACTATCTCCACCAATAGACTATACCTACCAAGAGAGATCAACAGGTCTTTGATAGGCTTGAAATGGGGTCTGTAAGGGACATGGGCTAAATGAAGGTGTGAACCTCGGTTTTCCGCCCGAAAAGGATCCGGGCGAAAGTTCACTCGTTGTCGGGAGTCGCCACTCAGTTTATTTTTGTTCGAAGGGAAAAATTAAGAAAACCCTTGTTTGACTCCAATAATGCATCCAATGTAAAGGCTTCTAGTCTGCGAACCCAAGGAGGATTCGGGGACTATGTCATGCTTTTGATTAACTTGCAAGAATGGAACAAATTTAAAGACAAAAAGATTGTTGGTAGTTTGTGGACTTGCTATTTGGGGTGAATCCCAAACATGCCTACATACTCCCGTTTGAATAGGAGATCAAAGCCCATGTAGTTCGGAAAAGCCTATTTAAAGGCGATGGAAAATATGCTTCATGCATGTGTGTGTGTGTATGCTTCGTGCATTTTTCAGGCATTTTGCCAGAGTTGTGAGTTTTAGCACTTAGTGCAAAAGTTGTATAATTTCTGGTACTTAGTACCAAAAGAGTTCAATTTAGGCTTCATGCCAAAAGTTCATTTTAATAATGCCATTTAGGTACTTAGTACCAAAGAGATGCAATTTAGGCTCCGTGCCAAAAAGAGTTAATTTTATTTACAGCTTAATGCCGAAAGGGTGATTGATTTGTCCGTTAGGCCCTCAGACCTAAAAAGATTAGGTCTTTGACCGAGAAGAAATTAAGAAGAAGATTAGAATGCTTATGATATGCTCGAATTCACCAAAGATGAATTATGATATTACCTTGATCAGAATTTTTCCACTTCTAAGTTCCAGATCTTGTTTCCTTGCACTTTTGAGTATGATTCTTGGTTTCTACAACACAATATTAGAAATTTTTAAGCATAAGAATTTCGTCAGCATCTGGGCATAGAAATTCCAAAAGTCCTCCCTTTTTTGAAAATCTGAAGCCTATATATAGGCAAAATCGGGCTGCACGGCAGCCGAGCCGTCGTCCCCATGGCGGCTGGGCCGCTGTCCTGGCCCACCGCGACTCGCGCTACTTCTACTAAAACTGACTTTCCGGGAGCCACGGGCCTCCAAAAATTATTCCGAGACCATGTCCATGATCCTTGCGTCGCACCGGACATTTCAAGCACCATGAAGACATACTTTCGGTGGACTTTTACCGTTGCCCGCCGGTCCGGCCTGGTCTGAGGAAATTGGCTTTCCGAGCCTCAAAATTCGAGTGTTCACAATTGCCCCCCCACTGGGGTCCATAAAAATGATTTATGGAACTCAGTGGTCTTCTGAAGAGCGAATTTTGAGCGAGGTGCAAAAAGACCCGTGTTCTCAGTTTTTCCTATAAATAGGCTCATTTCATTCAATTTTCATTTGCTTTCATTCATTCTTCTTCTTTCACTTCTTTCAAATTTTCTTTCGACGATGGATTTCACCGGCTTTGAAGACCTCGAAATCCCACTCCCTCCCTATGATCTTTTACTTGAGGAGGAGAAGCATAGTTCTCGGACCGGCTGCTATGAGGTGAGTACATTCCCGTTTGTCCATCTAGTATGCATGCTTAGGAATTTTATTTATTTCCAGTAAGGAACTTAGAAATAAATTTTAGGAACATTTCCTTTACATGTACTAGTAATGAATTAGGATCTGTACCAGGC
Organism: Garcia nutans; assembly: GCA_947685225.1. Taxonomy (NCBI): domain Eukaryota; kingdom Viridiplantae; phylum Streptophyta; class Magnoliopsida; order Malpighiales; family Euphorbiaceae; genus Garcia; species Garcia nutans. Next base: position 13,769,544 of record CANTUV010000040.1, read on the forward strand.
TTCATTATGTTCTGCCATCAGTAATTATTTCTAGTAAAGAACTTAGAAATAATCCTTTAGGGATCCACACCCGGCTGGGGAAAGAACTTAAATCTTTTCTGAATTTGTCCATCTTTTCTGAATTAGAATTTTTTTTTTTAGAACTCTACGATCAAGATATCTATAGTTGAGCGTCCGATGGTTACTATTCCGGCTTACATCTTTGATGCTGGGCACCCAGTGGGGGATCTTATCAGACCTGCTTTCCTCCACCATTTGAGGGCTATAGATGTGGGCAGAGATATCCACCGGGATTTGATCTGTGCTTTAGCCGAGCGCTGGTGGCCTACTACTGACACCTTCCATTTTTCTTGGGGGGAGATGACAATGACGCCTACTGACTTTTCCATCATTTCTGGTATTCCCTTTGGCGTTGAGATGGTGGAGTCCTATGATGACTGGCGGCAGGACATTTCTTCAGCCGACATGATTACTTTGATCGGGGTTGACTATCCTCGATATCAGGCGCCTCGCTGCATTCAGCAGAGGTGGCTTGTGGAGCAAGCGCCAGGTATCTACACTGGTTACGAGACAGGCAACCTTACTGCTGACCAGACGGCCAGGTTTACCTTGCTTCTCCTGTTTGCTAGCTCTTTCTTATCAAACAGGAAAGATGCAGTGAGTCTCAATGTGTTGAAGAGCCTACTTGACCTGACACGGCTTCATAAGTACGATTGGGCTAGCATGATGCTGTGTAGGTTGTATGACGACATGTCAGACCTCTGCTATACCCGTATTACTCCGTGTGGCTTGTATTACTTCTGGGAGGTAATGTAAAGAACATTTCCCCTATCTTTATATATGTTGACATACACAAACTCTGATACCTTCTCTTTCTCTTTTCTTCTTTTTTTTTAGACTTGGGCTTACGAGTACTTTCCTGACATCGGCCCTTTTCTTCGTGAGATACCTGCCCCCGCAGATCCTCTTTCCCCCATTTCTTGGAGGTGGTATAGAGAGAGGGTAGAAGTACCAAAGAGGAAACTTCCCATCAGAGTGCTGAGATCGTTCTTCGACAGCTGCCCAATGGACTCAGTAAATGCTTTATTGTCATCTTTTTTATTATATTAGAGAAAATGATTCACTAATATAACAAATGTTTACAGGTTGCATCTAAAGTGATGTCTAGCCGACTGGCAGAGTGGATAGCTCAAGATTACAGCTTTCAGCGATCAGAGTTTCTGACTCGACGACGATTCATACTTCCCCATCCAGAATTTTGACGGTATTATCTCACTGAGAGGGTGACCTTCCAGATTGCCGGTTTCTGTGCAGTTCCCGTGGATCCCCCTGATGATATGCTATTTTCAACACTTCTGCCTGTTACTGTGTCCCAGTATGAGGGCGACCCTTTCGAGTCGGCTTATGCCCCGGATGAGGAGGATTATGACTTCTACTGTCTTCATCGACTGATGCCACGCATTGGGGCACGATTTGACTCTGTACCCCCTTATCGGTCTTCCCACTCTTCGGCTCCCACTTCTAGCACTCCGAGAGACCATCCCTCTCCCGACCGGCGAACTGACAGACCCTCTTCCTCTAGGGCTGAGGCCTCCGCTTTCAGGGCCGGACCATCACACACCGGAGCAAGCAGCAGCTCATCTCATTTGAGGCCTCCCGCATTCGTCCTTACAGCTACCGGCCAATTTGACCCTATTTTAGCCGATTTGAGGCTGCCTTATGCTGTTCGTCATCATGCACCTAGTAGTTGGGTGACCCGACCAATTAGTGCAGAGGGTGCATTATATCAGAGCTTTGCTTATGTCACTCAGGTATATTCTCATAGAACTTTTCATGAAAAGGATTCATAAAATTCTCTTGAGATTGATTGTGATTTCGTCTCTTTTACAGGTACCAGAGGGCCTGATCACGGAAATGGCGGCACTGATTACTGCTTTCTCGGATGAACTGTCTGGTGCTTTGACTGAGGCTGCTTACGAGAGGCAGAGTAGGCCGCAAAGATGGAGAGGCCGGCACTGATTTTTTTTTCATATTTGTCTTGATCTATGCTTGCTGTATTTGAATTATTTTCCTTCTGTACTTTGTACCTTTCATGTTTTTCAGCTGTTATCTGAACTTATCTGTAAACCTGCACTTATTTGTTAGTATTAACAGCACATATGTATGCATGATGCTTTTTCTTTTTAGAAATCTATTTTAAAAATAAATCCCTGAAACAATCCCAAAAAAAATAGCACATAACAGGGCCTAAAAAGGGCCAAAACATGAGAATTTAAAAAAAACACCAAAAAGAAAGAGGAATCAGGACGGTCGGTGGCGGCCGAGGCGCCATGCTCGGCTGCCGAGGCGCCGGCAACGGCGGCCGAGCCGCTGCCCGGGCCAGACCAGTATAAAAATCAAGGTTGTCTTACATCTGTGGGCCAGAAAGCAATCCTCTTACTGAAAGATCTTATATATTTTTTTTTCAAACAACAATGAATCCTCTTTTTAATCACGTGATGCATAATTGGACCAAAAGTCTCCACAATGTTGAAAGGATCAACATGGGGAGGTACGGGTTGAAAGCTGTCGTCACACTCAGAGGTGTAGCAGTAGACTGGGATTTCTTGCATTCTTGCATCAAGTTCTGGGATCCCCAAGCCCATGTTTTTAGATTTGGGGCTCGGATGGAGGAAATGTGTCCTCTTTTTGAGGAGTTCTGCTCGATCATTGGGTGCGATCCAAATGCCCCTCTTGTGAGGCACGAGGTCCAAATCGGGTATGTGGGATCTTTTCAGAGGCTTTTTGGCTTCACAAAACCCCAAGCCCAAGCTATGATTGTAGATGGGGATAAGGCGATGCTGCTTCCCCTAATTGATGAGTTCTTGACCGCCGATTTTGAAGACGATGTTCAATTGAGGCATAGAATGCGAGCCTTCGTCTTTTGTCTGTTAGCTGGGTTCCTCTTCAACCGTGATCCCGGCTTTGGAGATTTGAAACTTTGCCCAATGGTTAGGCAAATGGAAGAGCTCAACTGTATCGGGGGCATGATCCTGGCTGAGACTATTCAGAGTCTCGACAGATGTGCACTTGGATTTGAACGTTGGACCGTCACCCCGGTCATCCTTCAAGTAATTTTGTCATACCTTTTGCTTCTTTTTTGCTTATCTTATCATCTCTCTTTTCCTTTGTAAAATAGAAAGGATCTATTTTTTCAGGTTTGGCTGAGAGATCATCTTCGAGTGGTTGCAGCCCCCCAGACTTTGACCTATAACCCTTCGCAGTACCGCACCAGGAAAATTCAGATTTCTTTTCCCTCTATGGCCGAATGGACTATTTGGCTGTTTGAGCTTGGACCGGAAGAATTATTATGGTTCGTCCCTTGGTATAGGATTCCTCAATTCATAGAGGCAAATGCTATGCACAACCATGTCTACCTGCTTGGGTTCACTCACAGTACTTGGTACAGTGCTTCCCGCGTCCTTAGGCAGATGGGTATTGATCAGAGAGTTCCCCTTCCTGTCGGGCTTACCATTGCTTCTCCTATTACCCCCGGGGTTACTCGGGCTGTTCTACAGACTTGGGTCAGAGACCATCGGATGATCAGGCCTGGTGCAGAGCCTTCCCACGTTCAGCCCACTCCAGAGTACAGGACCTGGTTTATAGCTGAGGTTTGGCCCGTTGAGAAACCAAGGAGGTGCGCATTGCTGCAGGAGTTGGAGGGAGAGGAGGTGTAGGATTTGGATCCCAGGGTGACTCCATTGTCTTTTCTGTTTTTGGGTTGTTTTTACCTTTTTGGTTTTTCTTTCTTTTTGACATTTTGGAGTTATGACTTGACTTTTTTGTTTAGTTGTGTATTTTATAGGATGAATGACTCTTTCTGAATGACTCTTTTTTGTAACAGATGATTCTCTCTTTGTAATGAATGATTCTTAATGAATGACCCTTTTGTTTGCTTTCCAAGCATTATCTACCTTATTTATTTGCTCTTATTTTTGCCTAAGCCGTCCTTTCGGATTTTCAACTTAGCGAGCTCTTACCCATTCTTGCCTAAGCCGCCCTTTGCGGGTTTTCAGCTTAGCGGGCCCCACTATTGCCTAAGCCGCCCTTTGTGGGTTTTCGGCTTAGCGGGATTTTTTATTTTTTTGTTTTATTATTTTTTTTTGGCAAAAGAAAGATGAATGAATGATTTTTATTAAAATTTAGACCGTGCTCAAGGAGAGCTGCCTACATATCTCGAATTAGTTTGCGAGAATCAGGTCTAATGTAGTTCATTTCAACGCATGATCATGCATAATATTTCTTCAGTTGATCCAGATTGCATGGGTTTGTGAACTCCAGACCATCCAAATCAGACAAGATAACGGCTCCGCCGGAAAGTATTTTCTTCAAAATGTAGGGTCCCGCCCAATGAGGATGAAACTTCCCACGAGGATCTGTAACAGGTGTTCTGATCTCCTTCAAAACCAAACAACCTTCTTCCAACTTTCGATCTTTGACCTTTTTGTTGAAATGTCTAGCCATTCACCTCTGATACCCTTGAATCTGATGTAGAGCTTGAAGTATTTTTTCATCCAAACTCAACAATTGATGATGATAATTGCTGATCCATTCAGCTTCATTTATCTGACTTTCTTGAATTATCCTCGCCGATTGAACTTCCAGTTCAATGGGGAGTACTGCTTCCATTCCGTATACTAGGGAATACGGGGTTGCCCCAGTAGGAGTTCTAACTGATGTTCTGTATCCCCACAAGGCCAATGGCAACTTCTCATGCCAACGCCTATGTTCCTTGATCATTTTTTGTATGATCACCTTTATAGACTTATTCGCTGTTTCTACAGCTCCATTTGTTTGAGGTCTATAAGGAGAGGACTTATGATGCTGGATTTTCTTATCCTTCAAGAGTTTGGCAAACTCTGCTTGGAAATGAGTTCCATTATCAGTGATAATTTCAAACGGCGTTCCGTACCGACAAAGGATGTTGGTTCGGACAAACTGTGCTGCCTTTTTGGCGTCTAATTCTGCATAGGAAGCTGCTTCAACCCACTTTGTGAAGTAATCCACTGCTACCAAGATAAACTGATGTCCATTTGATGCTTTTGGATGTATTTTACCAATTATATCAATTCCCCAAGTAGCGAAGGGCCATGGAGAAGTGATTGGATTCAGGGCAACAGGAGGTTGCTTCTGTAGCTTAGCAAATATCTGACATTGATGACATCCTTGCACAAATGCCACACAGTCTGCATTCATGGTGGACCAGTAATATCCTAGATTGGCAATTTTTCGAGCCAAGGCGATCCCATACATGTGTGGTCCTGATTCGCCACCATGTACCATTTCCATTATTTGCTTGGCCTCCGCTTCATTCACACACCTTAGGTGGATTCCATTCCAACTCCTCTTGTAGAGGATATCTCCATTGAGAATGTAACCTGTGGCAAGCTGCCTTATTGCCCTCTGATCAACCTTTGATGATCCCTCCGGATAACTTCCATCCTTGAGATAACCTTTGATATCCCAAAACCATGGTTTACCATCGGCCAAGTGCATTACATGGGCGGGTTGCTTCTGAAGTTGAACTTTCAATGGACGAATGACTTTCCCCTCCCTGATATTGATCATGGAAGCTAAAGTAGCCAAGGCATCAACAAACTGATTCTTTGCTCTTGGGAGATATTCGAAGGACAGATCATTGAACTGTTGTGCCAAATGATCAAGGCGTTGTAGGTAAGGAACCAAACGCTCTTCTCTTATCTTCCATTTCCTTAAAGCTTGTGATACTATTAAAATAGAATCACCATAGACCTTTAGGTCCTTGATCCCCAATTCCAGGGCGGCTTCAAGCCCATTAATGCAAGCTTCATATTCTGCTTCGTTGTTTGTGCAGCTAAAATCAAGCTTAACTGCGAATGGAATGTATTCTCCACAAGGAGTTTTGAACACAATCCCAATTCCATTTCCATGATAATTGGATGCCCCATCAAAATACATCTCCCAAACACTGCTTTCCACGTTCAAGAGGTCTTCATCAGGGAAACCCATTTCTCGCATCTCGTCATTCACGGGTAATTCTGCTAATTGGTCAGCTATCGCCCCGCCTTTCACAGCTTTCCTTTGAACAAATTTCAAGTCAAAGGCTGCTAATGTTGACACCCACTTTGCCATTTTGCTGTCCAGAACAGGCCTCTCCATAAGGAATTTCAAGGGACTCTGTTCTGCCATTACATAAGTAGTGTAAGAAGACAAGTAGTGTTGCAGCTTCGTGCAAGCCCAATACAAGGCTAAACACAACTTCTCAATCTTGTTATACTTTAACTCATAGTCCAGCATCCTTTTGCTGAGGTAGTAAATTGCATTTTCCACCGTTGTATCTTCGGCTTCTTGAGCTAGCATTGCACCCATGGCTTCATCTGTTACAGATAAATACAAGAGCAGAGGTTTTCCCATTCTGGGAGGTTGCAGAATTGGCGGACTCAACAAGTATTCTTTGATCTTGTCGAAGGCCTTCTGACAGTCTTCATTCCATTCTTGCGAAGCACCTTTTCTCAGTAGCTTAAAGATTGGACCACAAGTCTCAGCCAACTGTGATATGAATCGACTGATATACTGTAATCTACCTAGCAAGCCTCGAACCTCTTTCTCTGTTCTTGGTGGAGGCATTTTCAGAATAGCCTTTGACTTTGCTGGATCAACTTCTATTCCTTTTTTGCTGACCAGATATCCCAAAAATAAGCCCGATGTCGCACCAAAGAGGCATTTTGCAGGATTAAGCTTCAAATTGTACTTGCGAAGTCTAAGGAAGAACTTCTCAAGTGCTTCAACGTGTTCTTCTGGAGATTTTGACTTGACAATCATATCATCGACATACACTTCTACTTCTTTGTGAATCATGTCATGAAAGACTATTGTCGCCATCCTTTGGTAGGTAGCCCCTGCATTTATCAACCCAAAAGGCATAACTCTGTAGCAGAAAGTGCCCCATTCTGTAATGAAAGCTGTCTTCTCTTTGTCTGGTGGGTGCACCAGGATCTGATTGTACCCAACCGCAAGATCAGTCATAGAAACCATCACATGCCCAGCCATCCTGTCTATCAGCAAATCGATGTGTGGTAGTGGAAAATCGTCCTTGGGACAGGCCTTATTCAAATCTCTGTAGTCAACACACATCCTGACCTTTCCGTCTTTCTTCGGGACTGGCACAATGTTTGCTAACCAGGAAGGGTAGGCAATTGGTTCTATGAACTTATTGTCCAGTTGCTTGGCAACCTCCTCTTTAATTTTCAAAGACCATTCTGGCTTCATTCTTCTCAATTTCTGCTTAACCGGCTTCGCACCTGGGTATAGCGGAATCTTGTGAACTGCTATGGCTGGGTCTATTCCCGTGACATCACTTGTCTTCCACATGAAGCAGTCAACATATCTTCTGATGCACTCGACAACCTGTTCCTTATTCACACAATCATATGCAATGTATGTATGTTCATTTTCTTTGCCAATTATTACCTTTTCATTTATTTCTTTTATTTCATTTATTTCATTTTTGCTAGATAATACTTGGAAAGCAAAAGACAAAGGGTAACCAAGAATCCGAACAATTTCATTGATAATAACGGAGTCATTCTCCAAGATTACATTAGACTCGACATTAGGGTTTTCTAAATCTGAACTTACAGAAGACTCAGAATTAGACTCTGACTTGGTTTTTGACTCAGAATTAGTACAAGACTCGGTACAAGACTCAAGTTCAGGGTGTGACACTGGACTAGGTTTAACCTCAGCAGCTTGTCCCTCCTCGGTGTACCAATTTCTCAGCGGTCCATCCGTTGTCTTGATCAGCTTTGTGAAGTCCCTTTTGTCTTCGACATTGGTTATCATAGCAACCTCATCAAAGAGACTAGGCCGCATGAAATCTTCCATTTGGGGGTCAGTTTCAGGTTCTGGCTCTTCTTCTTTCATGGCCACAACATCAGCAAACATTTCAAAACCCGGTAGCTTCTTTCCGGTCATAGGAGAATAGAATGGTTCCTGAAAACCACGGTGATGAACTGCCTTTCCAGGTTTGTAAAAGTGACCATTCAGAGTCCTAAAGTAAGGGCGCATTTTGAGGCTTCTTGCCCCCCAATTTCCCTTTTTCTTCCTTCCACGCTCATGCTCTTCTATTTCCTCGTCTGTAGGTTTGTACCCCAAGCCAAAAGTTCCCTTATTCTCTGGTTCTTCCCATGGCCGTACTACAGGTGTCTTTCTCCCAGACTTCATCATTTCCATTCCGGGCAATAGACCTACCCTCAGCATCATTCCCACTAGGCAGTTGATTTGGACCTCCCCAAAGTCATATGAGACAAATGGCCCTTTGGGTTTTTCACCTTCTATGCATTGAACTGTGTCGTAATGAAACCCAGTCAAGGTCATGGCGGTTTCACCAGGAACAACCTCAAGGAGAGACTGGTCCATGGTTTTCCTGTTGATTTCGCAGGTATCCCCTTTGATAGTGATTACTTTTCCTTCAAAAGGGAATTTAAGTTTTTGGTGCAATGAAGAAGGTACAGCATTAATTTGATGGATCCACGGCCTTCCAAGGAGGAGATTAAAGCTCGCGGGTACATCAATGACCTGAAAGGGCACTTTCATTTTCACCGGCCCAACAACAATTTCTAGAGTGGCAACACCCAAAATTTCTCTTCGAGTGTTATCATATGCTCTCACAATCTGATCAGAAGGTGTAAGATCTGTAGCCTCCAACCCCAGACAGCTTGCTACTTTCAAGGGACATACATTTAAGGCTGACCCATTATCAATGAGAACCATGGGCACAGTCTTTCCCCCAGTTTGTATGGTGATGTATAGAGCATCATTGTGTTTCTTACCGTCTTCTGGTAAATCCACATCAGAAAACCTGATACTCAATGCCTTGGTTGCTTGGGTCAAAGTGGCCACCAAAGCTTCTGGGCTTATGTCCGCAGGTGTATCAAGTTGACTCAAAGCTTCGCTGAGAGCCTGGCGGTGTGGGAATGAGGAAGCAAGGAGTTCCCAAATTGACACCTTAGCTTGAGTTTGTTTAAGCTGAGTGAGGACAGGGTCTTCTTTTGGCTCTGGTGTTTTCTTATGGGGGTGATTTGAGGTTGTAGGGGTTTTTCCCAAGTCAAGTGGCTGATATTGTCTTCCACCTCTTGTCAGAGCACTGACCTCTTCAGCAAGGTCGTTCAAATCTAACACACACACTTCATTCATTTCCAAGAGAAGTTTGAAAGGATCAAACAACTCTTCTTCCACAGTAATGGCGTGGAAGGAATGATTGGGCAAAGGGTTAGTGTTGATATTTGGTTGCCTCCTGAGGGGAATGATGTCACCACTATCCACCATATCCTGGATGCGGTTTTTGAGTGTCCAGCAAGCATCTGTTTTATGCCCGTTCCCTTGATGGTATTCGCAGTATTCATTGACTTTATAACTGGAAGGTAATGGGTTTGGAGGAGGTCTTGGGTCCAAAGGCTTCAAATATTTCCCTTCCACAGCCTTTTTAAACACCAAATGAAGGGGTACCCCAAGGTCAGTATATTGCCTTCTTGGCTGATTTCTCGGCCCAAGATTGCCCACACTTAAAGGATTCGCAGGGGCAATATTGGCCACTTGATTGACCTTGCTTGAGGAAGGAGTTTGGCTTTGTTTCTTATATTTCGATGCGGCCCCCTCATCCACTATTTTACCCAACTGTATCAAATCTTCTACCTTGGTTGCAGTCGCAATGAGCGATTTGAAAGTAGGTAGATATTGGGTTTGCAGTTGAGCCTGATATGTAGGTCTTAAATTCCTGATTATGATATCAATCTGCTCTTGTTCTGAAGGGCGATTGATCATCTGGGCGGCTTTTGCCCTCTACCTCGTAAGGAACGAGGAGAAAGGTTCATTGTTGGTTTGTTTGGTGGTCTCAAGTTCTCTTCTAGTGACATCCACCTCAATATTGTAGTGGTACTGAGAGTTAAATGCATTGCAGATGTCTTCCCATGTCTTAATCTTGGAACGGTCTAGACTCACAAACCATTTAAGAGCAGCCCCAGTCAGGGATTGTTGGAAGAGTTGAGCAAAGAGTTCATCATTTAAACCCCATGGGCTCAAGGCCCCCACATACATCTTCAAATGGGTTTTAGGGCAAGTGGTCCCATCAAATCTGTCCATCCCCGGCATCTTAAATTTTGGAGGTAATCTGGCTTGGGGAAACAAGGATAAGGAATCCATGTCTACCACCTCTTTGTGAGTTTTCATTGCAGTGATTGACCTCTCAAGCAATTCAAGTTTCCTTTTCAGTTCATCTGTTTCGTTCTTGGAGGGTGGATCCTCCAAATTGATAACAGGGGTATTAATCTGAGCAGTCACGGGGGTACTAGTTTTCCCCACAATGGGTTCCTTCCCCAAATTTTCAGGAATAGGGACTGTCTTTGGTGCTCCTTCTAATTCAGCCAGAATGGCTACCCTTTGGGCGGCTAAAGCTTCATCAATTTTTTCTTGCATTCTAGCTTCAATTTCCTTAACCTAACCATCCAGCAAAGCCTTAATCTGTTCAATTGTGGCCATTCCAGTAATTGGAGTAGTTGGTGAAGTTGGGGTAGTAGAACTTGTAGGGGATAGCTCAGTTGGTGTTGATGTGTCTGGTGTAGGTGAAGGCACAAAGACAGAGGGTACCTGAAAAGGTCAAGGGTAAAAAATCAGGGTGGTGTGTAGGGTAGGAAAACTCTTGGTCCACTTATGTACATCAAAATTTTTCCCCAAAAATAATGTTGTTATGTTGCATGAATGCACCTCATCACATCACAATTCATTTTAATGGAATGCGGCACTATCATTGGGTACATACAACCTAAGGGAAGGTTCTATTGTTATGTAAAAATAGAGAATCGGCTTATCATAGGGACCCTTGAGTCTTGAGTAAGATATACCTAACCACATGTGAAACAAGGAGTTTCGCGTGGGTCCAACAGTACGATTACTCATGGGCCATTCCAAAAGGATTGGAATGGTTTGCGACAACAGGGAGGACGCTTTGGCTGTCCGCCGGCATAATCAAGGAGACCTGCCAGTCAGCGCTACTTGCTATCCAGACTCAGAACTTTGAACAGAAAGAGAAGAAATTCATTTGAAAACAATTTTTTATGCAATGGAGGAAAAAGATTCCCCCATATATGCAAGAGAAAAAGATTCTCTGAATGAGAAAACAAATGCACAAGTAGTCAAAAAATAGATCCATCAAAGGAAAAAGATTCCTTTCTTCAATCTTCAGTCCAATATCCTTAAAGAAAGGATATATAATGCTAGGGTACCTTGCAAAATGAATAAAAATACCCTAAAGAAGGGCAAATTGGTTAAACAAATAATAACAATCTACTAGGATCCCATAAATCATTTTTATGGTCCCTAGTGTCAAATCAATCAAATAAGCAATAGTAGTCCACTTAGAATCCCATAAATCATTTTTATGGTTCCCCAGTGGAGTCGCCAATCTGTGAACCTCGGTTTTCCGCCCGAAAAGGATCCGGGCGAAAGTTCACTCGTTGTCGGGAGTCGCCACTCAGTTTATTTTTGTTCGAAGGGAAAAAACTAAGAAAACCCTTGTTTGACTCCAATAATGCATCCAATGTAAAGGCTTCTAGTCTGCGAACCAAAGGAGGATTCAGGGACTATGTCATGCTTTTGATTAACTTGCAAGAATGGAACAAATTTAAAGACAAAAAGATTGTTGGTAGTTTGTGGACTTGCTATTTGGGGTGAATCCCAAACATGCCTACATACTCCCGTTTGAATAGGAGATCAAAGCCCATGTAGTTCGGAAAAGCCTATTTAAAGGCGATGGAAAATATGCTTCATGCATGTGTGTGTGTGTATGCTTCGTGCATTTTTCAGGCATTTTGCCAGAGTTGTGAGTTTTAGCACTTAGTGCAAAAGTTGTATAATTTCTGGTACTTAGTACCAAAAAAGTTCAATTTAGGCTTCATGCCAAAAGTTCATTTTAATAATGCCATTTAGGTACTTAGTACCAAAGAGATGCAATTTAGGCTCCGTGCCAAAAAGAGTTAATTTTATTTACAGCTTAATGCCGAAAGGGTGATTGATTTGTCCGTTAGGCCCTCAGACCTAAAAAGATTAGGTCTTTGACCGAGAAGAAATTAAGAAGAAGATTAGAATGCTTATGATATGCTCGAATTGACCAAAGATGAATTATGATATTACCTTGATCAGAATTTTTCCACTTCTAAGTTCCAGATCTTGTTTCCTTGCACTTTTGAGTATGATTCTTGGTTTCTACAACACAATATTAGAAATTTTTAAGCATAAGAATTTCGTCAGCATCTGGGCATAGAAAGTCCAAAAGTCCTCCCTTTTTTGAAAATCTGAAGCCTATATATAGGCAAAATCGGGCTGCACGGCGGCCGGGCCGCCGGCAACGGCGGCCGGGCCGCCAGAAACGGCGGTCGGGCTGCCGTGTACGGCGGCCGAGCAGCCGTGGGTGGCGGCGGCTAGGCCGTCGTCCCCACGGCGGCTGGGCCACTGTCCTGGCCCACCGCGACTCGCGCTACTTCTGCTAAAACTAACTTTCCGGGAGCCACGGGCCTCCAAAAATTATTCCGAGACCATGTCCATGATCCTTGCGTCGCACCGGACATTTCAAGCACCATGAAGACATACTTTCGGTGGACTTTTACCGTTGCCCGCCGGTCCGGCCTGGTCTGAGGAAATTGGCTTTCCGAGCCTCAAAATTCGAGTGTTCACAGAAGGCTATTTGTAAGTTGGGGCTGATGTGACACAATGGACAAACCTTCACACTACAAATTTCTTATTTGAACTTTAGGCAATTGGGAGCAATCTTTCTAGACTCCAAATTCATTCTATCTTTTTGGCATTAATCTGGATCTTGATAGGGACAGTCTTTGCCCTTGCAAAAAGTTTAGTACCCAAATTTGTTTCCTTTTCTTCTTCTCCCTTTTCTTTATTTCTCTTACTCTTCCCTTTCCTTTCTCTTTATTTTCCTTACTCTTCCCTTTCTTTGAGCATTTTATCATTTTGTCCTTCTTTCTTGTTGGACTATCAAGTACAACACTTTCAAGAACTTGATGGTCGCCCTCCTTTTCTCCAATTTTGATTGAATCTTTGGTTAGGTTGGACCAATTCAAGTAAAAATGTCTTTATGAACCAAATGGAAGCCTTTTGCTGCTTTAAGTAAAAGATAACTCAGTTGGCTTTATGAACCGCCTTTTTAGGTTTTATCTTTTTTTTTCTATTCTCTTTTTTCCTTTTTTCCTTTTTTGGTTCTAGCTCAAACATAGTTGTCTTGTTTGTACCAACTTAGGCTTCCAATAATGGATGAGTGGAGTAACATAAATCTTCTTTAATAGGGATAAATCATTTGTTACTCTAATGTTGATGTTGTCTTGATATATTGAAGACATTAAGGGAACTTCAACTACCCTTAAGGTTTTGAGAACATCAACTATCCTTATGGTCTTGAAAACATCAACTACCCTTATGGTCTTGAGAACCTCAACTATCTTCATAGTCTTGACTATTCATTTCTTTCTTTGATCTTCTTGCCTTTTCACCTTTGTGATCATAACACTTGTCAAAAGTATCACAACAGCTCAAGGTAGGTTGTTGAGGTTATATGCCAATGAAAAGAAAGCTAAAATTTTATGAAGGCTCAAAGGGACAACTAGGGATTAATATTTAATTGGGTGGATACTAGTTGTTGGCTAATCAAACAATGCCTAGATCATCTCTCCCTTAAATAAGCAGAGTTCAATTTTGCCTCGAAAGTTTGTCAAAGCATGTTCTAAGACTGACTAAGACCTAGACAAAGATAATTATGCAGGAGCCCTCTCTAAGTAAGCATACACAACTCAATGCTATAGAGTAATTCCCTCACCTAGTAAAGTCATTCATGTCATGATGCCTAAATATATTAATTCATGAATTATCAAGCTAGATTCCTCATTGGTTGAGCACCAAAATGAACAAAGACCAACAAAAATTTTGATGTAAGTAATTTATTCAAGCAACTTTAAATTTGAAAAACACAATAGTTCCAAAATATTAAAGAAAGTAAGATTGAAAAGCAACATTCAAGCTAAGGAAAGTTCATTGAGTTAGGCTTCTTTTCCTTTCACATCTTCAATATTTCCATCTTGAAAGGATGATAAAACAAAGTCTTCTTCCAATCCTTTTCCCACCATGAAGGTTGCTGGTGGTGGCACTCTGTTGAACCTTGGAAATGGATTATCTTTGGTGTTGGGCTTGTTCGGCTCGGGCAACTTGATATTATCAATTAAATTCTGGATCTCATGCCTCAACTTCATGCAATTGTCTGTTTCGTGTCCAGGCCTTTGATGGAATTGGCAAAATGCATTAGTATCAAAGTTAGTTGGAAGAGGATTAGGCAAAGGATGAGGAGTCAAGGGTTATAACAATCCCTACTTTTGTTGATTATTGAGAACCCAAGACAGTGGCTTCCCCAGATCTGAAAATTGCCTCATTCCTCTTTCACTAGCGGCATTAACATCAACTTCTTTTTGTGTGCTTTGATTGCCCGACTAGTAGTTCCCTTTCTCATTCCTTTTTATTGAAAAGTGATTCTTCTCCCTTTCCCACTCTTCAATTTGTAGACCAGCTTGGAGAAGATCTTTGAAATCACGTATGGGTGTATGAGACATCCTCTTACGAAGATTAGGCAACACTCCTCTCACAATCATCCTTATTTGATTGGATTCATCGGGCCTCTTCTTGAGTAAAGCAGCCTTGTTTCTCCATCTCTTGACATAATCTACAAAATTTTCATTTGGTTGTTGCCTAATGGACTCAACTTCCATTAAGGTAACTTTCATTTCAACATTGTATCCATATTGTTGGATGAAGGCTTTTGTAAAGTAGATCCCAACTCTTTTGTGTTCTATCATTTAAGGTATTAAACCAATTTTGGACAGCAGGATCCAATGAGAGCATGATGTACCATAGAGTTTGAGCCTTAGTAGCTCGGGCGGACTGCATGGCAGTGATATATTGTTTCACATGAAGATGAGGATTTCCAATGCCATTATACTTTGCAAAAGATGGCATCTTGAACTTGTATGGGACCTCTTCATCTAGCTCAAATAATTTGTCAACTTCGGACATTTCTTCAGTTTTCAGCTTTTTCTCAAATTTCTTTTCTAAATCATCAATCATCTTTTCAATATCAGATGTCTGGGTCTTTTCAATAGTTGCCTTCTCAACAACCTTTAGCTCCTTTTTATCTTGAAGATCTTGGTAGTATTGAGCCCAATCATCATCATCAATGATCACCTTCTCATCATCACAAGCCAATTCATTAACTGTCGTCTTCCCTTTGTCCTTTGGCTTCTTAGTGCTAGCAGAAGCCTCGGCATGATTCTCCAAGATTGCAGTCAATTGGTTCCTCATGGTCTCAGCTAGGGCCTCTTTTATTTCTTCCATCTTGGCATTGAGGGCTTCATCCACCATTCTTTGAATTTGTTCAGGCTCCATTGTTCTTGGTGAGCAAGTGATTGAGTCGTTGCTAGATATCTCGACTCTGGCATAGGTCAGATTGTAAGCTTTTGAACTATCGTAATCCAGGGCTGTGAGCCAGAGAGGATTAATGATATGAGATGCTAATGTATGCATGTATGCACAAACAATAGACAAACAAGGACAAATTAGGATGTTCCTTCCAACCTTATAACATCCACACACGAATGGCGAGTCTCTTTTCCTAGGTATATGTTAACAAAATACCAACATGGGGTATCTTGCTTTCGAATAATTCCCTCGGACGTTTCAACCAATAGTTATATTTTCAAAAATGGAAATCAATCCATGATAATTCCCATTAATTAGGTTTTAATCCATTCAACCAACTAATGTAGCTTTTATGCTATATTGGATTAAAACAAAATTAAGAGGTTTATTATAGATAGATTTCTCACTTGAAAAAGGTAACTAATGATTCATGATAAAAACAAGCCCATAGTTAATTTACTCTTAGTGTAAACTAGGCCCACAATTGATTTTTGGTATTTCATAATTGACCTAAATATTTTAGCAAGCTCTTTGTAAAAAAAATGGTTGGGTGAAAATAGTTTTGTTTCTAAGCCCATTGTAAAAGATTTTAGAAAAATGGATTTTAGGCTTAGTATTTGGGCCATGGGCCAAAGAATTTTTGATTTGTTTGTAGAAAAGTTTTATGTCCAAAGACCATCTTAAAATTTTTTTTAAAAAAATAGCTTTGGTATTTTGGATTTTAGAGAAAAGTTTATTTTGAGCTTACAATATACTTAGGTCATATTAGAAAAAAGAACAAACCAAATAAGCCATGATTTAGACTAAGATAAACTAACCATAGTCAAACAACATGCATTTAGGGTAAAACCTAAGGAAAGTAACTAGGTCAATTACATGAGCTTTAGTCTTTGGGTAGAAAGGCTTAGGTTCCCATAGCAAGTATATACCAAAAGGTATGAGGCTATGAGTGGTTATGCCATGCTCGATCTCCATACCTTGAGTGAAAGTATGGTATCCCTTACATAACACAACATGGGTAACACGGGCGTCCTAACTTATGCACACGATGCAAACTAAGATGATGCAATGGATAATGTCATTATAAGAAAGAATAAAATAATAAAAAGACCAATGGAATCAACTTCTCTTATCCCCAGTGGATTTGCCACTGTGAGCGGGGATTTTTGCCCCCACTCCCGGCGGAATTGTTCTTGCGACTTCGGCACTGTTTAGGCTCGGGGCCTTAGAGAACACGGACCAAAGTCCGGAGAAAATGGAGTCGCCACCCGGACGGGCCGGGAAAAAAGAAAGGGGTGGATGACTCGATTCCTAAGGAATCCCCAACCCCTTAATGGGTTTGGAAAGTTGGGTACGTGTGAGGAAGGTGAGAAATGGCCGAGCAACCCCACAATGCCCGATTCATTGGAACCGGCCTCCTTTACAGGTCTTAATATTATAAAATTCTTAAATATAATAATATTATCCATACTACACACAATAAAAAGAAAGCATCATTATATTAAAATCAAAGCAATGTCCAAACAAAACAAAACAAATAAATGGACACCCATCCAAGGATGGAAACATGTCCTTACATCACATGCCTAGATAGGACACCCACCAAAAGGTAGAAACATGCCCTTTACATAAGTTCTTAAATAGAAAAGCAAATTAAATTACATGATGTTTAAATAATGAGGTACCAACCAAGTGGAAACATACCTCTTACAACTTTTGGAAATCTAAATTGATTGATAAAAGTAAATAATCATTCATCATAAATAAATCATTTCATCAAAAGTATTTAAATATCAATAAAATAAACATCCATCCATGATAAATTAAATAAATCAAGTATTGAAATTAAATAGATTAAAGCATAAGAGATAAATCAAGGTATAAGTAAATATGGAATTAAATAAAGCAAATAAAAGTTCAATTATAGCTACTGTGAATTTTTATGGAGTTAAAATAGATTAGGGTTTTATGTTTTAAAAGGTTGGTAAGACACTTTGATTAACCAAATTAAGGTTTGAATGATGAAATCATGAAACTGGGGTTTTAGACACTTTAAAATACTTTAATTTGTGATTTTTGGTTATTGAATTTTAAGCTATTGTGTAATTTTTGAGTTTTTATATTTTTATGTTTTTTTAATGTTTTAAATGGATTAGTGTTCATAAAAATTAGGGTTTAAGGTTTTAAAAGGGTTAGTGTTCATTATTTTAGGTTTAAAAGTTGAATTTTGGATTTTTAGGGTTTTAGAATTTAGGTCACGGGTAAAAGATTTGAATTAAGGTTTTAGAAAACAATTTGATAATTTATGAAGTTTTATGAATTTAAACAAATGGATTGAAGTTTTTATAAGTAGAAAAGATGTTTTTTAAGGTTTTTTGAATGAAAAAGAACCTACTTTAAAATCTTAAAAGAAATAGAATTTGATTTTGGTTTTGTTGAAAAATATGTTCAATTAGAGTTTTAAGGTTTTTAAGAAGAAAAAATAACAATTTTAAATCTTTTTAGAAAAGAAGGTCATGTTTTAGTGTTTTAACTTTGGAAAAACTAAATTAAAGTTCTAAGATTTTAACTTTTGAAAAACACAAAAAACCCCAGTTTAGCTACTGTGTAAAAAATTAGAATTTAGAATTTCATACCTTCTTTTGTTGATTCCTCCAAAAAATATTCTTCTTGGATGAACTAGCTCCAAAGACAAGCCTTTGAATTTCTTAATTCGTGCTACTGCTGCTTTTAAAAATCAATTGAATTGAGTTTCCCTTTTCCTTCACTGATTTGGTTTCAAAAAATCAAGCTACTGCCTCTCTTCTTTCCTCACTCAATTTGGTTCTATTGGTCCTTATTTCTAATGGTTTTAGGTTGTTTATTCCTAATTATACACGGCAAGTAATATTAATAAAAAAAGAAATTAAAACCTAATTGGATTAGGTTTCAAAAAAATTTGCGTTGAAAAATTTTGCGCTGGAGAAAACTGCAGCAGCCGGGCCCGTGGCTGGGGCCAGTGGGCGTGCCAGCCCACAGGAAATTCCTGCCTGCGGCTATTTCGCCCTCAGGAAATTCCTGCAGGTGAACGGTTGGGCTGAAAGATTGAATTTTGAATTATTAATAATTAATTAAGTAAATATTATAATATATATGTGTGGTCAAGAAGACTTAAAATCAAAATATCACTTTTAGCTTCATCTTCTTCCCCTTCCTCTTCTTTGGATGAAATTTATGGTGTTTTTTGGAGAATTTTAACGAAAATTTTTGCATAGGTTGTGTTTTTAATTATTTTTGAGAATGTTTAAATTACAAGTAAAAATCTAACGAATTTTTTCCAGAGATTTTATTTTAAAGAATTATTGATTTAATAAATATTAACAAATCTATTTATTAAATTAACTAAATTATGCTCTAATCTTAAATATGTTTTAAAAAGGTGATTTTAAAGTAAAACAGTATACCATTTTTATATTCTATATATTTACTGTACATATATGGGGCGTATATACTGTATATATATAGGGTATAAGGGTGTTACATTTATTTTAGTATTAGAGCATACGTTTGAGATTCTCGACCTAGGTGTGTTTTAAAAGAAAGGGAAGAAGAATTTTAAAATGTAATTTAAGTTTTTATACATGCATATACTTGTCACTTAAGTTGGTCTCTGATGTGGCAACGTCTGTTTGATATATCGGATATAAGCTGAGATAGTGTCTGAGACATGTAGATCAAAGTGGCACAGTGAAAGCATCTTTCTAGAGATTTTAAATTAATATTTTTTGGAAAATTTACTAGAAAACTAAGATTTATGTTTGAATCAATTGATCAATAAGTGAAATTAAGGAAATGATTTAAGATATGAAAAAAAAAAACTTGAGAGATGAGTATGTTGGTTACTAAAAATTATGCTTATGTGCTGAGAAGTGATTTTGTCTAAATTTTTAGACAAAACTTGAGATGTTAAATGAGCTTAAATTTTTAATTAAAAGTTTTTTAATAAGTTAATATTTAATTTATAGAATTTCATAATTTTTAAAGATGATTTATTATTTAAGAAAAATAGAAGAACACAAATTGTTGGAGCTATCCCAACAATTTAGAATCTATAGAAGTTAAGAAATATATTTAAAAACTATAGCAGTAAAACTCAGAAAAATTTGAAACTTTATATAAAAGATAATATTTGTTTCTAGGACATATGGTTAAATTTGCATAAAGTTTTATCAAGGTTTAGTATCTGAAAAAAATTGATAAATAGATACTGCCAGAGAAATTATTAAAGAGACAAAATCTATGAGTTTGGACAACTTAATTTTTAAATATAGTAAATAAATTTGAAAAAATCTACAATTTTAAATATAAGTTCATATATGTGTCTAATGAGTATGGTTAAAAGTTTACAATCTTTGGTGAAGAGTTAGTGATGAATGAAAAGTTGAAAAGTGAGAATGATATGATAGTTAGGAAGTCAGGCATATTTGTGAATGTGAGTAATAAAATAAATTTTACGTAGCAAATGAATGAGGGAAATTATGAAAATTTACATATAGAGTTTTTCATAAATTAGAACTAAGGATTATAAATTAAAATATATATATATATATATGGAAGTGCCAATGTATGATATTGTAGCATGAATTGATTGTGTTCTTTGAGAGGTTATTATTATTTATTAGATTTAATAAGTGAATTTAATAGTGAATTGTTAATTTAAGCTTGGGAGTATTTATAATGGATATCGGATTATTAAAGATAGAAATGAGACCAATTCATTAGATGTGTTTGGAAAAGTAAGATTTACATGAGGAGAGTTTGACATATGCATATTGATTATTAAAATAATTGTATTGTTGGAGAATGGATAAATGATAATTTTATATAATTAAAGGATTTTACATTATTAGTGTGGCAATAAGACAATTTGAGAAATAAAATAAGAAGAATGATAGATTAAAGAAATCATTGATGATTTAAATAATTTGGAGAGTAAGATAAGGAAATAAAGAGGAATAATAATAATAATAAGTAAACGGTTGAAGTTAAAAATTGGAAATAATGAGTATATAAACTATATATGGAAGTTCTTGAAAAGTTAGAATATATTGGTTGTTAATAGTTGAGAGGAAGAAGTGATTATATATAGAAGGAATATGATGGTAAATACTTTTTAATTGGTATTATTTATGCATGGTTGATCATTCATTCTTTGATGCAGCTGTAAGAATTTAGAGTTCTGCATGTTAGTTTAAAGATTTATGAGAATGATACCATAATGGCATAGTTGTAAGCTAATCTAGTGTTATTTAAGTAATTTGAAAAGTTAATAAGGGAGAATATGAAATTTTATAAAATTATTAAGAATACCCAAAAGGGAGAGAGTAGAAAATTATTTAGCTAATGTTGGAGATAGCTTGTGGTAACAAGTGTATGGTTGGTTCCTCAGGTAATTGAGATTGGTGTTTGGTTTTAATGGTATTTATTTACTATAGTTAGTAATTTCAATAACAAAATTATTTAAGGGAAAAAGAGTTATAACGTCCGTATTTTGGTTAAATATAATTAAAAAATTATTTGGAAAGATTAAAAGGTGGGTTGAAGGAAAAAATATTTAATGTATATGTTGGATATATGTGAAATGTACCTAAAGTATAAAATTCACTAAAAGACAAAAAAGAATGTCAAAAAGTAAATAGTCAAAGTCAAAGGAGAAAAAGGTAAAAAAAATTAAATAAATAAATAAAAATTAAGATTATTTTTTTGAAAATGGAATTTTTAATTATTAATAATTAAGTAAATATTTAAATATTATAATATATATGTGTGTGGTTAAAAAGACTTAAAATCAAAATATCACTTTTAGCTTCATCTTCTTCCTCTTCCTCTTTTTTGGATGAAATTTATGGTGTTTTTTGGAGGATTTTAACTCTTCTAAATTCAAAAAATTCCATTAAAACTTTAAGGATTAAAGGTGATTTTGAAGATTTGCCAAGATTCCAAGTATTCATTAGTTTAAACTAGTTTTCTTGAATTTTTAAGGTTATGTTTGATTGGGCTAGAGAGAGGAGTTTATTTAAATTGTTAAAGTTGATGGAAATGAAGTAACTTATTAGTTGATTTGTTAAGATGTTTATAAATGATGAATTTAGGATTATGGAATGGGTATGTGCAAATTAGGGTTTTGGTATGGATGGATATAATTATCGTAATGGATGAATTTAGTGTTGTTTTAATATGAATATAATGATCTTATGGTTAGAAATTGGATATGAATAAGTTTTAGTGGAGTTAGGTTTGATGGAGAAATTATGTGAAATTAGGATTTTGTATGGAATAGATTATAATTATTGAATTGAATTGTTTTAGTATTATTTTGATATTTATATAGTAATTTTATGGTTAAATGTTGGAAATTAGTGAGTTTGGTTGAAGTTTGAATGAGTCAGTGAGGATAATTAATGTTTTGATAAGATTTTGGGTAGAATGAATGTAATAGGAATTTATTTGATTAAATTATCTTGAAATGGAACTCTAATGCTATATTTAAACTTAAAACATGGTTTAGGATTGGATGATGTAGATTTCCAAAATTAAGGAATTAAAGGGAAATTTGAGAAATGAAAGTTGGAGATTGAGATTGATTTGGAATTCGCCAAATTTGAGATTAGTATATATTTTTATTTATTTGAGAATTTGTTAAATGTGGTTTTGTATAATGTACGTAGTTTCTTTAATATATGGGTATTCTCATAATCTCTGCTATAAGGCCTAGTTATGTGATGAGTATCACATTGGACACTTGCTTAATGTGAAATTAATGTTTATAATTTAAGTGCATAAGATCTGTATGATGGGCCATTTTTGAATGGCTATTGTTATGGTTATGTATATAATGTAGTAAATGTAAAATATGTTAAAAATGATGGGAAAAGATGAGAAATGAACAATGTGTCAAGGAAGTGAGAAGAAAAATGTGAAAACCATGAAAGAAAGAGTAAATGTAACACCCTTATACCCTATATACATACAGTACATATAATCCATATACGTAAAATATGTATTCAAAATATAAGAGTGTCACGATCTCAGTCTTTAGAAGATTCCACAAAAATTTCAATAAAATAATTTATTCTTTAGAACATAATGTTATTAGATAAACAATTGTATCTATTAACAATTGTATCTATTAATAACTATATATATTAAAATAGCATTTATTAATAAAAATCTCTGAGAAAATTTTATCAAAGTTTTTTCTATATTTCAGACATTCCCAAAATACCAATCATTCATAACCTACACAAAATTAAACACTCCTAAAATACAATTTTAACCCATTCCCCAAATTACTCGTTTATAAATACACATTTACATTCATAAGTCAAAATGTTATTTGTCATAATTAAATACTTTTATAAATATAAAAATACATAACCATTATAATTCTTTATATCCTAACACAAGTGATATGTATTAATGTACATAAACAAAAATACTCAAAACCATATCTATACATGAATGCAAATGGCACAGTTGGACTTGGGCACCTTAGATCACTAAGTATCATCCATAGTCTGGGTCCCTATGAATAGCAACTCTGTTACCTTTGCAATTCACACAATCGTGTTAAACCCAAAAGCTTAGTGGTACATACTAAAATCATACAACAATTTAAATAACGCACGTGTATACTTTTCAATTCATATTTTATCATCATACTATCAATAAGTACTTGTAGACTCTTAATTTTTGACCCAGTCTGGTCCGATATTTTTTATATAGTCCAAAATAATTTTTGTGGTATTTTAATTAAATAATATTTATTTTAGTATTTATTATTTATAATTTTTAATAAAAATAAAAATGGTAAAGTTAAATAAAAATAAATAAATAAAAATCGGCGACGAAAAAATCGGCGACGAAAAAAATATTCGTCGCCGAAGGTGAATCGACCATAAGCCAATTCACCGCAGGAAAGCGCCCGCCCGCAGCAACGCTCACAATTCCAACCCGCAATAATTTTTTTGCCAGCGTAATTTTCCAATGCAATTTTTTTCGAAACCAAATTCTATTTGGTTTTGGTTTCTTTTCCTAATTGGTTTTAATTTTCTTAAACAATTAGAAGTAGGTTTTTTATTTTTCCTATAAATACCACATTAAAACACAGAATTAGGGGACTTTTTTCGGATCAAAAATTTGTTTTTACTGAGATAAACTTGGGACTTCTGACTTGGGAGAAAAAAAGACAGAAACCTAAGGAGCAAGAGACATTAGCAATCATCAATCCATCAAAGGCAGTGACACTGCCTTTGTCTTTGTTCATCCAGAAGCAAATTGTGGAGGAACCAACGAACGGAGGTTTGATTATAAATCTGTGATTTGATGTTATTTACATTGTTTCCATCGTTTGTTTTTTATATTAAGTCAGTAACCTAAATTATTAAACATAGCAATATGTTTTACATTAAATCATACATTCATCCAGTAGCCTTAGTCAATGATCAAAACATCAAAACCCTAAAACTGTTCTTCTCTTTCCAGAAACTTTAAAACCCTAAATTGTTTCTCTCCCATTTCCAAAACTTCAAAAACCCTAAATTACTCTGTTGTATTCAAAAACCTTAAAAACCCTAAATTGTTTCTTCTGTTTCCAAAAACTTTAAAACCCTAAACTGTTTTCCCCGAACTATTTTCATCTAAACCCTAACCTTTTGTCTAAAATTTCCAAATGTCTTCTTAAATCTCCAAACCCTAATCTTCTTTACAGTTTCTTAAATTCAAAATTATTTTTATAAAACTCTAAATTGTTTTCTTAAATCCTAAGATTAAATATGTTTTCCAAAATATCAAAAATCCTAATTTTCTCAAAACCTAATACTGTAAACCCTAGTTTTCCTAAACCCTAAATTCTTAAAGCATCAAAACTTTATGACAAATTTAGCAACACCCTAAACCCTAATCCAGTGAGCTTAAAAACCCAATCTATTAAATCTAAACCCTAAAGCCATAATCCAGTAAACCCTAAACCCTAATCCAATAACCATAAATTATAAACCCTAATTTCATGATGTTACCCCTAAACCTTAATTTGATTAACCAAAAAACCTTACTACTTTCTTAAATTCATAAAACCCTAATCCATTCTAATTTTCCAAAATCTTTACATTAGCCTAAATAATAATAATAATAATAATAATAATAATAATAATAATAATAATAATAATAATAATAATAATAATAATAATAATAATAATAATAATAATAATAATAATAATAATAATAATTCTAAAATCCCAAAACCCTAAATGTTAATTAAAGAACTCTAAATTGAGACATAAACCTAAATTTGTATCTTTATTTGCTTTATTTAATTTTAGATTTGATTATCTAGTTTATTATATATTTTGATGGTTAATTTATTTAATTTCAATGCTTGATTTATTTATTTAATTTATCATGGATGGATATTTTCTTTATTATTATGATTATTATTTGTTTATTTTAGTATTAAAATTGTAAGAGGTATGTTTCCACTTTGTGGTTACCTCATTAGTTAAGTAGTATGTAATTTAAATTGCATTTATATTTTGGACCAATGTAAAGGACATGTTTTCACCTTTCGGTGGGTATCCTATTTAGTTTAGACATGGATGATGTAAGGACATGTTTCCATCTTCAGATAGGTTTCCATTTATTTGCTTTGTTTGGACATTACTTTGAATATAATATAATCATGCTTTATTTTAATTTGTTGCATGTAATATGGATAATATCATTATATTTAAGAATTTTATAATATTAAGACCTAAAAATGGGGCCGGTTCCAATCAACCGGGCATTGTGGGGGTGCTAGGCCATTTTAAACCTTCCCCACACGTACCCAACTTTTCGAACCCATTAGTAGGTTGGGGATTCCTTAGGAATTGAGTCATCCACCCCTTTCTTTTTCTCGGCCTGTCCGGGTGGCGACTCCATTTTCTTCGAGCTTAGGCCCGTGTTCTCTAAGGCCCCGAGCCTAAACAGTGCCGAAGTCGCAAGAACCATTCCACCGGTAGTAGGGGCGAAAATCCCTTCTTACAAAGAGCTTACAAATTATTTAGGCCAATTACGAAATACCAAAAATCAATTGTGAGCCTAGTTTATACTAAGAATAATTAATCATGGGCTTGTTTTTTTTGGCATGAATTATTAGTTACTTTTTCAAGTGAGAAATCTATTTATAATAAACCTCTTAATTTAATTTTAATCCAATATAGCATAAAAGCTAGGTTAGTTGGTTGAATGGATTAAAACCTAATTAATGGGAATTATCATGGATTGATTTCCATTTTTGAAAATATAACTATTGGTTGAAACTTCCGAGAGAATTATTCGAAAACACGATACCCATGTTGGTATTTTTGTTAACCATATACCTAGGAAAAGAGACTCACCATTCTTGTGTGGAAGTTATAAGGTTGGAAGGAACATCCTATTTATCCTTGTTTATTGTTTGTGCATACATGCATACATGCAACACATGACATATTATTAATCTTTTCTGGCTCACAGCCCTAGATTACGATAGTTCAAAAGCTTATGACAATTCGACCTATGACGGAGATGAAGAATCTAGCAACGACTCAATCTCTTTTTTACTGAAAGCAATGGAGCCAGAATAAATTCAAAGAATGATGGATGACGCCCTCAATGCCAAGATGGGAGAAATAAAAGAGGCCCTGGCTGAGACCATGAAGAACCAATTGGCTGCAATTTTAGGAAACAATGTCAAAGTATCTGCTAGCACTAAGAAGCCAAAGGACAAAGGGAAGGCTAAAGTTGGTGAAGTGGTTTTTGATGATGATAAGGTGATCATTGATGATGATGATGATTGGGCTCAATACTTCCAAGATCCTCAAGACAAGAAGAAAGAACCGAAGATTATTGAAAGATCAGCTATGGAGAAAACTGAAACTTCTGATGTTGAAAAGATGATTGCGGATTTGGAAAAGAAATTTGAAAAGAAGCTAAAAACTAAAGAAATGTTCAAAGTTGACAAATTATTTGAGTTAGATGAAGAAGTTCCATACAAATTCAAGATGCCATCTTTTTGCAAAGTTTGATGGAATAAAAAATCCTCAGCTCCATGTGAAGCGGTATATCACTTCTATGCAGTCTGCCTGAGCTACTAGGGCTCAAACTCTAAGTTACTTTATGCTCTCATTAGATCCTGTTACCCAAAATTTGTTCAATACCTTAGAAGAAGGAACACAAAAGAGTTGGGATCTGCTATACAAGGCCTTCATCCAACAATATGGATACAATGTTGAAATGGAAGTTACCTTAATAGAAGTTGAGTCCATTAGGCAACGAGAAAATGAGAATTTTATGGACTATGTGAAAAGATGGAGAAATAAGGCCGCTTTGCTCAAGAAAAAGCCCGATGAATCCGATCAAATAAGGATGATTGTGAGAGGAGTGTTGCCTAGTCTTCATGAAAGGATGTCTCATACACTCATCCGTGATTTCAAAGATCTCCTCCAAGCTGGTCTGCAAATTAAAGAATGGGAAAGAGAGAAGAACCATTTTTCAACAAGAAGGAATGAGAAAGGAAACTACCAGTCTGGTAACCAAGGCGTGCAAAAGGCAGTTGGTGTTAATGTTACTAGCCAAGGAATAAGAAGGCAGCTTTTAGAATTGGGGAAACTAATGTCTTGGGTTCTCAATAAGCTTCAAAGGAAGGGATTGTTATAACCCTTAAATCCTAGTCCTTTGCCTAACCCTCTCCCACCTAATTTCGACACTGAAGCATTTTATCAATTTCATCAAATGCAAGGGCACGACAAGGATGGATGTGTAACGTTGAGGCATGAGATCCAAAATTTTATTGATAGTGGAAAGCTACCCGAGCCCAACAAGCAGAACACCAAAGGCAATCCATTACCAAAGTTCAATAGAGTACCACCACCGACCACCTTCATGATTGGAGGAGGTTTGCATGAAGGTTTTGTCATGTCTTCTTTTCAAGATGTGGGTGGAGAAGCAACCAATGAAGAAGAGGTATTTAGCGAAATTAAACAAGCTATGGTGGGTAAAGAAGTAGCAAATTTTGTTTTGAATGGGTTTTGGGACTCAAGCGATAGTGATGATGATCTTGTACCCAAGAAGGAAGAATGGATCTGGTCCGAGCCCGAAGAAGATGAAGTAATGAACACTAGATCTGGTAAGCCGTATGCAAGGCCATTGCCCAAGGAGGTAGAAGTTAATAAAGGAAAGGAAGTCAAAGTAGGGAATAAAGAAGATGATACCGTGCTCAAGCATTTGAAAAAAAACCCAAGCAAGTATTAGCATTTGAAATTTATTGGCTACTTATAAAAAACACCGAGAAACTATGGCCAAGACCTTGGCCAGCATGCCAATTTCTACCTCCATAACATCGGAGGAGCTTATCAACTTCATAAAAATTGAGGGAGTAATGAAATGTGAAGATATTCAAGAGAAGAGTGAAGTTAATATGAGAGCTATATCTTTCTCAGATGCGAATTTACCGGAAAAGGGGAGAGATCACATCCGCCCTCTCTTTATCAAAATAGAAATCAAAGGGAAAAGGACTCCATGTGTAATGGTTGATGATGGGTCCGCCATAAATGTTTTCCCACTTAAAATATTACCGAAACTAGCCATGTCAACAAGGGATCTAAACCCGACTGAGGTAACCATTAGGGCTTATGACAACACTAAGAGACATGCCGAAGGAACTTTCAAAGCTACTGTCAAGGTTGGTCCAATTGAATCTATTGCTGAATTTGTTATTTTGGACATACCTGTTACATTTGCCTTACTCATGGGACGACCATGGTTTAATCCTCTTGGTGGAGTTCCTTCCACCCTTCATCAAAAGATCAAGTTCCCTAACGGAGATGAGACAGTGGTCATCAAGGCCGAAGATAATGAGGTTGTTAATGCTCTAATTATTGAGAGGCCTCTCAATGGTTTCCAAATAGCCGCAATGTCTGATGATGAAGTAATGGACTCTAAAGTCTTGAACATGATGAAAAGCATGAACTACCTTCCCGGAGCTGGTCTTGGAAAAGGCAAGGCCGGTTTGACAAAGCTTCCAGATTTTAAAACTCAAACTTCCAAGAAAGGTTTGGGATATGATGAAGTCAACAAAGATGTCCAGCCAAACATGTTCATGGGAAAGTTGATCCCAGGTTTTGAAATTTTTGCAGATGTTGCAGAGCTATTAGAGCGAATGAAGAAAGAGCTCACCCTGCCAGCCAACAAAGAGTCCAATCTGGAAGAGAAGAAGGAAGCTGTCCTGAAAGTCGAGAAGACTCCGGAGGAGATTGCTGCCCTGATTAAAGAGAAGTTTGAAGATATTCTGCCTTATGATTTTGAGAACCATGATTTTGATTTTGACTTTAATTTGTTTGCTTTGTATGAGGATGATGATGTTTTCTTTTCCAAATCAATGAAATAATGTATGATTTTTCTTACTTGTGTGATGTTTCTCCTAATGGTTGCATACATTCAAATAGCAGTTACATGAACATCTTTAATATTAATTATATTGGCACACAATCATTAAATTTGGGAACAATCAAAAATCCTAAAAACATTAGCATAGCATGCGACCTTACTCCTGATGAGAGAGAAAGATTTGAAAAAATATTCAAAAAATATGAAGAAGTATTTGCTTGGTCTTATGAGGATATGCCTAGAATAGATCGAGACATAGCCGAACATATTATTCCTACTTACACTCACATGAAACCTGTCAAACAAAAGCTTAGGCAATTAAGACCTGAGTGGGCTGAATTGGTTAAAGAAGAGGTCACTAAACAAATACAAGTAAAGTTCCTTGAAGTGATAGAATATCCAGATTGGCTAGCCAATATAGTACCCATGCCAAAGAATGATGGAAGAATAAGCGTTTGTGTGGACTATAGAGATTTGAACAAGGCTTTCCCTAAAGATGATTTTCCTTTACCCCATATAGATGTCCTCATTGATAGTGCAACCTCTAGCGTGCTACACTCATTTGTAGATGGATTTTTCAGATACAACCAAGTGTTAATGGCCCAAGAGGATAAAGCCAAGACTGCTTTCATTACTACATGGGGTATATTTTGTTATAGGGTGATATCGTTTGGCTTAAAGAATGCTGGAGAAACCTACCAACGGATGGCCACCACACTATTTCATGACATGATGCACAAAGAAGTTGAAGTATATGTTGATGATATGATGGTGAAATCGGATAAAAGGAAACAACACTTCCAAATCTTAGAATTATTCTTCGATAGAGCATTGAAATATAAACTAAGATTAAACCCTAAGAAGCGTGTGTTTGGAGTTACCTCAGGTAAATTATTGGGACATGTGATTGGTTCGAATGGCATTGAGATTGATCCTAACAAAGTGTGAGCGGGGATTTTTGCCCCCACTCCCAGTGGAATGGTTCTTGTGACTTTGGCACTGTTTAGGCTCGGGGCCTTAGAGAACACGGACCTAAGTCCAGAGAAAATGGAGTCTCCACCCGGACCGGCCAAGAAAAATAAAGGGGTGGATGACTCGATTCCTAAGGAATCCCTAACCCCCTAATGGGTTCAGAAAGTTGGGTACGTGTGGGGAAGGTGAGAAATGGCCCAGCACCACCACAACGCCCGGTTCATTGGAATCGGCCTCCTTTACAGGTCTTAATATTATAAAATTCTTAAATATAACAACATTATCCATATTACACACAATAATTAAAAGAAAGCATCATTATATTAAAATCAAAGCAATGTCCAAGTAAAACAAATAAATGGACACCCATTCGAAGATGGAAACATGCCCTTACATAATCCATGCCTAAATAGGACACCCACCGAAAGGTAGAAACATGTCCTTTACATTGGTTCTATGATAGAAAAGCAATTTAAATTACATGATATTTAACTAATGAGGTACCCACGAAGTGGAAACATACCTCTTACAACACTTGGGAATCTAAAAAAATCAATAAAAATAAATGATCATTCATAATAAATAAATCATTCATCAAAGGTATTAAAGATCAATAGAAAGTAAACATCCATCCATGATAAATTAAATAAACCAAGCATCGAACTTAAATAAATTAAAGCATAATCAAATATAAAATTGAATAAAGGCAAATAAAGATTCAAATTAGGGCTACTGTTTCTATTTAAGTTTCTTTATTTCATGTGTTTGTAATTCATGAGTTTAAGCTATTGTGAGTTTTAATGATATTAAAATGGATTAAAGTTTTTATGATTTAAAAAGTTGGTAAAGTTCTTTGATTCACCAAATTAGGGTTTGAGATGTATAATCATGAAATTAGGTTTTGGACACTTTAAAACATTTAGATTTATGATTTACGGTCACTGGATTGTGATTGAAAACTTACTGTGTTTGAATATGTTTATAGGGTTTTAAGGTTTAAAAGATTAGGGTTTAGAAAACTTTAGGGTTTAGGTTTTAAGGGAGTTAGGGTTCACTGTTTTGGGTTTTGGAGTTGAATTAGGGTTTAGTGTTTTAGAATTAGGGTTTCGGAGAATGAATTAGTTTTTAGAATTTGAAAAATCAATTGATAATTTTATGAAGTTTTAGGAAAATAAATAAAATGATTTAAGGTTTATAGAAGCAGAAAAGATGTTTTTAAGGTTTGTGGAAAGAAATAGATTTAAATTTAGGATTTTGAAAAGAAATAAGTTCAATTAGGGTTTTAAGATTTTGAAGAAGCAAAAATAACAATTTGAAAATTGTTGAAAAACAAAGCAACGAATTAAGGTTTTTAAACTTTAGAAAAGGTGAATTAGTGTTCTTAGGTTTTATGAATTGAAAGAAATAATTAGATGATTTAAGTTACCGTGAAGAAATTAGACAATTGATGCATACCTCTGTTTGTTGGTTCCACCAAAAATTTCTTCTTGGATGAACAAAAACAAAGACAACCTTTGCTGCCTTTGATGGATTGAACTGTTGTCTGCTCTCTAAAAAAAATCAGATTTATTCAAAGCCTTTCCTACTCAGTTTCTGTCTCAATTTTTCTCCAAATTTCTGTCTCAATTTCTCTCACGACCCAACTTATACATATGTACAGTACGTCCATGTACAATAAGAGGAACCATCCCCAGAAGCTACTAAAGAGCGCGAACTGAAGGGAAGTTCTGTAGAACTGAAAGGACCTATTTGAAAAGATTGCAAAGTTTTGTGGAGGTGACTGTAATTACCAAAAGTTGTTCCGGAGGTCCTTAATAGTGCATATAACGGACTCCAGAAATGGAAAGTAGAGAAAAATCAGGTAGCAACGGCGCGACACTGTTTTTCTCGAAAATGCACGGTTTGAAAGATATAGGGGATTTTGACCAGGGGCATCATGGTCATTTTTAAAAGTGTCTCGAAAGTAATAATGGATCTCAAAAATGAAAAGTACAGAAAAAACTGAGTCAAAAAGTGTACCACAGCATTCGGCGGAAGTGCGCTGTTTAAAAGTTACGAACGAGTAATCGCCGGAGGTTATTTTGGTCTTTTCACATCTTAGACCATAAAATTTCAGCACAAGGAGGTTGAGGGGCCAAAATATAATTAAAAGAAAGTCCAAGGGCTTGGGTTTTAAATAAATAAAAGAAAGAGACATTTGGACCAATGAGAATTAGCCATTTTCCCACTTAAGTGTACCAATGGGAAATCAACACTTACACCATCACATCTTAACCTCTCTTGGCTGCCATTTGGAGGAGAGAACACCAAATAAATAAAAGCCAAGAGCTCTCTTTGTTCTTTCTTGGCCAAATTGAAAAGAAAGGGAAAAGAGAGAGAGAGATTGTTTTTCAAGTAGCTAATTTTGGTTGCAAACTTGGGTGGAGAATAAGACTTTAAGGTAAGGAAATTCATCTATGGTCCTATTTCTTTCATTGGTTATATTATTTTCAAGATACAAATGAAAGAATAAATATGGTGATTATAGAAAATTTAAGAAGTTGAAGAGAAAGTGAAAGAGATGATTTGCACATATAAGATTAAGGATAACAAGGATGACTAGTAGTATTAGTTAGCAAAATAAGGCATGAAGCACTTAAATTTTATTATGTTCTTGACATGGATTTTATGAAAATTATAGGAAATCAAGAAGTGAGAGAGAAGGAAGCAAAGAAGGCATAAAAGAACTAGAAACAAGTGAAAAGAATTAAGGTTTGGTACTTAAATCATTGCCCTTTTCAATTAAGTCACATATTTTGCATTATGGGACTTTTGAAATGGTTTTGAAATGATGTCATTATGTGTAGTAAATATGTGGGAAAGTTCTCTTGAACCATTTGTAATCAATTGATTGTGAAAAAAATGAAAACAAAACAAACTAGCTAAATTTGCTCAATTATCCATAAACTTTGATAAACTTTTAATCACCCCTTTGGTTTGATTTTTGAAAGAGGGACCCTTAGTCCTTCAATGGTATCACAAAAGGAGTCTAAAAATCAATTTTGCAAGAAAAAAATGAATTTCCCTCAAGTTTTGAAAATTGGGCCGAATGGTCCCTTTTGGGCACCATTCTGTAGCTTTCATTTTGGGCAGTCCGTTGAAGGGGCAAACGAAGGAATTTTCCGATGAAATTTTGCTTTTATTTATTAACTTATGAAAGTGTTTTCCTGCAAAAATTCAGCCAAAAATAAGTTTGTTTAATAGGTCAAAACGGTTGCCAAAGTTGACTGATTTTCCGCAGTAAAAACAGATTTTACCATTTAGTGGACGCGTGCCATTGTGTTGCCAATTTTAAGCGCCGCGCCACTATTCATTTGGTCATTTTTTTCTAAATGAGTTAAAACTTGAATATTATGATATGGATTGATGTTAAAT
The DNA here is from genome assembly GCA_947685225.1 of Garcia nutans. Lineage (NCBI taxonomy): Eukaryota > Viridiplantae > Streptophyta > Magnoliopsida > Malpighiales > Euphorbiaceae > Garcia > Garcia nutans. Next base: position 13,802,913 of record CANTUV010000040.1, read on the forward strand.
CATATAAAATGACATGAAGGAGAATTGGAAATGATCAGAAAGCATCATGACAAGCTATTCCGACAATACATGCATTATGGAAAATTCATGGCTTATCGCATATCATGATCAAATTAATTAATAAATTGTTTACGCTCTACTTGGTTATGACAGAACCCTTGAGATAAGGGTATGATGCATCATACTATTATTGCAGTACTACTCATGACATGACATGATATTCCAACTGAGGGCCGATGATTACAATGACATGATCAATGATTCAATGAACAATGGCTATTAGCACATGTGCAAGAATTATGATGAAGGATGATGAAATATGCACCATGACGCATATCATCCTGTAATATCTCACCATGACGAGATATGTTTATCATGACCCTTCCTTATCCGCTGATGTTCTGTTAAACCAGTAGAGCACCTAAATTGATAAAAGCAAAACAAGAAATTTCTAAATTCAGAATATGAGATTTAATCTTTTATCATTATGTTTAGATCTTATTCATTGATTTAAAGTATTCAAATACATGTTTTTAATTACTCTTTTAATCTATTTATTTAATGCAATGATTTATGTACCCACTAAGCAAACGCTTAGTGAGTTTAGTTTTCTTTTCTAAACTCGTAGGTTGAGCGAGAAGCTATTTTCTGCAGTGTCCCGAGCAGCTAGTGTTGGCAACTTTTTGGATAGAAAGTTATTATAAGTAATGTAATTAGAATGGCATGTACATATGTTAGCGTAAACTAAGAATTGTATGTATGACTAGTAAAAGACCAAAGTATGTGTGCTAAGTATATTAACTACTGTATGTTGGTATGAATTAGTGTGTATGGATGTGTGTGTAGAAATGTGAAATTTTAATGGAGGTTTTGGTGGAGGATATAAGGAGGTCGACTATAGAAGTGCTTGAGATTGATTGGTTGAGATAAAAATTTTTTTTTATTAAATCAAAAAATCAGTTTTGGTGACACTTGGGACCACCAATTATATGGGAAACTCTGGCAAAATTTTTGTAAAATGTGTATTATAAATTGACTAAGTATAGAACCAAGACTCGAATATCATAAAATAGCATTCCATCTTGGTCTATAAACATAAGCTAAGATGGGGTGTTACATTTAGTGGTATTAGAGCATTGGTTTAGTCGATTCTGGGTAGTTAGTTGAATCAAACTGTGAATGCATGACACATAGGTTTAGGAAGGGAATTTTAATAAGCCGATGTGTATGTTTATGATGCTTATTAGTGATATTGTGGTATTGAGAATAGGAGTGAAGATGAGTGATTTGAAGCAACCAGCTAAATTGGCTTTAGGTCCTAAACCTTATTCTCGGGCCAGTACAAGTGAGAAACAAGCCATAGATAAGAAGCTTTTTGAATTGGGGAAGGAGAATCTGCGCCAGAAAATTAAAATGGAAGCCAGAGAGTGAGAAATAGCAGAGTTAAAAAGAAGAATTAGTTAGAATGAAAGGGAAACAGGAGGAGCAAGAGGAAGTAATAGATCAGTTGAGAGACTTGAGACTCCAGGACCGGGAAGACTTATTGTTAGCCCTGGATAATAGTAGGCTCTTGATGGAAGATGTTAGGGCATTACAAGTGGATAAGAGGCAAACTACAATAGAGCTTGAGAATGTGAATCATTTGGCTAGGACCTTGCAAGGAAGGGTAGAGATGTTACAGGATAGAATGGACGAACTCCCTCGTAACCTTCCTAGAGTTCAGTCTAACGAGGTAGATCCGGATCCGATGGAGCTTGCTTCAGATAGTGCTACCTCTCCCCTAGCTCCTACTTATTAAGCTATGATGGGCTGATGATTTTGCTACCCCTTTGGTTATGTATATAGGCGGATAAAAATGCAACAGTAGATAGGCCATTTTGTTGTAAATAGATATAAATAGGCCATAATAGGAGTATGTGATGATGTATGTTAAATATGTATGAAAACGCGATTATGTGAATAAATAAGGTTATGTTTATATTAAGTGTATGATCTGAAATTATGATTGGAATTTATCTATGTACATGCCATATAGGAAATTTAATATGCCAAGCCAAACCAGCTGCTAACTTTATTATGATATACATGTATATGATTGTAGAATGTCGCAAGAAGTTGAATCACAGAGAGCCGTAGATGAGGAGGTCGAGTCACGTGCCTCCGTACCTACGAATGTAGAGGAGAGTCTTGGAACTATGCCCCAACTAGCAGCGGCGGCCGAGGAAGGCCCCAATGCTTATTTACGACAGATGGCAGTAGCATTTCAACAAATGGCAGGAATGGTACCTACTGCTGCCGAAAGAGAGAGAAAGCCCCCAATTGAGAAATTAAGGAAGTATGGGGCTAAGGAATTTAAAGCCAGTAGGGAAGAAGGATCTGAGGAAGCGGAATACTGGTTAGATAGTACCATTATAGCGTTGGATCAATTAAGGTGTACGCTAGAGGAAAGATTTATTTGTGCCACGTCTCTTTTGGTTGAAGAAGCGTACATTTTGTGGGAGACTACACAGCAGCGCGTGCCACTAGAACAGCAGACATGGGAATTTTTCCAAATCGAGTTTAAGAAGAGATATATCACCGAGGCGTACTTAAATGCAAAAAGAAATGAATTCACGTACTTAAAGCAAGTAAGAATGACGGTATCTGAGTATGAAAAAGAGTTCACTCGTCTTAGTAAGTACGCGAGGAGAATGATAGAAACAGAACAGGAAAGATGCCAGAGATTCTTAGAAGGATTAAACAATGAAATCAAAGTGCAATTGGTAGCCATAGATATATCAGAATTTTCCAAGCTTGTTGCAAAGGCTTTGGATGTTGAGAAAGTACAAGTGGATGAGAGGAATAGGCATCAGCGCATGCAGCAAGAAAGGACACAAACTCGAGGCCCGGGAGGACCTCAGCAAGCCCGGAAGAGATTCAGGGGAGGAAGTAGTTCTATGCAACAAGGCCGGCGATTTCAGCACCGGGGTCATTTGGAAGTGGCTTCGGAAGAGGATTAAGTAGAGGCAAAGGAAGAAGTAACAATCCAGGAACTAGTGGAGGATTTGGAAGAAACACGGGTTTTGAAGGATATACTTTTCCTCTATGTGAGCATTGCGGACAAAGACATGTAGGCGAATGTTGGTATTTAACCGAAGGATGCTGGGAATGTGGAGCACCAGACCATATAAGGGTGAACTGCCCTAAAATACAGATGAATACTCCTGCACCAACGGAGAGGTCACAACCTACCTTTGGCAGAGACCAAGGTAGAGGAAGAGGAGGTAATCCAAATTTTCAAAAGGCACAATCAGAGACTGTTAACCAGCCTAGTACAAGTGCACCAACAAGGGTATATGCGATGAGAACCCGAGAAGAAGAAGAAGCACCGGACTTCATTGTTGGTACATTTTATATGTTCAGCAAACCTGTACATGCTTTAATTGATCCCGGATCCACACATTCGTACATATGCATGCATAGTGAGAATTTAGAAGGATTACCAGTAGAATATGTCAAGTCCGGTATACTAGTTACAAACCCTATAGGAGATGAAGTAGTTACGAACAAAGTAATCAAAGAATGCCCTATAGAGATACACGAAAACGTATTTCCTGGAAATTTGATGGAATTACCATTTTGGGAATTTGACGTAATTTTAGGAATGAACTGGTTAACAAAGCATAAAGCAATAGTTGACTGTGAGAAGAAAAGGGTGACGCTCCATACCCCTCGCGGAGAGGAAGTGACAGTAGTCGGAAAAAGAGGCGACTATTTGAACAACATAATATCGGCAGTGACAGCATGGAAGCTAATACAAAAGGGATGCGAGGCATATCTAGTAAGAGCCATGGAAGCAAAGAAAGACACTACTAAGATCCAAGACATACCGATGGTGCGTGATTTTCCCGATGTTTCCCAGATGAGCTACCCGGACTACCACCTAAGAGAGAAGTGGAATTCACCATAGATGTTTATCCGGGAGCTGCACCAGTGTCAATTGCCCCATACCAAATGGCGCCAGCGGAACTCAAGGAATTGAAGATGCAAATACAAGAGCTACTCGACAAAGGCTTTATACGACCAAGCGTTTCCCCATGGGGCGCACCGGTACTTTTCGTCAAGAAGAAGGACGGATCCTTAAGGCTATGCGTGGATTATCGACAGTTGAACAAGCTCACAATGAAGAACAAGTATCCACTACCATGCATTGACGATTTATTCGATCAACTCAAAGGAGCCAGTGCATTTTCAAAGATAGATCTCCGATCGCGATATCATCAGCTGCCAATTAAAGAGGAGGATATTCCAAAGACTGCTTTCAGAACTCGGTACGGACATTATGAGTTTCTTGTAATGCCTTTTGGGCTTACAAACGTACCAGCAGTATTTATGGATTTGATGAATCGAATTTTTCATCTATACCTCGACCAATTCGTAGTGGTGTTTATAGACGACATTCTTGTTTATTCAAAGAACAAAGAAGAGCACGATCGACACCTCTGCATTGTTTTGCAAACATTGAGAGAAAAACAACTATATGCCAAGCTCAGTAAGTGTGAATTTTGGCTGGAAGAAATGACATTCTTGGGACACATTGTATCTGCTGAGGGCATCAGAGTGGATCCTAAGAAAATAGAAGCTATTTTGGATTGGAAACCGCCAAGGACAGTAACAGAAGTGAGAAGTTTCCTAGGATTGGCAGGATACTATCGACGATTTGTGAAAGGATTTTCCATTATCGCCGCCCCAATGACTAAGTTGCTTCAGAAGAATGCTAGATTTCAGTGGACAGATGAATGTCAAAGAAGCTTTGAGAAACTGAAAGAAAAGCTAACAAATGCCCTGATACTCAAGCAACCAGTGTCCGGTAAGGACTTTGTGATATACAGCGATGCATCACACATTGGCCTAGGTTGTGTACTCATGCAAGAAGGTAAAGTGGTCGCGTATGTTTCCCGGCAACTTAAACCATACGAGAAGAATTATCCAACACACGATTTAGAATTGGCGGCTATTGTATTGGCATTCAAGACATGGAGAAATTATCTGTATGGAGAAAAATGCTACATTTATACGGATCACAAAAGCTTGAAGTATCTGCCAACACAAAAGGACCTCAATTTGCGACAAAGGAAATGGATCCAAATTTTGGAGATTTATGATTATGTCATAAACTATCATCCAGGAAAGGCGAACGTCGTGGCTGACGCACTTAGTAGGAAATCAATGCAAGCCTTAAGTGCTATGAGGATCAGTTTGAGACAAACAGAAGAAGGAGCACTACTAGCAGAAATGCAAACAAGACCCACGCTTTTTCAGGAAATCCACCAAGCACAACAAAAAGATAAACAAGTCCAAAAATGGATCAAGCAAGTACAAGAAGGAAAAAGTACAAAGTTTCAAATTTCAAAAGACGGCAGGTTATATTACGAAAGTCGGACAGTAATACCAGCAACAGGAGATATAAAGAAGAAGATTCTTCAGGAAGCCCACAGTAGTCCTTACGCAATGCACCCAGGGGCTACAAAAATGTACCAAGACTTGAAGAAATTCTATTGGTGGCCAGGAATGAAGAGAGACATCATAGATTTCGTAACCAAGTGTTTGACATGCCAGCAAGTGAAAACAGAACATCAAGTACCATTAGGACTATTACAGCCAATTACAATTCCGACATGGAAATGGGATCGCATCACTATGGATTTCGTCACAGGACTGCCAATGACGAGAGATAAACATGACGCTGTATGGGTAATTGTCGATAGATTAACTAAGTCGGCTCATTTTCTGCCTGTGCGAATGGACTACTCAATGGATAAGTTGGCAGAAATATACGTCAAATAGATTGTACGATTGCATGGAGTCCTGACATCTATTATTTCGGACAGAGATCCACGGTTCACTTCGAACTTTTGGAGAAAGCTCCAAACAGCCCTCGGAACCCAAGCAAGCTATAGCACTACTTTCCATCCTCAAACGGATGGGTAATCTGAAACAGTAATTCAGATTTTGGAGGACATGTTGAGAGCGTGTGTTATGGAGTTTAAAGGTAGCTGGGATAAGTGCCTAAGCCTAATGGAATTCGCATATAACAACAGCTACCAATCCAGCATACAGATGGCACCCTATGAAGCATTGTACGGAAGAAAGTGCAGAACGCCAGTATGTTGGACAGAACTAAGTGAGGAAAAAGTTCTTGGACCTGACATTATGAAGGAGACTCAGGAGAAAGTTGACATCATTTGAAACAGACTAAAGGTTGCATCAGATAGATAGAAGTCGTACGCCGACCTGAAATGAAAAGACATAGAATTTGCAGTAGGGGACAAAGTTTTCCTTAAAGTTTCTCCATGGAAGAAAGTACTGAGATTTAAGCAGAAAGGCAAGTTAAGTCCCAGATTCATTGGACCGTACGAAGTCATCGAACGTATAGGCCCAGTAGCTTACCGGCTAGCCCTACCACCCGAACTGGACAGGATACATAATGTTTTTCATGTTTCGATGTTACGATGATATCGTTCAGACCCGACACACGTCATCAAGCCACAAGATATCGAGGTCCAACCCGACTTAACTTATGAAGAGGAGCCAGTGAAGATTTTGGCATGAGAGGTTAAAGAATTGAGAAATAAGAAAATTTCTCTGGTTAAGGTATTGTGGAGAAATCATAAGGTAGAAGAGGCAACCTGGGAAAGAGAAGAAACTATGAAGCAGCAATACCCGCACTTGTTTACAACTGACCAGCTTTGAGACGAAGCCTAAATTTTAGAGGGGAAGAAATGTCACGACCCAACTTATACATATGTACAGTACGTCCATGTACAATAAGAGGAACCATCCCCAGAAGCTACTAAAGAGCGCAAAGTGAAGGGAAGTTCTGTAGAACTGAAAGGCCTATTTGAAAAGATTGTAAAATTTTGTGGGGGTGACTGTAATTACCAAAAGTTGTTCCGGAGGTCCTTAATAGTGCATATAACAGACTCCAGAAATGGAAAGTAGAGAAAAATCGGGTAGCAACTATGCGACACGGTTTTTCTCGAAAACGCACGGTTTGAAAGATATAGGGGATTTTGACCAGGGGCATCATGGTTATTTTTAAAAGTGTCTCAAAAGTAATAATGGATCTCAAAATGAAAAGTAGAGAAAAAACTGAGTCAAAAAGTGTACCACAGCATTCGGTGGAAGTGCGCAGTTTAAAAGTTACGAATGAGTAATCGCCGGAGGGTATTTTGGTCTTTTCACATCTTAGACCATAAAATTTCAGCACAAGGAGGTTGAGGGGCCAAAATATAATTAAAATAAAGTCCAAGGACTTGGGTTTTAAATAAATAAAAGAAAGAGACATTTGGACCAATGAGAATTAGCCATTTTCCCACTTAAGTGTACCAATGGGAAATCAACACTTACACCATCACATCTTAACCTCTCTTGGCTGCCATTTGGAGGAGAGAACACCAAATAAATAAAAGCCAAGAGCTCTCTTTGTTCTTGCTTGGTCGAATTGAAGAGAAAGGGAAAAGAGAGAGAGATTGTTTTTCAAGTAGCTAATTTTGGTTGCAAACTTGGGTGGAGAATAAGACTTTAAGGTAAGGAAATTCATCTATAGTCCTATTTCTTTCATTGGTTATATTATTTTCAAGATACAAATGAAAGAATAAATATGGTGATTATAGAAAATTTAAGAAGTTGAAGAGAAAGTGAAAGAGATGATTTGCACATATAAGATTAAGGATAACAAGGATGACTAGTAGTATTAGTTAGCAAAATAAGGCATGAAGCACTTAAATTTTATTATGTTCTTGACATGGATTTTATGAAAATTATAGGAAATCAAGAAGTGAGAGAGAAGGAAGCAAAGAAGGCATAAAAGAACTAGAAACAAGTGAAAAGAATTAAGGTTTGGTACTTAAATCATTGCCCTTTTCAATTAATTCACATATTTTGCATTATGGGACTTTTGAAATGGTTTTGAAATGATGTTATTATGTGTAGAAATATGTAGAAAAGTGCTCTTGATTGTAATCAATTGATTGTGAAAAAAAAGGAAACAAAACAAACTAGCTAAATTTGCTCAATTATCCATAAACTTTGATGAACTTTTAATCACCCCTTTGGTTTGATTTTTAAAAGAGGGACCCTTAGTCCTTCAATGGTATCACAAAAGGAGTCTAAAAATCAAATTTTCAAGAAAAAAAATGAATTTCCCTCAAGTTTTGAAAATTGGGCCGAATGGTCCCTTTTGGGAACCATTCTGCAGCTTTCATTTTGGGCAGTCCGTTGAAGGGGCAAACGAAGGAATTTTCCGATGAAAGTTTACATGCATTTAGTTAACTTATGAAAATGTTTTTCTGCAAAAATTCTGCCAAAAATAAGTTTGTTTACTTGGTCAAAACTATTGCCAAAGTTGACTGATTTTCAGTAGTAAAAACAGATTTTACCATTTAGTGGACGCGTGCCATTGTGTTGCCAATTTTACGCGCCGCGCCACAATTCATTTGGTCATTTTTTCTAAATGAGTAAAACTTGAATATTATGATATGGATTGATGTTAAATCATATAAAATAACATGAAGGAGAATTGGAAATGATCAGAAAGGCATCATGACAAGCTATTCCGACAATACATGCATTATGGAAAAATCATGGCTTATCGCATATCATGATCAAATTAATTAATAAATTATTTACGCTCTACTTGGTTATGACAGAACCCTTGAGATAAGGGTATGATGCATCATACTATTATTGCAGTACTGCTCATGACATGATATGATATTCCGGCTAAAGGCCGATGATTACAATGACATGATCAATGATTCAATGAACAATGGCTATTAGCACATGTGCAAGAATTATGATGAAGGATGATGAAATATGCACCATGAATCATATCATTCTGTAATATCTCACCATGATGAGATATGTTTATCATGACCCTTCCTTATCCGCTGATGTTCTGTTAAACCAGTAGAGCACCTAAATTGATAAAAGCAAAACAAGAAATTTCTAAATTCAGAATATGGGATTTAATCTTTTATCATTATGTTTAGATCTTATTCATTGATTTAAAGTATTCAAATACATGTTTTTAATTACTCTTTTAATCTATTTATTTAATGCAATGATTGAAGTACCCACTAAGCAAACGCTTAGCGAGTTTAGTTTTCTTTTCTAAACTCGTAGGTTGAGCGAGAAGCTGTTTTCTGTAGTGTCCCGAGCAGCTGGTGTTGGCAACTTTTCGGATAGAAAGTTATTATAAGTAATGTAATTAGAATGGCATGTACATATGTTAGCGTAAACTAAGAATTGTATGTATGACTAGTAAAAGACCAAAGTACGTGTGCTAAGTATATTAACTACTGTATGTTGGTATGAATTAGTGTGTATGGATGTGTGTGTAGAAGTGTGAAATTTTAATGTAGGTTTTGGTGGAGGATATAAGGAGGTTAACTATAGAAGTGCTTGAGATTGATTGAGATTGATTGATTGAGATAAAAAAATGTTTTCATTAAATTAGAAAAATCAGTTTTGGTGACACTTGGGACCACCAATTATAGGGAAAACTCTGGCAAAATTTTTGTAAAATGTGTATTATAAATTGACTAAGTATAGAACCAAGACTCGAATATCATAAAATAGCATTCCATCTTGGTCTATAAACATAAGCTAAGATGGGGTGTTACAATTTCTTCATTCTTTTTGTGTTGTTATTGTCCTTATTTATAGAAGAATTTTATGGTTAATTCTATTCATTCACGGAATATAACATTGATTAAGAAAAGGAAACCGAAACCTAATTGTATTAGGTTTCGGAAAAATTTGAGTAGGAAAAATTTCTCTGGCAAAAAAAAACTGCTGCGGAAAAATTGCGCTGGGAAAAAAAAACTGCTGCTGAAAAAATGGGCTGGCGAAAAATTGCCGCAGCTGGCTGCGGGCCCGAATTGCCCTGCGTGCCATTTCGCTGGCAGAAAATTCCTGCGGGCGAAATGGCTTGGTCATTTTGCCCGCAGAAATTATTTGTTGGCGAAATTGCTTTGGCCATTTCGCCGCAGCCCCAAATTTTGTCGCCGATTTTTTTTATTTGTTTTTTTATTAATAAATATTAAATACTAAAGCAAAAATTATTTAATTAAGATAACAAAAATTATTTTGGACTAATTAAAATATATTGGACAACACAAAAATTATTTTGGACTAATTAAAATATATTGGACTGGACTGGGTCAAAAATTAAGGGTCTACAGTTTGCCCCCTGCTTGAATAATCTAAGATTTTAGTGAAAGAGATTGAAAAGCAATAAGACTTAATTTTTGAGATGGTTGAGGTTTTAGGTTCTGGACCTAGTTCAAGTTCTGGACTCAAGGATAATTCTAGGTTCTGGACCTAAGGAAAATTTGGGTTCTAGACCCGATTCGAGTTCTGGACTCAAGGATAATTCTAGGTTCTGGACCTAAGGAAAATTTGAATTCTGGACCCGAGCTAAGTTCTGGACTTAGGAAAGATTCTAGGTTCTGGACCTAAGGATAATTTGGGTTCTAGACTCGAGTTAAGTTCTGGACTTAAAAGAGATTCTAGGTTCTGGACCTAAGAGTAACTTGGGTTCTGGACCCGAGCTAAATTCTGGACTTAGAAATAATTCTAGGTTCTGGACCTAAGTAAAATTTGGGTTCTGGACCTGAGCTATGTTCTGGACTTAAAAGAGATTCTAGGTTATGGACCTAAGGATAATTTGGGTTCTGGACCTGAGCTAAGTTCTGGACTTAAAAGAGATTCTAGGTTCTGGACCTAAGGATAATTTGGGTTCTGGACCCGAGCTAAGTTCTGGACTTAAAAGAGATTCTAGGTTCTGGACCTAAGAAAAATTTGGGTTCTAGACCCGAGCTAAGTTCTGGACTTAGGAAAGATTCTAGATTCTGGACCTAAGGATAATTTGGGTTCTGGACTCGAGTTAAGTTCTGGACTTAAAAGATATTCTAGGTTTTGGACCTAAGAAAAATTTAGGTTCTGGACCCGAGTTAATAATTTTTTATTTCAAAAAGTTTGGCTAGTTTTTATGCACGTCTTCTTTTTTTTTGCCCCGTGCGTGTAAAAATATTTATATATACGCAAGCAGTTGAATGATTAAATTGAATAATTGAATTTACTGTTTATTTACTGTGTAGTCACCGTTCATGCACTATTTACTATTCATAAATAGTAAATTTACTATTTATAAATAGTAGTAAATTCTATTTACTATTGGAAATAGTAATTTACTATTCATCAATAATAATTTACTATTCATAAATAGTAAAATTTACTATTCATGAAGAGTAAAGTTTACTATGCATGAACAGTAAAACTTACTTTTGAATTTTATTTTTTTCCTTGTCGTTTCTCTATATAAACCCACGAGTTATTTCATTCGATTCACAACAAGATTTCTCACTTTCTATAATTCTCTCAAATTCTTTCAAATTTAGCACATAGTTTTCAAAAAAAATGCATGCTTCAAGGTCAGAGACTCATTCTAATGCCGGGTTATTGGAGTTTATTCGGTATCATGAAGATGGAAATATAGATATACTAGCCGGAATGTCGCTTCACCGAAGTTCAAACCGAAAGAGCGCGGTAATTATTTTTCTTTTCTTTTTTCTTGATTTTTCATCTTTCTTCTTTTTTTTTATTACTATTCTTTATTATTTTTAAATTTTTTATTTTAATTTTGATTATTTTTGATTTTATTTATTTTTTTAATTTACGTTTTTATTATTATTGTGTTTGCCTTTATTATTATTTTGTTTATTTATTTTATATTCTGATATTTTTATCTTTTTAGATAATTTAGGAAAAATATATTAATTTAAGTAGATAGGATAATATGTACTTACCTGGTATTAACTTACCTAGCTCTGTGTTAGCATGATCGTTGCGTTGTTCAGGCTGGAGGGTATATTAACAAAGCCTGACAATGGTACGATGTAGTGCCTTCTCGGGTAAGGCGGATTATCCGAGATTGCGGCTTTGAGCAGTTCATCTTACAATTGTCATCCGAGGAATATCAGATAGACCGAAGAGTATTCCAGACGCTTGCAGAGCAATGGTTGGACACAACCCATACTTTTCACTTGCCCATTGGAAAGATGACAATTGGTCCGGTTGATTTTACTACTATAACCGGCCTTCGATTTGATGGTGTTTCGGTTTCTCTGACCAACGATATTTTAACATTTAAAGAAATTCAGTAATTAATTGGTATGGAACCATCATATAAAGGGCCTTTTAAGATAAAAATCGAGCCAATTCGTAGTTATTGGATGAACTACGAAGGACGGGTTGGCAAAGACACGGCCGAACAGTATGATTGAGGATTTTTGTTATATCTGCTTGGGTCGACCATCTTAGGCAGCACTGAATCCTCCATCCACTTGTCAGTATTGACTGCCCTTTCTTATTTCAAATTGGTACCATCTTCTGGCTGGGGTGAAGCTGGTCTCGCGTGTCTTTACCATGGTCTTGATAAACTTTGCCAAAATAAGAAGTCTTTTGTCGGCTTGATGGCAGTTGTCGAGGTCTTCTTTTTCCACCAATGCCATTTCCACTCTTTTCTTGCATGAATGTGATCTTTATTATTGTTGTAGGCATGGGCATATGAACACAACCTTGTGAGGGTACTCGGTATTTCCCGAGATAGAGTTGGGTATCCAAGATTAAATTTCTGGTTGTCAGATCACGTGGATGTCCCCGGCTCTCGCCATGTGCATACTCATCGCTTTGTGTTGTGCCGCTTAACCTCGGATCAGGTAAAATAACATTAGTATACTTTAAATTTTATGTGAAGTTTTACTTACCTTATGTTATTTTGCAAGTGAATTTGGCCTGATGGAACCCAGAAGAGCGAGCAAACTAGTCTCCTTTAATGAGGGCTGCGCTATGTTTCCAACATTCTCACCGAGTCATCGCTGGCCCAGTGTCTAGTGGCTGGTTTCTCAGAGAGAGAGTTTATGAGTGGTTTCTCAGTCCAGAGTGGCGGAGGATTCCGATGCCTTGCCCAAAATACACTTTAAATATTATGTTGATGCCGGAGGATGCCTGGTGGCCGGCTCGGTACGGTTATGGTATTGAAGGATTTCTCTATCCGTCGAGTGCATCTTATGCCCATTTTATTCAAAGAAGGCTCTTGAACTTTGAGGTATCTCCTATTGGTGTGCGGGAGATTCCCAAAGAAAATGAGGGTAGAGATGAAGAGGAACATCATGGAGATGCAGGAGAGTTTGTTCAACATCTCGGGGCTAGTACTTCTTAGGTAAAACTTTTATCATTTTTCCCTTGCAACTGTTTCTTTCTTTTTTTTATTCTTTAATGATTGTTACAGGCTGTTGGCTCATTTGATCATGAGGCTGGACCTTCTTTTACTGTCCCTTCATTTGTTAATTCTAGCCTACTAGATATGCCATCTCATCCGCAGGGTATTGATATGAATTACCTGGTAAGTTCCTTTATTTCATGGTAATTTATGCTATATGTATGCATGATTATGTATGCTCTTACCTTTTTCCTTTCTAGCTCACAGCGGATGCTTGAAGAACAAAATAGGAAACTTCAAGAAGAGTTGGCTGCAAGTCGTCAGCAGGCTTCTCATTTTGAAAATTTATATCATCAATCAGAACAAATTTTTTTAGACTTTCGATTTCAGGGGATGAAGGATCCTGGCACTTCTTCATCAAGAGGCCCCCAGACTGATGACCATGAGATCCTTTCGTCTGCTTCTGATGAGGACCGTGATAGATCAGAACTTCAAGGTAATAGAGATTTTGGTGCTCCTGCTTTGGGTGATCCCGGGATGAGTAATTTGCCGGATTTTGGTGCTTCCGCTTCGGCCGAACTCAAGATGAGTGATTTGCCCCCTCCTTCAATAGGCGATGACTTTTTCAGGGCTTTGTTTGATGACCTACCACCACCCTCTTAGTGATATGTAAATATTGTAGCAATTGTAAAATATTGTACAATAATGAAAAAATTACAATTTCCATCTTTACTGTATCTTTTTTTTTTACTGTGCCACAATTATTATACTTTCTTTTTCATCTTTTGATATTTATACACTCACCACCGAGAAAAAAAAAACCAAATGCAACATGGTAAAGTAAATTCATCGCCAATTCTTTTCCTTATACAATATGGTTTTGTCCTTTTCCATCACCTTTTCCTTATCAATTTTGGGAAAGGTTTGTTTCTTCTATATAAATCACCTTTTATGCCATATTTCATACAGAAACCAAAAACTTTTCCATTTCAACTTGAAGACTCCCTTTAACGTTTTTGATTTTCCTTCATTCATCAACCATAACTGAGCATTATTTAAAGAAGATAAAAATTCTATTTAAGAATATGGATGCCATTCATTGGAAGCAAATTTTATGGTCAAAACTTGATGTTTTAAAATGTTTTCAAAATGTTAAATTGGACCACTCCTTCTTACATGCCATGTCTCCTTTTGGAATATGGATTTTAGGGCATTTAAAATTAATGGCTTTGAAATAAGTCCCTTGATTGAAGAATTTGAGGCCATCCTTGGATATCCAAATAGTCAATAAATGGCATTACCCACATTGATTTTGCAAGGCTCAACAGAAGATGCAGATGTTATTTCAAATTCCAAAACCCAAAGTTCTTCAGATGATGAGAGGTGAAAAAATTCTACTTGCTCCCTTGATTGATTTTTGTCTCCCTCATTGGGCCCCTACTAAGGCATGGGGATGCAGGCTTTGTCTTTGCCTGCTCGACCAATTCTTTCTTGTTTCTTTCGACGGCGATATTGATCCGTGAGTATTGGATATTATGGACCAAATGGAAGGAGGCTTTTCGCCGTTACCTGTGATCTTAGCCGAGACCTTAGTTGGATTAGACTGACTTAAATCAGGACTGTCAAAGAGACTGACTGGGAGTCTGTTGCTACTTCAGGTAATTACCTAAACTACCCGTCTAGGTTTTCAATTTAGGTTTTCTTTTTTTCTTCTTTTTATTGCTCTAATTTTTTCCTAGTCCGCCAATGTGGGTTTTAGGAACTAGCGAGCTGTCCTAATTTTTACCTAAGCTACCCTTGCGGGTTTTCAACTTAGCAGACTCTTTTTTTTTATTTTTTCTTAATTTAATTTAATTCTTTCTTCACAAATTTGGCTTCGGGAGCATCTTTGTTTGCTTGATACTCCATCCATGGATTTTGCCAGATATCTGCCACATCATCATTCTGCTAGGAAGCTACTCCATCCTGCTTCTTCATATGCTGACTGGGTTGACTGGATACACTCACACTCTGAAATCAATATCCGTTGGTTGGTACCTTGGTGGAAGATTTCTCATATCACCATGCGAACATACTTGATGTATGTTCCCCTTGCTGCTCTTCGTCAAGGTACATGCTATGATCCTCGCTGACTATGATCCTCGCCGACTTGGCCGTCAATACGGAGCTGAGCCTCGCGATTCTGACTTTACTCCCGATTTAGACATGCCTCACTTGACTGACGCCTACTTGGATCGGCTGAGACAAAGCTAGCCTACACGTTACATTTATCGACTGCCATAGATTTTACATTTGTCAATTCAGAAAGTGTATTGTTAGGATGAAAAATAATTAAAGTAATAAAAGATGCTTCTTTTCCATTTATAATTTGACATCACCATTTGCTATTGTGTTTATTTATTTCATCCATATCTGGTCAAATACTTATAACAGTGCACATAGAATAATTTTAACATTAATTCTGTTTTATTAAATTGGGGAACAACCAAACATAAAGCCAGCATACACAAGATTACTCTTGTTGCCAACTAGCCCTTTCGGGTTTTCTAATTGATGATTTTCTCTCATTTAGCCCTAATTGTTGCCTAGCCTGCCCTTTCGGGTTTTCTGGACTAGCAGACTGCTCTAACTTTTGCCTAGGCTACCCTTTTTGGGTTTTCAACCTAGCGAGCTCTCTTTTTCTTCTCTTTTTTTTATGTCGTACATAAAACCTCTTCAACCTGTCAATGTTTACTGGCTCACTAAATTCGTTCCCGTCCATGTCTGATAACTTCACTGCACCTTTGTTTATGACTTGTTTCACGACATATGGCCCTTCCTAGCTAGGTCTGAACTTCCCTCTTGGATCAGATACATTAGGCTTACATTGCTTCAACACCAAATCCCCGACTCTGAGTTTTTTTTATTTTAACCCTTATATTGTAGGCTCGAGCTATCTTCTTTTGATACAGTTGGTTATGATACAATGCCTTTAACCTTCTCTCTTCTAGTAAAGCTAACCGTATGTATATGCTCGCTACCCATTCCGTTTCAGCTAGTTCAGATTCCAAGACTACTCTCAATGACTTGATCTCAATTTCAATTGGCAATACTGCTTCCATCCCATAAACCAAAGAGAACGGTGTCATTCCAGTAGGTCTTCGCACACTTTTCCTATATCCCCATAAAGCAAAGGGAAGCATCTCTGACCAATCCCTATAAATCTTGGTCATCTTGGACAGAATTTGCTTAATTGTCTTATTTGTTGCTTCTATGGCACCATTAGCCTTTGGTCTATAAGGAGAGGATTGATGATGGTGGATTTGGTACTTCAAGAATAAATCCTTAACTGCTCCTTGAAACTATACCCCATTGTCTGATATCACACTATGCAGGACCCCGTATCGGCAAACGAGGTTCTTTTCAATAAATCTAGCCATTTGACTTGCACCCAGTTTGTTGAAGGATTCAGCTTCGACCCATTTTAAAAAATAATCTACTGCTACCACAATGAAAAGGTGACCGTTTGAAGCTGTCGGATGTATTTCTACTATAATGTCGATACCCCAGGTGGTAAAAGGCCAAGGTGTAGACATAGAATGCAATTCCTCAGGAGGCATGTGATTCAAGTTACCATACATCTGACATTGTTGGCACTTCTTAACAAACTCAATACAATCTCTCTCCATGGTCAACCAATAGTAACCTTATCGAATAATCTTCTTAAATAGGGCCAAACCACTCATGTGCGGACCGCAACTTCCCACATTTATTTTTGACATGATACGCTCCACTTCAGGCTTTCTTAAACATCTCAAATGCACCCCATCATGCCATCTTCGATATAACTCCCCATGGAAGGTGATGTATTGCAATGACCACCGCCTTATGGCTCTTCTCTCTTTCTTTGTTGCCCCTGGCGGGTATTCTCTTTCCTCCAAAAATCGCTTTATATTATCATACCACACATCATGGTCTATGTCAATTTCCATGATTATCTCATATTCATAGCAAGGAGTTGATGAACTGGTCAAGATTAGAGGCGTAAGGAATAAGCTGACAGGGTTTTCCCATACCGAAGCCAATGTGGTCAGGGCATCAGCCATCTAATTTTCTTCTCTTGATAGGTGTATAAATCTATACTCCTTAAAGTTCTGCTTCGTCATGGTCAGGTAATGGTGGTATGGTTTTAATTTTTCTTCTTTCAACTCCCACTCTTCGTTTACTTGGGATACTACTAGTAATGAATCGCCAAATCTTTCACCTTATCCAGCTTCATAATCATTAGGGTTTTCAAACTGAAAAATACAAGCTTTGTACTCCACCATATTATTGGTTGCCCTAAATTTCAACTTTTTGGCTAAAGGAATGAGTTCCTCTTCGGGCAATTCTAGTATAACTCCCAAACCTGCTCCTTTCCTGTTTACTGCTCCATCAAAATACATTTTCCACCCTTCTACTTCAATTGCTTCTAAATGTTCATCCGAAAATTCCAAGATTACCTCTTCGCTTTCTCGTAATGGTTGTTGGGCCAGGAATTCTGCCACCGCTCTACCTTTGATTGTTTTCCTAGTTACATACTCAATCTCAAATTCTTCTAATGTTATCAACCATCGACCATATTTCCCAATCAAAGAGGGTGTCTCCCTTAAGTACTTCATTGGATCCAACCTGGAAATTGGTTGCACACTATACGATTGAAAGTAATGCCGCAACTTCTTAGAAGACCAAACCATGGCTATACAGGTCTTTTCAATGATACTATACTTAATTTCGTAAGGTAGGAGCTTTCTGCTCAAATAGTAAACTGCATTCTCAATCCAGCCTCATCTGCTTGGGCTAGCATGACTCATATCGACTCTTCTTCTATTGCTAAGTATAGTAATAGAGGTTTGCTGAGTTTAGGTGGTTTTAAAATAGGTGGATTCAGTAAATACTCTTTTATTCGCTCAAAGGCCTTTTGACACTCTTCATTCCATATGACCGGCTGATTCTTTTAAGTAATTTGAAGATAGGCTAACAAATTGTTGTGAGTTTTGCTATGAATCTGCTAATGTATTGTAATTTACTAATAAATCCCCGAACTTCTCTATCCATCTTAGGGGCTGGCATATCCCTGATTGCTTTAACTTTGTCATGATCAATCTCAATGCCATTTGGACCAATCACATGTCCCAATAATTTACCTGAGGTAGCCTCAAACACACACTTCTTTGGGTTCAATCTTAGCTTATATTTCAAAGCTCTATCGAAGAATAATTCCAAGTTTTGGAAGTGTTGTTCTCTTGTATCTGATTTAACCATCATATCATCAACGTATACTTTAACTTCTTTATGCATCATGTCATGAAATAGTGTGGTGACCATCCTTTGATAGGTTGCTCCAGCATTCTTTAAACCGAACGGCATCACCCTATAGCAAAATATACCCCATGTAGTAATGAAAGTCATTTTGGCTTTATCCTCTTGGGCCATTAACACTTGATTGTATCCAAAAAATCCATCTACAAATGGGTGTAGCACACTAGAGGCCGCGCTATCAATGAGGACATCTATATGAGGTAAAGGAAAATCATCCTTAGGGGAAGCCTTATTCAAATCTCTATAGTCTACACAGACCCTTATTCTCCCATCTTTCTTTGGCACGGGTACTATGTTGGCTAGCCAATCTGGATATTCTATCACTTCAAAGAACTTCACTTGTATTTGCTTAGTGACCTCTTCTTTAACCAATTCAACCCACTCAGGTCTTAATCGCCTAAGCTTTTATTTGACAGGTTTCATGTGAGTGTAAGTAGGAATATGATGCTCGGCTATGTCTCGATCTATTCCAGGCATATCCTCATAAGACCAAGCAAGCACTTCTTCATATTTTTTGAATATTTTTTCAAATCTCTCTCTCTCTCATCAGGAGTAAGGTCGGATGCTATGCTAATATTTTTAGGATTTTTGATTATTCCCAAATTTAATGATTGTGTGTTAACAAAATTAATATTAAAGATGCTCATGTAATTGCTATTTGAATGTATGCAACCATCAGGAGAAACATCACACAAGCAAAATCAAGCTTTATTGCATTCATTTTGGAAAAGAAAACATTATCATCCTCAGACAAAGCAGACAAATTAAAATCAAAATCAAGATCATTGTTCTCAAAATCATAAGGCAAGATGTCTTCAAACTTTTCTTCAACCAGGCAGCAATCTCCTCTGGAGTCTTCTCGACTTTCAGGATAGCTTCATTCTTCTCTTTTGGGTTGGATTCTTTGTTGGCTGATAGGGTGAACTCTTTCTTTACTTGGTCCACTAACTCAGCCACTTCTGCAAAAATTTCAAAACCTGGAATCAACTTTCCCATGAACATGATCAGCTTGGGCTTTCCTTGGAGTGGTCCCATATCTGGAGCTTTGACAAAGATTTCTTCAAGTGGTGGGAAGCCCATCTTCTCATTTTATTTTTGGCTGGACATCATTGGCCTCATCATATCCCAACCCCTTCTTGGAAGTTTGAGTTCTAAAATCTGGCTGCTTTGTCAAACCGGCTTTACCCTTTCCAAGACCAGCTCCGGGAAGGTAGTTCATGTTCTTCATCATATTCAAGACTTTGGAGTCCACTACTTCATCATCAGAAATTGCAGCTACTTGGAAACCATTGAGAGGCCTCTCAATCATTAGAGCGTTAACAATCTCATTATCTTCAGATTCAATGACCACTATGTAGACCCTTAATTTTTGACTCAATCCGATCCAATAAGCTTTATTTAGTCCAAAATGATTTTTGTTGTCTAATTGGTCCAAAATAATTTTAATTAAATAGTTTTTTCTTTATTATCTAATTTTTATTAATAAAAAATAAAAATAAACAAATAAAAATCAAAAAATAAAAATAAAATAAAAATCAGAGTGGGAAAATAATAGGCAGCGAAAAACAGTCGCGCGAGCCCGAGGAGGTTTTGGCCCGCAGGAATTTCCTGCGGGCAAAACCTTCGCCCGCAGGAATTTCCTGTGGGCCAAAAATTTCGCCCGCAGAAAATTCCAGCGGGCGACGCACCCGTAGGCCCAGCCCCTCACCAGCAGGCCTGCGGGCGAATAGCCACCCGCAGGAATTTCCTGCTGGCTGGCACGCCCACTAGCTGGCCAGCCACAGGCCTGCTGCCGCACAATTTTTTGACCCAATTTTTAGAAACCTAATCCAATTAGGTTTTAATTTCTTTTTTTTATTAATATTAATTGTTGTGTGTAATTAGGAATAAACAACCTAAAAACCATTGTAAATAAGGACCAATAGAACCAAATTAAAGGGGAGGAAAATCCAAAGGCAGTAGCTTGATTTTTTGAAACCAAATCAGTGAAAGAAAAGGGAAACTCAATTCAATTGATCTTTAAAGCAGTAGCAACACGAATTAAGCAATTCAAAGGCAACAAAGGCTTGTCTTTGGAGCTAGTTCATCCAAGAATAATTATTTTTGGAAGAATCAACAAAAGAAGGTATGTTAAATTCTTTTTGATTTATGTTACACAGTAGCTAAATTATGGAATTAGGGTTTCTTTAAATCAAAAACTTTAGAACTTTAGTTTAATTCTTTCAAAGTTAAAACACTAAAACGTGACCTTCTTTTCTAAAAGACTTAAAATTGTTATTTTTTCTTCTTAAAGACCTTAAAACACTAATTGAACATATTTTTCAACAAAACCAAAATCAAATTCTGTTTCTTTTAAGATTTTCAAATAAGTTCTATTTCATTCAAAAAGTCTTCAAAAACATCTTTTCTACTTATAAAAACTTCAATCCGTGTGTTTAAATTCATAAAACCTCATGAAATCATCAAATTGTCTTTTTAAACCCTAATTCAACAAATCACCCGAGAACCCTAATTTTATAGCATAAAACCCTAAAATCCAAAATTCAACTTTTAAACCTAATTTTTATGAACCATAATCCTTTTAAAACCTTAAACCCTAATTTTTATGAACCCTAATCCTCTTAAAACATTAAAAAACATAAAAACATGAAAACCCAAAAAATACACAGTGGCTTAAAGTTCAATAAACCAAAAATCACAAATTTAAGTATTTTAAGGTATTTAAAACCCTAGTTTCATGATTTCATCATTAAAACCTTAATTTGTTTAATCAAAGAGTCTTATCAATTTTTTAAAACATAAAACCCTAATTTATTTTAATTCCATAAAAAGTCACAGTAGCTATAATTAAACTTTTATTTGCTTTATTCAATTCCATATTTACTTATACCTTGATTTATCTCTCATGCTTTAATCTATTTAATTTCAATACGTGATTTATCATGGATGGATGTTTATTTTATTGATATTTAAATACTTTTGATGAATGATTTATTTATGATGAATGATTATTTACTTTTATCAATCAATTTAGATTTCCAAAAGTTGTAAGAGGTATGTTTCCACTTGGTGGGTACCTCATTATTTAAACATCATGTAATTTAATTTGCTTTTCTATCTTAGAACTTATGTAAAGGGCATGTTTCTACCTTTTGGTGGGTGTCCTATCTAGGCATGTGATGTAAAGACATGTTTCCATCCCTGGATGGGTGTCCATTTATTTGTTTTGTTTTGTTTGGACATTGCTTTGATTTTAATATAATGATGCTTTCTTTTTATTGTGTGTAGTATGGATAATATTGTTATATTTAAGAATTTTATAATATTAAGACCTATAAAGGAGGCCGGTTCCAATGAACCGGGCATTGTGGGGGTGCTGGGCCATTTCTCACCTTCCCCACACGTACCGAAGTCGCAAGAACCATTCCACCGGGATTGGGGGCGAAAATCCCCGATCACAGTGGCGACTCCACTGGGGATAAGAGAAGTTGATTCCGTTGGTCTTTATATTATTCTTTTCTTTCTTATAATGATATTATCCATTGCATCATATTAGTTTGCATTGTGTGCGTGAGTTAGGACGCCCGTGTTACCCGTATTGTGTTATGTAAGGGATACCATACTTTCACTCAAGGTATAGAGATCGAGCATGGCATAACCACTCATAGCCTCGTACCATTGGGTATATACTTGCTATGGGAACCTAAGCCTTTCTACCTAAAGACTAAAGCTCATGTAATTGGCCTAGTTACTTTCCTTAGGTTTTACCTTAAATGCATGTTATTTGACTATGGTTATTTTATCTTAGTCTAAATCATGGCTTATTTGGTTTGTTCTTTTTCTAATATGACCCAAGTACATTTGCAAGCTCAAAATAAATTTTTTCTTTAAAATCCAAAAGACCAAAGCTATTTTTCAAAACTTTTCAAAATGGTCTTTTGACATAAGACTTTTCTTAAAACAAATCAAAAATTCTTTGGCCCATGGCCCAAATACTAAGCCCAAAATCCATTTTTCTAAAATTTTTTGCAATGGGCTTAGAAACAAAAATATTTTCACCGAACATTTTCTTATAAAGAGCTTGCAAAAATATTTAGGTCAATTATGAAATACCAAAAATCAATTGTGGGCCTAGTTTACACTAAGAATAAATTAACCATGGGCTTGTTTTTGGCATGAACCATTAGTTACTCTTTTCAAGTGAGAAATATATTTATAATAAACCTCTTAATTTCGTTTTAATCCAGTATAGCATAAAAGCTACTTTAGTTGGATAAATGGATTAAAACCTAATTAATGGGAATTATCATGGATTGATTTCCATTTTTGAAAATACAACTATTGGTTGAAACGTTCGAGGGAATTATTCTAAAGCAAGATGCCCCATGTTGGTATTTTGTCAACCATATACCTAGGAAGCAACAAACAAGACAATTAAGCAAATTCTGTCCAAGATTACCAAGACTTACAGGGATTGGTCAGAAATGCTTCCCTTTGCTTTATGGGGATATAGGACGAGTGTGCGAACACCTACTAGAATGACATCGTTCTCTTTGGTTTATGGGATGGAAGCAGTATTGCCAATTGAGATTGAGATCAAGTCATTGAGAGTAGTCTTGGAAGCGGAGCTGCCTGAAACAGAATGGGTAGCAAGCAGATACACTCAGTTAGCTCTATTAGAAGAGAGAAGGCTGAAGGCACTGTATCATCACCAACTGTATCAAAAGAAGATAACTCGGGCCTACAATAGAAGGTTCAAAATTTGAAGATTTAGGGTTGGGAATTTGGTATTGAAGCAATGTAAGCCTAATGTATCTGATCCAAGAGGGAAGTTTAGACCTAGTTGGGAAGGACCATATGTCGTCAAACAAGTCATGAGCAAAGGTGCGGTGAAGTTATCAGACATGGATGGGAACGAATTTAGTGAACCAGTAATCATTGACAGGTTAAAGAGGTTTTATGTATGAAAAATGAAAAAAGAAAGAGGTCGCTAGGTTGAAAACCCAAAAAGGGCAACCTAGGCAAAAGTTAGAGCAGTCCGCTAGTTTCAAAAACCCGAAAGGGCGGGCTAGGCAACAATTAGGGCTAATGAGAGAAAATTGTCAATTAGAAAACCCGAAAGGGCTGATTGGCAACAGGAGTAATCTTGTGTATGCAAGCTTTATGTTTGGTTGTTCCCTAATTTAATAAAACAGAATTAATGATTAAATTGCTCTTTGTGCACTGTTTTGAGTATATGACCAGACACGGATGAAATAAATAATCATAATTGCAAAATGTGATGACAAATTATAAATGGAAAAGAAGCATCTGTTATTACTTTAGTTATTTTTTTTCATCTTAACAAAACACTTTCTAAATTGACAAATGTAAAATCTATGGCAGTCGATAAGTGTAACGTGCAGGCCAGCTTTGCCTCAGCCGGTCCAAGTAGGCTTCAGTCAAGCAAGGCATGTTTAAGTCAGGAACAAAGTCAGAATCATGAGGCTCAGCTCCATACTGACGCCCAAGTCGGTGAGGATCATAGCATGTACCTTGACGAAGCGCAGCAAGAGGAACGTATATCAAGTATGTCCGCATGGTAATATGAGAAATCTTCCACCAAGGTACTAACCAACGGATATTGACTTCGGAGCGTGAGTGGATCCAGTCAACCCAGTCAGCATATGAAGAACCAGGATGGAGCAGCTTCCTAGCAGAATGATGATGTGGCAGGTATCTGGAAAAATCCATGGAGGGAGCATCAAGCAAACAAAGATGCTCTTGAAGCCAAATCTGTGAAGAAAGAATTTAAAAAAAAAGAGGTCCGCTAAGTTGAAAACCCGCAAGGGCAGCTTAGGCAAAAATTAGGACAGCTCGCTAGTTCCGAAAACCCGCATGGGCGGACTAGGCAAAAGTTAGAGCGATATAAAAAAAATATTATAGTAAAGAGGAAAATTGTATATTTTTCATTATTGTACAATGTCTTACAATTATTTCAATGTTTACATGTCACTAAGAGGGTGGTGGTAGGTCACCAAATAAAGACTTGAAAAAGTTGTTGCCTGTTGGAGGAGGGGGCAAATTCCTATTGCCTTGGAGTTATGATTTGTCATGGTCCTCATCAGAAGCAGACGAAAGGATCTCATGGTCATCAGCCTAGGGGCCTCTCGACGAAGAAGCACCGGGATCCCTTATTCCTTGAAATCGGAAGCCTCGAAAAATTTGTTTGGATTGATGATATAAACTTTCAAAATGAGAAGCCTGCTGATGACTTGCAGCCAACTCTTCTTGAAGTTTCTTATTTTGTTCCTCGAGCATCCGCTGTGAGCCAAGAAGGGAAAAGGTAAGAGCATACATAATCATGCATACATATCGCATAAACTATTGCGAAATAAGAAACGTACCAGGTAATTCATATCAATGCCTTGCGGATAAGATGGTATATTTGGCAGGATAGAATGAGTAAACGAAGGGGCAGTAAAGGAAGGTCCAGCCTCATGATCAAACGAGCCAATAAACTGCAACAATCATTAAAGAATCAAAGAAAAAAATCAGTTGCAATAGAAAAGTGGTAAAAGTGTTACCTGAGAAGTATTGGTCCCGAGAAAAGGAACATACTCTCCTGCATCTCCTTGATGTTCCTCCTCATCTCTACCCTCATTTCCATCAGAAATCTCGCGCACACCGACAGGAGATACATCAAAGTGCAAGAGTCTCATTTGAATAAAAACGGGCATAAAATGGACTCGGTAAATGGAGAAATGACTCGGCATTATGACCATACCGGGTAAACCACCAAGCTTCCTCCAGCATCGACATAATATTTAAAGTGTATTTTGGGATTTGCATCGGAAACCTCCGCTGCTTTGGGCCAAGAAACCATTCATAAACCCTTTCCCCGAGAAACCAGCCATTAGACACGGGGCCAGCAATAATTCGCCGAGAATGTTGGAAAAATAGTGCAGCCCTCATCAAAGGAGACCAATTTGCTCGCTCTTCTGGATTCCACCAGGCCAAATTCACCTGCAGGATAACATAAGGTAAGTAAACTTTTTGCAAAACATTTAAAGTACACTAATGTTATTTTACCTGATCCCAGGTTAAGGGGCTCAACACAAAGCGATGAGTATGAACATGATGGGAACTGGGAACGTTCACACGATCGGACAACCAGAAATTTAATCTCGGATATCCGATTCTCTCTCGGGAAATGCCGAGTACTCTCACGAGGTTGTGTTCATATGCCCATATCTACAATAAAACAAAGATCACAAGAGGAAAAGGGAAAAGACATTGGTGGAAGAAAGAATACCTCGACAACCGCCATCAAGCCGACAAAAGAATTCTTGTTCCGACAAAGCTTATCAAGGCCATGATAAAGACATACGAGACCAGCTTCACTCCAACCAGAAGATGGTATCATTCTGAGATAAGAAAGGGCACTCAACACTGATAAGTGAATGGGTGATTCAGTGCTGCCAAAAATGGTCGAACTGAGCAGATATAACAAAAATCCTCGGGCATACTGTTCGGCCCTATTTCTGCCAATCCGACCTTCGTAGTTCATCCAATAACTATGAATCGGCTCGATTTTTATCTTACGAGGTCCTTTATATGATGGTTCCATACAATTTAATTCTTGAATTTCTTCAAATGTTAAAATTTCATTGGTTAGAGGAACCGGAGCACCATCATATCGAAGGCCGGTTATGGCAGTTAAATCGACCGGACCAATTGTCATCTCCCCAATGGGCAAGTGAAAAGTGTGAGTTGTATCCAGCCATCGCTCTGCCAGCACCTAGACCACGCTTCGGTCAATTTGATATTCTTCGGACGGCAATTGTAAGACAAACTGCTCAAAGCCGCAATCTCAGATAATCCGCCTTACCTAAAAAGGCAGTACATCATACCATTGTCGAGCTTTGTAAATACACCCTCCGGCCTGAACGACACAACGATCATGCTAACACAGACCCAGGTAAGTACGCATTATTCAATCTATTTAAATTAATTTATTTTTCATAAAAAATAATAAAATAAATAAATATAAATAAATAAATAAATAAATAAAAGAAAAAATCATTACCTCGCTCTTTTGATTGGAACTGCGATGAAGCGGCATCCCGGCCAGTATATCTAGATTTCCATCTTCATGATGCTGAATAAACTCCAATAATTCGGCATTAGAATGAGTCCACGACCTCGAAGCATGCATTGTTTTTGAAAAATATGTGCTGAAATTGAAAAGAAATTTGAAAGGATTACAAAACTGAAAATTGAAATTTTGAAATTTTATGGAGAATTGATGGCTTTTTATAGAAGAACGGCAAGCAGATGACAACAAACTCAAAACTATGTATGAATAGTAAATTTTTACTATCCATGAATAGTACTATTGATGAATAGTAAATATCACTATTTATAAATAGTATTATTATTGATGAATAGTAAATGTTACTATTTATTAATAGCATTACTATTTATGAATAGTAAATGTTACTATTCATGATTAGTATTACTATTGATGAATAGTAAAACACCTTTTCCAATAGTAAATACTATTTGATACTATTTGTAAATAGTAAATTTACTATTTCTGAATAGTGAATAGTACATGAACAGTGACTACACAGTAAATAAACAGAAAATTTAATTATTCACTATAATCATTCAGATAATTGCGAGTATACAAATATTTTTACACCTAGGGGGTAATAGGAAGACATATGCCTAAAACTTAGCTAAACTTTTTAGCTCGGGTCCAGAACCCAAAATTTTCTTAGGTCCAGAACCTATAATCTTTTTTAAGTCCAAAACTTAGCTCGGGTCCAGAACCCAAAATTACCCTTAGGTCCAGAACCTAGAATCTTTTCTAAGTCCAGAACTTAGCTCGGGTCCAGAACCCAAATTTTCTTTAGGTCCAGAACCTAGAATCTTTTTTAAGTCAAAAACTTTTTAGCTCGGGTCCATAACCCAAATTTTTATTAGGTCTAGAACCTAGAATTATCTTTAAATCCAGAACTTAGCTCGGGTCAAGAACCCAAATTTTTCCAAGGTCCAGAACCTAGAATCTTTTCTAAGTCCAGAACTTAGCTCGGGTCCAGAATCCAAATTTTCCTTAGGTCCAGAACCTAGAATCGTTTTTAAGTCAAAAACTTAGCTCGGGTCCAGAACCCAAATTTTCTCTAGGTCCAGAACCTAGAATCTTTTTTAAGTCCAGAACTTAGCTCGGGTCCAGAACCCAAATTTTCCTTAGGTCCAGAACCTAGAATCTTTTCTAAGTCCAGAACTTAGCTCGGGTCCAGAACCCAAATTTTCCTTAGGTCTATAACCTAGAATTTTCTAAGTCCAGAACTTAACTCGGGTCCAGAACCGAAATGTCCCTTAGGTCTAGAACCTAGAGACATCCTTGAGTCCAAAACTCAAACCGGGTCCAGAATCCAAATTTTTATTAGGTCCAGAACATAGAATTTTCTTTAAATCCAAAACTTAGCTCGGGTCCAGAACCCAAATTTTTCTTAGGTCCAAAACCTAGAATTGTCCTTAAGTCCAGAACTCAAACCGGGTCCAGAAAATAAGTTTACCATTAGGTCCAGAACCTAGAATTGTTTTTAAGTCCATAACTTAGCTCGGGTCAAGAACCCAAATTTTTCTTAGGTCCAGAACCTAGAATTTTCTAAGTCTAGAACTTAGCTCGGGTCCAGAACCAAAATTACCCTTAGGTCCAGAACCTAGAATCTTTTCTAAGTCCATAACTTAGCTCGGGTCCAGAACCCAAATTTTCCTTAGGACTAGAACCTAGAATTTTCTAAGTCCAGAACTTAACTTGGGTCCAGAACCCAAATTTCCCTTAGGTCTAGAACCTAGAGTCATCCTTGAGTCCAGAACTCAAACCGGGTTCAGAACCCAAATTTTTCTTAGGTCCAGAACCTAGAATCATCCTCGGGTCCAAAACCCAAAACAAGTCACCATATCAAAAATAAAGTCTTATTGCTTTTTCACACTCTTTCACTAAGTTTTCATACCATTCAAGCAGGGGGCAAACTGTAGACCCTTAATTTTTGACTCAATCCGATCCAATATGCTTTATTTAGTCCAAAATGATTTTTGTTGCCTAATTGTTCCAAAATAATTTTAATTAAATAGTTTTTGCTTTATTATCTAATTTTTATTAATATATAAAAAATCAAAAATCAAAATCAAAAAATAAAAATAAAATAAAAATCAGAGTCGAAAAAAAATCGGCAGAGAAAAACAGTCGCGCGGGTTCGAGGAGGTTTTGCCCCGCAGGAAAATCCTGCAAGCAAAACCTTTTCCAGTAGGAATTTCCTACGGGCGAATATTCGCCCGCAGAAAATTCCTGCTGGCGACGCGCCCGTAGGCCTAGCGCCTCACCCGCAGGCCTACGGGCGTTTCGCCCGCAGGAAATTCCTGCGGGCAAAATAACTTCTTGTGGGGCAAGTTATTTCGCCAGTAGGAAATTATTTCGCCCGCAAGAAATTCCTGCGGGCTGGCACGCCCATTGGCTGGCCAGCCACAGGCCCGCTGCCACAAAATTTTTTGACCCAATTTTTAGAAACCTAATCCAATTAGGTTTTAATTTATTTTTTTATTAATATTAATTGCCGTATGTATTTAGGAATAAATAGCCTAAAAACCATTATAAATAAGGACCAATAGAACCAAATTAAAGGGGAGGAAAATCCAAAGGCAGTAGCTTGATTTTTTGAAACCAAATCAGTGAAGGAAAAGGGAAAGTCAATTCAATTGATCTTTAAAGCAGCAGCAACACGAATTAAGCAATTCAAAGGCAACAAAGGCTTGTCTTTGGAGCTAGTTCATCCAAGAAGAATTATTTTTGGAAGAATCAACAAAAGAAGGTATGTTAAATTCTTTTTGATTTATGTTACACAGTAGCTAAATTATGGAATTAGGGTTTCTTTAAATCAAAAACTTTAGAACTTTAGTTTAATTCTTTCAAAGTTAAAACACTAAAACGTGACCTTCTTTTCTAAAAGACTTAAAATTGTTATTTTTTCTTCTTGAAGACCTTAAAACACTAATTGAACATATTTTTCAACAAAACCAAAATCAAATTCTGTTTCTTTTAAGATTTTCAAATAAGTTCTATTTCATTCAAAAAGTCTTCAAAAACATCTTTTCTACTTATAGAAACTTCAATCCATGTGTTTAAATTCATAAAACCTCATGAAATCATCAAATTGTCTTTTTAAACCCTAATTCAACAAATCACCCGAGAACCCTAATTTTAAAGCATAAAACCCTAAAATCCAAAATTCAACTTTTAAACCTAATTTTTATGAACCCTAATCCTTTTAAAACCTTAAACCCTAATTTTTGTGAACCCTAATCCTCTTAAAACATTAAAAAATATAAAAACATGAAAACGCAAAAATTGCACAGTGGCTTAAAGTTCAATAAACCAAAAATCACAAATTTAAGTATTTTAAGGTATTTAAAACCCTAGTTTCATGATTTCATCATTAAAACCTTAATTTATTTAATCAAAGAGTCTTATAAATTTTTTAAAACATAAAACCCTAATTTATTTTAATTCCATAAAAAGTCACAGTAGCTATAATTGAACTTTTATTTGCTTTATTCAATTCCATATTTACTTATACCTTGATTTATCTCTCATGCTTTAATCTATTTAATTTCAATACTTGATTTATCATGGATGGATGTTTATTTTATTGATATTTAAATACTTTTGATGAATGATTTATTTATGATGAATGATTATTTACTTTTATCAATCAATTTAGATTTCCAAAAGTTGTAAGAGGTATGTTTCCACTTGGTGGGTACCTCATTATTTAAACATCATGTAATTTAATTTGCTTTTCTATCTTAGAACTTATGTAAAGGGCATGTTTCTACCTTTTGGTGGGTGTCCTATCTAGGCATGTGATGTAAAGACATGTTTCCATCCTTGGATGGGTGTCCATTTATTTGTTTTGTTTTGTTTGGACATTGCTTTGATTTTAATATAATGATGCTTTCTTTTTATTGTGTGTAGTATGGATAATATTGTTATATTTAAGAATTTTATAATATTAAGACCTGTAAAGGAGGCCGGTTCCAATGAACCTGGTGTTTTGGGGGTGCTGGGCCATTTCTCACCTTCCCCACACGTACCCAACTTTCTGAACCCATTAAGGGGTTGGGGATTCCTTAGGAATCGAGTCATCCACCCCTTTCTTTTTCCCGGCCCTTCCGGGTGGCCACTCCATTTTCTCCAGACTTAGGTCCGTGTTCTCTAAGGCCCCGAGCCTAAACAGTGCCAAAGTTGCAAGAACCATTCCACCGGGAGTGAGGGCGAAAATCCCCGCTCACACACTATCTCATCTCTGTTGGGGAACTTGATCTTTTGCTGAAGGGTGGAAGGAACTCCACCAAGAGGATGAAACCATGGTCGCCCTAAGAGTAAAGTGAAGGTAACTAGTATGTCTAAAACAACAAACTCAACAATAGATTCAATTGGACCAACCTTGACAACCGCTTTGAAAGTCCCTTTGGCATGCCTCTTAGTGTTGTCATAAGCCTGAATTGTTACCTCGGTAGTGTTTAGATCTCTTGTTGACATGGCTAGCTTTGGTAATATCTTAAGTGGACAAATATTTATGGCAGACCCATCTTCGACCGTTACACATGGAGTCCTCTTCCCCTTGACTTCTATTTTGATAAAGAGAGGGCGGATGTGGTCTCTTCACTCCTCCAGTAAGACTGCATCCGAAAAATAAACTGCTCCCATATTAACTTCACTCTTTTCTTGAACCTCTTCACATTTCATTACCCCTCCAAGTTTTATGAAGTTGATCAGCTCCTCCAGTGTCGTGGAGGTAGAAATTGGCATGCTAGCCAAGGCTTTGGCCATAGTTTCTCGGTGCTTTTTAGAAGTAGCTAATAAGTCCCAAATGCTAACACTTGCTTGGGTTCTTTTCAATTGTGTGAGCACAGCATCATCTTCTTCTTCTTTATTTCCTACTTCAACTTCCTTTCCCTTATTAGTTTCTACCTCTTTAGGTGGTGGCCTTGCATAAGGCTTACCGGATCTAGTGTTCATTACTTCATCTTCTTTGGGTTCGGACCAAGTCCACTCCTCCTTCTTGGATACAAGATCATCATCGCTATCGCTTGAATCCCAAAACCCATTGACAACACAAATTGTTACTTCTTCACCCATCATAGATTGTTTAATTCCATCAAATACCTCTTCTTCTTTGGTTGCTTCTCCACCTACATCTTGAAAAGAAGACATGACAAAATCCTCATGCAAACCTCCTCCAATCATGAAGGTTGCCGGTGGTGGTACCCTACTAAACTTTGGTAATGGGTTGTCTTTGGTGTTTTGCTTGTTGGGCTCGGGTAGCTTCCCATTATCAATTAGATTTTGGATCTCATGTCTCAACCTCACACATCTATCTGTGTCATGCCCTTGCATTTAATGAAACTGATAAAATGCTTTAGTGTCGAAATTAGGTGGGAGAGGGTTAGGCAAAGGATGATGATTTAAGGGTTGTGGCAATCCCTTTCTTTGAAGCTTATTGAGAACCCAAGACATCGGTTTCCCCAATTTCGAAAATTGTCTCCTCGTTTCTTGGTTAGTAGCATTAACACCGACTGCCTTTTGCATGCTTTGGCTACCAGATTGATAGTTCCCTCTCTCGTTCCTTCTTGTTGAAAAATTGTTCTTCTCCCTTTCCCATTCTTGAATTTGCAAACTAGCTTGGAGAAGGTCCTTGAAATAACGGATGAGCGTATGAGACATCCTCTCACGAAGACTAGGCAACACCCCTCTCACAATCATCCTTATTTGATAGGATTCATCAGGCCTCTTCTTGAGTAAAGCAGCCTTGTTTCTTTATCTCTTCACATAATCTACAAAATTCTCATTCGACCTTTGCCTAATAGACTCCACTTCTATCAAGGTAACTTCCATCTCGACGATATATCCATATTGTTGGATGAAGGCTTTGTAAAGCAGATCCCAACTCCTTTTTGTTCCATCATCTAAGGTATTGAACCAATTTTGGACAACAGGGTCCAATGAGAGCATAAAGTACCTTAGGGTTTGAGCCTTAGTAGCTCGGGCATATTGCATGGCGGTGATATATTGCTTCACATGGAGGTGAGGATTTCCGGTTCCATCAAACTTTGTGAAAGATGGCATCTTGAATTTTTATGGAACTTCTTCATCTAGCTCAAACAGTTTTTCGACTTCGAACATTTCTTCAGTTTTCAATTTCTTCTCAAATTTCTTTTCTAAATCAGCAATCATCTTCTCAACATTAGAAGGTTCGGTCTTCTCCATAGTTGATCTTTCAACTATATTTGGTTCTTTCTTCTTGTCTTGAGCATCTTGGTAGTATTGAGTCCAATCATCATCATCATCAATGATCACTTTTTCATCATAAAAAAACCACTTCACCAACTTTAGTCTTCCCCTTGTCCCTTGGCTTCTTAGTGCTAGCAGATGCTTGATAAGAGTATTTTTATACTTGTTTTTAGTATGGTTTTAATGTGTTTTTAGTTAATGTTTCATTTGTTTTTGGTTTAAAGATTGTTTTAAGTGTTTGTTTTAGGTCAAAGTGCAAAAACTCCCTTGGATGATCAAAACAATGAAGAAAAAGCATGAAGTAAGCAAGACATGGCCAAGCTAAAGCAAGGTTGGCCTTGTCCCTCAAATGAAATCCAAGACAGTAGATGACACACCCAGAGACACGGCCAAGCCTCTGGCCGTGTCTCACCCAAAGAGCAAAAATCAAAGAGACCAAGAAAGGAAAGAAAATTTGGCAGAAGAAGACACTGGCAAGTGACACGGCCACAAGCTTGGCCGTGTCCCATCCAAGCCAAAGAACCAAGAAAGGAAAGAAATGAACCAGAAGCCAACACACTCAGGTGACACGCTGTGAGCAGGGATTTTTGCCCCCACTCCCGGTCGAATGGTTCTTGCGACTTCGGCACTGTTTAGGCTCGGGGCCTTAGAGAACAATGACCTAAGTCCGGAGAAAATGGAGTCACCACCCGGACGGGCCGGGAAAAAAGAAATGGGTGGATGACTCGATTCCTAAGGAATCCCCAACCCCCTAATGGATTCGGAAAGTTGGGTACGTGTGGGGAAGGTGGGAAATGGCCCAACACCAACAACGCCCGGTTCATTGGAACCGTCCTCCTTTACAGGTCTTAATATTATAAAATTCTTAAGTGTAATAACATTATCCATATTACACACAATAATTGAAAGAAAGCATCAATATATTTAAAGTCAAAGCAATGTTCAAACAAAGCAAATAAATGGACACCCATCCAAGGATGGAAACATGTCCTTACATCACATGCCTAGATAGGACACCCACCAAAAGGTAGAAACATGCCCTTTACATAGGTTCTAAAATAGAAAAGAAAATTAAATTACATGATGTTTAAATAATGAGGTACCCACCAAGTGGAAACATACCTCTTACAACTTTTGGAAATCTAAATTGATTGATAAAAGTAAATAATCATTCATCATAAATAAATCATTCATCAAAGCTATTAATGTTTTAATCTTGGAAAAATTAAATTAAAGTTCTAAAGTTTTTGATTTAAAAAACCTTAATTTCATAGGTTTGCTACTATGAAAACATAAATCAAAAAGAATTTAACATGCCTTCTTTTGTTGATTCCTCCAAAAATAATTCTTCTTGGATGAACTAGCTCCAAAGACAAGCCTTTGTTGCCTTTGAATTACTTAATTCGTGCTGCTGCTACTTTTAAAAATCACTTGAATTGATTTTCCCTTTTCCTTCACTGATTTGGTTTCAAAAAATCAAGCTACTGCCTCTTTTTTTCCTCCTCCCAATTTGGTTCTATTGGTCCTTATTTATAATAGTTTTAGGTTGTTTATTCCTAATTATACACGGCAAGTAATATTAATAAAAAAAAAGAAATTAAAACCTAATTGGATTAGGTTTCAAAAAATTTTCGTTGAAAAATTTTGCGCTGGCGAAAACTGCGGCAGCCATGCCCGTGGCTAGGGCCAATGGGCGTGCCCGCCCACAGGAAATTCCTGCGGGCGGCTATTTTGCCTGCAGGTGAATGGTTGGGCCTGCGGGAGAAATAGCTCGCCTACAGGAAATTCCTGCGGGCGAAGGTTTTGCCCGCAGGATTTTTGTTGCGCTCGAATTAAGTACTACTACCAATCGTCACTCGCAAGTATACGAGGTAGCTGTAGCAAAGGTGATCGCCCCAAGGTCATTTTCCCAAGAAGGTGTGGTTCGTAATAGCTTGATTAAAGCAATTAAATTAAAAGTGAGAGTTTGTTGTTTGGAATGCTAAAGAACAATTTAAACCTAAAATTAACGTACGTAGGGTTTAATGTGTGTGATGGGTGCACAAGATCAATTCAGTTCTTGGGAAAGTGCCTAGGGTTATAGGTCCATTCAATCAAAGCTCAATTCTCAATTATCCATTAACATAGCCTTGTAATTAATTTGTTCCTTAAGGTTAATTAGTCAATTACCAATTCATTAGTTCTCACATTCATGAATTAGCAATAACCAATTATTTTGCATTACCAAATTAATGAAACCCTAGAACTTATATTTCTAATTCATTCATAGGGTAGTCGATTGCATAATTCCAATATCAAATTTCACCTCTTGGTCCTTCATTCAATATCTAGAGATCAATAGGTAGCTAATCTATTAACCTAGCATACAATCCAATGCAATCAACCAACAACAAAGTACATCAATGGAAATATCAAATCAAAGCATTCAATCAAATATACTACAAACCCTAAGCATGGGTATTTAGCTCAACATCATCAATTTAAAACATTCATTCAACTCAATATAAATCAAATACAAATTGTCCAATTGCAATATCAATTCTCTTAATATAACAAAAATAATATTGAAATGCATTAAAAGAGAGAATAGAAAAACCCCTTGTGAAGATGCCAAGAGTAGGATTGCTAGTCTTCCTCCTAGCTCCACTTGGATGTTTGATGAAGAACTCAAGCCCTCTTCAATGGTTGATTCCCCTTTTGCAATATAGGATGGAGCTTTCTCAAGTCACCAAACCTTTGGATGATTATGCCTTTGGAAGATAGAAAGGAGCTTTCTCAAGTCACCAATCCTTTCAATGAAGCTTCTTCAACCTTCAAGAGCTTGTTAACCCAACTTATTTCAAAGAACCAAATTGAAGCTTGTCAATGGAAGATGGAGAAGATGAAGATGAAGGATGAAGATGAGGGACAAGGAGAGTGTCACTCTCTCCTCATTTCAAATTGGTGTTTGCTCCCTCTTCTCTTTTCTTTTCTTTCTTTCAAAAACCCTAGCCGTCCTCTTTTTCTCTATCGCGCGAAAGAACTTAAATAGATATTAAGAGTGACACGGCCAAGCTTGATTTGGCTTGGCCGTATCTCTCATTTTTCTTTGGGACACGGCCAAGCTTGCTGGCTGTGTCCTTCACTGCCTTCTTCTTTGTTTCTTTCTTTTCTTTGTTCTTTTGGTGAGACACGGCCAGTGGCTTGGCCGTGTCTCATAACCGTGTTCACTTCTGGACTTGATTTCTTGAGGGACACGGCCAAGACATGTGGAGCTTGGCTGTGTCACTTGTTTTTCTTCAATTTCTTCACTTTTGATGAGAGACACGGCCAAGACATGTTTAGCTTGGCCGTGTCACTTAATTTTCTTCAATTTCTTCACTTTTGATGAGAGACACGACCAGTGGCTTGGCCGTGTCTCTTGGGTGTGTCAGCTACTGTCTTGGAATTCTTTTGAGGGACATGGCCAAGCTTGCTTTGGCTTGGCCATGTCTTGCTTGATTCATGCTCTTTCTTCATTTTTCTTGATTGTTTTGATCATCTAAGGGAGTTTTTGCACTTAAACCTAAAACAAACAATTTAAACAAACTTAAAACAAAAATCAATCAAAACATTAACTAAAACACACATAAAATCATAATAAAAACAAGTACAAAAATGATCTAAACAACTACCCCACACTTAACTCCTTGCTTGTCCCCAAGCAAGACTAAAATCAAACATACTAACAAGATAAATTTTGTTAAGTTCAAGAGTTATAAATATGTATCAAGACTTCCTTATCCCTAAATCCGCAATCAATATCGAATCAAACAAAATTGACGCCCATGCAATTAAATGGTTTTCCATGCATACCCTATGTTATCGCTCCCTCACCAACTCTTACAAGTGTTTGATCATGGTGGTGTTTACACTCATAACAATCAATGAAAGATTATTACCATAGGCTTGCTTATTAATCAAATTTCCACCACAAAATAACAATCAAGCATCAATCAAAAGGTCTTTATTGGGTTGTAATGGGGCTAAGGTAAAGGAATGGCATTTAGGAAATGTGAGCTTAATCATTAAGTTCAAGAGCACTTTAAGAATGAAGTACCCGATCATATACATAACCCAACAATCCCAAAACACCTTCCTCTCATCTACCCCTTGACATTAAAGAGCTTTTCAAGGGAACTCA
This sequence comes from Garcia nutans, assembly GCA_947685225.1. Classification (NCBI taxonomy): domain Eukaryota; kingdom Viridiplantae; phylum Streptophyta; class Magnoliopsida; order Malpighiales; family Euphorbiaceae; genus Garcia; species Garcia nutans. The sequence continues at coordinate 13,840,026 of CANTUV010000040.1, forward strand.
CTTATTAAATCTTGCAATGATACATTCCAACCCTTTCAACAAGAACAACAATTATTCTTATTATTATATATATATATTTTCTTTTTTTTCTTTTTTTCTTTTTTACTTTGCTTTGCAATCTTAAACCTACTAAATTTAACCCCACACTTAATTCAACACAACACTCGGTTATAAATGCTCTTAAAATGCTCTTGACCTAATGAAAGGATAAGAGTTAAAAAACAAGGTTCAAGCTAATGGTGTTGTGAAAAAGAATGAAAAGGAAAATGTTCAAAATTGGCTAACTAAGGTTAAAAATAGGGTTGGTCTTTTTACGCCAAAGTGGGTTCACCTAATTGCCTTAATCATCTTGATGCCTAATTGAAAATTTTTATGTAGTCTTAAAAAGCATTTCAAAGCAAGTTCTAGTAATTCATCAATCACAGATGTTCACCCACAACAAGAATGATAAGTTGATGGCTCAATTCCTCACTGGGTTAATGGCAATGCAAGAAAAAAAACCAATAAAATTGACAATAAGCACCAATTCTACTCAATTCTCCAATTCATGCTTCAAAAATTCAAAGGTCATCAATCAACAATTTTATAACAATTGAACTTTCTAAAATTCATTTACTCAAAGAAAAATATTAAAAACATTAACTAAAACTTAAATAAAAACAAATTAATGGTAAAAACACAAAAACACAAAATGCAATTAAAAGTAAAAACATAAAACACCAAATGCACCCCACACTTAAAAATTCACATTGTCCTTAATGTGAGCATGCATACTACAGAGAGAGTTTAGATGATACCTGATTTCCATCGTTCCCATATACGATGTGTGGGGCTCCTTCCACCCATAATGCAATTGGAGCCCATGACTGAGAGGATGAACACCATGCAACTTTGAAAAGTGCCCAATGTATTGAAAAGCCTAGGTAGCATTCTTAGGGGAGCAATTTTCCAAAAAGACCATGTGAGGGTTGTCTTAGCTTGATTTTTTAATGCTATAGGGACGTAGTAAGAACCTTTTTCAGTTTGCAACATGGTTTTATATGGTTTTTGCTCGTTCTCACCAACAAGAGTGGGAGAGATGATAATTTGTTGCATACTGTATTCTGTTACGCTCAAATTAACTCTACCATAAAGCGTCACTCGCAAGTATATGAGGTAGCTGTAGCAAAGGTGATCGCCCCAAGGTCGTTCTCTCAAGGAAGCCAAAGTGGGTAATTGATTATCAAATTAAAAGTAACAAGTAATTAAAGAAATTTAAATTGCAAAGTAATGAAGAAGATTGATTTAATTTGAAAACAATAAAAATAAACAAAAGCTGATGTTTTGATTCACTTGATAAAAGGGTCTAGGGTTTGCACTTCTCTACTACTTATATGTATGAATGGTTATTCCACTTAACTAATTTAATCTCTAAGATTAAATCTAAACAACTTAATTAATTGAGTCAAGGAAATAATCTCTCGCATTCAAACCTCTTACAACTAATCTTGTTATAATTGAAACAATCTTTTTAATAGGTTATATTTCTAATTCATCTAAGTCCTTAATTGAATTATTCCAGCATTAGACTTCATCTCTCAATCCATCATCTAATACCTAAAACACACAATTGGTGGCCAATCAATTATATGTTAACAATATTTTATTCAATAAAGGCAAAAGAAATTATTAGTTAAGAGAATAACCAATTCATACAATCATAGCAGATCCATACAAACCCTAGACTAGATCAAATTAGTTCATAATGCAATTAAACATATTCATCTCATTAATGTTTAAAGAAATCGAAATAGACATGATAATATCCATTCAATAAAAATAAAGAGAATAAGTTCAAGAACAAAACCAAGTTACAACTCCTTGAAGCTTCTTAATAATCTCTTGTTTGAATCTTGCAAGAAGGATATAACAATGGAAAGAACAATTTAATCTAGCTAGTTTAATCCAAAAAGTGAAATCAAAATAAAGAAAACTAAGTTAAACCCTAGTTCCACTCTCTTGACGGCTCAAAATTTGCTCAAAATCTCCACACCTCAAACCCTAACTTTCTTTTCCCTTTTATACGAAACGTCGGCTTTAAAATTCGTTGCGCGTTTGTTTCATGAGGGACATGGCCAAGTCAGAAGTGACTTGGCCGTGTGAGTGCCTTTTGGACGGATACGACCAGGTGACTTGGCCGTGTCCCTTGCCTGTGTCCACCACTGCTTGCCTCTCTTCTTTCTCTTCTTTGTTGAGTGACACGGCCAAGTCAGAAGTGACTTGGCCGTGTTGCACCATTTTGGAGGGACACGGCCAGGTGACTTGGCCGTGTCCCTTGCCTGTGTCTTCCACTGTGAGTTTTTAGTCTTCTTTGCCTTTGGAATTGGTGAGACACGGCCAAGTCAGAAGTGACTTGGCCGTGTTGGAGCATTTTTGGAGGGACATGGCCATGTTTGAGGTGACTTGGCCGTGTTGCTTCATTTTGGAGAGACATGGCCAGTGACATGGCCATGTCGCTTGCATGTGTCGCCTACTGTGATGACTTGGCCGTGTTTGAGCATATTTGGAGGGACATGGCCATGTTTGAGGTGACTTGGCCGTGTTTGAGCATATTTGGAGGGACATGGCCATGTTTGAGGTGACTTGGCCGTGTTGCTTCATTTTAGAGAGACATGGCCAGTGACATGGCCATGTCGCTTGCATGTGTCGCCTACTGTGATGATTTCTTCTTCTTCAGTCTTGGTTCCTTGGCTTTTTTAACCTAAAAAAAAACTCAAACAAACTTTAAACAAAAAGTAAATAAACAATAACCAACAAAACATAAACACCATACTAAAAACTAGATCAAAAATGACATAAACACTGAAATAAACTAAAACTACAAAATTAACAAAAACACTAAATAAACCGATTTAAACTAATAAAATACCTAAATAAAACAATAATTATTATAATAAACAAGACACAAATCTATAACAAAAACTAACAAAACATATTCCCCAACCAAAACATCTTTCAAAATTCCTGGGGTCTTTTTAAGTTCAACCAAGTTTGGTTGAATGTGTTCTACATTCTCTTTAGCAATTTGAAGTTCTCCCTCAACAATCTCATTATTCACTAGTAAATTGCTCTCATCAATTTCTAATTTGGAAGAATTAGGCTCTGCTTCTATGGTCATAGTGACCTCAAGCTTATCTACAATATATTCACTATAGGGCATGTCATGGAGTTCAGAAAGTTGCATACCTTGTTTCTCTGCATTCAGCATACTTGGGAATGGCAGTGGTGGCATACAAGGATTTGGAGGTTCATACAAATTTATCGAAGTCGATGCTTCCAAATTCTCCTCCTCCTTTGATTGAATTAACTCCTCTATGTTTGATTGCATTTCCTCACCATCTTCTTCTTTGTTAGTTCCTGCATCAAAGGAATCACAAAAATCATTATATATCACATGTTCATTCTTAAAATTTGTGATTACCTCTATTTGCTCCAATTGGCTAGGAAATTCCTCCTCTTAGTGTGTTTGGAGTTGATGTGCCAGTTGCCCAGGTTGCATTTCCACCCTCTTCAATGATTCCTCCAAAGAATCAAACCTCTCATTGATTCCTTCTTGAATTTCTGTGCTAATTTGAAGGTAAGCATTCAAATTGTAGACCCTTAATTTTTGACCCAATCCGATCCAATATGCTTTATTTAATGAAATAGTTTTTGCTTTATTATCTAATTTTTATTAAAAAAAATAAAAATAAACAAATAAAAATCAAAAAATAAAAATAAAAATAAAAATCGGAGTCTAAAAAAATTGGCAGCGAAAAGTGGTCGCGCGGGCCCGTAGGGCCAGCAGCAGCTCAACATCATCAATTTAAAACATTCATTCAACTCAATATAAATCAAATACAAATTGTCCAATTGCAATATCAATTCTCTTAATATAACAAAAACAATATTGAAATGAATTAAAAGAGAGAATAGAAAAACCCCTTGCGAAGATGCCAAGAGTAGGATTGCTAGTCTTCCTCCTAGCTCCACTTTGATGTTTGATGAAGAACTCAAGCCCTCTTCAATGGTTGATTCCCCTTTTGCAATATAGGATGGAGCTTTCTCAAGTCACCAAACCTTTGGATGATTATGCCTTTGGAAGATAGAAAGGAGCTTTCTCAAGTCACCAATCCTTTCAATGAAGCTTCTTCAACCTTCAAGAGCTTGTTAACCCAACTTATCCCAAAGAACCAAATTGAAGCTTGTCAATGGAAGATGGAGAAGATGAAGAAGAAGGATGAAGATGAGGGACAAGGAGAGTGTCACTCTCTCCTCATCCCAAATTGGTGTTTGCTCCCTCTTCTCTTTTCTTTTCTTTCTTTCAAAAATCCTAGCCGTCCTCTTTTTCTCTGTCGCGCGAAAGAACTTAAATAGATATTAAGAGTGACACGGCCAAGCTTGATTTGGCTTGGCCGTGTCTCTCATTTTTCATTGGGACACGGCCAAGCTTGCTGGCTGTGTCCTTCACTGCCTTCTTCTTTGTTTCTTTCTTTTCTTTGTTCTTTTAGTGAGACACGGCCAGTGGCTTGGCCGTGTCTCATGACCGTGTTCACTTCTGGACTTGATTTCTTGAGGGACACGGCCAAGACATGTGGAGCTTGGCCGTGTCACTTGTTTTTCTTCAATTTCATCACTTTTGGTGAGAGACACAGCCAAGACATGTTTAGCTTGGCCGTGTCACTTAATTTTCTTCAATTTCTTCACTTTTGATGAGAGACATGACCAGTGGCTTGGCCGTGTCTCTTGGGTGTGTCAGCTACAGTCTTGGAATTCTTTTAAGGGACATGGCCAAGCTTGCTTTGGCTTGGCCATGTCTTGCTTAATTCATGCTCTTTCTTCATTTTTCTTGATTGTTTTGATCATCCAAGGGAGTTTTTGCACTTAAACCTAAAACAAACAATTTAAACAAACTTAAAACAAAAATCAATCAAAACATTAACTAAAACACACATAAAATCATACTAAAAACAAGTACAAAAATGATCTAAACAATTTTCCTACGGGGCAAAACTTCCTTGGGCCCGTACGACTGTTTTTCGCTGCCGATTTTTTCCGACTCTGATTTTTATTTTTATTTTTTATTAATAAAAATTAGATAATAAAGTAAAAACTATTTAATTAAAATTATTTTGGACCAATTAGGCAAAAAAAATCATTTTGGACTAAATAAAGCATATTGGATTGGATTGGGTCAAAAATTAAGGGTCTACAGTTTGCCTCCTGCTTGAATGATCTGAAACCTTAGTGAAAGAGAGTGAAAAGCAATAAGACTTAATTTTTGTTATGGCGACTTGTTTTGGGTTCTGGACCTGAGGATGATTCTGGGTTCTGGACCTAAGAAAAACTTGGGTTCTGGACCCGGTTCGAGTTCTGGACTCAAGGATGATTCTAGGTTCTGGACCAAAGTAAAATTTGGGTTCTGGACCCGATTCGAGTTCTGGACTCAAGGATAACTCTAGGTTCTAGACCTAAGTAAAATTTGGGTTCTGGACCCGGTTCGAGTTATGGACTCAAGGATGACTCTAGGTTCTGGACCTAAGGGAAATTTGGGTTCTGGACCCAGTTCGAGTTCTGGTCTCGAGGATAACTCTAGGTTCTGGACCTAAGTAAAATTTGGGTTCTGGACCCGGTTCGAGTTCTGGACTCAAGGATAACTCTAGGTTCTGGACCTAAGTAAAATTTGGGTTATGGACCCGGTTCGAGTTCTGGACTCAAGGATGACTCTAGGTTCTGGACCTAAGGGAAATTTGGGTTCTAGACCCAGTTCAAGTTCTGGACTCAAGGATAACTCTAGGTTCTGGACCTAAGTAAAATTTGGGTTCTGGACCCGGTTTGAGTTCTGGACTCAAGGATAACTCTAGGTTCTGGACCTAAGTAAAATTTGGGTTCTGGACCCAAGCTAAGTTCTGAACTTAGACAAGATTCTAGGTTCTGGACCTAAGGGTAATTTGGGTTCTGGACCCGAGCTAAGTTCTGGACTTAGAAAATTCTAGGTTCTTGACCTAAGGTAAATTTGGGTTCTGGACCCGAGCTAAGTTCTGGACTTAGAAAATTCTAGGTTCTGGACCTAAGGATAATTTGGGTTCTGGACCCGAGCTAAGTTCTGGACTTAGAAAATTCTAGGTTCCAGTCCTAAGAAAAATTTGGGTTCTGGACCCGAGCTAAGTTCTGGACTTAGAAAATTCTAGGTTCTGGACCTAAGGATAATTTGGGTTCTAGACCCAAGCTAAGTTCTGGACTTAGAAAATTCTAGGTTCTGGACCTAAGGAAAATTAGGGTTCTCGACCCGAGCTAAAAAGTTTAGTTATTTTTTAGGCATGTCTTCCTATTGCCCCCTGGGTGTAAAAACATTTGTATACTCGCAATTATTTGAATAATTAAAGTGAATAATTGAATTTTCTGTTTATTTACTGTGTAGTTACTATTCATGCACTATTCACTATTCATAAATAGTAAATTTACTATTTGCAAATAGTATCAAATAGTATTTACTATTGGAAAGTGTGATTTCACTATTCACCAATAGTAATACTATTTATGAATAGTAATATTTACTATTTATAAATAGTAATACTATTTATAAATAGTGATATTTACTATTTATCAATAGTAATACTATTTATGAATAGTAAAATTCACTATTTGTGAACAGTTTTGAGTTTGTTTTCATCTGCTTGCCGTTCCTCTATAAAAGGCCATCAATTCTCCATTTCATTTCAAAATTTCAATTTCAATTTTGTAATCCTTTCAAATTTCTTTTCAATTTCAGCACATATTTTTCAAAAATAATGCATGCTTCGAGGTCGCGGACTCATTCTAATGCCGAATTATTGGAGTTTATTCGGCATCATGAAGACGAAAATCTAGATATACTGGCCGGGATGTCGCTTCATCGTAGTTCCAATCAAAAGAGCGAGGTAATGATTTCTTTTTTTTTATTATTTTTTTATTACTTTTTATTATTATTATGAAAAATAAATTAATTTAAATATATTGAATAACGCGTACTTACCTAGTATTAACTTACTTGGGTCTATGTTAGCATGATCATTGTGTCGTTCAGGCCGGAGGGTGTATTTACAAAGCTCGACAATGGTATGATGTACTGCCTTCTCAGGTAAGGTGGATTATCCGAGATTGCGGCTTTGAGCAGTTTGTTTTACAATTGCCGTCCGAAGAATATCAAATAGACCGAAGCGTGGTCCAGGCACTGGCAGAGCGATGGCTGGATACAACTCACACTTTTCACTTGCCCATTGGGGAGATGACAATTGGTCCGATCGATTTTACTGCCATAACCGGCCTTCGATATGATGGTGTTTCGGTTCCTTTGACCAATGAAATTTTAACCTTTGATGAAATTTAGGAATTAATTGGTACGGAACCATCATATAAAGGACCTTTTAAGATAAAAATTGAGCCCATTCGCAGTTATTGGATTAACTACGAAGGTCGGATTGGCAGAAACAGGGCCGAACAGTATGCTCGAGGATTTTTGTTATATCTGCTTAGATCGACCATCTTTGGCAGCATTGAATCATCCATTCACTTATCAGTGTTGAGTGCCCTTTCTTATCTCAGAATGGTACCATCTTCTGGCTGGGGTGAAGCTGGTCTCGCATGTCTTTATCATGTCCTTGATAAGCTTTGTCGAAACAAGAATTATTTTGTCGGCTTGATGGCGGTTGTCGAGGTATTCTTTCTTCCACCAATGTCTTTTCCCTTTTTCTCTTGTGATCTTTGTTGTTATTGTAGATATGGGCATATGAACACAACCTCGTGAGAGTACCCAGCATTTCCCGAGAGAGAATTGAGTATCCGAGATTAAATTTCTGGTTGTCTGATAGTGTGAACGTTCCCGGCTCTCGTCATGTGCATACTCATCATTTTGTGTTGAGCCGCTTAACCTGGGATCAGGTAAAATAACATTAGTATGCTTTAAATGTTTTACAAAAGTTTTACTTACCTTATGTTATCCTGAAGGTGAATTTGGCCTGGTGGAATTCAGAAGAGCGAGCAAACTGGTCTCCTTCAATAAGGGCTGCACTGTCTTTTCAACATTCTCGCCGAGTTATTGCTGGCCCAGTGTCTAGCGGCTGGTTTCTCGGGAAGAGAGTTTATGAATGGTTTCTCAGCCTAGAGCAGTGGAGGTTCCCGATGCAAATCCCAGAAATACACTTTAAATATTATGTTGATGCCGGAAGATGCTTGGTGGTCGGCCCGATATGGTTTTAATGCCGAGTTATTTCTCCATTTACCGGGTCCATTTTATGCTCGTTTTATTCAAATGAGACTCTTGCACTTTGATGCATCTCCTGTCGGTGTGCGGGAGATTTCTAATGGAAATGAGGGTAGAGATGAGGAGGAACATCACGGAGATGCAGGAGAGTCTGTTCCTCATCTCGGGACGAATACTTCCCAGGTAAAACTTTTACCACTTTTCTATTTCAACTGCTTTTCTTTCTTTGATTCTTTAATGGTTGTTGCAGTTTATTGGCTCGTTTGATCATGAGGCTGGACCTTCTTTTACTCCCCCTTCGTTTGCTCATTCTAGCCTGCTGGATATGCCATCTCATCCGCAGGGTATTAATATGAATTACCTGGTAAGTTCCTTATTTCATAATAGTTTATGCTATATGTATGCATGATTATGTATGCTCTTACCTTTTCCCTTCTTGGCTCACAGCGGATGCTCGAGGAACAAAATAAGAAACTTCAAGAAGAGTTGGCTGCAAGTCATCAGCAGGCTTCTCATTTTGAAAGTTTATATCATCAATCCGAACAAAATCTTCGAGACTTCCGATTTCAAGGAATAAGGGATCCCGGCGCTTCTTCATCGAGAGGCCCCCAGGCTGATGACCATGAGATCCTTTCGTTTGCTTATGATAAGGACCATGACAAATCAGAACTCCAAGGTAATAGGGATTTTAGTGCTTCTGCTTTGGATGATCCCGGGACGAGTAATTTGCCCCCTCCTCCAACAGGCGATGACTTTTTCAAGTCTTTATTTGGTGACCTACCACCACCCTCTTAGTGATATGTTGTAAAACATTGTACAATAATAAAAATATACAATTTTCCTCTTTACTATAATCTTTTTTTTTCCACTACTGCCATTTTTTTTAGTTACTGCCAAAATTATTTTTATTTTTTTATTTTTTTATATATATAATACATCATAATTAATATCCACTTCTTTTGTTAAACCAAATTTAATATGGTAAAGGAAATTCATTACCACTTCCTTTCCTTATGCCATATGGTCTTATCCTTTCCCATCATCTTTTCCATTTCACTTTTGGAAAAGGTTTATCTTCTTCTATATAAATCACCTTGCATGCCATATTTCAATTCATAAACCAAAAATCTCTCTCCTTCAACCTAAAGACTTCCTTTAGCAATTTTGGTTCCCCTTTATTCATCAACCATGACCGACCACCATTTAAAGAAAATAAAAATTCTATTTAAGAATATGGATGCCAACCATTGGAAGAAAATTTCATGGTCAAAGCTTGATGTTTTAAAATGCTTTCAAAATGTCAAATTGGACCACCCTTTTTTACACGCCGTGGCTTCCTTGTGGGATACGGATTCCAAGGTGTTTAGAATTAATGGCTTTGAAATGTGTACCTTGATTGAAGAATTTGAGGCCATCCTTGAACATCCCAATAATCAGCAAATGGCGTTACCTACACTAATTTCTAAAACTCAAGAGAAGATGCAGATGTTACTTCAAATTTCGAAACCCGAGATTCTTCTGTTGATGAGAGGTGAAAAAATTCAACTTGCTCCTTTGATTGACTTTTGTTTCTCTCATTTGGCTCCTACTAAGGCATGGGGATGCATGCTTTGTCTTTGGTTGCTCGGCCAATTCTTGCTTGTTTCTTTTAACGGCGATATTGATCCACGAGTATTGGATATTATGGACCAAATAGAAGGAGGCTTGTCGCCGGTACCTGTGATCTTAGCCGAGACCTTAGTTGGATTAGACCGATTTAAATCAGGATTGTCAAAGAGACTGACTGGGAGCCCATTGCTGCTTCAGGTAATTACCTAAACTGCCCTTCCGGGTTTTCAATTTAGGTTTTTTTTATCGCTCTAACTTTTGCCTAGTCCGCCCATGCTGATTTTCGGAACTAGCGAGCCGTCCTAATTTTTGCCTAAGCTGCCCTTGCGGGTTTTCAACTTAGCGAACCTCTTTTTTTTTTAATTCTTTCTTCACAGATTTGGCTTCAGGAGCGTCTTTGTTTGCTTGATACTCCCTTCATGGATTTTTCTAGATGCCTGCCACGTCATCATTCTGCTAGGAAGCTGCTCCATCCTGCTTCTTCATATGCTGACTGGGTTGACTGGATCCACTCACGCTCCGAAGTCAATATCCGTTGGTTGGTACCTTGGTGGAAGATTTCTCATATTACCATGCGGACATACTTGATGTACGTTCCTCTTGCTGCACTTCATCAAGGTACATGCTATGATCCTCACCGACTTGGGCGTCAGTATGGAGCTAAGCCTCATGATTCTGACTTTGTTCCTGATCTAGACATGCCTTGCTTGACTGAAGCCTACTTGGACCTGCTGAGGCAAAGCTGGCCTACACGTTACACTTATCGACTGGCATAGATTTTACATTTGTCAATTTAGAAAGTGTTTTGTTAAGATGAACAAATAACTAAAGTAATAACAAATGCTTCTTTTCCATTTATAATTTTTCATCACCTTTTGCAATTATGATTACTTTATTTCATCCATGTCTAGTCATATACTCATAACAGTGCATAAAGAGTAATTTAATCATTAATTCTATTTTATTAAATTAGGGAACAACCAAACATAAAGCCTGCATACACAAGATTACTCCTATTGCCAATCATCCCTTTCGGGTTTTCTAATTGACAATTTTCTCTCATTGGCCCTAATTATTGCCTAGCCAGCCCTTTCGAGTTTTCAGAACTAGCGGACTGCTCTAACTTTTGCCTAGGCCGCCCTTTTTGGGTTTTCAACCTAGCGAGCTCTTTCTTTTTCATTTTTTATACATAAAACCTCTTCAACCTATCAATGTTTACTGGCTCACTAAATTCATTCCCATCCATGTCTAAGAACTTCACCGCACCTTTGCTCATGACTTGTTTCACGACATATGGTCCTTCCCAGCTAGGTCTGAACTTCCCTCTTGGATCAGATACATTAGGCTTACATTGCTTCAATACCAAATCCCCAACCCTAAATCTTCGAATTTTGACCCTTCTATTGTAGGCCCGAGCTATCTTCTTTTGATACAGTTGGTGATGATACAGTGCCTTTAGCCTTCTCTCTTCTAATAGAGCTAACTGAGTGTATCTGCTTGCTACCCATTCTGTTTCAGGCAGTTCCACTTCCAAAACTACTCTCAATGACTTGATCTCAATCTCAATTGGCAATACTGCTTCCATCCCATAAACCAAAGAGAACGGTGTCATTCCAGTAGGTGTTCGCACACTCGTCCTATATCCCCATAAAGCAAAGGGAAGCATTTCTGACCAGTCCCTGTAAGTCTTGGTCATCTTGGACAGAATTTGCTTAGCCTTTGGTCTATAAGGAGAGGATCGGTGATGATGGATTTGGTACTTGGAGAATAAATCCTTAATTGCTCCTTGAAACTGTACCCCATTGTCTGATATCACACTGTGCGGGACCACATATCTGCAGATGAGATTCTTTTCGATAAACCTAGACATTTGACTTGCACCCAGCTTGTTGAAGAATTCGGCTTCGACCCATTTCAAAAAATAATCAACTACTACCACAATAAAACGGTGCCTGTTTGAAGTTGTCGGATGTATCTCTCCTATAATGTTGATACCCCATGTGGCAAAGGGCCAGGGTGAAGACATTGAATGCAGTTCTTCAGGAGGCATATGATTCAAGTTACCGTACATCTGACATTGTTGACACTTCTTGACAAACTCAATACAGTCTCTCTCCATGGTCAACCAATAGTAACCTTGTCGAATAATCTTCTTAACTAGGGCCAAACCACTCATGTGCGGACCGCAACTTCCCACATGTATTTTTGACATGATGCGCTCCACTTCGGGCTTTCTTAAACATCTCAAATGCACCCCATCGGGACATCTTCGATATAACTCCCCATGGAATGTGGTGTATTGCAATGACCATCGCCTTATGGCCCTTCTCTCTTTCTTTGTTGCCCCCGGCGGGTATGCTCTTTCCTCCAAAAATCTCCTTATGGTATCATACCATGCATCATGGTCTATATCAATTTCCATGATTGTTTCATATTCATAGCAAGGAGTTGATGAACTAGTCAAGACCAGAGGCTTAAGGAATAAGCTAACAGGATTTTCCCATACCGAAGCCAATGTGGCTAGGGCATCAGCCATCTGATTTTCTTCTCTTGACAAGTGTATAAACCTACACTCCTTAAAATTCTTCTTTATCATGGTCAGGTAATGATGGTATGGTTTCAATTTTTCTTCTTTCAACTCCCACTCTCCATTTACTTGATATTACTAGCAACGAATCACCATAAACTTCCACCTTATCTACCTTCACAATCATTAGGGTTTCCAAACTAAAAATACAAGCTTCGTACTCCACCATATTATTGGTTGCCCTAAATTTCAACTTTTTGGCTAAAGGGATGAGTTCCCCTTCGGGTGATTCTAGTATAACTCCTAAACCTACTCCTTTCCTGTTTGCTGCTCCATCAAAATACATTTTCCACCCTTGTACTTCAATTGCTTCTAAATGTTCATCTGGAAATTCCAAGATTACCTCTTCACTTTCTGGTAATGGTTGTTGAGCCAGAAATTCTGCCACCGCTCTACCTTTGATTTTTTTTTGGTTACATACTCAATCTCAAATTCTTCTAATATTATCAACCATCGACCATATTTCCCAATTAAAGAAGGTGTCTCCCTTAAGTATTTCATTGGATCCAACCTGGAAATTGCTTGCACGCTATATGATTGAAAGTAATGCCGCAACTTCTTAGAAGACCAAACCATGGCTATGCATGTCTTTTCAATAATACTATACTTAATTTCATAAGGTAGGAGCCTTCTACTTAAGTAGTAAACGGCATGCTCAATCCCCGACTCATCTGCTTGGGCTAGCATGGCTCCTATCGACTCTTCTTCTACTGCTAAGTATAGTAATAGAGGTTTGCCGAGTTTAGGTGGTTTCAAAACAGGTGGATTCAACAAATACTCTTTTATTCGATCAAAGCCCTTTTGACATTCTTTGTTCCATACGACCAGCTGATTCTTCCTAAGCAACTTGAAGATAGGCTCACAGATTGTTGTGAGCTTTGCTATAAATCTACTAAGGTATTGTAGTTTACCAATGCATCCCCAAACTTCTCTCTCCGTCTTAGGGGCCGGCATATCCCTCATTGCTTTGACTTTTTCAGGATCTATCTCGATGCCATTCAGGCCAATTACATGTCCCAACAATTTACCTAAGGTAACACCGAATACACACTTCTTCGGGTTTAATCTTAGCTTATACTTCAAAGCTCTATCAAAGAATAATTCTAAATTCTGGAAGTGTTGGTCCCTTGTATCCGACTTAACCATCATATCATCAACATATACTTCAACTTCTTTGTGCATCATGTCATGAAATAATGTGGTGGCCATCCTTCGGTAAGTTGCTCCAGCATTCTTTAAGCCGAAAGGCATCACCCTATAACAAAATATACCCCATGTAGTAGTGAAGGCAGTTTTGGCTTTATCCTCTTGGGCCATTAACACTTGATTGTATCCGGAAAATCCATCCACAAATGAGTGTAGCACACTAGAGGCTGCACTATCAATGAGTACATCTATATGAGGTAAAGGAAAATCATCTTTAGGGGAAGCCTTGTTTAAATCTCTATAGTCCACGCAGACCCTTATCCTCCCATCTTTCTTTGGCATAGGTACTATGTTGGCTAGCCAATCTGGGTATTCTATCACTTCAAGGAACTTCACTTGTATTTGCTTAGTGACCTCTTCTTTAACCAATTCAGCCCATTCAGGTCTTAATCGTCTAAGCTTTTGTTTGACAGGTTTAATGTGAGTGTAAGTAAGAATATGATGCTCGGCTATGTCTCGATCTATCCCCAACATATCTTCATAAGACCTAGCGAACACCTCTTCATATTTTTTGAATATTTTTTTTAAATCTCTCTCTCTCATCAAGAGTAAGGTCGGATGCTATGCTAATGTTTTTAGGGTTTTCAGTTGTTCCCAAATTTAATGATTGTGTGTCAATAGAGTTAATATTAAAGATGCTTGTAATATCCCAAAGTATGCCCTAGAAGTTTTGGAATATTTATTGTTGTATTTGGATTTAAGGTATATGTTAAATTGGAAAGAGAAAAGAATAAAAGAGAGAGTGTATATGTTGTATATATGGAAATATATACAACATATACAAGTCAATATGGGAAAGTCAAAAGAAGATATTTCTTTATTTTAATTAATTCAAGTATTTAAAAAGGAAATTAAAATAAGTGGAAGAAAGGAAATTGATTATTTTATTATTAAAATACTTGGTGGAGATTTGAGTGGAGACTAAATATTTGACTTTGTCTCTTTTTCTTTTTCATTTTCTTCTTTTCCATTTGGTTGGCCGGGTATCCCAAAGACAAGAGAGCAAGAGAGAGGTTTTGATTTTCTAAGATCAAATTGAAGGAAGATTCAAGTGATTAAGTTGGAATTTTGTGAAGTTTCATCATCTTTGGTAAGTTCTCTCTTGATTCCCTTGTTTTATTTTGAGTTGTAATTGAGTTTGATTATTGATATGTGATAGTGTGATTATGTTTGATAGTGGTATGTTTAAGAGTGTTGGAATGGAATTGAAGATAAGAAGTTAGGTTGGTGTTGGTGTTGGAAGTGTATGAGTTGTGTTTGTGTTAGGGTTTTGAATTGGTGATTGCTGTAGATGTTGAGTTTGATTAATTATTCTTGTAAATCTTCATGATAATTGTGTTTGATGAAGTTTAAATCATAGAATACATGAATTTGGTCCGAAACAGAAGCATCTTGGATGCCACGACCGTGGTCATTGGAAGCCATGGCCGTGGGGGTTTTGAGCAAAGGAGGCAGAACCATTTGTTAACCCACGTTCGTGGGGGTTGGGAGGCCACGACCGTGGGGTCCTAGAGAGAGATGTTGGCTTGTAATTTATGATCTATGGGTCTAGTATGAGACTAATAGGTGTATAATTATATTGGAATTCATGTGAATTTGTAATTAAGTGTGTATTATTCCTTTTGGATTGTGAAGAGGTTGGATTGCCCTAACCTAAGTGTTGAGGATTCTTGGAGGAGGAAGTGTATAGATTGGTGTGAGTTGGTTTTGAGGTAAGTACAAACCCTACATTATTGCATACCTTTATATGATCTTGAGACTTAACACATTTGATTGTAAATGTGTTACGTAATCTATTGCATTGTTGATGCATATTAATAATGTTATGTTTTGCATAATGTGAACTTTGTGAAATGCATGTTGAAAATGTGAAAGATATGATGATATGATGAAATATGAAATGTATGTGCAATGCAATTAGTTATGATGAATACTTCAATGATGAGTTGTTTTAATATGAGTTGAGATAATTGAGGCATGTTTGCCTAGATGATGATGTTTAATGTATTTGGTTATGTACACTTGAATGATGAATTGATTTCATGTGATACGAGACATTATGAGAAATGAAACCCTTGTTGTTGGCTAAGAGAATGTAATTGAAATAAGTGGGGCATGATTGCCTATTTGATTATGAAATATGAAATGAGAAATGAATTAAGAAAGAGATGATAAAGAAATAAATGAAATAATTGTGTGTTTAATATGTTATTCAATTTTCAGAGTTCTGAGTTTGGCGGCATGCCTATGAATTGCTGGATAGGTGAAAAGACCGGGTCGTAAGCCGAATCCAGCAGAGAAATGTGAAATATGATGTTTTTGGGGTGAAAAGACTGGGTCGTAAGCCTCAAAAACAGTAACAGTCTAGCCGGGTTGAGGACCAAGATACTGGGGCCCTCGGGTCTAGCCGGGTTGAGGTCCAAGAGACTGGGTCTATTACACTATCCATGGATAGAGATATATATATCGCCTACGGGCTTGATGATTGTGATTATGGACCAAAGCAATAACTCTAAACTTTGAATAACATATTAGTGTCTTTTGGGTCCATGCTTGTCTTTGTTTTCAATGTGAATCATGAATGGTGAAATAAATGAATGTGGCTTGGAAAGCTATGTTGAGTAATGAAACTATGAAGATACAACATGATGTGTAATATGTTTATGGATTGGAAACTTGTGAGTATTACCTCATGAATGTTTTGATTAATTATTGAATAATGTAAGATTGTGAAATATAATATTCTTTTGAATTGTTTATGAAACTTGATTGTGTGACATTGGCATTGCATTGAAGCATAAATATTATTGTAGTTTGTACCACTAAGTCGTTGGCTTAGCGCGATTGTGGTTCATCGCGCAGGTGACAGGGTGGAACCGAAAAGTTCCACTAGGCCGAGTAGAGTTTAGATTCTGAAGTGTGGATAGTGGGCTTAAAGATCAAAGACTGATTGCCAAACATGTATAAATGTTATGTTTTTGTAAAATTTGGTTTTTGATGTATATATATTTGTAAATACCGCTATATTTTTCGCTGCGTATTAAATGAATGTTTTATCTATTGTATTTTATAATATAACTTAAATGTTTTAAGTTTTCTAATAATGTTGATTAAAGGAATGATTTGTGTGTTTAGTAAACCGTAGCATTTCTATATTTAGTATACGTATATTACAGATGTGATGATATGTAGTGTGCGTATACGGGGTATAGGGGTGTTACAATGCTTGTGTAACTGCTATTTGAATGTATGCAACCATCAGGAAAACACATCACACAAGTAAGCAAAATCAAACTTTATTGCATTCATTTTGGAAAAGAAAACATCATCATCCTCATACAAAGCAGAAAAATTAAAATCAAAATCAAAATCATTGTTCTCAGAATCATAAAGCAGGATGTCTTCAAACTTTTCTTCAACGAGGGCAACAATCTCTTTCGGAGTTTTCTCAGCTTTCAAGGTAGCTTCATTCTTCTCTTTTGCAGTGGATTCTTTGTTGGTTGATAGGGTGAGCTCTTTCTTTACTTGCTCTACTAGCTTAGCAACATTTGCAAAAATTTCAAAACCAGGGATTAACTTACCCATGAACATGATTGGCTCAGGCTTTCCTTAGAGCGGTCCCATATCTGGAGCTTTGACGAAGACTTCTTCAAGTGGTGGGAAGCTCGTCTTCTCATTCTTCTTTGGTTGGACATCATAGGCTTCATCGTATCCCAAACCCTTCTTGGAAGCTTGAATTCTAAAATCTGGCAACTTTGTTAAACCGGCCTTACCCTTTGTGAGACATGTTCCGAGAAGGTAATTCATTTTCTTCATCATATTTAAGACTTTGGAGTCTACTACTTCATCATCAAAAATTGCAGCCACTTGAAAACCATTGAGAGGCCTCTCGACCATTAGAGCATTAACAATCTCATTATCTTCAGCTTCAATGACCACTGTCTCATCTCCGTTGGGGAATTTGATCTTTTGATGAAGGGTGGAAGGAACTCCACCAAGAGGGTGAAACCATGGTCATCCCAAGAGTAAGGCAAAGGTAACTGGTATGTCTAAAACAACAAACTCCACAATAGATTCAATTGGACCAACCTTGACAGCCGCTTTGAAAGTCCCTTCGGCATGCCTCTTAGTGTTGTTATAAGCACGAATTGTTACCTCGGTTGGGTTTAAATCTCTTGTTGACATGGCTAGCTTTGGTAGTATCTTAAGTGGACAAACATTTATGGCAGACCCATCATTGACCATTACACAAGGAGTCCTCTTCCCCTTAACTTCTATTTTGATAAAGAGAGGGCGGATGTGGTCTCTCCTTTCCTCTGGTAAGTCCGCATCGGAAAAAGAAACTGCTCCCATACTAACTTCGCTCTTCTCTTGAACCTCTTCACATTTCATTACTTCCCCAATTTTTATGAAGTTGATCAACTCCTCCGGTGTTGTGGAGGTTGAAATCGGCATGCTAGCCAAGGCTTTGGCCATAGTCTCTCGGTGCTTTTTAGAAGTAGCTAACAGGTCCCAAATGCTAACACTTGCTTGGGTTCTTTTTAATTGCTTGAGTACAGCATCATCTTCTTCCACTTCAACTTCCTTCCCCTTATTAGTTTATACCTCCTTAGGTGGTGGCCTTGCATAAGGCCTACCGGATCTAGTATTCATCACCTCATCTTCTTCGGGCTCGGACCAAGTCCACTCCTCCTTCTTGGGTATATCATCATCACTGTCACTTGAATCCCAAAACCTGTTTACAACACAAATTGCTACTTCTCTACCCATCATAGCTTGTTCAAATTTGACAAACACCTCTTCTTCTTTTGTTTCTTTTTCATCCACCTCTTGAAAAGAAGACATGACGTAGTCCTCATGTAGACCTCCTCCAATCATGAAGGTTGCCGGTGGCGGTGCCCTATTAAATTTTGGCAATGGGTTATCTTTGGTGTTTGGCTTGTTGGGCTCGGGTAGCTTCCCATTATCAATTAGATTTTGAATCTCATGTCTCAACCTCACACATTTATCCGTGTCATGCCCTTGCATTTGGTGAAATTGAAAAAATGCTTTCGTGTCAAAATTAGGTGGGAGAGGGTTAGGAAAAGGACGAGGATTTAAGGGTTGAAGCAATCCCTTTCTTTGAAGCTTGATGAGAACTCAAGACATTGGTTTTCCCAATTCCAAAAATTTTATCCTTGTTCCTTGGTTAGTAACATTAACACCGATGGCCTTTTGCATGCTTTGGTTACCAGATTGATTGTAATATCCCAAAGTATACCCTAAAATTTTTGGAATATTTATTGTTGTATTTGGATTAAGTGTATTTGTTTTAGTGGTAAGAGAAGAAGTTTTGAGTAGAGTGTATATGTTGTATATATTGGGATATATACAACATATACAAGTCAAATGAATGAAGGGTCAAAGGAAATTAATTAATTAATTGGAAATTGAGTTAGTGGAAGTGGAAGAAGATATTTGATTATTTTATTGTTTATTGCTTGGTGGAGAGGATTTTGAGGAAATGAGTGGTTGAGAGAGTTTGACTTTGCTTTCTTTGTTTTCTTCTTTCTTTCTTCTTCGTGGCTCATTTTCTTTCCTTTTCTTTTCTATGTTGGCCGGTCCTCCATAGCAAGCGAGCAAGAGAGAGATTTGATCTTCCAAACTCAAGATTGAAGGAAGTTTTCAAGTGATCAAGTTGGAAATTTAAGAGTTTCTTCATCTTTGGTAAGTTTTCCACTTGATTCTTTGATTTTCTTTGAGTTAGTGAGTTGAGGTTGTGGTTGATATGTGTTTGTTTGATTGTGGTGTTTTTAAGAGTGTTTGGTTCAATTGATTTTGGATTTTGGGGTTGGATTGAAGGAAAGAGTAAGTTTGTTGGAAGAGAAAGTGTTGTGGTTGTGTTTTGGGTTTGTGGTGAAGATTATGATTTGTGTTTGATGCATGTTTTGAGTTGTTTTGGTGTTTTTGCAAGTTTGTTATGGTTTTTGGGTGTGTTTAGTTAAGTTGGTTTGGAGTGGATAATGGTGGTAGTAAGAGATTTGTTGGATGTGTTATTGATGTTGCCGAAATTTGCATTTTTGGTCTGACACGCCCATGAGCACGGCCAAGTCTTTGGGCGTGTCAATGGTTCTGTGTTCTTGGATGGTTGACACGAGCAGTGACACGCCCATGTCACTGAGCGTGTCATAGCTACTGTGTGGATGAAGGATTGACACGGCCATGAACACACCCGTGTTGTTGGACGTGTCAATGTTTCTGTGAGACAGAATGTATTACACGTTCAGTGACACGCCCATGGTTCTAAGCGTGTCAAAGCTTCTGTGTTGTGGAGTTAGGGAAGTGTCAGGGACACGCCCGTGTTATTGAGCGTGTCATGTTTAGAGTTTGCCCTAGTTGGTTCTTAGCCTTATTATCTTATGTGTATCTTTAAGTGAGTGTGTATGATCACCTTTAGTTTAGATTTTGAAGAGAGTTGAGTTGCCCTAATCCAAGTGTTGAAGGATCCTTGGAAGAGGAGTTTGGTGTGGAGTGAGTTGCTTTTGAGGTAAGTACAAACCCTACATTATTGCATACATTTACATGACTTTAAGACTTAACACATTTGGTTGTGGTTGTAAATGTGTTAAGTAAGTTATTACATTGTTAATACATTTGATTAATGTTATGATTTGTATAATGCGAAAGATATGATGATCATTTAAAATGTATGTTCAATGCAATTGACTATGTATACTTTAATGATGAGAAGTGAAGCCATTGTGTTGGCTATAGTAATGCAAATGAAATAATTGGGGCATGATTGCCTAGTTTGATTATGAGAAATGAAATGAGAAATGAAATGAGAAATGAATTGAGAAAGAGATTGATAATGAGATAATTGAATTAATTGTGTGCCTAGTATGTTATTCAATTTTCAGAGTTCTGAGTTTGGCGGCATGCCTATGAATCGCTGGATAGGTGAAAAGACTGGGTCGTAAGCCGAGTCCAGCTGAAAAAATGTAAAAATGATGTTTTTGGGGTGAAAAGACTGGGTCGTAATCCTCAAAAACAGTAACAGTCTAGCCGGGTTGAGGACCAATATACTGGGGCCCTCGGGTCTACCAAGGTTGAGGTCCAAGAGACTGGGCCTGTTACACTATCCATGGATAGATATATATATATATATATGTATCGCCTACTGGCTTGATGAATGTGATTATGGACCAAAGAAGTGACTCTGAACTTTGAATAACATATTAGATCCTTTTTGGGCCCATGCTTGTCTTTGTTTCAATGTGAATCATAAATGGTAAAACAATTAAGTAAGATAATGAAATATAATGTTATGAGATATAGCATTTTAAATATGATCTCTATTGCTTGAAAGTATGACATTGACATTGCATTAAAACATATTGTTATTGTGGTTTGTACCACTAAGCCTGTGGCTTAGCGCGATTGTGGTTCATCTCGCAGGTGACAGGGTAGAACCAGAGAGTTCAGCTAGACCTAGTCGAGTCTAGACTTTGAAGTGTTGATTGTGGGCTTAAAGATCAGAGACGAACTGCCAAATATGTATAAACTTTATGTTTTGTAAATATTTATTTTGATATATATGTATATGTAAATACCGCTACATTTTCCGCTGCATAATGAATAAATGTTTTACTTGTATTTGTTATGTTCTATAATATATATATATATATATATATATATGAAATGTTTTAAATTTTCCTCATATTATTGTAGAAGAGAAAAATTGGGTTATCTTATATAAACCGTGACACTCCTGTATTCGGTATACGTATATTGCAGGTGTAGTAGTATGTAGTGTGCGTATACGGGGTATAGGGGTGTTACAATTGTTTTGGTATCAAAGCCTAGGTTTGAGATTCTCAACCTAGGTAAATTGTAAGAAAAAGAAAAATTTTGATTTTAAAATGTGATTTTTGAATAAGATACATGTTTTGGCACTGGGAGTCTCTGATCTTTGATGAGGTATATTCTGCTGTGTTTGCATATATAGGTAGTGATGGCATCTCAGTCACGTCAGTCCATAGAAGGTAGTGCTGAGAGTGTAGCTCCTGAAGAGTGTAGAGATGGAGCTAGGGTTGAGAGAGCTGGAGAGGCAACTATTCCTGTGCCAGAGAGACTATCAGCTGATGAGGTTCCACCAGTTCATGTGGTAGAATTGTTAAGGGAAGCTCTAGTGCAGCCGCCACCACCACCACAGCCACATGTATCAGTGAGACATTATGATAAATTGAGGAAGTATGGGGCTGAGGATTTCTTTGGTACTAAAGATCCTGCTATAGCTGAGCAGTGGTTGGATAGAGTGCAGAGGGTATTTATTCAGTTGCAAGCCACTCCTGAAGAGAAATTTGATTATGCTAGATCCCTTTTGCAGAAAGATGCTTATGATTGGTGGAAGACGGTTCCTCATGCTATGGATGATCCACCTACTTTGTCATATGATGATTTTTCTGAGGGAGTTTGAGCAGATATATACTCTGAGGGAGTATAAGGATGTCAAGAAGATGGAATTTCTGAATCTGAGGCAGGAGAACCGGACAGTGACAGAGTATGAGATTGAGTATATCCGATTGAGTCACTATGCCGGTGGGATTATTTCAGATGAGATTGATCGGTGCAGGATATTTGAGGAGGGATTGAGGCCCTCTATTATGTGTACTGTTGCTGTCTCTCGGTACCAAGACTTTTATCAGTTAGTTGCCCCAGCTAGAAGTGTTGAGAGAGCATAGGGTATTGCAGCAGCTGCTACCGAGGATGAGACCAGAGTTAGGAGATCCCAGTTTGAGGCAGGGTCTTCATCTATGAAGAGAGGCCAAGGAAGTTTTATTCTGAGAGTTAGTAGGAGCCTGAGGCAGTCGGGTAGGCCAGTTCAGTATCAGAGGCAGAGATCGAGACCTACAGTTTCTGTAGCCAGTGCTCAGACTCCAGTGGTTCAGAGGTCTACTCCACCTACATGTCTCCATTGTGGTAGGATACATGGGGGTGTTTGTTGGAAGATTGGTGGATCAGCTGTGTGTTTCAGATGTGGATCGCTGATCATTTCATTAGAGATTGCCCTGAGATGCAGGAGCATAGGCAGGCAGATTCTGCAGTTTCTCGACCTAGTGTGAGAGGAGGTCGAAGTGGCAGAGGTGTTAGTAGAGGTGGTCGACCTGGGTTCAGTCAGAGAGGAGGCTCTACATCTGGAGGCAGTAGGCCAGATGAGGCTGGGTCTTCTCAGAGAGTGTATGTGATGCAGAGGCAACCGGATGCTTCAGCAGTCATTGCGGGTACATTTTCTTTATTTGGCATTTCAGTTCTTGCTTTGATTCATCCAGGATCTACTCATTCATACATAAGTGCATCTATCTTGTAACACCCCCATATCCAATGCACACACACTACAACCACAACAATGTAGCATAAGTGCACCAAACATAGGGATGCTACGGTTTCCTTAACATTCAAAACATTTTAAAACTTGATACCATATCCATATCATTATATCTTATTAACAAAATAGATCATTTACTTATAAAACAAAACATATTAGTTATCTATATATATATATATACATTTATATATTACACAGCGGAAGTTATAAAATATGTATATATATGAAAACATTTGAATACATATTTACTATTATACATATATTTACATTATCAACAAAACTTTACACAATATAAAAGATTTATACATGATTGGCAAGTCAGCTCTGATCTTTAAGCTTCCAAAATCAACTCTTCAATGTCTACTCTCACTCGGTCTCGAAGAGCTCTCGGGTTCGATTCTATCAGTTCTATCACCTGCGCGATTAAACACTATCGCGCTAAGCCAAGGGCTTAGTAAGATAAAACATGCAATAAACATGCTTAAATGCTATACAATGCCAATTCTAATTTATCATACATGTAACAACATAAATGCAAAGATAACAACATACTTTTACATTTCATAACCTAACATACATATATGTATATCAGAATTCAACATCTTTGCATATATTTTATTAGTTAATCATTTAATCATTTATGAACAACACTAAGCAAAGACAAGCATGGGCCCAAGACACACTAATATGTCATTCAATTTTCAGAGTTAATGCTTTGGTTTTGTTATCACATTTATCAATATCAATATCATATACCCAACTAGGCTTCAAGGATTAAGTTCAACCAAGCTTCAAGGGGAGCAAAGCATGCTAAGCATCAACCCAACTTGGCTTCAAGAACTAACCCAACCTAGCTTCAAGGGTTGTAACATCTCAATTAGGCTTCAAGGATTCAATCCAACCTAACTTCAAGAGATTGTTACACTCATTAGGCATGCCACCAACAACAAACTCTGAAAATGGAATAACACATTAGCCACACAATTCATTTAGATTTCATTCTCAATTCTCATTATCATTTAGGCAAACATGCCTCATTTATCTCCATTAAATCACCTTAGCCAATAACAATGGCTTCACATTTCATTTCACAATATAACACTTCATTATTCAAGTGTATATTTATCTCACATAGCACCATTCATAAATATCAACATTTCATTCCATATTAATCATGAAACACATTGCCATTCAAAGTGCATAACATAACATTGTTAATTCTCAACAATGCAATTAGGGCAAAACACAATTGACATGATTCATAGCTTTAGGACCATCCACATTCATTTGATTAGATCATTCTTGTGTTTGAAACATGTTTATAATGTTCATGTTTAAGTTTAGGAACAATGGAACTTTTGAAGAATTTAAACCATGCAAAGAGAACCAAGAAATCAAACAATGTTCAAATCATTTGAAAGGCACGCCCAACTCACTTGATAGACACGCCCAACCATCTTGAGTGACACGCCCGTGTCCTTAAAAAGAAAAGAGGCAGTAGCTTCCTCAAATAAATGACACGCCCAGCACCTTTGATGGACACGCCCGTGTCACTAAAACCAAAAGAGACAGTAGCCAATCCAAACAATTGACACGCCCACTCTCCTAAGGGACACGCCCACTCCCCTAGAATTTATTTTGGCCGTGTCACCAAATCACAAAACCTTAACTAAAACCAACCCTTTCTTAATTACACTCAAACACAATATTCATTATATAACATATTTCACATGAACATAATCAATGTTCTAAACACATATTCATCATAAAAACTACTTCACCACACATTAATATCACAATTAAAACACATATTAACTCAAAACCCTAAAATCAACATCCTTCTCCATCCATCCAAATCAACAACCATCATTTAAACTCATAACTTAAAATCAATTTAACACTTGAAAACACAACCAAACACATCTCAAATCCACCAAATCACAAAATTATCAAACCCTACTTTACTTCCAACACAACTTCCAAATAAGTAAAGAAAACAAGAAAATACTTACTTGAAAAGAAGAAATTCCACAAATCCTTTGTCAAAACCTTGGATTGCTTCATCAACTTGCTTCTTGCCTCAAGAACACTTCTCTTTTCCTTCTGCTAATGGAGAGCCGGCCACTTCATGAAGAAAGAAGACAATGATCAAGATACAAAGTCAACTTTTGCTTTTAATCTCCACCAAGTGTTCTTATCCAAGCAATTACTAAAACACCCTCAATCATATAACTAACCTTTGTCTCATATAAGTCCTTATATGTAATTTCATTAACAACCAAAAATATCTTCTTCCACTTAACCATCACCTTGACTCTTCATTTGACCACTTTATATGTTATATATATCATCATATACACAACATATACATTTGTCTCTAAACCCTAATTCTTCCTCCAAAACACATATGCACAAGCATTCACTTTCCAATTCTTTTCTTACCCCATCATATGCATACAATTCAATTAAACAATAACAACAACAACAACAACAACATAATCAAAACTTCTAAGCCACATAGGAGGATATTACAATTCTCCCCCTCTAAAAAGAAAATTTCGTCCTCGAAATTACCTGAAATTAACTCTGAAACAACTGAGGATATTGCTCTCGCATCGTTTGCTCATTTTCCCAAGTTGCTTCTTCTTTCCCATGGTTCTTCCAAAGAATTTTCACCAATGGCACTCTCTTGTTTCTCAAATCTTTCACATCCCTTGCCAAGATAGCAACTGGTTCCTCTTCAAAAGTCAAGTCTGGGCTCACTTCAATTGATTCAAATGGCAACACATGAGATGGATCCGACCTGTACCTCCTCAACATGGAAACATGGAATACATTATGAATACGATCCAACTCAGGTGGTAAAGCAAGTCGATAAGCAACTGGCCCAACTCTTTCTAACACTTCATACGGCCCAATGAAACGAGGACTCAATTTTCCCTTCCGACCGAACCTCAAAATCTTTTTCCAAGGAGACACTTTCAAAAATACCTTATCTCCAACATCAAACTGAATGTCTCTCCTTTTCAGATCTGCATAAGACTTCTGTCGGTCTGAAGCTGCTTTTAACCTGCCTCGAATAATTTTTACTTTCTCTTCAGTTTCTTGAATCAAATCAGGACCAACCAACTTATTATCTCCAAGCTCATTCCAGCAAAGAGGTGTCCTACACCGTCTGCCATACAATGCTTCGAATGGTGCCATACCAATGCTGGATTGGTGACTGTTGTTGTAAGCAAACTCCACAAGAGGTAAAAATCTATCCCAACTTCCAGAGAAATCGATGACACAGCTCTTTAACATGTCTTCAAGAATCTGTATCACCCTCTCTGACTGTCCATCCGTCTGTGGATGAAAAGCAGTACTGAAGTGCAGTCGAGAACCCATAGCATAATGCAAACTCTTCCAAAATCTTGAAGTAAACCTGGGATCTCGATCAGACACTAAAGAAGTTGGAACACCATGCAGTTTCACAATTTCCTGGATATACAGCTCAGCCAATCTCTCCAAAGAGTAATCCATCCGCACCGGAAGGAAATGAGCTGTCTTAGTCAATCTATCCACAATCACCCAAATGGCATCATGTTTCCTTTGTGTCAATGGCAAACCAGACACAAAGTCCATTGTCACTCTTTCCCACTTCCATTCAGGCACTGACAACGGTTGAAGCAACCCGGTTGGAACTTGATGCTCTGCTTTAACTTTCTGACAAGTGAGACATTTCGATACAAACTCAGCAATGTCTCTCTTCAACCCAATCCACCAATAATGTTGTCTCAAATCATTATACATCTTCGTATTACCCGGATGCATAGCAAACACTGACTGATGAGCTTCTTCTAAAATGATTCTTTTCAAATCAGCATCATCGGGTACACACAATCTGCTCTTGAACCAGAGACTCCCATCATCTCTCACAACAAAATCTCTAGTCTTCCCAATCTTGCAATCTGAAATAATTTTCTGAATCTTCATATCAACCAACTGAGCCTCTTTGATCTGATCTAACAAAACTGGCTTCAATTGCAACCGTGCCAACAATGCACCATCATCACAAGGTACAAAACTGGCATGCAATGCTCTCAACTCAACAAGCAACGAGAGCGAGTAAACTGTTAAACCAGCTAAAGACTTCCGACTCAAAGCATCAGCAACAACATTTGCTTTACCTGGATGATAATCAATCAAGCAGTCGTAGTCTTTAATCAATTCTAACCATCTCCTCTGACGAAAATTGAGTTCTTTCTGGACACCCAAATACTTCAAACTCTTGTGATCAGTGTAGATGAAACATTTTTCCCCAAATAAATAATGGCGCCAAATCTTTAATGCAAACACAATGGCAGCCAATTCCAAATCATGGGTCGGATAGTTAAGCTCATGCGGTTTCAACTGTCGAGATGCATAAGCTATAACTTTCCCTTCCTGCATCAAAACACATCCCAAACCTCTATGTGAAGCATCACTGTAGATCACATATGGTTTGCCTTCAACAGGTAAAGTTAAAACAGGCGCTTGAGTTAACATTTCTCTCAACTGCTCAAAGCTAGCCTGACACTGATCCGTCCACACAAATCTCACTCCCTTACGAAGCAATCTGGTGAGTGGAGTAGCTATTAAAGAAAACCCTTTTACAAACCGCCGGTAATAGCCTGCCAAACCCAGAAAACTTCTAATCTCTGTCACAGACTTGGGTGGACTCCAATTCAGAATAGCTTCAACTTTACTTGGATCAACTCTAATGCCTTCTGCTGAAACAATATGTCCGAGAAAAGCTACCTGATCCAACCAGAACTCACATTTCGACAATTTGGCAAACAACTGCTTTTCTCTCAAAATCTGCAACACAATCCGCAGATGCATATCATGTTCCTCTTCATTCCGCGAATACACCAGAATGTCATCGATGAAGACCACAACAAACTGATCCAGATAGGGCCTAAACACCCTATTCATCAAATCCATAAAAGCTGCAGGTGCATTCGTCAGACCAAAAGGCATAACTAAAAATTCATAGTGCCCATACCTGGTCCTGAAAGCTGTCTTCGGAACATCTTCAGCTCTGACTCTCAGCTGATGGTACCCAGATCTCAGATCAATTTTGGAAAACACAGCTGCACCCTTCAACTGATCAAAGAGATCATCGATTCTAGGCAAAGGATATTTATTCTTAATGGTCACTTTGTTCAATTGCCTATAATCAATACATAACCTCATAGTACCATCCTTCTTCTTCACAAATAGCACAGGAGCTCCCCAAGGAGAAACACTGGGGCAAATAAATCCTTTGTCCAACAACTCCTGTAACTGCACTTTCAGCTCTCTCAACTCTGCTGGTGCCATTCTATAAGGAGTAATAGAGATAGGAGTGGTACCAGGTAACAATTCAATACCAAACTCCACCTCTCTCTCTGGAGGCAATCCAGGCAACTCCTCTGGAAACACATCAGGGAACTCAGCAACTGTGGCAATGCTATCAATGGGAGAACTCTTCACTCTAGTATCTATCACATGAGCGAGATAGGCTTCACACCCCTTTCTAATCAACCTCCTGGCTGCAACAGCTGAAACAAATAAGGAGGCTAGTTGTTCCTGCTCATTAGATACTAGCACTTCTCTACCTCCTCTCACACTAGCTCGAGAAGCAGCAGAATCAACTGGCATCTGCTCTTGCCTCTCAGGGCAATCTCTCACAAAATGGTCTGGTGATCCACACCTGAAGCATACCCCTGCAACACCAGCCTTCCAACAAGGACCACCATGTGGCCTCCCACAATGGATGCAGATGGGAAGAGTGGATCTCCGAATCATCGGGGTCGGAGCACTTGCCACTGAAGCTGCAGGTCTAAATCTCTGCCTCTGGAACTGCACTGACCTACCTGCTGGTCTCTGGCTCCTACTACTCCGAGGAACAAAACTTCCTCTACCCCTCTTCGCAGAAGAAGACCCTGCCTCGAACTGGGGCCTTCTCACTCTAACCTCCTCTTCAGAAGCAACTGCAACTATGGCCTGAGCTCTCTCTACACTCCTAGCTGCTGCAACTAGCTGGGAGAAATCCTGATACCTGGAGCCAGCCACATGACATATAATTGAGGGCCTCAATCCCTCCTCAAATCGCCGACATCGATCAATCTCATCAGCAATGATACCCCCAGCATACTGACTCAGTCGAATAAACTCAACTTCATACTCAGTAACAGTCTTGCTGTCTTGTTTCAAGCTTAAGAACTCCATCTTCTTCATGTCCTTATACTCCCTAGGAGTATACTTCAACTCAAATTCCCTCAGAAAATCAGTGTAAGACAGTGTTGGAGGATCATCCATAGAGTGTGGCACTGTCTTCCACCAGTCATATGCGTCCTTCTGCAGTAATGACCTGGCATAATCAAATTTTTCCTCAGGGGTGGCTTGTAACTGAATAAAGATTCTCTGCACTTTGCCTAACCATTGCTCAGCCACTGCTGGATCAGTGGTTCCCATAAAATCTTCTGCCCCAAACTTCCTCAATTTATCATACTGTCTCATCTGAACCTGAGGCTGGGGTGGTGGTGGAGGTGGCTGTACTGGTGCTTGTCTCATTACTTCCATCATATGTCTAAACCAGGCTGGCGGAACCTCATCTCCAGCTGGTCTACCCGACACCGAAGCAGGTGCCTCCTCAACACTATCAACCCTAGCTCCCTCGGCAGGAGCAATGCTCTCGGCACTACCCTCAACTGACTGTCTTGAGTGAGGATCCATCAACACCTAATACTGCAAACACAACAGATTACATCTTATTAAAGATCAGGGACTGCCAATCTCAAATGTATATGTCATTCAAAACCAATTTTTTTTTAAGTAAAAATATTCTTTTTATTATATTTTACCTAGATTGAGAATCTCAAACCTAGGCTCTGATACCAAAACAATTGTAACACCCCCATATCCAATGCACACACACTACAACCACAACAATGTAGCATAAGTGCACCAAACATAGGGATGCTACGATTTCCTTAACATTCAAAACATTTTAAAACTTGATACCATATCCATATCATTATATCTTATTAACAAAATAGATCATTTACTTATAAAACAAAACATATTAGTTATCTATATATATATATATATACATTTATATATTACACAGCGGAAGTTATAAAATATGTATATATATGAAAACATTTGAATACATATTTACTATTATACATATATTTACATTATCAACAAAACTTTACACAATATAAAAGATTTATACATGATTGGCAAGTCAGCTCTGATCTTTAAGCTTCCAAAATCAACTCTTCAATGTCTACTCTCACTCGGTCTCGAAGAGCTCTCGGGTTCGATTCTATCAGTTCTATCACCTGCGCGATTAAACACTATCGCGCTAAGCCAAGGGCTTAGTAAGATAAAACATGCAATAAACATGCTTAAATGCTATACAATGCCAATTCTAATTTATCATACATGTAACAACATAAATGCAAAGATAACAACATACTTTTACATTTCATAACCTAACATACATATATGTATATCAGAATTCAACATCTTTGCATATATTTTATTAGTTAATCATTTAATCATTTATGAACAACACTAAGCAAAGACAAGCATGGGCCCAAGACACACTAATATGTCATTCAATTTTCAGAGTTAATGCTTTGGTTTTGTTATCACATTTATCAATATCAATATCATATACCCAACTAGGCTTCAAGGATTAAGTTCAACCAAGCTTCAAGGGGAGCAAAGCATGCTAAGCATCAACCCAACTTGGCTTCAAGAACTAACCCAACCTAGCTTCAAGGGTTGTAACATCTCAATTAGGCTTCAAGGATTCAATCCAACCTAACTTCAAGAGATTGTTACACTCATTAGGCATGCCACCAACAACAAACTCTGAAAATGGAATAACACATTAGCCACACAATTCATTTAGATTTCATTCTCAATTCTCATTATCATTTAGGCAAACATGCCTCATTTATCTCCATTAAATCACCTTAGCCAATAACAATGGCTTCACATTTCATTTCACAATATAACACTTCATTATTCAAGTGTATATTTATCTCACATAGCACCATTCATAAATATCAACATTTCATTCCATATTAATCATGAAACACATTGCCATTCAAAGTGCATAACATAACATTGTTAATTCTCAACAATGCAATTAGGGCAAAACACAATTGACATGATTCATAGCTTTAGGACCATCCACATTCATTTGATTAGATCATTCTTGTGTTTGAAACATGTTTATAATGTTCATGTTTAAGTTTAGGAACAATGGAACTTTTGAAGAATTTAAACCATGCAAAGAGAACCAAGAAATCAAACAATGTTCAAATCATTTGAAAGGCACGCCCAACTCACTTGATAGACACGCCCAACCATCTTGAGTGACACGCCCGTGTCCTTAAAAAGAAAAGAGGCAGTAGCTTCCTCAAATAAATGACACGCCCAGCACCTTTGATGGACACGCCCGTGTCACTAAAACCAAAAGAGACAGTAGCCAATCCAAACAATTGACACGCCCACTCTCCTAAGGGACACGCCCACTCCCCTAGAATTTATTTTGGCCGTGTCACCAAATCACAAAACCTTAACTAAAACCAACCCTTTCTTAATTACACTCAAACACAATATTCATTATATAACATATTTCACATGAACATAATCAATGTTCTAAACACATATTCATCATAAAAACTACTTCACCACACATTAATATCACAATTAAAACACATATTAACTCAAAACCCTAAAATCAACATCCTTCTCCATCCATCCAAATCAACAACCATCATTTAAACTCATAACTTAAAATCAATTTAACACTTGAAAACACAACCAAACACATCTCAAATCCACCAAATCACAAAATCATCAAACCCTACTTTACTTCCAACACAACTTCCAAATAAGTAAAGAAAACAAGAAAATACTTACTTGAAAAGAAGAAATTCCACAAATCCTTTGTCAAAACCTTGGATTGCTTCATCAACTTGCTTCTTGCCTCAAGAACACTTCTCTTTTCCTTCTGCTAATGGAGAGCCGGCCACTTCATGAAGAAAGAAGACAATGATCAAGATACAAAGTCAACTTTTGCTTTTAATCTCCACCAAGTGTTCTTATCCAAGCAATTACTAAAACACCCTCAATCATATAACTAACCTTTGTCTCATATAAGTCCTTATATGTAATTTCATTAACAACCAAAAATATCTTCTTCCACTTAACCATCACCTTGACTCTTCATTTGACCACTTTATATGTTATATATATCATCATATACACAACATATACATTTGTCTCTAAACCCTAATTCTTCCTCCAAAACACATATGCACAAGCATTCACTTTCCAATTCTTTTCTTACCCCATCATATGCATACAATTCAATTAAACAATAACAACAACAACAACAACAACAACATAATCAAAACTTCTAAGCCACATAGGAGGATATTACATATCTTGCCTGTGTCTCAATTGCATTCAAAGTCCTTAGGATTTGATGTCTTGGTGACAAATCCTTTAGGACATAGTGTTGTGGTGAGTAAGGTGCATCGTGGTAGTTCAGTTTGTGGTGCAAGGTGAGGAGTTTTTGGGTGATTTGATTGAAATGCTTTTTAAGGAGTCTGATTTGATCTTAGGCATGGATTGGTTGTCTAAGCATGGAGCTGTGGTAGACTGTCAAAAGAAGTGTGTTACCTTGAGAACCGGTGATGGAAGAAGTGTGATGGTGTCTAGTGAGCAGAGAGAACTTGCATCCTTATTTGTTTCAGCTGTTGCAGCTATGAAGTTAATTAGAAAAGGGTGTGATGCTTATCTTGCTCATGTTATGGATACCAGAGTAGTGGGTTCTCAACTTGATAGTATACCCACAGTTGCTGAATTTCCAGATATTTTTTTGGAGGAGTTGCCAGGGTTACCCCTTGAGAAAGAGGTTGAGTTTGGTATCGATTTGTTTCCTGGTACCACTCCTATCTCTATTACTCCTTATCAAATGGCACCTGCTGAGTTGAGAGAATTGAAGGTGCAGTTGCAGGAGTTGTTGAATAAAGGGTTTATTCGCCCTAGTGTTTCTCCATGGGGAGCTCCTGTTTTGTTTGTAAAGAAGAAGGATGGTACTTTGAGGTTGTGTATTGATTATAGGCAGTTGAATAAGGTGACTATTAAGAATAAGTATCCTTTGCCTAGGATAGATGATCTCTTTGATTAGTTGAAGGGAGCAGCAGTGTTTTCCAAGATTGATTTGAGATTAGGGTACCATCAGTTGAGGGTTAGAGCTGAAGATGTTCCTAAGACAGCTTTTCGCATAAGGTATGGACATTATGAGTTCTTAGTGATGCCTTTTGATTGACGAATGCACCTGTAGCATTTATGGATTTGATGAATAGGGTGTTTAGGCCCTATCTGGATCAATTGTGGTAGTTTTTATTGATGATATTTTTGTGTATTCGCGTAATGAATAGGATCATGACAAGCATCTGCGAATTGTATTGCAGACCTTGAGAGAGAAGCAATTATATGCTAAGTTGTCAAAGTGTGAGTTTTTGCTTGATCAAGTGACTTTTCTAGGTCATATAGTTTCAGCATATGGTATAAGAGGTGATCCAAATAAAGTTGAGGCCATTTTGAATTGGAGTCCACCGAAGTCTGTGACTGAAGTAAGAAGTTTTCTGGGTTTGGCAGGCTATTATCGATGCTTTGTGAAAGGTTTTTCTTTGATAGCTACTGCACTCACCAGATTACTTCGAAAGAGAGTTAGATTTGTGTGGACAGATTAGTGTCAAGCAAGCTTTGAACAGTTGAAGGAGATGTTGACTCAAGCTCCTATTCTTACTTTGCCTGTGGAAGATAAACCATATGTGATTTACAGAGATGCTTCACATAATGGTTTAGGTTGTGTTTTGATGCAAGAAGGTAGAGTCATAGCTTATGCTTCTCGTCAGTTGAAGCCGCATGAGCTTAATTATCCGACGCATGATTTGGAGTTAGCAGCTATAGTGTTTGCTTTGAAGATTTGGTGACACTACTTGTATGGGGAGAAATGTTTTATCTATACAGATCATAAGAGTTTGAAATATTTGGGGGTTCAGAGAGAGCTTAATCTTCAACAGAGACAGTGGTTAGAATTTATCAAAGACTATGACTATTTGATTGATTATCATCCTGGTAAGGAAAATGTTATTGCGGATGCCTTGAGTCGGAAGTCTTTAGTGGGTTTGACTATTTATTCGCTCTATTTGCTTGTTGAGTTGAGAGCGTTGCATGCTAATTTTGAGTTTTGTGATGATGGTGCTTTGTTAGCTCAATTGCAATTGAGGCCAATGTTGTTGGATCAGATTAAAAAGGCTCAATTGGCTGATGAGAAAATTCAGAAAGTTGTGTCAGATTGCCAAAATGGGGAGAGCCGAGATTTTCTTATGAGAGGTGATGGTAGCCTTTGGTTTAAAGATAGATTGTGTGTTCCTGATGATGCTAGTTTAAGAAAGACTATTTTGGAAGAAGCACATCAATCGGTTT
The DNA here is from genome assembly GCA_947685225.1 of Garcia nutans. Lineage (NCBI taxonomy): Eukaryota > Viridiplantae > Streptophyta > Magnoliopsida > Malpighiales > Euphorbiaceae > Garcia > Garcia nutans. The sequence goes on from CANTUV010000040.1 coordinate 13,874,586, forward strand.
TTGCTATGCACCCTGGGAGTACTAAAATGTATCATGATTTGAAGTAGCATTACTGGTGGTTAGGTATGAAGAGAGATATAGCGGAATTTGTATCCAAGTGTCTCACTTGTCAGAGGGTGAAAGCTGAGCATCAAGTTCCTACAGGGTTGCTTCAACCTTTATCAGTGCCTGAATGGAAATGGGAACGTGTGACAATGGATTTTGTATCTGGTTCGCCATTGACTCAGAAGAAGTATGATGCTATCTGGGTGATTGTTGATCGGTTGACAAACACAGCTCATTTTCTTCCAGTTAGAATGGATTATTCTCTTGAGAAATTGGCTGAGTTGTATATCAGTGAGATAATGAAATTGCAAGGAGTTCCAATTTCTTTAGTGTCTGATCGAGATCCTCGATTTACTTCAAGGTTTTGGAAAAGTTTACATGGTGCTTTGGGTTCTCGATTGCACTTTAGCACTGCTTTTCATCCGCAGACAGATGGGCAGTCAGAGAGAGTGATACAGATTTTAGAGGATATGTTGAGAAGCTGTGTCATTGAATTCTTGTTGCACTTAAATCAACACTATCACGAAGCGGCACTCGCAAGTATACGAGGCTATTGTAGTGACGGTGATCGCCCCAAGGTCGTTTCCCAAGGAAGGACTTGCATATAATAGTTTAATTAACATAAAATTATAAACTCGATTGTGAGATTGGATTGGTGAATTATAGTTAACCTTAGAAATGAAAACGATTGATTTTATGCAAGAGAAATTCAATTATGGAAATGATGCCTAGGGTTGTAGATCCATTTAATCAAATGTTCAATTATCTGATTATCCAATAATATAACCTTGAATCTTAATTTGTTTCTTAAGATTAATTAGCCAATTATCAATTCACTAGTTCTCACATTTGTGAATTAACAACAACCAATTATTTAACATTAGCAAATTAAAAAACCCTAGAACTTATATTTCTAATTCATTCTTAGGGTAGTCAATTGCATAGTTTCGATATTAAACTTCTCCTCTCGGTCCGTCATTCAATATTAAGTAATCAATAGGTGGCCAATCTATCAATTTATCTTTAATTTCAATGCAATCAACATATAACTAGGTATATCAATGGAATCATCAAATTGAATCATTTAATCAAATATACTACAACCCCAAGCATGAGTAAATTAGCTCATCATATGTTTTAAACAAATACTCATTTCAAAATAAGCCAAATCAAAGTTATTCATTGCAGTATTAATGTTCTTGATACAACAACAACAAATAAGAAATGGATTAAAAGAAAGAGTTGGAAAAAGCCCTTTTTGAAGATGCTAAAAATCGGACTCCTCGTCTCTTTCGTAGCTCCCTCTCGGTGTGTGATGATGAACTTCCAGCTCTTTTGAACAAATGGCTCTCTTCTTGAAGGAGTGGATGATAGCTCTCTCAAGTTCTCAACTCTCCAATCAAGCCTCTTAAAACCCTAATCCTCAAGAACTAGTAACTCACTTCAAGACCAACAACTGTCTTTGCTCTTAGTGTGTGAAAGGAAATGGTGAATGAAGATGGGAGAATGGTCTTACTCTCTCCAGCAAGAACCAAGGAAAAAGATGAAGAAGATGATGAAGAACCAGATGTGTGTAGAGAATGTCCACTAAAAATATATTCAATCCATTTATTTTTCCCTCCATTCTTTTTTTCATTTTGAATTTTTTAAGACACACCCATCATGCCTTGTCTCCCACTTACTAATTTCTTTATACCTTTCTTCCATAAAATCCTCCCACTTTTCACTCTTTTTTGTTCTTTTGTCACCCACTAAAACACAACAGCTCATTCCTCGTGCAAGCCAGCTAAGGACGCCAGCTAAGGACCCAGGGTGACACGGCCAAGCCATATGGAGCTTGGCCGTGTCTAGTGACTTTCTTTCTTGGGGACACGGCCAAGCTTCTGGCCATGTCCCATTCTGTATGCTTTGTCCTTGTGAGACACAGTCGTGTCATGTGACACTGCCAGTGTCCTGGCCGTGTCCAGTGATGGTGTCTGTTTTTGTTTATTTCTTTTCTTTCTTTGCTTTCTTTGCTCTTTTGTTCCTTTGGAGAGACACGGCCAGTGGCTTGGCCGTGTCTCATGGCCGTGTTCGCTACTGGACTTGTTTCCTTGAGGGACACGGCCAAGCCATGTTAATCCTGGCTGTGTCTCATGCTTGTCCTGGTTCTTCTTCTTTTGATGAGGGACACGGCCAAGCCATGACAAGCTTGGCCGTGTCACTTGATTTTCTCCACAAATTCCACCAATTTTGATCAAATGGCTCCATCGAATGTACTTCAACCTAAATCAACAACTTCAAACAAACTTAAGTGCAATTTAACATGAAAATTAACTTAAAATCAACATAAACATCATAGAAAATATATACAAAATTGATCTAAACAATTACCCCACACTTAATCCTTTGCTTGTCCCCAAGCAAAGTTAAAATCAAAACAAATAAAACAAGATAAATATTATCAAGTTCAAGAGTTATAAGAATACATTAAGACTCCCATCTTATTAAATCCGCAATCAAAATCGAATCAAGAATAATCGGTACTCAAGTAACTTAATGGTCAATCAATGCATACCAAAATTGTCACTCCCTCACAAAACCTCTCAAGTGTTTAATTGGGTAGTGTTTAAGCTCTCAACATTCAATGAAAGATTAGGACTATAGGCTTGCTTAGCAATCAATTCTCCACTACCTAATCACAATCAAGCATCAATCATAAGGTCTTTTATTTGGTTGTAACGGGGCTAAGGAAAAGGTATGACATTTGGGAGAGTGAGTTAGTTCATTTAGGTCAAGAGTACTTCAAGAGTGAAGTAACCAATGTAGCATGATCAACAATCCCATAATTCATCTCAATCACTTAGCACTAAACATTTATGTGCTTTTAAGGGACTCCATTTGTTTAATTTGGAAAGATAATTTCCAAACTCATTACAACCCTTCCTACAAGAACAACAACTATTATTTCACTTTTCATTATTCATTTCATCATCAATTTTTTTTTTTGGGTATCCAACTAAAGAATACAATAATAACCATCAAATTTAAAACCCATTGAATTTCAACCCCACACTTTATTCAGCACAACACTCCATTAATGCTCTTGAAATGCTCTTGATCTAATGAACGGGTAAAGTTAAAATGTAATGGTTCAAGCCGATGCTGTTGTGGAAAAGAAAGAAGGGAAAAATGAAATAAGCTCAAAGTTGGCGAACTAAGGTCGGATGTAAGGTTGGTCTTTTTAAGCAAAAATGGGTTGCCCTAAATTGCCTTAATCATATTGATGCCTAATTGAAATCTTATGTAGTCTCAAAATGCATGTCAAAGCAAGTTCTAGTAATTCATCAATCAAAGATGTTCACACATAAAAAGAATGATAAGTTGATGGCTCAATTCCTCACAAGTTTAATGGCAATGCAAAGAATAACCATCAAAATTAACAATAAGTACTAACTCTAATCAATTCTCAAATTCATGCTTCAAAAATTCAAAATTCATCTATCAACAATCTTATAACAATTGAACTTATTAATATCCATCAAAATCAATTATAAAACAAAACACAAAACTTAACAAAACAAGAACACTTACGAAAATAACAAAACAAAAACACTTACGAAAATAGACAATTTATATTCATGAACAAAAGGCTTAGCATACATCCCACACTTTAAGTTTTACATTGTCCTCAATGGAAACAACGATATTTAAAGTAAAAAGTTAAGGTACAACCTATTTTTCCATCGATCCTTTGTGATGCAAGTGCTACCTTTTCATCCACAAACAACCATTGTTCAAGAGCAAAATACCATATATAAAACAAACACAATATAAAGAGTTAACATTAAAAACCATAACAACAAAAATATAAAATAACTACAAATAAGAAAATAACAAGTGTTTTCAAAAGGCTGGAGCTGATAGGATCTATGGTGATGGAGGATGGGACGATGATGCAGCTGATGGGTGGAGGCTCAGAATTTTAGCAAGGTTGCTGTTGATTAGGTCCATTTGTTCCATCACTGCAACATGGTTACGGTCAACCTTGCTTTCTGATGCTTCAATCCTATTAAGGATCTCCTGATTGTTTGGGATTGGAGCATCTTCATCTAAATCTAGAGAATCCGAGTCGAAATCCTCCTCGACTCGTGCTCTCTTTTGACGGCCCTCCGGTACCTCAGGCTCAGCTGAACCCATAACATAAGCTCCTCCTTTTTCTTGAAACCATGTGCATCTTCTCGAGGGTGGCAAGATCTAATGAATCTCTACCCGAGATCTTGGTCATCTGGCAATGGCTCGGGTCAAAATCATCAAGGAGTGCCATTGCTAAAATTGTAACTAATCCTCCGATGCAAATGGCACCCCTCTTTTTATTTGCCACACTGTCAAACACATCGGCTAACCAATAGCCGGTACAAACGGGTACAACATTGATAGCACAGTCTAAAAAATATAGTTCGCTTAGTTCTACAACCCCTGTGCTCTCTTTTCTTGCAAAGAATCCACATGACATAACCCGGTGTAAGTACCTTAGGGCGGGATTTTTCAATTTTGTAGCTTTGGCCGATTTGGCCACATAAGTTCCCGAGCCTAAAGCTCCCCATGCGAACTGTTGTCTAAAACTCTTAGGCACACATTGTTCCCCTTGTTGATGGAAACCAAATATATCGCTCAATTGCTCAATTTTAAGGACAAATGGTCTCCCAAGCAGTTTAAAATGTAACCTAATGCAAATCTTTTTGTCATTTCTTTCAACCTTAAGTGAGGTTAAAAATTCCAATGTAAGCTCCTCAAATTGCAAAGGTTTAAGGGAAACAAATCTATCCCACCCAAGATTATGAACAAATCGATAAAAATTATCTCGAATATGAAGAGCATCGAGGGATTCTTCGTTAACATACCTCGTCAGAAAGAAACCCCGAGCGAGAAGAGTTGCTCTCCTTGATGATGACGATGATGAAGATGGAGCTGAAGGTGAAGGTCAATTCCTTTTGTGGTGAGACACCAACTTTGTTCTTGTCATGTTGATGATTTGGTTAAAATGAAGTTTTCAAAGTTTTAATTGCCTTTTAATGAGAAAAGAAGAGAAGTGGATGAGTTTAAATCAGTTTGGTGAAGAAAAATGAAAGATTTCAAATGATTTTGAAGCTTGAAGATGGTGGCTATGGAGTTCTTAGAGAGAGAGATCGAGAGAGAGAGAGAGAGAGAGAGAGAGAGGACAAAAAGAATTAGGGATTAAAAATGACGAAAGGGGCTGAATTTGTAATTTAAACCTTTAAAATTTGGGTGACACGGCCAAGCTTGGTGAAGCTTAGCCGTGTCTGATGGTTTTTTGAGGGACACGGCCAGGGACACGGTTGTGTCCCTTGAACGTGTCTGTTACTGGATAAAAAGGGATTGCAAGTCAAATTGAGTGACACGGGGAGAGGCTTGGCCGTGTCTATGTGACACGACCAAGGACACGGCTAGGACCTCTGGCCGTGTCTGCCTCTGTGACTTTTGGTGTTTGCTGGACACGGGCAAGGACACGGCCAGGACCTCTGGCCGTGTCTGCCTCTGCCAAATTTATTTTGAAAACGTTTTTTTTTGGTTTATTTGTGTCACCAAATCACAAAAATGCAATCTTCTTCTTGCTTTAACCCTGAAACACATTCAAGAAAAATAAAAACCGATCAAAGTACCCATTCCATTTTATTTAACTCATCATGAAATTAAAATTGCAAAATATAAAATTATAATAGTGAAAAGAAATGCAAACCAATGGGTTGCCTCCCATTTAGCGCTTCTTTAATGTCGTATAGCTGGACATTGTTGCATCATTCGTCAATGAACACCATGCTTTCCACCATTTTTGCAACTTCGATTTCTTCCAAGTAGGGCTTCACCCTTTGTCCATTGACCTTGAAGGACTCGTTGGTTTTTAAATTAAGTAACTCAACAACCCCATAGGGGAATGTTTGAGTAACTTGAAAGGGTCCACTCCAACGTGACTTCAACTTTTCGGGAAACAACCGCATTCTTGAATTGAAGAGGAGGACTTTCATTCCCAATTCAAAAGTCCTTCGAAGAATCACCCTGTCATGAATAGCTTTGGTCTTTTCCTTGAAGATCCTCGAATTCTCATAGGCTTCATTCCGAAGCTCATCAAGTTCAGAAATTTGTAGCATTCTTTGCTCCCTTGCTTCACCTAAGTCCATATTCGTGGTCTTTATTGCCCAATAAGCCTTGTGCTCCAATTCCATCGGGAGGTGGCATGCCTAGCCAAAGACCAACCTATAAGGACTCATCCCCAATGGGGTTTTATAAGCAGTCCTATAAGCCCATAATGCTTCTGAGAGTCGGATTGACCAGTCCTTCCGAGTTGTGCTCACTGTCTTTTCTAAAATCCCCTTGATCTGATTGTTCGAAATCTCAGCTTGCCCGGATGTTTGGGGATGATATGGAGTTGCCACTTTGTGTCGGATGCCCATCTTGGTCATTAACTTTTCAAACCATTTGTTGCAAAAATGGCTTCCTCCATCACTCACTATTGCCTTGGGGGTTCCAAACCTGCTCAAAATATTCTCCTTCACAAATTTTAACACAATGTTAGCATCATTGGTCCTAGTGGGGATTGCCTTAACCCACTTGGACACATAATCCACTGCTAGAAGAATATATTCAAAACCGAAGGATTTGGGAAATGGCCCCATGAAATCAATTCCCCATACATAAAAAATATCCACCACAATAAAAATATTAAGGGGCATTTCATTCTGTTTGTTAATGTTTCCTACTCTTTGGCATTCATCACATCTTATACAAAAATGATAAGCATCTTTAAAAAGAGTAGGCCAATACAAACTGCTTTGAAGAATTTTCTCGGAGGTCTTCTTTCCTCCAAAATGTCCCCCACAATACAAATTGTGGCAAAATTGTAGCACTTGCTTTTGTTCCTCTTCTGGCACACATCTTCTTATCACTTCATCCCTGCAAATTCTAAACAAGTAAGGCTCATCCCAAAAATAATACTTACATGTATGCAGGAATCTCTTCTTTTCCTGGAAGCTCAAATCCTTTCTCACTACACCACAAGAAAGATAATTAGCAATATCAGCATACCATGGTGCTTGAGTTAAAGAAAAAAAGTGTTCATCCGAAAATTTTTCGAAAGCATTTTCACAAGCAATTTCAGCATCATTTTCACAAGAGTTAAGTCTAGAAAGATGGTCAGCCACTACATTTTCACTTCCTTTCCTCTCTTTGATTTCAACATCGAATTCTTGTAACATTAACACCCACCTAATGAGCCTAGGTTTAGCTTGTGGTTTGGTAAATAGGTATTTCAAAGCTGTATGATCAGAAAATACTATGACCTTAGAACCTATCAAGTAAGATCTAAATTTGTCTAGTGCAAATACCACAGCTAACATTTCTCTCTCAGTGATCGTGTAATTTACTTGTGCATCGTTTAAAGATAAACTTGCATAATAAATTACACACATCAACTTATTCACTCTTTGGCCCAAAACAGCTCCAATGGCAAAATTTGATGCATCGCACATGATTTCAAATGGCAAATCCCAATTTGGGGCAACAATTACAGGGGCAGAAGTTAGTTTTTCTTTCAAAATTTGAAAAGCCTCTAAGCACTTTTCATCAAAAACAAATGGGACATCTTTTCCTAACAAATGACACAAAGGACGTGAAATTTTGGAAAAATCTTTTATGAACCTCCTATAAAATCCTGCATGTCCCAAAAAACTTCTAATTCCCTTAACTGATGTTGGTGGAGGTAGGTTCATAATTAATTCAACCTTAGCCTTGTCTACCTCAATCCCTTCATGGGAAATAACATGCCCTAAAACAATTCCATGATCAACCATAAAGTGACTCTTTTCCCAACTCAATGTAAGATTACATTCAATACACCTTTTAAGTACTAGAGTCAACTTTTCCAAACAATCATCAAAGGAATTACCAAAAACAGAAAAGTCATCCATGAATACCTCAATGCACTTGTCTAACATATCAGAAAATATGGAAAGCATACACCTTTGAAATGTTCCCGGTGCATTGCAAAGTCCGAATGGCATCCTTCGAAATGCAAATGTCCCAAAGGGACAAGTAAATGTAGTCTTTGGTTGATCTTCCGGTGCTATCGGGACTTGGTAGTAACCTGAAAGACCATCAAGAAAACAACAAAAAGAATGTCCAGAAAATCTAACAAGCATTTGATCAATAAATGGCAAAGGAAAGTGATCTTTCTTGGTGACTTTATTTAATTTCCTATAATCTATGCACATCCGCCACCCAGTTTGTGTTCGAGTCGGTACTAACTCTCCTTTATCATTCTGGACCACTGTCAGCCCTGTTTTCTTAGGCACAACATGAACGGGACTAACCCATTCACTATCAGCAATAGGGTAAATTACCCCTTCATCCAGTAATTTAAGGACCTCCTTCTTAACAACCTCACTCATGTTAGGGTTTAGTCTCCTTTGAGACTCTCTCACCGGTTTAGCCCCTTCCTCTAAGATAATCTTGTGCATGCACATAGAGGGACTAATACCCTTAATGTCACTCAACCCCCAACCTATAGCCTTCTTGAATTTTTTCAACATTGTTACAAGCTTATTTTCTTCCTCACTGGTAAGGGTAGTAGAAATCATCACTGGTTGAGAGTTATTTTCCCCAAGAAAAATATATTTTAAATGTTTGGGGAGTTCTTTAAGCTCAACCCCTTGTAGTTGAACTTGCTCTTCTTCAACTTTAATTTCCTCCTCAACACTCTCATCGTCCAAAATGGAATTTTCTTCTTTATCCTCCTCATTGGAAATCTCTGCTTCTTCTTGCAATTTTAGAGCCCTTTCTAGCTTGTGTTCGCCATTTTCCTGCAAGAAAACTTCTTGGACAGCACTATCAGAAAGATCAATGAAAGAGCAATCTTCATATAAAGCACTAGTGGGAATGGGGGAAGTGTTAAAAATTGAAAATTCTACAGTTTGTCCCAAAATGGTCATGGTTAATTTTCCATTTTTAACATCAATTAAAGTATTAGTTGTGGCCATAAAAGGCCTCCCTAACAAAATTGCATGTTTGGCATCCCGTGGGATTTCTCCCCCCGTGTCTAAGACAATGAAATCGATGGGTACAATCAAACCTCCTACCTTCACTAGAACATCTTCTATGATTCCCTTAGGATATCTAAGAGTTCATCTGCTAATTGTAAAACCATTTTGGTTGGTTTGAGTTCCCCAAGCTCTAGTCTCAAATAAATTGAGTATGGCATCAAATTGGTAGCTCCGAGAACACACATGCCAATGTTCTCTTTCCCATTCCCCATAGAGATTTTAACTATAAAGCTCCCAGGATCTTTTAGTTTAGGAGGTAACTTATGTTGTAAAACAGCACTTGTTACTTCCGAAACTATCACCTTCTCATCCAACTCATACCTTATCTTCTTAGTGTTAAGCTCTTTTAAGAATTTGGCATAAGATGACATATTCTTTATCACCTCTGGTAAGGGTAGGTTGATACTTACCTTCGAAAGCATGTTATAAATTTTAGAAAATTGCTTATCATGCTTTTCATTTTTTAACCTGCTGGGAAACGAAATTGGTGGTCTGTATGGATTTGGAGATTTGTGCAGCTTTGGTGCAACGGATGCCTCCTCTTTGTCCTCCTTAAGCTCATTTGGTTCAGCTTCTTCTTCTTGCACTTCCTTTCCATTGCCTTGCATTGTACCTGCATCAAAGGAATTATCAATGTTATTATCACCGATTTTATTATCAAGTGCCTTACCACTTCTCAAAATGGTGATTGCTTTGGCCTGCTCCGGTTGGCTTGGAAATTTTCCTTTTTGATTGGCTTGAAGTTGATTAGCCAATTGGCCCACTTGAGTTTCAACCTTCTTAAGCGATGCTTCTAAAGAGTCAAACCGCTTATTGTTCAATTCTTGATTTTGAGTGCTTACTTAAATGAAAGCATTCAAATTGTCTTCAAATGAAGGTTTCTTGACCTGCTCTTGATTTGAGGGTTGCCCTTGAAATTGGGGACCTCTTTGATATGGTTGGAAAGGTTGTTGAGGTGGAGCATGTTGTTGATTTTTCCATGAAAAATTGGGGTGATTCCTCCAACCGGGTTTATAAGAATTTGAATATGGATCATTCCTACCCCTTTGTTGGAACCCTTCAAAAGCAAAAGCTTGCTCTTGCTCCTCTTGGAATGTATCAAAATTTGAGGGGCACACATTTGCTTGATGGCCTACAAGACCGCATGATGCGCATGACTCTTGGCTTGGTCCCGACAAGTTCCCTTTTGCATTCAACAATTTCACTTGCTTTGTCAGTTCTGCAATTTGCCTAGCCATTTCTGAGTTTGCACTTATCTCATGTGCTCCTCTTCTTCTTTCTCCAATGCTCTTTTGTTGGGAATTTGCCCCCAACATTTTGAATAGTGCAACTATTTCTACAGCTGTTCTTTCACCCATTGCACCCCCTGCTGCATTATCCACTGTGTTTTGACATTGTTGAGTTAGCCCATCATAGAAGAATTGATTGAGCAACTGTTGTGGATAGTAGTGGTGAGGGTACTGAAATAATAATGATTTGAAGTGATCCCACGCCTCATGAAACGGTTCTCCGTCAAATTGGGTGAAAGTTGCAATACTTCCCCTAAGCTCCTTGGTCTTTTGATGTGAATAGAACTTTCCCATAAATTTGTTGTAGACTTCAGTCCATGTGGTTAAAGAATTCTCCGGTAGGGTCATTAACCACGCTTTTTCTCTGTCCTTCAAACTGTATGGGAAACATCTCAGCTTGAGTTCATCTTCCGTTAGCGTTTGCAAAGGGAACGTATGCAATGTTGAATAAAAATCTCGAATAAAGTTGAGAGGATCTTCGTTCAGCAGTCCGTGGAAGGATGGCAGCATACTATAGTGAGTATTTTTGAGTTCGTAGTTTCTCGCTGCGTTGCTCAACCGGATACAAGACGTGGTTACTCCGATGATCGGTCGAGCAAACTCCTTCATGGGTGGCTCTTGTGCATCACCCATCTCTGTTTCTGTGTTCTCCTCAAATTGCTCGTCGGTATTTTCTCTTTCTTGCTCAAAAGGATTTAGTCTTTCGGATCTTGGAAGTCTATGGATTTTGTCTATAAATGGAACAAGTTCATTTCCTTAAGACCGTCGTCCGTGCATAAAGTACCAAAGCAATTCAAAAAGAACACTTTAAACAATTTAACAAATAAATTAAACAATCAAACTATCACAAAAATTGCCTTCCTCGGCAGCGGCACCAAAAACTTATTGCGCTTAAATCAACACTATCACAAAGCGGCACTCGCAAGTATACAAGGCTATTGTAGTGATGGTGATCGCCCCAAGGTCGTTTCCCAAGGAAGGACTTGCATGTAATAGTTCAATTAACATAAAATTATAAACTCAATTGTGAGATTGGATTGGTGAATTATAGTTAACCTTAGAAATTAAAACGATTGATTTTATGCAAGAGAAATTCAATTATGGAAATGATGCCTAGGGTTGTAGATCCATTTAATCAAATGTTCAATTATCCGATTATCCATTAATATAACCTTGAATCTTAATTTGTTTCTTAAGATTAATTAGCCAATTATCAATTCACTAGTTCTCACATATATGAATTAACAACAACCAATTATTTAACATTAGCAAATTAAAAAACCCTAGAACTTATATTTCTAATTCATTCTTAGGGTAGTCAATTGCATAGTTCTGATATTAAACTTCTCCTCTCGGTCTGTCATTCAATATTAAGTAATCAATAGGTGGCCAATCTATCAATTTATCTTTAATTTCAATGCAATCAACATATAACAAGGTATATCAATGGAATCATCAAATCGAATCATTTAATCAAATATACTACAACCCCAAGCATGAGTAAATTAGCTCATCATATGTTTTAAACAAATACTCATTTCAAAATAAACCAAATCAAAGTTATTCATTGCAGTATTAATGTTCTTGATACAACAACAACAATTAAGAAATGGATTAAAAGAAAGAGTTGGAAAACCCCCTTTTTGAAGATGCTAAAAATCGGACTCCTCGTCTCTTTCGTAGCTCCCTCTCGGTGTCTGATGATGAACTTCCAGCTCTCTTGAACAAATGGCTCTCTTCTTGATGGAGTGGATGATAGCTCTCTCAAGTTCTCAACTCTCCAATCAAGCCTCTTAAAACCCTAATCCTCAAGAACTAGTAACTCACTTCAAGACCAACAACTGTCTTTGCTCTTGGTGTGTGAAAGGAAATGGTGAATGAAGATGGGAGAATGGTCTTACTCTCTCCAGCAAGAACCAAGGAAAAAGATGAAGAAGATGATGAAGAACCAGATGTGTGTAGAGAATGTCCACTAAAAATATATTCAATCCATTTATTTTTCCCTCCATTCTTTTTTTCATTTTGAATTTTTTAAGGCACACCCATCATGCATTGTCTCCCACTTTCTAATTTCTTTATACCTTTCTTCCATAAAATCCTCCCACTTTTCACTCTTTTTTGTTCTTTTGTCACCCACTAAAACAAAATAGCTCATTCCTCGTGCAAGCTAGCTAAGGACCCAGGGTGACACGGCCAAGCCATATGGAGCTTGGCCGTGTCTAGTGACTTTCTTTCTTGGGGCCGTGTCCCATTCTGTATGCTTTGTCCTTGTGAGACACGGCCAAGGACACGGCCGTGTCATGTGACACGGCCAGTGTCCTGGCCGTGTCCAGTGATGGTGTCTATCTCTGTTTATTTCTTTTCTTTCTTTGCTTTCTTTGCTCTTTTGTTCCTTTGGAGAGACACGGCTAGTGGCTTGGCCGTGTCTCATGGTCGTGTTCGCTACTAGACTTGTTTCCTTGAGGGACACGGCCAAGCCATGTTAATCCTGGCCGTGTCTCATGCTTGTCCTGGTTCTTCTTCTTTTGATGAGGGACACGGCCAAGCCATGACAAGCTTGGCCGTGTCACTTGATTTTCTCCACAAATTCCACCAATTTTGATCAAATGGCTCCATCGAATGTACTTCAACCTAAATCAACAACTTCAAACAAACTTAAGTGCAATTTAACATGAAAATTAACTTAAAATCAACATAAACATCATAGAAAATATATACAAAATTAATCTAAACAATTCTCTGGAAGTTGGGACAGATTTTTGCCATTAATGGAATTTGCTTATAACAATAGTCATCAATCTAGTATTGAAATGGCACCATTTGAGGCATTGTATGGTAGAAGATGCAAAATGCCTCTGTGTTGGAATGAAGTTGGAGAAGGCAAGTTGGTTGGTTCTGATTTGATTAAAGAAACAGAAGAGAAAGTGAAAATAATTTGGGATCGATTGAAAGCAGCTTCAGATCGATAGAAATCTTATTCAGATTTGAAGAGGAGAGACATAGAGTTTGATGTTGGAGATAAAGTATTTCTAAAAGTGTCTCATTGGAAAAAGATTTTGAGATTTGGCAGAAAAGGGAAACTAAGTCCTCGTTTTATTGGACCTTATGAAGTATTAGAAAGAGTTGGACCAGTTGCTTATCGACTCGCTTTGCCGCCTGAGTTGGATAGAATTCACAATATCTTCCATGCTTCTATGCTACGAAGGTACAAATCAGATCCATCTCATGTTTTGTCAATTGAATCTATTGAAGTGAGTCCTGATCTAACTTTTGAAGAAGAACCAGTTGCTATTTTGGCACATGGAGTGAAAGAGTTGAGACATAAGAAAGTGCCAATCGTGAAGGTTCTTTGGAAGAATCATGGTAGAGAAGAGTCAACTTGGGAGAATGAGCAAGCGATGCGAGATTAGTATCCTCAATTATTTCAGACTTAAGATCAGGTAATTTCGAGGATGAAATTTCTTTTTAAAGGGGGAGAATTGTAATATCCCAAAGTATACCCTAAATGTTTTGGAATATTTATTGTTGTATTTGGATTAAGTGTATTTATTTTAGTGGTAAGAGAAGAGGTTTTGAGTAGAGTGTATATGTTGTATATATTGGGATATATACTACATATACAAATCAAAGGAATGAAGGGTCAAAGGAAATTAATTAATTAATTGGAAATTGAGTTAGTGCAAGTGGAAGTAGATATTTGATAATTTTATTGTTTATTGCTTGGTGGAGAGGATTTTGAGGAAATGAGTGGTTAAGAGAGTTTGACTTTGCTTTCTTCTTTCTTTCTTTTTTCTTCGTGGCTCATTTTCTTTCCTTTTCTTTTCTATGTTGGCCGGTCCTCCATAGCAAGAGAGCAAGAGAGAGATTTGATCTTCCAAACTCAAGATTGAAGGAAGTTTTCAAGTGATCAAGTTGGAAATTTAAGAGTTTCTTCATCTTTGGTAAGTTTTCCACTTGATTCTTTGATTTTCTTTGAGTTTGTGAGTTGAGGTTGTGGTTGATATGTGTTTGTTTGATTGTGGTGTGTTTAAGAGTGTTTGGTTCAATTGATTTTGGATTTTGGGGTTGGATTGAAGGAAAGAGTAAGTTTGTTGGAAGAGAAAGTGTTGTGGTTGTGTTTTGGGTTTGTGGTGATGATTATGATTTGCGTTTGATGTATGTTTTGAGTTGTTTTGGTGTTTTTACAAGTTTGTTATGGTTTTTGGGTGTGTTTAGTTAAGTTGGTATTAAGTGGATAATGGTGGTAGTAAGAGGTTTGTTGGATGTGTTATTGATGTTGCCGGAATTTGCATTTTTGGCCTGACATGCCCATGAGCACCGCCAGGTCTTTGGTCGTGTCAATGGTTCTATGTTCTTGGATGGGTGACACGAGCAGTGACACACCCATGTCACTGAGCGTGTCATAGCTACTATGTGGATGAAGGATTGACACGGCCATGAACACGCCCATGTTGTTGGACGTGTCAATGTTTCTGTGAGACAGAATGTTTTACACGTTTAGTGACACGCCCGTGGTTCTAAGCGTGTCAAAGCTTCTGTGTTGTGGAGTTAGGGCATGGTCAGGGACACGCCCGTGTTGTTGAGCGTGTCATGTTTAGAGTTTGCCCTAGTTGGTTCTTAGCCTTATTATCTTATGTGTATCTCTAAGTGAGTGTGTATGATCACCTTTGGTTTAGATTTTGAAGAGAGTTGAGTTGCCCTAATCCAAGTGTTGAAGGATCCTTGGAAGAGGAGTTTGGTGTGGAGTGAGTTGCTTTTGAGGTAAGTACAAACCCTACATTATTGCATACATTTACATGACTTTGAGACTTAACACATTTGGTTGTAAATGTGTTAAGTAAGTTATTACATTGTTAATACATTTGATTAATGTTATGATTTGTATAATGTGAAAGATATGATGATCATTTAAAATGTATGTTCAATGCAATTGACTATGTATACTTTAATGATGAGAAGTGAAGCTGTAATATCCCAAAATGTGCCCTATAAGTTTTAGTATAATTGTTGTTTTATTTGAATTAAAATGTATATGTTATTGGAAAGAGAAAATAATTTAAAAAGGAGTGTTATGTGGATATATATATATAACATATATACAAGTCAAATGGATGGTCAAAGGAAGAAGATATTTATTTTGGTTATTTATGAAATTACTAAAAAGGACAAATAAGTAAAAGGGAGTTAAGATATATAGAAGAGGGTATTTTAGTAATTTTCTTTTTAGATTGCTTGGTGGAGGCTTAAAGAGATGAGAACTTTGACTTTGTCTTTAATTTCCTTTTCATTTTTCTTCTTTTTCTTTTCTTGGCCGGGTACTCCAAAGTTAAGAGAGCAAGATAGAGTTTGATTTTCTAAGATCAAATTCAAAGGAGATTTCAAATAAACAAGTTGGAATTTCAAGAAATTTCATTATTTTAGTAAGTTCTCTCTTGATTGCTCTTGTTGTTTTTGAAGTTATTTTTGAGTTTGATGAAGTGTTGTTGATAATATGGTTAGGATTGCTTGTGGTGTGTTTGTATGTGATGGAAATGGAATTAAAGATAAGAAGTTAGGTTGGTGTTGGTGATGGAAGAGTAAGAGTTGTGTTTAGTGAAATTTTTTCTGTTTTACAATTAGTAAAGGCTGTGACTTTTATGATTTTTAATTAAATATAAAAAAATGTTCTTGAAGTGAATTTTTGATATGGTATGCCTCTATGAGTCTAGAATGACTGAAAAATATGTTGATTCGATTTTGGAATGGTTATGACTTTGGGAAGATTATTTTTATTAGACCTGTTCCAGCACGTACCTTAACTGAGACAGCTATCTTTCGGGATTTTTAATAAAATGTAGAAAAATAATATCCAATTTAATTTTGGATATGTTGTTTCTTAGTGAGTCTAGTATTTGAGGAAAATAATTTGGAACCACGTTGATTGAATTTAATTCATGGAATTCACAAAGTTCAGAACTGCTGCCAGGATGCAGGGCAATTGGAGCAGTCTGGTTGGGTGAACTATTTGACCAAGATTTTGTGTTCAGTTTGATCTGAAATTTTAAAGGAATGATTCTAAGATGTAAAATTTAGTTCTGTAAAAATTTTAGAGTTTTTAATTAAGTAGATTATTTTATACAATGTTTCAAAATAAGGATAAAGTGGAGTCTAAAACCAGAATTTACTATTCATATGGTCATTTTGCTAATATTCCTTTTGGATTAGGTTGTGAAGAGGTTGAATTGCCCTAACCTAAGTGTTGAGGATTCTTGGAAGAGTAAGTGTATATATTGGTGTGAGTTGGTTTTAAGGTAAGTACAAACTACATTATTGCATACATTCATATGATATTGAGACTTGAGACATATTTGATTATAAATGTGATAAGGAATCTAATGCATTGTGGATGTATATTAATAATGTTATGTTTGGTATAATGTGAATGTTGTGATGAGCATGTAAAATATGTGTTAATGCCATTGATTATATCCATTTGAATAATGAATTGATTAATGTGATTTGAAATATAACGAAATGTGAAATGTGCAATATGTGATGATGCAAATGAGATGATTGAGGCATGGTTGCCTAATTTGCTTATGAGAATGAAATGAATTGAGAAAGAAATGTATAAAGATATAAATGAAAAGAATTTTGTGTTTAATTTGTTATTCAACCTTCAGAGTTCTGGGTTTGGTGGCATGCCTATAAAGTACTGGATAGGTGAAAAGACCGGATCGTAAGCCGATTCCAGTTGATAAATGTGAAATGTGAATTATAGTAACAGTCTTGCCGGGTTGAGGATCTCCTTGGTTTATCCGGGTTGAGGTCTAAGAGACTGGGTCTGTTACAGGTAACAGTCTTGCCGGGTTGAGGATTTCCTCGAGTTTAGCCGAGTTGAGGTCCAAGAGACTGGGTCTGTTACCCTATCCATGGATAGAGATATATATATCGCCTACAGGCTTAATGATTGTGATTATAGACCAAAGCAGTAACTCTAAACTTTGAATAACATATTAGTGTCTTGTGGGCCCATGCTTGTCTTTGTTTTTAATGTGAATCATGAATGTTTTGATTAATTATTAAATAATGTAAGATTGTGAAATATAATATTCTCTTGAATTAATCTTGAATCTTGATTGTGTGACATTAGCATGGCATTAAAGCATCATAGCACTGTAGTTTGTACCACTAAGCCGTTGGCTTAGCGCGAATGTGATTCTTTGCACAGGTGACAGGGAAGAACCAGAGAGTTCCTCTAGGCCGAGTCGAGCCTAGATTTTGAAGAGTGAATAGTGGGCTTTAAGATCGAAGACTGACTGCCAAATATATATAAATTTTATGTGTTGTAAAACTTGAGTTTTGATGTATATGAATTTGTAAATATTGTTACCTTCCGTTGCATAGTGAACAAATATTTTATCTACTGTATTTCATAATAAACCTTTACTTTATTTTGTATTAGAAGTGTAAATCCTTTTTGCAGGTTGTAGTTGAGGTTATAAGGGGGATTTATTGGAAGTGTACTGGGAATGATTTTGTTTGCATTGGTTTGTGTAAAAATGTTTTCAAAAATCAGAAAAAAAAAACTAGTTTTGTCGACACTTGGGATTGAATTTTTAGGCGAAACTATGGCAAAATTTCTGTAAAAAAATCGGAACAAAAATTTGACTAAGTAAAAGTTGTAGCAACATTAGGATAGTGTGGCGCCTCTACTCAACTTACACACGTAGGTCGGGAAGGGGTGCTACAGAAGCCATTGGCTATAGTAATGCAAATGAAATAATTGGGGCATGATTGCCTAGTTTGATTATGAGAAATGAAATGAGAAATGAATTGAGAAAGAGATTGATAATGAGATAAATGAATTAATTGTGTGCCTAGTATGTTATTCAATTTTCAGAGTTCTGAGTTTGGCAGCATGCCTATGAATTGCTGGATAGGTGAAAAGACCGAGTCGTAAGCCGAGTCCAGCTGAAAAATGTGAAATATGATGTTTTTGGGGTGAAAAGACTGGGTCGTAAGCCTCAAAAATAGTAACAGTCAAGCCGGGTTAAGGACCAAGATACTGGGGCCCTCGGGTCTAGCCGGGTTGTGGTCCAAGAGACTGGGTCTGTTACACTATCCATGGATATATATATATATGTATCGCCTACGGGCTTGATGAATGTGATTATGGACCAAAGCAGTGACTTTGAACTTTGAATAACATATTAGATCCTTTTTGGGTCCATGCTTGTCTTTGTTTCAATGTGAATCATAAATGGTAAAACAATTAAGTAAGATAATGAAATATAATGTTATGAGATATAGCCTTTTAAATATGATCTCTATTGCTTGAAAGTATGACATTGACATTGCATTAAAACATATTGTTATTGTGGTTTGTACCACTAAGCCTATGGCTTAGCGCGATTGTGGTTCATCGCGCAGGTGACAGGGTAGAACCAGAGAGTTTAGCTAGACGTAGTCAAGTCTAGACTTTGAAGTGTTGATTGTGGGCTTAAAGATCAGAGACGAACTGATAAACATGTATAAACTTTATGTTTTGTAATTATTTTTTTTGATATATATGTATATGTAAATACCGCTACATTTTCCGCTGCATAATGAATAAATGTTTTACTTGTATTTGTTATGTTCTATAATATATATATATGAAATGTTTTAAATTTTCCTCATATTATTGTAGAAGAGAAAAATTGGGTTATCTTATATAAATCGTGACACTCCTGTATTCGGTATATGTATATTACAGGTGTAGTAGTATGTAGTGTGCGTATAGGGGGTATAGGGGTGTCACATTGATAGCTCCCTTTCTCGTTCCTTTTTGTTGCAAAGCGGCTCTTCTCCCTTTCCCATTCTTCAATTTGTAAACCAGCTTGAAGAAGGTCTTTGAAATCACGGATGAGTGTATGAGACATCCTCTCACGAAGACTATGTAACACCCCTCTCACAATCATCTTTATTTGATCGGATTCATCGGGCCTCTTCTTGAGTAAGGCAACCTTGTTTCTCCATCTCTTGACATAGTCTACAAAATTCTCATTCGGCCTTTGCGTAATGAATTCCACTTCCATCAAGGTAACTTGCAATTCAACATTATATCCATATTGTTGGATAAAGGCTTTATAAAGTAGATCCCAGCTCTTTTGTGTTCCATCATCTAAGGTATTAAACCAATTTTGGACAACAGGGTCCAATGAGAGCATAAAGTACCTTAGGGTTTGAGCCTTAGTAGCTCGGGCAGATTGCATGGCAGTGATATATTGCTTCACTTGGAGATGAGGATTTCCGGTGCCATTGTACTTAGAAAAGGAAGGCATCTTGAATTTATAAGGGACTTCTTCATCTTGTTCAAATAACTTGTCAACTTCGGACATCTCTTTGGTTTTCAGCTTCTTCTCAAATTTCTTTTCTAAATCAGCAATCATCTTTTCAACATCAGATTTCTCGGTCTTTTCAATAGTTGCCTTCTCGACAGCCTTCGGTTCTTTCTTCTTTTCTTGAACCTCTTGGTAGTATTGAGCCCAATCATCATCATCATCAATGACCACCTTTTCATCATCAAAAGCTACTTCATTAATTTTAGTCTTCCCTTTGTCCTTTGGTTTCTTAGTGCTAGCAGATGCCTCGGCATGGTTTTCTAAGATTATAGTCAATTGGTTCTTCATGGTCTCAGCTAGGGCCCCTTTGATTTCTTCTATCTTGGCATTGAGGGCCTCATCAACCATCCTTTGAATTTGTTCAGTCTCCATTGTTTTTGGTGAGCAAGTGATTGAGTCGTTGCTAGATGCTTCGTCTCCGGCGTAGGTCGGATTGCTGTAAGCTTTAGAACTATCGTAATCCAGGGCTGTGAGCCAGAGAGGATCAATGAGATGAGATGCAAATGTATGCATGTATGCACCAACAACAAATAAGGATAAATAGGACGTTCCTTCCAACCTTATAACATCTACACACGAGTGGCGAGTCTCTTTTCCTAGGTATATGGTTAACAAAATACCAACATGGGGTACCTTGCTTTCGAATAATTCCCTCGGACGTTTCAACCTATAGTTATATTTTCAAAAATGGAAATCAATCCATAATAATTCCCATTAATTAGGTTTTAATCTATTCAACCAACTAAAGTAGCTTTTATGCTATATTGGATTAAAACAAAATTAAGAGGCTTATTATAAATAGATTTCTCACTTGAAAAGAGGTAACTAGTGGTTCATGCCAAAAACAAGCCCATAGTTAATTTATTCTTAGTGTAAAATAGGCCCACAATTGATTTTTGGTATTTCATAATTGACCTAAATATTTTTGCAAGCTTTTTATAAGAAAAGGTTGGGTGAAAATAGTTTTGTTTCTAAGCCCATTGTAAAAGATTTTAGAAAAATGGATTTTGGGCTTAGTTTTTGGGCCATGAGCCAAAGGATTTTTGATTTATTTTTAGAAAAGTCTTATGTCCAAAGACCATCTTAAAAAGTTTTGAAAATAGTTTTGGTCTTTTGGATTTTAAAGAAAAAATTTATTTTGAGCTTGCAAATGTACTTGGGTCATATTAGAAACAGAACAAACCAAATAAGCCATGATTTAAGCCAAGATAAATTATCCATAGTCAAACAACATGCATTTGGGGTAAAACCCTAAGGAAAGTAACTAGGCCAATTACATGAGCTTTAGTCTTTGGGTTAAAAGGCTTAGGTTCCCATAGCAAGTATATACCAAATGGTACGAGGCTATGACTGGTTATGCCATGCTCGATCTCCATACCTTGAGTGAAAGTATGGTATCCCTTACATAACATAACACGGGCAACACGGGCATCCTAACTCATGCACACAATGCAATCTAATATGATGCAATAGATAATATCATTATAAGAAAGAAAAGAATAATATAAAGACCAACGGAATCAACTTCTCTTATCCCCAGTGGAGTCGCCACTGTGAGCGGGGATTTTTGCCCCCACTCCCGGTGGAATGGTTCTTACGACTTTGGCACTGTTTAGGCTCGGGGCCTTAGAGAACACGGACCTAAGTCCGAAGAAAATGGAGTCGCCACCCGGACGGGCCGGGAAAAAAGAAAGGGGTGGATGACTCGATTCCTAAGGAATCCCTAACCCCCTAATGGGTTCGAAAAGTTGGGTACGTGTGGGGAAGGTGAGAAATGGCCCAGCACCCCCACAACGCCCGGTTCATTGGAACCGGCCTCCTTACAGGTCTTAATATTATAAAATTCTTAAGTATAATAACATTATCCATATTACACACAATAATTAAAAGAAAGCATCAATATATTTGAAGTCAAAGCAATGTTCAAATAAAGCAAATAAATGGACACCCATCCAAGGATGGAAACATGTCATTACATCACATGCCTAGATAGGACACCCACCAAAAGGTAGAACCATGCCCTTTACATAGGTTCTAAAATAGAAAAGCAAATTAAATTACATGATGTTTAACTAATGAGATACCCACCAAGTGGAAACATACCTCTTACAACTTTTGGAAATCTAAATTGATTGATAAAAGTAAATAATCATTCATCATAAATAAATCATTCATCAAAGCTATTAATCAAAATAGAAAATAAACATCCATCCATGATAAATTAAATAAATCAAGTATTGAAATTAAATAAATTAAAGCATAAGAAATAAATCAAAGCATAATCAAGTATGGAATTGAATAAAGCAAATAAAAGTCCAATTATGGCTACTGTGACTTTTTATGGAATTAAAATACATTAGGGTTTTATGTTTTAAAGGGTTGGTAAGACTCTTTGATTAACCAAATTAAGGTTTGAATGGTGAAATCAGGAAACTAGAGTTTTAGACACTTTAAAGTACTTTGATTTGTGATTTTAAATTGTATTTTTAAGCTATTGTGTAAAATTACCATATTTGTGTTTTTATGTTTTTTTAAGTTTTAAAGGATTAAAGTTTAGAAAAATTTAGGGTTTAATGTTTTAAAAGGTTTAGGGTTTACTATTTTAGGTTTAAAAGTTGAATTAGGGTTTTATGCTTTAAGATTAGGGTTCTCGGGTGATTTGTTGAATTAGGGTTTAAAAAGACGATTTCATGATTTCATGAGGTTTTATGAATTTAAACACAAGAATTGAAGTTTTTATAAATAGAAAAGATGTTTTTGAAGACTTTTTGAATGAAATAGAACTTATTTTAAAATTTTGAAAGAAACAGAATCAAGTTTTGGTTTTGTTAAAGAATTTGTTCAATTAGGGTTTTGAGACTTTTGAAGAAGCAAAAAATAATAATTTTAAGTCTTTTTGGAAAATAAAGCAATGTATTAATGTTTTAATCTTGGAAAAAATTAAATTAAAGTTCTAAAGTTTTTGATTTAAAAAACCTTAATTTCATAGGTTTGCTACTATGAAAACATAAATCAAAAAGAATTTAACATACCTTCTTTTGTTGATTCCTCCAAAAACAGTTCTTCTTGGATGAACTAGCTCCAAAGACAAGCCTTTGTTGCCTTTGAATTGCTTAATTTGTGCTGCTGCTGCTTTTAAAAATAACTTGAATTGAGTTTCCCTTTTCCTTCACTGATTTGGTTTCAAAAAATCAAGCTATTGCCTCTTTTTTTCCTCCTCCCAATTTGGTTCTATTGGTCCTTATTTATAATGCTTTTAGGTTGTTTATTCCTAATTATACACGGCAAGTAATATTAATAAAAAAAAGAAATTAAAACCTAATTGGATTAGGTTTCAAAAAATTTACGTTGAAAAATTTTGCGCTAGCAAAAACTGCGGCAGCCGGGCCCGTGGCTGGGGCCAGTGGGCGTGCCAGCCCGCAAGAAATTCCTGCTGGCGAACAGTTGGGCCTGCGGGCGCGTCGCCTGCAGGAAATTCCTGCGGGGCAAAACTTCCCTCTGGCTCGTGCGACTGTTTTTCGCTGCCGATTTTTTCCGACTCCGATTTTTATTTTTATTTTTATTTTTTGATTTTTATTTTTTATTAATAAAAATTAGTTAATAAAGCAAAAACTATTTAATTAAAATTATTTTGGACCAATTAGACAACAAAAATCATTTTGGACTAAATAAAGCATATTGGATCGGATTGGGTCAAAAATTAATGGTCTACACACGCCCAAGCCAGTGGCCGTGTCACATGACACTGCCAAAAGCTTGGCCGTGTCACCCTTGGAAACAAAGAAAGCAAGTTGGCGAAGCTAGAAGCAAAAAGTGACACACCCACATGACACGGCCAAGCCACTGGCCGTGTCACATGACACGGCCAGGAGCTTGGCCGTGACACCTAGAAGAAAATAAGGAAAGAAAGGGTAGAAGGTGACACGGCCAGCAAGGTTGGCCGTGTCACCTAGGGAAACTTTGAAATGTTCAAATTTTTTTTGCAGACAAGTGGGGAACAAAGACTAGTTTTAGTCAAAAGTAATATTAGAAAAAAGAAAAGCTCGCCTAATTTGAGGAAAAGAGAGATTGAACAAAGGGAATGTGGGAGACAAGGTGAGTTGGAAGTGAGTTGGAAGCATGACTTGAGCTTTGGAGGGAATTAAAAATAGAAGAAGAGGGAGTTTTTAGGGGATTTTGGAACTTGAAACGAGAGAGCTGGAACAAGGGAGAAGGAGCCAACAACTGAAGCAAAGAGGAGGGTTTTGAGCTGAGTTTGAAGAAGGAGATACATCTCGTACAAGCCCTAAACCAATAATCAAGGATTGAAGTGAAGAAATATAAATTATTCGCCATGGATTGTTTGGTTTCTTTTACTCATTTATCTTGCACTATTTTTCTGGTTTTGAACATGAACTAATTCCTTCTCTATCTAGATATTGATGAACCCTAGCTTATTTGTATGGATTGAATAATTATATTTAGTTGAATCATTTGATTGAGTTGTTTTATTCTTATGATGCTTAATGATTGGTTGCAATTTTCATATTATTGACTTGAGAAAGCTTGATATGAATTGATTACTCATAAGGGTTGAGGATTGATTGGGGTGCTAGAGATAGACTTACAAGATCCTTTGGTTTATAGTACCTTGTTCTTAATGCATGACCTATTTAATTGTGTTTGAGAAGAGATTCCGGAACTCTACTCAGTGATTAGGGATTAATTCACTAGAGAGAGGTTTTAGTCTAATTTAGAGGAATGCCAACTCAACTCTATTGAATGATTTAACTGAATTGATTGTTCATAAATATCATTAAGGCTAGGGGGATTCAATATCTGGATAGTATTATTATCATCAATCCTATTTTCATAACATTTAATTTCCCCTTACTTCCAGTTATTAAATTAGTTGTTTTTAATTACAAAGCATTACACAACTATTAATTTGCTAAACAATAGTTAAGGTTTGACTAGTACTTGGCCTTGTCCCCAATGGAACGTTAACTCACTCACTACTATATTACTTGGGCGACCCGTACACTTGCGGTATTGCTATAGCGCAGCTCGACGCGCACCAAGTTTTTGGCTCCGCTGCCGGGGACAATGGTTTCAATTTTAGTAATATAATCAAAACTATTGATTTAGTTTTTATTTTCATTTGTTTTTGACATTGGTTCTTGCTTGTCGATTATCATTTTAGGTATTCCTCCCTATTTATGACCAGAGGTAACTCATCCCAATTCTTTGAGTTAGACCCAGAGCTAGAAAGAACATTAAGGAGAAAGCGAAAGGAAGAAGGGGAGGCAGTTTTGGAAGACACAGAAATAAAAATAAATCTAGAAATAGACGAAGAAGAAGAGTGTGAAGTGATGGAAGGAGCTGGACCAAGAAAAATGCAGGAGTTTTCTAAGCCTAATCTCAATGGAGCTGAATCTAGTATTCGGAGACCGACAGTTGCTGCAAACAACTTCAAAATAAAAGCAAATGTAATTCAAATGGTGCGGTAGACTTGTCAGTTCGATGGGTTTCCTGATGAAGACCCTAATGCACATATTGAGAATTTTCTGGAAATATGTGGCACATTCAAGATAAATAATGTCTCAGATGATGCAATTAGGTTGAGGTTGTTCCCATTTTCCCTTAGAGATAGACCAAAGAAGTGGCTGAAATCTTTTCCTCCAAGGACCTTCACCACATGGGGTCAGTTGGCAGAGAAATTCCTAGAGAAATACTTCCCACCATCAAAAACTGCTAAGTTGAGGAATGATATCTCATCCTTCCTGCAGCAAGATGGTGAGACCCTTTATGATGCCTGGGAAAGATTTAAAGATTTGCTGAGAAGGTGTCCTCATCATGGACTTCCACTATGGCTTCAAATTCAAACATTTTACAATGGGTTGAATTATGTAAGTAAACAATCCATTAATGCAGCAGCTAGTGGTACCATAAACAACAAGACACCTGAACAAGCAAGGGATTTAATTGAAGACATGGCTATCACCAATTATCAGTGGCAAGCCCCAAGGGAGCAAGGAAAGCTGAAGGTCATGGGTTCACACCAATTAAATCCTATGGTGGCTTTGACAGCACAATTGGAAGCATTGAATAAAAAATTTGATTACTTGGCCTCTTCTTCTGGGAAAGTAATGCAAGTGATGTCTTGTGAATGGTGTGGGGATGGACATCAAAGTTAAGATTGCCAAAGTGGCAACATGTTTGCTAGGCAAGAGCAAGTAGATTATGTTGGAAACATGCCAAGGCAACAACATAATAACCCCTACAGCAACACATACAATCCGGGGTGGAGAAATCATCCAAATTTCTCATGGAATAATCAAAATAATCCAAGACCTACCCCTGGATTCCAGCAGCCCCAACATCAAGAAGTAGCTCCTCAAAGAAAGAGTAGTTTGGAGGACATGATGGAGAAATTTATAGCAGCTTCTGAAACTAGGCTTCAATCAACTGAAACCACCTTAAGAAATCAGCAAGCCTCTATTCATAATTTGGAGAATCAGGTGGGACAAATTGCCAAGATGCTTAGTGAGAGACCACAAGGGAGTTTACCTAGCAACACTGAGGCAAATCCTAAAGAGCAACTTAAGGCAATTACACTAAGGAGTGGAAAAGAGATCAAGGGTAATGTGGAAGAGAAAAGGGTTGAAGTACAAGAAAAAAGAAAAAGAAGACGATCCTCCTATCACTTCGGGAAAGAAAACTGCGCTTGAAAGTGAGAGAAAGAAGCAGCCACAAGAAACCATCCAACTTGCTGATAAATCGGTAGTCCACCCTCGTGGCATTATAGAGGATGTGTTGGTAAAAGTCGGGAATATCATTTTCCCCAATGATTTTGTTGTCATTGATATTGATGAGGATGTAGATGTTTCACTTATTCTTGGTAGGCCATTTTTAAATACATCTCGTGCCCTTATCGATGTTCATGATGGCACTTTAACTTTGAGAGTGGGTGATGAGAAAGTTAGTTTTAGGATACATGATGCCATGAAACATTCACTTTTACTTGATGAGGCGGAATCATGCAATGATGTTATTGAGCATGAGACCGTAAATTGTGTTACTAACATTGTTTCCAAGGATCCCCTTGAGTTGTGTTTATTGCAGGAAAATGTTGAGGATCGAGAAGCAATGGAGCAGCTTGCTTTTCATGAAGCAATCAAATCGTTCAAATGCAGGGCATATGAGACTATTGAGATGCCAAAGGAAGAAAAGCCAAAACCATTGGTGATTGATCCACCCAACTTGGAACTGAAGCCTCTTCCAGATCACCATGAGTATGGATTTCTTGCGGAGAAAAAGAAACTGCCAATAATTCTGAGTTCCCACCTATCTTTTGAGCAAAAGGAGAAGCTTATTCAGTTGTTGTAGAAACATAAGCAAGTGATAGCTTGGAAGATAGCAGACATAAAGGGTATCAGTCCATCCTATTGCACTACAAGATACTGATGGAAGATGAATTCAAACTAGTAGTGCAACCGTAACGGAGACTAAACCCAAAGATGAAAGATGTAGTGAAGACTAAAGTGATAAAACTACTTGATGCAGGGATTATCTATCCAATCTCGGATAGCTCTTGGGTGAGCCCAGTTCAGGTAGTACCAAAGAAAGGAGGGATGACAGTGGTCCCTAATGAAAATGATGAGCTGATTCCAACAAGAACAGTTACCGGTTGGAGGGTTTGCATTGACTACAGAAAATTGAATGATGCAACTAGAAAGGATCACTTTCCTTTACCCTTCATTGATCAGATGTTGGAGAGGTTATCCAGCCATGAGTACTACTGCTTTTTGGATGGCCTTTCAGGTTATTTCCAAATTCCTATTGTCACATGACACGGCCACAAGCTTGGCCGTGTCACCCTTGGAAACACAGAAAGCAAGTTGACAAAGCTAGAAGCAGAATGTGACACACCCACATGACACGGCTAAGCCACTAGCCATGTCACATGACACGGCCAGGAGCTTGGCCATGTCACCTAGAAGAAAACAAGGAAAGAAAGGGCAGAAGGTGACACGGCCAGCAAGGTTGGCCGTGTCACCTAGGGCAACTTTGAAATGTTCAAATTTTTTCTGCAGACAAGTGGTGAACAAAGACTAGTTTTAGTCAAAAGTAATATTAGACAAAAGAAAAGCTTGCCTAATTTGAGGAAAAGAGAGATTGAACAAAGGGAATGTGGGAGACAAGGTGAGTTGGAAGCATGACTTGAGCTTTGGAGGGAATTAAAAAGAGAAGAAGAGGGAGTTTTTAGGGGATTTTGGAACTTGAAACGAGAGAGCTGGAACAAGGGAGAAGGAGCCAACAACTGAAGCAAAGAGGAGGGTTTTGAGCTGAGTTTGAAGAAGGAGATACATCTCGTACAAGCCCTAAACCAAGAATCAAGGATTGAAGTGAAGAAATACAAATTATTCGCCATGGATTGTTTGGTTTCTTTTACTCATTTATCTTGCTCTGTTTTTTTGGTTTTGAACATGAACTAATTCCTTCTCTATCTAGATATTGATGAACCCTAGCTTATTTTTATGGATTGAATAATTATATTTAGTTGAATCATTTGATTGAGTTGTTTTATTCTTATGATGCTTAATGATTTATCACCAATTGATAATAGCATGCTTATTGATTGGTTGCAATTTTCATATTATTGACTTGAGAAAGCTTGATATGAATTGATTACTCACAAGGGTTCAGGATTGATTGGGGTGCTAAAGATAGACTTATAAGATCCTTTGGTTTATAGTTCCTTGTTCTTAATGCATGACCTATTTAATTGTGTTTGAGAAGAGATTCTGACACTCTACTCAGTGATTAGGGATTAATTCACTCGAGAAAGGTTTTAGTCTAATTTAGAGGAATGCCAACTCAACTCTATTGAATGATTTAACTGAATTGATTGTTCATAAATATCATTGACGCTAGGGGGATTCAATATCTGGATAGTATTATTATTATCAATCCTATTTGCATAACATTTAATTTCCCCTTACTTCCAGTTATTAAATTAGTTGTTTTTAATTACAAAGCATCACACAACTATTAATTTGCTAAACAACGGTTAAGGTTTGAACTAGTACTTGGCCTTGTCCCCAGTGGAATGATAACTCACTCACTACTATATTACTTGGGCGACCCATTCACTTGCGGTATTGCTATAGCGTAGTTCGACGCACACCAAGGCCTCGGCATGATTTTCTAAGATTGCAGTCAATTAGTTCTTCATGGTCTCAGCTAGGGCCTCTTTTATTTCTTCCATTTTGGCATTGAGGGCTTCATCTACCATCCTTTGAATTTTTTCGGGATCCATAATTTTTGTGAGCAAGTGATTGAGTCGTTACTAGATTCTTCATCTCCGGCGTAGGTCGGATTGTTGTAAGCTTTTGAACTGTCATAATCCAGGGCTGTGAGCCAGAGAGGATCAATGATATGAGATGCAAATGTATGCACGAACAATTAACAAACAAGGGCAAATAGGACATTCCTTCCGACCTTATAACATCCACACACGAATGGCGAGTCTCTTTTCCTAGGTATATGGTTAACAAAATACCAACATGGGGTATCTTGTTTTCCAATAATTCCCTCGGATGCTTCAACCAATAGTTATATTTTCGAAAATGGAAATCAACTTATGATAATTCCCATTAATTAGGTTCTAATCCATTTAACCAACTAATGTAGCTTTTATGCTATATTGGATTAAAGTGAAATTAATAGGATTATTATAAATAGATTTCTCATTTGAAAAAGGTAACTAATGGTTCATGCCAAAAACAAGCCCATGATTAATTATTCTTAGTACAAACTAGGCTCACAATTGATTTTTGGTATTTCATAATTGACCTAAATATTTTGCAAGCTTTTTGTAAAATAATTTTGTTTCTAAGCCCATTGAAAAAAGATCTTAGAAAAAATGGATTTTGGGCTTAGTTTTTGGGCCATGAGCAAAAGAATTTTAGAAAAGTCTTATGTCCGAAGACCATCTTGAAAAATTTTGAAAATAGCTTTGGTCTTTTGGACTTTAAAGAAAAATTTATTTTGAGCTTACAATATACTTAGGTCATATTAGAAAAAGGACAAACCAAATAAGCCATGATTTAAATCAAGATAAATTAACTACAGTCAAACAACATGCATTTGGGGTAAAACCTAAGGAAAGTAACTAGACCAATTACATGAGCTTTAGTCTATGGGTTAAAAGGCTTAGGTTCCCATAGCAAGTATATACCAAATGGTACGAGGCTATGAGTGGTTATGCCATGCTCGATCTCCATACCTTGATTGAAAGTATGGTGTCCCTCACATAACACAACACGGGTAACACAGGCATTCTAACTCACACACAAGATGCAATCTAATATGATGCAATGGATAATATTATTATAAGAAAGAATAGAATAATATAAAGACCAATGAAATCAACTTCTCTTGTCCCTAGTGGAGTCGCCACTGTGAGAGGGGATTTTTTCCCCTACTCCCAGTGGAATGGCTCTTGCGACTTCGGCACTGTTTAGGCTTGGGGCCTTAGAGAACATGGACCTAAGTCCGAAGAAAATGGAGTCGCCACCCGGACGGGCCGGGAAAAAGAAAGGGGTGGATGACTCGATTCCTAAGGAATCCCCAACCCCCTAATGGGTTCGAAAAGTTGGGTACGTGTGGGGAAGGTGAGAAATGGCCCAGCACCCCCACAATGCCCGGTTCATTGAAACTGGCCTCCTTTATAGGTCTTAATATTATAAAATTCTTAAATATAACAACATTATCCATATTACACACAACAATTAAAAGAAAGCATCATTATATTAAAATCAAAGCAATGTCCAAGCAAAACAAATAAATGGACACCCATCCGAAGATGGAAATATGCCGTTACATAATCCATGCCTAAATAGGACACCCACTGAAAGGTAGAAACATGTCATTTACATTGGTTCTAAAATAGAAAAGCAATTTAAATTACATTATATTTAACTAATGAGGTACCCACGAAGTGGAAACATATCTCTTCAACACTTGGGAATCTAAATAAATCAATAAAAATAAATGACCATTCATAATAAATAAATCATTCATCAAAGGTATTAAACATCAATAGAAAGTAAACATCCATCCATGATAAATTAAATAAACAAAGCTTTGAACTTAAATAAATTAAAGCATATAAAATAAATCAAAGCATAATCAAATATAAAATTGAATAAAGTCAAATAAAGATTCAAATTAGGGCTACTATTTCTATTTAAGTTTCTTTATTTCATGTGTTTGTAATTCATGAGTTTAAGCTACTGTGAGTTTTAATGGAATTAAAATGGATTAAAGTTTTTATGATTTAAAAAGTTGGTAAAGTTCTTTGATTCACCAAATTAGCATTTGAGATGTATAATCATGAAATTAGGTTTTAGACACTTTAAAACATTTAGATTTATGATTTATGGTCACTGGATTGTGTTTGAAAACTTACTATGTTTGAATATGTTTATAAGGTTTTAAGGTTTAAAAGATTAGGGTTTAGAAAACTTTAGGGTTTAGGTTTTAAGGGAGTTAGGGTTCACTATTTTGGGTTTTGGAGTTGAATTAGGGTTTAGTGTTTTAGAATTAGGGTTTCAGAGAATGAATTAGTTTTTAGAATTTGGAAAATCAATTGATAATTTTATGAAGTTTTATGAAAATAAATAAAATGATTTAAGGTTTATAGAAGCAGAAAAGATGTTTTTCAGGTTTGTGGAAAGAAACAGATTTAAATTTAGGATTTTGAAAAGAAACAGGTTCAATTAGGGTTTTAAGATTTTGAAGAAGCAAAAATAACAATTTGAAGATTCTTGAAAAACAAAGCAACGAATTAAGATTTTTAAACTTTAGAAAAGGTGAATTAGGGTTCTTAGGTTTTTTGAATTAAAAGAAATAATTAGATGACTCAAGTTACTGTGAAGAAATTAGACAATTGATGCATACCTCCATTTGTTGGTTCCACCAAAAATTTCTTCTTGGATGAAGAAAAATAAAGACAAGCTTTGCTGCCTTTGATGGATTGAATTGTTGTCTGCTCTCTCAAAAAAAAATCAGATTGATTCAAAGCCTTTCCTACTCAATTTCGGTCTCAATTTTTCTCCAATTTTTCGTCTCAATTTCTTCATTCTTTTTGTGTTGTTATTGTCCTTATTTATAGAAGAATTTTGTGGTTAATTCTATTCATTCACGAAATATAACATTGATTAAGAAAAGGAAACTGAAACCTAATTGTATTAGGTTTCGAAAAATTTGAGTCGAAAAAATTTCACTCGTGAAAATAAACTGCTGCGGAAAAATTGCGCTGGCAGAAAAAAACTGCTGCAAAAAAATGCACTGGCAAAAAACTGCCGCAGCTGGATGCGGGCGCGAATTGGCCTACGGGCCATTTCGCCGCAGCCCCTTTCGGCGATTACATTTTTCGTCGCCGATTTTTTATTTATTTGTTTATTTTTATTTTTTATTAATAAAAATTAGATACTAAATCAAAAATTATTTAATTAAGATAACAAAATTTGTTTTGGACTAATTAAAATATATTGGACAATACAAAATTATTTTGGACTAATTAAAATATATTGGACCGGACTGGGTCAAAAATTAAGGGTCTACACAAAGTTAAAGCAATCAAGGATATGCCAACCCCTAAGACAGAGAGAGAAGTTCGGGGATTTATTGGTAAATTACAATACATTAGCATATTTATAGTAAAGCTCAAAATAATCTGTGAGCCTATCTTCAAATTGCTTAAAATGAATCAGCCAGTCTTGTGGAATGAAGAGTGTCAAAAGGCCTTTGAGCAAATAAAGGAGTATATACTAAATCCACCTATTTTAAAATCACCTAAACCCGGTAAACCTTTGTTACTTAGCAATAAAAGAAGAGTCAATAGGAGCCATGCTAGCCCAAGCAGATGAGTCAGGGATTGAGCATTCAGATTACTATTTGAGTAGAAAGCTCCTACCTTATGAAATTAAGTATAGTGTCATTGAAAAGACCTGTATAGCTGTGGTTTGGTCTTCTAAGAGGTAT
Source organism: Garcia nutans (assembly GCA_947685225.1). NCBI lineage: Eukaryota > Viridiplantae > Streptophyta > Magnoliopsida > Malpighiales > Euphorbiaceae > Garcia > Garcia nutans. The sequence goes on from CANTUV010000040.1 coordinate 13,907,412, forward strand.
TGGCATTACTTTCAATCTTATAGTGTGAAAGCAATTTTTTAGCTTGGATCCAATGAAGTACTTAAGGGAGACACCCTCTTTGATTGGGAAGTATGGTCAATGGTTAATAATATTGGAAGAATTTGAGATTAAGTATGTAACCAGGAAAACAATCAAAGGTAGAGCAGTGGCAGAATTCCTAGCCCAACAATCATTACTATATAGCGAAGAGGTAGTCTTGGAATTTTTGGATGAACATTTAGAGGCCATTGAAGTATAAGGATGAAAAATGTATTTTGATGGAGTGGTGAATAGGAAAGGAGCAGGTTCGGGAGTCATACTAAAATTGCCCGAAGGGGAACTTATTCCTTTAGCCAAAAAGTTGAAATTCAGAGCAACCAATAATATGGTGGAGTATGAAGCATGTATCTTTGGTTTGGAAACCCTAATGATTATGAAGGTGGATAAGGTGGAAGTTTTTGGCTATTCATTGCTAGTAGTATCCCAAGTAAACGGAGAGTGGGAGTTGAAAGAAGAGAAATTAAAACCATACCACCATTACTTGACCACGATGAAGAAGAACTTTAAGGAGTATAGGTTTATACACCTATCAAGAGAAGAAAACGAGATGGCTGATGCCCTAGCCACATTGTCTTCGGTATGGGAAAATCATGTCAACTTATTCATCAAGCCTTTAATTTTAACCAGTTCATCAACTCCTTGCTATGAATATGAGACAATCATGGAAACTGATACAGACCATGATGTGTGGTATGATACTATAAGATGATTTTTAGAGGAAAGGGAATACCTGTCGGGGGAAACAAAGAAAGAAAGAAGAGCCATAAGGCGGTGGTCTTTGCAATACATCACCTTCCATGGAGAGTTATATCAAAGATGGCCTGATGGGGTGCATTTGAGTTGCATGAGGGAGCCTGAAGTAGAGCATATCATGTCAGAAATACATGCAGGAGGTTGCCGTCCGCACATGAGTGGTTTGGCCCTAGTTAAGAAGATAATTCGACAAGGTTACTACTGGTTGACCATGGAGAGAGATTGTATTGAGTTTGTTAAGAAGTGCCAACAATGTCAGATGTATGGTAATTTGAATCACATGCCTCCTGAAGAATTGCATTCTATGTCTTCACCTTGGCCGTTTGCCACTTGGGGTATCGACATTATAGGAGAGATACATTCGACAGCCTCAAACGGTCACCATTTCATTGTAGTAGCAGTAGATTATTTTTTGAAATACGTCGAAGCTGAATCCTTCAACAAACTAGGGGCAAGTGAAATGGCTAGATTTATTGAAAAGAACCTCATCTGTAGGTATGGGGTCCCGTACAGTGTGATATCAGACAATAGGGTACAGTTTCAAGGAGCAGTTAAGGACTTATTCTCAAAGTGCCAAATTCATCATCACAGTTCCTCTCCTTATAGACCAAAGGCTAATGGTGCGGTAGAAGCAAAAACAAGATGATTAAGCAGATCCTGTCCAAGATGACCAAAACATACAGGGATTGGTTAGAGATGCTTCCGTTTACTTTGTGGGGATATAGAACAAGCATGCACACACCGACTGGAATGAGACCGTTCTCTTTTGTTTACGGGATGGAAGCAATATTGCCAATTGAAATTGAGATCAAGTCATTGAGGGTGGTCTTGGAAGCTGAACTTCGTGAAATGGAATGGGTATTGAGCAGATGCACTTATTTAGCTTTACTAGAGGAGAGAAGGTTAAAAGCACTGTATCATCATCAACTGTGTCAAAGGAAGGTAGCTCGGGCCTACAATAGAAGGGTTAAGATCAGAAAACTCAGAGTCAGGGATTTTCTGTTGAAACAATGTAAGCCTAATGTATCTGATCCAAGAGGAAAGTTTAGGCCTAACTGGGAAGGGCCATATGTCGTGAAACAAGTGATGAATAAGGGTGTAGTGAAGTTATCATACATGGACGGGAATGAGTTTAGTGAACCAGTGAACATTGACAGGTTGAAGAGGTTTTATGTATAAAAAAAGAAAAGAAAAAGAGCTCGCTAGGTTGAAAACCCAAAAAGTGCATCCTAGGAAAAAGTTAGAGCAGTCCGCTAGTTTCAAAAACCCGAAAGGGTGGGCTAAGCAACAATTAAGGCTAAATGAGAGAAAATCATCTATTACAAAACCCGAAGGGCTAGTTGGCAACATGAGTGATCTTGTGTATGCTGGCTTTATGTTTGATTATTCCCCAATTTAATAAAACAGAATTAATATTAAAAATTATTCTTTGTGCACTGTTATAAGTATTTGATCAGATATGGATGAAATAAATAAACACAAAAGCAAAAGGTGATGCAAATTATAAAAGGAAAAAAAGCATCTCTTATTATTTCTTTTATTATTTTTGCATCCTAACAATACACTTTCTAAAGAAATTAACAAATGTAAAATCTATGGCAGACGATAAGTGTAACGTGTAGGCTAGCTTTGCTTCAGCAGATCCAAGTAGGCTTCAGTCAGACAAGGCATGTCTAAATCGAGAGTGAATTCAGAACCTCGAGGCTCAGCTCCATACTGATGATCAAGCCAGTGAGGATCATAGCAAGTGCCTTGATGAAGAGCAGCGAGAGGAACATACATCAAGTATGTCTGCATGGTGCTACGAGAAATCTTCCACCAAGGTACCAACCAATGAATGTTGACTTCAGTGCGTGAGTGGATCATGTAATATCCCAAAGTGTGCCCTAGGAGTTTTGATATAATTGTTGTTTTATTTGAATTAAAATGTATAGGTGTAATTGGAAAGAGAAAAGAATTTAAAAGAGAGTGTATATGTTGTATATATGGAAATATATATAACATATACATAAGTCAAATGGATGGTCAAAGGAAGAAGATATTTATTTTGTTAATTATGAAATTACTAAAAAGGGCATGTAAGTGAAAGGAAGTTAAAATAAATAGATGAGGGTATTTAAGTAATTTTCTTTTTGGAATGCTTGGTGGAGGTTTAAAGAGATGAGAAGTTTGACTTTGTCTCTTTCACTTGTTCATTTTCTTCTCTTTCCCTTTTGTTGGCCGGCCATCCAAAGCAAGAGAGCAAGAGTGAGTTTTGCTTGTTCCAAACTCAAAATTGAAGGAGTTTTCAAGAGATTAAGTTAGAAATCCAAGAAGATTGATTATTTTGGTAAGTTTCTCTTGATTTTCTAGTTTTATTTTAAGTTGTTTATGAATTTGAGTGTTGATATTTGAAAGTAGGGTTGTGTTAATGGTAGTATGTTGGTGTGTGTTTGATTTAAATTGATTGTGGTGTTGGTTTTGAATTGAAATAAAAAGATAGGTTGATGTTGGTATTGAAAGAGTAAGAGTGTTGTTGGTTTTAGGGTTTTGAAGTGGTAAGTGATGTTTAACTTGAGTTTGATCAATTATTCTCATAGATTTTCATGTTGTTGATGTTTGTTGGAGTTGTAAGCATAGAATATGTGAATTTGGTTAGAAACAGTAGCATTTTGGATGCCACGCCCGTGGCCCTTTGTTGCCATGGCCGTGGCCATTTGTAACCATGGCCGTGGAGATTTGGAGCAAGGGAGGCAGAACCATTCTTTAACCCACGCCCGTGGGGGTTGGGGTGGCCATGGCCGTGGGCTTTAGTTAGTGGTGTTGAGTTATAATTTGTGATCTAAAGGTCTAAGATGAGGTTATTAAGTGATAAATTGTATTGGATTTCATGTATTTTATCATTTTTGGACTAGGTTTTTTGAAGAAGGTGATTTGCCCTAATTTAAGAAGTGAAGAATTGTTGGAAGAAGAAGTGTATAGATTTGGATAAGTGGTGCTTAAGGTAAGTACAAACTTACATGGTTGCATACATTTACATGATTTTGAGACTTAACACATTTGGTTGTTAAATGTGTTAAGTAATTTACTATATTGCTAATACAATTTGATTAATGTTATGATTTGTATAATGTGAAAGATATAATGATCATTCAAAATGTATGTGCAATGCAATTGGTTATGATGAATACTTTAATGATGGATTGCTTTAATGTGATCATGAGATATGAGGCCATGGTTGTTGGCTATGGTATTGCAAATGAAATATAATGGAGGCATAGTTGCCTATTTGATATTGGGAATGAAATGGAAAGAGATAAATGAAATGATGTGTGCCTAATATGTTGATTCAATTTTCAGAGTTCTGAGTTTGGCTGCATGCCTATAAAGTACTAGATAGATGAAAAGACTGGGTCGTAAGCCGATTCCAGTTGATAAATGTGAAATGTAAAATAGTAACAGTCTTGCCGGGTTGAGGATTTCCTCGGGTTTATCTGGGTTGAGGTCCAAGAGACTGGGTCTGTTACAGGTAACAGTTTTGCCGGGTTGAGGATCTCCTCGAGTTTAGCCGGGTTGAGGTCCAAGAGACTGGGTCTGTTACACTATCCATGGATAGAGATATATATATGTATCGCCTACGGGCTTGATGATTATGATTATAGACCAAAGCAGTAACTCTGAACTTTGAATAACATATTAGTGTCTTTTGGGCCCATACGTGTCTTTGTGTCAATGTAAATCATAAGTGATGAAATAATTGAATCAAATGATGAAATGTAGTCTTATGAACCATATAAAAATATCATTTGTGAATATTATATTAATTGTTGAAATGTGTGACATTGGCATTGCATAGAAGCATATTGTTATTGTAGTTTGTACCACTAAGCCGTTGGCTTAGCGCGATTGTGATTCATCGCGCAGGTGACAGGGAAGAACCGGAGAGTTCCTCTAGACCGAGTAGAGTCTAGATTTTTGAGGCGTTGATAGTGGAGCTTAAAGATCAAAGACATACTGCCAAACATGTATATATTTTATGTTTTGTAAAACTTGAATTTTTATGTATATATATTTGTAAATATTTGTTACATTTTTCGCTGCTTTTAAATAAACATTTTATCTTTTGTCTTTTATAATTTCTTTTAAATGATTTAAATTTGTTCATGTTTTTGTAAAGGGATGAGTCATTTGTTAAGTATATCGTGGCATTTCTATATTCAGTATACATATATTACGATCGTATTAGCATGCTGTGTACGTATACGGGGTATAGGGGTGTTACATTTATTTTGGTATCAGAGCCTAGGTTTGAGATTCTCAACCTAGGTGAATTGTAAGAAAAAGAATATTTTGATTTTAAAAGTTGGTTTTTGAGTAAAATATATGTTTTGGTATGGCAGTCTTTGATCTTTAATGAGGAATATTCTGCTGTATTTGCAGATATAGGTAGAGATGGCATCTCATTCACCACAGTCTGTTGAGGGTAGTGCGGAAAGTGTAGCTCCTGAAGAGAGTAAAGATGGAGCTAGGATTGAGAGGGTTAGTGAGGCACCTGTTTTTGTGCCAAAGAGATCAGCTGCTGAGGAGGCTCCACTGGGTTGGTTAAGGCATGCGGTAGAACTGTTGAGGGGAGCTCCAGTGCAACCACCACCACCACCACAGCCTCAAGTGCCAGTAAGACATTATGACAAGTTGAGAAAATATGGGGCTGAAGATTTCTTAGGCACTACTGATCCTGCAGTGGCTGAGCAGTGGTTTGATAAGGTACAAAGGATATTCATTCAGTTGCAAGCCACTTCGGATGAGAAATTTGACTATGCCAGATCCCTCATGCAGAAAGATGCCTATGACTGGTGGAAGACGGTCCCGCATGCCATGGATGATCCACCTACATTATCATATGGGGATTTTCTGAGAGAGTTCAAGCAGAAATATACTCTGAGGGAGTATAAAGATCTTAAGAAGATGGAATTTTTGAATTTAAGGCAAGATAATCGGACGGTGACAGAATATGAGATTGAGTACATCCGGTTGAGTCGTTATGCTGGAGGAATTATCTCTGATGAAATAGACTGGTGCAAAAGGTTTGAGGAGGGATTGAGGCCCTCTATCATGTGCATTGTGGCTAGTTCTAGATACCAGGATTTCTCTCAGCTTGTTGCTGCAGCTAGAAGTGTTGAGAGAGCGTAGAGCATTGCAGCAGCTACTAGTGAGGAGGAGATCAGGGTAAAGAGACCCCAGTTTGAGGTAGGGTCTTCATCTGTGAAGAGGGGTAGAGGAATTTTTGTTCCGAGGATCAGTAGGAGTCAGAGACAGCAGGGTAGGTCAGTGCAGTATCAGAGACTGAGACTGAGACCTACAACTTCTGTAGCCAGTGCTCCGACTCCAGTAATTCAAAGGTCTTGAAAGACAGTGTGATGATGTCTTGAAAGATGAAAATGATTAATGATTTAATAAACTAAATTTAGAGCAATTTACATTAGTTTGAAGGCTCCACCAAATTGAAGAGATTGAACCAAGCTGCTGCCTACTTCAGTGCTTATTTTCTAGCCGAACCTTGCTGCCTTGAATTGGACAGTGATTGATTTATTTTGAGTTGCTAGATTTTTGTTTGATTGTTCAAAGGTTTCAAAGTTTAAGCTTTCTGAGTCTCAGTTTCAAAAATTCTCCTCCATTGCAAGGGTTTTCTGCCTCCCTTTTCTTTTGTTGCTGTTCTCTAAGTCCCTAGTTTCTTTAAAAAATAGCCTCCCAAATCTGTGTTTTATGCTAGTATTTTTAGGAAAACAAAAGACCTAATCCTATTTTATTAAGGAAATACCAATTGTTTAGGAAAAAAATCCCAAAACTATGTGAAATAAGGTTTGGTTAAAAAATCGGCAGCGCGCGGGGGCTACTGGGCCTGCGAGGCTGCGCTAGCAAAAATTACATCGAGGATCGGGCTGGGTGGACTGGGGCTACTTGCTGGCATGTGCAGCAAATTGGCAAGCAATGCTTTAACCGCAGGTCCAGGCCTGCAGCGATTTGGTCGCTAGCAGATCCGGCCAATTTTTTATTTTTTATTATTTTTTATATTTTTATTTAAAAATAACTATTTAATATTATAAGCAATTAAAATAATTAAAATACCATAAAAATTATTTTGGACTATCAGATTAGACTTGGTCAAAAATTAAGTGTCTACAGTTTGCCCCCAGCTTGAATGATCTGAGACTTTCAGTAGAAGAGAGTGAAAAGCAACATGACTTTGAATAGATTTTGGATGAGGATGGGTACTTGATTCGATTTGGGTACTTAGACCCGAGATTGCGTACTTGAATCCATGACTGGATTGGGTAACTCGATCTTAAACTGGATATGGATACTCGACCTAAAACTGGATTTGGATGCTCAATCCTAAACTGGATTTGGATACTCAATCTTAAATTGGATTTGGATACTCGAACCTAAATTGGATTTAGATGCTCGATCCTAAACTAGATTTGGATACTCTATCCTAAATTGGATTTGAATGCTGGATCCTAAACTGGATTTGGATGCTCGATCCTAAATTGGATTTGAATACTCGATTCTAAACTGGATTTGGATACTCAATTCTAAGCTAGATTTGGGATCCTAAACTGGATTTGGATACTCGAACCTAAACTAGATTTGGATACGATCCTAAACAGGATTTGGATACTCGATCCTAAACTAGATTTGGATGCTCGATCCTAAACTGGATTTGGATGCTCGATTCTAAACTGGATTTGGATACTCGATCCTAAACTGGATTTGGATGCTTGATCCTAAAATGGATTTGGATGCTCGATCCTAAGCTGGATTTGGATACTCAATCCTAAATTTGGATGCTCAATCCTAAACTGGATTTGGATACTCGATCCTAAATTTGGTTTGGATACTCGATAAACTAGATTTGGATACTCGATCTTAAACTGGGTTTCGATACTCAATCCTAAACTAGATTTGGATACTCGATCCTAAACTGGATTGGGATACTCCATTCTAAAATGGATTTGGATACTCGATCCTAAATTGTATTTGGATACTCGATTCTAAACTGGATTTGGATTTGGGTTCTCAACCCAAAACTAATTTTTGGGTGCTCGACCAAAAATTAATTTTAGGTGCTCGATCAAAGATTGAATTTGATTGGGTTCTCGACCCGGTGGTGAGTTCTGAACTTAAAAGTAATTTGGGTTATGGACCTGGTGGTGAATTTTGAACTCAAAAGTGATATGGGTTCTGGACCCGGTGGTGAGTTCTAGACTCAAAAAGTGATTTGGGCTCTAGACCAAAATATTTGAAAGTGAATTTGAAAATATTTTATATACGCAGAAACTCAAAAATTAAAATGGAGAAACTTTGCCCCTTGTGTAAGCTCAAACCAATAATTTTTCTCATGCAAGCTCTGATTGATGTTTGTATTTTGTCAGGTTCCTTTCATAAACATATATCTCTTCTTTCTTTTACAAAATGACTAGATTTTCCTCAAGCAATGGACCCTCCATGCCCCCTGATTCAATATCTTCTTTTGATTCTTTACTTCACAGGGTCTTTGCTATTTACTTTGACAAAGAATAGACAATACAATAGAAGAAAATGCAATGTGATATGCTCATGTATGCATGATATGCATACATAACACTTACAATGGTTCTATCGACTCATGGACCGAGATAATCAACTGAAGTGTTCTCATTGACACCTTCCAAATGCCTGTTTAGATCTTTCATTAGAATGACAGAAGGCTCTGAATTTATGACTTTTATCTTTAAGATGTCGAGGATATGAGTGGTGAGACCCAAGCAGCGGAGTCAGGGATACATCCATTTCAAACTATGTTTTAGCATGTCAGTTGGTAGCTTCTTCATTACCTTGCCAATAATCATTTACTTTGGCCAATGTGTCCTTTGAGGTTTAATGGTTCGACAAACTTCTCTTAACTTGAAGGCTCCGTGTGACAAAAACATTTTTTTTATTTTTTTATTTTGAAATCAAATGTTGGCTTTGCCAAATCAATGTCAATGTACCTCAAGACTTGATTTTCCAAATGAACATATCTATAACATGATAACCCTAGTTACCGTATTAAGTTTGAGAATCATTTCTATTTAAGGAAGAATTGTTGCACTTCCGATAGGCACATACACATTACTTGGCAGTTTAAATATTGTCTATCTCATATGCATGCTTATTCAAACTATCTCCACTAATAGACTCTGCCTATCAAGAGAGATCAACAGGTCTTCGATAGGCTTGAAATGGGGTCTATAAGGGACACGGGTTAAATGAAGGCCTTTTGTAAGTTGAAGCCATTGTGACACTATGGCCAAACCCTCACACCATGATTTTTTGTTGGAGCCATAGGCAGTTGGAAACATGAAAAGATAGAGCTTTGAACATTCTTCTTTCAACAATTCTACCATATGCCGTAACCAAACCGGCAGAATCTCATCAGCAGCTGATCTCTCTGGCACAGGAGCAAGTGCCTCTCAAGCTCTATCAACCCTAGCTCCAACTCTACCCTCTTCAGGAGCTACACTCTTAGAACTACCTTCTATGGACTGACATTGTTAGTGTATATGCCCTAGGCCATTGATTTGGACCTTAATGTTATTCATTTTGTTATTAATAAAGAAGTTTTTATTATCATTGTTATGTTTGCATGTTATATATAATAATGATTATATCCCTGGTTTATTATTGTTATGGAGATAATAATAAATATAACTAGTGTAATATTAATTTGATAATCATAAGATGATTATAGGTATGAAGATACAAATCAATATTATGGATACATGTTAGAGAACAGTGTATTGGATAGACCCACATAGATATCACTTCATGGTTTAATGTCATAAGTGTATCTCATAATAGTTTTCATTTAATCCTTTGACTTGAGATTGTCATAGTTTCCAACATAAGAAATATTATGTTTTGACATGATCAAACGTTATCTGTAACTAGATAATTATAAAGGTTATGCTTGAACATGATATAAATTATGTAGAGGAAAATGAACAATCAAGATGGAATTTGTCCCTCTCTATGAGAGAGATATCTTTTGGGCCCCTCGATAAGTGTAACTGAGAAATGCATGGCCATGCTCAAATAAGTTGATATAAGATCAATCTTATTTGTTTATCAGTTAACTTGGAGATCGAGTAATCATAAGTTTGGACAATATAAGTATGACATTTACTATGACTTATGTTCAAACTAGATATCGTGTGACAAAGGGATTAATGCATGTACTATTTCAGGTTTTTCATTTATGATGATTCTCATGATTAATTGGGTAGTCGTAATGTCTTGCTAGAGGCCAATTATGATTTGTGCATTTCAATAGAGATTGAAATACACTACCAATTAATATGAGCCTATCGGGTCACACACACATAGAACGTAGGCTGTACTTAAATAATAATAATTATATTTAATTATTGTTGTTAGTATTATTATTATTATTAGATATTAATAATAATATTGTTATAATAATTATTATTAGATAATAATTATTAAAACGTGGGTCCATATGGGATATGGACAGTTAGGGTTTTGATAAAAAGAAGTCTTTTAAAACGGTTTTAAAAAGGACTGGAGGTTTAATGATCTTATAATTTCGTTTTGCAAAAGAAAACGTAAGAAGAGAAAAAAAACCTAAAAAACCCTAGTTTCGTTTTGAAAAGGTTCAGCCACTGCCGTTGGTGAGCTAGCACTCAGACCGGCGTACGTTTGTGTGGATTTCGTTAGAGGGTGTTCGTCTTCAGAAGGCAGCATCTGTTAATCGTTTTGAAGCTACACAAAAAGGTTAGTTTCGAATCTCTTTTATCGAATTGAATGGATCACATGGATCCTGTGAGTAAATCGAAAGAATTTTTGTTTTCCGCTGCGGCAAGGGTTGCAGATTCTTCACGATTTACTAACAGTGGTATCAGAGCCTCTTGTTGATTCCATTTATTTCGAAATATACCATGTTGATGTGTTGATATGATCTATTGTTTTTCGAATGGCATGATTGGATTCGTTTTATCATTTGATGATGATTCGAATCTGTTATATGAGATATAACATAAATTGTTGTTGATATATGATGTCAAAGATGACCAATTGTATAAGATACAATTCTGTGAAATCAAATTGGGGTTGGTATACGATCTGTTATGGTTTCGAATTAGGGTTAATATGATTAATTCAATTCGTTTATTCATATTGAATGTATACATAGATTTCGATTTTGATTAATATGATTATTGAGTAAATCGTTTCTAAGGTTTCTGGTAATAGTTCTCTGTTAATATGATTAATAGATTACTATTATATTATGTTTAATATGATTAACAGAATAAGGGTTTTGACAGAAAATAATTAATTGGATTAATGATTCTGTTTAGCTTCGAGGGGCGCTGCCCCTCGACCCCGCCCAGGGGCGCTGCCCCTTCGGAACCCCGCCCGCTGACCGGCCAGCGGGAGCCCCGCCCGCTAACCGGCTAGCGGGACCGCCGTATGTTCGCGCCCTATAGTTCGTTACCGCGACATTAAGAATGTCAGTATATTTATTTCTATTTAACATGTTAGTGATGAATATGTTATGTTTGTTTGATGTCTTGGCATGGTGCATAGCATGGCCTTATGACCTATGTGATTGGTTTATTTATATCTTAATTTTTATATATATACGGCCTGCGTGTCGTTTATTTTTGTAACTTTATAATTACTAGTTTAGTAGTTAGTTTTTATTATTAATGTAATAATGAAGACTCAAGCTTGGAGAAGAAGATGAAAATTCCATGGAGATGAAGTTGCCTTTCAAGATATGAAGAAATGTACTATTGCAAATGTTGTAATAGATAGGTTTTCTTTTCACCTAGGGTTGCCTATATGATCTTCATTTGGTCTCATGAAGATCATATCTAGTTTGGCCATGCTATGTCATGTTTATTTTTATCAAATATGTATGAGATGCCATGTTTGATAGTTTATGTATGCATATAGGATATGATATATAAATGTCAATTTTAACATGTTTTCAAAAAAAAAATTAAATGGAATGAACCCTCACTATTAATCTAAGTTTTAATGCCATCCATGTCTTAAACACTTATCAAGGCTAAGATCACCTAAATGTAGATTTTGCCAAAGCAAAGTACTTTAGGTTATCCTAGCAAGATATGATGAGTAATGGTGCTGCTCATGCGTTTAAAATTGGTTAGACTTAATTAGGCTATCAAAATGGTTTTGGGCCTAAGGCATTAGATGGGGTATAACATGCTATGACATATGATGTCATGATCCCATATTATCTAAGAGTTACATCTGATGTAATTGGTAATGGGTTACCTACCATAATAACTTGATTTTAAGTGTCATGCCAAAGCTGACTTAATATTAAGTAAAATTGGATCTTAGCCCACTAAAATGTCATTGTGATGATTGAGGGTTATATTTTAGTGGGAGTTTAATTACTTATCACCTTTTATTAATTAAAATTGCATATTTTGTAGATTGAAATGGCTACCAACAATAACTCCACTTTATCACTGCGATCCATCCTTGAGAAGGAAAAACTGAAAGAGAATGGGACTAATTTTGTTGATTGGTTTAGGAACCTGAGAATTGTTCTCAAACAAGAAAAGAAGTCCTATGTGCTTGATGAAGCTGTCCCTGAGCCACCTCCTGCTAATGCTTCTAATGCTGATAAGAACAAGCATAAGAAGCATATGGATGATTCCAATGACATTGGATGTCTTATGCTTGCTACTATGTGTCCAGAACTTCAGAAGGATCTGGAACACTTGGAGGCTTATGAGATGAGTGTCCATCTCAAACAAGCTTTCCAACAGCAAGCTAGGCAGGATAGATTCGACACTGCTGTTGCATTATTTGACTGCAAGATGTCAGAGGGCGAATCGGTTAGCGCTCATGTTTTGAAAATGAAGGGCTACATTGATCACCTTGCCCGACTTGGATATCCCTTGAGTTTAGAACTCTCCACGGATTTGATCCTTCATTCTTTGCCCAGCAGTTTTTCACATTTTGTTATGAACTATAATATGAACAACATGGAAAAGTCCATTCTTGAGCTACATGGTATGCTCAAAACTGCTGAAGGGAATATCAAAAGGCCCACTAAGGCTACCCATGTATTGAATGTCAATAAGGGTAAGCCTATGAAGAAAAAAGGCAAGGCAAAGGGTAAAGCAACAGTTGCTACAAAGCCTAAGGGACAGCCCAAGCCAAAAGAATGCAAGGCACCTGTTCCTAAGGAAGGAACTTGTCACCATTGCAAGGAGCCTGGGCATTGGAAAAGAAATTGCCCACTTTATTTGGCTGAATTGAAGAAATCGAAGGGTAGTGCGACTACGTCTTCAGGTATATATGTTATAGAAATTAACTTATCTGCTTCTACTTCATGGGTATTGGATACTGCATGTGGTTCTCACATTTGTACAAATGTGCAGGGACTCAAAAGGAGTAGATCACTGAAAAGGGGCGAAGTTGACCTACGAGTTGGGAATAAAGCAAGAGTTGCTGCACTAGCTGTAGGATCTTATGAACTTCATATGCCTAATGGCTTTTTGTTAAATTTGAACAATTGCTATTATGTTCCTACTCTGAGTAGGAATCTTATTTCAGTTTCAGTTTTGGATGATGAAGGTTTTTCATTTTTAATTAAAAATAAGACCTGTTCTATTTTTGATAAAGATGATTTGCTTTATGGTATTGCAAGATCTTTTAATGGCCTTTATGTCCTTGACTTAGATGATTCTAGGGAGAATCATATTTATAACATAAACTCTAAGAGAATTAAGCCAAATGACCTAAACCCTACATTTTTATGGCATTGTCGTCTTAGCCATATAAATGAGAGACGCATTTCTAAACTCCATCAAGATGGATTATTAGATTCATTTGATTTTGAATCATTTGATAAATGTGAATCTTGTTTACTTGGCAAAATGACAAAGAATCCTTTCACCGGACAAGGTGAAAGGGCTAATGACTTGCTAGGACTAGTACATACAGATGTATGTGGCCCGTTAAGCATTAGTGCCAGAGGAGGATATAATTACTTCATTACTTTTACTGATGATTTCAGTAGGTATGGCTATGTCTACCTAATGAAACATAAGCATGAGGCTTTTGAAATGTTCAAAACTTTTCAAAATGAAGTACAAAATCAACTTGGTAAAACTATTAAGGCACTTCGATCTGATCGAGGTGGTGAATTTTTGAGCCAAGAGTTTGACGAACATCTAAGAAATTATGGAATTGTTTCACAATTAACTCCTCCAGGAACTCCACAGTGGAATGGTGTTTCTGAAAGAAGAAATCGAACTTTATTAGATATGGTTCGATCTATGATGAGTCAAGCAGATCTTCCATTATCGTTTTGGGGTTATGCCTTGGAGACAGCTGCTTTTGTTTTAAACCGTGTACCATCTAAAGCGGTTGAAAAGACACCATATGAGATATGGACTGGCAAAACACCTAGTTTGTCTTTTCTTAAGATTTGGGGTTGTGAGGCTTATGTGAAAAGACCAGTTTCAAATAAGTTAGCTCCAAAATCTGCTAAATGTATCTTTGTGGGATATCCTAAGGAAACTAAAGGATATTATTTCTATATTCCATCTGAGAACAAAGTGTTTGTTGCTCGAAATGGAAACTTCTTGGAAAAGGAATTCATTTCTAAAAGAACAAGTGGGAGCACAGTTCAATTAGATGAATTTATAGAACCACAAGAAGATATTGAACCGCCTGTAGAAACAGTTTCAGAACCACAAGTCATTGTGGAAACTGAAAATGTTACACAAGTTCTGCGCAGATCTGATAGACCACGTCATCAGCCTGAGAGATATGGATTTCTCATGACTGAAAGTCGTGAAGTTTTGCTCATAGATCAAGATGAGCCAACTACCTATCTTGAAGCTGTGTCAGGTCCAGATTCAGAGAAATGGCTTGGAGCCATGAACTCTGAGATGCAGTCCATGTTTGACAACCAAGTTTGGGCCTTAATTGATCCTCCCGAAGGTATTAAGACTATTGGTTGCAAATGGGTTTTCAAGAAGAAAATTGACATTAATGGAAATGTGCAAACCTATAAAGCAAGGTTGGTTGCTAAAGGTTTCAAACAAACACATGGTATAGACTATGATGAAACTTTTTCTCCAGTTGCTATGATTAAATCTATTAGGATTCTCCTTGCCATTGCTGCATACTATGATTATGTGATATGGCAAATGGATGTCAAAACCGCTTTCCTTAATGGAAATTTACTCGAGGATGTGTACATGACACAACCTGAGGGTTTTGTAAATCCTGAGAATTCTGGGAAGGTTTGCAAGCTTCAAAGGTCCATTTATGGATTGAAGCAAGCATCTCGAAGCTGGAATCTTTGTTTTGATGAAACAGTTAAGAACTTTGGTTTCATTCAAAATGAAGATGAACCATGTGTTTACAAGATGGTTAGTGGGAGTGCTATCGTGTTCTTAGTCCTATATGTAGATGACATATTGATCATTGGAAATGATGTCCCCACTTTACAAAAGGTTAAAGATTGGTTAGGGAATTCTTTTTCAATGAAGGACTTGGGAGAGGCTGCATATATCCTTGGTATAAGGATCTATAGAGATAGATCTAGAAGGATAATTGGCTTAAGTCAAAGTACATACATTGACAAAGTGTTGAAGAGGTTCAGTATGCAAGATTCCAAGAAAGGATTCTTGCCTATGTCACATGGTATTCATCTTGGCAAGAATCAATGTCCTAAGACATCTGAGGAGCGAGATAGAATGAATAAGATCCCTTATGCTTCTGCTATTGGATCTATTATGTATGCCATGCTATGTACTAGACCTGATGTCTCATATTCTTTAAGCACAACAAGTAGATATCAAGCTGATCCTGGTGAGGGTCACTGGACAGCTGTTAAGAACATTCTTAAGTATCTAAGAAGAACTAAGAATGTTTTCTTAGTTTATGGAGGTTTGGAAGATGAACTAGTTGTAAATGGTTACACAGATGCTAGTTTCCAAACTGATATAGATGATTACAAATCGCAGTCAGGTTTTGTATTCACATTGAATGGTGGAGCCATTACTTGGAAAAGTTCCAAGCAAAGCACAGTAGCAGATTCTACAACAGAAGCTGAGTATATAGCAGCATCAGATGCTGCTAAGGAAGCAGTTTGGCTGAAGAAATTCATCACTGAGCTTGGAGTGGTGCCTAGCATTGCTAATCCTATGGCTATCTATTGTGACAACAATGGTGCCATAGCGCAAGCAAAAGAGCCAAGGTCCCATCAAAAATCTAAGCACATACTCAGGCGATTTCACCTCATTCGAGACATCATTGATAGAGGTGATATCAAGATATGCAAAGTTGACACAAATGACAACATAGCAGATCCATTGACAAAGCCTCTCTCGCGGGTCAAGCATGATCAGCACACTAGGTCTATGGGCATGAGATATTTGTTAGACTAGGCCTAGTGCAAGTGGGAGACTGTTAGTGTATATGCCCTAGGCCATTGATTTGGACCTTAATGTTATTCATTTTGTTATTAATAAAGAAGTTTTTATTATCATTGTTATGTTTGCATGTTATATATAATAATGATTATATCCCTGGTTTATTATTGTTATGGAGATAATAATAAATATAACTAGTGTAATATTAATTTGATAATCATAAGATGATTATAGGTATGAAGATACAAATCAATATTATGGATACATGTTAGAGAACAGTGTATTGGATAGACCCACATAGATATCACTTCATGGTTTAATGTCATAAGTGTATCTCATAATAGTTTTCATTTAATCCTTTGACTTGAGATTGTCATAGTTTCCAACATAAGAAATATTATGTTTTGACATGATCAAACGTTATCTGTAACTAGATAATTATAAAGGTTATGCTTGAACATGATATAAATTATGTAGAGGAAAATGAACAATCAAGATGGAATTTGTCCCTCTCTATGAGAGAGATATCTTCTGGGCCCCTCGATAAGTGTAACTGAGAAATGCATGGCCATGCTCAAATAAGTTGATATAAGATCAATCTTATTTGTTTATCAGTTAACTTGGAGATCGAGTAATCATAAGTTTGGACAATATAAGTATGACATTTACTATGACTTATGTTCAAACTAGATATCGTGTGACAAAGGGATTAATGCATGTACTATTTCAGGTTTTTCATTTATGATGATTCTCATGATTAATTGGGTAGTCGTAATGTCTTGCTAGAGGCCAATTATGATTTGTGCATTTCAATAGAGATTGAAATACACTACCAATTAATATGAGCCTATCGGGTCACACACACATAGAACGTAGGCTGTACTTAAATAATAATAATTATATTTAATTATTGTTGTTAGTATTATTATTATTATTAGATATTAATAATAATATTGTTATAATAATTATTATTAGATAATAATTATTAAAACGTGGGTCCATATGGGATATGGACAGTTAGGGTTTTGATAAAAAGAAGTCTTTTAAAACGGTTTTAAAAAGGACTGGAGGTTTAATGATCTTATAATTTCGTTTTGCAAAAGAAAACGTAAGAAGAGAAAAAAAACCTAAAAAACCCTAGTTTCGTTTTGAAAAGGTTCAGCCACTGCCGTTGGTGAGCTAGCACTCAGACCGGCGTACGTTTGTGTGGATTTCGTTAGAGGGTGTTCGTCTTCAGAAGGCAGCATCTGTTAATCGTTTTGAAGCTACACAAAAAGGTTAGTTTCGAATCTCTTTTATCGAATTGAATGGATCACATGGATCCTGTGAGTAAATCGAAAGAATTTTTGTTTTCCGCTGCGGCAAGGGTTGCAGATTCTTCACGATTTACTAACAGACATGACTGAGATGCCATCACTACCTATATCTGCAAACACAGCAGAATATGCCCCATCAAAGATCAGAAACTGCCAGTGCCAAAGCATGTATCTTATTCAAAAACCATATTTTAAAATCAAAATTTTCTTTTTCTTATAATTCACCTAGGTTGAGAACGTCAAACCCGGGCTCTGATACCAAAACAATTGTAACACCCTTATACCCCATATACATACACCACATATACTCTCAATATGTAATACACGTATACCAGATACAAGGATGTCATAGTCTCTTTGAAACAAACCAATCTTTCTATTTAACAATATGAGAAAACTTAAAACATTTAAGTTATATTATTGAACATAATAGATAAAACATTTGCTTATTAAGCAGTGGAAAATGTAGCTGTATATACATATATATATACATCAAAATCAATATTTACAAAATATATAGAGTTTATACATGCTTGGCAGTTCGTCTCTGATCTTGAAGTCCACAAATCAACTCTTCACAAGGAATCTCAAGCCTAGACTCTACTTGGTCTAGCAAAACTCTCCGGTTCAACCGGATCTACCTTGTCACCTACGCGATGAACCATAATCGCACTAAGCCATAGGCTTTATGGTTGAGATTTTGGGTTCTAGACCCAAGGATAATTTTAGGTTCTGGACCTAAGGGTAATTTTAGGTTCTGGGCCTAAGGAAAATTTGGGTTCTGGACCCGAACTAAGTTCTGGACTTAGAAAAGATTCTAGGTTCGTTCTGGACCTAAGGGTAATTTGGGTTCTGGACCCGAGCTAAGTTCTGGACTTAGAAAAGATTCTAGGTTTTGAACCTAATCAAAATTTGGGTTCTGGACACGAGCTAAGTTCTGGACTTAGAAGAAATTCTAGGTTTTGGACCTAAGGATAATTTGGGTTCTGGACCTGAGCTAAGTTCTGGACTTAGGAAAGATTCTAGGTTCTGGATCTAAGGAAAATTTGGGTTCTGGACTCGAGTTAAGTTCTGGACTTAGAAGAAATTCTAGGTTCTGGACCTAAGAAAAATTTGGGTTCTGGACCCAAGCTAATATTTTTTTTTATTTCAAAAAGTTTAGCTAATTTTTATGCACGTCTTCTTCTTGCCCTTGTGTTTAAAAATATTTATATACAGGCAAACATTTGAATGATTAAATTGAACAATTGAATTTACTGTTTATTTACTGTATAGTCACTATTTATACACTATTTACTATTCATAAATAGTAATTTACTATTCATAAATAGTAGTAAATAGTATTTTACTATTATAAATAGTAATTTACTATTTATAAATAGTAAAATTTACTATTCATCAATAGTAAAGTTTACTTTTCATAAATAGTAAAACTTACTTTTGAATTTTATTTTTTTCTTGCCGTTTCTCTATATAAACGAACGAATTCTTTCATTTCATTCACAGCAAAATCCTTAATTTCTATAATTCTTTCAAATTTAGCATATAGTTTTGAAAAAAAAAATGCATGCTTCAAGGTCAAGAATTCATTCTAATACTGAGTTATTAGAGTTTATTCGGAATCATGAAGACATAAATATAGATATACTAGCTAGGATGCCGCTTCATCGTAGCTCAAACCAAAAGAGCGCGGTAATTATTTTTTCCCTTCTTCTTTTCTTCTTCTCTTGATTTTTCATCTTTCAACTTTTTTTTCATCTTTTTTTTATTTTATTTTTTTGTTATTTATTTATATTATTATATTTTATTTTTTATTATTTTTGATTTTTGATTTATGTTTTTATATTATGCTCTTTTATTATTATTGTGTTTGCATTTATTTTTTTATTTATATTTTTATATTATTATTCTTTAGAAAATTTAGGAAAAATAAACTAATTTAAGCAGATAGAATAATATGTACATACCTGGTATTAACTTACCTGGCTCCATGTTAGCGTGATCTTTGCGTTGTTCGAGCCGGAGGGTGTATCTACAAAGCCCGACAATGGTATGATGTAGTGCCTTCTCAGGTAAGGCAGATTATCCGAGATTGCATCTTTGAAAGCTTCATCTTACAATTGCCATCCGAGGAGTATCTGATAGACCGGAGCGTAGTCCAGGAACTTGCAGAATGATGGCTGGACACAACTCATACTTTTCACTTGCCCATTGGAGAGATGACAATTGGTCCGGTCGATTTTACTGCTATAACCGGTCTTCGATATGATGGTGTTTCGGTTCCTCTGACCAATGATATTTTGACATTTGAAGAAATTCAACAATTAATTGGTATGGAACCATCATATAAAGGGCCTTTTAAGATAAAAATTGAGCCAATTCGTAGTTATTGGATGAACTACAAAGGACGGGTTCACAGAGACACGGCCTAACAGTATGCTCGAGGATTTTTATTATATTTGCTTGGGTCGACCATCTTAGCCAGCACTGAATCCTCCATCCATTTGTCAGTGTTGAGGGCCCTTTCTTATTTTAGAACAGTACCATCTTGTGGCTGGAGTGAAGCTGGTCTCGCCTGTATTTACCATGGTCTTGATAAAATTTGCCGAAATAAGAAGTCTTTTGTAGGCTTGATGGCGGTTGTCGAGGACTCTTCTTCTACCAATGTCAATTCCACTCCTTTCTTGCATGAATTTTATCTCTATTGTTGTTGTTGCTGTAGGCATGGGCATATGAACACAACCTTGTGAGGGTACCCGGTATTTCCTGAGAGAGATTAAATTTCTGGTTGTTAGATCGTGTGGATGTTCCCGGCTCTCACCATGTGCATACTCACCGCTTTGTGTTGAGCCGCTTAACCGGGGACCAGGGAAAAAAAAGCATTAGTATGCTTTAAATTTTATGTGAAAGTTTACTTACCTTATGTTATTTTGCAGGTGAATTTGGCCTAGTGGAACCCAGAAGAGCTGACAAACTGGCCTCCCTTCATGAAGGTTGCACTATCTTTCCAACATACTTGCCGAGTCATCGCTGGCCCAGTGTCTAGTGGTTGGTTTCTCAGAGATAGAGTTTATGAGTGGTTTCTTCGTCCAGAGCAGCGGAGGGTTCCAATGCATTGCCTGGAATATACTTTAAATATTATGTCAGTGCCGAAGGATGTATAGTGGTCAGCTCGGTACGGTTATGGTTTTGAGACATTTCTCCATCTACCAGGTGCATTTTATGCCCATTTTATTCAAAGAAGGCTCTTAAACTTTGATGTATCTCCTGTTGGCATATAGAAGATTCCTGAAGAAAATGAGGGTAGAGATGAAGAGGAACATCATGGAGATGCAGGAGAGTTCGTTCCACATCTCGGGGCTAGTACTTCTCAGGTAAAACTTTACCATTTTTCCCTTGCAACTGCTTCTTTCTTTTTTTATTCTTTAATGATTGTTGCAGGTTGTTGGCTCATTTGATCATGAGGCTGGACCTTCTTTTACTGCCCCTTCATTGGCTCATTCTAGCCCGCTGGATATGCCATCTCATCCGCAGGGCATTGATATGAATTACCTGGTATGTTTTCTTATTTTATGCTATATGTATGCATGATTATGTATGCTCTTACCTTTTCCCTATCTGGCTCACAGCAGATGCTTGAAGATCAAAATAAGAAACTTTAAGAAGAGTTGGCTACAAGTCGTCAGCAGGCTTCTCATTTCAAAAATTTGTATCATTAATCAAAACAAAAATTCTAAGACTTCTGATTTCAGGGGATGAGGGATCCTGGTGCTTCTTCATCAAGAGGCCCCCAAACTGATGACCATGAGATCCTTTCGTCCACTTCCGCTGAAGACTGTGACAAATCGAAACTCCAAGGTAATAGGGATTTTGGTGCTCTTGCTTCGGGTGATCCAGGGACGAGTAATTTGCCCCCTCCTCCAACAAGCAATGGCTTTTTTAGGGCTTTATTTGATGACCTACCACCTCCCTCTTAGTGATGTGTAAATATTGTATCGATTATATAAACGTTGTACAATAAGCATAATAATACATAATTTCTGCCTTTACTGTAACTAACTTTTTTTTTCATTACTGCGCCACAATTATTATACTTTTTTCATGTTTCAATATTTACACAGCATCACCACAAAAGCCAAATGCAACACGGTAAAGGACTTTTGTCGATAATTCTTTTTCTCATACAACATGGTCTGATACAAACCAGATATGGCAGCTTTGTGCCATTGAAGAAAAGCAATCTTACATCATCCAAATAGATTTAAAAGGAGTTCAAAAGCTCTTTTATGAGGCTGAAATACACTTGGGGCGTGCTACACTTCATATGGAGCAGATTTGGTGCAATTCAAGCAATATGGGCTTTGTGGAGCTTGATACAGCTTATAGGCCAAAGCTACACAAAGGGAAGCCTAAAGTGAAGATCAAAGTATGGAAATCACGTCCAAACATGTGCAGCCATGTTCAGCCTTAAAAACTTGCTAAACATGCCAAAAAACTTGCTGAACAAGCCCAAGAAAGCATGCCCATGTGTTTGGACGTGATTTCCATACTTTGATCTTCACTTTAGGCTTCCCTTTGTGTAGCTTTGGCCTATAAGCTGTATCAAGCTCCACAAAGCCCATATTGCTTGAATTGCACCAAATCTGCTCCATATGAAGTGTAGCACGCCCCAAGTGTATTTCAGCCTCCTAAAAGAGCTTTTGAACTCCTTTTAAATCTATTTGGATGATGTAAATTGCTTTTCTTCAATGGCACAAAGCTGCCATATCTGGTTTGTATCATGGTCTCGTTCTTTTCCATCACCTTTACCTTATCAATTTTGGAAAAGTTTATTTCCTCTATATAAATCACCTTTCACACCATAATTTTATACAGAAACCAAAAAACTCCTTTAACAATTTTAATTTTTCTTCATTCATCCACCATGATCGAACTTCATTTAAAGAAGATAAAAATTCTATTTAAGAATATGGATGCCATTCACTGGAAATAAATTTCTTGGTCAAAACTTGATGTTTTAAAGTGTTTTCAAAATGTTAAATTGGACCACTCCTTCTTACATGCCATGGCTTCCTTTTGGAATGGGGATTCTAGGACTGTAACACCCCTATACCCCGTATACGTACACAGCATGCTAATACGATCATAATATACGTATACTGAATATAGAAATGCCACAATATACTTAACAAATGACTCATCCCTTTACAAAAACATGAACAAATTTAAATCATTTAAAAGAAATTATAAAAGACAAAAGATATAATGTTTATTTAAAAGCAGCGGAAAATGTAACAAATATTTACAAATATATATACATCAAAATTCAAGTTTTACAAAACATAAAATATATACATGTTTGGCAGTATTTCTTTGATCTTTAAGCTCCACTATCAACACCTCAAATCTAGACTCTACTCGACCTAGAGGAACTCTCCGGTTCTTCTCTGTCACCTGCGCGATAAACCACAATCGCGCTAAGCCAACGGCTTAGTAGTAAAAACTACAATGATATCATGCTATAATGAAATGCCAATGTCATACTTTCCAACATGCAAGTGATTCTCAAGAATCTCATATTTCATGACATTACCTTTCATTGTATCAAACAATTGTATCATCAATCATAGGACATATTGAACTCAAAACAAGCATAGATCTCAATATTTATTTATTTCATCATTTATAAATCACATGGAAAACAAAGACAAGCAAGGGCCCAAAAAGAAACTAATATGTTATTCAAAGTTCAGAGTTACTGCTTTGGTCCATATCATAATCATCAAGCCCGTAGGCAATATGTATATATCTCTATCCATGGATAGTGTAACAGACCCAATCTCTTGGACCTCAACCCGATTAGAACCGAGGAAATCATCAACCCGGCTAGACTGTTACTGTTTTTGAGGCTTACGACCCAGTCTTTTCACCCCAAAAACATCACATTTCACATTTATCATTTGACATTTTTCATCTGGAATCAGCTTACGACCCGGTCTTTTCACCTATCCAGTGATTCATTGGCATGCCGCCAAACTCAAAACTCTGAAAGTTGAATAACACATTAGGCACACAATCTTTTCATTTATTTATATCTTTGTACATTTCTTTCTCAATTCATTTCATTCTCATAATCACATAGGCAATCATGCCTTCATTGTCTCATTTGCATTATCATAGCCAACAACCATGGCCTCATATCTTATAATATCTCAAATCACATTAATACAATTCATCATATCATCATATCTTTCACATTTCATATTCCATATTTCATATAGACAAACATGCTTTAACCATCTCATTATGTCTCAATTCATCATTTAAGTACTCACAATCAATTACATTGAACATCCATTAAGAATGATCATCATTGATATACATATACATAGCAATTTACCTTATTCATAGATTTAGAATCTTCAACATATATTCCACATAATTCACATTGTGCACAACATAGCATTATTCATATGCATCATCAATGTTCACATTATATCAAACATAATATTATTAATAAGCATCAACAATACATTAGATTTCTTAACACATTTATAATCAAATGTATGTTAAGTCTCAACATCATATGAATGTATACAATAATGTAGTTTGTACTTACCTTAAGCACCACTTATACAAATCTATACACTTCTTCTTCCAACAATTCTTCACTTCTTAAATTAGGGCAAATCACCTTCTTCCAAAACCTAGTCCAAAAATGATACAATACATGAATTCCAATACAATTTATCACTTAATAACCTCATCTTAGACCTTTAGATCACAAATTATAACTCAACACCACTAACTAAAGCCCACGGCCGTGGCCACCCCAACCCCCACGGGCGTGGGTTAGAGAATGGTTCTGCCTCCCTTGCTTTAAACCTCCACGGCCATGGCTACAAATGGCCACGGCCATGGCAACCAAGGGCCACGGGCGTGGCATCCAAAAAGCTACTGTTTCTGACCAAATTCACATATTCTATGCTTACAACTCCAACAAACATCAACAACATGAAACTCTATGAGAATAATTGATCAAACTCAAGTTAAACATCACTTACCACTTCAAAACCCTAAAACCAACAACACTCTTACTCTTCCAATACCAACATCAACCTATCTTTTTATTTCAATTCAAAACCAACACCACAATCAATTTAAATCAAACACACACCAACATACTACCATTAACACAACCCTACTTTCAAATATCAACACTCAAATTCATAAACAACTTAAAATAAAACAAGAGAATCAAGAGAAACTTACCAAAATAATGAATCTTCTTGGATTTCCAACTTAATCTCTTGAAAACTCCTTCAATTTTGAGTTTGGAACAAGCAAAACTCACTCTTGCTCTCTTGCTTTGGATGGCCGGCCAACAAAAGGGAAAGAGAAGAAAATGAACAAGTGAAAGAGAAAAAGTCAAACTTCTCATCTCTTTAAACCTCCACCAAGCATTCCAAAAAGAAAATTACTTAAATACCCTGATCTATTTATTTTAACTTCCTTTCACTTACATGCCCTTTTTAGTAATTTCATAATTAACAAAATAAATATGTTCTTCCTTTGACTATCTATTTGACTTGTGTATATGTTATATATATTTCCATATATACAACATATACACTCTCTTTTAAATTCTTTTCTCTTTCCAATTGCACCTATACATTTTAATTCAAATAAAACAACAATTATATCAAAACTCCTAACGCACACTTTGGGATATTACAATTCTCCCCCTCTAAAAAGAAATTTCGTCCTCGAAATTACCTGATATCAAGTCTGAACCAGTTGAGGATATTGATCTCGCATTGCTTGCTCACTTTCCCAAGTTGCTTCTTCTCTACCATGATTCTTCCAAAGAACCTTTACCAATGGCACTCTCTTATGTCTCAACTCTTTCACTTCATGTGCCAAAATAGCAACTGGTTCTTCTTCAAATGTCAGATCTGAACTCACCTCAATAGATTCAACTGACAAGATATGAGATGGATTTGATCTGTACCTCCGCAACATAGAAACATGGAATACATTATGGATTCTATCCAACTCAGGCAGCAAAGCAAGACGATAAGCAACTAGCCCAACTCTTTCCAAAACTTCATACAGTCCAATGAAACGAGGACTCAGCTTCCCTCTTCGACCAAATCTCAATATTTTTTTCCAAGGAGATACTTTCAAAAATACTTTATCTCCAATATCAAACTCTATGTCTCTCCTTTTCAAATCTGAATAAGACTTCTGTCGATCTGAAGCTGCTTTCAATCGATCCCGAATTATCTTTACTTTCTCTTCAGTTTCTTTAACCAAATCAGGACCAATTAACTTGCCCTCTCCAATTTAATTCCAACATAAAGGCATTCTGCATCTTCTACCATATAATGCCTCAAATGGTGCCATACCAATACTGGATTGATGACTGTTATTGTAAGCAAATTCCACAAGTGGCAAAAATCTGTCCCAACTTCCAGAGAAATCAATGACAGTTTCTCAACATATCCTCAATAATCTGTATCACTCTCTCTGACTGCCCATCTGTCTGTGGATAAAAAGAAGTACTAAAGTGCAATTGAGAACCCAAAGCATCATGAAAACTCTTCCAAAATCTCAAAGTAAACGGGGGATCTCGATCAGACACTAAAGAAATTGGGACTCCATGCAACTTCACTATCTCACTTACATACAACTCAGCCAATCTTTCAAGAGAATAGTCCATTCTAACAGGAAGGAAATGAGCTGTCTTTGTCAACCGATCCACAATTACCCAGATAGCATCATGCTTCTTCTGAGTCAATGGCAAACCAGATACAAAATCCATTGTTACTCTCTCCCATTTCCATTCAGGCACTGTTAAAGGTTGAAGCAATCCTGTTGGAACTTGATGCTCAGCTTTTACCCTTTGACACGTGAGACACTTGGATACAAACTCCGCTATGTCTCTCTTCATACCTGACCACCAGTAGTGCTGTTTCAAATCATGGTACGTCTTTGTACTTCCCAGATGCATAGCAAAAACTGATTGATGTGCTTCTTCCAAAATGATCTTTCTCAAACTATCATCATCAGAAACACACAACCTATCCTTGAACCAAAGACTACCATCACTTTTCACATGAAAATTTTGGCTCTCTCCATTTCAGCAATCTGATACAATCTTCTGAATTTTCTCATCCGCCAATTAAGCCTCCTTTATCTGATCTAACAATACTGGTCTCAACTGCAGTTGAGCCAATAATGCACCATCATTACATACTTCAAAACTAGCATGCAACGCTCTCAACTCAACAAGCAACGAGAGCGAATAAACAGCCAAACTGGCCAAAGATTTCGGACTCAAGGCATCAACAACTACATTCGCCTTACCAGGATGATATTCAATCAAACAGTCATAGTCTTTAATCAGTTCTAACCATCGCCTTTGCCGAAGATTCAGCTCCTTCTGAACACGCAAATATTTCAAACTTTTGTGATCCGTATAGATAAAAAATTTCTCCCCATATAAATAGTGTCACCAAATCTTCAAAGCAAACACTATAGCAGCCAACTCCAAATCATGAGTCGGATAATTAAGCTCGTGCGGCTTCAACTGCCGAGAAGCATAAGCTATGACTTTACCCTCTTGCATCAAAACACATCCTAAACCATTATGTGAAGCATCACTATAA
Organism: Garcia nutans; assembly: GCA_947685225.1. Classification (NCBI taxonomy): domain Eukaryota; kingdom Viridiplantae; phylum Streptophyta; class Magnoliopsida; order Malpighiales; family Euphorbiaceae; genus Garcia; species Garcia nutans. The sequence goes on from CANTUV010000040.1 coordinate 13,934,664, forward strand.
ATCACATATGGTTTATCTTCTACAGGTAAAGTTAGAACAGGTGCTTGAGTCAACATTTCTTTCAACTGCTCAAAGCTAGCTTGACACTGATCCGTCCACACAAATCTAACTCCCTTCCGAAGCAATCTGGTGAGTGGGGTAGCTATTAAAGAGAAACCTTTCACAAACCGTTGGTAATAGCCTGCCAAACCTAGAAAACTTCTAACTTCAGTTACAGACTTTGGTGGACTCCAATTTAAAATAGCTTCAACTTTACTTGGATCGACTCTTATACCATCTGCTGAAACTATATGACCTAGAAAAGTAACTTGGTCAAGCCAAAACTCACACTTTGACAGCTTAGCATACAACTGCTTCTCTCTCAAGATCTGTAACACAATCCGCAAATGCTTGTCATGTTCTTCCTCATTACGTGAATACACCAAAATACCATCAATGAAAACCACCACAAACTGATCCAGATAGGGCCTAAACACCCAATTCATCAAATCCATGAAAGTTGCAGGTGCATTCGTCAACCCAAAAGGCATTACTAAAAACTCATAATGCCCATACCTGGTGCGGAAAGCTATCTTAGAAACATCTTCAGCTTTAACCCTCAACTGATGGTACCCGGATCTCAAATCAATCTTGGAAAACACTACTGCTCCCTTCAATTGATCAAAGAGATCATCAATTCTAGGAAAAGGATATTTATTCTTAATAGTCACTTTGTTCAATTGCCTATAATCAATGCATAACCTCATAGTACCATCCTTCTTCTTCACAAACAACACAGGAGCTCCCCAAGGAGAAACACTGGGGCGAATAAACCCTTTATCCAATAACTCCTGTAACTGCACCTTCAACTCTCTCAATTCAGCAGGTGCCATTCTATAAGGAGTGATAGAGATGGGAGTGGTACCAGGTAGCAAATCGATACCAAACTCAACCTCTCTCTCAGGGGGTAACCCTGGTAACTCCTCAGGAAACACATATGGAAAATCTACAACTGTGGTTATATTATCAAGTTGAGAACCCCCTACTCTAGTATCCACAACATGAGTAAGATAAGCATCACACCCTTTTCTAATCAACCTTCTAGCTGTTACAGCTGATACAAATAAGGATGCAAGTTGTCTCTGCTCACTAGATACCATCACACTCCTACCATCACTGGTTCTCAAGGTGACACACTTCTTTTGATAATCTACCACAGCTCCATGTTTAGACAACCAATCCATGCCTAAGATCAAATCATATTCTTTAAAAAGCATTTCAATTAAATCACCAAGAAACTCCTCACCTTGCACCACAACAGCACTATCTGGATGCACCTTACTCACCACAACACTATGTCCTAAAGGATTTGTCACTAAGACATCAAATCCTAAGGACTCTGAATGCAATTCAGACACAGGCAAGATAGATGCACTAATGTATGAATGAGTAGATCCTGGATCAATTAAAGCAAGTATTGAAATGCCAAATAAAGAAAATGTACCCGCTATAACTGCTGAAGCATCTGGCTGCCTCTGCATCACATACACCCTCTGAGAAGATTCGGCTTCATCTGGCCTACTGTCTCCGGATGATGATCCTCCTCTCTGACTATACCCGGATCGACCACCCCTATTGAAACCTCTACCTCCTCGACCACCTCTGCTGACACTGGGTAGAGAGGCTACAGACTCAGCCTACCTATGCTCCTGCATCTCAGGACACTCCCTAATGAAATGATCAGGCGATCCACACTTGAAACACACAGCTGATCTACCAATCTTCCAGCAAACACCCACATGGTTTCTACCACAAAGCTCACATGTAGGTGGAGTAGACCTCTGAATCACTGGAGTCGGAGCACTGGCTATAGAAGTTGTAGGTCTCGGTCTCTGTCTCTGATACTGTACTGACCTACCCAATTGTCTCTGACTCCTACTGATCCTCGGAACAAAACATCCTCTACCCCTCTTCACAGATGAAGACCCTGCCTCAAACTGGGGTCTCCTCACTCTGGTCTCCTCCTCAGTAGCAGCTGCTGCAATGCTCTGCGCTCTCTCAACACTTCTAGCTGCTGCAACAAGCTGAGAAAAATCCTGGTATCTAGAACCAGCCACAATACACATGATAGAGGGCCTCCATCCCTCCTCAAACCTTCTGCACCGATCTATTTCATCAAAAATAATTCCCCCAGCATAACGACTCAACCGGATGTACTCAATCTCATATTCTGTCACCGTCCGGTTGTCTTGCCTTAAATTCAAAAATTCCATCTTCTTAATATCTTTATACTTCCTCGGAGTATATTTCTGCTTGAACTCCCTCAGAAAATCCCCATATGATAATGTAGGTGGATCATCCATGGCATGCGGGACCGTCTTCCACCAGTCATTGGCATCTTTCTGCAGGAGGGATCTGGTATAGTAAAATTTCTCATCTGAAGTGACTTGCAACTGAATGAATATCCTTTGCACCTTATCCAACCACTGCTCAGCCACTGTAGGATCGGTAGTGCCTAAGAAATCTTCAGCCCCATATTTTCTCAACTTGTCATAATGTCTTACCGGCACCTGAGGCTGTGGTGGTGGTGGTGGCTGCATTGGAGCTCCCCTCAACAATTCTACCATATGCCTTAACCAACCCGGTGGACCCTCCTTAGCAACTGATCTCTCTGGTACAGAGATAGGTGCCTCACTAGCCCTCTCAATCCTAGCTCCATCTCTACTCTCTTCCGGAGCTACACTTTTCGCACTACCCTAAACAGACTGTCACGAATGAGATGCCATCTCTACCTATATCTGCAAACATAGTAGAATATTCCTCATTAAAGATCAAAGACTGCCATACCAAAACATGTATTTTACTCAAAAACCAACTTTTAAAATCAAAATATTCTTTTTCTTACAATTCACCTAGGTTGAGAATCTCAAACCTAGGCTCTGATACCAAAATAAATGTAAAACACCTATATCCCGTATACGTACACAGCATGCTAATACGATCGTAATATATGTATACTGAATATAGAAATGCCATGATATACTTAATAAATGACTCATCCCTTTACAAAAACACGAACAAATTTAAATCATTTAAAAGAAATTATAAAAGACAAAAGATAAAATGTTTATTTAAAAGCAGTGGAAAATGTAACAAATATTTACAAATATATATACATCAAAATTCAAGTTTTACAAAACATAAAATATATACATGTTTGGCAGTATTTCTTTGATCTTTAAGCTCCACTATCAACACCTCGAATCTAGACTCTACTCGGCCTAGAGGAACTCTCCGATTCTTCTTTGTCACCTGCGCGATAAACCACAATCGCGCTAAGCCAACGGCTTAGTAGTACAAACTACAATGATATCATGCTATAATGAAATGCCAATGTCATACTTTCCAACATGCAAGTGATTCTCAAGAATCTCATATTTCATGACATTACCTTTCATTGTATCAAACAATTGTATCATCAATCATAGGACATATTGAACTCAAAACAAGCATAGATCTCAATATTTATTTATTTCATCATTTATAAATCACATGGAAAACAAAGACAAGCAAGGGCCCAAAAAGAAACTAATATGTTATTCAAAGTTCAGAGTTACTGCTTTGGTCCATATCATAATCATCAAGCCCGTAGGCAATATGTATATATCTCTATCCATGGATAGTGTAACAGACCCAGTCTCTTGGACCTCAACCCGGTTAGAACCGAGGAAATCCTCAACCCGGCTAGACTATTACTGTTTTTGAGGCTTACGACCCAGTCTTTTCAACCCAAAAACATCACATTTCACATTTATCATTTCACATTTTTAAACTGGAATCAACTTACGACCCGGTCTTTTCACCTATCCAGTGATTCATTGGCATGCCGCCAAACTCAGAACTCTGAAAGTTGAATAACACATTGTAGACCCTTAATTTTTGACCCAATCCGATCCAATATGCTTTATTTAGTCCAAAATGATATTTGTTGTTTAATTGGTCCAAAATAATTTTTACCTTAGTATTTAATTTTTATTAATAAAAAATGAAAATAAAAAATAAAAAATAAAAATAAAAATAAAAATCGGAGTAGGAAAAAAATTGGCAGCAAAAGTGGTCGGGCGGGCCCGTCGGGCCAGCAGCAACTCGCCTGCAGGAATTTCCTGCGGGCGAGTTATTTTGCCCGCAGGCTCCTGCGGGTGAAAGTTATTTCCCACAGGAATTTCCTGCGGGCAAAATAACCTCCCGCAGGAAATTCCTGCAGGCTGGCACGCCCACGGGCCCGGCAGCTAAGTTTTTGCCAGCGCAAAATTTTTTGACTCGATTTTTGGAATCCTAATCCAATTAGGTTTTAATTTCTTTTTTTTATTAATATTACTTACCTTAATTAATTAGGAATAAACAACCTAAAAACCACTATAAATAAGGACCAACTAAACCAAATCAGAGGAGGAAAAAATTTACATAGTGACTTTAGGATTTGAAAGTAAATCAAGCAAGGAAAAGAGGAAATTCAATTTAAAAGCTTTTCTGGACAGCAGCATCACGTAAGAGGAGAATTCAAAGGCAGCAAAGACTTGTCTTTGGAGCTAGTTCATCCAAGAAGAATTGTTTTTGGAAGAATCAACAAAAGAAGGTATGTTAAATTCTTTTTGATTTATGTTTTCACAATAGCAAACCTATGAAATTAGGGTTTTTCAAATCAAAGATCTAAAAGTTGTAATTTAATTTTTCCAAGAGTAAAATACTAAAACGTGACTTTCTTTTCTAAAAGGCTTAAAATTGTTATTTTTTTTCTTAAAAAACCTTAAAACTCTAATTGAACATATTTTTCAACAAAACCTAAATCAAATTCTGCTTCTTTTAAAATTTTAAAGTAGGTTCTATTTCATTCAAAAAACCTTAAAAAGCATCTTTTCAACTTATAAAAACCTCAATTTGTTTATTTAAATTCATAAAACTTCATAAAATATCAAATTGATTTCTAAAAACCCTAAAAATTCTTCTACCCGTGACCTAAATTCTAAAACCATAAAAATCCAAATTTCAACTTTTAAATCTAAAATAATGAACCTTAATCCTTTTAAAACCTTAAACCCCAATTTTTATGAACCCTAATCCATCAAAAACATTAAAAAAACATAAAACATAAAAATCCAAATTTTACATAGTAGCTTAGAAATTCAATAACCAAAAATCACAAATTAAAGTATTTTAAGGTATCTAAAACCCTAATTTCATGATTTCACCATTCAAACCTTAATTTTGTTAATCAAAGAGTCTTACCAACCCTTGAAAACATAAAACCCTAGGAGTGGTCTCAACTGCAGCAGAAGCAGAAGCACTAAAATCCCTATTGCCTTGGAGTTCTGATTTGTCATGGTCCTCATCAGAAGCAGACGAAAGGATCTCATGGTCATCAGCCTGGGGGCCTCTCGATGAAGAAGCACCGGGATCCCTCATTCCTTGAAATCGGAAGTCTCAAAAATTTTGTTCGGATTGATGATATAAACTTTCAAAATGAGAAGTCTGTTGATGACTTGCAGCCAACTCTTCTTGAAGCTTCTTGTTTTGATCTTTGAGCATCCGCTGTGAGCCAAGAAGGAAAAAGGTAAGAGCATACATAATCATGCATACATATAGCATAAACTATTGCAAAATAAGAAATGTACCAGGTAATTCATGTCAATGCCTTGCGGATCAAACAATGATCATTGAAGAATCAAAGAAAGAAAAAAGCAGTTGCAAGGGAAAAGTGGTTAAAGTACAAAAACTCCCTTGGAAGATCAAAACAAGGAAAGAAGAACATGGATCAAGTAAGACATGGCCAAGACAAATCAAGCTTGGCTGCATCACCTCAAAGGAAATCTTGGCAAGAACATGACACGGGCAGGAGACAAGGCCAAGCCACTGGCCGTGTCTCACCTAAAGGGCAAAGCCAAGAAAGACCAAGCAAAGAGAGAGTGGAAGCAGTAGGTGACACGGGCAGGAGACAAGGCCAAGCCACTGGCCGTGTCTCACCTAAAGGGCAAAGCCAAGAAAGACCAAGCAAAGAAGGGAAGCAGTAGGTGACACTGGCAGGCGACACGGCCAAGCCACTGGCCGTGTCACATGACACGGCCACAAGCTTGGCCGTGTCCCATCCTAAGCCAAGAATAAAGAAGAACCAAAGAAAAAACATAGAAGCTGACACACCCAGGGGACATGGCCATGCCACTGGCCGTGTCACTCCCATCTTCAAAGAATAAAGAAGACCCGATCTCAAAGGATGAAGATCCATTTTCAAGGGTGAAGACTCGTTCTTAAAGGATGAAGATCCATTTTCAAGGGTGAAGACCCGATCTCAAAAGATGAAGATCCATTTTCCAGAGTGAAGACCCGGTCTCAAAGGATGAAGATCCATTTTGATGGTGCAGAATCACGATGCATAAAACAGCCGGAGCAGTCAGACTTCTCAAATGATAAAAGGTCAGTCAAACTCAATATTTGGTCTAAGCACCCATTCTCGGGTCCAAGTATCCAAACTCGGGTACAAGTATCAAAATTAAATCAATCTCGGGTCCAGAACCCAAATTTTCCTTAGGTCCAGAACCTAGAATTATCCTCGAGTCCAGAACTCGAACTGGGTCTAGAACCCAAATTTTCTTTAGGTCTAGAACCTAGAATTATCCTCGAGTCCAGAACTCGAACCGGGTCCAGAACCCAAATTTTCCTTAGGTCCAGAACCTAGAATTATCCTCGAGTCCAGAACTCGAATCCGGGTCCAGAACCCAAATTTTCCTTAGGTCCAGAACCTAGAATTATCCTAGAGTCCAGAACTTGAATCCGGGTCCAGAACCCAAATTTTTCTTAGGTCCAAAACCTATAAATATCCTCGAGTCTAGAACTTGAATCCGGGTCCAGAACCCAAATTTTTCTTAGGTCCAGAACCTAGAATTATCCTCGAGTCCAGAACTCGAATCTGGGTCCAGAACCCAAATTTTCTTTAGGTCCAGAACCTAGAATTATCCTCGAGTCCAGAACTCGAATCCGGGTCCAGAACCCAAATTTTCCTTAGGTCCAGAACCTAAAAGTATCCTCGAGTCCAGAACTCAAATTGGGTCCAAGTACCCAAAACAAGTTGCCACATAAAAAAATAAGTTTTGCTGCTTTTCACTCTCTTTCACTAAGGTTTCAGATCATTCAAGCAGGGGGCAAACTATAAACCCTTAATTTTTGACCCAATCCGATCCAATGTGCTTTATTTAGTCCAAAATGATTTTTGTTGTTTAATTGGTCCAAAATAATTTTTACCTTAATATTTAATTTTTATTAATAAAAAATGAAAATAAAAATAAAAATCGGAGTCGAAAAAAAAATCGGCAGCAAAAAGTGGTCGCGCGGGCCCGTCGGGCCAGCAGCAACTCGCCCTCAGGAATTTGGTTTTAATTTCTTTTTTTTATTAATATTACTTACCTTAATTAATTAGGAATAAACAACCTAAAAACCACTATAAATAAGGACCAACTAAACCAAATCAGAGGAGGAAAAAATTTACATAGTGACTTTAGGATTTGAAACCAAATCAAGCAAGGAAAAGAGGAAATAAAATTTAAAAGCTTTTTTGGACAGCAGCATCACTTAAGAGGGGAATTCAAAGGCAACAAAGACTTGTCTTTGGAGCTAGTTCATCCAAGAAGAATTGTTTTTGGAAGAATCAACAAAAGAAGGTATGTTAAATTCTTTTTCATTATGTTTTCACAATAGCAAACCTATGAAATTAGGGTTTTTCAAATCAAAGATCTAAAAGCTATAATTTAATTTTTCCAAGAGTAAAATACTAAAACGTGACTTTCTTTTCTAAAAGGCTTAAAATTGTTATTTTTTTTCTTCTTAAAAAACCTTAAAACTCTAATTGAACATATTTTTCAACAAAACCTAAATCAAATTCTGCTTCTTTTAAAATTTTAAAGTAGGTTCTATTTCATTCAAAAAAAACTTTAAAAGCATTTTTTCAACTTATAAAAATCTCAATTCGTTTATTTAAATTCATAATACTTCATAAAATATCAAATTGATTTCTAAAAACCCTAAAAATTCTTCTACCCGTGACCTAAATTCTAAAACCATAAAAATCCAAATTTCAACTTTTAAATCTAAAATAATGAACCCTAATCCTTTTAAAACCTTAAACCCCAATTTTTATGAACCCTAATCCATCAAAAACATAAAAAAAAAACATAAAACATAAAAATCCAAATTTTACATAGTAGCTTAGAAATTCAATAACCAAAAATCACAAATTAAAGTATTTTAAGGTATCTAAAACCCTAATTTCATGATTTCACCATTCAAACCTTAATTTTGTTAATCAAAGAGTATTACCAACCCTTTAAAACATAAAACCCTAATTTATTTTAATTTCATAAAAAGTCACAATAGCTACACTTGAACTTTTATTTGTTTTATTCAATTCCATATTTATTTATGCTTTGATTTATTTCTTATGATTTAATTTATTTAATTTTAATACTTGATTTATTTAATTTATCATGGATGGATGTTTGTTTTATATTTTGGTTAATAGCTTTAATGAATGATTTGTTTATTATGGATGATTATTTACTTTTATCAATCAATTTAGACTTCCAAAAGTTGTAGGAGGTATCTTTCCACTTGGTGGGTACCTCATTAGTTAAACATCATGTAATTTAATTTTCTTTTCTATTTTAGAACTTATGTAAAGGGCATGTTTCTACCTTTTGGTGGGTGTCCTACCTAGGCATGTGATGTAAGGACATGTTTCCATCCTTGGATGGGTATCCATTTATTTGTTTTGTTTTGTTTGGACATTACTTTGACATTAATATAATGATGCTTTCTTTTTATTGTGTGTAGTATGGATAATATTGTTATACTTAAGAATTTTATAATATTAAGACCTGTAAAGGAGGCCGGTTCTAATGAACCGAGCGTTGTGGGGGTGCTGGGCCATTTCTCACCTTCCCCACACGTACCCAACTTTCCGAACCCATTAAGGGGTTGGGGATTCCTTAGGAATTGAGTCATCCACCCCTTTCTTTTTCCCGGCCCGTCCCGGTGGCGACTCTATTTTCTCCGGACTTAGGTCCATGTTCTCTAAGGCCCCGAGCCTAAACAGTGCCGAAGTCGCAAGAACCATTCCACTGGGAGTGGGGGCGAAAATTCCCGCTCACACACATTAGGCACACAATCTTTTCATTTATTTATATCTTTGTACATTTCTTTCTCAATTCATTTCATTCTCATAATCACATAGGCAATCATGCCTTCATTGTCTCAATTGCATTATCATAGCCAACAACCATGGCCTCATATCTCATAATATCTCAAATCACATTAATACAATTCATCATATCATCATATCTTTCACATTTCATATTCCATATTTCATATAGACAAACATGCTTTAACCATCTCATTATGTCTCAATTCATCATTTAAGTACTCACAATCAATTACATTGAACATCCATTAAGAATGATCATCATTGATATACATATACATAGCAATTTACCTTATTCATAGATTTAGAATCTTCAACATATATTCCACATAATTCACATTGTGCACAAATAGCATTATTCATATGCATCATCAATGTTCACATTATATCAAACATAATATTATTAATAAGCATCAACAATACATTAGATTTCTTAACACAATACAATCAAATGTATGTTAAGTCTCAACATCATATGAATGTATGCAATAATGTAGTTTGTACTTACCTTAAGCACCACTTATACAAATCTATACACTTCTTCTTCCAACAATTCTTCACTTCTTAAATTAGGGCAAATCACCTTCTTCCAAAACCTAGTCTAAAAATGATACAATACATGAATTCCAATACAATTTATCACTTAATAACCTCATCTTAGACCTTTAGATCACAAATTATAACTCAACACCACTAACTAAAGCCCACGGCCGTGGCCACCCCAACCCCCACGGGCGTGGGTTAGAGAATGGTTTTGCCTCCCTTGCTTTAAACCTCCACGGCCATGGCTACAAATGGCCACGGCCATGTTTCTGACCAAATTCACATATTCTATGCTTACAACTCCAACAAACATCAACAACATGAAAATCTATGAGAATAATTTATCAAACTCAAGTTAAACATCACTTACCACTTCAAAACCCTAAAACCAACAAACCTCTTACTCTTCCAATACCAACATCAACCTATCTTTTTATTTCAATTCAAAACCAACACCACAATCAATTTAAATCAAACACACACCAACATACTACCATTAACACAACCCTACTTTCAAATATCAACACTCAAATTCATAAACAACTTAAAATAAAACAAGAGAATCAATAGAAACTTACCAAAATAATGAATCTTCTTAGATTTCCAACTTAATCTCTTGAAAACTCCTTCAATTTTGAGTTTGGAACAAACAAAACTCACTCTTGCTCTCTTGCTTTGGATGGCCGGCCAACAAAAGGGAAAGAGAAGAAAATGAACAAGTGAAAGAGACAAAGTCAAACTTCTCATCTCTTTAAACCTCCACCAAGCATTCCAAAAAGAAAATTACTTAAATACCCTCATCTATTTATTTTAACTTCCTTTCACTTACATGCCCTTTTTAGTAATTTCATAATTAACAAAATAAATATCTTCTTCCTTTGACCATCCATTTGACTTGTGTATATGTTATATATATTTCCATATATACAACATATACACTCTCTTTTAAATTCTTTTCTCTTTCCAATTACACCTATACATTTTAATTCAAATAAAACAACAATTATATCAAAACTCCTACGGCACACTTTGGGATATTACAAGGACATTTAAAATTAATGGCTTTGAAATATGTCCCTTGATTGAAGAATTTGAGGCCATCCTTGGATATCCAAATAATCAACAAATGGCGTTACCCACATTGATTTCCAAAACTCAACAGAAGATGCAGATGTTATTTCAAATTCCAAAACCCGAAGTTCTTTAGTTGATGAGAGGTGAACAAATTCTACTTGCTCCCTTGATTGATTTTTATCTCTCTCATTTGGCCCCTACTAAGGCATGGGGATGCATGCTCTGTCTTTGCTTTCTTGGCCAATTTGTGCTTGTTTCTTCTAACGGCGATATTGATCAATGGGCATTAGATATTATGGACCAAATGGAAGGAGGCTTGTCACCGGTACCTGTGATCATAGCTCAGACTTTAGTTGGGTTAGACCAGTTTAAATCAGGATTGACAAAGAGACTGACTGGGAGTCTGTTGCTGCTTCAGGTAATTACCTAAACTGCCCTTTCAGGTTTTCAATTTAGGTTTTCTTTTTTTTTTCTTCTTTTCTTTATTCTCTAATTTTTGCCTAGTCCGCCCATGTTGGTTTTTGGAACTAGCGAGCTGTCCTAATTTTTACCTAAGTTGCCCTCGTGGGTTTTCAACTTAGCCGACCTCTTTTTTTTATTATATATATATTTTTATTGCTCTAATTTTTCCTAGTCCACCCATGTGGGTTTTCGAAACTAGCGAGCTGCCCTAATTTTTGCCTAAGCTGCCCTTGCAGGTTTTTAACTTAGCGGACTCTTTTTTTTTCAATTTAATTCTTTCTTCATAGATTTGGCTTCAGGAGTGTCTTTGTTTGCTTGATACTCCATCCATGGATTTTGTCAGATATCTGCCATATCATCATTCTGCTTGGAAACTACTCCATCCTGCTTCTTCATATGCTGACTGGGTTGACTGAATCCACTCACGTGCTGAAGTCAACATCCGCTGGTTGGTACCTTGGTGGAAGATTTCTCATATCACCATGCGGACATACTTGATGTATGTTCCCCTTGCTACTCTTCGTCAAGGTACATGCTATGATCCTCGCCGACTTAGCAGTCAGTACAGAGCTGAGCCTCATGATTCTGACTTTACTCCCAATTTAGACATGCCTTGCTTGACTGAATCCTAATTGGATCGGCTTAGGCAAAGCTGGCTTGCACGTTACATTTATCGTCTGCCATAGATTTTACATTTGTCAATTCAGAAAGTGTATTGTTACGATAAAAAATAATTAAACTAATAAAAGATGCTTCTTTTCCATTTAAAATTTGTCATCACCTTTTGCTATTGTTTTATTTATTTCATCCATTTTCGGTCAAATACTTGTAACAGTGCACATAGAACAATTTTAACATTAATTCTATTTTATTAAATTGGGGAACAACTAAACATAAAGCCAGCATACACAAGATCACTCCTATTGCCAACTAGCCCTTTCGGGTTTTCTAATCGACGTTTTTCTCTCTTTTAGCCCTAATTGACGGATGTGTGGGTGGGGATTTTTGCCCCCACTCCCAGTGGAATGGTTCTTGCGACTTCAGCACTGTTTAGGCTCGGGGCCTTAGAGAACACGGACCTAAGTCCTGAGAAAATAGAGTCGCCACTCGGACGGGCAAGGAAAAAAAGGGGTGGATGACTCGATTCCTAAGGAATCCCCAACCCTCTAATTGGTTCGAAAAGTTGGGTACGTGTGGGGAAGGTGAGAAATGGCCCAGTACCCCCCACAATGCCTGGTTCATTAGAACCGGCCTCCTTTACAGGTCTTAATATTATAAAATTCTTAAATATAACAATATTATCCATATTACACATAATAATTAAAATAAAGCATCAATATATTAAAAATCAAAATAGTGTCTAAACAAAGCAAATAAATGGACACCCATCCGAGGATGGAAACATGTCCTTACATCCCATGCCTAAATAGGACACCCACCGAAAGGTAGAAACATGTCCTTTACATTGGTTCTAAAAGAGAGAAGCAATTTAAATTACATGATATTTAACTAATGAGGTACCCTCCAAGTGGAAACATACCTCTTACAACATTTGGAAATCTAAATAAATCGATAAAAGTAAATAACCATTCATCATAAATAAATCATTCATCAAAGGTATTAAACAATAATAGAAAGTAAACATCCATCCATGATAAATTAAATAAACCAAGCATTGAACTTAAATAAATTAAAGCATATAAAATAAATTAAAGCATAATCAAATTAGGGCTACTGTTTCTATTTAAGATTCTTTATTTCAAGTGTTTAGGGTTTTGGAGATTCATGGGTTTAAGCTACTGTAAATTTTAAAAGAATTGAGATGAAGCCAAGTTTTATAATTTAAGAGGTTGATAAAGTTCTTTGATTAACCAAATTAGTGTTTAAGAAGTGAAATCATGAAACTAGGGTTTGGACACTTTAAAACATTTAGATTTATGATTTACGTTTACTAATTTATGGTTTTTAAGCTTTCTGTGTTTGAATATGTGTATAGGGTTTTAAGGTTTAAAGATTAGGGTTTAGAAAAATTAGGGTTTAAGGTTTTAAAGGAGTTAGAGTTTACTATTTTGGGTTTTGGAGTTGAATTATGGTTTTGGAATTTTAGAATTAGGGTTTCTGAGAATGCATTAGGTTTTAGAATTTTAAGAAACAATTGATAATTTTATGAAACTTTAAGAAAATAAATAAAATGATTTAAGATTTATATAAACAAAAAAGATGTTTTTAGGGATTGTGGAAAGAAACAAACTCAAATTTAGGATTTTGAAAAGAAACAGGTTCAATTAGGGTTTTAAGATTTTGAAGAAGCAAAAATAACAATTTTAAGATTTTTAGAAAACAAAGAAACGAATTAAGGTTTTAAACTTTATAAAAGGTAAATCAAGGTTATAGCTAGTGCTGGTCGTGTCTCACCTATAGGGCAAAACCAAAGGAACCAAGAAAGAAAGGAAAATTTGGCAGAAGCTGACACTGCCAAGCCACTGGCCGTGTCACATGACACGGCCACAAGCTTGGCCGTGTCCCATCCTAAGCTAAAGAACAAGGAAGAACCAAAGGAAAGAAACAGAAGCTGATACACTCAGGTGACACGGCAACAAGCTTGGCCGTGTCACTTCATGGGACTAAAGAAAGAAAGAAAGCGCGGATTTTCAGCGAGGGTTCTGTAAAAATAAGAAGATTAGGGCAAGAGAAAAAGAGGATATACACACTTCCAGCCATCCTAGACTACTTCTTCAGTGGTTCTACACATTCTTTCAACAGTTTTCTACTTTTCTCTTGAAGATTGATTTCACTTTCATTCAAACACTCTAGATCAAATTAGTTTTAGCCATTGCATTATTCTTTTAGCAAAAATCTGAGCAAGAGATTCCTCAGAAACCAAAGAAAGTTTGTAATTTGGTTTTGTTCTTTAACTCTATCTCTTAAGTTTCATTGAAATTGTATTTATGAATTCTACGATGTCTAAATTAATTTCTTCGAATTTTAATGAGATGAATTTGTTTGATAGCATCATTATGAACTAATTTTGATCTAGTCTAGGGTTTATATGGATCTACTATGATCGTATGAAATGGTTATTGCTGTTAACTGATTTATTTCTCTTATCCTTAATTGAATGGAATAATGTTAATATATAATTGATTGGCCACCAATTATGTGTTTTAGGTATTTAGATGAAGGATTGAGAAACGAAGTCTAATACTCGAATAATTCAATTAGGGACTTAGGTGAATTAGAAATATAAACCTAAGGAAAAGTTCTTTTTGATTGTAATAAGATTAATTGAAAGAGGTTTGAATGTGAGAGCTTATTTCCTTGATTTGATTAATTAAGTTGCTTGAAATATGATCTTTGAAGTTAAATCAGTTGAGAGGAATAGCCGTTCATACATATACATAGCAGAGAAGTGCAAACCCTAGACTTTTCTATTAAGTAAATCAATCTATTTGTTTAGTTTCCTTTCATTGTTCTAAATTCAATTCGTTTTTATTTTCATTAGTTGTTCAGCAATTTAATTTTATAAATCAAAGACTATTAATTGATAATTTGTTTATTACGATTTGATAAATAATTAGTTTATCTAGCTTTCTTGTGAGATGACCTTGAGGTGTTCACCGAATACTACAGCAACCTCGTATACTTGTGAGTGTAGCTTTAGTAGTGTTTACTAGAGAGCAACAAGTTTTTGGCGCCATTGCCGAGGATGCTAATTGGCGTAATTGTTTATCAGTCATATATTTATTTTAAATTATTTTTCATTGTTTATATTTTATTTCATTTTTTCTTTTGCTTTAAATAATTCCTTCTTCCAGAAATTTTGTTTATGCAACGTAGGAGATCACTTAGAGGAGAGCTTTGCCCAGTTATTCCAAAAATTCAAAGAGTGAAAAGGAGCTGAGAAGAGTTTGAATTATATACCGGGTTTGATATAGAGGAGGAAATTTCTAATTTTGAGTTAGATACTGCACAACCTACCAAAATGGGAGAAGAAAGACAAAGAACAATGAGGGATTTTGTCAGACCTGTCATTGGGACTTCCACCTCATGTATAAGATTGACAGATGCAGCAAGAAATTACAAGTTGAAGAATATCCATTACAATATGCTGCCATCTTTCTATGGAGTTCCGAATGAAGATCCTTTGAATTTTATCTAGGATTTCTACTCCACCCTCAACACATTTCTATTGGGAGGACTAACAGAAGACCAGTTGAGGATGAGGTGTTTTCCGTACACATTAAAGGATAGGGCAAACAGTTGGCTTATGATGTTGCCCGAAAATTCTTTGACAACTTGGGAGCAAGTATATAACAAGTTTATGGGAAAATTTTACTCACATCAGAAGACAACTGAATTAAGAAGAATAATAGCTACATTTGCTCAATTTGAAGGAGAGCCATTTCATGAGGCTTGGGACAGGTTTAAGATGTTGTTAATCCAGTGTCCACACCATCATTACCCACTTCAACTGCTGAATCAGTTTTTCTACGATGGTCTAACCCAGCAATTTCAGAATACTGTTGATAATGCAGCTGGGGGAGCTATGGGAGAAAAGACAGCAGAAGAGACTTATGAAATCTTTGAAATGTTAGGAGCTAATTCCCAAAAAAAAAAGTGTAAGAGGAAGAAGTAAAGGGGTAAATCAAGTGGAAGCCAACAGTGAGATGGTCAATCAGATAGCTGAATTGACAAGGCAAGTGCAGATGCTAAACATGAAGAAAAATGCTTCTTCATCCACTCAAGAAGTGTGTGGAATTTGTGAAACTTTTGGGCATGGAGCAAATATATGCCCCTCTGTGTATGAGTCTTATGGAAATGAGGCTGAGCAAGTTAACGCTATGGAGGGATATCAACCAAGGGCCCAGAATGATCCTTTTTCAAACACTTACAATCCTGGTTGGCGGAATCATCCAAACTTTTCCTGGGCAACAAATAATTCTCAATAACCTTTTCATTTGCTCCAGAGACAAAATCAACAGCCAAGGCAATCTTCAAATCAAGGACAGCCTAGGAGAGGCAGTTTGGAGGATAGTTTACATGTTTTTATCCAAGTCAATACCAAGAATCAAGAGATGAATAACAAAAGGTTGGATTCATTGGAAGCATCTTTCAAGAAAGTGGAGACCCAAGTGGGGCAACTTGTACAACAGATGCATAATCAGCAGAAAGGAAAATTTCTGAGTCAACCTGAGCAAGCACATGCAGTGATTGTTCTTAGGAGTGGCAAGCTAATAAATAATAGTGTTGGAAATAATTCTGTGAATGCAGGTGATCAAGATAACAAAAAGGAAGGAGAACCAGAGGACAAGGAAGATGGAGAAAAATCAATGGAGCAATCTCCTTCAGCAGATTTACATAAGGCAAGTAATCATTACAGGCCACCTATACCATTCCCCAGTAGATTGAAGAATGATAAATGAGATAAGCAATTTTCAGACATCTTCAACATGTTGTCTAAGGTAAGTATTAACTTACCTTTACTTGAAGCAATAAAGAATATGCCGGCTTATGCCAAATTCTTCAAGGAATTCAAGGAATCTAGTGTTGTTTTGCAAAATAAACTACCTCCGAAGCTAAAGGATCCTGGCAGCTTCATAATTAAAATTGCTATAGGAAATGGAAGGGAGATTGATGGCATGTATGATTTAGGAGCCAGCGTTAATTTGATGCCTTATTCTGTGTATCTTGAACTATAACTTAGGGAACTTAAACCTACTAAAATCATCTTGCAATTAGCTGATAGATCTCTTAGATTCCCAAAAGGAATTATAGAATATGTGTTAGTTAAGGTTGGTGGGTTGATAGTTGTGAGCAGGGATTTTCGCCCCCACTCCCGGTGGAATGGTTCCCAACCCCCTAATGGGTTCGAAAAGTTGGGTACATGTGGGGAAGGTGAGAAATGGCCCAGCACCCCCACAACACCCGGTTCATTGGAACCGGCCTCCTTTACAGGTCTTAATATTATAAAATTCTGAAGTATAACAATATTATCCATATTACACATAATAATTAAAAGAAAGCATCAATATATTAAAATCAAAGCAAGGTCCAAGCAAAAAAAATAAATGGACACCCATCCGAAGATGGAAACATGTCCTTACATCACATGCCTAAATAGGACACCCACCGAAAGGTAGAAACATGCCCTTTACATAGGTTCTAAAATAGAAAAGCAATTTAAATTACATGATATTTAACTAATGAGGTACCCACCAAGTTGAAACATACCTCTTACAACATTTGGAAATCTAAATAAATTGATAAAAGTAAACAATAAATCATTCATCAAAAGCATTAAATATCAATAGAAAATAAACATTCATCCATGATAAATAAAATAAACCAAGCATTGAACTTAAATAAATTAAAGCATATAAAATAAATCAAAGCATAATCAAATATAGAATTGAATAAGGCATATAAAAGTCTAAATTATAGCTACTATTTCTTTATTTCATGTGTTTAAGGTTTTGGAATTAATAGAATTTGGCTACTGTGATTTTAAGAGAAAAAAATAGATAAAGGATTTTATGTTTTAAAAGGTTGGTAAAACTCTTTGATTAACCAAACTAGGGTTTATGATGTAAAATCATGAAACTAGAATTTGGACTCTTTAAAACACTTTTGATTTTTGGTTTTAAATGATGATTTCAAACTTACTGTGTAAATTTAAAATATTTGTGTTTATATGATTTTTAAGGTTTTAAAGGATTAGGGTTTATAAAAAAATTAGGGTTTAAGGCTTTAAAGGGCTAGGGTTTTACTATTAGAGTTGAGTTAGGGTTTAGTGTTTTAAAATTATGGTTTCGGTGGATGCATGAAGCTTTTATTGAAAACTAATTTGATACTTTTATGAGGTTTTATGAAAATAAACAAATGATTTAAAGTTTTTAAAAGCAAAAAAAGAAGTTTTTAAAGCTTTTGGAAAGAAATAGAATATAATTTAAGGGTTTTGATAATTTGGAAAGTAAATTAGGGTTTTGGGAAAAACAAAATTAATAATTTTAAATTCTTTGGAAAATAAAGAAACGAATTAGTGTTTTTAACTTTAGAAAAACTAAATTAAAGTTATAGGGTTTTTGATTTTGAAAGACAATTTCCTAGTTTTAGCTACTGTGAAAAATATAACAAAAAAAAGAATTTAATACATACCTCCTTTTGATGATTCCTCCAAAAATAATTCTTCTTGGATGAATTAAAACAAAGGCAGTTGCTGCCTTTGATCGTTTGTTAATGCTTTTCTGCTCCCTCGAAAGAAAAATCAGCTTGATTAAAGTTTCCTTCACAAATTCAGTTTCAAACTCTTTCAATTTTCCTCCTAATTTCTAATTGCCTTTTTCCCTCTCTCTGCCTCCTTATTTATAGAAGTTTTTATGGTTTTTTCCTAGTTGCTTACGGCATACATTATAGAATAAGAAAAGGAAACCAAAACCTAATTGTATTAGGTTTCAGAAAATTTGAATCGGAAACTTTAGCTGGCGAAAGAAAAACTGCTACGAAAAAATGCGCTAGCAAAAAAAATTGGCTGCGAAAAAAATGCACTGGCAAAAAAGCTGTCGTAGCTGCAAGAGAAATGCGCCTACGGGACATTTCGCTGGCAGGAAATTCCTACTGGAGAAATGGCCTTCGGCCAATCCGACTTTTTTTCATTTTTATTATTTATTTATTTTTTTTGTTTATTATTTTTGAAGCAAATATTACTTACTTAAAAATAACAAAAATTATTTTTTGGACTAAAAAATATATTAGACAACACAAAAATTATTTTGGACTAATTAAAATATATTGGACCAGACTGAGTCAAAAATTAAGGGTCTACAGTTTGCCCCCTGCTTGAATGATCTGAAGCTTTAGTGAAAGAGAGTGAAAAGCAACAAGACTTTAATTTTTGAGATAGTTGCAGTTTTGGGTTCTAGACCCGGTTCGAGTTCTTGACTCAAGGATAATTCTAAGTTCTGGACCTAAGGAAAATTTGGATTCTAGACCCGAGCTAAGTTCTGGACTTAGAAATAATTTTAGGTTCTGGACTTAATGGAAAATTTGGGTTCTGGACCCGAGCTAAGTTCTTGACTTAGAAACAAATTCTAGTTTCTGGACCTAAGGAAAACAAATTCTAGGTTCTTGACCTAAGGAAAATTTGGGTTTTAGACCCGGTTTGAGTTTGGACTCAAGGATAATTCTAGGTTCTGGACCTAAGGAAAATTTGGGTTCTGGACCCGGTTCGAGTTTTAGACTCAAGGAAGATTCTAGGTTTTGGACCTAAGGAAAATTTGGGTTCTGGACCCGGTTCGAGTTCTACCCGAGCTAAGTTCTTGGACATAGAAATAAATTCTAGGTTCTGGACCTAAGGAAAATTTGGGTTCTATACGCGAGCTAAGTTCTGGACTTAGAAAGAAATTCTAGGTTCTTAACCTAAGAAAAATTTAGATTCTGGACCCGAGCTAAGTTCTGGACTTAGAAACAAATTCTAGGAAAATTTGGGTTCTGGACCCGGTTCGAGTTCTGGACTCAAGGAAGATTCTAGGTTCTGGACCTAAGGTAAATTTGGGTTTTGACCTGGTTCAAGTTCTAGACTCAAGGATAATTCTAGGTTTAGGACCTAAGAAAAATTTGGGTTCCGAACGTAGTTCGAGTTCTACCCGAGCTAAGTTCTTGGACTTAGAAATCAATTCTAGGTTCTGGACCTAAGGAAAATTTAGGTTCTTGACCTGAGCTAAGTTCTTGACTTAGAAACAAATTCTAGGTTCTGGACCTAAAGAAAACTTGGGTTCTGGACTCGAGCTAATAATTTTTTATTTCAAAAAGTTTGGCTAATTTTTATGCATGTCTTCTTATTGCCCTCTGGGTGTAAAAATATTTATATAACTGCAATTATTTGAATGATTAAAGTGAATAATTAAATTTACTGTTTATTTACTGTGTAGTCACTGTTCATGCACTATTTACTATTTATAAATAGTAAATTTATTATTTGTAAATAGTATCAAAATAGTATTTACTATTAGAAATAGTACTTTCACTATTCATCAATACTAATACTATTCATGAATAGTAAAATGTACTGTTCATCAATAGTAATACTATTTATAAATAGTAAATTTTACTATTTATCAATTGTAAAGTTTACTATTTATGAATAGTAAAATTTACTATTCATAAACAGTTTGAATTTTGTTTTTTGCTTGCCGTTTCTCTATAAAAAACCACCATTCCTTCATTTTATCACAACACGATTTCAATTTCATAATTCTCTCAAATTTCTTTCAATTTTAGCACATATTTTTCAAAAACAATGCATATTTTGAGGTCAGGGACTCATTCTAATGCCGAGTGATTGGATTTTATTCGACATCATGAAGATGGAAATTTAGATATACTGGCCAGGATGCCACCCCATCGCAGTTCCAGTCAAAGGAGCGAGGTAATTATTTTTTCTTTTTTTATTGCTCTTGATTTTTTTGTCTTTTTGTTTTGCACTTTTTTTGTTATATATTTTTATATTTTTTGTTATTATTTGTTATTGTGAAAAATAAATTAAATTAAGTTGATAGAATAGTATGTACTTACCTGATATTAACTTACCCGGGTCGGTGTTAGCATGATAGTTGCATTGTTTGGGCTGGATGGTGTATTTACAAAGCCCGACAATAATACGATGTAGTGCCCTCTCGGGTAAGGCAGATTATCCGAGATTGTGGCTTTGAGCAGTTCATCTTACAATTGCCATCCGAGGAATATCAGATAGTTGGATACAACCCACACTTTTCACTTGCCCATTGGAGAGATGACAATTGGCCCGGTCGATTTTACTGCCATAATCGGCCTTCAATATGATGGTTTTTCGATTCCTCTGACCAACGATATTTTAACATTTGAAGAAATTCAGGAATTAATTGGTGTGGAACCATCATATAAAGGGCCTTTTAAGATAAAAATCGAGCCGATTCGTAGTTATTGGATGAACTACGAAGGACGGGTTGGCAGAGACACAGTCGAACAGTATACTCGAGGATTTTTGTTATATCTGCTCGGGTCGACCATCTTAGGCAACACTGAATCCTCCATTCACTTGTCAGTGTTGAGTGCCCTTTCTTATCTCAGAATGGTACCATCTTCTAGTTGGGGTGAGGCTGGTCTCGCGTGTCTTTACCATGGTCTTGATAAGCTTTGCCGAAATAAGAAGTCTTTTGTCGGCTTGATGGCGGTTGTCGAGGTATTCTTTTCCTTCACCAATATTATTTCCACTCTTTTCTTGCATGAATTTGATCTTTACTATCATTGTTGTAGGTATGGGCATATGAACATAACCTCGTGAAGGTACCCGTTATTTCTCGAGAGAGAATCGGGTATCCGAGATTAAATTTCTGGTTGTCTAATCGTGTGGACGTTCTCGGCTCTCATCATGTGCATACTCACCACTATATGTTGAGCCGCTTAACCTGGACCAGGTAAAATAACATTAGTATGCTTTAAATTTTATGTAAAAGTTTTACTTACCTTATGTTATTTTGCAAGTGAATTTGGTCTGGTGGAGCCCAGAAGTGCGAGCAAACTGGTCTCCTTTGATGAGGGCTGCACTGTCTTTCCAACATTCTCGCCAAATTATTGCTGGCCCAGTGTCTAGTGGCTGGTTTCTCGGGAGAGAGTTTATGAATGGTTTCTCAGTCCAGAGCAGTGGAGGTTTCGATGCAAATCCCGGAATATACTTTAAATATTATGTCGATGTCGGAGGATGCATGGTGGTCAGCCCGGTATGGTTATGATGCCAAGTCATTTCTCCATTCACCGGGTCCATTTTATGCCCATTTTATTCAAATAAGACTCTTGAACTTTGATCTATCTCCTGTCGGTGTACAGTAGATTTTCGACGAAAATGAGGGTAGAGATGAAGAGGAACATCACGGAGCTGCAGGAGAGCCTATTCCACATCTTGGGAACAGTACTTCTCAGGTAAAACTTTTACTACTTTTCCCTTGCAACTGCTTCTTTCTTTTTTGACTCTTTAATGATTGCTGCAGGCTGTTGGCTTGTTTGATCGTAAGGCTGGACCCTCTTTTACTGCCCCTTCGTTTGCTCATTCTAGCCCGCCAGATATGCCATCTCATCCGCAAGGCATTAATATGAACTACCTGGCACGTTACTTATTTCATAGTAGTTTATGCTATATGTATGCATGATTATGTATGCTCTTACCTTTTCCTTCTTGGCTCACAGCGGATGCTCGAAGAACAAAATAGGAAACTTCAAGAGGAGTTGGCTACAAGTCGTCAGCAGGCTTCTCATTTTGAAAGTTTATATCATCAATCTGAATAATAATTTTTTCGAGACTTTCAATTTCAGGGGATGAGGGATCCCGGTGCTTCTTCATCAAGAGGCCTCCAGACTGACAACCATGAGATCCTTTCGTCTGCTTCTGATGAGGACCATGACGGATCGGAACTTCAAGGTAATAAAGATTTTGGTGCTCCCGCTTTGGGTGATCCCAGGACGAGTAATTTGTCGAGTTTTGGTGCTCCCGCTTTGAGCGGACTCGGGACGAGTGATTTGCCCCCTCCTCCAACAGGCGATGACTTTTTCAAGGCTTTATTTGATGACCTACCACCACCCTCTCAGTGATATTTAAATATTGTAGCAATTGTAAAATCTAGTACAATAATGAAAAATATACAATTTGCATCTTTAACATAACCCCTCTCTTTTATTTATTTATTTTTTTTCATTACTGCACCACTTTTTTTTTACAGTACACCATAATTTACATCCACTTCATTTGCTAAACCAAATCCAACATGGTAAAGGAAATTCATTGCCAATTCCTTTCCTTATGCCATATGCTCTTATTCTTTCCCATCATCTTTTCCTTTTAACATTTGGAAAAGGTTTGTTTCTTCTATATAAATCACCCTTCATGCCATATTTTAATACATAAACCAAAATTCTTTCTCTTTCAACGTGAAGACTCCCTTTAACAATTTTAATTTCTTCTTCATTCATTCACCATGACCGAGCATCATTTAAAGAGAATAAAAATTCTATTTAAGAATATGGATGCCATTCATTGGAAGCAAATTTCATGGTCAAAACTTGATGTTTTAAAATGTTTTCAAAATGTCAAATTGGACCACTCCTTCTTACATGCCATGGCTTCCTTTTGGAATACGGATTCCAGGGTATTTAAAATTAATGGCTTTGAAATATGTCCCTTGATTCAAGAATTTGAGGCCATCCTTGGATATCCAAGTAATCAATAAATGGTGTTACCCACATTGATTTCCAAGACTCAACAGAAGATGCAGAAGTTATTTCAAATTCCAAAACCCGAAGTTCTTCGGTTGATGAGAGGTGAAAAAAATTCTACTTGCTCCTTTGATTGACTTTTGTCTCTCTCATTTGGCCCCTACTAAATTCTTTTGAATGGTGTATGAAATTGATTGTGTGACATTGGCATTGAATCGAAACTTAGTATTATTGTAGTTTGTACCACTAAGCCATTGGCTTAGCGCGATTATGGTTTATCGTGCAGGTAACAGGGAAGAACCGGAGAGTTCTTCTAGGTCGAGTAGAGTCTAGATCTTGAGGTGTTGATAGTGAAGCTTAAAGATCAAAGACATACTGCCAAACATGTATATATTTTATGTTTTGTAAAACTTGAGTTTTGATGTATATGTATTTGTAATTATTTGTTATATATTTTCCGCTGCGTTTTGAATAAACATTCTATCTATTGTGTTTTATAAATTTTCCTTATATGTTTTAAATTTGCTCATATTATTGTAAAAGAAGTGAGTCATTTGTTTAGTAAACCGTGGCATTTCTATATTCAGTATACGTATATTACGATCGTAACAGCATGCTGTGTACGTATACAGGGTATAGGAGTGTTACACCTTAGTTGGATTAGACCGATTTAAATCAGGATTGTCAAAGAGACTGACTGGGAGTCTGTTGCTGCTTCAGGTAATTACCTAAATTGCCCTTTCTGGTTTTCAATTTAGGTTTTCTTTTTCTTTTTATTGCTCTAACTTTTGCCTAGTCAGCCCATGCGGGTTTTCGGAACTAGAGAGCTGTCCTAATTTTTGCTTAAGCTGCCCTTGTGGGTTTTCAACTTAGCAGACTCTTTTTTCTTTTCCCTTTTTTTTAACTCTTGCTTCATAGATTTGGCTTCAAGAGCATCTTTGTTTGCTTGATACTCCATCCATGGACTTTGCCAGATACCTGCCACGTCATCATTCTGCTAGGAAGCTACTCCATCCTGCTTCTTCATATGCTGATTGGGTTGACTGGATCTACTCACGCTCCGAAGTCAATATCCGTTGGTTGGTACCTTGGTGGAAGATTTCTCATATCACCATGCGGACATACTTGATGTATGTTCCCCTTGCCACTCTTCATCAAGGTACATGCTATGATCCTCGCCAACTTGGCTGTCAGTATGGAGCTGAGCCTCGTGATTCTGACTTTGCTCCCGACTTAGACATGCCTTGCTTGACTGAAGCCTACTTGGATCAGTTGAGGCAAAGCTGGCCTGCACGTTACACTTATCGACTACCATAGATTTTACATTTGTCAATTTAGAATGTGTATTGTTAGGATGAAAAAATAATTAAAGTAATAAAAGATGCTTCTTTTCCATTTATAATTCGTCATCACCTTTTGCTATTGTGTTTATTTATTTCATCCATATCTGGTCGAATACTTATAACAGTGGACATAGAACAATTTTGACATTAATTCTATTTTATTAAATTGGGGAACAACCAAACATAAAGCCAGCATACACAAGATTACTCCTGTTGCCAATTAGCCCTTTCGGGTTTTCTAATTGATGATTTTCTCTCATTTAGCCCTAATTGTTGCCTAGCCCGCCATTTCAGGTTTTCAGAACTAGCGGACTGCTCTAACTTTTGCCTAGGCTGCCCTTTTTGGGTTTTCAACCTGTCAACGTTTACTGGCTCACTAAATTCTTTCGCGTCCATGTCTGAAAACTTCACCGTACCTTTGTTCATGACTTGTTTTATGACATATGGCCCTTCCCAGCTAGGCCTAAACTTCCCTCTTGGATCAGATATGTTAGGCTTACATTTCTTCAACACCAAATCCCCAACTCTGAATTTTCTATTTTAACCCTTCTATTGTAGGCCCGAGCTATCTTCTTTTGATACAGTTGGTGATGATATAGTGCCTTTAATCTTCTCTCTTCTAGTAGAGCTAACTGTGTGTATCTGCTTGCTACCCATTCCGTTTCAGATAGTTCAGCTTCCAAGACTACTCTTAACGACTTGATCTCAATTTCAATTGGCAATACTGCTTCCATCCCATAAAATAAAGAGAAAAGTGTCATTCCAGTAGGTGTTTGCACACTTGTCCTATGTCCTCATAAAGCAAAGGGAAGCATCTCTGACCAATCCTTGTAAGTCTTAGTCATCTTGGACAGAATTTGCTTAATTGTCTTGTTTGTTGCTTCCACAGCACCATTAGCCTTTGGTCTATAAGGAGAGGATCGATGATGATGGATTTGGTACTTCGAGAATAAATCCTTAACAAATTGTACCCCATTGTCTGATATCACACTATGCGGGACCCCGTATCTGCAGATGAGGTTCTTTTCAATAAACCTAGCCATTTGGCTTGCACCCAATTTATTGAAGGATTCAGCTTCGACCCATTTTGAAAAATAATCTACTGCTACCACAATGAAATGGTGAACGTTTGAAGCTGTCGGATGTATCTCTCCTATAATGTTGATAACCCAGGTGGCAAATGGCCAGGGTGAAGACATTGAATGCAATTCTTCAGGAGGCATGTGATTCAAGTTACCATACATCTGACATTGTTGGCACCTCTTTATGAACTCAATACAATCTCTCTCCATGGTCAACCAATAGTAACCTTGTCGAATAATCTTCTTAACTAGTGTAATATCCCAAAGTATGCCCTAGAAGTTTTGGAATATTTATTGTTGTATTTGGATTTAATGTATATGTTAAATTGGAAAGAGAAAAGAATTAAAGAGAGAGTGTATATGTCGTATATATGGAAATATATACAACATATACAAGTCAAAGTGATGATAGTCAAAAGAAGATTTTTATTTTTATAATTAATTAAAGTATTTTAGAAAGGAAATTAAAATGAGTGGAAGAGAAATATTTGAATATTTTATTAAATAAATTGCTTGGTGGAGGTTTAAGTGGAGGTTGAGTATTTGACTTTGCATCTTGTTCTTCTTCATTCTCTTCTTCTTTCTTGGTTGGCCGGGCATCACAAAGCAAGAGAGCTAGAGAGAGGTTTTTATTTTCAAGATCAAAATTGAAGGAAGATTCAAGTGATTAAGTTGGAAATTTAAGAAGTTTCATCATTTTTGGTAAGTTTCCTCTTGATCTCCTTGTTTTATTTTGAGTTGTAATTGAGTTTGATTGTTGTTATGTGATAGTGTGATTATGTTTGATTGTGGTATGTTTGAGAGTGTGGGAATTGAATTGAAGATAAGAGTTAGGTTGGTGTTGGTGTTGGAAGAGTTTGAGTTGTGTTTGTATTAGGGTTTTGAATTGGTGATTGTTGTAGATGTTGAGTTTGATTAATTATTCTTGTAAATCTTCATGATAATTGTGTTTGATGAATTTTAAAGCATAGAATACATGAATTTGGTCTGAAACAGAAGCATCTTGGATGCCACGCCCGTGGCCTTTGGTTGCCACGACCGTGGTCATTGGAAGCCATGGCCGTGGGGGGTTTTGAGCAAAGGAGGCAGAACCGTTTGTTAACCCACGCCCATGGGGGTTGGGAGGCCACGACCATGGGGTCCTAGAGAGAGTTGTTGGCTTGTAATTTATGATCTATGGGTCTAGTATGAGACTAATAGGTGTATAATTGTATTGAGGATTCATGTGTATTTGTAATTAAGTGTGTATTATTCTTTTTGTATTAGGTTGTGAAGAAGTTAGTTTGCCCTAATTCAAATGTTGAGGATTCTTGGAAGAGGAAGGGTATAGTTTGGTGTGAGTTGTTCTTAAGGTAAGTACAAACCCTACATTATTGCATATCTTGAGACTTAACACATTTGATTGTAAATGTGTTAAGTAATCTATTGCATTGTTGATGCATATTAATAATGTTATGTTTGGCATAATGTGAACTTTGTGGAATGTATGTTGAAAATGTGAAAGATATGATGATATGATGAAATATGAAATGTATGTGCAATGCAATTGGTTATGATGAATACTTCAATGATGAGTTGTTTTAATGTGAATTGAGATAATTGAGGCATGTTTGTCTAGATGATGATGTTCAATGTAATTGGTTATGTATACTCTATTGAAGAGATGTGAAGCCATTGTTGTTGGCTATAATGATGTAAATGAGATGATTGAGGCATGGTTGCCTAAATGATGATGAGAAAATGAGAATGAAATTGATAATGAATTAATGAATGAATTGTGTGTCTAATGTGTTATTCCATTTTTAGAGTTTTGTTGTTGGTGGCATGCCTATAGTAACAATATCTTGAAGTTAGGTTGGGCTTGATCCTTGAAGCCAAGTTGGGTTGAAGTTTAGCATGCTTAACTCCCCTTGAAGCTTGGTTGGGTCTAGTCCTTGAAGCCTAATTGAGATGTTACAACCCTTGAAGCTAGGTTGGGTTTGGTTCTTGAAGCCAAGTTGGGTTGATACTTAGCATGCTTTGTTCCCCTTGAAGCTTGGTTGAGCCTAATCCTTGAAGCCTAGTTGGGATAATGATAATGATAAATGTGATAATTAAATCAAAACATTAACTCTGAAAGTTGAATGGCATATTAGTGTCTTTTGGGCCCATGCTTGTCTTTGCTTTAATATGAACTATGGAGTGAGATATAATGTTATGAGATGATTATAATACATAAGTAACTTAATGAAAATGAATGTGGCTTGGAAAGCTATGTTGAGTAATGAAACTACGAAGATACAACATGATGTGTAATATGTTTATGGATGTGGAAAATTGTGAGTGTTACCTCATGAATGTTTTGATAAGTTATTGAATAATGCAAGGTTGTGAAATATAATATTCTTTTGAACTATTTTTGAAACTTGATTGTATGACATTGGCATTGCATTGAAGCATAATATTATTGTAGTTTGTACCACTAAGCCGTTGGCTTAGAGCAATTGTGGTTCATCGCGCAGGTAACAGGGTAGAACCGGAGAGTTCCTCTAGGCCGAGTCGAGTTTAGATTCTGAAGTGTGGATAGTGGGCTTAAAGATCAAAGACTGACTGCCAAACATGTAAAAACTTTATGTTTTGTAAAATTTGTTTTTGATGTATATGTATTTGTAAATACTGCTATATTTTCCGCCGCGTATTGAATAAAAATTTTATCTACTATGTTTCATAATATAACTTAAATGTTTTAAATTTGCTCATATTATTGTAAAAGGAATGATTTGTGTGTTTAGTAAACCATAGCATTTCTATATTCAGTATACGTATATTACAGATGTGATGGTATGTAGTGTGCGTATACGGGGTATAGGGGTGTTACAATTAGGGCCAAACCATTCATGTGCGGACCGTAACTTCCCGCATGTATTTCTGACATGATGCACTCCACTTCAGGCTTTCTTAAACATCTCAAATGCACTCCATCAGGCCATCTTCGATATAACTCTCCATGGAAGGTGATGTATTGCAAAGACCACCGCCTTATGGCTCTTCTCTCTTTCTTTGTTTCCCCCGGCAGGTATTCTCTTTCTTCCAAAATTGCCTTATAGTATCATACCACGCACCATGGTCCTTATTAATTTCCATGATTGTTTCATATTCATTGCAAGGAGTTGGTGAACTGGTCAAGATCAGAGTCTTAAGGAATAAGCTAACAGGGTTTTCCCATACCGAAGCCAATGTGGCTAGGGCATCAGCCATCAGATTTTCTTCTCTTGATAGGTGTATAAACCTACACTCCTTAAAGTTCTTTTTCATCATGGTCAAGTAATGGTGGTATGGTTTTAATTTTTCTTCTTTCAACTCCCATTCTCCATTTACTTAGGATACTATTAGTAATGAATCGCCAAAAACTTCCACCTTATCCACCTTCATTATCACTAGGATTTCCAAACCGAAAATACAAGCTTCGTACTCCACCATATTATTGGTTGCCCTAAATTTTAACTTTTTGGCTAAAGGGATAAATTCCCCTTCGGGCGATTCTAGTATAACTCCCAAACCTGCTCCTTTCCTGTTTACTGCTCCATCAAAATACATTTTCCACCCTTGTACTTCAATTGCTTCTAAATGTTCATCTGGAAATTCCAAGATTACCTCTTTGCTTTCTGGTAATGGTTGTTGGGCCAGGAATTCTGCCACCGCTCTACCTTTGATTGTTTTCATGGTTACATACTCAATATCAAATTCCTCTAATATTATCAACCATCGACCATATTTCCCAATTAAAGAGGGTGTCTCCCTTAAGTACTTCATTGGATCCAACCTGGAAATTGCTTGCACACTATACGATTGATAGTAATGCCGCAACTTCTTAGATGACCAAACCACGGCTATACTTGTCTTTTCAATGATACTATACTTAATTTCATAAGGTAGGAGTTTTCTACTCAAATAGTAAATTGCATCTCAATCCTTGATTCATCTGCTTGGGCTAGTATGGCTCCTATTGACTCTTCTTCTACTGCTAAGTATAGTAATAGAGGTTTACCGGGTTTAGGTGGTTTTAAAACAAGTGGATTCAACAAATACTCTTTTATTCGATCAAAGGCCTTTTGACATTCTTCATTCCATACGACCAACTGATTCTTTCTAAGCAATTTGAAGATAGGCTCACAAATTGTTGTGAGCTTTGCTATAAATCTGCTAATGTACTATAGTTTACCAATGAATCCCCGAACTTCTCTCTCCGTCTTTGGGGCTGGCATATCCCTGATTTCTTTGACTTTGTCAGGATCTATCTCAATGCCATTAGAACCAATTACATGTCCCAATAATTTGCCTGAAGTAACACCGAATACACACTTCTTCGGGTTTAATCTTAGCTTATATTTCAAAGCTATATAGAAGAATAATTCTAAGTTTTGGAAGTGTTGCTCCCTTGTATCCGACTTAACCATCATATCATCAACATATACTTCAACTTCTTTGTGCATCATGTCATGAAATAGTGTGGTGGCCATCCTTTGGTAAGTTGCTCCAACATTCTTTAAGCCAAACGGCATCACCCTATAACAAAATATACCCCATGTAGTAATGAAAGCAGTTTTGGATTTATCCTCTTGAGCCATTAACACTTGATTGTATCCGAAAAATCAATCTACAAATGAGTGTAGCACGCTAGAGGCTGCACTATCAATGAGAACATCTATATGAGGTAAAGGAAAATCATCCTTAGGGGAAGCCTTGTTTAAATCTCTATAGTCCACGCAGACCCTTATCCTCCCATCTTTCTTTGGCATGGTACTATGTTGGCTAGCCAATCTGGGTATTCTATCACTTCAAGGAACTTCACTTGTATTTGCTTGGTGACCTCTTCTTTAACCAATTCAGCCCATTCAGGTCTTAATCGCCTAAGCTTTTGTTTGACAGGTTTTATGTGAGTGTAAGTAGGGATATGATGCTCGGCTATGTCTCGATCTATCCCCGTCATATCTTCATAAGACCAGGCAAATACTTCTTCATATTTTTTGAATATTTTTTTCAAATCTCTCTCTCTCTCATCAGGAGTAAGGTTGGATTCTATGCTAATGTTTTTAGGATTTTCAGTTGTTCCCAAATTTAATGATTGTGTGTTAACAGAATTAATATTAAAGATGCTCATGTAACTACTATTTGAATGTATGCAACCATCAAGAGAAACATCACACAAGTAAGCAAAATCAGACTTTATTGCATTCATTTTGGAAAAGAAAACATCATCATACTCATACAAAGCAGACAAATTAAAATCAAAATAGAAATCATTGTTCTCAGAATCATAAAGCAGGATGTCTTCAAACTTTTCTTCGACCAGTGCAGCAATCTCTTCCGGGGTCTTCTCGGCTTTCATGACAGCTTCATTCTTCTCTTTTGGATTGGATTCTTTGCTGGTTGGTAGGGTGAGTTCTTTCTTCACTTGCTCCACTAGCTCGGCAACATCTGCAAAAATTTCAAAACCTGGGATTAACTTACCCGTGAACATGATTGGCTCGGGCTTTCCTTGGAGTGGTCCCATATCTGGTGCTTTCAAAAAAATCTCTTCAAGTGGTGGGAAGCTCATCTTCTCACTCTTCTTTGGCTGGACATCGTTGCCTTCATCATATCCCAACCCTTTCTTGGATGTTTGAGTTCTAAAGTCCGGCAGCTTTGTCAAACTGGCCTTACCTTTTCCAAGACCAGTTCCGGGATGGTAGTTCATGTTCTTCATCATATTCAAGACTTTGGAGTCCATTACTTCATCATCAAAAATTACAGCTACTTGGAAACCATTGAGAGGCCTCTCAATCATTAGAGCGTTAACAATCGCATTATCTTCGGCTTCAATGACCACTGTCTCATCTCCGTTGGGGAACTTAATCTTTTATTGAAGGGTGGAAGGAACTCCACCCAAAGGTTGAAACCATGGTCGCCCCAAGAGCAAGGCGACAGTAACCGGTATGTCTAAAACAGCAAACTCAACAATAGATTTAATTGGACCAACCTTGACAACAACTTTGAAAGTCCCTTCGGCGTGCCTCTTAGTGTTGTCATAAGCATGAATTGTTACCTCGGTTGGGTTTAGATCTCTTGTTGACATGGCTAGCTTTGGCAATATCTTAAGTGGACAAACATTTATGGTGGATCCATCATCAACCATTACACATGGAGTCCTCTTCCCCATGACTTCTATTTTGATAAAGAGAGGGCGGATGTGGTCTCTCCCCTCCTCCGGTAAGTCCACATCCGAAAAAGAAACTGCTCCCATATTAACTTCACTCTTTTCTTGAACCTCTTCACATTTCAATACTTCCCTAATTTTTATGAAGTTGATCATCTCCTCTGGTGATGTGGAGGTAGAAATGGGAATGCTAGCTAAGGCTTTGGCCATAGTTTCTCGGTGCTTTTTAGAAGTAGCTAATAAGTTGCTTGGGTTCTTTTTAATTGCTTGAGCACAATGTCATCTTCTTCTACTTCAACATCCTTACCCTTATTAGTTTCTACTTTCTTAGGTGGTGGCATTGCATAAGGCTTACCGGATCTAGTGTTCATCACCTAATCTTCTTCGGGCTCAAACCAAGTCCACTCCTCCTTCTTGGGTACAATATCATCATCACTATTACTTGAATCCCAAAACCCATTAATAACACAAATCATTACCTCTCCACCCAATATAGCTTGTTTAATTTTGACAAATGCCTCTTCTTCTTTGGTTGCTTCTCCACCCATATCTTGAAAAGAAGACATGACAAAGTCCTCATGCAAACCTCCTCCAATCATGAAGGTTGCCGGTGGTGGTACCCTATTGAACTTTGGTAATGGGTTGTCTTTGGTGTTTGGCTTCTTGGGCTCGGGTAGCTTCCCATTATCAATTAGATTTTGGATCTCATGTCTCAACCTCACACATTTATCCGTGTCATGGCCTTGCATTTGGTGAAATTGACAAAATGCTTTGGTGTCAAAATTAGGTGGGAGAGGGTTAGGCAAAGGATGAGGATTTAAGGGTTGTAGCAATCCCTTTCTTTGAAGTTTGTTGAGAACCCAAGACATTGGCTTCCCCAATTCCAAAAATTGTCTCCTCGTTCCTTGGTTAGTAGCATTAACACCGACGGCCTTTTGTATGCTTTGGCTACCAGATTGATAGCTCCCTTTCTCGTTCCTTTTTGTTGCAAAATGGCTCTTCTCCCTTTCCCATTCTTCAATTTGCAAACCAGCTTGAAGAAGGTCTTTGAAATAACGGATGAGTGTATGAGACATCCCTCACGAAGATTAGGCAACACCCCTCTCACAATCATCCTCATTTGATCGGATTCATTGGGCCTCTTCTTGAGTAAAGCAGCCTTGTTTCTCCATCTCTTGACATAATCTACAAAATTCTCATTCGGCCTTTGCCTAATGGACTCCACTTCCATTAAGATAACTTCTAACTCAACATTATATCCATATTATTGGATAAAGGCTTTGTAAAGTAGATCCCAACTCTTTTGTGTTCCATCATCTAAGGTATTGAACCAATTTTGGACAATAGGGTCCAATAAGAGCATAAAGTACATTAGGGTTTGAGCCTTAGTAGCGCAGCCATACTGCATGGCAGTGATATACTGCTTCATATGGAGATGAGGATTTTCGATGCCATTGTATTTAGCAAAGGAAGGCATCTTGAACTCATAAGGGACCTCTTCATCTTGTTCAAAAAGTTTATCGATCTCAGACATCTCTTCGGTTTTCAAGATTCTATTCTTCTTCTCAAATTTCTTTTCTAAATCAGCAATCATCTTTTCAACATCTGACGTCTCGGTCTTTTCAATAGTTGTTTTCTCAATAACCTTCGATTCTTTCTTCTTCTCTTAAACATCTTGGTACTATTGAGCCTAATCATCATCATCATTAATGATCACCTTTTTATCATCAAAAACCACTTCACCAACTTTAGTCTTCCCTTTGTCCCTTGGCTTCTTAGTGCTAGCAGATGCCTCGGCATGATTCTATAAGATTGCAGTCAATTGGTTCTTCATGGTCTCATCTAGGGCCTCTTTTATTTCTTCTATCTTGTCATTGAGGGCCTCATCCACCATCCTTTGAATTTGTTCGGGCTCCATTGTTCTTGGTGAGTAAGTGATTGAGTCGTTGCTAGATACTTCGTCTCCGGTATAGGTCGAATTGTTGTAAGCTTTTGAACTATCGTAATCCAGGGCTGTGAGCCAGAGAGGGTCAATGATATAAGATGCAAATGTATGCATGTATGCATGAACAATCAACAAAGAAAGATAATTAGAACATTCCTTCCAATCTTATAACATCCACACATGAATGGCGAGTCTCTTTTCCTAGGCATATGGTTAACAAAATACCAACATGGGGTACCTTGCTTTCAAATAATTCCCTCGGACGCTTCAACCAATAGTTATATTTTCTAAAATGGAAATCAGTTTATAATAATTCGCATTAATTAGGTTTTAATCCTTTCAACCAACTATAGTATCTTTTATGCTATATTGGATTAAAACTAAATTAAGAGGTTTATTATAGATAGATTTCTCACTTGAAAAAGGTAACTAATGATTCATGCCAAAAATAAGCCCATGGTTAATTTATTCTTAGTATAAACTAATTGACCTCAATATTTTGCAAGCTCTTTGTAAGGAAAGGTTGGGTGAAAATAGTTTTGTTTCTAAGTCCATTGTAAAAGAATTTTTGATTAGTTTTTAGAAAAGTCTTATGTCCAAAGACCATCTTAAAAAATTTTGAAAATAGCTTGATCTTTTGGACTTTGAGCTTACAATATACTTTGGTCATATTAGAAGAAGAACAAACCAAATAAGCTATAATTAAGATTAAGATAAACTAACCATAGTAAAAAAACATGCATTTGGGGTAAAACCTAAGGAAAGTAACTAGGCCAATTACATGAGCTTTAGTCTTTGGGTTAAAATGCTTAAGTTCCCATAGCAAGTATATACCAAATGGTACGAGGCTATGAGTGGTTATACCATGCTTGATCTCCATACCTTGAGTGAAAGTATGGTATCCCTCATATAACACAACACGGGTAACATGGGCGTCCTAACTCATGCACACGATGCAATCTAAGATGATGCAAAGGATAATATCATTATAAGAAAGAATAGAATAATATAAAGACCAATGGAATCAACTTCTCTTGTCCCTAGTGGAGTCGCCACTGTGAGCGGGAATTTTCGCCCCCACTCCCGATGGAATGGTTCTTGCGACTTCGGCACTGTTTAAGCTCGGGGCCATAGAGAACACGGACCTAAGTCCGGAGAAAATGGAGTCGCCACCCGGACGGGCCGGGAAAAAGAAAGGGGTGGATGACTCGATTCCTAAGGAATCCCCAACCCCCTAATGGGTTCGAAAAGTTGGGTACGTGTGGGGAAGGTGAGAAATAGCCCAGCACCCCCACAACGACCGATTCATTGGAACTGGACTCCTTTACTGGTCTTAATATTATAAAATTCTTAAGTATAACAACATTATCCATATTACACACAATAATTAAAAGAAAACATCAATATATTAAAATCAAAGCAAGGTCCAAGCAAAATAAATAAATGGACACCCATCCAAAGATGGAAACATGTCCTTACATCACATGCCTAAATAGGACACCCGCCGAAAGGTAGAAACATGCCCTTTACATAGGTTCTAAAATAGAAAAGCAATTTAAATTACATGATATTTAACTAATGAGGTACCCACCAAGTGGAAACATACCTCTTACAACATTTGGAAATCTAAATAAATTGATAAAAGTAAACAATAAATCATTCATAAACGGCATTAAATATCAATAGAAAATAAATATCCATCCATGATAAATAAAATAAACCAAGCATTGAACTTAAATAAATTAAAGCATATAAAATAAATCAAAGCATAATCAAATATAGAATTGAATAAGGCAAATAAAAGTCTAAATTATAGCTACTGTTTCTTTATTTCATGTGTTTAAGGTTTTGGAATTAATGGAATTTGGCTACTGTGATTTTAAGAGAAATAAAATAGATTAAGGATTTTATGTTTTAAAAGGTTGGTAAGACTCTTTGATTAGCCAAACTAGGGTTTATGATGTAAAATCGTCAAACTAGAATTTAGACTCTTTAAAACACTTTTGATTTTTGGTTTTAAATGATGATTTCAAGCTTACTGTGTAAAATTAAAATATTTGTGTTTATATGATTTTTAAGGTTTTAAAGGATTAGGGTTTATAAAAAAATTAGGGTTTAAGGCTTTAAAGGGCTAGGGTTTTACTATTGGAGTTGAGTTAGGGTTTAGTGTTTTAAAATTAGGGTTTCGGTGGATGCATGAAGCTTTTAGGGTTTGAAATTCAATTTGATACTTTTATGAGGTTTTATGAAAATAAACAAATGATTTAAAGTTTTTAAAAGTAAAAAAAGAAGTTTTCAAAGCTTTTGGAAAGAAATAGAATATAATTTAAGGGTTTTGATAATTTGGAAAGTAAATTAAGGTTTTGGGGTTTTGAAGGAACAAAATTAATAATTTTAAATTCTTTAGAAAATAATGCAACGAATTAGTGCTTTTAACTTTAGAAAAACTAAATTAATGTTCTAGGGTTTTTGATTTTGAAATACACAATTTCCTAGTTTTAGCTACTGTGAAAAATATAACAAAAAAAAAGAATTTAATACATACCTCCTTTTGATGATTCCTCTAAAAATAATTCTTCTTGGATGAATTAAAACAAAGGTAGTTGCTGCCTTTGATCATTTGTTAACGATTTTCTGCTCCTTCAAAAGAAAAATCAGCTTGATTAAAGTTTCCTTCACAAATTTGGTTTCAAACTCTTTCAATTTTCCTCCTAATTTTTTATTGCCTTTTTCCCTCTCTCTGCCTCCTTATTTATTGAAGTTTTTATGGTTTTTTCCTAGTTGCTCACGACATACATTATAGAATAAGAAAATGAAACCAAAACCTAATTGTATTAGGTTTCGAAAAATTTGTGTCGAAAAATTTCGCTGGCGAAAAAAAAACTGCTGCTGAAAAAATACGTTGGCGAAAAAAATTGGCTGGGGAAAAAATGCGCTGGCAAAAAAGCTACCGCAACCAGCTACGGCAGCTGCTGGCAAAATGCGCCTGCGGGCCATTTCTCCCGCAGAAAAAATCTACATGCAAAATGGCCTGGGCCATTTCGCCCACAGGAAAATCCTGATGGCGAAATGGCCTTAGACCAATCTGACTTTTTTTTTCATTTTTATTATTTATTTATTTATTTATTTATTATTTTTGAAGCAAATATTACTTACTTAAAATAATAAAAAAAAATTGGACTAAAAATATATTAGACAACACAAAAATTATTTTAGGGCCTTGGGAAGTAATTTAAGGCCTTAGTAAGATGATGGAAGTGATTAGAAGAAAAGCTTGGAGTGCAGCCAGTTTCACACGTACCTGTGAGATTTATGAAGCCCTGTGAGAATAGCTGGATGGACCCACTGCTTAAAGATTATTAATTCTGTTTAATGGGCCACGTTTTATATCATTACAGAAGGCTTAAAAATAGGATTTTGTTTCCATACTTTATATTTTCCTTATGCAATTAGGAATGTTTTCCCTTATGCAATTAGGAATGTTTTTCCTTATGTAATTAGGAATGTTTTCCTTATGCAATTAGGAATGTTTTTCCTTAATGCAATTAGGAATGTTTTCCTTATGCAATTAGGAATGTTTTCCTTATTCAATTAGGAATGTTTTAGTCTTAATTTTTCATATGCAATTAGGAATTTTGTAACCCTTATTTAAGGGCACTATTAGGCCGAATTTGATATACAACATTTAATAAAATTTTTTGAATTCTTCTACAAGCTCTTCTTGTGAGATTAGAGTGGATTCTTTAATTCTTTCTTTGCATCAAGAATTAGGTTTACTTATCAACAAGTGTTGTGGCGTTTTCCTTCTTCTTACCAACTAAATCCTTCAATCATAGTGAGTTCGCGTCTCTTTATAGGCATTGGGTTCCTTAGGAGGTGATTATCAAGTTTCAAGGAGTTCTCTACCATTGTTATACGTTGGGTTTGCTGCCATCGTTGCTAAGGGTCCGCGTCATTTGGTATCAGAGCCTTGCTACAAGGTAATTTTTATCTACTTTGTCTTTCTTGGGTTTGTTAATTTAGGTCTTTTAAATTTCTGTGATTTAGGATTCTTAGAGAGTCTAGTCTTTAATTTTTGAAAAAGAGTCATATATCAAAATTCAAAAAGTTTAAAGATTGTTCAAAGAGTAATTCAAAACCTAGGAAAAGGAGTCTGATTGAATTTCGAAACCTAAGCCTTGCATCTGAATTGGATTCGAAACCAAGATTAGGGTTCTTGAAAGAAAGCAAAAGCTAGAGTTTTTGTTCAAGTTTGATTTCGATTTGATTTTGAGTGAATCTGGGGTTGCGAATTAAGTCTAGATTTTGAAAAGCTTTTGGGAGTAAATTAAGTCTCGAATCAAGGGGATAGTGAGAGGAAGCAAAAAAAAAAAAAAGAGTACAAAACCACCTCAACAAAAATTGTTTGATATTCTTGATATTTGGGTGCTAAGGATCAGATCTAGGTGGGTGAGAAGTAATAAAATTTTTGGGCGAAAAATTTCACCTTTTGAGGGGCTTTTGGAATTCGAAAATTAGACCTTAATATTCATGTTATTTGAGTGTTATAGGTGGGAATTAGAGTCTAGAAGCTAGCGTTTTGGGTAGAATTGATTAGGTCCATACAACATCTTGCCAAGTGTGGGTTGTTTTTTATTCATTATATCCAAATTTGTCTTGTTTATTGTCTTCATTGTTTCTGATTTCTTTATCTAGCTTTTAATTCCATTACATTGCTAAGTATCATTTGCTTGTGTCGATACTTGGTTCTATATCGAGTAGTGCAAATTACCTTGCATTGCCTCCGGATACTTGTCTTGTTTTCTATCTAGTTCTAGGATTTACGTCTAGTTTCTTGAACGACTTGACAATTGTTGGTTGGTGAGCTTGGTTGTGAAGTGCAATCAAGGAAGACAAGAAAAGTGAGGTAATTCTAAACACTTGAGTGAATTTTGATTATTACTAATCTTGTTTCTTTGAGTTTGTGTAATATCCCTAAATGTGCCTAGAAGTTGTGATGTTAGTATTGTTATAATGGAATTGAATGTGTAATTGAGAAGTGGTAATTGTGTATGGTTTAATTGAATGCTAAAAGAAGTTGTGAGATAATGTATATGTGTGTAGTTGGAAGGAATGCTTTGTGTAGAGAGAAGTGTATATGTAGTGTATATGGTGATATATATCACATATAAGTTGGTCAAAGGGCTTGGTCAAGGGAAGAGGATATTTTAATTGTGATTTGTGAAATTACCAATATGGGTATATATGTGACAAAAGTTTAGTTAAATGGATGAGGGTATTATAGTAATTTTCTTTTGGATGAGTATTTAATGCATGTTGACTTTGTGTTTTCTTCATCATTTCTTCTTCTTCTTCCTTGTGTGGCCGGCTCACCTAAGGCAAAGGAAAACAAAAGAACAAAGAAAGGTTTTGATGATTCTAAGCTCAAATTGAAAGAAGATCTAAGTGATCAAGTTGATGATTCAAGAAATTTCATGATTTTAGTAAGTTTCTCTTGTTTACTTTGATTCTTTTTGAAGTTGTGTTTGGATTGAGTTATGTTTAGTGATAGTATGATTAAGTATGTTTGTAATTTGTTGAGAAGAGTTGAAATAGATTTGAAAAGGAGAAGTTAAGTTGGTGTTTGAATTGAAAGAGTAAGTTGTGTTGGTATTAGGGTTGTGAAGTGGTAAGTGAGGTTTAACTTGAGTTTGATCAATTGTTTTTCATAAATCTTCATGTTTGTTGGAGAAGCAAGTCAAAAATATGTGATTTTGGGTGAGGGCAGTAGCATTCTTGATGCCACGCCCGTGGCCTTGATGGCCATGGCCGTGGTCAAGTGTGGCCATGGCCGTGGTCAAGTGTAGCCATGGCCGTGGAGGTTTGGAGCTTGGGTGGCAGATTCATTCCTTATCCCATGCCCGTGGGGGTGGGAGTAGCCACGGCCGTGGGCTTTAGAAGATGATGTTGAATGATATTTTATAATCTAAAGGTCTAAGATGAAGTTAATAAGTGATAAATTGCATTGAATCTCATGTATTGTATCAATTCTTGGATTAGGTTTTGGAAAGAAGAGAATTGCCTAAGTTAAGAAGTGAAAGAAGCTTGGATAAAAGAAGTGTTGAGAGTTGTGTGGATTGCTATTAAGGTAAGTGCAAAACCCTATTTGATTGCATATAATTATATGATCTTGGACCTTAACATATTTGGTTATGAATGTGTTAAGTAATCTATATGATATTGTTAAAATAAATATGAATATTGTATATGCAATGAAAAGTAAGAGATATGATAATATATTTAAAATATATGAAAAGTGAAAGAGGTGAGGACATGATTTATATGATGTGTATTCAAATTATATGATAATGCAATTAATTGTGCATACTTGAGTAATGAATGATTATGTCTATATATATGAAATGTGAAATGTATATGATGTGATATTATGATGAAAGATGAATTGTGAATTGTGATGGAAGATATGAAAAGCCATTGTTATAGGCTATGATATTGGAAATGAGATAAATGAGGCATGTTTGCCTAAATAAAGCCATTGTGGTTGGCTATGATGATGTAAATGAAATAGTTGAGACATGATTGTCAAATGAATTGTGAATTGTGAAATGAGAAATGAATTGAGAAAAGAAGTTTATGATGAAATGTTGTGTGCCTAATATGTTGATTCAACTTTCAGAGTCCTGTTTTTGATGGCATGCCTATGAATCATTGGATAGGTGAAATGGGATGGCCCGTAAACCGATTCCAATTGAAATGAATCACTGGATAGGCGAAATGGGATGGCCCGTAAGCTGGTTCCAGTTGATAAATGTGAAATGTGATGATTATGAATCATTGGATAGGCGAAATGGGATGGCCCGTAAGCTGATTTCCAATTGAAAATTTGTAACAGTCTAGCCGGGTTGAGGATCTCCTCATGTTAATGAGTTGATGGTCCAAGAGACTGGGTCTGTTACGCTATCCATGGATAGAGATATGATATATATTGCCTACGGGCTTGATGATTGTGATATTGAATCAAACACAGGGACTCTGAACTTTGAATAACATATTAGGGTGTTCTGGGCCCAGGTCTGTCTCGGTTTTCAATGTAATTTACAATACGTGAAATGGATGAAATCTATAATTGTCTTTATTGAAGATGTACTTTATGACATGATAAGTAAATGTAATGTTGTGATATGATTATATAACATAAATGAATTATTGAAAGAAGATGTGATCTGTGAAGTTATATGAAATATGCGATTATGAAGTATAAAATGATATATATGATATGTATGATGTGAAATTGGTAAGTATCATAATATGAAGGTTCTATCAATTTATTCAATTATGTTTGATGGATATATTATATATGTATATGTCTACTACATATGAGATTAATAGGAATATATGAGGAATGCATTGAAAAAGGGGAAAACAGAGTAAGAAAATGATAAAACATAATGCTAAATATATGAGGTATGTTTCCTTTGTATTGTATCTTTTAATGTTTACTTGTACTACTAAGCTTTCAAGCTTAGCGCGGTTATATTAATCGCGCAGGTAAATGGGTGATGGAGCTGGAGTTAAGTCAGTATGTCGCGAAGAGAGCAAGTGTAGTTCGAGACCAACTAGATGGTGGTGCATGCATGTAATAGTTAATTATATTGTATTTTCATAAGAATGTATTCATATGTATAAATGATTTGTTGGAAGAGATAATGTATTTTATATATGTGTATTATTATCAAATGAATAATAATTATTGAAAGTACTTTTATATATTTCAATGTGATATTGTTTTGGAATAAGAGAAAAGATTTTAAATTTGTAATAACTAGTGACATCCTTATATCTTATATACTTACTGTATGTATACATGGTATATGTATAGTACTTATATGGGGTATCGGGGTGTTACATATATTTTGGTATCAGAGCTTAGGTTTCGAGATTCTCGGCCTAAGTAAACTTAAAAAGAAGAGTTTTTACAAGAAAAATGATGATAAATGAGAATGACAAGAATGAAATTTTTGATACATGCATATGCATTAACACCTAGGTTGGTCTCAAGTGTGGTATTATGTGAAGTGAAGGGTATTTGAATTGTATATGAGATGGATAATAGTGTGTGAATGAAGTTTTACTTGAATGGAAATTAAAGAAAGAATGATGTGGAAAGATTTATATGAGTTTAATTACTAAGTTTAAGAATGGGAGTTTATTTAAGGAAAGTAAAATTTTGAACCATTGATTATTGAAAAGTGATTGTAATATAAAGAAATGAATAGTAGAATAAAGTTGTAAATGAGTTGAAAATAAAATCAAGATTTAAGTATATGATCTTTCCTTTATAATGTGAATCTCCTTCTACTAAACCTTACGTTTGAATTTCTAGAAAGAGGAAATATTGTTGGATAATTAATATGGATAGATATGTTATTAAATGAAGAGAGTATGGTGATATATTGAGTAAGTTGATGGGTATAGATGAAGTTTGACCATTTAAGGTTTGAATATGTAAAGTTAAAGTTTTAAAAAGGAAAAGAGATCATGTTGGTTAAATAAGAAAATATAATGGTGTTATTTGCATTATTGTTTTAAATGCAAATATTGTGATTTTAATGTTAGAAATGTAATATGTTTGAGTGTTGTTAAAGCTCATGTTAATGGTGGTAAGATGTAACATTTGAATTTGTTTGAAAGGAGCTTTAATAATTGTGAAAAGAATATATTTTGAGGTTGTTTTGTAATATGTATACATAAGATGTTTTCTTAAGTTGATACTAAGAAAATAAGATGAGTAAATGGAAGTTTGAGTAAAATAGTAAGTTGAGAGTTTATTGTATTAATGGAACTTGGATAAAGGTTATTTAAACATCGATAGATTAATATAAGTTAAATTTATGAACTATGTGAAATGAGTATTATTGAATATGAGAATGAATATTACTGTACATGAGATTATTATCGAATTGGGTAATGTGATTGATAGTATGAGAATGATTATGTTTGTATTGACAAACTTGTGCAAAGTTAAGTTATGTGATAAGATGGATAGTGAGAAGTGGGTGGATCAATGTTGGTTTAAGAAATTGAGATTTGTGATAACTAGATTTGGAAAGTGTATAGAGATTATTGAACTCAATGTGTACATGATTGGATGTAATGTATATATATATATGTTGTAAGGTAAACAAATGAAGGTAAAGATGGTATACTAAATGTATAAAAAAAATGTGAGAGAGATATCACTTTAGTAATGTGACTAAGATTTTTTGAAGTATTATTATTATGATGAGACTGATATTGCTCAATGATAAGTAATTAATGTTAAATTGTGTTCATGATATGGGAAAGAGGAATTAAATATAATGGTATGATTATGTGTAAGCATGTATAAGAAATGTGGAAAGTAAGTCACACTGTGAATGTGACCTATGTATGTGAATGTGATAAAATTTCTTGATTAGTGGTATGAAAATTTATTTTGAAGAAAAAGGGAAGTGGATAAGTGAATGAAAATGAGCTATTATAAGCCATTTTACTGAAAAAGGTAAGAATAGATAGGGAATTATATTAAATGCTTATAAAGATGAAAGTGAAAGAGATGTCACATTGGTAATGTGACCAAGACGGATGTGAAATGTTAGTATAATCAGAATATATATATATAATTTTAATGTAAACTCATACTTTACATCATATTGAATGAATGAGAATGATAGTGTTTAAAAGAAAGTGATAAACATTAAATTTATATTGAATATATGAAAAAGGAAAATAAAATAAGAGCATATAATTTAGTGTATACATGTATATGATATGTGAACTGAGTTTTTTTTTTTTTTTATTGAATGAAATTATGATATATAAACAAGTGTGTAAATCACTTTATGAAGGTGATTTATGAAGGTGTATATGGTATAATTATTAGTTTAATGATATTGGGAAATAGTGGACAATAATATTGTTATGATCATAACTGAATTTGGCTATCATTAATGTTATGAGCCAAAGTATGGGTATGAGGAAATGTTCTATGTATATAGATATTATAAGAGGTTATAAGGGAAAAAGAAAGTATAAGGTATGAAGTTTTTTTTTTTTTTTTAAAAAAAAAAGATAATATTGTTATATATGCGATAAGCTAATGATGATTAAATAATTAAGAGTAAATTGTTTTGAGATAGAGTTAAAATGTGTTAACTCTTGGTATAGAGAAAGTTTAGAGAATGAATATGTGATAATGGTGATACAATTTAACAATGTAATTGAAAAATTGGAAATAGAATAATAGAGGAACTGTATTGATGTATAAGTTTCAGATGTAACCATTAATCTCCTATGACCATATGAAT
This sequence comes from Garcia nutans, assembly GCA_947685225.1. Classification (NCBI taxonomy): domain Eukaryota; kingdom Viridiplantae; phylum Streptophyta; class Magnoliopsida; order Malpighiales; family Euphorbiaceae; genus Garcia; species Garcia nutans. The sequence continues at coordinate 13,979,097 of CANTUV010000040.1, forward strand.
TGTATATTGAGATTGGCCAAACAACTTGGTTATCCATAGAGTTGGGACTAAGAAAATATAATTGTAAAACAGCTTTGATAAGATTGATAATTATGTTCTAGAAGCATGGCTAAGGGTTATGATGGGTGAATTGTATTTTATAATTCTTGTGGTAACAATTTAATTAAAATTTTGGAAAAGAAAAGAAAGGACAGAGAATTGTGAAAATACTTTAAGTTATGAGTAATGTGAGAAAAAGGTAATTAGTGTAAATATAGTAATGGTATGAAAGATAAGGAGATGATAATGAAAGAGATTGCAGAATGTAATTGAGAGCTATATTGGATATATTTATGGTATATGGTGAATAAGTGGATGGGTTTAAAATTGAGTGAGTAATCCATGAATGATAAGTATGGTATGAGATAATTATGAATATTTGATGAGAATTGCATTGAGATAATGAAAGATAAGTTGAAGTGGATGGTTAATTATGATAATTTTGATAAGTGAATTATTAATTTGAATCAAACAAGATTGAGATGTTAGTATATTGTGGAGAATAGATCGGTTGATCTGGATTTTTACAATAATTGTGAATTATTATTGGGATTTAATATGTATAGTTGTACTAAAGGCATAAGAGATAGATAATGATGTATACAATGTAATATTTTGATAGATGAACGGACATGAATCAATTGAATTATATCAATTATAATGATGAGAAAAGGGAAGAAGTTGATTTCCTGTAAGGTAAGTTCAAAAGCAGTGTATTAATATTGATGTTAAGTGAGAAAATATTAAAGAATAAATGAAGTGTATGAGACATAAGAATATTATTATCAATGAAGGTTTGATAAATGTCTGTTTTAAGGATGATTGTTATGATGGGATAACTAATATTAAGATATAAGTCAATGATCTTTAAGGTTAAAGTTAAGAGAATAGTTATAAAGAGATGAAGTGATAAAATATTTTGAATGTAGTAATAGAATGTAACATAAGTATATTATAAGATGATTGAATTTTTGCATATAGATAAGGTATTTGAGAATGTAATGAATTATTTTGAATATTTGATGAGAATGTAAGAAGATATAAAGATTTATATCATGACAAGTTATGAAATTGAATAATATAATTGACTCTAAGGGGGAGAGTGCAAACTATGTGATTTGATGAAATCAGAATATAAGAAAATAATTAATGTCATATGAAGATTTAAAATGGTGTATTGTTAAGAATGGAATGTTATGGTACTGAGTAATTTCGAGGACGAAATTATTTAAGGGGGAGAGAATTGTAATATCCCTAAATGTGCCTAGAAGTTGTGATGTTAGTATTGTTATAATGGAATTGAATGTGTAATTGAGAAGTGGTAATTGTGTATGGTTTAATTGAATGCTAAAAGAAGTTGTGAGATAATGTATATGTGTGTAGTTGGAAGGAATGCTTTGTGTAGAGAGAAGTGTATATGTAGTGTATATGGTGATATATATCACATATAAGTTGGTCAAAGGGCTTGGTCAAGGGAAGAGGATATTTTAATTGTGATTTGTGAAATTACCAATATGGGTATATATGTGACAAAAGTTTAGTTAAATGGATGAGGGTATTATAGTAATTTTCTTTTGGATGAGTATTTAATGCATGTTGACTTTGTGTTTTCTTCATCATTTCTTCTTCTTCTTCCTTGTGTGGCCGGCTCACCTAAGGCAAAGGAAAACAAAAGAACAAAGAAAGGTTTTGATGATTCTAAGCTCAAATTGAAAGAAGATCTAAGTGATCAAGTTGATGATTCAAGAAATTTCATGATTTTAGTAAGTTTCTCTTGTTTACTTTGATTCTTTTTGAAGTTGTGTTTGGATTGAGTTATGTTTAGTGATAGTATGATTAAGTATGTTTGTAATTTGTTGAGAAGAGTTGAAATAGATTTGAAAAGGAGAAGTTAAGTTGGTGTTTGAATTGAAAGAGTAAGTTGTGTTGGTATTAGGGTTGTGAAGTGGTAAGTGAGGTTTAACTTGAGTTTGATCAATTGTTTTTCATAAATCTTCATGTTTGTTGGAGAAGCAAGTCAAAAATATGTGATTTTGGGTGAGGGCAGTAGCATTCTTGATGCCACGCCCGTGGCCTTGATGGCCATGGCCGTGGTCAAGTGTAGCCATGGCCGTGGAGGTTTGGAGCTTGGGTGGCAGATTCATTCCTTATCCCACGCCCGTGGGGGTGGGAGTAGCCACGGCCGTGGGCTTTAGAAGATGATGTTGAATGATATTTTATAATCTAAAGGTCTAAGATGAAGTTAATAAGTGATAAATTGCATTGAATCTCATGTATTGTATCAATTCTTGGATTAGGTTTTGGAAAGAAGAGAATTGCCTAAGTTAAGAAGTGAAAGAAGCTTGGATAAAAGAAGTGTTGAGAGTTGTGTGGATTGCTATTAAGGTAAGTGCAAAACCCTATTTGATTGCATATAATTATATGATCTTGGACCTTAACATATTTGGTTATGAATGTGTTAAGTAATCTATATGATATTGTTAAAATAAATATGAATATTGTATATGCAATGAAAAGTAAGAGATATGATAATATATTTAAAATATATGAAAAGTGAAAGAGGTGAGGACATGATTTATATGATGTGTATTCAAATTATATGATAATGCAATTAATTGTGCATACTTGAGTAATGAATGATTATGTCTATATATATGAAATGTGAAATGTATATGATGTGATATTATGATGAAAGATGAATTGTGAATTGTGATGGAAGATATGAAAAGCCATTGTTATAGGCTATGATATTGGAAATGAGATAAATGAGGCATGTTTGCCTAAATAAAGCCATTGTGGTTGGCTATGATGATGTAAATGAAATAGTTGAGACATGATTGTCAAATGAATTGTGAATTGTGAAATGAGAAATGAATTGAGAAAAGAAGTTTATGATGAAATGTTGTGTGCCTAATATGTTGATTCAACTTTCAGAGTCCTGTTTTTGATGGCATGCCTATGAATCATTGGATAGGTGAAATGGGATGGCCCGTAAACCGATTCCAATTGAAATGAATCACTGGATAGGCGAAATGGGATGGCCCGTAAGCTGGTTCCAGTTGATAAATGTGAAATGTGATGATTATGAATCATTGGATAGGCGAAATGGGATGGCCCGTAAGCTGATTTCCAATTGAAAATTTGTAACAGTCTAGCCGGGTTGAGGATCTCCTCATGTTAATGAGTTGATGGTCCAAGAGACTGGGTCTGTTACGCTATCCATGGATAGAGATATGATATATATTGCCTACGGGCTTGATGATTGTGATATTGAATCAAACACAGGGACTCTGAACTTTGAATAACATATTAGGGTGTTCTGGGCCCAGGTCTGTCTCGGTTTTCAATGTAATTTACAATACGTGAAATGGATGAAATCTATAATTGTCTTTATTGAAGATGTACTTTATGACATGATAAGTAAATGTAATGTTGTGATATGATTATATAACATAAATGAATTATTGAAAGAAGATGTGATCTGTGAAGTTATATGAAATATGCGATTATGAAGTATAAAATGATATATATGATATGTATGATGTGAAATTGGTAAGTATCATAATATGAAGGTTCTATCAATTTATTCAATTATGTTTGATGGATATATTATATATGTATATGTCTACTACATATGAGATTAATAGGAATATATGAGGAATGCATTGAAAAAGGGGAAAACAGAGTAAGAAAATGATAAAACATAATGCTAAATATATGAGGTATGTTTCCTTTGTATTGTATCTTTTAATGTTTACTTGTACTACTAAGCTTTCAAGCTTAGCGCGGTTATATTAATCGCGCAGGTAAATGGGTGATGGAGCTGGAGTTAAGTCAGTATGTCGCGAAGAGAGCAAGTGTAGTTCGAGACCAACTAGATGGTGGTGCATGCATGTAATAGTTAATTATATTGTATTTTCATAAGAATGTATTCATATGTATAAATGATTTGTTGGAAGAGATAATGTATTTTATATATGTGTATTATTATCAAATGAATAATAATTATTGAAAGTACTTTTATATATTTCAATGTGATATTGTTTTGGAATAAGAGAAAAGATTTTAAATTTGTAATAACTAGTGACATCCTTATATCTTATATACTTACTGTATGTATACATGGTATATGTATAGTACTTATATGGGGTATCGGGGTGTTACAGTTTGTTTGTTTGTTAACATGGCTGGAAAAGGAGAAGAGACTAGCAAAGAAGGAGCTATGGCTAAAAGCTTGGCTAGGCTTAATGAGACTTTGGCAGCAATGCTTGGTCGAATGGAGATGATGGATACTAGATTGCTAGAGAATGCAGCACGGCAAGCATAATAAATTCAGCAAGTGCAACAAGGCAGCCAGCCGCACATCCAAATCCCATAATACGAGCTAGAAGAGTGCTTAGGAGAGAAGGGCAAGGAAATCTTGAAGCCCTAGAAGCAGCCGAAAGGGTAGAAGATGAAGATGAAGGTGGAAATCAACCTACCACTGATGGTGACCTTACTTCCATCAAGATGAAGATTCTTTCCTTTGAAGGGAAGAACAATGCAGAAGAGTTCATAGAATGGGAGAGGAAAGTTGAGCAGATTTTTGAATGCCATAACTACACCGAAGAGAAGAAATCAGTTTTGGCAGCCGTAGAGTTCAAAGGGTATGCTACCTTTTGGTGGGATCAATTGAAAGCTAATAGAAGAGGGAAAGGTATGAGGCCTATTCCTGAATGGTCAACTTTGAAAGAACTAATGAGAAGCCGATTTGTACCATCTCACTACATTCGGGATTTGTACAATCGACTAGCAAGACTAGTTCAAGGTGGAAGAAGTGTGGAAGAGTACCACAAAGAGATGGAGATGATCATGGCTAGGGCAAATATTGATCAAGATGAAGACAAGAAGATGTCACTATTTCTTGGGGGATTGAATTTGAACATAGCCAATGAATTGGAGATGTATGAATTCAACACAATGGAAGAGTTAGTTCAAAAGGCCATGAAGATAGAGAGAAGATTGAAGAATAAAGCTATTTCGAAAACTGGCTACTCTAAAGCTAGTGGAAATTTTTCAAACTTCAAGGGTTCAAGTTCGAGTGGAGGTTCCTACAAAGGGGATTACAAGGTTTCTTTCAAAAAGAATTCTTCCTACAATCCTAATTTCAAGAAGCCGAATGATGGGGATTCAAAAACAGCCAAGGAAACACCTTCTAAACCTACTCCAAGTAGGGAAATTAAATGCTACAAGTGTTTGGGAAGTGGACACATTGCTTCTCAATGTCCGAATAAGAGGATGATGATTGCAACCCATGAAGGGGAAATTGAATCAGAATCTGAACATGAAGAAGAAGAGGAGGCCGAATGTGGTGATAGGGCAAATTATGATGAAGAGGCTTGGGAGAATCAAGTCTTGAATGCTGAACATGGAGAGATGCTTGTTACTAGAAGAGCCTTGAATATTCAAGTCAAGGAAGAAGGCTTGGATCAAAGGGAGAATATTTTCCACTCTAGGTGTTTGGTGAATGGTAAGGTTTGTACACTTATCATTGATGGTGGAAGTTGTACCAATGCTGCTAGTACTACAATGGTGGATAAATTGGGGTTAACTTGTTTTAAACATCCCAATCCTTACAAGTTGCAATGGTTTAATGACGCTGGGGAAGTAAAAGTGTTGAAGCAAGTCAAGGTACCATTCTCCATTGGGTGGTATAAAGATGAGGTTTTGTGTGATGTAGTGCCAATGCAAGCTGGACATTTGCTATTAGGAAGACCATGGCAGCATGATAGAAGGGCACAACATGATGGCTTTTCTAATAAGTATACCTTTACTTATGAGGGAAAGAAGGTTGTTCTAGCACCATTATCACCTCAAGAGGTGTATGAAGATCAGAAGAGGATGCTAGAGAGGGAGAAAGAAGTTTCGGCCAACATGAACCAAGGGGGTTCAAATTCGGTCAATGATGTTTCTTCAACACCCAAGGGTAATTCTAAGGGTAGGGAGAGAGAAAATAATAAAGTGAGTGAGTGCAAAAAGGGAAAAGAGGCCGAGAGTTAAAAGAAAGTAAGCAAACAAATAAATGGCCCATTGGTGAGAGAAAATAAGCAAGGAGAAAAAGCAAAACATACTTTTTATGCAAAAGTAAGAGAGATAGATGTAGGGTAGCCTGTACTCATTATTGTTACTTGCTGACAGTGAAGAATCTCTTGATTCTTTACCTTCTAGTTTTGTGTCTTTGTTGCAGGATTTTGAGGATGTGTTTCCTGAAGACCTTCCTAGTGGTTTGTCACCATTAAGAGGGATTGAACATCAAATTGACTTCATACCCGGTTCTACAATTCCAAACCGGCCAGCATATAGGAGAAATCCTATGGAGATAAAAGAGATGCATGAGAAAGCAAGGGCAAATATTGAGAAAAGGAATAAGAGATATGCTGATTCTGCAAATAGAGGGAGACGTGAGATGAAGTTTCAAGTAGGAGATTGGGTTTGGGTGCATTTTTGAAAAGAGAGGTTTCCTAACCAAAGGAAGAACAAGTTGCAAGCTAGAGGAGATGGCCCATTCCAAGTGCTGGAGAAGATTAATGACAATGCCTACAAGATCGACTTACCAGGTACGTATAATATTAGTGCTACTTTCAATGCAAGTGATCTTTCTCCTTTTGATGATGCAGATTTGAGGACAAATCTTTTTGAAGAGGGGGAGAATGATGCAAGAAAGGATCCCTTGAAGCTAGCAAGTGGACCAATCACTCGGAGCAAGGCAAAAAGATATCAAGCTATTATGGCTTTGCATATTCAAGAAGAGATTTCCAAAGAGCTTCAAGAATAATCATTCAAGAAGATGGAGATAGAGCTTGAAGAAGGCACACCAAAGCTGATTATGATGCTTAGTGTGAAAATGGAAGCTAAAGGCTAGCTAAAGAGGTCCAACGTGCAAGAAAGGTCCATGGGGATTCATATAAAGCCTTGAGAAGTAATTTAAGGCCTTAGTAAGATGATGGAAGTGATTGGAAGAAAAGCTTGGAGTGCAGCCAGTTTCACACGTACCTGTGAGATTTCTGAAGCCCTGTGAGAATAGTTGGATGGACCCACTACTTAAAGATTATTAATTCTGTTTAATGGGCCACGTTTTATATCATTATGGAAGGATTAAAAATAGGATTTTGTTTCCATACTTTATTTTTCCTTAGTGGATTAGGATTTTGTTTCCATACTTTATATTTTCCTTAGTGGATTAGGATTACTTTATATTTTCCTTATGCAATTAGGAATGTTTTTCCTTATGCAATTAGGAATGTTTTTCCTTATGCAATTAGGAATTTTTTTCCTTAATGCAATTAGGAATGTTTTCCTTATGCAATTAGGAATGTTTTCCTTATTCAATTAGGAATGTTTTAGTCTTAATTTTCCATATGCAATTAGGAATTTTGTAACCCTTATTTAAGTGCACTATTAGGCCGAATTTGATATACAGCATTTAATAAAAAGTTTTGAATTCTTCTACAAGTTCTTCTTGTGAAATTTCGTGTGAGAGAGATTAGAGTGGATTCTTTAATTCTTTCTTTGCATCAAGAATTAGGTTTACTTATCAACAAGAGTTGTGGCGTTTTCCTTCTTCTTACCAACTAAATCCTTCAATCATAGTGAGTTCGCATCTCTTTATAGGCGTTGGGTTCCTTAGGAGGTGATTATCAAGTTTCAAGGAGTTCTCTACCATTGTTATAAGTTGGGTTTGCTGCCATCGTTGCTAAGGGTCCGCGTCAGAAGGAGGAATGAAAATGCCTCTTCAATCTTATATTGTGGTTGAACTGTTTGATGTTTGGGGAATAGACTTCATGGGTCCTTTTCCCAAATCTTTTGGTTATGAATACATTTTAGTTTTTGTTGATTATATTTCAAAATGGGTGGTGGAAATCCCCACCCGTGCTAATGATGCTAATGTGGTTGTTATATTTTTGAAGGAATACATTCTTAGCTGATTTGGCACGCCAAGAGTGATAGTCAGTGATGGGGGAAGTCATTTCTACAACAAACTTTTTGAGAAGCTAATGCACAAGTTGGGTGTGAAACACAAAGTGGCGACCCCATACCATCCACAGACTTCAGGACAAGTTGAGACATCCAACAAGCAAATCAAAGGAATTTTGGAAAAAACAGTCAACTCTTCAAGGAAGGATTGGGCAAGTAGATTGAATAATGCATTGTGGGCATATCGAACTGCTTTCAAGACTCCCTTGAGTATGAGTCCATACCGATTGGTTTTCGGTAAGGCTTGTCATTTACCAGTGGAGTTAGAGCACAAGGCGTATTGGGCAATTAAGACTCTGAATTTAGATTTGGACAAGGCAAAGAGAGAACATTTTTTGCAAATTTTGGAGTTAGATGAACTAAGGAACGAGGCATATGAGAGTTCGAGGATTTATAAGGATCATACTAAAGTACTTCATGATTGAATTTTGGTATGAAAGACATTGAGCCCAGGTATGCAGGTCTTACTTTTCAATTCTCATCTCTCACTGTTTCCAGGGAAACTCAAGTCTCGATGGAGCGGTCCTTTCTAGATAACTTAGGTATATCCTTCCGGTGCTATAGAATTACTTAACTCTCGAACAAATGAAACTTTTAAAGTAAATGGATAGAGAGTTAAATCATATAATGAGGGGTTCCAAGAAGTAAGGATTATCATTAGTGCTTTGATCTACGATCCTTAATTCTTGCAGTAACATCCAACTAAGACGACGTTAAAGAAGCGCTCGATGGAAGGCAACCCATTGTTATTGTTTTTATCATTTTAGTTTAGTATCTTCAGTTTATTTATTCATTTTCCCTTTTATTTTTCCTTAAGGCTTGATGGTTTGAAGATTGGAAGTGTTTTTATTCTTGCAGAGAACAGGCCAGGAGCATGGAGTTTAATTGAGAGAAGGAGAGGCCATCCAGTTCCAACTTTCCTTGATCACATGTTTATGCTGAAGTTGCGGTATTTTCTTTTGACTATTTCTTTCATGTGACTATGCGTGACACAAAAGAGGTTCTTTCTATCTTTTCTTTTATTTACATTGAGGACAATGTAACTCATAAGTGTAGGGTAATTTTTAAGCTTTTCTTTAATTTTTATTTTGTTTTCTTTGTGAGTTATATTGTGCATTTTTCATGGCATAATTGTTGAAAACTTATTCTCATAGCATAATTGTTGGAAACTTATTGACTTTTCTGTAATTCTAGCATTACATTTGAGCCTTGAGTATCAACATAGAGATTAGCATTTGAATTCATTCAGGATCAATTTTTACATTCTGCTATTCATGACATATAAATCTTTGAGAACCCAACCTTTGCAAGTTTTGAGCCTCATTGATTGAATATTATTGTCAATCGAATTTCTTTCTTAAATGCGCACCTTCATGATTTTGCATCTCTGAAGCTTGCTTTTGCATACTAATTGAACTCACATTATGATTTCATCTCAAGTTTTAAAATGATGAAGGAAAATTAGGATTACCCCCTTTAGCTTAAAAAGACCTCCCTTAATTATGAATTCCTTAGTGAGCCAAGTTGAGCCTTTGACATTTTCTTGATTGATCAACACAATTCACAACTCAACATTTTCCTATTATCATCATACCTTCATTAAGGAATGGAGTTTCTTATGATATGACAATACGAGTGGTTTAATTCATAAGTGTGGAGTAAGCAATTAAAAAAAATAGTATTGCTTTAGTAAGATTTGGGGCTGAAATGCATACTTTGCATATTGTATTTGACTAAGAATCGATTATTCTTTTCCTCTACATTTGAGCTAGATATTCAATGCAATTTTATATTTTGTATATATATATATAAATAATAAATAAAAGTAAAAACAAAAGATATATATATACAAAATTCATATATTTTCTAGCATTAGTCATCAAAGAGGAATTTCTACTCATTTACTTTTCTTTAAGTATGCAAGTATGTTAGACTATCAAGGGTTGGTGAATATGCTATTTGAGGGAGTTACGAGTTCTATGCAAGATTATTATCTAATTTAGAGACTCCATTTCTTAATGTTCCAACTTAAATGTCTTTTCTCACACCTTCGCCTTAGCCTCATTACATCCAAACGAAAAGACCTTCGGATTATTTCTTGAGAAAAATCAGTGAGAGAGATCGGATAATTAAGCAGGTTTATGGCAGTATGCAGTCATGATTGGTTTGAGTGAATTAACCTTTGAAATTGAGAGAAACACATAGATGATAGATGAGATTTGTTATGTCTGAATTAATGAATGAGTTAAGAAAATCTCGAGTGAAGTAAATTGCAGAGTATTAAAGGATTTCATCTTATATACATGAATTATAGTTAAGGTTAATTGAGTTTTTAATTTATGCTATGTAAATTTGCTTGAGGACAAGTAAAGTTTTAAGTGTGGGGTAGTTGTTTTATTAGTTTTTGTCATAAAATTGTTATTTATTTATTATGATAATTATTGTTTTCTTCATGCATTTTGGTAGTTTTAATCTGTTTATTTAGTGATTTCATCAATTTGGTAGTTTTTAATTTATCCCAATGTTTATGTCATTTTTGTACTAGTTTTTAGTGTGATGTTTATGTGTTTTTAGTTAATGTTTCATTTGATTCTTGTTTAAAGTTTGTTTTAAGTGCTTGTTTTAGGTTAAAGTGCAAAAACTCCCTTGGAAGATCAAAACAAAGAAAGAAGAGCATGAAGCAGCAAGACATGGCCAAGCCAAATCAAGCTTGGCCGTGTCACCTCAAAAGAAATCTTGGCAGAACATGACACGGGCAGGAGACACGGCAAAGCCACTGGCCGTGTCTCACCTAAAGGGCAAAACCAAAGGAACCAAGAAAGAAAGGAAAATTTGGCAGAAGCTGACACTAGCAAGTGACATGGCCAAGCCACTGCTGTGTCACATGACACGGCCATAAGCTTGGCCGTGTCCCATCCTAAGCCAAAGAACAAGGAAGAACCAAAGGAAAGAAATAGAAGCTGACACACTCAGGTGACAAGGCCAAGCCACTGACATGGCCAAAAGCTTGGCCGTGTCACTCCATGGGACTAAAGAAAGAAAGAAAGCGAGGATTTTCAGCGAGGGTTTTGTATAAATAAGAAGATTAGGGCAAGAGAAAAAGCGGATATACACACTTCCAGCCGTCCTAGACTACTTCTTCAGCCGTTCTACACATTTTTTCAATAGTTTTCTACTTTTCTCTTGAAGTTTGATTTCACTTTCATTCAAACACTCTAGATCAAATTAGTTTTAGCCATTGCATTATTCTTTTAGCAAAAATCTGAGCAAGAGATTCCTCAGAAGCCAAAGGAAGCTTGTAATTTGGTTTTGTTCTTAAACTCTATCTCTTAAGTTTCATTGAAATTGTATTTATGAATTCTCCGATGTCTAAATTAATTTCTTTGAATTTTAATGAGGTGAATTTGTTTGATAGCATCATTATGAACTAATTTTGATCTAGTCTAGGGTTTGTATGGATCTACTATGATCTTATGAAATTGTTATTGCTCTTAATAGATTTATTTCTCTTATCCTTAATTGAATGGAATAATGTTAATATATAATTGATTGGCCACCAATTATGTGTTTTAGGTATTTAGATGAAGGATTGAGAAATGAAGTCTAATACTGGAATAATTCAATTAGGGACTTAGGTGAATTAGAAATATAAACCTAAGGAAAAGATCATTTTGATTGTAATAAGATTAATTGAAAGAGGTTTGAATGCGAGAGTTATTTCCTTGATTTGATTAATTAAGTTGCTTGAAATCTGATCTTTGAAATTAAATCAGTTGAGAGGAATAGTCGTTCATACATATACATAGCAGAGAAGTGCAAACCCTAGACTTTTCTATAAGTGAATCAATCTATTTGTTTAGTTTCCTTTCATTGTTCTAAATTCAATTCATTTTTATTTTCATTAGTTGTTCAGCAATTTAATTTTATAAATCAAAGACTATTAATTGATAATTTGTTTATTACTATTTGATAAATAATTAGCTTATCTAGCTTTCTTGTGAGACGACCTTGAGGTGTTCACCGAATACTACAGCAGCCTCGTATACTTGCGAGTGTAGCTTTAGTAGTGTTTACTATAGCACAACAGCCCGCCCTTTTGGGTTTTCGGGACTAGCGGACTGCTCTAACTTTTGCCTAGGCCGCCCTTTTTGGGTTTTCAACTTAGCGAGCTCTTTTTTTTATATAATACGTAAAACTTCTTCAACCTGTCAATGTTTACTGGCTCACTAATCTCGTTCCCATCCATGTCTGATAGCTTCACCACACCTTTGTTCATGACCTATTTCATGACATATGGCCCTTCCCAGCTAGGCATGAACTTCCCTCTTGGATCAGATACATCAGGCTTACATTGTTTCAACACCAAATCCACGACTCTGAATTTTTTGATTTTAACCCTTCTATTGTAGGCCTGAGCTATCTTCTTTTGATACAGTTGGTGATGATACAGTGCCTTTAACCTTCTCTCTTCTAGTAAAGCTAACTGTATGAATCTGCTCGCTACCTAATCCGTTTCAGGCAGTTCAACTTCCAAGACTACTCTCAGTGACTTGATATCAATTTCAATTGGCAATACTGCTTCCATCCCATAAACCAAAGAGAACAGGGTCATTCCAGTAGGCATTTGCACACTTGTCCTATATCCCCATAAAGCAAAGGGAAGCATCTCTGACCAATCCCTGTAAGTCTTGGTCATCTTGGACAGAATTTGCTTAATTGTCTTGTTTGTTGCTTCTACTGCACCATATAAGGAGAGGATCTATGATGATGGATTTGGTACTTCGAGAATAAATCCTTAACTGCTCCTTGAAATTGTACCCCATTGTCTGATATCACACTGTGCGGGACCCCGTATCGGCAGATGAGGTTCTTTTCAATAAATCTAGCCATTTGACTTGCACCCAATTTGTTAAAGGATTTGGCTTCGACCCATTTTCAAAAATAATCTACTACTACCATAATGAAACGGTGACCGTTTGAGGCTGTCGGATGTATCTCTCCTATAATGTCGATACCCCAGGTGGAAAATGGCCAGGGTGAAGACATAGAATGCAATTCTTCAGGAGGTATGTGATTCAAGTTACCATACATATGACATTGTTGGCACTTCTTTACAAACTCAATACAATCCTCCATGGTTAACCAATAATAACCCTGTCGAATAATTTTCTTAACTAGGGCCAAACCACTCATGTGTGGACCGCAACTTCCCGCATGTATTTCTGACGTGATACGCTCCACTTCAGGCTTCCTTAAACATCTTAAATGTACCCCATCATGCCATCTTCAATATAACTCCCCATGGAATGTGATGTATTACAATGACCACCGCCTTATGGCTCTTCTCTCTTTCTTTGTTGCCCCCGGCGGGCATTCTTTTTCTTCCAAAAATCACCTTATAGTATCATACCACGCATCATGGTTGGTATCAACTTCCATGATTGTCTCATATTCATAGTAGGGAGTTGATGAACTGGTCAAGATCAGAGGCTTAAGGAATAAGCTGACAGGGTTTTCCCATACCAAAGCCAATGTGGCTAGGGCATCAGCCATCTGATTTTCTTCTCTTGACAGGTGTACAAACCTACACTCCTTAAAGTTCTTCTTCATCATGGTCAAGTAATGGTGGTATGGTTTTAATTTTTCCTCTTTCAACTCCCACTCTCCATTTACTTGGGATACTACTAGCAATGAATCGCCAAAAACTTCCACCTTATCCTCCTTCATAATCATTAGGGTTTCCAAGCCGAAAATAAAAGCTTCGTACTCCACCATATTATTGGTTGCCCTAAATTTTAACTTTTTTAGCTAAAGGGATAAGTTCCCCTTCGGGCGATTCTAGTATAACTCCCAAACCTGCTCCTTTCCTATTTACTGCTCCATCAAAATACATTTTCCACCCTTGTACTTCAATTGCTTCTAAATGTTCATCCGAAAATTCCAAGATTACCTCTTCACTTTCTGGTAATGGTTGTTGGGCCAAGAATTCTGCCACCGCTCTACCTTTGATCATTTTCCTGGTTACATACTCAATCTCAAATTCTTCTAATATTATCAATCATCAACCATATTTCCCAATCAAAGAGGGTGTCTCCCTTAAGTACTTCATTGGATCCAACTTGGAAATTGCTTACACACTATACAATTGGAAGTAATGCCGCAACTTCTTAGAAGACCAAACCATGGCTATACAGGTCTTTTCAATGATACTATACTTAATTTCATAAGGTAGGAGCTTTTTACTCAAATAGTAAACTGCATGCTCAATCCCTGACTCATCTGCTTGGGCTAGCATGGCTCCTATCGACTCTTCTTCTACTGCTAAGTATAGTAATAGAGGTTTCTTGGGTTTAGGTGGTTTTAAAATACGTAGATTTAGTAAATACTCTTTTATTCACTCAAAGGCCTTTTGACACTCTTCTTTCCATATGACCGGTTGATTCTTTTTAAGCAATTTGAAGATAGGCTCACAGATTGTTGTGAGCTTTGCTATGAATCTACTAATGTATTGTAATTTACCAATGAATCCCCGAACTTCTCTCTCTGTCTTAGGGGCTGGCATATCCCTGATTGCTTTATGTTTGTCAGGATCAATCTCAATAATAATTTACCTGAGGTAATACCGAACACGCATTTCTTCGGGTTTAATCTTAGCTTATATTTCAAAGCTCTATCAAAGAACAATTCTAAGTTTTGGAAGTATTGTTCCCTTGCATTTGATTTAACCATCATATCATCAACATATACTTCAACTTCTTTGTGCATCATGTCATGAAATAATGTGGTGGCCATCCTTTGATAGGTTGCTCCAGCATTCTTTAAGCCAAATGGCATCACCCTATGGCAAAATATACCCCATGTAGTAATGAAAGTAGTTTTGGCTTTATCCTCTTGGGCCATTAACACTTGATTGCATCCAGAAAATCCATCTACAAATGAGTGTAGAACACTAGAGGCTGCACTATCAATGAGAACATCTATATGAGGTAAAGGAAAATCATCCTTAGGGGAAGCCTTGTTCAAATCTCTATAGTCCACACAGACCCTTATTCTTCAATCTTTCTTTGGCATGGGTACTATGTTGGCTAGCCAATCTCAGTATTCTATCACTTCAAGGAACTTCACTTGTATTTGCTTAGTGACCTCTTCTTTAACCAATTCAGCCAACTCAGGTCTTAATTGCCTAAGCTTTTATTTGACAGGTTTCATGTGAGTGTAAGTAGGAATATGATGCTCGACTATGTCTCGATCTATTCCAGGCATATCCTCATAAGACCAAGCAAACACTTCTTCATATTTTTTGAATATTTTTTCAAATCTCTCTCTCTCATCAGGAGTAAGGTCGGATGCTATGCTAATATTTTTAGGATTTTTAGTTGTTCCCAAATTTAATGATTGTGTGTTAACAGAATTAATATTAAAGATGCTCATGTAACTACTATTTGAATGTATGCAACCATCAGGAGAAACATCACACAAGTAAGCAAAATCAGACTTTATTGGATTCATTTTGGAAAAGAAAACATCATCATCTTCATACAAAGCAGACAAATTAAAATCAAAATAAAGATCATTGTTCTCAAAATCAAAAGAAAAGATGTCTTCAAACTTTTCTTCAACCAGGGCAGCAATCTCTTCCGGAGTCTTCTCGGCTTTCAGGACAGCTTCATTCTTCTCTTTTGGATTGGATTCTTTATTGGCTGACAAGGTGAGCTCTTTCTTCACTTTGTCCACCAGCTCGGCAACATCTGCAAAAATTTCAAAACCCGGGATTAACTTTCCAATGAACATGATTGGCTCGGGCTTTCCTTGTAGTGGTCCCATATTTGGAGCTTTGACAAAAATCTCTTCAAGTGGTGGGAAGCTCATCTTCTCACTCTTCTTTGGCTGGACATCATTTTTTTCATCATATCCCAACCGTTTCTTGGATGTTTGTGTTCTAAAGTCTGGCAGCTTTGTCAAACCGGCCTTACCCTTTCCAAGACCAGCTCCGGGAAGGTAGTTCATGTTCTTCATCATATTCAAGAATTTGGGGTCCACTACTTCATCATCAGAAATTATATCTACTTGAAAACCATTAAGAGGCCTCTCAATCAAAAGATTGTTAACAACCTCATTATTTTCAGCTTTAATGACCACTGTCTCATCTCCATTGGGGAACTTAATCTTTTGATGAAGGGTGGAAGGAACTCCACCAAGAGGATGAAACCATGGTCGCCCCAAGAGTAAGGCAAAGGTAACCGGTATGTCTAAAACAACAAATTCAACAATAGATTTAATTGGACAAACCTTGACAGCAGCTTTGAAAGTCCCTTCGGTGTGTCTCTTAGTGTTGTCATAAGCCTGAATTGTTACCTCGGATGGATTTAGATCCCTTGTTGACATGGCTAGCTTTGGAAATATCTTAAGTGGGAAAACATTTATGGCGGACCCATCATCGACCATTACACATGGAGTCCTCTTCCCCTTGACTTCTATTTTGATAAAGAGAGGGCGGATGTGATCTCTCCACTCCTCCGGTAAGTCCGCATCTGAAAAAGAAACTGCTCCCATATTAACTTCACTCTTTTCTTGAACATCTTCACATTTCATTACTTCTCCAATCTTTATGAAGTTGATCAGCTACTGCGGTGTTGTGGAGGTAGAAATTGGCATGCTAGCCAAGGCTTTGGCCATTGTTTCTCGGTGCTTTTTAGAAGTAGCTAATAAGTCCCAAATGCTAAAACTTGCTTGAGTTCTTTTCAATTGCTTGAGTACAGCATCATCTTCCTCTTCTTTATTTCCTATTTCAACTTCCTTTCCCTAATTAGTTTCTACCTCCTTAGGTGATGGCCTTGCATAAGGCTTACCAGATCTAGTGTTCATTACTTCATCTTCTTCAGGCTCGAACCAATTCCACTCCTCCTTCTTGGATACAAGATCATCATCACTATCGCTTGAATCCCAAAACCCATTGACCACACAAATTGTTACTTTTTTACCCACCATAACTTGTTAATTCCACCAAATACCTCTTCTTCTTTGGTTGCTTCTCTACCCACATCTTGAAAAGAAGACATGACAAAATCCTCATGCAAACCTCCTCCAATCATGAAGGTTGCCAGTGGTGGTACCTATTGAACTTTGGCAAGTCTTTGGGTTAAAAGGCTTAGTTTTCCATAGCAAGTATATACCAAATGGTACGAGGCTATGAGTGGTTATGCCATGCTTGATCTCCATACCTTGAGTGAAAGTATGGTATCCCTTACATAACATAACACGGGTAACACAGGCGTCCTAACTCACGAACACGATGCAATCTAAGATGATGTAATGGATAATACCATTATAAGAAAGAATAGAATAATATAAAGGCCAACGAAATCAACTTCTCTTATCCCCAGTGGAGTCGCCACTGTGAGAGGGGATTTTTGCCCCCACTCCCGGTGGAATGGTTCTTGGGACTTCGGCACTATTTAGGCTTAGGGCTTTAGAGAACATGGACCTAAGTCTGGAGAAAATGGAGTCGCCACCCGAACAGGCCTGGAAAAAGAAAGGGGTGGATGACTCGATTCCTAAGGAATCCCCAACCCCCTAATTGGTTCGAAAAGTTGGGTACCCGTGGGGAAGGTGAGAAATGGCCCAGCACACCCACAACGCCCGGTTAATTGGAACCGGCCTCCTTTACAGGTCTTAATATTATAAAATTCTTAAATATAACAATATTATCCATATTACACATAATAATTAAAATAATGCATCGATATATTAAAAATCAAAACAGTGTCCAAACAAAGCAAATAAATGGACAACCATCCGAGGATGGAAGCATGTCCTTAATAGGACACCTACCGAAAGGTAGAAACATGTCCTTTACATTGGTTCTAAAAGAGAAAAGCAATTTAAATTACATGATATTTAACTAATGAGGTACCCACCAAGTGGAAACATACCTCTCACAACATTTGGAAATCTAAATAAATCGATAATAGTAAATAACCATTCATCATAAATAAATCATTCATCAAAGGTATTAAACATCAATAGAAAGTAAACGTCCATCCATGATAAATTAAATAAACCAAGCATTGAACTTAAATAAATTAAAGCATAATCAAATATAAAATTGAATAAAGCAAATAAAGATTCAAATTAGGCTACTGTTTCTATTTAAGATTCTTTATTTCATGTGTTTAGGGT
The DNA here is from genome assembly GCA_947685225.1 of Garcia nutans. Lineage (NCBI taxonomy): Eukaryota > Viridiplantae > Streptophyta > Magnoliopsida > Malpighiales > Euphorbiaceae > Garcia > Garcia nutans. The sequence goes on from CANTUV010000040.1 coordinate 13,997,328, forward strand.
TTTGGAGATTCATGGGTTTAAGCTACTATAAATTTTAAAAGAATTGAGATGAAGCCAAGTTTTAGAATTTAAGAGGTTGATAAAGTTCTTTGATTAACCAAATTAGTGTTTGAGAAGTGAAATCATGAAACTAGGGTTTGGACACTTTAAAACATTTAGATTTATGATTTATGTTTACCGATTTATGGTTTTTAAGCTTACTGTGTTTGAATATGTTTATAGGATTTTAAGGTTTAAAGGATTAGGGTTCAGAAAAATTAGGGTTTAAGGTTTTAAAGGAGTTAGGGTTTACTGTTTTGGGTTTTGGAGTTGAATTAGGGTTTTGGAGAATGCATTAGGTTTTAGAATTTTAAGAAACAATTGATAATTTTACGAAACTTTATGAAAATAAATAAAATAATTTAAGGCTTATATAAACATAAAAGATGTTTTTAGGGTTTGTGGAAAGAAATAGACTCAAATTTAGGATTTTGAAAAGAAATAGGTTCAATTAGGGTTTTAAGATTTTGAAGAAGCAAAAATAACAATTTTAAGATTTTTGGAAAACAAATAAACGAATTAAGGTTTTTAAACTTTATAAAAGGTAAATCAAGGTTCTAGGGTTTTTTGATTTCAAAGAAACAGAAACAAATTTTAAGATTTTTGAATGATGAAGCTACTGTGAATTAATGAAACAAATAAAGAAATTCATACCTTCGTTTGTTGGTTCCACCAAAAATCACTTCTTGGATGAACAAAAAAAAAAAGACAAGCTTTGCTGCCTTTGATGGATTGAATTGCTTGTTTGCTCTCTCAAAAAGTCCGATTGATTCAAGGATTTCCTCCTCAATTTTGTTTCTCAATTTCTCCTCCAAATTTCCGTCCAATTTTCTTTTTGTGTTGTTTTTTGTCTTATTTATAGAAGGTTTTTTTATTAATTCTAGTTATTCACGGAATATAACATTAATTAAGAAAAGGAAACTGAAACCTAATTGTATTTGGTTTCGAAAAAATTTGCGTCGAAAAAATTACAATGTAAAAAAAAAACTGCTGTGAAAAAATTGCGCTGGCAAAAAAGCTGTCGCAGCTGGCCATTTCGCCACACGTTGATTTTCGGCGATGATTTTTTCGTCGCCGATTTTTCCATCGCCGATTTTTATTTTTTATTATTTTTTTGTTTATTATTATTATTTTATTTTTTATTAACTATAAAAATTAAATACTAAAGCAAATATTATTTAATTAAGATAACAAAAATTATTTTGGACTAATTAAAACATATTGGACAACACAAAAATATTTTGGACTAATTAAAATATATTGGACCAGACTGGGTAAAAAATTAAGGGTCTATAAGATGAATCCATGGTCGCCCCAAGAGTAAGGCGAAGGTAACCGGTATGTCTAAAACAACAAATTGAACAATAGATTCAATTGGACCAACCTTGACAGCAGCTTTGAAAGTCCCTTCGGCGTGTCTCTTAGTGTTGTGATAAGCCCGAATTGTTACCTTGGTTGGGTTTAGATCTCTTGTTGACATGGCCAGCTTTGGCAATATCTTAAGTGGACAAACATTTGTGGCGGACCCATCATCGACCATTACACATGGAGTCCTCATCCCCTTGACTTCTATTTTGATAAAGAGAGGGCAGATGTGATCTCTCCCCTCCTCCGGTAAGTCTGCATATGAAAAAGAAACTGATTCCATATTAACTTCACTCTTCTCTTCAACCTCTTCACATTTCATTACCCCTCCAATTTTTATGAAGTTGATAAGCTCCTCCGGTGTCGTGGAGGTAGAAATTGGCATGCTAGCTAAGGCTTTGGCAATAGTTCCCCGGTGCTTTTTAGAAGTAGCTAATAAGTCCCAAATGCTAACACTTGCTTGGGTTCTTTTCAATTGCTTGAGCACAGCATCATCTTCCTCTTCTTTATTTCATACTTCAACTTCCTTTCCCTTATTAGTTTCTACCTCCTTAGGTGGTGGCCTTTCATAAGGCTTACCGGATCTAGTGTTCATTACTTCATCTTCTCCGGGCTCAGACCAAGTCCACTCCTCCTTCTTGGATACAAGATCATCATCACTATCACTTGAATCCCAAAACCCATTGACAACACAAATTGTTACTTCTTTACCCACCATAACTTGTTTAATTCCAGCAAATACCTCTTCTTCTTTGGTTACTTCTGCACTCACATCTTGAAAAGAATACATGACAAAATCTTCATGCAAACCTCCTCCAATCATGAAGGTTGCCTGCGGCAGTACTCTATTGAACTTTGGTAATGGGTTGTCTTTAGTAATTGGCTTATTGGGCTCGAGTAGCTTCCCATTATCAATTAGATTTTGGATCTCATGTCTCAACCTTACACATCTATCCGTGTCGTTCTCTTGCATTTGGTGAAATTGATAAAATGCTTTAGTGTCGAAATTAGGTGAGAGAGGGTTAGGCAAAAGATGAGGATTTAAGGGTTTTAGCAATCCCTTTATTTGAAGTTTATTGAGAACCCAAGACATCGGCTTCCCTAATTTTGAAAACTGTCTCCTTATTCTTTGGTTAGTAGCGTTAACACCGAATGCCTTTTGCAAGCTTTGGCTATCAGACTGATAGTTTCCTTTCTTGTTCCTTCTTGTTGAAAAATGGTTCTTCTCTCTTTCCCATTCTTCAATTTGCAAACCCGCTTGGAGAAGGTCTTTGAAATCACAGATGAGTGTATGAGACATCCTCTCAGGAAGAGTAGGCAACACCCCTCTCATAATCATCCTTATTTGATCGGATTCATCGGGCATCTTCTTGAGCAAAGCGGCCTTGTTTCTCCATCTCTTCACATAATCTACAAAATTCTCATTCGACCTTTGCCTAATGGACTCCACATCCATTAAGGTAACTTCCATCTCGACATTATATCCATATTGTTGGATGAAGGCTTTGTAAAGCAAATCCCAATTCTTTTGTGTTCCATCATCTAAGGTATTGAACCAATTTTGGATAACAAGGTCCAATGAGAGCATGAAGTACCTTAGGGTTTGAGCCTTAGTAGCTCAGGTATACTGCATGGCAGTGATATACTGCTTCACATGGAGATGAGGATTTTCGGTTCCATCAAACTTCGCAAAAGATGGCATCTTGAACTTGTACGAAACTTCTTCATCTAGCTTAAATAATTTGTCAACTTCGGACATTTCCTCGATTTTCAGTTTCTTCTCAAATTTCTTTTCTAAATCGACAATCATCTTTTCAATATCAGAAGTTTCGGTCTTCTCCATAGTTGATCTTTCAACAATCTTCGATTCTTTTTTCTTCTCTTGAGCATCTTGGTAGTATTGAGCCCAATCATCATCATCATCAATGATCACCTTTTCATCATCAAAAATCACTTCTCCAACTTTAGTCTTCCCTTTGTCCCTTGGCTTCTTAGTGCTAGCAAATGCTTCGGCATGATTTTCTAGAATTGCAGTCAATTGGTTCTTCATGGTCTCAGCTAGGGCCTCTTTTATTTATTCCATCTTTCCATTGAGTGCTTCATCCACCATCCTTTGAATTTTTTTGGGATCTATTATTTTTGGTGAGCAAGTGATTGAGTCGTTGCTAGATACTTCATCTCCGGCATAGGTCGGATTGTCGTAAGCTTTTGAACTATCGTAATCCAGGGCTGTGAGCCAGAGAGGATTAATGATATGAGATGCAAATGTATGCATGTATGCATGTATGCACAAACAATCGACAAACAAGGACAAATAGGACGTTCCTTCCAACCTTATAACATCCACACACGAATGGTGAGTCTCTTTTCCTAGGTATATGGTTAACAAAATACCAACATGGGGCATCTAATTTTAGAATAATTCCCTAGGACGTTTTAACCAATAGTTATATTTTCACAAATGGAAATCGTTTCATAATAATTCCCATTAATTAGGTTTTAATCGATTCAACCAACTAAAGTAGCTTTTATGTTATATTGGATTAAAATAAAATTAAGAGGTTTATTATAAATAGAATTCTCACTTGAAAAAAGTAACTAATGATTCATGCCAAAAACAAGCCCATGATTAATTACTCTTAGTATAAAATAGGCTCACAATTGATTTTTAGTATTTCGTAATTGACCCAAATAATTTGCAAGCTCTTTGTAAGAAAAGGTTGGATAAAAACAATTTTATTTCTAAGCCCATTGTAAAAAGGATTTTAGAAAAAAAGGATTTTGGGCTTTACATTTGGGCCATGAGTAAAAGAATTTTTGATTTATTTTTAGAAAAGTCTTATATCCAAAGACCATCTTGAATGGTTTTGAAAATAGCTTTGGTCTTTTGGACTTTAAAGAAAAATTTATTTAAGCTTGAAAATGTACTTGGGTCAAATTATAAAAAGAGCAAACCAAATAAGCCATGATTTAAGCCAAGACAAATTAATCATAGTCAAACAACATGCATTTAGGGTAAAACCTAAGGAAAGTAACTAGGCCAATTACATGAGCTTTAGTCTTTAGGTAAAAAGGCTTAGGTTCTCATAGTAAGTATATACCAAATGGTACGAGGCTATGAGTGGTTATTCCATGCTCGATCTCCATACCTTGAGTGAAAATATGGTATCCCTTACATAACACAACACGGGCATCCTAACTCACGCACATGATGCAATCTAATATGATGCAATGGATAATATTATTATAAGAAAGAATAGAATAATATAAAGACCAACGGAATCAACTTCTCTTATCCCCAGTGGAGTTGCCACTGTGTGTGGGGATTTTTGCCCCCACTCCCGGTGGAATGGTTCTTGCGACTTCGGCACTGTTTAGGCTCGGGGCCTTAGAGAACACGGACCTAAGTTCAGAGAAAATGGAGTCGCCACCCGGATGGGTCGGGAAAAAGAAAGGGGTGGATGACTCGATTCCTAAGGAATCCCCAACCCCCTAATGGGTTCAAAAAGTTGGGTACATATGGGGAAGGTGAGAAATGGCCAGCACCCCCACAACGCCCGGTTTATTAGAACCAGCCTCCTTTACAGGTCTTAATATTATAAAACTCTTAAATATAATAATATTATCCATATTACACACAATAATTAAAATAAAGCATCGATATATTGAAAATCAAAACAATGTCCAAGCAAAGCAAATAAATGGACACCCATCCGAAGATGGAAACATGCCCTTACATAATCCATGCCTAAATAGGACACCCACTGAAAGGTAGAAAAATGTCCTTTACACTGGTCTAAAATATAAAAGCAATTTAAATTACATGATATTTAACTATTGAGGTACCCACCAAGTGGAAACATACCTCTCACAACATTTGGAAATCTAAATAAATCGATAAAAGTAAATAACCATTCATTATAAATAAATCATTCATCAAAGATATTAAACATTAATAGAATGTAAACATCCATCCATGATAAATTAAATAAATCAAGCATTGAACTTAAATAAATCAAAGCATATAATAAACTATACAATCACATAAAACAAGTGAAGATACAAATTGACGTTTACTGTTTCTATTTAAGATTCTTTATTTAATGTTTAGGGTTTTGGAATTTATTGGTTTAAGCTACTTTGTTTTAAGGAAATTAAAATGGATTAAGGTTTTATAGTTTAAGAGATTGATAAGGTTCTTTGATTAACCAAATTAGGGTTTGAGGGGAAAAAACATGAAATTAGGGTTTGGATATTAAAACATTAGGTTTATGATTTACGGTTACTGGATTATTATTTTGGATTTACTATATTGAATTTTAATATTTAGATTTATAAGGTTTTAAGGTTTTAAAGATTAGGATATAGAAAAATTAGGGTTTACGATTTTAAAGGAATTAGGGTTTAAGAAAACTAGGGTTTAAGGTTAGCTAGTTTGGGGTTACTGTCTTGGTTTTGAAGTTAAATTAGGGTTTTTAGTGTTTCAGAGAATGTATTTGATTTTAGAATTTGGAAAAACAATTTATAGTTTTATAAAGCTTTATGTTATTTTTAGAAGTTCTAAGTCAAATTTAGGGTTTTAAGGTTTTGAAACATTGGAAATTAATGAAACGATTTAAGGTTTTGGAAAGTTGGAAAGTAGATTAGGGTTTTGATATATTGAAGAAACAGAAAAAGTAATTTAGGGTTTTTAAAAATAGAGGAGACGATTTAAGGTTCTAAGGTTTAGAAAAAGTAAATTAGGGTTCTAAGGTTTTTAGAATCAAAAGAAAGAGTTTAATTATTCAAGCTACTGTAAAGAAAAACAAATTTGATATTCATACCTTCGTTTGTTGGTTTCACCAAAAATTACTTCTTAGATGAATAAGGACAAAGGCAAGATGGCTGCCTTTTATGGATTGATTGTTTAGTTGCTTATTCTTCTCTCAAAAAGTCCGATTGATTTCACTGCCAAAGGTTTTTCCTAATGCAATTGATTCAAAGTTTTCTCAGTTCACTCGATTTTCCTCCTCTTTTCCTCCTCCTTCCTATGTTATTTTTAGTCCTATTTATAGATGATTTTGGTGATTAATCTTAATTGTTTATGGAATCTAACATTAAATAAGAAAAGGAAATCGAAACCAAATTGAATTTGGTTTCGAAAAAAATTAAGTCGGAAAAATTTTGCTGGCAAAAAAATTGCTGCGGACAAATTTTGCTGGCAAAAAAAGCTGCCGTGGGAACCTGCGAGCTGGGCGAGCAAAATTGTCTGCGGGCCATTTCGCCCGTAGGACTTTCCTGCGAGCGAAATGGCCTTGGCCATTTTGCTCGCAAGATTTTCCTGCACGCGAAATGGCTTTGGCCATTTCATTCGACCACTTTTCGGCGACAAAATTTTTCATTGAAGATTTTTATTTTTATTTATTTATTTTTATTTATTAATTATAAAAACTAAATATTAAAGCAAATATTATTTAATTAAGATAACACAAGGATTATTTGGACTAATTAAAATATATTAGACAACACAAAAATTATTTTGGACTAATTAAAATATATTGGACCGGACTGGGTTAAAAATTAAGGGTTTACAACTGGCTAGATCAAGGTTAATCTGTTTTATAGCCCAATAAGCATTATGTTCAATATCTATAGGCAAATGACAAGCTTTTCCATATACCAGCCTAAATGGCATAGTGCCCAAAGGAGTTTTGAATGCAGTCCTAAAAGCCCATAGAGCATTGTCCAATTTCTCGGACCAATCCTTTCGGGATCGCTCTACAATTTTTTCTAGAATTCTTTTTATCTCCCTGTTCGTGTTCTCAACTTGGCCACTAGTTTGGGGATGGTAAGGAGTAGCAAACCTATGTGTAACACCTAATCTTTTGAAAATTTTCTCTAGCTGAACGTTACAAAAGTGAGTACCCCTATCACTTATGATTGCTTTCGATGTACCAAATCGAGAGAACATCTTTTTCAAAAACTTCATCACTACCCTCGCATCTTTGGTTGCCAAGGCTTGGGCTTTAGGCCATTTAGAGACAGTCTATAGCTACAAGAATATATTTGTTACCAAAGGAATTTGGAAACTGTCCCATAAAGTCGATACCCCATACATCAAAGACTTCACAAACAAGAATTCCATTTTGAGGCATCTCATTAAGAGATGAAATGTTTCCAGACCTTTGGCAACGATCACAACAGTTCACAAATTCATAGTTATCCCTAAACAAAGTGGGCCGATAAAATCCTAATTCTAGTACCTTTTGAATTGTCCTATTGGCTCCCATATGACCACCAGTTGGTCCAGTGTGGCATTGATGAAGAATGTTCATCATTTCAGGCCATGCCACACACCGTTAGATCACGTGATCCTTACATAATCTAAATAAAAAGTGATCCTCCCAAAAATAATATTTTAAATAGGTAAAGAATTTCTTCTTTTCTTGATAAGTTAAGTCTTTAGGGAGTTCCCTAATAGCTAAATAATTAGCAAAATCTGCAAACCAAGGCATTTCAAAATTTAAACTACTTATCTTACTTACCATGGCGTACAGCTGCTCATCAGGGAAATGATCATCAATGACCCCTTCTTCAAACCTCTCCAAGGTTGGATTCTCCAAGCGAGAAAGGTCCAGCTCCCTTCTTGTCTTGAATCATCAAGTCAAATTCTTGCAATAACAAGACCCAAAGAATTAGCCTAGGCTTTGCATCAATTTTTGCAAATAAATACCTTAAAGCTGAGTGGTCTGTATAAACAATCATTTTTGACAAGATCAGATATGATATAAACTTGTCAAAAGCAAAAACCACGGCTAGAAGCTCTTTCTCTGTAATTGTGTAATTAGCTTGAGCTATGTTCAAAGTCTAGCTTGCATAGTAGATAGGTTGGAAATATTGTGTTGACCCAAGACCGCTCGCACTGCAAAATCACTCGCATCGCACATTAGTTCAAATGATAAATTCCAATCGGGAGCTACCATGATTGGAACATGGGTCAATTTCTCCTTAAGAGTTGTGAAAGCTCTTAAACATTTCTCATCAAAAACAAAATCCACATCCTTCTCAAGGAGTCTTGTTAGTGGGTGGGCTATACAGATGTGGGTGGTGGTAGCTTCTCGATGGTGTCTACCTTAGCCCGATCCACCATAATACCCTTGCTTGAAATTTTGTCCCAACAATTCCCTCTTGAACCATGAAATGACACTTTTCCCAATTAAGCACTAGGTTTGTTTACTCACATCTAATCAAGACTCTTTCAAGGTTTTCCAAGCATCTTTAAAATGAGCTTCCATAAAATAAGAAATAATCCATAAACACCACCATAATATCCTCAATAATCTCATCAAAGATTGCCACCATGCATCGTTGAAAAGTCACAGATGCATAATCCGAATGGGATGCATTGCATAATCCGAATGGCATTCTTCGATATGCGAATGTCCCATATGGGTAGGTGAATGTAGTTTTCTCTTGGTCTTTTGGGGCAATAGGAATTTGGAAGTTGCCTGAAAGACCATCCAAAAAGCAGTAAGACTCATGCCCAGATAACCTCTCCAACATCTGATCAATGAAGGGAAAAGGAAAATGGTCCTTCCTAGTTGCATCATTCAACTTTCGGTAGTCGATGCAAACCCTCCAACCGGTATCTGTTCTTCTTGGAATCAACTCATCATTTTCATTAGGGACCACCGTCATCCCTCCTTTCTTTGGTACTACATGAACTGGGCTCACCCAAGAGCTATCCAAAATCGGATATATAATCCCTGCATCAAGTAGTTTTATCACTTCAGCCTTCACTACATATTTCATCTTTGGGTTTAGTCTTCATTGTGGTTGCACTGCTGGCTTGAATTCATCCTCCATCAGTATCTTGTGAGTGCAATAGGATGGACCGATACCCTTGATGTCTGTTATCTTCCAAGCTATCACTTTCTTATGCTTCTGTAACAACTGGATGAGCTTTACCTTATACTCAAAAGATAGGTGGGAACTCAAAATTATTGGCAATCCATACTCAAGGTGATCTGGAAGGGTTTTAAGTTCCAAGTTGGGTGGATCAATCATCGATGGTTTTGGCTTTTCTTCCTTTGGCATCTCAATAGTTTCATATGCCCGACATTTGAATGATTTGCTTGCTTCAAGAAAAGCAATATGCTCCATTGCTTCTTGATCCTCATCATTTTCCTGTAATAAAAACAATTCAAGGGGATCCTTGAAAACAATGTTAGTAACACAATTTACGGTTTCATGATCAATAATATCATTGCATGAATCCGCCTCATCAAGTGTAAGTGAGTGTTTCATAGCATCATGTATTTTAAAAATAACTTTTTCGCTACCCACTCTCAAAGTTAATGTGCCATCATGAACATCGATAAGAGCACGGGCTGTATTTAAAAATGGCCTACAAAGAATAAGTGAAACATCTGCATCCTCATCGATATCGATGACAACAAAATCATTGGGGAAAATGAAATCCCTGACTTTTACCAACACATCCTCTATAATGCCACGAGGGTGGACTACTAACTTATCAGCAAGTTGGATGGTCATGAGTGTTAGTTTAGGTTCTCCAATGCCTAACTCTTTAAAAATCTTGTAGGGCATAACACTTATACTAGCCCCAAAATCAGCCAATGCACTTTTAACCTCAAGGTTACCTATCAAATATGGAATGGTAAAACTACCAGGATATTTAACTTCTTAGGTAACCTCTTTACCAAAATTGCACCTAAGATACTTCCTCAAGTTTCCTTTTGTTAGAAAGGAGATCTTTCAAAAATTTAGCTTATTTAGGCATCTGCGACAAAACTTCAGCAAATGTAATATTAATGTGCAATTGTTTAAAAAGTTCAAGGAATTTATCGAACTGAGCATCAATCTTGTCCCTATTCAACCTTACTGGATATGGTGCTCGAGTTCGGTATTCCTTCACTATTGGACTGGTTCTCTTTCTCACTTTCTACTGCAGCTTTCTCTCCTAAAGTGACAGTAGGATCGTCTTCTTTTTCTTTTTCTTGTGCTTCAACCCCTTTTTCTGCCACTTCTTCATTTTTCTCAACCACATTGCCCTTGATTTCTTTTCCACTCCTTAGTGTAATTGCCTTAAGCTGCTCTTTAGGATTTGCCTCAGTGTTGCTAGGAAAACTCCCTTGTGGTCTCTCACTAAGTAGCTTGGCAATTTGCCCCACCTGATTCTCCAAATTATGAATAGAGGCTTGCTGATTTCTAAGGGTGGTTTCAGTTGATTGAAACCTGGTTTCTGAAGCTGCTATAAATTTCTCCATCATGTCCTCTAAATTGCTCTTTCTTGGAGGGGCAGCTTGTTGATGTTGAGGCTGCTGGAATCCAGGGGGAAGGTCTTGGATTATTCTGATTATTCCATGAGAAATTAGGATGATTTTTTAACCCCTTAATTGTATGTGTTGTTGTAGGGGTTATTCTGTTGATGCCTTGGCATATTTCCAACATAATCTACTTGCTCTTTTCTAGCAAACATATTTCCACTTTGGCAATCTTGACTTTGATGTCTACCACCACACCATTCACAAGACATCACCTACATTACTTTTCCCGAAGAAGAGGCCAAAGAATCAATCATTTTATTCAACGCTTCCATTTGGACTGTCAAAGCCACCATAGGATCCAATTGGAGTGAGCCCATGGCTCTCAGCTTTCCTTGCTCCCTTGGGGCTTTCCACTGATAATTGGTGATAGCCATATCTTCAATCAAATCCCTTGCTTGTTCATGTGTCTTGTTGTTTATGGTACCCCCAGCTGCTGCATTAATGGATTGCTTACTTACATAATTCAATCCATTGTAAAATGTTTGAATCTGAAGCCATAGTGGAAGCCCATGATGAGGACACCTTCTCAATAAATCTTTAAATCTTTCCCAGGCATCATAAAGGGTGTAATATCCCAAAGTATACCCTAAAAGTTTTGGAATATTTATTGTTGTATTTGGATTAAATGTATATGTTTAAGTGGAAAGAGAAAAGAGGTAAAGAGAAGAGTGTATATATTGTATATATGAGATATATACAACATATACAAGTCAAAGAAATGAAGGTCAAAGAAGATTTATTATTTTTATTAAATTAATTGAAATGGAAATTAATAAGTGGATGAAGATTTTTATGAATATTATATTAATATAATTGCTTGGTTGAGAACAAAAGAGAGATTGAGTGGTTAAGTGAAGAGGGAGAGTTGACTTTGCTCTTTTCTATTCATCTTCTTCTTCTTTTCTTTTCTCCTTGGCCGGCTAGCTCCATAGCAAGAGAGGAAGTGAGATTTTGTCTTTTCAAACTCAAGATTGAAGGATGTTTCAAGTGATCAAGTTGGAAATCTAAGAGTTTTCATCACTTTTGGTAAGTTCTCCACTTGATTCTTTAGTTTTCTTCTGAGTTTGTGTTTTGAGTTTGGTGTTTGATTGTTGATGGTATGTGAATATTTGATTATGGTGTATTTGAGGGTGTTTGATCTTATTGGTGTTGATTTTGAGATAGAGTTAAGTTTGGTGTTGGAAGAAAACAAGTGTTGTGTTTGAGTTGTGTGTATGTGATGGTTGTGAATTGGTGTTTGATGTATGTATTGAGTTGTTTTGATATTTTTGCAGGTTAGTATGGTTTATGGGTGTGTTTAGTTAAGTTTGTTTGGAGTGGAAGATGGTGGAAGTAAGAGGTTTGTTGGATGTGATGTTGTTGTTGCCGGAATTAGGATTTTTGGCCTGACATGCCCATGAGCATGGCCAAGTCTTTAGGCGTGTCAATGATTATGTTTTTTGGATGGGTGACACGACCAGTGACATGCCCATGTCACTGAGCGTGTCACAGCTTCTGTGTTGTAGTAGCATTGACACGTCCAGTGACACGCCCATGTCACTGAGCGTGTCATAGCTACTGTGTTGAGGGAGGATTGACACGGCCAGTGACACGCCCATGTCACTGAGCGTGTCAAAGCTTCTGTGTTGTGAGTTTAGGGCATGGTCAGGAACACGCCCGTGTTGTTGAGCGTGTTATGTGTAGACTTTGCCCTAGTTGATTCTTAGCCTTATTATCTCATGTGTATTTTTAAGTGAGTGTGTATTATCACTTTTGGATTAGGTTTTGAAGAGATTGAGTTGCCCTAATCCAAGCGTTGGAGGATTCTTGGAAGAGGAAGTGTTTAGATTGGTGTGAGTTGCTCTTGAGGCAAGTACAAACTTACATGGTTGCATACATTTACATGACTTTGAGACTTAACACATTTGGTTGTAAATGTGTTAAGTAATTTATTACATTGTTAATACATTTGATTATTGTTATGATTTGCATAATGTGAAAGATATGATGATCATTTAAAATGTATGTCTAATGCAATTGGTTATGTATACTTTAATGATGAGATGTGAAGCCATTGTTGTTGGCTATAATGATGCAAATGAAATAATTGGGGCATGATTGCCTAGTTTGATTATGACAAAATAAATGAGAAATGAATTGTGAAAAAGATTGATAATGAGATAAATGAATTAATTGTGTGCCTAGTATGTTATTCAATTTTCATAGTTTTGGGTTTGGCGGCATGCCTATGAATTGCTGGGCAGGTGAAAAGACCGGGTCGTAAGCCGAACCCAGCTGATAAATATGAAAAATGATATTTTTGAGGTGAAAAGACCGAGTCGTAAGCCTAAAAAATAGTAACAGTCTAGCCGGGTTGAGGACCAAGATACTGGGCCCTAGGGTCTAGCCGGGTTGAGGTCCAAGAGACTGGGTCTGTTACATTATCCATGGATATATATATATATATCGCCTACGGGCTTGATGAATGTGATTATGGACCAAAGCAGGGCTTGTCTTTGTTTCAATGTGCATCATAAATGGTAAAACAATTAAATAAGATAATGAAATGCAATGTTATGAAATATAGCATTTTTGAATATGATCTCTATTGCTTGAAAGTATGACATTGACATTGCATTAAAGCATATTGTTATTATGGTTTGTACCACTAAGCCTATGGCTTAGCGCGATTGTGGTTCATCACGCAGGTGACTGGGTAAAACCGGAGAGTTCAGCTAGACTGAGTCGAGTCTAGACTTTGAAGTGTTGATTGTGGGCTTAAAGATCAGAGACAAACTGCCAAACATGTATAAACTTTATGTTTTGTAAACATGGATTTTGATGTATTTATATATGTAAATACCACTACATTTTCCGCTGCATAATGAATAAATGTTTTATCTAGTATAGTTTATAATATAATATGAAGTGTTTTAAGTTTTCTTATATTATTGCAGAAGAGAAAAATTGGGTTATCTAATATAAACCGTGGCACTCCTGTATTCGGTATATGTATATTACAGGTGTAGTAGTATGTAGTGTGCGTATACGGGGTATAGGGGTGTTACATCTGTTTTGGTATCAGAGCCTAGGTTTGAGATTCTCAACCTAGTTAAGTTGTAAGAAAAAGAACATTTTGATTTTAAAAGTGGGTTTTTAAATAAGATACATGTTTTGGTATTTGTAGTCTCTGATCTTTGATGAGGTATATTATGCTGTGTTTGCAGATATAGGTAGTGATGGCGTCTCAGTCATGTCAGTCCATAGAAGGTAGCGCTGAGAGTGTAGCTCCTGAAGAGGGTAGAGATGGAGTTAGGATTGAGAGACCTGGAGAGGCACCTGCTGCTGTGCAAGAGAGATCAGCTGCTGATGAGGTTCCGCCGGTTTGGTTATGGCATGCGGTAGAATTGTTGAGGCAAGCTCCAGTGCAGCCACCACCACCACAGCCACAATTACCAGTGAGGCATTATGATAAATTGAGGAAATTTGGGGCTGAAGATTTCTTTGGTACTACAGATCCTGCAGTAGCTGAGCAGTGGTTGGATAGAGTTCAGAGGGTACTCATCTAGTTGCAAGCCACTCCTGAAGAGAAATTTGATTATGCTAAATCCCTTCTGGAGAAAGATTCTTATGATTGGTGGAAGACGGTTTCTCATGCTATGGATGATCCACCGACTTTGTTTTATAGTGATTTTCTGTGGGAGTTTGAGCAGAAATATACTCCGAGGGAGTATAAGGATGTCAAGAAGATGAAATTTCTGAATCTGAGACAAGATAACCGGATTGTGACAGAGTATGAGGTAGAGTTCATCTGGTTGAGTCATTATGTCGAGGGGAATATTTCAAATGAGATTGATTGGTGTAGGAGATTTGAGGAAGAGTTGAGGCCCTCTATTATGTGTATTGTTGCTAGTTCCCAGTATCAGGATCTTTCCCAGCTTGTTGCAGCAGCCAGAAGTGTTGAGAGAGCACAGGCTATTGCAGCAGCTGCTATTGAAGAGGAGACCAGAGTTAGGAGATCCCAGTTTAAGGCAGGGTCTTCGTCTGTGAAGAGAGGCCGAGGACGTTTTGTTTTGAGAGTCAGTAGGAGCCAGAGGCAGTCGGGTAGGTCAGTTCAGTATCAGAGGCAGAGACCGAGATCTACAGTTTCTGTAGCTAGTGCTCCGACTCCAGTGGTTCAGAGGTCTACTCCACCTACATATGTCCATTGTGGTAGGATACATGGGGGTGTTTGTGGGAAGATTAGTGGATCAGCTGTGTGTTTCACATGTGGATTGCCTGGCCATTTCATTAGAGATTGTCCTGAGTTGCAGGAGCATAGGCAGGCAGATTCTGCAGTTTCTCGACCTAGTGTGAGAGGAGGTCGAAGTGGCAGAGGTGTTAGTAGAGGTGGTCGACCTGGGATCAGTCAGAGAGGAGGCTCTACATCCGGAGGCACTAGGCCAGATGAGGCTGGGTCTTCTCAGCGAGTGTATGTGATGCAGAGGCAACCGGATGCTTCAGCAGTCATTGTGAGTACATTTTCTTTATTTGGCATTTCAGTTCTTGCTTTGATTGATCCAGGATCTACTCATTCATACATAAGTGCATCTATCTTGCCTGTGTCTGAATTGCATTCAGTGTCCTTAGGATTTGATGTCTTGGTGACAAATCCTTTAGGGCATAGTGTGGTAGTTAGCAAGGTGCATCGTGATAGTTCAGTTGTGGTGCAAGGTGAGGAGTTTCTTGGTGACTTGATTGAAATGCCTTTTAAGGAGTATGATTTGATTTTAGGTATGGATTGGTTGTCTAAGCATGGAGCTGTGGTAGACTGTCAAAAGAAGTGTGTTACCCTGAGAACCAGTGATGGTAGAAGTGTGATGGTATCTAGTGAGCAGAGACAACTTGCATCCTTGTTTGTGTCAGCTGTTGCAGCTAGAAAGTTTATTAGAAAAGGGTGTGATGCTTATCCTGCTCATGTTGTGGATACCAGAGTAGTGGGTTCTCAACTTGATAGTATACCCACAGTTGCGGAATTTCCAAATGTTTTTCCGGAGGAGTTACTAGGGTTACCCCCTGAGAGAGAGATTGAGTTTGGTATTGATTTGTTGCCTGGTACCACTCCCATCTCTATTACTCCTTATCGAATGGCACCTGCTGAGTTGAGAGAGTTGAAGGTGCAATTGCAGGAGTTTTTGGATAAAGGGTTTGTTCGCCCTAGTGTTTCTCTGTGGGGAGCACCTGAAGAAGAAGGATGGTACTTTGAGGTTGTGCATCGATTATAGGCAATTGAACAAGGTGACTATCAAGAATAAGTACCCTTTGCCTAGGATAGATGATCTCTTCGATCAGTTGAAGGGAACAGCAGTGTTTTCCAAGATTGATTTGAGATCAGGGTACCACCAGTTGAGAGTCAGAGCTAAAGATGTTCCTAAGACAGTTTTCCGCACAAGATATGGGCATTATGAGTTTTTAGTGATGCTTTTTGGATTGACGAATGCACCTGCAGCTTTCATGGATTTGATGAATAGGGTGCTTAGGCCCTGTCTAGATTAGTTTGTGGTGGTCTTCATTGATGATATTTTGGTGTATTCGAGTAATGAAGAGGATCATGACAAGCATCTGCGGATTGTATTGCAGACCTTGAGAGAGAAACAATTGTATGTGTGAGCGGGGATTTTCGCCCCCACTTCCGGTGGAATGGTTCTTGCGACTTCGGCACTGTTTAGGCTCGGGGCCTTAGAGAACATGGACCTAAGTCCGGAGAAAATGGAGTCGCCACCCGGATGGCCCGAGAAAAAGAAAGGGGTGGATGACTCGATTCCTAAGGAATCCCCAACCCCTTAATGGGTTCGGAAAGTTGGGTATGTATAGGGAAGGTGAGAAATGGCCCAGTACCCCCACAACGCCCGGTTCATTGGAACCGACCTCTTTTACAGGTCTTAATATTATAAAATTCTTAAATATAATAATATTATCCATACTACACACAATAAAAAGAAAGCGTCATTATATTAAAATCAAAGCAATGTCCAAACAAAACAAAACAGATAAATGGAAACCCATCCAAGGATGGAAACATGTCCTTACATCACATGCCTAGATAAGACACCCACCAAAAGGTAGAAACATGCCCTTTACAAAGGTTCTAAAATAGAAAAGAAAATTAAATTACATGATATTTAACTAATGAGGTACCCACCAAGTGGAAACATACCTCTTACAACTTTTGGAAGTCTAAATTGATTGAAAAAGTAAATAATCATCCATAATAAATAAATCATTCATAAAAGCTATTAACCAAAATATAAAACAAACATCCATCCATGACAAATTAAATAAATCAAGTATTGAAATTAAATAAATTAAGGCATAAGAAATAAATCAAAGTATAAGTAAATATGGAATTGAATAAAGCAAATAAAAGTTCAAGTATAGCTACCATTTCCATTTAGGGTTTTTTTATCTCATGTGTTAAGGTTTTGGAAATTTCTAAAATTAAGCTACCGTGACTTTTTATGGAATTAAAATAAATTAGGGTTTTATGTTTTAAAAGATTGATAAGACTCTTTGATTAACCAAATTAAGGTTTGAATGATGAAATCATGAAACTAGGGTTTTAAATACCTTAAAATACTTTAATTTGTGATTTTGGTTTATTGAACATTAAGCTACTGTGTAATTTTTGAGTTTTTATGATTTTATGTTTTTTAATGTTTTAAAAGGATTAGGTGTAACACCCCCACATCCAATGCACACACACTACAACTACAACCATGTAGCATAAGTGCACCAAACATAGGGATGCTACGGTTTTCTTCAACATTCAAAACATTTAAATAGATACAATACTATTATCATTATATAATATAGAAAAGTAGATCATTTACTTTTAAAATAAAACACATTAGATATATATATACATACATATAGTTATTTCACAGCGAAAGTCATAAAATATTTACATATTTGAAAACATTTAATTCCATATTTACAGATATACAAATATGTACATTTAATCAATACTTTACAAAATATAAAAAGAGTTATACATGATTGGCAAATCTCCTTTGATCTTTAAGTCTCCAAAAATCAACTCTTCAATGTCTACCCTCACTCGGTCTCGAAGAGCTCTCGGGTTCGATTCTAACAGTTCTATCACCTGCGCGATTAAACACTATCGCGCTAAGCCAAGGGCTTAGTAAGATAATGATGCTAATGATATGACTTCGTGCAATGCAATGTCATTTCTCAAACCATAATATATATATATGTGACATCATATATGCAAAATTAACAATATACTTTCACATTACATATCACATTTTATTATCTTTTCATATACCTCATTAGTATTCATTTAATCATCAATACAAAGCAAAACAAACATCATTCATGACTCACATTAACCATAGACAAGCATGGGCCCAAGACACACTAATATGCCATTCAATTTTCAGAGTTAATGTTTTGGTTCTATCATCACATTTATCAATATCCATATCATAGACCCAACTAGGCTTCAAGGATTAAGTTCAACCAAGCTTCAAGGGGAGCAAAGCATGCTAAGCTTCTACCCAACTTGGCTTCAAGAACTAACCCAACCTAGCTTCAAGGGTGGTAACATCTCAATTAGGCTTCAAGGATTCAATCCAACCTAACTTCAAGAGATTGCTACACTTATTAGGCATGCCACCAACAACCAACTCTGAAAATGGAATAACACATTAGCCACACAATTCATTTATTATTCAATTATCATTTCCATTTCCAATTATCATCAACATTTAGGCATACATGCCTTCTTTCTCTCAATATCATCATCATAGCCAATAACAATGGCTTTGTATCACATTTCACATTTCAATTCATATTATGCATAAAGCATCATTGATATCACATCTTTGATATAACATTTCAAGGTACATTACTCATAAAACACATTACCTTTCACAATGCATAACATAACCTTGTTTAAATCTCAACAATGCAATTAGGGCAAAGAACAATTTATATGATTCATAGCTTTAAGATCTTTCATATGCATTTGATTAGCTCATTCATAGTTTAAAGTATGTTTAGAGTGTTTAAGTTTAAGTTTAGGAACCAACCTACCTTTGAAAAACCAAAACATTGCAACTAGGTCAAGGAAAACAAAACTTACCTAACCCATATGAGAGACACGGGCAGCACACATGAGGGACACGGCCAGACTTGTGGCCGTGTCTCTCAACTCAATTAGACAGTAGGCAACACGGCTTAGGGACACGGCCGTGTCTCTCCAACCAAAACTCACAGTAGCTCACACGGCTTGGGAACACGGCCATGTCACCCAAAAACTAATCCAACACGCCCAAAATCATTTGACTTGGCCGTGTCTCACATGGCCTTTGGCCGTGTCTTCCAAAACCCAAACCCTAATATGCACAACTTTCCTCCAAATGCACTCAAACTCATCAAACCCCATATAACATGTTTCAAATGAATGGAATCAATGTTTTAAACACAAATTCTACATGTTCATCACAATATTCTTTATTAAAACACATCAACCAAAACATTAACATCACATGTAACACATATCCCCTCAAAACCCTAAAACCAACATTTTTCTCCATCTTTCAAAAATCAACTCACTTCTTTCATCAATTCATTCATGAAATTCAAGATCAAGCTAATCAAATATACTTGATTAAAACAAAATCAAGCAACACACTCTTAGATCATCTATCAATTTCACATATCATTTAAAACAAGCAATAATCCAAAAGAGAACTTACCTAAAGTGAAGAAATTCCACAAATCTTCAACTTGATTCTTCAATTCTCCCTTCAATCTTGATTCAAGTATCAAAAACACTTCTCTTTGCCTTTGGTACAAGGAGAATCGGCCACTACCATCAAGAAGAAGAGAAAATGCACAAATCAACCTCTCTTTCCTTCTTAATCTCCACCATGCATTTCATCCAAACAATTACCAAAATGCCCTCAAACATATAACTAACCTTTTGTCTTATATAAGCCCATATATGTAATTACACACTCAACAATAAAATATCTTCTTCCACTAACCAACACTTTGACTCTCCCTTTGACCATTTTATATGTTATATATATCACAATATACACAACATATAAACTTGGCTCTAAACCCTAAATTCTTTCCCAAAACACTTATACTTTTCTTTTCTCAAATTAGACCAACAATACAACAACAACAACAACAACAACAACAACAACAACAACAAGAAGCAAAACTTCTAGGGCATAAATGAGGATATTACAATTCTTCCCCTCTAAAAAGAAATTTCGTCCTCGAAATTACCTGAAATCAATTCTGAAACAATTGAGGATATTGCTCTCGCATGGTTTGCTCATTCTCCCAAGTTGCTTCTTCTTTTGCATGATTCTTCCAAAGAATCTTCACCAATGGTACTCTCTTGTTCCTCAATTCTTTCACTTCCCGTGCCAAGATAGCAACTGGTTCCTCTTCAAATGACAAGTCTGGGCTCACTTCAATAGATTCAAATGGCAACACATGAGATGGATCTGACCTGTACTTCCTCAACATAGATACATGGAACACATTATGAATACGATCCAACTCAGGTGGCAAAGCAAGCCGATAAGCCACTGGCCCAACTCTTTCTAACACTTCATACGGTCCGATGAAACGAGGACTCAATTTCCCTTTCCGACCGAACCTCAAAATTTTCTTCCAAGGAGATACCTTCAAAAATACCTTATCCCCAATATTAAATTGAATGTCTCTCCTCTTCAGATCTGCATAAGACTTCTGTCGGTCTGAAGCTGCTTTCAATCTGCCTCGAATCAACTTCACTTTCTCTTCAGTTTCTTGAATCAAATCAGGCCCAATCAACTTGCTATCACCAAGTTCACTCCAACAAAGAGGTGATCTGCACCGTCTGCCATACAATGCCTCGAATGGGGCCATTCCGATGCTGGACTGGTGACTGTTATTGTAAGCAAACTCCACAAGAGGTAAGAATCTATCCCAACTTCCAGAGAAATCAATGACACAGCTTCTCAACATATCCTCAATGATCTGTATCACCCTCTCAGACTGTCCATCCGTCTGTGGATGAAAAGCAGTACTGAAATGCAGTCGAGAACCCAAAGCACCATGCAAACTTTTCCAAAATCTCGAAGTAAACCTGGGATCTCGATCAGACACTAAAGAAGTTGGAACACCATGCAATCTCACAATCTCATGGATATACAGCTCAGCTAACCTCTCCAAAGAGTAATCCATCCGAACCGGAAGGAAATGAGCTGTCTTAGTCAATCTATCCACAATCACCCATATGGCATCATGTTTCTTTTGTGTCAATGGCAAACCAGACACAAAGTCCATGGTCACTCTATCCCACTTCCATTCTGGCACTGACAACGGTTGAAGCAACCCAGTTGGAACTTGATGCTCTGCTTTAACCTTCTGACAAGTGAGACATTTAGATACAAATTCAGCAATGTCTCTCTTCAACCCAATCCACCAATAATGCTGTCTCAAATCATGATACATCTTCGTATTACCCGGATGCATAGCAAATACAGACTGATGAGCTTCCTCTAAAATGATCCTCTTCAAGTCAGCATTATCGGGTACACACAATCTGTTCTTGAACCATAGGCTCCCATCATTCCTCACAACAAAATCTCTACTCTCTCTACTCTGACAATCTAAAACAATCTTCTGAATCTTCTTATCAGCTAACTGAGCCTCTTTGATCTGATTCAACAAAACAGGCTTCAATTGCAACTGTGCCAATAATGCACCATCATCACAAAGTACAAAACTGGCACGCAAAGCTCTCAACTCAACAAGCAACGAGAGCGAGTAAACTGTTAAACCAGCTAAAGACTTCCGACTTAAGGCATCAGCAACCACATTTGCTTTACCTGGATGATAATCTATCAAACAGTCGTAGTCTTTAATCAATTCCAACCATCTCCTCTGCCGAAGGTTGAGCTCTTTCTGAACACCCAAATACTTCAAACTCTTGTGATCAGTGTAAATGAAACATTTCTCCCCAAACAGATAATGGCGCCAAATCTTTAATGCAAAAACAATGGCAGCCAACTCCAAATCATGGGTAGGATAGTTAAGCTCATGCGATTTCAACTGTCGAGATGCATAAGCTATAACTTTCCCTTCCTGCATCAATACACACCCCAAACCTCTATGTGAAGCATCACTGTAGATCACATAGGGTTGGCCTTCTACAGGTAAAGTGAGAACAGGCGCTTGAGTCAACAAATCTCTCAACTGTTCAAAGCTAGCCTGACACTGATCTGTCCACAAAAACCTCACTCCCTTACGAAGCAATCTGGTGAGTGGAGTAGCTATCAAAGAAAATCCTTTCACAAACCGCCGGTAATAGCCTGCCAAACCCAGAAAACTTCTAACCTCTGTCACTGACTTGGGTGGACTCCAATTCAAAATGGCTTCAACTTTACTCGGATCAACTCTAATGCCTTCTGCTGAAACAATATGTCCGAGAAAAGCTACCTGATCCAACCAGAACTCACACTTCGACAATTTGGCAAATAGTTGCTTCTCTCTCAAAATCTGCAACACAATCCGCAGATGCAAATCATGTTCCTCTTCATTCCTCGAATACACCAGAATATCATCGATGAAGACCACTACAAACTGATCCAAATAGGGCCTAAACACCCTATTCATCAAATCCATAAAAGCTGCAGGTGCATTCGTCAGACCAAAAGGCATAACTAAAAATTCATAATGCCCATACCTGGTCCGAAATGCAGTCTTCGGAACATCTTCAGCTCTGACTCTCAGCTGATGGTACCCCGATCTCAGATCAATCTTAGAGAATACTGATGCTCCCTTCAACTGATCAAAGAGATCATCGATTCTAGGCAAAGGATACTTATTTTTAATGGTCACCTTGTTCAATTGCCTATAGTCGATGCACAACCTCATAGTACCATCCTTCTTCTTTACAAAGAGCACAGGAGCTCCCCAAGGAGAAACACTGGGGCGAATGAATCCTTTATCCAACAACTCCTGTAATTGCACTTTCAACTCCCTCAATTCTGCTGGTGCCATTCTGTAAGGAGTAATGGAGATAGGAGTGGTACCCGGCAACAGCTCGATACCGAACTCCACCTCTCTCTCAGGAGGCAATCCTGACAACTCCTCTGGAAAAACATCAGGGAACTCTGCAACTGTGGCAATGCTATCAATAGGAGAACCCTTCACTCTAGTATCTACCACATGAGCAAGATAGGCTTCACACCCCTTCCTAATCAACCTCCGGGCTGCAACAGCTGAAACAAATAAGAAGGCTAACTGTTCCTGCTCATTAGATACTATCACCTCTCTCCCATCACCGGTTCTCAAAGAAACAATTTTCTTTTTACAATCCACCACAGCTCCATGTCGAGATAGCCAATCCATGCCTAAAATCACATCATATTCCTTAAATGGCATCTCAATCAAATCTCCAAGGAACTCCTCACCCTGCACCCTCACTGCACTATCCCGATGCACTTTACTCACAATCACACTATGCCCTAACGGATTTGTCACCAAAACATCAAATCCTAGGGACTCAGCATGCACATCAGATACAGGTAACACAGATGCACTAATATAAGAATGGGTGGAACCCGGATCAATCAAAGCAAGCACTGCAGTATCAAATAAAGAAAAAGTACCAGCTATGACCGCCGATGCATCCGGCTGCCTCTGCATAACATACATCCTCTGGGAAGAACCAACCTCCTCCGGTCTAGTCTCCCTGGATGTAGCACCACCTCTAGAACTGAACCCTGCTCTACCACCTCGGCTGGCACCTCTGCCTCCCCTCACACTGGCTCGAGAAGCGGCAGAATCAACTGACATCTGCCTCTGCCTCTCAGGGCAATCTCTCACAAAGTGATCCGGTGACCCACACCTGAAACATACCCCAGCAACACCAGCTTTCCAACAAGGACCACCATGGGGCCTCCCACAATGGATGCAAATAGGTAAGGTGGATCTCTGAACCATAGGGGTTGGAGCACTTGCCACTGAAGCTGCAGGTCTGAATCTTTGTCTCTGGAACTGCACTGATCTACCTGCTGGTCTCTGGCTCCTAATACTCCGAGGAACAAAGCTTCCTCTACCCCTCTTCACTGAAGAAGACCCTGCCTCAAACTGAGGCCTTCTCACTCTGACCTCTTCCTCTGATACAGCTGCAATCACTTGAGCCCTTTCTACATCTCGAGCTGCTGCCACTAGCTGGGAGAAATCATGATATCGAGATCCAGCCACTAAACACATGATCGAGGGCCTCAATCCCTCCTGAAATCGCCGGCATCTATCAATCTCATCAGCAATGATGCCACCAGCATACTGACTCAGTCGAATAAACTCAACTTCATACTCAGTAACAGTCTTGTTATCTTGCTTCAAGCTCAAGAATTCCATCTTCTTCATATCCTTATACTCCCTAGGAGTATATTTCAACTCGAATTCCCTCAAGAAATCTGCATATGACAAAGTTGGTGGATCATCCATAGAATGGGGCACCGTCTTCCACCAATCGTAGGCATCCTTCTGTAGCAAAGATCTTGCATAGTCAAACTTTTCCTCTGAGGTGGCTTGCAACTGAACAAATACTCTCTGGACTCTGTCAAGCCACTGTTCTGCCACAGCTGGATCAGTGGTACCAATAAAATCCTCAGCTCCATATTTCCTCAGTTTATCATAATGCCTTACTGGTACTGAAGGCTGAGGGGGTGGTGGCACTGGTTGCACAGGTGCTTGTCTCATAGCTTCCATCATATTCCTAAACCAGGCTGGCGGAACCTCATCACCTACTGGTCTACCCGACCCAGAAACAGGTGCCTCACCAGCACTCTCAACTCTAACTCCCTCATCAGGAGCAACACTCTCCTCACTGCCCTCAACTGACTGTCTCAAATGAGGATCCATCAACACCTAACACTGCAAACACAACAGGACATACCTTATTAAAGATCAGAGGTTGCCAATCCCAAACATATGTGTTATTTAAAACCACTTTTTAAGTAAAAATATTCTTTTTATAACGTATTACCTAGGTTGAGAATCTCAAACCTAGGCTCTGATACCAAAACAATTGTAACACCCCCACATCCAATGCACACACACTACAACTACAACCATGTAGCATAAGTGCACCAAACATAGGGATGCTACGGTTTTCTTCAACATTCAAAACATTTAAATAGATACAATACTATTATCATTATATAATATAGAAAAGTAGATCATTTACTTTTAAAATAAAACACATTAGATATATATATACATACATATAGTTATTTCACAGCGAAAGTCATAAAATATTTACATATTTGAAAACATTTAATTCCATATTTACAGATATACAAATATGTACATTTAATCAATACTTTACAAAATATAAAAAGAGTTATACATGATTGGCAAATCTCCTTTGATCTTTAAGTCTCCAAAAATCAACTCTTCAATGTCTACCCTCACTCGGTCTCGAAGAGCTCTCGGGTTCGATTCTAACAGTTCTATCACCTGCGCGATTAAACACTATCGCGCTAAGCCAAGGGCTTAGTAAGATAATGATGCTAATGATATGACTTCGTGCAATGCAATGTCATTTCTCAAACCATAATATATATATATGTGACATCATATATGCAAAATTAACAATATACTTTCACATTACATATCACATTTTATTATCTTTTCATATACCTCATTAGTATTCATTTAATCATCAATACAAAGCAAAACAAACATCATTCATGACTCACATTAACCATAGACAAGCATGGGCCCAAGACACACTAATATGCCATTCAATTTTCAGAGTTAATGTTTTGGTTCTATCATCACATTTATCAATATCCATATCATAGACCCAACTAGGCTTCAAGGATTAAGTTCAACCAAGCTTCAAGGGGAGCAAAGCATGCTAAGCTTCTACCCAACTTGGCTTCAAGAACTAACCCAACCTAGCTTCAAGGGTGGTAACATCTCAATTAGGCTTCAAGGATTCAATCCAACCTAACTTCAAGAGATTGCTACACTTATTAGGCATGCCACCAACAACCAACTCTGAAAATGGAATAACACATTAGCCACACAATTCATTTATTATTCAATTATCATTTCCATTTCCAATTATCATCAACATTTAGGCATACATGCCTTCTTTCTCTCAATATCATCATCATAGCCAATAACAATGGCTTTGTATCACATTTCACATTTCAATTCATATTATGCATAAAGCATCATTGATATCACATCTTTGATATAACATTTCAAGGTACATTACTCATAAAACACATTACCTTTCACAATGCATAACATAACCTTGTTTAAATCTCAACAATGCAATTAGGGCAAAGAACAATTTATATGATTCATAGCTTTAAGATCTTTCATATGCATTTGATTAGCTCATTCATAGTTTAAAGTATGTTTAGAGTGTTTAAGTTTAAGTTTAGGAACCAACCTACCTTTGAAAAACCAAAACATTGCAACTAGGTCAAGGAAAACAAAACTTACCTAACCCATATGAGAGACACGGGCAGCACACATGAGGGACACGGCCAGACTTGTGGCCGTGTCTCTCAACTCAATTAGACAGTAGGCAACACGGCTTAGGGACACGGCCGTGTCTCTCCAACCAAAACTCACAGTAGCTCACACGGCTTGGGAACACGGCCATGTCACCCAAAAACTAATCCAACACGCCCAAAATCATTTGACTTGGCCGTGTCTCACATGGCCTTTGGCCGTGTCTTCCAAAACCCAAACCCTAATATGCACAACTTTCCTCCAAATGCACTCAAACTCATCAAACCCCATATAACATGTTTCAAATGAATGGAATCAATGTTTTAAACACAAATTCTACATGTTCATCACAATATTCTTTATTAAAACACATCAACCAAAACATTAACATCACATGTAACACATATCCCCTCAAAACCCTAAAACCAACATTTTTCTCCATCTTTCAAAAATCAACTCACTTCTTTCATCAATTCATTCATGAAATTCAAGATCAAGCTAATCAAATATACTTGATTAAAACAAAATCAAGCAACACACTCTTAGATCATCTATCAATTTCACATATCATTTAAAACAAGCAATAATCCAAAAGAGAACTTACCTAAAGTGAAGAAATTCCACAAATCTTCAACTTGATTCTTCAATTCTCCCTTCAATCTTGATTCAAGTATCAAAAACACTTCTCTTTGCCTTTGGTACAAGGAGAATCGGCCACTACCATCAAGAAGAAGAGAAAATGCACAAATCAACCTCTCTTTCCTTCTTAATCTCCACCATGCATTTCATCCAAACAATTACCAAAATGCCCTCAAACATATAACTAACCTTTTGTCTTATATAAGCCCATATATGTAATTACACACTCAACAATAAAATATCTTCTTCCACTAACCAACACTTTGACTCTCCCTTTGACCATTTTATATGTTATATATATCACAATATACACAACATATAAACTTGGCTCTAAACCCTAAATTCTTTCCCAAAACACTTATACTTTTCTTTTCTCAAATTAGACCAACAATACAACAACAACAACAACAACAACAACAACAACAACAACAAGAAGCAAAACTTCTAGGGCATAAATGAGGATATTACATTAGGGTTCATAAAAATTATGGTTTAAGGTTTTAAAAGGATTAGTGTTCAATATTTTAGGTTTAAAAGTTGAATTTTGGATTTAGGCTTTGAAATTAGGGTTCTCGGGTAGTGAATGACTTTTAGGGTTTTAGAAATCAGTTTGATATTTTATGAAATTTTATGAATTTAAACAAAAGGATTGAAGTTTTTATAAGTAGAAAAGATGTTTTTTAAGGCTTTTTGAATGAAATAGAACTTATTTTAAAAATTTGAAAGAAATAGAATCAAGTTTTGGTTTTGTTAAAGAATTTGTTCTATTAGGGTTTTGAGACTTTTGAAGAAGAAAAAATAATAATTTTAAGTCTTTTTAGAAAAGAAGATCACGTTTTAGTGTTTTAACTTTGGAAAACTAAATTAAAGTTCTAAGATTTTAACTTTTGAAAAACACAAAAAAAAACCCTAGTTTAGCTACTGTGTAAAAAAAATTAGAATTTAGAATTTCATACCTTTTTTGTAAGTTGCTCCAAAATTGCTTCTTCTTGGATGAACTAGCTCCAAAGACAAGCTTTGGTTGCCTTTTTAATCCCTTAATTCGTGCTGCTACTCCCTTAAAAATCAGTTGAATTGAATTATTGCTTTTCCTTCCTTGATTTGGTTTCCAATCCTAAGCTCACTGTGAAACAATTTTCCCCTCTCGGCCACCCTTTTCTCTATGCCTTTTTGGTCCTTATTTATAGTGGTTTAAGGTTATTTATTCCTAATTAATTAAAGTAAGTAATATTAATAAAAAAAGGAAATTAAAACCTAATTGGATTAGGTTTCTAAAAATTGGGTTAGAAAATTTTGCGCTGGCAAAAACTGTGGCAGCGGGCCCGTGGCTGACAAGCCAGTGGGCGTGCCAGCCCGCAGGAAATTCCTGCGGGTGGCTATTTTGCCCGCAGGAATTTCCTGCGGGCGAAATAACTTGCCCCGCAGGAAGTTATTTCGCCCGCAGGAATTTCCTGCGGGCGAAATAACTCGACGGGCCCGACGGGTGCCAATTTTTTTTTCGACTCTGATTTTTATTTTTATTTATTTATTTTTATTTTTTATTAATAAAAATTAGATAATAAAGCAAAAACTATTTAATTAAAATTATTTTGGACCAATTAGACAACAAAAATCATTTTGGACTAAATAAAGCATATTGGATCGGATTGGGTCAAAAATTACGGGTCTATAGTTTGGCCCCTGCTTGAATTATCTGAAACCTTAGTGAAAGAGAGTGAAAAACAATAAGACTTAATTTTTGATATGGCGACTTGTTTTGGGTTCTGGACCCGAGATTAGGCACTTGGACCCGAGATTGATTGAATTTGGATACTTGGACCCGGGATTGGGTACTTGGACCCGAGATTAGGTACTTGGACCTAAGCTTGAATTGATTTTGGGTACTTGGACCCGGGATTAGGTACTTGGACCCAAGATAGGGTACTTGGACCCGAGATTGATTGAATTTGGGTACTTGGACTCGAGATTGGGTACTTGGACCCGAGATTGATTTAATTTGGGTCCTTGGACCCTAGATTGGGTACTTGAACCCGAGATTGGGTACTTGGACCCGGGATTAGGTACTTAGACCCAAGATCGGGTACTTGGACCCGGGATTTGGGTACTTGGACCCGAGATTGATTTGATTTGGGTACTTGGACCCGGGAATGGGTTGAATTCGTTTTGGGTACTTGGACCCAAGATTGGATGGAATTTGGGTACTTGGACCCAGAATTGGGTACTTGGACCCGAGATTGATTTGATTTGGGTACTTGGACCCGAGCTTGATTTGATTTGGGTACTTGACCTGGGATTGGGTACTTGGACCCGAGATTAGGTACTTGATTTAGGTACTTGGACCTAAGATTGGGTACTTGGACCCGAGCTTGAATTGATTTTGGGTACTTGGACTCGAGATTGGGTACTTGGACCCGAACTTGGGTACTTGGACCTGAGATTGATTTGATTTGGGTACTTGGACCCGAGATTGGGTACTTGGACCCGAGCTTGAATTGAATTTGACTAACTTTTAGTTGGGAAGTCTGACTGCTCTGGCTATTTTATGCATTGTGATTCTTCACCCTCAGAATGGATCTTCATCCTTGGAGATTGGGTCTTCACCCTTGCAAATGGATCTTCATCCTTGAAAATGAATCTTCATCTTTTGACATACCCTTGAAAATGGATCTTCATCCTTTGAGATCGGGTCTTTACCCTTGCGAATGAATCTTCATCCTTTGAGATCGGGTCTTCACCCTTGCCAATGGATCTTCATCCTTTGAGATTGGGTTTCACCCTTGAAAATGGATCTTCATCCTTTGAGAACGGGTCTTCACCCTTGCCAATGGATCTTTATCCTTTGAGATTGGGTCTTCACCCTTGAAAATGGATCTTCATCCTTTGAGAACGGGTCTTCACCCTGGCTTCAGATCTTTTAGCTGGATTGGTCTTTTGTCTTTTGCACTTTCATTTTTTTGAGAGTTCTATTGTTCCATTCTTTTGTTCTTCCTTTTTGCAAATATTTAGCTATTTTTAATTGGACCTTATATCCTCTCCTTGGCCCCCTGTGTGGCAAAATATTTGTAAGTGAGTTTAAAAATATTTGGTATGTAAACCCAAAAAATTGAAAAGGAGAAACTTTGCCCCCTGTGTAGGCTCAAACCAAAGATTTTTTTTCATGCAAGCTTTGATTGATATTTTTCTTGTCTGGTTCTTCACACAAGCATGCATTTCTTCTCTTTGCAAAATTACTGGAGCTTTCTCAAGCAATGGGCTTTCCATGCCCTCCTGATTTGACATCTTCTTTTGATTCTTCACTTCACAGAGTGTTTGCTGTTCACTTTGATAAAGAATAGACAATACAAGACAAGAAAGTACGATGTGATATGCTCATGTATGCATGATATGCATGAATAATACTTACAGTTGTTCCATCGACTCACAGACCAAGGTGCATTTGTGGCTTTTATCTTCAAGATGTTGAAAACATGAGTGGTGGAGATCCCAAGTTGCAGAGTCAGGGATACATCCTTTTTGAATTATGTTTCAGCATGCCAATTGGCAGCTTGCCAATAATCATTTCCTTTGCCCAATATGTCCTTTGGAGGTTCAACATACTTCCCTTAACTTGAAGGCTTTGTATGACAAAACACTTTTTTTTTTTGAATTTTGATTTTGAAATCAAATGTTGGCTTTGCCAAATTAATGTCAATGTACCTCAGGACTTGATTTTTCCAAATTAACATATCTATAACATGACAACCCTAGTTACCGTACTAAACTCGGGAATCATTTCCATTTAAGCAAGAACTGTTGCACTTCAGATAGGCACATACACATTACTTGGCCAAAGGTCTCATTTGAGTTTAAATATTGTCTATCTCATATGCATGCTTATCCAAACTATCTCCACTAATAGACTCTACCTAACAAGAGAGATCAACAGGTCTTTGATAGGCTTGAAATGGGGTCTACAAGGGACGTGGGTTAAATGAAGGCCATTTTGAGATAGGAGCTGATGTGACACAATGGACAAACCCTCACACTATAAATTTCTTGTTTGAACTTTAGGCAGCTGGGAGCAATCTTGCTAGTCTCTAAATTCTTTTTATCTTCTTGACATTAATCTGGATCTTGATTGGGATAGTCTTTGCCCTTGCAAAAAGTTTGGTTCCCAGATTTGTTTGTTCTCTTCTTCTCCCTTTTCTTTCTTTTTATTTTTCTTACTCTTCCTTCTTCTTTCTCTTTCCTTACTCTTTCTTTTATCATTTCGTCATTTTGTCCTTCTTTCTTGTTGGACTATCAAGTACAAAATTTTCAAGAACTGGATGGTCTCCCTCCTTGATTGAATCTTTGGTTGGGTTGGACCAACTCAAGTAAAAATGTCCTTATAAACCAAATGGAAGCCTTTTGCTGCTTTAGGTAAAAGAAAACTCAGTTGGCTTTCTGAACCACCTCTTTAAGGTTTACTTTCTTTCTTTTCTTTTCTTTTCTTTTTTTTTCTCTTTTATTTTCTTTCTCTTTGTTTTTTTGTTCTAGCTCAAATAGAGTTTTCTTGTTTGTACCAATTTGGGCTTCCAATAATGGATGAGTGGATTAACATAAATCTTCTTTAACAGGGATAAATCATTTGTTACTCTAATGTTGATGTTGTCTTGATATATTAGAGACATTAAGAAAACTTCAACTACCGTTAAGGTTTTGAGAACATCAACTATCCTTATGGTCTTGAAACTACCCTTATGGTCTTGAGAACTTCAACTATCTTCATAGTCTTGACTATTCATTTATTTCTTTGATCTTCTTGCCTTCTCACCTTTGTGATCATAAGACTTGTCAAAAGTATCACAACAACTCAAGGTTATTGGGGTTTGTAAGCCAATGAAAAGAAAGCTAAAATTTTATGAAGGCTCAAAGGGACAACTAGGGATTAATATTTAATTGGGTGGATACTAGTTGTTGGCTAGTCAAACAATGCCTAGATCATCTCTCCCTTAAATAAGCATAGTTCAATTTCACATTGAAAGTTTGTCAAAGCATGTTCTAAGACTGACTAAGACCTAGACAAAGATAATTATGCAGGAGCCCTCTCTAAGTAAGCATACACAACTCAATGCTATAGAGCAATTCCCTCATCTAGTAAAGTCATTCGAGTCATGATGCCTAGACACATTAATTTATAAACATCAAGCTAAATTCCTCATTGGTTGAGCACCAAAATGAACAAAGACCAACAAAAATTTTGATGAAAGTAATTTATTCAAGCAACTTTAAATTTGAAAAAACACAATAGTTCCAATTTAAATATTAAAGAAAGTAAAATTGAAAAGCAATATTCAAGCTAAGGAAAGTTTGTTGAGTTTAAGCTTCTTTTTCTTTCATATCTTCAATATCCCCATCTTGAAAGGATGATAAAACAAAATCTTCTTCCAATCCTTTTCCCACCATGAAGGTTGCCGGTGGAGGTACTCTTCCAAACTTAGGCAAAGGGTTATTCTTGGTATTGGCCTTATCCGGCTCTGGTAGCTTACCACTGTCGATTAAATCTTGGATCTCATGCCTTAGGCGGGGACATTTATCTGTTTCATACCCTCGCATTTGATGAAATTGACAGAAGGCCTCGGCATTGAAGTTTGGTGGCAATGAATTATGTAAAGGTCGAGGAGCTAATGGTTGTAACAACCCTTTCTTTTGCAGCTTGCTAAAAACCCAAGATAGAGGTTTCCCCAATTCTGAGAATTGTCTTTTATTCCCTTGACCGGTTATATTAACATCAAATTCTTTTTGCGTGCTTTGATTTTCAGACTGGTAATTCCCTTTCTCATTCCTCTTT
This sequence comes from Garcia nutans, assembly GCA_947685225.1. NCBI lineage: Eukaryota > Viridiplantae > Streptophyta > Magnoliopsida > Malpighiales > Euphorbiaceae > Garcia > Garcia nutans. The sequence continues at coordinate 14,030,046 of CANTUV010000040.1, forward strand.
ATTGAAAAGCGATTCTTCTCTCTTTTCCACTCTTCAATTTGCAGACCGGCTTGGAGAAGATCTTTGAAATCCCTTATAAGAGTGTGAGACATCCTTTCACGGAGATTGGGCAAGACACCTCTCACGATCATCCTTATTTGATCAGATTCATCGGGCCTTTTCTTGAGCAAAGCGACCTTGTTTCTCCATCTCTTGATATAATCTACAAAATTCTCATTCGGCCTTTGCCTAATAGACTCCACTTCCATTAAGGTAACTTCTATCTCAACATTATACCCATATTGTTGGATGAAGGCTTTGTAAAGTAGATCCCAACTCTTTTGTGTTCCATCATCTAAGGTATTGAACCAATTTTGGACAACAGGGTCCAATGAGAGCATAAAGTACCTCAGGGTTTGAGTCTTAGTAGCTCGGGCAGACTGCATGGCAGTGATGTACTGCTTCACGTGGAGATGAGGATTTCCGGTGCCATTGTACTTTGCAAAGGATGGCATCTTGAACTTGTATGGTACCTCTTCATCTTGTTCAAATAGTTTGTCAATCTCAGACATCTCTTCGGTTTTTAGCTTGTTCTCAAATTTCTTTTCTAAATCAGCAATCATCTTTTCAACATCAGAAGTCTCGGCCTTTTCAATAGTTGCCTTCTCGATAGCTTTCGGTTCTTTCTTCTTTTCTTGAACCTCTTTGATGCAAGAAAGGAACCCTTGAAGCTAGCAAGTGGACCAATCACTAGGAGTAAGGCAAAGAGATATCAAGCTAGTATGGCTTTGCATATTCAAGAAGAGATTTCCAAAGAGCTTCAAGAATTATCATTCAAGAAGATGGAGATAGAGCTTGAAGAAGGCACACCAAAGCTGATTATGATGCTTAGTGTGAAAATGGAAGCTAAAGGCTAGCTAAAGAGGTCCAACGTGCAAGTAAGGTCGATGGGGATTCATATAAATCCTTGGGAAGTAATTTAAGGCCTTAGTAAGATGATGGAAGTGATTGGAAGAAAAGCTTGGAGTACAGCCAGTTTCACAGCGTACCTGTGAGATTTCTGAAGCCCTGTGAGAATAGCTGGATGGACCACTGCTTAAAGATTATTAATTCTATTTAGTGGGCAACATTTTATATCATTATGGAAGGCTTAAAAATAGGATTTTGTTTCCATACTTTATATTTTCCTTAGTGGATTAGGATTTTGTTTCCATACTTTATATTTTCCTTAGTGGATTAGGATTACTTTATATTTTCCTTATGTAATTAGGAATGTTTTTCCTTATGCAATTAGGAATGTTTTTCCTTATGCAATTTGGAATGTTTTCCTCATGCAATTAGGAATGTTTTTCCTTATGCAATTAGGAATGTTTTCCTTATTCAATTAGGAATGTTTTAGTCTTAATTTTCCATATGCAATTAGGAATTTTGTAACCCTTATTTAAGGGCACTATTAGCCCGAATTTAATATACAACATTTAATAAAAAATTTTGAATTCTTCTACAAGTTCTTCTTGTGAATTTTCATGTGAGAGAGATTAGAGTGGATTCTTTAATTCTTTCTTTGCATCAAGAATTAGGTTTACTTATCAACAAGAGTTGTGGCATTTTCCTTCTTCTTACCAACTAAATCCTTCAATCATAGTGAGTTCGCGTCTCTTTATAGGTGTTGGGTTCCTTAGGAGGTGATTATCAAGTTTCAAGGAGTTCTCTACCATTGTTATACGTTGGGTTTGCTGCCATCGTTGCTAAGGGTCCGCGTCATTTGATATCAGAGCCTTGCTACAAGGTAATTTTTATCTACTTTGTCTTTCTTGGGTTTGTTAATTTAGGTCTTTTAAATTTCTGCGATTTAGGGTTCTTAGAGAGTCTAGTCTTTAATTTTTGAAAAGGAGTCATATATCAAAATTCAAAAAGTCTAAAGATTGTTCAAAGTGTAATTCGAAATCTAGGAAAAGGAGTCTGATTGAATTTCGAAACCTAAGCCTTGCATCTGAATTGGATTCGAAACCAAGATTAGGGTTCTTGAAAGAAAGCAAAAGCTAGAGTTTTTATTCAAGTTTGATTTCGATTTGATTTTGAGTGAATCTGGGGTTGCGAATTAAGTCCAGATTTTGAAAAGCTCTTGGGAGTAAATTAAGTCCCGAATCAAGGGGATAGTGAGAGGAAGCAAAAAAAAGAGTACAAAATCACCTCAACAAAAAATTGTTTGATATTCTTGCTATTTGGGTGCTAAGGATCAGATCTAGGTGGGTGAGAAGTAATAAAAATTTTGGGCAAAAAATTTCACATTTTGAGGGGCTTTTGAAATTTGAAAATCAGACCTTAATATTCATGTTATTTGAGTGCTATAGGTGGGGATTAGAGTCTAGAAGCTAGCGTTTTGGGTAGAATTGATTAGGTCCATAAAGTAGCTTGCCAAGTGTGGGTTGTTTTTGATTCATTATATCCAAATTTGTCTTGTTTATTGTCTTCATTGTTTCTGATTTCTTTATCTAGCTTTTAATTCCATTACATTGCTAAGTATCATTTGCTTGTGTCGATACTTGGTTTTATATCGTGTAGTGCAAATTACCTTGCATTGCCTCCGGATACTTGTCTTGTTTTCTATCTAGTTCTAGGATTTAGGTTCTAGTTTCTTGAACGACTTGACAATTGTTGGTTGGTGAGCTTGGTTCTGAAGTGCAATCAAGGAAGACAAGAAAAGTGAGGTAATTCTAAACACTTGAGTGAATTTTGATTATTACTAATCTTGTTTCTTTGAGTTTGTTTGTTTGTTAACATGGCTGAAAAAGGAGAAGAGACTAGCAAGGAAGGAGCTATGGCCGAAAGCTTGGCTAGGCTTAATGAGACTTTGGCAGCAATGCTTGGTCGAATGGAGATGATGGATACTAGATTGCAAGAGAATGCAGCACGGCAAGCACAACAAATTCAGCAAGTGCAACAAGGGCAGCCAGCCGCACATCCAAATCCCATAATACGAGCTAGAAGAGTGCTTAGGAGAGAAGGGCAAGGAAATCTTGAAGCCCTAGAAGCAGCCTAAAGGGTAGAAGATGAAGATGAAGGTGGAAATCAACCTACCACTGATGGTGACCTTACTTCCATCAAGATGAAGATTCCTTCCTTTGAAGGGAAGAACAATGCAGAAGAGTTCATAGAATGGGAGAGGAAAGTTGAGCAGATTTTTGAATGCCATAACTACACTGAAGAGAAGAAATCAGTTTTGGCAGCCGTAGAGTTCAAAGGGTATGCTACCTTTTGGTGGGATCAATTGAAAGCTAATAGAAGAGGGAAAGGTATGAGGCCTATTCCTGAATGGTCAACCTTGAAAGAACTAATGAGAAGCCGATTTGTACCATCTCACTACATTCGGGATTTGTACAATCGATTAGCAAGACTAGTTCAAGGTGGAAGAAGTGTGGAAGAGTACCACAAAGAGATGGAGATGATCATGGCTAGGGCAAATATTGATGAAGATGAAGACAAGAAGATGTCACGATTTCTTAGGGGATTGAATTTGAACATAGCCAATGAATTGGAGATGTATGAATTCAACACAATGGAAGAATTAGTTCAAAAGGCCATGAAGATAGAGAGAAGATTGAAGAATAAAACTATTTCAAAAACTGGCTACTCTAAAGCTAGTGGAAATTTTTCAAACTTCAAGGGTTCAAGTTCGAGTGGAGGTTCCTACAAAGGGGATTACAAGGGTTCTTTCCAAAAGAATTCTTCCTACAATCCTAATTTCAAGAAGCCGAATGGTGGGGATGCAAAAACAGCCAAGGAAACACCTTCTAGACCTACTCCAAGTAGGGAAATTAAATGCTACAAGTGTTTGGGAAGTGGAAAGATTGCTTCTCAATGTCCGAATAAGAGGGTGATGATTGCTACCCATGAAGGGGAAATTGAATTAGAATCTGAACATGAAGAAGAAGAGGAGGCCGAATGTGGTGATAGGGCCGAATATGATGAAGAGGCTTGGGAGAATCAATTCTTGAATGCTGAACATGGAGAGATGCTTGTTACTAGAAGAGCCTTGAATATTCAAGTCAAGGAAGAAGGCTTGGATCAAAGGGAGAATCTTTTCCACTCTAGGTGTTTGGTGAATGGTAAGGTTTGTACACTTATCATTGATGGTGGAAGTTGTACCAATGCTGCTAGTACTACAATGGTGGATAAATTGGGGTTAGCTTGTTTTAAACATCCCAATCGTTACAAGTTGCAATGTTTCAATGACGCTGGGGAAGTAAAAGTGTTGAAGCAAGTCAAGGTACCATTCTCCATTGGGTGGTATAAAGATGAGGTTTTGTGTGATGTAGTGCCAATGCAAGCTGGACATTTGCTATTAGGAAGACCATGGCAGCATGATAGAAGAGCACAACATGATGGCTTTTTTAATAAGTATACCTTTACTTATGAGGGAAAGAAGGTTATTCTAGCACCATTATCACCTCAAGAGGTGTATGAAGATCATAAGAGGATGCTAGAGAGGGAGAAAGAAGTTTCGGCCAACATGAACCAAGGGGGCTCAAATTCGGTCAATGATGTTTCTTCAACACCCAAGGGTAATTCTAAGGGTAGGGAGAGAGAAAATAATAAAGTGAGTGAGTGCAGAAAGGGAAAAGAGGCCGAGATACAAAAGAAAGTAAGCAAATAAATAAATGGCCCATTGGTGAGAGAAAATAAGCAAGGAGAAAAAGCAAAACATACTTTTTATGCAAGAGCAAGAGAGATAGATGTAGGGCAGCCTGTACTCATTATTATGTATAAAGAATTGTTACTTGCTGACAATGAAGAATCTCTTGATTCTTTACCTTCTAGTTTTGTGTCTTTGTTGCAGGATTTTGAGGATGTGTTTCCTGAAGACCTTCCCAGTGGTTTGCCACCATTAAGAGGGATTGAACATCAAATTGACTTCATACCCGGTTCTACAATTCCAAACCGGCCAGCATATAGGGGCAATCCTATGGAGACAAAAGAGATGCAAAGACAAGTTGTAGAGCTTTTGGAGAAAGGCTTGGTTCGCGAGAGCCTTAGTCCTTGTGCCATTCCAGTCTTATTAGTACCCAAGAAAGATGGTTCTTAGAGGATGTGTGTTGATTGTAGGGCTGTGAACAAGATTACTGTGAAGTATAGACATCCCATTCCTAGACTTGATGACATGTTGGACGAATTGCATGGGGCGAAATATTTCACAAAGATTGATCTTATGAGTGGTTATCATCAAATTCACATGAAGCCTTGAGATGAATGGAAGAATGCCTTCAAAACGAAATATGGTTTGTATGAATGGTTAGTTATGCCTTTTGGTTTATCTAATGCACCTAGTACTTTCATGAGATTAATGAACCATGTTTTGAGAGCTTATTTAGGTAAGTTTGTGGTAGTTTACTTTGATGATATTCTGATTTATAGCAAAACTGAGGAAGAACATGTTGAACATCTTAGGAAAGTGCTTGAAATCCTTAGGGAGCAAAACCTTTATGCTAAACTTAAGAAGTGTTCTTTTTGTCTAGATAGGGTTGTTTTTCTTGGTTTTGTTGTAAGTATGTGTTGCGCTCAAATTAAGTACTACTACAAAGCGGCACTCGCAAGTATACGAGGTAGCTGTAGCAAAGGTGATCGCCCCAAGGTCGTTTCCCCAAGAAGGTGTGGTTCGTAATAGCTTGATTGACAATTTATTTAAATGCGGATGTTTGTTGTGTCGAGATGGTGCGAGAATAATTAAGACCTAAAATTAACGTGCGTAGAGAGTAATGTGTGATGGGTGTGCAAGATCAAATCGATTCTTGGGAAGGTGCCTAGGGTTATAGGTCCATTCAATCAAAGTTCAATTCTCAATTGTCCATTAACATATCCTTGTAAATTAATTTGTTTCTTAAGATTAATTAGTCAATTACCAATCCATTAGTTCTCACATTCATGAATTAACAATGACCAATTCTTTTACATTACCAAATTAATAAAAACCCTAGAACTTATATTTCTAATTCATTCATAGGGTGGTCGATTATATAGTTCCGATATCGGATTTCACCTCTCGGTCCGTCATCCAATATTCAAAGATCAATAGGTAGCTAATCTATCAACCTAGCATTTAATAAAATACAATCAACCAATCAACAAGGAACATCAATTTAAATATCAAATCAAGACATTCAACCAAATATACTAGAAGCCCTAAACATGGGTATTTAGCTCAACATCATTAATTTATAACATTCATTCAACTCAATATAAAACAAATACAAATTGTCCATTGCAATATCAATATTCTTAATACAACAACAACAATAAGACATGAATTAAAAGAAAGAATAGAAAAACCCCTTGTGAAGATGCCAAGAGTAGGATTGCTAGTCTTCCTCCTAGCTCCACTTGATGTATTTGATGAAGAACTCAAGCCCTCTTCAATGGTTGATTCCCCTTGCAATGTGGAATGGAGCTTTCTCAAGTCACCAAACCTTTGGATGGAGCTTTCTTAAGTCACCAACTTTCAATGGATATTCCTTTGGAAGATGAAATGGAGCTTTCTCAAGTCACCACTCTCTTCAATGAAGCTTCTTCAACCTTTGAGAACTTGTAACCCAATTTATCCCAAAGAACCTCAAAGATCCTATCAATGGAAGATGGAGAAGGTGGAGAGGATGAAAATGGAGGTTTGGAGGTGAAGGGACAAGGGAGAGTGTCACTCTCTCCCTCTCCCACGTTTTGCAGAAATTTGGTGAAGAACCACCAAGAACTCCCTCCATTTTCCTCTTCAATCCCTTTTAATTCATTCAAAAATCAACACCCATGCCTTCCAACTCATCCCATTTTCCTTTGTCCCCCACTTTTTCTTTGTTTAATATTTCTTTTGGCAAGCAATAAGTCTTTGTCTCCCACTTGTTCCCCACTTTGTTGAAAGAATTTTGACTTTTCAGGTGGGACACGGCCAAGCCAAGAGTGTCTTGGCCGTGTCTCTTGGTATCTTCCTTGAGGTGACACGGCCAAGCCAAGAGTGGCTTGGCCGTGTCTCTTGATTTTTCATGGGACACGGCCGTGTCTCTTGGCCGTGTCCCTCACTGGACCTTTCTTTTCTTTCTTTCTTTCTTTCTTTCTTTTGGTACAGGGTGAGACACGGCCAGAGGACACGGCCGTGTCATGTGACACGGCCAGTGTCCTGGCCGTGTCCCTTGATAGTGTCCGCTTCTGTTTCTTTTTGCTTGCTCTTTGAATCCTAGGCATGAAATGGGACACGGCCAAGCTTGCTGGCCGTGTCATGTGACACGGCCAGAGGCTTGGCCGTGTCACCTGGGTGTGTCACTTCCTGTCTTCGTTTTTGCTCTTTCTTTCTTTGTTCTTTGTTTTGCCTTTTGAATGAGACACGGCCAGAGGCTTGGCCGTGTCTCTGGGTGTGTCAGCTACTGCCTTGAAGAAGTTTTGAGGGACATGGCCATGTCTTGCTTGGCTTGGCCATGTCTTGCTTGGTTCATGCTTTTCTTGCCCTGTTTTGATCTTCCAAGGGTGTTTTTGCACCTAAACCTAAAACAAACACTTTAAACACACTTTAAACAAAAATCAATCAAAGCATTAACTAAAACACACATAAAATCATACTAAAAACTAGTACAAAAATGACCTAAACAACTACCCCACACTTAAATCCTTGCTTGTCCCCAAGCAAGGCTAAAATCAAAACACAATAAACAAGATGATTTTTGTTAAGTTCAAGAGTTATAAAGAATGTTTCAAGACTTCCCTATCCTTAAATCCGCAATCAATATCGAATCAAACAAAATCGACACTCATGCAATTAAGTGGCTTTCCATGCATAACCAATGTTATCGCTCCCTCACCAACTCTTACAAGTGTTTGATCATGGTGGTGTTTACACTCATAACAATCAATGAAAGATTATTACCATAGGGTTGCTTATCAATCAAATCTCCACCACAAAATAACAATCAAGCATCAATCAAAAGGTCTTTATTCGGGTTGTAATGGGGCTAAGGTAGAGGCATGATATTTAGGAAATGTGAGCTTAATCATTAAGTTCAAGAGCACTTCAAGAATGAAGTAACCATTTATATATATAACCCAACAATTCCAAAACACCTTCCTCTCATCTACCCTTTTGCATTAAAGAGCTTTTCAAGGGAACTCACTTATTACATCTTGTTGTGGTACATTCCAACCCTTTCAACAAGAACAACAATTATTCTTATTATTATTATTATATATATATATATTTTCTCTTTTTTTTTTTTTGCTTTGCAATCTTAAACCTACTAAATTTTAACCCCACACTTAATTCAACACAACACTCAGTCATAAACGCTCTTAAAATGCTCTTGACCTAATGAAAGGATAAGAGTTAAACAACAAGGTTCAAGCTAATGGTGTTGTGCAAAAGAAAGAAAAGGAAAAATAAAATAGGCTCAAAATTGGCTAACTAAGGTTGAATATGGGCTTGGTCTTTTAAGCCAAAGTGGGTTCACCTAATTGCCTTAATCATCTTGATGCCAAATTGAAATTTTTATGTAATCTTAAAATGTATGTCAAAGCAAGTTCTAGCAAATCATCAATCAAAGATGTTCACCCACAACAATAATGATAAGTTGATGGCTCAATTCCTCACTAGGTTAAAGGCAATGCAAGGGAAAAACCAACAAAATTGACAATAAGCACCAATTCTACTCAATTCTCCAATTCATGCTTCAAAAATTCAAAGGTCATCAATCAACAATTTTATAACAATTGAACTTCCTAAAATTCATTTATTCAACGAAAAACATTAACTAAAACTTAAACAAAAACAACTTAAAAGTAAAAACACAAAAACAAAAGTAAAAACATAAAACACATAATGCACCCCACACTTAAAGATTCACATTGTCCTCAATGTGAGCATGCATACTACAGGGAGGGTTTAGATGAAACCTGATTTCCATCGTTCCCATATACGATGTGTAGGGCTCCTTCCACCCATAATGCAATTGGAGCCCAGGACTGAGAGGATGAACAACATGTATCTTTGAAACGTACCCAATGGACGGCAACCGCTAAATAGTATTCTTTGTAGAGGACATGTCTCAAAGGGACATGTAAAGGTCGCCTCGGGGTGATCCTCCAGTGCTATAGGAACGTTGTAAAATCCTATTTCATTGTGCAACATGGTTCTATCTATTGTATGGTCTTCTTCACCACCAAGAGTAGAGGAAATTATTGTTGGGGACTCTTTAATATCAACCAAGCTTGGTTGAATCACTTCTTCATCCACTTTAACAATGTCAAGTCCCCTCTCAACAACCTCATCATCTAAAACTAGCTTACACTCCTCAATTTCTAAATTGGGCATTTCATGCTCTTCTTCTAAGGTCATAATCATCCCAATCTTATTTTCGCTTTCTCCTTAGGAATGCATAATATAGATGTTAGAAGGTTGCTTACCTGGCTCCTCTTCTTTTAGCCTACTTGGGAATGGAATTGAGTGCAAAGGATTCGGAGGTTCATACAAATGTGATGAAGTTGATGAGTCCAAATTCTCCTCCTCCTTTGATTGACTTGGTTCCTCCATGTTGGGCAGTATCTCCTCGCCATTGTCTTCTTGATTAGTCCCTGCATTAAAGGAATCACAAAAATTGTTATATATTACCTGTTCACTCCTCAAATTTGTGATTACCTTGACTTGCTCCAATTGGCTAGGAAATTCCTCCTCTTGTTGTGCTTGGAGTTGATGTGTCAGTTGCCCAACTTGCATTTCCATCCTCTTCAATGATTCCTCCAAAGAATCAAACCTCTCATTGCTCCCTTCCTGATTTTGTGTGCTTATTTGAAGGTAAGCATTCAAATCATCTTCCACTGTGGATTTCTCGAATTGATCATGGTTTTGTGAGCTAATTTGAATGAAGGCATTCAAACTATCTTCCAAAGTGGGTTCCTTAAGTTTATCTTGGTTTTGTGCGCTAGTTTGAATGAAGGCATTCAAACTATCTTCAATTGTGGGTGTCTTAAGGTAATTTTGATTTGAATATTGTGCGTGAGGGTAAGAGTCTCTTTGGTAAGGTTGAAAAAAATTTTGAGATGGAATTTGCTGTTGATTTTCCCAAGAAAAATTTGGTTGGCTAATCCAGCTGGGATTATGAGGATTGGAATATGTGTCATTTCTTCCCATTTGCTGGAAACCTTGGTAGTTATATTCTTCCTCTTGCCATTCTTGGTATCGTCCAAAACTCATGGAACACGTGTTTGCACTATGGCCTAAATTGCCACATGCTGCACATATCTCTTGGCGTGGCATAGGTGCTCTTCCTCTTGCATTTAGCACCTTAAGTTGATTTGTCAATTCTGCTAATTGCCATGCCATTTCAGAATCGTCATTCCTATCGTAAACTCCTCCGTGCCTTGAAAAATGCATCTTTACACAAGGCACTTAGAAACTTAAAGAAAACAAACAACAAAAAATTCAAACAAAACAAACAAACAATTTAAAAGAAAACAAACAAACAATTAAATTGAAAGAAAAACAAAACAAACAAACAATTTACAGAAAATAAACAAACAATGAAAAGAAAAATCAAACTATCACTACTTAACAACCTTCCCCGGCAGCGGCGCCAAAAACTTGTTGCGCTCAAATTAAGTACTACTACAAAGCGGCACTCGCAAGTATACGAGGTAGCTGTAGCAAAGGTGATCGCCCCAAGGTCGTTTCCCCAAGAAGGTGTGGTTCGTAATAGCTTGATTGACAATTTATTTAAATGCGGATGTTTGTTGTGTCGAGATGGTGCGAGAATAATTAAGACCTAAAATTAACGTGCGTAGAGAGTAATGTGTGATGGGTGTGCAAGATCAAATCGATTCTTGGGAAGGTGCCTAGGGTTATAGGTCCATTCAATCAAAGCTCAATTCTCAATTGTCCATTAACATATCCTTGTAAATTAATTTGTTTCTTAAGATTAATTAGTCAATTACCAATCCATTAGTTCTCACATTCATGAATTAACAATGACCAATTCTTTTACATTACCAAATTAATAAAAACCCTAGAACTTATATTTCTAATTCATTCATAGGGTGGTCGATTATATAGTTCCGATATCGGATTTCACCTCTCGGTCCGTCATCCAATATTCAAAGATCAATAGGTAGCTAATCTATCAACCTAGCATTTAATACAATACAATCAACCAATCAACAAGGAACATCAATTTAAATATCAAATCAAGACATTCAACCAAATATACTAGAAGCCCTAAACATGGGTATTTAGCTCAACATCATTAATTTATAACATTCATTCAACTCAATATAAAACAAATACAAATTGTCCATTGCAATATCAATATTCTTAATACAACAACAACAATAAGACATGAATTAAAAGAGAGAATAGAAAAACCCCTTGTGAAGATGCCAAGAGTAGGATTGCTAGTCTTCCTCCTAGCTCCACTTGATGTATTTGATGAAGAACTCAAGCCCTCTTCAATGGTTGATTCCCCTTGCAATGTGGAATGGAGCTTTCTCAAGTCACCAAACCTTTGGATGGAGCTTTCTCAAGTCACCAACCTTCAATGGATATTCCTTTGGAAGATGAAATGGAGCTTTCTCAAGTCACCACTCTCTTCAATGAAGCTTCTTCAACCTTTGAGAACATGTAACCCAATTTATCCCAAAGAACCTCAAAGATCCTATCAATGGAAGATGGAGAAGGTGGAGAGGATGGAAATGGAGGTTTGGAGGTGAAGGGACAAGGGAGAGTGTCACTCTCTCCCTCTCCCACGTTTTGCAGAAATTTGGTGAAGAACCACCAAGAACTCCCTCCATTTTCCTCTTCAATCCCTTTTAATTCATTCAAAAATCAACACCCATGCCTTCCAACTCATCCCATTTTCCTTTGTCCCCCACTTTTTCTTTGTTTAATATTTCTTTTGGCAAGCAATAAGTCTTTGTCTCCCACTTGTTCCCCACTTTGTTGAAAGAATTTTGACTTTTCAGGTGGGACACGGCCAAGCCAAGAGTGTCTTGGCCGTGTCTCTTGGTATCTTCCTTGAGGTGACACGGCCAAGCCAAGAGTGGCTTGGCCGTGTCTCTTGATTTTTCATGGGACACGGCCGTGTCTCTTGGCCGTGTCCCTCACTGGACCTTTCTTTTCTTTCTTTCTTTCTTTCTTTCTTTCGGTACAGGGTGAGACACGGCCAGAGGACACGGCCGTGTCATGTGACACGGCCAGTGTCCTGGCCGTGTCCCTTGATAGTGTCCGCTTCTGTTTCTTTTTGCTTGCTCTTTGAATCCTAGGCATGAAATGGGACACGGCCAAGCTTGCTGGCCGTGTCATGTGACATGGCCAGAGGCTTGGCCGTGTCACCTAGGTGTGTCACTTCCTGTCTTCGTTTTTGCTCTTTCTTTCTTTGTTCTTTGTTTTGCCTTTTGAATGAGACACGGCCAGAGGCTTGGCCGTGTCTCTGGGTGTGTCAGCTACTGCCTTGAAGAAGTTTTGAGGGACATGGCCATGTCTTGCTTGGCTTGGCCATGTCTTGCTTGGTTCATGCTTTTCTTGCCCTGTTTTGATCTTCCAAGGGTGTTTTTGCACCTAAACCTAAAACAAACACTTTAAACACACTTTAAACAAAAATCAATCAAAACATTAACTAAAACACATATAAAATCATACTAAAAACTAGTACAAAAATGACCTAAACAGTATGCAGGGAATTGAAGTTGATCAAGAGAAGGTGAAAGCTATCCAAGAGTGGCCGAATCCTTCAAGTATGACAGAAGTGAGGAGTTTTCACGAATTGGCAAGCTTCTATACGAGATTTGTCCCTAATTTCTCTACATTGGTAGCCCCCTTGACTAGCATAATCAAGAAAGAAGTAGGGTTCATTTGGGGCAAGGAGCAACAAGAAGCATTTGATGCTTTGAAAGAGAAGCTTTCTACTACACCCGTTTTAGCTTTACCTAAATTTGATTCTACTTTTGAAATTGAATGTGATGCTTCTAGTGTAGGTATTGGAGCTATTTTGATGTAAGAGAAGAAGCCCATTGCATACTTTAGTGAAAAGCTTAATGGAGCAAAGCTGAATTATTCAACTTATGACAAGGAGCTATATGCTTTGGTGAGAGCATTGGAAGTATGGGAGCATTATTTGCTGCCCAAGGAATTCGTGATCCATTCAGACCATGAATCATTGAAGCATTTGAGAGGGCAAGGCAAGTTGAATAAATGACATGCAAAATGGGTTATGAAGATTGAGAAGTTTCCTTATGTGATCAAATACAATCAAGGTAAAGACAATGTAGTGGCAGATGCACTTTCAAGGAGGTACGCTTTACTTAATATTTTGAGTACTAAATTGCTTGGATTTGAATGTATAAAGGACTTATATGTTGGTGATTCTGATTTTGGCAATGTTTATGATGCTTGTGAGAATGGTGCTTTTAATTCTTTCTATAGACATGATGGGTTTTTGTTTAAGGGTTCAAAATTATGCATGCCTAGATGTTCTATGAGAGATTTGCTAGTATTAGAATCACTTTGTGGGGGGTTTGATGGGGCATTTTGGAGTTGATAAGACTTTAGACATGCTGAATGAACACTTTTATTGGCCAAATATGAAAAGGGATGTAATTCGAATTTGTAAGGCTTGTTTGGCTTATAGGCAAGCTAAGTCTAAATCTATGCCTCATGGTTTATATATGCCATTACCCGTTCCTAGTTCTCCTTGGATGGACATTAGTATGGACTTTGTTTTAGGATTACCAAGGACTAAGAGGGGGAGAGATAGCATATTTGTGGTTGTTGATAGGTTTAGTAAGATGGCACACTTTATTCCATGTCATAAGAGTGATGATGCTAGTTTAGTGGCCGAACTCTTCTTTAGGGAGGTTGTTCGAATTCATGGGATACCAAAATCCATAGTTTCTGATAGAGACACCAAGTTTTTGTCTCACTTTTGGCGTGTGCTTTGGGGAAAGTTAGGTACCAAGTTGTTATTTTCCACCACTTGTCATCCTCAAACGGATGGACAAACAGAAGTAGTAAACAGAACTTTAGGTACCATGTTAAGAGCTTTAGTGGGTAAAAATTTGAGTTCTTGGGAAGATTGTTTGCCATTTATTGAGTTTGCTTATAATCGTGCTATTCATTCTTCTACAGGATATTCACCTTTTGAGCTTGTTTATGGTTTTAACCCACTAACAGTTTTGGATCTTGTTTCTTTACCTTCTCATGAGCTTGTTAGTTTAGATGGTGAGCAGAAAGCTAAATTGGTGAAAGAGATGCATGAGAAAGCAAGGGCGAATATTGAGAAAAGGAATAAGAGATATGCTGATTCTGCAAATAGAGGGAGACGTGAGATGAAGTTTCAAGTAGGAGATTGGGTTTGGGTGCATTTTCGAAAAGAGAGGTTTCCTAACCAAAGGAAGAATAAGTTGCAAGCTAGAGGAGATGGCCCATTCCAAGTGCTGGAGAAGATTAATGACAATGCCTACAAGATCGACTTACCAGGTACGTATAATATTAGTGCTACTTTCAATGTAAGTGATCTTTCTCCTTTTGATGATGCAGATTTGAGGACAAATCTTTTTGAAGAGGGGGAGAATGATGCAAGAAAGGAGCAAGGCAAAGAGATATCAAGCTAGTATGGCTTTGCATATTCAAGAAGAGATTTCCAAAGAGCTTCAAGAATTATCATTCAAGAAGATGGAGATAGAGCTTGAAGAAGGCACACCAAAGCTGATTATGATGCTTAGTGTGAAAATGGAAGCTAAAGGCTAGCTAAAGAGGTCCAACGTGCAAGAAAGGTCCATGGGGATTCATATAAAGCCTTGGGAAGTAATTTAAGGCCTTAGTAAGATGATGGAAGTGATTGGAAGAAAAGCTTGGAGTACAGCCAGTTTCACAGTGTACCTGTGAGATTTCTGAAGCCCTGTGAGAATAGCTGGATGGACCACTGCTTAAAGATTATTAATTTTGTTTAGTGGGCAACGTTTTATATCATTATGGAAGGCTTAAAAATAGGATTTTGTTTCCATACTTTATATTTTCCTTAGTGGATTAGGATTTTGTTTCCATACTTTATATTTTCCTTAGTGGATTAGGATTACTTTATATTTTCCTTATGCAATTAGGAATGTTTTTCCTTATGCAATTAGGAATGTTTTCCTTATGCAATTAGGAATGTTTTTCCTTATGCAATTAGGAATGTTTTAGTCTTAATTTTCCATATGCAATTAGGAATTTTGTAACCCTTATTTAAGGGCACTATTAGGCCGAATTTAATATACAACATTTAATAAAAATTTTTGAATTCTTCTACAAGTTCTTCTTGTGAATTTTCGTGTGAGAGAGATTAGAGTGGATTCTTTAATTCTTTCTTTGCGTCAAGAATTAGGTTTACTTATCAACAAGAGTTGTGGCATTTTCCTTCTTCTTACCAACTAAATCCTTCAATCATAGTGAGTTCGCGTCTCTTTATAGGCGTTGGGTTCCTTAGCAGGTGATTATCAAGTTTCAAGGAGTTCTCTACCATTGTTATACGTTGGGTTTGTTGCCATCATTGCTAAGGGTCCGCGTCACTCTTGGTATTATTGAGCCCAATCATCATCATCATCAATGACCACCTTTTCATTATCAAAAACCACTTCATTAACTTTCGTCTTCCCTTTGTCCTTTGGTTTCTTAGTGATAGCAGATGCCTCGGCATGGCTTCTAAGATTGCAGTCAATTGGTTCTTCATGGTCTCAGCTAAGGCCTCTTTGATTTCTTCCATCTTGGCATTGAGGGCCTCATCCACCATCCTTTGAATTTGTTCGGGTTCCATTATTTTTGGTCAGCAAGTGATTGAGTCATTGCTAGATGCTTCGTCTCCGGCGTAGGTCGGATTATTGTAAGCTTTAGAACTATCGTAATCCAGGGCTGTGAGCCAGAGAGGATCAATGATATGAGATGCAAATGTATGCATGTATGCATGTATGCACACACAATGGACAAACAAGGACAAATTAGGACGTTCCTTCCAACCTTATAACTTCCACACACGAATGGCGAGTCTCTTTCCCTAGGTATATGGTTAACCAAAATACCAACATGGGGTACCTTGCTTTCGAATAATTCCCTCGGACGTTTCAACCAATAGTTATATCCTTGAAAATGGAAATCAATCCATGATAAATCCCATTAATTAGGTTTTAATCCATTCAACCAACTAAAGTAGCTTTTATGCTATATTGGATTAAAATGAAATTAAGAGGTTTATTATAAATAGATTTCTCACTTGAAAAGAGGTAACAAGTGGTTCATGCCAAAAAACAAGCCCATAATTAATTTATTCTTAGTGTAAACTAGGCCCACAATTGATTTTTGGTATTTCATAATTGACCTAAATATTTTTTTCAAGCTCTTTATAAGAAAAGGTTGGGTGAAAATAGTTTTGTTTCTAAGCCCATTGTAAAAGATTTTAGAAAAATGGATTTTGGGCTTAGAATTTGGGCCATGAGACAAAGGATTTTTGATTTATTTTTAGAAAAGTCTTATGTCCAAAGCCCATCTTAAAAAGTTTTGAAAATAGTTTTGGTCTTTTGGATTTTAAAGAAAAAATTTATTTTGAGCTTGCAAATGTACTTGGGTCATATTAGAAAAAGAACAAACCAAATAAGCCATGATTTAGACTAAGATAAACTAACCATAGTCAAACAACATGCATTTAGGGTAAAACCTAAGGAAAGTAACTAGGCCAATTACATGAGCTTTAGTTTTTGGGTAGAAAGGCTTAGGTTCCCATAGCAAGTATATACCAAATGGTACGAGGCTATGAGTGGTTATGCCATGCTCAATCTCCATACCTTGAGTGAAAGTATGGTATCCCTCACATAACACAACACGGGTAACACGGGCATCCTAACTCACACACACGATGAATATAAGATGATGCAATGGATAATATCATTATAAGAAATAATAGAATAATAAAAAGACCAACGGAATCAACTTCTCTTATCCCCAGTGGAGTCGCCACTGTGAGCGGGGATTTTCGCCCCCATTCCCAGTGGAATGGTTCTTGCGACTTCGGCACTGTTTAGGCTCGGGGCCTTAGAGAACACAGACCTAAGTCCGGAGAAAATGGAGTCGCCACCCGGACGGGCCAGGAAAAAGAAAGGGGCGGATGACTCGATTCCTAAGGAATCCCCAACCCCTTAATGGGTTCGGAAAGTTGGGTACGTGTGGGGAAGGTGAGAAATGGCCCAGCACCCCCACAACGCCCGGTTCATTGGAACCGGCCTCTTTTACAGGTCTTAATATTATAAAATTCTTAAATGTAATAATATTATCCATACTACACACAATAAAAAGAAAACATCATTATATTAAAATCAAAGCAATGTCCAAACAAAACAAAACAAATAAATGGATACCCATCCAAGGATGGAAACATGTCCTTACATCACATGCCTAGATAGGAGACCCACCAAAAGGTACAAAGGTTCTAAAATAGAAAAGAAAATTAAATTACATGATATTTAACTAATGAGGTACCCACCAAGTGGAAACATACCTCTTACAAGTTTTGGAAGTCTAAATTGATTGAAAAAGTAAATAATCATCCATAATAAATAAATCATTCATAAAAGCTATTAACCAAAATATAAAACAAACATCCATCCATGACAAATTAAATAAATTAAGGCATAAGAAATAAATCAAAGTATAAGTAAATATGGAATTGAATAAAGCAAATAAAAGTTCAAGTATAGCTACCATTTCCATTTAGGGTTTTTTTAACTCATGTGTTAAGGTTTTGGAAATTTCTAAAATTAAGCTACTGTGACTTTTTATGGAATTAAAATAAATTAGGGTTTTATGTTTTAAAAGATTGATAAGACTCTTTGATTAACCAAATTAAGGTTCGAATGATGAAATCATGAAACTAGGGTTTTAAATACCTTAAAATATTTTAATTTGTGATTTTGGTTTATTGAACATTAAGCTACTGTGTAATTTTTGAGTTTTTATGTTTTAATGTTTTTTAATGTTTTAAAAAGATTAAGGTTCATAAAAATTATGGTTTAAGATTTTAAAAGGATTAGTGTTCATTATTTTAGGTTTAAAAGTTGAATTTTGGATTTAGGCTTTGAAATTAGGGTTCTCGGATAGTGAATGACTTTTAAGGTTTTAGAAATCAATTTGATATTTTATGAATTTAAACAAAAGGATTGAAGTTTTTATAAGTAGAAACGATGTTTTTTAAGGATTTTTGAATGAAATAGAACTTATTTTAAAAATTTGAAAGAAACAGAATCAAGTTTTTATTTTGTTAAAGAATTTGTTCAATTAGGGTTTTGAGACTTTTGAAGAAGAAAAAATAATAATTTTAAGTCTTTTTAGAAAAGAAGATCATGTTTTAGTGTTTTAACTTTGGAAAATTAAATTAAAGTTCTAAGATTTTAACTTTTGAAAAACACAAAAAAAACCCTAGTTCAGCTACTGTGTAAAAAAAATTAGAATTTAGAATTTCATACCTTTTTTGTAAGTTGCTCCAAAATTGCTTCTTCTTGGATGAACTAGCTCCAAAGACAAGATTTGGTTGCCTTTTTAATCCCTTAATTTGTGCTGCTACTCCCTTAAAAATCAGTTGAATTGAATTATTGCTTTTCCTTCCTTGATTTGGTTTCCAATCCTAAGCTCACTTTGAAAAAATTTTCCCCTCTCGGCCACCGTTTTCTCTATGCCTTTTTGGTCCTTATTTATAGTGGTTTAAAGTTATTTATTCCTAATTAATTAAGGTAAGTAATATTAATAAAAAAAAGAAATTAAAACCTAATTGGATTAGGTTTCTAAAAATTGGGTCAGAAAATTTTGCGCTGGCTAAAACTGTGGCAGCGGGCCCGTGGCTGGCCAGCCCCCAGGAAATTCCTGCGGGTGGCTATTTCACCCACAGGAATTTCCTGCGGGCGAAATAACTTGCCCCAGAAGAAGTATGATGCTATCTGGGTGATTGTTGATCGGTTGATAAAGATAGCTCATTTTCTTCCAGTTCGGATGGACTATTCTCTTGAGAAGTTGGCTGAGCTGTATATCAGTGGGACAGTGAAGTTGCATGGAGTCCCAATTTCTTTAGTGTTTGATCGAGATCCTCGTTTTACTTCGAGATTTTGGAAAAGTTTACATGGTGATTTGGGTTCTCGATTGCACTTTAGCACTGCTTTTCATCCACAGACAGATGGGCAGTCAGAGAGAGTGATACAGATTTTGGAGGACATGTTGAGAAGCTATGTCATTGAATTCTCTGGAAGTTGGGACAAATTTTTGCCATTATTGGAATTTGCTTATAATAATAGTCATCAGTCTAGTATTAAAATGGCACCTTATGAGGCATTGTATGGTAGAAGATGCATAACGCCTCTATGTTAGAATGAAATTAGAGAAGGTAAATTGGTTGGTCCTGATTTGATTAAAGAAACGGAAGAGAAAGTGAAAATAATTCGGGATCGGTTGAAAGCAGCTTCAGATCGGCAGAAATCTTATTCAGATTTGAAGATGAGAGACATAGAGTTCAATGTTGGAGATAAAGTATTTCTGAAAGTGTCTCCTTGGAGAAAGATTTTAAGATTTGGTCGCAAAGGGAAGCTAAGTCCTTGTTTTATTGGACCTTATGAAGTATTAGAAAGAGTTGGACCAGTTGCTTATCGACTAGCTTTGCCGCCTGAGTTGGATAGAATTCACAATGTCTTCCATGTTTCTATGTTGCGGAGGTACAGATCAGACCCATCTCATGTTCTGTCCGTTGAATCTATTGAGGTGAGTCCGAATCTAACTTTTGAAGAAGAACCAGTGGTTATTTTGGCACATAAAATGAAAGAGTTGAGAAATAAGAAAGTGCCACTTGTAAAGGTTCTTTGGAAGAATCATGCGAAGGGAGAGGCAACTTGGGAGAGTGAGCAAGTGATGCGAGATCAGTATCCCCAGCTGTTTCAGAATTGAGATCAGGTAATTTTGAGGACAAAATTTCTTTTTAGAGGAGGAGAATTGTAATATCCCAAAGTATACCCTAAAAGTTTTGGAATATTTATTGTTGTATTTGGATTAAATGTATATGTTTAAGTGGAAAGAGAAAAGAGGTAAAGAGAAGAGTGTATATTTTGTATATATGAGATATATACAACATATACAAGTCAAAGAAATGAAGGTCAAAGAAGATTTATTATTTTTATTAAATTAATTGAAATGGAAATTAATAAGTGGATGAAGATTTTTATGAATATTATAATAATATAATTGCTTGGTTGAGAACAAAAGAGAGATTGAGTGGTTAAGTGAAGAGGGAGAGTTGACTTTGCTCTTTTCTCCTTGGCCGGCTAGCTCCATAGCAAGAGAGGAAGTGAGATTTTGTCTTTTCAAACTCAAGATTGAAGGATGTTTCAAGTGATCAAGTTGGAAATCTAAGAGTTTTCATCACTTTTGGTAAGTTCTCCACTTGATTCTTTGGTTATCTTCTAAGTTTGTGTTTTGAGTTTGGTGTTTGATTGTTAATGGTATGTGTACATTTGATTATGGTGTATTTGAGGGTGTTCGATCTTATTGGTGTTGATTTTGAGATAGAGTTAAGTTTGGTGTTGGAAGAAAACAAGTGTTGTGTTTGAGTTGTGTGTATGTGATGGTTGTGAATTGGTGTTTGATGTGTGTATTGAGTTGTTTTGATGTTTTTGCAAGTTAGTATGGTTTATGGTGTGTTTAGTTAAGTTTGTTTGGAGTGGAAGATGGTGGAAGTAAGAGGTTTGTTGGATGTGATGATGTTGTTGCCGAAATCAGGATTTTTGGCCAGACACGCCCATGAGCACAGCCAAGTCTTTAGGCGTGTCAATGATTCTATTTTCTGGATGGCTGACACGACCAGTGACACGCCCATGTCACTGAGCGTGTCACAGCTACTGTGTTGTAGTAGCATTGACACGTCCAGTGACACGCCCATGTCACTGAACGTGTAATAGCTACTGTGTTGAGGGAGGATTGACAAGGCTAGTGACACTCCCATGTCACTGAGCGTGTCAAAGTTTCTGTGTTGTGAGTTTAGGGCACGGTCAGGAACACGCCCGTGTTGTTGAGTGTGTCATGTGTAGAGTTTGCCCTAGTTGATTCTTAGCCTTATTATCTCATGTGTATTTTTAAGTGAGTGTGTATTATCACTTTTGGATTAGGTTTTGAAGAGATTGAGTTGCCCTAATCCAAGCGTTGGAAGATTCTTGGAAGAGGAAGTGTTTAGATTGGTGTGAGTTGCTCTTGAGGTAAGTACAAACTTACATGGTTGCATACATTTACATGACTTTGAGACTTAACACATTTGGTTGTAAATGTGTTAAGTAATTTATTACATTGTTAATACATTTGATTATTGTTATGATTTGCATCATGTGAAAGATATGATGATCATTTAAAATGTATGTCGAATGCAATTGGTTATGTATACTTTTAATGATGAGATGTGAAGCCATTGTTGTTGGCTATAATGATGCAAATGAAATAATTGGGGCATGATTGTCTAGTTTGATTATGAGAAAAGAAATGAGAAATGAATTGTGAAAAAGATTGATAATGAGATAAATGAATTAATTGTGTTCCTAGTATGTTATTCAATTTTCAGAGTTCTGGGTTTGGCAGCATGCCTATGAATTGCTGGGCAGGTGAAAAGACCGGGTCGTAAGCCGAGCCCAGCTGATAAATATGAAAAATGATATTTTTGTGGTGAAAAGACCGGGTCGTAAGCCTCAAAAATAGTAACAGTCTAGCCGGGTTGAGGACCAAGATACTGGGCCCTAGGGTCTAGCCGGGTTGAGGTCCAAGAGACTGGGTCTGTTACATTATCCATGGATAGATATATATATTGCCTACGGGCTTGATGAATGTGATTATGGACCAAAGCAGTAACTCTAAATTTTGAATAACATATTAGATCCTTTTTGGGCCCATGCTTGTCTTTGTTTCTATGTGCTTCATAAATGGTAAAACAATTAAATAAGATAATGAAATGTAATGTTATGAAATATAGCATTTTTGAATATGATCTCTATTGCTTGAAAGTATGACAATGACATTGCATTAAAGCATATTGTTATTGTGATTTGTACCACTAAGCCTATGGCTTAGCGCGATTGTGGTTCATCGCCAGGTGACAGGGTAGAACCGGAGAGTTCAGCTAGACCGAGTAGAGTCTAGACTTTGAAGTGTTGATTGTGGGCTTAAAGATCAAAGACAAACTGCCAAACATGTATAAACTTTATCTTTTGTAAACATGGATTTTGATGTATTTATATATGTAAATACCGCTACATTTTTAGCTGCATAATGAATAAATGTTTTATCTAGTATAGTTTATAATATAATATGAAGTGTTTTAAGTTTTCTTATATTATTGCATAAGAGAAAAATTGGGTTATCTAATATAAACCGTGGCACTCCTGTATTCGGTATACGTATATTACAGGTGTAGTAGTATGTAGTGTGCGTATACGGGGTATAGGGGTGTTACAAAGGGTCTCACCTTCTTGCTACAAAAAAGATGAGATATCATTCCTCAACTTATCAGTCTTGGACGGCGGAAAGTATTTTTCTAGGACTTTTTCTGCCAACTGACCCCATTTGGTGAAAGTTCATGGAGGAAAAGGTTTCATCCACTTCTTTGGTTGATCTCTAAGGGAAAATGGGAACAACCTCAGCCTCATTACATCATCTGAGACTTTATTTATCTTGAATGTGTCACATTTCTCCAGAAAATTATCAATATATGCATTAGGATCTTCACCAGGAAACCCATCAAACTAACAAGTCTGCTACACCATTTGAATTACATTTGCCTTTATTTCAAAGTTGATCAAAGCAACTGTTGGCCTCCGAATACTAGAATCAGCCCCATTGAGATTGGGCTCAGCAAACTCATGCATTGTTCTTGGTCCAGCTCCTTCCATCACTTCAAACACTTCTTCTTCTTCTATTTTCAGATTTATTTCTGTTTCTACGTCTTGTAGAACTACCTCCCCTTCTTCCTCTCGCTTTCTCCTCAATGTTCTCTCTAGCTCAGGGTCTAACTCAAGCAGTTGGGAGGAGCTCGCTCGGGCTATAAATGAGAAGAAATACCTAAAATGACAGTCAACAAGCAAGAACTAATGTTAAAAACAAATGAAAATAAAATCTAAATCAACAATAATTATTATATACAAATATTGAAAATCGTTGTCTCCGGCAACGGTGCTAAAAACTTGATCGTGCAAACTTATGCTATTGCAAAACTGCAAGTGCATGAGTCACTCAAATAATAAAGTAGTGAGTGAGTTGTCGTTCCACTGGGGTCAAGGCCAAGTACTAGTGCAAATTTTAACTATTGTTTAGAAAATTAATAGTGTTGTGAAGTTTGTAATTAAAGACAATTAACTTAATAACTTAAAGTAAAGAGAGATTAAGTGTTGTGCAAAAAA
This sequence comes from Garcia nutans, assembly GCA_947685225.1. Classification (NCBI taxonomy): domain Eukaryota; kingdom Viridiplantae; phylum Streptophyta; class Magnoliopsida; order Malpighiales; family Euphorbiaceae; genus Garcia; species Garcia nutans. The sequence goes on from CANTUV010000040.1 coordinate 14,053,473, forward strand.
GGATTGATGATGAAAATACTATTTAGATATTGAATCCCCCTAGCCATAAAAAATTTACGAAAATTAATTCAATTAAATCAAATAATAGAGATGAATTGGCATTCCTCTAGATTAGACTAAAACCTTTCTCAAGTGAATTAATCCTTAATCATTAAGTAGATTGCTGGAATCTCTTCTCAAACATATTTAAATAGATCTTGCCTTAAGAACAAGGAATCATAAACTAAATGATCTTGTAAGTCTATCTCTAGCACTCCAATCAATCCTCAATCCTTATGAGTATTCTATTCATATCAAGTTTTCTCAAGTCAATAATATGAAAATTGCAAGTAATCAATAAGCATGCTATTATCAATTGGAAATAAATCATTAAGCATCATAAGAATAAAACCACTTAATCAAATGATTTAATTAAAAAAAACTATTCAATCCATACAATAAAGCTAGGGTTCATCAATATCTAGATAGAGAATGAATTAGTTCATATTCAAAACCAGAAAACCAGAACAAGAGAAATAAGTAAAAGAATCCAAACAATCCATGGCGAATGATTTGTGTTTCTTCACTTTAATCCTTAAATCCTGGTTTAGATCTTATGTAGAATGGGTCTTCACCTTCAGTCTCAGCTTCAAAACTCTCTTTTTCTCTCTAGAGGTCAGCTCTAGGTTATAAAGAATAAAAATTGGATCCCTAATTTGTGCTTCAGCTCAGCTTTTATAGTGCAGATATGTTAGCCTGACACACCCAATGACACACCCATGTCACTGGGCATGTCATTACTACTAGGATTCTGGATGAAAGGCACGCCCAGTGACAAGCCCATGTCGCTGGGCATGTCACAGCTTCTATGAGGCATTGTAATAGGAACGCTCGATGACACGCCCATGTCACTGGGCATGTCAATGCTTCTGTATGGCAATATCAAAGGCACATCCATTGACACGCCCATGTCCCTAGGCATGTCACTTGAAGAATTTTTGCTCTTTTCCTCGACTTTCATCCGTAATTCCCTTCGAAATGACCAGAAGCCTCAAAATACAAAGAATTCCTGAAATTAATCCTAAAAATCACTTGAACAAACAAATTAAACTCAATTTGATAATAATCATATTAAGAAATAGGGGCAAAATATCATCAATTATGCACTTATCACTTAGGTTCCCATAACAAGTATATACCAAAAGGTACAAGGCTATGAGTGGTTATGCCATGCTTAATCTCCATACCTTGAGTGAAAGTATGGTATCCCTTACATAACACAGCACAGGCAACACAGGCATCCTAACTCACACACACAATGCAATCTAAATGATGCAATGGACAATATCATAATAAGAAAGAATAGAATAATATAAAGACCAATGGAATCAACTTCTCTTATCCCTCGTAGAGTCGCCACTGTGAGCGGGGATTTCTGCCCCTTGCTCCCGGTGGAATGGTTCTTACGACTTCAGCACTGTTTAGGCTTGGGGCCTTAGAGAACGCAGGACTAAGCCCAGAGAAAATAGAGTCGCCACCTAGACGGGCCGAGAAAAAGGAAGGGTTGGATTACTCGATTTCTACGAAAACCCCAAATCCCTAATGGGTTCAAAAAGTTGGGTACGTGTGGGGCAGGTGAGAAATGGCCTAACACCCCCACAACGCTCAGTTCATTGGAACCGGCCTCCTTTGCAAGTCTTAATATTATAAAATTCGTAAATATAACAATATTATCCATACTACATGCAACAACTAAAACAAAGCATTATTATATTAAAATTAAAGCAATGTTTGAACAAAACAAATAAATGGACACCCATCCAAGGATGAAAACATGTCCTTACATCGTCCATGTCTAAAACTAAATAGGACACCCACCGAAAGGTGAAAACGCGTCCTTTACATTAGTCCAAAAACTTTAAAATAAAATAAATTACATGATGCTCATGAGGTATCCAAAACATGGAAACATACCTCTTACAATTTTTGAAATCAAAACAAATTAATAAAATAACAATCACTCATCGTAAATAAATTGTTCATCAAACATATAAATTAAAGATATAAATAAACATTAATCAAGACACATAATAAACATGCTCTTAACTTAAATAAAGCAAATAGAGATACAAATTTAGGGTTTTAGATCTTTAATAACCAAATTAGGGTTTTTTAGGGTTTTTAAAAAATAAGACTAGGGCATTTAACTTAGAAACTAGGGTTTTGGATTTCAAAATTTAGCACACTGGATATTAAGATATTAGGGTTTTATGGTTTGAAACCTTAATTTTGCAGATTATGATTTTGAATTTAGGATTTGGTGCTTTACAGTGATCAAAGTTATGTGTGGTTTTAATATTGACTATAATAACTACTTTAATATTTTTAGGTGAAACAAACATAGAAAGCCAAATTAATTATTGAAAGATTAAAATAACTTAGTGAATAAAATTGTAAAAAACATTACTGTGAAGGTTTGAAAATAGAATCAATTAAGATTTAGGGTTTGAATAACTTAGGGTTTAATAAATTAGATTTGTGTTTTGAATGATTATATTATTTACTTTAATTAAAACCTTAGGTATTGTATTTTATGCTACTGTGTAAACTAAATTAAAGGAAGAATTTAATAACTTAGGCAGTGTGATGATGTCTTGAAAGATGAAGATGATTAAAGATTTAATAAACTGAATTTAGAGCAATTTACCTATGTTTGAAGGCTCCACAAAATTGAAGAGATTGAACCAAGCTGTTGCCTGCTTTAGTGCTTATTTTCTGGCTAAACCTTGCTGCCTTAAATTGGATAGTGTTTGATTTATTTTTAGTTGCTAGATTTTTGTTTGATTGTTCAAAGGTTTCAAAGTTTAAGCTTTCTGAGTCTTAGCTTCAAAAATACTCCTCCGTTGCTAGGGTTTTTTGTCTCCCTTTTCTTTTGTTGCCGTTCTCCAAGTCCCTAGTTTCATTAAAAATTGCCTCCCGAATCTGTGTTTTATGCTTGTATTTATAGGAAAACAAAAAGACCTAGTCCTATTTTAATAAGGAAATACCAACTATTTAGGATAAAAAATCCCAAAACCATGTGATATAAGATTTGGTTAAAAAATCGGCAGCGCGTACGGGCTGCTTGTCTTGCGAGGCTGTGCTAGCAAAAGTTGTTGTGAGGATTAGGCTGGGTGGACTGGAGCTGCTTGCTGGCATGCGTGGTGAATTGGCAAGCAATGATTTCAACGCAGGTCCAGGCCTGCAGTGAAGTTCCTTGCCACGCGGTAATGCTGCCGCGCGTTGCTTGCCGATCAGTCCGATTTTTTATTTTTTAATTTTTTATTATTTTTTTATATTTTTTTAAAAATAACTATTCAATATTATAAGTAATTAAAATAATTAAAAATATTACAAAAATTATTTTGGACTATCAGATTGGACTGGGTCAAAAATTAAGAGTCTACACGTACACTATTATTTTTGCACTTCCTTTACCTTATAATTCATATACACATAATTATTCATCACAAATTACTCATCATTCATCCTGTAATTCTTCAAACATATTTATATATATATGAGTCACTCAACATCATCATTAAAAAATTCATATACAAATATATCGCAACCACACACATATATTCATCAACTCAACATTTCGTTACCATAATACTAGCACAACACATTGCTCAACTAAACTCATTTAATTTGTCTCATCATTTCATTATAATATTACCACTTTATAAAACATGACACCACATTAGATGTTGGGCCCAACTACTCCCTATATAATAATCAAGTTCTAGAACAATTGATTTGGTCCATTGTGACACCTAGTGTCTAGCCCATAGGCGAAATCATTACAATTCTGCAACCCAACTCTGCTTAGGTCCTCAATCTCATGACCTAACTCTGCTCAGGTCATGGCACAGCTCTGCTTGGACTCATCATTATATTATCCCCAACATCAATTTTCTGGAACAAGTTATTATGCAAGGCAACACACACATCACATAATTATTCATCTCATCAAATTATATTTTTATAATCTCATTTTTATTATCAAGACTTAGCTCTACTCAAGTCTTTCCACAACTCATTTCTCATCAATTAGCATATTTCTCATCTCACATTCCTTCTCAAAAATTTTCATATGTGCCGTGATCATATCATTCCATGATTACCATCACATATCTCATAAACCATAGCATTTACATATTAATTTCTCGTCTCAACACATCATAATCTATGGCATTATCATTGTTCTCAATCACACGTTATCAATATATCACAACATGCATGTATTCTTTATCTCATCATTTTCATACTGATCATAGTTTCATATCTTTATCAATTTCCATAATTTTTCAAATTGTACATATTATTTATATATTTTTCCACATATTTCAATTATTCAAGTACATTTTCTTGCCATGTTCCCAATGTGTCATACTTTCCATTCCTAGTGCACAAAATGCACTTTTACCAATTACACTTAACAATGATATTAACCATTCTACAATGGCTTAATATCTCACATTTCAAGCATTTCATACAATTTTACAAACAATAATGCACTTTTACCCTGACTTCCAATATTAAAGTAACTTAGCACATATTCATAATTCACAATGTGCTAAGTAAATTAAAATGCAATCAATGCAAAGGCTATCAAAGTATATACTAACCTTGAGAATACTAACTCCAAGCCCAATTCACTCTTCCAACTCCAAATTCACCAATGCCCTTCTTCATCTTGATTTTATCATTTCACCTTCCTCAATCTTGATTACCTTGCTAAACCTTCAAAACCTTCTTAAATCTTCTTTAAATCTCTTATAAATTTGATGTATAGCACAAGCCAAAATCAAGCTCTTTCCCTCTTTGGTAGCACACATTCAAGAAGAAGAAGAAGAAAAATGAAGTCTTAAATTCTCATCCTTATCTCTTATAAATATTAATTAATTAATTAATAATTCCAACCAATCATCTCTCTCCCTTATTTGACTTTTTTCTTCTTCTTCTTCTATTATTATTATTATTATTATTATTATTATTATTATTATTATTATTATTATTATTATCAACTTTTCCAACACCAATTTATACCTAACATATATGTATTGTATATTCCATGTATATGTATATGTCTTATATATCCCATGTACATCTCAATTATATATTACATATATATATCTCATATCTATAATATACTCATCTTGTATTTCTCTCTTCTCATCCTACCAACTGAATCATCCATACCAATTGGTCCATTGTACATTAAAATTGGGGATATTACAGTAAATGTGTTACGTAATATGTGTATATTTGTGTAAATGTGGAAAATAAATAGGAAAATGTTGAAAATGTGAAATGTGATTGAGAATATGAGAAATGGTTATGGAATAGTTGGAAATGCGATATGAAAGTGATTATAGCATGGTATGATAACTTGAAAATGGAAAATGGATATAAAATTTAAGAATTGAGAAAAGTGATGAAAAGTGTTGAAAAAAAAACAATGAATGAATTGGTTTTGCTAAAGTGATAATATATATGAAATGTGTGTTTTCCTTGTATAATATCATATTCAAAAAAATTATTTTTGGTGCTATTGATATAATTTGCCTTAAGGCTAGATGTTGGGCATCACTTATGATATGATGTGCCTTCAAGCTAGACATTGGGTGTCACTGATATTTGCCTTTGGGGCTAGACACATAGGTGTCAATAGGGGACTGATGTGATACTTGGATCCCTAGTGTCACGATAGACCATAACAATATCTTTGGAACCGGAATATTGTATAGGGTTATTTGGGCCCAATGCATGCTTGTGGTTGGATGTGATTTGTGTATGTGTGAATATGTGTTTATTTTGAGAATACTGTGAGTTGTAGTATGAGGTGTAAATTTGGATAAATGTTTATATAGCGATTGAATTGTCAATAAAATGTGGCTATTTTTAATAGTGCAAAATCCATTATGAAGTTAAGACATTTCAATGTATATATGTATCTTTTTGTTATATATATACCACTAAGCTTTCGATCTTAGCATGGTAATATGTATCGCACAAATATTAGATGTGCAGACCAAGGTGAACTAGTGTGTGATTGAGACTTGAAGATGTAGGTGCCACGAGACCAACTTGAAGAGTGATGCATTCATGTATAGTTTATGTACTGTGTAATGTGAACTTTGTAAAGTAAAAAAATTGTATATATATTAGGTATGCTTTGGAAAAGGTTATCGTATATATGTCAATATTTTAATACATATTTCTACTTAAAATATGAATTTACAATGTACATTGGTACTATTTGAGAATTTTTGAATATGTTTGGAGTTTGGAAATATATGTATTTGAAAATGAAAATTTTTATACAGGTTGTATCTTTAATTATTTTTTGTAATATTCAAATTATAGGTAAAACTCCAGTGAATTTTACCCAAAAATTTTATTTTAAATAATTATTGATTTAATAAATATTAATATATCTATTTATTAAATTAACCAAATTATGTTCTAATCTTAAAAATGTTTTAAAAGGGTGATTCTAAAGTAAAATATTATACCACTCTTATATTCTGTATATATATTATACATATATGGAGCATATGTACTATATGTATATAGGGTATAAGGGTGTTACACATTAGCTTAGGTCTTATTGAGCTACTTTAGTATGGGATCCTCTCCAAGCTCAAGGGTAGAATTTGACTTTGGAGGAGGAGTTGATCGAGACAGATCCAATGGTGGTTGAGTGAAATTGAAAGGAATTTAAGGTTTCAAGTGGAATTTTAGTGATTTCCTCTTGAATTAGTAAGTTTTCTAACTTCTTCCTAGGAATTTCATGGATCTATGAATATGTTGAGTTTGGGTTGTTGTGATAGCATGATTTAATGCTTAATTGGGTATGTAGGAGGTTATTTTGCATAGTTATTAATGATTTTTAAGTTGGATTGAAGGAATTATTGAGTTTAAGTTGAGTTGGGTGAAGAGAGAGAATTTAGGGTTATGAAACATATAGACTTTTGAGTTCATGTGTTTTAATTGTGCATTTTGATTCCAAATGTGTTTTTTTGATGCATAAACAAAAATTTTAAAGTCAAATGATGGATTTAGTTAAGTTTGGATAGAGATTGGATGAGGTAGTGTTGATTTAGGGTTTTGGAAAGGGAATTTTAAAAGAATGATTGATTGTTTGATTTTAATGTTTAAATCATGTTCTTTAATGATATAAGTGATGGAAATAAGCTTGGATTAATAATTGGAATGAGTTGGAATGGAGAACCTTCACTGATGAAGGTTATGCCATTTTAGGGTTTTGAATAAGAGTGTGTATTTAATTAAAGTGATTGATTGAAATATGTTGTAATATGTCTTTAATAGTATAAATAAACTTAAAACACCAATTTAAATGGATTAACATGGATTTCCAAAGTTAAAGCAAGGTTAGGCTTAACTTTGAGGTTTTGATTAGGGTGATGTTTAATTAAGGTTTAAGGTTGGCAATGCCTTAAAATGTGATATTAAATGATTGTATTTGATCACATTTTATATAGGCATTAAGGAAAGGTGAATTGCCTAACCCTAGTGTTGAAGGGAAAATTGTAAGTGAATGTTTGTGGGAGTTTCTTAGCTTGCATTTGATTTCTTATTAAGGTATGTACAAGCTTTTGATAAATGGGATATGTTTACCTTATATTTGGGCTTAAAAAATTTTGGATGGAAAATGTGTTAAGCTACTTGATACATTGAACATTCATGAATAATGTGCTATGATATGTGTATTGTTATGTATGCATTATATACTTTATGAAAAGCCATTATTAATGGCTAAAACGAATAAAATGTGAATTATGTGCATTATGTGAGAATGACCTAAATTATTTGGATGATATGTTTTTATTGTGAAATGAGATATATTGTGATGAAATGATGAGATATGATGAATTGACATTGATATGAATGAGAAATGAGACAATGTGATGAGCAAAATGAGAAATTGAGACAATGTGATAAGAAAAAAAAAGTGATTATGGAAAACATTTAATATTTGTGTGCATAGTATGTTATTCAATTTCTAGAGTTCTGTGTTTGGGGGTATGCCTATGAGGTTATCCTCATTATTTGCCTTCAGAGCTAGATGCTTTGCGTCACTGATTTACGACTAGATGCTTGGAGTCACTGATTTATGATTTGCCTTCAAGGCTAGACACTTGGTGTCAACATAGACCAAAATAGTAACTCATGGATTTGAATGATGTATTAGTTTATTTGGGCCCATGCTTGTGTATGTGTTTATGTGAATTATATAAAGATGGAAGATTATGTTTAAAAGTGAAATTGAATGCCACATTGTGACATAGCATGCAAATTCATTATGCATTGGCATTGTATTAAAGTGTTATTGTTATCAAAGTTTGTACCACTAGGCTTTTAGCTTAGTGCGATTGTAATTCGTCGCGTAAGTGGCAGGGGTGATCTGATAGAGCGGAAGAGTTCTTCTAGACTAGGTCAGGTCTAGATTTGAGATTGCTTGTTGAGTTGTTTTTGTTGCTTCTTTGAGATCAGAGCCTTTTGCCAACACGTATATATTTTATGTTATAGTACATTTTTATATTATGTATATTAGGTTATGTTTCTGGAGTATATATTGTAAATTATAAAGAATGTTTTAGATAATTTGTATGAAGTGGGATTTTATCTGTTTTTGATATATATATGTATAAATATTTTGAGAAAATATGGAGAAATTGAGAATTGTTAGGGAAATGTGTGATGTTTTGTATATTGGGAGTGTTTTTGTGCAGGTTATGTAACTACTTATTTTGTTTGGGATTGTCCAAATTACAAATAAAACTATGGCCAATTTTTCCCAAAGATTTTCATATGAAATGCTTATTTTGTAATTTATAATTAAGAAAGAATACTTTATTCACTATTTAAATATACATTTTAAGTATTTGGAGTTTTAAATTTGAATTGTGAAATTTTTATTAAACCGGGTTGTGGCATCTTTATACTTTATATATGTTTTTTACATATGATGGGTGTATGTATGACATGTAAATGGGATATAAGGGTATTACATTTATTTTGGTATTAGAAACTAGGTTTGAGGTTCTCGACCTATGTGGGTTGTTAGAGAGAGAAAATAAAGATTTTAAGTATGGTTTTAAATTGTGATATCTGCATTGGCACTGGCATTTTTTTTATCTCTGATGTGGCAATTTCTGATGTATTTGCAGATATAGGTAGTTATGGCACCTCGGATGCATCAGTCTACAGAGGGTAGTGCAGAGAGTGTGGCTCCTGATGAGGGTAGAGTTGGAGCTAGTGTTGAGACTACTGGAGAGGTGTTTGCTTCTATGCCAGTTACACTGATGAGGTTTCGCCGGGTTGCGTACAACATATGGTAGAGTTGCTGAGACAGGCTCAGGTTCAGCAGTCGCAGCTGCCACCATAGCCATAGCTACAACAGCAGTTGCCGACTCGGAAGTATTACAATCTAAGAAAGTTTGGAGCCATAGATGTTTTAGCACCACAGACTCAGTTGTAGTAGAGCAGTGGCTAGATAGGGTCCATAGAGTGTTTATTCACCTACAGGCTAGTCTGGAGGAGAAGTTTGATTATGCTAGATCTCTTCTACAGAGAGATGCCTATGAGTGGTGGAAGACGGTTCCCCATGGTACAACAGATCCACCAGTTCATACATATGATGATTTCCTATGAGAATTCAAGAAGAAGTATATTCCCAAAGAGTATAAGGATGCTAAGAAGATGGAGTTTCTGAGCTTGAGGCAAGAGTCGAGGACTATGACAGGAGGTAGAGTTTATCGACTATGACAGGAGGTAGAGTTTATCCAGCTGAGTTAGTATGTTAGAGGGATTATATCATATGAGGTTGATAGATGCCAGAGGTTTGAGGAGGGGTTGAGACCCTCTATTATATGTCTTATGGCAAGCTCTCAGTATCAAGATTTTTCTCAGTTGGTTGTAGCTGCCATGAGTGTAGAGAAAACACAGGGTCTTACAGCAGTTGCCAGAGCAGAGGAGAGCAGAGCTAAGAGACCCTAGAGTGAGGTAGGGTCTTCATCAACGAAGAGAGGTTGAGAGGGATATCCTCAGAGGTTCAGTAGGAGCTAGGGGCAGTCTGGCAGGTTAGCATAGCAGTAGAGGTAGAGACAGAGACTTATAGCCTCAGTGGCTAATTCCCCGACACCAATGACTCAGAGGCCTACTCCACCTACCTGTGCTTATTGTGGTAGGGCATGTGGGGGTGTCTACTAGAGGACAGGTGCACCTGCATTATGTTATAGATGTGGATCACCATACATTTTCTCAGAGATTGTCCAAAGCCACCAAATGATAGATAGGCAGATACAGTAGATTCTCAATCTAGTGTCAAAGGGGGTCGTGGTGGCAGAGGTTTTGGTAGAGGTGGTAGATATGGGACTGATCTGAGAGGAGCTTCTACAGTAGGTAGTAACCAGATGATGCAGGGCCATCACAGTGGATTTATGTGATGCAGAGGCAGCCGGATGCTTCAGCTGTCATAGTTAGTATTTTTACTTTATTAGGTATTGCAGTTCATGCATTGATAGACCCTGGGTCGACCCATTCATACATCAGTGCATCCATCTTGCCTGTGAGAGATTTGCATTTGAAGTCCCTAAGATTTGATGTTTTGGTTATAAATCCTTTAGAGCATAGTGTTGTAGTTAGCAAGGTGCACAAAGATAGTCTAATTATTGTTAAGGATGAGGAGTTTCTCAGTGATGTGATTGAGATACCTTTTAGAGAGTTGTAGAGCCTTAATTTTTTACCTAGTCCGATCCAATATATTTTAATTAGTCCAAAATAATTTTTGTGTTGTCCAATATATTTTAATTAATTCAAAATAATTTTTGTGGTATCTTGATTAATTTTAATATTTATTTTAGTAAAAAATGGTGAAGTGAATAAAAAATCAAAAATAATAAAAATAAAAAATAACAAAAAAAAATCGGCGACGAAAAAATCATCGCCGAAAGTCAGCGCAGGCCAATTCGCTCGCCGCTGCCGCAGCCAGCTGCGTAAGCTTTTTCCTCAGCGCAATTTTTCCGCAGCAGTTTTTTGTGCTAGCGAAATTTTTCCGATGCAAATTTTCCGAAACCTAATACAATTAGGTTTTGGTTTCTTTTTCTTAATGAATGCTATATGTTGTGAGCAATTAGAATTAATCAAGAATTCTTCTATAAATAAGTACAATTACAACACAAAAAGGGGGGAGAAATTGGATAAAAAATTTGGATGGAAATTGGGAGAAAAGTTTAAACCGAAACTGAGGAGGAAAAGCTTTGAATCAATCTGATTTTTTGAGAGAGCAAACAAATAATTCAAGCAATTCAAAGGCAGCAAAGCTTGTCTTTGTTTTTGTTCATCCAAGAAGAAATTTTTGGTAGAACTAACAAATGGAGGTATGCATCAATTGTCTAAATTCTATTCTTCACAGTAGCTTAAATCGTCCCATTGTTTCTTTTAATTCAAAAACCCTAGAACCCTAATTCACCTTTTCTAAAGTTTAAAAACCTTAATTCTTTGCTTTGTTTTCCAAAAAGCTTCAAATTATTATTTTTGTTTCTTCAAAATATCAAAACCTTAATCTGTTTTCCAATGTTTCAAAACCTTAAAACCCTAAACTTCACTTTACAGCTTCTAAAAATCACATAAAGTTTTATAAAACTATAAATTGTTTTCTTAAACTCTAAAATAAAATACATTCTCTGAAAACCTAATTCTAAAACTCTAAAACCCTAATTCAACTCCAAAACCCAAAACAGTGAATCCTAACTCCCTTAAAACCTAAACCTTAAAGTTTTCTAAACCCTAATCCTTTAAAACTTTTAAACTATATTCTACACAGTAAGCTTAGGAAACATAATCCAGTGATCGTAAATCATAAATCTAAATTTTTTTAAAGTGTCCAAAACCTAATTTCATGATTATACATCTCAAACCCTAATTTGGTGAATCAAAGAACTTTACCAACTTTTTAAATCATAAAACTTTTGTTCCATTTCAATTCTATTAAAACTCACAGTAGCTTAAACCCATGAATTTCTAAAACCCTAAACATATTAAATAAAGAAACTTAAATAGAAACAGTAGCCCTAATTTGAATCTTTAATTGCCTTATTCAATTTTATATTTGATTATGTAGACTATTATATGCTTTAATTTATTTTCAATGTTTTGTTGATTTATTTAAGTTCAATGCTTGATTTACTTAGCTTATCATGGATGGATGTTCATTTTATATTTTGATTGATATCTTTGATGAATGATTTATTTATTATGAATGGTTATTTATTTTTATTGATTTATTTAGATTTTCAAATGTTATAAGAGGTATGTTTCATTTGGTGGGTACCTCATTAGTTAAATATCATATAATTTGAATTGCTTTTCTATTTTAGAACCAATGTAAAGGGCATGTTTCTACCTTTTGGTTAGTGTCCTATTTATGCATGGGATGTAAGGACATGTTTCCATCCTTGGATGAGTGTCCATTTATTTGCTTTGTTTGGATATTATTTTGATTTTTAATATATCGATGCTTTATTTCAATTATTGTGTGTAATATGGATAATGTAGTTATATTTAAGAATTTTATAATATTAAGACCTGTAAAGGAGGCCGGTTCCAATGAACCGAGCGTTATGAGGGTGCTGGGCCATTTCTCACCTTCCCCACACATACCCAACTTTCTGAACCCATTAGGGGGTTGAGAATTCCTTAAGAATTGAGTCATCCACCCCTTTCTTTTTCCCGGCTCATCCGGGTGGCGACTCCATTTTTCTACGGACTTAGGTCCGTGTTCTCTAAGGCTCCAAGCCTAAACAGTGCCAAAGTGGCAAAAACCATTCCACCGGAAGTGGGGGCGAAAATCCCCACTCACAGTGGTGACTCCACTGGGGATAAGAGAAGTTGATTTTGTTGGTCTTTATATTATTCTATTCTTTCTTATAATGATATTATCCATTGCATCATATTAGATTGCATCGTGTGCGTGAGTTAGGACGCCCATGTTACCCGTGTTGTGTTATGTAAGGGATACCATACTTTCACTCAAGGTATGGAGATCGAGCATGGCATAACCACTCATAGCCTCATACCATTTGGTATATACTTGCTATGGGAACCTAAGCCTTTTAACCCAAAGAATAAAGCTCATGTAATTGGCCTAGTTACTTTCCTTAGGTTTTACCCCAAATGCATGTTGTTTGACTATGGTTAATTTATCTTGGCTTAAATCATGGCTTATTTGGTTTGTTCTTTTTCTAATATGACCTAAGTATATTGTAAGCTCAAAATAAATTTTTCTCTAAATCCAAAAGACCAAAGCTATTTTCAAAATATTTTCAAAATGGTCTTTGGACATAAGACTTTTCTAAAAATAAATAAAAAATTCTTTTGCTCCTAACCCAAATGTAAAGCCCAAAATCCATTTTTTCTAAAAATCTTTTTACAATAGGCTTATAAACAAAATTATCTTGCAAAGAGCTTACAAATTATTTGGGTCAATTACGAAATACCAAAAATCAATTCTGAGCCTAGTTTATACTAAGAATAATTAATCATGGGCTTGTTTTTAGCATGAATCATTAGTTACCTTTTTCAAGTGAGAAATCTATTTATAATAAACCTCTTAATTTTGTTTTAATCCAATATAGCATAAAAGCTACTTTAGTTGGTTAAATGGATTAAAACCTAATTAATGGGAATTATCATAAGTTGATTTCAATTTTTGAAAATATAACTATTGGTTGAAACGTCCGAGGGAATTATTCAAAAACAAGATGCCCCATGTTGGTATTTTGTTTACCATATACCTAAGAAAAGAGACTCGCCATTCATGTGTGGATGTTATAAGGTTGGAAGAAACGTCCTATTTGTCCTTGTTTGTCTATTGTTTGTGCATACATGCATACATGCATACATTTGCATCTCATATCATTGATCCTCTCTGGTTCACAACCCTGGATTACGATAGTTCAAAAGCTTACAACAATCCGACCTACGCCGGAGATGAAGTATCTAGCAACGACTCAATCACTTGCTCACCAAAAGCAATGGATCCTGAACAAATTCAAATAATGGTGGATGATGCCTTCAATGCCAAGATGGAAGAAATGAAAGAGGCCCTAGCTGAGACCATGAAGAACCAATTGACCGCAATCATAGAAAATCATGCCGAGGCATCTGCTAGCACTAAGAAGCCAAAGGACAAACTAAAGACCAAAGTTGGTGAAGTGGTTTTTGATGATGAAAAGGTGATCATTAAGGATAATGATGATTGGGCTCAATACTACCAAGATCCTCAAGACAAGAAGAAAGAACTGAAGATTGTTGAAAGATCAACTATGGACAAGACCGAAACTTCTGATGTTGAAAAGATGATTGCTGATTTAGAAAAGAATTTTGAGAAGAAACTGAAAATCGAGGAAATGTCCGAAGTTGACAAATTATTTGAGCTAGATGAAGAAGTTCCGTTCCATACAAGTTCAAGATGCCATCTTTTGTGAAGTTTGATGGAACCAGAAATCCTCATCTCCACGTGAAGCAATATATCACTGCCATGCAGTCTGCCCGAGCTACTAAGGCTTAAACCCTAAGGTACTTCATGCTCTCATTGGACCCTGTTGTCTAAAATTGGTTCAATACCTTAGATGATGAAATACAAAAGAGTTGGGATCTGCTTTACAAAGCCTTCATCCAATAATATGGGTATAATATCGAGATGGAAGTTACATTAATGGAAGTTGAGTCCATTAGGCAAAGGCCAAATGAGAATTTTGTGGACTATTTAAAGAGATGGAGAAACAAGGCCGCTTTGCTCAAGAAAAGGCCCTATGAATCTGATCAAATAAGGACAATCATGAGAGTCGTCTTGCCCAATCTCCGTGAAAGGATGTCTCACAGCCTTATAAGGGATTTCAAAGATCTTCTCCAAGTTGGTCTGCAAATTGAAGAGTGAGAAAGGGAGAAGAACCATTTTTCAACAAAAAGGAATGAGAAAGGGAACTATCAATCTGGTAGCCAAAGCATGCAAAAGGCCATCGGTGTTAATGCTACTAACCAAGGAACAAGGAGACAATTTTTGAAATTAGGGAAACCGATAAACTTCAAAGAAAGGGATTGCTACAACCCTTAAATCCTCGCCCTTTGCCTAACCCTCTCCCACCTAATTTTGACACTAAAACATTTTGTCAATTTCACCAAATTCAAGGGCATGACACGGATAGATGTGTGAGGTTGAGACATGAGATCCAAAATCTAATCGATAATGGCAAGCTGCCCGAGCCCAATAAGCCAAACACCAAAGACAATCCTTTGCCTAAGTTTGGAAGAGTACCTCCACCGGCAACCTTCATGGTGGGAAAAAGATTGGAAGAAGATATTGTTTTATCATCCTTTTAAGATAGGGATATTGAAGATTTGAAAGGAAAAGAAGCTTAACTCAACAAACTTTCCTTAGCTTGAATGTTGCTTTTCAAATTTTGCCTTAATATTTAATTATAACAATCGTGTTTTTCAAATTTGTTTGAATAAATTACTTTTATCAAAAATTTTATTGGTCTTTGTTCACTTTGGTGCTCAACCAATGAGGAATCTAGCTTGATAATTCATGAATTAATATATTTATGCATCATGACTTGAATGACTTTACTAGGTGAGGGAATTGCTTTACAGCATTGAGTTGTGTATGCTTACTTAGAGAGGGCTCCTGCATAATTATCTTTGTCTAGGTCCTAGTCAGTCTTAGAACATGCTTTGACAAACTTTCGAGGCAAAATTGAACTCTGCTTATTTAAGGGAGAGATGATCTAGGCATTGTTTGGTTAGCCAACAACTAGTATCCACCCATTAAATATCAATCTCTAGTTGTCCCTTTGAGCCTTCATAAAATTTTAGCTTTCTTTTCATTGGCATATAACCTCAACAACCTACCCTGAGCTGTTGTGATACTTTTGACAAATCTTATGATCACTAATATGAAGAGGCAAGAAGATTAAAGAAAGCAATGAATAGTCAAGATCATTAAGATAGTTCAAGTTCTCAAGACCATAAGGATAGTTGATATTTTAAAGACCATAAGCGTAGTTGAAGTTTTCAAGAACATTAGAGTAACAAATTATTTATCCCTGTTATATGTTACTCCACTCATCCATTATTGGAAGCCCAAGTCGGTACAAACAAGACAACTCTGTTTGAGCTAGGACCAAAAAAAACAAAAAAAAAAGAAAGGAAAAGAAAAAAAAATAAGAAGAAGAAAAAAAAACAAAAAACAAAAGAAGAAAACAAAAAGGAAAAAGAAAAAGAAAACCTAGAAAGGCAGTTCAGAAAGCCAAATGAGTTCTCTTTTACCTAAAGTAGCAAAAGGCTTCCATTTGGTTCATAAAGACATTTTTACTTGAATTGGTCCAACCCAACCAAAGATTCAATCAAAATTGGAGAAAAAGGAGGAGGACCATCCAGTTCTTGAAAGTTTTGTACTTGATAGTCCTACAAGAAAGAAGGAAAAATGATAAAAGAAAGGGAAGATTAAGGAAAGAGAAAGAAAAGGGAAGAGTAAGAAAAATAAAGAGGAAAGAAAAGGGAAAAGAAGAAAATAAACGAATTTGGGTCTTAAACTTTTTGCAAGGGCAAAGACTGTCCTAATCAAGATCCAGATTAATGCCAAGAAGATAGAAGGAATTTGGAGTCTAGAAAGATTGCTCCCAACTGTGTAAAGTTCCAACAAGAAATTTGTAGTGTGAGGGTTTATCCATTGTGTCACACCAACTCCAATCTCAAAATGGCCTTCACTTAAACCTGTGTCCCTTATAGACCCCATTTCAAGCATATCAAAGGCCTGTTGATCTCTCTTGGTAAGTAGAGTCTATTGGTGGAGATAGTTTGGATAAGCATGCATATGAGAGACAATATTTAAACTCAAATGAGAACTTTGGCCAAGTAATGTGTATGTGCCTATCTGAAGTGCAACAATTCTTGCTTAAATAGAAATGATTCCTGAGTTTAGTACGGTAACTAGGGTTTTCATGTTATAGACATGTTAATTTGAAAAAATCAAGTCCTGAGGTGCATTGACATTAATTTGGCAAAGCCAACATTTGATTTCAAAATTAAAATTCAAAAATTCAAAAAAAAAAAGAGTTTCGTCATACAAAGCCTTCAAGTTAAGGGACGTATGTTGAATCTCCAAAGGACACATTGGGCAAAGGAAATGATTATTGGCAAGGTCATGAAGAAGCTATCAACTGATATGCTGAAACATAGATCAAAATAGATGAATCCCTGACTCTGCTGCTTGGGGCCTCCATTATTCATGTTTTCCACATCTTGAAGATAAAAGCCACAAATGCAAAGATTTCGATCATTCCAATGCAAGACTTGAATGAGCGTCAAAAAGGAACCAATGAGAACACTTCTGCTAATCACCTCGGTCTGTGAGTGGATGGAACGACTGTAAGTATTATTTATGCATATCATGCATACATGAGCATATCACATTGCACTTTCTTGTCTTGTATTGTCTATTCCTTTTCAAAGTGAACAGCAAATACCTTGCAAACTAAAGAATCAAAAGAAGATATTGAATCAAGGGGGGCATGGAAAGCCTATTTGCTTGTGGAAGCTCCAGCCATTTTGCAAAAGAAGAAATACGTGCTTGTGCGAAGAACTAGACGGAGCCTAATAGAAAAATAATGGGTTTGAGCCTACACAGGGGGCAACGCTTCTCCTTTTCAAATTTTGAGTTTATGCATAACAAAATATTTTGAATATATTGACATGCAGGGGGCAAGGAGAAGATATGAAGGCTAGCTAAAAAGACTGATTTTTTTATTCATGTTTAATTAATGAACAAGAAAAAGAATTCTTAAAAGAATAAAAAATCATCATCAATCAAAAGAAAAAATTAGAATGAAAATGCAAAAGACAAAAGGTCAGTCCAGCTAAAAGGGTTGAAGCAAGGGTAAAGACCCGATTTCCAATGGATAAAGATCCATGTTTCAAGGGTAAAGACCTGATTTCCAATGTATAAAGATCCATGTTCCAAGGTTAAAGACCCGATTTCCAATGGATAAAGATCCATGTTCCAAGGGTAAAGACCCGATTTCTAATGGATAAAGATCCATGTTTCAAGGGTAAAGACCCAATCTCTAATGGATAAAGATCCTTGTTTCAAGGGTAAAGACCCGATTTCAAATGGATAAAGATCCATATTTCAAAGGGTAAAGACCCAAAGTCCGAAGGATAAAGATCCTTGTTTCAAGGGTAAAGACCCGATTTCAAATGGATAAAGATCCATATATCAAGGGTAAAGACCCGATTTCCAATGGATAAAAGATCCATATTTCACGGGTAAAGACTCAATCTCCAATAGATAAAGATCCATGTTCCTAGGTTAAAGACCTAATTTTCAATAGATAAAGATCTATTTTTTGTGGGTAAAGACCTACAATTCAGAAAAATGGAATAACCAGTTATGCCAGAATTCTCAACTGATAAAAGGTCAGTCAAATCAAATTCATTCTCGGGTCCAAGTACCCAAATCAAATTCAATCTTGGGTCCAAGTACCCAATCTCGGGTCCAAGTACCCAATCTCAGGTCCAAGTACCCAAATCAAATCAATCTCGGGTCCAAGTACCTAATCCCGAGTCCAAGTACCCAAATTCAATCCAATCTTGGGTCTAAGTATCCAATCTGGGGTCTAAGTACCCAAATTCAATCCAATCTCGGGTCCAAGTACCCAAATCAAATTCAATCTCGAGTCCAAGTACCCAAATCAAGTTCAGTCTCGGGTCCAAGTACCCAAAACAAATTCAAATAACCATCTTATAAAAGATTAAGTATTGTTGCTTTTCACTCTCTAAAGTCTCAGATCGTTCAAGCAAGGGGCAAACTGTAGACCCTTAATTTTTGACCTAGTCCGATCCAATATATTTTAATTAGTTCAAAATAATTTTTGAGGTATCTTGATTAATTTTAATATTTATTTTAGTAAAAAATGGTGAAGTGAATAAAAAATCAAAAAAAATAAAAAATAACAAAAAAATGGCAACGAAAAAATCGGTGACGAAAAAATCATCGCCGAATGTCAGCACGGGCCCGTGGGCATTTCGCCCGCAAGAATTTCCTGCAGGCCAAATGGCCAAAGCCATATCGCCCGCAGGAATTTCCTGCGGGCCAAATGGCACGCAGGCCAATTCTATCGATTTGTTTTGATTTCCAAATGTTGTAAGAGGTATGTTTCCACTTTGTGGGTACCTCATTAGTTAAATATCATGTAATTTAAATAGCTTTTTATATTTTGGACAAATGTAAGGGACATGTTTCTACCTTTTGGTGGGTGTCCTATTAGTTTAGATATGGATGATGTAAGGACATGTTTCCATGCTCGGATGGGTGTCCATTTATTTATTTTGCTTGGACATTGCTTTGATTTTAATATAACGATGCCTTATTTCAATTGTTGTGTGTAATATGGATAATATTGTTATACTTAAGAATTTTATAATATTAAGACCTGTAAAGGAGGCCGATTCCAATGAACCGGGCATTGTGGGGGTTCTGGGCCATTTCTCACCTTTCCCACACGTACCCAACTTTCCAAACCCATTAAGGGTTTGGGGATTCCTTAGGAATCGAGTCATCCACCCCTTTCTTTTTTCCCAGTCCGTCCGGGTGGTGACTCCATTTTCTCTAGACTTAGGTTCGTGTTCTCTAAGGCCCCGAGCCTAAACAGTGCCAAAGTCGCAAGAACCATTCCACCTGGAGTGGGGGCGAAAATCCCCGCTCACAGTGGCGACTCCACTGGGGATAAGAGAAGTTGATTCCATTGGTCTTTATATTATTCTATTCTTTGTTATAATAATATTATCCATTGCATCATATTAGATTGCATCGTGTGTGTGAGTTAGGACACCCGTGTTACCCGTGTTGTGTTATGTAAGGGATACCATACTTTCACTCAAGGTATGGATATCGAGCATGGTATAGCCACTCATAGCCTCATACCATTCGGTATATACTTGCTATGGGAACCTAAGCCTTTTTAACCCAAAGATTGAAGCTCATGTAATTGGCCTAGTTATTTCCCTTAGGTTTTTACCCCAAATGCATGTTGTTTGACTATGGTTAATTTATCTTTGCTTAAATCATGGCTTATTTGGTTTGTTCTTTTCTAATATGACCCAAGTACATTTGCAAGCTCAAAATAAATTTTTCTTTAAAATCTAAAAGACCAAAACTATCTTCAAAACATTTCAAAATGATCTTCGGATATAAGACTTTTCTAAAATAAATCAAAAATTCTTTTGCTCATAACCTAAATACTAAGCCTAAAATCCATTTTTTTCTAAAATCTTTTTACAATGGGCTTAGAAATAAAATTATTTTCATCCAACCTTTTCTTACAAAGAGCTTGCAAAATATTTAGGTCAATTACAAAATACCAAAAATCAATTGTGAGCCTAGTTTATACTAAGAAATAATTAATCAGGGGCTTGTTTTTGGCATGAATCATTAGTTACTTTTTCAAGTGAGAAATTTATTTATAATAAACCTCTTAATTTAGTTTTAATCCAATATAACATAAAAGCTACTTTAGATGGATAAATGGATTAAAACCTAATTAATGGGAATTATCATAAATTGATTTCCATTTTTGAAAATATAACTATTGGTTCAAACGTCTGAGGGAAATATTCGAAAACAAGATACCCCATGCTGGTATTTGTTTAACCATTTACCTAGGAAAAGAGACTCGCCATTCATGTGTGGATGTTATAAGGTTGGAAGGAACGTCCTATTCGTCCTTGTTTGTATATTGTTTGTGCATACATGCATACATGCATACATTTGCATCTCATATCATTAATCCTATCTAGTTCACAGCCCTGGATTACGATAGTTCAGAAGCTTACGACAATCCGACCTACGCCTGAGACGAAGAATCTAGCAATGACTCAATCACTTGCTCACCAAAAGCAATGGATCCCGAACAAATTCAAAGAATGGTGGATGATGCCCTCAATGCCAAGATGGAAGAAATAAAAGAGGCCATGACTGAGACCATAAAGAATCAACTAGCTGCAATTTTAGAAAACAATGCCGAAGCATCTGCTAGCACCAAGAAAGTCAAGGGGAAGGCTAAAGTTGATGAAGTAGCTTTTGATGATGATAAGGTGATCATTGATGATGATGATTGGTCTCAATACTACCAAGATCTTCAAGATAAAAAGGAGCCGAAGGTTGTTGAGAAGGCAACTTTTAGAAAGATTGAAAATCCTGATGTTGAAAAGATGATCACGGATCTAGAAAAGAAATTTGAGAAGAAACTGAAAACCGAAGAAATGTCCAAGATCGACAAATTATTTGAGCTAGATGAAGAAGTTCCATACAAATTCAAGATGCCATCTTTTACGAAGTTTGATGGAACCGAAATCCTCATCTCCATGTGAAGTAATATATCACTACCATGCAGTCTGCCCGAGCTACTAAGGCTCAAACTCTAAGGTACTTCATGCTCTCATTGGATCCTGTTGTCCAAAATTTGTTCAATACCTTAGATGATGGAACACATAAGAATTGGGATTTGCTATACAAGGCCTTCATCCTACAATATAGATACAATGTTGAAATGGAAGTTACCTTAATGGAAGTTGAGTTCATTAGGCAAAGGCCAAATGAGAATTTTGAGTACTATGTGAAGAGATGGAGAAACAAGGCCACTTTGCTCAAGAAAAGGCCCGATGAATCTGATCAAATAAGGATGATCGCGAGAGGCATCCTGCCCAATCTCCATGAAAGGATGTCTCACACCCTTATAAGGGATTTCAAAGATATTCTCCAAGCTGGTCTACAAATTGAAGAGTGAAAAAGGGAGAAGAATCGCTTTTTAATAAAAAGAATGAGAAAGGGAATTACCAGCCTAGCAATCAAAGCACGTAAAAAGAAGTTAATGTTAATATAATCGGTCAAGAAAATAAAAGACAATTCTCAGAAATGGGAAACCTCTATCGTGGGTTTTTAGCAACTGCAAAAGAAAGGTTTGTTGCAACCATTAGCTCCTCGACCACTACATAATCCACTGCCACCAAACTTCAATGCCGAGGCCTTCTGTCAATTTCATCAAATGTGAGGGCATGAAACAGATAAATGTGCTTGTCTAAGGCATGAGATCCAAGATTTGATTGATAGTGGCAAGCTACCATAGGATAAGCCCAATACCAAGAACAACCCTTTGCCTAAATTTGGAAGAGTGCCACCACCAGCAACCTTTATGGTGGGAAAAGGATTGGAAGAAGATTTTGTTTTATCATCCTTTCA
This sequence comes from Garcia nutans, assembly GCA_947685225.1. Taxonomy (NCBI): domain Eukaryota; kingdom Viridiplantae; phylum Streptophyta; class Magnoliopsida; order Malpighiales; family Euphorbiaceae; genus Garcia; species Garcia nutans. The sequence goes on from CANTUV010000040.1 coordinate 14,075,821, forward strand.
AGATGGAAAAATTGAAGATGTGAAAGGAGAAGAAGCTTAACTCAACAAACTTCCCTTGGCTTGTTTGTTTTCTTATTTTATTTTCTTTAATGTTTAATTGGAACAATCTTGTTTTTCAAATTTAAATTTGTTTGAATAAATTATTTTCATCAAAATTTTGTTGGTCTTTTTTATTTTGGTGCTCAACCAATGAGGAATCTAGCTTGATAATTCATGAATTAATATATTTATGCATCATGACTCGAATGACTTTACTAGGTGAGGGAATTGCTCTATAGCATTTAGTTATGTATGCTTACTTAGAGAGGGCTCCTACACAATTACCTTTGCCTAGGTCCTAGTCAGTCTTAGAACATGCTTTGACAAACTTTCGAGGTGAAATTGAACTCTGCTTATTTTAAGGGAGAGATGATCTAGGCATTGTTTGGTTAGCCAACAACTAGTATCCGCCGTATTAAATATCAATCCCTAGTTGTCCTTTTGAGCCTTCATAAAATTTTAGGTTTCTTTTCATTGGCATATAACCTCAATAACCTACCTTGAGCTGTTGTGATACTTTTGACAAGTCTTATGATCACTAAGATGAAGATGCAAGAAGATCAATGAAAGAAATGAATACCGTGATGATAGTTGAAGTTCTCAAGACCATAAGAGTGGTTGAAGTTCTCAAGACCATAAGGTTAGTTGAAGTTTTCCTAATATCTCCAATATATCAAGACAACATCAGAGTATCAAATGATTTATCCCTGTTAAAGAAGATTTTTGTCACTCCACTCATCCATTATTGGAAGCCCAAGTTAGTACAAACCAAGACAACTCTGTTTGAGCTAGAAAAAAAAACAAAAAATAAAAAACAAACAAAAAAAGAAAAGAAAAGAAAAAAAAGAAAAGAAAAAGAAGAAAAAGAAGAAAAGAAGAAAACAAAAAGGAAAAAAGAAAGATAAAACCTAAAAAGGTAGTTCAAAAAGTCAACTGAGTTCTTTTCTACCTAAGACAACAAAAAGGCTTCCATTTGGTTTATAAGGACATTTTGACTTGAATTGGTCCAACCCAACTAAAGATTCGATCAAAATCAGAGGAAAAGGAGAAAGACCATCCAGTGCTTAAAAGTTCTGTACTTATAGAAAGGGAAGAGTAAGGAAAATAAAGAGAAAGAAAAGGGAAGAGCAAAAAAAAATAAAAAAGAAAAGGGAGAAGAAGATAAGAAATGAATTTGGGAACCAAACATTTTGCAAGGGCAAAGACTGTCCTAATCAAGATCCAGATTAATGCCAAGAAGATAGAATGAATTTGGAGTCTAGCAAGATTGCTCCCTGGCCTAAAGTTCAAACAAGAAATTTATAGTGTTAAGGTTTGTCCAATGTGTCACATCGGCTCCCACTTACAAATGGCCTTCATTTAACCCATGTCCCTTACAGACCCATTTCAAGCCTATCAAAGACCTGTTGATCTCTCTCGGTAGGTAGAGTCTATTAGTGGAGATAGTTTGAATAAGCATGCATACGAGATAGACAATATTTAAACTCAAATGAGACCTTTGGCCAAGTAATGTGTATGTGCCTATCTGAAGTGCAACAGTTCTTGCTTAAATAGAAATAATTCCCGAGTTTAGTATGGTAACTAGGGTTGTCATGTTATAGATATGTTAATTTGAAAAATCAAGTCCTGAGGTAAATTGACATTGATTTGGCAAAGCCAACATTTGATTTCAAAATCAAAATTCAAATAAAAAAGAAGAAAAGAATAAAAAATAAAAATATTTTTGTCATACGAAGCCTTCAAGTTAAGGAAAGTATGTTGAACTTCCAAAGGACACATTTGGCAAAGGAAATGATTATTGGCAAGGTCATAGTTTAAAAAGGATGTATCCCTGACTCTGCTGCTTGGGGCCTCCATTACTCATGTTTTCAACATTTTGAAGATAAAAGCCACAAATGCAAAGCTTTCGATCATTCCAATGCAAGACTTGAACAAGCGTCAAAAAGGAACCAATGAGAACACTTCTGCTGATCACCTCGGTCTGTGAGTCGATGGAATGACTATAAATATTATTCATGCATATCATGCATACATGAGCATATCACATTGCACTTTCTTATCTTGTATTGTCTATTCCTTGTCAAGGTGAACGACAAACACTCTGTGAAGTAAAACAATTAAAAGAAGATATCAAATCAGGGGGGGCATAGAAAGCCCATTGCTTGAGAAAGCTCCAGTAATCTTGGAAAGAGAAGAAATACATGCTTGTGGGAAGAACTAGACAACAAAAACATCAATCAAAGCTTGCATGGGGGCAGGAGAAGATATGAGAGCCAACTAAAAATAGCTGAATTTTTGCAAAAAGGAAGAACAAACGAATGGAACATTAGAACTATCAAAAGAATGAAGATGCAAAAGATGAAAGATTAGTTTAGCTAAAAAACCTGAAGCCAGGGTAAAGACCCGACCTCCAATGGATAAAGATCCATGTTCCAAGGGTGAAGACCTGATCCCAAAGGATGAAGATCCATTTTCAAATGTGAAGACCTAATCTCAAAGGATGAAGATCCATTTTCAAGGGTGAAGGCCCGATCTCAAAGGATGAAGATCCATTTTAAGGATGAAGATCCATTTTCAAGGGTGAAGACCCGATCTCAAAGGATGAAGATCGATTTTTAAGGTAAAGAACCATAATGCATAAAACAGCCGGAGCAGTCAGAATCCTCAACTGATAAAAGGTCAATCAAATCCAATTCAATCTCGGGTCCAAGTACCCAGTCAGGGGTCTAAGTACCCAAATTTAATCCAATCTCGAGTCCAAGTACCCAAATCAAATTCAAATCTCGAGTTAAAGTACCCAGTTTAGGATCGAGTATCCAAATCCAGTTTCGGATCGAGTATGTAATAACCCAATGTATGCCCTAGAAGTTTTGAATATTGTTGTTGTTTTAAATTGGATTGAATTTATATGTGAATTTGCAAGAGAAAAGAAATTAAAAGAAAGTGTATATGTTGTATATATGAAAGTATAAATAACATATACATAAGTCAAAAGGGATGGTCAATGGAAGAGGATATTTATTTGCGATATGTGAAATTACTTAAATGGGCATATAAGTGACAAGAGTTAAGTTAAATGGATGAGGGCATTTAGGTAATTGCTTTGTTAGGAATGCTTGGTGGAGATTTAAAGAAGAAGAGAGGTTTGACTTGTCTTCATTTTCTCTTCTTCGCTTGGTGTGGCCAGCTACCAAAGGAAAGAGAGAGCAAGAGATGTGTTCTAAATTCCAAAATCAAATTGAAGGAAGAATCAAAGGATTAAGTTGGAGATTTGTGAAATTTCTTCATTTGAGGTAAGTACTCTCTTGTTTTCCTTTGTTATTTTGAGGTTGTGTTTGAAGTGAGTTATGAATTGTTGATTTTATAATTAGGTGTGTTTGAGATGTGTTTATAAGTGTTGAGATTGATTGTAAGTTACAAAGTTAAATTGGTATTGGTTTTGGTTTGAAAATGGTAAGTTAAATGGATGTGGATATTGAAAGAACAAGAGTGAGATTGGTTTAGGGTTTTGAAGTGTTGAGTGATCAAAATTTTTGTTGATGTATTGTTAATGTGAATATTGTGATGAGCATGCAAAATATGTGTTAATGACATTGTTTATATTCATTTGAATGTGATCATGTTGTGCATAATGTGTTTAAATTCAATTAAAAGAGATTTGGCCATGTTTAGGGTTTTTAATCATGAGAGACACGGCCAAACCAAGGAAGAGACCCGGCCAACCTATAGAATTTTGGAGACACGGCCAAGTCTAAGAAAAATGTGGCCGTGTTGGATGATTTTTGGAGAGATACGGCCGTGTCCCTTGCCCATGTCTGCCACTGCCAATTTGTTTTGAGAGACACGGCCACAAGCTTGGCCGTGTCCCTTGAGTGTGTTGGCTACTGTGATTGTTCTTTTGTTCTTCTTGCATTGTTGAGATTGAACATTCATTTGATGATAATGATGATGCATATGATAATATATGAACAATGTTATGTTTTATGCATTGTGAATCTTGTGAATGGTAATGTGTTATATGAATAATGTACTTTGTAATGTTACATCAATGATGCTATATGTAAAATGTGAAGGATATGATGAGGTAATTGATTATGTATAGCTTGATGGGAGTAGTTCTTGAGTGTGAAAGAGACGAGGATCATTCAAAAAGGTATGTGCAATGCAATTTATTATGATAAATACTTTTATGATGAATTACCTTAATGTAAATTGAAACATAAAGAGATGTGAAACTAATGCTCTGAGTTATAATGATATGTTTGTTTAGTTAATGTAATTGATGTTGTATATTATATGATGATTCAAATGAGATATGAAGCCATTGTGATTGGCTATGATGACTCAAATGTGATGTGAAGCCATTGTGATTGGCTATGATGATTCAATTGAAAGAAATAAGGCATGTTTGCCTAGATGAGGATGAGAATTGAGAATGGAAGTGATAATGAAATAATAAATGAATTGTGTGGCTAGTGTGTTATTCCATTTTCAGAGTTTGTTGTTGGTGGCATGCCTAATATTAGTAACAATCTCTTGAAGTTAGGTTGGAATTGATCCTTGAAGCCAAGTTGGGTTGAAGTTTAACATTTTTTACTCCACTTGAAGCTTGTTTGGGTCTAATCCTTGAAGCCTAATTGAGATGTTACAACCCTTGAAGCTAAGTTGGATTGGTTCTTGAAGCCAAGTTGGGTTGATACTTAGCATGCTTTGTTCCCCTTGAGGCTTGGTTGAACCTAATCCTTAAAGCCTAGTTGGGATAATGATAAATGTGATGATTGAACCAAAGCATTAACTCTGAAAATTGAATGGCATATTAGTGTCTTTTGGGCCCGAGTCTGTCTTTGTTGTCAATGTGATATATATAAATATTGAAATAAATGAGTAATGAGATCTATGGTTGCCTTTGTTGGAAATGTGGTTTATGATTTGTGACTTGTGAACAAAATAATGTTATGAAGTATGATATGTGATGTGTGTATTGATTGTGGGTATTAATGATGGATTGTGGTTGGTGATAAGGATTGTTTTCATTGGAAATGTGATTCATGATTGGTACGATATATAATGTATGTGTATTGATATATTGACTGTGAGTATTAGTAATGGATTGTGGTTGATGATAATGTTTTGTATAAACGTATATAATATATGAAATTAGTCAAGTTATATGAAAGGTGCAATGAAAAAGGAAAAACATGATAAGAACTAATGGTACATCGAATTGATATATCATTATATGTTAGAATTTCTATAAAGTATGTTATATTTTATATTTGTACTACTAAGCTCTCGGGCTTAGCGCGGATGTGTAATCGCACAGGTGACTAGGTGGAAGATATGAAGTCTTTCGTCATGCCACGAGAAGAGTAAGAGTTTGTCGAGACCAACTAGAGGGTGATGCATACATGTATAACTTTTAATTATGATGTATTTCTTACAAGAGTATATTTATATTTATAAATGAGTATTTGATAAGGATAAGATTATTATATATGTGTAAGATCATTGAAAGTATAATGATTTTGTAAATGTTCTTTAACTGAATGTATTGTGACTTGAACTCTGTTAAAGGTTTTTAAATTGTAACGAAAAATGACATCCTTATACTTTATATACTTACTGTATGTATACCAGGTATATGTATAGTACTTATATGGAGTATCGGGGTGTTACAATTATTTTGGTATCAGAGCTTAGGTTCGAGATTGCCAGCCTAAATGAAATTAAAAAGAAAAAGTTTTGAAACGCTTAAGATGAATTAAAAAGAAGAGTTTTGAAATATAATTGGTAATACATGCATATGCATTAACACCTAGGTTGGTCTCGGATGTGGCATTATATGAACGGTAGAATATCTGTGTTATATGAGATGGATGCTAGTGTGTGAATGATGTTTTACATGAAAGTAAAGCTAGAGAAAGAAATGATATGGATTTATATAAGTTTCATTGATAAATAAAAAAAATGGAAATTTATGCAAGTAAAGTGAAGTGTTAAATGTGTTGAAGTATAAAGAAATGGAAAGGAGAATAAAGTTGAAAATGAGTTGGAAACAAAATCAAGATTAGAGTATGTACTCTTTCTTCTACACTTTGAATCTCTTTATAATAAAGTTTATATTGGGTTTGCTAGACAGAGGAAATAATGTTGGATTGTTAATATTGAAAGATATGTTATTAAAATGAGAATAGTATGATGAGATATTGAATGAGTTGATTAGTATAGACAAAGTGTGACTACTTAAAGTCTGGGATATATATATATATATATATAAAGTTAAGGTTTTGTTTAAAGGACAAAAAAAAGATGATATTGGTTAAGTAAGAATATAAATTGGTATTGTTATTTTAATGTAAACATTGTGAATTCAATGTTAGAAATGTGAGATGCTTGGATATTGTGAAAGCTCATGGTAATGGTGATAATATGTGATATTTGAGATTTTGAAATTAGCTTGATAATTGTGAAAATTATATGTTTTGATATTGCTTTATGATATATATATATTATATGTTTTTAAAGTTGATATTAATGAAAGATGAGCTTGGCAAAGTGAAGTTTAAGTGAAGTAGTAAGTTGAAAAGTTAAAGTTTTAGTGGAATTTGATAAAGATTATTGGGATATTGATAGTTTAATATATATGCAACGCATGAGCTAGGTGAAATGACTAATATTGCATATGAAAGTATGATGAATTGAGTAATGTGATTGATAGTATGAGAATTTGTTTTGAAGTAAAAAGGAAGTGGATAAGCAAATGAAAATGAGCTATTTTAAGTCACTATACTGCAAAGGGTAAAAATGGATATGGAAGGATATTAAATGTTTTTAAAGACGAAAGTGAAAGAGATGTCACATTGGGAATGTGACCAAGATTGATGTAAAGTGTTATTATAGTCAGAATATATATATATATCTGTAGTGTGAATAAATACTTTACATCATATTGGAAGAATGAGAATGATAGTGTTTAAAAGAAAGTGATAAACATTAAATTTGTATTGAATGTATGAAAAAGGAAAATAAAATAAGAGCATATAATTAAGTGTATACATGTATATGATATGAGAATTGAGTTTTTCAATATGAATGAAATTATGTTATATATATATATATAAAATATGTGTGTGAATCACATTATAAAGGTGACCTATGAATATGTATGTGGTATAATTATAGAGTTAGTGATATGGAAATGATGTTGTATGTATTAATGGACCTAAGAGAGATTAGATCTTGAACTGTGTAAAATTAGATGGATTATGTGATGAAAGTGAGTATAGAATGGACTTGAGTAATATTGGACAGTGGAAATTGTTATAGTGAGCATTGAACTTGATGATCATATGATATTTAGAGTCTCAAAGTATTCACATATGGAAAGTTCTATGTAATTATATATTATAAGAGATTGTAAATGGATTAGAAATGAAGTGATGAATAGAAATTGTATAGGAACTGCATATGATTGAATATGTATATAGTAATATTGTTGAAACATGAATTAAATTGATAAAGATCATATAATCGAGTGCAAATTGGCTTGAAACAGAGTTGGAATGTGTTGATTTCTGATATAGCAAAATTGTAGAGAAGGAATAAGTAATTCTTGAGATACACCTTAGCCTTGCATTTGTAAAGATTGAGAATAAAATTATAAAAGAACAGTATTGATTTGAAAGTTCCAGGCTTGAATATTAATCTCTTAAAGCCATGTTTTTTGTTCAGTAAATTTGATCGGTTAATTTTGTTATCCATAGATTTGGGTTTTAGATAAAATGATTGTAATACAAATTTGGTGAAATTGAAAGTTATGTTTGAGAAGTATAATTAAAAGTTATGATGGATAAAGTTGTACTTCACCATTTTATGTTAAGAATTTGGGTATATTTATGAAGGTTAAGAGAGAAAAGGAAATTATGGAAATGCGTTGAGTTATGGATAATATGACGAAAAGGTAATTAAAATAAATATAACAATGATATGAAATGAGAGGAGATATTATAAAGGGAGAAATTATAAAATGTGACTGAAAGTTATACTGAATATGTTTATGGTATATAATAGATAAATGAATGGACTTGAGGTTTAAGTGAATAAACTATGTGTATATTAAAAGATAATTTGAAGTGATTTGTTATCATGATAATTTGACTGAATATGGATCGGAAGAGATCAGGAATTGAATATAAGTTTGCCCTAATGGAATTAGGTTATATATATACATATATGAATATTGTGAAATTTCTTGATAAGCTAAATAAATTAATCGTTGGTTGGAATTGAACAAGATTGGAACATGGGTATATTGTGACAAATAGATCAATTGATCTGGATTTGGCTAAGATTATGAATCATTATTGAGATTTAACATGTATAGTTGTACTAAGAGTATAAGTATGTACATGATAATGTATATGATGTAAAATTTTAAAGTGTGATTAGACATGAATGAATGGAGTTATAGTAGTTATAAATCATGAAAAAAAAAGGGAAAAGATTGGTTATTTATAAAATAAGGATCTTGTTATCCATTGAGGTTTGATAAATGTCTTTCTAGACAGTGATTGTAGTGATGGGATAATAAATGCTAAGATATAAACCAATGATTTTTTTTAAAGTTAGAGTTAAGAGAGTAATTACAAGGAGGTTAAGGAACAAAATATATTAAATATAAAGATTGGATGAAGTATAAGTGTACTATAAAATGATATGATTCTTGTATAAAGACATTAATAGGAAATGTAATGAGTTCTTTTGAATGTTTGATCAAGAAAGTAATAAGATGTATAAACATATAGAATGATGAGTTATGGAATTTAGAGAAGATGGTTGATTCAAAAAGGGGAGAGTTAAAGTTATATGATTTGATGACATAATAATTAGCTTCATATAGAAGTTAAGATAGTATTTTCTTAGGAATGAATTGTTATGGTACTGATAATTTCGAGGACAAAATTATTTAAGGGGGAGAGAATTGTAATATCGCAATGTATGCCCTAGAAGTTTTGAATATTGTTGTTGTTTTAAATTGGATTGAATGTATATGTGAATTTGCAAGAGAAAAGAAATTAAAAGAAAGTGTATATGTTGTATATATGAAAGTATAAATAACATATACATAAGTCAAAAGGGATGGTCAATGGAAGAGGATATTTATTTGTGATATGTGAAATTACTTAAATGGGCATATAACTGACAAGAGTTAAGTTAAATGGATGAGGGCATTTAGGTAATTACTTTGTTAGGAATGCTTGGTGGAGATTTAAAGAAGAAGAGAGGTTTGACTTGTCTTCATTTTCTCTTCTTTGCTTGGTGTGGTCGGCTACCAAAGGAAAGAGAGAGCAAGAGAGGTGTTCTAAATTCCAAAATCAAATTGAAGGAAGAATCAAAGGATTAAGTTGGAGATTTGTGAAATTTCTTCATTTGAGGTAAGTACTCTCTTGTTTTCCTTTGTTATTTTGAGGTTGTGTTTGAAGTGAGTTATGAATTGTTGATTTTATAATTAGGTGTGTTTGAGATGTTTTTATAAGTGTTGAGATTGATTGTAAGTTACAAAGTTAAATTGGTTTTGGTTTTGGTTTGAAAATGGTAAGTTAAATGGATGTGGATATTGAAAGAACAAGAGTGAGATTGGTTTAGGGTTTTGAAGTGTTGAGTGATCAAATGTGTTGTTGATGTATTGTTAATGTGAATATTGTGATGAGCATGCAAAATATGTGTTAATGATATTGTTTATATTCATTTGAATGTGGTTATGTTGTGCATAATTTGTTTAAATTCAATTAAAAGAGATTTGGCCATGTTTAGGGTTTTTAATCATGAGAGACACGGCCAAACCAAGGAAGAGACCCGGCCAACCTATAGAATTTTGGAGACAAAGCCAAGTCTAAGAAAAATGTGGCCGTGTTGGATGATTTTTGGAGAGACACGGCCGTGTCCCTTGCCCATGTCTGCCACTGCCAATTTGTTTTGAGAGACACGGCCACAAGCTTGGCTGTGTCCCTTGAGTGTGTTGGCTACTGTGATTGTTCTTTTGTTCTTCTTGCATTGTTGAGATTGAACATTCATTTGATGATAATGATGATGCATATGATAATATATGAACAATGTTATGTTTTATGCATTGTGAATCTTGTGAATGGTAATGTGTTATATGAATAATGTACTTTGTAATGTTACATCAATGATGCTATATGTAAAATGTGAAGGATATGATGAGGTAATTGATTATGTATAGCTTGATGGGAGTAGTTCTTGAGTGTGAAAGAGACGAGGATCATTCAAAAAAGTATGTGCAATACAATTTATTATGATAAATACTTTTATGATGAATTACCTTAATGTAAATTGAAACATAAAGAGATATGAAACTAATGCTCTGAGTTATAATGATATGTTTGTTTAGTTAATGTAATTGATGTTGTATATTATATGATGATTCAAATGAGATATGAAGCCATTGTGATTGGCTATGATGACTCAAATGTGATGTGAAGCCATTGTGATTGGCTATGATGATTCAATTGAAAGAAATAAGGCATGTTTGCCTAGATGATGATGAGAATTGAGAATGGAAGTGATAATGAAATAATAAATGAATTGTGTGGCTAGTGTGTTATTCCATTTTCAGAGTTTGTTGTTGGTGGCATGCCTAATATTAGTAACAATCTCTTGAAGTTAGGTTGGAATTGATCCTTGAAGCCAAGTTGGGTTGAAGTTTAACATGTTTTACTCCCCTTGAAGCTTGTTTGGGTCTAATCCTTGAAGCCTAATTGAGATGTTACAACCCTTGAAGCTAGGTTGGATTGGTTCTTGAAGCCAAGTTTGGTTGATACTTAGCATGCTTTGTTCCCCTTGAAGCTTGGTTGAACCTAATCCTTGAAGCCTAGTTGGGATAATGATAAATGTGATGATTGAACCAAAGCATTAACTCTGAAAATTGAATGGCATATTAGTGTCTTTTGGGCCCGAGTCTGTCTTTGTTGTCAATGTGATATATATAAATATTGAAATAAATGAGTAATGAGATCTATGGTTGCCTTTGTTGGAAATGTGGTCTATGATTTGTGACTTGTGAACAAAATAATGTTATGAAGTATGATATGTGATGTGTGTATTGATTGTGGGTATTAATGATGGATTGTGGTTGGTGATAAGGATTGTTTTCATTGGAAATGTGATTCATGATTGGTACGATATATAATGTATGTGTATTGATATATTGACTGTGAGTATTAGTAATGGATTGTGGTTGATGATAATGTTTTGTATAAACGTATATAATATATGAAATTAGTCGAGTTATATGAAAGGTGCAATGAAAAAGGAAAAACATGATAAGAACTAATGGTACATCGAATTGATATATCATTATATGTTAGAATTTCTATAAAGTATGTTATATTTTATATTTGTACTACTAAGCTCTCGGGCTTAACGCGGATGTGTAATTGCGCAGGTGACTAGGTGGAAGATATGAAGTCTTTCGTCATGCCACGAGAAGAGTAAGAGTTTGTCGAGACCAACTAGAGGGTGATGCATACATGTATAACTTTTAATTATGATGTATTTCTTACAAGAGTATATTTATATTTATAAATGAGTATTTGATAAGGATAAGATTATTATATATGTGTAAGATCATTGAAAGTATAATGATTTTGTAAATGTTCTTTAACTGAATGTATTGTGACTTGAACTCTGTTAAAGGTTTTTAAATTGTAACAAAAAGTGACATCCTTATACTTTATATACTTACTGTATGTATACCAGGTATATGTATAGTACTTATATGGAGTATCGGGGTGTTACAGAGTATCCCAATCCAAGTTAGGATCGAGTATCCCAATCCAATTTAGGATTGAGTATCCAAATCCAGTTTAGGATCAAGCATTTGAATCCAGTTTAGGATCGAGTATCCAAGTCATGTTAGGATCGAGTATCCCAATCCAATTTAGGATTGAGTATCCAAATCCTATTTAGGATCGAGTATCCAAATCCAATTTAGAATTGAGTATCCAAATCCAGTTGATCGAGTATCCAAATCCAGTTTAGGATCGAGTATCCTAATCCAATTTAGGATCGAGTATCCGAATCCAGTATAGGATCGAGTATCCAAGTCAAGTTAGGATCGAGTATCCCAATCCAGTTTTCAGTATCCCAAATTTAATCCAATCTCGGGTCCAAGTACCCAAATCAAATTCAAATCTTGAGTTAAAGTACCCAGTTTAGGATCGAATATCCAAATCCAGTTTCGGATCGAGTATCCCAATCCAAGTTAGGATCGAGTATCCCAATCCAATTTAGGATTGAGTATCCAAATCCAGTTTAGGATCAAGCATTTGAATCCAGTTTAGGATCGAGTATCCAAGTCAAGTTAGGATTGAGTATCCTAATCCAATTTAGGATCGAGTATTCAAGTCAAGCCAGTTTAGGATCGAGTATCCAAATCCAGTTTAGGATCGAGTATCCAAATCCAGTTTAGGATTTAGTATCCTAATCCAATTTAGGATCGAGTATCCGAATCCAGTTTAGGATCGAGTATCCCAGTCAAGTTAGGATCGAGTATCCCAATCTAGTTTAGGAACGAGTATCCCAATTCAATTTAGGATCGAGTATCCAAAACCAGTTAGGATCGAGCATCCAAATCAAGTTTAGGATCGAGTATCAGAATCCAGTTAGGATCGAGTATCCAAGTCTAGTTTAGGATCGAGTATCCAAATCTCTTAGGTCCATAACCCAAAATCTCAACCGTCTAAAAAATTAAGTCTTATTGATTTTCACTCTCTTTCACTAATGTCTCAGATCATTCAAGCAGGGGGCAAACTGTAGATCCTTAATTTTTTACCCAGTCTGGTCTAATATATTATAATTAGTCCAAAATCATTTTTTTTGTCCAATATATTTTAATTAGTCCAAAATAATTTTTGTTATCTTAATTAAATAATATTTGCTTTAGTTTTTATTAATAAAAAATAAAAAATAATAATAAACAAAAAATAAAAATAAAAATCGGCGACTAAAATATCGTCGCCGAAAATCAGCGTGGATCAAATGGCCGTGGGCCATTTCGCCTGTAGGAATTTTCTGCGGGCGAAATGGCCGGCAGGCCAATTCTCGCCCGCAGCCAGCTACGGCAATTTTTTTGCCAGCCTATTTTTTCCATAGAAGTTTTTTTTCGCTAGTGTAATTTTTCCGCAGCAGTTTTTTTGGCCAGCGAAATTTTTTCGACGCAAATTTTTCTGAAACTAAATATAATTAGGTTTCAGTTTCCTTTTCTTAATCAATGTTAGATTCCGTGAATAACTAAAATTAATCATAAAATTCTTCTATAAATAAGAACAATAACAACAGAAAAAGAAAAATTGGATCGGATTTTAGAGGAGAAAGACCGAAATTGAGGAGGAAAACTTTGAATCAATCGGATTTTTTGAGAGAGCAAACAAGCAGTTCAACCCATCAAAGGAAGCAAAGCTTGTCTTTGTTCTTGTTCATCCAATATGTGATTTTTGGTTGAACCAACAAACGAAGGTATGAATTTCTTTATTTGTTTCATTAATTTACAGTAGCTCAATGTCAAAAATTGTTTATGTTTCTTCAAGATAAAAAAAAAAACCCTAGAACCTTGATTTACCTTTTATAAAGTTTAAAAACCTTAATTTGTCTCTTTATTTTTCAAAAATCTTAAAATAATTGTTTTTGTTTCTTCAAAATCTTAAAACCCTAATTTGCCTTCCAATTCTTCAAAACCATAAATTAAATCTGTTTCATTCCAAAAACCCTAAAAAAAAGATCTTTTCTATTTCTATAAACTTTAAATCATTTTGTTTATTTTCATAAAGTTTCATAAAATTATCAATTGTTTTTCCAAATTCTAAAATCTAATGCATTCACTGAAACCCTAATTCTAAAATTCTAAAACCCTAATTCCCTCAAAACCAAAACCATAAACCCTAGTTTTCCTAAACCCTAAACCTAATCCTTAAAACCTTATAAACCTAAACATTCAAATCCAATATAGTAAAACCAAAATAACAATCTGTTACCAAACCAATTTATTTTAAATCACAGTAGCATTATTTTCATAAAAAATCCAAAACCCTAAATCTTTAAAACGTCCAGTAGCATTATTCACTTAAAAAATAATATTAGTTACTCAAAATTCCAAAACCCTATTTTCTAAATTCTAAACCCTAAAATCTTAATTTTCAACACCAAAACCTATAATCCTAGAAGCCAATTTCTAAAATTTTCTAGGGTGCTGACCCCTTGACCCCCGCCCGCTAATCGGCTAGCGGGACTGCCGTATGGGCTCGTGGAAAGGGTCAATATTCATTTGTGTATTATGAGTTCGCGTATTTAACTTTCCTTTTTTCAAAGCCCTAATTTAGTAACTAAAATTCTAAAATCCTATTTTAAGATGCAAACTCTAAATTATATATTTATTGCTTTATTTAATTTTAGATTTGATTATGTAGTTTATTATATGCTTTGATTTATTTAATTTCAATGCTTGATTTATTTAATTTATCATGAATATGCTTATTATATTTTAATTGATGTTTAATATCTTTGGTAATGATTTATGATGAATGGTTATTTATTTCTATCGATTTATTTTGATTTCCAAATGTTGTAAGAGGTATGTTTCCACTTTGTGGGTACCTCATTAGTTAAATATCATGTATTTTAAATAGCTTTTATATTTTGGACCAATGTAAGGGACATGGTGGGTGTCCTATTAGTTAGATATGGATGATGTAAGGACAAGTTTCCATCCTCAGATGGGTGTCCATTTATTTGTTTTTCTTGGACATTGCTTTGATTTTAATATAATGATGCTTTATTTCAATTGTTTTGTGTAATATGGATAATATTGTTATACTTAAGAATTTTATAATATTAAGACCTGTAAAGGAGGCCGGTTCCAATGAACCGGGTGTTGTGGTGGTGCTGGGCCATTTCTCACCTTCCCACACGTACCCAACTTTCCGAACCCATTAGGGGGTTGGGGATTCCTTAGGAATCGAGTCATCCACCCTTTCTTTTTTCCCTGTCCGTCCGAGTGGCGACTCCATTTTCTCCGGACTTAGGTTCGTGTTCTCTAAGGCCCTGAGCCTAAACAGTGCCGAAGTCGCAAAAACCATGCCACCGGGAGTGGGGGCGAAAATCCCTGCTCACACTTTCTTTCTTTCTTCTTCTTTCTTTCTTTCTTTGGCTGACCATCACCGCCATCTTCAAGAGGGAGAGATTTTGTTGCTTCCAAACTCAAGGAATTGAAGGATTTCAAGAGATCAAGTTGGAGTTTTAAGGATTTTCTTCATTTTTGGTAAGTTTCCAACTTGTTTCTTTGTTTTCTTTTGAGCTGTGTTTATGAGTTTGGTGAATGGTTGTTGTAGATGTGTTTATGGTTGATTTGGTATATTTGGGGTTGTATTGTTTTGTTAACTTTGATTTTGGGGTTGGATTGAAGAGAAAAGGGTTAAGTTTGGTGGAAGAGACAAGTATGTAGATGGTGTAAGTTTGAGTTGTGATATATGGTTGTGATTGTGTTTTGATGTTTGTAATTTAGTTGTTTTAAGGTTTACTCAAGTATTATATGGGTTGTTGATGGTTTTAATTGAGCTTTTGTGTTGTTGATATGGTTATTGGAAGATGATTGTGGGTTGTGGCGTTTTGGTGTCGATTTTAGGGTTTTTGGCCTGACACGACCATTAACACGACCATGTCTTTGGGAGTGTCATTTGTTCTATTTTCTATATGGGTGACATGAGCAATGACACACCCATGTCACTGAGCGTGTCACAGCCTCTGTGTTGGAGTAGTATTAGCACATCCAGTGACACGCCCATTCACTGAGCATGTCATAGCTTCTGTGTTGTAGGTTTAGAGCACGATCAGGGACACGCCCGTGTTGTTGAGCGTGTCAAGTGTAGAGTTTGCCCTATATAGTTCTCTTCCTTATTTTCTTATGTGTATCACTAAGTGAGTATTTTTAATCACCTTTAGATTAGGTTTTGAAGAGAATTGAGTTACCCAAGCCAAGGTGTGAGGGACATCTTGGAGGAGGAGAATGATAGAGTGGTGTTGTTTCTTTTAGAGGTAAGTAAAAACTTTGAATGATTGCATACATTTACATAACATTGGGACTTAACACATTTAGTTGAGAAATGTGTTAAGTTACTTGATAAATATTGTTGATGAATGAGTTATATGTTATGATATGCATAATTTGATTTATGTTGAAGTATCAAAGCAACTGAGTAATGTATTGTATATGAAAAGAAATATGGAATAATGTGGTAAGACGTGAAATTATAATGTAACAAACTGATATTGATACAAAAGAGAAGAATGAGAAAATGATGATATAATAAGACAATGACCCTAGTTTGATTATGAGAAATGAAATGAGAAATGAATTATGAAAGTATTCAACAATGAGATAAATGAATAAATTGTGTGCCTTGTATGTTATTCAATTTTCAAAGTTCTGGGTTTGGCGGCATGCCTATGAATTGTTGGGCAGGTGAAAAGACCGGGTCGTAAGCCGGGCCCATCTAATAAATGTGATATTTTTGGGGTGAAAAGACTGGGTTGTAAGCCTCAAAAATTGTAACAATCTAGCCGGGTTGAGGACCAAGATACTAGGGCCTAAGGGTCTAGCCGGGTTGAGGTCCAAGAGACTGGGGCTGTTACATTATCCATGGATATGTATATTTCTTATGGGGCTAGACACAAGGTGTCATAATGGACCAAAGCAGTAACTCTGAACTTTGAATAGCATATTAGATCTTTTTGGGCCCATGCTTGTCTTTGCTTTAATGTGAATTATGAAATGTAATGCAAATGATTAATATATTGAGATATAATGTAATGAGTTGTGATGTATATATATAAATGTGTTGTGTATGAGCATCGTATTGATCTTTATTGAATCAAAGTTTGTACCACTAAGCTTTCTATTTAGCGCGATTGTGGTTCATCACGCAGGTGACAGGGTAGATCCGGTTGTGCCTGAGAGCTCGTCTAGACCAAGTTGAGTCTAGGCTTGAGTTTGTGAGAGTAGTGTTGAGTTGTGGACATCAAGATTAGAGACGAACTACCAGCATGTATAAATTTCATATTTTGTACTTATTGATTTTGATGTACACATATCATTTTTCGCTGCTTATTAAACAAATGTTTTGGATAAACTTTTGGGTTCTAATGTTATATATGTATTTTAACGATAAATGTTTTCCCTATTGATTTCTATAATGTTAGTTAAATGTTTTTTAGTTTATTCAAATTTTAGTAATGATGACTTTGTTTTATATTTAAGAAGGATGGGTTGATTTGTTTAAAATGGACTTTGACATTCTCGTATCCAGTATACGTATATCACGTGTTGTGTGGATGTATGCGGTGTACATGTAGACCCTTAATTTTTGACACAGTCCGATCCAATATATTTAGTCCAAAATAATTTGTGTTGTTCAAAATATTTTAATTGGTCCAAAATAATTTTTGTTATCTTAATTATATAATTTTTGCTTTAGTATATAATTTTTATTAATAAAAAATAAAAATAAACAAATAAAAATCAAAAAGTAAAAATAAAAATAAAAATCGGCGACGGAAAAATCGACGATGAAAAAATCATCGCCGAAAACTAGCGTGCGGAAGATGGCCGTGGGCCATTTAGCCCGCAGGAATTTCCTTGCCCCTGCCGCAGCCAACTGCGACAATTTTTTTTCACCATGACAATTTTTCTGCAGCAGTTTTTTTTTTGCCAGCGAAATTTTTTCGACGCAAATTTTCCGAAACCTAATGCAATTAGGTTTTGGTTTCCTTTTCTTAATGAATATTATGTTCCGTGAATGGTTAGGAATGAACCATAAAAACTTCTTTAAATAAGGACTAAACAACATAGAAAAATCAAGGAAAAAGAAGGGAAGAAATTAGACAGAAGCTTTAACAAAAGTGGAGACTGAAACTGTGAAGGAAAACCTTGAATCAAGCTGATTTTTTGAGAGAGTAGAAAAACAATTCAAGCAATTCAAAGGCAAAAAGCTTGTCTTTGATTTGGTTCATCCAAGAAGCAATTTTGGTGTAACCTACGAAAGAAGGTTTGAATTCTTAATTTCTTTATATTTTTTCTCAGTAGCATAAACTATCCAATTGTGTCTTTTAATCCAAAAACCCTGGAACTTTAATTTAGTTTTTCTAAAGTTTAAAAACCTTATTTCGTTGCTTTGTTTTAACATGTTTTAAATCAAAATCTTAAAACCCTAATTTAACATGTTTGTTTTCAAAATCATAATTTAAATTATGTTTCTTTCTAAAAACCATAACAAATATCTTTTATATTTATGTAAACTTTAAATCGTTTGTTTATTTTCATAAAACTTCATAAAATTATCAAATTGATTTTCAAACCCTAAAAACCTCATGCATTCACCAAAACCGTAATTCAACTTTAAAACTAAACAATAAACCTTAAACTCCTTTAAAACCTTAAATCCTAATTTTTTCTAAACCCTAATCCTTTAGAACTTTAAATACCATAAAAACCCCAAATGTTTACTTTTACATAGTAAGCTTAAAACACAATTCAATGAATAACCGTAAACCATAAATCTAAGTATTTTAAAGTGTCCAAACCCTAGTTTCATGATTTCACCATTCAAACACTAATTTGGTTAATGAAAGAACTTCATCAACCTTTTAAAACATAAAATCTTAATCTATTTTAATTCCTTTAAAAACTCACAGTAGCCTAATTCCACAAATTCCAAAACCCTAAACACATGAAATAAAGGACCCAAAATGGAAACAGTAGCTATAATTTAGATTTTTATTTGCCTTATTCAATTCTATATTTGATTATGCTTTGATTTATTTTATATGCTTTAATTTATTTAAGTTCAATGCTTGGTTTATTTAATTTTTCATGGATGGATGTTTACTTTCTATTGATGTTTAATACCTTTGATGAATGATTTATTTATGATGAATGGTTATTTACTTTTATCAATTTATTTAGATTTCCAAATGTTGTAAGAGGTATGTTTTCACTTGGTGGGTACCTCATTAGTTAAATATCATGTAATTTAAATTGCTTTTCTATTTTAGAACCAATGTAAAGGGCATGTTTCTACCTTTCCATGGGTGTCCTATTTAGGCATGGGATGTAAGGATATATTTCCATCTTCCGATGGGTGTCCATTTATTTGTTTTGTTTTGCTTGGACATTGCTTTGATTTTAATATAACGATGCTTTATTTCAATTGTTGCATGTAATATGGATAATATTGTTATATTTAAGAATTTTATAATATTAAGACCTGTAAAGGAGGCCGGTTCCAATGAACCGGACATTGTGGGGGTGCTGGGTCATTTCTCACCTTCCCCATACGTCCCCAACTTTCCGAACCCAGTAGGGGGTTGGGGATTCCTTAGGAATCGAGTCATCCACCCCTTTCTTTTTTCTGGCCTATCCGAGTGGCGACTCTATTTTCTCCGGACTTAGGTCCATGTTCTCTAAGGCCCCAAGCCTAACAATGTCGAAGTCGCAAGAACCTTCCATCGGGAGTGGGGGCAAAAATCCCCGCTCACAGTGGCGACTCCACTGGGGATAAGAGAAGTTGATTCCACTGGTCATTATATTATTCTATTCTTTCTTATAATGATATTATCCAATGCATCATATTAGATTGCATTGTGTGCGTGAGTTAGGACACCCGTGTTACCCGTGTTGTGTTATGTAAGGGATACCATACTTTCACTCAAGGTATGGAGATTGAGCATGGCATAACCACTCATAGCCTCATACCATTCGGTATATACTTGCTATGGGAACCTAAGCCTTTTAACCCGAAGACTAAAGATCATGTAATTGGCCTAGTTACTTTCTGTTGCACTCGAGTTAAGTACTACTACAAGTGTCACTCACAAGTATACGAGGTAGTTGTAGCAAAAGTGATCACCCCAAGGTAGTCTCACAAGGAAGGTGTAGTTTGTAAGATTGACAATTAATTTAAAAATGCAAGTTTGTGCGTTGTTTGGAATGGGGTTTTCAAACAATTAAAACTAAAAGTAATGGAAGTGATGGCTGTACTAAAACTAAAAGTATGTTTGAATGAATTAACTCCTCTATTAAAAGTAATTGAAAACTAATGAATTGGTTGTATTGTTGATTCATTAATGTGAAAACTAAAAGTAATTGGTTGTATTGTTTATTCATTAATGTGAAAACTAATGAATTGGTAATTGACTAATTAAACTTAAGAAACAAATTAATTACAAGGTTAAGTTAATGGATAACAAGAGAATTGAGCTTTGATTGAATGGACCTATAACCCTAGGCGCCTTCCCAAGAATCGATTTGTTTGGTTGTATCTCCTTTGATTGAATTAACTCCTCTATGTTTGGTTGTATCTCCTCGCCGTTTTCTTCTTTATTAGTACTTGCATCAAAGGAATCACAAAATTTGTTATATATTACCTGTTCACTCCTCAAATTTGTGATTACCTTGACTTGCTCCAATTGGCTAGGAAATTCCTCCTTTTTGTGTGCTTGGAGTTGATGTGCCAGTTGCTCAACTTGAATTTACACCCTCTTCAATGATTCCTCCAAAGAATCATACCTCTCATTGCTCCCTTCCTGATTTTGCATGCTAATTTGAAGGTAAGTGTCACATCCCAAAGTTTAGGTAGTCGAGTATTAGGCAAGAAGGACATAAAAAAGTGGTCAAATAGAGGCTCGAGATAGTCAAAAACAAAATCGGTGTGCAAAGGAGGCCCGTGAAGTTGACGGGACCTAAAGGTAATTTTTTGAAAGGCCGAGGACCTAAGAGTAATTTTCCTAAAAGTTGTGTCGGTTCTTAACAGTGACCCTAACGGATGCCATAAATGTGTTATCGAGATTAATAGGGTCGTAATGGTGGCACACGATTTTTTCCGAAAACGCACGGTTTGTAAGTTACGGGCGATTTTTCGACAAGGGCATTTTGGACATTTCCACTGGAGGGGCGATTTTGTAATTAAATATAACTTTGGGGGCAAAATTTAAAAGAACAAAAAGCCACTTTCAAGTGGCCAAATCCTAGCCATTAAGTCCAAATGGGTTGGACAAATCATGGCCATTGAAAATAAACAAATTAATTAAATGGAAATTAAATTATAAACAACTAATTGTTGTCTTCTAAACACAAGTAAAGGATCAAAAAACACCACCATCACCACTTTTCTTCTTCCTTAGGTCGTGCTCCCCCCTCCCTTCCATTTTCAAGGAGAAAATTTTCAAGTCTAAGCCATTTTTCAAGTGAAATTCAATAGGAAATAAGGTAAGATACCATCCTAAGTCTTATTCTTTCATTAGAATTAGGTATTAGGCTATGTTTAGGAAGATTTGATATTATGTTCATGTTGGGAAAGTATTAGTAAGTTGATGATTATGGTGAAAAATGATAAACTACTTAAAGGAAATGATGAAAATGGTGATTATTAGTAAGAATAAGTAAAGGATTGTTAGAAAATCATAAGGTAGCATCATGTTCATATCTAGGGTTTGTTCTTACATATGTGACATGTTAAATTCATAGGAAATCAAGGAGATTAGAGAGGAAAGGAAGTGAAATAGACAAGAAGAGCAAGGAAAAGCAAGGTTTGGTACTTTAACTAATTGTTTGTTCATTTTCTTGAAATTTTTCTGTTTTAAAATTAGTGAAATGCTGTGACTTGTATGATTTTTAATTAAATATAGAAAAATATTCTTGAAGTTAATTTTTCATATGTTGTGCCTCAATTCGTCTAGAATGACTGAAAAATATTTTGAGTTGAATTCGGAATAGTTATGATTATGGAACAATTATTTCTGTTAGACCTGCTCTAGGAGGTACCTTGACTGAGACAGCCATGTTTCCAGATTTTTAATAAAATTTAGAAAACTAATCTTCAATTGAATTTTGGATATGTTGTTTTTTAGTGAGTCTAGTATTTGATAAAAATAATTTGGAACCACATTGATGGAATTTAATTTACGGAATTCAAAAAAAATTCAGAACTGCTGCTAGGATGCAGGGTAACTGGAGCAGTCTGGTTGGGTGAACTACTTGACCAAGATTTTGTGTCCAGTTTGATCTAAAATTTTAAAGGAATGATTTTAAGATGCCAAAATAAATTCTATAAAAATTTTAGAGTTTTTAGTCAAGTAGATTATTTTATACAATGTTTCAAAATAAGGATCAAGTTGAGTCCAAAACCAGAATTTACTATTCATATGGTCATTTTGCTAATATTCATTTGGTCATTTTTCAAAAGTAATCCAATTGATTCCTTATGCATATAAATGAGCATAATATGTTATTAAAATGACAAAATATGATATTTTCACATTGAAATAATATAAGAAACATAAGTCAATAATTGTATAATGCATATTCGATTAAGAAATGGCATGAAAATTTTGGCTCCACTAGGTATCTGGGATAGTACTGAGTAGGGTAAGGGTATGATATATCATACTATATGCAGTACTGCTTTAATATAGGACTTCGGTCCGAGTTATATAGGGTGACGACCCGAGCTATATAGGACTTCGGTCTGAGTTATATAGGGTAATCGCCCGAGTTATATAGGACTCCGGTCCGAGGGCTTCGGCCACAGATTCCACAGGGCTTGGTCCGCAATTTTTTAGGGCCACAGCCACAGAATATATATACAGTTGTTTCAGTTAGTTCCTTACCATACTTTAGTCTACCAAATTACCTTGTGGAGCGAACTGATAAAATGATAATAACTGAATATATGACATGTATGGATTGTTTTTACTGTGATATTATTTTTCAATACGACTCATTGCTTTTAAAAGTGCATTATGTTTTTATTATTTATTTTTCGTAATTAGTTAAAGTACCCACTAAGCAATGCTTAGCGAGTTTAGTTTCTTCTAAACTTGTAGGCTATTAGCGAGGAGCCAGTAGCGAACAGAGGAGTCCTGCGATCTGTCGGTCATCAACAAACTTAGGTGATGCTCTTCATTTTGTATTTTGGTATTAGAAACTGGCATATACTTATTTGAACAATACAAAGACATAACTTGATGTAGCATGTAAATCTAGTAATATATTGTAATATCCCAAAGTATGCCCTAGAAGTTTTGGAGTATTTATTGTTGTATTTGGATTTAGTGTAAATGTTAAGTGAGAAGAGAAAAGAAGTAAAGAGATATGTGTATATGTTGTATATATATAGATATATACAACATATACAAGTCAAATTATTATATGATCAAAGGAAGATTATTTATTTATCAAATTAATTAATTAATGGAAAATGGGAAAATAAGTGAGTGGAAGAGGATATTTCAAAGTATTTTAATATTAATTGCTTGGTGGAGGTTTAAGTGGAGAATAAGAGTTTGACTTTGTCTCCTTTTCTTCTTCATTTTCATTTCTTTTCCATTCTTGGCCGGCCATCCAAAGCAATAGAGAGAAAGAGAGTTTTGTTTTCTTAAGATCAAAATTGAAGAAGAATTCAAGTGATCAAGTTGGAGATTTGAAAATTTTCATTAACTTTGTTAAGTTTCTTCTTGATTCTCTTGTTTTATTTTAAGTTATAGTTGAGTTTGATGATTGATTGTGGATAGTATGAGTATGTTTGATTGTGGTGTGTTTGAGTGTGTTGGGTTTAGTTGATTGTGATTTTAGAGTTGAATGGAAGAGTAAGAGTTGTGTTTATGTTATGGTTTTGGATTTGGTAATTGATGTATGTTGTGAGTTTGATCAATTATTTTGGTAATTCTTCAAGATGTTTGTGTTTAATGAAGTTGAAAGCATAGAATACATTAGTTTGGTTCGAAACAGAAGCATTTTGGATGCCACGTTCGTGGCCCTTGGATGCCACGACCGTGGGGTGTTAGATAAATTGGACAGATTCGTTTTCTAGCCCACGATCGTTGGGGTTTATGAGGCCACGACCATGGGGATGTGAGGCCACGACCGTGGGCCCTAGTTAGGGGTTTTAGTTTGTAATTTGTGATCCATGGGTCTAGTATGAGACTAATAGGTGAACAATTGTATTGGAATTCATGTGTATCTTTATATAAGTGTGTATTATTCCTTTTGAATTAGGTTGTGAAGAGGTTGAGTTGCCCTAACCTAAGTGTGGAGAATTCTTGGAAGAAGAAGTGTAAAGGTTGGTGTGAGTTGCTCTTGAGGTAAGTACAAACTTACGTGGTTGCATTCATTTACATGATTTTGAGACTTAACACATTCAGTTATAAATGTGTTAAGTAATCTACTATATTGTTATTACTATTTGATTAATGTTATGATTTATATAATGTGAAAGATATGATGATCATTCAAAAGGTATGTGCAATGCAATTGGTTATGATGAATTGCTATAATGTGAATTGAGATATGATGAGATATGATGATATTGTGGTTGGCTACAATGATTCAAATGAAATAAGTGAGGCATGTTTGCCTAGATGATGATGAATTTAAAATATATGTCCAATGCAATTGATTATGTATACTCTCTTGATGAGATGTGAAGCCATTGTTGTTGGCTATAATGATGCAAATGAGATGATTGAGGCATGGATGCCTAAATGATGATAAGAGAATGAGAATGAAATTGATAATGAAATAATGAATGAATTGTGTGTCTAATGTGTTATTCCATTTTCAGAGTTTTGTTGTTGGTGGCATGCCTAATAGTAACAATCTCTTGAAGCTAGGTTGGATATAATCCTTGAAGCCTAGTTGAGATGTTACAACCCTTGAAGCTAGGTTGGGTTGGTTCTTGAAGCCAAGTTGGGTTGATACTTAGCATGCTTTGTTCCCCTTGAAGCTTGGTTGAACCTAATCCTTGAAGCCTAGTTGGGATAATGATAATGATAAATGTGATAATTGAACCAAAACATTAACTCTGAAAGTGGAATGGCATATTAGTGTCTTTTGGGCCCATGCTCGTCTTTGTTTCAATGTAATTCATAAATGATGAAACAAGTGAATAGAGTAATGAAATGTAGTGTTATGAACAATATAAAGATATCAATTGTGAATATTGTCTTAATTGTTGAAATGTGTGACATTGGCATTGCATTGAAGCATGTTGTTATTGTAGTTTGTACCACTAAGCCGTTGGCTTAGCGCGATTGTGGTTCATCGCGCAGGTGACAGGGTAGATCCAGAGTGTTCATCTAGACCGAGTCGAGTCTAGACCTTGAGGTGTTGATAGTGGGCATAAAGATCAGAGATGAACTGCCAAACATGTATAAATGTTATGTTTTTGTAAAAATTGATTTGGATGTTTATGTATTTTGATGTATATAAATATATGTAAATATAACTATATTTTCCTCTGCGTATTGAATGAATGTTTTTATCTATTGTGTTTTATTATAACTTAAATGTTTAAATTTTCTCATATTATTGTATAAATGGAGGATTTGTTTATTTGAAAGAAAAACTGTGGCATTCCTATATTTAGTATACGTATATTATGATCGTAGTAGCATGCAGTGTACGTATACAGGGTATAGGGGTGTTACAATTATTTTGGTATCAGAGCCTAGGTTTGAGATTCTCAACCTAGGTAAATTGTAAGAAAAGAAAATTTTTGATTTTTTTAAAAATGTGACTTTTGAATAAGATACATGTTTTGGTATTGGCAGTCTCTGATGTTTAATGAGGTATATTCTGCTATGTTTACAGAAATAGGTAGTGGTGGCGTCTCAGTCACGTCAGTCTGTAGAAGGTAGTGCTGAGAGTGTAGCTCCTGAAGAGGGTAGAGATGGAGCCAGGGTTGAGAGAGCTAGTGAGGCACCAGAGAGATCAGCTGCTGATGAGGTTCCGCCGGTTTGGTTACGGCATGTGGTAGAATTGTTGAGACAAGCTCCAGTGCAGCCGCCACCGCCACCACAGCCACAAGTATCGGTGAGACATTATGATAAGTTGAGAAAGTTTGGGGCTGAGGATTTTCTTGGTACTACAGATCCTACAGTGGCTGAGCAGTGG
Organism: Garcia nutans; assembly: GCA_947685225.1. Lineage (NCBI taxonomy): Eukaryota > Viridiplantae > Streptophyta > Magnoliopsida > Malpighiales > Euphorbiaceae > Garcia > Garcia nutans. Next base: position 14,101,877 of record CANTUV010000040.1, read on the forward strand.
TTGGATAGAGTGCAGAGGATATTTATTCAGTTGCAAGCCACTTCTGAAGAGAAATTTGATTATGCTAGATCTTTACTGCAGAAAGATGCTTATGATTGGTGGAAGACAGTTCCGCATGCCATGGATGATCCACCAACGTTATCTTATAGTGATTTTCTGAGGGAGTTTGAGCAGAAATATACTCCGAGGGAGTATAAGGATGTCAAGAAAATGGAATTTTTGAATTTGAGACAAGATAATCGGACTGTGATAGAGTATGAGGTAGAATTCATCCGGTTGAGTCACTATGCCGGTGGGATTATTTCTGATGAGATTGACCGATGTAGGAGGTTTGAGGAGGGGTTGAGGCCCTCTATTATGTGCATTGTTGCTGGTTCCCGGTACCAAGACTTTTCTCAATTGGTTGTAGCAGCCAGAAGTGTTGAGAGAGCACAAGCTTTTGCAGCAGCTGCTACTGAGGAGGTGACCAGAGTTAGGAGATCTCAGTTTGAGGCAGGGTCATCATCTATTAAGAGAGGCCGAGGAAGTTTTTTTCCGAGAATTTGTAGGAGCCAGAGACAATCAGGTAGGTCAGTTCAATATCAGAGGCACAGACCGAGACCTACAGTTTCTGTAGCGAGTGCTCCGACTCCAGTGGTTCAAAGATCCATTCCACCTGTATGTGTTCATTGTGGTAGGACCCATGGGGGTGCTTGTTGGAAGACAGGTGGATCATGAGTATGCTTTAGATGTGGGTCACCAGCTCACTTTATCAAAGATTGCCCTGAGATGCAAGAGGATAGACAGACTGATACTGCAGCTTCTCGACCTAGTTTTAGCAGAGGTGGTCGAGGGGGCAGAGGTTTCAGTAGAGGCGGTCGACCTGGGATCAGTTAGAGAGGAGGCTCTACATCTGGAGGCAGTAGGCCAGATGAGGCTGGATCTTCTTAGAGAGTGTATGTGATGCAGAGACAGCCGGATGCTTCAGCAGTTATTGCGGGTACATTTTCTTTATTTGATACTTTAGTTCTTACTTTGATTGATCCAGGATCCACTCATTCATACATAAGTGCATCTATCTTGCCTGTGTCTGAGTTGCATTCAAAATCTTTAGGATTTGATGTGTTGGTGACAAATCCTTTAGGGCATAGTGTGGTAGTTAGCAAGGTGCATCGGGATAGTGCAGTTGTGGTGAAAGGTGAGGAATTTTTGGGTGATTTGATTGAAATGCCTTTTAAGGAGTATGATTTGATCTTAGGCATGGATTGGTTGTCTAAGCATAGAGCTATGGTAGATTGTTAAAAGAAGTGTGTTACTTTAAGAACCGGTGATGGTAGAAGTGTGATAGTGTCTAGTGAGCAGAGACAACTTGCATCCTTGTTTGTTCCAGCTGTTGTAGCTAGGAAGTTGATTAGAAAAGGGTGTGATGCTTATCTTGCTCATGTTGTGGATACCATAGTAATGGGTTCTCAACTTGATAGTATACCCACAGTTGCGGAATTTCCAGATGTGTTTCCTAAGGAGTTGCCAGGGTTACCCCCTGAGAGAGAGGTTGAGTTTGGTATTGATTTGTTGCCTGGTACCACTCCCATCTCTATTACTCCCTATCGAATGGCACCTGCTGAGTTGAGAGAGTTAAAGGTGCAGTTGCAGGAATTGTTGGATAAAGGGTTTATTCGCCCTAGTGTTTCTCCATGGGGAGCTCCTATTTTGTTTGTAAAGAAGAATGATGGTACTTTGAGGTTGTGCATCGATTATAGGCAATTGAATAAAGTGACTATCAAAAATAAGTATCCTTTGCCTAGGATTGATGATCTTTTTTATCAGTTGAAGGGAGCAGTAGTGTTTTCCAAGATTGATTTGAGATCAGGGTACCATCAATTGAAGGTTAGAGCTGAAGATGTTCTTAAGACAGCTTTCCGCACAAGGTATGGGCATTATGAGTTTTTAGTAATGCTTTTGGGTTGACGAATGCACCTGCAGCTTTCATGGATTTGATGAATAGGGTGTTTAGGCCCTATTTGGATCAGTTTGTGGTGGTCTTTATTGATGATATTTTGGTGCATTCGCGTAATGAAGAGGATCATGACAAGCATTTGCGGATTGTATTGTAGACTTTGAGAGAGAAGCAATTGTATGCTAAGTTGTCGAAGTGTGAGTTTTGGCTTGATCAAGTAACTTTTCTGGATCATATAGTTTCAGCAAATGGTATAAGAGTTGATTCGAGTAAAGTTGAGGCTATTTTGAATTGGAATCCACCGAAGTCTGTGACAGAAGTTAGAAGTTTTCTGGGTTTGGCAGGCTATTATCGACGGTTTGTGAAGGGTTTTTCTTTGATAGCTACTCCACTCACCAGATTGCTTAGAAAGGGAGTTAGATTTGTGTGGACAGATCAGTGTCAAGCTAGCTTTGAGCAGTTGAAGGAGATGTTGACTCAAGCGTCTGTTCTTACTTTACCTGTGGAAGATAAACCATATGTGATTTACAGTGATGCTTCACATAATGGTTTAGGATGTGTTTTGATGCAAGAGGGTAAAGTCATAGCTTATGCTTCTCGGCAGTTGAAGCCGCATGAGCTTAATTATCAGACGCATGATTTGGAGTTGGCAGCTATAGTGTTTGCTTTGAAGATTTGGCGACACTACTTGTATGGGGAGAAGTGTTTTATCTATACAGATCATAAGAGTTTGAAATATTTGGGTGTTCAGAGAGAGCTGAATCTTCGGCAGAGACGGTGTTTGGAATCGATCAAAGACTACGACTGTTTGATTGATTATCATCCTGGTAAGGCAAATGTTGTTGCTGATGCCTGAGTCGAAAGTCTTTACAGGCTTGACTATTTATTCGCTCTCGTTGCTTGTAGAGTTGAGAGCATTGCATGCTAGTTTTGAGCTTTGTAATGATGGTGCGTTGTTGGCTCAGTTGCAATTGATGCCAATGTTGTTGGATCAGATTAAAGAGGCTCAATTGGCTGATGAGAAAATTCAGAAAGTTGTGTCAGAATGCCAAAAAGGAGAGAGCCGATATTTTCTTGTGAGAAGTGATGGTAGCCTTTGGTTTAAGGATAGATTGTGTGTTCCTGATGATGCTAGTTTGAGAAAGAGTATTTTAGAGGAAGCACACCAGTCGGTTTTTGCTATGCACCCCGGAAGTACAAAGATGTATCAGGATTTGAAGCAGCATTACTGGTGGTTAGGTATGAAGAGAGACATAGCAGAATTTGTATCCAAATGTCTCACTTGTCAGAGGGTGAAAGCTGAGCATCAAGTTCCAACTGGGTTGCTTCAACCTTTATCAGTGCCAGAATGGAAATGGGAACGTGTGACAATGGATTTTGTGTCTGGTTTGCCATCGACTCAGAAGAAGCATGATGCTATTTGGGTGATTGTTGATCGGTTGATAAAGACAGCTCATTTCCTTCCAGTTAGAATGGATTATTCTCTTGAGAAGTTGGCTGAGCTGTATATCAGTGAAATAGTGAAGTTACATGGAGTTCCAATTTATTTAGTGTCTGATCGAGATCCCCGGTTTACTTCGAGGTTTTGGAAGAGTTTACATGGTACTTTGGGTTCTTGATTGCACTTTAGCACTTCTTTTCATCCACATATAGATGGGCAGTCAGAGAGAGTGATACAGATTATAGAGGATATGTTGAGAAGCTGTGTCATTGATTTTTCTGGAAGTTGGGACAGATTTTTGCCACTTATGGAATTTGCTTACAACAATAGTCATCAATCTAGTATTGGAATGGCACCATTTGAGGCATTGTATGGTAGAAGATGCAGAACGCCTCTATGTTGGAATGAAGTTGGAGAAGGCAAGTTGGTTGGTCCTGATTTGATTAAAGAAACGGAAGAGAAAGTGAAGGTAATTCGGGATCGGTTGAAAGCAGCTTCAGATCGACAGAAATCTTATTCAGATTTGAAGAGGAGAGACATAGAGTTTGACATTGGAGAAAAAGTATTTTTGAAAGTGTCTCCTTGGAAAAAGATTTTGAGATTTGGTCGAAAAGGGAAGCTAAGTCCTCGTTTTATTGGACCTTATGAAGTATTAGAAAGAATTGGACCAGTTGCTTATCGACTTGCTTTGCAGCTTGAATTGGATAGAATCCACAATGTCTTCCATGTTTCTGTGTTGCGGAGGTACAGATCATATCTATCTCATGTTTTACCAGTTGAATCTATTGAGGTGAGTTCGGATCTGACGTTTGAAGAAGAACCAATTGCTATTTTGGCACATGAAGTGAAAGAGTTGAGAAATAAGAAAGTGCCACTGGTGAAAGTTCTTTGGAAGAATCATGCAAAGGAAGAGGCAACTTGGGAGAGTGAGCAAGCGATGCGGGATCAGTATCCTCGTTGTTTCAGACTTGATATCAGGTAATTTCGAGGACAAAATTTCTTTTTAGAGGGGGAGAATTGTAATATCCCAAAGTATGCCCTGGAAGTTTTGGAGTATTTATTGTTGTATTTGGATTTAGTGTAAATGTTAAGTGAGAAGAGAAAAGAAGTAAAGAGAGATGTGTATATGTTGTATATATATAGATATATACAACATATACAAGTCAAATTATTATATGGTCAAAGGAAGATTATTTATTTATCAAATTAATTAATTAATGGAAAATGGGAAAATAAGTGAGTGGAAGAGGATATTTCAAAGTATTTTAATATTAATTGCTTGGTGGAGGTTTAAGTGGAGAATAAGAGTTTGACTTTGTCTCTTTTTCTTCTTCATTTTCTTTTCTTTTCCTTTCTTGGCCGGCCATCCAAAGCATTAGAGAGAAAGAGAGTTTTGTTTTCTTAAGATCAAAATTGAAGGAGAATTCAAGAGATCAAGTTGGAGATTTGAAAATTTTCATTAACTTTGGTAAGTTTCTTCTTGATTCTCTTGTTTTATTTTAAGTTATAGTTGAGTTTGATGATTGATTGTGGATAGTATGAGTATGTTTGATTGTGGTGTGTTTGAGTGTGTTGTGTTTAGTTGATTGTGATTTTAGAGTTGAATGGAAGAGTAAGAGTTGTGTTTATGTTATGGTTTTGGATTTGGTAATTGATGTATGTTGTGAGTTTGATCAATTATTTTGGTAATTCTTCAAGATGTTTGTGTTTAATGAAGTTGAAAGCATAGAATACATGAGTTTGGTTCAAAACAGAAGCATTTTGGATGCCACGCCCATGGCCCTTAGATGCCACGACCGTGGGGTGTTAGATAAATTGGACAGATTCGTTTTCTAACCCACGACCGTGGGGATGTGAGGCCACGATCATGGGCCCTAGTTAGGGGTTTTGGTTTGTAATTTGTGATCCATGGATCTAGTATGAGACTAATAGGTGAACAATTGTATTGGAATTCATGTGTATGTTTATATAAGTGTGTATTATTCCTTTTGAATTAGGTTGTGAAGAGGTTGAGTTGCCCTAACCTAAGTGTGGAGAATTCTTGGAAGAAGAAGTGTATAGGTTGGTGTGAGTTGCTCTTGAGGTAAGTACAAACTTACATGGTTGCATTCATTTACATGATTTTGAGACTTAACACATTTAGTTATAAATGTGTTAAGTAATCTACTATATTGTTATTACTATTTGATTAATGTTATGATTTATATAATGTGAAAGATATGATGATCATTCAAAAGGTATGTGCAATGCAATTGGTTATGATGAATTGCTATAATGTGAATTGAGATATGATGAGATATGATGCTATTGTGGTTGGCTACAATGATTCAAATGAAATAAGTGAGGCATGTTTGCCTAGATGATGATGAATTTAAAATATATGTCCAATGCAATTGATTATGTATACTCTCTTGATGAGATGTGAAGCCATTGTTGTTGGCTATAATGATGCAAATGAGATGATTGAGGCATGGATGCCTAAATGATGATAAGAAAATGAGAATGAAATTGACAATGAAATAATGAATGAATTGTGTGTCTAATGTGTTATTCCATTTTCAGAGTTTTGTTGTTGGTGGCATGCCTAATAGTAACAATCTCTTGAAGCTAGGTTGGATATAGTCCTTGAAGCCTAGTTGAGATGTTACAACCCTTGAAGCTAGGTTGGGTTGGTTCTTGAAGCCAAGTTGGGTTGATACTTAGCATGCTTTGTTCCCCTTGAAGCTTGGTTGAACCTAATCCTTGATAATGATAATGATAAATGTGATAATTGAACCAAAACATTAACTCTGAAAGTGGAATGGCATATTAGTGTCTTTTGGGCCCATGCTCGTCTTTGTTTCAATGTAATTCATAAATGATGAAACAAGTGAATAGAGTAATGAAATGTAGTGTTATGAACAATATAAAGATATCAATTGTGAATATTGTCTTAATTGTTGAAATGTGTGACATTGGCATTGCATTGAAGCATGTTGTTATTGTAGTTTGTACCACTAAGCCGTTGGCTTAGCGCGATTGTGGTTCATCGCGCAGGTGACAGGGTAGAGCCAGAGAGTTCATCTAGACCGAGTCGAGTCTAGACCTTGAGGTGTTGATAGTGGGCGTAAAGATCAGAGACGAACTGCCAAACATGTATAAATGTTATGTTTTTGTAAAAATTGATTTGGATGTTTATGTATTTTGATGTATATAAATATATGTAAATATAACTATATTTTTCGCTGCGTATTGAATGAATGTTTTTATCTATTGTGTTATATTATAACTTAAATGTTTAAATTTGCTCATATTATTGTATAAAGGGAGGATTTGTTTATTTGAAAGAAAAACTGTGGCATTCCTATATTCAGTATACGTATATTACGATCGTAGTAGCATGCAGTGTATGTATACGGGGTATAGGGGTGTTACATGTATAATGACTGTATGGTTTTAAATTGAGTTGGGTTATGAATATAGAAGTGTGAATTCTTCTTACAGGATTGTAGTTGAGGTTATAAGGGTGGATTATTGGGAGTGTGCTTGAGTTGAATTGTGAAACAAAATGTTTTTCAAAAATAAGAAAATCAGTTTTGTCGACACTTGGGACTTAGAATTTTAAGGGAGACTCCGTCAAAATTTTTGGAAAATTTTTATAAGGAACATTAAGTAAGCTGACATAACCAGAGCTCGTATCCCGATGTAGTATTCCTCCTCGGCTTATTCATAGGTCAGGAAGGGGTGTTACAGTAAGCATTCAAATCATCTTCCACTGTGGATTTATTGCATTGATTCTGATTTTGTGCACTAATTTGAATGAAGGCATTCAAACTATCTTGCAAAGTGGGTTCCTTAAGTCGATCTTGATTTTGTGCGCTAGTTTGAATGAAGGCATTCAAACTATCCTCCAATAAGGGTTTCTTAAGGTAATCCTGATTTGAATATTGTTCTTGAGAGTAAGAACTTCTTTGGTAAGGTTGAAAATAATTTTGAGGTGGAATGTGTTGCTGATTTTCCCATGAAAATTTTGGTTGGCTTCCCTAGCTTGGGTTGTAAGGATTGGAATATTGGTCATTTCTACTCATTTGCTGGAAACTATCAAAGTCATCTTCTTCCTCTTGCCATTCTTGGTATCGTGCGAAACCGAATGAGCATGTATTTTCACTATGCCTTACATTGCCACATGCTGCACATATCTCTTGGCATGGCATAGGTGCTCTTCCTCTTGTATTTAGCACCTTAAGTTGATTCGTCAATTCTGCTAATTGCCATTCCATTTCAGACTCATCATTCCTATCATAAACTCCCTCGTGCCTTGAAAACTGCATCTTTACAAAAGGCACTTAGCAACTTAAAGAAAACAAACAAATAATTAAATTGAAAGAAAATCAAACAAAACAAACAAACAATTCAAAGAAAATAATCAAACAATTAAATAAAAAAAATCAAACTATCACTACTTAAACAGCCTTCCTCGGCAGCGGTGCCAAAAACTTTTTGCACTCGAGTTAAGTACTACTACAAGCGTCACTCGCAAGTATACGAGGTAGTTGTAGCAAAAGTGATCGCCCCAAGGTCGTCTCACAAGGAAGGTGTAGTTTGTAATAGCTTGATTGACAATTAATTTAAAAATGCAAGTTTGTGCGTTGTTTGGAATGGGGTTTTAAAACAATTAAAAATAAAAGTAATGGAAGTGATGGCTGTACAAGATCAAATCGATTCTTGGGAAGGTGCCTAGGGTTATAGGTCCATTCAATCAAAGCTCAATTCTCTTGTTATCCATTAACTTAACCTTATAATTAATTTGTTTCTTAAGTTTAATTAGTCAATTACCAATTCATTAGTTTTCACATTCATGAATCAATAACAACCAATTATTTTACATTCGCAAATTAATAAATCCTAAAACTTATATTTCTAATTCATTCTTAGTTTAGTCGATTGCATAATTCCGATATCAAATTTCACCTCTCAGTCCTTCATTCAATATCTAAAGATCAATAGGTAGCTAATCTATCAACCTAGCATACAATCCAATGCAATCAACCAACAACAGGGTACATTAATGGAAATATCAAATCAAAGCATTCAATCAAATATACTATAAACCCTAGGCTTGGATATTTAGCTCAACATCATCAATTTAAAACATTCATTCAACTCAATATAAATCAAATACAAATTGTTCATTGCAATATCAATTCTCTTAATACAACAAAAACAATATTGAAATGAATTAAAAGAGAGAATAGAAAAACCCCTTGTAGATGCCAAGAGTAGGATTACTAGTCTTCCCCCTAGCTCCACTTTGATGTATGATGAAGAACTCAAGCCTTCTTCAATGGTGATTCCCTTTTGCAATATGAAATAGAGCTTTCTCAAGTCACCAAACCTTCAATTGATTATGCCTTTGTAAGATGGAATGGAGCTTTCTCAAGTCACCAAACCTTTCAATAAAGCTTCTTCAACCCTCAAGAGCTTGTTAACCCAATTTATCCCAAAGAACCAAATTGAAGCTTGTCAATGGAAGATGGAGAGGATAGAAATGGAGGATGAAGATGAAGGGACAAGGAGAGTGTCACTCTCTCCTACAAAAACTTGTTTTTCTCCACTCTTTTCTTTGTTTTTTCTCTTTCTCCTTTCTTTTTCAAAAACCCTAGCTGTCTCCCCCTCTCAAATAGACCTCTCCTCTTGTTTCATGCAAAAGAATTTTTATATATTAAGGATGACACTGCCAAGCTCCAGGCCATGTCATGTGACATGGCCAGTGGCTTAGCCATGTCTCTTGCCAGTGTCACCTTCTACCTTCTTTCTTTTCTTTGTTCTCAAGTGGTGACACGGCCAAGCTCCTGGCCGTGTCATGTGACATGGCCAGTGGCTTGGCCATGTCACTTGCCAGTGTCGCCTTCTGCCTTCTTTCTTTTCTTTCTTTGTTCTTTGGATTTTGCTCTTTAGGTGAGACACGACCAATGGCTTGGCCATGTCTCTTGCCAGTGTCAGTCACTGCTTCAATTTCTTTGAGGGACACGGCCAAGATAAGGGTGACATGGCCATGTCTACCAAATTTTCCTTGGACGTGGCCAAGCTTCGAGTGACATGGGCAGATACATGGCCAAGATGGTGCTTGTGCTCAACACTGCTTCTATTTTCATATGATTTTATTTTCCTAGGATGAAACATGGCCAAGACAATAAGACATGGCCAAGCTTCAAGCAACATGGCCAAGACAATCAGACATGGGCAAAGACATGGCCAAGACGAGCAGACATGGCCAAGCTTCAAGCGACATGGCCATGTCATGTGAGTGTGTCAAGTACTGCGTATTTTCTTTTCTTTCTTGGTTTCTTTGGTTTTGGTCTTTAAGTGAGACATGGCCAGTGGCTTGGCCGTGTCTCATGGGTGTGTCAAGCTCTGCCTTTATTTCCTTTGAGGTGACATGGCCAAGCTTGATTTGGCTTGGCCATGTCTTGCTTGATTCATGCTTTTCCTGCACTATTTTGATCTTCCAACGGAGTTTTTTGCACTTTAACCTAAAACAAACATTTCAAGCAAATTTTAAACAAAAATCAAATGAAACATTAACTAAAAACACATAAAAATCATACTAGAAACAAGTACAAAAATGATCTAAACACTTTCCTTAGGTTTTTACCCCAAATGCATGTTGTTTGACTATGGTTCATTTATCTTGGCTTAAATCATGGCTTATTTGGTTTGTTATTTTTCTAATATGACCTAAGCACATTGTAAACTCAAAATAAATTTTTCTTTAGAAAATCCAAAAGACCAAAGCTATTTTCAAAATTTTTCAAGATGGTCTTTGGACATAAAACTTTTCTAAAAACATATCAAAAATTCTTTGGCTCATGGCCCAAATACTAAGCCCGAAATCTATTTTTCTAAAATCTTTTTATCATGGGCTTAGAAACAAAATTGTTTTTATCCAACCTCTCCTTACAAAGAGCTTGCAAAAATATTTAGGTCAATTAAGAAATACCAAAAATCAATTGTGGGCCTAGTTTGCACTAAGAATAAATTAACCATGGGCTTGTTTTTGGCATGAATTATTAGTTACCTTTTTCAAGTGAGAAATCTATCTATGATAAACCTCTTAATTTAGTTTTAATCCAATATAGCATAAAAGCTACTTTAGTTGGTTGGATGGATTAAAACCTAATTAATGGGAATTATCATGGATGGATTTTCATTTTCAAAAATATAACTATTGGTTGAAACGTCTGAGGGAATTATTCAAAAACAAGATACCCCGTGTTGGTATTTTGTTAACCATATACCTAGGAATTTGTGTGTGGATGTTATAAGGTTGGAAGGAACGTCCTAATTATCTTTCTTCATTGATTGTTCGTGCATACATGCATATATGCATACATTTGCATCTCATATCATTGATCCTCTCTGGCTCACAGCCCTGGATTATGACAGTTTAAAAGCTTACAACAATTTGACCTATGCCAGAGATGAAGTATCTAGCAACGACTCAATCACTTGCTCACCAAAAATAATGGAGTCCAAACAAATTCAAAGGATTGTGGATTAGTCCCTCAACGCCAAGATGGAAGAAATAAAAGAGGCCCTAGCTGAGACCACGAAGAACCAATTGATTACAATCTTAGAGAATCATGCCGAGGCATCTGCTAGCACTAAGAAGCCAAGGGACAAAGGGAAGACTAAAGTTGGTGAAGTGGTTTTTGATGATGAAAAAGTGATCATTGATGATGATGATGATTGGGCTCAATACTACCAAGATGCTCAAGAGAGGAAAAAGGAACCGAAGATTGTTGAAAGATCAACTATGGAGAAGACCGAAACTTCTGATATTGAAAAGATGATTGCCAATTTAGAAAAAAAATTTGAGAAGAAGTTGAAAACCGAAGAGATGTCCAAGATCAACAAACTATTTGAATAAGATGAGGAGGTCCCTTATAAGTTCAAGATGCCTTCCTTTGCTAGATACAATGGTACTGGAAATCCTCATCTCCATGTGAAGCAGTATATCACTGCTATGCAGTCTTCCTGAGCTACTAAGGCTCAAACTCTAAGGTACTTCATGCTCTCATTGGACCCTATTGTCCAAAATTGGTTCAATACCTTAGATGATGGAACATAAAAGAATTGGGATTTGCTATACAAGGCCTTCATCCAGCAATATGGGTATAATGTCGAGTTGGAAGTTACCTTAATGGAAGTGGAGTCCATTAGGCAAAGGTTGAATGAGAATTTTATGGATTATGTGAAGAGATGGAGAAACAAGGCTGCTTTGCTCAAGAAGAGGCCCGATGAATCCAATCAAATAAGGATGATTGTGAGAGGGGTGTTGCCTAGTCTTCGTGAGAGGATGTCTCATACACTCATCCATGATTTCAAAGACCTTCTTTAAGCTGGTTTGCAAATTAAAGAATGGGAGAGAGAGAAGAGCCGTTTTGCAACAAAAAGGAACGAGAAAGGGAGCTATCAATCTGGTAGCCAAAGCATGCAAAAGGCAGTCAGTGTTAACACTACTAACCAAGGAACGAGGAGACAATTTTCAGAATTAGGGAAGCCGATGTCTTGGGTTCTCAATAATCTTCAAAGAAAGGGATTACTGCAACCCTTAAATCCTCGTCCTCTGCCTAACCCTCTCCCACCTAATTTTGACACTAAAGCATTTTGTCAATTTCACCAAATGCAAGGACATGACATGGATAGATGTGTGAGGTTGAGACATGAGATCCAAAATCTAATTCATAATGGGAGACTACCCGAGCCCAACAAGCCAAACACCAAAGACAACCCATTACCAAAGTTTAATAGAGTACCACCGCCGGCAACCTTCATGATTGGAGGAGGTTTGCATGAGGATTTTGTCATGCCTTCTTTTCAAGATGTGGATAAAGAAGCAACCAAAGAAGAAGAGGTATTTGATGAAATTAAATAAGCTGTGGGGGATAAAGAAGTAGCAATTTGTGTCGTCAATGTGTTTTGGGATTAAAGCGATAGTGATGATGATCTTGTATCCAAGAAGGAGGAGTGGACTTAGTCTGAGCCCGAAGAAGATGAGGTGATGAACACTAGATCCGGTAAGCCTTAAGCAAGGCCATCACCTAAGGAGGTAGAAACTAATAAGGGTAAGGAAGTTGAAGTAGAAGAAGATGACACTGTGCTCAAGAAATTGAAAAGAACCCAAGTAAGTGTTAGCATTTGGGACTTATTAGCTACTTCTAAAAAGCACCGAGAAACTATGGCCAAAGCCTTGGCTAGCATGCCAATCTCTACCTCCACGACACCGGAGGAGTTGATCAACTTCATAAAAATTGGAGGGGTAATGAAATGTGAAGAGGTTCAAGAGAAGAGCGAAGTTAATATGGGAGCAATTTCTTTTTCAGATGCGGATTTACCGGAGGAGGGGAGAGACCACATCCGCCCTCTCTTTGTCAAAGTAGAAATCAAGGGGAAGAGGACTCCTTGTGTAATGGTTGATTATGGGTTAGCCATAAATGTTTGTCCACTTAAGATATTGCCAAAGCTAGCTATGTCAACAAGAGATCTAAACCCGACCGAGGTAACAATTCGTGCTTATGACAACACTAAGAGGCATGCCGAAGGGACTTTCAAAGCTGCTTTCAAGGTTGGTCCAATTGAATCTATTATTGAGTTTGTTGTTTACCTTCGCCTTGCTCTTGGGGCGACCATGGTTTCATCCTCTTGGTGGAGTTCCTTCCACCCTTCATCAAAAGATCAAGTTTCCCAACGAAAATGAGGCAGTGGTCATTGAAGCTGAAGATAATGAAATTGTTAACACTCTAATGATTGAGAGGCCTCTCAATGGTTTTCAAGTAGCTGCAATTTCTAATGATGAAGTAGTGGACTCCAAATTCTTGAATATGATGAAGAACATGAACTACCTTCCCGAAGCTGGTCTTGGAAATAGTAAGGCTGGTTTGACAAAGTTGCCAGATTTTGTAACTTAAACTTCCAAGAAAGGGTTGGGATATGATGAAGCCAATGATGTCCAGCCAAAGAAGAGTGAGAAGATGAGCTTCCCACCACTTGAAGAGATCTTTGTCAAGGCTCCAAATATGGGACCACTCCAAGGAAAGCACGAGCCGATCATGTTCATGGGTAAGTTAATCCCAGGTTTTGAAATTTTTGCAGATGTTGCCAAGCTAGTGGAGCAAGTGAAGAAAGAGCTCACCTTTCTAGCCAACAAAGACTCCAATCCAAAAGAGAAGAATGAAGCTGTCTTGAAAGCTGAGAAGAATTCGGAGGAGATTGCTGCCTTGGTCGAAGAAAAGTTTGAAGACATCTTGCTTTATGATTCTGAGAACAATATTTTGATTTTGATTTTAATTTGTCTGCCTTGTATGAGGATGATGATGTTTTCTTTTCCAAAATGAATGCAATAAAGTCTGATTTTGCTTACTTGTGTGATGTTTCTCCGGATGGTTGCATACATTCAAATAGCAGTTACATGAGCATCTTTAATATTAATTCTGTTAACACACTGTGAGCGGGGATTTTCGCCCCCACTCCAGGTGGAATGGTTCTTGAGACTTCGGCACGGTTTAGGCTCGGGGCCTTAGAAAACACGGACCTAAGTCCAGAGAAAATGGAGTCGCCACCCGGACGGGCTGGGAAAAAGAAAGGGGTGGATGACTCGATTCCTAAGGAATCCCCAACCCCTTAATGGGTTCGAAAAGTTGGGTACGTGTGGGGAAGGCGAGAAATGGCCCAGCACCCCCACAACGCCCGGTTCATTGGAACCAGCCTCCTTTACAGGTCTTAATATTATAAAATTCTTAAATATAACAATATTATCCATACTACACATAATAAAAAGAAAGCATCATTATATTAAAATCAAAGCAATGTCCAAACAAAACAAATCAAATAAATGGACACCCATCCAAGGATGGAATCATGTCCTTACATCACATGCCTAGATAGGAAACCCACCAAAAGGTAGAAACATGCCCTTTACAAGGGTTCTAAAATAGAAAAGAAAATTAAATTACATGATGTTTAACTAATGAGGTACCCACCAAGTGGAAACATACCCCTTACAACTTTTGGAAGTCTAAATTGATTGATAAAAGTAAATAATCATCCATAATAAATAAATCATTCATTAAAAGTATTTAAATATCAATAAAATAAACATCCATCCATGATAAATTAAATAAATCAAGTATTGAAATTAAATAGATTAAAGCATAAGAGATAAACCAAGGTATAAATAAATATGGAATTGAATAAAACAAATAAAAGTTCAATTATAGCTACTGTGACTTTTTACGGAATTAAAAAAGGTTAGGGTTTTATGTTTTCAAAGGTTGGTAAGACTCTTTGATTAACCAAATTAAGGTTTGAATGGTGAAATCATGAGACTAGGGTTTTAAACACTTTGAAATACTTTTTAATTCATGATTTTAAATAGTGATTTAAGCTACTGTGTAATTTTTGAGTTTTTATGTTTTTATGTTTTTTAATGTTTTAAAAGGACTAGGGTTCATAAAAATTAGGGTTTAAGGTTTTAAAAGGGTTAGTGTTCATTATTTTAGGTTTAAAAGTTGAATTTTGGATTTAGGCTTTGAAATTGGAGTTCTCGGGTAAGGAATTATTTTTAGGGTTTTAACAAAGCACTTTGATGATTTATGAAATTTTATGAATTTAAACACATGGATTGAAGTTTTTATGAGTAGAAAATATGTTTTTTAAAGTTTTTTGAATGAAAAAGAACCTACTTTAAAATCTTAAAAGAAACAGAATTTTATTTTGGTTTTGTTGAAAAATATGTTCAATTAAAGTTTAAAGATTTTTAAGAAGAAAAAATAACAATTTTGAGTCCTTTTAGAAAAGAAAGTCACGTTTTTAATGTTCTAATCTTGGAAAAATTAAGTTAAAGCTCTAAGATTTTTGATTTAAAAAACTAAAATTTTATAACCTAGCTACTGTAAAACATAAATCAAAAAGATTTTTACATACCTTATTTTGTTGATTTTCCAAAAATAACTCTTCTTGGATGAACTAGCTCCAAAAACAAGCCTTGGTTGCCTTTGAATTGATTAAATCGTGCTGCTGCTGCTTTAAATATCAATTGAATTGAGTTTTTCCTTTTCCTTCCTTGATTTGGTTTCAAAAATCAAGCCACTACCCATTTTTTCCTACCTTCATTAAGTTTTATTAGTCCTTATTTATAGTGGTTTTTAGGTTGTTTATTCCTAATTAATTAAGATAAGTAATATTAATAAAAAAAAGAAATTAAAACCTAATTGGATTAGGATTCAAAAAATTGCGTTGAAAAATTTTGCGCTGGCAAAAACTGTGCTGCCGGGCCCGTCGGCGTGCCAGCCGGGCCCGTGGGCGCCCCAGCCCGCAGGGAATTCCTGCGGGCGAAATAACTTCGCCCACAGGAACCTGCAGACGCCCGCAGGCCTGCGGGCGAGCTGACGCTGGCCCGACGGGCCCGCGCGACCACTTTTTGCTGCCGATTTTTTCCGACTCCGATTTTTATTTTTATTTTTTATTTGTTTATTTTAATTTTTTATTAATAAAAATTAGATACTAAGGTAAAAATTATTTAACTAAAATTATTTTGGACCAACTAAACAAGAAAAATCATTTCAAACCAAATAAAACACAATTGACCGGATTGAGTCAAAAATTAAGGGTCTACAGTTTGCCCCCTGCTTGAATGATCAGAAACCTTAGTGAAAGAGAATGAAAAGCAACAAAACTTAATTTTTGATATGGCGACCTGTTTTGGGTTCTGGACCCGAGGATGACTCTAGGCTCTAGACCTAAGGAAAATTTGGGTTATGGACCCGGATTCGAGTTCTGGACTCGAGGATAATTATAGGTTCTGGACCTAAGGAAAATTTTGGTTCTGGACCCGGATTCGAGTTCTGGACTCGAGAATAATTCTAGGTTCTGGACCTAAGGGAAATTTGGGTTTTGGACCCGGATTTGAGTTCTGGACTCGAGGATAATTCTAGGTTCTATACCTAAGGGAAATTTGGGTTCTGGACCCCGTTTTGAGTTCTAGACTCGAGGATAATTCTAGGTTCTGGATCTAAGAGAAATTTGGGTTCTAGACCAAGTTTTGACTTCTGGAC
The DNA here is from genome assembly GCA_947685225.1 of Garcia nutans. Classification (NCBI taxonomy): domain Eukaryota; kingdom Viridiplantae; phylum Streptophyta; class Magnoliopsida; order Malpighiales; family Euphorbiaceae; genus Garcia; species Garcia nutans. The sequence continues at coordinate 14,118,348 of CANTUV010000040.1, forward strand.
TCGAGGATAATTCTAGATTCTGGACCTAAGGGAAATTTGGGTTCTGGACCCGATTTTGGATACTCAATCCTAAACTAGACTTGGATACTCGATATTAATTTTTATTGGGATACTCGATCCTAACTGGATTTGGATACTCGATACCAAATTGGATTGGGATACTCGATCATAAATTGGATTCGGATACTCGATCCTAAATTGGGTTGGGATACTCGATCCTAACTTGATTTGGATACTCGATCCTAAACTTGATCCTTTGAGATAGGGTCTTCACCCTTGAAAATGGATCTTCATCCTTTGAGATCGGGCCTTCACCCTTGAAAATGGATCTTCATCCTTTGAGATCGGGTCTTCACCCTTGAAAATGGATCTTCATCCTTTGAGATCGGGTCTTCACCCTTGAAAATGGATCTTCATCCTTTGAGATCGGGTCTTCACCCTTGAAAATGGATCTTCATCCTTTGAGATCGGGCCTTCACCCTTGAAAATGGATCTTCATCCTTTGAGATCGGGTCTTCACCCTTGAAAATGGATCTTCATCCTTTGAGATCGGGCCTTCACCCTTGAAAATGGATCTTCATCCTTTGAGATCGGGCCTTCACCCTTGAAAATGGATCTTCATCCTTTGAGATCGGGTCTTGACCCTTGAAAATGGATCTTCATCCTTTGAGATCGCGTCTTCACCCTTGAAAATGGATCTTCATCCTTTGAGATCGGGTCTTCACCCTTGAAAATGGATCTTCATCCTTTGAGATCGGGCCTTCACCCTGGCTTCAGCTCTTTTAGCTGGATTGGTCTTTTGTCTTTTGCACCTTCATTCTTTTGAGAGTTCTATTGTTCCATTCTTTTGTTCTTTCTTTTTGCAAAAATTTAGTTATTTTTAATTGGACCTTATATCCTCTCCTTGCCCCCTACGTGGCAAAATATTTGTAAGTGAATTTAAAAATATTGGGTATATAAACCCAAAAAATTGAAAAGGAGAAACTTTGCCCCTTGTGTAGGCTCAAACCAAAGATTTTTTCCATGCAAGCTTTGATTGATATTTTTGCCGTCTTGTTCTTCGCATAAGCACGCATTTCTTCTCTTTGCAAGATTACTGGAGGTTTCTCAAGTAATGGGCTTTCTATGCCCCCCTGATTTGATATCTTCTTTTGATTGCTTACTGTTCATTTTGACAAGGAATAGACAACACCAGACAAGAAAGTGTGATGTGACATGCTCATGTATTCATGATATGCATGAATAATACTTACAGTCGTTCCATCGACTCACAGACCGAGGTGATCAGCAGAAGTATTCTCATTGGTTCCATTTTGATGCTTGTTCAAGTCTTGCATTGGAATGATCGAAAGCTTTGCATTTGTGGCTTTTATCTTCAAGATGTTGAAAACATGAGTGGTGGAGGTCCCAAGTTGCAGAGTCAGGGATTCATCTATTTTGAGCTATATTTCACCATGTCAGTTGGTAGTTTCTTCATAACTTTGCCAATAATAATTTTCTTTGCTCAATGTGTCCTTTGCAGGTTCAACATACTTCCCTTAACTTGAAGGATTTGTTATGACAAAACATTTTTTTTTTAAATTTTTGAATTTTTCATTTTGAAATCAAATGTTGGCTTTGCCAAATTAATGTCGATGTACCTCAGGACTTGATTTTTCCAAATTAACATATCTATAACATGACAACCCTAGTTACCGTACTAAACTCGGGGATTATTTCTACTTAAGCAAGAATTGTTGCACTTCAGATAGGCACATACACATTACTTGGCCAAAGGTCTCATTGAGTTTAAATATTGTCTATCTCATATGCATGCTTATCCAAACTATCTCCACTAATAAACTCTACCTACCAAGAGAGATCAACAGGTCTTTGATAGGCTTGAAATGGGGTCTATAAGGGACATGGGTTAAATGAAGGCCATTTTGAGATTGGAGCTGGTGTGACACAATGGACAAACCTTCACACTACAAATTTCTTGTTGGAATTTTAGGCAGCTTAGAGGCAACCTTGCTAGACTCCAAATTTCTTCTATCTTCTTAGCATTAATTTGGATCTTACTAGGACAGTTTTTGCCCTTGCAAAAAGTTTGGTTCCCAAATTCATTTCTTTTTTTCTTCTCCCTTTTCTTTATTTCTCTTACTCTTCCCTTTTCTTTCTCTTTTTGTCCTTCTTTCTTGTTGGACTACAGAACTTTCATGAAATGTGTGGTCTTCCTCCTTTTCTCCAATTTTAATTGAATCTTTGGTTGGGTTGGACAAACTCAAAAAAAGGTCTTTATGAACCAAATAGAAGCCTTTTGCTGCTTTAGGTAAAAGATAACTCAGTTGGCTTTATGAACCGTCTTTTTAGGTTTTTTTTTTCTTCTTTTTTTTCTATTTTTTTCTATTATTTTTTCTTTCTTTTCTTTTTCTATTCTCTCTTTTTTCTTTTTCTTTCTTTTTTCCTTTTTTTGGTTCTAGCTCAAACATAGTTGTCTTGTTTGTACCAACTTGGGCTTCCAATAATGGATGAGTGGAGTAACATAAATCTTCTTTAATAAGGATAAATCATTTATTACTCTAATGTTGATGTTGTCTTGGAGATATTAAGGGAACTTCAACTACCCTTAGGGTCTTGAGAACTTCAACTATCCACATGATCTTGATTAATCATTACTTTCTTTGATCTTCTTGCCTATTCATCTTAGTGATCATAAGACTTGTCAAAATTATCACAACAGCTCAAGATAGGTTGTTGAGGTTATATGCCAATGAAAAGAAAGCTAAAATTTTATGAAGGCTCAAAGGGACAACTAGGGATTGATATTTAATAGGGTGGATACTAGTTGTTGGCTTATCAAACAATGCCTAGATCATTTCTTCCTTAAATAAGCAGAGTTCAATTTCGCCTCGAAAGTTTGTCAAAGCATGTTCTAAGACTGACTAAGACCTAGACAAAGATAATTATACAGGAGCCCTCTCTAAGTAAGCATACACAACTCAATGCTATGGAGTAATTCCCTCATCTAGTAAAGTCATTCGAGTCATTATGCCTAGACACATTAATTTATAAACATCAAGCTAAATTCCTCATTGGTTGAGCACCAAAATGAACAAAGACCAACAAAATTTTGATGAAAGTAATTTATTTAAAGCAACTTTAAGTTTGAAAAGTACAATAGTTCAAAATATTAAAGAAAGTAAAATTGAAAAGCAACATTCAAGCTAAGGAAAGTTTGTTGAGTTTAAGCTTCTTTTTCTTTCATATCCCCATCTTGAAAGGATGATAAAACAAAATCTTCTTCCAATCCTTTTCCCACCATGAAGGTTACCGGTGGAGGTACTCTTCCAAACTTAGGCAAAGGGTTATTCTTGGTATTGGGCTTATCTGGCTCAGGTAGCTTACCACTGTCAATCAAATCTTAGATCTCATGCCTTAATCGAGTACACCTATTAGTCTCATGTCCTTGAGTCTGATGAAATTGACAAAAAGCCTTAGTATCAAATTTTAGGGGTAATGGACTAGGTAAAGGTCGAGGAGCCAATGGTTGTAACAACCCTTTCTTTTGTAGCTTATCAAAGACCCAAGACAAAGGCTTCCCCAGATCTGAAAACTGCCTTCTATTTGCTTGACCGGTTAAATTAACATCAACTTCTTTTTGTGTGCTTTGATTGCCCAACTGGTAGTTCCCTTTCTCATTCTTTTTCATTGAAAAGCGATTCTTCTCCCTTTCCCATTCTTCAATTTGTAGACCAGCTTGGAGAAGATCTTTGAAGTCCCTTATAAGGGTGTGAGACATCCTTTTGCGGAGATTGGGCAGGACACCTCTCACGATCATCCTTATTTGATCAGATTCATCGGGCCTTTTCTTGAGCAAAGCAGCCTTGTTTCTCCATCTCTTGACATAATCTACAAAATTCTCATTCGGTCTTTGCCTAATGGACTCCACTTCCATTAAGGTAACTTCCAACTCAACATTATATCCATATTGTTGGATGAAGGCTTTGTAAAGTAGATCCCAGCTCTTTTGTGTTTCATCATCTAAGGTATTGAACCAATTTTGGACAACAGGGTCCAATGAGAACATAAAGTACCTTAGGGTTTGAGCCTTAGTAGCTCGAGCAGATTGCATGGCAGTGATATATAGCTTCACGTGGAGATGAGGATTTCCGGTGCCATTGTACTTAGCAAAGGAAGGCATCTTGAACTTATAAGGGACCTCATCATCTTGTTCAAATAACTTGTCAACTTTGGACATCTCTTCGATTTTTAGCTTCTTCTCAAATTTCTTTTCTAAATCAGCAATCATCTTTTCAACATCAGATGTTTTGGTCTTTTCAATAGTTGCTTTCTCAACAGCCTTCGGTTCTTTCTTCTTTTCTTAAACCTCTTGGTAGTATTAAGCCCAATCATCATCATCATCAATGACCACCTTTTCATCATCAAAAGCCACTTCATTAACTTTAGTCTTCCCTTTGTCCTTTGGTTTCTTAGTGCTAGTAGATGCCTCGGCATGATTCTCTAAGATTGCAGTCAATTGGTTCTTCATGGTCTCAGCTAGGGCCTCTTTTATTTCTTCCATCTTGGCATTGAGGGCTTCATCCACCATTCTTTGAATTTGTTCGGGCTCCATTGTTCTTAGTGAGCAAGTGATTGAGTCGTTGCTAGATACTTCGTCTCCAGCGTAAGTTGGATTGTTGTAAGCTTTTGAACTTTCGTAATCCAGGGCTGTGACCCAGAAAGGACCAATGATATGAGATGCAAATGTATGCATGTATGCATGTATGCACAAGCAATGAACAAACAAGAACAAATTAGGACGTTCCTTCCAACCTTATAACATCCACACATGAATGGCGAGTCTCTTTTCCTAGGTATATGGTTAACAAAATACCAACATGGGGTACATTGCTTTCGAATAATTCCCTCGGACGTTTCAAGCAATAGTTATATTTTCAAAAATGGAAATCAATCCATGATAATTCCCATTAATTAGGTTTTAATCCATTCAACCAACTAAAGTAGCTTTTATGCTATGTTGGATTAAAACGAAATTAAGAGGTTTATTATAAATAGATTTCTCACTTGAAAAAGTAACTAATGATTCATGCCAAAAACAAGCCCATGGTTAATTTGTTCTTAGTGTAAACTAGGCCCATAATTGATTTTTGGTATTTCATAATTGACCTAAATATTTTTGCAAGCTTTTTATAAAAAAAGGTTGGGTGAAAATAGTTTTGTTTCTAAGCCCATTGTAAAAGATTTTAGAAAAATGGATTTTGGGCTTTGTATTTGGGCCATGAGCCAAAGAATTTTTGATTTGTTTTTAGAAAAATTTTATGTCCAAAGACCATCTTAAAAAGTTTTGAAAATAGTTTTGGTCTTTTGGATTTTAAAGAAAAAAAAATTTATTTTGAGCTTGCAAATGTACTTGGGTCATATTAGAAAAAGAACAAACCAAATAAGCCATGATTTAAACCAAGATAAATTAACCATAGTCAAACAACATGCATTTGGGGTAAAACCTAAGGAAAGTAACTAGGCCAATTACATGAGCTTTAGTCTTTGGGTTAAAAGGCTTAGGTTCCCATAGCAAGTATATACCAAACGGTACGAGGCTATGAGTGGTTATGCCATGCTCGATCTCCATACCTTAAGTGAAAGTATGGTATCCCTTACATAACATAACACAGGTAACACGGGCGTCCTAACTCACGCACACGATGCAAACTAATATGATGCAATAGATAATATCATTATAAGAAAGAATATAATAATATAAAGACCAATGGAATCAACTTCTCTTATCCCCAGTGGAGTCGCCACTATGAGCGGGGATTTTCGCCCCCACTCCCGGTGGAATGGTTCTTGCGACTTCGGCACTGTTTAGGCTCGGGGCCTTAGACAACACAGACCTAAGTCCAAAGAAAATGGAGTCGCCACCCGGACGGGCCGGGAAAAAGAAAGGGGTGGATGACTCGATTCCTAAGGAATCCCCAACCCCTTAATGGGTTCGGAAAGTTGGGTACGTGTGGGGAAGGTGAGAAATGGCCCAGCACCCCCACAACGCCCGATTCATTGGAACCGGCCTCCTTTACAGGTCTTAATATTATAAAATTCTTAAATATAACAATATTATCCATACTACACATAATAAAAAGAAAGCATCATTATATTAAAATCAAAGCAATGTCCAAACAAAACAAATCAAATAAATGGACACCCATCCAAGGATGGAATCATGTCCTTACATCACATGCCTAGATAGGACACCAATCAAAAGGTAGAAACATGCCCTTTACAAAGGTTCTAAAATAGAAAAGAAAATTAAATTACATGATGTTTAACTAATGAGGTACCCACCAAGTGGAAACATACCCCTTACAACTTTTGGAAGTCTAAATTGATTGATAAAAGTAAATAATCATCCATAATAAATAAATCATTCATTAAAAGTATTTAAATATCAATAAAATAAACATCCATCCATGATAAATTAAGTAAATTAAGTATTGAAATTAAATAGATTAAAGCATAAGAGATAAACCAAGGTATAAATAAATATGGAATTAAATAAAACAAATAAAAGTTCAATTATAGCTACTGTGACTTTTTATGGAATTAAAATAGGTTAGGGTTTTATGTTTTAAAAGGTTGGTAAGACTCTTTGATTAACCAAATTAAGGTTTGAATGGTGAAATCATGAGACTAGGGTTTTAGACACTTTGAAATACTTTTTAATTCATGATTTTAAATAGTGATTTAAGCTACTGTGTAATTTTTGGGTTTTTATGTTTTTATGTTTTTTAATATTTTAAAAGGACTAGGGTTTAAGGTTTTAAAAGGGTTAGTGTTCATTATTTTAGGTTTAAAAGTTGAATTTTGGATTTAGGCTTTGAAATTGGAATTCTCGGGTAAGGAATTATTTTTAGGGTTTTAACAAAGCACTTTGATGATTTATGAAATTTTATGAATTTAAACACATGGATTGAAGTTTTTATGAGTAGAAAAGATGTTTTTTAAAGTTTTTTGAATGAAAAAAGAACCTACTTTAAAATCTTAAAAGAAACAGAATTTTATTTTGGTTTTGTTGGAAAAATATGTTCAATTAAAGTTTAAAGATTTTTAAGAAGAAAAAATAACAATTTTGAGTCCTTTTAGAAAAGAAAGTCACGTTTTTAATGTTCTAATCTTGGAAAAATTAAGTTAAATCTCTAAGATTTTTGATTTAAAAAACTAAAAATTTATAACCTAGCTACTGTAAAACATAAATCAAAAAGATTTTTACATACCTTCTTTTGTTGATTTTCCAAAAATAACTCTTTTTGGATGAACTAGCTCCAAAAACAAGCCTTGGTTGCCTTTGAATTGATTAAATTTTCTACTGCTGCTTTAAATATCAATTGAATTGAGTTTTTCCTTTTCCTTCCTTGATTTGGTTTCAAAAATCAAGCCACTGCCCATTTTTTCCTCCCTTCATTAGGTTTTATTAGTCCTTATTTATAGTGGTTTTTAGGTTGTTTATTCCTAATTAATTAAGATAAGTAATATTAATAAAAAAAAGAAATTAAAACCTAATTGGATTAGGATTCAAAAAATTGCGTTGAAAAATTTTGCGCTGGCGAAAACTGTACTGCCGGGCCCGTCGGCGTGCAAGCCAGGCCCGTGGGCGCCCCAGCCCGCAGGAAATTCCTGCGGGCGAGCTGACGCTGGCCCGACGGGCCCGCGCGACCACTTTTTGCTGCCAATTTTTTTTCCGACTCCGATTTTTATTTTTATTTTTATTTTTAATTTTTATTTGTTTATTTTCATTTTTATTAATAAAAATTAGATACTAAGGTAAAAATTATTTAACTAAAATTATTTTGGACCAACTAAACAAGAAAAATCATTTCAAACCAAATAAAACACAATGGACCAGATTGGGTAAAAAATTAAGGGTCTACACACACAATCATTAAATTTGGGAACAATTGACAATCCTAAAAATATTAGCATAGCATCCGACCTTACTCCTGATGAGAGAGAGAGATTTGAAAAAATATTCAAAAAATATGAAGAAGTGTTTGCTTGGTCTTATGAGGATATGCCTGGAATAGATCGAGACATAGCCGAGCATCATATTCCAACTCACACTCACATGAACTGTCAAACAAAAGCTTAGGAGATTAAGACCTGAGTGGGCAAAATCAGTTAAAGAAGAGGTCACTAAGCAAATACAAGTGAAGTTCCTTGAAGTGATAGAATATCCAAATTGGTTAGCCAACATAGTACCTGTAACACCCCCACATCCAATGCACACACACTACAATCACAACAATGTAGCATAAGTGCACCAAACATAGGGATGCTACGGTTTTCTTCAACATTCAAAACATTTTAAACTTGATACAATACCCTAATCATTATACATTATAGAAATTAAGTCATTGACTTAAAATATAAACATGTTAGATATACATATATACATTTAAATATTACACAGCGGAAGTTATAAATTAGGTACATATTTACATTATAAACATTACTTTACAAAATATAAAAGAAGTATACATGATTGGCAAGTCTGCTCTGATCTTTAAGTCCTCAAAAAATCAACTCTTCACTGTCTACTCTCACTCGGTCTTGATGAACTCTCGGGTTCAACTCTACCAACTCTATTACCTGCGCGATCAAACACTATCGCGCTAAGCCAACGGCTTAGTAAGATAAAACATGCTAATGTTTTGCTTTGATGCAATGCAATGCCAATTCTCAAACCATATTATACATGTAACATCATATTTCAACATCTTATCATATACCTCATTAGTATTCATTTAATCATTCATAATCAACATTAAGCAAAGACAAGCATGGGCCCAAGACACACTAATATGCCATTCAATTTTCAGAGTTAATGTTTTGGTTCTATCATCACATTTATCAATATCATAAACCCAACTAGGCTTCAAGGATTAGGTTCAACCAAGCTTCAAGGGGAGCAAAGCATGCTAAGCTTCAACCCAACTTGGCTTCAAGAACCAACCCAACCTAGCTTCAAGGGTGGTAACATCTCAATTAGGCTTCAAGGATTCAATCCAACCTAACTTCAAGAGATTGTTACACTTATTAGGCATGCCACCAACAACCAACTCTGAAAATGGAATAACACATTAGCCACATAATTCATTTATTATTCAATTATCATTTCCATTCTCAATTCTCAACAACATTTAGGCAAACATGCCTTATTTCTTTCAATTGCATCACATCATAGCCAACCACAATGGCATTGTCTCATATCATGTCTTATTTGAATTATCATTGCATCTTTGATGTACATTTCAATATTCATTACTCATGAAACACATTACCATTTACAATGCATAACATAACATTATTCAATCTCAACAATGCAATTAGGGTAAAGAACAATTGATATGATTCATAGCTTTAGAACCTTACACATGTAATTGATTATATCATTCATTGATTCAAGTGTATTTAAAATGTTTAGGGTTAGGTTTAGGGACCAACCTACCCTTTGAGAACCAAAGCAATGCAAAAAGAACAAGGAAGTAAAACCTTAACCTACACAATTGAGGGACACGGGCAGCCACTTGAGGGACACGGCCAAGCTTGTGGCCGTGTCACTCAAACCAATTGGACAGTAAGAAACACGGGCAAGGGACACGGCCAAGCTTATGGCCGTGTCTCTTAAACCAAAACTCATAGTAGCTAACACGGCTTGGGAACACGGCCGTGTCTCTCAAAACTAATTCAACACACGCAAAAGTTTCATGACTTGGCCGTGTCTCTCCTTTGCTTTTGGCCGTGTCTCCCAAAACACAAACCCTAATATGCAAAATTCTCCTCCAATTGCACTCAAACTCATCAAACACCATATAACATGTTTCAAATGAATGAAATCAATGTTCTAAACACAAATTCTACATGTTTATCACAATATTCCTTATTAAAACACATCAACCAAAACATTTAAACATATACCATCTCAAACCCTAAAACCAACTTTACACTTGAACTTCCACTATCAAAATCCATTTAAACTTACAACCTTCACAACCAAACCAACCTCAAATCAATCTTTTAACTAACAATCAACTTTAACATTTGTAAATACATATCAAACACACCAAATCATCAACTCAACAATTCACCATACACCTTAGCCACAACTTCCAAATTAATAAAAGAAAACAAGAAATTACTTACCTTATATGAAGAAATTCCACAAATCTTTCACCAAATCTCTCAATTCCTTCATCAATTTGAGTATAGCATCAAGAACACTTCTCTTTCCCTTTGTCTTCTTCAATGGCCGGCACAAACATGAGAAGAAAAGAAAATTCAACAAAGTCAAATGACTTTTCTTCTTTAAATCTCCACCAAGAGATTTTATCCAAGCAATTACCAAAATGCCCTCAATCATATAACTAACTTTTTGTCTTATATAAGCCCATATATGCAATTACACACTCAACAATAAAATATCTTCTTCCACTAACCAACACCTTGACTCTTGTTTGACCCATTTATATGTTATATATATCAACATATACACAACATATACCATTCTCTTTAAACCCTAAATCCTTCCCAAAACACATATACTTTTCTTTTCTCAATTCTTTATCTTGCAATTTAAAACAACCACAATAACAACAACATACAAAACTTCTAGGGCATAAATGAGGATATTACAGTACCCGTGCCAAAGAAAGATGGAAGAATAAAGGTCTGTGTGGACTATAGAGAATTGAACAAGGCTTCCCCTAAGGATGATTTTCCTTTACCTCATATAGATGTTCTCATTGATAGTGCAGCCTCTAACATGCTACACTCATTTGTAGATGGATTTTCCAGATACAACCAAGTGTTAATGGCCCAAGAGGATAAAACACAAACTGCTTTCATTGCTACTGTTTTATTAGTTTTTGTTATAGTTTTGTGTCTTGTTTGTTATGTTAATTATTGTTTTATTTAGGTATTTTGTTAGTTTTAATCGGTTTGTTTAGTGTTTTCTTTAATTGTGGTAGTTTTAGTTTATTTCAGTGTTTATGTCGTTTTTGATCTAGTTTTTAGTATTGTGTTTATGTTTTGTTGGTTATTGTCTATTTACTTCTTGTTTAAAGTTTGTTTTGAGTTTTATGTTAGGTTAAAATAGGCAAGGAAACAAATTGAAGGAGAAAGGGGCAGTGGCTGACACAGGCAGAGGACACGGCCAAGTCATTGGCCGTGTCCCATACCAAGTTAAAAAGAAGATCAAGTCCCAGTAGCAGACACATGCAAGGGACACGGCCAAGTCTTGTGGCTGTGTCCCTCCAAAGAAGACCCACACGGCCAAGTCATCTCCACTTGGCTGTGTCTCACCAATTCCAAAGGCAAAGAAGACTAAAACTCACAGTGGAAGACACAGGCAAGGGACACGGCCAAGTCACTTGGCCGTGTCCCTCCAACAAGCTCCAACACGGCTAAGTCACCTTTGACTTGGCCGTGTCACTCAACAAAGAAGAAAAGAAGAAAACGCAAGTAGTGGTGGACACAAGCAAGGGACACGACCAAGTCACCTGGCCGTGTCCCTCCAAAAGCCACTCACACGGCCAAGTCACATCTGACTTGGCCGTGTCCCTCATGAACCAAACGCGCACCAAATTTTAAAGCGGACGTTTCGTATAAAAGGAAAGAGGGAAGCTAGGTTAAAGAGTTTTTGAGTTTTTGAGATTGTATTCAGCCGTCAGAGAGAGTTTTAGGGTTTTATCATTTGTTTACTTTGATTTCAACTACACTTTGGATTAAACTAGCTAGATTAGATTGTTCATTCCATTGTTATATCCTTCTTGCAAGATTTGAACAAGAGATTCTTCAGAAGCTTCAAGGAGTTGTAACTTGGTTTTGTTCTTGAACTTATTCTCTTTATTTTCATTGAATGGATATTATCATGTTTATTTTGATTTCTTTGAACATTAATGAGATGAATATGTTTGATTGCATAATGAACTAATTTGATCTAGTCTAGGGTTTGTATGGATCTGCTATGATTGTATGAATTGGTTATTCTCTTAGCTACTGATTTCTTTAGCCTTTATTGAATGAAATATTGTTAACATATAATTGATTGGCCACCAATTGTGTGTTTTAGGTATTAGATGATGGATTGAGAGATGAAGTCTAATGCTGGAACAATTCAATTAAGGACTTAGGTGAATTAGAGATATAACCTATTAAAAAGATTGTTTCAATTATAACAATATTAGTTGTAAGAGGTTTGAATGCGAGAGCTTATTTCCTTGACTCAATTAATTAAGTTGTTTGAGATTTAATCTTTGAAATTAAATTAGTTAAGAGGAATAACCGTTCATACATATAAGTAGTAGAGAAGTGCAAACCCTAGACCTTTTTATCAAGTGAATCAAAACATCAGCTATTGTTTACTTTTATTCATTTTAAACTTAAATCAATCTTCTTCATTAGTTAACAATTTAAATTTTCTTCATTACTTGTTACTTTTAATTTGATAATCAATTAGTCACTTTAGCTTCCTTGTGAGATGGCCTTGGGGCGATCACCTTTGCTACAGCTACCTCGTATACTTGCGAGTAACGCTTTGTGGTAGAGTTAATTCGAGCACAACAAGTTTTTGGCGCCGTTGCCGGGGAAGCTAATTGGCGAAATTGTTTATTAGGCAAAAATATTTTAGATTATTTTTCATTGTTTATTTTTTGTTTTATTTAGTCTTTTGCTTTTAATAATTTCTTTTTCCTAGAAAATTCTATTTATGCAAGGCAGGAGATCACTCGAAAGAGAGCTACATCCATTCATTCCAGAAATTCAGAGAGTGAAAAGGATCAGAGAAGAGTTTGAGCTCTATACCGGATTTGATACAGAGGAGGACACTTCTGAATTTGAGTCAGATTCTGCACAATCAGTTAAAATGGCTGAAGAAAGGCAAAGAACGATGAGAGACTTTGCTAGACCTATCATTGGAACTTCCACCTCTTGCATAAGACTGACAGATGCAGCAAGAAATTATGAGTTGAAGAACATTCACTACAACATGCTGCCATCATTCTATGGAGTTCCAAATGAAGATCCTTTGAACTTTATTAGGGATTTCTACTCCACCCTCAACACTTTTCCATTGGGAGGATTAACAGAGGATCAGTTGAGGATGAGGTGTTTTCCATATACTTTGAAGGATAGGGCAAAGAGCTGGCTTATGATGTTGCCCAAGAACTCACTGACAACTTGGGAGCAAGTTTATAATAAATTCATGGGCAAGTTCTACTCACATCAAAAGACAGCTGAATTGAGAGGGAAGATTGCTACATTCTCTCAATTAGAAGGAAAGCCATTTCATGAGGCTTGGGACAGATTCAAGATGCTATTGATCCAGTGTCCACATCATCACTCCCCACTTCAACTTCTGAATCAGTTTTTCTATGATGGTCTAACCCAGCAATTTCAGAACACTGTTGACAATGCAGCTGGGGGAGCCATGGGAGAAAAGACAGCTGATGAGACTTATGAGATCTTTGAGATGTTCGGAGCTAATTCTCAACAAAAGAGTGTAAGGGGAAGAAGTAAAGGGGTGAATCAATTAGAAGCCAATAGTGAGATGGTCAATCAGATAGCTAAATTGACAAAGCAAGTGCAGATGCTGAATATGAAGAACAATATTTCTTCATCTACTCAAGAAGTGTGTGGAATCTGTGGGACTTTCGGGCATGGAGCAAATATTTGTCCCTCTGCATATGAGTCTTTTGGTAATGCTGAGCAAGTCAATGTTATGGGAGGATTCCAACCAAGGGCTAGAAATGATCCTTACTCCAGCACTTACAACCCTGGTTGGAAGAATCACCCAAATTTTTCTTAGGCAACAAATAATTCTCAGCAGCCTTTCCATTTGCTCCAAAGACAGAACCAAGAGCAGGGTCAATCCTCAAATCAAGGGCAGTCTAGGATAGAGAGCTTGGAGGAAAGTTTACAAGCTTTCATCAAAGTCAGTGCTCAAAATCAAGAGATGACTAATAAGAGGCTGGATTCATTAGAAGCATCTTTTAAAAAGGTGGAGACTCAAGTAGGCCAACTTGCACAACAGATGCAAATTCAACAGAAGGAGAAATTTCCATGTCAACCTGAGCAGGCACATTCAGTGACTGTTCTTAGAAGTGGTAAGGTAATTAACACTAATGTTGAAAATGACTCTGTGAATGCAGGTGACCAAGGGAACAAGAAGGAAGGAGAATCAGAGGACCAAGGTGCTGGAGATAAATCAAGGGAGAAATCCCTTTCAGAAGATTTACATAAGGCAAGCAACCCATACCGGCCTCCTATACCATTCCCCAGTAGGTTGAAGGATGATAAAACAGATAAGCAATTTTCTAACATCTTCAACATGTTGTCTAAGGTAAGTATTAACTTACCCTTACTGGATGCAATAAAGAACATACCGGCTTATGCCAAGTTCTTCAAAGACCTAATCACTAAGAAAAAGAGGTATGAGACAAATGAAGAGGTGATAGTTTTAGAGGTAGCTAGTGCTGTTCTGCAGCATAAACTACCTCTCAAGCTAAAGGATCCTAGTAGCTTTCTAATTCAAATTACTGTGGGGAATGGAAAGGGGACTGATGGCATGTGTGATCTAGGAGCTAGTGTGAATTTAATGCCTTATTATGTGTTTAAAGAATTAGAACTAGGTGAGCTTAAACCGACAAAAATGGTGTTGCAATTAGCTGATAGGTCTTTTAGATTCCCGAAAGGGGTTATAGAGGATGTGTTAGTTAAGGTTGGAGGGTTGATAGTACCTGTGGATTTCATAGTACTTGACATGGAAGGAAGTAACCCTTCACCATCTGCACACACTATTCTGCTGGGTAGGCCTTTCATGGCTACTACCAACACCTTAATAGATGTTAAAAATGGTAAGTTGTCAATGACTGTCTTAGGACAAACAGTTGAATTTTCTATTTTTAACACTTCTCCCATTCCTACAACTACTTTATATGAGGAATGTTCTTTAATTAATTGTGTTGACGCAGTTGTTTCAGATGCTTTCTTGCAGACAGGTTCCCCAGATAAATTAAAGCTGACACTGACCTTAGAAGAGGGGGCTAAACCGGTGGGGGAGACCCAAAAGTGCCTTAATCCAAAGGCATATGAGAGCTCGAGGAATTATAAGGATCACACTAAAGCACTTCATGACATATTTATTGAGTTCATGTATGAAAGTTTTACTTTTTAATTCTCGCCTCCGTCTGCTTCCAGGTAAATTCAAATCTCGATGGAGTGGTCCTTTCGAGGTAACTAAGGTATGTCCTTCTGGTGCCATTGAATTGCTTAACTCTAGAACCAATAAGATTTTTAGAGCAAATAGACATAGAGTTAAACTATACAATGAAGGATTTCAGGAAGTGAGGATCATTGACAGCACTTTGATCCATGATCCTTAAGCCTTGCATGATGTCCAGCTTTATGACATTAAAGAAGCGCTTAATGGGAGGCAACCCATCGGTTTGCATTTCTTTTTCTTAGTTATAATTTTATATTTAGCAATTTTGATTTTAGGTTTAGTTAAAATAAATAGAAACCCTAAGCTCTCTTGCATCTTGTTTTTGAACATCCGTGTTTGAAAGTTAGGTTTTGCCTCACCAGGGTACGATGGAAGACAGGTTGTCCTTAAACTATTTTTCTTTATTATTCTTGTTTTCCATTGAGGACAATGAAAATTTTAAGTGTGGGGTAGTCTTTTGGCTTTTCTTTAATTTTTGTTTTGTTTGTTTTGTTTTGTTTATTGTATTTGTTGTGCATGGTATAATTGTTGAGAACTTATTGATCTTTTCTATGATTTTAGCATTATAGTTGAGACTTTAGTATCAGCATAGGAATGAGCATTTGAATTCATTCAGGATCAATTTTCACATTCTGCAATTCATGACATATAAATCTTTGAGAACCCACCTGTGTGAGTTTTGAGCCTCATAATTTGATATTATTGTCATTTGATTTTCTTTTCTTAAGTGTGTACCTTCATGATTTTGCATCTCTAGAGTTTGCTTTTGCATACTAATTGAACTCACATTATGATTTAATCTCAAGTTTAAAAATGATGAAGGCAAATTAGGTTAGCCCTTTAGCTTAAAAAGACCTCCCTTAATATTGAATTCCTTAGTGAGCCATGTTGAGCCTTTGACCTTTTCTTGTTTGATCAACACAATTCACAGCTCAACTTTCTCTTATTATCATCATACCTGCATTAAGGAATGGAGTTTTATGATATGACAATAGGGTGGTTTATTTCAAAGTGTGGGGTAAGCAATAAAAAAAAATTTGGTATTGCTATTTGGGGTTGAAATGCATACTTTGCATATTGTATTTGATTAAGAGTTGATTATTCTTTTCCTCTACATTTTAAGCTAGATGTTCTATGCAATGTTATATTTTGTATATATATGTATTTAAAAAAAGAAAAGAAAAGAAGATATATATATGTATACAAAATTCTTATATGTTCTAGCATTGGTTATCAAAAGAGGAATGTCAACTCATGTATTTTTCTTGAAGTTATGCAAGTATGTGAAGTATTAATGGATTGTCAGTATGTTATTTGAAGGATTTATGAGTTCCTTAGCAAGAGTAGTGTCTAATTTAGATACTCCATTTCTTGATGCTCTAGCTTAAATGTCTTTTCTCACACCTTCACCTTAGCCCCATTGCATCCAAATAAAAGACCTTCGGATTATTTCTTGAGAAAATCAGTGAGGGAGATTGGATAATTAAGCAAGTTTATGGCAGTATGCAGTCATGAGTGGTTTGAGTGATTAACCTTTGAAATCGAGTGAAACACTTAGATGAGATATAAGATTTGTATGTCTGGATTAATGAATGAGTTAAGAAAATCCTTGATTGATCTTAATTGCAAATTATTTATGTTGTGTCTTAAAATATTTCATCTATATGCTGTAATTAAAAGTTAAGGTTGTTTGAGTTTTTAATTTATGCCATGTGAATTTGCTTGAGGACAAGCAAAGTTTTAAGTGTGGGGTAGTTGTTTTATTAGTTTTTGTTATAGTTTTGTGTCTTGTTTGTTATGTTAATTATTGTTTTATTTAGGTATTTTGTTAGTTTTAATCGGTTTGTTTAGTGTTTTCTTTAATTGTGGTAGTTTTAGTTTATTTCAGTGTTTATGTATTTTTTGATCTAGTTTTTAGTATTGTGTTTATGTTTTGTTGGTTATTGTCTATTTACTTCTTGTTTAAAGTTTGTTTTGAGTTTTGTGTTAGGTTAAAACAGGCAAGGAAACAAATTGAAGGAGAAAGGGGCAGTGGCTGACACAGGCAGAGGACACGGCCAAGTCACTGGCCGTGTCCCATACCAAGTTAAAAAGAAGAACAAGTCCCAGTAGCAGACACATGCAAGGGACACGGCCAAGTCTTGTGGCCGTGTCCCTCCAAAGAAGACCCACACGGCCAAGTCATCTCCACTTGGCCTTGTCTCACCAATTCCAAAGGCAAAGAAGACTAAAACTCACGGTGGAAGACACAGGCAAGGGACACAGCCAAGTCACCTGGCCGTGTCCCTCCAACAAGCTCCAACACGGCCAAGTCACCTCTGACTTGGCCGTGTCACTCAACAAAGAAGAAAAGAAGAAAAGGCAAGCAGTGGTGGACACAAGCAAGGGACACGGCCAAGTCACCTGGCCGTGTCCCTCCAAAAGCCACTCACACGGCCAAGTCACATCTAACTTGGCCATGTCCCTCATGAACCAAACGCGCACCGAATTTTAAAGTAGACGTTTCGTATAAAAGGAAAGAGGGAAGCTAGGTTAAAGAGTTTTTGAGTTTTTGAGATTGTTTTCAGCCGTCAGAGAGAGTTTTAGGGTTTTATCATTTGTTTACTTTGATTTCAACTACACTTTGGATTAAAACTAGCTAGATTAGATTGTTCATTGCATTGTTATATCCTTCTTGCAAGATTTGAACAAGAGATTCTTCAGAAGCTTCAAGGAGTTGCAACTTGGTTTTGTTCTTGAACTTATTCTCTTTATTTTCATTAAATGGATATTATCATGTTTATTGTGATTTCTTTGAACATTAATGAGATGAATATGTTTGATTGCATAATGAACTAATTTGATCTAGTCTAGGGTTTGTATGGATCTGCTATGATTGTATGAATTGGTTATTCTCTTAGCTACTGATTTCTTTAGCCTTTATTGAATGAAATATTGTTAACATATAATTGATTGGCCACCAATTGTGTGTTTTAGGTATTAGATGATGGATTGAGAGATGAAGTCTAATGCTGGAACACTTCAATTAAGGACTTAAGTGAATTAGAGATATAACCTATTAAAAAGATTGTTTCAATTATAACAAGATTAGTTGTAAGAGGTTTAAATGCGAGAGCTTATTTCCTTGACTCAATTAATTAAGTTGTTTGAGATTTAATCTTTTAAATTAAATTAGTTAAGAGGAATAATCGTTCATACATATAAGTAGTAGATAAGTGCAAACCCTAGACCTTTTTATCAAGTGAATCAAAACATCAGCTATTGTTTACTTTTATTCATTTTAAACTTAAATCAATCTTCTTCATTAGTTAACAATTTAAATTTTCTTCATTACTTGTTACTTTTAATTTGATAATCAATTAGTCACTTTAGCTTCCTTGCGAGACGACCTTGGGGCGATCACCTTTGCTACAGCTACCTCGTATACTTGCGAGTGACGCTTTGTGGTAGAGTTAATTCGAGCGCAACAGCTACATGGGGTACATTTTGTTATAGGGTGATGTCGTTCGGCTTAAAGAATGCTGGAGTAACCTACCAAAGGATGGCCACCACACTATTTCATGACATGATGCACAAAGAAGTTGAAGTATATGTTGATGATATGATGGTTAAATCGAACACAAGAGAGAAACACTTCCAAAACTTAGAATTATTCTTTGATAGAGCTTTGAAATATAAGCAAAGATTAAACCCGAAGAAGTGTGTATTCGGTGTTACCTCAGGAAAATTATTGGGACAAGTAATTGGTCCGAATGGCATTGAGATTGATCCTGACAAAGTTAAAGCAATCAGGGATATGCCAGCCCCAAAGACGGAGAGAGAAGTTTGAGGATTTATTGGTAAATTACAATATATTAGCAGATTCATAGCAAAACCCACAACAATTTGTGAGCCCATCTTCAAATTGCTTAAAAAAGAATCGGCCGGTCATATGGAATGAAGAGTGTCAAAAGTCCTTTGAGCGAATAAAAGAGTATTTGTGTAATATCCTTAATTATGCCCTAGTAGTCTTGGTGTTATTGTTGTTGCACTTGAATTATGTATATATTGTAATAAGTTGATAAGAAATTGGAAGAGAATGTTTATGTATGGTGATTGGGAAAGGAAATAGGGTTTAGAGACAAGTTTATATGTTGTGTATATGGTGATATATATAACATATAAAGTGGTCAAAATGGAAAGTCAAGGTGTTGGATAGTGGAGGAAGATATTTCTTTTATTATTGAGTAATTACATAATTGGGCACATAAGAGACAAAATGTTAGTTATATAGTTAAGGGTATTTTGGTAATTGTTTGAATTGGAATACTTGGTGGAGATTAAAGAAGAGTTGACTTTGTTTCTTGTGGTTCATATTTCTTCTTTCTTCTTGGTGTGGCCGGCTGAACAAAGGGACAAGGAGAGCAAGAGGATAATTGAAGGTTTTGATGATTTTAAGCTTGGATTGGAAGGAGTTTTCAAGTTTACAAGTTGGAATTTCAAGGAATTTCATTAATTGGTAAGTTTTCTCTTGTTTGCCTTTGTTATTTTTGAAGCTTGGTTTGAGTTGAGTTGTGTTTTGATGATGGTGTGATTAAATGGGTTATGGTGTGATTTTAAGTGTTGATTTTGCTTGTTAGATGAGAAGTTGAGTTGGTGTTGGTATTGGAAGTGGTTGTGTTGAGTTTGTGTTAGGGTTTGAGTTTGTAAGTGTTGTCAATGTTATAGAAATTGATGTATTATATTATTGTTTGGATTAGGTTTTGGAAGAAGTGGTTTATCTTAATTGTAAAGTGAACAATCTTTGGAAGAGAAGATTTCTTGGAGTTGTTTGAGTGTTTATAAGGTAAGTACAACTATTTGTTTACAAACATGCATATAATGTGTAAGCTTAACATTCTTTTGGTTGTAAATGTGTTGTGGTATCAAATGTGTTATTAATGTGTTTTGATGATGTAAATAAGTATTGAGGATGTTGATTGTGTCCATTTTAAATGAGGTTATGTTGTGTATAATGTGTTTGATGTTAAACAAAAGAAAGTTTGTTAAAGTTAGGGTTTATGCATGAGACACGTGAATTGGGGCGGTCGCGATTATTGAAGTGCGGTCGCGACTTAGATCGAACTTCTGACCGCGAAACCTACTGTGTTAAGGTTTCATCTTTGATTGTGAAGTGCGGTCGCGACTTAGATCGAACTTCTGACCGCGAAACCTACTGTGATAAATTTTATCTTTTGATTGTGTAGAACGGTCGCGACTTAGCTTGGTGCGACCGCGATAGTCGTTCTGTTCTGTTTTATTTGAAGTAAGTAAAGAATGTAAAGCATGTTGCTTATATGATAATGTAATGTGAATTGTGATTGATTATGATAATTAAGATGATATGTGAGGCCATTGTGATTGGGCCAAGATGATTCAAATGAAATGGTTGAGGCATGTTTGCCTAATAAATTATGAATTGTAAAATGAATTGAGAAAGAATAAATGAAATGTTAGTATGCCTAATGTGTTGATTCAACTTTCAGAGTCCTGTATTTGATGGCATGCCTATAACTCATTGGATAGGCGAAATGGGAGGCCCGTAAGCCGAGTCCAATTTGAGTAATGTTTATGAATCACTGGATAGGTGAAATGGGAGGCCCGTAAACCGATTCCAGTTGTAAAATGTGAATATGGAATGATGGTGAAATGGGAGACCCGTAAACCACTTCCATTTGAGAATTTGTAACAGTCTAGCCAGGTTGAGGATCTCCTCATGTTAATGGGTTGATGGTCCAAGAGACTGGGTCTGTTACGCTATCCATGGATAGAGATTTGATATATATTGCCTACGGGCTTGATGATTGTGATATTGAATCAAACACAGGGACTCTGAACTTTGAATAACATATTAGGGTGTTTTGGGCCCAGGTATGTCTTAGGTTTAATGTAATTTAGGATTTATGAATCGTGACCATTGCCTAATGAAATTGATGAGTAATGATATATTATAATGTTCTGAAAAGTAATTATGGTATGATAATTTATGATGAATAAGTTATGACTTGCTATGTATTATTTACTTGATTGAATGTCATGAGCATTGCATCAAGCATTTTGATAGTGTAGTTGTTTTACTAAGCCGTTGGCTTAGCGCGATTGTGTTCATCGCGCAGGTGTTAGAGAAGAACCCGAGAGATCCACTAGACCGAGTGAGTCTAGGAATTGAAGAGTTGTGTAGGACTTAAAGATCAAAGAGCAAGCTGCCAATCATGTATAGACTCTTTATGTTTTGTAAAGTATTGGATTTAATGTATATGTATATAATTTTGTAAACTTGTACTTGGACATATTTATATATGCAAATACAATTGATAAATTCCGCTGCGTATTAAATCAAATGTTTATACTTATTTTGTTTTATTTTAATAGTAAATACCATTATACTATATATATATATATATATTGCAAATTGTTTATGGAAAAATGTAGCATTCTTAGGTTCTATGTATGTTCATTACATGGTGGTGATATGTAGTGAACGTATTTGGAATTTAGGGGTGTTACAATTGTTTTGGTATCAGAGCCTAGGTTTGAGATTCTCAACCTAGGTAAAATGTAATAAAAAGAATATTTTGATTTTAAAAGTTGATTTTGAATAAAATATATGTTGGTATTGGCAGCCTTTGATCTTTAATAAGGTGTATTTGGTCGTGTTTGCAGATATAGGTAGTAATGGATTCCCATTCACGGCAGTCTGTTGAGGGAAGTGCAGAGAGTATAGCTCCTGTTGAGAGTAGGGAGGGAGCTAGAGTTGAGGTAGCCAGTGAGGTACCTGCTTCAGTGTCGGGGAGACCAGCAGGTGATGAGGTTCCACCAGCCTGGTTTAGACATATGATGGAAGTTATGAGGCAAGCACCAGTGCAACCTCCACCACCACCTCAGCCTCAGGTACCAGTGAGACAATATGATAAACTGAGGAAGTTTGGGGCAGAGGATTTTCTGGGTATGATAGATCCAGCTGTGGCAGAACAGTGGCTTGATAAAGTTCAGAGAATTTTTATTCAGTTGCAAGCCACGTCAGAGGAGAAGTTTGATTATGCTAGGTCATTAATTCAGAAGGATGCTTATGACTGGTGGAAGACCGTACCACATGCCATGGATGATCCACCCACATTGACCTATGCTGATTTCCATAGGGAATTTGAATTGAAGTATACTCCTAGGGAGTATAAGGATGTGAAGAAAATGGAGTTCTTGAGTTTGAAACAAGATCATCGTACAGTAACTGAATATGAAGTGGAGTTTATTCGATTAAGTCATTATGCGGGAGGCATTATATCAGATGAAATTGACAGATGTAGGAGATTCGAAGAGGGGTTGAGGCCTTCTCTTGTATGTCATGTGGCTGGATCCAGATATACTGATTTCTCTCAGCTTATGGCAGCAGCACGGAGTGTGGAAAGAGTTCAAAGCATTGCAGCTGCATCTGAGGAAGAGACTAGAGTGAGAAGACCCCAGTTTGAGGCAGGGTCTTCATCAGTGAAGAGGGGCAGAGGGAGCTTTGTTCCTAGAGTGGGAAGGAGTCAGAGGCCGATGAGTAGGTCAGGGCAGTTTCATAGACAGAGATCAAGACCTGCAGCTTCTGTGGCTAGTGCACCGACTCCCTTTATTCAGAGATCCACTCCGCTGGCATGTGAGCAATGTGGGAAGATTCATGTGGGTGCTTGTAGGAGGATTGGTGGACCGGGTGTGTGCTTCCATTGTGGGTCGCCTGACCATTTCATTAGAGAGTGTCTTGAGATGCAGGACCAGAGGTCATTGGAATCTACAGCTTCTCGGCAGAGTTTTAGCAGAGGAGGTCGAGGAAGCAGGGGTTTCAGCCGAGGGGGTAGATCTGGGTATAGTCAGAGAGGAGGATCTGCACCCAGGGATGGCAGACCAGATGAGGCTGGGCCTTCTCAGCGGGTTTATGTGATGCAAAGACAGCCTGATGCTTCTGCAGTCATAGCTGGTACTTTTTCTTTATTTGGCATATCTGTACTTGCTTTGATTGACCCTGGATCCACACATTCTTACATTAGTGCATCTGTATTGCCTGTGTCTGAAATGCATGCTGAGTCCCTAGGATTTGATGTGTTGGTGACAAATCCTTTAGGGCATAGCGTAATTGTTAGTAAGGTGCATAGAGATTGTGCGGTAGTGGTGCAGGGTGAGAAGTTTTGTGGTGATTTGATTGAGATGCCATTTAAAGAATTTGATTTGATTCTTGGCATGGATTGGCTGTCTAGGCATGGAGCTGTGGTAGATTGTAAGAAGAAGTGTGTTACTTTGAGAACTAGTGATGATAGAGTAGTGTTGGTATCTAGTGAGCAGAGACAGCTTGCATCTTTGTTTGTTTCAGCTGTTGCAGCTAGGAAGATGATCAGAAAAGGGTGTGAAGCTTATCTTGCTCATGTGTTGGATACCAGAGTGGTAGGGTCTCAATTGGATAGCATTCCCACAGTTTCAGAATTCCCAGATGTTTTTCCAGAGGAGTTGCCAGGATTGCCTCCTGAGAGAGAGGTGGAGTTTGGTATTGAGTTGTTACCAGGTACCACTCCTATCTCTATTACTCCTTATAGAATGGCACCTGTCGAATTAAGAGAATTGAAGGTGCAGTTGCAAGAGTTGCTGGATAAGGGTTTTATTCGCCCTAGTGTGTCGCCATGGGGAGCTCCTGTTTTGTTTGTTAAGAAAAATGATGGTACTATGAGGTTATGTATCGATTATAGGCAATTGAACAAGATAACTATTAAGAATAAATACCCTTTGCCTAGAATCGATGATCTCTTTGATCAATTGAAGGGAGCAGCTGTGTTTTCTAAAATTGATTTGAGATCGGGGTACCATCAATTGCGGGTTAGAGCTGAGGATGTGCCAAAAACAGCTTTTCGAACCAGATATGGGCATTATGAGTTTTTGGTAATGCCATTTGGTTTGACGAATGCACCTGCCGCTTTTATGGACTTGATGAATAGGGTGTTTAGGCCCTATTTGGATCAGTTTGTGGTAGTGTTTATAGATGATATCTTGGTGTATTCGCGAAATGAAGAGGAGCATAGTGAGCATCTTCGGATTGTGTTACAAATCTTGAGAGAGAAGCAATTGTTTGCTAAGTTATCAAAGTGTGAATTCTGTCTTGACCAAGTAGCTTTTCTCGGTCATATTGTGTCAGCAGATGGCATTAGGGTTGACCCGAGTAAAGTTGAAGCTATTCTAAATTGGAGTCCACCGAAGACTGTGACTGAAGTTAGAAGTTTTCTGGGATTGGCTGGCTATTATCGACGTTTTGTGAAAGGATTTTCTTTAATAGCTACTCCACTCACCAGATTGCTTCGGAAGGGAGTTAAATTTGTGTGGACTGATCAATGCCAGACCAGTTTTGAGCAGTTGAAAGAGATGTTGACTCAAGCACCTGTTCTCACTTTACCTGTGGAAGATAAACCATATGTGATCTACAGTGATGCTTCACATAATGGTTTGGGTTGTGTGTTGATGCAAGAGGGTAAAGTGATAGCTTATGCTTCTCGACAGTTGAAACCGCATGAGCTCAATTATCCGACTCATGATTTGGAGTTAGCAGCCATTGTGTTTGCTTTGAAGATTTGGCGTCATTATCTATTTGGAGAGAAATGTTTCATCTATACTGATCACAAAAGTTTGAAGTATTTGGGTGTTCAGAAGGAGCTAAATCTTCGGCAGAGGAAATGGTTGGAATTGATTAAAGACTACGACTGCTTGATTGATTATCATCCAGGTAAGGCAAATGTTGTTGCTGATGCCTTGAGTCGGAAATCTTTAGCAGATTTGACTGCTTATTCACTCTTGTTGCTTATTGAGTTGAGAGCGTTGCATGCTAGTTTTGTAGTTTGTGATGATGGTGCATTGATGGCACAATTGCAAATGAGGCCAGTATTATTAGACCAGATTAAGGAGGCTCAGTTGACTGATGAGAAAATTCAGAGGATTGTGTCAGTTTGTCAACAGGGAGAGAGCCGAGATTTTGTTGTGAGAGATGATGGGAGCTTATGGTTTAAGAGTAGACTGTGTATGCCTGATGATGATAATTTAAGAAAAATTATTTTAGAAGAAGCACACCAATCAACTTTTGCTATGCATCCGGGTAGTACCAAGATGTATCATGATTTGAGACAACATTATTGGTGGTCCGGTATGAAGAGAGACATTGCAGAGTTTGTGTCTAAATGTCTCACTTGTCAGAGGGTGAAAGCCGAGCATCAAGTTCCAACTGGGTTGCTTCAACCTTTGTCAGTGCCTGAGTGGAAGTGGGATAGAGTAACTATGGACTTTGTGTCTGGTTTGCCTTTGACACAAAGGAAGCATGATGCCATATGGGTGATTGTGGATAGATTGACTAAGACAGCTCATTTCCTTCCGGTGCGGATGGATTACTCTTTGGAGAAGTTGGCTGAGCTGTATATCCATGAGATTGTGAAATTGCATGGTGTCCCAATTTCTTTAGTGTCTGATCGAGATCCTAGATTCACCTCGAGATTTTGGAAGAGTTTGCATGGAGCTTTAGGTTCTCGATTGCATTTCAGTACTGCTTTCCATCCCCAGACAGATGGACAGTCAGAGAGAGTGATACAGATCATTGAGGATATGTTGAGAAGCTGTGTCATTGATTTCTCTGGAAGTTGGGACGGATTTTTGCCACTTGTGGAATTTGCCTATAATAACAGTCATCAATCGAGCATTGGTATGGCACCATTTGAGGCACTGTATGGTAGACGGTGCAGAACACCTCTTTGTTGGAGTGAACTTGGTGAAGGTAAAATAATTGGCCCTGATTTGATTCAAGAAACGGAAGAGAAAGTGAAGTTGATTCGAGGCAGGTTAAAAGCAGCTTCAGACCGACAGAAGTCTTATGCAGATCTGAAAAGGAGAGACATAAAATTTGATGTTGGAGATAAGGTATTTTTGAAAGTATCTCCTTGGAAGAAGATTTTGAGGTTCGGTCGGAAAGGAAAATTGAGTCCTCGTTTCATTGGGTCGTAGGAAGTGTTAGAAAGAGTTGGGCCAGTGGCGTATCGACTTGCTTTGCCACCTGAGTTGGATCGTATTCATAATGTGTTTCATGTTTCTATGTTGAGGAGATATAGGTCGGATCCATCTCATGTGTTGTCAGTTGAATCTATTGAGGTAAGTCCAGATCTGACATTTGAAGAGGAACCAGTTGCTATTTTGGCACATGAAGTGAAAGAGTTGAGGAACAAGAGAGTGCCACTTGTGAAAGTGTTATGGAAGAATCATGGAAGAGAAGAGACAACTTGGGAAAGTGAACAATTCATGCAAGAACAATATCCTCAGTTGTTTCAGAGTTGATTTCAGGTAATTTCGAGGACGAAATTTCTTTTTAGAGGGGGAGAATTGTAATATCCTTAATTATGCCCTAGTAGTCTTGGTGTTATTGTTGTTGCACTTGAATTATGTATATATTGTAATAAGTTGATAAGAAATTGGAAGAGAATGTTTATGTATGGTGATTGGGAAAGGAAATAGGGTTTAGAGACAAGTTTATATGTTGTGTATATGGTGATATATATAACATATAAAGTGGTCAAAATGGAAAGTCAAGGTGTTGGATAGTGGAGGAAGATATTTCTTTTATTATTGAGTAATTACATAATTGGGCACATAAGAGACAAAATGTTAGTTATATAGTTAAGGGTATTTTGGTAATTGTTTGAATTGGAATACTTGGTGGAGATTAAAGAAGAGTTGACTTTGTTTCTTGTGGTTCATATTTCTTCTTTCTTCTTGGTGTGGCCGGCTGAACAAAGGGACAAGGAGAGCAAGAGGATAATTGAAGGTTTTGATGATTTTAAGCTTGGATTGGAAGGAGTTTTCAAGTTTACAAGTTGGAATTTCAAGGAATTTCATTAATTGGTAAGTTTTCTCTTGTTTGCCTTTGTTATTTTTGAAGCTTGGTTTGAGTTGAGTTGTGTTTTGATGATGGTGTGATTAAATGGGTTATGGTGTGATTTTAAGTGTTGATTTTGCTTGTTAGATGAGAAGTTGAGTTGGTGTTGGTATTGGAAGTGGTTGTGTTGAGTTTGTGTTAGGGTTTGAGTTTGTAAGTGTTGTCAATGTTATAGAAATTGATGTATTATATTATTGTTTGGATTAGGTTTTGGAAGAAGTGGTTTATCTTAATTGTAAAGTGAACAATCTTTGGAAGAGAAGATTTCTTGGAGTTGTTTGAGTGTTTATAAGGTAAGTACAACTATTTGTTTACAAACATGCATATAATGTGTAAGCTTAACATTCTTTTGGTTGTAAATGTGTTGTGGTATCAAATGTGTTATTAATGTGTTTTGATGATGTAAATAAGTATTGAGGATGTTGATTGTGTCCATTTTAAATGAGGTTATGTTGTGTATAATGTGTTTGATGTTAAACAAAAGAAAGTTTGTTAAAGTTAGGGTTTATGCATGAGACACGTGAATTGGGGCGGTCGCGATTATTGAAGTGCGGTCGCGACTTAGATCGAACTTCTGACCGCGAAACCTACTGTGTTAAGGTTTCATCTTTGATTGTGAAGTGCGGTCGCGACTTAGATCGAACTTCTGACCGCGAAACCTACTGTGATAAATTTTATCTTTTGATTGTGTAGAACGGTCGCGACTTAGCTTGGTGCGACCGCGATAGTCGTTCTGTTCTGTTTTATTTGAAGTAAGTAAAGAATGTAAAGCATGTTGCTTATATGATAATGTAATGTGAATTGTGATTGATTATGATAATTAAGATGATATGTGAGGCCATTGTGATTGGGCCAAGATGATTCAAATGAAATGGTTGAGGCATGTTTGCCTAATAAATTATGAATTGTGAAATGAATTGAGAAAGAATAAATGAAATGTTAGTATGCCTAATGTGTTGATTCAACTTTCAGAGTCCTGTATTTAATGGCATGCCTATAACTCATTGGATAGGCGAAATGGGAGGCCCGTAAGCCGAGTCCAATTTGAGTAATGTTTATGAATCACTGGATAGGTGAAATGGGAGGCCCGTAAACCGATTCCAGTTGTAAAATGTGAATATGGAATGATGGTGAAATGGGAGACCCGTAAACCACTTCCATTTGAGAATTTGTAACAGTCTAGCCAGGTTGAGGATCTCCTCATGTTAATGGGTTGATGGTCCAAGAGACTGGGTCTGTTACGCTATCCATGGATAGAGATTTGATATATATTGCCTACGGGCTTGATGATTGTGATATTGAATCAAACACAGGGACTCTGAACTTTGAACAACATATTAGGGTGTTTTGGGCCCAGGTATGTCTTAGGTTTAATGTAATTTAGGATTTATGAATCGTGACCATTGCCTAATGAAATTGATGAGTAATGATATATTATAATGTTCTGAAAAGTGATTATGGTATGATAATTTATGATGAATAAGTTATGACTTGCTATGTATTATTTACTTGATTGAGTGTCATGAGCATTGCATCAAGCATTTTGATAGTGTAGTTGTTTTACTAAGCCGTTGGCTTAGCGCGATTGTGTTCATCGCGCAGGTGTTAGAGAAGAACCCGAGAGATCCACTAGACCGAGTGAGTCTAGGAATTGAAGAGTTGTGTAGGACTTAAAGATCAAAGAGCAAGCTGCCAATCATGTATAGACTCTTTATGTTTTGTAAAGTATTGGATTTAATGTATATGTATATAATTTTGTAAACTTGTACTTGGACATATTTATATATGCAAATACAATTGATAAATTCCGCTGCGTATTAAATCAAATGTTTATACTTATTTTGTTTTATTTTAATAGTAAATACCATTATACTATATATATATATATTGCAAATTGTTTATGGAAAAATGTAGCATTCTTAGGTTCTATGTATGTTCATTACATGGTGGTGATATGTAGTGAACGTATTTGGAATTTAGGGGTGTTACAATTTGTTGAATCCACCTATTTTAAAACCACCTAAACCCGGTAAACCTCTATTACTATACTTAGCAGTAGAAGAAGAGTCGATAGAAGCCAAGCTAGCACAAGCAGATGAGTCAAGGATTGAGCATGCAGTTTATTATTTGAGTAGAAAGCTCCTACCTTATGAAATTAAGTATAGTGTCATTGAAAAGACCTGTATAGCCATGGTTTGGTCTTCTAAGAAGTTGCGGCATTACTTTCAATCGTATAGTGTGCAAGCAATTTCCAGGTTGGATCCAATAAAGTACTTAAGGGAGACACCTTCTTTGATTGGAAAATATGGTCGATGGTTGATAATATTAGAAGAATTTGAGATTGAATATGTAACTAGGAAAACGATCAAAGGTAGAGCGTTGGCAAAATTCCTGGCCCAACAACCATTACCAGAAAGCGAAGAGGTAATCTTGGAATTTTTGGATGAACATTTAGAAGCAATTGAAGTACAAGGGTGGAAAATGTATTTTGACGGACAGTAAACAGGAAAGGAGCATGTTTGGGAGTTATACTAGAATCGCCCGAAGGGGAACTCATCCTTTTAGCCAAAAAGTTGAAATTTAGGGCAACCAATAATATGGTGGAGCACGAGGCTTGTATTTTCTGTTTGGAAACCCTAATGATTATGAAGGTGGATAAGGTGGAAGTTTTTGGCGATTCTTTGCTAGTTGTATCCCAAGTAAATGGAGAATGGGAATTGAAAGAAGAAAAATTAAAACCATACCACCATTACTTGACCATGATGAAGAAGAACTTTAAGGAGTGTAGGTTTATACACCTATCGAGAGAAGAAAATCAGATGGCTAATGCCCTAGCCACATTGGCTTCGGTATGGGAAAACCCTGTTAGCCTATTCCTTAAGCCTCTGATCTTGACTAGTTCATCAACTCCTTGCTATGAATATGAAACAATCATGGAAATTGATACGGATCATGATGCGTGGTATGACACTATAAGGCAATTTTTGGAAGAAAGAGAATACCCGCTGGGGGCAACAAAGAAAGAGAGAAGAGCCATAAGGCGGTGGTCATTGCAATACATCACCTTCCATGGGGAGTTATATCGAAGATGGCCTGATGGGGGTGCATTTGAGATGTTTAAGAAAGCCTGAAGTGGAGCGCATCATGTTAGAAATACATGCGGGAAGTTGCGGTCCGCACATGAATTGTTTGGCCTTAGTTAAGAAGATTATTCGATAAGGTTACTATTGGTTGACCATGGATTATTCGTAAAGAAGTGCCAACAATGTCAAATGTATGGTAACTTGAATCACATGCCTCCGGAAGAATTGCATTCAATGTCTTCACCCTGGCCTTTTTCCACCTGGGGTATCGACATTATAGGAGAGATACATCCGACAGCTTCAAACGGTCACCGATTCATTGTGGTAGCAGTAGATTATTTTTCAAAATGGGTCGAAGCTGAATCCTTCAATAAACTGGGTGCAAGCCAAATAGCTAGGTTTATTGAAAAGAACCTCATCTGTAGATACGGGGTCCCGCATAGTGTGATATCAAACAATAGGGTATAATTTCAAGGAGCAGTTAAGGATTTATTCTCGAAGTACCAAATCCACCATCATCGATCCTCTCCTTATAGACCAAAGGCTAATGGTGCAGTAGAAGCAACAAACAAAACAATTAAGCAAATTCTGTCTAAGATAACCAAGACTTACAGGGATTGGTCAGAGATGCTTCCCTTTGCTTTATGGGGATATAGGACAAGTGTGCGAACACCTACTGGAATGACACCGTTCTCTTTGGTTTACGGGATGGAAGCAGTGTTGCCAATTGAAATAGAGATCAAGTCATTAAGAGTAGTCTTGGAAGCTAAACTACCTGAAACAGAATGGGTAGCAAGCAGATACACACAGTTAGCTCTACTAGAAGAGAGAAGGTTAAAGGCACTATATCATCACCAACTGTATCAAAAGAAGATAGCTCGGGCCTACAATAGAAGGGTTAAGGTCAGAAAATTCAGAGTTAGGGATTTGGTGTTGAAGCAGTGTAAGCCTAATGTATCTGATCCAAGAGGGAAGTTCATACCTAGCTAGGAAGGGCCATATGTTGTGAAACAAGTCATGAACAAAGGTGCGGTGAAGTTGTCAAACATGGACGGGAACGAATTTAGTGAGCCAGTAAACATTGATAGGTTGAAGAAGTTTTATGTATGATATAATAAAAAAAAAGAAAAAAGAGCTCGCTAGGTGTTGCGCTCGAATTAAGTACTACTACAAGCGTCACTCGCAAGTATACGAGATAGTTGTAGCAAAAGTGATCGCCCCAAGGTCGTCTTACAAGGAAGGTGTAGTTCATAATAGCTTGATTGACAACTAATTTAAAAATGAGAGTTTCTTTTTTGGAATGGTGCAGGAGTAATTTAAACCTAAGAGTGATGAGTGTAAGGGTTAATGTGTGTAATGGTTGTACAAGATCAAATCGATTCTTGGGAAGGTGCCTAGGGTTATAGGCCCATTCAATCAAAGCTCAATTCTCATATTATCCATTAACTTAACCTTGTAATTAATTTGTTTCTTAAGTTTAATTAATCAATTACCAATTCATTACTTTTCACATTCATGAATTGACAACAACCAATTGTTTTACATTTGTAAATTAATAAACCCCAGAACTTATATTTCTAATTCATTCTTAGGGTAATCGATTGCATAATTTCGATATCAAATTTCACCTCTCGGTCCTTCATTCAATATCTAGAGATTAATAGGTAGCTAATCTATCAACCTAGCATACAATCCAATGCAATCAACCAACAACAAGGTACATCAATGGAAATATCAAATCAAAGCATTCAATCAAATGTACTACAAACCCTAGGCATGGGTATTTAGCTCAACAACATCAATTTAAAACATTAATTCAACTCAATATAAATCAAATACAAATTGTTCATTGCAATATCAATTCTCTTAATACAATAAAAATAATATTGAAATGAATTAAAAGAGAGAATAGAAAAACCCCTTGTAGATGCCAAGAGTAGGATTACTAGTCTTCCTCCTAGCTCCACTTTGAAGTATGATGAAGAACTCAAGCCCTCTTCAATGGTGATTCTCCTTTGCAATATGGAATGGAGCTTTCTCAAGTCACCAAACCTTCAATTGATTATGCCTTTGGAAGATGGAATGGAGCTTTCTCAAGTCACCAAACCATTCAATGAAGCTTCTTCAACCTTCAAGAGCTTGTTTAACCCAATTTATCCCAAAGAACTTCAAAGATCTTGTCAATGGAAGATGGAGAAGATGGAGAGGATAAAAATGGAGGATAAAGATGAAGGGACAAGGAGAGTGTCACTCTCTCCTCTCCCCAAATTGTGTCTCCCCCTATTTTCTTTGTTTCTTCTCTTCTCTTTTCTTTATTTACAAACCCTAGCCTTCTCCCCCTTCCTAATCAACCTCCTTTCTCTTTCATGCGAAAGAACTTAAATAGATATTAAGGGTGACACGGCCAAGCTTGATTTGGCTTGGCCGTGTCTCTCATTTTTCTTTGGGACACGGCCAAGCTTGCTGGTCATGTCCTTCACTGCCCCTATTTTCTTTATTTCGATCCGTCATGGTCCTCATCAGAAGTAGACGAAAGGATCTAATGGTCGTCAGTCTGGGGGCTTCTTGATGAAGAAGTACTGTGATCCCTCATCCCCTAAAATTGGAAGTCTCAAAAATGTTTTCGGATTGATGATATAAACTTTCAAAATGAGAAGCATGTTGATGACTTGTAGCCAACTCTTCTTGAAGTTTCCTATTTTGTTCTTTGAGCATCCGCTGTGAGCCAAAAAGGAAAAAGGTAAGAGCATACATAATCATGCATACATATAGCATAAATTACCATGAAATAAGAGAACTCACCAGGTAATTCACATCAATGCCCTGTGGATGAAATGGCATTTCTGGCACGCTAGAATGAGCAAATGAAGGGTCAATAAAAGAAGGTCCAGCCTCATGATCAAATGAGCCAACAACCTTCAACAATCATTAAAGAATAAAAAAAAAAGAAAGAAGCAGTTGCAAGGGAAAAAATGGTAAAGTTTTACCTGAGAAGCACTAGCCCCGAGATGTGGAACAAACTCTCTAGCATCTCCATGATGTTCCTCTTCATCTCTACCCTCATTTTCTTCGGGAATCTCCTGCACACCAATAGGAGATACATCAAAGTTCAAGAGCCTTCTTTGAATAAAATGGGCATAAGATGCACTCGGCGGATAGAGAAATCCTTCAATACCATAACCTTACCGAGCCGGCCACCAGGCATCCTCCAGCATCAACATAATATTTAAAGTGTATTTCGGGTAAGGCATCAGAATCCTCTGCTGCTCTGGACTGAGAAACCACTCATAAACTCTCTCTTTGAGAAACCAGCCACTAGACACTGGGCCAGTGATGACTCGGCAAGAATGTTGGAAAGATAACGCAGCCCTCATGAAAGGAGACCAGTTTGTCCGCTCTTCTGGGTTGCATCAGGCCAAATTCAATTACAAAATAACATAAGTAAAGTAAACTTTTACATAAAATTTAAATCATACTAATGTTATTTTACCTGGTCCCAGGTTAAGCGGCTCAACACAAAGCGGTGAGTATGCACATGGTGTGAGCCGGGAACATCCACACAATCGGACAACCAAAAATTTAATCTTGGATACTCGACTCTCTCTCGGGAAATACCGGGTACCCTCACAAGGTTATGCTCATATGCCCATGCCTACAACAATAATAAAGATCACATTCATGCAAGAAAAGAGTGGAAATGACAATGGTCCAAGAAAAATGCCTCGACAACTGCCATCAAGCCGACAAAAGACTTCCTATTTCGGCAAAGTTTATCAAGACCATGGTAAAGACAGGCGAGACCAGCTTCACCCCAGCCAGAAGATGGTACTGTCCTAAAGTAAGAAAGGGCATTCTGTAACACCCCCATACTCTATATAAGTATTATACATATACCTTGTATACATGCAGTACGTATATAAAGTATAAGAATGTCACTTTTCATTTCAGATTAAAAACCTTTACTCTAGTTCCAAACAATAATACATTTTATTGAAAGAGCATTTGCAAAATCATTATACTTTCGATGATCTTACATATATATAATGATCTTGTCTTTACCAAAATTCATTTATACATATGAATACATTTTTATCAAAATACAACATAATTAAATTGTACATGTATGCACCACCTTCTAGTTGGTCTCGAAATACTCTTACCCTTCTCGTGGCATAACGATTTGACTTTAGATCAACCACCTACTAACCTGCGTGAATTACACAACCGCACTAAGCTCGAAAGCTTAGTAGTACAAATAAATATTATAAACATACATTACAGAAAATCATACTCATATATTAACTTCATGTATCGTTATTTTCTTATCATGTTTTCCCATTTCAATTACACTTTTCATATATTTCTACTAATCTCATGATTATATACATATACACATATATCATTAGCACAAACCACAATTCCATAACTTATTAGAACATTCATAAAATAATGTTCACAATGTCCACATCCATATACATATTACATGTCATATTATACTTTCAGAATCTCATCTTTCAGCATAGCTTCTCAGGCTATATTTCTTTTCAATAATTTACTTATGTATTGTAATCATATCATACTTCATAACATTACATGTCATTATATTATTCAATTAATTCATTATTCATAATTCACTTCTAAACAAAGACAAGCATGGGCCTAAAAGACACTAATATGCCATTCAACTTTCAGAGTTAATGTTTTGGTTCAATTTTCACATTTATCATTATCATTATCCCAACTAGGCTTCAAGGATTAGGCTCAACCAAGCTTCAAGGGGAACAAAGCATGCTAAGTATCAACCCAACTTGGCTTCAAGAACCAAACCCAACCTAGCTTCAAGGGTTTGTAACATCTCAACTAGGCTTCAAGGACTAGACCCAACCAAGCTTCAAGGGGAGTTAAACATGCTAAACTTCAACCCAACTTGGCTTCAAGGATCAAATCCAGCCTAGCTTCAAGAGATTGTTACTATTAGGCATGGCACCAACAACAAAACTCTGAAAATGGAATAACACATTAGACAGACAATTCATTCATTATTTCATTATCAATTCCATTCTCATTTTCTCATAATCATTTAGGCAACCATGCCTCAATTATCTCATTTGCATCATTATAGCCAACAACAATTGCTTCACATCTCATCAAGAGAGTATACATAACCAATTGCATTGGACATATATTTTAAATTCATCATCATTTAGGCAAACATGCCCCACTTATTTCATTTGAATCATTATAGCCAACCACAATGGCATCACATCTCATCATATCTCAATTCACATTAAAGCAATTCATCATTTAAGTATTCATCATAACCAAATGCATTGCACATACATTTTGAATGATCATCACATCTTTCACATTATACAAATCATAATATTAATCAATTTATGTCTAGGCAAACATGCCCCACTTATTTCATTTGAATCATTATAGCCAACAACAATGGCATCACATCTCATCATATCTCAATTCACATTAAAGCAATTCATCATTTAAGTATTCATCATAACATTAATCAAATTGTATTAGCAATATAGTCAATTACTTAACACATTTATAACCAAATGTGTTAAATCTCAAAATCATGTAAATGAATGCAACCATGTAAGTTTGTACTTACCTCAAGAACAACTCACACCAATCTATACACTTCCTTTTCCAAGAATTCTTCACTATATGGATTAGGGCAACTCAACCTCTTCACAACCTAATCCAAAAGGAATAATACACACTTATTTACAAATACACATGAATTCCAATACAATTATTCACCTATTAGTCTCATACTAGACCCATAGATCACAAATTATAAGCCAACACAACTATCTAGGACCCCACGGTCGTGGCCTCACAACCCCACGGTCGTGACCTAGCAATATGTTTATGGTATATAATGAATAAATGAATGGACTTGAGGTTTAAATGAAAGAACTATTGATAGTAAATATGGTATAAAATTATTATGAGAATTGGTGAGAATTATATTAAGATAATTTGAAATGATTTGTTATCATGATAATTTTATTGAATATGGATCGGAAGAGATCAGGAATTGTATATAAGTTTGCCCTAATGGAATTAGGTTATATATATACATATATGAATATTGTGAACTTTCATGATGAATTTGAATGAATTAATTGTTGATTGGAATGTGAATATATTGTGATAGATAGATCAATTGATCTAGATTTAGCTAAGATTATGAATCATTATTGAGATTTAGTATGTGTAGTTGTACCAAAAGTGTAGTTAGTTACATAAGGATGTATATGATGTAAAATGTTAAAGTGTGAATGGACATGAATGAATGGAGTTATAGTAGTTATAAATCTTGATAAAAAGGGAAAGGATTGGTTATTTATAAAATAAGTTGAAAGGTAATGTATTAATATGTAAGTTAAGTGAAGAACATGCTAAAGAAGTAACTCTAATTGTGAAAGATAAGGATCTTGTTATCTAATGAAGTGTGATAAATGTCTATTTAGACAGTGATTGTAATGACAGAATAATTAATGCTCAGATATAAACCAATGGTTTTTAAGGTTAAAGTTAAGAGAGTAATTACAAAGAAGTGAAAGAACAATATATATTAAATATAAAGATTGAACGAAGTATAAGTGTGCTATAAAAGGATATGATTCTTGTATAAAGATATTAATAGGAAATGTAATGAGTTCTTTTGAATGTTTGATCAAGGAAGTGATAAGATATATAAACTTATAGAATGATGAGTTGTGGAATTTAAAGAAATTGATTAACTCTAAGGGGGAGAGTATAAATTATATGATTTGATGATATAACAACTTAAGAATTTAATTAACTTCATATGGAAGTTAAGATGGTATTGTATTATGAAGGAATTATAATTATACTAGATAATTTCGAGGACGAAATTATTTAAGGGGGAGAGAATTGTAATATCCCAATGTGTGCCCTAGAAGTTTGGATACAATTGTTGTTTTGATTTGAATTAAATGTATATATGTGTTTGTGAAGGAAATGAGTGTGTTAAGAGAATGTATATGTTGTGTATATTGTAATATATATAACATATAAGTTGGTCAAATGGGGAGTCAAGGTAAGAAGATATTTTAACTTGTGATGTGTGAAATTACTATTAAGGGCATGTTAAATGAAAGGAGGTTTAATTATGTTGAAGAGGGCATTTAGGTAATTCTCTTTGTGAAATGCATGGTGGAGATTTAAAGAGATGATGATTTGTCTTTTCTTCATTTCTTCTTCTTCTCTTCTCCATGGTTGGCCGGCCATCTTAAACAAAAGAGAGAACAAGAGGTGTTCTTGATACTAGAATCAAATTGAAGGAAGAATCAAAGGTTTTGGTTGGAGATTTGTGAAATTTCTTCATCTAAGGTAAGTACTCTCTTGTTTATCTTTGTTATTTTTGAAGTTATGTTTGAGATGGGTGGTGATGTGTTAAGATTAGGAATAGGTGTGTTTGAGATGAGTTTATAAGTGTTGAGATTGATTATAAGTTAAAAATGTTGAATTAGTGTTGGATTTGGTTTGAAGATGACAAGTTAAGAGTGATGGTTGGTTTAGGGTTTTGAAATGGTAAATGATTAAATGGATTGTTGATGTATTGTTAATGTGTATATTGTGATGAATATGTGTTAATAACATTGATTATATTCATTTGAATGAGGTTGTAATGTGCATGAGGTGTTTTTATTCAACCAAATGAGAGTTGGCCATTTTTAGGGTTTATATACATGAGAGACACGGCCAAAACCAAGGGAAGAGACACGGCCAAACTATGGATTTTTGAGAAACACGGCCAAGTCTTTGGAATTGTGGCCGTGTTGGGTGATTTTTGGAGGAGACACGGCCAAGTCTTTGGAATTTTGGCCGTGTTGGATGATTTTTGGAGAGGACACGGCCGTGTCCCTTGCCCATGTTGGCTTCTGTTGCTTTTGGTTGAGAGGCTTTTGGTTGAGAGACACGGCCACAAGCTTGGCCGTGTCCCTTGGGTGTGTTGGCTACTGTGATGGTACTTTGCTCTTCTTGTTTTGTGGAGATTGAACATACATTTAATGATGCATATGATTAGGTATGAACAATGTTATGTTATACATTGTGAATCTTATGAATGGTAGTATGTTATATGAACAATGTGACTAATATTATGACTTGTGTAGTGTGGAAGAGATGAGGATCATCCAAAAAGGTATGTGCAATGCAATTTATTATGATTAATGTTTTAATAATGAATGGTGTCAGTGTGTTTTGAGAAATGATGAAATATGATATCATCATGGTTGATAATAATGATTGAAATGTTATAAAGGGATATGTTGTTTATATGATGATGAATTTAAGATACATGTGCAATGAAATTGATTATGTATGCTTGAATAATGAAGTGTATAATGTAAATTGAGACATAAAGAGATGTAAAACTAATGATCGGTTTGTTTCGCTAATGTAATTGATGTTGTATATGTGTATAATGATGATTCAAATGTGATGTGAAGCCATTGTGATTGGCTATGATGATTCAATTCAAAGACATAAGGCATGTTTGCCTAATTGATGATGAGAATTGAGAATGAAAGTAATAAATGAATTGTGTAACTAATGTGTTATTCCATTTTCAGAGTTTGTTGTTGGTGGCATGCCTAAAATGAGTAACAATCTCTTGAAGTTAGGTTGGCTAAGTCCTTGAAGCCTAATTGAGATGTTACAACCCTTGAAGCTGGGTTGGATTGGTTCTTGAAGCCAAGTTGGGTTGATGCTTAGCATGCTTTGCTCCCCTTGAAGCTTGGTTGAACCTAATCCTTGAAGCCTAGTTGGGTCTATGATAATGATAAATGTGATGAATGAACCAAAGCATTACTCTGAAAATTGAATGGCATATTAGTGTCGTTTGGGCCCGAGTCTGTCGTTGTTGTCAATATGATATATATAAATGTTGTAATAAACGAGTAATGAAATCTATGGTGGACTTGGTTGGAATTGTGATTCATGATTGATGAATTGTGAATAAAATAATGACATGAAATGTTATGTAATATGTATATTGAAATATTGATTGTGAGTATTAATGTTGGATTGATGATTGGTGATAATGATATGATATGTAATGTGGGTATCACTATGTTGATGGTGATTATTAGTGATGAATTGTGGTTGGTAAAAATGATATGTATATAATACTTAAAATTAGTTAAAATATATGAAAGGTGCAATTTAAAAGGAAAACATGATGAGAAACTAATGACACATGGAATTGATATATCATTATATGTTAGTATTTTTATAATATATGTTTATATGTTATATTTGTACTACTAAGCTCTCGGGCTTAGCGCGGATGTGTAATCGCGCAGGTAGCTTGGTGGAGGATATGAAGTCTTTCGTTATGCCACGAGAAGAGTAAGAGTTTGTCGAGACCAACTAGAGGGTAATGCATACATGTATAACTTTTAATTATGATGTATTTCTGGTAAGAGAATATTTATATGTATAAATGGAGTTTTGATAAAAATAATGATTTTGTAAATGTTATTTAAATTAACATATTATGGTTTGAACTCTGTTACAGGTTTTTAAAAGAT
Source organism: Garcia nutans (assembly GCA_947685225.1). Taxonomy (NCBI): domain Eukaryota; kingdom Viridiplantae; phylum Streptophyta; class Magnoliopsida; order Malpighiales; family Euphorbiaceae; genus Garcia; species Garcia nutans. The sequence goes on from CANTUV010000040.1 coordinate 14,158,239, forward strand.
AACGAAAAGTGACATCCTTATACTTTATATACTTACTGTATGTATACTAAGTATATGTATAGTACTTATATAGGGTATTAGGGTGTTACAACTATTGATGAATAGTACATTTTACTATTTATGAATAGTAACATTACTATTGATGAATAGTACATTACTATTTTTCAATAGTAAATACTATTTACTACTATTTATGAATAGTACAATTACTATATATGACTAGTAAATAGTGTATGAACAGTGACTACACACTAAAATTAACAGTAAGTTCAATTATTCACTTTAATCATTCAAATAATTACGGGCATATAAATATTTTTACACCTAGGGGGTAATAAGAAGACGTGCATAAAAATTAGCCAAACTTTTTGTAATAAAAAATTATTAGCTCGGGTTCAGAACCCAAATTTTTCTTAGGTCCAGAATCTAAATCTTTTCTAAGTCCAGAACTTAGCTCGGGGGCAGAATCCAAATTTTCCTTAGGTCCAGAACCTAGAATTTATTTCTAAGTCCAGAACTTAGCTCGGGTCCAGAACCTAAATTTTCCTTAGGTTCATAACCTAGAGTTTATTTCTAAGTCCAAAACGTAGCTCGGGTCCAGAACCCAAATTTTCCTTATGTCCAGAACCTAGAATCTTTTCTAAGTCTAGAACTTAGCTCGGGTCTATAACTCAAATTTTCCTTAGGTCCATAATCTAGAATCTTTTTCTAAGTCCAGAAGTTAGCTCGGGTCCATAACCTAAATTTTCCTTAGGTCTATAACCTATAATTTATTTTTAAGTCCAGAACTTAGCTCGGGTCCAAAATCTAAATTACCATTAGTTCCAAAACCTAGAATATATTTCTAAGTCAAGAACTTAGCTTGGGTCCAGAACCCAAATTTTTCTTAGGTCCAGAACCTAGAATTTATTTCTAAGTCCAGAACTTAGCTCGGGTCCAGAACCCAAATTTTCCTTAGGTCCAGAACCTAGAATTTATTTCTAAGTCCAAGAACTTAGCTCGGGTCCAGAACCCAAATTTTTCTTTGATCCAGAACCTAGAATCTCTTCTAAGTCCAGAAATTAGCTCAGGTCCAAAACCCAAATTACCCTTAGGTCTAGAACCTAGAATTTATTTCTAAGTCCCAGAACTTAGATCGGGTCCAGAACCCAAATTTCTCTTAGGTCCAGAACCTAGAATTATCCTTGAGTCCAGAACTCGAACCGGGTCCAAAACCCAAAACCTCCACCATCTCGAAAATTAAGTCTTATTGCTTTTCACTCTCTTTCACTAAAGTTTCAGATCATTAAAGCAGGGGGCAAACTATAGACCCTTAATTTTTGACCCAGTCCAGTCCAATATATTTAGTCCAAAATAATTTTTGTATTGTTCAAAATATTTTAATTGGTCCAAAATATATTTTGTTATCTTAATTAAATAATTTTTGCTTTAGTATCTAATTTTTATTAATAAAAAATAAAAATAAACAAATAAAAATAAAAACTAACTACGAAAACATCGACGAAGAAAAAATCATCGCCGAAAACCAGCCGTAGGCCATTTCGCTCGCAGGAGTTTCCTGCGGGTGAAATGGCCCGCAGGCTGGTCCTCGCCCCCTGCAGCAGCCGACTGTGGCAATTTTTTTTTCCAGCGCAATTTTTTCGCCAGCAAAATTTTTTCGACTCAAATTTTCTGAAACCTAATGCAATTAGGTTTCGGTTTCCTTTTATTAATGAATATTATGTTCCGTGAATGGTTAGGAATGAACCATAAAAACTTCCATAAATAAGGACTAAACAACACAAAAAAATCAAGGAAAAAGAAGGGAAGAAATCGGACAGAAGCTTGAACAAAAGTGGAGACCAAAACTATGAAGGAAAACCTTGAATCAAGCTGATTTTTTGAGAGAGCAGAAAAACAATTCAAGCAATTCAAAGGCAAAAAGCTTGTCTTTGATTTGGTTCATCCAAGAAGCAATTTTGGTGTAACCTATGAAAAAAGGTTTGAATTCTTAATTTTTTTAATATTTTTTCACAGTAGCATAAACTATCCAATTGTGTCTTTTAATTCAAAAACCCTAGAACTTTAATTTAGTTTTTCTAAAGTTTAAAAACCTTATTTCGTTGCTTTGTTTTCCAAAAAACTTACAATTGTTATTTTTGCTTAATCAAAATCTTAAAACCCTAATTTAACATGTTTCTTTTCAAAACCATAATTTAAATTCTGTTTCTTTCTAAAAACCTTAACAAATATCTTTTCTATTTATGTAAACTTTAAATCATTTGTTTATTTTCATAAAACTTCATAAAATTATCAAATTGATTTTCAAACCCTAAAAAACTCATGCATTCACCGAAACCCTAATTCAACTTTAAAACTAAACAATAAACCTTAAACTCCTTTAAAACCTTAAATCCTAATTTTTTCTAAACCCTAATCCTTTAGAACTTTAAAAACCATATAAACCCCAAATGTTTAATTTTACACAGTAAGCTTAAAACACAATTCAATGAATAATTGTAAACCATAAATCTAAGTATTTTAAAGTGTCCAAACCCTAGTTTCATGATTTCACCATTCAAACACTAATTTGGTTAATCAAAGAACTTCATCAACCTTTTAAAACATAAAACCTTAATCTATTTTAATTCCTTTAAAAACTCACAGTAGCCTAATTCCACAAATTCCAAAACCCTAAACACATGAAATAAAGGACCCAAAATGGAAACAGTAGCTATAATTTAGATTTTTATTTGCCGTAATCAATTCTATATTTGATTATGCTTTGATTTATTTTATGTGCTTTAATTTATTTAAGTTCAATGCTTGGTTTATTTAATTTTTCATGGATGGATGTTTTCTTTCTATTGATGTTTAATACCTTTGATGAATGATTTATTTATGATAAATGGTTATTTACTTTTATCAATTTATTTAGATTTCCAAATGTTGTAAGAGGTATGTTTCCACTTGGTGGGTACCTCATTAGTTAAATATCATGTAATTTAAATTGCTTTTCTATTTTAGAACCAATGTAAAGGGCATGTTTCTACCTTTCGGTGGGTGTCCTATTTAGGCATGGGATGTAAGGACATGTTTCCATCTTCGGATGGGTGTCCATTTATTTGTTTTGTTTTGCTTGGACATTGCTTTGAGTTTAATATAATGATGCTTTATTTCAATTGTTTCATGTAATATGGATAATGTTGTTATATTTAAGAATTTTATAATATTAAGACCTGTAAAGGAGGCCGGTTCCAATGAACCGGGTGTTGTGGGGGTGCTGGGCCATTTCTCACCTTCCCCACATGTACCCAACTTTTCGAACCCATTAGAGGGTTGGGGATTCCTTAGGAATCGAGTCATCTACCCCTTACTTTTTCCCGGCCCGTCCGGGTGGCGACTCCATTTTTTCCAAACTTAAGTCCGTGTTCTCTAAGACCCGATGCCTAAACAGTGCCGAAGTCGTAAGAACCATTCCACCGGGAGTGGGGGCAAAAATCCCCGTTCACAGTACGTATATGGGGTATGGGGGTGTTACAACTATTTTGGTATTAGAGCCTAGGTTTAAGGTTCTCAACCTAGGTGAATTGTAAGAAAAAGAAAATTTTGATTTTAAAATATAATTTTTAAATAAGGTACATGCATTGGCACTGGCAGTTTCTGATCTTTGATGAGGTATATTCTACTGTGTTTGTAGATATTGGTAGTGATGGTGTCTCAGTCAGGTCAATCCATATAAGGTAGTGCTAAGAGTGTAGCTCCTATTGAGGGTAGAGATGGAGCTAGGGTTGAGTTAGCTGGAAAGGCACCTGCTCCTGTGCCAGAGAGACCAGTTGCTGATGAGATTCCACCGGTTTTGTTATGGCATATGATAGATTTGTTGAGGCAGGCTCCAGTGCAGCAGCTGCCACCGCTACCGTAGCCGCAAGTACCGGTGAGGTAGTATGATAAATTAAGGAAGTTTGGAGCTGAGGACTTCTTTGGTACTACAAATTCTGCAGTACCTGAGTAGTGGTTGGATAGAATTCAGAGGGTATTTATTTAGCTGCAAGCTACTCCTGAAGAGAAATTTCATTATGCTAGATCTCTTCTGCAGAGAGATGGTTATAATTGGTGGAAGACGGTTCCCCATGCCATGGATGATCCACCGACCTTGTCTTATGGTGATTTTCTATGGGAGTTTGAGCAGAAGTATACTATGAGGGAGTATAAAGATGCTAAGAAGATGGAGTTTCTAAATCTGAGACAGGATAACCGGATAGTGACAGAGTATGAGATAGAGTTTATCCGGTTGAGTCATTATGCTGGTGGGATTATTTCAGATGAGATAGACCGGTGTAGGAGATTTGAGGAGGGGTTGAGACCCTCTATTATGTGTATTGTTGTTGGTTCCCGGTATCAAGATCTTTCCCAGATAGTTGCAGCGGCCCAGAGTGTTGAGAGCGCAGGCTATTGCAGCAGCTGCTACTGAGGAGGAGACCAGAGTTAGGAGACCCTAGTTTGAGGCAGGGTCTTCATACGCAAAAAGAGGACAAGGAGGTCAGTTTTAGAGGTTCAGTAGGGGCCAGAGGGAGCCTATTAGTTCAGTACCACATCAGAGGCAGAGATCAAGACCTATAGTTTCTGTGGCTAGTGCACCAACCCCAATGGCTCAGAGGTCTACTCCACCTACATGTGTCCATTGTGGTAGGATACATGGGGGTGTTTGTTAGAAGATAGGTGGACCAACTGTGTGTTTTAGATGCGGGTTGCCTGACCATTTCATCAGAGATTGTCCTGAGCTACAGGAGGATAGGCAGGCAGATTCTGCAGTTTCTCGACCTAGTTTCAGAGGAGTTCATAGTGGCAGAGGTTTCAATAGAGGTGGTAGACCTGGGTTTAGTCAGAGAGGAGGCTCTACATCTGGAGGTAGTAGGTCAGATGAGGTTGGGCCTTCTCAGCGAGTGTATGTGATGCAGAGATAGCCGGATGCTTCAGCCGTCATTTCAGGTACATTTTCTTTATTTGGCATTTCAGTTCTTTCTTTTATTGATCCAGGATCTACGCATTCATACATAAGTACATCCATCTTGCCTGTGTCTGAATTGCATTCTGAGTCCCTAGGATTTGATGTTTTGGTGACAAATCCTTTAGGGCATAGCGTTGTGGTGAGTAAGGTGCACCAAGATAGTCCAGTTGTTGTTCAGGATGAGGAGTTCTTAGGTGATTTGATTGAAATGCATTTTAAGGAGTATGATCTGATTCTAGGCATGGATTGGTTGTCTAAGCATGGGGCTGTAGTAGATTGTCAGAAGAAGTGTGTTACCATAAGAACCGGTGATGGTAGGAGTGTAATGGTATCTAGTGAGCATAAACAACTTACGTCCATGTTTATTTCAGTTGTTGCAGCTAGGAGGATGATTTGAAAAGGGTGTGAGGCTTATCTTGCTCATGTGGTAGATACCAGAGTAGTGGGTTCTCAACTTGATGGTATACCCACAGTAGCTGATTTCCCAGATGCTTTTCCTGGGGAGTTTCCAGGGATACCCTCTGAGAGAGAGGTTGAGTTTGGTATCGATTTGTTGCCTGGTACCACTCCTATCTCTATTACTCCTTATCGAATGGCACCTGCTGAGTTGATAGAGTTGAAGATGCAGTTGTAGGAGTTGTTGGATAAAGGGTTTGTTCGCCCTAGCGTGTCTCCATGGGGAGCACCTATTTTGTTTGTGAAGAAGAAGGATGGTACCTTAAGATTATGCATTAATTATCAGCAGTTGAATAAGGTGACCATCAAGAACAAGTATCCTTTGCCTAGGATAGATGATCTCTTTGATCAGTTGAAAGGAGCAGCAGTTTTCTCCAAGATTGATCTAAGATCAGGGTACCATCAGTTGAGAAACAGAGAGGAAGATATTCCCAAGACAGCTTTCCGCACAAGGTATGGGCATTATGAGTTTTTGGTGATGCCTTTTGGGTTGACAAATGCACCGACAGCTTTTATGGATTTGATGAATAGGGTGTTTAGACCCTATCTACATTTGTTTGTGGTGGTCTTTATTGATGATATTTTGGTGTATTTGCATAATAAGGAGGAGCATGACGAGCACTTGCGAATTGTATTGTAGACTTTAAAAGAGAAGCAGTTGTATGCTAAGCTGTCTAAGTGTGAGTTTTGGGTTGATCAAGCAACTTTTCTCAATCATGTAGTTTCAGAAGAAGGTATAAGAGTTAATCCGAGTAGAGTTGAAGCTATTTTGAATTGGGGTCCACCGAAGTTAGAATTTTCTGGGTTTGGCAGGCCAATTTTGACAGTTTGTGAAAGGTTTTTCTTTCATAGCTACTCCACTCACCAGATTACTTTGGAAGGGAGTTAGATTTGTCTGGACATATCATTGTTAAGCAAGCTTTGAGCAGTTGAAAGAGATGTTGACTCAAGCTCCTTTTCTTACCTTGCCTGTGGAAGATAAACCATATGTGATTTACAGTGATGCTTCACATAGTGGTTTAGGTTGTGTTTTAATGCAGGAAGGTAGAGTCATAGCTTATGCTTCTCGGTAGTTGAAGCCGCCGCATGAGTTGAATTAACCAACGCATGATTTGGAGTTGGCAGCTATAGTTTTTGCTTTGAAGATTTGGCGACATTACCTTTATGGGGAGAAGTGTTTCATTTATAAAGATCACAAGAAATTAAAATTCTTGGCTGTTCAGAGAGAGTTGAATCTTTGGCAGAGACGGTGGTTAGAGTTGATTAAAGACTATGACTGTTTGATTGATTACCATTGGTGCGCCTCGGCTAGAGCTATAGTAATACCGCAAGTGCACGGGTCGCCCAAGTAATAAAGTAGTGAGTGAGTTATCGTTCCACTGAAGACAAGGCCAAGCACTAGTGCAAATCTCAACTGTTGTTTAGCAAAGTAATATTTTTGTGATGTTTTATAATTGAAGACAATTAACTTAAATGAAAGCAAAGATAAATTGTGTGTTGTGTAAAAAGGTTCAATGATAATGATACTATCTAGATATTGAATCCCCCTAGCCTCAATTACATTACATGATAGAGTTGAATTGGACTCTAACTTAGACTAAAGCCTCTCTAGAGTGAATTAATCCCTAATCACTAAGTAGAGTGCCAGAATCTCTTCTCAAACACAATTAAATAGATCTTGCATTGAGAACAAGGAACTATAAACCAAAGGATCTTGTAAGTCTATCTCTAGCACCCCAATCAATCCTCAACCCTTATGAGTAATCAATTCATATCAAGCTTTCTCAAGTCAATAATATGAAAATGGCAACCAATCAATAAGCATGCTATCATCAATTGGCTTCAATGTAGCTTCTTCAATCTCCAAGATCTGCCAATGGAAGATGGAGATGCTGGAGAGGATGGAAATGGAGGATGAAGATGAAGAGTCAAGGAAAGTGTCACTCCCTCCTTGCCCAAAACGTGTATGCCCAGCCTCTTCCTCTCAAACCTCTCTTCTCTGCCTCTATTCTCTGTTTCCTGCACAAAACCTACAAAATTCTCCCCAGCTGAAGCTTCTTTCTTCTTCCTCTTCTTCTCATTTTATTTCCCTCCAAAGCTCCAAGCCCATGCTTTCCAACTCACACCACTCTCCCTTGTTCCCCACATCTTCTTTGTTTTGTATTTCTTTTGGCAAGCATAATGTTTTGTTCCCCACTTTGTCTCCCAATTCGTGCAAAGGCATCAAGGTTTTTATAGGTGACACGGCCAAGCCATGAGTGGCTTGGCCGTGTCTCTTGTTTTTCTTTGGGACACGGCCAAGCTAGTTGGCCATGTCTCTTACTGCCCCTCTTCCTTTCTTTCTTTTCTCTTTGATCTCATGGGGTGACACGACCAATGGCTTGGTCGTGTCACTTGGGTGTGTCACCTTCTGCTCTTCATTTTCTTCTTTGCTTGGTTCTTTTGCTAGGGATGGGACACGGCCAAGCTTATGGTCGTGTCATGTGACACGGCCACTGGCTTGGGCGTGTCACCTGCCAGTGTCAGCTTCTGCCTTCATTTTTCCTTTCTTTCTTGGTCTTCTTTGGTTTTGCTCCTTGGGTGAGACACGGCCAGTGGCTTGGCCATGTCTCCTGCCGTGTCAGCTACTGTCTCACATTTCTTTTGAGTGACACGACCAAGCTTGCTTTGGCTTGGCCATGTCTTGCTTGATTCATGCTCTTTCTTGATTGTTTTGATCATCCAAGGGAATTTTTCCACTTTAACCTAAAATAAACACTTAAAACAAACTTTAAACAAAAATCAAATGAAACATTAACTAAAAACACATAGAAATCATACTAAAATCAAGTATAAAAATGCTCTTATGAAATACCCCACACTTAATTCCTTGCTTGTCCCCAAGCAAGGCTAAAATCAAAACAATCTAGACATAAAAATTTTGTCAAGTTCAAGAGTTATAAAAAATGCATCAAGACTTCCCTATCCCTAAATCCGTAATCAATATCAAATAGAACAAAATCGATACCAATGCAATTAAGTGGCTTTCCATGCATAACCTACTTTGTCACTCCCTCACCAACTCTTAAAAAGTGTTTGATCAAGGTGGCATTTACACTCATAACAATCAATGAAAGATTATTACCATAGGCTTGCTTATCTATCAAATCTGCACCACTTAATTACAATCAAGCATCAATCAAAAGGTCTTTTATTAGGATGTAATGGGGTTAAGGTAGAGGCATGACATTTAGGAAATGTGAGCTTAATCATTAAGTTCAAGAGCACTTCAAGAATGAAGTAACTAATCATATGTATCACCCAACGATCCCAAAACACCTTCCTCTTATCTACCCCTTGACATTAAGGAACTTTTCAAGGGAACTCACTTATTACATCATGCAATGATTATTTCAAACATATTCCAACCCTTTCAACAAGAACAACAATTATTCTTATTATTTTTCATATTTTTATTTTTTTAATTGATATTTTTATTTTATTTTTAATTATTTTTAATTATTTTTTTTTTGCAATCTCAAACCTACTAAATTTAACCCCACACTTAATTCAACACAACACTTGGTCATAAACGCTCTTAAAATGCTCTTGACCTAATGAAAGGGTAAGAGTTAAAACAACAAGGTTCATGGTTGGTAGTGTTGTGAAAAATAAAGAAAAGGAGAAATGAAATAGGCTCAAAATTGGCTAACTAAGGTTAAAAATAGGGTTGGTCTTTTAAGCCAAAGTGGGTTCACCTAATTGCCTTAATCATTTTGATGCCTAATTGAAATTTTTATGTAATCTTAAAATGCATATCAAAGAAAGTTCTAGCAAGTCATCAATCAAAGATGTTCTCCCACACATAGAATAATAAGTTAATGGCTCAATTTCTCACTAGGTTGATGGTGAATGCAAAGAAAAACCAACAAAATTGACAATAAGCATCAATTCTACTCAATTCTCAAATTCATGCTTCAAAAATTCAAAGGTCATCAATCAACAATTTATAACAGTTGAACTTTCCAAAATTCATTTATTCAAGGAGAAACATTAACTAAACTAACACAAAAAAATAACTTAAAGTAAAAACACAAAACACAATATGCACCCCACACTTAAAATTTCACATTGTCCTCAATGTGAGCATGCATAAATTAAAAGAGAGTTTAGATGAAACCTGTTTTCCACCGCTCCCATATGCGATATGTAGGGCTCCTTCCACCCATAATGCAATTGGAGTTCATGATTGAGAGGATGGACAGCATGCAACTTCGAAATGTGCCCAATGCATTGCAAATCTTAGGTAGTATCCTTGGGTGAGCAAATGGCCAATGAGAACTCATGAAAGCTGTCTTGTGGTGATTTTCCAATGCCATAGGAACTTTGTAAAAATATTCTTCAGTATGAAACATAGTTATATTCATTTTTTGATCTTTCTCGCTCCCGAGAGTGGGAGTTGTGATCATTGGTTGCATATTGTTCTCCCCAACTAAAACAAATTCCAAAATTTTTGGGATCTTTTGAAGTTCAACCAAGTTTGGTTGAATCTCTTTCTTATCCTCTTTAGCACTTGGAAGTTCCCTCTCAACAATCTCATCACTTAATATTAATTTTCTCTCCTCGATTTCTAGATTGGAAATATTAGGCTCTACTTCTAAGGTCGTGGCTACCTTAAGCTTATCTACATTATCTTCACTATGGGGCATGTCATAGAGTTCAGGAATGTGCATACCTTGTTTCTCTTCCTCCAGCATACATGGGAATGAAATTGGTGGCATAAAAGGATTTGGAGTTTCATGTAGTTCTATCCAAGTTGATGCTTCCAAATTCTCCTCTTCCTTTGTTTGATTCAACTCCTCTATGTCGGGTTGGATCTCCTCGCCATTTTCTTCTTGATTAGTCCCTGCATCAAAGAAATGACAAAAATTGTTATATATTACCTGTTCATTCTTCAAATTTGTGATTGCCTCAAATTACTCCAATTGGCTAGGAGATTCCTCCTTTTGGCGTGCTTGTGGTTGATGTGCCATCTGCTCAACCAGAGCATCCAATATCCTCTGTGTTTCTTACAAAGATTCAGACCTCAACTTATCCTCCAAAGTGGGTTCCTCAAGGTGATCTTGATTCATTGTGAGTTTTTGAATATAGGCATTTAACTTATCCTCCAATGTGGGTTCCTCAAGGTGGTCTTGGTTTGAAAATTGTTCTTGAAAGTAAGAACTTCCTTGGTAAGGCTGAAAACAATTTTGAGGTGGAGTGTACTGCTGATTTTCCCAACAAAAATTTGGGTGGCTTTCCCAGCTGGGATTATAAGAATTGGAATATGGGTCATTACCACCCATTTGCTGGAAACCTTTGTGGTTATATTCTTCTTCTTGCCATTCTTGGTATCGTCCACAATCCAGAGTTGCATCTAGCATCTTAATTCATTTCGTTAACTCTACGAGTTGCCATGCCATTTCAGAATTATCGTCCCAATCATAAACTCCCCCGTGCCTTGAAAACTGCATCTTTACAAAGGGCACTCAACAATTTAAAGAAAAACAAACAAACAAACAAATTCAAATACAGCAAACAAATAGATTTACAGAAAACAAACAAACAATTCAAAGAAAAACACACAAACAATTTACAGAAAATAAACAATCATTCTTGATAAAAAAAATTAAACTAAATCAACAGTCTTAATTATATTACAAGTATTGAAACCATTGTCCCCGGCAACAGTGCCAAAAACTTGGTGCACGCCGGCTAGAGCTATAGCAATACCGCAAGTGCACGGGTCTCCCAAGTAATAAAGTAGTGAGTGAGTTATCGTTCCACTGAAGACAAGGCCAAGCACTAGTGCAAATCTCAACTGTTGTTTAGCAAAGTAATATTTTTGTGATGTTTTATAATTGAAGACAATTAACTTAAATAAATGGAAGCAAAGATAAATTGTGTGTTGTGTAAAAAGGTTTAATGATAATGATAATATCCAGATATTGAATCCCCCTAGCCTCAATTACATTACATGATAGAGTTGAATTGGCATTCCTCTAACTTAGACTAAAACCTCTCTCGAGTGAATTAATCCCTAATCACTAAGTAGAGTGCCAAAATCTCTTCTCAAACACAATTAAATATATCTTGCATTAAGAACAAGGAACTATAAACCAAAGGATCTTGTAAGTCTATCTCTAGCACCCCAATCAATCCTCAACCCTTATGAGTAATCAATTCATATCAAGCTTTCTCAAGTCAGTAATATGAAAATGGCAAACAATCAATAAGCATGCTATCATCAATTGGCAATAATCATTAAGCATCATAAGAATAAAACAACTTCATCAATTAAAATCATTCAATCATATAAATAAGCTAGGGTTCTTCAATATCTAGATAGGGAATGATTTAGTTCATGTTTAATACACTTAATACAACAACAACAACAATAATAACATTAAAAAAATAAAAGGAGAAAATAGAAAAACCCCTTTCAATGTAGCTTCTTCAATCTCGAGGATCTGCCAATGGAAGATGAGAGGATGGAGAGGATGGAAATGGAGGATGAAGATGAAGAGTCAAGGAAAGTGTCACTCCCTCCTTGCCCAAAACGTGTATGCCCAGTCTCATCCTCTCAAACCTCTCTTCTCTGCCTCTGTTCTCTGTTTCCTGCACAAAACCTGCAGAATTCTCCCTAGTTGAAGCTTCTTTCTTCTTCCTCTTCTTCTCATTTTATTTCCCTCTAAAGCTCCAAGCCCATGCTTTCCAACTCACACCAGCTCACACCACTCTCCCTTGTTCCCCACATCTTCTTTGTTTTGTATTTCTTTTGGCAAGCATAATGTTTTGTTCCCCACTTTGTCTCCCAATTCATGCAAAGGAATCAAGGTTTTCATAGGTGACATGGCTTGGCCGTGTCTCTTGTTTTTCTTTGGGACACGACCAAGCTAGTTGGCCATGTCTCTTACTGCCCCTCTTCCTTTATTTCTTTTCTCTTTGATCTCATGGGGTGACACGGCCAGTGACTTGGCCGTGTCACTTGGGTGTGTCACCTTCTGTTCTTCATTTTCATCTTTGCTTGGTTCTTTGGCTAGGGATGGGACACGGCCACTGGCTTGGGCGTGTCACCTGCCAGTGTCAGCTTCTGCCTTCATTTTTCCTTTCTTTCTTGGTCTTCTTTGGTTTTGCTCCTTGGGTGAGACACGACCAGTGGCTTGGCCGTGTCTCCTGCCCATGTCAGCTACTGTCTCACATTTCTTTTGAGTGACACGGCCAAGCTTGCTTTGGCTTGGCCATGTCTTGCTTGATTCATGCTCTTTCTTGATTGTTTTGATCATCCAAGGGAATATTTCCACTTTCACCTAAAACAAACACTTAAAACAAACTTTAAACAAAAATCAAATGAAACATTAACAAAAAACACATAGAAATCATACTAAAAACAAGTATAAAAAATGCTCTTATCAATCATTCTGGCAAGGCAAATGTAGTTGCTGATGCCTTGAGTCAGAAGTCTTTGGCAGGTTTGACTACTTATTCACTCTCGTTGCTTGATGAATTGAGAGCGTTGCATGCTAGTTTTGAATCATGTGATGATGGTGCTTTATTGGTTCAGTTGCAATTGAGACCGGTTGTGAGCGGGGATTTTTGCCCCCACTCCCGGTGGAATGGTTCTTGCGACTTCGGCACTGTTTAGGCTCGGGGACTTAGAGAACACGGACCTAAGTCCAAAGAAAATAGAGTCACCACCCGGATGGGCCGGGAAAAAAAGAAAGGGATGACTCGATTCCTAAGGAATCCCCAACCCCTTAATGGGTTCAGAAAGTTCGGTACGTGTGGGGAAGGTGAGAAATGGCCCAGCACCCCCACAATGCCCGGTTCATTGGAACCAGTCTCCTTTACAGGTCTTAATATTATAAAATTCTTAAATATAACAATATTATCCATATTACACACAATAATTAAAAGAATGCATCAATATATTAAAATCAAAGCAAGGTCCAAGCAAAACAAATAAATGGAAACCCATCCGAAGATGGAAACATGTCCTTACATCACATGCCTAAATAGGACACCCACCAAAAGGTAGAAACATGCCCTTTACATAGGTTCTAAAATAGAAAAGCAATTTAAATTACATGATGTTTAACTAATGAGGTACCCACCAAGTGGAAACATACCTCTTACAACTTTTGGAAGTCTAAATAAATTGATAAAAGTAAATAATCATTCATAATAAATAAATCATTCATCAAAGGTATTAATCAAAATATAAAATAAACATCCATCCATGATAAATTAAATAAATCAAGTATTGAAATTAAATAAATTAAAGCATAAGAAATAAATCAAAGCATAATCAAATATGGAATTGAATAAAGCAAATAAAAGTTCAATTATAGCTACTGTGACTTTTTATGGAATTAAAATAGATTAGGGTTTTATGTTTAAAAGGTTGGTAAGACACTTTGATTAACCAAATTAAGGTTTGAATGATGAAATCATGAAACTAGGGTTTTAGACACTTTAAAAATTGTTTTGATTTGTGGTTTTAAATGGTGATTTCAAGCTATTGTGTAATTTTAGAACATTTGTGTTATTATGGTTTTTAATGTTTTAACGGATTAGAGCTTAGAAAAAATTAGGGTTTAAGGTTTTAAATGGGTTAGGGTTTACTATTTTAGGTTTAAAAGTTGAATTAGGGTTTTAGTGTTTTAGAATTAGGGTCTCGGGTAAAAGATTTGAATTAGGGTTTTAGAAATCAATTTGATAATTTTATGAAGTTTTATGAATTTAAACAAACGAATTGAAGTTTTTATAAGTATAAAAGATGTTTTTTAAGGCTTTTTGAATGAAATAGAACCTAGTTTAAAATTTTGAAAGAAACAGAATCAAATTTTGGTTTTGTTGAAGAATATGTTCAATTAGAGTTTTAAGGTTTTTATGAAGAAAAAATAACAATTTTAAGTCTTTTTGGAAAATAAAGTAATGTTTTAGTGTTTTTAACTTTGGAAAACTAAATTAAAGTTCTAAGATTTTAACTTTTGAAAAACACAAAAATCCTAGTTTTAGCTACTATGTAAAAAAAATTAAAGAAAATCAATTAACACATACCTTCTTTTGATGATTCCTCCAAAAACAATTCTTCTTGGATGAACTTGCTCCAAAGACAAGCCTTTTTTGCCTTTGAATTCTTTAAATCGTGCTGCTGGTCCTTTAAAAATCAATTGAATTGAATTATTGCTTTTCCTTCCTTGATTTGGTTCCCAATTTTCCAAGCTACTGCCAATTTTTTGCCACCCCCAATTTGGTTGCCTTTGGTCCTTATTTATAAGGGTTTGATGTAGTTTAATCCTAATTAGTTAAGGCAAGTAATATTAATAAAAAAAAAAGAAACCAAAACCTAATTGGATTAGGTTTCAAAAAATTTGCGTCAGAAAATTTGCGCTGCCGAAAAAAATTACAGCAGGAAAAAATGCACTGGCGAAAAAAAAACTGCAGCAGTGGGCGGGCTAGGGCGTCGCCCACAGGATTTTCCCGCCGTCGAAATAGCACAGTGATTTCGCCCTAAGGAATTTCCTGCTGGCAAAATAGCCCACGGGCCCGTGCGACTGTTTTTTCGCTGCCTATTTTTTCGACTATGATTTTTATTTTTATTTCTAATTTTTAATTTTTAATTGTTTATTTTTATTTTTTATTAATAAAAATTAGATACTAAAGCAAAAATTATTTAACAAAATTATTTTGGACCAATTAGACAACAAAAATCATTTTGGACTAAATAAAATATATTGGACCGGATTGGGTCAAAAATTAAGGGTCTACAGTTTGCCCCCCTGCTTGAAAAATCTGAAACTTTAGTGAAAGAGAATGAAAAGCAATAAGACTTAATTTTTTATATTGAGGTTTTGGGTTTTGGACCCAGTTTGAGTTCTGGGCTCAAGGATAAATTCTAGGTTCTAGACCTAAGGAAAATTTGGGTTCTGGACCCGGTTCGAGTTCTGGACTCAAGGATAATTCTAGGTTCTAGACCTAAGGAAAATTTGGGTTCTGGACCCGGTTTGAGTTCTGAAGGATGATTCTAGGTTCTGGACCTAAGAAAAATTTGGGTTCTGGACCAGGTTCAAGTTCTGGACTCAAGGGAGATTTTAGGTTCTTGACCTAAAGAAAAATTTGGGTTCTGGACCCAGTTCGAGTTCTAGACTAAATGATGATTCTAGGTTCTGGACCTAAAGAAAAATTTGGGTTCTGGACCCGGTTCGAGTTCTAGACTCAAGGATAATTCTAGGTTCTGGACCTAAGGATATTTTGGGTTCTGGACCCAAGAGATTTGGATACTCGATCCTAAACTAGACTCGGATACTCGATCCTATATGGATTTGGATACTTGATCCTAAACTGGATTGGGATTCTCGATCCTAAATTGGGTTCGGATATTCGATACTAAACTTGATTTAGATAATTGATCCTAAACTGGCTTTAGATACTCGATCCTAAACTAGATTGGGACATTTGATCTTAATTTGATTGGGATACTCGGACCTAAATTGATTTGATTTGGGTACTTAGACCCTAGTGTGAGCGGGGATTTTAACCCCCACTCCCGGTGGAATGGTTCTTACGACTTTGGTACTGTTTAGGCTCGGGGCCTTACAGAACATGGACCTAAGTTCAGAGAAAATGGAGTCGCCACCGGGACGGGCCGGGAAAAAGAAAGGGGTGGATGACTCGATTCCTAAGGAATCCCCAACACCCTAATGGGTTCGGAAAGTTGGGTACGTTTGGGGAAGGTGAGAAATGGCTCAGTACCCCAACAACGCCGGGTTCATTGGAACCGACCTCCTTTACAGGTCTTAATATTATAAAATTCTAAAATATAATAACATTATCCATATTACACACAATAATTAAAAGAAAGCATCATTATATTAAAATCAAAGCAATTTCCAAACAAAACAAATAAATGGATACCCATCCAAGGATGGAAACATGTCCTTACATCACATGCCTAAATAGGAAACCCACCAAAAGGTAGAAACATGCCCTTTACATAGGTTCTAAAATAGAAAAGCAAATTAAATTACATGATATTTAACTAATGAGGTACCCACCAAGTGGAAACATACCTCTTACAACTTTTGGAAATCTAAATTAATTGATAAAAGTAAATAATCATTCATCATAAACAAATCATTCATCAAAGCTATTAATCAAAATATAAAATAAACATCCATCCATGATAAATTAAATAAATCAAGTATTGAAATTAAATAAATTAAAGCATAAGAAATAAATCAAAGCAGAATCAAGTATGGAATTGAATAAAGCAAATAAAAGACAAATTATGGCTACTGTGACTTTTTATGGAATTAAAATAAATTAGGGTTTTATGTTTTAAAGGGTTGGTAAGACTCTTTGATTAACAATATTAAGGTTTGAATGATGATATCATGAAACTAGGGTTTTAAACACTTTAAAATACTTTAATTTGTGATTTTTGGTTATTGGATTCCTAAGCTACTGTGTAAAATTTAGGTTTTTATGTTTTTATGTTTTTTAATGTTTTAAAAGGATTAGGGTTCATAAAAATTAGGGTTTAAGGTTTTAAAAGGGTTAGTGTTCATTATTTTGGGTTTAAAAGTTGAATTTTAGATTTTAGGATTTAGAAGTAGGGTCACGGCTGGTGAATAAATTTTAGGGTATTAAAAATCAATTTGATAATTTCATGAAGTTTTATGAATTTAAACAAATAAATTAAAGTTTTTATAAGTAGAAAAGATGTTTTAGAAGAATTTTTGAATGAAATAGAACCTACTTTAAGATTTTAAAAGAAGCAGAATTTACATCTTAGTTTTGTTGAAAAATATGTTCAATTAGAGTTTTAAGGTTTTTAAGAAGAAAAAATAACAATTTTAAGCCTTTAGGAAGATAAACCAACGAAATATGGTTTTTTTTTTTGCTTTAGAAAAACTAAATTAAAGTTCAAAGGTTTTTAATTTTGATTTCATAGATTTGCTACTGTGTAAAAAAAACAATTAAAGAAAATTAATTAACACATACCTTCTTTTGATGATTTCTCCAAAAACAATTCTTCTTGGATGAACTAACTCCAAAGACAAGCTTTTTTTGCCTTTGAATCCTATAAATCGTGCAACTGCTGTTCCAGAAAAAAGTTGAATTGAATTTCTTCTTTTCCTTCCTTGATTTGGTTTCAAATTTTCCAAACTCCTCATGGATTTTTGCCTCCACCAAATTAATTGCCTTTGGTCCTTATTTATAATGGTTTGAGGTTGTTTATTCCTAATTAGTTAAGGTAAGTAATATTAATAAAAAAAAAGAAACCAAAACCTAATTGGATTAGCTTTCGAAAAATTTGCGTCAGAAAATTTGCACTGCCGAAAAAAAACTGCTGCGGAAAAACTGTGCAAGCTAAAAAATCTGCTGCAGCTGGCTGCGGCAGCGCGGGCGGAGTAGGCCCGTATGCTATTTCGCAGGCAGAAAATTTCGTCGCCAATTTTTTTTACTCCGATTTTTATTTTTATTTTTATTTTTTCACTTTTATTTGTTTATTTCTATTTTTTTTAATAAAAATTAGATACTAAAGTAAAAATTATTTAATAAAAATTATTTTGGACCAATTAGACAACAAAAATCATTTTAGACTAAATAAAACATATTGGACCGGATTGGGTAAAAAATTAAGGGTCTATAGTTTGCCCCTTGCTTGAATGATCTGAAACCTTAGTGAAAGAGAGTGAAAAGCAATAAGACTCAATTTTTGATGAGACGGTTGAGGTTTTGGGTTCTGGACCCGGTTCGAGTTCTGGACTCAAAGATAATTCTAGGTTCTGGACCTAAGGAAAATTTGGGTTCTGGACCCGGTTTGACTTCTGGACTCAAGGGAAATTCTAGGTTCTGGACCTAAGAAAAATTTTGGTTCTGGACCCGGTTTGAGTTCTGGACTTAAGGAGAATTCTAGCTTCTGGACCTAAGAAAAATTTGGGTTCTGGACCCGGTTCGAATTCTGAACTCAAGGGAAATTCTAGGTTCTGGACCTAAGAAAAATTTGGGTACTTGGACCTGAGAATGGGTGCTTGGACCCGAGATTGAGTTTGACTGACCTTTTATCATTTGAGAAGTCTGACTGCTCCGGCTGTTTTATGCATTGTGATTCTTCACCATCAAAATGGATCACCCTTTGAGATTGGGTCTTCACCCTTAAAAATGGATCTTCATCCTTTGAGATTGGGTCTTCACCCTTAAAAATGGATCTTTATCCTTTGAGATCGGGTCTTCACCCTTGAAAATGGATCTTCATCCTTTGCGATCGGGTCTTCACCCTTGAAAATGGATCTTCATCTTTTGAGATCAGGTCTTCACCCTTGAAAATGGATCTTCATCCTTTGAGATCGGGTCTTCACCCTTGAAAATGGATCTTCATCCATTGAGATCGGGTCTTCACCCTTGAAAATGGATCTTCATCCTTTGAGATCGGGTCTTCTTTATTCTTTGAAGATGGGAGTGACACGGCCAGTGGCTTGGCCGTGTCCCTTGGGTGTGTCAGCTTCTGTGTTTTTTTCTTTGGTTCTTCTTTATTCTTGGCTTAGGATGGGACACGACCAAGCTTGTGGTCGTGTCATGTGACATGGCCACTGGCTTGGCCGTGTCACCTGCCAGTGTCACCTACTGCTTCCCTTCTCTCTTTGCTTGGTCTTTCTTGGCTTTGCCCTTTAGGTGAGACACGGCCAGTGGCTTGGCCGTGTCTCCTGCCCGTGTCATGTTCTACCAAGATTTCCTTTGAGGTGACACAGCCAAGCTTGATTTGGCTTGGCCATGTCTTGCTTGATCCATGTTCTTCTTTCCTTGTTTTGATCTTTCAAGGGAGTTTTTGCACTTTAACCACTTTTCCCTTACAATTGCTTTTTCCTTTTTTCTCCAATTTTGATTGGATCTTATATCCTCTCCTTGCCCCCCCAAGGATTTTTCCTTCATGCAAGCTTTGATTGATGTTTTTCTTGTCATGCATTTCTTCTCTTTGCCTTGTGACTGGGACTTCCACAAGCGAATAGGCTTTCCATGCCCCCTTGATTCAATATCTTCTTTTGATTCTTTAATTCGCAGGGTGTTTGCTGTTCATTTTGCCAAAGAATAGACAACACAAGACAAGAAAGTGCGATGTGATATGCTCATGTATGCATGATATGCCTGAATAATACTTACAGTCGTTCCATCAACTCACAGACCAAGGTGATTAGCAGAAGTATTCTCATTGGTTCCTTTTTGATGCTCGTTCAAGCCTCGCATTGGAATGATTGAAAGCTTTGCATTTGTGGCTTTTATCTTCAAGATGTTGAAAACATGAGTGGTGGAGACCCTAAGCAGCAGAGTCAGGGATGTATCCATTTCAAACTATGTTTCAGCTTGTCAGTTGGTAGTTTCTTCATGACCTTGCCATTAATCAATTCAACATACTTCCCTTAACTTGAAGGCTTTGTATGACAAAACATTTTTTTGAATTTTTTTGAATTTTTTGAATTTTGATTTTGAAATCAAATGTTAGCTTTACCAAATTAATGTCAATGTACCTCAGGACTTGATTTTCCAAATTAACATATCTATAACATGATAACACTAGTTGCCGTACTAAACTCGGGAATCATTTCTATTTAAGCAAGAATTGTTGCACTTCCGATAGGCACATACACATTACTTGGCCAAAGGTCTCATTTGAGTTTAAATATTGTCTATCTCATATGCATGCTTATCCAAACTATCTCCACTAATAGACTCTACCTACCAAGAGAGATCAACAGGTCTTTGATAGGCTTGAAATGGAGTCTATAAGGGACACAGGTTTAAGTGAAGGCCATTTTGAGATAGGAGCTGGTGTGACACAATGGACAAACCTTCACACTACAAATTTCTTGTTTGAACTTTAGGTAGCTGGGAGAAATCTTGCTAGTCTTCCAAGTTCTTTCTATCTTCTTGGCATTAATTTGGATCTTGATTAGGACAATCTTTGCCCTTGCAAAAAGTTTAAGACCCAAATTTGTTTCTTTTCCTCTTTTCCCTTCCTTTTCTATATTTCTTATTCTTCCCTTTCTTTGAGCATTCTATCATTTTGTCCCTCTTCTTTGTAGGACTGTCAAGTATAGAATTTCCAAGAATAGTCTTTCTCCCTTTTTTCTTTGATTTTGATCGAATCTTTAGTTGGATTGGACCAATTCAAGTCAAAACGTCCTTATAAACCAAATGGAAGTCTTTTGTTGGCTTAGGTAAAAGAGAACTCAGTTGGCTTTTTGAACCATTTTGGGTTTTCTTTTTCTTTTTTTTTCTCTCTCTCTTTTTTTTTGTCTTTTTCTTTTCTTGTCTTTTTTTTGTCCCCCCCCCCTTTTTTTAGGTCAAATTGAGTTGTCTTGTTTGTACCAACTAGGGCTTCCAATAATGGATGAGGGGAGTAACATAAATCTTCATTAACAGGGATAAACCATTTGTTACTCTAATGTTGTCTTGATATATTAGAGAAATTAACTGAACTTCAACTACCCCTATGGTTTTGAGAACATCAACTATCCTTATGATCTTGAGAACTTCAACTATCTTCATGGTCTTGAGAACTTCAACTATCTTCATGGTCTTGAAACTTCAACTATCCTCATGATCTTGACTAATCATTGCTTTCTTTGATCTTCTTGCCTATTCATCTTAGTAATCATAAGACTTGTCAAAAGTATCACAACAGCTCAGGGTAGGTTATTGGGGTTTGCAAGCCAATAAAAAGAAAGCTAAAATTTTATGTAGGCTTAAAGGGACAACTAGGGATTGATATTTAATTGGGTGGATACTAGTTGTTGGCTAACCAGACAATGCCTTGATCATTTCTCTCTTAAATAAGCAGAGTTCAATTTCACCTCAAAATTTTGTCAAAGCATGTTCTAAGACTGACTAGGACCTAGACAAAGGTAATTATGCAGGAGCCCTCTCTAAGTAAGCATACACAACTCAATGCTATAGAGCCATTCCCTCACCTAGTAAAGTCATTCAAGTCATGATGCATAAATATATTAATTCATGAATTATCAAGCTAGATTCCTCATTGGTCGAGCACCAAAATGAACAAAGACCAACAAAAATTTTGATGAAAGTAATTTATTCAAACAACTTTAAATTTAAAAAACACAATAGTTCCAAAATATTAAATAAAGAAAGATTGAAAAGCAACATTCAAGCTAAGGAAAGTTCATTGAGTTAGGCTTCTTTCCCTTTCACATCTTCAACATTCCCATCTTGAAAAGAGGATAAAACAAAATCTTCTTCCAATCCTTTTCCCACCATAAAGGTTGCTGGTGGTGGCACTCTTCCAAATTTAAACAAAGGGTTGTCCTTGGTATTGGGCTTATCCGGCTCGGGTAGCTTGCCACTATCAATCAAATCTTGGATCTCATGCCTTAATCGGGTACACCTATCAGTCTCATGTCCTTGAGTCTGATGAAATTGACAAAAAGCCTTAGTATCAAATTTTGGGGGTAATGGACTAGGTAAAGGTCGAGGAGCCAATGGTTGTAACAACCCTTTCTTTTGTAGCTTATTGAAGACCCAAGACAAAGGCTTCCCCAGATCTGAAAACTACCTTCTATTTGCTTGACCGGTTACATTAACATCAACTTCTTTTTGTGTGCTTTGATTGTTAGGCTGGTCGTTCCCTTTCTCATTCCTTCTTATTGAAAAGCGATTCTTCTCCCTTTCCCACTCTTCAATTTGTAGACCATCTTGGAGAAGATCTTTGAAATCACGGATGAGTGTATGAGATATCCTCTCACGAAGATTAGGTAACACCCCTCTCACAATCATCCTTATTTGATCTGATTCATTGGGCCTCTTCTTGAGTAAAGCGGCCTTGTTTCTCCATCGCTTCACATAGTCCACAAAATTCTCATTTGGCCTTTGTCTAATGGACTCCACTTCCATTAAAGTAACTTCTAACTCAACATTATATCCGTATTGTTGGATGAAGGCTTTGTAAAGTAGATCCCAACTTTTTTGTGTTCCATCATCTAAGGTATTGAACCAATTTTAGACAACAGGGTCCAATGAGAGCATAAAGTACCTTAGGGTTTGAGCCTTAGTAGCTTGGGCAGATTGCATGGCAGTGATATACTGCTTCACACGAAGTTGGGGATTTCGGTGCCATTGTACTTAGCAAAGGAAGGCATCTTGAATTTATATGGGACCTCTTCATCTTGTTCAAATAGTTTGTCGATCTCAGACATCTCTTCGGTTTTCAACTTCTTCTCAAATTTCTTTTCTAAATCAGTAATCATCTTTTCAACATCGAATGTCTTGGTCTTTTCAATAGTTGCCTTCTCAACAGCCTTCGGTTCTTTCTTCTTTTCTTAAACCTCTTGGTAGTATTGAGCCCAATCATCATCATCATCATCAATGATCACCTTTTCATCATTAAAAGCTACTTCATCAATTTTAGCCTTCCCCTTGACTTTCTTGGTGCTAGTAGATGCTTCGGCATTGTTTCCTAAAATTGCGGCTAGTTGATTCTTTATGGTCTCAGCCATGGCCTCTTTTATTTCTTCCATATTGGCGTTGAGGGCCTCATCCACCATTCTTTGCATTTGTTCAGGTTCCATTGTTTTAGGTGAGCAAGTGATTGAGTCATTGCTAGATACTTCATCTCCGGTGTAGGTCAGATTGTTGTAAGCTTTTGAATTATCGTAATCCGGGGCTGTGAGCCAGAGAGGATCAATGATATGAGATGCAAATGTATGCATGTATGCATGTATGCACAAACAATCAACAGATAAAAATAGGACATTCCTTCCAACCTTATAACATCCATACACGAATGGCGAGTCTCTTTTCCTAGTTATATGGTTAACAAAATACCTGTTAGGAAATCAAGGAGATCACTGCAAACCAAAAACACGCATCATAAAAAATTTTGATCTCTGATTTCCCACCAGGATCCATGCTGTTCGTTTAATTCGACAAAAATGTTCAAAGAACTAACCTGTTGATGATTCGAAATCACAGTTTGGAAGAGATGCCTCGATCGCGAAACACCCTCTATCACGTATCCACATGAATGCTATCATCTGGAGTGCTAGCTCTCTGCAACGGCGAATGCTGGAAAAACATTTTCTCTAAAACGTATTAGGGTTCCTTTGTTTTCATTCTTTTTCATTTTCTAATGTTACCTCTAAGAAGACTTAACGTCTGGAGTGAATATAATCACTCCAGATTCCAATTCGAAATTGGATAAGGTAAGTCCGATTCAGAATCTAAATCTAATAAGGATTTTGAATATATTATCTAATAATATATATAAAAAATGAAAATAATAATAATAATAAATATTAATATCTAATATTAATATTATTAATATTATATCCAGCCCAAAGCGCATTCTTGTGTGTGACCCGATAGGCCCATATTAATTGGCAGTCAATTTAATCTCTATTAAACCAACAAGTCGTAATTGGCCTCTAGCAAGGCGTTACAACTACCCAATTAATATAAGGAATGTCCAATTTGCCTAATAATAGTAAATGCATTAATCCCTTTGTCACACAATATCTAGCTTGAACATAAGTTATGGTCAACGTCATACTTATATATTGTCCAAACTTATG
Source organism: Garcia nutans (assembly GCA_947685225.1). Classification (NCBI taxonomy): domain Eukaryota; kingdom Viridiplantae; phylum Streptophyta; class Magnoliopsida; order Malpighiales; family Euphorbiaceae; genus Garcia; species Garcia nutans. The sequence continues at coordinate 14,182,296 of CANTUV010000040.1, forward strand.
ATTACTCGATCTCTAAGTAGACTGATAAAAACAAATGAAATTGATCACACTATCAATTAATTTGAGCACGGCCATGCATTTCACAGTCTCACTTATCGAGGGGCCCAAAAGATATCTCTCTCAAAGAGAGGGACAAATTCTATCTTGATTGTTCATTATCCTCTACATAATTTCTATCATATATGATCATAACCTTTATTACTATCCAGTTACGGATAATGTTTGATCATGTCAAAATATAATAGTCCTTATATTGGAAACTATGACAATCTCAAGTCAAAGAATTAATACATAACTATCATGATATTTACTTATGATACTAACCCATGTAGTAATCTCATGATGGGTCTATCCAATACATTGTTCTCTAACAAGTATCTATGAAATTGATTTGTATCACTATACACATAACCATCTGATGATTATCAAATCAATGTTCATACTGGTTAAGAATTATTTTTTTTTATCTCTATAATAATAATAAACCAGGGACAAATATCAAAATTGTGTAACATGCAAACAAACAATAATGATAATAAAACCTCATTTATTAGTAATGAATGTATAACATAAAGATCCAAATAAATGGCCCAGGGCACATACACTAACAATACCAACATGGGGTATCTTGCTTTCGAATAATTCCCTCGGACGTTTCAACCAATAGTTGTATTTTCGAAAATGGAAATATATTAATGATAATTCCCATTAATTAGGTTTTAATCCATTTATCCAACTAAAGTAGCTTTTATACTATGCTGGATTAAAACGAAATTAAGAGGTTTATTATAAATAGATTTCTCACTTGAAAAAGGTAACTAATGATTCATGCCAAAAACAAGCCCATGGTTAATTTATTCTTAGTGTAACCTAGGCCCACAATTGATTTTTGGTATTTCATAATTGACCTAAATATTTTTGCAAGCTCTTTGTAAGAAAATGTCGGGTGAAAATAGTTTTGTTTCTAAGCCCATTGTAAAAGATTTTAGAAAAATGGATTTTGGGCTTAGTAAGTGGGCCATGGGCCAAAGAATTTATTTATTTATTTTTTAGAAAAGTATTATGTCCAAAGACCATCTTGAAAGATTTAAAAAATAGTTTTGGTCTTTTGGATTTTAGAGAAAAGTTTATTTTGAGCTTACAATATACTTAGGTCATATTAGAAAAAAGAACAAACCAAATAAGCCATGATTTAGACTAAGATAAACTAACCATAGTCAAACAACATGCATTTTGGGTAAAACCTAAGGAAAGTAACTAGGCCAATTACATGAGCTTTAGTCTTTGGGTTAAAAGGCTTAGGTTCCCATAGCAAGTATATACCAAATGGTATGAGGTTATGAGTGGTTATGCCATTCTCGATCTCCATACCTTGAGTGAAAGTATGGTATCCCTTACATAACATAACACGAATAACACGGGCGTACTAACTCACGCACACAATGCAATCTAATATGATGCAATGGATAATATCATTATAAGAAAGAAAAGAATAATATAAAGACCAACGGAATCAACTTCTCTTATCCCCAGTGGAGTCGCCACTGTGAGCGGGGATTTTCACCCCAACTCCCGGTGGAATAGTTCTTACGACTTCGGCACTGTTTAGGCTCGGGGCCTTAGAGAACACGGACCTAAGTCCAGAGAAAATGCAGTCGCCACCCGGACGGGCTGGGAAAAAGAAAGGGATGGATGACTCAATTCCTAAGGAATCCCCAACCCCCTAATGGGTTCGAAAAGTTGGGTACGTGTGGGGAAGGTGAGAAATGGCCCAGCACCCCCACAACGCCCGGTTCATTGGAACCGGTCTCCTTTACAGGTCTTAATATTATAAAATTCTTAAATATAATAACATTAACCATATTACACACAATAATTAAAAGAAAGCATCATTATATTAAAATCAAAGCAATGTCCAAACAAAATAAATAAATAGACACCCATCCAAGGATGGAAACATGTCCTTACATCACATGCCTAAATAGGACACCCACCAAAAGGTAGAAACATGCCCTTTACATAGGTTCTAAAATAGAAAAGCAAATTAAATTACATGATGTTTAACTAATGAGGTACCCACCAAGTGGAAACATAGCTCTTACAACTTTTGGAAATCTAAATTAATTGATAGAAGTAAATAATCATTCATCATAAACAAATCATTCATCAAAGCTATTAATCAAAATATAAAATAAACATCCATCCATGATAAATTAAATAAATCAAGTATTGAAATTAAATAAATTAAAGCATAAGAATAAATCAAAGCATAATCAAGTATGGAATTGAATAAAGCAAATAAAAGTCCAATTATGGCTACTGTGACTTTTTATAGAATTAAAATAAATTAGGGTTTTATGTTTTAAAGGGTTGGAAGACTCTTTAATTAACCAAATTAAGGTTTGAATGATGATATTAGGGGTTTAAACACTTTAAAATACTTTAATTTGTGATTTTTGGTTATTGGGTTCGTAAGCTACTGTGTAAAATTTATGTTTTTATGTTTTTTAATGTTTCAAAAGGATTAGGGTTCATAAAAATTAGGGTTTAAGGTTTTAAAAGGGTTAGTGTTCATTATTTTGGGTTTAAAAGTTGAATTTTGGATTTTAGGATTTAGAAGTAGGGTCACGGGTGGTAAATAATTTTTAGGGTTTTAGAAATCAATTTGATAATTTCATGAAGTTTTATGAATTTAAACAAATAAATTAAAGTTTTATAAGTAGAAAAGATGTTTTAGAAGACTTTTTGAATGAAATAGAACCTATTTTAAGATTTTAAAAGAAGCAGAATTTACATCTTAGTTTTGTTGAAAAATATGTTCAATTAGAGTTTTAAGGTTTTTAAGAAGAAAAAATAACAATTTTAAGCCTTTTGGACTATAAACCAACGAAATAAGGTTTTTTTTTTTTTTGCTTTAGAGAAACTAAATTAAATTTCAAAGGTTTTTAATTTTGATTTCATAGATTTGCTACTGTGTAAAAAAAAACAATTAAAGAAAATTAATTAACACATACCTTCTTTTGATGATTTCTCCAAAAACAATTCTTCTTGGATGAACTAGCTCCAAAGACAAGCTTTTATTGCCTTTGAATCCTCTAAATCATGCTACTACTGTTCTAGAAAAAAGTTGAATTGAATTTCTTCTATTCCTTCCTTGATTTGGTTTCAAAATTTCCAAACTCCTCTTGGATTTTTGCCTCCTCCAAATTAATTGCCTTTGGTCCTTATTTATAATGGTTTAGGTTGTTTATTCCCAATTAGTTAAGGTAAGTAATATTAATAAAAAAAGAAACCAAAACCTAATTGGATTAGGTTTCGAAAAATTTGCGTCAGAAAATTTGCGCTGTCGAAAAAAAACTGCTGCGGAAAAACTGCGCTGGCGAAAAAATCTGCTGCAGCTGGCTGCGGCAGCGTGCGTGGAGCGGGCCCGTAAGCTATTTCGCAGGCAGAAAATTTTTGTGTGCTAAATAGCACAGTGATTTCGCCCGAAGGAATTTCCTGCGGGCGAAATGCTCACGGGCCCGTGCCTACAGGCCTGTGCCCACAGGCCCATGCGACAATTTTTTCGTCGCCGATTTTTCCGACTCCGACTCCGATTTTTATTTTTATTTTTATTTTTTGACTTTTATTTGTTTATTTCTATTTTTTATTAATAAAAATTAGATACTAAAATAAAAATTATTTAATAAAAATTATTTTGGACCAATTAGAACACAAAAATCATTTTAGACTAAATAAAACATATTGGACCGGATTGGGTAAAAAATTAAGGGTCTACACCTAGGTTGTGTACTTGGACCCGAGATTGGGTACTTGGACCCGAACTTGAATTGATTTGGGTACTTGGACCTGAGAATGAATTAATTTAGATTTAATTTGGGTACTTGGACCCGAGAACGAATTTGACTAACCTTTTATCAGTTGAGAAGTCTGACTGCTCCGGCTATTCTATGCATTGTGATTCTTCACCCTCGAAATGGATCTTCATCCTTGAGAATTGGGGTCTTCATCTTTGTAAATGGATCTTCATCCTTGGAGATTGGGTCTTCTTTGTTCTTTGAAGATGGGAGTGACACGGCCAGTGGCTTGGCAGTGTCTCCTGGGTGTGTCAGCTTTTGTGTATTTTCTTTGGTTCTTCTTGACTTTGCCCCTTAGGAGAGACACGGCCAGTGGCTTGGCCGTGTTGCCTGCCAGTGTCACCTACTGTTTCTTTTCTTTCTTTGCTTGGTCCTTCTTAACTTTGTCCTTTAGGTGAGACACGACCAGTGGCTTGGCCGTGTCGCCTGCCCGTGTCATGTTCTGCCAAAATTTCTTTTGAGGTGACATGGCCAAGCCCGATTTGGCTTGGCCATGTCTTGCTTGATTCATGCTCTTCTTTCCTTGTTTTGATCTTCCAAGGGGGGGTTTTTGCACTTTAACCACTTTTCCGTTGCAACTGCTTTTCCTTTATTTGATTCTTTAATGATTGTTGCAGGTTGTTGGCTCGATTGATCATGAGGCTGGACCTTCCTTTATTGTTCCTTCATCTGCTCGCTCTAGCCCGTCAGATATGCCATCTCATCCGCGGGGTATTGATATGAACTACCTAGTACATTCCTTATTTCATAATAGTTTATGCTATATGTATGCATGATTATGTATGCTCTTACCTTTTATCCTTCTTGGCTCACAGCAGATGCTTGAAGAATAGAAAAGGAAACTTCAAGAAGAGTTGGCTGCAAGTCGTCAGCAGGCTTCTCATTTTGAAAGTTTATATCATCAATCCGAACAAAATTTCTGAGACTTCCGATTTCAGGGAATGAGGGATCCAGTGCTTCTTCATCGAGAGGCCCCCAGACTGATGACCATGAGATCCTTTCGTCTGCTTCTGATGAGGACCATGACAAATCGAAACTCATAGGCAATAGAGATTTTAGTGCTTCTGCTTCGGATGATCCCGGGACAAGTAATTTGCCCCCTCCTTCAATAGGTGATGACTTTTTCAAGTCTTTACTTGGTGACCTACCACCACTCTCTTAGTGATATGTAAACATTGTAGCAATTGTAAAACATTGTACAATAATGAAAAATATACAATTTTCCTCTTTACTGTAATCCTCTCCCTCTTTTTTTTTCGTTACTACCAAAATTATTTATTTATTTTTTTTATTATTTTATATATATATATAGTACATCATAATTAATATCCACCTTATTTGATACACCAAATCCAAGGTGGTAAAGGAAATTGTCACTTCCTTTTCTTAGACCATATGGTCTTATCCTTTCCCATCATCTTTTCCATTTCACTTTTGGAAAAGGTTTATTTTCTTCTATATAAATCACCTTGCATGCCCCTTTTAGTGCAAAAACCAAAATTCTTTTCCCTTTCAATGTGAAGAACCTTTTAGCAATTTTAATTCTCCTTTATTCAACAACCATGACCGAGTACCATTTAAAGAAAATAAAAATTCTATTTAAGAATATGGATGCCATCCATTGGAAGCAAATTTCAAGGTCAAAGCTTGATGTTTTAAAATGCTTTCAAAATGTCAAACTGGACCACTCCTTCTTACATGTCGTGGCTTCCTTGTGGGATACGGATTCTAGGGTATTTAAAATTAATAGCTTTGAAATGTGTCCCTTGATTGAAGAATTTGAGGCCATCCTTGGATATCCCAATAATCAACAAATAGCATTACCTATATTGATTTCCAAGACTCAACAGAAGATGCATATGTTATTTCAAATTCCAAAACCAGAAATTCTTCAGTTGATGAGAGGTGAAAAAATTCTACTTGCTCCTTTGATTGACTTTTGTTCCTCTCATTTGGCTCCTACTAAGGCATGGGGATGCATGCTTTGTCTTTGCTTGTTAGGCCAATTCTTGCTTGTTTCTTTTGACGGCGATATTGACCCACGAGTATTGGATATCATGGATCAAATGGAAGGAGGCATGTCGTCGATACCTATGATTTTAGCCGAGACCTTAGTTGGATTAGACCGATTTAAATCGGGATTGTCAAAGAGACTGACTGGGAGTTTGTTGCTACTTAAGGTAATTACCTAAACTGCCCTTTTGGGTTTTTCATTTAGGTTTTCTCTTTTTTTTATATATATATTTTTTATTGCTCTAACTTTTGCCTAGTCCGCCCATGTGGGTTTTCGGAACTAGCGAGCTGTCCTAATTTTTGCTTAAGCTACCCTTACGGGTTTTCAACTTAGCAGACTCTTTCTCTTTTTTTTTTAACTTAATTCTTTCTTCACAGATTTGGCTTCAGGAGCGTCCCTATTTGCTTGATACTCCCTTTATGGATTTTGCCAGATACGTGCCACGTCATCATTCTGCTAGGAAGCTACTCCATCCTGCTTCTTCATATGCTGACTGGGTCAACTGGATCCACTCACGCTCTGAAGTCAATGTCCGTTGGTTGGTACCTTGGTGGAAGATTTCTCGTATCACCATGCGGACATACTTGATATACGTTCCCCTTGCTGCTCTTCGTCAAGGTACATGCTATGATCCTCGCCGACTTGGTATTCAGTATGGAGCTGAGCCTCGTGATTCTGACTTTGCTCCTGACCTAGACATGCCTTGCTTGACTGAAGCCTACTTGGATCGATTAAGGCAAAGCTGGCCTGCACGTTTCATTTATCGACTGCCATAGATTTTACATTTGTCAATTCGAAAAATGTTTTGTTAGGATGAAAAAATAATTAAAGTAATAAAAGATGCTTCTTTTCAATTTATAATTTGTCATCACCTTTTACTATAATGATTATTTATTTCATCCATATCTGGTCAAATACTTATAACAGTGCACATAGAACAATTTTAACATTAATTTTGTTTTATTAAATTGGGGAACAACCAAACATAAAGCCAGCATACACAAGATCACTCCTGTTGCCAATTAGCCCTTTCAGGTTTTCTAATTGACGATTTTCTCTCATTTAACCCTAATTATTGTCTAGTCCGCCCTTTCGGGTTTTCGGAACTAGTAGGCTGCTCTAACTTTTGCCTAGGCTGCCCTTTTTGGGTTTTCAACCTAGCGAGCTTTTTTCTCCTTTTTTTTATACATAAAACCTCTTTAACCTGTTAATGTTTACTGGGTCACTAAATTCGTTCCCATCCATGTCTGATAACTTCACCGCACCTTTGCTCATGACCTGTTTCACGGCATATGGCCCATCCCAGCTAGGTCTGAACTTCCCTCTTGGATCAGATACATTAGGCTTACATTGCTTCAACACCAAATCCCCAATTCTAAATTTTCTAACCTTGACCCTTCTATTGTAGGCCCGAGCTATCTTCTTTTGATACAGTTGGTAATGATACAATGCCTTTAATCTTCTCTCTTCTAATAAAGCTAATTGTGTGTATCTGCTTGCTACCCATTCCGTTTCAGGCAATTCAGCTTCCAAGACCACTCTTAATGACTTGATCTCAATTTCAATTGGTAACACTACTTCCATTCCATAAACCAAAGAGAACGGTGTCATCCCAGTAGGTGTTCGCACACTTGTCCTATATTCCCATAAAGTAAAGGGAAGCATTTCCGACTAGTCCCTATAAGTCTTGGTCATCTTGGACAGAATTTGCTTAATTGTCTTGTTTGTTGCTTCCACGGCACCATTAGCCTTTGGTCTATAAGGAGAGGACCTATGATGATGAATTTGGTACTTGGAGAATAAATCCTTAACTGCTCCTTGAAACTGTACCCCATTGTCTGATATCACACTGTGCGGGACCCCATATCTGCAAATGAGATTCTTTTCGATAAACCTAGCCATTTGACTTGCACCCAGGTTGTTGAAGGATTCGGCTTCGACCCATTTTGAAAAATAATCAACTGCTACTATAATGAAACGGTGACCGTTTGAGGCTGTCGGATGTATTTCTCCTATAATGTCGATACCCCATGTGGCAAATGGCCAGGGTGAAGACATTGAATGCAGTTCTTCAGGAGGCATGTGATTCAAGTTACCATACATTTGACATTGCTGGCACTTCTTGACAAACTCAATACAGTCTCTCTCCATGGTCAACCAATAGTAACCTTGTCGAACAATCTTCTTAACTAGGGCCAAACCACTCATGTATGGACCGCAACTTCCCGCATATATTTTAGACATGATGCACTCCACTTCAGGCTTTCTTAAACATCTCAAATGCACTCCATCAGGCCATCTTCGGTATAACTCTCCATGGAAGGTGATGTATTGCAATGACCACCTCCTTATGGCTCTTCTCTCTTTCTTTGTTGCCCCTGGCGGGTATTCTCTTTCCTCCAAAAATCGCCTTATAGTATCATACCATGCATCATGGTCCATATCAACTTCCATGATTGTCTAATATTCATAGCAAGGAGTTGATGAACTGGTCAAGATCAGAGGCTTAAGGAATAAGCTGGCAGGATTTTCCCATACCGAAGCCAATGTGGCTAGGGCATCAGCCATCTGATTTTCTTCTCTTGACAGGTGTATAAACCTACACTCCTTAAAATTCTTCTTCATCATGGTCAAATAATGGTGGTATGGTTTCAATTTTTTTCTTTCAACTCTTACTCTCCATTTCTTGGGAAACTACTAGCAACGAATCACCATAAACTTCCACCTTATCCACCTTCATAATCATTACGGTTTCTAAACCAAAAATACAAGCTTCGTACTCCACCATATTATTGGTTGCCCTAAATTTCAACTTTTTGGCTAAAGGGATGAGCTCCCCTTCGGGCAATTCTAGTATAACTCCCAAACCTGCTCCTTTCCTGTTTGCTGCTCCATCAAAATACATTTTCCAGCCTTGTACTTCAATTGCTTCTAAATGTTCATCTAGAAACTCCAAGATTACCTCTTCACTTTCCGGTAATGGCTGTTGAGCCAGGAATTCTGCAACCGCTCTACCTTTGATTGTTTTCCTGGTTAGATACTCGATCTCGAATTCTTCTAATATTATCAACCATCGACCACATTTCCCAATTAAAAAGGGTGTCTCCCTCAAGTATTTCATTGGATCCAACCTGGAAATTGCTTGCACACTATATGATTGAAAGTAATGCCACAACTTCTTAGAAGACCAAACCACAGCTATACATGTCTTTTTAATGATACTATACTTAATTTCATAATGTAGGAGCTTTGTACTCAAATAATAAACGGCATGCTTAATCCCCGACTCATCTGCTTGGGCTAGCATGGCTCCTATCGACTCTTCTTCTACTGCTAAGTATAGTAATAGAGGTTTGCCGGGTTTAGGTGGTTTCAAAACAGGTGTGTCACGACCGGCCATAGCAGGTATGTACAGTAATTACGTGTACAGTATTCACACGTGCTGACAAAGTAGACATGCTAAAGAGATCCGGCTAACCCTAGACCGTTAAGCTATAATTCATTAAAGGACCAGGGTTAAACGTGCGTAACTAACGGCGATGGGTGACCAGTCTGGGAAGTCTTAATAATGTATGTGATAGTGTAATGAAATGGAAACTAGAGAAAAACAGGTAAAAACTGTGAACTGTGACTTTCTTCGGAAACGCTCCGTTAGAGAGAAATGAAGACACATAGACTAGGGGCATTTTGGTCATTACTAATTAAAATTTATACATGAATCCAGAATAGGAAATATACACACGAGTGTGTAGAGGACGTCGAGGGGTTAAATATGAAACGATCGTCAGTAGAAACGGAGCCCGGGCAAATCCGAGCAAAGAAAGGACCTTAAGGGAATTTTGTAAAAAGACGAGGGCTTATTGGTAATTTTTCAAAATGACTTGGAAACCTAAAATAGACATTAAAAATGGAAAGTAGAGGTTGAGAGGGTCAAAACCATATGTGGTTCACTTCGTGGAACCACACGGTTTAAAAGTTACAGACAATCAATCGTCGGAGGGTATTTTGGTCTTTTCACATCCTAAATCATAAAATTACAGCAAAGGGAATAAGAGGGGCCAAAATATGATTAAAAGAAAGCCCAATGGCTTGGGCCTTAAATAAATAAAAGAGAGAGACAATTGTACCAATGAAAAATGGCCATTTTGCCTTAAAGTGGACCAATTGGAATTAAGCATTTGTCTTAACACATAATTAGCTATTTAGAATTATTAAAAAAGGAAAAAGTAAAAGGGATGGACAAATGGCCCTAAAGCCTTCATCCACCCCAAAAGTGGACATCATTTCCACCATATACCATAGCAAGAAGAATAAAAACTCTCCCCCAAAACACTCCCAAACCCGTCGGCCTCCATAAGAAGAACACCAAGGAATTTCTAGTTTTTGTCAAGTTTGATTCAAGTTCAAGGTGAGTTTTAAGGTTTTAAAGCATGTAGACTTCAATTCTAGTATCAATTTTAAGTATTTATACATCTATTGGAAGATTGGAAATTGGGGTTCTTATGGTGGATTTGGGGAAAACTTAAGTAGTGATGATATTGATTAATTAAATGGAAGAATTAAGGTTTCTAAGGTTAGATTAGAACTTAATTTGAAAAGAAATGGAAGGGTAGTGCATGTTCTAAATTCCTAGGATTTATGGTTGAGGTTGTGTTGTGAAATTTTTGTAGGCAAGGGTGGAAATAAGGAGAAGGAAGAGCTTGAAAGAGAAGGAAAAGCAAAAGGAAATTAAAATACAAGGTTTGGTACTTTACCTTGGAAGAATTAATTTTTCTTTCATTTTCTTGTCAAAAATTTATCTATGGAACTTTTGCTATGGATGCCTAAATGTGTTGTTTGAGTTTGAATTCAATTGTTGAGTGGTATTTTTGAAGCCATGTGGTGATTGGGTTGTTTAAATTCAAACAAAATCTAATGTTTTCAATGATTTTTGTAAAAGAGTTTATGAACTCCATTTAGTCCAAATTGATTTAAACAATCAAGTTATTTTAAAAGGGAAGTATGTAACGACCCTCCCCGACCAGGTCGGCTGCCCGGCCCACTAGTGGCTTACGGCCCGGCCTTTTCACCACCTGGGCACGGAGTCCGTAGGAGGCAAGCGATCGCTACAGTACTGGACAGCCCTCGCAGCCCACCCAGCAGGATTTGTTTATTTGGCTCCCTAAGGAGTCGCCTCCCTGGATCGAACCCCTGACCTCCCACTTAAGAGAGCCAGTGAGAACCATCCAGTACCATTTCTGCTCCTTTTTAACTGTAACGACCCTCCCCGACCAGGTCGACTGCCCGGCCCACTAGTGGCTTACGGCCCGGCCTTTTCACCACCTGGGCACGGAGTCCGCAGGAGGCAAGCGATCACTACAGTACTGGACAGCCCTCGCGGCCCACCCAGCAGGATTTGTTTATTTGGCCCCAAGAGGTCGCCACCCTGGATCGAACCCCTGACCTCCCACTTAAGAGAGCCAGCGAGAACCATCCAGTACCATTTCTGCTAGCCGACCTGGTCGGGGAGGGTCGTTACAGTTAAAAAGGAATGCTACGGATTTTTCTTAACTTTCAAACCTAGGCTCTGATACCAAAACAATTGTAACACCCCCACACCCAATACATACACCCTACATACACCATACTGTAGTATACATGTATCGAATATAGGAATGCTACGGATTTTTCTTAACTTTCAAGAACACCTTTTAAATAATATCATAATATTATTTTTCAGTATACAATATAGATAATAAGTAATTAGCTTGTAAGATACAACAAAATAGATATAGATATGTTTATTTAGTACGCAGCGGAATTTATAAAATAGTTACATATATGGAAGCATTTAAATCCATTTTTTACAAATATACATATATTCACATTATAAACAATATTTACAAAATATAAAGAAGTTATACATGATTGGCAAATCTTCTCTGATCTTTAAGTTCCCAAAATCAACTCTTCAACGTCTACTCTCACTCGGTCTCGAAGAGCTCTCGGGTTCAACTCTACTACCTGCGCGATTAAACACTATCGCGCTAAGCCAACGGCTTAGTAAGACAAATCATGTTCATATTATGCTTCCATGCAATGCAATGTCATACCCTTTTATTAATGCAAAACATCACCATAGATGGAAATCTAACATTCTACCTTTGCATTTCACAAATCATATAATCATACCGCATTTCCAATACAACATTATAGATGCAAAGCTATCAACATATTTTTATAATTCATAAACCACACACATATAAAAAAAAAACATATCATGTTTCAACATTTTTCCATATACCTTATTAATCAATTATTTTACCATTCATGACTCACATTAAACAAAGACAAGCATGGGCCCAAAACACACTAATATGCCATTCAATTTTCAGAGTTAATGCTTTGGTTTTGTTATCACATTTATCAATATCATATACCCAACTAGGCTTCAAGGATTAGGTTCAACCAAGCTTCAAGGGGAGCAAAGCATGCTAAGCCTCAACCCAACTTGGCTTCAAGAACCAACCCAACCTAGCTTCAAGGGTTGTAACATCTCAATTAGGCTTCAAGGATTCAATCCAACCTAACTTCAAGAGATTGTTACTATCATTAGGCATGCCACCAATAACAAACTCTGAAAATGGAATAACACATTAGCCACACAATTCATTTACATTTCATTCTCAATTCTCATCAATTAGGCAAACATGCCATATATCTTTCAATTGAATCATCATAGTCAATCACAATGGCCTCAAATCAAACAATATCTCAATTCATATTACATCATTGATACAACATTTCAAAGTACATACCACATTATCATTCACAATGCATATAGCCTAACATTGTTCATATGTTTCATCAATATCAACAAATGTTTGCTACAATCTCAACATCCATGAATGTATGTTCCACATATATTTGATTAGGTCATTCTTATCTTTGAAGTATATTTAAAGTGTTTATGTTTAGGTTTAAGTATCAAAAATATCTTTAAAGAATCAAAACCATACAAAAAGAACAAAAATAGAAACAGTAGCCAACACATTTGAGGGACACGGCCAAGCTTGTGGCCATGTCTCTCAACTTAATTTTGGCAGTGACAGACACTGGCATGGGACACGGCCGTGTCTCTTAAAAATTAACCCAACACGGCCAAAATTTCCATGACTTGGCAGTGTCTCTCTTTGCTTTTGGCCGTGTCACTCATGAACAAAACCCTAACCAAAAACCAACACTCTTTCAATTGCATTTCCATACTTTTTGCACAACAATCATCTCATTCAAATGAACACAATCAATGACATAAACACATATCTTACATAAACATCACAATAATCACTTTAACAACACATTTACATACAAACCATTCCAAAACCCTAAAACCAACATCCTTCTCCATCCTTCAAAATCAACATCCACCACTTCCAACATCAATACCTTTTTAAACTCTTAACTTAACACCAATTTTAACACTTGAAAACACATCACAAACACCTATCATCAACTAATCAACAAACCCTAATTCACTTCAAATGAATAAAGAAATCAAAGAAAAGAACTTACCAAAGTTGTTGAACTCCACAAATCTCCAACTTGATTCCTTGATTCTCTCTTCAATCTTGATTTTGGAACAACAAAAATCAACTCTTGTTCTTTGGTTTTGGAGAGCCGGCCACTACCATCAAGAAGAAGAGAAAATGATGAAGAAACAAAGTCAATTTCTCCTTAAATCTCCACCAAGTGATTTTAACAAGACAATTACCAAAACACCCCTCATCACTTAACTTAGCTTTTGTCACTTGCATGCCCAAATATGTAATTTCACAAATCTCAAATAAAATATCTTCTTGCATTGACTCTCTATTTGACTTATGTATATGTTAATTATATCATCATATAAATAACATATACACTTCTCTCTAAACCCTCTTTTCTTTCCCAAAACACATATACACAAGCATTCTCTTTCAAATTTCTTTTCTTATCACATAACATATACATTCAAACCAATTGACAACAACAACATAATCAAAACTTCTAAGGCATACATGAGGATATTACAATTCTCCCCCTCTAAAAAGAAATTTCATCCTCGAAATTACCTGATATCAAGTCCGAAATAATTGAGGATATTGCTCTCGCATGATTTGTTCACTTTCCCAAGTTGCCTCTTCCTTTCCATGATTCTTCCATAAAATCTTCACCAATGGCACTCTCTTGTTTCTCAACTCTTTCACTTCACGTGCCAAGATAGCAACTGGTTCCTCTTCAAATGTCAGATCGGGACTCACTTCAATTGATTCAACTGGCAAAACATGAGATGGATCCGATCTGTACCTTCTCAACATAGAAACATGGAATACATTATGGATACGATCCAACTCAGGTGGTAAAGCAAGCCGATAAGCAACTGGCCCAACTCTCTCTAAAACTTCATACGGTCCAATGAATCGAGGACTCAATTTCCCTTTCTGACCGAACCTCAAAATCTTCTTCCAAGGAGACACTTTCAAAAATACTTTATCTCCAACATTAAACTCTATGTCTCTCCTTTTCAGATCTGCATAAGACTTCTGTCGGTCTAAAGCTGCTTTCAACCTGCCTCGAATCAATTTCACTTTCTCTTCAGTTTCTTTAATCAAATCAGGCCCAATTAATTTACTTTCACCAAGTTCACTCCAACATAATGGTGTCCTACACCGTCTGCCATACAATGCTTCGAATGGTGCCATACCAATGCCGGATTGGTGACTGTTGTTATAAGCAAACTCCACAAGCGGTAGAAATCTGTTCCAACTTCCAGAGAAATCGATGACACAGCTTCTCAACATATCCTCAATAATCTGTATCACTCTCTCTGACTGCCCATCTGTCTGCGGATGGAATGCAGTGCTGAAGTGTAATCGAGAACCCAAAGCACTATGCAAACTTTTCCAAAATCTTAAAGTAAACCGGGGATCTCGATCAGACACTAAAGAAATTGGAACACCATGTAACTTTACAATCTCATGGATATACAGCTCAGCTAACCTCTCCAAAGAGTAATCCATCCGAACTGGAAGGAAATGAGCTGTCTTAGTCAACCTATCAACAATCACCCATATGGCATCATGCTTCTTTTGTGTCAATGGCAAACCAGACACAAAATCCATTGTCACTCTTTCCCACTTCCATTCAGGCACTGACAAAGGCTGAAGTAACCCGGTTGGAACTTGATGCTCTGCTTTTACCTTCTGACAAGTGAGACATTTGGACACAAAATCTGCAATGTCTCTCTTCATACCGGACCACCAGTAATGTTGTCTCAAATCATGATACATCTTGGTATTGCCCGGATGCATAGCAAACACTGACTGATGTGCTTCTTCCAAAATGATCCTTTTTAAATTTGCATCATCGGGTACACACAATCTGTTCTTAAACCAGAGACTCCCATCATTTCTCACAATAAAATCTCTACTTTTCCCGTTCTGGCAATCTGACACAATCTTTTGAATCTTTTCATCAGCCAACTGAGCCTCTTTAATCTGATCCAACAAAACTGGTTTCAAATGCAACTATGCCAACAATGCACCATCATCACAAGGTACAATACTGGCATACAATGCTCTCAACTCAACAAGCAACGAGAGCGAATAAACAGTCAAACCTGCCAAAGACTTCCGACTCAAGGCATCAGCAACAACATTTGCTTTACCTGGATGATAATCAATCAAACAGTCGTAGTCTTTAATCAATTCCAACCATCTCCTCTGTCGAAGATTAAGCTCTTTCTGGACACCCAAATATTTCAAGCTTTTGTGATCAGTATAGATGAAACATTTCTCCCCAAACAAAATAGTGTCGCCAAATCTTCAATGCAAACACAATTGCTGCTAGCTCTAAATCATGGGTCGGATAATTAAGCTCATGCGGTTTCAACTGTCGAGAAGCATAAGCTATAACTTTACCTTCTTGCATCAGAACACAACCCAAACCACTATGTGAAGCATCACTGTAGATCACATATGGTTTGCCTTCCACAGGTAAAGTAAGAACAGGCGCTTGAGTCAACATTTCTCTCAACTGCTCAAAGCTAGCCTGACACTGATCCATGCACACAAATCTAACTCCCTTTCGAAGCAATCTGGTGAGTGGAGTAGCTATCAAAGAAAATCCTTTCACAAACCGTCGGTAATAGCCTGCCAAACCCAGAAAACTTCTAACTTCAGTCACTGACTTTGGTGTACTCCAATTCAGAATAGCTTCAACTTTACTCGGATCAACTCTAATACCCTCTGCTGAAACTATATGACCCAGAAAAGCTACTTGGTCCAACCAAAACTCACACTTCGACAGTTTAGCAAACAACTGCTTCTCTCTCAAAATCTGCAACACAATCCGCAGATGCTTGTCATGTTCCTCTTTATTCTTTATTCCGTGAATACACCAGAATATCATCAATAAACACTACCACAAACTGATCCAAATAGGGCCTAAACACCCTATTCATCAAGTCCATAAAAGCTGCAGGTGCATTCGTCAAACCAAAAGGCATAACTAGAAACTCATAATGCCCATACCTGGTCCGAAAGGCTGTCTTAGGAACATCTTCAGCTCTGACTCTCAGCTGATGGTACCCTGATCTCAGATCAATTTTAGAAAACACAGCTGCACCCTTCAATTGATCAAAGAGGTCATCAATTCTAGGCAAAGGATATTTATTTTTAATAGTCACCTTGTTCAATTGCCTATAATCGATACACAACCTCATAGTACCATCTTTCTTCTTCACAAATAGCACAGGAGCTCCCCAAGGAGAAACACTGGGGCGAATAAATCCTTTGTCCAACAACTCCTGCAATTGCACTTTCAACTCCCTCAATTCTGCTGGTGCCATTCTATAAGGAGTAATAGAGATAGGAGTGGTACCAGGCAACAATTCAATACCGAACTCCACCTCTCTCTCAGGAGGTAACCCTGGCAACTCCTCTGGAAACACATCTAGGAACTCTGCAACTGTGGGTATATCATCAATAGGAGAACCCCTTACTCTAGTATCTACCACATGAGCAAGATAGGCTTCACACCCCTTTCTAATCAATCTTCTAGCTGCAACAACTGAAACAAATAAGGAGGCTAGCTGTTCCTGCTCATTAGATACTATCACCTCTCTACCATCAGCAGTTCTCAAAGAAACAATTTTCCTTTTACAATCTACCACAGCTCCATGTCTAGATAGCCAGTCCATGCCTAGAATCACATCATATTCCTTAAATGGCATCTCAATCAAATCTCCAAGGAACTCCTCACCTTGCACCCTCACTACACTATCTCGGTGCACCTTGCTCACAATCACACTATGCCCTAAAGGATTTGTCACCAATACATCAAATCCTAGGGACTCAGCATGCATATCAGACACCGGCAAAATGGATGCACTAATATAAGAATGAGTGGAACCCGGATCAATCAAAGCAAGTACTGGAGTATCAAATAAAGAAAAAGTACCAGCTATGACTGCCGAAGCATCTGGCTGCCTCTGCATAACATATATCCTCTGGGAAGACCCAACCTCCTCTGGTCTACTCTCTCTGGATGTAGAACCTCCTCTAGCACTGAACCCAGATCTGCCTCCCCGGCTGCTACCTCTGCCTGCTCGACCTCCCCTCACACTAGGTCGAGAAGCTGCAGTATCAACTGACATCTGTTCTTGCCTCTCAGGACAATCTCTAACAAAGTGATCTGGTGATCCACATCTGAAACAAACCCCTGCTACACCAGTCTTCCAACAAGGACCACCATGTGGCCTACCACAATGAATACAGATGGGAAGAGTGGATCTCTGAATCATTGGGGTCGGAGCACTCGCCACTGAAGCTGCAGGTCTAAATCTCTGCCTCTGTAACTGCACTGACCTACCAGCTGGCCTCTGACTCCTACTAACTCTAGGAACAAAGCTTCCTTTACCTCTCTTCGCAGAAGAAGACCCTGCTTCAAACTGGGGCCTCCTAACCCTAACCTCTTCCTCTGAAGCAGCTGCAATAACTTGAGCTCGCTCTACACTTCGAGCTGCTGCCACTAGCTGGGAGAAATCGTGATATCGAGATCCAGCCACTAAGCACATGATAGAGGGCCTCAATCCCTCCTCAAATCTCCTGCATCTATCTATCTCATCAGCTATAATGCCCCCAGCATACTGGCTCAATCGAATAAACTCAACCTCATATTCAGTTACAGTCTTGCTGTCTTGCTTCAAGCTCAAGAACTCCATCTTCTTCATGTCTTTGTACTCCCTAGGAGTATACTTCAATTCAAATTCTCTCAGAAAATCCGCATATGACAAGGTTGGTGGATCATCCATAGAATGGGGCACTATCCTCCACCAGTCGTATGCATCCTTCTGTAGCAAAGATCTTGCATAATCAAACTTTTCCTCCGAGGTGGCTTGCAACTGAATAAAGATCCTCTGTACTTTATCAAGCCATTGCTCCGCTACAGCTGGATCAACTGTACCAAGGAAATCCTCCGCTCCATACTTCCTTAGTTTATCATAGTGCCTCACTGGTACCACAGGCTGAGGGGGTGGTGGTGGTTGCACTGGTGCTTGCCTCAAAGCCTCTACCACATGCCTAACCCAATCTGGTGGAACCTCCTCACCAACTGGTCTTCCCGACACCGAAATAGGTGCCTCCTCAGCACTATCAACTCTAGCTCTATCCTCCAGAGCTACACTCTCCTCACTACCCTCAACTGACTAACGCAACTGAGGATCCATCACAACCTATGTCTGCAAACACAGCAGAATACTTCTTATTAAAGATCAAAGATTGCCAATACCAAACATATATGTTATTCAAAACCACTTTTTAAGTAAAAAATATTCTTTTTATTACATTTTACGTAGGTTGAGAATCTCAAACCTTGGCTCTGATACCAAAACAATTGTAACACCCCCACACCCAATACATACACACTACATACACCATACTGTAGTATACCTGTATCGAATATAGGAATGCTACGGATTTTTCTTAACTTTCAAGAACACCTTTTAAATAATATCATAATATTATTTTTCAGTATACAATATAGATAATAAGTAATTAGCTTGTAAGATACAACAAATTAGATATAGATATGTTTATTTAGTACGTAGCGGAATTTATAAAATAGTTACATATATGGAAGCATTTAAATCCATTTTTTACAAATATACATATATTCACATTATAAACAATATTTACAAAATATAAAGAAGTTATACATGATTGGCAAATCTTCTCTGATCTTTAAGTTCCCAAAATCAACTCTTCAACGTCTACTCTCACTCGGTCTCGAAGAGCTCTCGGGTTCAACTCTACTACCTGCGCGATTAAACACTATCGCGCTAAGCCAACGGCTTAGTAAGACAAATCATGTTCATATTATGCTTCCATGCAATGCAATGTCATACCCTTTTATTAATGCAAAACATCACCATAGATGGAAATCTAACATTCTACCTTTGCATTTCACAAATCATATAATCATACCACATTTCCAATACAACATTATAGATGCAAAGCTATCAACATATTTTTATAATTCATAAACCACACACATATAAAAAAAAAACATATCATGTTTCAACATTTTTCCATATACCTTATTAATCAATTATTTTACCATTCACGACTCACATTAAACAAAGACAAGCATGGGCCCAAAACACACTAATATGCCATTCAATTTTCAGAGTTAATGCTTTGGTTTTGTTATCACATTTATCAATATCATATACCCAACTAGGCTTCAAGGATTAGGTTCAACCAAGCTTCAAGGGGAGCAAAGCATGCTAAGCTTCAACCCAACTTGGCTTCAAGAACCAACCCAACCTAGCTTCAAGGGTTGTAACATCTCAATTAGGCTTCAAGGATTCAATCCAACCTAACTTCAAGAGATTGTTACTATCATTAGGCATGCCACCAATAACAAACTCTGAAAATGGAATAACACATTAGCCACACAATTCATTTACATTTCATTCTCAATTCTCATCAATTAGGCAAACATGCCATATATCTTTCAATTGAATCATCATAGTCAATCACAATGGCCTCAAATCAAACAATATCTCAATTCATATTACATCATTGATACAACATTTCAAAGTACATACCACATTATCATTCACAATGCATATAGCCTAACATTGTTCATATGTTTCATCAATATCAACAAATGTGTGCTACAATCTCAACATCCATGAATGTATGTTCCACATATATTTGATTAGGTCATTCTTATCTTTGAAGTATATTTAAAGTGTTTATGTTTAGGTTTAAGTATCAAAAATATCTTTAAAGAATCAAAACCATACAAAAAGAACAAAAATAAAAACAGTAGCCAACACATTTGAGGGACACGGCCAAGCTTGTGGCCGTGTCTCTCAACTTAATTTTGGCAGTGACAGACACTGGCATGGGACACGGCCGTGTCTCTTAAAAATTAACCCAACACGGCCAAAATTTCCATGACTTGGCCGTGTTTCTCTTTGCTTTTGGCCGTGTCTCTCTTTGCTTTTGGCCGTGTCACTCATGAACAAAACCCTAACCAAAAACCAACACTCTTTCAATTGCATTTCCATACTTTTTGCACAACAATCATCTCATTCAAATGAACACAATCAATGACATAAACACATATCTTACATAAACATCACAATAATCACTTTAACAACACATTTACATACAAACCATTCCAAAACCCTAAAACCAACATCCTTCTCCATCCTTCAAAATCAACATCCACCACTTCCAACATCAATACCTTTTTAAACTCTTAACTTAACACCAATTTTAACACTTGAAAACACATCACAAACACCTATCATCAACTAATCAACAAACCCTAATTCACTTCAAATGAATAAAGAAATCAAAGAAAAGAACTTACCAAAGTTTTTGAATTCCACAAATCTCCAACTTGATTCCTTGATTCTCTCTTCAATCTTGATTTTGGAACAACAAAAATCAACTCTTGTTCTTTGGTTTTAGAGAGCCGGCCACTACCATCAAGAAGAAGAGAAAATGATGAAGAAACAAAGTCAATTTCTCCTTAAATCTCCACCAAGTGATTTTAACAAGACAATTACCAAAACACCCCTCATCACTTAACTTAGCTTTTGTCACTTGCATGCCCAAATATGTAATTTCACAAATCTCAAATAAAATATCTTCTTGCATTGACTCTCTATTTGACTTATGTATATGTTAATTATATCATCATATAAACAACATATACACTTCTCTCTAAACCCTCTTTTCTTTCCCAAAACACATATACACAAGCATTCTCTTTCAAATTTCTTTTCTTATCACATAACATATACATTCAATCCAATTGACAACAACAACATAATCAAAACTTCTAAGGCATACATGAGGATATTACAAAGTATTTAAGTCTTCATTACATTATTAGGGAAGCTTTGAAATGGGTTTAGAAAAAAAATATAAACAATTTTGCACCACATGCAAGTGGGGGCCGAATTGGTGCCCTTTGGGAGCCAATTCTGGACCCAACTTTGGGCAGCCGGTTGAGGCAGCAAACGATGGAATTTTTCTACGCAATTTTACATTTAATTAGTCAACATATGAAATAAGTTTCCTGAAAAATTTCAGCCAAAAATAAGATCATTTACCTGGTCAAATGCATGACTGAAATTTAGACGAAAACCAGATTTTACTATTCATATGGTCATGCCATTTGCGTTGCCGATTTTACGCACCGTGTTACTATTCTTTTGGTCATTTTTGGGAATTGTTCTAATGTGATTTGAAGTGTGTGGAAATGTCTAGGGATGGTGGTAAACACTTGGAAATGAAACGGCCTTTAGCCACAGAGTTAGTACACGGCGAAATGGCATGACTTGGTAAAAATGAAAAGGGATGTGTAAAACATTTGAAAATTTGTGGAAATCTTGGATTTGAATTTTAAACCCTTATGCTCTACTTGGTGGTTGAACTTGGTAGATAAGGGTATAGTGCACTATGCTAACATATGCAGTACTGCTTGATATTGTGATTGAATTGTTATGATCTGAACTCAATGGTGAGGGCTATTGGGGCCAATGGTGAGGGCCATTGGTTATAACCAGGATGGTGAGGACCATTCCTGTGATTTGATATCAGTGGTGAGGGCCACCTGTATTACAGTGGTGAGGGCCACTGCCTTATCGCTGTGGTTCTGCTTTTACGAGTAGAGCAAAAATTTACAAACTATGACACGACTATTTTATGGCATAAGTTGAATTGTGAATATTTTACAATTTTAGTTGAAATCTTTTGAAAAACTTGAAATTCTTTTTCGAGAAGTACGTTTTTATTTCATTGAAGTGAGCTTTATATTTTATTGCTTATAGTATTTAACATTCATATGTTTTATTGCCTTGCTTGTACAAATACTCTTTACTTTTATTTCCATTGGTAAAGTACCCACTGAGCGACATTGCTCAGCGAGTTAAGTTTTCCTTGACTCGTAGGTTCGGAGCAGTAGCTAACTCTTAGGAAGTGACGACTAGACCCACAGCATCTCAGGGAAGATCTCTTAGTTTCCATTTTGAGTTAACTAGTTGTGACATGTATATATATATATAAGATTGAGAATTACTATGTTATACTGTACGTTAGTAGTATGTCATAATAATAAACCTCTACTTTATTTTGTACTAGAAGTGTGAATTCTTCTTGCAGGTTTGTAGTTGAGGTTATAAGGGGGATTCATTAGGAGTGTATTGAGACTGATTGTGTTCACATTGGTTTGTGTAAAAATGTTTTCAAAAATCAGAAAAACCAGTTTTGTCGACACTTGGGACCCAATTTCTAGGCGAACCTCTAGCCAAATTTCTGTAAAAACCGAAACTAAAATTTGACTAAGTAAAATTGGTAGCAACATTAGGTTAGTGTGGCGCCTCTACTCGGCTTACACACATAGGCTGGGAAAGGGTGTTACAATTGTTATAAATCCCCGAACTTCTCTCTCCGTCTTTGGGGCTAGCATATCCCTGATTGCTTTGACTTTGTCAGGATCAATCTCAATGTCATTCAGACCAATTACATGTCCCATCAATTTACCTGAGGCAACACCGAATACACATTTCTTCGGGTTTAATCTTAGCTTATATTTTAAAGCTCTATCAAAGAATAATTCTAAGTTTTGGAAGTGTTGCTCCCTTGTATCCAACTTCACCATCATATCATCAACATATACCTCAACTTCTTTGTGCATCATGTCATGAAATAGTGTGGTGGCCATCCTTTGGTAAGTTGCTCCGGCATTCTTTAAGCAGAAAGGCATCACCCTATAACAAAATATACCCCATGTACTAATGAAGGCAGTTTTGGCTTTATCCTCTTGGACCATTAACACTTGATTGTATCCGAAAAATCCATCTACAAATGAGTGTAGCACACTAGAGGCTGCACTATTAATGAGAACATCTATATGAGGTAAAAGAAAATCATCCTTAGGGGAAGCCTTGTTTAAATCTCTATAGTCCACGCAGACCCTTATCCTCCCATCTTTCTTTGGCACAGGTACTATGTTGGCTACCCAATCTGGGTATTCTATCACTTCAAGGAACTTCACTTGTATTTGCTTAGTGACTTCTTCTTTAACCAATTCAGCCCACTCAGGTCTTAGTCACCTAAGCTTTTGTTTGACAGGTTTAATGTGAGTGTAAGTAGGAATATGATGCTCAGCTATGTCTCGATCTATCCCTGGCATATCTTCATAAGACCAAGCAAACACTTCTTCATATTTTTTGAATAATTTTTCAAATCTCTCTCTCTCATCAGGAGTAATGTCGGATGCTATGCTAATGTTTTTAGGATTTTCAGTTGTTCCCAAATTTAATGATTGTGTGTTAACAGAATTAATATTTAAAGATGCTCATGTAACTGTTATTTGAATGTATGCAACCATCAGGAGAAACATCACACAAGTAAGCAAAACCAGACTTTATTGCATTCATTTTGGAAAAGAAAACATCATCATCCTCATACAAAGTAGACAAATTAAAATTAAAATCAAAATCATTGTTCTCAGAGTCATAAAGCAGGATGTGTTCAAACTTTTCTTCAACCAGGGCAGCAATCTCTTCCGGAGTCTTTTCGGCTTTCAGGGCAGCTTCATTCTTCTCTTTTGGATTAGATTCTTTGTTGGTTGACAAGGTGAGCTCTTTCTCCACTTGCTCCACTAGTTCAGCAACATCTACAAAAATTTCAAAACCTGGAATTAACTTACCCATGAACATGATTGGCTCAGGCCTTCCTTGGAGTGGTCCCATATCTGGAGCTTTGACAAAGATCTCTTGAAGTCGTGGGAAGCTCATCTTCTCACTCTTCTTTGGCTGGACACCATTGGTTTCATCATATCCCAGCCCCTTCTTGGAAGCTTGAGTTCTGAAATATGGTAATTTTATTAAACCAGCCTTACCCTTTCCAAGACCAGCTCCGGGAAGGTAGTTCATGTTCTTCATCATATTCAAGACTTTGGAGTCTACTACTTCATCATCAAAAATTATAGCTACTTGAAAACCATTGAGAGGCCTCTCAACCATTAGAGCGTTAACAATCTCATTATATTCAGCTTCAATGACCACTGTCTCATTTTTGTTGGGGAATTTGATATTTTGATGAAGGGTGGAAGGAACTCCACCAAGAGGATGAAACCATGGTCACCCCAAGAGTAAGGCAAAGGTAAATGGTATGTCTAAAACAACAAACTCAACAATAGATTCAATTAGACCAACCTTGACAGCCACTTTGAAAGTCCCTTTGGCATGCCTCTTAGTGTTGTCATAAGCACGAATCGTCACCTCGGTTGGGTTTAGATCTCTTGTTGACATGGCTAGCTTTGGCACTATCTTAAGTGGACAAACATTTATGGCGGACCCATCATCGACCATTACACATGGAGTTCTCTTCCCCTTGACTTCTATTTTGATAAAGAGAGGGCGGATGTGGTCTCTCCCCTCCTCCGGTAAGTCCACATCTGAAAAAGAAACTGTTCCCATACTAACTTCACCCTTTTTCTTGGACCTATTCACATTTCATTACTTCCCCAATTTTTATGAAGTTGATCAACTCCTTCGGTGTTGTGGAGGTAGAAATTGGAATGCTAGCTAAGGCTTTGGCCACTCCTCCTTCTTGGATGCAATATCATCATCATTGTCACTTGAATCCCAAAACCCGTTGACAACACAAATTGCTACTTCTCCACCCATCATAGCTTGTTCAATTTTGACAAATGCCTCTTCTTCTTTGGTTGCTTTTTCATCCACATCTTGAAAAAAGACATAACGAAGTCCCCATGCAAACCTCCTCCAATCATGAAGGTCGCCGGTGGTGGTACCCTATTGAATTTTGGCAATGGGTTATCTTTGGTGTTTGGCTTGTTAGGCTCGGGTAGCTTCCCATTATCAATTAGATTTTGAATCTCATGTCCAACCTCACACATCTATCTATGTAATGTCCTTGCATTTGGTGGAATTGACAAAATGCTTTGGTGTCAAAATTAGGTGGGAGAGTGTTAGGCAAAGGACAAGGATTTAAGGGTTGTAGCAATCCTTTTCTTTGAAGCTTGTTGAGAACCCAAGACATCGGTTTTCCCAATTCTGAAAATTGTCTCCTTGTTCCTTGGTTAGTAGCATTAACACCCATGGCCTTTTGCATGCTTTGGCTACCAGGATGATAGCTCCCTTTCTGATCCCTTTTTGTTGCAAAGCGGCTGTAGACCCTTAATTTTTGACCCAATTCAGTCCATTGTGTTTTATTTCGTTTAAAATGATTTTTCTTGTCTAATTGATCCAAAATAATTTTAATTAAATAGTTTTTTACTTTATTATCTAATTTTTATTAATAAAAAATAAAAATAAACAAATAAAATCAAAAAATAAAAATCGAAGTCGGAAAAAAAAATCGGCAGCGAAAAGTGGTCGCACGGGCCCGTGGGCGTTTTGCCCGCAGAAAATTCCTGCGGGCAGCACGCCCGTAGGCCCTCCAGTGTCACCCGTAGGAATTTCCTGCAGGCGAGTTATTTCGCCCGCAGGAATTTCCTGCGGGCGAAATAATTTCCCGCAGGAATTTCCTGTCGGCGACTGCGGGCGAGTTATTTCGCCCGCAGGAAATTCCTGCGGGCTAGCAAGTAGACTGGCCCTAGCCACGGGCCCGCGCGCAAATTTTTTTTTTTTACAAATTTTTGAAACCTAATTCAATTAGGTTTTAATTTCTTTTTTTTTTATTAATATTAATTGCCATGGGGAATTAGGAATAAACATCCTAAAAACCACTATAAATAAGGACTAATTAAACCAAAAAAAAGGGAAAAAAGGGAAAAAGGGGAAAAAATTTTCACAGTAGATTGAGGTTTTGAAACCAAATTAGTGAAGGAAAAGGGAAATTCAATTCAAGTGATTTTAAAAGGCAACAGCAGCACGAAAGAAGCAATTCAAAGGCAACAAAGGCTTGTCTTTGGAGCTAGTTCATCCAAGAAGAATTGTTTTTGGAAGAATCAACAAAAGAAGGTATGTTAAACTCTCTTTGATCTATGTTTTACAGTAGCAAATCCATAAAATTTAAGTTTTTTAAATAAAAAATATTAGAACTTTAATTTAGTTTTCCAAAGTTAAAACACTAAAACATGATCTTCTCTTCTAAAAAGACTTCAAATTATTATTTTTTTCTTCTTCAAAAGTCTCAAAACCCTAATTGAACAAGTTTTTCAACAAAACCAAAATCAAATTTTGTTTCTTTTAAGATTTTAAAGTAGGTTCTATTTCATTCAAAAAGCCTTAAAAAAGATTTTTTCTACTTATAAAAACTTCAATCCTTTTGTTTAAATTCATAAAACTTCATAAATCATCAAATTGCTTTTTAAAACCCTAAAAGTCATTCACTACCCGAGAACCCTAATTTCAAAGCCTAAAACCCTAATTCAACTTTTTAACCTAAAATAATGAACCCTAATCCTTTTAAAACCTTAAACCATAATTTTTTATGAACCCTAATCCTTTTAAAACATTAAAAAACATAAAAACATAAAAACTCAAAAATTACACAGTAGCTTAAAGTTCAATAAACCAAAAATCACAAATTTAAGTAATTTAAGGTATTTAAAACCCTAGTTTCATGATTTCATCATTCAAATCTTAATTTGTTTAATCAAAGAGTCTTACCAACCTTTTAAAACATAAAACCCTAATCTATTTTAATTCCATAAAAAGTCACAGTAGCTATAATTGAACTTTTATTTGCTTTATTCAATTCCATATTTACTTATACCTTGATTTATCTCTTATGCTTTAATCTATTTGAATTCAATACTTGATTTATTTAATTTATCATGGATGGATGTTTATTTTATATCTTGATTAATACTTTTAATGAATGATTTATTTATTATGGATGATTATTTAGACTTCCAAAAGTTGTAAGAGGTATGTTTCCACTTAGTGGGCACCTCATTAGTTAAACATCATGTAATTTAATTTTCTTTTCTATTTTAGAACCTTTGTAAAGGGCACGTTTCTACCTTTTGGTGGGTGTCCTATCTAGGCATGTGATGCAAGGACATGTTGGGTGTCCATTTATTTGTTTTGTTTTGTTTGGACATTGCTTTGATTTTAATAAAATGATGCTTTCTTTTTATTGTGTGTAGTATGGATAATGTTATTATACTTAAGAATTTTATAATATTAAGACCTGTAAAGGAGGTCGGTTCCAATGAACCGGGCGTTGTGGGGGTGCTGGGCCATTTCTCACCTTCCTCACACGTACCCAACTTTCCGAACCCATTAGGGGGTTGGGGATTCCTTAGGAATCGAGTCATCCACCCCTTTCTTTTTTCTCGTCCCATCCGGGTGGCGACTCCATTTTCTCCGGACTTAGGTCCGTGTTCTCTAAGGCCCTGAGCCTAAATAGTGCCGAAGTCACAAGAAACATTCCACGGGGAGCAAGGGCGAAAATCCCTGCTCACAGTGGGTCTTCTCCCTTTCCCATTCTTCAATTTGCAAACTAGCTTGAAGAAGGTCTTTGAAATCACGGATGAGTGTATGAGACATCCTCTCACGAAGACTAGGTGACACTGCTCTCACAATCATCCTTATTTGATCAGATTCATCGGGCCTAAAGTGGCCTTGTTTCTCCACCTTTTTACATAGTCCACAAAATTCTCATTTGGCCTTTGCCTAATTGACTCCACTTCCATCAAGGTAACTTCCAACTCAACATTATATCCATATTGTTGGATGAAGGCTTTGTAAAGTAGATCCCAACTCTTTTGTGTTCCATCATCTAAGGTATTGAACCAATTTTGGACAACAGGGTCCAATGAGAGCATAAAGTACCTTAGGGTTTGAGCCTTAGTAGCTCAGGCAGATTGCATGGCAGTGATATTCTGCTTCACATGAAGATGGGGATTTTCGGTGCCATTGTACTTAGCAAAGGAAGGCATCTTGAACTTATAAGGGACCTCATCATCTGTTCAAATAGTTTATCAATCTCATACATCTCTTCGGTTTTCAGCTTCTTCTCAAATTTCTTTTCTAAATCCGCAATCATCTTTTCAACGTCGAATGTCTCGGTCTTTTCAATAGTTGCCTTCTCAACAGCCTTCGGTTCTTTCTTCTTTTCTTGAACCTCTTGGTAGTATTGAGCCCAATCATCATCATCATCAATGATCACCTTTTCACCATCAAAAACCACTTCACTAAGTTTGATCTTCCCTTTGTCCTTTGGTTTCTTAGTGCTAGCAGATGCCTCGACATGGTTTTCTAAGATTGTAGTCAATTGGTTCTTCATGGTCTTAGCTAGGGCCTCTTTGATTTCTTCCATCTTGGCATTGAGGGCCTCATCCACCATCCTTTGAATTTGTTCAGGATTCATTATTTTTGGTAAGCAAGTGATTGAGTCGTTGCTAGATACCTCATCTCCGGCGTAGGTCGGATTGTTGTAAGCTTTAGAACTATCGTAATCTAGGGCTGTAAGCCAGAGAGGATCAATGATATGAGATGCAAATGTATGCATGTATGCACAAACAAACAAAGAAAGAAAGATAATTAGGATGTTCCTTCCAACCTTATAGCATCCACACACGAATGGCGAGTCTCTTTTCCTAGGTATATTGATAAGAGTATTTTTATACTTGTTTTTAGTATGATTTTAATGTGTTTTTAGTTAATGTTTCATTTGATTTTGGTTTAAAGTTTGTTTTAAGTGTTTGTTTTAGGTTAAAGTGGAAAATCTCCCTTGGATGGTCAAAACAATCAAGAAAGAGCATGAATCAAGCAAGACATGGCCAAGCCAAATCAAGCTTGGCCGTGTCACTCAAAAGAAATATGAGACAGTAGCTGACACGGGCAGGAGACACGGCTAAGCCACTAGCTGTGTCTCACCCAAAGAACAAAAACCAAAGAACCAAGCAAAGAAGGAAGAAGAGAAATAGAAGCTGACACTGGCAGCTGACACTCCCAAGCCAGTGGCCGTGTCACATGACACGACCACAAGCTTGGCCGTGTCACCCTTGGAAACAAAGAAAGCAAGTTGATGAAGCTAGAAGCAGAAAGTAACACACCCACATGACATGGCCAAGCCACTGGCCGTGTTACATGACACGGCCAGGAGCTTGGCCGTGTCACCTAGAAGAAAACAAGGAAAGAAAGGGCAGAAGGTGACACGGCCAGCAAGCTTGGCCGTGTCGCCTAAGGCAACTTTGAAATGTTCAAATTCTTTTGCAGACAAGTGGGGAACAAAGACTAGTTTTTGTCAAAAGTAATATTAGACAAAAGAAAAGCTTGCCTAATTTGCGGAAAAGAAAGATTGAACAAAGGGAATGTGGGAGACAAGGTGAGTTGGAAGTGAGTTGGAAGCATGGCTTGAGCTTTGGAGGGAAATAAAAAGAGAAGAAGAGGGAGTTTTTAGGGGATTCTAGAGCTTGTAACGTGAGGGCTGGAACAAGGGAGAAGGTGCCAACAACTGAAGCAAAGAGGAGGGTTTTGAGCTAAGTTTGAAGAAGGAGATACATCTTGTACAAGCCCTAAACCAAGAATCAAGGATTGAAGTGAAGAAATACAAATTATTCGCCATGGATTGTTTGGTTTCTTTTACTCATTTATCTTGCTCTGTTTTTTTGGTTTTGAACATGAACTAATTCCTTCACTATCTAGATATTGATCTTATTTGTATGAATTGAATAATTATATTTAGTTGAATCATTTGATTGAGTTGTTTTATTCTTATGATGCTTAATGATTTATTTCCAATTGATAATAGCATGCTTATTGATTGGTTGCATTTTCATATTATTGACTTGAGAAAGCTTGATATGAGTTGAATACTCATAAGGGTTAAGGATTGATTGGGGTGCTAGAGATAGACCTACAAGATCCTTTGGTTTATAGTTCCTTGTTCTTAATGCATGACCTATTTAATTGTGTTTGAGAAGAGATTCCGGCACTCTACTTAGTGATTAGGGATTAATTCACTCGAGAGAGGTTTTAGTCTAATTCAAAGGAATGCCAACTCAACTCTATTGAATGCTTTAACTGAATTGATTGTTCATAAATATCATTGAGGCTAGGCGGATTCAATATCTGGATAGTTTTGTTATTATCAATCCTTTTTGCATAACCTTTAATTTCCCTTTACTTTCAGTATTAAATTAGTTGTTTTTAATTACAAGGCATCACACAACTATTAATTTGCTAAACAACGGTTAAGGTTTGCACTAGTACTTGGCCTTGTCCCCAGTGGAACGATAACTCACTCACTACTTTATTACTTGGGCGACCCGTGCACTTGCAGTATTGCTATAGCGCAGCTCGCGCGCACCAAGTTTTTGGCGCCGTTGCCGGGGACAACGGTTTCAATATTAGTAATATAATTAATACTGTTGATTTAGTTTTATTTTCATTTGTTTCTAATATTGGTTCTTGCTTATTTACTATCATTTTAGGTGTTTCTTACCATTTATGACCAGAGCTACCTCATCCCAACTGCTTGAGTTAGACCCAGAGCTAGAGAGAACGTTGAGGAGAAAGTGAAAGGGAGAAGGGGAGGCAGTTCTGGAAGACGCAGAAATAGAGCAAGAAGAAGTATTTGAAGTGATGGAAGGAGCTGGACCAAGAACAATGCAGGAGTTTGCTAAGCCCAATCTAAATGGGGCTGAATCTAGTATCCGAAGGTCGACAGTTGCTAAAAACAACTTCGAAATAAAAGCAAATGTAATTCAAATGGTGCAGCAGACTTGTCAGTTCGATGGTTTTCCTGATGAAGATCCTAATGCACATATTGAGAATTTTCTGGAGATATGTGACACATTCAAGATAAATAATGCCTCAGATGATGCAATTAGGCTGAGGTTGTTCCCATTTTCCCTTAGAGATAGACCAAAGAAGTGGCTGAAATCTTTTCCTCCAGGGACTTTTACCACATGGGGTCAGTTGGCAGAGAAATTCCTAAAGAAATACTTCCCACCATCCAAAACTGCTAAGTTGAGGAATGATATCTCATCCTTTCTGCAGCAAGATGGTGAGACCCTTTATGATGCCTGGGAAAGATTTAAAGATTTGCTGAGAAGGTGTCCTCATCATGGACTTCCACTATGACTTCAAATTCAAACATTTTACAATGGGTTGAATTATGTAAGTAAGCAATCCATTAATGCAGCAGCTGGTGGTACCATAAACAACAAGACACCTGAACAAGCAAGGGATTTAATTGAAGACATGGCTATCACCAATTATCAGTGGCAAGCCCCAAGGGAGCAAGGAAAGCTGAACGTCATGGGTTCACACCAATTAGATCCTGTGGTGGCTTTGATAGTCCAATTGGAAGCATTGAATAAAAAATTTGATTCCTTGGCTTGTTCTTCTGGGAAAGTAATGCAGGTGATGTCTTGTGAATGGTGTGGGGGTGGACATCAAAGCAAGATTGCCAAAGTGGCAACATGTTTGCTAGGCAAGAGCAAGTAGATTATGTTGGAAATATGACAAGGCAATAGCAGAATAACCCCTATACCAATATGGGGTGGAGAAATCATCCAAATTTCTCATGGAATAATCAAAATAATCCAAGACCTCCCCCTGGATTCCAACAGCACCAACATCAACAAGCTGTCCGTCCAAGAAAGAGTAATTTGGAGGAGATGATGGAGAAATTTATAGCAGCTTCTGAAACTAGGTTCCAATCAACTGAAACCACCATAAGAAATCAGCAAGCCTCCATTCATAATTTGGAGAATCAGGTGGGGCAAATTGCCAAGTTGCTCAGTGAGAGACCACAAGGAAGTCTACCTAGCAACACTGAGGCAAATCCTAAAGAACAACTCAAGGCAATTACACTAAGGAGTGGAAAAGAGATCAATGTGGTTGAGAAAAGAGAAAAAGTGGCAGAAAAAGGGGCTGAAGTACAAGAAAAAGTAGACGATCTTACTGTCACGCCAGAAGAGAAAGCTGTACTAGAAAGTGAGAAAGATAAGTAGCCGCAAGAAAGCAGCCCCAATTTGAAGGAATACCGACCTAGAGTACCCTATCCGGCAAGGTTGAACAAGGACAAGATTGATGCTCAGTTCGGTAAGTTTCTTGAACTTTTTAAACAATTGCACATTAAAATTCCATTTGATGAAGCTTTGTCACAAATGCCTAAGTATGCTAAATTTTTGAAAGATATCCTTTCTAACAAAAGGAAACTTGAGGAAGTGTCTTTAGTGCATTTATCTGAAAAGAGTTTGGCAATTTTGCAACGAAGGTTACCTACGAAGTTAAAAGATCCAGGTAGTTTTACCATTCCATGTTTGATAGGTAATCTTGAGGTTAAAAGTGCATTAGCTGATTTGGGGGCTAGCATAAGTGTTATGCCCTATAAAATGTTTAAAGAGGTAGGCATTGGTAAACCTAAACTAGCACTCATGACCATCCAACTTGCTGATAAGTCAGTAATCTACCCTCGTGGCATTATAGAATATGTGTTGGTAAAAGTTGGGAATTTCATATTCCCCAATGATTTTGTTGTCATTGATATTGATGAGGATGCGGATGTTTCACTTATTCTTGGTAGGCCATTTTTAAATACAGCCTGTGCCCTTATCGATGTACATGATGGCACATTAACTTTGAGAGTGGGTGATGAAAAAGTTATTTTTAGGATACATGAAGCCATGAAACATTCACTTTCACTTGATGAGGCAAAATCATGCAATGATGTTATTGAGCATGAGACAGTAAATTGTGTTACTAACATTGTTTCCAAGGATCCCCTTGAGTTGTGTTTATTGCAGGAAAATATTGAGGATCGAGAAGCAATGGAGCAACTTGCTTTTCTTGAAGCAACCAAATCATTCAAATGCAGGGCATATGAGACTATTGAGATGCCAAAGGAAGAAAAGCCAAAACCATCAGTGATTGATCCACCCAACTTGGAACTAAAACCTCTTCCGGATCACCTTGAGTATGGGTTTTTTGGCTGAGAAAAAGAAACTACCAATAATTCTGAGTTCCCATCTATCTTTTGAACATAAGGAGAAGCTTATGCAGTTTTTGCAGAAACATAAGCAAGTGATAGCTTGGAAGATAGCAGACATAAAGGGTATCAGTCCATCCTATTGCACTCACAAGATACTGATGGAAGATGAATTCAAACCAGTAGTGCAACCGCAACGAAGACTAAACCCAAAGATGAAATATGTAGTGAAGACTGAAGTGATAAAACTACTTGATGCAGGGATTATCTATCCAATCTTGGATAGCTCTTGGGTGAGCCCAGTTCAGGTAGTACCAAAGAAAGGAGGGATGACAGTGGTCCCTAATGAAAATGATGAGCTGATTCCAACAAGAACAGTTACCGGTTGGAGGGTTTGCATTGACTACAGAAAATTAAATGATGCAACTAGAAAGGATCACTTTCCTTTACCCTTCATTGATCAAAAGTTGGAGAGGTTATCTGGCCATGAGTACTACTGCTTTTTGGATGGCCTTTCAGGCTATTTCCAAATTCCTATTACACCGAAAGACTAAGAGAAAACTACATTCACCTATCCATATGGGACATTCACATATCGAAGAATGCCATTTGGGTTGTGCAATGCACCTGCAACTTTCCAAAGGTGCATGGTAGCAATCTTTGATGAGCTTATAGAGGATATTATGGAGGTGTTTATGGATGATTTCTCGGTCTATGGCAACTCATTTGAAAGATGTTTGGAAAACCTTGAAAGAGTCTTGATGGGATGTGAGGAAACCAATCTAGTGCTCAATTGGGAAAAGTGTCATTTCATGGTTCAAGAGGGAATCGTGTTGGGACACAAAATTTCAAGCAAGGGCATTGAGGTGGATCGGGCAAAGGTAGATATAATTGAGAAGTTACCACCACCCACATATGTGAAGGCCATCAAAAGTTTTCTAGGACATGCTGGTTTTTATCGGAGGTTCATTAGAGATTTTTCTAAGATAGCCCATCCATTAACAAGACTCCTTGAGAAAGATGTGAACTTTGTTTTTGATGAGGAATGTTTGAGAGCATTCACAACTCTTAAGGAGAAATTGACCCATGCTCCAATCATGGTAGCTCCCAATTGGAGTCTACCATTTGAACTCATATGCAATGCAAGTGACTTTGCAGTGGGAGCAGTCTTGGGTCAACGCAAGGAGAAATACTTCCAGCTTATCTACTATGCAAGCAAGACCTTGAAGACAGCTCAAGCTAATTACACAAC
This sequence comes from Garcia nutans, assembly GCA_947685225.1. Classification (NCBI taxonomy): domain Eukaryota; kingdom Viridiplantae; phylum Streptophyta; class Magnoliopsida; order Malpighiales; family Euphorbiaceae; genus Garcia; species Garcia nutans. The sequence continues at coordinate 14,216,886 of CANTUV010000040.1, forward strand.
TACAGAGAAAGAACTGCTGGTTGTGCTTTTTGCTTTTGACAAGTTTAGATCATATCTAATCTTGTCAAAAGTGATTGTTTATACAGACCATTCCGCTTTAAGGTATTTATTTGCAAAAATTGATGCAAAGCCTAGGCTAATCCGTTGGGTTTTGTTGTTGCAAAAATTTGACTTGACGATTCAAGACAAGAAGGGAGCTGAAAATCTTGTAGCAGATCATCTTTCTCGCTTGGAGAATCCAACCTTGGAGAGGTTTGAAGAAGGGGACATTGATGATCACTTCCCCGATGAGCAGCTGTACGCCATGGTAAGTGAGGTAAGTAACTTAAATTTTGAAACACCTTGGTTTGCAGATTTTGCTAACTATTTAGCTGTTAGGGAACTTCCTAAGGACTTAACCTATCAAGCAAAGAAGAAATTCTTTTCTGATTTAAAGTATTATTTTTGGGAGGATCCCTTTTTGTTTAGATTATGTAAGGATCACATGATCCGACGATGTGTGGCATGGCCCGAAACAATGAACATTCTTAGTCAATGCCATGCTGGACCAGCTGGTGGTCATATGGAATCCAATAGGACTGCTCAAAAGGTACTAGAATCAGGATTTTATTGGCCCACTCTGTTTAGAGATAGCTACGAATTTGTAAATCATTGTGATCGTTGCTAAAGAACTGGAAATATTTCATCTCGTGATGAAATGCCCCAAAATGGGATTTTAGTTTGTGAAATTTTTGATGTATGGGGGATAGATTTTATGGGTCCCATTCTAAATTCATTTGGTAACAAATATATTCTTATAGCAATAAACTATGTATCTAAATGGCCTGAAGCCCAAGCCTTGGCAACCAATGATGCTAGGGTTGTGGTGAAATTTTTAATGAAGTTGTTTTCTTGATTTGGTACACCAAAAGCAATTATAAGTGATAGGGGTATTCACTTTTGTAACTTTCAGCTTGCGAAAGTTTTCAAAAGATTAGGAGTTACACATAGGTTTGCTACTCCCTATCATCCCCAAACTAGTGGCCATGTTGAGAACACGAATAGGGAGATTAAAAGAATTTTATAAAAAATTGTAGAGCGATCCCGAAAGGATTGATCCGAGAAATTAGACAATGCTCTATGGGCTTTTAGGATTGCATTCAAAACTCCCTTGGGCACTACACAATTTAGGTTGGTATATGGAAAAGCTTGCCATTTACCTGTTGAAATAGAGCATAATGCATATTGGGCCATAAAACAGATTAACCTTGATCTAGCTTGTGCAGGTGAAAGGCAAAAATTACAGGTAAACGAGTTAGACTAGTGGAGATTGCAAGCTTATGACAATGCGAAAATGTATAAGGAACGTACCAAGAGATGGCATGATGCTCACATTAAGGAACGAAAAGGGTTTCAAGCGGGAGATCAGGTATTACTGTACAATTCAAGGCTTCGACTCTTTCCAGGTAAGTTGAAATCTCGATGGTCTGGTCCTTTTACTTTCAAGGAAGTTTTCCCCTACGGAGTGGTTGAAATAACCCACCCGGAAAAAGGTGATTTTAAAGTCAATGGGCATAGGCTCAAATTTTATTTTGGAGGGGAAATACAGGACCTAAAGGAGGTTTTACTCCTCCAAGACTAGGAACATCTGCCCTGAACGTCAAACTAATATGACGTTAAAGAAGTGCTGGGTGGGAGGCAACCCACCATTTTATTCGTTCTTTAAATTTTATGTCTTTAATTCTTGTATTTTTGGTTTGTGAAAAAAAATAAAAAAAAATTTGGGGTTTCATCTAAACTCTCCTTTAGTTTATGCATACTCACATTGAGGACAATGTGAAATTTTAAGTGTAGGGTGCATTTTGTGTTTTGTGTTTCCATTTTTAATTGCATTTTGTGTTTTGTGTTTTTAATTTTAATTTATTTTTGTGATAGTTTAGTTAATCTTTTTCATGTTTTCTTTGAATAAATGAATTTTGGAAAGTTCAATTGTTATAAATTGTTGACTGAGGACCTTTGAATTTTTGAAGTATGAACTTAAGAATTGAGTAGAATTGGTGCTTATTGTTAATTTTTTTGGTTTTTCCTTGCATTACCATTAACCTAGTGAGAAATTGAGCCATCAACTTATTATTCTTTTTGTGGGAAAACATCTTTGATTGATGACTTGCTAGAACTTGCTTTACATGCATTTTAAGATTACATAAAAATTTTAATTTGGCATCAAGATGATTAAGGCAATTAGGTGAACCCACTTTGGCTTAAAGAGACCAACCCTATTTTTATCCTTAGTTAGACAATTTTGAGCCTATTTCGTTTTTCCTTTTCTTTCTTTTTCACAACATCATTAGCTTGAACCTTGCTGTTTTAACTCTTACCCTTTCATTAGGTCAAGAGCATTTTAAGAGCATTTATGACCAAGTGTTGTGTTGAATTAAATCTGGGGTTAAATTTAGTAGGGTTGAGATTACAAAACAAAATAAAAAAAATCAAATAAAAAAAATAAAAAAAATAAGAAAAATTATTGTTCTTATTAAAAGGGTTGGAATATGTTACAAGATGTAATAAGTGAGTTCCCTTGAAAAATTCTGTCAATGTCAAGGGGTAGTTAAGAGGAAGGTGTTTTGAGATCATTGGGTTATACATATGATCGGTTACTTCATTCTTGAAGTGCTCTTGAACTTAATGATTAAGCTTACATTTCCTAAATGCCATGCCTTTACCCTAACCCCATTACAATCCAATAAAAGACCTTTTGATTGATGCTTGATTATAATTAAGTGGTGGAAATTTGATAGATAAGCAAGCCTATGGCGATAATCTTTCATTGATTGTTATGAGTATAAGCACCACCTTGATCAAACACTTTTAAGAGTTGGCGAGGGAGTGACAACATAGGTTATGCATGGAAAACCACTTAATTGCATTGGTATCGATTTTGTTTGATTTGATATTGATTGCGAATTTAAGGATAGGGAAGTCTTGATGCAATTTTATAACTCTTGAACTTGACAAAATTTTTGTGTTTAGTTTGTTTTGATTTTAGCCTTGCTTGGGGACAAGTAAGGATTTAAGTGTGGGGTATTTGTTAAGAGTATTTTTATACTTGTTTTTAGTATGATTTTAATGTGCTTTTAGATAATGTTTCATTTGATTTTGGTTTAAAGTTTGTTTTAAGTGTTTGTTTTAGGTTAAAGTGGAAAATCTCCCTTGGATGGTCAAAACAATCAAGAAAGAGCATGAATCAAGCAAGACATGGCCAAGCCAAATCAAGCTTGGCCGTGTCACTCAAAAGAAATATGAGACAGTAGCTGACATGGGCAGGAGACACGGGCAAGCCACTGGCTGCGTCTCACCCAAAGAACAGAAACCAAAGAACCAAGCAAAGAAGGAAGAAGAGAAGCAGAAGTTGACACTGGCAAGTGACACGCCCAACCCAGTGGTCGTGTCACATGACACGGCCACAAGCTTGGCCATGTCACCCTTGGAAACAAAGAAAACAAGTTGACAAAGCTAGAAGCAGAAAGTGACACACCCGCATGACACGGCCAAGCCACTAGCCGTATCACATGACACGGCCAGGAGCTTGGCCGTGTCACCTAGAAGAAAACAAGAAAAGAAAGGGCAGAAGGTGACACGGCCAGCAAGCTTGGCCGTGTCACCTAGGGCAACTTTAAAATGTTCAAATTCTTTTGCAGACAAGTGGGGAACAAAGACTAGTTTTTGTCAAAAGTAATATTAGACAAAAAGAAAAGCTTGCCTAATTTGAGGAAAAGAAAGATTGAACAAAGGGAATGTGGGAGACAAGGTGAGTTGGAAGTGAGTTGGAAGCATGGCTTGAGCATTGGAGGGAAATAAAAAGAGAAGAAGAGGGAGTTTTTAGGGGATTCTGGAGCTTGAAACGTGAGGGCTGGAACAAGGGAGAAGGAGCCAACAACTAAAGCAAAGAGGAGGGTTTTGAGCTGAGTTTGAAGAAGGAGATACATCTTGTACAAGCCCTAAACCAAGAATCAAGGATTGAAGTGAAGAAATACAAATTATTCGCCATGGATTGTTTGGTTTCTTTTACTCATTTATCTTGCTCTGTTTTTCTGGTTTTGAACATGAACTAATTCCTTCACTATCTAGATATTGATCTTATTTGTTTGAATTGAATAATTATATTTAGTTGAACCATTTGATTGAGTTGTTTTATTCTTATGATGCTTAATGATTTATTTCCAATTGATAATAGCATGCTTATTGATTGGTTGTCATTTTCATATTATTGACTTGAGAAAGATTGATATGAATTGAATACTCATAAGGGTTGAGGATTGATTGGGGTGCTAGAGATAGACCTACAAGATCCTTTGGTTTATAGTTACTTGTTCTTAATGCATGACCTATTTAATTGTGTTTGAGAAGAGATTCTGGCACTCTACTTAGTGATTAGGGATTAATTCACTAGAGAGAGGTTTAGTCTAATTCAGAGGAATGCCAACTCAACTCTATTGAATGATTTAACTGAATTGATTGTTCATAAATATCATTGAGGCTAGGGGGATTCAATGTCTGGATAGTTTTGTTATTATCAATCCTTTTTGCATAACCTTTAATTTCCCTTTACTTTCAGTATTAAATTAGTTGGTTTTAATTACAAAGCATCACACAACTATTAATTTGCTAAGCAACGGTTAAGGTTTGCACTAGTACTTGGCCTTGTCCCCAGTGGAACGATAACTCACTCACTACTTTATTACTTGGGCGACTCGTGCACTTGCGGTATTGCTATAGCGCAGCTCGAGCGCACCATATATGGTTAACAAAATACCAACATGGGCTATCTTGCTTTCGAATAATTCTCTCGGACGTTTCAACCAATAGTTATATTTTTGAAAATGGAAATCAATCCATGATAATTCCCATTAATTAGGTTTTAATCCTTTCAACCAACTATAGTAGCTTTTATGCTATATTGGATTAAAACTAAATTAAGAGGTTATTATAGATAGATTTCTCCCTTGAAAAGAGCAACTAATGGTTCATGCCAAAAACAAGCGCATGGTTAATTTATTCTTAGTGTAAACTAGGCCCACAATTGATTTTTGGTATTTCATAATTGACCTAAATATTTTTTCAAGCTCTTTGTAAGAAAAGTTTGGGTGAAAATAGTTTTGTTTCTAAGCCCATTGTAAAAGATTTTAGAAAAATGGATTTTGGGCTTCAGTATTTCGGCCATGGGCCAAAGAATTTGTGATTTATTTTTAGAAAAGTCTTATGTCCAAAGACCATCTTGAAAAATTTTGAAAAATAGCTTTGGTCTTTTGGACTTAATAGAAAAATTTATTTTGAGCTTGCAATTGTACTTGGGCCATATTATAAAAAGAACAAACCAAATAAGCCATGATTTAGACTAAGATAAACTAACCATAGTCAAACAACATGCATTTGGGGTTAACTAGGCCAATTACATGAGCTTTAGTCTTCGGGTAAAAAGGCTTAGGTTCCCATAGCAAGTATATACCAAACGGTACAAGGCTATGAGTGGTTATGCCATGCTCGATCTCCATACCTTTAGTGAAAGTATGGTATCCCTTACATAACATAACATGGGTAACACAGGCGTCCAAACTCACGCACACAATGCAATCTAAGATGATGCAATGGATAATGTAATTATATGAAAGAATAGAATAATAAAAAGACCAACGGAATCAACTTCTCTTATCCCCAGTGGAGTCGCCACTGTGAGCGGGGATTTTCGACCCACTCCCAGTAGAATGGTTCTTGCTACTTCGGCATTGTTTAGGCTCGAGGCCTTAGAGAACACGGACCTAAGTCCGGAGAAAATGGAGTCGCCATCCAGACAGGCCGGGAAAAAATTAAGAGGTGGATGACTCAATTCCTAAGGAATCCCCAACCCCTTAATGGGTTCGGAAAGTTGGATAGGTGTGGGGAAGGTGAGAAATGGCCCAGCACCCCCCACAACGCCCGGTTCATTGGAACCGGCCTCCTTTACAGGTCTTAATATTATAAAATTCTTAAATATAACAATATTATCCATATTACACACAATAATTAAAAGAAAGCATCAATATATTAAAATCAAAGCAAGGTCCAAGCAAAACAAATAAATGCACACCCATCCAAAGATGGAAACATGTCCTTACATCAAATGCCTAAATAGGAAACCCACCAAAAGGTAGAAAGATGCCCTTTACATAGGTTCTAAAATAGAAAAGCAAATTAAATTACATGATTTTTAACTAATGAGGTACCCACCAAGTGGAAACATACCTCTTATAACTTTTGGAAGTCTAAATAAATTGATAAAAGTAAATAATCATTCATAATAAATAAATCATTCATCAAAGGTATTAATCAAAATATAAAATAAACATCCATCCATGATAAATTAAATAAATCAAGTATTGAAATTAAATAAATTAAAGCATAAGAAATAAATCAAAGCATAATCAAATATGGAATTGAATAAAGCAAATAAAAGTTCAATTATAGCTACTGTGACTTTTTATGGAATTAAAATAGATTAGGATTTTATGTTTTAAAAGGTTGGTAAGACACTTTGAATAACTAAATTAAGGTTTGAATGATGAAATCATGAAACTAGGGTTTTAGACACTTTAAAATTGTTTTGATTTGTGGTTTTAAATGGTGAGTTCAAGCTACTGTGTAATTTTAGAACATTTGCGTTATTATAGTTTTTAATGTTTTAAAGGATTAGAGCTTAGAAAAAATTAGGGTTTAAGGTTTTAAATGGGTTAGGGTTTATTATTTTAGGTTTAAAAGTTGAATTAGGGTTTTAGTGTTTTAGAATTAGGGTCTCGGGTAAAAGATTTGAATTAGGGTTTTAGAAATCAATTTGATAATTTTATGAAGTTTTATGAATTTAGACAAACGGATTTAAGTTTTTATAAGTAGAAAAGATGTTTTTTAAGGCTTTTTGAATGAAATAGAACCTAGTTTAAAATTTTGAAAGAAACAGAATCAAATTTTGGTTTTGTTGAAGAATATGTTCAATTAGAGTTTTAAGGTTTTTAAGAAGAAAAAATAACAATTTTAAGTCTTTTTGGAAAATAAAGAAACGTTTTAGTGCTTTTAACTTTGGAAAACTAAATTAAAGTTCTAAGATTTTAACTTTTGAAAAAAACACAAAAATCCTTGTTTTAGCTACTGTGTAAAAAAAATTAAAGAAAATCAATTAACACATACCTTCTTTTGATGATTCCTCCAAAAACAATTCTTCTTGGATGAACTAGCTCCAAAGACAAGCCTTTTTTGCCTTTGAATTCTTTAAATCATGCTGCTGCTCCTTTAAAAATCAATTGAATTGAATTATTGCTTTTCCTTCCTTGATTTGGTTTTCAATTTTCCAAGCTACTGCCAATTTTTTGCCACCCCCAATTTGGTTGCCTTTGGTCCTTATTTATAAGGGTTTGATGTAGTTTAATCCTAATTAGTTAAGGTAAGTAATATTAATAAAAAAAAGAAACTGAAACCTAATTGGATTAGGTTTCGAAAAATTTGCATCGGAAATTTGCGCTGCCGAAAAAAATTGCTGCAGGAAAAAATGCGCTGACGAAAAAAAACTACGGCAGTGGGCTGGCTGGGGCGTCGCCCGCAGGAATTTCCTGCGGGCGAGCTATTTTGCCCGCAGGATTTTCCTGCGAGCGAAATAGAATTTCATGGTAGAAACAGTGATTTCGCCCGCAGGAATTTCTTGCGAGCAAAATAGGCCATCGGCCCGTGCGACTGTTTTTTCGCTGCCAATTTTTCTGACTCCGATTTTTATTTTTTTTATTTTTTGATTTTTATTTGTTTATTTTTATTTTTTATTAATAAAAATTAGATACTAAAGCAAAAATTATTTAGCAAAAATTATTTTGGACCAATTAGACAATAAAAATCATTTTGGACTAAATAAAATATATTGGACCGAATTGGGTCAAAAATTAAGGGTCTACACCGGTGTCGTTGGATCATATTAGAGAGTCTCAGTTGGCAAATGAGAGAATGCAGAAAGGTTTTTTGGATTGCCAAAAGGGGGAGAGCCGAGATTTCCATGTGAGGAGTGATGGCAGTCTTTGGTACAAAGATAGATTGTGTGTTCCTAATGATGTAAGTTTGAAAAAGATTATTTTAGAGGAAGCACATCAGTCGGCTTTTGCTATGCACCCTGGGAGTACCAAGATGTATCATGATTTGAAGCAACATTATTGGTGGTAAGGTATGAAGAGGGACATAGCGGAGTTTGTATCCAAGTTTCTCACTTGTCAGAGGGTGAAGACTGAGCACCAAGTTCCTTCAGAGTTGCTCCAACCTTTATCAGTGCCAGAATGGGAATGGGAGCGAGTGACTATGGATTTTATAACTAGTTTGCCCTTGACTCAGAAGAAGCATGATGCAATTTGGGTGATTATTGATCGATTGACGAAGACAGCTCATTTTCTTCCAGTTTGGATGGACTATTCTCTTGAGAAGTTAGCTAAGTTGTATATCAGTGAGATAGTGAGATTGCATGGAGTCCCAAATTCTTTAGTGTCTGATCAAGATCCTCGGTTTACTTCAAGGTTTTGGAAGAGTTTACATGCTGCTTTGGGTTCTCTATTGCACTTTAGCACTGCTTTTCATCCGCAGACAAATGGGTAGTCAGAGAGAGTGATACAAATTTTAGAGGACATGTTGAGAAGTTGTGTCATTGACTTATCTGGGAGTTGGGACAGATTCTTGCCATTGATTGAGTTTGCTTATAACAACAGTCATCAATCCAGTATTAAAATGGTACCTTATGAGGCATTGTATGGTAGAAGATGCAAGACGCCTCTATGTTGGGATGAAGTTGGAAAAGGTAAGTTGGTTGGTCCTGATTTGATAAAAGAAACATAATAAAAAGTGAAGATAATTCGGGATCGTTTGAAAGCAGCTTCAGATCAATAGAAATCCTACTCAGATTTGAAGAGGAGAAGCATAGAGTTTAGTGTTGGGGATAAAGTATTTTTGAAAGTGTCTTCTTGGAAGAGAATTTTGAGATTTGGCTGCAAAGGGAAGCTGAGTCCTCATTTCGTTGGACCTTACGAGGTACTGGAGAGAGTTGGACCGATGGCTTATCGACTCGCTTTGCCGCCTGAGTTGGATAGAATTCACAATGTCTTTCATGTTTCTATGCTACGGAGGTACAGGTCAGACCCATCTCACATTCCATTAGTAGAATCTGTTGAGGTGAGTCTGGATCTGACTTTTGAAAAAGAACCGGCGGCTATCTTGGCACATGAAGTGAAGGAGTTGAGAAATAAGAAAGTGCCACTTGTGAAGGTTCTTTGGAAGAATCATGCTAAAGAAGAAGTAACTTGGGAGTGTGAGCAAGTGATGCAAGATTAGTATCCTCAGTTATTCCAGACTTGAGAATAGGTAATTTCGAGGATGAAATTATTTTGTAGAGGGGGAGAATTGTAATATCCCAAATGATTTTAAGTGTATATTTAATTAAGTGATAAAGATAAGATGATAGGAAGATGTGTATATGTTGTTTATATGAAGAGATATATATTATATACAAGTCTATAGCTTATTTGGTCAAGAGATATTTTTTGATTAATTAAAGTGATTAAATTAAAGTTAGTGGAAGATGATGTAAGTGGGTTGATTAGTATATCATTAAAATACTTGGTGGAGAGTAATTTGGGGAAAGTGTTTGGTTAAAGAGGTTGACTTTCTTTCTTTCTTCTTCTTTCATTTTCATCTTCTTCTTCTTCTTTCTTTCTTTGGCCAGCCATCACCACCATCTTCAAGAGGGAGAGATTTTGTTGCTTCCAAACTCAAGGAATTGAAGGATTTCAAGAGATCAAGTTGGAGTTTTAAGGATTTTCTTCATTTTTGGTAAGTTTCCAACTTGTTTCTTTGTTTTCTTTTGAGTTGCGTTTATGAGTTTGGTGAATGGTTGTTGTAGATGTGTTTATGGTTGATTTGGTATATTTGGGGTTATGTTGTTTTGTTAACTTTGATTTTGGGGTTGGATTGAAGAGAAAAGGGTTAAGTTTGGTGGAAGAGAGAAGTGTGTAGATGGTGTAAGTTTGAGTTGTGATATATGGTTGTGATTATGTTTTGATGTTTGTAATTGAGTTGTTTTAAGGTTTACTCAAGTATTATATGGGTTGTTGATGGTTTTGATTGAGTTTGTGTGTTGTTGATATGGTTATTGGAAGATGATTGTGGGTTGAGGCATTTTGGTGTTGATTTCAGGGTTTTTGGCCTGACACTCACATTAACATGCCCATGTCTTTGGGTGTGTCATTGGTTCTATTTTTTGTGTGGGTGACACAAGCAGTGACACGCCCATGTCACTGAACGTGTCACAGCTTTTGTGTTGGTGTAGTATTGACACGTCCAGTGACACGCCCATGTCACTGAGCGTGTCATAGCTACTGTGTTGTTGGAAGATTGACACGTCCAATGACATGCCCATGTCACTAAGCATGTCATAGCTTCTGTGTTGGAGGAGAATTGACACATACAGTGACACGCCCATGTCACTGAGTGTGATGTGGGTTTAGAGCACAATCAGGGACATGCCCGTGTTGTTGAGCGTGTCAAGTGTCGATTTTTCCCTAGATAGTTCTCTTCCTTATTTTCTTATGTGTATCACTATGTGAGTATTTTTAATCACCTTTGGATTAGGTTTTGAAGAGAATTGAGCTACCCAAGCTAAGGTTTGGGGACATCTTGTAAGAGGAGAATGATAGAGTGGTGTTATTTCTTTTAGAGGTAAGTACAAACTTTGAATGATTGCATACATTTACATGACATTGGGACTTAACACATTTAGTTGAGAAATGTGTTAAGTTACTTGATAAATATTGTTGATGAATGAGTTATATGTTATGATATGCATAATGTGAATTATGTAGATGTATCAAAGCAATTGAGTAATGTATTGTATATGAAAAGAAATATGGAATAATGTGGTAAGACATGTGAAATTATAATGTAAAAAATTGATATTGATACAAAAGAGAAGAATGAGAAAAGATGAGAAAATGATGATATAAAAAGGCAATGAGTCTAGTTTGATTATGAGAAATGAAATGAGAAATGAATTATGAAAGTATTCGATAATGAGATAAATGAATAAATTGTGTGCGTAATATGTTATTCAATTTTCAGAGTTCTGAGTTTGGTGGAATGCCTATGAATTGCTAGGCAGGTGAAAAGACCGGGTCGTAAGCCGGGTCCAGCTAATAAATGTGATGTTTTTGGGGTGAAAAGACTGGTTTGTAAGCCTCAAAAACTGTAGCAGTCTAGCCAGGTTGAGGACCAATATACTGGGGCCTAAGGGTGTAGCCGGATTGAGGTCCAAGAGACTGGGGCTGTTACATCATCTATGTATATATATATTGCCTACAGGGCTAGACACAAGGTGTCATAATGGACCAAAGCAGCAACTCTGAACTTTGAATAGCAAATTAAATCCTTTTGGGCCCATGCTTGTCTTTGCTTTAATGTGAATTATGAAATGTAATGCAAATTAGATCCTTTTGGGCCCATCCTTTTGGGCACTGTTTAGGCTCGGGGCCTTAGAGAACACATACCTAAGTCCGGAGAAAATGGAGTCACCACCCGGACGGGCCGGGAAAAAGAAAGGGGTGGATGACTCAATTCCTAAGGAATCCCTAACCCCCTAATGGGTTCAGAAAGTTGGGTTCATGTGGGTAAGGTGAGAAATGGCCCAGCACCCCCACAACACCCGGTTCATTGGAACCGGCCTCCTTTACAGGTCTTAATATTATAAAATTCTTAAATATAACGACATTATCCATATTACACATAATAATTAAAAGAAAGCATCATTATATTAAAATCAAATTAATGTCCAAACAAAGCAAATAAATGGACACCCATCCAAGGATGGAAACATGTCCTTACATCACATGCCTAGATAGGACACCCACCAGAAGGTAGAAACATGCCCTTTACATAGGTTCTAAAATAGAAAAGCAAATTAAATTACATGATGTTTAACTAATGAGGTACCCACCAAGTGGAAACATACCTCTTACAACTTTTGGAAATCTAAATTAATTGATAGAAGTAAATAATCATGTAATGTATTTTAGGATTTTTTATAAGAAACAGAATATGTTTTAAGAGTTTAAATAATTTGGAAAGTAAATTGGAGTTTTAGGGTTTTGAAGAAATAAAATTAATAACTTTAAATTCTTTGGGAAATAAAGCAACAGATTAATGTTTCTAACTTTGAACAAAAGGGATTAGGTTCTGGGATTTTTGAATTAAAAGAAAATAATTTCATGCTACTGTAAAAACATAACAAAAATAATTTAATACATACCTTCTTTTGATGATTCCTCCAAAAATAATTCTTCTTTGATGAACTAGCTCCAAAGACAAGCCTTTTTTGCCCTTGAATTCTCTAAATCGTGTTTCTACTCCTTTAAAAATAAATTGAATTGAATTATTACTTTTCCTTCCTTAATTTGGTTTCAAAATTTCAAGACCTTGTTGCTTATTCGGCTCCCCCAATTTAATTGCCTTTGGTCCTTATTTATAGTGGTTTGATGTAGTTTATTCCTAATTAGTTAAGGAAAGTAATATTAATAAAAAAAAGAAACCAAAACATAATTGAATTAGGCTTCGAAAAATTTGCGTCGAAAAAATTGCACTGTCGAAAAAAATTGCCGCAGGAAAAAATGTGCTGGAGAAAAAATTCTGCAGCAGGAAACTACGGCAAGGGCGGGCTGCGAGCATCGCCAGCAGGAAATTCTTGCAGGCGACCATTTCACCCGCAGGAAATTCCTGCGGGAGAAATGCCCACGAGCCCGCGCGATGATTTTTTCGTCGCCGATTTTTTTGACTTCGATTTTTATTTTTATTTTTATTTTTATTTTTATTTTTTGATTTTTATTTGTTTATTTTTATTTTTTATTAATAAAAATTAGATAATAAAGCAAAAACTATTTAATGAAAATTATTTTGGACCAATTAGACAACAAAAATCATTATAGACTAAATAAAACATATTGAACTGGATTGGGTTAAAAATTAAGGGTCTACAGTTTGCCCCCTGCTTGAAAAATCTAGAACTTTAGTGAAAGAGAGTGGAAAGCAATAAGACTTAATTTTTGAGATGGTTGAGATTTTGGGTTCTGGACCCGGTTCGAGTTCTGGACTCAAGGATAAATTCTAGGTTCTCGACCTAAGGAAAATTTGGGTTCTAGACCTGGTTCGAGTTCTGGGCTCAAGGATAATTCTAGGTTCTCGACCTAACAAAAATTTAGGTTCTGGACCAGGTTCGAGTTCTGGACTCAAGGATAATTCTAGGTTCTCGACCTAAGTAAAATTTGGGTTATGGACCCAGTTCGAGTTCTGGACTCAAGAATAATTTTAGGTTCTCGACCTAAGAAAAATTTGGGTTCTGGACTCGGTTCAAGTTCTAGACTCAAAGATAATTCTAGGTTCTAGACGTAAGGGTATTTTGGGTTCTGGACTCAAAAGATTTGGATACTCAACCCTAAACTAGACTCGGATACGCGATCCTAAGTGGATTCGGATACTCGATCCTAACTGGATTTGGATACTCGATCCTATCTGGATTTTAATACTCGATCCTAAACTGGATTCGGATACTTGATCCTAACTGGATTTGGATTGGGATTTGGATACTTGATCCTAAACCGGATTTGGATTTGGATACTCGATCCTAAATTGGGTTCGGATACTCGATCCTAACTGGATTTGGACACTCGATCCTAAATAGGGTTTGGATACTCGATCCTAAACTGGATTGGGATACTCGATCCTAAATTGGGTTCGGATACGCGATCCTAAACTTGATTTTGGATACTCGATCCTAAACTGGATTGGGATACTCGACCCTAAATTGATTTGATGTGGGTACTTGGACCCAAGCTTGAATTGATTTGGGTACTTGGACCCGAGAATGGGTGCTTGGACCCGAGATTGGGTACTTGGACCCGAACTTGAATTGATTTGGGTACTTGGACTCGAGAATGGGTGCTTGGACCTGAGATTGAGTTTTACTGACCTTTTATCATTTGAGAAATCTGACTGCTCCGGTTATTCTATGCATTGTGGTTTTTCACCCTCAAAATGGATCTTCATCCTTTGAGATCAGGTCTTCATCCTTGAAAATAAATCTTCATCTTTTGACATCGGGTCTTCACCCTTGCAAATGGATCTTCATCCTCTGAGATTGGGTCTTTACCCTTGAAACATGGATCTTTATCCATTGGAGGTCGGGTCTTTACCCTGGCTTCATCTCTTTTAGCTGGATTGGTCTATTGTCTTTTGCATCTTCATTCTTTTGAGAGTTCTAATGTTCCATTCTTTTGTTCTTTCTTTTTACAAAGATTTAGCTATTTTTAATTGGACCTTATATCCTCTCCTTGCCCCCCTGTGTGGCAAAATATTTGTAAGTGAGTTTAAAAATATTTGGTATATAAACTCAAAAAATTGAAAAGGAGAAACTTTGCCCCCTGTGTAGGCTCAAACCAAATATTTTATTCATGCAAGCTTTGATTGATTTTTTGCTGTCTGGTTCTTCGCACAAACAAGTATTTCTTCTCTTTGCAAATTTACTGAAACTTTCTCAAGCAATGGACTTTCCATGCCCCCTTGATTTAATATCTTCTTTAGATTCTTTAATTCGCAGGGTGTTTGCTATTCATTTTGCCAAAGAATAGACAACACAAGATAAGAAAGTGGGATGTGATATGCTTATGTATGCATGATATGCATGAATAATACTTACAGTCATTCCATCGACTCACAGACCGAGGTGATTAGCAGAAGTGTTCTCATTGGTTCTTTTTTGACGCTCGTTCAAGTCTTGCATTGGAATGATCAAAAGCTTTGCATTTGTGGCTTTTATCTTCAAGATGATGAAAACATGAGTGGTGGAGTACCTAAGCAGCAGAGTCAGGGATACATCCTTTTCAAACTATTTTTCAGCATGTCTGCTGATAGCTTCTCCATGACCTTGGCAATAATCATTTCAACAGACTTCCCTTAGCTCGAAGGCTTTGTACGACAAAACACCTTTTTTTTTAATTTTGATTTTGAAAACAAATGTTGGCTTTGCCAAACTAATGTCAATGTACCTCAGGACTTGATTTTTCCAAATTAACATATCTATAACATGTCAACCCTAGTTACCGTACTAAACTCGGGAATCAATTCTATTAAAGCAAGAATTGTTGCACTTCAGATAGGCACATACACATTACTTGGCCAAAGGTCTCATTTGACTTTAAATATTGTCTATCTCATATGCATGCTTATCCAAACTATCTCCACTAATAGACTCTACCTACCAAGAGAGATCAACAGGTCTTTGATAGGCTTGAAATGGGGTCTATAAGGGACATGGGATAAATGAAGGCTATTTGTAAGTTGGGGCTGATGTGACACAATGGACAAACCTTCACACTACAAATTTCTTGTTTGAAATTTAGGCAATTGGGAATAATCTTTCTAGACTCTAAATTCATTCTATTAATCTGGATCTTGATTAGGATAGTCTTTTCCCTTGCAAAAAGTTTAAGACTCAAATTCGTTTCTTTTCTTCTTCTCCCTTTTCTTTCTTTTTATTTTTGATCATTTTGTCCTTCTTTCTTGTAGAACAATCAGGTACAGAACTTTCAAGAACTAGATGGTCTTTCTCCTTTTCCTTTGATTTTGGTTGAATCTTTGGTTGTGTTGGACCAATTCAAGTCAAACTATCCTCATAAACCAAATGGAAGCCTTTTGTTGTCTTAGGTAAAAAGAGAACTCAGTTGGCTTTTCTCTTTTTCTTTTTTTTTCTTTTCTTTTTCTTTTCTTTTGTCTCACTTTTTCTTCTTTTTCTTTTTTCTTCTTTTTTCTTCTTCTCTTCTTTTTCTTTTTCTTTCTTTCTTTCCTTTTTTGGTTCTAGCTCAAACAGAGTTGTCTTGTTTGTACCAACTTGGGCTTCCAATAATGGATAAGTGGAGTAACATAAATCTTCTTTAATAGGGATAAATCATTTGTTACTCCGATGTTGTCTTAACATATTGGAGATATTAAGAAAACTTCAACTACCCTTATGGTTTTGAGAACTTTAAATGTCTTCAAAACATCAACTACCCTTATGGTCTTGAGAACTTCAACTATCTTCATGGGCTTGAGAACTTCAATTATCCTCATGATCTTGACTAATCATTGTTTTCTTTGATCTTCTTGCCTCTTCATCTTAGTGATCATAAGACTTGTATCACAATAGCTCAGGGTAGGTTGTTGGGGTTTGTAAGCCAATGAAAAGAAAGCTAAAATTTTATGAAGGCTCAAAGGGACAACTAGAGATTGATATTTAATGGGGTGGATACTAGTTGTTGGCTAACCAAACAATGCCTAGATAATTTCTCTCTTAAATAAGCAGAGTTCAATTTCGCCTCGAAAGTTTGTCAAAGCATATTCTAAGACTGACTAGGACCTAGACAAAGGTAATTATGCAGGAGCCCTTTCTAAGTAAGCATACACAACTCAATGCTATAGAGCAATTCCCTTATCTAGTAAAGTCATTCAAGTCATGATACATAAATATATTAATTCATGAATTATCAAGGTAGATTCCTCATTGGTTGAGCACCAAAATGAACAAAGACCAACAAAAGTTTTGATGAAAGTAATTTATTCAAACAACTTTAAATTTGAAAAACACGATAGTTCCAATTAAAGAAAGTAAAATTGAAAAGCAACATTCAAGCTAAGGAAAGTTCATTGAGTTAGGCTTCTTTTCCTTTCATATCTTCAATATCCCCATCTTGAAAGGATGATAAAACAAAATCTTCTTCCAATCCTTTTCCCACCATAAAGGTTGCCGGTGGAGGTATTCTATTAAACCTTGGAAATGGATTATCTTTGGTGTTGGGCTTATCCAGCTCGGGCAACTTGCCACTATTAATCAAATCTTGGATCTCATGCCTTAGATGAGCACATTTATTTGTTTCATGCCCTCGCATTTGATGAAATTGACAGAAGGCCTCAGTATTGAAGTTTGGTGGCAATGGATTATGTAACAGTCTAGGAGCTAACAATTGTAATAACCCTTTCTTTTGCAGCTTGCTAAAAATCCAAGATAGAGGTTTCCCCAATTCTGAGAATTGTCATTTATTTCCTTGACCGGTCACATTAATATCAACTTCTTTTTGTGTTCTTTGATTGCTAGGCTAATAACTCCCTTTCTCATTCCTTCTCATTGAAAAGGAATTCTTCTCCCTTTCCCACTCTTCAATTTGTAGACCAGCTTGGAGAAGGTCTTTGAAATCACGGATGAGTGTATGAGACATCCTCTAACGAAGATTGGGCAGGACACCTCTCACTATCATCCTTATTTGATCGGATTCATCGGGCCTCTTCTTGAGTAAAGCAGCCTTATTTCTCCATCTTTTCACATAGTCCACAAAATTCTCATTTGGCCTTTGCCTTATGGACTCCACTTCCATTAAGGTAACTTCTAGCTCAACATTATATCCATATTGTTGGATGAAGGCTTTGTAAAGTAGGTCCCAACTCTTTTGTGTTCCATCATCTAAGGTATTGAACCAATTTTGGACATCATGATCCAATAAGAGCATAAAGTACCTTAGGGTTTGAGCCTTAGTAGCTCGGGCAGACTGCATGGCAGTGATATACTGCTTCACATGGAGATGAGGATTTTCGGTGCCATTGTACTTTGCAAAGGAAGGCATCTTGAATTTATAAGGGACCTCTTCATCTTGTTCAAATAGTTTGTCGATCTCAGACATCTCTTCGATTTTCAGCTTCTTCTCAAATTTCTTTTCTAAATCAGCAATTATATTTTCAACATTAGAAGTCTCGGTCGTTTTAATAGTTGTTTTCTCAATAGCCTTCGGTTCTTTCTTCTTTTCTTGAACATCTTGGTAGTATTGAGCCCAATCATCATCATCATCAACGATCACCTTTTCATCATCAAAAACCACTTCATTAACTTTGGTCTTCCCTTTGTCCTTTGGTTTCTTAGTGTTAGCAGACGCCTCGGCATGGTTCTCTAAGGTTGCAGTCAACTGGTTCTTCATGGTCTCAGCTAGGGTCTCTTTGATTTCTTCCATCTTGGTATTGGGGGCCTCATCCACCATCCTTTGAATTTGTTAGGGCTCCATTATTTTTAGTGAGCAAGTGATTGAGTCGTTGCTAGATACTTCGTCTCCGGCGTAGGTCGGATTGTTGTAAGCTTTTGAACTATTGTAATCCAGGGCTGTGAGCCAGAGAGGATCAATGATATGAGATGCAAATGTATGCATGTATGCACAAACAATTAACAAACAAGGACAAATAGGACGTTCCTTCCAACCTTATAACATCCACACATGAATGGCGAGTCTCTTTTCATAGGTATATGGTTAACAAAATACCAATATGGGGTATCTTGCTTTCGAATAATTCCCTCGGACGTTTCAACCAATAGTCATATTTTCAAAAATGGAAATCAGTCCATGATAATTCCTATTAATTAGGTTTTAATCCATTTATCCAACTAAAGTAGCCTTTATATTGGATTAAAACTAAATTAAGAGGTTTATTATAGATAGATTTCTCACTTGAAAAAGTAACTAATGATTCATGCCAAAAACAAGCCCATGGTTAACTTGTTCTTAGTGTAAACTAGGCCCACAATTGATTTTTGGTATTTCTTAATTGACCTAAATATTTTGTAAGCTCTTTGTAAGAAAAGGTTGGATAAAAACAATCTTGTTTCTAAGCCCATTGTAAAAGATTTTAGAAAAATGGATTTTGGGCTTAGTATTTGGGCCATGGGCCAAAGAATTTTTGATTTGTTTTTAGAAAAGTCTTATGTCCAAAGGCCATCTTGAAAAATTTTGAAAATAGTTTTGGTCTTTTGGATTCTAAAGAAAAATTTATTTTAAGCTTACAATATACTTAGGTCATATTAGAAAAAGAACAAACCAAATAAGCCATGATTTAGACTAAGATAACTAACCATAGTCAAACAGCATGCATTTGGGGTAAAACCTAAGGAAAGTAACTAGGCCAATTACATGAGCTTTAGTCTTTGGGTTAAAAGGCTTAGGTTCCCATAGCAACTATATACCAAATGGTACGAGGCTATGAGTGGTTATGCCATGCCCAATCTCCATACCTTGAGTGAAAGTATGGTATCCCTCACATAGCATAACACAGGTAACACAGGCGTCCTAACTCACGCACACGATGCAATCTAAGATGATGCAATTGATAATATCATTATAAGAAAGAATAGAATAATATAAAGACCAATGGAATCAACTTCTCTTATCCCCAGTATAGTCGCCACTGTGAGCGGGGATTTTTGCCCCCACTTCCAGTGGAATGGTTCTTGAGACTTTGGCACTGTTTAGGCTCGGCGCCTTAGAGAACACGGACCTAAGTTTGGAGAAAATGGAGTCGCCACCCAGACGTGCTGGGAAAAAGAACGGGGAGGATGACTCGATTCCTAAATCCTCAACCCCCTAATGGGTTCGAAAAGTTGGGTACGTGTGGGGAAGGTGAGAAATGGCCCAGCACCCCCACAACGCCCGATTCATTGGAACCGGCCTCCTTCACAGGTCTTAATATTATAAAATTCTTAAATATAACGACATTATCCATATTACACACAATAATTAAAAGAAAGCATCATTATATTAAAATCAAAGTAATGTCCAAACAAAGCAAATAAATGGACACCCATCCAAGGATGGAAACATGTCCTTACATCACATGCCTAGATAGGACACCCACCAAAAGGAAGAAACATGCCCTTTACATAGGTTCTAAAATAGAAAAGCAAATTAAATTACATGATGTTTAACTAATGAGGTACCCACCAAGTGGAAACATACCTCTTACAACTTTTGAAAATCTAAATTAATTGATAGAAGTAAATAATCATTCATCATAAATAAATCATTCATCAAAGCTATTAATCAAAATATAAAATAAACATCCATCCATGATAAATTAAATAAAACAATTATTGAAATTAAATAAATTAAAGCATAAGAGATAAATCAAAGCATAATCAAATATGGAATTGAATAAAGCAAATAATAGTCTAATTATAGCTACTGTGACTTTTTATGGAATTAAAATAAATTAGGGTTTATGTTTTAAAAGGTTGGTAAGACTCTTTGATTAACTAAATTAACATTTGAATGATGAAATCATGAAACTAGGGTTTTAGACACTTTAAAATACTTTTGATTCATGGTTTTAAATGATGATTTCAAGCTACTGTGTAAAATTTAAAGTATTTATGTTTTATGGTTTTTTAATGTTTTAAAGGATTGGGGCTTAGAAAAAATTAAGGTTTAAGGTTTTAAAGGGTTTGGGTTTACTATTTTAGGTTTAGGAATTGAATTTGGTTTTTAGGAGCTTTGGATTGGAGTTTTGGGTGATGCATGAAGCTTTTGGGATTGAAAATCAATTTGATACTTTTATGAGATTTTAATTAAAATTATGGGTCAAAAATTAAGGGTCTGCAGTGGCAGTTAAAATAAGGGCCTTAAAGGAAGGCAAGCATTGAGTCTGTAAATGAGTTTGATACATAGGCAGTAGATTCTTGTTAATGATGTCAATTTGTTCTTGTTTAGAAGGTTAGTTGTGTAACACTCTTATACGCTATATACGTATAGTATATATATCCAGTATATATAAATATGCATATAGAATATAAAAATATCACGGTTCGGTCTTTTCAAAAATTTTCCATGTTTCCATATTACATAGTTATAGACTTCCAATATATTTTAAAAAGTAAATAAAAAATATTTTACCATAATTCTAGGTGCCAAAATAAAAATAATTTTTTATATAAAAATCTCTAAAAAAATTTGCCGGAGTTTTGTCTATAATTTGGACAATTCCCAAAAATACCAGTTCTCACAACCTGCAAGAAAACACACTCCTAACTATTTTTTACTATTCCATACTCTCCAAAACACCTTCATATCTTTTTCAAAATACTCACACATACAAATATACATATACATATCCATAAATTCCAAAGTTTAAACAAAACTTAAATAATTTACATCAAAAACATATTTACAACATAATTAAAAGTTAAGTTTTCAAAATGAACTTATACATGCTAGTAACTGGTCCTAATCTCAAGCAGTAGAAGAAAACTCCAAAATGAGCAAGAACACTCAACACCTGCTCTGGTCTCGCAGGGCTCTCAGTATCAACCCTATCACCTATGCGATAAACAAATTATGCTAACCAATAATGCTTAGTAGTATATACTTTGATATAAATAAAGACTAATAAATAATGTAAAAATGCAATTCCTACATTTAACATTGTCCAACATTCACATGCCACATTCACATGCATTGGGTCTAAATGAACTTATATAACATTCAAGTTCTAGAGATATTACTTTGGACTCATGTATGACACTCAATGTCTAGCCCTTAGGCAAATATCTTGCCACCCAGCATCTGGTCCGAAGGTAATATAATAATGATACGTAGCATCTGACCCGAAAGCAATAATAATGACGCCTAGTGTCTGGCCCAAAGGCAATAATCGGTATACCGTAATATTAAATACAAAAGTTTGGAATTGATATTATACAAGGTTACATACATTTATTAAATAATTTCTCACACTCCTCATTCTTTGGCAATTATGCCAACTTCCATTTTTTTCACTTTTTCCATATATTTTCATAATACATTATGTATTTCATAACTTAAACATACATCTATGCACTTTGTATATGAATTCTCACATCAAAGTAGCATAATCAACAACTCATACATCAATGTAACATGCCAGTAAGCATAAATTAATACATTTCATTCAAAGTATGTACTTACCTCTGCACTTCCAAGCCCAAGTGTTCAACTTCTTCAAAAGCCCCTTGCCACTAAGTGGTGGAAACAACCACTTACTCAACATCTAACCAAAATGTGAATAACAAGCAAATGTTAGAATCACATTTTAAGGTATTTAATCTACTAAACATCAATTAAAACCTAATCCTTCAATTTTTTCTTCTTTAGCTATAATGAACTTTAACTTTGAAAAATCAATCTCACTAATTCCAAATGGAGTTTTAAGCTTAAAAACATCTTTAACATTACATTTTAATACATTTCAAGCATTAAAATACAATGTATAACATTTTCCTCAAAATTCCAAAATTTTTTCCTAAACCACTCTGTAGACCCTTAACTTTTGATCCAGTTTGGTCCGTTATTTTTTATAGTCCAAAATAATTTTTGTGGTATTTTAATATTTATTTTAGTTAAAAATGGTGAAGTGAATAAAAATAAAAATAAATAAATAAATAAAAATATAATAAACAAATAAATAAAAATAAAAATCGGAGATGAAAAAATTCGTCGCCGATAGTGTTGGATGAAATGGCCCGCAGGCAATTTCGCTGGCACGCCCGACGCTCACACCTCGAAGTTCTCGCAGTCCGATGCAGTTTTCGCCAGCAAAATTTTTTCGATGCAATTTTTTTTTAAACCAAATTCAATTTGGTTTCGTTTTCTTTTTCCTAATTAATGATAATTTCTCTAAACAAATTGAATTAATCATATAAATCTCATATAAATAATACTAAAATAATAGAAGGGGGATTAACAACGAAGGACTTTTGAGGAACAACTGAAAAAACTTTGGATCGATTGGAGTAGGAGAAACCTTTGGCAGTAAAATCAATCGGACTTTTTGAGAGAAGAATAAGCAACCAAACAATCAATCCATCAAAGGCAGTCATCTTGCCTTTGTCCTTGTTCATCCAAGAAGTAATTTTTGGTGGAACCAACAACGAAGGTATGAATATCAAATCTTTTTTTCTTTATAGTAGCTTGAATCATTAAACTCTTTCTTTTGATTCTAAAAATCTTAGAACCCTAATTTATTTTTTCTAAACCTTAGAACCTTAAATCGTCTCCTCTATTTTCAAAAACCCTAAAATTACTTTTTTCGATTTCTTCAAAATATTAAAACCCTAATCTACTTTCCAACTTTCAAAAACCTTAAATCATTTTATTAATTCCCCAAAACCCTAATCTGTTTTCCAAATTTTCAAAATCTTAAAACCCTAAATTTAGCTTACAGCTTCTAAAAATCACATAAAGCTTTATAAAACTATAAATTGTTTTTTCAAATTCTAAAATCAGATAAATTCTCCAAAACACTAAAAACCCTAATTCAACTTCCAAAATCAAGACAGTAACCCCAAACTAGCTAACCTTAAACCCTAGTTTTCTTAAACCCAAATTCCCTTAAAATCTTAAACCCTAGTTTTCCTAAACCCTAATCCTTAAAATCTTAAAACCTTATAACCTAAATATTAAAATTCAACACAGTAAGCCTAAAAACAACAATCCAATAACTAATAATTATAAACCAAAATTTGATATTCTAAAACCCTAATTTCATGATTTTATACCTCAAGCCCTAATTTGGTTAATCAAAGAACCTTATCAATCTCTTAAATTATAAAATCTTAATCCATTTTAATTCCTTTAAAACTTACAATAGCTTAAACCAATAAATTCCAAAACCCTAAACATTAAATAAAGAATCTTAAATTGAAACAGTAGCCTTAATTTGTATCTTTACATGCTTTATTTATTCTTAGATTTAATTGTGTAGTTCATTATATGCTTTGATTTATTTTATATGCTTTAATTTATTTAAGTTCAGTGCTTGGTTTATTTAAATTATCATGGGTGAATGTTTATATTTTGATTGATGTTTGATATCGTTGATGAATGATTTATTTTTTATGAATGGTTATTTACCTTTATCAATTTATTTTGATTTCCAAATGTTGTGAGAGGCATGTTTCCACTTTGTGGGTACCTCATTAGTTAAATATCATGTAATTTAAATTGCTTTCATATTTTTTGGACCAATGTAAAGGACATTGATGAGATCAATTTTGTACTTGTTTTTAGTTTGATTTTTATGTGTTTTTAGTTAATGTTTTATTTGATTTTTGTTTAAAGTTTGTTTTTAGTGTTTGTCTTAGGTTAAAGTGCAAAAACTCCTTTGGATGATCAAAACAATGAAGGAAGAGCATGAATCAAGCAAGACATGGCCAAGCCAAAGCAAGCTTGGTCATGTCCTTCAAAAGAAGTGCAAGACAGTAGCTGACACAGCCTGGAGACACGGCCAAGCCACTGGCCGTGTCTCACCTGAAGAGCAAAACCAAGAAACCAAAGAAATGAAGGAAAAGCTAACACCATCACATGACACGGCCAAGCCACTGGCCGTGTCACATGACACGGTCAGGAGCTTAGCCGTGTCACCCTTGGAAACAAAGAAAACAAATTGACAAAGCTAGAAGCAGAAGGTGACACACCCACATGACACGGCCAAGCCAGTGGCCGTGTCACATGACACAGCCAGGAGCTTGGCCGTGTCACCTAGAAGAAAAGAAGGAAAGAAATGGCAGAAGGAGACACGGCCAGCAAGCTTGGCCATGTCCCAAGCAAAGTGAGAGACACGGCCAGCAAGCTTGGCCGTGTCACCTAGGGCAACCTTGAATAATTGAATTCTTTTGCAGACAGGTGGGGAACAAAGACTAGCTTTTGCCAAAAGTAATATTAAACAAAAGAAAAGCTTACCTAATTTGAGGAAAATAAAGATAAAACAAAGGGAATGTGGGAGACAAGGGAGAGTGGTGTGAGTTGGAAGATATGGGTTGTGAGCTGGAAGGTATGGGTTGTAAGCTTTGAAGGGAGTTAAAAGGAGAAGAAAATGAAGAGGAGAGGGGACGTGAAGGTTGGAACAAGGGAGAAGGAACCAACTGCTGGAGCAAAGAGGAGAGTCTTGAGCTGAGTTTGAAGAAGGAGATACATCCTATACAAGACCAAAACCAAGAATCAAGGATTGAAGTGAAGAAATACAAATTATTTGCCATGGATTGTTTGGTTTCTTTTACTCATTTCTCTTGTTCTGTTTTTTCTGGTTTTAAACATGAACTAATTCATTTTCTATCTAGATATTGATGAACCCTAGCTTATTTGTATGGATTGAATAATCTCATTTAATTGAATCATTTGATTGAGTTGTTTTATTCTTATGATGCTTAATGATTTATTTCCAATTGATAATAGCATGCTTATTGATTGGTTGCAATTTTCATATTATTGACTTAAGAAAGCTTGATATGAATTGAATACTCATAAGGGTTGAGGATTGATTGGAGTGCTAGAGATAGACTTACAAGATCCTTTGGTTTATAGTTCCTTGTTCTTAATGCAAAATCTATTTAATTGTGTTTGAGAAGATATTCCGACACTCTACTTAGTGATTAGGGATTAATTCACTCGAGATAGGTTTTAGTCTAAGTTAGAGGAATGCCAATTTAACTCTATTATGTGATTTAATTGAATTAATTTTCATAAATATAATTATGGCTAGGGGGATTCAATTTCTGGATAGTATTATTATCATCAATCCTTTTTGCACAACATTTAATTTCCCTTTACTTTCAGTTATTAAATTAGTTGTTTTTAATTACAAAACGTCATAAAACTATTGATTTGCTAAACAACGGTTAAGATTTGCACTGGTACTTGACCTTGTCCTCAGTGGAACGATAACTCACTCACTACTTTATTACTTGGGCGACCCATGCACTTGCGGTATTGCTATAGCATTAGGCTTGCGCGCACCAAGTTTTTGGCGCCGCTGCCGGGGACAACGGTTTCAATATTAGTAATATAATCAAGATTGTTGATTTAGTTTTATTTTCATTTATTTTTGACATTGGTTCTTGCTTGTTGATTATCATTTTAGGTATTTCTTCCTATTTATGATCAGAGGTAGCTCATCCCAACTGTTTGAATTAGACCCAGTGCTAGAAAGAACATTAAGGAGAAAGCGAAAGGAAGAAGAGGAGGTAGTTTTGGAAGATGCAGAAACAGAAATAAATCTGGAAATAGAAGAAGAAGAAGAGTTTGAAGTGATGGAAGGACCTGGGCCAAGAACAATGCAGGAGTTTGCTAAGCCCAATCTCAATGGAGCTGACTCTAGTATCCGGAGGCCAACAATTGCTGCTAACAACTTCAAAATAAAGGCAAATGTAATTCAAATGGTGCAACAGACTTGTCAGTTCGATGGGTTTCCTGATGAAGATCCTAATTCATATATTGAGAATTTTCTGGAGATATGTGACACATTCAAGATAAATAATGTCTAAGATGATGCAATTAGGCTGAGGTTGTTCCCATTTTCCCTTAGAGATAGACCAAAGAAGTGGCTGAAATCTTTTCCTCCAGGAACCTTCACCACATGGGGTCAGTTGGCAGAGAAATTCCTAGAAAAATACTTCCCACCGTCTAAAACTGCTAAGTTGAAGAATGATATCTCATCCTTTCTACAGCAAGATGGTGAAACCCTTTATGATGCCTGGGAAAGATTTAAAGATTTGTTGAGAAGGTGTCCTCATCATGGACTTCCACTATGGCTTCAAATTCAAACATTTTACAATGGGTTGAATTATGTAAGTAAGCAATCCATTAATGCAGCAGCTGGTGGTACCATAAACAACAAGACACCTGAACAAGCAAGGGATTTAATTGAAGACATGGCTATCACCAATTATCAGTGGCAAGCCCCAAGGGAGCAAGGAAAGCTGAAGGTCATGGGTTCACACCAATTAGATCCTATG
Source organism: Garcia nutans (assembly GCA_947685225.1). Taxonomy (NCBI): domain Eukaryota; kingdom Viridiplantae; phylum Streptophyta; class Magnoliopsida; order Malpighiales; family Euphorbiaceae; genus Garcia; species Garcia nutans. Next base: position 14,243,563 of record CANTUV010000040.1, read on the forward strand.
GTGGCTTTGACAGCCCAATTGGAAGCATTGAATAAAAAATTTGATTCTTTGGCCTCTTCTTCTGGGAAAGTAATGCAGGTGATGTCTTGTGAATGGTGTGGGGGTGGACATCAAAGTCAAGATTGCCAAAGTGGCAACATGTTTGCTAGGAAAGAGCAAGTAGATTATGTTGGAAATATGCCAAGGCAACAACAGAATAACCCCTACAGCATCACATACAATCCGGGGTGGAGAAATCATCCAAATTTCTTATTAAATAATCAAAATAATCCAAGACCTCCCCCTGGATTCCAGCAGCCCCAACATCAACAAGTTGCCCCTCCAAGAAAGAGTAATTTGGAGTACATGATGGAGAAATTTATAGCAGCTTTTGAAACCAGGTTCCAATCAACTGAAACCACCCTAAGAAATCAGGAAGCTTCTATTCATAATCTGGAGAATCAGGTGGGGCAAATTGCCAAGTTGCTAAGTGAGAGACCACAAGGAAGTTTGCTTAGCAACACTGAGGCAAATCCTAAAGAGCAGCTTAAAGCAATTACACTAAGGAGTGGAAAATAGATCAAGGGTAATGTGGATGAGTAAAGAGGAGAAGTGGCAGAGAAAAGGGCTGAAAAAGAAGACAATCCCACTGTCACTTCGGGAGAGAAAGCTGGAATAGGAAGTGAGAAAGAGAACCAGCCACAAGAAAGCATCCCCATAATGAAGGAATACCGACCTAGAGTACTATATCCGGCAAGGTTCAACAAAGACAAGATCGATGCTCAGTTCGGTAAGTTTCTTGAACTTTTTAAACAATTGCACATTAATATTCCCTTTGCTGAAGCTTTGTCACAAATGCCTAAGTATGCTAAATTTTTTATAGATATCCTTTCTAACAAAAGGAAACTTGAGGAGGTGTCTTTGGTGCATTTATCGGAAAAGAGTTCGGCAATTTTACAAAGGAGGTTACCTAAGAAGTTAAAAGATCCAAGTAGTTTTACCATTCCATGTTTAATAGGTAACCTTGAGGTTAAGAGTGCATTAGCTGATTTGGGGGCTAGCATAAGTGTTATGACCCATAAAATGTTTAAAGAGTTAGGCATTAGTAAACCTAAACCAACACTTATGACCATCCAACTTGCTGATAAGTTAGTAGTCCACCCTCGTGGCATTATAGAAGATGTGGTGGTAAAAGTCGGGGATTTCATTTTCCCCAATGATTTTGTTGTCATTGATATTGATGAGGATGCAGATGTTTCACTTATTCTTGGTAGGCCATTTTTAAATACAGTCCGAGCCCTTATCAATGTTCATGATGGAACATTAACTTTGAGAGTGGGTGATGAGAAAGTTATTTTTAGGATACATGATACCATGAAACATTCACTTTCACAGGCGCAATCATGCAATGATGTTGTTGAGCATGAGACCGTAAATTGTATTACTAAAATTGTTTCCAAGGATCCCCTTGAGTTGTGTTTATTGCAGGAAAATGATGAGGATCAAGAAGCAATGGAGCAACTTGCTTTTCTTGAAGCAAGTAATTCGTTCAAATGCAGGGCATATGAGACTATTGAGATGCCAAAGGAAGAGAAGCCAAAACCATCGGTGATTGATCCACCCAACTTAGAACTAAAGCCCCTTCCAGATCACCTTAAGTATGGATTTCTGGCAGAGAAGAAGAAATTACCAATAATTCTGAGTTCCCACCTATCTTCTGAGCAGAAAGAAAAACTTATGCAGTTGTTGCAGAAACATAAGAAAGTGATAGCTTGGAAGATAGCAGACATCAAGGGTATCAGTCCATCCTATTGCACTCACAAGATACTGATGGAGGATGAATTCAAGCCGATAGTGCAACCACAATGGAGACTAAACCCAAAACTGAAAGATGTAGTGAAGGCTGAAGTGATAAAACTACTTGATGCAGGGATTATATATCCAATCTCATATAGTTCTTAGGTGAGCCCAGTCCAGGTAGTACAAAAGAAAGGAGGGGTGATGGTGGTCCCTAATGAAAATGATGAGCTGATTCCAACAAGAACAGTTACCGGTTGGAGGGTTTGCATAGACTACAGGAAATTGAATGATGCAACTAGGAAGGACCATTTTCCTTTACCTTTCATTGATCAGATGTTGGAGAGGTTATCCGGGCATGAGTATTACTGTTTTTGGATGGTCTTTCAGGCTATTTCCAAATTTCTCTCGTCCCAAAAGACCAAGAGAAAACTACATTCACCTGCCCATATGGGACATTTGCATATCGAAGAATGTCATTCGGGTTGTGCAATGCACCTGCGACTTTTTAGAGGTGCATGGTGGCAATCTTTGATGAACTTGTTGAGGATATTATGGAGGTATTTATGGATGATTTCTCGATCTATGGCAGCTCATTTGACAGATGTTTGGAAAATCTTGAAAGAGTCTTGATGAGATGTGAGGAAACCAACTTAGTGCTTAATTGGGAAAAGTGTCATTTTATGGTTCAAGAGGGAATTGTGTTGGGACACAAAATTTCAAACAAGGGCATTGGGGTGGATCAGGCTAAGGTAGACACAATTGAGAAGTTACCACCACCCACATTTGTGAAGGCCATCAGAAGTTTTCTATGACTTGCGGGTTTTTATCGGAGGTTCATTCGAGATTTTTCTAAGATAGCCCGTCCATTAACAAGACTCCTTGAGAAGGATGTGGATTTTGTTTTTGATGAGGAATGTTTGAGAGCATTCACAACTCTTAAGGAGAAATTGACCCATGCTCCAATCATGGTAGCTCCTAATTGGAATCTACCATTTGAACTAATGTGCGATGCAAGTGACTTTGCAGTGGGAGCAATCTTAGGTCAACGCAAGGAGAAATACTTCCAGCCTATCTACTATGCAAGCAAGACCTTAAACACAACTCAAGCTAATTACACAACTACAGAGAAAGAGCTGCTAGCTGTGGTTTTTGCTTTTGACAAGTTTAGATCATATCTAATCTTGTCAAAAGTGATTGTTTATACAGACCATTCAGCTTTAAGGTACTTATTTGAAAAATTGATGCTAAGCCTAGGCTAATCCGTTGGGTTTTGTTGTTGCAGGAATTTCACTTGATGATTCAAGACAAGAAGGGAGCTGAAAATCTTGCAGCAGATCACCTTTCTCGCTTGGAGAATCCAACCTTGGAGAGGTTCGAAGAAGGGGACATTGATGATCACTTCCTAAGGACTTAACTTATCAAGAAAAGAAGAAATTCTTTTCCTATTTAAAGTATTATTTTTGGGAGGACCCCTTTTTATTTAGATTATGTAAGGATCACATTATCCAACGATGTGTAGCATGGCCTGAAACAATGAACATTCTTAGTCAATGCCATGCTAGACTAGCTGGTGGTCATATGGGAGCCAATAGGACTGCTCAAAAGGTACTAGAATCAGGATTTTATTGGCCCACTTTGTTTAGGGATAGCTACGAATTTATGAACCGCTGTGATCGTTGCCAAAGGATTGGAAACATTTCATCTCATGATGAGATGCCCCAAAATGGGATTTTAGTTTGTGAAATCTTTGATGTATGGGGGATCAATTTTATGGGACCCTTTCCAAATTCCCTTGTTAACAAATATATTTTTGTAGCTATAGAATATGTATCTAAATGGCCTGAAGCCCAAGCACTAGCAACCAATGATTCTAGGGTTGTGGTGAAGTTTTTGAAGAAGTTGTTTTCTCGATTTGGTACGCCAAAAATAATTATAAGTGATAGGGGTACTCACTTTTATAACTTTCATCCTGCGAAAGTTTTCAAAAGATTAGGAGTTACACATAGGTTTGCTACTCCTTATCATCCCCAAACTAGTGGCCAAGTTGAGAACATGAACAGGGAGATTAAAAGAATTCTGGAAAAAACTGTAGAGCGATCCCGAAAGGATTGGTCTGAGAAATTGGACAATGCTCTATGGACTTTTAGGACTACATTCAAAACTCCCTTGGGCACTACGCCATTTAGGTTGGTATATGGAAAAGCTTGCCATTTACCTATTGAAATTGAACATAATGCATATTGGGCTATAAAACAAATTAACCTTGATCTAGCTTGTGCAGGTGAAAGGCAAAAATTACAGGTAAACGAGTTGGACGAGTGGAGATTGCAAGCTTATGACAATGCAAGAATGTATAAGGAACGTACTAAGAGATGGCATGATGCTCACATTAAGGAATGGAAAGAGTTTCAAGTAGGAGATCAGGTATTATTGTATAATTCAAGGCTTCAACTCTTTCCAGGTAAGTTGAAATCTCGATGGTCCGGTCCTTTTACTGTTAAGAAAGTTTTTCCCTACGGAGTGGTTGAAATAACTCACCCGGAAAAAGGAGATTTTAAAGTCAATGGGCACAAGCTAAAATTTTACTTTGGAGGGGAAAAACAGGACTTAAAGGAGGTTTTACACCTCCAAGACTAGGGAAAGTTGCCCTAAACGTCCAACTAATACGACGTTAAAGAAGTGCTAGGTGGGAGACAACCCACCATTTTATTCGTTCATTAATTTTTGTGTCTTTAATTCCTGTATTTTTGGTTTGTGATGTTGGTTGGTGGTTTGTTCATTGTGCATTCATTTGAATTTGAAGGGTAAATTGAGCATATTTAAGTTTAGATAAATATGAAAATAGGTTTCATCTAAACTCTCTCTTAGTTTATGCATGCTCACATTGAGGACAATGTGAATCTTTAAGTGTGGGGTGCATTTTGTGTTTTTACTTTTACTTGTTTTAGTTTAAGTTTAGTTAATGATTTTCTTATTTTTCTTTGAATAAATGAATTTTGAAAAGTTCAATTATTATAAATATTGTTGATAGATGACTTTTGAATTTTCGAAGCATGAATTTGAGAATTGAGTAGAATTGATACTTATTGTCAATTTTGTTGGTTTTTCCTTGCATTGCCTTTAACCAAGTGAGAAATTGAGCCATCAACTTATTATTCTTGCTGTAGGTGAACATCTTTGATTGATGACTTGTTAGAACTTGCTTTGACATGCATTTTAAGATTACATAAAATTTTCAATTTGGCATCAAGATGATTAAGGCAATTAGGTGAACCCACTTTGGCTTAAAAAGACCAACCCTATTTTTAACCTTAGTTAGCCAATTTTGAGCCTATTCCATTTATCATTTTCTTTTCTTTTTTTTGCAACACTACTAATTTTGAATCATGCTATTTTGTCTCTTACCCTTTCATTAGGTCAAGAGCATTTTAAGAGCGTTTATGACCGAGTGTTGTGTTGAATTTAGTAGGTTTAAGATTGCAAAGCAAAATATAAAAAAGAAATATAAAAAAAATAATATAAAAAAATAAAAATAAAAAAATCAAGTAAAAGGAAGAAAAATAATAAGAATAATTGTTGTTCTAGTTGAAAGGGTTGGAATATGTTTGGAATAATCATTGGAAGATGTAATAAGTGAGTTCCCTTGAAAAGTTCTTTAACACCAAGGGGTAGATAAGAGGAAGGTGTTTTGGGATCATTGGGTTATACATATGATCGGTTACTTCATTCTTGAATTATCATTGGAAGATGTAATAAGTGAGTTCCCTTGAAAAGTTCTTTAACACCCCTTTCTTTTTCCCTGCCCATCCGGGTGGCGACTCAATTTTCTCCTGACTTAGGTCCGTGTTCTCTAAGGCCCCGAGCCGAAACAGTGCCGAAGTAGCAAGAACCATTCCCCTGGGAGTGGGAGCAAAAATCCCCACTCATAGTGGCGACTCTATTGGGGATAAGAGAAGTTGATTCCGTTAGTCTTTTTATTATTCTATTCTTTCTTATAATGATATTATCCATTGCATCATATTATATTGCATCATGTGCGTGAGTTAGGATGCCCGTGTTACCCGTGTTGTGTTATGTAAGGGATATCATACTTTCACTCAAGGTATGGAGATCGAGCATGGCATAACCACTCATAGCCTCGTACCATTTGGTATATACTTGCTATGGGAACCTAAGCCTTTCAACCCAAAGGCTAAAGCTCATGTAAATGCCCTAGTTACTTTCCTTAGGATTTTACCCCCAATGCATGTTGTTTGACTATGGTTAATTTATCTTGGCTTAAATCATGGCTTATTTGGTTTGCTCTTTTTCTAATATGACCTAAATACATTATGAGCTCAAAATAAAATTTTCCTTAAAATCTAAAAGACCAAAGCTATTTTCAAAACTTTTCAAGATGGTCTTTGGACATAAGACTTTTCTAAAAACAAATTAAAAAACTCTTTTTCTCATGACCCAAATACTAAGCCCAAAATCCATTTTTTCTAAAATCTTTTTACAATGGGCTTAGAAACAAAATTATTTTCATCCAACCTTTTCTTACAAAGAGTTTGCAAATTATTCAGGTCAATTACAAAATACCAAAAATCTATTGTGAGCCTAGTTTAAACTAAGAGTTATTAATCATAGGCTTGTTTTTGGCATGAATCATCAGTTATTTTTTTAAATGAGAAATCTATTTATGATAAATCTCTTAATTTAGTTTTAATCCAATATAGCATAAAAGCTACTTTAGTTGGTTAGATGGATTAAAGCCTAATTAATGGGAATTATCATGAACTGATTTTCATTTTGAAAATATAACTATTGGTTGAAACGTCCGAGGGAAATATTCAAAAACAAGATACCCCATGTTGGTATTTTGTTAACCATATACCTAGGAAAAGAGACTCGCCATTCGTGTGTGGAAGTTATAAGGTTGGAAGGAACATCCTAATTATCCTTGTTTATTGATTGTTTGTGCATACATGCATACATTTGCATCTCATATTATTAATCCTCTCTGGCTCACAGCCCTGGATTACGACAGTTCAAAAGCTTACGACAATCCGACCTATGCCAGAGACAAAGAATCTAGCAACGACTCAATCACTTGCTCACCAAAAGAAATGGATCCCGAACAAATTCAAATAATGGTGGATGATGCCCTCAATGCCAAGATGGAAGAAATAAAAGAGACCATGGCCGAGACCATAAAGGATCAACTAGCTGCAATTTTAGGAAACAATGCCGAAGCATCTGCTAACACCAAGAAAGACAAGGGGAAGACTAAAGTTGGTGAAGTAGTTTTTGATGAGGATAAGGTGATCATTGATAATGATGATGATTGGACTCAATACTTCCAAGATCCTTAAGATAAAAAGGAGTCGAAGGTTGTTGAGAAGACAACTGTCGAAAAAATCAAAACTTCTGATGTTGAAAAGTTGATCGCGGATTTAGAAAAGAAATTTGAGAAGAAACTAAAGACCGAAGAAATGTCTGAAGTTGACAAATTATTTGAGCTAGATGAAGAAGTTTTGTACAAGTTCAAGATGCCATCTTTTGCGAAGTTTGATGGAACCGGAAATCCCCATCTCCATGTAAAGCAGTATATCACTGCTATGCAGTCTTCCGAGCTACTAAGGCTCAAAATCTAAGGTATTTCATGCTCTCATTGGACCCTGTTGTCCAAAATTGGTTCAACACCTTGAAGGAAAGTGCTCAAAAAGATTGGGACATGTTATACAAGGCTTTCATTCAGCAATATAGGTATAATGTCGAGTTGGAAGTTACCTTAATGGAAGTTGAGTCAATTAGACAAAGGCCAAATGAGAATTTTGTGGACTATGTGAAAAGATGGAGAAATAAGGCTGCTTTACTCAAGAAAAGGCCCGATGAATCAGATCAAATAAGGATGATCATCAAAGGCATCCTGCCAACCTCCGTGAAAGATTGTCTCACACCCTTATAAGGGACTTCAAAGATCTTCTCCAAGCTGGTCTACAAATTGAAGAGTGGGAAAGGGAGAAGAATCACTTTTCAATAAAAAGGAATGAGAAAGGGAACTACCACAAAAAAGAAGTTGATGTTAATGCCACTAGTCAAGGAGGAATGAGGCAGTTTTCAGAATTAGGGAAGCCACTGTCTTGGGTTCTTAGCAAGCTGCAAAAAAAATGGTTGTTACAACCGTTAACTCCTCGACCTTTGCCTAATCCTTTACCCCCAAAATTTGATACTAAGGCTTTTTGTCAATTTCATCAGACTCAAGGACATGACACTGATAGATGTACCCGATTGAAGCATGAGATCCAAGATCTAATCGATGGTGGTAAGCTACCAGAGCCGGACAAGCCCAATACCAAGAACAATCCTTTGCTTAAGTTGGGAAGAGTACCTTCACCGGCAACCTTCATGGTGGGAAAAGGATTGGAAGAAGAATTTGTTTTATGCTCTTTTCAAGATGGAAATATTGAAGATATGAAAGGAAAAGAAGCTTAAACTCAACGAACTTTCCTTAGCTTGAATGTTTCTTTTCGATTTTACTTTCTTTAATATTTAATTTGAACAATTATGTTTTTCAAGTTTGTTTGAATAAATTACTTTCATCAAAATTTTTTTGGTCTTTGTTCTTTTTGGTGCTCAACCGATGAGTAATCTAGCTTGATGTTCATAAATTAATGTGTCTAGGCATCATGACTTGAATTACTTTACTAGATGAGGGAATTGCTCTATGGCATTGAGTTGTGTATGCTTACTTAGAGAGGGCTCCTGCATAATTACCTTTGTCTAGGACCTAGTCAGTCTTAGAACATGCTTTGACAAACTTTTGAGGCAAAATTGAACTCTGCTTATTTAAGAGAGAGATGATCTAGGCATTGAGCGAAATGGCCCGCAGGCAATTTCGCCCGCCCCAGCTCGCAGGTTCCTACGGTAACTTTTTTGCCAGCAAAATTTTTCCTCAACAGTTTTTTTTTGCCAGCGAAATTTTTCCGATGCAAATTTTTTCTAAACCAAATTCAATTCGGTTTCGGTTTCCTTTTCTTAATTAATGTTAGATTTCGTGAGCAACTAAGATTAATCATAAAAATCTTCTATAAATAAGGACTAAAAACAACACAGAAAGGGATCGAAATTTAAAAGGAAAAATTTAAGAGAATCGATAGGACTAGGAAAAACTTTTTGGCAGAGATTAACGATCGGACTTTTGAGAGAAGCAAACAAGCAAATTCAATCCATCAAAGGCAACCATCTTGCCTTTATTCTTGTTCATCCAAGAAGCAATTTTTGGTGGAACCAACAAACGAATGTATGAATATCAAATTCTTTTTTCTTTTCAGTAGCTTGAATCATTAAACTCTTTCTTTTGATTTTAAAAACCTAAGAACCCTAATTTACTTTTTCCAAACCTTAGAACCTTAAATCGTCTCCTCTATTTTCAAAAACCCTAAATTACTTTTTCTGTTTCTTCAAAATATCAAAACCCTAATCTACTTTCCAACTTTCCAAAAACCTTAAATTGTTTCATTAATTCCCCAAAACCCTAATTTGTTTACCAATGTTTCAAAACCTTAAAACCCTAAATTTGACTCACAACTTCTAAAAATCACATAAAGCTTTATAACACTATAAATTGTTTTTCCAAATTCTAAAATCAAATACATTTCCGAGACACTAAAAACCCTAATTCAACTTTAAAAACAAGACAGTAACCATAATTCAGCTTTCCTAACCTTAAACCCTAGTTTTCTTAAACCCTAATTCCCCTAAAGCCATAAACCCTAATTTTTCTAAACCCTAATCTTTAAAACCTTAAAACCTTATAAATCTAAATATTATAATTCAACACAGTAAGTAACTAATGATCATAAATCTAATGTTTTAAAGTATTCAAACCCTAATTTCATGATTTCACTCCTCAAACCCTAATTTGGTTAATCAAAGAACTTTATCAATCCCTTAAATCATAAAACCTTAATCCATTTTAATTCCCTTAAAACTTACAGTAGCTTAAACCCATAAATTCTAAAACCCTAAACATAAAAAAAGAATCTTAAATAGAAACAGTAGCCCTAACTTGAATCTTTACTTGCTTTATTTAATTTATATTTGATTATGTAGTCTATTACATGCTTTAATCTATTTTCAATGCTTTGTTGATTTATTTAATTTCAATGCTTAATTTATTTAAATTATCATGGATGAATGTTTATATGCTGATTGATGTTTAATATCTTTGATGAATGATTTATTTATGATGAATGGTTATTTACTTTTATCGATTTATTTAGATTTCCAAATATTATAAGAGGTATGTTTCCACTTGGTGGGTACCTCATTAGTTAAATAATCATGTAATTTAAATTTCTTTTCTATTTTAGAACCAATGTAAAGGACATGTTTCTACCTTTCGGTGAGCGTCCTATTTAGGCATGGATTATGTAAGGGCACGTTTCCATCTTCTGATGGGTGCCCATTTATTTGTTTTGCTTGGACATTGTTTTGATTTTCAATATATCGATGCTTTATTTTAATTATTGTGTGTAATATGGATAATATTGTTATATCTAAGAATTTTATAATATTAAGACCTGTAAAGGAGGCCGGTTCCAATGAACCGGGTGTTGTGGGGCTGCTGGACCATTTCTCACCTTCCCCACACGTACCCAACTTTTCGAACCGATTAGGGGGTTGGGGATTCCTTAGGAATTGAGTCATCCACCCCTTTCTTTTTTCCTGGCCCGTCCAGGTGGCGACTTTATTTTCTCCGGACTTAAGTCCGTGTTCTCTAAGGCCCCGAGCCTAAACAGTGCCGAAGTCGCAAGAACCATTCCAATGAGAGTGGGGCTAAAATCCCCACTCACAGAAGGTTTGTCCATTGTGTCACATCAGCTCCAACTTACAAATGGCCTTCACTTTAACCCATGTCCCTTATAGACCCCATTTCAAGCCTATCAAAGACCTATTGATATCTCTTGATAGGTAGAGTCTATTAGTGGAGATAGTTTGAATAAGCATGCATATGAGATAGACAATATTTAAACTCAATGAGACCTTTGGCCAAGTAATGTGTATGTACCTATCTGAAGTGCAACAATTCTTGCTTAAATAGAAATGATTCCCGAGCTTCGTATGGTAACTAGGGTTGTCATGTTATAGATATGTTAATTTGGAAAAATCAAGTCCTGAGGTACATTGACATTGATTTGGCAAAGCCAACATTTGATTTCAAAATTAAAATTCAAAAAATAAAAAAAAATTATCACACAAAGCCTTCAAATTAAGAGAAGTTTGTTGCATCATCAAAACTCGAAGGACACATTGGGCAAAGGAAATTATTACTGACAAGGTCATGAAGAAGCTACCAACTGACTTGATGAATCATAATTTGAAATGGATGTATCTCTGCTGTTTAGGGCCTTCATTATTCATATTTTCAACATCTTGAAGATAAAAGCCATAATTACGAAGCATTATGTCATTCCAATGCAAGACCTGAATGAGCATCTAAAAGGAACCAATGAGAACACTTCTGCTGATCACCTCAGTCTGTGAGTCGATGGAACATCTGTAAGTATTATTCATGCATATCATGCATACATGAGCATATCACATCGCACTTTCTTGTCTTGTATTGTTTATCCTTTGTAAAAGTGAACAGCAAACACCCTATGGTAAACAATCAAAAGAAGATATCAAATCAGGGGGTATGGAAAGCCCATTGCTTGAGAAAGTTCCAGTAATCTTGCAAAGAGAAGAAATATGTGCTTGTGCGAAGAACTAAACAAGACAAGCATCAATTAGAGCCCGCATAGAAAAATCATGGGAGGCAAGGAGAAGATATGAAGGCTAGCTAAAAAAATGGTTAAAATCTTTTGCTTTGCAAAAGTGCAAAAGAAGAACAAAAAGAATGGAACATTAGAACTATCAAAAGAATGAAAGCGCAAAAGACAAAAGATCAGTCCAGCTAGAAGAGCTGAAGCCAATATAGGACAAATCTCTAAGGATGAAGATCCACTTTCAAGGGTCAAGTCCAGATCTCAAAGGATGAAAATCCATTTTACAAGGATGAAGATCCATTTTACAAGGGTGAAGACCCAATTTCCAAGGATAAAGATCTATTTTCAAGGGTGAAGACCTAATCTCAAAGGATGAAGATCCATTTTCAAGGGTGAAGACCCGATCTCAAAGGATGAAGATCCATTTTCAAGGGTGAAGACCTAATTCCAAGGATGAAAATCTAATTTCAAAGGGTGAAGACCCGATCTCAAAGAATGAAGATCCATTTTCAAGGGTGAAGACCTAATCTCAAAGGATGAAGATCCATGTTCAAGGGTGAAGACCCGATCTCCAAGGATGAAGATCCAATTTCAAAGGGTGAAGACCTGAATTTAAAGGATGAAGATCCATTTTCAAGGGTGAAGGCTCGATTTCGAAAGATGAAGATCCATTTTCAAAGGTGAAGATCTGATTCTAAGGATGAAGATCCATTTTCAAGGGTGAAGACCTGATTTCCAAGGAAGAAGAACCATTTTCAAAGGTGAAGACTTGATTCCAAGGATGAAGATCCAATTTCAAAGGGTGAAGACACGGAGTTTAAAGGATGAAGATCCACTTTCAAGGGTGAAGACCCAATGTCCAAAGGATGAAGATCCAATTTCAAAGGGTGAAGACCTAAAGTCTAAAGGATGAAGATCCATTTTCAAGGGTGAAGACCCAATTTCCAAGGATGAAGATCCATTTTCAAAGGTGAAGACTTGATTCCAAGGATGAAGATCCAATTTCAAAGGGTGAAGACATGAAGTTTAAAGGATGAAGATCCACTTTCAAGGGTGAAGACCTGATGTCCAAAGGATGAAGATCCATTTTCAAGGGTTAAGACATAATCTCAAAGGATGAAGATCCATTTTCAAGGGTGAAGACCCAATTTCAAAGGATGAAGATCCATTTTCAAGGGTGAAGACCCGATCTCAAAGGTTGAAGATCCATTTTCAAGGCTGAAGACCTGATCTCAACGGATGAAGATCCATTTTCAAGGATGAAGACCCGATCTCAAAGGATGAAGATCCATTTTGAGGGTGAAAAACCACAATGCATAGAACAGTCAGACTTCTCAACTGATAAAAGGTTAGTCAAACTCAATCTCGGGTCCAAGTACCCAATCTCGGGTCCAAGTACCCAAATTCAATCTATTCTTAGGTCCAAGTACCTAAAAAAAATTCAAATAAAAATCTCATAAAAAATTAAGTCTTATTGATTTTCACTCTTTTTTACTAAAGTCTCAGATCATTCAAGCAGGAGGCAAACTGTAGACCCTTAATTTTTGACCTAGTCTAGTCCGTTATTTTTTATAGTCCAAAATAATTTTTATGGTATTTTAATATTTATTTTAGTTAAAAATGGTGAAGTGAATAAAAATAAAAATAATAAACAAATAAACAAATAATAATAATAAACAAATAAATAAAAATAAAAATCGGCGACGAAAAAATTCATCGCTGATAGCGTTGGACGAAATGGCCCGCAGGCAATTTTGTTGGAATGCCCGACTCTCACACCTCGCAGCTCTCACAGCCTGACCCAGTTTTTGCCAGCGAAATTTTTTCGATGTAATTTTTTTTCGAAACCAAATTCAATTTGGTTTCGGTTTCCTTTTCCTAATTAATGATAGTTTCCGTAAACAAATTGAATTAATCATATAAATCTCCTATAAATAACACTAAAAAAAACAGAAGGGGGATTAACAACGGAGGACTTTTAAGGAACAACTGAAAAAACTTTGGACCGATCGGACTAGGATAAACCTTTGGCAGTGAAATCAATCGGACTTTTTGAGAGAAGAATAAGCAACCAAACAATCAATCCATCGAAGGCAGCCATCTTGCCTTTGTCCTTGTTCATCCAAGAAGTAATTTTTGGTGGAACCAACAAACGAAGGTATGAATATCAAATCTTTTTTTCTTTACAGTAGCTTGAATCATTAAACTCTTTCTTTTGATTCTAAAAACCTTAGAACCCTAATTTAGTTTTTATAAACCGTAGAACCTTAAATCGTCTCCTCTATTTTCAAAAACCCTAAAATTACTTTTTTCTGTTTCTTCAAAATATTAAAACCCTAATCTACTTTCTAACTTTCCAAAACCTTAAATTGTTTTATTAATTCCCCAAAACCCTAATCTGTTTTCCAATTTTTCAAAATCTTAAAACCCTAAATTTAACTTACAGCTTCTAAAAGTCACATAAAGCTTTATAAAACTATAAATTGTTTTTCCAAATTCTAAAATCAAATACATTCTCCAAAACACTAAAAACCCTAATTCAACTTCCAAAATCAAGACAGTAACCCCAAACTATCTAACCTTAAACCCTAGTTTTCTTAAAAACTAATTCCCTTAAAATCATAAAACCTAGTTTTCCTAAACCCTAATCCTTAAAACCTTAAAACCTTATACCCTAAATATTAAAATTCAACACAGTAAGCCTAAAAACAACAATCCAATAGCTAATAGTTATAAACCTAATGTTTTGATATTCTAAAACCCTAATTTCATGATTTTACACCTTAAACCCTAATTTGGTTAATCAAAGAACCTTATCATTCTCTTAAATTATAAAATCTTACTCCATTTTAATTCCCTTAAAACTTAAAGTAGCTTAAACCAATAAATTCCAAAACCCTAAACATTAAATAATGAATCTTAAATAGAAACAGTAGCCTTAATTTGTATCTTTACTTACTTTATTTATTCTTAGATTTGATTGTGTAGTTCATTATATGCTTTGATTTATTTTATATGCTTTAATTTATTTAAGTTCAGTGCTTGGTTTATTTAAATTATCATGGGTGAATGTTTATATTTTGATTGATGTTTTATATCGTTGATGAATAATATATTTATGATGAATGGTTATTTACCTTTATCAATTTATTTTGATTTGCAAATGTTGTGAGAGGTATGTTTTCACTTTGTGGGTACCACATTAGTTAAATATCATGTAATTTAAATTGCTTTCATATATTTTTGGACCAATGTAAAGGACATGTTTCTACCTTTTAGTGGGTGTCCTATTAGTTTAGACATGGATGTTGTAAGGACATGTTTCCATCCTTGGATGGGTGTCCATTTATTTTCTTTGTTTGGACATTGCTTTGATTTTAATATAATGATGCTTTATTTCAATTATTGCGTGTAATATGGATAATATTGTTATACTTAAGAATTTTATAATATTAAGACCTGTAAAGGAGGCTTGTTCCAATGAACCGGGCATTGTGGGGGTGCTAGGCTATTTCTCACCTTCCCCACACGTACCCAACTTTTTGAACCCATTAGGGGGTTGGGGATTCCTTAGGAATTGAGTCATCTACCCCTTTCTTTTTCTCAACCCGTCCGGGTGGCGACTCCATTTTCTCCGGACTTAGGTTTGTGTTCTCTAAGGCCCCGAGCCTAAATAGTGCCGAAGTCACAAGAACCATTCCACCGGGAGTGGGGGCAAAAATCCCCGCTCACACACTCCAACTTTGAAATTTCATTCTTACCAATTTCAAATGTTAATTTAAGTTCATTTCCATTATTAAAACCATGTTAAAACACGATTCAAATGATAAAATCTAATGAACTGGCATTCTTAAACAAAACGCTAATCAAAACCCTACAATCCTTACTAACCAACCCAAACTTAAACTTAATCCAAACAACCAAGCAACCAACCCTAAAATCTTTGCTTATTCATCAAAATAACATGTTCTATATGAAGTAGAACAATTTTAAAACACTCTATCAACATCTCTTATTACACACAATTCAAAAATAAAACCCAAAAATTAAGTAAGAAAGCTTACTTACTTTATGGAAAAACACCAAACCCCCTCTTAAACCTTTAAAATCCTTCAATAGTTGCTTGAATTGAGAAGAAAAATCTCCCTTCCTTTTCCATGGAAAATCGGATTGGAAGAGGAAGAAGAAGAGAAAGAGATAAGTTCAATGATTTTTGAATTTTCTTACTTAATTTCTTATCCATACATATATATATTATTTTAATTATTTTTTTATTTATTTAATTCAAAAATCATATTTTCCATCCTCCGCCAAAAATTATTTTAATTTTTATTTATTTATATAATTTCTTTTTATAATAATTAATATTAAGTTTTTAACTTTTTACCTTTTACCTTTTTGCCAAATTACCCTTTGATTCTTATATGTTGCTCATATTCCACATATATAACACATATACATTTCATTTTTCTCATTTCTAAATCTTCATATATTCCTCAAATTATTTATTTAAATTAAATTTTATTTTAGCAAAAATGTGGTTGTTATAATTTTCTCCCCCTTAAAGGAATTTTCTTCTCGAAATTACATGATATGAGCTCTGAAACAACTGAGGATATTGGATCTGCATAAATTCCTTACTCTCCCATGTCACCTCCTCTATAGAATGATTCCTTTAAAGAACTTTAATCACTAGCATCTTTTTATTCCTTAACTCTTTTACCTCTCATGCTAAGATCGCTATTAGTTCCTCTTCGTAGGTCAGATCCAGATTCACCTCGATAGACTCTACTGATAAAATATGAGATGGATCCAATCTGTACCTCCGAATCATAAAGACATGGAAGACATTGTGTATCCAATCCATCCCAGGTAGTAAAGCCAGTTTAGAGGCCATTGGTCCTACTCTCTCCAAAACCTCATATGGCCATATGAATCGAGGACTCAATTTCCCTCTCCGGCCAAAACTCAAAACTCTCTTCCTTGGAGACATCTTTAAAAACACTTTTATCCCCCACACTGAACTCTATATCTTTCCTCTTCAGGTCTAAATAAGATTTATGTCAATTTGAAGCTGCTTTTAAATGATCCCAAATTACTTTTAACTTTTTCTTCTAGTTCATTGATCATGTTGGGACCTACCAATTTTCCTTCTCGAACCTCATCCCAACATAAAGGTGTCCTACACTTCCTGCCATACAAGGCCTCATATGGTGTCATTCCAATGTTGAACTAAAAGATATTATTGAAGGCGAACTCTATTAGAGGTAAATGTATGTCCTAGCTCCCTGTAAACTCAATAATATAACTCCTCAACATGTCCTCCAATACATGTATCACTCTCTCAGATTGTTCATCTGTCTATGGGTGGAAAATAGTACTGAAGTGTAACCAAGTACCCAAAGCATCCTGCAAACTCCTCTAAAATCTACATGTGAATCTGGGATCTCTATCTGAAACTAATGAAATTGAGACTCCATGTAACCTCACTATCTCACTGACATACAGTTCAACCAGCCTATCAAGAGAGTAATACATCCTCACTAGAAGGAAATGATCTAATTAGTCATCCTATCTATGATTACGTAGATTGCATCATGCTTCTTCTGGGTCAAAGGAAGCCCAGACACAAAATCCATGGTCACTCACTCCCGCTTCCATTCAGGTACTGATAATGGCTGCCAACTCCAAATCATGAGTTGGATAATTTAACTCATGAGGCTTCAACTGTCTAGATGCATAAGCTATAACTCTACCCTCCTGCATCAAAACACATCCTAAACCATTATGTGAAGCATCATTGTAGATACATATGTTTTACCTTCCATAGGTAGGGTAATGTAACACCCCTTAACCCGACTATTTCCAGCCGAGCCAAGTGTGCTACAGTATATGCAACATGGTATACAGAACATGCACTAAATAAAAAATTTTTTTCTTTTTATTACAAATAATAATAATTTACATATTTCTTTAATTGTTATAATTACATTTTGAAAGTCCTTAACAGTACATGCCAAGCTAAACTTTACTTTGCTCCTCACTTCGCCTCTTGTTGCACACTCTGGTGCTCCTTTGTAGCTTCCCATTTGTCAGCTTGGACTCCATAACCTACAAGTTTAGAAAACTAAACTCGCTAAGCATATAGCTTAGTGGGTACTTTAACCGTTAAGTAGAAATTAGATGCAAACCACACAATGTTACAGATATGGCACCAGTGATTAAGAATCTGATTATTTTTATCCTAAATCAGCTCAATAGAACAAATTTGTAGTTCAAAGTTTTTATTCTGGGCCTTTGGGCCAGACTGCACTTTTTAGGCCACACCGGGTTTTACAATACTGCAAAAATCCCTCGTTGGGCTTTAAAATCTAAATAAAACACAATTGGGATGTGATTTTCAAAAAACAAAAAATGCTATCTTGTTCTTAATTGGTCAAGCTTTCAAGAGCATATTTTTGATAATTTATTTCATTCCAAACGAATATTTTATCTCAATTATACCTCATTTATTTCTTACCAAATGAACAGTGAATTCTAGCATTTAGTTTCTTATGTACCTTGTTATCTTATTTCCCCAATAACTTTTGTTCTACTAATCAGAATGTAAAGATTATTGTTTTCACTCGAACTAGACTCATATTATTCCTTATGGTTAAATTTCTAGATTTAAATTTGTTACACATAATTCTTGATGACTCCTTGAACTCTTCCCTGGCCAATTGGTTACTCAAGTCTGCGCAATATGTACTATTTCATTTATAACTTTACCTACACAACTCAGATTGAGACAATTCTTATCTTAAATTAAACTAGACACATAAGGCTATATTTAATAAAAATTTCAGCTTAAAATAGCAACAGGTGATATTTGGAACAATTTCTAATTCAGCCCTGCAGTCTGCTAGGGTCTGCCTGCGCATGGTTCGCTCATTCCTGTGTAACTTCTACATTTTAAGCCCAATCGAGATGAATCCAACTCCTATGATTCAACAACATAAAAGGGTTCATTTATATCTTCTATCACAACATCTAATTCCTGAGGTAAATGGACCAAAACCTGGACTCAAGGCACAAATCTCAGTCTGTCCGGTTTCACAATTCCAGTGTGCATGAGTTATACTCTTTTGATCATATCTTTTTATCTACAAGTGGGAAATTCTATGGTTTCCTAACACATAATGGTACATTTAAGTCTTCTTTCACAGCTTCTAAATGTGTCATTAGGGTCACCTAAACGTAGTCCCAAGTCACAGGTTACTGACTAAGGAATCTCAGTTTTTTCAGTTTGTACGCCTGGTATCATTTTGATCATAACTTTCATTCCACACATGAAAATGAGTTGGTTCCAAAGCCTATGGTTTAATGACTTAATGGAGAACAATTAAGTCTTATTTGTCAAGTTCTAGTTCTATCATTTGGCTAGTCTAAAGTTCGGTTGAAGTTCCAGAAAAATTCAGGACACATGGCTGGCTGCAACAAAACAACACAACATAGCACTCCCATATTTACCTCCCTTATAACCTCAACCCCAAAATCAATCAATACACAACAAACACTTCTATATCATCATCAATCTCAACCACATAACCACCACAACTCAAGCACATGAACAATTATAGCAATTACACATCCAAATGCAAAGGCAATAGAGATCACTAATTCAAGAAGGTTAAAGTACCAAAACTTTTTCCCCTTTGCTTTCCTTAGCTCATCTTTGATCTTTTTCTTCTTTTTCATTTAGCTTTTCTTGATTTCCTACAAGAATTCCAGCATACACACTTTAAACATACATCCTATGGTTTGAAAACATAAGCTACCAATTCATTTCTTGCCAATTTTTCCTCAATCTAATCTCCTCTAACCTTAAAACCATTATTTCTTTCATCAAATCCTTCAAATAATTATTTCTTGAATTTTCTCCAAATCTAGCTACATGAACCCTAATTTCAATTTCTTAAATTAACCATTAATCCATGAAATTAAAACTAGAGATAGGTTTCTCTTACCTTATAATCTTGTTTGTCACCAAAATCTTCAACCAAAAGCCTTAAACTTTGGAAAAATCACCTCCTTCTTCCTTCTCTTATGGTTTGGACGAGTTCACCATGTAAGAGAGGGCTTTTATTTTCTTTCCTTAGCTTATTTTGATCCAAATGGCAACCATAAGTGGTGAAAATATGTTGGTATAGATGTTGACTTCCAATTGGTACACCTTATAGCAAAAATGGCCACTTTTAATTGGTCCACTTGCCTTCTTCTTTTATCTATTTATTTGGCAAGCTATTAGGCTTCCTTTTATTCATATTTTGACTGACCCCCTCAACTTTCTTGTGCTGTAATTTTATAGTCTAGGGTGTGAAAATATCAAAATACCCTCCAATGATTAATTGATTATAACTTTTAAACCGTGCATTTTTGGGAAAAATTGAAAGCCATGGTTATGACCTGATTAATCTCAAGAATATTCTTCCGGGGTCGGATATGGGCACTATTAAGAACTTCCGACACTTAATTTTTAAGTTTACATAGTTGCCCCTAACTTTTGAGAAATTTTTACTTAGGTCCTTTTGATATCCCTTCCTGATCTTGCTGTCTTTCTTTATTAATATCTTTTTACTCACAACTTCAAATTATGTAATTCTTATGCCCACTGAAACTAGACATCCGGGGATACATTGTTTCAAAATTTTAGGTCGATTCAAGCTATATCTGATTTTTGACAGTCCTTCGAATTCAAGCCTACTATGCTGTCCTGAGGCAGCTTGCACATTGTCTACTAAATCCATCATATCTTATTCTTTAAAACTCCAAATTGAGTAATTTCACATTATACATCTATCTAAGACACAAATAAACAATTAAGTCTTCTTTAAGACTCTCTAATTCTGTCATTAACTTGGATGAAATTCGAGCTCAAGTTATAGGTCATGTTCTAAACTCCTTTGTTCTAAGCCTAAATCATATCATCTATGTCTGTTTCTTACCAATATGGGATTTGGGATGTTACAGGTAAGAATTGGAGCTTGAGTCCACATGTCTTTCAACTGCTCAAAGCTCAGCTGGCACCAATCTATCCACACAAATTTCACATCTTTCCAAGGTAATCCGGTAAGTGGCGAAGCTATCATGGAAAATTCTTTCACAAACTGACGGTAATAATCAGCCAATCCCAGAAAACTTTTGATCTTTGGCATATTCTTTGGTGGATTCCAATTCAGAATTACCTCGACTTTACTTGGATCAACTCTAATCCCCTCTACTGAAACCACATGTCCGAGGAACATCACCTGATCCAACCAAAACTCATACTTGGATAATTTGGCATACAATTGTTTCTCTCTTAATGTCTGCAATATAATCCATAGATGTCTATCATGCTCTTCCTTATTGTGGGAATACACTAAAATATCATCAATGAAAACCACCACAAACTGATCCAAGTATTGTCTGAACACCCAGTTCATTAAATTCGTGAATACAACTGGTGCATTCATCAACCCAAAAGGCATCACTAAAAATTCATAATGTTCATACCTCATGTGGAAGGCAGTCTTGTGTACATCCACATCTCTAACTCTCAATTAATGGTACCCAGATATCAAATCAATTTTAGAAAACACAGCTGCCTCCTTCAGTTAATCAAACAAATCATCAATACAAGGTAATGGTACTTGTTCTTGATGATCACTTTATTCAACTACCAATAATCAATGCAGAATCTCAAAATGACATCCTTCTTCTTTACAAATAACATCGGTGCTCCTCATGATAATACACTAGAGCAAATAAACCCTTTATCAAGTAACTTCGGTAACTGCACCTTCAACTCCTTTAACTCTACAGGTGCCACCAATAAGGAATAATAGAGATGGGAGTGGTACCAGGCATCAAATCAATACTAAATTTCACCTCTCTCTCAGGAGGTAATCCTGGCAACTTGTCAAGGATCACATTAGGAAACTCTGCAACTATCGATATACTATCAAGCTTTGACCCCATCACTCCGATATCTGCCATATGAGCCAGATACGCCTCACACCCTTTTTGGATCATCCTCCTAGCTGAAATGGCTGAAATAAATATAGATGAGAGATGTCTCTGCTCATAGATACCACTACATCCTTTCCATCATGTGTTTTCAGAGAAACACATTTCTGCTAATAGTCTACCATAGCCCCATGCCTAGATAACAAATCCATACCTAAAATCAAATCATAATCCCTAAAGGACATCTCAATTAGATCACCGAGAAACTCCTCATCATGCACAACTACTAGACTATCTCGATGTACTCTGCTAACTGCCACACTATGCCCTAAAGGGTTAGAACCAACACATCAAACCCTAGGGACTCAGTATGCTTATCACTCACAGGCATAATGGATGCAATAATGTATGATGTGTCAATCCAGGATTAATCAATTCATGTATAGAAATGTCAAATAAAAAAAATGTACCAGCCACAACATCTGAACAATCTACTTGTCTTTGCATCACATATACTCTTTGTGATGATCCTACCTAGTCTGGTCTACTAGCCCCTACCATGGATCCCCTTCCCTGACTATATCAAAATCTGGCACCTCTAGCACTACCTTTACCTCTGTGACCACCTCTGACACTGGGCCTAGACACTGTTGTCTCTGTCTATCTCTCTTTTGGTGCCTCTAGATAATCTCTAATAAAATGATATGGTGGCCCACATCTAAAATAAACTTCTGATGCACCAGCTCTCCAACAGACACCTCCATGTGTCCTACCACACTAAGCAAAAACTAGATGAGTAGATCCCTGAGTAATCGGGGTCGGGGCACTAGCTACAGAGGCTGGAAGATATGGGTTGTGAGTTGTTATTGAGATCCCCTGCCAGGCTGCCTCTGGCCTCTACCAGCCCTCTGAGAAAGAACATCCTCTATCTCTCTTTGATGATGAAGACCCTGCCTCAGTCTAAGGTCTAATGTCTCTACTCTCTGCTCTGGTAGTTGCTGTAAGTCCCTGTACCTTTTCTACACTTCTGGCAGCTACAACCAACTTGGAAAAATCCTTATACTGTGATGTTGCCACTAGACACATGATGGATGGCCTCAGACCCTCCTCAAACCTCCAACACCTATAAAACTCAGCCGATACAATCCCTCCAGCATATTTACTCAACTGAATGAAATCCTTCTCATAATCTATCACTGTCTTCCATTCTTGCTTCAAACTCAAAAACTCTTTCTTCTTAGCATATTTATACTCCCGAGGGGTATATTTCTTATCAAATTCCCACAGGAAGTCATCATATGTCAGCACCGGAGGATCAGTCATTCCATGGGAAACTGTCTTTCACTAGTCATAAGCATCCCCCTGTAGAAGAGACTTAGCATAATCAAAATTCTCTTTTGCAGTAGCCTGTAGATGGATAAACACCCTCTAAACTTTGTCTAGCTATTACTCTACCACAGCTGGATCAATGGTGCCAAAGAAATTTATAGTTTTGAATTTTCTTAGCTTATCATATTTTCTTGTCAGTAACTGCAGCTGCGGCTATGGCTGTTGTACTAGAACCTGTCATAACAACTCCATTATCTATTTTACCCAAGCTAGCAAAACCTCCTAAACTACTAGTCATGCTAGCACTGATGCCTCCCTAGCAATCTCTGCACTAACTCCAACAACACCCTCTTTAGGGCAACACTCATTGCACTCCCCGCTCCAGACTCATGTGTCTGAGACGCCATTTCCACCTATGTCTGTAAATATAGAAATAATTGCCACATTGGGGACTAGATAAAATGCCAATGCAAATACATGTATGACATGTTAAAATCGCATTTAAAAACCCATTTCTCTCTCTAAAAACCCACCTAGGTCGAGAATCTCAAACCATGCTCCGGTACCAAAATAAATGTAACACCCTTATACATCATATAAGTACAGTACATTTATTGGGTATATGTAAATACACATATATAATACAAAAATGCCACAGTTCAGTCTTTTAAAAAAAATCATATTTTCATAATACATATTTATAGACTTCCATTATATTTTAAAAAGAAAATAAAAAATATTTTACCATAATTCTAGGTGCCAAAATAAAAATAAATATTTTATATAAAAATCTCTGAAAAAAATTTACCAGAGGTTTGTCTGTAATTTGGACAATTCCCAAAAATAGCAGTTCTCAAAGCTCTAAGAAAACACACTCCTAAATATTTTCTACCATTTCATACTCTCCAAAACACCTTCATTTGTTTCAAAATACTCACACATACAAATATACATATACATATCCATAAATTCCAATGTTTAATCAAATGTAACTAATTTACATCAAAAACATATTTAAAACATAATTTACATAATTTAATTAAAAGTTAAGTTTTCAAAATGAACTTATACATGCTAGCAACTGGTCCTAATCTTAAGCAGCAGAAGAAAACTCCAAAATGAGCAGGAACACTCTAGACCTGCTCTGGTCTCACAGGGCTCTCAGTATCAACCCTATCACTTGCGCGATAAACAAATTGCGCTACCCAATACTGCTTAGTAGTACATACTTTTATATAAAAAAGACTAATAAATAATGCAAAAATGCAATTCCTACATTTAACATTGTCAAACATTCACATTTCACATTCATATATATTGGGCCCAAATGACATTATATAACATTTAAGTTCCAGAGATATTGCTTTGGGCTCATATATGACACCCAGTGTCTTGCCCATAGGCAAATATCATTCACGCCCAGCGTCTGGGCTGAAGGCAATATAATATTAATGCCTAGCATCTAACCCGAAGGCAATAATCGATATACCGTAATACCAAACACAAAACTCTGGAATTGATATTATACAAGGTTACATATATTTATTAAATAATTTCTCACTTTTCTAATTCTTTGGCAATTATGCCAATTTCTATTTTTGTTTTCATTTTTTCCACATATTTTCACAATACATTATGTATTTCATAACTTAAACATACATCTGCACACTTTGTATGTGAATTCTCATATCAGAGTAGCGTAATCAACAGCTCATACATCAATGTAACATGACAATAAGCATAAATTAATGCATTTCATTCAAAGTATGTACTTATCTCTATACAAGGTCACTTCCAAGCCTAAGTGCTCAACTTCTTCAAAAGCCCTTCACCACTAAGTGGTGGAAATAACCACTTACTCAACACCTAATGAAAATGTGAATAGCAAGAACACATTAGAATCACATTTGAAGGTGTTTAAGCTACTAAACATCAATTAAAACCTAATCCTTCAATTTTTCCTTCTTTAGCTGTAATGGACTTTAACTTTGAAAATTAATCTCACTAATTCCAAATGGAATTTTAAGCTTAAAAACATCTTTAACATTATATTATAACACATTTCAAGCATTAAAATACAATGTATAACATTTCCCTCAAAATTCCAAAAGTTTTCCCTAAACCACTCCAACTTTGGAATTTCATTCTAACCAATTCCAAATGTTAATTTAAGTTCATTTCCATCATTAAAACCATATAAGAACATGATTCAAATGATAAAACCCAATGAACTAGCATTCTTAAACAAAACCCCAACCGAAATCCTAAAATCCTTATTAACCAACCCAAACTAATCAACCAACCATAAAATCTTTGCTTACGAATCAAAATAACATTTTCTATATGCATTAGGACAAGTTTAGAACACTCCATCAACATCTCATATTACACATAATCTAAAAACTTCATAAAACTCAAAAATTAAGAAGGCTTTCTTGATGGAAAAATACCAAAACCCCTCTTAAACCTTTAAAATCCTTCAAAATTTCTTGAATTGAGAAGCAAAATCTCCCTTCCTTGGCCATGGAAAAATCAGGCTGGAAGAGGAAGAAGAAGAGAAAGAGATAAGTTTAATGATTGTTGACTTTTCTTACTTAATTTCTTAACCATACATATATATATTATTTTAATCAATTATTTATTTATGTAATTCAAAAATCTTATTTTCCAACCTCCACCAAAATTTTTTTTAATTTTTATTTTTTAATTAATTAATTTTTATAATAATTAATATTAACTTTTTAACTTTTTACCAAATTACCTTTTGATTCTCATATGTTGCTTATATTCCACATATACAACACATATACATTTTATTTTTCTCATTTCTAAATCTTCATATATTCCTCAAATTATTTATTTTAATTAAATTAAATTTTATTTTAGCAAAAATGTGGTTGTTAGAGATTGACCATTTGTGCTACATTTTCTCTCCACCTCATTAGAAATGAGGAGAAAGACTTCTTTTGACCTTGATTGGTTATCTCAAGGTCCCTTCTTATTATGTCTACTTCAATTTTGTAGTGATACTATTTGGTTAAGGCATTGCATATGTCTTCTTAGGTTCAATACTTCTTCTTGTCAAGTTCCATGAACCATCTAACAGCGACACCAATTAGGGACCTTTGGAACAATTGAGTAAGGAGCTTATAATTAAGTCTCATTGGCTTGAAGGTCCCCACATACATCTTGAGGTGAGTCTTAGGGCAAGTGGTCCCATCAAATTTGTCCATTTCAGGCATTTTGAACTTGAGTTGTAACTATGCCTCAAGGTACAAGGTTAGAGACTTGAGATCCAAAGTCTCATCTTTGTGCTTGAAGTTCTCAACCCATTTCTCCATTGCTTCTAACTTTTCCATGGGCAAGTTGGTTTCAAGGTGAACTCCCCTTTGAAAAGGATTCATGAGGGAGCTGGGTGTAGGAACCTTTGGGAGCTCTGTAGTGGTCCCTTTTTGGGTGAGGTCAATAATTGGTATAAGCTGAGTAGAAGATGAACTTGTGTCCAGCTATTTTTTCTATAGTATATTCCAAACTTCTACCATGATGGAGTTACGATGTGTATTTAAAGAATCAACCAATGTCTTGTTGAACTTAGTTTACTGCTTAATGAGCATGTTCCTGAAGCTTTGCTTTTGTCTCTTGAGGATGGTTTGAACAAAAGTTTGCATATCAAGGGATTCAGTTGGCTGAGTCATGGGTACCTTTGGAGAAGAAAAAGAAGATGGGGTTAGTGGCTTAGACAAGGTCACATATTGTGATGCACAATATTGGGCAAATGTTTGATCAATCATAGTTTGGACTTTAGCTAGTATGGTCTCTTAGAGGTTATATTATTTAACAAGGAATTTTCTAACTGAGTCTCATATGACATAGGTTGATCTTATGATGGGATCTTCTTCTTGATTCATGGTTTGACCTTTGAAAAAAGAAGTAGGTTTAATGTAAGGTGGCATTCAAACAATGTGAATGGATAAGACAAAAGATTTATTTTGGGTGGTCCACAGAATTTGACTCTATGGGATTTTAAACCTTTTTTTCTTCTTAGGTTATGTTAAAAGATTTTTAGTAATTTAGCTATGCGACATATTTTGATAATTTACTTAATAGATGTTCAAGTGACCTAATTTGCATGGGTAAGGTTGATTGTGGCTTAATTTTTGGGAAAGTGTGAGCGGGGATTTTCGCCCCCACTCCTGGTGGAATGGTTCTTGCGACTTCTGTACTGTTTAGGCTCAATCTCGGGTCCCAAATAAAATCCCAATCCAGTTTAGGATCAAGTATCCAAATCCAGTTAGGATCGAGTATCCAAATCCATTTAAGATTGAGTATCCAAATCAAGTTTAGGATCGAGTATCCAAATCTAGTTTAGGATTGAGTATCCAAATCCCAATCTAAATCCAGTAAGGATCGAGTATTCGAGTCTAGTTTAGGATCGAGTATCCAAATCTTTTGGGTCCAGAACCCAAAATACCCTTAGGTCCAGAACCTAGAATTATCCTTGAGTCCAGAACTCGAACCTGGTCCAGAACCCAACTTTTCCTTAGGTTCAGAACCTAAAATCTCTTCTAAGTCCAGAACTTAGCTCGGGTCTAGAACCCAAATTTTGATTAGGTCCAGAACCTAGAATCTCTTCTAAGTCCAGAACTTAGCTCGGGTCCAGAACCCAAATTTTGATTAGGTCCAGAACCTAGAATCTCTTCTAAGTCCAGAACTTAGCTCGGGTCCAGAACCCAAATTCAATCCAATCTCGGGTCCAAGTACCCAAATCCAATTAGATATTGGGTCCAAGCACACAAATTCAATTCATTCTCGGGTCTAAGTACCCAATCTCGGGTCCAAGCACCCAATCTCGGGTCTAAGAACCCAAATCAATTCAAGCTCGGGTCCAAGTACCCAATCTCGGGTCCAAGCACCCATTCTCAGGTCTAAGTACCCAAAATCAATTCAAGCTCGGGTCCAAGTACCCAATCTCGGGTCCAAGTACCCAAATCAAATCAATCTCGGGTCCAAGTACCCAATCTCGGGTCCAAGTACCCAAATCAAATTCAATCTCAGGTCTAAGAACCCAATCTCGGGTCCAAGTACCTAAATTAAATCAATCTCGGGTCCAAATACCCAATCCCTAATCCAAGTACCCAAATTCAATCAATCTCGGGTCCAAGTACCCGATCTCTGGTCCAAGTACCCAAAACAAATCTGAATCGCCATCTCAAAAATTAAGTCTTATTGCTTTTCACTCTCTTTCACTAAAGTTTCAGATTTTTCAAGTAGGGGGCAAACTGTAGACCCTTAATTTTTGACCCAATCCGGTCCAATATGTTTTATTTAGTCCTAAATGATTTTTGTTGTCTAATTGGTCCAAAATAATTTTTAAATAATTTTTGCTTTAGTATCTAATTTTTATTAATAAAAATAAAAATAAACAAATAAAAGTCAAAAAATAAAAATAAAAATCGGCGTCGAAAAAATCGGTGACAAAAAAATCGTCGCGCAGGCCCGTGGGCATTTCGCCCGCAGGAAAATCCTGTGGGCGAAATGGTCGCCCCCTCCTTGCCCATTGCTGCAGTTTCCTGCGGCAGATTTTTTCTGTAGCGCATTTTTTCCTGCGGTAATTTTTTTTCAGCAGCGCAATTTTTCTGACGCAAATTTTTTGAAACCTAATTCAATCAGGTTTTGGTTTCCTTTTCTTATCAATATTACTTGCCGTGATTAATTAGGAATAAACCATATGAAATCTCTATAAATAAGGACCAAAGGCAATGAAATTAAGGGTGGCCGAAAAAAAAAAAAAGGACAGTAGCTTGGAAACAAAATGGAACCAAATCCGTGAAGGAAAAGGAGCAATTCAATTTGATATTTTTCTAGAATAGCAGGGACATGATTAAAGGGGATTAAAAAGGTAGTAATTGTCTTTGTTTTAATTCATCCAAGAAAAACAATTTTTGGAGGAATAATCAAAAGGAGGTATGTATTAAATTCTTTGGTTTTTTTTTTTCACAGGAGCTAAAACTAGGAACTTGTGTTTTTCAAAATTTAAAATCTTAGAACTTTAATTTAGTTTTTTTAAAGTCAAAAACCTTATCTCTTTGGTTTATTTTCCAAAAGGCTTAAAATTGTTATTTTTTCTTCTTTAAAATCTTAAAACCCTAATTAAACATATTTTTCAACAAAACCAAAGTTTGATTATGTTTCTTTCAAAATTTTAAACTTGGTTGTGTTTCTTCCAAAAAGCCATAAAAAAACATCTTTTCTATTTATAAAAACTTTAATCCATTTGTTTAAATTCATAAAACCTCATGAAATCATCAAATTGTCTTTCTAAACCCTAATTCAAATTCATCACACGAGACCCTAATTTTAAATCCTAAAACCCTAATTCAACCCAAAACTCAAAATAATAAACTCTAACCCCTTTAAAACCTTAAACCCTAACTTTGTCTAAACCTTAATCCTTTAAACATTAAAAAACCATAAAACCATAAATATTTTAAATTTACACAGTAAGCTTGAAATCACCATTTAAAACCATGAATCAAAAGTATTTTAAAGTGTCTAAAACCCTGGTTTCATGATTTCACCATTCAAACCTTAATTTGTTTAATCAAAGAGTTTTGCCAACCTTTTAAAACATAAAATCCTCAATCTATTTTAATTCCATAAAAAGTCACAGTAGCTATAATTGGACTTTTATTTGCTTTATTTAATTCTATATTTGATTATGCTTTGATTTATTTATTATGCTTTAATTTATTTAATTTCAATGCTTGATTTATTTAATTTATCATGGATGGATGTTTATTTTATATTTTGATTAATAGCTTTAATGAATGATTTATTTATGGTGAATGGTTATTTATTTTATCAATTTATTTAGATTTCCAAATGTTGTAAGAGGTATGTTTCCACTTGGTGGGTACCTCATTAGTTAAATATCATGTAATTTAATTTGTTTTTCTATTTTAGAACCAATGTAAAGGGCATGTTTCTACCTTTCGGTGGGTGCCCTATTTAGGCATGTGATGTAAGGACATGTTTCCATCTTCGGATGGGTGTCCATTTATTTATTTTGCTTGGACCTTGCTTTGATTTTAATATATTGATGTTTTCTCTTAATTATTGTGTGTAATATGGATAATGTTGTTATATTTAAGAATTTTATAATATTAAGACCTGTAAAGGAGGTTGGTTCCAATGAACCGGGCGCTGTGGGGGTGCTGGGCCATTTCTCACCTTCCCCACATGTACCCAACTTTCCGAACCCATTAGAGGGTTGGGGATTCCTTAGGAATTGAGTCATCCACCCCTTTATTTTTTCCTGGCCCATCCGGGTGGCGACTCAATTTTCTCCGGACTCGAGATTGGGTACTTGGACCCGAGAATGAATTTGACTAACCTTTTATCAATTGAGAAGTCTGACTGCTTCGGCTATTCTATGCATTGTGATTCTTCACCCTTAGAATGGATCTTCATCCTTGGAGATTGGGTCTTCACCCTTGCAAATGGATCTTCATCCTTGAAAATGAATCTTCATCTTTTGACATCGGGTCTTTACCCTTGAAAAATGGATCTTCATCCTTTGAGATCGGGTCTTCACCCTTGTAAATGGATCTTCATCCTTTAAGATCGGGTCTTTACCCTTGAAAATGGATCTTCATCCTTTGAAGATCGGGTCTTTACCCTTGAAACATGGATCTTTATCCATTGGAGGTCGGGTCTTTACCCTGGCTTCAGCTCTTTTAGCTGGATTGATCTTTTGTCTTTTGCATCTTCATTCTTTTGAGAATTCTAATTTTCTTTTTTTCATTCCATTCTTTTTTGTTCTTCCTTTGCACTTTTGCAAAAAATTCAGCCCTTTTTAGCTAGCCTTCATATCCTCTCCTTTTCCCCCTGCGTGGCGAGATATTTGCAAGTGAGTTTGAAAATGTTTTATATATAAACTCAAAAAATTGAAAAGGAGAAACTTCGCCCCCTGTGTAGGCTCAAACCCATGATTTTTCTATGCGGACTCTGATTGATGTTGTTGTTGTCTAGTTCTTCACACAAGCGCTCATTTCTTCTCTTTGCAAAATTACTGGAGCTTTCTCAAGCAATGGGCTTTCTATGCCCCCCCCCTGATTTGATATCTTCTTTTGATTCTTTACTTCGCAGGGTGTTTGCTGTTCATTTTGCCAGGGAATAGACAACACAAGACAAGAAAGTGCGATATGCTCATGTATGCATGATATGCATGAATAATACTTACAGTCATTCCATTGACTCACATACATAGGTGATCAGCAGAAGTGTTCTCATTGGTTCCGTTTTGACGCTTGTTCAAGTCTTGCATTGGAATGATTGAAAGCTTTTGTATTTGGGGCTTTTATCTTCAAGATGATGGAAACATGAGTGGTGGAGACCCTAAGCAGCAGAGTCAGGGATGCATCCATTTCCAATTCTGTTTCGGCATGTCGGTTGATAGCTTCTTCATGACCTTGCCAATAATCATTCCCTTTGCCCAATGTGTCCTTTGGAGGTTCAACATACTTCCCTTAGCTCGAAGGCTTTGTATGACAAAAACATTTTTTTATTTGAATTTTTGAATTTTAATTTTGAAATCAAATGTTGGCTTTGCCAAATTAATGTCAATGTACCTCAGGACTTGATTTTCCAAATTAACATATCTACAACATGACAACCCTAGTTACCGTACTAAACTCGGGAATCAATTCTATTTAAGCAAGAGTTGTTGCACTTCAGATAGGCACATACACATTACTTGGCCAAAGGTCTCATTTGAGTTTAAATATTGTCTATCTCATATGCATGCTTATCCAAACTATCTCCACTAATAGACTCTACCTACCAAGAGAGATCAACAGGTCTTTGATAGGCTTCAAATGGGGTCTATAAGGGACATGGGTTAAAATGGAGGCCATTTTGAGATTGGAGCTGGTGTGACACAATGGACAAACCCTCACACTACAAATTTCTTGTTGGAACTTTAGACAGTTTGGAGCAATCTTTCTAGACTCCAAATTCCTTCTATCTTCTTGGCATTAATCTGGATCTTGATTAGGACAGTTTTTACCCTTGCAAAAAGTTTAAGACCCAAATTTGTTTCTTTTCTTCTTTTCCCTTTTGTTTTCACTTTATTTTTCTTACTCTTCCCTCTTCTTTCTCTTTATTTTCCTTACTCTTCCCTTTCTTTGAGCATTTTATCATTTTGTCCTTCTTTCTTGTAGGACTGTCAAGTATAGAACTTTCAATAACTGAATGGTCTTTCTCCTTTTTCTTTGATTTTGATCGAATCTTTAGTTGGGTTGGACCAATTCAAGTCAAACTGTCCTTATAAACCAAATGGAAGCCTTTTGCTGCTTTAGGTAAAAGAGAACTCAGTTGGCTTTCTGAACCACCTTTTTAGGTTTTCTTTTCTTGTTGTTTTTTCTCTTTTCTTTCTCTTTTTTTCTTTTCTTCTTCTTTCTTTTTCTTTGCTCTCATTTCTCTTGTTTTCTTTTCTTCTCTTTTTTTGTTGGTTTTGTTTTTTTTTTTGTGTTTTGTTTGGTTCTAGCTCTAAAAGAGTCATCTTGTTTGTACCATCTTAGGCTTCCAATAATGGATAAGTGGAGTAACATAAATCTTTTTTAATAGGGATAAATCATTTGTTTCTTTAATGATGATGTTGTTTTGATATATTGGAGATATTAAGGGAACTTCAACTACCCTTATGGTCTTGAAAACTTTAACTACCCTTATGGTCTTGAAAACATCAACTATCTTCATGGTCTTGAGAACTTCAACTATCTTCATGACCTTGACTAATCATTGATTTCTTTTGATCTTCGTGCCTCTTCATCTTAGTGATCATAAGACTTATCAAAAGTATCACAACAGCTCAGGGCAGGTTGTTGGGGTTATTTGCCAATGAAAAGAAAGCTAAAATTTTATGAAGGCTCAAAGGGACAACTAGGGATTGATATTTAATTGGGTGGATACTAGTTGTTGGCTAACCAAACAATGCCTAGATCATTTCTCTCTTAAATAAGTAGAGTTAATTTTCTCCTCAAAAGTTTGTCAAAACATGTTCTAAGACTGACTTGGACCTAGACAAAGATAATTATGCAGGAGCCCTCTCTAAGTAAGCATACACAACTCAATGCTATAGAGCAATTTCCTCACCTAGTAAAGTCATTCAAGTCATGATGCCTAGATATATTAATTCATGAATTATCAAGCTAGATTCCTCATTGGTTGAGACCAAAATGAACAAAGACCAACAAAAATTTTGATGAAAATAATTTATTCAAGCAACTTTAAATTTGAAAAACACAATAGTTCCAAAATATTAAAGAAAGTAAGATTGAAAAGCAACATTCAAGCTAAGGAAAGTTCATTGAGTTAGGCTTCTTTTCCTTTCATATCTTCATTATCCCCATCTTGAAAGGATGATAAAACAAAATCCTCTTCTAATCCTTTTCCTACCATGAAGGTTGTTGGTGGTGGCACCCTGTTGAACCTTGGAAATGGATTACCTTTGGTATTGGGCTTGTCTGGCTCAGGCAACTTTCCATTATCAATTAAATTCTGGATCTCATGCCTCAACTTCATACAATTGTCTGTTTCCTATCCAGGCCTTTGATGGAATTGGCAAAATGCATTAGTATCAAAGTTAGGTGGAAGAGGATTAGGCAAAGGACTAGGAGTCAAGGGTTGTAACAATCCCTTCTTTTGTAGCTTATTGAGAATCCAAGATAGTGGTTTCCCTAATTCTGAAAAATGCCTCATTCCCCCTTGACTACTGGCATTAACATCAACTTCTTTTTGTGTACTTTGATTGCCCGGTTGATAATTTCCTTTCTCATTCCTTCTTATTGAAAAGCGATTTTTCTCCCTTTCCCACTCTTCAATTTGTAGACCAGCTTGGAGGAGATCTTTGAAGTCACGGATGAGTGTATGAGACATCCTTTCATGAAGACTTGGCAGGATACCTCTCACGATCATCCTTATTTGATCAGATTTATCGGGCCTTTTCTTGAGCAAAGCAGCCTTGTTCCTCCATCTTTTCACATAGTCAACAAAATTCTCATTTGGCCTTTGTCTTATGGACTCTACTTCCATTAAGGTAACCTCCAACTCAATATTGTACCCATATTGTTGAATGAAAGCCTTGTACAACAAATCCCAATTCTTTTGTGTTCCATCATCTTAGGTATTAAACTAATTTTGGACAACAGGGTCCAATGAGAGCATAAAGTACCTTAGAGTTTGAACCTTAGTAGCACGGGCAGTATAGCAGTGATATACTGCTTCTCATGGAGATGAGGGTTTCCAGTTCCATTGTATCTATCAAAGGATGGCATCTTGAATTTGTATGGAACTTTATCATCCAGCTCAAATAATTTGTCAATCTCAGACATCTCTTCGGTCTTTAGTTTCTTCTCAAATTTCTTTTCTAAATCTGCGATCATCTTTTCAACATCAAAATTTTCAGTCTTTTCAAAAGCTGCCTTCTCAATAACCTTTGGCTCCTTTTTGTCTTGAAGATCTTGGTAGTATTGAGCCCAATCATCATCATCAATGATCACCTTATCATCATCAAAAGCTACTTCATCAACTTTAGCCTTCCCCTTGACTTTCTTGGTGCTAGCATATACTTCGGCATTGTTTCCTAAAATTGCTGCTAGTTGATTCTTTATGTTCTCGGCCATGGCCTCTTTTATTTCTTCCATCTTGGCATTGAGGGCATCATCCACCATTCTTTGAATTTGTTCGGGATCCATTATTTTTGGTGAGCAAGTGATTGAGTCATTGCTAGATTCTTCGCTTCCGGCGTAGGTTGGATTGTCATAAGCTTTTGAACTTTCGTAATCTAGGGCTGTGAGCCAGAGAGGATCAATGATATGAGATGCAAATGTATGCATGTATGCATGTATGCACAAATAATCAATAAATAAGGATAAATAGGACGTTCCTTCCAACCTTATAACATCCACACATGAATGGCGAGTCCCTTTTCCTAGGCATATGGTTAACAAAATACCAACATGGGGTATCTTGCTTTCGAATAATTCCCTCGGACATTTCAACCAATAGTTGTATTTTCAAAAATGGAAATCAATCCATGATGATTCCTATTAATTAGGTTTTAATCCGTTCAACCAACTAAAGTAGCTTTTATGCTATATTGGATTAAAACTAAATTTAAAGGTTTATTATAGATAGATTTCTCACTTGAAAAGAGTAACTAATGGTTCATGCCAAAAACAAGCCCATTGTTAATTTATTCTTAGTGTAAACTAAGCTCACAATTGATTTTTGGTATTTCTTAATTGACCTAAATAATTTGCAAGCTCTTTGTAAGAAAATGGTTGGATGAAAATAATTTTGTTTCTAAGCCCATTGTAAAAGATTTTAGAAAAATGGGCTTAATATTTGGGCCATGGGCCAAAGAATTTTTGATTTATTTTTAGAAAAGTCTTATGTCCAAAGACCATCTTGAAAAAATCTTGAAAATAGCTTTGGTCTTTTGGATTTTACAGAAAAATTTATGTTGAGCTTACAATATACTTAGGTCATATTAGAAAAAGAACAAACCAAATAAGCCATGATTTAAGCCAAGATAAATTAACCATAGTCAAACAACATGCATTTGGGGTAAAACCTAAGGAAAGTAACTAGGCCAATTACATGAGCTTTAGTCTTTGGGTTAAAAAGCTTAGGTTCTCATAGCAAGTATATACCAAATGGTACGAGGCTATGAGTGGTTATGCCATGCTGATCTCCATACCTTGAGTGAAAGTATGGTATCCCTTACATAAAACAACACTAGTAACAGGGGCATCCTAACTCACGCACACGATGCAATCTAAGATGATGCAATGGATAATATCATTATAAGAAAGAATAGAATAATATAAAGACCAACAGAATCAACTTCTCTTATCCCCAGTGGAGTCTCCACTGTGAGCGGGGATTTTTACCTCCACTCCTGGTGGAATGGTTCTTGCGACTTCGGCACTGTTTAGGCTCGGGACCTTAGAGAACACGGACCTAAGTCCGGAGAAAATGGAGTGGCCACCCGGACGGGCCAGGAAAAAAGAAAGGGGTGGATGACTCAATTCCTAAGGAATCCCCAACCCCCTAATGGGTTCGGAAAGTTGGATACGTGTGGAGAAGGTGAGAAATGGCCCAGCACCCCCACAACACCCGGTTCATTGGAACCGGCCTCCTTTACAGGTCTTAATATTATAAAATTCTTAAATATAACAACATTATCCATATTACACACAATAATTAAGAGAAAGCATCAATATATTAAAATCAAAGCAAGGTCCAAGCAAAACAAATAAATGGACACCCATCCGAAGATGGAAACATATCCTTACATCATATGCCTAAATAGGGCACCCACCGAAAGGTAGAAACATGCCCTTTATATTGGTTCTAAAATAGAAAAGCAAATTAAATTACATGATATTTAACTAATGAGGTACCCACCAAGTGGAAACATACCTCTTACAACATTTGGAAATATAAATAAATTGATAAAATAAATAACCATTCACCATAAATAAATCATTCATCAAAGCTATTAATCAAAATATAAAATAAACATCCATCCATGATAAATTAAATAAATCAAGCATTGAAATTAAATAAATTAAAGCATTTAAATTAAATAAATCAAGCATTGAAATTAAATCAATAATAATATCTTAAGGTTCCAAAACCATAAATATTAATTAAAGAACTTTAAATAAGAAACAGTAAACTTCAATTTTTATCTTTACTTACCTTATTTGATTATGTAGTTTATTATATGCTTTGATTTATTTAAGTTCAATGCTTGGTTTATTTAAATTATCATGGATGGATGTTTACTTTATATTTTGATTGATGTTTAATATCTTTGATGAATGGTTTATTTATGATGAATGGTTTTTTACTTTTATCTATTTATTTTGATCTCCAAATGTTGTAAGAGGTATGTTTCCACTTTATGGGTACCTCATTAGTTAAATATCATGTATTTTAAATAGCTTTTATATTTTAAACCAATGTAAAGGACATGTTTCTACCTTTTGGTGGGAGTCCTATTAGTTTAGACATGGGTGATGTAAGGGCATTTTTCCATCCTCGGAAAAATTGTTTTGCTTGGACATTACTTTAATTTCAATATAACGATGCTTTATTTCAATTCTTGTGTGTAATATGGATAATATTGTTATATTTAAGAATTTTATAATATCAAGACCTGTAAAGAGGCTGGTTCCAATGAACCAGGCATTGTGGTGGTGCTGGGCCATTTCTCACCTTCCCCATGCGTACCCAACTTTCCGAACCCATTAGCGGGTTTGGGATTCCTTAGGAATCGAGTCATCCACCCCTTTTTTCTTCCCGGCTCATCCAGGTGGCTACTCCATTTTCTTCAAACTTAGGTCCGTGTTCTCTAAGGCCCCGAGCCTAAACGGTGCCAAAGTCGCAAGAACCATTCCACCGGGAGTGGGGCGAAAATCCCCGCTCACAGTGGCGACTCCACTGGGATAAGAGAAGTGGATTATGTTGGTCTTTATATTATTCTATTCTTTCTTATAATGATATTATGCATTGCATCATATTATATTGCATCGTGTGCGTGAGTTAGGACACCCGTGTTACCCGTGTTGTGTTATGTAAGGGATACCATACTTTCACTCAAGGTATGGAGATCGAGCATGGCATAACCACTCTTGCTATGGGAACCTAAGCCTTTTAACCCAAAGACTAAAGCTCATGTAATTGGCCTAGTTACTTTCCTTAGGTTTTACCCCAAATGCATGTTGTTTGACCATGGTTAATTTATCTTGGCTTAAATCATGGCTTATTTGGTTTGCTCTTTTTCTAATATGACCTAAGAACATTGTAAGCTCAAAATAAAATTTTCTCTAAATCCAAAAGACCAAAGCTATTTTCAAAACTTTTCAAGATGGTCTTTGGACATAAAATTTTTCTAAAAACAAGTCAAAAATTCTTTTGCTCATAACCTAAATACTAAGCCCAAAATACATTTTCTAAAATCTTTTTACAATGGGCTTGGAAACAAAATTATTTTCATCCAAACTTTCTTAAAAAGAGCTTGCAAATTATTTAGGTCAATTATGAAATACCAAAAATCAATTACGAGCCTAGTTTATACTAAGAGTAATTAATCATGGGCTTGTTTTTGGCATGAATCATTAGTTACTTTTTCAAGTGAGAAATCTATCCATAATAAACCTCTTAATTTAGTTTTAATCCAATGTAGCATAAAAGCTACTACAGTTGGTTGAATGGATTAAAACCTAATTAATGAGAATTATCATGGATTGATTTCCATTTTTGAAAATATAACTATTGGTTGAAACGTCCAAGGGAAATATTCAAAAACAAGGTACCCCATGTTGGTATTTTGTTAACCATATGACCTAGGAAAAGAGACTCGCCATTCATGTGGAGATGATATAAGGTAGGAAGGTGTTGAGCTCGAATTAAGTACTACTAAAAGTGTCACTCGCAAGTATACAAGGTAGTTGTAGCAAAGGTGATCGCCCCAAGGTCATTTCCCCAAGAAGGTGTGGTTCGTAATAGCTTGATTGACAAGTATTTAAATGCGGAAGTTTGTTGTGTTGGAATGGTGCGAGAATGATTTAAACCTAAGATTAAGGAGTGTAAGATTGATGTTTGTGATGGGTGTATAAGATCAAATCGATTCTTGGGAAGGTGCCTAGGGTCATAGGTCCATTCAATCAAAGCTCAATTCTCAATTATCCATTAACATAACCTTGTAATTAGTTTGTTTCTTAAGGTTAATTAGTCAATTACCCATCCATTAGTTCTCACATTCATGAATTAGTAATAACCAATTATTTTACATTACCAAATTAAATAACCCTAGAACTTATATTTCTAATTCATTCATAGGGTGGTCGATTATATAGTTCCGATATCAGATTTCACCTCTCAGTCCGTCATCCAATATTCAAAGATTAATAGGTAGCTAATCTATCAACCTAACATTTAATACAATACAATCAACCAACAACAAGGTACATCAATGTAAATATCAAATCAAAGCATTCCACGAAATATAGTACAAACACTAGGCATGGGTATTTAGCTCAACATCATCGATTTATAACATTCATTCAACTCAATATAAAACAAATACAAATTGTCCATTGCAATATCAATTCTCTTAATACAACAATAACAATAAGAAATGAATTAAAAGAGAGAATAGAAAAACCCCTTGTGAAGATGTCAAGAGTAGGATTACTAGTCTTCCTCCTAGCTCCACTTGATGTATGATGAAGAACTCAAGCCCTCTTCAATGGTTGACTCCCCTTTGCAATATGGAATGGAGCTTTCTCAAGTCACCAACCCTTCAATTGATTATGCCTTTGGAAGATGGAATGGAGCTTTCTTGTAACATCCCAAAGTATGATCTAGAAGTTTTGATATTATTATTGTAATTGGATTGAATGTATATGTTAAATTTTATAGAGAAGAGAAATTTAAAAGAAAGTGTATATGTTGTGTATATGGAAATATATACAACATATATACAAGTCAAATGTGATGGTCAAAGGAAGAAGATATTTATTTTGTTATGTATGAAATTACTAATAAGGGCATTAAGTGAGAGAATTAAAAACAAATAGAAGAGGGTATTTAAGTAATTTCTTATTTTGGAATGCTTGGTGGAGATTTAAAGAGATGAGAAATTTGACTTTGCTTCATTTCTTCTTCTTTCCTTTTCCTTTGTTGGCCGGCCATCCTAAGCAAGAGAGAGCAAGAGTGAGTTTGTGTTTAAAGCTCAAAAATTGAAGGAGTTTTCAAGTGACTAAGTGGAAATTCAAGAAGTTTCATTATTTTGGTAAGTTTCTCTTGATTTTCTTGTTTTGTTTTAAGTTGTTTATGAGTTTGATTGTGGATATTTGAAAGTAGGGTTGTGTTGATGGTAGTATGTTGGT
Source organism: Garcia nutans (assembly GCA_947685225.1). Classification (NCBI taxonomy): domain Eukaryota; kingdom Viridiplantae; phylum Streptophyta; class Magnoliopsida; order Malpighiales; family Euphorbiaceae; genus Garcia; species Garcia nutans. The sequence goes on from CANTUV010000040.1 coordinate 14,283,383, forward strand.
GTTTGTTTGATTTATATGATGGTGGTGTTGGTTTTGAATTGAAAATAAGAAGTTAGGTTGATGTTGGTATTGGAAGAGTAAGGGTGATGTTGGTTTTAGGGTTTTGAAGTGGTAAGTGATGTTTAACTTGAGTTTGATCAATTATTTTCATATATTTTCATGTTGTTTGTGTTTGTTGGAGTTGTAAGCATAGAATATGTGAATTTGGTCCGAGGCAGTAGCATTTTGGATGCCACGCCCGTGGCCTTGGTTGCCATGGCCGTGGCCATTTGTAGCCATGGCCGTGGAGGTTTGGAGCAAGGGAGGCAGAACCATTCTCTAACCCACGCCCGTGGGGGTTGGGGTGGCCACGGCCGTGGGCTTTAGTTAGTGGTGTTGAGTTATAATTTGTGATCTAAAGGTCTAAGATGAGGTTAATAAGTGATAAATTGTATTGGAATTCATGTATTGTATCATTTTTGGACTAGGTTTTGGAAGAAGGTGATTTGCCCTAATTTAAGAAGTGAAGAATTCTTGGAAAAAGGAAGTGTATAGATTTGTATAAGTGGTGCTTAAGGTAAGTACAAACTACATTATTGCATACATTCATATGATGTTGAGACTTAACATACATTTGATTGTAAATGTGTTAAGAAAATCTAATGTATTGTTGATGCTTATTAATAATGTTATGTTGGATATAATGTGAACATTGATGATGCATATGAATAATGCTATGTGGTGCACAATGTGGATTATGTGGAATGTATGTTGAAGATTCTAAATCTATGAATAAGGTAAATTGCTATATATATATCAATGATGATCATTCTTATTGGATGTTCAATGTAATTGATCGTGATTACTTAAATGATGAATTGAGACATAATGAGATGGTTAAAGCATGTTTGTCTATATGAAATATGGAATATGAAATGTGAAAGATATGATGATATGATGAATTGTATTAATGTGATTTGAGATATTATGAGATATGAGGCCATGATTGTTGGCTATGATAATGCAAATGAGATAATGGAGGCATGATTGCCTATTTGATTATGAGAATGAAATGAATTGAGAAACAAATGTACAAAGATATAAATAAATGAAAAGATTGTGTGCCTAATGTGTTATTCAACTTTCAGAGTTCTGAGTTTGGCGGCATGCCAATGAATCACTGGATAGGTGAAAAGACCGGGTAGTAAGCCGATTCCAATTGAAAAATGTGAAATGATAAATGTGAAATGTGATGTTTTTGGGGTGAAAAGACTGGGTTGTAAGCCTCAAAAACAGTAACAGTCTAGCCGGGTTGAGGATTTCATCGGTTCTAACCGGGTTGAGGTCTAAGAGACTGGGTTTGTTACACTATCCATGGATAGAGATATATATACATATTGCCTACGGGCTTGATGATTATGATATGGACCAAAGCAGTAACTCTGAACTTTGAATAACATATTAGTTTCTTTTTGGGCCCTTGCTTGTCTTTGTTTTCCATGTGATTTATAAATGATGCAATAAATAAATAATGAGATCTATGCTTATTTTGAGTTCTATATGTCCTATGATTGATGACACAATTGTTTGATACAATGAAAGGTAATGTCATGAAATATGAGATTCTTGAGAATCACTTGTATGTTGGAAAGTATGACATTGGCATTTCATTATAGCATGATATCATTGTAGTTTGTACCACTAAACCGTTGGCTTAGCGCGATTGTGGTTTATCACGCAGGTGACAGGGAAGAACCGGAGAGTTCCTCTAGGCCGAGTAGAGTCTAGATTTGAGGTGTTGATAGTGGAGCTTAAAGATCAAAGAAATACTGCCAAACATGTATATATTTTATGTTTTGTAAAACTTGAGTTTTGATGTATATATATTTGTAAATATTTGTTACATTTTTCGCTGCGTTTTGAATAAACTTTTTATTTATTGTGTTTTATAAATTTCTTTAAATGTTTTAAATTTGCTCATATTATTATAACAGAAGTGAGTCAATACTTTTTGTAATCTGTGACATTTCTATATTCAGTATATGTATATTACGATCGTTTTAGCATGCTGTGTACGTATACGGGGTATAGGGGTGTTACAATTATTTTTGTATCAGAGCCTAGGTTTGAGATTCTCAACCTAGGTCAATTGTAAGAAAAAGAATATTTTGATTTTAAAAGTTGGTTTTTGAGTAAAATACATGTTTTGGTATGGCAGTCTTTGATCTTTAATAAAGAATATTATGTTGTGTTTGCAGATATAGGTAGAGATTATGACAAGTTGAGACATGTGGTAGAACTGTTGAGGGGAGCTCCAGTGCAGCCACCACCACCACCACAGCCTCAGGTGCCGGTAAGACATTATGACAAGTTGAGAAAATATGGGGCTGAAGATTTCTTAGGCACTACCGATCTTGCAGTGTCTGAGCAATGGTTGGATAAAGTACAGAGGATATTCATCCAGTTGCAAGCTACTCCAGATGAGAAATTTGACTATGCCAGATCCCTCTTACAGAAAGATGCCTATGACTGGTGGAAGACGGTTCCTCATGCCATGGATGATCCACCTATACTATCCTATAGTGATTTTCTGAGGGAGTTCGAGCAGAAATATACTCCGAGGGAATATAAAGATATTAAGAAGATGGAATTTTTGAATTTAAGGCAAGACAACCGGTCGGTGACGGAATATGAGATTGAGTACATCCGGTTGAGTCGCTATGCTGGGGGAATTATCTCTGATGAAATAGACCGGTGCAGAAGGTTTGAGGAGGGATTGAGGCCCTCTATCATGTGTATTGTGGCTGGTTCTAGATACCAGGATTTCTCTCAGCTTGTTGCAGCAGCTAGAAGTGTTGAGAGAGCGCAAAGCATTGCAACAGCTGCTAGTGAGGAGGAGACCAGGGTAAGGAGACCCCAGTTTGAGGCAGGGTCTTCATCTATGAAGAGGGTAGAGGAAGTTTTGTTCCGAGGATCAGTAGGAGTCAGAGACAGCCGGGTAGGTCAGTGCAGTATCAGAGACAGAGACCGAGACCTACAGCTTCTGTAGCCAGTGCTCTGACTCCAGTGATTCAGAGGTCTACTCCACCTACATGTGAGCTTTGTGGTAGAAACCATGTGGGTGTTTGCTGGAAGATTGGTAGATCAGCTGTGTGTTTTAGGTGTGGATCGCCTGACCATTTCATTAGGGAGTGTCCTGAGATGCAGGAGCATAGGCAGGCTGAGTCTGCAGCCTCTCAACCCAGTGTCAGCAGAGGTGGTCGAGGAGGCAGAGGTTTCAGTAGGGGTGGTCGATCCGGGTATAGTCAGAGAGGAGGATCATCATCCGGAGGCAGTAGGCCAGAGGAGGCCGGATCTTCTCAGAGGGTATATGTGATGCAGAGGCAGCCAGATGCTTCAGCAGTTATAGCGGGTACATTTTCTTTATTTGGCATTTTAGTACTTGCTTTAATTGATCCAGGATCTACTCATTCATACATTAGTGCGTCTATCCTGCCTGTGTCTGAATTGCATTCAGAGTCCTTAGGATTTGATGTCTTAGTGACAAATCCTTTAGGACATAGTGTTTTGGTGAGTAAGGTGCATCGTAATAGTGTTGTTGTGGTGCAAGGTGAGGAGTTTCTTGGTGATTTAATTGAAATGCCTTTTAAAAAATATGATTTGATCTTAGGCATGGATTGGTTGTCTAAGCATGGGGCTGTGGTAGATTGCCAAAAGAAGTGTGTCACCTTGAGAACCAGTGATGGTAGGAGTGTAATAGTATCTAGTGAGCAGAGACAACTTGCATCTTTGTTTGTATCAACTGTAATAGCTAGAAGGTTGATTAAAAAAGGGTGTGATGCTTATCTTGCTCATGTGGTGGATACTAGAGTAGTGGGTTCTCAACTTAATAATATAACCACAGTTGCAGATTTTCCTGATGTGTTTCCTGAGGAGTTGTCAGGGTTACCCCCTGAGAGAGAGGTTGAGTTTAGTATTGATTTGTTGCCTGGTACCACTCCCATCTCTATCACTCCTTATAGAATGGTGCCTACTGAATTGAGAGAGTTGAAGGTGCAGTTGCAGGAGTTGTTGGATAAAGGGTTTATTCGCCCCAGTGTTTCTCCTTGGGGAGCTCCTGTATTGTTTGTGAAGAAGAAGGATGGTACTATGAGGTTATGCATTGATTTAGGCAATTGAACAAAGAGACTATCAAGAATAAATATCCTTTGCCTAGGATTGATGATCTCTTTGATCAATTGAAGGGAGCAGCAGTGTTTTCTAAGATTGATTTGAGATCCGGGTACCATCAGTTGAGGGTTAAAGCTGAAGATGTTTCTAAGACAGCTTTCCGCACCAGGTATGGGCATTATGAGTTTTTAATAATGCCTTTTGGGTTGACGAATGCACCTGCAGCTTTCATGGATTTGATGAATAGGGTGTTTAGGCCCTATCTGGATCAGTTTGTGGTAGTTTTCATCGATGATATTTTGGTGTATTCACGTAATGAGGAGGAGCATGACAAGCATTTGCAAATTGTGTTACAGGTCTTGAGAGAGAAGCAGTTGTATGCTAAACTGTCGAAGTGTGAATTTTGACTTGACCAAGTTACTTTTCTAGGTCATATAGTTTCAGCGGATGGTATAAGAGTCGATCCAAGTAAAGTTGAAGCTATTTTGAATTGGAGTCCACCTGTAACCGAAGTTAAAAGTTTTCTGGGTTTGGCAGGCTATTACCGATGATTTGTGAAAGGCTTCTCTTTGATAGCTACTCCACTCACCAGATTGCTTCGGAAGGGAGTTAAATTTGTGTGGACGGATCAGTGTCAAGCTAGCTTTGAGCAGTTGAAAGAAATGTTGACTCAAGCGCCTATTCTTACTTTACCCGTGGAAGATAAACCATATGTGATTTACAGCGATGCTTCACATAATGGTTTAGGATGTGTTTTGATGCAAGAGGGTAAAGTCATAGCTTATGCTTCTCGGCAGTTAAAGCCGCACGAGCTTAACTATCCGACTCATAATTTGGAGTTGGCAGCTATAGTGTTTGCTTTGATGATTTGGTGACACTACTTATATGGGGAGAAATGTTTTATCTTTATGGATCATAAAAGTTTGAAATATTTGGGTGTTCAGAAGGAGCTAAATCTTCGACAAAGGTGATGGTTAGAATTGATTAAAGACTACGACTGTTTGATTGATTATCATCCTGGTAAGGCGAATGTAGTTGCTGATGCTTTGAGTCGAAAGTCTTTGGCAGGTTTGGCTGTTTATTCGCTCTCGTTGCTTGTTGAGTTGAGAGCGTTACATGCTAGTTTTGAAGTATGTGATGATGGTGCATTATTGGCTCAGTTGCAGTTGAGACTAGTATTGTTGGATCAGATAAAGGAGGCTCAATTGGCGGATGAGAAAATTCAGAAGATTGTATCAGATTGCCAAAAGAGGGAGATCCGAGATTTCTATGTAAAAAGTGATGGTAACCTTTGGTTCAAGAATAGGTTATGTGTTCCTGATGATAATAGTTTGAGAAAGATTATTTTAGAGGAAGCACACCAATCGGTTTTTGCTATGCATCCGGGTAGTACAAAGATGTAACATGGTTTGAAACAGCACTACTGGTGGTCTGGTATGAAGAGAGACATAGTGGAATTTGTGTCCAAGTGTCTCACATGTCAGAAGGTAAAAGCTGAGCATCAAGTTCCAACAGGGTTGCTTCAACCTTTAACAGTGCCTGAATGGAAATGGGAGAAAGTAACAATGGATTTTGTGTCTGGTTTGCCATTGACTCAGAAGAGGCATGATGCTATTTGGGTGATTATTGATCGGTTGATGAAGACAGCTCATTTTCTTCCAGCTAGAATGGACTATTCTCTTGAGAGACTGGCTGAGCTGTATATTAATGAAATAGTAAAGCTGCATGGAGTCCCGATTTCTTCAGTGTCTGATCGAGATCCCCGGTTCACCTCAAGGTTTTGGAAGAGTTTGCATGATGCATTGCGTTCTCGATTGCACTTTAGCACTGCTTTTCATCCACAGACAGATGGGCAGTCAGAGAGAGTGATACAGATTATTGAGGATATGTTGAGAAGCTGTGTCATTGATTTCTCTGGAAGTTGGGACAGATTTTTGCCACTTGTGGAATTTGCTTAGAACAACAGTCATCAATCCAGTATCGGTATGGCACCATTTAAAGCATTGTATGGTAGAAGATGTAGGACGCCTCTATGTTGGAATGAAACTGGAGAGGGCAAGTTAATTGGTCCTGATTTGGTTAAAGAAACTGAAGAGAAAGTGAAGATAATTCGGGATCGGTTGAAAGCAACTTCAGATCGGCAAAAGTCTTATTCAGATTTGAAAAGGAGAGACATAGAGTTTGATGTTGGAGATAAAGTATTTTTGAAAGTGTCTCCTTGGAAAAAGATTTTGAGATTTGGTCGGAAAGGGAAACTAAGTCCTCGTTTCATTGGACCATATGAAGTTCTAGAGAGAGTTGGGCCAGTTGCTTATCGTCTTGCCTTGCCACCTGAGTTGGATAGAATCCATAATGTATTCCATGTTTCTATGTTGCGGAGGTACAGATCAGATCCATCTCATATCTTGCCAGTTGAATCCATTGAAGTGAGTTCGGATCTGACATTTGAAGAAGAACCAGTTGCTATTTTGGCACATGAAGTGAAAGAGTTGAGGAATAAGAAAGTGCCATTGGTAAAGCTTCTATGGAAGAATCATTGGAGAGAAGAGGCAACTTGGGAGAGCGAGCAAGCAATGCAAGATCAGTATCCTCAACTGTTTCAGACTTTATATCAGGTAATTTCAGGGACGAAATTTCTTTTTAGAGGGGGAGAATTGTAACATCCCAAAGTATGCTCTAGAAGTTTTGATATTATTGTTGTAATTGGATTGAATGTATATGTTAAATTTTATAGAGAAGAGAAATTTAAAAGAAAGTGTATATGTTGTGTATATGGAAATATATACAACATATATACAAGTCAAATGTGATGGTCAAAGGAAGAAGATATTTATTTTGTTATGTATGAAATTACTAATAAGGGCATTAAGTGAAAGAGAATTAAAAACAAATAGAAGAGGGTATTTAAGTAATTTCTTATTTTGGAATGCTTGGTGGAGGTTTAAAGAGATGAGAAATTTGACTTTGCTTCATTTCTTCTTCTTTCCTTTTCCTTTGTTGGCCGGCCATCCTAAGCAAGAGAGAGCAAGAGTGAGTTTGTGTTTAAAGCTCAAAAATTGAAGGAGTTTTCAAGTGACTAAGTGGAAATTCAAGAAGTTTCATTATTTTGGTAAGTTTCTCTTGATTTTCTTGTTTTGTTTTAAGTTGTTTATGAGTTTGATTGTGGATATTTGAAAGTAGGGTTGTGTTGATGGTAGTATGTTGGTGGTTGTTTGATTTATATGATGGTGGTGTTGGTTTTGAATTGAAAATAAGCAGTTAGGTTGATGTTGGTATTGGAAGAGTAAGGGTGATGTTGGTTTTAGTGTTTTGAAGTGGTAAGTGATGTTTAACTTGAGTTTGATCAATTATTTTCATAGATTTTCATGTTGTTTGTGTTTGTTGGAGTTGTAAGCATAGAATATGTGAATTTGGTCTGAGGCAGTAGCATTTTGGATGCCACGCCCGTGGCCTTGGTTGCCATGGCCGTGGCCATTTGTAGCCATGGCCGTGGAGATTTGGAGCAAGGGAGGCAGAACCATTCTCTAACCCACGCCCATGGGGGTTGGGGTGGCCACAGCCGTGGGCTTTAGTTAGTGGTGTTGAGTTATAATTTATGATCTAAAGGTCTAAGATGAGGTTAATAAGTGATAAATTGTATTGGAATTCATGTATTGCATCATTTTTGGACTAGGTTTTGGAAGAAGGTGATTTGCCCTAATTTAAGAAGTGAAGAATTCTTGGAAAAAGGAAGTGTATAGATTTGTATAAGTGGTTCTTAAGGTAAGTACAAACTACATTATTGCATACATTCATATGATGTTGAGACTTAACATACATTTGATTGTAAATGTGTTAAGAAAATCTAATGTATTGTTGATGCTTTATTAATAATGTTATGTTAGATATAATGTGAACATTGATGATGCATATGAATAATGCTATGTGGTGCACAATGTGGATTATGTGGAATGTATGTTGAAGATTCTAAATCTATGAATAAGGTAAATTGCTATATATATATATATATCAATGATGATCATTCTTATTGGATGTTCAATGTAATTGATTGTGAGTACTTAAATGATGAATTGAGACATAATGAGATGTTTAAAGTATGTTTGTCTATATGAAATATGGAATATGAAATGTGAAAGATATGATGATATGATGAATTGTATTAATGTGATTTGAGATATTATGAGATATGAGGCCATGATTGTTGGCTATGATAATGCAAATGAGATAATGGAGGCATGATTGCCTATTTGATTATGAGAATGAAATGAATTGAGAAAGAAATGTACAAAGATATAAATAAATGAAAAGATTGTGTGCCTAATGTGTTATTCAAATTTCAGAGTTCTGAGTTTGGCAGCATGCCAATGAATCACTGGATAGGTGAAAAGACCGGGTCGTAAGCCGATCCCAGTTGAAAAATGTGAAATGATAAATGTGAAATGTGATGTTTTTGGGGTGAAAAGACTGGGTCGTAAGCCTCAAAAACAGTAACAGTCTAGCCGGGTTGAGGATTTCCTCGGTTCTAACCGGGTTGAGGTCCAAGAGACTGGGTCTATTACACTATCCATGGATAGAGATATATATACATATTGCCTACGGGCTTGATGATTATGATATGGACCAAAGCAGTAACTCTGAACTTTGAATAACATATTAGTTTCTTTTTGGGCCCTTGCTTGTCTTTGTTTTCCATGTGATTTATAAATGATGCAATAAATAAATAATGAGATCTATGCTTATTTTGAGTTCAATATGTCCTATGATTGATGACACAATTGTTTGAAACAATGAAAGGTAATGTCATGAAATATGAGATTCTTGAGAATCACTTGTATGTTGGAAAGTATGACATTGGCATTTCATTATAGCATGATATCATTGTAGTTTGTACCACTAAGCCGTTGGCTTAGCGCGATTGTGGTTTATCGCGCAGGTGATAGGGAAGAACCGGAGAGTTCCTCTAGGCCGAGTAGAGTCTAGATTTGAGGTGTTGATAGTGGAGCTTAAAGATCAAAGAAATACTGCCAAACATGTATATATTTTATGTTTTGTAAAAGTTGAGTTTTGATGTATATATATTTGTAAATATTTGTTACATTTTCCGCTGCGTTTTGAATAAACTTTTTATTTATTGTGTTTTATAAATTTCTTTAAATGTTTTAAATTTGCTCATATTATTATAACAGAAGTGAGTCAATACTTTTGTAATCCGTGACATTTCTATATTCAGTATACGTATATTACGATCATATTAGCATGCTGTGTACGTATACGGGGTATAGGGGTGTTACAATTATTTTTGTATCAGAGCTTAGGTTTGAGATTCTCAATGAATTTGGGTCTCAAACTTTTTGCAAGGGCAAAGACTATCCTAATCAAGATCCAGATTAATACCAAGAAGATATAGAAGGAATTTGGAGTCTAGCAAGATTGCTTCCAGCTGCCTAAAGTTCAAACAAGAAATTTATAGTGTGAGGGTTTGCCTATAGTGTCACAATGGCTCCGACTTATAAATGGCCTTCATTTAACCCATGTCCCTTATAGACCCCATTTCAAGCCTATTAAAGACCTGTTGATCTCTCTTGGTAGGTAGAGTCTATTAGTAGAGATAGTTTGAATAAGCATGCATATGAGATAGACAATATTTAAACTCAATGAGACCTTTGGCCAAGTAATATTTATGTGCCTATCTGAAGTGCAACAATTCTTGCTTAAATAGAAATGATTCCTGAGTTTAGTACGGTAACTAGGGTTGTCATGTTATAGATATATTAATTGGAAAAATCAAGTCCTGAGATACATTGACATTGATTTGGCAAAACCAACATTTGATTTCAAAATCAAAATTCAAAAAAAAATTTTAAAAATCAAAAATGTTTTTGTCATACAAAACCTTCAAGTTAAGAGAAGTTTCTTGAGCAGTCGAACCTTGAAGGACACATTGGGCAAAAGAAATAATTGCTGGCAAGGTTATGAAGAAGCTACCAACTGACATGCTGAATCATAATTTAAAATGGATGTATCTCTGCTATTTGGGGCCTCCATTATTCATGTTCTTAATATCTCGAAGATAAAAGCCATAAAATTGAAGCATCCTGTCATTCCAAAGCAAAACTTGAATGGGTATCTGAAAGGAGTCAATGAAAACACTTCCAATGATCACCTTGGTCTATGAGTCGACGAAACCATTCAAACATACTGTGAAGCAAAGAATCAAAAGAAGATATTGAATCAGGGGGCATAGAAGACCCATTGCTTAAGAAAGGAAGAAATGCATGCTTATTCGATGAGCTAGACAATATACATTCATCAACTGAAGCCGCATAGAAAAAATCATGGGCTTGAACCTATACAGGGGTCAAGGAGAAGATATGAAGGCGAGATAAAAAAAAAAAGAAGAAGAGAGTTACAGTAAACATGGAAATTATATATTGTCATTATTATTTTTATGCTTATTGTACGATGTTTATACAATTGATACAATATTTATACATCGCTAAGAAGGTGGTGGTAGATCATCAAATAAAGCCCTAAAAAAAATTATCGCCTATTGGAGGAGGAGGCAAATTACTCGTCCCGAGTTCGCTCGAAGTAGGAGCACCAAAATCCCTATTACCTTGGAGTTTCAATCTGTCACAGTCCTCATCAGAAGTAGACAAAAGGATCTCATGGTCATCAGTCTGGGAGCCTCTAGATGAAGAAGCGCCAGGATCCCTCATCCCTTGAAATCGGAAGTCTAAAAAATTTTGTTCTGATTGATGATACAAATTTTCAAAATGAGAAGCCTGCTAACGACTTGCAGCCAACTCTTCTTGAAGTTTCTTATTTTATTCTTCAAGCATCCGCTGTGAGCCAGAAAGGAAAAAGGTAAGAGCATACATAATCATGCATACATATAGCATAAATTACCTTGAAATAGGAAAACCCACCAGGTAATTCATATCAATGCCCTACAGATGAGATGGCATATCTGGTGGGCTAGAATGAGCAAACGAAGGGGCAGTAAAAGAAGATCCAGCCTCATGATCAAATGAGCCAACAGCCTACAACAATCATTAAAGAATCAAAAAGAAAGAAGCTGTTGCAAGGGAAAAATGGTAAAGTTTTACCTGAGAAGAGCTAGCCCCGAGATGTGGAATGAATTCTCCTGCCTCTGGACCAAGAAATCGGAATACTCCGCTGCTCTGGACCAAGAAACCACTCATAAACTCTCTCTCCGAGAAACCAGCCACTAGACACTGGGCCAGCGATGACTCGGTGAGTGTGTTGGAAAGATAGCGTAGCCTTCATGAAGGGAGTCCAGCTTGTCTGCTCTTCTGGATTCCACCAGGACAAAGTCACCTGCAAAATAACATGAGGTAAGTAAACTTTCATATAAATTTTAAAGTATACTAATGTTATTTTACCTGGTCCCAGGTTAAGCAGCTCAACACGAAGCACTGGGTATGCACATGGTGAGAGCTGGGAACGTCCACATGATCTGACAACTAGAAATTTAATCTCGGATACATGATTCTCTCTCGGGAAATACCAGGTGCTCTCACAAGGTTGTGTTCGTATGCTCATGCCTACACCAACAATAAAAATCAAATTCACAAAAAAGGATGAAATTGACATTGGTGGAAGAAGAGTACCTCGACAACCACCATCAAGCCAACGAAAGACTTCTTATTTCGGCAAATTTTATCAAGACCATGGTAAAGACAGGCGAGACCAACTTCACCCCAGCCATAAAGTGGTACCATCCTAAAATAAGAAAGGGCCCTCAACACTGACAAATGGATGGCGGATTCAGTGCTGCCTAAGATGGTCGACCCAAGCAAATATAACAAAAATCCTCGAGCATATTGTTGGGCCGTGTCTCTGTGAACCCTTCCTTCGTAGTTCATCCAATAACTATGAATTGGCTCGATTTTTATCTTAAAAGGCCCTTTATATGATGGTTCCATACCAATTAATTGCTGAATTTCTTCAAATGTCAAAATATCGTTGGTAAGATGAACCGGAACACCATCATATCGAAGGTCGGTTATAGCAGCAAAGTAGACCGGACCAATTGTCATCTCTCCAATGAGCAAGTGAAAAAGTATGAGTTGTGTCCAACCATCGTTCTGCAAGCGCCTGGACTATACCCCGGTTTATTAGATACTCCTCGGATGGTATTTGTAAGATGAAGCTCTCAAAGCCGCAATCTCGAATAATCTGCCTTACCCGAGAAGGTACTACATCGTACCATTGTTGAGCTTTGTAGATACACCCTCCAGCCCGAACAAAGTAACGATCACGCTAACACAGAGCCAGGCAAGTTAATACCAGGTAAGTACATATTATTCTATCTGCTTAAATTAATTTATTTTTCCTAAATTTTCTAAAAAATAATAATATAAAAACATAAATAAAAATAAAAATAAAAAACAAAAAAAGAGAAAAATAAATAAATAAAACAAATAAAAAATATAAAACAAATAAATAAATAACAGAAAGACGAATAAAGGAAAAAAAAGAAGAGAAGAGAAAAATTACCTTGCTCTTTTGGTTTGAACAACGATGAAGCGGCATCCCGGCTAGCAGATCTATATTCTCATCTTCATGATGCCAAATAAACTCTAATAACTCGGCATTAGAATGAGTTCCTGATCTTGAAGCAAGCATTTTTTTTCAAAACTATATTTGAGAGAATTATAGTTATTAAGGAAAGGAATGAAAATATGATGTGAATGAAATGAAGGAATTCGTTCATTTATATAGAGGAACAACAAGAAAAAAAATAAAATTCACTATTGATGAATAGTAAATTTTACTATTGATGAATAGTACATTTTACTATTTATGAATAGTGAATTACTATTGATAAATAGTAAATTACTATTTATAAAAAGTAGGTTACTATTTATCAATAGTAAATAGTGCATGAACAGTGAATACACAGTAAATAAACGGTAAATTTAATCATTCAATTTAATCATTCAAATACTTGCGTGTATATAAATATTTTTACACGCAGGGGGCATGTGCATAAAAATTAGCTAAATATTTTGCAAACAAAATTTATATGCTACTCACTATAATTATTTTTTGCAGATAATTAAATCTCTCGAGTCCAGAACCCAAATTATCCTTAGGTCCATAAACTAAAATCTCTTCTAAGTCCAAAACTTAGCTCGGGTCCAGAACCCAAATTATCCTTAGGTCCAGAACCTAGAATCTCTTCTAAGTCCAGAACTTAGCTCGGGTCCAGAACCTAAATTACCATTAGATCCAGAACCTAAAATCTCTTCTAAGTCCAGAACCTAAGTCCATAACTTAGCTCGGGTCTAGAATCCAAATTATCCTTAATTCCAAAACTTAAAATCTCTTCTAAGTCTAGAACTTAGCTCGGGTCCAGAACCCAAATTATCCTTAGTTCCAGAACCTAAAATCTCTTCTAAGTCCAGAACTTAGCTCGGGTCCAGAACCCAAATTATCCTTAGGTCCAGAACCTAGAATCTCTTCTAAGTCCAGAACTTAGCTCGGGTCCAGAACCCAAATTATCCTTAGGTCCAGAACCTAGAATCTCTTCTAAGTCCAGAACTTAGCTCGGGTCCAGAACCCAAATTATCCTTAGGTCCAGAACCTAGAATCTCTTCTAAGTCCAGAACTTAGCTCGGGTCCAGAACCCAAATTATCCTTAGGTCCAGAACTTAGAATCTCTTCTAAGTCCGGAACTTAGCTCGGGTCCAGAACCCAAATTATCCTTAGGTTCAGAACCTAGAATCTCTTCTAAGTCCAGAACTTAGCTCGGGTCCAGAACCCAAATTATCCTTAGGTCCATAACCTAGAATCTCTTCTAAGTCCAGAACTTAGCTCGGGTCCAGAACCCAAATTATCCTTAGGTCCAGAACCTAAAATCTCTTCTAAGCCCAGAACTTAGCCCGGGTCCAAAATCCAAAATTACCCTTAGGTCCAGAACCTAAAATTATCCTTGAATCCAGAATTCGAACATGGTCCAGAACCCAAAACCTTAACCATCTCAAAAATTAAGTCTTATTGCTTTTCACTCTCTTTTACTAAAGTCTCAGATCGTTCAAGCAGGAGGCAAACTGTAGACCCTTAATTTTTTATCCAGTCTGGTCCAATATATTTTTATTAGTCCAAAATAATTTTTGTGTTGTCCAATATAATTTAATTAGTCCAAAATAATTCTTGTGTTATCTTAATTAAATAATATTTATTTTAGTATTTAGTTTTTATAAAAAATAAAAAATAATAATAAATAAAAAATAAAAATAAAAATCGGTGACGAAAAAATCAGCGACGAATAGTGTTGGAACAAAATGGTCGTGGACCATTTCGCCCGTAGGAGTTTCCTGAGGGCGAAATGGCCCACAGCCCGCCAGCACCAATTTTCGCTCGCCAGTCCTCATAGCCAGCCACAACAGTTTTTTTGCCAGCTAAATTTTTCCAACGCAATTTTTTTTTAAACCAAATTCTATTTGGTTTCGATTTCCTTTTCTTAATTAATGTTAGTTTTCGTAAACAAGTTGAATTAATCATCTAAATTTTCTATGAATAAGATGAAAAACAACACAGAAAAGGGGGAGGACAACGGAGAAAACTTTGGAGGAACTTTTGAAAGGAGATCGAACTTTAAAAATTTTTTGGCAGTGAAAACAGTCGGACTTTTTGAGAGAAGAATAAGCAACCAAGCAATCAATCCTTCTAAGATAGCCATCCTGCCTTTGTCCTTGTTCATCCAAGAAGAAATTTTTGGTGGAACCAACGAACGGAGGTTTGAATCTCTAATCTCTTTTTTGTTTTATTTTCTTATAGTTGCTTTGTTTCTTTGATTTCTAAGAATATACATACAAAACCTTGATCTATAAACATGTAGTAACATTGATCTTTGTTTCAATAACATAAGTGATTTCTTCTATTTCTTCTAAACCTTAGAACCCTAATTTATTTCTTCTAAATCTTAAAACCCTAATTTGTTTCTTTTGTTTTCCAAAAACCTTAAATCGTTCCTTCTATTTAAAAAAAAATGCTAAAAATACTTTTTTGTTTCTTCTAAACCTTAAAAACCCTAAAAAATACTTTTCTTTTTCTTCCAAACCTTAAGAATCCTAAAAATACCTTTCTGTTTCTTCTAAACCTCAAAAACCCTAAATTTTTCCTTTTTCCAAAAACCCTAAAAAATACTTTTCTGTTTCTAAAACACTTAAATCGTTTTGCCTATTTCCAAAAACTTTATGAAACTCTAAATTGTTTTCTCAAATCCTAAAACCAACCATATTTTTTGAAACACAAAAAATCCTAATTCCATCAAAACTAAAACCATAAACCCTAGTTTTCCTAAACCCTAATCCTTAAAACCTTAAAACCTTATAAACCTAAACATTCAAACCCAATATAGTAAATCCAAAATAATAATCCAGTAGCTAAGAATTATAAAGCTAAGTGTTTTAAAGTGTCCAAACCCTAATTTCATAATTTTACCCCTCAAACCCTAATTTGATTAATCAAAGAACCTTATTAATTTCTTAAATCATAAAACCCTAATCCATTTCAATTCTCTTAAAACTTATAGTAGCCTAAATAAATAACAATAATAATATCTTAAGGTTCCAAAACCCTAAATATTAATTAAAGAACTTTAAATAAGAAACAGTAAACTTCAATTTTTATCTTTACTTACCTTATTTGATTATGTAGTTTATTATATGCTTTGATTTATTTAAGTTCAATGCTTGGTTTATTTAAATTATCATGGATGGATTTTTACTTTCTATTTTGATTGATGTTTAATATCTTTGATGAATGATTTATTTATGATGAATAGTTATTTACTTTTATCTATTTATTTTGATCTCCAAATGTTGTAAGAGGTATGTTTCCACTTTGTGGGTACCTCATTAGTTAAATATCATGTAATTTAAATAGCTTTTATATTTTAAACCAATGTAAAGGACATGTTTCTACCTTTTGGTGGGTGTCCTATTAGTTTAGACATGGGTGATGTAAGGGCATGTTTCCATCCTCGGATGGGTGTCCATTTATTTGTTTTTCTTGGACATTACTTTGATTTCAATATAACGATGCTTTATTTCAATTATTGTGTGTAATATGGATAATATTGTTATATTTAAGAATTTTATAATATTAAGACCTGTAAAGGAGGCCGGTTCCAATGAACCGGGCATTGTGGGGGTGCTGGGCCATTTCTTACATTCCCCACACGTACCCAACTTCATTTAACCCATGTCCCTATAACAAAGAAATAGACATAGAGGATATGATTTAGGCTTAGAACAAAGAAGTTTAGAACATGACCTATAACTTGAGCTCGAATTTCATCCAAGTTAATGACAAAATTAGAGAGTCTCAAAGAAGACTTAATTGTTTATTTGTGTCTTAGCTAGATTTATAACTTAAAATTACTCAATTTGGAGTTGTACAGAATAAGATATGATGGATTTAGTAGACAATGTGCAAGCTACCTCAGGACAGCATAGTAGGCTTGACTTCGAAGGAATCAGATATTAATAAAGAAAGACAGTAAGGTCAGGAAGGGATATCAAAAGAACCTAAGTGAAAATTTCTCAAAAGTTAGGGGCAACTATGTAAACTTAAAAATTAAGAGTCGGAAGTTCTTAATAGTGCCCATATCCGACCCCGGAAGAATATTCTCAAGATTAATCGGGTCATAACCGTGGGTTTCAATTTTTCCCGAAAACGCACGGTTTAAAAGTTACAATCGATTAATCGCTGAAGGGTATTTTGATATTTTCACATCCTAGACTATAAAATTATAGCACAAGAAAGTTGAGGGGGTCAAAATATGAATAAAAGGAAGCCTAATAGCTTGCCAAATAAATATATAAAAGAAGAAGGCAAGTGGACGAATTAAAAGTGGCCATTTTTGCTATAAGGTGTACCAATTGGAAGTCAACATCTATACCAACATATTTTCACCACTTATGGCTGCCATTTGGATCAAAATAAGCTAAGGAAAGAAAATAAAAGCCCTCTCTTACATGGTGAACTCGTCCAAACCATAATAGAAGGAAGAAGGAGGTGATTTTTTTCCAAAGTTTAAGGCTTTTGGTTGAAGATTTTGGTGACAAACAAGATTATAAGGTAAGAGAAACCTATCTCTAGTTTTAATTTCATGGATTAATGGTTAATTTAAGAGATTGAAATTAGGGTTCATGTAGCTAGATTTGGAGAAAATTCAAGAAATAATTATTTGAAGGATTTGATGAAAGAAATAATGGTTTTAAGGTTAGAGGAGATTAGATTGAGGACAAATTGGCAAGAAATGAATTGGTAGCTTATGTTTCCAAACCATAGGATGTATGTTTAAAGTGTGTATACTGGAATTCTTGTAGGAAATCAAGAAAATCTAAAGGAAAAAGAAGGAAAAGATCAAAGATGAGCTAAGGAAAGCAAAGGGGAAAATGGTTTGGTACTTTAACCTTCTTGAATTAGTGATCTCTATTGCCTTTGCATTTTGATGTGTAATTGCTATAATTGTTCATGTGCTTGAGTTGTGGAGGTTATGTGGTTGAGATTGATGATGATATAGAAGTTTTTGTTGTGTATTGATTGATTTTGGGGTTGAGGTTATAAGGGAGGTAAATATGGGAGTGCTATGTTGTGTTGTTTTGTTGCAGCCAGCCATGTGTCCTGCATTTTTCTGGAACTTCAACCGAAATTTAGACTAGCAAAATGATAGAACTAGAACTTGAAAAAAAAGAAGACTTAATTATTCTCCATTAATTCAGTAAACCATAGGCTTTGGAACCAACTCATTTGCATGTGTGGAATGAAAGTTATGATCAAAATGATACCAGGCGTACAAACTGAAAAACTGAGATTCCCCAGTCAGTAACCTGTGACTTGGGACTACGTTTAGGTGACCTTAATGACACATTTAGAAGCTTTGAAAGAAGAATTAAATGTACCCTTATGTGTTAGGAAACCATAGAATTTGGAATTTCCTAAATCCCACTTGTAGATAAAAAGATATGATCAAAAGAGTATAACTCATGCACACTGGAATTGTGAAACATGACAGACTGAGATTTGTGCCTTGAGTTCAGGTGACCTTAATGACACATTTAGAAGCTGTTAAAAAAGAATTAAATGTACCCTTATGTATTATGAAACCATAGAATTTTGAATTTCCTAAATCTCACTTGTAGATAAAAAGATATGATCAAAAGAGTATAACTCATTCACACTGGAATTGTGAAACCGGACAGACTGAGATTTGTGCCTTGAGTCCAGGTTTTGGTCCATATACCTCAGGAATTAGATGTTGTGATAAAAGATATAAATGAACCCTTGTAGTTTTTTGAATCATAGGAGTTGTATTCATCTCGATTGGACTTAAAATGTAGAAGTTACACACGAATGAGCGAACCATGCGCAGGCCGACCCTAGCAGACTGCAGGGCTGAATTAGAAATTGTGTCAAAACTCACATGTTACCTGGTTTAAGATAAAATTTTTACTGAATATATCCTTATGTGTCTAGTTTAATTTAAGATAATAATTGTCTCAATCCAATTTGTGTAGGTAAAGTTATAAATGAAATAGTACGCATTGCGCAGACTTGAGTAACCAATTGACCAGGGAAGAGTTCAAGGAGTCATCAAGAATTATGTGTAACAAATTTAAATCTAGAAATTTAACCATAAGGACTCATATGAGTCTAGTTTGAGTGAAAACAAGAATTTTTACATTCAGATTAGGAGAACAAAAGTTATTGGGGAAATAAGATAACAAGGTACATAAGAAACTAAATGCTAGAATTTACTGTTCATTTGGTAAGAAATAAATGAGGTATAATTGAGATAAAATATTCGTTTGGAATGAAATAAATTATCAAAAATATGCTCTTGAAAGATTGACCAATTAAGAACAAGATAGCATTTTTCGTTTTTTGAAAATCACATCCCAATTGTGTTTTAGTTAGATTTTAAAGCCCAACGAGGGATTTTTGCAATATTGTAAAACCCGGTGTGGATTAAAAAGTGCAGTTTGGCCCAAAGGCCCGGAATGAAAACTTTGAACTACAAATAAGTTCTATTGAGCTGATTTAGGATAAAAATAGACAGATTCCTAATCACTGGTGCCCTATGAATTTTTAAAAAAATAAATTTCGAACCGTCAAAATATTAAACTCAGCAAAGGGTAATAAACATTATTCAGTTGGTTAATTTCTTATATGACTTATCCAAACCTTAACAAATATATGTGAACTTAATGAAAGGAGCATATGAACACACGAATAACCATTCATGCCAAACTACCGAAGGAAAGCATAGGACAAAGATAGTGAATACACAACTTTAATTCATGCAAAAGTTATTTAACAAACAAAACTCAAAACAAGAGAGTATTGGGCCTACAATGATAAAGAAATTATAATGCCATAAAATACAAATACATAACCATCAGATCGGTAATCAACAGCAATGTTAGGCAACTAACAGACATAGGATGAGGTACCATCCAGTGGCAGTAAATCAATAGAAATGAATAGCATACTGTCATAAAAGCTTAACATATAATAGGAGAAATATAATAAGAACCTGAGAATGTTTATATTGATGATTGGGTTGGTTGTGCCATATCTGTAACATTGTGTAATTTCTATTTAACGGTTAAAGTACCCACTAAGCTATATGCTTAGTGAGTTTAGTTTTCTAAACTCATTGGTTATGGAGTCCAAGCTGACAAATGGGAAGCTACAAAGGAGCACCAGAGTGCGCAACAGGAGGCGAAGTGAGGAGCAAAGCAAAGTTTAGCTTGGCATGTACTGTTAAGGACTTTCAAAATGTAATTATAAATATTAAAGAAATGTGTAAATTATTATTATTTGTAATAAAAAGAAAAAAAAATTTATTTAGTGCATGTTCTGTATACCATGTTGCATATACTGTAGCACACTTGGCTCGGCTGGAAATAGTCGGGTTAAGGGGTGTTACAATTTTGGTATCAGAGCATTATTTTAGCCGTTCCTGGGCGGTTAACCATAGGAAAGTACGTGCCAATTAGGATATGGAGGAAAGGTAAACGGAGTGAGATAGAAAGATATCAGGTAGAAAGAGGTTAATACAATGAGTGAATATGATTAACACGAAACAATAAGCCATGTACTAGTTAGAAATTGAGAAATATATGACAATTGGAATAGACGGTCAGTAAGAAATGATAGAAAGTAGACCGAAAGGTGCATATATATACAGATACATAGTATGATAGAAAGAAATTAGATAGTGGCAGACATTCAAAAGGTTAAAAAGAATGAACAGTAAGTTAAGAATAGAAACCAAAAATTTATATGAGCAAGATAAATACACATAAGGGCAAAAACAAGTATGTTAAAGACCGAAATATATGCAATAAAGGTTAAGGCAATTATGAGAGGTAAGTAGTAAAAGCACCGAAAGAATAATAATGAATAGAATACCAACCATAATACAAGAGTCTAAAATTGAAAGAGTGAAGAATAATAGTACGTCAAGAAAAAAAATCATAGAAAATAAAATTGAGAACTAAGAAAAGGAAGCAAAACTAGTTAGATTCTCCAGGATTAATGCTTTACCTGGTTGAAATCATGTGTTCCTTATATAATGAACTATTTAAACTTGTGTTGGAAATGTTTGGTAATGTGTTCTGACAACTTGAGATTTTTTTTTGTGCCTATGTGTGCATTGATATGAATGTGATTCAATAATGTTAAATGAGTTTGATTACTATGCCAATATTATGTGATTGACTTATTATGGGAATGTTATGGTTGCTGAATTGAAAATAAAGCTATGAATGATTGGACCCGCAAATCAATGTACATGTGATATATCATAAATTGTACAAAGCATATCCATGTGAGACATACCGAACACGGTGCATATAATATCTATACTTATGTGAGACATACTGAGTATTATACATACAATATTTAAATGTCTTCACATAAAATGTAACATACACTGTACAAACAGAAAGACATACCATACATACATAAAGACATGCTAAATAATACATATGCAGAAAGAGAATAAAGAGATGAAACAGTGGAAAGCCTGATACTTGAAAAATATAAGGCTCATAAAGTATAGCACTGGGGAAATAAATAATATGATAGTATGAGTGAATAAAAATGCCAATGAGCCCGTATGTGCCACTGAGCATTGTGAATGAGCCAAGAAATGGCTCGAGATATGATATGGTGACATCCATGCAGATGTGAATACATATGAAACATATGGCAATCTGTGCATATAGAAAGCAGGAAAGAATGAAGGAAAGAGAATAAAATATTATAAATATATGCTTACCTTGGTAATTCAGATTGAATCAGAGTTGGGATGAGTGTATTTATATGGCATTAACATTTACACTCAATGGTGAGGGCCATTGGGGCCAGTGGTGAGGGCCACTGGTTTGATATTTATCTGGCACCGATATATATACTCAGTAGTGACGGCCACTGGGGCCAATGGTGAGGGCCATTGGTTGATTATAGAGTGGTGAGGGCCACTCCTGTGATATGAAAATGGTGATGAGGGCCACCTGTGCCATGGAAATGAAACGGTGGTGAGGGCCACCCGTGCCATGCTGGTTCCATATGGTATTGCCTCATCCCACTTTGATTCTACTATTATTACCTTGAGGAGCTAAGTAAGAAAAATATGTGATAATATACAGATGAAAAAAAAAGTATATATGAAAATAAACAGAAAGTGAATTGAAACATATTCAAAAAAGAAAGGAAAGAAAGAGTATGAAATGTAATAAAAAAGGAAAGATGTTCTCACCTTATGTTGGGATCGGCCGTAACCAACATAGAGCGAGACACGTAATGAAATAAATAGTACTTCGAGAATGATGGTATCATGGACTGATCACCCATGAGTTATTATTTGAGATGTATATATGACAACACAAGGAAAGTCAGATGAGCCGATATTTAAGGAAAGCCACCACACTGCACGAATATACATAGGACATACAAATTCAGTAAGAAGTAAATAAAGAATAACCACAATGCAAAGAGAAGGAAGCTTAGAAATGAATACATTAGAAAGTGAAAATGTACAAGAAAGAATGGAAAAGAATAAATTTAAATCAAAGTTAAAGAAAACATAAGTGAATAATAATAACGCTTCGAATGAGAAATCATGACAAAAGTCAAAGCATGTTGAACCACATAATAGTCTATTGGACAATCTTGTAGAATAATAAACAGCAAGTGAGCAGAGATGGGAAGAAAATAGAATACAAAAGGTAAAACATGTTGAATCTTAAAATAGTTAATCCCAGTAAATGAATAAGTGTCAAAATAAGGCAATGTGTAAACAATATAGAGAGATGATAGAGAGCAATCAAGTGAATAAGGTCAAGTACATAGAATGAGTAAGCTTCCGAGCGAAGCTTAAATTAAGGGGGATAGAATTGTAATATCTTGAATCCCAGATTGGTAAGAAACAGACATAGAGGATATGATTTAGGCTTAGAACAAAGAAGTTTAGAACATGACCTATAACTTAAGCTCGAATTTCATCCACGTTAATGACAAAATTAGAGAGTCTCAAAGAAGACTTAATTTTTTATTTGTGTCTTAGCTAGATGTATAACTTTAAATTACTCAATTTGGAGTTGTAAAAAATAAGATATGATGGATTTAGTAGACAATGTGCAAGCTACCTCAGGACAGCATAGTAGGCTTGAATTTGAAGGACCGTCAAAAATCAGATATAACTCAGATCGACCTGAAATTTTGACACAAATGTAGCCCCAGATGTCTAGTTTCAGTGGGCATAAGAATTACTTAATTTGGAGTTGTGAGTAAAAAGATATTAATAAAGAAAGACAGCAAGGTCAGGAAGGGATATCAAAAGGACCTAAGTGAAAATTTCTCAAAAGTTAGGGGCAACTATGTAAACTTAAAAATTAAGAGTCGGAAGTTCTTAATAGTGCCCATATCCGACCCTGAAAGAATATTCTCGAGATTAATCGGGTCATAACCATAGGTTTCAATTTTTTCCGAAAACGCACAGTTTAAAAGTTACAATCGATTAATCGCTGAAGGGTATTTTGATATTTTCACACCCTAGACTACAAAATTACAGCACAAGAAAGTTGAGGGGGTCAAAATATGAATAAAAGGAAGCCTAATGGCTTGCCAAATAAATAGATAAAAGAAGAAGGCAAGTGAACCAATTAAAAGTGGCCATTTTTGCTATAAGGCGTACCAATTGGAAGTCAACATGTAATATCCCAAAGTATGCCCTAAAAGTTTTGGTATTATTGTTGTATTTGGATTTAATGTATATGTTTGATGGAAAGAGAAAAGAAGTAAAGAGTGATGTGTGTATGTTGTATATATAGAGATATATACCACATATACAAGTCAAATTATTATATGGTCAATAGAAGAAATAATTGATTTTAATTAATTAGTGGAAAATGGAAAATTAAGTTAGAAGAAGAGGATTTTTATAATATTTTAATATTATATTTGCTTGGTGGAAGTTTGAAAAGGTGAAGTGTTTGACTTTGTCATTTACTCTTTTTCTTCTTATTTTCTTTTCCTTCTTGGCCGGCCATCCAAAGCAAGAGAGAGGAGAGTTTTTGATTATTTTCCAAGCTCAAAATTGAAGGAGATTTCAAGTGATAAAGTGGGAAATCTAAGAAATTTCATCAACTTTGGTAAGTTTCCACTTGATTTCTTTGTTTTATTTTAAGTTGTATTTGAGTTTAATGATTGTTGATGGATAGTATGAGTATATCTGATTGTGGTGTTTGAGTGTGTTGGGTTTATTTGATTGTGGTTTTGGAATTGAATTGAAGAAAAGGAATTAGGTTGGTGTTGAAAAAGTAAGAGTTGTGACTTGGTAATTGATGTCAATATTGAGTTTGATCAATTATTTTTGGTAGATCTTCAAGATGTTTGTGTTTAATGGAGTTGAAAGCATAGAATGCATGAGTTTAATTGGAAACATAAGCATTTTGGATGCCACGACCGTAGCCCTTGTATGCCACGACCGTGGGGGTGTTGGACAAATTGGACAGGTTCGCTTGCTAACCCACGACTGTGGGGGGTTGTGAGGCCACGACTGTGGGGTTATGAGGCCACGACCGTGGGCCCTAGTTAGTGGTTTTAGTTTGTAATTTGTGATCTATGGGTCTAGTATGAGACTAATAGGTCAATAATTGTATTGGAATTCATGTGTATCTTTATATAAGTGTGTATTATTCCTTTTGAATTAGGTTGTGAAGAGGTTGAGTTGGCCTAACCTAAGTGTTGAGAATTGTTGGAAGAGGAAGTGTATAGATTGGTGTGAGTTGCTCTTGAGGTAAGTACAAACTTACATGGTTGCATTCATTTACATGATTTTGAGACTTAACACATTTGGTTATAAATGTGTTAAGTAATCTACTATATTGTTATTACTATTTGATTAATGTTATGATTTGTATAATGTGAAAGATATGATGATCATTCAAAAGGTATGTGCAATGCAATTGATTATGATGAATTGCTTTAATGTGAATTGAGATATGATGAGATGTGATGCCATTGTGGTTGGCTATAATGATTCAAATGAAATAAGTAGGGCATGTTTGCCTAGATGATGATGAATTTAAAATATATGTCCAATGCAATTGGTTATGTATACTCTCTTGATGAGATGTGAAGCCATTGTTGTTGGCTATAATGATGCAAATGAGATGATTGAGGCATGGATGCCTAAATGATGATAAGAAAATGAGAATGAAATTGATAATGAAATAATGAATGAATTGTGTGTCTAATGTGTTATTCCATTTTCAGAGTTTTGTTGTTGGTGGCATGCCTAATGGTAACAATCTCTTGAAGCTAGGTTGGATCTAGTCCTTGAAGCCTAGTTGAGATGTTACAACCCTTGAAGCTAGGTTGGGTTTGGTTCTTGAAGCCAAGTTGGGTTGATACTTAGCATGATTTGTTCCCCTTGAAGCTTGGTTGAGCCTAATCCTTGAAGCCTAGTTGGGATAATGATAAATGTGATAATTGAACCAAAACATTAACTCTGAAAGTGGAATGACATATTAGTGTCTTTTGGGCCCATGCTTATCTTTGTTTCAATGTGATTCATGAATGGTGAAAGAATTGAATAAGAGAATGAAATGTAGTGTTATGGAAAAATATTAATATATCATTTATGAATATTGTCTTTATGGTTGAAATGTGTGACATTGGCATTGCATTAAAGCATATTGTTATTATGGTTTGTACCACTAAGCCGTTGGCTTAGCGCGATTATGGTTCATCGCGCAGGTGACAGGGTAGAGCCAGAGAGTTCTTCTAGACCGAGTCGAGTATAGTCTTTGAGGTGTTGATTGTGGGCGTAAAGATCAGAGACGAACTGCCAAACATGTATAAATGTTATGTTTTTGTAAAACATGGATTTTGATGTATATATATATGTAAATATAACTATATTTTCCGCTGCATATTGAATGAACATTTTTATCTATTGTGTTTTATGATATAACTTAAATGTTTAAGTTTGCTCATATTATTGTATAAAGGGATGATTTGAAATGTAAAGGAAACTGTGGCATTCTTATATTCAGTATACGTGTATTATGATAGTGGTGGTATGTAGTATGCGTATACGGGATATAGGGGTGTTACAATTGTTTTGGTATCAGAGCCTAGGTTTTGAGATTCTCAACCTAGATAAATTGTAAGAAAAAGAATATTTTGATTTAAAAAGTTGGTTTTTGAATAAAATACATGTTTTGGTATTGGCAGTCTCTGATCTTTAATGACGTATATTCTGTTGTGTTTGCTGACATAGGTAGTGATGGTGTCTCAGTCACGTCAGTCCATAGAAGGTAGTGCTGAGAGTGTAGCTCCTGAAGAGGGTTGAGATGGAGCTAGGATTGAGAGAGCTGGAGAGGCACCTGTTTCTGTGCCAGAGAAACCAGCAGCTGATGAGGTTCCACCAGTTTGGCTAAGACATGTAGTAGAATTGTTGAGGCAAGCTCCAGTGCAGCCGCCACTGCCACCACAGCCACAAGTGTCGGTGAGACATTATGATAAATTGAGAAAGTTTGGGGCTGAGGATTTTCTTAGTACTACAGATCCTGCAGTAGCTGAGCAGTGGTTGGATAGAGTGCAGAGGGTATTTATTCAGTTGCAAGCCACTCCTGAAGAGAAATTTGATTATGCTAGATCTTTACTGCAGAAAGATGCTTATGATTGGTGGAAGACAGTTCCTCATGCCATGGATGATCCACCTACTTTGTCTTATGGTGATTTTCTGAGGGAGTTTGAGCAGAAATATACTCCGAGGGAGTATAAGGATGTCAAGAAGATGGAATTTCTGAATTTGAGACAAGATAACCGGACTGTGACAGAGTATGAGGTAGAATTCATCCGATTGAGTCACTATGCCGGAGGGATTATTTCTGATGAGATTGACCGGTGTAGGAGGTTTGAGGAGGGATTGAGGCCCTCTATTATGTGTATTGTTGCTGGTTCTCGGTATCAGGATTTTTCTCAATTGGTTGTAGCAGCAAGAAGTGTTGAGAGAGCACAAGCTTTTGCAGTAGCTGCTACCGAGGAGGAGACCAGAGTTAGGAGATCCCAGTTTGAGGTAGGGTCTTCATCTATGAAGAGAGGCCGAGGAAGTTTTATTCCGAGAGTTAGTAGGAGCCAGAGGTAGTCAGGTAGGTCAGTTCAGTATCAGAGGCAGAGACCGAGACCTACAGTTTCTGTAGCGAGTGCTCCAACTCCAGTGGTTCAGAGATCCATTCCACCTGTATGTGTTCATTGTGGTAGGACCCATGGGGGTGCTTGTTGGAAGACAGGTGGATAAGGAGTATGCTTTAGATGTGGGTCACCAGCTCATTTTATTAAAGATTGCCATAGATGTAGGAGGATAGACAGACTGATACTGCAGCTTCTCGACCTAGTTTTAGCAGAGGTGGTCGAGGGGGCAGAGGTTTCAGTAGAGGTGGTCGACCTGGGATCAGTCAGAGAGGAGGCTCTACATCCGAAGGCAGTAGGCCAGATGAGGCTGAGTCTTCTCAGAGAGTGTATGTGATGCAGAGGCAGCCGGATACTTCAGCAGTTATTGCGGGTACATTTTCTTTATTTGGTATTTCAGTTCTTGCTTTGATTGATCCAGGATCTACTCATTCATACATAAGTGCATCTATCTTGCCTGTGTCTGAATTGCATTCAGAGTCCTTAGGATTTGATGTTTTGGTGACAAATCCTTTAGGGCATAGTGTGGCAATTAGCAAGGTGCATCGTGATAGTTCAGTTGTGGTGCAAGGTGAGGAGTTTTTGGGTGATTTGATTGAAATGCCTTTTAAGGAATATGATTTGATCTTAGGCATGAATTGGTTGTCTAAGCATGGAGCTGTGGTAGATTGTCAAAAGAAGTGTGTTACTTTGAGAACCGGTGATGGTAGAAGTGTGATGGTGTCTAGTGAGCAGAGACAACTTGTATCCTTGTTTGTATCAGCTGTAGCAGCTAGAAAGTTGATTAGAAAAGGGTGTGATGCTTATCTTGCTCATGTTGTGGATACCAGAATAGTGGGTTCTCAACTTGATAGTATACCCACAGTTGCGGAATTCCCAGATGTGTTTCCTGAGGAGTTGCCAGGGTTACCCCCTGAGAGAGAGGTTGAGTTTGGTATTGATTTGTTGCGTGGTACCACTCCCATCTCTATTACTCCTTATCGAATGGCACTTGCTGAGTTGAGAGAGTTAAAGGTGCAGTTGCAGGAGTTATTGGATAAAGGGTTTGTTCGCCTTAGTGTTTCTCCGTGGGGAGCTCCTGTTTTGTTTGTGAAGAAGAAGGATGGTACTTTGAGGTTGTGCATTGATTATAGGCAATTGAACAAAGTAACTATCAAGAATAAGTATCATTTGCCTCAGATTGCTGATCTCTTTGATCAACTGAAGGGAGCAGCAGTGTTTTCCAAGATTGATTTGAGATCAAGGTACCATCAGTTGAGAGTCAGAGCTGAAGATGTTCCCAAGATAACTTTTCGCATAAGGTATGGGCATTATGAGTTCTTAGTGATGCCTTTTGTGTTGACGAATGCACCTGCAGCTTTCATGGATTTGATGAATAGGGTGTTTAGGCCCTATCTAGATCAGTTTGTGGTGGTCTTTATTGATGATATTTTGGTGTATTCGCGTAATGAAGAGGAGCATGACAAGCATTTGAGGATTGTGTTGCAGACCTTGAGAGAGAAGCAATTGTATGCTAAGCTGTGAGTTTTGGCTTGATCAAGTAACTTTTATGGGTCATATAGTGTCAGCAAATGGTATAAGAGTTGATCCGATTAAAGTTGAGGCTATTTTGAATTGGAGTCCATCGAAGTCTGTGACTGAAGTTAGAAGTTTTCTGGGTTTGGCAGGCTATTATCGACGCTTTGTGAAAGGTTTTTCTTTGATAGCTACTCCACTCACCAGATTACTTCGAAAAGGAGTTAGATTTGTGTGGACAGATTAGTGTCAAGCTAACTTTGAGCAATTGAAGGAGATGTTGACTCAAGCTCCTGTTCTTACTTTGCCTGTGGAAGATAAACCATATGTGATTTACAGTGATGCTTCACATAATGGTTTAGGTTGTGTTTTGATGCAAGAGGGTAAAGTCATAGCTTATGCTTCTCGGCAATTGAAGCCACATGAGCTTAATTATCCGACTCATGATTTGGAATTGGCAGCTATAGTTTTTGCTTTGAAGATTTGGCGACACTACTTGTATGGGGAGAAGTGTTTTATTTATACAGATCATAAGAGTTTGAAATACTTGGGTGTGCAGAGAGAACTGAATCTTCGGCAGAGACGATGGTTGGAATTGATCAAAGACTATGACTGTTTGATTGATTATCATCCTGGTAAGGCAAATATTGTTGTTGATGCCTTGAGTTGAAAGTCTTTGGCAGGTTTGACTGTTTATTCGCTCTCGTTGCTTGTTGAGTTGAGAGCATTGCATGCTAATTTTGAGCTTTGTGATGATGGTGCATTGTTGGCTCAGTTGCAGTTGAGACCGGTGTTGTTGGATCAGATTAAAGAGGCTCAATTGGCAGATAAGAAAATTCAGAAGATTGTTTCAGATTGCCAAAATGGGGAGAACCGAGATTTTCTTGTCAGAAGTGATGGTAGCCTTTGGTTCAAGGATAGATTGTGTATTCCTAATGATGTTAGTTTGAGAAAGAGTATTTTAGAGGAAGCACACCAGTCATTTTTTGCTATGCACCCTGGGAGTACAAAGATGTATCAGGATTTGAAGCAGCATTATTGGTGGTCAGGTATGAAAAGAGACATAGCGGAGTTTGTATCTAAATGTCTCACTTGTCAGAAGGTGAAAGCTGAGCATCAAGTTCCAACAAGGTTGCTTCAACCTTTATCAGTGCCTGAATGGAAATGGGAACGTGTGAAAATGGATTTTGTATCTGGTTTGCCATTGACTCAGAAGAAGCATGATGCTATTTGGGTGATTGTTGATTGGTTGACAAAGACAGCTCATTTTCTTCCAGTTAGAATGGATTATTCTCTTGAGAAGTTGGCTGAGCTGTATATCAGTGAGATAGTGAAGTTGCATGGAGTCCCAATTTCTTTAGTGTCTGATCGAGATCCTCGGTTTACTTCAAGGTTTTGGAAGAGTTTGCATGGTGCTTTGGGTTCTTGATTGCACTTTAGCACTACTTTTCATCCGCAGTCAGATGGGCAGTCAGAGAGAGTGATACGGATTATTGAGGATATGTTGAGAAGCTGTGTCATTGATTTTTCTGGAAGTTGGGATAGATTTTTGCCACTTGTGGAATTTGCTTATAACAACAGTCATCAATCTAGTATTAGAATGGCACCGTTTGAGGCTTTGTATGGAAGAAGATGCAGAATGCCTCTGTGTTGGAATGAAGTTGGAGAAGGCAAGTTGGTTGGTCCTAATTTGATTAAAGAAACAGAAGAGAAAGTGAAGATAATTCGGGATCGGTTGAAAGCAGCTTCAAATCGACAGAAGTCTTATTCAGATTTGAAGAGGAGAGACATAGAGTTTGATGTTGGAGATAAAGTATTTTTGAAAGTGTCTCCTTGAAAAAAGATTTTGAGATTTGGTCGAAGAGGAAAGCTAAGTCCTCGTTTTATTGTACCTTATGAAGTATTAGAAAGAGTTGGACCAGTTGCTTATCGACTTGCTTTGCCACCTGAGTTGGATAGAATCCATAATGTTTTCCATGTTTCTATGCTGCGAAGGTACAGATTAGACCCATCTCATGTTTTACCAGTTGAATCTATTGAGGTGAGTTCAGATCTGACATGTGAAGAAGAACGAGTTGCTATTTTGGCACATGAACTGAAAGAGTTGAGAAATAAGAAAGTGCCACTTGTAAAGATTCTTTGGAAGAATCATGCAAAGGAAGAGGCAACTTGGGAAAGTGAGCAAGTGATGCGGGATCAGTATCCCCAGCTGTTTCAGACTTGAGATCAGGTAATTTCGAGGATGAAATTTCTTTTTAGAGGGGGAGAATTGTAATATCCCAAAGTATGCCCTAAAAGTTTTGGTATTATTGTTGTATTTGGATTTAATGTATATGTTTGATGGAAAGAGAAAAGAAGTAAAGAGAGATGTGTATATGTTGTATATATAGAGATATATACCACATATACAAGTCAAATTATTATATGGTCAAAAGAAGAAATAATTGATTTTAATTAATTAGTGGAAAATGGAAAATTAAGTTAGTGGAAGAGGATTTTTATAATATTTTAATATTATATTTGCTTGGTGGAAGTTTAAAAAGGTGAAGTGTTTGACTTTGTCATTTTCTTCTTTTCTTTTCCTTCTTGGTCGGCCATCCAAAGCAAGAGAGAAGAGAGTTTTTGATTATTTTCCAAGCTCAAAATTGAAGGAGATTTCAAGTGATCAAGTGGGAAATCTATGAAATTTCATCAACTTTGGTAAGTTTCCACTTGATTTCTTTGTTTTATTTTATGTTGGATTTGAGTTTAGTGATTGTTGATGGATAGTATGAGTATGTTTGATTATGGTGTTTGAGTGTGTTGGGTTTATTTGATTGTGGTTTTGGAATTGAATTGAAGAAAAGGAATTAGGTTGGTGTTGAAAGAGTAAGAGTTGTGACTTGGTAATTGATGTCAATATTGAGTTTGATCAATTATTTTTGGTAGATCTTCAAGATGTTTGTGTTTAATGGATTTGAAAGCATAGAATGCATGAGTTTAATTGGAAACAGAAGCATTTTGGATGCCACGACCGTGGGGGTGTTGGACAAATTGGACAGGTTCGTTTGCTAACCCACGACCGTGGGGGGTTGTGAGGCCACGACCGTGGGCCCTAGTTAGTGGTTTTGGTTTGGAATTTTTTGATCTATGGGTCTAGTATGAGATTAATAGGTGAATAATTGTATTGGAATTCATGTGTATCTTTTATATAAGTATGTATTATTCCTTTTGAATTAGGTTGTGAGGAGGTTGAGTTGCCCTAACCTAAGTGTTGAGAATTGTTGGAAGAGGAAGTGTATAGATTGGTGTGAGTTGCTCTTGAGGTAAGTACAAACTTACATGGTTGCATTCATTTACATGATTTTGAGACTTAACACATTTGGTTATAAATGTGTTAAGTAATCTACTATATTGTTATTACTATTTGATTAATGTTATGATTTGTATAATGTGAAAGATATGATGATCATTCAAAAGGTATGTGCAATGCAATTGATTATGATGAATTGCTTTAATGTGAATTGAGATATGATGAGATGTGATGCCATTGTGGTTGGCTATAATGATTCAAATGAAATAAGTAGGGCATGTTTGCCTAGATGATGATGAATTTAAAATATATGTCCAATGCAATTGGTTATGCATACTCTCTTGATGAGATGTGAAGCCATTGTTGTTGGCTATAATGATGCAAATGAGATGATTGAGGCATGGATGCCTAAATGATGATAAGAAAATGAGAATGAAATTGATAATGAAATAATGAATGAATTGTGTCTAATGTGTTATTCCATTTTCAGAGTTTTGTTGTTGGTGGCATGCCTAATGGTAACAATCTCTTGAAGCTAGGTTGGATCTAGTCCTTGAAGCCTAGTTGAGATGTTACAACCCTTGAAGCTAGGTTGGGTTCGGTTCTTGAAGCCAAGTTGGGTTGATACTTAGCATGCTTTGTTCCCCTTGAAGCTTGGTTGAGCCTAATCCTTGAAGCCTAGTTGGGATAATGATAAATGTGATAATTGAACCAAAACATTAACTCTGAAAGTGGAATGGCATATTAGTGTCTTTTGGGCCCATGCTTGTCTTTGTTTCAATGTGATTCATGAATGGTGAAAGAATTGAATAAGAGAATGAAATGTAGTGTTATGGAAAAATATTAATATATCATTTATGAATATTGTCTTTATGGTTGAAATGTGTGACATTGGCATTGCATTAAAGCATATTGTTATTGTGGTTTGTACCACTAAGCCGTTGGCTTAGCGCGATTGTGGTTCATCGCGCAGGTGACAGGGTAGAGCCAAAGAGTTCTTCTAGACCGAGTCAAGTCTAGTCTTTGAGGTGTTGATTGTGGGCGTAAAGATCAGAGACGAACTGCCAAACATGTATAAATGTTATGTTTTTGTAAAACATGGATTTTGATGTATATATATATATATGTAAATATAACTATATTTTTCACTGCATATTGAATGAATGTTTTTATCTATTGTGTTTTATGATATAACTTAAATGTTTAAGTTTGCTCATATTATTGTATAAAGGGATGATTTGAAATGTAAAGGAAACTGTGGCATTCTTATATTCAGTATACGTGTATTACGATAGTGGTGGTATGTAGTATGCGTATACGGGATATAGGGGTGTTACACAACATCTATACCAACATATTTTCACCACATATGGCTGCCATTTGGATCAAAATAAGCTAAGGAAAGAAAATAAAAGCCCTCTCTTACATGGTGAACTCATCCAAACCGTAATAGAAGGAAGAAGGAGGTGATTTTTCCAAAGTTTAAGGCTTTTGGTTGAAGATTTTGGTGACAAACAAGATTATAAGGTAAGAGAAACCTATCTCTAGTTTTAATTTCATGGATTAATGGTTAATTTAAGAGATTGAAATTAGGGTTCATGTAGCTAGATTTGGAGAAAATTCAAGAAATAATTTTTTTAAGGATTTGATGGAAGAAATAATGGTTTTAAGGTTAGAGGAGATTAGATTGAGGAAAATTTGGCAAGAAATGAATTGGTAGCTTATGTTTCCAAACCATAGGATGTATGTTTAAAGTGTGTATACTGGAATTCTTGTAGGAAATCAAGAAAAGCTAAAGGAAAAAGAAGAAAAATATCAAAGATGAGCTAAGGAAAGCAAAGGGGAAAAAGGTTTGATACTTTAACCTTCTTGAATTAGTGATCTCTATTACCTTTGCATTTGGATGTGTAATTGCTATAATTGTTCATGTGCTTGAGTTGTGGTGGTTATGTGGTTGAGATTGATGATGATATAGAAGTTTTTGTTGTGTATTGATTGATTTTGGGGTTGAGGTTATAAGGGAGGTAAATATGGGAGTGCTATGTTGTGTTGTTTTGTTGCAGCCAGCCATGTGTCCTGCATTTTTCTGGAACTTCAACCGAAATTTAGACTAGCAAAATGATAGAACTAGAACTTGAAAAAAAGAAGACTTAATTATTCTCAATTAATTCAGTAAACCATAGGCTTTGGAACCAACTCATTTGCATGTGTGGAATGAAAGTTATGATCAAAATGATACCAGGCGTACAAACTGAAAAACTGAGATTCCTCAGTCAGTAACCTGTGACTTGGGACTACGTTTAGGTGACCTTAATGACACATTTAGAAGCTGTGAAAGAAGACTTAAATGTACCCTTATGTGTTATGAAACCATAGAATTTGGAATTTCCTAAATCCCACTTGTAGATAAAAAGATATGATCAAAAGAGTATAACTCATGCACACTGGAATTGTGAAACCGGACAGACTGAAATTTGTGCTTGAGTTCAGGTGACCTTAATGACACATTTTGACCAATTAAGAACAAGATAGCATTTTTCGTTTTTTGAAAATCACATCCCAATTGTGTTTTAGTTAGATTTTAAAGCCCAACGAGGGATTTTTATAGTATTGTAAAACCTGGTGTGGCCTAAAAAGTGCAGTTTGGCCCAAAGGCCCGGAATGAAAATTTTGAACTACAAATTTGTTCTATTGAGCTGATTTAGGATAAAAATAGACAGATTCGTAATCACTGGTGCCCTATGAATTTTTAATAAAATAAATTTCGAACCGTCAAAATATTAAACTCGGCAAAGGGTAATAAACATTATTCAGTTGGTTAATTTCTTATATGAATTATCCAAACCTTAACAAATATAAGTGAACTTAATGAAAGGAGCATATGAACACATAAATAACCATTCATGTAAAACTACCGAAGGAAAGCATAGGACAAAGATAGTGAATACACAACTTTAATTCATGCAAAAGTTATTTAACAAACAAAAATCAAAACAAGAGAGTATTGGGCCTACAATGATAAAGAAATTATAATGCCATAAAATACAAATACATAACCATCAGATCGGTAATCAACAGCAATGTTAGGCAACTAACAGACATAGGATGAGGTACCATCCAGTGGCAGTAAATCAATAGAAATGAATAGCATACTGCCATAAAAAGCTTAACAAATAATAGGAGAAATATAATAAGAACCTGAGAATGTTTATATTGATTATTGGGTTGGCTGTGCTATATCTGTAACATTGTGTAGTTTGCATCTAATTTCTATTTAACGGTTAAAGTACCCACTAAGCTATATGCTTAGCGAGTTTAGTTTTCTAAACTCGTAGGTTATAGAGTCCAAGCTGACAAATGGGAAGCTACAAAGGAGCACCAGAGTGCGCAACAGGAGGCGAAGTGAGGAGCAAAGCAAAGTTTAGCTTGGCATGTACTGTTAAGGACTTTCAAAATGTAATTATAACAATTAAAGAAATGTGTAAATTATTATTATTTGTAATAAAAAGGAAAAAAAATTATTTAATGCATGTTCTGTATACCATGTTGCATATATTGTAGCACACTTGGCTCGGCTGGAAATAGTCGGGTTAAGGGGTGTTACAATGTCAATTTACCTCAAGACTTGATTTTTTAAATTAACATATCTGTAACATGACAACCCTAGTTATCGTACTAAACTTGGGAATCATTTTTATTTAAGCAAGAATTGTTGCACTTCTGATAGGCATATACACATTACTTGGCCAAAGGTCTCTTTGAGTTTAAATATTATCTATCTCATATGCATGCTTATTCAAACTATCTCCACTAATAGACTCTACCTACCAAGAGAGATCAACAGGTCTTTGATAGGCTTGAAATGGGTTCTATAAGGGACACGGATTAAATGAAAGCCATTTTGAGATTGAAGCCGTTGTGACACTATAGGCAAACCTTCACACTATCAATTTCTTATTTGAACTTTAGGTAGCTAAGAGCAACTCCAAATTCCTTTTATATCTTCTTGGTATTAATTTGGATCTTGATTAGGACAATCTTTGCCCTTGCAAAAAGTTTGGTACCCAAATTCGTTTCTTTTCTTCTTCTCCTTTTTCTTTCTTTTTTATTTTTCTTACTCTTCCCTTTCTTTGAGCATTTTATCATTTTGTCCTTCTTCCTTGTAGGACTGTCAAGTACAGAGCTTTTAAGAACTGGATAGTCTTTCTCTTTTTTCTCTGATTTTGATCAAATCTTTGGTTGGGTTGGACCAATTCAAGTCAAACTGTCCTTATAAACCAAATGGAAGCCTTTTACTGCTTTAGGTAAAAGAGAACTCAGTTGGCTTTCTGAACTGCCTTTTTAGGCTTTATCTTTCTTTTTTCCTTTTCTTTTCCTTTTTTTTCTTTTGTCCTTTTTTCTTTTTTTTCTTTTTCTTTTTTTTTCTTTTTTTTTCTTTTTTTTTTGCTTCTAGCTCTAAAATAGTTTTGTTGCTTGTACCAACTTGGGTTTCCAGTAATGGATGAGTGGAGTGACATAAATCTTCTTTAACATGGAAAAATCATTTGTTACTCTAATGTTGTCTTGATAGATTGGAGATACTAGGTGAACTTCAACTACCCTTATGGTCTTGATAACATCAATTATCCTTACAATCTTGGCTATGCATTCCTTTCTTTGATCTTCTTGCCTCTTCACCTTAGTAATCATAAGACTTGTCAAAAGTATCACAACAGCTCAAGGTAGGTTGTTGGGGTTATATGCCAATGAAAAGAAAGCTAAAATTTTATGAAGGCTCAAAGGGACAACTAGGGATTGATATTTAATAGGGTGGATACTAGTTATTGGCTTGTCAAATAATGCCCATATCATTTCTCTCTTAAAATAAGCAGAATTCAATTTCACCTCTAAAGTTTGTCAAAGTATGTTCTAAGACTGACTAGGACCTAGACAAAGGTAATTATGCAGGAGCCCTCTCTAAGTAAGCATACACAACTCAATGCTATAGAACAATTCCCTCATCTAGTAAAGTCATTCAAATCATGATACATTAATTTATGAACATCAAGCTAGATTCATCATTGGTTGATCACCAAAATGAACAAAGACCAATAAAATTTTAAAGAAAGTAATTTATTCAAACAACTTTAAATTTGAAAAATACGATTGTTCCATAAAATACCAAATAAAGAAAACAAGAAAAACAAACAAGCCAAGGGAAGTTTGTTGAGTTAAGTTTCTTCTCCTTTCACATCTTCATTATTCCTATCTTGAAAGGAGGATAAGACAAGATCTTCCTCCAATCCTCCTCCTACCATGAAAGTTGCTAGTGGTGGCACTTTATTGAACCTTGGCAAAGAATTATCTTTTGTGCTGGTCTTATCAGGCTCAGGCAGCTTACTACTTTCAATTAAATTTTGAATCTCATGTTTTAGTCGCAAGCATTTGTCTGTCTCATGTCCTTGTGTCTAATGAAACTCACAAAAGGCTTTAGTATTAAATTTTAGGGGTAAAGGATTTGGCAAAGGTCGAGGGGCCAATGGCTATAATAGTCCCTTCTTTTGTAGTTTGGTGAAGACCAGGACAAAGGCTTCCCTAGATCTAAAAATTGCCTTCTATTTGCTTGACCAGTTGTATTAGCATCAACTTCTTTTTGCATGCTTTGATTACCCGACTGGTAATTCCCTTTCTCATTCCTTCTTGCCGAAAAATGATTCTTCTCCCTTTCCCATTCTTCAATTTGCAGACCAGCTTGGAGAAGATCTTTGAAATCACGGATGAGTGTATGAGACATCCTTTCACGGAGACTAGGCAATACCCCTCTCACAATCATCCTTATTTGATCAGATTCATCAGCCCTCTTTTTGAGCAAAGCATCCTTGTTCCTCCATCTCTTCACATTGTCCACAAAATTCTCATTTGGCCTTTGTCTAATGGACTCAACTTCCATTAAAGTAACTTCCAGCTCGACATTGTACCCATATTGCTGAATGAAAGCCTTGTACAACATGTCCTAATCTTTTTGAGTACTTTCCTCTAAGGTGTTGAACCAATTTTGGACAATAGGGTCCAATGAGAGCATAAAATACCTTAGTGTTTGAGCTTTAGTTGCTCGGGCTGACTGCATAGCAGTGATGTACTGCTTCACATGGAGATGAGGATTTCCAGTACCATTGTACCTAGCGAAGGAAGACATCTTGAACTTATAAGGGACCTCCTCATCTTGTTCAACTAGTTTATCAATTTCGGACATTTCTTCGGTTTTCAGCTTTTTCTCAAATTTCTTTTCCAAGTCCGTAATCTTCTTTTCAACACTAGAAGTTTCAGTTTTCTCCATAACTGATCTTTTAACAATCTTTGGTTCTTTCTTCTTTTCTTGAGGATCTTGGAAGTATTGAGCCCAATCATCATCCTCATCAATGATCACCTTATCGTCATCAAAAACCACTTCACCAACTTTAGCCTTCCCCTTATCCTTTGGCTTCTTAGTACTAGCAGATGCTTTGGCATTATTTCCTAAAATTGCAGCCAATTGGTTCTTCATAGTCTCAGCCAGGGCCTCTTTTATTTCTTCCATCTTGGCATTGAGGGCGTTGTCCACCATTCTTTGAATTTGTTTGGGCTCCATTGCTTTTGGTGAGCAAGTGATTGAGTTGCTACTAGATTCTTCATCTCCAGCGTAGGTAGGATTGTCATAAGCTTCTGAACTGTCGTAATCCAGGGCTGTGAGCCAGAGAGGATCGATGATATGAGATGCAAATGTATGTATGTATGTATGTACAAATAATAAACAAAGATAAGTAGACCGTCCCTTCCAACCTTATAACATCCACACACAAATGGCAAGTCTCTTTTCCTAGGTAATATGGTTAACAAACTACCAACATGGGGTATTTTGTTTTTGAAAAGTTCCCTCGAACGTTTCAATCAATAGTTATATTTTCAAAAATGGAAATCGGTCCATGATAATTAATATTAATTAGGCTTTAATCCATCCAACCAACTAAAGTAGCTTTTATGCTATATTGGATTAAAACTAAATTAAGAGGTTTATTATAAATAGATTTCTCACTTGAAAAAATAACTAATGATTCATGCCAAAAACAAGCCCATGATTAATTATTCTTAGTATAAACTAGGCTCACAATTGATTTTTGGTATTTTGTAATTGACCTAAATAATTTGCAAGCTTTTTGTAAGAAAAAGGTTGGATGAAAATAATTTTGTTTCTAAGCCCATTATAAAAAAGATTTTAGAAAAAAAATGAATTTTGGGCCTAGTATTTGAGTCATGAGAAAAGAATTTGTTTATGGAAAAGTTTTATATCCAAAAACCATTTTGAAAAATTTTGAAAATTGCTTTGGCCTTTTGGACTTTAAAGAAAAATTTTATTTTGAGCTTACAATGTACGTAGGTCATATTAGAAAAAGAACAAACCAAATAAGCCATGATTTAAACCAAGATAAATTAACCATAGTCAAACAACATGCATTTGGGGTAAAAACCTAAGGAAAGTAACTATGCCAATTACATGAGCTTTAGTCTTTGGGTTAAAAGGCTTAGGTTTCCATTGCAAGTATATACCAAAAGGTATGAGGCTATGAGTGGTTATGCCATGCTCGATCTCCATACCTTGAGTGAAAGTATGGTATCCCTTACATAACACAACACGGGTAACACGGGCATCCTAACTCACGCACACGATGCAATCTAATATGATGCAATGCATAATACCATTATAAGAAATAATAGAATAATATAAAGACCAACGGAATCAACTTCTCTTATCCCCAATGGAGTCGCCACTGTGAGCGGGGATTTTTGCCCCCACTCCCGGTGGAATGGTTCTTGTGACTTTGGCACTGTTTAGGCTCGGAGCCTTATAAAACACGGGCCTAAGCCCGGAGAAAATGGAGTCACCAACCGGATGGGCCAGGAAAAAAA
This sequence comes from Garcia nutans, assembly GCA_947685225.1. NCBI lineage: Eukaryota > Viridiplantae > Streptophyta > Magnoliopsida > Malpighiales > Euphorbiaceae > Garcia > Garcia nutans. Next base: position 14,323,014 of record CANTUV010000040.1, read on the forward strand.
ATGGGGTGGATGACTCGATTCCTAAGGAATCCCTAACCCCTAGCACCCCCCATAACGCCCGATTCATTGGAACCGGCCTCCTTTGCAGGTCTTAATATTATAAGATTTTTAAATATAACAATATTATCCATACTACATGAAATAATTAAAATAAAGCATCATTATATTAAAATCAAAGTAATGTCCAAACAAAATAAATAAATGGATACCCATCCGAAGATGGAAACATGTCCTTGCATTGTCAATGTCTAAAACTAAATAGGACACCCACCGAAAGGTGAAAACATGTCATTTACATTAGTCCAAAATATAAAAGCAATTTAAATTACATAAAAATTAATTAATGAGGTACCCAAAAAGTGGAAACATACCTCTTACAATATTTGGAAATCAAAATAAATCAATAAAAGTAAATAACCATTCATCATAAATAAATCATTCATCAAAGATATCAAACATCAATCAAAATATATAATAAACATTCATCAAATTTAAATAAAATAGTAAATTTAATAACTTTAGGGATTCATGCATTAATTAGGGTTTCTAGGGTTTTATGTTCAATAACTAGGGTTTTACATTTACTAGTTTAATTAGTTGAGAAATATTTTAAAGTAATAACATAGGTACTGGATGTTTTAAAGATTTAGGATTTTAGATTTTTTGGATTTGGGTTTGTAGGTTTACTAGATGAGGGTTTGAAAAATTAAGGCTTTTGATTTATCATTTTAGAAGAAATATTGATTTGGGAAATAAATTAAGATTTTGAAAAACAATTAAGGCTTCGAGACTTTAATAGAATAATTTAGGGTTTAGAGTTTTGGGAAAAATGGTTTAGGGTTTTAAAGTTTAATCAATGACTTAGGCTACTGGATGTTTGGAAAATAAATTGGAATTCAATAAAGCAACTTTGAATTTTAGAATTTAAGAAAATAATTTAGGGTTTTGATAATTAAAAAGCTATTTTGGGGTTTTAGGAAATATAAGGCAAATTAGGGTTTGGTTTTTAGAGTTTACTAGAGTTAGAGTTTAGAAATTTGGCTTATTGGATCAATTTTAATAATTAAACTATTTGCAAACTCAGGTTTATGGTTTCTGGAATTGAGGCTTGGGAATTAGGGTTTTAGGAAGCTAGGGTTTTGAATAGTTAGGGTTTTTAAAATTAGATTTGTGTTGAACAATCATATTATTTACTTTAATTAAGATCTTAAGTATTGTATGAATTAATTCATGCTACTGCCTAAATTAAATTGAAGGAAGAATTAAATAACTTGGCAGTGTGATGATGGTTTAAAAGATGAAGATGATTGATGATTGAATAAAGTAAAGTTAGAGCAATTTACCTACGTTTGAAGGCTCCACCAAATTTGAAGAAATTGAACCAAGCTGTTGCCTGCTTCAAATTTAATTTTGGTTGAACAAAGCAATCTGAAGATGATTGCTTCCTTTGGTTGCTGTCCCTTGAACTTCTCCTTACTTGCTAGGGTTTTCTTTTAGCCGAAAGAATTTTTTGAGTCCCAAGTTTTTTTCTCCAAAGTCCAGATCAAGTAAAACAATTTCCTCCCCCTTAATTCTGTGTTTTAATGTGGTATTTATAGGAAAAATAAAAAACCTACTTCTAATTGTCTAAGGAAATTAAAACTATTTAGGAAAAGAAATCAAAACCAAATAGAATTCGGTTTCGAAAAAACTATGCTGGAAAATTGCACTGGCAAAAAATTGCTGCGAGGGACAAAATTGTGAGCACTGGCGGGCCAGCCAATTCACTTTCAGCGACGAAATTTTTCGTCGCCGATTTTTATTTATTTATATATTTTTTAACTTTATTAATATTATCTTTTTATTTTTATTAAAAATTATAAATAATAAATACTAAAATAAATATTATTTAGTTAAAATACCACAAAAATTATTTTTGACTATATAAAAAATATTTGATCAGACTGGGTCAAAAATTAAGGGTCTACAGTCACCCTAGGGGATGTCTCTAGGTGTGCCACATAAGGGTTAAGTCTCAAAAGGTGAAGGTATAAGGCCCCCCTGGCATGATAAAATCAAGGATACGATGCGCATAAGTGGTTACATAGCAATCTTTTCTCCATACCCTCATGGTATTCCTCTCACTTATGCAACACCAGTAAATCAAAAAGGTACCCTAACTCACACAATCAAAATGCAAATCTAGTGATACGACGTAAGACCCGTAATTTTATTAGAATATAATTAAATAAATAATTTGGAAGGGTTAAGTGAGGTGTTGGAAGAAGAAATAGCTAATGTATATATAGGATATAAATGAAATATACATGAAATATAAATGTCACTGAAAAATGAAAAAGTCAAAAGTAAAATGGCAAAAATTGAAAAGATAAAAAGTAAAAAAATAATTAAAAATGAAATTAATTTTGAGTGGAAGAGAGAAAATATCAAATAATTAATAATCAATAATTAATTATTTAAATATTTAAATATATATATATATGGTTAGAAAAAAAAAAAGAAGAAAAGTCAAAAATCTAATTTTTGTCATCTTTTTCCTCTTTTCTCCTCTCATGGCCGAATTCCATAGATGAACAAAGAGGAAATTTTCATCTTCCTTACATCAAATACTACAAGAATTTCCAAGAATTAAGGGTAGTTTTGAAGATTTCTCAAGTAAGAGGTAAGTTTTCTTTAGTTCTTTGAAAGATTTCTTTAAGTTAGTGTTTATGTGAAATTTTGATTTTTGAAAGAGGATGTTATAATTGTTTAAATGGTGTTGGATGATGTTATTTTGATGTGGGGATAATGATTTTAATGTTAGATGATTGGTTTGATTAGGTATGGTTGAAGTTTTTGAGAAGAAGTAATGAATTTAGGGTGGTTTTTTGGTGAAATTTGTAAAGAATGAATGTAAATGGCATTTGAATGATTAAATTGTGTTAGAATATGATACTAATAATATAATATAGCTTAAAACTTGATTTGAAATTGATTAGAGTATATTATTAAAATTAAAGAATGTTAGGGCAAATGTTGAAAATTTGAAAGAAATGTGATAAACGAAGTTTTAATTGTTAAAGTAAGTAGAATTATGCTTCTAATGAATTATTTAAACTTATAATGTGGTTAGGAGTTGAGTAGTGTGGGATTTCCCAATCCAAGAGGTGAAGAGCATTTTAGTAAAGTGAAGAAAGGGAGTGAACTTGGCTTGGAAGTTGCTTTAAGTGAAGGATGGTACATGCTTTGGTAATCATGTATTAAAATGCATTGAATGGGCATGCTACATTGTATGTTGATGTTCGTATTATGCTAGTTTAATGTGAGTATTCACATGTAAAGTGTATAGTTATGTGTTTAAAAGTGTGATATGTATAATGTATGAATTTTTAAGCCATTTTAAAATGACCATTGGCATTATCGAATGTGATTGTGGAAAATGGGTCTTATGCCATTTAAATAGAATAATGCGGCCACATTATTGAAATGGCAAAGAATGTGTTATCTATGATAAGAATATGTAGAAATTGACATAATTGATGGGAAAAGTGTTGAAAATTGGAATTTGATAGAATTAACAATGTTTGAATGCCAGTATAAAATGATGTGTGATTACCTTATATAATATCCTATTCCGGAGTTTTGTGTTTGGTAATATGGATATGGCATGTCTACTAAATGATTTGTCTTCGAGACTAAACGTTGGGCATCACTTATAATATTATTTGTCATCGGGGCTAGACGCTAGATATCACTATTTATGTTATTAATTGCCTTTGAAGCTAGATACAGAGGTGTCATGATAGACTAAAATAATATCTCTGAAACTTGAATATTATATAGTTACTTGGTCTCGATGCATGTGATTACAATATTTTAATGAAATTTGTGAAAGTGTGTGCACATAAAAGCTTTAAACATGATATGTTTTAAAGAAGTTCGCATTGCATTGTCTTTAATTTATTTTTACTATCAAAGTATGTACCGCTAAGCTAGTAGATTAGCGCGATTAAATTTCACCATCAAGTGACAGGGTAGATATAGAGAGCCCTATTAAACCTTACCAGGTCTAGAGTTTTTAGATTGTACTTGAAGTATCTTTGTAATATCCCAAAGTATACCCTAAAAGTTTTGGAATATTTATTGTTGTATTTGGATTAAATGTATATGTTTAAATGGAAAGAGAAATGAGGTAAGGGAAGAGTGTATATGGTGTATATATAGTGATATATACAACATATACAAGTCAAAGAAGATTAATTAATTATTTTAAATTAATTAAATTAATTAAATGGAAAATTGAATTAGTGAGTGGATGATGATACTTGTAATATTTTATTATTTTATTTGCTTGGTTGAGAATTAAAGGATGATTGAATGGTTGAGAGAAGAGTTGAGTGTTGACTTTGCTCTTCTTTCTTCTTCTTCTTCTTCTTTCCTTGTTTGGCCGACCATCACCATAGCAAGAGAGGAAGAGAGTTTTTGATTTTCCAAACTCAAGATTGAAGGATGTTTCAAGTGATCAAGTTGGAAATCTAAGAAGTTTCATCATTTTTGGTAAGTTTCCACTTGATTCCTTAGTTTTCTTTTAAGTTGTATTTGAGTTTGATGGTTGATTATTGATGGTATGAGTATGTTTGATTGTGGGGTGTTTGAGAGTATTTGGTTTATTTGATTTTGATTTTTGGGGTTGGATTGAAGAGAAAGTGTTAGGTTTGGGGGAAGAACAAGTGTTGTATTTGAGTTGTGTGTATGTGATGGTTGTGAATTGGTGTTTGATGTATGTTTTGAATTGTTTTGGTGTTTTTGCAAGTTATTATTGTTTATGGGTGTATTTAGTTAAGTTTGTTTGAAGTGGAAAATGGTGGAAGTAAGAGGTTTGTTGGATGTGTTGTTGTTGTTGCCGAAATCAGGATTTTTGGCCTGACACGCCTATGAGCACGGCCAGGTTTTTAGGCGTGTCAATGGTTCTGTGTTCTTGGATGGGTGACACGAGCAGTGACACGCCCATGTCACTAAGCGTGTCACAGCTTCTGTGTTGTAGTAGCATTGACATGGCCAGTGACACATCCATGTCACTGAGCATGTCATAGCTACTGTGTTGAGGGAGGATTGACACGGCCAGTGACACGCCTATGTCACTGAGCGTGTCAAAGCTTCTGTGTTGTGAGTTTAGGGCACAGTCAGGGACACGCCCGTGTTGTTGAGCGTGTCATGTGTAGAGTTTTCCCTAGTTGGTTCTTAGCCTTATTATCTCATGTGTATCTCTAAGTGAGTGTGTATGATCACCTTTGGTTTAGATTTTGAAGAGAGTTGAGTTGCCCTAATCCAAGCATTGGAGGATTCTTGGAAGAGGAAGTGTTTAGATTGGTATGAGTTGCTCTTGAGGTAAGTATAAACTTACATGGTTGCATACATTTACATGACTTTGAGACTTAACACATTTGGTTGTAAATGTATTAAGTAAGTTATTACATTGTTAATACATTTGATTAATATTATGATTTGCAAAATTTAGACCCTTAATTTTTGACTCAATCCGATCCAATATACTTTATTTAGTCCAAAATGATTTTTGTTGTCTAATTGGTTCAAAATAATTTTAATTAAATAATTTTTGCTTTATTATCTAATTTTTATTAATAAAAAATAAAAATAAACAAAAAATAAAAATAAAAATAAAAATCAGAGTCGGAAAAAAATTGGCAGCGGAAAACAGTTATTTCGCCCCCAGGAATTTCCTACAGGTTGGCACGCCCACTGGCTGGCCAGCCACGGGCCCGCTGTCGCAAAATTTTTTGACCCAATTTTTAGAAACCTAATCCAATTAGGTTTTAATTTCTTTTTTTTATTAATATTAATTGTCGTGTGTAATTAGGAATAAACAACCTAAAAACCATTATAAATAAGGACCAATAGAACCAAATTAAAGGAGGAAGATCCAAAGGCAGTAGCTTGATTTTTTGAAGCCAAATCAGTGAAGGAAAAGGGAAACTCAATTCAATTGATCTTTAAAGCAGAAGCAGCACGAATTAAGCAATTCAAAGGCAACAAAGGCTTGTCTTTGGAGCTAGTTCATCCAAGAAGAATTATTTTTGGAAGAATCAACAAAAGAAGGTATGTTAAATTCTTTTTGATTTATGTTACACAGTAGCTAAATTATGGAATTAGGATTTCTTTAAATCAAAAACTTTAGAACTTTAGTTTAATTCTTCCAAAGTTAAAACACTAAAACGTGACCTTCTTTTCTAAAAAGACTTAAAATTGTTATTTTTTCTTCTTAAAGACCTTAAAACATTAATTGAACATATTTTTCAACAAAACCAAAATCAAATTTTGTTTCTTTTAAGATTTTAAAGTAGGTTCTATTTCATTCAAAAAACCTTAAAAAACATCTTTTCTACTTATAAAAATTCAATTTATTTGTTTAAATTCATAAAATTTCATAAAATATCAAATTGATTTCTAAAACCCTAAAAATTATCTTTTACCCCAGAACCCTAATTTTAAAGCCTAAAATCCAAAATTTAACTTTTAAACCTAAAATAATGAACCCTAATTCTTTTAAAATCTTAAACCCTAATTTTTATGAACCTTAATCCCTTTAAAACATAAAAAAACATAAAAATATGAAAACCCAAAAATTGCACAGTAGCTTAAAGTTCAATAAACCAAAAATCACAAATTTAAGTATTTTAAGGTATTCAAAACCCTAGTTTCATGATTTCACCATTCAAACCTTAATTTGGTTAATCAAAGAATCTTGCCAACCATTTAAAACTTAAAACCCTAATCTATTTTAATTCCATAAAAAGTCACAGTAACTTAATTTTAGAATTTCCAAAACCTTAACACATGAGATAAAGAACCCTAAATGGAAATAGTAGCTATACTTGAACTTTTATTTGCTTTATTCAATTCCATACTTGATTATGCTTTAATTTATTTCTTATGCTTTAATTTATTTGAATTCAATACTTGATTTATTTAATTTATCATGGATGGATGTTTATTTTATATCTTGATATTTAAATACTTTTAATGAATGATTTATTTATTATGGATGATTATTTACTTTTATCAACTAATTTAGACTTCCAAAAGTTGTAAGAGGTATGTTTCCACTTGGTGGGTACCTCATTAGTTAAACATCATGTAATTTAATTTTCTTTTCTATTTTAGAACCTTTGTAAAGGGCATGTTTCTACCTTTTGGTGGGTGTCCTATCTAGGCATGTGATGTAAGGACATGTTTCCATCCTTGGATGGGTGTCCATTTATTTATTTTGTTTTGTTTGGACATTGTTTTGATTTTAATATAATGATGCTTTCTTTTTATTGTGTGTAGTATGGATAATGTTATTATACTTAAGAATTTTATAATATTAAGACCTGTAAAGGAGTCCGGTTCCAATGAACCGGGCGTTGTGGGGTACTGGGTCATTTCTCACCTTCCCCACACGTACCCAACTTTCTGAACCCATTAAGGGGTTGGGGATTCCTTAGGAATCGAGTCATCCACCCCTTTCTTTTTCCCAGCCCGTCCGGGTGGCGACTCTATTTTCTCCAGACTTAGATACGTGTTCTCTAAGGCCCCGAGCCTAAACAGTGCCGAAGTCGCAAGAACCATTCCACCGGGAGTGGGGGCAAAAATTTTCGCTCACAGTGGCGACTCCACTGGGGACAAGAGAAGTTGATTTCGTTGGTCTTTATATTATTCTATTCTTTCTTATAATGATATTATCAATTGCATCATCTTAGATTGCATTGTGTGCGTGAGTTATGATGCCCGTGTTACTCGTGTTATGTTATGTAAGGGATACCATACTTTCACTCAAGGTATGGAGATCGAGCATGGCATGACCACTCATAGCCTCGTACCATTTGGTATATACTTGCTATGGGAACCTAAGCCTTTCTACCCAAAGACTAAAGCTCATGTAATTGGCATAGTTACCTTCCTTAGGTTTTACCCTAAATGCATATTGTTTGACTATGGTTAGTTTACCTTAGTCTAAATCATGGCTTATTTGGTTTGTTCTTTTTCTAATATGACCCAAGTACATTTGCAAGCTCAAAATAAATTTTTTTCTTTAAAATCCAAAAGACCAAAACTATTTTCAAAATTTTTCAAGATGGTCTTTGGACATAAGACTTTTCTAAAAACAAATCAAAAATTCTTTGGCCCATGGCCCAAATACTAAGTCCAAAATCCATTTTTCTAAAATCTTTTACAATGGGCTTAGAAACAAAATTATTTTCACCCAACCATTTTTTTTAAAAAAAAAAAAAAGCTTGCAAAAATATTTAGGTCAATTATGAAATACCAAAAATCAATTGTGGGCTTAGTTTACACTAATAATAAATTAACCATGGGCTTGTTTTGGCATGAATCACTAGTTACCTCTTTTCAAGTGAGAAATCTATTTATAATAAGCCTCTTAATTTCATTTTAATCCAATATAGCATAAAAGATACTTTAGTTGGTTGAATGGATTAAAACCTAATTAATGGGAATTATCATGGATTGATTTCCATTTTTTAAGGATATAACTATTGGTTGAAATGTCTGAGGGAATTATTCGAAAGCAAGGTACCCCATGTTGGTATTTTGTTAACCATATACCTAGGAAAAGAGACTCGCCACTCGTGTGAGGATGTTATAAGGTTGGAAGGAACGTCCTAATTTGTCCTTGTTTGTCTATTGTTTGTGCATACATGTATACATGCATACATTTGCATCTCATATCATTGATCCTTTCTGGCTCACAGCCCTGGATTACGATAGTTCTAAAGCTTACAACAATCCGACCTACGCCGGAGACGAAGCATCTAGCAACGACTCAATCACTTGCTCACCAAAAATAATGGAACCCGAACAAATTCAAAGGATGGTGGATGACGCCCTCAATGCCAAGATGGAAGAAATCAAAGAGGCCCTAGCTGAGACCATGAAGAACCAATTGACTGCAATCTTAGAAAACCATGTCGAGGCATCTGCTAGCACTAAGAAACCAAAGGACAAAGGGAAGACTAAAATTAATGAAGTAGCTTTTGATGATGAAAAGGTGGTCATTGATGATGATGATGATTGGGCTCAATACTACCAAGAGGTTCAAGAAAAGAAGAAAGAACCGAAGGCTGTCGAGAAGGCAAATATTGAAAAGACCGAGACATCTGATGTTGAAAAGATGATTGCTAATTTGGAAAAGAAATTTGAGAAGAAGATGAAAACTGAAGAGATGTCCGAAGTTGACAAGTTATTTGAACAAGATGAAGAAGTCCCTTATAAATTCAAGATGCCTTCCTTTGCTAAGTACAATGGCACCGAAAATCCTCATCTCCACGTGAAGCAATATATTACTACCATGCAATCTGCTCGAGCTACTAAGGCTCAAACCCTAAGGTACTTTATGCTCTCATTGGACCCTATTGTCCAAAATTGGTTCAATACCTTAGATGATGGAACACAAAAAAAGTTGGGATCTACTTTACAAAGCCTTTATCCAACAATATGGATATAATGTTGAATTGGAAGTTACCTTGATGGAAGTGGAATCCATTAGGCAAAGGCCTAATGAGAATTTTGTAGACTATGTCAAGAGATGGAGAAACAAGGCTGCTTTACTCAAGAAGAGGCCCGATGAATACGATCAAATAAGGATGATTGTGAGAGGGGTGTTACCTAGTCTTCATGAAAGGATGTCTCATACACTCATCCATGATTTCAAAGATCTTCTCCAAGCTGGTTTACAAATTAAAGAGTGGGAAAGGGAGAAGAGTCGCTTTGCAACAAAAAGGAACGAGAAATGGAGCTATCAACCTGGTAGCCAGAGCATGCAAAAGGTCATCGGTGTTAATGCTACTAACCAAGGAACAAGGAGATAATTTTTGAAATTGGGAAAATCGATGTCTTGGGTTCTCAACAAGCTTCAAAGAAAGGGATTGCTACAACCCTTAAATCCTCGTCCTTTGCCTAATCCTCTCCCGCCTAATTTTGACACCAAAGCATTTTGTCAATTTCACCAAATGCAAGGACATGACATGGATAGATGTATGAGATTGAGACATGAGATCCAAAACTTAATTGATAATGGGAAGCTACCCGAGTCCAACAAGCCAAATACCAAAGACAACCCATTGCCAAAGTTCAATAGAGTACCACCACCAGCAACCTTCATGATTGGAGGAGGTTTGCATAAGGATTTTGTTATGTTGTCACGACCCAACTAGGAAGCCGTGACCTGTAACACCCCCAAACTCTATATAAGTACTATATATATACCAAGTATACATATAATACGTATATGAAGTATAAGAATGTCACTTTTCGTTTCCAATTAAAAAAAAACCTTTATCCAAGTTTAAGCAATATTGCATTAAAATAACAATAGCATTTACAAAAATCATTATTCTTATAAAAAATACAACATAATTAAAGTCACACATGTATGCATCACTGTAACGCCCCTATACTTCATATAAGCACTATACATATACCTAGTATACATACAATGCATATATAAAATATAAGAATGTCACTTTTATCTTTTATTTAAAAATCTTTATCCAAGGTCAAGCAATATTATATTAAATTAAGAAACATTTATAAGAATCATTATTGTTATCAAAAATAAAACCTAATTAAAATTACACATGTATGCATCACCTTCTAGTTGGTCTCGAGACACTCATACCTTTCTCGTGGCATAGCAGCTAGGCATCCAGATCATCCGCATAAATACCTGCGCGATTACACAACCGCGCTAAGCCCGAGAGCTTAGTAGTACAAATAAATAATAAAATATACATCACAAAATAATCATACCTTATAATTTTAGCAGCATGTTTTATTGTTCTCTTACCACGTTTTCCTTTCTCAATGGATTCTTCATATATTGCCGCTAATCTCATAAATTAAATACATCATTACATAGCATATTCACAACACAATACTTACCCTTTCTATTTCATATACACATATATATGTATATATATTATTTCAACAAAACACCATTCAAACCTTTATAAGAACAATTCTCACAAATTCCACATTCACAAACATGTTACACAAGATACAACAATTCCATAACCTCATATCTCAACAAAATCAATACATATACTACAAACTCATACTTCATAGCATCACTTTATTCACAATTCATTAATCATGAAACACATTTCCATCAAAAGCATTCATAGATCTCATTATTCATTTGTTTCAACATTGTTTCCATTCATGACTCACATTACACAAAGACAAGCATGGGCCCAAGACACACTAATATGCCATTCAATTTTCAGAGTAATGCTTTGGTTTATTCATCACATTTATCATTATCATAGACCCAACTAGGCTTCAAGGATTAGGCTCAACCAAGCTTCAAGGGGAACAAAGCATGCTAAGTATCAACCCAACTTGGCTTCAAGAACCAAACCCAACCTAGCTTCAAGGGTTGTAACATCTCAATTAGGCTTCAAGGATTAGACCCAACCAAGCTTCAAGGGGAGTAAAACATGTTAAACTTCAACCCAACTTGGCTTCAAGGATCAAATCCAACCTAACTTCAAGAGATTGTTACTAATAGGCATGCCACCAACAACAAACTCTGAAAATGGAATAACACATTAGTCACACAATTCATTTATTATTTCATTATCATTTCTATTCTCAATTCTCATCATCATTTAGGCAAACATGCCTTATTTCTTTCAATTGCATCACCATAGCCAATCACAATGGCTTTATACCACATTTGAGTCATCATTGTCAAGAACAATGGCTTTATATCACATTATATCTCAAATCACATTTCAAGTTTCATCATTGATATATGCAACATCAATTACATTACTAAACAAACATATCATGAATCAATCATACCATATAGGCATGCTTCAATCATAACATTAAAGTAATTCATCATCAATAATCTCATGATATTCCACATTATACACAACCTGCCATTATTCATATGCATCTTCAATCTACATATAGCACAATACAATTCATAAGATTGACAATGCATAAAGCATAACATGATTCATATAATATCAACATTATCATCAAATCATATTGATCAATTCAATTCATCACTCAAGTATACATATACATAACAATTTACTTTATTCATGGATTTAGAGTCTTCCATATACATTTGGTTGGATCATTATTGTTTTAAGTATGTTTAGTTACAAAAGACATTTGAAGATCCAACAATGTTTGAAGACCAAATAACAAACACATTTGCAAACACCCTCAAGGGACACGGCCAAGCTTGTGGCCGTGTCTCCCAATATAAACATCCAGTAGCCAACACGCCCAAGGGACACGGCCAAGCTTGTGGCCGTGTCACTCAACACCAATTCAAGCAGTAGCAAACACGGGCAATGGACACGGCCAAGCCTGTGGCCGTGTCTCTCAACACCACAATTCAGTACCAGACACGGGCAAGGGACACGGCCGTGTCTCTCAACATAAATCAGACAGTAACAAACACAGGCAAGGGACACGGCCAAGCCAGTGGCCGTGTCTCTCCAAAACTCATCCAACACGGCCAAATTTGCCCTAACTTGGCCGTGTCTCTCATAACTTGGCCGTGTCCTACAATAATTTAAAGACCAAACACTCGAAATTCATCCAAACCAAACCCCAAATCAACATTTCATCATTTTCCTTACAATTATCTCAACCAATCATCACTTAGATGTTAATTTCACACATTTATATACTTCAATCTCTTGTTATCATCCATTTACACACCAATCAAACCAAACATAACCTAAATCCAAAAGAATCCAACTAAAAAGATAAAAACTTATATATATCAGTATAATCAATAAATTCAACTCAAGAGATGAGTACTTACTTGAATATGTTGCCAAATCTTCATCTCCATCTTCAATACTCTTAAAATCCTTAAGAAATTTTGATGAAGATCACCTTTCTCTCTCTCTCTCGTGCTCTCTCTCTCTCTCTCTCGTGCTCTCTTGTCCACGAAGAAGAAGAACAGAAGAAGAAGAAAGAAAGAAGGTTCTCCTCCCTTCCTTCGTTCTTATCCCATATATATATAATAATAATAATAATAATAATAATAATAATAATAATAATAATAATAATAATAATAATAATAACAATAATAACAATAACAATAATAATAACAATAATAACAATTATACCATTAAATCTCCACCACACACAATTCCTTTTGACTCTCTTCTTCTTTTCTCTTTCCTTCAATACTCACATTGAATCCCAAATACAACAATAACCCCAACACTTTTAGGGTATATTTTAGGATATTACATGACCGGTGTATAGCTGTACCTAAGTACAACAATACAAGCCTGGATACTCAATAATTAAATAATACATAATCCTTTTACAAGTTCAATACGCTCAACTTCATGTTCCAAAAGTTCTAGTGATAATGCAAGATATCTAAATGTTCCACTCTTAAATGCAATCACGAACGAGAGAAAAAAAAATATTACACTCTTATTACAAGCAAAGGGTTCGGACTCGGTCCGCCCACATTTATTCCAGAAATCTCTATTTAGAAACGAAAAAAAATGTCAACCAAGATTGATGACAAGAAACTCAAAAGAACGACTGCGGAGAAATACCGACATATGCTAACAATCGCTCTGAACCTGCAAAATCAATCTATAGGGGTGTGAGCGTTATAAAGACGCCCAGTAAGCTCATGAGAGGCAGAGAAACTTTTCTATAACAATAAACAATATATATATAACAAGAACTTCAATCACAATCAATTCATACAAGATAGTGTGTCAGGGTCTACCAATATCATAATACCTCCTCCTTCAATCAATATCAATGTACAATCGGGCTTATAGCCCCAATGAGCAATCAGGCTTATAGCCTCAATGAACAATCAATAGCAATAGTCAATGAACAATCTCAATCAATAACCTCCGTCCCCATATGACACACCATCACACAACACAAAGAATTTCAAGTTCATTAAATACAATTAATAAATCAAGCACATACGTTTCTCTGTCTTTTATTCACATGCAAAGCTTGGGTAGAAAGAATAGTCTAGCAAAATAGAAAAGAATAATTATATATTGAGAAGGGCTGTAATATATATATATATATATAGTATTTGGTTAGCAAGTAGCACATCACAAGTAATCACATACACCCATGAAACTTACTTGATTTGCGGAAGAATCCAACACTCCACGAACCTACTGATTTTGAACACCGGCTTGATTATCGCCTAAGGAAATAATTACACAGTCTAATAATCAATCTCACTATCTCATCTATCATGAGGGATGCAATGCATGCTATGAATGCAAAAAGACCAATACTAAACCAATAATTAACCAAGATAATCCAAAATTAAAAACCAACCCGACTCAACTCAAAATTATGGTTCAACCCAATGGTTAAACCGATCACACCTCAAAAATACAAAATCAATTAATTAATTAAAATTTATTAGAACCAGAACATCAACTCAATTTTTATACTCATTTATCACATAATATCACATCAGTCCCTATGCAAAAAAAAATCATAATTCATACCAACACCCAAAACCGATAAAAATTCTTAAGTGGTCCCTATAGTTCAAAAATTTCCAGAAAATAATTCCATCATTCAAAAACTCTGAAACAATTCCAGTAGCTTTTCCAACATCAAAATAACGTGTGTACAAAATTTCATATTAATCCAAATTTATTTGATCTCCCAAAAATATTTTACAACATTCTGATTCTGTTTGAACCACTAAAAATCAGTACTGCAAAAATCATCATAAATCCCTCACATTTCGTTACCACAAAATTATCCAAATAATTTTCTCATATTAAAGACATCAGTATGGACAACATATAAAAATTTCATAATTTTTCAAGACATCTAAGACCTTCAAAATAATTTTCAAAACAGACATCATCAGAAAACCCTTAACCAACAGCAGTGTCAATACTTAATTTATTTTGGAACCTAAACATTAGAACCAGACTCAAAATTATTTTTCAAAGATTCAAAACATCCTAATAAACAACATATCAAAATTTCATAATTTTTAGAAACCTCTAAGTCCCTCAATTAAATTTTTAAAACGGATTCACACACCCAGATACCATACTGGCAGCAGTTGAGAAATAAATTTATTTCGAAAAACAAACATTTGAACCAGACCTCAAAATATTTTTTATAAACACCTAACATCATATCCTAAAACATATCAAAAATTCAGACCTATATCATTTACCAATAATTTTTAAAAATTCGACAAAGTTACTAAAATATTAGAAATCAACAGCAGAAATAATTTTTCACTTTATTAATGAATTAAAAATATAAATCAAACATGAAAATTAAAAAATAAATTTCTAGATCAAGTATAACATCCCTAGAACAGATTACAATTGCCAAAAATACTAGATCATTAACTCAAACTCACAAATCAAATATTAAACATCAAGAACCTCTAAAATCATCCTACAACCTTTAATTATTTTTAATTAATTAAAAATCGAAATAAATCAAAAATATTATTTTCTAACACCCTAAACATTATACAAACATCCAACAACACAAATCATGCCATGAAGTTGGAAGAAATTGAAGAAAATTTAAAGAAAATTTGAAGAAACCTCAAAATACCAAATCTGCCAAAACTGGGAAGCCAAAAAGACAATCTGCGTTTTCTCGCTAGCCCGCCGAACAACACGCTCCACTCGCCGAACGACAACGCCTCCAGCCCGCAGTTCCGCGCAGAACAACACGCACACACGCCGAACGACACTAGCTACGCGCGCGCCCATTGACCAAAACGACGGGACTCTGTTTTTGAAGAAAAATTTTGAATTTTCTACTCTTTCTCTCTCTGACGGCGCAAATAATTTTAGACACTCAAATGGGTGCCCTAACACCCCTATTTATATAATTTTTAGGTGGAAAATTACCAATATCTCTAGATTAATTTTTTTTATTTAAAAATACCCTAAAACTCTTTTAAAATTCAAAAAAACACCCCAACTAACTTATAAAAATTTACAACTAACCCCAAATTTAATTATTTTCAGAATTATTTAATTTATTTATTTATTTTAATTTATTTTAATTAAAAATTAATAAATACCCAAAAAATTTCCGAAACACAAACCCTAGCAAAATTATACTTAAAATAACCGTAATGACATCACGGTCACCAAAATGACATCAAAAAACAGCAAAATGAAGCCCGAAAATTTTTCGACCGCCAAAATGACCAAAATACCCCCCGAAGCCAAAAACACAATATCATATTCAAAATTAACATCTCAACACCCACATTATGAAAATAAGCACCAAACGTTATAAAATTCACCCGAATGTGAAATGAAGGTAAAATTACCATTTTGCCCCTAGACTCCAAATTTTCCCAAAAATCAAGGGTTTTACAATCTAACCCCCTTAAACAAATTTCGTCCTCGAAATTTTACCCAATAACATGCTAATCATCAAAATACTTTTATATATTTCAAGTTATACACAAATCCGAAAAGCATAGCTCACTTAGTGCATGTTGTTATGGTTGATCAGGCCATAACCCCATAATACTAAGCGCTACAGACTGTTCCAGTTTTGCTCCAGGTTATGTTGATTATAAAATCAAACAAAACCATTTTCTTTTCAACTGCCACTCATCAACAATCATCACAAAAGTCAAAACTCAAGTGTTCAAGTCAAACCCAAATCAACCAAAACCATTACTAATATAACACTTATCCATATAATACTCATCATTCTACCAACAATCCAGACTTATTCAAGAATAACATCCGATACCAACAAACCAAGATTTTCAAAAACGTCTTTCAATAATCAATTTAATAGCAAACTATCATAAATAATACCAAACAAAACACATATACATTTATGATATACAAAAGATATAATGATGTAATAATGATGTAATGATATGCATGCATATGGTGCTATATCAAGACTATTAATAAACTACACTCTAACCCCCTTAAAATGATTTCGCCCACGAAATCAATAACGCACCTGAAGACTCAAACAAATGAGGGTATTTTGCTAGCATGAGTTCCTCTGCTTCCCAGGTGCATTCCTCCACAGAGTGATTACGCCAAAGAACTTTCACTGAAGCAACATCCTTTGTACGTAATCTCTTTACCTGACGATCTAGAATGGCAATTGGTTGTTCCTCATATGAACAGTCATCACTGATTTCCACGGTTTCTGGTGCTAACACATGATCTGGATTCGCAACATACCGCCGAAGCATAGATACATGAAATGTTGGATGAACAGCTGCCAATTCAGGTGGAAGATTTAACTTATAAGCCACATCACCAATCCTTTCAATGATCTCATATGGGCCAATGTACCTCGGAGCTAGTTTACCTTTCTTGCCAAACCTCATAATTCCTTTAAAAGGTGACACTTTTAAGAATACTCTATCACCAACAGCAAACTCTAAATGCCTCCTTTTAAGATCAGCATAACTCTTCTGTCTACTAAAAGCAGTCCGAATCCGATCCTGAATGACTGGCACAACCTGAGCATTATATTGTAAAAGTTCAGGACCCTCCATTCGGCGCTCACCGACCTCCTCCCAGTACAATGGAGTTCTACACCTTCTACCATACAATGCTTCAAAAGGAGCCATGCCAATGCTATCTTGATAATTGTTATTGTAAGCGAACTCCACTAATGGAAGATGATCTGCCCAACTGCCTTTGAAATCCAAAACACACAACCGCAGCATGTCTTCTAGAGTCTGAATGGTTCTTTCTGACTGACCATCCGTCTGTGGATGAAAAGCTGTGATGTAATTAAGATCAGTGCCTAATCCTTTCTGAAGCTTCTGCCAAAATATCGAAGTGAATTGGGCACCCCTGTCAGACACAATAGAGACTGGTACTCCATGTAAGCTCACAATCCGATTAATATATAGCTTTGCATACTGAGAGACTGTATACTTAGTATTAACTGGGAGAAAGTGTGCTGATTTGGTCAATCTATCAACTATCACCCAAATTGAATCATAGCCACCAGGAGTTTTAGGCAACCCAACAACAAAATCCATGGTGAGTCTTTCCCATTTCCATTCAGGTAGTGGCAATTCCCTGAGCAAACCTGCTGGTTTGTGGTGTTCATATTTAACCTGTTGACAAGGTAAGCATTGAGACACAAACTCCGCAACATCCTTCTTCATTCCTTTCCACCAATACATCTGCTTTAAATCTCGATACATCTTAGTAGAACCAGGATGTATAGTGTACTTGGTAGAGTGAGCTTCTTTCAAAATCTTTTTCTTTAAATCATCCACTGAAGGCACACACAACCTTGAACCGAACCGCAAAACTCCTTTTTCATCAACCGAGAATTCTGTGGATTCACCTGACAAGACTTTCTGGTGGATCGTTGACAACTCCTCATCCGTATTCTGCGCTAAAACTATCTCATCAAGAAAATCAAGTTTGACTGTTATATTAGCCAACAATACACCTCTATCACCTTCAATTTCTTTACTAGACATATGAAAAGTTAAACCACCACCTAGCAGTTGATGTATCTCCCGTATCAACAGCCTTCTGGAAATTGAAATGTGGGACAGACTACCCACAGACTTACGACTTAAAGCATCTGCCACAACATTTGCCTTACCAGGATGATATTGAATGCTATAATCATAGTCTTCAAGAAACTCCACCCATCTCCTCTGTCTCAAGTTTAGATCCTTCTGAGCATACACATACTTGAGATTTTTATGGTCGGTAAAAATCTGGCAAGTGACACCATAAAGATAGTGTCTCCAAATCTTGAGTGCAAACACAACTGCAGCCATCTCTAAATCATGCGTAGGGTAGTTAACCTCATGCTTTTTCAGTTGTCTAGAGGCATAGGCAACCACCTTACCATGTTGTATTAGAACACAACCTAAACCAACACCGGATGCATCACAATAAACAGAATACCCTTCAGTGCCCTCTGGCAAAATAAGTACTGGTGCAGTGGTCAATCTCTCTTTGAGAGTAGCAAAACTCTCCTCACAAGCATCATCCCAAACAAACTTAATACCCTTACGAGTAAGCTTTGTCAATGGAGCAGCCAATCTGGAAAAATCTTTAACAAATCTTCTATAATATCCTGCTAAACCTAGGAAACTCCGTATTTCAGTTACAGTCTTCGGTCTTGGCCAATCCATGACTGCTTCAATCTTCCTTGGATCAACCTGAACACCTTCTGCTGATATAACATGACCCAGAAATACAACTCGATCCAGCCAAAATTCACATTTGGAGAACTTAGCGTAAAGCTGATGTTCTCTTAAAGTTTGCAACACCAACTTCAAATGATGCTCATGCTCTTCCTTGGATTTCGAATATATCAGAATGTCATCAATGAATACGACAACAAACCGATCGAGATAAGGGCTAAACACCCTGTTCATCATGTCCATAAAAGCAGCAGGAGCATTAGTAAGTCCAAAGGACATTACAAGAAATTCATAATGACCATACCTCGTGCGGAAAGCAGTCTTAGGTATGTCACTTTTCTTCACCCTCAATTGATGATAACCCGACCGTAGATCAATTTTAGAGAAGTTCCTTGCTCCCTGCAATTGATCGAACAAATCATCAATCCTGGGTAGTGGATATCTATTCTTCACTGTCACCTTGTTTAGCTGTCGATAGTCAATACACAGTCTCATTGATCCATCCTTCTTCTTCACAAAGAGAACTGGAGCACCCCAGGGTGAAGTACTCGGTCTGATATATCCCTTCTGCAACAAGTTATTCAATTGCTCTCTCAACTCCTTAAGTTCTGCTGGAGCCATCCTATATGGAGGCATAGAAATAGGATTGGTTCCAGGTACAAGATCAATGGAAAATTCAATCTCCCTTTCAGGAGGCAATCCGGGTAGATCATCTGGAAACACATCCACATAATCTCGCACCACAGGAACATCTTCAAGTTTTGCTTCTTCCTTGGTCACATCTTGTATGGAAATAAGGTAAGCATTACAGCCCTTTCTTAGCAATCTTCTAGCTCCTATGGCAGAGATTAAATGACAAGTGCCATTGATTTTGGAACCATAAAATGTCACTATCTTGTCACTCTCATATGCGAACACAACTGTCTTATTTTTACAATCCACATTAGCTCCATGTTGAGCTAACCAATCCATACCCAAAATGACATCAAACTCTATCACATCTAACACAACTAAATTTACAGGCAATACAACATTCTCGAGTTTGACTATACATTCTTTATACACCTTTACAGACTCTACCATTTCTCCTAAAGGCGTGTGTACAAATAATGGCATACCCATAATTTCAGATGTTTTATTCAATCTAGATGCAAAACTAGGTGATATGAATGAATGAGTGGCTCCAGGATCCATTAAAATATGTGCATCTAGTGAACAAACAGAAAGAGTACCTTGCACCACATTGTTGTCAGCCTGTGCCTGCTGGTTATTCAGGTTGAACACTCGGGCATAATTCTGATTCTGGCCTTGATTATGATTCTGATTTTGATTTTGACCAATACGTTGTCCAATTGGCTGAGCAGCTCTATCATTATGCCCTTGATTACCATGCTGGTTTGCCTCACAGCCCTGTTGATATTGTTGGCCCTGATAACCTTGGTAACCTCTTCCTCCATTGTAACCTCGTCCACCCTGGTAGCCTCTACCTCGATATTCATGACTGCCATTCTGAACACGACCTCCATTACCTCTTCCATAACCATTACCGTTTTGATAGTTATTATGATACCCTTGGTTACCGGCTGATCTGAACTGAGTTTGTTGTCCTGTTCGAGTTCGATTACGCCTTGGAACCTGACAGTCCTTAACTTGGTGACCCATCTGGCCACAATTATAACAAGCACCTGTCATTCTTCGGCAATCTCCTGCATGTTGATTACCACAAAAATCACAAATAGGGTTTGTGGGACCCTGTTGTTGTGGATGACGTCCGCTGCCATTGTTATTTCTCTGTCCACCATATTGTCCCTGGTAATTGTGCTGATTTTCTTGCCTATTCCTTTTTCTGCTGGACTCCCCAGTGTCTTCTTTCCTTTTTCTATTCTCAATACCCATAGCAGCATTAACCGCCAAGTGCATCTCTTTATAGTTATGACTGAATATCAACTCAAAATATCTATCATTCAGGCCATCCACAAACCTATCTGTCATAGATTCTTCATCTTGGGATACTCGTGTAGCAAATTTCCTCAACTCTTGAAATTTCTCCCAATACTCGGCTACAGTCTTATTGCCCTGTGTCAACGTTTCAAACTCCCTTGCCTTAGCCTTCATCAAATTCTGAGGCATGAAGTTTTGCAAAAACATTCTGCTGAAATCCTCCCAAATTTCAACTTTTCCCTGAATAGAGACTTTGTACCATTCTTCCGCCGACTTCTGGAGTTGGTGCCCAGCCAGCTCTATGGCTCTCTTCTCTGTACACTTTAAAGCATCACAGATCTTCTTAATCCTGTTAAGAAAAGCTAGCGGGTCCTCAGTAGCATAGTTAGAGAACGTAGGTGGATCAACTCTAATAAATTTATGCAAATCAACCTCATCAATTGACCCTGCACCTCTAACTGGAAGTTGAACAGTTGTATTGGCATTATTTCCCATACCTTGAACCGCCCGAATAACACCATCAGCAAGGGCTTCCATAGATCTTTGTAGTGTTAGAAGTGTATCCAAATATGCATCTTGATCCCATTGAGATGGTGCCTCACCTGTCACATGCACATTATCAGGAGTTGGAGGTAATGGCTCCTGATCTTCACTAAGTGGTACTTCAAATAGCCCTTCATTCTCCGGTACAAAATTTTGATCTTCCATCCCTTCCACATTTTCATTTACCACTCTCCGAGGTCTTCCACATTTACGTGGCAGGGTAGGCTACATGAGTGGCTGGCTGATGCTCAGCTTCGAATGATACCCCAGCGTTGCTGGTCCCACCAATTAAAGGAAAACGAGTGTTTTGTTGAGACATTGCACTTGCTAGCAGAGAAACATGTTGGTTAACGCAGAAAGGAAGTAAAGGATTTGAAATGAAGTATCCTACTGATTTCTGGATAATGTTTAAAATAAAATCGAAACCTAGCGCTCTGATACCACTTTTGTCACGACCCAACTAGGAAGCCGTGACCGGCGTATAGCTGTACCTAAGTACAACAATACAAGCCTGGATACTCAATAATTAAACAATACATAATCCTTTTACAAGTTCAATACGCTCAACTTCATGTTCCAAAAGTTCTAGTGATAATGCAAGATATCTAAATGTTCCACTCTTAAATGCAATCACGAACGAGAGAAAAAAAAATATTACACTCTTATTACAAGCAAAGGGTTCGGACTCGGTCCGCCCACATTTATTCCAGAAATCTCTATTTAGAAACGAAAAAAATGTCAACCAAGATTGATGACAAGAAACTCAAAAGAACGACTGCGGAGAAATACCGACATATGCTAACAATCGCTCTGAACCTGCAAAATCAATCTATAGGGGTGTGAGCGTTATAAAGACGCCCAGTAAGCTCATGAGAGGCAGAGAAACTTTTCTATAACAATAAATAATATATATATAACAAGAACTTCAATCACAATCAATTCATACAATATGGTGTGTCGGGGTCTACCAATATCATAATACCTCCTCCTTCAATCAATATCAATGTACAATCGGGCTTATAGCCCCAATGAGCAATCAGGCTTATAGCCTCAATGAACAATCAATAGCAATAGTCAATGAACAATCTCAATCAATAACCTCCGTCCCCATATGACACACCATCACACAACACAAAGAATTTCAAGTTCATTAAATACAATTAATAAATCAAGCACATACGTTTCTCTGTCTTTTATTCACATGCAAAGCTTGGGTAGAAAGAATAGTCTAGCAAAATAGAAAAGAATAATTATATATTGAGAAGGGCTGTAATATATATATATATATATAGTATTTGGTTAGCAAGTAGCACATCACAAGTAATCACATACACCCATGAAACTTACTTGATTTGCGGAAGAATCCAACACTCCACGAACCTACTGATTTTGAACACCGGCTTGATTATCGCCTAAGGAAATAATTACACAGTCTAATAATCAATCTCACTATCTCATCTATCATGAGGGATGCAATGCATGCTATGAATGCAAAAAGACCAATACTAAACCAATAATTAACCAAGATAATCCAAAATTAAAAACCAACCCAACTCAACTCAAAATTATGGTTCAACCCAATGGTTAAACCGATCACACCTCAAAAATACAAAATCAATTAATTAATTAAAATTTATTAGAACCAGAACATCAACTCAATTTTTATACTCATTTATCACATAATATCACATCAGTCCCTATGCAAAAAAAATCATATTTCATACCAACACCCAAAACCGATAAAAATTCTTAAGTGGTCTCTATAGTTCAAAAATTTCCAGAAAATAATTCCATCATTCAAAAACTCTGGAAAAATTCCAGTAGCTTCTCCACCATCAAAATAACTTGTGTACAAAATTTCAGATTAATCCAAATTTATTTGATCCCCAAAAAATATTTTACAACATTCTGATTCTGTTTGAACCACTAAAAATCAGTACTGCAAAAATCATCATAAATCCCTCACATTTCATTACCACAAAATTATCCAAATAATTTTCTCAAATTAAAGACATCAGTATGGACAACATATAAAAATTTCATAATTTTTCAAGACATCTAAGACCTTCAAAATAATTTTCAAAACAGACATCATCAGAAAACCCTTAACCAACAGCAGTGTCAATACTTAATTTATTTTGGAACCTAAACATTAGAACCAGACTCAAAATTATTTTTCGCAGATTCAAAACATCCTAATAAACAACATATCAAAATTTCATAATTTTTAGAAACCTCTAAGTCCCTCAATTAAATTTTTAAAACGGATTCACACACCCAGTTACCATACTGGCAGCAGTTGAGAAATAAATTTATTTCGAAAAACAAACATTTGAACCAGACCTCAAAATATTTTTTATAAACACCTAACATCATATCCTAAAACATATCAAAAATTCAGACCTATATCATTTACCAATAATTTTTAAAAATTCGACAAAGTTACTAAAATATTAGAAATTAACAGCAGAAATAATTTTTCACTTTATTAATGAATTAACAATATAAATCAAACATGAAAATTAAAAAATAAATTTCTAGATCAAGTATAACATCCCTAGAACAGATTACAATTGCCAAAAATACTAGATCATTAATTCAAACTCACAAATCAAATATTAAACATCAAGAACCTCTAAAATCATCCTAAAACCTTTAATTATTTTTAATTAATTAAAAATCAAAATAAATCAAAAATATTATTTTCTAACACCCTAAACATTATACAAACATCCAACAACACAAATCATGCCATGAAGTTGGAAGAAATTGAAGAAAATTTGAAGAAAATTTGAAGAAACCTCAAAATACCAAATCTGCCAAAACTGGGAAGCCAAAACGACAATCTGCGTTTTCTCGCTAGCCCGCCGAACGACAAGCTCCACTCGCCGAACGACAACGCCTCCAGCCCGCAGTTCCACGCCGAACAACACTAGCTACGCGCGCGCCCACTGACCAAAACGACGGGACTCTGTTTTTGAAGAAAAATTTTGAATTTTCTACTCTTTCTCTCTCTGACGGCGCAAATAATTTTAGACACTCAAATAGGTGCCCTAACACCCCTATTTATATAATTTTTAGGTGGAAAATTACCAATATATCCCTAGATTAATTTTTTTATTTAAAAATACCCTAAAACTCTTTTAAAATTCAAAAAAACACCCCAACTAACTTATAAAAATTTACAACTAACCCCAAATTTAATTATTTTCAGAATTATTTAATTTAATTATTTATTTTATTTTATTTTAATTAAAAATTAATAAATACCTGAAAATTTTCCGAAACTCAAACCCTAGCAAAATTATACTTAAAATAACCGTAATGACATCACGGTTGTAATATCCTCATTTGTGGTTTAGATGTTTTGATTATGTTATTGTTATTGTTGTTATTATTGTTGTTGTTGTTGGTTTAAATTAAGAAAAGAAATTGAGAAGTGAATGCTTGTGTATATGTGTTTTGGGAAAGGAATTAGGGTTTAGAGATAATGGTATATGTTGTGTATATGATGATATATATAACAATAAATGGGTCAAAGGAAGAGTCTAAGGAAAAGAGATATTTTTGTGTTGAGTGTGCAATTACTTAATTGGGCTTATAAGAGACAAAAGCTAAGTTAAATGATGAGGGGTATTTGAGTAATTGCTTGAAGTGGAATGCATGGTGGAGATTAAAAGAAGAAAAGGTGTTTGACTTGTGCATTTTTTCTTCTTTCTTTCTTGAAGAGGCCGGCCATTGAAGAGAAGAGAGAGCAAGAGAGGTATTCATAGTGCTAGAAGCAAATTGATGAGGCAATCAAAGAGTTTGGTTAGAGATTTGTGAAATTTCTTCATCTTAGGTAAGAAATCTTTTGTTTTCCTTTGTTAATTTTGAAGTTATGTTTAAAGTGAAGTGTGATTTGTTGATGTAATGATTTGGTGTATTTGATATGTGTTTGCAAGTGTTAGAATTGATTTAAAGTTAAAAATTGGAATTGGTGTTGGTTTGGTTGTGATTATGGAAAAATAAGTGAAGATTGATAGTGGAAAATCAAGAGTAAAGTTTGAGTTAGGGTTTTGAGATGGTTTGTGTTCAAATGTATTGTTTAAGTGGGTATTGTGATGAATATGTGTTATGACATGAGTTATATCCATTTGAGTGAGTTTGTGTTGGGAATTATATGTTAAAATGCTTTTGGAAGAGGGTTGGTTACATTTAGGGTTTTGGTGATGAGTGACACGGCCAAAGGAAAGGAGAGACACGGCCAAGCCAAGGAAATTTGGGCGTGTTGGTTGAGTTTTTGAGAGACACGGCCGTGTCCCTTAGCCGTGTTCACTACTGGATTTTGGTTTTGGGAGACACGGACACAAGCTTGGCCGTGTCCCTTGCCCGTGTTGCTTACTGTTCAAGTGGGTTGCGTGACACGGCCACAAGCTTGGCCGTGTCCCTCAAGTGGCTGCCCGTGTCCCTCAAATGTGTGGGTTAGTGTTTTTATACTTTGTTCTATTTGCATTGTTTTGGTCCTTTTAAGGTAAGTTGGTACCTTAACCTAAACCTAAACACATTTAAACAATGATTGACCTAAACAAATGCATATGGAAGATCTTAAAGCTATGAATGATATAAATTATTCTTTGCCCTAATTGCATTGTTGAGATTGAACAATGTTATGTTATGCATTGTGAATGGTTATGTGTTTCATGAATAATGTATATTGAAATGTTATATCAAAGATGCTATGATGATTCAAATAAGAGGTGAAATGTGATGTAAAGCCATTGTGATTGGCTATGATGATGATATTGAAAGAAAGAAGGCATGTTTGCCTAAATGTGATGAGAATTTGAGAATGGAAATGGTAACTATATAATAAATGAATTGTTTGTTTAATATGTTATTCAGTTTCAGAGTTCTGGATTTGGGTGGCATGCCTAAGAAATGATGAAAGGTAACAGTCTTGCCGGGTTGAGGATCTCCTCATATGTGTTGAGTTGATGGTCCAAGAGACTGGGTCTGTTACACTATGAGAATTGTGAATATGAGATATATGATTTGTAACAGTCTTGCCGGGTTGAGGATCTCCTCATATGTGTTGAGTTGATGGTCCAAGAGACTGGGTCTGTTACACTATCCATGGATAGAGATACATGTATATACATTGCCTACGGGCGTGATTATTGTGACTATGAACCAAAGCAGTAACTCTGAACTCTGAATATCGTATTAAATACTTGTTGGGCCCATAGGTGTCAAGGTTATATGAATGTCCTAAATAATGTTATGAGTTAATGAAATGAGATGTTGTTTATTGAGTATGATTGATTAATGTTGAATGTGGAAAGATGTTGAGATGTGGTATGCTCATATGACTATGATTTGTGAAATGCATAATTATGTGGTTAACTTGATATTTATGATGTTGATCTTATCAATAACATATGTGGCATTGCATTACATTAAAGCATACCATTATCATGTTTTATCTTACTAAGCCGTTGGCTTAGCGCGATAGTGTTTGATCGCGCAGGTAGTAGAATTGATAGAGGTGAACCCGAGAGTTCATCAAGACCAGGTGAGAGTAGACCTTGAAGAGTTGATTTTGGGAACTTAAAGATCAGAGGAGATTTGCCAATCATGTATAACTCTTTTATATTTTGTAAAGATTTTGTTTATATTGTAAATATATATGTAATGATAAATATGTACTCAAATGTTTTCATATATGTAAATATTTTATAACTTCCGCTGTGTACTACTTAAATGTATTTATATATCTATAATGTATATTGAGAAAGATGATGGTATTATATATAAAAATATTTTGAATGTTGATGAAAAGCCGTAGCACTCCTATGTTCGGTGCACATATGCTACATTGTGGTGTTGTAGTGTGTGTGTACTGAATGTGGGGGTGTTACAATTGTTTTGGTATCAGAGCCTAGGTTTGAGATTCTCAACCTAGGTAAAATGTAAGAAAAAGACTATTTTGATTTTAAAAAGTGGTTTTTGAATAACATATATTTTTGGGATTGGCAACCTCTGATCTTTAATAAGAAGTATTCTACTGTGTTTGCAGTGTTAGGTTGTGATGGATTCTCACTCACGTCAGTCGATTGAGGGTAGTGCCGAGAGTATTGCTCCTGCTGAGGGAGCTAGAGTTGATTGTGTTGAGGAGGCACCTGCTTCGGTGTCGGGTAGACCAGCTGGAGAGGAGGTTCCGCCAGCCTGGTTTAGACATATGATGGAAGTTATGAGGCAAGCACCAGTGCAACCAGTGCCACCACCCCCTCAGCCTGTGGTACCAGTGAGGCACTATGACAAACTAAGGAAGTATGGAGCAGAGGATTTCCTTGGTACTACTGACCCAGCTGTAGCAGAACAGTGGCTTGACAAAGTACAGAGGATCTTTATTCAGTTACAAGCCACCCCTGAGGAAAAATTTGACTATGCAAGATCTTTGCTACAGAAGGACGCCTACGATTGGTGGAAGACGGTGCCCCATTCTATGGATGATCCTCCAACACTGTCTTACACTGATTTTCTGAGGGAATTTGAGTTGAAGTATACTCCTAGGGAGTATAAAGACATGAAGAAGATGGAGTTCTTAAGCTTGAAGCAAGACAGCAAGACTGTTACTGAGTATGAAGTTGAGTTTATTCGACTGAGTCAGTATGCTGGGGGTATCATTGCTGATGAGATTGATAGATGTCGGCGATTTGAGGAGGGATTGAGGCCCTCGATCATGTACTTAGTGGCTGGATCCAGATATCAGGATTTCTCACAGCTTGTGGCAGCAGCTCGAAGTGTAGAGCGAGCTCAAGTTATTGCAGCTGCTTCAGAGGAAGAGGTTAGGGTTAGGAGGCCCCAGTTTGAGGCAGGGTCTTCTTCTGTTAAAAGAGGTAAAGGAAGCTTTGTTCCTAGAGTTAGTAGGAGTCAGAGGTTAGCTGGTAGGTCAGTGCAGTTTCAGAGGCAGAGATTTAGACCTGCAGCTTCAGTAGCGAGTGCTCCTACTCCTGGAGTTCAGAGATCCACCTTTGCCTAGAATCGATGATCTCTTTGATCAATTGAAGGGTGCAGCTGTGTTTTCTAAAATTGACCTGAGATCTGGGTACCATCAGCTGAGAGTCAAGGCTGAAGATGTTCCAAAGACCGCCTTTCGGACCAGGTATGGGCATTATGAATTTCTAGTTATGCCTTTTGGTCTGACGAATGCACCTGCAGCTTTCATGGATTTGATGAATAGGGTGTTCAGGCCCTATCTAGATCAGTTTGTAGTGGTCTTCATTGATGATATTCTGGTGTATTCGCGGAATAAAGAGGAACATGACAAGCATCTGCGGATTGTATTGCAGATTTTGAAAGAGAAGCTGTTGTTTGCCAAATTGTCGAAGTGTGAGTTTTGGTTGGATCAAGTCGCTTTTCTCGGACATATTGTTTCAGCTGAAGGCATTAGAGTTGATCCAAGTAAAATTGAAGCTATTCTGAATTGGAGTCCACCTAAGTCTGTGACAGAGATTAGAAGTTTTATGGGTTTGGCAGGCTATTACCGGCAGTTTGTGAAAGGATTTTCTTTGATAGCTACTCCACTCACCAGATTGCTTCGTAAGGGAGTGAGATTTGTGTAGACGGATCAGTGTCAGGCTAGCTTTGAGCAGTTGAGAGATATGTTGACTCAAGCGCCTGTTCTTACTTTACCTGTGGAAGGCAAACCATATGTGATTTTCAGTGATGCTTCACATATTGGTTTGGGTTGTGTGCTTATGCAGGAAGGTAAAGTTATAGCTTATGCATCTAGGCAGTTGAAACCGCATGAGTTTAACTATCCAACCCATGATTTGGAATTGGCTGCCATTGTATTTGCATTGAAGATTTGGCGTCACTATCTGTTTGGGGAGAAATGTTTCATCTACACTGATCACAAGAGTTTGAAGTATTTGGGTGTCCAGAAAGAACTCAATCTTCGTCAGAGGAGATGGTTGGAATTGATTAAAGACTACGACTGTTTGATTGATTATCATCCAGGTAAAGCAAATGTTGTTGCTGATGCTTTGAGTCGGAAGTCTTTAGCTGGTTTAACAGTTTACTCGCTCTCGCTGCTTGTTGAGTTGAGAGCATTGCATGCCAGTTTTGTACCTTGTGTTGATGGTGCATTATTGGCACAGTTGCAATTGAAGCCGGTTTTGTTAGATCAGATCAAAGAAGCTCAGTTGACCGATAAGAAGATACAGAAGATTGTTTCGGATTGTCAGAGTGGAAAGGGTAGAGATTTTATTGTGAAGAGTGATGGAAGTCTCTGGTTCAAGAGCAGATTGTGTGTACCCGATGATGCTGATTTAAAAAGGGTCATATTGGAAGAAGCTCATCAGTCGATGTTTGCTATGCATCCAGGTAATACGAAGATGTATCATGATTTGAGACAGCATTATTGGTGGATTGGTTTGAAGAGAGATATTGCAGAGTTTGTATCGAAATGTCTCACTTGTCAGAAGGTAAAAGCAGAGCATCAAGTTCCAACCGGGTTGCTTCAACCGTTGTCAGTGCCAGAATGGAAGTGGGAAAGAGTGACAATGGACTTTGTGTCTGGATTGCCATTGACACAAAGGAAACATGATGCCATATGGGTGATTGTGGATAGATTGACTAAGACAGCTCATTTCCTTCCGGTGCGGATGGATTACTCTTTGGAGAGGTTGGCTGAGCTGTATATCCATGAGATTGTGAAATTGCATGGTGTTCCAACTTCTTTAGTGTCTGATCGAGATCCCAGGTTTACTTCAAGATTTTGTAAGAGTTTGCATAGTGCTTTGGGTTCTCGACTGCACTTCAGCACTGCTTTTCATCCACAGACGGATGGACAGTCAGTGAGGGTGATACAGATTATTGAGGACATGTTGAGAAGCTGTGTCATCGATTTTTCTGGAAGTTGGGATAGGTTTTTACCTCTTGTGGAGTTTGCATACAACAACAGTCACCAATCTAGCATTGGTATGGCACCATTCGAAGCATTGTATGGCAGACGGTGTAGGACACCTCTTTGTTGGAATGAGCTTGGAGATAATAAGTTGGTTGGTCCTGATTTGATTCAAGAAACAGAAGAAAAGAAATTGAGAAGTGAAAGAGTTTAGGAACAAGAGTGTGCCATTGGTGAAAGTTCTATGGAAGAATCATGCAAAAGAAGAAGCGACTTGGGAAAGTGAACAATCCATGCGAGAGCAATATCCGCAGTTGTTTCAGCTTTGATATCAGGTAATTTCGAGGACGAAATTTCTTTTTAGAGGGGGAGAAATGTAATATCCTCATTTGTGGTCTAGAAGTTTTGATTATGTTATTGTTATTGTTGTTATTATTGTTGTTGTTGTTGGTTTAAATTAAGAAAAGAAATTGAGAAGTGAATGCTTGTGTATATGTGTTTTGGGAAAGGAATTAGGGTTTAGAGATAATGGTATATGTTGTGTATATGATGATATATATAACATATAAATGGGTCAAAGGAAGAGTCTAAGGAAAAGAGATATTTTTGTGTTGAGTGTGCAATTACTTAATTGGGCTTATAAGAGACAAAAGCTAAGTTAAATGATGAGTGGTATTTGAGTAATTGCTTGAAGTGGAATGCATGGTGGAGATTAAAAGAAGAAAAGGTGTTTGACTTGTGCATTTTTTCTTCTTTCTTTCTTGAAGAGGCCGGCCATTGAAGAGAAGAGAGAGCAAGAGAGGTATTCATGGTGCTAGAAGCAAATTGGTGAGGCAATCAAAGAGTTTGGTTAGAGATTTGTGAAATTTCTTCATCTTAGGTAAGAAATCTTTTGTTTTCCTTTGTTAATTTTGAAGTTATGTTTAAAGTGAAGTGTGATTTGTTGATGTAATGATTTGGTGTATTTGATATGTGTTTGCAAGTGTTAGAATTGATTTAAAGTTAAAAATTGGAATTGGTGTTGGTTTGATTGTGATTATGGAAAAATAAGTGAAGATTGATAGTGGAAAATCAAGAGTAAAGTTTGAGTTAGGGTTTTGAGATGGTTTGTGTTCAAATGTATTGTTTAAGTGGGTATTGTGATGAATATGTGTTATGACATGAGTTATATCCATTTGAGTGAGTTTGTGTTGGGAATTATATGTTAAAATGCTTTTGGAAGAGGGTTGGTTACATTTAGGGTTTTGGTGATGAGTGACACGACCAAAGGAAAGGAGAGACACGGCCAAGCCAAGGAAATTTGGGCGTGTTGGTTGAGTTTTTGAGAGACACGGCCGTGTCCCTTAGCCGTGTTCACTACTGGATTTTGGTTTTGGGAGACACGGTCACAAGCTTGGCCGTGTCCCTTGCCCGTGTTGCTTACTGTTCAAGTGGGTTGAGTGACACAGCCACAAGCTTGGCCGTGTCCCTCAAGTGGCTGCCCGTGTCCCTCAAATGTGTGGGTTAGTGTTTTTATACTTTGTTCTATTTGCATTGTTTTGGTCCTTTTAAGGTAAGTTGGTACCTTAACCTAAACCTAAACACATTTAAACAATGATTGACCTAAACAAATGCATATGGAAGATCTTAAAGCTATGAATGATATAAATTATTCTTTGCCCTAATTGCATTGTTGAGATTGAACAATGTTATGTTATGCATTGTGAATGGTTATGTGTTTCATGAATAATGTATATTGAAATGTTATATCAAAGATGCTATGATGATTCAAATAAGAGGTGAAATGTGATGTAAAGCCATTGTGATTGGCTATGATGATGATATTGAAAGAAAGAAGGCATGTTTGCCTAAATGTGATGAGAATTTGAGAATGGAAATGGTAACTATATAATAAATGAATTGTTTGTTTAATATGTTATTCAGTTTCAGAGTTCTGGATTTGGGTGGCATGCCTAAGAAATGATGAAAGGTAACAGTCTTGCCGGGTTGAGGATCTCCTCATATGTGTTGAGTTGATGGTCCAAGAGACTGGGTCTGTTACACTATGAGAATTGTGAATATGAGATATATGATTTGTAACAGTCTTGCCGGGTTGAGGATCTCCTCATATGTGTTGAGTTGATGGTCCAAGAGACTGGGTCTGTTACACTATCCATGGATAGAGATACATGTATATACATTGCCTACGGGCGTGATTATTGTGACTATGAACCAAAGCAGTAACTCTGAACTCTGAATATCGTATTAAATACTTGTTGGGCCCATAGGTGTCAAGGTTATATGAATGTCCTAAATAATGTTATGAGTTAATGAAATGAGATGTTGTTTATTGAGTATGATTGATTAATGTTGAATGTGGAAAGATGTTGAGATGTGGTATGCTCATATGACTATGATTTGTGAAATGCATAATTATGTGGTTAACTTGATATTTATGATGTTGATCTTATCAATAACATATGTGGCATTGCATTACATTAAAGCATACCATTATCATGTTTTATCTTACTAAGCCGTTGGCTTAGCGCGATAGTGTTTGATCGCGCAGGTAGTAGAATTGATAGAGGTGAACCCGAGAGTTCATCAAGACCAGGTGAGAGTAGACCTTGAAGAGTTGATTTTGGGAACTTAAAGATCAGAGGAGATTTGCCAATCATGTATAACTCTTTTATATTTTGTAAAGATTTTGTTTATATTGTAAATATATATGTAATGATAAATATGTACTCAAATGTTTTCATATATGTAAATATTTTATAACTTCCGCTGTGTACTACTTAAATGTATTTATATATCTATAATGTATATTGAGAAAGATGATGGTATTATATATAAAAATATTTTGAATGTTGATGAAAAGCCGTAGCACTCCTATGTTCGGTGCACATATGCTACATTGTGGTGTTGTAGTGTGTGTGTACTGAATGTGGGGGTGTTACAATTGTTTTGGTATCAGAGCCTAGGTTTGAGATTCTCAACCTAGGTAAAATGTAAGAAAAAGACTATTTTGATTTTAAAAAGTGGTTTTTGAATAACATATATTTTTGGGATTGGCAACCTCTGATCTTTAATAAGAAGTATTCTACTGTGTTTGCAGTGTTAGGTTGTGATGGATTCTCACTCACGTCAGTCGATTGAGGGTAGTGCCGAGAGTATTGCTCCTGCTGAGGGAGCTAGAGTTGATTGTGTTGAGGAGGCACCTGCTTCGGTGTCGGGTAGACCAGCTGGAGAGGAGGTTCCGCCAGCCTGGTTTAGACATATGATGGAAGTTATGAGGCAAGTACCAGTGCAACCAGTGCCACCACCCCCTCAGCCTGTGGTACCAGTGAGGCACTATGACAAACTAAGGAAGTATGGAGCGGAGGATTTCCTTGGTACTACTGACCCAGCTGTAGCAGAACAGTGGCTTGACAAAGTACAGAGGATCTTTATTCAGTTACAAGCCACCCCTGAGGAAAAATTTGACTATGCAAGATCTTTGCTACAGAAGGACGCCTACGATTGGTGGAAGACGGTGCCCCATTCTATGGATGATCCTCCAACACTGTCTTACACTGATTTTCTGAGGGAATTTGAGTTGAAGTATACTCCTAGGGAGTATAAAGACATGAAGAAGATGGAGTTCTTAAGCTTGAAGCAAGACAGCAAGACTGTTACTGAGTATGAAGTTGAGTTTATTCGACTGAGTCAGTATGCTGGGGGTATCATTGCTGATGAGATTGATAGATGTCGGCGATTTGAGGAGGGATTGAGGCCCTCGATCATGTACTTAGTGGCTGGATCCAGATATCAGGATTTCTCACAGCTTGTGGCAGCAGCTCGAAGTGTAGAGCGAGCTCAAGTTATTGCAGCTGCTTCAGAGGAAGAGGTTAGGGTTAGGAGGCCCCAGTTTGAGGCAGGGTCTTCTTCTGTTAAAAGAGGTAAAGGAAGCTTTGTTCCTAGAGTTAGTAGGAGTCAGAGGTTAGCTGGTAGGTCAGTGCAGTTTCAGAGGCAGAGATTTAGACCTGCAGCTTCAGTAGCGAGTGCTCCTACTCCTGGAGTTCAGAGATCCACCTTACCTGTGTGTAACCAGTGTGGTGGAAGACATGGGGGCGTGTAATATCCCTAAGTGTGCCTAGAAGTTGTGATAATATTGTTATTAGTGAATTGAATGTGTGATTGATAAGTGGTAATTGTGTATGATTTATTTGGAGGATAATAGAAGTTGAGAAAATAATGTATATGTGTGTAGTTGGAAGGAATGCATTGTGTAGAGAGAAGTGTATATGTAGTGTATATGGTGATATATATAACTTATAAGTTGGTCAAAGGGCTTGGTCAAGGGAAGAAGATATTTTATTTGTGATTTGTGAAATTACCTATATGGATATATATGTGACAAAAGTTTAGTTAAATGGATGAGGGCATTATAGTAATTTTCTTTTGGATGAGTATTTAATGCATGTGGACTTTGTGTTTTCTTCATCATTTCTTCTTCTTCTCCTTGTGTTGGCCGGCTCCTTCATTGGCAAAGAAAAACAAAAGAACAAAGAAAGGTTTTGATGATTTTAAGCTCCAAAGTTGAGAGAGATTTCAAGTAGCTAAGTTGGATTTCAAGGAATTTTATCATCTTGGTAAGTTTTCTCTTGTTTACCTTGATTCTTTTTGAAGTTGTGTTTGGATTGAGTTATGTTTAGTAATAGTATGATTAAGTATGTTTGTAATTTGTTGAGAAGAGTTGAAATAGATTTGAAAAGGAGAAGTAAATTGGTGTTGGTGATGGAAGAGTAAGAGTTGTGTTTAGTGAATATTTTTCTGTTTTACAATTAGTAAAGGCTGTGACTTGTATGATTTTTAATTAATTATAGAAAAATGTTCTTGAAGTGAATTTTTGATATGTTGTGCCTCTATGAGTCTAGAATGACTGAAAAATATGTTGATTCGATTTTGGAATGGTTATGAGTTTAGAAAGATTATTTTTATTAGACCTGTTCCAGCAGGTACCTTAATTGAGACAGCTATATTGGATATGTTGTTTCTTAGTGAGTCTAGTATTTGAGAAAAATAATTTGGAACCACGTTGATTGAATTTGATTTATGGAATTCACAAAGTTCAGAACTGCTGCCAGGATGCAGGGCAATTGGGGCAGTCTGGTTAGGTGAACTATTTGACCAAGATTTTGTGTTCAGTTTGATCTGAAATTTTAAAGGAATGATTTTAAGATACAAAACTAAATTCTGTAAAAATTTTAGAATTTTTAGTCAAGTAGATTATTTTATACAATTTTTCAAAATAAGGATAAAATGGAGTCTAAAACCAGAATGTACTATTCATATGGTCATTTTGCTAATATTCCTTTTGGATTAGGTTGTGAAGAGGTTGAATTGCCCTAATTTGTGAAGTGAAGAACTATTGAGTGGAGAAGAGTTTAGAGTGGTGTGAAATGTTATTAAGGTAAGTACCAATGTTGCATGATTGCATTGTTAATGCATATCACTAATGTATTTTGATGTGTTTATATCATTAATGATATGTATATATATAATTGTGTTATGGGAAAATGAAAGATGTGAATGATTTGATGAATATTAATGTATGAGAATACAATTGATTGAGTATAATTAAATAATATTAGGTAAATTCTTACATTGTTAATCTAATGTGACTTGTATAGTGTGAAAGAGAAGAGCATCATTCAACAAGGTATGAGCTATGCAAATTTATTATGATAAACATTTTTATGAAGAATTACTTTAATGTACTTTGTAATGTTATAGCAATGATGCTATATGTATAATGTGAATCATGTGATTGAATAATGATATGTTCATTTGGTTAATGTAATTGATGTTGAGTATTATAATGATGATGCACATGATACTATATGAACAATACTATGATTTGTGTATTATGAATCTTGTGAATTGTATTGTGCTATATGAATAAGGTACTTTGTAATGTTATAGCACTGATGTTATATGTATCATATGGATTGAGATATGATATGTTGTGAAGCCATTGTGATTGGCTATGATGATCTAATTGAAAGAAATAAGGCATGTTTGCCTAGATGATAATGAACATTGAGATTGAAATTGATAATGAAACAATAAGTGAAATATGTGTTTAATGTGTTATTCAGTTTTCAGAGTTCTGGGTTTGGAGGCATGCCTATAAAATGAAAAAGGTAACAGTCTTGCCGGGTTGAGGATCTCTTCAAATTGAGTTGAATTGAGGTCCAAGAGACTGGGTCTGTTACACTATGAGAATTGTGAATATGAAATATATGATTGGTAACAGTCTTGTCGGGTTGAGGATCTTCTCATGATGAGTTGATGGTCCAAGAGACTGGGTCTGTTACACTATCCATGGATAGAAATATTGATATATGATGCCTACGGGCTTGATGATTATGATTATAGACCAAAGCAGTAACTCTGAACTCTGAATAACATAGTGGTGTCTGTTGGGCCCGAGTCTGTCTTTGTTGTCAATGTGATATACAAATGTTGAAAGAAATGGATAATGAAATCTTTGGTATATTTCATTGGACATGTGATTGATGATATGTAATATGTGCGTTGAAATATTGATTATGAGCACTAGTGATGAATCATTAATGTTGAATTGTGAATAAAGAAATGATATGATTGGTATGATGTATAATGTGTGTGTTAGCATTGCTTGTGAATTCAATTGATGAATTGTGGTTGATGACAATGATTGTCTTAATTGGAAATGTGACTTGTGATTGGTATGATGTATAATGTGTGTATTGAGATGTTGAATTTGAATATTAGTGATGGGTTGGACTTGGTAGAAATGCTATGTTTATATGTGTATAAGATGTGAGATTAGTTGAAAGATATGAAAGGTGCAAATGAATAGGGATAAACTTAATAAGAACTAAAAATATATGGAATTGAGATATCTTTATATGTTAGTGTTTCCATGATATATGTTTGTATTTTATATTTGTACTACTAAGCTTTCGAGCTTAGCGCGGATGTATTATCGCGCAGGTAGCTTGGTGGAAGACATGAAGTCTTTTGGTATGCCACGAGAAGAGTAAGATTTTGTCGAGACCAACTAGAGGGTAATGCATACATGTATCCACTTTAAGTATGTTATATTATATGTATAAATGAAGTTTTGATAAAGACAATAATTTGTAAGTGTTCTTTAAATTGACCTATTATGGTTTGAATTTTGTTACAGGTATTGAAAGGTAAAAAGAAAAGTGGCATCCTTATACTTTAAATACTTACTGTATGTATACTAGGTATATGTATAGTATTTATATGGAGTATTGGGGTGTTACAATTATTTTGGTATCAGAGCTTAGGTTTGAGATTCTCGGCCTAAGTAAAATTAAAAAGAAAAAGTTTTGAAACGCTTAAAATGAATTAAAAAGAAGAGTTTTGAAAATGAAATTTGTAATACATGCATATGCATTCACACCTAGGTTGGTCTCGGAGGTGGCATTATATGATTTATAGTATATCTGTGTTATATGAAATGGATGTTAATGTGTGAATGATATGATGTTATGAGAAAACTGTTTTGTTGTAATGTGAGATGTTGAGGCATGATTACTTAACTTGCTTGTGAAAAAAGAAATGAATTAAAAAAAAATATTGATAAGTTTAATGAACGGACCTATATGTCTCCTGCGGAACCATGCGAACCCATTGGAATGGGCAACCGAACTTGGACAACCGACCTGGTTGGGGAAGGGTACGTATATAAAGTCATAGTTGTTGGCTATAATGATAAATTTAAATGAGTATAATGAATGATATGAATTTATATAAGTCTAATTGATAATTAAAAAATGGAAATTTATGCAAGTAAAGTGAAGTGTTAAATGTGTTGAAGCATAAAGAAATGAAAAGGAAAATAATATTGAATGAGTTGATTAGTAAAGACAAGGTATGATTATTTAAAGTTTGGGGTATATATATAAAGTCAAGGTATTATTTAAAGGAAAAAGAGATGATATTGGTTATGTAAGAATATAAATTGGTATGGTTATTTTAATGTAAACATTGTGAATTTAAGGTTAGAAATGTGAGATGCTTGGATATTGTGAAAGCTCATGGTAATGGTAATAATATGTGATATTTGAGATTTTTCGAAATGAGCTTAATAATTGGGGAAGAAATATGTGTTGATATTGCTTTATGATATATATATATATATATCCGAGATGTTTTTAAAGTTGATTTTAAGAAAAGATGAGTTTGGTAAATTTAAAGTTTAAGCGAAGTAGTAAGTTGAAAAGTTAAAGTTCTACTAGAAACTGATAAAGATTGATTGGATATTGATGATTTAATGTATATTCAATACCTGAGCCAGGTGAAATGATTAATATTGCACATGAAAGTATTATGAATTAAGTAATGTGATTGATGGTATGAGAATTTGTTTTGAAGTAAAAAGAGAAATAGATAAGCAAATGAAAAGGAGCTATTTTAAGTCATTTTATTGCAAAAAAAAAAAAAGATATGGAAGTATATTAAATGTTTTTTTTTAAAGATGAAAGTAAAGAGATGTCACATTGGGAATGTGACCAAGATGGATGTGAAGTGTTATTATAGTCAGAATATATATTTGTAGTGTGATTAAATACTTTTTATCATATTGGAAGAATGAGAATAATAGTATTCAAAAGAAAGTGATAAACACTAAATTTGTAGTGAATGTATGAAAAAGGAAAATAAAAATCAGAGCATATAATTAAGTGTATAGGAGCTATTAGGCTCAATGTGTATATTATTAGGTGTAATGTACATATGTATAAATATATGAGTAAAATATATATATACGTTGAATGGTAAACAAACGGATATAAAGATGATATATTAAATGCATTTCAAAATAAAGGTGAGAGAGATGTCACCTTAGTAAGGTGACTAAGAATTTGTGAAGTATTATTGTAGTTAGGAAATATATATGTGTTGAGTTGATAAATAATTTAAGTTATGTCAAAAAGGGGTAAGAATGATGTTGATTAAGGAAAAGTAATAAATGTTAAATTGTGTTAAAGATATGTAAAAGAGGAATTATATATAATTGTATGATTATGTGTATACATGTATGGAAAATGTGGAATGAGCT
The DNA here is from genome assembly GCA_947685225.1 of Garcia nutans. NCBI lineage: Eukaryota > Viridiplantae > Streptophyta > Magnoliopsida > Malpighiales > Euphorbiaceae > Garcia > Garcia nutans. Next base: position 14,362,686 of record CANTUV010000040.1, read on the forward strand.
TTTCGATATGAATGTAAATGAAAATGTAAGAAATGTGGAAAGCAAGTCATATTGTGAATGTGACCTAAGTATGTGAATGTGATATAATTATTTGTTTAGTGGTGTGGAGAATAATAGGGCATGTATCAGTGGATCTATGAGAGAATAGGTTTTAACCTATGTAGAGTTAGATTATGGGATGAAATGGAGAGTGAGAAAGGACTCAAGTAACACTAGAAGATGAAATTGTTATGATAATAACTGAGTTAATGTGAGGGGAGGCAGAAGAGGCAGAGGTGCCAGCCGAGGAGGTAGATCAGGGTTCAGTTCTAGAGGAGGTGCTACATCCAGGGAGGGTAGACCAGAGGAGGTTGGATCTTCCCAGAGGATGTATGTTATGCAGAGGCAGCCAGATGCATCGGCAGTCATAGCTGGTACTTTTTTTTTATTTGATATTTCAGTACTTGCTTTGATTGATCCGGGTTCCACACATTCATATGTTAGTGCATCTGTTTTGCCTGTATCTGATTTGCATGCTGAGTCCTTAGGATTTGATGTGTTGGTGACAAATCCGTTAGGGCATAGTGTGGTTGTGAGTAAGGTGCATCGAGATAGTGCAGTAGTGGTGCAGGGTGAGGAGTTCTTTGGGGATTTGATTGAGATGCCATTTAAGGAATATGATGTGATCTTAGGTATGGATTGGCTATCTCGACATGGAGCTGTGGTGGATTGTAAAAAGAAAATTGTTTCTTTGAGAACGGGTGATGGTAGAGAGGTGATAGTATCTAATGAGCAGGAACAGCTAGCCTCCTTATTTGTTTCAGCTGTTGCAGCTAGGAGGTTGATTAGAAAGGGGTGTGAAGCCTATCTTGCTCATGTGGTGGATACTAGAGTGAAGGGTTCCCCTATTGATAGCATTGCCACAGTTGCTGAGTTCCCGGATGTGTTTCCAGAGGAGTTGCCAGGGTTGCCTCCTGAGAGAGAGGTGGAGTTCGGTATTGAATTGTTGCCTGGTACCACTCCTATCTCTATTACTCCTTATAGAATGGCACCAGCAGAATTGAGGGAGTTGAAAGTGCAATTACAGGAGTTGTTGGATAAAGGATTCATTCGCCCCATTGTCCAAATTACCATTTTGCCCCTAGAGTCCAAATTTTCCCTAAAATCAAGGGTTTTACATATGTTTTCTTTTCAAGATGTGGGAGGAGAAGAAATCAAAGAAGAAGAGGAATATAATGAAGTTAAACAAACTATGATGGGTAGAGAAGTAGCAATTTGTGTTGTAAACAGGTTTTGGGATTCAAGTGACAGTGATGATGATATACCCAAGAAGGAGGAGTGGACTTGGTCCAAGCCCGAAGAAGATGAGGTGATGAATACTAGATCCAGTAAGCCTTATGCAAGGCCACCACCTAAGGAGGTAGAAACTAATAAGGGGAAGGAAGTTGAAGTGGAAGAAGATGATGTTGTACTCAAGCAATTAAAAAGAACCCAAGCAAGTGTCAGCATTTGGGACCTGTTAGCTACTTCTAAAAAGCACCGAGAGACTATGGCCAATGCCTTGGCTAGCATGCCGATTTCTACCTCCACAACACCGGAGGAGTTGATCAACTTCATAAAAATTGGGGAAGTAATGAAATGTGAAGAGGTTCAAGAGAAGAGCGAAGTTAGTATGGGAGCAGTTTCTTTTTCTAATGTGGACTTACCAGAGGAAGGGAGAGACCACATTCACCCTCTATTTATCAAAATAGAAGTCAAGGGGAAGAGGACTCCTTGTGTAATGGTCGATAATGGGTCTGCCATAAATGTTTGTCCACTTAAGATACTACCAAAGCTAGCCATGTCAACAAGAGATTTAAACCCAACCTATGTAACAATTCGTGCTTATGACAACACTAAGAGGCATGCCGAAGGGACTTTCAAAGCGGCCGTCAAGGTTGGTCCAATTGAATCTATTGTGGAGTTTATTGTTTTAGACATACCAGTTACCTTTGCCTTACTCTTGGGGCGACCATGGTTTCATCCTCTTGGTGGAGTTCCTTCCACCCTTCATCAAAAGATCAAATTTCCCAACGGAAATGAGACAGTGGTCATTGAAGCTAAATATAATGAGATTGTTAATGCCCTAATGGTTGAAAGGCCTCTCAATGGTTTTTAAGTGGTTGCAATTTCTGATGATGAAGTAGTGGACTCCAAAGTCTTGAATATGATGAAGAACATGAACTACCTTCCCGGAGCTGGTCTAGGAAAGGGTAAGGCCGGTTTGACAAAATTGCCAAATTTTAGAACTCAAACATCCAAGAAAGGGTTAGGATATGATGAAGATGACAATGTCCAGCCAAAGAAGAGTGAGAAGATGAGCTTCCCACCACTTGAAGAGATCTTTGTCAAAGCTCCGGATATGGGACCACTCCAAGGAAAGCCTGAGCCAATCATGTTCATGGGTAAGTTAATCCCCGATTTTGAAATTTTTGCAGATGTTGCGGAGCTAGTGGAGCAAGTGAAGAAAGAGCTCACCCTGTCAATCAACAAAGAGAAGAATGAAGCTGCCCTGAAAGCCGAGAAGACTCTGAAAGAGATTGCTGCCCTGGTTGAAGAAAAGTTTGAAGACATCCTGCTTTATGATTTTGAGAACAATGATTTTGATTTTGATTTTAATTTGTCTGCTTTGTATGAGGATGATGATGTTTTCTTTTCCAAAATGAATGCAATAAAGTCTGTTTTGCTTACTTGTGTGATGTTTCTCCTGATGGTTGCATACATTCAATTAGCAGTTACATGAGCATCTTTAATATTAATTCTGTTAACACACAATCATTAAATTTGGGAACAATTGAAAATCCTAAAAACATTAGCATAGCATCCAACCTTACTCCTGATGAGAGAGAAAAATTTAAAAAAATATTTTAAAAATATGAAGAAGTGTTTGCTTGGTCTTATGAGGATATGCCTGGGATAGATCAAGACATAGCCGAGCATCATATTCCTACTTACACTCACATTAAACCTGTCAAACAAAAGCTTAGGTGACTGAGACCTAAGTGGGCTGAATTGGTTAAAGAAGAGGTCACTAAGCAAATACAAGTGAAGTTCCTTGAAGTGATAGAATACCCAGATTGGCTAGCCAATATAGTACCTGTGCCAAAGAAAGATGGGAGGATAAGGGTCTGCGTGGACTATAGAGATTTAAACAAGGCTTCCCCTAAGGATGATTTTCCTTTACCTCATATAGATGTACTCATTGAAAGTGCAGCCTCTAGCGTGCTACACTCATTTGTAGATGGATTTTCCGGATACAATCAAGTGTTAATGGCCCAAGAGGATAAAGCCAAAACTGCCTTCACTACTACATGGGGTATATTTTGTACCCTAATGTTTATGAAGGTAGATAAGGTGGAAGTTTATGGTGATTTGTTGCTAGTAGTATCCCAAGTAAATGGAGAGTGGGAGTTGAAAGAAGAAAAATTGAAACCATACCATCAGTACCTGACCATGATAAAGAAGAATTTTAAGGAGTGTAGGTTTATACACTTGTCAAGAGAAGAAAATCAGATGGCTGATGCCCTAGCCACATTGGCTTCGGTATGGGAAAATCCTATTAGCTTATTCCTTAAGCCTCTGGTCTTGACTAGTTCATCAACTCCTTGCTATGAATATGAAACAATCATGGAAATTGATACAGACCATGATGCATGGTATGATACCATAAGGAGATTTTTGGAAGAAAGAGAATACCCGCCGGGGCAACAAAGAAAGAGAGAAGAGCCATAAGGAGGTGGTCATTGCAATACACCACATTCCATGGGGAGTTATATCAAAGATGGCCCGATGGGGTGCATTTGAGATGTTTAAAGCCCGAAGTGGAGCGCATCATGTCAGAAATACATGCGGGAAGTTGCGGTCCGCACATGAGTGGTTTGGCCCTAGTTAAGAAGATTGTTCGACAAGGTTACTACTGGTTGACCATGGAGAGAGATTGTATTGAGTTTGTCAAGAAGTGCCAATAATGTCAGATGTACGGTAACTTGAATCATATGCCTCCTGAAGAACTGCATTCAATGTCTTCGTCCTGGCCCTTTGCCACCTGGGGTATGACATTATGGGAGAGATACATCCGACAGCTTCAAACGGGCATCGTTTTATTGTGGTAGCAGTTGATTATTTTTCGAAATGGGTCGAAGCTGAATCCTTCAACAAGCTGGGTGCAAGTCAAATGGCTAGGTTTATCGAAAAGAATCTCATTTGCAGATATGGGGTCCCGCACAGTGTGATATCAGACAATGGGGTACAGTTTCAAGGAGCAGTTAAGGATTTATTCTCCAAGTACCAAATCCATCATCATCGATCCTCTCCTTATAGACCAAAGGCTAATGGTGAAGTGGAAGCAACAAACAAGACAATTAAGCAAATTCTGTCCAAGATGACCAAGACTTACAGGGACTGGTCAGAAATGCTTCCCTTTGCTTTATGGGGATATAGGACGAGTGTGCGAACACCTACTGGAATGACACCGTTCTCTTTGGTTTATGGGATGGAAGTAGTATTGCCAATTGAGATTGAGATCAAGTCATTGAGAGTAGTCTTGGAAGCAGAGCTGCCTGAAATAGAATGGGTAGCAAGCAGATACCCTCAGTTAGCTTTATTAGAAGAGAGAAGGCTGAAGGCACTGTATCATCACCAACTGTATCAAAAGAAGATAGCTCGGGCCTACAATAGAAGGGTTAAAATTTGAAGATTTAGGGTTGGGGATTTGGTATTGAAGCAATTTAAGCCTAATGTATCTGATCCAAGAGGGAAGTTTAGACCTAGTTGGGAAGGACCATATGTCGTGAAACAAGTCATGAGCAAAGGTGCGGTAAAGTTATCAGATATGGATGGGAACGAATTTAGTGAGCCAGTAAACATTGACAGGTTGAAGAGGTTTTATGTATGAAAAAGAAAGAGCTCGCTAGGTTGAAAACCCAAAAGGGCGACCTAGGCAAAAGTTAGAGCAGTCCGCTAGTTCCGAAAACCCGAAAGGGCGGGCTAGGCAACAATTAGGGCTAATGAGAGAAAATCGTCAATTAGAAAACCCGAAAGGGCTGATTGGCAACATGAGTAATCTTGTGTATGCAGGCTTTATGTTTAGTTGTTCCCCAATTTAATAAAACAGAATTAATGATTAAATTGCTCTTTGTGCACTGTTATGAGTATATGACCAGACACGGATGAAATAAATAATCATAATTGCAAAAGGTGATGACAAATTATAAATGGAAAAGAAGCATCTGTTATTACTTTAGTTATTTTTTCATCTTAACAAAACACTTTCTAAATTGACAAATGTAAAATCTATGGCAGTCGATAAGTGTAACGTACAGGCCATCTTTGCCTCAGCCGGTCCAAATAGGCTTCAGTCAAGCAAGGCATGTATAAGTCAGGAACAAAGTCAGAATCATGAGGCTCAGCTCCATACCGACGCCCAAGTCGGTGAGGATCATAGCATGTACCTTGATGAAGTGCAGCAAGAGGAACGTACATCAAGTATGTCCGCATGGTAATATGAGAAATCTTCCACCAAGGTACTAACCAACGGATATTGACTTCGGAGCGTGAGTGGATCCAGTCAACCCAGTCAGCATATGAAGAAGCAGGATGGAGCAGCTTCCTAGCAGAATGATGACGTGGCAAGTATCTGGAAAAATCCATGGAGGGAGCATCAAGCAAACAAAGACGCTCCTGAAGCCAAATCTGTGAAGAAAGAAAAAAAAAAGAGGTTCGCTAAGTTGAAAACCCGCAAGGGCAGCTTAGGCAAAAATTAGGACAGCTCGCTAGTTCCGAAAACCCGCATGGACGGACTAGGCAAAAGTTAGAGCGATAAAAAAAAACCTAAATTGGAAACCCGGAAGGGTAATTTAGGTAATTACCTGAAGCAGCAACGGGCTCCCAGTCAGTCTCTTTGACAATCCTGATTTAAATCGGTCTAATCCAACTAAGGTCTCGGCTAAGATCACAGTACCGGCGACAAGCCTCCTTCCATTTGATCCATGATATCCAATACTCGTGGGTCAATATCGCCGTCAGAAGAAATAAGTAAGAATTAGCCGAGCAGGCAAAGACAAAGCATGCATCCCCAGGCCTTAGTAGGAGCCAAATGAGAAAGACAAAAGTCAATCAAAGGAGCAAGTAGAATTTTTTCACCTCTCATCAACCGAAGAATCTCGGGTTTCGGAATTTGAAATAACATTTGCATCTTCTGTTGTGTTTTGGAAATCAATGTGGGTAATGCCATTTGTTGATTATTGGGATGTCCAAGGATGGCCTCAAATTCTTCAATCAAGGGACACATTTCAAAGCCATTAATTCTAAATACCCTAGAATCCGTATCCCACAGGGAAGCCACGGCATGTAAGAAAGAGTGGTCCAATTTTACATTTTGAAAGCATTTTAAAACATCAAGCTTGGACCATGAAATTTGCTTCCAATGGTTGGCATCCATATTCTTAAATAAAATTTTTATTGTCTTTAAATGGTGCTCGGTCATGGTTGATGAATAAGGGGAAACTAAAATTGCTAAAGGAAGTCTTCACGTTGAAAGAGAGAAATTTTTGGTTTATGAATTGAAATATGGCATGCAATGTGATTTATATAGAAGAAAATAAACCTTTTCCAAAAGTGAAAAGGAAAAGATGATGGGAAAGGATAAGACCATATGGCATAAGGAAAGGAAGTGGTAATGAATTTCCTTTACCATATTAAATTTGGTTTAACAAAAGAAGTGGATATTAATTATGATGTATTATATATAAAAATAATAAAAATAATTTTGGCAGTAACTAAAAAAAATGGCAGTAGCGAAAAAAAAAAAGAGATTATAGTAAAGAGGAATATTGTATATTTTTCATTATTGTACAATGTTTTACAATTGTTTCAATATTTACATATCACTAAGAGGGTGGTGGTAGGTCACCAAATAAAGACTTGAAAAAGTCATCGCCTGTGGGAGTAAGGGGCAAATTACTCGTTCCGAGATCATCCGAAGTAAAAGCACTAAAATCCCTATTGCCTTGGAGTTCTAATTTGTCATGGTCCTCATCAGAAGCAGACGAAAGGATCTCATGGTCATCAGCCTGGGGGCCTCTCGATGAAGAAGCACCGGGATCCCTTATTCCTTGAAATCAGAAGTCTCAAAAATTTTGTTCGGATTAATGATATAAACTTTCAAAATTAGAAGCCTGCTGACGACTTGCAGCCAACTCTTCTTGAAGTTTCTTATTTTGTTCCTCGAGCATCCGCTGTGAGCCAAGAAGGGAAAAGGTAAGAGCATACATAATCATGCATACATATAGCATAAACTATTGTGAAATAAGAAATGTACCAGGTAATTCATATCAATGCCTTGCGGATAAGATGGTATATCTGGCGGGATAGAATGAGTAAACGAAGGGGCAGTAAAGGAAGGTCCAACCTCATGATCAAACGAGCCAACAACCTGCAATAATCATTAAAGAATCAAAGAAAGAAAGAGCAGTTGCAATGAAAAGTGGTAAGAGTTTTACCTGAGAAGTATTGGTCCCGAGATATGGAATAGACTCTCCTACATGTTCCTCCTCATCTCTACCCTCATTTCCATCGGAAATCTCATTCACACCGACAGGAGATACATCGAAGTGCAAGAGTCTTATTTGAATAAAACGGGCATAAAATGGACCCAGTAAATGGAGAAATGACTCGGCATTATGACCATACCGGGCCGACCACCAAACTTCCTCCAGCATCGACATAATATTTAAAGTGTATTCTGGGATTTGAATCGGAAACCTCCGCTGCTCTGGGCTGAGAAATCATTCATAAACCCTTTCCCTGAGAAACCAGCCACTAGACACGGGGCCAGCAATAATTCACCGAGAATGTTGGAAAAATAGTGCAGCCCTCATCAAAGGAGACCAGTTTGCTCGCTCTTCTGGATACCACCAAGCCAAATTCACCTGCAGGATAACATAAGGTAAGTAAAACTTTTGCAAAACGTTTGAAGCATACTAATGTTATTTTACCTGATCCCAGGTTAAGCGGCTCAACACAAAGCGATGAGTATGCACATGATGAGAGCTAGGAACGTTCACACGATCGGACAACCAGAAATTTAATCTCCGATACCCGATTCTCTCTCAGGAAATGCCGGGTACTCTCACGAGGTTGTGTTCATATGCCCATATCTACAATAACAACAAAGATCACAAGAGGAAAAGGGAAAAGACATTGGTGGAAGAAAGAATACCTCGAAAACCGCCATTAAGCCGACAAAAGAATTCTTGTTTCGACAAAGCTTATCAAGGCCATGATAAAGACATGCGAGACCAGCTTCACCCCAACCAGAAGATGGTACCATTCTGAGAGAAGAAAGGGCACTCAACACTGATAAGTGAATGGATGATTCAGTGCTGCCAAAGATGGTCGAACCGAGCAGATATAACAAAAATCCTCAGGCATACTGTTCAGCCCTGATTCTGCCAATCCGACCTTCGTAGTTCATCCAATAACTATGAATCAGCTCGATTTTTATCTTATGAGGTCCTTTATATGATGGTTCCATACCAATTAATTCCTGAATTTCTTCAAATGTTAAAATTTCATTGGTTAGAGGAACCGGAGCACCATCATATCGAAGGCCGGTTATGGCAGTAAAATCGACCGGACCAATTGTCATCTCCCTAATGGGCAAGTGAAAAGTATGAGTTGTATCCAGCCATCGCTCTGCCAACGCCTGGACCACGCTTCGGTCTATTTGATATTCTTCGGACGGCAATTGTAAGATAAACTGCTCAAAGCCGCAATCTCGGATAATCCGCCTTACCCGAGAAGGCACTACATCATACCATTGTCGAGCTTTGTAAATACACCCTCCGGCCCGAAAGACACAACGATCATGCTAACACAGACCCAGGTAAGTTAATACCAGGTAAGTACGCGTTATTCAATCTATTTAAATTAATTTATTTTTCATAATAATAATAAAAAGTAATAATAATAATAAATAAAATAATAATAATAATAATAAATATAAATAAAAATAAAAAAATCATTACCTCGCTCTTTTGATTGGAACTGCGATGAAGCGGCATCCCGGCCAATATATATAGATTTTCGTTTTCATGATGCCGAATAAACTCCAATAATTTGGCATTAGAATGAGTTCGCGACCTCGAAGCATGCATTGTTTTTGAAAAATATGTGCTGAAATTGAAAAGAAATTTGAAAGGATTACAAAACTGAAATTGAAATTTTGAAATTTTATGGAAAATTGATAGCCTTTTATAGAGGAACGGCAAGCAGATGAAAATAAATTCAAACTGTACATGAATAGTGAATTTTTACTATTCATAAATAGTATTACTATTGATAAATAGTAAATATCACTATTGATAAATAGTATTACTATTTATGAATAGTGACATTTACTATTCACAATAGTATTACTATTGATGAATAGTAAATATTACTATTTATTTATAAATAGTATTACTATTGGTGAATAGTAAAATCACTTTTCCAATAGTAAATACTTTTTGATACTATTTGCAAATAGTAAATTTACTATTTATGAATAGTGAATAGTGCATTAACAGTAACTACACAGTAAATAAGCAAAAAATTCAATTATTCACTTTAATCATTTAGATAATTGCAAGTATACAAATATTTTTACACCCAGGGGGCAATAGGAAGACATGCCAAAAAATTAGCTAAACTTTTTAGCTCGGGTCCAGAACCCAAATTTTTCTTAGGTCCAGAACCTAGAATCCTTTTTAAGTTCAAAACTTTTTAACTTGGGTCCAGAACTCAAATTTTTCTTAGGTCCAGAACCTAGAATCTTTTTTTAAGTCCAGAACTTAGCTCGGGTCCAGAACCCAAATTTTCCTTAGGTCCAGAACCTGGAATTTTCTAAGTTCAGAACTTAGCTCGGGTCCAGAACCCAAATTTTTCTTAGGTCCAGAACCTAGAATTTTCTAAGTCTAGAACTTAGCTCGGGTCCAGAACCCAAATTACCCTTAGGTCCAAAACCTAGAATCTTTTCTAAGTCCAGAACTTAGCTCGGGTCCAGAACCCAAATTTTCCTTAGGTCTAGAACCTAGAATTTTCTAAGTCCAGAACTTAACTCGGGTCCAGAATCCAAATTTCCCTTAGGTCTAGAACCTAGAGTCATCCTTGAGTCCAGAACTCGAACCGGGTCCAGAACCCAAATTTTTCTTAGGTCCAGAACCTAGAATCATCCTTGGATCCAGTGTAACACCCCTATATACCGTATACGTACCAAGCATGCTTATACGATCGTAAAAAAAGTATACCGAATATAGAACATGTCACTGTTTAAAAATACACAAATCATATCTCAAAATGTTTAAAAGAAATTCAAAAGACACTATATATATAAAAACATTTATAAATTCACAGCGGAAGTTATTACAAACTTTTACAAGTTCAAATACATAAAATCCAAATAAACAAAACATAGAATATATACATGCTTGGCAGCTTGACTCTCTGATCTTTAAGCTCTAATCCAACTCTTCAAGCACAAACTCAACTAGGTCTAGAGGAATCCTCAGTCTCAACCCTATCAACTCTACCACCTGCGCGATGAACCACAATCGCGCTGAGCCAACAACTCAGTAGCACAAACCATGATGATAATATGAAATGTCAATATCAATTTCATACATTCAACCAATAAAGATCATATTTATAAACATTACATTTCATTATTTCAATAATCATATCATCATCCATTCAATATAGACACCTATGGGCCCAACTAGCATTTAATATGATATTCAAAATTCAGAGTTGCTGCTTTGGTTCATAACCACAATAATCAAGCCTGTAGGCAATGTACATATCTCTCTATCCATGGATAGGGTAACAGACCCAGTCTCTTGGACCATCAACTCAACATCTTGAGGAGATCCTCAACCCGGCTAGACTGTTACCTGTAACAGACCCAGTCTCTTGGACCATCAACCCGACTAATCGAGGAGATCCTCAACCCGGCTAGACTGTTACTTATTTTCACATTTATCATTTCACATTATTCATAGTGTAACAGACCCAGTCTCTTGGACCTCAATTCAACTCAATTTGAAGAGATCCTCAACCCGGCTAGACTGTTACTAATCATTTTATAGGCATGCCGCCCAAAACCAGAACTCTGAAATTGAATGAACATATTAAACATACAATTATCTCATACTCAAATAGGCAATCATGCCTCATCAATTTCATTTGCATAACCATGTCCAACAACAATGGTTTCAACATATCTCCATTCACATAAAGATAATTCATCATCATTCTTATAGCACATTACATTTCATAAGATTCACAATGTGCAAAATATCTCATTATTCATATATGTATAATCAACAATGCCACCTCAAATGGATGTATGCAACAATGCAATGTTTGTACTTACCTTAGATGCAACCCACACAATATTAAACACCTCTCTTTCCAATAATCTTTCACTTCTTGAATTAGGGTAATTCACCTTCTTCACAACCTATTCCAAAAGGAAGATGAAACCCACATAAGATCATAAGGCTAAGAACCAACTAGGGCAAACTCTATACTTGACACGCTCAACAACACGGGCGTGTCCCTGACCGTGCCCTAACTCCACAATACAGAAGCTTTTACACGCTCAACAACACGGGCGTGTTCCTGGGCGTGTAATACATTCTGCCTCACAACAACATTGACACGTCCAACATCATGAGCGTGCTCATGGCCGGGTCAATTCCCCAAAAACACAGTGGCTATGACATGCTCAATAACACGGGCATGTTACTGGCCGTGCCAATCCTACTGCCACACAGAAGTTATGACACGCTCAGTATCCTGGGCGTGTCACTGCTCGTGCCACTCAACCCAAATTACAGAACCATCGACACGCCCAAAATCCTAGACATGCCCTTGGGCGTGTCAGGCTAAAAACCCAGATTCCGGCCAAAACAACAACACAACCAACAAAACTCTTTCTTTCACCAAAAACCACTTCAACCAAAGTCATCTCAACATACCAAAAAACCATAACAAACTCACAAAAACACCAAAACAACTAAAACATTCTTCCAATCTCAAATCAAAAATCATCAACACAACCCTAAAACACAACCTCAAAACATTCACTTCCAACAACTTACTCTTTCCTTCAAAACATCCCCAAAAACAAGAAATCAGTTACCCAAACACTCTTAAGCCCATCTTAAACAACATAATCACAAACCATTCACAAACTCAACTCAAAACTCAAAGAAATCAAAGGATCAAGTGAAGAACTTACCAAGGATGAAGAAATCTCTTAACTTTCCACTTGATCTCTTGAATGCTTCCTTAGATCTTGAGTTTAAAGGTTCAAATCTCTCCTTTGTTCTCTTGTCCCTTAGTTGGCAGGCCAAAACAAAAGAAAAGGAAGGAAAAGAAAATGGTCCACGGCAATGAGAAAGAAAGAAGAAGGAAGAAAGAGAAACCCAAAGTCAAACTCTTCTTTTCCTTAAAATCCTCCCAACCAAGCAAATTAAAATATTAAACAATCCCTTTCAACCTCTTCCACTCATCTACTTCCTTATTAATTAATTATTAATTCAAACACAACAAATATCTTCTTCCACTAACTCCATTTTAACATTCCATTGACTTAGGTATATGTTATATATATTCTAATATACATCACATATACACTCTCTTTAAAAAAAACCCTTTTCTCTTCCAATAAAACATATACAATAAATCCAATTAAATTAATAATAAAACCCAAAACATCTAGGGTATATTTTGGGATATTACATCCAGAACCCAAAACAAGTCGCCATATCAAAAATTAAGTCTTATTGCTTTTCACTCTCTTTCACTAAGGTTTCAGATCATTCAAGCAGGGGGCAAACTGTAGACCCTTAATTTTTTTACTTAATCCGATCCAATATGCTTTATTTAGTCCAAAATGATTTTTATTGTCTAATTGGTCCAAAATAATTTTAACTAAATAGTTTTTGCTTTATTATCTAATTTTTATTAATAAAAAATAAAAATAAACAAAAAATAAAAATAAAAATAAAAATCGAAATCGAAAAAAAATCGGCAACGAAAAACAGTCGCGTGGGCCCGAGGCGCCCGTAGGCCCAGCGCCTCACCCGCAGGCCTGCGGGTGAAATAACTTCCTGCGGGGCAAGTTATTTCGCCCACAGGAAATTCCTGAGGGCGAAATAGCCACCCGCAGGAATTTCCTGCGGGCTGGCACGCCCACTGCTGGCCAGCCACGGGCCCGTTGCCGCAAAATTTTTTGACCCAATTTTTAGAAACCTAATCCAATTAGGTTTTAATTTCTTTTTTTTATTAATATTAATTGTTGTGTGTAATTAGGAATAAACAACCTAAAAACCATTATAAATAAGGACCAATAGAACCAAATTAAAGGAGGAAGATCCAAAGGCAGTAGCTTGATTTTTTGAAACCAAATCAGTGAAGGAAAAGGGAAACTCAATTCAATTGATCTTTAAAGCAGCAGCAACACAAATTAAGCAATTCAAAGGCAACAAAGGCTTGTCTTTGGAGCTAGTTCATCCAAGAAGAATTATTTTTGGAAGAATCAACAAAAGAAGGTATGTTAAATTCTTTTTGATTTATGTTACACAGTAGCTAAATTATGGAATTAGGGTGTCTTTAAATCAAAAACTTTAGAACTTTAGTTTAATTCTTCCAAAGTTAAAACACTAAAACGTGACCTTATTTTCTAAAAAGACTTAAAATTGTTATTTTTTTCTTCTTAAAGACCTTAAAACATTAATTGAACATATTTTTCAACAAAACCAAAATCAAATTCTGTTTCTTTTAAGATTTTAAAGTAGGTTCTATTTCATTCAAAAAACCTTAAAAAAACATCTTTTCTACTTATAAAAACTTCAATTTATTTGTTCAAATTCATAAAATTTCATAAAATATCAAATTGATTTCTAAAACCCTAAAAATTATCTTTTACCCGAGAACCCTAATTTTAAAGCCTAAAATCCAAAATTTAACTTTTAAACCTAAAATAATGAACCCTAATCCTTTTAAAATCTTAAACCCTAATTTTTATGAACCTTAATCCCTTTAAAACATAAAAAAACATAAAAACATGAAAACCAAAAAATTGCACAGTAGCTTAAAGTTCAATAAACCAAAAATCACAAATTTAAGTATTTTAAGGTATTCAAAACCCTAGTTTCATGATTTCACCATTCAAACCTTAATTTGGTTAATCAAAGAATCTTGCCAACCATTTAAAATTTAATACCCTAATCTATTTTAATTCCATAAAAAGTCACAGTAACTTAATTTTAGAATTTCCAAAACCTTAACACATGAGATAAAGAACCCTAAATGGAAATAGTAGCTATACTTGAACTTTTATTTGCGTTATTTAATTCCATACTTGATTATACTTTAATTTATTTGAATTCAATACTTGATTTATTTAATTTATCATGGATGGATGTTTATTTTATATCTTGATATTTAAATACTTTTAATGAATGATTTATTTATTATGGATGATTATTTACTTTTATCGACTAATTTAGACTTCCAAAAGTTGTAAGAGGTATGTTTCCACTTGGTGGGTACCTCATTAGTTAAACATTATGTAATTTAATTTTCTTTTCTATTTTAGAACCTTTGTAAAGGGCATGTTTCTACCTTTTGGTGGGTGTCCTATCTAGGCATGTGATGTAAGGACATGTTTCCATCCTTGGATGGGTGTCCATTTATTTGTTTTGTTTTGTTTGGACATTGTTTTTATTTTAATATAATGATGCTTTCTTTTTATTGTGTGTAGTATGGATAATGTTATTATACTTAAGAATTTTATAATATTAAGACCTGTAAAGGAGGCCGGTTCCAATGAACCAGGCGTTGTGGGGGTGCTGGGCCATTTCTCACCTTCCCCACACGTACCCAACTTTCCGAACCCATTAAGGGGTTGGGGATTCCTTAGGAATCAAGTCATCCACCCCTTTCTTTTTTCCGGCCCGTCCAGGTGGCGACTCCATTTTCTCTGGACTTAGGTCCGTGTTCTCTAAGGCCCCGAGCCTAAACAGTGTCGAAGTCTCAAGAACCATTCCACCGGGAGTGGGGGCGAAAATCCCACTCACACATAATGTGAAAGATATGACGATCATTTAAAATGTATGCCCAATGCAATTGGCTATGTATACTTTAATGATGAGATGTGAAGCCATTGTGTTGGCTATAGCGATGCAAATGAAATAATTGGGGCATGATTTTCTAGTTTAATTATGAGAAATGAAATGAGAAATGAATTGTGAAAGAGATTGATAATGAGATAAATGAATTAATTATGTGCCTAGTATGTTATTCAATTTTTAGAGTTCTGGGTTTGGCGGCATGCCTATGAATTGCTGGACAGGTGAAAAGACAGGGTCGTAAGCCGAGTCCAGCTGATAAATATGAAAAATGATATTTTTGAGGTGAAAAGACCAGGTCGTAAGCCTCAAAAATAGTAACAGTCTAGCCGTGTTGAGGACCAAGATACTGAGGCCCTAGGGTCTAGCCGGGTTGAGGTCCAAGAGACTGGGTCTGTTACACTATCCATGGATAGATATATATGTATCTCCTACGGGCTTTTTGTTTTGTAAATATTTATTTTGATATATATGTATATGTAAATACCGCTACATTTTCCGCTGCTTAATAAATAAATGTTTTACTTGTTATGTTCCATAATATATATATATATGAAATGTTTTAAATTTTCCTCATATTATTGTAGAAGAGAAAATTTGGGTTGTCTTATATAAATCGTGGCACTCCTGTATCTGGTATACGTATAGTACAGATGTAGTAGTATGTAGTGTGCGTGTACGGGGTATAGGGGTGTTACAAATGTTTTGGTATCAGAGCCTAGGTTTGAGATTCTAAACCTAGGTCAATTGTAAGAAAAAGAAAATTTTGATTTTAAAATATGGTTTTTAAATAAGATACATGTTTTGGCACTGGGAGTCTCTGATCTTTGATGAGGTATATTCTGCTGTGTTTGCAGATATAGGTAGTGATGGCATCTCAGTCACGTCAGTCCATAGATGGTAGTGCTGAGAGTGTAGCTCCTGAAGAGGGTAGAGATGGAGCTAGGGTTGAGAGAGCTGGTGAGGCACCTGTGTTTTATTAGTTTTTGTTATAGATTTGTATTTTGTTTATGATGATAATTATTATTTTATTTAGGTATTTTGTTAGTTTTTATCAGTTTGTTTAGTGTTTTCATTAATTTTTGTAGTTTTAGTTTATTTTAGTGTTTATGTTGTTTTTTATCTAATTTTTAGTATGGTGTTTATGATTTGTTGGTTATTGTCTATTTACTTTTTGTTTAAAGTTTATTTTGAGTTTTGTGTTAGGTTAAAAAGGGCAAGGAAGCAAATTGAAGGAAAAAGGGACAGTAGCTGACACAGGCATAAGACACGGCCAAGTAACTGGCCGTGTCCCATATTAAGTTAAAGAGGAAGAGAAAGTCATAGAGAGATACACAAGCAAGGGACACGGCCAAGTCAGTGGCCGTGTCCCTCCAATGAAGCCCAGACACGGCCAAGTCACTCCAACTTGGCCGTGTCTCACTTAGTTCCAAAGGAAAAGAAATTGCAAATCTCACAGTGGAAGACACATGCAAGGGACACGGCCAAGTCACTGGCCGTGTCCCTCCAAAAGGGTCCAACACGGCCAAGTCAACCTCCACATGGCCGTGTCACTCAACCAAAGAAGAAAGAAGAAAAAAAACAAGCAGTCGGTGATACATGCAAGGGACACGGCCAAGTCACTGGCCGTGTCCCTCCAATGCACTCCAACACGGCCAAGTCACTTCTGACTTGGCCGTGTCCCTCATGAACCAAGCACGCAGCGGATTTTAAAGCGGAGAATTCGTATAAAAGAGAAAGAAAAGCTAGGGTTTGGGGACTGTTGAGAGTTTGAGAGCTGGTTTCAGCCGTCAGAGAGCAAAGTTAGGGTTTTAACAATTGTTTTCTTTGATTTTGATTAAACTTTGGATCAAAACTAGCTTAGATTAGATTGTTCATGCCATTGAGACATCCTTCTTGCAAGATTTGAACAAGAGATTCTTCAGAAGCTTCAAGGAGTTTGTAACTTGGTTTTGTTCTCAAACTGATTCTCTTTATTTTCATTGAAATTGTATTAATGGATATTATCATGTCTAATTTGATTTCTTTGAATATTAATAAGATGAGTATGTTTGATTGCATCATGAACTAATTTAATCTAGTCTAGGGTTTGTATGGATCTGCTATGATTGTATGAATTGGTTATTCTCTTAGCTAATAATTTCTTTAGCCTTGATTGAATGAAATATTGTTAATATATAATTGATTGGCCACCAATTATGTGTTTTAGGTATTAGATGATGGATTGAGAGATGAAGTCTAATGCTGGAACAATTCAATTAAGGACTTAGGTGAATTAGAGATATAACCTATTAAAAAGATTATTTCAATTATAATAAGATTAGTTGAAAGGGGTTTGAATGCGAGAGCTTATTTCCTTGACTTGATTAATTGAGTTGTTTGAGATTTAATCTTTGAAATTAAATTAGTTAAGAGGAATAACCGTTCATACATATAAGTAGTAGAGAAGTGAAAACCCTAGACCTTTCTATCCAGTGAATCAATATATCAGTTTTAGTTTACTTTTATTTGTTTTAAACTTTAATCAATCTTCTTCATTATTTAGCAATTTAAATTTCTTCATTACTTTTTATTTATAATCTGATAATCAATAAGTCACTTTAGTTTCCTTGAGAGACGACCTTGGGGCGATCACCTTTGCTACAGCTACCTCATATACTTACGAGTGACGCTTTGTGGTAGAGTTAATTCGAGCGCAACAAGTTTTTGGCGTCCCTACCGGGGAGGCTAATTGGCGAATTTGTTTATTAGGAAAAAATATTTTAAATTATTTTTCATTGTTTATTTTTTATTTTATTTTGTCCTTTGCTTTTAATAATTTCTTTTTCTAGAAATTTTATTTATGCAAGGCAGGAGATCACTCGAAGGAGAGCTACATCCATTCATTCCAGAAATTCAGAGAGTGAAAAGGAGCAGAGAAGAGTTTGAGCTCTATACCAGATTTGATATAGAGGAGAACACTTCTGAATTTGAGTCAGATTCTGTACAATCAGTTAAAATGGCTGAAGAAAGGCAAAGAATGATTAGAGACTTTGCTAGACCTGTCATTGGAACTTCCACCTCTTGCATAAGACTGACAGATGCAGCAAGAAATTATGAGTTGAAGAGCATTCACTACAACATGCTGCCATCATTCTATGGAGTTCCAAATGAAGATCCTTTGAACTTTATTAGGGATTTCTACTCCACCCTCAACACTTTTCCATTGGGAGGATTAACAGAGGATCAGTTAAGGATGCGATGTTTTCCATATACTTTGAAGGATAGGGCAAAGAGTTGGCTTATGATGTTGCCTGAGAACTCACTGACAACTTGGGAGCAAGTTTACAATAAATTCATGGGCAAGTTCTACTCACATCAAAAGACAGCTGAATTGAGAGGGAAGATTGCTACATTCTCTCAATTTGAAGGAAAGCCATTTCATGAGGCTTGGGATAGATTCAAGATGCTATTGATCCAGTGTCCACATCATCACTACCCACTTCAACTCCTTAATCAGTTTTTCTATGATGGTCTAACCCATCAATTTCAGAACACTGTTGACAATGCAGCTGGGGGAGCCATGTGAGAAAAGACAGCTGATGAGACTTATGAGATTTTTGAGATGTTGGGAGCTAATTCTCAACAAAAGAGTGTAAGGGGAAGAAGTAAAGGGGTGAATCAACTAGAAGCCAATAGTGAAATGGTCAATCAGATTGCTGAGTTGACAAGGCAAGTGCAGATGCTGAATATGAAAAACAATTCTCCTTAATCCACTCAAGAAATTTGTGGAATCTGTGGGACATTTGGGCATGGAGCAAATATATGCCCCTCTGCATATGAGTCTTTTGGGAATGAAGCTGAGCAAGTTAATGCTATGGGGGGATTCCAACCAAGGGCCAGAAATGATCCTTACTCAAACACTTACAACCCTGGTTGGAGGAGTCACCCCAATTTTTCCTGGACGACAAATAATGCTCAACAGCCTTTCCATTTGCTCCAGAGATAGAACCAATAGCAGGGCCAATCCTCCAATCAAGGGCAGCCTAAGAGAGAGAGTTTGGAGGAAAGTTTATAGGCTTTTATCCAAGTCAGTGCTAAAAATCAAGAGATGAATAACAAGAGGCTGGATTCCTTGGAAGCATTTTTAAGAAGGTGGAGACCCAAGGGGGCAACTTGCACAACAGATGCAGATTTAACAAAAGGGGAAGTTCCCAAGTCAACCTGAGCAGGCACAATCAGTGACTGTTCTTAGGAGTGGCAAGGTAATTAATAATAATGTTGAAAATAATTCTGTGAATGCAGGTGAGCAAGAGAATAAAAAGGAAGGAGAACTAGAGAACAAAGGTGCTGAAGAAAGATCAATGGAGAAGTCCCCTATAGCAGATTTGCATAAGGCAAGCAATCCATACCGGCCACCTATACCATTCCCCAGCAGGTTGAAGGATGATAAAAAAGATAAACAATTTTCAGATATCTTCAACATGTTGTCTAAGGTAAGTATTAACTTACCCTTACTTGAAGCAATTAAGAACATGCCGGCTTATGCTAAATTCTTCAAAGAACTGAATACCAAGAAAAAGAGGTATGAGCCTAATGAAAAGGTGATAGTTTCTGAGGTAGCTAGTGCTATTTTGCAGCATAAACTACCTCCTAAGCTAAAGGACCCTGGAAGTTTTATTATTCAAATTACTATGGGGAATGGAAAAGGTACTGATGGCATGTGTGATTTAGGAGCTAGTGTGAATTTAATGCCTTACTCTGTGTACCTTGATTTAGAGCTAGGGGAACTTAAACCAACAAAAATGGTGTTGTAATTAGCTGATAGATCTCTTAGATTCCCGAAAGGGGTTATAGAAGATGTGTTAGTTAAAGTTGGTGGTTTAATAGTACTTGTGGATTTCATTGTTCTTGACATGGAAGTAGGTAATTCTTCACCATCTACACACACCATTCTACTGGGTAGGCCTTTTATGGCGACTACCAACACTTTGATAGATGTTAAAAATGAAAAATTATCAATGACTATTTTGGGACAAACTGTGGAATTTTCTATTTTTAACACTTCTCCTATTCCTACAACTGCTTTATATGAGGATTGTTCTTTCATTGATTGTGTTGATGCAGTTGTTTCAGATGTTTTCTTGCAGATAGGATCCTCTGATAAATTGGAGCTGGCATTGACCTTAGATAGTGATTTGGAAATTTTTGATGCAGAAATAGCCAGTTGTCTTGAGACCTTAGGATGTGCTGAAATAGAGGAGCTTAAGGAGGACCCAATTTTTGAACTTTCCCCCATTGAAAAAGAAGAGAAGAACCCCTCACTAGAGTTAGAGCTGAAAGAGTTACCTAAGAACCTGAAATATGTGTTTTTAGGAGATCACAACACTTTACCTGTGATAATATCTAGTGAACTTAGTGAAGGGGAGGAGATGAGGTTGGTGAGTGAGCTTAAAAGATTAAAGAAAGCAATAGGATGGGGATTGAGTGACATCAAGGGTATTAGCCCTTCCATGTGCATGCATAGAATCATTTTAGAAGAGGGAGCTAAACCTGTGAGGGAGACTCAAAGGTGCCTTAACCCAAATATGAGTGAAGTGGTTAAGAAGGAAGTGCTCAAATTGCTGGATGAAGGAGTAATATATCCAATTGCTAATAGTGAGTGGGTGAGCCCAGTACATGTAGTTCCTAAGAAATCTGGAATAATGAGAATAATGAATTGGTTCCTACTAGGACTACTACTGGGTGGAGAATGTGCTTCAATTATAGGAAGTTGAACAATGCTACAAAGAAAGATCATTTCCCTCTTCCTTTTATTGATCAGATGTTAGATAAACTATCTGGACACTCACATTATTATTTTTTGGATGGCCTTTCAGGTTACTATCAGGTGCCGATTGCACCAGATGATCAGTCCAAGACTACCTTTACTTGCCCTTTTGGGACTTATGCATTTCAGCGTATGCCCTTTGGCTTGTGCAATGCACCTGCAACTTTTCAGAGATGCATGAAGTCTGTCTTTTCAGATATGATAGATGATTTTATTGAGGTATTTATGGATGACTTTTCTATTTTTGGTAATTCTTTTGATAATTGCCTCAATAAACTTGTTCTTGTGCTTGAGAGATGCATTGAATGTAACCTTACTTTAAGTTGGGAAAAGAGTCATTTTATGGTTACCCGGGGCATTGTTTTAGGTCATGTGGTGTCAAGTAAAGGGATTGAGGTGGATAAGGCTAAAGTTGAATTGATTGCTAAGTTACCCCCACCTACCTCTGTTAAGAGAATAAGAAGTTTCCTAGGGCATGCAGGATTTTACAGGAGGTTTATTAAGGATTTTTCCAAAATAAGCCAACCATTGTGCCATTTGCTAGGGAAAGATGTTCCATTTGAATTTACAGCACAATGCATGCAAGCTTTTAATTCCCTTAAAGAAAAATTGACTAGTGCACCAGTAATAGTAGCTCCTGTTTGGTCTTTACCTTTTGAAATCATGTGTGATGCCTCTAATCATGCAGTAGGAGCTGTTCTTGGGCAAAGGGTTGATAAATACTTGAGAGTAATATATTATGCCAGTTTGACCCTGAATAGTGCACAAATGAACTACACCACAACTGAAAAGGAAATGTTAGCTGTTGTTTTTGCTTTAGACAAATTTAGAGCATATTTAATTGGGTCAAAAATTATTGTGCATTCTGATCATGCAGCTCTTAAATATCTGTTAACAAAACAACATGCTATACCGCGCTTAATTAGATGGGTGTTGTTATTGCAAGAATTTGATTTCCAAATCAAGGATACTAAGGGTAGTGAGAATGTTGTTGCTGATCATTTATCCAGATTACCCTTCTTTAGTGAAAATCTTGCATCTGAAAGCATTCATAAAAATTTAGAAGCATTTCCTGATGAGCAGCTTTTTGTGGTAGTTGATGCACCTTGGTTTGCAGATATTGCTAACTATCTTGCCTGTGGTATATTGCGTACTAACATATCATTTCAGGAAAAGAAAAGATTTTTACACTTGAGTAAGTTTTATTTTTGGGATGAACCTTATCTATTCCGTATATGCAAAGATGAGATAGTTCGCAGGTGTGTATCTGAGGAAGAACAACTGAGTGTTCTTCAATTTTGTCATGACCTTCATTGTGGGGGTCATTTTGGAGGAAGAAAGACTGCAGAAAATGTGCTTCAAAGTGGTTTTTACTGGCCTACTTTATTTAAAGATGCTCAAGAGTATTTGTAAGCACTGTGATCATTGCCAAAGAGTAGGTAACATTGGGAGGAGGAATGAAATGCCCCTTCAGTCATATATTGTTGTTGAACTGTTTGATGTGTGGGGAATAGACTTCATGGGTCCTTTCCCCAAGTCCTTTGGTTATGAATATATTTTACTTACTGTTGATTATGTTTCCAAATGGGTGGAGACAATCCCCACCCGTACTAATGATGCTAATGTGGTTGTTAAATTTGTGAAGGAAAACATTCTTAGCAGATTTGGCACACCAAGAGTGATTGTCAGTGATGGGGGAAGCCATTTTTGCAACAGGCTTTTTGAGAAGTTAATGCACAAATCTGGTGTGAAGCACAAGGTGGCAACCCCATACCATCCACAGACTTCTGGACAAGTGGAAACATCAAACAAGCAGCTAAAAGGAATTTTGGAGAAAACAGTCAACACATCAAGGAAGGATTGGGCAAACAGATTGCATGATGCACTATGGGCATATCAGACTGCTTTCAAAACTCCTCTTGGTATGAGTCCATACCGATTGGTGTTTGGAAAAGCTTGTCACTTACCAGTGGAGTTGGAGCACAGAGCATATTGGGCAATCAAGACTCTGAATTTGGACTTGGACAAAGCGAAGAGAGAATGATTTCTGCAAATTTCAGAGTTAGATGAGCTGAGAAATGAGGCGTATCAGAGCTCCAGAATTTACAAGGATCACACTAAAGCACTTCATGTTAGAATTATAGTGCTAAAGACATTGAGTCCAGGTATGAAAGTTTTACTTTATAACTCTCGACTCCGCCTTTTTCCAGGTAAACTTAAGTCTCGATGGAGTGGTCCTTTCGAGATAAATCAAGTGTATCCTTCTGGTGCCATTGAATTACTTAACTCTCAAACAAGTGAGACTTTTAAAGTGAATGGACAGAGAGTTAAGCCATATAATGAAGGATTTCAGGAAGTGAGGATCATTGACAGCACTTTGATTCATGATCCCTAGGCCTTGCATGATGTCAAGCTATATGACATTAAAGAAGCGCTAAATGGGAGGCAACCCATCGGTTTGCATTTATTCTTCATAGTTGTAATTTTAAATTTAGCAAGCTTTGAGTTTATGTTTAGTCTAATTAATGGAATGGGTGCTTTGATCGGTTTTTATCTTTCTAATGTGTTTCAGGGTTGATCGGAGAAGAGGGTGCAATTTCTTTGATTTTGGTGATTTGTAAATAAAAAAATAATAAAAAAAAAAGTAAAAAGTTGAAATGGCAGAAGGAGACACGGCCAAGCCTCAACAAAACCATGCTTTGTTTTATTTTCTACACTTTGTCACAGTGAGTGACACGGCCAAGGAACACGACTGTGTCCCTTGGCCGTGTCACTTGGACAGGGCCAAGCCTCACTACTTTGCTTTTTGCTTTTTATTTTGCACCTTTCTTCACAGAGACAAACACGGCCAAGTCACTGGCCGTGTCCCTCAAATATCACATGACACGGCCGTGTTGCCCACAACTTGGCCGTGTCCCTCACTTTTACACTTTTAAAAACACAATTTTGCCCAGTTTCTTTCCATTAAATCCCTAAATCCCTGTTTATTCATCTCTCTCGCTCTCTCGCTCTCTCTCTCTCATAAACTCCATTCTTTTTTGTTCCAAGCTCTAAATCTTCCTTTAATCCTCAAATCTCTTCACCTAAACTACAAATAATCCATTAAAACTTCTTCTTTTCTCATAAAATTTTGATTTGATCAAGTTTTGGTTTGAATTTTTCAGATTTCTAGAGATGCCAAGAACAAAGATTGTTTCACACAGCAAGACGAAGAAGTCTACAACCGAAGGAGCTTCTTCCTCTTCATCAACTTTATCTTTGAAGAGAGCAAGTCTTTTGGCTCGGGGTTTTTACCCGACAAGGTATGTTAATGATGAATCTCTTGATGCCCTGAAAATTAGGACAAATTTTGATCGATATGTGCAAATTCTTGGGTGGGAGACTCTAGTCTCCTTGAGGCCTTTGCAGTTTGAGGAGCTTACTTTAGAATTTTTGACATCTCTCAAGGTTGAAAGAGATGATAAGAAAATCTGCTCTAGAATGATGTTTAAATTGCTGGGTAAATCATTTGTGCTTACTATTGACCAGTTAAATGATATATATGGTTTTCATCAGCATGGGGAAAGGTCGGTACCCAAAGAATTTAAACAATAATTTGCTTGGGGAGCTTTAGGCTCGGGTACTTATGTGGCCAAATCGGCCAAAGCATCTAAATTAAGAAATTCTGCTTTGAGGTACTTGCATAGGTTTATGTCTTGCGGATTCTTTGCTCGGAAGGAGAGCCCGGGTGTGGTTGAATTGAGTGAACTATTTTTTCTGGATTGTGCTTTGAATGAAATGCATGTTAGTGCCGGCTATTGGTTAGCCGATATTTTTTATTCTGTGGCTAATAAAAGGAAGGGGGAAATTTGTGTTGGAGGGTTGATTACCTCATTAGCAGTAGCCCTTATTGAGGATTTTGACCCGAGTACTAGTCGCATGACTAGAATTTCGGGTAATGACTCTTTGGATTTAGCTACACTTGAGAAGATGCACATGGTGGTGCATAGGAGAGGGACTTATGTGATGCCTTCAGATGAGCCTAAAGCACCGGGGGACAGGCAGAAGAGAGCACGGGTCCAAGAGGAGTCCGACTCGGATTCTCTTGACCTAGATGAGGATGCTCCGGTTTCAGAAAATCAAGAGGTACTTCTGAGGATTGAGGCCCTGGAGGGCAAAGTGGATCGACTGGATAGCAAGGTGGACCGTAACCATGCTG
The DNA here is from genome assembly GCA_947685225.1 of Garcia nutans. Classification (NCBI taxonomy): domain Eukaryota; kingdom Viridiplantae; phylum Streptophyta; class Magnoliopsida; order Malpighiales; family Euphorbiaceae; genus Garcia; species Garcia nutans. The sequence continues at coordinate 14,387,887 of CANTUV010000040.1, forward strand.
AGGTCTTACAGCAGTTGGAACAGATTAATAGCAACCTTGTGAAGATCTTGAGTCTCCATGTAACACCCCCACATCCAATACATACACACTACATACACCACAATGTAGTATACATGCATCGAATATAGGAATGCTACGAATTTCATAACATTCAAAAACATTTCCAATGATACTATAATCTTTCTCATTATACATTATAGAAAATAAGTAATTAACTTATAATATAAAAACAAAATAGATATATATATTTACTTAATACGCAGCGGAATTTAGAACTATTTACATATAGGAAAACATTTAAATATTTATATTTACAAATGTACATATATTCACATTATAAACAATACTTTACAAAATATTAAAAGAGTTATACATGATTGGCAAATCTTCTCTGATCTTTAAGTCCCAAAATCAACTCTTCAATGTCTACTCTCACTTGGCCTCGATGAGCTCTCGGGTTTTACTCTATCAACTCTATCACCTGCGCGATCAACACTATCGCGCTAAGCCAAGGGCTTAGTAGTACAAAACATGCTAACATTATGCTTGAATGCTATGCAATGTCACACATTCCATTAATATCAACATCATAAGTGAAAAGCTAACATCAAACCTTTGCCTTTCACAAATCATAATCATATAAGCATATCACATCTCAAAGTCCTTTCATGAATTTCATAATTTAATTATTTTGCCATCAATGAATCACATATAAACAAAGACAAGCATGGGCCCAAAACACACTAATATGCCATTCAATTTTCAGAGTGAATGCTTTGGTTTTATCACATTTATCATTATCACATATACCCAACTAGGCTTCAAGGATTAGGTTCAACCAAGCTTCAAGGGGAACAAAGCATGCTAAGTCTCAACCCAACTTGGCTTCAAGAACCAAACCCAACCTAGCTTCAAGGGTTGTAACATCTCAATTAGGCTTCAAGGACTAGACCCAACCAAGCTTCAAGGGGAGTAAAACATGTTAAACTTCAACCCAACTTGGCTTCAAGGATCAAGCCCAACCTAACTTCAAGAGATTGTTACTATCATTAGGCATGCCACCAACAACAAACTCTGAAAATAGAATAACACATTAGCCACACAACTCATTCATTAATTTGTTATCAATTTCATTCTCAAATGAATTAACATAGCCAATCACAATGGCTTTATATTCCATTTCATCTCCATTCACATCATAGCATTTCAATTTTTCATATACACAATCATTTGCATCATCATGTCATTCACATTATTCATATATATATATATATATATATATCATCATTGATATAAACATAACAACACACATTACTCATATAAATTAACAATGTAATAATGCCACATTTGTACTTACATACAATCATATAGGTTTTGTACTTACCTTAAAAGCAAATCACACCACTCTTAACAATTCCTTGTTCAAGATTCTTCTACTTCTTAAATCAATGATCAATCACTATCTTCAAGACCTAAATCAAAAGTAATAGCATATACTTACTTAGGGATACACAAGAGATAATCCAATTAGGAATTAATTAGGGCAAACCCTAACCCTGACACGCTCACCCACACGGGCGTGTCCATGACCGTGCCCTAACTCCACAACACAGAAGCATTTACACGCTCAACAACATGGGCGTGTTCCTGGGCGTGTAAATTCTCAAATCTTACAGTAGCTATGACACGCTCAATAACACGGGCGTGTTACTGATCGTGTCAAACCTACTGCCTCTAACAAAATTGACACGCCTAAAAACCCTGAACGTGCTCATGGGCGTGTCCGGCCACAAATCAAGACTCCGATCAAAACAACCAAACACTCAACAACACACTTCTATTCCTTAACATCCACTTCAAACAATTTTAGCAACACATACTCAAAACCCACCTTAAACTTACAAAAACACCAAATCAAACCAAAACTCACATCAAACACAAATCACATAATCATCTCAAAACCCAAACCACATATACAACATCATCTCTTCCAACCACTTACTCTTTTCTTCAATCCATCCTCAAAATCCATCATCAAATCAACCAAACACTTCTAAACATCTCACAAACAAACAACACACTCTTAAAATCATCTATCAAATCCAAATATCATTTCAAATAAACAAAGATATCAAAAGAGAACTTACCAAAGTTATAAAACTTCTTGAATCAACAACTGGATCACTTGGATTTCCTTCAATTTGAGCTTAGCACATCAAATCCTCTCTTGCTCTCTCTTTCCCTTTGTTAGCCAACCAAACAATGCAAAGAAAAGAAGAAGAAGAAGATGATCCACGGCAAAGAGAAGGAAAGAAAAATGAGAAGCCCAAAGTCAAATTCCCTTTTTCCTTAAAACTCTCTCATCCAAGTAATTAAAATATTAAACAATTCAAATAAACCTCCTCCATTCATTAATTCCTTATTAATTAATTATAAATTCAAACACAAACAAATATCTTCTTCCACTATCTCCATTCTTTGACTTTCCATTGACCTAGGTATATGCTATATATATTCTAATATACGTCACATATACATTCTCTTTAAAGAACCTTTTCTCTTTAAATAAAACATATACATTCAATCCAATATACAACAACAACATAATCAAAACTTTTAGGGCATGCATTGGGATATTACACTCCATCCCTCGACTGCATCATCTTCACGCCCGCCTTTTCCATAGATTTTGAGTTCCTTGCTTTATTATGTTTAGTGTCTTTTTGTTATTATTTTTTGTTTTTGTTTTCATGTTAACGTTTTATATTTGGATATTTTATTTTCGTATATTGTACTTTTGTTTTTGAACTTTTGTGTTTGTGATGAAAAGTTAGGGTTTTGCCTCACCAGGTACAATGGAAGACAGGTTGTCCTTTAACTCTTTTTATTTATTATTCTTGTTTTCCATTGAGGACAATGTAAATTCTAAAGTGTGGGGTAATCTTTAAACTTTTCTTTAATGTTTGTCTTGTTTTGTTTTATTGTGTTTGTTGTGCATGGCATAATTGTTGAAATCTTATTGATCTTTTCTGTGATTTTAGCATTATAGTTGAGACTTTAGTATCAGCATAGAGATTAGCATTTAAATTCATTCAGGATCAATTTTCACATTCTGCAATTTATGACATATAAATCTTTGAGAACCCACCTGTGTGAGTTTTGAGCCTCATAATTTGATATTACTATCAGTTGATTTTCTTTTCTTAAGTGTGCACCTTCATGATTTTGCATCTCTAGAGTTTGCTTTTGCATACTAATTGAACTCACATTATGATTTAATCTCAAGTTTTAAAATGATGAAGGCAAATTAGGTTAGCCCTTTAGCTTAAAAAGACCTCCCTTAATTATGAATTCCTTAGTGAGCCAAGTTGAGCCTTTGACCTTTTTATTGTTTGATCAACACAATTCTCAACTTAATAATTTCTTATTATCATCATACCTGCATTAAGGAATGGATTTTTATGATATGACAATAGGGTGGTTTATTTCAAAGTGTGGGGTAAGCAAGTAAAAAAAAAATGGTATTGTTATTTGGGGTTGAAATGCATATTTTGCACATTATATTGGATTAAGAGTTGATTATTCTTTTCCTCTTCATTTTAAGCTAGATGTTTCATGCAAGTTTATATTTTGTATATATATATATATATATAAATTAATGATGAATGATGATAAAAATAAAAGAAAAAGAGAAAAAAAAAGAAGATATATATATATACAGAATTCATATATTTTCTAGCATTAGAGGAAAGTTGACTCGTTATTTCTCTTTAAGTATGCAAGTGTGTGAATTATCAAGGGTTGGTGAATATGCCATTTGAGGGAGTTATGAATTTCTTAGCAAGAGTATTTCTAATTTAGATACTCCATTTCTTGATGCTCCAGCCTAAATGACTTTTCTCACACCTTACCTTAGCCCCATTACATCCAAATAAAAGACCTTCGGATTATTTCTTGAGAAAATCAGTGAGGGAGATTGGATAATTAAGCAAGTTTATGGTAGTATGTAGTCATGAGTGGTTTGAGTGAATTAACTTTTGAAATCGAGTGAAACACTTAGAAGAGAGATGAGAATTGTATGTCTGAATTAATGAATCAGTTAAGAAAATCTTGATTGAAGTAAAGTGCAATTATTTATGTTGTGCCTTTAAGGATTTCATCTTCTATGCTGGAATTATAGTTAAGGTTGTTTGAGTTTTTAATTTATGCCATGTGAATTTGCTTGAGGACAAGCAAAGTTGTAAGTGTGGGGTTGTTGTTTTATTAGTTTTTGTTATAGATTTGTGTTTTGTTTATGATGATAATTATTATTTTATTTAGGTATTCTGTTAGTTTTTATCAGTTTGTTTAGTGTTTTCATTAATTTTTATAGTTTTAGTTTATTTCAGTGTTTATGTTGTTTTTGATCTAATTTTTAGTATGGTGTTTATGATTTGTTGGTTATTGTCTATTTACTTTTTGTTTAAAGTTTATTTTGAGTTTTGTGTTAGGTTAAAAAGGGCAAGGAAGCAAATTGAAGGAAAAAGGGGCAGTAGCTGACACAGGCATAAGACACGGCCAAGTCACTGGCCGTGTCCCATATTAAGTTAAAGAGGAAGAGCAAGTCACAGAGAGAGACACAAGCAAGGGACACGGCCAAGTCAGTGGCCGTGTCCCTCCAATGAAGCCCAGACATGACCAAGTCACTCCAACTTGGTCGTGTCTCACTTAGTTCCAAAGGAAAAGAAATTGCAAATCTCACAGTGGAAGACACATGCAAGGGACATGGCCAAGTCACTGGCCGTGCCCCTCCAAAAGGGTCCAACACGGCCAAGTCAACCTCCACATGGCCATGTCACTCAACCAAAGAAGAAAGAAGAAAAAAAACAAGCAGTAGGTGACACATGCAAGGGACACGGCCAAGTCACTGGCTGTGTCCCTCCAATGCACTCCAACACGGCCAAGTCACTTCTGACTTGGCCGTGTCCCTCATGAACCAAGCACGCAGTGGATTTTAAAGCGGAGAATTCGTATAAAAGAGAAAGAAAAGCTAGGGTTTGGGGACTGTTGAGAGTTTGAGAGCTGGTTTCAGCCGTCAGAGAGCAAAGTTAGGGTTTTAACAATTGTTTTCTTTGATTTTGATTAAACTTTGGATCAAAACTAGCTTAGATTAGATTGTTCATGCCATTGAGACATCCTTCTTGCAAGATTTGAACAAGAGATTCTTCAGAAGCTTCAAGGAGTTTGTAACTTGGTTTTGTTCTCAAACTGATTCTCTTTATTTTCATTGAAATTGTATTAATGGATATTATCATGTCTAATTTGATTTCTTTGAATATTAATAAGATGAGTATGTTTGATTGCATCATGAACTAATTTAATCTAGTCTAGGGTTTGTATGGATCTGCTATGATTGTATGAATTGGTTATTCTCTTAGCTAATAATTTCTTTAGCCTTGATTGAATGAAATATTGTTAATATATAATTGATTGGCCACCAATTATGTGTTTTAGGTATTAGATGATGGATTGAGAGATGACGTCTAATGCTGGAACAATTCAATTAAGGACTTAGGTGAATTAGAGATATAACCTATTAAAAAGATTATTTCAATTATAACAAGATTAGTTGAAAGAGGTTTGAATGCGAGAGCTTATTTCCTTGACTTGATTAATTGAGTTGTTTGAGATTTAATCTTTGAAATTAAATTAGTTAAGAGGAATAACCGTTCATACATATAAGTAGTAGAGCAGTGCAAACCCTAGACCTTTCTATCCAGTGAATCAATACATCAGTTTTAGTTTACTTTTATTTGTTTTAAACTTTAATCAATCTTCTTCATTATTTAGCAATTTAAATTTCTTCATTACTTTTTATTTATAATCTGATAATCAATAAGTCACTTTAGTTTCCTTGAGAGACGACCTTGGGACGATCACCTTTGCTACAGCTACCTCATATACTTGCGAGTGACGCTTTGTGGTAGAGTTAATTCGAGCGCAACAACCTGCTCCTGTGCGAGAGAGACTAGCTGCTGATGAGGTTTCGCCAGTTTGGCTAAGACATATGGTAGAATTATTGAGGCAAGCTCCAGTACAGCCGCCACCGCCACCACAGCCACAAGTATCGGTGAGAAATTATGATAAATTGAGAAAGTATGGGGCTGAGGATTTCTTTGGTACTACAGATCCTGCAGTAGCTGAGCAGTGGTTGGATAGAGTGCAGAGGGTATTTATTCAGTTGCAAGCTACTCCTGAAGAGAAATTTGATTATGCTAGATCCCTTTTGCAGAAAGATGCTTATGATTGGTGGAAGACGGTTCCTCATGCTATGGATGATCCACCGACTTTGTTTTATAGTGATTTTCTGCAGGAATTTGAGCAGAAATATACTCCGAGGGAGTATAAGGATGCTAAGAAGATGGAATTTCTGAATCCGAGGCAGGAGAACCAGATAGTGACAGAGTATGAGATTGAGTATATCCAATTGAGTCATTATGCAGGTGGAATTATTTCAGATGAGATTGATCGGTACAGGAGATTTGAGGAGGGATTGAGGCCCTCTATTATGTGTATTGTTGTTGGTTCTCGGTACCAAGACTTTTCTCAGTTAGTTGCCACAGCTAGAAGTGTTGAGAGAGCACAGGGTATTGCAGCAGCTGCTATCGAGGAGGAGACCAGAGTTAGGATATCCCAGTTTGAGGCAGGGTCTTCGTCTATGAAGAGAGGCCGAGGAAGTTTTATTTCGAGAGTCAGTAGGAGCCTGAGGTAGTCTGGTAGGTCAGTTCAGTATCAGAGGCAGAGGCCGAGACCTACAGTTTCTGTAGCTAGTGCTCCGACTCTAATGGTTCAGAGGTCTACTCCACCTACATGTGTCCATTGTGGTAGGATACATGGGGGTGTTTGTTGGAAGATTGGTGGATCAGCTGTGTGTTTCAGATGTGGATCACCTGACCATTTCATTAGAGATTGTCCTGAGATGCAGGAGCATAGGCAGGCAGATTCTGCAGTTTCTCGACCTAGTGTGAGAGGAGGTCGAAGTGGCTGAGGTGTTAGTAGAGGTGGTCGACCTGGGATCAGTCAGAGAGGAGGCTCTACATCCGGAGGTAGTAGGCCAGATGAGGCTAGGTCTTCTCAGCGAGTGTATGTGATGCAGAGGCAACCGGATGCTTCAGCAATCATTGCGGGTACATTTTCTTTATTTGGCTTTTCAATTCTTGCTTTGATTGATCCAGGATCTACTCATTCATATATAAGTGCATCTATCTTGCCTGTGTCTGAATTGCATTCTGAGTCCTTAGGATTTGATGTCTTGGTGACAAATCCTTTAGGACATAGTGTAACACCCCTTCCCGACCTACATGTGTAAGCCGAGTAGAGGCGCCACACTATCCAAAAGTTGCTACCAATTTTACTTAGTCAAATTTTTGTTCTAGTTTTTACAGAAATTTTGCCAGAGGTTCGCCTAGAAATTTGGTCCCAAGTGTCGACAAAACAGGTTTTTCTGATTTTTGAAAATAATTTTTACACAAACCAATGCGAATACAATCAATCTCAATACACTCCCAATGAATCCACCTTATACCCTCAACTACAACCTGCAAGAAGAGTTCACACTTCTAAAATAAAGTAGAGGTTTATTATTATTACATACTACTAACGTACAGTATAACATAGTAATTCTCCATCTTATATATATACATATACATGCCACAACTAGCTATCTCATAATGGAAACTAAGAGATCTACCCCGAGATTGCTGTGGGTCTGGTCGTCGCTTCTCAAGAAATAGCTACTGCTCCGAACCTATGAGTCAAGGAAAACTTAACTCGCTGAGCAATGACGCTCAGTGGGTACTTTACCGATGAAAATATAAGTAAAACATGAAAGGATTTGAAACAAAATTAAATGATTAAATCATAAATCAACCAACCTTAAACCAATGAAAGTTATTGTCCATTCAGTGTAGATATACTTTCAACAATTGTAAAAACCATAATTCAAACTCATATTGCAGTACGTAGTTTTAGAAAAACAGGACTTTGGCTCTGGCTCTGGCTTTAGCTCTACTGGTATATAGGGAACCATAGTGATAAGGCAGTGGGCCTCCCCACTGTAACATAGGTGGCCCTCACCACCGATATCAGATCACAGGAATGGGCCTCCCCATCCTGGTTATAACCAATTCCGCTCTACAGCCTATACCCGTAGGTAACCGCCGGAGCATTCCAATCACAATTTCACAACATCTCCGCTCCACGGCCTATACCCGAAGGTAACCGCCGGGGCGTATCAATCACAATAAGTGGCAGTACTGCATAAGTTAGTATAGTGCACCATACCCTTATCTACCACTCCCACTATCCAGTAGAGCAAAAAGATTAAAATGATTCAATTTAAGTCTCAACTTCATTTTAGAATGATTCAAGAAATCAATTTAAATTCTCACTGCGCTTTGCCATTTATGCCGTGCACCACTTTCTTTGGTTAAACCGTTACTCTTTTTCACATATTTAACATCCACAATAAACACATCAAACATTTCAAAGTATTCCTCAAAAGATCACAAATTGACCAAATGAATAGTGTTGCGGCGAGAAAAATCGGCAACGCAAAATGGCATGACCAAATGAATAGTAAAATCTGGGTTTTCGTCAAAATTTCAGTCTACTTCAGTCATGCATTTGACCAAGTAAATGATCTTATTTTTGGATGAAATTTTACAGAAAACTTATTTCATATGTTGACTAATTGCATGTAAAATTTCTTTGAAAAATTCATTCGTTTGCTGCCCCAAACAATTTCCACAAAAATAGTCCAGAAGCTGTCACTTTGGGACCATTTCGGCCCAAACATTTGAAATGCATAGGATAGTTTATTTTTCTTTTGCAAATCAATATTAAGGCTTCTTTAATAGTAAAGTGAAGATTCAAACACTTCCTTTTAACAATTTTTGCATGTTTAACTCAAATCAAACTAATTAAAGTCCAAACAACTTACCAAATCAACTTTCCAAATTTTCTCAAAACATTTGGTTTCAATTAAATTTTACAACCCAAATTGCCATAAGAAAACAAGAATATAACTCAAATATTTAATTTAAACTCAATCAATATATTTAAACATCAATTTCAAAACTTCCATAAACCAAAGTTTGTAAGCAAATAGAATTTCTTTTATGGTAAAGCACCAAATCAAAAGTAATTATTCAAAGGTAAAGTACCAAACCTTATTTCTTTAACTCCTCTTAGCTTTTCCTTCTTCTCCTTCTTTAATTCTTTATTTCTCCTTCAATCAATTCAAGATACAACATAAACCTTAGAAATTCAAAATAATAAGTTATCCTCCATTTCTTTTCTAACCGAAACCCTAATCCAACCTTATTAATCTTTACACATCTTGATTCTTCCATTTAATCAATTAATCTCCTCACTTACTTAATATTTTTCCAATTCCACATAAAGACTCTAATTTCCAATCTTCTAATAAATATATAACTACCTAAAATTAATACTAAAATCAAAGTCTACTTACTAGAAAACCTTAAAAACTTACCTTAAAAATCAAATTTGGAGAAACTTAGAAGTCCTTTGGTGTTTTCCTTTGTTGGCCGAAATTTGCAAGTGGAAAAGAGAGAAATTGGTTCTTCATATCACATATATTTATATACAAAAGAAATGATGATCACCTTATGTGTTGGTTAAACCCTTTAAGACCACTTGTCACCTTTCTCTTTCTTCATTTATTACACATGCTAAATGGTTGCTTTTGATTGGCCAACATTAGATTTTTATAGTTTTCTTTTTCCTTTACTTCTTTCCACTTGTCCCTCTTCCCATAGGATATCATAAAGTTGTCCCGGGTTACCCATCCGGTCCCGACACGATATCGAGCCCACTTTACGTTCCGGCGATTAATCGATCATATCTTTTAAATCGTACAGTTTCACGAGTCATACTACATATAGTTTTGATCCTCTCGACCTCTACTTTCTATTTATAAGGTCTATTTTAGGTTTCCAAGTCATTTTGAAAAATTACCGATAAGCCCTCAACTTTTTACAAAATTCCCTTTAGGTCCTTTCCTTGCTCGGGTTTTCTTCCGGCTCCGTTTCTATTGACGATCGTTTCATATATCACCCCTCGTCATCCTCTATGTACTCATTTTTTTATTTCCTACTTTAAATTCATGTATAACTTTAATTGATAATGACCAAAATGCCCCTAGTCAAAATGTCTTCATTTTTCTTTAACGGGACATTTTCTGGAAAAATCGTTACACGTCGTTGGACCCGATTAATCTCTAGAATATTCTTCCGGGGTCGGATATGGGCACTATTAAGAACTTCCGACTCTTAATTTTTAAGTTTACATAGTTACCCCTAACTTTTGAGAAATTTTCACTTAGGTCCTTTTGATATCCCTTCCTGACCTTGCTGTTTTTCTTTATTAATATCTTTTTACTCACAACTTCAAATTAAATAATTCTTATTCCCAATGAAACTAGACATCCGGGGCTACATTGTGTCAAAATTTCAGGTCGATCCGAGCTATATCTGATTTTTGACGGTCCTTCGAAGTCAAGCCTACTATGCTGTCCTGAGGCAGCTTGCACATTGTCTACTAAATCCATCATATCTTATTCTGTACAACTCCAAATTGAGTAATTTCAAGTTATACATCTAGCTAAGACACAAATAAACAATTAAGTATTCTTTGAGACTCTCTAATTCTGTCGTTAACTTGGATGAAATTCGAGCTCAAGTTATAGGTCACGTTCTGAACTCCTTTGTTCTAAGCCTAAATCATATCCTCTATGTCTGTTTCTTACCAATCTGGGATTTGGGATGTTACACATAGTGTTGTGGTGAGTAAGGTGCATCATGATAGTTCAGTTGTGGTGCAAGGTGAAGAGTTTTTGGGTGATTTGATTAAAATGCCTTTTAAGGAGTATGATTTGATCTTAGGCATGGATTGGTTGTCTAAGCATGGAGCTGTGGTAGACTGTCAAAAGAAGTCTGTTACCTTGAGAACCGGTGATGGTAGAAGTGTGATGGTATCTAGTGAACAGAGTCAACTTGCATCCTTGTTTGTTTCAGCTGTTGCAGCTAGGAAGTTGATTAGAAAAGGATGTGATGCTTATCTTGCTCATGTTGTGGATACCAGAGTAGTGGGTTCTCAACTTGATAGTATACACACAGTTGCGGAATTCCCAGATGTGTTTCCTGAGGAGTTGCCAGGGTTACCCCCTGAGAGAGAGGTTGAGTTTGGTATCAATTTGTTGCCTGGTACCACTCCCATCTCTATTACTCCTTATCGAATGGCACCGCTGAGTTGAAAGAGTTAAAGGTACAGTTGCAGGAGTTGTTGGATAAAGGGTTTATTCGCCCTAGTGTTTCTCTGTGGGGAGCTCCTGTTTTGTTTGTTAAGAAGAAGGATGGTACTTTGAAGTTATGCATCGATTATAGGCAATTGAATAAGGTGACTATTAAGAATAAGTATCCTTTGCCTAGAATAAATGATCTCTTCGGTCAGTTAAAGGGAGTAGCAGTGTTTTCCAAGATTGATTTGAGATCAGGGTACCATCAGTTGAGAGTCAGAGCTGAAGATGTTCCTAAGACAGCTTTCCGCACAAGGTATGGGCATTATTAGTTCTTAGTGATGCCTTTTGGGTTGACGAATGCACCTGCAGCTTTCATAGATTTGATGAACAGGGTGTTTAGGCCCTATCTAGATCAGTTTGTGGTGGTTTTCATTGATGATATTTTGGTGTATTCGCATAATGAAGAGGTTCATGACAAGCATCTGCGGATTGTATTGTAGACCTTGAGAGAGAAGCAATTATATACTAAGCTGTTAAAGTGTGAGTTTTGGCTTGATCAAGTGACTTTTCTGGGTCATATAGTTTCAGCAGATGGTATAAGATTTGATCCAAATAAAGTTGAGGCCATTTTGAATTGGAGTCCACCGAAGTCTGTGACTGAAGTCAGAAGTTTTTCTGGGTTTGGCAGGCTATTATCGACGGTTTGTGAAAGGTTTTTCTTTGATAGCTACTCCACTTACCAGATTACTTCGAAAGGGAGTTAGATTTGTATGGACAGATCAGTGTCAAGCTAGCTTTGAGCAGTTGAAGGAGATGTTGACTCAAGCTCCTATTCTTACTTTGCCTGTGGAAGATAAACCATATGTGATTTACAGTGATGCTTCACCTAATGGTTTAGGATGTGTTTTGATGCAAGAAGGTAGAGTCATAGCTTATGCTTCTCGGCAGTTGAAGCCGCATGAGCTTAATTATCCAACGCATGATTTGGAGTTGGCAGCTATAGTGTTTGCTTTGAAGATTTGGCGACACTACTTGTATGGGGAGAAGTGTTTTATTTATACAGATCATAAGAGTTTGAAATATTTGGGTGTTCAGAGGGAGCTGAATCTTCGGCAAAGACGGTGGTTGGAGTTGATCAAAGACTATGATTGTTTGATTGATTATCATCCTGGTAAGGCAAATGTTGTTGCGGATGCCTTGAGTCGGAAGTCTTTAGCAGGTTTGACTGCTTATTCGCTCTCGTTGCTTGTTAAGTTGAGAGCGTTGCATGCTAGTTTTGAATTATGTGATGATGGTGCATTGTTGGCTCAGTTGCAGTTGAGACCGGTGTTGTTGGATCAGATTAAAGAGGCTCAATTGGCTGATGAGAAAATTCAGAAAGTTGTGTTAGATTGCCAAAATGGGGAGAGCCGAGATTTCCATGTGAGAAGTGATGGTAGCCTTTGGTTCAAGGATAGATTGTGTGTTCCTGATGATGCTAGTTTAAGAAAGATTATTTTGGAATGAGCACATCAATCGGTTTTTGCTATGCACCCTGGGAGTACTAAAATGTATCATGATTTGAAGCAGCATTACTGGTGGTTAGGTATGAAGAGAGATATAGCGGAATTTGTATCCAAGTGTCTCACTTGTTAGAGGGTGAAAGCTGAGCATCAAGTTCCAACTGGGTTGCTTCAACCTTTATCAGTGCCTGAATGGAAATGGGAACGTGTGACAATGGATTTTGTATCTGGTTTGCCATTGACTCAGAAGAAGCATGATGCTATTTGAGTGATTGTTGATCGGTTGACAAAGACAGCTCATTTTCTTCCAGTTAGAATGGATTATTCTCTTGAGAAGTTGGCTGAGCTGTATATCAGTGAGATAGTGAAATTGCATGGAGTTCCAATTTCTTTGGTGTCTGATCGAGATCCTCGGTTTACTTCAAGATTTTGGAAAAGTTTACATGGTGCTTTGGGTTCTCGATTGCACTTTAGAACTGCTTTTCATCTGCAGACAAATGGGCAGTTAGAGAGAGTGATACAGATTTTAGAGGACATGTTGAGAAGCTGTGTCATTGAATTCTCTGGAAGTTGGGACAAATTTTTGCCATTAATGGAATTTGTTTATAACAATAGTTATCAGTCTAGTATTAAAATGGCACCTTATGAGGCATTGTATGGTAGAAGATGCAGAATGCCTCTATGTTGGAATGAAGTTCGAGAAGGAAAGTTGATTGGTCCCGATTTGATTAAGGAAATGAACGAGAAAGTGAAGATAATTCGGGATTGGTTGAAAGCAACTTCAGATCGACAGAAATCTTATTCAGATTTGAAGAGAAGAGACATAGAGTTTGATGTTGGAGATAAAGTATTTCTAAAAGTGTCTCCTTGGAAAAAGATTTTGAGATTTGGCAGAAAAGGGAAGCTAAGTCCTCGTTTTATTAGACCTTATGAAGTATTAGAAAGAGTTGGACCAGTTGCTTATCGACTCACTTTGCCGCCTGAGTTGGATAGAATTCATAATGTCTTCCATGTTTCTATGCTGCGGAGGTACAGATCAGATCCATCTCATGTTTTGTCCGTTGAATCTACTGAGGTGAGTCCGGATCTAACTTTTGAAGAAGAACCAATTGCTATTTTGGCACATGAAGTGAAAGAGTTGAGACATAAGAAAGTGCCAATTGTGAAGGTTCTTTGGAAGAATCATGGTAGAGAAGAGTCAACTTGGGAGAGTGAGCAAGCGATGCGAAATCAGTATTCTCAACTGTTTCAGACTTGAGATCAGGTAATTTCGAGGACGAAATTTCTTTTTAGAGGGGCAGAATTATAATATCCCAAAGTATACCCTAAAAGTTTTGAAATATTTATTGTTGTATTTGGATTAAATGTATATGTTTAAATGGAAAGAGAAATGAGGTAAGGGAAGAGTGTATATGTTGTATATATAGTGATATATACAACATATACAAGTCAAAGAAATGGAAGTCAAAGAAGATTAATTAATTATTTTAAATTAATTAAATTAATTAAATGGAAAATTGAATTAGTGAGTGGATGATGATATTTGTAATATTTTATTATTTTATTTGCTTGGTTAAGAATTAAAGGATGATTGAATGGTTAAGAGAAGAGCTGAGTGTTGACTTTGCTCTTCTTTCTTCTTCTTCTTCTTCTTCTTTCCTTGTTTGGCCGACCATCACCATAGCAAGAGAGGAAGAGAGTTTTTGATTTTCCAAACTCAAGATTGAAGGATGTTTCAAGTGATCAAGTTGGAAATCTAAGAAGTTTCATCATTTTTGGTAAGTTTCCACTTGATTCCTTAGTTTTCTTTTAAGTTGTATTTGAGTTTGATGGTTGATTATTGATGGTATGAGTATGTTTGATTGTGGGGTGTTTGAGAGTATTTGGTTTATTTGATTTTGATTTTTGGGGTTGGATTGAAGAGAAAGTGTTAGGTTTGGGGGAAGAACAAGTGTTGTATTTGAGTTGTGTGTATGTGATGGTTGTGAATTGGTGTTTGATGTATGTTTTGAATTGTTTTGGTGTTTTTGCAAGTTATTATGGTTTATGGGTGTGTTTAGTTAAGTTTGTTTGAAGTGGAAAATGGTGGAAGTAAGAGGTTTGTTGGATGTGTTGTTGTTGTTGCCGAAATCAGGATTTTTGGCCTGACACGCCCATGAGCACAGCCAGGTTTTTGGGCGTGTCAATGGTTCTGTGTTCTTGGATGGGTGACACGAGCAGTGACACGCCCATGTCACTGAGCGTGTCACAGCTTCTGTGTTGTAGTAGCATTGACACGGCCAGTGACATGCCCATGTCACTGAGCGTGTCATAGCTACTGTGTTGCGGGAGGATTGACATGGCCAGTGAATCGCCCATGTCACTGAGCGTGACAAAGCTTCTGTGTTGTGAGTTTAGGGCACAGTCAGGGACACGCTCGTGTTGTTGAGCATGTCATGTGTAGAGTTTGCCCTAGTTGGTTCTTAGCCTTATTATCTCATGTGTATCTCTAAGTGAGTGTGTATGATCACCTTTGGTTTAGATTTTGAAGAGAGTTGAGTTGCCCTAATCCAAGCGTTGTAGGATTCTTAGAAGAGGAAGTGTTTAGATTGGTATGAGTTGCTCTTGAGGTAAGTACAAACTTACATGGTTGCATACATTTACATGACTTTGAGACTTAACACATTTGGTTGTAAATGTGTTAAGTAAGTTATTACATTGTTAATACAGTTGATTAATATTATGATTTGCATAATGTGAAAGATATGACGATCATTTAAAATGTATGTCCAATGCAATTGGCTATGTATACTTTAATGATGAGATGTGAAGCCATTGTGTTGGCTATAGTGATGCAAATGAAATAATTGAGGCATGATTGCCTAGTTTAATTATGAGAAATGAAATGAGAAATGAATTGTGAAAGAGATTGATAATGAGATAAATGAATTAATTGTATGCCTAGTATGTTATTCAATTTTCAGAGTTCTGGGTTTGGTGGCATGCCTATGAATTGCTGGACAGGTGAAAAGACTGGGTCGTAAGCCAAGTCCAGCTGATAAATATGAAAAATGATATTTTTGAGGTGAAAAGACCGGGTCGTAAGCCTCAAAAATAGTAACAGTCTAGCCGGGTTGATGACCAAGATACTGAGGCCCTAGGGTCTAGCCGGGTTGAGGTCCAAGAGACTGGGTCTGTTACACTATCCATGGATAGATATATATGTATCGCCTATGGACTTGATGAATGTGATTATGGACCAAAGCAGTAACTCTGAACTTTGAATAACATATTAGATCCTTTTTGGGCCCATGCTTATCTTTGTTTCAATGTGAATCATAAATGGTAAAACAATTGAATAAGATAATGAAATGTAATGTTATGAATTATAGCATTTTGAATATGATCTCTATTGTTGAAAGTATGACATTGTAATTGCATTAAAGCATATTGTTATTGTGGTTTGTACCACTAAGCCTATGGCTTAGCGCGATTGTGGTTCATCGCGCAGGTGATAGGGTAGAACCGGAGAGTTCAGCTAGACCGAGTCGAGTCTAGACTCTGAAGTGTTGATTGTGGGCTTAAAGATCAGAGACGAACTGCCAAACATGTATAAACTTTATGTTTTGTAAATATTTATTTTGATATATATGTAGATGTAAATACCGCTACATTTTCCGCTGCTTAATAAATAAATGTTTTACTTATTATGTTCCATAATATATATATATATATATATGAAATGTTTTAAATTTTCCTCATATTATTGTAGAAGAGAAAATTTGGGTTGTCTTATATAAATCGTGGCACTCCTATATCCGGTATACATATAGTACAGATGTAGTAGTATGTAGTGTGCGTATACGGGGTATAGGGGTGTTACAGTCTTAGTGCACCACGAGACCAGAGTTGCCAACATATCATGTAAACTTTTGGTTTTTGTGATATATTGTGTTATTAAGAAAACATGTTGTATATATTAATATTTGTTTAGATTTTGTGAAATGTTTCAAGTACATTTTATATATAGTTTCTCAGACAATGAATAAAGTTGGAGAAATGAATGAATATATAGATTGAGATTGTATTTTATGCAGGTTGTGTGTTGTTTGATTTTTGAGAAAAAATTTTAAATTATAGATAAAACTCTGACGAAATTTTTTCAGAAATTTTCATTAATAAATGTTATTTTAATAATTAAATTACTTATATTTACATTTGTTTATCTAATAAATTTTCCTAAAATAAATAAATTATTTTATTGAAAAATTAGGAAAATTTTCTAATGACCAGAAAAGTGACATTCTTGTATTCTGTATATTTATTTTACATATACAAAGTATATATATTATATGTATATACAGTATAAGGTGTCACATACCAAACAAAAATAATGCCCCAACAATCAAATATGATATTCTATTAGAGCCATCACAATCAACTTCTCAAATCCCCATAGAGTTGCCACTATGAGCAAGAGGTATGGCTTCCACTCTTAGCAACCCTAGCACTGCTTAGGGCCAAACCCTCAAGGATCACAAGCCTAAACCTAGAGAAAGGAAACGCCACCCGGAAGACCTGGAAGGAAGGGGTGAAGACTCTCATCTAGGAATTTTCAGCCTTTTCTAAGTTCGAAAAGTTAAGTACGCATGGAAAAAATAAAAAAATGGCCTAGCACCCCAAACACCCGATACATTAGAATCGTCCTTCTTCTAGGTTCTAGTAGTATTTCATAATTGATTATTAATACATCATTTAAATAAACACAAATTGCCATATTATAGTGAAAAATATGAGCATTATATATAAATGTATGAATATATACATGTAGATGAAAAGAGACACCCACTTGCATAGAGACATGTGTTTACAACCCAAATATCCTTGGGAACAAATTACATAAAAAATACATCAACGCTGCAATATCAAGAGCCTACTAAATCGATTCTGAGAAAAGATAAAATTTATATTGATAAAAATCTACTACAACCATTCTAATAAAGCAAAATATTAATATGTATGAATGAATATACTATGATCATGAAATTACTAAAGATAAAAGCATGAAAATAGGAAACGAAATAATAAGGCAAAACAACTTGCACAGCCGTAATGATAAACAAATCACAATATATTGACAACAATGCTCAAACTCAACACAAATAATATATCAGCAGCAATAGTAGAACACAACAGAAATATAAATCATATACCATTATCAAATTCTTTTATGACTTAAATGCATCTATTTTGGTCAAGTTTTATTCTTTTTCAGTCCAAGCGTCCAGATGTTCTTAGATCATATAGTACGTGGTCTAGCATGTGCAAAGGAAGAGGAACCCACACCATTCTTCATGTAACTGCGATAAGGCGTGACGATTTTGCCACACTTTCTTGTGTGATTGCCAAGAGTGGCATTACTGCCACTCTCAAAGTAAGTGCCTGTGTTTCATTGCTTTTCTTCTACTGTAGAAGACCCACAAATGCACTAAGCTCTTATTATTCTCTCTCAAAGTGTATTTTATGTGTTCTCTCTTTACTGCCCTCTTTACTATTAAGAATCCAAAGATGCCCAAAAGACTCCTTTAATGCACATAGTCTATTTATAGAGGACTACTAGCAGAGCTTTTTCAGGAAATTTAAAAAGATTGGCGTGGTGTTAGAATGTGTGGGATGAAGATGTGGGAAAACACTTGATAAGACATCTCCTAACACGCTTTTGAGTTCACGCCATAGAGAGTGGGGATGCACCAGTCCTTCTGGCAGCCATGCCATAAAGAGTGTGGAGGGTATGCCATAAGGACTAGCGTAGGCGTACTCACCTTACGTCAATCTCATTTCCTCCTTCAGGTCGAGCTTTTTAAAGTCCAAAGCAGTATACAAGTCATAGTAAGCCATTCTTCATATTTCCCTTAATTCAGTTAGGCTCGGACAAAATCATAGTGTCTACACCAGGCCACGGGTATACTTTACTCAGACCGGACTGCAGGTAGAGGTTAACCCCATCCAACCCTACCCGAGTGCACTCTTACATTGCAACCTGCAACGCCATATTCAAAATTTGGAATGTTAGGCCTTTTTCTCAACCATTTTAGAATTGTATATTTCAATTTCGGGGCCATTCCAGTTTCATAGAATTTTCAATTTTGAACCGGAGCCAAAAAATTTTGAGATGGTTTACTGCTTTTGTACTGGAACCAAATTATTTTGAGATGGTCTTATTTCTGATTCCAACACTATTTCGATTTTAATCAATTTTGAGCTAATTTTGACCAATTAAATTTTAATTAAAAACTCGAAAACAGCTATTTAACTAAAACAAACAACTAAACTTCGTATATATCTAGAGAATAAATTCATATTTGATTTCTATTTCATAAAAAAATTATAACAAATATCCAACGCGTAAATTAATCCAACTTAGAATTTAAACAGATGTCCCTAACCCTCGGTGCTTTTGATCATGCCACTAGACCAGCTTTGGTAGGCTACAGAAAAGTTTACATTCAAACATTGTATTGGAACGAATGCATTAAACGCGTTAAATAGTTTGACAATAGGAGTACATCTCAATTTATCCAGTAGCCCTTCATTCTTGTAAACTTCAAACAGAAGACCCGACTAAATGTAAATCTTTAACTATTGAACAAAATGAGAGAAAAATCAAGCAATAAAGAATCAAAATTTAGTTGATCGAAAGAATCAATGAATCAAGATTTGTACATAGGAAAAAAAGGAAAAGAGGGGAAAAAGAGGACATCAGTACATCTTCAACATGCTCTGTAAAACAACAGAAGACAATGTTCTATTTACAAGTAGTTTCATCATCTTCTTCTGTTTTATGTTGCTGTTGTTGTTGAGAATGTATTTGTCGCCTAACTAATACTTCCAAAGCTTCCCTCATCCACCAATTTTGGCATACTTCTCTAGCTTCCTTAACGGTCACCTGAAAATTTTACACTAGAAATTAGTTATCAACTTCTCATAACCATATAAATTCCATTTTCAACTCAGTTTGATCAAAATATCTACAAATGATAAATCTATAACATACCCATTTTCGCTTTCGGATATTCTTTTCTGGCCAGATGTCTAATTGCTTATGAACAAGCAATGGAAACATATAGCCTTCATGCATTATTAGACCCCTTTTACTCGCATATATCCATTTACCCAACTCACACTGAAAAACAGAGCAAGACAATACATCATTAACCAATTCAAGTATAGTTCAAGTGAATATTCAGCAGGATACAACTAAAACAAATCGAACAAAATTTCATTAACATTGAATTAGAGTATTGAAATCATCTCCTGGAATGTGAGGTGGCAAGTCCAAACAAAAGTCCAAGCCAAAAAACATTTATGTTATATAAGATGTTATTGCATATACTTACTTCTAAACTACCAATTACTCCTGCTTCCTCCAGGGTTTCCCGCACTGCTGCTTCTTCCATGGATTCATCCTCTTCCCATCCTCCCTGCAAATTAAGTTTTAGGTTATGAAAAATGTCCACCAAGTACAGGGCCGTCTTGGATATTTTAGAGGCCCCGAGCAGAAATTAATATATGGACCCCTAAAAAACAGTATCGGAGTGAAAATTTTGAATTTGAGAGGCCGTCCAAAAATAAATATTTAGGACTTAAGGGCATAAAAATAACAATGTAAAACTTAAGAGCTCAAATTTTATTGTATGATGAACGTGGGGTCCAAATTTTATTGTATAATGAATAATATAATTAAAGTTCATACTTATAACTTGATTTTGATTATTTTTCACAAACAACAATCTCTGTTTTGAAGGAAACCTCATTAGCATCATCTATTTTATCTTTTAGTGCAGTGAAATGAAGAGAAATTCTTTCACGAAGGCACAATTTGCAATTTATTTTCAATAAATCTTTTAAAAGTGCTGCTATGTGAAGACTTAGAGAAACTAGTTTTCAATGAAATTGTAGTAGCGTGTTATAACCTTCACTCTTGATTTTATTACATTAAATTATGCAATTATTTTTTGTTAATTAAATATTTAAATACTTAGAAAATTCTAAGAAAATAATACAATGGAGTTCAATTAAATTAAACGATAAAAATATCCTTTGATTTTCATCACGTGTGGTAAAACCAAGCCATTCATAAATGATTAGGAGCAAATTCATGAGACGACAAAAATCAAAAATTGCGTGCAGTGTCTATTAGGATTGCAATAAAAAGGCACAATTTAAATCTTCAAGAGTAACAGTATGGAGGCCCGGCTCAAGAGGGGGCCCTGAGCGGTTGCTCAGGTTGCTCCCCCCTGAGCCGGGCCTGACCAAGTATATATTAATTATAGCTTTTTTTCCTATATTAATTATAGCTTTTCTTTCTTCTTTTCCTTTTTTCAGATTAAATCCTAATTATAGCTTTTAGATGGCTTTGAATAGAAGATTAATTTTATAAAACAGTATCTTCAAAATAAAATAAAATCAAATGATAATAGTACCTTAGGAAACAACATTCCTTGACCACTCTGTGAACTGATTACAAGAACTTCTATATCTTCGATGGAAGTTTTAGTTTCATTCATGGTAGATAGTTCATCAGTTTTCTTGTATCTATATGGAATGCACCTGCAGAAATTACAAATTGAAAAATAAGAGATTAATTGAAATATAAATTACCAGATACCCATCATTAAAAGTCTAGAAAAATATAAAAATTTTGAACATTTGTCCTCACTAATAAAACAAAAATATAGTATTTTCAATACAAGTAAACCAACTTCAGAAATTAACTATCAAGAACTAATGGAAAAAGTATTTTTTTTTTTAAAGAAGACACAAGATTCATCAAAATAGACAAACAAC
Organism: Garcia nutans; assembly: GCA_947685225.1. Taxonomy (NCBI): domain Eukaryota; kingdom Viridiplantae; phylum Streptophyta; class Magnoliopsida; order Malpighiales; family Euphorbiaceae; genus Garcia; species Garcia nutans. Next base: position 14,409,517 of record CANTUV010000040.1, read on the forward strand.
CCACTCCAAAAGTCCCAGATTTGAATAATTTCCCAACCTGTTAATAACACAAATTAATCAAAAAAATAAAGCTAAAATTAACCCAAAAAACAAATAGAACTCACCCTACAACTTGGCGACAGCCCCTTTCATAGCGCTGGAGATGGCGACCAGAGCGAGAAATCAAAGAAACCATTTTCTCAAATTGAGCAGGGAGCAATTTTGAAGGAAGTTTATCAAGCAAAGGGAGAAGAAAAGAAATGATATTTGTGAAGTTCCTAACAAAGAAAGAGAGCCCTCTCATGGCTTTTTTTCTAAATTTCCAAATAGAAAACTTTTGGTGGATTTACAAATTTTGAATAACCAAATTTGGATTAAGATAAAGCTAAAATAAGTGAATTTTTCTTTCTTTTTTTTTGGAAAATTTTCTTTTAATTTTTTCAATTTGGTGGCTATAATTGAAAAATCATATAGAAAGATTTGACATGGCAATAACAGAGTCAGATTGATTCTCTATTAATAGAGATAACAATAAGGAAGATGCTTCGTACACACATGATAGACACGGAGAAGGAGAAGAAAGTAACACACTTGCAAATAAGACACACGTGTGCCAGAGTTTAACTTTTATTTTAATTTTGTTTTTTTTTTTATTTTATGTTAACCGCAATTGTGATGTGTGACACTAGAACTCAGAACTTCAACATGTATTGCTTTGTATATTTGCTATTCAATTAATTTATTCATTAAAATTAAAATTTAAAATTAAATTATAATGCACATATTGTAAATTATTAATGCATAGATAAACTTTTTCATAAATTTCCTAAATTTAATATATCTTGGCTTCTTTTTATTCGTAATTGCAAAAATTTGGTAAACAATATTCTAAATTTATATTCTCTTTCAATAACAAATATTACTTTTGTTAATGAATTTTGGATGTTATATTATTTACATTAATCCCAAATTTTAGATTAATTTTTAATTCATGATATTTAAAAGGGATGGGTAATTCTCGCTGAGTTTTTAACATGAAAATCAAATTTAAATATAATTTAAAATTTTTATTCATATCCAAATTTAAAACATACAAATGACTTTATAATTTGATTAAAATTTAAAATATTTGATATTTTGTTATTTAAGCTTATTAAATTAGTTTTAGTGTGACAAAAAAAACAAGATTTCATAAATTTTAGATTCAAATATCAAACGATCTCACACCAAGACACAAGATGTCTCATGCCTCGCCGCGTCACAAGACACAGGTCTTCGTTTTGCAAAGCCATCGTCAACTAGCGGGCCACTCGTATCATTTAGGCCCCTAAAAGTGATAATACACGGTGCCCTCAATTAGCCATCCAAAGCAACCATCCTAATTGACCGTGACTAGATCATTCTCAACACATACAATACTAGTTAGCCTATTATTAATTTTTCCTATTATTTTGTTTCAATTTTCATATTTTTATTTCTATTTTTTATTCTAGGAGGATAATTGCAATCTAATTTTGGAATTGAATCAAGTCAAAATTGAACTTATTAAAACCATAATGGATCAAAATTAAAACCAAAACCGATTAAAAGTAAAATCAAAATCCTAGATATCTAGTTCTATTTTGATTTCTCAAGATATTAATCGTGGATCGTTAGAACTAGAATTAATATTTCAAATAATATATATATATATATATATTATATACATATGTATAATATTTATTGGTAGAAATTAGGTATCTGAGTGCCAATCTCAGCCATTAAATGATGAGACTATTGGCTTAACCAATGCCACATTTTATTTGTGTAATAAGCACACTAGCACCATAATTTTACTATCATTAGATCATATATATTTATAACTAATTTATAAGTCAAAGTCACATTTTATATGTGTAATAGCCACACAAACACAATAATTTTAGTATAATTACAATATATTATATTTATAACAAATATGAAGCTAAATATTAAAATTTATTATCAATATAATTTAATTTCAGTTTAAATTTTTTATTTACATTAAATCATACAATTTTTTAATCTAAATCAGAATTTTTTTTAATTTGTCTAAATCTAATTGAAATAATAAATAATCAAAATTAGAACTAAAATTGGAATTGAGTATAATTAGAATAAAAAATCCAGATTAGTCGTTTCTAAAACCGAAATTGAAATTAGGATTTTAAAATTAATTAGATGATGATGCCGTCAAATCTAAAATCAACAGAATCGTTAAAATTAAAAGTGAAATCTGTAGCTCCAAAATCGTAGTCATCCCTAATTTTAAGAAAAAATGTTGCAGCTTTTTGATATTGAGATTTTGAACTTCATTTTAATAATATTAAGTTCTCAGAATTATAATTTATAAATATTAAACTATTTTTTAATAAAATTGGCTAACGACGTGAATATCTTAACTAGCAAAATATTTTATATTATTAGCCAATTCTATTAAAAAATGATCTAATATTTATGAATCATAAATTTTGAAGATTCAATATCACTCAAATAAAGTTAAGAGATTTCAAAACTGGAGCTTTTCAGCTTATTGTAAATAAGTGATTTTTAGATTATAATCAGATTAAAAATAAGCAGTTAAACGTTTCTGTAAACTAGTTAATAATCAGTTGATAATCAGTTTATAATCAGTTAAGTGTTTCTGTAAAATCAGCTTATAATCAGTTTTAAATTGCAGAAACTGTTAAAATGACCAAACTGTCCCTGAGTTTATTTATTGTATAAAAATAATTTTTTAAATGTCAATTCAATAATAATAATAATAATAATAATAATAATATTTATTTATTTATTTAAGAAGAAACGTAAAAAAATTTTGATGGGAACTAAAGTATATAGGGTGGGCAAATTTGGAATATTGAAGATTAGGTAGGGATAGTATGGTCTTTTACTTGGTCAAAACTGCTTAAAAAATAAGTGCTTAAAAAAAGTAACAAAACCCAACTTTTAAAAAACTGATTAAAATCAGATTATAATCTACTATTTAAGTTTCCAGAAACACTTAAATAAACAACTTATAATATAAAAACTGCTTATAATCAGTTTTGACCAGCTTTTAAATTTTGAGAAACACTATCTTAATGTTAAAGAGTTATCAAGTTGAAATGCTCCAAAATACTTTATTCCTAATTTTAACTAAACAACACCTAGAATTTCAATAACTAATTTTAGGTTGCCTTCTGCAAAATTTTTTAATGCCTACAAGATATTTATAACAGGAGCAAAAAACATTTATGATAATACAATTTTTTTAGGGAAAATTTACATATAAGTCCCTGATATTTTTACAAAAATAAGAATTGGCTTTTTAAACTTTTTTTAGACTTAATTAGGCACAAATTGTATTCAAATGAACTTTTTAAACCCCTTCGTAAGAGGAAAAAAAAATATAATGGTGTTAAATAAGTTAAATGTTAAAATATTAAACTTAGAATTTAAAAATTTTAAAAAAATCCAGATTATATTCTTCATTTTCCAAACAATGAAGCCTAATATCCTTAAATCAAATTTGCCTCCTCCTTAAAGCTGCAGTCTCTCTCGTCCTCTAATCTGAATTAATGGTCTTACTTTCTCTTATTCAAACTGAAGAACTGAATGAATCTCTAATCATCAATGAAGCACCCAATTATATCTCGAATCTAGCCTACGAATGCTTGGCTTGCATACTTCAGTCTCTTAGCTCCAATGACTGCAAAAGTTGCTCTTTGGTGTATCACCGATGGTTGACAATAGAAGGACAGAGTCACCATTGGCTTTCTATTAATGCTCAATCAGATGTCCTCCTTATGATGCGGCTTTCTTTTTCTCACTTCGATGCTGCCATAGAACTGACTCTCAAATGTGACTGCAGATTTGCGAATTTGATTTTTGAATTTGATCAATGCTTGGGTTCTTGAATTTGGTTTTTGATTTTCTTTGTGAGCAATGGCTTGGGTTCTTGAATTTGATTTTTGACTTTATTCATGAGCAGAAGCTTGGGTTCTTGAATTTGATTTTTAATTTTTCTTCATGAGCAGTGACTTTGGATTCTTGAATTTGCTTTTTTATTTTCTTTGTGAGCGGTAGCTTGGGTTAAACAATTGTTGAGAAAATGAAGAAAAAATAATGAAAATGGATTTTTTCATACCTTTTTTTCTTTGTTTGAAGCGGGAGAAGAGATGAGAGAGGAAGCAGGTGGTGGTGCTGGTGGTTAATGCTTTTGATGGGATATTTTTACCGGTTTCTATTTTTTATAATTTTTTGTTCTTCATATTCATCAATTTTCCGATATCTGGTTTATTTTTTAGGTATATTTTTCTAGTTAAGATTTTTACAGGATTCTATTTTCTACAATTTTTGTTCTTTATGTTTATGAATTTTGTGATTTCTAGTTGATTTTCTGAGTATATTTTTTTTTGTTTCCTTGATATTTTAATTTCTAATTTTAAAGTTTTTATTTTAAAATAAAAATTATTATTTTAACGGAATGATTAGATTATTTTTAATGAAGGCCTTAAAAAGTTCATTTGAATAAAATTTGTGCCTAATTGAGAAAAAAGAATTTAGTAGTGAATCTATACTTTCGTCAAAATATTTTTAGCTTATCTGCAACTTATCCATTTTTTTATTACATTGGTGATTATTTAATAGGTTATGACAACAACTAATGATAAAAGTATAATTATTTTTTAGTTTCTATATCATTACTGCAAAAATTATTTTATTAATAAATTTTAATTTTTTACAGATTATAATATTTCAAATTTAAACTCAATTTGAAATTCGAGTCACTTAAAAAAATTATATAAAAATCTTATTCTAATATTTGAAAACAAAAGAAAAAGTTAGTCTATTATCACACATCAAATTCTAATTACTTTCGTTTTAAATTTTTTTTTAATTTTTTTAAATTTGTATATACCATTATCATTAATAAATGCCTTACATACTTGGTAATACAAAGAAAATATCTCATATTAAAAATATTATATATTTTTTGTTTTTGACTGGAAGCAAACTTTATTAGAATCAAAACGATACAGTCAAAGAGAATAACAAGGATCCAGCTGTCTCAGTCATCAGACCTTCCCGCACACACCCATATTAAAAACATTCTATTAATATTTATAAAACTTGTATGATTTTTTAATGTATCAAATTTTAATTAATAAACTAAGCAACAAATAATTATAGAGTGAATTTCCCTTTAATAATACAAATAAATATATATATTTTTTTTTATAAAAGATGCAACTTAATTCATTAACGAGCAAAAAAGTTTACATCCAAAGCAACAAGATGAGAAAAAAATATCAGGGCATTCCTCGATCCAAACTGAAAAAAAGGGAATAACAAACTAGATTTAGCAAGCTTATGCGCCACCTAGTTACGTCGCCTATGAACAAAACTCTGAAAACAAGACAGAAACACTTGCTGCAAATTATAAATTCTCGAATCAGTACACCAAGACCATACTGAAACTCAGCTCCATTTTAATTTTTTCAATGACATATTTGCAATAAGATTCGATGACCACTTTCATGAAGCTTAGGACTTTTGCCATTCTCATCCCCATTAAAATTGCCATAGCCTATGAAGTATCAGAATCCTAGCAACTTGTAACATTTTTTTATGAACACGCCAGAACAACACTACTATGGTCTCTATGGTCTCTGAATACAACTCCCAATTCCACAATTCCATCTTCATTCATGCTTGCATCTGTATTTATTTTAATAAAACCACCCAAAGGTAGAGACCACGAACTAGATGAAAGAATAGGCACTTAAGCAGGACCCATAGAAGTTTTCACTAAGGCTACACATTTCGAATATATTTACTTTGCTCGAGCTATAATTTGGCCAATAACAAAAGGGAATCCTTCTTGCAAGAATTTATTCCTTGTATACCATATTTGGTAGTAGAGGAAACCAATTGCCAAACCACCTCAAGAGCACAAGAGTCCATAATCTTTGCAAACCACTATTTAAAATTTGGACCATCCAGATTCTTCACTCAAAAGAATGATCCCATACATAATTTATTCTTGGATAGTCTCGACATAGATGTAGGATTAATTCTGAGTAAGTACAAAAGGGACAAGTGGAAGAAATTTGACCACATTGTCGATGTAAAGAAACCTTAACTCGGAGAATATTCAACGCGGCACACCATAAAAAAGGAGCATATTTTTTTGCGGTAATTTCAAATCCCAGTGCTTTTTCCAAAATGCCGAATTACCTTTCATTGAAGAGGCACCTTGGTTTGCATGGGCTAGTAAATTAAAAGCCACCAGATAACCTCTTTTAACCGAATAAAATCCGTTGAAATCATGGAACCACACCAGGAAATCCTCTAAGCCAAGATTCACAAGAGGAATAAGCTTGATTCTTTCCAAATTCACAAGAATGAAAGTACTATGAATAAGATCCCATTTCCAATCACAAATTTAAAAATTAATTAGAGAATCAACCGTGACATCTAACGGAAGACCTGACCTTGGAGTGATAATTTTAAAGGTGTGGGGTTGTGGAATCCATTTATCCTTCCAAACATTAATCGATCGGTCATTACCCACATGTCGATAACTTCCAGTTTCAATGATATCTATCCCCGGCTGCCAATTTATTCCTCCATATGTAGTTCGAATTTGACCCCGGGCCAGTCTTAAAGAAATCCTTATTATGAAAATATTTGACTTTATAATAAATTATACTTACACTTGAATTTATAATTTAAGAACTCATATATTTTAATTATTTTGATGGGTGTTAAAATCACTAAAAATAAATTTCTATTCTTAAATAAAATAAATTTTTAACAATGGTGAATATGCTCAAATCCATATAAAATTGACTGTTTAATTAAATTTCTTTTGAAAATCAAAATAAAGCTTGAACGAAAATTATTTTGGTGGGGATGGAGGGTTTATGATTAAGAATTAAAATTAAATTTAAATTAAAAACTAAAGATAAATAACAACAAAAACAATTTAAAAAAAAAGTCAATTGAATTAATTTCAGTTGAAGAAATAATTTCAGTTTCAATTCTTTAGATTGATCATTGATGCAAAAATAATTCTCCTTAATTTTTAATAAATCAGTTCTACTAGTTGGAGATGCTCGCAACAATCAATCATGCCTTGTTTATAAATTAATTAGAAGATGCTTGCCAATTAACCATTGCTTATGAATAACCTTATAGAAATGTCTTCATAATTTAATTCACTAACAACTTTAAAAATTAGAATGACTTAATTCTAACTAGTAAACTCATCTGCGTGGTTCATTTGAGTTAGATTATATGTTTTCTTAGTATTATATATAATTGTTATTAATTATACAAATAACAAGAATAATTACGAATTTAAGCATTTCAATTGGGGATATATTGTTAAACTAAATGCACAATGGGTCTTATTGAATAAATGTCAAAATAATAATATTAATAAGCCATAAAAAATATATAAATACTAAAAAATTAAAGAAAAAAATAAATTATTTAAATCTCACAATCTTTTGTTGAATTGAAATCTCAATTATCCTTAAGCGATTGAAAAATTAGCAACACATAATTTGAATGAAGAAAAACTCAAAATAAAATAAATATAAAAAAATAATGGATAGAAGTCATGGACTAAAATTCTCAACTCAAGTCAAATTCGTTTTGTGGTTGTTGCTCCCATTAAATAACTTCTAGGATAAAGTCATACTTCAACTCTAATTAGGAAAAAAAAAATAAAATTATAAAAATCCTAAAATAATAATAATCTTCTTTTCTGAACAAGAATAAAGTCTCAAAAGATTATTTGATATCCATCCAAAAATTGCAATATATCTTTATCCCAAAAAGATAAGAAATTTCAGCTGTAATAATTTTTTCTCTTTTGATTAGGTCTGGTAGAGTTTAGCCTTGTCCAAACCTTGTGCCCAATGCCTTGAAAATTCTATAGAGAAAAATTCTAACAGTGATGCTTATGAATACTTGTATGGTCATGTATCTACCCATACAAGTCTATGTTGTGCTTTTATTTGATCCTTATATTTTTTCAAAAATATCTATCAACAACTCCTTATAGGCACTTTTCTCCTTTTTGCTCCTTTCAATCCACACCTTTATAAATATGACCAAATCAGCAAAAATAGAGGATAACAAATCTAAATTCAATTCTAAAAATAAATAAATTAAATGAATAAATTGCTTGTTATCATAATACTAATAATATTCAAGTTAAATTTCAATTAATATTTTATCAAAATTGCTGGCCAAATCTTGACCATAAAATATTTTAACTTTTTAATAAAAATAATTATCATAAGATATATTTTTTCTCTTTTTATTAGTTAATTTCTCCTCTTATTAGCTATCGGGTCACATTTTGCTTTCTATTTGTTAAATCCCCATTTCTTTCTCATACACACTCTCCTTATTTGTCTCTCTTTTCGTCCCAATTATTAAAACGCCACACCGTCCTTGCCTCCACTCTTGCCTTAATTTGTGTTCTTTATAATTACTTTATTTTGAATTTTTTAGATAAACCAACTAAAAAACAAATAAAAAAATAGTCTCCTTTACTTTATCCCCTGTAATCTCTTTATAAATCCATTTTATTTGTACTCCATACCTTAATTATTTTCATTGACAGATAGTTAATATTGACTTTTTTTTTTATAAAACAATATTGACTTAAAACAATTTAAAATGTCTCAATCGAATGGTAAAATAAATCATGTACTCATTTACCAATATGGTAAACAAGCAATTTTTAATCAGGTGTCTACTAATTTTATATTAAAAAAATTAATATTCATTATAGAGCTTTTGTAGTAATTTAATTTGACAAAATACTGAACAAAAACCTATTTCAGTAATATTATCATTATGATAAAGAGGTATGTGAGTTTTTAAAATATAAATTAAAATTTAAGAGTACTTTCATTAAGTCAGTCCAACTACTGATTGAAATTTACCAAATAATTCCATGCATTTTCTTTAAATTCAGAATTTCATCTCATTTATTTAGAAATCTCAAATTTTTATTAAAAAAATTTTATTCTCCGATGATAATTTTCATAAACCTCCCTCCATACAGTTTAAAAATATTATAAATAAATGTCATTTTTTCTAGGCCTTTTTATGAACTTAAAAGTTTCAATTTCAAAAATACTAAACTTTAAAAAATATTTCAAATAATATTTTTTTTTTCAAGAAAACCTCATCCCTCACTTCAAATATTATTTTTTTTTATAAAGATACTTTATCCCTTACTTCAAACAATATTTATTTTAATTTTCACCTCTTTTTTTTGAAACTTTACTAGTAAATAAGCATATTCCAATAAAAATAAGAAAAATTAATTTTTTAAATTACATTTTCAACATAAAAAATATATTGATCTTTTATAAATAAAAATTTTTGATTTTAATTTTCGATAAAAAATAACACTCACAAAATTTATACAAAAAGTAAACTATATAAAAATATTTTAATAAAAATTATTAAATTTATTTTAAATAAATTTTATATATTATACACATAAAAATAAGTTCAAAAGAAATTAAGTTTGTTTTGTATATATTATGTGTATATTTTGTGTTTTTTGTATGTATATTATGTATATGCCTTGTATATTGTGTGAATATTATATATTTATTGTATATGTTACGTGCATGTAAAATTTAAAAATAAAGTTAAAAAATATTAAGTTTATTGTATATATGTTGTGTGTATGTTATATGTAAGTTTATATTTATTGTAAGTATTATATATATATTGTATATATTTGTGTATTTTGTATATATATTGTGAATTTGGGAATAGTAAAATTTATTCATGAATAAAAAAAATAAATGAGTTTAAAAATAAACAAAAAAAGAGTACAACACCATTCATGAGAAAGAAAAAAAAAAAGGCCAAATGCGTATTCCTTCTATTCATAAATATATATCATTTTAAGAGTTTTACACATAAATTAAAAAAAAATTGTATAATAATCTATTTTATATAATTATTTTACTAAATTATCATTTTCCTTTAATTTATTATTCATTGAGAATTGTAGAAATTTAGAAAGATTAAAGTTTTAAATTTTTTTTTTTGAGAATTGTAGGAATAAATTTAAAATAAAAATTATAAAATAATTATAATTTTTATAAAGTAGTAATTATTTAGGCTTAATACATACATTGCCACTCAAACTTGGCATATTTGATCATTTTGCCTCCTATACTATTTGAGTAACTATTTTATTCCTCAAATTTAGTTTTTCATAACAAATTGACTATTATTTTTATATACCCAGTTTTTTAATGGCGCATGAATTGTAATCGCCTTGAAAATAAGAATTATGATCGTCCCCTTATTAACTCCAGCCAACAAATAAAAATTTTCGACGAAACATGAAAATTTTCGATCGTTGAAGATTTTACAAAAAAAATTATCTTCTTCTTCTTCTTCTTCTTTTCAAATCTATTCATTTGCAAAATTTCTGGCAAAATAGAAAGTTGAAGCAAAAAAAAAAAAATTCCAGCCAACGAATGAATTTTTGGCAAAACATAAAAATTTTTTATAGTTGAAGATTTTGAAAAAATTTAATTTTTTTCTTCTTCTTCTCAAATCTGTCCATTTTCTTAAGAAATAAATAAAAATATTTGATAAAAATTTTAGATTATTGAAGAAATTTCAGATATATCAATTCTCCTTCTTCTTCTTTCTTTCATTAGATTTTTAGATAAAAAAATTAGATTCAAAACACATTTTTTTGAATCGGATTTTATATTAAAAATTAAATTTTTTTTTTGGCTCCGGTCACTGTAATTTCTGCGAAAAGCTTTGTTTTATGGTTTAAGGGTATTATTGTAATTTTACTGTATATATTAAATTTTTTTAAGTTATTGGAGAATATTTTTGATATTTTACAATATAAATATACTGTTTCAATCAATTTCATGCATCTCTTAAGAGTAAGATACAAATATCAGCGATTAAAGGACAATGTGTTATGAAAAAAAATCAAATTTGAGGATTAATTTGTTATGAAAAAATCAAATTTGAGGGAAAAAATAGTTACTTAAATAGTATAAGGGATAAAATGATCAAATGTGTCAAGTTCGAGAAATAATATATTTATTAAACCTAATTATTTATAAATAAAATAATTGTCATTATGATAAGATTAAATCTCTTATCATAATTTATGGTAAACCACAAACACATTATTAATATGATTGAATTTTAGAGGTTGTTTGAATAAATAAGAGTATGATTTAATAATATATATAATATTATATAGTACTATATGATATAATATTATAAATGAGATTTATTGTATTTGGAGAAGTGAAATGATATAAAATGATTAAAGAATATTTTTTAATTTAATTCATAAAATTTATTAAAAATATTTTTGAGAGAAAGTTTTAAAATAACGAAAAATTACCAAATCAGTAATTTGAGACATTAATTAAATTTATGGTACCCAAATCATGAAATTACTATAACAATTCATAATGTAGAGAAAAAAAAAATAAAATGAATAAAAAATTAAATCATATTTAATGTTGTGAAATAAAGACAAATAATAATCCAAACATTGCTTTAGACTCGCATGCGTGTGTGGGAGCCTCTGAACAAGCGTTGACAAAGTAAAGCGAAAGAATTGGTCCTATAATATTAGGGAGTGCAAACACGCTCATTAAGTAATTTTATAGACTATTCTTATAGAAATAAGAAACATTCAATTGGAAGAAATAATACTTAGCTTTATCTCTCTCTTTTTTCCTGTTCAGAAAAAGCTTGATCTTCTTTTCAATTACTGAAGTTGAGACGTGTCGGTGACGTGTCAAAGTAGCGACAATAAAAGCAGCACTCAGTTATTCCTTTATTATAAATTGCGGCCCAACTAGTTGCTGAACTAGCTGACCATTTCGTCACGCGGTTTTCAATTTCAATCTTTATGATACCAGCTGATTCTTTAATTGTTTGTTGCTTTCCCAATATTTTTCTTTCCTTTCAAACTCTTTGTCTCTATCTACTTAAATTATAGACTATTAATTGTTAAAAAAAAATTAGATTATCACCTCCATATTATTTAAATTATTATTTTTAATTTATTTATATTTATAAAAAAATAATTATTTTTTAATATTATCTAAAATTATTTAAATGGTCTAAAATATTTTTTTATTAATTTATTAATATTAAAAATATTATACTCTTACTCTATTAATTAATTTATTAATAATAAGTGTATAATTAAAAATGATTAATTAATTTTTATTAATTTTATAAAGTGACAATATAAATAGAATATTTTTTTTATATATGTGATAATTTAAATAAGACGGAGAGATTAACAAGTGTTTAAGCTTAATAAGAAAAAATTTAGGATTTTTAATGATTAGTGTTGCAAAATTAAAAAAAAAAAAAGAAAGCAAAAATAAAGGAAGAATAAAGTGTCACGCTCGTGGTCCTTAAAGGCTACATGAGATTCATTTTGAGTCTGTCTCTTCAAAAATTAAAGAAAATAGAAGTTCTAGAAGCAAAATGGATGCAACGATTGTGACATTGCATGTCCACGACCGTGTGACCTATTTTCCTACTACTTGAGCAAAGAATAGGAAGAAAAATAAGATTTTTTAGCCTCAATTTAAATGCCACGACCGTGACAATCAAAAGGACCACGCCTATGGCCCACAAAGCTGCTATTTACAGCTGGAAAACAGCTCAAAACAGTTCAAACAAACTCAGACCACTACTGTGGCATCCATATGCCACGACAGTGAGGTAGAAATTGATGACTTTTAGCTAGAAAAATTAAATTTTAAATATCTATACTGCTGCAACTTGCATTTGACAGCTTGCAATCATCAAGAAGCCTCCAAACACTCTATATAAACACCATTCGTCCAAGGATTCAAGCATGCTTTTGATATTTTAAGATTGAATCTTGATTAAAGTTAGTGTTAGTTTTGTAAACAAGAGAGGGTTTTAGATACAAGTAAGAAGAGTATAGAAAAAAGATCAATTCTTATTCTTAAACTTGTATCAATTGAGTTCTAGTCTCTATCTTGAGAGAGGAGTGAATTAGGGTTTTAAGGAAGAAAATCAAGGGCTCCTAATGGAGTTCTTCTCTAAATAAAGAACTAGAGTTTGCTCTTTCTTGTTTTTTATGATATCAATCAATAATTATTGTGCTTTTATTTTAAATTTGAGTCACTAAACTCTTTTTAGGGTTAGTCCATTGCATTGAGTTTATTATGAAATACTTATTTGTAACACCCCTATACCCAATATACATACACCATATATACCCATAATATGTAATATACGTATATCGGATACAAGAATGTCACAATCCATTAAAAACAAACCAATCTTTAAACTTTAACATAAATCATCATAAGTTAATTTGAGTAAACTTAAAACGTTTAACTTATATTATAGAAAGTAACAAATAAAACATCCCTTGTTAAAATACATATACATATATCTTCATTACCCCAAAAGTTTATCCAAAATATTTGTTTAATAAACAACGAAAAATGCAGCGGAATATACATATGTATACATCAAAATCAATATTTACAAAAATATAAAGTTTATACATGCTGGCAGTTCGTCTCTGATCTTGAAGTCCAAAAATCAACACTTCACAAGGGATCACAAGCCTAGACTCGACTTGGTCTAGCTAAACTCTCCGGCTCAACCTAATCTACCATGTCACCTGCACGATAAACCACAATCGCACTAAGCCAAAGGCTTAGTGGTACAAACCTTGATAACAATATGATTCAAATGTAATGCCAATGTCAAACTTTCAAGAATTAGAAGTAATATACAAACATATCATATTTCATAACATTAAATCTCATTACCTCGTTCAATTTTTTCCATTTTTCATAAATCACATTACAACATAGACAAGCATGGGCCTAAAAGAATCTAATATGCCATTCAAATTCTAGAGTTACTATTTTGGTCCAATAATCACATTTATCTAGCCTGAAGGCGAATCATTATCACAATGAGAATTAACTCATATGTAACATCCCAACTAGACTTCAAGGACTAGGCCCAACCCAGCTTTAAGGGGAGCACAATATCACCCAACTTGTAACACTCTTATAACCTATATACGTACAATACATATTTTTAGCATATGTAAAATATGCATTTACTGTCTAAAAATGTCACAGACCGATTTAATAAAAATTTTCAAATTTCTGTTTTAAGATTTCAAATACTAATATATAAAATAAATAGTATATACATATTCTTTGCTTGTTATAGGAATCCAAAATAAATATTTTATATGAAAATCTTTGGAAAAAATTCGCCAGAGTTTTGTTTGTAATTTGAACATTTCCAAAATTCAACAAAACACAACTTGCATAAAACAAACACTCCAAATAAAATCAATTCACTAATTCACCAATACTTCTCAATTTCTCCATATTTCTCAAAATACTTATATATAGGTATATATATATTAACATTACATATAAAATCCCATCTTAAACAAAAATATTCAAATCATTCTTTACAATTTACAATATCTGCTTCAAAAACATATCATAACATACATAATATAAAAAATGTACATGCTGGCAACTGGCTCTGATCTTGATGTACCCAAAACAACTCTTCAAGCTCAAAAAATACAAACCTAGACCCGACCAGGTCTAGTAAAACTCTCCGGCTCTACCAAAACATCTATGACACCTGCGCGACGAATTACAATCGCGCTAAGCCGAAGCCTAGTGGTACAAACTTTGATAACAATATAGTCCAAATGAAATGTCAATGCACAAACACATATACATATCACAACTCATAACATTATATCTCATTATATTGCTCAATTTTATCACAATTCATAATTCACATTAAAACAAAGACAAGCATGGGCCCAAAAAGGATCTAATATGCTATTCAAATTTCAGAGTTACTGCTTTGGTCTATAATGACACCATGTGTCTAGCCCCGTAGGCAATATATCCATGGATAATGTAACAGCCCCAGTCTCTTGGACCTCAACCCGGCTAGACCCTTAGGCCCCAGTATCTTGGTCCTCAACCCGACTAGACTGCTACAGTTTTTTAGGCTTATGACCCAGTAAATTCACCCCAAAAACATCATATTTATCAGCTGGCCTGGCTTACGGCCCAGTCTTTTCACCATTCCAGCGTTTAGCCCGCAGGCAACCATAGGCATGCCGCCAAACCCAGAACTCTGAAAATTGAATAACATACTAGGCACACAATTTATTCATATTTCTCATTATCAAATTCTTTCATAATTCCTTTATCAAAACTTTTCTCATTTTCTCATGATCAAACTAGGCACATTGCCTTATTATATCATCTTTTTCTCACTTTTTTTTTCATTTATTCATTTTTCTCATTATCAATTTCTTTCTCATTGTCATATATTCAATCTAGGCACATTGCCTTATTTGTACAATTTTTTTTCTCATTTTTCTCATTTTTCACATCTTTCTCATTTTTCTCACTTTTCTCACTTTTCTCATTTTTATCAATATTAATTCATTTCATTATTCCACATATCTCATTTTTGCATTCACAACACATTACCCAATTACTTTGGGTATTTTTACATAATATACATATTTCACATTCTACACAATTTAGCCATTATCAATGGTTTTTCACAATGCATTTAACACATATATGACATTACAAATGTCATAGCATATTATTAATACATAATCAATGAACCAAGTAACTTAACACATTTTCCAACCAAAATGTGTAAAGCCCAAATGTCATGCAAATATAAACAATAGTTTGTACATACCTCTACTAGCAACCCAAAGCAAGCTTAACACAACCTCCAATCCTATCCTTCCAACTTGCCCTTCACCACTTAGATGAAGCAAATCAACCACCCTCAATGCCTATACCAAATATGATCATACATAATCATTTAATATCACATTCTAAGGTATTCTCAACATCAAACCATAATTAAACATCACTCTAAACCAAATCCCAAAATTAAACTTCACCTCACTTTAACTTTGAAAAACCATATCAAGCCATTTAAAGTAGTGTTTTAAGTTTATTAATATCATTAGAAATATATTTTAGTATGTTTAAACCAATTACATTAATTAATCACATGCTTATGTCCAAAACCATAAAATGACATAACCTTCACCATTGAAGGATATCCATTCCAACTCAATCCAATTATCATTTCAATCTTATTTCCACCACTTATATCCTTCAATAACATGGTTTAAGTATTAAAATCAAACAATTAATCATTCTTTGAAAATTCACTTTTCCAAAACTCTAAATCAATACTACCCTCTTCAAACTCTAACCAAACACAACCAAATCCAATATTTGACTTTAAAATACTTGTTTATGCATCAAAACAACTCATTTGGAATCAATTTGCAAAATTAAAAATTATGATTTCAAAAACTCAAATGTTTCATAACCCTAAATTCTCTCTCTTCACCAATCTTACCCAAACTCAACCATTTCTTTAATCCAACCTTAAAATCATTATTTATTCATCAAAAGAACATCTTCCATACCCATTCCAATAATTATAACATGCTGTTTCAAAAACTCAATTCATACATATTCATAAACTTTAAAGAACTTCATAATTTTGAAAATAAAACTTACTTACTTGTTGGAAAATCACCAAAACTACTCTTATTCCCTTGAAACCTTGAAGAATTTGATGATAGAAGAAGCTAAAAATTTTCCTCTTTGGCTATGAAATTCGTCCTTGAAGGAAAGAAGAAGAAGAAGAATTTATTTTTTTTATTTCTCTTTCCTTTCACCATTTAATTTTAAACTATATATATATATTAAAATAATTTAATATTTAATTATTTAATTATTTATTTAATAAATTAAAAGTCCTAAATTCCCTCTTCCATTCAAAAATAATTTATTTTTGAATTATTTTATTAATTTTAAAATTTTAAGATTTAATTACCAAAATACCCTTTTACTTTGACTTTTCTTTTAAAAAGTGTTGACTTTTATATGTTTTGTATATTTTACATATATATCACATATATGTTCTACTTTTTCATTTAAAACCCCTTCATTTATCATTTAAAATGATTAATTTAATTTTTCCATTTCAATTATAATTTATATTATCAAATTTTCAAAAATTAAAACTTTTCAAAAATTTGGGATATTACACATATGCACAAGTAATGTGTATCTTATATACACATCAAATGTACCTTATATGTGCCTTAAATATTAAGTATGTAATGTATTAATCCAACATATACAATTAATATACCATATGTATATGTTATATATACTCTAGATATATATATTGAGTATATACAATTTATATCTCCAAATACTTATTTAATTTCTCTAAAATCACGGATGTTACAATTTTCTCCCCCTTAAATAATTTCGTCATCAAAATTATCCAGTATAGTAATAAATCATCCAAATTATTATTTTACCAAATTACATAATTTCTATTCCCCCCCTTAGATTCATTCTTAATTTCCTTTTTACCATTCCCTAACACATCATTATACTGTCTATTTACTCAAACAGTCACAACAAATTATTATATCAATCGATTTGTCATTAGACAAAAATTAGTTCATCTCTTTAATATATATACCCGCACACCTATTGCACTCAAGATATTTGATCACTTCATTAACTTAAAAATAACCTATTACCTTAAATTCAAATGTTGATAACTTTTATCTTAATACAATAATTTTACACATCTTCACTTTGATCATACTCTTTATACAATTACCCCATATTAATTTGACATCACCATTATACAACAGCAAAATCTTATTTTCTTAATAAGATTCATTCCCATTATACTATAACTAACATTTTTCTCTTATAATTATTTGAAAATAATATAACTTAGCTCCTTTCATATGCATATACATATCAGAATGTTGTATTAAGCACATTATCATATATCTTGCATATTCTTAATACAACTACACACATTGAATTTCAATAAATACTTGTAAACTTATTACATTTCGGATCAATTGATCTAACTATCACAATATGACCATCACAACATTATTCTATTCTGACCAACATTTAGTCTATTTTAAATTCATCAATCTATTTTCAATTCATGACCTGATTCTATAAGGTCAAATTTATTCTCAAATTTTAATTCTCTTCGAATTCATCATTACAAATAATATTCACTTCCCCTAGTCTCGTTTACTTTACACATCATTTTCATCAACTTATTCATTTTATACCACTTTCAAACACATTCATTATAACTCTTACTCACATTTCATAAGTCCTTTCATTTACCATTTTCTCACATTTCTTATAGTTACCTTATTTACATAAATCACTTTTCTTACACATCATTTAAAGCTCATCATATTTTCACAATTCTCTTCTGTTCCACATTTTCTATAATTATAAATAAATTTCTAACATAAAATTATAAGATACAACTATGCAAACCATAAATCTTGACCATGTTTCTTGTAGCATAACTATCAATCTTACCAAATCTATCCAACAGTCATGTCATCTCAGGCCCATGCCCGTAGATAACAAAACTAATCGGTCAATATACTAAACAAATCATACGACCATGGCATAATAATGGTCATGCCTGTGGCTTATAAATAAATAATGCCCCTCTATCATTCTTCTTCAAATATTTCCAATCACAACATTAAGTTCGTATCTTAAAAATCATATATTCATTTTTATTAATCTTTTGCTACACAAAGAGTTAACACATTTAAGCTCTGTTTCAAAGCAATTTACTTTTGATTACTTCTGTCTCTAAACAATTTACTCTTAATCATTTGATCATCATTAGCCTAACTCAAGTTTCAACAATATTATCATTAAGATCTCTTACATATACACATTCGTTCATATGCTAATTTTACACAATTTCCATTTATTACTCCATTTCTAATCTATCTCTTATAAAAATTTTCATTTATTTTTTTCACTTCCATACTTTTTTCACTATACGTTCCTTTTCCTTACAATCTCTTATTAATACGCATATACTTTAGGCCCAAAATACTATACAATCATCAAGTTCAGTTGTTAAAATAACAATTTCACCGTCCAACGCTGCTCGGGTCTATTCTCAATCTTAATTTCATCACATGACCTAACTCTACGCAGGTCAAGACCTAATCTCTCTTAGGTATATTAATACTTGCAATATCATTCTCAATATCAATAAACAAGTAATTGTATAAGGTAACAAACACCCAGTAACATTTTTTTTAATAATCCATATACACCTTCGTAAGTCATATTCACAATGTGACTTACTTTCCACATTTTCTTACATATCATATTTGTGTTCATATTGAAAAAAATCTCATCACACAAATCATACAATTATACTCAATTCCTCTTTTACATACAATCTATACAAAGTTAACATTTATCACCTTTTAGAGAACATTATCATTTCTCATTCTTTTGACATTACTTAGGTTATTCATCAATTCAACATATATATACACTCTGACCACAACATAATTAACATCTTCCTTATTTAATCGCCCATCTCTTAAATAAGTTTCTTATTATATATATATATATATATTTAACACCTTACATAAATCTTAGTCACATTTCCAATGTGACATCTCTCTCACATTTTTTTTATGCATTTATCATACCCTTCATAACCCTTTTCATCATTTCCAATTCAATTACCTAAAGTAACTCATTTTTACTTACTTAATCATTTCTCTTTATTCATAACAAATTTCTATATTATCAACCACATTACACCTTAGTTAGTACTTTTATAAATAATATTACTCATTCAAAATTACTCCCATGCTTATTAAACATTAAACTATCAACATCTAAGCAATCTTCATCAAAATTCTCTTACAACTCTAAATTTTCAACTTACTACTTTACTTAAACTTCATTCTATTAATCTCATTTTCAAGAGCTAACTTTATAAACTTTATTTTTCATATTAATATAATATCAAAACACATCACTTTCACAACTATGAAAACCCATTTCAAAAATTCAAATTTCATATAATGCAACCAACAACATGAACCTCACCAAATCTCATCCATATCACATTCTTAATCTTAAGATCATAACATTTACTTTTAAACAATAATAATTCATTTTCTTTACACTAATTAACATCATCCATTTAGATAATTTAATTTTTCACACCCAACCCTAAATCATGCATCATTATTCCATAATAAATAATTTGCTATCATATATGATTTTACTCTTTGATTTTAATTATGAACTCTTTGTTGCAAATTATTAAAAACTCCATATTCCTTCTTCACACTTCTACCCATATGTATATAAATTTTCATAATTTTCTTCATTCATTTGTCTCATGAAATTAATTTATGACTCATGTATACAAAATTGTATGACTTCCTTAGTTTCATGTCACTCTCACTTTCAATTTTTATATTCCTTACCAATTCTTTATAAAAGCTTGTAAAATTTTTAGCCATGTGCACTTGACACATATATGGACTTATATTTAAAATTTTAGATTTTTCCAAATTGATTTAATATATTTAAAAATCAAATCTTCCAAAATTAGAGAATTTGTCTCTTTAATAATTTCTCTGGCAACACCCTGTTGTCTATTTTTTTTCAGGTATCAAACCTTAATAAAACTTCATGAAATTTTAACCATATGTTATAGGAATACATATGATATTGTGTGTAAATATTTAGATTTTTCTGGGTTGGATTACCATAGTTTCTAAATTTATTTTTGTTTTCAATTTCTACAAATTTTGAGTTGCTGAAATTTCTCCAACAATCTATGTTCTTCTATTCTTCTTAATTAGAGACTCATCTTTAAAATTTATAAAATTTTATACATTAGATTCTAACATATAGAAAAACTTTCTATTAAATGTTTAATCTCATCCAACATTTCTAGATTTGTCCAAAAATTCAGACAATATCACTTTGCAGTACACCTAAAAATTCAACCATAGGCATGACGCCAAACCTAGAACTCTGAAAATTGAATAACATACTAGGCAGACAATTTATTCATATTTCTCATTATCAAATTCTTTCATAATTCCTTTATCAAAACTTTTCTCATTTTCTCATTATCAAACTAGGCACATTGCCTTATTATATCATCTTTTTCTCACTTTTTTTTCATTTATTCATTTTTCTCATTATCAATTTCTTTCTCATTGTCACATATTCAATCTAGGCACATTGCCTTATTAGCACAATTTTTTTCTCATTTTTCTCATTTTTCACATCTTTCTCATTTTTCTCACTTTTCTCACTTTTCTCATTTTTATCAATATTAATTCATTTCATTATTCCACATATCTCATTTTTGTATTCTCAACACATTACCCAATTACTTTGGGTATTTTCACATAATATACATATTTCACATTCTACACAATTTAGCTATTATCAATGGCTTTTCACAATGCATTTAACACACGTATGACATTACAAATGTCATAGCATATTATTAATACATAATCAATGAACTAAGTAACTTAACACATTTTTCAACCAAAATGTGTTAAGCCCAAATGTCATGCAAATATAAACAATATATTCAAAGTTTGTACATACCTCTACTAGCAACCCAAAGCAAGCTTAACACAACCTCCAATCCTATCATTCCAACTCGCCCTTCACCACTTGGATGAAGCAAATCAACCTCCCTCAATGCCTATACCAAATGTGATCATACACAATCTTTTAATATCACATTCTAAGGTATTCTCAACATCAAACCATAATTAAACATCACTCTAAACCAAATTCCAAAATTAAATTTTACCTCATTTTAACTTTAAAAAACCATATCAAGCCATTTAAAGTAGTGTTGTAATATCCTCATTTATGCCCTAGAAGTTTTGTTGTTGTTGTTGGTTTAAAGTGAGAAAAGAAAAGTATATGTATATGTGTTTTGGGAAAGAAAATAGGGTTTAGAGAGAATGGTATATGTTGTGTATATGATGATATATATAACATATAAATGGGTCAAAGGAAGAGTCAAAGGAAGAGAGATATTTTTGTGTTAAGTGTGTAATTACATATAAGGGCTTATATGAGACAAAAGGTTAGTTATATGGTTAAGGGCAATTTGGTAATTGCTTGGATAAGATTACTTGGTGGAGATTAAAAGCAAAATTTGACTTTGTGTCTTGATCATTTTCTTCTTCTTTCATGAAGTGGCCGGCTCCTCCATAGACAAAGGAAAGCAAGAGGTGAAGAGAGGTTCTTGATGAGTTGAGTTCAAAATTGAAGGAAGATTAAGTGTTCAAGTGTTGATTCAAGAAGTTTTTAACTAAGGTAAGATCTTCCCTTTGATTTCTTTCATTCTTTTGAAGTGGTATGGGAAGTTAATTAGGGTTTGATGATTTGATGATGAGATGTGTTTATGATTTGTTCTCAAGTGTTAAATTGGTTTTAAGTTAATAGTTTAAATAGGTGTTGTTGTTGGAAGTGGTAAATGTTGATTTTGAAAGGTGGAGAAGGATGGTGATTTTAGTGTTTTGAGATGATGTGTGTTTAATTGTTATATTAATGTGTTGTGAAGTAATTCTTGTGGTGAATATGTGTTTAGAACATTGATTATGTTCATTTGAAACATGTTATATGATGAATATTGTGTTTGAGTGCATTTGAGAAAGTGTTGGTTTTAGTTAAGGTTGTGTTTATGGGTGACACGGCCAGAAGCAATGAAGAGACACGCCCGTGTCATTTATTTGTGTTGGCTACTGCCTCTTTTATTTTTAAAGACACGGCCGTGTTCCTCAAGTGGGCTGGGCGTGTCCCTCAAATGAGTTGGATATTGTTTGATTTCTTTGTTCTTTTTGCATGGTTTGGGTTCTTCAAAGGTAGTTTGGTCTCTAAACCTAAACATAAACATTTTAAACATACTTAAACTAAGGAATGACTTAATCAAACACTTGTGGATGATCCTAAAGCTATGAATAATATAAATTGTTCTTGCATTGTTGAGATTGAACAATGTTATGTTATGCATTGTGAATGGTAATGTGTTTCATGAGTAATGTGGAATGAAATGTTGATATTTATGAATGATGCTATGTGAGATATAATGTGATCATGGATGAGATAAATATACATTTGAATAATGAAGTGTTATATTGTAAAATGAAATGTGAAGCCATTGTTATTGGCTAAGGTGATTCAATGGAGATAAATGAGACATGTTTGCCTAAATGATAATGAGAATTGAGAATGAAAACTAAATGAATTGTGTGGCTAATGTGTTATTCCATTTTCAGAGTTTGTTGTTGGTGGCATGCCTAATAAGTGTAACAATCTCTTGAAGTTAGGTTGGATTGAATCCTTGAAGCCTAATTGAGATGTTACCACCCTTGAAGCTAGGTTGGGTTAGTTCTTGAAGCCAAGTTGGGTTGAAGCTTAGCATGCTTTGCTCCCCTTGAAGCTTGGTTGAACTTAATCCTTGAAGCCTAGTTGGGTATATGATATTGATAAATGTGATAACAAACCAAAGCATTAACTCTGAAAATTGAATTGCATATTAGTGTGTCTTGGGCCCAATGCTTGTCTTTGTTTAATGTGAGTCATGATTTGTTTATTGTTGTTCATGGATGATTAAATGATTAAATAATGAAGTATATGCAATGATGTTGAAATGTGATATGCATATATGTATGTTGATTATAAAATGTAAAGGGATGTTGTTAGCTTTGCATATATGTTGTTACATGTATAATATGGATTGAGAATTGACATTGTATTGTATTAAAGCATATCAATAGCATGTTTTATCTTACTAAGCCCTTGGCTTAGCGCGATAGTGTTTAATCGCGCAGGTAATAGAGTTGATAGAGTTGAACCCGAGAGTTCATCAAGACCAAGTGAGAGTAGACCTTGAAGAATCCATTTTGGGAGCTTAAAGATCAGAGCAAACTTGCCAATCATGTATACTTCTTTATATTTTGTAAAGAAATGTTTAATATGTAAATATGTAAATATTTTATAACTTCCGCTGTGTAATATTTAAATGTATATATATATAACTAATATGTTTTGTTTTATAAGTAAATGATCTATTTTTCTATAATGTATAATGATAAGGGTATTGTATCAAGTTTTAAAGTGTTTTGAATGTTAAGAGAACCGTAGCATCCCTATGTTTGGTGCACTTATGCTACATTGTTGTGGTTGTAGTGTGTGTGCATTGGATATGGGGGTGTTACAAGTGTTTTAAGTTTATTAATATCATTAGAAATATATTTTAGCATGTTTAAACCAATTACATTAATTAACCACATGCTTATGTCCAAAACAATAAAATGACATAACCTTCACCATTGAAGGATCTCCATTCCAACTCAATCCAATTATCATTTCAATCTTATTTCCACCACTTATATCCTTCAATAACATGATTTAAGCATTAAAATCAAACAATTAATCATTCTTTGAAAATTCACTTTTCCAAAACTCTAAATCAATACTACCCTCTTCAAACTCTAACCAAACACAACCAAATCCAATATTTGACTTTAAAATACTTGTTTATGCATCAAAACAACTCATTTGGAATCAATTTGCAAAATTAAAAATCATGATTTCAAAAACTCAAATGTTCCATAACCCTAAATTCTCTCTCTTCACCAATCTTACCCAAACTCAACCATTTCTTTAATCCAACCTTAAAATCATTATTTATTCATCAAAAGAACATCTTCCATACCCATTCCAACAATTATAACATGCTCTTTCAAAAACTCAATTCATACATATTCATAAGCTTTAAAGAACTTCATAATTTTGAAAATAAAACTTACTTACTTGTTGAAAAATCACCAAAACTACTCTTATTCCCTTGAAACCTTGAGGAATTTGATGATGGAAGAAGCTAAAAAACTCCCTCTTTGGCCATGAAATTCGTCCTTGAAGGAAAGAAGAAGAAGAAGACTTTATTTTTTTTTATTTCTCTTTCCTTTCACCCTTTAATTTTAAACCATATATATATATTAAAATAATTTAATAATTAATTATTTAATTATTTATTTAATAAATTAAAAGTCCTAAATTCCCTCTTCCATTAAAAAATAATTTATTTTTGAATTATTTTATTAATTTTAAATTTCTAAGATTTAATTACCAAAATACCCTTTTACTTTGACTTTTCTTTTAAAAAGTGTTGACTTTAATGTTTTACCTTTTCATTTAAAACCCCTTCATTTATCATTTAAAACTATTAATTTAATTTATCCATTTAAATTATAATTTATTTTATCAAAATTTCAAAAATTAGAACTTTTCAAAAATTTGGGATATTACACATATGCACAAGTAATGTGTATCTTATATACACATCAAATGTATCTTATATGTGCATTAAATATTAAGTATGTAATGTATTAATTCAACATATACAATTAATATACCATATGTATATGTTATATATACTCTAGATATATATATTGAGTATATACAATTTATATCTCCAAATACTTATTTAATTTCTCCAAAATCACGGATGTTACAAAACTAGGCTTCAAGGACCAAGCTCAACCCAGCTTCAAGGGATTGTTACTCTTAGGCATGCCACCAACATCAAAACTCTGAAAATTGAATAACATACTAGGCACACAATTCTTTTATAATTTCATTATCAAATCCTTTTTCATTTTCTCATGATCATCATAAGCACAATGCCCTAAATATCCCAGTCATATAAACATAGCCATCACCAATGGCTTTACATATCATCATCAGGGTATACATAACAAATTATATAATTCATATATTTTGAATCCTCAACGTATATTTCAAATAGTTCACATAATACAAATCATAACACAATTTTCATACACCAACAATATAATAGGTAACTTAACACATTTTCCAACCAAATGTGTTAAGTCCCAAAGTCATGTAAATATATGCAATCATTTAAGGTTTGTAATTACCTCTAAGAGCAACAAACACAAATTCCAATCTCCTTTTCTAAGAATCCTTCAACACTTGGATTAGGGCAACTAAAATCTCTCCAAAACCTAATCCAAAGGTGATTATACACACTCACTTAGTGATACACATAAGAAAATAAGAATAAGAACTATCTAGGCCAACACTACACATGACACGCTCAACAACACGGGCGTGTCCTTGGCCATGCCCTAAACCCACAACACAGAAGCTTTGACACACTCAGTGACATGGGCGTGTCACTGCACGTGTCAATCCTCCTCCAACATAGAAGCTATAACACGCTCAGTGATATGGGTGTGTCACTAGACGTGTCAATACTACTACTATACAGAAGCTGTGACACGGTCAGTGACATGGGCGTGTCTGTGAGCGGGAATTTTTGCCCCCACTCCCGGTGGAATGGATCTTGCGACTTCGGCACTATTTAAGCTCAAGGCCTTAGAGAACACAGGACTAAGCCCGGAGAAAATGGAGTCGCCACCCGGACGGGCTAGGAAAAAGAAAGGGGTGGATGACTCGATTCCTAAGAAATTTCCAACCCCCTAATGGGTTCGAAAAGTTGGGTACTTGTGGGGAAGGTGAGAAATGGCCCAGTACCCCCACAACGCCTTGTTCATTGGAACAGGCCTCCTTTGCAGGTCTTAATATTATAAAATTCTTAAATATAATAATATTATCCATATTATATGCAACAATTAAAATAAAGCATCATTATATTAAGATCAAAGTAATGTCCAAACAAAGCAAATAAATGGACACCCATCCGAGGATGGAAATATGTCCTTACAATGTTCATGTCTAAACTAAATAGGACACCCACCAAAAGGTGGAAACATGTCCTTTACACTAGTCTAAAATATAAAAGCAATTTAAATTACATAGAAATTAATTAATGAGATACCCACAAAGTGAAAACATACCTCTTACAACATTTGGAAATTAAGATAAATTGATAAAAGTAAATTGTAACACCCCCACATTCAGTACACACACACTACAACACCACAATGTAGCATATGTGCACCGAATATAGGAGTGCTACGGCTTTTCATCAATATTCAAAACATTTTTATATAATACCATCATCTTTCTCAATATACATTATAGATATATTAATACATTTAAGTAGTACACAGCGGAAGTTATAAAATATTTACACATATGAAAACATTTGAGTACTTATTTATCATTACATATATATATTTACAATATAAACAAAATCTTTACAAAATATAAAAGAGTTATACATGATTGGCAAATCTCCTCTGATCTTTAAGTTCCCAAAATCAACTCTTCAATGTCTACTCTCACTCGGTCTAGAAGAGCTCTCGGGTTCAACTCTATTACCTGCGCGATTAAACACTATCGCGCTAAGCCAAGGGCTTAGTAAGACAATTCATGCTAATGTTATGCTTTAGTGCAATGCAATGTTTCACATTTGTATTAATAAATCAACATCAATGATACACACACAATTAGTAAAGATCATACTCAATAAACAATATTCCGTGAATAGTTTCATCATATAAGTAATATTAACATTTCATTACATTAGAACAACATTTATGTTATACATAAAACCTAGACACCTATGGGCCCATCAAGTATTTAATACGATATTCAGAATTCAGAGTTACTGCTTCAGTTCATAAACACCATTATCACGCCCGTAGGCAACATATACATATATATCTCTATCCATGGATAGTGTAACAGACCCAGTCTCTTGGATCATCAACTCATCTAACTCGAGGAGATCCTCAACCCGGCAAGACTGTTACAAATCTAATATTTCATAATATCAATTATCATAGTGTAACAGACCCAGTCTCTTGGACCTCAATTCAACTCAATTTGAAGAGATCCTCAACCCGGCAAGACTGTTAACTTTCATTAAATAGGCATGCCTTCAAAAAAACCAGAACTCTGAACTGAATATCATATTAAACATACACTTATTTCAAACTCTTTATCAATCTTTCTCATAAATTAGGCAAACATGCCATACATCATTCAATTATATCATCATAGCCAATCACAATGGCTTTATAGCATTTCATATCTCAATTCATATTGTGTATATAGCATTATTAGTATCACATTTCAAAGTACATTATTCATAATACACATCACCATTCACAAGCCTCACAATACACAATACATAACCTTATTCATGTAATATCATATGCATTATCAATTCCATATCATCTCACATTTCATGATTCAACAATGATGTTAGACAAATGATATCTATTTTGATCCTTGACAACTCAAATGGATGATCTATTTTAACATGTATATGAAAATCTTGTTGTAGGATTAGATTGCTTCCAATAAGGTGAACAGAACCTTTCTAGCGGTCGCGCCTCACCTGAATACGACCGCCCCATACAATTACAAGATAAAACCTTATTACAGTAGGTTTCGCGGCCAGAAGCCCGACCTAAGTCGCGACCGCACCTCACAATCAAAAGATAAAACATTATTACAGTAGGTTTCGCGGCCAGAAGCCCGACCTAAGTCGCGACCGCATTTCACAATCAAAAGATAAAACATTATTACAGTAGGTTTCGCGGCCAGAAGCCCGACCTAAGTCGCGACCGCACTTGAATAATAGCGACCGCCCCAAATTACGTGTCTCTCATGCATAAACCCTAAATGTAACCAACCCTCTTCCAAATGCATTTTAACATATAATTCCCAACACAAACTCACTCAAATGGATATAACTCATGTCATAACACATATTCATCACAATAACCACTTAAACAACACATTTGAACACAAACCATCTCAAAATCCTAACTCAAACTTTACTCTTGATTTTCCACTATCAATCTTCACTTATTTTTCCATAATCACAACCAAACCAACACCAATTCCAATTTTTTTTTTCTTTAAATCAATTCTAACACTTGCAAACACATATCAAATACACCAAATCATTACATCAACAAATCACACTTCACTTTAAACATAACTTCAAAATTTACAAAGGAAAAACAAGAGATTTCTTACCTTAGATGAAGAAATTTCACAAATCTCTAACCAAACTCTTTGATTGCCTCTTCAATTGAACTCTAGCATCAAGAACACTTCTCTTCCTCTTTCTCTCCTTCAATCACCGGCACCCAAAATGAAAAGAAAACAAAATAGCCACAAGTCAAACACTTTTCCATCTTTTAATCTCCACCAAGAGATTTCTAAAGGTAAATTACCTCAATACCCTTAACCATATAACTCACCTTTTGTCTCATATAAGCCCATTTAAGTAATTACACACTCAACACAAAAATATCTCTTTTCCTTTGACTCTTCCTTTGACCCATTTATATGTTATATATATCATCATATACACAACATATACCATTCTCTCTAAACCCTATTTTCTTTCCCAATTTCTTTTCTCTTGCAATTATCATATATATACAATCCAATATAACAACAACAACAATAAAAACATCATAACCAAGACTTCTAGGGCATATATGAGGATATTACAATTCTCCCCCTCTAAAAAGAAAATTTCGTCCTCGAAATTACCTGATATCAACTCTGAAACAACTGAGGATATTGCTCTCGCATGGATTGTTCACTTTCCCAAGTTGCTTCTTCTTTTGCATGATTCTTCCATAGAACCTTCACCAATGGCACTCTCTTGTTTCTCAGCTCTTTCACATCATGTGCCAAAATAGCAAATGGTTCCTCTTCAAAAGTCAAATCTGGGCTCACTTCGATTGATTCAATTTGCAATACATGAGATGGATCCGATCTGTACCTCCTCAACATAGAAACATGAAATACATTATGAATACGATCCAACTCAGGTGGCAAAGCAAGTCGATACGCAACTGGCCCAACTCTTTCCAAAACTTCATACGGTCCAATGAAACGAGGACTCAATTTCCCTTTCCGACCGAACCTCAAAATCTTCTTCCAAGGAGAAACTTTCAGAAATACCTTATCCCCAACATCAAACTCTATGTCTCTCCTTTTCAGATCTGCATAAGACTTCTGTCGGTCTGAAGTTGTTTTCAACCTGCCTCGTATCACTTTTACTTTCTCTTCAGTTTCTTGAATCAAATCAGGACCAATCAACTTATTATCTCCAAGCTCATTCCAACAAAGAGGTGTCCTACACCGTCTGCCATACAATGCTTCGAATGGTGCCATACCAATGCTAGATTGGTGACTGTTGTTGTAAGCAAACTCCACAAGAGGTAAAAATCTATCCCAACTTCTAGAGAAATCAATGACATAACTTCTCAACATATCTTCAATAATCTGTATCACCCTCTCTGACTGTCCATCCGTCTGTGGATGAAAAGCAGTGCTGAAGTGTAATCGAGAACCCAAAGCACTATGCAAACTCTTCCAAAATCTTGAAGTAAACCTGGGATCTCGATCAGACACTAAAGAAGTTGGAACCCCATGCAACTTCACAATCTCATGGATATACAGCTCAGCTAACCTTTCCAAAGAATAATCCATCCGAACCGGAAGGAAATGAGCTGTCTTAGTCAATCTATCCACAATTACCCATATGGCATCATGCCTCTTTTGTGTCAATGGCAACCCAGACACAAAATCCATCGTCACTCTATCCCACTTCCATTCTGGTACTGATAATGGTTGTAGTAATCCAGTTGGAACTTGATGCTCTGCTTTAACCTTCTGACAGGTGAGACATTTCGACACAAAATCTGCAATATCTCTCTTCAAACCAATCCACCAGTAATGTTGTCTCAAATCATGATACATCTTTGTATTACCCGGATGCATAGCAAACACTGACTGATGTGCTTCTTCTAAAATGACTCTTTTCAAAACAGCATCATCGGGTACACACAATCGGTTCTTAAACCAGAGACTCCCATCACCTTTCACAATAAAATCTCTAGTCTTCCCATTCTTGCAATCTGAAATAATCTTCTGAATCTTCATATCAATCAACTGAGCCTCTTTTATCTGATCTAACAAAACTGGTTTCAAAAGCAACTGTGCCAACAATGCACCATCATCACAAGGTACAAAACTGGCATGCAAAGCTCTCAACTCAACAAGCAACGAGAGCGAGTAAACAGTTAAACCAACTAAAGACTTCCGACTCAAGGCATCAGCAACAACATTTGCTTTACCTGGATGATAATCAATCAAACAGTCGTAGTCTTTAATCAATTCCAACCATCTCCTCTGCCGAAGATTGAGCTCTTTTTGAACACCCAAATATTTCAAACTTTTGTGATCAGTGTAGATAAAACATTTCTCCCCAAACAGATAGTGTCGCCAAATCTTCAATGCAAACACAATGGCTGCTAGCTCCAAATCATGGGTCGGATAGTTAAGCTCATGCGGTTTCAACTGTCGAGATGTATAAGCTATAACCTTACCTTCTTGCATCAGAACACACCCCAGTTCATTGGAACCGGCCTCCTTTACAGGTCTTAATATTATAAAATTCTTAAATATAACAATATTATCCATATTACACACAATAATTAAAATAAAAGCATCAATATATTAAAAATCAAAACAATATCCAAGCAAAACAAATAAATGGACACCCATCTGAAGATGGAAACATGCCATTACATAATCCATGCCTAAATAGGACACCCACCGAAAGGTAGAAACATGTCCTTTACATTGGTCTAAAATATAAAAGCAATTTAAATTACATGATATTTAACTAATGAGGCACCCACCAAGTGGAAACATACCTCTTACAACATTTAGAAATAAAAATAAATCGATAAAAGTAAATAACCATTCATCATAAATAAATCATTCATCAAAGATATTAATCAAAATATAAAATAAACATTCATCCATAATAATTTAAATACACCAAGCATTGAACTTAAATAAATCAAAGCATATAAAATAAATCAAAGCATATAATGAACTACACAATCAAAACTAAAAATAAATAAAGCAAGTAAAGATACAAATTAAGGCTACTATTTTTATTTAAGATTCTTTATTTAATGTTTAGGGTTTTAGAATTTATTGGTTTAAGCTACTGTAAGTTTTAAGGGAATTAAAATGGATTAAGGTTTTATGATTTAAGGGATTGTAAGGTTCTTTGATTAACCAAATTAGGGTTTGAGGGGAAAAATCATGAAATTAGGGTTTGGATATTAAAACATTAGGTTTATGATTTATGGTTACTGGATTATTATTTTGGATTTACTATATTGAATTTTAATATTTAGATTTATAAGGTTTTAAGGTTTTAAAGATTAGGATATAGAAAAATTAGGGTTTAAGGTTTTAAGGGAATTAGGGTTTAAGAAAACTAGGGTTTAAGATTAGCTAGTTTGGGGTTACTGTCTTGGTTTTGAAGATGAATTAGGGTTTTTAGTGTTTCGAAGAATGTATTTGATTTTAGAATTTGGAAAAACAATTTATAGTTTTATAAAGCTTTATGTGATTTTTAGAAGGCGTAAGTTAAATTTAGGGTTTTAAGGTTTTGAAACATTGGAAAACAGATTAGGGTTTTGAGGAATTAATAAAACGATTTAAGGTTTTGCAAAGTTGGAAAGTAGATTAGGGTTTTAATATTTTGAAGAAACAGAAAAAGTAATTTTAGGGTTTTTGAAAATAGAGGAGATGATTTAAGGTTCTAAGGTTTAAAAAAAGTAAATTACGATTCTAAGGTTTTTAGAATAAAAAGAAAGAGTTTAATGATTCAAGCTACTGTAAAGGAAAAAGATTTGATATTCATACCTTCGTTTGTTGGTTCCACAAAAAATTACTTATTGGTTGAACAAGGACAAAGGCAAGATGGCTGCCTTTGATGGTTTGATTGTTTAGTTGCTTATTCTTCTCTCAAAAATTCCGATTGATTTCACTGCCAAAGGTTTCTCCTAGTTCGATCGATTCAAAATTTTCTCAGTTCCCTCTATTCTGTGTTGTTTTTAGTCCTATTTATAGAAAATTTTGATGATTAATCTTAATTGTTTACGGAATCTAACATTAATTAAGAAAAGAAAACCGAAACCAAATTGAATTTGGTTTCGGAAAAATTGCGTCGAAAAAATTTCGCTAGAAAAAAAAAAACTGCTGCGAAAAAATTTCGCTGGTGAAAAAAAACTGCCGTGGGAATTTGCAGGCTGCAGGAGCTAAACTGGCTGCGGTCGTTAACCTGCTTTTCGGCGACCAATTTTTTCGTCGCTGATTTTTCTGTCGCCGATTTTTAATTTTAATTTTTGTTTATTTATTTATTATTATTTTTTATTAATTATAAAAAATAAATACTAAGACAAATATTATTCAATTAAGATAACACAAAATTATTTTGGACTAATTAAAATATATTGAACTACACAAAAATTATTTTGGACTAATTAAAATATATTGGACCGGACTGGGTAAAAAATTAAGGGTCTACAGTTTGCCCCCTGCTTGAATGATCTGAGACTTTAGTAAAAGAGAGTGAAAAGCAATAAGATTTAATTTTTGAGATGGTTGAGGCTTTGGGTTCTGGACCCGGCTTGAGTTCTGGACTCAAGGATAATTTTAGGTTCTGGACCTAAGCATAATTTTAGGTTCTGGACCTAAGGAAAATTTGAGTTCTGGGCCCGAGCTAAGTTCTGGACTTAGAAAAGATTCTAGGTTCTGGACCTAAGGATAATTTGAGTTCTGGACCCGAGCTAAGTTCTAGACTTAGAAGAGATTCTAGGTTCTGGACCTAAGAATAATTTGGGTTCTGGACCCGAACTAAGTTCTGGACTTAGAAGAAATTCTAGGTTCTGGACCTAAGGATAATTTGGGTTCTGGACCCGAGCTAAGTTCTGGACTTAGAAGAGATTCTAGGTTCTGGACCTAAGGGTAATTTGGGTTCTGGACCCGAACTAAGTTTTGGACTTAGAAGAGATTCTAGGTTCTGGACCTAAGGATAATTTGGGTTCTGGACCCAAGCTAAGTTCTGTACTTAGAAGAGATTCTAGGTTCAGGACCTAAGAAAAATTTGGGTTTTGGACCCGAGCTAAGTTCTGGACTTAGAAAAGATTCTAGGTTCTGTACCTAATAAAAATTTGGGTTCTGGACCCGAGTTAAGTTCTGGACTTAGAAAAGATTCTAGGTTCTGGACCTAAAGATAATTTGGGTTCTGGACCCAAGCTAAGTTCTGGACTTAGAAGAGATTCTAGGTTCTGGATCTAAGGGTAATTTGGGTTTTGGACCCGAGCTAAGTTCTGGACTTAGAAATG
Source organism: Garcia nutans (assembly GCA_947685225.1). Classification (NCBI taxonomy): domain Eukaryota; kingdom Viridiplantae; phylum Streptophyta; class Magnoliopsida; order Malpighiales; family Euphorbiaceae; genus Garcia; species Garcia nutans. The sequence goes on from CANTUV010000040.1 coordinate 14,443,703, forward strand.
ATTCTAGGTTCTAGACCTAATCAAAATTTGGGTTCTGGACCCGAGCTAAGTTCTGGACATAGAAAAGATTCTAGGTTCTGGACCTAAAGATAATTTGGGTTCTAGACCCGAGCTAAGTTCTAGACTTAGAAGAGATTCTAGGTTCTGGACCTAAGGATAATTTGGGTTCTGAACCTGAGCTAAGTTCTGGACTTAAAAGAGATTCTAGGTTCTAGACCTAAGAAAAATTTAGGTTCTGGACCAGAGCTAATAATTTTTTGATTTCAAAAAGTTTGGCTAATTTTTATGCACATGTCTTCTTCTTGCCCCATGCGTGTAAAAATATTTATATACACGGAAGCATTTGAATGATTAATTGAATTTACTGTTTATTTACTGAGTAGTCACTATTTATATACTATTTATTATTCATAAATAACAACTTACTATTCGTAAATAGTAGTAAATATTATTTTACTATTTATAAATAGTAATTTACTATTTATAAATAGTAAAATATACTATTCATCAATAGTAAAATTTACTATTCATGAACAGTAAAAACTTACTTTTGAATTTTGTTTTTTTCTTGTCGTTTCTCCATATAAACGAATGAATTTCTTCATTTCATACACAGTGAAATCTATAATTCTCTCAAATTCTTTCAAATTTAGCATAAAGTTTTGAAAAAATGCGTGCTTCAAGGTCAGGAACGCATTCTAATGCTGAGTTATTAGAGTTTATTCGACATCATGAAGATGAAAATATAGATCTACTAGTCGGGATATCGCTTCATTGTAATATCTAACCAAAAGAGCACGGTAAGTTCTGTTATTTGTTTATTTTTTATATTTATTTTTTATTATTTTTTTATATTTTTTTATATTTTTTATGTTTGTCTTTATTTTTTATTTATATTTTTATATTATTATTTTTTTAAAAAATTTAGGAAAAATAAATTAATTTAAGCAGATAGAATAATATGTATTTACCTGGTATTAACTTACCTGGCTCCGTGTTAGCATAACCATTGCGTTATTCGGGCCGGAGGGTGTATCTACAAATCCCGACAATGGTATGATGTAGTGCCTTCTCGGGTAAGGCAGATTATCCGAGATTGCGGCTTTGAAAGCTTCATCTTACAATTGCCATCCGAGGAGTATCTGATAAACTGGAGCGTGGTCCAGGCGCTTGCAGAATGATGGTTGGACACAACTCATACTTTTCACTTGCCCATTGGAGAGATGAAAATTGGTCCGGTCGATTTTGCTGCTATAACCGGCCTTCGATATGATGGCGTTCCGGTTCCTTTTACCAACGATATTTTGACATTTGAAGAAATTCAACAATTAATTGGTATGGAACCATTGTATAAAGGGCCTTTTAAGATAAAGATCGAGCCAATTCGTAGTTATTGGATGAGCTACGAAGGACGGGTTCACAGAGACAAGGCCTAACAGTATGCTTGAGGATTTTTGTTATATTTGCCTTGGTTGACCATCTTAGGTAGCACTGAATCCTCCATCCATTTGTCAGTGTTGAAGGCCCTTTCTTATTTCAGAATGGTACCATCTTATGGCTGGAGTGAAGCTGGTCTCGCTTGTCTTTACCATGGTTTGGACAAAAATGTCCGAAACAAGAAGTCTTTCATCGACTTGATGGCGGTTTTCGAGGTACTCTTCTTCCACCAATGTCATTTCCACTCTTTTCTTGCATGAATTTGATTTTTATTGTTGTTGTAGGCATGGGCATATGAACACAATCTTGTGAGGGTACCCGGTATTTCCCGAGAGAGAATCGGGTATCCGAGGTTAAATCTCTAGTTGTCAGATCGTGCGGACGTTCCCAGCTCTCACCATGTGCATACCCAACGCTTCGTGTTGAGCCTCTTAACCTGGGACCAGGTAAAATAACATTAGTATGCTTTAAATTTTATGTGAAAGTTTACTTACCTTATGTTATTTTGCAGGTGAATTTGGCCTGGTGGAATCCAGAAGAGCGACAAATTGGTCTCCCTTCATGAAGGCTGCGCTATCTTTCTAACATACTCGCCGAGTCATCGCTGGCCCAGTGTCTAGTGGTTGGTTTCTCGGAGAGAGTTTATGAGTGGTTTCTTGGTCCAGAGCAGCGGAGGGTCCCGATGCATTGCCCGGAATATACTCTAAATATTATATCAATGCCGGAGGATGAATGGTGGTCAGCTCGGTACGGTTATGGTGTTGAGACATTTCTCCATCTACCAAGTGCATTTTATGCCCATTTTATTCAAAGAAGTCTCTTGAACTTTGATGTATCTCCTATTGGTGTACGGAAAATTCCCAAAGAAAATGAGGTTAGAGATGAAGAGGAACATCATGGAGATGCAGGAGAGTTCATTCCACATCTCGGGGCTAGTACTTCTCAGGTAAAACTTTACCATTTTCCCTTGCAACTGCTTCTTTCTTTTTTGATTCTTTAATGATTGTTACAGGCTGTTGGTTCATTTGATTATGAGGCTGGACCTTCTTTTACTACCCCTTCGTTTGCTCATTCTAGCCCACCAGATATGCCATCTCATCCGCAGGGCATTGATATGAATTACCTGGTGGGTTTTCTTATTTCATGGTAATTTATGCTATATGTATGCATGATTATGTATGCTCTTACCTTTTTCCTATCTGGCTCACAGCGGATGCTTGAAGATCAAAATAAGAAACTTCAAGAAGAGTTGGATGCAAGTCATCAGCAGGCTTCTCATTTCAAAAATTTGTATCATCAATCAGAACAGAATTTCTGAGACTTTCGATTTCAGGAGATGAGGGATCCTGGTGCTTCTTCATCAAGAGGTCCCCAAACTGATGACCATGAGATCCTTTTGTCCACTTCCGATGAAGACCATGACAGATCGGAACTCCAAGGTAATAGGGATTTTGGTGCACGCACTTCAGGCGGACTCGGGACGAGTGATTTGCCTCCTCTTCCAACAGGCGATGATTTTTTTAGAGCTTTATTTGATGACCTACGACCACCTTCTTAGTAATGTATAAATTGTATAAATTGTATGAACATTGTACAATAAGCATAAAAATAATAATACATAATTTCTGCCTTTACTGTAACTGACCTTTTTTTTATTGATTTAATTCTTTCCTCACAGATTTGGCTTCAGGAGCATCTTTGTTTGCTTGATACTCCATCCATGGATTTTGCCAGATATCTGCCACATCATCATTCTGCTAGGAAACTATGCCATCCTGCTTCTTCATATGCTGACTGGGTTGACTGTATCCACTCACGCGCTGAAGTCAACATCCATTGGTTGGTACCTTGGTGGAAGATTTCTCGTATCACCATGCAGACATACTTGATGCATGTTCCCCTTGCTGCTCTTCATCAAGGTACATGCTATGATCCTCGCCGACTTGGCCGTTAGCACAGAGTTGAGCCTCGCGATTCTAACTTTACTCCCGATTTAGACATGCCTTGCTTGACTGAAGCCTACTTGGATCGGCTGAGGCAAAGCTGGCCTGCACGTTACACTTATCATCTGCAATAGATTTTACATTTGTTAATTTAGAAAGTGTATTGTTAGGATGAAAAATAATTAAAGTAATAAAAGATGCTTCTTTTCCTTTTTATAATTTGTCATCACCTTTTGCTATTGTGCTTATTTATTTCATCCATATCCGGTCAAATACTTATAACAGTGTACATAGAACAATTTCAACATTAATTCTATTTTATTAAATTGGGGAACAACCAAACATAAAGCCAGCATACACAAGATCACTCCTGTTGCCAACTAGCACTTTCGGATTTTCTAATTGATGATTTTCTCTCACTTAGCCCTAATTGTTGCCTAGCCCACCCTTTCGAGTTTTTGGAACTAGTGGACTGCTCTAACTTTTGCCTAGGCTTCCCTTTTTGGGTTTTCAACCTAGCGAGCTCTCTCTCTTTTTTTTTTATATATATCATACATAAAACCTCTTCAACCTGTCAATGTTTACTGGCTCACTAAACTTGTTCCCATCCATGTCTGATAACTTCACCGCACCTTTGTTCATGACTCGTTTCATGACATATGGCCCTTCCCAGCTAGGCATGAACTTCCCTCTTGGATCAGATACATTAGGCTTACATTGCTTCAACACCAAATCCCCGACTCTAAGTTTTCTAATTTTAACCCTTCTATTGTAGGCCCGAGCTATCTTCTTTTGATATAGTTGGTGATGATACAGTGCCTTTAACCTTCTCTCTTCTAGTAAAACTAACTGTGTGTATTGCAATGACCACCACCTTATGGCTCTTCTTTCTTTCTTTGTTTCCCCCGGCGGGTATTCCCTTTCCTCCAAAAATCGCCTTATAGTATCATACCACGCATCATGGTCTATATCAATTTTCATGATTGTCTCATATTCATAGCAAGGAGTTGATGAACTGGTCAAAATCAGAGGCTTAAGAAATAAGCTGGCAGAATTTTTCCATACCGAAGCCAATGTGGCTAGGGCATCAGCCATCTGATTTTCTTCTCCTGATAGGTGTACAAACCTACACTCCATAAAGTTCTTCTTTATCATGGTCAAGTAATGGTGGTATGATTTTAATTTTTCTTCTTTCAACTCCCACTCTCCATTTACTTGGGATACTACTAGTAATGAATCGCCAAAAACTTACACCTTATCCACCTTCATAATCATTAGGGTTTCCAAACAAAAAATACAAGCCTCGTACTCTACCATATTATTGGTTGCCCTAAATTTCAACTTTTTGGCTAAAGGGATAAGTTCCCCTTATGGTGATTCTAGTATAACTCCCAAACCCGCTCCTTTCCTGTTTACTGCTCCATCAAAATACATTTTCCACCCTTGTACTTCAATTGCCTCTAAATGTTCATCCGAAAATTCCAAGATTACCTCTTCGCTATCTGGTAATGGTTGTTGGGCTAGGAATTCTACCACCGCTCTACCATTGATTGTTTTTCTGATTACATATTCAATCTCAAATTCTTCTAATATTATCAACCATCGATCATATTTCCCAATCAAAGAGGGTGTCTCCCTTAAGTACTTTATTGGATCCAACCTGAAAATTGCTTGCACACTATACGATTGAAAGTAATGCCGTAACTTCTTAGAAGACCAAACCACAGCTATACAAGTCTTTTCAATGATACTATACTTAATTTCATAAGGTAGGAGCTTTCTACTCAAATAGTAAACTGCATGCTCAATCCCTGACTCATCTGCTTGGGTTAGAATGGCTCCTATTGACTCTTCTTCTACTGCTAAGTATAGTAATAGAGGTTTGCCGGGTTTAGGTGGTTTTAAAACAGGTGGATTCAACAAATACTCTTTTATTCGTTCAAAGGCCTTTTGACATTCTTCATTCCATATGACTGGCTGATTCTTTTTAAGCAATTTGAAGATAGGCTCACAAATTGTTGTGAGTTTTGCTATGAATCTACTAATGTATTGTAATTTACCAATAAATCCCCGAACTTCTCTCTCCATCTTAGGGGCTGGCATATCCCTGATTGCTTTAACTTTGTCAGGATCAATCTCAATGCAATTCGGACCAATCACATGTCCTAATAATTTACCTGAAGTAACACCGAACACACACTTCTTCGGGTTCAATCTTAGCTTATATTTCAATGCTCTATCGAAGAATAACTCTAAGTTTTGGAAGTGTTGTTCCCTCGTATCCGATTTCACCATCATATCATCAACATATAGTTCAACTTCTTTGTGCATCATGTCATGAAATAATGTTGTGGCCATCCTTTGATAGGTTGCTTCAGCATTCTTTAAGCCGAACGACATCACCCTATAACAAAATATACCCCATGTGGTAATGAAAGCTGTTTTGGCTTTATCCTCTTGGGCCATTAATACTTGATTGTATCCGGAAAATCCATCTACAAATGAGTGTAACATGCTAGAGGCTGCACTACCAATGAGAACATCTATATGAGGTAAAGGAAAATCATCTTTAGGGGAAGCCTTATTCAAATCTCTATAGTCCACACAGACCCTTATCCTTCCATCTTTCTTTGGCACGGGTACTATGTTGGCTAGCCAATCTGGATATTCTATCACTTCAAGGAACTTCACTTGTATTTGTTTGGTGACCTCTTCTTTAACCAATTCAGCCAACTCAGGTCTTAATCGCCTAAGCTTTTGTTTGACAGGTTTCATGTGAGTGTAAGTAGGAATATGATGCTCGGCTATGTCTCGATCTATTCCAGGCATATCCTCATAAGACCAAGCAAACACTTCTTCATATTTTTTGAATATTTTTTCAAATCTCTCTCTCTCATCAGGAGTAAGGTCGGATGCTATGCTAATGTTTTTAGGATTTTTGATTGTTCCCAAATTTAATGATTGTGTGTTAATAGAATTAATATTAAAGATGCTCATGTAACTGCTATTTGAATGTATGCAACCATCAGGAGAAACATCACACAAGTAAGCAAAATCAGACTTTATTGCATTCATTTTAGAAAAGAAAACATCATCATCCTCATACAAAGCAGACAAATTAAAATCAAAATCAAGATCATTGTTCTCATAATCAAAAGGCAGGATGTCTTCAAACTTTTCTTCAACCAGGGCAGCAATCTCCTCTGGAATCTTCTCAGCTTTCAGGACAACTTCTTTCTTCTCTTTTGGATTGGATTCTTTATTGGCTGACAGGGTGAGCTCTTTCTTCACTTGGTGCACTAGCTTGGCCACATCAGCAAAAATTTCAAAACCCGGGATCAACTTTCCCATGAACATGATTGGCTCAGGCTTTCCTTGGAGTGGTCCCATATCTGGAGCTTTGACAAAGATCTCTTCAAGTGGTGGGAAGCTCATTTTCTTATTTTTCTTTGGCTGGGCATTGTTGGCTTCATCATATCCCAACCCCTTCTTGGTAGTTTGAGTTCTAAAATCTGGAAGCTTTGTCAAACCAGCTTTACCCTTTCCAAGACTGGCTCCGGGAAGGTAGTTCATGTTCTTCATCATATTCAAGACTTTGTAGTCTACTACTTCATCATCAGAAATTGCAGCTACTTGAAAACCATTGAGAGGCCTCTCAATCATTAGAGTGTTAATAGTCACATTGTCTTCAGCTTCGATGACCACTGTCTCATCTCCGTTGGGGAACTTGATTTTTTGATGAAGGGTGGAAGGAACTCCACCAAGAGGATGAAACCATGGTCGCCCCAAGAGTAAGGCGAAGGTAACCGGTATGTCTAAAACAACAAACTCAATAATAGATTCAATTGGACCAACCTTGATAGTAGCTTTGAAAGTTCCTTCGGCGTGTCTCTTAGTATTGTCATAAGCCCGAATTGTTACTTTGGTCGGGTTTAGATCCCTTATTGACATGGCTAGATTTGGCAATATCTTAATTGGGCAAACATTTATGGCGGACCCATCATCGACCATTACACATGGAGTCCTCTTCCCATTGACTTCTATTTTGATAAAGAGAGGGCGAATGTGATCTCTCCCCTCCTCCGGTAAGTCCGCATCTGAAAAAGAAACTGCTCCCATATTAACTTCACTCTTTTCTTGAACATCTTCACATTTCATTACTCCTACAATTTTTATGAAGTTGATCAGCTCCTCCAGTGTTGTGGAGGTAGAAATTGGCATGCTAGCCAAGGCTTCGGCCATAGTTTCTCGGTGCTTTTTAGAAGTAGCTAATAAGTCCCAAATGCTAACACTTGCTTGGGTTCTTTTCAATTGCTTGAGCACAGCATCATCTTCCTCTTCTTTATTTCCTACTTCAACTTCCTTACCCTTATTAGTTTCTACCTCCTTAGGTAGTGGCCTTGTATAAGGCTTACCGGATCTAGTGTTCATTACTTCATCTTCTTCGGGCTTGGACCAGGTCCATTCCTCCTTCTTAGATACAAGATCATCATCACTATTGACAAAACAAATTGTTACTTCTTTACCCACCATAGCTTGTTTAATTTCTCCAAATACCTCTTCTTCTTTGGTTGCTTCTCCACCCACATCTTGAAAAGAAGACATGACAAAATCTTCATGCAAACCTCCTCCAATCATGAAGGTTGCCGGTGGTGGTACCCTATTGAACTTTGGTAATGGGTTGTCTTTGGTGTTTGGCTTATTGAGCTCAGGTAGCTTCCCATTATCAATTAGATTTTGGAACTCATGTCTCAACCTCACACATCCATCCGTGTCATGCCCTTGCATTTGATGAAACTGACAAAATGCTTTAGTGTCAAAATTAGGTGGGAGAGGGTTAGGCAAAGGACAAGGATTTAAGGGTTGTAGCAATCCCTTTCTTTGAAGCTTATTGAGAACCCAAGACATCGGCTTCCCTAATTCTGAAAACTGTCTCCTTGTTCCTTGGTTAGTAGGGTTAACACCGACTGCCTTTTGCATGCTTTGGCTACCAGACTGATAGTTTCCTTTCTCGTTCCTTCTTGTTGAAAAATGGTTCTTCTCTCTTTCCGATTCTTCAATTTGCAAACCCGCTTGGAGAAGGTCTTTGAAATCATGGATGAGACATCCTCGCATGAAGACTAGGCAACACCCCTCTCACAATCATCCTTATTTGATCAGATTCATCGGGCCTCTTCTTGAGCAAAGCGGCCTTGTTTCTCCATCTCTTCACATAATCTATAAAATTCTCATTCGACCTTTGCCTAATGGACTCCACTTCCATTAAGGTAACTTCCATCTCGACATTATATCCATATTATTGGATGAAGGCTTTGTAAAGCAGATCCCAGCTCTTTTGTGTTCCATCATCTAAGGTATTAAACCAATTTTGGACAACAGGGTCCAATGAGAGCATAAAGTACCTTAGAGTTTGAGCTTTAGTATCTCGAGCAGACTGCATGGCAGTGATATACTGCTTCACATGGAGATGAGGATTTTCGGTTCCATCAAACTTCGTGAAAGATGGCATCTTGAACTTGTACGGGACTTCTTCATCTAGTTCAAATAATTTGTCAACTTTGGACATTTCTTCGGTTTTTAGTTTCTTCTCAAATTTCTTTTCTAAGTCTGTAATAATCTTTTTAACATCAAAAGTTTCAGTTTTCTCCATAGTTGACCTTTCAACAATTTCTTTCTTCTTGTCTTGAGGATCTTGGTAGTATTGAGCCCAATCATCATCATCATCAATGATCACCTTTTCATCATCAAAAACCACTTCACCTACTTTAGTCATCCCTTTGTCCTTTGGCTTCTTAGTGCTAGCAGATGCCTCGACGTGATTTTCTAAAATTGCAGTCAATTGGTTCTTCATGGTCTCAGCTAGGGCCTCTTTTATTTCTTCCATTTTGGCATTAAGGGCTTCATCCACCATTCTTTGAATTTATTCGGGATCCATTGTTTTTGGTGAGCAAGTGATTAAGTCGTTGCTAGATTCTTCGCTTCCGACGTAGGTTAGATTGTCGTAAGCTTTTGAACTATCATAATCCAAGGCTGTGAACCAGAGAGGATCAATGATATGAGATGCAAATGTATGCATGTATGCATGTATGCACAAACGATTAACAAACAAGGACAAATAGGACGTTCTTTCTAACCTTATAACATCCACACACGAATGGCGAGTCTCTTTTCCTAGGTATATGGTTAACAAAGTACCAACATGGGGTATCTTATTTTCGAATAATTCCCTCGGACGTTTCAACCAATAGTTATATTTTTAAAAATGGAAATCAATCCATGATAATTCCTAATAATTAGGTTTTAATCCATTCAACCAACTAAAGTAGCTTTTATTCTATATTGGATTAAAACTAAATTAAGAGGTTTATTATAAATAGATTTCTCACTTGAAAAAGTAACTAATGATTCATGGAAAAAACAAGCCCATGATTAATTATTCTTACTATAAACTAGGCTCACAATTGATTTTTGGTATTTCATAATTAACCTAAATATTTGTAAGCTCTTTTAAAGGTTGGATGAAAATAATTTTGTTTCTAAGCCCATTGTAAAAAATTTTTTTTTTTAGAAAAAATGGATTTTGGGCTTTGTATTTGAGTCTTGAGAAGAGAATTTTTTGATTTATTTTTAGAAAAAGTTTTACGTCCAAAGGCCATCTTGAAAAGTTTTGAAAATAGCTTTGGTCTTTTGGATTTTAAAGAAAAATTTATTTTGAGCTCACAATGTATTTAGGTCATATCAAAAAAAGAACAAACCAAATAAGGCATGATTTAAGCCAAGATAAATTAACCATAGTCAAACAACAAGCATTTGGGGTAAAAACCTAAGGAAAGTAACTAGGCCAATTAAATGTAAAAGGCTTAGGTTCCCATAGCAAGTATATATCAAATGGTACAAGGCTATGAGTGGTTATGCCATGATCGATCTCCATACCTTGAGTGAAAGTATGGTATCCCTTATATAACACAAGATAACACGGGCGTCCTAACTCATGAACATGATGCAATCTAGTATGATGCAATGGATAATATCATTATAAGAAAGAATATAATAATATAAAGACTAACGGAATCAACTTCTATTATCCTTAGTGGAGTCGCCACTGTGAGCGGGGATTTTTGCCCCCTACTTCCGGTGGAATAGTTCTTGCGACTTTGGCACTGTTTAGGCTCGGGGCTTTAGAGAACACGGGCCTAAGCCTGGAGAAAATGGAGTCGCCACCCGGACGGGCCGAGAAAAAAAAAGGGGTGGATGACTAGATTCCTAAGGAATCCCCAACCCCCTAATAGGTTTGAAAAGTTGGGTACATGTGGGGAAGGTGAGAAATGGCCCAGCACCCCCACAATGCCCGGTTCATTGGAACCGACCTCCTTTATAGGTCTTAATATTTTAAAATTCTTAAATATAATAATATTATCCATATTACATGCAACAATTAAAATAAAGCATCATTATATTAAAATCAAAGTAATGTCCAAACAAAGTAAATATATGGACATCCATCCGAGGATGGAAACATGTCCTTACAACGTACATGTCTAAACTAAATAGGACACCCACCAAAAGGTGGAAACATGTCCTTTACATTGGTCCAAAATATAAAAGCAATTTAAATTACATAGAAATTAATTAATGAGGTACCCACAAAGTGGAAACATACCTCTTACAACATTTGGAAATCAAGATAAATTGATAAAAGTAAATAACCATTCATAATAAATAAATCATTCATCATAGATATCAAACATCAATCAAAATATATAATAAACATTCATCCAATTTAAATAAAACAGTAAATATATTAACTTTAGAGGTTTATACATTAAGTAGGGTTTCTAGGATTTTATGTTCAATAACTAGGGTTTTGCATATACTAGTTTAATTTGTTGAGAAATATTTTAAAGTAATAACATAGCTACTGGATGTTAAAAAGATTTAAAGTCTTAGATGTTTTTATGAAAATAATGTTACTGCGATTTAAAAAAGTAGGTTTAGTTAGGGTTTTAAGCAAATATCATGAAATTAGGTGTTTTGGAACCTTAAGACATTAGGGTTTATAATTTTAAAAGATTGGGTTTTAGGTTCACTGGATTAGGGTTTTAGATGCTGACGAACTTGTCATAAAGTTTTGATATTTTAAAAATTAGGGTTTAGGAAAACTAGGGTTTAATGGATTAGAGTTTTGAGAAAATTAGGGTTTTTGGTATTTTGGAAAACATATTTGATCTTAGTATTTAAGAAAACAGTTTAGAGTTTTATAGAAATAATTATGATTAAAGTTTTTAGATACTGTAAAGAAGATTAAGGTTTGGAGATTTAAGAAGACATTTGAAAATTTTGGAAAAAAGTTAGAGTTTAGATGATTAAGAAAATAGTTCGGGGAAAACAATTTAGGGTTTTAAAGTTTTTGAAAATAGGAGAAACAATTTAGGATTTTAAAGTTTTGGAAGCAGAAAAGTAATTTAGGGTTTTAAAGTTTTGGAAGCAGAAAAGTAATTTAGGGTTTTTAAAGTTTTGATCAAGGATTTAGGCTACTGGATGAATGGACGATTTAATCTGTAAAACATATTACTAAGTTTAATAATTTAGGTTACTGACTTAATACCAAAACAGATGATAAAAACATTTAAAAGAAAATATGACAATAACATTGTAAATATAATCAAATCAAAGATTTATAATCAAACCTCCGTTCGTTGGTTCCTCCACAATTGACTTCTGGATGAACAATGACAAAGGTAATGTTGCTGCCTTTGATGGATTGATGAATGCTTCTTGTTGCTAGCTTTTGTCGTTTCTTGCTCTTCTCAAGTCAGAAGTCCCTAAGTCTAGCTCCCCATCCCCTTAATTATGTGTTTTAATATGGTATTTATAGGAAAAATAAAAAACCTACTTCTAGTTGTCTAAGGAAAATCAAACCATTTAGGAAAAGAAACCAAAACCAAATAGAATTTGGTTTCGAAAAAAACTACGATGGAAAATTGAGCTGACGAAAAAACTGTTGGCAAAAACTATGAGAATTGCGAGAATTGCTGGGGCGAGCGCCAATTCGCCATAGGAATTTCCTATAGCCACAAGAATTTCCTGCGGCTGCAGGAAATTGAGCCAATTTACTTTCGGCGATGAAATTTTTCATCGCCACTTTTTTCGTCGTCGATTTTTATTTATTTATTATATATTTTTTAACTTTATTAATATTCCCCTTTTTTATTTTTATTAATAATTATAAATAATAAATACTAAAATAAGTATTAATTAATTAAAATACCACAAAAATTATTTTAGACTATAAAAAAATATTGGACCAGACTGGGTCAAAAATTAAGGGTCTACAATTTCACTGCTCATGTCACCCACATGAAAACAGAACCAATGACATGCCCAAAGACATGGCCGTGTTACTGGGCATGTTAGGCCAAAAATCTAAAATTGACACCAAAAACACCACATCCACTTATCATCTTTCAATAACCTTATTATCACCACACAAACTCAACCAAATCCATCAATATACCATAATAAACTTGCATATCATCAAAACAACTCAATTGCATGCATCAAAACACAATCACAACCATGTTTTACAACTCAAACTTACACAATCCACAACTCTTGTTTTCTTCACCAACTTAACCCTTTCTCTTTAATCCAACTCCAAAATCAAAGTTAATTAAACAAAACAACCTCAAACACACCAAAATCAACCATACACACAACTACACCAACCATCCACCAAACTCAAATACACAAACTCAAAAGAAAACAAAGAACAAGTTGGAAACTTACTAAAAGTGAAGAAAATCCTTAAAACTCCAACTTGATCTCTTGAAATCCTTCAATTGCTTAAGTTAGGAAGCAACAAAACCTCTCTTTCCTTTTGATAATGGTGATGGCCGACATCTTGGAGAAGAAAGAAGAGGATGAAGATAGTTATCCTCAAGTCAAAGTAAACCACCTCTCTTAACCACAAGATTACCCTCTTTTAATTTCCACCAAGCAATTAATATATTATAATAATATAATCTCAAAATATCAACCTCCACCATCACTTAATTTCTATATTAATAAATAAAATATCATTTGACCGTAAATAAAATGTTGACTTGTAAATGTTGTATATATCTTCATATATACAACATATACACACTTGCCTTTTTTCTTTCTTTCCACTTAATCATATATACACTTTAAATCATTTAATTCAATTTCAACAATTAGCATTTCTAAAATTTTAGGGTATCATTTGGGATATTACATTATTTCCTACTTGATTTAACTAAGTTTAATTTTGATTATTTTGTTATCTTTGATCTTAATGCTTTGATTATCTGACCAATAATTAGTTGAATTGAGATATTATGTAGTGGAGCGAGAGTGGAAACACAATATTAGTCTACGGAGATAGCAATCTTAAGGAAGTTTTTCACTTAGAGATAAGGTTAAACACTTAAGAGGTTGATTCAAAGAATCTCACCAAACTTAATGAATTGATTCAATTACTTATGATCAAGAGAGTAGATGTAAGGATTAAATCGATATTAGCTTTAGTACATGAGAGAGACTTAAGCTTAATTTTGGAGAATCCAACCATTAATCAAAAGGAAAACTGAATTAAATCAATAATTTAGAAAATCCATAATAAATTCATAAAGGTGACTTAACTCTAAGTTAACCATCATTTGGTTTAATTTCAAGCAATTTACTTTTATTTAAAGTTTAATTTAATCTTAAACTAACTTTTGTTATTCACATAATAATCAGGTTAATTATTTAGTACTTAAAACAACCCTCCTCAAGGGAACGATATTCTACTCATCACTTTATTACTTGATGCGACCTGTGCACTTGCAGATAGCTAGGCTCGAGTCCTAACACCGACCCGTACACACCCCTACAGTGCATATATAGAAATCTTACTGTAGAGTCACCCTTCTTAAAACATATTTAAGGTTAAAAAAATAATTTGATTAATTCAACAAGAAAATTCATTAGTTTTTATTAAATCAATAATTCTTTATAATAAAATCTCTAAAGAAAAAATCTCAAAGTTTTATCTGCAATTTCAATAAATTTTCAAATTATCAAAATACACAACCTGTAAGTAAAATCACACCCCAATATTTTGAAATCCAACTACTCCAATACTTCTTGTAATATCCCAAAATGTACCCTAGAAGTTTTGGTATATTTGTTATAATTGGATTTTATGTATATGTTTCTTTGGTAAGAGAAAAGAATTATATAGAGAATGTATATGTTGTGTATATGAAAATATATACAACATATACACAAGTCAAAGTCAAAGAAGGCTGGTGGAAGAAGATATTTAGTTATTTTTAATTAATTAAGTTAATTAGTGGAAATGGGAAATTAAATGAATGGAAGATTTGGATTATTTTAATATTATTATTGCTTGGATGAGAGGGTTTAAGGAAAAGTTTGACTTTGATTTCTTTGGTTTCTTTCTTTCTCTCTTTCTTCATCGTGGTTCTCTTTCCTTTTCTTTCTTTTTCCTTTTGTTGTCCGACCATCAAAGAAGCAAGAGAGCAAGAAGAGTTTTGATCTTCCAAGTTTAAGATTGAAGGAAGTTTTCAAGAGATCAAATTGGAGATTTAAGAGTTTCCTCATTCTTGGTAAGTCTTTCCACTTGATTCTTTGATTTGTTTGGGTTTGTGAGTTGAAGTTGTGTTTGAGAATGTGTTTGTTTGATTTTGGGTGTGTTTAAGAGTGTTTGGTTCTATTGATTTTTGGATTTTGGGGTTGGATGGAAGGAAAGAGTAAGTTTGTTGGTCTAGAAGTGTTGTGGTTGTGTTTAGGGTGGTGATGATATTTTGGATTGTGTTTGATGTATATTTTGGCTTGTTTTTTTATTTTTGCTAGTTTGATATGGTTTTGGGTATGTTTGGGCTAAGTTGGTTTGAAGTGGATGATGGTGGTAAGAAGAAAAATGTTGGTTGTGAGGTTGTTGTGGCCGGAATCTGGGTTTTTGGTCTGACACGCCCACGAGCACGTCCAGGTCTTTAGGCGTGTCAATTGTTCTGTGTGGCAGTAGGTTTGACACGGCCAGTAACACGCCCGTGTTATTGAACGTGTCATAGCCACTGTGTTATTGGGGAATTGACACGGCCATGAGCACGCTCATGTTGTTGGACGTGTCAATATTTCTGAGAGACAGAATGTATTACACGCCCAGTGACACGCCCGTGGTTCTGAGCGTGTCAATGCTTCTGTGTTGTAGAGTTAGGGCACGGTCAAGGACACGCCCGTGTGGTTGAGCGTGTCATGTTTAAAGTTTGCCCTAGTTGATTCTTAGCCTTATGATATCATGTGGGTTTCATCATTCTTTTGGAATAGGTTGTGAAGAAGGTGATTTGCCATAATTTAAGAAGTGAAGGATTTTTGGAAGAGGAAGTCAATAGAGTTGTGTGAGTTGTTTTGAGGTAAGTACAAACCTTGCATTATTGCATACATTCATGTGATTTTAGAACTTATACATTTGAGTATGAATATACTAAGGAATCTTATTGCATTGTTGATATATATAAATAATGTTATGTTTTATACAATGTGAACTTTGTGAAATGCAATATGATGTATGTATATTGATTATGAGTATTTGAATATGAATTGAAATAGAATGAAATGTGAAGCCATTGTGGTTGGCTATGATATTGTAAATGATGTTGAAGACATGAATTGAGAAAGAGAATGGTAAAGAGGTAAATGAATTGATTGTATGCCTAATATGTTATTCAATTTTCAGAGTGCTGGGTTTGGTGGCATGCCTATGAAAGGTAACAGTCTTGCCGGGTTGAGGATCTCTTCAAATTGAGTTGAATTGAGGTCCAAGAGACTGGGTCTGTTACACTATATGAATTATTGATATGAAATATATGAAAAGTAACAGTCTTGCCGGGTTGAGGATCTCCTCGATTTCAATCGGGTTGATGGTCCAAGAGACTGGGTCTGTTACTAGTAACAATCTTGCCGGGTTGAGGATCTCCTCAAGCTTGTTGAGTTGATGGTCCAAGAGACTGGGTCTGTTACACTATCCATGGATAGAGATATGAGATATATTGCCTACGGGCTTGATCATTGTGATTATAGACCAAAGCAGTAACTCTGAACTTTGAATATCATATTAAATACTTGTTGGGCCCATGTGTGTCTATGTTATCATTATTGAATGTATGACATTGATATTGACATTGCATAATATCATTATGGTTTGTACCACTAAGCCGTTGGCTTAGCGCGATTGTGATTTATCGCGCAGGTGATAGGGTTGAGACGGAAGATTCCTCTAGACCTAGTTGAGTTTATGCTTGAAGAGTTGGCCTAGAGCTTAAAGATCAGAGAGTCAAGCTATCAATCATGTATATATTTCATGTTTTGTAAATTTTGATTTTTAATGTATTTGTACTTATTTGTTATAATTTCCGCTGCGTATTAATAAACATTTTTATCTATTATGTTTTATGAATTTCTTCTAAACCTTTAATATTTGTTTTATTTCTTTTCGAGTTATGACTTGTGTATTTTATAAACTGTGGCATTTTCTATATTCAGTATACGTATATTACGATCATATAAGCATGTTGTGGAAGAATTGGTACTGGATTGAGCTCGCTGGCTCTCTTAAGTGGGAGGTCAGGGGTTCGATCTGGAGAGGCGACTCCTTAGGGAGCCAAATAAACAAATTCCTGCTCGGTGGGCAGCGAGGGCTGTCCAGTACTGTGCGATCGCTACTGCCTCCTGCGGACTCCGAGCCCAGCTGGTGAAAAGGTCGGGCCGTAAGCCAGAGCGGGCCGGGCAGCCGACCTGGTCGGGGGTAGGGTCGTTACAGTTAAAAAGGCGCCTTTTTAACTATAACACCCCAGGCTGTTCACACCCCCCACCAACCTGCCAGCTGGGCCTCAGGCCACTGCCAATCCCAGTCAGGCCCACTGAGAATAGTAACACGGTGCGTAAAATCGCCAACGCAAATGGCAGTGGCATGATGTGTTACTGGACTACCCTCACGGGCCCTCCAGTGGAAGAATTGGTACTGGATTGCGCTCGCTGGCTCTCTTAAGGGGGAGGTCAGGTGTTTGATCCGGGGAGGCGACCTAAGTGATTTATCACTTGGGCCAAGTAAACAAATCCTGCTGGAGGGTCCTTGAGGGTAGTCCAGTACTGTAGCATGCTCAGTGGGTCTGACTGGGATTGGTAGTGGCCTGAGGCCCAGCTGACAGGTTGGTGGGGGGGGGGTGTGAACAGCCTGGGGTGTTACACTTCTTTCAATATCTCATATATATATAGTAATTTAATTATAATTATTAACTTGACAATATCATAATCAGGTATATATTTATACAAATTCTTAAAATATACTTATACATGAGGTATTTGAGCAAAATACCTTTTCATGCCATGCATTATGAAAGACCAACTATGTAGGTCTCGTGGCACACGTGATCTCTAAGTTCCAATCACCATCGAGATCACTATGGACTGAACTTCTAATACCTACGCGATACACACTACCATGCTAATCCCGAGAGCTTAGTTGTATATACATGATACATAAATTATTTAAAAATCAATGCATATGAACACATTCATTCACACTCTCTTCATTTCATAACTGTATAAAATATCAACAGAACTTAATTCTTTAAAATTCCCATATTAACAACATCATCAATATTTAAATACGTTACACAAACACACACACAAACACAAACACATTGGGCCCAAAATCCTTATGCAATATACAAGTTCCAAAACATTGCTTTGACCTAATGTGACACCATCATGTCTAGCCCCGAAGGCACAGTAATATCAGTGACACTAGTGTGTAACACCCCTTCCCAACCTACGTGTGTAAGCCGAGTAGAGGCGCCACACTAACCTAATGTTGCTACCAATTTTACCTAGTCAAATTTTAGTTCCGGTTTTTACAGAAATTTGGCCAGAGGTTCGCCTAGAAATTGGGTCCCAAGTGTCGACAAAACTGATTTTTCTGATTTTTGAAAACATTTTTACACAAACCAATGCGAATACAATCAGTCTCAATACACTCCCAATGAATCCCCCTTATAACCTCAATTACAAACCTGCAAGAAGAATTCACACTTCTAGTACAAAATACAGTAGAGGTTTATTATTATGACATACTACTAACGTACAGTATAACATAGTAATTCTCAATCTTATATATATATATATATATACATGTCACAACTAGTTAACTCAAAATGGAAACTAAAAGATCTACCCTGAGATGTGGTGGGTCTGGTCGTCGCTTCCCAAGAGTTAGCTACTGCTCCGAACCTATGAGTCAAGGAAAACTTAACTCGCTGAGCAATGTCGCTTAGTGGGTACTTTACCAATGGAAATAAAAGTAAAGAGTATTTGTACAAGCAAGGCAATAAAATATATGAATATTAAATACTATAAGCAATAAAATATAAAGCTTACTTCAATGAAATAAAAATGTACTTCCCGAAAAAGAACTTCAAGTTTTTCAAAAGATTTCAACTAAAATTGTAAAATATTCATAATTCAACTTATGCCATAAAATATTCGTGTCATAGTTTGTAAATTTTTGCTCTACTGTTAAAAGTAGAGCCACAGCGATAAGGCAGTGGGCCTCACCACTGTAACACAGGTGGCCTTCACCACCGATATCAAATCACAGGAATGGCCCTCACCATCCTGGTTATAACCAATGGCCCTCACCATTGAGTTCAGATCATAACAATTCAATCATAATATCAAGCAGTACTGCATAAGTTAGTATAGTGCACCATACCCTTATCTACCAAGTTCAACCACCAAGTAGAGCATAATGGTTTAAAATTCAAATCTAAGATTTCCACAAATTTTCAAATGATTTGCACACCCCTTTTCATTTTTACTAAGTCATGTCATTTCGTCGTATACTAACTCTGTGGCTAAAGGCCGTTTCATTTCCAAGTGTTTACCACCATTCCCAGTCATTTCCACACTCTTCAAATCACATTAGAACAATTCCCAAAAATGACCAAAAGAATAGTAACTCGGTGCGTAAAATTGGCAACGCAAATGGCATAGCCATATGAATAGTAAAATCTGGTTTTTGTCTAAATTTCAGTAAATTTTAGTCATGCATTTGACCAGGTAAATGATCTTATTTTTGGATGAAATTTTACAGGAAACTTATTTCATATGTTGAATAATTTCATGTAAAATTTCGTTGAAAAATTCCATCGTTTTCTGCCTCAACAGGCTGCCCAAAGTTTGGTCCAGAATTGGCTCCCAAAGGGCACCAATTCGGCCCCCACTTGCATTTGGTGCAAAATTATTTATTATTATTATTATTTTTTCTAAACCAATTTCAAAGCTTTCCTAATAATGTAATGAAGACTTAAATACTTCCCTTTTAAAATAACTTGATTGTTTAAATCAATTTGGACTAAATGGAGTTCATAAACTCTTTTACCAAAATCATTGAAAACATTAGATTTCATTTGAATTTAAACAACCCAATAACCACATGGATTCAAATATACCACTCAACAATTGAATTCAAACTCAAACAACACATTTAGGCATCCATAGCAAAAGTTCCATAGATAAAGTTTTGACAAGAAAATGAAAGAAAAATTAATTCTTCCAAGGTAAAGTACCAAACCTTGTATTTTAATTTCCTTTTGCTTTCCCTTCTCTTTCAAGCTCTTCCTTCTCCTTATTTCCACCCTTGCCTACAAAAATTTCACAACACAACCTCAACCATAAACCTTAGAAATTTAGAGCATGCACTACCCTTCCGTTTCTTTTCAAATTAAGTCCTAATCTAACCTTATTAAACCTTGGAAACCTTAATTCTTCCATTTAATTAATCAATATCATCACTACTTAAGTTTTCCCCAAATCCACCATAAGAGCCCTAATTTTAATCTCTCAAATTACTCATTAAAACCTGAAATTAGGATTAGAAATGAACTTACCTTAGTTTAGGACCTTGGATTCCACCAAAACCTTTGATAATAAACCGTAAAACTTGAAAATCACCACCTTTCTTCCTTCTCCTATGGCTTGGACGACCCTCCTTCTCAAGAGGGAGTTTTTGCTTTCTTCTTTCATGTGTTTTTGGTCCAAATGGCTGCCCAATTTGGCTAATAATGTGTTAAGACAAATGCTTAATTCCAATTGGTCCACTTTAAGGCAAAATGGCCATTTTTCATTGGTACAATTGTCTCTCTCTTTTATTTATTTAAGGCCCAAGCCATTGGGCTTTCTTTTAATCATATTTTGGCCCCTATTCTTCCCTTTGCTGTAATTTTATTATTTAGGATGTGAAAAGACCAAAATACCCTCCGGCGATTGATTGTCTGTAACTTTTAAACCGTGTGGTTCCGCGAAATGAACCACATATGGTTTTGACCCTCTCGACCTCTACTTTCCATTTTTAAGGTCTATTTTAGGTTTCCAAGTCATTTTGAAAAATTATCAATAAGCCCTCGGCTTTTTACAAAATTCCCTTTAGGTCCTTTCTTTGCTCGGGTTTGCCCGGGCGCCGTTTCTACTGACGATCGTTTCATATTCAACCCCTCAACGTCCTCTACGCACTCGTGTTTTTATTTCCTACTTTGGATTCATGTATAAATTTTAATTAATAATGACCAAAATGCCCCTAGTCTACGTGTCTTCGTTTCTCTCTAACGGGGCGTTTCCAAAGAAAGTCACAATTCACAGTTTTTACCCGATTTTTCTCTAGTTTCCATTTCATTACACTATCACATACATTATTAAGACTTCCCAGACTGGTCACCCATCGCCGTTAGTTATGAACGTTTAACCCCAGTCCTTTAATGAATTATAGCTTAACGGTCTAGGGTTAGCCGGATCTCTTTAGCATGCCTACTTTGTCAGCACGTGTGAATACTGGACACGTAATTACTGTACATACCTGCTATGGCCGGTCGTGATAATTCCTCCCTCGTTAATTTAGGCTTCGCACCGAAGCCTATAAGGTGGAAATAAATATGGGTACTGCTTCCTCATAGTTTCTTCGAGTTCCCATGTAGCTTCTTCTACTTTGTGATTCCTCCAAAGCACTTTGACCAATGAGATCTTCTTATTCCGCAACTCTTTGATTTCCCGTGCTAGGATTTCTACCGGCTCTTCCTCGTACATCAGGTCGGGCTGAATCTCGATGTCTTGAGCTTGTATGATGTGGGTTGGATCTGAACGATACCTCCTTAGCATTGAAACGTGAAAAACATCATGTATTTTACTTAATTCGGGTGGTAACGCCAACTGGTAAGCTACCAGACCTACCCGTTTGATGATCTCATATGGTCCGATGAATCTAGGGCTTAGCTTGCCTTTCTATTTAAATCGTAACACCTTCTTCCAAGGAGAGACTTTGAGGAATACTCTGTCGCCGACCTCGAACTGTATGTCTTTCCTCTTTAGGTCCGCGTATGATTTTTGCCTGTCCGCCGCTGTTTTTAATTGGTCTCGAATGATCTCTACCTTTTCCTCAGTTTCCTTAACTATGTCTGGCCCCAATATCTTTTCCTCGCTCAATTCTGTCCAGCAAATTGGAGTTCTACATTTCCGACCGTACAGTGCTTCGTAAGGAGCCATTTGTATGCTGGATTGATAGCTGTTGTTATATGCGAATTCCATTAAGCTCAGGTGTTTGTCCCAGCTGCCTTTAAATTCTAAAATGCACACCTTCAGCATATCTTCCAAAACTTGAATCACCCTTTTCGACTGTCCGTCTGTCTGGGGATGGAATGCGGTACTGTGGTACATTCGAGTCCCAAGGGCTGTTTGGAACTTCTGCCAAAAATTTGACGTAAAGCGTGGATCTCGATATGATATGATTGAAGTTGGAACTCCGTGGAGACGTACAATCTCTTTAATGTACAAGTCTGCCAACTTGTCTAGCGAGTAATCCACACGTACTGGTAAGAAATGAGCAGACTTAGTAAGCCGATCCACGATTACCCAAATCGCGTCATGTTTTTCCCTAGTCATAGGCAATCCTGTGACAAAATCCATTGTAATACGGTCCCATTTCCAGGTTGGAATCGTGATAGTCCTGAGGGTAGTTGATGTTTCGCTTTCAATTGCTGACAGGTCAGACACTTCATCACGTGATCCACGATGTCTCTTTTCATTCCTGGCCACCAGTAATACTCCTTCAAGTCCCGGTACATTTTTGTTTCTCCCGGATGCATTGTGTAAGGACTGTTATGAGCTTCTTGCAAAATTTGCTTCTTCAGTTCCTCGGACTTAGGTACCACCATTCTCTTCTTGTAGTATAGGATATCATCTGGATGAATTTGATAATCTCCTGACGAATTCTCCTGCGCCTGTTGACTCCACTTCTTCACTTGTTCATCTTCCTTCTGAGCCTCACGTATTTGTTAATGTAAGGTAGGTCGCACGTGCATTTCTGCAAAGATAGCTCCATCTTCCATGGGCTCTAATTCTACCCTCATAGCCTGTAGCGCTTGCATTGACTTCCTACTAAGTGCATCTGCTACGACATTCACTTTGCCCGAGTGATAGTTAATCTTATAGTTGTAGTTGGCTAATAGTTGCTTCCATTTTCGCTGTCGCAGGTTTAAATCTTTCTGCATGGGCAGGTACTTCAGGCTTTGATGATCCATATAAATGTAACACTTTTCCCTGTATAAGTAGTGCCTCCACATCTTGAAAGCCAAAATAATCGCTGCTAGTTCTAAGTCATGCGTGGGATAATTCTTTTTGTGTGGCTTGAGCTGTCAAGAGACATACGCAATGACTTTGCCCTCCTGCATCAATACGCAACCTAACCCGATGTGGGATGCATCGCTATAGATCACAAAATCTTTTCCTGATTCAGGTTGTGTAAGAATGGGCGCTTCAGTAAGTTTTTGCTTCAGCCTTTCAAAGCTCCGTTGGCAAGTGTCAGTCCACTGGAATTTGGCATTCTTCTGAAGTAGCTTGGTCATAGGTGCAGCGATCATGGAAAACCCTTTGACAAATCTTTGATAATATCCTGCTAACCCCAAGAAACTACGGACTTTCGTTACTGTCTTAGGTGGCTTCCATTCCAATACTGCTTCTATTTTCTTGGGATTGACCCTTATTCCTTCTGCCGATACAATATGTCCCAAGAAGGCTACTTCTTCCAACCAAAATTCGCATTTGTTGAATTTAGCGTATAACTGCTTCTCTCGCAGGGTTTGCAAAACGATCCTAAGGTGGCGATCATGGTCCTCTCGATTCTTTGAATACACCAATATGTCGTCAATGAATACAACCATGAACTGATCCAAATACGGGTGGAAGATTCTATTCATTAGATCCATGAATACTGCAGGTGCGTTCGTTAATCCGAAAGGCATAACGATGAATTCATAATGTCCATAGCGAGTTCTGAATGCGGTTTTTGGTATGTCTTCGTCTTTGATCCCCAATTGATGATAACCCAATCGTAGATCAATTTTTGAAAAGACTCTAGCACCTTTGAGTTGATCAAACAAATCGTCTATGCGAGCTAGCGGATACTTGTTCTTGATGGTCAGCTTATTGAGTTGACGGTAATCCACACACAACCTTAGGGATCCGTCTTTCTTTTTTATGAACAATACTGGCGCTCCCCATCGTGACACGCTTGGCCTAATGAACCCCTTGTCTAAAAGTTCCTATAGCTGTACCTTTAGTTCTTTTAGCTTCTCTGGCGCCATTCGGTAAGGTGCGATGGATACTGGTGCAGCTCCCGGGTACACGTCTATGGTGAATTCCACCTCTCGTTTAGGTGGTAATCCGGGTAAGTCGTCAGGAAATACGTCTGAGAAATCACAAATAGTAGGTATATCTTGTAGCTTCGATGCCTCTTCTTTTGCTTCTAACACGCATAACAGGTATGCCTCGCAGCCTTTTTGCACTAACCTCTTAGCCGTCATAGCAGAAATGATGTTAGTTAGATAGTCCTTCCTCTTTCCCACTAAGGTCACTTCGTTGCCGTTTGACGTATGCAGAGTAACTCTCTTCTGTTTATAGTCAACCAGTGCATCGTGTTTGGCCAACCAATCCATCCCAAGAATAGCGTCGAATTCTTAAAATGGGAGTTCAAATAAGTCTCCCCAAAAGATACGTCCTTGTATCTCCACGGGGCAATCTTTCACTACCTTCCTCGTAATCACCTCACTCCCTAATGGGCTAGTAACTAATATTCCCTCTTCCTCTAGTTCTACCTTTAGGTTCCCAAGTTTTTAATTTTTCGTGCATATATATGAGTGTGAAGAACCCAGATCTATTAAAACGTAAAGCGGAACTCCAAACATAGACAACTGACCTGCAATCACGTCTAGCGCTTCTTCATCTTCTCGCCCCCTCATGGCATACATTCTAGCAGGAGCCCTCGCTTCTGGTCGATCCACCGTCTCAGACTGCACACGTGACGGATTTTTGCCCCTACCTCTGCCTTGGCCTCGCCCTGCTGCCACTTGCGATCCCTCAGTTTCCCTAGGTAGATTCTGCATTCGCTAGGGACACTCTCGCATAAGGTGGTCTAAAGATCCACATATGTAGCATGCAAATGTCCGACCCCAACATTCTCCCATGTGGCGGCGTCCGCATTGATCACAGCGTGGATTAGTATTTTTGCCTTCATTACCTCTCGGACCGGTAGAAAAGTTACCTCCGCTTCGGTTGAATCCTCTTCCTTTCCCTCTTCCGGATCGTCCGGTACTAGCGACTGAGGTGACTTGACTTGGGCCACCGCGATTCGATCCCTGACTGTAACCCCGGCGTTGACCGCCTCCCGTGGAACCACTACCTCAGAATCACTTCCTTGATAATTGGTAGTTTCCCAAATAGTTTTGGGTATCTCTCTTCTGTTTCATCTTCTGTCTTCTATTCTGCTCATCAGACTGACACTGCTCCACTTCAATAGCTCGGGTGACTAACACAGAAAATTCCTTAATATGAGCAGCAATCAGCTGCACCTTAATCTCATTATTCAATCCGTCTAAGAATTGTTTACATCAATCTTCCTCGTCTTCTATCGCTTTCTTAGCATACTTGCTTAATCTGGTGAACTCCCTTTCGTACTCTGTCACTGTCATTCGCCCCTACTTCAAGTGTAGAAACTCTTTCCTCCTGGCGTCGAGATATGCTTCAGAAATAAACTTTCTCTTAAATTCTCTCACAAAGAAGTCCCATGTCCTCTACTCTGGTGGAACTCATTGTTGGACTGTGTTCCACCAGACATACGCTTCTTCCACTAACAAGGAAGTAGCGCACACAACTCTCTCCTCTGGAGTACACTATAACTGATCTAAGGCTCATACCGTTCCTTTCAGCCAATACTCGGCTGTAGAAAAATCATCGTCCCTTCGGGCCCTAAACTCCTTCGCCCCGTACTTTCTTATCTTTTCAATCAAGGTTTCCTTTCCCCTCCCAGAGCAGGTACTGGTACGGTTGCTGGCACTGGTGGTGGTGCTGGAGCGGCGCCGGCTATCTGCCGTAATACGGCAGCCATTTGTTGCAACATTTTGTTGGGGATAGGAGCATCAGCTGGTGGTTGCTCAGATGCAGGTGTCTCTGATACATGCGTTTCTACAATTTGGGAGGCCTAAGACTCGAACTCCTCCTCTATATCACGCTGCGCTGCTTGCGACATCTAAAGAACCGAGCAAAACATATACAATCCCATCATCAGTAACGACCCAGACCAACATCATTATTGTAACACCCCCATATCCAATGCACACACACTACACCCACAACAATGTAGCATAAGTGCACCAAACATAGGGATGCTACGGTTTCCTTAACATTTAAAACATTTTAAAACTTGATACCATATCCATATCATTATATCTTATTAACAAAATAGATCATTTACTTATAAAACAAAACATATTAGTTATCTATATATATATATATACATTTATATATTACACAGCGGAAGTTATAAAATATGTATATATATGAAAACATTTGAATACATATTTACTATTATACATATATTTACATTATCAACAAAACTTTACACAATATGAAAGATTTATACATGATTGGCAAGTCAGCTCTGATCTTTAAGCTTCCAAAATCAACTCTTCAATGTCTACTCTCACTTGGTCTCGAAGAGCTCTCGGGTTCGATTCTATCAGTTCTATCACCTGCGCGATTAAACACTATCGCGCTAAGCCAAGGGCTTAGTAAGATAAAACATGCAATAGACATGCTTAAATGATATACAATGCCAATTCTAATTTATCATACATGTAACAACATAAATGCAAAGCTAACAACATACTTTTACATTTCATAACCTAACATACATATATGTATTTCAGAATTCAACATCTTTGCATATATTTGATTAGTTAATCATTTAATCATTCATGAACAACACTAAGCAAAAACAAGCATGGGCCCAAGACACACTAATATGCCATTCAATTTTCAGAGTTAATGCTTTGGTTTTGTTATCATATTTATCAATATCAATATCATATACCCAACTAGGCTTCAAGGATTAAGTTCAACCAAGCTTCAAGGGGAGCAAAGCATGCTAAGCATCAACCCAACTTGGCTTCAAGAACTAACCCAACCTAGCTTCAAGGGTTGTAACATCTCAATTAGGCTTCAAGGATTCAATCCAACCTAACTTCAAGAGATTGTTACTATTATTAGGCATGCCACCAACAACAAACTCTGAAAATGGAATAACACATTAGCCACACAATCCATTTAGTTTTCATTCTCAATTCTCATTATCATTTAGGCAAACATGCCTCATTTATCTCCATTGAATCACCTTAGCCAATAACAATGGCTTCACATTTCATTTCACAATATAACACTTCATTATTCAAGTGTATATTTATCTCACATAGCATCATTCATAAATATCAACATTTCATTCCATATTAATCATGAAACACATTATCACTCACAATGCATAATATAACAAGGCTCAATCTCAACAATGCAAGAACAATATATATATAATTCATAGCTTTAGGATCATTCACAAGTGTTTTTAATTCATCCCTTGGTTTAAGTATGTTTATGTTTAGGTTTAGAGGCCCAACTACCTTTGAAGAATCTAAACCATGCAAACAAAAACAAAGAAATCAAGCAACATTCAATTCATTTGTGGGACACGCCCAACTCACTTGAAGGACACGCCCAACCTAGTTGAGGAACACGCCCGTGTCTTTAACAATAAATGAGGCAGTAGCCAATTCAAATAATTGACACGCCCAGCACCTTTGATGGACACGCCCGTGTCACTAAAACCAAAAGAGACAGTAGCCAATCCAAATAATTGACACGCCCACTCTCCTAAGGGACACGCCCACTCCCCTAAAATTGATTTTGGCCGTGTCACCAAATCACAAAACCTTAACTAAAACCAACCCTTTCTCAATTGCACTCAAACACAATATTCATTATATAACATATTTCACATGAACATAATCAATGTTCTAAACACATATTCATCACAAGAACTACTTCACCACACATTAATATCACAATTAAACACATAGTAACTCAAAACCCTAAAATCAACATCCTTCTCCATCCATCCAAATCAACAACCATCATTTCCAACAACAACCTTCAATTAAACTCATAACTTAAAATCAATTTAACACTTGAAAACACAACCAAACACATCTCAAATCCACCAAATCACAAAATTATCAAACCCTACTTTACTTCCAACACAACTTCCAATTAAGTAAAGAAAACAAGAAAATACTTACTTGAAAAGAAAAAATTCCACAAATCCTTTGTCAAAACCTTGGATTGCTTCATCAATTTGCTTCTTGCCTCAAGAACACTTCTCTTTTCCTTTTGCTAATGGAGAGCCGGCCACTTCATGAAGAAAGAAGACAATGATCAAGATACAAAGTCAACTTTTGCTTTTAATCTCCACCAAGTGTTCTTATCCAAGCAATTACTAAAACACCCTCAATCATATAACTAACCTTTGTCTCATATAAGTCCTTATATGTAATTTCATTAACAACCAAAAATATCTTCTTCCACTTAACCATCACCTTGACTCTTCATTTGACCACTTTATATGTTATATATATCATCATATACACAACATATACATTTGTCTCTAAACCCTAATTCTTACTCCAAAACACATATGCACAAGCATTCACTTTCCAATTCTTTTTTTTCTTACCCCATCATATGCATACAATTCAATTAAACAATAGCAACAACAACAACAACAACAACATAATCAAAACTTCTAAGCCACATATGAGGATATTACAATTATATTACCCTAGGTGGCATGTATATAAAGATAAAACTCTTAAATAACACATATACAACACAACTTTTATTTATTTCCAAGCAAAAGTATTTACATTACTAGGAAGCCCTTATGTACATTCCAAAATTTAGGACTCCTTACTACTATATCATCATGTCATACTACCATACAATATCTACACAATACCCCGATGTCACATATGTACATAACCAAAAGAACCTCCAAAAAGCAACACATCTCAAAGCTCAGTGAGTAGGTGCCCTAGGTGAGGTGCCACTTTCAGATAAATATTCTTCTATCTCATGATTAAACTCCGGGTCATGTGATGCTTCACCAGGTAAGTGCTGGCCTAGCTCTTGGACCCTCTCCTGCAAAGCACGGATCTCTCTATGTGCTGCCCCAAGACTCCTACAGGCACTATCAAACTCCACTCTATGACTAAGCCTGTCCTCCTTTAACATCAGCACGTCTCTCCTCAAGGAGATAATCATCTCATGTGCTAATATCAGGTCTTCACGATCCTGTAGACTTCGATCTCCCAGGATATCTATGGTATCATCTTGCTCCTGCACTATCTGCTTTAGCCTCTCTACTTCCATCCTCAGCTCCCTCATCTCATTATTTCGATCATCCATAATTACTCCTGTTATAATTAGAATAACATAAATAACAATACTACACACATGTATAGTTACATATTTAGAACACCTAACCTAACCCTATGTGTCATAAATTTAAGGTTTAGTTCAACTAACTACCCAGGATCGGCTAAAACGGAGCTCTGATACCAAAATTGTAACACCCCTTCCCAGCCTACGTGTGTAAGCCGAGTAGAGGCACCACACTAACCTAATGTTGCTACCAATTTTACCTAGTCAAATTTTAGTTTCGGTTTTTACAGAAATTTGGCCAGAGGTTCGCCTAGAAATTGAGTCCCAAGTGTCGACAAAACTGGTTTTTCTGATTTTTGAAAATATTTTTACACAAACCAATGCAAACACAATCAATCTCAATACACTCCCAATGAATCCCCCTTATAACCTCAATTACAAACCTGCAAGAAGAATTCACACTTCTAGTACAAAATACAGTAGAGGTTTATTATTATGACATACTACTAACGTACAGTATAACATAGTAATTCTCAATCTTATATATATATATATATACATGTCACAACTAGTTAACTCAAAATGGAAGCTAAAAGATCTATCCTGAGATGCTGTGGGTCTGGTCATCGCTTCCCAAGAGTTAGCTACTGCTCCGAACCTACGAGTCAAGGAAAACTTAACTCGCTGAGCAATGTCGCTCAGTGGATACTTTACCAATGGAAATAAAAGTAAAGAGTATTTGTACAAGTAAGGCAATAAAATATATGAATGTTAAATACTATAAGCAATAAAATATAAAGCTTAATTCAATGAAATAAAAACGTACTTCCCGAAAAAAGAACTTCAAGTTTTTCAAAAGATTTCAACTAAAATTGTAAAATATTCATAATTCAACTTATGCCATAAAATAGTCGTGTCATACTTTGTAAATTTTTGCTCTACTGGTAAAAGCAGAACCACAGCGATAAGGCAGTTTCCCTCACCACTGTAACACAGATGGACTTCACCAGCGATATCAAATCACAGGAATGGCCCTCACCATCCTGGTTATAACCAATGGCCCTCACCATTGGCCCCAATGGCCCTCACCATTGAGTTCAGATCAAAACAATTCAATCATAATATCAAGCAGTACTGCATAAGTTAGTATAGTGCACCATACCCTTATCTACCAAGTTCAACCACCAAGTAGAGCATAATGGTTTAAAATTCAAATATAAGATTTTCACAAATTTTCAAATGATTTGCACACCCCTTTTCATTTTTACTAAGTCATGCCATTTCGTCGTATACTAACTCTGTGGCTAAAGGCCGTTTCTTTTCCAAGTGTTTACCACCATTCCCAGTCATTTCCACACTCTTCAAATCACATTAGAACAATTCCCAAAAATGACCAAAAGAATAGTAACACGGTGCGTAAAATCGGCAACGCAAATGGCATAACCATATGAATAGTAAAATCTAGTTTTCGTCTAAATTTCAGTCATGCATTTAACCAGGTAAATGATCTTATTTTTGGCTGAAATTTTACAGGAAACTTATTTCATATGTTGACTAATTTCATGTAAAAGGTCGTTGAAAAATTCCATCGTTTACTGCCTCAACCGGCTGCCCAAAGTTTGGTCCATAATTGGCTCCCAAAGGGCACCAATTCGGCCCCCACTTGCATTTGGTGCAAAATTGTTTATTATTATTTTTTTTCTAAACCCATTTCAAAGCTTCCCTAATAATGTAATGAAGACTTAAATACTTCCCTTTTAAAATAACTTGATTGTTTAAATCAATTTGGACTAAATGGAGTTCATAAACTCTTTTACCAAAATCATTGAAAACATTAGATTTCATTTGAATTTAAACAACCCAATCACCACATGGATTCAAAAATACCACTCAACAATTGAATTCAAACTCAAACAACACATTTAGGCATCCATAGCAAAAGTTCCATAGATAAATTTTTGACAAAAAAATGAAAGAAAAATTAATTCTTCCAAGGTAAAGTACCAAACCTTGTATTTTAATTTCCTTTTGCTTTCCCTTCTCTTTCAAGCTCTTCCTTCTCTTATTTCCACCCTTGCCTACAAAAATTTCACAACACAACCTCAACCATAAACCTTAGAAATTTAGAGCATGTACTACCCTTCCATTTCTTTTCAAATTAAGTCCTAATCTAACCTTATTAAACCTTAGAAACCTTAATTCTTCCATTTAATTAATCAATATCATCACTACTTAAGTTTTCCCCAAATCCACCATAAGAGCCCTAATTTTAATCTCTCAAATTACTCATTAAAACCTGAAATTAGGATTAGAAATGAACTTACCTTAGTTTAGGACCTTGGATTCCACCAAAACCTTTGATAATAAACTGTAAAACTTGAAAATCACCACCTTTCTTCCTTCTCCTATGGCTTGGACGACCCTCCTTCTCAAGAGGGAGTTTTTGCTTTCTTCTTTCATGTGTTTTTGGTCCAAATGGCTGCCCAATTTGGCTAATAATGTGTTAAGACAAATGCTTAATTACAATTGGTCCACTTTAAGGCAAAATGGCCATTTTTCATTGGTACAATTATCTCTCTCTTTTATTTATTTAAGGCCCAAGCCATTGGGCTTTCTTTTAATCATATTTTGGCCCCTCCTCTTCCCTTTGCTGTAATTTTATGATTTAGGATGTGAAAAGACTAAAATACCCTCCGGTGATTGATTGTCTGTAACTTTTAAACCGTGTGGTTCCACGAAATGAACCACATATGGTTTTGACCCTCTCAACCTCTACTTTTCATTTTTAAGGTCTATTTTAGGTTTCCAAGTCATTTTGAAAAATTACCAATTAGCCCTCGACTTTTTACAAAATTCCCTTTAGGTCCTTTCTTTGCTCGGGTTTGCCCGGGCGACGTTTCTATTGACGATCGTTTCATATTCAACCCCTCGACGTCCTCTACGCACTCATGTGTTTATTTCCTACTTTGGATTCATGTATAAATTTTAATTAATAATGACCAAAATGTCCCTAGTCTACGTGTCTTCGTTTCTCTCTAACGGGGCATTTCTGAAGAAAGTCACAATTCACTGTTTTTACCCGATTTTTCTCTAGTTTCCATTTCATTACACTATCACATACATTATTAAGACTTCCCAGACTGGTCACCCATCGCTGTTAGTTACGCACGTTTAACCCCGGTCCTTTAATGAATTATAGCTTAACAGTCTAGGGTTAGCCGGATCTCTTTAGCATGCCTACTTTGTCAGCACGTGTGAATACTGTACACGTAATTACTGTACATACCTGCTATGGCCGGTAGTGATACTATTGTGTCTCGCTGAAGGCGTAATCATTTATGTGATACTAGGGTGTCTTGCCCAGCGTAATCATATCTATGACACCAATGTCTCTCACCTGAAGGCATAAGGCATGCTAAACAACACCAAATATACCTTTCTGAAACTATATATTAGATAAGGCAACATTCATCACAATATGTTCATTTCCGTACCACTTCCCATTTTTGTCATTCATATCATTGATTTTCTTTTCCTTTTCTCTTTCTTAGCATTGATATCACTTTCCACATTTCTCATGTTTTCACATGATCCTCATGATAACCTTAAACCATGATCACAATCACATTGCTCATATCCACATTCTTATTCTCATTACACATCGCATTCTATATTATGATTCCTTTCCACTGTCTCATCATCACTTTACAACAAGCATATTTATTTATTGTACTAAATACATTATCTCATTACCTATTTATATATGTATATATAAATATATATGTATCATCTCACACAACACACACATTATCTCATTGTGAACCTCGGTTTTCCGCCCGAAAAGGATCCGGGCGAAAGTTCACTCGTTGTCGGGAGTCGCCACTCAGTTTATTTTGTTCGAAGGGAAAAACTAAGGAAACCCTTGTTTGACTCCAATGACTTGTCCAATGTAAAGGTTTCTAGTCTGCGAACCCAAGGAGGATTCGGGGACTATGTCATGCATTTGACTAACTTGCAAAAAGAACAAATTTAAAAGGAATGAAGAAAAGAAGAGACAGATTGTTAGTAAATTGTGGACTTGCTATTTGGGGTGAATCCCAAATATGCCTACATACTCCCGTTTGAATGGGAGATCAAAGCCCATGTAGTTCGGAAAAGCCTATTTAAAGGCAGTGGAAATTATGCTTCATGCATATGTGTGTGTATGCTTCGTGCATTTGCCGGGCTTTTTGCCAAAGTTGTTAATTTTAGCACTTAGTGCAAATTTGTGAAATTTAGGTACTTTGTACCAAAATAGTGCGATTTAGGCGTTTGGCCAAAAGATTGATTTTAATTGTGATTTTTAGGTACTTTGTACCAAAAGATCCAATTCAGGCTCTATGCCAAAAAGTCGATTGATTTGCGGCTCCATGCCGAGGTGTTGATTGATTAGTTAATTAGGCCTTAGACCTAAAAGGATTAGGTCTTTGACCGAAAAGAAATTAAGAAGAAGATAGAATGCTTTATGATATGCTTAAATTGACAAATAATGAATTATCATACTACCTTGTTTAGAGTCCTTCCACTTCGCAGTTCCAAGTCTCGTTTTCTTAGATCTTGAAATATGATTCTTAATCCCTGCCACACAAAGTTAGATTCTTGCAAATAAAAGTCCAATAAGAGTTTTTTTTTTTAAGCGTGAAAAGAATCCGATAGCATGAGGCCCACCCGAAAAAAGTTCCTCCCCCTTTTTTTGAAGGTTTAAAGGCATTTTATAGGCAAAATTCGGGTTGGACGGCGGTCGGACCGCCGGTCCGGCTGTTGAACCGCCGTGGTCGGCGGTCGGACCGGCGGTTTGCCGGAAAAATGGGAAAAAGGACGGCGGTCGGACCGCCGAGCCCACGGCGGTCGAAACGCCGGTCAGCCGGCGGTCGGACCGCCGGTCCGGGCGGTCGGGCGGCGGTTCTCACCGCAAAAACCGCACCGAAATCCGTGTTTTCCCGTTCAAACTGATTTTCTGGGAGCTGCGGACCACCAAAAATTATTCCGAGACCATACCTGTGATCCTTGCGTCGTTCCGGATATTTCAAGTACCATGAAGGCATACTTTCGGTGAACTTTGCCGCGGTCGACCGGTCTGGCTCAATTTTTTTGCAGTCGGCTTTCCGAGCCTTAAAATTCGAGTGTTCACAATTGCCCCCCACTGGGGCCCATAAAAATGATTTATGGGACTCAGTGGTCGTCTGAAATGAGAATTTTGAGCGAGGTGCGAACAGACCCGCGATTTCACATTTTCTATAAATAGGCTCATTTCATTCAATTTTCATTTGCTTTCATTCATTCTTCTTCTTTCACTTCTTTCAAATTTTCTTTCGACGATGGATTTTACCGGCTTTGAAGACCTCGAGATCCCACTCCCTCCCTGCAATCTTTTACTTGAGGAGGAGAAGCACAGTTCTCGGACCGGTTGCTATGAGGTGAGTAGTTTCCGTTTGTTCATCTAGTATGCATGCTTAGGAATTTTATTTATTTCCAGTAAGGAACTCAGAAATAAATTTTAGGAATATTTCCTTTACATGTACTAGTAATGAATTAGGATCTGTACCAGGCTTCATTATGTTCTGCCATCAGTAATTATTTCTAGTAAAGAACTTAGAAATAATCCTTTAGGAATCCACACCCGGCTGGGGAAAGAATTTAAATTTTACTGAAGTTGCCCCCGAAATTATCCACAATGATGATGATTGATTTTTTTTAGGACACTTCGATTAGGATATCTCTCGCGGAAAGACCCATGAGCACTATTCCGGCTTACATCTTTGACGCCGGACATCCGGTGGGGGATCTTATCAGACCTGCTTTCCTCCACTGTTTGAGGACCATAGATGCGGGTAGAGACATCCACAGGGATGTGATTTGCGCGCTGGCTGAGCGATGGTGGCCCACTACTGATACCTTCCATTTTGCTTGGGGGGAGATGACGATGATGCCTACCGACTTTTCTGTCATCTCTGGGATTCCATTTGGCGTTGAGATGGTGGAGTATTACAATGACTGGCGGCATGACATCTCTTCCGCCGATATGGTCACTTTAATCGGGGTTGACTACCCTCGACATCAGGCGCCTCGCTGTATTCAGAGGAGGTGGCTTGTAGAGCAGGCACCAGCCATTTATACTGGCTATGAGGTAGGCGATCTTACTGCTGATCAGGCGGCCAGGTTTACCCTGATCCTCCTGTTTGCTAGCTCCTTCTTAGCAAACAGAAAGGATGCAGTGAATCTCAATGTGTTGAAGAGTCTAACCGACCTGACCCGACTTCAGACATATGATTGGGCTAGCATGATGTTGTGTAAATTGTATGATGACATGTCAGACCTTTGCTATACCCGCATTGCTCCATGTGGCCTGTATTACTTCTGGGAGGTAATGTAAAGAATGTAATATCCTAAAGTATACCTTAAAAGTGTTGGGGTTATTGTTGTATTTGAATTCAATGTGTGGTTTGAAGGGAAAGAGAAAAGAAGTGAAGAGAAGATTTGGGAAATATAAATGCAATATATATGACATATACATATACTTACATATACATCACATATACATGATATATATAATGGTGTAGGAAAAGTGAGTTATATATATATATGTGATTAATAATAATGATAATAAGGACAAAAAGAAAAAGAAGAAGAAAGCAAAAAGAAATTTGTGTGGAGGAGATTTAATTGTATTATTATTATTATTATTATTATTATTATTATATATATGTATATATATATATATATGATAAGAACGAAAGAAAGAACGAGATCTTTCTTTCTTTCTTCTTCTTCTCCTTCGTCTTCTTTTTCTTAGTGAACGAGAGAGAGAGAGAGAGAGAGAAGCTAGAGAGAGAAAGATGATTTTGCTTCTAATTACACCAAAGATTGAGGATATCAAGAGATTTGCAAGTGGAGTTGAAGATTTGGCAAGCTATTCATGTAAGTACTTATCTTTTTAGTTGATTTTATTAATTATGTATATATAAATCTTTCTCTCCTTGTTTTGGATTTCTTTTGGATTGAGGTTATGATTGGTGTATAAGATGATGGAAATGAAAGATTGAAGTATGTAATTGTGTTGAATTGATAGTTAAGTGATAATATTGGGGTAATTGTGAAGATGGTGATGAATTGTGGAGTTAGAGTTTAGTATAAATGAATTTGGTACTTTGAGTAATTGATTATAGTGATGTATATATATTGGTTATTATGATGATATAATGAAGTTATATAAATGTTAAAGTGATAGGAAATTGTTAAATATTAACAAAGATGATGATTAAGAGGGTTGTGGTATGAATTTTAAAGGGTTTGGATGAATTTTGAAATATTTGGTCTTTAAATCATTGAAGGACACGGCCAAGTTGTGAGAGACACGGCCAAGTTAGGGCAAATTTGGCCGTGTTGGATGATTTTGGAGAGACACGGCCACTGGCTTGGCCGTGTCCCTTGACCGTGTTTGTTACTGCCTATGTTGTGTTGAGAGACACGGCCGTGTCCCTTGCCCGTGTCTGCTACTGGATTTTTGGTGTTGAGAGACACGGCCACTGGCTTGGCTGTGTCCATTGCCCGTGTTTGCTACTGTTTGAATTGGTGTTGTGAGACACGGCCACAAGCTTGGCCGTGTCCCTTGAGTGTGTTGGCTAATGATATTTATTCTTGATTATTCTTACATGGTTGGATCTTCAAAGGTCTTTTGTACCTAAACACATTTAAAACAATAATGATTCAATCAAATGTATATGGAAGATTCTAAATCCATGAATAATGTAAATTGTTATGTGTATATTAATGATGATATAGAAAATGTGGAAGATATAATGATCATTGAAAAAGTATGTGTAATGCCATTGATTATGTATACTTGAATGATGAATTGATCAATATGATTTGATGATGCATATGATACTATATGAGCAATGATATGCCTTATGCATTATGAATCTTGTGAATTGCAATGATGATATATATATATATTGTGAAGGATATGATGAAGTAATTAATTATGTACAATTGAATAATGAAATATTATAATATGAGTAGAGACATGATATGATATGAGGCCATTGTGATTGGCTATAGTGATTCAAATGAGATGTGAAGCCATTGTTATTGGCTATGATAATTCAATTGAGTATGAAATGAAAATGTTGATTCAATTGTGTTTTGTCTAATATGTTGATTCAATCTTCAGAGTTCTGGATTTGGCGGCATGCCTAGAAAATGTGAAAATGTAACAGTCTTGCCGGGTTGAGGATCTCTTCAATTTGAGTGAATTGAGATCCAAAAGACTGGGTCTGTTACACTATGTGAATTATTGATACGAAATTTATGAAAAGTAACAGTCTTGCCGGGTTGAGGATCTCTTTGAATTTAGATGAATTGAGATCCAAGAGACTGGGTCTGTTACTTGATAAAATGTGAATTGTGAATTGTAGTAACAGTCTAGCCGGGTTGAGGATCTCCTCGAGTTTAGCCGAGTTGATGATCCAAGAGACTGGGTCTGTTACGCTATCCATGGATAGAGATATGAGATATATTGCCTACGGGCTTGATCATTGTGATTATGGACCAATGCAGTAACTCTGAACTTTGAATAACATATTAGTGTTTGTTGGGCCCGAGTCTGTCTTTGTTGTCAGTGTGATATTTAAATGTTGAAATAAATGAGAAATGAGATCTATGGTTGCCTTTATTGCAAATGTGATTCATGATTGGTATGATATATAATATGATGTGTATATGTATATGAATGTGGAATTTATGAGAATTGTGTTCATGAAGGTTTGGATAGGTCATTGAATGGTGTTTTGTTGATGTGATATATATGTATATATATATATATATATGAGATAAAAAGGGTATGTATTGTGTTGTGAATATGTTATGTAATTATGTATCTAATTTATGAGATTAGTGTGAATATATGAAGAATGTATGGAGAAAGGAAAACGTGGTAAGGGATCAATAAAACATGATGCTAAAAATATGAGGTATGATTCTTTTGTAAAGTATATTTTAATATTTATTTGTACTACTAAGCTCTCGGGCTTAGCGCGGATTTATAATCGCGCAGGTGGTTATGCGGTTGATCTGGAAGTCCAGCGGTTATGCCACGAGATGGGTAAGAGTGTCTCGAGACCAACTAGAAGGTGATGCATACATTTTGTGATTTTAATTATGTTGTATAATTATAAGAATAATGTTTTTCATAAATGTTTCTTTAAATTAATGCAATACTTCTTGAACTCAGATAAAGGTTTTTAAATTGAAACTATAAGTGACATTCTTATACTTTATATACGTATTGTATATATACTAGCTATATGTATAGTACTTATATAGAGTATGGGGGTGTTACAAAGAACATTTCCTTCACCTTGCATAAACCGACTCTGATCTCTTTTTTCATTTATTTCAGACTTGGGCTTATGAGTACTTTCCTGATGTCGCCCCTTTCCTTCGTGAGCCACTTGCCCCTGTGGATCCTCTTTCTCCCATTGCTTGGAGGTGGTATAGAGAGAGGATAGCAGCACCAAAGAGGAAGCTACCTATCAGAGAGCTGAGATCGTTCTTCGACAGTTGCTCCATGGACTCGGTAAATACCTTATCTTCATCGTTATTTATTATATTAGAAAAAATGACTCACTAACATAATAAATTTTTACAGGTAGCATTTACAACAATGTCTAACCGCCTGACAGAGTGGATTGCTCAAGATCACAGCTTTCAGCGATCACAGACCCTGACCCACCGTCGATTCATACTTCCCCATCCAGAGTATCGACGATACTATCTCGCCGAGAGAGTGACCTTCCAGATTGCTGGCTTCCGTGCAGTTCCCTTGGACCCCCCTAATGACATGCTGACTCTGGCACTTCTGCCCGTTACAGCATCCCAGTATGAGGGTGATCCCTTCGAATCGGCCTTTGCCTCGGATGAAGAGGATTATGATATCTACTGTCTTGAGCGACTGATGCCACACATTGGGGACCGGTTCGATTCTGTACCACCTTATCGGTCTTCCCACTCTTCAGCCCCTACTTCCAGCACCCCGGGAGACCATCCCTCTTCCAGCTGGCGAGCTAATAGACCTTCTTCTTCTAGGACTAGGGCTTCTGCCTCCAGGGCTGGACCATCACATACTGGAGCAAGCAGCAGTTCATCACACTTGAGGCCTCCCCCATCCATTCTTGCGGCTACCGATCGATTGGACCCTGTTTTAGCCGACTTACGGTTGCCATATGCTGTTCGTTATCATGCACCTGATGGTTGGGTGTCCCGACCAATTGGTGTGGACAGTGGACCTCACCGGAGGCTTGTTCACATCACTCAGGTATATTCTTTTAGAACTTTTCATGAAAAGGATTCATAAAATTCTCTTGAAATTGATTGTGATTGTGTCTTTTTTCACAGGTACCTGAGGGTCTAGTTGCTGATATGACAGCACTGATCACTGCTTTGTCAGATGAGCTGGCTGGTGCTTAGACTGATGCTGCTTATGAGAGGCAGAACAGGCCGCAAAGACGGAGAGCCCGGCGCTGAATTTTGATATTTGTCTTGGATTATATTTGTAGTATTTGGATTATTCTTGCTCTGTACTTTGTACTTTTCATATTTTCCACCTGTCATTTGAACTTAAGTACAAACCTGCACTAATTTGTTAGTATTAACAGCAGATATGAATGTATGATGTTTGTTTGTTTTTTTTTTTAATCTATTTTCAAAGTAAATTCCTGAGATAACCCCAAAAATAGCACCTAAAATGATCTAAACAGGGCCAAAATACAAGAATTCCACAACATAAAAATAAAAATAAAATAAAATAAATACATAAAACGAGAATCGAGGCTGTGCCGGGGTGGTCGGGCCTCCGGTCCGGCGGGTCAACCGCCGGGGCCGCGGTTGGACCGCCGGTCCGGCGGTTTGACCGACGGGGACCCCGAGGCAGTATATGTATTTGAGAAAAAAATAGGATTTTGAGTTCATTTTTGGGCCAAAAACAGATCTCTCACTACAGGATTTTTATTTCCCTCCAAAATGAATCCTCTTTTTAATCACGTGATGCATAATTGGACCAAAAGTCTCCACAATGTTGAAAGGATCAACATGGGGAGGTATGGGTTGAAAGCTGTCGCCACCCTCAGAGGTGTAGCTGTAGACTGGGATTTCTTGCACTCTTGTATCAGGTTTTGGGATCCCCAAGCCCATGTTTTCAGATTTGGGGCTCGGATGGAGGAAATGTGTCCTCTTTTTGAGGAGTTCTGCTCGATCATTGGGTGCGATCCAAATGCCCCTCTTGTGAGGCATGAGGTCCAAATCGGGTATGTGGGATCTTTTCAGAGGCTTTTTAGCTTCACAAAACCCCAAGCCCAAGCTATGATTGTAGATGGGGATAAGGCGATGCTGCTTCCCCTAATTGATGAGTTCTTGACCGCCGATTTTGAAGACGATGTTCAATTGAGGCATAGAATGCGAGCCTTCGTCTTTTGTCTGCTAGCTGGGTTCCTCTTCAACCGTGACCCCGGCTTTGGAGATTTGAGACTTTGCCCAATGGTTAGGCAAATGGAAGAGCTCAACTGTATCGGGGGCATGATCCTGGCTGAGACTATTCAGAGTCTCGACAGATGTGCACTTGGATTTGAACGTTGGACCGTCACCCCAGTCATCCTTCAGGTAATTTATACCTTTTGTTTCTTTTGCTTATTCCATCATCTCTCTTTTCCTTTGTAAAATAGAAAGGATCTATTTTTTCAGGTTTGGCTGAGAGATCATCTTCGAGTGGTTGCAGCCCCCCAGACTTTGACCTATAACCCTTCGCAGTACCGCACCAGGAAAATTCAGATTTCTTTTCCCTCTATGGCCGAATGGACTGTTTGGCTGTTTGAGCTTGGACCGGAAGAATTATTATGGTTCATCCCTTGGTATAGGATTCCTCAATTCATGGAGGCAAATGCCATGCACAACCATGTCTACCTGCTTGGGTTCACTCACAGTACTTGGTACAGTGCTTCCCACGTCCTCAGGCAGATGGGTATTGATCAGAGAGTTCCCCTTCCTGTCGGGCTTACCATTGCTTCTCTTATTACCCCCGGGGTTACTCGGGCTGTTCTACAGACTTGGGTCAGAGACCATCGGATGATCAGGCCTGGTGCAGAGCCTTCCCTCGTTCAGCCCACTCCAGAGTACAGGACCTGGTTTATAGCTGAAGTTTGGCCCGTTGAGAAACCGAGGAGGTGCGCATTGCTGCAGGAGTTGGAGGGAGAGGGGGTGTAGGATTTGGATCCCAGGGTGACTCCGTTGTCTTTTCTGTTTTTTGGGTTGTTTTTTACCTTTTTGGTTGTTTTTTTCTTTTTAGGAGAATATGACTTGATCTTTTTGTGTTTTATAGGCTGAATGACTCTTTTTGTAACAGATGATTCTCTTTTGTAATGAATGATTCTTAATGAATGACCCTTTTGTTTGCTTTCCAAGCATTATCTACTTTATTTATTCGCTCTTTATTTTTGCCTAAGCCGTCCTTTCGGATTTTCAACTTAGCGAGCTCTTACCCATTCTTGCCTAAGCCGCCCTTTGCGGGTTTTCAGCTTAGCGGGCCCCACTATTGCCTAAGCCGCCCTTTGTGGGTTTTTGGCTTAGCGGGATTTTTTTTTGTTTTTTTTTTGTTTGTTTTGTTTTTTGTTTTTTTTTGTTTTTGTTTTTGTTGTTTTGTTTTTTCTTTTGGCAAAAGAAAGATGAATGAATGATTTTTATTAAAATTTAGACCGTGCTCAATGAGAGCTGCCTACATATCTCAAATTAGTTTGCGAGAATCAGGTCTAATGTAGTTCCTTACAATGCATGATCATGCATAATATTTCTTTAGTTGATCCAGATTGCATGGGTTTGTGAACTCCAGACCATCCAAATCAGACAAGATGACGGCTCCGCCGGACAGTATTTTCTTTAAAATGTAGGGTCCTGCCCAATGAGGATGAAACTTCCCACGAGGATCTGTAACAGGTGTTCTGATCTCTTTCAGAACCAAACAACCTTCTTCCAACTTTCGATCTTTGACCTTTTTGTTGAAATGTCTGGCCATTCGCCTCTGATACCCTTGAATCTGATGTAGAGCTTGAAGTCTTTTTTCATCCAAACTCAAC
Organism: Garcia nutans; assembly: GCA_947685225.1. Classification (NCBI taxonomy): domain Eukaryota; kingdom Viridiplantae; phylum Streptophyta; class Magnoliopsida; order Malpighiales; family Euphorbiaceae; genus Garcia; species Garcia nutans. The sequence continues at coordinate 14,486,136 of CANTUV010000040.1, forward strand.
AACTGATGATGATAATTGCTGATCCATTCAGCTTCATTTATCTGACTTTCTTGCATTATCCTCGCCGATTGAACTTCCAGTTCAATGGGGAGTACTGCTTCCATTCCGTATACCAGTGAATACGGGGTTGCCCCAGTAGGAGTTCTAACTGATGTTCTATATCCCCACAAGGCCAATGGCAACTTCTCATGCCAACGCCTATGTTCCTTGATCATCTTTTGTATGATCACCTTTATAGACTTGTTCGCTGCTTCTACAGCTCCATTTGTTTGAGGTCTATAAGGAGAGGACTTATGATGCTGGACATTCTTATCCTTCAAGAGCATAGCAAATTCTGCTTGGAAAATGAGTTCCATTATCAGTGATAATTTCAAACGGCGTTCCGTACCGACAAAGGATGTTGGTTCGGACAAACTGTGCTGCCTTTTTGGCGTCTAATTCTGCATAGGAAGCTGCTTCAACCCACTTTGTGAAGTAATCCACTGCTACCAAGATAAACTGATGTCCATTTGATGCTTTTGGATGTATTTTACCAATTATATCAATTCCCCAAGTAGCGAAGGGCCATGGAGAAGTGATTGGATTCAGGGCAACAGGAGGTTGCTTCTGTAGCTTAGCAAATATTTGGCATTGATGACATCCTTGCACAAATGCCACGCAGTCTGCATTCATGGTGGACCAATAATATCCTAGATTGGAAATTTTTCGAGCCAGGGCGATCCCATACATGTGTGGTCCTGATTCTCCACCATGTACCATTTCCATTATCTGCTTAGCCTCTGCTTCATTTACACACCTTAGGTGCATTCCATTCCAACTTCTCTTGTAGAGGATATCTCCATTGAGAATGTAACCTGTGGCAAGCTACCTTATTGCCCTCTGATCAACCTTTGATGATCCCTCCGGATAATTTTCATCCTTGAGATAGGTCTTGATATCCCAAAACCATGGTTTACCATCGGCCAAGTGCATTACATGGGCGGGTTGCTTTTGAAGCTGAACTTTCAATGGACGAATGACTTTCCCCTCCTTGATATTGATCATGGAAGCTAAAGTAGCCAAGGCATCAGCAAACTGATTCTTTGCTCTTGGGAGATATTTGAAGGACAGAACATTGAACTGTTGTTCCAAATGATCAAGGCGTTGTAGGTAAGGAACCAAACGCTCTTCTCTTATCTTCCATTTCCTTAAAGCTTGTGATACTATTAAAATAAAATCACCATAGACCTTTAGGTCCTTAATCCCCAATTCCAGGGCGGCTTCAAGCCCATTAATGCAAGCTTCATATTCTGCTTCGTTGTTTGTGCAGCTAAAGTCAAGTTTAACTGCGAATGGAATGTATTCTCCACAAGGAGTTTTGAACACAATCCCAATTCCGTTTCCACGATAATTGGATGCCCCATCAAAATACATCTCCCAAACACTGCTTTCCACGTTCAAGAGGTCTTCATTAGGGAAACCCATTTCTCGCATCTCGTCATTCACGGGTAATTCTGCTAATTGGTCAGCTATTGCGCCACCTTTCACAGCTTTCCTTTGAACAAATTTCAAGTCAAAGGCTGCCAATGTTGACACCCACTTAGCCATTTTGCTGTCCAAAACAGGCCTCTCCATAAGGAATTTCAAGGGACTCTGTTCTGCAATGACATAAGTAGTGTAAGAAGACAAGTAGTGTTGTAACTTCGTACAAGCCCAATACAAGGCTAAACACAACTTCTCAATCTTGTTATACTTTAACTCATAGTCCAGCATCCTTTTGCTGAGGTAGTAAATTGCATTTTCTACCTTTGTATCTTTAGCCTCTTGAGCTAGCATTGCACCCATGGCTTCATCTGTTACAGACAAATATAAGAGCAGAGGTTTTCCCATTCTGGGAGGTTGCAGAATTGGCGGACTTAACAAGTATTCTTTGATCTTGTCGAAGGCCTTTTGGCAATCTTCATTCCATTCTTGCGAAGCACCTTTCCTTAGTAGCTTAAAGATAGGACCACAAGTCTCAGCCAACTGTGATATGAATCGGCTGATATACTGTAATCTACCTAGCAAGCCTCGAATCTCTTTTTCTGTTCTTGGTGGAGGCATTTTCAGAATAGCCTTTGACTTTGCTGGATCAACTTCTATTCCTTTTTTGCTGACCAGATATCCCAAAAATAAGCCCGATGTCGCACAAAAGAGGCATTTTGCAGGATTAAGCTTCAAATTGTACTCGCGAAGTCTAAGGAAGAACTTCTCAAGTGCTTCAACGTGTTCTTCTGGAGATTTTGACTTAACAATCATATCATCAACATACACTTCTACTTCTTTGTGAATCATGTCATGAAAGACTGTTGTCGCCATCCTTTGGTAGGTAGCCCCTGCATTTATCAACCCAAAAGGCATAACCCTGTAGCAGAAAGTGCCCCATTCTGTGATGAAAGCTGTCTTTTCTTTGTGTGGTGGGTGAACTAGGATCTGATTGTACCCAACCGCGAGGTCAGTCATGGAAACCATCACATGCCCAGCCATCCTGTCTATCAGCAAATCGATGTGTGGTAGTGGAAAATCATCCTTGGGATAGGCCTTATTCAGATCTTTGTAGTCAACACACATCCTGACCTTTCCGTCTTTCTTCGGGACTGGCACGATGTTTGCTAACCATGAAGGGTAGGCAATTGGTTCTATGAACTTATTGTCTAGTTGCTTGGCAACCTCCTCTTTAATTTTCAAAGGCCATTCTGGCTTCATTCTTCTCAATTTCTGCTTAACCGGCTTCGCATCGGGGTATAGCGGAATCTTGTGAACTGCTATGGCTGGGTCTATTCCCGTGACATCACTTGCCTTCCACATGAAGCAGTCGACATACTTCTTGATGCAATCGACAACCTGTTCCTTATTCGCACAATCATATGCAATGTATGTATGTTCATTTTCTTTGCCAATTATTATCTTTTCATTTATTTCTTTTATTTCATTTTTGCTAGATAATACTTGGAAAGCAAAAGACACAGGGTAACTAAGAATCGGAACAGTTTTATTGATAATGGTGGAGTCATTCTCCAAGATTACATTAGACTTGACATTAGGGCTTTCTAAATCTGAAATTACAGAAGACTCAGAATTAGACTCTGACTTGGTTTTTGACTCAGAATTAGTACAAGACTCGGTACAAGACTCAAGTTCAGGGTGTGACACAGGACTAGGTTTAACCTCAGCAGCTTGTCCCTCCTCGGCGTACCAGTTTCTCAGCGGTCCATCCGTGGTCTTGATCAGCTTTGTGAAATCCCTATTGTCTTCAAAGTTGGTTATCATAGCAACCTCATCAAAGAGACTAGGCCACATGAAATCTTCCATTTGGGGGTCAGTTTCAGGTTCTGGCTCTTCTTCTTTCATGGCTACAACATCAGCAAGCATTTCAAAACCCGGTAGCTTCTTTCCGGTCATAGGAGAATAGAATGGTTCCTGAAAACCACGGTGATGAACTGCCTTTCCAGGTTTGCAAAAGTGACCATTCAGAGTTCTAAAGTAAGGGCGCATTTTGAGGCTTCTTGCCCCCCAACTCCCCTTTTTCTTCCTTCCATGCTCAAGCTCTTCTATTTCCTCGTCTGTAGGTTTGTACCCCAAGCCAAAAGTTCCCTTATTCTCGGGTTCTTCCCATGGCCGTACTACAGGTGTTTTTCTCCCAGACTTCATCATTTCCATTCCGGGTAGCAGACCTACCCTCAGCATCATTCCCACTAGACAATTGATTTGAACCTCCCCAAAGTCATATGAGACAAATGGCCCTTTTGGCTTTTCACCTTCAATGCATTGAACTGTGTCGTAATGAAACCCAGTCAAGGTCATGGCGGTTTCACCAGGAACAACCTCAAGGAGAGACTGATCCATGGTTTTCCTGTTGATTTCGCAGGTGTCCCCTTTGCTAGTGATGATTTTTCCTTCAAAAGGGAATTTGAGTTTTTGGTGTAGTGAAGAAGGTACAGCATTAATCTGATGAATCCACGGCCTTCCAAGGAGGAGATTAAAGCTCGCGGGTACATCAATGACCTGGAATGGTACTCCCATTTTCACCGGCCCAATAGCAATTTCCAGAGTGGCAACACCCAAAATTTCTCTTCGAGTGTTATCATATGCTCTCACAATCTGATCAGAAGGTGTAAGATCTGTAGCCTCCAACCCCAGACAGCTTGCTACTTTCAAAGGACATACATTTAAGGCTGACCCATTATCAATGAGAACCATGGGCACAGTCTTTCCCCCAGTCTGTACGGTGATGTATAGAGCATCATTGTGTTTACTGCCATCTTCTGGTAGGTCTGAATCAGAAAATCGGATACTCAATGTCTTGGTTGATTGGGTCAAAGTGGCCACCAAAGCTTCTGGACTTGTGTCCACTGGTGTATCAAGCTGACTCAAAGCTTCGTTGAGAGCCTGGCGGTGTGGGAATGAGGAAGCAAGGAGCTCCCAAATTGACACCTTAGCTTGAGTTTGTTTAAGCTGAGTGAGGACAGGGTCTTCTTTTGGCTCTGGTGTTTTCTTATGGGGGTGATTTGAGGTTGTAGGGGTTTTTCCCAAGTCAAGTGGCTGATATTGTCTTCCACTTCTTGTCAGAGCACTGACTTCTTCAGCAAGGTCGTTCAAATCTAACACACACACTTCATTCATTTCCAAGAGAAATTTGAAAGGATCAAACAACTCTTCTTCCACAGTAATGGCGTGGATGGAATGATTGGGCAAAGGGTTAGTGTTGATATTTGGTTGCCTCCTGAGAGGAATGATGTCACCACTATCCACCAGATCCTGGATGCGGTTTTTGAGTGTCCAGCAAGCATCTGTTTTATGCCCATTCCCTTGATGGTATTCACAATATTCATTGACTTTATAACTGGAAGGTAATGGGTTTGGAGGAGGTCTTGGGTCCAAAGGCTTCAAATATTTCCCTTCCACAGCCTTTTTAAACACCAAATGAAGGGGTACCCCAAGGTCAGTATATTGCCTTCTTGGCTGATTTCTCGGCCCAAGATTGCCCACACGTAAAGGATTCGCAGGGGCAATATTGGCCACTTGATTGACCTTGCTTGAGGAAGGAGTTTGGCTTTGTTTCTTATATTTCGAAGCAGCCCCCTCATCCACTATTTTACCCAACTGTATCAAATCTTCTACCTTGGTTGCAGTCACAATGAGCGATTTGAAAGTAGGTAGATATTGGGTTTGCAGTTGAGCCTGATATGTAGGTCTTAAATTCCTGATTATGATATCAATCTGCTCTTGTTCTGAAGGGCGATTGATCATCTGGGCGGCTTTTGCCCTCCACCTCGTAAGGAACGAGGAGAAGGGTTCATTGTTGTTATGCTTGGTAGTCTCAAGTTCCCTTCTGGTGACATCCACCTCAATATTGTAGTGGTATTGAGAGTTAAATGCATTGCAGATGTCTTCCCATGTCTTAATCTTGGAACGGTCTAGACTCACAAACCATTTAAGGGCAGCCCCAGTCAGGGATTGTTGGAAGAGTTGAGCAAAGAGCTCATCATTTAAACCCCAAGGACTTAAGGCTCCCACATACATTTTCAAATGGGTTTTAGGGCACGTGGTCCCATCAAATCTGTCCATCCCCGGCATCTTGAATTTTGGAGGTAATCTGGCTTGGGGAAACAAGGATAAGGAATCCATGTCTACCACCTCTTTGTGAGTTTTCATGGCAGTGATTGACCTCTCAAGCAATTCAAGTTTCTTTTTCAGTTCCTCTGTTTCATTCTTGGAGGGTGGATCCTCCAAATTGATGACAGGGGTATTAATCTGAGCAGTCACGGGGGTACTAGTTTGCCCCAATATGGGTTCCTTCTCCAAATTTCCAGGAATAGGGACTGTCTTTGGTGCTCCTTCTAACTCAGCCAGGATGGCTACCCTTTGGACGGCTAAAGCTTCATCAATTTTTTCTTGCATTCTAGCTTCAATTTCCTTAACCTGACCATCCAGCAAAGGCTTTAATCTGTTCAATCGTGGCCATTTCAGTAATTGGAGTAGTTGGTGAAGTTGGGGTAGTAGGACTTGTGGGGGATAACACAGTTGGTGTTGATGTGTCTGGTGTAGGTGAAGGCACACGGGCAGAGGGTACCTGTAAAGGTCAAGGGTAAAAAATCAGGGTGGTGTGTAGGGTAGGAAAACTCTTGGTCCACTTATATACATCAAAATTTTTCCCAAAACAATGTTGTTATGTTGCATGAATGCACCTCATCACATCACAATTCATTTTAATGGAATGCGGCACTATCATTGGGTACATACAACCTAAGGGAAGGTTCTATTATTATGTAAAAATAGAGAATCGGCTTATCATAGGGACCCTTGAGTCTTGAGTAAGATATACCTAACCACATGTGAAACAAGGAGTTTCGCGTGGGTCCAACAGTACGATTACTCATGGGCCACTCCAAAAGGATTGGAATGGTTTGCGACAACAGGGAGGACGCTTTGGCTGTCCGCCGGCATAATCAAGGAGACCTGCCGGTCAGCGCTACTTGCTATCAATCCAAATTCCTTTAGTCAACTTTCAATCCAACATCCTTAAAGAAAGGATATATAATGCTGGGGTACCCTGCAAAATGAATAAAAATACCCTAAAGAAGGGCAAATCAGTTAAACGAATAATAATAACAGTCTACTATAATTCCATAAATCATTATTATTATCATTTTTTTGATTATTATTATTATTTTTGTAATATATAGCCATTATTTTATTTATTATTTTTTTTATGGTCCCCAGGAAGATATATTCTCTTTTTTTTTAATTTTCAGTACTAATGTCTTTAAAGAAAAGACAACCATTGCTAAAGTACCCTGCCAAAATAAATAAAAATACCCTAAAGAAGGGCCAGTTAGTCAAATAAACAATAGTAGTCCACTAGGATCACATAAATCATTTTTATGCTCCCCAGTGGAGTCGCCAATCTGTGAACCTCGGTTTTCCACCCGAAAAGGATCCGGGCGAAAGTTCACTCGTTGTCGGGAGTCGCCACTCAGTTTATTTTGTTCGAAGGGAAAAACTAAGGAAACCCTTGTTTGACTCCAATGACTTGTCCAATGTAAAGGTTTCTAGTCTGCGAACCCAAGGAGGATTCGGGGACTATGTCATGCATTTGACTAACTTGCAAAAAGAACAAATTTAAAAGGAATGAAGAAAAGAAGAGACAGATTGTTAGTAAATTGTGGACTTGCTATTTGGGGTGAATCCCAAATATGCCTACATACTCCCGTTTGAATGGGAGATCAAAGCCCATGTAGTTCGGAAAAGCCTATTTAAAGGCAGTGGAAATTATGCTTCATGCATATGTGTGTGTATGCTTCGTGCATTTGCCGGGCTTTTTGCCAAAGTTGTTAATTTTAGCACTTAGTGCAAATTTGTGAAATTTAGGTACTTTGTACCAAAATAGTGTGATTTAGGCGTTTGGCCAAAAGATTGATTTTAATTGTGATTAATAGGTACTTTGTACCAAAAGATCCAATTCAGGCTCAATGCCAAAAAGTCGATTGATTTGCGGCTCCATGCCGAGGTGTTGATTGATTAGTTAATTAGGCCTTAGACCTAAAAGGATTAGGTCTTTGACCGAAAAGAAATTAAGAAGAAGATAGAATGCTTTATGATATGCTTAAATTGACAAATAATGAATTATCATACTACCTTGTTTAGAGTCCTTCCACTTCGCAGTTCCAGGTCTCGTTTTCTTAGATCTTGAAATATGATTCTTAATCCCTGCCACACAAAGTTAGATTCTTGCAAATAAAAGTCCAATAAGAGTTTTTTTTTTAAGCGTGAAAAGAATCCGACAGCATGAGGCCCACCCGAAAAAAGTTCCTCCCCCTTTTTTTGAAGGTTTAAAGGCATTTTATAGGCAAAATTCGGGTTGGACTGCGGTCGGACCGTCGGTCCGGCGGTTGAACAGCCGTGGTCGGCGGTTCGCCGGAAAAATGGGAAAAAGGACGGCGGTCAGACCGCCGAGCCCACGGCGGTCGAAATGCCGGTCAGCCGGCGGTCGGACCGCCGGTCCGGGCGGTCGGGCGGCGGTTCTCACCGCAAAAACCGCACCGAAATCCATGTTTTCCCGTTCAAACTGATTTTCTGGGAGCTGCGGACCACCAAAAATTATTCCGAGACCATACCTGTGATCCTTGCGTCGCTCCGGACATTTCAAGTACCATGAAGGCATACTTTCGGTGAACTTTGCCGCGGTCGACCGGTCTGGCTCGATTTTTTTGCAGTCGGCTTTCCGAGCCTTAAAATTCGAGTGTTCACACTCATTTTATCAATTTTCCATATTTTCACATATTTCATATTTTCAGTATTTCTCAATCACATAATTTATTTATTTTAACAATTCCCTCATGATTAGTTATATACCCCATTTTCCTTCACATTACTTATTAAATTATTCTTCTAAGATCTTTTCCATACATAATTATCATCATACACATTTTACACATTAAATACTTAACCATTACATTAGGCATTTTAAATGGCTTGGCCATTCATATTACATGCATTTCTCTCACTTTACTTAAAACAACACACCATATCTTCAATTTTTAGCTTCTTCTCAAACTTCTTCTCCAGATCAGCAATCATCTTCTCAATATCAGAAGTTTCAGTCTTCTCAATAGTTGGTTTCTCCACAACCTTCGACTCCTTCTTCTTATCTTGAGGATCTTGAAATGACTGAGCCCAATCATCATCATCCATAGCTTCTTTGTCTTCTTCAGAGGCCACTTCGACTATCTTTGCCTTTCCTTTGTCTTTCTTCATTTTGGTACTAGCAAATGCTTCAGTAGCATTTCCATACATTACAACCATTTGGCTTTTCATGGTCTTAGCAAGGACCCCTTTTAGCTTTTCTTTCTTAGTGTTGACTGCATCGTCTATCATCCTCTGAATCTATTCAGGTTCCATTGCTCTTGGTGAGAAGCTAACTGAGTCGTTGCTAGATTTTACGTTGCTGGCATAGGTTGGGTTATCGTAGGCTCTTGAACTGCTGTACTCCAGGGCTGTGAGCCAGAAAGGATCGATGATATGAGATGCAATGAATGTATGCATGGATGCACATGTAACAAACAAATAAAATCAACTCAACATAGTAGGAACAAACCTTCTAACCTTATAACTTCCACACATGAATGACAAGTCTCTTTTTTGGGGGTATATGGTCAACGAAAGACCAACATGGAGTATCTTATTTTTGAAAGAATTCAATCGAATGGTTTTAATCAATAGTTGTATTTTCAAATTAGAAGTTAGTCTATGATAGCTCCCATTGATTAGGTTTCAATCCATTGGATTAATAAAAGATAACTTTTATGCTATATTAGATTAAAACTAAATTAAAAGGTTTATCATAAACATATTTCCTATTTGAAAAATAGCTAATGATTCATCCTTCAAACAAGCTTATGATTAATAATTCTCAGTGTAAACTAGGCCCACAATTGATTTCAGATAGTCCATAGTTGACCTAATTAGTTGTAAGCCCATTGTCAAAAATGGTTTTGTTTCAAAGCCCATTGTAAAAGATTTATTTCAAAATGAATTTTGGGCTTTTAGCTTGGGCCATGAGTCAAAAAATATTTTTGTTTCAAAGCTCATTGAAAAGATTTATTTGAAAATAGATTTTGGGCTTTAAACTTGGGCCATAAGGTGAAAAGAATTTTGACCCATCTTAAAAGGATTTTTATGTCCAAAGACCATCTTTGAAAATAATTTTGATCTTAGGGCTCAAAAGCATAAAATTATTTTGGGCTTACAAAGTAATTAGGTCATATTAGGAAAGAACAAGCCAAATAGGCCATGATCCAAACCAAGGTATATTAGCTATAGTCAAACAACAAGCATTAGGATAAAAACCTAAGGAAAGTAACTAGGCCAACTACATGAGTTTTAGTCTCTGGGTTGAAAAGTTTGGGTTTCCATAGCAAGTATATACCAAAAGGTTTGAGGCTATGAGTGGTTATGCCATGCTCGATCTCCATACCTTGAGTGAAAGTATGGAATCCCTTACATAACACAACACGAGTAATACATGCATCCTAACTCACGCATAAAATGCAAACTAAATGATGCAATGGGTAATATCATAATAAGAAAGAATAAAATAATATAAAGACCAAAAGAATCAACTTCTCTTATCCCCAGTGGAGTCACCATTGTGATCTGGGATTTTCGCCCTCACTCCCGGTGGAATGGTTCTTACGACTTTGGCACTGTTAGGCTCAGGGCCTTAGAGAACTGTTGCGCTCAAATTAACTCTACCACAAAGAGTCACTCGCAAGTATACGAGGTAGCTGTAGCAAAGGTGATCGCCCCAAGGTCGTCTCACAAGGAAGCTAAAGTAGCTAATTGATTATCGGATTATAAATATCAAGTAATGAAGAAAATTTAAATTGTTAACTAATGAAGAAGATTGATTGAAGTTTAAAACGAATAAAAGTAAATTAAGCTGATGTTTTGATTCACTTGATAGAAAGGTCTAGGGTTTGCACTTCTGTACTACTTATATGTATGAATGGTTATTCCTCTTAAATAATTTAATTTCAAAGATTAAATCTCAAACAACTCAATTAATCGAGTCAAGGAAATAAGCTCTCGCATTCAAACCTCTTTCAACTAATCTTGTTATAATTGAAATAATCTTTTTAATAGGTTATATCTCTAATTCACCTAAGTCCCTAATTGAATTGTTCCAGCATTAGACTTCATCTCTCAATCCATCATCTAATACCTAACACACATAATTGGTGGCCAATCAATTATATATTAACAATATTCCATTCAATCAAGGCTAAAGAAATTATTAGCTAAGAGAATAACCAATTCATACAATCATAGCAGATCCATACAAACCCTAGACTAGATCTAATTAGTTCATAATGCTATCAAACATACTCATCTCATTAATATTCAAAGAAATCAATTTAGACATGATAATATCCATAAATACAATTCCAATGAAAATAAAGAGATAAAGTTCAAGAACAAAACCAAATTACAAACTCCTTGAAGCTTCTGAAGAATCTCTTATTCAAATCTTGTAAGAAGGATGTATCAATGGCTAGAACAATCTAATCTAAGCTAGTTTAATCAAAGTGTAATCAAAAATCAAAGAAAACTAAATGAAACCCTCAGTTCACTCTCTTGACGGCTCAATAGCTCTCAAAATCGCAACAACACCAAACCCTAACTCTCTTTTTCCTTTTATACAAAACCTCCGCTTTAAAAATCCGCTTCGTCTTTGGTTCATGAGAGACACGGCCAAGTTAGATGAGACTTGGCCGTGTTGGTGGTCTTTGGAGGGACACGGCCACAAGCTTGGCCGTGTCCCTTGCTTGTGTTTGCTTCTGTGAGAATTTCTTCTTCTATTCTTTGGTGTGATTGAGTGACACGGCCGTGTTGGAAGTGACTTGGCCGTGTTGGATCATTTTGGAGGGACACGGCCACTGACTTGGCCGTGTCCCTTGCCTGTGTCCTCTTCTGTGCCTTGATCTTCCTCTTTAGCTGGGTATGGGACACGACCACAAGCTTGGCCGTGTCCTCTGCATGTGTCAGCCACTGTCCAATTTTTCTTCTTCTTGGTTCCTTGGCTTTTTAACCTTCCTTAGCATGGTTCCTTGCATATTAAACCTAAAACAAAACTTGAACAAACTTTAAACTAGAATTAAATAAACAATAACTAACAAAACATAAACACACACTAAAAATTAGGACAAAAACGACATAAACACTGAAATAAACTAAAACTACCAAAATTAATGAAAACACTAAATAAACATATTAAAACTAACAAAATACCTAAAGAAAGCAATAATTATCATAACAAATAAGATACAAATCTATGACAAAAACTAACAAAACAAGAACACGGGCCTAAATCCGGAGAAAATAGAGTCACCACCAGGACAGGCCTAAAAAGAAGAAAGGGGCAGATAACTCAATTCTTAAGGAATCTCTAACCCCTTAATGGGTTCGAAAAGTTGGGTATGCATGGGGAAGGTGAGAAGTGGCCCAGCACCCCCATAATGCCCGGTTCATTGGAACCAGCCTTCTTTTTAGGTCTGAATATTATTAAATTCTTAAACACTATGATATTATCTATATCACATGCAATTAATAAAAAAAATCATATTATTAAAATAAAATAAATAAAATAGGCACCCATCCAACGATGAAAACATGCCCTTACAATGTCCAAATGTCCTTTGAATTAAATCAAATAAGACACCCACTTAAAGGTGAAAATGTATCCCTTACAATTGTCCCAAGATCTAAAAAATAAAATAAATTATATATGCAAAACAAATAAGGCAACCACAAGTGGAAACATGCCTTTTACATCCTTAAAAATACAACCAATGAAGAATATTAACATAATTCAATCATTCATAATAAAATATGTAATCTAATAATATAATTTAATCATCACAAAACTAACAATAAGTTAGAGTTTAATAAAAAAAATTATGATTAATCACAAAGACTTACAATCCACAAATAAATATTGACCCTATTAATGAGAGATTGTGTACGGTGGTCCTGTTAGCCGGTTAGCAGGCCGGGAGTCAAGGGGGCAATGCCCCTTGTAGGTGATTGGGGGCAGTGCCCCCGAAAGGTAGACGGTTTACATGATTTGGTTTTTTGGGGAGTTAAGGTTTTGGCTTAAACTAGGGTTTTATTTTTATACTAATTAGGGTTTACCTAAACTAGGATTTCAAGGTAAAAATTTGGATTTTAATATAGGAATTAAGGTTTAGGGTTTTAGAAATATGCAAGCTACTGTGACTATATTAAAACTTTTAGTTCACTGGATATATATAATTCAAATTAATACTGCATGAAATAAATTGCTATTGCTACTGTGATATTGAATAAAGGTTACTGTGATATTGAAAATAGGTTAAGTATTGCTACCTTGGATAAAATAGTTTACTGGATAGTCAAAATAGGTTTTATGGGCATGAATAATTTACTGGATATTTTATAAAAATAAACAAAAGCATGAAATAAAATAATTCAATGAAATAATAATGGATGGATTACTATGAATGTTAAAACTGTGGATGAATTTCAAACCTCTGTTGTTGGTTCCACCAATATTTCACTTTGATCAAGCTTTATATTTGTACCGGTGGTAAGATCTTGGTTGAATGAGATGAAGACAGTCATCCACTATCTTCTTGGTTTGATGGTTTGATGTTCTGTGTCTCTGCTCACTCAATTGCTAGGGTTTAATGCTTATTGTTTGGTTATTGCTTGTTGCTTTATTGATCCTTCTTGGTACTGCCTCTTAAAGCTCTTTTATCCTATATTTATAAGAGAACATATTAGGTTTAACCTTATATCCAAGTCTTGCTTCACCTTAAATTTCAAAAACTCCCGAGGCTAATCCTATTAGAATTAGAATTGGAAGTGGATACAAATTGAATCTGAATGCAATTTGAAATTAATCCCAAGAGCAGGGGCCTATGGTGAATTGGGCATGCCAATTCGCTACAAGCATGTTATGTGGCGATTTGGACATGCCAATTTGTCGCAGGCTCGGGCATGTCAATTTGACATAAGTTGGCCGATTCGACAAAATTTGGGTCTAGGCCTACTTATCTTGGGATTTTAATATTGTAAGAAAATTTTAGGCTTTTAAAATTATTCCAGACTAGTTTAAACCTTAGGACTTGATCTAATTCCCTTTTAATTGGGTCCGGACCGAATTGGGTCCAAAATTAAGAGTATACACTCACTAACCTATTCAAACTTCCACTCAACTTATACAAATCAATCATTCAACTATAAAATCCTTATCTCCTTGTCACATTAACATCATTCATACCCATTTAGACAATTATCTCATCCTCCATCAAGAACCCATATTTAATATATTCAAATATTTCTATGAAACTTCAAAATTCTAATAGAATACTTACTAGTTAGTGAGAAAACCACCAAAACTCACTTTAATCCCTTGAATTCTTTGAAAAATTTGGTGTTGGTGATGATTGATGCTCCTCCCCTCTCTCATCAATGGTGGCTGACTTCATGGAGAAGAAGAAGTTGGTGATTTTTTTTAAAAATTTTTTCCTTCTTATTTTACTAGCCATTTATATATATAATTATTATAATTAATTAATTTAAAATTCTAGTTTTCATCTTCCATTCAAAATTATTTTATTTTCGAATTTTTTTAACTTTTTTAACTTTTACTATTTAACCATTGACTTTTGCTATTACCATTTGACTTTATATGTTATGTATATTCAACATATATTTTATATATACATTTTATATTTTCTATCTTCCATCACCTTAATTAACCTTCTACATTATTTATTTAGTTATATTTTAATAAAAATTTGGATGTTACAGATTATGTCATTTCACTATTGTAGGTAGATGCATATGACTGGTGAAAGATAATTCTACATAGATTAGAGAGGCCCCCAGTGCTATTATATGATGATTTTCTGGCAGAGTTGAAGTAGAATATATAGGCATGGCCATGATATGGTTTGAACTTAAACTGAACAAGTCAAAATCGGCCTAAACCTGGTCAAAACTAGAATCGTTATAAATCTGGAGCCTAAACCTTAGTATATGGTTTGATTTAGTTTTTAACTTTTAATTAATGGCTGAATAGGTGGTTCAAAGCGGTTTAAATAGCTAGTTCTAATTGATGGTCGAACTGTCTATTCAAACCGGTGGTTCAAACTGCTAGTTTGGTTTTATGTAGTGGCCCATGCTAAAACTCATGGGCTATTGCTTTTGCAGGCGAGCTGGCCCAAGATGAAGAACTAGCTAACGGTCTAATGACTTTTGGTTGGGCTTGTGCATTAGCACATGCCTAGCCTGTAATAGCACATGCTACATGTGTAGTGTAATGGCCAAAATGATCGTTGCACATTTTTTTTTTATTTTTGAAAATTTTAATAAAATAACTCTATAAATACAAAACATTTCAATTTTTTTTTTATACTTTCAAATTTTCTCCCCATTTTTCTAAATCACAAATTCCAAATTTCACTTCATTCTTCAATCTCCAATCTAATATTCTCTATACTATATTACAATATTTAATATTCAATCTACATTTGCAACCTTCAATTTACAATACATTATATTGCAATCTTCAATATTCTTTTCAATACTTTATTTTTATTTTATAATTTTTAACACTTTATTTTTATTTTAGAAATAAATTTTATTTTCTATTTTATTTTTATTATTTCCATTATTTTTATTTTTTTATCTCATATATTATATTTTATTTCAAATTTTTATTATATTATATTTCTATTTGAATTATAGTTTATTCCAAATTTTATTACACTATATTTAAAAAAAATCAAGTAGCCAAGGTTCAAACTTTTAATCAAACAAGGGGAAGAATATATTTGATGATTATCATAGTGTGAGCGGGGATTTTCGCCCCCACTCCCAGTGGAATGGTTCTTGCAACTTTGGCACTGTTTAGGCTCGGGGCCTTAGAGAACATGGACCTAAGTCAGAAGAAAATGGAGTCGCCACTGTGACGGGCCAGGAAAAAGAAAGGGGTGGATGACTCGATTCCTAAGGAATCCCCAACCCCTTAATGGGTTCGGAAAGTTGGGTACGTGTGGGGAAGGTGAGAAATGGCCCAGCACCCCCACAGCACCCGGTTCATTGGAATCGGCCTCCTTTACAGGTCTTAATATTATAAAATTCTTAAATATAACAATATTATCCATATTACATGCAACAATTGAAATAAAGCATCATTATATTAAAATCAAAGCAATGTTCAAGCAAAACTAATAAATGAACACCCATCCGAAGATGAAAACATGCCCTTACATAATTCATGCCTAAATAGGACACCCACCGAAAGGTAGAAACATGTCCTTTACATTGGTTTAAAATATAAAAGCAATTTAAATTACATGATATTTAACTAATGAGGTACCCACCAAGTGAAACATACCCCTTCCAATATTTGGAAATCTAAATAAATCGATAAAAGTAAATAACCATTCATCATAAATAAATCATTCATCAAAGATATCAATCAAAATATAAAATAAGCATCCATCCATGATAAATTAAATAAATCAATCATTGGATTTAAATAAACTAACAAAGCATTGAAAATAAATTAAAGCATAAAATAGACTACATAATAAAATATAAAATTAAATAAAGCAAATAAAGATTCAAATTAGGACTACTGTTTCTATTTAAGATTCTTAATGTGTTTAGGATTTTGGAATTTATGGGTTTAAGCTACTGTGAGTTTTAAAGGAATTGAAATGGATTAAAGTTTTGTAATTTAAGAGGTTGATAAAGTTCTTTGATTAACCAAATTAGTGTTTGAGGAGTGAAATCATGAAATTAGGGTTTGAACACTTTAAAACATTGGGTTTATGATTATTAGCTACTGAATTATGGTTTTTAGGCTTACTGTGTTTGAATTTTAATATTTAGGTTTATAAGGATTTAAGGTTTAAAGGATTAGGGTTTAGAAAAATTAGGGTTTAAGGTTTTAAGGGAATTAGGGTTTAAGAAAACTAGGGTTTAGAATAATTGGTTTGAGGTTACTGTCTTGGTTTTAAAGTTGAATTAGAGTTTTTAGTGTTTCGGAGAATGTATTAGATTATAGAATTTTGAAAAATAGTTTATAGTTTTATGAAACTTTATGAAAATAAACAAAATGATTTAAGGTTTATAGAAACAGAAAAGATATTTTTTAGGGGTTTTGGAAAGAAAAGGATTCAATTTAGGATTTTGGACAATTGGAAAGCAGAGTAGGGTTTTGGAAAATTAATGAAACGATTTAAGGTTTTGAAAAGCTAGAAAGTAGATTAGGGTTTTAAGATTTTGAAGAAACAGAGACAATAATTTTTAATCTTGAGTGATGATGCTACTGTAAAGAAAAATAAATAAAGAAATTCATACCTTCGTTTGTTGGTTCCACCAAAAATTACTTCTTGGATGAACAAGAACAAAGGCAAAGTGGTTGCCTTTTATGGATTGATTGTTTGGTTGCTTATTCTTCTCTCAAAAAGTCCGATTGATTTCACTGCTAGAAGGAATTTTTAAAATTCGATTTCCTTTCAACGTTTTCCTCCTAAATTTCGATCCCCCCTTTTATGTGTTATTTTTGGTCTTATTTGTAGAAGATTTATATGATTAATCTTAATTGTTCAAGGAATCTAGCATTAATTAAGAAAAGGAAACCGAAAGCGAATTGAATTTTGTTTCGAAAAAAATTGCATCTGAAAAATTTTACTAGCGAAAAAAAAACTGCTGCGAAAAAATTTCGCTGGAAAAAAAAACTGCTGCTGAAAAATTATGCTGGCGAAAAAGTTGCCGCAGTTGGGGCGGGCGAAATTGCCTGAGAGCCATTTTGCTTGCAGGATTTTCCTGCGAGCGAGCCATTTCCCCGAGGCCATTTCGTCCCCCTTTTCGGCGATGAAAGTTTTCGTCGCCGATTTTTCATTTTCATTTATTTATTTGTTTATTATTATTATTATTTATTATTTTTTTATTAATAAAAATTAAATACTAAAGTAAAAATTATTTTGGACTAATTAAAATATATTGGACCACACAAAAATTATTTTGGACTAATTAAAATATATTGGACTGGACTGGGTCAAAAATTAAGGGTCTACAGTTTGCCCCCTGCTTGAACGATCTGAGACTTTAGTAAAAGAGAGTGAAAAGCAATAAACTTAATTTTTCTGAGATGGTTGAGATTTTGGGTTCTGGACTCGAGAGATTTTGATACTCGATCCTAAACTAGACTTGGATACTCGATCCTAACTGGATTCGGATACTCGATACTAAACTGGATTTTGATACTCGATCCTAACTGGATTTTGATACTTGATCCTAATTTGGATTGGGATACTCGATCCTAACTGGATTTGGATACTCGATCCTAAATTGGGTTTAGATACTCGATCGTAAACTGGATTTGGATTCTCGATCCTAATAGGATTTGGATACTCGATCCTAAATTAGATTTGGATACTCGATCCTAAATTGGGTTTGGATACTCAATCCTAACTGGATTTGGATACTCGATCCTAAACTGGATTAGGATACTCGATCCTAACTAGATTTAGATACTCAATCCTAAATTGGGTTTGGATACTTGATCCTAAACTGGATTTGGATACTCGATCCTAAATGGATTTGGATACTCAATCCTAAATTTGGTTTGGATACTTGATCCTAAACTGGATTTGGATACTCGGTCCAAAATGGATTTGGATAATCAATCCTAAACTGGATTTGGATACTCGATCCTAACTGGATTTGGATACTAGATCCTAAATTGGATTGGGATACTCGATCCTAAATTGGGATGGGATACTCGATCCTAAACTGGATTTGGATTGGGATACTCAATTCTAAATGGACTGGGATACTTTGACTCGAGACTGAATTTGATTTGATTGACCTTTTATCAGTTGTAGATTCTGGCTTAACTTGTTGTTCCATTCTTTTGTTCTTCCTTTCGCAAAAATTCAGCTATTTTTAGTTGGCCCTCATATCTTCTCCTTGCCCCTAGCGTGGCAAAATACAAGTGAGTTTGAAAATATTTGATATATAAACTCAAAAAAATTGAAAAGGAGAAACTTTTCCCCCTGTGTAGGCTCAAACCAAAGATTTTTTCCATGCAAGCTTTGATTGATGTTTTTGCCGTGTAGTTCTTTGCACAAGCACGTATTTCTTCTCTTTGCAAAACGACTGGAGCTTCCACAAGCGAGTAGGCTTTCCATGCCTCCTTGATTCAATATCTTCTTTTGATTCTTTACTTCGCAGGGTGTTTGCTATTCATTTTGACAAGGAATAGACAATACAAGACAAGAAAGTACGATGTGATATGCTCATGTATGCATGATATGCATGAATAATACTTACAGTCTTTTCATCGACTCACAAACCGAGGTGATCAGCAGAAGTGTTCTCATTGGTTCCTTTTTGACGCTTGTTCAAGTCTTGCATTGGAATGATCGAAAGCTTTGCATTTGTGGCTTTTATCTTCAATATGTTGAAAAGACGAGTGGTGGAAAACCCAAATTGCAGGGTCAGGGATACATCCTTTTTAAACTATGTTTCAGCATGTCGGTTGGTAGTTTCTTCATAACTTTGCCACTAATCACTTCCTTTGCCCAATGTGTCCTTTGGAGATTCGACAATTCAACATACTCCTCTTAGCTTGAAGGCTTTGTATGACAAAAATATTTTTATTTTTTATTTTTTATTTTTTATTCTTTTTTTTTGAATTTTGATTTTGAAATCAAATGTTGGCTTTGCCAAATCAATGTTAATGTACCTCAGGACTTGATTTTTCCAAATTAACATATCTATAACATGACAACCCTAGTTACCGTACTAAAATTGGGAATCATTTCTATTTAAGCAAGAATTGTTGCACTTCAGATAGGCACATACACATTGCTTAACCAAAGGTCTCATTGAGTTTAAATATTTTCTATCTCATATGCATGCTCATCCAAACAATCTCCACTAATAGACTCTGCCTACCAAGAGAAATCAACAGGTCTTTGATAGGGTTGAAATGGGGTCTATAAGGGACACGGGTTTAAGTGAAGGCCATTTTGAGATTGGAGCTGGTGTGGCATAATGGACAATCCCTCACACTACAAAATTTCTTGTTTGAACTTTAGGCAGCTGGGAGCAATCTTGCTAGACTCCAAATTCCTTCTATCTTCTTGGCATTAATCTGGATCTCGATTGGAATAGTCTTTGTCCTTGCATAAAGTTTGGTACCCAAATTCATTTCTTTTCTTCTTCTCCCTTTTCCTTCTTTTTATTCTTCTTACTCTTCCCTTTCTTTGAGCGTTTTATCATTTTGTCCTTCTTCCTTGTAGGACTGTTAAGTACAAAATTTTCAAGAACTGAATAGTCTTTCTCCCTTTTCCTTTGATTTTGATTGAATATTTGGTTGGGTTGGACCAATTCAAGTCAATCCATCCTTATAAACCAAATGGAAGCCTTTTGTTGTCTTAGGTAGATGGGAACTCGGTTGGCTTTTTGAACCGCCTTTCTAGGTTTTATTTTTTCTTCTTTTTTTTTCTTTTCTTCTTTTTTTTTTCTTTTCTTCTTTTTTTTCTTTTCTTTTTCTTTTCTTTTCTTTTGTTCTAGCTCTAAAAGAGTTGTTTGGGCTACCAATAATGGAAGAGTGGAGTAACATAAATCTTCTTTAACAGGGATAAATCATTTGTTACTTTGATGTTGTCTTGATATATTGGAGATATTAAGTGAACTTCAACTACTCTTATGGTCTTGAGAGCTTCAACTATCTTCATGATCTTGACTAATCATTGCTTTCTTTTGATCTTCTTGTCTCTTCATCTTAGTGATCATAAGACTTGTCAAAAGTATCACAATAGCTCAGGGTAGGCTGGAGTTATATGCCAATTAAAAGAAAGCTAAAATTTTATGAAGGCTCAAAGGGACAACTAGGGATTGATATTTAATAGGGTGGATACTAGTTGTTGGCTAACCAAAAAACGCCTAGATCATCTCTCCCTTAAATAAGCAGAGTTTAATTTCACCTCGAAAGTTTGTCAAAGCATGTTCTAAGACTGACTAGGACCTAGACAAAGGTAATTATGCAGGAGCCCTCTCTAAGTAAGCATACACAACTCAATGCTATAGAGCAATTCCCTCACCTAGTAAAGTCATTCGAGTCATGATGCATAAATATATTAATTCATGAATTATCAAGCTAGATTCCTCATCGGTTGAGCATCAAAATGAACAAAGACCAACAAAAATTTTGATGAAAGTAATTTATTTCAAAACAAATTTAAATTTGAAAAACATAATTATTCAAAATAAATATTAAAGAAAGTAAAATTGAAAAGCAACATTCAAGCTAAGGAAAGTTTGTTGAGTTTAAGCTTCTTTTCCTTTCACATCTTCAATGTTTCCATCTTGAAAGGATGATAAAATAAAATCTTCTTTCAATCCTTTTCCCACCATGAAGGTTGCCGGTGGAGGTACTCTATTGAACCTTGGTAATGGATTGTCTTTGGTGTTGGGCTTATCCGGCTCAGGTAGCTTATCACTATCAATCAAATCTTGGATCTCATGCCTTAGACGAGCACATTTATCTGTTTCATGCCCTTGCATTTGATGAAATTGACAGAAGGCCTCGGCATTGAAGTTTGGTGGCAGTGGATTATGCAACGGTCAAGGAGCTAACGGTTGTAACAACCCTTTCTTTTGCAGCGTGCTAAAAACCCAAGATAGAGGTTTCCCCAATTCTGAGAATTGTCTTTTATTTCCTTGACCGGTTACATTAACATCAACTTCTTTTTGTGTGCTTTGATTGCTATGCTGGTAATTCCCTTTCTCATTCCTTCTTATTGAAAAGCGATTCTTCTCCATTTCCCACTCTTCAATTTGCAGACCAGCTTGGAGAAGATCTTTGAAATCCCTTATAAGGGTGTGAGACATCCTTTCATGGAGATTAGGCAACACCCCTCTCACAATCATCCTTATTTGAAAGGATTCATCAAGCCTCTTCTTGAGCAAAGCGGCCTTGTTTCTCCATCTCTTCACATAATCCACAAAATTCTCATTTGGCCTTTGCCTAATGGACTCCACTTCCATTAAGGTAACTTCCATTTCAACATTATATCCATATTGCTGGATGAAGGCCTTGTATAGCAAATCCCAACGAAGTTTGGTGTTGAACAAATTTTGGACAATAGGGTCCAGTGAGAGCATGAAGTACCTTAGAGTTTGAGCCTTAGTAGCTCAGGTAGACTGCATAGCAGTGATGTACTACTTCACATGGAGATGAGGATTTTCGGTTCCATCAAACTTCACAAAAGATGGCATCTTGAACTTGTACGGAACTTTTTCATCTAGCTCAAATAATTTGTCAATCTCAAACATCTCTTCGGTTTTTAGTTTCTTCTCAAATTTCTTTTCTAAATCAGCAATCATCTTTTCAACATCGGATGTCTCTGTCTTTTCAATAGTTACCTTCTCAACAACCTTTGGCTCCTTTTTGTCTTGAAGATCTTGGTAGTATTGAGCCCAATCATCATCATCAATAATCACCTTATCATCATCAAAAGCTACTTCATCAACTTTAACCTTCCCCTTGACTTTTCTTGGTGCTAGCAGATGCTTCGACATTGTTTCCTAAAATTGCAGCTAGTTGATTCTTTATGGTCTCAGCCATGGCCTCTTTTATTTCTTCCATCTTGGCATTGAGAGCATCATCCACCATTCTTTGAATTTGTTTGGGATCCATTGTTTTTGGTGAGCAAGTGATTGAGTCGTTATTAGATTCTACGCTTTCGGCATAGGTTGGATTGTCATAAGCTTTTGACCTATCATAATCCAGGGCTGTGAGCCAGAAAGGATTAATGATATGAAATGCAAATGTATGCATGTATGCACAAACAAACAAGGACGAATAGGACGGTCCTTCCAACCTTATAACATCCACACACGAATGGTGAGTCTCTTTTCCTAGGTATATGGTTAAAAAATACCAACATGGGGTATCTTATTTTCGAATATTTTCCTCGGACGTTTCAACCAATAGCTATATTTTTGAAAATGGAAATCCATTCATAGTAATTCCCATTAATTAGGTTTCAATCTATTCAACCAACTATAGTAGCTTTTATGCTATATTGGATTAAAACTAAATTAAGAGGTTTATTATAGATAGATTTCTCACTTGAAAAAGAGTAACTAATGGTTCATGCCAAAAACAAGCCCATGATTAATTATTCTTAGTATAAACTAGGCTCACAATTGATTTATGGTATTTCTTAATTGACCTAAATAATTTGCAAGCTCTTTGTAAGAAAAGGTTAGATAAAAACAAATTTGTTTCTAAGCCAATTAATTGTAAAAAGATCTTAGAAAAAATGGATTTGGGGCTTAGTATTTGGGTTATGAGCAAAAGAATTTTTGATTTATTTTTAGACAAGTCTTATATCCGAAGATCATTTTGAAATGTTTTGAAGATAGTTTTGGTCTTTTAGATTTTAAAGAAAAATTTATTTTGAGCTTGAAAATGTACTTGGGTCATATTAGAAAAAGAACAAACCAAATAAGCCATGATTTAAGCCAAGATAAATTAACCATAGTCAAATAACATGCATTTGGGATAAAAAACTAAGGAAAGTAACTAGGCCAATTACATGAGCTTTAGTTTTTGGGTTAAAAGGCTTAGGTTCCCATAGCAAGTATATACCAAAAGGTACGAGGCTATGAGAGGTTATGCCATGCTCGATATCCATACCTTGAGTGAAAGTATGGTATCCCTTACATAACACAACACGGGTAACACGGGCGTTCTAACTCACGCACACGATGCAATCTAATATGATATAATGGATAATATCATTATAAGAAAGAATAGAATAATATAAAGACCAATGGAATCAACTTCTCTTACCACCAGTGGAGTCGCCACTTTGAGCGGGGATTTTCGCCAACACTCCCAGTGAAATGGTTCTTGCGACTTCGGCACTGTTTAGGCTCGGGGCCTTAGAGAACACGAACCTAAGTCCGGAGAAAATGGAGTCGCCACCCGGACAGGCCGAAAAAAAGAAAGGGGTGGATGACTCGATTCCTAAGGAATCTCCAACCCCCTAATGGGTTCGAAAAGTTGGGTATGTGTGGGGAAGGTGAGAAATGGCCCAGCACCCCCACAATGCCCAGTTCATTGGAACCAGCCTCCTTTACTGGTCTTAATATTATAAAATTCTTAAATATAAAAATATTATTCATATTACATGCAACAATTGAAAAAAAGCATCGTTATATTAAAATCAAAGCAATGTTCAAGCAAAACAAATAAATGGACACCCATCTGAAGATGAAAACATGCCCTTACATAATTCATGCCTAAATAGGACACCCACCGAAAGGTAGAAACATGTCCTTTACATTGGTCTAAAATATAAAAGCAATTTAAATTACATGATATTTAACTAATGAGGTACCCGCCAAGTGGAAACATACCCCTTACAATATTTGGAAATCTAAATAAATCGATAAAAGTAAATAACCATTCATCATAAATAAATCATTCATCAAAGATATCAATCAAAATATAAAATAAGCATCCATCCATGATAAATTAAATAAATCAATCATTGGATTTAAATAAACTAACAAAGCATTGAAAATAAATTAAAGCATATAATAGACTACATAATCAAATATAAAATTAAATAAAGCAAATAAAGATTTAAATCAGGGCTACTATTTCTATTTAAGATTCTTTAATGTGTTTAGGGTTTTGGAATTTATGGGTTTAAGCTATTGTCAGTTTTAAAGGAATTGAAATGGATTAAAGTTTTATAATTTAAGAGGTTGATAAAGTTCTTTGATTAACCAAATTAGTGTTTGAGGAGTGAAATAATGAAATTAGGGTTTGAACACTTTAAAATATTGGGTTTATGATTATTAGCTACTGAATTATGGTTTTTAGGCTTACTGTGTTTGAATTTTAATATTTAGGTTTATAAGGTTTTAAGGTTTAAAGGATTAGGGTTTAGAAAAATTAGGGTTTAAGGTTTTAAGGGAATTAGGGTTTAAGAAAACTAGAGTTTAGAATAATTGGTTTGAGGTTACTGTCTTGGTTTTAAAGTTGAATTAGGGTTTTTAGTGTTTCGGAGAATGTATTAGATTTTAAAATTTGGAAAAATAGTTTATAGTTTTATGAAACTTTATGAAAATAAACAAAATGATTTAAGGTTTATAGAAACAAAAAAGATATTTTTTAGGGTTTTTGGAAAGAAAAGGATTCAATTTAGGGTTTTGGACAATTGGAAAGCAGATTAGGGTTTTGGAAAATTAATGAAACGATTTAAGGTTTTGAAAAGCTAAAAAGTATATTAGGGTTTTAAGATTTTGAAGAAACAGAAACAACAATTTTTAATCTTGAGTGATGATGCTACTGTAAAGAAAAATAAATAAAGAAATTCATACCTTCATTTGTTGGTTCCACCAAAAATTACTTCTTGGATGACCAAGAACAAAGGCAAAGTGGCTGTCTTTGATGGATTGATTGTTTGGTTGCTTATTCTTCTCTCAAAAAGTCCGATTGATTTCACAGCTAGAAGGAATTTTTAAAATCCGATTTCCTTTCAATGTTTTCCTCCTAAATTTTGATCCCCCTTTTTTGTGTTGTTTTTGGTCTTGTTTATAGATGATTTATATGATTAATCTTAATTGTTCAAGGAATCTAGCATTAATTAAGAAAAGGAAACTGAAATCGAATTCATTAAGAAAAGGAAACCAAAACCGAATTGAATTTGGTTTAAGAAAAATTTTCATCGGAAAAATTTCTTTGGCGAAAAAAAACTGCTGCGGAAAAATTACGCTGGTGAAAAAGTTACCGCAGCTTGGGCTGGCGAAAAAAAACTGCTGCGGAAAAATTACGCTGGTGAAAAAGTTACCGCAGCTTGGGCTGGCGAAATTGCCTGTGGGCCATTTCGTCCCCCTTTTCGGCGATGAAATTTTTCGTCGCCGATTTTTATTTTTATTTTTATTTATTTGTTTATTTTTTTATTAATAAAAATTAAATACTAAAGCAAAAATTATTTTGGACTAATTAAAATATATTGGACCACACAAAAATTATTTTGGACTAATTAAAATATATTGGACCAGACTGGGTAAAAAATTAAGGGTCTGCACATAGGCCAATTGACCTAGAAAATATAATGGATGAAATTGAAAATGATGATGATATTTAACAATTACATTAATTTTTCACTTAAGAAAGTCAACAATTTGATCAAGAAGAAAATAAAAAATTACCAACTTCTATATATTTGAGATTCATTTCATAAAAAAGGAAAAATCTAAAAATTTATTTTGATGTGATTTGCAATTATTGTGGATAGGAATACAAATTTAAGATTGGAGGTGGATATGGCACATTCAAGAGGTATTTGGAGAGAAAACATCCAACTAAAATTGGACTCGACAAGGCACAAATGCAAATTTCCGTGTTTGCATCTTCTAAACCTTCATCTCAATCATTATTTAATTATTCTAATAATAAAAATAAAGAAGAAATGACAAAAATGATTTCAGTTGAGCATTTATCATTTAATTTTGGTTAAAAACTTGGTTTTGTTATATATTATTAAAATGCTTTAAATTCTAGTGCAAAGTGTGTTCCTAGAAAATACTTCAAAACATTTATTTTTTTCTTTATATAAAAAAGAAAAAAAAATATTGACAAAATTTATTTTTAAAGATGTGTTTCTATTATAGCGATATTTGGAGTGATCATTGGCAAATGCATTCTTATATGGGTATAACATGTCATTAGATTGATAATGAATAGAAAATTTAAAAGAGATTAATTGCATTTTGTGTTTTTGATGATAGGCATACTGCTGATAATATTTATAAAATGATTAAAAATATTTTAGAAGAATATAGATTAATTAAAAAAATTTTCAATTTTATTTGATAATGCATATGCAAATACTGCATCAACTAGTGATCTTTAAAAATTTGTCAACCCAATCTTGGAGTTAAATTTTTTCATATTAGATGTGCATGTCATGTTTTAAATTTGTGTGTGCAAGATAGTTTTAGAACGCTTGATATTTTATTTCTCTTATTAAAAAGGCAATTGAATTTTTATGAGCACATTCTCAAATCATGAAAGAATGGGCTAAATTTTGTTAAATTAATAATAAAAGACCAAAAATATTTCCAAGAGATGTTCTAACTTGTTGGAATTCAACCTATTAATTACTAAAAGAGACCTTGTGAGCGGAAAATTTTGCCTCCACTCCCATGTGGTGTAACACCCCTATATCCCGTATATGCATACTACATACCACCACTATCGTAATACACGTATACTGAATATAAGAATGCCATATTTTTCAAAATAAACAAATCATCCTTTTATACAATAATATGAGCAAACTTAAACATTTAAGTTATATTATAAACACAATAGATAAAAACGTTCATTAAATATGCAGCAGAAAATATAGTAGTATTTACAAATACATAAACATCAAAAATCAAAATTTACAAAACATAAAGTTTATACATGTTTGGCAGTTTGTCTCTGATCTTTAAGCCCACACTCAAAACTTCAAAGTCTAGACTCGACTCGGTCTAGAAGAACTCTCTGGCTCTACCCTGTTACCTGCGTGATGAACCACAATCGCGCTAAGCCAACGGCTTAGTGGTACAAATCACAATAACAATATGCTTCAATGCAATGCCAATGTCACACATTTCAACAAATAAGACAATATTCACAAATGATATCTTTATATTGTTCATAATACTACATTTCATTATTTTATTCAATTACTTCATCACTTATGATTTACATTGAAACAAAGACAAGCATGGGCCCAAAAGACACTAATATGCCATTCCACTTTCAGAGTTAATGTTTTGGTTCAATTATCACATTTATCATTATCATTATCCCAACTAGGCTTCAAGGATTAGGTTCAACCAAGCTTCAAGGGGAACAAAGCATGCTAAGTATCAATCCAACTTGGCTTTAAGAACCAAACCCAACCTAGCTTCAAGGGTTGTAACATCTCAACTAGGCTTCAAGGACTAGATCCAACCTAGCTTCAAGAGATTGTTACCATTAGGCATGCCACCAACAACAAAACTCTGAAAATGGAATACCACATTAGACACACAATTCATTCATTATTTTATTATCAATTTCATTATCATTTTCTTATCATCATTTAGGCATCCATGCCTCAATCATCTCATTTGCATTATTATAGCCAACAACAATGGCTTCACATCTCATCAATAGAGTATACATAAAAATTGAATTGGACATATATTTTAAATTCATCATCATCTAGGCAAACATGCCCCACTTATTTCATTTGAATCATTATAGCCAACCACAATGGCATCACATCTCATCATATCTCAATTCACATTAAAGTAATTCATCATTAAAGTATTCATCACAACCAATTGCATTGCACATACCTTTTGAAGGATCATCAAATCTTTCACATTATACAAATCATAGCATTAATCAAATAGTAATAACAATATAATAGATTACTTAACACATTTATAACCAAATGTGTTAAGTCTCAAAATCATGTAAATGAATGCAACCATGTAAGTTTGTACTTACCTCAAGAGCAACTCACACCAATCTATACACTTCTTCTTCCAAGAATTCTCAACACTTAGGTTAGGGCAATTCAACCTCTTCACAACCAAAGTTAATGAAACTTCTTAGATTTCCAACTTAATCACTTGATATATTCTTCAATTTTGATCTTAGGAAAACAAAACTCTCTTTCTCTCTTGCTTCTTTGATGGCCGGCCAACCCAAAGAAAGAAGAGGAAAATGAAGAAGAAAAATAGCCAAGTCAAACACTCAATCTCTTTAAATCTCCACCAAGCAAAAATAATATTAAAATAATTCAAAATATCCTCTTCCACTCACTTAATTTTTCCATTTTCCACTAATTAATTAAAAATTAATTATTTATTCTTTGACCATTTAATAATTTGACTTGTATATGTTGTATATATCTCTATATATACAACATATACACATCTCTCTTCTCATCTTTAATCTTCCCTCTTAAACATATACATTAAATCCAAATACAACAATAATTCCAAAACTTTTAGGGTATACTTTGGGATATTAAAATTCTCCCCCTCTAAAAAGAAATTTCATCCTCGAAATTACCTAATATCAATTTTGAAACAACTGAGGATACTGTTCTTGCATCGCTTGTTCACTCTCCCAAGTTACCTCTTCCTTTGCATGATTCTTCCAAAGAACTTTCACTAGTGGCACTTTCTTATTTCTCAACTCTTTCACTCCATATGCCAAAATAGCAATTGGTTCTTCTTCAAAAGTCAGATCCGAACTCACATCAATAGATTCAACTGGTAAAACATGAGATGGGTCTGATCTGTACCTTCGCAGCATAGAAACATGAAAAACATTATGGATTCTATCCAACTCAGGCGGCAAAGCCAGTCTATAAGCAACTGGTCCAACTCTTTCTAATACTTCATAAGGTCCAATAAAACGAGGACTTAGCTTTCCTTTTCGACCAAATCTCAAAATCTTTTTCCAAGGAGACACTTTCAAAAATACTTTATCTCCAACATTGAACTCTATATCTCTCCTTTTCAAATCTGAATAAGATTTCTGTCGATCTGAAGCTGCTTTCATCCGATCCCAAATTATCTTCACTTTCTCTTCTGTTTCTTTAATCAAATTAGGACCAACCAATCTGCCTTCTCCAACTTCATTCCAACATAGAGGCGTCCTACATCTTCTACCATACAATGCCTCATATAGTGCCATTCCAATACTAAATTGATGACTGTTGTTGTAAGCAAATTCCACAAGTGGCAAAAATTTGTCCCAACTTCCAGTAAAATCAATAACACAGCTCCTCAACATATCCTCTATAATCTGTATCACTCTCTCTGACTGCCCATCAGACTGCGGATGAAAAGTAGTGCTAAAGTGCAATCGAGAACTCAAAGCACCATGTAAACTCTTCCAAAACCTTGAAGTAAACCGAGGATCTCGATCAGACACTAAAGAAATTGGGACTCCATGTAACTTCACTATCTCACTGATATACAGCTCATCCAACTTCTCAAGAGAATAATCCATTCTAACTGGAAGAAAATGAGCTGTCTTTGTCAATCGATCAACAATCACCCAAAATAGCATCATGCTTCTTTTGAGTCAACGGCAAACCAGACACAAAATCCATTGTCACACATTCCCATTTCCATTCAGGCACTGATAAAGGTTGAAGCAACCCTGTTGGAACTTGATGCTCAGCTTTCACCCTCTGACAAGTGAGACATTTAGATACAAACTCCACTATGTCCCTCTTCATACCTGACCACCAGTAATGTTGCTTCAAATCATGATACATCTTGGTACTCCCAGGGTGCATAGCAAAAACTGATTGATGTGCCTCTTCTAAAATAATCTTTCTTAAACTAGCATCATCAGGAACACACAACCTATCTTTAAACCAAAGGCTACCATCACTTTTCACAAGAAAATCTCGGTTCTCCCCATTTTGACAATCTAACACAACTTTCTGGATTTTCTCATCTGCCAATTGAGCCTCTTTAATCTGATCCAACAACATTGGCCTTAATTGCAACTGAGCCAACAACGCACCATCATTACAAAGTTCAAAACTAGCATGCAATGCTCTCAACTCAACAAGCAACGAGAGCGAATAAACAGTTAAACCTGCCAAAGACTTCCGACTCAAGGCATCAGCAACAACATTTGCCTTACCAGGATGATAATCAATCAAACAGTCATAGTCTTCGATTAACTCCAACCACCGTCTCTATCAAAGATTTAGCTCTCTCTGCACACCCAAGTATTTCAAACTCTTATGATCAGTGTAGATAAAACACTTCTCCCCATACAAATAGTGTCGCAAAATCTGTAATGTTTAAAATGTTAGATACTAAACTTTTAAATGAATAGTGATAATTAATAGGGAATTGTGATATAAGTGATATGGATAAGTAATGTAAATAGTGGATGTCAAAAATTTACCGAAGCAATTAATTATTTTTACGGTCTTATGAGAGTTAATATCGAATTAGAATCAACGGTTAAGAAAGATGCTGCACCATAACTAAGATGAGATTGGCCACACTAGATTGAGCTGAATATATATGTGTGTGTGTGTGTGTGGACAGGTGTAAGAGTGTAGAAACTTCATTTCTTTCTTCATCATTCACGTTCAGTACCACCTTCCTCATTAAAGCTCCTTCTTGCTTCCTAACTTCTAAGGTTTTGATAAAAAATAAAGAACAAACAATGTTTAGTTATAAGTTTTGAGAAAATAAAGATAGAAAATTGAGATTATTAATAAGTAAGTAGAGAAAAGAAGAGTTAAAGAGGTATGTGTTTATGTATTTTAATTTACAAATATTTATGTTTCTTTGAGTTTCATGTTTAAATTAGTTTATTGAGTCATTTAGAGGAGATATGTGCTAACTATTGGATAAATGAATTATTGTGTGATATAGGTAGAAATTGAAGTTGTTAATGTTGTTTTTCTTCATTTTGAATGATGATTGTGAAAGTTGATGAATAGATCATTTGTTAAATACTTGATTAATTAAAGTTTTATTAAGATATTAGATATAAATTCTTTTCATGTCAAAACTTTGATGTTGATTCATTTTTATCTTTGATCTTCATTATATTTTTGTTTTATGAAATTACAAGTGTAAAAGACATGATTTTAAGATGCCAAGGGAGTGGCTTTAAGGTTCCATGAGTGTGGGATCGAAGTTCGGAGTGTTGGATGAAGAATTACTCCAAAAACAGTCCCAAAATCAACGCCACGGTCGTGGCCTGAGATGCCACAACCGTGGGATTGAAAATGATGCTGTGTCTTGAAAAACATTCGATAAAATAGAGGAGTTTCATATGCCACGACCGTGGCCTTGAAAGGCCACGACCATGGGGGTCTTCAACATCATTTTACAGCTTCCTTTTGTATCCCACGGGTGTGGGGTTGAGTTGCCACGGCCGTGGGGTACCTAAATGATGTTTTTAACTTGTATTTTATGAGATACGGGCCTAGTATGAGGCTATTATGTTTATATTTATTACTTTTATGTTGTGTAAGTGTTCAAAGTATGAAAAAGAGTGATAAACCTTGAATTTGTGATAAATGTATAGAATACCAAATGTTAATGAAAGTATTGTTTCATAGAAATGATATATAAATAATTCAGTATCAACACAACTTAATGAATTGCCCTAATCATACTGATTTCAGATCTAGCTTGGGATTGAATGGCTAGCCAAAAGGGAGGATATCCAAAGTGTTAATGGGCACTCCGTGCCATCAATAGACACTCGGTGTCATCATATTCAGTGGGCATTCTTGCCATAGTGGGCCATTGGCCAAAATTCTATACAGCGGCATTCAATTGCCATCAGTGACCCGTTATTCAAATCTAGAATCTGAGTTCAGTGTGTTTGGGCATAATTAAAAATAGTTATCTAGAATGAAAATAATGTGTTCTTCAATGTCGATAAATTAGACAATTCTAAACCTAATTGTATTTAGAATTTCAATTTATAATGAATTTAGTTTGCAAGTTGATGTTTCTAAATTATTTAATTGCTATATCTCTTTTATTGCTATATCTCTTTTATTTAAATTTTCTTGTATATTATAAATACATAAACACCACTAAGCTTTGCTTAGTGTGTTGGAATTGTTTTCTGAAGCGCAGATCAAACAAGGAGAGATGAAACCGCAGAGTGAGAGACTTACATTCTTAGACAACTGTATCATCAAGGTTCAATGAACAATATTGTAAATTTGTACTCGTTATGGTTCACATAGCAAATCTTTATAATTTTGTATGACAGTTGTACTAGTTTGAGTGTAGTTTGAGAATACTTATAATAATGTAAGTTTTTATTAAGAGTTCTTATAAATATATGAAAATATGTGTGTAACATAGAGAACTTAACAGTGGCATTATTGCTTAAAGATATTATGACTTTATTTCTTTAGTACATACATAGATATATATAGAACATTTGTGATTTTTAGGTGACATCTCCTATGTAGGTAAGTGTATGGACTATATAGGGGGTGTTACAATTAGTGGTATCAGAGTAGGTTTAGACGGTTCTAAGTTGTGGGTTAAAAAAAAGTACAACTGTCATTGCTATGTGAACTAAATAATTGAACATATATTTGATGCAGTTGATTTTATTTATGTTTGAAGGTATAAGATGGCCTCTAAATCCCGTCAAGGTGTCGAGGATCAAGCTGCATCCTCACACAGTCAAGCTAGTGTGGGAAATCAGCAGCCATCGGAACCTTTTGCGGAACAAATTCCATTAGATCCTCAATTTGTGAGAAATATGGGGGAAATCCTTCGGCAAATTGTGAGAGTTACTCCTCCTGCACAACCTTCACCACCAGTACTCCAATGATCTCCTTTGGAGAGAATTAGAAAATTGGGAGCAGAAGATTTTAAAGCTCATGACACTGATGAGTCTTCAGTAGTAGAGTATTGGATGGAGAGAATTGTGAGAGTTTTTGATATTCTGCATTGTACTGATGATGAAAGATTAAAATGTGCAGTTTCCTTATTACAAGAACAAGCATTTGCCTGGTGGGATACAAAGCAGAAAGGTATACCTGCAGGTAGACTTACTTGGGCATTTTTTCAAGAAGAATTTAAAAAGGAATATATTAGTGAGATCTATTTGGAGGAGAAGCGTCGAGAATTTTTGTATCTTAAGCAAAGGCAATTATCTGTGTCTGAATATGAGAGGCAGTTTGTTCATCTTAGTAAATATTTTCCAGAGTTGGTTGTATATGAGGAAGAGAAGTGTAAGCGGTTTGAACAAGGTTTGAATAGTCAGATTCGGGTGTATTTAATAGCAATGAGGATTAAGGAGTTTTCTACTCTTGTTAATGCTGCAGTCGCTATAGAAAATGAGATTAAACCAGTGCAGGGAAGAAAACAACAATTCAAGAAGGGAATTGCTAATGAACAACAACAAGGTAGCCAGAAAAGACAAAGAAATATTCAAGCCCAAACTCAGGGATTTAGTAGAGGAAGTGGAACTAGTTTTCAGAAATCTAGAGGTGGGAGGTTTGGAGTGGTTTTAGGCTCTTCTTCAAGAATTTTTACTACACCTTGTCAATATTGTGGTAAGGGTCATGCAAGTGATTGTTGGTTTCAAAAGGGGGCTTGTTTGAAATGTGGTTCTTTGGAGCATAAAATCAAAGATTGTCCAATAATAAATGAATTAGAAGTTGTAGAAGGACAAAGTTCTGTACAGAGGTCTCAATCAAACCGTAGGGCAGGTAGAGGTGGTTGACCCAGTGGTAGTCAGCAGAGAGGATCTGAAATAGTGGATAGACCTCAGACTCGAGGCAATGCTCCAGCTAGGGCTTATGCCATGAAAGCTGTGGAAGACCAGGATGCTCCTGATGTTGTAGTCAGTAAATTTTCTTTACTTGGTCTTGATGTGTATGCATTGTTAGATCCTGGTTCTACACATTCTTATATTTGTACAACTATAGCTTCATGAAGGAAAATGTGTGTTGATAAACTTGATTATGAGATAGAAGTTATAAATCCCTTAGGCCATAGTGTGAAGGTAAATAGAGTATATCAAAATTGTCCACTTAGAGTTCATGATGTAGAGCTTTCTGCTGATTTGATTGAACTACCATTCCATGATTTTGATGTAATCTTGGGAATGAATTGGTTGTTCCGACATCAAGCAGTTATGGACTACTGTAGGAAAGCTGTAACTTTTAAGAGTCTGGGTTATGGTGAAATTGTAGTTCAAGGAGAAAAACAATTTTATCCTTCTAGTTTGATTTCTGCAGCAAAAGCTATAAGGTTAATTAGGAAGAGATGTGAAGCTTATCTTGCTTATGTTAATGATACACGACATTCAAGCAAGGTTTTGGGAGACATACCTACAGTGAGTGAGTTTTCGGATGTTTTTCCGAAAGAATTACCTGAATTACCACTAGAGAGAGAGGTAGAATTTGTTATTGATGTAGTTCCAGGTACAACACCAATTTCTATTCCACCTTATAGAATGGCACCTCCGGAATTAAAAGAATTAAAGGTGCAACTCCAAGAATTGCTTGACAAAGGATTTATAAAACCTAGTGTGTCACCTTAGGGTGCACCGGTTTTGTTTGTAAAGAAGAAGGATGGCACCTTAAGATTATGTATAGATTATCGACGGTTGAATAAAATGACTATTAAGAATAAGTACCCGTTACCTAGGATTGATGACTTATTTGATCAGTTGAGAGGAGCGGGTGTTTTCTCAAAAATTGATCTTAAATCGGGTTATTATCAGATGAAAATTAAAGAAGTAGATATTCCAAAGACAGCTTTTAGAACTCGATATGGACATTATGAATTTTTGGTTATGCCCTTTGGTTTAACTAATGCTCCAGTAGCTTTTATGGACTTGATGAATCGAGTCTTTAAACCCTATTTGGACCAGTTTGTAGCTGTTTTTATTGATGATATACTGGTTTATTCTAAAAATAGGGAAGATCATGATAAGCATTTGAGAATTGTACTACAAACACTCAGAGAGAATCAATTGTATGCTAAATTATCGAAGTGTGATTTTTGGTTGACGGAAGTGGCATTTCTAGGACATGTAGTGTCAGCTGATGGTATTCATGTGGATCCAAGTAAAATTGAGACTATTTTGAATTGGCAGCCACCAAAGAATATAACTGAAGTCCGAAGTTTCCTTGGGTTGGCTGGATATTATAGAAGATTTGTGCAAGGGTTTTCAAAGATAGCACTTCCCTTAACGAAGCTTCTTAGAAAAGAAATTAAATTTGAGTGGAATGCCCAGTGTCAAGCTAGTTTTGAACAATTGAAAGCGATATTGACTGAAGCGCCTGTCTTAACTCAACCAATTCCAGGTAAAGACTATGTTATTTGTAGTGATGCTTCTCATCAAGGACTTGGTTGTGTATTGATGCAAGAGGGTAAGGTAATTGCTTATGCTTCTAGGCAATTAAAGTCTCATGAATTGAATTACCCTACACATGATTTAGAGTTAGCTGCTATTGTATTTGCTCTTAAAATCTGGCAACATTATTTGTATGGTGAACGGTGTTATATTTTCACTGATCACAAAAGTTTGAAATATTTGCCAACACAAAAAGAATTGAATTTAAGGTAGAGAAGATGGATGGAATTGATAAAGGATTATGATTGTATCATCGACTATCATCCTGGAAAAGCTAATGTGGTAGCCGATGCTTTAAGTCGAAAGACTTTAGCAGGTATGTTGTATATAGAATATTTTAACATTATATATATATATTACATAAACTAAATGATATCATGTGTTATTTTAGCAAAATTGAGGGTTGAACCAACCATTAGGCAAAAAGTGATAGAAGCTCAAAAACAAAATAAAAAATTGTTAGAAATGTTGAAACAAGTGCAGGATGGGGAAAAGCCAGATTAAGTTGTCTCAAAAGATGGTGGAGTGTATTATAGAGATCGATTGTGTGTACCTGATGTGAAGGAACTAAAGGAATGTATTCTTGGTGAAGCTCACAATACTATGTATACTGTACATCCCGGAAGCAATAAGATGTACCAGGATTTGAAATCTCATTATTGGTGGCCTGGTATGAAAAGAGATATTACTGAATATGTGACTCGATGTTTAGTATGTCAACAAGTCAAAGCAGAACATCAAGTTCCATCGAGTCTTTTGCAACCTATATCCATACCAGAATGGAAGTGGGATAGAATCACTATGGATTTTGTGACTGGACTTCCAAATACCTAAAAGGAGCATGATACAATTTGGGTAATTGTTGATCGATTAACTAAAGCAACTCATTTTCTTCCCATTCGAGTTGACTATTCAATGAATAAACTTGCAGAGTTGTATATTAATGAGATAGTCAGGCTTCATGGAGTACCAATGACTATTATCTCAGATCGGGACCCTCGCTTTACATCCAGATTTTGGGATAGTTTTCAGAAAGCATTGGGCACTCGACTTCATTTTAGTACTGCTTTTCATCCCCAAACAGATGGTCAATCAGAAAGGGTGATACAAATACTTGAGGATATGCTTCGAAGTTGTGTAATCGATTTTGAAGGTAGCTGGGATAAATATCTACCTTTAGTAGAATTTGCCTATAACAATAGTTATCAAACGAGATTGGAATGGCTCCATATGAGGCACTCGATGGAAGGAAGTGTAGAACTCCATTGTGTTGGGTGGAATTGAATGAGAGCAAACTTGTAGGGCCTGATCTCATAAAACAAACTGAAGACAAAATAAAGCTTATAAAGGATAGATTACAAATTGCGATGGACAGACAAAAATCTTATGCAGATTTGAAATGGTGTGATATTGAGTATAATGTGAGGGATAAAGTATTTTTAAAAGTATCACCATGGAAGAAAGTTCTTCGCTTTGGAAAGAAAGGTAAATTAAGTCCTAGGTTCATTGGACCATACGAAATACTGGAGCGTGTAGGTCCAGTAGCCTATTGACTAGCTTTGCCTCCAGAATTGGCTAAGATTCATAATGTATTTCATGTGTCGATGCTTAGGCGCTATAGATCAGATCCTACACATGTGATTCAGGTAGAATCTATTGAAATTCAGCCAGATTTGAATTATGAAGAAGAACCAGTGGCTATCTTAGCTCATGAAATAAAGGAGTTGCGTAATAAGCGCATTCCTTTAGTAAAAGTGTTATGGAGGAATCATTCGATGGAGGAAGCCACTTGGGAAAGCGAAGAGATAATGAGACAACAATATCCTCAACTATTTCAAGCGTTTATAACAAGTAAATTTTGAGGACGAAATTTCTTTAGAGGGGGAGAATTGTAATGTTTAAAATATTAGATACTAAACTTTTAAATGAATAGTGATAATTAATAGGGAATTGTGATATAAGTGATATGGATAAGTAATGTAAATAGTGGATGTCAAAAATTTACCGAAGCAATTAATTATTTTTACGGTCTTATGAGAGTTAATATCGAATTAGAATCAACGGTTAACAAAGAGGCTGCACCATAACTAAGATGAGATTGGCTACACTAGATTGAGCTGAATATATGTGTGTGTGTGTGTGTGTGTGGACAGGTGTAAGAATGTAGAAACTTCATTTCTTTCTTCATCATTCACATTCAGCACCACCTTCCTCATTAAAACTCCTTCTTGCTTCCTAACTTCTAAGGTTTTGATAAAAAACAAAGAACAAACAATGTTTAGTTATAAGTTTTGAGAAAATTAAGATAGAAAATTGAGATTATTAATAAGTAGAGAAAAGAAGAGTTAAAGAGGTATGTGTTTATGTATTTTAATTTACAAATATTTATGTTTCTTTGAGTTTCATGTTTAAATTAGTTTATTGAGTCATTTAGAGGAGATATGTGCTAACTATTGGATAAATGAATTATTGTGTGATATAGGTAGAAATTGAAGTTGTTAATGTTGTTTTTCTTCATTTTGAATGATGATTGTGAAAGTTGATGAATAGATCATTTGTTAAATAATTGATTAATTAAAGTTTTAGTAAGATATTAGATATAAATTCTTTTCATGTCAAAACTTTGATGTTGATTCATTTTTATCTTTGATCTTCATTATAATTTTGTTTTATGAAATTACAAGTGTAAAAGACATGATTTTAAGATGCCAAGGGAGTGGTTTTAAGGTTCTATGAGTGTGGGATCGAAGTTCGGAGTGTTGGATGAAGAATTACTCCAAAAACAGTCCCAAAATCAATGCCACAGTCGTGGCCTGAGATGCCACAACCGTGGGATTGAAAATGATGTTGTTTCTTCAAAAACATTCGATAAAACAGAGGAGTTTCATATGCCACGACCGTGGCCTTGAAAGGCCATGACCGTGGGGGTCTTCAACATCATTTTATAGCTTCCTTTTGTATCCCACGGGCGTGGGGTTGAGTTGCCACGGCCGTGGGGTACCTAAATGATGTTTTTGACTTGTATTTTGTGAGATACGGGCCTAGTATGAGGCTATTATGTTTATATTTATTACTTTTGTGTTGTGTAAGTGTTCAAAGTATGAAAAAGAGTGATAAACCTTGAATTTGTGATAAATGTATAGAATACCAAATGTTAATGAAAGTATTGTTTCATAGAAATGATATATAAATAATTCAGTATCAACACAACTTAATGAATTGCCCTAATCATACTGATTTTAGATCTAGCTTGGGATTGAATGACTAGCCAAAAGGGAGGATATACAAAGTGTTAGTGGGCACTCCGTGCCATCGATAGACACTCGGTGTCATCATATTCAGTGGGCATTCTTGCCATAGTGGGCCATTGGCCAAAATTCTATACAGCGACATTCAATTGCCATCAGTGACCCGTTATCCAAATCTAGAATCTGAGTTCAGTGTGTTTGGGCATAATTAAAAATAGTTATCTAGAATGAAAATAGTGTGCTCTTCATTGTCGATAAATTAGACAATTCTAAACCTAATTGTATTTAGAATTTCAATTTATAGTGAATTTAGTTTGCAAGTTGATGTTTCTAAATTATTTAATTGCTATATCTCTTTTATTGCTATATCTCTTTTATTTAAATTTTCTTGTATATTATAAATACATAAACACCACTAAGCTTTGCTTAGCGTGTTGGAATTTTTTTCTGAAGCGCAGATCAAACAAGGAGAGTTGAAACCGCAGAGTGAGAGACTTACGTTCTTGGACAACTGTATCATCAAGGTTCAATGAACAATATTGTAAATATTGTACTCGTTATGGTTCACATAGCAAATCTTTATAATTTTGTATGACAATTGTACTAGTTTGAGTGTAGTTTGAGAATACTTATAATAATGTAAGTTTTTATTAAGAGTTCTTATAAATATATGAAAATATGTATGTAACATAGAGAACTTAACAGTGGCATTATTGCTTAAAGATATTATGACTTTATTTCTTTAGTACATACATAGATATATATAGAACATTTGTGATTGTTAGGTGACATCTCCTATGTAGGCAAGTGTATGGACTATATAGGGGGTGTTACAAAATCTTCAAAACAAAAACTATGGCTGCTAAATCATGCGTCGGATAATTAAACTCATGCGGCTTCAACTGCAGAGAAGAATAAGCTATAACTTTACCCTCTTGCATCAAAACACAACCTAAACCATTATGTGAAGCATCACTGTAAATCACATATGGTTTATCTTCCACAGGCAAAGTAAGAACAGGAGCTTGAGTCAACATCTCCTTCAATTGCTCAAAGTTAGCTTGACACTGATCTGTCCACACAAATCTAACTCCTTTTTGAAGTAATCTGGTGAGTGGAGTAGCTATCAAAGAAAAACATTTCACAAAGCGTCGATAATAGCCTGCCAAACCCAGAAAACTTCTA
Organism: Garcia nutans; assembly: GCA_947685225.1. Classification (NCBI taxonomy): domain Eukaryota; kingdom Viridiplantae; phylum Streptophyta; class Magnoliopsida; order Malpighiales; family Euphorbiaceae; genus Garcia; species Garcia nutans. Next base: position 14,526,126 of record CANTUV010000040.1, read on the forward strand.
ACTTCAGTCACTGACTTCGGTGGACTCCAATTCAAAATAGCCTAAAATTTACTCGGATAAACTCTTATACCATCTGCTGAAACTATATGACTGAGAAAAGTCACTTGATCAAGCCAAAACTCACACTTTGATAGCTTAGCATACAATTGCTTCTCTCTCAAGGTCTGTAACACAATTCAAAAATGCTTGTCATGATCCTCTTCATTACGCGAATACACCAAAATATCATCAATGAAGACAACCACAAACCGATCTAGATAGGGCCTAAACACCCTATTCATCAAATCCATAAAAGCTGCAGGTGCATTCGTTAATCCAAAAGGCATCACTAAAAACTCATAATGCCCATACCTTGTGCGAAAAGCTGTCTTAGGAACATCTTCAGCTCTGACTCTCAACTGATGGTACCCTGATCTCAAATCAATCTTGCAAAACAGGAGCTCCCCACAGAGAAACACTAGGGCAAACAAACCCTTTATCCAACAATCCCTGCAACTGCATCTTCAACTCTCTCAACTCAGCAGGTGCCATTTGATAGGGAGTAATAGAGATGGGAGTGGTACCAGGCAACAAATCGATACCAAACTCAACCTCTCTCTCAGGGGGTAACCCTGGAAACTCCTCCAGAAAAACATCTGAAAATTCAGCAATTGTGGGTATACTATCAAGTTGAGAATCCACTACTCTGGTATCCATAACATGAGCAAGATAAGCATCACACCCTTTTCTAATCAACTTACTAGCTGCAAAAGCTGACACAAACAAGGATGCAAGTTGTCTCTACTCACTAGATACCATCACACTTCTACCATCACCAGTTCTCAAAGTAACACACTTCTTTTGACAGTCTACCACAGCTCCATGCTTAGACAACCAATCCATGCCTAAGATCAAATCATACTCCTTAAAAGGCATTTCAATCAAATCACCCAAAAATTCCTCACCTTGCACCACAACTAAACTATCACAATGCACCTTACTCACCACAACACTATGTCCTAAAGGATTTGTCACCAAAACATCAAATCCTAAGGACTCTGGATGCAATTCAGACACAGGAAAGATAGATGCACTTATGTATGAATGAGTAGATCCTGGATCAATCAAAGCAAGAACTGAAATACCAAATAAAGAAAATGTACCCGCAATAACTGCTGAAGCATCCGGCTGCCTCTGCATCACATACACTCTCTGAGAAGATCCAGCCTCATCTGGCCTACTGCCTCTGGATATAGAGCCTCCTCTCTGACTGATCCCAGGTCGACCACCTCCACTGAAACCTCTGCCCCCTCGACCACCTCTGCTGAAACTAGGTCGAGAAGCTACAGTATTAGTCTGTCTATCATCCTGTAGCTCAGGGCAATCTTTAATAAAATGAGCTGGTGACCCACATCTAAAGCATACTCCTGATCCACCCGTCTTCCAACAAGCACCCCCTACCACAATGAACACATACAGATGGAATGGATCTCTGAACCACTGGAGTCGGAGCACTCGCTACAGAAACTGTAGGTTACTGACTCTCGAAATAAAACTTCCTCGGCCTCTCTTCATAGATGAAGACCCTGCGTCAAACTGGGATCTCCTAGCTCTGATCTCCTCCTCGGTAATAGCTGTTGCAAAAGCTTGTGCTCTCTCAACACTTCTGGCTGCTACAACCAATTGAGAAAAGTCTTGGTACCAGGAACCATCAACAATACACATGATAGAGGGCCTCAACCCCTCCTCAAATCTCCTACACCGGTCAATCTCATCTGCAATAATACCCCTGGCATAATGACTCAACTGGATGAATTCTACCTCATACTATGCCACAGTCTGGTTATCTTGTCTCAAATTTAAAAATTCCATCTTCTTGACATCCTTATACTCCCTCGGAGTATATTTCTGCTCAAACTCCCTCAGAAAATCACTATAAGACAACGTTGGTGGATCATCCATGGCATGAGGAACCGTCTTCCACCAACATAAGCATCTTTCTGCAGAAGGGATCTAGCATAATCAAATTTCTCTTCAGGAGTGGCTTGTAACTGGATAAATACCCTCTTCACTCTATCCAACCACTGCTCAGCTACTACAGGATCTGTAGTACCAAGAAAATCCTCAGCCCCAAATTTTCTCAATTTATCATAATGTTTCACCGACACTTGTGGCTATGGTGGCGGTGGCGGCTGCACTGGAGCTTGCCTCAACAATTCTACCACATGCCGTAACCAAATTGGCGGAACCTCATCAGCAGCTGATCTCTCTGGCACAAGAGCAGGTGCCTCACTAACACTCTCAACCCTAGCTCCATCTCTACCCTCTTCAGGAGCTACACTCTCAGCACTACCTTTTATGGACTGACATGACTGAGACGCCATCACTACCTATATCTGCAAACACAGCAGAATATACCTCATTAAAGATCAGAGAGTGCCAATACCAAAATATGTATCTTATTTAAAAATCACATTTTAAAAATAAAAAATTTTTCTTTTTCTTACAATTTACCTAAGTTGAGAATCTCAAACCTAGGCTCTGATACCAAAACAATTGTAACACCCCTATATCCCGTATACGCATACTACATACCACCACTATCGTAATACACGTATACTGAATATAAGAATGCCACAGTTTTCAAAATAAACAAATCATCCTTTTATACAATAATATGAGCAAACTTAAACATTTAAGTTATATTATAAACACAATAGATAAAAACATTCATTCAATACGCAGCGGAAAATATAGTAGTATTTACAAATACATAAACATCAAAAATCAAATTTTACAAAACATAAAGTTTATACATGTTTGGCAGTTTGTCTTTGATCTTTAAGCCCACACTCAAAACTTCAAAGTCTAGACTCGACTTGGTCTAGAAGAACTCTCTGGCTCTACCCTGTCACCTGCGCGATGAACCACAATCGTGCTAAGCCAACGGCTTAGTGGTACAAATCACAATAACAATATGCTTCAATGCAATGCTAATGTCACACATTTCAACAAATAAGACAATATGCACAAATGATATCTTTATATTGTTCATAATACTACATTTCATTATTTTATTCAATTACTTCATCACTTATGATTTACATTGAAACAAAGACAAGCATGGGCCCAAAAGACACTAATATGCCATTCCACTTTCAGAGTTAATGTTTTGGTTCAATTATCACATTTATCATTATCATTATCCCAACTAGGCTTCAAGGATTAGGTTCAACCAAGCTTCAAGGGGAACAAAGCATGCTAAGTATCAACTCAACTTGGCTTCAAGAACCAAACCCAACCTAGCTTCAAGGGTTGTAACATCTCAACTAGGCTTCAAGGACTAGATCCAACCTAGCTTCAAGAGATTGTTACCATTAGGCATGCACCAACAACAAAACTCTGAAAATGGAATACCACATTAGACACACAATTCATTCATTATTTTATTATCAATTTCATTCTCATTTTCTTATTGTCATTTAGGCATCCATGCCTCAATCATCTCATTTGCATCATTATAGCCAACAACAATGGCTTCACATCTCATCAATAGAGTATACATAACCAATTGCATTGGACATATATTTTAAATTCATCATCATCTAGGCAAACATGCCCCACTTATTTCATTTGAATCATTATAGCCAACCATAATGGCATCACATCTCATCATATCTCAATTCACATTAAAGTAATTCATCACAACCAATTGCATTGCACATACCTTTTGAAGGATCATCATATCTTTCACATTATACAAATCATAACATTAATCAAATAGTAATAACAATATAATAGATTACTTAACACATTTATAACCAAATGTGTTAAGTCTCAAAATCATGTAAATGAATGCAACCATGTAAGTTTGTACTTACCTCAAGAGTAACTCACACCAATCTATACACTTCTTCTTCCAAGAATTCTCAACACTTAGGTTAGGGCAATTCAACCTCTTCACAACCAAAGTTAATGAAGCTTCTTAGATTTCCAACTTAATCACTTGATATATTCTTCAATTTTGATCTTAGGAAAACAAAACTCTCTTTCTCTCTTGCTTCTTTGATGGCCAGCCAACCCAAAGAAAGAAGAAGAAAATGAAAAAGAAAAATAGCCAAGTCAAACATTCAATCTCTTTAAATCTCCACCAAGCAAAAATAATATTAAAATAATTCAAAATATCCTCTTCCACTCACTTAATTTTTCCATTTTCCACTAATTAATTAAAAATCAATTATTTCTTCTTTGACCATATAATAATCTGACTTGTATATGTTGTATATATCTCTATATATACAACATGTACATATCTCTCTTCTCATCTTTAATCTTCCCTCTTAAACATATACATTAAATCCAAATACAACAATAATTCCAAAACTTTTAGGGTATACTTTGGGATATTACATGTGGAATGGTTCTTGCTACTTCGGCATTGTTAGGCTTAAGGCTTTAGAGAACACGAGCCTAAACTTGGAGAAAATGGAGTCGCCATCCGGATAGACTTAGAAACAGAAAGGGGTGGATAACTCGATTCCTATGGAATCTCCAATCTCCTAATGGGTTTGAAAAGTTGGGTATATATGGGGAAGCTGAGAATGATCGAGCATACCCATAATGTCCGATTCATTAGAACCGACCTCTTTTTCAGGTCTAAATATTATTAAATTCTTAAATATTATAAAATCTTCCATACTACATAAAAACATTAAAATAAGAAACCACTGTATTAAAATTAAACAAGTCTAAACCAATATTAAATAGGTACCCATCCATAGATGAAAATATGCCTTTATAAATGTTCAATGTCCAAAAAAAGATAAATAAATAAAATAGGACACCCACCATAAGTAGAAACATGTCCCTTATAATAGTCCCAAAACTCCTTAAAAGATAAATGAAATTACATAAAAAAAAATTGAGGCACCCACAAAGTGGAAACATGCCCTTTACAATCTTAGAATAAAAATAAACAATTAATTAAACAAATCAAACCATTCCAGCATGATAATTAAAGATAAAACATTCATTATAAAATAAGTCAATCAATATATAAGCATGTAACAAATCAATGAAATAATCAAAATTAGGGTTTGAACTTAAACGAATTATTAAGTTTACAAAGTTAAGGCTTAAACCTTGAATTAGGATTTGTAAGATCTTAAATGCAAAACTAGGGTTTTGGAATAGTAAACTAGGGTTTTGGATAGAATTAGGGTTTTGAGGTTGGTATTAGATGTGGACTATGGTTTTCAAGGTTTAAGTTTAAGAGGCAAGGTTTAGAGTTAGGTTTTAAGGCTATTGGGTATTCAGGATTTGAGGTTTTAGATTAAGTATGGAAATTAGTTTACTCGATTAGGGTTTTAGGTTTTGGAGTCTTGGTTTTATAGGGTGCGGTTAGGGTATTTGGTTTATGCTTTTAGAAATTAAGATCATGGCTACTGGATTTTGGATAGGGTTTAGAAATTTGAAAACTCAGATTTCTATAAACTAGGGTTTGGCTACTAAAATTTAGGGTTTTTGACTTTTAAGAATTAGGGTTATGGGAATTACTGTTTATGACAGTGGTTCAAAGGATTAATCATGAAGCATACTTTAAAATTCACTACTGCCCGATGATATGTGATGTTAATGTTTAAAACATACAATTTATCACAAGCTTAATATATCTAAGGTTTATCTAAGATTATAACTTGGCTACTGGACTAAATAAAGATTTTAATGCTTAAGGTAAAATATAGCTATTAGATTAACATGAATCATCAAAACATTTAATGCTTAAAGAAAATATATAGCTATTGGATGTTTTAAATGAATGAAACTTAGAAAACCAAACTTGCATTGGAGGCTCCACCAATATAAATATGTTGAATCAAGCCTGTGCTTACTGTCTGACGAACTTCTATCTTGGCTGAATGGAGTAAATCCCAGAAAATGGTTACTGTCTCCTTATTTGCTGTATCTTTTGGATATTCTGTGTTTTCCTAAATTGCTAATCCCCTTCTCCTTTTTTTTTCCTTTTTTATTGCTTCATCCAAGCTTTGTATTTATAAGCACTAACTAGGGTAACCTAGATAGGCAATTTGAATCCAAAACAAACACCCATGCCACAAATCCTGTTCTTCTTAGGATTTTAATACATTTTGGGCTCGGTAAAATCTATTGCATATCAAATTAGCCTTGCTGAATTGGCCAAGGCCAATTCAACATTGGACTTGGCCAATTTGATATGGGACTCCCATATTGAATCAGCTTGGGCTGAACTATTTTGATTTAAACCAAACCGAACAAAATTAATTATACTTGATTTGGGCTTATCAAATTTTATCCCGGATTCTTAAATTTAACTTGGATCAAAATTAAGGGTCTACAATTTTGCCCTAATTGAACAATTTTGGATTTATTCAAAGAGTGAAAAGCAACTTCAATTTGAAAAAGTCAAATTGGCTCGGGTTTTGGGTCCCTATTGAGTTTTGAGATAAAAAATGATTTGGGTTTTGGACCCGAGTTGGTTTGGGTTCTAGACCCATATTGAGTTCTAAACTCAAAAAATGGTTTAAGTCAAAAAATGGTTTGGTTTTTGGACCTGGATTGAGTTCTGGACTTGAAAATGGTTTAGGTTCTGGACCCGAATTGAGTTCTGAACTCAAAAATAATTTGGGTTCTAGACCCAGATTAAGTTTAGGAATAAAAAATAGTTTGGGTTTTGGACCCGAGTTGGTTTGGGTTTTTGACCTAGATTGAGTTCTAAACTCAAAAAATGGTTTGGGTTCTGGACCCAGATTGAGTTCTGGACTTAAAAATAGTTTGGGTTCTGGAATCATATTGAGTTCTGGACTAAAAAATGATTTGTTTCTAGACTTGAGTTGGTTTGGGTTCTTGACCTAGATTGAGTTCTGGACTCAAAAATAGTTTGGGTTGTGGACTTGGATTGAGTTCTAGACTCAAAAAAAGGTTTGAGTTCTGGGCCCAAGTTGGCTTGGATTATGGACCCTAATTGAGTCCTGGACTAAAAAAAATATTTTAGTGGCTAGTTTTGCAAAAAATTAGGCTATTTTTTTTACTATACATTAGGTTATTTTTTATTGTACCTATGTACTCTTACCACCTGCGTGGAAAAATATTTGTAAAAGTATAAAAAATATTTTTATACGCGCAAGAATATATAAATATTAATCATGTAATACCCCGATTTTGGTGTACATTGGAATAGTAGTTGTGAGAAGATATGTTGGTAAAATATGTAAGGAAAATATTATAAGAGATAGATGTATATGAAGGATGATATGTATATATGGTATTTAAAAAATATGGGAAATATAAATACAATATATAAGAGATATACATATAGCAACATATACATCACATATAGATGATGTATATATTGGTGTAGGAAAAGTAAGTTGTAAATAATAATAATAATAACAAGAGAAAAAGAAGAAAAGGAAGTCAAAGGGAATGACAAGTGTGTGGTGGAGAATTTTTAAGGGATTTAATTATATTATTATATATATATATATAAGATAAGATTGAAAAAGGAAGAAAATATCTTCTTTCTTTCTTTCTTTCTTTCTTTCTTCTTCTTCTTCTTCTTGAACGAGAGAGAGAGAGAGAGAGATGTGATTTTGTTGGCATACACATCAAATTCTTAAGGGCTTTAAGAGAATTGAAGGTGGATATTGAAGATTTGGCAAAGAATTCAAGTAAGTGTTCATTTCTTTGTGTTGATTTCTATTGATTGTGTTTATATTTGATATGGTTAGTGTGTAAAGATGATGATAATGAAAGATTGAAGTATATATATATATGTTGAATTGGTATTTAGATGATGATAATATGGTTATTTGTGAGGATGATGATGGATTGTTGAAATTGTTTAGTAAGGGTTTAATATAAATGAGTAGGGGAAATTGAGTAATTGATATATGGATGATGTATATAATGATTATTATTATTATATGTTGAAGTTATATAAGTGTTAAATTAATAGGTGATTTATGTGTATATAAACCAAGATGTTGATTAAGGGTGTTATAGTATGGATTTTGGAGTGTTTGTGTTTTCATGGATGAGAGTTTAGAATGTATAATTCTTGCCTGACACGGCCAGTGACACAGCCATGTCGTTGGGCGTGTCAATGGTACTGAGTTTGACATTTGTGACACGACCATTAACATGGCCAGGTTACTGAGCGTGTCATAGCTACTGAGAAATAAAGTAATTGACACGGCCATGAACACGCCCGTGTTGTTGGGCATGTCAATGTTTCTGTGAGGCAGAATGAGTGACACGTCCAGTGACACGCCCTTGTTACTGAGCGTATCAAAGCTTCTATGTTGTTGGTTTAGGGCATGATCAGGAACACACTCGTGTTGTTGAGCGTGTCATGTGTAGAGTTTGCCCTAGTTGGTTCGTATCTATATTATCTCATGTGTATCTTTGAGTGAGTGTGTATGATAACTTTTTTATTAGGTTTTGAAGAGATTGGGTTGCCCTAATCCAAGTGTTGGAGGATTCTTAGAAGAGGAGTTTAGATTGGTGTGAGTTTCTCTTGAGGTAAGTACAAATCTTATATGATTGTATGTATTTACATGACTATGGGACTTAACACATTTGATTGGAAAATGTGTTAAGTTATTTATGTTGTATTTTGATGGGTGAGAAATGTGATATGATGTGTATTATGTGTACTATGTGGAATGTATCTTGAAGATTCTAAATATATGAATAATGTAATTTTCTATGTATATCTCAATGATGAAATATGAAACTATTATAAATGGATATAAAGGTGAAATGTGAAAGATATGATGATCATTCAAATTATATGTACAATGTAATTGGTTGTGTATACCCTAATGATGAGATGTGAAGCCATTGTTGTTGGCTATAATGATGCAAATGAAATAATTGGGGCATGTTTGCCTTGATGATTATGAAGAAATGAGAATGGAATTGATAATGAAATAATAAAAGTATTGTGTGCCTAATGTGTTATTCACTTTTCAGAGTTTTGTTGTTGGTGGCATGCCTAATAGTAACAATCTCTTGAAGCTGGGTTGGGCTTGATCCTTGAAGCCAAGTTGGATTGAAGTTTAGCATGCTTAACTCCCCTTGAAGCTTGGTTGGGTCTAGTCCTTGAAGCCTAGTTGATATGTTACAAACACTTGAAGCTAGGTTGGGTTTGGTCCTTGAAGCCAAGTTAAGTTGATGCTTAACATGCTTCGCTCCCCTTGAAGCTTGGTTGGGCCTAATCCTTGAAGTCTAGTTGGGATAATGATAAATGTGAAAATTAAACCAAAACATTAACTCAGAAAGTTGAATGACATATTAGTTTCTTTTGGGCCCATGCTTGTCTTTGTTTAAATGTGAATCATGAATGGTAAAACAAATAAATAATATAATGACATGTAATGTTATGAAGTATGATATGATTACAATACATAAGAAAATTATTAAGAAGAAATGTGGCCTGAGAAGCTATGCTGAAAGATGAGATTATGAAAGTACAGTATGACGTGTAATATGTATATGGATGTGGACATTGTGAGTATTATTTTATGAATGTTCTAACAAGTCATGGAATTGTGGTTTGTGTTAATGATATATGTGTATATGTATATAATTATGAGATTAGTAGAAATATATGAAAAGTGTAATTGAAAATGGAAAACATGATATGAAAATAATGATACATGAAGTTAATATATGAGTATGATTTTCTGTAATGTATGTTTATAATATTTATTTGTACTACTAAGCTTTCGAGCTTAGCGTGGTTGTGTAAATCGCGCAGGTGAGTAGGTGGTTGATCTGGAAGTCAAATCGTTATGCCACGAGAAGGGTAAGAGTATTTTGAGACCAACTAGAAGGTGATGCATACATGTACAATTTATTATGTTGTATTTTAATAAAAATGTATTCATATGTATAAATGAATTTTGGTAAAGACAACATAATTATATATATGTAATATCATCAAAAGTATAATGATTTTGTAAATGAAATTTAAATAAAATGTATTATTGTTTGGAACTAAAGTAAAGGTTTTTAATCTGAAATGAAAAGTGATATTCTTATACTTTATATACGTACTGCATGTATACAAGGTATATGTATAGTACTTATATAGAGTATGGGGGTGTTACAATTATTTTGGTATCATAGCTTAGGTTTGAGATTCTCAGCCTAAGTAGATTTAAAAAAAAATTTGAAAAGTGAAATTTGTGATACATGCATATGCATTAACACCTAGGTTGGTCTCGGATGTGGCATTATGTGATTTGTAGTATATCTGAATTATATGAGATGGATGATAGTGTGTGAATGAGGTTTTACATGAAAATAAAATTAGAAAAACAAATGATATGGGGAAATTTGTATAAGTTTAATTGATAAACTAAAGAATGGGAGTTTACTTAAGTAAAGCAAATTTCGAAATTTTTGGTCAGTAAAGTGTGCTTGTGAAATAGATTATAAAGAAATGAATAGGAGAATAATGTTGGAAAAGAGATAAAAAAAAATTAAATTAAGATTTAATTAAGTATTCTTTTCTCTGAAATTTGGATCTTTTTATTATTTGGATTGCTAGAAAGAGAAAATATTGTTCGATTGTTAAAAAGGATAGATATAATATTAAATTGAAGAAAGTATGGTGGACTATTAAGTGAGTTGATCGGTATAGACAAAGTGTGACAATTTAAGGTTTGGGTATGCAAAGTTAAGGTTTTCAAAACAAGGGATGGTGTTGGTTAATGTAAGGAGATATAATGGTGTTTTTTGTATTGTTGTTTTAATGCAAACATTATGATTTTTAATGTTAGAATCGTGATATGCTTAAGTGTTGTTAAAGCTCATGTTAATGGTAGTAATATGTGAAATTTGGATTTTTGAAATGAGTTTTAATAATTGTGAAAATGAGATGTTTTGATATTACATGATGGTATATATATAAATATATATATATATATATATTGTTTTAAAGTTGATATTAAGAAAATGAGATTAGTAATTTGAAGTTTAGGTAAAGTAGCAAGTTGAGAGTTTATAGTTTTAATAGAATTTTGATGAGGATTATTTAGATATTGATAGTTTAATGTATATTAAACATATGAGCTATGTGGAATGAATATTATTGCACATGAAAGTATTATGAAGTGGGTAATGTGATTGATAATACGGAAATTTGTTTTGAAATAAAAGGAAAATGAGTTTCTTTAAGTAATTTGACTGGAAATGACGAAAATGGATATGAAGGGTATACTAAATGCTTTTAAAAACAAATGTGAGAGAGATGTCATATTAGAAATGTGACTACGATTTATGTGAAGTGTTATTATGGTTAGAGTGTATATATTTGTTGAGTTGATGAATAACTAAAGTCATGTTAAAAGAATGAGAATGATAATGTTCAATGAAAAGTAATAAACATTAAATTTGTATAGATTATATGCAAAAGAGAAATTAAATAAAATTGCATGATTATGTGTATACATGTATAGGATATGTGAGATGAGTTTTTCGATATGAATGTGACCTATGAATGTGTATGGGGTAGAAAAGAAAAAAAATGTTATTGTATGTTTATTATTTTATACAATTACATGTCTAGTGGTATTGAGAATGATATTGCATGTATTAGCGGACCTAAGAGAGATTAGGTCTTGACCTGCGCAGAGCTAGACTATGTGACGAAATTGAGAGTGAGAATGGACTCGAGTAATAATGGACCATGAAATTTTTTTATTGTAATCACTGAACTTGATGATCATATAATGTTTTGAGTCCCAAAGTATCTACATGTGGAAAGGTTCTATGTATATGTGTATAATAAGAGATTGTAAGGAAAAAGGGGAAGTATAATGTATGAAAATTTTTAGAAGAGATAGATTGGAAATGGAGTAACAAAAGGAAATTGTGTAAAATTTGCATATGATAGAATATGTATATGTAAGAGATGTTAATGGTAATATTTTTGAAACATGAGTTAGGCTAATGGTGATCATATAATTGAGTGAAAATTGTTTTGAAACGGAGTTGAAATGTGTTAACTCTTCGTGTAGCAAAAGTTTAGAGAATGAATATGTAATAACTGCAATACAAACTTAGCATTGTAATTGGAAATGTTGGAAGCAGAATAATAGAGGGACAGTATTGATTTATAAGCCACAGGCGTGACCATTAATCTCCTATGGCCATATGATTTGTTTAGTATTTGGCCGGTTAGTTTTGTTATCCACAGATTTGGGTCTGAGATAACATGACTGTAGTATAGTTTTAGTGAGATTGATAATTATGTTTCTAGAAACATGGTCAAGAGTTATGATTGGTAAAGTTGTACCTTATCATTTTATGTTAGAAATTTGTTTATAATTATAGAAAGTATGGAAGAAAAGAGAACTGTGAAAATGTTTGGAGTTATGGATAATGTGATAGAAAGGTAATTGTTGTAAAAATAGTAATGGTATGAAATGTGAGGAGATGTTAAATGGGAGAAATTACAAAATGTGATTTGAAGTTATACTGAATATGTTTATGGTATAAAATGAATAAGTGGATGGACTTAAGATTTAAGTGAGTGAACTATGGGTAATAAATATGGTATGAGATAATCATGAGAATTTTGTGGAAATTGTATGAAGTTAATTTGAAGTGATTTGTTATTAATAATCATAATTTCAAAAAGCTGAAAAATGGATCCAAATAGATTAGAATTTGAATATAAGTTTGACCTAATGGAATTAGGTCATATATATTGTGAAATCTAATGATAAATTTAAATAAGTTAATTGTTGGTTTGAATCGAATAAGATTGAGACGTTAGTATATTGTGACAGATAGATCAATTGATCTAGATTTTGCTAAGGTTGCGAATCATTATTGAGATTTAATATGTATAGTTGTACTAAGAATATAAGATTTAAGTTATAATGTATATGATGTAATATTCTGATAAATGAATGGACATGAATGAATTGAGTTATATCAGTTGTAAATGATGATAAAAGGGAAAAGGTTGATTACCTGTAAAGTATGTTTAAAGGCATTGTATTAATATTATGTTAAGTGAGAAGCATGCTAAAGAAGGAATTAAGTGTATGAAAAATAAGGATATTGTTATCAATTAAGGTTTGATAAGTGTCTATTTTGAAAGTGATTGTAGTGACGGGATAATCAATATTAAGATATAAAGCAATGATTTTTAAGGTTAAAGTTAAGAGAGTATATCTATAAAGAGATGAAGTGATAAAATATCTTGAACGTGATAGATGGGTGAGGTATATGTATATTATAAGATGAGCTGATTCTTGTATACAGATAAATTAATTGGGAATGTAATGAGTTATCTTGATTGCTTTGTTGAGAAAGTAATAAGATATAAAGATATATATATATATATATAATGATGAGTTATGAAATCGGGAGAAAATGATTGACTCTATTGGGAAAAGTAGAAGTTATGTGATTTGATGAAATAATAACTTAAGAATATGATTAAATTCATATGAAAATTAAGATAGTATTTTGCTAAAAATGGATTGTTATCGTACTAGATAATTTCGAGGACGAAATTATTTAAGTTGGAGAGAATTGTAATACCTCGATTTTGGTGTACATTGGAATAGTAGTTGTGAGAAGATATGTTGGTAAAATATGTAAGGAAAATATTATAAGAGATAGATGTATATGAAGGATGATATGTATATATGGTATTTGAAAAATATGGGAAATATAAATACAATATATAAGAGATATACATATAGCAACATATACATCACATATAGATGATGTATATATTGGTGCAGGAAAAGTAAGTTGTAAATAATAATAATAATAACAAGAGAAAAAGAAGAAAAGGAAGTCAAAGGGAATGACAAGTGTGTGGTGGAGAATTTTTAAGGGATTTAATTATATTATTATATATATATATATATAAGATAAGATTGAAAAAGGAAGAAAATATCTTCTTTCTTTCTTTCTTTCTTCTTCTTCTTCTTCTTGAACGAGAGAGAGAGAGAGAGAGAGAGCGAGATGTGATTTTGTTGGCATACACATCAAATTCTTAAGGGCTTTAAGAGAATTGAAGGTAGATATTGAAGATTTGGCAAAGAATTCATGTACGTGTTAATTTCTTTGTGTTGATTTCTATTGATTGTGTTTATATTTGATATGGTTAGTGTGTAAAGATGATGATAATGAAAGATTGAAGTATATATATATGTTGAATTGGTATTTAGATGATGATAATATGGTTATTTGTAAGGATGATGATGGATTGTTGAAATTGTTTAGTAAGGGTTTAATATAAATGAGTTGGGGAAATTGAGTAATTGATATATGGATGATGTGTATAATGATTATTATTATGATATGTTGAAGTTATATAAGTGTTAAATTAATAGGTTATTTATGTGTATATAAACCAAGATGTTGATTAAGGGTGTTATAGTATGGATTTTGGAGTGTTTGTGTTTTCATGGATGAGAGTTCGGAATGTATAATTCATGCCTGACACGGCCAGTGACACGGCCATGTCATTGGGCATGTCAATGGTACTGAGTTTGACGTTTGTGACACGACCATTAACACGGCCATGTTACTGAGCATGTCATAGCTACTGAGAGATAAAGTAATTGACACGGCCATGAACATGCCCGTGTTGTTGGGCTTGTCAATGTTTCTGTGAGGCAGAATGAGTGACATGTCCAGTGACACGCCCGTGTTACTGAGCGTGTCAAAGCTACTGTGTTGTTGGTTTAGGGCATGATTAGGGACACGCTCTTGTTTTTGAGCGTGTCATGTGTAGAGTTTGCCCTAGTTGGTTCGTATCTATATTATCTCATGTGTATCTCTAAGTGAGTGTGTGTGATCACTTTTTGATTAGGTTTTGAAGAGATTGGGTTGCCCTAATCCAAGTGTTGGAGGATTCTTCGAAGAGGAGTTTAGATTGGTGTGAGTTTCTCTTGAGGTAAGTACAAACCCTATATGATTGTATGTATTTGCATGACTATGGGACTTAACACATTTGATTGGAAAATGTGTTAAGTTATTTATTGTATTGTTGATGTGTGAGAAATGTGCTATGATGTGTATTATATGTACTATGTGGAATGTATGTTAAAGATTCTAAATATATGAATAATGTAATTTGCTATGTATATCTCAATGATGAAATATAAAACTATTATAAATGGATATAAAGGTGAAATGTGAAAGATATGATGATCATTCAAATTATATGTACAATGTAATTGGTTGTGTATACCCTAATGATGAGATGTGAAGCCATTATTGTTGGCTATAATGATGCAAATGAAATAATTGGGGCATGTTTGCCTAGATGATTATGAAGAAATGAGAATGGAATTGATAATGAAATAATAAAAGTATTGTGTGCCTAATGTGTTATTCACTTTTCAGAGTTTTGTTGTTGGTGGCATGCCTAATAGTAACAATCTCTTGAAGCTGGGTTGGGCTTGATCCTTGAAGCCAAGTTGGGTTGAAGTTTAGCATGCTTAACTCCCCTTGAAGCTTGGTTGGGTCTAGTCCTTGAAGCCTAGTTGAGATGTTACAAACCCTTGAAGCTAGGTTGGGTTTGGTCCTTAAAGCCAAGTTGGGTTGATGCTTAGCATGCTTCGCTCCCCTTGAAGCTTGGTTGGGCCTAATCCTTGAAGCCTAGTTGGGATAATGATAAATGTGAAAATTAAACCAAAACATTAACTCTGAAAGTTGAATGACATTAGTTTCTTTTGGGCCCATGCTTGTCTTTGTTTAAATGTGATTCATGAATGGTAAAACAAATAAATAATATAATGACATGTAATGTTATGAAGTATGATATGATTACAATACATAAGTAAATTATTAAAAAAAAATGTGGCCTGAGAAGCTATGCTGAAAGATGAGATTATGAAAGTGCAATATGACGTGTAATATGTAAATGGATGTGGACATTGTGAGTATTATTTTATGAATGTTCTAATAAGTCATGGAATTGTGGTTTGTGTTAATGATATATGTGTATATGTATATAATATTGAGATTAGTAGAAATATATGAAAAGTGTAATTGAAAATGGAAAACATGATATGAAAATAATGATACATGAAGTTAATATATGAGTATGATTTTCTGTAATGTATGTTTATAATATTTATTTGTACTACTAAGCTTTCGAGCTTAGCGCGGTTGTGTAAATCGCGCAGGTGAGTAGGTGGTTGATCTGGAAGTCAAATCGTTATGCCACGAGAAGGGTAAGAGTATTTTGAGACCAACTAGAAGGTGGTGCATACATGTACAATTTATTATGTTGTATTTTGATAAAAATGTATTCATATGTATAAATGAATTTTGGTAAAGACAACATAATTATATATATGTAATATCATCAAAAGTATAATGATTTTGTAAATAAAATTTAAATAAAATGTATTATTGTTTGGAACTAAAGTAAAGGTTTTTAATCTGAAATGAAAAGTAATATTCTTATACTTTATATACGTACTGCATGTATACAAGGTATATGTGTAGTACTTATATAGAGTATGGGGGTGTTACAAATCAACTGTGTCAAAAAAGTAGTAATTAACCTAACAAAGAAATGAATAATGAAATAGAAAGGAAAGACTAAATTATTGGTCCGAAAGAAATGAATACTTGATAAAAGAAAGAAAGGAATAGTTGTAAAGTAAAGACTTAATTATTAGTTTGAAAGGAATGAATAATTGACAAAAGAAAGAAAGGAGTAAAGATTGAGTTATTGGTTTGAATTGTATGCTTTGTTTGTAGTCATAATATTTGTCTTTTCCTATCACTTATTCCATAGCTTTTCCTCTATAAATATTAATGGTAATGCAAGAACATTTATGCATTCAAAATTTTCTATCTTTTAAATTTCTTTTACTTCGTTAAACTTGTAAAAATAGTAATATTTCTTATAAATGACAGTTGATCAACATTCTTCTACGGCCATACCCCGTTCATTTGCCAAACTTCTTAATCATATTCGGGTACATGAGCATGGGAGAGTAACAGTATTAGCTGGCATGGAGTTACATCGTAGTTCAAATAAGAGAACCAAGGTAAATATAATTTTTTTATCACAAAAATAATTATTTGATTACACAAAAATAATTAAGTATAATAAGTGATGTGTTGTTAATGTATATTTATTATACATATATATTTTTTATTGATATTTTTATTATTCCATTTCTTATTTTTTATTGTCATATATATTTGTGTTACCATTATTATTATATGTAATTATATATGAGCAAAAGTGAAGGAGGTTACATACCTTTTTTAGGGCCTACCTATTTTCTAGAAGGATGACAACTGTGTTGTTCATGGCAGTAGTTGCATATATAGTGTTCGAGAATGGTATAACCATGCCCCATCTCGAGTAAAGCAGATGATCCAACAGTATGGTTTTGAGGACTTTATGATGCAGTTACCGTCGAAAGGATAACAAATTGATAGGAGCATAATCCAAGTGCTTGCAGAAAGGTGGATGGATACCTCTCATGCTTTCCACTTTCCAGTTAGTGAGAGAACTATTGGCCTAGTTGATTTATTGCCATAAGCGATATCTCATGCCATGAAAACCTTGTCCCCATAACTGACAACATCTTGGAATTAGGCAAAATTTGGTAGGTAATAGGCATGGAACCTTTCATAAAAGAGCCATTCAAGATTAAGTACGAACCTATTTGGGAATATTGGATGAATTATAACGGACATGTTCGTGGAGAAATGGTTGAACAATATGCTCGAGGATTATTGCTTCACTTGCTAGGGATGAATATTTTGTGCAGCACTGAGTCTGTCATCCACCTATCCATATTATGGGCTCTTGTTGATATTGATCTTATGTTTTCATACAATTAGGGAGAAGATGGTATTGCCTACTTGTATTAGGGTTTTGACAAACTTTACTCGAGGAAAATATCATTTTCTGGCTTCATGGTGGTCTCCGAGGTATTAATCCTTACCATTTTGTTGTGTCAAATAAAGAAATTGCATAAGTCTGACCCTCATTGTTCCTTTATGTTTGGATGTATGAGCATAATCTCATGCAGATACTAGTCATTTCTCGATAAAGAATTGGGTATTCGAGGTTGAGCCTTTGGCTATCAGGCCTAGGGAGGTGCTAGGTTCTCATCATGTGCATTCCCTTTGCTATCATTTAAGTTGGTTGACCTGGGATTAGGTAAAAAAGAATTAGTAGTTATTAAAATTTATGAAGAAATTAACTTACCTTTTCCTTTTGGTTTTGTAGGTAGATATCACTTAGTGTGGGAATAGCGAATGAGCCAATTGGACTCATTTCAT
This sequence comes from Garcia nutans, assembly GCA_947685225.1. Classification (NCBI taxonomy): domain Eukaryota; kingdom Viridiplantae; phylum Streptophyta; class Magnoliopsida; order Malpighiales; family Euphorbiaceae; genus Garcia; species Garcia nutans. The sequence goes on from CANTUV010000040.1 coordinate 14,544,441, forward strand.
GACTGCGGCCTTGCCTTTTCAAAATTCCTGCCAAGTTATTATTGGTCTGGTATCTAGCGGGTGGTTCCATGGTGAGAGGGTACACAACTGGTTACTTGGTTTCAAGGAATGAAGGGTTCCTAAGGAAATTCTAACATATATGTTAGGCATCACATCCATGCCAGAACACCTCTAGATGCATGCTTGGGGTGGATATGATGTCTAACGGTATCTTCTCCCACCTGTCAAATGGTATACTCAATTTATTTGAGAGCATCTTTTGAATTTTAAAGTTTCTTCTGTTGGAGTTTGAGGACTTCATGAAGGAGAAGAAGAAGAGGAGGAGGAGGAGGAAGAGGAGGAAGAAAATGATGAGCATGGAGACGGGGATGATAATGCCATGGTCATTTCTTCTCAGGTTGATCAAACATGTTCCTTTCCTCATTCAGGATCACTTTTCATGGAATTAATCTAATCTTGAATTTTTGTAGGTGGCCAAGTAATCAGGTAATCCTCATCATGATGGGCCTGGTCCATCTCATTTTGCTATGTCTCAGCCATATGTTCCATTCACAGCGTCCTATGCTGATTCATCCTTAACGGCTTCAAGGCTTTGATCTAAATTACCTAGTTTGGATTTTTTTTCTTTTTTCTTTTTTTTGATGTATGCTGTATGTATGCATGAAAATGCATGAACTTACTTTTTCCCTATTTGGCTCACAGTAAATGTTCGAAGAACATAATAGGAAATTGCAAAACAAAAATTGCCTACTAGCATTTGGCATACTGCTTATCTTGAGCAAAACTTTTGGGACTTTCAATTTTAGAGCTACATGGATCCTGGTGCTTCATCATCAAGGGGGCCCCAAACTAATGACCGTGAAGTGCCTCCACCTTTTTTAGATGATGACTATTATAGACCTGAGTTTCAAGATTCTAAGAGGGGATTTTCGCCCCTACTCTCATGTGGAATGATTCTTGTTACTTCGGCACTATTAGGCTTAGGGCCTTAGATAATATGAGCCTAAACCTGGAGAAAATGGAGTCGCCACTCTGACGGGTGGGGAAAAAGAAAGGAGTGGATGACTTGATTCCTAAGGAATTCCCAACCCCCTAATGGGTTTAGAAAGGTGGGTACATATTGAGAAGGTGAGAATGACCAAGCACCCCTATAACGCTCGGTTCATTAGAACCAACCTCCTTTTCAGGTCTAAATATTATTAAATTTTTAAACATTATGATATTATCCATACTATATTCAATTAATAAAATAAAATATCATATTTTTTATTAAAACAAATCAATCAAAGATGGGCACCCATACAAGATGGAAACATACCCTTACAATAATGTCCGATGTCCATAAAGAAAGTAAAATAAATAAAATAGGACTCCCACCATATGTGAAAATGTGTCCTTGCAAGTGATCCTTTGATTAGCCCACTTTTGTCCAATATGTCCTTTGAGGTTCGATAGTGCAACACGCTTCCCTAAACTTAAATGTTTATGTAAAAAGAAAATAGTTTTAAAAAAAATCAAATATTGACTTTGTCAAATCAGTGTCAATTTTCCTCAGGACTCGACTTTCCCAAATTAACATATCTATAACACAACAACCCTAGTTACCATACTAAACTCAGGAATCATTTATATTTAAGCAAGAACTATAACACTTCAGATAGGCATATGCACATTACTTGGCCAAAGGTCTCATTGAGTTTAAATATTATCTATCTCATATGCATGCTTATCCAAATAATCTCCATTAATAGACTCTACCTACCAAGAGAGATCAACATCTCTTTATTAGGCTTGAAATGGGGTCTATAAGGGACATGGGTTAAATGAAGGCCATTTTGAGACTTGAGCTAATGCAACACTATGGACAAACCTTAACACTACAAACTTTATGCTTGAACCATACGCTGTTGTAAGTATTCTTAAACTCCTAGCATCACTTTTATCTTCTGACTTCATAAAAATACAAAGCTTGAATGTCCTTCCATCTTCTTGGTAGAAATCAGGGTCCAATAAGTATTATCTTGATCTTTAGACTACTATTTTCTTACTCTTTCTTTCCATCCTTTTCTTTTTTTGGAATATCAAGTTTAAGACTTTCAATATTTGGACTTGGAGCTGTGTTGGATAAAATAAAAGATGGTCTTCCCTTGTTTCTCTGATTTTATTTGAGTCTTCAGCTTGGCTGGATCAATTCAAGTCAATCTATCCTCATAAACTAAGTGGAAGTTTTCTGATGTTTCAGGGAAGAAGAACTCTATTGGCTTTTTGAACTGGCCTTTTGGGTTAACTGCCCCTTTTTTGTTTTGTTTTATTTTTTTTATTTTCTTCTTTTATTTTCTTTTTTTGTTTCTTTTTTGTTTTGTTTTTTAGTTCTAAGAAAGTTTTCTTGTTTTCTCTATTCTATACTTTTGACTATGGAGTGGATTAGAGTGAGTCTACTTTGGTGATGACAGACCCTTCGGTGCCTTGATAGATATGAGATATTAAGTCCAATTAAGGTAAACTTCAACTACCTTTGTGGTCTTAACTATACATCATTTTCTTTGATTAGTGATCATCAGACTTGTCACAAGTGTTACAAGAGCTCAGGGTAGGTTGTTGGGTTTACAGGCCAATAAAAGCAAGCTAAAATTTTCATGAAGAATCAAAAGGACAAACTAAGGATTGATGTTTAATTGGGTGGATTTCTAGTTATTGGCTAACCAAACAATGCCTAGATCATTTCTCTCTTAAATAAGCAAATTTCAATTTTGCCTCAAAAGTTTGTCAAAGTATGTTCTAAGATTGACTAGGACCTAGACAAAGTTAATTATGTAGGAGCCCTCTCTAAGTAAGCATACACAGCTCAATGCAACAGAATAATTCCCTCACCTAGTAAGGTCATTCGAATTATGATACATAGAGACACTAATTTATGAATATCAAAGCAGACTCATCATCAGTTAAGAACCAAGATAAACAAAGACCAACATAAACAAAAATTTGATAAAAGTAATTTATTCAAACAATCTTAATTTGGAAAAAATAATTGTTTCATAAAATATTAAAGAATGAAAATGAAACAAAAACCAAACAAGCCAAGGGAAGTTTGTTGAGTTGGAGTCAAAAAATTGCTTCATCTACTTGGACATGTGTAATATCCCAAAATGTGCCCTAGAAGTTTTGATATTATTGTTGTTTTAATTGAATTTAATGTATTTGTGTAATTGGAAAGAGAAAGGAAGTGAAGAGAGAGTTTATATGTTGTATATATTTCCATATATACAACATATATACAAGTCAAAATGGATGGTCAACTAAAGAAGATATTTATGTATTTTTGAATTAATAATTAATTAGAAGGAAATTTAAAATGAGTAGAAGAGATTAAATGGAGTATTTTAATAGTTAATTGCTTGGTGGAGAGGGCTTTGAGGAGAGAGAAGGTTAGTGTTTGACTTTATTTTCTTTCTTTTCTTTTCTTTCCTTCTTTCCCCTTCGTGTATCTTCTTCTTCTTCTTCTCCTTTTCTGTGTTGGCCGGCAGTTCCATAGAGAGAGCAAGAGAGAGAGAGTTTTGATCTTCCAAACTCAAGATTTAAGGAAGTTTTCAAGTGATCAAGTTGGAAATTTAAGAGTTTCTTCATCCTTGGTAAGTTTCCTCTTGATTCCTTGATTTTCTTTTAAGATGTGTTTGAGTTTGTTGGTTGATTGTTGATGGTATGTGAATATGTTTGATTAAGATGTGTTTAAGAGTGTTTGGTTCAAGTAATTTTGGATTTTGGGGTTGGATTGAAGAAAAGAGTAAGTTGTTTGAAGTGATAGTATTGTGGTTGTGTTTTGGGGTTTGTGGTGATGATTATGATTTGTGTTTGATTTATGTTTTGAGTTGTTTTGGTATTCTTGCAAGTTTGTTATGGTTTTGGGTGTGTTTAGCTAAGTTGGTTTGAAGTGGGAAATGGTGGAAGAAAGTGGTTTGTTGGTTGTGTTGTTGATGTTGCCGGAATCTGGATTTTTGGCCTGACACGCCCATGAGCACGGCCAAGTCTTTGGACGTGTCAATGGCTCTGTGTTTTTGGATGGGTGACACGAGCAGTGACATGCCCATGTCACTGAGCCTGTCACAGCTTCTGTGTAGTAGTAGTATTTACACGTCCAGTGCTGTGTTGTGAGTTTAGGGCACGGTCAGGGACACGCCCGTGTTGTTGAGCGTGTCATGTGTAGAGTTTGCCCTAGTTGGTTCTTAGTCTTATTATCTCATGCGTATGATTACCTTTGGTTTAGGTTGTGAAGAAGTTGTATTGCCCTAACCTAAGTGTTGAAGATTCTTGAAAGAGAAAGGTTGTAGGTTGGTGTGAGTTGGTTTTGAGGTAAGTACAAACTACATTGTTGCATACACTCACATGATTTGATATTTAACATATTTGATTATACATATGTTAAGCAATTGATTACAGGGTTAAAACATTTGATGATATGATGAAATATTAAAGGTATGTTAATGTAATTGATTATGTATATTATCTTGATGAGATATGAATCCATGGTTGTTGGCTATAATGATGTAAATGAAATGATTGAGGCATGGTTGCCTATTTTGATTATGAGAATGAAATGAGAAATGAATTGAGAAAGAAATGTATAAAGATATAAATGAAAATATTTTGTGTCTAATGTGTTATTCAACCTTCAGAGTTCTGGGTTTGGCGACATGCCTATAATGTACTGGATAGGTGAAAAGACCGGGTCGTAAGCCGATTCCAGTTGAATAATGTAAAATATGATGTTTTTGGGGTGAAAAAATCGGGTCGTAAGCCTCAAAAAACGGTAATAGTCTAGCCGGGTTGAGGATCTCCTCGAGTTTAGCCGGGTTGAGGTCCAAGAGACTGGGTCTGTTACCCTATCCATGGATAGAGATATATGTATCGCCTACGGGCTTGATGATTATGATTATGAACCAAAGTAGTAACTCTGAACTTTGAATAACATATTAGTGTCTTTTGGGCCCATACTTGTCTTTGTGTCAATGTAAATCATAAGTGATGGAATAATTGAAAAAAATGATGAAATGTAGTCTTATGAGTAATATAAAGATATCATCTTTGAATATTGTATTAATTGGAAATGTGTGACATTGGCATTGCATAGAAGCATATTGTTATTGTAGTTTGTACCACTAAGCCGTTGGCTTAGCGCAATTGTGGTTCATCGCGCAGGTGACAGAGAAGGACCAGAGAGTTTCTCTAGACCGAGTAGAGTCTAGATTTTGAGGCGTTGATAGTGGAGCTTAAAGATCAAAGACATACTGCTGAACATGTATATATATAGTTTTATGTTTTGTAAAACTTGAGTTTTGACGTATAAGTATTTGTAAATATTTTTATATTTCCGCTACGTTTTAAATAATCAGTTTATCTTTTGTGTTTGATAATTTCTTTTAAATGTTTTAAATTTGTTCATATTATTATAAAAGAAATGAGTCGATTGGTTGTAAACTGTAGCATTCCTATATTCAGTATACGTATATTACGATCGTAAAAGCAAGCTGTGTACGTATACAGAGTATAAGGGTGTTACAATCATTTTGGTATAAGAGCCTAGGTTTGAGTTTCTCAACCTAGGTCAATTGTAAGAAACAGGAAATTTTGAGTTTTCAAATATGGTTTTTAAATAAGATACATGTTTTGGTATGGCAGTCTTTAATCTTAATAAGGTATATTCTGCTATGTTTGCAGATATAGGTAGTGGTGGCGTCTCAGTCACGTCAGTCTATAGAAGGTAGTGCTGAGAGTGTAGCTCCTGAAGAGGGTAGAGATGGAGCTAGAGTTGATAGAGTTAGAGAGGTCCCTACTCCTGTGCCAGGGAGATCCGATGCTGATGAGGTACCGCCGGGTTGGTTTAGGCACATGGTAGATTTGTTGAGGGGAGCTCCAGTGCAGCCACCACCACCACAGCCTCAAGTGCCAGTAAGACATTATGATAAGTTGAGAAAATATGGGGCTGAAGATTTCTTGGGCACTACTGATCCTGCAGTGGCTGAGCAATGGTTAGATAAAGTGCAGAGGATATTCATCCAATTGCAAGCTACATCAGATGAGAAGTTTGATTATGCAAGTTCCCTTCTGTAGAAAGATGCCTATGACTGGTGGAAGACGGTTCCTCATGCCATGGATGATCCACCTACATTATCTTATGGTGATTTTCTGAGGGAATTCGAGCTGAAATATACTCCAAGGGAGTATAAAGATATTAAGAAGATGGAATTCTTGAATTTGAGACAAGACGACCGAACGGTAACAGAATATGAGGTTGAGTACATCCGGTTTAGTCGTTATGCCGGTGGAATTATCTCCGATGAGATTGACCGATGCAGAAGATTTGAGGAGGGTTTGAGGCCCTCTATTATGTGCATTGTGGCTGGTTCTCGGTACCAGGATTTCTCTCAGCTAGTTGCAGCAGCTAGAAGTGTTGAGAGAGCGCAGAGCATTGCAGCAGCTGCTGAGGAGGAGACTAGGGTAAGGAGACCCCAGTTTGAGGCAGGGTCTTCATCTGTGAAAAGAGGTAGAGGAAATTTTGTTCCGAGGATCAGTAGGAGTCAGAGATAGTTGGGTAGGTCAGTGCAGTATCAGAGACAGAGACTGAGACCTACAGCTTCTGTAGCTAGTGCTCCGACTCCAGTGGTTCAGAGGCCTACTCCACCTACATGTGAGCTTTGTGGTAGAAATCATGTGGGTGTCTGCTGGAAGATTGGAAGATCAACTGTGTGTTTCAGGTGTGGATTGTCTGACCATTTTGTTAGGGAGTGTCCTGAGATGCAGGAGCATAGACAGGCTGAGTCTGCAGCTTCTCGACCTAGTGTTAGCAGAGGTAGTCAAGGGGGCAGAGGTTTCAGTAGAGGTGGTCGACCCGGGTTTAGTCAGAGAGGAGGATCGACATCTGGAGGCAGTAGGCCAGATGAGGCCAGATCTTCTCAGAGAGTATATGTGATGCAGAGGCAGCCGGATGCTTCAGCAGCTATAGCGGGTACATTCTCTTTATTTGGCATTTTAGTTCTTGCTTTGATTGATCCAGGATCTACTCATTCATACATAAGTGCATTCATTTTGCCTGTGTCTGAATTGCATTCAGAGTCCTTAGGATTTGATGTTTTGGTGACAAATCCTTTAGGACATAGTGTCGTGGTGAGTTAGGTCCATCGTGATAGTGTAGTGGTAGTGCAAGGAGAGGAGTTTCTTGGGGATTTAATTGAAATGCCTTTTAAGGAATATGATTTGATTTTAGGCATGGATTGGTTGTTTAAGTATGGAGCTATGGTAGATTGTCAAAAGAAGTGTGTTACCTTAAGAACCGGTGATGGTAGAAGTGTAATGGTGTTTAGTGAGCAGAGACAACTTGCATCCTTATTTGTTTCAGCTGTAACAGCTAGAAGGTTGATTAGGAAAGGGTGTGATGCTTATCTTGCTCATGTTGTGGATACCAGAATAGTGGGTTCCCAACTTGACAGCATAACCACAATTTCAGATTTTCCAGATGTGTTTCCTGAGGAGTTGCCGGGGTTACCCCCTGGGAGAGAGGTTGAGTTTGGTATCGAATTAGTGCCTGGTACCACTCCCATCTCTATTACTCCTTATCGAATGGCACCTGCTGAGTTGAGAGAGTTGAAGGTACAGTTGCAGGAGTTGTTGGATAAAGGGTTTATTCGCCCTAGTGTTTCTCCATGGGGAGCTCCTATTTTGTTTATAAATAAGAAGGATGGTACTATGAGATTGTGCATCGATTATAGGCAATTGAACAAAGTGACTATAAAAAATAAGTATCCTTTGCCTAGAATTGATGATCTCTTTGATCAATTAAAAGGAGCAGCAGTGTTTTCTAAGATTGATTTGAGATCGGGGTACCATCAGTTGAGGGTTAGAGCTGAAGATGTTCCTAAGACAGCTTTTCGCACGAGGTATGGGCATTATGAGTTCTTAGTGATGCCTTTTGGGTTGACAAATGCACCTGCAGCTTTCATGGATTTGATGAATAGGGTGTTTAGACCCTATCTAGATCAGTTTGTAGTGGTCTTCATTGACGATATTTTGGTGTATTCGCGTAATGAAGAGGAACATGACAAGCATTTGCGGATTGTATTGCAGATTTTGAGAGAAAAGCAGTTGTATGCTAAGCTGTCGAAGTGTGAGTTTTGGCTTGATCAAGTGACTTTCCTTGGTCATATAGTTTCAGCAGATGGTATAAGAGTTGATCCAAGTAAAGTTGAAGCTATTTTGAATTAGAGTCCACCAAAGTCAGTGACTGAAGTTAGAAGTTTTCTGGGTTTGGCAGGCTATTATTGACGCTTTATGAAAGGTTTTTCTTTAATAGCTACTCCACTCACCAGATTACTTCGAAAAGGAATTAGATTTGTGTGGACAGATCAGTGTCAAGCTAGTTTTGAGCAGTTGAAAGAAATGTTGACTCAAGCATCTGTTCTTACTTTGCCTGTGGAAGATAAACCTTATGTGATTTATAGTGATGCTTCACATAATGGTTTAGGATGTGTTTTGATGCAAGAGGGTAAAGTTGTAGCTTATGCTTCTTGGTAGTTGAAGCCGCATGAGCTTAATTATCCGACTCATGATTTAGAGTTGGCAGCTATAGTGTTTGCTTTGAAGATTTGGCGACACTATTTATATGGGGAAAAGTTTTTTATCTATACAGATCATAAGAGTTTAAAATATTTGGGAGTTCAAAGAGAGCTTAATCTTCGGCAGAGATGTTGGTTGGAGTTGATTAAAGACTATGACTGTTTGATTGATTATCATCCTGGTAAGGTGAATGTTGTTGCGGATGCCTTGAGTCGGAAGTCTTTGGTAAGTTTAACTGTGTATTCACTCTCGTTGCTTGTTGAGTTAAGAGCGTTGCATGCTAATTTTGAATCTTGTGATGATGGTGCGTTATTGACTCAGTTACAGTTGAGACCGGTATTATTGGATCAGATTAAAGAGGCTCAATTGGCTGATGAGAAAATTCAGAAGATTGTTTCAGATTGCCAACATGGAGAGAGTAGAGATTTCCATGTGAGAAATGATGGTAGCCTTTGGTTTAAAGATAGGTTGTGTATTCCTGATGACGCTAGTTTGAGAAAGATTATTTTGGAAGAAGCACATCAATCAGTTTTTGCTATACATCCGGGTAGTACAAAGATGTACCCTGATTTGAAATAGCACTACTGGTGGTATGGTATGAAGAGAGATATAACGGAATTTGTACCCAAGTGTCTCACTTGTCAGAGGGTGAAAGCTGAGCATCAAGTTCCAACAGGGTTGCTTTAACCTTTAAAAGTGCCTGAATGGAAATGGGAGAGAGTGACAATGGATTTTGTATCTGGTTTGCCAATGACTCAGAAGAAGTATGATGCTATCTGGGAGATTGTTGATCGGTTGACAAAGACAGCTCATTTTCTTCCAGTTAGAATGGACTATTCTCTTGAGAGACTGGCTGAGCTGTATATCAATGAGATAGTAAAGTTGCATGGAGTCCCGATTTCTTTAGTGTCTGATCGAGATCCCCGACTTACTTCAAGGTTTTGGAAGAGTTTGCATGGTGCATTGGGTTCTCGATTACACTTTAGCACTGCTTTTCATCCACAGACAGATGGGCAGTCAGAGAGAGTGATACAGATTATAGAGGATATGTTGAGAAGCTGTGTCATTGATTTTTCTGGAAGTTGGGATAGATTTTTGTCACTTGTGGAATTTGCTTACAACAACAGTCATCAATCTAGTATTGGTATGGCACCATTTGAGGCATTGTATGGTAGAAGATGTAGAACGCCTTTAAATTGGAATGAACTTGGAAAAGGCAAACTAATTGGTCCTGATTTGGTTAAAGAGACTGAAGAGAAAGTGAAGATAATTCGGGATTGGTTAAAAGTGGCTTCAGACCGACAGAAATCTTATTCAGATCTGAAGAGGTGAGACATAGAGTTTAATATTGGAGATAAAGTATTTTTGAAAGTGTCTCCTTGGAAAAAGATTTTAAGATTTGGTCATAAAGAAAAACTGAGTCCTCGTTTTATTGGACCTTACGAGTTATTGGAAAGAGTTGGACCAGTTGCATATCGACTTGCTTTACCGCCTGAATTGGATAGAATTCACAATGTCTTCCATGTTTCTATGCTGAGGAGGTACAGATCAGACCCATCTCATGTTTTACCAGTTGAATCTATTAAGGTGAGTCCGGATTTAACATTTAAAGAAGAACCAATTGCTATTCTGGCACATGAAGTAAAAGAATTGAGAAATAAGAAAGTGCCATTGGTGAAAGTTCTTTGGAAGAATCATGGTAGAGAAGAGGCAACTTGGGAGAGTGAGCAAGCAATGCGAGATCAGTATCCTCAACTGTTTCAAACTTGAGATCAGGTAATTTCGGGGACGAAATTTCTTTTTAGAGGGGTAGAATTGTAATATCCCAAAATGTGCCCTAGAAGTTTTGATATTATTGTTGTTTTAATTGAATTTAATGTATTTGTGTAATTGGAAAGAGAAAGGAAGTGAAGAGAGAGTTTATATGTTGTATATATGGAAATATATACAACATATATACAAGTCAAAATGGATGGTTAACTAAAGAAGTTATTTATGTATTTTTGATTAATAATTAATTAGAAGGAAATTTAAAATGAGTGGAAGAGATTAAATGGAGTATTTTAATAGTTAATTGCTTGGTGGAGAGGGCTTTGAGGAGAGAGAAGATTAAGTGTTTGACTTTATTTTCTTTCTTTTCTTTTCTTTCCTTCTTTCCCCTTCGTGTATCTTCTTCTTCTTCTTCTCCTTTTCTGTGTTGGCCTGTAGTTCCATAGAGAGAGCAAGAGAGAGAGAGTTTTGATCTTCCAAACTCAAGATTTAAGGAAGTTTTCAAGTGATCAAGTTGGAAATTTAAGAGTTTCTTCATCCTTGGTAAGTTTCCTCTTGATTCCTTGATTTTCTTTTAAGATGTGTTTGAGTTTGTTGGTTGATTGTTGATGGTATGTGAATATGTTTGATTAAGATGTGTTTAAGAGTGTTTGGTTCAAGTAATTTTGGATTTTGGGGTTGGATTGAAGAAAAGAGTAAGTTGTTTGAAGTGATAGTATTGTGGTTGTGTTTTGGGGTTTGTGGTGATGATTATGATTTGTGTTTGATTTATGTTTTGAGTTGTTTTGGTATTCTTGCAAGTTTGTTATGGTTTTGGGTGTGTTTAGCTAAGTTGGTTTGAAGTGGGAAATGGTGGAAGAAAGTGGTTTGTTGGTTGTGTTGTTGATGTTGCCGGAATCTGGATTTTTGGCCTGACACGCCCATGAGCACGGCCAAGTCTTTGGGCGTGTCGATGGCTCTGTGTTTTTGGATGGGTGACACGAGCAGTGACATGCCCATGTCACTGAGCGTGTCACAGCTTCTGTGTAGTAGTAGTATTTACATGTCCAGTGACACGCCCATGTCACTGAGCGTGTCATAGCTACTGTGTTGGTGAAGGATTGACACGGCAATGAACACGCCCATGTTGTTGGACGTGTCAATGTTTCTGTGAGACAGAATGTATTGCTCATTCAGTGACACGCCCGTGGTTCTGAGTGTGTCAAAGCTTCTGTGTTGTGAGTTTAGGGCACGGTCAGGGACATGCCCGTGTTGTTGAGCGTGTCATGTGTAGAGTTTGCCCTAGTTGGTTCTTAGTCCAATTATCTCATGTGTATGATTACCTTTGGTTTAGGTTGTGAAGAAGTTGTATTGCCCTAACCTAAGTGTTGAAGATTCTTGAAAGAGAAAGGTTGTAGGTTGGTGTGAGTTGGTTTTGAGGTAAGTACAAACTACATTGTTGCATACACTCACATGATTTGATATTTAACATATTTGATTATACATATGTTAAGCAATTGATTACAGGGTTAAAACATTTGATGATATGATGAAATATGAAAGGTATGTTAATGTAATTGATTATGTATATTATCTTGATGAGATATGAAGCCTTGGTTGTTGGCTATAATGATGTAAATGACATGATTGAGGCATGGTTGCCTATTTTGATTATGAGAATGAAATGAGAAATGAATTGAGAAAGAAATGTATAAAGATATAAATGAAAAGATTTTGTGTCTAATGTGTTTTTCAACCTTCAGAGTTCTGGGTTTGGCAGCATGCCTATAATGTACTGGATAGGTGAAAAGACCGGGTCGTAAGCCAATTCCAGTTGAATAATGTAAAATATGATGTTTTTGGGGTGAAAAGACCGGGTCGTAAGCCTCAAAAATAGTAACAGTCTAGCCGGGTTGAGGATCTCCTCGAGTTTAGCCGGGTTGAGGTCCAAGAGACTGGGTCTGTTACCCTATCCATGGATAGAGATATATGTATCGCCTACGGGCTTGATGATTATGATTATGGACCAAAGCAGTAACTCTGAACTTTGAATAACATATTAGTGTCTTTTAGGCCCATACTTGTCTTTATGTCAATGTAAATCATAAGTGATGGAATAATTGAATAAAATGATGAAATGTAGTCTTATGAGTAATATAAAGATATCATCTTTGAATATTGTATTAATTGGAAATGTGTGACATTGGAATTGCATAGAAGCATATTGTTATTGTAGTTTGTACCACTAAGCCGTTGGCTTAGCGCGATTGTGGTTCATCGCGCAGGTGACAGAAGAACCAGAGAGTTCCTCTAGACTGAGTAGAGTCTAGATTTCGAGGCGTTGATAGTGGAGCTTAAAGATTAAAGACATACTGCTGAACATGTATATATATAGTTTTATGTTTTGTAAAACTTGAGTTTTGATGTATAAGTATTTGTAAATATTTTTATATTTCCGCTGCGTTTTAAATAAACACTTTATCTTTTGTGTTTTATAATTTCTTTTAAATGTTTTAAATTTGTTCATATTATTGTAAAAGAAATGAGTCGATTGGTTATAAACCGTAGCATTCCTATATTCAGTATACGTATATTACGATCGTAAAAGCATGCTGTGTACGTATACGGAGTATAAGGGTGTTACAACATGTTAGTGACAAGAGCCAAAACTATTAACCCCTTCCTCAGCAGTGTCTTTATCTTTATCTTAAAAAGATGACAAGACAAAACCTTCCAACAATCCTCCATCTATCATGAAGGACACTGGCAGTGACACTCTTCCAAATTCAGGCAAAGGATTGCTTTTGGTGTTGGGCTTGTTAGGTTCAGGCAACTTTTCACTGTCAATCAAATTTTGGATCTCATGTTTTAGTCACAAGCATTTGTCTGTCTCATGTCCCTATGTATGGTGAAATTGACAAAAGGCTTTAATATCAAATTTTAGCGGTAAAGGATTCAGCACATGGTTGTAACAACCCTTTCTTTTGCAGCTTATTATAGACCCAAGACAAAGATTTCCTTAGATCTAAAAATAGTCTTCTATTTGCTTAACTTGTTGTATTGACATCTACTGCATTCTGTGTATTCTATCTACCAAATTGTTAATTCTCCCTCTTATTCTTTCTTCTAGAAAAATGGCTCTTCTCTCGTTCCCATTCTTCTATCTATAAGCCAGCTTGGAGAAGATCTTTGAAATCTCTGATAAGGGTATGAGATAGTCTCTCATGAAGGTTGGGTATGACACCTCTCACTATCATTCTGATATGGTTAGACTCATCAGGCCTCTTTTTAAGAAGAGCAACTTTATACTTCTCCACCTCTTCACATAGTCAATAAAATTCTCATTTTACTTATGTCTGATTGACTCTACCTCCGTTAGGGTAACTTCCAATTCCACATTTTACCCATACTGCTAGATACTTTCCTCTAAGGTGCTGAACTAGTTTTGCACAACAGGATCCAGTGAAAGCATAAAGTAGCTTAGAGTTTGAGCCTTAGTAGCTCGGGCAGACTGCATAGCAGTGATATACTGCTTGCCATTATACTTAGCAAAAGCAGGCATTTTGAATTTGTGAGGGATTCCTTCATCATCTTCAAATAGCTTGTCAATTTTTGACACCTCTTCGGCCTTCAGCTTCTTTTCAAACTTCTTCTCTAAATCAGTAATCATTTTCTCCACATCCACAGTTTCAGTTTTCTCCATATCCTTCTTTTCTTCCTTCTTATCTTGAGGATCTTGGAAATACTGAGCCTAATCATCATCATCTTTGATAACTACCTTATCATCATCAAAAGTAATCTTACCAACCTTAGGCTTTCCCTTGTCTTTTAGCTTCTTGGTACTAGCAGATGCCTTAGCACTGTTATCCTCTAATAGTGAAAATAGTTGGCTTCTTATAGTTTCAGCTCCTTCAATTCTTCCATCTTGTAGTTGAGGGCATCATCTACCATCTTTTTGAATATGTTATGCCTCTATTGCTTTTGGTGAGAAGGTAACTAAGTCGTGATTGGATTCTACATTGTTGGTGTAGGTCAGATTATCATAGGCTCTTAAACTGTTGTAATCCAAGGCTATGAGCAAGAAAGGATCAATGATATGAGATGCAAAGCATGTATGCATGGATGCACAAATAATAATCAAACAAATAAACAAATCAAAAGAGTAGGAACGACCCTTCCAACCATATAACTTCCACACATGAATAGCGAGTCTCTTTACCTAGGTATATGGTCAACAAAATATCAACATGGGATATCTTATTTTTGAAAGAATTCACTAGGACGGTTTTAACCAAAAGTTGTATTTTAAAATTTAGAATTCAGTCCATGATAACCTCAATTAATTAGGTCTTAATCTATTGGGTCAGCAAATGATAGCTTTTATGCTATATTGGATTAAAACTAAATTAAAAGGCTTATCATTATAGATTTCCCATTTGGAAAAACAACTAGTGATTCATACTTCAAACAAGCGCATGATTAATAAGTCTTAGTGTAAACTAGGAACACAATTAATTTTTAATATTTCATAATTGACCCAACTAGTTGTAAGGCCATTAAAGAAAAAGTTGTTTAAAAGCCTATTAAAAATGGTTTTGTTTCAAAGCCCATTGTAAAAGATTTATAAAAAATAGAATTTTGGGCCATGAAATAGAATGAATTTTTGACCCATTTTGGAAAATGATTTTATGTCCAAAGACCATTTTAAAAAATTTTGAAAATAGTTTTGGTCTTTTGGGCTTAAAAATTATTTTGGGCTTATAATATAATTAGGTCATATTAGGAATGGAACAAACCAAATAAGCCATAGTTCAAACTAAGATATATCAAACATAGTCAAAGAGCAACTATTTGGGTATAAACCTAAGGAAAGTAACTAGGCCAACTACATGAGCTTTAGTCTTTATGTTGAAAAGCTTAGGTTTCCATAGCAAGTATATACTAAAAGGTACGAGGCTATTAGTAGTTATGCCATGCTCGATCTCCATACCTTGAGTGAAAGTATGGTATCCCTTACAAAACATAACATAGGCATCCTAACTCATACACACAATGCAATCTAATATGATGCAATGGATAATATCATAATAAGAAAGAATGAAATAATATAAAGACCAATGAAATTAACTTCTCTTATCCCCAGTGGAGTCACCACTGTGAACGGGGATTTTTAACTCCACTCCCATGTGGAATGGTTCTTGCGACTTCTGTACTGTTAGGTTCAGGGCCTTAGAAAACACAAGTATAAACCCGGTGTGAGCGGGGATTTTCGCCCCCACTCCCGGTGGAATGATTCTTGTGACTTCGGCACTGTTTAGGCTCGAGGCCTTAGAAAACACGGACCTAAGTCCAAAGAAAATGGAGTCGCAACCGGACGGGCCAGGAAAAAGAAAGGAGTGGATGACTCAATTCCTAAGGAATCCCAACCCCCTAATGGGTTCGGAAAGTTAGGTACGTGTGGGGAAGGTGAGAAATGGCCCAGCACCCCCACAACGCCGATTCATTGGAAACGACGTCCTTTACAGGTCTTAATATTATAAAATTCTTAAGTATAACAATGTTATCCATATTACATGCAACGATTGAAATAAAGCATCGTTATATTAAAATCAAAGCAATGTCCAAACAAAGAAAATAAATGGATACCCATCCAAGGATGGAAACATGTCCTTACATCATCCATGTCTAAACTAATAGGACACCCACCGAAAGGTAGAAACATGTCCTTTACATTGGTCCAAAAAATATGAAAGCAATTTAAATTACATGATATTTAACTAATGAGGTACCCATAAAGTGAAAACATACCTCTCACAACATTTGGAAATCAAAATAAATTGATAAAGGTAAATAACCATTCATCATAAATAAATCATTCATCAACGATATCAAACATCAATCAAAATATAAACATTCACCCATGATAATTTAAATAAACCAAGCACTGAACTTAAATAAATTAAATCATATAAAATAAATCAATGCATATAATGGACTACACAATTAAATCTAAGAATAAATAAAGCAAGTAAAGATACAAAATAAGGCTACTGTTTCTATTTAAGATTCTTTATTTAATGTTTAGGGTTTTGGAATTTATTGGTTTAAGCTACTATAAGTTTTAAGGGAATTAAAATGGATTAAGATTTTATAATTTAAGGGATTGATAAGGTTCTTTGATTAACCAAATTAGGGTTTGAGGTGTAAAATCATGAAATTAGGGTTTTAGAATATCAAAACATTAGGTTTATAATTATTAGCTATTGGATTGTTGTTTTTAGGCTCACTGTGTTGAATTTTAATATTTAGGTTATAAGGTTTTAAGGTTTAAAGGATTAGGGTTTAGGAAAACTAGGGTTTAAGATTTTAAGGGAATTAGGGTTTAAGAAAACTAGGGTTTAAGGTTAGCTAGTTTGGGGTTGCTGTCTTTATTTTGGAAGTTGAATTAGGGTTTTTAGTTTTTCGAAGAATGTATTTGATTTTAGAATTTGGAAAAACAATTTATAGTTTTATAAAGCTTTATGTGATTTTTAGAAGCTGTAAGTTAAATTTAGTGTTTTAAGATTTTGAAATATTGGAAAACAGATTAGGGTTTTGGGGAATTAATAAAACGATTTAAGGTTTTGGAAAGTTGGAAAGTAGATTAAGGTCTTAATATTTTGAAGAAACAGAAAAAAGTAATTTTAGGGTTTTTGAAAATAGAGGAGACGATTTAAGGTTCTAAGGTTTAGAAAAAGTAAATTAGGGTTCTAAGGTTTTTAGAATCAAAAGAAAGAGTTTAATGATTCAAGCTACTGTAAAGAAAAAAAGATTTGATATTCATACCTTCCTTTGTTGGTTCCACCAAAAATTACTTCTTGGATAACAAGGACAAAGGCAAGATGGCTGCCTTTGATAAATTATAAACGGCTTGCTTGTTGCTCCTCTCAAATCTGAAGTCTCAAGTTCCAGTCCAAATCCAATGTTTTTCTCCTCAAAATCCAGTCCGATCTCTCAAAGTTTTTCTCAAAGTTCCAGTCCAAATCCAAAGTTTGTCCAACCTACTTTTCGGCGATGAATTTTTTCGTCGCTGATTTTTTCGTCACCGATTTTTATTTTTATTTTTATTTATTTATTTATTATTATTTATTAATTATAAAAACTAAATACTAAAATAAATATTAATTAATTAAGAGACACAAAAATTATTTTGGACTAATTAAAATATATTGGACCGGGCTGGGTCAAAAATTAAGGATCTACAGTTTGCCCCCTGCTTGAACGATATGAGATTTTAGTAAAAGAGAGTGAAAAGCAATAAGATTTAATTTTTGATGAGATGGTTACTTGAATTTGTTTTGGGTACTTGGACCCGAGACTGAACTTGATGTGGGTACTTGGACCCGAGACTAGATTGAATTTGGGTACTTGAACCCGGGATTGGGTACTTGGACCCGAGGTTGATTTGATTTGGGTACTTGGACCCGAGACTAAATTGAATTTGGGTGCTTGGACCCGAGACTAGATTAAATTTGGGTACTTGGACCCAGGATTGGGTACTTGGACCCGAGATTGGGTACTTGAACCCGAGATTGATTTGATTTGGGTACTTGGATCCGGGATTAGGTACTTGGACCCGAGATTGATTTGATTTGGGTACCTGGACCCGAAATTGGGTACTTGGACCTGAGATTGGGTACTTGGACCCAATATTGGATTGAATTTGGGTACTTGGACCCTAGATTAGGTACCTGGACCCGAGATTAATTTGATTTGGGTACTTGGACCCGAGATTGGGTATTTGGACCTGAGATTGGGTACTTGGACCCGAGATTGGATTGAATTTGGGCACTTAGACCCGAGATTGGGTACTTGGACGATAGACTAGATTAAATTTGGGTACTTAGACCCGAGAATGAATTTGATTTGGGTACTTGGACCTGGGATTGGGTACTTGGACCCAAGATTGAATTTGATTTAGGTACTCAGATGCCAAGATTAGATTGATTTGGGTACTTGGACCCGAGATTGGGTACTTGTGTAACATCCCAAATCCCAGATTGGTAAGAAACAGACATAACCTATAACTTTAGCTCGAATTTCATCCAAGTTAATGACAAAATTAGAGAGTATCAAACAATAATTAATTGTTTATTTGTGTCTTAGCTAGATTTATAACTTGAAATTACTCAATTTAGAGTTGTACAGAATAAGATATGATGGATTTAGTAGACAATGTGCAAGCTGCCTCAGGACAGCATAGTAGGCTTGAATTCGAAGGACTGTCAAAAATCAGATATAACTTGGATCGACCTGAAATTTTGACACAATGTAGCGCCGGATCTCTAGTTTTAGTGGGAATAAGAATTACTTAATTTAGAGTTGTGAGTAAAAAGATATTAATAAAGAAAGACAGAAAGGTCAGGAAGGGATATCAAAAGGACCTAAGTGAAAATTTCTCAAAAGTTAGGGGTAACTATGTAAACTTAAAAATTAAGAGTCGGAAGTTCTTAATAGTGCCCATATCCGACACCAGAAGAATATTCTAGAGATTAATCGGGTCGCAACGACGTGTAACGGTTTTTCTAGGAAATGTCCCGTTAAAGAAAAGCGAAGACATTTTGACTAGGGGCATTTTGGTCATTATCAATTAAAGTTATACATGAATTTAAAGTAGGAAATAAAAAATGAGTACGTAGAGGATGACGAGGGGTGATATATGAAACGATCGTCAGTAGAAACGGAGCCGGAAGAAAACCCGAGCAAGGAAAGGACCTAAAGGGAATTTTGTAAAAAGTTGAGGGCTTATCGGTAATTTTTTAAAATGACTTGGAAACCTAAAATAGACCTTATAAATAGAAAGTAGAGGTCGAGAGGATCAAAACTATATGTAGTATGACTCGTGGAACTGTACGGTTTAAAAGATATGATCGATTAATCGCCGGAACGTAATGTGGGCCCGGTTTCGTGTCGGGACCGTATGGGTAACACGGGACAACTTTAGGGTATCCAATGAGAAGAGGGACAAGTGGGAAGAAGTAATGGGAAAGAAAACTATAAAAAAATCTCTTGTTGACCAATCAAAAGTAACCATTTAGCATGAGTATTAAATGAAGAAAGAGAAAGGTGGACAAGTGGTCTTAAAGGATTTATCCAACACATAAGGTGATCATCATTTCCCTTATATATATATATATTATGAAATGAAGAACCAATTTCTCTCTTTTCCACTTACAAATTTCGGCAACAATAGGAAATACCAAAGGATTTCCAAGTTTTTTTCCAAGTTTGATTTTCAAGGTAAGTTTTAAGGTTTTCAAGTATGTAGACTTTAATTTTAGTATCAATTTTAGGTATTTATATATTTATTGGGAGATTTGAGATTAGAGTCTTTATGTGGAATTGGAAAAAATTTAAGTAAGTGATGAGATTAATTGATTAAATGGAAGAATCAAGATGTATAAAGTTTAATAAGGTTGGATTAGGGTTTTGGTTGAAAAGAAATGGAGGATAACTTATTATTTTAAATTTCTAAGGTTTATGTTGTATCTTGAATTTATTGAAGGAGAAATAAAGAATTAAGGAAGGAGAAGAAGGAAAAGCTAAGAAGAATTAAAGAAATAAGGTTTGGTACTTACCTTTGAATAATTAATTTTGGGTTGTTTAAATTTAATTGAAACCACATGTTTTGAGAAAATTTGGCAAGTTGATTTGGTAAGTTGTTTTGGACTTTAATTAGTTTGATTTGAGTTAAACATGCAAAAGTTATTAAAGGGAAGTGTTTGAATCTTCACTTTACCATTAAAGAAGCCTTCATATTGATTTGCAAAAGAAAAATAAACTATCCTATGTATTTCATATGTTTGGGCCGAAATGGTCCCAAAAAGACAGCTTTCTGGATCTTTTTGTGGCAATTGTTTGAGGCAGCAAACGAATGAATTTTTCAACGAAATTCTACATGCAATTAGTCAACATATGATATAAGTTTTCTGTAAAATTTCAGCCAAAAATAAAATCATTTACTTGGTCAAATACACGACTGAAGTTGACTGAAATTTTGACAAAAACCCAGATTTTACTATTCATTTGGCCATGCCATTTTGCGTTGCCGATTTTTCATGCCGCGACACTATTCATTTGGTCAATTTGTGATCTTTTGAGCAATGCTTTGAAATGTTTAATATGTTTATTGTGGATATTAAATATGTGAAAAAGGGTAATGGTTTGACTAAAGAATGTGTTGCGCGGCATAAATGGCAAAGTGCGAAGGGAATTAAAATGATTTCTTGAATCATTCTAAAATAAAGTTTGAGACTTAAAGTGAATTATTTTAATCTTTATGCTCTACTGGATAGTGGGAGTGATAGATAAGGGTATGGTACACTATACTAACTTATGCAGTACTGCCACTTATTGTGTTTGATACGCCCCGGCGGTTACCTTCGGGTATAGGCCGTGGAGCGGAGATGTTGTGAAATTGTGATTGGAATGCCCCGGCCGTTACCTTTGGGTATAGGCCGTGGAGCGGAGATGTTGTGAAATTGTGATTTGAATGCCCCGGCGGTTACCTTCGGGTATAGGCCGTGGAGCGAAGATGTTGTGAAATTGTGATTGGAATGCTCCGGCGGTTACCTACGGGTATAGGCCATAGAGCGGAATTGGTTACAACCAGGATGGTGAGGGCCATTCCTGTGAACTGATATCGGTGGTGAGGGCCACCTATGTTACAGTGGTGAGGGCCACTGCCTTATCGCTATGGTTCCCTATATGCTAGTAGAGCCTGATCCAAAGTCTTGTTTCTTTTAAACCACGTAATGCAAAATGAGTTTGAATTATGGTTTTTACATTTGTTGGAAGCATATTTACACTGAATGTACAGAAACTTCCATTGGTTTAAGGTTGGTTGATTTAAGATTTAATTATTTCATTTTGTTTCAAAGGCTTTCATGTTTTACTTATATTTTCATTGTTAAAGTACCCACTGAGCGACAACGCTCAGCGAGTTAAGTTTTCCTTG
Source organism: Garcia nutans (assembly GCA_947685225.1). Taxonomy (NCBI): domain Eukaryota; kingdom Viridiplantae; phylum Streptophyta; class Magnoliopsida; order Malpighiales; family Euphorbiaceae; genus Garcia; species Garcia nutans. Next base: position 14,565,790 of record CANTUV010000040.1, read on the forward strand.
ACTCGTAGGTTCGAAGCAGTAGATAAATCTTGGGGAAACAATGACCAGACCACAGCAAATCTCAGGGGTAGATCTTTTAGTTCCATTATGAGTTAGTTAGTTGTGGCATGTATATGAATAAATATAAAAGAGAATTTCTATGTTATAATTGTATGTTAGTAGTGTGTAATAATCATAAACCTTTACTTTATGTTGTATTAGAAGTGTGAACTCTTCTTGCAGATTTGTAGTTGAGGGTATAAGGTGAATTCATTGGGAGTGTATTAAATTTGATAGTATTCACATTGGTCTGTGTAAAGTGTTTTCAAAAATCAGAAAAACAAGTTTTGTCGACACTTGGGATCCAAATTTCTAGGCGAAACTATGGCAAAATTTCTGTAAAAATCGGAACTAAAATTTGACGAAGTAAATTGGTAGCAACGTTAGGATAGTGTGGCGCCTCTACTCGGCTTACACCTGTAGGTTGGGAAGGGGTGTTACAATTAGTGGTATCAGAGATTGATTTGATTTGGGTACTTGGACTCGAGAATGAATTTGATTTGGGTAGTTGGACCCGGGATTAGGCACTTGGGCCCTAGATTAAATTTGTTTTGGGTACTTGGACCCAAGGTTAGATTGATTTGGGTACTTGGACCCGAGCTTGAATTTGATTTGCGTAGTTGGACCTGAGAATGGGTACTTGGACCCGAGATTGAATTTGATTTGGGTACTTAGACCCGAGAATGATTTGATTTGGGTACTTAGACTCGAGATTGGGTACTTGGGCCCGAGATTGATTTGATTTGGGTACTTGGACCCGGGAATGGGTGTTTGGACCCAAGATTGGGCACTTGGACCCGAGACTAATTTGATTTGGGTGCTTGGACTTGAGAATGAATTAAATTTGGGTGCTTGGACCGGAGACTGAGGTTGACTAACCTTTTATTCAGTTGAGAAGTCTGACTGCTCCGGCTGTTCTATGCATTGTGGTTCTTCACCCTCGTAAATGGATCTTCATCCTTGGAGATTGTGTCTTCATCCTTGAAAATGGATCTTCATCCTTTGAGATTGGGTCTTCACCCTTGAAAATGAATCTTCATCCTTTGAGATCGGGCCTTCACCCTTGAAAATGGATCTTCATCCTTTGAGATTAGGTCTTCACCCTTGAAAATGGATCTTCATCCATTGAGATCGGGTCTTCACCCTTGAAAATGGATATTCGTCCTTTGGACTTCGGGTCTTCACCCTTGAAAGTGGATCTTCATCTTTAGAGATTTGTCCTATATTGGCTTCAGCTCTTCTAGCTGGATTGATCTTTTGTCTTTTACGCTTTCATTCTTTTGATAGTTCTAATGTTCCATTCTTTTTGTCCTTCTTTTGCTCTTTTGCAAAGCAAAAGATTTTAGCCATATTTTTAGCTAGCCTTCATATCTTCTCCTTGCCCCCCATGATTTTTCTATGCAGGCTCTAATTGATGTTTGTCTTGTCTAGTTCTTCGCATAAGCACGTATTTCTTCTCTTTGCAAGATTACTGGAACTTTCTCAAGCAATAGGCTTTCCATGCCCCCCCCCCCCGATTTGATATCTTCTTTTGATTGTTTACCATAGGGTGTTTGCTGTTCACTTTGACAAAGGATGGAAAATACAAGACAAGAAAGTGCGATGTGATATACTCATGTATGCATGATATGCATGAATAATACTTACAGATGTTCCATCAACTCATAGACCAAGGTGATTAGCAGAAGTATTCTCATTGGTTCCTTTCAGATGCTCATTCAGGTCTTGCATTGGAATGACACAATGCTTCACATTTATGGCTTTTATCTTCAAGATGTTGAAAATATGAATAATGGCAGAGATACATCCATTTCAAATTATGATTCAGCATGTCAGTTGGTAGCTTCTTCATGACCTTGCTAGTAATAATTTCCTTTGCCCAATGTGTCCTTCGAGTTTTGATGATGCAACAAACTTCTCTTAATTTGAAGGCTTTGTGTGACAAAAACATTTTTTTATTTTTTGAATTTTGATTTTGAAATCAAATGTTGGCTTTACCAAATCAATGTCAATGTACTTCAGGACTTGATTTTTCCAAATTAACATATCTATAACATGACAACCCTAGTTACCGTACTAAACTCGGGAATCATTTCTATTAAGCAAGAATTGTTGCACTTCAGATAGGCACATACACATTACTTGGCCAAAGGTCTTATTGAGTTTAAATATTGTCTATCTCATATGCATGCTTATTCAAACTATCTCCACTAATAGACTCTACCTATCAAGAGAGATCAACAGGTCTTTGATAGGCTTGAAATGGGGTCTATAAGGGACATGGGTTAAAGTGAAGGCCATTTGTAAGTTGGAGTTGATGCGACACAATGGAAAAACCTTCACACTACAAATTTCTTGTTGGAACTTTAGACAGTTGGGAGTCATCTTTCTAGACTCTAAGTTCCTTCTATCTTCTTGGCATTAATCTGGATCTTGATTAGGAAAGTCTTTGCCCTTGCAAAAAGTTTGGTACCCAAATTTTCTTCTTTTCTTCTCCTCCCTTTTCTTTCTTTTTATTTTTCTTACTCTTCCCTTTCTTTGAGCATTTTATCATTTTTGTCTTTCTTCCTTGTAGGACTATCAAGTACAGAACTTTCAAGAACTAGATGGTCTTTCTCCTTTTTTCTCCAATTTTGATTGAATCTTTGGTTGGGTTGGACCAATTCAAGTCAAAATGTCCTTATGAACCAAATGGAAGCCTTTTGCTACTTTAGGTAAAAGAGAACTCAGTTGGCTTTCTGAACCACCTTTTCAGGTTTTATTTTTCTTCTTTTTTTCTTATTGTTTTTTTTTCTCTTTTTCTTTTTTCTTTTTTCTTCTTTTTTTTTGGTTTGTTTGTTTGTTTTTGTTTGGTTCTAGCTCTAAAAGAGTTGTCTTATTTGTACTAACTTGGGATTCCAATAATGGATGAGTGGAGTAACATAAATCTTCTTTAATAGGAATAAATAATTTGTTACTCTGATGTTGTCTTGATAGATTGGAGATACTAGGTGAACTTCAACTACCCTTATGTCTTGATAACATTAATTATCCTTATGGTCTTGAAAATGTCAACTACCCTTATGGTCTTGAGAACTTCAACTATCTTCATGGTCTTGAGAACTTCAACTATCCTCATGATCTTGACTAATCATTGCTTTCTTTGATCTTCTTGCCTCTTCATCTTAGTGATCATAACACTTGTCAAAAGTATCACAACAGCTCAGGGTAGGTTATTGGGGTTTGTAAGCCAATGAAAAGAAAGCTAAAATTTTATGAAGGCTCAAAGGGACAACTAGGGATTGATATTTAATAGGGTGGATACAAGTTGTTGGCTAACTAAACAATGCCTAGATAATCTCTCTCTTAAATAAGCAGAGTTCAATTTCGCCTCAAAAGTTTGTCAAAGCATGTTATAAGATTGACTAGGTCCTAGACAAATGTAATTATGCAGGAGCCCTCTCTAAGTAAGCATACACAACTCAATGCTATAGAGCAATTCCCTCATCTAGTAAAGTCATTCAAGTCATGATGCCTAGACACATTAATTTATGAACATCAAGCTAGATTCCTCATCACTTGAGCACCAAAATGAATAAAGACCAATAAAATTTTGATGAAAGTAATTTATTCAAACAAACTTGAAAAACATAATTGTTCAAATTAAATATTAAAGAAAGTAAAATCGAAAAGCAACATTCAAGCTAAAGAAAGTTCGTTGAGTTTAAGCTTCTTTTCCTTTCATATCTTCAATATTTCCATCTTGAAAAGAGGATAAAACAAAATCTTCTTCCAATCCTTTTCCCACCATGAAGGTTGCCGGTGAAGGTACTCTTCCCAACTTAGGCAAATGATTGTTCTTGGTATTGGGCTTGTCTGGCTCCGATAGCTTACCACTATCGATTAGATCTTGGATCTCATGCTTCAATCGAGTATATCTATCAGTCTCATGTCCTTGAGTCTGATGAAATTGACAAAAAACCTTAGTATCAAATTTTGGGGGTAAAGGATTAGGCAAAGTTCGAGGAGCTAACGGTTATAACAACCCTTTCTTTTGCAGCTTGCTAAGAACCCAAGATAGTGGCTTCCCTAATTCTGAAAACTGCCTCATTCCTCCTTGACTAGTGGCATTAACATCAACTTCTTTTTGTGTGCTTTGATTGCCCGACTGGTAGTTCCCTTTCTCATTCCTTTTTATTGAAAAGCGATTCTTCTCCCTTTCCCACTCTTCAATTAGTAGACCAGCTTGGAGAAGATCTTTGAAGTCCCTTATAAGGGTGTGAGACAGCCTTTCACGGAGGTTGGTAGGACGCCTCTGACAATCATCCTTATTTGATCTGATTCATTGGGCCTTTTCTTGAGTAAAGCAACCTTATTTCTCCATCTTTTCACATAGTCCACAAAATTCTCATTTGGCCTTTGTTTAATTGACTCAACTTCCATTAAGGTAACTTCCAACTCGACATTATACCCATATTGCTGAATGAAAGCCTTGTATAACATGTCCCAATCTTTTTGAGTACTTTCCTCCAAGGTGTTGAACTAATTTTGGACAACAAGGTCCAATGAAAGCATGAAATACCTTAGAGTTTAAGCCTTAGTAGCTCGGGCAGACTGCATAGCAGTGATATACTGCTTTACATGGAGATGGGGATTTTTGGTTCCATCAAACTTCGCAAAAGATGGCATCTTGAACTTGTATGGAACTTCTTCATCTAACTCAAATAATTTGTCAACTTCGGACATTTCTTCAGTCTTCAGTTTCTTCTCAAATTTCTTTTCTATATCCGCGATCATCTTTTCAACATCAGAAGTTTTGATGTTTACGATAGTTGTCTTCTCAACAACCTTCGACTCCTTTTTGTCTTGGGGATCTTGGAATTATTGAGCCCAATCATCATCATCATCAATGATCACCTTATCCTCTTCAAAAAATACTTCTCCAACTTTAGTCTTCCCCTTGTCTTTCTTGGTGTTAGCAGATGCTTCGACATTGTTTCCTAAAATTGTAGCTAGTTGATCCTTTATGGTCTCGGCCATGGCCTCTTTTATTTCTTCCATCTTGGCATTGAGGGCATCATCCACCATTCTTTGAATTTGTTTGGGATCCATTGCTTTTGGTGAGCAAGTGATTGAGTCGTTGCTAGATTCTTTGTCTCCGGCATAGGTCGGATTGTTGAAAGCTTTTGAACTGTCGTAATCCAGGGCTATGAGCCATAGAGGATTAATGATATGAGATGCAAATGTATGCATGTATGCATGTATTCACAAACAATCAACAAACAAGGATAATTAGGACGTTCCTTCCAACCTTATACCTTCCACACACGTATGGCGAGTCTCTTTTCCTAGGTATATGGTTAACAAAATACCAACATGGGGTATCTTTTTTCGAATATTTCCCTCAGATGTTTCAACCAATAGTTATATTTTCAAAATGGAAATCAGTTCATGATAATTCCCATTAATTAGGCTTTAATCCATCCAACTAACTAAAGTAGCTTTTATGCTATATTGGATTAAAACTAAATTAAGAGATTTATCATAAATAGATTTCTCATTTAAAAAAGTAACTAATGATTCATGCCAAAAACAAGCCCATGATTAATAACTCTTAGTTTAAACTAGGCTCACAATTGATTTTTGGTATTTCATAATTGATCTAAATAATTTGCAAGCTCTTTGTAAGAAAAGGTTGGATGAAAATAATTTTGTTTCTAAGCCCATTGTAAAAAGATTTTAGAAAAAATAGATTTTGGGATTAGTATTTGGGTCATGAGAAAAAGGGTTTTTTAATTTTTTTTTAGAAAAGTCTTATGTCCAAAGACCATCTTGAAAAGTTTTGAAAATAGCTTTGGTCTTTTATATTTTAAGGAAAATTTTATTTTGAGCTCACAATGTATTTAGGTCATATTAGAAAAAGAGCAAACCAAATAAGCCATGATTTAAGCCAAGAAAAATTAACCATAGTCAAACAACATGTAAAATCCTAAGGAAAGTAACTAGGGCAATTACATGAGCTTTAGTCTTTGGGTTGAAAAGCTTCCCATAGCAAGTATATACCAAATGGTACGAGGCTATGAGTGGTTATGCCATGCTCGATCTCCATACCTTTAGTGAAATTATGGTATCCCTTACATAACACAACACGGGTAATATGAGCATCCTAACTCACGCACACGATGCAATCTAATATGATGCAATGGATAATATCATTATAAGAAAGAATAGAATAATATAAAGACCAACGGAATCAACTTCTCTTATCCCCGGTGGAGTCGCCACTGTGAGCGGGGATTTTCGCCCCCACTCCCGGTGGAATAGTTCTTGTGACTTTTGCACTGTTTAGGCTCGGGGCCTTAGAGAACACGCACCTAAGTTTGGAGAAAATGGAGTCGCCACCCGGACAGGCCGGGAAAAAGAAAGGGGTGGATGACTCGATTCCTAAGGAATCCCCAACCCCCTAATGGGTTCGAAAAGTTGGGTACGTGTAAGGAAGGTGAGAAATGGCCCAGCACCCCCACAACGCTCGGTTCATTGGAACCGGCTTCCTTTACCAGTCTTAATATTATAAAATTCTTAAGTATAACAATATTATCCATATTGCATGCAACGATTGAAATAAAGCATCGTTATATTAAAATCAAAGCAATGTCCAAACAAAGAAAATAAATGGACACCCATCCAAGGATGGAAACATGTCCTTACATCATCCATGTCTAAGCTAATAGGACACCCACCGAAAGGTAGAAACATGTCCTTTACATTGGTCCAAAAAATATGAAAGCAATTTAAATTACATGATATTTAACTAATAAGGTACCCACAAAGTGGAAACATACCTCTCACAACATTTGGAAATCAAAATAAATTGATAAAGATAAATAACCATTCATCATAAATAAATCATTCATCAACGATATCAAACATCAATCAAAATATAAACATTCACCCATGATAATTTAAATAAACCAAGCACTGAACTTAAATAAATTAAAACATATAAAATAAATTAAAGCATATAATGAACTACACAATTAAATCAAAGAATAAATAAAGCAAGTAAAGATACAAATTAAGGCTATTGTTTCTATTCAAGATTCTTTATTTAATGTTTAGGGTTTTGTAATTTATTGGTTTAAGCTACTGTAAGTTTTAAGAGAATTAAAATGTATTAAGATTTTATAATTTTAGAGATTGATAAGGTTCTTTGATTAACCAAATTAGGGTTTGAGGTGTAAAATCATGAAATTAGGGTTTTAGAATAACAAAATATTAGCTTTATAATTATTAACTATTGGATTGTTATTTTTAGGCTTACTGTGTTGAATTTTAATATTTAGGTTATAAGGTTTTAAGGTTTTAAGGATTAGGGTTTAAGAAAACTAGGGTGTGAGCGGGGATTTTTGCCTCCACTCCCGGTGGAATGGTTCTTGTGACTTTGGCACTGTTTAGGCTCGGGGCCTTAGAGAACACGGACCTAAGTCCAGAGAAAATGGAGTCATCACCCGGACGGGCCGAGAAAAAGAAAGGGGTGGATGACTCGATTCCTAAGGAATCCCCAACCCCTTAATGGGTTCAAAAAGTTGGGTACGTGTGGGGAAGGTGAGAAATGGCCCAGCATCCCCACAACGCCCGGTTCATTGGAATCGGCCTTCTTTACAGGTCTTAATATTATAAAATTCTTAAATATAATAATATTATCCATATTACACACAGTAATTAAAATAAAGCATCGATATATTGAAAATCAAAAAAATGTCCAAGAAAAACAAATAAATGGACACCCATCCGAAGATGGAAACATGCCCTTACATAATCCATGCCTAAATAGGACACCCATTGAAAGGTAGAAACATGTCCTTTACATTGGTCTAAAATATAAAAGCAATTTAAATTACATGATATTTAACTAATGAGGTACCCATCAAGCGGAAACATACCTCTTACAACATTTGAAAATCAAAATAAATCGATAAAGTAAATAACCATTCATCATAAATAAATCATTCAGTAAAGATATTAATCAAAATATAAAATAAGCATTCATCCATGTTAATTTAAATAAACTAATCATTAAAATTAAATAAACCAACAAAGCATTGAAAATAAATTAAAGCATATAATATACTACATAATCAAATATAAAATTAAATAAAGCAAATAAAGATTCAAAATAGGGCTACTGTTTCTATTTAAGATTCTTTATTTAATGTGTTTAGGGTTTTGGAATTTATGGGTTTAAGCTACTGTAAGTTTTAAAGGAATTGAAATGGATTAAATTTATATAATTTAAGAGGTTGATAAAGTTCTTTGATTAACCAAATTAGTGTTTGAGGAGTGAAATCATGAAATTAGGATTTGGACACTTTAAAACATTAGATTTATGATTTATGGTTACTGGATTATTATTTTGGATTTACTATATTGGGTTTGAATGTTTTAGGTTTATATGGTTTTAAGGTTTTAAAGATTAAAGGGTTAGGGTTTTGAAAACTAGGGTTTAAGGTTTTAAGGGAATTAGGGTTTAAGAAAACTCGGGTTTAAGGTTAGCTAATTTGGGTTACTGTCTTGGTTTTCAAAGTTGAATTAGGATTTCTAGTATTTCGGAGAATGTATTTGATTTTAGAATTTGGAAAAACAATTTATATTTTTATGAAGCTTTATGAAAATAAACAAAACGATTTAAGGTTTATAGAAACAAAAAAGATATTTTTAGGGTTTTTAGAAAGAAAAAAAATTCAATTTAGGGTTTCGAAAAATTGGAAAGCAGATTAGGGTTTTGGTAAATTTTGAAACAATTTAAGGTTTTGAAAAGTTAGAAAGTAGATTAGGGTTTTAAGATTTTGAAGAAATAGAAATTTTCAATCTTGAGTGATGAAGCTATTGTAAAGAAAAATAAATAATGAAATTCATACCTTCATTTGTTGGTTCCACCAAAAATTGTTTCTTGGATGAACAAGAAGAAAGACAAGTTTTGCTGCCTTTGATGAATTATAGATTTTCTTGCTTATTGCTTCGGTTTGCTGAGTTTCGACCACCTAATCAAAAGTCTCCCAAAGTTCTGAGTTCAAAAAGAATTCGAGTCTGATCCCTCAAAGTTTTTCTCCAAAAGTCCTCTAACATTTTCCTCCCTTTTTGTGTTGTTTTTGGTCTTATTTTTAGAAGATTTATATGATTAATCTTAATGTTCACGGAATCTAACATTAATTCAGAAAAGGAAACCGAAACCGAATTGAATTTGGTTTCGAAAAAATTTACGTCGGAAAAATTTTGCTGGCAAAAAAAAACTGCTGCGGAAAAATTTTGCTGGGGAAAAAGTTACCGCAGGAGCTTGCAGGCTGCAGAGGTGAAATGGCTTTGGCCATTTCGTCTGTAGGAAAATCTTACAGGCGAAATGGCCCAAGGCCATTTCGTCCGACCCCTTTTTGGCGACGAAATTTTTCGTCGCCGATTTTTTGTCGCTGATTTTTATTTTTATTTATTTGTTTATTTTTATTATTTTTTTATTTTTTATTAATTATAAAAACTATATACTAAAGCAAATATTATTAAATTAAGATAATACAAAATTGTTTTGGACTAATTAAAATATATTGGACCACACAAAAATTATTTTGGACTTATTAAAATATATTGGACCGAACTGGGTCAAAAATTAAGGGTCTACAGTTTGCCCCCTGCTTAAATGATCTGAGACTTTAGTAAAAGAGTGTGAAAAATAATAAGACTTAATTTTTGAGATGGCTGAGGTTTTGGGTTCTGGACCCGGTTCGAGTTCTAGACTCAAGGATAATTTTAGGTTATGGACCTAAGAGTAATTTTAGGTTCTAGACCTAAGGAAAATTTGGGTTCTGGACCCGAGCTAAGTTCTGGACTTAGAAAAGATTCTAGGTTCTAGACCTAAGGATAATTTGGGTTCTAGATGTAACACCCCTTCCCAACCAACATGTGTAAGCCGAGTAGAGGCGCCACACTATCCTAACGTTGCTACCAATTTACTTCGTCAAATTTTAGTTCCGATTTTTACAAAAATTTTGCCATAGTTTCGCCTAGAAATTTGGATCCCAAGTGTCGACAAAACTTATTTTTCTGATTTTTGAAAACACTTTACACAGACCAATGTGAATACTATCAAATTTAATACACTCCCAATGAATTCACCTTATACCCTCAACTACAAATCTGCAAGAAGAGTTCACACTTCTAATACAACATAAAGTAAAGGTTTATGATTATTACACACTACTAACATACAATTATAACATAGAAATTCTCTTTTATATTTATTCATATACATGCCACAACTAACTAACTCATAATGGAACTAAAAGATCTACCCTGAGATTTGTTGTGGTCTGGTCGTTGCTTCCCCAAGATTTATCTACTGCTCCGAACCTACAAGTCAAGGAAAACTTAACTCGCTGAGCGTTGTCGCTCAGTGGATACTTTACCCATGAAAATATAAGTAAAACATGAAAGCCTTTGAAACAAAATGAAATAATTAAATCATAAATCAACCAACCTTAAACCAATGGAAGTTTCTATACATTCAGTGTAAATATGCTTCCAACAAATGTAAAAACCATAATTCAAACTCATTTTGCATTACGTGGTTTAAAAGAAACAAGACTTTGGATCAGGCTCTACTGGCATATAGGGAACCATAGCGATAAGGTAGTGGCCCTCACCACTGTAACATAGATGGCCCTGACCACCGATATCAGATCACAGGAATGGCCCTCACCATCCTGGTTGTAACCAATTCCGCTCTACGGCCTATACCCGTAGGTAACCGCCGGAGCATTCCAATCACAATTTCACAACATCTCCGCTCCCGGCCTATACCCGAAGGTAACCGCCGGGGCATTCCAATCACAATTTCACAACATCTCCGCTCCACGGCCTATACCCGAAGGTAACTGCCGGGGCATTCCAATCACAATTTCACAACATCTCCGCTCCACGACCTATACCCGAAGGTAACCGCCGGGGCTTATCAAACACAATAAGTGGCAGTACTGCATAAGTTAGTATAGTGCACCATACCCTTATCTACCACTCCCACTATCCAGTAGAGCATAAAGATTAAAATGATTCAATTTAAGACTCAAACTTCATTTTAGAATGATTCAAGAAATCATTTTAAATTCTAATCGCGCTTTGCCATTTACGCCGTGCACCACATTCTTTGCTCAAACCGTTATTCTTTTTCACATATTTAACATCCACAATAAACATATCAAACATTTCAAAGCATTCCTCAAAAGATCACAAATTGACCAAATGAATAGTGTTGCGGCGAGAAAAAACGGCAACGCAAAATGGCATGACCAAATGAATAGTAAAATCTGGGTTTTCGTCAAAATTTCAGTCCACTTCAGTCATGCATTTGACCAGGTAAATGATCTTATTTTTGGCTGATATTTTACAGAAAACTTACTTCGTATGTTAACTAATTGCACGTAAAATTTCGTTGAAAAATTCATTCATTAGCTACCTCAAATAATTGCCACAAAAAGATCCAGAAAGCTGTCTTTTTGGGACCATTTCGGCCCAAACATATGAAATACATAGGATAGTTTATTTTTCTTTTGCAAATCAATATGAAGGCTTCTTTAATAGTAAGGTGAAGATTCAAACACTTCCCTTTGATAACTTTTGCATGTTCAACTCAAATCAAACTAATTAAAGTCCAAAACAACTTACCAAATCAACTTGCCAAATTTTCTCAAAACATGTGGTTTCAATTAAATTTAAACAACCCAAAATTAATTATTCAAAGGTAAAGTACCAAACCTTATTTCTTTAATTCCTCTTAGCTTTTCCTTCTTCTCCTTCCTTAATTTTTTATTTCTCCTTCAATAAATTCATGATACAACATAAACCTTAGAAATTTAAAATAATAAGTTATCCTCCATTTCTTTTCAACCAAAACCCTAATTCAACCTTATTAAACTTTATACATCTTGATTCTTCAATTTAATCAATTAATCTCATCACTTACTTAAATTTTTTCCAATTCCACATAAAGACTCTAATCTCAAATCTCCCAATAAATATATAAATACCTAAAATTGATACTAAAATTAAAGTCTACATACTTGAAAACCTTAAAACTTACCTTGAAAATCAAACTTGGAAAAAAACTTGGAAGTCCTTTGGTATTTCCTATTGTGGCCGAAATTTGTAAGTGGAAAAGAGAGAAATTGGTTATTCATTTCATAATATATATATATATATATATAAGGGAAATGATGATCACCTTATGTGTTGGATAAATCCTTTAAGACCACTTGTCCACCTTTCTCTTTCTTCATTTAATACTCATGTTAAATGGTTACTTTTGATTGGTCAACAAGAGATTTTTTATAGTTTTCTTTCCCATTACTTCTTCCCACTTGTCCCTCTTCTCATTGGATACCCTAAAGTTGTCCCGTGTTACCCATACGGTCCCGACATGAAACCGGGCCCACATTACGTTCCGGCGATTAATCGATCATATCTTTTAAACCGTACAGTTCCACGAGTCATACTACATATAGTTTTGATCCTCTCGACCTCTACTTCCTATTTATAAGGTCTATTTTAGGTTTCCAAGTCATTTTGAAAAATTACCGATAAGCCCTCAACTTTTTACAAAATTCCCTTTAGGTCCTTTCCTTGCTCGGGTTTTCTTTCGGCTCCGTTTCTACTGACGATCATTTCATATATCACCCCTCTTCATCCTCTACATACTCATTTTTTTATTTCCTACTTTAAATTCATGTATAATTTTAATTGATAATGACCAAAATGACCCTAGTCAAAATGTCTTTGTTTTTCTTTAACGGGACATTTCCTAGAAAAACTGTTACACGTTGTTGCGACCCGATTAATCTCTAGAATATTCTTCCGGGGTCGGATATGGGCACTATTAAGAACTTCTTACTCTTAATTTTTAAGTTTACATAGTTACCCCTAACTTTTGAGAAATTTTCACTTAGGTCCTTTTGATATTCCTTCCTGACCTTGCTGTCTTTCTTTATTAATATCTTTTTACTCACAACTCCAAATTAAGTAATTCTTATTCCCACTGCAACTAGACATCCGGGGCTACATTGTATAAAAATTTCAGGTCGATCTGAGTTATATCTGATTTTTGATGGTCCTTCGAATTCAAGCCTACTATGCTGTCCTGAGGCAGCTTGCACATTGTCTACTAAATCCATCATATCTTATGCTGTACAACTCTAAATTGAGTAATTTCAAGTTATAAATCTAGCTATGACACAAATAAACAATTAAGTATCCTTTGAGACTGTCTAATTTTGTCATTAACTTGTATGAAATTCGATGTCAAGTTATAGGTTATGTCTGTTTCTTACCAATCTGGGATTTGGGATGTTACAATTCTATCCCCCTTAATTTAAGCTTCTCCCCGAAGCTTACTCATTCTATATACTTGATGTTCTTTAACTACTGTCCATTGCTTTTGCCACTCTTTCACCTTATTCACTTGATTGCTCTCTGTCATCTCTCTATATTGTTTACGCATTGCCTTATTTTGACACTTATTCATTTACTGGGATTAACTATTTTAAGATTCAACATGTTTTACCTTTTGTATTCTGTTTTCTTCCCATATCTGTTCACTTGCTGTTTATTATTCTACAAGATTATCCAATAGACTATTATGTGGTTCAACATGCTTTGACTTTTGTCACGATTTCTCATTTGAAACATCACTATTACTCTCTTGTATTTTCTTCAACTTTGATTCAGGTTTGTTCTTTCTCATTCCTTCTTGTACGTTTTTCACTTTCTAATGTATTCATTTCTAAGCTTCCTTCTCTTTGCATTGTGTTTATTCTTTATTTACTTCTTACTGAATTTGTATGTCCTATGTATATTCGTGCAGTGTGGTGGCATTCCTTAAGTATCGACTCATCTGACTTTCCTTGTGTTGTCATATATACATCTCAAATAATAGCTCATGGGTGATCAGTGCATGATACCATTATTCTCGAAGTACTATTTATTTCATTACATGTCTCGCTCTATGCTGGTTACGGCCGATCCCAACATAAGGTGAGAACATCTTTCTTTTTTTTTCTTTTTTTTATTACATTTCAAACTCTTTATTTCCTTTCTTTTCCGAATATGTTTCAATTCACTTTCTGTTTATTTTCATATATACTTTTTTTTTCATCTGTATATTATTACATATTTTCTTACTTAGCTCCTCAAGGTAATAACAGTAGAATCAAAGTGGGATGAGACAATACCATATGGAACCAGCATGGCATGGGTGGCCCTCACCACCGTTTCATTTCCATGGCACAGGTGGCCCTCACCACCTTTTTCATCAAACCAATGGCCCTCACCATTGGCCCCCAGTGGCCCTCACCATTGAGTATATATATCGGTGCCAGATAAATATCAAACCAGTGGCCCTCACCACTGGCCCCAATGGCCCTCACCATTGAGTATAAATGTTAATGCCATATAAATACACTCATCCCAACTCTGATTCAATCTGAATTACCAAGGTAAGCATATCTTTCTAATATTTTATTCTCTTTCCTTCATTCATATCAATGCACACATAGGCACAAAAATTCTCAAGTTGTCAGAACACATTACCAAACATTTCCAACACAAGTTTAAATAGTTCATTATATAAGGAACACATGATTTCAACCAGGTAAAGCATTAATCCTGGAGAATCTAACTAGTTTTGTTTCCTTTTCTTAGTTCTCAATTTTATTTTCTATGATTTTTTTTCTTGCTGTACTATTATTCTTCACTCCTTCAATTTTAGACTCTTGTATTATGGTTGGTATTCTATTCGTTATTATTCTTTCGGTGCTTTTACTACTTACCTCTCATAATTGCCTTAACCTTTATTGCATATATTTCTCAATTTTTTTTTCGTGCATATATATGAGTGTGAAGAACCCGAATCTATTAAAACGTAAAGCAAAACTCCAAACATAGACAACTGACCTGCAATCACGTCTAGCGCTTCTTGCGACATCTAAAGAACAGAGCAAAACGTATACAATCCCATCATACGTAACGACCCAGACCAACAGCATTATCTTATCCTAGGTGGCATGTATATAAATATAAAATTCTTAAATAACACATATACAACACAACTTTAATTTATTTCCAAACACAAAGTTTTACAATACTAGGAAGTCCTTATGTACATTCCAAAATTTAGGACTCCTTACTATTATATCATCATATTATACTACCATACAATATTTACATGATACCTCTATATCACATATGTATATAACTAAGAGAATTGCCAAACAGCAATACATCTCAAGACTCAGTGAGTAGGTGCCCTAGGTGAAATGGCACTATCTGAAAAATACTCTTCTATCTCGGGATCAAAATCTGGGTCATGTGATGCGTCACTAGGCAAGTACTGGCCTAGCTCTTGAACCCTCTCCTGTAAAGCTCCAATCTCTTGATGTGCTACCCCGAGGCTTCTGCCGACACTATCCAACTCCGCTCTATAACTAAGCCTGTCTTCTTTTAACATCTGCACGTCATCTATCAAGGCGGTAATCATCTCATCTTTTATTCTCAAGTCTTCACGATCTTGTATACTTCGATCGGCCAAAATTTCTATAGTCTCATCTTGCTCCCGCACTAGCTGTTTTAACCTCTCTACTTCTATCCTCAGCTCCCTCACCTCGTTTAGATCACCCATTATTACTCTTGTATAATTTGAATAACATAACTAACAATAACACACATATGTATAGTTATATAATTAAAACCCCTATTCTAACCTTATGTGTCCTACATTTAAGGTTTAGTTCAACTAACTACCCAGAACCGGCTAAACCAGCGCTCTGATACCACTAATTGTAACACCCCTTCCCAACCTACATGTGTAAGCCGAGTAGAGGAGCTACACTATCCTAACGTTGCTACCAATTTACTTCGTCAAATTTTAGTTCCAATTTTTACAGAAATTTTGCCATAGTTTCGCCTAGAAATTTGGATCCCAAATGTCGACAAAACTTGTTTTTCTGATTTTTGAAAACACTTTACACAGACCAATGTGAATACTATCAAATTTAATACACTCCCAATGAATTCACCTTATACCCTCAACTACAAATCTGCAAGAAGAGTTCACACTTCTAATACAACATAAAGTAAAGGTTTATGATTATTACACACTACTAACATACAATTATAACATAGAAATTCTCTTTTATATTTATTCATATACATGCCACAACTAACTAACTCATAATGGAACTAAAAGATCTACCCCTGAGATTTGTTGTGGTCTGGTCGTTGCTTCCCCAAGATTTATCTACTGCTCCGAACCTACGAGTCAAGGAAAACTTAACTCGCTGAGCGTTGTCGCTCAGTGGATACTTTACCGATGAAAATATAAGTAAAACATGAAAGCCTTTGAAACAAAATGAAATAATTAAATCATAAATCAACCAACCTTAAACCAATTGAAGTTTCTGTACATTCAGTGTAAATATGCTTCCAACAAATGTAAAAACCATAATTCAATCTCATTTTGCATTACGTGGTTTAAAAGAAACAAGACTTTGGATCAGGCTCTACTGGCATATAGGGAACCATAGCGATAAGGCAGTGGCCCTCACCACTGTAACATAGGTGGCCCTCACCACCGATATCAGATCACAGGAATGGCCCTCACCATCCTGGTTGTAACCAATTCCGCTCTACGGCCTATACCCGTAGGTAACCGTCGGAGCATTCCAATCACAATTTCACAACATCTCCGCTCCATGGCCTATACCCGAAGGTAACCGCTGGGGCATTCCAATCACAATTTCACAACATCTCCGCTCCACGGCCTATACCCGAAGGTAACCGCCGGGGCGTATCAAACACAATAAGTGGCAGTACTGCATAAGTTAGTATAGTGCACCATACCTTTATCTACCACTCCCACTACCCAGTAGAGCATAAAGATTAAAATGATTCAATTTAAGACTCAAACTTCATTTTAGAATGATTCAAGAAATCATTTTAAATTCTCATCGCGCTTTGCCATTACCCCGCGCACCACATTCTTTGGTCAAACCGTTATTATTTTTCACATATTTAACATCCACAATAAACATATCAAACATTTCAAAGCATTCCTCAAAAGATCACAAATTGACCAAATGAATAGTGTTGCGGCAAGAAAAATCGGCAACGCAAAATGGCATGACCAAATGAATAGTAAATTTTGGGTTTTCATCAAAATTTCAGTCCACTTCAATCATGCATTTGACCAGGTAAATGATCTTATTTTTAGCTGAAATTTTACAGAAAACTTATTTCATATGTTATCTAATTGCACGTAAATTTTCGTTGAAACATTCATTCATTAGCTACCTCAAATAATTGCCACAAAAAGATCCAGAAAGCTGTCTTATTGGGACCATTTCGGCCCAAACATATGAAATACATAGGATAGTTTATTTTTCTTTTGCAAATCAATATGAAGGCTTCTTTAATAGTAAGGTGAAGATTCAAACACTTCCCTTTGATAACTTTTTCATGTTTAACACAAATCAAACTAATTAAAGTCCAAAACAACTTACCAAATCAACTTGCCAAATTTTCTCAAAACATGTGGTTTCAATTAAATTTAAACAACCCAAAATTAATTATTCAAAGGTAAAGTACCAAACCTTATTTCTTTAATTCCTCTTAGCTTTTCCTTCTTCTCCTTCCTTAATTCTTTATTTCTCCTTCAATAAATTCAAGATACAACATAAACCTTAGAAATTTAAATTAATAAGTTATCCTCCATTTCTTTTCAACCAAAACCCTAATCCAACCTTATTAAACTTTATACATCTTGATTCTTCCATTTAATCAATTAATCTCATCACTTACTTAAATTTTTTTTCAATTCCACATAAAGACTCTAATCTCAAATCTCCCAATAAATATATAAATACCTAAAATTGATACTAAAATTAAAGTCTACATACTTGAAAACCTTAAAACTTACCTTGAAAATCAAACTTGGAAAAAAACTTGGAAGTCCTTTGGTATTTCCTATTGTGGCCGAAATTTGTAAGTGGAAAAGAGAGAAATTGGTTCTTCATTTCATAATATATATATATAAGGGAAATGATGATCACCTTATGTGTTGGATAAATCCTTTAAGACCACTTGTCCACCTTTCTCTTTCTTCATTTAATACTCATGCTAAATGGTTACTTTTGATTGGTCAACAAGAGATTTTTTTATAGTTTTCTTTCCCATTACTTCTCTCCACTTGTCCCTCTTCTCATTGGATACCCTAAAGTTGTCCCGTGTTACCCATACGGTCCCGACACGAAACCGAGCCCACATTACTTTCCGGCGATTAATCGATCATATCTTTTAAACCGTACAGTTCCACGAGTCATACTACATATAGTTTTGATCCTCTCGACCTCTACTTTCTATTTATAAGGTCTATTTTAGGTTTCCAAGTCATTTTGAAAAATTACCGATAAGCCCTCAACTTTTTACAAAATTCCCTTTAGGTCCTTTCCTTGCTCGGGTTTTCTTTCGACTCTGTTTCTACTGACGATCATTTCATATATCACCCCTCGTCATCCTCTACGTACTCAATTTTTTATTTCCTACTTTAAATTCATGTATAACTTTAATTGATAATGACCAAAATGCCCCTAGTCAAAATGTCTTCGTTTTTCTTTAACGGGATATTTCATAGAAAAACCGTTTCATGTCGTTGCGACCCGATTAATCTCTAGAATATTCTTCCGAGGTCGGATATGGGCACTATTAAGAACTTCTGACTCTTAATTTTTAAGTTTACATAGTTACCCCTAACTTTTGAGAAATTTTTACTTAGGTCCTTTTGATATCCCTTCCTGACCTTACTGTCTTTCTTTATTAATATCTTTTTACTCACAACTCCAAATTAAGTAATTCTTATTCCCACTGAAACTAGACATCGAATGCTACATTACTTCAAAATTTCAGGTCGATCCAAGTAATATCTGATTTTTGACGATCCTTCCAAGTCAAGCCTACTATGCTGTCCTGAGGCAGCTTGCACATTGTCTACTAAATCCATCATATCTTATTCTTTACAACTCTAAATTGAGTAATTTCAAGTTATAGCTATGACACAAATAAACAATTAAGTATTCTTTGAGACTCTCTAATTTTGTCATTAACTTGGATGAAATTTGATCTCAAGTTATAGGTTATGTCTGTTTCTTACCAATCTGGGATTTGGGATGTTACACTGGACCCAAGCTAAGTTCTGGACTTAGAAGATATTCTAGGTTCTGGACCTAAGGAAAATTTGGGTTTTGGACCTGATCTAAGTTCTGGACTTAAAAGAGATTCTAGGTTCTGGACGACCTAAGAAAAATTTGGGTTCTGGACCCGAGCTAAGTTCTGGACTTAAAAGAGATTCTTGGTTCTGGACTTATGGGTAATTTGGGTTTTGGACACAAGCTACGTTCTGGACTTAGAAGAGATTCTAGGTTCTGGACCTAAGGATAATTTGGGTTCTGGACCCGAGCTAAGTTCTAGACTTAGAAAAGATTCTAGGTTCTGGACCTAAGGAAAATTTGGGTTCTGGACCCAAGCTAATAAAGATTTAATTATCTGCAAAAAATAATTTTTTGGTTTCAAAAAGTTTGACTAATCTTTATGCACATGTCTTCTCATTACCCCCTGCGTGTAAAAATATTTATACACACGCAAGCATTTGAATGATTAAAGTGAATAATTGAATTTACTGTTTAGTCACTTTTTATACACTATTTACTATTTATAAATAGTAACTTGTTATTCGTAAATAGTATTTTACTATTGTAAATAGTAATGCTATTTATAAATAGTAAAATATACTATTCATCAATAGTAAAGTTTACTATTCATGAACAGTAAAACTCACTTTTTTATTTTATTTTTTCCTTGCTGTTTCTCTATATAAACCAATGAATTCCTTCGTTTCATTCACAGCGAAATCTATAATTCCTATAATTCTTTCAAATTTAGCATATAAATTTGAAAAAAAAAATGCTTCAAGGTCAGGAACTCATTCTAATGCTGAGTTATTAAAGTTTATTCGGCATCATGAGGATTGAAATATAGATCTACTAGCCGGGATGCCGCTTCATCGTAGTTCAAACCAAAAGAGCGTGGTAATTATTTTTTCCCTTCTTTTCTTCTTTTTTTTATTATTTTTTTTATTTTTTTGTTTTATATTTTTTTATTTTTTTGTTTTATATTTTTTAGTTTTGTTTTTTTGTTTATATTATTATTTATTATTATTATTTTTGATTTTTGATTTATGTTTTTATATTATGATCTTTTATTATTATTGTGTTTGCCTTTATTTTTTTATTTATATTATTATATTTTTTTTAGAAAATTTAGGAAAAATATATTAATTTAAGTAGATAGGATAATATGTACTTACTTGGTATTAACTTACCTAGCTCCGTGTTAGCGTGATCGTTGCGTTGTTCGGGCCGGAGGGTGTATCTACAAAGGCCGACAATGGTATTATGTAGTGCCATCTCGGGTAAGGCAGATTATCCGAGATTGCGGCTTTGAGAGCTTCATCTTACAATTGCCATCAGAGGAGTATCTGATAGACCAGAGCGTAGTCCAGGCACTTGCAGAACGATGGTTGGACACAACTCATACTTTTACTTGCCCATTGGAGAGATGACAATTGGTCCGGTCTATTTTACTGCTATAACCGGCCTTCGATATGATGGTGTTCCGGTTCCTCTGACCAATGACATTTTAACATTTGAAGAAATTCAGCAATTAATTGGTATGGAACCATCATATAAGGGGCCTTTTAAGATAATAATTGAATCGATTCATAGCTATTGGATGAACTACGAAGGACGGGTTCATAGGGACACGGCCCAACAGTATGCTCGAGGATTTTTGTTATATTTTCTTGGGTCGACCATCTTAGGAGCACTGAATCCTCCATCCACTTGTCATTGTTGAGGGCCCTTTCTTATTTTAGGACGGTACCATCTTCTTGCTGGGGTAAAGCTGGCCTTACCTGTCTTTACCATGGTCTTGATAAAATTTGCCAAAACAAGAAGTCTTTTGTCTGCTTGATGGCGGTTGTCGAGGTATTCTTCTTCTACCAATGTCAATTCCGCTCCTTTCTTATATGAATTTGATCTTTACTATTATTGTAGGCATGGGCATATGAACACAACCTCGTGAGGGTGCCTGGTATTTTCTGAGATAGGGTCGAGTATCCGAGATTAAATTTCTAGTTGTCTGATCATGTGGACGTTCTCGGCTCTCAACATGTGCATACTCACCGCTTTGTGTTGAGCTGCTTAACCTGGGACCATGTGAAATAACATTAGTATACTTTAAATTTTATGTGAAACTTTACTTACCTTATGTTATTTTGCAGGTGAATTTGGCCTGGTGGAACCCAGAAGAGCGGATAAACTGGTCTCCCTTCATGATGGCTGCGCTATCTTTCCAACATTCTCGCCGAGTCATCGCTGGCCCAGTGTGTAACATCCCCATACTCTAAATAAGTACTATACATATACCTTATATACATACAGTACGTATATAAAGTATAAGAATGTCACTTTTCATTTAAGATTAAAAATCTTTACTTTAGTTCCAAACAATAATACATTATATTTAAAATACAACATAATTAAATTGTACATGTATGCACCAGCTTCTAGTTGGTCTCGAAATACTCTTACCCTTCTCGTGGCATAACGATTTGACTTCCAAATCAACCACCTACTCACCTGCGCGATTTACACAACCGCGCTAAGCTCGAAAGCTTAGTGGTACAAATAAATAATATAACATTCATTACAGAAAAATCATACTTCCTACATTAACATCATGTATAATAATTTTCTTATCATGTTTTCCCCTTTTCAAAGCATTCTTTACATTTTTCCACTAATCTCATAATTTACATACATAAACACATATATCATTACAATAACCCACAATACAATGACTTATCCAAACATTCATGAAATAATACTCACAATTTCTATATCCTTATACATATTACACATCATATTGTATTTTCATAATCTCATTATTCAGCAGTTTATCAAGCCACATTCATTTTCAGTAAATTGCTTATGTATTGTAATCATCACATTAAAGAAAAGACATAGATGGGCCCAAAAAGAAACTAATATGCTATTCAAAGTTTAGAGTCACTGCTTTGGTCCATAATCACATTCATCAAGCCCGTAGGCGATATATATCTATCCATGGATAGTGTAACAGACCCAGTCTCTTGGACCTCAACTCGGCTAGACCCTTGGGCCCCAGTCTCTTAGTCCTTAACCCGGCTAGACTGTTACAGTTTTTGAGGCTTACGACCCGGTCTTTTCACCTCAAAAATATCATATTTCACATTTTTCAGCTGGGCTCGGCTTACGACCCGGTCTTTTCACCTGCCCAGTGATTCATAGGCATGCCGCTAAACCCAGAACTCTAAAAATTGAATACCATACTTGGCACACAATTAATTCATTTATCTCATTATCAATCTCTTTCACAACTCATTTCTCATTTCATTTCTCATAATCAAACTAGGCAACCATGCCCAATTATTTCATTTGCATCATTATAGCCAACAACACTGGCTTCACATCTCATTCACATCTCATCATTAGGGTATACATAACCATTTGCATTATACATACATTTTGTATGCTTATTATATCTTTCATATTTCATATTTCACCTTTATATCCATTAACATTAGTTTCATATTTTATCATTGAGATATACATAGCAAATTACATTATTCATATTTTTAGAATCTTCAACATACATTCCACATAGTACACATAATACAAATCATAGCACATTTTTCACACATAAACAATATAATAGATAACTTAACACATTTTCCAATCAAATGTGTTAAGTCCCATAGTCATGCAAATATATATATCATATAGGATTTGTACTTACCTCTAAGAGCAACTCACACCAATTCCAAATTCCTCTTCCATGAATCCTTCAACACTTGGATTAGGGCAACTCAAATCTTCAAAACCTAATCCAAAGGTGATTATACACACTCACTTAGTAATACACATAAGAAAATAAGAATAATAACTAACTAGGGAAAACTCTACACATGACACGCTCACCAACACGGGCGTGTCCCTGATCGTGCCCTAAACCAATAATACAGAAACTTTGACACGCTCAGTAACACGGGCGTGTCCTTGGACGTGTCACTCATTCTGCCTCACAGAAACATCGACACGCCCAACAACACGAGCATGTTTATGGCCGTGTCAATTACTTTATCTCACAATAGCTATGACACGCTCAGTAACATGGTCGTGTTAATGGTTGTGTCACAAACGTCAAACTCAATACTGTTGACACGCCCAACGACATGGCCGTGTCAGGCAAAAATTATACATTCCGAACTCTCATCCATGAAAACACAATCACTCCAAAATCCATACTACAACACCCTTAATCAACATCTTGGTTTATATACACATAAATCACCTATTAATTTAACACTTATATAATTTTAACATATCATAATAATAATCATTATATACATCATCCATATATCAATTATTCAATTCCCAACTCATTTATATTAAACCCTTACTAAACAATTTCAACAATCTATCATCATCCTCACAAATAACCATATTATCATCATCTAAATACCTATTCAACATATATATATATACTTCAATCTTTCATTATCATCATCTTCACACACTAACCATATCAAATATAAACTCAATCAATAGGAATCAATACAAAGAAATGAACACTTGAATTCTTTGCCAAATCTTCAATATCCACCTTCAATTCTCTTAAAGCCCTTAAGAATTTGATGTGTATGGCAACAAAATCACATCTCTCTCTCTCTCTCTCTCTCATTCAAGAAGAAGAAGAAGAAGAAGAAAGAAAGAAAGAAAGAAGATCTTTTCTTCCTTTTTCACTCTTATCTTATATATATATATTAATATAATTAAATCCCTTAAAAATTCTCCACCACACACTTGTCATTCCCTTTGACTTCCTTTTCTTCTTTTTCTCTTGTAATTATTATTATTATTATTATTATTATTATTATTATTATTATTATTATTACAAATTACTTTTCTTACACCAATATATACATCATGTATATGTGATGTATATGTTGCTATATGTATATCTCTTATATATTGTATTTATATTTCCCATATTTTTCAAATACCATATATACATATCATCCTTCATATACATCTATCTCTTATAATATTTTCTTTACATATTTTACCAACATATCTTCTCACAACTACTATTCCAATGTACACCAAAATCGGAGTATTACACAGTGTCTAGTGGTTGGTTTCTTAGAGAGAGAGTTTATGAGTGATTTCTTCGTCCAGAGCAGTGGAAGGTTCCAATGCATTGCCCGGAATATACTTTAAATATTATGTCAATGCCGGAGGATGCATGGTGGTCGGCTCGGTATGGTTATGGTGTTGTGCCATTTCTCCATCTACTAGGTGCATTTTATGCACATTTTATTCAAACAAGGCTCTTGAACTTTGATGTGTATCTTGTTGGTGTATGGGAAATTCCCAAAGAAGATGAGGGTAGAGATGGAGATGTAGGAGAATATGTTCCACATCTTGGGGCTAGCACTTCTCATGTAAACCTTTTTCCATTTTTCCCTTGCAATTGCTTCTTTCTTTTTTTTATTCTTTAATGATTGTTGCAGGCTATTGGCTCATTTGATCATGAGGATGGACCTTCTTTTACTGCCCCTTCATTTGCTCATTCTAGCCCACCAAATATACCATCTCATCCACAGGGCATCGATATGAATTACCTGGTGAGTTTTCTTATTTCATGGTAATTTATGCTATATGTATGCATGATTATGTATGCTCTTACCTTTTTCCTTCCTGGCTCACAGCGGATGCTTGAAGAACAAAATAGGAAACTTCAAGAAGAGTTGGCTGCAAGTCGTCAACAGGCTTCTCATTTTGAAAATTTATATCATCCATCCGAACAAAATTTCTGAGACTTTCGATTTCAGGGGATGAGGGATCCTGGCGCTTCTTCATCAAGAGGCCCCCAAACTGATGACCATGAGATCCTTTCGTCCACTTTCGATGAAGACCATGACAGATCAGAACTCCAAGGTATTAGGGATTTTGGTACTCCCACTTCGGGCGATCCCAGGACGAGTAATTTGCCTCCTCCTCCAACAGGCGATGGCTTTTTTAGGGCTTTATTTGATGACCTACCACCACCTTCTTAGTAATGTATAAATTGTATCAACATTGTACAATAAGCATAATAATGAAAAATATAATTTCCATCTTTACTGTAACTAATTTTCTTTTTTTTTTCCATTACTGCATCACAATTATTAAACTTTCTTTTTAATATTTCAATATTTATATAGTTACCACCACAAAAGCCAAATGCAACACGGTAAAGTAAATTCGTCGCCAATTCCTTTCCTTACACAACCCTTTTCCATCACCTTTACCTTATTAATTTTGGAAAAGTTTATTTCTCTATATAAATCACCTTTCATGCCATATTTCATACAGAAACCAAAATACTTTCCATTTCAACGTAAAAACTCCTTTAACAATTTTGATTTTTCTTCATTCATCCACCATGACTGAACTTCATTTAAAGCAGATAAAAATTCTATTTAAGAATATGGATGCCATTCACTGGAAGCAAATTTTGTGGTCAAAACTTGATATTTTAAAGTTGTAACACCCCGATACCCTATATAAGTACTATACGTATACCTAGTATACATACAGTAAATATATAAAGTATAAGGATGTCACTTTTCGTTACCTTTTTAAAAACCTGTAACAGAGTTCAAACCATAATACATTAATTTAAATAACATTTACAAAATCATTATCTTTATCAAAACTTCATTTATACATATAAATACTCTCTCGTCAGAAATACATGATAATTAAAAATTTATACATGTATGCATTACCCTCTAGTTGGTCTCGACAAACTTTACTCTTCTTGTGGCATAATAAAAGACTTCATATCTTCCATCTATAAACCTGCGCGAATAAACACCCGCGCTAAGCCCGAGAGCTTAGTAGTCCAACTATAAAGATATAAACATATAGTATAGAAGTATTGACATATAATGATACATCAATTCAATATATAATTAGTTCTTATCATATCTTCTTTTCTTTTTAATTTCATCTTTAATATATCATAGCTAATTTCATATATGATGTACATATATACATAATATTATCACCAACCCCAATGCATCACCAATACTCAAAACCAATATATTAATACCCCTACATTATATATATACCATACCAATCATTATTGCAATACACACTTTACCTATCATACCACTCATTATTGCAATACACACATTACACATCATATCACTCATTATTGCAATACACAAATTACATATCATACAAATCATAAATCACAATTCATTTACATATTACACTTAATAACATTATATTATTCACAATTCACCAAGCATAATTCAGTATTAATACTCACAATCAATATTTCAATACTTGCATTTCACATTGACAATAAAGACAGACTCGGGCCCAAAACACTAATATGTTATTCAAAGTTCAGAGTTACTGCTTTGGTCTATAATCATAATTATCAAGCCCGTAGGCATCATATATCAATATCTCTATCCATGGATAGCGTAACAGACCCAGTCTCTTGGATCATCAACTCGGCTAAACTCGAGGTGATCCTCAACCCGGCAAGACTGTTACCAATCATATATCTCATAATTACAATTTCTCATAGTGTAACAGACCCAGTCTCTTGGATCTCAATTCAGCTCAAAACGAAGAGATCCTCAACCCGGCAAGACTGTTACCTTTTTCATTTTATAGGCATGCCTCCAAACCCAGAACTCTGAAATCGAATAACACATTAGTTACACAATTAATTTATTATTTCATTATCAATCTCATCATCAATTAGGCAAACATGCCTTATCTCTTTCAATTGAATCATCATAGCCAATCACAATGGTTTCACATCTCATTTGAATCATCATTGCCAATCACAATGGCTTCACATCATACACATCATCATTGATATATATATATATACAACACCAATTACATTAACTACACGAACATGACATTATTCGAACATACATCATTAATTTCATTGCATATGTATCTTAAATTCATCGTCATATAAACAATATGTCTATTTATTTCATTTCAATCATTTCTCAAGACACATTAACATCATTCATTATTAAAACGTTTATCATAACAAATTACATTGTACGTACCTTTTTGAATGATCATCGCCTCTTTCGCGCTATTTAAGTCATAACACTAGTCACGTTATGCAAACAATATAATACATTACCATTCACAATACATAATATAACATTGTTCAATCTCAACAATGATATTAGACAAATGATCTCTATTTTGATCCTTGACAACTCATATGGATGATCTATTTAACATGTATTTGAGAATCTTGTTACAAAAATTAAATTGCTTCAAATAAAGCAGAACAGAACACTTCTAGCGGTCGCGCCTCACCTGAATACGACCGCACCATACAGTTACACGATGAAACCTTATCACAGTAGATTTCGTGGTCAGAAGTCCGACCTAAGTCGCGACCGCACTTCACAATCAAAAGATGAAACCCCATCACAGTAGGTTTCGCGGTCAGAAGTCCGACCTAAGTCGCGACCGCACATGACTAAATAGCGACCGCCCAAGACTAATAGCGACCGTCCCAAATTACGTTTCTCATACATAAACCCTAAATGTAGCCAAACTTCTTTTGGTTAACTTAAAACACATTGTACACAACATAACCTCATTCAAATGGACATAATCAACATTATTAGCAATTATTTTACATACTCATCACAACATTTTCATCACCAACATATAACAATCAAACCTTCAAACAACTTCAATTAGCAAGAGAAACAAGTGTGTACTTACCTTAAGCACCACTTCTAAACACTTCCTTTTCCAAGACTTCTTCACTTCCCAAATCAATGACAATTCACTTCCTTCAAAACTTAATGCTTAAAAACACATCACAAACACACTTAATCAACCATCTATATCAACTCACCAATCCCAAACACAATTTCAAAAGAACAAAGGAAAATCAAGAGAAAGAACTTACCTAAGTTGTTGAATTCCACAAATCTTCAATTAAATCCTTTGATTCTCCCTTCAATTTGATGTTAGAATTAAACAAATCTCACTTTGTTCTCTCTTGTCTAAGGAGGAGTCAACCAACGTGGAGAAGAGAAGAAGAAGAAGAAGGAAATGAAGAAAAGACAAAATATCACCTCTTTAAATCTCCACCAAGTGATTCAACAAGAGTAATTACCTAAACACCCTTATACCATTTGTCTTGATTACCATTCATTACATGCCCTTTATAGTAACTTCACACTTAACAAAATAAATATCTTCTTTCCTTGACTCTTCATTTTGACCAACTTATATGTTATATATATCATCATATACACAACATATACCATTCTCTCTAAACCCTAAATTCTTTCCCAAATCACATATACATAAACATTCTTTTCTCTATTTCTTTTCTCTTGTAATTTAACACATATATTCAATCCAATTATATAACAACAACAACAACATAATCACAACTTCTAGGGCATATATGAGGATATTACAATTCTCTCCCCCTTAAATAATTTCGTCCTCGAAATTATCAGTACCATAACAATTTATTCTTAACAAAATACTATCTTAACTCCTATATGGAGTTAATTATATGCTTAAGTTATTATATTATCAAATCACATAACTTCAACTCTTCCCTTTAGAATCAACCATCTTCTTTTAATTTCCATAATTCATCATTCTATATGTTTATACAATTGATTACTTCCTTGATCAAACATTCAAAAGATCTCATTACATTTCTTATTAATGACTTTATACAAGAATCAGCTCATTTATATAGTTCATCCAATCTTTATATTTAATATATATTGTTCCTTCATCTCTTTGTAATTACTCTCTTAACTTTAACCTTAAAAACCATTGGTTATATTTGTGCATTAATTATCCCATCATTACAATCACTGTCTAAATAGACACTTATTACTCTCAATAGATAACAAAATCCTGATTTTTCCATAAATGGAGTTATTTTTTTTAGCACGCTTTTCACTTAACTTACATATTAATACATTATCTTTCAACTTATTTTATAGATAACCAATCTTTTTCTCTTCTTATCATGATTAACAATTACTATATTCCACTTATTCATGTCCAATCATACTTTAAAATTTACATCATATACATTATCATGTAAATAACTGTTTTCTTAATACAACTATACACAATAAATT
The DNA here is from genome assembly GCA_947685225.1 of Garcia nutans. Lineage (NCBI taxonomy): Eukaryota > Viridiplantae > Streptophyta > Magnoliopsida > Malpighiales > Euphorbiaceae > Garcia > Garcia nutans. Next base: position 14,595,218 of record CANTUV010000040.1, read on the forward strand.
TCAATAATGATTCATAATCTTAGCCAATTCTAGATCCATTGATCTATCTGTCACAATATATCCATATTCAAATCTTATTCAACTCCAACCAACAATTAATGTATTTGACTCATCATAAAATTTCATCATATTCATATATGTATATATATAACTTAATTCCATTAGGGCAACTTATATACAATTCCTGATCATTTCCGATCCATATTCAGTCAAATTATCATGATAACAAATTATTTCAAATTATCTTAATATAATTTCCACCAATTCTCATAAAAATTTTATATCATATTTACTACTAATAGTTCTTTCACTTAAACCTCAAGTTCATTCATTCATTCATTACATACCATAAACATATTCAGTATAACTTTCAATCATATTTATTTTGATTACCTTATTGTCATATCATCCCTAACTCAAAACATTTTCATAATTTCCTTTTTCTCTCTTAATCTTCACAGTTATAACCAAATTTTTAACAAAAAAAAATGATAAAGTACAACTTTATCCATCATAACTTTCAACTATACTTTTCAAACAAAATTCAATCCCACCAGATCTGCATTACAATCATTATATCTAAGATCCAAATCCAGGGATAACAAATTAACCGATCAAATATACTAAACAAAACACATGGCTATAAAAAGATTAATATTCAAGCCTAGGACTTTCAGTTCAATACTGTTTTTTTTTCTCATAATTTTATCCTCAATCTATACAAATACAAGGTTAAGATGTATTTCAAGAATTACACCTTCCTTCTTTACATTTTTGCTATATCAGAAGTTAATACATTCTAACTCCGTTTCAAACCAATTTGCACTTGATTATATGATCTTTATCCACTTAATTCATGTTTCAACAATATTACTTTATACATATTCAATCATATGCAGCTGCTATACAATTTTATTCATCACTTCATTTCTAATCCATTTACAATTTCTTATAATGTATAATTGCATAAAACTTTCCATATATGAATACTTTGGAACTCTAAATATCATATGATAATTAAGTTCAATGCTCACTATCACAAACTCCACTGTTCCATAATACTCAAGTCCATTCTATTTTCACTTCCATCACATCACTCATCTAGCTGTACCCAGTTCAAGTCCTAGTCTCTCTTAGGTCCACTAATACATACTACATCATTTCCATAACACTAATTCTATAATTATACCACATACAAATTCATAGGTCACATTCATGTCATAATTTCATTGACATTGAGAAACTCAGTTTACATATCATATAAATGTATATACTTAATTATATACTCTTGTTTTATTTTCCTTTTTCATACATTCACTAAAAATGTTCCTTTATAACTGTAACAACCGTCTTAGTCCACCTGCTAAACCATTCCTATCCGGAGAAACCATCAGGGCCTCAGAGCTGGGCTGCTACAGTACCAAACTGCCCTCACGGCCTTCCAACAGGATTCACTTATTCGAATTACACCCAAGACACATGAGTGCAAGTCGCCACTCTGGATCGAATACCTAACCTCCCCCTCAAGAGAGTCAGCGAGAATCATCCAGTACCATCTCTTCCAATATGATGCAAAGTATTTATTCATACAACACACATACATATATACTGACTATAATAGCACTTTATATCCATCTTAACCACATTCCCAATGTAACATTTCTTTCACTTTCATCTTTAAAAGCATTTAATATATTTCCATATCCATTTTTACCCTTTTCAATATAATGCCTTAAAATAGCTCATCCTCATTTGCTTATCCACTTCTCTTTTATACTTCAAGATAAATTCTTATACTATCAATCACTTTACTCAATTCATAATACTTTCATATGCCATATTAGTCATTTCATTTAGCTCATGTATTGTATACACATTAAACTATCAATATCCAAATAATCTTTATCAAATGCCACTAAAACTTTAACTTCTCAACTTACCACCTCACTTAAACTTCAATTTGCCAAACTCATCTTATATATTTATATATCACAAAGCAGTATTAAAACATCTACTTTTCACAATTATCAAGCTCACTTCAACAATTAAAATATCACCTATTACCACCATTACATTGAGCTTTCACAATATCCAAGCATCTCACATTTCTAACATTGAATTCACAATGTCCGTATTAAGGTAACAATACCAATGTATATTTTTACTTAACCCATATCGTCTCTTTTTCCTTTAAACAAAATCTTAACTTTACATATCCATTAGTTTACCATTCAACATATATATATATATCACTCACATATATATACATATGTACATTACATCCAATCATATACACATTGAGCCCAATAACCTTTATACGCTTTTCAAGTCTAGTTATTACAAATTTCAGTTTTCTTAAACTAACGTTGCTCAATCCAATTCTCACTATCAATCTTATCACGTGACCTAGCTTTGCACAAGTTCATCAATACAAGCATAATCATTCTCAACATTAATAGACAAATAATTATATAGGTTACAAACATGCAATACTGTACGTACCTTACATTTTCAAGTGATCAACTCAATCTTTGATCACTAAAATATTACATTACATTATCACATTAAATTTACAATATTTGCATTAAAACAACAATGCAAACAACACCATTATATTTTCTTACATTAACCAATATTTTTATTTTATTTTAGTTTTCATATCATTTCTTTCTCTAGTTTTTACTTTCAAGTAAAAACCTCATTCAGACATTATCATCCCTCTCATAATTCAAATTTATCCCACATCACATAATGCCACATCTGAGACCAACCTAGGTGTCAATGCATATACATGTATTACAAATTACATTTCAAAACTCTTCTTTGTAATTCATTTTAAACATTTCAAAACTTTTTCTTTTTAATTTCACTTAGGCCGAGAATCTCGAACCTAAGCTCTGATACCAAAATAATTGTAACACCCCGATACCATATATAAGTACTATACGTATACCTAGTATACATACAGTAAATATATAAAGTATAAGGATGTCACTTTTCGTTACCTTTTTAAAAACCTGTAACAGAGTTCAAACCATAATACATTAATTTAAATAACATTTACAAAATCATTATCTTTATCAAAACTTCATTTATACATATAAATACTCTCTCGTCAGAAATACATGATAATTAAAAATTTATACATGTATGCATTACCCTCTAGTTGGTCTCGACAAACTTTACTCTTCTTGTGGCATAATAAAAGACTTCATATCTTCCATCTATAAACCTGCGCGAATAAACACCCGCGCTAAGCCCGAGAGCTTAGTAGTCCAACTATAAAGATATAAACATATAGTATAGAAGTATTGACATATAATGATACATCAATTCAATATATAATTAGTTCTTATCATATCTTCTTTTCTTTTTAATTTCATCTTTAATATATCATAGCTAATTTCATATATGATGTACATATATACATAATATTATCACCAACCCCAATGCATCACCAATACTCAAAACCAATATATTAATACCCCTACATTATATATATACCATACCAATCATTATTGCAATACACACTTTACCTATCATACCACTCATTATTGCAATACACACATTACACATCATATCACTCATTATTGCAATACACAAATTACATATCATACAAATCATAAATCACAATTCATTTACATATTACAATTAATAACATTATATTATTCACAATTCACCAAGCATAATTCAGTATTAATACTCACAATCAATATTTCAATACTTGCATTTCACATTGACAATAAAGACAGACTCGGGCCCAAAACACTAATATGTTATTCAAAGTTCAGAGTTACTGCTTTGGTCTATAATCATAATTATCAAGCCCGTAGGCATCATATATCAATATCTCTATCCATGGATAGCGTAACAGACCCAGTCTCTTGGATCATCAACTCGGCTAAACTCGAGGTGATCCTCAACCCGGCAAGACTGTTACCAATCATATATCTCATAATTACAATTTCTCATAGTGTAACAGACCCAGTCTCTTGGATCTCAATTCAGCTCAAAACGAAGAGATCCTCAACCCGGCAAGACTGTTACCTTTTTCATTTTATAGGCATGCCTCCAAACCCAGAACTCTGAAATCGTATAACACATTAGTTACACAATTAATTTATTATTTCATTATCAATCTCATCATCAATTAGGCAAACATGCCTTATCTTTTTCAATTGAATCATCATAGCCAATCACAATGGTTTCACATCTCATTTGAATCATCATTGCCAATCACAATGGCTTCACATCATACACATCATCATTGATATATATATATATACAACACCAATTACATTAACTACACGAACATGACATTATTCGAACATACATCATTAATTTCAATGCATATGTATCTTAAATTCATCGTCATATAAACAATATGTCTATTTATTTCATTTCAATCATTTCTCAAGACACATTAACATCATTCATTATTAAAATGTTTATCATAACAAATTACATTGTACGTACCTTTTTGAATGATCATCGCCTCTTTCACGCTATTTAAGTCATAACACTAGTCACGTTATGCAAACAATATAATACATTACCATTCACAATACATAATATAACATTGTTCAATCTCAACAATGATGTTAGACAAATGATCTCTATTTTGATCCTTGACAACTCATATGGATGATCTATTTAACATGTATTTGAGAATCTTGTTACAAAAATTAAATTGCTTCAAATAAAGCAGAACAGAACACTTCTAGCGGTCGCGCCTCACCTGAATACGACCGCACCATACAGTTACACGATGAAACCTTATCACAGTAGATTTCGCGGTCAGAAGTCCGACCTAAGTCGCGACCGCACTTCACAATCAAAAGATGAAACCCCATCACAGTAGGTTTCGCGGTCAGAAGTCCGACCTAAGTCGCGACCGCACATGACTAAATAGCGACCGCCCAAGACTAATAGCGACCGTCCCAAATTACGTTTCTCATACATAAACCCTAAATGTAGCCAAACTTCTTTTGGTTAACTTAAAACACATTGTACATAACATAACCTCATTCAAATGGACATAATCAACATTATTAGCAATTATTTTACATACTCATCACAACATTTTCATCACCAACATATAACAATCAAACCTTCAAACAACTTCAATTAGCAAGAGAAACAAGTGTGTACTTACCTTAAGCACCACTTCTAAACACTTCCTTTTCCAAGACTTCTTCACTTCCCAAATCAATGACAATTCACTTCCTTCAAAACTTAATGCTTAAAAACACATCACAAACACACTTAATCAACCATCTATATCAACTCACCAATCCCAAACACAATTTCAAAAGAACAAAGGAAAATCAAGAGAAAGAACTTACCTAAGTTGTTGAATTCCACAAATCTTCAATTAAATCCTTTGATTCTCCCTTCAATTTGATGTTAGAATTAAACAAATCTCACTTTGTTCTCTCTTGTCTAAGGAGGAGTCAACCAACGTGGAGAAGAGAAGAAGAAGAAGAAGGAAATGAAGAAAAGACAAAATATCACCTCTTTAAATCTCCACCAAGTGATTCAACAAGAGTAATTACCTAAACACCCTTATACCATTTGTCTTGATTACCATTCATTACATGCCCTTTATAGTAACTTCACACTTAACAAAATAAATATCTTCTTTCCTTGACTCTTCATTTTGACCAACTTATATGTTATATATATCATCATATACACAACATATACCATTCTCTCTAAACCCTAAATTCTTTCCCAAATCACATATACATAAACATTCTTTTCTCTATTTCTTTTCTCTTGTAATTTAACACATATATTCAATCCAATTATATAACAACAACAACAACATAATCACAACTTCTAGGGCATATATGAGGATATTACAAAAGTGGTTTCAAAATGTTAAACTGGACCACTCCTTCTTACATGCCATGTCTTCCTTTTGGAACATGGATTCTAGGGAATTTAAAATTAATGGCTTTGAACTATGTCCCTTGATTGAAGAATTTGAGGCTATCCTTGGATAATCCAAATAATCAACAAATGGCGTTACCCACATTGATTTCCAAGACTCACCAGAAGATGCAGATGTTATTTCAAATTCTAAAACCCGAAGTTCTTCAATTGATGAGAGGTGAAAAAATTCTACTTGCTCCCTTGATTGATTTTTTGTTATTGTATGTGCCCTAGGCCATTTATTTGGATCTTTATGTTATACATTCATTATTAATAAATGAGGTTTTATTATCATTATTGTTTGTTTGCATGTTACACAATTTTGATATTTGTCCCTGGTTTATTATTGGTATAGAGATAAAAAAAATAATTCTTAACCAGTATGAACATTGATTTGATAATCATCAGATGGTTATGTATATAGTGATACAAATCAATTTCATAGATACTTGTTAGAGAACAATGTATTGGATAGACCCATCATGAGATTACTATATGGGTTAGTGTTATAAGTAAATCTCATGATAGTTATGTATTAATTCTTTGACTTGAGATTGTCATAGTTTCCAATATAAGGACTATTATATTTTGACATGATCAAACATTATCCGTAACTGGATAGTAATAAAGGTTATGATCATATATGATAGAAATTATGTAGAGGATAATGAACAATCAAAATAGAATTTGTCCTTCTCTTTGAGAGAGATATCTTTTGGGCCCCTCGATAAGTGAGACTGTGAAATGCATGGCCGTGCTCAAATGAATTGATAGTGTGATCAATTTCATTTGTTTTTTATCAGTCTACTTGGAGATCGAGTAATCATAAGTTTGGACAATATAAGTATGACGTTGACCATGACTTATGTTCAAGCTAGATATCGTGTGACAAAGGGATTAATGCATGTACTATTATTAGGCAAATTGGACATTCCTTATATTAATTGGGTAGTTGTAAAGCCTTGCTAGAGGCCAATTACGACTTGTTGGTTTAATAGAGATTAAATTGATTGCCAATTAATATGGGCCTATCGGGTTACACACAAGAATGCACTTTGGGCTGGATATAATATTAATAATATTAATATTAAATATTAATATTTATTATTATTATTATTTTATATATATTATTAGATAATATATTCAAAATCCTTATTAGATTTGGATTCTGAATTTGACTTACCTTATCCAATTTCGAATTGGATTCTGGAGTGTTTATATTCACTCCAGACGTTAAGTCTTCTTAGAGGTAACATTAAAAAAAAGAAAGAGAATGAAAAAAAGAAACCCTAATACGTTTTAGAGAAAACATTTTTCCAGCCTTCGGCGTTGCAGAGAGCTAGCACTCCAGACGGTAGCATTCGTGTGGATACGCGATAAAGGGTGTTTCGCGATCGAGGCATCTCTTCCAAACTGTGATTTTGAATCATCAACAGGTTAGTTCTTTGAACACTTTCTTCGAATTAAACGAACAGCATGGATCCTGGTGGTAAATCAGAGATAAAAAAATTTTCCGTTGCGTGTTTTTGGTTTGCAGTGATCTCTTTGATTTCCTAACAGTGGTATCAGAGCCACTTGTTGTTTTCGTTTAAGTCGAAAATGCCATGTTGATATGATTACATGAGATATATTGATTTCGTATGGCATGTTAACTACAAAACCCTAATTCATTTTTCATATGATGAGAAAGGATTATTTTTTTTTGTTTCGTTTCTGTAAAACCCTAATTCATTTTTCATATGATGAGAAAGGATTGGTGTTTTTAATTTCATTTTCATGAGATGATCACGTATATATGATTGGTTGATTAAAATGATTTTCATATGATGAAAATGATTAAGTTTATATGTGATATAAACATTTGGTAATGATTCTGTAATGGGTTGTACATATTCGAAATAAAATAGTAAGAAGGTTAATGAGATTAACGATTCTGTTTTAGGGTTGATTGCGGGACCGCCGTATGTTCGCGCCCTATAGTTCGTTACCGCGACATTAAGAATGTCAATATATTTGATTCTATTTAACATGTTGGTGACGAATATGTTATGTTTGTTTGATGTCTTGGCATGGTGCATAGCATGGCCTTATGACCTATGTGATTGGTTTATTCATATCTTAATTTTGGGTAAATACGGCCTGCGTGTCGTTTATTTTGTTGTAATTTATTTTACTAGTAGTTAGATTTTCTTTTATTGTAATAAATGAAGATTCAAGCTACAATGTTTGTGATGGAGATTCATACCAAGGAGAAGATGGTTCCATGGTGATGGAAACACAAGCTTAAGTTTTGAAGATATGTAATATTGCAAGTGTTGTAATAGATAGGTTTTTCACCTAGGGTTGCCTTTATGATCTTCATTTGGTCTCTTGAAGATCATATTTAGTTTGGCCATGCTATGCCATGTTTACATATTTTTTCATTTGGTATATGATGCTTATGTGATAAATTATATATATGCATATAGGATGCTAAAATATAATGATATGTAATGCAAGACATGATAATAATTTAGTTGAACCCTCATTAATAATTTAAGTCTAAATGCCATCCACGTTTTGAACACCTATCAAAACTAAGATTGTATTAAAGTAGGTATTACCAAAGCAATATGCTTTAAACATTCCTAGCTAAGTAGGATGAGTAATAGTGCTACTCATATGTTTTAAAATTGGTTAAACTTAATTAGGCTATCAAAATGGTTTTGGGCCTAAGGCATTAGATGGAATTCAACATGCTATGACATATGATGTCAATATTCAATAATTACTAAGAGTTACATGAGATGTAATTGGTAAAGATGTTACCTACCTAAATAACTTGATTTTAAGCGTCATGCCAAAGCTGAGTTTAGAATTAAGTGAAATATGGATCTTAGCCTACTAAAATATTTCTTTAGAGGGTTATATTTTTAGTAGGAGTTTAAATAATTTTAACCTCATTATTAATTAAAATTTGACTTTGCATATTTATTTTGTAGATGGTTGCTAATAATAATTCCACCTTATCACTGTGATCTATCCTTGAGAAGGAAAAACTGAAAGAATGTGGGACTAATTTTGTTGACTGGTTTAGGAACCTGAGAATTGTTCTCAAACAAGAGAAAAAGTCCTACGTGCTTGATGAAGCTGTCCCTGACCCACCTCCTGCTGATGCTTCTAATGCTGCTAAGAGTAAGCATAAGAAGCATGTGGATGATTCCAATGACATAGGATGTCTTATGTTGGCTACTATGTGTCCAGGACTTCAGAAGGATCTGGAACACTTAGAGGCTTATGAGATGAGTGTGCATCTCAAACAAGCTTTCCAACAACAGGCTAGGCAAGATAGGTTTGACACCACTATTGCATTATTTGACTGCAAAATGTCTGAAGGTGAATCTGTTAGTGCTCATGTTTTGAAGATGAAAGGCTATCTAGATCACCTTGCTAGACTTGGATATCCCCTGAGTTTAGAACTCTCCATGGATTTGATCCTACATTCATTGCCTAGCAGTTTCTCACAGTTTTTCATGAACTATAACATGAATGACATGGAGAAATCCATTCCTGAGCTACATGGTATGCTCAAAACTGCTGAGGGGAATATCGAAAAGCCTACCCAAATATTGAATGTCAATATTAAACAAATGAAAAAGAAAGCCAAAGATACTAAAGGAAAGGGTAAGGCAAAAGGTGCTAAAGGGGCCAAGGGACAAGCTAAACCAAAACCTAAACCTAAGGCTAAAGTTCCTAAGGAAGGGACTTGTTTCTATTGCAACAAGCCTGGGCATTGGAAGAGAAATTGTCAACTCTATTTGGATGAGTTAAAGAAGTTGAAGGGTAGTGCAACTACATCTTCAGGTATTTATGTTATAGAAATTAATTTATCTATTCCTTCTTCCTGGGTATTAGATACCGGATGTGGATCTCATATTTGTACAATATGCAGGGACTCAAAAGGAGTAGGATGCTGAAGAAGGGAAAAGTGGACCTATGTATTGGCAATAGAGCAAGAGTTGCTACTATAGCTGTAGGAACTTATGAACTTGTTATGCCCAATGGGTTTTTGTTAATTTTGAACAATTGCTTTTATGTTCCTACTATGAGTAGGAATCTTATTTCAATATCTATTTTGGATGATGAAGGTTATTCATTTTTTATTAAGAATAAGAAATGTTATATTTTTGATAAAAATGATTTGCTTTATGGTATTGCAAATTCTTATAATGGCCTTTATATCCTTAATCTTGATGATTCTAATGGTAATGATATCTATAACATAACTTCTAAGAGAACTAAGCCAAATGAGTTAAACCCTACTTATTTATGGCATTGTCGCCTTAGCCATATAAATGAGAAACGCATTTCTAAGCTCCATCAAGATGGATTATTAAATTCATTTGCTTTTGAATCATTTGAAACATATGAGTCTTTTTTGCTTGGTAAGATGACAAAGGATCCTTTTACTGTGCATAGTGAAAGGGCTAATGATTTATTGGGCTTGATACATACAGATGTATGTGGTCCTTTTAGCATTAGTGCCAGAGGAGGATTTTGATACTACATTACTTTTACCGATGATTTCAGTAGGTATGGCTATGTCTACCTAATGAAACATAAGCATGAGTCTTTTGAAATGTTTAGAACTTTTCAAAATGAAGTACAAAATCAACTTGGTAAAACAATTAAACTACTTCGATCAGATCGAGGAGGTGAATATTTGAGCCAAGAGTTTGATGATCATCTAAGGGATTGTGGAATTGTTTCACAACTAACTCCTCCAGGAACTCCACAGTGGAATGGAGTTTCTGAAAGGAGAAATCAAACTCTATTAGATATGGTTCGATCAATGATGAGTCAAGCGGATCTTCCTTTATCTTTTTGGGGTTATGCCTTGGAGACAGCTGCATTCATTCTGAACCGTGTACCATCTAAGGCGGTTGAAAAGACACCATATGAGATATGGACAGGTAAGACACCTAGTTTGTCTTTTCTTAAGATTTGAGGTTGTGAAGCTTATGTGAAAAGACCAGTTTCAAATAAGTTAGCTCCAAAGCCTATCAAATGAAATTTTGTGGGGTATCCCTAAGGAAACTAAAGGATACTATTTCTATACTCCTTCAGAGAACAAAGTGTTTGTTGCTCAAAATGGGATCTTTTTGGAAAAGGAATTTCTTTCTAAGAGAACTAGTGGGAGTATAGTAGAACTTGAGGAAACTCAAGTACCACAAGAAATCATTGAGCCGTCTATAGAGCCTATTTCAGAACCATAAATAGTGTGGAGTCTAAAGATGTAACACAAATCCCTCGCAGGTCTGATAGGACACGTCGTCAGCCAGAGAGATATGAATTTCTTGTGACTGATGATAGTGAAGTAATGCTCATAGATAAAGATGAGCCTACTACCTATCAAGAACCTGTGTCAGGTCCAGATTCAGACAAATGGCTTGGAGCCATGAAATCTGAGATGCAATCTATGTTTGACAACCAAGTTTGGTCTTTAATTGATCCTCCAGAGGGTATTAAGACTATTGGTTGCAAATGGGTTTTCAAGAAGAAAACTGACATGGATGGGAATGTGCAGACCTATAAAGCAAGGCTTGTTGCAAAAGGTTTCAAGCAAACTCATGTTATAGACTATGATAAAACCTTTTCACCAGTTTCTATGCTTAAGTCTGTTAGAATTCTCATTGCCATTGCAGCATACTATGATTATGAGATATGGCAAATGGATGTCAAAACCGCTTTCCTTAATGGAAACTTGCTTGAGGATGTGTATATGACACAACCTGAGGGTTTTGTAAATCCTGAGAATTCTACAAAGGTTTGCAAGCTTCAAAGATCCATTTATGGATTGAAGCAAGCATCTCGAAGCTGGAATCTTCGTTTTGATGAAACAGTTAGGAACTTTGGTTTCATCAAGAATGAAGATGAACCTTGTGTTTACAAGATGGTTAGTGGGAGTGCAGTAGTGTTTTTAGTTTTATGTGTGGATGACATATTACTCATTGGGAATGATATCCCTACCTTGCAAAAGGTTAAGACTTGGTTAGGGAATTCTTTCTCAATGAAAGACTTAGGTGAGGCTGCCTATATCCTTGGTATAAAGATCTATAGAGATAGATCTACAAGGATAATTGGCCTGAGTCAAAGTACATACATAGATAAAGTGTTAAAGAGGTTCAACATGCAAGATTCCAAAAAGGGATTCTTGCCTATGTCTCATGGCATTCATCTCAGCAAGAGTCAATGTCCTATGACATCTGATGAGCTTGATCGAATGAATAAGATTCCTTATGCTTCTGCTATAGGATCTATTATGTATGCCATGTTATGTACTAGACCAGATGTCTCATATCCATTAAGCGCAACTAGTAGATTTCATGATCCTGGTGAAGGTCACTGGACAGCTGTCAAGAATATTCTTAAGTACCTTCGAAGGACTAAAGATGTATTCTTGGTTTATGGAGGTTTGGAAGATGAGCTAGTTGTAAATGGTTACACAGATGCTAGTTTCCAAACTGACATAAATGATTTTAGATCGCAGTCGGGTTTTGTATTCACATTGAATGGTGGAGCTGTTAGTTGGAAGAGTTCAAAACAAAGCACTGTGGCTGATTCTACAACAGAGGCTGAGTATATAGCAGCATCAGATGCAGCTAAGGAAGCAGTCTGGTTGAAGAAATTCATCACTGAGCTAGGAGTGGTGCCTAGCATTGCAAATCCTGTGGACATTTATTGTGACATCAATGGTGCCATAGCACAGGCAAAAGAGCCTAGATCTCATCAAAGGTCTAAGAATATACTCAAGCGTTTTCACCTCATTCGAGACATTATCGATAGAGGAGATATCAAGATATGCAAAGTTGACACAAATGATAACATAGCATATCCATTAACAAAGCCTCTCTCACGGGTCAAGCATGATCAGTACGCTAGATCTATGGGTCTTAAAAATTTGTAGGCCTAGTGCAAGTGGGAGATTGTTAGTGTATGTGCCCTAGGCCATTTATTTGGATCTTTATGTTATACATTCATTATTAATAAATGAGGTTTTATTATCATTATTGTTTGTTTGCATGTTACACAATTTTGATATTTGTCCCTGGTTTATTATTGTTATAGAGATAAAAAAATAATTCTTAACCAGTATGAACATTGATTTGATAATCATCAGATGGTTATGTGTATAGTGATACAAATCAATTTCATAGATACTTGTTAGAGAACAATGTATTGGATAGACCCATCATGAGATTACTACATGGGTTAGTGTCATAAGTAAATCTAATGATTGTTATGTATTAATTCTTTGACTTGAGATTGTCATAGTTTCCAAAATAAGGACTATTATATTTTGACATGATCAAACATTATCCGTAACTGGATAGTAATAAAGGTTATGATCATATATGATAGAAATTATGAACAATCAAGATAGAATTTGTCCCTCCCTTTGAGAGAGATATCTTTTGGGCCCCTCGATAAGTGAGACTGTGAAATGCATGGCCGTGCTCAAATGAATTGATAGTATGATCAATTTCATTTGTTTTTTATCAGTCTACTTGGAGACCGAGTAATCATAAGTTTGGACAATATAAGTATGACGTTGACCATGACTTATGTTCAAGCTAGATATCGTGTGACAAAGGGATTAATGCATGTACTATTATTAGGCAAATTGGACATTCCTTATACTAATTGGGTAGTTGTAAAGCCTTGCTAGAGGCCAATTGCGACTTGTTGGATTAATAGAGATTAAATTGACTGCCAATTAATATGGGCCTGTGAGCGGGGATTTTCGCCCCCACTCCCGGTGGAATGGTTCTTGCGACTTCGGCACTATTTAGGCTCGGGGCCTTAGAGAACACGGACCTAAGTCCGGAGAAAATGGAGTCATCACCTGGACAGGCCGGGAAAAAGAAAGGGGCGGATGACTCAATTCCTAAGGATTCCCCAACTCCTTAATGGGTTCGAAAAGTTGGGTACGTGTGGAGAAGGTGAGAAATGGCCCAGCACCCCCACAATGCCCGGTTCATTGGAATCGGCCTCCTTTACAGGTCTTAATATTATAAAATTCTTAAATATAATAATATTATCCATACTACACACAATAAAAGAAAGCATCATTATATTAAAATCAAAGCAATGTCCAAACAAAACAAAACAAATAAATGGACACCCATCCAAGGATGGAAACATGTCCTTACATCACATGCCTAGATAGGACACCCACCAAAAGGTAGAAACATGCCCTTTACAAAGGTTCTAAAATAGAAAAGAAAATTAAATTACATGATGTTTAACTAATGAGGTACCCACCAAGTGGAAACATACATCTTACAACTTTTGGAAGTCTAAATTGATTGATAAAAGTAAATAATCATCCATAATAAATAAATCATTCATTAAAAGTATTTAAATATTAATAAAAATAAACATCCATCCATGATAAATTAAATAAATCAAGTATTGAAATCAAATAAATTATAGCATAAGAGATAAATCAAAGCAAAACCAAATATGGAATTGAATAAAACAAATAAAAGTTCAATTATAGCTACTATGACTTTTTATGGAATTAAAATAGATTAGGGTTTTATGTTCTAAAAGGATGGTAAGACTCTTTGATTAAAAAAATTAAGGTTTGAATGATGAAATCATAAAACTAGGGTTTTGAATACCTTAAAATACTTAAATTTGTGATTTTTGGTTTATTGAACTTTAAGCTACTGTGCAATTTTTGGGTTTTCATATTTTTATGTTTTTTATGTTTTAAAGGGATTAGGGTTCATAAAAATTAGGGTTTAAGATTTTAAAAGGTTTAGGGTTTACTATTTTAGATTTAAAAGTTGAATTAGGGTTTTAGGGTTTTGAAATTAGGGTTCTCGGGTAATGAAGAATTTATAGGGTTTTAGAAATTGATTTGATATTTTATGAAGTTTTATGAATTTAAGCAAAAGGATTAAAGTTTTTATAAGTAGAAAAGATGTTTTTTAAAGCTTTTTGAATGAAATAGAACCTACTTTAAAATCTTAAAAGAAACAGAATTTGATTTTGGTTTTGTTAATGAATTTGTTCAATTAGGGTTTTGAGACTTTTGAAGAAGAAACAATAATAATTTGAAGTCTTTTTAGAAGAGAAGATCACGTTTTAGTGTTTTAACTTTGGAAAACTAAATTAAAGTTCTAAGATTTTTACTTTTGAAAAACACAAAAAAACCTAGTTTGGCTACTGTGTTAAAAAAATAGAATTTAGAATTTCATACCTTTTTTTGTAAGTTGCTCCAAAACTGCTTCTTCTTGGATGAACTAACTCCAAAGACAAGCCTTGGTTGCCTTTGAATTGCTTAATACGTGCTACTGCTGCTTTAAAGATCAATTGAATTGGGTTTCCCTTTTCCTTCCTTGATTTGGTTTCAAGAAAAATCAAGCTACTGTGAAAGTTTTTCCCTCCCCTGATTTGGTTTAATTAGCCCTTATTTATAGTGGTTTTAGGTTGTTAATTCCTAATTCCCCACGTCAATTAATATTAATAAAAAAATAAATTAAAACTTAATTGAATTAGGTTTCAAAAAATTGCGTTGAATAATTTTTCGCTGGCAAAAATTGTGGCAGCGGGCCCGTGGCGTGCCAGCCGTGGGCGTGCCAGCCCGTAGGAATTTCCTGCGGGAAGTTATTTTGCCCGCAGGAATTTCCTGCGGGAGAAATAACTTTGCCCACAGCTGCCCGCAGGAAATTCCTGCGGGACGTTATTTCACCCTCAAGAATTTCCTGCGGGCGAAATAACTTCGCCCGCAGCCCCCGCAGGAAATTCCTGCGGGAAGTTATTTCGCCCGCGCGACCACTTTTCGCTGCCGATTTTTTTTTTCGACTCCAATTTTTATTTTTATTTTTATTTTTTGAATTTTATTTGTTCATTTTCATTTTTTATTAATAAAAATTAAATACTGAGGTAAAAATTATTTAATTAAAATTATTTTGGATCAATTAAACAACAAAAATCATTTTGAACTAAATAAAGCATATTGGATCGGATTGGGTCAAAAATTAAGGGTCTACAGTTTGCCCCCTGCTTGAATGATTTGAAACCTTAGTGAAAGAGAGTGAAAAGTAAAAAGATTTAATTTTTTGAGATGGAGACTTGTTTTTGGTTCTGGACCCGAGCTAAGTTTTGGACTTAGACAAGATTCTAGGTTCTAGACCTAAGAGTAATTTGGGTTCTGGACCCGAACTAAGTTCTGGACATAGAAAAAATCTAGGTTCTTGACCTAAGAGTAATTTGGGTTCTGGACCCGGTTCGAGTTCTGGACTCAGGAAAGATTCTAGGTTCTAAACCTAAAGAAATTTTGGGTTTGGGACCCGGTTCGAGTTCTGGACTCAAGGGAAATTCTAGGTTCTCGACCTCAAGAAAATTTGGGTTTTGGACCCGGTTCGAGTTCTGGACTCAAGGATAATTCTAGGTTCTGGACCAAAGAAAAATTTGGGTTCTGGACCCGGTTCGAGTTCTGGACTCAAGCATAATTCTAGGTTCTGGACCTAAAGAAAATTTGGGTTTTGGACCCGAGATTGATTTGATTTGGGTACTTGGACCTGGGATTAATTTGATTTGGGTACTTGGACCCGAGATTGGGTACTTAGACCCGAGATTGGGTACTTGGACCCGGGATTGGATACTTGGACCCGAGATTGGGTACTTGGGCCCAGGATTGGATACTTGGACCCGAGATTGATTTGATTTGGATACTTGGACCCGAGATTAATTTGATTTGGGTACTTGGACCCGAGATTGGGTACTTGGACCCGGAATTGGGTACTTGGACCCGAGATTGGGTACTTGGACCCGAGATTGGGTACTTGGACCCGAGATTGATTTGATTTGGGTACTTGGACCCGAGAATGGGTGCTTGGACCTGAGATTGAGTTTGACTGACCTTTTATCATTTGAGAAGTCTGATTACTCCCATTGTTTTATGCATTGTGATTCTTCACCATCAAAATGGATCTTCACCCTTTGAGATAAGGTCTTCACCCTTAAAAATGGATCTTCATCCTCTGAGATTGGGTCTTCACCCTTGAAAATGGATCTTCATCCTTTGAGATCGGGTCTTTACCCTTGAAAAGTGGATCTTCATCCTTTGAGAATGGGTCTTCACCCTGGCTTCAGCTCTTTTAGCTGGATTGGTCTTTTGTCTTTTGCACCTTCATTCTTTTGAGAG
The DNA here is from genome assembly GCA_947685225.1 of Garcia nutans. Classification (NCBI taxonomy): domain Eukaryota; kingdom Viridiplantae; phylum Streptophyta; class Magnoliopsida; order Malpighiales; family Euphorbiaceae; genus Garcia; species Garcia nutans. The sequence goes on from CANTUV010000040.1 coordinate 14,612,355, forward strand.
TTCTAATGTTCCATTCTTTTGTTCTTCCTTTTCACAAAGATTTAGCTATTTTTAATTGGACCTTATATCCTCTCCTTGCCCCCCTGTGTGGCAAAATATTTGTAAGTGAGTTTAAAGATATTTGGTATATAAACCCAAAAATTGAAAAAGAGAAACTTTGCCCCCTGTGTAGGCTCAAACCAAAGATTTTTTCCATGCAAGCTTTGATTGATATTTTTCTTGTCTAGTTCTTCACACAAACATGCATTTCTTCTCTTTGCAAAATTACTGGAGCTTTCTCAAGCAATGGGCTTTCCATGCCCTCCCGATTTGACATCTTCTTTTGATTCTTCACTTCACAGAGTGTTTGCTGTTCACTTTGATAAAGAATAGACAATACAAGACAAGAAAGTACGATGTGATATGCTCATGTATGCATGATATGCATGAATAATACTTACAGTTGTTCCATTGACTCACAGACTGAGGTGATCAGCATAAGTGTTCTCATTGGTTCCGTTTTGACGCTTGTTCAAGTCTTGCATTGGAATGATCGAAAGCTTTGCATTTGTGGCTTTTATCTTCAAGATGATGAAAACACAAGTGGTGGAGACCCATAAGCAGCAGAGTCAGGGATGCATCTATTTCCAAATCATTTTTGTTGCCCAATGTGTCCTTTGGAGGTTCAACATACTTCCCTCAACTTGAAGGCTTTGTATGACCAAACATTTTTTGAAATTTTTTTGATTTGTTTTGAATTTTGATTTTGAAGTCAAATGTTAGCTTTTCCAAATTAATGTCAATATACCTCAGGACTTGATTTTCCAAATTAACATATCTACAACATGATAACCCTAGTTACTGTACTAAACTCAGGAATCATTTCTATTTAAGCAAGAACTGTTGCACTTCAGATAGGCACATACACATTACTTGGCCAAAGGTCTCATTTGAGTTTAAATATTGTCTATCTCATATGCATGCTTATCCAAACTATCTCCACTAATAGACTCTACCTACCAAGAGAGATCAACAGGTCTTTGATAGGCTTGAAATGGGGTCTATGAGGGACATGGGTTAAATGTAGGCCATTTTGAGATTGGAGCTGGTGTGACACAACAGACAAACCTTCACACTACAAATTTCTTGTCGAAACTTTAGACAGTTGGGAGCAATTTTTCTAGACTCCAAATTCATTCTATCTTTTTGGCATTAATCTGGATATTGACTAGGACAATTTTTGCCCTTGCAAAAAGTTTGGTTCCCAAATTCATTTCTTTTCTTCTTCCCCCTTTTATTTCACTTACTCTTCCCTATCATTTTGTCCTTCTTCCTTATAGGACTGTCAAGTACAGAACTTTCAAGAATTGGATGGTCTTTCTCCTTTTCCTCTAATTTTGATTGAATCCTTGGTTGGGTTGGACTAATTCAAGCCAAACTATCCAAATGGAAGCCTTTTGCTGCTTAGGTAAAAGAGAACTCAGTTGGCTTTTTGAACCATTTTGGGTTTTCTTTTTTTTTTTTTTCCTTTTTCTTTTCTTTTGCCTTTTTTTTTCGTTCTAGATCTAAAAGGGTTGTCTCGTTTGTACTAGCTTAGGCTTCCAATAATGGATGAATGGAGTAACATAAATCATCTTTAGTAGGGATAAATCATTTGTTACTCTAATGATGATGTTGTTTTGATATATTGGAGACATTAAGGGAACTTCAACTACCCTTAAGGTTTTGAGTGTAACAGCCCTATATCCCGTATACGTACCAAGCATGCTTAAACGATCGTAATATACGTATACTGAATATAGAAAATGCCACAATTTTAAAATAATACACAACAAATATCTATGTAAATAAGTGAAACCAATCTCAAACATTTTAAAAGAAATCCAAAAGACACCATATATAAAAATATTTATTAATTTACAGCGAAAGTTATTACAAATATGTTATAAATCAAAGATTACAAAACATAGAATATATATATACATGATTGGCAGCTCTTCTCTGATCTTTAAGTCCCAAAAGAAAATCCTCAATGTCTAGTCTCACTTGGTCTCGAGGAGCTCTCAGGTTCAACTCTGTCACCTGCGCGATCAAACACTATCGCGCTAAGCCAACGGCTTAGTAGTACAAAGTATACTAACATGATGCTTTAATATGATATAATGTCACAATTAATCTCATACATCATTTAAAAGAATATCACATTTCCACATCATACTTTGTTCAATGTCATAACAACATTCATATTACATCTTCATAGTTCCATTAATTTTACCATTCAAGAATCACATTAAATACAAAGACAAGCATGGGCCCAAAACACACTAATATGGCATTCAATTTTCAGAGTTAATGCTTTGGTTTTGTTATCACATTTATCATTATCATAAACCCAACTAGGCTTCAAGGATTAGGTTCAACCAAGCTTCAAGGGGAACAAAGCATGCTATGTATCAACCCAACTTGGCTTCAAGAACCAACCCAACCTAGCTTCAAGGGTTGTAACATCTCAATTAGGCTTCAAGGATCAAGAGATTGTTACCATTAGGCATGCCACCAACAACAAAACTCTGAAAATGAATAACACATTAGACACAAAATTCATTTATTATTTCATTCTCAATTCTCATCATCAATTAGGCAAACATGCCTTATGTCTTTCAATTGAATCATCATAGCCAATCACAATGGCTTCACATCATATTTGAGTTATCATAGCCAATCACAATGGCCTCATATCATATCATATCTCAATTCATATTACACATATAGCATCATTGATATAACATTTCAAAGTACATTATTCATATAACACATTACCATTCACAAGATGCCAATGCATAAAACATAACATTGTTCATATAGTATCATATGCATCATCAAATGTATGTTCAATCTCAACAAAGCAAGAAGAGCAAAGGACAATCACAGTAGCCAACACACTCAAGGGACACGGCCAAGCTTGTGGCCATGTCTCTCAACACAAATCAAGCCGAGGCAGACACGGGCAAGGGACACGGCCGAGACAGTGGCCGTGTCTCTCCAAAAATCATCCAACACGGCCAAATTTCCTTAAACTTGGCCGTGTCTCCCAAAAATTCTTTAGTTTGGCCGTGTCTCTTCCTTAGTTTGGCCGTGTCTCTCAAGAATAAAAACCCTAAACATGGCCAAATCTCTTTTGATTGAATTAAAACACATTAATCACAACATAACCTTATTCAAATGGGTATAATCAATGTCATTAACACTTATTTTACATATACATCACAATATTCACATTAACAATACATCAACAATACATTTAATCACTTACCACTTCAAAACCCTAAAACTAACATCATTCTTATTCTTTCAATATCAACATCCACTTAACTTACCATCTTCAAACCAAAACCAACACCAATTTAACTTTTTAACTTACAATCAATTTCAACACTTATAAACACATCTCAAACACACCTAATCATAATATTAACAAATCACAACTCACTTCAAACATAACAAAAGAAAACAAGAGAGTACTTACTTAAAATTGAGGCAATTTCACAAATCTCCAACTTAATCCTTTGATTCTCCCTTCAATTTGATTTTAGAAATCAACAAAAATCACTCTTGTTCTTTGGCTTTGGAGGGCCGGCCACCACAAGAGAAAGAGAAGAAGAAGAAAAGAAAATGAAGACAAGTCAACTTCTCTTCTTCTTTAAATCTCTACCAAGCAATTCTAACAAATCAAAATTACTTAAATGCCCTTTTCTATTTGTTCTCACTTCCTTTAAAACTCTTGCCCTCTTTAGTAATTTCACTCATCCCAAATTAAAATATCTTCTTCCCTTGACTCTCCATTTGACCAACATATATGTTATATATATATTAACATATATACAACATATACATTCCATTAACACAATCATTTCCTTTGCAAAAACATATATACATTTAATTCAAATCAAACAACAATTGTATTAAAACTTCTAGGGCATACATTGGGATATTACAATTCTCCCCCTCTAAAAAGAAATTTCGCCCTCGAAATTACCTGATATCAAGTCTGAAATAGTTGAGGATATTGATCTCGCATTGATTGCTCACTCTCCCAAGTTGCTTCTTCCTTTGCATGATTCTTCCACAAAATCTTCACAAGTGGCACTTTCTTATTTCTCAATTCTTTCACTTCACGTGCCAAAATAGCAACTGTTTCTTCTTCAAATGTCATATCTGAACTTACTTCGATAGATTCCATTGGCAAAACATGAGATGGATCCGACCTGTATCTCCTCAACATAGACACATGGAATACATTATGGATCCTGTCCAACTCAGGTGGCAAAGCAAGCCGATAAGCAACTGGCCCAACTCTTTCCAAAACTTCATACGGTCCAATGAAACGAGGACTCAATTTCCCTTTCCGACCAAACCTCAAGATCTTCTTCCAAGGAGACACTTTCAAAAATACCTTATCTCCCACATTATACTCAATGTCTCTCCTCTTCAAATCTGAATAAGATTTCTGTCGATCTGAAGCTGCTTTCAACCTATCTCGAATCATTTTCACTTTCTCTTCAGTTTCTTTAACCAAATCAGGACCAATTAACTTACCTTCACCAAGTTCATTCCAACATAGAGGTGTCCTACACCGTCTACCATACAATGCCTCGAATGGTGCCATACCAATGCTGGATTGATGACTGCTGTTGTAAGCAAATTCCACAAGTGGTAAGAATCCATCCCAACTTCCAGAGAAATCAATGACACAGCTTCTCAACATGTCCTCGATAATTTGTATCACCCTCTCAGACTGCCCATCTGTCTGCGGATGAAAAGCAGTGCTGAAATGCAATCGAGAACCCAATGCACCATGTAAACTCTTCCAAAACATGGAAGAAAATCGGGGATCTCGATCAAACACTATAGAAATTGGGACACCATGCAACTTCACAATCTCATGGATATACAGCTCAGCTAACCTCTCCAAAGAGTAATCCATCCGAACCGGAAGAAAATGAGCTGTCTTAGTCAGCCTATCAACAATTACCCAAATAGCATCATGCTTCCTTTGTGTCAATGGTAAACCAGACACAAAATCCATTGTCACTCTTTCCCATTTCCATTCAGGCACTGACAAAGGTTGAAGTAACCCTGTTGGAACTTGATGCTCAGCTTTTACCCTCTGACATGTGAGACATTTGGATACAAACTCCGCTATGTCTCTCTTCATACCAGACCACCAGTAATACTGCTTCAAATCATGATACATCTTTGTATTGCCCGGATGCATAGTAAACACTGACTGATGTGCTTCTTCTAAAATGATCTTTCTCAAATTAGCATCATCAGGTACACACAATCTGTTCTTAAACCAAAGACTCCCATCATTTCTCACAATAAAATCTCGACTCTTTCCATTCTGGCAATCTGAAACAATCTTTTGAGTCTTCTCATCAGCCACTTGAGCTTCTTTAATCTGATCCAACAACACCGGTTTCAATTGCAATTGTGCTAACAATGCACCATCATCATAAGATACAAATCTAGCATGCAACGCTCTCAACTCAACAAGCAACGAGAGCGAATAAACAGTCAAACCTGCTAAAGACTTCCAACTCAAGGCATCAGCAACAACATTTGCTCTACTAGGATGATAATCGATCAAACAGTCGTAGTCTTTAATCAACTCTAACCATCTCCTCTGTCAAAGATTGAGCTCTCTTTGGACACCCAAATATTTTAAACTCTTATGATCAGTATAGATAAAACACTTCTCCCCATACAACTAGTGTCGCCAAATCTTCAATGCAAACACAATGGCTGCTAACTCTAAATCATGGGTCGAATAATTGAGCTCATGCGGTTTCAACTGTCGAGAAGCATAATCTATAACTTTACCTTCTTGCATCAGAACACAACCCAAACCATGATGTGAAGCATCACTGTAGATCACATATGGTTTATCTTCCACAGGTAAGGTAAGAACAGGCGCTTGAGTCAACATTTCTCTCAACTGATCAAAGCTACCCTGACACTGATCTGTCCACACAAATCTAACTCCCTTTCGAAGCAATCTGGTAAGTGGAGTAGCTATCAAAGAAAATCCTTTCACAAACCGTCGGTAATAGCCTGCCAAACCCAGAAAACTTCTAACTTTAGTCACAGATTTTGGTGGACTCCAATTCAAAATAGCTTCAACTTTACTCGGATCAACTCTAATGCCTTCTGCTGAAACTATATGATCGAGAAAAGTTACTTGATCAAGCCAAAACTCACACTTCGACAGTTTAGCAAACAATTGCTTCTCTCTCAAAATTTGCAACACAATCCGCAGATGCATGTCATGTTTCCTCCTCATTACGCGAATACACCAAAATGTCATCAATAAAGACCACTACAAACTGATCCAGATAGGGCCTAAACACCCTATTCATCAAATCCATAAAAGCTGCAGGTGCATTCGTCAAACCAAAAGGCATAACTAGAAACTCATAATGCCCATACCTTATACTAAAGGCTGTCTTAGGAACATCTTCAGCTCTGACCCTCAACTGATGGTTCCCTGATCTCAAATCAATTTTGGAAAACACTGCTGCACCCTTCAATTGATCAAAGAGATCATCAATTCTAGGCAAAGGATATTTATTTTTAATAGTCACCTTATTCAATTGCCTATAATCAATACACAATCTAATAGTACCATCTTTCTTCTTCACAAACAAAACAGGAGCTCCCCACGTGAAACACTAGGGCGAACAAACCCTTTATCCAACAACTCCTGCAATTGCACCTTCAATTCTCTCAATTCAGCAGGTGCCATTCTATAAGGAGTAATAGAGATAGGAGTGGTACCAGGCAATAATTCAATACCAAACTCCACCTCTCTCTCAGGAGGCAACCCTGGCAACTCCTCTGGAAACACATCTGGAAATTCTGCAACTGTAGGTATACTATCAATTTGAGAACCCCTTACTCTCGTATCCACAATATGAGCAAGGTAAGCATCACACCCTTTTCTAATCAATCTTCTAGCTGCAACAGCTGAAACAAACAAGGATGCTAGCTGTCCCTGCTCACTAGATACTAACACCTCTCTACCATTGCTGGTTCTCAAAGTAACAACTTTCTTTTTACAGTCTACCACAGCTCCATGTCTAGATAGCCAGTCCATGCCTAGGATCACATCATATTCCTTAAAAGGCATCTCAATCAAATCTCCAAGAAACTCTTCACCTTGAACCACCACTGCACTATCTCGGTGCACTCTGCTAACAATCACACTATGCCCTAAAGGATTTGTCACCAATACATCAAATCCTAGGGATTCAGCATGCAATTCAGGCACAGGCAGAACAAATGCACTAATATATGAATGCGTGGATCCGGGATCAATCAAAATAAGTACTGAAGTATCAAATAAAGAGAAAGTACCAGCAATGACTGCAAAAGCATCTAGTTGTTTCTGCATCACATAAATCCTCTGAGAAGATCCAGCCTCCTCTGGTCTACTCTCCCTGGATGTAGAACCTCCTCTAGAACTGAACCCAGATCTGCCTCCTCTGCTGAAACCTCTGCCTCCTCGACCTCCCCTCACACTAGATCGAGAAGCTGCAGAATCTACTGACATCTATTCCTGCCTCTCAGGACAATCTCTAACAAAATGATCAGGTGATCCACATCTGAAACATACCCCTGCTACACCAGTCTTCCAACAAGTACCACCATGTGGCCTACCACAATGAATGCATATGGGTAAGGTGGATCTCTGCATCACTGGGGTCGGAGCACTCGCCACTGAAACTGTAGGTCTAGATCTCTGCCTCTGAAACTGTACTGACCTACCAGCTGGCCTCTAACTCCTACTAACCCGAGGAACAAAACTTCCTTTACCTCTTTTCACAGATGAAGACCCTGCCTCAAACTGGGGCCTTCTAACCCTGATCTCTTCCTCTGAAGCAGCTGCAATAACCTGAGCTCTTTCCACACTCCAAGCTGCTGCCACAAGCTGGGAAAAATCATGATATCTAGATCCAGCCACAAGACACAAGATAGAGGGCCTCAATCCCTCCTCAAATCTCCTGCATCTATCTATCTCATCAGATATAATACCCCCAGCATACTGGGTCAACCGGATAAACTCTAACTCATATTCCGTCACAGTCCAGTGATCTTGCTTCAACCTTAGAAACTCCATTTTCTTCACATCCTTATACTCCCTCGGAGTATACTTTAATTCAAACTCTCTTAGAAAATCAGCATAGGACAAGGTAGGTGGATCATCCATAGCATGAGGCACTGTCTTCCACCAGTTATATGCATCCTTCTGCAACAAGGATCTTGCATAATCAAAATTTTCTTCTAGAGTGGCTTGTAACTGAACAAATATTCTCTGTACTTTATCTAGCCACTGCTCAGCTACAGCTGGATCAATAGTACCCAAGAAATCTTCTGCTCCGTACTTCCTTAATTTATCATACTATCTCACTGATACCAAAGGCTATGGGGGTGGCAATGGTTGCACTGGTGCTTGCCTCATAATCTCTACCACATGCCTAAGCCAAACTGGTGGAACATCCTCACCAGCTGGTCCCCCCGACACAGAAGCAGGTGCCTCTCCAACACTATCCACTCTAGCTCCATCATTAGGAGAAACACTCTCCGCACTACCCTCAACTGACTGACTCAAATGAGGATCCATCACAACCTATATCTGCAAACACAGCAGAATACTTTTCATTAAAGATCAGAGACTGCCAATACCAACATGTATGTTATTCAAAAATCCACTTTTTAAAATCAAAACATTCTTTTTCTTACACTTGACCTAGGTTGAGAATGTCAAACCTAGGCTCTGATACCAAAACAGTTGTAACACCCCTATATCCCGTATACGTACCAAGCATGCTTAAACGATCATAATATACGTATACTGAATATAGAAAATGCCACAATTTTAAAATAATACACAACAAATATCTTTGTAAATAAGTGAAACCAATCTCAAACATTTTAAAAGAAATCCAAAAGACACCATATATAAAAACATTTATTAATTTACAGCGGAAGTTATTACAAATATGTTATAAATATAAGATTACAAAACATAGAATATATATATACATGATTGGCAGCTCTTCTCTGATCTTTAAGTCCCAAAAGAAAATCCTCAATGTCTAGTCTCACTTGGTCTCGAGGAGCTCTCAGGTTCAACTCTGTCACCTGCGGGATCAAACACTATCGCGCTAAGCCAACGGCTTAGTAGTACAAAGTATACTAACATGATGCTTTAATATGATATAATGTCACAATTAATCTCATACATCATTTAAAAGAATATCACATTTCCACATCATACTTTGTTCAATGTCATAACAACATTCATATTACATCTTCATAGTTCCATTAATTTTACCATTCAAGAATCACATTAAATACAAAGACAAGCATGGGCCCAAAACACACTAATATGGCATTCAATTTTCAGAGTTAATGCTTTGGTTTTGTTATCACATTTATCATTATCATAAACCCAACTAGGCTTCAAGGATTAGGTTCAACCAAGCTTCAAGGGGAACAAAGCATGCTAAGTATCAACCCAACTTGGCTTCAAGAACCAACCCAACCTAGCTTCAAGGGTTGTAACATCTCAATTAGGCTTCAAGGATCAAATCCAACCTAACTTCAAGAGATTGTTACCATTAGGCATGCCACCAACAACAAAACTCTGAAAATGAATAACACATTAGACACATAATTCATTTATTATTTCATTCTCAATTCTCATCATCAATTAGGCAAACATGCTTATGTCTTTCAATTGAATCATCATAGCCAATCACAATGGCTTCACATCATATTTGAGTTATCATAGCCAATCACAATGGCCTCATATCATATCATATCTCAATTCATATTACACATATAGCATCATTGATATAAAATTTCAAAGTACATTATTCATATAACACATTACCATTCACAAGATGCACAATGCATAAAACATAACATTGTTCATATAGTATCATATGCATAATCAAATGTATGTTCAATCTCAACAAAGAAAGAAGAGCAAAGGACAATCACAGTAGCCAACACACTCAAGGGACATGGCCAAGCTTGTGGTCGTGTCTCTCAACACAAATCAAGCCGAGGCAGACACGGGCAAGGGACACGGCTGAGACAGTGGCCGTGTCTCTCCAAAAATCATCCAACACGGCCAAATTTCCTTAAACTTGGCCGTGTCTCCCAAAAATTCTTTAGTTTGGCCGTGTCTCTTCCTTAGTTTGGCCGTGTCTCTCAAGAATAAAAACCCTAAACATGGTCAAATCTCTTTTTATTGAATTAAAACACATTAATCACAACACAACCTTATTCAAATGGGTATAATCAATGTCATTAACACTTATTTTACATATACATCACAATATTCACATTAAGAATACATCAACAATACATTTAATCACTTACCACTTCAAAACCCTAAAACTAACATCATTCTTATTCTTTCAATATCAACATCCACTTAACTTACCATCTTCAAATCAAAACCAACACCAATTTAACTTTTTAACTTACAATCAATTTCAACACTTATAAACACATCTCAAGCACACCTAATCATAATATTAACAAATCACAACTCACTTCAAACATAACAAAAGAAAACAAGAGAGTACTTACTTAAAATTGAGGCAATTTCACAAATCTCCAACTTAATCCTTTGATTCTCCCTTCAATTTGATTTTAGAAATCAACAAAAATCACTCTTGTTCTTTGGCTTTGGAGGGCCGGCCACCACAAGAGAAAGAGAAGAAGAAGAAAAGAAAATGAAGACAAGTCAACTTCTCTTCTTCTTTAAATCTCCACCAAGTAATTCTAACAAATCAAAATTACTTAAATGCCCTTTTCTATTTGTTCTCACTTCCTTTAAAACTCTTGCCCTCTTTAGTAATTTCACTCATCCCAAATTAAAATATCTTCTTCCCTTGACTCTCCATTTGACCAACATATATGTTATATATATTAACATATATACAACATATACATTCCATTAACACAATCATTTCCTCTGCAAAAACATATATACATTTAATTCAAATCAAACAACAATTGTATTAAAACTTCTAGGGCATACATTGGGATATTACATTGAGAACATCAACTATCCTTATGGTCTTGAGAACTTCAACTATCTTCATAGTCTTGACTATTCATTTCTTTCTTTGATCTTCTTGCCTTTTCACCTTTGTGATCATAAGACTTGTCAAAAGTATCACAACAGCTCAAGGTAGGTTGTTGAGTTTATATGCCAATGAAAAGAAAGCTAAAATTTTATGAAGGCTCAAAGGGACAACTAGGGATTAATATTTAATTGGGTGGATACTAGTTGTTGGCTAATCAAACAATGCTTAGATCATCTCTCCCTTAAATAAGCAGAGTTCAATTTTACCTCGAAAGTTTGTCAAAGCATGTTCTAAGATTGACTAAGACCTAGACGAAGATAATTATGCAGGAGCCCTCTCTAAGTAAGCATACACAACTCAATGCTATAGAGCAATTCCCTCACCTAGTAAAGTCATTCAAGTCATGATGCATAAATATATTAATTCATGAATTATTAAGCTAGATTTCTCATTGGTTGAGCACCAAAATGAACAAAGACCAACAAAAATTTTGATGAAAGTAATTTATTCAAACAACTTTAAATTTGAAAAACACGATTGTTCCAATTTAAATATTAAAGAAAGTAAAATTGAAAAGCAATATTCAAGCTAAGGAAAGTTTGTTGAGTTTAAGCTTCTTTTTCTTTCATATCTTCAATATCCCCATCTTGAAAGGATGATAAAACAAAGTCTTCTTCCAATCCTTTTCCCACCATGAAGGTTGCTGGTAGTGGCACTCTGTTGAACCTTAGAAATGGATTATCTTTGGTGTTGGGCTTGTCCTGCTCGGGCAACTTGCCATTATCAATTAAATTCTGGATCTCATGCCTCAACTTCATACAATTATCCATTTCGTGTCCAGGCCTTTGATGGAATGGGCAAAATGTATTAGTATCAAAGTTAGGTGGAAGAGGATTAGGCAAAGGACGAGGAGTCAAGGGTTGTAACAATCCCTTCTTTTGCAGCTTATTGAGAACCCAAGATAGAGGTTTCCCCAATTCTGAGAATTGTCTTTTATTCCCTTGACCGGTTATATTAACATCAACTTCTTTTTGCGTGCTTTGATTTCCAGACTGGTAATTCCCTTTCTCATTCCTCTTTATTGAAAAGCGATTCTTCTCTCTTTCCCACTCTTCAATTTGTAGAACAGCTTGGAGAAGATCTTTGAAATCACGGATGAGTGTATGAGACATCCTTTCACGAAGATTAGGCAACACCCCTCTCACAATCATCCTTATTTGATCGGATTCATTGGGCCTCTTCTTGAGTAAAGCGGCCTTATTTCTCCATCTCTTGACATAATCGACAAAATTTTCATTTGATCGTTGCCTAATGGACTCAACTTCCATTAAGGAAACTTCCATTTCAACATTGTATTCATATTGTTGGATGAAGGCTTTGTAAAGTAGATCCCAACTCTTTTGTGTTCCATCATCCAAGGTATTGAACCAATTTTGGACAACAGGGTCAATGAGAGCATAAAGTACCTTAGGGTTTGAGCCTTAGTAGCTCAGGCAGATTGCATGGCAGTGATATATTGTTTCACATGGAGATGAGGATTTCCAGTGCCATTGTACTTTGCAAAGGAAGGCATCTTGAATTTATAAGGGACCTCTTCATCTTGTTCAAATAGTTCGTCGACCTCAGACTTCTCTTCGGTTTTCAGCTTCTTCTCAAATTTCTTTTCTAAATTAGCAATCATCTTCTCAACATCAGATGTCTTTGTCTTTTCAATAGTTGCCTTCTCGATAGCCTTCGATTCTTTCTTCTTTTCTTGAACCTCTTGGTAGTATTGAGCCCAATCATCATCATCATCAATGACCACCTTTTCATCATCAAAAGCTACTTCATTAATTTTAGTCTTCCCTTTGTCCTTTGGTTTCTTAGTGCTAGCAGATGCCTCGGCATGGTTTTCTAAGATTGCAGTCAATTGGTTCTTCATGGTCTCAGCTAGGGCCTCTTTGATTTCTTCCATCTTGGCATTAAGGGCCTTAGAGAACACATGCCTAAGTCCGGAGAAAATGGAGTCGCCACCCGGACGGGCTGGGAAAAAGAAAGGGGTGGATGACTCGATTCCTAAGAAATCCCTAACCCCTTAATGGGTTCGAAAAGTTGGGTATGTGTGGGGAAGGTGAGAAATGGCCCAGCACCCCCACAACGCCCGGTTCATTGGAACCGGCCTCCTTTACAGGTCTTAATATTATAAAATTCTTAAATATAATAATATTATCCATACTACACACAATAAAAGAAAGCATCATTATATTAAAATCAAAGCAATGTCCAAACAAAACAAAACAAATAAATGGACACCTATCCAAGGATGGAAACATGTCCTTACATCACATGCCTAGATAGGACACCCACCAAAAGGTAGAAACATGCCCTTTACAAAGGTTCTAAAATAGAAAAGAAAATTAAATTACATGATGTTTAACTAATGAGGTACCCACCAAGTGGAAACATACCTCTTACAACTTTTGGAAGTCTAAATTGATTGATAAAAGTAAATAATCATCCATAATAAATAAATCATTCATTAAAAGTATTTAAATATCAATAAAATAAAAATCCATCCATGATAAATTAAATAAATCAAGTATTGAAATCAAATAAATTATAGCATAAGAGATAAATCAAAGCAAAATCAAATATGGAATTGAATAAAACAAATAAAAGTTCAATTATAGCTACTGTGACTTTTATGGAATTAAAATAGATTAGGATTTTATGTTCTAAAAGGTTGGTAAGACTCTTTGATTAAACAAATTAAGGTTTGAATGATGAAATCATGAAACTAGGGTTTTGAATACCTTAAAATACTTAAATTTGTGATTTTTGGTTTATTGAACTTTAAGCTACTGTGCAATTTTTGGGTTTTCATATTTTTATGTTTTTATGTTTTAAAGGGATTAGGGTTCATAAAAATTAGGGTTTAAGATTTTAAAAGGTTTAGGGTTTACTATTTTAGATTTAAAAGTTGAATTAGGGTTTTAGGGTTTTGAAATTATGGTTCTCGGGTAATGAAGAATTTCTAGGGTTTTAGAAATCAATTTGATATTTTATGAATTTTAATGAATTTAAGAAAAAGGATTGAAGTTTTTATAAGTAGAAAAGATGTTTTTTAAAGCTTTTTGAATGAAATAGAACCTACTTTAAAATCTTAAAAGAAACAGAATTTGATTTTGGTTTTGTTAAAGAATTTGTTCGATTAGGGTTTTGAGACTTTTGAAGAAGAAAAAATAATAATTTGAAGTCTTTTTAGAAGAGAAGATCACGTTTTAGTGTTTTAACTTTGGAAAACTAAATTAAAGTTCTAAGATTTTTACTTTTGAAAAACACAAAAAAACCCTAGTTTAGCTACTGTGTAAAAAAAATAGAATTTAGAATTTCATACCTTTTTTTGTAAGTTGCTCCAAAATTGCTTCTTCTTGGATGAACTAACTCTAAAGACAAGCCTTGGTTGCCTTTGAATTGCTTAATACGTGCTACTGCTGCTTTAAAGATCAATTGAATTGTGTTTCCCTTTTCCTTCCTTGATTTGGTTTCAAGAAAAATCAAGCTACTGTGAAAGTTTTTCCCTCCCCTGATTTGGTTTAATTAGTCCTTATTTATAGTGGTTTTTAGGTTGTTTATTCCTAATTCCCCACGGCAATTAATTTTAATAAAAAAAGAAATTAAAACCTAATTGAATTAGGTTTCAAAAAATTGCGTTCAAAAATTTTTTGCTGGCAAAAATTGTGGCAGCGGGCCCATGGCGTGCCGGCCCGTGGGCATGCTAGCCAGCAGGAATTTCCTGCGAGAAGTTATTTTGCCCGCAGGAATTTCCTACGGGCGAAATAACTTCACCCGCAGCCGCCCGCAGGAAATTCCTGCGGGAAGTTATTTCGCCCGCAGGAATTTCCTGCGGGCGAAATAACTTCGCCCGCAGCCCCCGCAGGAAATTCCTGCGGGAAATTGTTTTGCCCGCAGGAATTTCTTGCGGGCAAAATAACTTCACCCGTAGAAAATTCCTGCAAGAAGTTATTTCGCCCGTAGGCCTGTGGGTGAACTGCAGCTGGCCCGACGGGCCCGGGCGACCACTTTTCGCTGCCGATTTTTTTTTCCGACTCTAATTTTTATTTTTATTTTTATTTGTTCATTTTCATTTTTTATTAATAAAAATTAAATACTAAGGTAAAAATTATTTAATTAAAATTATTTTGGACCAATTAAACAACAAAAATTATTGTGAACTAAATAAAGCATATTGGATCGGATTTGGTCAAAAATTAAGGGTCTACGGGGCCTATCGGGTCACACGCAAGAATGCGCTTTGGGCTGGATATAATATTAATAATATTAGATATTAGATATTAATATTTATTATTATTATTATTATTATATATTATTAGATAATATATTCAGAATCCTTATTAGATTTGGATTCTGAATTTGACTTACCTTATCCAATTTCGAATTGGATTCTGGAGTGATTATATTCACTCCAGACGTTAAGTCTTCTTAGAGGTAACATTAAAAAAAAAGAAAGAGAACAAAAAAAAGAAACCCTAATACGTTTTAGAGAAAGCGTTTTTCCAGCCTTCGTCGTTGCAGAGAGCTAGCACTCCAGATGGTAGCATTCGTGTGGATACGCGATAGAGGGTGTTTCACGATCGAGGCATCTCTTCCAAAATGTGATTTCAAATCATCAACAGGTTAGTTCTTTGAACACTTTCGTCGAATTAAACGAACAGCATGGATCCTGGTGGGAAATCAGAGATCAAAATTTTTTCCGCTGCCTGTTTTTGGTTTGCAGTGATCTCCTTGATTTCCTAACATTTTTGTCTCTCTTATTTGGCTCCTAATAAAAGATGCTTCTTTTCCTTTTATAATTTGTCATCACTTTTTGCTATTGTGTTTATTTATTTCATCCATACCTGGTCAAATACTTATAACAGTGCACATAGGACAATTTTAACATTAATTCTGGTTTATTAAATTAGGGAACAACCAAACATAAAGAAAGCATACACAAAATCACTCATGTTGCCAACTAGCCCTTTCGGGTTTTTTAATTGACGATTTTCTCTCATTTAGCTCTAATTGTTGCCTAGCCTACCCTTTTGGATTTTTGAAACTAGTGGACTGCTCTAACTTTTGCCTAGGCCACCCTTTTTGTGTTTTCAACCTAGCGAGCTTTCTTTTTTTATTATTATTATTATATTTTTTTTATTTTTTCATTTATACATAAAACCTCTTCAACTTATCGATGTTCACTGGCTCACTAAATTCGTTCCCATCCATGTCTGATAACTTCACCGCACCTTTGTTCATGACTTGTTTTATGACATATGGCCTGTAGACCCTTAATTTTTGACCCGGTCCGGTCCAATATATTTTAATTAGTCCAAAATAATTTTTGTGTTGTGCAATATATTTTAGTTAGTCCTAAATAATTTTTATGGTATCTTGATTAATTTTAATATTTATTTTAGTAAAAAATGATGAAATGAACAAAAATTCAAAAAAAAAATAATAAAAAAAAATCGGCGACGGAAAAATCGTCTCCGAAAGTCAGCGCGGGCCCGTGGGCATTTCGCCCGCAGGAAACTCCTGCGGGCAAAATTGCCCAGGCCATTTCGTCAGCAGAAATTTCCTGCGGGCGAAAAGGCCTACTGGCCCGTTCCGCGCGTGCTGCCGCAGCTAGCTGCGACAGTTTTTTTTTTTTGCCAGTGCAGATTTTCCACAGCAGTTTTTTTCGCCAGCAAAATTTTTCCGATGCAAATTTTTCGAAACCTAATACAATTAGGTTTTGGTTTCCTTTTCTTATTCAATAAAGATGTCGTGAATAATTAGGAATGAAGGATATAAAACTTCTATAAATATGGACTAAACAACACAAAAAAAAAGAGGAGAAATAGAGACGAAATTGGACAGAAGCTTGAACAAAAGTGGATCCAAATCCGTGAAGGAAATCAGCTTGAATCAAGCTGATTTTTTGAGGGAGCAGAAAAACGATTTAAGCAATTCAAAGGCAAAAAGACTTGTCTTTGACCTTGTTCATCCAAGAAGCAATTTTTGGTGAAACTTACAAAATAAGGTTTGAATTCTTAATTTCTTTTGTTTTTTTTTTCACAGTAGCTTAATCATCACTTTGTTTCTTTTAATTCAAAAATTTTAGGACCTCAATTCACTTTTTTTAAGGCTTAAAAATCTTAAATCGTGGCTTAATTTTCTAAAAGTTTAAAGATATTAGTTTTATTTCTTCAAAACCCCAAAACTAAGATTTGCTTTCCAAATTATCAAAACCCAAAATTGTGTTCTGTATCCTTCCAAAAGACTTAAAAAATATCTTTTTGCTCTTATAAACTTTAAATATTTTGCTTAAATTCATAAAACTTCATAAAATTATCAATTGATTTTCCAAATCCTAAAAATAACTCATTACCCGAAACCTTAAATTCAAAAGTCTTAAAACCCTAATTAAACTCCAAAACCTAAAATAGTGAACCCTAACCTCCTTAAAACCTTAAACCTTAATTTTTTCTAAACCCTAATCCTTTAAAACTTTAGAAAACCATATAAACACAAATATTTAATTTTACACAGTAAGTTTGAAACCATAATTCAATGAATAGCCATAAACCACAAATAAAAAATGTTTTAAAGTGTCCAAACCCTAGTTTCATGATTTCACCATTCAAATATTAAATAGTTAAACAAAGAGCTTTATCAACCTTTTAAAACATAAAACCTTAATCTATTTTAATTTCTAAAAAAACTCACAGTAGCCATAATTTAGACTTTTATTTGCTTTATTCAATTATATATTTGATTATGCTTTGATTTATTTTATATGCTTTAATTTATTTAAGTTCAATGCTTGGTTTATTTTATTTATGATGGATGGATGTTTACTTTCTATTGATATTTAATACCTTTGATGAATGATTTATTTATTTTGAATAGTTATTTACTTTTATCAATTTATTTAGATTTCCAAATGTTGTAAGAGGTATGTTTCCACTTGTTGAATACCTCATTAGTTAAATATCATGTAATTTAATTTGCTTTTCTATTTTAGAACCTATGTAAAGGACATGTTTCTATCTTTCGGTGGATGTCATATTTAGGCATGTGATGTAAGGACATGTTTCCATCTTCGGATGGGTGTCCATTTATTTGTCTTGCTTGGACCTTGCTTTAATTTCAAATATATTGATGCTTTCTTTTAATTATTGTGTGTAATATGGATAATGTTGTTATATTTAAGAATTTTATAATATTAAGACCTGTAAAGGAGGCCGGTACCAATGAATAGGGCGTTGTGGGGGTACTGGGCCATTTCTCACCTTCCCCACACGTACCAAACTTTCCGAACCCATTAAGGAGTTGGGGATTCCTTAGGAATCGAGTCATCCACCCCTTTCTTTTTTCCCGGCTCATCCGGGTGGCTACTCCATTTTCTCCAGACTTAGGTCCATGTTCTCTAAGACCCCGAGCCTAAATAGTGCCAAAGTCGCAAGAACCATTCCACCGGGAGTGGGGGCGAAAATCCCCGCTCACAGTGGCGACTCCACTGGGGATAAGAGAAGTTGATTCCGTTGGTCTTTATATTATTCTATTCTTTCTTATAATGATATTATCCATTGCATCATATTAGATTGCATCGTGTACGTGAGTTAGGACGCCCGTGTTACCCGTGTTGTGTTATGTAAGGGATAACATACTTTCACTCAAGGTATGGAGATCGAGCATGGCATAACCACTCATAGCCTCGTACCATTTGGTATATACTTGCTATGGGAACCTAAGCCTTTTAACCCAAAGACTAAAGCTCATGTAATTAGCCTAGTTACTTTCCTTAGGTTTTACCCCAAATGCATGTTGTTTGACTATGGTTAATTTATCTTGGCTTAAATCATGGCTTATTTGGTTTGTTCTTTTTCTAATATGACCTAAGTACATTGTAAGCTCAAAATAAATTTTTCTTTAGAAAATCCAAAAGACCAAAGCTATTTTCAATACTTTTCAAGATGGTCTTTGGACATAAAACTTTAAAAAAAACAAATAAAAAATTCTTTCGCTCATGGCCCAAATACTAAGCCCGAAATCTATTTTTCTAAAATATTTTTATGGGCTTAGAAACAAGATTATTTTCACCCAATCTTTTCTTACAAAGAGCTTGCAAAATATTGAAGTCAATTATGAAATACCAAAAATCAATTGTGGGCCTAGTTTTCACTAAGAATAAATTAACCATGGGCTTGTTTTTGGCATGAATCATTTGTTACCTTTATTCAAGTGAGAAATCTATCTATAATAAACCTATCAATTTAGTTTTAATCCAGCATAGCATAAAAGCTACTTTAGTTGGTTGAATGGATTAAAACCTAATTAATGGGAATTATCATGGATTGATTTCCATTTTCAAAAATATGGCTATTGGTTGAAACGTCCGAGGGAATTATTCGAATACAAGATGCCCCATGTTGGTATTTTGTTAATCATATACCTAGGAAAAGAAACTCGCCATTCGTGTATGGGTGTTATAAGGTTGGAAGGAACGTCCTATTTGTCCTTGTTTGTTAATTGTTTGTGCATACATGCATACATGCATAAATTTGCATCTCATATCATTGATCCTCTCTAGCTCAAAGCCCTGGATTATGAGAGTTCAAAAGCTTACGACAATCTGACCTACACCAGAGACGAAGTATCTAGCAACGACTCAATCACTTGCTCACCAAACATAATGGATCCCAAACAAATTCAAAGAATGGTGGATGATGCCCTCAATGACAAGATGGAAGAAATAAAAGAGGCCATGGCCGAGACCATAAAGAATCAACTAGCTGCAATTTTAGGAAACAATGCCGAAGCATCTGCTAGTGCCAAGAAAGTCAAGGGGAAGGCTAAAGTTGATGAGGTAGCTGTTGATGATGATAAGGTGATCATTGATGATGATGATGATTGGGCTCAATACTACCAAGATCCTCAAGACAAAAAGGAGCCGAAGGTTGTTGAGAAGGCAACTATTGAAAAGACCGAGACTTCTGATGTTGAAAAGATGATTGCTGATTTAGAAAAGAAATTTGAGAAGAAACTGAAAATTGAAGAAATGTCCGAAGTTGACAAATTATTTAAGCTAGATGAAGAAGTTTCGTACAAGTTCAAGATGCCATCTTTTGCAAAGTTTGATGGAACCGAAAATCCTCATCTCCATTTAAGCAGTATATCACTGCTATGCAGTCTGCCTAAGCTACTAAGGCTCAAACTCTAAGGTACTTCATGCTCTTATTGGATCCTACTGTTCAAAATTGGTTCAACACCTTAGATGATGGAACACAAAAGAGTTGGGATCTGCTTTACAAATCCTTCATCCAATAATATGGGTATAATGTCGAGATGGAAGTTACCTTAATGGAAGTTGAATCCATTAGGCAAAGGCCAAATGAGAATTTTGTGGACTATGTGAAGAGATGGAGAAACAAGGCTGCTTTGCTCAAGAAGAGGCCGGATGAATCCGATCAAATAAGGATGATTGTGAGAGCGGTGTTGCCTAGCCTCCGTGAGAGGATGTCCCATACACTCATCCGTGATTTCAAAGATCTTCTCTAAGCTGGTCTACAAATTGAAGAGTGGGAAAGGGAGAAAATCGCTTTTCAATAAGAAGGAATGAGAAAGTGAATTACCAGTCCAAAAATCCAAGCACGCAAAAAGAAGTTGATACAACTGGTCAAGCAAATAGAAGGCATTTTTTCAAAATTAGGGAAGCCACTGTCTTGGGTTCTCAATAAGCTACAAAAGAAGGGATTGTTATAACCCTTGACTACTCTTCCTTTGCCTAATCCTCTTCCACCTAACTTTGATACCAATGCATTTTGCCAATTCCATCAAAGGCCTGGACACGAAACGGACAATTGTATGAAGTTGAGGCATGAGATCCAGAATTTAATTGATAATGGCAAGTTGCCTGAGCCGGACAAGCCCAATACCAAAGGTAATCCATTTCCAAGGTTCAACAGGGTGCCACCACCACCAGCCTTCATGGTAGGAAAAGGATTGGAAGAAGATTTTGTTTTATCATCCTTTCAAGATGGGGATATTGAAGATATGAAAGGAAAGGAAGCCTAACTCAATGAACTTTCCTTAGCTTGAATGTTGCTTTTCAATCTTACTTTCTATAATATTTTGGAACTATTGTGCTTTTTAAACTTAAAGTTGCTTGAAATAAATTACTTTCATTAAAATTTTTGTTGGTCTTTGTTCATTTTGGTGTTCAACCAATGAGGAATCTAGCTTGATAATTCATGAATTAATATATTTATTCATCATGACTCGAATGACTTTACTAGATGAGGGAATTGCTCTATAGTAGTGAGTTGTGTATGCTTACTTAGAGAGGGCTCCTGCATAATTATCTTTGTCTAGGTCCTAGTCAGTCTTAGAACATGCTTTGACAAACTTTTGAGGCAAAATTGAACTCTGCTTATTTAAGGGAGAGATGATCTAGGCATTGTTTGACGAACCAACAACTATTATCCACCCAATTAAATATCAATCCCTACTTGTCCCTTTGAGCCTTCATAAAATTTTAGCTTTCTTTTCATTGGCTTACAAACCCCAATAACCTACCTTGAGTTGTTATGATACTTTTGACAAGTCTTATGATCACTAAGATGAAGAGGCAAGAAGATCAAAGAAAGCAATAAATAGTCAAGATCATGAAGATAGTTGAAGTTCTCAAGACCATAAGGATAGTTGATATTTTTAAGACCATAAGGGTAGTTGAAGTTTTCAAGACCATATGGGTAGTTGAAGTTCACTTAATATCTCTAATATATCAAGACAACATTAGAGTAATGAATGATTTATCCCTGTTAAAGAAGATCTATGTTACTCCACTCATCCATTATTGGAAGCCCAAGTCGGTACAAACAAGACAACTCTGTTTGAGCTAGAACAAAAAAAACAAAAAAAAGAGAAGAAAAGAAAACAAAAAAGACAAAAGAAAAGAAAAAGAAAGGGAAAAAAAGAAGAGAAAAAGAAAAAGAAGAAAAAAGAAAAGAAAACCTAAAAAGGCAGTTCAAAAAGCCAACTGACTTATCTTTTACCTAAGACAACAAAAGGCTTCCATTTGGTTTATAAGGACGGTTTGACTTGAATTGGTCCAACTCAACTAAAGATTCGATCAAAATCAAAGAAAAAAGAGAAAGACCATTCAGTTCTTGAAAGTTCTGTACTTGACAGTCCTACAAGGAAGAAGGACAAAAATGATAAAATTCTCAAAGAAAGGGAGGAGTAAGAAAAATAAAAAGAAAGAAAGGGAGAAGAAGGAAAGAAATGAATTTGGGAACCAAACTTTTTTTTGCAAGGGAAAAAACTATCCTAATCAAGATTCAGATTAATGCCAAGAAGATAGAAGGAATTTGGAGTCTAGCAAGATTGCCTCCAAGCTGCCTAAAATTCAAACAATAAATTAATAGTGTGAGGGTTTGTCCATTGTGTCACATCAGCTCTTATCTCAAAATGGCCTTCATTTAACCCATGTCCCTCATATACCCCATTTCAAGCCTATCAAAGACCTGTTGATCTCTCTTGATAGGTAGAGTCTATTAGTGGAGATAGTTTGGATAAGCATGCATATGAGATAGACAATATTTAAACTCAAATGAGACTTTTGGCCAAGTAATGTGTATGTGCCTATCTGAAGTGCAACAATTCTTGCTTAAATAGAATTGATTCCCGAGTTTAGTACGGTAACTAGGGTTGTCATGTTATAGATATGTTAATTTGGAAAAATCAAGTCCTGAGGTATATTGACATTAATTTGGCAAAGCCAACATTTGATTTCAAAATCAAAATAAAAAAAAAAGTGTTTTGTCACACAAAGCCTTCAAGTTAAGGGAAGTATGTTGAACCTCCAAAGGACACATTGGGCAAAGGAAATTATTATTGGTAAAGTTATGAAGAAACTACCAACTGACATACTGAAATATAGTTTGAAATGGATGCATCCTTGACTCTGCTGCTTATGGTCTCCACCACTCATGTTTTCAACATCTTGAAGATAAAAGCCATAAATGCAAAACTTTGGATCATTCCAATGCAAGACTTGAACAAGCGTCAAAACGGAACCAATGAGAACACTTCTGCTGATCACCTAGATCTGTGAGTTGATGGAACAACAGTAAGTATTATTCATGCATATCATGCATACATGAGCATATCACATTGCACTTTCTTGTCTTGTGTTGTCTATTCTTTGACAAAATGAACAGCAAACACGTTGCGAAGTAAAGAATAAAAAAAGATATCAAATCAGGGGGGGGGGGGCATAGAAAGCCCATTGCTTGAGAAAGCTCCAGCAATCTTGCAAAGAGAAGAAATACGTGATTGTGCGAAGAACTAGACAACAAAAACATCAATCAAAGCTTGCATGGGGGAAAAGGAGAGGATATGAAGGCTGGCTAAAAAGGGCTGAAGTTTTTGCAAAAGTGCAAAGGAAGAACAAAAAAGAATGGAATAAAAAAAATAGAATTCTCAAAAGAATGAAGATGCAAAAGACAAAAGATCAGTCTAGCTAGAAGAGCTGAAGCCAATATAAGACTTAATCTCAAAGGATGAAGATCCATTTGCAAGGGTGAAGACCCGATCTCAAAGGATGAAGATCCACTTCTCAAGGGTAAAGACCCGATGTCAAAAGATGAAGATTCATTTTCAAGGATGAAGACCCGATCTCAAAGGATGAAGATCCATTTTGAGGGTGAAAAACCACAATGCATAGAATAACCAGAGCAGTCAGATTTCTTAAATGATAAAAGGTCAGTCAAACTCAATCTCCAGTCCAAGCACCCAAAATTAAATCAATTTCGGGTCCAAGTACCCAAATCAAATCTAATCTCAGGTCCAAGTACCCAAATCGAATAAATCTCGGGTCTAAGTACCCAATCCTGGGTCCAAGTACCCAAATTCAATCCAAACTTGGGCCAAGTACCCAAATCAAATTCAATCCAATCTTGGGGTCCAAGTACCCTATCTCGGGTCCAAGCACCCAATCTCGGGTCCAAGTACCCAAATCAATTCAAGCTCGGGTCCAAGTACCCAATCTCGGGTCCAAGCACCCAATCTCGGGTCCAAGTACCCAAATCAAATTCAATCCAATCTTGGGTCAAAGTACCCAATCTCGGGTCCAAGTACTCAATCTTGGGTCCAAGTACCCAATCTCAGGTCCAAGTACCCAAATCAAATCCAATATTGGGTCCAAGTGCCCAATCTCGGGTCCAAGTACCCAATCCCAGGTCCAAGTGCCCAAATTCAATCCAATCTCGGGTCCAAGTACCCAAATCAAATCAGTCTCGGGTCCAAGTACCCAATCTCGGGTCCAAGTACCCAAATCAAAATCAATCTCAGGTCTAAGTACCCAATCCCAGGTCCAAGTACCCAAATTCAATCCAATCTAGGGTCCAAGTACCCAAATCAAATTCAATCCAATCTTGGGTCCAAGTACCCAATCTCAAGTCCAAGTACCTAAATCAAATTCAATCCAATCTTGGGTCCAAGTAACCAATCTCGGGTCCAAGTACCCTTCCAAGTGCCCAATCTCGGGTCCAAGTACCCAAATCAAATCAATTTGGGGTCCAAGTACCCAATCCTAGGTCCAAGTACACAAATCAAATCAATTTTTGGTCCAAGTACCCAAATCAAATCTAATCTCAGGTCCAAGTACCCAAATCAAATTCAACCTAGGGTCCAAGTACCCAAATCAAATTCAACCTGGGGTCCAAGTACCCAAATTCAATCCATTCTTGGGTCCAAGTACCCAAATCAAATCCAATCTCGGGTCCAAGTACCCAAATCAAGTTCAGTCTTGGGTCTAAGTACCCAAAACAAATTTAAATAACCATTTCAAAAATCAAGTCTTATTGCTTTTCACTCTCTTTCACTTAAGTTTCAGATCATTCAAGCAGGAGGCAAACTGTAGACCCTTAATTTTTGACCCGGTCCGGTCCAATATATTTTAATTAGTCCAAAATAATTTTTGTGTTGTCCAATATATTTTAGTTAGTCTAAAATAATTTTTATGGTATCTTGATTAATTTTAATATTTATTTTAGTAAAAAATGGTGAAATGAACAAAAATTCAAAAAAAAAATCGGCGATGGAAAAATCATCATCGAAAGTCAGCGCGGGCCCGTGGGCATTTCGCCTGCAGAATTGTTTTGCGGCCAAAATGGCCTACTGGCCCGTAGAGCGTGCGCTGCCACAGCCAACTGCGGCAGTTTTTTTTGCCAGCGCAGTTTTTCCACATCAGTTTTTTTTTTTGCCAGCGAAATTTTTCCGACGCATATTTTCCCAAACCTAATACAATTAGGTTTAAGTTTCCTTTTCTTATGCAAGAAAGATGCCGTGAATAATTAGGAATGAAGGATATAAAACTTCTGTAAATATTGACTAAACAACACAAAAAAAAGGAGGAGAAATAGAGACGAAATTGGACAGAAGCTTGAACAAAAGTGGATCCAAATCCGTGAAGGAAATCAGCTTGAATTAAGCTGATTTTTTGAGGGAGCAGAAAAATGATTTAAGCAATTCAAAGGCAAAAAGACTTGTCTTTGACCTTGTTCATCCAAGAAGCAATTTTTGGTGAAACTTACAAAATAAGGTTTGAATTCTTAATTTCTTTTGTTTTTTTTTTCACAGTAGCTTAATCATCACTTTGTTTCTTTTAATTCAAAAATTTTAGGACCTCAATTCACTTTTTCTAAGGCTTAAAAATCTTAAATCGTGGCTTTATTTTCTAAAAGTTTAAAGATATTAGTTTTATTTCTTCAAAACCCCAAAACTAAGATTTGCTTTCCAAATTATCAAAACCCAAAATTGTGTTCTGTATCCTTCCAAAAGACTTAAAAAATATCTTTTTGCTCTTATAAACTTTAAATCTTTTGTTTAAATTCATAAAACTTCATAAAATTATCAATTGATTTTCCAAATCCTAAAAATAACTCATTACCCGAAACCTTAAATTCAAAAGTCTTAAAACCCTAATTCAACTCCAAAACCTAAAATAGTGAACCCTAACCTCCTTAAAACCTTAAACCTTAATTTTTTGTAAACCCTAAGCCTTTAAAACTTTAAAAAACCATATAAACACAAATATTTAATTTTACACAGTAAGTTTGAAACCATAATTCAATGAATAGCCATAAACCACAAATCAAAAATGTTTTAAAGTGTCCAAACCCTAGTTTCATGATTTCACCATTCAAATATTAATTTAGTTAATCAAAGAGCTTTATCAACCTTTTAAAACATAAAACCTTAATCTATTTTAATTTCTAAAAAAAACTCACTGTAGCCATAATTTAGACTTTTATTTGCTTTATTCAATTCTATATTTGATTATGCTTTGATTTATTTTATATGCTTTAATTTATTTAAGTTCAATGCTTGGTTTATTTTTGTAACACCCCTTCCCAGCCTACGTGTGTAAGCCAAGTAGAGGCGCCACACTAACCTAATGTTGCTACCAATTTTACTTAGTCAAATTTTAGTTCTGGTTTTTACAGAAATTTGGCTAGAGGTTCGCCCAGAATTCTCAGGATTTACAAAACCCTCAGGTTGTGTCATGTACACATCCTCGAGTAAATTTCCATTAAGGAAAGCAGTTTTGACATCCATTTTCCATATCACATAATCATAGTATGCAGTAATGGCAAGGAGAATCCTAATAGATTTAATCATAGCAACTGGAGAAAAGGTTTCATCATAGTCTATACCATGAGTTTGTTTGAAACCTTTAGCAACCAACCTTGCTTTATAGGTTTGCACATTTCCATCCATGTCAATTTTCTTCTTGAAAACCCATTTGCAACCAATAGTCTTAATACCTTCGGGAGGATCAATTAAGGCCCAAACTTGGTTGTCAAACATGGACTGCATCTCAGAGTTCATGGCTCCAAGCCATTTCTCTGAATCTGGACCTGACACAGCTTCAAGATAGGAAGTTGGCTCATCTTGATCTATGAGCAAAACTTCACGACTTTCAGTCATGAGAAATCCATATCTCTCAGGCTGATGACGTGGTCTATCAGATCTGCGCAGAACTTGTGTAACATTTTTAGTTTCCACAATGGCTTATGGTTCTGAAACTGTTTCTACAGGCGGTTCAATATCTTCTTGTGGTTCTATAAATTCATCTAATTGAACTGTACTCCCACTAGTTCTTTTAGAAATGAATTCTTTTTCCAAAAAGGTTCCATTTCGAGCAACAAACACTTTGTTCTCAGAAGGAATATAGAAATAATATCCTTTAGTTTCCTTAGGATATCCCACAAATATACATTTAGCAGATTTTGGAGCTAAATTATCTGAAACTGGTCTTTTCACATAAGCTTCACAACCCCAAATCTTAAGAAAAGACAAACTAGGTGTTTTGCCAGTCCATATCTCATATGGCGTCTTTTCAACCGCTTTAGATGGTACACGGTTTAAAACAAAAGCAGCTGTCTCCAAGGCATAACCCCAAAACGATAATGGAAGATCTGCTTGACTCATCATAGATCGAACCATATCTAATAAAGTTCGATTTCTTCTTTCAGAAACACCATTCCACTGTGGAGTTCCTGAAGGAGTTAATTGTGAAACAATTCCATAATTTCTTAGATGTTCGTCAAACTCTTGGCTCAAAAATTCACCACCTCGATCAGATCAAAGTGCCTTAATAGTTTTACCAAGTTGATTTTGTACTTCATTTTGAAAAGTTTTGAACATTTCAAAAGCCTCATGCTTATGTTTCATTAGGTAGACATAGCCATACCTACTGAAATCATCAGTAAAAGTAATGAAGTAATTATATCCTCCTCTGGCACTAATGCTTAACGGGCCACATACATCTGTATGTATTAGTCCAAGCAAGTCATTAGCCCTTTCACCTTGTCCGATGAAAGGATTCCTTGTCATTTTTCCAAGTAAACAAGATTCACATTTATCAAATGATTCAAAATCAAATGAATCTAATAATCCATCTTGATGGAGTTTAGAAATGCGTTTCTCATTTATATGGCTAAGACGACAATGCCATAAAAATGTAGGGTTTAAGTCATTTGGCTTAATTCTTTTAGAGTTTATGTTATAAATATGATTCTCCCTAGAATCATCTAAGTCAAGGACATAAAGGCCATTAAAAGATCTTGCAATACCATAAAGCAAATCATCTTTATCAAAAATAGAACAGGTCTTATTTTTAATTAAAAATGAAAAACCTTCATCATCCAAAACTGAAATTGAAATAAGATTCCTACTCAGAGTAGGAACATAATAGCAATTGTTCAAATTTAAGAAAAAGCCATTAGGCATATGAAGTTCATAAGATCCTACAGCTAATGCAGCAACTCTTGCTTTATTCCCAACTCGTAGGTCAATTTCGCCCCTTTTCAGTGATCTACTCCTTTTGAGTCCCTGCACATTTGTACAAATGTGAGAACCACATGCAATATCCAATACCCATGAAGTAGAAGCAGATAAGTTAATTTCTATAACATATATACCTGAAGATGTAGTCGCACTACCCTTCGATTTCTTCAATTCAGCCAAATGAAGTGGGCAATTTCTTTTCCAATGCCCAGGCTCCTTGCAATGGAAACAAGTTCCTTCCTTAGGAACAGGTGCCTTGTGTTCTTTTGGCTTGGGCTGTCCCTTAGGCTTTGTAGCAACTGTTGCTTTACCCTTTTCCTTGCCTTTCTTCTTCATAGGCTTACCCTTATTGACATTCAATACATGGGTAGCCTTAGTGGGCTTTTTGATATTCCCTTCAGCAGTTTTGAGCATACCATGTAGCTCAGGAATGGACTTTTCCATGTTGTTCATATTATAGTTCATAACAAAATGTGAAAAACTGCTGGGCAAAGAATGAAGGATCAAATCCGTGGAGAGTTCTAAACTCAAGGGATATCCAAGTCGGGCAAGGTGATCTATGTAGCCCTTCATTTTCAAAACATGAGTGCTAACCGATTCGCCCTCTGACATCTTGCAGTCAAATAATGCAACAGCAGTGTCGAATCTATCCTGCCTAGCTTGCTGTTGGAAAGCTTGTTTGAGATGGACACTCATCTCATAAGCCTCCAAGTGTTCCAGATCCTTCTGAAGTTCTGGACACATAGTAGCAAGCATAAGACATCCAATGTCATTGGAATCATCCATATGCTTCTTATGCTTGTTCTTATCAGCATTAGAAGCATTAGCAGGAGGTGGCTCAGGGACAGCTTCATCAAGCACATAGGACTTCTTTTCTTGTTTGAGAACAATTCTCAGGTTCCTAAACCAATCAACAAAATTAGTCCCATTCTCTTTCAGTTTTTCCTTCTCAAGGATGGATCGCAGTGATAAAGTGGAGTTATTGTTGGTAGCCATTTCAATCTACAAAATATGCAAATTTTAATTAATAAAAGGTGATAAGTAATTAAAATCCCACTAAAATATAACCCTCAATCATCACAATGACATTTTAGTGGGCTAAGATCCAATTTTTACTTAATATTAAGTCAGCTTTGGCATGACACTTAAAATCAAGTTATTATGGTAGGTAACCCCTTACCAATTACATCACATGTAACTCTTAGATAATATGGGATCATGACATCATATGTCATAGCATGTTATACCCCATCTAATGCCTTAGGCCCAAAACCATTTTGATAGCCTAATTAAGTCTAACCAATTTTAAACGCATGAGCAGCACCATTACTCATCATATCTTACTAGGATAACCTAAAGTACTTTGCTTTGGCAAAATCTACATTTAGGTGATCTTAGCCTTGATAAGTGTTTAAGATATGGATGACATTAAAACTTAGATTAATAGTGAGGGTTCATTCCATTTAATTTTGAAAACACATTAAAATTAACATTTATATATCATATCCCATATGCATACATAAACTATCAAACATGGCATCTCATACATATTCGATAAAAATAAACGTGACATAGTATGGCCAAACTAGATATGATCTTC
Source organism: Garcia nutans (assembly GCA_947685225.1). Classification (NCBI taxonomy): domain Eukaryota; kingdom Viridiplantae; phylum Streptophyta; class Magnoliopsida; order Malpighiales; family Euphorbiaceae; genus Garcia; species Garcia nutans. The sequence goes on from CANTUV010000040.1 coordinate 14,642,481, forward strand.
ATGAGACCAAATGAAGATCATATAGGCAACCCTAGGTGAAAAGAAAACCTATCTATTACAACATTTGCAATAGTACATTTCTTCATATCTTGAAAGGCAACTTCATCTCCATGGAATTTTCATCTTCTTCTCCAAGCTTGAGTCTTCATTATTACATTAATAATAAAACTAACTACTAAACTAGTAATAATAAAGTTACAAAAATAAAAATAAACGACACGCAGGCCGTATATACAATCCAAAGATATGAATAAACAAACACATAAGTCATAAGCCATACTATGCACCATGCCAAGACATCAAATAATCATAGCATATTCATCACCAACATGTTAAATAGAAACAAATATATTGACATTCTTAATGTCACGGTAACGAACTATAGGGCGCGAACATACAGCGGTCCCGCTAGCCGGTTACTCAATAATCATATTAATCAAAATCGAAATCTATGTATACATTCAATATGAATAAACGAATTGAATTAATCATATTAACCCTAATTCGAAACCGTAACAGATTGTATACCAACCCTAGTTCGACTTCACAGAATTGTATCTTATACAATTGGTCATCTTTGACATCATATATCAACAACGATTTAGGTTATATCTCATATAACAGATTCAAATCATCATCAAATGATAAAACGAATCCAATCATGCCATTCGAAAAACAATAGATCACATCAACACATCAACATGGCATATTTCGAATTAAATGGAATCAACAAGAGGCTCTGATACCACTATTAGTAAATCGAAAAAGGATCTGCAACCCTTGCCGCAGCGGAAAACAAAAAAAAAATTTCTTTCGATTTACTCACAGGATCCATGTGATCCATTCAGTTCGATAAAAGAGATTTGAAACTAACCTTTTTGCGTAGCTTCAAAACGATTAACAGATGCTGCCTTCTGAAGACGAACACCCTCTAACGAAGTCCACACAAACGTACGCCGGTCTGAGTGCTAGCTCACCAACAGCAGTGGCTGAATTTTTTGCAAAAACGAAACTAGGGTTTTTTCTCTTCTTTTGTTTTCTTTCAAAACGAAAATAATAATAAATATCATCAAGGCCTCTAGTCCTTTTAAAACCGTTTTAAAAGACCTTTCCTTGTCAAAACCCTAACTATCCATATCCTATATGGACCCACATTTTTAATAATTATTATCTAATAATAATTATTATAACAATATTATTATTAATATCTAATAATAATAATAATACTAACAACAATAATAAAAATATAATTATTATTGTTTAAGTACAGCCTACGTTCTATGTGTGTGACCCGATAGGCTCATATTAACTGGTAGTGTATTTCAATCTCTATTGAAATGCACAAATCATAATTGGCCTCTAGCAAGACATTATGACTACCCAATTAATCATGAGAATCATTATAAATGAAAACCTGAAATAGTACATGCATTAATCCCTTTGTCACACGATATCTAGTTTGAACATAAGTCATAGTAAATGTCATACTTATATTGTCCAAACTTATGATTACTCGATCTCCAAGTTAACTGATAAACAAATAAGATTGATCTTATATCAACTTATTTGAGCACGGCCATGCATTTCTCAGTTACACTTATCGAGGGGCCCAGAAGATATCTCTCTCATAGAGAGGGACAAATTCCATCTTGATTGTTCATATTCCTCTACATAATTTATACCATGTTCAAGCATAACCTTTATAATTATCTAGTTACAGATAACGTTTGATCATGTCAAAACATAATATTCCTTATGTTGGAAACTATGACAATCTCAAGTCAAAGGATTAAATGAAAACTATTATGAGATACACTTATGACATTAAACCATGAAGTGATATCTATGTGGGTCTATCCAATACACTGTTCTCTAACATGTATCCATAATATTGATTTGTATCTTCATACCTATAATCATCTTATGATTATCAAATCAATATTACACTAGTTATATTTATTATTATCTCCATAACAATAATAAACCAGGGATATAATCATTATTATATATAACATGCAAACATAACAATGATAATAAAAACTTCTTTATTAATAACAAAATGAATAACATTAAGGTCCAAATCAATGGCCTAGGGCATATACACTAACAAAGACAGCTGAATTGAGAGGGAAGATAGCTACATTCTCTCAATTTGAAGGAGAGCCATTTCATGAGGCTTGGGACAGCTTTAAGATGCTATTGATCCAGTGTCCACATCATCACTACCCACTTCAACTTCTTAATAAGTTTTTCTATGATGGTCTAACCCAGCAATTTCAGAACACTGTCGATAACGCAGCTAGGGGAGCTATGGGAGAAAAGATAGCTGATGAAACTTATGAGATCTTTGAGATGTTGGGAGCTAATTCTCAATAGAAAAGTGTAAGGGGAAGAAGTAAAGGGGTGAATCAACTGGAAGCTAATAGTGAGATGGTCAATCAGATAGCTGAATTGACAAGGCAGGTGCAGATGCTGAACATGAAAAACAACACTTCTTCATCCACTCAAGAAGTGTGTGGAATTTGTGGGACTTTTGGGCATGGAGCAAATATATGCCCCTCCGCATATGAGTCTTATGGGAATGAAGCAGAGCAAGTCAATGCTATGGGGGGATATCAACCAAGGGCCCGGAATGATCCTTATTCCAATACTTACAATCCTAGTTGGCGAAGTCATCCAAATTTTTCCTGGGCAACAAATAATTCGCAAGAGCCTTTCCATTTACTCCAGAGACAAAACAACCAGCAGGGTCAATCTTCAAATCAAGGGCAGCCTAAGAGAGAGAGTTTGGAGGAAAGTTTATAGGCTTTTATCCAAGTCAGTGCTAAAAATCAAGAGATGAACAACAAGAGGCTGGATTCCTTAGAAGCATCTTTTAAGAAAGTGGAGACTCAAGTGGGACAACTTGCTCAACAGATGCAGATTCAACAAAAGAGGAAGTTCCCAAGTCAACCTGAGTAGGCACAATCAGTGACTGTTCTTAGAAGTGGCAAGGTAATTAACAATAATGTTGAAAATAATTCTGTGAATGCAGGTGAGCAAGAGAATAAAAAGGAAGGAGAACCAGAGAACAAAGGTGCTGGAGAAAGATTAATGGAGAAGTCCCCTACAGCAGATTTGCACAAGGCAAGCAATCCACACCGGCCACCTATACCATTCCCCAGCAGGTTGAAGGATGATAAAAAAGATAAGCAATTTTCAGATATCTTCAACATGCTATCTAAGGTAAGTATTAACTTACCCTTACTTGAAGCAATAAAGAACATGCCGGCTTATGCTAAATTCTTCAAAGAACTGAATACCAAGAAAAAGAGGTATGAGCCGAATGAAAAGGTGATAGTTTCAGAGGTAGCTAGTGCTGTTTTGCAGCATAAACTACCTCCAAAGCTAAAGGATCCTGGAAGTTTTATAATTCAAATTACTATGGGGATTGGAAAGGGGACTGATGGCATGTGTGATTTAGGAGCTAGTGTAAATTTGATGCCTTATTCTGTTTATCTTGAATTAGAATTAGGGGAACTTAAAACAATTAGCTGATAGATCTCTTAGATTCCCGAAAGGGGTTATAGAAGATGTGTTAGTTAAAGTTGGTGGGTTGATAGTACCTGTGGACTTCATAGTTCTTGACATGAAAGGAAGTAACCCTACACCATCTGCACACACTATTCTTTTGGGTTGGCCTTTTATGGCGACTACCAACACCTTGATAGATGTAAAAAATGGTAAATTGACAATGACTGTCTTAGGACAAACTGTTGAATTTTCTATTTTTAACACTTCTCCTATTCCTACAACTGCATTATATGAGGATTGTTCTTTTATTGATTGTGTTGATGCAGTTGTTTCAGATGTTTTCTTGCAGACAGGTTCCTCAGATAAATTGGAGCTAGCACTGACCTTAGATGGTGGGATAGATATTTTTGATTCAGAAATAGCCAGTTGCCTTGAGACATTAGAGAGTGCTGAAATAGAGGAACTTAAGGAGGACCCAGTATGTGAACTTCCCTCCATTAAAAAAGAAGAGAAGAACCCTTCACTTGAGTTAGAGCTGAAAGAGTTACCTAAAAATCTGAAATATGTGTTTTTAGGAGATCACAATACCTTGCTTGTGATAATATCTAGTGAACTTAGTGAAGAGGAGGAGATGAGGTTGGTAAGTGAGCTTAGAAGATTGAAAAGAGCAATAGGATGGGGATTGAGTGACATCAAAGGTATTAGCCCTTCAATGTGCATGCATAGAATCACCTTAGAAGAGGGAGCTAAACCTGTGAGGGAGACCCAAAGGCGCCTTAACCCAAATATGAGTGAAGTGGTTAAGAAGGAAGTGCTCAAATTGCTGGATGAAGGAGTAATTTATCCAATTGATAATAGTGAGTGGGTGAGCCCAGTACATGTAGTTCCTAAGAAGTCAGGAATCACTGTGGTGAAAAATGAAAATAATGAATTGGTTCCTACTAGGACTACTACTGGGTGGAGAATGTGTATCGATTATAGGAAGTTGAACAATGCTACAAAGAAAGACCATTTCCCTCTTCCTTTTATTGATCAGATGTTAGATAAACTTTCTGGACACTCACATTATTGTTTTTTGGATGGCCTTTCAGGTTACTATCAGGTGCCGATAGCACCAGAGGATCAGTCCAAGACTACCTTTACTTGCCCTTTTGGGACTTATGCATTTCGGCGTATGCCATTTGGCTTGTGCAATGCACCTGCAACCTTTCAGAGATGCATGATGTATGTCTTCTCTAACATGATAGATGATTTTATTGAGGTATTTATGGATGAATTTTCTATTTTTGGTAATTCTTTTGATAATTGCCTCAATAAACTTGTTCTTGTGCTTGAGAGATGCATTGAAAGTAACCTCACTTTGAGTTGGGAAAAGAGTCATTTTATGGTTACTCAAGGCATTGTCTTAGGTCATGTGGTGTCAAGTAAAGGGATTGAGGTGGATAAGGCTAAAGTTGAATTGATTGCTAAGTTACCCCCACCTACCTCTGTTAAGGGAATAAGAAGTTTTTTAGGGCATGCAGGTTTTTACCGGAGGTTTATTAAGGATTTTTCCAAAATAAGCCAACCAATGTGCCATTTGTTGGGAAAAGATGTTCCATTTGAATGTACAGCACAATGCATGCAAGCTTTTAATTCCCTTAAAGAAAAATTGACTAGTGCACCAGTAATTGTAGCTCCTGTTTGGTCTTTACCTTTTGAAATCATGTGTGATGCCTCTAATCATGCAGTAGGAGCTATTCTTGGGCAAAGGGTTGATAAATTTTTGAGAGTCATATATTATGCTAACTTAACCCTGAATAGTGCGCAAATGAATTACACCACAACTGAAAAGGAAATGTTAGCTATTGTTTTTGCTTTAGATAAGTTTAGAGCATATTTAATTGGGTCAAAAATTATTATGCATTCTGATCATGCAGCTCAAAAATATCTTTTAACAAAACAACATGCTAAACCGCGCTTAATTAGATGGGTGTTGTTATTGCAAGAATTTGATTTCCAAATCAAAGATACTAAGGGTAGTGAGAATGTTGTTGCTGACCATTTATCCAGATTACCCTTCTTTAGTGAAAATCTTGCATCTGATAGCATTCATAAAAATTTAGAAGCATTTCCTGATGAACAGTTGTTTGTGGTAATTAATGCACCTTGGTTTGCAGATATTGCTAACTATCTTGCTTGTGGTATTTTGCGTTCTAACATGTCCTTTCAGGAAAAGAAAAGGTTTTTACACTTGAGTAAGTTTTACTTTTGGGATGAACCTTATCTATTCCGGATATGCAAAGATGAGATAGTTCGCAGGTGTGTATCTGAGGAAGAACAACTGAGTGTTCTTCAATTTTGTCATCACCTTCACTGTGGGGGTCATTTTGGAGGAAGAAAGACTGCAGAAAAGGTGCTTCAAAGTGGTTTTTACTGGCCTACCTTATTTAAAGATGCTCAAGAGTATTGTAAGCACTGTGATCATTGTCAAAGAGTAGGTAACATTGGGAGGAGGAATGAAATGCCCCTTCAATCATATATTGTTGTTGAACTGTTTGATGTGTGGGGAATTGACTTTATGGGTCCCTTTCCCAAGTCTTTTGGTTTCGAATATATTTTAGTTGCTATTGATTATGTTTCCAAATGGGTGGAGGCAATCCCCACCCATACTAATGATGCTAATGTAGTTGTTAAATTTTTGAAGGAAAATATTCTTAGCAGATTTGGCACGCCTAAAGTGATAGTCAGTGATGGGGGAAGCCATTTTTGCAACAAACTTTTTGAGAAGTTAATGCACAAATCTAGTGTAAAGCACAAGGTGGTGACCCCATATCATCCACAGACTTCTGGACAAGTGGAAACATCCAACAAGCAGATAAAAGGAATTCTGGAGAAAACAGTCAACTTATCAAGGAAGGATTGGGCAAGTAGATTGCATGATGCACTATGGGCATATCAGACTGCTTTCAAGACTCCTCTGGGTATGAGTCCATACCAATTGGTTTTTGGAAAAGCTTGTCACTTACCAGTGGATTTGGAGCACAGAGCATATTGGGCAATCAAGACTCTGAATTCGGACTTGGACAAAGCGAAGAGAGAACAATTTCTGCAAATTTCAGAGTTAGATGAGCTGAGGAATGAGGTGTATGAAAGCTTGAGAATTTACAAGGATCACACTAAAGCACTTCATGACAGAATTATAGTGCGAAAGACATTGAGTCCAGGTATGAAAGTTTTACTTTTTAACTCTCGACTCCATCTGTTTCCAGGTAAACTCAAGTCTCGATGGAGTGGTCCTTTCGAGATAACTCAGGTGTATATTTCTGGTGCCATTGAATTGCTTAACTCTCGAACAAGTGAGACTTTTAAAGTGAATGGACAGAGAGTTAAACCATATAAAGAAGGATTTTAAGAAGTGAGGATCATTGACAGCACTTTGATCCATGATCCCTAAGTCTTGCAGTAATGTCCAGCTATATGACATTAAAGAAGCGTTAAATGGGAGGAAACCCATCAGTTTGCATTTCTTTTTCATAGTTATAATTTTAAATTTAGCAATTTTGATTTTATGTTTGTTTAAATAAATGGATTGGGTGCTTTGATCGGTTTTTATTTTTCTAATGTGTTTCAGGGTGGATCGAAAAAGAGGTTTGCAATTTCTTTAAGATGTGGTGATATAAAAAAAAACATAATAAAAAAAATGTTAAAATTGGCATAAGGAGACATGGCCAAGGAGCTTGGCCGTGTCCCTTGGCCGTGTCACATGGGACACGGCCAAGCTTCACCAAAGAACTTCTTTTTCTTTTGTTTTACAAGAATTTTTACAGTAGGTGACACGGCCAAGCTTCACCAAATTTTCTTTGTTTTTATTTTTTGCATCTCTTCTTATAGTGAGTGACACACCCTTGGGACACGGCCAAGTCACTGGCCGTGTTCCTCAAAACACACAAGACACGGCCGTGTTCAACCCAACTTGGCCTTGTCTCTCCACTTTTCCACTTTAAAAACACGATTTTTGCACAGTTTGTCCATTCAATCCCTAATTTTCTTTCTGTTCTCTCTCTCGCTCTCTCATTTTCTCTCTTACCAAAACTCCATTGATTGTGTTTCAAAGCTCCTAAACCTCCATTAGATTTCAATTTTCTTCATTCACCAAAGCTTAAGTTAATTTGTTAAAAACTTCTTCTTCTCTTACAAAAGATCGATTTAATCAGTTTGTGTCAAATTTTTCAGATTTTTCAAGATGCCAAGAACAAAGATAGGTTCACACCGCAAGATGAAGAGACCTACAACTGAAGGGGCTTCTTCATCTTCATCATTTTCATCTTTGAAGAGAACGAATCTTTTGGCTCGGGGTTTCTTCCCGACGAGGTATGTTAATGATGAATCCCTTGATGCTCTGCAAATTAGGACTAATTTTTTTTGTTATGTGCAGATTCTCGGGTGGGAGAACCTAGTCTCCTTGCGACCTTTGCAGTTTCAAGAGCTGACTTTGGAATTTTTGACATCTCTTAAGGTTGAAAGAGATGAACAAAAAATTTGCTCTAGGATGAGTTTTAAATTGCTTGGAAAATCATTTGTGATTAATATTGAACAATTAATACTATATATGGTTTCCATCAGCATGGGGAAAAGTTGGTACCTAAAGAGTTTAAACAACAATTTGCTTGGGGAGCATTAGGCTCGGGGACTTATGTGGCCAAATCGTCCAAAGCATCTAAATTGAGCAATCCCGCTTTGAGGTATTTGCATCGTTTTATGTCCTTCGGATTCTTTGCTAGGAAGGAGAGCCCGGGTGTAGTGGAATTGAGTGAGCTCTTTTTCTTGGATTATGCATGTAATGTCGTGCCCATTAGTTTCGGCTATTGGTTAGCCGATGTTTTTGATAGTGTGGCCAATAAAAGGAGGGGGGCAATTTGTATTAGAGGATTGATTACCACATTAACAGTAGCCCTTCTTGATGATTTTGACCCGAGTACCAGTCGCATGACTAGAATTTTGGGTAATGACTCATTGGATTTGGCCACATTAAAGAAGATGCATATGGTGGTGCACAGGAGAGGGGCTTCTATGATGGCTTCAGCTGAGCCAGAAGTACCGGGGGACAGACAGAAGAGAACTCAAGTTCAAGAGGAGTCCGATTCGGATTCTCTTGATTTAGATGAAGATGCTCCGGTCTCGGGTAATCAAGAAATACTTAATAGGATTGAGGCATTGGAGGGCAAGGTGGACTGTAACCATGCTGCGGTCTTGCAGCAGTTGGAATAGATTAATAGCAACCTTGCAAAGATTTTGAGTCTTCATCCCTCGGCTGCATCATCTTCACATCCTCCTTCACCGTAGATTTTGAGTTCCTTGCTTTATTGTGTTTAGTGTATTTTTGTTATTATTTTTTGTTATTATTTTTAATGTTAACATTTTATATTTTGGATATTTTATTTTTATATATTGTACTTTTGTTTTTGAACATTTGTGTTTGTGATAAAAAGTTAGGATTTTGTCTCACCAGGGTACGATGGAAGACAGGTTGTCCTTTAACTCTTTTTCTTTATTGTTCTTATTTTTTTTTTCCATTGAGGACAATGTCATTTATAAGTGTGGGGTAATCTTTAAACTTTTCTTTAATTCTTGTTTTGTTATGTGTTATATTGTGTGTTGTGCATGGTATGATTGTTGAAAACTTATTGACTTTTCTTTGATTCTGGTATTATAGTTGAGACTTTAGTATCAGCATAGAGATTTGCATTTGAATTCATTCAGGATCAATTTTCACATTCTGCAATTCATGACATATAAATCTTTGAGAACCCACCTTTGTGAGTTTTGAGCCTCATAGATTAAATATTATTGTCAATTGATTTTCTTTTCTTAAGTGTGCACCTTTATGATTTTGCATCTCTAGAGCTTGCTTTTGCATACTAATTGAACTCACATTATGATTTAATCTCATGTTTTAAAATGATGAAGGCAAATTAGGTTAGCCCTTTAGCTTAAAAAGACCTCCCTTAATATTGAATTCCTTAGTGAGCCAAGTTGAGCCTATGACCTTTTCTTGTTTGATCAACACAATTATCAACTCAACACTTTCTTATTATCACCATACCTGCATTAAGGAATGGATTTTCTTATGATATGACAATAGGGTGGTTTAATTCAAAAGTGTGGGGTAAGCAAGTAAAAAAAAAATGGTATTGCTATCTGGGGTTGAAATGCATACTTTGCACATTGCATTTGATTAAGAGTCGATTATTCTTTTCCTCCACATTTTAAGTTAGATGTTCTATGCAAGTTTATATTTTGTATATACATATTAAAAAAAATAAAAAAATGATGATAAGAATAAAAGAAAAAGAAAAAGAAAAAAAGAAAATAAAAAAAGATATATATATATACAAAATTCATATATTTTCTAGCATTAGAGGAATGTTGACTCATGTACTTTTCTTTTAGTGTGCAAGTATGTAAGATTATTAAGGGTTGGTGAATATGCCATTTGAGGGAGCTATGAGTTTCTGAGCAAGAGTATTGTCTAATTTAGATATTCCATTTCTTGATGCTCCAGCTTAAATGTCTTTTCTCACACCTTCACCTTAGCCCCATTACATCTAAATGAAAGACCTTCAGATTATTTCTTGAGAAAATCAGTGAGGGAGATTGGATAATTAAGCAAGTTTATGGTAGTATGCATTCATGAGTGGTTTGAGTGAATTAACCTTTGAAATTAAGTGAAACACTTAGAAGAGAGATGAGATTTGTATGTCTGGATTAATGAATGAGTTAAGAAAATCTTGATTGAAGGAAATTGCAATTATTTATGTCTAAGTCTTGAAGGATTTCATCTTATATACTGGAATTATAGTTAAGGTTGTTTGAGTTTTTAATTTATGCCATGTGAATTTGCTTGAGGACAAGCAAAGTTTTAAGTGTGGGGTAGTTGTTTTATTAGTTTTTGTTATAGATTTGTATCTTATTTGTTATGATAGTTATTGTTTTCTTTAGGTATATTGTTAGTTTTAATATGTTTATTTAGTGTTTTCATTAATTTTGGTAGTTTTAGTTTATTTCAATGTTTATCTCGTTTTTGTCCTAATTTTTAGTGTGTGTTTATGTTTTGTTGGTTAATGTTCATTTAATTCCTGTTTAAAGTTTGTTTCAAGTTTTGTTTTAGGTTAAAAAGCCAAGGAACCAAGAAGAAGGAAAAATTGGATAGTGGCTGACACATGCAGAGGACACGGCCAAGCTTGTGGCCGTGTCCCATACCAAGCTAAGGAGAAGACCAAGACACAGAGGTGGACACACTCAAGGGACACGGCCAAGCTTGTGGCCGTGTCCCTCCAAAAGAGCTCCAACACGGCCAAGTTGCTTAAGCTTGGCCGTGTCTCACTTAAGTCTAAAGCAAAAGAAGATGAAAATCAATCAGTAGAAGACACAAGCAAGGGACACGGCCAAGCTTGTGGCCGTGTCCCTCCAAAGACCTCAGACACAGCCAAGTCCCTTTGAGCCTGGCCGTGTCACTCATGGATTAATGAAGACACGCGGAGGTTTCGTATAAATATTAGAATTAGGGTTTTCTTAAAGGTTGTTGAGAGTTTGAGTTTAGATTTAGCCGTCAAAGAAAATAGTTAGGGTTTCATCTTGTTTTCTTTGATCTTTTGATTACACTTTGATTAAACTAGCGTAGATTAGATTTGTTCTTGCCATTGATACATTCTTCGAGCAAGTTCTGAACAAGAGATTCTTCAAGAGCTAAGAAGTTTGTAATTTGGCTTTGTTCTCGAACTTTATCTCTTTAATTTCATTGGAATTGTATTTAAGAATATTATCATGTCTAAATTGATTTCTTTGAATTTTAATGAGATGAGTATGTTTGATAGCATTATGAACTAATTTGATCTAGTCTAGGGTTTGTATGGATCTGCTATGATTGTATGAATTGGTTATTACTCTTAACTTAATTATTTCTTTAGCCTTGATTGAATGGATTATTGTAAATATATAATTGATTGGCCACCAATTATGTGTTTTAGGTATTAGATGATGGATTGAGAAATGAAGTCTAATGCTGGAACTATTCAATTAGGGACTTAGGTGAATTAGAGATATAACCTAGGAAAAGATTATTTCAATTGTAACAAGATTATTTGAGAGAGGTTTGAATGCGAGAGCTTATTTCCTTGATTTGATTAATTAAGTTGCTTAAGATTTAATCTGTGAAATTAAATTAGTTAAGAGGAATAACCGTTCATACATATAAGTAGTAGAGAAGTGCAAACCCTAGACCATTCTATTAAGTGAATCAATACATCAGTCCAGTTTACTTTTATTTGTTTTAAACTTTAATCGATCTTCTTCATTAGTTTTAGCAATTTAAATTTATTAATCACTTGTTATTTATATTCTGATAATCAATTAGCTATTCAAGCTTCCTTGTGAGATGACCTTGGGGCGATCACCTTTGCTACAGCTACCTCGTATACTTGCGAGTGACGCTTTGTGGTAGAGTTCATTTGAGCGCAACATTCCACGAAGCGAACCACATATGGCTTTGACCCTCTCGACCTCTACTTTCCATTTTTAAGGTCTATTTTAGGTTTCCAAGTCGTTTTGAAAAATTACCAATAAGCCCTCGACTTTTTACAAAATTCCCTTTAGGTCCTTTCTTTGCTCAGGTTTGCCCGGGCTCCGTTTCTACTGACGATCGTTCCATATTCAACCCCTCGACGTCCTCTACGCACTCGTGTGTATATTTCCTACTCTGGATTCATGTATAAATTTTAATTAATAATGACCAAAATGCCCCTAGTCTACGTGTCTTCGTTTCTCTCTAACGGGGCGTTTCCGAAGAAAGTCACAGTTCACAGTTTTTACCCGGTTTTTCTCTAGTTTCCATTTCATTACACTATCACATACATCATTAAGACTTCCCAGACTGGTCCTTTAATGAATTATAGCCTAACGATCTAGGGTTAGCCGGATCTCTTTAGCATGCCTACTTTGTCAGCACGTGTGAATACTGTACACGTAATTACTGTGCATACCTGCTATGGCCGGTCGTGACAATTCCTTCCCCTTTAATTTAGGCTTCGCCCCGAAGCCTATCAGGTGGAAATAAATATGGGTACTGCTTCCTCATAGTTTCTTCGCATTCCCATGTAGCTTCTTCTACTTTGTGATTCCTCCAAAGCAATTTGACCAATGGGATCTTCCTATTCCGCAACTCTTTGATTTCCCATGCTAGGATTTCTGTAACACCCCTATACCCCGTATACGTACACAGCATGCTTATACGATCGTAATATACGTATACTGAATATAGAAAATGCCACAGTTTATAAAATACACAAGTCATAACTCGAAAATAAATAAAACAAATATCAAAGGTTTAGAAGAAATTCATAAAACATAATAGATAAAAACATTTATTAATACGCAGCGGAAATTATAACAAATAAGTACAAATACATTAAAAATCAAAATTTTCAAAACATGAAATATATACATGATTGATAGCTTGACTCTCTGATCTTTAAGCTCTAGGCCAACTCTTCAAGCATAAACTCAACTAGGTCTAGAGGAATCTTCCGTCTCAACCCTATCACCTGCGCGATAAATCACAATCGCGCTAAGACAACGGCTTAGTGTTACAAACCATAATGATATTATGCAATGTCAATATCAATGTCATACATTCAATAATAATAACATAGACACACATGGGCCCAATAAGTATTTAATATGATATTCAAAGTTCAGAGTTACAGCTTTGGTCTATAATCACAATGATCAAGCCCGTAGGCAATATATCTCATATCTCTATCCATGGATAGTGTAACAGACCCAGTCTCTTGGACCATCAACTCAACAAGCTTGAGGAGATCCTCAACCTGGCAAGACTGTTACTAGTAACAGACCCAGTCTCTTGGACCATCAACCCGATTGAAATCGAGGAGATCCTCAACCCGGCAAGTGTAACACCCCTTCCCGACCTACGTGTGTAAGCTGAGTAGAGGCGCCACCCTATCCTAATGTTGCTACCACTTTTACTTAGTCAAATTTTTGTTCCGATTTTTATAGAAATTTTGCCATAGTTTTGCCTAAAAATTCAATCCCAAGTGTCGACAAAACTGGTTTTTTTTTTCTAATTTTTTGAAAACATTTTTACACAAACCAATGCAAACAAAATCATTCTCAGTACACTTCCAATAAATCCCCCTTATAACCTCAACTACAACCTGCAAAAAGGATTTACACTTCTAGTACAAAATAAAGTAAAGGTTTATTATGAAATACAGCAGATAAAATCTTTGTTCACTATGCAACGGAAAGTAACAATATTTACAAATTCATATACATCAAAACTCAAGTTTTACAACACATAAAATTTATACATGTTTGGCAGTCAGTCTTCGATCTTAAAGCCCACTATTCAACATTAATCAATCATACTCAATAACCAACATCTCATTTCATTAACTCATAACATTATTTAGGACATTCATATAACCCTGACACCTATGGGCCCAACAAGTATTTAATACGATATTCAGAGTTCAGAGTTACTGCTTTGGTTCATAGTCACAATAATCACGCCCGTAGGCAAGTGTAACAGACCCAGTCTCTTGGATCATCAACTCAACACATATGAGGAGATCCTCAACCCGGCAAGACTGTTACAAATCATATATCTCATAGTGTAACAGACCCAGTCTCTTGGACCATCAACTCAACACCTATGAGGAGGTCCTCAACCCGGCAAGACTGTTACCTGTCATCATTTCTTAGGCATGCCACCCAAATCCAGAACTCTGAAACTGAATAACATATTAAACAAACAATTCATTTCCATTCTCAATTCTCATCACATTTAGGCAAACATGCCTTCTTTCTTTCAATTACATCATCTTAGCCAATAACAATGGCTTCACATTTCATTTCACAATATAACATCTCATTATTCAAGTATATATATATATATCTCATCCATGATCACATTATATCTCACATAGCATCATTCATAAATATCAACATTTCATACCACATTACTCATGAAACACATTACCATTCACAATGCACAACATAACATTGTTCAATCTCAACAATGCAATTAGGGCAAAGAACAATTGATTATAACATTCATTGATTCAAGTGTGTTTAAAGTGTTTAGGGTTAGGTTTAAGGACCAACCTACCTTTGGAAAACCAAAGCAATGCAAAAAGAACAAAGAATTAAAACCCTAACCATAAATAGTACATTCTGGTTTTAAACTCCATTTTATCCTTATTTTGAAAAATTGTATAAAATAATCTACTTGACTAAAAATTCTAAAATTTTTACAGAATTTAGTTTTGTATCTTAAAATCATCCCTTTAAAATTTCAGATCAAACTGAACACAAAATCTTGGTCAAATAGTTCACCTAACCAGACTGCCCCAATTGCCCTGCATCCTGGCAGCAGTTCTGAACTTTGTGAATTCCATAAATCAAATTCAATCAACGTGGTTCCAAATTATTTTTCTCAAATACTAGACTCACTAAGCAACAACATATCCAAAATTCGATTGGATATGATTTTTCTACATTTTATTAAAAATCACGAAATATAGCTGTCCCAGTTAAGGTACCTGCTGGAACAGGTCTAATGAAAATAATCTTTCTAAACTCATAACCATTCCAAAATCGAATCAACATATTTTTCAGTCATTCTACACTCATAGAGGCACAACATATCAAAAATTCACTTCAAGAACATTTTTCTATAATTAATTAAAAATCATACAAATCACAGCCTTTACTAATTGTAAAACAGAAACAATTTCACTAAACACAACTCTTACTCAACACAATCACTTCCAACACCTTCACCAACTCAACTTCTCATCATCAAACCAACAAACCCTAATTCCTTTCTCACACCACTTCAAAAGAATTGAAGAAATTAAAGAAAAGATCTTACCTCAAATGAAGAAATCTACAAATCTTTAACCAAAACCCTTGTTTCTTTCTTCAAAATGCTTCAAACCTCAAGATCACCTCTCTTTCTCTCTTTGTCTATGGAGAATCCGGCCACTTCAAGAAAGAAAGAAGAAAATGCACAAGTCAAACACCTTTTCTTCTTTTAATCTCCACCATGCATCTTACAAGGAAAATTACCAAAACACCCTTAACCATATAACTAACTCTTTGTCTCATATAAGCCCTTTATAGTAATTTCATTAACAACCAAAAATATCTTCTTCCACTTAACCATCACCTTGACTCTTCATTTGACCAATGTATATGTTAATTATATCATCATATAAACAACATATACATTTGTCTCTAAACCCTAAATTTCTTCTCCAAAACACATATACATATACATTCTCTTCCCATTTCTTTTCTCTTACAATTTAACACATATATGCACAAACATTCACTTCCCAATATATATATCAACAACCACAATAACAACAACATACTCAAAACTTCTAGGGCATAAATGAGGATATTACAGCAAGACTGTTACCTTTCATAGGCATGCCACCAAACCCATCACTCTAAAAATTGAATAACATATTAGGCATACAATCAATTCATTTACCTCTTTACCATTCTCTTTCTCAATTCATGTCTTCAACATCATTTACAATATCATGGCCAACCACAATGGCTTCACATTTCATTCTATTTCAATTCATATTCAAATACTCATAATCAATATACATACATCATATTGCATTTCACAAAGTTCACATTGTATAAAACATAACATTATTTATATATATCAACAATGCAATAAGATTCCTTAGTACATTCATACTCAAATGTATAAGTTCCAAAATCACATGAATGTATGCAATAATGCAAGGTTTGTACTTACCTCAAAACAACTCACACAACTCTATTGACTTCCTCTTCCAAAAATCCTTCACTCCTTAAATTATGGCAAATCCTCTTCTTCACAACCTTTTCCAAAAGAATGATGAAACCCACATGAGATCATAAGGCTAAGAACCAACTAGGGCAAACTTTAAACATGACAAGCTCAACCACACGGGCGTGTCCCTGACCGTGCCCTAACTCTACAACACAGAAGCATTGACACGCTCATAACCACGGGCGTGTCACTGGGCGTGTAATACATTTTATCTCTCAGAAATATTGACATGTCCAACAACATGAGCGTGCTCATGGCCGTGTCAATTCCCCAATAACACAGTGGCTATGACACGTTCAATAACACGGGCGTGTTACTGGCCATGTCAAACCTACTGCCACACAGAACAATTGACACCCCTAAAGACCTGGACGTGCTCGTGGGCGTATCAGACCAAAAACCCAGATTCCAGCCACAACAACCTCACAACCAACATTTTTCTTCTTACCACTATCATCCACTCCAAACCAACTTAGCCCAAACATACCCAAAACCATATCAAACTAGCAAAAATAACAAAACAACCCAAAATATACATCAAACACAATCCAAAATATCATCACCACCCTAAACACAACCACAACACTTCTAGACCAACAAACTTACTCTTTCCTTCCATCCAACCCCAAAATCCAAAAATCAATAGAACCAAACACTCTTAAACACACCCAAAATCAAACAAACACATTCTCAAACACAACTTCAACTCACAAACCCAAACAAATCAAAGAATCAAGTGGAAAGGCTTACCAAGAATGAGGAAACTCTTAAATCTCCAATTTGATCTCTTGAAAACTTCCTTGAATCTTAAACTTGGAAGATCAAAACTCTTCTTGCTCTCTTACTTCTTTGATGGTCGGACAAAAAAAGGAAAAGGAAAGAAAAGGAAAGAGAACCACGATGAAGAAAGAGAGAAAGAAAGAAACCAAAGAAATCAAAGTCAAACTTTTCCTTAAAACCCTCTTATCCAAGCAATAATAATATTAAAATGATCCAAATTAACCTCTTCCATTCATTTAATTTCCCATTTCCACTAATTAACTTAATTAATTTAAAATAACTAAATATCTTCTTCCACTAACCTTCTTTGACTTTGACTTGTGTATATGTTGTATATATTTTCATATACACAACATATACATTCTCTATATAATTCTTTTCTCTTACCAAAGAAACATATACATAAAATCCAATTATAACAAATATACCAAAACTTCTAGGGTACATTTTGGGATATTACAATATTCCCCCTCTAAAAGAAATTTCGTCCTCGAAATTACCTGATATCAAGTCTGAAAAAGTTGAGGATATTGGTCTAGCATCGCTTGCTCATTCTCCCAAGTTGATTCTTCTCTACCATGATTCTTCCAATGAACCTTTACAATTGGTACTTTCTTATGTCTCAATTCTTTCATCCCATATGCTAAAATAGCCACTGGTTCTTCTTCAAAAGTCAGATTCGAACTCACCTCAATAGATTCAACAGACAAGACATGAGATGGATCTGATCTTTACCTCCGCAACATAGAAACATGGAAGACATTATGGATTTTATCTAACTCAGGCGGCAAAGCAAGCCGATAAGCAACTGGCCCAAATTCTTTCCAATACCTCGTAAGGTCCAATAAAACGAGGACTCAGTTTCCCTTTTCGACCAAATCTCAATATCTTTTTCCAAGGAGACACTTTCAAAAATACTTTATCTCCCACATTATACTTAATGTCTCTCCTCTTCAAATCTGAATAAGATTTCTACCTATCTGAAGCTGCTTTCAACCTATCCCGAATCATCTTTACTTTCTCTTCTGTTTCTTTAACCAAATCAGGACCAATTAACTTGCCCTCTCCGATTTCATTCCAACATAAAGGTGTTCTGCATCTTCTACCATACAATGCCTCAAATGGTGCCATTCCAATACTGGATTGATGACTGTTGTTATAAGCAAATTCCACAAGTGGTAAGAATATGTCCCAACTTCCAGAAAAATCAATGATACAGCTTCTTAACATATCCTCGATAATCTGTATCACTCTCTCTGACTGCCCATCTGTCTGCGGATGAAAAGCAGTGCTAAAATGCAATCGAGAATCTAAAGCCCCATGTAAACTCTTCTAGAACCTCGAAGTGAACCGGGGATCTCGATCCGACACTAAAGAAATTGGGACTCCATGCAACTTCACAATCTCATGGATATACAACTCAGCCAACTTCTCAAGAGAATCCATCCGAACCGGAAGAAAATGAGCTGTCTTTGTCAATCTATCAATAATCACCCAAATAGAATCACGTTTCATATGAGTTAATGGAAAACCAGAAACAAAATCCATTGTCACCCTCTCCCATTTCCATTCAGGCACTGTTAAAGGTTGAAGCAACCCTGTTGGAACTTGATGCTCCGCTTTTACCCTCTGACAAGTGAGACATTTGGACACAAATTCCGCTATGTCTCTCTCCATACCAGACCACCAATAATGTTGTCTTAAATCATGGTACATCTTTGTACTTCCCGAATGCATAGCAAACATTGATTGATGTGCTTCTTCCAAAATGATCCTTTTCAAACTATCATCATCAGAAACACACAATCTATCCTTGAACCAAAGACTACCATCATTTTTCACATGAAAATTTCGGCTCTCTCCATTTTTGCAATCTGATACAATCTTCTGAATTTTCTCATCCACCAATTGGGCCTCCTTTATCTGATCTAACAATACTGGTCTCAACTGCAGCTGAACCAATAATGCACCATCATCACATGCTTCAAAACTAGCATGTAACGCTCTCAACTCAACAAGCAATGAGAGTGAGTAAACAGCCAAACCTGCCAAAGACTTCCGACTCAAGGTGTCAGCAACAACATTTGCCTTACCAGCATTATAATCAATCAAACAGTTGTAGTCTTTGATCAACTCCAACCATCGTCTCTGCCGAAGATTGAGCTCTCTCTGAACCCCCAAATATTTCAAACTTTTATGATCCGTATAAATAAAACATTTCTCCCCATATAAATAATGTCGCCAAATCTTCAAAGCAAACACTATGGCTGCTAACTCCAAATCATGGGTTGGATAATTGAGCTCATGCGGCTTCAACTGTTGAGAAGCATAAGCTATGACTTTACCCTCTTGCATCAATACACATCCTAAACCATTATGTGAAGCATCACTGTAAATCACATATGGTTTATCTTCTATGGGTAAAGTAAGAACAGGTGCTTGAGTTAACGTCTCTTTTAACTGTTCAAAGCTAGCCTGACACTGATCTGTCCACACAAATCTAACTCCCTTTCGAAGTAATCTGGTAAGTGGAGTAGCTATCAAAGAAAATCCTTTCACAAAGCGTCGATAATAGCCTGCCAAACCCAGAAAACTTCTAACTTCGGTCACAGATTTGGGTGGACTCCAATTCATAATAGCCTCAACTTTACTCGGATCAACTCTAATACGATCTGCTGAAACTATATGACGAAGAAAAGTCACTTGATCAAGCCAAAACTCACATTTCCACAGCTTAGCATACAATTGCTTCTCTCTCAAGATCTGCAACACAATCCGCAAATGTTTGTCATGCTCCTCTTCATTACGCGAATACACCAAAATGTCATCGATAAAAACTACCACAAACTGATCCAGATAGGGCCTAAATACTCTATTCATCAAATCCATAAAAATTGCAGGTGCATTCATCAACCCAAAAGGCATTACTAAAAACTCATAATGCCCATACCTGGTGCAGAAAGCTGTCTTAGAAACATCTTCAGCTCTAACCTTCAATTGATGGTACCCAGATCTCAAATCAATCTTGGAAAACACTGTTGCTCCCTTTAATTGATCAAAGAGATCATCAATCCTAGGCAAAGGGTATTTATTCTTAATAGTCACTTTGTTCAATTGCCTATAATCAATGCATAACCTCATGTTACCATCTTTCTTCTTCACAAACAACACAGGAGCTCCCCAAGGAGAAACACTGGGGCGAATAAACCCTTTATCCAACAACTCCTGTAACTGCACTTTCAACTCTCTCAATTCAGCAGGTGCCATGCGATAAGGAGTGATAGAGATGGGAGTGGTACCAGGCAACAAATCGATAGCAAACTCAACCTCTCTCTCAGGGGGCAACCCTGGCAACTCCTCTGGAAACACATCTGGAAAATCTGCAACTGTGGTTATAATATCAAGTTGAGAACCTACTACTCTAGTATCCACGACATGAGCAAGATAAGCGTCACACCCATTTCTTATCAACCTTCTAGCGGTTACAGCTAATACAAACAAGGATGCAAGCTGTTTCTGCTCACTAGATACCAACACAAATCTACCATCATTAGTTCTCAAAGTAACACACTTTTGTTGACAATCTACCATAGCTCCATGTCTAGATAACCAGTCCATGCCCAAAATCAAATCATATTCTTTAAAAGGCATTTCAATCAAATCTCCATGAAACTCCTCACCTTGCACCACAACTGCACTATCTCGGTGCACCTTGCTAACAATCACACTATGCCCTAAAGGATTTGTCACCAAAACATCAAATCCTAGGGACTCAGAATGCAATTCAGACACAGGCAATATGGATGCACTTATATATGAATGAGTAGATCCTGGATCAATCAAAGCAAGAACTGGAATGCCAAATAAAGAGAAAGTACCCGCGATGACTGCTGAAGCATCTGGTTGTCTTTGCATCACATATACTCGTTGAGAAGGCCCAGCCTCATCTGGCCTACTAACCCTGGATGGAGATCCTCCTCTCTGACTAAATCCAGGTCTACCCCCTCTGCTGAAACCTCTGTCCCCTCGACCACCTCTGACACTAGGTCGAGAAACTGTAGAATCTGCCGGCCTCTGCTCCTGCATCTCAGGACACTCTCTAATAAAATGATCAGGAGATCCACATCTGAAGCATACAGCTGGTCCACTATTCTTCCAACAAACACCTCAATGAGAACCCCCACACTGAGCACATATAGGTAGAGTAGATCTCTGAACTACTGGAGTCGGAGCACTCGCTACTGAAACTGTAGATCTCGATCTCTGTCTCTGAAACTGAACTGACCTACCAGCCTGCCTCTGACTCCTACTGATCCTGGGAATAAAATTTCCTCTACCTCTCTTCACAGATGAAGACCCTGCCTCAAACTGGGGTCTCCTAACCCTGGTCTCCTCCTCGGTCGCAGCTGCTGTAATACCCTGAGCTCTCTCCACACTCCTAGCTGCTGCAATAAGCTGGGAAAAATCCTGGTATCTAGAACCAACCACAAGACACATGATAGAGGGCCTCAATCCCTCCTCAAATCTTCTGCACCAGTCTATCTCGTCTGAAATAATTCCCCCAGCATAGTGACTCAACCGGATGAACTCGACCTCATATTCTGTTACAGTCCGGCTGTCGTGATTCAAATTCAAAAACTCCATCTTTTTCACATCTTTATATTCCCTCGGAGTATATTTCAGCTCAAACTCCCGTAGAAAATCACTGTAGGACAATGTAGGTGGATCATCCATGGCATGAGGAACTGTTTTCCACCAATCATATGCATCCTTCTGTAACAGTGATCTAGCATAATAAAATTTTTCTTCTGGAGTGGCTTGCAACTGAATGAATATCCTCTGTATTCTATCTAACCATTGTTCAGCTACTGCTGGATCAATAGTACCCAGAAAATCTTCTGCTCCATACTTTCTTAATTTATCGTAATGTCTCACTGGTACCAATGACTGTGGGGGTGGTGGCGGCTGTACAGGGGCTTGCCTAAACAATTCTATCACATGTCTAAGCCAACTCGGCGGAGCTTCCTCACCAGTTGGTCTCCCAGACGCAGAAACAGGTACCTCTCCAGCTCTATCCACTCTAGCTCCATCTCTACTCTCTTCAGGAGCTAAACTCTCCGCACTACCCTCAACAGACTGACGTGAATGAGAAACCATTACAACCTATATCTGTAAACACAACAGAATACACCTCATTAAAGATCAGAGACTGCCAATTCCAAACATGTATTTTATTCAAAAACCCACTTTTTAAAATCAAAATACTCTTTTTCTTACAATTAACCTATGTTGAGAATCTCAAACCTAGGCTCTGATACTAAAATAATTGTAACACCCCTATACCCCGTATACGTACACAACATGCTTATACGATCATAATATACGTATACTGAATATAGAAAATGCCACAGTTTATAAAATACACAAGTCATAACTCAAAAAGAAATAAAACAAATATCAAAGGTTTAGAAGAAATTCATAAAACATAATAGATAAAAACGTTTATTAATACGCAGCAGAAATTATAACAAATAAGTACAAATACATTAAAAATCAAAATTTTCAAAACATGAAATATATACATGATTGATAGCTTCACTCTCTGATCTTTAAGTTCTAGGCCAACTCTTCAAGCATAAACTCAACTAGGTCTAGAGGAATCTTCCGTCTCAACCCTATCACCTGCGCGATAAATCACAATCGCGCTAAGCCAACGGCTTAGTGGTACAAACCATAATGATATTATGCAATGTCAATATCAATGTCATACATTCAATAATAATAACATAGACACACATGGGCCCAACAAGTATTTAATATGATATTCAAAGTTCAGAGTTACTGCCTTGGTCTATAATCACAATGATCAAGCCCGTAGGCAATATATCTCATATCTCTATCCATGGATAGTGTAACAGACCCAGTCTCTTGGACCATCAACTCAACAAGCTTGAGGAGATCCTCAAACTGGCAAGACTGTTACTAGTAACAGACCCAGTCTCTTGGACCATCAACCCGATTAAAATCGAGGAGATCCTCAACCCGGCAAGACTGTTACCTTTCATAGGCATGCCACCAAACCCAGCACTCTGAAAATTGAATAACATATTAGGCATACAATCAATTCATTTACCTCTTTACCATTCTCTTTCTCAATTCATGTCTTCAACATCATTTACAATATCATAGCCAACCACAATGGCTTCACATTTCATTCTATTTCAATTCATATTCAAATACTCATAATCAATATACATACATCATATTGCATTTCACAAAGTTCACATTGTATAAAACATAACATTATTTATATATATCAACAATGCAATAAGATTCCTTAGTACATTCATACTCAAATGTATAAGTTCCAAAATCACATGAATGTATGCAATAATGCAAGGTTTGTACTTACCTCAAAACAACTCACACAACTTTATTGACTTCCTCTTCCAAAAATCCTTCACTCCTTAAATTATGGCAAATCCTCTTCTTCACAACCTTTTCACAAAGAATGATGAAACCCACATGAGATTATAAGGCTAAGAACCAACTAGGGCAAACTTTAAACATGATGAGCTCAACCACACGGGCGTGTTCCTGACCGTGCCCTAACTCTACAACACAGAAGCATTGACACGCTCAGAACCACGGGCGTGTCACTGGGCGTGTAATACATTCTGTCTCTCAGAAATATTGACATGTCCAACAACATAAGCGTGCTCATGGCCGTGTCAATTCCCCAATAACACAGTGGCTATGACACGTTCAATAACACGGGCGTGTTACTGGCCGTGTCAAACCTACTGCCACACAGAACAATTGACACGCCTAAAGACCTAGACGTGCTCGTGGGCGTGTCAGACCAAAAACCCAGATTTCGGCCACAACAACCTCACAACCAACATTTTTCTTCTTACCACCATCATCCACTCCAAACCAACTTAGCCCAAACATACCCAAAACCATATCAAACTAGCAAAAATAACAAAACAACCCAAAATATACATCAAACACAATCCAAAATATCATCACCACCCTAAACACAACCACAACACTTCTAGACCAACAAACTTACTCTTTCCTTCCATCCAACCCCAAAATCCAAAAATCAATAGAACCAAACACTCTTAAACACACCCAAAATCAAACAAACACATTCTCAAACACAACTTCAACTCACAAACCCAAACAAATCAAAGAATCAAGTGGAAAGACTTACCAAGAATGAGGAAACTCTTAAATCTCCAATTTGATCTCTTGAAAACTTCCTTGAATCTTAAACTTGGAAGATCAAAACTCTTCTTGCTCTCTTGCTTCTTTGATGGTCGGACAACAAAAGGAAAAAGAAAGAAAAGGAAAGAGAACCACGATGAAGAAAGAGAGAAAGAAAGAAACCAAAGAAATCAAAGTCAAACTTTTCCTTAAAACCCTCTCATCCAAGCAATAATAATATTAAAATAATCCAAATTAATCTCTTCCATTCATTTAATTTCCCATTTCCACTAATTAACTTAATTAATTTAAAATAACTAAATATCTTCTTCCACTAACCTTCTTTGACTTTGACTTGTGTATATGTTGTATATATTTTCATATACACAACATACACATTCTCTATATAATTCTTTTCTCTTACCAAAGAAACATATACATAAAATCCAATTATAACAAATATACCAAAACTTCTAGGGTACATTTTGGGATATTACAATTTCTATTGACTCTTCCTCGTATGTCAGGTCTGGCTGAATCTCGATGTCTTGAGCTTGTATGATGTGGGTTGGATCTGAACGATACCTCCTTAGCATTGAAATGTGATAAACATCATGTATTTTACTTAATTCGGGTGGTAACGCCAACTGGTAAGCTACCAGACCTACTCGTTTGATAATCTCATATGGTCCGATGAATCTAGGGCTTAGCTTGCCTTTCTGTTTAAATCATAACACCTTTTTCCAAGGAGAGACTTTGAGGAATACTCTGTCGCTGAGCTCGAACTGTATGTCTTTCCTCTTTAGGTCCGCGTATAATTTTTGCCTGTCCGCCGCTGTTTTTAATCGGTGTCGAATGATCTTTACCTTTTCCTTAGTTTCCTTAACTATGTCTGGCCCCAACATCTTTTCCTCACTCAATTCTGTACAGCAAACTGAAGTTCTGCATTTTCGACCGTACAGTGCTTCGTAAGGAGCCATTTGTATGCTGGATTGATAGCTGTTGTTGTACGCGAATTCCATTAAGCTCAGGTGTTTGTCCCAGCTGCCTTTAAATTCTAAAACGCACGCCCTCAGCAAATCTTCCAAAACTTGAATCACTCTTTCTGACTGTCCGTCTGTCTGGGGATGGAATGTGGTACTGTGGTACGTTCGAGTCCCAAGGGCTGTTTGGAACTTCTGCCAAAAATTTGACGTAAAGCGTGGATCTCGATATGATATGATTGAAGTTGGAACTCCGTGGAGACGTACGATCTCTTTGATGTACAAGTCTGCCAACTTGTCTAGCGAGTAATCCACACGTACTGGTAAGAAATGAGCGGACTTAGTAAGCCGATCCACGATTACCTAGATCACGTCATGTTTGTCCCTAGTCATAGGCAATCCTGTGACAAAATCCATAGTAATACGGTCCCATTTCCAGGTTGGAATCGTAATAGGTTGTAGTAGTCCTGAGGGTAGTTGATGTTCCGCTTTCACTTGCTGATAGGTCAGACACTTCGTCACGTGATCCACGATGTCTCTTTTCATTCCTGGCCACCAGTAATACTCCTTCAAGTCCCGGTACATTTTCGTTGCTCCCGGATGCATTGTGTAAGGACTGTTATGAGCTTCTTGCAAAATTTGTTTCTTCAGTTCCTCGGACTTAGGTACCACCATTCTCTTCTTGTAGTATAGGATACCATCTGGATGAATTTGATAATCTCCTGACGAATTCTCCTGGGCCTGTTGACTCCACTTCTTCACTTGTTCATCTTCCTTCTGAGCCTCATGTATTTGTTGATGTAAGGTAGGTCGCATGTGCATTTCTACAAAGATAGCTCCATCTTCTGTGGGCTTTAATTCTATGTAGCGCTTGCATTGACTTCCTACTAAGTGCATCTGCTACGACATTCGCTTTGCCCGGGTGATAGTTAATCGTATAGTCGTAGTTGGCTAACAATTGCATCCATTTTCGCTGTCGCAGGTTTAAATCTTTCTGCGTGGGCAGGTACTTCAGGCTTTGATGATCCGTATAAATGTAACATTTTTCCCCGTATAAGTAGTGCCTCCACGTCTTGAAAGCCAAAACAATCGCTGCTAGTTCTAAGTCATGCGTGGGACAATTCTTTTCGTGTGGCTTGAGTTGTCGAGAGACATATGCAATGACTTTACCCT
This sequence comes from Garcia nutans, assembly GCA_947685225.1. Taxonomy (NCBI): domain Eukaryota; kingdom Viridiplantae; phylum Streptophyta; class Magnoliopsida; order Malpighiales; family Euphorbiaceae; genus Garcia; species Garcia nutans. The sequence goes on from CANTUV010000040.1 coordinate 14,669,040, forward strand.
CCTGCATCAATACGCAACCTAACTCGATGTGGGATGCATCGCTATAGATCACAAAATCTTTTCCTGATTCGGGTTGTGTAAGAGTGGGCGCTTTAGTAAGTTTTTGCTTCAGCCTTTCAAAGCTCCGTTGGCAAGCGTCGGTCCACTGGAATTTGGCATTCTTCTGAAGTAGCTTGGTCATAGGTGTGGTGATCATGGAAAACCCTTTGATGAATCTCCAATAATATCCTGCTAACCCCAAGAAACTACGTACTTCCGTTACTGTCTTAGGTGGCTTCCATTCCAATACTGCTTCTATTTTCTTGGGATCGACCCTTATTCCTTCTGCCGATACAATATGTCCCAAGAAGGCTACTTCTTCGAAACAAAATTCGCATTTGCTGAATTTAGCATATAACTGCTTCTCTCGCAGGGTTTGCAAAATGATCCTAAGGTGGCGATCATGGTCCTCTCGATTTTGTTAATACACTAATATGTCGTCAATGAATACAACCACGAACTGATCCAAATATGGGTGGAAGATTCTGTTCATCAGATCCATGAATACTGCAGGTGCTTTCGTTAATCCAAAAGGCATAATGATGAATTCATAATGTCCATAGTGAGTTCTGAATGCGGTTTTTGGTATGTCTTCATCTTTGATCCCCAATTGATGATAACCCGATCGTAGATCAATTTTTGAAAAGACTCCAGCACCTTTGAGTTGATCAAACAAATCGTCTATGCGAGGTAGCGGATACTTGTTCTTGATGGTCAGCTTATTGAGTTGACGGTAATCAACACACAACCTTAGGGATCTGTCTTTCTTTTTCACGAACAATATTGGCGCTCCCCATGGTGACACGCTTGGCCTAATGAACCCCTTGTCTAAAAGTTCCTGTAGCTGTACCTTTAGTTCTTTTAGCTCCACTGGCGCCATTCGGTAAGGTGCGATGGATACTGGTGCAGCTCCTGGGTACACATCTATGGTGAATTCCACTTCTCGTTTAGGTGGTAATCCGGGTAAGTCGTCAGGAAATACGTCGGAGAAATCGCAAACAGTAGGTATATCTTGTAGCTCCGGTGCCTCTTCTTTTGTTTCTAACGCGCATAACAGGTATGCCTTGCAGCCTTTTTGCACTAACCTCTTAGCCGTCATAGCGGAAATGATGTTAGTTAGATAGTCCTTCCTCTTTCCCACTAAGGTCACTTCATCGCCGTCTGACGTATGCAGAGTAACTCTCTTCCGTTTACAGTCAACCAGTGCATCGTGTTTGGCCAACCAATCCATCCCAAGGATAGCGTCGAATTCTTAAAATGGTAGTTCAAATAAGTCTCCCCAAAAGATACGTCTGTGTATCTCCACGGGGCAATCTTTCACTACCTTCCACGTAATCACCTCACTCCCTAATGGACTAGTAACTAATATTCCCTCTTCCTCTAGTTCTACCTTTAGGTTCCCAAGTTTTTCATTTTTCGTGCATATATATGAGTGTTAAGAACCCGGATCTATTAAAACGTAAAGCGGAACTCCAAACATAGACAACTGACCTGCAATCACGTCTAGCGCTTCTTCATCTTCTTGCCCCCTCATGGCATACATTGTAGCAGGAGCCCTCGCTTCTGGTCGATTCACCATCTCAGACTGCATACGTGACAGATTTCTGCCCCTACCTCTGCCTCGGCCTCGCCCTGCTGCCACTTGCGATCCCTCAGTCTCCCTAGGTAGATTATGCATTCACTGGGGACACTCTCGCATAAGGTGGTCTAAAGATACACATATGTAGCATGCAAATGTCCGACCCCAACATTCTCCCGTGTGGCGGCGTCCGCATTGATCACAGCGTGGATTAGTATTTTTGCCTTTATTACCTCTCGGACCGGTAGAAAAGTTACCTTCGCTTCGGTTGAATCCTCTTCCTTGCCCTCTTCTGGATCGTCCGGTACTAGCGACTGAGGTGACTTGACTTGGGCCACCGCGATTCGATCCCTGACTGTAACCCTGGCGTTGACCGCCTCCCGTGGAACCACTGCCTCGGAATCGCTTCCTTGATGATTGGTAGTTTCCCGAATAGTTTTGGGTATCTCTCTTTTGTTTCATCTTCTGTCTTCTATTCTGCTCATCAGACTGACACTGCTCCACTTCAATAGCTCGGGTGACTAAAACAGAAAATTCCTTAATATGAGTAGCAATTAGCTGCACCTTAATCTCATCATTCAATCCGTCTAAAAATTGTTTACATCGATCTTCCTCATCTTCTATTGCTTTCTTAGCATACCTGCTTAATCTGGTGAACTCCCTTTCGTACTCTGTCACTGTCATTCGCCCCTACTTCAAGTGTAGAAACTCTTTCCTTCTGGCGTCGAGATATGCTTTAGAAATAAACTTTCTCTTAAATTATCTCACAAAGAAGTCTCATGTCCTCTGCTCGGGTGGAACTCATTGTTGAACTGTGTCCCACCAGGCATACGCTTCTTCCACTAACAAGGAAGTAGCGCACACAACTCGCTCCTCTGGAGTACACTGTAACTGATCTAAGGCTCGTACCATTCCTTTCAGCCAATACTCGGCTATAGAAGAATCATCATCCCTTCGGGCCCTAAACTCCTTCACCCCGTACTTTCTTATCTTTTCAATCAGGGGTTTCCTTTCCCCTCCCACAGCAGGTACTGGTACGGGTGTTGGCGCTGGTGGTGGTGCCGGGGCGGCGCCAGCTATCTGCCATAATATGGCAACCATTTGTTGCAACATTTCATTGGGTATAGGAGCATCAGCTGGTGGTTGCTCAGATGCAGGTGTCTCTGATACATGCGTTTCTACAATTCGGGAGGCCTGAGACTCGACCTCCTCCTCTATATCACACTGCGCTACTTGCGACATCTAAAGAATAGAGCAAAACGTATACAATCCCATCATCAGTAACGACCCAGACCAACATCATTATATTACCCTAGGTGGCATGTATATAAATATAAAATTCTTAAATAACACATACACAACACAGCTTTTATTTATTTCCAAGAAAAAGTATTTACATTACTAGGAAGCCCTTATGTACATTCCAAAATTTAGGACTCCTTACTACTATATCATCATGTCATACTACCATACAATACCTACACAATACCTCGATGTCACATATGTACACAACCAAAAGAACCTCCATAAAACAACATATCTTGAAGCTCAGTGAGTAGGTGCCCTAGGTGAGGTGGCACTTTCAGACAAATACTCTTCTATCTCAGGATCAAACTCTGGGTCATGCGATGCTTCACCAGGTAAGTGCTGGCCTAGCTCTTGAACCCTCTCCTGCAAAGCACGGATCTCTCTATGTGCTACCCCGAGGCTCCTACAGGCACTATCAAACTCCACTCTATGACTAAGCTTGTCCTCCTTTAACATCAGCACGTCTCTCCTCAAGGAGATAATCATCTCATGTGCTAATCTCAGGTCTTCACGATCCTGTAGAGTTCGATCTGCCAGGATATCTATGGTATCATCTTGCTCCTGCACTATCTGCTTTAGCCTCTTTACTTCCATCCTCAGCTCCCTCATCTCATTATTTCAATCATCCATAATTACTCCTGTTATAATTAGAATAACATAACTAACAATACTACACACATGTAATAGTTACATATTTAGAACCCCTAACCTAACCCTATGTGTCATAAATTTAAGGTTTAGTTCAACTAACTACCCAGGACCGGCTAAACCGGAGCTCTGATACCAAAATTGTAACACCCCTTCCCAGCCTACGTGTGTAAGTCGAGTAGAGGTGCCACACTAACCTAATGTTGCTACCAATTTTACTTAGTCAAATTTTAGTTCCGATTTTTACAGAAATTTGGCGAGAGTTTCGCCTAGAAATTGGGTCCCAAGTGTCGACAAAACTGGTTTTTCTAATTTTTGAAAACATTTTTACACAAACCAATGCGAACACAATCAGTCTCAATACACTCCCAATGAATCCCCCTTATAACCTCAATTACAAACCTGTAAGAAGAATTCACACTTCTAGTACAAAATACAGTAGAGGTTTATTATTATGACATACTACTAACGTACAGTATAACATAGTAATTCTCAATCTTATATATATATACATGTCACAACTAGTTAACTCAGAATGGAAACTAAGAGATCTATCCTGAGATGCTGTGGGTCTGGTCGTCACTTCCCAAGAGTTAGCTACTGCTCCGAACCTACGAGTCAAGGAAAACTTAACTTGCTGAGCAATGTCGCTCAGTGGGTACTTTACCAATGGAAATAAAAGTAAAGAATATTTGTACAAGCAAGGCAATAAAATATATGAATGTTAAATACTATAAGCAATAAAATATAAAGCTCACTTCAATGAAATAAAAACGTACTTCCCGAAAATGAATTTCAAGTTTTTCAAAATATTTCAACTAAAATTGTAAAATATTCACAATTCAACTTATGCCATAAAATAGTTGTGTCATAGTTTGTAAATTTTTGCTCTACTGGTAAAAGAAAAACCACAGCGATAAGGCAGTGGCCCTCACCACTGTAAACAGGTGGCCCTCACCACCGATATCAAATCACAGGAATGGTCCTCACCATCCTGGTTATAACCAATGGCCCTCACCATTGAGTTCAGATCATAACAATTCAATCACAATATCAAGCAGTACTGCATAAGTTATAGTGCACTATAACCTTATCTACCAAGTTCAACCACCAAGTAGAGCATAAGGGTTTAAAATTCATATCCAAGATTTCCACAATTTTTCAAATGATTTGCACATCCCTTTTCATTTTTACCAAGTCATGCCATTTCGCCGTGTACTAACTCTGTGGCTAAAGGCCATTTCATTTCCAAGTGTTTACCACCATTCCCAGTCATTTCCACACACTTCAAATCACATTAGAATAATTCCCAAAAATGACCAAAAGAATAGTAACACAGCGCGTAAAATCGGCAAAGCAAATGGCATGACCATATAAATAGTAAAATCTAGTTTTTATTTAAATTTCAGTCAATTTCAGTCATGCATTTGACCAGGTAAATGATCTTATTTTTGGATGAAATTTTACAGGAAACTTATTTCATATGTTGAATAATTGCATGTAAAATTTCATTAAAAAATTCCATCTGTTAGACAAATGACCTTAATTTTGATCCTTGACAACTCAAATGGATGATCTATTTAACTTGTGTTTGAGAAATCTTGTTGCAGGATTAGGTTACTTCAAATAAGGTGAACAGAACACTTATAGCGGTCGCACCTCACCTGAATACGACCGCTCCATGTAATTAAAAGAAGAAACCTTATCACAGTAGGTTTCGCGGTCAGAAGTTCGACCTATGTCGCGACCGCTCCTACAGAATAGCGACCGTCTGAATATTTACACGACCGCTACTCAAGGAACTTAAATCATTACAATCACAGTAAGGTTCGCGGTGACAAGAACGGTGAATGACTCGACCTCGCTTATCACTTTAGCGACCGCCCCATTCAGAATCGCGACCGCTCTACCATTCAAGAAGAAATTGTTTGAAGAGACAGTAGGTTTCGCGTCCTCAGGAGCGTCCAGAAGTTCGACGCGAGTTTCTCAATTCGACCGCGATAATCTACATAGGGCGACCGCGACATTCAAATTATGGCGGACATTCAATTTTGCCCTGTCAGAGAGAATGACACGTAATATGACCGTTATAAACCCACTTGATTATTCAAAAAGGGCGACCGCACCATTGCTAGGCGCGACCGTCCCGACAAACACAGCTGGGCAAGAAACCGGTCCGACAAACACAGCATGGGCAAGATTCCAGCTGCAGAGCACTAAAATTCGACCGTTGAAGTCTTTTCAAAAGTAGCGACCGTCCCATGTTAAAGGACGACCGCGAGAAGCATGAGCGCGACCATCCTTGCATGAAGGGCGACCGCGAAGTGCTTCGGGCAGTTTAAGTAAAGAAGGTCTAATCTACCAATACATTATTCTTAATGTCTATAACGGCTAGTAAGACCACATTGGCTATAAATACAATGTCTCTCTGAGAAAACAAAAAAAAAGAACAAGCAAGAAATCAGATTGTAATAGCCAAGCAACAAATTTTTCATTTACTTAAACTTACAATTAAATTGTAATGTATGTTAGGTGTTAGCATTTGAAAACACCATTGTATAAGTTTGAGTGTAAGCTTGGGAAACACTTGGGTTGTGAGAGTAAGCCTTGTAAAACTCTTGTTTGGGTTATAAGTGTGAGCCTTAGAAAAACACTTGTAAAGTTAGGTGTGAACTTGTAAAAACACCAAAGTTGGAAGTGAGCTTGTAAAAACTTCAAAGTCTAGTGGAACCTTAACAAGTTGTTAAGGAAGTGGATGTAGGATTGAAGCAAATCCGAACCACTATAAATCTTGTGTGTTCTTTCTTCCTTCATCACTCAACAATCTTCATATTCCGCACTTCTTGTTTGTTGAGTTTTTTAAATTGTCATTACTTCTTGAGGAAACCAATTCACCCCCCCCCCCTCTTGGTTGCCATCTTGGGACAACAATTGGTATCAGAGCCCTTAGATTTCTTAAACTTAATTGTGAAATCTGATCCACTATGTCAACTTCTTCTTCATTAAGCTCTCATGGAAATCTTAATTCTATTCTTAGACCCTACTTTGATGGAACTGATTATTCATACTGGAAACACAAAATGTATTTGTTTCTAGATAGTGAAGGGATTGAACTATGGGATTTCGTGGAAAATGAATGGAAATCTCCTACCCACGAAGTTGATGGTATTCAAGTTCCACTTCCCAAATCTCAATGGTCAACTAGCAATGTCAGAGATCGATTCAAGAACAATAGAGCTGCTTCCATCTTGATGAATTCCATTTCAAGGGAAGAAGGCGGAAGAGTTCAACATTTAACTTGTGCACATTGCATTTGGAAAACACTTGAAAACTACCATGAAGGTACGACTCAAGTGAGATTTACCAAAAAACAAATGCATGTTCATGAATATGAGCTATTCAAGATGAAACCAAATGAAAATGTCACCGACATGACCAATCGCTTACTTGCAATTGTCAATGAACTAAAGAAGTATGGCAAGGTATATGATCAAGGTGATGTAAACAGCAAAATCTTGAGAGCCCTAAGAGCTAGAAAGAACTTTGAATCCAAAGTATCATCCATAGAAGAAGCTCATGATCTCAGCACATTAAGAACCGACGAGCTAGTTGGAAAATTACTCACATTTGAGCTACACAGTGAGAAAGAAGAAGATCAAGGTGAGAAAGAAAAGAGAAAACCAATTGCACTCAAAGCAATCAAAGAAGCTGAGAGCTCAAGCAATGAAGGTACTGATGATGAAGATGAAATGGCAATGTTCTCTAAAAGAATCAATGAATGGAAAAGGAAGAAAAGATTACAAGCAAACAAAGGTACACCTCCTAAATTCTCCTTCAAAAATAAAGAAAAGAAAAATGAGGTAAAATGCTATGAATGTGGAAAAACCGGTCACATCAAGTCGGATTGCTACAAATTAAAGAACAAAAGGAAATGGGATAAAGAAAAGAAAAAGTCTCTCAAAGCCACATGGGATGACTCTTCCTCAAGTGAAGAAGAAGAAGAGGAAGGAATTGCAAATCTTTGTCTCATGGCTATTGAAGATGACTCCAATGAGGTAAGTACTCAATCCTTTGATCTTGTAGCACATGATGATATAAGTGATATAGATGATAGTGATTTGATTGAGCACATGAATTCTAAAATAGAAAAATATTTCTCCAAAATGATGCTCTATAAAGAGAAAAACTCTAAGTTAGAAAAGGATTTTATATGCTTAAAGAACTCTACCTTAGAATTGAAAACCTCAAATGAACATTTGATGAATACAATAGGAGAATTAAATAAAAGCTCACATGACTTAGAAAAAGAGATTAAAGAGAATGAGGCATTGAAGCATGAACTAAAAGAACTAAAAGAATCAATTTCCAGATTTCATAAAGGAAAGGAAGCATTGAACACATTAATTAATAATCAAAGATCACCTTCCTTGAAATATGGATTAGGATTCAATGGCTCAACCAACATTGCACCTAGCAAACCAACATTTGTGAAAGCATCTACAATTGGAATTTCTAATGTTCATATCAAAGATGCTTGCACCAAGTCTAAAAGAACTTCTTATGGTTCACTAGGAAATAAAGCTAAAGATAATTATGCATTGTTGTTCACTAAACTTGTACAAAAGAAATCACATACTTGTAGTTGTATGTATAATGCAAAAAGAAAAATGCAGAAGCATAGAATACCATGGCAATGCACATATTGCATGAAATTTGGACACAAAAATTTTTCCTGTTATATAAGAAAGGCTCATCTCAAGTTAGAAGACACTCTTTCTACTAACCATCAAGGACCCAACTATATGTGGGTACCTAAAAAAGGATGATCACAATTGGCTTGCAGGTATGCCTAAAATCTACTACCAATGAAAGCACATGGCTTGTGGATAGTGGATGCTCAAGGCATATGACTGGAAATGCAAAACTCTTTACAAGTATTACCTATAAACATGGAGGTAACGTAACTTTTGGAAACAATGCTAAAGGTAAAATTCTTGGTGTTGGCTCCATTGGTTCTATTGGTAAGGATTTAATTGAAGATGTATGGCTTGTTGATGGTTTGAAACATAACTTGCTAAGTGTTAGTCAACTTTGTGATAAAGCATACTTCACTAAGTTTGATTCCAAGGAATGCAAAATCACAAATTCAAATGATGTTATCATATTTAAGGGTACTAGAACAAACAACACTTACAATGTAAGCATACATTCTAATCATACATGTTTAATGTCCACTAATAATGATGCATGGTTATGGCATAGAAGACTAGGACATGCTGGTATGGATCAATTGAAATATATTTGTAATGAGAATTTAGTTGATGGCTTACCTAAGATAAAATATGATAAAGACAGAATTTGTGAACCTTGTCAACATGGTAAGCAATATAAAAGCTCATTTAAATCAAAGTGTGTTATAAGCACCTCTAGACCTTTAGAGCTCATTCATTTAGACTTGTTTGGACCAAATAGAGTTACAAGCTTAGGAGGCAAATCATATGCATTTGTTCTTGTTGATGACTACTCTAGATTCACATGGGTTAATTTCTTAGCTCAAAAGAATGAAGCCTTTAATTACTTCAAAACCTTTGCAAAAAGAGTTCAAAATGAAAAAGGATATGTGATCACATCTATTAGAAGTGATCATGGCAAAGAATTTGAAAATGAAAACTTTGAAAACTTTTGCAATGAACTTGGCATTTCACACAATTTTTCTGCTCCTAGAACTCCATAGCAAAATGGTGTAGTTGAAAGGAAAAATAGAACTTTAATCGAAATGGCTAGGACAATGCTCAATGAATATGATTTACCATCTTATTTTTGGGCGGAAGCCGTTAATACAGCTTGTTACATTGCAAATCGTGTTTATAAAAGGCATTTAACTAATAAAACTTCTTATGAGCTATGGAATGGAAGAATACCCAGAATTGGATATTTTAGAGTATTTGGATGCAAATGCTTCATATTGAATACCAAGGATAATCTTGGAAAATTCTCATCCAAATCAGATGAAGGCATATTCTTAGGATATTCATCATATAGCAAAGCATATAGAGTATTTAATATGAAAACTCTAGTTATAGAAGAATCAATGCATGTTGTATTTGATGAATTATCTAAACTTGATCAAAAGAAAGGTATTACTTTCAATGACCCTGCAGGCACTCTTGAACCTCTTGAATCTATTGATGCTCCAAAGATCAATCAACTTGAAGAAAAGGCTCAAGATCTACCTAAGGATTGGCAATACAAGAAAGATCATCCAAAGGAACTCATCATTGGAGAAACATCAAAGGGAGTAACTACTAGATCTAGAATTAATCATATTGATGTTAATGTTGCTTTTGTTTCTCAAATTGAACCAAAAACTATTGAGGAAGCTTTAAATGATGAAAATTGGATAACTGCAATGCAAGATGAACTTAATCAATTTGAAAGAAATAATGTTTGGCAACTTACTCCTAGACCTATAGATCATTCTATAATAGGATGCAAATGGGTTTATAGGAATAAGCTTGATGAAAATGGTCACATCATTAGAAATAAAGCAAGATTGGTAGCCAAAGGTTATAATCAAGAAGAAGGTATTGACTATGATGAAACCTTTGCCCCCGTAGCTAGATTAGAAGCTATTAGAATATTACTTGCCTTTGCATGTCATATGAATTTTAAGCTTTATCAAATGGATGTTAAAAGTGCATTTCTAAACGGACTCATAAATGAAGAAGTTTATGTTGAACAACCTCCTGGTTTTGAAAACTACAAATTTTCTGATCATGTTTTCAAACTTACCAAAGCTTTATATGGATTAAAGCAAGCACCTAGAGCTTGGTATGACAAACTTAGTGCATATTTACTTGAAAATGGTTTTGCAAAAGGAAAAGTAGACACAACTCTTTTTGTTAAAAAGGATAAGCATAACATCTTGATTGTACAAATTTATGTGGATGACATAATATTTGGAGCTACTAATGAAACCTTGTGCAAAGAATTTGCTTCTTGTATGACTAGGGAATTTGAAATGAGCATGATGGGTGAACTCAAGTTTTTCCTTGGACTGCAAGTCAAGCAATGTAAAGATGGGATCTTCATCAACCAATCCAAATATACAAAAGAACTCATCAAGAAATTTGGAATGGATGGCTGCAAAACTAGCAAAACTCCTATGAGCACATCATTGAAATTAGGTAAAGATGATAATGGTAAAGCAGTAGATGAGAAGAAATATCGAGGTATCATCGGATCACTACTTTACTTAACCGCATCTAGGCCTGATATAATGTACAGTGTATGTCTTTGTGCTAGATTTCAAACTTGTCCTAAAGAATCACACTTGAATGCCACAAAGAGAATCTTGAAATATTTGAGTGGTACAATACATTTAGGACTTTGGTATCCAAAGAACACATCATTTCATATTATAGGATTTTCAGATGCAGATTATGCTGGTAGTATATTAGATAGGAAAAGCACTACAGGAGCATGTCACTTTCTTGGTAATTGTCTAGTTTCTTGGCATAGTAAGAAACAAGCATCGGTTCCTTTATCCACAACGGAAGCTGAGTATGTTGCAGCTTGTTTTTGTTGCACACAAGTATTATGGATGAAACAACAATTGCTTGACTATGGTAAGGTTTTTAACAATATTTCCATTAAATGTGACAACACTAGTGCTATCAATTTGTCTAAAAATCCTATACAACATTCTAGATCCAAGCATATAGATATTAGACATCATTTTTTAAGGGAAAATGTGCAAAATCAGAACATAATTCTAGAATTTATTGAAACACAAAATCAACTTGCGGATGTCTTTACAAAACCCTTGAATGAAGATAGACTTAATTTTATTAAACTTAATTTAGGAATGATTGATGGAAACACTCTGAATTAATTGCCTATCAATAAGGTTTCTATGTGCATGAATTTAATGGTTCTTAACACAATAGAAATATTCTCCATCTTTCCTTGAATCTTTCATTTTTAAGTATGTAGCGGTCGCTCCAGTATTCTTTAGCGGTCGCTATCCTGTCTGTCAGTTTCATTCAAACTAATGACTCTGTGCGCGGTCGAGAAAATTTGTGCGCGGCCGCACCAATTTGAATAGTTTCGACCGTTACAGTTACTTTCCTCACTCGCGAGCATACTTATCTTGACAATGGTCGCTAGACCATAAGTAGCGATCGCACTATCTTCAATCCGCGACCGCACCCTGTACACTCTGCTCAAAAATTTATAACCGTTGGCTGTGTGACAAGTCGCAACTCTTAATATTCAACAGTCAAAAACGACTATTTTCTTAACTCCATCTATTTAAGAGTAAGTTACATCAAATTTCTTGGATATTTTGCTTCTGAAAACAATCTAAAACCTTAAAATCTTCTCAACTCATCTACTTCTCAAATCAACCTCTGTTTTCCTGCACTCATCTGTTTCTTCTATTCTAATGGCTCCCAAAAGAAAAACCACTTCCAAAATAAAGGGACAAGCCAAGAGAGTTCCAGGAATCACCATTAGAGAACCCGAAGTTGTTCCCCCATCTCCTCCTCAATCTAAAAGAGGTGAGAAAATTCACAAACCTCACCATTAAACCACTGAAGAAGATGTTAGGTATGCCATGCTAAAGAGAAAGAAGGTTGAAGGCACCAAATCTCCTTTTGGTGGGATGCTTTCTGCCTTGAACATCAAGGACGAAATTGAGAGATTGCTGGATGTCCTTGGATGGAGAAAATTTGTCTTTCCAGAAGAGGTAGGCTACTCTAGTCTGAGTAAGGAGTTTTTAATGTCTCTTCAAATAGAGAAGAGTGCAAATTCTGCACTAGGGTGGTATGGGGTTAGATTTAAGCTCTTTGATCAATACCAAGCCCTATCTCTAGAAGATTTTGGCAGCATTTGGGACTTCCCCTCTGAAGGTATAACCTCCTACAATGACCAAATCTTCTCAAACCCAACACTTTCTGATTTCTGGAGAGAAATTTCCATTGAAACCTCTTTTGAAAAGGAATCTAAAGCCAGACATATCAAATCTCTCACCCACTGGATGCTCCATAGGATTATCACCTATACCATTCACCAAAGAGCTGATGGGAATGAGAAAGTCACCAAAAGAGATCTTATATTTCTGTATGCTTTCACCCATAACATCAAAATGAACACCACCAAGTTCTTGATTGATACCTTTTATCATCATGCTATTACAAGAACTGGTACCTTCTTCCTATCCTCTCAAGTTACTCAAATAGCTAGGCACCTAAACCTTCTGAATGATTTGAACTTAGCTACTTTGAGGAACCCTTTCACTCTAGCCTCCAATGCTATCACAATGGATTACTTAGAGCATGCTGGTTGTGTAAGGAAGATAGAAGGGTCATATGTATACTGCTATGGCAAGAAAGGAGTTATGGATAAACAAAAGAAAAGGCCAAGGTATACAATTGAGGAAGAGGGAGATTCTGTAGAAGTTGCAGTAGAATTACCTCCAAAAGCAACTTCATCAAAAGCTGCTAAAGAAACTGCTTCATCCTCCACACAACTCATCCTCCAAGCTATCAAGACTCTCTCAAGGAAACTCACTAAGTTCAAGAAAAGTGTTTCCAAGAGATTCCAGCACTTAAACAAGAGGATAGACCTTATATCCCACATGCATCATGATCTTTATGACATGCAAGGCAAATTGGACTTGCCTCAATGCAATCTTGAAGATTGGGATATAAGTGATCACACCCAAAGCGTTGCTGAAGAAGAAGAGTCCATTAGCACTAGCTCTGCCTCTGTTGCACCTCAAGATAAGGGGAAAGCTCCTTTAGTTGAAGAAGAGTTAGAGTTAGATGATAACTCAGAATAGCTTAGCTTTAGTCTGTTTTTGCTTGCATTTTCATATGTTTGCTAATTTGCTTTCTGTTTTGTATTTTCCTCCACTTCAATCTATATAATGTTTATATTTCCTTTCATTTGCTTTGTTAATATTTTTGCTTAACATTTATTTCATTTTGCCTATGCCAATGGGGGAGAGAAAATACCAAAATGGAATGTGGTATAAATGGAATGTCAATAAAATTATGGGGGAGAAATAAGAACAATCTGTTTGAACATTTGAACATTTGCAAATTTGGGAAAAATGTTTATGGGGGAGTTAATTTCTTGTTGAAATTTATTGAACATTTGCAAATAAGAAAAAATGTTTATGGGAGAAAAATGTTTCCACCAAGATAAACTACTAAATCACAAATGCTCTTAACCATGATTGTTGCATATGTTAAGGGGGAGCATTTTCAGACTCATTATTTTTCTTATCATTCCATTTGAATTGTCAAAGTCAAAATGGGGGAGATTGTTAGACAAATGACCTTAATTTTGATCCTTGACAACTCAAATGGATGATCTATTTAACTTGTGTTTGAGAAATCTTGTTGCAGGATTAGGTTACTTCAAATAAGGTGAACAGAACACTTATAGCGGTCGCACCTCACCTGAATACGACCGCTCCATGTAATTAAAAGAAGAAACCTTATCACAGTAGGTTTCGCGGTCAGAAGTTCGACCTATGTCGCGACCGCTCCTACAGAATAGCGACCGTCCGAATATTTGCACGACCGCTACTCAAGGAACTTAAATCATTACAATCACAGTAAGGTTCGCGGTGACAAGAACGGTGAATGACTCGACCTCGCTTATCACTTTAGCGACCGCCCCATTCAGAATCGCGACCGCTCTACCATTCAAGAAGAAATTGTTTGAAGAGACAGTAGGTTTCGCGTCCTCAGGAGAGTCCAGAAGTTCGACGCGAGTTTCTCAATTCGACCGCGATAATCTACATAGGGCGACCGCGACATTCAAATTATGGCGGACATTCAATTTTGCCCTGTCAGAGAATGACACGTAATATGACCGTTATAAACCCACTTGATTATTCAAAAAGGGCGACCGCACCATTGCTAGGCGCGACCGTCCCGACAAACACAGCTGGGCAAGAAACCGGTCCGACAAACACAGCATGGGCAAGATTCCAGCTGCAGAGCACTAAAATTCGACCGTTGAAGTCTTTTCAAAAGTAGCGACCGTCCCATGTTAAAGGACGACCGCGAGAAGCATGAGCGCGACCATCCTTGCATGAAGGGCGACCGCGAAGTGCTTCGGGCAGTTTAAGTAAAGAAGGTCTAATCTACCAATACATTATTCTTAATGTCTATAACGGCTAGTAAGACCACATTGGCTATAAATACAATGTCTCTCTGAGAAAACAAAAAAAAAGAACAAGCAAGAAATCAGATTGTAATAGCCAAGCAACAAATTTTTCATTTACTTAAACTTACAATTAAATTGTAATGTATGTTAGGTGTTAGCATTTGAAAACACCATTGTATAAGTTTGAGTGTAAGCTTGGGAAACACTTAGGTTGTGAGAGTAAGCCTTGTAAAACTCTTGTTTGGGTTATAAGTGTGAGCCTTAGAAAAACACTTGTAAAGTTAGGTGTGAACTTGTAAAAACACCAAAGTTGGAAGTGAGCTTGTAAAAACTTCAAAGTCTAGTGGAACCTTAACAAGTTGTTAAGGAAGTGGATGTAGGATTGAAGCAAATCCGAACCACTATAAATCTTGTGTGTTCTTTCTTCCTTCATCACTCAACAATCTTCATATTCCGCACTTCTTGTTTGTTGAGTTTTTTAAATTGTCATTACTTCTTGAGGAAACCAATTCACCCCCCCCCCTCTTGGTTGCCATCTTGGGACAACACCATCGTTTGCTGCCTCAACCGGCTGCCCAAAGTTGGGTCCAGAATTGGCTCCCAAAGGGCACCAATTCGGCCCCCACTTGCATTTGGTGTAAAATTTGTTTATTATTATTATTATTATTTTTCTAAACCCATTTCAAAGCTTCCCTAATAATGTAATGAAGACTTAGACACTTCCCTTTTAAAATAACTTGATTGTTTAAATCAATTTGGACTAAATGGAGTTCATAAACTCTTTTACCAAAATCATTGAAAACATTAGATTTCATGTGAATTTAAACAACCCAATCACCACATGGATTCAAAAATACCACTCAACAATTGAATTCAAACTCAAACAACACATTTAGGCATCCATAGCAAAAGTTCCATTTTCTTTCATTTTGACAAGAAAATTAAAGAAAAAGTAATTCTTCCAAGGTAAAGTACCAAACCTTGTATTTTAATTTCCTTTTGCTTTCTGTAACACCCCCATACTCTATATATGTACGATACATATATCTTGTATACATGCAGTACGTATATAAAGTATAAGAATGTCACTTTTCATTTCAGATTAAAAACCTTTACTCTGGTTCCAAACATTAATACATTTATTTAAAGCACATTCACAAAATCATTATACTTTCGATGATCATACATATATATAATGATCTTGTCTTTACCAAAATTCATTTATACATATGAATACATTTTTATCAAAATACAACATAATTAAATTGTACATGTATGCACCACCTTCTAGTTGGTCTCGAAATACTCTTACCCTTCTCGTGGCATAACGATTTGACTTCGGATCAACCATCTACTCACCTGCGCAATTTACACAACCGCGCTAAGCTCGAAAGCTTAGTAGTACAAATAAATATTATAAACATACATTACAGAAAATTATACTCATATGTTAACTTCATGTATCATTATTTTCTTATCATGTTTTCCCATTTCAATTACACTTTTCATATATTTCTACTAATCTCATAATTATATGCATATACACATATATCATTAACACAAACCACAATTCCATAATTTATAAGAACATTCATAAAATAATACTCACAATGTCCACATCCATATACATATTACATGTCATAGTGTACTTTCAGAATCTCATCTTTCAGCATAGCTTCTCAGGCCATATTTCTTTTCAATAATTTACTTATGTATTGTAATCATACCATACTTCATAACATTACATGTCATTATATTATTCAATTAATTCATCATTTATGATTCACATTGGAAACAAAGACAAGCATGGGCCCAAGAAATACTAATATGCCATTCAACTTTCAGAGTTAATGTTTTGGTTTAATTATCACATTTATCATTATCATTATCCCAACTAGGCTTCAAGGATTAGGCTCAACCAACCTTCAAGGGGAACAAAGCATGCTAAGTATCAACCCAACTTGGCTTCAAGAACCAAACCCAACCTAGCTTCAAGGGTTGTAACATCTCAATTAGGCTTCAAGGACTAGACCCAACCAAGCTTCAAGGGGAGTTAAGCATGCTAAACTTCAACCCAACTTGGCTTCAAGGATCAAGCCCAACCTAACTTCAAGAGATTGTTACTATAGGCATGCCGCCAACAACAAAACTCTGAAAATGGAATAACACATTAGTCACACAATTCATTCATTAATTCATTATCAATTTCATTCTCATTTTCTCATCATCATTTAGGCATCCATGCCTCAATCATCTCATTTGCATCATTATAGCCAACAACAATGGCTTCACATCTCATCAATAGAGTATACATAACCAATTACATTGAACATCATCATCTAGGCAAACATACCTCAATTATCTCAATTCACATTAAAACAACTCATCATTGAAGTATTCATCATAACCAATTGCATTGTACATACATTTCATATTTCATCATATTATCATATATTTAGAATCTTCAACATATATTCCACAAAGTTCACATTATGCAAAACATAACATTATTAATATGCATCAACAATGCAATAAATTACTTAACACATTTACAATCAAATGTGTTAATTCTCAAGATCATATAAAGGTATGCAATAATGTAGGGTTTGTACTTACCTCAAGAGAAACTCACACCAATCTAAACTCCTCTTCTAAGAATCCTCCAACACTTGGATTAGGGCAACCCAATCTCTTCAAAACCTAATCAAAAAGTGATCATGCACACTCACTCAGAGATACACACGAGATAATATAGATACGAACCAACTAGGGCAAACTCTACACATGACACGCTCAACAACACGAGCGTGTCCCTGATCAGGGCCTAAACCAACAACACAGAAGCTTTGACACGCTCAATAACATGGGCGTGTCACTAGACGTGTCACTCATTCTGCCTTAAAAAAATATTGACACGCCCAACAACACGGGCGTGTTCATGGCCGTGTCAATTACTTTATCTCTCAGTAGCTATGACACGCTCAGTAACATGGTCGTGTTAATGGTCATGTCACAAACGTCAAACTCAGTACCGTTGACACGCCTAACGACATGGCCATGTCACTAGTCGTGTCAGGCAAGAATTATACATTCCGAACTCTCATCCATGAAAACACAAACACTCCAAAATCCATACTACAACACCCTTAATCAACATCTTGGTTTATATACATATAAATCACCTATTAATTTAACACTTATATAACTTCAACATATCATAATAATAATCATTATATACATCATTCATATATCAATTACTCAATTTCCCTAACTCATTTATATTAAACCCTTACTAAACAATTTCAACAATCTATCATCATCCTCACAAATAACCATATTATCATCATCCAAATACCAATTCAACATATATATATATACTTCCATCTTTCATTATCATCATCTTCACACACTAACCATATCAAATATAAACACAATCAATAGAAATCAACACAAAGAAATGAATACTTACTTGAATTCTTTGCCAAATCTTCAATATCCACCTTCAATTCTCTTAAAGCCCTTAAGAATTTGATGTATAAGCCAACAAAATCACATCTCTCTCTCTTTCTCTCTCTCTCTCTCTCGTACAAGAAGAAGAAGAAGATGAAATAAAGAAAATCTTCTTTTTCCCTTTCCAACTTATCCTATATATATATATAATATAATTAAATATCTCTAAAAATTCTCCACCACAAGATTTATTCTTCCCTTTGACTTTCTTTTCTTCTTTTTCTCTTATCATTATTATTATTATTATTATTACTTACTTACTTACTTACTTACTTTTCCTACACCAATATATACATCATGTATATGTGATGTATATGTTGCTATATGTATATCTCTTATATATTGTATTTATATTTCCCATATTTTTCAAATACCATATATACATATCATCCTTCATATATATCTATCTCTTATAATATTTCCTTTTAATTAATTTATCTTCTTTTGACTTCCATTTCTTTGACTTGTATATGTTATATATATATCTATATATACAACATATACTCCCTCTCTTTACTTCTTTTCTTTTTCTAGTAAACATATACATTAAATCCAAATACAACAATAAATTCCAAAACTTTTAGGATATACTTTGGGATATTACAATTCTCCCCCTCTAAAAAGAAATTTCGTCCTCGAAATTATCCAGTACAGTAACAATCCATTCTTAACAAAATACCATCTTAACTTTCCTATGAAGTTAATGATATTATTAAGTTATTATGTCATCAAATCACATAACTTCTACTCTCCCCCTCAGAGTCAATCATCTTCTCTAGATTTCATAACTCATCATTATATATATTTATATATCTTATTATTTTATTTTTTTTAACCAAACATTCAAAATAAATCATTACATTCTCAATTAATTTATCTTTATACAAGAATTGGATCATCTTATAATATACTTATACTTCATCCAATTATTACATTCAAGATATTTTATCACTTCATCTCTTTATAATTACTCTCTTAACTTTAACCTTAAAAATCATTGATTTATGTCTTAATATTGATTATCCCGTTATTACAATCACTTTCAGAATAAATATTTATCAAACCTTAATTGATAACAATATCCTTATTCTTCATACACTTAATTCCTTCTTTAGCATGCTTCTCACTTAACATAAATATTAGTACAATGCCTTTAAACTTACTTTACAGGTAATCAACCTTTTTCCCCTTTTATCATCATTTACAATTGATATAACTCAATTCATTCATGTCCATTCATATATCAGAATATTACATCATATACATTATCACTTATATCTTATACTCTTAATACAACTATACATATTAAATCTCAACAATAATTCGCAATCTTAGCGAAATCTAGATCAATTGATCTATCTGTCACAATATATTAACGTCTCAATCTTATTTGATTCAAACCAACAAGTAACTTATTTAAACTTATCATTAAATTTCACAATATATATGACCTAATTCCATTAGGTCAAACTTATATTCAAATTCTAATCTCTTCGGATCCATTTTTCAGCGTTTTGAGATTATGATTATTAATAAAAAATCACTTCAACTTATCTTTCAATATACACATAGTTTATTTTCTATTATCTTAGTACAATTTCCACAAAGTTCTCATGATTATCTCATATCTTATTTATTACCCATAATTCACTCACTTAAACCTTAAGTTCATCCACTTATTCACTTTATACCATAAACATACTCAGTATAACTTTCAATTAGATTTTGTAATTTCTCCCATTTAATATCTCCTCACATTTCATACCATTACTATATTTATAAAAATTACCTTTTTATCACATTATCCATAACTCAAAACATTTTCACAGTTCTCTTTTCTTCCATACTTTCTATAATTATAAACAAATTTCTAATATAAAATGATAAGGTACAACTTTACCAATCATAACTCTTAACCATATTTCTAGAAACTTAATTATCAATCTCACCAAAATTGTACTACAGTCATGTTATCTCAGTCCCAAATCTATGAATAACAAAACAACCGGCCAAATATATTAAACAAATCATATGGCCACAGGAGATTAATGGTCACGCCTGTGGATAATAAATCAATATTGTCCCTCTATTATTCTGCTTCCAACCTTTCCAATTACAATACTAAATTGTATAGCAAGGATTACATATTCATTCTCTAAACTTTTGCTACATCAAGAGTTAACACATTTCAACTCCGTTTCAAACTCATTTGCACTCGATTATATGATCATCATTAGCCTAATTCATGTTTCAACAATATTACTATTAATATCTCTTACGTATACATATTCGATCATATGCAAATCTTAGACAATTTCCATTTGTTACTCCATTTCTAATCTATCTCTTCTAAAAATTTTTATACATTATACTTCCCTTTTTTTCCTTACAATCTCTTATTATACATATATACATAGAACCTTTCCACATGTAAATACTTTGGGACTCAAAATATTATATGATCATCAAGTTCAGTGATTACCATAACAATTTCACCATCCAGTATTACTCGAGTCCATTCTCACTCTCAATTTCATCACATAGTCTAGCTCTGCGCAGGTCAAGACCTACTCTCTCTTAGGTCCACTAATACATGCAATATCATTCTCACTACCACTAGACCAGTAGTTATACCACATACACATTCATAGGTCACATTCATAATGTGACTTACTTTTCACATTTCTTACATAATACAATTACATTCATATCGAAAAACTCATCTAACATATCCTATACATGTATACACATAGTCATGCAATTTTATTTAATTTCTCTTTTGCATACAATCTATACAAATTTAATGTTTATTACTTTTCTTTGAACATTATCATTCTCATTCTTTTAACATGACTTAAATTATTCATCAACACAACAAATATATACATTCTAGCCGTAATAACACTTCACATACATCCTGGTCACATTTCTAATGTGACATCTCTCTCACATTTGTTTTTAAAAGCATTTAGTATACATCCATTTTCATCATTTCCAGTCAAATTACTTAAAGTAACTCATTTTCACTTGCTTATTCATTTTCCCTTTATTTCAAAACAAATTTTCATATTATCAATCACATTATCCACTTCATAATACTTTCACGTGCAATAATGGTCATTCCACATAGCTCATATATTTAATATACATTAAACCATCAATATCTAAATAATCCTCATTAAAATTCTATTAAAATTCTAAACTCTCAATTTGCTACTTTACCAAAACTTCAAATTACTAATCTCATTTTCTTAATATCAACTTTAAAACAATATATATATATATATATACCATCATGTAATATCAAAACATCTCATTTTCACACTTATTAAAGCTCATTTCAAAAATCAAAATTTCACATATTACCACCATTAACATGAGCTTTAACAACACTTTAACATATCACATTTCTAACATTAAAATCACAATGTTTGTATCAAAACAACAATGCAAACAACACCATTATATCTCCTTACTTTAACCAACACAATCCCTTTTTAAAAACCTAAACTTTATGTATCCAAACCTTAAATTGTTACACTTTGTCTATACCAATCAACTCACTCAATATTCCACCATACTTTCTTCAATTTAATAACATATCTATCCATTTTAACATTCAAACAATATTTCATCTCTTTAGCAATCCAAACATAAGCTTTATTAGAAAGAGATCCAAACTTTAGAGAAATGAGTAATTACTTTCATCTTGATTTTTTTAAAAACTCATTTCCAACATTATTCTCCTATTCATTTCTTTATGACCTTTTTCACAAGCACACTTCCATAATAAAAAATTTCAAAATTTACTTTACTCAAGTAAACTTCAATTCTTTAATTTATCAATTATACTTGTACAAATTTTCCTATATCATTTCTTTCTCTAGCTTTACTTTCATGTACAACCTCATTCACACACTATCATCCATCTCATATAATTCAGATATACTACAAATCACATAATGCCACATCCGAGACCAACCCAGGTGTTAATGCATATGCATTTATCACAATTTCATTTTTTTTTTCAAACATTTTTCTCTTTTCGATTTAAATCTACTTAGGCCGAGAATCTCAAACCTAAGCTCTGATACCAAAATAATTGTAACACCTCCATACTCTATATATGTACGATACATATACCTTGTATACATGCAGTACGTATATAAAGTATAAGAATGTCACTTTTCATTTCAGATTAAAAACCTTTACTCTGGTTCCAAACATTAATACATTTATTTAAAGCACATTCACAAAATCGTTATACTTTCGATTATCTTACATATATATAATGATCTTGTCTTTACCAAAATTCATTTATACATATGAATACATTTTTATCAAAATACAACATAATTAAATTGTACATGTATGCACCACCTTCTAGTTGGTCTCGAAATACTCTTACCCTTCTCGTGGCATAACGATTTGACTTCAGATCAACCATCTACTCACCTGCGCGATTTACACAACCGCACTAAGCTCGAAAGCTTAGTAGTACAAATAAATATTATAAACATACATTACAGAAAATTATACTCATATGTTAACTTCATGTATCATTATTTTCTTATCATGTTTTCCCATTTCAATTACACTTTTCATATATTTCTACTAATCTCATAATTATATACATATACACATATATCATTAACACAAACCACAATTCCATAACTTATAAGAACATTCATAAAATAATACTCACAATGTCCACATCCATATGCATATTACATGTCATAGTGTACTTCCAGAATCTCATCTTTCAGCATAGCTTCTCAGGCCATATTTCTTTTCAATAATTTACTTATGTATTGTAATCATATCATACTTCATAACATTACATGTCATTATATTATTCAATTAATTCATCATTTATGATTCACATTGGAAACAAAGACAAGCATGGGCCCAAGAAATACTAATATGCCATTCAGCTTTCAGAGTTAATGTTTTGGTTTAATTATCACATTTATCATTATCATTATCCCAACTAGGCTTTAAGGATTAGGCTCAACCAACCTTCAAGGGGAACAAAGCATGCTAAGTATCAACCCAACTTGGCTTCAAGAACCAAACCCAACCTAGCTTCAAGGGTTGTAACATCTCAATTAGGCTTCAAGGACTAGACCCAACCAAGCTTCAAGGGGAGTTAAGCATGCTAAACTTCAATCCAACTTGGTTTCAAGGATCAAGCCCAACCTAACTTCAAGAGATTGTTACTATAGGCATGCCGCCAACAACAAAACTCTGAAAATGGAATAACACAGTAGACACACAATTCATTCATTAATTCATTATCAATTTCATTCTCATTTTCTCATCATCATTTAGGCATCCATGCCTCAATCATCTCATTTGCATCATTATAGCCAACAACAATGGCTTCACATCTCATCAATAGTGTATACATAACCAATTACATTGAACATACATGCCTCAATTCTCTCAATTCACATTAAAACAACTCATCATTGAAGTATTCATCATAACCAATTGCATTGTACATACATTTCATATTTCATCATATTATCATATATTTAGAATCTTCAACATATATCCCACAAAGTTCACATTATGCAAAACATAACATTATTGATATGCATCAACAATGCAATAAATTACTTAACACATTTACAATCAAATGTGTTAAGTCTGAAGATCATATAAAGGTATGCAATAATGTAGGGTTTGTACTTACCTCAAGAGAAACTCACACCAATCTAAACTCCTCTTCTAAGAATCCTCCAACACTTGGATTAGGGCAACCCAATCTCTTCAAAACCTAATCAAAAAATGATCATACACACTCACTCAGAGATACACACGAGATAATATAGATACGAACCAACTAGGGCAAACTCTACACATGACATGCTCAACAACACGAGCGTGTCCCTGATCGTGCCCTAAACCAACAACACAGAAGCTTTGACACGCTCAGTAACACGGGCATGTCACTGGACGTGTCACTCATTCTGCCTTATAAAAATATTGACACGCCTAACAACACGGGCATGTTCATGGCCGTGTCAATTACTTTATCTCTCAGTAGCTATGACACGCTCAGTAACATGGCCGTGTTAATGGTCGTGTCACAAACGTCAAACTCAGTACCGTTGACACGCCTAACGATATGGCCGTGTCACTGGCCATGTCAGGCAAGAATTATACATTCCAAACTCTCATCCATGAAAACACAAATACTCCAAAATCCATACTACAATACCCTTAATCAACATCTTGGTTTATATACACATAAATCACCTATTAATTTAACATTTATATAACTTCAACATATCATAATAATAATCATTATATACATCATCCATATATCAATTACTCAATTTCCCCAACTCATTTATATTAAACCCTTACTAAACAATTTCAACAATCTATCATCATCCTCACAAATAACCATATTATCATCATCCAAATACCAATTCAACATATATATATATATATACTTCCATCTTTCATTATCATCATCTTCACACACTAACCATATCAAATATAAACATAATCAATAGAAATCAACATAAAGAAATGAATACTTACTTGAATTCTTTGCCAAATCTTCAATATCCACCTTCAATTCTCTTAAAGCCCTTAAGAATTTGATGTATAAGCCAACAAAATCACATCTCTCTCTCTCTCTCTCTCTCTCTCTCTCTCTCTCGTACAAGAAGAAGAAGAAGAAGAAATAAAGAAAATCTTCTTTTTCCCTTTCAAACTTATCCTATATATATAATAATAATAATATAATTAAATATCTCTAAAAATTCTCCACCACAAGATTTATCCTTCCCTTTGACTTTCTTTTCTTCTTTTTTCTCTTATCATCATTATTATTATTATTATTATTATTATTATTATTATTATTATTATTATTACTACTTACTTACTTACCTTTCCTACACCAATATATACATCATGTATATGTGATGTATATGTTGCTATATGTATATTTTTTATATATTGTATTTATATTTCCCATATTTTTCAAATACCATATATACATATCATCCTTCATATATATCTATCTCTTATAATATTTCCTTTTAATTAATTTATCTTCTTTTGACTTCCATTTCTTTGACTTGTATTTGTTATATATATATATATCTATATATACAACATATACTCTCTCTCTTTACTTCTTTTCTCTTTCCATTAAACATATACATTAAATCCAAATACAACAATAAATTCCAAAACTTTTAGGGTATACTTTGGGATATTACACTTTCCCTTCTTTTTCAAGCTCTTCCTTCTCCTTATTTCCACCCTTGCCTACAAAAATTTCACAACACAACCTCAACCATAAACCTTAGAAATTTACAACATGCACTACCGTTCCATTTATTTTCAAATTAAGTCCTAATCTAACCTTATTAAACCTTAGAAACCTTAATTCTTCCATTTAATTAATCAATATCATCACTACTTAAGTTTTCCCCAAATCCACCATAAGAGCCCTAATTTTAATCTCTCAAATTACTCATTAAAACCTGAAATTAGGATTAGAAATGAACTTACCTTAGTTTAGGACCTTGGATTCCACCAAAACCTTTGATAAGAAACCGTAAAACTTGAAAATCACCACCTTTCTTCCTTCTCCTATGGCTTGGACGACCCTCCTTCTCAAGAGGGAGTTTTTGCTTTCTTCTTTCATGTGTTTTTGGTCCAAATGGCTGCCCAATTTGGCTAATAATGTGTTAAGACAAATGCTTAATTCCAATTGGTCCACTTTAAGGCAAAATGGCCATTTTTCATTGGTACAATTGTCTCACTCTTTTATTTATTTAAGGCCCAAGCCATTGGGCTTTCTTTTAATCATATTTTGGCCCCTCTTCTTCCCTTTGCTGTAATTTTATGATTTAGGATGTGAAAAGACCA
Organism: Garcia nutans; assembly: GCA_947685225.1. Lineage (NCBI taxonomy): Eukaryota > Viridiplantae > Streptophyta > Magnoliopsida > Malpighiales > Euphorbiaceae > Garcia > Garcia nutans. Next base: position 14,695,204 of record CANTUV010000040.1, read on the forward strand.
AAATACCCTCCGGCGATTGATTGTCTGTAACTTTTAAACCGTGTGGTTCCACGAAGTGAACCACATATGGTTTTAACCCTCTCGACCTCTAATTTCCATTTTTAAGGTCTATTTTAGGTTTCCAAGTCGTTTTGAAAAATTACCAATAAGCTCTTGACTTTTTACAAAATTCCCTTTAGGTCCTTTCTTTGCTCGGGTTTGCCCGGGCTCCGTTTTTACTTATGATCGTTTCATATTCAACCCCTCGACGTCCTCTACGCACTCGTGTGCATATTTCCTACTCTGGATTCATGTATAAATTTTATTTAATAATGACCAAAATGCCCCTAGTCTACGTGTCTTCGTTTCTCTCTAACGGGGCGTTTCCGAAGAAAGTCACAGTTTACAGTTTTTACCCGGTTTTTCTCTAGTTTCCATTTCATTACACTATCATATACATTATTAAGACTTCCCAGACTGGTCACCTATCGCCGTTAGTTACGCACGTTTAACCCTGGTCCTTTAATGAATTATAGCTTAACGGTCTAGGGTTAGCCGGATCTCTTTAGCATGCCTACTTTGTCAGCATGTGTGAATACTGTATACGTAATTACTGTACATACCTGCTATGGCCGGTCGTGACAATTTTATTTATCATGGATGGATGTTTACTTTCTATTGATATTTAATACCTTTGATGAATGATTTATTTATTTTGAATAGTTATTTACTTTTATCAATTTATTTAGATTTCCAAATGTTGTAAGAGGTATGTTTCCACTTGTTGGATACCTAATTAGTTAAATATCATGTAATTTAATTTGCTTTTCTATTTTAGAACCTATGTAAAGGACATGTTTCTACCTTTCGGTGGATGTCCTATTTAGGCATGTGATGTAAGGACATGTTTTCATCTTCGGATGGGTGTCCATTTATTTGTTTTGCTTGGACCTTGCTTTAATTTTAAATATATTGATGCTTTCTTTTAATTATTGTGTGTAATATGGATAATGTTGTTATATTTAAGAATTTTATAATATTAAGACCTGTAAAGGAGGCCGGTTCCAATGAACCGGGCGTTGTGGGGGTGCTGGGCCATTTCTCACCTTCCCCACACGTACCCAACTTTTCGAACCCATTAAGGGGTTGGGGATTCCTTAGGAATCGAGTCATCCACCCCTTTCTTTTTTCCCGGCCCGTCCGGATGGCGACCCCATTTTCTCCCGACTTAGGTAGGTGTTCTCTAAGGCCCCGAGCCTAAATAGTGCCGAAGTCGCAAGAACCATTCCACCGGGAGTGGGGGCGAAAATCCCTGCTCACATGGCCCTTCCTAGCTAGGCCTGAACTTTCCTCTTGGATCAGATTCATTAGGCTTACATTGCTTCAACACCAAATCCCTGACTCTGAGTTTTTTTATTTTAACCCTTCTATTGTAGGCTCGAGCTATCTTCTTTTGATACAGTTGGTGATGATACAGTGCCTTTAACCTTCTTTCTTCTAGTAAAGCTAACTGCATGTATCTGCTCACTACCCATTCCGTTTCAGGCAGTTCGGCTTCCAAGACTACTCTCAATGACTTGATTTCTATTTCAATTGGCAACACTGCTTCCATCCCGTAAACTAAAGAGAATGGTGTCATTTCAGTATGTGTCCGCACACTTGTCCTATATCCCCATAAAGCAAAGGGAAGCATCTCTGACCAATCCCTGTAAGTCTTGGTCATCTTGGACAGAATTTGCTTAATTGTTTTGTTTGTTGCTTCTACTGCGCCATTAGCCTTTGGTCTATAAGGAGAGTGTAACACCCCTTCCCGACCTACGTGTGTAAGCTGAGTAGAGGTGCCACACTATCCTAATGTTGCTACCACTTTTACTTAGTCAAATTTTTGTTCCGATTTTTACAGAAATTTTGCCATAGTTTCGCCTAAAAATTCAATCCCAAGTGTCGATAAAACTGGTTTTTTTTTCTGATTTTTTTGAAAACATTTTTACACAAACCAATGCAAACAAAATCATTCTCAGTACACTTCCAATAAATCCCCCTTATAACCTCAACTACAACCTGCAAAAAGGATTTACACTTCTAGTACAAAATAAAGTAAAGGTTTATTATGAAATACAGTAGATAAAATATTTGTTCACTATGCAACGGAAAGTAACAATATTTACAAATTCATATACATCAAAACTCAAGTTTTACAACACATAAAATTTATACAAGTTTGGCAGTCAGTCTTCGATCTTAAAGCCCACTATTCACTCTTCAAAATCTAGGCTCGACTCGGCCTAGAGGAACTCTCTGGTTCTTCCCTGTCACCTGCGTGAAGAATCACATTCGCGCTAAGCCAATGGCTTAGTGGTACAAACTACAGTGCTATGATGCTTTAATGCCATGCTAATGTCACACATTTCAATAGTTAAGACAATATTCACAAATGATATCTTTATATTGTTCAAGACTACATTTCATCATTTTATTCATCACTTCTGATTTACATTGACACAAAGACAAATATGGGCCCAAACGACACTAATATGTTATTCAAAGTTCAGAGTTACTACTTTGGTCCATAATCATAATCATCAAGCCCGTAGGCGATACACATATATATCTCTATCCATGGATAGGGTAACAGACCCAGTCTCTTGGACCTCAACTCGGCTAAACTCGAGGAAATCCTCAACCCGGCAAGACTGTTACCTGTAACAGACCCAGTCTCTTGGACCTCAACCCGGATAAACCAAGGAGATCCTCAACCCGGCAAGACTATTACTATAATTCACATTTCACATTTATCAACTGGAATCGGCTTACGACCTGGTCTTTTCACCTATCTAGTACTTTATAGGCATGCCACCAAACTCAGAACTCTGAAGGTTGAATAACAAATTAGACACAAAATTCTTTTCATTTATATCTTTATACATTTCTTTCTCAATTCATTTCATTCTCATAAACAAATTAGGCAACCATGCCTCAATCATCTCATATGATCTCAAATCACAATAATCAATTATGTCTCAAGTCTCAATATCATATGAATGTATGCATTAATGTAGTTTGCACTTACCTTAAAAACAACTCACACCAATCTATACACTTACTCTTCCAAGGATCCTCAACACTTAGGTTAGGCCAATTCAACCTCTTCACAACCTAATCCAAAAGGAATATTAGCAAAATGACCATATGAATAGTAAATTCTGGTTTTAGACTCCACTTTATCCTTATTTTGAAAAATTGTATAAAATAATCTACTTGACTAAAAACTCTAAAATTTTTACATAACTAAATTTTACATCTTAAAATCATTCCTTTAAAATTTCAGATCAAACTGAACACAAAATCTTGGTCAAATAGTTCACCCAACCAGACTGCTCCAATTGCCCTGCATCCTGGCAGCAGTTCCGAACTTTGTGAATTCCATGAATTAAATTCAATCAACGTGGTTCCAAATTATTTTTCTCAAATACTAGACTCACTAAGCAACAACAAATCAAAAATTCAATTGGATATTATTTTTCTACATTTTATTAAAAATCCCGAAAGATAGCTGTCTCAGTTAATGTACCTGCTGGAACAGGTCTAATAAAAATAATCTTTCCAAAATCATAACCATTCCAAAATCGAATCAAAATATTTTTCAGTCATTCTAGACTCATAGAGGCACAACATATCAAACATTCACTTCAAGAAAATTTTTCTATATTTAATTAAAAATCATACAAGTCATAGCCTTTGCTAATTGTAAAACAGAAAAATTTCACTAAACACAACTCTTACTCTTCCATCACCAACACCAACCTAACTTCTTATCTTTAATTCCATTTCAACACTTTTACACACACCATACACAAACACACTCCAACCATCAACAACACTCCATCAAACTCAAACAAAATTCCAAATAAAACAAGAGAAAACTTACCAAAAATGATGAACTTCTTGAATTTCTAACTTGTATTCTTGAAAACTCCTTTAATTTTGGTCTTGGAAAATCAAATCCCTCTCTTGCTCTCTTGCTTGAGTAATGGCCGGCCAAACCACAAAGGAAGAAGAAGAAAAATAAAAATGAATGGCAAAAGTCAAATTCCTCATCTCTTTAAACCTCCACTAAGTATTCCAAAAAGAAAATTACTAAAATACCCTCTTCTTTATATCTTAACTCCCTTTTACTTATTTGTCCTTTTTAGTAATTTCACAAATAACAAATTAAATATCTTCTTCCTTTGACCATCCATTTTGACTTGTATATATGTTATATATATTTCCATATATATAACATATAAATTCTCTTCCAATCATCTAAATTTCTATTTTCCATTAATTAATTAATTCAACAATAATAAACATAAATATCTTCTTCTTTGACTTTCTTATTTGACTTGTGTATATGTTATATATATTTCTATATATACAACATATACACTCTCTCTTAAATTCTTTTTCTTTCCAATTACACATATACATTTAATTCAAATAAAACAACAATTATATCAAAACTTCTAGGGCACACTTTGGGATATTACAGAGAGGATCTATGATGATGGATTCGGTACTTTGAGAATAAATCCTTAACTGCTCCTTGAAATTGTACCCCATTGTCTGATATCACACTGTGCGGGACCCCGTATCTGCAGATGAGGTTCTTTTCAATAAATCTAGCCATTTGGCTTACACCCAGTTTGTTGAAGGATTCAGCTTCGACCCATTTTGAAAAATAATCTACTACTGCCACAATGAAACGGTGACCGTTTGAAGATGTCGGATGTATCTCTCCTATAATGTCGATACACCAGGTGGCAAAGGGCCAGGGTGAAGACATAGAATGCAATTCTTCAGGAGGCATGTGATTCAAGTTACCATACATCTGAGATTGTTGGCACTTCTTTAAGAACTCAATACAATCTCTCTCCATGGTCAACCAGTAGTAACCTTGCCGAATAATCTTCTTAACTAGGGCCAAATGTTGTGCTCGAATTAAGTTCTACTATAAGCGTCACTCGCAAGTATACGAGGTAGCTGTAGCAAAGATGATCGACCCAAGGTTGTCTCTCAAGGAAGCTAGATAAGCTAATTGATTATCAGGTTGCAAATGACAAATTAGAATAAATTTAAATTGCTAACAACTAATGAAAACAGATCGATTGGAGTTTAAAACAATAAAAGTAAACTGAGCTGATATATTGATTCACTTAATAGAAAGGTCTAGGCTTTGCACTTCTATACTAACTTATATGTATGAACGGTTATTCCTCTCAACCAATTTAATTTCAAAGATTAGATCTCAAGCAACTTAATTAATCGAATCAAGGAAATAAGCTCTCGCATTCAAACCTCTTTCAAGTAATCTTGTTACAATTGAAATAATCCTTTTTCTTAGGTTATATTTCTAATTCACCTAAGTCCCTAATTGAATTGTTCCAGCATTAGACTTCATCTCTCAATCCTTCATCTAATACCTCAAACACATAATTGGTGGCCAATCAGTTATATATTAACAATAATTCCATTCAATCAAGGCTAAAGAAATAATTCAGTTAAGAGCAATAACCAATTCATACAATCACAGTAGATCCATACAAACCCTAGACTAGATCAAATTAGTTCATAATGCTATCAAACATATTCATCTCATTAAAATTCAAAGAAATCAATTTAGACATACTAGAATTCATGAATACAATTCCAAAGAAATTTAAGAGATAAAGTTTGAGAACAAAACCAAATTACAAACTCCCTTTAGTTTCTGAAGAATCTCTTGATCAGATCTTGCTAGAAGAATGTTGCAATGGCATAAAAAAATTTAATCTAGAATGTTTTGCATCAAAGTGTAATCAATAATCTCAAAGAAAACAAAATATGGAAACCCTAAGTTATCTCTGACGGCTGATCCAAATCTCCTCCGGAATAAAACCCTAATCGTATTATTTATATGAAACCTCGCTTAAAACTCCGCTCCTTTGGTCCATGGAGTGACACGGCCAAGCTCCTGGCGTGTCATGTGACACGGCCAGTGGCTTGGCCGTGTCTACTGAATGTGTCCGCTTCTGTGTGATTTTCATCTCTTCTTCTTTGGAGTTAAGTGTGACACGGCCAAGCTTGGGTGAGTTTGGCCGTGTTTGATGCATTTGGAGGGACACGGCCAGTGGCTTGGCTGTGTCCCCTGAGTGTGTCACCTACTGACTCTTTATTTTTTCTCTTCTTTCTTTTTGGTCCTTGGCTTAGTATGGGACACGGCCAAGTCTCCTGGCCGTGTCATGTGACACGGCCAGTGGTTTGGCCGTGTCCTCTGAGTGTGTCAGTCACTGCCTGAATTTTCCTTCCTCTCTCTTGGTTCCTTGGTTTTGCCCTTTCCTTCATGCTACTCTTTCTTCCAAGGAAACAATTTGCATATTAACCTAAAATAAACACTTAAACAAACTTTAAACAAGAATCAAATAAACATTAACCAACAACACATAGACACCACACTAAAAACTAGAACAAAAACGGCATAAACACTGAAATAAACTAAAACTACCAAAATTGATGAAAACACTAAATAAACATATTAAAACTATCAAAATACCTAAAGAAAACAATAATTATCATGATAAATAAGACACAATTCAATGACAAAAACTAATAAAACACAAAACCACTCATATGCGGTCCGCAACTTCCTGCATGTATTTCTGACATGATACACTCCACTTCAGGCTTTCTTAAACATCTTAAATGCACCCCCATCAGGCCATCTTTGATATAACTCTCCAAGGAATGTGATATATTGCAATGTCCACCGCCTTATGGCTCTTCTTTCTTTCTTTGTTGCCCCCGGCGGGTATTCTCTTTCTTCCAAAAATCGCCTTATAGTGTCATACCACGCATCATGGTCTGTATTAGTTTCCATGATTGTCTCATATTCATAGCAAGGAGTTGATGAACTGGTCAAAATTAGAGGCTTAAGGAATAAGTTGACAGGGTTTTCCCATACCGAAGCCAATGTGGCTAGGGCATTAGCCATCTGATTTTCTTCTCTTGATAGGTGTACAAACCTACACTCCTTAAAGTTCTTCTTCATCATGGTCAAGTAATGGTGGTATGGTTTTAATTTTTCTTCTTTCAACTCCCACTCTCCATTTACTTGGGATACTACTAGTAATGAATCACCAAAAACTTCCACCTTATCCACCTTCATAGTCATTAGGGTTTCCAAACCGAAAATACAAGCTTCGTACTCCACCATATTATTGGTTGCCCTAAATTTTAACTTTTTGGCTAAAGGGATAAGTTCCCCTTTGGGTGATTCTAGTATAACTCCCAAACCTGCTCCTTTCCTATTTACTACTACATCAAAATACATTTTCCACCCTTGTACTTCAATTGCCTTTAAATGTTCATCCGAAAATTCCAAGATTACCTCTTCGCTATCTTGTAATGGTTGTTGGGCCAGGAATTCTGCCACCGCTCTACCTTTGATTATTTTCCTGGTTACATACTTAATATCAAATTCTTCTAATATTATCAACCATCGACCATATTTCCCAATCAAAGAGGGTGTCTCCCTTAAGTACTTCATTGGATCCAACCTGGAAATTGCTTGCACACTATACGATTGAAAGTAGTGCAGGAACTTCTTAGAAGACCAAACCATGGTTATACAGGTCTTTTCAATGATACTACACTTAATTTCATAAGGTAGGAGCTTTCTACTCAAATAGTAAATTGCATGCTCAATCCCTGACTCATCTGCTTGGGCTAGCATGGCTCCTATCGACTCTTCTTCTGCTGCTAAGTATAGTAATAGAGGTTTGTTGGGTTTTGGTGGTTTTAAAACAAGTGGATTCAACAAATACTCTTTTATTCGCTCAAAGGCCTTTTGACATTCTTCATTCCATATGACTGGCTGATTCTTTTTTAAGCAATTTGAAGATAGGCTCACAAATTATTGTGAGTTTTGCTATGAATATGCTAATGTATTGTACTTTACCAATAAATCCCCGAACTTCTCTCTCCGTCTTAGGGGCTGGCATATCCCTGATTGCTTTAACTTTGTCAGGATCAATCTCAATGCCATTCGGACTAATCACATGTCCCAATAATTTACCTGAGGTAACACCGAACACACACTTCTTCGGGTTTAATCTTAGCTTATATTTCAAAGCTCTATCGAAGAATAATTCCATGTTTTGGAAGTGTTGTTCTCTTGTATCTGATTTAACTATTATATCATCAACATATACTTCAACTTCTTTGTGCATCATGTCATGAAATAGTGTGGTGGCCATCCTTTGGTAGGTTGCCCCAGCATTCTTTAAGCCGAACGACATCACCCTATAACAAAATATACCCCATGTAGTAATGAAAGCAGTTTTGGCTTTATCCTCTTGAGCCATTAACACTTGGTTGTATCCGAAAAATCCATCTACAAATGAGTGTAGCACACTAGAGGTGCACTATCAATGAGAACATCTATATGAGGTAAAGGAAAATCATCTTTAGGGGAAGCCTTGTTCAAATCTCTATAGTCCACATAGACCCTTATTCTTCCATCTTTCTTTGGCACGGGTACTATGTTGGCTAACCAATCTGGGTATTCTATCACTTCGAGGAACTTCACTTGTATTTTCTTAGTGACCTCTTCTTTAACCAAGTCATCCCACTCAGGTCTTAATCGCCTAAGCTTTTGTTTGATAGGTTTCATGTGAGTGTAAGTAGGAATATGATGTTCGACTATGTCTCGATCTATTCTAGGCATATCCTCATAAGACCAAGCAAACACTTCTTCATATGTTTTTGAATCTCTCTCTCTCATCAGGAGTAAGGTCGGATGCTATGCTAATGTTTTTAGGATTTTCGGTTGTTCCAAAATTTAATGATTGTGTGTTAACAGAATTAATATTAAAGATGCTCAAGTAACTGCTATTTGAATGTATGCAACCATTAGGAGAAACATCACACAACTAAGCAAAATCAAACTTTATTGCATTCATTTTGGAAAAGAAAACATCATCATCCTCATACAAAGCAAACAAATTAAAATCAAAATCAAAATCGTTGTTCTCAAAATCATAAGGCAGGATGTCTTCATACTTTTCTTCAACCAAGGCAACAATCTCCACAAGAATCTTCTCGGCTTTTAAGACAGCTTCATTCTTCTTTTTTGGATTGGATTTTGTTGGCTGACAGGGTGAGCTCTTTCTTCACTTGGCACACTAGCTCAACCACATCTGCAAAAATTTCAAAACCCAGGATCAACTTTCCTGTGAACATGATTGGCTCGGGCTTTCCTTGGAGTGGTCCCATATCTGGAGCTTTGATAAAGATCTCTTCAAGTGGTGGGAAGCTTATCTTCTCACTCTTCTTTGGCTGGACCTCGTTGTTTTCATCATATCCCTACCCTTTCTTAGAAGTTTGAGTTCTAAAGTCTGGCAGCTTTGTCAAACCGGCCTTACCCTTTCCAAGACCACCTCTGGGAAGGTAGTTCATGTCCTTCATCATATTCAAGACTTTGGAGTCCACTACTTAATCATCAAAAATTACAGCTACTTAAAAACCATTGAGAGGCCTCTCTATCATTAGAGCGTTAACAATCTCATTATCTTCGGCTTCAATGACCACTGTCTCATCTCTGTTGGGGAACTTGATCTTTTGATGAAGGGTGGAAGGAACTCCACCAAGAGGATGAAACCATGGTCGCCCCAAGAGTAAGGCGAAGGTAACCGGTATGTCTAAAACAACAAACTCAACAATAGATTCAATTGGACCAACCTTGACAGCAGCTTTGAAAGTCCCTTCGGCGTGTCTCTTAGTGTTGTCATAAGCCCGAATTGTTACTCGGTCGGGTTTAGATCTCTTGTTGACATGGCTGGCTTTGGCAATATCTTAAGTGGAAAAACATTTATGGCGGACCCATCTGTTAGTAAATCGAAAAAGGATCTGCAACCCTTGCCGCAGCGGAAAACAAAAAAAAAATTTTCTTTCGATTTACTTACAGGATCCATGTTGTTGTCCCAAGATGGCAACCAAGAGGGGGGGTGAATTGGTTTTCTCAAGAATTAATGACAATTTAAAAAACTCAACAATCAAGAAATGCGGAATAGAGAGTTGGTTGAGTAATGGAAGAAAGAAAGAACACACAAGATTTATAGTGGTTCGGATTTACTTCAATCCTACATCCACTTCCTTAACAACTTGTTAAGGTTCCACTAATCTTTGAAGTTTTTACAAGCTTACTTCCAACTTTGGTGTTTTCACAAGTTCACACCTAACTTCACAAGTGTTTTTCTTAGGCTCACACTCACAACCCAAACAAGAGTTTTACAAGGCTTACTCTCACAACCTAACAAGAGTTTTACAAGGCTTACTCTCTCAACCCAAGTGTTTCCCAAGCTTACACTCAAACTTATACAATGGTGTTTTCAATGCTAACACCTAACATACATTACAATTTAATTGTAAGTTTAAGTAAATGAAAATTTGTTGCTTGGCTATTACAATCTGATTTCTTGCTTATTCATCTTTTTTGTTTTCTCAGAGAGACATTGTATTTATAGCCATTGTGGTCTTACTAGCCGTTATAGACATTAAGAATAATGTATTGGTAGATTAGACCTTCTTTACTTAAACTGCCCGAAGCACTTCGCGGTCGCCCTTCATGCAAGGATGGTCGCGCTCATGCTTCTCGCGGTCGTCCTTTAACAGGGGACGGTCGCTACTTTTGAAAAGACTTCAACGGTCGAATTTTAGTGCTCTACAGCTGGAATCTTGCCCATGCTGTGTTTGTCGGACCGGCTTCTTGCCCAGCTGTGTTTGTCGGGACGGTCGCGCCTAGCAATGGTGCGGTCGCCCTTTTTGAATAATCAAGTGGGTTTATAACGGTCATATTACGTGTCATTCTCTGACAGGGCAAAATTGAATGTCCGCCATAATTTGAATGTCGCGGTCGCCCTATGTAGATTATCGCGGTCGAATTGAGAAACTCGCGTCGAACTTCTGGACGCTCCTGAGGACGCGAAACCTACTGTCTCTTCAAACAATTTCTTCTTGAATGGTAGAGCGGTCGCGATTCTGAATGGGGCGGTCGCTAAAGTGATAAGCGAGGTTGAGTCATTCACCGTTCTTGTCACCGCGAACCTTACTGTGATTGTAATGATTTAAGTTCCTTGAGTATCGGTCGTGCAAATATTCGTCGGTCGCTATTCTGTAGGAGCGGTCGCGACATAGGTCGAACTTCTGACCGCGAAACCTACTGTGATAAGATTTCTTCTTTTAATTACATGGAGCGGTCGTATTCAGGTGAGGTGCGACCGCTATAAGTGTTCTGTTTACCTTATTTGAAGTAACCTAATCCTGCAACAAGATTTCTCAAACACAAGTTAAATAGATCATCCATTTGAGTTGTCAAGGATCAAAATTAAGGTCATTTGTCTAACAATCTCCCCCATTTTGACTTTGACAATTTCAAATGGAATGATAAGAAAAATAATAAGTCTAAAATGCTCCCTCTTAACATATGCAACAATCATGGTTAAGAGCATTGTGATTATTAGATTATCTTGGTGCACATGTTATTGTTTGATGCAAACATTTTTTCTTATTTGCAAATGTTCAATAAATTTCAACAAGAAATTAACTCCCCCATAAACATTTTTCCCTAATTTGCAAATGTTCAAACAGATTGTTGTTCTTGTTCTTATTTCTCCCCCATAATTTTCTTATTTCTCCCCCATAATTTTATTGACATTCCATTTATAATTTTCTCTCCCCCATTGGCATAGGCAAAATGAAATAAATGTTAAGCAAAATACAAATGGAAATATAAACATGGAAATATATAGATTGAAGTGGAGGAAAATACAAAACAGAAAGCAAATTAGCAAACATATGAAAATGCAAGCAAAAACAGACTAAAGCTAAGCTATTCTGAGTCATCATCTAACTCTAACTCTTCTTCAACTAAAGGAGCTTTCCCCTTATCTTGAGGTGCAACAGAGGCAGAGCTAGTGCTAATGGACTCTTCTTCTTCAGCAACGCTTTGGGTGTGATCACTTATATCCCAATCTTCAAGATTGCATTGAGGCAAGTCCAATTTGCCTTGCATATCATAAAGATCATGATGCATGTGGGATATAAGGTCTATCCTCTTGTTTAAGTGCTGGAATCTCTTGGAAACACTTTTCTTGAACTTAGTGAGTTTCCTTGAGAGAGTCTTGATAGCTTGGAGAATGAGTTGTGTGGAGGATGAAGCAGTTTCTTTAGCAGCTTTTGATGAAGCTGCTTTTGGATGTAATTCTACTGCAACTTCTACAGAATCTCCCTCTTCCTCAATTGTATACCTTGGCCTTTTCTTTTGTTTATCCATAACTCCTTTCTTGCCATAGCAGTATACATATGACCCTTCTATCTTCCTTACACAACCAGCATGCTCTAAGTAATCCATTGTGATAGCATTGGAGGCTAGAGTGAAAGGGTTCCTCAAAGTAGCTAAGTTCAAATCATTCAGAAGGTTTAGGTGCCTAGCTATTTGAGTAACTTGAGAGGATAGGAAGAAGGTACCAGTTCTTGTTACAGCATGATGATAAAGAGTATCAATCAAGAACTTGGTGGTGTTTATTTTGATGTTGTGGGTGAAAGCATACAGAAATATAAGGTCTCTCTTGGTTACTTTCTCATTCCCATCTGCTCTTTGGTGAATGGTATAGGTGATAATCCTATGGAGCATCCAGTGGGTGAGAGATTTGATATGTATGGCTTTAGATTCCTTTTCAAAAGAGGTTTCAATGGAAATTTCTCTCCAGAAATCAGAAAGTGTTGGGTTTGAGAAGATTTGGTCATTGTAGGAGGTTATACCTTCAGAGGGGAAGTCCCAAATGCTGCCAAAATCTTCTAGAGATAGGGCTTGGTATTGATCAAAGAGCTTAAATCTGACCCCATACCACCCTAGTGCAGAATTTGCACTCTTCTCTATTTGAAGAGACATTAAAAACTCCTTACTCAGACTAGAGTAGCCTACCTCTTCTGGAAAGACAAATTTTCTCCATCCAAGGACATCCAGCAATCTCTCAATTTCGTCCTTGATGTTCAAGGCAGAAAGCATCCCACCAAAAGGAGATTTGGTGCCTTCAACCTTCTTTCTCTTTAGCATGGCATACCTAACATCTTCTTCAGTGGTTTGATGGTGAGGTTTGCAAATTTTCTCACCTCTTTTAGATTGAGGAGGAGATGGAGGATCAACAATGGGTTCTCTAATGGTGACTCCTGGAACTCTCTTGGCTTGACCTTTTATTTTGGAAGTGGTTTTTCTTTTGGGGGCCATTAGAACAGAAGAGAGTAGGAAAACAGAGAGTGATTGAGAAACAGATGATATTGAGAGGTTTTTAGGGTTTCAGAGGAAGGTTTGTGTGCTTTAATAGGCAAAATATCAGATAAACTGATGCAAAACACTCTTAAATAGATGGATTTAAGAAAATAGCCGTTTTTGACTGTTGAAAGTTAAGAGTTGCGACCTGTCACACAACCAACGATTATAAATTTTCGAGCAGAGTGTACAGGGTGCGGTCGCAGATTTAACAAGGTGCGATCGCGACTTATGATCTAGCGACCATTGTCAAGATAAGTATGCTCGCGAGTGAGGAATGTAACTGTAACGGTCGAAACTATTCAAATTGGTGCGGCCGCGCACAAATTTTCTCGACCGCGCACAGAGTCATTAGTTTGAATGAAACTGACAGACAGGATAGCGACCGCTAAAGAATACTGGAGCGACCGCGACATACTTAAAAATGAAAGATTCAAGGAAAGATGGAGAATATTTCTATTGTGTTAAGAAGCATTAAATTCATGCACATAGAAACCTTATTGATAGGCAATTAATTCAGAGTGTTTCCATCAATCATTCCTAAATTAAGTTTAATAAAATTAAGTCTATCTTCATTCAAGGGTTTTGTAAAGACATCCGCAAGTTGATTTTGTGTTTCAATAAATTCTAGAATTATGTTCTGATTTTGCACATTTTCCCTTAAAAAATGATGTCTAATATCTATATGCTTGGATCTAGAATGTTGTATAGGATTTTTAGACAAATTGATAGCACTAGTGTTGTCACATTTAATGGAAATATTGTTAAAAACCTTACCATAGTCAAGCAATTGTTGTTTCATCCATAATACTTGTGTGCAACAAAAACAAGCTGCAACATACTCAGCTTCCGTTGTGGATAAAGCAACCGATGCTTGTTTCTTACTATGCCAAGAAACTAGACAATTACCAAGAAAGTGACATGCTCCTGTTGTGCTTTTCCTATCTAATATACTACCAGCGTAATCTGCATCTGAAAATCCTATAATATGAAATGATGTGTTTTTAGGATACCAAAGTCCTAAATGTATTGTACCACTCAAATATTTCAAGATTCTCTTAGTGGCATTCAAGTGTGATTCTTTAGGACTAGTTTGAAATCTAGCACAAAGACATACACTAAACATTATATCAGGCCTAGAAGCAGTTAAGTAAAGTAGTGATCCAAAGATACCTCGATATTTCTTCTCATCTACTGCTTTACCATTTTCATCTTTACCTAATTTCAATGATGTGCTCATGGGAGTTTTGCTAGTTTTGCAGCCATCCATTCCAAATTTCTTGATGAGTTCTTTTGTATATTTGGATTGGTTGATGAAGATCCCATCTTTACATTGCTTGACTTGCAGTCCAAGGAAAAACTTGAGTTCACCCATCATGCTCATTTCAAATTCCCTAGTCATACAAGAAGCAAATTCTTTGCACAAGGTTTCATTAGTAGCTCCAAATATTATGTCATCCACATAAATTTGTACAATCAAGATGTTATGCTTATCCTTTTTAACAAAAAGAGTTGTGTCTACTTTTCCTTTTGCAAAACCATTTTCAAGTAAATATGCACTAAGTTTGTCATACCAAGCTCTAGGTGCTTGCTTTAATCCATATAAAGCTTTGGTAAGTTTGAAAACATGATCAGAAAATTTGTAGTTTTCAAAACCAGGAGGTTGTTCAACATAAACTTCTTCATTTATGAGTCCGTTTAGAAATGCACTTTTAACATCCATTTGATAAAGCTTAAAATTCATATGACATGCAAAGGCAAGTAATATTCTAATAGCTTCTAATCTGGCTACTGGGGCAAAGGTTTCATCATAGTCAATACCTTCTTCTTGATTATAACCTTTGGCTACCAATCTTGCTTTATTTCTAATGATGTGACCATTTTCATCAAGCTTATTCCTATAAATCCATTTGCATCCTATTATAGAATGATCTATAGGTCTAGGAGTAAGTTGCCAAACATTATTTCTTTCAAATTGATTAAGTTCATCTTGCATTGCAGTTATCCAATTTTCATCATTTAAAGCTTCATCAACAGTTTTTGGTTCAATTTGAGAAACAAAAGCAAAATTAACATCAACATGATTAATTTTAGATCTAGTAGTTACTCCCTTTGATGTTTCTCCAATGATGAGTTCCTTTGGATGATCTTTCTTGTATTGCCAATCCTTAGGTAGATCTTGAGTCTTTTCTTCAAGTAGATTGATCTTTGGAGCATCAATAGATTCAAGAGGTTCAAGAGTACCTGCAGGGTCATTGAAAGTAATACCTTTCTTTTGATCAAGTTTAGATGACTCATCAAATACAACATGCATTGATTCTTCTATAACTAGAGTTTTCATGTTAAATACCCTATATGCTTTGCTAAATGATGAATATCCTAAGAATATGCCTTCATCTGATTTGGATGAGAATTTTCCAAGATTATCCTTGGTATTCAATATGAAGCATTTGCATCCAAATACTCTAAAATATCCAATTCTGGGTATTCTTCCATTCCATAGCTCATAAGAAGTTTTATTAGTTAAATGCCTTTTATAAACACGATTTGCAATGTAATAAGCTGTATTAACGGCTTCCGCCCAAAAATAAGATGGTAAATCATATTCATTGAGCATTGTCCTAGCCATTTCGATTAAAGTTCTATTTTTCCTTTCAACTACACCATTTTGCTGTGGAGTTCTAGGAGCAGAAAAATTATGTGAAATGCCAAGTTCATTGCAAAAGTCTTCAAAATTTTCATTTTCAAATTCTTTGCCATGATCACTTCTAATAGATGTGATCACATATCCTTTTTCATTTTGAACTCTTTTTGCAAACATTTTGAAGAAATTAAAGGCTTCATTCTTTTGAGCTAAGAAATTAACCCATGTGAATCTAGAGTAGTCATCAACAAGAACAAATGCATATGATTTGCCTCCTAAGCTTGTAACTCTATTTGGTCCAAACAAATCTAAATGAATGAGCTCTAAAGGTCTAGAGGTGCTTATAACACTCTTTGTTTTAAATGAGCTTTTGTGTTGCTTACCATGTTGACAAGGTTCACAAATTCTGTCTTTATCATATTTTATCTTAGGTAAGCCATCAACTAAATTCTCATTGCAAATATGTTTCAATTGATCCATACCAGCATGTCCTAGTCTTCTATGCCATAACCATGCATCATTATTAGTGGACATTAAACATGTATGATTTGAATGTATGCTAACATTGTAAGTGTTGTTTGTTCTAGTACCCTTAAATATGATAACATCATTTGAATTTGTGATTTTGCATTCCTTGGAATCAAACTTAACGAAGTATGCTTTATCACAAAGTTGACTAACACTTAGCAAGTTATGTTTCAAACCATCAACAAGCCATACATCTTCAATTAAATCCTTACCAATAGAACCAATGGAGCCAACACCAAGAATTTTACCTTTAGCATTGTTTCCAAAAGTTACATTACCTCCATGTTTATAGGTAATATTTGTAAAGAGCTTTGCATTTCCAGTCATATGCCTTGAGCATCCACTATCCACAAGCCATGTGCTTTCATTGATAGTAGATTTTAGGCATACCTGCAAGACAATTGTGATCATCTTCTTTTAGGTACCCACATGAAGTTGGGTCCTTGATGGTTAGTAGAAAGAGTGCCTTCTAAATTGAGATGAGCTTTTCTTATATAACAATAGAAGTTTTTGTGACCAAATTTCATGCAATATGTGCATTGCCATGGTGTTCTATGCTTCTGCATTTTTCTTTTTGCATTGTACATACAACTACAAGTATGTGATTTCTTTTGTGCAAGTTTAGTGAACAACAATGCATAGTTATTTTTGGCTTTATCTCCTAGTGAACCATAAGAAGTTCTTTTAGACTTGGTGCAAGCATTTTTGATATGAACATCAGAAATTTCAGTTGTAGATGCTTTCACAAATGTTGGTTTGATAGGTGCAATGTTGGTTGAGCCATTGAATCCTAATCCATATTTCAAGGAAGGTGACCTTTGATTATTAATTAATGTGTTCAATGCTTCCTTTCCTTTATGAAATCTGGAAATTGATTCTTTTAGTTCTTTTAGTTCATGCTTCAATGCCTCATTCTCTTTAATCACTTTTTCTAAGTCATGTGAGCTTTTATTTAATTCTCCTATTGTATTCATCAAATGTTCATTTGAGGTTTTCAATTCTAAGGTAGAGTTCTTTAAGCATATAAAATCCTTTTCTAACTTAGAGTTTTTCTCTTTATAGAGCATCATTTTGGAGAAATATTTTTCTATTTTAGAATTCATGTGCTCAATCAAATCACTATCATCTATATCACTTATATCATCATGTGCTACAAGATCAAAGGATTGAGTACTTACCTCATTGGAGTCATCTTCAATAGCCATGAGACAAAGATTTGCAATTCCTTCCTCTTCTTCTTCTTCACTTGAGGAAGAGTCATCCCATGTGGCTTTGAGAGACTTTTTCTTTTCTTTATCCCATTTCCTTTTGTTCTTTAATTTGTAGCAATCCGACTTGATGTGACCGGTTTTTCCACATTCATAGCATTTTACCTCATTTTTCTTTTCTTTATCTTTGAAGGAGAATTTAGGAGGTGTACCTTTGTTTGCTTGTAATCTTTTCTTCCTTTTCCATTCATTGATTCTTTTAGAGAACATTGCCATTTCATCTTCATCATCAGTACCTTCATTGCTTGAGCTCTCAGCTTCTTTGATTGCTTTGAGTGCAATTGGTTTTCTCTTTTCTTTCTCACCTTGATCTTCTTCTTTCTCACTGTGTAGCTCAAATGTGAGTAATTTTCCAACTAGCTCATCGGTTCTTAATGTGCTGAGATCATGAGCTTCTTCTATGGATGATACTTTGGATTCAAAGTTCTTTCTAGCTCTTAGGGCTCTCAAGATTTTGCTGTTTACATCACCTTGATCATATACCTTGCCATACTTCTTTAGTTCATTGACAATTGCAAGTAAGCGATTGGTCATGTCGGTGACATTTTCATTTGGTTTCATCTTGAATAGCTCATATTCATGAACATGCATTTGTTTTTTGGTAAATCTCACTTGAGTCGTACCTTCATGGTAGTTTTCAAGTGTTTTCCAAATGCAATGTGCACAAGTTAAATGTTGAACTCTTCCGCCTTCTTCCCTTGAAATGGAATTCATCAAGATGGAAGCAGCTCTATTGTTCTTGAATCGAACTCTGACATTGCTAGTTGACCATTGAGCTTTGGGAAGTGGAACTTGAATACCGTCAACTTCGTGGGTAGGAGATTTCCATTCATTTTCCACGAAATCCCATAGTTCAATCCCTTCACTATCTAGAAACAAATACATTTTGTGTTTCCAGTATGAATAATCAGTTCCATCAAAGTAGGGTCTAAGAATAGAATTAAGATTTCCATGAGAGCTTGATGAAGAAGAAGTTGCCATAGTGGATCAGATTTCACAATTAAGTTTAAGAAATCTAAGGGCTCTGATACCAATTGTTGTCCCAAGATGGCAACCAAGAGGGGGGGTGAATTGGTTTTCTCAAGAATTAATGACAATTTAAAAAACTCAACAATCAAGAAATGCGGAATAGAGAGTTGGTTGAGTAATGGAAGAAAGAAAGAACACACAAGATTTATAGTGGTTCGGATTTACTTCAATCCTACATCCACTTCCTTAACAACTTGTTAAGGTTCCACTAATCTTTGAAGTTTTTACAAGCTTACTTCCAACTTTGGTGTTTTCACAAGTTCACACCTAACTTCACAAGTGTTTTTCTTAGGCTCACACTCACAACCCAAACAAGAGTTTTACAAGGCTCTCTCACAACCTAACAAGAGTTTTACAAGGCTTACTCTCTCAACCCAAGTGTTTCCCAAGCTTACACTCAAACTTATACAATGGTGTTTTCAATGCTAACACCTAACATACATTACAATTTAATTGTAAGTTTAAGTAAATGAAAATTTGTTGCTTGGCTATTACAATCTGATTTCTTGCTTATTCCTCTTTTTTGTTTTCTCAGAGAGACATTGTATTTATAGCCATTGTGGTCTTACTAGCCGTTATAGACATTAAGAATAATGTATTGGTAGATTAGACCTTCTTTACTTAAACTGCCCGAAGCACTTCGCGGTCGCCCTTCATGCAAGGATGGTCGCGCTCATGCTTCTCGCGGTCGTCCTTTAACAGGGGACGGTCGCTACTTTTGAAAAGACTTCAACGGTCGAATTTTAGTGCTCTGCAGCTGGAATCTTGCCCATGCTGTGTTTGTCGGACCGGCTTCTTGCCCAGCTGTGTTTGTCGGGACGGTCGCGCCTAGCAATGGTGCGGTCGCCCTTTTTGAATAATCAAGTGGGTTTATAACGGTCATATTACGTGTCATTCTCTGACAGGGCAAAATTGAATGTCCGCCATAATTTGAATGTCGCGGTCGCCCTATGTAGATTATCGCGGTCGAATTGAGAAACTCGCGTCGAACTTCTGGACGCTCCTGAGGACGCGAAACCTACTGTCTCTTCAAACAATTTCTTCTTGAATGGTAGAGCGGTCGCGATTCTGAATGGGGCGGTCGCTAAAGTGATAAGCGAGGTCGAGTCATTCACCGTTCTTGTCACCGCGAACCTTTCTGTGATTGTAATGATTTAAGTTCCTTGAGTAGCGGTCGTGCAAATATTCGGACGGTCGCTATTCTGTAGGAGCGGTCGCGACATAGGTCGAACTTCTGACCGCGAAACCTACTGTGATAAGATTTCTTCTTTTAATTACATGGAGCGGTCGTATTCAGGTGAGGTGCGACCGCTATAAGTGTTATGTTCACCTTATTTGAAGTAACCTAATCCTGCAACAAGATTTCTCAAACACAAGTTAAATAGATCATCCATTTGAGTTGTCAAGGATCAAAATTAAGGTCATTTGTCTAACACATGTGATCCATTCAGTTCGATAAAAGAGATTCGAAACTAACCTTTTTGCGTAGCTTCAAAACGATTAACAGATGCTGCCTTCTGAAGACGAACACCCTCTAACGAAGTCCACACAAACGTACGCCGGTCTGAGTGCTAGCTCACCAACGGCAGTGGCTGAATTTTTTTTGCAAAAATGAAACTAGGGTTTTAGGTTTTTTCCTCTTCTTCCGTTTTCTTTCAAAACGAAAATAATAATCAATATCATCAACGCCTCTAGTCCTTTTAAAACTGTTTTAAAAGACCTTTCCTTGTCAAAACCCTAACTGTCCATATCCTATATGGACCCACGTTTTTAATAATTATTATCTAATAATAATTATTATAACAATATTATTATTAATATCTAATAATAATAATAATACTAACAACAATATTAAAAATATAATTATTATTGTTTAAGTACAGCCTACGTTCTATGTGTGTGACCCGATAGGCTCATATTAACTGGTAGTGTATTTCAATCTCTATTGAAATGCACAAATCATAATTGGCCTCTAGCAAGACATTATGACTACCCAATTAATCATGAGAATCATTATAAATGAAAACCTGAAATAGTACATGCATTAATCCCTTTGTCACACGATATCTAGTTTGAACATAAGTCATAGTAAATGTCATACTTATATTGTCCAAACTTATGATTACTCGATCTCCAAGTTAACTGATAAACAAATAAGATTGATCTTATATCAACTTATTTGAGCACGACCATGCATTTCTCAGTTACACTTATCGAGGGGCCCAGAAGATATCTCTCTCATAGAGAGGGACAAATTCCATCTTGATTGTTCATTTTCCTCTACATAATTTATACCATGTTCAAGCATAACCTTTATAATTATCTAGTTACAGATAACGTTTGATCATGTCAAAACATAATATTCCTTATGTTGGAAAATATGACAATCTCAAGTCAAAGGATTTAATGAAAACTATTATGAGATACACTTATGACATTAAACCATGAAGTGATATCTATGTGGGTCTATCCAATACACTGTTCTCTAACATGTATCCATAATATTGATTTGTATCTTCATACCTATAATCATCTTATGATTATCAAATCAATATTACACTAGTTATATTTATTATTATCTCCATAATAATAATAAACCAGGGATATAATCATTATTATATATAACATGCAAACATAACAATGATAATAAAAACTTCTTTATTAATAACAAAATGAATAACATTAAGGTCCAAATCAATGGCCTAGGGCATATACACTAACAGTCTCCCACTTGCACTAGGCCTAGACTAACAAATATCTCATGCCCATAGACCTAGTGTGCTGATCATGCTTGACCCGCGAGAGAGGCTTTGTCAATGGATCTGCTATGTTGTCATTTGTGTCAACTTTGCATATCTTGATATCACCTCTATCAATGATGTCTCGAATGAGGTGAAATCGCCTGAGTATATGCTTAGATTTCTGATGGGACCTTGGCTCTTTTGCTTGCGCTATGGCACCATTGTTGTCACAATAGATAGCCATAGGATTAGCAATACTAGGCACCACTCCAAGTTCAGTGATGAATTTCTTCAGCCAAACTGCTTCCTTAGCTGCATCTGATGCTGCTATATACTCAACTTCTGTTGTAGAATCTGCTACTGTACTCTACTTGGAACTTTTCCAAGTAATGGCTCCACCATTCAATGTGAATACAAAACCTGACTGCGATTTGTAATCATCTATATCAGTTTGGAAACTAGAATCTGTGTAACCATTTACAACTAGCTCATCTTCCAAACCTCCATAAACCAAGAAAGCATCCTTAGTTCTTCTTAGATACTTAAGAATGTTCTTAACAGCTGTCCAGTGACCCTCACCAGGATCAACTTGATATCTACTTGTTGTGCTCAAAGAATATGAGACATCAGGTCTAGTACATAGCATGGCATACATAATAGATCCAATAGCAGAAGCATAAGGGATCTTATTCATTCTATCTCACTCATCAGATGTCTTAGGACATTGATTCTTGCTAAGATGAATACCATGTGACATAGGCAAAAATACCTTCTTGGAATCTTGCATGCTGAATCTCTTCAACACGTTGTCAATGTATGTACTTTGACTTAAGCCAATTATCCTTCTAGATCTATCTCTATAGATCCTTATACCAAGGATATATGCAGCCTCACCCAAGTCCTTCATTGAAAAAGTATTCCCTAACCAATCTTTAACCTTTTGTAAAGTGGGGACATCATTTCCAATGATCAATATGTCATCTACATATAGGACTAAGAACACGATAGCACTCCCACTAACCATCTTGTAAACACATGGTTCATCTTCATTTTGAATGAAACCAAAGTTCTTAACTGTTTCATCAAAACAAAGATTCCAGCTTCGAGATGCTTGCTTCAATCCATAAATGGACCTTTGAAGCTTGCAAACCTTCCTAGAATTCTCAGGATTTACAAAACCCTCAGGTTGTGTCATGTACACATCCTCGAGTAAATTTCCATTAAGGAAAGCAGTTTTGACATCCATTTGCCATATCACATAATCATAGTATGCAGCAATGGCAAGGAGAATCCTAATAGATTTAATCATAGCAACTGGAGAAAAGGTTTCATCATAGTCTATACCATGAGTTTGTTTGAAACCTTTAGCAACCAACCTTGCTTTATAGGTTTGCACATTTCCATCCATGCCAATTTTCTTCTTGAAAACCCATTTGCAACCAATAGTCTTAATACCTTCGGGAGGATCAATTAAGGCCCAAACTTGGTTGTCAAACATGGACTGCATCTCAGAGTTCATGGCTCCAAGCCATTTCTCTGAATCTGGACCAGACACAGCTTCAAGATAAGTAGTTGGCTCATCTTGATCTATGAGCAAAACTTCACGACTTTCAGTCATGAGAAATCCATATCTCTCAGGCTGATGACGTGGTCTATCAGATCTGAGCAGAACTTGTGTAACATTTTTAGTTTCCACAATGGCTTATGGTTCTGAAACTGTTTCTACAGGCGGTTCAATATCTTCTTGTGGTTCTATAAATTCATCTAATTGAACTGTACTCCCACTAGTTCTTTTAGAAATGAATTCTTTTTCCAAAAAGGTTCCATTTCGAGCAACAAACACTTTGTTCTCAGATGGAATATAGAAATAATATCCTTTAGTTTCCTTAGGATATCCCACAAAGATACATTTAGCAGATTTTGGAGCTAACTTATCTGAAACTGGTCTTTTCACATAAGCTTCACAACCCCAAATCTTAAGAAAAGACAAACTAGGTGTTTTGCCAGTCCATATCTCATATGGCGTCTTTTCAACCGCTTTAGATGGTACACGGTTTAAAACAAAAGCAGCTGTCTCCAAGGCATAACCCCAAAACGATAATGGAAGATCTGCTTGACTCGTCATAGATCGAACCATATCTAATAAAGTTCGATTTCTTCTTTCAGAAACACCATTCCACTGTGGAGTTCCTGGAGGAGTTAATTGTGAAACAATTCCATAATTTCTTAGATGTTCGTCAAACTCTTGGCTCAAAAATTTACCACCTCGATCAGATCAAAGTGCCTTAATAGTTTTACCAAGTTGATTTTGTACTTCATTTTGAAAAGTTTTGAACATTTCAAAAGCCTCATGCTTATGTTTCATTAGGTAGACATAGCCATACCTACTGAAATCATCAGTAAAAGTAATGAAGTAATTATATCCTCCTCTGGCACTAATGCTTAACGGGCCACATACATCTGTATGTACTAGTCCAAGCAAGTCATTAGCCCTTTCACCTTGTCCGATGAAAGGATTCCTTGTCATTTTGCCAAGTAAACAAGATTCACATTTATCAAATGATTCAAAATCAAATGAATCTAATAATCCATCTTGATGGAGTTTAGAAATGCGTTTCTCATTTATATGGCTAAGACGACAATGCCATAAAAATGTAGGGTTTAGGTCATTTGGCTTATTTCTTTTAGAGTTTATGTTATAAATATGATTCTCCCTAGAATCATCTAAGTCAAGGACATAAAGGACATTAAAAGATCTTGTAATACCATAAAGCAAATCATCTTTATCAAAAATAGAACAGGTCTTATTTTTAATTAAAAATGAAAAACCTTCATCATCCAAAACTGAAACTGAAATAAGATTCCTACTCAGAGTAGGAACATAATAGCAATTGTTCAAATTTAACAAAAAGCCATTAGGCATATAAAGTTTATAAGATCCTACAGCTAATGCAGCAACTCTTGCTTTATTCCCAACTCGTAGGTCAACTTCGCCCCTTTTCAGTGATCTACTCCTTTTGAGTCCCTGCACATTTGTACAAATGTGAGAACCACATGCAGTATCCAATACCCATGAAGTAGAAGCAGATAAGTTAATTTCTATAACATATATACCTGAAGATGTAGTCGCACTACCCTTCGATTTCTTCAATTCAGCCAAATAAAGTGGGCAATTTCTTTTCCAATGCCCAGGCTCCTTGCAATGGAAACAAGTTCCTTCCTTAGGAACAGGTGCCTTGGGTTCTTTTGGCTTGGGCTGTCCCTTAGGCTTTGTAGCAACTGTTGCTTTACCCTTTGCCTTGCCTTTCTTCTTCATAGGCTTACCCTTATTGACATTCAATACATGGGTAGCCTTAGTGGGCTTTTTGATATTCCCTTCAGCAGTTTTGAGCATACCATGTAGCTCAGGAATGGACTTTTCCATGTTGTTCATATTATAGTTCATAACAAAATGTGAAAAACTACTGGGCAAAGAATGAAGGATCAAATCCGTGGAGAGTTCTAAACTCAAGGGATATCCAAGTCGGGCAAGGTGATCTATGTAGCCTTTCATTTTCAAAACATGAGCACTAACCGATTCGCCCTCTGACATCTTGCAGTCAAATAATGCAACAGCAGTGTCGAATCTATCCTGCCTAGCTTGCTGTTGGAAAGCTTGTTTGAGATGGACACTCATCTCATAAGCCTCCAAGTGTTCCAGATCCTTCTGAAGTTCTGGACACATAGTAGCAAGCATAAGACATCCAATGTCATTGGAATCATCCATATGCTTCTTATGCTTGTTCTTATCAGCATTAGAAGCATTAGCAGGAGGTGGCTCAGGGACAGCTTCATCAAGCACATAGGACTTCTTTTCTTGTTTGAGAACAATTCTCAGGTTCCTAAACCAATCAACAAAATTAGTCCCATTCTCTTTCAGTTTTTCCTTCTCAAGGATGGATCGCAGTGATAAAGTGGAGTTATTGTTGGTAGCCATTTCAATCTACAAAATATGTAAATTTTAATT
Organism: Garcia nutans; assembly: GCA_947685225.1. Classification (NCBI taxonomy): domain Eukaryota; kingdom Viridiplantae; phylum Streptophyta; class Magnoliopsida; order Malpighiales; family Euphorbiaceae; genus Garcia; species Garcia nutans. The sequence continues at coordinate 14,720,744 of CANTUV010000040.1, forward strand.
AATAAAAGGTGATAAGTAATTAAAATCCCACTAAAATATAACCCTCAATCATCACAATGACATTTTAGTGGGCTAAGATCCAATTTTTACTTAATATTAAGTCAGCTTTGGCATGACACTTAAAATCAAGTTATTATGGTAGGTAACCCCTTACCAATTACATCACATGTAACTCTTAGATAATATGGGATCATGACATCATATGTCATAGCATGTTATACCCCATCTAATGCCTTAGGCCCAAAACCATTTTGATAGCCTAATTAAGTCTAACCAATTTTAAACGCATGAGCAGCACCATTACTCATCATATCTTACTAGGATAACCTAAAGTACTTTGCTTTGGCAAAATCTACATTTAGGTGATCTTAGCCTTGATAAGTGTTTAAGATATGGATGGCATTAAAACTTAGATTAATAGTGAGGGTTCATTCCATTTAATTTTGAAAACATGTTAAAATTAACATTTATATATCATATCCCATATGCATACATAAACTATCAAACATGGCATCTCATACATATTCGATAAAAATAAACGTGACATAGTATGGCCAAACTAGATATGATCTTCATGAGACCAAATGAAGATCATATAGGCAACCCTAGGTGAAAAGAAAACCTATCTATTACAACATTTGCAATAGTACATTTCTTCATATCTTGAAAGGCAACTTCATCTCCATGGAATTTTCATCTTCTTCTCCAAGCTTGAGTCTTCATTATTACATTAATAATAAAACTAACTACTAAACTATTAATAATAAAGTTACAAAAATAAACGACACGCAGGCCGTATACACAATCCAAAGATATGAATAAACAAACACATAGGTCATAAAGCCATACTATGCACCATGCCAAGACATCAAATAATCATAGCATATTCATCACCAACATGTTAAATAGAAACAAATATATTGACATTCTTAATGTCACGGTAACGAACTATAGGGCGCGAACATACGGCGGTCCCGCTAATAATTATTTTCTGTCAAAACCCTTATTCTGTCAATCATATTAAACAGAATATAATAGCAATCTATTAATCATATTAACAGAGAACTATTACAAGAAACCTTAGAAAACGATTTACTCAATAATCATATTAATCAAAATCGAAATCTATGTATACATTCAATATGAATAAGCGAATTGAATTAATCATATTAACCCTAATTCGAAACCATAACAAATTGTATACCAACCCTAGTTCGACTTCACAGAATTGTATCTTATACAATTGGTCATCTTTGACATCATATATCAACAACGATTTAGGTTATATCTCATATAACAGATTCGAATCATCATCAAATGATAAAACGAATCCAATCATGCCATTCGAAAAATAATAGATCACATCAACACATCAACATGGCATATTTCGAATTAAATGGAATCAACAAGAGGCTCTGATACCACTGTTAGTAAATCAAAAAAGGATCTGCAACCCTTGCCGCAGCGGAAAACAAAAAAAAAATTTCTTTCAATTTACTCACAGGATCCATGTGATCCATTCAGTTCGATAAAAGAGATTCGAAACTAACCTTTTTGCGTAGCTTCAAAATGATTAACAGATGCTGCCTTCTGAAGACGAACACCCTCTAACGAAGTCCACACAAACGTACGCCGGTCTGAGTGCTAGCTCACCAACGGCAGTGGCTGAATTTTTTTTGCAAAAATGAAACTAGGGTTTTAGGTTTTTTCCTCTTCTTCCGTTTTCTTTCAAAATGAAAATAATAATCAATATCATCAACGCCTCTAGTCCTTTTAAAACCGTTTTAAATGACCTTTCCTTGTCAAAACCCTAACTGTCCATATCCTATATGGACCCACGTTTTTAATAATTATTATCTAATAATAATTATTATAACAATATTATTATTAATATCTAATAATAATAATAATAATACTAACAATAATAAAAATATAATTATTATTGTTTAAGTACAGCCTACGTTCTATGTGTGTGACCCGATAGGCTCATATTAACTGGTAGTGTATTTCAATCTCTATTGAAATGCACAAATCATAATTGGCCTCTAGCAAGACATTATGACTACCCAATTAATCATGAGAATCATTATAAATGAAAATCTGAAATAGTACATGCATTAATCCCTTTGTCACACGATATCTAGTTTGAACATAAGTCATAGTAAATGTCATACTTATATTGTCCAAACTTATGATTACTCGATCTCCAAGTTAACTGATAAACAAATAAGATTGATCTTATATCAACTTATTTGAGCACGGCCATGCATTTCTCAGTTACACTTATCGAGGGGCCCAGAAGATATCTCTCTCATAGAGAGGGACAAATTCCATCTTGATTGTTCATTTTCCTCTACATAATTTATACCATGTTCAAGCATAACCTTTATAATTATCTAGTTACAGATAACGTTTCATCATGTCAAAACATAATATTCCTTATGTTGGAAACTATGACAATCTCAAGTCAAAGGATTAAATGAAAACTATTATGAGATACACTTATGACATTAAACCATGAAGTGATATCTATGTGGGTCTATCCAATACACTGTTCTCTAACATGTATCCATAATATTGATTTTTATCTTCATACCTATAATCATCTTATGATTATCAAATCAATATTACACTAGTTATATTTATTATTATCTCCATAACAATAATAAACCAGGGATATAATCATTATTATATATAACATGCAAACATAACAATGATAATAAAAACTTCTTTATTAATAACAAAATGAATAACATTAAGGTCCAAATCAATGGCCTAGGGCATATACACTAACACCATCATCAACCATTACACATGGTGTCCTCTTCCCCTTGACTTCTATTTTGATAAAGAGAGGGCGGATGTGATCTTTCCCCTCCTCTGGTAAGTCCGCATCTGAAAAAGAAACTGTTCCCATATTAACTTCACTCTTTTCTTGAACATCTTCACATTTCATTACTCCAATTTTTATGAAGTTGATCAGCTCCTCCGGTGTCATGGAGGTAGAAATTGGCATGCTAGCCAAGGCTTTGGCCATAGTTTCTCGGTGCTTTTTAGAAGTAGCTAATAAGTCCCAAATGCTACCACATGCTTGTGTTCTTTTCAATTGCTTGAGCACAACATCATCTTCCTCTTCTTTATTTCCTAGTTCAACTTTCTTACCCTTATTAGTTTCTACCTCCTTAGGTGGCAGCCTTGCATAAGGCTTACTGGATCTAGTGTTCATTACTTCATCTTCTTCAGGCTCGGACCAAGTCCACTCCTCCTTCTTGGATACAAGATCATCATCACTATCGCTTGAATCCCAAAACCCATTGACAACACAAATTGTTACTTCTTTACCCACCATAACTTATTTAATTCCACCAAATACCTCTTCTTCTTTGGTTGTTTCTCTACCCACATCTTGAAAAGAAGACATGACAAAATCCTCATGCAAACCTCCTTCAACCATGAAAGTTGCTGGCGGTGGTACTCTATTGAACTTTGGTAATGGGTTGTCTTTAGTTTTTTGCTTATTGGGCTCGGGTAGCTTCTCATTATCAATTAGATTTTGGATCTCATGTCTCAACCTCACACATCTATCCATGTCATGCCCTTGAATTTGGTGAAATTGACAAAATGCTTTAGTGTCAAAATTAGGTGGGAGAGGGTTAGGCAAAGGACGAGGATTTAAGGGTTGTAGCAATCCCTTTCTTTGAAGCTTATTGAGAACCCAAGACATTAGTTTCCCCAATTCTAATATCTCCTTGTTCCTTGGTTAGTAGCATTGACACCGACTGCCTTTTGCATGCTTTGGCTACCAGATTGATAGTTTCCTTTCTCGTTCCTTCTTGTTGAAAAACAGTTCTTCTCTCTTTCCCATTCTTCAATTTGCAAACCCGCTTGGAGAAGGTCTTTGAAATCACGGATGAGTGTATGAGACATCCTCTTACAAAGACTAGGCAACACCCCTCTCACAATCATCCTTATTTGATCGAATTCATCGGGCTTCTTCTTGAGCAAAGCGGCTTTATTTCTCCATCTCTTCACATAATCTACAAAATTCTCATTCGACCTTTGCCTAATGGACTCCACTTCCATTAAGGTAACTTCCATCTCGACATTATATCCATATTGTTGGATGAAGGCTTTGTAAAGCAGATCCCAATTCTTTTGTGTTCCATCATCTAAGGTATTTAACCAATTTTGGACAACAGGGTCCAATGAGAGCATGAAGTACCTTAGGGTTTCACTACAAAAAAATACGCTATCTGCGATGGACAAAATCCGTCGCAGATCCGTCGCAAATCAAGTATTGCGACCGATCTGCGATGGATACGATCCGTTAATAAAAAAAGTGTCGCAATTTTCAATTTTGCGATAGGCCGTCGCAAATTGCGACGGATTTGCAACCACTCGGCGGTTGCAAATCTCGCGCTTAAATTTTCGCGGGTAAAGGGCAGCCGTTGCAAATTCCATCACAGATTCTGTCGTAGATTTCCGTCGTAGATTCCGTCATAGATTTTCATTGCAAATTTGTTGCAGATTCCGTCGCAGATTCCATCATAGATTTCAGATATCCGTCACAGATTCGTACCAAATCCGTAACAATTTAATATTGATTTTTATTGGAACTATTTGTATTATCAATTAATTTTATGAGAACTTTATAAATACATTTGGAACATTTAAACACAATCTAAAGAAAAATACTAATTACATTGATAAAAATAATTCTTTTATTAATCTTCAATAGAATAAAATATTTTACAATTTAATTATGCATGTGTTAAGAACACTACTACAAATAATCTATCTTGAAAATAACAATATTTGGGAAAAAGTAACACAAGTTTCTCACAATATAGAACTAAAAACAAATCAAACTCTAAATCATATGTTGTTCCTCCTTCCTCTATCTCTCTCAAACTTCCTTCCCTTTGATCGCACATAGGGTTTAGTATGGCTGTGTGGCACACCAGGAGCTGGGCCAAAGTGTTTCATAGCTTCACGGGCATTCTTTGGACCTCTTAAGAGAACCTGAACAAACATTTGCATTAATAAGCTGCAATATGAGCAATATCATGTAATTTGTAGCAAAACAGAAGGCAAATCTTAAGATGACTCAAGAATTCTATATCAAAGAACATAAACAGCACACAACACATATTGAATTTGAATTTGATCCTTTTCCTAATAAATGTAACATAAAGCTTGATATCAAAACTTCACCAGCATCAATAGCAATTCTAAAAATGGAATTACGATAATTCAATGACATACCAGTCATGAACATAAAAAGGAAAAATAGGGGCATTATTGACCTTCAGACCAATATATTTCTATATATGAACTTGCATGATGACACTGATACCTTGCATTACTTGACTATTTGTTTATCAGACTTTTGATGCATTCTTCTTCAACTTCACTCTTTGGTTAGAGTATTTGAAAATCATAAGGTCAACTATAAATTCCTTCTTCAGAAACTACAATATCCAGAGAGATCAATATAAAGATGAAATGCTAAAAATTTGACTAAATGAACAACTGTGTTTATAGAACCATTTTGTTCAGTAGTTATCCATATGTTTATGAGAAGGTCAAAAAATAATGCCAAGGATTCCAATGGCCTTTACATGATAGCAACTCAAGTTCAGGTCTCTATGGCTGTGTATGCAGTGTTAACAAAACCTCCTCTATAAACAGCTGCAATGTTAATCAGGACTCTGTAAACCTATGAACCTGCCTTTTCGGTTCTAGCCTTACGAATCCCTTCATAAGAACATCCATACAATGGCCAATGAATAGAAAGAATACATTGAGGGTCATCTAGACTGTCTGGATGCTATAAACTTGCAATACACAGCTCTAAGAGAGTTCGATGATAATAAGAAAACAAAGGTGAACCCTACAGTGTGATATAGAAGGCTTAAATAAAAATTATCAAAAGAGAGAACAAGCTTGTTTTGCTAATTAGCCATGAACAACATTTTTGCAAAATTCCTCTCAAGAGAACTACAGTCATTGCATATCTAATGGTATGGAACAGAAACTGTTCGTTTCAGACAAAGATAGGTCTAATCAATTCAAAGTTCAAACATTGCAAAAAATGTATCAAAGTAAAAACATATAGCATCCCATTAGAAAAGGAAAATTCTTCTATATTGAGAAAGAAGAAGAGAAAGCAGCTGACGTACATTATGCTTCAAAACAACATCACACTTGCCCAAAAACCAACAATAAGTTCATGGCTGAAACAATACAAGTACCAAAGGTCGAAGTGACTTACAAAATAAACAAATAAAAAATAAAAGTTGGTTATAAGTCATCTAGTTCATGCATGTATAATTTTGCACAAAATTTAAATTGTAATTTTTCAATCAATCAAAAGTCTCGAGTTCGAGTTCAAATTATTGAGATGGAGAGAAAAACTTGCAAGTAACTAATGAATTATTGGACAAAAAGAAAAATTATCCATGAATAAAGAATGAAACGAAACAAGTGATTAGATAAAGTAGTTATGCCAATTTCATATGCAACAATATTGTGTTCAAAGAAAAACAAAAGTAGAGCTTATTTGTAGCTGAACCAACACCTGCCTGCCTCAAACATTTATCTATACACTCCAAATGAAACAAGTGCCCACAATGAGGAACCTTTCTTATTGAATCCCCTTCTTTAAAATCCTGCACTTCCAGACAACAAAATCTGTATATATAATATATTACTTTACAAACAAAAAACTTTTTGAAAAATTAAAAATTAACAATTAGTACGTACCTGCAAACAAATGGAAAAAGAAACCTCTTCAAAGTTGGAACCAGGTTGGAATTTTAGTTGAGGAAGCATTTGAATGCAATTCTTGGACAGCCCCTGACCTTTACTCCGATCTCATCACAGCAATACAGCAGCATATTAATGCTAATAAGTCCTAACAAAAACCCCATTCATCAGAACAGAAGGTCAATAATACTGGTGTGATTTAGTATTCCATCAACTATAGGCTAACATATGAAAGGGGACTAAAACTTTGCACATCTATACATGTTGCGAAGAAATTCTTATGTTTTCCACCATTAAACAATAAAGCAACAAAAAGGAGACAATGCAGGAGAATGATATGGATTGGATCCCCTCAGGAGCAGTTAGCAAAACTAGAGAATAAAATAATGAAAATCATGTGAAATTAGTGCTCTTACAAGAAGAACAATCTTGGACTTATCTGGGAACTTTTCAGCAAATTGCCCCAGTACTTCTTCAGCTCTGCTGGCCTTATTCTCTCTTACCGAGGCTGCAGATTGAAGTAGAACTGGCACCACACTGTCATCAAACATGCCTATCAATGATTCAACAATTTCCCGTGCCTGTTAAATATTGACAGTAAAAAGAGGTCATTACATGAAGCTGAGAATCTCCTAATTTTATAGAGTAGGGACAAAATTCACAAACTAAGAAATGCACAAACAAAAATAGAAGACCTGATCCAGCTTATTTGCATGGAGAAGTAAAAGCACCCTGTTTGCATATATTGTCTCTCTTTGTTTTGGAGAAAGCTTTTCAAGTCCACGAGAAAGCTGGAAACCCTGTGCATCTTTTTCTTTGAGCCGATCAAGTTTCCTCAGGTTATCAGAAACATCTCTTATTCCTTTCAGAGACACGAGATTGTTAACAGCAACAGCAAAAGATGATTCATCTGCCAGATTTCGGTTAATAATTTTCGTGTAAACTTCCATTGCCTCTAGTGGGCGTCCTAAGAGCTGATAAAATAAACTATATGCATTATTGGCCATCTTAAAAAATCCATATATAAAAAATAATAATAGTAAATTATTCACATTGTATCATTATCATACCTGCTGAACATATGCCAATTGAACAGCTATAGGAGCCAATTCAATCTCTATATCATCCTCAGCCAAATTGTCATCCATTAAAGTTTCCTGACCAATTCTGACAAATGTGGGAAAAAAAATGGAGCATTTTAGTCCATAATACTTGTATCTTTGGAGAAATTTATAGCTTAAATTATAATCCACACTAAAAAAATTTGATTAAGAAGGAAAGTAGCATGCATGTTGCTGACATGTTACTTTTGTTACAAATAAACAAATAATGTTTATAGACAAGGAAAATTTACTAGAGAAACTTATTTCTAATATACAAAAAAGCTTCTTATTCACTAGCAATAGCTAGAAACTAAGAAAAATGATGAAAGAAACACATGCAAAGCACTTTGTTTCTATAACCTTGAGAAAATAGAGTATGTTTTTATAACCTTCGAGCTGTCAGCAAAAGTTGTTCTGCATCTGTGTGCTTATTCCTTTCTATCAAAGAACAAGCAGTGTTGTATGCCAACTCAAAGCTGCTAGATGCTTTAATCTGATTTGCGTCCATCATTTCTTGCACTTCAGAAGCTCTCCCACCCAAAATCAAACTAGCAAAAAGGTTAATTTCTAAGGAATCAATTTTTGATTTCAGAAGCTTCTTATAGATGTCAACACAGGCATCCATTTTTCCCATGCGAAAGAGAATCTGACATTCTAATAGCGTAGTTTCAGACGTTCTCTCTTGGCCTTTCAAGGATTCCAAAGCTTCATTCAGCTTGTTTTGTCTGTATAAACAGTATGCCTATTTCGGGGAAAACACAAACCATTTAGTTTCCATTAGACACTTCAACAACCACATAAATTTGTTGCTCAATGTCCCATCTAACATGAACCTTGAGATCACAGCACAGAATTCAAACTATGCAAGTAGCACAACCAAATAAAATGACATATTTATGTGTACATTTAAATAAAAAGTACCCAAATTGAAACTAGCCATTAGAACTCTAATACCCATACGCATCATGAAACAAATGAAATCCCAATTACATTGACTTTCTCTCCTTTTTTTTTCCTTAGTTTACATTTTCCAGTTCCAATGCGTCATTGAACCAATTATAAATATTATGCTTATAATCAATATTACGTAGATTAAGCAACCAGAGAATCGCAAAATTGGCCAAAATTTCACTTTTTACAGAATGTAATGAAGCAATGGTAAAAAACAAAACAGTAGAAAGTAACTCAATTTGACTACCTTGAAGAAACTGAAGTCGATAGGAACTCTCTGAGTTGCCTGAATCGTCGAAAGAGCATCGTCAATACTGTCCGCCTTTATCAATGCCACAACTTTGCATCGAAGCGCGTCCTCATCAGCAGGAGCAACTCCAAGTACTGCACAATAACAACTACTGCATTCAACATTCAACAAAAAAACCACGAAATCTAGCAGTATACAGCAAAAAAAAAGAATTTTGTTTGAATACGATAATTGGACCTTGATCTGCAACTTTGACTGCTTGCTCGTAATCGGATCGCTCGATGTGGTTGTTGAGAGTAGTAAAGAGATCTTCAATGGTAGGCGGTGGCTGCGACGGTGATGGAGATGGTTTCCCTTTGTCTTTGGGCTTTGGAGCCATGGTAATTTTCTCGGGAAACAAACGAAAAAAGTAGAACGACAAATGCAATTGGGATTGGGGATTTCGGCTTGCTAATACTAATTGTTGTGATAAATGGGGTTTTTGTAATGTAGTATAGCAGCATATTATACACATAAAAAGAAAAAGAAAAGGTGATTTAGGGATAAGGATAAAGCGACCTTTGATGAGATCGGGGTTGGGTGAACGAAAGAAAGAAGAAACGGAGAGGGAGGGAGGGGCGAGGAAAATGAAGAGTGAGAGAGTGAATACATTTAGGTTTAGGGCAGTAGTGTTAACATTTCCATTGTAATCAACAGTCACAAATACATTGGGATGGCCATGAATATGGTGAGAGGCGGCTGCTAGGTTAGATTTAGAAATACAGAGGAAAGGGAAAAAATATAACCAATTAAATGACGTGTTTATAATTAAGGGAGGTGCCAAAATAAGAATATTCAGAACTTGCGACGGAAATCTGCGACGAAAAATTTTCGTCTCAAATTTGGGATGGATTTGCAACGGTTTTGCGACGGATAAACACAGTGAAGGAATTTTGAGGAAGCCATCGCAAATCGGTTGCAAATCCGTAGTAAATTTGAGACAGAAAAAATTTTCTACAACCAATCTGCGACAGAAAAAATTTTCGCAAAAAAATATACGCGGGTCTCTCTCCCGCCAAGTATCCGCGCCAACTTTTGCGACGATTATTTGCAATGGAATGATTTTCGTCGCAGATTTACTACGGATTTGCAACTGATTTGCGACCAATTTCTCATAATTCCTCTAACTTGTCCTTCCGTCGCAAATCCATCGCAGATCCGTAACAAATTTGCGACGGAAATAAGTCCGTCGCAGATTTTCGTCGCAAATGCCAAATATTTTTGTAGTGTTTGAGCCTTAGTAGCTCGGGCACACTGCATAGCAATGATATACTGCTTCACATGGAGACAAATGGCATCTTGAACTTGTACGGGACTTCTTCATCTAGCTCAAATAATTTGACAACTTCGGACATTTCTTCGGTTTTTAGTTTCTTCTCAAATTTCTTTTCTAACTCAGCAATCATCTTTTCAACATCAGAAGTTTTGGTCTTCTCCATAGTTGATCTTTCAACAATCTTCAGTTCTTTCTTCTTGTCTTGAGGATCTTGGTAGTATTGAGCCCAATCATCATCATCATCAATGATCACCTTTTCATCATCAAAAACCACTTCACCAACTTTAGTCTTCCCTTTGTCCTTTGGCTTCTTAGTGCTAGCAGATGCCTCGGCATGATTTTCTAAGATTGCAGTCAATTGGTTCTTCATGGTCTTAGCTAGGGCCTCTTTTATTTCTTCCATCTTGGCGTTGAGGGCATCATCCACCATTCTTTGAATCTGTTCTGGATCCATTGTTTTTGGTGAGAAAATGATTGAGTCATTGCTAGATACTTCGTCTCCGGCGTAGGTCGGATTGTCGTAAGCTTTTGAACTATCGTAATCCAAGGCTGCGAGCCAGAAAGGATTAATGATATGCAAATGTATGCATGTATGCATGTATGCACAAACAAAGGACAAATAGGACGTTCCTTCCAACCTTATAACATCCACACATGAATGGCGAGTCTCTTTTTCTAGGTATATGGTTATCAAAATACCAACATGGGGCATCTTATTTTCGAATAATTCCCTTGAACGTTTCAACCAATAGTTATATTTTCAAAAATGGAAATCAACTTATGATAATTCCCATTAATTAGGTTTTAATCCATTTATCCAACTAAAGCAGTTTTTATGCTATATTGGATTAAAACTAAATTAAGAGGTTTATTATAAATATATTTCTCACTTGAGAAAAGGTAAGTAATGGTTCATGCCAAAAATAAGCCCATGATTAATTATTTCTTAGTATAAACTAGGCTCACAATTGATTTTTGGTATTTCGTAATTGACCTAAATAATTTGCAAGCTCTTTGTAAGAAAAGGTTGGATGGAAATAATTTTGTTTCTAAGCCCATTGTAAAAAGATTTTAGAAAAAAATATATTTTGGTCTTAGTATTTGAGCCATGAGAAAAAGAATTTTTGATTTATTTTTAGAAAAGTTTTATGTCAAAAGACCATCTTGAAAAGTTTTGAAAAGTACTTTGGTCTTCTGGACTTTAAAGAAAAATTTATTTTGAGCTTACAATGTACTTAGGTCATATTAGAAAAAGAATAAACCAAATAAGCCATGATTTAAGCCAAGAAAATTAAACATAGTCAAACAACATGCATTTGGGGTAAAATCCTAAGGAAAGTAACTAGGCCAATTACATGAGCTTTAGTCTTTGGGCTAAAAGGCTTAGGTTCCCAGAGCAAGTATGTACCAAATGGTACGAGGCTATGAGTGGTTATGCCATGTTCGATCTCCATACCTTGAGTGAAAGTATGGTATCCCTTACATAACACAACAAGGGTAACACGGGCGTCCTAACTCATGCACACGATGCAATCTAATATGATGCAATGGATAATATCATTATAAGAAAGAATAAAATAATATAAAGAACAACGGAATCAACTTCTCTTATCCCTAGTGGAGTCACCACTGTGAGCGGGGATTTTTGCCCCCACTCTCAGTGGAATGGTTCTTGCGACTTTGGCACTGTTTAGGCTTGGGGCCATAGAGAACACGGGCCTAAGTCCGGAGAAAATGGAGTCGCCACCCGGACGGGCTAGGAAAAAAGAAAGGGGTGGATGACTCGATTCCTAAGGAATCCCCAACCCCCTAATGGGTTCGGAAAGTTGGGTACATGTTTGGAAGGTGAGAAATGGCCCAGCACCCCCACAATGCCCGGTTCATTGGAACCGGCCTCCTTTACAGGTCTTAATATTATAAATTTCTTAAATATAACAATATTATCCATATTACACACAATAATTAAAATAAAGCATCGATATATTGAAAACCAAAACAATGTCCAAGCAAAATAAATAAATGGACACCCATCCGAAGACGGAAACATGCCCTTACATAATCCATGCCTAAATAGGACACCCACCGAAAGGTAGAAACATGTCCTTTACGTTGGTCTAAAATATAAAAGCAATTTAAATTACATGATATTTAACTAATGAGGTACCCACCATGTGGAAACATACCTCTTACAACATTTTGAAATCAAAATAAATCGATAAAGTAAATAAACATTCATCATAAATAAATCATTCATCAAAGATATTAATCAAAATATAAAATAAACATTCATCCATGGTAATTTAAATAAACTAATCATTGAAATTAAATAAACCAACAAAGCATTGAAAATAAATTAAAGCATATAATAGACTACATAATCAAATATAAAATTAAATAAAGTAAATAAAGATTTAAATTAGGGCTACTGTTTCTATTTAAAATTCTTTATTTAATGTGTTTAGGGTTTTGAAATTTATGGGTTTAAGATACTGTAAGTTTTAAAGGAATTGAAATGGATTAAAGTTTTATAATTTAAGAGGTTGATAAAGTTCTTTGATTAACCAAATTAGTGTTTGAGGAGTGAAATCATGAAATTAGGGATTGGACACTTTAAAACATTATATTTATGATTTACGGTTACTGGATTATTATTTTGGATTTACTATATTAGGTTTGAATGTTTTAGGTTTATAAGGTTTTAAGGTTTTAAAGATTAAAGGGTTAGAGTTTAGGAAAACTAGGGTTTAAGGATTTAAGGGAATTAGAGTTTAAGAAAATTAGGGTTTAAGGTTAGCTAATTTGGGGTTACTGTCTTGGTTTTGAAAGCTGAATTAGGGTTTTTAGTGTTTCGGAGAATGTATTTGATTTTAGAATTTGGCAAAACAATTTATATTTTTATGAAGCTTTATGAAAATAAACAAAATGATTTAAGGTTTATAGAAATAGAAAAGATATTTTTTAGGGTTTTTGGAAAGAAAAAAAATTCAATTTAGGGTTTTGAAAAATTGGAAAGCAGATTAGGGTTTTGGTAAATTTTGAAATGATTTAAGTTTTTGAAAAGTTAGAAAGTAGATTAGGGTTTTAAGATTTTGAAGAAACAAAAATTTTCAATCTTGAGTGATGAAGCTACTGTAAAGAAAAATAAATAAAGAAATTAATACCTTCATTTGTTGGTTCCACCAAAAATTACTTCTTGGATGAACAAGAAGAATTCAAGTCCGATCCCTCAAAGTTTTTCTCCAAAAGTCCTCTAAAATTTTCCTCTCTTTTTGTGTTGTTTTTTGTCTTATTAATAGAAGATTTATATGATTAATCTTAATTGTTCATGAAATCTAACATTAATTAAGAAAAGAAAATCGAAACCGAATTGAATTTGGTTTCAGAAAAATTTACGTCGGAAAAATTTCGCTGGCAAAAAAAAACTATTGCGGAAAAATTTCGCTGGCAAAAAAGTTGTCGTAGGAGCTTGCGGGTTGCTGGGGCGAAATTGCCTACGGGCCATTTCGTCCGACCCCTCGATTTTTCGTCGCCGATTTTTATTTTTATTTTTATTTTTATTTTTATTTTTATTTTTTTATTAATTATAAAAACTAAATACTAAAGCAAATATTATTTAATTAAGATAACACAACAATTATTTTGGACTAATTAAAATATATTGGACCAAACAAAAATTATTTTGGACTTATTAAAATATATTGGACCGGACTGGGTCAAAAATTAAGGGTCTACATAGGGTTTAAGATTTTAAGGGAATTAGGGTTTAAGAAAACTAGGGTTTAAGGTTAGCTAGTTTGGGGTTACTTTCTTGATTTTGGAAGTTGAATTAGGGTTTTTAGTATTTCGGAGAATGTATTTGATTTTAGAATTTTTTTTATAAAGCTTTATGTGATTTTTAGAAGATGTAAGTTAAATTTAGGGTATTAAGATTTTGAAAAATTGGAAAACAGGTTAGGGTTTTGGGGAATTAATAAAACGATTTAAGGTTTTGAAAAGTTGGAAAGTAGATTAGGGTTTTAATATTTTGAAGAAACAGAAAAAAGTAATTTTAGGGTTTTTGAAAATAGAGGAGACGATTTAAGGTTCTAAGGTTTAGAAAAAGTAAATTAGGGTTCTAAGGTTTTTAGAATCAAAAGAAAGAGTTTAATGATTCAAGCTACAGTAAAGAAAAAAATATTTGATATTCTGTAACACCTCCACACCCGGTACAAGCACACTACTACACCACAATGTAGCATACGTGCACCGAACATAGAGATGCTACTGCTTTCCTTAACATTTAAAACTTTTTAGAAGATACTATAATCTTTATCTTATCCATTATAGAAAATAGGTCATTAACTTGTAATATAAAACAAACTAGATATACAGATACATTTAATTAGTACACAGCGGAAGTTATAAAATATTTACATTATATGAAAACATTTAAATTAATATTTACAAATATACATATATTTATATTCTAAACAATATTTTACAAAACATAAAGAAATTATACATGATTGGCAGCTTTCTCTGATCTTTAAGTTCCAAATAAACTCTTCAATTTCTACTCTCACTCGGTCTCGAGGAGCTCTCAGGTTCAACTCTGTTACCTGCGCGATTAAACAGTATCGCGCTAAGCCAAGGGCTTAGTAAGACAAATCATGCCAATATTATGTTTAATGCAATGCAATGCCACACAAATTATCAATAAAGGCCACTTCATAAGTGAAAAGCTAACATCACACCTTTGCATCTCACCAATCATAATCATATAGGCACACCACATTTCAACATTTTTCCATAACCTTATTAGTCAACCATTTTACGATTCATGATCACATTAAGCAAAGACAAGCATGGGCCCAAAACACACTAATATACCATTCAATTTTCAGAGTTAATGCTTTGGTTTTGTTATCACATTTATCAATATCATCAACCCAACTAGGCTTCAAGGATTAGGTTCAACCAAGCTTCAAGGGGAGCAAAGCATGCTAAGCATCAACCCAACTTGGCTTCAAGAACCAACCCAACCTAGCTTCAAGGGTGGTAACATCTCAATTAGGCTTCAAGGATTCAATCCAACCTAACTTCAAGAGATTGTTACACTTATTAGGCATGCCACCAACAACAAACTCTGAAAATGGAATAGCACATTAGCCACACAATTCATTTATTATTCAATTATCATTTCCATTCTCAATTCTTATCATCATTTAGGCAAACATGCCTTATTCCTTTCAATTGAATCATCATAGCCAACCACAATGGCTTTACAACTCAATTCACAATATATCACTCTTCATTATTCAAATACACATTTATAACAACAATTATATTTGACATCAATGAAGTCAACATGGCATCATTCATTCTTTAAGCAAACATACCTCAATCATATCATTTCCATTGTTATAACTCATAACATTAATTCCATATTAAGGTAAATCATCATCAATAATCACATTATATTCCACATAGCATCATTCATAATATCAACATCTCATTCCACATTATACACAACATATCATTATTCATATGCATCATCAATATGAGCAAATGTAGATTAAATCCCAACATTATATGATTGTATGCAATTATGTACTTTGTACTTACCTCAATCACAATTCAAATAACTCTAAACACTTCCCTTATCCAAGATTCTTCACTTTCCAAAATTAGGGCAAATCACCTTCTTTCAAAACCTAATCAAAGGAATGATACAATCCATCAATTCCAATACAATTTACCACTTAATAACTTCTTACTAAACCCTTAAATCTCAAAATTACACTTCAACATCATACATTAGAGACCACGGTCGTGGCCACCACAACCCCCACGGGCGTGGGGTACAAAACGGTTCTGCCCCTTTTTTTCTTCACTCCACCACGGCCATGGCTACAATTGGCTATGGATGGCCACGGCCATGGCACCCCAAGACCACGGGCATGGCATCCAGAAGGCTACTGCCTTCGGCCAACTTCTCACTTCCAAAGCCTACAACTCCACCAAACACCAACAACAAGCAAGGCTATGAAAATAAACAAGCAAACTCAAATTAAACTTCATATAACACTTCAAAACCCTAAAACCAATTCAACTTCAACACTTCTAAAATCAACAACAATCCAACTTCTTAACTTAAAACCAATTTAAACACTTGAAAACACATCACAAACACATCTCATCATCAAATCAACAAACCCCAATTCATTTCAAACACCACTTCAAAAGAATAGAAGAAATCAAGGAAAAGATCTTACCTCAAATGAAGAAATTTCACAAATCTTTAACCAAATCCTTTGACTCCTCTTCAAGTTGCTTCTAGCATCAAGAACACCTCTCTCACTCTCTCCTTTCTTGAATGGCCGGCCAAGAATGCAAAGAAAAGACAAAATGAAGACAAGTCAACCTATTCTTCTTCTTTAAATCTCCACCATGCAATCCAACAAGGAGAAATTACTTAATTGCCCTTAACCATTAAACTAATCTTTTGTCTCTTATATGCCCAAATAAGTAATTTCACATGCCACATAAAAATATCCTCTTGCTTTGACCAACCCTTTTGACTTAGGTATATGTTAATTATATCATCATATAAACAACATATAAACTTGTCTCTAAACCCTCTTTCTTACCCAAAACAAATATACATAAGCATTCTCTTCTCAATTCCTTTTCTTATCACTTAATATATACATTCAATCACATTTTAAATCAACAACAACAACAACAACAACAACAACAAAATCAAACTTCTAGGGCATACATGAGGATATTACATATTCATACCTTCATTTGTTGGTTCCACCAAAAATTACTTCTTGGATGAACAAGGACAAAGGTAAGATGGCTGCCTTTGATGAATTATAAATGGCTTGCTTGTTGCTCCTCTCAAATCTGAAGTCTCAAGTTCTAGTCTAAATCTAAAGTTTTTCCCCTCAAAATCCAGTCCGATCTCTCAAAGTTTTTCTCTAAAAGTTTCTCCCCATTTTTTTGTGTTGTTTTTAGTCTTATTTATAGGAAATTTAGATGATTAATTAAACTTGTTTATGGAAACTAACATTAATTAAGAAAAGAAAACCAAAACCAAATAGAATTTGGTTTCGAAAAAAACTACGTCGGAAAAATTTTGCTGGCGAAAAAAAACTGCTGCGAAACAATTTCGTTGGCAAAAAAACTGCTGCGAGCACTGGCGAAAAAAAATTGCGAGGGGGTGGGGGGGGGCTGCGAGTCATTTCACCCGCAGGAAATTCCTGTAGGCAAAATTTTCAGCTGGCGAAATGGCCCACGACCATTTCGTCCAGCCTACTTTCGTCGCCGATTTTTCCTTCACCGTTTTTTATTTTTATTTTTATTTTTATTTTTTTATTAATTTTTTATACAAAATAAATACTACAATAAATATTATTTAAGTAAGATAACACAAAAATTATTTTGGACTAATTAAACTATATTGGTCCGAACTGGGTCAAAAATTAAGGTTTTACTCCCTAAGAAAATTGTAACACCCCCATATCCAATGCACACACACTACAACCATAACAATGTAGCATAAGTGCACCAAACATAGGGATGCTACGGTTTTCTTAATATTCAAAACACTTTAAAATTGATACAATACCTTTATCATTATACATTATAGAAAAGTAAATCATTTACTGATAAAACAAAACATATTAGTTATATATATATATACATTTAAATATTACACAGCGGAAGTTATAAAATATGTACATATTTACACATTAAACATTTCTTTACAAAATATACAGAAGTATACATGATTGGCAATTCTCTTCTGATCTTTAAGTTCCCAAAATCAACTCTTCAAGGTCTACTCTCACTTGGTCTTGATGAACTCTCGGGTTCAACTCTATCAACTCTATTACCTGCGCGATTAAACACTATCGCGCTAAGCCAACGGCTTAGTAAGATAAAACATGCTAATGGTATGCTTTAATGTAATGCAATGTCACATATGTTATTGATAAGATCAACATTATTAATATAAAGGTAACCACATAATTATGCATTTCACAAATCATAGTCATATGAGCATACCACATTTCAACATCTTTCCACATTCAAAATTAATCAATCATACTCAATAACCAACATCTCATTTCATTAACTCATAACATTATTTAGGACATTCATATAACCTTGACACCTATGGGCCCAACAAGTATTTAATACGATATTCAGAGTTCAGAGTTACTGCTTTGGTTCATAGTCACAATAATCACGCCCGTAGGCAATGTATATACATGTATCTCTATCCATGGATAGTGTAACAGACCCAGTCTCTTGGACCATCAACTCAACACATATGAGGAGATCCTCAACCCGGCAAGACTGTTACCTTTCATCATTTCTTAGGCATGCCACCCAAATCCAGAACTCTGAAACTGAATAACATATTAAACAAACAATTCATTTATTATATAGCTACCATTTCCATTCTCAAATTCTCATCACATTTAGGCAAACATGCCTTCTTTCTTTCAATATCATCATCATAGCCAATCACAATGGCATTGTCTCATATCATGTCTTATTTGAATTATCATTTCAATTTCAATGTATATTATTCATGAAACACATAACCATTCACAATGCATAACATAACATTGTTCAATCTCAACAATGCAATTAGGGCAAAGAACAATTGATATGATTCATATGAATAGTACATTCTGGTTTTAGACTCCATTTTATCCTTATTTTGAAATATTGTATAAAATAATCTACTTGACTAAAAATTCTAAAATTTTTACAGAATTTAGTTTTGTATCTTAAAATCATTCCTTTAAAATTTCAGATCAAACTGAACACAAAATCTTGGTCAAATAGTTCACCTAACCAGACTGCCCCAATTGCCCTGCATCCTGGCAGCAGTTCTGAACTTTGTGAATTCCATAAATCAAATTCACTCAACGTGGTTCCAAATTATTTTTCTTAAATACTAGACTCACTAAGAAACAACATATCCAAAATTAAATTGGATATAATTTTTCTACATTTTATTAAAAATCCCGAAATATAACTGTCTCGGTTAAGGTACCTGCTGGAACAGGTCTAATAAAAATAATCTTTCTAAACTCATAACCATTCCAAAATCAAATCAACATATTTTTCAGTCATTCTAGACTCATAGAGGCACAACATATCAAAAATTCACTTCAAGAACATTTTTCTATAATTAATTAAAAATCATACAAGTCACGGCCTTTACTAATTGTAAAACAGAAAGAAATTTCACTAAACACAACTCTTACTCAACACAATCACTTCCAACACCTTCACCAACTCAACTTCTCATCTATCAAGAAAAATCAATACTTAAAATCACACCCTAAGCAACTTAATCATACCATCATCAAATCACAACTCAACTCAAGCATAACTTCAAAAATAACAAGGGTAAACAAGAGAAAGCTTACCAAATAATGAAATTCCTTGAAACTCCAACTTGTAACTTTGAAAACTTCCTTCACTTTGAGCTTGAAATCATCAAAACCATCACTTGTTCTCTTGCTCTCTTGTCTCTTTGGTGAGCCGGCCACACAACAACAAGAAGAAGAAGAAATGATGAAGAAACACAAAGTCAATAGGCATTAAATGCCCATCCAAAAGAAAATTACTATAATACCCTCATCTATTTAACTAAGCTTTTGTCATATCTATACCCATTTAAGTAATTTCACAACCAACACAAAAATATCCTCTTTCCTTGACTTTCCATTTTGACCACTTTATATGTTATATATATCACCATATGAGCAACATATACAATTATCTCTAAACCCTCTTTTCTTTCCCAACCACCATACAAAAACATTCTCTTCCAATTTCTTATCAACTTATCATATATACATAATTCAAGTGCAACAACAATAACACCAAGACTACTAGGGCATAATTAGGGATATTACAATTCTCCCCCTCTAGAAAGAAATTTCGTCCTCGAAATTACCTGAAATTAACTCTGAAATAACTGAGGATACTGGTCTCGCATGGTATGCTCACTTTCCCAAGTTGCTTCCTCTCTTGCATGATTCTTCCACAGAACTTTTACCAAAGGCACATTCTTATTTCTTAACTCTTTTACATCACGTGCCAAGATTGCAACTCGTTCCTCTTCAAATGTCAAGTCTGGGCTCACTTCAATAGATTCAAATGGCAACACATGAGATGGATCCGACCTATATCTCCTCAACATAGAAACATGGAATACATTATGAATACGATCCAACTCAGGTGGCAAAGCAAGTCGATACGCCACTGGCCCAACTCTTTCTAACACTTCATACGGCCCAATGAAACGAGGACTCAATTTTCCTTTCCGACCGAACCTCAAAATCTTCTTCCAAGGAGACACTTTCAGAAATACCTTATCTCCAACATCAAACTCTATATCTCTCCTTTTCAGATCTGCATAAGACTTCTGTCGGTCTGAAGCTGCTTTTAACCTGCCTCGAATCAACTTCACTTTTTCTTCAGTTTCTTGAATCAAATCAGGACCAACCAACTTATTATCTCCAAGCTCATTCCAACAAAGAGGTGTCCTACACCGTCTGCCATACAATGCTTCAAACGGTGCCATACCAATGCTGGATTGGTGACTGTTGTTGTAAGCAAACTCCACAAGAGGTAAAAACCTATCCCAACTTCCAGAGAAATCGATGACACAGCTTCTCAACATGTCCTCAATAATCTGTATCACCCTCTCTGACTGTCCATCCGTCTGTGGATGAAAAGCAGTGCTGAAGTGCAGTCGAGAACCCAAAGCACTATGCAAACTCTTCCAAAATCTGGAAGTAAACCTGGGATCTTGATCAGACACTAAAGAAGTTGGAACACCATGCAGTTTCACAATCTCATGGATATACAGCTCAGCCAATCTCTCCAAAGAGTAATCCATTCGAACCAGAAGAAAATGAGCTGTCTTAGTCAATCTATCCACAATCACCCATATGGCATCATGCTTCTTTTGTGTCAATGGCAAACCAGACACAAAATCCATTGTCACTCTTTCCCACTTCCATGCTGGCACTGACAATGGTTGAAGCAACCCGGTTGGAACTTGATGCTCTGCTTTAACCTTCTGACAGGTGAGACATTTCGATACAAACTCAGCAATGTCTCTCTTCAAACCAATCCACCAATAATGCTGTCTCAAATCATGATACATCTTCGTATTACCCGGATGCATAGCAAACATTGACTGATGAGCTTCTTCCAAAATGACCCTTTTCAAATCAGCATCATCGGGTACACACAATCGGTTTTTAAACCATAGGCTCCCATCACTTTTCACAACAAAGTCTCTAGTCTTCCCATTCTTGCAATCTGAAATAATCTTCTGAATCTTCATATCAATCAACTGAGCCTCTTTGATCTGATCTAACAAAACTGGTTTCAAAAGCAACTGTGCCAATAATGCACCATCGTCACAAACTACAAAACTGGCATGCAATGCTCTCAACTCAACAAGCAATGAGAGCGAGTAGATTGTTAAACCAGCTAAAGACTTCCGACTCAAGGCATCAGCAACAACATTTGCTTTACCTGGATGATAGTCAATCAAGCAGTCGTAGTCTTTAATCAATTCTAACCATCTCCTCTGACGAAGATTGAGTTCTTTCTGGACACCCAAATACTTCAAACTCTTGTGATCAGTGTATATAAAACATTTCTCCCCAAATAGATAGTGGCGCCAAATCTTCAATGCAAACACAATGGCAGCCAATTCCAAATCATGGGTCGGATAGTTAAGCTCATGCGGTTTCAACTGTCGAGATGCATAAGCTATAACTTTCCCTTCCTGCATCAATACACACCCCAAACCTCTATGTGAAGCATCACTGTAGATCACATATGGTTTGCCTTCAACAGGTAAAGTAAGAACAGGCGCTTGAGTCAACATATCTCTCAACTGCTCAAAGCTCGCCTGACACTGATCTGTCCACAAAAACCTCACTCCCTTATGAAGCAATCTGGTGAGTGGAGTAGCTATCAAAGAAAATCCTTTCACAAACCGCCGGTAATAGCCTGCCAAACCCAGAAAACTTCTAATCTCTGTCACAGTCTTGGGTGGACTCCAATTTAAAATAGCTTCAACTTTGCTCGGATCAACTCTGATGCCTTCTGCAGAAACAATATGTCCGAGAAAAGCTACTTGATCCAACCAGAACTCACACTTCGACAATTTGGCAAATAACTGATTCTCTCTCAAAATCTGCAACACAATCCGCAGATGCATGTCATGCTCCTCCTCATTCCGCGAATACACCAGTATATCATCGATGAAGACCACTACAAACTGATCCAAATAGGGCCTAAACACCCTATTCATCAAATCCATAAAAGCTGCAGGTGCATTCGTCAGACCAAAAGGCATAACTAAAAATTCATAATGCCCATACCTGGTCCGAAAAGCGGTCTTAGGAACATCTTCAGCTTTGACTCTCAACTGATGGTACCCAGATCTCAAATCAATTTTAGAAAACACAGCTGCACCCTTCAATTGATCAAAGAGATCATCGATTCTAGGCAAAGGATATTTATTTTTATTGGTCACCTTGTTCAATTGCCTATAATCGATACACAACCTCATAGTACCATCTTTCTTTTTCACAAATAGCTCAGGAGCTCCCCAAGGAGAAAAACTGGGGTGAATAAATCCTTTGTCCAACAACTCCTGTAATTGCACTTTCAACTCCCTCAATTCTGCTGGTGCCATTCTATAAGGAGTAATGGAGATAGGAGTGGTACTAGGCAACAATTCAATACCGAACTCCACCTCTCTCTCAGGAGGTAACCCTGGCAACTCCTCTGGAAATACATCCGGGAACTCAGCAACTGTGGCAATGCTATCAATAGGGGAACCCTTCACTCTAGTATCCACCACATGAGCAAGATAGGCTTCACACCCCTTTCTAATCAACCTCCTGGCTGCAACAGCTGAAACAAATAAGGAGGCTAGCTGTTCCTGCTCATTAGATACTATCACCTCTCTACCATCACCCGTTCTCAAAGAAACAATTTTCTTTTTACAATCCACCACAGCTCCATGTCGAGATAGCCAATCCATGCCTAAGATCACATCATATTCCTTAAATGGCATCTCAATCAAATCTCCAAGGAACTCCTCACCCTGCACCCTCACTGCACTATCCCGGTGCACCTTACTCACAACCACACTATGCCTTAACGGATTTGTCACCAACACATCAAATCCTAGGGACTCAGCATGCACATCAAATACAGGCAAAACAGATGCACTAATATATGAATGCGTGGAACCCGGATCAATCAAAGCAAGTACTGGAGTATTAAATAAAGAAAAAGTACCAGCTATGACTGCCGATGAATCTGGCTGCCTCTGCATAACATACATCCTCTGGGAAGATCCAACCTCCTCTGGTCTACCCTCCCTGGATGTAGCACCTCCTCTAGAACTGAATCCTAGTCTACCTCCCCGGCTGGCACCTCTGCCTCCTCTGCCTCCCCTCACACTAGCTCGAGAAGCAGCAGAATCAACTGGCATCTGCTCCTGCCTCTCAGGACAGTCTCTCACAAAGTGGTCAGGTGATCCACACCTGAAGCATACCCCTGATCTACTATGCCTCCAACAAACGACCCCATGTCTTCCACCACACTGGTTACACACAGGTAAGGTGGATCTCTGAACTCCAGGAGTAGGAGCACTCGCTACTGAAGCTGCAGGTCTAAATCTCTGTCTCTGGAACTGCACTGACCTACCAGCTAACCTCTGACTCCTACTAACTCTAGGAACAAAGCTTCCTTTACCTCTTTTTGCAGAAGAAGACCCTGCCTCAAACTGGGGCCTCCTAACCCTAACCTCTTCCTCTGAAGCAGCTGCAATAACTTGAGCTCGCTCTACACTTCGAGCTGCTGCCACCAGCTGTGAGAAATCCTGATATCTGGATCCAGCCACTAAGCACATGATCGAGGGCCTCAATCCCTCCTCAAATCGCCGACATCTATCAATCTCATCAGCAATGATACCCCCAGCATACTGACTCAGTCGAATAAACTCAACTTCATACTCAGTTACAGTTTTACTATCTTGCTTCAAGCTTAAGAACTCCATCTTCTTCATGTCTTTATACTCCCTAGGAGTATACTTCAACTCAAATTCACTCAGAAAATCAGTGTAAGACAGTGTTGGAGGATCATCCATAGAATGGGGCACCGTCTTCCACCAATCGTAGGCGTCCTTCTGTAGCAAAGATCTTGCATAGTCAAATTTTTCCTCAGGGGTGGCTTGTAACTGAATAAAGATCCTCTGTACTTTGTCAAGCCACTGTTCTGCTACAGCTGGATCAGTAGTACCAAGGAAATCCTCCGCTCCATACTTCCTTAGTTTATCATAGTGCCTCACAGATACCAAAGGCTGAGGGGGTGGTGGCACTGGTTGCACTGGTGCTTGCCTCATAACTTCCATCATATGCCTAAACCAGGCTGGCGGAACCTCCTCTCCAGCTGGTCTACCCGACACCGAAGCAGGTGCCTCCTCAACACTATCAACTCTAGCTCCCTCAGCAGGAGCAATGCTCTCAGCACTACCCTCAACTGACTGTCGTGAGTGAGAATCCATCACAACCTAACACTGCAAACACAGTAGAATACTTCTTATTAAAGATCAGAGGTTGCCAATCCCAAACATATATTTTATTTCAAAACCAACTTTTTAAGTAAAAATATTCTTTTTATTACATTTTACCTAGGCTGAGAATCTCAAACCTAGGCTCTGATACCAAAACAATTGTAACACCCCCATATCCAATGCACACACACTACAACCACAACAATGTAGCATAAGTGCACCAAACATAGGGATGCTACGGTTTTCTTAATATTCAAAACACTTTAAACTTGATACAATACCT
The DNA here is from genome assembly GCA_947685225.1 of Garcia nutans. NCBI lineage: Eukaryota > Viridiplantae > Streptophyta > Magnoliopsida > Malpighiales > Euphorbiaceae > Garcia > Garcia nutans. The sequence continues at coordinate 14,746,043 of CANTUV010000040.1, forward strand.
TTATCATTATACATTATAGAAAAGTAAATCATTTACTGATAAAACATAACATATTAGTTATATATATATACAATTAAATATTACACAGCGGAAGTTATAAAATATGTACATATTTACACATTAAACATTTCTTTACAAAATATACAGAAGTATACATGATTGGCAATTCTCTTCTGATCTTTAAGTTCCCAAAATCAACTCTTCAAGGTCTACTCTCACTTGGTCTTGATGAACTCTCGGGTTCAACTCTATCAACTCTATTACCTGCGTGATTAAACACTATCGCGCTAAGCCAACGGCTTAGTAAGATAAAACATGCTAATGGTATGCTTTAATGTAATGCAATGTCACATATGTTATTGATAAGATCAACATTATAAATATAAAGGTAACCACATAATTATGCATTTCACAAATCATAGTCATATGAGCATACCACATTTCAACATCTTTCCACATTCAACATTAATCAATCATACTCAATAACCAACATCTCATTTCATTAACTCATAACATTATTTAGGACATTCATATAACCTTGACACCTATGGGCCCAACAAGTATTTAATACGATATTCAGAGTTCAGAGTTATTGCTTTGGTTCATAGTCACAATAATCACGCCCGTAGGCAATGTATATACATGTATCTCTATCCATGGATAGTGTAACAGACCCAGTTCTTGGACCATCAACTCAACACATATGAGGAGATCCTCAACCCGGCAAGACTGTTACCTTTCATCATTTCTTAGGCATGCCACCCAAATCCAGAACTCTGAAACTGAATAACATATTAAACAAACAATTCATTTATTATATAGCTACCATTTCCATTCTCAAATTCTCATCACATTTAGGCAAACATGCCTTCTTTCTTTCAATATCATCATCATAGCCAATCACAATGGCATTGTCTCATATCATGTCTTATTTGAATTATCATTTCAATTTCAATGTATATTATTCATGAAACACATAACCATTCACAATGCATAACATAACATTGTTCAATCTCAACAATGCAATTAGGGCAAAGAACAATTGATATGATTCATATGAATAGTACATTCTGGTTTTAGACTCCATTTTATCCTTATTTTGAAATATTGTATAAAATAATCTACTTGACTAAAAATTCTAAAATTTTTACAGAATTTAGTTTTGTATCTTAAAATCATTCCTTTAAAATTTCAGATCAAACTGAACACAAAATCTTGGTCAAATAGTTCACCTAACCAGACTGCCCCAATTGCCCTGCATCCTGGCAGCAGTTCTGAACTTTGTGAATTCCATAAATCAAATTCACTCAACGTGGTTCCAAATTATTTTTCTCAAATACTAGACTCAATAAGAAACAACATATCCAAAATTAAATTGGATATGATTTTTCTACATTTTATTAAAAATCCCGAAATATAGCTGTCTCGGTTAAGGTACCTGCTGGAACAGGTCTAATAAAAATAATCTTTCTAAACTCATAACCATTCCAAAATCGAATCAACATATTTTTCAGTCATTCTAGACTCATAGAGGCACAACATATCAAAAATTCACTTCAAGAACATTTTTCTATAATTAATTAAAAATCATACAAGTCACAGCCTTTACTAATTGTAAAACAGAAAGAAATTTCACTAAACACAACTCTTACTCAACACAATCACTTCCAACACCTTCACCAACTCAACTTCTCATCTATCAAGCAAAATCAATACTTAAAATCACACCCTAAGCAACTTAATCATACCATCATCAAATCACAACTCAACTCAAGCATAACTTCAAAAATAACAAGGGTAAACAAGAGAAAACTTACCAAATAATGAAATTCCTTGAAACTCCAACTTGTAACTTTGAAAACTTCCTTCACTTTGAGCTTGAAATCATCAAAACCATCACTTGTTCTCTTGCTCTCTTGTCTCTTTGGTGAGCCGGCCACACAACAACAAGAAGAAGAAGAAATGATGAAGAAACACAAAGTCAATAGGCATTAAATACCCATCCAAAAGAAAATTACTATAATACCCTCATCCATTTAACTAAGCTTTTGTCATATCTATACCCATTTAAGTAATTTCACAACCAACACAAAAATATCCTCTTTCCTTGACTTTCCATTTTGACCACTTTATATGTTATATATATCACCATATGAGCAACATATACAATTATCTCTAAACCCTCTTTTCTTTCCCAACCACCATACAAAAACATTCTCTTCCAATTTCTTATCAACTTATCATATATACATAATTCAAGTGCAACAACAATAACACCAAGACTACTAGGGCATAATTAGGGATATTACAAAAATGGAGTCACCATCTAGATGGGCAAGAAAAAAGAAAGGGGTGGATTAATCGATTCCTAAGGAATCCCCAACACCATAATGGGTTCGAAAAGTTGGGTATGTATGGGGAAGGTGAAAATGACCCAGCACTCCCATAACGCCCGGTTCATTAGAAACGACCTCCTTTTCAGATCTAAATATTATTAAATTCTTAAACATTATGATATTATCCATACTACATACAATTAATAAAATAAAACATCATTTTTTTAATTAAAACAAATCAATCAAAGATGGGCACCCATACAAGATGAAAACATGCCCTTACAATAATGTCCGATGTCCATAAAGAAAGTAAAATAAATAAAATAGGACTCCCACCATATGTGAAAATGTGTCCTTTATAATAGTTCCAAAAATCGTAGAGTAAATTACATTACATAAACTAAATAATCAAGGCACCCACACTAGATGGAAACATGCCTTTTACAATTGCCTTTAAATCCAAACAAAATAAGTAACCAAATGAACACATAAATAATTATCATATAAAATGTAATAAAATTAAGGCTTTAATTAAAAAAATAATAAAGATTAATAACAAAGAATACAATCTATAAATAAATATTGCCCCATTGATAAGGGGTCACGTATGGCGGTCCCGGTAGTCAGTTAGCGGGTAGGGGTCAAGGAGGCAGCGCCCCTTGAGAGGGATCGGGGGCAGTGTCCTCAAAAGGTAGACAGTTTACATGATATGATTTTGTTGAGAAATTAGGGTTTCTATGTAAGCTATGGTTTTATATTTATAAAAATTATGGTTTTTCCTAAACTAGGATTTTAAGATAAAAATTAGTGTTTTATGGTTTTAAAAACTAAGATGTTGGATATTTTGAAAAGTGATTAGGGTTTTTAATTTAGCAACTAGGGTTTTGGACATTGGGTTTCAAGGATAAGGTCTGGGAAACTAGGGTTTTGGATTGGGCTTTAGAAGTAGGGTTTCGATTAAGGTTTTGGAAATTAATTTACTAGACATTAGGGCTTGGGAAAATAATGATCAAGGCTTTGTATTTAAGGTTAGGGTTTTGATTTTATAGATTAAGGTTTTAGATTTTTTTTTACTAGAACAATTTTAAAATACCAAAATGTAGCTACTGGATCAATCAATAATCAACATTTAATATTTAAAAGAAAGAACATGGCTATCAATATTCGATATAAAAAGAGAAGCATGGTTACTGGATATTTAAACAAATAGAAATTTAAAAACAAAACCTGTGTTTGTTGGTTCCACCCAATGTGATGTGTTGAACCAAGCTCTTGTAGATGATAGCCTAGATGAATCAAGGTATTGACTGGTGCCTCTTTTTTTTTTTGAATTACTCTATGTTTGATTCTGGCTTCTTGTTTAATCTTTGTTAATCCATGATCTCTATGCTAATTGCTTGATGTTGCTATCGTTATTTATAGGCAAACAATAATTAAAAACCCTAAACCTAATATGTCGAATCCATCTTTTAAAAAAATTCTAGCTTAATTAGGAAACTAAATGGCCGGCCAAAACTTAAAATATGTCAGGACCATGTTGATTTGGTGTGCCAGATCGACATGGGCCAAGGCCATGTCGATATGGGCAACCAGGCCAACATGAGCCTTTGGCTCTTGTTGACCTTTGTTTTAATATCCCAAAGTGTGCCCTAGAAGTTTTGATATAATAATTGTGGTAATTGGATTGATTGTATATGTGTTTAATTTAAAATAGAAAAGAAGTGAAGAGAGTGTATATGTTGTATATATGGAAATATATACCACATATACACAAGTCAAAATGTGAAGTCAAAAGATGGTTAATTAATGATTTTAAATTAATTAAGTTAATTAAGTGGAATTTGAGTGAGTGGAAGTGGATGGAGATATTTAGAATATTTTAATATTAAATGCTTGGAGGAGAGGGTTTTGAGGAGTTAGTGGGTGAGAATTTGACTTTGTCTTCTTTGCTTTCTTCTTTCTTTCTTTCTTCTTCGTGGTTCACTTTCCTTTTCTTTTCTTTTCTTTTCTTTGTTTGGCCGGTCCTCCATAGCAAGAGAGCAAGAGAGAGAGAGAGATTTGATCTTCCAAACTCAAGATTGAAGAAAGTTTTCAAGTGATCAAGTTGGAAATTTAAGAGTTTCTTCATCTTTGGTAAGTTTTCCACTTGATTCTTTGATTTTCTTTGAGTTTGTGAGTGGAGATTGTGGTTTATATGTGTTTGTTTGATTGTGGTATGTTTAATAGTGTTTGGTTCTATTGATTTTGGATTTTGGGGTTGGATTGAAGGAAAGAGTAAGTTTGTTGGAAGAGAAAGTGCTGTGGTTGTGTTTTGGGGTTTGTGGTGATGATTATGATTTGTGTTTGATGTATGTTTTGAGTTGTTTTGGTGTTTTTGCAAGTTTGTTATGGTTTTGGGTGTGTTTAGCTAAGTTGGTTTGAAGTGGGAAATGGTGGAAGAAAGTGGTTTGTTGGATGTAGTGTTGTTGTTGCCGGAATCTGGATTTTTGGCCTGACACGCCCATTAACACGATTAGGTCTTTAGGCGTGTCAATGGTTCTGTGTTCTTGGATGGGTGACACGTCCAGTGACACGCCCATGTCACTGAGCGTGTCATAGCTACTGTGTGGTCGAAGAATTGACACGGCCATGAGCACGCCCGTGTTGTTGGACGTGTCAATGTTTCTGTGAGACAGAATGTACTACACGTTCAGTGACACGCCCGTGGTTCTGAGCATTTCAAAGCTTCTGTGTTGTGGAGTTAGGGCACGATCAGGGACACGCCCGTGTTGTTGAGCGTGTCATGTGTAGAGTTTGCCCTAGTTGGTTCTTTGTAACACCCCACACTCTATATAAGCACTATACATATACTTGATATACATACAATGCGTATATAAAGTATAAGAATGTCACTTTTAGTTTCTATTTAAAAATCTTTATCCAAGGTCAAGCAATATTATATTAATTTAAGAAACATTTATAAGAATCATTATTGTTATCAAAAATAAAACATAATTAAAATCATACATGTATGCATCACCTTCTAGTTGGTCTCGAGACACACTTACCCTTCTCGTGGCATCACAGCTAGACTTCCAGATCAACCGCATAATACCTGCGCGATTAAACATCCACGCTAAGCCCGAAAGCTTAGTAGTACAACTAAATACTAAAATACACTTTACTAAATTATCATACCTCATATGTTTAGCTTTATGGTTTATTGTTCTCTTACCACATTTTCCTTTCTCAATGCATTCTTCATATATTCCTACTAATCTCAGAAATTATACACATATTTATATAAAACATTCACAACATAATTCCTACCATTTTTATCTCATATACATATGCATAAACATCATTTCAACAAATCACCCTTATTTGGCATATCCAAACTTCCATTGAAACAATTATCACAAATTCCACATTCACATACACTTTACATATCACACAACATTTTCATAAGTTCATGTCTCAACAAAACTCCTCAAGCCATATTCACTTTCAATATATCAATACACCTATTACATCATAACATCATTTTATTCACAATTCATTAATCATGAAATACCTTTCCATCAAAAGCATTCATAGATCTCATTTATCAATCATGTTACAATTCATGACTCACGTTACACAAAGACAAGCATAGATCTCATTGCTCATATATTTCATCATTTGCATATCACATTGAAAACAAAGACAGACTCGGGCCCAAAAGACACTAATATGTTATTCAAAGTTCAGAGTTACTGCTTTGGTCTCTAATCATAATCATCAAGCCCTTAGGCATCATATATATATCTCTATCCATGGATAGCGTAACAGACCCAGTCTCTTGGACCATCAACTCAACATGCTTGAGGAGATCCTCAACCCGGCAAGACTGTTACCATTCATATATCTCATATTCACAATTTCCATAACGTAACAGACCCAATCTCTTGGACCTCAATTCAATTCAAATTGAAGAGATCCTCAACCCGGCAAGACTGTTACCATTCATATATCTCATATTCACAATTTCCATAACGTAACAGACCCAGTCTCTTGGACCATCAACTCAACATGCTTGAGGAGATCCTCAACCCAGCAAGACTGTTACTATAATTCATAGGCATGCCGCCAAATGCAGAACTCTGAAACTTGAATCAACATATTAGACACAACATCATTTCATTTATAACTTTATACATTTCTTTCTCATCATTATAGCCAACACTCATGGCTTCATATTTCACAATCATAATAGGCAACCATGCCTCAATCATCTCATTAGTATCATCATAGCCAATCACAATGGCTTCATGTCTCATTTAAATCATACTATGATATTTCATTAATCAATTATACATAATCAATTACCTCATCATATCCTTCACATTATAAAGTGCATCATTCATATAACACATCACAATTCACTAGATTCACAATGTATCTGACATAACATTGTTTATATAATATCATATGCATCTTTATTACCATCAAATGTATGATCAATCATTGATATTCACATATATACTTTGCCTTATTCATAGATTTCAAATTCTCAATATACATTAGTTTAGGTCATCTTTGTTTAAGTATATTTAAAGTGTAGATACAACAAGACCTTTGGAGGATCCAACAATGTAAGCATAATCAAGAACAAACATCATTAGCCAACACACTCAAGGGACACGGCCAAGCTTGTGGCCGTGTCTCTCAATCCAAACATCCAGTAGCACACACGGCCAAAGGACACGGCCAAGCTTGTGGCCGTGTCTCTCAATCCAATTCACACAGTAGCAAACACGGGCAGTGGACACGGCCAAGCCAGTGGCCGTGTCTCTCAACACAAAAATCCATTAGCAGACACGGGCAAGGGACACGGCCATGTCTCTCAATCCAAATAGGCAGTAGCAAACACGCTCAAGGGACACGGCCAAGACACTGGCCGTGTCTCTCCAAAAATATTCAACACGGCCAAGTTTGCCCTAACTTGGCCGTGTCTCTCATAACTTGGCCGTGTCCTTCAATGAATTAAAGGCCAAACACTTCCAAATTCATCTAAACCAAACCCAAACTCAACATTTCATCATTTACCTCACAATTATCTCAACTTATCATCACTTAAATATCAATTCAACATCTTTACATACTTCATTATTTCATTATCTTCATTTTACATACTAATTATACTAAACATAACCTCAATCCAAAAGAAATCAAAACAAGAAAATAAGAACTTAGATATATACATATAATCAATAAAATCAACTCAAGAGAGAGTACTTACTTGAATAACTTGCTAAATCTTCAATATCCACTTGCAAACATCTTGATATCCTTACTCTTTGGTGTAATAAGAAGCAAAATCACCACTTTCTCTCTAGCTTCTCTCTCTCTCTCTCTCTCGTTCACTTAAGAAGAAGAAGCAGAAGAAGAAAGAACGTTCTCGTTCTTTCTTCCGTTCTTATCATATATATATATATATAATAATAATAATAATATTATTATTATTATTATTATTATTAATACAATTAAATCTCCACCACACACCATTTCTTTTGACTTTCTTCTTCTTTTCTCTTTTTGTCCTTATCATCATTATTATTATTCATTAATTATATAAATATATATATATATATACAACACACTTTTCCTACACCATTTTATACATCATGTATATGTGATGTATATGTGGGTATATGTATATGTCATATATTTTGCATTTATTTTTCCTACATCTTCTCTTCACTTCTCTTCTCTTTTCCTTAAATACACACATTGAATCCAAATACAACAATAACCCCAACACTTTTAGGGTATAATATGGGATATTACAATTCTCTCCCCCTTAAATAATTTCGTCCTCGAAATTATCCAACATAAGAACAACCCATGTAGCACAAATCACCATCTTAACTTCCATACAAAGATAATCGTATCTTACATTATAATTTTATCAAATCACATAACTTCTACTCTCCCCCTTAGGAATAATCATTTTCTCTGAATTTCACAATTCATCATTGTATAGGTATATATATATATATCCTTACCTCTTATTACTTTCTCAACAAAGCAATCGAGATATCTCATAACATCTCCAATACATTTTATCTTTGTACTAAAGTCAGATTATCACTTTAACTCTTTATAGATATTTTCTTAACTTTAACCTCAAAAATCATTAATCAATATCTTAGCATTGTTTATTCCATTCTTACCATCACTTTCAAAATAAACATTTACCAAACATCAATGGATAACTATATCCTTACTCTCATGAGTTTATTTCTCACCATGTACAATTAATATATCTCAATTTATTTATATTCATTCATAAATCAGAATATTATATCATACACATTACCATTAAATCTTACACTCCCAATACAATTGCACATATTAAATCTCAATATTGCCTTGCCACTTTAACGAAACCTACATCAATCAATTCATCTATCACAATATACTAACATTTCAACTTTATTTGATTCAAACCAACAATTAACTTATTGAAATTTATCATTGGATTTTACAATATATACATATATATAACCTAATCTCGTTAGATCAAACTTATTTTCAAACTCTTATCCTTTCAGATCCATTTACTCAATCAATAAAAATCATACTTTTCATTATCTCAATAATTATATTATCATTTCTTATACTCATTCAAAATTTATCAATATTACCAACAACTATAACTTCATAAACCAGCTTTTCCCCAACCAGGTTGGTAATCCAAGTTTGGTTGCCCAACACATTGGGTCCGCATGGTTCCACAGGAGGCAGATAAGTCCGTTCATTTATCTTTTCACAATTCATTTTTCATAATCAAATAAGCATTATACCTTAATTATAATTCATTTCCAACCTCATTGCCAACAATCATGGTTCCTCACCACATCAAAATAATATACACATATATCATCAACTATATTGAGCATCTCATTATACAATCATATTATTTAGACATGTTTCAATCATACCTTTTTACCATGTCTCTAGAAACATAGTTATTAATCTCACCCAAAATTGTACTACAGTTATACCATCTCGATTTAAATCTGAAGATAATTAAACTAACCAATTTATCACACTAGCCAAGTCATATGACCATGATATTCTAGCAATCACACTTGGGGTTTGTACATCAATATTATTCTTCTATTAGTCACTTTTCAACCTTTACAATTATAATGTTAGATTGTATCACAAAATTATATATATTCTCCAAATTTTATTACACCAAGAGTTAACACATTTTAATTCCATCTCAAAACAGTTTGCTCTTGATGATTTGATCATTATTAACCCAACTCATGTTCACTAATATTATCTTTAACATTTCCTATGCTCAACCTTCAATCAGATACAAATCTTACACAAGTTTCATTCATTACTCCATTTCCAATCCATCTTTTCTAAAAAATTTCAAATACATTATTCTTTCCTTACAATTTCTTATTATACATTTATACAGAAAAATATTTTCACACAAACACTTTGAGTTTCAAAACATCTTACGATAGTCTCATTTAGTTATTGTTATGACAACTTCACTGTTCAATCTTACCCAGATCCATTCTCACTATTCAATATTACCCAAATCCCTTTTCATCTTCTATTTCATCACATAATCTATAACATAAATTAAAATTTAATCTCTATTAGATCTACTACTATATGCAATCTCATTTCTAATACCATTAAACATGCAATGGTATAAAATAATAAACATATTATATACACATTCATAGATCACATTAATGGTGTGATTCGCTTCCCACCTTTCTTACCTATAACCATTACATTTATGTCAAAAAGTTCATTTCACAAATCCTCTTTATGTAAACACATAATTATGCAATTTATTAATTTTCTCTTTTGCATATAATTTATACAAATTTAATATTTTTCACTTTTCTTTGCCTATAATCATTCTCATTCTTTTAACATAACTTAAGTTATTCATTAACTTCAACAAATATATACACTCTACTTATAATATTATTTCACAAAGAGATTACTCACATTTTCAATGTGGTATCTCTCTTACATTCATTTTTAAATACCTTTAACATATCTTTCATATCCATTTTCTTTATTTTCAAACCAAATTTTCTTACTATCAATCACATCCCCTCCATTCTTAATACCTTCATGTGCACTAATATTCATTTCATATATCTCATGTATTACATACATTAAACTATCAGAATTTAATTGATCCTTATCCACATTCCATTTAAAACTATAAATCCTCAACTTACTAATTTACTTAAACTTCAATTTATTCATCTCACTCTTTTTATATCGTTTTAAAACATCTTATATGAATATACCACCAAGCAACACCAAAACATATATGTTTCACAATTATTAAGCTCATTCCAAAAATCTAAATATCCCATATTACTACCATTAACATGAGCTTCCACAATATTCAAACATCTCACATTTCTAATATTGAAATCACCATGTTTGCATTAAATTAACAATACAAACAACACCAATATCTCTTTATACTTAACCAACATCATCTCTTTTTCCTTTTAAGCAAAACTTTAACTTTTTATATCCATACCTTAAATTATCATACTTAATCTATACCAATCAACTCATTCAATAATCCACTGTACTCTTTGCATTTAAATGCTATATCTTTCCATATTACTCATCCAACAATATTTCCTCTTTCTAGAAATCCAAACATAAGTTTATTAGAAAGAGGTTCAAGTAATAAAGGAAAAATTACATACTTTAATCTAAATTTTGTTTTTAACTCATTTCCAGCTTTATTCTTCTAGCCATTTCTTTATATATCATACACATGTCAATAATCACACTTTTACTTATAAATTCCATATCATTTCTTTATATCACAATCACTTTTCAATTATTAACATTTTAAAATTTGCTTTCATATGAAACCTCATTTACATACTATCATTTATCTCATGTAATTCAAATACATCACAATTCACATAATGCCACGTTCGAGACCAACCTAGATGTGAATGCATATGCATGTCTTACCAATTGCATTTCCAAAATCTTCTTTTCAATTCTTATTTAAACTCTTCAAAAATCTTCTTTTTAATTTCACTTAAGCCGAGAATCTCTAACCTAAGCTCTGATACCAAAATAACTGTAACACCCCACACTCTATATAAGCACTATACATATACTTGATATACATACAATGCGTATATAAAGTATAAGAATGTCACTTTTAGTTTCTATTTAAAAATCTTTATCCAAGGTCAAGCAATATTATATTAATTTAAGAAACATTTATAAGAATCATTATTGTTATCAAAAATAAAACATAATTAAAATCATACATGTATGCATCACCTTCTAGTTGGTCTCGAGACACACTTACCCTTCTCGTGGCATCACAGCTAGACTTCCAGATCAACCGCATAATACCTGCGCGATTAAACATCCACGCTAAGCCCGAAAGCTTAGTAGTACAACTAAATACTAAAATACACTTTACTAAATTATCATACCTCATATGTTTAGCTTTATGGTTTATTGTTCTCTTACCACATTTTCCTTTCTCAATGCATTCTTCATATATTCCTACTAATCTCAGAAATTATACACATATTTATATAAAACATTCACAACATAATACCTACCATTTTTATCTCATATACATATGCATAAACATCATTTCAACAAAATCACCCTTATTTGGCATATCCAAACTTCCATTGAAACAATTATCACAAATTCCACATTCACATACACTTTACATATCACACAACATTTTCATAAGTTCATGTCTCAACAAAACTCCTCAAGCCATATTCACTTTCAATATATCAATACACCTATTACATCATAACATCATTTTATTCACAATTCATTAATCATGAAATACCTTTCCATCAAAAGCATTCATAGATCTCATTTATCAATCATGTTACAATTCATGACTCACGTTACACAAAGACAAGCATAGATCTCATTGCTCATATATTTCATCATTTGCATATCACATTGAAAACAAAGACAGACTCGGGCCCAAAAGACACTAATATGTTATTCAAAGTTCAGAGTTACTGCTTTGGTCTCTAATCATAATCATCAAGCCCTTAGGCATCATATGTATATCTCTATCCATGGATAGCGTAACAGACCCAGTCTCTTGGACCATCAACTCAACATGCTTGAGGAGATCCTCAACCCGGCAAGACTGTTACCATTCATATATCTCATATTCACAATTTCCATAACGTAACAGACCCAGTCTCTTGGACCTCAATTCAATTCAAATTGAAGAGATCCTCAACCCGGCAAGACTGTTACCATTCATATATCTCATATTCACAATTTCCATAACGTAACAGACCCAGTCTCTTGGACCTCAATTCAATTCAAATTGAAGAGATCCTCAACCCGGCAAGACTGTTACCATTCATATATCTCATATTCACAATTTCCATAACGTAACAGACCCAGTCTCTTGGACCATCAACTCAACATGCTTGAGGAGATCCTCAACCCGGCAAGACTGTTACTATAATTCATAGGCATGCCGCCAAATGCAGAACTCTGAAACTTGAATCAACATATTAGACACAACATCATTTCATTTATAACTTTATACATTTCTTTCTCATCATTATAGCCAACACTCATGGCTTCATATTTCACAATCATAATAGGCAACCATGCCTCAATCATCTCATTAGTATCATCATAGCCAATCACAATGGCTTCATGTCTCATTTAAATCATACTATGATATTTCATTAATCAATTATACATAATCAATTACCTCATCATATCCTTCACATTATAAAGTGCATCATTCATATAACACATCACAATTCACTAGATTCACAATGTATCTGACAAAGCATTGTTTATATAATATCATATGCATCTTTATTACCATCAAATGTATGATCAATCATTGATATTCACATATATACTTTGCCTTATTCATAGATTTCAAATTCTCAATATACATTAGTTTAGGTCATCTTTGTTTAAGTATATTTAAAGTGTAGATACAACAAGACCTTTGGAGGATCCAACAATGTAAGCATAATCAAGAACAAACATCATTAGCCAACACACTCAAGGGACACGGCCAAGCTTGTGGCCGTGTCTCTCAATCCAAACATCCAGTAGCACACACGGTCAAAGGACACGGCCAAGCTTGTGGCCGTGTCTCTCAATCCAATTCACACAGTAGCAAACACGGGCAGTGGACACGGCCAAGCCAGTGGCCGTGTCTCTCAACACAAAAATCCATTAGCAAACACGGGCAAGGGACACGGCCATGTCTCTCAATCCAAATAGGAAGTAGCAAACACGCTCAAGGGACACGGCCAAGACACTGGCCGTGTCTCTCCAAAAATATCCAACACGGCCAAGTTTGCCCTAACTTGGCCGTGTCTCTCATAACTTGGCCGTGTCCTTCAATGAATTAAAGGCCAAACACTTCCAAATTCATCTAAACCAAACCCAAACTCAACATTTCATCATTTACCTCACAATTATCTCAACTTATCATCACTTAAATATCAATTCAACATCTTTACATACTTCATTCTTTCATTATCTTCATTTTACATACTAATTATACTAAACATAACCTCAATCCAAAAGAAATCAAAACAAGAAAATAAGAACTTAGATATATACATATAATCAATAAAATCAACTCAAGAGTGAGTACTTACTTGAATAACTTGCTAAATCTTCAATATCCACTTGCAAACATCTTGATATCCTTACTCTTTGGTGTAATAAGAAGCAAAATCACCACTTTCTCTCTAGCTTCTCTCTCTCTCTCTCTCTCTCTCTCGTTCACTTAAGAAGAAGAAGCAGAAGAAGAAAGAACGTTCTCGTTCTTTCTTCCGTTCTTATCATATATATATATAATAATAATAATAATATTATTATTATTATTATTATTAATACAATTAAATCTCCACCACACACCATTTCTTTTGACTTTCTTCTTCTTTTCTCTTTTTGTCCTTATCATCATTATTATTATTCATTAATTATATAAATATATATATATACAACACACTTTTCCTACACCATTTTATACATCATGTATATGTGATGTATATGTGGGTATATGTATATGTCATATATTTTGCATTTATTTTTCCTACATCTTCTCTTCACTTCTCTTCTCTTTTCCTTCAATACACACATTGAATCCAAATACAACAATAACCCCAACACTTTTAGGGTATAATATGGGATATTACATTCTTAGTCTTATTATCTCATGTGTATTTCTAAGTGAGTGTGTATTATTCCTTTTTGAATTAGGTTGTGAAGAAGTTGAATTGCCCTAACCTAAGTATTGAGAATTCTTAGAAGAGGAAGGTTGTAGATTGGTGTGAGTTGTTCTTAAGGTAAGTACAAACTACATGGTTGCATACATTTACATAATTATGATACTTAATATATTTGATTGTACATATGTTAAGTAATTGATTACATTGTTCAAACATTTGATGAATGTTATGATTTGTATAATGTGATTGATTGATGAGCATTTAAAATGTATGTTAACACAATTGGTTGTGTACACTTGATTGATGAATTGATTAAATGTGAATTAGGATATGATGAGATGTGGAGCCATGGTTGTTGGCTATGATGATGATGTTTAATGCAATTGATTATGTATACTATCTTGATGAGATATGAAGCCATTGTTGTTGGCTATAATGATGCAAATGAAATGGTTTGAGAAAGAGATTGTTAAAGAGAAAATTGAAATAATTGTGTGCTTAATATGTTATTCAATTTTCAGAGTTCTGGGTTTGGCGGTATGCCTATGAATCACTGGATAGGTGAAAAGACCGGGTCGTAAGCCGATTCCAGTTGAAAAATGTGAATTATAGTAACAGTCTTGCCGGGTTGAGGATTTCCTCGAGTTTAGTCGGGTTGAGATCCAAGAGACTGGGTCTATTACACTAAGCCTCAAAAATAGTAACAGTCTTGCCAGGTTGAGGATTTCCTCGGGTTTAGCCGGGTTGAGGTCCAAGAGACTGGGTCTGTTACACTATCCATGGATAGAGATATATATATGTATCGCCTATGGGCTTGATGATTGTGATTATGGACCAAAGCAGTAACTCTGAACTTTGAATATCATATTAAGTTCTTTTTGGGCCCATGCTTGTCTTTGTTTTCAATGTGATTTATGAATGATGAAATAAATAACTAATGAATGATAAAATGAAAGGTAATGTTATGAAATATGAGATTCTTGAAAATTGTTTATATGATTGAAAGTATGACATTGGCATTGCATAGAAGCATATTGTTATTGTGTTTGTACCACTAAGCCGTTGGCTTAGTGCGATTGTGGTTCATCGCGCAGGTGACAGAGAAGAACCGGAGAGTTCCTCTAGGCCGAGTCGAGTCTAGATTTTGAGGTGTTGATAGTGGAGCTTAAAGATCAAAGACATACTGCCAAACATGTATATATTTTATGTTTTGTAAAACTTGAGTTTTGATGTATATGTATTTGTAAATATTTGTTATATTTTATGCTGCGTTTTGAATAAACATTTTATCTACTATGTTTTATAACATAACTTAAATGTTTTGAGTTTGCTTATATTATTGAAAAAGAAGTGAGTCGTGTGTTTAGTAAGCCGTGGCATTACTATATTCAGTATACATATATTATGATCGTAATAGCATGCTGTGTACGTATACGGGGTATAGGGGTGTTACATTTGCCACTAGATCAACATGAGCCATATCGATCTGGGCAACCAGGCCAACATGAGCCTTTGTCTCATGTCGACCTTTGCCACCAGATCGACATGAGCCATGCTTATGTCGACCTGGGCCCTCCAGGTAGACATGAGTAATGGCTCAAGTCACCTTGGGTTGCCTCGATTCAAAATAGTTTTCATTAACAGACTGGACAGTTACAATTTGTGTAAAACCCTAATTTTTATGTATTTTAGAATAGTAAATATGGGAGAGTAAATAGTTGTGATAGATAGAGAAAATATAAGATGAATATGTATGATAGATGCAATATATATGTATATATTATATATAATCAAAATATATTTAAAATAAACATGACATATTTAAGACATATACATATATCCAACATATACACCACATATACATGATGTATAATTGGTTGTAGGGAGAGTTGATTTTAATTAAATAATAATAATAATAATAATAATAATAAAGTGAAGAGGACAAAGTCAAAGAAGGAAGAAGATGTGTGGTGGAAAATTAAAGTGGGAATTGTTTATAATATTTTATTTATATAAGATAAGGATGAGTAAAGAAAAGACAAGTGTTTTTCTTCTTCTTCTTCTTCTTCAGCGTGAGATAGAGAGAGAGAGTGGGAAGAGTGAACTTTCTATGTTACATATCAACTTTTACAAGAGATTGAAGAGGAATTAAAGGAAATAGTCAAGATTTGGCAAGTAATTTAAGTAAGTATTTTCTTCTTTAGTTTTTTTATGGATTATAAATATGTATGACATAGTTAGTGAGAGAAAGTGATGATCAAATGAATAATATGATGAGAATGATATATTGAAGTATATATATATGTTGAATTGATACATAGATAAAGAAATATGGTTTGGTGATGGGGATTGGGTGAATTGATATATGAATGATGGTATGAATGAAATGTATGGTGATTGTTATTATGATTTTTTGTTTAGATTAACAAGAAGTAAGTAAAGAAGAGTAACCTTGAATAAACAAAGGTTTGTACATAATCTCTTTGGTTTATATACATGATCTTAAGTTTGTATATATGATTCTGAGGTTGTACATATTTGATTTAACATGATTTTGAGTTACTTATGTGATATTTGAGTATTGTATTGATGAAAATGTAGTGAAAGAGTATTTTTGTGACGTCATGGGCGTACCCAGAGATTTAGCCTAACACGCCCAATGACATGCCTATGTCTTTGGGCATGTCGTAGCTACTGTAATATAAGAGTAAAGACATGAAGAGTGACATGCCCATGTCGCTGGGCATGTCGTAGCTACTGTAACACAGGACTAAAAGCACAGGCAGGAACACACCCATTTCTCTGGGAGTGTCATAGCTACTGTAGGGCAAAATTAAGGACACTGGTAGTGAGATGCCCAAGTCCCTAAGCGTATCAAAGTTTCTATAAATTGTGTGTGTCACATGAAGAATTATAATAAAACATGTTGATTATGGTAAATATTGGTATGTTGATGAGTCATATGGTGAGTGTGGCTTATGCCTACATGATGGAAATATGAAATGGGAAATGTGGTTGGATGTTAAGTGTGAATTATTAATGAATAATGAATATGATAAAGATTAGATGAATAAGATATTATTGTTAGTTTGTAAACTTATTATAGTATTAGTTAATGAGAAACTCCAAAGTATGGACTATTGAATTGAGTGTTGTGTTAAGAAGGAAAGAGAGGATTTGAGTTGTATAATTGAGATATATAGATTGATTTTAATAATAACTTGACTATTCATATCTTGATTAGAAGATCAAGTTATGAAGAGTTAGAGAAAGTAAAGATTTAAGGAGTTTGGCTTGAATTTGAGTTATATTGCATTACATTGGGCTTAACACATTTTGGATGAAAAATGTGTTAAGCTATTTGATAAATTGAACATTGATGAACAATGTGCCATGACATGTATTTTTCATGTATGCATTAAATGCATTGTGAAGCCATTGATAATGGCTAAATTGATTGTAAAGTGAAACGTGTGCAGTATGTGAAAATGACCCAAAGTGTTTGGATAATGTGGTTTATTGTGTATGCATTTAAGATTTTGTGAAAAGCCATTGGAAATGGCTAGATTACCTAAAATGTGATACATTATGATGATATGACAGTGAAATGATGAAATGAAATGATATGACATTGAAATGAATGAGAAAAATTAGAAATGAGGTAATGTCCTAAATCATAATGAGAAAAGAGGCAATGTGCCTAGTTGAATGTGAGAAAATGTAAAAGAAAATGATAATGGAAAATATGAAATAATTGTGTACCTAATATGTTATTCAATTTCTAGAGTTCTGTGCTTGGCGGCATGTCTATGAGATTATCCTCATTATTTGCCTTCGGGCTAGATGCTGGGCATCATTATGGTTTACCTTCGGGCTAGACGTTGGACATCACCTGCCATCGGGCTAGATGTTGGGCATCATTATGATTTGCCTTTAGGCTAGACGCTAGGCACTTGCCTTCGAGCTAGACATTGGATGTCAATATGGACCAAAATAATAACTCTAAAATTTGAATAATATATTAGATTATTTGGGCCCATGCTTGTGTTTGTTTCATATGAATTGAAAGATGATTGCAAAGTATATCTAAAATGAAATAGTAGGTCACATAGTGACATGATGTACATAAGCATTGTGCATTGGTATTGAATGTAAACAAGTAAATGATGAAAAAATATGATCATAAATTATGTTAGTGCTGTGAATGTGATTTTATGTAATGTATTTATATGTTATTTCCAAGTACTACTAAGCTTTTGAGCTTAGTGCGGTTGTCTGAATCGCGTAGGTGAGTAGATTGCTGATTTGAGAGTCAAATCATTGTGCCATAAGAAGACTGAGGGTGTGCCAGAGACCAACTAGAAGGTGGTGCATGCATGTACAATGTATTATGTTGTATTTTGATCATAAATATATGTATATCAGTGAATTTTGGAAAGATGATGTATGGATGTATTTATGTACTGAAATGAAAAGTTTAATGATTTTGGAAATGTTACTTTTAAAGAATGAGATTTGATAATTTAAAAATGTTCCTTTATCAATTATTTAACTGATGTGGAAATAAGGTAAAGGTTTAAAAAATACTATAACATGACATCCCTATACTTTATATGCGCATCGTATGTATACGGGGTATATGTATGGTATGTATACAGGGTATAGCGTGTTACAATTATTTTGGTATTAGAGCTTAGGTTTGAGATTCTCAGTCTAAGTGAGTTTTGAAAAAGACATGGAAATTTTGGAAAAAAGTGAAGCGAGTTATTATACATGCATATGCATTGACACCTAGGTTGGTCTCGGATGTGGCATTATATGGTTTATGATGTGAAGTGTTTGAATGATATGAGTTAGATGATAGTGTGAAAAATGAGGTTCCACATGAGAGGAAAGCTAGATAAAGAAATGATGTGGGAGAAGTTATATTAGTTTAAATGGAGTCTTAATTAATTGGAACTAATTTTGAAATTATTGATTATTGAAATGTGTTTATGAATTAAGTTATAAGAGAATGAATTTGAGAATAATGTTAGAGTTGAGTTATAAGATTATAAAAGGAAGTGAAATATTTGTTATTGAGTAAAATTATATATGATATGATGTTGATTAAAATGAATTATGTTGGTTATAGTCTAAGGTGATAAAAATGTGTACAAGTAAGAGAGTGTAAAGAAAAGAAAAGTATAATGAAAAGAGTGTGTAAGTGGAAAAGTTAGTTTGATTAGAGAGGAATGGAAGTTAAGTTAATGAAATTTTATGCAAGCGCATTGAGTGTTATTTGATAAACTTGTTATGAGAAAGGAGTAAATGAGAATTTTTATAAGAGATATATTGGAAATGGAATAATAAATAGAGAAGTAAAATTCTAATATGGTGTATATATACATGATTTAAGAAATACTTGGTATGTTAATTATTTAATTTGAGGTGCAATTTGGTGTTAGTATGAAATGATTATTTGGATATAAAAGAAAATTAAAAAAAATGTGAATATTGCAAATATTTATTCAATTATAACGAGTGCATGAGCAGTTATATGGTATATTAAAGAGTAAGTTTGAGTTAAGTGAATGATTTAAGCAATGAAGAAAATTGACATGGAACTAATTGAATACTTGTTAAGAAAGTAAATTTATCAATTGTGTTGAGCAGAGATAGACTAGAGATGCATACATTGATAGACCTGAGCAGGGCTAGGTCTTGACCTGAGCAGAGCTAGGTCTTGACCTGAGCAGTGCTAGGTCATGTGATTGAGATCAGTGATGGTTCCGAGCAGAGCTGGACAATGAAACTGTGTTAACTAGAGTGTTGCACTCACTAGTGTATTTCTATATATGTATGTTAGATATAGATATATATGAATATATAATGTGATAATGAATGAGATATTTGATGGTGATCATAGTTTGACATGATCACATGAGTTGAGGAATGTGAATTATTGGTCACATTGTGATTATAACTCAAAATATGGTGAACTGAATGAGATATGATTAAAGATATATAATAGATAATGCATAATAATTTTTTAATAATGATTGAATGTAATTTGAAATGATGTATATTAGTTATATATAGTGTTTAACTCCAATAAGTTGAAATATGATGGATCCTAGGAAAATCAGAATTTGAAAATAAGTTTGACCTAATAAAGTTAGGTCATGAATAGAGATAGAATAATAAGTTTAAACAGGCCAAAAGTTCATTAGAATATAATAAGGTTGTGAGGCAAATATTGTGATAATTAGATTAACTGATCTAGAATGTGGTAAGTTTGCAAGTAATTATCGAGATTCAATAAGTTTAGTTGTGTTAAAAATATGAAAGATATGTGATGACACATACATGATGTAATTTTCTGATGCGAGCATGGACAAGAAATAAGTTTAGAGATATTATATTAACATTGATGCTAAGAAAAGAACATCCTAGAGACTGAATTAATTGTGTAAGAAATAAGAAAATTATTTAAGAAAATGGTGGTTAAGTTGAGGAAGAGGTCAATTATATGTGATTGAATGTATATATATGTTGGTTTGATGAATAAATCATGTGAATGAATTTTAATGATGGAAATAAGATTTTGGTAGTTATATATTGATTGTACTAAAATAATATGCGGTAATTGTATAAAGAATATAATTATGGTGAAAATGCAAGCATTATTGCAATGAGACTTGTTAAATAGAGATTGAGAATTGTTACCATTCATGGATTTACAGATACTTATTTGTAAATATAAGAATGGGATAATTGAATAGCGATACACTCCTGAAGATGATTATGGTGACTGAAAAGTTAGTGTTAAGGTGTAAATGCATAATCGTTAAATTTAAGAATTTTAAGAGTATATTTGTATAAGGATGAACTGATAAAATATCCGGAGTATAAAAGATATTGAGATAAATATGTATACTAACAAGATGAATTGATTTCTGTCTAATGATAATTTCATTGAGGATAGAATGATTTATCATGATTGTTTGATTAGAGTGGAAAAGTATAGTGAATAATTATGACTAATCGTGAGAAGATGATTGAGAATGTATCTAAGGGGGAGAGTAGAGGTTGTATGATTTGATGACATGAATAATTTCATATGAGAATTTAAAATGATATTTTGTTATGGATATATTATCACAGTACTGGATAATTTTGAGGACGAAATTATTTAAGGGGAAGAGAATTATAACACCCCGATTTTTATGTATTTTAGAATAGCAAATATGGGAGAGTAAATAGTTGTGATGGATAGAGAAAATATAATAATAAATATGTATGATAGATGTAATATATATGTATATGTTATATATATTTAAAATATATTTAAAATAAACATGAAATATATAAGACATATACATATATCCAACATATACACCACATATACATGAGGTATAATTAGTTGTAGGGAAAGTTGATTTTAATTAAATAATAATAATAATGATAATAATAATAATAATAATAATAATAATAATAATAATAATAATAATAATAATAATAATAATAATAATAATAATAAGAAAGTGAAGAGGACAAAGTCAAAGAAGGAAGAAGATGTGTGGTGGAAAATTAAAGTGGGAATTGTTTATAATATTTTATTTATATAAGATAAGGATGAGTAAAGAAGAGACAAGTGTTCTTCTTCTTCTTCAATGTGAGATAGAGAGAGAGAGAGTGGGAAGAGTGAACTTTCTATGTTACATATAAACTTTTACAAGAGATTCAATAGGGATTAAAGGAAATAGTGGCAAGTAATTTTATGGATTTTATATATGTATGATATAGTTAGTCAGAGAAAGTGATGATTAAATGAATAATAGGATGACAATGATATATTGAAGTATATATATATGTTGAATTGATACATATATGAAGAAACATGGTTTGATGTTGGGGATTAGGTGAATTGATATATGGATGATGGTATGAATGAAATGTATGATGATTGTTATTATTATTTTATGTTTAGATTAACAAGAAGTAAGTAAAGAAGAGTAAACTTGGAATAACCAAAGGTTTGTGCATAATCTCTTCGGTTTATATACATGATCTTGAGTTTGTATATATAATCCTGAGGTTGTACATACTTGATTTAACATGATTTGGAGTTGCTTATATGATATATGAGTATTGTATTGATGAAAATGGAGTAAAAGAGTATTTTTGCGATGTCATGGGCATACCCAGAGATTTAGCTTGACATGCGCAATGACATTCCCATGTCTCTGGGCGTGTCGTAACCACTGTAGTAAAGACACTTCATTCATACATAAAAGAAATGGTTAATGGAAAATATAAAATAATTGTGTGCCTAGTATGTTATTCAATTTTCAGAGTTCTCTGATTGGCGGCATACTTATGAGGTTATTCTCTTTATTTTCCTTCAGACTAGATGCTGGGCATCACCATGATTTGCCTTTGGGCTAGACATTGGACGTCACCTGCCTTCAGGCTAGATGGTGGGCATCATTATGATTTGCCTTCTGGCTAGATGCTTGGCATCACTTGCATTTGGGCTTGACACTGGGTGTCAATATGGACTAAAATAGTAACTTTGGTATTTGAATAATATATTAGATTATTTGGGCCCATGCTTGTGTTTGTTTCATATAAATTGAAAGATGATTGAAAAGTATATCTAAATTTAAATATTAGGTCACATTATGACATGATGTACATGCTGTTTATAAGTACCACTAAGCTTATGATAATAAATTATGTTTGTGTTGTGAATGTGATTTTTTTGTAATCCATGTATATGCTATTTATAAGTACCGCTAAGCTTTCTAGCTTAGCAAGGTTGTGTGGATCACACTGGTGAGTAGATTGCTAATCTGAGAGTCAGATAGTTGTGCCACGAAAAGACTGAGGTTATGCCAGAGACCAACTAGAAGGTGGTGCATGCATGTACAATGTGTCATGTTGTATTTTGATCATAAATATATGTGTATCAGTGAATTTTGGAAAGATGATGTATAAATGTATTTATGTACTAAAATGAAAAGTTTAATGATTTTTGAAATGTTACTTTTAAAGAATGAGATTTGATAATTTAAAAATGTTCTTTTATCAATTATTTAACTGATGTGGAAATAAGGTAAAGATTTAAACAACACTGTAACGTGGCATCCCTATACTTTATATGCATATTATATGTATACGGGGTATATGTATGGTACGTATATAGGGTATAGGGTGTTACAATCTGGGTTTAGCAAATTTGATTTTAACGGACCGGACAGTTCAATTTGGGCTAAGCGAATTTGGGCCTAGCAAAATATACCCCAATTAGTAATAAAAACAAATTAATCCTATTCTTCTTAGGATTTTAATACATTTTATGCTTGGTAAAATTTATTGCATATCGAATTTGTAAAATCTTCTTGGTAAAATCTTGGGATTAGTCCCATATTGAATTAGCTTGGGCCGAACTGTCTTAATTTAAACCGAACTGAACCAAATCAATTATATTTGATTTGGGCTTATCAAATTTTATCGTAGACCCTTAATTTTGGCCCTAAGTTGATACGGTCCTAATTAAAGAATGCTAAAGTAAATTTCAATCTCACTTTAAAAGATTTAAACCTAGTTTATAACTTTTAAATAAGTCGATCTGGTTTCAAAAGGCATCAATTCAAATGGTTCAAATTATAGAGTTCCAAATTAAATTTGTTCGGCCTAAATTAAAACTGTCCTATCCATAAACTAAAAATATTAGACTGGTTTGAGTCGGGATGGGTCTAGCCAATTTGGACACTCCAACTCTACATGGACTAGCTCCATGTCGATTTCGACATGCCAAATCGACATGAACCTAATTTATTTTATGTTTTGGCTAGCTATTTGGTTTTTGAATTAGCCAAGAATTCATTTAAAACACAAATTAGATGGATTAGGATTTTGGAGTTATTTTTTGCTTATAAATAACAATGTTTAATGCCAATAAAAGGCATCAATTAATAATCATCAAGTAGCATACAAAGCAATTTACAAGGATTAACAAAAACACAAACCATCAATGCACCAAAGGTAGTAACACTGTCTTTATCTTTCTTCAGCCAAAAATAACCATTGGTGTAGGCAGTAGCTTGGAATCAACAAGTAATTTGGTGGAGCCTTCAATGCATGTTTCATTTCTATAGACCCTTAATTTTTGCCCTAAGCTGATACGGTCCTAATTAAAGAATTCCAAAATAAATTTGATTCAACTTTTAAATATTTAAATCTAGTTTATAGCTTTTAAATAAGTCGGTTTAGTTTTGAAAGACATAAATTCAATTGATTAATTTTATAAAGCCTTAAAATTAAATTAGTTCAGCCCAACTTGAAACTGCTCAATCCAGCAACTAAAAATACAATACTAATTTGAGTCGGGGCTGCCCTAAGCGACTTGAGCCATTGCTCATGTAGACTTAGAGGGCCCAGGTCAACATGAACAGGTTGATATGAGCCAAAGGCTCATGTTGATTTGGTTACCTAGATCGACATGTCCTTGGCTCATGTCGATCTAGCACACCAGATCGACATGACCCTAATTTATTTTGAGTTTTGATCGGCCATTTGGTTTCCTAAGGAAATTGGAATTTGTTTAGAAGCCGGATTCGATAGATTAGGTTTAGGATTTTTAATTATTATTTGCCTATAAATAAAAATTTTAATGCTAATAAAGGGGGTAGCAAAAGAAGGCAACAATGATTAAGCAAGAATAATCAAAAGAGCAACAAGGATTGAGCAACTGAAAGCAACAACGAGTAACAATCAACAATTAGTAAGTGTTAATTAGCAACCAACAACGTTCATCAATAATCAATTCATCAAAGGCAGTAGCCATTGCCTTTGATCTTTGCTCTGCCAGAAACAACCATTGTTGCAAGCAGTAGCTTGGAATCAACAATCACTTTGGTGGAGCCTTCAACGTAGGTTTCGTATATTAAACTTAATTTACTTAAGCGTACAGTAGCCATAACATCTTTTCTTTTAAATGTTTTAATTATTTATTTTGATTATAATTTTAATCCTGTAATTTAAATTATTAAACCCTAATCATATGTTTTATAAACCAAGGTTCAATTCATGTCATCTCATCCAATAGCTTAAGGTTTAAATTAATTATCAAAACCCTAATCTATTTTCCAAACCACTAATCTATTTCCCTAGTTGCCAAAAAAACCTAAATTGCTTCCCAACTTCCAAAAACTCAATCTGTTTCCTAAACCCTAAACTATTTTTCTAAAATGATTAATTAAAAAACTCTAATCTATTTTAAAACCTTTATCCAGTAAAACCTAATCTATTTTCAGTAAATCTAAAACCCTAATTCCAATAAATCTAATTCCAAAAACCTAATCCAAAATCCAAAACCTTATTGTCCTAAAAACTCTAAATCCTAATCCAAATGTCTAGTAGCCCATAAATCCAAATCTTATTTCTAAATGCTAATCTTGTAATACCAAAACCCTAATTCAAAAACCTAAACTCTAGTTTCCTAATCCTGACCTAGTAACTATAAACTTAAAACCCTAAAACCCTATTTTCAAAATCCAAAACCTTAAATTTGTTTATTTAATGATTTAAACTCTAGTTTTAACTATTTATTTGATTATTTGATTTGTTATATGATGGATGGTTTATTTTATTTTTTGATGGATGCTTTAATTATCATGTTTGAATGATTTAATTTATTTAATTATTTAATTATTTAGATTTTAAGATTATAAAAGGCATATTTCACTTCATGGGTGCCTCGATTTTTTATTATGTAATTTAATTTATCAATTAAAGATTTTGGGATGATTGTAAAGGACATGTTTCCACATTTTTGGTGGGTGTCCTATTTTATTAGACATTGGACATGGTTGTAAGGGCATGTTTCCATCTTGTATGGGTGCCCATTTATTGTTTTTGTTTTGAACATTATTTTTATTTTAATGCAATAATTCTTTATTTTAATTTTCACATGTAGTATGCATAATATTGTAATAAGCTAAGAATTTTATAATATTTAGGTCTGAAAAGGAGGCTGGTTCCAATGAACTGGACATTATGGGGGTGTTGGGTCATTCTCACCTTTCCCATACGTATCCAACTTTCCGAACCCATTAGGGGGCTGGAGATTCCTTAGTCATCCACCCTTTTCTTTTTCTCGACCTGTCCAGGTGGTGACTCCAGTTTCTCTAGATTTAGGCCCGTTTTTTCTAAGGCCTTAAGCCTAATAGTACCGAAGTCACAAGAACCATTCCACTTGGAGTGGGTTCAAAAATCTCTGCTCAGAGTTTCCTAATCTTAATTTGTATAAACATATAGTATCCATATTTTCTTTTTAAATATTTTGATTGTTTGTTTTGATTTTCACTTTAATCTATTTGTTTAATTGTTATAATCTCAATTACATATCCACTAAAATAAAAACTCAATCTATTTATTCATCCAGTAGCTTAAGGTTTGATTTGAATCACCGGCATAATTATTAAAACCCTAAATTGGTTTACAATTTCCAAAAACCCTAATATGCTTTCCTAGTTTCTAAAAATCCTAATATAATTCTAAAATATTAAAACCCTAATATCTAGTGATACTAAAAACCCTAATCTATAACCATCCATTTTTCTAAAATACAAAAACCCCAAACTGTTTTCCAAAATACTAAAACCCTAATTCCATTTTTCTAAAAATTAAAACCCAAATTACATTTTCTAAAACCAAAACCTTAAATATGTTTTTTCTTAAAACCCATAACCCTAATCAAAACCCTAAGTTACTAAACCCTAATCCAGTAACCTAATTTCTATACTTAATCTAAAATCTCAAATTTTAAATACCTAGTAACACTAAAACCTAACCTAAACCTTACCTTTTTGATTTAAACCCTAAAATCCTTATTTTCAAACCAAAACCCTAATTTTCATATTTAAAACCCTAAAACCATATTGTTAACTTTATAAAACCAAAATTTAATATGTTAATGTCAAATTCTGTATATTTTACTTTAAACCCTTAGATTTGATTATGAGATTTATTATATGTCTTATTGGATGACTTAATTGATTTGTGATGGATGATTTATTTGATTTATGATGAATGGATGAATGTTTTCTTTATTATTATTATTGGTTTCAATGATGTAAGAGGTATTTTTTCACTTTGTGGGCACCTTATTAATCAAGATGAATGTAATTTATTTTATGTCTTGGGACTATTGTAAGGGACACATTTTCACTTATGGCGGGTGTCCCATTTTATCTATTTGTCTTGTTTTTCTTTTAGACATTTGACACTTGTAAAGGCATATTTTCATCCATGGATGAGTGCCTATTTATTACATTGTTTGAACTTATTTTGATTTTAATATAATGATGATTTATTTTAATATTCACATGTAGTATGGATTATATTGTAATAATTAAGAATTTAATAATATATAGACCTGAAAAGGAGGCCGGTTCCAATGAATCAGGCATTATGGGAGTGCTGGGTCATTCTAACCTTCCCCATACGTACCCAACTTTCTAAACCCATTAGGGGGTTGAGAATTTCTTAGAAATTGAGTCATCCACCCCTTTCTTTTCCCGGCCGTCATGGTGGCAGCTGTATTTTCTTCATATTTACGCCCGTGTTCTCTATGGTCCTAGCCCGAAAATGCCAAAGTTGAAAGAACCATTCCACATAGGAGTGCGGGTGAAAATCTCTGCTCACAGTGGCGACTCCACTAAGGACATGAGAAGTTGATTCCGTTGGTCTTTATATTATTTTATTCTTTCTTATTGTGATATCTTCCATTGCATCATCTTAATTTGTATTGTGTGAGTGTGTTAGGATGCCCGTGTGACCTGTGTGGTGTTATGTAAGGGATACCAAACTTTCACTCAAGGTATGGAGATTGAGCATGGCATAACCACTCATAGCCTCATACCTTTTGGTATATACTTGCTATGGGAACCTAAGCTCTTTAACCTAAAGACTAAAGTCCATGTAGTTGGCATAGTTACTTTTCTTATGTTTATACCCAAATGCTTGCTCTTTGACTATGATTGATATATCATGGTTTGAACCTTGGCTTATTTGGTTTGTTCCATTCCTAATATGATATAATTATATTATAAGCCCAAAATAATTTTAAGCCCAAAAGACCAAAACTATTTTCAAAATTTTTCAAAATGGTCTTTGGACATAAAATCTTTTCTAAGATGGGTCAAAATTTATTTTATCTCGTGACCCAAATATAAAGCCAAAAATTTATTTTTTAAAACCTTTTTTCGATAGGCTTTGAAACAAACAAAATGGGCTTACAACTATCTAGGTTAATTATGGAATAATTAAAATCAATTGTAGGCCAGTTTACACTAAGACTTATTAATCATAGGCTTGTATGAAGCACGAATCATTAGTTATTTTTTCCAACATGAGAAATCTATCAAATATAGCATAAAAGCTATCTTTTGTTAATCCAATGGATTAAAACTTAATTGACGGGAATTATCATGGGCTGACTTTTAAGTTTGAAAATATAACTATTGGTTAATCATCTGAGTGAATTTTTGGAAAACAAGATATCCCATGTTGATATTTTGTTGACCATATACCTAGGTAAAGGGACTCTCCATTCTTGTGTGGAAGTTATAAGGTTGGAAGGAATGTCTTTACTCTCTTTGTTTATTTGTTATTTGTCCATCCATGCATACATGCATTGCATCTCATATCATTGATTCTTTCTGGCTCACAACCCTGGATTATAATAGTTCAAGAGCCTATGACAATCCAACCTATGCCAGTGACATAGAATCCAATAACAAAACTAGTTAGCTTCTCACCAAGAGCAATGGAACTAAAACAGATTCAAAAGATAGTGGATGATGCCCTTAATGCCAAAATGGAAGAACTAAAGGGGTCCTGGCTGAGACCATGAAAAGCCAAATGGATGCAATGTTTAGAAACACTATTAAAGCATCTGATAGCACCAAGAAGACAAAAGACAAGGGAAAGGCTAAGGTTGGTGAAGTAGCCTTCGATGATGATAAGATAGTTATCGATGATGATGATGAGTGGGCTTAATATTTTCAAGAACTTCAAGATAAGAAGGAGCCGAAGATTGTGGAGAAATCAACCATTAAAAAAAAATGAAACTTCTGATGTGGAGAAAATGATAGCTAATTTAGAGAATAAGTTTGACTCCTCGCCCATTGCCAAATCCTTTACCACTTAATTTTGATGCCAAGGCATTTTGGCATTTCGACCAAGTGCAAGGGCATGAGACGGACAAATGTTTGAGATTGAGATAAGAGATCCATAACTTGATTGATAGTGGGAAGTTTTTAAACCCTTAATTTTTTACCTAGTCTTGTCCGATATTTTTTATGTAGTCCAAAATAATTTTTGTGGTATTTTAATTAAATAATATTTATTTTAATATTTATTATTTAAAATTTTTAATAAAAATAAAAATGGTAAAGTTAAATAAATAAAAATAAATAAATAAAAAAAATAAAAATCGGCGATTGAAAAATCAGCGACGAATTTTGGTGAATCGGCCAGGCCAATTCTCCAGTAGGAATTTCTTGCGGGCGACTTGGGCCATTTCGCCGTAGGAAGTCGTAGGAAATTCCTGCTGCAAAATGGCCCCAAGCCAATTCGTCGCAGGAAATTCCTACGGCGAATTGGCTGGCCCTCGCAGCTCGCAATCCTCGCAGTTTTTGCCAGCAAGTTTTTTGCCAGCTCAATTTTCCAACGCAGTTTTTTTCGAAACCAAATTCTATTTGGTTTTGGTTTCTTTTCCTAGTTGGTTTTAATTTCCTTAAATAATTAGAAGTAGGTTTATGATTTTTCCTATAAATAACACATTAAAACTCAGAATTAGGGGATCAAAAAATTTATTTTTACTGGGGAAAACTTTGGACTTCTGACTGAAGAAAAAAGATGTAACACCCCTTCCCGACCTATGAATAAGCCGAGAAGGAATGCTAAATCGGAATACGAGCTCTGGTTATGTCAGCTTACTTAATGTTCCTTATAAAAATTTTACAAAAATTTTGACGGAGTCTCCCCTAAAATTCTAGGTCCCAAGTGTCGACAAAACTGATTTTTCTTATTTTTGGAAAACATTTTGTTTCACAATTCAACTCAAGCACACTCCCAATAATCCATCCTTATAACCTCAACTACAATCCTACAAGAAGAATTCACACTTCTATATTCACAACCCAACTCAATTTAAACCATACAGTTATTATACATTACTAGATTTACATGCAACATCAAGTTATCTCTTTGTATTGTTCAAATAAGTACATGCCAGTTTCTAATACCAAAATACAACATGAAGAGCACCACCTAAGTTTGTTGATGACCGACAGATCGCAGGACTTCTCTGCTCGCTACTAGCTCCTTGCTAATAACCTACGAGTTTAGAAGAAACTAAACTCGCTAAGCATTGCTTAGTGGGTACTTTAACTAATTATGGAAAATAAATAATAAAAGCATAATGCACTTTTAAAAGCAATGAGTTGTATTGAAAAATAATATCACAGTAAAAACAATCCATAAATGTCATATATTCAGTTATTATCATTTTATCAGTTCGCTCCACAAGGTAATTTGGTAGACTAATGTATGGTAAGGAACTAACTGAAACAACTGTATATATATTCTGTGGCTGTGGCCCTAAAAAAAATTGCGGACCATGCCCTGTGGAATCTGTGGCCGAAGCCCTCGGACCAAAGTTCTATATAACTCGGACCGAAGTCCTATATAGCTCGGGTCATCACAATATATAACTCGGACCGAAGTCTTATATAGCTCGGGTCGTCACCCTATATAACTCGGACCGAAGTCCTATATTAAAGCAGCACTGCATATAGTATGATATATCATACCCTTACCCTACTCAGTACTATCCCAGATACCAGTGGAGCCCAAATTTTCATGCCATTTCTTAATCGAATATGCATTATACAATTATCGACTTATGTTTCTTATATTATTTCAATGTGAAATATCATATTTTGTCATTTTAATAACATATTATGCTCATTTATATGCATAAGGAATCAATTGGATTACTTTTGAAAATGACCAAATGAATATTAGCAAAATGACCATATGAATAGTAAATTCTGGTTTTGGACTCAAATTGATCCTTATTTTGAAAAATTGTATAAAATAATCTACTAGACTAAAAACTCTAAAATTTTTACAGAATTTATTTTTGCATCTTAAAATCATTGCTTTAAAATTTCAGATCAAACTGGATACAAAATCTTGGTCAATTAGTTCACCCAACCAGACTGCTCCAGTTGCCCTGCATCCTGGCAGCAGTTCTGAATTTTGTGAATTCCGTAAATTAAATTCAATCAATGTGGTTCCAAATTATTTTTCTCAAATACTAGACTCACTAAACAAAAACATATCCAAAATTCAATTGAATGAAATTTTTTTATATTTAATTAAAAATCATACAAGTCACAGCATTTCACTAATTCTAAAATAGAAAAATTTCAAGAAAATGAACAAACAATTAGTTAAAGTACCAAACCTTGCTATTTCTTAGTCCTTTATCTATATCATTTCCTTTCCTTCCTTGTCTCCTTGATTTCCTATGAAATTTAACATCACATATACAAAGGTAAGAACCCTAGGTATAGGCATAGTCTTATCTTATGATTTTTCTAATGGTTGCTAGCTTATTTTCACTATTAAACACCATTATTTCTTTCATCAAATCCTTCAAATAATTATTTCTTGAATTTTCTCCAAATCTAACTACATGAACCCTAATTTCAATCTCTTAAATTAACCATTAATCCATGAAATTAAAACTAGAGATAGGTTTCTCTTACCTTATAATCTTGTTTGTTACCAAAATCTTCAACCAAAAGCCTTAAACTTTGGAAAATCACCTCCTTCTTCCTTCTCTTATGGTTTGGACGAGTTCACCATGTAAGAGAGGGCTTTTATACTTTCTTTCCTTAGCTTATTTTGATCTAAATGGCAGCCAAGAGAAGTTAATATGTGTTGGTGTAAGTGTTGATTTCCCATTGGTACAATTAAGTGGGAAAATGGCTAATTTTCATTGGTCCAAATGTCTCTTTCTTTTATTTATTTAAAACCCAAGCCATTGGGTTTTTTTATTCATATTTTGACCCCCTCAACTTTCTTGTACTGTAATTTTATAGTCTAGGGTGTGAAAATACCAAAATACCCTCCAGCGATTAATCGATTGTAACTTTTAAACCGTGCATTTTTGGTAAAAATTGAAACCCACGGTTATGACCCGATTAATCTCGAGAATATTCTTCTGGGGTCGGATATGGGCACTATTAAGAACTTTCGACACATAATTTTTAAGTTTACATAGTTTTCCCTAACTTTTGAGAAATTTCCACTTAGGTCCTCGGCCTTTCGAAAAATTACCTTTAGGTCCCGTTGACTTCACGGGCCTCCTTTGCACACCGATTTTGTTTTTGACTATCTCGAGCCTCTATTTGACCACTTATTTATGTCCTTCTTGCCTAATACTCGACTACCTAAACTTTGGGATGTGACAGTTCTACCTCCCTTAATTTAAGTTTCGCCCCGAAACTTGCTTGTTCATACATGTAAATACATTGCTGGCCCTAGTCCTAGTCCATGGGCTTCCTCAACACCTATTGGTGCGGAGGCTTGGGATTCTGTCTCCTATTCCATAGCTTGCCACAAATCTAGAGACATCCTACATTGACATAAATAGCTATCTGCTTAATTCATCAACATATAACTCAATTATCATTTCCTATCTGGCATGTACATCTACCTATTCATCATATAACTTTCTCCTTACTTTATCTTACATGGCACACATAGTTACGTGCTTACTACCTATCTCCCAGAATCGACTAAACCAATGCTCTGATACCACAAATTATAACACCCCTTCCCGACCTATGAATAAGCCGAGGAGGAATGCTACATCGGAATACGAGCTTTGGTTATGTCAGCTTACTTAATGTTCCTTATAAAAATTTTACAAAAATTTTGACGGAGTCTCCCCTAAAATTCTAGGTCCCAAGTGTCAACAAAACTGATTTTTCTTATTTTTGAAAAACATTTTGTTTCATAATTCAACTCAAGCACACTCCCAATAATCCACCCTTATAACCTCAACTACAATCCTGCAAGAAGAATTCACACTTCTATATTCACAACCCAACTCAATTTAAACCATACTGTTATTATACATTACTAGATTTACATGCAACATCAAGTTATCTCTTTGCATTATTCAAATAAGTACATGCCAGTTTCTAATACCAAAATACAACATGAAGAGCACCACCTAAGTTTGTTGATGACCAACATATCGCATGACTTCTCTACTCGCTACTGGCTCCTTGCTAATAACCTAAGAGTTTAGAAGAAACTAAACTTGCTAAGCATTGCTTAGTGGGTACTTTAACTAATTATGGAAAATAAATAATAAAAGCATAATGCACATTTAAAAGCAATGAGTCGTATTGAAAAATAATATCACAGTAAAAACAATCCATACATGTCATATATTCAGTTATTATCATTTTATCAGTTCGCTCCACAAGGTAATTTGGTAGACTAATGTATGGTAAGGAACTAACTAAAACAACTATATATATATTTTGTGGCTGTGGCCCTAAAAAAAATTGCGGACCACGCCCTGTGGAATCTGTGGCCGAAGCCCTCGGACCAGAGTCCTATATAACTCAGGCGATTGCCCTATATAACTCGGACCGAAGTCCTATATAGCTTGGGTCGTCACCCTATATAACTTAGACCGAAGTCCTATATAGCTCGGGTCGTCACCCTATATAATTCGGACCGAAGTCCTATATTAAAGCAGCACTGCATATAGTATGATATATCATACCCTTACCCTACTCAGTACTATCCTAGATACCCTGGTGCTCTTCATGTTGTATTTTGGTATTAGAAACTGGCATGTACTTATTTGAACAATACAAAGAGATAACTAATTTTGTTGATGACCGACAGATCGCATGACTTCTCTGCTCGCTACTGGCTCCTTGCTAATAACCTACGAGTTTAGAAGAAACTAAACTCGCTAAGCATTGCTTAGTGGGTACTTTAACTAATTACAAAAAATAAATAATAAAAGCATAATGCACTTTTAAAAGCAATGATTCGTATTGAAAAATAATATCACAGTAAAAACAATCCATACATGCCATATATTCAGTTATTATCATTTTATCAGTTCGCTCCACAAGGTAATTTGGTAGACTAATGTATGGTAAGGAACTAACTGAAACAAATATATATATATATTCTGTGGCTGTGGCCCTAAAAAAATTGCGGACCATGCCCTGTGGAATCTGTGACCGAAGCCCTCGGACCGGAGTCCTATATAACTTGGACCGAAGTCCTATATAGCTCGGGTCGTCACCCTATATAACTCGAACCGAAGTCCTATATAGCTCGGGTCGTCACCCTATATTACTCGGACCGAAGTCCTATATTAAAGCAGCACTGCATATAGTATGATATATCATACCCTTACCCTACTCAGTACTATCCCAGATACCCAGTGGAGCCCAAATTTTCATGCCATTTCTTAATCGAATATGCATTATACAATTATCGACTTATGTTTCTTATATTATTTCAATGTGAAATATCATATTTTGTCATTTTTAATAACATATTATGCTCATTTATATGCATAAGGAATCAATTGGATTACTTTTGAAAATGACCAAATGAATATTAGCAAAATGACCATATGAATAGTAAATTCTGGTTTTGGACTCAAATTGATCCTTATTTTGAAAAATTGTATAAAATAATCTACTAGACTAAAAACTCTAAAATTTTTACAGAATTTATTTATGCATCTTAAAATCATTGCTTTAAAATTTCAGATCAAACTGGATACAAAATCTTGGTCAAGTAGTTCACCCAACCAGACTGCTCCAGTTGCCCTGCATCCTGGCAGCAGTTCTGAATTTTGTGAATTCCGTAAATTAAACTCAATCAATGTGGTTCCAAATTATTTTTCTCAAATACTAGACTCACTAAAAAAAAACATATCCAAAATTCAATTGAATGAAATTTTTCTATATTTAATTAAAAATCATACAAGTCACAGCATTTCACTAATTCTAAAACAGAAAAATTTCAAGAAAATGAACAAACAATTAGTTAAAGTACCAAACCTTGCTATTTCTTAGTCCTTTATCTATATCATTTCCTTTCCTTCCTTGTATCCTTGATTTCCTATGAAATTTAACATCACATATACAAAGGTAAGAACCCTAGGTATAGACATAGTCTTATCTTATGATTTTTCTAATTGTTGCTAGCTTATTTTCACCATTAAACACCATTATTTCTTTCATCAAATCCTTCAAATAATTATTTCTTGAATTTTCTCCAAATATAACTACATGAACCCTAATTTCAATCTCTTAAATTAACCATTAATCCATGAAATTAAAACTAGAGATAGGTTTCTCTTACCTTATAATCTTGTTTGTTACCAAAATCTTCAACCAAAAGCCTTAAACTTTGGAAAATCACCTCCTTCTTCCTTCTCTTATGGTTTGGACGAGTTCACCATGTAAGAGAGGGCTTTTATACTTTCTTTCCTTAGCTTATTTTGATCCAAATGGCAGCCAAGAGAAGTTAATATGTGTTGGTGTAAGTGTTGATTTCCCATTGGTACAATTAAGTGGGAAAATGGCTAATTTTCATTGGTCCAAATGTCTCTTTCTTTTATTTATTTAAAACCCAAGCCATTGGGTTTTTTTTATTCATATTTTGACCCCCTCAACTTTCTTGTACTGTAATTTTATAGTCTAGGGTGTGAAAATACCAAAATACCCTCCAGCGATTAATCGATTGTAACTTTTAAACCGTGCATTTTTGGTAAAAATTGAAACCCACGGTTATGACCCAATTAATCTCGAGAATATTCTTCTGGGGTCGGATATGGGCACTATTAAGAACTTTCGACACATAATTTTTAAGTTTACATAGTTTTCCCTAACTTTTGAGAAATTTCCACTTAGGTCCTCGGCCTTTCGAAAAATTACCTTTAGGTCCCGTTGACTTCACGGGCCTCCTTTGCTGACTATCTCGAGCCTCTATTTGACCACTTATTTATGTCCTTCTTGCCTAATACTCGACTACGTAAACTTTGAGATGTGACAAAAGAGACAGAAAAACCCTAGCTAGCAAGAGACATTAGCAACAAGAAGCAATCAACAATCCATCAAAGGCAACAACACTGCCTTTGTCATTGTTCTTCCAGAAATCAGTTTTGGTGGAGCCAACGAATGGAGGTTTGATTATAAATCTTTGCTACGATTATATTTACAATGTTATTGCCATATTTTCTTTTAAATACATCTATCATTGATTTTTGTTTCAGTAACTTAAATCATTAAACTTGGTAATATGTTCATCCAGTAGCCTTAATTAGTGATCAAAACTTCAAAAACCCTAAACTACTCTTCTGTTTCCAAAAACCATAAAAAACCCTAAATTGTTTCTTTTATTTCCAAAAACCTTAAATCATTTCTTCTGTTTCCAAAAACTTTAAAAACCCTAAACTGTTTTCCCCAAACTATTTTCATCTAAACTCTAACTTTTTTTCCAAAATTTCCAAATGTTTTCTTAAATCTCCAAACCCTAACCTTCTTTACATTTTCTAAAAATCATAATTATTTTTATAAAACTCTAAACTGTTTTCTTAAATCCTAAAATCAAATATGTTTTCCAAAATACCAAAAATCCCTAACTTTCCCTAAAGCCATAATCCAATAAACCTAAAATCACAATCCAGTAACCATAAATTATAAACTCTAATGTCTTAAGATTCCAAAACACTAATTTCATGATGTTACCCCTAAACCCTAATTTGATTAACCAAAAAAAAACTTACTACTTTCTTAAATTCATAAAACCCTAATCCATTCCAATTTTCCAAAATCTTTACAGTAGCCTAACAATAACAATAACAATTCTAAAATCCCAAAACCCTAAATTTTAATTAATGAACTCTAAATTCGTATCTTTATTGCTTTATTTATTTTTAGATTTAATTATGTAGTTTGTTATATGTTTTGATGGTTGATTTATTTAATTTCAATGCTTGATTTATTTAATTTACCATGGATGATTATTTTCTTTATTGTTATGATTGTTATTTGTTTGTTTTAGTAATAAAATTGTAAGAGGTATGTTTTAGTTAAATATCATGTAATTTAAATTGCTTTTATATTTTGGACCAATGTAAAGGACATGTTTCCACCTTTTGGTGGGTGTCCTATTTAGTTTAGACATGGATGATGTAAGGACATGTTTCTATCTTCAGATGGGTGTCCATTTATTTGCTTTGTTTGGACATTTCTTTGATTTTAATATAATGATGTTTTATTTCAATTGTTGCATGTAATATGGATAATATTGTTGTACTTAAGAATTTTATAATATTAAGACCTGCAAAGGAGGCCGGTTCCA
Organism: Garcia nutans; assembly: GCA_947685225.1. Taxonomy (NCBI): domain Eukaryota; kingdom Viridiplantae; phylum Streptophyta; class Magnoliopsida; order Malpighiales; family Euphorbiaceae; genus Garcia; species Garcia nutans. Next base: position 14,784,123 of record CANTUV010000040.1, read on the forward strand.
ATGAACCGAAAGTTGTGGGGGTGTTGGGCCATTTCTCACCTTCCCCACATGTACCCAACTTTCTGAACCCATTAGGGGGTTGGGGATTCCTTAGGAATCGAGTCATCCACCCCTTTTTTTTCCCAGCCCGTCTGGGTGGCGACTCCATTTTCTCCAGACCTAGGTCCATGTTCTCTAAGGCCCCAAGCCTAAACAGTGCCGAAGTCGCAAGAACCATTCTACCGGGAGTGGGGGCAAAAATCCCCGCTCACAGTGGCGACTTCACTGGGGATAAGAGAAGTTGATTCCATTGGTCTTTTTATTATTCTATTCTTTCTTATCATGATATTATCTATTGCATCATACTAGATTTCATCGTGTGTGTGAGTTAGGATGCTCGTGTTACCCGTGTTGTGTTAAGTAAGAGATACCATACTTTCACTCAAGGTATGGAGATCGAGCATGGCATAACCACTCATAGCCTTGTGCCTTTTGGTATATACTTGCTATGGGAACCTAAGCCTTTTAACCCAAAGACTAAAGCTCATGTAATTGGCCTAGTTACTTTCCTTAGGTTTTACCCCAAATGCTTGTTGTTTGACTATGGTTAATTTATCTTAGTTTAAATCATGGCTTATTTGGTTTGTTCTTTTTCTAATATGACCCAAGTATATTTGTAAGCTCAAAATAAATTTTTCTCTAAATCCAAAAGACCAAAGTTATTTTCAAGACTTTTTAAGATGGTCTTTGGACATAAAACTTTTCTAAAAAAATAAATCAAAAAAATTCTTTTCTCATGATCCAAATACAAAGCCCAAAATCCATTTTTTTAAAATCTTTTTACAACGGACTTAGAAACAAAATTATTTTCATCCAACCTTTTCTTACAAATAGCTTGCAAATTATTTAGGTTAATTACGAAATACCAAAAATCAATTGTGAGCCTAGTTTATACTAAGAATAATTAACCATGAGCTTGTTTTTGACATGAACCACCAGTTACTTTTTCAAGTGAGAAATCTATTTATAATAAACCTCTTAATTTAGTTTTAATCCAATATGGCATAAAAACTACTTTAGTTGGTTAAATGGATTAAAATCTAATTAATGGGAATTATCATGAACTGATTTCCATTTTTGAAAATATAACTATTGGTTGAAACGTCCGAGGGAAATATTCAAAAATAAGATACCCCATGTTGGTATTTTATTAACCATATACCTAGGAAAAGAGACTCGCCATTTGTGTATGGAAGTTATAAGGTTTGAAGGAACGTCCTATTTATCATTATTTATTTATTGTTTGTGAATACATGCATACATTTGATTCTCATATCATTGATCCTCTCTGGCTCACAGCCCTAGATTACGACAGTTCAAAAGCTTACGACAATCCGACCTACACCGGAGACGAAGAATCTAGCAAAAACTCAATCACTTGCTCACCAAAAGCAATGGAGCCTTAACAAATTCAAAGAATGGTGGATGATGCCCTCAATGCCAAGATGGAAGAAATAAAAGAGGCCCTAGCTAAGACCGTGAAGAACCAATTAGTTGCAATTTTAGGAAACAATGCCAAAGCATCTGCTAGCACCAAGAAAGACAAGGGGAAGGCTAAAGTTGGTGAAGTGGCTTTTGATGATGATAAGGTGATCATTGATGATGATGATTGGGCTCAATCCTTCTAAGATCCTCAAGACAAAAAAGAGCCAAAGGTTGTTGAGAAGACAACTTTTGAAAAAACTAAAACTTCTGATGGTGAAAAGATGATTGCGGATTTGGAAAAGAAATTTGAGAATAAGCTAAAAATTGAAGAAATGTCCGAAGTTGACAAATTATTTAAGCTAGGCAAAGAAGTTTTGTACAAGTTCAAGATGCCATCCCTTGCAAAGTTTGATGGAACCGAAAATTCTCACCTCTATGTAAAGCAGTATATCACTGCTATGCAGTCTGTCCAAGCTACTAAGGCTCAAACTCTAAGGTAATTCATGTTCTCATTGGACCCTATTATCCAAAATTGGTTCAATACCTTAGATGAAGGAACACAAAAGAATTGGGATATGCTATACAAGGCTTTCATCCAACAATATGGATACAATGTTGAAATGGAAGTTACCTTAATGGAAGTGGAGTCCATTAGACAAAGGCCAAACGAGAATTTTGTGGACTATGTGAAAAGATGGAGAAATAAGGCCGCTTTGCTCAAGAAAAGGCCCAATGAATCTGATTAAATAAGGATGATTGTGAGAGGGGTGTTGCCTAATCTTCATGAAAGGATGTCTCATACACTCATCCGTGATTTCAAAGATCTCCTCCAAGATGGTCTGCAAATCAAAGAATGGGAAAGAGAGAAGAACCGTTTTTCAACAAGAAGGAACGAGAAGGGAAACTATCAGTCTGGTAACCAAAGCATGCAAAAGGCAGCTGGTGTTAATGCTACTAGCCAAGGAACAAGGAGGCAGTTTTCGAAATTGGGGAAACTGATGTCTTAGGTTCTCAATAAGCTTGAAAGGAAGGGATTGTTACAACCCTTAAATCCTCATCCTTTGCCTAACCCTCTCCCACCTAACTTTGACACTAAAGCATTTTGTCAGTTTCATCAAATGCAAGGGCATGACATGGATAGATGTGTGAGGTTGAGGCATGAAATCTAAAATTTGATTGATAGTGGGAAGTTACCCGAGCCCAACATTCCGAACACTAAAGACAATCCATTACCAAGGTTTAATAGAGTACCACCACTGGCAATCTTCATGATTGGAGGAGGTTTGCATGAAAGTTTTGTCATATCTTCTTTCCAAGATGTGGGTGGAGAAGCAACCAAAGAAAAGGAGGTATTTGGCAAGATTGAACAAGCTATGGTGGGTAAAGAAGTAGCAATTTATGTTATCAATGGGTTTTGGGATTCAAGCGATAGTGATGATGATCTTGTATCCAAGCAGGAGGAATGGACTTGGTCCAAGCCCGAAGAAGATGAAGTAATGAACACTAGATCCGATAAGCCTTATGCAAGGCCACCGCCCAAGGAGGTAGATGTTAATAAAGGAAAGGAAGTCAAAGTAGGGAATAAAGAAGAGGAAGATGATACTGTGCTCAAGTAATTGAAAAGAACCCAAGCAAGTGTTAGCATTTGGCACTTATTGGCTACTTCTAAAAAGCATCGAGAAACTATGGCCAAGGCCTTAGTTAGCATGACAATTTCTACCTCCATAACACCGGAGGAGCTGATCAACATCATAAAAATTGGAGGAGTAATGAAATATGAAGATATTCAAGAGAAGAGTGAAGTTAATATGGGAGTATTTTCTTTCTCAGATGTGGATTTACCGGAAGAGGGGAGAGATCAAATCCGCCCTCTCTTTATCAAAATATAAATCAAAGGGAAAAGGACTCCATGTGTAATGGTCGATGATGGGTCCACCATAAATGTTTGTCCACTTAAAATATTTCCAAAGCTAGCCATGTCAACAAGGGATCTAAACCCGACCGAGGTAACCATTCGGGGCTTATGACAACACTAAGAGACATGCCGAAGGAACTTTTAAAGCTGCTGTCAAGGTTGGTCCAATTGAATCTATTGTTGAATTTGTTGTTTTGGACATACCTGTTACGTTTGCCTTACTTTTGGGATGACCATGGTTTCATCCTTTTGGTGGAGTTCCTTCCACCCTTCATCAAAAGATCAAGTTCCTTAACGGAGATGAGACAGTGGTCATCGAGGCCGAAGATAATGAGGTTGTTAACGCTTTAATGATTGAGAGGCCTCTCAATGGTTTCCAAGTAGCTGCAATTTTTGATAATGAAGTAGTGGACTCTAAAGTCTTGAACATGATGAAAAGCATGAACTACCTTCCCATAGCTAGTCTAGGAAAGGGCAAGGCCGATTTGACAAAGCTTCCAGATTTCAAAACTCAAACCTCCAAGAAAGGGTTGGGGTATGTGTTGCGCTCGAATTAACTCAACCACAAAGCGTCACTCGCAAGTATACGAGGTAGCTGTAGCAAAGGTGATTGCCCCAAGGTCGTCTCTCAAGGAAGCTAAAGTGACTTATTGATTATCAGATTATAAATAAAAAGTAATGAAGAAATTTAAATTGCTAAATACTGAAGAAGAATGATTGTAGTGTAAAAACGAATAAAAGTAAATTAAGCTAATGTTTTGATTCACTTGATAAAAAGGTCTAGGGTTTGCACTTCTCTACTACTTATATGTATGAATGGTTATTCCTCTTAACTAATTCAATTTCAAAGATTAAATCTCAAACAACTCAATTAATCGAGTCAAGGAAATAAGCTCTCGCATTCAAACCTCATTCAACTAATCTTGTTACAACTGAAATAATCTTTTTAATAGGTTATATCTCTAATTCACCTAAGTCCTTAATTGAATTGTTCCAGCATTAGACTTCATCTCTCAATCCATCATCTAATACCTAAAACACATAATTGGTGGCCAATCAATTATATTTTAAAATATTTCATTCAATCAAGGCTAAAGAAATTATTAGCTAAGAGAATAACAAATTCATACAATCATAGCAGATCCATACAAACCCTAGACTAGATCAAATTAGTTCATAATGCAATCAAACATATTCATCTCATTAATGTTCAAAGAAATCAAATTAGACATGATAATATCCATTAATACAATTTCAATGAAAATAAAGAGAATAAGTTCGAGAACAAAACCAAGTTACAAACTCCTTGAAGCTTCTGAAGAATCTCTTGTTCAAATCTTGCAAGAAGGATGCATCAATGGCTAGAACAATCTAATCCAAGCTAAAGTAATCAAAAGTGTAATCAAAATTAAAGAAAACAATTGCCCAAACCCTAAGCTCACTCTCAGACGGCTAAATCAGCTCTCCAAATTTTCAACAGTCCCGAAACCCTAGCTTATCTTTCTCTTTTATACGAATTCTCCGCTCTAAAATCCGTTGCGTGCATGGTTCATGAGGGACATGGCCAAGTTGCATGTGACTTGGCCGTGTGGGTGCTCTTTGGAGGGACACGGCCAGTGACTTGGCCGTGTCCCTTGCATGTGTCGCCTACTGTGAAAATTTTCTTCTTTTCTTCTTTGGTTGAGTGACACGGCTAGTTGGAGCTTGACTTGGCCGTGTTGGAGCCTTTTGGAGGGACACGGCCAGTGACTTGGCCGTGTCCCTTGCCTGTGTTTGCTTCTGTGAAGATTTGCTTCTCTTTTCCTTTGGAACCAAGTGAGACACGGCCAAGTGAAGGTGACTTGGCTGTGTTGGGCTTCTTTCGAGGGGCACGGCCACTGACTTGGCCGTGTCCCTTGCTTGTGTCTGCTACTGGGACTTGCTCTTCCTTTTTAACTTGGTATGGGACACAACCAGTGACTTGGCTGTGTCATCTGCCTATGTCAGCCACTGCCCCTTTCTCCTTCAATTTGTTTCCTTGCCTTTTTTAACCTAACACAATACTTGCAACAAAACTTTAAACAAGAAATAAATAGACAATAACCAACAAAACATAAACACATACTAAAAACTAGATAAAAAATAACATAAACACTGAAATAAACTAAAATACCAAAATTAATAAAAACACAAAACAAACCGATAAAAACTAACAAAATACCTAAATAAAACAATAATTATCATAATAAACAAGACACAAATCTATAACAAAACTAATAAAACAACTACCCCACACTTAAAACTTTGCTTGTCCTCAAGCAAATTCACATGGCATAAATTAAAAACTCAAACAACCTTAACCATAATTCCAACATATAAGATGAAATACTTTAAGAGTCAGACATAAATAATTGCAATTACTTTCAATCAAGATTTTCTTAACTCATTCATTAATCCAGACATACAAATCTTATCTCTCATCTAAGTGTTTCACTCGATTTCAAAGGTTAATCACTCAAACCACTCATGACTGCATACTACCATAAACTTGCTTAATTATCCAATCTCCCTCACTTATTGTATCAAGAAATAATCCGAAGGTCATTTATTTGGATGCAATGGGGCTAAGGTGAAGGTGTGAGAAAAGACATTTAAGCTAGAGCATCAAGAAATGAAGTATCTAAATTAGACACTACTCTTGCTAAGGAAACTCATAACTCCTTCAAATAGCATACTCACCAACCCTTGCTACCTCACATACTTGCATAATCAAGAAAAAAAAAATGCATAAGTCGACATTCCTCTTTTGATAACCAATGCTAGAACATATTTGACTTTAGTATATATATATATATCTCTCTTTCTTTTTATTTTTTTTATTTTCTCTTTTTCTTTTTCTTTTATTATATATAATAATTTTTTTAATACATATATATACAAAGTATAACATTGCATATATCATCTAGCTTAACATGTAGAGGAAAAGAATAATCAATTCTTAATCCAACACAATGTGCAAAGTATGCATTTCAACCCCAAATAGCAATACATATATTTTTTTATTTGCTTACCCCCACTTTGAAATAAACCACCCTATTGTCATATAATAAGAACTCCATTCCTTAATGCAGGTATGATGATAATAAGAGAAAGTTGAGCTGTGAATTGTGTTGATCAAACAAGAAAAGGTCAAAGGCTCAACTTGGCTCACTAAGGAATTTAATATTAAGGGAGGTCTTTTTAAGCAAACGGGCTAACCTAATTTGCCTTCATCATTTTAAAACTTAAGATTAAATCATAATGTGAGTTCAATTAGTATGCAAAAGCAAACTCTAGAGATGCAAAATCATGAAGGTGCACACTTAAGAAAAGAAAATCAATTGACAATAATATCAAATTTATGAGGCTCAAAACTCACAGGTGGGTTTACCAAGATTTATATGTCATGAATTGCAGAATGTGAAAATTGATCCTCAATGAATTCAAAAGCTCATTTCTAGGCTAATACTAAAGTCTCAACTATAATACCAAAATCAAAGAAAAGTCAATAAGTTCTCAACAATTATACCATGCACAACACACAATATAACACACCAAGACAAACAAAACAAAAACTAAAGACAAGCTAAAAGCTTACCCCACACTTTAGAATTTACATTGTCCTCAATGGAAAATAAGAATAATAAAGAAAAAGAATTTAAGGACAACCTGTCTTCCATCGTACCCTGGTGAGGCAAAACCTAACTTTCAAACACAAACACAGATGTTCAAAAACAAAGTGCAAGAGAGCTTTAGGGTTTCCATTTATTTAAACTAAACATAAAATCAAAATTGCTAAATATAAAATTATAACTATGAAAAAGAAAATGCAAACCGATGGGTTGCCTCCCATTTAGCGCTTCTTTAATGTCATAAAGCTGGACATACTACAAGGTCTAGGAATCATGGATCAAAGTGCTGTCAATGATCCTCACTTCATGAAATCCTTCTTTATATGGTTTAACTCTATGTTCATTTACTTTAAAACTCTTATTGGTTCGAGAGTTAAGCAATTCAATAGCACCAGAAGGACATACCTTAGTTACCTCGAAGGGACCACTCCATCGAGATTTGAGTTTACCTGGAAACAAACGGAGTCGAGAATTAAAAAGTAAAACTTTCATTCCTGGACTCAATTTCTGTCGCACAATAAATCTGTCATGAATTGCTTTAGTGCGATCCTTATAGTTCCTCAAGCTGTCATTTGCCTTTGGGTTAAGGCACCTTTGGGTCTCCCTCACTGATTTAGCCCCCTCTTCTAAAGTCAGTGTCAGCTCCAATTTATCTGGGGAGCCTGTCTGCAACACAGTATCTGAAACAACTGCTTCAACACTATTAATTAAAGAACATTCCTCATATAAAGCAGTTGTAGGAATAGGAGAAGTATTAAAAATAGAAAATTCAACAGTTTGCCCTAAGACAGTCATTGACAACTTACCATTTTTAACATCTATTAAGGTGTTAGTAGTAGCCATGAAAGGCCTCCCAGCAATATAGTGTGTGTTGATGATGCAGGGTTACCTCCGTCCGTGTCAAGAACAATAAAATCCACAGGTACTATCAACCCTCCAACCTTAACTAACACATCTTCTATAACCTCTTTCAGGAATCTAAAAGATCTATCAGCTAATTGCAACATCATTTTGGTTAGTTTGAGTTCCCATAGTTCTAATTCCTTATACACAGAGTAAGGCATCAAATTAATACTGGCTCCTAGATCACACATGCCTTCAGTCCCCTTTCCATTCCTCATGGTCATTTGAATTATAAAGCTACCAGGATCCTTTAGCTTGGGAGGTAGTTTATGCTGCAAAACAGCACTGGCTACCTCTGAAACTATCACCTTTTCATTCGGCTCATACCTCTTTTTCTTGGTGATTAGGTCTTTGAAGAACTTGGCATAAGCCGGTATGTTCTTTATTGCATCCAGTAAGGGTAAGTTAATACTTACCTTAGACAACATGTTGAAGATGTTAGAAAATTGCTTATCTGTTTTATCATCCTTCAACCTGCTGGGAATGGTATAGGAGGCCGGTATGGATTGCTTGCCTTATGTAAATCTGCTGAAAGGGATTTCTCCCTTGATTTATCTCCAGCACCTTGGTCCTCTGATTCTCCTTCCTTCTTGCTCCCTTGGTCACCTGCATTCACAGAGTCATTTTCAACATTAGTGTTAATTACCTTACCACTTCTAAGAACAGTCACTGAATGTGCCTACTCAGGTTGACTTGAAAATTTCCCCTTCTATTGAATTTGCATCTGTTGTGCAAGTTGTCCTACTTGAGTTTCCACTTTTTTAAAAGATGCTTCTAATGAATCCAACCTCTTATTAGTCATCTCTTGATTTTGAGCACTGACTTTGATGAAAGCCTGTAAACTTTCCTCCAAGCTCTCTATCTTAGACTGCCCTTGATTTGAGGATTGGCCTTGCTCTTGGTTCTGCCTTTGAAGCAAATGGAAAGGCTACTGAGAATTATTTGTTGCCCAAGAAAAATTTGGGTGATTCCTCCAACCAGGGTTGTAAGTGTTGGAGTAAGGATCATTTCTGGCCATTGGTTGGAATCCTCCCATAACATTGACTTGCTCAGCATTACCAAAAGACTCATATGCAGAGGGACATATATTCGCTCCATGCCCGAGGGTCCCACAGATTCCACACACTTCTTGAGTAGATGAAGAAATATTGTTCTTCATATTCTGCATCTGTACTTGCTTTGTCAACTCAGCTATCTGATTGACCATTTCACTATTAGCTTCCAGTTGATTCACCCCTTTACTTCTTCCTCTTACACTTTTCTGTTGAGAATTAGCTCCCAACATCTCAAAGATATCATAGGTTTCAGCTGCTGTCTTTTCTCCCATGGCTCCCCCAGCTGCATTATCAACAGTGTTCTGAAATTGCTGGGTTAGACCATCATAGAAAAACTGGTTCAGAAGTTGAAGTGGATAGTGATGATGTGGACACTGGATCAATAGCATCTTAAATATGTCCCAAGCCTCATGAAATGGCTCTCCTTCAAATTGAGAGAATGTAGCAATCTTCCCTCTCAACTCAGCTGTCTTTTGGTGTGAATAGAACTTGCCCATGAACTTGTTATAAACTTGCTCCCAAGTTGTCAGTGAATTTTTAGGCAACATCATGAGCCAGCTCTTTGCCCTATCCTTCAAAGTATAAGGGAAACATCTCATCCTCAACTGATCTTCTGTTAGTCCTCCCAAAGGAAAAGTGTTGAGGGTGGAGTAGAAATCCCTAATAAAGTTCAAAGGATCATCATTTGGAACTCCATAGAATGATGGCAGCATGTTGTAATGAATGTTCTTCAACTCATAGTTCCTTGCTGTCAACCTTATACAAGATGTGGAAGTCCCAATGACAGGTCTAGCAAAATCTCTCATGGTTCTTTGTCTTTCTTCAGCCATTTTAACTGATTGTGCAGAATCTGACTCAAATTCAGAAGTGTCCTCCTCTGTATCAAATCCGGTATAGAGCTCCAACTCTTCTCTGCTCCTTTTCACTCTCTGAATTTCTGGAATGAATGGATGTAGCTCTCCTTCGAGTGATCTCCTGCCTTGCATAAACAAAATTTCTAGAAAAAGAAATTATTAAAAGCAAAAGACAAACTAAAATAAAAAATACACAATGAAAAATAATTTAAAATATTTTTTCCTAATAAACAAATTTGCCAATTAGCCTCCCCGGCAGCGGCGCCAAAAACTTATTGCGCTCGAATTAACTCTACCACAAAGCGTCACTCGCAAGTATACGAGGTAGCTGTAGCAAAGGTGATTGCCCCAAGGTCGTCTCTCAAGGAAGCTAAAGTGACTTATTGATTATCAGATTATAAATAAAAAGTAATGAAGAAATTTAAATTGCTAAATACTGAAGAAGAATGATTGTAGTGTAAAAACGAATAAAAGTAAATTAAGCTAATGTTTTGATTCACTTGATAAAAAGGTCTAGGGTTTGCACTTCTCTACTACTTATATGTATGAATGGTTATTCCTCTTAACTAATTCAATTTCAAAGATTAAATCTCAAACAACTCAATTAATCGAGTCAAGGAAATAAGCTCTCGCATTCAAACCTCATTCAACTAATCTTGTTACAACTGAAATAATCTTTTTAATAGGTTATATCTCTAATTCACCTAAGTCCTTAATTGAATTGTTCCAGCATTAGACTTCATCTTTCAATCCATCATCGAATACCTAAAACACATAATTGGTGGCCAATCAATTATATTTTAAAATATTTCATTCAATCAAGGCTAAAGAAATTATTAGCTAAGAGAATAACCAATTCATACAATCATAGCAGATCCATACAAACCCTAGACTAGATCAAATTAGTTCATAATGCAATCAAACATATTCATCTCATTAATGTTCAAAGAAATCAAATTAGACATGATAATATCCATTAATACAATTTCAATGAAAATAAAGAGAATAAGTTCGAGAACAAAACCAAGTTACAAACTCCTTGAAGCTTCTGAAGAATCTCTTGTTCAAATCTTGCAAGAAGGATGCATCAATGGCTAGAACAATCTAATCCAAGCTAAAGTAATCAAAAGTGTAATCAAAATTAAAGAAAACAATTGTCCAAACCCTAAGCTCACTCTCAGACGGCTAAATCAGCTCTCCAAATTGTCAACAGTCCCGAAACCCTAGCTTATCTTTCTCTTTTATATGAATTCTCCGCTCTAAAATCCGTTGCGTGCTTGGTTCATGAGGGACACAGCCAAGTTGCATGTGACTTGGCCGTGTGGGTGCTCTTTGGAGGGACACGGCCAGTGACTTGGCCGTGTCCCTTGCATGTGTCGCCTACTGTGAAAATTTTCTTCTTTTCTTCTTTGGTTGAGTGACACGGCTAGTTGGAGCTTGACTTGGCTGTGTTGGAGCCTTTTGGAGGGACACGGCCAGTGACTTGGCCGTGTCCCTTGCTTGTGTTTGCTTCTGTGAAGATTTGCTTCTCTTTTCCTTTGGAACCAAGTGAGACACGGCCATGTGAAGGTGACTTGGCCGTGTTGGGCTTCTTTGGAGGGACACGACCACTGACTTGGCTGTGTCCCTTGCTTATGTCTGCTACTGGGACTTGCTCTTCCTTTTTAACTTTGTATGGGACACGGTCAGTGACTTGGCCGTGTCCTCTGCCTGTGTCAGCCACTGCCCCTTTCTCCTTCAATTTGTTTCCTTGCCTTTTTTAACCTAACACAATACTTGCAACAAAACTTTAAACAAGAAATAAATAGACAATAACCAACAAAACATAAACACAGACTAAAAACTAGATCAAAAATAACATAAACACTGAAATAAACTAAAATAACAAAATTAATAAAAAAAACAAAACAAACCGATAAAAACTAACAAAATACCTAAATAAAACAATAATTATCATAATAAACAAGACACAAATTTATAACAAAAACTAATAAAACAGTATGATGAAGTCAACAAAGATGTCCATCCAAAGAAGAATAAGAAGATGAGCTTTTCGCCACTTGAAAAAATCTTTGTCAAAGCTCCAAACATGGGACCACTCCAAGGAAAGCCCGAGCCAATCATGTTCATGGGAAAGTTGATCCTGGGTTTTGAAATTTTTGCAGATGTTGCCGAGCTAGTGGAGCAAGTGAAGAAAGAGCTCACCTTGCCAGCCAATAAGGAGTCCAATCCGGAAGAGCAGAAGGAAGCTGTCCTAAAAGCTGAGAAGACTCCAGAGGAGATTGCTGCCCTGATTGAAGAGAAGTTTAAAGATATTCTGCCTTATGATTTTGAGAACAATGATTTTGATTTCGACTTTAATTTGTCTAATTTGTATGAGGATGATGAAGTTTTCTTTTCCAAAATGAATGCAATAAAGTTTGATTTTGCTTACTTGTGTGATGTTTCTCCTGATGGTTGCATACATTCAATTAGCAGTTACATGAGCATCTTTAATATTAATTATGTTGACACATAATCTTTAAATTTGAAAACAATCAAAAATCCTAAAAATATTAGCATAGCATCCAACCTTAATCCTAATGAGAGAGAGAGATTTGAAAAAATATTCAAAAAATATGAAGAAGTATTTTCTTGGTCTTATGAGGATATGCCTGGAATATATCGAGACATAGCCGAACATCTTATTCCTACTTACATTCACATGAAACCTTTCAAACAAAAGCTTAGGCGATTAAGACCTAAGTGGGCTGAATTGGTTAAAGAAGAGATTACTAAACAAATACAAGTAAAGTTCCTTGAAGTGATAGAATATCCATATTGGCTAGCCAACATAGTACCCGTGCCAAAGAAAGATGGAAGAATAAGGGTCTGTGTGGACTATAGAGATTTAAACAAGGCTTCCCCTAAAGATGATTTTCCTTTGCCCCATATAGATGTCCTCATTGATAGTGCAGCCTCTAGCATGCTACATTCATTTGTAGATGGATTTTCCGGATACAACCAAGTGTTAATGGCCCAAGAGGATAAAGCCAAAATCGCTTTCATTACTACATGGGGTATATTTTGTTATAGGGTGATGTCGTTGGGCTTGAAGAATGCTGGAGCAACGTACCAATGAATGGCCACCACACTATTTCATGACATGATACACAAAGAAGTTGAAGTATATGTTGATGATATGATGGTGAAATCAGATACAAGGGAACAACACTTCCAAAACTTAGAATTATTCTTCGATAGAGCATTGAAATATAAGCTAAGATTAAACTCGAAGAAGTATGTGTTCGGGGTTACCTCAGGTAAATTGTTGGGACATGTGATCGGTCCAAATGGCATTGAGATTGATCCTGATAAAGTTAAAGCAATCAGGGATATGCCAGCCACTAAGACGGAGAGAGAAGTTCGGGGATTCATCGGTAAATTACAATACATTAGCAGATTTATAGCAAAGCTCACAACAATCTGCGAGTCTATCTTCAAATTACTTAAAAAGAATCAGCCAGTCCTATGGAATGAAGAGTGCCAAAAGGCCTTTAAGTGAATAAAAGAGTATCTACTAAATCCACCTGTTTTAAAACCACCTAAACCCGATAAACCCTTATTACAATGCTTAGCAGTAGAAGAAGAGCTAGTAGGAGCCATGCTAGCCCAAGCAGATGAGTCAAGGATTGAGCATGTAGTTTACTATTTGAGTAGAAAACTCCTACCTTATGAAATTAAGTATAGTATCATTGAAAAGACCTGCATAGCCGTGGTTTGGTCTTCTAAGAAGTTGCTGCATTACTTTCAATCTTATAGTGTGCAAGCATGTCACATCCATAATTTTAGAGATATAAAATTTTATATATACTCAATATATATATCTAGAGTATATATATAACATATAAATATGGTATATTAATTGTATATGTTGGATTAAGACATTAATACTTAATATATTTAATACACATATAAGGTACATTTGATGTGTATAGAAGATACACATTACTTATGCATATGTGTAATATCCCAAAATTTTTGAAAAGTTCTAATTTTTGAAAATTTAATAAAATAAATTATAATTTAAAATGGATAAATTAAATTAATGGTTTTAAATGAAAAATGAAGGAATTTTAAATGAAAAAGTAGAATATATATATGTGATATATATGTAAAATATATACAACATAAAAAAGTCAATACTTTTTAAAAGAAAAGTCAAAGTAAAAAGGTATTTTGGTAATTAAATCTTAAAAATTTAAAATTAATAAAATAATTCAAAAATAAATAATTTTAAATGGAAGATAATATTTTGGGATTTTAATTAATTAATTAATTAAAAATATATTAAAATAATAATATATATAAGGTTGAAAATGTGAGTGGGAGGAAAGAGAAAATCATTTTTTTTTTTCATCTTCTTCTTCTTCTTTCCTTCAAGGCCGACTTTCATGGCTTCAAGAGAGGATTTTTCTTCTTCCAAGCAACCATAATTGATGAGATTTCAAGGATTTAAGTGAAGTTTTAGAAGATTCTTCATAAATTGGTAAGCTTCTTTACCAATTTTGCTTATTCTAGGAAAAGTGTGTTATGTGAATTTTTGGATTTCATAGTAGCATGATTTAATTACTTAATTGGATATGAATGAAGTTGTTTTGATTGGTTATGAATGATTTTAAGGTTAGATTTAAGAAATGGTTGAATTTAAGTTGAGTTTAGTGAAGAGAGAGAATTTAGGGTTATGGAACATTTGAATTTTTGAAATCGTGAGTTTTAATTGTGCAAATTGGATCCAAATGAGTTATTTTGATGCATAAACAAGGATTTTAAAATCAAATGATGGATTTAGTTAAGTTTGGATAGAGTTTGAAGATGGTAGTATTGATTTAGAGTTTTGAAAAAGTGAATTTTTAAAGAATGATTAGTTGTTTGATTTTAGTGCTTAAATCATGTTATTTAATGATATAAGTGGTGGAAATAAGATTGAAATGATAATTGGATTGAGTTGGAATGGAGATCCTTCAATGGTGAAGGTTATGCCATTTTAGTGTTTTGAACATAAGCATGTGGTTAATTAATGTAATTGGTTTAAACATGTTAAAATATGTTTGTAATGATATAAATAAACTCAAAACAATAATTTAATGGGTTAATATGGATTTGCTAAGTTAAAGTAGGGAAAGACTTAATTTTTGAAATTTTGTAGGAGTGTTGTTAAATTAAGGTTTGATGTTGAGAATGCCTTAGAATGTGATATTAAATGATTGTTTATGATCACATTTGATATAGGCATTGAGGGAGGTTGATTTGCTTCATCCAAGTGGTGAAGGGCAAGTTGGAAGGATAGGATTGGAGGTTGTGTTAAGCTTGCTTTGGGTTGCTAGTGGAGGTATGTACAAACTTTGAATATATTGTTTATATTTGCATGACATTTGGGCTTAACACATTTTGGTTGGAAAATGTGTTAAGTTACGTGGTTCATTGATTGAGTATGAATAATGTGCTATGACATTTGTAATGTTATATATGTGTTAAATGCATTGTGAAAAGCCATTGATAATGGCTAAATTGTGTAGAATGTGAAATATGTATATTAGTGAAAATACCCAAAGTAATTGGGTAATGTGCTGTGAATACAAAAATGAGATATGTGGAATAATGAAATGAATTGATATTGATAAAAATGAGTAGAATGAGAAAAGTGAGAAAAATGAGAAAGATGTGAAAAATGAGAAAAATGAGAAAAAAAATGTGAAAAATATAAGAAAGTAGAATGATGCGACATCCATATGCATTGTGCATTGGCATTGCATTGAGTTTTATTATTATTATCAAAGTTTGTACTACTAGGCTTCGGCTTAGCATGATTGTAATTCATCGCACAGGTGTCATGGATGATTTGGTAGAGCCAGAGAGTTCTACTAGACCTGGTTGGGTCTAGGTTTATACTTATTGAGCTTGAAGAGTTGTTTTTGGGTACATCAAGATCAGAGACAGTTGCCAGCAAGTAGATATTTGATATTACAATGTATTTTTATATTATATATGTTATGATATGTTTTTGGAAGTTTATAATTAAATTGTAAAGAATGTTTTGAATAATTTGTTCATATGTGATTTTATATGTGTTGTTAATTTATATATCTATATATAAGTATTTTTTAGAAAATATGGAGAAATTGAGAAGTATTAGTGAAATGGTGAATTGATTTTTATTGGGAGTGTTTGCTTTATGCAAGTTGTGTTTTGTTGAATTTTGGAAACGTCCAAATTATAAACAAAATTCCGACGAAATTTTCCCAATGATTTTCATATAAAATATTTATTTTGGATTCCTATAACAAGCAAAGAATATTTATATACTATTTATTTTATATATTAGTATTTGAAATCTTAAAAAAGAAATGTGAAAATTTTTATTAAATCGGTCTGTGACATTTTTATACCGTATATGCATATTTTACATATGCTGAAAATATGTATTGTACATATATAGGGTATAAGGGTGTTACAAAGCAATTTTCAGGTTGGATCCAATGAAGTACTTAAGGGAGACACCCTCTTTGATTGGGAAGTATGGACGATGGTTAATAATATTGAAATAATTTGAGATTGAGTATGTAACCAGGAAAACAATCAAAGGTAGAGCAGTGGCAGAATTCATGGCCCAACAACCATTACCAGATAGCGAAGAGGTAGTCTTAGAATTTTCTGATGAACATTTAGAGGCCATTGAAGTACAAGGGTGGAAAATGTATTTTGACAGAGCAGTGAATAAGAAAGGAGCAGGTTTGGGAGTTGTGCTAGAATCGCCCAAAGGAGAACTTATTCCTTTAGCCAAAAAGTTAAAATTCAGGGCAACCAATAATATGGTGGAGTACGAAGCATGTATCTTTGGTTCGGAAACCCTAATGATTATGAAGGTAGATAACGTGGAAGTTTTTGGCAATTTATTGCTAGTAGTATCCCAAGTAAATGGAGAGTGGGAGTTGAAAGAAGAAAAATTAAAACCATACCACCATTACTTGACCACGATGAAGAAGAACTTTATGGAGTGTAGGTTTATACACCTAGCAAGAGAAGAAAACCAGATGGATGATGCCCTAGCCACATTGGCTTCGCTATGGGAAAATCCTATCAACTTATTCCTCAAGCCTTTGATTTTAACTAGTTCATCAACTCCTTGCTATGAATATGAGACAATCATGGAAACTAATACAGACCATGATGCGTGGTATGATACTATAAGATGATTTTTAAAGGAAAAGGAATACTCGTTGGGGGCAACAAAGAAAGAAAGAAGAGCCATAAGGCGGTGGTCTTTGCAATACATCACCTTCCATGGAGAGTTATATCAAAGATGGCCTGAAGGGGGTGCATTTGAGATGCTTGAGGAAGCCTGAAGTGGAGCATATCATGTTAGAAATACATGCGGGAAGTTGCGGTCCACACATGAGTGGTTTGGCCCTAGTTAAGAAGATAATTCGACAAAGTTACTACTGGTTGACTATGGAGAGAGATTGTATAGACTTTGTAAAGAAGTGCCAACAATGTCAGATGTATGGTAATTTGAATCACATGCCTCCTGAAGAATTGTATTCTATGTCTTCACCCTGGCCCTTTGCCACTTGGGTATCGACATTATAGGAGAGATACATCTGATAGCCTCAAACGGTTACCGTTTCATTATAGTAGCAGTAGATTATTTTTCAAAATGGGTCAAAGCTTAATTCTTCAACAAACTGGGCGCAAGTCAGATGGCTAGATTTATTGAAAAGAACCTCATCTGCAGGTATGGGGTCCCACACAGTGTGATGTCAGACAATGGGGCACAGTTTCAAGGAGCAGTTAAGGATTTATTCTCGAAGTACCAAATTCATCATCACCGATCCTCTCCTTATAGACCAAAGGCTAATGGTGCAGTAGAAGCAACAAACAAGACAATTAAGCAAATTCCATCCAAGATGACCAAGACATACAGGGATTGGTCAGAGATGCTTCTTTTTGCTTTATGGGGGATATAGAACAAGTGTCGAACACCTACTAGAATGACACCGTTCTCTTTGGTTTACGAGATGGAATCAGTGTTGCCAATTGAAATTGAGATCAAGCCATTGAGAGTGGTCTTGGAAGCTAAACTACCTGAAATAGAATGGGTAGTGAGCAGATAACACAGTTAGCTTTACTAGAAGAGAGAAGGTTAAAGGCACTGCATCATCATCAACTGTATCAAAGGAAGATAGCTCGGGCCTGCAATAGAAGGGTTAAGATCAGAAAACTTGGAGTTGGGGATTTTGTGTTGAAATAATGTAAGCCTAATGTATCTAATCCAAGAGGGAAGTTTAGGCCTAGTTGGGAAGGGACATATGTTGTTAAACGAATCATGAACAAGGGTGCAGTGAAGTTATCAGACATGGACGGGAACGAGTTTAGTGAGTCAATGAACATTGACAGGTTGAAGAGGCTTTATGTATAAAAAAAGAAAAAAAAAGGAAAAGGAAAAGAGCTCGCTAGGTTGAAAACCCAAAAAGGGAGGCCTAGGCAAAAGTTAGAGCAGTCTGCTAGTTTAGAAAACCCGAAAGGGCGGGCTAGGCAACAATTAGGGATAAATGAGAGAAAATCATCAATTAGAAAACCCGAAAGGGCTAGTTATTAATAGGAGAGATCTTGTGTATGCTGGCTTTATGTTTGGTTGTTCCCCAATTTAATAAAACAGAATTAATATTGAAATTGTTCTATGTGCACTGTTATAAGTATTTGACCAGATATGGAGGAAATGAATAAACACAATACTAAAAGGTGATGACAAATTATAAAAGGAAAAGAAGCATCTCTTATTGCTTTTATTATTTTTTCATCCTAAAAATACACTTTCTGAATTGACAAATGTAAAATCTATGGCAGACGATAAGTGTAACATGCAGTCCAGCTTTGCCTCAGCAGATCTAAGTAGGCTTCAGTCAAGCAAGGCATTTCTAAATCGGGAGTGAATTTAGAACCGCGAGGCTTAGCTCCATACTAACGGCTAAACCAGCGAGGATCAAAGCAAGTACCTCGACGAAGAGTAGCAAGAGGAACATACATCAAGTATGTCCGCATGGTAATATGAGAAATCTTCCATCAAGGTACCAGCCAACGTATGTTGACTTTAGCTTGTGAGTGGATCCAGTCAACCCAATCAGCATATGAAGAAGCATGATGGAGTAGTTTCCTAGCGGAATGATGCCATGACAGATATCTGGTAAAATTCATGGATGAAGTATCAAGCAAGCAGAAACGCTCCTGAAGCCAAATCTGTGAGAAAAAATTAAATTAAAAAAAAAGAGTCCATTAAGTTGAAAACCCTCAAGGGCAGCTTAGGCAAAAATTAGGACAGCTCGCTAGTTCTGAAAACCCACATTGGTGAACTATTCAAAAATTAGAACAATATAAAAAATATAATAAAAAGAGGTCCACTAAGTTGAAAACCTGCAAGGGCGGCTTAGGCAAAAATTAGGACAGCTCGCTAGTTCTGAAAACCCGCATGGCCGGACTAGGCAAAAATTAGAGCAATAAAACAAAAAAAAAAAGAAGAAGAAAGAGAAAACCTAAATTGAAAACCCAAAAGGGCAGTTTAGGTAATTACCTGAAGAACCAATAGACTCCCGATCAGTCTCTTTGACAATCCTAATTTAAGTTGGTCTAATCTAACTAAAGTCTCGACTAAGATCACGGGTATCGACGACAAGCCTCCTTCCATTTGGTCCATGATATCCAATACTCATGGATCAATATCACCATCAGAAGAAACAAGCAAGAATTGGCCAATCAAGCATAGACAAAGCATACGTCCCCATGCCTTAGTAGGAGCCAAATGAGAAAGGCAAAAGTCCATTAAGGGACCAAGCAGAATTTTCTCACCTCTCATCAACTGTAGAACTTCGGGCTTTGAAAGTTGAAATAACATTTGCATCTTCTGTTGAGTCTTGGAAATCAATATAGGTAACGCCATTTGTTGATTGCTTGGATATCCAAGGATGGCCTCAAATTCTTCAATTAAGGGACATATTTCAAAGCCATCAATTTTAAATATCCTAGAATTCACATTCCAAAAAGAAGTCATGGCATGTAAAAAGGAATGGTCCAATTTAACATTTTGAAAACACTTCAAAGTATCAATCTTTGACTAGGATATTTGTTTCCAATGAATGGCATTCATATTCTTAAATAGAATTTTTATTTTCTTCAAATGGAGTTTGGTTATTGTGGAAGGCTGAAGGAAAATTAGAATTATTAAAAGGAGTTCTAACGTTGAAGTGGAAAATCTCTTGGTTTCTATATGAAATTCTAGCGTGACAAGTGATTTATATAGGAGGATTGTGCTATTCCAAAATTGATAAGGAAAGAGTGAGGCTGAAAGGCATGAGGATAAGGAATTGGTGACGAAAGGATCCTAAATTGCCATGTTGCATTTGGTTTTGTAGTGATACTATGTAAATGTTAAATATGAAGAGAAAAATATAATAATTATATCGTAGTAATAATCGTGATAAGAAAAAAGAAAAAAAAATGTAGTAAAATAAACATTATATATTATCATTATTATTTTTATACTTATTGTACAATGTTTTCTCAATTGACACAATATTCATACATCACTAAGAAGGAGGTGGTAGATCATCAAATAAAGCTCTGAAAAAATCATCGCCTGATGGAGGAGGAGGCAAATCACCCGTCCCGAGTCCTGCCAAAGCAGAAGCACCAGAATCTCTATTACCTTGGAGTTTCAATCCGTAACGGTCCTTATCAAAAGTAGATGAAAGTATCTCATGGTCATCAGTCTGGGGGCCTCTAGATGAAGAAGCACCAGGATCTCTCATCCTCTGAAACCAGAAGTCTCGAAAATTTTGCTCTTGAAGTTTCTTGTTTTGTTCTTCAAGCATCCGGTATGAGCCAGAAAGGAAAAGAGTAAGAGCATACATAATCATGCATACATATAACATAAATTATCATAGAACAAGAAAATCTACCAGGTAATTCATGTCAACGCCTTGTGGATGAGATGGCATATCTGGTGGACTAGAATGAGCAAATGAAGGAGCAGTAAAAGAAGGTCCAGCCTCATGATAAAATGAGCCTGCAGCCTGCAACAATCATTAAAAAAAAGTCAAAATAAGTTAAGAAAGAAGCATTACAATGGAAAAATGGTAAAAGTTTACCTGAGAAGTGCCAGCCTCGAGATGTGGAACAAATGTAATATCCCAATGTATGCCTTAGAAGTTTTGAATATTGTTGTTGTTTTAGATTGGATTGAATGTATATGTGTTAGGAAAGGAAAGAGTGTATATGTTGTTTATATGATGATATATATAACATATATGCAAGTCAAAAGAGTGGTCAAGGGAAGAAGATATTTATTTGGTTTTTTGTAAAATTACTAAAAGAGGGCAAGTGCTTTAAAGGAAATCAAAACAAATTGTATAAGGGTGTTTAGGTAATTGCTCATGTTGAAATACTTGGTGGAGATTTAAAGAGGAGTTGACTTTGTTTCTTCATTGTTCTTTTCTTCTTTTCTTTTTGTTGTGGCCGGCTCCTCCATAGACAAGGGAAAGCAAGTGAGCAAGAGAGGATTTTGATGTTCTAAGCTCAAATTGAAGGAAGATCTAAGTGATCAAGTTGGTGATTCAAGAAGTTTTATAACTTTGGTAAGTCCTCTTTTGATATCTTTGCTTATTTGAAGTTGTGTTGTGAAATTGATAGATGATTTAAGAGTGTGTTGTTTGATTGTGATATGTTTAAGAGTTTTTTATTAGATTGATTATGGATTGTAAGGATGGATTGAAGAAAAGAGTAAGTTGGTTGGAAGAGATGGTGTTGTATTTGTGTTTAGGGTTTTGTGATGATATTTGTGATTTGTGTTTGTTATAGATGTGGAGTTGTTTTGGTGTTTTTGTAAGTTTAAGATGGTTTTTGGGTATGTTTTGTTAAGTTTGTTTGAAGTGGATGTTGGTGAAAAGAAGTGTTTTGATGGGTGTTTTGTGGTTTTGGCCGGAATCTGAGTTTTTGGCCTGACACGCCCGGGAGCACGTCCAGAGTTTTAGGCGTGTCAATTGTGTTGGAGGCAGTAGGTTTGACAAGACCAGTAACACGCCCGTGTTATTGAGCGTGTCATAGTTACTGTGAGATTGGAAAGTTTACACGGCCATGAGCACGTTCACGTTGTTGGACGTGTTGATATTTTTTAGAGAGGCAGAATGTATTACACGCCCAGTGACACGCCCGTGGTTTTGAGCATGTAAACGCTTCTGTGTTGTGGAGTTAGGGCACGGTCAGGGACACGCCCGTGTGGTTGAGCGTGTCATGTTTAGGGTTTGCCCTAGTTAACTCTTAATTTGATTATCTCATGTGTATCCCTAAGCAAGTGTATGTTATTATTTTTGGATTAGGTCTTGGAGATAGTGATTTATCATTGATCTAAGAAGTAAAAGAATCTTGGAAAGGAAGTGTTTAGAGTTGTGTGAATTGTTATTGAGGTAAGTACAAACCTTTCATTATTGTATACATTCACTTGATATGACATTATTGTTATATATGAATAATGTTATATTTTGCACATTGTGAATCTTGTGAAATGTACTATATGTATAATGTGAAATGAGATAATTGAGACATGTATGCATATATGATTATGTTCAATGTAATTGATTATGAATATGTGAAAGATGATGTATTATATTGTGAACTGAGACATGATGATTCAAATGTGATGAGGAGCCATTGTGAGTGGCTATGGTTATACAAATGAAAGTGTTGAGGCATGATTGCCTATTTGATATTGAGATACAAATTGAGAAAGAGAATAATGATATAATTGTATGTTTAATATGTTATTCATTCATGCCTATGAAATTATGAATAGTAACAGTCTTGCCGGGTTGAGGATCTCTTCAATTTGAGTTGAATTGAGGTCCAAGAGACTGGGTCTGTTACATTATGAGAATTGTGATTACGAGATATATAATTGGTAACAGTCTTGCCGGGTTGAGGATCTCCTCGATTTGTTGAGTTGATGGTCCAAGAGACTGGGTCTGTTACACTATCCATGGATAGAGACATATATATATGTTGCCTACGGGCTTGATTATTGTGATTAAGAACCAAAGCAGTAACTCTGACTTCTGAATATCGTATTAAACACTTGTTTGGGCCCATAGGTGTCTATGTCATGTTGATGTTATGAATGAAGTTATAATGTGATGAAATAATGTAATATTCATTAAATATTGTATATTGAGTATGATCTTTATTGTTTGATTGTATATCATTGTTATTGATTAAGCATCATAGCATTATGATTTGTACTACTGAGTTGTTGGCTCAGCGCGATTATGATTCATCGCGCAGGTGATAGAGGTGATAGAGTTGAGATGGAGAATTCCTCTAGACCTAGTTGAGGTTGTTTTGATTCTGAAGAGTTGAATTAAAGCTTAAAGATCAGAGAGTCAAGCTGCCAATCATGTATATATTTTATATTTTGTAATTTTTGAGGTTTAATGTATTTACACTTGTAAGTTTTGGATGAAACTTCCGTTGCGTAATAAACAAACGTTTTTATCTATTGTGTCTTATGATTTTCATTTCTCTTTATTTGGTATTTCTTAAATTTTTAGTTTTACTTTAAATATGATTTGTGCATTTTTAATGTGTGTCATTTCTATATTCAGTCTACATATAATACGATCGTATAAGCATGGTTTGTAACACCCCTATACCCCGTATACGTATACAGCATGCTAATACGATCGTAATATATGTATACTGAATATAGAAATGTCACGGTTACAAAACACACATGACATGACTCTTATATACTATGAACAAATTCAAAACTTTTAAATGAGTTTATAAAACAAAATAGATAGAAAGTTTATTTAAAACGCAGCGGAAAATATAACAAATGTTTCCCAATACATTTGCATCAAAATCAAAAGTTACAAATATAAAATATATACATGAGTGGCAGCTCTTCTCTGATCTTTAAGTCCAAAAATCAACTCTTCAACGCCTAGACTCACTAGGTCTAGAGGAACTCTCGGGTTCAATCCTGTCACCTGCGCGATGAACCACAATCGCGCTGAGCCAACAGCTCAGTAGAACAAACTATAATGATATTATGCTATGTCATACATTCAAACAATATAGATCATACTCAATACACTTTATTTTATGAATGTTACATTTCATTATTTCAATAATTGTATCATCATCCATTACTCACACATTTAACATAGACACACATGGGCCCAACAAGCATTTAATATGATATTCAAAGTTCAGAGTTACTGCTTTGGTTTATAATCACAATGATCAAGCCCGTAGGCAATATATATCATATCTCTATCCATGGATAGTGTAACAGACCCAGTCTCTTGGACCATCAACCCATTAACATGAGGAGATCCTCAACCCGGCTAGACTGTTACTAGTAACAGACCCAGTCTCTTGGACCATCAACCCGACTAATCGAGGAGATCCTCAACCCGGCTAGACTGTTACTTTTCATAAATTTCATTTTCACATTTCATTTAGTGTAACAGACCCAGTCTCTTGGATCATCAATTCAATTCAATTGAAGAGATCCTCAACCCGGCTAGACTGTTACCTTTATATAGGCATGCCACCAAAACCAGTACTCTGAAATTTGAATAAACATATTAGGCACACAACCATTTCATATATCTCTTTATAAATCTTTTTCTCAATTCATTTCTCATTCCACAATCAACTAGGCAAACATGCCTCATTTGAATCAATATAGCCAATCACAATGGCTTTACACATCATCTTATCATCACATCTTTCATTTTCATAACACATACATATACCATATTACATTTCATGAGGTTCATATTGTATAAAACATAACATTATTCAAACATATCAACAATACAATGAAATTACTTAGTACATTCACACTCAAATGTATAAGTTCCAAAATCACATGAATGTATGTTATAATGCAAGGTTTGTACTTACCTCAAAAGAAATCCACACAATTCTAAACACTTCCTCTTAACAAGTCCTTCACCATATAATTAAGGCAATTCACCTTCTTCACAACCTAATTCAGAACAATGAGGAAACTCACATAAGATCATAAGGCTAAGAATCAATTAGGGCAAACTCTAAACTGGACACGCTCACCCACACGGGCGTGTCCCTGACAGTGCCCTAACTCCACAACACAGAAGCATTTACACGTTCAGGACCACGGGCGTGTCACTGGGCATGTAATACCTACTGTCTCTCAGAAGTATCGACACGTCCAACATCATGAACGTGTTCCTGGCCGTGTCAATTCCCCAAAATCACAGTAGCTATGACACGCTCACTAACACGGGCGTGTTAATGGCCGTGTCACACCTACTGCCATCCAACACAATTGACACGCCTAAAGACCTGGACGTGCTCCTGAGCGTGTCAGGCCAAAAACCCAGATTCCGGCCAAAACAACAATCCAACCAACAAACAACAATTTTCCACCATCTTCCACTTCAACAAAACTCAACTAGACACACTCAAAACCATAACAACCTTGCAAAAACACCAACACAACTCAAAATACACATCCAACACCAAATCACAACATCATCAAAAACTCTAAACACAACCACAACTCAATCTTAACCAACAAACTTATTCTTCCTTTCAATCTTACTCTTTTCTTCAATCCAACCCAAGAATCAAAGATCAAGTAAACCCAACACTCTTAAACACAACACACTCAAAGAAAACAAGGGAATCAAGAGGAAACTTACCAAGAATGAAGAAAACTCTTAGATTCCTCCTTGATCTCTTGAAAACTTCTTCAATCTTGAGCTTGGAAGGTCAAATCTCTCCCTCTCTCTTGTTCTCTTGCTGCTGCCGTCCAAAGCAAAGAAAGAAGAAGAAAAGGAAAATGAGAGACACGAGAAGAGAGGAAGAAGGAAGAAAAGGAAAAGAAAGAAAAGTCAAACATTAACCCTCTCTCTCCTCAAAACATTCTCCTCCACACAAATAAAAAATAAAATAATCTCAAACATCACCATCCACCCATCTTAATCCACTAACTCAATTTCAAAATAATTACCTTTATACCCTTCAAACAAATATTTGTATATGTTAAGTATATCACAATATATACAACATATACACATTACTCTAACCTCAACTCTCTTTCCAATAAAATAAATACACTTAATCCAATAATAACAATAATTACTCCAATACTTCTAGGGTACATTTTGGGATATTACATGGTTTGTACGTATACAGGATATAGGGATGTTACAATTGTTTTGGTATCAGAGCCTAGGTTTAAGATTCTCAATCTAGGTAAAATGAAAGAAAAAGAATATTTTGACTTTAAAAAGTTAGTTTTTGAATAACATACATGTTTGGTATTGGCAGTCTCTAATCTTTAATGAGATGTATTCTGCTGTGTTTGCAGATATAGGCTATGATGGATTCTCACTTACGTCAGTTAGTAGAGGGTAGTGCGGAGAGTGTAGCTCCTGATGAGGTTAGAGAGGGAGCTAGAGTGGATAGTGCTGGAGAGGTACCTGCTTCTGTGTCGGGGAGACCAGCTGGTGAGGAGGTTCCGCAAGTTTGGTTTAGGTATGTGGTCAATTTGATGAGGCATGCACCAGTGCAACCACCGCCACCACCCCCACAGCCTTTGTTATCAGTGAGGCAGTATGATAAATTAAGGAAGTATGGAGCAGAAGATTTCTTGGGTACTATTGATCCAGTTGTAGCTGAGCAGTGGCTAGATAAAGTACAGAGAATATTTATTTAGTTGCAACCCACTCCAGAAGAAAAATTTGATTATGCAAGATCATTGTTGCAGAAGGATGCATATGACTGGTGGAAGACAGTGCCTCATGCTATGGATGATCCACCTACCCTGTCCTATGCTGATTTTCTAAGAGAGTTTGAATTGAAGTATACTCCAAGGGAGTATAAAGATGTGAAGAAGATGGAGTTTTTGACCTTGAGGCAAGATCACCGGTCTGTGACGGAGTATGAGTTAAAATTATCAGGTTGAGCCACTACGCCGAGGGAATTATTTCTAACGAGATTGACAGGTGTAGAAGGTTTGAGGAGGGATTGAGACCCTCAATTATGTGTCTTGTGGCTGGTTCTAGATACCAAAACTTTTCCCAACTGGTTACAGCAGCTAGGAGTGTGGAAAGAGCTCAGAATATTGCAGCAGCTGCTTCTGAGGAAGAGATCAGGGTTAGTAGACCCCAGTTTGAGGCAGGGTCTTCTTCTGTGAAGAGAGGTAGGGGAAGTTTTGTTCCCAGAATCAGTCGGAGTCAGAGATAGGCTGGTAGGTCAATTCAGTTTCAGAGACAGAGATCGAGACCTACAGCTTCAGTAGCGAGTGCTCCTACTCCGGTAATTCAGAGATCCACTCCACTTGTGTGTGCTCAGTGTGGTGGAAAACATAGGGGTGCTTGTTGGAGGAATAGTGGACCAGCTGTGTGCTTTAGATGTGGATCTTTGGATCATTTTATTAGAGAGTGTCCAGAGATGTGAGAATAGAGGTCAGCAGATTCTGTAGTTTCTCGACCTAGTGTCAGAGGTGGTCGAGAGGGCAGAAGTTTTAGCAGAGGGGGTAGACCTGGGTATAGTCAGAGAGGATCTTCATCCAGGGATACTAGACTAGATGAGGCTTGACCTTCTCAATGAGTTTATGTGATGCAGAGGCAACCAGATGCTTCAGCAGTCATAGCTGGTACTTTCTCTTTATTTGGTATTTCAGTACTTGCTTTGATTGATCCAGGATCTACACATTCATATATTAGTGCATCTGTTTTGCCTGTGTCTGAATTGCATGCTGAATCCCTAGAATTTGATGTATTGGTGACAAATCCTCTAGGGCATAGTGTGATTGTTAGTAAGGTGCATCGAGACAGTGCAGTAGTGGTGCAAGGTGAGGATTTCTTTGGAGATTTAATTGAAATGCCTTTTAAGGAATATGACTTGATTCTAGGCATGGACTAGTTATCTAGACATGGAGCTGTGGTAGATTGTCAAAAGAAAGTTGTTACCTTGAGAACTGATGATGGTAGAGATGTGATAGTATCTAGTGAGCAGGGACAGTTAGCATCCTTGTTTGTTTCAGCTGTTGCAGCTAGGAGATTGATTAGAAAAGGGTGTGATGCTTACCTTGCTCATATTTTGGATACTAGAGTAAAGAGTTCTCAAATTGATAATATACCTACAGCTGCAGAGTTTCCAGATGTGTTTCCAGAGGAGTTGCCGGGGTTGCCTCCTGAGAGAGAGGTGGAGTTTGGTATTGAATTATTGCCTGGTACCACTCCTATCTCTATTACTCCTTATAGAATGGCACCTGCTGAATTGAGAGAATTGAATGTGCAGTTGCAGGAGTTGTTGGATAAAGGGTTTGTGTGAAGAAGAAGGATGGTACTATGAGATTGTGTATCGATTATAGGCAATTGAACAAGGTGACTATTAAAAATAAATATCCTTTGCCTAGAATTGATGATCTCTTTGATCAATTGAAGGGTGCAGCAGTGTTTTCCAAAATTGATTTGAGATCAGGGTACCATCAGTTAAGAGTTAGAGCTGAAGATGTTCCTAAGACAGCCTTTCGTACAAGGTATGGGCATTATGAGTTTCTAGTTATGCCTTTTGGTTTGACGAATGCACCTGCAATTTTTATGGATTTGATGAATAGGGTATTTAGGCCCTATTTGGATCAGTTTGTGGTAGTTTTTATTGATGATATTTTGGTGTATTCGCGTAATGAAGAGGAACATGACAAGCATCTGCGGATTGTGCTGCAAATCTTGAGGGAGAAGCAATTGTTTGCTAAACTATCGAAGTGTGAATTTTGGCTTGACCAAGTGACTTTTCTCGGTCATATAGTTTCAGCAGAGGGTATTAGAGTTGATCCGAGTAAAGTTGAAGCTATTTTGAATTGGAGTCCACCAAAGTTTGTGACTGAAGTTAGAAGTTTTCTAGGTTTGGCAGGCTATTACCGACGGTTTGTGAAAGGATTTTCTTTAATAGCTACTCCACTTACCAGATTACTTCGAAAGGGAGTTAGATTTTTGTGGACAGATCAGTGTCAGGCTAGCTTTGAGCAGTTGAGGGAAATGTTGACTCAAGCGCCTGTTTTAACTTTACCTGTGGGAGATAAACCATTTGTGATCTACAGTGATGCTTCGCATAGTGGTTTGGGTTGTGTGCTGATGCAAGAAGGTAAAGTTATAGCTTATGCTTCTCGACAGTTCAAACCGCATGAGCTCAACTATCTGACCCATGATTTAGAGTTAGCAGCCATTGTGTTTGCATTGAAGATTTGGTGACACTATTTGTATGGGCAGAAGTGTTTTATTTATACAGACCATAAAAGTTTAAAATATTTGGGTGTCCAAAGAGAGCTCAATCTTCGACAGAGGAGATGGTTGGAGTTGATTAAAGACTATGACTGTTTGATTGATTATCATCCTGGTAAAGCAAATGTTGTTGCTGATGCCTTGAGTCGGAAGTCTTTAGCAGGTTTGACTGTTTATTCACTCTAGTTGCTTGTTGAGTTGAGAGCATTGCATGCTAGCTTTGTATCTTGTGATGATGGTGCATTGTTGGCACAGTTGCAATTGAAACCAGTATTATTGGATCAGATTAAAGAGGCTCAATTGGCTGATGAGAAGATTCAAAAGATTGTTTCAGATTGCCAAAATGGAAAGAGTCAAGATTTTATTGTGAGAAGTGATGGGAGTCTTTGGTTTAAGAACAGATTGTGTGTACCTGATGATGCTAATTTGAGAAGGATCATTTTAGAAGAAGCACATCAATCAGTATTTGCTATGCATCCGGGAAATACAAAGATGTATCATGATTTGAAGCAGCATTACTGGTGGTCTGGTTTAAAGAGAGACATTGTAGATTTTGTGTCCAAATGTCTCACATGTCAGAGGGTAAAAGCTGAGCATCAAGTTCCAACAGGGTTACTTCAACCGTTATCAGTGCCTGAATGGAAATGGGATAGAGTAACCATGGATTTTGTATCTGGTTTACCATTGGCACAAAGGAAACATGATGCTATTTGGGTGATTGTTGACAGGTTGACTAAGACAGCTCATTTTCTTCCGGTTCGGATGGATTATTCTTTGGAAAGGTTAGCTGAGCTGTATATCCATGAGATTGTAAAGTTGCATGGTATCCCAATTTCTGTAGTGTCTGATCGAGATCCTCGATTTACTTCAAGGTTTTGGAAGAGTTTACATGGTACTTTGGGTTCTCGATTACACTTCAATACTGCTTTTCATCCACAGACAGATGGGCAGTCAGAGAGAGTGATACAGATTATCGAGGACATGTTGAGAAGTTGTGTCATTGATTTCTCAGGAAGTTGGGATAGATTTTTGCCACTTGTGGAATTTGCTTATAATAATAGTCATCAATCCAGCATTGGTATGGCACCATTCGAAGCATTATATGGTAGACGATGTAGGACACCTCTATGTTGGAATGAACTTGGAGAAGGTAAGTTAATTGGTCCTGATTTGATTAAAGAAACTGAAGAGAAAGTGAAAGTGATTCGAGATAGGTTGAAAGCAGCTTCAGACCGATAGAAATCTTATTCAGATTTGAAAAGGAGAGACATAGAGTTTGATGTTGGAAATAAGGTATTTTTGAAAGTATCTCCTTGGAAAAAGATATTGAGGTTTGGTCGGAAAGGGAAATTGAGTCCTCGTTTCATTGGACCGTATGAAGTTTTGGAAAGAGATGGGCCAGTTGCTTATCGGCTTGCTTTGCCACCTGAGTTGGATAGGATCCATAATGTATTTCATGTTTCTATGTTGAGAAGGCACAGGTCAGATCCATCTCATGTTTTGCCAATTGAATCTATCAAAGTAAGTTCAGATCTGACATTTGAAGAAGAACCAATTGCTATTTTGGCACGTGAAGTGAAAGAATTGAGAAATAAGAAAGTGCCACTTGTGAAGATTTTGTGGAAGAATCATGCAAAGGAAGAGGCAACTTGGGACAGTGAGCAAGCAATGCGAGAGTAATATCCTCGGTTGTTTCGGACTCAATGACAGGTAATTTCGAGGATGAAATTTCCTTTTAGAGGGGGAGAATTGTAATATCCCAATGTATGCCTTAGAAGTTTTGAATATTGTTGTTGTTTTAGATTGGATTGAATGTATATGTGTTAGGAAAGGAAAGAGTGTATATGTTGTTTATATGATGATATATATAACATATATGCAAGTCAAAAGAGTGGTCAAGGGAAGAAGATATTTATTTGGTTTTTTGTAAAATTACTAAAAGAGGGCAAGTGCTTTAAAGGAAATCAAAACAAATTGTATAAGGGTGTTTAGGTAATTGCTCATGTTGAAATACTTGGTGGAGATTTAAAGTGGAGTTGACTTTGTTTCTTCATTGTTCTTTTCTTCTTTTCTTTTTGTTGTGGCCGGCTCCTCCATAGACAAGGGAAAGCAAGTGAGCAAGAGAGGATTTTGATGTTCTAAGCTCAAATTGAAGGAAGATCTAATTGATCAAGTTGGTGATTCAAGAAGTTTTATAACTTTGGTAAGTCCTCTTTTGATATCTTTGCTTATTTGAAGTTGTGTTGTGAAATTGATAGATGATTTAAGAGTGTGTTGTTTGATTGTGATATGTTTAAGAGTGTTTGATTAGATTGATTATGGATTGTAAGTATGGATTGAAGAAAAGAGTAAGTTGGTTGGAAGAGATGGTGTTGTATTTGTGTTTAGGGTTTTGTGATGATATTTGTGATTTGTGTTTGTTATAGATGTGGAGTTGTTTTGGTGTTTTTGTAAGTTTAAGATGGTTTTTGGGTATGTTTTGTTAAGTTTGTTTGAAGTGGATGTTGGTGAAAAGAAGTGTTTTGATGGGTGTTTTGTGGTTTTGGCCGGAATCTGAGTTTTTGGCCTGACACGCCCGGGAGCACGTCCAGAGTTTTAGGCGTGTCAATTGTGTTGGAGGCAGTAGGTTTGACACGACCAGTAACACGCCCGTGTTATTGAGCGTATCATAGCTACTGTGGGATTGGAAAGTTTACACGGCCATGAGCACGCTCACGTTGTTGGACGTGTTGATATTTTTCAGAGAGGCAGAATGTATTACACGCCCAGTGACACACCCGTGGTTTTGAGCATGTAAATGCTTCTGTGTTGTGGAGTTAGGGCACGGTCAGGGACACGCCCGTGTGGTTGAGCGTGTCATGTTTAGGGTTTGCCCTAGTTAACTCTTAATTTGATTATCTCATGTGTATCCCTAAGCAAGTGTATGTTATTATTTTTGGATTAGGTCTTGAAGATAATGATTTATCATTGATCTAAGAAGTAAAAGAATCTTGGAAAGGAAGTGTTTAGAGTTGTGTGAATTGTTATTGAGGTAAGTACAAACCTTTCATTGTTGCATACATTCACTTGATATGACATTATTGTTATATATGAATAATGTTATATTTTGCACATTGTGAATCTTGTGAAATGTACTATATGTATAATGTGAAATGAGATAATTGAGACATGTATGCATATATGATTATGTTCAATGTAATTGATTATGAATATGTGAAAGATGATGTATTATATTGTGAACTGAGACATGATGATTCAAATGTGATGAGAAGCCATTGTGAGTGGCTATGGTTATACAAATGAAAGTGTTGAGGCATGATTGCCTATTTGATATTGAGATTCAAATTGAGAAAGAGAATAATGATATAATTGTATGTTTAATATGTTATTCAGTTTCAGAGTTCTGGATTTGGGTGGCATGCCTATGAAATTATAAATAGTAACAGTCTTGCCGGGTTGAGGATCTCTTCAATTTGAGTTGAATTGAGGTCCAAGAGACTGGGTCTGTTACATTATGAGAATTGTGATTACGAGATATATAATTGGTAACAGTCTTGCCGGGTTGAGGTTCTCCTCGATTTGTTGAGTTGATGGTCCAAGAGACTGGGTCTGTTACACTATCCATGGATAGAGACATATATATATGTTGCCTACAGGCTTGATTATTGTGATTAAGAACCAAAGCAGTAACTCTGACTTCTGAATATCGTATTAAACACTTGTTTGGGCCCATAGGTGTCTATGTCATGTTGATGTTATGAATGAAGTTATAATGTGATGAAATAATGTAATATTCATGAAATATTGTATATTGAGTATGATCTTTATTGTTTGATTGTATATCATTGTTATTGATTAAGCATCATAGCATTATGGTTTGTACTACTGAGTTGTTGGCTCAGCGGGATTATGATTCATCGCGCAGGTGATAGAGGTGATAGAGTTGAGTCAGAGAATTCCTCTAGACCTAGTTGAGGTTGTTTTGATTGTGAAGAGTTGGATTAAAGCTTAAAGATCAGAGAGTCAAGCTGCCAATCATGTATATATTTTATATTTTGTAATTTTTGAGGTTTAATGTATTTACACTTGTAAGTTTTGGATGAAACTTCCATTGCGTAATAAACAAACATTTTTATCTATTGTGTCTTATGATTTTCATTTCTCTTTATTTGGTATTTCTTAAATTTTTAGTTTTACTTTAAATATGATTTGTGCATTTTTAATGTGTGCCATTTCTATATTCAGTATACGTATAATATGATCGTATAAGCATGCTTTGTACGTATACAGGATATAGGGATGTTACAACAAACTCTCCTCCCTCTCCATGAGGTTCCTCTTCATCTCTATCCTCATTTTCTTTGAAAATTTCCCGTACACCAATAGAAGATACGTCAAAGTTCAAGAGCCCTATTTGAATAAACTGGGTATAAGATGCACTGGGTGGATAGAGAAAGGTTTCAACATCATAACCGTGCCGGGCCAAGCACCATGCATTCTTCGGCATTGACGTGATGTTTAAAGTATATTTTGGGCAATGCATCAAGATCCTCCTCTTCTCGGGACCAAGAAATCACTCATATACTCTCTCTCTGATAAACCATCCACTAGACACAGAGCCGGCGATGACTCACCGAGTATGTTGAAAAGGCAGTGCGGCATTAATGGAGGAAGTCCAGTTCGTCCGCTCTTCTGTATTCCACCAGGACAAATTCACCTACAAAATGATATAAGGTAAGTAAACTTTTATATAAATTTTAAAGTATACTAATGCTATTTTACCTGGTCCCAGGTTAAGCAACTCAAGAAATAGCATTGGATGTGCAGATAGTGAGATCCGGGAACTTCTACACGATATGACAACCAAACATTTAATCTCGGATACCTGACTC
Organism: Garcia nutans; assembly: GCA_947685225.1. NCBI lineage: Eukaryota > Viridiplantae > Streptophyta > Magnoliopsida > Malpighiales > Euphorbiaceae > Garcia > Garcia nutans. The sequence goes on from CANTUV010000040.1 coordinate 14,818,226, forward strand.
TCTCTCGAGAAATGCGAGGCACCTTCACAAGATTATGATCATATGCTTATGCCTACAACAATAATAAAAATCAAATTCATGCAAGAATAAGAATGGAATTGACATTGGTGGAAGAAGAGTACCTCAACAACCACCATAAAGCTGACAAAAGACTTCTTATTTCTACAAATTTTGTCAAGACCATGGCAAAGATAGGCAAGGCCAGCTTCACCCCAGCCGTAAAGTGGTACCATCCTCATATCAGTAAGGGCCCTCAACACTGACAAATGAATGGCAAATTCAGTGCTGCCTAAAATGGTCGACCCAAGCAAATACAACAAAAATCCTCGAGCATACTATTTGGCTGTGTCTCTGTGAATCCGTCCTTCGTAGTTCATCCAATAACTATGAATTGGCTCAATTTTTATCTTGAAAGGCCCTTTAAATGATGGTTCCATACCAATTAACTGTTGAATTTCATTGAATGACAGAATATCATTGGTAAGAGGGACCGGAAGGCCATAATACCGGATACCGATTATAGCTATATAATCGACTAGGCCAATGGTCATTTCTCCTATGGGTAGGTGAAAAGTATGGGTCGTGTCCATCCACCATTCTGACAATGCTTGAACCACACTCTGGTCTATTGGATACTCCTCGAATGGTGATTGCAAGATGAAGCTCTCAAAAGCACAATCTCGGATAATCTGCCTTAACTGAGAAGGCGCTACATCATACCATTGTCGGGCTTTGTAGACACACCCTCCGCCCCAAATAACGCAACGATCATGCTAATACGGATCCAGGTAAGTTAACACGAGGTAAGTATATCATTATATCAAAACCACCAATTTTTAGGCTAAATTAATTTATATTCTATTTTTAGTCTATCTATTTACTTAAATTCTTAAATATATTCATCTAATTAATTTATTTTTCTTAAATCTTTTAAAAAATAAAATAAAAACAAAAACAAAAAATAAAAAGAAAAGAAAAAAATGAAAAGAAAATAAAAAATATATAAAGAAAAAGAAAATGAGAATATATAAAAAAAATGAGAAAAGAAAAGAAAAAAGAAACAGAAAAGGAAAACGAATATAAAAAAACACAAAAAAAAGAATAAAAAAACAAAATAATTTGCTGTTAAAATAAATAAATAAATAATTACCTTGCTCTTTTGATTTAAACTATGACGAAGTTTCATCCCGGCTAGTAGACTTATATTTCCATCTTCATGCCGTCGAATAAACTCTAATAACTCAGCATTAGATTGAGTTCCTGATCTTGAAGCATGTATTTTTTTCAAAACTCTATGCTAAACTCTCTAGTGAAAGATTTATAGTTATGAAATAAAGAAGTTTGCTACGAATGAAATGAAGAGTTGAGTGCTATGTTTATATAGAGGAATGGCAAAGAAAAAAATAAAATTCAAAAAGTAAATTTCACTATTGATGAATAGTACGTTATTATTTACAAATGGTAGGTTACTACTTACAAATAGTAGGTTACTATTTATAAATAGTAAATAGTGCATGAACAGTGACTACACAGTAAATAAATTTAATTATTCAATTTAATCATTCAAATACTTGCATGTATATAAATATTTTTGGACTTTTAAAATATTTTTACACGCAGGGGGCAAGGAGAAGATATGTGCATGGTAAAAATTAGCTAAATTTTTTGAATTCCTTTAGTATACTACTGACTACAATTATTTTTTGCAGACAATTAAATCTCTCTTAGCTCGGGTCCAGAACTCAAATTATTCCTAAGTCCAGAACTTAATTTACATCCAGAACCTAAAATCTCCCTTAAGTCCAGAACTTAGCTTGGATCCAGAACCCAAATTACCATTAAGTCCAGAAGTTAGCTCGGGTCCAGAACCCAAATTACCTTTAGGTCCAGAACCTAAAATCTCTCTTAAGTCCAAAACTTAGCTCGGGTCCAGAATCCAAATTACCCTTAGGCCCAGAACCTAAAATTCCTCTTAAGTCCAGAACTTAGCTCGGGTCCAGAACCCAAATTACCCTTAGGTCCAGAACCTAAAATTCCTCTTAAGACCAGAACTTAGCTCGGGTCTAGAACCCTAATTATTCTTAAGTCCAGAACTTAGCTCGGGTCTAAAATCCTAATTATTCTTACGTTTAAGACTTAGCTCGAGTCCAGAATCCAAATTACCATTAGGTCCAGAACCTAAAATCTTTTTTAAGTTTAGAACTTAGCTCGGGTCCAGAACCCAAATTACCCTTAGGTCCAGAACCTAAAATTATCCTTGAGTCCAGAACTCGAACTGGGTTCAGAACCTAAACCCTCAACCATCTCAGAAAAATTAAGTCTTATTGCTTTTCACTCTTTTTTGCTGTAGTCTCAGATCGTTCAAGTAGGGGGCAAATTGTAGATCTTTAATTTTTGACCCAGTCTGGTCTGATATTTTTTATAAAGTCCAAAATAATTTTTGTGGTATTTTAATTAAATAATATTTATTTAAATATTTAATATTTATAATTTTTAATAAAATAAAAATGGTAAAGTTAAATAAATAAAAAATAAAAATCGGCGACGAAAAAATTCATCGCCGAAGGTGAATCGGCCAGGCCAATTCGCCCGCAGGAATTTCCTATGGAGAATTGGCTGGCCACCCAGCGCTAACCCTCGCAGCTTGCAATCCTCGCAGTTTTCACCAGCAAATTTTTTGCCAGCGCAATTTTCCAACGCAGTTTTTTTCGAAACCAAATTATATTTGGTTGTGGTTTCTTTTCCTAATTGGTTTTAATTTCCTTAAACAATTAGAAGTAGGTTTATGATTTTTCCTATAAATAACACATTAAAACTCAGAATTAGGGGATCGAAAAATTAGTTTTTACTAGAGGAAAACTTTGGACTTTGACTGAGAAAAAAAGAGACAGAAAAACCCTAGCAAGCAAGAGACATTAGAAAAAAGAAGCAATCAACAATACATCAAAAGCAGCAACACTGCCTTTGTCATTGTTCATCCAGAAATCAGTTTTGGTGGAACCAACGAATGGAGGTTTGATTATAAATCTTTGCTTCGATTATATTTACAATGTTATTGCCATATTTTCTTTTAAATACATCTATCATTGATTTTTGTTCAGTAACCTAAATTTTTAAACTTGGTAATATGTTCATCCAGTAGCCTTAATCAGTGATCAATACTTCAAAAACCCTAAACTGCTCTTCTGTTTCCAAAAACCTTAAATCGTTTCTTCTATTTCCAAAAACCTTAAAAACCTTAAATCATTTCTTCTGTTTCTAAAAACTTTAAAAACCCCAAACTGTTTTCCCCGAACTATTTTCATCTAAACTCTAACTTTTTTTCCAAAATTTTCAAATGTTTTCTTAAATCTCCAAACCCTAACCTTCTTTACGTTTTCTAAAAATCATAATTATTTTTATAAAACTCTAAACTATTTTCTTAAATCCTAAAATCAAATATGTTTTCCAAAATACCAAAAATCCCTAACTTTCCCTAAAGCCATAATCCAATAAACCTAAAATCACAATCCAGTACCATGAATTATAAACTCTAATGTCTTAAGACTCCAAAACCCTAATTTCATGATGTTACCCCTAAACCCTAATTTGATTAACCAGAAAAAAAACCTTACTACTTTCTTAAAGTCATAAAACCCTAATCCATTCCAATTTTCCAAAATCTTTATAGTAGCTTAAATAATAACAATAATAATTCTAAAATCCCAAAACCTTAAATATTAATTAAAGAACTCTAAATTGAGACATAAACCTAAATTCATATCTTTATTGCTTTATTTAATTTTAGATTTAATTATGTAGTTTGTTATATGTTTTGATAGTTGATTTATTTAATTTCAATGCTTGATTTATTTCATTTACCATGGATGATTATTTTCTTTATTGTTATGATTGTTATTTGTTTGTTTTAGTATTAAAATTGTAAGACGTATGTTTCCACTTTGTGGGTACCTCATTAGTTAAATATCATGTAATTTAGATTGCTTTTATATTTTGGACCAATGTAAATGACATGTTTCCACCTTTTGGTGGGTGTCCTATTTAGTTTAGACATATTTCCACTTCGGATGATGGATGATGTATGTTTCCACTTTTGGTGGATGATGTAAGGACATATTTTCATCTTTGGATGGGTGTCCATTTATTTGCTTTCTTTGGACATTGCTTTGATTTTAATATAATGATGTTTTATTTCAATTGTTGCATGTAATATGGATAATATTGTTATACTTAAGAATTTTATAATATTAAGACCTGCAATGGAGGTCGGTTCCAATGAACCGGGCATTGTGGGTGTGCTGGGCCATTTCTCACCTTTTCCATACGTACCCAACTTTTCAAACCCATTAGGGGGTTGGGGGGATTCCTTAGGAATCGAGTCATCCACCTCTTTCTTTTTCTTGGCCCATCTGGGTGTCGACTCCATTTTTTTCGGACCTAGGTCCGTGTTCTCTAAGGCCCCGAGCCTAAACAGTGCCAAAGTCGCAATAACCATTCCACCGGGAGTGGGGGCAAAAATCCCTGCTCATAAAGTTGCCCAAACCTAAAAAGCCTAGCACGAAGGATAATTCGTTGCCAAGGTTCAATAGAGTACCGCCACCAGCGACTTTCATGATCGACGGTGGTTTGAATGAGATATTTATCCTGTCTTCTTTCCGATAGGTAGGTGATGAAGCAAATAAAGAAGAAGGGGTGTTTATCAAGATAAGACAAGTTATAGTTGAAAAAGAAGTAGCTATTTGTGTTGTGAGTGAGTTTTGGGACTCGACCGATAGTGATGATGACTTTGAGCCAAAGAACGAAGAGTGGACTTGGTCCGAGCACGAAAAAGATGAAGTAATGAACACTCGTTCTGGTAAGCCTTATGCAAGGCCACCGCCAAAGGAAGTGGAAGCTAATAAGGGGAATTAAGTTGAAACAGGGGGTCAAGAAGAAGAAGATGATGTTATTCTTAAGTAGTTAAAAAGAACTCAAGCTAGTATTACCAACTGGGTTTTACTAGCTACATCCAAAAATCATTGAGAAACTATGGCTAAAGCTATGGCAAGCATGCCAATTTTCACTTTAGTAACACCAGAGGAGCTGGTTAACTTTGTGAAAGTTGAAGGAGTGATGAAATGTGAGGATGATCAAAAGAAGAATGAGATTGATCTGGGAATGGTGTCATTTTTGGATGCTGATTTGCCAGAAGAGGGAAGAGATCACATCCGCCTACTTTTTATCAAGGTTAAGGTCAAAGGGAATAGGACTCTGTGTGTAATGGTTGATGATGGATCTTCCATAAATGTGTGCCCACTCAAGATCTTGCCAAAGCTTGCTATGTCAACAAGGGATCTAAGCCCAACCTAGGTAACAATTAGGGCTTATGATAATACCAAGAGGCATGCTGAGGGAACTTTCAAAGCTATTGTGAAGGCTGGTCCTATTGAATCCATGGTGGAATTTGTGGTCCTGGATATACCTGTTACTTTTGCACTGCTATTGGGATGACCCTAGTTTCATCCTCTTGGTAGAGTTCCTTCTACTCTCCAAAGATCATGTTTCCTAATGGGGATGAGACAGTAGTCATCAAAGCTGAGAATAATGAAGTGGTAAATGCTCTAGTGATTAAAAGGCCTCTCAATAGTTTTCAAGTGGCTGTTATCTCTAAATGATGAAGTGGTGGGCCCCAAGGTCCTGACTATGATGAAGAACTGAACTATCTACCAGGTGCTGGCCTTGGGAAAGGGAAGACATGTGTGACAGAGCTTCCATATTTCAAGACTCAGACTTCCAAGAAAGGGTTGGGATATGATGAAGTGAATAAAGGTGTTCAACCTAAAAAGAATGAGAAGATGAGTTTTCACCACTCAAAGAGGTTTTTATCAAAGCTCCAGACATGGGACCGCTCCAAAGGAAGCCCAAACCAATCATGTTCATTGGGAAGCTGATCCCAAGGTTTGAGATCTTTGTTGATGTTGCTGAACTAGTGGAATAGATGGAGAAAAAATTCATCATGCCAGCTGAGAAGAAGCCTAGCCTAGAAAAGAAGAAGAAAGCTATCCTAAAGATCCAGAAGACTCTAGAGGAGATTGCTACTCTAGTTGAAGATCAATTTGATAATCTTTTAGTTTTTGATTATGAGAACAATGATTTTAATTTTAATTTGTCTACTTTGTATGAGGATGATGATGTTTTCTTTTCCAAGATGAATGCAATAAAGTCTAATTTTACTTACTTATGTGATGTTTTTCCTAATGGTTGCATATATTCAAGTAGTGATTACATGAGCATTTTTAATATTAACTCGATTGATACACAATCATTAAATTTAGGAACAATCAACGATCCTACAAATATTGGCATAGCATCTAACCTTACTCTTGAAGAAAGAGAGAGATTTGAAAAAATATTTAAAAAATATGAATAAGTCTTTGCTTAGTCTTATCAAGATATGCTTGGGATTGACCGAGATATAGCCAAACACATGATTCCCACTTATACTCACATGAAACCTGTCAAGCAAAAGCTTAGACGGTTAAGGTTGGAATGGGTAGAACTAGTCAAAGAAGAAGTCACTAAGCAAATACAAGTCAACTTCTTCAAGGTAATAGACTGTCCTGATTGGTTAGTGTAGACCCTTGATTTTGGCCCTAAGCTATTTCAGTCCTAATGAAAGAAGGCCTAAGTCATGATCGGTCCATTCCTAATAAGCCTAATCCTATTTTAAGCTTTTGGTTAGAATGATTCAATTTTATAAAGGACTAAAATATGTCTGATTTGATTTTTAAAGCACAAAAATGATTTGAAAGCAAATTTGGTTCGATATGGATCATGCTATATCGAATTGGGTAGGATGGTCCATATGGAATTAGGCATGACCTAATTCGATATGGACCAAGTCCATATCAAATTAGGGCAACCCTAATTCGATATGGATGTCCATATCAAATTAGGCATTGCCCAATTCAATATGGACATGTGTCCATATCAAATTAGGGCAATCCTAATTCAATATGGACCTTGCCCATGTCGAAATAGGCACTGCCAATTCGATATGGACTTTGGTACATGTCGGATTAAAAGGTTTTCAGCTTGACATGGTCAGGTTTGGGCCTCAAATTCAAATTATTTTAGTTCGATATGGTCATAATTTATCTCTAATTCAAATTATTTCAATTTGATATACCTCAAAGAAATAGCGATTAAATAAGAAACTAATACTCATTTAGTAGAATTGAACCTAATATTTTCTTATAAATACAAAGGGAAAGAAAGCAGCAAAAAAAAAAGAGACTTAATCAGAAACCCTAGCAATACTAAGCATTGAGTGAGTAGAGACACAAAAACATCAAACCATCAACAAACCAGAAAGCAGTAACATACTGTCTTCACTTCGTTCAACTAAGATTTTACCACTGGTGCAAATATAAAGCTTAGATCAACATAAAATATCGGTGGAACCAACAATGAAGGTTTACAATCCCTTATTCATTTTGTTTTAAATTTACAGTAATTCATCCATTCTTGTTTCATTATTTTATTTTGTTCCTGCCCTTTCATGAAAATATCCAGTAGTCTTATCTGAAGCATGACTCAATAACTTGCTTAATTAAGCATGATTCATATTAGCATTAGTTTATTTTAATTCATGATTCATATTGAATTTAATTGATTTCTGTGATGGTTTGTTTAAATGTCCATTAAACTATTTAATTGAACTTCAAAATAGCTTGTTTAAATAAAAATTTAAATATCCCAGTGGCTAAGTAATTCTTTAAACCCTAGCCCAGCAACCTGTTTCTTAAAATCTTAAAATCCTAAAACCAGTTTTCAATATTAAAACCCTAAAACAAAATTTCAACCGTAAAATCCCAAAACAAGTTTTAATACTAAAACCCTAAAACCAATTTTCAATCCCAAAACCCTAAAAAACAATTTTCAAAACTTTGAAAACCCAATCCCATTTTTTCTAAAATCCTAAACCTTAGATTTTCTTTTCTAAAACCCTAAACCCTAGTTCTATTTTTCTAAAACCCTAATTTTATAAAAACCCTAATTGTATTTTATGAAACCCTAAAACATTAATCATAGTTTCTTAAGCCCTAATTCATATCAATAAAACTCTAGTTTGTACATTTATTAATTAATATAATATTAACGCATGTTATGGATGCTTTATTTTATTTTATGGATGGTTTACTTTTTTGGATGGTTAAATGTCTCTTTTAGTGGTTCATCTTAGTTTAAAAAATGTAAGAGGTATGTTTCCACTATATGGGTACCTCATTAATAAAGGTTTCATGCAATTTATGTTATTTCAAGTTTTGGATTAATGTAAAAGGATACATTTCTACCTTTTAGTGGGTATCCTATTTATTTTGTTTTAGACATTGGTCATGGTTGTAAGGGCATGTTTCCTTCTTGTATGGATGCCTATTTATTATTTTATTTTGAACTTATTTTGATTTTAATACAATGATTTTTTATTTTAATATTCACATATAGTATGGATAATATCATAATAACTAAGAATTTAATAATATTTAGACCTAAAAAGGAGTTCGGTTCCAATGAACCAGGCACTGTGGGGGTGCTAGGTCATTCTCACCTTCCCCATGCATGCCCAACTTTCTAAGCCTATCAGGGGGTTGAGGATTCCTTACCAATCGAGTTATCCACCTGTGAGCAGGGATTTTCGCCCCCACCCCTGGTGGAATGGTTCTTGCAACTTCGGCACTGTTTAGGCTCGGGGCCTTAGAGAACACGGACCTAAGTTTGGAGAAAATGGAGTCGCCACCCAGATGTGCCGGGAAAAAGAAAAGGGTGGATGACTCAATTCCTAAGGAATCCCCAGCCCCTTAATGGGTTTGAAAAGTTGGGTAAGTGTGGGGAAGGTGAAAATGGCCCAGCACACCCACAACGCCCTGTTCATTGGAACCGGCTTCCTTTACAAGTCTTAATATTATAGAATTCTTAAGTATAACAATATTATCCATATTACACGCAACAATTGAAATAAAGCATCGTTATATTAAAATCAAAGTAATGTCCAAGCAAAGCAAATAAATGGACACCCATCCGAGGATGGAAACATGTCCTTACATCGTTCATGTCTAAACTAAATAAGACACCCACCAAAAGGTAGAAACATGTCCTTTACATTGGTCTAAAATATAAAAGCAATTTAAATTACATGATATTTAACTAATGAGGTACCCACAAAGTGAAAACATACCTCTTATAACATTTGGAAATAAAAAATAAATCGATAAAAGTAATTAACCATTCATAATAAATAAATCATTATCAAAGATATTAAACATCAATCAAAATATATAATAAGCATTCATCCATGATAAATTAAACAAATCAAGCATTGAAATTAAATAAATTAAAGCATATAATAAACTACATAATCAAATCTAAAATTAAATACAGCAATAAATATATAATTTAGAGTTCGCATCTTAAATAGAATTTTAGAATTTTAGTTACTAAATTCGGGCTTTGGAAAAAGGAAATTTAAATATGTGGACTCATAATACACAAATGAATATTGACCCCTTCAGCGAGCCCATTGGCTTCTAGGATTATAGGTTTTGGTGTTGAAAATTAAGATTTTAGGGTTTAGAATTTAGAAAATAGGGTTTTGAAATTGGAAGAAACTAATGTTATTTTTTAAGTGAATAATGCTACTGGACGTTTTAAAGATTTAGGGTTTTGGATGTTTTATGAAAATAATGCTACTGTGATTTAAAATAAATAGGTTTAGTAACAAATTGTTATTTTGGTTTTACTATATTTGATTTGAATGTTTAGGTTTATAACGTTTTAAGGATTAGGTTTAGGGTTTAGGAAAACTAGGGTTTATGGTTTTGGTTTTGAGGGAATTAGGGTTTTTAGTGTTTCAAAAAATATGTTTGGTTTTAGGACAGAAGAAAATAGTTTAGAGTTTTTGTAAAGTTTTTGAAACAAGCAAAACGATTTAAGGTTTTTAGAAACAGAAAAGTATTTTTTTAGGGTTTTTAGAAAAAAAGGATTAATTTACGGTTTTAAAGTTTAAAAGAAACAGGTTGAATGACTTAAGGTTTTGGAAAATAAAGAAACGAATTAAGATTTTTAAGGTATTTAGAAATAGAGGAAATCACTTAAGGTTTCTAGAAACAAAGATCAAGTTATTACATCTTCAAAGATTGAAGTTTTGAGTGTATAATCTTATGAATCAAATAAAGAACGAAGCTACTATAAGAAATAAAAAAAATTAAGAATTCAAACCTTCATTCATTGGTTCCACCAAAAATTGCTTCTTGGATGACAAGGACAAAGGGAAGATGGCTGCCTTTGATGGATTGATTTGCTTACTTGCTTCCTTCTCCAAGAAATCTGATTGTTTCATTGACCCAAAAATTTTTAAAGTTTGATCCCTCTCTTTCTAAGTTTTTCCTTCACTCGATTGTCCTCTCTTTTGTGTATTTTTTCAGTGTTATTTATAGGAGATTTATATGATTAATACAATTTGTTTACAAAAACTATCATTAATTAGGAAAAGGAAACTGAAACCAAATAGAATTTGGTTTTGAAAAAAATTGCTTTAGAAAAATTTCGCTGGCGAAAACTGTGACTGGCTATGAGAGTTGTGAGGGACTGCATGTAAAATTGGGGGGCGCAGACTGCCAGGCCATTTTGCCGGCAGGTTTTTCTTGCATTTTCGTCGCTGATTTTTCTGTCGCCGATTTTTATTTTTATTTTTATTTATCTGTTTATTATTATTATTTTTGCTTTTTTATTATTTTTATTTTTATTCACTTCACCACTTTTAACTAAAATAATGGTAAAAAAAGGTAAAAATACCACAAAAATTATTTTGGACTATTTAAAATATATTGGACCGGACCGGGTCAAAAATTAAGGGTCTACAGTTTGCCCCCTGCTTGAACGGTCTGAGACTTAGTAAAAGAGAGTGAAAATCAATAAGACTTAATTTTTGATGAGATGGTTATTTGAATTTGTTTTGGGTACTTGGACCCGAGACTAAACTTGATTAGGGTACTTGGACCCGAGACTAGATTGAATTTGGGTACTTGGACCCGGGATTGGGTAATTGGACCCGAGCTTCAATTTGATTTGGGTATTTGGACCCGAGATTGAATTGATTTGGGTACTTGGACCCGAGATTGATTTGATTGGGTACATGGACCCAAGAATGAATTTGATTTGGGTACTTGGACCCGAGAATTAATTTGATTTGGGTACTTGGACCCGAGAATGATTTGATTTGGGTAATTGGACCCTAGATTGATTTGATTTGGGTACTTGGACCCGAGATTGGGTACTTGGACCCGAGACTGATTTGATTTGGGTACTTGGACCCGAGATTGGGTACTTGTAGCTGAGATTGATTTGATTTGGGTACTTGGACCCGAGAATGATTTGATTTGGGTACTTGGACCCGAGCTTGAATTGGTTTGGGTGCTTAGACCCGAGAATGGGTACTTGGACCCGAGATTGAATTTATTTGGGTACTTGGACCTGAGACTGAGTTTGACTGACCTTTTATTAGTTGAGAAGTTTGACTCTGGCTGTTCTATGCATTGTGGTTCTTCACCCTCAAAATGGATCTTCATCCTTTGAGATCGGGTCTTCAACCTTGAAAATGGATCTTCATCCTTTGAGATCGGGTCTTCACCCTTGAAAATGGATCTTCATCCTTTGAGATCGGGTCTTCACCCTTGTAAATGGATCTTCATCCTTGTAGATCAGGTCTTCACCCTTGAAAATGGATCTTCATCCTTTGAGATCGGGTCTTCACCCTTGAAAATAGATCTTCATCCTTTGAGACTTTGGGTCTTCACCCATTGAAACATGGATCTTTATCCATTAAAGGTTGGTCTTTACACTTGAAACATGGATCTTTATCCATTGGAGATCAGGTCTTCATCCTTGAAAATGGACCTTCATCCTTTGGAAATCAGGTCTTCACCCTTGAAAACATGGATCTTTATCCATTAGAGGTTGGGTCTTTACCCTTGAAACACGAATCTTTATCCATTGGAGATTGGGTCTTCACCTTTGAAAATGGACCTTCATCCTTTGGAAATCAGGTCTTCACCCTTGAAAATGGATCTTCATCCTTTGTAATGTGGGTCTTTACCCTTGCTTCAGCTCTTTTAGCTAGACCGATCTTTTGTCTTTTGCATCTTCATTCTTTTGAGAGTTCTAATGTTCCATTCTTTTGTTCTTCCTTTTTGCAAAAATCTAGCTATTTTTAATTAGACCTTATATCCTCTCCTTGCCCCCTGCGTAGTTTGAAAATGTTTTATATATAAACTCTAAAAATTGAAAAGGAGAAACTTTGCCCCCTATGTAGGCTCAAACCCATGATTTTTCTATGCGGGCTCTGATTGATGTTTTTGTTGTTTAGTTCTTCGCACATGCACACATTTCTTCTCTTTACAAATTACTGGAACTTTCTCTAGTAATGGGCCTTCTATGCCCCCCTGATTTGATATCTTCTTTTGATTGTTTACTTCACAAGGTGTTTGTCGTTTACCTTAATAAAGAATAGACAATACAAGACAAGAAGGTGCGATGTGATATGCTCATGTATGCATGATATGCATGAATGATACTTACAGTGGTTTTATTGACCCACAAACGGAGGTGTTTAGCAGAATTGCTCTCACGGATTTCTTTCAGATGCCCATTTAGTTCTTACACTAGAATTACAAGATGCTTCAGATTTATGGCTTTTATCTTCGAGATGTTGAAAATATGGGTGGTGGAGACCCCAAGTTGCAGAGTGAGGGATACATCCATTTCAAACTATGTTTCAGCATGTCAGTTGGTAGCTCCTTCATGACCTTGCCAATAATCATTCCCTTTGCCCAATGTGTCCTTTGGAATTCGACAGTTCAACATACTCCCCTTAACTTGAAGGCTTTGTGTGACAAAAATATTTTTATTTTTGAATTTTAATTTTGAAATCAAATGTTGGCTTTGCCAAATCAATGTCAATATACCTCAGGACTTGATTTTTCCAAATTAACATATCTATAACATGACAACCCTAGTTACCATACTAAACTCGGGAATTATTTCTATTTAAGTAAGAACTGTTGCACTTCAGATAAGCACATACACATTACTTGGCCAAAGGTCTCATTTGAGTTTTGTTGCACTCTAATTAACTCTACCACAAAGCGTCACTCGCAAGTATACGAGGTAGCTGTAGCAAAGGTGATCGCCCTAAGGTCGTCTCACAAGGAAGCTAGATAAGCTAATTGATTATCAGATTATAGATAACACGTAATGAATAAATTTAAATCACTAACAACTAATGAAGAAGATCGATTAAAGTTTAAAACAAATAAAATTAAACTGGACTGATGAATTGATTCACTTAATAGAATGGTCTAGGGTTTGCACTTCTCTGCTACTTATATGTATGAACGGTTATTCCTCTTAACTAATTTAATTTCAAAGATTAAATCTCAAGCAACTTAATTAATCGAATCAAGGAAATAACTCAAATAATCTTGTTACAATTGAAATAATCTTTTCCTAGGTTATATCTCTAATTCACCTAAGTCCCTAATTGAATTGTTCCAGCATTAGACTTCATTTCTCAATCCATCATCTAATACCTAAAACACATAATTGGTGGCCAATCAATTATATGTTAACAATAATCCATTCAATTAAGGCTAAAGAAATAATTAAGTTAAGAGTAATAACCAATTCATACAATCATAGTAGATCCATACAAACCCTAGACTAGATCAAATTAGTTCATAATGCTATCAAACATACTCATCTCATTAAAATTCAAAGAAATCAATTTAGACATGATAATATTCTTAAATACAATTCCAATGAAATTAAAGAGATAAAGTTCGAGAACAAAACCAAATTACAAACTTCTTAGCTCTTGAAGAATCTCTTGTTCAGAACTTACTCGAAGAATGTATCAATGGCAAGAACAAATCTAATCTAAGCTAGTTTAATCAAAGTGTAATCAAAAGATCAAAGAAAACAAGATGAAACCCTAACTATTTTCTTTGACGGCTCAAACAAATCTCAAACTCTCAACAACCTTTAAGAAAACCCTAATTCTAATATTTATACGAAACCTCCACGTGTCTTCATTAATCCATGAGTGACACAGCCAGGCTCAAAGGGACTTGGCCATGTCTGAGGTCTTTAGAGGGACACGGCCACAAGCTTGGCCGTGTCCCTTGAGTGTGTTCGCTTCTGTGTGATTTTCTTCTTTTCTTCTTTGGAGTGGTTGAGTGACACGGCCAGTTTGGAGGAAGCTTGGCCATGTTGGACAATTTTGGAGGGACACAGCCACAAGCTTGGCCGTGTCCCTTGCATGTGTCTTCTACTGCTTGATTTTCATCTTTCTTTTGCTTTAGACTTGAGTGAGACTCGGCCAAGCTAACACAACTTGGCCGTGTTTGAGCTTTTTTGGAGGGACACGGCCACAAGCTTGGCCGTGTCCCTTGCTTGTGTCACCTTCTGAGTCTTGTTCTTCCTTTTTAGCTTGGTACGGTACACGGCCAGTGGCTTGGCCGTGTCCTCTGCATGTGTCAGCTACTGTCCAATTTTTCTTTCTTCTTGGTTCCTTGGCTTTTTAACCTAAAACAAAACTTGAAACAAACTTTAAATAGGAATTAAATGAACATTAACCAACAAAACATAAACACACACTAAAAACTGGGACAAAAACGACATAAACACTGAAATAAACTAAAACTACCAAAATTAATGGAAACACTAAATAAACATATTAAAACTAACAAAATACCTAAAGAAAACAATAATTATCATAACAAATAAGATATAAATCTATAACAAAAACTAATAAAACAAGTTTTAATATTGTCTATCTCATATGCATGCTCATCCAAACTATCTCCACTAATAGACTCTACCTACCAAGAGAGATCAACAGGTCTTTAATTGGCTTGAAATGGGGTCTGTAAGGGACATGGGTTAAATAAAGGCCATTTGTAAGTTGGAGCCGATGTGGCACAATGGAAAAACCTTCACACTATAAACTTCTTATTTGAACTTTAGGTAGTTGGAAACATAAAAAGACAAAGCGTTGAACATTCTCCTTTCTTTTTGGCATTAACCTGAATCTTGATTGGGATAGTCTTTGCCATTGCAAAACATTTGGTACCCAAATTTGTTTCTTTTCTTCTTCTCCCTTTTCTTTCTTTTTATTTTTCTTACTCTTCCCTTTCTTTGAGCATTTTATCATTTTGTCCTTCTTTCTTGTAGGACTGTCCAATACAGAACTTTCAAAAACTGGATGGTCTTCCTCCTTTTTTCTCCAATTTTGATTGAGCCTTTGGTTGGGTTGGACCAATTCAAGTCAAAATATCTTTATGAACCAAATGGAAGCCTTTTGCTGCTTTAGGTAAAAGAGAACCCAGTTGGCTTTCTGAACCTTCTTTTTAGGTTTTATCTTTTTTTTTTCTTTTCTTTTCTCTTTTCCTTTTTTCTTCTTTTTTTTCCTTTTCTTCTTTTTTCATTTCTTCTCTTTTTCTTTTGGTTCTAGCTCTAAAAGAGTTGTCTTGTTTGTACTAACTTGGGCTTCCAATGAATGGAGTGACATAAATCTTCTTTAACAAGGATAAATCATTCGTTACTCTGATGTTGTCTTGATATATTGGAGATATTAGGAAAACTTCAACTACCCTTATGGTCTTGAGAACTTCAACTGTCTTCATGGTCTTGACTATTCATTTTTTTCTTTGATCTTCTTGCCTCTTCATCTTAGTGATCATAAGACTGGTCAAAAGTATCACAACAGCTCAGGATAGGTTATTGGGGTTTGTAAGCCAATGAAAAGAAAGCTAAAATTTTATGAAGGCTCAAAGGGACAACTAGGGATTGATATTTAATAGGGTGGATACAAGTTGTTGGCTAACCAAACAATGCCTAAATCATTTATCTCTTAAATAAGCAGAGTTTAATTTTGCCTCGAAAATTTGTCAAAGCATGTTCTAAGACTGACTAGGACCTAGACAAAGGTAATTATGCAGGAGCCCTCTCTAAGTAAGCATACACAACTCAATGCTATAGAGCAATTTGCTAACCAAGTAAAGTCATTCAAGTCATGATGCCTATATATATTAATTCATGAATTATCAAGCCAGATTCCTTATTGGTTGAGCACCAAAGACCAACAAAATTTTTGATAAAAGTAATTTTGTAACACCCCGATACCCTATATAAGTACTGTACATATATAGTATACATACAGTAAGTATATAAAGTATAAGGATGCCACTTGATGTTACCTTTTAAAAACCTGCAACCAAATTCAAACCATTTTACGTTAATTTAAATATCATTTACAAAATCATTGTCTTAATTAAAAACTCCATTTATACATATAAATATTCTCTCATCAGGAATACATCATAATTAAAATTAAACATGTATGCATTACCCTCTAGTTGGTCTCGACAACCTCTTACTCTTCTTGTGGCATAACAAAAGACTTCATATCTTCCACCAAGATACCTGCGCGATACACATCCGCGCTAAGCTCGAGAGCTTAGTAGTACAAATATAACATATAAACATACATTATAAAAATACTAACATATAATAATATATTAATTTGATGTACCATTAGTTTCTTATCATGTTTTCCTTTTTAAATTGCATCTTTCATATATCTTAACAAATTTCATACAATATATATATATATCATTTTCACCGACCCCAATTCATCACTAATAATTACCATCAACATAGTAATACCCATATTACATATCATATCATTATCACCAATCACATATCATATCATTATCACCAATCACCAATCCAACATTAATTCTCACAATCAATATTTCAATATACATATTACATATCATTTCATGTCATTATTTTATTCACAACTCACAAATCATAAATCACATTTCCAACCAATTTAACCATAGATCTCATTACTCGTTTATTACAACATTTATATATTATATTGACAACCACGACAGACTCGGGCCCAAATAATACTAATATGCCATTCAATTTTCAGAGTAATGCTTTGGTTCAATCATCACATTTATCATTATCATAGACCCAACTAGGCTTCAAGGATTAGGTTCAACCAAGCTTCAAGGGGAACAAAGCATGCTAAGTATCAACCCAACTTGGCTTCAAGAACCAATCGAACCTAGCTTCAAGGGTTGTAACATCTCAATTAGGCTTCAAGGATTTGACCCAACCAAGCTTCAAGGGGAGTAAAACATGTTAAACTTCAACCCAACTTGACTTCAAGGATCAATCCAACCTAACTTCAAGAGATTGTTACTAATATTAGGCATGCCACCAACAACAAACTCTGAAAATGGAATAACACATTAGTTACACAATTCATTTATTACTTTCATTCTCAATTCTCATCATTAATTTGGCAAACATGCCTTATGTCTTTCAATTGAATCATCATAGCAAATCACAATGGCTTCACCATTCATTTAATTCATCATAGCCAATCACAATGGCTTCATAATCCATTTAAACCATCATTATACTATGCAACATTAATTACATTAATTAAATAACATACCATTATTCAATCATATCATTCACTTCATTGTAACTCAAAACATTAGTTCTACATCCCTTTATGTCTCAATTAACATTATACACTTCATTATTTGAGCATACATAATCAATTTCATTGCACATGTATCTTAAATTCATCATCATATAAACAACATGTTCCATTATAACATTTCAATCATTATTATCAACCATGATGATATCACATTTCATCCTTTCTCAAAACACATTGATACCATTCATTATTAAAACATTTATCATAATAAATTGCATTACACATACCTTTTTGGATGATCCTCATCTTTTCCACACTATACAAGTCACAATATTAGTCACATTGTTCATATAACATACTACCATTCACATGATTCACAATACATAACATAACATTGTTCATACATAATCATATGCATCATTAAATATGTGTTCATTCTCCACAAAACAAGAAGGGCAAAAGAACATCACAGTAACCAACACACCCAAGGGACACGGCCAAGCTTGTGGTCGTGTCTCTCAACATCAATTCATACCGAGGCAGACACGGGCAAGAGGACACGGCCGTGTCTCTCAACAAAATTCAGGCAGTAGCAAACATGGGCAAGGGACACGGCCAAGCTTGTGGCCGTGTCTCTCCAAAATCCATCCAACACGGCCAAACTTCCCTCAACTTGGCCGTGTCTCCCAAAATTGATAGGTCTTGGCCGTGTTCCATTCTTATTTTTGCCGTGTCTCACATAAACAAAACCCTAAGTGTGGCCAAACTTCTTTCAATTGCATTTAAACACATTATACACAACACAACTTCATTCAAATGCTATTAAACCATGTGATTAACACTTATTTAGCATGTTAATCACAATATTGCACATTAACAACACATTGAATCATCTACCATTTCAAAACTCTAAGACCATCATCACTCTTGATCTTTCACTATCCAAATCCACTTAACTTACCATCTTCACAACAAAACCAACACCAATTCAATCCTTTAGCTTACAATCAATTTCAATACTTGTAAACACATCTATAACACACCAAATCATAAAATTAATCAATCACAATTTATCTCAAACACCACTTCAAAAATTAACAAGGGAAAACAAGTGAGTACTTACCTCAATTGAAGAAATTTCACCAATCTCTAACTTAATCCTTTGCTTCCTCCTTCAATTTGATGTTAGGATTTAGAAGACCTCTCTTGCTCTCTCTTTCCCTTTGATAGCCGGCCACACCAACAAAGAAGAGAGAAAAACAATACAAATTCAACTTCTCTTCTTCTTTAAATATCCACCAAGCAATTAACCAAGCAATTACCTAATTGCCCTCAATCATTTAACTTAACCTTTGTCTCTTATATGCCCATTTAGGTAATTTCACTTCTCACAATTAAAATATCCTCTTACCTTGACTTCTCATTTGACCAACTTATATGTTATATATATTACAATATACACAACATATACATTCTCTTAACACACTCTCATTTCCTTTGCAAATACATATATACATTTAATTCAAATCAAAACAACAATTGTATCCAACTTCTAGGGCACACATTGGGATATTACAAATTTACTTCAAGCTACTTTAAATTTGAAAAACACAATGGTTCCAAAATATTAAAGAAAGTAAAATTGAAAATCAACATTCAAGCTAAGGAAAGTTCGTTGAGTTGGAGTCGAAGATACTTCATTTATTTAGACATCTCAAGGGCAAGGATTTTCTCCATCATCAAGGATCATTGTTTCATCATCCATAATGAGCCCAAGCTTGCTTAGTAGCACATCATCTTTAGTAGCTTCTCTTTCCATATCATGACAAGATGACAAGATAAAACTCTTTATGAAGGTTGCAAGCATGGCGCCCTTCCAAATTTAGGCAAAGGACCTGTGAGCGGGGATTTTCGCCCCCACTCCCGGTGGAATGGTTCTTGCGACTTTGGCACTGTTTAGGCTCAGGGCCTTAGAGAACACGGACCTAAGTCCGGAGAAAATGGAGTCGCCACCCGGACGGGCCGGGAAAAAGAAAAGGGTGGATGACTCGATTCCTAAGGAATCCCCAACCCCTTAATGGGTTCGAAAAGTTGGGTACGTGTGGGGAAGGTGAGAAATGGCCCAGCACCCCCACAATGCCCGATTCATTGGAATAGGTCTCCTTTACAGGTCTTAATATTATAAAATTCTTAAATATAATAATATTATTCATATTACACACAATAATTAAAAGAAAGCATCAATATATTAAAATTAAAGTAATGTCCAAACAAAGTAAAACAAATAAATGGACACCCATCCAAGGATGGAAACATGTCCTTACATCACATGCCTAGATAGGATACCCACCAAAAGGTAGAAACATGCCCTTTACATAAGTTCTAAAATAGAAAATCAAATTAAATTGCATGATGTTTAACTAATGAGGTACCCACCAAGTGGAAACATACCTCTTACAACTTTTGGAAGTCTAAATTAATTGATAAAAGTAAATAATCATCCATAAATAAATCATTCATTAAAAGTATTTAAATAAAATAAAATAAACATCCATCCATGATAAATTAAATAAATCACGTATTGAATTTAAATAAATTAAAGCATAAGAAATAAATCAAAGCATAATCAAGTATGGAATTGAATGAAGCAAATAAAAGTTCAAGTATAGCTACTATTTCCATTTAGGTTTTTTTTATCTCATGTGTTAAGGTTTTGGAAATTTCTAAAATTAAGCTGCTGTGACTTTTTATGGAATTAAAATAAATTAAGGTTTTATGTTTTAAAAGGTTGGTAAGACTCTTTGATTAAATAAATTAAGGTTTGAATGGTGAAATTATGAAACTAGGGTTTTGAATACCTTAAAATACATAAATTTGTGATTTGTGATTATTGAATTTTAAGCTACTGTGCAATTTTTGAGTTTTTATGTTTTTATATGTTTTAAAGGGATTAGGGTTCATAAAAATTAGGGTTTAAGGTTTTAAAGGGGTTAGGGTTCATTGTTTTAGGTTTAAAAGATGAATTTTGAATTTTGGCTTTGAAATTAGGGTTCACGGGTAATGAATTTGAATTAGAGTTTTAAAAAGCAATTTGATGATTTATGAAGTTTTATGAATTTAAACACATGGATTGAAGTTTTTATAAGTAGAAAAGATGTTTTTTAAGGCTTTTTGAATGAAATAGAACCTACTTTAAAATTTTAAAGGAAACAAATTTTGATTTTGATTTTGTTGAAAAATATGTTCAATTAGAGTTTTAAGATTTTTTTAGAAGAAAAAATAACAATTTTAAGTCTTTTTAGAAAAGAAGGTCACGTTTTAGTGTTTTAATCTTGGAAAAATCAAATTAAAGCTCTAAAATTTTTTATTCAAAGAACCTTAAATTTTATAGATTTGGCTACTGTGTAACATAAATCAAAAAGAATTTAACACACCTTCTTTTGTTGATTCTCCAAAAAATAACTCTTCTTGGATGAACTAGCTCCAAAGACAAGCCTTTGTTGCCCTTGAATTGCCTAATTCATGGTGCTCCTCCCTTTAAAAATCAATTGAATTGATTTCACTTTTCCTTCACTAATTTGGTTTCAAAACCTCAAGCTCGTGTGAAAATTTTTTCCTCTCCCAATTTGGTTCTATTGGTCCTTATTTATAATGGTTTTTAGGTTATTTATTCCTAATTAACTAAGGTAAATAATATTAATAAAAAAAGAAATTAAAACCTAACTGGATTAGGTTTCAAAAATTTGGGTAAAAAAAACTTGCGCTGGCAAAAACTATGGCAGCGGGCCCGTGGCTGGCCAGCCAGTGGGCGTGCCAGCCCGCAGTGGGCGCGCCAGCCCGCAGGAATTTCCTGAGGGCGAAATAACTTGCCCCGCAGGACCTGCAGGAGAAATAACTCGACGGGCTCGACGGGTGAGCTGTTGCTGGCCCGACGGGCCAGTGCGACCACTTTTCGCTGCCAATTTTTTTTTCGACTACGATTTTTATTTTTATTTGTTTATTTTTATTTTTTATTAATAAAAATTAGATAATAAAGCAAAAACTATTTCATTAAAATTATTTTGGACCAATTAGACAACAAAAATCATTTTGGACTAAATAAAGCATATTGGATCGGATTGGGTCAAAAATTAAGGGTCTACAATTTGCCCCCTGCTTGAATGATCTGAAACCTTAGTGAAAGAGAGTGAAAAACAATAAGACTTAATTTTTGATATGGAGACTTGTTTTGGTTTCTGGACCCGAGATTAGGTACTTGGACCCGAGATTGATTGAATTTGGGTACTTGGACCCGGGATTGGGTGCTTGGACCCGAGATTAGGTACTTGGACCTAAGCTTGAATTGATTTTGGGTACTTGGACCCGGGATTAGGTACTTGGACCCAAGATCGGGTACTTAGACTCGAGATTGATTAAATTTGGGTACTTGGACCCGGGATTGGGTACTTGGACCCTAGATTGGGTACTTGGACCCGGGATTAGGTACTTGAACCCAAGAGCGGGTACTTGGACCCAAGATTGATTTGCTTTGGGTACTTGGAGCAGAGATTAGATTTGATTTGGGTACTTGGACCCAAAATTGATTTGATTTGGGTACTTGGACCCGAGATTGGGTACTTGGACCCGAGCTTGATTTGATTTGGGTACTTGAACCCGAATTGGGTACTTGGACCCGAAATTGATTTGATTTGGGTACTTGGACCCGAGATTGGGTACTTGGACCCGAGCTTGATTTGATTTGGGTACTTGGACCCGGGATTGGGTACTTGGACCCGAGATTAGGTACTTGATTTAGGTACTTGGACCTAAGATTGGGTACTTGGACCTGAGCTTGGGTACTTGGACCCAATATTGAATTGAATTTGACTAACCTTTTAGTTGAGAAGTCTGACTGCTCTGGCTGTTTTATGCATTGTGATTCTTCACCCTCAGAATGGATCTTCATCCTTGGAGATTGGGTCTTCACCCTTGCAAATGGATCTTCATCCTTGAAAATTAGGTCTTCACCCTTGAAAAGTGGATCTTCATCCTTTGAGATCGGGTCTTCACCCTTGAAAATGATTTTTATCCATTGGAAGTCCAGTCTTTACCACGGCTTCAGCTCTTTTAGCTCGATTGATCTTTCGTCTTTTGCATCTTCATTCTTTTGAGAGTTCTAATTGTTCCATTCTTTTGTTCTTCCTTTTTGCAAAGATTTAGCTATTTTTAATTGGACCTTATATCCTCTCCTTGCCCCCCTGTGTGGCAAAATATTTGTAAGTGAGTTTAAAAATATTTGGTATATAAACTCAAAAAATTGAAAAGTAGAAACTTTGCCCCCTGTGTAGGCTCAAACCAAAGATTTTTTCCATGCAAGCTTTGATTGATGTTTTTGCCGTCTTGTTCTTTGCATAAGCATGCATTTCTTCTCTTTGCAAGATTACTGGAGCTTTCTCATGCAATGGGCTTTCCATGCCCCCCTTGATTCAATATCTTCTTTAGATTCTTTAATTCGCACGGTGTTTGCTGTTCATTTTGATGAAGAATAGACAATACAACTGTGATGTGATATGCTCATGTATGCATGATATGCATGATAATACTTACAGCGGTTTCATTGACTCACAAACCGAGGTGATCACCAGAAGTATTCTCATTGACTCCTTTTCGACGCTTGTTCAAGTCTTGCATTGGAATGATAGAAAGCTTTGCATTTATGGCTTTTATCTTAAAGATGTTGAAAATATGAATAATGGAGACCCCAAGCAGTAGAGTCAGGGATTCATCTATTTCAAACTATGTTTCAACATGTCAGTTGATAGCTTCTTCATGACCTTGCCAATAATCATTTCTTTTTCCCAATGTGTCCTTTGGAGGTTCAACATACTTCCCTTAACTTGAAGGCTTTGTATGACAAAACATTTTTTTGAATTTTGATTTTGAGATCAAATGTTCGCCTTGCCAAATTAATGTCAATGTACCTCAGGACTTGATTTTCCAAATTAACATATCTATAACATGACAACCCTAGTTACCGTACTAGACTCGGGAATCATTTCTATTTAAGCAAGAACTGTTGCACTTCAGATAGGCACATACACATTACTTGGCCAAAGGTCTCATTTGAGTTTAAACATTGTCTATCCCATATGCATGCTTATTCAAACTATCTCCACTAATAGATTCTAACTGCCAAGAGAGATTAACAGGTCTTTGATAGGCTTGAAATGGGGTCTATAAGGGACATGGGTTAAATGAAGGCCATTTTGAGATAGGAGCTGGTGTGACACAATGGACAAGCCTTCACACTATAAATTTCTTGTTTGAACTTTAGACAGTTTGGAGGCAATCTTGCTAGTCTCTAAATTCTTTCTAGCTTTTTAGCATTAATCTGGATCTTGATTAGGACAGCCTTTGCCCTTGCAAAAAGGTTTGGTTCCCAAATTCATTTCTTTTCTTCTTCTACCTTTTCTTTATTTCTCTTACTCTTCCCTTTCTTTGAGCATTTTATCATTTTGTCCTTCTTCCTTATAGAACTGTCAAGTGCAGAACTTTCAAGAACTGAATGGTCTTTCTCCTTTTCTTTGATTTTGATTGAATCTTTGGTTCGGTTGCACCAATTCAAGTAAAAATGGAAGCCTTTTGCTGCTTTAGGTAAAAGAGAACTCAATTGGCTTTTTGAACCCTTTTTTTTCTTGTTGTTTTTTTTTTCTTTTTCTTTCTTCTCTTTTTCTTTTTTTTTTCTCTCTTTTTTTTAGTTCTAGCTCAAACATAGTTGTCTCATTCATACTAGCTTGGGCTTCCAATAATGGATGAGTGGAGTGACATAAATCTTCTTTAACAGGGATAAATCAATTGTTACTCCGATGTTGTCTTGATAGATTGGAGATATTAGGTGAACTTCAACTACCCTTATGGTCTTGAAAACTTCAACTACCCTTATGCTCTTGAAAACATCAACTACACTTATGGTATTGAGAAACATCAACTACACTTGGGGTCTTGAGAACTTTAACTACCATTATGGTCTTGAGAACTTCAACTATCTTTATGGTCTTGACTATTCATTTCTTTCTTTGATCTTCTTGCCTTTTCACCTTTGTGATCATAAGACTTGTCAAAAGTATTACAACAGCTCAAGGTAGGTTGTTGAGGTTATATGCCAATGAAAAGAAAGCTAAAATTTTATGAAGGCTCAAAGGGACAACTAGGGATTAATATTTAATAGGGTGGATACTAGTTGTTGGCTAATCAAACAATGCCTAGATCATCTCTCCCTTAAATAAGCAGAGTTCAATTTTGCCTCGAAAGTTTGTCAAAGCATGTTCTAAGACTGACTAAGACCTAGACAAAGATAATTATGCAGGAGCCCTCTCTAAGTAAGCATACACAACTCAATGCTATAGAGCAATTCCCTCACCTAGTAAAGTCATTCAAGTCATGATGCATAAATATATTAATTCATGAATTATCAAGCTAGATTCCTCATTGGTTGAGCACCAAAATGAACAAAGACCAACAAAAATTTTGATGAAAGTAATTTATTCAAACAAACATAATTTAAAAAATAAGATTGTTCCAATTAAAATATGAAATAAAGTAAAATTGAAAAGCAACATTCAAGCTAAGGAAAGTTCATTGAGTTGGAGTCGAAGATGCTTTATTTATTTAGACATCTCAGGGGCACGGATTTTTTCCATCATCAAGGATCATTGCTTCATCATCCACAGTTAGTCCAAGCTTGCTCAGTAGCATATCATCTTTAGAAGCTTCTTTATCCATATCATGACAAGGTGACAAGATAAAACTCTTCATGAAGGTTGTAAGCGATGATGCCCTTCCAATTTTAGGCTGAGGATTATTCTTAGTGTTGGCCTTATCAGGTTCAAGCAGCTTTCCACTGTCAATTAAATCTTGGATTTCATGCCTTAATCGAACACATTTATCTGTCTCATACCCTTGCATTTGATGGAATTGGCAGAAGACCTTGGCATCAAAATTTGGCGGTAGAGGCTTATGTAGAGGCCGAGGTGCCAATGGTTGTAGCAAATCCATTTTCATTAGATTTTCTAGCATCTTTGACAAAGGCTCCCTTAAGTTTGAAAATTTACGCTTCTTTGTAGGCTCAGTTGTTGCATTTTCCTCAACACCTCCTTTTTCTCTTTGACTTTGCACACTAGGGTGATAGCCGCTCTTATTGCTCCACTTAGATAGCACATGGTTTGGTTGGTCTTGTAGAATAAGGATTGATCTCTCATTTTTCATTCAATTTCTATCAGTAGACATGTTCCTTGTTAATGTTGCATTTTCCTTCTTCCTTATGTCAATGGGAGATGCCTTACTAGCATTGTTGATTATCTCCAGGATTTCAATCAACTGGGTCTTCATAATTTCAACCAATTGATATCGTAGCTCAGCCATCCTAGCTTTGACAACTTCATCGACTATGTCCCTTAGCTGGTTTGCATCCATCCTTCCAATGAAGTACTTGAATCTAAATCAATGTTGTAGTTGATATCGTTGCATGCTCTTGAATTGTTGTACTTCAAGTCTATGAGCAAAAAAGGATCAATGTTATGAGATGCAAATGTATGCATGTATGCATGTATGCACAAACAAATCAACAAATAAAGATAAATAGGACGTTCCTTCCAACCTTAAAACATCCACACAAGAGTGGCGAGTCTCTTTTCCTAGGTATATGGTTAACCAAAATACCAACATGGGGTACCTTGCTTTCGAATAATTCCCTCGGACATTTCAACCAATAGTTATATTTTCGAAAATGGAAATCAATCTATGATAATTCCCAATAATTAGGTTTTAATCCATTCAACCAACTAAAGTAGCTTTTATGCTATATTGGATTAAAACAAAATTAAGAGGCTTATTATAAATAGATTTCTCACTTGAAAAGAGGTAACTAGTGATTCATGCCAAAAACAAGCCCATGGCTAATTTATTCTTAGTGTAAACTAGGCCCACAATTGATTTTTGGTATTTCATAATTGACCTAAATATATTTGCAAGCTCTTTGTAAAAAATAGTTTTGTTTCTAAGCCCATTGTAAAAGATTTAAAAAAATGGATTTTGGGCTTAGTATTTATGCCATGGGTCAAAGAATCTTTGATTTGTTTTTAGAAAAAATCTTATATCCAAAGACCATCTTGAAAAATTTTGAAAATATCTTTGGCCTTTTGGATTTTAAAGAAAAATTTATTTTGAGCTTACAATATACCTAGGTCATATTAGAAAAAGAACAAACCAAATAGGCCATGATTTAAGCCAAGATAAATCAACCATAGTCAAACAACATGCATTTGGGGTAAAACCTAAGGAAAGTAACTAGGCCAATTACATGAGCTTTAGTCTTTGGGTAGAAAGGCTTAGGTTCCCATAGAAAGTATATACCAAATGGTACAAGGCTATGAGTGATTATGCCATGCTCGATCTCCATACCTTGAGTGAAAGTATGGTATCCCTTACATAACATAACACGGGTAACACGGGCGTCCTAACTCACGCACACGATGCAATCTAAGATGATGCAATGGATAATATCATTATAAGAAAGAATAGAATAATATAAAGACCAATGGAATCAACTTCTCTTATCCCCAGTGGAGTCTCCACTGTGAGCGGGGATTTTTGCCCCTACTCCCGATGGAATGGTTCTTGCGACTTCGGCACTATTTAGGCTCGGGGCCTTAGAGAACATGGACCTAAGTCCGGAGAAAATGGAGTCACCACCCGGACGGGCCGGGAAAAAGAAAGGGGTGGATGACTCGATTTCTAAGGAATCCCCAACCCCTTAATGGGTTCGGAAAGTTGGGTACGTGTGGGGAAGGTGAGAAAAGGCCTAGCACCCCCACAACGCCCGGTTCATTGGAACTGGCCTCCTTTATAGGTCTTAATATTATAAAATTCTTAAATATAATAATATTATCCATATTACACACAATAATTAAAAGAAAGCATCAATATATTAAAATTAAAGTAATGTCCAAACAAAGTAAAACAAATAAATGGACACCCATCCAAGGATGGAAACATGTCCTTACATCACATGCCTAGATAGGATACCCACCAAAAGGTAGAAACATGCCCTTTACATAAGTTCTAAAATAGAAAATCAAATTAAATTGCATGATGTTTAACTAATGAGGTACCCACCAAGTGGAAACATACCTCTTACAACTTTTGGAAGTCTAAATTAATTGATAAAAGTAAATAATCATCCATAAATAAATCATTCATTAAAAGTATTTAAATAAAATAAAATAAACATCCATCCATGATAAATTAAATAAATCACGTATTGAATTTAAATAAATTAAAGCATAAGAAATAAATCAAAGCATAATCAAGTATGGAATTGAATGAAGCAAATAAAAGTTCAAGTATAGCTACTATTTCCATTTAGGTTTTTTTTATCTCATGTGTTAAGGTTTTGGAAATTTCTAAAATTAAGCTGCTGTGACTTTTTATGGAATTAAAATAAATTAAGGTTTTATGTTTTAAAAGGTTGGTAAGACTCTTTGATTAAATAAATTAAGGTTTGAATGGTGAAATTATGAAACTAGGGTTTTGAATACCTTAAAATACTTAAATTTGTGATTTGTGATTATTGAATTTTAAGCTACTGTGCAATTTTTGAGTTTTTATGTTTTTATATGTTTTAAAGGGATTAGGGTTCATAAAAATTAGGGTTTAAGGTTTTAAAGGGGTTAGGGTTCATTGTTTTAGGTTTAAAAGATGAATTTTGAATTTTGGCTTTGAAATTAGGGTTCACGGGTAATGAATTTGAATTAGAGTTTTAAAAAGCAATTTGATGATTTATGAAGTTTTATGAATTTAAACACATGGATTGAAGTTTTTATAAGTAGAAAAGATGTTTTTTAAGGCTTTTTGAATGAAATAGAACCTACTTTAAAATCTTAAAAGAAACAGAATTTGATTTTGATTTTGTTGAAAAATATGTTCAATTAGAGTTTTACGATTTTTAAGAAGAAAAAATAACAATTTTAAGTCTTTTTAGAAAAGAAGGTCACGTTTTAGTGTTTTAATCTTGGAAAAATCAAATTAAAGCTCTAAAATTTTTTATTCAAAGAACCTTAAATTTTATAGATTTGGCTACTGTGTAACATAAATCAAAAAGAATTTAACATACCTTCTTTTGTTGATTCTCCAAAAAATAACTCTTCTTGGATGAACTAGCTCCAAAGACAAGCCTTTGTTGCCCTTGAATTGCCTAATTCGTGATGCTCCTCCCTTTAAAAATCAATTGAATTGATTTCACTTTTCCTTCACTAATTTGGTTTCAAAACCTCAAGCTCCTGTGAAAATTTTTTCCTCTCCCAATTTGGTTCTATTGATCCTTATTTATAATGGTTTTTAGGTTATTTATTCCTAATTAACTAAGGTAAATAATATTAATAAAAAAGAAATTAAAACCTAATTGGATTAGGTTTCAAAAATTTGGGTCAAAAAAATTTGCGCTGGCAAAAACTGTGGCAGCGGCCCCGTGGCTGGCCAGCCAGTGGGCGTGCCAGCCCGCAGGAAATTCTTGCGGGTGGCTATTTTGCCCGCAGGAATTTCCTGCGGGCGAAATAACTTGCCCCGCAGGACCTGCGGGGGAAATAACTCGACGGGCCCGACGGGTGAGCTGCTGCTGGCCCGACGGGCCCGCGCGACCACTTTTTGTTGCCGATTTTTTTTTCGACTACGATTTTTATTTTTAATTTTTTTTTGTTTATTTTTATTTTTTATTAATAAAAATTAGATAATAAAGCAAAAACTATTTCATTAAAATTATTTTCGACCAATTAGACAACAAAAATCATTTTGGACTAAATAAAGCATATTGGATCGGATTGGGTCAAAAATTAAGGGTCTACAGGATCATTCTTAGTGTTGGGCTTAATAGGCTCAGGCAACTTTCCACTGTCAATCAAATCTTGGATTTTATGCCTTAAGTGAACACATTTATCTATCTCATGCCCTTGCATTTGATGGAATTGACAGAAGACCTTGACTTCAAAATTTGGTGGTTGAGGCTTATGTAGAGGCCGAGGTGTCA
This sequence comes from Garcia nutans, assembly GCA_947685225.1. Classification (NCBI taxonomy): domain Eukaryota; kingdom Viridiplantae; phylum Streptophyta; class Magnoliopsida; order Malpighiales; family Euphorbiaceae; genus Garcia; species Garcia nutans. The sequence goes on from CANTUV010000040.1 coordinate 14,847,844, forward strand.
ATGGTTGTAGCAAATCCATCTTCATTAAATTTTCTAACATCTTTGATAAAGGCTCCCCCAAGTTTGAAAATTTACCCATCTTTGTTGTCATAGTTGTTGCATTTTTCTCAACACCTCCTCTTTCCCTTTGACTTTGCCCACTAGGGTGATAGCCGCTCTTATTGCTCCACTTAGATATCACATGGTTTGGTTGGTCTTGTAGAATAGGGATTGATCTCTCATTTTTCATTCGAATCTCTATCAGTAGATATGTTCCTTGTTAATATTGCCTTTCCTTCTTTCTTATGTCAATGGGAGATGCCTCATTAGCATTGTTGATGATCTCTAGAATTTGAATCAACTGGGTCCTCATAATTTCAACCAATTGATCTCGTAGCTCGGCCATCCCAGCTTTGACAACTTCATCAACTATGTCCCTTAGCTGGTTTGCATCCATCCTTGAAATGTTGTAGGTGGTGTCGTTGTATGCTCTTGAATTGTCGTACTCTAGGTCTGTGAGCCAGAGAGGATCAAGCATATGTGATGCCAATGTATGTATGTATGCATGTATGCATGAACAATTAACAAACAAGGACAAATAGGACGTTCCTTCCAACCTTATAACATCCATACACGAATGGTGAGTCTCCTTTCCTAGGTATATGGTTAACAAAATACCAGCATGGGGTATCTTTTATTCGAATATTTCCCTCAGACGCTTCAACCAATAGTTATATTTTCAAAAATGGAAATCAGTTTATAATAATTCCCATTAATTAGGTTTTAATCCATTTAACCAACAAAAGTAGCTTTTATGCTATATTGGATTAAAACTAAATTAAGAGGTTTATTATAAGTAGATTTCTCACTTGAAAAAGTAACTAATGATTCATTCCAAAAATGAGCCCATGATTAATTATTCTTAGTATAAACTAGGCTCACAGTTGATCTTTAGTATTTCATACTTGACCTAAATATTTTTGCAAGCTCTTTGTAAGAAAAGGTTTGGTGAAAATAATTTTGTTTCTAAGCCCATTGTAAAAAGATTTTAGAAAAAACATATTTTGGGCTTAGTATTTGGGCCATGAGCAAAAGAATTTTTGATTTATTTTTAGAAAAGTCTTATGTCCAAAGACCATCTTGAAAAATTTTGAAAATAGCTTTGGTCTTTTGGATTTTAAAGAAAAATTTATTTTGAGCTTACAATATACTTAGGTCATATTAGAAAAAGAACAAACCAAATAAGCCATAATTTAAACTAAGATAAATTAACCATAGTCAAAAAACATACATTTGGGGTAAAACCTAAGGAAAGTAACTAGGCCAATTACATGAGCTTTAGTCTTTGGGTAAAAAGGCTTAGGTTCCCATAGCAAGTATATACCAAATGGTATGAGGCTATGAGTTGTTATGCCATGCTCGATCTCCATACCTTAAGTGAAAGTATGGTATCCCTTACATAACACAACATGGGTAACACGGGCATCCTAACTCACGCACACGATGCAATCTAATATGATGCAATGGATAATATCATTATAAGAAAGAATATAATAATATAAAGACCAACAAAATCAACTTCTCTTATCCCCAGTGGAGTCGCCACTGTGAGCAGGGATTTTCGCCCCCACTCCCGGTGGAATGGTTCTTGCAACTTCGGCACTATTTAGGCTCGGGGCCTTAGAGAACACAGACCTAAGACCGGAGAAAATGGAGTCGCCACCTGAACGGGCTGGGAAAAAGAAAGGGGTGGATGACTCGATTCGTAAGGAATCCCCAACCCCTTAATGGGTTCAAAAAGTTGGGTACGTGCGGGAAAGGTAAGAAATGGCCCAGCACCCCCCCACAACGCCCGGTTCATTAGAACCGGCCTCCTTTACAGGTCTTAATATTATAGAATTCTTAAGTATAAGAATATTATCCATATTACACGCAACAATTGAGATAAAGCATCGTTATATTAAAATCAAAGTAATATCCAAGCAAAGCAAATAAATGGACACCCATCCGAGGATGGAAACATATCCTTACATCGTTCATGTCTAAAATAAATAGGACACCCACCAAAAGGTAGAAACATGTCCTGTACATTGGTCTAAAATATAAAAGTAATTTAAATTACAAGATATTTAACTAGTGAGGTTCCCACAAAGTGGAAACATACCTCTTACAACATTTGGAAATCAAAAATAAATTGATAAAAGTAATTAACCATTCATAATAAATAAATCATTATCAAAGATATTAAACATCAATCAAAATATATAATAAGCATTCATCCATGATAAATTAAACAAATCAAGCATTGAAATTAAATAAATCAAAGCATATAATAAACTACATAATCAAATCTAAAATTAAATATTGCAATAATTATATAATTTAGAGTTCAAATCTTAAAATAGAATTTTAGAATTTTAGTTACTAAATTAGGGCTTTGGAAAAAGGAAAGTTAAATACGCGGACTCATAATTGACCCCTTCAACGAGCCCATTGACTTCTAGGATTATAGGTTTTGGTGTTGAAAATTAAGATTTTAGGGTTTAGAATTTAGAAAATAGGGTTTTGAAATTGGAAGAAACTAATGTTATTTTTTAAGTGAATAATGCTACTGGATGTTTTAAAGATTTAGGGTTTTGGATGTTTTATGAAAATAATGTTACTGTGATTTAAAATAAATAGGTTTGGTAACAGATTGTTATTTTAGTTTTACTATATTTGATTTGAATGTTTAGGTTTATAAGGTTTTAAGGATTAGGTTTAGGGTTTAGGAAAACTAGGGTTTATGGTTTTGGTTTTGAGGGAATTAGGGTTTTTAGTGTTTCGAAAAATATGTTTGGTTTTAGGATAGAAGAAAATAGTTTAGAGTTTTTGTAAAGTTTTTGGAAACAAGCAAAACGATTTAAGGATTTTAGAAACAAAAAAGTATTTTTTTAGGGTTTTTAGAAATAAAAGGATCAATTTAGGGTTTTAAAGTTTAAAAGAAATAGGTTGAACGATTTAAGGTTTTTGGAAAACAAAGAAACGAATTAAGATTTTTAAGGCATTTAGAAATAGAGGAAATCACTTAAGGTTTCTTGAAACAAAGATCAAGTTATTACATCTTCAAAGATTGAAGTTTTGAGTGTATAATCTTATGAATCAAATAAAGAATGAAGCTACTGTAAGAAATAAAAGAAATTAAGAATTCAAACCTTCGTTTATTGGTTCCACCAAAAATTGCTTCTTGGATGAGCAAGGACAAAGGCAAGATGGTTGCCTTTGATGGATTGATTTGATTGCTTCCTTCCCTCTCTAAGAAATACGATTGTTTTACTGACCTAAAAATTTTTAAAGTTCGATCCCTCTCTTTCTAAGTTTTTCCTTCACTCGACTGTCCTCCCTTCTGTGTATTTTTTCAGTGTTATTTATAGGAGATTTATATGATTAAGTCAATTTGTTTATGGAAACTATCATTAATTAGGAAAAGGAAACCGAAACCAAATAGAATTTGGTTTCGAAAAAAATTGCGTCGAAAAAATTTCACTAGCAAAAACTGCAACGGGCTGTGAGAGTTGCAAGGGACTGCGTGTAAAATTGGGGGGCGTGGGCTGCTAGGCCATTTCACTTGTAGGTTTTTCCTGCGTGCAAAATGGCAAAGCCATTTTGCCCGTAGGAAACTCCTACAGCCCAAGCTTTAGGTGACCAATTTTTTCGTCGCAGATTTTTTCGTAGCCGATTTTTATTTTTATTTATTTATTTGTTTATTATTATTATTATTATTTGTTTATTATTATTCACTTCACCATTTTTAACTAAAATAAAGATAAAAATACCACAAAAATTATTTTGGACTATTTAAAATATATTGGACCGGACCGGGTCAAAAATTAAGGGTCTACACCACCCTTTTCTTTTTCCTAGCTCGTTTAGGTAGCGATTCTATTTTCTTCTGGTTTAGGCCCATGTTCTCTATGGCACTGAGCCTAACAGTGCCAAAGTCATAAGAACCATTCCACCGGGAGTGGGGGTAAAAATCCTCACTCACAGTTAGCGAACATAGTTCTCGTGTCGAAGAAAGATGAAATAATTAGGATCTTTGTGGACTATAAAGACTTGAACAAGGCTTCCCCTAAAGATGATTTTCCTTTGCCCTATATAGATATACTTATTAATAGTGCAACCTCTAGCGTGCTAAAATTGTTCGTAGATGGATTTTTAGGATACAATCAGGTGTTAATAGCGCATGAGGATAAGGCTAACACTGCCTTCATCACTACGTGGTATATTCTGCTAGAGGGGATGCCATTTGGGTTAAAGAATACTGGACCAACCTACCAGAGGATGGCTACCACCTTGTTTCATGACATGACATACAAAGAAGTTGAGGTCTATGTTGATGATATGATGGTAAAGTTAGATACAAAGGAGCAACATTTTTAAAACTTAGAAATTTTCTTTGAAAGAGCAGTAAAGTATAAGCTAAGGTTGAACCAGAAGAAGTGTGTGTTTGGAGTTACTTCCGGCAAGTTGTTAGGACACGTGATTGGTCCAAATGGTATTGATATTGACCCCAACAAAGTTAAGGTAATCAGGGATATGCCAGCCTCTAAGACGGAGAAGAAAGTTTGGGGGATTATTGGCAGGTTATAGTACATTAGCAAGTTCATAGCAAAGCTTACCACAATATGTGAACCCATCTTCAAATTACTTAAAAATAACTAGCCAGCGAAATAGAATGATGAATGTCAAAAGGCCTTTAAGGGTATTAAGGAATATTTGTTGAATCTACCTATTTTAATGCCACCTAGACCTAGTACACCTTTATTACTATACTTAGTAGTAGAAGAAGAATCAATAGGAGTAATACTAGCCCAAGTAGATGAATTGAGAGTTGGGTATGCAATTTATTATTTGAGGGAGACAACTTCATTGATCGAAAAATATGGCAGATGGTTGATAATTTTAGAAGAATTTGAAATTGAGTATATAACAAGAAAAACCATCAAAGGAAGAGCAGTAGCAAAATTCCTAGCCCAACGGGCATTTTCGGATAGTGAGGAAGTAGTTTTGGAATTTCTCGATGAACATTTAGAGGCCATAAGATACAAGGATGAAAGATGTACTTTGACATAGCAGTAAATAGAAAGGGAGCTGGCCTAGGTGTAATTTTGGAATCACTAGAAGGGGAGCTCATCCCTCTAGCCAAGAAGTTAAAGTTTAGGGCAACCAATAATATGGTAGAGTACAAAGCATGTATTTTTATCCTTGAAGTCCTAATGATCATGAAGATTGATAAAGTATAGGTCTTTTGATGATTATTTGTTAGTGGTATCCCAAGTGAATGGAGAGTGGGAGTTGAAAGAAGAGAAGTTAAAGCCATACCATGATTACTTGACCATGATGAAGAAGAACTCTAAGGAGTATAGGTTTATACACCTACCAAGAGAGGAAGACCAAATGGCCGATGCCCTAGCCATCCTGGCTTCAGTATGGAAGGATCATGTTAAATTATTTCTTAAGCCTTTAGTTTTGACCAGTTCATCAACTCCTTGCTATGAGTATAAAATGGTCTTGGAAACTGATACAGACCATGATGTATGGTATGACACAATAAGATGGTTCTTGAAAAGTAGGGAATACCCGCAAGATGCAACAAAGGGAGAGAGAAGAGTTATAAGACAATGGTCCTTGCAATGCATAACCTTTCATGGTGAGTTGTATCGAAGATGGCCTAATGGACTGCATTTAAGATGCTTGAGAAAGTCTGACATTGAGCAGAACATGTTGAAAATACATGCAGGAAGTTGTGGATCCCACATGAACAGGTTGGCCCTTGTTAAGAAGATAATCCGATAAGGCTACTATTGGTTTACCATGAAAGAGACTTTATTGATTTTGTGAAGAAGTGCCAGTAGTGTCAGATGTACAAAAACTTGAATCACTTACCATGTAATATCCCAAGTGATACCCTAAAATTTTGGAACGCTTATTGTTGTAATTGAATTAAATGATATTAAGAGTATATTTGATTAGGTGAGAAGATATAAAGAAGGTGTGTGTATATGTTGTATATATAGAGATATATACAACATATACAAGTCAATGTTTTAATTATGGTCAAATGAGATAATTGATCATTTTAAATAAAAATTAAATATAAGTGGAAGATGATATTTATATTATTATAATATTTAATTGCTTGGTTGAAATTTAAAGAGAGTTTTTGTGTGGTTAAGAGAGGAGATTGGCTTTGACTTGAGGGAAGCTCATCTTCATCTTCTTCATTCTTCTCCAAGAGCCAGCCATCACCATTGCCAAAGGGAAAGAGAGGTTTTGTTGATTCCTAACTCAAGCAATTGAAGGATTTCAAGAGATCAAGTTGGAGTTTTAAGGATTTTCTTCACTTTTGGTAAGTTTCTAACTTGTTTCTTTGTGTTTTTTTGGAGTTTGTGTATTTGAGTTTAATGAATGGTTATTGTAGATGTGTTTTTGGTTGGTTTAGTATGTTTGAAGTGTTTGGTTTTATTAACTTTGATTTTGGGGTTGAATTGAAGAGAAAAGGGTTAAGTTTGGAGAAGAAAACAAGAGTTGTGGGTGTTGTGACTTTGAGTTGTGAATATGGTTGTGATTGTATGTTAATGTATATAATTCAGTTGTTTTGATGTTATGTAAGTTTATTTTGGTATATTGATGGTTTTGGTTAAGTTTTCTTAGAGTGAAAAAGGGTAAAAAAAAAGAGGTTTGTTGGATGTGTCATTTTTTATGCGATTTCAGGTTTTTGGTCTGACACGCCTAGTAACACGGCCATGTCTTTGGGTGTGTTATTGGTTCTATTTTTAGTGTGGGTGACATGAGCAGTGATGTGCCCATGTCACTGAGCATGTCACAGCTTCTGTGTTGGAGTAGTATTGACACGTCCAGTGACACGCCCATGTCACTGAGCGTATCATAGCTACTGTGTTGTTGGTGGATTGACACGTCCAGTGACACTCCCACGTCACTGAGTGTGTCATAGCCACTGTGTTTGAGGAGAATTGACATGTGCAGTGACACTGAGTGTGTCAAAGCTTCTATGTTGTGGGTTTAGGGCATGGCCAGGGACACGCCCGTGTTGTTGAGCGTGTCACGTGTAGGGTTTGCCCTAGTTATCTCTTATCCTTATTTTCTTATGTGTATCACTAAGTGAGTTTGTATAATCACATTTGGATTAGGTTTTGAAGAGAATTGAGTTGTACCAATCCAAGTGTTGAAGGATTCTTGGAAGAGGAGGTTGTCAGATTGGTGATTGTTGCTCTTAGAGGTAAGTACAAACCTTACATGACTTTGGGGACGTAACACATTTGGTTGGAAAATGTGTTAGGTTACCTATTATATTATTGATATACGAGAATGGTGCTATGTTTTGAATTATGTGAACTATGTGAAATATATGTTGAGGATTCAAAATATATGAATAATGTAATTTGTTATGTATACCCTAATGATGAAATGTGAAGCCATTGACGATGGTTATAATGATATAAATGAAATATTTGGGGCATTGTGCCTAGATGATCATGAGAAAATGAGAATGGATTTGATAATGAAATTATGAAAGAATTGTGTGCCTAGTATGCTATTCAATTTTTAGAGTTTTATTGTTGGCGGCATTCCTAAAAGTAACAATCCCTTGAAGCTGGGTTGGGCTTGGTCCTTGAAGCCAAGTTGGGTTGATGCTGAGCTCCCCTTGAAGCTTGGTTGGGCCTAGTCCTTGAAGCCTAGTTGGGATGTACATATGAGGTAATCCTAATTGTGATAATGATTTGCCTATGGGCTTGATAAATGTGATTATTGGACCAAAAGAGTAGCTCCGGAATTTGAATGGCATATTAGTTTCTTTTGGGCCCATGCTTGTCTTTGTTTTAACGTGAACTATGAATATTGGAATAATTGAACAATGTACTGAGATTTAATGTTATGAAATATGATATCCTTATATTATTGCTTTAAATTCTTGAAAATGTGACATTGGCATTACATTTGAATCGCATTATTATCAATGTTTGTACCACTAAGCCTTTGGCTTAGTACGATTGTGATTTATCGCGCAGGTGGCAGGGTAGATCCGGTTGAGCCAGACAGTTCAGCTAGACCGAGTTGAGTCTAGGCTTGTGATCCCTTGTGAAGTGTTGATTGTTAGACTTCAAGATCTGAGACGAACTGCTAAGCATGTATAAACTCTATATTTTTGTATATATTGTTTTTGATGTATACATATGTATATTGTAATATCCCAAAATATACCCTAAAAGTTTTGGAGTTATTGTTATATTTGGAGTTAATGTATATGTTTAATGGAAGTAAAAAGGGGAAATATTATAAGATGATATATATATAAGGAAATATGGGAATATAAATACCATATAAAAGATATATACATATACATCACATATACATGGGATATAAAGTGGTGTAGGGAAAGTGAGTTATGTATATATTTTTATAATTAATTAATTAATAATTATGATGATAAGGACAAAAAGAAAAAGAGAAAAGAAAGTCAAAGGTTGGAAGAGAGTGTGTGGTGGAGATTTATTGTTTTTATTATTATTGTTATTGTTATTATTATTATTATTATTATATATATATTTGAGATAAGAATAAGAAGAGAAGAAAAGGAAAAACGTGTTCTTCTTCTTCTTCTTCTTTTTGGTCGAGGGAGAGAGAGAGAGAGAGAAGCTAGAGAGAGAAGGAGGTGATTTTGCTTTTATTTACACCAAATACTTAAGGATTTCAAGTGGATAGTGAAGATTTGGCTAAGAATCCAAGTAAGTTCTCTTTCTTGATTTCTTTGGTTTATTTGAAGTTGTATGAAGGTTTGATTGTTGATAATTGAAATTAGGGTTGTATTATTGTAGTATGTTGGAGTATGTTTGATTTAATTAGGTTGGTGTTGGTGATTGAAGAGCAAGAGTTGTGTTTAGTGGAATTTCTTTCTGTTTTACAACTAGTAAAGGCTATGACTTGTATGATTTTTAATTAAATATAGAAAAATGTTCCTGAAGTGAATTTTTGATATGTTGTGCCTATATGAGTCTAGAATGACTGAAAAATATGTTGATTCGATTTTGGAATGGTTATGATTTTGGAAAGATTATTTTTATTAGACCTGTTCCAGCAGGTACCTTAACTGAGACAGCTATATTTCGGGATTTTTAATAAAATGTAGAAAAATTATATTCAATTGAATTTTGGATATGTTGTTGCTTAATGAGTCTAGTATTTGAGAAAAATAATTTGGAACCAAGTTGATTGAATTTAATTTATGGAATTCACAAAGTTTAGAACTGCTGCCAGGATGCAGGGCAATTGGGGCAGTCTGTTTGGGTGAACTATTTGACCAAGATTTTGTGTTCAGTTTGATCTGAAATTTTAAAGGAATGATTTTAAGATGTAAAATTAAGTTCTGTAAAAATTTTAGAGTTTTTAGTCAAGTATATTATTTTATACAAATTTTCAAAATAAGGATAAAATTTAGTCTAAAACCAGAATTTACTATTCATATGGTCATTTTGCTAATATTCCTTTTGGATTAGGTTGTGAAGAGGTTGAATTGCCCTAATCTAACTGTTGAGGATTCTTGGAAGAGTAGGTGTATAGAGTGGTGTAAGTTGGTTTTAAGGTAAGTACAAAGTTTATATGATTGCACTTATTTACATGAATTAAGACTTAACACATTTGTTTGTAAATGTGTTAAGTGAATTACTATATTGTCAATATAATTTGATTAAGGTTATGATGGGATGATGTGAAAGATATGAAGATCATTCAAATAGGTATGTACAATGCAATTTGTTATGATAAATATTGTAATGATGAATTGTGCTAATGTGTTTTGAGAAATGATGAAATGTATTGTAATTGTGGTTGGTAATAATGATTGAAATGAAATAAATAGACATGTTGATTATATGATGATGAATTTAAGATATATGCTCAATATAATTGTTTATGTATACTTGAATGATGAAGTGCTATAATATGAATTGAAATATGATAAGAGATGAAGCCATTGTGATTGGCTATGATGAATCAAATGAGATGTGAAGCCATTGTGTTGGCTATGAGAATGTAAATGAATTATAATTGAGGCATGGTTGCCTGTTTTGAATATGAAATGAATTGAGAAAGAAATGTACAAAGATATAAATGAAAAGAGTTGTGTCTAATATGTTAATTCAACTTTCAGAGTTCTGGATTTGACGGCATGCCTAAAACATATGAAATGTAACAGTCTAGCCGGGTTGAGGATCTCCTCAAGTTGTTGAGTTGATGGTCCAAGAGACTGGGTCTGTTACAAGTGTTAACAGTCTAGCCGGGTTGAGGATCTCCTCAAGTTGTTGAGTTGATGGTCCAAGAGACTGGGTCTGTTACACTATATGAATTATAAATGTGAAATATATGAAAAGTAACAGTCTTGCCGGGTTGAGGATCTTCTCGATTAGTCGGGTTGATGGTCCAAGAGACTGGGTCTGTTACACTATCTATGGATAGAGATATGATATATGTTGCCTACGAGCTTGATTATTGTGATTATGGATCAAAGCAGTAACTCTGAACTTTGAATAACATATTAGTGTGTTCTGGGCCCAGGTCTGTCTTGATTTTCGATGTAGTTTATGAAACGTGAAATGAATGAATAATGAAATCTATAGTTGCCTTAATTGGAAATGAAATGTTATGAAATATGTTATGTAATATGTATATTGATATGTTCCTTGTGAGTAGTAGTGATGGAATTGTGGTTGGTGTTATTGATATGTATGCATGTATGCAATATATGAGATTAGTTGAGATATGTGTAAAATGTAATTGAAAAGGGAAACTACGATAAGAAACTAACATTACTTAAAGTTAGTATATGGATATACGTTAGAATTTCTGTATTGTATGTTTATATTATTCATTTGTACTACTAAGCTCTCGGGCTTAGCGCGGATGTGTTAATCGCGCAGGTGAGTAGATGGTAGATCTGAAGTCTTTCGTTTTACCACAAGAAGAGTAAGAGTTTGTCGAGACCAACTAGAAGGTGATGCATGCATGTAAAATTTTTTAATATTGTATATTGACTAAAATGTTTTGTTACTATATATTTGGATTGTTTTGAGAAGTAAGGATTTTTTTTAATTATAATGAACAGTGACATTCTTATACTTTATATACTTACTGTATGTATACGAGGTATATGTATAGTACTTATATAGGGTATGAGGGTGTTACAATTATTTAGCGCCTTTTTAACTGTAACGACCCTCCCCGACCAGGTCGGCTGCCCGGCCCACTAGTGGCTTACGGCCCGGCCATTTCACCACCTGGGCTCGGAGTCCGCAGGAGGCAAGCGATCGCTACAGTACTGGACAGCCCTCGCGGCCCACCCAGCAGGAATTTGTTTATTTGGCTCCCTAAGGAGTCGCCTCCCTGGATCGAACCCCTGACCTCCCACTTAAGAGAGCCAGCGAGAACTATCCAGTACCATTTCTGCTACTAGCAGAAATGGTACTGGATAGTTCTCGCTGGCTCTCTTAAGTGGGAGGTCAGGGGTTCGATCCAGGGAGGCGACTCCTTAGGGAGCCAAATAAACAAATTCCTGCTGGGTGGGCCGCGAGGGCTGTCCAGTACTGTAGCGATCGCTTGCCTCCTGCGGACTCCGTGCCCAGGTGGTGAAATGGCCTGGCCGTAAGCCACTAGTGGGCCGGGCAGCCGACCTGGTCGGGGAGGGTCGTTACATATATTCCACTACATTTTTTGCTGCTTATTAAACAAATGTTTTGGATAAACTTTTGGTGCAATGAAGATATGTGTATATGTATTTTAACAAGGAATGTTTTATATATTACTATTTATAATGATGATTTGATGTTAAAGTTTTAAAGAATTGTTTGCTTCAAATAGACTGTGACATTCTTGTATCTCATATACATATAATACATGTGGGTTTATGTGGTGTATGTATATGGGGTTTAGGGGTGTTTCAATTGTTTTGGTATTAGAGTCTAGGTTTGAGGTTCTCAACCTAGGTGAATTGTAAGAAAAAGAAAATTTTGGTTTTTAAAATATGGTTTTTAAATAAGATACATGCATTGGTACTGACAGTTTCTAATCTTTAATGAGATAATTTCTGCTGTGTTCGCAAATATATAGGTAGTAAGGGCATCTCAGTCACATCGATCCATAGAAGGTAGTGCTGAGGGTGTAGCTCTTGTTGAGGGTAGAGATGGAGCTAGGGTTGAGATAGCTGGTGAGGCACCTGCTCTTGTGCCAGAGAGACCAGCTACTGATGAGGTTCTGCCGGTTTGGTTATGGCATATGGTAGAATTGTTGAGACAGGCTCCAGTGCAGTAACCGCCACCGCAATCACAGCCACAGGTACCGGTGAGGCAGTATGATAAATTGAGGAAGTTTGGAGCCGAGGACTTCTTTGGCACTACAGATCCTGTAGTAGCTGAGCAATGGTAGGATAGAGTTCAGAGGGTATTCATTCAACTGCAAGCTACTTCTGAAGAGAAATTTGATTATGCTAGATCCCTTCTGCAGAGAGATGCATATGATTGGAGGAAGATGGTTCCACATGCGATGGATGATCCACAGACCTTGACTTATGGTGATTTTCTGCGGGAGTTTGAGCAAAAGTATACTCCGAGGGAGTATAAAGATGCTAAGAAGATAGAATTTCTGAATTTAAGACAGGATAACCGGACAGTGACAGAGTATGAGATAGAGTTCATCCGATTGAGTCATAAAGCCGGTGGGATTATTTCAGATGAGATAGACCGGTGTAGGAGATTTAAGGAGGGGTTGAGACCCTCTATCATGTGTATTGTTGTTGGTTCTCCATACCAAGATTTTTCTCAGTTGGTTGCAGTTGCCAGGAGTGTTGAGAGAGCACAGGGTATTGCAGCAGCTACTACTGAGGAGGAGACTAGAGTTAAGAGACCCCAGTTTAAGGCAGGGTCTTCATCTATGAAGAGAGGCAGAGGAAGCTTTGTTCCGAGGGTCAGTAGGAGTCAGAGGCAGTCTAGTAGGTCAGTTTAGTATCAGAGGCAGAGACCAAGGCCTACAGTTTCTGTAGCTAGTGCACCGACTCCAGTGGTTGATAGGTCTACTCCACCTACATGTGTCCGTTGTGGTAGGGCACATGGGGGTGCTTGCTGGAAGACGGGTGGACCAGGAGTGTGTCTTAGATGTGGGTCACCAGAATATTTTATCAAAGATTGCCCTGAGCTACCGGAAGATAGACAGACAAATAATGCAGCTTCTCAACCCAGTGTTAGAGGAGATCGAGGGGGCAAAGGTTTTAGTAGAGGTGGTCAACCCGGGATTAGTCAGAGAGGAGGCTCTACAGCCAAAGGTAGTAGATCAGATGATGCAGGGCCATCACAACAAGTGTATGTGATGCAGAGGCAGCTGGATGCTTCAGCCGTTATTGCGGGTACATTTTCTTTATTTGTCATTTCAGTTCTTGCTCTTATTGATCCATGATTTACTCATTCATATGTAAGTGCATCTATTTTGTCTGTGTCTGAATTGCATTATGAGTCCCAAGGATTTGATGTCTTGGTGACAAAACCTTTAGGACATAGTGTGGTAGTTAGCAAGGTGTATCGTAATAGTTCAGTTATGCTACAGGATGAGGAGTTCTTGGGTGATTTGATTGAAATGTCTTTTAAGGAGTATGAATTGATCTTAGGCATGGATTGGTTGTCTAAGCACAAGGCTGTGGTAAACTGTCAAAAGAAGTGTGTTACCCTGAGAACCAGTGATGGTAGAAATGTTATGGTATCTAGTAAGTAGGGACAACTTGCATCCATGTTTGTTTCGGCTGTTGCAGCTAGGAGGTTGTTTTGGAAGGGATGTGAGGCTTATTTTGCTCATGTTATAGATACCAGAGTAGTGGGATCTCAGCTTGATAGTATACCCACAGTTGCTGAATTCCAAGATGTTTTTCCTAAGGAGTTGCCAGGAGTACCCCCTAGGAGAGAGGTTGAGTTTGGTATCGATTTGTCGCCTGATACTACTCCATCTCTATTACTCCCTATCGAATGGCACCTGCCGAGTTGAGAGAATTGAAGGTGCAGTTGCAGGAGTTGTTGGACAAAGGGTTTGTTTGCCCTAGCGTGTCTCCATGGGGAGCTCCTATTTTGTTTGTAAAGAAGAAGGATTGTACTTTGAGACTGTGCATTGATTATAGGTTATTGAATAAGGTGACTATCAAGAATAAGTATCCTTTGTCTAGGATAGATGATCTCTTTGATCAGTTGAAAGGAGCAGCAGTATTCTCCAAGATTGATTTAAGATCAGGGTACCATTAGTTGAGAGTCAGAGCTGAAGATGTATCTAAGATAGCTTTCCTCACAAGGTATGCGCATTATGAGTTCTTGGTGATGCCTTTTGGATTGACGAATGCACTAGTAGCTTTTATGGATTTGATGAATAGGGTGTTTAGACCCTATTTAGATCAGTTTGTGGTGGTCTTTATCGATGATATTTTGGTGTATTCGCATAATGAAGAGGATCATAATAAGCATCGACGGATTGTATTATAGACTTTGAGAGAGAAACAGTTGTATGCTATGTCTAAATGTGAGTTTTGTCTTGATCAAGTGATTTTTCTCGGTCATGTGGTTTCAGCAGATGGTATAAGAGTTGATCCGAGTAAAGTTGAGGCCATTTTGAATTGGAATCCACCGAAGACAGTGACTGAAGTTATAAGTTTTCTGGGTTTGACGGGTTATTATCGCCAGTTTGTGAAGGGTTTTTCTTTGATAGCTACTCCACTCACCAGATTACATCGAAATGGAGGACAGATCGGTGTCAAGCAAGCTTTGAGCAGTTGAAAGAGATGTTGACACAAGCTTCTATTCTTACCTTGCCTGTGGAAGATAAACCATAAGTGATTTACAGTAATGCTTCACATAATTGTTTAGGTTGTGTTTTGATGCAGGAGGGTAGAGTCATAGCTTATGCTTCTCGGCAGTTGAAGCCGCATGAGTTTAGCCATAGTTTTTACTTTGAAGATTTGGCGACATTATCTTTATGAGGAGAAGTGTTTTACTTATACAGATCACAAGAGTTTGAAATACTTGGGAGTTCAGAGAGAACTGAATCTTAGGCAGAGATGATGGTTGGAGTTGATTAAAGACTATGACTATTTGATTGATTATCATCCTGGTAAGGCAAATGTAGTTGCTGATGCCTTGAGTCAGAAGTCTTTGGCAGGTTTGACTGCTTATTCGCTCTCATTGCTTATTGAGTTGAGAGTGTTGCATGCTAGTTTTGAATCATGTGATGATGGTGCTTTGTTAGCTCAATTGCAATTGAGACCGGTGTTGTTGGATCTTATTAGAGAGTCTCAGTTGGCATATGAGAAAATTTGGAAGTTGTTTTGGATTGCCAAAAGGGGGAGAGCCGAGATTTCCATGTGAGAGATGATGGCAGCCTTTGGTACATAGATAGATTGTGTATTCCTAATGATGCAAGATTGAAAAAGATTATTTTGGAGGAAGCACATCAGTCGGCTTTTGCTATGCACCCTGGAAGTACCAAGATGTATCATGATTTGAAGCAACATTATTGGTGGTCAAGTATGAAAAGGGACATAGCGGAGTTTGTATCTAAATGTCTCACTTGTCAGAGAGTGAAAGCCAAGTACCTAGTTCCTTCAAGGTTGCTCCAACCTTTAATAGTGCCGGAATGGAAATGGGAGCGAGTAACAATGGATTTTGTGACTGGTTTGCCGTTGACTTAGAAGAAGCATGATGCCATTTGGGTGATTGTTGATTGATTAATGAAGACAACTCATTTTCTTCCAGTTTGGACAGACTATTCTCTCGAGAAGTTGGATGAGCTGTATATCAGTGAGATAGTGAAGTTGCATGGAGTCCCAATTTATTTAGTGTCTGATCGAGATTCCCGGTTTACTTCAAGGTTTTGGAAGAGTTTGCAAAATGCTTTGGGTTCTCGAGTGCATTTTAGCACTGTTTTTCATCCTCAGATAGATGGGCAGTCAGAGAGATTGATACAGATTTTAGAAGATATGTTGAGAAGCTGTGTCATTGATTTCTCAGGGAGTTAGGATAGATTCTAGCCATTGATGGAATTTGCTTATAACAACAGTCATCAGCTCAACATTAAAATAGCACCTTCTGCGGCATTGTATGGTAGAAGATGCAGGATGCCTCTATGTTGGAATGAGGTTGGAGAAGGTAAGCTGGTTGATCCCGATTTGATTAAAGAAATGGAAGAGAAAGTGAAGATAATTCGGGATCGTTTGAAAGCAGCTTCAGATCGACAGAAGTCCTATTCAGATTTGAAGAGGAGAGACATAGAATTTAGTGTAGGAGATAAAGTATTTTTGAAAGTGCCTCCTTGGAAGAGAATTTTGAGATTTAGCCGCAAAGGGAAGTTGAGTCCTCATTTTATTGGATTTATAAGGTACTGGAGAGAGTTGGACCAGTGGCCTATTGACTCGCTTTGCCTCCTGAATTGGATAGAATTCACAATGTCTTCCATGTCTCTATGCTACGGAGGTATAAGTCAGACCCATCTCATATTTTATCAGTAAATCTATAGAGGTGAGTATGGATCTGACTTTTAAAGAAAAACCAGTGGCTAATTTGGCACATGAAGTGAAAGAGTTGAGAAATAAGAAAGTGTCACTAGTGAAGGTTCTTTGGAAGAATCATGCTAAGGAAGAGGCAACTTGGGAGAGTGAGCAAGTGATGCGAGACCAGTATCCTCGGTTATTCCAGACTTGAGACAAGGTAATTTCGAGGATGAAATTTATTTATAGAGGGGGAGAATTGTAATATCCCAAGTGATACCCTAAAATTTTGGAATGCTTATTGTTGTAATTGAATTAAATGATATTAAAAGTATATTTGATTAAGTGAGAAGATATAAAGAAGGTGTGTGTATATGTTGTATATATAGAGATATATACAACATATACAAGTCAATGTTTTAATTATGGTCAAATGAGATAATTGATCATTTTAAATAGAAATTAAATATAAGTGGAAGATGATATTTATATTATTATAATATTTAATTGCTTGGTTGAAATTCAAAGAGAGTTTTTGTGTGGTTAAGAGAGGAGATTAGCTTTGACTTGAGGGAAGCTCATCTTCATCTTCTTCTTCCTTCTCCAAGAGCCAGCCATCACCATTGCCAAAGGGAAAGAGAGGTTTTGTTGATTCCTAACTCAAGCAATTGAAGGATTTCAAGAGATCAAGTTGGAGTTTTAAGGATTTTCTTCACTTTTGGTAAGTTTCCAACTTGTTCCTTTGTGTTCTTTTGGAGTTTGTGTATTTGAGTTTGGTGAATGGTTGTTGTAGATGTGTTTTTGGTTGGTTTGAAGTTTTTGGTCTTATTAAATTTGATTTTGGGGTTGAATTGAAGAGAAAAGGGTTTAGTTTGGAGAAGAAAACAAGTGTAGTGTGTGCTGTGACTTTGAGTTGTGAATATGGTTGTGATTGCGTGTTGATGTGTATAATTGAGTTGTTTTGATGCTATGTAAGTTTATTTTTGTATATTGATTATTTTGGTTAAGTTTTTTTGGAGTGAAAAAGGGTAAAAGAAAGAGGTTTGTTGGATGTGGCATTTTTGGTGTAATTTCAGGTTTTTGGCCTGACACGCCCAGTAACACGGCCATGTCTTTGGGCGTGTCGCTGGTTCTATTTTCAGTGTGTGTGACACGAGCAGTGACATGCCCATGTCACTGAGCGTGTCACAACTTCTGTGTTGGAGTAGTATTGACACGTCCAGTGACACTCCCATGTCACTGAGCGTATCATAGCTACTGTGTTGTTGGTAGATTGACACGTCCAGTGACGCGCCCATGTCACTGAGCATGTCATAGCCACTATGTTGAAGGAGAATTGACATGTGCAGTGACACGCCCATGTCTCTGAGCATGTCAAAGCTTCTGTGTTGTGGGTTTAGGGCACGGCCAGGGACACGCCGGTGTTGTTGAGCGTGTCACGTGGTGAGTTTACCCTAGTTAGCTCTTATCGTTATTTTCTTAAGTGTATCAATAAGTGAGTTTGTATAATCATATTTGGATTAGGTTTTGAAGAGAATTGAGGTTTACCAATCCAAGTGTTGAAGAATTCTTGGAAGAGGAGGTTGTTAGATTGGTGATTTTTACTCTTAGAGGTAAGTACAAACCTTACATGACTCTGGGGACTTAACACATTTGGTAGGAAAATGTGTTAGGTTACCTATTATATTATTGATATATGCGAATGGTTCTATGTTTTGCATTATGTGAACTATGTGAAATATATGTTGAGCATTCAAAATGTATGAACAATGTAATTTGTTATGTATACCCTAATGATGAAATGTGAAGCCATTGATGATGGCTATAATGATATAAATGAAATATTTGGGGCATTGTGCCTAGATGATCATGAGAAAATGATAATGGATTTGATAATGAAATTATGAAAGAGTTGTGTGCCTAGTATGTTATTCAATTTTCAGAGTTTTGTTGTTGGTGGCATGCCTAAAAGTAACAATCCCTTGAAGCTAGGTTGGGCTTGGTCCTTGAAGCCAAGTTGGGTTGATGCTGAGCTCCTCTTGAAGCTTGGTTAGGCCTAGTCCTTGACGCTTAGTTGGGATGTTACATATGTGGTAATCCTCATTGTGATAATGATTCACCTACGGGCTTGATAAATATGATTATTGGACCAGAACAATAACTCTGGAATTTTAATGGCATATTAGTTTCTTTTGGGCCCATGTTTGTCTTTGCTTTAACATGAACTATGAATATTTGAATAATTGAACAATGTAATGAGATTTAATGTTATGAAATATGCTATCCTTGTATATTGCTTCAAATTCTTGAAAATGTGACATTGGCAATACATTTGAATTACATTGTTAACAATGTTTGTACCACTAAGCCTTTGGCTTAGCGCGATTATGATTTATCGCGCAGGTAGCAGGTTTGTACCACTAAGTCTAGGCTTGTGATCCCTTGTGAAGTGTTGATTGTTAGACTTTAAGATCAGAGACAAACTACCAGGCATGTATAAACTCTATATTTTTGTATATATTATTTTTGATGTATACATATGTATATTCCGCTATATTTTTCGCTGCTTATTAAACAAATGTTTTGGATAAACTTTTGGTACAATGAAGATATGTGTATATGTATTTTAACAAGGAATGTTTTATCTATTGCTATTTATAATGATGATTTGATGTTAAAGTTTTAAAGATTGGTTTGCTTCAAATAGACTATGACATTCTTGTATCTGGTATACGTATATTACATATGTGGGTGTATGTGGTATATGCATATGGGGTGTAGGGGTGTTACATAACTCCTAAAGAACTGCATTTTATGTCTTCTCCCTAGTCATTTGCCACTTGGAAAATTGACATCATTGGGGAGATACATCTGACAGCTTCGAACGGTCACTGATTCATCATAGTAGCAATGGATTATTTTTTAAAATAGGTTGAAGCTAACTCTTTCTACAAGCTGGGGCAAGGCAAATGGCTAGGTTTATTGAGAAGAATCTTATTTGCAGGTATAGGGTCCTGCACAGTGTGATATTAGACAATGGAGTGCAGTTTCATGGGGCTATCAAGGATTTATTCTCGACGTACCAAATCCATCATCACCGATCCTCTCCTTATACGCTAAAGGCTAATGGTGTAGTGGAAGTGACAAACAAGACAATTAAGCAAATTCTGTCCAAAATGACCAAGATACATAGGGATTGGTTAGAAATGCTTCCTTTTGCTTTATGGAGGTACAAGACTAGTGTACAAAACCCTACTGGAATGATGCCATTTTCCTTAGTTTATGCGATGGAAGACGTATTGATTATTGAAATTGAGATTAAATCACTAAGGGTGGTCCTAGAAGTTGAATTGCCTGAAACAGAATGGGCAGCAAGTAGATATGCACAACTAGCCTTGTTAGAAGAAAGAAGGTTAGAGGCTCTGTATCATCATCAATTGTATCAAAGAAAGATAGCTCAAGCTTAGAACACATGGGTTAAGATTAGAAAGTTTAAATTCGGCAATCTAGTCTTAAAGTAGTGCAAGCCAAATGTCTCCGATCCACGGGGGAAGTTTAAACCTGGTTAGGAAGGGCCATATATTTTGAAACAAGTCATGAACAAGGGTGCAATCAAGTTGTTGGACATAGATGGGAACATGTTTAGTGAGCCAGTGAACACTGACAGATTGAAGAGGTTTTATGTTTGAAATTAAAAAATAGAGTTTGTGTAGACCTTTAATTTTTGACAAAATCTAGTCCAATATTTTAAAATCAGTCCGAAATAATTTTTGTGGTATTTATTATTTATTTTAATACTTATTTTATTATTTATTATTTATTTTATTTATCTTTTAAAAAAGTATATATATATATATATAATAAAAAAAATAAAAAATCAAATGGACCAATCGGTGAGCGACACGCGGTAAGACAGTTCACCACAGGACGAAAGGGCCTGCGGCGAATTGGATTGGGCCAATTCGTCATAGGTGCCAACTACGGTGAATTGGCCTGCCCAAATTTGCCACAACTGTAAATTGTGACGAATTAGGTAGCACCTTGTAGGCGCTCGCCTAATTGTTCGTGTCCCAGCCCGTTGCTCGCGTCTCAACAGCCTGTGCTAGCGCGTTGGCCTATTTATGCCAAAAATTCTATTTTTACTCGAAAACTCGAATTAATTTCCTAAACAGTTTTAATTTCCTGAACATATTAGGTTTTTTTTTGAAATTCCTATAAATAATAATTTTAGACACAGAAACAAGGAGGGCAAAAATTACTCAAGGATTACGATTGGACTTTTAAGCTTTGAAGCAACCCGAAGCAGCCAAGAACAAAAAGAATACTCCCATCCATAAGGCAACAAGGCTGTGTTGTCTTGATCAAAGTTTTCCCAAAATTCCAACGGTGCAATTATGGTGGAACCAATAATGAAGGTTTAGTCTTAAGCAATAATTTTTTATTCACAGCAGCCATAACATGCTTTATTTTAAATGTTTCGTTGATGTGTTTTGATATTAATTTTTTCAGTAGCATAAAATTATTAAATCTAAATTATATGTTTTATAAACAAAACCCTAATTCATTAAATCCTTAAACCCTCATTTAATGAACCTTAAAACCCTTAAACCCTAATGTCCAGTGGCTAAGTAACCCCAAAAACCCTAAAATATTTTGTTAATACTGAAAGCCCTAAACTATTTTACACTATTTCATTAAATTCCAAAACCCTAATTATTTTTTCAAAACCTTAATTTACTTCCCCAAATCACTATTTTTCTAAAATAATAAATTAAAATCCTAATCTCTTTTAAAACTTGTCATCCAATAGCCCTACCTTTAAATTATTCTACCAAAACACCAAAACTGTAATATAGTAAACTTAAAACCCTAATCTGAGAAAACCCTAATTTGTTCCCAAAGTATCAAAAACCAGTTCTCCCAAACCCAAATCAAGGAGCCTTAAAATTCTTAAAACTATAATTCCTAAAAGCAAGATCCTAAAACCTAAAACCCTAATTCCAGTGGCTCAATTCCCGAATTCTGTCCAAACCCTAATTCCAATAATTTAAAACTATAAACCCTAGTTTCTTAAACCATAATTTATAAAATCCTAGCTTGTATATTTAGTCTTTAATTGTTATTTGAATCCTTCTTCACAAACTTAGTTTACATCTTCATATCTTGATCTTTATTTGGCTTATCATGAATGATTTACTTTCACGATGAATGGTTTTTATTGATTTACCTTATTATGTAAGATGTATGTTTCCACCTTGTGGGTACCTCATTAATTAAACTTCATGTAATTTAAATTATTTTCATATTTTGGGATTAATGTAAAGGATACATAAGGACATGTTTTAGACTTTGGACGATGTAAGGACTTGTTTCCATCCTTGGATGGGTGTCCATTTATTTATTTTATTTGAACATTGCTATGATTTTTAATAAAGTATTTATTTATTCTTTTGATCGCATGTAGTATGGATAATGTCATTATATCTAAGAATTTTATAATATTAAGACCTGAAAAGGAGGCCGATTCCAGTGAACCGGGCATTGTGGGGGTGCTGGGTCATTCTCACCTTCCCCACACGTACCCAACTTTTCGAACCCAATAGGGGGTTAGAGATTCCTTAGAAATTGAGTCATCCACCTCTTTCTTTTTCCCGAATCATCCAGGTGGAAACTCCATTTTCTCCGGGTTTAGGCCTATGTTCTCTAAGACCTTGAGCCTAATAGTGTCGAAGTTGCAAGAACCATTCCACGTGGGAGTGGGGGCAAAAATCCCTGCTATTGGATAAGAGAAGTTGATTCCACTGGTCTTTATATTATTCTATTCTTTCTTATTATAATATTATTCATTGCATAATTTAGATTTGCATCGTGTGCGTGAGTTAGAATGCTCGTGTTGCCGTGTTACCCATGTTGTGTTATGTAAGGGATACCATACTTTCACTCAAGGTATGGAGATCGAGCATGGCATAACCACTCATAGCTTTGTACCTTTTGGTATATACTTGCTATGGGAGCCTAAACCTTTCAACCTAAAGACTAAAGCTCATGTAATTGGACTAGTTACATTCCTTAGATTTTACCTCAAATGCTTATTGTTTGACTATAGTTAATTTATCTTGGTTTAAATCATGGCTTATTTGGTTTGTTCTTTTTCTAATATGACCTAATTACATTGTGAGCTCAAACAATTTTTTCCTCTAAATCCAAAAGACCAAAACTATTTTCAAAATTTTCAAAATGTTTATGGATATAAAACTTTTCCAAAATAAGTCAAAAATTCTTTCCTCATGACCCAAATGCAAAGCCCAAAATCGATTTTTTTTCTTTTTCTAAAATATTTTTACAATGGGCTTAGAAACAAAATTATTTTCACAACCTTTTCAAAGAGCTTACGAATATTTAGGTCAATTATGAAATACCAAAAATCAATTGTGAGCCTAGTTTATACTAAGAATTATTAATAATGGGCTTATTTTTGCTTGAATCATTAGTTACTTTTTCAAGTGAGAACTCTATTTATGATAAACCTCTTAATTTAGTTTTAATCCAATATAGCGTAAAAAGCTGCTTTAGTTTGTTGAATGGATTAAAACCTAATTAATGGGAATTATCATGAACTAATTTTCATTTTTTAAAATATAACTATTGGTTGAAATGTCTGAGGGAATTATTCAAAAATAAGATACCCCATGATGCGGAACCCTATGGCAATGAAGGCCTCAAACCCCAACGCACGATTGATAGAAGAACAACCAAGAACGAAGGAAAAAACCACCTTCTAAAGCACCCAATTGCTTAGCAAAGCACGAACACTTATAACGGAAGGATTTAGGAAGCTCGAATTAGAAGAATGCCACAATCGAAATTGATAAGTAAATCTAATTCTTGATGCAATAAAAAAAAAAAAGAGAATCCACCCCTGTTCTATGATGGCCGAAATTTTCAATAAGAAAATTGAGAATATAATTTGTCATAAAGTGTCCTTACAAGAAAAATAAGGCCCTATTATACTAAAAGAGGCACATAAATCCGAAACCGTAATTCTAATTGGAAAAGGAAAGTTACAAAGTCAAAATCCTAACCCATTAAGGAAAATATAAAGTATGGAAACAATTTAATATTCTAAAATAACTAAATAGGAAACCACACATCCTAACCCACTAAGGAAAATATAAAGTATAAAAAAAATGGCCAAACTAAAACCCTTTAAAATAAGAACACGCCCCACACTATTTGGGGTGTCCATGGGCCTTAAATTACTTCCCAAGGCTGTATATGAACCCCCATGGACCTTTCTTGCACGTTGGACCTCTTTAGCTAGCCTTTAGCTTCCATATTCACACTAAGCATCATAATCAGCTTTGGTGTGCCTTCTTCAAGCTCTATTGTGCACTTTTCCATTGCCATTTCAGTCACTTCCTTTGAAATTTGATTTTGAATATGCAATCCCATAGCTGCTCCAAACTTCTTAGCTCTGCTCCTAGTCAATGGCCCATTTGGAAGCACCAATGGATCCTTACCTCGTGGCTGGTTCGTATCATTCTCCCCCTCTTCAAAAAGATTTGTCCTCAAATCTACATCATCATAAGGAGATAAATTAGACACATTAAAAGTAGTACTAACACCATACTCACCAGGCAAGTCTATCTTGTATGCATTATCATTGATCTTTGCCAACACTTGAAATGGACCATCACCACGTGCATCAAGCTTATTCTTCCTTTGATTTGGAAACCTCTCCTTTCGGAAGTGTACCCAAACCCAATCCCCAGGAGCAAACACTATCTTCTTGCGTCCTCTATTCTCTCGATCAACATATGACTTGTTCTTTTTCTCCATATTAACTTGAGCTTTCTCATGCATAGCCTTCACCAATTCTGCGTTCCTGTCTCCATCTAAACTAACAAGCTCATGTGAAGGTAAAGGAATAAGATCAAGTACTGTAACACCCCGATACTCCATATAAGTACTATACATACACCTGGTATACATACAGTAAGTATATAAAGTATAAGGATGTCACTTTTTCGTTACATTTTTAAAACCTTTAATAGAGTTCAAACCACAATACATAAATTTAAAGAACATTTACAAAATCATTATACTTTTAATGATCTTACATATATATCATAATCTTATCTTTATCAAAACTTCATTTATACATATAAATATACTCTTGTCAGAAATACATCATAATTAAAAATTATACATGTATGCATCACCCTCTAGTTGGTCTCGATAAACTCTTACTCTTCTCGTGGCATAACGAAAGACTTCATATCTTCCACCTAGTCACCTGTGCGATTACACATCCGCGCTAAGCCCGAGAGCTTAGTAGTACAATTATAACATATAAACATACATTATAGAAATTCTAACATATAATGAAATATCACTTCCATGTACCTTTAGTTTCTTATCATGTTTTTCCTTTTGAATTGCACCTTTCATATATCTCGACTAATTTCATATATTATATACATATCATTATCACCAACCACAATCCATCATTAATACTCACAATCAATATATCAATATACACATTACACATCATACTTCATAACATCGTTTTATCCACAATTCACCAATCATAATCCATCACTAACACTCACAATCAATATATCAATACACACATTACACAACATACTTCATAACATTATTTTATTCACAATTCACTAATCATGAATCACATTTCCGACAAAGTCACCCATAGATCTCATTACTCATTTATTTCAACATTTGTATATCATATTGACAACAAAGACAGACTCGGGCCCAAAAGACACTAATATGCCATTCAATTTTCAGAGTTAATGTTTTGGTTTCGTTATCACATTTATCATTATCATAGACCCAACTAGGCTTCAAGGATTTAGGTTCAACCAAGCTTCAAGGGGAACAAAGCATGCTAAGTATCAACCCAACTTGGCTTCAAGAACCAACCCAACCTAGCTTCAAGGGTTGTAACATCTCAATTAGGCTTCAAGGACTAGACCCAACCAAGCTTCAAGGGGAGTAAAACATGTTAAACTTCTACCCAACTTGGCTTCAAGGATCAAGCCCAACCTAACTTCAAGAGATTGTTACTAATATTAGGCATGCCACCAACAACAAACTCTGAAAATGGAATAACACATTAGCTACACAATTCATTTATCAATTTCCTTCTCAATTCTCATCATCAATTAGGCAAACATGCCTTTTGTCTTTCAATTGAATCATCATAGCCAATCACAATGGCTTCACATCACATTTGAGTTATCATAGCCAATCACAATGGCTTCACATCACATTTGAGTTATCATAGCCAATCATAATGACTTCATATCATATCATATCTCAATCCATATTATACATATAGCATCATTGATATAACATTTGAAAGTACATTATTCATATAACACATTACCATTCACAAGATTCACAATGCATGTAACATAACATTGTTCATATAGTATCATATGCATCATCAAATGTATGTTCAATCTCAACAGTGCAAGAAGAGCAAAGAACAATACAGTAGCCAACACATTCAAGGGACACGGCCAAGCTTGTGGCCGTGTCTCTCAACACAAACCAGCAGTGGCAGACACACTCAAGGGACACGGCCAAGTCAGTGGCCGTGTCTCTCCAAAATTGATCCAACACGGCCAAATTTCCTCAAACTTGGCTGTGTCTCCCAAAAATCTTTAGTTTTGGCCGTGTCTCTTCCTTAGTTTGGCCGTGTCTCTCATGAACAAAAACCCTAAACATGGCCAAATCTCTTTTGATTGAATTAAAACACATTATACACAACATAACCTTATTCAAAAAATATAATCAATGTCTTTAACACTTATTTTACATGTTCATCACAATAATCACATTAACAATACATTAACAATAAATTTAAACACATACCACTTCAAAACCCTAAAACCAAAATCATTCTTATTCTTTCAATATCAACATCCACTTAACTTACCATCTTCAAACCAAAACCAACACCAATTTAACTTTGTAACTTACAATCAATTTCAACACTTATAAACACATCTCAAACACACTTAATCATAATACCAACAAATCATAACTCACCTCAAACACAACTTCACAAATAACAAAGGAAAACAAGAGAGTACTTATCTAAGTTGAAGAAATTTCACAAATCTCCAACTTAATCCTTTGATTCTCCCTTCAATTTGATGTTTAGAACTTAGAACACCTCTCTTGCTCTTTCTTTCCTTTGGTAGCCGGCCACACAATGCAAAGAAGAGAAAATGAAGACAAGTCAAACTTCTCTTCTTCTTTAAATCTCCACCAAGCAATTCTAACCAAGCAATTACCTAAATGCCATCATCCATTTAACTTAGCTTCTTTCACTTATATGCCCATTTAAGTAATTTCACATATCACAAATAAAATATCTTCTTCCCTTGACTCCTCATTTTGACCAACATATATGTTATATATATTACCATATACCCAACATATACACTTTCTCTCTACACATTACTTTCCTTTTTAAACAATACCTAAACATTCTCTTTTCAATTTCTTTTCTTATCAACATAACATATACACATAATTCAAACAAACAACAATTATATCCAAACTTCTAAGGCACACATTGGGATATTACAAGTACAGTTAATGGGTTAAAACCATAAACAAGCTCAAATGGTGAGTAACCTGTAGAAGAATGAATATAACGATTATAAGCAAACTCAATAAAAGGTAAATAATCTTCCCAAGCAGCCAAATTCTTTCCTACTATGGCTCTCAACAATGTACCAAGTGTACGATTAACTACCTCTGTTTGCCCATCTCTTTGTGGATGACAAGTAGTAGAAAACAAAAGCTTAGTTCCTAATCTACCCCATAAAACTCTCCAAAAATGGGACAAAAACTTAGCATCTCTATCAGACACAATAGTCCTAGGCACCCCATGTAGTCGAACTACTTCTCTAAAGAACAAATAAGCTACAACAATCACATCATCAGCTTTATGACAAGGAATAAAATGTGCCATCTTACTAAACCTGTCAACAACTACAAAAATGCTATCCCTACCTTTTCTAGATCTAGGCAATCCAAGCACAAAATCCATGCTAATATCAATCCAAGGTTAAATAGGTACAGGTAAAGGAATATATAGACCATGAGGCATAGACTTAGATTTTGCCTGTCTACAAGCAATACAAGCATAATACAATCTCTCAACATCCTTACGCATAGATGGCCAATAAAAATGCTCAAACAAGATATCATAAGTCTTAGCTACCCCAAAATGTTCCATCAATCCCCGACAATGAGATTCTAACACAAGCAAATCACGCATGGAACATTTAGGCACACATAATTTATTTCCCTTAAACAAGTTTCCATCATGCCTATAAAATGAATTAAAAGCTCCATGTTCACATGCAACATACACATTGCCAAAATCAACATCACCTACATATAAGTCCTTAACATAGTCAAAACTAAGCAATTTAGAACTCAACACAGATAGTAATGTATATCTTCTAGACAACGCATCAGCCACTATATTATCCTTTCCTTGCTTGTATTTAACAACATAAGGGAATTGTTCTATAAATTTTATCCACTTACGATGCCTCTTGTTCAACTTACCTTGTCCCTTCAAGTTTTTGAGGGACTCATGATCCGTATGTATCATGAACTCCTTTGGAAGGAGGTAGTGCTACCACACGTCCAATGCTCTCACCAAGGCATACAACTCCTTATCATAAGTGGAATAGTTCAATTGTGCACCATTGAGTTTCTTACTAAAATAGGCTATGGGCTTTTTCTCTTGCATCAATACAGCTCCAATAGCTACACTAGAAGCATCACACTCAATCTCAAATGTACTCTCAAAATTAGGTAATGATAAAATAGGAGCGGATGTCAACTTCCCTTTCAGGCAGTCGAAGGCTTTTTGTTGCTCCTCTCCCCATTGGAACCCAACTTCCTTTCTGATTATGCTAGTTAACGGTGCTGCAATAGTAGAAAAGTTCTTCATGAACCTCCTATAGAAACTAGCCAACCCATGAAAGCTCCTCACGTCTGTCACACTCTTTGGAGTAGGCCACTCCTTTATAGCTTTCACTTTCTCTTCATCTACTTCAACGCCCTGTGCATTCACAACAAAACCAAGAAACACAAGCCTATCTATGCAAAATGTGCATTTCTTAAGCTTTGCATATAAGTTTTCATTTCTCAATACTTCCAAAACTAGCCTAACATGCTCAACATGGTCATCCAAAGTCTTACTATAAATCAAAATATCATCAAAATAGACTACAACAAATTTGCCCAAATAAGCTCTCAAAACATGGTTCATTAGTCTCATAAAAGTACTAGGTGCATTAGACAACCCAAAAGGCATTACTAACCACTCAAATAGACCATATTTAGTTTTAAATGCTGTTTTCCATTCATCACCAGGTTTCATACGAATTTGATGATATCCACTGATAAGATCAATTTTAGAAAAATACCTGGCACCATGCAGCTCATCCAACATGTCATCAAGTCGTGGTATAGAATGCCGATACTTCACTGTGATCTTATTTATTGCCCTACAATCAACACACATTCTCCACGTGCCATCCTTCTTTGGAACCAACAACACAGGAACAGCACACGGACTTAAACTCTCTCTAATCAGCCCTTTCTCTAGTGACTCATCTACTTGCTTTTGCATCTCTTTCGTTTCCACTGGATTACTCTGGTAAGCTGGTCTATTTGGGATGGTAGAACCAGGCACGAAGTCTATTTGATGCTCAATTCCTCTTAGCGGTGGCAATCCACTAGGTAATTCATCTGGAAACACATCCTGAAAATCCTGCAACGAAGACACAAAACTAGAAGGCAAACTATCAAGCGAAACATTGGTGTCAGCAAACAAAGTTTCTTTGTATCTAATGAGCAATAATGGCTTCCCAATAGACATTGCAAAATTAACCTCTCTCGCTCTTGCATAAAAAGTTTGTTTGCTCTCCCTTCTTTCTTATTTTCTCTCACCAATGGGCCATTTATTTGTTTTGTTTCTTTTTTGGCCTCTTTTCCCATTTTCTTTTCACTCTCACTCACCTTATCATGTTCTCTCAAACTCCCTTTAATTTTTGAATTGGTAGCCCCAACTTGCCTCTCTGCCTCAATCATCTTTCTTTGATCTTCATACACTTCTAGGGGTGATAATGGAACAAGAGTGACCTGTTTTCCTTCAAAGATAAATGTGTACCTATTAGAAAACCCATCATGTTACGCTCTCCGATCATATTGCCACGGTCTGCCCAACAACATATGTCCAGCTTGCATAGGAACTACATCACAATCAACTTCATCTTTGTACCAGCCTATTGAAAATGGTACCCTCACTCGCTTAGTTACTTTCACCTCACCACTATCATTAAACCACTGTAACTTATAAGGATTTGGATGCTTCATACATTCTAACCCCAATTTTTCAACCATAGTAGTACTTGCAGCATTAGTACAGCTCCCACTATCAATAATAAGTGTACAAACCTTATTATTCACTAAGCATCTAGTATGAAAAATATTATCACGTTGTACTAGACTTTCCTCTTTCACCTGCATATTCAATGCATGCCTAGCAACTAACAATTCACCACGCTCAGCTAACAAAATACAATTAACATGCTCATCACTACCAACATCATCATATATAGGAGAATCAAAGTTCCCAACATCATCATTATCATTATCACTAGGTTCAGAATTAGACACAACATCACCATCAGCTGTAGCAATCATAACTCTTTTATTTGGACATTGGGATGCAATATGCCCATTCCCTAAACACTTAAAACATTTAATCTCCCTACTAGGAGTGGTAGTGTTAGGCGTACCTGTTTGCTTGTTTGGACCACTAGATGGCCCTTTTCCACTGGAGGTTGTAGCATTGCTTTTCTGGAATGAATTCTTAAACTCCCCTTTCTCTCCACCCCTATTGGCTGAATTTGCCCCACCACTATATTGGGGTCCTCTATAGGCCGAATTACTTCCAAACACATTTTGTGGTCTCCCATAGCCAAGTTTGGTGGAACTCTTGCTCTTTAACCTCCTCTCTATCTTCATAGCTTTATCAACCATCTCCTCCATGGTATTGTAATCATACATGTCCAACTCACTTGCAATACTCTTATTAAGTCCTCCAAGAAATCTAGACATCATCCGTTGTTCATCTTCCTCAATATTGGCTCTAGCCATGATCATCTCCATCTCCTTATGGTATTCTTCTACACTCTTGCCACCCTGCACTAGTCATGCTAAGTAATTATAAAGATCCCTATAATAATGAGAAGGGATAAAACGCTGCCTCATCAGGTCTCTCAACTCCTCCCATGCGGGTACGGCTCTCAACCCCTTGCCTCTTCTAGTGGATTTGAGTTGATCCCACCAGAATGTTGCATAACCCTTGAACTCCACAGTTGCAATGTGTGATTTCTTTTCTTCAGAATAATTATGGCACTCAAAAATTTGCTCTACTTTGCGCTCCCATTCAATGTATTCTTTAGCATTGTTGTTCCCTCGAATCTGGTCAAAATGTATTAAAACCAACTCACCTTAGCAAGTTAGTTTATGGACCTAATAATTCTACCCAAGAAAGCTAGCATGAAGACTCCCCAAGAATTCAATTTCGAAAAAGGAAACTTCCAAATCAGTAAGAAAAACGTAATAAAACAGTCCCTCAATTGACCGAAATTGGTGGCCAAAATTTTGATTACTTTCTCCCCAATAATTTTTGTTGAAGAATTTTTTTTTAGGATATGATCACTATCCTTGGATCACCAACGAAACACAAAGCCTCCAGTCCAATTTATACCCAATTCGAAATAAGAAAAACGTATTTTGAATCAAAAGGCAAGAACACAATTTCGAAATTGAGCAAAGAATTCTATAACCCTAATTCGAAAATCCAATTAGAACCCTAACGGAACAACTAAAACAACCCTAGAAAGATAGATAGATAAAGATTTACCTGTAATTGGCTCTGATACCAAATGACGTGGAACCCTATGGCAATGAAGGCCTCAAACCCCAATGCACGATTGATAGAAGAAAAACCAAGAACGAAGGAAAAAACCACCTTCTAAAGCACCCAATTGCTTAGCAAAGCACGAACACTTATAACGGAAGGATTTAGGAAGCTCGAATTAGAAGAATGCCACAATTGAAATTGATAAGTAAATCTAATTCTTGATGCAATCAAAAGAAAAAGAGAATCCACCCTATTCTATGATGGCCGAAATTTTCAATAAGAAAATTGAGAATATAATTTGTCATAAAGTGTCCTTACAAGAAAAATAAGGCCCTATTTATACTGAAAGGCACGCATAAATCCGAAACCCTAATTCTAATGGGAAAAGGAAAGTTACAAAGTTAAAATCCTAACCCATTAAGGAAAATATAAAGTATGGAAATAAATTAATATTCTGAAATAACTAAATAGGAAACCACACATCCTAACCCACTAAGGAAAATATAAAGTATAAAAAAATGGCCAAACTAAAACCCTTTAAAATAAGAACACGCCCCACACTATTTGGGGTGTCCATGGGCCTTAAATTACTTCCCAAGGCTGTATATGAACCCCCATGGACCTTTCTTGCACGTTGGACCTCTTTAGCTAGCCACTAAGCATCATAATCAGCTTTGGTGTGTCTTCTTCAAGCTCTATTGTGCACTTTTCCATTGCCATTTCAGTCACTTCCTTTGAAATTTGATCTTGAATATGCAATCTCATAGCTGCTCCAAACTTCTTTGCTCTGCTCCTAGTCAATGGCCCATTTGGAAACACCAATGGATCCTTACCTCATGGCTGGTTCGTATCACCCCATGTTGGTATTTTGTTAACCATATATCTAGAAAAAGAGACTCAACATTTGTGTGTGGAAGTTACAAGGTTGGAAGGGACGTCCTAATTATCTTTGTTTATTGTTTGTGCATACATGCATACATGCATACATACATTTGCATCTCATATCATTGATCCTCTCTGGCTCACAGCCCTAGAATACAATAGTTCAAAAGCCTACGACAATCCAACCTATGCCAATGATGAAGAATCCAGCAACAACTCAGTTATCTTCTAACCAAAAGGAATGGGCCCTGAGTAGATTCAAAAGATGATATGATGCCCTTGAAGTCAAGATGGAAGAATTAAAGGGGGCCCTAGCTACGATCATGAAGAGTCAAATGGCTACAAATGTTTGGGAACATTGCCGAAGGATCTGCAAGCACCAAGAAAGACAAGAGAAAGGCTAAAGTTGGTGAAGTAGCTTTTGATGGTGACAAGGTATTCGTTGATGATGATGGTGATTGGGCTCAATACTTTTAAGATCCTCAAGATAAGAAGAAGGAGCCAAAGGCTGTTGAAAGATCAATCATGGAAAAGACTGAAACTTTAGATGTTGAGAAGTTGATCACTGACCTAGAAAAGAAGTTTGAAAAGAAGCTAAAAACTGAAGAAATGTCTGAGGTTGACATGTTGTTTGAGCTAGATGAAGAGGTTTTGTACAAGTTCAAGATGCCATCCTTTGCAAAGTTTGATGGAACTGGAAATCCTCACCTCCATGTGAAGCAATATGTCACTACTATGCAGTCTACTCGAGCTACTAAGGCTCAAACTCTAAGATACTTCATGCTCTCATTGGATCCTATTATCCAAAATTGGTTCAATACCTTAGATGATGGCACATAAAAGAGCTGGGATTTACTATACAAAGCCTTCATCTAGCAATATGGATACAATGTTGAATTGGAAGTTACTTTAATGGAGGTGGAGGCCATTAGACAAAGGCCAAATGAGAACTTCATGGGCTATGTGAAGCGGTGGAGGAATAAGGCCTCATCGCTCAAAAGGAAGCCCGATGAATTAGATCAAATTAGAATGATTGTGAGAGGGGTGTTGCCTAGATTTTGTGAAAGGATGTCTCATACACTTATCTGGGATTTCAAGGACCTTTTGCAAGCTGGTTTGCAAATTGAAGAGTGGGAAAGGGAGAAGAATCACTTTTCGACAAGAAGGAACAAGAAAGGAAACTACCAGTTTGGTAATAAAAGCATGCAAAAGGCAATTCATGTTAATGTCACTGGCCAAGGAGGAAGAAGGTAGTTTTCAGAATTGGGAAGGCCGCTGTCTTGGGTTCTCAATAAGAAACAAAAAAAGAGATTATAGCAGCCCTTGATTCCTCGTCCTTTGCCTAATCCTCTTGCACCTAACTTTGACACTAAGGCATTTTGCCAATTTCATCAATTGCAAGGACACGACACAGATAAATGTTTCAGGTTGAGGCATGAAATCCAAAATTTGATTGATAATGGAAAATTGTCCGAGCACAACAAGCCAAACACCTAAGAATATCCACTGCCCAAATTTAATAAAGTACCACCACCGATGACCTTCATGATTGGAGGAGGTTTGCATGAAAATTTTGTCATGTCTTCTTTCCAAGATGTAGATGGAGAAGCAACCAAAGAAGAAGTGGTGTTTAGCAAAATTGAACAAGCTATGGTTAGTAAAGAAGTAGTAATCTATTTTGTGAATGAATTTTGGGACTCAAACGATAGTGATGATGGTCTTAAACCCAAAAAGGAGGAATAGACATGGTCCGAGCTTGAAGAAGATGAGGTGATGAACACTAGATCTGGTAAGCTTTATGTAAGGTCACCACATAAGGAAGTAGAAGCTAATAATGGAAAAGAAGTAGAAGTTGGGAATAAAGAAGAAGAATACAACACTATTCTTAAGCAATCAAGCAAATGTTACTATTTGGGACATATTGGCCACTTCCAAGAAGCACCGTGAAACTATTGCCAAGGCTTTGGCTAGTATGTGGATTTCCACTTCCATAACACCAGATGAGCTAGTTAACTTCATGAAAGTTGAAGCGGTGATGAAATATGAAGGTATTCAAATGAAGAGCAAAGTTGATATGGGAATGGTATCATTCTCGGATACATATTTGCCGGAAGAGGGGAGTGATCACATCTGCCCTCTCTTTATCAAAGTAGAAGCCAAAGAGAAAAGAACTCCATGTGTAATGGTTGATGATGGGTCTACCATAAATGTTTGCTCACTTAAAATCTTGCCAAAGCTAGCTATGTCAACAAGAGATCTAAGCCAACTGAAGTGACCATTAGGGCTTATGACATTACTAAAAGGAACGCTGAAGGGACTTTAAAGCTGTTGTGAAGGTTGGTCCAATTGAGTCTATGGTGGAATTTGTGGTTTTGGACATATCTATTACTTTTGCACTGCTATTAGGATGACCCTGGCTTCATCCTCATGGTGGAGTTCCTTCAACACTCCATTAAAAGATCAAATTCCCAAATGGAGATGAAACGGTGGTCATCGAGGCCGAAGATAATGAAGTGGTCAATGCTCTAATGATTGAGAGACCTCTTAATGGTTTTCAAGTAGCTACAATTTCTGATGATGGCATAATGGACTCAAAGGTCCTAAAAATGATGAAGAACGTGAGCTACCTTCCTAGTGCTGGTCTTGGAAAAAGTAAGGCTGGTGTGACAAAGCTTCCAGACTTCAAGACTCAAGCTTCCAAGAAAGGGTTGGGATATGAAGAAGCTAGCAAAGAGGTTCTGCTAAAGAAAATGAGAAGATGAGCTTCCCACCACTTGATGAGATTTTTGTCAAAGCTCCAGACATGGGACCACTTCAAGGGAAGCCCGAGCCAATCATGTTCATGAGAAAGTTGATCTTGGATTTTGAGATTTTTGCTGATGTTGCCAAACTGGTGGAACAAGTGAAGAAAGAGCTCATCCTACCAATTAAAAAGAAGCCCAATCTAGAAGGAAAGAAGAAAGCTATCCTGAAAGCCAAGAAGACTCCCGAGCAGATTGCTGCTCTAGTGAAAGAAAAGTTCAAAGATGTTCTGCTTTATGATTTTGAGAACAATGATTTTGATTTTGATTTTAATTTGTTTGCTTTGTACGAGGATGATAATGTTTTCTTTTCCAAAATGAATGCAATAAATTATGATTTTGCTTGCTTGTGTGATGTTTTCCTAATGGTTGCAAACATATAAATAGTAGTTACATGCACATTTTTAATATTAACTCTGTTGATACACAATCATTCAATTTGGGAACAACTGATGATCCTAAAAATATTAGCATAGCATCTGACCTTACTCCTAATAAAAGAGAGAGATTTGAAAAAATATTTAAAAAATATGATGAGATTTTTACTTTGTCTTATGAGGATATGCCTGGAATAGATTGAGACATAGCCAAGCATCTGATTCCTACCTACACTCACATGAAACCTGTCAAACAAAAACTTAGACTTTTAAGACCAGAATGGGCTGAATTAGTTAAAGAAGAGGTCACTAAACAAATAGAAGTAAAATTCCTTGAAGTGATAGATTATCTAAATTGGCTAACCAACATAGTACCCGTGCCAAAGAAGGATGGAAGAATTAGGGTTTGTGTAGACTATAGAGACTTGAACAAAGCTTCCTCTAAAGATGATTTTCCTTTACCCCATTAGATGTCCTTATTGATAGTGTAGCCTCTAGCGTGCTACACTCGTTTGTAGATGGATTTTCCAGATACAAGCAAGTGTTAATGGTCTAAGAGGATAAGACAAAAACTACCTTCATTATTACGTGGGGTATATTCTTTTATAGGGTGATGCCGTTTGGATTAAAGAATGCTAGTGCAACCTATAAAAGGATGGCCACCACTTTGTTTCATGATATGATGCATAAAGAAGTTGAGGTCTACGTCAATGATATGATGGTAAAGTCGGATACAAGGGAATAACACTTCCAAAACTTAGATTTATTCTTTGAGAGATCAGTGAAGTATAAGCTAAGGTTAAACCCGGAGAAGTGTGTATTTGGGGTTACTTCGGGAAAATTATTGGGACACATGATTAGTCCAAATGGCAATGAGATTGACCCTAACAAGGTTAAGGCAATTAGAGATTTTCCAGCCCCAAAGATGGAGAGAGAGGTTCGGGGGTTTATTGGCAGGGTACAGTACATTAGCAGGTTCATAGTAAAGCTCACCACAATCTGTGAACCTATCTTCAAATTGCTTAAAAAGAATCAGCTAGTCGAGTGGAATGAAGAATGTCAAAAGGCCTTTGAACCTATAAAGGAGTATCTACTAAATTCACCTATTTTGAAACCACCTAAACCCGGTTGCAGACCCTTAATTTTTGACCCAGTCAAGTCCGATAGTCTAAAATGATTTTTGTCGTATTTTAATTATTTTAATAATATTTTAATTACTTATAATATTTAATAGTTATTTTTAATAAAAAAAATAAAAAAATATAAAAAATGAAAAAATAAAAATCGAGAGGATCGGCGAGCGATGCACGGCATCACATTTCACTACAAAAATTGTCTGTGGCGAATTGGTCAGGCTTGTCCAGTTCTGTGATGAACTAGCTTGCCCAACTAGCCCGTCGCCCACAGCAATTTTTTCTAGTACAGCCACGGGCCCGACAGCCCGCGCGCTGCCGATTTTTTTATCAAACATTATTTTACCTGGTTTTGTAGTTTTTCCTAAATAGATAGTATTTCCTTATTAAAATAGGATTAGGACTTTATTTTTCCTATAAATGCCACATTAAAACACGTGAAAAGAGGGGACAAAAAAAAGTGAAAACCCTAGAGAAGAAAAAAGGGACAGAAGGAGAGAACAGAGAAAAAACCCTAGGGGAAGGAGATCTAGAGGAGTAAACCAGAAAGACAGAAGACGACAAAAGAAATTAACAGCATATAAGCATTCATCAATCACCAATCCATCAAAGGTAGTAACATTGCCTTTGTTTTTGTTCAACCAGAGTCAATTGTGGAGGAACCAACGAACAGAGGTTCGATTATAAATCTTTTATTTGATCATATTTACAACATTCTTACGTTTTGATTCATGAATTGTTTAAACATACGATGTTATTGCCATATATTTTTTTAAATATTTCTATTATTTGTTTTGATATTGAGTCTTTCAGTAACCTAAATTATTAAACTTAATAGTATGTTTTATAGATCAAAACTTTCCATTCATCCAGTAGCCTGAATCATTGATTAAATTATCAAAACCATAAACTGTTGTTTTATTTCTAAAACTTTTAAACCTTAAATTATTTTGTTAAAGTCTCACAAACCTAATTGTTTTCCAAAATCTCAATTTATCTCCAGAATCAATGTTTCTTCTAAAAAGATAAATCAAAATCTTAATTTATTTTAAAGCTTGTCACCCCATAACCCCTTCCCCAAACAATTATACCTAAAGCCACTAAAAACCCTAACTATCCAAAACCCTAGCTTCTTAAAACTCAAATTCCCAAACCTCAATTCCAGAAACCATAAACTTGAGTTTGCAAATAGGTTAATTATTAAAATTGATCCAATAAGCCGAATTTCTAAACTCTAACTCTATCAAACTCTAAGAACCAAACCCTAATTTTCCGTATATTTCCTAAAACCCCAAAATAACTTTTCAATTATCAAAACCCTAAATTATTTTCTTAAATTCTAAAATTCAAAGTTGCTTTATTGAATCCTAATTTGTTTTCCAAATATCCAGTAACCCTAAAAATTAACTTTCAAACCTTAGATCCTAAATTCTTAAGTTCTTCTTCCAGAACCATAAATTATTATTCAAACAAACCCTAAAGTGCTTTATTTTTCAAAAAACCCTAAAAGCTTATTTCCTCAAACCTTAAATTCTAGAACCCTAATATCTTAAGGATCCAAAACCCTAAATTCATAATGTTAGCCCTAAACCCTAATTTGATTAACCAAAAACCTTACTACTTTCTTAAAATTATAAAACCCTAATCAATTCTATTTTTCCAAAAACCCTCACTGTAGCCTAAATAATAATAATAATAATTCTAAAATCCCAAAACCCTAAATGTTAATTAAAGAATCCTAAAATGAGACATAAACCTAAATTTGTATCTTTATTTGCTTTATTTTATTTTTAGATTTGATTACGCAGTTTATTATATTTTTTGATTTATTTAAATTCAACGCTTGATTTGTTTAATTTATCATGGATGGATATTATCTTTATTATTATGATTATTATTTGTTTGTTTTGGTATTAAAATTGTAAGAGGTATGTTTCCACTTTGTGGGTACCTCATTAATTATTTTTTATATAATTTAAATTGCTTTTATATTTTGGACCAATGTAAAGGACATGTTTCCATCTTTCGGTGGGTGTCCTATTTAGTTTAGACATGGATGATGTAAGGACATATTTTCATCCTCGGATGGGTGTCCATTTATTTGCTTTGTTTGGACATTGCTTTGATTTTAATATAATAATGCTTTATTTTAATTGTTGCATGTAATATGGATAATTGTTTTATTAGTTTTTGTTATAGATTTGTATCTTATTTGTTATGATAGTTATTGTTTTCTTTAGGTATTTTGTTAGTTTTAATATGTTTATTTAGTGTTTTCATTAATTTTGGTAGTTTTAGTTTATTTCAATGTTTATGTCGTTTTTGTCATAATTTTTAGTGTGTGTTTATGTTTTGTTGGTTAATGTTCATTTAATTCCTGTTTAAAGTTTGTGTCAAGTTCTGTTTTAGGTTAAAAAGCCAAGGAACCAAGAAGAAGGAAAAATTGGACAGTGGCTGACACATGCAGAGGACACGCCCAAGCTTGTGGCCGTGTCCCATACCAAGCTAAGGAGAAGACCAAGACACAGAGGTGGACACACTCAAGGGACACGGCCAAGCTTGTGGCCGTGTCCCTCCAAAAGAGCTCCAACACTGCCAAGTTGCTTAAGCTTGGCCGTGTCTCACTTAAGTCCAAAGCAAAAGAAGATGAAAATCAATCAGTAGAAGACACAAGCAAGGGACACGGCCAAGCTTGTGGCCGTTGTATAGTTCATGTTTGTACTTGTTTTTAGTATGATTTTATGTGTGTTTTAGTTAATGTTTTGATTGATTTTTGTTTTAATTTTGTTTTAAGTGTTGTTTTTAGGTTTAGGTGGAAAAACACCCTTGGAAGATTAAAACCGGGCAAGAAAAGCATGAACCAAGCAAGACATGGCCAAGCCGAGCAAGACATGGCCATGTCCCTCAAAAGAAATTCAAGGCAGAAGCAGACACACCCAGAGACATGACCAAGCCTCTGGCCGTGTCTCATTCAAAGAACAAAACAAAGAACAAGCCAAAGAAGAGAAGGAAAAGAAGGAAAATGAGCAACAGGAAGAGACACACCCAAGTGACACGGCCAAGCCTCTAGCCGTGTCACATGACACGGCCAAGACAAAAATGGCTTGGCCATGTCCCATTCATGCCAAGAACAAAAGAGCAAGCAAAAAGAAGCAGAAACAGACACCGTCAAAGGACAAGGCCAAGACACTGGCCGTGTCACATGACACGGCCGTGTCCTCTAGCCGTGTCTCACTCTGTATTAAAGAGATTGAGGGACACGGCCAGGAGCTTGGTTGTGTCCCAAGAAGGAAAAAACAAGAGACACGGCCAAGCTCCAAATGGCTTGGCTGTGTCACCTCTCACAACCAAAGAAAAGAAAGAAAGAAAAAAGAAAGGTCCAGTGAGGGACACGGCCAAGGGACACTGCCGTGTCCCATGAAAAATCAATAGACACGGCCAAGCCACCCTTGGCTTAGCCGTGTCACCTCAAGGAAGAGACCAAGAGACACGGCCAAGACACTCTTGGCTTGGCCGTGTCCCACCTGAAAAGTCAAAATTCTTTCAACAAAGTGGGGAACAAGTGGGAGACAAAGACTTATTGCTTGCCAAAAGAAATATTAAACAAATAAAATGTGGGGGACAAAGGGAAATGGGATGAGTTGGAAGGCATGGGTGTATATTTTGAATGAATTAAAAAGGAGAGGAGGAGGAAAATAGGGGATTTCTTGGGTTCTTGGAGCCAAAATTTCTGCAAAATGTGGGAGAGGGAGAGAGTGACACTCTCCCTTGTCCCTTCACCTCCAACCTCCATTTCCATCCTCTCCACCTTCTCCATCTTCCATTGATAGGATCTTTGAGGTTCTTTGGGAAAAATTGGGTTACAAGTTCTCAAAGGTTGAAGAAACTTCATTGAAAGGAGTGGTGACTTGAGAAAGCTCCACTCCATCTTCCAAAGGCATATCCATTGAAGGTTGGTGACTTGAGAAAGCTCCATCCAAAGGTTTGGTGACTTGAGAAAGCTCCATTCCAGATTGCAAAGGGAAATCAACCATTGAAGAGGGCTTGAGTTCTTCATCAAATACATCAAGTGGAGCTAGGAGGAAGACTAGCAATCCTACTCTTCGCATCTTCACAAGGGGTTTTTCTATTCTCTCTTTTAATTCATTTCTTATTGTTGTTGTTGTATTAATAGAATTGATATTGCAATGGACAATTTGTATTTGTGTTATATTGAGTTGAATGAATGTGTTAAATTGATGATGTTGAGCTAAATACGCATGTTTAGGGTTTATAGTATATTTGGTTGAATGTCTTGATTTGATATTTAAATTGATGTTCCTTTATGATTGGTTGATTGTATTGCATTAAATGCTAGGCTGATAGATTAGCTACCTATTGATTTTTGAATATTGGATGATGGACCGAGAGGTGAAATCCGATATCGGAACTATATAATCGACCACCCTATGAATGAATTAGAAATATAAGTTCTAGGGTTTCATTAATTTGGTAATGTAAAACAATTGGTCATTATTAATTCACGAATGTGAGAACTAATGGATTGGTAATTGACTAATTAATCTTAAGGAACAAATTAATTTACAAGGTTATGTTAATGGACAATTGAGAATTGAGCTTTGATTGAATGGACCTATAACCCTAGGCACCTTCTCAAGAATCGATTTGATCTTGCACACCCAACACACACCAATCCTACGCACATTAATTTTAGGTTTTAATTATTCTCGCACAATCCCAACACAACAAACACTCGCATTTAAATACTTGTCAATCAAGCTATTACGAACCACACCTTCTTGGGGAAAATGACCTTGGGGCGATCACCTTTGCTACAGCTACCTCGTATACTTGCGAGTGATGCTTTGTAGTAGTACTTAATTTGAGCGCAACAAGTTTTTGGCGCCGCTGCTGGGGAAGGCTGTCGCAGTAGTAATAGTTTGATTTATCTTTTTCATTGTTTGTTTATTTACTGTTAATTGTTTATTTGTTTTATTTTTCTTTCAATTTAATTATTTGTTTGTTTTATTTAAGTTGCTGAGTGCCTTGTGTAAAGATGCAGTTTTCAAGGCACGGAGGAGTTTACGATAGGAACGACGATTCTGAAATGGCATGGCAATTGGCAGAATTAACGAATCAACTTAAGGTGCTAAATGCAAGAAGAAGAGCACCTATGCCATGCCACGAGATATGTGCAGCATGTGGCAATGCAGGCCATAGTGCAAACACATGTTCCATGGGTTATGGATGATACCAAGATTGGAAAGAGGAAGAAGATGGCTACCAAGGTTTCCAGCAAATGGGAAGAAATGACACATATCCCAATCCTTATAATCCCAGCTTGGGAAGCCAATCAAATTTTTCTTGGGAAAATCAACAGCAAATTCCACCTCAAAATTTTTATCAACCTTACCAAAGAAATCCTTACTCTCAAGAACAATATTCAAATCAAGAGTACCTTAAGCCACCCACATTTGAAGATAGTTTGAATGCCTTCATTCAAACTAGCACAAGAAACCAAGATCACCTTAAGGAACCCACCTTAGAAGAAAGTTTGAATGCCTTCATTCAAACTAGCGCAAATTCAAAATCACCTTAAGGAACCCACTTTGGAAGATAGTTTGAATGCCTTCATTCAAATTAGCTCACAAAACCATGATCAATTTGAGAAATCCACAGTGGACGATGATTTGAATGCTTACCTTCAAATTAGCACACAAAATCAGGAAGGGAGCAATGAGAGATTTGATTCTTTGGCGGAATCATTAAAGAAGGTGGAAATGTAATATCCTCATATATGCTCTAGAAGTTTTGATTATGTTGTTGTTATTGTTGTTGTTGTTATATTGGATTGAATATATGTGTTAATTGCAAGAGAAAAGAAATTGGGAAAGAAAATAGGGTTTAGAGAGAATGGTATATGTTGTGTATATGATGATATATATAACATATAAATTGGTCAAATGAAGAGTCAAGGTGATGGTTAAGTGGAAGAAGATATTTTTGGTTGTTATTGAAATTACTATTAAGGGCATGCATAATGAAAAGAAGTTTAGCTATGTTAAAGAGGGCATTTTGGTAATTCTTCTTTTGAAATTGTGTGGTGGAGATTAATAGAGAGTTTGACTTTTATTTTGATCAATTTCCTTTCTTCTTTTCACGTGTGGCCGGCCAACCTAAAGAACAAGAGAGAAAGCAAAGGTGTGATGATATTTTGAGCTCAAATTGAAGAAGTTCTAAGTGGTTAAGTGGAAATCCAAGAAGATTCACTATATTTGGTAAGTTTCTCTTGATTCTTTTAAGTTATTTAAGTTGTTTGTGAGTTGATTGTGGATTTTAAAGTGGGGTTGTGTTGATTGTTATATGTTGGATTTAATTGGTTGTGGTGTTGGTTTTGGATTTGAAGATGATAAGTTAAGAGTGATGTTGGTTTAGGGTTTTGGAAATGGTAAGTGATAAATTATATTGTGTTATTTTGGATTAGGTTTTGGAAGAAAGTGATTTTCTCTAATTTGAGAAGTGAAGAATTCTTGGAGAAAAGGAAGTGTTTAGAGTTGTATAATTGGTGCTAAAGGTAAGTACAAACTATATGGTTACAAACATGCATATGTTGTTTAATCTTAAAACACTTTTGTTTGTAAATGTGATAGGGTATCAAATGTATTGTAAATGAATGTTGGTGATGAAAATATTGTGATGAGCATGTAAAATAATTGCTAATGATGTTGATTATGTCCATTTGAATGAGGTTAGGTTGTGTACAATGTGTTTTAAGTTAACCAAAAGAAATTTGGCTACATTTAGGGTTTATGCATGAGAGACATGTTATTTGGGACGATCGCTATTATTCATGTGCGGTCGCGACTTAGGTCGGGCATCTGGCCGCGAAACCTACTGTAATAAGGTTTCATCTTGTAATTGTATGGCGCGGTCGTATTCAGGTGAGGCGCGACCGCTAGAAAGGTTTTGTTCACCTTATTGGAAGCAATCTAATCCTACAACAAGATTCTCAAATACATGTTAAATAGATCATCCATTTGAGTTGTCAAGGATCAAAATAGAGATCATTTGTCTAACATCATTGTTGAATCATGAAATGTGAGATGATATGGAATTGATAATGCATATGATATTACATGAACAAGGTTATGTATTGTGTATTGTGAGGCTTGTGAATGGTGATGTGTATTATGAATAATGTACTTTGAAATGTAATACTAATAATGCTATATACACAATATGAATTGAGATATGAAATGTTATAAAGCCATTGTGATTGGCTATGATGGTTCAATTGAAAGATATATGGCATGTTTGCCTAATTGATGAGAATTGAGAATGATATGTAAATGAATTGTGTGGCTAATGTGTTATTCCATTTTCAGAGTATGTTATTGGTGGCATGCCTAATGATAGTAACAATCTCTTGAAGTTAGGTTGGATTGAATCCTTGAAGCCTAATTGAGATGTTACAACCCTTGAAGCTAGGTTGGGTTGGTTCTTGAAGCCAAGTTGGGTTGATGCTTAGCTTGCTTTGCTCCCCTTGAAGCTTGGTTGAACCTAATCCTTGAAGCCTAGTTGGGTATATGATATTGATAAATGTGATAACAAAACCAAAACATTAACTCTGAAAATTGAATGGCATATTAGTGTGTCTTGGGCCCAATGCT
This sequence comes from Garcia nutans, assembly GCA_947685225.1. Taxonomy (NCBI): domain Eukaryota; kingdom Viridiplantae; phylum Streptophyta; class Magnoliopsida; order Malpighiales; family Euphorbiaceae; genus Garcia; species Garcia nutans. Next base: position 14,892,242 of record CANTUV010000040.1, read on the forward strand.
TGTCTTTGTTTAATGTGAGTCATGATTTGTTTAATGTTGTTCATAAATGGTTAAATGAATAACTAATGAGGCATATGAAATGTAAAGGTATGTTGTTAGCCTTGCATATATGATGTTACATGTATAGTAAGGATTGAGAATTGGCATTGCATTGCACTGAAGCATAACACTAGCACATTTTGTCTTACTAAGCCGTTGGCTTAGCGCGATAGTGTTTGATCGCGCAGGTAACCGAGTTGAACCCGAGAGTTCTTCGAGACCGAGTGAGAGTAGACAGTGAAGAGTTAATTTTGGGAACTTAAAGATCAGAGGAGACTTGCCAATCATGTATAACTCTTTTATATTTTGTAAAGTAATGATTTTAATGTACATATGTGTATATTTGTAAATATTAAAATTAAATGTTTTCATATATGTAAATATTTGATAAATTCCGCTGCGTAACAACTAAATGTATCTTTATATATATCTATTTAGTTTTGAATTACAAGTTAACTACTTATCTTTCTATAATGTATACAATTGAAAGATTATGGTATGATTTAAAATGTTTTAAATGTTAAGAAAATCCGTAGCATCTCTATGTTTAGTGCATGTATACTACATTGTGGTGTTTGTAGTGTGCATGTATTGAATGTAGGGGTGTTACAGTTGTTTTGGTATCAGAGCCTAGGTTTGAGATTCTCAACCTAGGTAAAATGAAAGAAAAAGACTATTTTGATTTTAAAAAGTGGTTTTTGAATAACATATATGTTTGGGATTGGCAATCTCTGATCTTTAATAAGAAGTATTCTGCTGTGTTTGCAGACATAGGTTGTGATGGATCCTCATTTGCATCAGTCAGTTGAGGGTAGTGAGGAGAGTGTAGCTCCGGAGGATAGAGCTAGAGTTGATAGTGCTGAGGAGGCACCTGCTTCGGTGTCGGGGAGACCAGTTGGTGAGGAGGTTCCACCAGCTTGGGTTAGGCATGTGGTAGAAGATTTGAGGCAAGCACCAGTACAACCACCACCACCCCCTCAGCTTGTGGTATCAGTGAGGCACTATGATAAACTAAGGAAGTATGGAGCAGAGGATTTCCTTGGTACAGTTGATCCAGCTGTAGCGGAGCAGTGGTTTGATAAAGTACAAAGGATCTTTATTCAGTTGCAAGCCACCTCGGAGGAAAAGTTTGACTATGTAAGATCTTTGCTACAGAAGGATGCATATAACTGGTGGAGGACAGTGCCCCATTCTATGGATGATCCACCAACCTTGTCATATGCGGATTTTCTGAGAGAGTTTGAGTTGAAGTATACTCCTAGGGAGTACAAAGACATGAAGAAGATGGAGTTCTTAAGCTTGAAGCAAGATAGCAAGACTGTAACTGAGTATGAGGTTGAGTTTATTCGATTGAGCCAGTATGCTGGGGGCATTATAGCTGATGAGATAGATAGATGCAGGAGATTTGAGGAGGGATTGAGGCCCTCTATCATGTGCTTAGTGGCTGGATCTAGATATCACGATTTCTCCCAGCTAGTGGCAGCAGCTCGAAGTGTAGAGCGAGCTCAAGTTATTGCAGCTGCTTCAGAGGAAGAGGTTAGGGTTAGGAGGCCCCAGTTTGAGGCAGGGTCTTCTTCTGTTAAGAGAGGTAAAGGAAGCTTTGTTCCTAGAGTTAGTAGGAGTCAGAGGTCAGCTGGTAGGTCAGTGCAGTTTCAGAGGCAGAGATTTAGACCTGCAGCTTCAGTGGCGAGTGCTCCGACCCCAATGATTCAAAGATCCACTCCACCCATCTGCATTCATTGTGGTAGGCCACATGGTGGTCCTTGCTGGAAGACTGGTGTAGCAGGGGTTTGCTTCAGATGTGGATCACCTAATCACTTTGTGAGAGATTGTCCTGAGAGGCAAGAGTAGATGTCAGTTGATACTGCAGCTTCTCGACCTAGTGTGAGGGGAGGTCGGGGAGGCAGAGGTAGCAACCGGGGAGGCAGATCTGGGTTCAGTGCTAGAGGAGGTTCTATATACAGAGAGAGTAGACCAGAGGAGGTTGGGTCTTCCCAAAGGATGTATGTTATGCAGAGGCAGCCAGATTCATCGGCAGTCATAGCTGGTACTTTTTCTTTATTTGATACTTCAGTACTTGCTTTGATTGATCCGGGTTCCACACATTCTTATATTAGTGCATCTGTTTTGACTGTGTCTGATATGCATGCTGAGTCCCTAGGATTTGATGTGTTGGTGACAAATCCGTTAGGGCATAGTGTGATTGTGAGTAAAGTGCACCGAGATAGTGCAGTGAGGGTGCAAGGTGAGGAGTTCCTTGGAGACTTGATTGAGATGCCATTTAAGGAATATGATGTGATTCTAGGTATGGATTGGCTATCTCGACATGGAGCTGTGGTAGACTGTAAAAGGAAAATTGTTTCTTTGAGAACTGCTGATGGTAGAGAAGTGATAGTATCTAATGAGCAGGAACAGCTAGCCTCCTTATTTGTTTCAGCTGTTGCAGCTAGGAGATTGGTTAGAAAGGGATGTGAAGCCTATCTTGCTCATGTGGTAGATACTAGAGTAAGAGGTTCTCCTATTGATAGCATTGCCACAGTTGCAGAGTTCTCAGATGTGTTTCCAGAGGAGTTGCCAGGATTACCTCCTGAGAGAGAGGTGGAGTTTGGTATTGAATTGTTGCCTGGTACCACTCCTATCTCTTGTACTCCTTATAGAATGGCACCAGCAGAATTGAGGGAATTGAAAGTGCAATTGCAGGAGTTGTTGGACAAAGGATTTTTTCGGCCCAGTGTTTCTCCTTGGGGAGCTCCTGTGTTATTTGTGAAGAAGAAAGATGGTACTATGAGGTTGTGTATCGATTATAGGCAATTGAACAAGGTGACTATTAAAAATAAATATCCTTTGCCTAGAATCGATGATCTCTTTGATCAATTAAAGGGTGCAGCTGTGTTTTCTAAAATTGATTTGAGGTCAGGGTACCATCAGCTGAGAGTCAGAGCTGAGGATGTTCCTAAGACAGCTTTTCCGACCAGGTATGGGCATTATGAGTTTCTAGTTATGCCTTTTGGTCTAACGAATGCACCTGCAGCTTTTATGGACTTGATGAATAGAGTGTTTAGGCCGTATTTGGATCAGTTTGTAATGGTCTTCATTGATGATATTCTGGTGTATTCGCGTAATGAGGTAGAACATGACAAGCATCTGCGGATTGTGTTGCAGATTTTGAGAGAGAAGCAGTTGTTTGCTAAACTGTCGAAGTGTGAGTTTTGGTTGGACCAAGTAGCTTTTCTCGGTCATATAGTTTCAGCAGAAGGTATTAGAGTTGATCCGAGTAAAGTTGAAGCTATTCTGAATTGGAGTCCACCCAAGTCTGTGACTGAAGTTAGAAGTTTTCTGGGTTTGGCAGGCTATTATCGACGGTTTGTGAAAGATTTTTCTTTGATAGCTACTCCACTCACCTGATTGCTTCGGAAGGGAGTTAGATTTGTGTGGACAGATCAGTGTCAGGTTAGCTTTAATCAGTTGAGAGAAATGTTGACTCAAGCGCCCGTTCTTACTTTACCTGTGGAAGGCAAACCATATGTAATCTACAGTGATGCTTCACATAATGGTTTGGGTTGTGTATTGATGCAAGAAGGTAGAGTGATAGCTTATGCTTCTCGACAGTTGAAGCCACATGAGCTTAATTATCCGACCCATGATTTAGAGCTAGCAGCAATTGTGTTTGCATTGAAGATTTGGCGACACTATCTGTTTGGGGAGAAATGTTTCATCTACACTGATCACAAGAGTTTGAAGTATTTGGGTGTCCAGAAAGAGCTTAATCTCCGGCAGAGGAGATGGTTGGAATTGATTAAAGACTACGACTGTTTGATTGATTATCATCCAGGTAAAGCAAATGTTGTTGCTGATGCCTTGAGTCGGAAGTCTTTAGCTGGTTTAATTGTTTATTCGCTCTCGTTGCTTGTTGAGTTGAGAGCATTGCATGCCAGTGTTGTATCTTGTGATGATGGTGCATTATTGGCACAGTTGCAATTGAAACCAATTTTATTGGATCAGATCAAAGAGGCTCAGTTGGCTGATGAGAAGATTCAAAAGATTATTTCAGATTGCAAGAATGGGAAGACTAGAGATTTTGTTGTGAAAGGTAATGGGAGTCTCTGGTTTAAGAACCAATTGTGTGTACCCGATGATGCTGATTTGAAAAGAGTCATTTTAGAAGAAGCACATCAGTCAGTGTTTGCTATGCATCCGGGTAATACAAAGATGTATCATGATTTGAGACAGCATTACTGGTGGCTTGGTTTGAAGAGAGATATTGCAGATTTTGTGTCGAAATGTCTCACTTGTCAGAAGGTAAAAGCAGAGCATCAAGTTCCAACCGGGTTGCTTCAACCATTATCAGTACCAGAATGGAAGTGGGATAGAGTGACGATGGATTTTGTGTCTGGTTTGCCATTGACACAAAAGAAGCATGATGCTATATGGGTGATTGTGGATAGATTGACTAAGACAGCTCATTTCCTTCCGGTTCGGATGGATTACTCTTTGGAGAGATTGGCTGAGCTGTATATCCATGAGATTGTGAAGTTGCATGGTGTTCCAACTTCTTTAGTGTCTGATAGAGATCCCAGGTTTACTTCAAGATTTTGGAAGAACTTGTATAGTACTTTGGGTTCTCGATTACACTTCAGTACTGCTTTTCATCCACAGACAGATGGGCAGTCTGAGAGAGTGATACAGATTATTGAGGATATGTTGAGAAGCTGTGTCATTGATTTCTCTGGAAGTTGGGATAGATTTTTACCTCTTGTGGAGTTTGCTTACAATAACAGTCACCAATCTAGCATTGGTATGGCACCATTCGAAGCACTGTATGGTAGACGGTGTCGGACACCTTTGTGTTGGAATGAGATTGGTGAAGGTAAGTTAATTGGGCCTGATTTGATTCAAGAAACTGAAGAGAAAGTGAAAATGATTCGAGATAGATTGAAAGCAGCTTCAGATCGACAGAAATCTTATGCAGATCTGAAAAGGAGAGACATAGAGTTTGATGTTGGAGATAAGGTATTTTTGAAAGTGTCTCCTTGGAAGAAGATATTGAGGTTCGGTCGGAAAGGGAAATTGAGTCCTCGTTTCATTGGACCGTATGAAGTTTTGGAAAGAGTTGGGTCAGTTGCTTATCGACTCGCTTTGCCACCTGAGTTGGATCGTATCCATAATGTATTCCATGTTTCTATGTTGAGGAGATACAGATCGGATCCATCTCATGTGTTACCGATTGAATCTATCGAGGTGAATCAAGATTTGACGTTTGAAGAGGAACCAGTTGCTATTTTGGCACGTGAAGTGAAAGAGTTGAGGAACAAGAGTGTGCCATTGGTGAAGGTTCTATGGAAGAATCATGGAAAAGAAGAAGCAACTTGGGAAAGTGAACAATCCATGCGAGAGCAATATCCTCAGTTGTTTCAGCTTTGATATCAGGTAATTTCGAGGACGAAATTTCTTTTTAGAGGGGGAGAATTGTAATATCCTCATATATGCTCTAGAAGTTTTGATTATGTTGTTGTTATTGTTGTTGTTGTTATATTGGATTGAATATATGTGTTAATTGCAAGAGAAAAGAAATTGGGAAAGAAAATAGGGTTTAGAGAGAATGGTATATGTTGTGTATATGATGATATATATAACATATAAATTGGTCAAATGAAGAGTCAAGGTGATGGTTAAGTGGAAGAAGATATTTTTGGTTGTTATTGAAATTACTATTAAGGGCATGCATAATGAAAAGAAGTTTAGCTATGTTAAAGAGGGCATTTTGGTAATTCTTCTTTTGAAATTGTGTGGTAGAGATTAATAGAGAGTTTGACTTTTATTTTGATCAATTTCCTTTCTTCTTTTCACGTGTGGCCGGCCAACATAAAGAACAAGAGAGAAAGCAAAGGTTTGATGATATTTTGAGCTCAAATTGAAGAAGTTCTAAGTGGTTAAGTGGAAATCCAAGAAGATTCACTATATTTGGTAAGTTTCTCTTGATTCTTTTAAGTTATTTAAGTTGTTTGTGAGTTGATTGTGGATTTTAAAGTGGGGTTGTGTTGATTGTTATATGTTGGATTTAATTGGTTGTGGTGTTGGTTTTGGATTTGAAGATGATAAGTTAAGAGTGATGTTGGTTTAGGGTTTTGGAAATGGTAAGTGATAAATTATATTGTGTTATTTTGGATTAGGTTTTGGAAGAAAGTGATTTGCTCTAATTTGAGAAGTGAAGAATTCTTGGAGAAAAGGAAGTGTTTAGAGTTGTATAATTGGTGCTAAAGGTAAGTACAAACTATATGGTTACAAACATGCATATGTTGTTTAATCTTAAAACACTTTTGTTTGTAAATGTGATAGGGTATCAAATGTATTGTAAATGAATGTTGGTGATGAAAATATTGTGATGAGCATGTAAAATAATTGCTAATGATGTTGATTATGTCCATTTGAATGAGGTTAGGTTGTGTACAATGTGTTTTAAGTTAACCAAAAGAAATTTGGCTACATTTAGGGTTTATGCATGAGAGACACGTTATTTGGGACGGTCGCTATTATTCATGTGTGATCGCGACTTAGGTTGGGCATCTGGCCGCGAAACCTACTGTAATAAGGTTTCATCTTGTAATTGTATGGCGCGGTCGTATTCAGGTGAGGCGCGACCGCTAGAAAGGTTTTGTTCACCTTATTGGAAGCAATCTAATCCTACAACAAGATTCTCAAATACATGTTAAATAGATCATCCATTTGAGTTGTCAAGGATCAAAATAGAGATCATTTGTCTAACATCATTGTTGAATCATGAAATGTGAGATGATATGGAATTGATAATGCATATGATATTACATGAACAAGGTTATGTATTGTGTATTGTGAGGCTTGTGAATGGTGATGTGTATTATGAATAATGTACTTTGAAATGTAATACTAATAATGCTATATACACAATATGAATTGAGATATGAAATGTTATAAAGCCATTGTGATTGGCTATGATGGTTCAATTGAAAGATATATGGCATGTTTGCCTAATTGATGAGAATTGAGAATGATATGTAAATGAATTGTGTGGCTAATGTGTTATTCCATTTTCAGAGTATGTTATTGGTGGCATGCCTAATGATAGTAACAATCTCTTGAAGTTAGGTTGGATTGAATCCTTGAAGCCTAATTGAGATGTTACAACCCTTGAAGCTAGGTTGGGTTGGTTCTTGAAGCCAAGTTGGGTTGATGCTTAGCATGCTTTGCTCCCCTTGAAGCTTGGTTGAACCTAATCCTTGAAGCCTAGTTGGGTATATGATATTGATAAATGTGATAACAAAACCAAAACATTAACTCTGAAAATTGAATGGCATATTAGTGTGTCTTGGGCCCAATGCTTGTCTTTGTTTAATGTGAGTCATGATTTGTTTAATGTTGTTCATAAATGGTTAAATGAATAACTAATGAGGCATATGAAATGTAAAGGTATGTTGTTAGCCTTGCATATATGATGTTACATGTATAGTATGGATTGAGAATTGGCATTGCATTGCACTGAAGCATAACACTAGCACATTTTGTCTTACTAAGCCGTTGGCTTAGCGCGATAGTGTTTGATCGCGCAGGTAACCGAGTTGAACCCGAGAGTTCTTCGAGACCGAGTGAGAGTAGACAGTGAAGAGTTGATTTTGGGAACTTAAAGATCAGAGGAGACTTGCCAATCATGTATAACTCTTTTATATTTTTGTAAAGTAATGATTTTAATGTACATATGTGTATATTTGTAAATATGAAATTAAATGTTTTCATATATGTAAATATTTGATAAATTCCGCTGCGTAACAACTAAATGTATCTTTATATATATCTATTTAGTTTTGAATTACAAGTTAACTACTTATCTTTCTATAATGTATACAATTGAAAGATTATGGTATGATTTAAAATGTTTTAAATGTTAAGAAAATCCGTAGCATCTCTATGTTTAGTGCATGTATACTACATTGTGGTGTTTGTAGTGTGCATGTATTGAATTTAGGGGTGTTACAGGAAATGCAAGTTGGGCAACTGGCACATCAACTCCAAGCACAACAAAATGAGGAATTTCCTAGCCAATTGGAGCAAGTCAAGGTAATCACAAATTTGACGAGTGAACAGGTGATATATAACAATTGTTGTGATTCCTTTGATGTAGGGACTAATCAAGAAGACAATGGTGAGGAAATACTGCCCAACATGGAGAAACCAAGTCAATCAAAGGAGGAGGAGAATTTGGACTCATCAACTTCATCACATTTGTATGAACCTCTGAATCCTTTACCACCAATTCCATTCCCAAGTAGGCTGAAAGAAGAGGAGCAAGGTAAGCAACTTTCTAACATCTATGATATGCACTCCCAAGGAGAAAATGGAAATAATCTTGAGATGGGTATGCCTTTAGAAGAAGAACATGAAATACCCAATTTTGAACTTGAGGAGTGCAAGCTAGTTTTAGATGTTGAGGTTGTTGAGAGGGGACTTGACATTGTTAAAGTGGATGAAGAAGTGATTCAACCAAGCTTGGTTGAAATTAAAGAGTCCCCAAAAGTCATCTCTGCTACTCTTGGTGGTAAGGAAGAGCAGAAAGCTGATATACCCATGTCGCACAAAGATGAAAATTATTACCACGTTCCTATAACACTGGAGGATAACCCCAAGGCGGCCTTCACATGTCCCTTTGAGACATGTTCCCTTCAAGGAAAAATATTTAAGGGTTGCCGTAGGTGCATTTCAAAGTTACGTGTTGTTCATCCTCTCAGTCCTGGGCTCCAATTGCATTATGGGTGGAAGGAGCCCTACACATCGTATATGGGAACGTTGGAAATCAGGTTTCATCTAAACCCTCCCTGTGTATGCATGCTCACATTGAGGACAATGTGAATCTTTAAGTGTGGGGTGCATTTTGTGTTTTGTGTTTTTACTTTTAAGTGCATTATGTGTTTTGTGTTTTTACTTTTAAGTTATTTTTGTTTAAGTTTAGTTAATGTTTTTCGTTGAATAAATGAGTTTTAGAAGTTCAATTGTTATAAAAATTGTTGATTGATGACCTTTGAATTTTTGAAGCATGAATTTGAGAATTGAGTAGAATTGGTGCTTATTGTCAATTTTGTCGGTTTTTCTTTGCATTGCCATTAACCTAGTGAGGAATTGAGCCATCAACTTATCATTATTGTTGTGGGTGAACATCTTTGATTGATGAATTGCTAGAACTTGCTTTGACATGCATTTTAAGATTACATAAAAATTTCAAGTTTGCATCAAAATGATTAAGGCAATTAGGTGAAACCACTTTGGCTTAAAAAGATCAACCCTATTTTTAACCTTAGTTAGCCAATTTTGAGCCTATTTAATTTTTCCTTTTCTTTCTTTTTCACAACACCATTAGCTTGAACCTTGTTGTTTAACTCTTATCCTTTCATTAGGTCAAGAGCATTTTAAGAGCGTTTATGACCGAGTGTTGTGTTGAATTAAGTGTGGGATTAAATTTAGTAGGTTTAATGTGTCAAAGAAAAATAAAAAAATAATGAAAATAAAAAAATAAAAAATAAAAAAAAAATAAAAAAAAAGAAAAAGAAAAAGAAAAAAAAAATATATATATAATAATAAGAATAATTGTTATTCTTGTTGAAAGGGTTGGAATGTATCATTACAAGATTTAATAAGTGAGTTTCCTTGAAAAGCTCTTTAATGTCAAAGGGTAGATGAGAGGAAGGTGTTTTGGGATTGTTGGGTTACATATATAAATAGTTACTTCATTCTTGAAGTGTTCTTGAACTTAATGATTAAGCTCACATTTCCTAAATATCATGCCTTTACCTTAGCCTCATTACAACCCAATAAAGACCTTTTGATTGATGCTTGATTGTTATTTTGTGGTGGAGATTTGGTTGATAAGCAAGCCTATGGTAATAATCTTTCATTGATTGTTATGAGTGTAAACACCACCATGATCAAACACTTGTAAGAGTTGGTGAGGGAGCGATAACAATGGTTATGCATGGAAAGCCACTTAATTACATGAGTGTCGATTTTGTTTGATTTGATATTGATTGCGGATTTAGGGATAGGGAAGTCATGATACATCTTTATAACTCTTGAACTTAACAAAATTTATCTTGTTTATTGTGTTTTGATTTTAGCCTTGCTTAGGGACAAGCAAGGAGTTAAGTGTGGGGTATTTGTTTAGTTCATGTTTGTACTTGTTTTTAGTATGATTTTATGTGTGTTTTAGTTAATGTTTTGATTGATTTTTGTTTTAAGTGTTGTTTTTAGGTTTAGGTGGAAAAACACCCTTGGAAGATCAAAACCGGGCAAGAAAAGCATGAACCAAGTAAGACATGGCCAAGCCGAGCAAGACATGGCCATGTCCCTCAAAAGAAATTCAAGGCAGAAGCAGACACACCCAGAGACACGACCAAGCCTCTGGCCGTGTCTCATTCAAAGAACAAAACAAAGAACAAGCCAAAGAAGAGAAGGAAAAGAAGGAAAATGAGCAACAGGAAGAGACACACCCAAGTGACACGGCCAAGCCTCTAGCCGTGTCACATGACACGGCCAAGACAAAAATGGCTTGGCCGTGTCCCATTCATGCCAAGAACAAAAGAGCAAGCAAAAAGAAGCAGAAACAGAAATTGTCAAGGGACACGGCCAAGACACTGGCCGTGTCACATGACACGGCCGTGTCCTCTAGCTGTGTCTCACTCTGTATTAAAGAGATTGAGGGACACGGCCAGGAGCTTGGCCGTGTCCCAAGAAGGAAAAAACAAGAGACACGGCCAAGCTCCAAATGGCTTGGCCGTGTCACCTCTCATAACCAAAGAAAATAAAGAAAGAAAAAAGAAAGGTCCAGTGAGGGACACGGCCAAGGGACACGGCCGTGTCCCATGAAAAATCAATAGACACGGCCAAGCCACCCTTGGCTTGGCCGTGTCACCTCAAGGAAGAGACCAAGAGACACGGCCAAGACACTCTTGGCTTGGCCGTGTCCCACCTAAAAAGTCAAAATTCTTTCAACAAAGTGGGGAACAAGTGGGAGACAAAGACTTATTACTTGCCAAAAGAAATATTAAACAAATAAAATGTGGGGGACAAAGGGAAATGGGATGAGTTGGAAGGCATGGGTGTATATTTTGAAAGAATTAAAAAGGAGAGGAGGAGGAAAATAGGGGATTTCTTGGGTTTTTGGAGCCAAAATTTCTGCAAAATGTGGGAGAGGGAGAGAGTGACACTCTCCCTTGTCCCTTCACCTCTAACCTCCATTTCCATCCTCTCCACCTTCTCCATCTTCCATTGATAGGATCTTTGAGGTTCTTTGGGATAAATTGGGTTACAAGTTCTAAAAGGTTGAAGAAACTTCATTGAAAGGAGTGGTGACTTGAGAAAGCTCCACTCCATCTTCCAAAGGCATATCCATTGAAGGTTGGTGACTTGAGAAAGCTCCATCGAAAGGTTTGGTGACTTGAGAAAGCTCCATTCCACATTGCAAAGGGAAATCAACCATTAAAGAGGGCTTGAGTTCTTCATCAAATACATCAAGTGGAGCTAGAAGGAAGACTAGCAATCCTACTCTTGGCATCTTCACAAGGGGTTTTTCTATTCTCTCTTTTAATTCATTTCTTATTGTTGTTGTTGTATTAATAGAATTGTTATTGCAATGGACAATTTGTATTTGTGTTATATTGAGTTGAATGAATGTGTTAAATTGATGATGTTGAGCTAAATACCCATGTTTATGGTTTATAGTATATTTGGTTGAATGTCTTGATTTGATATTTAAATTGATGTTCCTTGTTGATTGGTTGATTGTATTGTATTAAATGCTAGGTTGATAGATTAGCTACCTATTGATCTTTGAATATTGGACGACGGACCGAGAGGTGAAATCCGATATCGGAACTATATAATCGACCACCCTATGAATGAATTAGAAATATAAGTTCTAGGGTTTCATTAATTTGGTAATGTAAAAGAATTGGTCATTGTTAATTCTTGAATGTGAGAACTAATGGATTGGTAATTGACTAATTAATCTTAAGGAACAAATTAATTTACAAGGTTATGTTAATGGACAATTGAGAATTGAGCTTTGATTGAATGGACCTATAACCCTAGGCACCTTCTCAAGAATCGATTTGATCTTGCACACCCATCACACACCAATGCTACGCACATTAATTTTAGGTTTTAATTATTCTCGCACAATCCCAACACAACAAACACTCGCATTTAAATACTTGTCAATCAAGCTATTACGAACCACACCTTCTTGGGGAAACGACCTTGGGGCGATCACCTTTGCTACAGCTACCTCGTATACTTGCGAGTGACGCTTTGTAGTAGTACTTAATTTGAGCGCAACAGCCGTGTCCCTCCAAAGACCTTAGACACGGCCAAGTCCCTTTGAGCCTGGCCGTGTCACTCATGGATTAATGAAGACACGTGGAGGTTTTGTATAAATATTAGAATTAGGGTTTTCTTAAAGGTTGTTGAGAGTTTGAGATCTTTTTTTAGCCGTCAAAGAAAATAGTTAGGGTTTTATCTTGTTTTCTTTGATCTTTTGATTACACTTTGATTAAACTAGCTTAGATTAGATTTGTTCTTGCCATTGATACATTCTTCGAGCAAGTTCTGAACAAGAGATTCTTCAAGAGCTAAGAAGTTTGTAATTTGGTTTTGTTCTCGAACTTTATCTCTTTAATTTCATTGGAATTGTATTTAAGAATATTATCATGTCTAAATTGATTTCTTTGAATTTTAATGAGATGAGTATGTTTGATAGCATTATGAACTAATTTGATCTAGTCTAGGGTTTGTATGGATCTGCTATGATTGTATGAATTGGTTATTACTCTTAACTTAATTATTTCTTTAGCCTTGATTGAATGGATTATTGTTAATATATAATTGATTGGCCACCAATTATGTGTTTTAGGTATTAGATGATGGATTGAGAAATGAAGTCTAATGCTGGAACAATTCAATTAGGGACTTAGGTGAATTAGAGATAGAACCTAGGAAAAGATTATTTCAATTGTAACAAGATTATTTGAGAGAGGTTTGAATGCGAGAGCTTATTTCCTTGATTTGATTAATTAAGTTGCTTGAGATTTAATCTATGAAATTAAATTAGTTAAGAGGAATAACCGTTCATACATATAAGTAGTAGAGAAGTGCAAACCCTAGACCATTCTATTAAGTGAATCAATACATCAGTCCAGTTTACTTTTATTTGTTTTAAACTTTAATCGATCTTCTTCATTAGTTTTAGCAATTTAAATTTATTAATCACTTGTTATTTATAATCTGATAATCAATTAGCTATTCTAGCTTCCTTGTGAGACGACCTTGGGTGATCACCTTTGCTACAGATACCTCGTATACTTGCGAGTGACGCTTTGTGGTAGAGTTAATTTGAGCGCAACAAGTTTTTGGCGCCGCTGCCGGGGAAGCTAATTGGCGTAATTGTTTATTAGGCAAAAATACTTTAGATTATTTTTCATTGTTTACTTTTGATTTTATTTTGTCTTTTGCTTTTAATAGTTTCTTGTTCTAGAAATTTTGTTTATGCAAGGCAGGAGATCACTTGGAGGAGAGCTATACCCAATCATTCCAGAAATTCAAAGAGTGAAAAGGAATAGGGAAGAGTTTGAACTGTACACCGAATTTGATACTACAGAGGAGGACACTTCTGATTTTGAGTCGAAATCTGCATAATCTGTTAAAATGGCAGAAGAAAGACAAAGAACTATGAGAGATTTTGCTAGACCTATCATTGGAACTTCCACCTCTTGTATAAGATTGACGGATGCAGCAAGAAACTATGAATTGAAGAACATCCATTACAACATGCTGCCATCATTCTATGGAGTTCCAAATGAAGATCCTTTGAACTTTATCCGAGATTTTTATTCTACCCTCAACACTTTTCCATTGGGAGGACTAACAGAGGATCAGTTGAGGATGAGATGTTTCCCATATACATTGAAGGATAGAGCTAAGAGCTGGTTAATGATGTTGGCCGAAAATTTTTTGACAACTTGGGAGCAAGTTTATAACAAATTTATGGGCAAGTTTTACTCACATCAAAAGACAGCTGAATTGAGAGGGAAGATAGCTACATTCTCTCAATTTGAAGGAGAGCCATTTCATGAGGCTTGGGACAGATTTAAGATGCTATTGATCCAGTGTCCACATCATCACTACCCACTTCAACTTCTTAATCAGTTTTTCTATGATGGTCTAACCCAGCAATTTAAGAACACAGTTGATAATGCAGCTGGGGGAGCCATGGGTGAAAAGACAGATGATGAAACTTATGAGATCTTTGAGATGTTGGGAGCTAATTATCAACAGAAAAGTGTAAGAGTAAGAAGTAAAGGGGTAAATCAATTGGAAGCCAATAGTGAGATGGTCAGTCAAATAGCTGAATTGACAAGGCAGGTGCAGATGCTGAATATGAAAAACAACACCTCTTCATCCACTCAAGAAATTTGTAGAATTTGTGGAACTTTCGGGCATGGAGCAAATATATGCCCCTCCGCATATGAGTCTTATGGGAATGAAGCTGAGCAAGTCAATGCTATGGGGGGATATCAACCAAGGGCCTGGAATGATCCTTATTCCAATACTTACAATCCTGGTTGGCGAAGTCATCCAAATTTTTCCTGGGCAACAAATAATTCGCAACAGCCTTTCCATTTACTCCAGAGACAAAACTAACTGCAGGGTCAATCTTCAAATCAAGGGCAGCCTAAGAGAGAGAGTTTGGACGAAAGTTTACAGGCTTTTATCCAAGTCAGTGCTAAAAATCAAGAGATGAACAACAAGAGGCTGGATTCCTTAGAAGCATCTTTTAAGAAAGTGGAGACCCAAGTGGGACAACTTGCACAACAGATGCAGATTCAACAAAAGGGGAAATTTCCAAGTCAACCTGAGCAGGCACAATCAGTGACTGTGCTTAGAAGTGGCAAGGTAATTAACAATAATGTTGAAAATAATTCTGTGAATGGAGGTGAGCAAGAGAATAAAAAGGAAGAAGAGCCAGAAAACAAAGGTGCTGGAGAAAGATCAATGGAGAAGTCCCCTACAACAGATTTACACAAGGCAAGCAATCCATACCGGCCACCTATACCATTCCCCAGCAGGTTGAAGAATGATAAACAAGATAAGCAATTTTCTTACATCTTCAACATGATGTCTAAGATAGGTATTAACTTACCCTTACTTGAAGCAATAAAGAACATGCCAGCTTATGCCAAATTCTTCAAGGAACTGAACACAAAGAGAAAAAGGTATGAGCCCAATGAAAAGGTGATAGTTTCAGAGGTAGTTAGTGCTGTACTGCAGCATAAACTACCTCCAAAGCTAAAGGATCCTGGAAGTTTTATAATTCAAATTACTATGGGGAATGGAAAAGGTACTGATGGCATGTGTGATTTAGTAGCTAGTGTAAATTTGATGCCTATATTCTATGTACCTTGAATTAGAACTGGGGGGAACTTAAACCAACCAAAATGGTGTTGCAATTAGCTGATAGATCTCTTAGATTCCCGAAAGGGGTTATAGAAGATGTGTTAGTTAAGGTTAGGGGGTTGATAGTACCTGTGGATTTCATAGTTCTTGACATGGAAGGAAGTAACCCTACACCATCTGCACACACTATTCTTCTGGGTAGGCCTTTTATGGCGACTACCAACACCTTGATAGATGTTAAAAATGGTAAATTGACAATGACTGTCTTAGGACAAACGGTTGAATTTTCTATTTTTAACACTTCTATTCCTACAACTGCATTATATGAGGATTGTTCTTTTATTGATTGTGTTGATGCAGTTGTTTCAGATGTTTTCTTACAGACGGGTTCCTCAGATAAATTGGAGCTAGCACTGACCTTAGATGGTGGGATAGATATTTTTGATTTAGAAATAGCCAGTTGCCTTGAGACATGAGAGAGTGCTGAAATAGAGGAACTTAAGGAGGACCCGGTATGTGAACTTCCCTCCATTCAAAAAGAAGAGAAGAACCCTTCACTTGAGTTAGAGCTGAAAGAGTTACCTAAAAATCTGAAATATGTGTTTTTAGGAGATCACAATACCTTGCCTGTGATAATATCTAGTGAACTTAGTGAAGAGGAGGAGATGAGGTTGGTAAGTGAGCTTAGAAGATTGAAAAGAGCAATAGGATGGGGATTGAGTGACATCAAAGGTATTAGCCCTTCAATGTGCATGCATAGAATCACCTTAGAAGAGGGAGCTAAACCTGTGAGGGAGACCCAAAGGAACCTTAACCCAAATATGAGTGAAGTGGTTAAGAAGGAAGTGCTCCAATTGCTGGATGAAGGAGTAATTTATCCAATTGCTAATAGTGAGTGGGTGAGCCTAATACATGTAGTTCGTAAGAAGTCAGGAATCACTGTGGTGGAAAATGAAAATAATGAATTGGTTCCTACTAGGACTACTACTGGGTGGAGAATGTGTATCGATTATAGGAAGTTGAACAATGCTACAAAGAAAGACCATTTCCCTCTTCCTTTTATTGATCAGATGTTAGATAAGCTTTTTGGACACTCACATTATTGTTTTTTGGATGGCCTTTCAGGTTACTATCAGGTGCCGATAGCACCAGAGGATCAGTCCAAGACTACCTTTACTTGCCCTTTTGGGACTTATGCATTTCGGCGTATGCCCTTTGGCTTATGCATTGCACCTGCAACCTTTCAGAGATGCATGATGTATGTCTTCTCAGACATGATTGATGATTCTATTGAGGTATTTATGGATGATTTTTCTATTTTTGGTAGTTCTTTTGATAATTGCCTCAATAAACTTGTTCTTGTGCCTAAGAGATGCATTGAATGTAACCTTACTTTAAGTTGGGAAAAGAGTCATTTCATGGTTACTCAGGGCATTGTATTAGGTCATGTTGTGTCAAGTAAGGGGATTGAGGTGGATAAGGATAAAGTTGAATTGATTGCTAAGTTACCCCCACCTAGCTCTGTTAAGGGAATAAGAAGTTTTTTAGGGCATGTAGGTTTTTACCAGAGGTTTATTAAGGATTTTTCCAAAATAAACCAACCATTGTGCCATTTGTTGGGAAAAGATGTTCCATTTGAATTTATAGCACAATGCATGCAAGCTTTTAATTCCCTTAAAGAAAAATTGACTAGTGCACCAGTAATTGTAGCTCCTATTTGGTCTTTACCTTTTGAAATCATGTGTGATGCCTCTAATCATTCAGTAGGAGCTATTCTTGGGCAAAGGGTTGATAAATTTTTGAGAGTCATATATTATGCTAGCTTAACCCTGAATAGTGCGCAAATGAATTACACCACAACTGAAAAGGAAATGTTAGTTGTTGTTTTTGCTTTAGATAAGTTTAGAGCATATTTAATTGGGTCAAAAATTATTATGCATTCTGATCATGCAGCTCTAAAATATCTTTTAACAAAACAACATGCTAAACTGCGCTTAATTAGATGGGTGTTGTTATTGCAAGAATTTGATTTCCAAATCAAAGATACTAAGGGTAGTGAGAATGTTGTTGCTGACCATTTATCCAGATTACCCTTCTTTAGTGAAAATGATGCGGACCCTTAGCAACGATGGTAGCAAACCCAACGTATAACAATGGTAGAGAACTTCTTGAAACTTGATAATCACCTCCTAAGGAACCCAACGCCTGTAAAGAGATGCGAACTCACTATGATTGAAGGATTTAGTTGGTAAGAAGAAGGAAAACGCCACAACTCTTGTTGATAAGTAAACCTAATTCTTGATGCAAAGAAAGAATTAAAGAATCCACTCTAATCTCTCTCACACGAAAATTCACAAGAAGAACTTGTAGAAGAATTTGAAAATTTTTTATTCAATGTTGTATATCAAATTCGGCGTAATAGTGCCCTTAAATAAGGGTTACAAAATTCCTAATTGCATAAGGAAAAACATTCCTAATTGCATAAGGAAAATATAAAGTAATCCTAATCCATTAAGGAAAATATAAAGTATGGAAATAAAATCCTAATCCACTAAGGAAAATATAAAGTATGGAAACAAAATCCTAATCCACTAAGGAAAATATAAAGTATGGAAACAAAATCCTATATTTAAGCCTTCCATAATGATATAAAACGTGGCCCATTAAACAGAATTAATAATCTTTAAGCAGTGGGTCCATCCAGCTATTCTCACAGGGCTTCAGAAATCTCACAGGTACGTGTGAAACTGGCTGCACTCCAAGCTTTTCTTCCAATCACTTCCATCATCTTACTAAGGCCTTAAATTACTTCCCAAGGCTTTATATGAATCCCCATGGACCTTTCTTGCACGTTGGACCTCTTTAGCTAGCCTTTAGCTTCCATTTTCACACTAAGCATCATAATCAGCTTTGGTGTGCCTTCTTCAAGCTCTATCTCCATCTTCTTGAATGATAATTCTTGAAGCTCTTTGGAAATCTCTTCTTGAATATGCAAAGCCATACTAGCTGGATATCTCTTTGCCTTGCTCCTAGTGATTGGTCCACTTGCTAGCTTCAAGGGATCTTTTCTTGCATCATTCTCCCCCTCTTTAAAAAGATTTGTCCTCAAATTTGCATCATCAAAAGGAGAAAGATCACTTACATTGAAAGTAGCACTAATATTATACGTACCTGGCAAGTCGATCTTGTAGGCATTGTCATTAATCTTCTCTAGCACTTGGAATGGGCCATCTCCTCTAGCTTGCAACTTGTTCTTCCTTTGGTTAGGAACCCTCTCTTTTCAAAAATGCACCCAAACCCAATCTCCTACTTGAAACTTCATCTCACGTCTCCCTCTATTTGCAGAATCAACATATCTCTTATTCCTTTTCTCAATATTCGCCCTTGCTTTCTCATGCATCTCTTTTGTCTAAATAGGATTGCTCCTATATGCTGGCCGGTTTGGAATTGTAGAACCGGGTATGAAGTCAATTTGATATTCAATCCCTCTTAATGGTGGCAAACCACTAGGAAGGTCTTCAGGAAACACATCCTCAAAATCCTGCAACAAAGACACAAAACTAGAAGGTAAAGAATCAAGAGATTCTTCATTGTCAGCAAGTAACAATTTGTTATACATAATAGTGAGTACAGGCTGCCCTACATCTATTTCTCTTGCTCTTGCATAAAAAGTATGTTTTGCTTTTTCTCCTTGCTTATTTTCTCTCACCAATGGGCCATTTATTTGTTTGCTTACTTTCTTTTGACTCTCGGCCTCTTTTCCCTTTCTAAACTCACTCACTTTATTATTTTCTCTCTCCCTACCCTTAGAATTACCCTTGGGTGTTGAAGAAACATCATTGACCGAATTTGAACCCCCTTGGTTCATGTTGGCCGAAACTTCTTTCTCCCTCTCTAGCATCCTCTTCTGATCTTCATACACCTCTTGAGGTGATAATGGTGCTAGAACAACCTTCTTTCCTTCATAAGTAAAGGTATACTTATTAGAAAAGCCATCATGTTGTGCCCTTCTATCATGCTGCCATGGTCTTCCTAATAGCAAATGTCTAGCTTGCATTGGCACTACATCACACAAAACCTTATCTTTATACCACCCAATGGAGAATGGTACCTTGACTTGCTTCAACACTTTTACTTCCCCAGCGTCATTGAACCATTGTAACTTGTAAGGATTGGGATGTTTAAACAAGTTAACCCCAATTTATCCACCATTGTAGTACTAGCAGCATTGGTACAACTTCCACCATCAATGATAAGTGTACAAACCTTACCATTCACCAAACACCTAGAGTGGAAAAGATTCTCCCTTTGATCCAAGCCTTCTTCCTTGACTTGAATATTCAAGGCTCTTCTAGTAACAAGCATCTCTCCATGTTCAGCATTCAAGACTTGATTCTCCCAAGCCTCTTCATCATATTCGGCCCTATCACCACATTCGGCCTCCTCTTCTTCTTCATGTTCAGATTCTGATTCAATTTCCCCTTCATGGGTAGCAATCATCACCCTCTTATTCGGACATTGAGAAGCAATGTGTCCACTTCCCAAACACTTGTAGCATTTAATTTCCCTACTTGGAGTAGGTCTAGAAGGTGTTTCCCTATGTTCAAATTCAATCCCCCAAGAAATCGTGACATCTTCTTGTCTTCATCTTCATCAATATTTGCCCTAGCCATGATCATCTCCATCTCTTTGTGGTACTCTTCCACACTTCTTCCACCTTGAACTAGTCTTGCTAGTCGATTGTACAAATCCCAAATGTAGTGAGATGGTACAAATCAGCTTCTCATTAGTTCTTTCAAGGTTGACCATTCGGAATAGGCCTCATACCTTTCCCTCTTCTTTTAGCTTTCAATTGATCCCACCAAAAGGTAGCATACCCTTTGAACTCTACGGCTGCCAAAACTGATTTCTTCTCTTCGGTGTAGTTATGGCATTTAAAAATCTGCTCAACTTTCCTCTCCCATTTTATCACTACAAAAAAAACAGCAATCTGCGACGCAATCTGCGACACCATTAACGACGAAATCAACGACCAAAATACGATAGCGACAATATCAGCGACGAACAACGAGAAAAATCGAGCGGACGGTAATGTCCTGGTCGCTAAAAAATCAACGACAAATCAGCGACCAATTGTGAATGTCGTTGATTAGCGACAAATCAGCGACAAAACAGAGACAAATTCAACGACATTTTTATTTTTGGCTGGAATTATTTATTCCCGCTGAAAGTCGTCGTTGTCTCTATTTTGTCGCTGATTTAGTCGCTGAATTGGTCGCTAATTTGCTCGCTAAAGTTTGTCGCTGATGTGTCGCAGAATATGTCGCAATATTTCCTCGTTGTTTCAGTCGTTGATTCGTCGCATAATTCATTATTTTTTTTGACACCTTTGGTCGCTGATTTTGTCGCAATTTTGTCGCAAATTTTGTAATTGTTTGGCTATATTTTTCCAGTATTCCAAATTTTTTTTTTTACTCATTTTCAAGAACCTGTTGAATTTCAAATATAATAACCAAACCTGTTTATAAAATAGTCATTCATTACAATAATAATCAAATAACACAACATTCATAATTAAGTTATTAGTGGCAATAAGTATACATAAACAATTCGAATGTAAAGTTTACCCCTTAAGAAAGTATATTGAACACATGATGTCTTAATAATCCGACACTCCAAACACAAACAAAGAGAACACCAACTTTATTAATCCGACACTCCAAACACAAATAAAGAAAACACCAACTATCAAGTATATCCTATATACGAACATCGTCTTCCTCCACATTGTCATTTGCCGGAGCAGGAGGAGCATTTGTTTTCCTTCTTTTCTCAGAAAAGAATAAGCGCATATCATCTAAAACATCATTCACCGAGCGCACATTAGCTATAACTTCATTCATTGATGCTATAACCTTGGCTTGCTCTTCTACCTTTTGTTGTAATACTTTCATAGTTTCCAATACCTCAGTCATTACGATTAGCAGACGTTGCAGAAAATGATGACCCAGATGGTTCATAGCATGAATAATGGGATGAGGAAGAACCCAGCCCATAAATACGAGATGTCTTACCGGTGCTACCAGCAGCCTCCACAAACACGCGTCGCTCAAGCTCTATTTGGGCTGGTGTTAATGAAGGCATATCATCCTCCTCAGCCTCAAGTGTCTGCAACTCAGGCTCGGCATTCTTAAGTTCTTGGTATTTCTCCTGCCAAAGATATATGCAAATCAAATTACATTTTTAACTAATTAATCTAAAATAGGATAAAAAATTTGGATCTACTTTTAACAATGGTATAAACAAATGAACCCTCAAATGATAAAAAATCAAATGAACCCTCAAATGAAACAACAAAGAGATCAATACAATTTCAGCTAGCACAAGGATAAAAAAAAGCTTCAATCTACCACAAAAATACTTTGGTGGCAAGTGAATTTGGGCAGAGCAGTCGTCCTCCTGATATAGCATTTTTTGATTTCTCGGTAATCGGTCGCTATTTGCTCGTAAAAAACAGAACTTCTAAATGCACAAAAAAGAAGAAAATAACTCCAATATCCTACACACAAGCAAGCGCCATATGCAGTCTGTGACAATGCAAAAACAATCCCTTTCTCCTACAAGAATTGGGAAAATTTTTTATATTAGTAGCAATCACTGGCCAAATACCATATAGCAGATCAGCAAATATTACAAGAAAACAAGCAGGCCTTACTACATTACAAATTAAGAGTGAAAAGTTCTCTTAGATGAATAGACACAGACAGATCTGAGGAAATACCTCTTAACTCATTCTCAGTGACATATTCCTACAGAATACCTTTTTTAAGAACTAGTTATGTTCTCCAAACATTTAACTCGTATAAAAGAAAAGCTTGTTAAAGAACTGCAAACTATAAGCTAAACATAAGTTAAAACAAACCTCTTGCTCTAAGATCAGTCCATTTATAAGTATCCCCTGCTGCAGACAAATATGTAAGCAGAATTGACAGGATGCAATTGGCATTACATGCGCACAGTGCACTCCATAACATTTGAAATTGGATTTTCATATCAAATTGATATAAATATCTTGAAATTAGCTGAAGAACAGATAACAACATCCAATCTAACACAGATGGCAGGTACTCCACTACAACAAGCCGTAACCAGAATGACAAAATGTGACAACCAAGACTTTACCATGCTGGGTAGTCTGACAATAAGGATATACATAGTCAGACAACGCAAAAGGGTAGCAACTGTTTCAGCCATCAGCCGAAATCTTAGCAGAGTTAAATACTGAGAGAGGATATACAACGGTTCAGCTAATATTTCCAGTATACATGCAAAGCCTGCAACATAAAGTGAACTGATATCATGTTTTTAATTGTTTGCAAAATCAATTTAACAAAACTTCATTTAGAAGGAAGATAATTTGCTAGTACATGCAGCCAAGGCAAGTAATGATTGTACATAAGATGCCAAGAACAAGAGTGAAAAAAGAATAAGAACAACCCAAGTAGGAAAAAAAAATAGACGATGCATTTTTAACTACAATGAAAATAAAGATCATTAAGCTTTTATGAAGGACAATGAAAATTGACGGGTTGCTCCACATATCATCTAATTATGAAGATACTGTTTCAGTATACAGGCACTAACATTTGGTTAACTAACTTATCCTCGCTTGTTGAGACTTTTCTTTTGCTCTGCTCAATTTCATCCTCAATACTATTGTGTTCCGTAAAATAAGCTGTTACTTGTGAAACTTTTGAGGTATACCATAAAATTCTAAAACATCAATCAACCAATTTTTAGCAGCTGATAATATAGAAACAGAAGTTTCAAGGCCGGATATCATGTCAAGAAACCAAGTACAAGAGAGCCAACATTTGTTTTAGCTTACTGCTGACAATCTCCACAAAAAAGCAAACACTATTTGAGAAGCGTGAAAACCTACTGGCAAACAGCAATTGAAAGGATAGAGAGCAACAGTAAAATATTACCATTAATCAAGATAGCTTGGGCATATGGGTCAGAATGGCTTAGTCCTTGCAACCAGAAGACAAAAATGCATGCTGCAACTGTGATAGAGTCATCCAAGCTACTTTTAATAGCTTCACTGCATATTCTTCTGTGGAAGTAGCATCACTGCAGCACAAAACAAGTACGAAACACATGAAATCAGATGGAACTTCACCTCTAGATGAAAAGATGCTAGTCTAAATATTCTAATAGTGAAAACGATCGAAAGTTCTCTAGAACAGTATGTAATATCAAATTACTTGCCTTGCCTATGCGTTACCATGCATGATAGAAATTTACATTCTAGATGATGTGAGCAAAGGCAATAGCATAAAAACGTTATAACTTACACAATGGTGCATGTTTAGAACTCATTATAAAGCAAGTTTTATGCAGAACAATACAACCAACAAGCACTGAACAAATAGTGCCGCAACCTAATTTTCAAAATGAAAATAGCACAAACAAAGGTGGATTAAGAGACGCAAAAGAGTAATACCATTTAATTTCAGCCCTCAAGCAAGCTCGCCGGAATCCCTCCCGGCTAAGAAACAAGACACAGGTGAAAAACAGATGGAATTGAACTGCGTACAGCTGAATTTAATAAAGAAAAAAAAGGCAATTGAAAGAGAAATTCAATTCAGCTCAGATCATAAGCAAAAAGTTAAATAATTCAGTAGGAAAATGGATAGTAAAAATTAATTAGAAATGATACCGCATAGTCTGCTTCTGTGAGGTGCCTGACGATCCGTGAGTTGAAATAAATGGGATTCCTCTTGACAAAAACTGTGTAGCTAAATATCGCCAACATCATCCAATACCTAGAAACTGTTAAGTCCCAAACTACATATATATACCTTGAATATGAAAATGAAGAAAAAAAATATCAGTAATTAGGAGGGGAAACTGACCTAATAAGTGCTTGAAAGTGAGAGAGAGAATTGCATCGCTGGCCATCTGATGCCTTAGACAAATGAAAAAGAAATTTGATAGTACCAAGACTTGATTTTGAGACCTCTTTTGCTTCTTTGCTCTTCTTCTCCTTGTCTGGTTCGTTATCGGATTTCTTGGTGGACGCCATTGTCGGCGTTGCAAAGTTTTTTCCAATTGTTTGCTTAGACTAAGAGATTTTATAGGTGGGCGGATTATTTTATCGATTGTTGTTGGGCCGCTACTTGGGTTTTGCAACACTCGTCTTTCTTTTGAAATTGTTTCAAAAAAATCCTAAAAAATAAAAATATTTTCAAAAATATATTTTTTAATTTAAATTTTAAAAAAAATTCAACTTTTAATTTCAAAAATACTCTTTTTTTAGAGATATATTTTTCTACGAGAGTATAAAAAATTCTTACTATTTAAGAGTGAGGAAGGATAAGTGTATATATTCATGAGTTTATCCCGTTTCAGATCGTGTAATAAAATTATACTAAACATTGCAAATATTAAAAGTAAGATATAAAATAATTAAATTGTTATTTTATTTCTAACCCTTCTTAGCTATAAATTTATCCATAAATTATGGGTGGACAGACACATATTTCCCCATATAATAACATGTGTGTGGTATAAGTCTTTCTCGTTGAGCTTTATTTTTTCTATAAAGTTAATATTTAATTTTAAATATTTAAATTTAAACTTTTGAAAATAAAATCCCATGGATAATTCAAATAAAAAAAATTTATTCTGTTGAATAATCATCTCTAGTTCATATATATTTGGCCTAATTACTAAATGGATTTTTCTTTCTGGACCTTCATATGAAATAGATGTATTGATATTGGGCTGTTCGTTCTCGTCCTGGTCTCCATTTCGATTTCTCAAGAATACAAAATGAATATATATATTTTTTTATTATTTTTAAAAAGGTTCAAACCCCAGGAAATATATTTTTTGGGAGTTCGAACCCGCGACCTTCCCCTAGTGGGTTGGATCGCTAGCCCGCTGGACTAACCCCAGCGGATTTCCAAAATGAATATATATATATACATATATATAAATATATATATATTAGTAATATATAAATTAGCAACTAATCTGCGACTAACTATTTTTCTCGCAAATCAGCGACGCATTTAGCGACGAATTAGCGACCAATCACTCTAAAATAGAAAAAAAAATTAATTTCTCGGTAATCGGTCGATATTAATCTGCGACTAACTATTTTTCTCGCAAATCAGCGACGCATTTAGCGATGAATTAGCGACCAATACTCTAAAATAGAAAAAAAAATTAATTTCTCGGTAATCGGTCGCTATTTGCTCGCAAATTAGCGACTAATCTGCGACTAACTATTTTTCTCGCAAATCAGCGACGCATTTAGCGACGAATTAGTGACCAATACTCTAAAATAGAAAAAAAAATTAATTTCTCGGTAATCGGTCGCTATTTGCTCGCAAATTAGCGACTAATCTACGACTAACTATTTTTCTCGCAAATCAGCGACGCATTTAGCGACGAATTAGCGACCAATACTCTAAAATAGAAAAAAAAATTAATTTCTCGGTAATCGGTCACTATTTGCTCGCAAATTAGCGACTAATCTGCGACTAACTATTTTTCTCGCAAATCAGCGACGCATTTAGCGACGAATTAGCGACCAATCACTCTAAAATAGAAAAAAAAATTAATTTCTCGGTAATCGGTTGCTATTTGCTCGCAAATTAGAGACTAATCTGCGACTAACTATTTTTCTCGCAAATTAGCGACGCATTTAGCGACGAATTAGCGACCAATCACTCTAAAATAGAAAAAAAAATTAATTTCTCGGTAATCGGTCGATATTTGCTCGCAAATTAGCGACTAATCTGCGACTAACTATTTTTCTCGCAAATCAGCGACGCATTTAGCGACGAATTAGCGACCAATCACTCTAAAATAGAAAAAAAAATTAATTTCTCGGTAATCGGTCGCTATTTGCTCGCAAATTAGCGACTACTCTGCGACTAATTTTTTTTCTCGCAAATCAGCGACGCATTTAGCGACCAATTAGCGACCAAAAATTTTTCAATAAAAAATAAACACATTCTTTGGTAATTTGTCGTAAATTAGTCGTAACGTCGTCGCTGATTGTTGGCGCCAAAATTTGGCGCAAAATTCAGCGACACATTCAGCGAGAAACGACCTTTTATCGCTATTCAGCGACAGATTCTACGACCATTGTTTTTGTCGTTAATCAGCGACACATTTAGCGACCCATTCAGCGACGGAATGTTGGAAAGACGCTTATCTTGATTCTTTGTCGTAAAGTTGTCGTTGATAAAGTCGCTAATCAGCGACGAAATAAGAGTTGTCGCAGAATGCGTCGCTGATTGCGCTTTTTTTTGTAGTGTATGAACTCTTCTGCATTGTTCTTCCCTTCAAAGGAAGGAATCTTCATCTTGATGGAAGTAAGGTCACCATCAGTGGTAGGTTGATTTCCACCTTCATCTTCATCTTCTACCCTTTCGGCTGCTTCTAGCTTCAAGATTTCCTTGCCCTTCTCTCCTAAGCATTCTTCTAGCTCGCATTATGGGATTTGGATGTGCGGCTGGCTGCCCTTGTTGCACTTGCTAAATTTGTTGTGCTTGCCGTGCTGCATTCTCTTGGAATCTAGTATCCATCATCTCCATTCGAACAAGCATTGCTGCCAAAGTCTCATTAAGCCTAGACAAGCTTTCGGCCATAGCTCCTTCTTTGCTAGTCTCTTCTCCTTTTCCAGCCATGTTAACAAACAAACAAACTCAAAGAAACAAGATTAGTAATAATCAAAATTCACTCAAGTGTTTAGAATTACCTCACTTTTCTTGTCTTCCTTGATTGCTCTTCAGAACCAAGCTCACCAACCAACAATTGTTAAGTCGTTCAAGAAACTAGAACCTAAATCCTAGAACTAGATAGAAAACAAGACAAGTATCCGGAGGCAATGCAAGGTAATTTGCACTACTCGATATAGAACCAAGTATCGACACAAGCAAATGATACTTAGCAATGTAATGGAATTAAAGCTAGATAAAGAAATCAGAAACAATGAAGACAATAAACAAGACGAATTTGGATATAATGAATCAAAAACAACCCACACTTGGCAAGCTGCTTTATGGACCTAATCAATTCTACCCAAAACGCTAGCTTCTAGACTCTAATTCCCACCTATAACACTCAAATAACATGAATATTAAGGTCTGATTTTCGAATTCCAAAAGCCCCTCAAAAGGTGAAATTTTTCGCCCAAAAATTTTATTACTTCTCACCCACCTAGATATGATCCTTAGCACACAAATAGCAAGAATATCAAACAATTTTTGTTGAGGTGGTTTTGTTCTCTTTTTTTTTTTGCTTCCTCTCAATATCCCCTTGATTCGGGAGTTAATTTACGCCCAAGAGGTTTTCAAAATCTAGACATAATTCACAACCCCAGATTCACTCAAAATCAAATCAAAATCAAACTTGAACAAAAACTCTAGCTTTTGCTTTCATTCAAGAACCCTAATCTTGGTTTCGAATCCAATTCAGATGCAAGGCTTAGGTTTCGAAATTCAATCAGACTCCTTTTCCTAGGTTTCGAATTACTCTTTGAACAATCTTTAGACTTTTTGAATTTTGATATATGACTCTTTTTCGAAAATTAAAGACTAGACTCTCTAAGAACCCTAAATCATAGAAATTTAAAAGACCTAAATTAACAAACACAAGAAAGACAAAGTAGATAAAAATTACCTTGTAGCAAGGCTCTGATACCAAATGACGCGGACCCTTAGCAACGATGGCAGCAAACCCAACGTATAACAATGGTAGAGAACTCCTTGAAACTTGATAATCACCTCCTAAGGAACCCAACGCCTATAAAGAGACGCGAACTCACTATGATTGAAGGATTTAGTTGGTAAGAAGAAGGAAAATGCCACAACTCTTGTTGATAAGTAAACCTAATTCTTGATGCAAAGAAATAATTAAAGAATCCACTCTAATCTCTCTCACATGAAAATTCACAAGAAGAACTTGTAGAAGAATTCGAAAATTTTTTATTCAATTTTGTATATCAAATTCGGCCTAATAGTGCCCTTAAATAAGGGTTACAAAATTCCTAATTGCATATGGAAAATTAAGACTAAAACATTCCTAATTGAATAAGGAAAACATTCCTAATTGCATAAGGAAAATATTCCTAATTGCATTAAGGAAAAACATTCCTAATTGCATAAGGAAAACATTCCTAATTGCATAAGGAAAATATAAAGTAATCCTAATCCATTAAGGAAAATATAAAGTATGGAAACAAAATCCTAATCCACTAAGGAAAATATAAAGTATGGAAACAAAATCCTAATCGACTAAGGAAAATATAAAGTATGGAAACAAAATCCTATTTTTAAGCCTTCCATAATGATATAAAACGTGGCCCATTAAACAGAATTAATAATCTTTAAGCAGTGGGTCCATCCAGCTATTCTCACAGGGCTTCAGAAATCTCACAGGTACGTGTGAAACTGGCTGCACTCCAAGCTTTTCTTCCAATCACTTCCATCATCTTACAAAGGCCTTAAATTACTTCCCAAGGCTTTATATGAATCCCCATGGACCTTTCTTGCACGTTGGACCTCTTTAGCTAGCCTTTAGCTTCCATTTTCACACTAAGCATCATAATCAGCTTTGGTGTGCCTTCTTCAAGCTCTATCTCCATCTTCTTGAATGATAATTCTTGAAGCTCTTTGGAAATCTCTTCTTGAATATGCAAAGCCATACTCGCTTGATATCTCTTTGCCTTGCTCCTAGTGATTGGTCCACTTGCTAGCTTCAAGGGATCCTTTCTTGCATCAGAAAATCTTGCTTCTGATAGCATTCATAAAAATTTAGAAGCATTTCCTGATGAACAGTTGTTTGTGGTAATTAATGCACCTTGGTTTGCAGATATTGCTAACTATCTTTCTTGTGGTATTTTGCGTTCTAACATGTCCTTTCAGGAAAAGAAAAGGTTTTTACACTTGAGTAAGTTTTATTTTTGGGATGAACCTTATCTATTCTGGATATGCAAAGATGAGATAGTTCGCAGGTGTATATCTGAGGAAGAACAACTGAGTGTTCTTCAATTTTGTCATGACCTTCACTGTGGGGGTCATTTTGGAGGAAGAAAGACTGCAGAAAAGGTGCTTCAAAGTGGTTTTTACTGGCCTACCTTATTTAAAGATGCCCAAGAGTATTGTAAGCACTGTGATCATTGTCAAAGAGTAGGTAACATTGGGAGGAGGAATGAAATTCCCCTTCAATCATATATTGTTGTTGAACTGTTTGATGTGTGGGGAATTGACTTCATGGGTCCCTTTCCCAAGTCTTTTGGTTTCGAATATATTTTAGTTGCTGTTGATTATGTTTTCAAATGGGTGGAGGCAATCCCCACCCGTACTAATGATGCTAATGTAGTTGTTAAATTTGTGAAGGAAAATATTCTTAACAGATTTGGCACGCCTAAAGTGATAGTCAGTGATGGGGGAAGCCATTTTTGCAACAAACGTTTTGAGAAGTTAATGCACAAATCTGGTGTAAAGCACAAGGTGGCGACCCCATATCATCCACAGACTTCTGGACAAGTGGAAACATCCAACAAGCAGATAAAAGGAATTCTGGAGAAAACAGTCAACTTATCAAGGAAGGATTGGGCAAGTAGATTGCATGATGCACTATGGGCATATCGGACTGCTTTCAAGACTCCTCTGGGTATGAGTCCATACCGATTGGTTTTTGGAAAAGCTTGTCACTTACCAGTGGAGTTGGAGCACAGAGCATATTGGGCAATCAAGACTCTAAATTTGGACTTGGACAAAGCGAAGAGAGAACGATTTCTACAAATTTCAGAGTTAGATGAGCTGAGGAATGAGGCGTATGAAAGCTTGAGAATTTACAAGGATCGCACTAAAGCACTTCATGACAGAATTATGGTGTGAAAGACATTGAGTCCAGGTATGAAAGTTTTACTTTTTAACTCTCGACTCCGTCTGTTTCTAGGTAAACTCAAGTCTCGATGGAGTGGTCCTTTCGAGATAACTCAGGTGTATCCTTCTGGTGCCATTGAATTGCTTAACTCTCGAACAAGTGAGACTTTTAAAGTGAATGGACAGAGAGTTAAAGCATACAATGAAGGATTTCAAGAAGTGAGGATCATTGACAGCACTTTGATCCATGATCCCTAAGTCTTGCAGTGATGTCCAACTATATGACATTAAAGAAGCGCTAAATGGGAGGCAACCCATCGGTTTGCATTTCTTTTTCATAGTTGTAATTTTAAATTTAGCAATTTTGATTTTATGTTTGTTTTAAATAAATGGAATGAGTGCTTTAATCGGTTTTTATTTTTCTAATGTGTTTCAGGGTGGATCGAAGAAGAGTTTGCAATTTCTTTGAGATTTGGTGACATAAAATAAATAAATAATGTTAAAAGTGGCAGAAGGAGACACGGCCAAGCCTCAACAAAAAATTTTGCTTTTATTTTGTTATTTTTGCACAATTTTCACAGTGGGTGACACGGCCAAGGAGCTTGGCCGTGTCCCTTGGCCGTGTCACATGGGACACGGCCAAGCCTCAACAAAAAATCACTTCTCTTTTGTTTTGCAAATGTTTCTTACAGAGATAAACACACCCTTGGGACATGGCCAAGTCACTGGCCGTGTCCCTCAAAACACACAAGACACGGTCGTGTTCACCCCAACTTGGTCGTGTCTCACCACTATTCCACTTTAAAAACATGATTTTTTCACAATTTGTCCATTCAATCCCTAATTTTCTTTCTGTTCTCTCTCTCGCTCTCTCATTTTCTCTCTTACCAAAACTCCATTGATTGTGTTTCAAAGCTCCAAAACCTCCATTAAATTTCAATTTTCTTCACCAAAGCTTAAGTTAATTTGTTAAAACTTCTTCTTCTCTTACAAAAGATTGATTTAATCAGTTTGTGTCAAATTTTTCAGATTTTTCAAGATGCCAAGAACAAAGATAGTTTTACACCGTAAGAAGAAGAGACCTATAATTGAAGGGGCTTCTTCATCTTCATCATTTTCATCTTTGAAGAGAGCGAATCTTTTGGCTCAGGGTTTCTTCCTGACGAGGTATGTTAATGATGAATCCCTTGATGCTCTGCAAATTAAGACTAATTTTTTTCGTTATGTGCAAATTCTTGGGTGGGAGAACTGTAACACCCCTATATCCCGTATACGTACCAAGCATGCTTAAACGATCGTAGTATCCGTATACTGAATATAGAAAATGCCACAGTTTTAAAATGACATATAACAATTTCCTTTGTAAGTAATTGAAACCAACTCAAACATTTTAAAAGAAATCCAAAAGACACCATATATATGTATATATAATATTTATTAATTCACAGTGGAAGTTATTACAAATAGGTTAAAAACCAAAATTTACAAAATGTAGAATATATACATGATTGGCAGCTCTTCTCCGATCTTTAAGTCCCAAAATAAACTCTTCAAGGTCTACTCTCACTTGGTCTCGAGGAGCTCTCAGGTTCAACTCTGTTACCTGCGCGATCAAACACTATCGCGCTAAGCCAACGGCTTAGTAGTACAAGATATAATAACATTATACTAAAATGCAATGTCACCATCAATTACATACATCATTCAAACGCATATCACCCTTCCGATATATTACTTTGTTCAATGTCATATTAACAATTCTACTATAACACCATTCATCATATTCATTCAAATTCATCATTATAGCCCATAACCATGGCTTCATATACGAACCCTCCCCCAACCAGGTCGGTTGCCCTCTAATCCCAAGGGTCCGCAGGAGGCAGATAGGCACGTATAAAACTATCAGTAACGAACCTTTTTCCTAACCAGGTCGGTAGTCCAAGTTCGGTTGCCCATCCCAATGGGTCCGCATGGTTCCGCAGCAGGCAAATAGGTACGTATAACACTGATTGTATCGAACCTTTCCTCACCCAGGTCGATAGTCCAAGATCGGTTGCCCAACTCACTGGGTCCGCATGGTTCCGCAGGAGACGGATAGGTCCGTTCAACAATCTTTAACATTACTTTCTCAATTCATTTCATTCTCATAATCAAATTAGACAACAATGCTTTAATCATCTCACATTACAATAAAACAATTCTTCATAACATTATATCTTTCACATTTCTTTATGTCTCAATTCATTTTATGCATATAACATACCATTGTTCATAGCTTTAGGATCTTACACATACATTTGTTTATGTCATTCATTGATTTAAGTGTGTTTAAAGTGTTTAGGTTTAGGTTTAGGTACCAACTTACCTTTGAAGGACCCAAACAATGCAAGAAGAACAAAGAATAAAAACATTAACTAACACATTTGAGGGACACGGGCAGCACACTTGAGGGACACGGCCAAGCTTGTGGCCGTGTCTCTCAACCACAAATTCCAATAGCAAACACGGGCATAGGACACGGCCAAGCTTGTAGCCGTGTCTCTCAACCAAAAATCACAGTAGCTAACACGGCTAGGGGACACGGCCATGTCTCTCAAAAACCAATCCAACACGCCCAAATTTTCTTGGCTTGGCCGTGTCTCTCCTTGCTTTTGGCCGTGTCACTCATGAACAAAACCCTAAATGTAGCCAACCATCTTCTAAATGCATTTTAACCCATTATGCACAACATAAACTCATTCAAATAGATGTAATCAAAGTTATTAACACTTATTTTGCATATTGAACACAATATTCACATTAACCATACATTAAATCATTCACCAAATCCCAAACCCTAAATCCAACTTCTTCCACTTAAATTTACAATCTTCACAACCAAACCAACACCAATTCAATCTTTTAACTTACAATCAATTTTAATACTTGTAAACACATATCAAACACACCAAATCATCACATCAACAAATCACAATTCACCTTAGACACAACTTCAAAATTAACAACTTCAAAATTAACAAAGGAAAACAAGAGAGTACTTACTTTAAATGAAGAAATTCCACAAATCTCTAACCAAATCCCTTGATTCCTTCTTCAATTTGATTCTAGCTTCAAGAACACCTCTCTTGCTCTCTCCTTTCTTCAATGGCCGGCACCCAAAATGAGAAGAAAAGCAAATAAACACAAGTCAAACACTTTTCCTTCTTTAAATCTCCACCACACAATTTGACAAAACAATTACTTAAATGCCCTTCGTCCATTTAATTAACCTTTTGTCTCATATGTGCCCATTTAAGTAATTTCACAAATCTCAAATAAATATCCTCTTGCATTGACTCTCTATTTGACTTATGTATATGTTAGTTATATCATCATATAAACAACATATAAACTTGTCTCTAAACCCTCTTTCTTTCCAAAATACATATACATAAGCATTCTCTTACCAAATTCTTTTCTTATCACATAACATATACATTCAATCCAATTTATAACAACAACATAATCAAGACTTCTAGGGCTTACATGGGGATATTACAATTCTCCCCCTCTAAAAAGAAAATTTCGTCCTCGAAATTACCTGATATCAAGTCCGAAACAATTGAGGATATTGATCTCGCTTGGTTTGCTCACTTTCCCAAGTTGCCTCTTCTTTTGCATGATTCTTCCATAAAACCTTCACCAATGGCACTCTCTTATTTCTCAATTCTTTCACATCACGTGCCAAGATAGCAACTGGTTCCTCTTCAAATGTCAGATCTGGATTCACTTCGATAGATTCAATTGGCAACATATGAGATGGATCTGATCTGTACCTCCTCAACATAGAAACATGGAATACATTATGAATACAATCCAACTCAGGTGGCAAAGCAAGCCGATAAGCAACTGGCCCAACTCTTTCTAAAACTTCATATGGTCCAATGAAACGAGGACTCAATTTCCCTTTCCGACTGAACCTCAAAATCTTCTTCCAAGGAGATACTTTCAAAAATACCTTATTTCCAGCATCAAACTCTATGTCTCTCCTTTTCAGATCTGCATAAGACTTCTGTCGGTCTGAAGCTGCTTTCAACCTGCCTCGAATCAACTTCACTTTCTCTTCAATTTCTTTAATCAAATCAAGCCCAATTAACTTACCATCTCCAATCTCACTCCAACACAGCGGTGTTCTACACCGTTTACCATACAGTGCTTCAAATGGTGCCATACCAATGCTGGATTGGTGACTATTGTTATAAGCAAACTCCACAAGTGGTAGAAATCTGTCCCAACTTCCAGAGAAATCAATGACACAGTTTCTCAACATGTCCTCAATAATCTGTATCACCCTCTCAGACTGTCCATCCGTCTGTGGATGGAAAGCAGTACTGAAGTGTAATCGAGAACCCAAAGCACCATGCAAACTCTTCCAAAATCTTGAAGTAAACTGGGGATCTCGATCGGACACTAAAGAAGTTGGAACACCATGCAACTTCACAATCTCTTGGATATACAGCTCAGCTAACCTCTCCATAGAGTAATCTATCTGAACCAGAAGGAAATGAGTTGTCTTAGTCAATCTATCCACAATCACCCAAATGGCATCATGTTTCCTTTGTGTCAATGGCAAACCAGACACAAAATCCATCGTCACTCTTTCCCACTTCCATTCAGGCACTGACAACGGTTGAAGCAACCCGATTGGAACTTGATGCTCTGCTTTTACTCTTTGACAGGTGAGACATTTTGATACAAACTCAGCAATGTCTCTCTTCAAACTGAACCACCAGTAGTGCTGTCTCAAATCATGATACATCTTGGTATTGCCCGGATGCATAGCAAATACTGACTGATGTGCTTCTTCTAAAATGATCCTTTTCAAATTAGCATCATCGGGTACACACAATTGGTTCTTAAACCAGAGACTCCCATCACCTCTCACAGTAAAATCCTGACTCCTTCCATTTTGACAATCTAACACAATCTTTTGAATCTTCTCATCCGCCAACTGAGCCTCTTTAATCTGTCCAACAAAACTGGTTTCAATTGCAACTGTGCCAACAATGCACCATCATCACAAGATACAAAACTGGCATGCAAAGCTCTCAACTCAACAAGCAATGAGAGCGAATAAACAGTTAAACCAGCTAAAGACTTCCGACTCAAGGCATCAGCAACAACATTTGCTTTACCTGGATGATAATCAATCAAACAGTCGTAGTCTTTAATCAATTCCAACCACCTCCTTTGTCAAAGATTAAGCTCTTTTTGGACACCCAAATACTTCAAGCTTTTGTGATCAGTGTAGATGAAACATTTCTCCCCAAACAAATAATGTCGCCATATCTTCAATGCAAATACAATGGCTGCTAGCTCCAAATCATGGGTCGGATAATTGAGCTCATGCGGTTTCAACTGTCGGGAAGCATAAGCTATAACTTTACCTTCTTGCATCAGTACACACCCCAAACCACTATGTGAAGCATCACTGAAAATCACATATGGTTTGCCTTCTACAGGTAAAGTAAGAACAGGCGCTTGAGTCAACATTTCTTTCAACTGTTCAAAGCTAGCCTGACACTGATCAGTCCACACAAATCTAACTCCCTTTCGAAGCAATCTGGTGAGTGGAGTAGCTATCAAAGAAAATCCTTTCACAAACCGTCGGTAATAGCCCGCCAAACCCAGAAAACTTCTAACTTTAGTGACAGACTTTGGTGAACCCCAATTCAAAATAGCTTCAACTTTTCTCGGATCAACTCTAATACCCTCTACTGAAACTATATGACCGAGAAAAGCTACTTGGTCAAGCCAAAATTCACACTTCGACAATTTAGCAAACAATTGCTTCTCTCTCAAAATTTGCAGCACAATCCACAAATGCTTATCATGTTCCTCCTCATTCCGCGAATACACCAGAATATCATCGATGAAGACCACTACAAACTGATCCAAATAGGGCCTAAACACCCTATTCATCAAATCCATAAAAGCTGCAGGTGCATTCGTCATACCAAAAGGCATAACTAGAAACTCATAGTGCCCATACCTGGTCCGAAAGGCAGTCTTAGGAATATCTTCAGTTCTGACTCTCAACTGATGGTACCCTGATCTCAAATCAATTTTAGAAAACACAGCTGCACCCTTCAATTGATCAAAGAGATAATCAATTCTAGGCAAAGGATATTTATTTTTAATAGTCACCTTGTTCAATTGCCTATAATCGATACACAATCTCATGGTACCATCTTTCTTCTTTACAAACAATACAGGAGCTCCCCAAGGAGAAACACTGGGGCGAATAAATCTTTTATCCAACAACTCCTGTAATTGTATTTTCAATTCCCTCAATTCTGCTGGCGCCATTCTATAAGGAGTAATAGAGATAGGAGTGGTACCAGGCAATAATTCAATACCAAACTCCACCTCTCTCTCAGGAGGCAACCCTGGCAACTCCTCTGGAAACACAACTGGAAACTCAGCAACTGCGGCAATGCTATCAATAGGAGAACCTCTTACTCTAGTATCTACCACATGAGCAAGATAAGCATCACACCCCTTTCTAATCAATCTCCTGGCTGCAACAGCTAAAACAAACAAAGATGCTAGCTGTTCCTGCTCACTAGATACTATCACCTCTCTACCATCACCAGTTCTCAAAGAAACAATTTTCTTTTTACAATCTACCACAGCTCCATGTCTAGATAGCCAGTCCATGCCTAGGATCACATCATATTCCTTAAAAGGCATCTCGATCAAATCTCCAAGGAACTCCTCACCTTGCACCATTACTGCACTATCTCGGTGCACTTTACTAACAATCACACTATGCCCTAACGGATTTGTCACCAATACATCAAACCCTAGAGACTCAGCATTCATATCAGACACAGGAAAAATAGATGCACTAATATATGAATGTGTGGATCCGGGATCAATCAAAGCAAGTACTAAAGTATCAAATAAAGAAAAAGTACCAGCTATGACTGCCGAAGCATCTGGCTGCCTCTGCATAACATATATCCTCTGAGAAGATCCAACCTCCTCTGGTCTACTCTCCCTGGATGTAGCACCTCCTCTAGAACTAAACCCAAAACTGCCTCCTCTGCTAATACCCCTGCCTCCTCGACCTCCCCTCACACTGGGTCGAGAAGCTGCAGAATCAACTGGCATCTACTCTTGCCTCTCAGGACAATCTCTAACAAAATGATCAGGAGATCCACATCTAAAGCATACAGCTGGTCCCCCACTCTTCCAACAAACACCTCTATGATAACCCCCACACTAAACACATCTAGGTGGAGTGGATCTCTGCATCCCTGGGGTCGGAGCACTCGCCACTGAAATTGTAGGTCTAAATCTCTGCCTCTGAAACTGTACTGACCTACCAGCTGGCCTCTGACTCCTACTAACTCGAGGAACAAAGCTACCTTTACCTCTTTTAACAGATGAAGACCCTGCCTCAAACTGAGGCCTTCTAACCCTGACCTCTTCCTCTGAAGCAGCTGCAATAACCCAAGCTCTCTCCACGCTCTTGGCTGCTGCAACAAGCTGGGAAAAATCATGATATCTAGATCCAGCCACATGACACATGATAGAGGGCCTCAATCCCTTCTCAAATCTCCTGCATCTATCTATCTCATCAGATATAATGCCCCCAGCATACTGACTCAACCGGATAAACTCAACTTCATATTTGGTAACGGTCCGGCTGTCTTGCTTCAAGCTCAAGAACTCCATCTTCTTCATGTCCTTATACTCCCTTGGAGTATACTTCAATTCAAATTCTCTCATAAAATCGGCATATGACAAGGTTGGTGGATCATCCATAGAATGGGGCACTGTCTTCCACCAATCGTAGGCGTCCTTCTGTAGCAATGATCTTGCATAGTCAAATTTCTCCTCTGGGGTGGCTTGCAACTGAATAAAGATTCTCTGTACTTTATCAAGCCATTGCTCCGCTACAGCTGGATCAACTGTACCAAGGAAATCCTCCACTCCATACTTCCTTAGTTTGTCATAGTGCCTCACTGATACCAAAGGTTGTGGGGGTGGCGGCTGTGGTTGCACTGGTGCTTGCCTCAAGGCCTCTACCACATGCCTAAGCCAAGCTGGCGAAACCTCCTCACCAGCTGGTCTCCCCGACACCGAAGCAGGTGCCTCCCCAGCACTATCAACTCTAGCTCCATCATCAGGAGCAACGCTCTCAGCACTTCCCTCAACTGACTGACGCAAATGAGGATCCATCACAACCTATGTCTGTAAACACAGCAGAATACATCCTTTTAAAGATCAGAGACTGCCAATCCCAAACATGTATATTATTCAAAAACCAACTTTTTTTTAAAATCAAAACACTCTTTTTCTTACACTTGACCTAGGTTGAGAATCTCAAACCTAGGCTCTGATACCAAAACAATTGTAACACCCCTATATCCCGTATACGTACCAAGCATGCTTAAACGATCGTAGTATCCGTATACTGAATATAGGAAATGCCACAGTTTTAAAATGACATATAACAATTTCCTTTGTAAGTAATTGAAACCAACTCAAACATTTTAAAAGAAATCCAAAAGACACCATATATATATCTCTATAAAATATTTATTAATTCACAGCGGAAGTTATTACAAATAGGTTAAAAACCAAAATTTACAAAATGTAGAATATATACATGATTGGCAGCTCTTCTCCGATCTTTAAGTCCCAAAATAAACTCTTCAAGGTCTACTCTCACTTGGTCTCGAGGAGCTCTCAGGTTCAACTCTGTTACCTACGCAATCAAACACTATCGCGCTAAGCCAACGGCTTAGTAGTACAAGATATAATAACATTATACTAAAATGCAATGTCACCATCAATTACATACATCATTCAAAAGCATATCACCCTTCCGATATATTACTTTGTTCAATGTCATATTAACAATTCTACTATAACACCATTCATCATATTCATTCAAATTCATCATTATAGCCCATAACCATGGCTTCATATACGAACCCTCTCCCAACCAGGTCGGTTGCCCTCAATCCCATGGGTCCGCAGGAGGCAGATAGGCACGTATAAAACTATCAGTAACGAACCTTTTTCCCAACCAGGTCGGTAGTCCAAGCTCGGTTGCCCATCCCAATGGGTCTGCATGGTTCCGCAGGAGGCAAATAGGTACATATAACACTGATTGTATCGAACCTTTCCTCACCCAGGTCGGTAGTCCAAGATCGGTTGCCCAACTCACTGGGTCCGCATGGTTCCCCAGGAGACGGATAGGTCCGTTCAACAATCTTTAACATTACTTTCTCAATTCATTTCATTCTCATAATCAAATTAGACAACAATGCTGTAATCATCTCACATTACAATAAAACAATTCTTCATAACATTATATCTTTCACATTTCTTTATGTCTCAATTCATATTATGCATATAACATACCATTGTTCATAGCTTTAGGATCTTACACATACATTTGTTTATGTCATTCATTGATTTAAGTGTGTTTAAAGTGTTTAGGTTTAGGTTTAGGTACCAACTTACCTTTGAAGGACCAAAACAATGCAAGAAGAACAAAGAATAAAAACATTAACTAACACATTTGAGGGACACGGGCAGCACACTTGAGGGACACGGCCAAGCTTGTGGCCGTGTCTCTCAACCACAAATTCCAATAGCAAACACGGGCATAGGACACGACCAAGCTTGTGGCCGTGTCTCTCAACCAAAAATCACAGTAGCTAACATGGCTAGGGGACACGGCCGTGTCTCTCAAAAACCAATCCAATGTTAGTAAATCGAAAAAGGATCTGCAACCCTTGCCGCAGCGGAAAACAAAAAAAAATTTTCTTTCGATTTACTCACAGGATCCATCTGATCCATTCAGTTCGATAAAAGAGATTCGAAACTAACCTTTTTGCGTAGCTTCAAAACGATTAACAGATGCTGCCTTCTGAAGACGAACACCCTCTAACGAAGTCCACACAAACGTACGCCAGTCTGAGTGCTAGCTCACCAACGGCAGTGGCTGAAACTAGGGTTTTATGTTTTTCCTCTTCTTCCATTTTCTTTCAAAATGAAAATAATAAAAATATCATCAAGGCCTCTAGTCCTTTTAAAACCGTTTTAAAAGACCTTTCCTTGTCAAAACCCTAACTGTCCATATCCTATATGGACCCATGTTTTTAATAATTATTATCTAATAATAATTATTATAACAATATTATTATTAATATCTAATAATAATAATAATACTAACAACAATAATAAAAATATAATTATTATTGTTTAAGTACAGCCTACGTTCTATGTGTGTGACCCGATAGGCTCATATTAACTGGTAGTGTATTTTAATCTCTATTGAAATGCACAAATCATAATTGGTCTCTACCAAGACATTATGACTACCCAATTAATCATGAGAATCATTATAAATGAAAACCTGAAATAGTACATGCATTAATCCCTTTGTCACACGATATCTAGTTTGAACATAAGTCATAGTAAATGTCATACTTATATTGTCCAAACTTATGATTACTCGATCTCCAAGTTAACTGATAAACAAATAAGATTGATCTTATATCAACTTATTTGAGCACGGCCATGCATTTCTCAGTTACACTTATCGAGGGGCCCAGAAGATATCTCTCTCATAGAGAGGGACAAATTCCATCTTGATTGTTCATTTTCCTCT
The DNA here is from genome assembly GCA_947685225.1 of Garcia nutans. Classification (NCBI taxonomy): domain Eukaryota; kingdom Viridiplantae; phylum Streptophyta; class Magnoliopsida; order Malpighiales; family Euphorbiaceae; genus Garcia; species Garcia nutans. The sequence goes on from CANTUV010000040.1 coordinate 14,933,339, forward strand.
ACATAATTTATACCATGTTCAAGCATAACCTTTATAATTATCTAGTTACAGATAACGTTTGATCATGTCAAAACATAATATTCCTTATGTTGGAAACTATGACAATCTCAAGTCAAAGGATTAAATGAAAACTATTATGAGATACACTTATGACATTAAACCATGAAGTGATATCTATGTGGGTCTATCCAATACACTGTTCTCTAACATGTATCCATAATATTGATTTGTATCTTCATACCTATAATCATCTTATGATTATCAAATCAATATTACACTAGTTATATTTATTATTATCTCCATAACAATAATAAACCAGGGATATAATCATTATTATATATAACCTGCAACCATAACAATGATAATAAAAACTTCTTTATTAATAACAAAATGAATAACATTAAGGTCCAAATCAATGGCCTAGGGCATATACACTAACAGTCTCCCACTTGCACTAGGCCTAGACTAACAAATATCTCATGCCCATAGACCTAGTGTGCTGATCATGCTTGACCCGCGAGAGAGGCTTTGTCAATGGATCTGCTATGTTGTCATTTGTGTCAACTTTGAATATCTTGATATCACCTCTATCAATGATGTCTCGAATGAGGTGAAATCACCTGAGTATATGCTTAGATTTCTGATGGTACCTTGGCTCTTTTGCTTGCGCTATGGCACCATTGTTGTCACAATAGATAGCCATAGGATTAGCAATGCTAGGCACCACTCCAAGCTCAGTAATGAATTTCTTCAGCCAAACTGCTTCCTTAGCTGCATCTGATGCTGCTATATACTCAGCTTCTGTTGTAGAATCTGCTACTGTACTCTGCTTGGAACTTTTCCAAGTAATGGCTCCACCATTCAATGTGAATACAAAACCTGACTGCGATTTGTAATCATCTATATCAGTTTGGAAACTAGCATCTGTGTAACCATTTACAACTAGCTCATCTTCCAAACCTCCATAAACCAAGAAAGCATTCTTAGTTCTTCTTAGATACTTAAGAATGTTCTTAACAGCTGTCCAGTGACCCTCACCAGGATCAGCTTGATATCTACTTGTTGTGCTCAAAGAATATGAGACATCAGGTCTAGTACATAGCATGGCATACATAATAGATCCAATAGCAGAAGCATAAGGGATCTTATTCATTCTATCTAGCTCATCAGATGTCTTAGGACATTGATTCTTGCTAAGATGAATACCATGTGACATAGGCAAAAATCCCTTCTTGGAATCTTGCATGCTGAATCTCTTCAACACTTTGTCAATGTATGTACTTTGACTTAAGCCAATTATCCTTCTAGATCTATCTCTATAGATCCTTATACCAAGGATATATGTAGCCTCACCCAAGTCCTTCATTGAAAAACTATTCCCTAACCAATCTTTAACCTTTTGTAAAGTGGGGACATCATTTCCAATGATCAATATGTCATCTACATATAGGACTAAGAACACGATAGCACTCCCACTAACCATCTTGTAAACACATGGTTCATCTTCATTTTGAATGAAACCAAAGTTCTTAACTGTTTCATCAAAACAAAGATTCCAGCTTCGAGATGCTTGCTTCAATCCATAAATGGACCTTTGAAGCTTGCAAACCTTCCCAAAATTCTCAGGATTTACAAAACCCTCAGGTTGTGTCATGCACACATCCTCGAGTAAATTTCCATTAAGGAAAGCAGTTTTGACATCCATTTGCCATATCACATAATCATAGTATGCAGCAATGGCAAGGAGAATCCTAATAGATTTAATCATAGCAACTGGAGAAAAGGTTTCATCATAGTCTATACCATGAGTTTGTTTGAAACCTTTAGCAACCAACCTTGCTTTATAGGTTTGCACATTTCCATCCATGTCAATTTTCTTCTTGAAAACCCATTTGCAACCAATAGTCTTAATACCTTTGGGAGGATCAATTAAGGCCCAAACTTGGTTGTCAAACATGGACTGCATCTTAGAGTTCATGGCTCCAAGCCATTTCTCTGAATCTGGACCTGACACAGCTTCAAGATAGGTAGTTGGCTCATCTTGATCTATGAGCAAAACTTCACGACTTTCAGTCATGAGAAATCCATATCTCTCAGGCTGATGACGTGGTCTATCAGATCTGCGCAGAACTTGTGTAACATTTTCAGTTTCCACAATGGCTTGTGGTTCTGAAACTGTTTCTACAGGCGGTTCAATATCTTCTTGTGGTTCTATAAATTCATCTAATTGAACTGTACTCCTACTAGTTCTTTTAGAAATGAATTCTTTTTCCAAAAAGGTTCCATTTCGAGCAACAAACACTTTATTCTCAGATGGAATATAGAAATAATATCCTTTAGTTTCCTTAGGATATCCCACAAAGATACATTTAGCAGATTTTGGAGCTAACTTATCTGAAACTGGTCTTTTCACATAAGCTTCACAACCCCAAATCTTAAGAAAAGACAAACTAGGTGTTTTGCCAGTCCATATCTCATATGGCGTCTTTTCAACTGCTTTAGATGGTACACGGTTTAAAACAAAAGCAGCTGTCTCCAAGGCATAACCCCAAAACGATAATGGAATATCTGCTTGACTCATCATAGATCGAACCATATCTAATAAAGTTCAATTTCTTCTTTCAGAAACACCATTCCACTGTGGAGTTCCTGGAGGAGTTAATTGTGAAACAATTCCATAATTTCTTAGATGTTCGTCAAACTCTTGGCTCAAAAATTCACCACCTCGATCAGATCGAAGTGCCTTAATATTTTTACCAAGTTGATTTTGTACTTCATTTTGAAAAGTTTTGAACATTTCAAAAGCCTCATGCTTATGTTTCATTAGGTAGACATAGCCATACCTACTGAAATCATCAGTAAAAGTAATGAAGTAATTATATCCTCCTCTGGCACTAATGCTTAACGGGCCACATACATCTGTATGTACTAGTCCAAGCAAGTCATTAGCCCTTTCACCTTGTCCGATGAAAGGATTCCTTGTCATTTTGCCAAGTAAACAAGATTCACATTTATCAAATGATTCAAAATCAAATGAATCTAATAATCCATCTTGATGGAGTTTAGAAATGCGTTTCTCATTTATATGGCTAAGACGACAATGCCATAAAAATGTAGGGTTTAGGTCATTTGGCTTAATTCTTTTAGAGTTTATGTTATAAATATGATTCTCCCTAGAATCATCTATGTCAAGGACATAAAGGCCATTAAAAGATCTTGCAATACCATAAAGCAAATCATCTTTATCAAAAATAGAACATGTCTTATTTTTAATTAAAAATGAAAAACCTTCATCATCCAAAACTGAAACTGAAATAAGATTCCTACTCAGAGTAGGAACATAATAGCAATTGTTCAAATTTAACAAAAAGCCATTAGGCATATGAAGTTCATAAGATCCTACAGCTAGTGCAGCAACTCTTGCTTTATTCCCAACTCGTAGGTCAACTTCGCCCCTTTTCAGTGATCTACTCCTTTTGAGTCCCTGCACATTTGTACAAATGTGAGAACCACATGCAGTATCCAATACCCATGAAGTAGAAGCAGATAAGTTAATTTCTATAACATATATACCTGAAGATGTAGTCGCACTACCCTTCGATTTCTTCAATTCAGCCAAATAAAGTGGGCAATTTCTTTTCCAATGCCCAGGCTCCTTGCAATGGAAACAAGTTCCTTCCTTAGGAACAGGTGCCTTGGGTTCTTTTGGCTTGGGCTGTCCCTTAGGCTTTGTAGCAATTGTTGCTTTACCCTTTGCCTTGCCTTTCTTCTTCATAGGCTTACCCTTATTGACATTCAATACATGGGTAGCCTTAGTGGGCTTTTTGATATTCCCTTCAGCAGTTTTGAGCATACCATGTAGCTCAGGAATGGACTTTTCCATGTTGTTCATATTATAGTTCATAACAAAATGTGAAAAACTGCTGGGCAAAGAATGAAGGATCAAATCCGTGGAGAGTTCTAAACTCAAGGGATATCCAAGTCGGGCAAGGTGATCTATGTAGCCCTTCATTTTCAAAACATGAGCGCTAACCGATTCGCCCTCTGACATCTTGCAGTCAAATAATGCAACAGCAGTGTCGAATCTATCCTGCCTAGCTTGCTGTTGGAAAGCTTGTTTGAGATGGACACTCATCTCATAAGCCTCCAAGTGTTCCAGATCCTTCTGAAGTTCTGGACACATAGTAGCAAGCATAAGACATCCAATGTCATTGGAATCATCCATATGCTTCTTATGCTTGTTCTTATCAGCATTAGAAGCATTAGCAGGAGGTGGCTCAGGGACAGCTTCATCAAGCACATAGGACTTCTTTTCTTGTTTGAGAACAATTCTCAGGTTCCTAAACCAATCAACAAAATTAGTCCCATTCTCTTTCAGTTTTTCCTTCTCAAGGATGGATCGCAGTGATAAAGTGGAGTTATTGTTGGTAGCCATTTCAATCTACAAAATATGCAAATTTTAATTAATAAAAGGTGATAAGTAATTAAAATCCCACTAAAATATAACCCTCAATCATCACAATGACATTTTAGTGGGCTAAGATCCAATTTTTACTTAATATTAAGTCAGCTTTGGCATGACACTTAAAATCAAGTTATTATGGTAGGTAACCCCTTACCAATTACATCACATGTAACTCTTAGATAATATGGGATCATGACATCATATGTCATAGCATGTTATACCCCATCTAATGCCTTAGGCCCAAAACCATTTTGATAGCCTAATTAAGTCTAACCAATTTTAAACGCATGAGCAGCACCATTACTCATCATATCTTACTAGGATAACCTAAAGTACTTTGCTTTGGCAAAATCTACATTTAGGTGATCTTAGCCTTGATAAGTGTTTAAGATATGGATGGCATTAAAACTTAGATTAATAGTGAGGGTTCATTCCATTTAATTTTGAAAACATGTTAAAATTAACATTTATATATCATATCCCATATGCATACATAAACTATCAAACATGGCATCTCATACATATTCGATAAAAATAAACGTGACATAGTATGGCCAAACTAGATATGATCTTCATGAGACCAAATGAAGATCATATAGGCAACCCTAGGTGAAAAGAAAACCTATCTATTACAACATTTGCAATAGTACATTTCTTCATATCTTGAAAGGCAACTTCATCTCCATGGAATTTTCATCTTCTTCTCCAAGCTTGAGTCTTCATTATTACATTAATAATAAAACTAACTACTAAACTAGTAATAATAAAGTTACAAAAATAAACGACACGCAGGCCGTATATACAATCCAAAGATATGAATAAACAAACACATAGGTCATAAAGCCATACTATGCACCATGCCAAGACATCAAATAATCATAGCATATTCATCACCAACATGTTAAATAGAAACAAATATATTGACATTCATAATGTCACGGTAACGAACTATAGGGCGCGAACATACGGCAGTCCCGCTAGCCGGTTAGCGGGCGGGGCTCCTGCTGGCCGGTCAGCGGGCGGGGTTCCGAAGGGGCAGCGCCCCTCGAAGCTAAACAGAATCATTAATCCAATTAATTATTTTCTGTCAAAACCCTTATTCTGTCAATCATATTAAACAGAATATAATAGCAATCTATTAATCATATTAACAGAGAACTATTACAAGAAACCTTAGAAAACGATTTACTCAATAATCATATTAATCAAAATCGAAATCTATGTATACATTCAATATGAATAAATGAATTGAATTAATCATATTAACCCTAATTCGAAACCATAACAGATTGTATACCAACCCTAGTTCGACTTCACAGAATTGTATCTTATACAATTGGTCATCTTTGACATCATATATCAACAACGATTTAGGTTATATCTCATATAACAGATTCGAATCATCAACAAATGATAAAATGAATCCAATCATGCCATTCGAAAAACAATAGATCACATCAACACATCAACATGGCATATTTCGAATTAAATGGAATCAACAAGAGGCTCTGACACCACTGTTAGTAAATCGAAAAAGGATCTGCAACCCTTGCCGCAACGGAAAACAAAAAAAAATTTTCTTTCGATTTACTCATAGGATCCATGTGATCCATTCAGTTCGATAAAAGAGATTCGAAACTAACCTTTTTGCATAGCTTCAAAATGATTAACAGATGCTGCCTTCTGAAGACGAACACCCTCTAACGAAGTCCACACAAACGTACGCCGGTCTGAGTGCTAGCTCACCAACGGCAGTGGCTGAAACTAGGGTTTTATGTTTTTCCTCTTCTTCCATTTTCTTTCAAAACGAAAATAATAAAAATATCATCAAGGCCTCTAGTCCTTTTAAAACCGTTTTAAAAGACCTTTCCTTGTCAAAACCCTAACTGTCCATATCCTATATGGACCCATGTTTTTAATAATTATTATCTAATAATAATTATTATAACAATATTATTATTAATATCTAATAATAATAATAATACTAACAACAATAATAAAAATATAATTATTATTGTTTAAGTACAGCCTACGTTCTATGTGTGTGACCCGATAGGCTCATATTAACTGGTAGTGTATTTTAATCTCTATTGAAATGCACAAATCATAATTGGTCTCTACCAAGACATTATGACTACCCAATTAATCATGAGAATCATTATAAATGAAAACCTGAAATAGTACATGCATTAATCCCTTTGTCACACGATATCTAGTTTGAACATAAGTCATAGTAAATGTCATACTTATATTGTCCAAACTTATGATTACTCGATCTCCAAGTTAACTGATAAACAAATAAGATTGATCTTATATCAACTTATTTGAGCACGGCCATGCATTTCTCAGTTACACTTATCGAGGGGCCCAGAAGATATCTCTCTCATAGAGAGGGACAAATTCCATCTTGATTGTTCATTTTCCTCTACATAATTTATACCATGTTCAAGCATAACCTTTATAATTATCTAGTTACAGATAACGTTTGATCATGTCAAAACATAATATTCCTTATGTTGGAAACTATGACAATCTCAAGTCAAAGGATTAAATGAAAACTATTATGAGATACACTTATGACATTAAACCATGAAGTGATATCTATGTGGGTCTATCCAATACACTGTTCTCTAACATGTATCCATAATATTGATTTGTATCTTCATACCTATAATCATCTTATGATTATCAAATCAATATTACACTAGTTATATTTATTATTATCTCCATAACAATAATAAACCAGGGATATAATCATTATTATATATAACCTGCAAACATAACAATGATAATAAAAACTTCTTTATTAATAACAAAATGAATAACATTAAGGTCCAAATCAATGGCCTAGGGCATATACACTAACATCCAACACGCCCAAATTTTCTTGGCTTGGCCGTGTCTCTCCTTGCTTTTGGCCGTGTCACTCATGAACAAAACACTAAATGTAGCCAACCATCTTCTAAATGCATTTTAACCCATTATGCACAACATAAACTCATTCAAATAGATGTAATCAAAGTTATTAACACTTATTTTGCATATTGAACACAATATTCACATTAACCATACATTAAATCATTCACCAAATCCCAAACCCTAAAACCAACTTCTTCCACTTAAACTTACAATCTTCACAACCAAACCAACACCAATTCAATCTTTTAACTTACAATCAATTTTAATACTTGTAAACACATATCAAACACACCAAATCATCACATCAACAAATCACAATTCACCTTAGACACAACTGCAAAATTAACAAAGGAAAACAAGAGAGTACTTACTTTAAATGAAGAAATTCCACAAATCTCTAACCAAATCCCTTGATTCCTTCTTCAATTTGATTCTAGCTTCAAGAACACCTCTCTTGCTCTCTCCTTTCTTCAATGGCCGGCACCCAAAATGAGAAGAAAAGCAAATAAACACAAGTCAAACACTTTTCCTTCTTTAAATCTCCACCACACAATTTGACAAAACAATTACTTAAATGCCCTTCGTCCATTTAATTAACCTTTTGTCTCATATGTGCCCATTTAAGTAATTTCACAAATCTCAAATAAATATCCTCTTGCATTGACTCTCTATTTGACTTATGTATATGTTAGTTATATCCTCATATAAACAACATATAAACTTGTCTCTAAACCCTCTTTCTTTCCAAAATACATATACATAAGCATTCTCTTACCAATTTCTTTTCTTATCACATAACATATACATTCAATCCAATTTATAACAACAACATAACCAAGACTTCTAGGGCTTACATGGGGATATTACAAGAACCTAGTCTCCTTGCGACCTTTGCATTTTCAAGAGCTGACTTTGGAATTTTTGACATCTCTTAAGGTTGAAAGAGATGAACAAAAAATTTGCTCTAGGATGAGTTTTAAATTGCTTGGGAAATCATTTGAGATTAATATTGAACAATTGAATACTATATATGTTTTCCATCAGCATGGGGAAAGGTCGGTACCTAAAGAGTTTAAATAACAATTTGCTTGGGGAGATTAGGCTCGGGGACTTATATGGCCAAATCGGCCAAAGCATCTAAATTGAGCAATCCCGCTTTGAGGTATTTGCATCGTTTTATGTCCTGCGGATTCTTTGCTAGGAAGGAGAGACCGGGTGTAGTGGAATTGAGTGAGCTCTTTTTCTTAGATTGTGCATGTAATGTCGTGCCCGTTAGTTCCGGCTATTGGTTAGCCGATGTTTTTGATAGTGTGGCCAATAAAAGGAGGGGGGCAATTTGTATTATAGGATTGATTACCACATTAGCAGTAGCCCTTCTTGATGATTTTAACCCAAGTACCAGTCGCATGACTAGAATTTTGGGTAATGACTCATTGGATTTGGCCACATTAGAGAAGATGCATATGGTGGTGCACAGGAGAGGGGCTTATATGATGGCTCCAGCTGAGCCAGAAGTACCGGGGGACAGACATAAGAGAACTCGAGTTCAAGAGGAGTCCGATTCGGATTCTCTTGATTTAGATGAAGATGCTCCGGTCTCGGGTAATCAAGAAATACTTAATAGGATTGAGGCATTGGAGGGCAAGGTGGACCGTAACCATGCTGCGGTCTTGCAACAGTTGGAATAGATTAATAGCAACCTTGCAAAGATTTTGAGTCTTCATCCCTCGGCTGCATCATCTTCACATCCTCCTTCACTATAGATTTTGAGTTCCTTGCTTTATTGTGTTTAGTGTATTTTTGTTATTGTTTTTCATTTTTGTTTTTAATATTAACATTTTATATTTTGGATATTTTATTTTTATATATTGTACTTTTGTTTTTGAACATTTGTGTTTGTGATGAAAAGTTAGGATTTTGTCTCACCAAGGTACGATGGAAGACAGGTTGTCCTTTAACTCTTTTTCTTTATTGTTGTTTTTTTTTCCATTGAGGACAATGTCATTTATAAGTGTGGGGTAATCTTTAAACTTTTCTTTAAATCTTGTTTTGTTATGTGTTATATTGTGTGTTGTGCATGGTATGATTGTTGAAAACTTATTGACTTTTCTTTGATTCTGGTATTATAGTTGAGACTTTAGTATCAACATAGAGATTTGCATTTGAATTCATTCAGGATCAATTTTCACATTTTGCAATTCATGACATATAAATCTTTGAGAACCCACCTTTGTGAGTTTTGAGCCTCATAGATTAAATATTATTGTCAATTGATTTTCTTTTCTTAAGTGTGCACCTTTATGATTTTGCATCTCTAGAACTTGCTTTTGCATACTAATTGAACTCACATTATGATTGAATCTCAAGTTTTAAAATGATGAAGGCAAATTAGGTTAGCCCTTTAGCTTAAAAAGACCTCCGTTAATATTGAATTCCTTAGTGAGCCAAGTTGAGCCTTTGACCTTTTCTTGTTTAATCAACACAATTATCAACTGAACACTTTCTTATTATCACCATACCTGCATTAAGGAATGGAGTTTCTTATGATATGACAATAGGGTGGTTTAATTCAAAAGTGTGGGGTAAGCAAGTAAAAAAAAATGGTATTGCTATTTAGGGTTGAAATGCATACTTTGCACATTGCATTTGATTAAGAGTTGATTATTCTTTTCCTCCACATTTTAAGTTAGATGTTCTATGCAAGTTTATATTTTGTATATATATATATTAAAAAAATAAAAAAAATTGATGATAAAAATAAAAGAAAAATAAAAAAATAAAAAAAAAGATATATATCTATACAAAATTCATATATTTTCTAGCATTAGAGGATTGTTGACTCATGTACTTTTCTTTTAGTGTGCAAGTATGTAAGATTATTAAGGGTTGGTGAATATCCCATTTGAGGGAGCTATGAGTTTCTGAGCGAGAGTATTGTCTAATTTAGATATTTCATTTCTTGATGCTCCAGCTTAAATGTCTTTTCTCACACCTTCACCTTAGCCCCATTACATCGAAATGAAAGACCTTCGGATTATTTCTTGAGAAAATCAGTGAGGGAGATAGGATAATTAAGCAAGTTTATGGTAGTTTGCAGTCATGAGTGGTTTGAGTGAATTAACCTTTGAAATCGAGTGAAACACTTAGAAGAGAGATGAGATTTGTATGTCTGGATTAATGAATGAGTTAAGAAAATCTTGATTGAAGGAAATTGCAATTATTTATGTCTGAGTCTTGAAGGATTTCATCTTATATACTGGAATTATAGTTAAGGTTGTTTGAATTTTTAATTTATGCCATGTGAATTTGCTTGAGGACAAGCAAAGTTTAAGTGTGGGGTAGTTGTTTTATTAGTTTTTGTTATAGATTTGTATCTTATTTGTTATGATAGTTATTGTTTTCTTTAGGTATTTTGTTAGTTTTAATATGTTTATTTAGTGTTTTCATTAATTTTTGTAGTTTTAGTTTATTTCAATGATTATGTCATTTTTGTCCTAATTTTTAGTGTGTGTTTATGTTTTGTTGGTTAATGTTCATTTAATTCCTGTTTCAAGTTTGTTTCAAGTTTTGTTTTAGGTTAAAAAACCAAGGAACCAAGAAGAAGGAAAAATTGGACAGTGGCTGACACATGCAGAGGACACGGCCAAGCTTGTGGCTATGTCCCATACCAAGCTAAGGAGAAGACCAAGACATAGAGGTGGACACACTCAAGGGACACGGCAAAGCTTGTGGCCGTGTCCCTCCAAAAGAGCTCCAACACGGCCAAGTTGCTTAAGCTTGGCTGTGTCTCACTTAAGTCCAAAGCAAAAGAAGATGAAAATCAATCAGTAGAAGAGACAAGCAAGGGACACGGCCAAGCTTGTGGCTGTGTCCCTCCAAAGACCTCAGACATGGCCAAGTCCCTTTGAGCCTGGCCGTGTCACTCATGGATTAATGAAGACACGCGGAGGTTTTTTATAAATATTAGAATTAGGGTTTTCTTAAAGGTTGTTGAGAGTTTGAGATATTTTTTTTAGCCGTCAAAGAAAATAGTTAGGGTTTCATCTTGTTTTCTTTGATCTTTTGAATACACTTTGATTAAACTAGCTTAGATTAGATTTGTTCTTGCCATTGATACATTCTTCGAGCAAGTTCTGAACAAGAGATTCTTCAAGAGCTAAGAAGTTTGTAATTTGGTTTTGTTCTCGAACTTTATCTCTTTAATTTCATTGGAATTGTATTTAAGAATATTATCATGTCTAAATTGATTTCTTTGAATTTTAATGAGATGAGTATGTTTGATAGCATTATGAACTAATTTGATCTAGTCTAGGGTTTGTATGGATCTGCTATGACTGTATGAATTGGTTATTACTCTTAACTTAATTATTTCTTTAGCCTTGATTGAATGGATTATTGTTAATATATAATTGATTGGCCACAAATTATGTGTTTTAGGTATTAGATGATGGATTGAGAAATGAAGTCTAATGCTGGAACAATTCAATTAGGGACTTAGGTGAATTAGAGATATAACCTAGGAAAAGATTATTTCAATTGTAACAAGATTATTTGAGAGAGGTTTAAATGCGAGAGCTTATTTCCTTGATTTGATTAATTAAGTTGCTTGAGATTTAATCTGTGAAATTAAATTAGTTAAGAGGAATAACCGTTCATACATATAAGTAGTAGAGAAGTGCAAACCCTAGACCATTCTATTAAGTGAATCAATACATCAGTCCAGTTTACTTTTATTTGTTTTAAACTTTAATCGATCTTCTTCATTAGTTTTAGCAATTTAAATTTATTAATCACTTGTTATTTATAATCTGATAATCAATTAGCTATTCTAGCTTCCTTGTGAGACGACCTTGGGGCGATCACCTTTGCTATAGCTACCTCATATACTTGCGAGTGACGCTTTGTGGTAGAGTTTATTTGAGCGCAACAATAATATTGTTATACTTAAGAACTTTATAATATTAAGACCTAAAGGAGGTCGGTTCCAATGAACTGGGCGTTGTGGGGATGATGGGCCATTTCTCACCATCCCCACATGTTCCCAACTTTCCAATCCTTAGGAATTGAATCATCCACCCCTTTTTTTTTCCTGGCCCGTCCGGGTGGCGACTCCATTTTCTCGGGGCTTAGGCCCATGTTTCCTAAGGCCCCGAGCCTAAATAGTGCCAAAGTCACAAGAACCATTCCACGGGAGTGGGGGCAAAAATCCCCGCTCACAATGGTGACTTCACTGGGGATAAGAGAAGTTGATTCTGTTGCTCTTTATATTATTCTATTATTTCTTATCATGATACTATCTATTGCATCATTTAGAGTGCATTGTGTGCGTGAGTTAGGATGCCCGTGCTACCCGTGTTATCTTATGTGAGGGATAACATACTTTCACTCAAGGTATGGAGATCGAGCATGACATAACCACTCATAGCCTTGTACCTTTTGGTATATCCTTGCTATGGGAACCTAAGCCTTTTTACCCAAAGACGAAAGCTCATGTAATTGGCCTAGTTACTTTCCTTAGGTTTTTACCTCAAATGCTAGTTGTTTGACTATGGTTAATTTGTCTTGGCTTAAATCATGGCTTATTTGGTTTGTTCTTTTTCTAATATAACCTAATTACATTGTGAGCTCAAATAAAGTTTTCTTTAAAGTCCAAAAGACCAAAGCTATTTTCAAAAATTTTCAAGTTGGTCTTTGGACATAAAACTTTTCTAAAAATAAATCAAAAATGCTTGTGCTCATGACCCAAATACTAAGCCCATTTTTTCTAAAATCTTTTTACAATGGGCTTAGAAACAAAATTATTTTCAACCTTTAAAAGAGGTCACAAATATTTAGGTCAATTATGAAATACCAAATATCAATTGTGAGCCTAGTTTATACTAAGAGTTATTAATCATGGGCTTGTTTTTAGCATGAATCATTAGTTACTTTTTCAAGTAAGAAATCTTTTTATAATAAATGTCTTAATTTAGTTTTAATCCAATATAGCATAAAAGCTACTTTACTTTGTTGAATGGATTAAAACCTAATTAATGTGAATTATCATGAACTGATTTCAATTTTCTAAAATATAACTGTTGGTTGAAAGGTTTGAAGGAAATATTCGAAAACAAGATACCCCATGTTGGTAATTTGTTAACCATATACCTAGGAAAAGAGACTCACCATCCGTGTGTGGAAGTTATAAGGTTGAAAGGGACATTCTACTTATCTTTGTCTATTGTTTATGCATACATGCATACATACATACGCATCTCATATCATTGATCCTCTTTGGCTCACAGCCCTGGATTATGACAGTTCAAAAGTTTATGATAATCCGACCTATGCCAAAGATGAAGAATCTAGCAGCGACTCAATCACTTTCTCAATAAAAGCAATGGAGCTCGAACAAATTCAAATAATGGTGGATGATGCCTTCAATGCCAAGATGGAAGAAATAAAAAGAGGCCTCGGCTGAGACCATAAAGAATCAATTGGCTGTAATTTTAGGGAACAATGCCGAAGTATCTGCTAGCACCAAGAAGCCAAAGGACAAAGGGAAGGCTAAGGTTGGTGAAGTGGCTTTTGATGATGGCAAGTTGATCATTGATGATGATGACGATTTGACGCGGACCCTTAGCAATGATGGCAGCAAACCCAACGTATAACAATGGTAGAGAACTCCTTGAAACTTGATAATCACCTCCTAAGGAACCCAACGCCTATAAAGAGACGCGAACTCACTATGATTGAAGGATTTAGTTGGTAAGAAGAAGGAAAACACCACAACTCTTGTTGATAAGTAAACCTAATTCTTGATGCAAAGAAAGAATTAAAGAATCCACTCTAATCTCTCTCAAACGAAAATTCACAAGAAGAACTTGTAGAAGAATTCAAAAATTTTTATTAAATGTTGTATATCAAATTCGGCCTAATAGTGCCCTTAAATAAGGGTTACAAAATTCCTAATTGCATATGGAAAATTAAGACTAAAACATTCCTAATTGAATAAGGAAAACATTCCTAATTGCATAAGGAAAACATTCCTAATTGCATTAAGGAAAAAAATTCCTAATTGCATAAGGAAAACATTCCTAATTGCATAAGGAAAAACATTCCTAATTGCATAAGGAAAATATAAAGTAATCCTAATCCACTAAGGAAAATATAAAGTATGGAAACAAAATCCTATTTTTAAGCCTTCCATAATGATATAAAACGTGGCCCATTAAATAGAATTAATAATCTTTAAGCAGTGGGTCCATCCAGCTATTCTCACAGGGCTTCAGAAATCTCACAGTTACGCTGTGAAACTGGCTGTACTCCAAGCTTTTCTTCCAATCACTTCCATCATCTTACTAAGCCTTTCTTGCATGTTGGACCTCTTTAGCTAGCCTTTAGCTTCCATATTCACACTAAGCATCATAATCAGCTTTGGTGTGCCTTCTTCAAGCTCTATCTCCATCTTCTTAAATGATAATTCTTGAAGCTCTTTGGAAATCTCTTCTTGAATATGCAAAGCCATACTAGCTTGATATCTCTTTTGCCTTGCTCCTAGTGATTGGTCCACTTGCTAGCTTCAAGGGATCCTTTCTTGCATCATTCTCCCCCTCTTCAAAAAATTTAACCTCAAATCTGCATCATCAAAAGGAGAAAGATCACTTACATTGAAAGTAGCACTAATATTATACGTAAATGGTAAGTCGATCTTGTAGGCATTGTCATTAATCTTCTCCAGCACTTGGAATGGGCCATCTCCTCTAGCTTGCAACTTGTTCTTCCTTTGGTTAGGAAACCTCTCTTTTTGAAAATGCACCCAAACCCAATCTCCTACTTGAAACTTCATCTCACGTCTCCCTCTATTTGTAGAATCAACATATCTCTTATTCCTTTTCTCAATATTCGCCATTGCTTTCTCATGCATCTCTTTTGTCTCCATAGGATTGCTCCTAAATGCTGGCCGATTTGGAATTGTAGAATCGGGTATGAAGTCAATTTGATGTTCAATCCCTCTTAGTGGTGGCAAACCACTAGGAAGGTCTTCAGGAAACACATCCTCAAAATCCTACAACAAAGACACAAAACTAGAAGGTAAAGAATCAAGATATTCTTCAGTGTCAACAAGTAACAATTCTTTATACATAATAATGAGTACAGGCTGCCCTACATCTATCTCTCTTGCTCTTGCATAAAAAGTATGTTTTGCTTTTTCTCCTTGCTTATTTTCTCTCACCAATGGGCCATTTATTTGTTTGCTTACTTTCTTTTGACTCTCAGCCTCTTTTCCCTTTCTGCACTCACTCACTTTATTATTTTCTCTCTCCCCACCCTTAGAATTACCCTTGGGTGTTGAAGAAACATCATTGACCGAATTTGAACCCCCTTGGTTCATGTTGGCCAAAACTTCTTTCTCCCTCTCTAGCATCCTCTTCTGATCTTCATACACCTCTTGAGGTGATAATGGTGCTAGAACAACCTTCTTTCCCTCATAAGTAAAGGTATACTTATTAGAAAAGCCATCATGTTGTGCCCTTCTATCATGCTGCCATGGTCTTCCTAATAGCAAATGTCCAGCTTGCATTGGCACTACATCACAAAAAACCTCATCTTTATACCACCCAATGGAGAATGGTACCTTGACTTGCTTCAACACTTTTACTTCCCCAGCGTCATTGAGCCATTGCAACTTGTAAGGATTGAGATGTCTAAAACAAGTTAACCCTAATTTATCCACCATTGTAGTACTAGCAGCATTGGTACAACTTCCACCATCAATGATAAGTGTACAAACCTTACTATTCACCAAACACCTAGGGTGGAAAAGATTCTCCCTTTGATCCAAGCCTTCTTCCTTGACTTGAATATTCAAGGCTCTTCTAGTAACAAGCATCTCTCCATGTTCAGCATTCAAGACTTGATTCTCCCAAGCCTCTTCATCATATTCAGCCCTATCACCACATTCGGCCTCCTCTTCTTCTTCATGTTCAGATTCTGATTCAATTTCCCCTTCATGGGTAGCAATCATCACCCTCTTATTCGGACATTGAGAAGCAATGTGTCCACTTTCCAAACACTTGTAGCATTTAATTTCCCTACTTGGAGTAGGTCTAGAAGGTGTTTCCTTGGCTATTTTTGCATCCCCATCATTCGGCTTCTTGAAATTAGGATTGTAGGAAGAATTCTTTTGGAAAGAACCCTTGTAATCCCCTTTGTAGGATCCTCCACTCGAACTTGAACCCTTGAAGTTTGAAAAATTTTCCACTAGCTTTAGAGTAGCTAGTTTTCGAAATAGCTTTATTCTTCAATCTTCTCTCTATCTTCATGGCCTTTTGAACTAATTCTTCCATTGTGTTGAATTCATACATCTCCAATTCATTGGCTATGTTCAAATTCAATCCCCCAAGAAATCGTGACATCTTCTTGTCTTCATCTTCATCAATATTTGCCCTAGCCATGATCATCTCCATCTCTTTGTGGTACTCTTCCACACTTCTTCCACCTTGAACTAGTCTTGCTAGTCGATTGTACAAATCCCGAATGTAGTGAGATGGTACAAATCGGCTTTTCATTAGTTCTTTCAAGGTTGAACATTCAGGAATAGGCCTTATACCTTTCCCTCTTCTATTAGCTTTCAATTGATCCCACCAAAAGGTAGCATACCCTTTGAACTCTACGGCTGCCAAAACTGATTTCTTCTCTTCGGTGTAGTTATGGCATTCAAAAATCTGCTCAACTTTCCTCTCCCATTCTATGAACTCTTCTGCATTGTTCTTCCCTTCAAAGGAAGGAATCTTCATCTTGATGGAAGTAAGGTCACCATCAGTGGTAGGTTGATTTCCACCTTCATCTTCATCTTCTACCCTTTCGGCTGCTTCTAGGGCTTCAAGATTTCCTTGCCCTTCTCTCCTAAGCACTCTTCTAGCTCGCATTATGGGATTTGGATGTGCAGCTGGCTGCCCTTGTTGCACTTGCTGAATTTGTTGTGCTTGCCGTGCTGCATTCTCTTGCAATCTAGTATCCATCATCTCCATTCGACCAAGCATTGCTGCCAAAGTCTCATTAAGCCTAGCCAAGCTTTCGGCCATAGCTCCTTCTTTGCTAGTCTCTTCTCCTTTTCCAGCCATGTTAACAAACAAACAAACTCAAAGAAATAAGATTAGTAATAATCGAAATTCACTCAAGAGTTTAGAATTACCTCACTTTTATTATCTTCCTTGATTGCACTTCAGAACCAAGCTCACCAACCAACAATTGTCAAGTCGTTCAAGAAACTAGATCCTAAATCCTAGAACTAGATAGAAAACAAGACAAGTATCCAGAGGCAATGCATGGTAATTTGCACTACTCGATATAGAACCAAGTATCGACACAAGCAAATGATACTTAGCAATGTAATGGAATTAAAAGCTAGATAAAGAAATTAGAAACAATGAAGACAATAAACAAGACAAATTTGGATATAATGAATCAAAAACAACCCACACTTGGCAAGCTACTTTATGGACCTAATCAATTCTACCCAAAACGCTAGCTTCTTGACTCTAATTCCCACCTATAACACTC
This sequence comes from Garcia nutans, assembly GCA_947685225.1. Classification (NCBI taxonomy): domain Eukaryota; kingdom Viridiplantae; phylum Streptophyta; class Magnoliopsida; order Malpighiales; family Euphorbiaceae; genus Garcia; species Garcia nutans. The sequence continues at coordinate 14,951,268 of CANTUV010000040.1, forward strand.
AAATAATATGAATATTAAGGTCTGATTTTCGAATTCCAAAAGCCCCTCAAAAGGTGAAATTTTTTGCCCAAAAATTTTATTGCTTCTCACCCACCTAGATCTGATCCTTAGCATCCAAATAGCAAGAATATCAAACAATTTTTGTTGAGGTGATTTTGTACTCTTTTTTTTTTTTTGCTTCCTCTCACTATCCCCTTGATTCGGGACTTAATTTACTCCCAAGAGTTTTTTGAAATCTGGACTTAATTCGTAACCCCAGATTCACTCAAAATCAAATCAAAATCAAACTTGAACAAAAACTCTAGCTTTTGCTTTCTTTGAAGAACCATAATCTTGGTTTTGAATCCAATTCAGATGCAAGGCTTAGGTTTCGAAATTCAATCAGACTCATTTTCCTAGGTTTTGAATTACTCTTTGAACAATCTTTAGACTTTTTGAATTTTGATATATGACTCTTTTTTTTTTTCAAAAATTAAAGACTAGACTCTCTAAGAACCCTAAAACGTAGAAACTTAAAAGACCTAAATTAACAAACCCTAGAAAGACAAAGTAGATAAAAATTACCTTGTAGCAAGGCTCTGATACCAAATGACGCGGACCCTTAGCAACGATGGCAGCAAACCCAACGTATAACAATGGTAGAGAACTCCTTGAAACTTGATAATCACCTCCTAAGGAACCCAACACCTATAAAGAGACGCGAACTCACTATGATTGAAAGATTTAGTTGGTAAGAAGAAGGAAAATGCCACAACTCTTATTGATAAGTAAACCTAATTCTTGATGCAAAGAAAGAATTAAAGAATCCACTCTAATCTCTCTCACACGAAAATTCACAAGAAGAACTTGTAGAAGAATTTGAAAATTTTTATTAAATGTTGTATATCAAATTTGACTTAATAGTGCCCTTAAATAAGGGTTACAAAATTCCTAATTGCATATGGAAAATTAAGACTAAAACATTCCTAATTGAATAAGGAAAACATTCCTAATTGCATAAGGAAAACATTCCTAATTGCATAAGGAAAAACATTCCTAATTGTATAAGGAAAATATAAAGCAATCCTAATCCACTAAGGAAAATATAAAGTATGGAAACAAAATCCTAATCCACTAAGGAAAATATAAAGTATGGAAACAAAATCCTATTTTTAAGCCTTCCATAATGATATAAAACGTGGCCCATTAAATAGAATTAATAATATTTAAGCAGTGGGTCCATCCAGCTATTCTCACAGGGCTTCAGAAATCTCACAGGTACGCTGTGAAACTGGCTGTACTCCAAGCTTTTCTTCCAATCACTTCCATCATCTTACCAAGCCTTTCTTGCACGTTGGACCTCTTTAGCTAGCCTTTAGCTTCCATATTCACACTAAGCATCATAATCATCTTTGGTGTGCCTTCTTCAAGCTCTATCTCCATCTTCTTGAATGATAATTCTTGAAGCTCTTTGGAAATCTCTTCTTGAATATGCAGAGCCATACTAGCTTGATATCTCTTTGCCTTGCTCCTAGTGATTGGTCCACTTGCTAGCTTCAAGGGATCCTTTCTTGCATCACGATTGGTCTCAATACTTCTAAGATCCTCAAGATAAGAAGAAAGAGCCAAAGGTTGTTAAGAAGACAACGTTTAAAAAGACTAAAAATTTTGATGTTGAGAAGATGATTGCTGACCTAGAAAAGAAATTTGAGAAGAAACTGAAAATCGAAGAGATGTCCGAGATCGACAAAATGTTTGAACAAGATGAAGAGGTCCCTTATAAGTTCAAGATGCCTTCCTTTGCTAGGTACAATGGTACTGGAAATCCTCATCTCCATGTGAAGCAGTACATCACTGCTATGCAATCTGCCGGGGCTACTAAAGTTCAAACTCTAAAGTATTTCATGCTCTCATTGGACCCTGTTGTCCAAAATTTGTTCAACTTCTTAGATAAAAGTACTCAAAAAGATTGGGACATGTTGTACAAGGCTTTCATACAACAATATGGGTATAATGTCAAGCTGGAAGTAACCTTGACGGAGGTGGAAACCATTAGAAAAAGACAAAATGAGAATTTTATGGACTATGTGAAAAGATGGAGGAATAAGGCTGCTTTGCTCAAGAAGAGACCCGATGAATCTGATCAAATAAGGATGATTGTGAGAGGGGTGTTGCCTAGTCTTCATGAAAGGATGTCCCATACACTCATCCAAGATTTCAAAGATCTTCTCCAAGCTGGTCTACAAATTGAAGAATGGGAAAGGGAGAAGAACCATTTTTCTACAAAATGAAATTATCAGCCTAACAATCAAAGTACACAAAAAGAAGTTGATGTCTATACAACTGGTCAAGAAAATAGAAGGCAGTTTTCAGATCTGGGGAAGCCTTTGTCTTGGGTCTTCAACAAGCTACAAAAGAAGGGACTATTATAGACATTGGCCCCTCGACCTTTGTCGAATCCTTTACCTCCAAAATTTAATACCAAAGCCTTTTGTGGGTTTCATCAGACACAAGGACATGAGATAGACAAATGCTTGAGATTAAAACATACGATCCAAAATTTAATTGACAGTGGTAAGCTACCTGAGCCAAACAAGCCTAATACTAAGAATAATCCTTTGCCAAAATTTGGAACAGTACCTTCAGCGGCAACCTTCATGGTAGGAAAAGGATTTGATGAAGATTTTTTCTTATCCTCTTTTCAAGATGGGAATATTGAAGATGTGAAAGGAGAAGAAGCTTAACTCAATGAACTTCCCTTGGCTTATTTGTTTTTCTTGTTTTATTTTCTTTATTTGGTGTTTTATGGAACAATTGTATTTTTTAAATTTAAATTTATTTGAATAAATTACTTTCATCAAAATTTTTGTTAGTCTTTGTTCATTTTGGTGCTTAACCAATGAGGAATCTAGCTTGATATTCATAAATTAATGTATCTAGGCATCATGATTCGAATGACTTTACTAGGTGAGGGAATTGCTCTATAGCATTGAGTTGTGTATGCTTACTTAGAGAGGGCTCCTGCATAATTACTTTTGTCTAGGTCCTAGTCAGTCTTAGAACATGCTTTGTCAAATTTTTGAGGCAAATTTGAAATTTGCTTATTTAAGAGAGAAATGATTTAGGCATTGTTTGGTTAGCCAACAACTAGTATCCACCCAATTAAATATCAATCCCTAGTTGTCCCTTTAAGCCTTCATAAAATTTTAGTTTTCTTTTCATTGGCTTACAAACCCCAACAACCTATCCTGAGCTATTGTGATAGTCAAGAAAATTAAAGAAAGAAATGAATAGTCAAGACCATGAAGATAGTTGAAGTTCTCAAGACCATAAGAGTAGTTGATGTTCTCAAAACCATAAGGGTAGATGAAATTCATCTTAATTAGACCAAATATCACAGGTAAAGTTAGGACTAAAGCAGATTTATGCCACTCCACTTATCCATTATAAGAAACCCAAGTTGGTACAAATAAGACAACTCTTTTAGAGCTAGAACCAAAAAAAATAAAAAAAAAAGAAAAAGAAAAAGAAAAGAAGAAGAAAGAAAAGAAGAAAGAAAAAGAAAAGAAAAGAAAAAAAGGACAAAAGTAAAGACAAAAAAAAGAAAGAAAAGAAAACTCAAAATGGTTCAGAAATTCAATTGAGTTCTCTTTTACCTAAGACAATAAAAGGCTTCCATTTAGTTTTTAAGGACAGTTTGACTTGAATTGGTCCAACCCAATCAAAGATTCGATCAAAATCAGAGAAAAAAGAGAAAGGTGACTCAATTTTTGAAAGTTCTGTACTTGACAGTCCTATAAGGAAGAAGGACAAAATAATAAAATGCTCAAAGAAAGGGAAGAGTAAGAAAAATAAAAAGAAAGAAAAGGGAGAAGAAGAAAAGAAATGAATTTGGGTACCAAACTTTTTGCAAGGGCAAAGACTGTCCTAATCAAGATCTAGATTAATTCAAGAAGATAGAAAGAATTTAGAGTCTAGCAAGATTGCTCCCAGCTACCTAAAGTTCAAATAAGAAATTTGTAGTGTGAGGGTTTGTCCATTATGTCACATTAGCTCCTATCTCAAAATGGCCTTCATTTAACCCATGTCCCCTATAGACCCCATTTCAAGCCTATCAAAGACCTATTGATCTCTCTTGGTAGGTAGAATCTATTAGTGGAGATAGTTTGAATAAGCATGCATATGAGATAGACCATATTTAAACTCAATGAAATCTTTGGCCAAGTAATATGTATGTGCCTATCTGAAGTGCAACAAGTTCGTGCCTAAATAGAAATGATTCCCAAGTTTAGTACGATAACTAGGATTATCATGTTATAGATATGTTAATTTGGAAAATCAAGTCCTGAGGTAAATTGACATTAATTTGGCAAAGCCAACATTCAATTTCAAAATCAAAATTCGAAATTGAAAAAAAAAATTATTGCAAAGCCTTCAAGTTAAGGAGAGTATGTTGAACCATTAAACCTCAAAGGACACATTGGCAAAGGAAATGATTATTGGCAAGGTTATGAAGCTACCAACTGACATGCCGAAACATAATTTGAAATAGATGTATTTTTTCCACTTGGGGTCTCTATTATTCATGTTTTCAATATCTCGAAGATAAAAGCCATAAAAGTGAAGCCTTCTACCATTCTAGTGCAAGACCTGAACGGGCATCTAAAAGAAATCTATGAGAATATTTCACTGATAACCTCAGTCTGTGAGTCAATGGAACCATTGTAAGTATTATAAATGAGCATATCACATATACATGAGCATATCACATCTCACTTTCTTGTCTTGTATTGTCTATTCTTTGTAAAAGTGAACAGCAAACACCTTGTGAAGTAAAGAATCAAAAGAAGATATTGAATCAAGGGGGCAAGGAAAACCTATTGCTTGAGGAAGCTCCAGTCATTTTGCGAAAGGAGAAATCCATGCTTGTCCGAAGAACTAGACAATCTACAAATATCAACCAAAGCTCGCATAAAAAAATAATGTGTTTTAGCCTACACAAGGGGCAAAGTTTCTCCCTTTCAAATTTTTGAGTTTTTGCATGTACAAAACATTTTGAGACTCACTTCCAATATTTTATCATGCAGGAGGCAAGGAGAAGATATGAAGGCTAGCTAAAAAAGGCTGAATTTTTTTGCGAAAGTGTAAAGGAAGAACAAAAAAGAATGGAAAAAGAAGAAAATTAGAATTCTCAAAAGAATGAAGATGCAAAAGACAAAAGATCAGTCCAGCTAAAAGAGTTGAAGCCAGGGTAAAGACCCAATCTCCAATGGATAAAGATCCATGTTTCAAAGGTAAAGACCCGATTTCTAATGGATAAAGATCCATATTTCAAGGGTAAAGACATGGGTGTGTCACTGCACGTGTCAAAACTACAACAACACAGTAGATATGACACGCTCAGTGACATGGGCGTGTCACTGCACGTGTCAATACTTCAACATCACAGAAGCTGTGACATGCTCAGTGACATGGGCATGTCACTGCATGTGTCACCAACACTGAAAATAGAACCATCGACACACCCAAAGGAATGGCCGTGTCACCGGGAGTGTCAGGCCAAAATCTTGATATCCACACATAATTGTCACATCCAACTATTATCTTTTATTAACCTTTTCAACTCCACACAAACTCAACCAAATCCATTATTATACAACATAATACTTGTGTAAACATTAAAACAACTCAATTAAAAGCAAAAATACACAATTACAACTATGACTTCACAACTCAAAAGTTACACAATATAAAACTCTTATTTTCTTCACCAAACTTAACCTTTTCTTCAATCCAACTCTAATTTCATAGTTAACTAGTCAAAAGAACTTCAAACATACTAATACCAACCTTTAACACATACTACACCAAACATCCAATTCACACAAATACAACTTCCAAAGGAAATCAAGGAAACAAGTTGGAAACTTACAAATATGAAGAAAATCCTTAACACTCCAACTTGAACACTTGAAATCCTTTAATTACTTGAGTTAGCAAGAAGAAAAATTCCTCTCTTCCTTTGATGAAGGTGGTCGGCTTCAATGGAGAAATAAAAATAAGAAGAAGATAATGATCACTAACTCCACTACCAACTAATCCCTTTTAACTACACACTTATCCCTCTTTCACTCTCCACCAAGTAATATATATTACTTAATTAATATATAATATGTCATCTTCCACTAACCATTTAATTAATATCTTAATAACTAAAATGACATTTGACCATATTAAAATGTTGACTTATATATTATGTATATCTCCATATATAAATCATATACACATTTTCCTTTTTAACTTAATTATATATATATATTTTTAAATCATTTATTTAATTTTCAAAAATTAATATTTTCAAAATTTTGGGATATTACAATTCTCTCCCTCTATAAATAAATTTCATTCTTGAAATTACCTACTCTTAAGTCCGGAACAACTAGGGATACTGATTCTACATCATTTTTTCACTCTTCCATGTTGCCTCTTTAGTAGCGTGATTCTTCCAAAGAACTTTCACAAGTGGCACCTTCTTATTTCTTAACTCCTTCACTTCACGTGCTAAAATAACCACTGGTTATTCCTCATAAGTAAAATCTAGACTCACCTCAATGGACTCCATTGACAAAATATGTGATGGGTCTGACCTGTACCTCCAAAGCATAGAGACATGGAAGACATTATGAATTTGATCTAATTCAGGTGGTAAAGCTAGTTTATAGACCACTGGGCCAACTCTTTCCAGTACCTCATAAGGTCCTATAAAACGAGGACTCAACTTTCCTTTGTGGCCAAATCTCAAAATTTTCTTCCAAGGAGACACTTTTAAAAATACTTTATCTCCTACACTCAACTCTATGTCTCTTCTTTTTAAATCTGAATATGATTTCTGTCGGTCTGAGGCTTCTTTCAGACAATTCCTAATCACCTTTAATTTATCTTCTGTTTCCCTAATCAAATCTGGACCAATCAACTTACCTTTTCCAACCTCATCCTAACATAGAGGTGTCCTGCATCTCCTACCATACAATGCCTTATAAGGTGCCATTCTAATACTGGACTGATGACTGTTGTTTTAAGCAAACTCAATCAGTGGTAAAAATCTGTCCCAGCTCCCAGCGAAATCGATGATACAACTGCACTGTAATATCCCAAAATTTTGAAAATATTAATTTTGAAAATTAAATAAATGATTTAAAAGTATATATATATATAATTGAGTGAAAAAGGAAATGTGTATATGATATATATATGAAGATATGCATATTATATAGAAGTCAACATTTTAATTTAGTCAAGCGATATTTTAATTATTAAAATAGTAATTAAATGGATAGTGGAAGATTATATTTGATGTTAATTTAATAATAATAATAATAATATATACTTAGTGGAGAGTAAAAGTTGGAATTGTGTAGTTTTAAAGAGATTTGTTGGATAAGAGGAGTGGTGTCTATCTTCTTCTTCATCTTCTTCTTCTTTCTCCATTGAAGACCGATTTTCTCCATCAAAGGGAAGAGAATTTTTGCTTCTTGCTAACTCAAGTAATTTGAAGGATTTCAAGTGTTCAAGTTGGAGTTTTAAGGATTTTCTTCATATTTGGTAAGTTTCAACCATGTTTCTTTGATTTTCTTTGGAAGTGGTATTTGTGTGAATTGGATGTTTAGTGTAGTATGTGTTAAAGGTTGATATTTTAGCCTGACAAGACCGGTGACACAGCTATGCCTTTGGGCATGTCAATGGTTCTATTTTCAGTGTTGGTGACATGTGTAGTGACACGCTCATGTCAATGAGCGTGTCATAGCTACTGTGTAGTTGTAGTATTGACACGTGCAGTGACACGTCCATGTCTCTGAGCGTGTCATAGCTACTGTGTTGTAGGAGTTTTGGCATGGTCATTAACACATCCATGTCATTGTGCATGTCAAAGCTTCTGTGTTGTGAGTTTAGGGCACGGTCATTGGCACGCTCGTGTTATTGAGCATGTCATATGTAGAGTTTGCCTTAGATAGTTCTTTTCCTTATTTTCCTTTATGTTTCTTGCCCTTGTGTTGAGAGGTTTTGTTTATACTTATAAGTGTATCACTAAGTGATTATTTATAGTCACATTTGGTTTAGGCTTTGAAGAGACTTGAGTTACCCCAATCCAAGTGTTAAGGGATATCTTGAAAGAGGAGGTTTAAAGTGGTGTTTGTTGCTTTTAGAGGTAAGTACAAACTTTGAATAATTGTTTATATTTACATGACATTGGGACTTAACACATTTGGTTGAAAAATGTGTTAAGTTACATACAACATTATTGGTGCATAAGAAATATGTTATGATTTGAATAATGTTACAAATGCATTATATGTAATGTGAACTTTGTGCAAAATATGATAATGGTCCAAAATATATGGGTACTGAAAATTATTATGTATAAATTAAAGATGGTATGTAAAGCCACTGGTGATGGCTATATTGATATAAATGAGATATTTAAGGCATTGTGCCTAGTTTGATCGTGAGAAAATGAGAAAGATATTGATAATGAAATTATGAAAGAATTGTGTGCCTAGTATGTTATTCAATTTTTAGAGTTTTTTTTTTGCGGCTTGCCTATGATGTAGCTGTCCCTTGAAGCTGGGTTGGGCTTGGTCCTTGAAGCCTAGTTGGGTGTTACATGATGTAGCAGACCCTTGAAGCCAGGTTGGACCTAGTCCTTGAAGCCTAGTTGGGATGTTACATATGAGGTAATCCTCATTGTGATTATGATTCGGCTTCGGCTAAAAAAATGATGTTATCTTGGACCAAAGCAGTAACTCTGAAATTTGAATGGCATATTATATCCTTTTGGGCCCATGCTTGTGTTTGCTTTTATGTGAATTTTGAATTGTGTAACAATTGAGCAATTTATCAAGATATAATGATATAATGTTATGAGATATAATATCCTTTTGTGTTGTGCATTAGCATTGCATTTGAACTATATTGTTATCAAAGTTTATACCACTAAGCTTTTGGCTTAGCGTGATTGTGATTTATTCATAGGTGACAGGGTAGATCCGGTTGAGTCGGACAGTTTGTCTAGGCTTGAGACCTTGAGTGCAGAGTTGATTGTGGGACATCAAGATCAGAGACAAACTGCCAGCATGTATATATTTTATATTTTTGCACATATTGATTTCATGTATATTATAATATATTTTGATATAAAAATATGTATATTCCACAAACTATCAAAAATGTTTTGGTTGAACCTGTAGTAATAAAGTTATTTATTTATTTTAGCAAGTATTATCTCAACTATTATTTATATGAATAGGTTGAATGTTTTAAGATTATACAGATTTTATAAATGATGATTTGATTGCTTAAAATGGTTGTGACATTCTTATATCCTCTATATGTATATTACATATATTGGGTATATGTAGTATATTGGGTATAAGAGTGTTACATTTGTTTTGGTATCAGAGCCTAGGTTTGAGGTTCTTAACCTAGGTGGGTTGTAAGAGAAAGAAATATGCTTTTTAAATATGCTTTTTAAATAAGATACATGCATTGGCTCTGGCAGTTTTTGATCTCTGATGTGGCAATTTCTGCTGTGTTTGTAGATATAGGTAGTTATGGCATCTCAGACACGTCAGTTTACTGAGGGTAGTGCAGATGATGTGGCCCTTGTTAAGGGTAGAGATGGAGCTAGAGTAGAGATAGCTGGAGGGGCATTTACTCCTGTGCCAGAGAGACCAATAATTGATTAGATTCTACCGGGCTGGGTACGACATATGGTGGAGTTGTTGAGGCAGGCTCCAATTCAGCAGTCGCCACTACCGCAACCGTAGCCGCAATTACCGATGAGGCAATATGATAAGTTGAGGAAGTTTGGAGCTGAGGACTTTATTGGTACTATAAGCCATGCTGTAGCTAAGCAGTGGCTAGATAGAGTCCAGAGAGTGCTCATCTAGCTGCAGGCTACTCCAGAAGAAAAGTTTGATTATGCTAGATCTCTTTTATAGAGGGATGCATATGATTGGTGGAAGACAGTTCCACATGCCCTAGATGATCCACCAATCTTGACCTACGATGATTTTCTACGAGAGTTCAAATAGAAGTATACTCTGAGGGAGTATAAAGATGCAAAGAAGATAGAGTTTTTGAGTTTGAAGCAGGATACTAGGACTATGTCGGAGTATTAGATAGAGTTTACCCTGTTGTGTCAATATGCTGACGGGATTATTTCTGATGAGATTGACCAGTGTCGGAGATTTGAGGAGGGGTTGAGACCCTCTATCATGTGCATTATCATAAGCTCTCGATATCAGAATTTTTTCCAGTTGGTTACAGCTGCCAGGAGTGTTGAGAGAGTATAGGGTCTTGCAGCAGCTGCTAGGGATGAGGAAACCAAAGCTGGGAGACCTCAGAGTGAGGCAGGATCTTCATCTGTGAAGAGAGGCCGAGGAGGATATTTTCTGAGATTTAGTAGGAGCCAGAGGTAGTCTAGTAGGTCAGTACAGCAGCAGAGACAGAGATTGAGACCTACAGTTTCTATGGCTAGTGCTCTGACTCCAGTAGTTCAGAGGCCAGTTCCATATACCTGTGTCCCTTTTGGTAGGGCACATAAGGGTGCTTATGGGTATATGTGATGCAAAGGCAACCAGATGCTTCGGTTGTTATTCCTGGTACTTTTTCTTTATTTGGTACTTCAGTTCTTACTTTGATAGACCCTGGATCAAATCATTCATATATTAGTGCATCCATCTTGCTTGTGACTGATTTGCATTCAGAGTCCCTAGGATTTGATGTTTTGGTGACAAATCCTTTAGGACATATTGTTATAGTTAGCAAGGTGCGCCGTAATAGTCCGATTGTGGATCAGGATGAGGAGTTCCTTAGTGACTTGATTGAGATGTCTTTCAAGAAGTATGATTTAATTTTATGCATTGATTTGTTATCTAAGCATGGGGCTATGGTAGATTGTCAGCAAAAATGTGTTACTTTGAGAACCTGTGATGGTAGGAATGTGATGGTATCTAGTGAGTAGAGACATCTTTCATCCATATTTGTTTTAGCTGTTTCAGCTAGGAGGATGATTCGAAAAAGATGTAAAGCTCATCTTGCTCATGTTGTAGATACCAGAGTAGTGGGTTCCCAGCTAGACAGTATATCCACAGTTGCTGAGTTTTCAGATGTTTTTCCGGAGGAGTTGCCAGGGTTACCCCCTGAGAGAGAGGTTGAGTTTGGTATCAATTTGTTGCCCGGTACCACTCCCATCTCTATTACTCCTTATCGTATGACACCTGCTGAGTTGAGAGAGCTGAAGGTACAATTACAGGAATTATTGGATAAAGGGTTCATTCGCCCCAGTGTATCTTCATGGGGAGCGCCCATTTTTTTTGTGAAGAAGAAGGATGGTACCTTAAGATTGTGTATTGATTACCGACAATTGAATAAAGTGACCATCAAGAACAAGTATCCTTTTCCTCACATAGATGATCTCTTTGATCAATTGAAGGGAGCAACAATATTCTCTAAGATTGATCTGAGATCAGGGTATTATCAATTGAGAGTCAGAGCTAAAGATGTACCTAAGATATCTTTCCGTATGAGGTATGGGCATTATTAGTTCTTGGTTTTGGGTTGACGCATGCACCAGCAGCATTTATAGATTTGATGAACAGGGTATTCAGACCCTATCTAGATCAATTTGTGGTGGTTTTTATTGATGATATTTTAGTGTATTCACGTAATGAGGAGGATCATGATAAGCATTTGCGAATTGTATTACAAACTCTAAGAGAGAAGCAATTTTATGCTAAGTTGTCTAAATGTGAGTTTTGGCTTGATCAAGTAACTTTTGCATAGGGTATTAAAGTTGATCCAAGTAAAGTTGAGGCTATTTTGAATTGGAGTCCACTGAAGACTTTGATAGAGATTAGAAGTTTTTTGGGTTTGGCAGGCTCTTATCGATGGTTTGTGAAAGGTTTATCTATGATAGCTACTCCACTCACTAGATTACTTTGGAAGGGAGTTAGATTCGTGTGGACAGATTAGTGTCAGATGAGCTTTGAGCAGCTGAAGGAGATGTTGACTCAGGCTCTTGTCCTTACTTTGCCTGTGGAAGGTAAACCTTATACGATTTATAGTGATGCTTCACATAGTGGTTTAAGTTGTGTTCTAATGCAGGAGGGTGGAGTCATTGCTTATGCCTCTCTATAATTGAAGCCACATGAGCTGAATTACTCGACTCATGAATTGGAGTTAGCAACCATAGTTTTTGCTTTGAAGATTTGGCAACATTACTTTTATGGGGAGAAGTGTTTCATTTATACAGATCACAAGAGTTTGAAATACTTGGGTGTTCAAAGAGAGATGAATCTTTGGTAGAGATGATGGTTAGAATTGATTAAAGACTATTACTATTTAAATGATTATCATCCTGGTAAGGCAAATGTTGTTGCTAATGCCTTGAGTCATAAGTCTTTGGTAGGTTTGACTGCTTATTCGCTCTTGTTGCTTGTTGAGTTGAGAGTGTTGCATGCCAGATTTGAGTTTTGGGATGATGGTGCATTGATGGCTCAGTTGCAATTGTGGCTGGTGTTATTGGATCAGATTAGGGAGACTCAGTTGACAGATAAGAAAATCCAGAAAGCTGTATTGGATTGCCAAAAGGGGGAGAGCTGAGACTTTCATGTGAGAAGTGATGGCAGTTTGTGGTACAGAAATAGGTTGTGTGTTCCTGATGATGCAAGACTAAAAAATTAATTTTAGAGGAAGCACATCAGTCAGCTTATGCTATGCACCCTAGAAGTACCAAGATTTATCAGGACTTCAAGTAATATTATTGGTGGTCAGGTATGAAGAGGGACATAGTAGAGCTTTTATCAAGATGTTTCACTCGTCAGAGAGTGAAGGCTGAACACCAAGTTCCTTTGGGATTACTTCAGCCATTATCAGTGCTAGAGTGAAAATAGGAGCGAGTGACAATGGATTTTGTGACTGGATTGCCTTTGACTCAGAAGAAGCATGATGCAATCTGGGTGATTATTGATCGGATGATGAAGACAGCTCATTTTTTTCAGTTCGGATGGATTATTCTCTTGAGATGTTGGCTGAGCTATATATCAGTGAAATAGTAAGGTTACATAGAGTTCCAATTTCTTTGGTATCTGATCGAGATCCCCGATTTACATCGAGATTGTTGAGAAGTTTATAGGATGCTTTAGGCTCCCGGTTACATTTTAGCACTGCTTTCCATCCTCAGACAGATGGGCAGTCAGAGAGAGTGATACAGATTTTAGAGGACATGTTGAGGAGTTATATCATTGATTTCTCTGGGAACTGGGATAGATTCTTACTAGTGATTGAGTTTGCTTACAACAACAGTCATCAGTCCAGTATTAGAATGGCACCTTATGAGGCATTGTATGGTAGAAGATGCAGGACACCTCTATGTCGGGTTGAGGTTGGAGAAGGTGAGTTGATTGGTCCTGATTTGATTAGGGAAATGGAAGAGAAAGTAAAGGTGATTAGGAATTGTTTGAAAGTAGCCTCAGACCGACAGAAATCATATTCAAATCTAAAAAGAAGAGATATAGAGTTCAATGTAGGAGATAAAGTATTTTTGAAAGTGTCTCCTTGGAAGAAAATTTTGAGATTTGGCTCCAAAGGAATGTTGAGCCCTCATTTCATAGGATCTTATGAGGTACTGGAAAGAGTTGGACCAGTGGCCTATAAACTAGCTCTATCGCCTGAGTTGGATCGAATTCACAATGTCTTCCATGTCTCTATGCTTCGAAGGTATAGGTCAGACCCATCTCATATTTTGTCAGTGGAGTCTATTGAGGTGAGTCCAGATTTGATTTATGAGGAAGAACCAGTGACTGTTTTGGCACGTGAAGTGAAGGGGTTAAGAAATAAGAAAGTGCCAATAGTAAAAGTTCTTTGGAAGAATCATGCTATGAAAGAGGCAACATGGGAGAGTGAGCGGATGATGCGGAATCAATATCCCAAGTTGCTGTAGACTTGAGAGCAGGTAATTTCGAGGATGAAATTTATTTGTAGAGGGGGAGAATTGTAATATCCCAACATTTTGAAAATATTAATTTTTGAAAATTAAATAAATGATTTAAAAGTATATATATATAATTAAGTGAAAAAGGAAATGTGTATATGATATATATATATATGAAGATATACATATTATATACAAGTCAACATTTTAATTTAGTCAAATGATATTTTAATTATTAAAATAGTAATTAAATGGATGGTGGAAGATGATATTTGATGTTAATTCAATAATAATAATATATACTTGGTGGAGAGTAAAAGTTGGAATTGTGTGGTTTTAAAGAGATTTGTTGGATAAGAGGAGTGGTGTCTATCTTCTTCTTCATATTCTTCTTCTTTCTCCAATGAAGTCCGATTTTCTCCATCAAAGGGAATATAATTTTTGCTTCTTGCTAACTCAAGTAATTTGAAGGATTTCAAGTGTTCGAGTTGGAGTTTTAAGGATTTTCTTCATATTTGGTAAGTTTCCAACTTGTTTCTTTGATTTTCTTTGGAAGTGGTATTTGTGTGAATTGGATGTTTGGTGTAGTATGTGTTAAAGGTTGATATTGGTATGTTTGAATTTCTTTTGACTAGTTAACTATGAAATTAGAGTTGGATTGAAGAAAAGGTTAAGTTTGGTGAAGAGAATAAGAGTTTTGGTTTGTGTAACTTTTGAATTGTGAAGTCATGAATGTAATTGTGTATTTTTACTTTTAATTGAGTTGTTTTGATGTTTACACAAGTATTATGTGGTATAATGATGGATTTGGTTGAGTTTGTATGGAGTTGAAAAGGTTAATGAAAGATAATAGTTGGATATGACAATTATGTGTGGATATCAGGATTTTGGCCTAACACGCCCAGTGAGACGGCCATGCCTTTGGGTGTGTCGATTGTTCTGTTTTTAGTGTTGGTGACACATGTAGTGACACGCTCATGTCACTGACTGTGTCATAGCTACTGTGTAGTTGTAATATTGACACATGCATCGACACTTCAATGTCACTGAGCGTGTCATAGCAACTGTGTTGTTGTAGTATTGACACGTGCAGTAACACGCCCATGTCACTAAGCGTGTCATAGCTACTGTGTTGTTGTAGTATCGACATGTGTAGTGACACACCCATGTCACTGAGTGCGTCATAGCTACTGTATTGTAGGAGTTTTGGCATGGTCATTGACACGCCCATGTCATTGAGCATGTCAAAGCTTCTGTGTTGTGGGTTTAGGGCACGGTCATTGGCACACCCGTGTTATTGAGCATGTCATTTGTTGATTTTGCCCTAGATAGTTCTTTTCCTTATTTTCCTTTGTATTTCTTACCCTTGTGTTGAGAGCTTTTGTTTATACTTATAAGTGTATCACTAAGTGATTATTTATAATCACATTTGGTTTAGGCTTTGAAGAGACTTGAGTTACCCCAATCCAAGTGTTGAGGGATATCTTGGAAGAGGAATTTGAAAGTGGTGTTTTTTGCCTTTAGAGGTAAGTACAAACTTTGAATAATTATTTATATTTACATGACATTGGGACTTAACACATTTGGTTGAAAAATGTGTTATGTTGCTAAATACATTTTTGGTGCATAAGAAATATGTTATGATTTGAATAATGTTACAAATGCATTATATGTAATGTGAACTTTGTGCAAAATATGATAATGGCCCAAAATATATGGGTAATGCAAATTCTTATGAATAAATTAAAGATGGTATGTAAAGCCATTGGTGATGGCTATATTGATATAAATGAGATATTTGATGCAGTGTGTCTAGTTTGATCATGAGAAAATGAGAAAGATATTGATAATGAAATTATGAAAGAATTGTGTGCCATGTATGTTATTCAATTTTTAGAGTTTTATGCTTGGCCACATGCCTTTGAGGTAACAGTCCCTTGAAGTTGGGTTGGACTTGGTCCTTGAAGCCTAGTTGGGTGTTACATGATGTAGCAGACCCTTGAATCTGGGTTGCGCCTAGTCCTTGAAGCCTAGTTGGGATGTTACATATGAGGTAATCCTAATTGTGATTATGATTTGCCTTCGGGCCAGACAAATGATCTTATCTTGGACAAAATGCAGTAACTCTGAAATTTGAATGGCGTATTAGATCCTTTTGGGCCCATGCTTGTGTTTGCTTTTATGTGAATTATGAATTGTGTAACAATTGAGAAATTTATCAAGATATAATGATATAATGTTATGAGATATAATATCCTTTTGTGTTGTGCATTAGCATTGCATTTGAACTATATTGTTATCAAAGTTTATACCACTAAGCTTTTGGCTTAGCGCGATTGTGATTCATCGTGCAGGTGACAGGGTTGAGCTGGAGAGTTCATCTAGACCAAGTCGACTCTAGGCATGAGACCTTGAGTGCAGACTTGATTGTGGAACATCAAGATTAGAGACAAACTGCCAGCATGTATATATTTTATATTTTTGCACATATTGATTTCATGTATATTATAATATATTTTGATATAAAATATGTATATTTCGCAAACTATCAAAAATGTTTTGGTTTAACCTGTAGTAATAAAGTTATATATATATTTTAGCAAGTAATATCTCAATTATTATTGATATGATATCGGTTGAGTGTTTTAAGATTATACAGATTTCATAAATGATGATTTGATTGCTTAAAATGGCTGTGACATTCTTGTATCCTCTATACGTATATTGCATATGTTGGGAATATGTAGTGTATGTATATTGGGTATGAGGGTGTTACATCCTCAACATGTCCTCTAAAATATGTATCACTCTCTCTGACCGCCCGTATGTTTGAGGATGGAAAGCAGTGCTAAAATGTATCCGAGAGCCTAAAGCATCCTATAAACTTCTCCACAATGTCGATGTAAATTGGGGATCTCGATTAGATATCAAAGAAATTGGAACTTCATGTAACCTTAATATTTCACTGATATACAGCTTAGCCAACCTCTCAAGAGAATAATCAATCCGAACAAAAAGAAAATGAGCTGTGTTCATCATCTAATCAATAATCACCCAGATTGCATTATGCTTTTTCTTAGTCAAAGGCAATCCAGTCACAAAATCCATCGTCACTCTAGGGTCTATCAAAGCAAGAATTGAAGTACGAAATAAAGAAAAAGTACCAGCAATAATAGTTGAAGCATCTGATTGCCTTTGCATCACATATACCCACTGAGATGGTCCTGCCTCATCTGTTCTACTACCTGTGGTAGAACCTTCTCTCTGACCAGACCATGTTTGACCTCCTCTGCTAGAACCATTGCCACCATGTCCCCCTCTAACACTAGGTTGAGAAGTTACAGTATTTGTATGTCTATCCTCTGGTGGCTCTGGGCAATCTCTAAAGAAGTGATCTGGTGACCCACATCTATAACACATTGCTGGTCCACCTGTCTTCCAGCAAGCACCCCCGTGTGCCCTACCATAATGGACACAGGTATATGGAACTGCCTCTGAACTACTGGAGTCGGAGTACTAGCCACAAAAATTGTAGGTCTCGATCTCTGCCTCTGCTGCTGTACTGACCTACCAGACTGCCTCTGGCTCCTACTGAACTTTGAAAAATATCCTTATCGGCCTCTCTTCACAAATGAAGACCCTGCCTCACTCTGAGATCTCCTAGCCCTGGTCTCCTCATCTCTAGCAGTTGTTGTAAGACCCTGTGCTCTCTCAACACTCCTGGCAGCTATAACCAACTAGGAAAAATCTTGATACCAGGAGTCTGTGATAATGTACATGACAGAGGGTCTCAACCCCTCCTCAAACCTCCTACACCGATCAATCTCATTAGAAATAATCCTGCCAGCATACTGACTCAACTGGATAAACTCTATCTCATACTCCAACACAGTCCTAGTATCTTGCTTCAAACTCAAAAACTCTATCTTCTTTGCATCTTTATACTTCATTGGAGTATACTTATGTTTAAACTCTCGCAGAAAATCATCATAGGCCAAGATTGGTGGATCATCCAGGGCATGTGGAACCATCTTACACCAGTCATATGCATCCCTCTGTAAAAGAGATCTAGCATAATTAAACTTTTCTTCTAGAGTAGCCTGCAGTTGGATGAACACTCTCTGGACTCTATCTAGCCACTGCTCAGCTACAGCAGGGTCTGTAGTACCAATAAAGTCCTCAGCTCCAAACTTCCTCAACTTATCATATTTCCTCATCGATAATTGCGGCTACAGCTGCGGTGGCGGTGGCTGCTGAACTGGAGCCTGCCTCAATAGCTCCACCATATGCCGTACCCAGCCTAGCGAAATCTTATCAACTGCTGGTCTCTCTGGCACAAAAGTAGGTGCCCCTCCAACTATCTCAAGTCTAGCTCCATCTCATAACATTATATCATTATATCTTGATAAATTGCTCAACTATTCCATAATTCATAATTCACATAAAAGCAAACACAAGCATGGGCCCAAAAGAATCTAATATGCTATTCAAATCCCAGAGTTACTTCTTTGGTCCAAGATGACACCATGTGTCTAGCCTGAAGGCAAATCATAATCACAATGATAATTACCTCATATGTAACATCCCAACTAGGCTTCAAGGACTAGGCCCAACCCTGCTTCAAGGGTCTGCTACATCATGCGATACCCAACTAGGCTTTAAGGATCAAGCCCAACCTAGCTTTAAGGGACTGTTACGTCTTTGGCATGCTGCCAAACACAAAACTCTAAAAATTGAATAATGTACTTGGCACACAATTCTTTCATGATTCCATTATCAAATCCTTTCTCATTTTCTCATGATAAAACTAGGCACAATGCTTCAAATATCTCATTTATATCAATATAGCCATCACTAATGACTTTACATATCATTTTTAATGTACACACAACAAATTGCATTACCCATACGTTTTGGGTCATTATCATATTTTGCACAAAGTTCACATTACATATAATGCATTTGTAACATTATACAAATCATAGAAAATTCTCATGGACCAATAATGTAGTAGGTAACTTAACACATTTTCCAACTAAATGTAACACCCTTATACTCCGTATACATACACAGCATGCTTTTACGATCGTAATATACGTATACTGAATATTGGAATCCTACGGTTTACAACCAATCGACTCATTTCTTTTACAATAATATGAACAAATTTAAAACATTTAAAAGAAATTATAAAACACAAAAGATAAAGTGTTTATTTAAAACGCAGCGGAAATATAAAAATATTTACAAATACTTATACAACAAAACTCAAGTTTTACAAAACATAAAACTATATATATACATGTTCGGCAGTATGTCTTTGATCTTTAAGCTCCACTATCAACGCCTCAAAATCTAGACTCTACTCGGTCTAGAGGAACTCTCTGGTTCTTCTTTGTCACCTGCGCGATGAACCACAATCGCGCTAAGCCAACGGCTTAGTGGTACAAACTACAATAACAATATGCTTCTATACAATGCCAATGTCACACATTTCCAATTAATACAATATTCAAAGATGATATCTTAATATTACTCATAAGACTACATTTCATCATTTTATTCAATTATTCCATCACTTATGATTTACATTGACACAAAGACAACTATGGGCCCAAAAGACACTAATATGTTATTCAAAGTTCAGAGTTACTGCTTTGGTCCATAATCATAATCATCAATCCCGTAGGCGATACATATATCTCTATCCATGGATAGGGTAACAGACCCAGTCTCTTGGACCTCAACCCGGCTAAACTCGAGGAGATCCTCAACCCGGCTAGACTGTTACCATTTTTGAGGCTTACGACCCGGTCTTTTCACCCCAAAAACATCATATTTCACATTATTCAACTGGAATCGGCTTACGACCCGGTCTTTTCACCTATCCAGTACATTATAAGCATGCCGCCAAACCCAGAACTCTGAAGGTTGAATAACACATTAGACACAAAATCTTTTCATTTATATCTTTATACATTTCTTTCTCAATTCATTTCTCATTTCATTCTCATAATCAAAATAGGCAACCATGCCTCAATCATCTCATTTACATCATTATAGCCAACAACCATGGCTTCATATCTCATCAAGATAATATACATAATCAATTACATTAACATACCTTTCATATTTCATCATATCATCAAATGTTTTAACCCTGTAATCAATTGCTTAACATATGTATAATCAAATATGTTAAATATCAAATCATGTGAGTGTATGCAACAATGTAGTTTGTACTTACCTCAAAACCAACTCACACCAACCTATAACCTTTCTCTTTCAAGAATCTTCAACACTTAGGTTAGGGCAATACAACTTCTTCACAACCTAAACCAAAGGTAATCATACACATGAGATAATAAGACTAAGAACCAACTAGGGAAAACTCTACACATGACACGCTCAACAACACGGGCGTGTCCCTGACCGTGCCCTAAACTCATAACAAAGAAGCTTTGACACACTCAGAACGTGCAATACATTCTGTCTCATAGAAACATTGACACGTCCAACAACATGGGCGTGTTCATGGCTGTGTCAATCCTTCACCAACACAGTAGCTATGACACGCTCAGTGACATGGGCGTGTCACTAGACGTGTAAATACTAGTACTACACAGAAGCTGTAACATGCTCAGTAACATGGGCGTGTCACTGCTCGTGTCACCCATCCAAAAACATAGAGCCATCGACACGCCCAAAGACTTGGCCGTGGTCATGGGCATGTCAGGCCAAAAATCCAGATTCCGGCAACATCAACAACACAACCAACAAACCACTTTCTTCCACCATTTCCCACATCAAACCAACTTAGCTAAACACACCCAAAACCATAACAAACTTGCAAGAATACCAAAACAACTCAAAACATAAATCAAACACAAATCATAATCATCACCATAAACCCCAAAACACAACCACAATACTATCACTTCAAACAACTTACTCTTTTCTTCAATCCAACCCCAAAATCCAAAATTACTTGAACCAAACACTCTTAAACACATCTTAATCAAACATATTCACATACCATCAACAATCAACCAACAAACTCAAACACATCTTAAAAGAAAATCAAGGAATCAAGAGGAAACTTACCAAGGATGAAGAAACTCTTAAATTTCCAACTTGATCACTTGAAAACTTCCTTAAATCTTGAGTTTGGAAGATCAAAACTCTCTCTCTCTTTCTCTCTCTATGGAACTGCAGGCCAACACAGAAATGGAGAAGAAGAAGAAGAAGATACACGAAGGGGAAAGAAGGAAAGAAAAGAAAAGAAAGAAAATAAAGTCAAACACTTAAACTTCTCTCTCCTCAAAGCCCTCTCCACCAAGCAATTAACTATTAAAATACTCCATTTAATCTCTTCCACTCATTTTAAATTTCCTTCTAATTAATTATTAATTCAAAAATACATAAATATCTTCTTTAGTTGACCATCCATTTTGACTTGTATATATGTTGTATATATTTCCATATATACAACATATAAACTCTCTCCTCACTTCCTTTCTCTTTCCAATTACACAAATACATTAAATTCAATTAAAACAACAATAATATCAAAACTTCTAGGGCACATTTTGGGATATTACAATTCTCCCCCTCTAAAAAGAAATTTTGTCCCCGAAATTCCCTGATCTCAAGTTCGAAATAGTTGAGGATACTGATCTCGAATTGCTTGCTCACTCTCCCAGGTTGCCTCTTCTCTACCATGATTCTTCCAAAGAACTTTCACCATTGGCACTTTCTTATTTCTCAATTCTTTTACTTCATGTGCCAGAATAGCAATTGGTTCTTCTTCAAATGTTAAATCCGGACTCACCTCAATAGATTCAACTGGTAAAACATGAGATGGGTCTGATCTGTACCTCCTCAGCATAGAAACATGGAAGACATTGTGAATTCTATCCAATTCAGGCGGTAAAGCAAGTCGATATGTAACTGGTCCAACTCTTTCCAATACCTCGTAAGGTCCAATAAAACGAGGACTCAGTTTTCCTTTACGACCAAATCTTAAAATCTTTTTCCAATGAGACACTTCAAAAATACTTTATCTCCAATATTAAACTCTATATCTCTCCTCTTCAGATCTGAATAAGATTTCTATCGGTCTGAAGCCACTTTTAACCTATCCCGAATTATCTTCACTTTCTCTTCAGTCTCTTTAACCAAATCAGGACCAATTAGTTTGCCTTCTCCAAGTTCATTCCAATTTAAAGGCATTCTACATCTTCTACCATACAATGCCTTAAATGGTGCCATACCAATACTGGATTGATGACTGTTGTTGTAAGCAAATTCCACAAGTGACAAAAATCTGTCCCAACTTCCAGAGAAATCAATGACAGAGCTTCTCAACATATCCTCTATAATCTGTATCACTCTCTCTGACTGCCCATCTGTCTGTGGATGAAAAGCAGTGCTAAAGTGTAATCAAGAACCCAATGCACCATGCAAACTCTTCCAAAACCTTGAAGTGAACCGGGGATCTCAATCAGACACTAAAGAAATCGGGACTCCATGCAACTTTACTATCTCATTAATATACAGCTCCGCCAGTCTCTCAAGAGAATAGTCCATTCTAACTAGAAGAAAATGAGCTGTCTTTGTCAACCGATCAACAATCACCTAGATAGCATCATACTTCTTCTGAGTCAATGGCAAACCAGATACAAAATCCATTGTCACTCTCTGCCATTTCCATTCAGGCACTTTTAAAGGTTGAAGCAACCCTGTTGGAACTTGATGCTCAGCTTTCACCCTCTGACAAGTGAGACACTTGGATACAAATTTCGTTATATCTCTCTTCATACCATACCACCAGTAGTGCTATTTCAAATCATGGTACATCTTTGTACTACCCGGATGTATAGCAAAAACTGATTGACGTGCTTCTTCCAAAATAATCTTTCTCAAACTAGTGTGATACAAACCAGATATGGCAGCTTTGTGCCATTGAAGAAAAGCAATCTTACATCATCCAAATAGATTTAAAAGGAGTTCAAAAGCTCTTTTATGAGGCTGAAATACACTTGGGGCGTGCTACACTTCATATGGAGCAGATTTGGTGCAATTCAAGCAATATGGACTTTGTGGAGCTTGATACAGCTTATAGGCCAAAGCTACACAAAGGGAAGCCTAAAGTGAAGATCAAAGTATGGAAATCACGTCCAAACACATGGGCATGCTTTCTTGGGCTTGTTCAGCAAGTTTTTTGGCATGTTTAGCAAGTTTTTAAGGCTGAACATGGCTGCACATGTTGGGCTTGTTTTTCCAATACATTAGGCCTTTTTTTGGACTTAATTAAGGCATGTTTAATATGGGCCCAAGGAAGCAAGTGGAAGGCATCTTTTTGTCACATGGGATGTGGTCCCCTCATTCCTTAGTTAGTTAGGATATTATTTTCCATATCTTTTAGGATTTGATATTATTTAGTCTTTCCAAATCTATTTTGGATTTGTTTTATTAGATTTGGATAGGATTTAGATTACTTATCTGATTTAGTTTCAGATTTACTTTATGTTTTCCTTAGTGGATTAGGATTACTTTATATTTTCCTTAGTGGATTAGGATTACTTTATATTTTTCCTTATGCAATTAGGAATGTTTTCCATTTTCCTTATGCAATTAGGAATATTTTCCTTATGCAATTAGGAATGTTTTCCTTATGCAATTAGGAATTTTGTAACCCTTATTTAAGGGCACTATTAGGCTGAATTTCAGGAGACAACAATTAATAAAAAATTTTGAATTCTTCTACAAGTTATTCTTGTGAATTTTCGTGTGAGAGAGATTAGAGTGGATTCTTTAATTCTTTCTTTGCATCAAGAATTAGGTTTACTTATCAACAAGAGTTGTGGCGTTTTCCTTCTTCTTACCAACTAAATCCTTCAATCATAGTGAGTTCGCATCTCTTTATAGGCGTTGGGTTCCTTAGGAGGTGATTATCAAGTTTCAAGGAGTTCTCTACCATTGTTATAGGTTGGGTTTGCTGCCATCGTTGCTAAGGGTCCGTGTCATTTGGTATCAGAGCCTTGCTACAAGGTAATTTTTATCTACTTTGTCTTTCTAGGGCTTGTTTAATTGTTCCATTAGGGTTATTTTATTCAAATTCGTTTTTTCCTTTCCTTCTCTATTCAATTTTCGTTTTTGGCATTCAAGAGTCAATTTTAGTTCGTTTTAGTATTCAGAATAGTTTATTCAATTCATTTTTTTCACTTTCCCATCCATTTAAGTATTCCGTTTGTTAAGTCGTTGGTGTTCTAGTAGTCAGAATTTAGTTTGTTTTGTGTCTATTGGGTCTTGTTCAATTTGGTTGTGTTTTTCCCTTCAAATTCATCTTGTGTAAGCCTTTTCTTGGGGTTGATTGTTTCTTTCCTTCAAATCGTTTTATGTGGCCATTCTTGGGCTGTTTCTTTTGTGTTTGTTTAGTGATTTTCAAATTCTATGTATAAAAAAAAAATTGTCAACAACAATTGAGATTGAGATGGATGAAGAGGAAGCCAAAGAAAAATACCATCTACAATATCTCGATGGTAAGATTCGATTTCTTGAAGAGCTTATTGAAAGGTGGTATCAAAAGTTAGGAGGTGCACGAAGGTACACAAGGGAATATTCATATTGTGAAAAGGAGATTGCTTCATTAGAGGAAGAACTTTCAGTTTTCTATGCAAAGGAGAAAAACTTTCTTATTCATTGTAAGAGACGACAAGAAGAAAGGAAATCTAAGAGGATGAAACTAGAATATAAGAAACTGAGACAACAATTGGAAGATATGTGTAAGCATACTTCTAAACTATGTGAAGCAATAAGTGTGGTTTCAAAAATTCCTACCATTAAGGTGAAAGAGGAGAGTGCAACCATGGAGGATTCCAATGTTGAACTAAAAAAAGAGGATGAATTGGAAGAGTTGCATGAAGAGGATGTTTGTGAAGTAGAGGATGTAGTGCCATTACTTGATGAAGTAAAGAGTAAAGTTACTGAGATTCCCATAATTGAATTTAAAGAAGAGTTTGTGAAAAATGGAGATCTTCTTGGAGATGTGGATGAGAATTCACCTATTTATGATGATTATGGTTGTGATGATGATGATTGCGATGAAATTGTTCAAAATATGGTTGAAGAGGTAGATAAAGAATATGGAGCTTATTTAGAAGTTCAAGAAGAGGATGGTTCAGTTCCATGTGAGATGTCTTTAACTAATGGAGCTTTTCCTAGTTTTTTTGACAATGTGGAGGTTGATGTTCTAGAAGAAACATTCAAACTATTTTCATCAACTCAAGAGGAGGTTTTTGAAGATCAATTGGTGCCTAAAGTTTCCATTCCAGATCTGAGCATGAGCAAGATTCGAGGATGAATCTTTTCAAAAGAAAGGGAGAATGATACAAACCAGATATGGCAGCTTTGTGCCATTGAAGAAAAGCAATCTTACATCATCCAAATAGATTTAAAAGGAGTTCAAAAGCACTTTTATGAGACTGAAATACACTTGGGGCTTGCTACACTTCATATGGAGCAGATTTGGTGCAATTCAAGCAATATGGGCTTTGTGGAGCTTGATACAGCTTATAGGCCAAAGCTACACAAAGGGAAGCCTAAAGTGAAGATCAAAGTATGGAAATCACGTCCAAACACATGGGCATGCTTTCTTGGGCTTGTTCAGCAAGTTTTTTGGCATGTTTAGAAAGTTTTTAAGGCTGAACATGGCTGCACATGTTGGGCTTGTTTTTCCAATACATTAGGCCTTTTTTTGGACTTAATTAAGGCATGTTTAATATGGGCCCAAGGAAGCAAGTGGAAGGCATCTTTTTGTCACATGGGATGTGGTCCCCTCATTCCTTAGTTAGTTAGGATATTATTTTCCATATCTTTTAGGATTTGATATTATTTAGTCTTTCCAAATCTATTTTGGATTTGTTTTATTAGATTTGGATAGGATTTAGATTACTTATCTGATTTAGATTCAGATTTACTTTATGTTTTCCTTAGTGGATTAGGATTACTTTATATTTTCCTTAGTGGATTAGGATTACTTTATATTTTTCCTTATGCAATTAGGAATGTTTTCCATTTTCCTTATGCAATTAGGAATATTTTCCTTATGCAATTAGGAATGTTTTCCTTATGCAATTAGGAATTTTGTAACCCTTATTTAAGGGCACTATTAGGCTGAATTTCAGGAGACAACAATTAATAAAAAATTTTGAATTCTTCTACAAGTTATTCTTGTGAATTTTCGTGTGAGAGAGATTAGAGTGGATTCTTTAATTCTTTCTTTGCATCAAGAATTAGGTTTACTTATCAACAAGAGTTGTGGCGTTTTCCTTCTTCTTACCAACTAAATCCTTCAATCATAGTGAGTTTGCGTCTCTTTATAGGCGTTGGGTTCCTTAGGAGGTGATTATCAAGTTTCAAGGAGTTCTCTACCATTGTTATACGTTGGGTTTGCTGCCATCGTTGCTAAGGGTCCGCGTCATAGTGTCATCAGGAATACACAACCTATCTTTAAACCAACAGGAATACACAACCTATCTTTAAACCAAAGGCTATCATCATTTCTCACATGGAAATCTCTACTCTCTCCATGTTGGCAATCTGAAACAATCTTCTAAATTTTCTCATCGGCCAATTAAGCCTCTTTAATCTGATCCAATAATGCCGGTCTCAACTGTAACTGAGTCAATAACGCACCATCATCACAAGATTCAAAACTAGCATGCAACGCTCTTAACTCAACAAGCAACGAGAGTGAATACACAGTTAAACTTACCAAAGACTTCCGACTCAAGGCATCCGCAACAACATTCGCCTTACCAGGATGATAATTAATCAAACAGTCGTAGCCTTTAATCAACTCCAACCAACGTCTCTGCCGAAGATTAAGCTCTCTTTGAACTCCTAAATATTTTAAACTCTTATGATCTGTATAGATAAAACACTTTTCCCCATACAAATAGTGTCGCCAAATCTTCAAAGCAAACACTATAGCCGCCAACTCTAAATCATGAGTCGGATAATTAAGCTCATGCGACTTCAACTGCCGAGAAGCATAAGCTACAACTTTACCCTCTTGCATCAAAACACATCCTAAACCATTATGTGAAGCATCACTATAAATTACATAAGGTTTATCTTCCACAGGCAAAGTAAGAACAGACACTTGAGTCAACATTTCTTTCAACTGCTCAAAACTAGCTTGACACTGATCTGTCCACACAAATCTAATTCCTTTTCGAAGTAATCTGGTGAGTGGAGTAGCTATTAAAGAAAAACCTTTCACAAAGAGTCGATAATAGCCTGCCAAACCCAGAAACTTCTAATTTCAGTCACTGACTTTGGTGGACTCCAATTCAAAATAGCTTCAACTTTACTTGGATCAACTCTTATAGCATCTGCTAAAACTATATGACCAAGGAAAGTCACTTGATCAAGCCAAAACTCACACTTTGACAGCTTAGCATACAACTGCTTTTCTCTCAAAATCTGCAACACAATCCGCAAATGCTTGTCATGTTCCTCTTCATTACGCGAATACACCAAAATATCATCAATGAAGACCACTACAAACTGATCTAGATAGGGTCTAAACACCCTATTCATCAAATCCATGAAAGCTGCAGGTGCATTTGTCAACCCAAAAGGCATCACTAAGAACTCATAATGCCCATACCTCGTGTGAAAAGCTGTCTTAGGAACATCTTCAGCTCTAACCCTCAACTGATGGTACCCCGATCTCAAATCAATCTTAGAAAACACTGCTACTCCTTTTAATTGATCAAAGAGATCATCAATTCTAGGAAAAGGATACTTATTTTTGATAGTCACTTTGTTCAATTGCCTATAATCGATGTACAATCTCATAGTACCATCATTCTTCTTTACAAACAAAACAGGAGCTCCCCATGGAGAAACACTAGGGCGAATAAACCCTTTATCCAACAACTCCTGCAACTGTACCTTCAACTCTCTTAACTCAACAGGTGCCATTCGATAAGGAGTAATAGAGATGGGAGTGGTACCAGGCAACAATTTGATACCAAACTCAACCTTTCTCCCAGGGGGTAACCCTGGCAACTCCTCAGGAAACACATCTAGAAAATCTGAAATTGTGGTTATGCTGTCAAGTTGGGAACCCACTATTCTGGTATCCATAACATGAGCAAGATAAGCATCACACCCTTTCCTAATCAACCTTCTAGCTATTACAGCTGAAACAAATAAGGATGCAAGTTGTCTCTGCTCACTAAACAACATTACACTTCTACCATCACCGGTTCTTAAGGTAACACACTTCTTTTGACAATCTACCACAGCTCCATGCTTAGACAACCAATCCATGCCTAAAATCAAATCATATTCCTTAAAAGGCATTTCAATTAAATCCCCAAGAAACTCCTCTCCTTGCACTACCACTGCACTATCACGATGGAACTTACTCACCACGACAATATGTCCTAAAGGATTTGTCACCAAAACATCAAATCCTAAGGACTCTGAATGCAATTCAGACACAGGCAAAATGAATGCACTTATGTATGAATGAGTAGATCCTGGATCAATCAAAGCAAGAACTGAAATGCCAAATAAAGAGAATGTACCTGCTATAGCTGCTGAAGCATCCGGCTGCCTCTGCATCACATATACTCTCTGAGAAGATCAGGCCTCATTTGGCCTACTGCCTCCAGATGTCGATCCTCCTCTCTGACTAAACCCGGGTCGACCACCTCTACTGAAACCTCTGCCCCCTTGACTACCTCTGCTAACACTAGGTCGAGAAGCTGCAGACTCAGCCTGTCTATGCTCCTGCATCTCAGGACACTCCCTAACAAAATGGTCAGGCGATCCACACCTGAAACACACAGCTGATCTTCCAATCTTCCAGCAGACACCCACATGATTTCTACCACAAAGCTCACATGTAGGTGGAGTAGACCTCTGAACCACTGGAGTCGAAGCACTAGCTACAGAAGCTGTAGGTCTCAGTCTCTGTCTCTGATACTGCACTAACCTACCTGACCGTCTCTGACTCCTACTGATCCTCGGAACAAAATTTCCTCTACCTCTTTTCACATATGAAGACCCTGCCTCAAACTGGGGTCTCCTTACCCTAGTCTCCTCCTCAGCAGCTGTTGCAATGCTCTGCGCTCTCTCAACACTTCTAGTTGCTGCAACTAGCTGAGAAAAATCCTGGTACCGAGAACCAGCCACAGTGCACATAATAGAGGGCCTCAAACCCTCCTCAAATCTTCTGCACCGGTCAATCTCATCCGAGATAATCCCACCGGCATAGCAACTCAACCGGATGTACTCAACCTCATATTATGTTACCGTCCGGTCGTCTTGCCTCAAATTCAAGAATTCCATCTTCTTAATATCTTTATACTCCCTTGGAGTATATTTCAACTCGAATTCCCTCAGAAAATCACCATAAGATAATGTAGGTGGATCATCCATGGCATGAGGAACCGTCTTCCACCAGTCATAGGCATCTTTCTGCAGAAGGGATCTTGCATAATCAAACTTCTCATCTGAAGTAGCTTGCAATTGGATGAATATCCTCTGCACTTTATCTAACCACTGCTCAACCACTGCAGGATCAGTAGTGCCCAAGAAATCTTCAGCCCCATATTTTCTCAACTTATCATAATGTCTTACTGACACTTGAGGCTGTGGTGGTGGTGGCTGCACTGGAGCTCCCCTCAACAAATCTACCATGTGCCTAAACCAACCCGGCGGAATATACCTTATTAAGATCAAAGACTGCCATACCAAAACATGTATCTTATTTAAAAACCATATTTGAAAACTCAAAATTTCCTTTTTCTTACAATTGACCTAGGTTGAGAATCTCAAACCTAGGCTCTGATACCAAAATAATTGTAACACCCTTATACTCCGTATACGTACACAACATGCTTTTACGATCGTAATATACGTATACTGAATATAGGAATGCTACGGTTTACAACCAATCGACTCATTTCTTTTACAATAATATGAACAAATTTAAAACATTTAAAAGAAATTATAAAACACAAAAGATAAAGTGTTTATTTAAAACGCATCGGAAATATAAAAATATTTACAAATACTTATACATCAAAACTCAAGTTTTACAAAACATAAAACTATATATATACATGTTCGGCAGTATGTCTTTGATCTTTAAGCTCCACTATCAATGCCTCGAAATCTAGACTCTACTCAGTCTAGAGGAACTCTCTGGTTCTTCTCTGTCACCTGCGCGATGAACCACAATCGCTCTAAGCCAACGGCTTAGTGGTACAAACTACAATAACAATATGCTTCTATGCAATGCCAATGTCACACATTTCCAATTAATACAATATTCAAAGATGATATCTTTATATTACTCATAAGACTACATTTCATCATTTTATTCAATTATTC
Source organism: Garcia nutans (assembly GCA_947685225.1). NCBI lineage: Eukaryota > Viridiplantae > Streptophyta > Magnoliopsida > Malpighiales > Euphorbiaceae > Garcia > Garcia nutans. The sequence goes on from CANTUV010000040.1 coordinate 14,981,659, forward strand.
CATCACATATGATTTACATTGACACAAAGACAAGTATGGGCACAAAAGACACTAATATGTTATTCAAAGTTCAGAGTTACTGCTTTGGTCCATAATCATAATCATCAAGCCCGTAGGCGATACATATATCTCTATCCATGGATAGGGTAACAGACCCAGTCTCTTGGACCTCAACCCGGCTAAACTCGAGGAGATCCTCAACCCGGCTAGACTGTTACCGTTTTTGAGGCTTGCGACCCAGTCTTTTCACCCAAAAAACATCATATTTCACATTATTCAACTGGAATCGGCTTATGACCCAGTCTTTTCACCTATCCAGTACATTATAGGCATGCCGCCAAACCCAGAACTCTGAAGGTTGAATAACACATTAGACACAAAATCTTTTCATTTATATCTTTATACATTTCTTTCTCAATTCATTTCTCATTTCATTCTCATAATCAAAATAGGAAACCATGCCTCAATCGTCTCATTTACATCATTATAGCCAACAACCATGGCTTCATATCTCATCAAGATAATATACATAATCAATTACATTAACATACCTTTCATATTTCATCATATCATCAAATGTTTTAACCCTGTAATCAATTGCTTAACATATGTATAATCAAATATGTTAAATATCAAATCATGTGAGTATGCAACAATGTAGTTTGTACTTACCTCAAAACCAACTCACACCAACCTACAACCTTTCTCTTTCAAGAATCTTCAACACTTAGGTTAGGGCAATACAACTTCTTCACAACCTAAACCAAAGGTAATCATACACATGAGATAATAAGACTAAGAACCAACTAGGGCAAACTCTACACATGACACGCTCAGCAATACGGGCATGTCCCTAACTCTTAACACAGAAGCTTTGACACGCTCAGAACCACGGGCATGTCACTGAACGTGCAATACATTCTGTCTCACAGAAACATTGACACGTCCAACAACATGGGCGTGTTCATGGCCGTGTCAATCCTTCACCAACACAGTAGCTATGACACGCTCAGTGACATGGGCTTGTCACTGGACGTGTAAATACTACTACTACATAGAAGCTGTGACACGCTCAGTGACATGGGCGTGTCACTACTCGTGTCACCCATCCAAAAACATAGAGCCATCGACACGCCCAAAGACTTGGCCGTGCTCATGGGCTTGTCAGGCCAAAAATCCAGATTCCGACAACATCAACAATGCAACCAACAAACCACTTTCTTCCACCATTTCCCACTTCAAACCAACTTAGCTAAACACACCCAAAACCATAACAAACTTGCAAGAATACCAAAACAACTCAAAACATAAATCAAACACAAATCATAATCATCACCACAAACCCCAAAACACAACCACAATACTATCACTTCAAACAACTTACTCTTTTCTTTAATCCAACCCCAAAATCCAAAATTACTTGAACCAAACACTCTTAAACACATCTTAATCAAACATATTCACATACCATCAACAATCAACCAACAAACTCAAACACATCTTAAAATAAAATCAAGGAATCAAGAGGAAACTTACCAAAGATGAAGAAACTCTTAAATTTCCAACTTGATCACTTGAAAACTTCCTTAAATCTTGAGTTTGGAAGATCAAAACTCTCTCTCTCTCTTTCTCTCTCTCTCTTGCTCTCTCTATGGAACTGCCAGCCAACACAGAAAAGGAGAAGAAGAAGAAGAAGATACACAAAGGGGAAAGAAGGAAAGAAAAGAAAAGAAAGAAAATAAAGTCAAACACTTAACCTTCTCTCTCATCAAAGCCCTCTCCACCAAGCAATTAACTATTAAAATACACCATTTAATCTCTTCCACTCATTTTAAATTTCCTTCTAATTAATTATTAATTCAAAAATACATAAATATCTTCTTTAGTTGACCATCCATTTTGACTTGTATATATGTTGTATATATTTCCATATATACAACATATAAACTCTCTCTTCACTTCCTTTCTCTTTCCAATTACACAAATACATTAAATTCAATTAAAACAACAATAATATCAAAACTTCTAGGGTATATTTTGGGATATTACACTAAATGTGTTAAGCCCCAATGTCATGTAAATATAAACAATTTTTCAAAGTTTGTGCTTACCTCTAAAAGCAACAAACACCACTTTCAACCTCCTCTTCCAAGATATACCTCAACAATTGGGTTGGGTAACTCAAGTCTCTTGAAAGCCTAAGCTAAATGTGATTATAAATAATCACTTAGTGATACACTTATAGGTATAAACAAAACCTCTCAAACCCAAGGATAAGATACACAAAGGAAAATAAGTTAAAGAACTATTTAGGACAAACTCTACACATGACACGCTCAACAACACGGGCGTGTCAATTACCGTGCCCTAAACCCACAACACAGAAGCTTTGACACGCTCAGTGACATGGGCATGTCAATGACCATGCCAAAACTACTACAACATAGTAGATATGACACGCTCAGTGACATGGGCATTTCACTGCACGTGTCAAAACTATAACAACACAATAAATATGACATGCTCAGTGACATGGGCGTTTCACTGTACGTGTCAATACTTCAACATCACAAAAGTTGTGGCACGTTCAGTGACATGGGGGTGTCACTGCATGTGTCACCAACACTGAAAACAGAACCATCAACACGCCCAAAGGCATGGCCGTGTCACCGGGTGTTAGGCTAAAATCCTGATATCCACACATAATTGTCACATTGTAGACCCTTAATTTTTGACCCAATCCGGTCCAATATGTTTTATTTAGTCCAAAATGATTTTTGTTGTCTAATTGGTTCAAAATAATTTTTCTGAAATAATTTTTGCTTTAGTATCTAATTTTTATTAATAAAAAATAGAAATAAACAAATAAAAGTTAAAAAAAAATAAAAATAAAAATCAGAGTCGAAAAAATCGGCGATGAAAAAATCATCGCGCGGGCCCGTGGGCATTTCGCACGCAGAATTTTTCTGCCTGAAAAATGGCTACGAGCCCATTCCGTGCGCGCTGCCGCAGCCAACTGGGGCAGAATTTTTTCGCTAGTGTAATTTTTCCAACTGTAATTTTTTCAGCAGCGCGATTTTTTCCGACGCAAATTTTTCAAAACCTAATTCATTTAGGTTTTAGTTTCTTTTTTTTTATTAATATTACTTACCTTAATTAATTAGGATTATACATAGAAAAACCTCTATAAATAAGGACCAAAGGCAACCAAATTGGGGGAGGCAAAAAATCCAACAGTAGCTTGGAAAAAGAAAATCCAAATCCATAAAGGAAAAAGCATGAATTCAATTGATTTCAAAAGGAGCAGAAACTCAATTTAAGAGAAAAAAAAAAGGCAAAAGGCTGGTCTTTTGAGCTTGTTCATCCAAGAAGCAATTTTGGTACAACTTACAAAAGAAGGTATGAAATTCTAATTTCTTTATTTTTTTTACACAGTAGCTAGAACTAGGAATTTGCTTTTTTTTTCTTTTCAAAATCTAAAATCTTAGAGTTTTAAATTAGTTTTTCTAAAGTTAAAAGCTTTATTTCGTTGGTTTATCTTCCAAAAGGCTTAAAATTGTTATTTTTACTTCCCCACACGTACTCGACTTTTCGAACCCAATAGGGGGTTGGGGATTCTTTAGGAATCGAGTCATCCACCCCTTTCTTTTTCCCGGCCTGTCCGGGTGGCGACTCCATTTTCTTCGGACTTAGGTCTGTGTTTTCTAAGGCCCAGAGCCTAAAGAGTGTCGGAGTCACAAGAACCATTCCACCGGGAGTGGGGGCGAAAATCCCCGCTCACAGTGGCAACTCCACTGGGGATAAGAGAAGTTGATTCCGTTGGTCTTTATATTATTCTATTCTTTCTTATATTGATATTATCAATTGCATCATCTTAGATTGCATTGTGTGCGTGAGTTAGGACACCCGTGTTACCCGTGTTGTGTTATGTAAGGGATACCATACTTTCACTCAAGGTATGGAGATCGAGCATGGCATAACCACTCATAGCCTCGTACCGTTTGGTCTCATAATACTTGTGTAAACATCAAAACAACTCAATTAAAAGCAAAAATACACAATTAGAACCATGACTTCACAACTCAAAAGTAACACAATCCAAAACTCTTATTCTCTTCACCAAACTTAACCTTTTGTTTAGTACAACTCTAATTTCATAGTTAGCTAGTCAAAAGAACTTCAAACATACCAATATCAACCTTTAACACATACTACACCAAACATTCAATTCACACAAATACAACTTCCAAAGGAAATCAAAGAAACAAGTTGGAAACTTACAAAATATGAAGAAAATCCTCAACACTCCAACTTGAACACTTGAAATCCTTCAATTACTTGAGTTTGCAAGAAGCAAAATTCCTCTCTTCCTTTGATGTAGGTGGCCAGCTTCAATGGAGAAAGAAGAAGAAGAAGAAGATAATGATCACCAACTCTATTACCAACTAATCCCTTTTAACCACACATTTATCCCTCTTTCACTCTCCACCAAGTAAAATATATTACTTAATTAATATACAATATGTCATCTTCCACTAACCATTTAATTAATATCTTAATATCTAAAATGACATTTGACCATATTAAAATGTTGACTTATATATATTATGCATATCTACATATATATATCATATACACATTTCCCTTTTTCACTTAATTATATATATATATATATACTTTTAAATCATTTATTTAATTTTCAAAAATTAATATTTTCAAAATTTTGGGATATTATAGTGGGAGTTGAAAGAAGAGAAGCTAAAACCATACCACCATTACTTGACCATGATGCAGAAGAACTTTAAGGAGTGCAGGTTTATACACCTAGCAAGAGAAGAAAACTAGGTTTAAACTAGTAAAATCCATGGATGGAATGTCAAGCAAGTAGAGGCACGCTTGAAGCCAAATCTGTAAGCCTAATAAAATAATTTAAAAAAAAAGATGATGCTCGTTAGGTTAAAAACCCACAAGGGTGGCCTAAGCAAAAATTAGAACAAATAATAAAATAATAAGAAAAAGGGTCTGCTAAGTTGAAAACTCGCAAAGGTGACCTAGGCAAAAGTTAGGACAGCTCGCTAGTTCCAAAAATCCGCAAGGACATACTAGGTAAAAATTAGAGTAATAAAAATAAAAAGAAAAAGGCCTAAATTGAAAACTCAAAAGAGCAGTTTAAGTAATTACCTATAGCAGCAAGGGACTTTCGGCCAATCTCCTCAAAGATTCTAATTTGAATTGATCCAATCCAACTAGGGTCTTGGCCAAGATCATAGGTATCGGTGACAAGCCTCCTTCCATTTGGTCCATGATGTCAAGTATTAGTCGATCAATGTCCCCATCAGGAGAAATAAGCAAGAATTGTCAAAGCAAGCATAGATAAAACATGCATCCCCATGCCTTGGTGAGAGCCAAATGAGAAATACAAAAGTCAATTAAGGGACCAAGTGGAATTTTCTCACCTCCAGTCAATTGCAAGACTTCAGGCATTGAAATTTGAAACAACATTTGCATCTTGTGTTGAGTTTTGGAAATAAATATGGGCAACACCATTGGTTGGTTGCTTGGATATCCAAGGATGGCCTCAAATTCTTCAATCATAGGACATATCTCAAAGTCATTTACCTTGATTGTCCTAGAATTCACATCCCAAAAGGAAGCCATGGCATGAAGAAAAGAATAGTCTAATAAAACATTTTGAAAGCACTTAAAAATATTAATTTGAGACCAATTCCAATGAATAGCTTTCATATTTTTAAATAAAACTTTAATTTTTTTTCAAATTGAGTTCTGTCATTGTTGAAATTAAAAAAAAATGAAAGGGATTTTTTGCTACTGAAACAAAATTTTGTGGAGGATTTTTTAGTTTTTGTTGGGAAATATAGCATTGAAAGCAGCTTTATATAAGGGATTACTTTGTCCACTGAGATTGACAAGGAAAGAGTAATAACAAGGGCCGAGATGCACAAGGAAAGGAAATTTAAAAGATTTTGAGTTGCCACGTTACGTTTTGATTTGCAAATCAAGGGTGCTTTAGGATTTTGAATTGTGAGAGGTAATTTTGTGTATAATATGATAATAATAATATTAAAAAAAAGAGAGAAGAAAAGTCAAAGTTGCAGTAAAAGTAAAAATTATTATTATCATCGTTGTTATTATTATTATTATTAATACAATATTTCCTCAATTAATACTATTATCATTGAAAAGAAGGAGGTGGGCCATAATCAAATAAAGCTCTGAGAAAGTCGTCACCTGTTGGAGGAAGAGGCATAACATCTTTCCCAAGTCCACCTGAAGAAGGAGCACTTGAACCTCTACCCTGGAATTCAAGCCTATAGCAGTAATCATCTGGAGCAGACGAAGGAATCTCATGGTCTACAGTTTGGGGCCTTCTAAAAGATGAAGCACTGGGATCCCTCACTCCTTGGAACCAAAAGTCTCAAAAGTTTTGCTCCGACTGATGATACAATCTTTCAAGATGGGCTATCTGTTGATGGGTAGCGGCTAACTCTTCCTGCAGTTTCTTATTTTGTTCTTCAAGCATTTACTGTGAGTCAGAAAAGGAAAGGGTAAAAACATTCATAATCATGCATACATATAGCATAAATCATCATGAAACAGGATGACCCACCAGGTAACTCGTATCCGAGCCTTATAGATGAGATGGCACTTCTGGTTGGTGAGAAGGAGCAAGTGGAGAAACAATAGAGGAAGGTCCAACCTCGTGAACAAATGACCCGACAGTCTACAATAATCACGAGATCAATCGAAATAAGTTGAAAAAGAAGCAATTGAAAATGATAGAATGATGCGTATTTACCTATGAGGTTCCAGCCTTGGAATAAGAGATAGATTCTCTCTCCTCCTCTTCATCACTGGTTTCCTCATCATTTCCTTCTTCCTCCTCAGAAAATCCTCAAATGCCAACTAGAGACACATTAAAGTTCAAGAGCTGTGTTCAAATGAATTGGGTGTATGACGCGCCCAGTGCACAAAGATAATCTTCAACATCACAGCCATTTCGAGCTAATCTCCATGAATTTTTCGGCATTGATGTAATATTCAAGGTATACATTGGGTAGTTCATCAGGATCCTCTGCCTCTTAGGACCAAGGAACCATTCATACACCCTTTCTATAAGAAACTAGCCACTAGACATAGGACCAGTAATGATTCGGTGGGAGTGCTAGCAAGGCAATGCAACATTCATAAAAAGAGTCCAATTTGCACGCTCTTTGACTTTCCACCAAGCCAAGTTGGCCTGCAGGATGAAAAAAGGTAAGTAAATTTTTACATAAACTATAAAGCATACTAATACTATTTTACCTGGTCCCAGATTAGGCAACTCAAGTGATAACGCTGGGTGTGCACATGATGAGAGCCGACAACTACTGTGCAATCGGACAACCAAAAACCTAACCTTGGATGTCCGACTATCTCTCGAGAAATATCAAGCACCCTGATGAGATTATACTCAAAAGCCCATACCTGGGATAACAATGGAGATCAAATTCATCCAAATATATGAGTTGAATTTGTAATGGCAGGAGATAGTACCTCGACAATCACCATGACGCCAATGAAAGATTTTTTATTCCTACAAATCTTAGCAAGGCCTGCTTCACCCCAGCCGTAAAGCTGCACCATATCCATTTCAACAAGGGTCCTCAACACTGACAAATGGATGGCTGATTCGTTGCTGCATAAAATGGTCGACCCAAGTAAATATAGCAAAAATCCCAGAGCATGTTGTTCGGCTATTTCTCTACGAAGTCGTCCATCATAGCTCATCCAATAACTCCAAATCGACTTAATTTTATATCTTGAAGGGCTCTTTGAGTGACGGTTCCATACCGATTAACTATTAAATTTCTTTGTATGCCAGGATATCATTGGTAAGAGGAACCGAAAGGCCATGGTACCGGATACCAGTTATGGCAGAAAAATTAACTAGGCCAATAGTCATTTCTCCCACCACTCCGATAACACTTGAACTACACTACGATCTATTGGACATTCCTCGGATGGTAATTGCAGAATAAAGCTTTCAAAATCGCACTCTCGAATGATCCATTTTACCCGAGAAGGTGCTATGTCATACCATTATCGGGCTTTATAGACACACCCTCCACTCCAAACAACGGAACAATCACGCTAACACTAAATAAGGTAAACCAATACGAGGTAAGTAAATCATCTCACAACTCCTATTGTTTCAAAGTCTAAAATTACTAATTACTGTATTTATTTATTTTTATTTTTATTTTTAGCATTAGAATATTTTGTATTATCCATTTGCTAATATAGTGAATTATAAGAAAAAAAATTAATAAAAATAAAGATAATAATAAAAATAATAAATAAAATAATACTAAATAATAATAAAAAAATAAAATGATGAATATTTGTGCTTCTAAAGTTGTATTGTTACCTCAGTCTTTAGATTAGAACTGTGATGCAGTTGCATTCCAGCTAGTGGATTGACAATTTCATGTTCATATTGTCGAATAAATTCTAGCAACTCAGCAATAGATTGAGGTCCGGATCTTGAAGCATGCCTTCCTTCCATTTGATGGCTAAACTCTCTGTTCTCTAATCTATATATAAGTTACAATTGAATAAAAGTGAATAAAATGATGGAGGAAACCGAGAGCCTTTATATGGGCAAATGCCAAGACAAAAAGAAAAAGTAATTTTGTGAACAAAAAAATCGCCAATGTTAGTGAATAGTAAGAAACAGTAATCAACAATTTCTAAATAGTGTATAAATAGTAAATTCAAATCATTCTATTCAAATATTCAACTATTTGCATGTGTAAAAATATTTTTTATACTTTTAAAAATTATTTTTCCACGCAGGGGACAAGAGGATATAGATATGGTAAAAAATAGCTAAATTTTTGGAAATTTTGTAGGTTTTTTATTAATATCCTACTAACTACAATTATCTATTGTAACCACCGGGTCCAGAATCCAAATCATTTTTTAGTCTAGAACTCACCAACAGGTCCAGAACTCAAATTTTTTTCGAGTCCAGAACTCGCCAATGGGTCCAAGTAGCCAAATCAAATCTAGTCTCGGGTCCAAGTACCCAAATCAATTTCAGCCATGGGTCCAAGTACCCAGTCTTAAGTCCAAGTATCCAAATCAAATTCAGCCTCAGGTCCAAGTACCAAGTCTCGAGTTCAAGTACCCAAATCAAATTTAGTCTTGGGTACAAGTACCCAGTCTCAGGTCCTAGTACCCAAATTAAATTCAATCTTAGGTCCAAGTACCCAGTCTCGGGTCTAAGTACCCAAATCAAATTCAATTTCGGGTCCACAACACAAATCATTTTTTAGTCCAGAACTCATTCGAGTCCATAACCCAAATCATTTTTTAGTCCAAAGCTCACCAATGGGTCCAGAACCCAAATCGTTTTTAGGTTTAGAACCCAAATTATTGTTGAGTCCATAACTCACCAACGGGGCCAGAACCCAAATCAATTTTTGAGTCCAGAACTCATCCCGGGTTTAGAACCTAAATTATTTTTGAGTCCAGAACTCACCAACGGGTCCAGAACCTAAATTATTTTCAAGTCCAGAACTCACCTTGGGTCCAAAATCTAGATCATTTTCGAGTCCAAAACTCATCTCGGGTTCAGAACGCAAATCATTTTCGAGTCCATAACTCACCAATGGGTCCAAAACCCAAATCATTTTCAAGTCCAAAACCCAAATTATTTTTTAGTCCAGAACTCACCAACGGGTCCAGAACCCAAATCATTTTTTAATCCATAAATCATCCCGAGTCTAGAACCCAAATCATTTTTTGGTACAGAACTCAAATTTTTTTTTAGTCCAAAACTCACCAACGGGTCCAAAACCCAAATCATTTTCAAATCTAGAACTCACCTCTAGTCTAGAACCCAAATCATTTTTGAGCCCAGAACTCATCTTGGGTCCAGAACACAAATTATTTTTTAGTCCAGAACTCATCTCGGGTCCAGAACGTAAATAATTTTTTTAAGTCCCAAACTCACCACCGAGTCTAGAACCCATCCTTATCTGCTCAAAGTCATGTTGCTTTTTTCTCTTCTACTAAAAGTCTCTGATCGTTCAAGCAGGGGGCAACTGTAGACCCTTAATTTTTCACCAAGTCTAGTCCAATATTTTAAAATTAGTCCAAAATAATTTTTGTGGTATTTATTATTTATTTTATTTTAATATTTATTTAATACCTATTTTAATATTTATTTTAATATTTATTTTATTTATTTTTTTAAATATATATATAATAAAATAAATAAAAATTAGAAGGACCAATCGGTGAGCAACACGCGGCAAGGCAGTTCAAAATAAATATATAAAATGATTAATATATATATAATGATTTATTATTATTATTTATTATTTATTTTGGGACAATTCGCCGCAGCGTAACCTACGGTGAATTGGCCTGCCCCAATTCGCCACAGCTATAAACTATGATGAATTGGACAGCGCCTTGCAGGCACTCACCCAATTGTTCGCATCCCAGTCATTGCTCGCCTGTTGCTCGTATCTTAGCAGCTCGTGCCAGCGCGTTGGCCAATTTTTGTCAAAAATATATTTTTACTTAGAAACTCAAATTAAGTTTCTAAACAGTTTTAATTTCTTTAACATATTAGGTTTTGTTTAAAATTTCTATAAATAATAGTTTTAGACACAGAAACAAGGAGGTCAAAAATTACTCAAGAATTACGATTGGACTTTTATGCTTTGAAGCAACCTGAAGCAGCCAATAACAAAAACAACACTCCTATCCATAAAAGCAACAAGGCTGTATTTTCTTGATCAAAGTTTTCCCATAATTCCAACGGTGCAATTGTGGTGGAACCAACAACGAAGGTTTGGCCTTAACCAATAATTTTTTTATTCACACCAGCCATAACATGCTTTATTTTAAGTGTTTCGTTGATGTGTTTTGATATTAATTTTTCTAGTAGCATAAAATTATTAAATCAAACTATATGTTAATTAAACAAAACCCTAATTCATTAAATCCTTAAACCCTCATCTAAAGAGCCTTAAAACCCTTAAACCCTAATGTCGCAGTGGCTAAGTAGCCCCAAAAACCATAAATTATTTTGTTAAAACTCAAAGTCCTAAACTATTTTTGTCCAAAACCTTACACTATTTCATTAAATTCCAAAGCCCTAATTGTTTTTCCAAAACCTTAATTTACTTTCCCAAATCACTGTTTTTCTAAAATAATAAATTAAACTAATCTCTTTTAAAACTTGTCATCCAATAGCCCTACCTTCAAATTATTCTACCCAAAATACCAAAATCGTAATCTAGTAAACTTAAAACCCTAATTTGATAAAACCCTAATTTGTTCCCAAAGTATCAATACCCAATTCTCCCAAACCCAAATCAAGAAGCCTTAAAATTCTTAAAACTATAATAACCAAAACCAATATCCCAAAACCTAAAACCCTAATTCCAGTGGCTCAATTCCCAAATTTAGGTCCAAACCCTAATTCCAATACTTTAAAATTATAAACCCTAGTTTCTTAAACCATAATTTATAAAATCCTTGCTTGTATATTTAGTCTTCAATTGTTATTTGAATCCTACTTGACATACTTAGTTTACATCTTCATATCTTGATCTTTATTTGGCTTATCGTGAATGGTTTACTTTCATGATGAATGGTTTTTATTGATTTACTTCATTATGTAAGAGGTATGTTTCCGCCTTGTGAGTACCTCATTAATTAAACTTCATGTAATTTAAATTATTTTCATATTTTAGGATTAATGTAAAGGATATGTTTTCACCTTTTGGTGGGTGTCCTATTTAGTTTTAGACTTTGGACGATGTAAGGACATGTTTCCATCCTTGGATGGGTGTCCATTTATTTATTTTGTTTGAACATTGCTATGGTTTTTAATAAAGTATTTATTTATTCTTTTGATCGCATGTAGTATGGATAATGCCATTATATTTAAGAATTTTATAATATTAATACCTGAATAGGAGGCCAGTTCTAATGAACCGGATGTTGTGGGGGGTGCTGGGTCATTCTAACCTTCCCCACATGTACCCAACTTTTCAAACCCAATAGAGGGTTGGGAATTCTTTAGAAATTGAGTCATCCCCCCTTTCTTTTTTCCAACTCATTCGGGTGGCGACTCCATTTTTTCTGGGTTTAGGCCCATGTTCTCTAAGGTCCTGAGCCTAATAGTGTCAAAGTCGCTAGAACCATTCCACGTGGGAGTGGGGGCAAAAATTCCCTCTCATAGTTTGATAGGTTGAAAATCCAAAAGGGCGGCATAGAAAAAGTTAGAGCAGTCTGCTAGTCCCAAAAACCCGACAAGAGTGATCTCATGTATGTTGGCTTTATGTTTTTTGGTTGTTCCCCAATTTAATAAAATAAAGTTAATGTTAAAATTGTCCATGTGCAATATTTTGAATAATCTTACCATTAGGCTAAAATAAATCACATAATAGCAAAAGGTGATGGCAAATTATAAAAGGAAAGAAAACATCTTTTATTATCATTATTGTTCATCCTAACATTATCTTTTCTAAAAATTGACAAGTGCAAAATATATGTGTAGACCCTTAATTTTTGACCCAGTCCAGTCTAATATTTTTAAAATAATCCAAAATAATTTTTGTGGTATTTTAATTAAATAATATTTATTTTAATATTCATTGCTTACAATATTTATTTTTAATAAAAATAAAAAAGGTAACAGTAAAAAAAAGAAGAGATAAAAAATAAATAAATAAAAATCAGCGACTGAAGAATAGGCGATGAAAAAATTTTTCCACCAAAGATGAATTGGCTGGACTGCGCCTGCAGCTTGCAAGCAATTCTCGCAGATTCTCGTAGCTAGCTAGTCCGTAGCCAGCAATTTTTCCAGCGTAATTTTTGCCAGTGCAATTTTGGTCAGCGCAGTTTTTTTTGAAACCCAATTCTATTTGTTTTTATTTCTTTTCCTAAATGATTTTTATTTTCTTAGACAATTAGAAGTAGATTTTTTATTTTTCCTATGAATACCACATTAAAACACAGAAAAAAAGGAGGAGGAAATTCTGGAGCTGAAATTTTTAACCAGACTTAGGACTCTTAAATTTTTTCGGCCAAAAGAAAACCTTGAAGAAGCAAGAGGTAGTGAGGAAGCAACACCAATCCATCAAAGGCAGCCTACACTGTCTTTATTATTGTTCAACTAGAATTCAAAGATTGTGGTGGACCCAACAGCGAAGGTTTGAATCTTTATTTCTTTGCTTATATTCACAGTAACTTCATTATACAATTTGATAAATTGTTCAAGCATGCATATTTTTGTTACTTGATCAATGGTTAAAAAAACCCTAGAAAAAGTTTTTCCAAAACCCTAATGCCTGAATGCCCGTAACACATATTTTTGAAATCACAAACCCTGATTACACTTTTCTAAAAACTATAATAATTTGTTTTCTTAAAAACACTAATCAAATCAAATTTTCAAAATCTTCACAGTAGCCTCCTCTTTCAAAATTGAATATGATAGTGATAGTTTTCTTAGAAACCCCAATTCTAATTTAAATTAAACCCTAACTTATTTAGTTAAAACCTTAATTAATTATTATTTATTATCATCACAGTAGCCTATTCCATTAAATTACTATAGTATTAGATTATTCAAATAATGTTTTAAACATCCAGTAGTTATATTACATATAAGTATTTATCAAAAATCCATGTTAAAATAGTCTTAGGAGTTTTATAATAATCATGTTTTGACAAAAACCTTAAATCCTTTTTCCCGAACCCTAATTCTTTAAAACACTAATTCTAAATGCCAGAACTTTAATTCCTCAAAACTAAAATTTAGAAATCATAAAAACAACATCAAGTACCCCTAGTAGCCTGAAACCATAAATAAAACCAAAAACTCTAAAACTTTAAATCCCAGAACTCTAATTTCTTAAATCATAAATCTTAAACCTTAACTTTGTTTATTTAATGGATTGAATTCTAATTTTTTTTATTTATTTGATTATGTGATTTGTTATATATTAATGATGAATGGTTTATTTTATTTTATGAATGGTTTGCTTTTATTTATAATTAGATAATCGAATATTCTTTTTGTCAGATCCCAAAGGCTAGATAATCGAGTAATAGGCAAGGAGGACATGAACGAGTGGTCAAATAGAGGCTCGGGATAGTCAAATATGAAATTGGTGTACACAGTGGAGCTGACGGGACCTAATTGAAATTTTTTAAGAAGTTGAGGACCTAAAGGTACTTTTCCAAAAAGTTACATCGGTTCTTAATAGCGCCCATAATGGATGTAATAGATGTGTTCTCGGGATTTATCGGGTCGTAATAGTGGCGCACGATTTTTCCCGAATACGCACGGTTTGAAAGTTACGGATGATTTTGCAACAAGGGCATTTTGGTCATTTCCACTGGAGTGGCAATTTTGAAAATAGAACCAATTTGAGGGGCAAAATTATAAAGAAGGAAAAGTAACTTTCAAGTGGCCAAATCATGGCCATTTTTTCAATTTTGGTGGATAAATCAAGACCATTCAAGTTAAAAATAATAAATTAATTAATTAAATAATTATCTAACATCTATTTTTTTTTCTTAAAGCATAAGACACATGCCTAACACCTAGAAAACTCCATTATCTTCATTTTGGGACTCCATTGCCGTGGGCTTCTTCCAAAAGAGCCAAGGGAAAGTTTTAATTTCTAAGTGATTTATCAAGTTTTTTTTAAGAGAAATTAAGGTAATTTTTCAAGCTAACTTCTTCTCTTTCATTTAATTTGAGTATTAGGCTTTGTATGGAAGGACTTAAAATCATGTTTAATTAGGGAAAATATTAGAAAGTTGATGAATATGATGGAGAATAGCAAAATAGTTGGAGAATGAATAGAAATGGTGTTTAATGGTGAAAATAAGCTAGCAACCATTAGAAAAATCATAAGATAAGACTATGTCTATACCTAGGGTTCTTACCTTTGTATATGTAATGTTAAATTTCATAGGAAATCAAGGAGACAAGGAAGGAAAGGAAGTGATATAGATAAAGGACTAAGAAATAGTAAGGTTTGGTACTTTAACCATTGAACTCCTTTTTAAATTTTTTCTGTTTTACAATTAGTAAAATGTTGTGACTTGTATGATTTGTAATTAAATATAGAAACATTATCTTGAGTTGAATTTTTGATATGTTGTGTCTCAATGAGTCTAGAATGACTGAAAAATATGTTGAGTTGAATTTGGAATGGTTATGATTTTGGAAAAAATATTTTTATTAGATCTACTCCAGCAGGTACCTTGATTGAGACAGCCATCTTTATGGATTTTTAATAAAATGTAGAAAAATAATATCCAATTGAATTTTGGATATGTTGTTTTTTAGTGAGTCTAGTATTTGATAAAAATATTTTGGAACCACATTGATTGAATTTAATTTACGAAATTCACAAAATTCAGAACTGCTGCCAGGATGCAGGGCAACTGGAGCAGTCTGGTTGGGTGAAATAGTTGACCAATATTTTATGTCCAGTTTGATATAAAATTTTAAAGGAATGAATTTAAGATGCAAAAATAAATTCTGTAGAAATTTTTGAATTTTTAGCCAAGTGGATTATTTTATACAAATTTTCTAAAACAAGGATCAAGTTGGGTCAAGAACCAGAGTTTATTGTTCATATGGTAATTTTTCATTATCAACTTGGTCAAAAACTTGGTGTGGGTGTTTTATCATTTTATTTTTGGTATTGAGTTTAAGTATGAATATGAAGAATAAATTAGATGGAAAAGAGGAGAAAATCAATCTAAATTTCATAACCGAGATAAAAGTCACGTGATGGAATACATGTTCGTTATCATGTGAATATATAGATAAGGTATATACGTGGGGAATACGTGTATATACGGTATATATATGCGTGTATATGGTATATATGTGAATACATATGATGCATATGTGAGTATATGTGGTATTTGTGTAAGTATATATTATATATACATGGAGAATATGTGGTATATATACGAAGTGAATGGGTATATATGAAATGTTATATATGCTCTACTCGGTAAATGGGTAAAACCGGTCTGGAATGAGGGTTTGGCATGCCATCCTACCGGCAGTACTGTCTTAATGGCTTCAGTCTGGATATTACTTACGCACGCGCAGTTATATCATGTGAGGTCAAGATCATGGCAACTAGTCGTGTGAGACCAAGACCACGCAGTTATGTTGTATATTCCATATCATGTGAGACCAAGACCATGGAATTAGTCGTGTGAGGTCAAGACCACGCGTAACACTATATGAGGCCTCATTTCGAGATCGGTGTATTCATAATTACCTAGTGGAGCAGATTAACTCGTAATTATAATGAAGTT
The DNA here is from genome assembly GCA_947685225.1 of Garcia nutans. Taxonomy (NCBI): domain Eukaryota; kingdom Viridiplantae; phylum Streptophyta; class Magnoliopsida; order Malpighiales; family Euphorbiaceae; genus Garcia; species Garcia nutans. Next base: position 14,998,042 of record CANTUV010000040.1, read on the forward strand.
ATATTACATGTTGTTTCCATACATAATGTGAATCTTAACTTAATTAGAAAATATAAATATGATGATTGTATGAAAATAGTTTAATTATGTAGTATTCTACTTTTATATGTATTTCAACAACCTTCCTTGCACTATTTATATTCGGCAATGGGTAAAGTACCCACTGGGCAATAAGTTGCTCAGCGAGTTATATGTCTAACTCGCAGGTAGTGGATAGAAGATCAGCATTTCTGCAGCGGCCCGCACCAGCTCGACGGCAAATAGGGTAGGATTTTTTATATAAAATAGTAGTATGGCATGTACGTTATATCTATTGTAAAGGTTTGTTAAACATATTAAGTATTATGGTGTATGTAACAAGAGAATAAACAGTAGTATGGTAATGAAACTTAGCAATGCGATCTTGAGAAACGATAAAGAAGTGTGAAATTTTCTTGCAGGGTGTAGTTGAGGATATAAGGGTGATTATTATTGGGAGTGTTCTTGAGTTGAATTGTGAACAAAAGTGTTTTTTTTTTAAAAAAAATTAGTTTTGGCGACACTTGAGAACCCTGCTTTTTAGGGGAAACTCCGCCTAATTTTTTGAAAAATTTTTCATAAGAATTCTTAATTAAGACATTGTAACCAGAGCTCGCATCCTAATGTGACATTCCTCCCCGGCTTATTCGTAGGTCGGGAAGGGGTGTTACAATTTGTGGTATCAGAGCATTGGTTTAGCCGTTCCTAGGCAGTTAGACATAGGAAAATGTATGATAACTAGGATATAGAGAGATAGTAAATGAAGTGAGTTAGAAAGACTTTAGATAGGAAGAGGAAAATATAGGAGGATATACGTTTTATGTTGGGAGTGGCCATTACCAACGTAAAACGGGATACCCTATAGTAGTTATGGTATTTGTGAAAAAGTTATATATGAAATTATGTTTGTGAAATAAGAAAGAGTCGAGAATAATTAAGCATGAGTTATTGAGTCTAATGTACATGCCATATAGGAAAAAGGTTATATGTCGAGCTGTGCAGACTGCTGATTACTTTTATATTGTAGGATGTCTCTAGACTCGCAACAAGCTATGGAACAGGAGACAGAATCCCAATCCTCCGCACCAATAGGTGTTGAGGAAACCCATGGACCAGGACTAGGGCCAGCAGCAGCCGAAGTACCCGATCCGAAAATTTACCTTAGGCAGATAGCAGCAGCATTCCAACAAATGGCCGGAAGGGGCCCTGCTGCTGAGGGAGATAGGAAACCCCCGATTGAGAAGCTGAGGAAATATGGTGCAAAAGAGTTTAAGGCTGGTCATGAAGAGGGATCTGAGGAAGTGGAATATTGGTTAGATAGTATCATTAGAGTTCTTGACCAGCTTTGATGCACTCCGGAAGAAAGAGTAATTTGTGCTACGTCACTCCTGACGGAGGAGGCATACATATGGTGGGATACCACTCAGCAACGGGTTCCACTGGAACAACGGCCTTGGGAATTTTTCAGAAGCGAGTTCAAAAAGAGATATATCACTGATGCATATTTAGCTGTAAGGCGCAATGAGTTCATCCATTTGAAGCAAGGTAGAATGATGGTATTAGAGTATGAGAAAGAATTTATGCGCCTCAGTAAGTATGGGAGGAAGTTAATAGAAACTGAAGCTGAACGATGTGAGAAATTTTTGGAAGGACTTAATGATGAAATTAAGATCCAATTAGTTGTAACACTCCCATATCCAATGCACACACACTACAACCACAACAATGTAGCATAAATGCACCAAATATAGGGATGCTACGGTTTTCTTAACATTCAAAACACTTTAAATTTGATACAATACCCTTATCATTATACATTATAGAAAAGTAGATCATTTACTTATAAAACAAAACATATTAGTTATATATATATATACATTTAAATATTACACAGCGGAAGTTATAAAATATGTACATATTTACATATTAAACATTTCTTTA